>JAWHQI010000060.1:5000000-10000000 GCA_033032865.1 Dactylorhiza incarnata | reverse complement strand
CCTCCAATGCTGAATGTTACGCTCCCCCAGCCCCGAATCATGCTCCGATCGAGGAAGCGGTTCGGGAGGATAATGTCTCAGAAGAAGTTTCAAATGCAGCAAGCTCCGCTTATCCCGCTCGTCCGTCTATGGGACCAGAAGGTGACCATCATCACCAACGCCAAGGAAGAATCGACCCTGGGCAAGCAATATGGAGTGTAAGACCCCTTTTTTGCTATAAAACCGGGTCTCATGCCCAGAACCGACGCTTTGCGGTGACACCAACACTCGGGAAGGTCACCACTACAAAATGTCGATCCTGTCAGCCATATCGATCATAGAAGAAGAAAAGTACTGTTGGGAAAAACTTATTGTGATTTAACTTAACAAATTACTTATAAGTGATTTTGCCCCCTAGGTTTATTACCCATTGTATAGTAAGGGTAATTTGGTCATTAGATGTCTTAGGACGTCACACTCACCTTAGAGTTTCAAGAACAGTTCAGGACAAGTACAATCTGAGTTGAATTAATACTTGCGTCGAATAGAAATCGACGCAACTTCGACTTGATGTCGACGCAACTCAAACTAGAAGTCCAAGCAACTCAATCTCTCTGTCAAAGTATATCAAGTCGACGCTACGTCGAATAGGAATCGATGTAGATGAAGGAACATGTCGAAGTTATCTTAGAAGTCGACGCAACCTCCACTTCAATTCATTGCAGAAGGAAGTATCTGTCGAAGCCATCTGAAGTCGATGCAACGTCGACTACAATTCGACGCAGACAATAAAGTTCAAAGGAATTCTTCAACTCGATGGTTACGTCGATAAATAATAGACGTAACGTCGACAACAGAGTTCAACCAGAGCAAGAAGGAAATCGAAGATGCTCTTACATGAACTCGAAGGCTCGTCGATAAGAGAGAGAATGAAATCGACGCAGCGTCGAATACAGGCTGAAAAAGAAACCTTTTCAGCTATCCTTTTAGAACTCTCTCTGAAGGCCCACAACACTAAAGATCGTTCTACAATGACTTGTTTATTGCCTAGAATGAAGAGGAGCATTAAAGAAGATATGAAAAACTTTCTTGGAAAGGATTCAAACAGCTGGCAGACGGGTCATGAACAAATGAAGAAGGAAAGATTAATTGTCCAAGAGCATGCCTTTTCAGGAGAACCCAAAAGAGGAAACAAATTCAAAAATTAATCATGGACAATAAACAGGATGAGAAGAAAGAAATGCATAAAGCATTCATCACTATCTGCTACAGTTTTGTCGATTAGGGTTCTCATTTCTTCTTCTTCCTCCTGGGACCTTAACTGAGAAAGATAGAGAAAACAGAGCTGCTTCTTCATCAACATTATATAGCAGCAAGATAGCAAGAGAAAGATATACAAAATGATCTGAAGAATATAACCCTTGCAAATCATCACAATCATAAGCAAGGGTTCATCATTAGCAGATCCATTGAAGGTGATATGCATTCATTCATGGGCTCTCATCTATGTATGCAAAACTGGGTGGCGGTTATTCGCAAACCCCACTCCACCACTAGGGTGATGAGAGATGAGTGGGAAAGTGGGCTAAATCCACCATCTCCACAGTCAACTGCTAGTACAAAGACATGCGCAGAGTGCGTCACAGGGCCACACACAACCGTGCGCGGCTGTGCCGCACGCAGCCGCACGCGCTACCGCGCGCGGTAGCGGGCGTGCTACCGCCCCGACGTGCGTGGAGGTACCATGCGGCGTTACCGTGCGATAGCATGCGCGGTAGCGCCAAACCCCCCTCGAGGGGTGCGGCCTAACCACACCTCGCTTGGGGTGCGACCACGCCGAACCCCCCTTGGGGTGCGGCCTAACCGCAACCCTCTTGGGGTGCGACCACGCCGAACCCCCCCATGGGTGCGGCCACACCGCACCCACTTGGGGTGCGGCCAAGCCGTACCCCTCTCCTGCAGGGGGTCCCGCGGAACGTCCGACCGAAACCTCATCCCTTCTTTGGGGTGCGACTTTCTGTTTCCAACCTTTTTGCGCGCTCAGAATGCTTCCCCATTCGTTGCACGCTCAGAACGCTTTTGAGCGCGCTCAGAGCACTTCCGCATTCCGGGCATGCTCACATTTTGTCTTTCCTAATTTCTCAGATTGCAGGACCCGTTTGTCGCCTTTCTTACCTTCAACAAAGCTGTCCGAACTGCTCGAATTGCTCGAAGGGCGAGACGGTCATTTATGAAAAAATGGCGATCTGTGTGCTCCAAATCGACCAGCGTGATTCGCCCGTCAGGTGGTTACAGTGGTTACGACAACAAAATTACCGGGCTACCCCCGACCAAAGCTATAAAAGGAGCCCAGAGCCTTCATTTCAGGACACCTTGCCTTCTGCACCCGAGAGAGCTCTGTCGAAGATTTCCCTTGAGTTCTCCTTCGGTGCTTGAAGAACTCCTTCGCACTTGGAGATCTCCTTCGGTGCTTGAAGATCTCCTTCGTGGACTTGGAGATTTCTCTTCTCCCGAAAGGCGACTCGGCATTCTCACTTTTGTTCTCACCACAGTTCTCAGAAGAGAAAACACTTAGTTTTCCGAGAGGTGGTCTGTCACCTTCGGAATTCTCTCTCTCTCTCTCTCTCTATTATTATAATGAGTGGCAGTCTGTCGCGCTCGAATTCTAAGTGTCTGATTGTAACCCCCCAGGAGATAGTGGGGTTTGGTCGGCACAGCTCCGACCGTATGGTTTTTTACCCTTTTCGGGTTTTCTACGTTAAAAAGTCCCAGTGTACTTAACGATTTCTCTAATTGACTGTTAGCGCGCTTGGCTCGCCTCAGAGCTAAGACGGTTCAAGTCGGCCGGCCTACCAAGAGTACCCAAGCGACCCGCAACAGTTTGGCGCCGTCTGTGGGAAAAAAGTATTCCCAGATAGTCCGCAAAGACTCCCAAAAAGAAGTATTTGCTTTAAGGCAGTACTCGCTACCGATTGCAATGGCAAGAAGAAGTGTCCGCACTACTTGTACAACCCCGTATTCGTCGAGTGGGTCCCCAAGACCCCGTGGGGGGTCAAGGTGCAGAATAGGAGTCCAAGGGCCCCTGGGCGAGTGAGGCCCCACTCGCGGGCCACTCGCATGGTATCATGGCAGATAGGCGAGAGCGGGTACCCAAGATCTTGCCCGTCCAGCGAGTCGAGCATCTGTCGAATGGTGTCCTCATGAGCCATTCACCCGGTGAATTATGGTGGGCAAGGAGCCTGGCGAGTGGTGCCTTCACGGACCACTTGCCCAGAAGGCTTTAAGGGGAAATTATCTAAATGCCCCTTGTGGGCTGCTAATAGCCCTCCAGAATAGCGGAGTTAGGCTGTTAGCAGACCAGTTTGGGGTGCGATTAGTAAAACCAAAAGGTGGATTTACGCTATTTGCAGTCCAAGACTAGAAAATCTATAAATAGACCCTTAAGGGCACCTTGGAGGAGATCAGATCTTTTTGAGCTCTCTCCTCCAGGTTAATTTTGGAGTTGGCTGCTAGTGCCCTCCAAGGTGCCCGGCTGAGCTTTGCTTTGGGAGGGGAAGCTCTCTGAGATCTTCCGGGTGTGTGGCGGGACCTCCTCGCTACAGCCTTGGTTCTGTTCCATATTTTCCATCCACAGTCAAGAGAGTTTGGTGAGGGAGAAGTAAACACAGGCTACCCCCCCTGTGGGTCCGAACTCAAGAGACCGGTTGCCGGTTTCAACATTTTTGGTGCGGTGAGCGTGGACCGTAGCCAGTGCAAGAAAATATCGAGTTGAGCTTGATGGCGGGAGATGGGGGAAATGGTTCCGCCCTTCGATTGAGGAAGGGGAGCTCATGGACATAGAACAACGACCCTCGTGGAAGGACCCTTTCGTGACCTTTCTGGCGACAGACAAGTTTCCGGAAGAGGTCCCAGATCAAAGGCGTTTTCGATACAAGTCCACCTACTACGTGCTTCATGAAGGGGACTTATATCGGAAGACCCTCTCCGGACTCTTGGCGCGATGCGTCTCGGAGGAAGAATCCCCGAGGGTCTTGGAGGAGGTTCACTCCAGCGAATGTGGCAGTCATTCGGGGAGCAGGACATTGGAAGCAAGGATAATGAGGCAGGGGTACTTCTGGCCGACCCTGAGCAGGGACGTGGCGGCGTTCACCAAGCAATGTCGAAAGTGCCAGCTGTTCACCCCACTTCAACTTTTGCCGGCTCAGAGGCTAAGGAGCATCACGACGCCCTGGCTCTTCGCCATATGGGGGATGGATCTGGTAGAACCTTTCCCTCAGGCCAGTGGCAAAGAAGATTCCTCCTGGTTATGATCGACTACTTTTCAAAGTGGTTGGAGGTCAAGGCTCTAGCGAAGGTCACCTCCCAGGTAGTCCGCAACTTCGTATGAGGAGAGATTATCTGTCGACAAGGGCTCCCTCAAGCCATAGTCACAGATAACGGTCCGCAGTTCGCCAGTGAGGAATTCATCAGCTTCTGCAGCCAGCTGGGGATAGACCTCAAGTTCGCATCCGTCCATCACCCCATGAGCAACGGGCAGGTGGAGGCGGCGAATAAGATCATAGCGAACCTACTCAAGAAAAAGGTGGAGAACTTGAAGGGGAACTGGGTGGAACAACTCCCCTCGGTCCTATGGGCTCTAAGGACTACCCCCAACACCGCCACTAGTGAGACCCCCTTCAAGCTCTCTCATGGTTGCGAGGCCGTCATTCCCGTGGAATTTGAAGTCAAGACGCCGCGGGTAAGGGCCATCTCAGATGGCGATGAAGAATGGAGAACAGGAAACGAGGAGGAGTTGCGGCTCTCCTTGGATCTGATCGAGGAAGTCCGAGATCTCGACGCCATTCGTCAAGAACAAGTCAAGCGACGGATGGCCAAATACTTTAACAAGCACATCCGGATCAAGCAATTCGAAAAGAGAGACCTCGTGTTGAAAAAGGTCGACGCGGCCGGAACGTCAGCCACGGTAGGAAAGCTCAATCCCAATTGGGAGGGGCCCTATGTAGTGGAAGAAGCCTTAAAGTCAGGGGGATATCGCCTCCAGAATGTGGAGGGAGAGTCTGTTAGTCATACGTGGAATGGTGACGACTTGAAACGCTTTTATCCTTAAGTCCATGTAATGAGAATACCTATGTTTTGTATTTTATCTTTCTTACGCATACAGGGATGAATGACTTGCAAGATGATGATAGAAAGACTTCAAAGGTTGGCCCCGAGCAGACCCGCTGATCAGGCTCTCACCTAGCTGGCAGGGTCGAAGGCTCACTCGGTGGCAGGTTCTAAAGGTTCGAAGGTTGGCCCCGAGCAGACCCGCTGACAAGGCTTTCATCTAGCTGGTAGGGCCGAAGGCTCACTCAGCAGCAGGTTCTAAAGGTTCAAAGGTTGGCCCCGAGCAGACCCGCTGACCAGGCTCACACCTAGATGACAGAGTTGAAGGCTCACTCGGTGGCAGGTTCTAAAGGTTCAAAGGTTGGCCCCGAGCAGACCCGCTAACCAGGCTCTCACCTAGCTGGCAGGGCCGAAGTCTCACTCAGTGGCAGGTTCTAAAGATTCTAAGGTTGGCCCCGAGCAGACTCGCTAACCAGGCTCTCACCTAGCTGGCAGGGCCGAAGGTGTAACGTCCCAAGGCCCTGGACTTACAATCGGGACAATGTCCACCGACTGCCTCGCCTGGCGACCGTTACCCGACTGCATCCCAAGCACCCCAAAGCCTCTCCGCGCCACTATTTCTCAGCAACGGCGCATTGTTGAGTCCATTTTTTTTTTGTAACGGTCCAGGCCCGCCAACACGAGACCCAGCTGGACCGCCGGCACCCCTCCCAGCCCAGGCCCGCCAACATGGGACCCAGCTAGCACCAGAAGGGTTCAGCCTAACCAGATGGTCTGCAGACCATGCACCCCAAAGCCTCTCCGCGCCACTATTTCTCAGCAACGGCGCATTGTTGAGGCCGGGTCTCGAACCCGCAACCTCCTTGATAAGGAGTTTTCAAACCACTCCTCGTCACCAATTGAGCTCCGCGGGTTCGAGACCCGGCCTCAACAATGCGCCGTTGCTGAGAAATAGTGGCGCGGAGAGGCTTTGGGGTGTATGGTCTGCAGACCATCTGGTTAGGTTGAACCCTTCCGGTGCTAGCTGGGTCCCGTGTTGGCGGGCCTGGGCTGGGAGGGTGCCGGCGGTCCAGCTGGGTCCCGTGTTGGCGGGCCTGGATCGTTACAAAAAGTCCTATCCTGCAGCTCAATTGGTGATGAGGAGTGGTTTGAAAACTCCTTATCAAGGAGGTTGCGGGTTCGAGACCCGGCCTCAACAATGCGCCGTTGCTAAGAAATAGTGGCACGGAGAGGCTTTGGGGTGCTTGGGCTGCAGCTCGGTAACGGTCGCCAGGCAAGGCAGTCGGTGGACATTGTCCCGATTGTAAGTCCAGGACCTTGGGACGTTACAAAAAAAGTGCATCGGGACAATGTCCATCGACAGCCTCGCCTGGCGACCGTTACCGGGCTGCAGTCCAAGCACCCCAAAGCCTCTCCGCGCCACTATTTCTCAGCAACGGCGCATTGTTGAGGCCGGGTCTCGAACCCGCAACCTCCTTGATAAGGAGTTTTCAAACCACTCCTCATCACCAATTGAGCTGCAATAGTGGCGCGGAGAGGCTTTGGGGTGCTTGGGTTGCAGCCCGGTAACGGTCGCCAGGCGAGGCAGTCGGTGGACATTGTCCCGATTGTAAGTCCAGGACCTTGGGATGTTACAGAAGGCTCACTCGGTGGCGGGTTCTAAAGGTTCAAAGGTTGGCCCCGAGCAGACCCGCTGACCAGGCTCTCACTTAGCTGGCAGGGTCGAAGGCTCACTCGGTGGCAAGTTCAAAAGGTTCAAAGGTTGGCCCCGAGCATACCCGCTAACCAGGCTCTCACCTAGCTGGCAGGGTCGAAGGCTCACTCGGTGGCAGGTTCTAAAAGTTCAATGGTTGGCCCCGAGCAGACCCGCTGACCAGGATCTCACCTAGCTGGCAAAGCCGAAGGCTCACTCGGTGGCAGGTTCAAAAGGTTCAAAGATTGGCCCCGAGCAGACCCACTTACCAGGCTCTCACCTAGCTGGCATGGCCGAAGGCTCGCTCGGTGGAAGGTTCTACAAAATCAAAGGTTGGCCCCGAGCAAACCCGCTGACCAGGCTCTCACCTAGCTGGCAGGGCCAAAGGCTCACTCGGTGGCAGGTTCTAAAAGTTCACAGGTTGGCCCCGAGCAAACCCGCTGACCAGGCTCTCATCTAGCTGGCAGGGCTGAAGGCTCACTCGGTGGCAGGTTCTAAAGGTTCAAAGGTTGGCCCCGAGCAGACCCGCTGACCAGACTCTCACCTAGCTGGCAGGGTCGAAGGCTCACTCGGTGGCAGGTTCTTAAGGTTCAAAAGTTGGCCCCGAGCAGACCCGCTGACCAGGCTCTCACCTAGCTGGCAGGGCTGAAGGCTCACTCGGTGGCAGGTTCTAAAGGTTCAAAGGTTGGCCCCGAGCAGACCCGCTGACCAGGCTCTCACCTAGCTGGCAGGACCGAAGGCTCACTTGGTGGCAGGTTCTAAAGGTTCAAAGATTGGCCCCGAGCAGACCCGCTCACCAGGCTCTCACCTGGCTGGCATGGCCGAAGGCTCACTCGGTGGCAGGTTTTAAAAGTTCAAAGGTTGGCCCCGAGCAGACCAGCTGACCAGGCTCTCATCTAGCTGGCAGGGCCGAAGGCTCACTCGGTGGCAGGTTCTAAAGGTTCAAAGGTTGGCCCCGAGCAGACCCGCTGACCAGGCTCTCACCTAGCTGGCAGGGCCGAAGGCTCACTCGGTGGCAGGTTCTAAAGGTTCAAAGATTGGCCCCGAGCAGACCCGCTGACCAGGCTCTCACCTAGCTGGCAGGGCCGAAGGCTCACTCAGTGGCAGGTTCTAAAGGTTTGAAGGTTGGCCCCGAGCAGACCCGCTGACCATGCTCTCACCTAGCTGGCAGGGCCGAAGGCTAACTCGGTGGCAGGTTCTAAAGGTTCAAAGGTTGTCCCCAAGCAGACCCGCTGACCAGGCTCTCACCTAGCTGGCAGGGCCGAAGGCTCACTCAGTGGCAGGTTCTAAAGGTTCAAAGGTTGGCCCTGAGCAGACCCGATGATCAGGCTCTCACCTTGCTGGCACGGCTGAAAGCTCACTCGGTGGAAGGTTGTAAAGGTTCAAAGGGTTGGCCCCGAGCAGACCCACTGACCAAGCTCTCACCTAGCTGGCAGGGGCGAAGGCTCACTCGGTGGCAGGTTCTAAAGGTTCAAAAGTTGGCCCCGAGCAGACCCGCTGAACAGGCTCTCACCTAGCTGGCAGGGTCGAAGGCTCACTCGATGGCAGGTTCTAAAGGTTCAAAGGTTGGTCCCGAGCAGAACCACTGACCAGGATCTCACCTAGCTGGCAGGGCCGTAGGCTCACTCGGTGGTGATCCAGGGAAGGGCAAGGTAAGAAATGAAAATCCAATAAAGGAAGATTAACACAGGGTAAGCCTTGGTACAAGAGTGACGAATGGTGTCCAGCACGAGGATCACTCGCCCGCGAATGGTATCATACGAGAAGGACATTCGCTTGACGAGTGCACAATGGCGTGTTGGCCGGCCCCAAGGATGCAAGAAGCGAGCGAGATGAAGTGGATCCTCGACGCAGTCTCGCTCCCGGCAGAAATCAACAAAATCTTATAAGTCCTGAAAAGGCACGAACGAATGCAAAAGGGCTGCGTCTGCGGGGCGTGCCTATGCGGCGGAAGTATCTCGGTCACGAACTAGAGCTAAGGGTCATTGGCACCAAGCAAGTAAGAGATGCGAGTGCGAGCACGAAAGTTTGAGAACATGCGAAAGGGCATACGAGTGCGCGAGCTGTCAGATGATGATAACGAGAAGTGCATGAAAAGAGATGCGAAGTAATAACAAAGATCACAAATGGCAGCAAACGTATTACATTTCATTTCATCATAAATTTACGAGAGATTCTCGCATTACATCAAAAGAAAAAAGAGGGAAAGAAAAAAGAGATCTTTAAGGGTCGTCGGCCTCATCGTCGGAGTACCCGCTGCTCGCGCTTGGAGAGGGGAGGCCTCCGAGTTCCCGCCCATCGCCAGCTTCATCCGCAGGGTCGACCTGGGCGAAGAGCTCTGGAAGCACATGGCGGGCGAGGATTCTCTCGCCTTCTTCCTTCAAAAAGCCAGCCCTCCGCAGCACATCCAGCGCATGATCCGCCGCTCCCTGGGCCGTCCTCTGCATCAGTCCTTCAAACTCGGCGTTGGAGTAGAGGTGTCGAGTTTCCCTCTCCGCGGGAGGTGGCCGAGCGGCAGCATCTTGCAGCCTCTGGTTCTCGGCCTACAGCGCCACATTTCGCTCTTCGAGAATGCTAGACCGCACGAGCAAGGTATCATAGTTGGCTATGTCCTGCAAGAGAAAAGAAGATTAACGCGCAAGGAAGAAAGAAAGAAAAGCGAGAGCTCAAGTCGCAGGATGAGGAGGGGGTCACCTCCCGGCTAGGGCGGCTAGCGAGAAGGGCCTCGACTACTGCCAGTTGTTGCTTGGCGGTCGCGGCCTCAGCAGCTGCGACGGAATGGGTCTTCTCGACCTCGAGAATGTTCCGCGCGAGAGTCATACCCCAGTGAGAGGACATGTGGGTCAATTCATGTGCCCGCATATAAATCAGTCGCGTATAAATCAGTCAGCTCACTTTAATATGACAAAGAACCCACTGTTTGTCTTATTAATTAAAAGCCCTAAGTAAAGTAGAAGAGAATCACTTTCATGATTTTAAAATTTCATTATCTTGAAATATGTTAGCAGAAGCCCATAAAATAAAAGTCTACGTGGCAGCCAACATAAGACCATATAATGTGAGAGCTAAGGAAATCTAATTGCAGGCAACAAAATAGCAAGAAAGCTAAGGAAATCTATATATAGCAGCCAACAAAATTTCCTTTTAATTTCAGGATAGATCTTCAGTCGGCCAACAAAACAGCAGGGAACTGACGGAAAAGAAGCAGAATCCACGGCACCAACGACCAGGGCTCGACAAAGATAAGAGAAGGGAGAAGGAGAAGATGAAATTCTGAGTTTCCGGCTCATGATTCCCTCGCACGAGGAAGCCCTAGCTGCTCACGCTCGGCAGGTGCTCATAGAAGAAGAACAAGAGTCAGAAGACGAGAAAAATAAAAAAATGCTCATATGTTCCCAGCCCTTTTAAAAACAATTTTATAGAATGAGTAATATACGTAAAAAAACAAGAGATCGGAAAATGGAGATGATAGATACGATCAAGAGTTCTATCTTCATGGACATCGCGATCATCCTCACGCCGGAAGAGTTGATGATTGTCAAGGTGCTACTCTCCAGTGAGCACGCTTGCATGCACGCTGATGGAGGAGGAGATGGCGGCCTGCTCCGTTGGTCCGCTCGTCCTTGTCTCGCCGCGCCATTCGCATGCCCTAATCTCTCTGAAGGAGAAGACGGGATAGAGGAAGGCTTACCGAAGGGGAAAATAGAAAACGAGGGCTCTTATTTTCGCAAAAACGTGGTTCTTAGCGACGAATTTTTTCTTGTCGTGGCTATTACCTGCTTATTAACCACGATTTTTTTATTATCGTGGCTAATGCATAAGTATTAGCCACACTTTTTTGCAGTCGTGGTTAAAACCTAATTATTAGCCACGGTTTTGCAATCATGGCTAATAGTATTGTATTAGCCACGATTTTTGAACCCTGGCAAAAAAAAGTGTAGCTAATACTCATTATTCTAGTAGTGATCATGGCCCTCGCGACCTCATGCGCGAGATTCTATGTTGACTCAGTGTCGTAGATGGAAGCGCCCTCGCGGCTGTAAAGCGCGCAAGAGAGGCCTTAAGCGTGGCCGCTAATGGTTTCCTTCTCCGTCCAGGACGGAGGGAGGGTGGAGATGGAGACCCGATTGGCCCGCCGGTCCCAGTGAACAAGGGGCTCGCCGGCCAGATCGGCGTACTTCTCGCCGAGAGGGTAGTTTCGGTGACCTCTCGGCACTGGCCCCGAAGAGGACACCGCTGGCGCAGCGGCAGGCTGAATGGCCGCGTCCCCTGCCGCGGGAACACTTGAGCCAGGGACATCCTCCACGACCGCTTTTCCTTATCGGCTGCGGAGGATTTCATCCGCTTGGCGGAAGGGCTCGAGGCCGTGTCAAGCTTCCGCTTCGGCTTCGGTTTTTGCCCGCTATGCTTCACTGGAGGCGGGTTCTCGCGGCAAGCCACAACAGCAGACTGCGCGTGGGCGAGGGCGTCGGCAGGAGGGATCCCCACGTTCGCATTTGGCGGGTGAAGAGGGAGGCTCCGAAGCCCCGTGTCAAAAAAGTTAGTTAAAAAGGCGGAAGCGAGTGAAGAGAAAGCGGGAGCTCGAATCGAAGTAATTCAGCTTACCCTCTCCCGGCGGAACCACCGGCAGTGAGACGACATGCTTCCGCAGGTGCACAACGTCTATGTCGTGCTTCAGGATGAAGGCATGGAGCTTGGCCTCATAGCCTCCCAGCATTGGAGGTTGGAAGGTCGATTCGTCCTCCTGCACAGGCGCGAGAGGCACATTGCCAAATTTCCCTGTGACGAATATGAACCCAAACCCAGTCGTGGTTCTAATTCATCGTGCCGATCACGGTACGGGGGGGGGGGGGGGGGGGGGGGGGGGGGTTGTCCGGAGAAGAACGCCACCCCGCGGGTGGCCCTGAAATTGAAAAGCTTGCGGAATACAGGGAACGAGAACTCGATCCCCTCTTCGCGCAAATAGCAGGCGATTGCTACCAGCATGGCGATGGAGTTGGGATTGAGCTGCGCGGGAACTACCCCAAAGTACCGCAGGGTCTGACGCACTTCTGGACATAGCGGAAGGCGGAGCCCCACCTCTAAATGTTCGAGGGGGATGGCCAGAGTGTCCGACGAGAATTGATTGATGTGGTCTCGGTTCCCCGGGAGGCGCCCGACGAAACACGGCGGGACAAAATACGCAATGGCCTGGTTGAAATTCTCCTCCGAGAGGTCGCAGGTCTCGAAGTCTCGGTTGGCGAAATCTTGGGCGCAGTTAGCCCTACCATCAGCTTCTTTCGGCATCGTTGAGGGCTGGGGTAATCTCGCGAAGGATCTAGAGAGAAGGGCGAGTGGTATTGCGAGAGTAAAAGAGAAGAGAGAGATGAAAGCGTAATAATGACGGTGGTTGGACTAACTATTTGTAGAAAAAAGGGGAAAATGATTGAAATCATTTACGACCTCCTAACGCCTCGGGGTCTGAACCACCCTGTTGGGAAAATTGCCCTCAATGTTCCTTTGATTTGAAGAGGCATCACTCACAATGCTAAGTACAAGAGGCATTTGATAAAGCCATATTTTTGTAAGATATACAGGCCCAGATAACTCAAGAGGAAGGGCCAGTCATGCCCTTAGATCAGGAGAAATCAACTCCTAAGAGATGAAGAGTTGTCTCAGCTGAACCGCTGAGACGAGGACAGGTGCTGCTGAGAAAGTCTTACTGTCTCAGCTGAACCGCTGAGACAAGACCAGGAGCCGCTGTGAAGGCATCTGGGCAAGCTGAGCTGCAGATAGAAGAAACCGCTGAGACGGTTGTCTGTCTCAGCGGTTCCCCTGAGACAGGAAAGAAGCAGCAAATATCCGCTGAGATTTGGCGAGTTCGTCGAACGCAGAATGCAGTTCGTCGAACGTTGAGACTTGGCGGGTTCGTCGAACGAAGAATGAAGTTCGTCGAACGCAGAACTCAGTTCTTCGAACGCAGAGATGGAATAGAAGCAAGCGCTGAGACTAGGCATGTTCGTCTTACACAGAACTCAGTTCGTCGAATGCAGAGACGGGACAGAAGCAAGCGCTGAGACTTGGCATGATCGTCAAACGAAGAATGAAGTTCGTCGAACGCAGAGACGGGACAGAAGCAAGCACTGAGACTTGGCGTGTTCATCGAACGAAGAATGAAGTTCATCGAACGCAGAATGCTATTCGTCGAACGCAGAAACTTCTCTGCAGATCGACGAAATCTGCTGAGAAGAGGAAGCCATCTCAGCCCAACCGCTGAGACAGTTCAAACGAGACATGGCGGGTTCTGCCCTTGGCGCAAGCTGCAGAAAAGCATTATGGGGTCCACCAGTTACTCCCATATCTGTCAGAAGGACGGGTGAGAGCCGTTGAAGATCGGGGATGTATAAAAGGGATAAATTAGGGTTGAGAAAGTACTTCTGCTATCAATCTTTCTCTCGAGCACAAAAAGAAGCGGAAGCGTACTGTTCCATTGTCGGCAACCAAGAACTGTGCTAACACAAGGCTGCAAGAAAGAGATAGCTCATCTTGATTCATCTCAAGATAGAGCAAGTAGATCCAGTCCTTCATCTGAAGTGCTGATCAAGTAGAATCAAGATTGGAGCTGTACCACTCCTCCCCGATTCAAGTCTGCAACAACAGCTGAAAAGAAGAAGAAGAACATGCTTGATCTTTTATTCTTTCGTTCTGTAAACCTCATTATATCTTCTGTAGGAGCCTTTGGGTTCTGAGTTTGTAGGAGCCTTTGGTTTTTGAGATTGTAGGACCAGGAGGTGGTCTGAGTTGTAGGAGGTGGGGTCCTCTGAGGTAGGATCTGTGAGATCTGAGGTAGGGCTGAATAGCCTGACTTGTAGAGCTGAGACATCAGCTTGAGGTAGGACCTGGAGGTGGTCTGAGATGTAGGAGGTGGTTTCCTCTGAGATAGGGCTGTTGTGCCTGACGTAGGGTTTGGGAAAACCTGAGAGATCCTGAGGGATCTGAGTTGTAAGCTCTTGGAGCTGAGTTTGGAGGAGTTGGACCTATCTAACAAACTGTTAGAAGGGTGAAGGGGGAAAGTGGACTACCCATAGACACACTGTCTTGGGGAACCACTATAAACACTTGTGTGTTTTCTGGGTTTGCTTGATTGCTTGCTTAGAATAATTTTAACTATCTATATCAAACAAGTAGAAATCAAAAGACCTATTTGTTGGATCTTACAGTGCCCTTAGAGGGGGGGGGGGGTGAATAAGGGAATAAAATTATTTCTATAATTTTCAAGATAATTACTAAATTGTTTTATAATGAAGGAGATTGAAATAAACAATTTAGATTTAGAATTGAAAACTTAGAACACAATATAATAGAGATTACGCTAAATGATAGAAATCAAGTAAACACAAAAGAGACATGATTATATTATATGAAAAAGTGTTTACATAAATTTGATTTCTATATCGCTAGAAATCGGAGGCGTACAAATGTAAATTTCTTTTTGTTTACCAATCCTTCTCCCAAGGATCAGAAGGCTATCACTTGTCTCTCCCTAGACCAAGCTCAAGCCTATCCTCTAGATCTTCCCAAGATCTAGACGTAGCATCTTCCCAAGATCTAGACGTAGCACACAAGGCCACGATTTCCCACCAAGCCACGCAAGGACTTGGACGCTCCACACAAGGAAGCGATTTTCCCCTAAGCCACGCAAGGACTTAGACGCTCCGCACAAGGAAGCGATTTTCCCTACCAATACAAAGTAAAATATATATAAATGAAAATACAAGATAAAATAAGAACTCCCTAGAAATTCAGATCTCTGAAAGGAAGGTTGAAGCCTCGAGATGATCCTTGATGTAGAAGCGCGTCCGATCTCGTCTTCAATTTCAAACCTTCTCAGCATAAATGAGAGTTCATGAGGTTCTGAAGCTCTCTGGATGGAATGCACTCAGGAAGGGACTTAGAATCTTCAGGGCTCAGAATGCACGAACAAAAGGAGCCAATTTATAGAATTTCGCTGTCGCCTGGGCGACATCAGCTGTCGGAAATTTCCGACAGCGCAAAACTGCCGGTTGTGGTGCTGTCGTGGGCAGTTGTTGTAACCTCCGAGCTGTCGCCTGGGCGACATCGATGTCGGATTTCCGACAGCTCAAAACTGCCTTTCGTCGTGCTGCCGTGGGGGAAGTAGTTGTAACTTCTTTGCTGTCGCCTGGGCGACATCAGCTGTCGCCTGGGCGACATCAGCTGTCGCCTGGGCGACATCAGCTGTCGCCTGGGCGACATCAGCTGTCGCCTGGGCGACATCAGCTGTCGCCTGGGCGACATCAGCTGTCGCCTGGGCGACATCAGCTATCGCCTGGGCAACAGCTCCTCTTCATTTTTGCCGTCCGAAACTACTCCAGACTGTAGATTGAGTCGTTCTCATCTCCGAAATGGGGTGGCACGTTCTGTAACTCTTCCTGGATTGAAAGTTATGACCATTTTAAGATCAGCACACAAAACTCATCCAACCTGAGACTTGTCGTTCTCGGATCATGCCCATGAACGAGGACTTGTCTCCTCATTGAACCTGTACAACCTGGCCACTATAAACACACAAAAGACAAGATCAAATACATCATGGTATTTGTTATTCTCAAACCAAGAGATGTGGAAAGCAAGCTCCAACACTATTCACCCCCCTCTAAGTGAATTAGATCATATACCTATAATCTTTCAAGTGGTATCAGAGGGAGGTTGGTCATAAAGGGCTTAAATGTCTGACCAGATCCTACATAGGTATTGTTATTTCTGAATCCAATGGCCTCTAGTGGGGTTCAGAAGGAAATGGGTTCAATGAAGCTCCCTATATGCAAAAAGGAAACCTTAGGCATCTGGAAATAAAGGGTTAGGCTGTTCATGGAAGCTTCAGACCCTAGAATCTATATCACTGTTCAGGAAGGCCCCTTCATTATCACAAAGCCCTCCACCATTGATCCTACTAGGCAGGTAGGCAAATCTTACACTGAAATGACAAGGGATGAGATAGCATTGGCTACAATGGATAAAAGGGCTCAAAATATTATTGTCAATGCTATTGATGATTCAACTTTCCAAAACTTGATGCACCGTGAGACTGCAAAGGAGATGTGGCATACTTTGATTGTGTACATGGAAGGGACTGAAGAAGTGAGGAATGATAGGAAATCCCTCCTCAATCAGGAGTATGAAGCCTTTAGGCAACAAAATTAGGAATGCATAGCTGACTGCTATGAAAGATTCTTCAGAATAGTTAATGAGTTGAGGACCTATGAGAGGACCATCACTCATTATAAGTTGAATGATAAATTCCTAAGATCTCTAACTAGAGACTGGGATACCAAAATCTGTGCCATCAGGGAAGTGGCAAAGCTGAGTGAAACTCCTCCTCACACTCTGTTTGGAAAGTTGCTCTCATATGAGATGCAACTATCTGCAAGAAAGGAAGAGGACACCTCCTCCAGGCCTCATGCTAGGGAGAAGTCTGTGCCCCTTAAGGCTGAAGGGTCCAAGAAGAGTAAGACAAGAATTCCTACCCCTCCAAGAAGGGCTGCTGACTCAGACAATTCAGATCACTGCACATCTGAAAATAGCTCTTCTGATGAGGAATTTACTGCCTTCTCAAGGCAATTCAAAAAGATGATGAGAAGGAAGCAGTGGAAGAATAAGCCTTCCTCCTCCTCACATCCTAGGAAGGATTCAAGCAGGGCAGACAGGCAGCACCCCAAAGGGGACAGGTATGACTCTAAACATGTTAAACATGGTTTAACTAATGTAATTTGTTATTGCTGCAGTAAGCCTGGACATGTCATTGCTGACTGTCCAGTCAAAAGAAAGGATAAAGGTGATAACAAGCCTTATCACAAGAAGGGAAGAAAAGGTGAGAAATCCTTCCTAGCCAAGAAGGACAAAAGCTGGAGTGAATCTGAGTCATCATCATCAGATTCTGATGATGAAGAAGAGGCCTATATTGGGTTGTTTGCTGCCGAGGAAGATGGGGACATTCCTGTAGCAAAGGTGGGCATCAGGGCCCCTCTATCACATTCAGACAGTGATATGGAGGTGGATGAAAATGTTAAAGAACATATTGGCCTAATGGCCATAACTTCAGATGATGAAGATTGTCAGGACACACCTGAACAGGTACCTACTCCTCTCTCTTCCTCTAAGTATGAATCAATTAGAGAATCTGATGCACACTCATCAACTGATGATTATGATTCAGAATCTGAAGTGGGTGTCAATCAATTGATTGACTAATATGATGCTCTAGTTATTGCTCTGAAAGAGAGCAAGAAGCTTGTCAATAGCCAAGCCCTAGAGATTGACTCACTCAAAATGGATGAAATAAATTGTTCTTAGTCTCCTACTTTGGTGGCTCAGATGAGTAGAGAAATAAGCAAACTCAAGGGGATAACAATTGTCCATTTGACCTCTATTTCTCTAAAGAATAAGATCATCAAGGATCTTGAGGAGAAGCTTGTGAAAGAAAGAAGCCCAGTGGCTCAATTCTCCAAGCCTAAATCTGTGCTCCCTATTACCGACTCCTCTTCTCAATCCAATAGAAGAGGACTAGGATTCAATAAAATGGAAGCAAGAGAAGGGAGTGGAGAAAAGAGCAGGGGTAAGGCTAAGCCTCAAACCACCTTTCAAAAGGTATTACTTCCTTCCAACAGGTATAACCATGAAAGCATGTATGGTCACTAGAAGAATGGAAGTAACTATAGGAAGGAAAACAATCCTTCCCATAGTGGAAGAAAGGGAATAGGATTGAGTGCCATGAAGGCTCCCCATGAGGAAATTCAAATGGCCCAACCTGGACCTTTTGTATTTGGTACCTCAACCCCCTCATTCAAGAATCAGGGTGCAAACTCTTCTAAATTTATTTCGGCAAAGAAATTTTATGCTGTCTAATCTATTGAAAAGACTTGATGCTCAGTGTCTGATGCCATCAGATCTTGTATGGCTACCAAGCCAAAGCAAGCTGATGTCATCAAAACAAAGGGCATCAAGATAACACATAGATTAACATTCAGTCAAATCATTGCTGAGAGAAATAGGAAGATTGCAGCTGTCTCCCCTCCTGAACTAAGGCACAGTAATGTTGTTTCCTCAGGAAATGTTCAGAAGAGGAGATATACCATTCATGAATGTTGGTGTTGTGGTAAAGTGGGACATTTTGCCATAGATTGTTGGTACAATCCCAATGTACCTAATGCAAAGAAGAGTCTTCCTGCAAAGAATGCAGCTAGTGTGAGGTTATCTTATCAAACTAACAAGTACCTAGGACCCAAAATCACTTGGGCTCCTAAGGGTAATTAAATTCCATCATGCAGGTTAGTTCAAATACCAGCCTTGGGAAGATTTGGTATTTGGATAGTGGGTGCTCAAGACATATGACAGGCACCAAGGGTTTACTGCAGGAATACAAAGTAGTGAAGAATGGACCCAAAGTCATCTTTGGGGGGTTCAGAAAAGGGATTCACCAGAGGTTATGGTATGATCACAAATGGCATAGTCTCCATCACTAAAGTGGCTTATGTTGAAGGGTTGCAACACAACCTTGTTAGCATAAGCCAGCTGTGATCTTGGCTATGTCATTGAATTCCACAATGATAAGTGCCTAATCAAAAAGTCTAATGACTTGGAAACCATACTTTCAGGCACTATGAGTAGAAATGTTTATTGTTTAGATTTTATTTGCAAATCATCTTCCTCTCCTGTGTGTCTTGTGGCAAATGAGAGTGAGTCTCTATGTGTTCAATGGCACAAGAGACTTGCCCACATCAACTACAAGGCAATGCATAGACTATTCTCTAAGAACTTGGTTAGAAATAATCCAAATTTAAAATGTGTTAAAAATGGCCAATGTCATGCTTGCCAAATGGGCAAGCAAACAAGGGCCACTTTTAAAAGTATTGGCTCCAAAGACACTAAGAGATGCCTTTATTTATTGCACATGGACTTGTTTGGTCCTATGCCAATTCAGAGCTTAGGAGGGAAGATGTATACCTTATTGATTGTTGATGATCACTCAAGATATACATGAGTATTTTTCCTTAAAAAGAAATCAGATACTCTAAATGTCTTTATAAGCCATGTCAAGGCCATTCAGAATGATTTGCAATGTTCTGTGGTCAGAACTAGGTCTGACCATGGCACAAAGTTTCAATCTGAAACCATGACAAGGTTCTGTCAAGAACTAGGTATCATCCAAGAGTTTTTCTCCCCAAGGACCCCACAACAAAATGGGGTGGCTGAGAGGAGGAATAGAACCTTGATAGAAGTTGGGAGAACATTGCTTAGTGACTCTTCACTCCCAGAATATTTCTGGGATGAAGCAATCAGTACTGCCTGTTATGTTCTCAATAGAGCTTCCATCAATAAAGTTCATGGAATTACCTCCTATGAGATTCTGAAAGGCAAACAACCAACAATTTCATACTTTAGAATCTTTAGATCTAATTGCTACATTTTAAACAATGGAAAATCTCAATTAACCAAGTTTGCTGAAAAATGCTACTTGGGGGGTTCTTGTTGGCTATAGCTCACATAGTAGAGCCTATAGAGTATATAACAAGAAAACCCATGTTGTTGAAGGGTCCATGCATGTGGTGTTTGATGAGACCAGCCAAATTTATAAGGGCTGGTCCAGTTCTTCTATTTTGACAGGAAGTGAAAGGGTCATGGAAGAACTATCTATACAAGAACCATCCAGCAGCAGTAAAGCACATACTGATGCAACAATTCCAGAAGAAGTAGAGGTGCAGGATGCTGAAGAAGCTGCTGACCCAGTGGAAGAAATTCAGCATGTAGAGGACAGACTGCCTGCAACTATAAGACCAGGAGGTGGTTTGAGCTATAGGAGGTGGAGTCCTCTGAGGTAGGATCTGTGAGATCTGAGGTAGGGCTGAATAGCCTGAGTTGTAAAGCTGAGACATCATCTTGAGGTAGGACCTGGAGGTGGTCTGAGCTGTAGGAGGTGGTTTCCTCTGAGGTAGGGTTGTTGTGCCTGAGGTAGGGTTTGGGAAAACCTGAGAGATCCTGAGGGATCTGAGTTATAAGCTCTTGGAGCTGAGTTTGGAGGAGTTGGCCATGTCTAACACACTGTTAGAAGGGTGAAGGGGGAAATTGGACTACCCATAGACACATTGTCTTGGGGAACCACTATAAACACTTGTGTGTTTTCTGGGTTTGCTTGATTGCTTGCTTAGAATAATTTTAACTATCTATATCAAACAAGTAGAAATCAAAAGACCTATTCACCCACCCTCTAAGTGAATTAGATCATATACCTATAATCTTTCACACCCACCTGAACCCAGCCACTTACAGAAGGTGAAAGCAGTACACGAGACCCTTCCTGTAGATGCAAATCAAATAACACAGCAAGAGCGAAAACACTCGTAAGACAACATTCAGAAAAATAGCGAAAAGCGAGATATTTAGACACACAATCAAGCAATAGTTCGCGAGACGTAAAAGGTTTCGCCTTGGTCCAATGCGAAAAAGAAAAAGGAAATAAAAAAGAAATAGCACGGGTACAGGAGAACGCAGGGAGCGAGAGCCGGTAGGCTTAGTATTGATTCCACCGCCATCGGCCCCGTCCTCGCCTCCTTGTCCTTGGAGGCACTCACGGGTAGTGAAACACGCTAACCGCCGTCAGCTCTTGACTAATCAAGCGCATCTGATCCCTAGCCTGCGCAATGTGCCTCCCAGGCTAGGTCTCCTCGTACCTGCCCCCCTGGCGCTCCATCTCCCTGACCAGGTGCCTGTAGTCTCGCTCGAGGATGCTTATCCGACGCTCGAAGGCCGCCCGGTGCTCCTCCGTCAGGTTGGCTTGATTGCGCTGCATCTAGATCAGCTTGCCGAAAAGCTCTGTCATTCGTTCCTTCATAGCACAGGCATCTTCGTGGTGGCCAAGAAAGTCAGAGACATCGTAGGGGGAGGGGGCGGAGAGATCAGCTCCTCCTCCTCTGGAGGGTCGGTTAGCGGGATCTGGCGGTAGCCTGCAAAAGCAGAAGTTAGTCCTTCCTCAGGAACCAGCCGCGAGTTCTGCGGGAGAAGACAACTAACCAGATACGTATTCTTCGACGGGAGACTGGCGAGATGTGCTAGGCTTCCCTGCGAATGGTTGGCTTGGGGGGTGGAGAGATTTCCCCTTCCTGGGGCGGTGCGTCTGGTCGGCCGCGGCGGAAGTGACGGCCAAGTCCGCAGTAGGAGAGTTGGGCTCGGGACTCTTCCTCGCCGGGCGTTCCTGCTCCGGAGCAGGGGGCTTTTGGTGACATCTGGGACAGGAGAAGTGCAAGAGGGAGGAGGCAATCCCGTGGTCCCGAAGGTAGGGGTTGTGGAAACCCGAGTCAGAAGAGTTGCGAAAGGAGAAAGGCTAGCGAGAGGGCAATGGAATGCTTACCAAGCGAGGACAGGACTTCGCCAGAAGTGCCGAGAGGGGGCGGACTCCTCGGTCGGAGGGGCGTTCTCGAGAGCAGGAGGAGGAACGACTGCACTCGCCTGGTTGTGCCCAGCGCCACCCTCGGTCGCCGACAGATCCTGCGAATGGTAAGAGAGGCGGAGGTCAGCGTCGTCATCATCATCGACCTCGAAAGCGAGATGAATCGCGTTACCTCATTGGTATTGACAGGAGGAATCTCAGAGAGGGGGGAGATTCAGACGCAGACTCCCTCTCCCTCCGGTCTCGCCGTACTGTCTTGGCCTTCTTCAGCATGTAAGGCTTGGAGGGGTCTCTCATTGACAAGAGCCAAGGGTGTATCGAGTGGTCTTGGGAGCGGTCCCTCCCTGTGCGGCGGTAAGGAGAGCCATCATTCCTTCCGAAAGCGGTCGTGGCGTCGGCTTCATGAACGACATGGAGAGTGCTCCGAGGGAGAAAATGAGGAACAATGATTAAAAGATGGGCAATCTGAAGGCAACAACTGCGACCGTATTTATACCTAAGTGGAGGGCCCCACCAAGAAGATTCCCTCCAAGTCAGCAAGGCACTCGCCGAATATTGGGGTTGGACTCTTCTTTCCGAGCCTAGGACTCGATCACAAAGAGCGAAGATTATGTACAACCCCGTATTCGCCGAGTGTGGCCCCAAGACCCCTTGGGGGGGGGGGGGGGGGGGGGGCAAGGTGCAGAATAGGAGTCCAAGGGCCCCTGGGCGAGTGAGGCCCCACTCGCGGGCCACTCGCATGGTGTCATGGTAGATAGGCGAGAGCGGGTACCCAAGATCTCGCCCATCTAGCGAGTCGAGCGCCTAGCGAATGGTGTCCTCATGAGTCATTCGCCTAGTGAATTATGGTGGGCAAGGTGCCTGGCGAGTGGTGCCTTCAAGGACCACTCGCCCAGGAGGCTTTAAGGGGAAATTATCTAAATGCCCTTGTGGGCTGCCAATAGCCCTCCAGAACAGTGGAGTTAGGCTGTTAGCAGACCAGTTTGGGGTGCGATTAGTAAAACCAAAAGACGGATTTACGCTATTTGCAGTCCAAGACTAGAAAATCTATAAATAGACCCTTAAGGGAACCTTGGAGGAGATCAGATCTTTTTGAGCTCTCTCCTCCAGGTTAATTTTGGAGTTGGCTGCTAGTGCCCTCCAAGGTGCCCGACTGAGCTTTGGTTTGGGAGGGGAAGCTCTCTGAGATCTTTCGGGTGTGTGGCGGGACCTCCTCGCTACAGCCTTGGGTCTATTCCATATTTTCCATCCACAGTCAAGAGATTTTGGTGAGGGAGAAGTAAGCACAGGCTACCCCCCCTGTGGGTCCGAACTCAAGAGACCGGTTGCCGGTTTCAACACTACTGAAGGATCAATCCCGGAGGGATGCATCGACCCAGCTCCCGCTCACTCGCTTATAAATGCGACTCTTGCAGAAGAGGCAGTGCTTGCGCCCGCGACAGTACTGGAAGGGCGCATGCGGCAGATGGAAGAATAGCAAGCTGAGAGGCTGGCTCTTGTAAGAAATCTTGGGGCTCCTCGAGCTCCCGTTCAACCTCCAGTGTTGAACGTTCCGCCATTCACAACTCCTAATCATGATCTGAATGAGGAGGCCGTTCGAGAAGAAGAAGCATCAGAAGAATTTTTTGACGCTGCAAGCTCCACTCATCCTACTCGGTCGGCCAGAGAACCAGAAGCTGACCACCATCACCACCGCCAGGGAAGAGTTGTTCCTGGTCGAGCAGTAGAAAGAACCACCCGAGAGGAGATATGCGATATGATAGCAAAAGAATACGGCCAGGCAGGGCGACGCGCAGCTCTCGCCCGCCGTCCCGCACACCACGGCTCCCCATTACCCCCCAGGTCTTGGCCCATTTGGTTCCAAACGGTTTCAAGCTTCCCAACATCGAAACATTCGACGGGACAGACGACCCATTGGAACATGTCAATCACTTCACCACCATCATGAGGATTTACAGCGCCCGATCAGTTTCTCTGTCAAGTGATCCCGGCAACTTTGAAGGGACAAGCGCGCACTTGGTTCCACTCCCCGCGGAATGAGACCATCAATAACTTCGCAGAAATTGTGCAGCAATTCGTGGACCAGTTCATCGCTAATCGTAGGATTGTCCAGAATCCCTCCCATCTCTCAGGAATCTGCCAAAATGACGGAGAGACTCTCAAGGATTTTTTTCGACGCTTCACTTCGGAAGCTCGACAAATACTGGGGGTCGACCCCGAGCTCTTGCGAGGAGTTTTCCTTGGAGGCCTCCGACAAAGTGACTTTTACTCAGCTCTAATGAGAGAAACGGTGCCAAGTTATCCTGACCTCGTTCACCGAGTTGAAGCTCAGATAGCTGTCGACGAGGCAATCAAAGCGCACCGTCAACAGTTCGAAGGAAGCCAAAGGAGGAAAAAAGGGTCGGATCAAGCCCCCAATGGACGAGAAGAACGACGCGACGAGGATCGCCGCAACGATGAATGTCGTCCTCTAAGCCATTCAGAACAACCCAGAGCTCTGCATGCCTAGGGTACCAGCCCCAAAACCGAGGAGCGACCAGTCCAGGTATTGCGAGTTCCATCGAGGAACTGGGCATACCACCGAAGAGTGTACCAGACTTAAGGACGAGATCGAGCGTCTCGTCCGTCAGGGACTCCTGGGAAGATTCGTGCAAGGCCAGGTTCCCAATCAACTTCAGCAGCCTTGGGAAGCGAGGGAGCAGCCTCCCGCTCCCCGAGGCGCGGGAGAAGGAAGATCGATGGTGGGAGAAATCGAAACGATCGCTGGACCTCCCGACCTTGCATCACAAATCCTCTCGATCGCCAAACCCCCAAGAGACCACGAAGATAAGAAGCTCAAGCAGGACATTATGATTATTTTCGGGGAGGAGGACCAATAAGGGTTACGACTGCCGCATAAAGATACCCTCGTAATCAGCACAGGGATTGGGGACCCTTGCTTTAATGTAAAAAGCATATTGGTCGATAACGGAAGCTCAGTTGATGTTCTGTTCCTTTCCACTTTGCAAAGTATGAAGCTCACGAAAGATCAGCTCAGCCCTGCAGCCGGGCCCGTCTACAGCTTCGACAACCGACCTATTCCAGTTCAAGGCATGATCACTCTCCCAGTCACATTGGGCGAGTTTCCAAGATAGTCAGCGTACATCATCCAGTTTGTGGTGGTAGAATCCACCTCCGCCTACAATGCCATCTTTGGGAGACCGCTCCAATCCATCTTTGTAGCAATCCCATCTATTTCGCATATGTCTATGAGTTCCCGACCGCCGCAGGGATAGGGTTCGTAAGAGGGAACCAGGAAGCAGCACGAACATATTTCTTAAAGCAGGCGCGACCAATGGAAGCAACCGCACTAAATATCGACAACTTCAACTTACGGGATGAAACCACTCTACAGTGCGGGTCCCCCATCGAAGGACACACCAAAGTACCAATATCCCAATAGGATCCGACCCGGACGGTCCAGGTCGGGTCCCTCCTATCTAAGGAAGAGCGAGAGGAATATGTTCTCTTCCTCCGCGCCAACAAGGATATCTTCGCGTGGAGTCCGGAAGATATGCCTGGGGTAGATCCTCAGGTCATATTTCACTCTTTGAATATTAACCCTGCTTGCAGGCCAGTGATCCATAAAAAATGGAACTTCGCTCTAGAACGGCTCAAGGCGATCAAGGAAGAGGTAGAGAAACTCATAGAAGCACAATTCATCCAGAAAGCGAAATACCCCACATGGCTAGCCAATGTGGTTATGGTAAAGAAGGCATCGGGGAAGTGGCGGATGTGCGTCGACTACAACAATCTAAATCAAGCTTGCACAAAAGATAGCTTCCCCCTTCCAAGAATCGATCAGCTGGTCGACGCGACGGCCAGGCACGAACTCCTCAGCTTCATGGACACATACTCAGGTTACAACCAAATCAGGATGAACCCAGAATACGAGGAGCACATCGCATTCCGAACAGACAAAGGAGTTTCCTGCTACAAAGTTATGCCCTTCGGCCTCAAGAATGCCGGAGCGACCTACCAAAGGCTGATGAACAAAGTATTCAAGAGCCTTATCGGAGAGACGATGGAGGTATACGTGGACGAATGCTACTGAAAAGAGTCCACCATCGCGACCACTTGAGAGACCTAGGACAGTGCTTTCAGCTTCTTCGTCGCTTCCAGATGCGGCTCAACCCCAGCAAATGCGCATTTGGTGTGACGGTAGGGATGTTCCTGGGTTTCATGGTAACCCGTCGAGGAATTGAGGCCAACCCCGAGAAGATTAAGGCGTTGGAGGATATGTCTCCACCTCGTTTAATTAAGAAAGTACAACGCCTAAACGAGAGGATCGCCACGTTATCTCGTTTCCTATCACGAACAAGAGACAAGTACCTCCACTTCTTCAAAATTCTCTGGGGAGCGTGTCACTATGGATTTCAGTGGACGGACGAGTGTCAGACGGCTTTCGAACTTCTCAAACAGTACTTGCCCTCACCACCACTCCTATCAAAGCCCATCCCCGGAGAAACTCTGTTCCTATACATGGCAGTTTCTCCTACAGCCATTAGCTCAGTGCTCGTGAAAGATGAAGGTGGGGTGCAGCGACCGATTTACTACCTTAGCAAAGTCCTCACCAACACCGAAACTAGATATCCGGGGGCGGAAAAGAAGGCTTTAGCTCTTGTATTCTCGACAAGAAAGCTTCGGCCCTACTTCCAGGCTCACACAGTAAAAGTGTTAACTCAGCTCCCGCTACGAACAATCCTCCAGAAACCAGAGATCTCAGGGAGACTGGAAAAGTGGGCGGTAGAGCTCGGCGAGTTCGACATCCAGTTCTTACCACGACCAGACATCAAGAAGTACTCGTCGACTTTGTTTCAGAGAACACAATTCCACCAGAAGCACTTCCTGTCAAAGATACCACTACTCCCCGTTGGACTCTATACGTCGATGGCGCATCAGGAGCTGAAGGAGCTGGAGCAGGATTGCTCCTCATAAGTCCCGATGAGATTACCTTAGATTATGACCTCAAGTTAAAGTTTCTCGCAACCAACAATATCGCAGAATACGAGACACTGATTGCCGGCCTACGGCTCGCCATCGATTGCAAAGCACAGAACCTGACAATTCATGCAGACTCCCAACTCGTAGTCTCACAAGTTGAGGGAGACTACGAGGCCAAGAATGACCAGATGGCGAAATATCTCGCGCTTGTAAGATTACTCCTTCAGAAGATTCCGTCATACCAAATTCTGCACATACCCCGGGAACAGAACTCCAGAGCAGATGCTCTCTATAAGCTTGCAACTTCACCCACCAGCTATCAATCCCGAAGACGCCGTACGGAAGATATCATGGTTCCAAGTATTCAAGGGTCATGGGAAATCGCGACCATCCACCAAGAGGATCCATCTTGGATGACCCTTTGCGGGCCTATCTTGAGCACGGGCACCTCCCCAAGGACCGTCTGGAAGCACGAAGATTACGAGTGCGAGCCGCATTATTCGCCATCGTGGACGGGGAGCTTTACAAACGTGCATTCTCAGGGCCCTATCTAGAGTGTCTACCTGCAGGCGAAGCGGACTACGCCCTAAGAGAAGTGCACGGGGGAATCTGCGGAAAGCACCTAGGCGGGAAAGCTTTGGCCCAAAAGATATTGCGCCAAGGTTTTTATTGGCCAACAATAAAGAAGAACGCGACCGAGCTAGTCCAAAAGTGCAGGAGATGTCAGCTACACGCAAACGTACCTCACCAGCCCCCGACCGCGCTCTCCACACTCCAAAGTGTGTGGCCATTCACATAATGGGGAAGCGATCTCCTCGGCCCCCTGCCCCTAGCATCTGGACAGAGGAAATTCATCATCCTAGACATCGACTACTTCACCAAGTGGGTAGAAGCTGAGCCCCTGACCAAGATCACAGAAGAAAATGCCAAACAATTTGTCTGGAAGAGCATTATCTGCCGCTTCGGTATCCCAGCAACAATCGTTGCCGACAACGACACTCAGTTTACCGGGAAATCCTTCACCAAGATGTGCGAGGATCTGAAAACCAATCTTCGTTATACGTCCGTAGCACATCCACAAACCAACAGGCAAGTGGAGGTCACAAACCACACCATCCTCAAAGGGTTGAAGACGCGCTTAGAAGAAGTTGGGGGCAATGGGTGGACACACTCCCAAGTGTACTATAGGCGTACTGCATGACAGAGAGGACTCCTACATGAGAGATGCCTTATAACCTCTGTTATGGTAATGAAGCTATCATCCTCGTCGACATCGGCATTCCAAGCACCCGGGTGCAAACTTTCGATCCCAACAAGAATGATAAACTGCTCCGGGAAAATCTCGACTTAATCCCTGAAATCCGAGACAATGCTGTCGAGCGTGCCGCAACCTACCAAAGGCGCGTAACCCGGCTCTACGACAGAAGGGTGAAGCCCAGACCAATCAACGTAAGGGATCTTATCCTACGCAGCATTGAGGCGGCCGGTAAAGGCCCTCAAGGAGATAAACTCTCACCAACTTGGAAAGGTCCATATGTTGTCACTACGGTCGTCAAACCCGGAACATAAAGGCTCAGAACGGCGGAAGGGAAGACTTTACCACGCACCTGGTGTAAGATCTCTTTTCTCAAAATCCATTCGGGTACATGAAAACTCGAACCTCTCCCGCATCGCACGGTTGAGGTGGATCTTTGCCCAAAATCGCTGCCTTGCGGTGTCACCAACACTCGGGTTGGCTAACCCCGCTCAGCACTGACTCTGTCCGCTATACGATCATAAGTAAATATATGCCAAAAGTAAGTACAGAGGTAAATGCATGTCCACATGTCACAACATCATATAAATATATAATGAAACAGAAATGTCCAAAAAGAGACAGTACAAGCAAAAGGGGTTTAAGCCCGATACATATCCAAAATGAGTACTCTCTCTCTCTCTACAACATGCGGAAACTACAAACTCTCAAAGCTGAAAGCTAACTGTCTAGTCATCAACCTGTGGCATCGTGGTAGTGCGCTGCATCCGCTGCTCAGGTCCTGCCATCTCGTCCAGCTGCGCGCGGGACAACTCCGTCTCCTCGGACTCCTGTTACGGCCACATCCGACCGTTAGTCATAAAGACTAAGTCATTTTGTCATCGCCTCCCTCCACGACTCCTAGGTACTGAGCGGGAGGAAGAAGCGGAGGACAACAAGGGGTAAACAAGGAAAGAGGTGACATGACACTATTCTAGCAAGTATAGGAAAAGCAGAAAACTAGCTAGCAGTATAGTGCAAATAAATGACAGTAAAGTAGAGCATGAAGTAAACCAGTAATAAAAATGTGGTGCAGTAAGTAAAACTAATCTACCATCACAGATTCGTACCTTAACTTATATGAACGTCCATACGACATATAAGTTAAGATGTCCAGGAGACCCATCATATAAAAGAGCCCATACTAATTTATATGATGGGGGTATGCTAATGTGTATGTTATGATATGCTATGCTTATGATGATTTAGTGTGTTTATGCAATGTGACTCACCCACACGACTCTATGCGCACAGACCTTTATAGTTCCCACTTTGTTAGAAAGGAAGCAAACCTTTCAGGTACCGACCGTCGTGGCTCACGGTGGCAGTGGATCGGGCACTCCACATCCTAGGAGGGTATGCTCACTACCAAGCCTAGACCTCACGTACGCCTCAACGCTAAGAACACAACAGCGGAGCTTCTGCGTACTCTTGCTGGAATCCACCAGACTTTAAGGTCGGGGTGGGTTATTAGGGATTGTCCTCCAGACCGCGGTACTCAAACTTACCGGCCCTCTAAACCTCACCCTCACCTGAGTCAACGTACTATCGCCGGTGACACGACTAGCATAGTGCCGAAGACTCGCCACTAATTTATAAGTAACAGGTGACACCAAGTCCACCCGAGCCTCCGGCTCAGGGACTATCACACAAGTTGCTCCAACATATCTCCTTCCCGAAGGAGGTCCATACTAGCTTGCTGACCTAATTAGGCTACTCTTGCCTACAATTAAGTTGGTATTATGTTTTGGGTGAATCTTGGACTTCACGCGGTATACCCCGTAAAGGAGCCCCCAACGGTACTAAGGATTCAGTGGGCTCAACCCCACCATCCTCTTTCTCAAGACAATTACTTTAGTTGGTGATTAACATTTAGTTCACCCCTCATTATTTCATATAATTAAAGTGACTTAGCTCAACACCCGTCCCACCCAATTGGGTTGGACGTACCTCCACACCTCATGCACTAATCCCTAGCACAATCTCACTGTCAACCCTAGGCTTGACCCTCCTTGAATCATTGTGATCTATAACTCAATTACTAAATGTACATAACTTCCAAACACTACTTAGGGGTCTGAATTGTCTAAAATTCAAAATTCTATTTTTACTAATCGCAGACCACTAAGTTGAACTAACCTCAAACCCCATAAGGGGATCCTTATAAAAACTCATCACCAGGATATGGTATAATTATACTAGACTCCCACTGACCTTTATAAGGTGTGTTCCAATTTCTATAATTTTCCATATTAATTTGATATTTATTATTAATTAAAGAAGTTAAGGCCTTAAGTCAAATTACACGTGATCTATCCTCAAAATGCTTCTACATGCTACCTTAAAATTATCAGTAAGGTAATATTCCATAACAAGGTGGTTTACTGAGTTTCATGGCCCTAGGATGTCATGTGGCCTACTAAATCCTCATAGTTGTATAATTACCAAAATGCCACTATAATTAGGAAAAATAATATTTCACATCTGAAAATTATATAAAAATTACCAAGAGTTTAAATGGGGGTCTAGAGTCCTCTGCCAAATATTTATATCATTACCATATAATTTGACTAATTAAAATGATTTGACATTCAAGTGTAGTAAATACCAATTTCTACATGATGTGCATGAAATACAAATTCACAGGCTTCCAAATAATTATCATGGGCATATATAAACAAAATATGACAGATAACCAAGTTTCATATATTTGACCAATGATTTGACATTTTTCATAATTAAATTCCTCTAAGCTAGTAAGCACTTAAAAATTCCTCCATAAGAAATAACACTTCAATAAATCCTTCTAAAATTACCATAGCCTATTGTCATCCCAATTCAGCTACTGTTAAAATATCATAACCATACAAGGTCATCTGACCATGCATTTTATATATTTGAGGAAATAGTAGCAATTTCATTTAATAAGGGAAAAATACATAAATGACTCTAAATATTCCCAATAAATTATCTAAGCCATTGCATGCTCCTAAAAACATGTCTACCAAGTTCTGAGCCAAGGAAAGCAAATTTGGTCCTATGTCCTTCACAAACCCTAAATTGCAACCCTAAGGGTTTACCCTTAGGGTTTTAGGACACACCACCCTAATGGCTCCAAATGCTCCATTAGGGGGTGTCACATGCGTTTATATATCATTACCTACATAATCATCATGATGGGAGGAGGCCAACCCACTCAACTCCCCAAAATTACCTAAACCCTAATTTGACCCTTAAGGGTCCTCATTAGGGTTTCCCGTTTTCCAAATAAAATCAACTCCAAATGGAGTGAAAATTTAGGCAGGCACTACTCATGTACTAAAGAGCATGCCACCAAAATTTGGAGTCATTTGGACTTCATATGCTCCAAAAATCAACCTTATTTAAATATCATAATTACCATAAAAACTATAGGTAAAAGTGCCCATAAAGTGCTGATCTTAGGACAGAGGGTGCCCCTAGGGTATACCTACCCATGGTTAAAATCTCAGCTTCAAAGCTTGAGAGATATAGGCTAGATAATTATTTTAGTGGGTTGTCCTAGTATAGGACCAGTCCTAGTAAAACAGCTCCCTAGGGAGCTGTGGGTCACCAAATGACCTGAACTCAAGCCTTAATGAAAGCTAAGGTCAAGGCCTACAACTTTCATGTTTGGCACTTTTGCTAATTCTGTCCTTAAGTGCCCCTAATTAAACCTAGAAGGAGGCTGCACAAAAAGAGAGCTATAATCCCTAAGATATTAAATTAATTCATATAAAAAGGGCGCGCACGAATCTTGACGCAGATCTCACAGCCCGGGGATCGTCTTCCTCCTCCATCCAATGGCTGAGATCGAGCCGTGCTGGGCGAGATTGCGACCGGGATTGCCGGCGATCCAGCCACCACCACCGCCGGCCAACACCACCGACACCTTCGTGGTGGTCGGGGCTACCATTTACTGGCGACTGGCGGCCGGAGGCGGCGGTTCCCAGCGATCCCAAGCTTCCCGTTTCGAGCGGAAAAACGTGGTTTTAAGGAATGGATTCGGGCTCAATTGAGCCCGATCCTTCTTCGTTTTGTTATAGAAAGCTAGCATGGGGGGAGAGGAGGAGAAACGAACCGTGATTGGGGTGTGGCGGCGGCTCCGGCGGCGGTTCACCATGGTTAAGCTTTGCTCCGGCAAGCCTGCACCCCAACTCGATTCTCCGTCTATGGCCTTGCTCCAGGTGTCGTTCCTGACTGCTCTCTCCCTTCTGAAGCTGATGGTGTGGCCAGAATGAGGTGGGGAGGCTTCTATAACTTGATTTGAATTCAAGCTCTTCTCGGGTTGCTCCTTGCTGCCACCCTCATGCACCCCTGCCCCTACTGGCCTTCTGGTCTCTTCCTGTTGCTAAGTAATCAAGGGTGGAGTGCCCAACACTGTTTGGAGATGGAGTGTTAGAGGGGGATTTACTTTAACCTTTAACTTTTGCCTTTTTAATTACTTTTGGTCCCCCCTCTCATTTGGTTAATCAAACCCATGGTTTGGGCTCAGTCCAAGGCTGATAAGGGGGTGTCCTAAGTCCATAAATAATTGGTTAATTGATGGGTGTTGGGTTCCATTCAAATTAGGCTTAGAATTCACCTTAAAGAGATATGTTGACCATGGTTGACTTTGGTCAACAAGGTGAGTGGGTTGACCCCACATGGGGGTCATGGGTCCCTTGAGATCACCCAACATTGGTTGGTCCATGGTGGGGCCCCAATTGGTTTAATTTAATCAAAGGGGTGTAGATTTGACCAAAATTAGGTAAAGTTTGACTTTGGTCAACTTCATGCAATTGGGTCCCACCCAAGTGCAATTTCCATCCTATTGGTCTCCCTTAGTGGTTAGGGCAACATATGTGAGGTCAATTTGGACAATTGAGGGTCAACTGACCTAGTTGAGGGGCTTAGGGCTAGGTTGGTTTTTGAGCTTTGGTGTGCACTTAGCCATTTCCACCCTAGCATAAGGCCCTAGTGGCCACTCATCTCACCACTATGCCCTAACATTTCCAAAGGGTCTAGTAGGATTGGGGATGCTACACCTGGAATGCCCAGAACCTGCGTCGCTTTTATCAGTAATTTAAGTCTTCTATCACGCAAAAATTCGCGAGCTCAAACTCGCGCAAACTTATGTTATATTATGTACAAAGCCACGAGCTCAGACTCGCGTAAATTTATCTTATATTATGTACAAAACCGCAAGCTCAGACTCGCGTAAACTTATCTTATATTATGTGAAAGAGGAGTATTAGTTCTCATTTATTAAAAGTCTTATTTAACTTTGTTTCAAATTAAGTGATATATATAAATATATATATGAGCGCTGATTGAGAAAGTAAAAAACAAGCACATAACCAGATGACACAAGATATATAGTAGTTCCCCAAAACCTGGGTGCATCTACTCTTCTACCCACTGGTAGGAATCCACTAGGAGGTTGTTGATAAGGTGCCCTCTCACCAAGGTGATTTTGATAAGGTGTCCACACACCAAGGTGATTTTGATAAGGTGTCCACACACCAATGGGAGTTTTGATCAGGTGCCCAATTCACCTATAAGCTTTTGATAAGGTGCTTATAAACCAAGCTGCAGGTTTTTGCTAACGTGCCCTGTCACCGGGAGTAAACTTTTGAAGGGAGTTTTAACCCTTTACAAGATGGGAAGGAGAAAGGGAAAAGATGTTCTTCTCTTTTTGCTGAGAAGACACTTGAAAATCCTGATTGGATGTTGAGTTGGATCTTCATGAAGATAGTGAAGAGAGCTCCCCATGTCTGATTTAATTATGGAGGCTCCTTTTCTTGGTTCCAAATCCTCTATTTCAAATGTATGGAGTGGATCACCTCTCAATGTTCTCTGTCGACCTTCTCCTTATTTATAGATGTGTATTAAGATAACACTATAGGAGAGAAATCAATTAGTAGACAGAGTATTAGAAAGAGAGAAATATTTCCATAACTATTATATCTATAGAAGGAAAGAATTCATTTTGATTTCAAATAATATCCATAATCAACTTAATCAATTTAGCCAAGAATCAATTAGAGGGAAAGAATGATTCATAACGGCTATAAAAGAATAATATTATTCCATATAAATCAGATCTATAGAAAGAAGGAAGGAGATCTGGTGTTATTTGAATTTAACATAGTAATCGACGTACGTCGATTACAATTCGACGTAAGCGTCGAATTCATCCTGGCTGGACGTCGAGAGGAGAATAAGGAAGGTGCGTCGACTAAGGTGCGTCGACTAGAAGTCAGAGCTACGTCGACATAGGATACATCGAATTCTTATTAAAGTTACTTCGACTCATTCTGAAAGAAACGTCGACAACACTTCGACGTTGCGTCGAATACTATTCGACGCATATTTACTTAACCTTGATTTTTCTTTCTTAGAATTCATATTCAACTCATTTTGGGGGTTAAGACAAATCATTTTCCCAACAATCTCCCCCTATTTGTCTTAACCATATTGAGAGAAAAATTGAATCAGCATTTAATCAACACATCAAAACATATTTTATCGAAAGAGATATATTAGGAAATCAGAAAAATCATTTTCAGAAAAATAAGGGGAGAATAGAGAACTAAGTGATCTTTGTGATTTTAGGTGTTAGCCTGTGTGAAAAATCAACCTCCCTCTGATACCAATTGAAAGAGGAGTATTAATTCTCATTTATTAAAAGTCTTATTTAACTTTGTTTCAAATTAAGTGATATATATAAATATATATATGAGTGCTGATTGAGAAAGTAAAAAACAAGCACATAACCAGATGACACAAGATATATAGTAGTTCCCCAAAACCGGGGTACATCTACTCTTCTACCCACTGGTAGGAATCCACTAGGAGGTTGTTGATAAGGTGCCCTCTCACCAAGGTGATTTTGATAAGGTGTCCACACACCAAGGTGATTTTGATAAGGTGTCCACACACCAATGAGAGTTTTGATCAGGTGCCCAATTCACCTATAAGCTTTTGATAAGGTGCTTATAAACCAAGCTGCAGGTTTTTGCTAAGGTGCCCTGTCACCGGGAGTAAACTTTTGAAGGGAGTTTTAACCCTTTACAAGATGGGAAGGAGAAAGGGAAAAGATATATTGTTCTTCTCTTTTTGCTGAGAAGACACTTGAAAATCCTGATTGGATGTTGAGTTGGATCTTGATGAAGATGGTGAAGAGAGCTCCCTCTGTCTGATTTAATTGTGGAGGTTCCTTTTCTTGGTTCCAAATCTTCTATTTCAAATGTATGGAGTGGATCACCTCTCAATGTTCTCTGTCGACCTTCTCCTTATTTATAGCTGTGTATTAAGATAACACTATAAGAGAGAAATCAATTAGTAGACAGAGTATTAGAAAGAGAGAAATATTTCCATAACTATTATATCTATAGAAGGAAAGAATTCATTTTGATTTCAAATAATATCCATAATCAACTTAATCAATTTAGCCAAGAATCAACTAGTGGGAAAGAATGATTCATAACAGCTATAAAAGAATAATATTATTCCATATAAATCAGATCTAAGGAAAGAAGGAAAGAGATCTGGTGTTATTTGAATTTAACATAGTAATCGACGTACGTCGATTACAATTCGACGTAAGCGTCGAATTCATCCTGGCTGGACGTCGAGAGGAGAATAAGGAAGATGCGTCGACTAAGGTGCGTCGACTAGAAGTCAGAGCTACGTCGACATAGGATACGTCGAATTCTTATTAAAGTTACTTCGACTCATTCTGAAAGAAACGTCGACAACACTTCGACGTTGCGTCGAATACTATTCGACGCATATTTACTTAACCTTGATTTTTCTTTCTTAGAATTCATATTCAACTCATTTTGGGGGTTAAGACAAATCATTTTCCCAACATTATGCACAAAGCCGCTAGCTCAAACTCACGCAAATTTATCTTATATTATGAAAACCACACGCAAACTGACTCTCTACTATAAAAAATATGTTTTGACACCGACACCTATGTTCGATTAAGAAAAATCATTATTATCTTCTTCATCATCACAAACGCTTTTCATCACCCACTCGGGGCCCTGCCCCAGGGACTTTTCACTACCGTCGATTGAAGGTTCACCCTTCTCCTCCGCGGTCGGGTCCCGATGTCATAAGGGCCTGCCCACTTTACGTTCGTCCACGGTTTGAATACCCCTGCTATTCACCGGCCCCGGGGACTTTGCACTTCCTTCGATTGAAGGTTTGCCCTTCTCCTCCGCGGTCAGGTCCCGACATCGTAAGGGCCTGTCCCCTTTATGTTCGTCCACGGTTTGAATACCCCTACTATTCACCGGCCCCGGGTACTTTGCGCTGCCGTCGATTGAAGGTTCGACCTTCTCCTCGGCGGTCAGGTCCCGACGTCGTAAGGGCCTGTCCCCTTTATGTTCGTCCACGGTTTGAATACCCCTACTATTCACCGGCCCCGGGTACTTTGCGCTGCCGTCGATTGAAGGTTCGACCTTCTCCTCTGCGGTCAGGTCCCGACGTCGTAAGGGCCTGCCCCCTTTACGTTCATCCATGGTTTGAATACCCCTGCTATTCACCGGCCACTTCGGGGCCTGGACCCGGGGACTTTGCATTGCCATCAATTGAAGGTTCGTCCTTCTCCTCCACGGTCAGGTCCCAACGTCGTAAGGGCCTACCCCCTTTACGTTCGTCCGCAGTTTGAATACCCCTGCTGTTCACCTGCCATTTTGGGGCCCGGCACCAGGGACTTTGCGCTGCCGTCGATTGAAGGATCGCCCTTTTCCTTTGCGATCAGGTCCCAACGTCGTAAGGGCTACCCACTTTACGTTCATCCACGGTTTGAATACCCCTGCTATTCACCGGCCACTTCGGGGCCCGGCCCCAGGGACTTTGCGCTGTCGTCGATTGAAGGTTCACCCTTCTCCTCTGTGGTCAGGTCCCGACATTGTAAGGGCCTGCCCCCTTTACGTTCGTCCACGGTTTGAATACCCCTGCTATTCACCGACAACTTCGGGGCCCTGCCTTGGGGACTTAACACTGTCGTCGATTGAAGGTTCTCCCTTCTCCTCCGCGGTCAGGTCCCGACGTCGTAAGGTCTGGCCCTCTTACGTTCGTCCACAGTTTGAATACACCCGCTATTCACCGACTACTCTGGGGCCTGTCCCCCTAATTACAACTTCAATAATAATTAAGACACTAAAGTCGCAAAAGACACTAGGAAACAAAAGCAATCGCGCACTCATCCCTCAGTGGCAATTCCTACCCAATGCGCCACAAAGATGACGATGATTGAAGCCACGGCAGAAGAATCAAAACCTCTGAACTCCTCCGTATAAAAATCCGGACTACGAAGGTTTGGGGGCTTATGATGTGCATTCATTCATGGGCTCTCATATATGTATGCAAAACTGGGTGGCAGTTATACGCAAAGCCCACTCCACCACTAGGGTGATGAGAGATGAGTGGGAAAGTGGGCCAAATCCACCATCTCCATAGTCAACCGCCAGTACAAAGACAGGCGCAGAGCACGCCGCAAGGCCACACACAACCGCACGCGGCTGTGCCGCATGCAACCGCATGCTCTACCGCACGCGCTACAGCGTGCGGTAGCTGGCGCGCTACCACCACAACGCGCGTGGCGGTACCACGCGGCATTACAGCACGATAACACCCACAGTAACATCACCCCCCCCCCCCTCAAGGGGTGCGGCCAAGCCGCACCCCCCTAGGGGGTGTAGCCAAGCCGCACCGCCTAGGGGTGTGGCCACGCCGCACCCCCTTAGGGTGGGGTGCGGCCAAACCGCACCCCTATCCTGCAGGGGGTCCCGCGGAACGTCCGGTCGAAACCTCATCCCTTCTTTGGGGTGCGACTTTCTGTTTCCAACCTCCTTGCGCGCTCAGAATGCTTTCCCGTTCGTTGCACGCTCAGAACGCTTCTGAGCGCGTTCAGAGAACTTTCGCATTCCGGGCACGCTCGTATTTTGTCTTTCCTAATTTCTCAGATTGCAGGACCCGTTTGTCGCTTTTCTTACCTTCAACAAAGCTGCCCGAACTTCCCGAACTGCCCGAAGGGCGAGACGGTCATTTATGAAAAATGGCGATCCGTGTGCTTCAAATTGACCAGCTTGATTTGCCCATCAGGTGGTTACGACGGCAAAATTACCGGGCTACTCCCGGCCAAAGCTATAAAAGGAGCCCAAAGCCTTCATTTCAGGACATCTTGCCTTCTGCACCCGAGAGAGCTCTGTCGAAGATTTCCCTTGAGTTCTCCTTCGGTGCTTGAAGATCTCCTTCGCACTTAAAGATCTCCTTCTGTGCTTGAAGATCTCCTTCGTGGACTTAGAGAGTTCCCTTTTCCCAAAAGGCGACTCAACATTCTCACTTTTGTTCTCACCATAGTTCTCATAAGAGAAAAGACTTAGTTTCCCGAGAGGTGGCCTGTCACCTTCGGAGTTCTCTCTCTCTCTATTATTGTAACAAGTGGCGGCCTGTCGCGCTAGAATTCTAAGTGTCTGATTGTAACCCCCAGGAGATAGTGGAGTTTGGTCGGCACAGCTCCGACCGCGTGGTTTTTTACCCTTTCCGAGTTTTCCACGTTAAAAAGTTTCAGTGTACTTAACGATTCTCTAATTGACTGCTAGCGCGCTTGGCTCACCTCAGAGCAAGACGGTTCAAGTCGACTGGTCTACCAAGAGCACCCAAGCGACCCGCAGTAGAAGGGAAAAATAGAAGATGAAAGATTCTACAGAATTCTGAGAACAGAATTCTTCTTCTCCATCCTCTTTCTTCTTTCAACTTCCTTAACTATACAGAGTTTTAAGAATCCCTCTTCAAAGGATTCAGTGGTTCAAGATCTCCTTATCAAAAGATCTGAGTGGTTCAAGATCTCATTATCAAAAGATCTGAGTGGTTCAAGATCTCCTTATCAAAAGATCTTTGGTTCTGAGAGTCTCCTTATCAAAAGTCTCAGGCACAGGTTGTGCAATCCTACCAGGGAGGTAGAAGAGAGGACTACCCACATTTTGGGGAATCTCTATAAAAATTTTGTGTCTTCTATGTTGTCCTTTTTCTGTGATGTCCCCTTATTTATTGCTTACTATTTTTCTATTTTTATATTTAATGTACTTCATTTATTTTGCACCTTGGTGTTGCTGGAGCATAATTCCTTAGGTGTTTTATTGTATGCATAGTTAGTATAGAAAAGATTTTAAATCTCTATTCACCCCCCCCCCCCCCTCTTTAGAGAATTCTCAGAGGCACACTGTGCACTTTCAACTGGTATCAGAGGGAGGTTGATAATTAAAAGGTTAACACCTTGATCAAAAAGACCTCTTACTCTTATATCTCTACAATAAATTTATTTTCTCAAATAAAATGAGTTCTAAGGATTATGCTTCAACAAGACCTCCAATGTGTAACTTGAATAAGTTTACACTCTGGAAGGCCAGAATAAAGTTATATATGAACTCTATTGATGAAGACATCTTTGATGTTATCATTACAGGTCCTCCAGTCCCATACAAGAAGGATGACATTGGAGCTTCTACACAGGAACCTGTACCCAGGGCTAAGTGGACAGAGACTGAAAAGAAGCAGAATGCATATGATGCCAAAGCTATGAACATTCTGGTATCCACCATGTCAAATGACATCTTCCATATGGTGGCTGACTGCCAATCAGCCAAAGAGATATGGGAATCTCTTTCCAGACTAGTAGAAGGAAGTTCTGATGAAAGAAAGGACAGGAAGTCCCTTCTCATATCCCAATATGAGAACTTTCAAAAGAAAGCTGATGAATCTGTTGCTGAGATGTATGACAGATTCAACATCATTGTCAATGAGCTGAAGAATCTGGATAAGGAGATATCCCTAACAGAAATAAATGATAAGATCCTTATGTGCTTCCCTAGCTCATGGGATTCAAGGATTTGGGCAATCAGAGAGTCCAGATGTCATAGAGAAATCTCTACTGAGGCTTTGCTAGGAAAGCTTAAGTCATATGAGATGCTTCAGAAGAACTGGGCTGAATCAGAGGAAAGGAAGAAAACTCCAGTTCCTATCCAAAGGATCCTTGCTCTGAAAGCTACTGAAGGAGAGCCCTCCACTCTCGAAGAAGAAATGTCCAGTCTCCTAGCAAAGAGATTCAAAATATGGGTCAAGACAGAAGACTCAAGGAGACGAGAGAGGAGCTCAAAGCCCAGATATAATAAGACTCCAAATAAGGAGGTAATATGCTACTCCTGCAACAAGTCAGGGCTCATAGCCCCTGACTGTCCACAAGAGCAAAGGAACAGGAGCAACAACAAGGATGAAAAGAAGAAGAAGTCTTTCAAAGGGAAAGACAAAAAGAAAGCCAAGGGTTTCATTGCTGAGACCTGGAGTGACTCTGAAGCAGAGTTGACCTCCTCTTCATCTGAAAGTGATGATGAAGCAGAAGCAGAAGCAGCTTGCATGATGGTATTAGGAATGCCATCAGATGATGATGAAGAAGAAGATGTATCATTGTTTGAAAATTTTGATTTCAATTCCGATGATTTTAAAAATTGCTTTAAATAATTTTACAATGATTTCCTCAATAGTCAAAAAGAAATAACTGTAGTTAGGAAAGAACTAGAAGAACTTAGGAAAGATTATATAAACTTAAGAAATCAGGATTTAATAGATGAAATTAATAATAAGGAATCAGAACTGATCTGAATAAGAAATAAAAATCAAGAATTAAAAGAAGAGCTAATAAAGGCAAAAGCCTTTGAGAACTCACTCAATGGGAGGAGTCAAAAACTCAAGAACATTACACAAAATCTCTCCATGAGATTTAAGCACCTAGGACTAAGAGCAAACTCATGCACTAGCACAGAAGTGCCTAGGAAACCTGCCTGAAAAAATCCAGTTAGGTTTATTAGACCTAGTGACTATCAATCAGGTGAGATGAGTGCAATGACTAAGGACAGTAATAATCCAACTAAAACAATTGTGCCCAACAAAGTAATTCTAAACACTGAAAAGAAATTAATAGGCAAGAACAATGCAGGGAAATTAAACATTCAAAAAACTAAAGCTAAAAACAGAATAATAAAACACTCTGCTGATCTTTTATATTGTGATTCTTTCTATGCACATTTTCAATATCAAGGTAATAAACATAGGTTTGGTAAATCAATCATCTACCATCCAAAAGGATACCATGAAAGACCTCTCTATTCTTTCATAGAACCTTACAATGGTAAAAGCAAAGGGCCCAAGGTAACCTGGGTTCCCTCTAATGTTTGAGCTGATTGTGCAGGATTAGGCAGGACCTCTATGAGGAGAGAATGGAAGAGGAAGAAAGAACTACGGTCTAACAAAGACCCAAATTCAACAGGGGAGTAATTTCTTATGTAAACTCCGTATCATCTGAATAGTTCTTAAAGATTAATAACATAAACACTATTTTAAATAAACATCATTGCTGGGAAAACTGCAAGAATTTTCTAAGAAAATAGAACTATTTATTCAGAGTTGCGTCGAATAGAATTCGACATATCGTTGGGTTCTACTCGATGCAAGCGCCAAGAGCCAATCAGAGTGGATCATACGAATGCTAATTGACACAGCGTCAAGTTCATATCGACGCATGCGTTGAATTAATAGCCGTTGATCAAATTCGTGGTCGCGTCGATTAAAAATCTATACAACGTCGATATCACTATGTCAACTTAAGAATTGCTGAGCAATCTCGAAGTTGCGTCGAATATTAATCGACGACGTCGATTTAATAGCGTGCGCAGAATTGCTTCTAGAAGCAGTCTCGACATATTTTTGTGTGCCAAATATTTATATTTATCGATGCAGCTCTGACTTAAACCCTAAGTTGCGACGAATCATCTTTTTTTAAGCAACTTCTGCGTCGAATCATTTACGCTTTCGAATTTTCCTCTCCTTGCTCTCTGGCTCTCTCCTTCTCCATCCCTCTTGTATTCTTGTCTCTTTCTCTCTCTCTCTCTCTTGTCATTGTGTTTGCGGGTACTTACAATCCAATGGCTCCACCCAATATCAACTCTGGTTTTGATGTGGATGTGGATTCCTTCAATGTTGCTGCCGAAAGTTTCAAGGCCATTCTAGGCCTTTTTCAGTCTGCTGGTCTAACAAAGCTCATTTCTACCAGGTGTAAGATTCTAGATGTAGAACTTACAGAATTAAAGGACAGTATCCATATAGCAGATGATGGGTCCCTTCAAGGGACAATTTCTGGACAAGATATCAGTGTATCTGAAGAAATACTATCTCAAACATTTGATCTACCCACTGGGAGTGACCCAGATGAATTGACAGGGGAAGAAATCAGCCAGCCTTTGCAGCTCATGCAGTTCAGGAAGGAGAAGCCAATAAATCTCAAGACGATGTGGCAGAAGAGTACAGGTTCCTAGCTGATATTGTTGGTAAGGTATTGCTGTGCAAGATATCTGCACATGATGCTATACCCAAGCAACAACTGCAGATCATGGGCATTCTGGTCCTACAGAAGAAGATAAATTAGGGAAGATGCCTCCTAAGAATGATTGGGTACAAATATGCCCACAAAAAAATGCCTATGTGAGAATCATGAGCCAGGTGCTCCTTCATCACTGCCCAATGGTCTGCAAATCCAAGGGAGTGCCAATTCCACTAGGCAAAAGAATCGGCATTGGAATCTTCTCCAAATGGACCAGGAAGATCCTCAAGCCTGGTCAAGCTGCACCTTCACCCCCTCTCTCTCCAGCACCACAGGACATGGAGACAATTGTACCAGATATTCCAGCCCAAAATAATCCACCAGCACAACAAGATATCATTCCAGAGCAAAACTTCCAATCCATCCCATCCACACCAGCTCTGAACCTACACCACAGTCTCCTCCCCAACCACAGCAACAACCATCCACCCCACTTCCAGACAATCAGTCTGTTCCATTTCCACCGCCAACTTTTATTTCTCCAGAAACCTACCAAACTCTTTCCCCTGCCTACCAAGATCCTCCTGATCTGAATGAGAACCTTACACCTCCTCCTCCAGCTGCCTCTACCTACCATCCTACAACCTCATTTGACATTGAGCAAGCAATCTCAAAAGTAGTGGGGCTAGCCTCTAGAACCTTTGCTGATCTTCTAGCTGCTCAAGCAAGGAAATTTGATAGAAAGTACTCTCAGATGGAGAGTGAATTAATTCAATCAAAAGGGTCTCTTCTGGCTCTAAAATCCTTTGTATCCTCCTCCTTAGTCACCAAATAGTTCTTAACTTCCCTAGCCAGCAAGGTTAAGAAGGGGGAGATGGTTCAAGAGGAGGAAAAACAAGAAAGCAATCAGGAAGAGGAAATGCCTCTGGATGCTGAGGATCCCAACAGATTAACTGCCATTCAGAAAGGAAAAGATCCAGTAGGGCCCCCTGCAATGTCTCCAGAAAAACAATCAATCCAGGTGGAGCCACCTGCAGATATTACTGATGATCCTGCCCCTGTAGTAAACCAGGGGGAGCCTCTCTCAATCCCTCAAGATAATGATGTACTAAATCAGGGGGAGCTTCCTATAACATCTCAGGAACCTGCAGAAAATCAGGAGGAGCTTCCATCAACTCGGGGGAGCTCCTAGTTGATGATCCTCCTTTAGATTTTCTGTTATCACAAATTGCTCAGGAAGCTGCTCAGAATGCTGAATAAATTGCACAATCTCAGAAGGAGCTTTCCAAAGATGCTATAGGAAGCAATAAAGAAGCTGATAGGAATCCAGAAGAAGATGAACCACTTTCATTTTCCCCAAGGAAGGTAGTTCCAAAGGTCTTTTCCAAAAAAAGGAAAACTCATGATAGAGGACAGTGAGGTCCACGTACTCTATTTTTGAGGAACTTAATACTTTTCTAGTCTCTGGTGGATACATTTATTAAAAAACAATATAACTTACTTGACAATGTATGAAATAGTCTGTGATTTCATTCTGTTATATTTTATTGTCCATATTGTCTTGTAGGTATTTTTGTTTATGCAAAAGAATGTGTAAAATCACTTTAAAATAATATGTAAATTTTGTTAAGATAAATAGGGGGAGATTGTTGGAAAAAACCCCTTGTGATTTCACTTAATAAATTACTTATAAGTTATTTTACCCTCTAGGTTTATTACCCATTGTATAGTAAGGGTAATTTGGTCATTAGATGTCTTAGGATGTCACCCTCATCTTAGAGTGTCAAGACCAGTTAAGGACAAGTACAATCTGAGTTGAATTAATACTTGTGTCGAATAGAAGTCGACACAACTTTGACTTGATGTCGACGCAACTCAGACTAGAAGTCCAAACAACTCAATCTCTCCGTCAAAGTATATCAAGTCGACGCTACGTCGAATAGGAATCGACGTAGATGAAGGAGCATGTCGAAATTATCTTAGAAGTCGACGCAACCTCCACTTCAATTCAACACAGAAGGAAGTATCTGTCGAACCCACCTAAAGTCGACGCAACGTCGACTACAATTCGACGCAGACAATGAAGTTCAAAAGAATTCTTCAACTCGATGGTTACGTCAATAAATAATCGATGTAACGTCGACAACAGAGTTCAACCAGAGCAAGAAGGAATTCAAAGCTGCTCTTGCATGAACTCGAAGGCACGTCGATAAGAGAGAGAATGAAATCGACATAGCGTCGAATACAGTCTGAAAAAGAAACCTTTTCAGCAGTCCTTTTAGAACTCTCTCTGAAGGCCCACAACACTAAAGACCGTTCTATAACGGCTTTTTAATTTCCTAGAATGGAGAGGAGCATTAAAGAAGATAAGAAAAAAATTCTTGGAAAGGATTCAAACAGCTGGCAGACGGGTCGTGAACAAATGAAGAAGGAAAGATTAATTGTTCAAGAGTGTGCCTTTTCAGGAGAACCCAAAAGAGGAAACAAATTCAAAATTAATCATGGACAATAAACAGAATGAGAAGAAAGGAATACATAGAGCATTCATCACTATCTGCTACCGTTTTGTCAATTAGAGTTCCAACTTCTTCTTCTTCCTCCTGGAACCCTAACTGAGAAAGATAGAGAAAACAAGTGCCCTCTCAAAACAGAAAACAAAGCTGTTTTTTCATCAACATTATATAGCAGCAAGATAGCAAGAGAAAGATATACAAAAAGATCTGAAGAATATAACCCTTGCAAATCATCACAATCATAAGCAAGGGTTCATCATTAGCAGATCCATTGAAAGAAAAAATATAAGCTGAAAGCTTCTACAAAATTCTGAGAATAGAATTCTTCTTCTCCATCATCTTTCTTCTTTCAACTTCCTTAACTATACAGAGTTTTAAGAATCTCTCTTCAAAGGATTCAGTGGTTCAAGATCTCCTTCAAAAGATCTGAGTTGTTCAAGATCTCCTTATCAAAAGATCTTTGGTTCTGAGAGTCTCCTTATCAAAAGACTCAGACACAGGTTGTGCAATCCTACCAGGGATGTAGAAGAGAGGACTACCCACATTTTGGGGAACCTCTATAAAAATCTTGTGTCTTCTGTGCTGTGTTTTTTCTGTGTTGTCCCTTTTTTTATTGCTTACTGTTTTTCAATTTTTATATTTACCGCACTTCATTAATTCTACACCTTGGTGTTACTGAAGCATAATTTCTTATGTGTTTTATTGTATGCATAGTTAGGATAGAAAAGATTTTAAATCTCTATTCACCCCCCTAGAGAATTCTCAGAGGCACACTGTGCATTTCAAGTACAATTGAACCAAATAAGTTCAAGTCCACATCACATAATATATAAACCATAATGAAAGATGTCAACAGATAATAACTAAAATAAAGAGGTAGCAATAAAAAGGGTTCATACCCAGTACATCAAGTCCTCACTACAAGATCACTCGTAGAAGTAAATTCTATTAGTAAACACTCACGGATCCTGAGATTGGTGCTCCTGTGCTAGACTGGCTCTCCTCCATCTGCACCGGCCTCTGGTGGTGCTGCGTCTCCTCGGTCCCCTAAAATGATATGGTCAACCGACCGTTAGTAAAAAAGACTAAGCCTCATTTCCCACCACCCATCCCTCAGTGGCTCCTAGGCACCGTGCGGGAGGGATGAAGCGGAGGATAATAAGGGGTATATATCAAGCAAATGACATAGCCTAGATACATGAATATCTACCACTACACAGGTGTATATATATTTGAAGTTGTAAATAAAGCAAGGCGAAGAATAATAATAACAGAGTAAAGTAAAATAAGTAAGAAAAGTAACCTTTGATTTATAGGAATGCCCATACAGACCTATAGATCAAGGGGTCGTTAAGCAAGGCCTATCATATAAAAAGTCACATACCAATTTATATGATAGGGGTAGGGGTTGAAATGCAATGCTTATGCTATGACATGCAGAGTTATGTTGATTAATGCTATGATCACACAAGTGCAACACATGCACCCGACTTTATGTGCACAGACCTTTATTTCCCCCTTTTTGGAGCTAGCAAAACTCCCAAGATACCCCCGTAGTGGCAAACGGAAGAGGTGGGTTGGGCCTCGCCCACCTCTAGGTTGGTATTCACAATACCTAACCTAGACTTATTGTACGCCTCAACGCGAAGAACACAACCGCGGAGCGCTTGCGTACTCTTGCTGGCTGGCCAACCAGTCTTTCCTTAGCCAAGTGCAAAACCACACTTGCCGAGTCAGCGTATCGACGTCGGTGTGAACGACCGTCCGATTCCGAAGACCCACCACCTTAATTTATGCACATGCAATTATGATTACTATATCTCCGAGCCATAAGCTCCCCAGGCTAACCTGCCCGTCACCATAACCCTCCGAGCCACCGGCTCGACGGACTAACCCGTCCATTCCTACAACCTCCGAGCCTACCGTTCGTAAGGTGAAACCAATTAACCACCCGTAGCAACGGGGTGTGGGTGAGTGTATTATTTAGTTAATCTTGCATAACAAACTATTCCTACGGTTTTGGGTTAACCATGGACTTCCCGAGGACTACCCTGTGAGGGGCTCGCAGCGGTACTAGGAGCTATGATGGGCTGAACACCAAAGCTCCCTTTCCAAGAGACTTATTCTTATTGGTGTCTACCCTTGACCCGACCACTATTAATGTTACACTTACTAACGCTAAGTGTGTTTTACTTCACCCAAGGGAATGACGATCTTTCGTCGATCCCAAGCGCACTCTTGCCTCTTAGTCAACCAGACATCTTACTCCTACTTTCCCTTGGTGACCCCTTCCAAACCCAATCATTCTGGGTGCACAAAATTCTTTAACTTCCCATGTAAGACATACATGCTTGTCCTAATTCAGTGTTTTCACTATACACAGATCACTTGAACTATATGAGGTGCATGAGAGAAGGTACTCCAAATAATCATCCAAATGACCCAAGATTATTATTGAGGGTGTGTCATGACATCTTAAGACTATCTCCAGAAATTCATAATTTTCCTAATTTATTTGGCATTTATTATAATTTCCTCAAAATCAGGGAACCTATGACCTTGAACACTAAGTATAGTTTTCTGATAAGATATGACCTTACAAAATTTTTGCAATTATATATCCTCAAAATAATAGCAACATATGAAATTCATAACATTCCAAAAAGGTTTTGACCTCCAATTAAAATATGGACTAATTTATCATAATCAAGGGTTAACAAAGAAAGTACCAAAAATACTTATCCAAAAATTACAAGAAAATTAACAGGTGTCTAAGTTGATCAGAAAAGTTCACTTCTTGAGTTTCATAATTTTCCAAACTCATTTGACCATATAAATCCTTGATTTAAATAAACAGATCCTAGGACACTTTGTGAAGAGAATCATGTATAAGTTCTTCCAAAAATTATACTAAAATTTACATATCATTTTTTGCCCTACAAAGTCCTCTGACCAAGTTTCATGTTTTTCCAGTGAATATAAAATCCTTAATTAATTCCTTTTACAAATAGGGCAAACAATGGACTTGTGAATGAAGTACTATATAAATCAATCTAAAATTCACAATTAAATTATCAAAGAACAATATCACCAATACAAGCTCACCGCCAAAATTTCATGAACATCCAAGGTTATGTAAACATGTAAATTCCTCTTATAAGGAAACGTCCTAATTAGTTCTTAATTAATTCAAATAAATTACTTAGAGCAAATACCACCCTATGAATCTCCCTACCAAGTTTCGAGTCATTCCGATGACAAATGACCATATGTCTTTCAATCGGTTCAATAAGCAACCATAGGGTTTGAACTAGGGCTCTAGGGCATATCCACACCAAACCACCCAAAACCACTTGTGGTGGTGTTTTATATGATGTTAAATCAGTGGTCAAGGTTTCTCAACATTTGGATGAGAGTTGACCCCTCAAATCCATCAAATGCTCCTTGACCTAATTTTCCCTTAGTTTGACCAACTTTGAGTTATTCAATTACCCAACCAAACCAATCCCAAATGGGATGAAATTTTACCAGAGTCATGTCATGACCCTAAGGACCACCCACCAAAATTTGGTAGGGTTTGGAGGTCTCTGGACCCTAAAATTAATTCATATATGGTTTATTAAATTTCTATAAAAAACTATAGAGAAAGGTCCTCCAAAAATTCTCATTTTTGGATATGTTGAGGGTACGGTAAATCTAGACTATGCTCCAAATTTCAAAGCATTTGGATGAGTAGTTTAGCGGGGGAACCCATTTTGATTTCTAGTCAACCTTATGACACCTTGCACCAAACTGAGTGCTGCAGTCAAATCGGTGGGCCAAATCGGCTCAAATCAATTTTAAATTAAACTAGGCACAAAGATCTACAACTTTTGTCTCTGGCCACCTTTTTTAAAACGGCCTCTAAGGGGTTCAATTTTCAGTTTCAACAACGTGCAATTCTAGGAGAAATTATGACAGTAAATAATCATAAAATTATAAAATCTGTCTAAATGGAGGGCATCAGTTCATCTTTTCCAATCAGCCAACGACCATGATTGGCCCGTCCTGTACCAACTTGGGAGGTGATTTCCCGACCACCTAGACCTTCTACCGGTCGGCCAATGCCACCACCACCTCCATTGAGGTGGCGGCTGACAATGGACGGTGGTTGGCCAACAGGAGGTGGTTGGAATCAGGGTTTAAAATAAGGAAATTAAAGCTTGAATCCAAGCTTTCGACCATGCCGATCCAAGGCCAATTGGCCCCAAACCTTGCAGTCAGCATGATAAGATCTATCCACTAAGATAGAGGAGGAGAGGAGGACCTGAGTGGTGGCTTGTAGCCGTGCTGATCGCCGGTCCGCCATTGTTGGTCGTGAGCTCTTGGGTGTCATGCCGATATGTGTTTAGGTTGTCGATTTCTTCTAGAAAGTGGGGAAACTCCTTCCCTTCACCCCTTGAGGCCTTTTAAAGACCCAATTCAAGGAGGGTAAGAGGCAAAGTTTGGGATTCCACCATTAACACAATTCATGGTGAAAATTTCGTCCATCCCTAAAAATCATCAATTTTAGCCCCCATGTGAGTTGGAAAACCCTTTAAACTTCTCCTAATTGATAGGGGAATGAATCCCCATCAATTGGGAAGACTTTTGGCATCCCTTGGCCATGATTTACTCCCCCAAATTCGATCTCGTCCGCATCCCATTGGTTCAGCTACCGCTGGCGCTGGCGCTAGCGCCAACGCTAACATCTCGACGGCGTAACGTTCGTCCCGTTCGATCACTACCGCCAGCGCCAGCGATCGGCTAGCGTCTCGACGGCATAGTGCTTGCCTCGATGGTATGGAGCTCGTCTCAGCAGTCCGTCGAGACAACCGCTAGCGTCAGCGCTAGTGTCTCAACGACATATGGCTCTTCTCAGCGGTTTGGAGCGCGGCTCGATGGTTCGTCTAGTCAACCGCTAGCGCCAACACTTAGCGCTGACGCTAGCTCTGAACTCTTATTACTTCTCTTCCTACAATTTGGACAATTGGGGTGTTACAAAGGGACCCCTTAGTGGGTTAGGCATGTTGTGGTGGGGTCATGGGTCATGGTGACGCCCTAAAGCCAACCATAGATTGGATAATTGGAATGCACTATTTGCAGACCAATATGGTCTTCACCTATTTGCCAAGGTCTTAAGTTCTCTTCGCGCATCCTAGGGTTTTGTTATGACCTAGTCATGACAAAACCTACCTATGGGTCTAGTTGTTTGGGGGATGTTACAGGGAGGACGACTCGAGAAGAAATACGTGATATAATAGCAGAGGAGTACGGTTAGGTCGGGCGGCGTGCTGCTTTCGCTCGCCGTCCCCTGCACAATGGCTCCCCATTAGTGCCTCACATTCTAGCTCACCCAGTTCCTCATGGCTTCATGCTCCCCAACATAGAAACATTCGATGGGACGGACGACCCACTACAACATGTCAACTATTTAACTACCATCATGAGAATTTACAACGCTCCAAATCAGCTCCTCTGTCAGGTATTTCCATCAACCTTGAAAGGCCAAGCACGCACTTAGTTCCACTCTCTCTGAGAGGGAGCCATAGACAGCTTTACAGAGATGGCGCGACAGTTCACCGACCATTTTATTGCCAACTGCAGGATTGTTCGAGACCCCTCACATCTTTCGGGGATCCGCTAGAATGACGGAGAAACTCTTAAGGATTTCTTCTGCCGCTTCACTGCAGAGGCCATACAAATCCCAGGGGTCAATCCTGAGCTCCTGCGACACGTTTTCCTCGGGGGTCTCCATCCAAGTGGCTTTTACTCAGACATGATGAGGGAAACGGTGTCAATTTATCCTGATCTTGTTCATCAGGTAGAAGCTCATATAGCAGTAGATTAGGCGATCAAGGCGTACCTGTAACAGTTTGAAGGTAGCCAAAGAAGGAAAAGGGGGTTGGAGCAAGACCCCGGAAGACAGGAAGAGCGGCATAGCGAAGAACCCCGCATTAACGAGCGTCGTCGCAACCCCCGGAGAGATCTGGATCCGCAACCGCCCAGGGTTTACACCCCCATTGAATACCAGCAGAACCAACGTGCTCTACGCCATCCAGAATAGTCCAGAACTTCATAGACTAAGGGTACCTCTCCCGAATCCAAGATGCGACCAATCAAAGTACTGCTAGTTCCACAAAGGAACTGGGCACACCACTGAAGAATGTTCCAGGCTCAAGGATGAAATTGAGCATCTCATTCGCCAGGGACTCCTCGGTAGGTTCCTGTAGGGTCAAGTACCCAACCAGCCACAACCTCTTAGAGAGGCAAGGGGCAACCTCCCGCTCCAAGGAGGTGGCAGGAGGAAGGTCAATGGTTGGGGAGATTGTCACCATCGCCGGACCCCCAATGCTCGCCACGCAGGTCCTCTCAATCGCCAAACCTCCAAGATATCACAAAGATAAGAAGTTCAGACAAGACATCACGATCACTTTCATAGATGAGGATCTATAAGGGGTGCGGCTAACGCATCAAGATCCACTCGTAATCAACGCGAGGATCGGGGACCCTTGCTTCAATACCAAAAGAATATTAGTCGACAATGGAAGCTCAGTCGACGTTCTATTCATATCAACTCTACAGAATATGAAGTTTACGAAGGAGCAGCTCAGCCCCGTGACCAGACCTATCTACATCTTCAAAAACCGATCCGTTTCAATTCAGGGCATGATCACCCTCCCAGTCACGTTAGGTGAATTCCCAAGACAAGCAACGCACGACGTCCAGTTCGTGGTTGTGGAATCCCCCTCCGCCTACAATGTCATTTTTGGAAGACCGCTTCAATCCATTTTTGGAGCGATTCCGTCCATCCCGCACCTAGCCATAAAGTTCCCGACCACCGCAGGAATATAGGTCGCTCGAGGAAACCAAGAGGTGGCACGAACATGTTATCTGAAACAAGCTCGACCGGTGGAAGCAACCGCTCTCAACATCGACAATTTTGGCCTACGGGACGAGGTCACTTTGCAGCGTGGAGCGCCTGTTAAAGGGCTCATAGAAGTGCTAATCTCACAGCAAGATCCGACTCGGACCATTCAGGTCGGATCCCTCTTATCCAAAGAAGTGTAGGAGGAATACGCTCTCTTCCTCCGCGCCAATGAGGATGTCTTCGTATGGAGTTCAAAAGAGATGCCTAGGGTGGACCAGCATGTCATCTTCCACTCTCTGAATATTAACCCTTCCTGCATGCAGTAATCCAGAAGAAATGGAATTTCGCTCCAGAGCGGCTCAAGTCCATCGAGGAGGAAGTAGAGAAGCTCCTGGAAGCACGGTTCATCCGTGAAGCAAGATATCCCACATGGCTTGCCAATGTGGTCATGGTAAAGAAGACTTCTGAGAAGTGTCTAATGTGCGTCGACTACAACAATCTGAATCAAGCTTGCCCGAAAGACAGCGTTGCCCTTCCAAGAATCGACCAACTGGTCGATGTAACGGCCGAGTATGAACTTCTCAGCTTCATGGATGCTTACTCAGGCTACAATTAGATCCAGATGAACCCAGCAGATGAGGATCATACCGCATTCTAGACAGATAAAGGAGTATACTGCTACAAAGTCATGTCATTCGGCCTCAAAAATGTTGGAGAAACTTACCAGAGATTGATGAACAAAGTATTCAAGGACCTCATTGGCAAGACGATGGAGGTATACGTGGACGACTTGCTGGTAAAAAGCATCCACCGCCGCAACCACTTGGAAGATCTGGAAAGATGCTTCCAGCTCCTTCGACGCTTCCAAATGCGGCTCAATCCTAGCAAATGCGTGTTTGGTGTAACAACGGGGAAGTTCCTGGGTTTCATGGTAACCCATCGGGGAATCAAAGCAAACCCCGAAAAAATCAAGACACTGGGGGACATGTCGCCAGCCCGCTCCATCAAGGAAGTACATCGCTTGAATGAAAGGATAGCTGCACTCTCACGGTTCCTAGCACGGACGGGAGATAAATATCTCCCATTCTTCAAAATTCTTTGAGGGACACGTCATTCCGGATTCCAATGGACGAACGAGTGTCAGACATCTTTCGAACTTCTCAAACAATATCTGGCTTCACCACCGCTCCTATCAAAGCATGTCCCTGGAGAGGTCTTGTACCTTTACCTGACAGTATCTCCAACTGTCGTCAGCTTGGTACTAGTTAAAGACGATGGTGGAGTCCAACGGCCCGTATACTACCTCAGCAAGGTCCTCACCGACACCGAAACCATATACCCGACGACTGACAAAACGGCCTTTGCTCTTGTCTTTTCTGCAAGAAAGCTTCGACCTTACTTTCAGTCCCACACGGTAAAAGTATTGACCCAATTACTGTTCGAGCCATCCTCCAAAAACCAGACGTGTCCAGAAGACTGGTAAACTGGGCAGTTGAGCTAGGCGAATTCGACATCCACTTCCTACCGCGACCAGACATCAAGTCGTAGGTACTAGCCGACTTCATCATGGATAACAGCCTCCCGCCAGAGGCCATTCCCATTAAAGATACCCCAACTGCTCGTTGGACTCTCAACGTCGATGGGCCTCTGCGGCCGAAGGAGCAAGAGAAGGATTGCTCCTAGTCAGCCCAGAAGAGATCACCTTGGAGTACGACCTCAGATTGAAGTTCCCAGCAACCAACAATATCGCCGAGTACGAGGCCATGATCGTCGGCCTTCGTCTCGCCATCGACCTTAAAGCTGAGAATTTGACCATATACACCGATTCACAGTTGGTGGTCTCGCAAATTGAGGGGTCTACGAGGCAAGGAGTGACCAGATAGCGCAATACCTCACAATTGTAAAGTCTCCTCCAAAAAAATACCCACGCACCAAGTCTTACACATCCCTAGGGAGCAGAACTCAAGAGACCACACACTCTCCAAACTTACTACCTCTCTTTCCAACTATCAATCTTGGCGGCGCCGGGTTGAAGACATCATGATCCATAACATTCAGGGGACGTGGGAGATAGCTAAAATCATCGAAGGGGAAGTATCTTGGATGACCCCCCCCCCCCCCCCCTCTGGGCTTAGCTTGAACGTTGAGACCTGCCCGATGATCGCATAGAGGCACGACGACTATGAATGCGAACAACCTCCTTCATCATCATAGAAGGGGAGCTCTACAGGCAGGCCTTCTCTGGGCCCTACCTGAAATGCCTCCCACCAACAGAAGCAAAGTACACCTTGAAGGAATTCAACGGCGGCATCTGCGGCGAGCACTTGGGCGCAAGGGCTCTGGTTCAAACAATCCCGTGTCAGGGTTTCTACTAGCCGACAATAAAAAAAGGATACAACCAAATTCGTCCAAAGGTGTAAGAGTTGTCAGCCTCACGCAAACATCCCTCATCAACCTCCAATTTCCCTCACGCACTCTAAGGCGCCTGGCCATTTGCTCAATGAGGGATCGATCTGCTCAGTCCCCTCCCTATGGCATCTGGCCAGAGGAAGTTCATCATCATGGCTATTGATTACTTCACTAAGTGGGTAGAAGCGGAGCCTCTCACCAAAATCACAGAAGAAAATGCCAAACAATTTGTGTGGAAAAATATTGTTTGTCGCTTTGGAATTCCTGCAGTGATCATCACCGACAATGACACCCAATTCACGAGAAAGTCATTCACAAGGATGTGTGAGGGCCTGAAAATCAACCTCTGCCATAAGGCTGTAGCTCACCCACAAACAAATGGACAGATAGAAGTAACGAACCACACCATCCTCAAGGGGATCAAGAATCGCCTGCAGGAAGCAGGGGCAGTGGGTACACGTACTTTCGAACGTACTATGGGCCTACCGCACCACAGAAAGGACTCCGACTGGAGAAACCCCGTACAACCTCTGTTACGGCACGAAGGCAATCATTCTCGTAGACATCGGCGTCCCCAGTATACGGGCAATGACCTTTAACCCCAAAAATAACGAGGAACTGCTCCGGGAAAAGCTTGACTTAGTCACCAAAGTCAGGGACACGGAGGCCCAACGCATTGCCGTCTACCAAAGGCTCGTGTCCCGGCTCTACGATCGCAGGGTAAAGCCCAAGCCAAGCAACATCATAGATCTCATCATACGAAGCATCAAAGCAACTGGTAAAGGCCCATAAAGAGACAAGCTCTCGCCAACTTGGGAAGAACCATACATTGTTACGACAGTAGTGAAACCCGGGACGTACAAGCTCAGAACGACAGAAGGAAAGACCCTGCCACGCACGTGGAACACGCAAAACTTGCGTCGTTTTATCAGTAAACTTGTATTTCTTGTTATGTAAAAAGCCACGAGCTTCCACTCGCGCAAACTATCTTTGTGCGATGAAAACAATGTTTTAATACCAACACCTGTGTTTAAACAAAAATGATGTTACAAACATTTTTAACCGCCATAATAAGACATAGAATCATAAGGGTCTGTCCCTCGTACGGTCATCCTCGGTTTTACTACAAATGCTATTCACCGTCGACTCGGGACCTGCTCCCCTATAGCCGTAAGGGCATGTACCACGTGCGATCATCTTCGGTTTGAATACAAATGCAATTCACCGTCGACTTCGGGATCTGTTCCCCCTATAGTCGTAAGGGCCTGTCCCTTGTACAGTCACCCTCGGTTTGAATACAAATGCTATTCACCATCGACTTTGGGACTTGTTCCCCTTATATCTATAAGGGTCTATCCCTCCCGCGGTCATCCTCGGTTTGAATACAAACGCTATTCACCGTCGACTTTGGGACATATTTCCCCTATAGCTGTAAGGGTCTATCCATCGTGCGGTCATCGTCGGTTTGAATACACACACTATTCATCGTCGACTTCGGGACTTGTTCCCCTTATAGCCGTAAAGGCTTGTTCCTCGTGCGGTCATCCTCGATTTGAATACTAACACTCTTCACTGTCGACTTCGAGACTTGTTCCCCCTATAGCCGTAAAGGCCTGTCCCTCGTGTGGTCATCCTCGGTTTGAAGACTAACGCTCTTCACCGTCAATTTCGGGAAATGTTTCCCCTGTAATCGCAAGGGCATGTCTCTCGTGCGGTTATCCTCAGTTTGAAGACCAACGCTCTCCACCGTCAACTTCGGGATCAATTCCCCTCTAACTGTATGCATCAGAATAAAATGACATATGGAATAATGGAACGATACTACAAAGCGAAAAAGGAGAGCACGACAAAGGCAAAGATCAGCTCTCGATAACATCATGACGGTCCTCCTCCAGGAAACCCCCAGCTTCCTCTCCGTAGTAAAGAGAACTTCTGAATGGCCCTCTAGGAAGCGACCTCACAATCGTAATTTAGCAACGGCTCCAAGTCATCACGAAGAAGGCGATGAAACCTCCAAACTCCTTCAAGTAACAATATGGAATTTGAAGGTTTGGGTGGCAATTGATATGCACTCATTCACAAAATCAAGGGGTGCATTTAGCCAAAGCTTCACCATGAGTTAGTGGAGATAGCGGAGACATGCCAAGTCTCATGACAAAGGGAGCGAGGTAATGGAAAAACTGCCACAACCATCGTGCGACACCAAGCCCAGCCGAACCCCATCACTGCACCCCACTAAGTGGGGCAGTCAGACACGCACCCCGCAAAGACGGTGTGGGTCGCACCCCACTTAGCGGGGTGCGGCCAAATCTGCACCCCACCAAGCGGAGTGTGGCCAAAGTCGCGCCCCAAGAGGGGTGTGGCTTGGGTCGCACCCCCCTATGGTGGAGCGGCTAAGCCAACTCCCCCGTAGGGGGCACGACAAGTCTGACGCCCCCTCGGGGGCGCAGTCGGAGCCCCGACACTCCCCCTTACTCAAGGTCGGGCACGACTCCCCATATTGGGGGCGAGATCTTCAATAAGCACGCACTTGCTCTTGCTCTTGCAAGCACGCCCCTCCGTCGGCACTCGACCACATTTCTAACTTTCGGTCCGCAAAGCGAGTGAAGCGTCTCCACACGCTTCCGTGTTCATTGCGCTCCCAAAACGCTTCCATTGGGCGCTGAGAGCGCTCCGTGTTCGTTGCGCACTTAGAACGCTTCCGCGTTTATCGCGCGCTCAGAACACCTTTGCGTTCTCAACGTGCGCGGCAGTTAATCTTTCCTAATTTTCCAGATTTCAGGTTTTGTTCACTATGCTCAACGATGTCAACGAAGACATCCGAATTGACCAAAACGTCCAAGGGGCAGGACGGGAATTTCTGAAAAGTGGTGTTCCGTGTGCTTCAAATCAGCCAACGTGATTCACCCGTCAGGTGGTTATGATGGTTACAATGGCGAAATTACCGGACTACCCCTGCCCAAGGCTATAAAAGGAGTTCATGGCCTTCATTTCAGGACATCTTGTCTTCTACGCCCGAGAGAGCTCCTTCGAAGATTTCTTTAGAATTCTTCTTCGGCGCTCGAAGATCTCCTTCGAACTTCGAAGATCTTCTTCGAACCTTCGAAGATCTTCTTCGAGCCTTCGAAGATCTCCTTCGTGCCATCAGAGATCTTCCTTCGAGCTACGAAAAGCGATTCGAGAATCTCACTTCCGTTCCTAGAAAAGTACTTAGTCTCTCGATAGGTGGTCTGTCACCCTCGAGGTCCTGTCTCTCCACCATTGTAACGAGCAGCGTCTTGTCGCGCTCGAGTTCTCATATTCTAATTGTAACAACCAGAAGATAGCGGAATTTGGTCGGCACAGCTCCGACCGCGTGATTTTTCACCATTTCCGGGTTTTCCACGATAAAAAATCTCCTTCTTAATTGTTAACTCTCTTATTGACTGTCTACGCACTCGGCTTGCTCTTGAGCTAAGGTGGTTTAATTCGACCGATCTACCAGAGCGTCGAGTGACCCACAACAATTATACTTATAAAATGTGATGATTTCAAAACATCAACAGCTAAAAAGTAAAAGGATATTTGATATCTAAAAAACACCAATTAGAATAGATTTGATTAAATCATAAATAATATACTTGAAAAGCAAATTATGCCAAGAAACCTTAAATGAGAATATTTCAAAATCTCTTTTTGTATTACAACAACACTCGATCCTTTATCCCAGTATAGTGGGGTCGGCTATACGGATCCTTTGTCACGATTGTGCCAAAAAACCCAATTAATGCAAACACAAAACCAATTTCTCTTGCATATGACTCAAGAGCATAAAACAGATTAGAAGTGAAGTCACAATCTCATTTGGAGTTATTCACAAATTATAAGCCAAATAAATCATATGACAACTATGAATAACAATTAAGCTGAAATCAATTAATATTTCTCCGTGAATCCATAACTACAGATCACCTCAAACTACAGATCACCAAAAATGAGCTTGCGGCAATAACATAACATCACCAATCAGGCAAATCACGTAGTTTTTTTTCTTAAGCGGTAATTCTTTCGCCACGTCAATGTCGTAGTTCTTCAGAACAAGGAACATTATTATACACATAGAAATAGTGCATTAAAATTTAGAATTTAAGTACAATAGAGCATTTTGAAAATTGCAGCAGAAAGATATGTTGCACAGAGATGATTAATGAATGAGAGAATCTAAGCAGATTCTTATGTTATGCAAGCAGACTTATGAACAATTCCTATATTGTACGATTGTATATGAACAATTCCTTTATTGTACGATTGCATATGAACAATTCAACTATGAATTTCTACCATATATAAGTTTAATAGTAAAACATAAAATGTAGACTTGGGGAAGGTTTGATGACAAACAAAGATGAAAACCAGTCATGTAGTGTAAGCTTTGGAAAAAAAATGAAATAAATGTTCATAGGATCTCTAAACTTTCACCCTCATTCAAGAAATTTCATCAAACTCAGGATGCAATACAAAATGGAGAAAAGTAAGCTCAAAGTGGAGGTGTAGAGCTCATACCTTTGTCACGGAAAATCTGAGCTCCAAGCCAGAAAACAAAGGCAGAAGGTCAAAAATGTCGGCAAAAATAAAGGCAGAAGCTCAAAATCCACTGTAGAAATTGATAATAGATTTGTCAAAAAATTATATTTAGAGGAATATAAATTTTTACTCTCCCGTTAAAAGATATACTCAACCATACCTTGAATTAACTTTATTCATCTATGATAAGATTACACAAAATTTCATACAACAACAACAACACTCAAGCCTTTATCCCACCATAGTGGGGTCGGCTATATGGATCCTTTGTCGCCATTGCGCCCTATCTTTAATCATAGTCTCACTAATGCCTAAGTACATCATATCTTTAATCATAGTGCACAGGAGGCCCCCCGTGCCCCGCGCGACAATACCATGCCCGTCCCCGGCGGGCTTGCCCCCCCCCCCCCCCCCGGCGGGCTTCGCCTGCCCCCCGTGCCCCACACGACAGTACCCTGCACGCCCCCGACAGACTTTGACCGCCCCCGGCACGCACACAGTAATATATAATTTTTTTTTCTTATTTTAGAAATCTAAAAAATTAAAATTATGTATTTTAATCCCTATATATATTATATTATATATAATATATATATACATTATATTATATATATATATTACATCTTATTATATCTAATAATATATTATATATAATATATATAATATATACATTATATTAAATATATCTATATATATATAATTTATTTATTTTTTTTAAAGCCGACGTCCGCCCCTCCTGTTTCTGTACGCCGCAGCAGCCGTGGCGGCGGGGAAGGGAAACGGGGAAGGGCTTCCGGCGGGTGAACAGGAACGGGATGAATCGGGGGCAGTATCGTGTTTAGGCCATAGAGATTTTGTAATTTTGGCTATTCGCAGCCACAGTAAATCCGGATTTGGCTATTTGCAGTTCAGATCGTCGTGATCGAACGGCTGAGAATCAAGTTCTGGTTGTAATTCAGCCTTTATAAAGAAAAATCAAATTTGCAACGTGTTTCACCAGGAAATAGATCATCTAGGAATTCTATTTTTTTCTAAAATTTTATTAATTAATTTAAGTCTTAATCTTGATTTAATGATGTATTAATGTTAGATAAAATATTTTAATTTCTCTTGAAACTTTAATACATTATTCTATATTTAATTTTGGATATTTAAATTTTATGAAAAATTTATATGGTATTTAAGTTTAGTAAATTAATAAATAATATTTTTTATTTTAAAATATTCTAAAAGTTATATAAAAGACATTTGATATTGTCATATATTTTCGGAATTTTTCGAGCTCATTTGGCTCCCATCAAGCTCTTTCAATCATGGCTTTTGATTTTAATTAATTAAACTTTTATTAACTCATTATATAACCCAGCAGCCACCTCATCATAATGTCCACCTGCCAGCACAACAACAATCACTTAAATCAGTCAGTGTCACGTCACTTCATCTTCTTTCTCCAGCCTAGGTTAAATCTGAAACCACCAACTTGTCGGAGTTATATCTCTTCCGTCCGGTCACCGTTTTTGACGTGTAAACGTCAAATTTGACTTTCTCGGCGAGAGGAATCCAAATTCACCATCCATTTTGCATTAACTCAACTCCCATGTTTGATGTTCCGCATTCCTCCGCTGCCATGCTCCAACGTCATTGTGTTCGATCATTTCTTCATCAAACCACCTTATTTAGAGTCTATTTTGTTTAATTCTTCATTTTTATCTATCCATCATATCACAGAGACAATTTGGAGCCTCCAAAGTGAACTTCTAAACTATTCAAAATTTATTATTATCTTCATTTTTGTCATGTGCTTTATTTAGCTCTCCTTTGTAATGTAAAGACAAATCTAGCCATCTCCATCTTCAGAGAATCAATCTAGACATTTAATCTGGCCTGACCAATCATCTATCTAGATCCACCATTGTTGACCCTTTAAGACTTCATTTTGACTTCATATTTAGTCACATTCACGCCTCTCTCAAACCTCATTTGAGCTACATTTTTTCCTTCCCCTCATTCTATAAATACCATATCACTCATCTTTATAACAGACAAAAAATCACTCATTCTTGCAGTACTTCTAAGTAATTTTCAAGTTTTGGTGCTAAGCTTACAATTGTCAAATCTATTTTTATTTGTGTTTTTATTTCTCACATTGCTTAATTTTAAGTACTTATTTTATACATGTCTTATTTGAAATTAATTAAAATTTATTACTAATTTGTTTTTATTTTAGACTCTAATCATAATTATTTTGATTTTCATATTTTAATTCATACATATTCATGAAGTCCATAACAATAGTCATATTTCTTTACTTAGACTTACGAGTCTCAAAAGTGCGTCCATGCGGAGACGAAACAACATCTAGAATGCAAACTCTTCATCTGCAATTTGCATTAGGGCAACGCATCTTGAACCGTAAAATTCTGCATATATCATATCTTAGATAACTTTTACAGTTTTGGTCATCTTGGGATCTAAAGGTACCAAATATCGTATTCAGTCTTATGTATTATATATATAATTCTAATCAACAATGGGTCGTAACATCCATGATGGTACGGGGCAACATAATGATTCTCTAATTTACCCATTGTCTGCACCAATTCCAGCTAACACGCAGTAAGACAATGACTCACAACTTTTCTACTAAACACTTTTACTATCACAGTATTGCTACCATGATGATATTAAATACACAACATAATCCACAAGAACTACTTAAAACTCATAAGATTTTGTGAAGATCTCACAACAAACTCTACAAAGGTAGCAACTTCAACTCTTCGATGCATGATTGCATATAAGTGTAAGTCATGTCGAGATAACTCTTCTCGGTCTTTCAAAAGTTTGCTTGCAACGTTGTGACATTCTTATGATTCAAAAGACACATCACAAATCGCTGTCGGCATCATTGCAAAATCGGATAGCCTTCTGCATCTGAAGGTAAGTACAATACAAGTACCTTCATTATTCTAAATCTCAAATCCTTAAATGCTAACTCGAATTCTATTGTCCAATTGAAGGATTTTCACTTTCTTGGCAAGTGAATTCAAATGTAATCTTATTTTATGGAAATCTTATTAAGTCTTCTGAAATAACTTGCTAATCCAAGAAGGTTATGGACCTCAGTGACTTTAGTTCTCGGCAAATCTTTGGTTACTCAAATCATTTTGGGTCCACTGAGAGTTCTCCACTACAGCCAACGTGTCTTAAAGAGGCAACTTATGTGAGCTAAAACTTGCACTTTAAATTTTATTTTATGAAGTTGATATTTTTCGATTACTTCAAATCGTCTTAATTCTCCGAATATAAAAAATTTCAAACACCTTATTGGACAAATCTTTGAAAGCACGGGGCATTGCCCATTCCGAAATGCATTCTTACTATCTGAGTGTCAAACTTTGCATTGAAAATTAATTGTATATGTCCTCTTCATTAATCCTTAGTTGGGAAAACTCAATCCTAAGTCTAGTTTAGAGAAATGAGCAAGATTCTTCGAACTAGTCATTAAACTATAAATATTAGAAAGTGGTTATTTATTCTTAACCATGTATCTATACAACTCATGGTAACTTACACGCAACCCAAATTGTCATCCTTCAAAACAAAAAAGAGGCACTTCTAAAGGTGATGATGTCATGCCAAATAAAAACCAACTCGAGCGGCTCCTATATTTAAACCAACGACTCTACTAATACTCTAGCTATCATGCGGTAAAAGATTTGGTTATGAGTAAAATTCTATGAATACATTTTATTTAAGCATATTTCTCAATAACTTGATTGTGAACCACTGCTAGCTTCTTAAGGAAAACATCTAAAAATTCTAAAAAATAATGGAACATCCTAAAGATTGTTTCTGATTTCGACGCACATCACTAGAAGCACCTCATAACTATCATTAATACTTATGTCTGTCTTAACAGACAAGGCAATAACATTGGAAACTCATTTTATGTCTCGAGACATTGCAGTGAACTGATTTAGTCATTCCACACTTGGTTCTATTAGCGATCTAACATTGCCTTCTGATAATTAAACGCTACTCATAATTAGATCAAACTCTGATAAGAGGAACATATTTTTCAAATGTAGATTCAAAACCTTCTAATGGAAATGAAATTTACGACGATGGCTAGTGTAACACCCTGCCAGTACAAACAATATAACACAGGCCCGGTCGGGGGCCTACGATATATTGAACAAACTAGCTAGACGTTAGTAAGATGATATACATAAGCATAAGACTACACGGGAGTATATACAACACAAGTGGAAGCTTTCATTAAATAATAACATAAGAATGTCCACATACTCAGAAATATCATCGACTTAAAGTTATGGTCTTAAGACTTTACATTCATCAAATATTTCAAAACCTTAAAACATACATCGTCACACAAGCCGACAATACATGAAAAATAGTAAATAGTTTGACATACGAGGGCCAATGCAGTTTTGGGCTTCAACTCGCTATTTCCCACTTGACTCGCCAACACCCACACCATCCACAAATAAGAGGTAAACGAGAGTCAACTATGAGCTGACCACAAACATTGTAATGGTACCACCTCCCCGACCATTCTAGTCGGCTCTAAGGCGGGGTGCCGCTCACCTGTAAGCAAGCCGCACATGCAATGTGTAATATAATAAAGATAGTGCATCTACTCTACACAAGGTGAGGTTTCAAGCACAATCAATCTTTTAGGTTGAGCATCAAAGAAGGGGAACCTAGGTATGCAAATGATGTCAGTTGGGTTCACCCGGAGGTTCCCCACAACAGCCTAAGTAAACACGCATGAAGCTAACATAACATCAATTCATCACATCACAAATGTGAGTATTCACGACCACACATTTTATGCTCTCAAGACATGCTTCCAATGTACTCTCACACGAGTACTACCTCCAATCTAAGTTATAGAACTTATTTATCGCTTGAGCATTTATTAATCGGAGAAAACCCTCCTAAACCAGTCTCTCACATGATCTGTCAGCATACCAGAGCATTAACCTTGAGCTGAACTGCATGGTGCGGGTTCGGTTCAACTTATTCCCGTTGCTTAAATTATCGTAACTTATAGCTTGATGTGGGTGCAGCTTTACCTCGTCTCGTGTACGTTTAACACTTATAAGTGCTACCAAAATATCAAGCTATACACCTAATCCATACAAGAGGACTTAGGCTTCGCAAGCACAACCAACGTAGGAGGTCCAAGTCAACTCCACAACAAATATGTGTTAGGAATATTGCAATCAATGTTCCCTTGATTTGAAGAGGCATCACTCACAATGCTAAGTACATATTGTATTTGATAAACCCTACTTTGCATCAAGAATATGCAGGATTAAGATATTCTAAACATTGGAATAAGTTCAGAGGTTTGCTGCCAAAACCGCTGAGAATGAGTCATTGTCTCAGCGGAACCGCTCAGACGGGACCAGGAACCGCTGAGAAATGATCTGCCTCTACTGAGCTGCAGATAGACAAAATCCGCTGAGAAGAGAAACTGTTTCAGCGGATCCACTGAGACGATAGCAGTTCAACCGCTAAGACAGAAGGCTGTCTCAGCCCAACCGCTGAGACAGATTCAAATCTGGAAGAAGACAGTGGCTTGACTTGCTTTTGGCGCAAACAACTCTAAAGGAGTGATAAAGCATTTTATCCTCATCCAATGTGTCAGGGGCCTTTCTAAGAGTCGTTACAGCTTTAAAAAGAACCTGTTGATGTGCTGAAAAGAAGAAAGCTCTTATCATTGTTCCATTGACGGCTTTCAAGCTCTCTCCTCCTGCTTACTGAACCAGTAAGAAGATATAAGGAGAGAATATAGCTCTTCTACTCAGAAGAGCAAGGTGATCCTTTCTCCTCAACTGAAGAGAAGGATCAGATAGAAGCAAGGACTGAAGTTTACATTCAGCCAAATTTCAAGGAAGCACCAGCTGTGCAGGAACAACAGAAGTCATCATTCCAGTGTTGTCTAATGTTGTAAGCTTAACATTTATTCTCTGTAGAAACTGTATTGTTCTGAGATTGTAAGGCACATTGACTGAGTGTGTATGGTTGCTGATCCTGAGCTCATGTTAAGCCTGAGGTTGTAGGGCTGTTTAGCCTGAGCTGTAGGGCAATTTGCCTGAAAAGTAGGCTTCTTGATGGGCCTGAGGTAGGAGGTCAAGGGGATCTCTAAGCTGTAGGATTGGGAGCACTCTGAGTGGTAGGGCTGGTTAGCCTGAGGTAGGGCTTGGAGCAAGCCTGAGAGATCTTGAGGGATCTGAGTTGTAAGCTCTAGGAGCTGAGATTGGAGGAGTTGGCATTGTCTAACACACTGTTAGAAAGGTGTAGAGGGAAAGTGGACTACCCATAGACACACTGTCTTGGGGAACCACTATAAACACTTGTGTGTTTTCTGTGTGTGCTTGTTATTTTGTGTACTAGCAAAAGTAATTAAGTAAAAAATCAAAGAGACCTATTCACCCCCCCCCCCCCCCCCCCTTAGGTGAATTAAACTACATACCTATAAACTATCAAGTGGTATCAAAGGTAGGTTGGTCAAAAGGACTTAACATTCTAACCAGGTCCAACATAGGTATTGTTATATCTGAATCCAATGGTTAACGATGGAGTTCAGAAGGAGATAAGGTCTATGAAGCTTCCTATATGCAAAAAGGAAACCTTTGGCATTTGGAAGCAAAGGGTTAGGCTTTTCACGGAGGCCTCAGACCCTAGGATTTATATCACTGTTCAGGAGGGCCCCTTTCTTATCACAAATCCCTCCACCATTGATCCTACTAGGAAGGTAGGCAAGTCATACACTGAAATGACAAGATATGAGATAGCATTGGTAACAATGGACAAAAGAGCTCAAAACATTATAGTCAATGCTATTGATGAGTCAACATTCCAGAACTTGGTACACTGTGAGACTGCCAAGGAAATGTGGGATACACTGATAGTGTACATGGAAGGGACAGAAGAGGAGAGGGATAATAGGAAATCCCTCCTCAATCAGAAATATGAAGCCTTCAGGCAACAAAGGCTGGAATGCATAGCTGATTGCAATGAATGATTCTTCAGGATAGTGAATGAGTTGAGGACCTATGAAATGACATTCACTCATTATGAGCTGAATGACAAATTCCTATGATCTCTAACTAGATATTGGGATACCAAGATCTGTGACATCAGGGAGGTGGCAAAGCTGGGTGAGACTCCTCCCCATACTCTGTTTGGAAAGCTGCTCTCTTATGAGATGCAGCTATCTGCTAGGAAGGAGGAGGACACATCCTCCAGGCCTCATGCAAGGGAGAGGACTGTGGACCTCAATGCCGAGGGATCCAAGAAGAGCAAGGCACGGATGCCTACACCTCCAAGAAGGGCAGCTGGCTCAAAAAATTCTGAGTCCAGCTCATCTGATAGCAGCTCTTCTGATGAGGAGTTTGCTGTCTTCTCAAGGCGCTTCAAGAAGATGAGGAGGAGGAAGCAGTGGAAGAACAAGCCTTCCTCCTCACATTCCAGGAAGGATCTCAACAGATCAGACAAGCAGCACCCCAAGGGAGACATGTATGACTTTAAACATATTTCATCTAATGTAATTTGTTATTGCTGCAGTAAGCCTGAACATGTCATTGTTGAATGTCCAGTCAAGAGGAAGGAGAAGGGTGATAAGAAAGCTTATCACCAAAAGGGAAGAAAGGGAGAAAAGTCCTTCCTAGCCAAGAAGGACAAAAGCTGGAGTGAATCTGAGTCTTCATCCTCAGACTCAGATGAAGAAGAAGAAGCATATATTGGGTTGTTTGCAGCTGATGAAGATGAGGACTTTCCTGCTGCAAAGGTGGGCATCAGGGCCCCTCTATCACATTCAGACAGGATATAGAGGAGATGAAGATGCAAGAGAACATCATGGCTTAATGGCCATAACAGATGATGATGAAGATAGTCAGGACATTCCTGACAAGGTACCTATTCTTTACGCTTCTTTTGAGTATGAGTCACTACCAGACTCTGAACCATGCTCATCAATTGATGAAAATGATTCAGAATCGGAAGTGGATGTCAATCAATTGATTGACAAGTATGATGCCTTATTGGATGCTCTGAAAAAGAGCAAGAAGCTGGCCAAGAGGCAGGCTCAAGAAATTGCTTCCCTTAAGTTGGCTAAGAAAGATTGCACTGAGTCATCTACCCTGGTGGCACAGATGAGTAGAGAAATAAGTCAACTCAAGGAGATAACAGTTGTCAATTGAGCACCGTTTCCCAAAAGAACAAGGTCATCAAGGACCTTAAGGAGAAGCTTCTCAAAGAAAAGAGCCTAGTGGCTCAATTCTCCAAGCCCAAATCAGTTCTTCTAATTATTGACACCTTTTCCTCTCAAACCAATAGAAAAGGACTAAGGTTCAATAAAATGGAAGTGGGTGAAGGGAGTGGAGAAAAGAGCATTGCTAATGCTAAGTCTCATACCACCTTTCAAAAGGTGTTACTTCCCTCTAACATGTATGACCCTGACAGCATGTATGGTCACTGGAAGAATGAGAGCTCATATTGGAAAGAAAACACCCCTTCCCATAGTAGAAGAAAGAGCATGGGGATGAGTGCTATGAAGGCTCCCCATGAAGAAATTCAAATGGCCCATACTGGGCCATTTGTTTTTGGTACTTCAGCTCCATCATTCAAGAGAAAAGGAAGCAAGCTCTTCCAAGTTCACTCCAGCCAAGCACTTGGCTGCTGTCAAACCTGTAAACAGGTCTGACAGCTCAGTGTCTGATGCCATCAAATCTTGCCTAGATTTCAAGCCAAGGCAAGCTGATGCCATTAAGACAAAGGCTGCTAAGACTGTCCACAGGTTAACCTTTAGCCAGATAACTGCTGAAAGGAACAAGAAGAATGTTGTTGTCTCCCCTCCTGAACATAAGCATATAAATGCTCATTTTACCTCAAGAAATGTTCAGAAGAGGAGATACAACATTCATGATTGTTGGTGTTGTGGTAAGGAGAGACACTTTGCCATAGATTATTGGCATAATCCCAATGTGCCAAGTGCAGAGAAAAGCCTTTCTGCAAAGGTTGCAGCAGGTGTGATGTCATCTTTTCTTGCTAACAAGAACCTAGGACCCAAAATTAATTGGGCTCCTAAGGGTAATTAAATTCCTTTTTGCATGTTAGTTCAAGTACTAGCCTTGGGCAAATATGGTACTTGGACAGTGGGTGCTCAAGGCACATGACAGGTACCAAAATTCTTCTACAGGAATACAAAGCTGTGAAGAATGGACCTAAGGTCATCTTTGGTGGATCAAAAAAAGGCATCACCAGAGGTTATGGTATGATTTCCAATGACATAGTCTTCATCACAAAGGTGGCTTATGTTGAAGGTTTGCAACACAACCTTGTAAGCATAAGTCAACTGTGCGACTTAGGCTATGTCATTGAATTCCACAATGATAAGTGTTTGATCAAAAAGTCACATGACTTAGAGATCATTCTCTCAGGCACTAGGAGTGAGAATGTATATTGCTTAGATTTTATTTGCAATTCTTCCTCTTCCCCTGTGTGTCTTGTGGCTAATGAAAGTGAGTCTCTTTGTGTTCAATGACATAAGAGACTTGCTCACATTAACTACAAGACAATGTATAAGTTGTTTTCTAAAAACCTAGTTAGAAATAGTCCTAATTTGAAATATGTTAAAAGTGGTTCATGTCATGCATGCCAAATGGGCAAGCAAACAAGGGTCACATTTAAAATCATTGGCTCCAAAGACACTGAAAGATGTCTTTATCTATTGCACATGGACATGTTTGGTCCTTTGCCAATTCAGAGCCTAGGTGGGAAGTTGTATACCTTGGTGATTGTTGATGATTATTCAAAGTATACATGGGTATTCTTCTTTAAGAAGAAATCTGATACTTTAGATGTCTTTATAAACCATGTTAAGGCAATCCAGAATGAACTCCAATGTACTGTGGTCAAGACTAGAACTGACCATGGTACAAAATTTCAATCTGGGGCAATGACAAGGTTTTGTCAAGAATTTGGTATCACCCAAGAATTCTCCTCCCCGAGGACTCCACAACAAAATGGCGTGGCTGAGAGGAGAAATAGGGCCTTGATAGAGGCTGGGAGAACACTGCTTAGTGACTCCTCACTCCCAGAATATTTATGGGCTAAGGCAGTCAATACTGCATGTTATGTTCTCAATAGAGCATCTATCAATAATGCCCTAAGAATAACCCCCTATGAGATTTTTAAAGGCAAACAACCAACTATTTCATACTTCAGAATCTTTAGTTGCAAATGCTGCATTCTAAATAATGGAAAATCTCAATTAACTAAGTTTGCTAAAAAAATGCAATGTAAGGGTTCTTGTTGGATATAGCTCACATAACAAAGCCTATAGGGTATTCAACAAGAAAACTCATGTTGTAGAAGAGTCCATGCATGTGGTTTTTGATGAGACCAGCCTGCTCTATAAGGGCTGGTCCAGCTCTCCTATTTTGACAGGTAATGAATAACAAGTATATGACATGTCTCTCCAAGACATACCCAACACAAGCAAGGTCAATTCAGAGGTAGCAATCCCTGAAGTTGAAGATCAGCAAGCTGCTGAAGATGATGCTGCTCAAGAAGAAGAGTTGCAGATAGCTGACAGGTTGTCTGCAGCACACAAACACTTAAGGGATCATCCAAGGAACCAAATAATTGGAGATGTGAACCAAGGAGTGGTCACCAGAAGCAGGGCTCACAATGAAGCCCTATTCTTGAGCTTTCTATCACAAATGGAGCCCAAGAAATTTGAAGAAGCAAATGAAGACACCTTCTGGATTCAAGCAATGCAAGAAGAACTGCTTCAGTTCAAGAGGTGCAAGGTGTGGAAATTGGTGCCAAAATCTCAAGGACACAATATCATTGGCACCAAATGGATCTACAGGAATAAGCTTGATGAGAATGACACCATCATCAATAATAAAGCCAGACTAGTGGCCAAAGGGTGCAGACAAGAAGAAGGTATTTACTTTGATCAAACCTTTGCCCCAGTTGCAAGGTTAGAAGCAATAAGTCTATCCCTAGCCTATGCTTCCCCCAAAGGGTTCAAAGTGTACCAGATGGATGTCAAATCAACATTCCTGAATGGCAATCTAAAGGAAGATGTATATGTGGAGCAGCCCTCAGGTTTTGTTCATCCTACCCTCTCCTCTCATGTTTATTTGCTTAGGAAAGCTTTATATGGTCCAAAGCAAGCCCCTATAGCTTGGTATGAGACCTTGTCTAGGTTTCTCATCAAGAACAAGTTCTTGAGGGGAAAGATAGATAACACATTATTTCTTAGGGAAACAAAGGGCAAGTGTCTTCTAGTCCAAATTTATGTTGATGACATAATCTTTGGGTCTACAGATGACAACCTCTGCAAAATGTTTGCCAACCTTATGCAGGGGGTGTTTAAGATGAGCAGTATAGGAGAGCTCAAGTACTTCTTAGGCCTCCAAGTGAAACAGTCTGATTAGGGAATTTTTATCTCTCAGACCAAGTACACTATGGAGCTTATTAAGAAGTTTGGGATGGAATCAACCTCCACCATGAAAACTCTCATGGGGTCCAACATTTCCCTGGACAAGGATGAAAAGGGTAAGCCCTTTGATGAATCCATGTACAGGTGTATAATTGGGTCCCTGTTGTATCTAACTGCAAGTAGACCAGACATCATGTATGTTACATGTGTTTGTGCTAGGTACCAAACATGCCCTAAGGAATCTCATTACTTAGCTGCAAAGAGGATTTTGAGATACCTTAAGGGCAGCCAACACCTTGGCCTTTGGTACCCTAAGAACACTGATTTTGAACTAATTGGCTTTTCAGATGCAGATTTTGCAGGTTGCAAAGAAGATAGGAAAAGTACAAGTGGAACTTGTCAATTCCTAGGAAGATGGTTGATCTCATGGAGCAGTAAGAAGCAGACCAGTGTGGCAATATCCACGGCTGAATCTGAGTACATTGTTGCAGGATGTTGTTGTGCACAACTTTTGTCGATACAACATCAGTTAGAGGAATATAACCTCAAAGTGAGTAATTCTCCCATATATTGTGACTCATCCAGTGCTATCTCTATTGCTAAGAATCTTGTCTCACATAGCATGACTAAGCATATAGAGATAAGATATCATTTTATTAGAGAGCATGTTGATAGTGAAGATATATGCCTTGAATTTGTCCTCACTGACAAACAAGTAGCTGATATCTTCAAAAAGCCATTAGATGAGGCAAAGTTTAATGTTTTTAAAATTGAGCTTGACATGTTGAATTTAGAATAGATCTTATTCTGCCAATTTATATGTCTTGCTCATGATGTTATTCCCTAGTTGTAAGCATGTAATCATGTATAACAAGCTTTGATAGGAAAAGTAGCTATCTAAATAATTGGTAGCATGTTTAGATCTTGAAACATGGCTAAAAGGTTAAAGCTATTTGAATTTCGTATGCTTAGGATCAATGATAGTAATATCAGCTGAAACAGCTGAGAAGGTATCAGCTGAACCGCTGAGATAGCTAAGAAGATCTCAGCTAATCCGCTGAGACAACTAGAACTGTCTCAGCGGTTGACAATACCTTGTCCCAGCGGATAACAACTCCGTCTCAGCGGTTTCCATGAGACGGGCTGGCTAAATGAAAATATGCCATAATTGACAACTCAGCAATATAAAATCAATCAAATTGATTAAGGTTAATCAACTTATATACTTAGGAAAAATCTAAACCTAAATCATGCCCCTATAAATATCAAAATGTTGATTAAGATAGCACATTATCAATTAACCTAGCCGATGAGACGAGCCCTTCTACCTCCCATCTCAGCGACCTATCCTTCAGAAGAAATGGCGTCAAAGATGGCAAAAGGTCTCCATGAAGGATATAAGATAGTTTGAAATGGATTTCAACATGCTCCTGTAGAGATAAGAGAAGTGATTCAACTTCTAACCTACCAAGGACTGGAATATGTACTGTCTGAACCTACCTCAATTCTCAGAACTGAAGTTCTGGAATTGTTCTCTAATGCAAAGATGTCCACTTCAAATTCCTCTATCAAAGGAAGGATTGGAAGCATGAAGATAAGAATATCTCCTAAGAAAATGGAGAAAGCCCTGCATTTGACCTCTTGCAGTGAAGAGGGGGAGAAGAAATTTTTGAGGAAGACAAGGATCAAGCTCTACAATGGTGTGAATATAGTGATGTCAAACTTGGCTCACTTAAGAGAAAGTTCTTTAATCAGAGAGGCAAATTGCTCTCTGATATTGTAGGCAAGGCCATCTTGTGCAAGCTAGGCTCTCATGACACCATCTCAAAATACATGTTTGAGTTGATGTCAAGAGTTATTCTGAAGAAGAAGACCTCTTGGGCTGAGGTGCTATTTCAAAGGATAAGGGAATGTCTGCAGGCTCCCAACCTAGGCAGAATTCTATCACTATACCTTCTAAACACCTACCCACAGGAATTCAATAAGGCCAAAGGAACAAATCTACATTATCTCAAAAGGATGGACATCAAAATCTTGTACAGGTTCACCGGGGTCCTCCCCATAAGCCAACCCTCTGAACCCAAGGTGAAGAAGAAAAGCCTAGTCATATGGCTAAGAAAGACCAGAATAGTCTGCTCTGACTCTGGGTCAGAGGCAGAAGAGGATGTCCCAGCTATGGACAATCAAGGTACATCCAGCATTCCTCCAAAGGATGACCAAGGAGGAGATCATGACACTGAAGGTCATGAAGGTAATGATCCTGAGAAAGAGCATGAAGAAGAAAAAGGTGATGATGCTGATAAAGAGCATCGAAAGAATGAGGATGATGCTGCTGCTGAGGACATGTCAGAAGGACATGAAGAAGATCACACTACTTGTGATTCCTCCAATCCTGCCACTGCTGATAAAAGTGTGCAGGTCATACACTCCTCCTCAAAAGAAAGTGAGGATGATGAAGACACTGCTTCTGTTGATCTTCAAGGTAAGATTGACTTATTCATTTTCAATCTAGAGCAAAGTATTAAGCTAATCCCTCCTGAACCAGCAGATTACTGGGGAGATGATCAGGACATTGATGATCCTTCATCTGAGGGGGGCAGCAGAAGAAATCTCATGCTAAGGAAAGTGATGATGCTCCAAGTAAGGGGGAGCAAGAAAGGATTCCTGAAGAAGAAAAAAGGAATTTATCAGGTAATGTACATGTCAGGAACCCCACTGATATTCACACTAACACTAATACTAATGATGATATTAACCTAAATGTAGATGATAAAGATGATAATGCCCCAAGTGAGGGGGAGCATCAGAAGACTGTTGAAGAAGCCAAGCAGAATGCTACCATGGATCAAGATGAAGACTAGCCTAGTGCTAATACTGAAAAGGAGCACTTACCTGATCCAGCTGAGGAGGAGCCAATTCCTGCTCAGGCTGTGGGGGTAGGGGCGGACCCAGACAACGGCACACCCGGGCACGTGCACGGGTCAAATTCTTCGTGAAATAGAGTAAAGCCAACTCTTTCCTCGTCTTTTCGGCTTCCGCTTCGGCGATTCGAGTCGTGACCATGCCGCTGCTACTGCTGGAGATCGAGAAGCCAGGCGCTGGCCTTCTGGAGAAAACTGAGGAAGCCGACTGTGATCCTTCTTCACCATCAAGATTGTTGCAAGGATCTAGTGTCGTCTCCTCCTCTAGGCTTACGGTTGGAGGTGCGGCATTCCAGATCTGCTCTAATCATATTTTTTGGGGAAGAGAACACCTAGATCTAAAACTTTGGGCACTCTGCTTTTCCTCCCATAACCCTCCTTGGAGTCTTTAGCCATCATCGATTTCAGATTTGGAGGAGAATGCAAGAAGCCATCCCGTCATTTTGGAGAGGGTGGCTGCAGTAGCCCTAATTTCTAAAGCCCCTAGCAGGCCAATTGATAGCAGAGCAGCTCTCGCCATCGCCATTTTCCTCGCTAGGCCTTTCGTCTCTTCGCCAGAGCTTCGCTAGTCCAAACAATAGGTATTTTCTCCAGTCGTGCCCTAATAAGCTCCTCTACATGGACAACTCGAGGAGTTGAGCGGCCTCCTACTCTCGTCCCCTGAAATTTCTTTCGATTAATTGATTGCAGCTGCCAGTAGGTTTGCCGAAGACCACCATGTTTTATTCTTTGGTCTATCCGCCTACCATCTCCTCCCCTGAAATTTCTCCATGTGTTTACTCATTTGCTTATATTTTCTACTTACGAATGAGTTAATCTCTATCAATCTAGATTCCTCCATTTTCTTGCTTGAAATTTTCTGCAATGGAAGCTACTATTTGTCAAAAATGCCTAAATCAATTTTTCAATGTTTACCTTATTTAAATATACAGTTCTTGCTCTTCTCAAATATTAGTGCTAAATTTATTGTTAGTGGGCGTTATTTACCTATTTTACTCTCCTAATGTTTGCAAAATTAGCATGCTGAAATCTTTGTAAGAGTTTCAATCGTGCAAAGAGGCCTTATGGCTTAACATTTAACTTGCAATAATATTTTTAATATTTTTAATTTAAAATATTATCAATAATCTAAATATTTTATTTGGTGCCCGGTTCGGACGAAAATCCTAGGTCCGCCACTGTGTGGGGGAGCTGTAAATTATATCTGATGTCCCATCCACATCAGCAATATCACATGACAAGCTACTCAGCTCCATCAGCTCACTCATTGAAGGTCAAATGATTTCAATGAAGGATTACATTGACAGATCAATAATGTCTCTAAAGAAAGAAATCATGGCTGAGGTCAAAGAGATCAAGGAAGACACTGCAATCCTTAATAAACAAATGACCAAATGGTTTGATCTGGTAGAACACACAGTGATTGCTCAGAATACAATCTTGAGATCAATGGATAAACAACTCCAAATATCTGAGAGGGACATGTCCTATGTCAAGAATTATGTAAGCAACACATATGAGGTTATAGAAAAAGCCTCTAATCATATACAAGAGTATGTCTGAAATACTGCCACCACTATGATCAGTGAGGCTGAGAAAATGAAGGATGAAATGAAGTCTGACTTGGAAAATATCTTTCAGACCATCTCAGGTTCTGTAGCAGCTACCTCCCAGTCCCTATAAGCTAAGATAGTTGAAGAAGCCAGAAAGGCGGAGGTGGCCAATGCTGAGACCAACTCAGAGTTGGCTCTCAAAGTGCTGCAAGGAACCAGGATTGCCCTAAACCTGCCCCTGCTGGACAATTACAGGTAAGAAGATTTTGACTTTGAGGGCCAGACAGAATTGCTCAAAATGCTCAATTGGCAAAGAGAAGAAAAAAGGGAACAAGTTATGCTAGCTGAAGAATATATGGCCAAGCAAAGGGATGGGCAGGTCAGAGACCCAGATTATGAATATTGGAGTGAGGACTCCATGAGCATAATATTGAATGTCTGTCTAAGCCATGGACAAGTGTGCAAAGACATTGACAGGATTTATCCAGCTGAGGAATGGATAAAGCATCTAGAAAGGAACATAAGAAGAGAAAGAATTTTCAAGGAAAATCTTGTGAGAAAGGACAACCCAAGGAGGATGCCCTCAAGATATATTCCAAAACCATATTTATACTTCAAGAGGCAGGAAAATAAGAAGAAGATAGCTGAGATAGAAGCAGATAATGCAGAAAAGGATACAGCAGAAAAGGAAGTCTTAGCGGAAGGAAAAGAAGTTGTTGCTGACAATGCTGAATGTTCAACATCTTCTAAGAGGAGAAAAACTTAAATTAATGTATTTAGTTCTGCCGAAAATCAAAATGTAATCAAAACAATGTCACGACATTATGACTGAAATGAAATTGATAGTTTTGTTGAATCTATTGGTTTATCTTATAGGCATTAATTAGTCAAAGCTTAATATGATTCTATATTATTGCTTTAGATATTCTGTCATGCCTTGACATAATTAGTTAACCACATTATTGGTTTGATAAACAATGTTGTTATTATGCTTGTCATGAATATAATCAGTAATAACAGTATCTGTAATGCCATAGTAATGTTAACATGTATATGTTATGATATCATGAATGCTATGTAGTGCAGTTGCATGATAAGTCTTTATTTGTTATGTATCTTAGCATTGTGGATGTTCTTCCTTCTTTGAATAGGGGGAGATTGTTGGGAATATTGTCATCAATGTTCCCTTGATTTGAAGAGGCATCACTCATAATGCTAAGTACATATTATATTTGATAAACCTACTTTGCATCAAGAATGTGCAGGGTTAAGATATTCCAAACATTGGAATAAGTTCAGAAATTTGCTGTCAAAACTGCTGAGAAGGAGTCGTTGTCTTAGTGGAACCGCTGAGAAGGAGTCGTTGTCTCAGCGGAACCACTGAGACGGGACCAGGAGCCGCTGAGAAGTGATCTGCCTCTACTGAGCTGCAGATAGACAAAATCTGCTGAGAAGAGAAACTGTCTCAATGGATCCGCTGAGACGAAAGCAGTTCAACCGCTGAGACAGAAGGCTGTCTCAGTCCAACCGCTAAGACAGATTCAAATCTGGAAGAAGATAGTGGCGCGACTTGCTTTTGGCGCAAACAGCTGTAAAGGAGTGATAAAGCATTCTATCCTTATCCAATATGTCAGGGGCCTTTCTAAGAGTCGTTGAAGACACATGAAGTATAAAAGAACATGTTAGGGCACTTTAAAAAGAACCCGTTGATGTGCTGAAAAGAAGAAAGCTCTCATCACTGTTCCATTGACGGCTTTCAAGCTCTCTCCTCCTCCTGCTTACTAAACCAGTAAGAAGACATAAGGAGAGAAGATAGCTCTTCTACTCAGAAGAGCAAGGTGATCATTTCTCCTCAACTGAAAAGAAGGATCAGATAAAAGCAAGGACTGAAGTTTACATTCAGCCAAGTTTCAAAGAAGCACCAGCTGTGCAGGAACAACATAAGACATCATTCCAGTGCTGTCTAATGTTGTAAGCTTAACATTTATTCTCTGTAGGAACTGTATTGTTCTGAGCTTGTAAGGCACATTGACTGAGTGTGTAGGGTTGTTGAACCTGAGCTGTAGGGCTGTTAGGCCTGAGGTTGTAAGGCTGTTTAGCCTGAGCTGTAGGGCAATTTGCCTGAGAAGTAGGGCTTCTTGATAGGCCTGAGGTAGGAGGTCAAGGGGATCTCTGAGCTGTAGGAGTGGGAGCACTCTGAGTGGTAGGGTTGGTTGGCCTGAGGTAGGGCTTAGAGCAAGCCTGAGAGATCTTGAGGGATCTGAGTTGTAAGCTCTAGGAGATTAGATTGGAGGAGTTGGCCTTGTCTAACACATACTGTTAGAAAGGTGTAGAGGGAAAGTGGACTACGCATAGACACACTGTCTTGGGGAACCACTATAAACATTTGTGTGTTTTCTGTGTGTGCTTGTTATTTTGTGTACTAGCAAAAGTAATTAAGTAAAATCAAAGAGACATATTCACCCCCCACCCCTCTAGGTGAATTAGACTACATACCTATAAACTATCAATATGTGGTGAAGGTTTGCATTCAACCACATCATAATAATGGGGCTTCCGTTAGGTACTCCAAGAGACACCTAAATCTCAAGTCCCGTAACAATATGACGTAATCCATGGAGTCATTCTCTGGCACGCATTCTAGGCTTAACTTAAATGCAATATCACAATCAAGCATCTCCGATATGGGCTAACAACCACAAGTAGGCTTCATAAAAAATGCCTAAATCCGTACGTCTACTGGATTTCTATATGCAATAATTGTCGGGGACGGACACAATCGACCTGGAGTTCCAAAAAACCAAAGAGAGTCTTGCACTTCACTAATTAGTAAAAGGGACAACTTTATACAATCATATAAAAAGTGTATGAAGGACTAAACACGTCCTAAGACCGGGAAGAATGATTGTTACCCTTCCCGATCTCTTTGACGACATGAATCCAAGATTTGAGCCAGATGGAAATGACCGATGCGCTTTATCTAGTTTGAATACATGATTTGAAAATTTTTCATTTATGAAATCGGGGGGGGGGGGGGGGGGGGTTGTTCAACATAAACCTCTTTCTTAATAATCTCGTTTAAAATGCACTTTTAACATCCATTTGAAATAATTTAAATCTTTTGAAACTCGCAAATGCAAGAAAAATTCTAATGGATTCTAAGCGAGCAACGAGTGCAAATGTTTCATTAAAATCTACCCCCACAATTTGAAAATACCCTTGTGCTACCAAGCGGGTTTTGTTCCTAGTAATCCTAGATTCACCATCTAATTTATTATTGAAAATCCATTTTATCCCTACTACCGGGTGATTAGATGGTCTTTCTACAAGATTCCAAACCTTATTACATTCAAATTATTCTAATTTTTTATTCCTAGCAAAATACCAAAATTCATCATTTAAAGCGGTTGAAACATTTTTTGGTTCATTTCGGAAATAGAGCAAAGGTTTGAAAAAGATTAATGTAGGGAAGAACGAGTCATTACCCCTTTCGATGTCTCTCCAATGACAAGCTCCCTTAGATGATGTTTTGTGAACTTTAGCATGCTAGGAGACACACACTCATCTTGCTTTTCCTCCTCTTCTGGTGACTCGTCATCCTCATGCTCTAATAGGGAGAGGGGTTCCTCTTCATTTCCTGCAATATTTTTCTCGGGTATACATTAGAAGGATTCACTTATGCTAGATTTACTTGCTCAGCAAATTGATCTAAGCTAGTGATTTATTATGTATAGCTTCTTAGATAAGGTCAAACCTATTGATCCCTTAAAAACATAGGATCATCGGATATGAGACACTTATACAAGACCCCAATACGTCTCACTTTGAGAACCCCATGACCCGCTCGCATTTTAGAAATGAAAATAATTCTTTATTTTATTGGTTTGTAACATCCCAACTTTAAATAGGGGCCAACCAGGTTTAATTGAACCCTTGGATGAGCTTGGGCCGGGTCATAATGAACCATAACCCGACCTCCACCTCATAGTAGTATTGGTGTAAGGTATGATGGCGTGATATGACAGGTGAATAAATCAACTTGGAATCGATCTCAGTCAGTGGCAGTGCTCCTGTGAGATCAAAACAAACTCAACAATATTAACCACATCTCATTTTGATATTGTTGCGGATCGCTCGGGTGATCTGGTAGACCAATCCAATTGAACCACCTTAGCTCGGAAGCGAACCGAACGTGCAAACAGTCAATGAAAGAAGTTAGTAAATGACAAGAGAACTTTTAACATGGAAAACTCGGAAAGGGTGAAAATTCACGCGGTCGGGGCTGTGCCGACCAAACTCCAGTATCTTCTGGCGTGTAACAGTTTGAAATTAAGAACTCGAGCGCGATAGGCCGATGCTCCTTATGATGGTAGAGATAGAGAGAGAGAACTACGAGGGTGACAGACCACCTCTCGGAAAGCTGAACGCTTCTTCTTCTGAGAACAAAAGTGAGATGACTGAGTCATCTTTCTGGATCCGAAGGATTCCCAATTGCTTAGGAAGATTGTCTTCTGAAGCGGAGGAAATCTTCAAGCACTCGAAGGAGATCTTCGAAGCCTCAAAGGAGATCTTCAAAGGTCGAAGGAGATCTTCAAGCGCCGAAGGAGAACTCAGAGGAAATCTTCAACAAAGCTCTCTCAGGCGTAGAAGGCAAAGTGTCTTGAAATGAAGGCACTTGACTCCTTTTATAGTTTTGGTCGACGGTAGCACAATAATTTCGCCTTTGTAACCACCGTAACCACCTGACGGGCGAATCACGCTGGTCGATTTGAAGCACGCGGATTGTTATTTTTTGTAAATAACTGTTTCGCCCTTCGGGTAGTTCGGGCAAATTGGGCGGTTCGGGCAGCTTCGTTGAAGGTGATGAAGGCGACGAACGAGACCTTAATCTGAGAAATTAAGAAAGATTAATTGTGCGCATGTCGGGAACACGAAAGTGTTCTGAGCGCGTAATGAACACGGGAGCGTTCTGAGAGCGCAACGAAGATGGGAGCATTCTGAGCGTGCAACGAACACGGGAGTGCTCTGAGCGCGCAATGAACACGGGAGCACTCTGAGCGCTCAACGAACACGGGAGCGCTCTGAGCGCTCAACGAACACGGGAGCGCTCTGAGCGCGCAACGAACACGGGAGCGCTCTGAGCGCGCAACAAACACGGGAGCGTTCTGAGCGCGAATGAACACGGGAGCGTTCTGAGTGCGTAACGAACACGGGAGCGTTCTGAGCGCGCAATGAACACGAGAGCGTTCTAAGCGAATAGAAAATAAAGGGAACAGACGAGTGTCGTTGGAGAGCGGTCGCAATGAACACGAGGATGCGCCCTCCAAAGGTCGCGTCACTCGGGAAATGGGAAAACATGCCTCCCAGGGAGAAAATGGGCCCCGACAGCGCCTGCCGAGGGGGTGCAGTTTCGACCGCAGCCCTTGCAAGGCGCAGGAGGACTCTTCCGCACCCCATCATGGGGGGTGCGGTTTGGTCGCACCCCCCATGAGGGGGGTACGGTTGGCCGCACCCCCCATGGGGGTACAGCTTGGCTGCACCCCACCATGGGTGGTGCTGCCGCACCCCTAAAGGGGGTGCGGTCTTGATCGTGTCCAGCGCTGACGAAGCGTAAATCGCGTGGCGACAGATTCCTCCACCCATATGATCATGGGTTGGACTTTGACCTCGCTAACTCCACTTCTCCTTAGTGGAGCCTCCTCTAAATGCACCCCGGGAGTGCTTATGAATCTATGTGTGCACATCATAAGCCCCCTAAACCTTCGGAGTCCGGATTACTGCGTGGAGGAGTTCGAAGGTTTTACTATCTTTTTTATGGCGGCTTGAATCAGAGTCGTTGCCAAAGGACGAATGCGAGGTTGCTTTCACTACATGTTCTGCAGTCTCTTCTCGATTCGTACAGCCTCGTGTTGGTGCTTTTGCGTCTTGTGGCTCTATTTTCCTGGTTATTTTTGAAGTATCGTTTTGTTATGCAAAATGTTGTAGTGATGACCTGGTGTCTTGTGACTCCATTACTCCATATGGCGTTTCTTCCGGCGCGTTTGGTTAAAGGGGGAACAGGCCCCGAAGTCAACGGTGAAGAGTGTTAGTGTTCAAACCGAGGATAACCGTACGAGGGACAGGCCCTTACGGCTATAGGGGAACGGGCCCCGAAGTCGATGGTGAAGAGCGTTAGTCTTCAAGCCAAGGATGACCGCACGAGGGACAGGCCCTTACGGTTCTAAGTCTTATTATGACGGTCCGAACGCGCGGTGGCGAGTAGCCCATGTAGCGCAGTGGCGAATTGCCCAAGCAGTGCGGAGGCAAGGTGCCTAAGCAGCGAGGTGGCGAGATGCCCAAGCAGCGTGGAGGCAAGGTGCTCAAGCAGCGTTGTGGCGAGGTGCCCAAGCAGCGCGGAGGCGAGGTGCCCTAGCAGCGCGGTGGCGAGGGGCCCAAGCAGTGCTGAGGCAAGGTGCCCAAGTAGCGCTGAGGCAAGGTGCCCAAGTAGCGCAGTGGTGAGTTGCCCAAGCAGCGCGGAGGCCAGGTGCCCAGGCAGCGCGGTGGCGGGGTGCTCAAGCAGCGCTGAGGCAAGGTGCCCAAGCAGCGCGGTGGCAAGGTGCCCAAGCAGCGCGGTGGCAAGGTGCCCAAGCAGCGCAGAGGCGAGGTGCCCTAGCAGCGTGGTGACGAGGTGCCCAAGCAGCGCTGAGGCAAGGTGCCCAAGCAGCGCGGTAGCGAGGTGCCCAAGCAGTGCTGAGGCAAGGTGCCCAAGCAGCGCGGTAGCGAGGTTGTCGTTTGGGTAGACTTAGTTAAGATTGTTGTACTCGACGCGTATCCTCCACTCGCGAGAGGCCTCTTCTCTTCACCACGTTGGCGAGTTTGATGTTAGGTGTTAGTTGTTGGATCTTGTGGCGCCCTTAGAGGGGGGGGGGGGGTGAATAAGGGCCTTTTTAAATTATGATTTTTACTTAAGAATTTTTCACCAACTTTCACTTTTCTTAAAAATAATTAATCAAAATTTTCCAAACACAAATTTTATATTAATTAATACTCAATTAATTTTCAATAAAGTAACATTCATAATTTTATTAAATATGACAAAGACATACATGAACATAACGATCTTAATAAAGCTTAAGATCAAGGCAATAATGGTAAAATAAAACTTTTACAATTTTACCGGTCCTTCTACTAAGGACCAGAAGGTTATGACTTATCTTTCCCTAGACCAAGCCCAAGCCTATCCTCTAGATCTTCCCAAGATCTAGACGTAGCACACAAGACCACGATTTCTCACCAAGCCACGCAAGGACTTGGACACTCCGCACAAGGAAGTGATTTTCCCCTAAGCCACGCAAGGACTTAGACGCTCCGCACAAGGAAGCGATTTTCCCTACCAATACAAAGTAAAATGTATATAAATGAAAATACAAGATAAAATAATAACTCCCTAGAAATTCAGATCTCTGAAAGGAGGTTGAAGCCTGAAGATGATCGTTGATGTAGAAGCGCGTCCGATCTCGTCTTCAATTTCAAACCTTCTCAGCAGAAATGGGAGTTCTTGAGGTTCTGGAGCACTCTGGTTTGTATGCACTCAGGAAGGAACTTAGAATCTTCAAAGCTTGAAATCCACGAAGTTCTGAACCTTTTTAATAAAAGAGAGCTGTCGGATTTCCGTTAGCTAGGTATCGCCAAAATCCGATATCTCCAGAGGCTGCCACGTGTCCCACTAATTCGAAGTTTCTGCGCGAAGTGGAGGCCGTGGTTGAGACGCGGGCTGTCGGATATCTGATAGCTCTATCGGATATCCGTTAGCTTGCGTAACTGCTGCACGTCGTAGAGTTACGGGAAGATCGTGCACTGTCGGAAATCCGTTAGCTAGCTGTCGGAAATCCGTTAGCTAGCTGTCGGAAATCCGTTAGCTAGCTATCGGAAATCCGATAGCTCTAAACCGTTGAGTAGAGTTCGGAGAACGGAAAAAATCGTGCGCTGTCGGAAATCTGGTACTGCTGTCGGAAATCCGATAGCTCCTTTTCATTTTTTCCGTCCGAAAATTCTCCAGACTGGACATTGAGTCGTTCTCATCTCCGAAATGGGGTGGCACGTTCCGTAACTCTTCCTGGGTTGAAAGTTATTGCCGTTTGAAGTTTAACATACAAAACTCGTCATTCTGTCTTTTTGATCCATGAACGAGGACGTGTTTCTTTATTTAACATGTATCACCTGTACACTATAAAACACAAAAGAGTAGATTAAATACATCATGGTATTTGTTATTCTCAAACCAAGAGATGCGGAAAGCAAGCTCCAACATTAGTACCAAAGGTCGTGGCCTTAATTTTTCTGGCCTCACTTTAGATGATTCGTATCACTAATAGAGACAGAAAGTAGCTGTAGTAATTTTGAATGCACAATGAGTTCATGCACACAAGTACAATCTTGCGGCTTACTGTTTAAAAGCGAAAAACTAGAAGAAGCAGAAAATAGAAATTGATGATAGATGAAACGCGGGATGTGCGCGCTCTACTAGGGGAAAGTTCCCCTGCCCGGTACCTCTAGCTTATTCGCGGCGGGGTACGACATTGTCTTCTACTGGATTGTCAGTCTGAGGTATGTGCTGGTTTGGGACTTGTTTTAGCAAAAACCTTCCGAGGAGGCCTTGCCGGAAAGACGCTCGATTTCCTCCTTCAACCGGTTGCAGCCTTCAGTACTGTGTCCATGCCCGTGATGGAAGTCGCAATATTGCATCTAGTTTCCTTTGTTCGGCGCAAGCGGCTCAGGCCTGCGAAGTGCGTTGCTATCACGGATGGAAAGAAGAACGTCAGTTCTGGTAGTGTTCAGGGGAGTGTAGTTCGGGTGCTGGCGAGATCCTCAGTCTCGGTTGGGGCTGTCTCGATGCTTGGTGTTCTTATTGGGAATCGGCTGCGGTGGCAGATCTTCTCTCTTCCTCTTGGAGCTCCCCTCAAACTATTGGCAGTGCGCTTCAATTGCCTCATCATCTGCTATCTGGGTCTCGACTCGGTGAACGAGGTATGGGTAGCTGGGCACAGTTTTCTGCATTAGTGCAGAGTAAAAGCCACCAGGACGGAGCCCTCCGAGAAAAAATCCTCATAGAAGCTCATGATCTACTCCTAGGATTTGTCGTGCCTCACTAGTGAAGCAGCGAAAGAAATCCTTAAGTGTCTCTTCATCATTCTGTCGGATTCCTGAATGGTGGGAAGGGTCCTGAATGGGCCTTCGGTTCGCGATGAATTGATCTGTGAATTGGCGAGCCAGCTCTGCAAAGTTGTTGATGGATCCTTCTCTGAGAGAGTGAAACCAGGTTCGTGATTGCCCTTTTAGCATTGTCGGGAACACTTGGCATAACAATTGATCTGGGGCATTGTAGATCCTCATGATGGTGGTGAAGTGGTTGACGTGCTCTAGTGGATCGTCTATTCCGCCGAATGTCTCGATGTTTGGGAGCTTGAAGCCGTGCGGTACCGGATGTGCCAGAACCTCGGGTGCTAATGGCGAGCCGTTGTGAAGTGGGCGATGGACAAAGGCGCCCCGTCATCTGATTTGTCCGTATTCTTCGGCGATTACGTCGCAAATTTCTTCGAGAGTGATTCTTCCTATAACTTGCTCGGGGCCAATTCTTTCTTGGCATTGGTGATGGGGGTCATCTCCTGGTCCCCTGGTTGGACGAGCGGGATGAACAGAGCTTTCTGCATCTGATGGTTATTCTGAGACATCATTCTCCCGAACTGCTGCCTCGATCGGAGCATGATTCGGGGCTGGGGGGAGCAGAACATTCGATATTGGAGGTGGAGCATTTCTTGCTTCTTCCACCGGAGGTGCGTTTATGAGTGAATGTGAGACATCTGGATCGATGCGCTCCTCTGGGATTGATCCTTTAGTGGTGCGAACACTTCTGTTGGGGAAATGATTTATCTTAACCCCTAGAATTAAGAAGAATATAAATTCTAAGTATGAAAAATTAGGTTAAGTAAATATGCATCGAATAGTATTCGACGCAACGTCGAAATATAGTCAACTTTTCTCTCAGAATGAGTCGAAGTAACTCTTAGAAGAATTCGACGTAATCATAGTCGACGTACCTCTAACTTCTAGTCGACGCATTTGATAAAGTCGACGCACCTTCGTCGACGCACCTTCCTTATTCTCCTCTCGACGTCCAGCCAGGATGAAATCGACGTTTACGTCGAATAGTAATCGACGCACGTCGATATCTATAAGTAATTCAAAAACGCGCCAGATCTCTTTCCTTCTTTCTGTAGATCTGATTTTTATGGAATGATATTATTCTTTTATAGCCGTTCTGAATCAGTCTTTCCTTCTATTTGATTCTTGGCTAATTTGATTAAGATTATTATGGATATTATTTGAAATCAGAATGAATTCCTTTCCTTCTACAGAAATATTGATTATGGAAACTCTAAATCTCTTTCTAATTCTCTGTCTGCTAATTGATTATTCTCCTTTAGCAATATCTGTTAAGCAGAGCTATAAATAAGAAGGAGGTCGACAGAGAATTACAAGAAGTGATCCACCATATACATTTGAAAAAGAGGAAGAGCTCCCAAGTGAAGAGTGAGAAAGTTGAGAAAAGAGATAGTGTGCTGCAGCAAAGAAAAAGCCTTCGTCTTTTGCAAATTCTGAAAGCTCTCACAAAAGAGAGAGAAGCTTACAATCTCCTTCTCACTATAGAAGAGAGATCATATTCACTATACTTGTGCTTCTAATCTTCTTGCTAGGAAGAAGATTCCTTCTTACATATATTGTCTTCTATTCTTCTACTTGTTCTACTTCTTCTTCTCTTTCTTACTTCATTTTCAAACTGTGTAAAAGAGTTTTTTAGAATCTCTCTTCAAAAAAATTCAGTTGTAGTGGTTCTAAGAGTCTCCTTATCAAAAGACTCAGTCTGGTTCTAAGAGTCTCCTTATCAAAAGACTCAGTGCAAGTTAGTGAATTCCTACCAAGGGGGTAGAAGAGTGGACTACCCAAAGTTTGGGGAACCACTATATTTCTTTGTGTTGTGATGTGTTTTTCTTCTTGTTATTTCTCTTCTTTACTTGCTTAATTCTTGTTGGTGTGTGGGAAGCTTAAATCTGTGATTATTACATACACATATATATATATATATATTTGCACAAAGTATTTTTAATCTCTATTCACCCCCCCCCCCCCCCTCTAGAGAGTTCTAGTGAGGTTAATTGTGCACTTTCAACTTCTTTTGGACATTGCTATCAGTTACGACTATTGTTGCGAAGTGAATTCTGACTTTGGAAAGTCTTCACAGAGTTTTGGGAACACCGTTCCCACATACGGCGCCAAACTGTTGTGGGTCGCTCGGGTTCTCTGGTAGACTGATCCAATTGAACCACCTTAGCTCGGAAGCGAACCGAATGCGCAAACAGTCAATGAAAGAAGTTAGTAAATGACAAGAGAACTTTTAACGTGGAAAACCCGGAAAGGGTGAATAACCACGCGGTCGGGGATGTGCCGAACAAACTCCACGATCTTCTGGCGTGTTACAGTTTGAAATTAAGAACTCGAGCGCGACAGACCGCTGCTCATTACAATGGTAGAGATAGAGAACTATGAGGGTGACAGTCCACCTCTCGAAAAGTTGAACGCTTCTTCTTCTGAGAACAAAAGAGAGAACAAAAGTGAGATGACTGAGTCATCTTTCTGGATCCGAAGGATTCCCAATTGCTTAGGAAGATTGTCTTCTGAAGCAGAGGAAATCTTCAAGCACTCGAAGGAGATCTTTGAAGCGTCAAAGGAGATCTTCGAAGACCGAAGGAGATCTTCAAGCGTCGAAGAACTCATGGGAAATCTTAAACAGAGCTCTCTCGGTCGTAGAAGGCAAAGTGTCTTGAAATGAAGGCCCTGAGCTCCTTTTATAGCTTTGGTCGGGGCTAGCCCAGTAATTTTGCGGTTGTAACCACCGTAACCACCTGACGAGCGAATCACGTTGGTCGATTTGGAGCACGCGGATCATCATTTTTTGTAAATGACTGTTTCGCCCTTCGGGCAGTTCAGGCAGCTTCGCTGAAGGTGATGAAGACGAAGAATGAGACTTGCAATCTGAGAAATTAAGAAAAATTAACTGTGCGCATGTCAGGAACGCGAAAGTGTTCTGAGCGCGCAACGAACACGGGAGCGTTCTGAGCGCGCAACGAACACTGGAGCATTCTGAGCGCGCAACGAACACGGGATCGTTCTGAGCGCACAAAAAACACGAGAGCGCTATGAGCGCGCAACGAACATGGGAGCGCTCTAAGCGCGCAACGAACATGGGAGCGTTCTGAGCGCGCAATGAACACGGGAGCGTTCTGAGAGCACAACAAACACGGGAGCATTCTGAGCGCGCAAGGAACACGGGAGCATTCTGAGCGCGCAACGAACACGAGAGCGCTCTGAGAGCGCAACGAACACGGGAGCGTTCTGAGCGCGCAACAAACGTGTAGCGTTCTGAGCGCGCAAAGAACACAGGAGCATTCTGAGCGCACAACTAACACGAGAGCGTTCTGAGCGAATGGAGAACCAAGGGAACAGACGAGCGTCGTTGGAGAATGGTCGCAATGAACATGAGGATGCGCCCTCCGAAGGTCGCGTCACTCGGGAAATGGGAAAATGTGCCTCCCAGGGAGAAAATGGGCCCCGACAGCGCCTGTCGAGGGAGTGCAGTTTCGGTCGCATCCCCTGCAAGGTGCGGGGGTACTCGGTCGCACCCCATTATGGGGGGGTGCGGTTTTGCCGCACCCCAATATGGGGGTGCGGTTTGGCCGCACCCCCCATGGGGAGGTGCGGCATGGCCACACCTCCCAAGGGGTGGGGGTGGCTTGGCCGCACCCCTCATGGGGGGGGGGGGGGGGTTGGATTGGTCGCACCCCACCACTGGTGGTCCGGCGCTGACGAAGCGTGAATCGCGTGTCGGCGGCTTCATCCACCCCTATGATCATGGGTTGGACTTTGACCTCACTAACTCCACTTCTCTTTAGTGGAGCCTCCTCTAAACGCACCCCGGGAGTGCATATGAATCTATAGGTGCACATCAGATATATATTGGTAAAGTTGGTTAATGTTGGCTAGATCAAGCTACGTGACGACCCCAATATGGCTTTCTGAGCAAAAAAACTCAGAATTGACTTACGCTAGTTGTATTAGACTCGTATGACCCATACGAGTGCAGCACAACTCATTTTGTTCAAATCTGAGGTCGTTTAGAGAAAGTGACTGTTTTAGACCACATTGCTCGGCACGGTACCACATTGCTCGGCACGGTCACCCGAATCATTATTCTGAGCAAACGAACTCAGAGTTGCATCTCGTCAATTTCATTAGACATGTATGACCCATACAAGTGCAACAGAACTTGTTTTATTCAAATCTGAGGTCATTTAACGAAAGTGACCATTTTAGGTCATGTTGCTCGACACGGTCAACCCGAATTTTCATTTTATGAAAACGAACTCAGAATTTGTTAAGGTGTTTAGCAATAATGGCGGGTCTTTAACGGAACCCTAACGGGTCCGTTAAAGCACCCATAACGGGTCGTCCGGGATTTAGGGTTCGCCTATAAATACCCTTGTTGGGGGCAACGGGTAGAGTCATTCCAAACTTGACGCTCACTCGGATGCTTTGAGCACTATCATTCTCAAAGTGTAACCGCCCTAGCCCCCTCTCCCTCTCGCCTGTGAGCAGCCATCGTCCGCCCTCTCGCTCGTACAAGGAGTCGACGCCGCCTGCCTCCTCTCTCGCATGGAGCAATCCGCCACTGTCTCTCTCGTACGCGAAGGAGGAACCTCAAGTAGAAGCCGCCGTCATCGAAGGAGAAGGAGAAAGTTGCCGTAAAAGGCTCATCTCTGTTCGCGTTTTTTTCCGCCGCTCCTGTGTGCGTAAGAGCATCGCCTTCAATCTCTTCAAAGATCGACCCCGACACTGCTGCCAGCCTTCGCTAGTCGTCGCCGAATCTGCCCGCCTTTCCTTCTGTTCTTCCCGATCGCTACTCCAAGGAAGAAGGAGGATCGCAGATCCCTAGCAGACGGCCTAGGTCTCGCTCGGGCGACTTCATCATCGCCTATCTCGCCGATCTTCAGGCGAGGAGTTTTTTTTCTTTCGCCGCCATCGATCAAGGGAGTGGCATAGTAGGAGGATCTCATTTTCGTCGGATCTGTCGTCGCGGCTACTGCACCGTGCCACTGCTGTCTCTGCTGCCGCAACACGCCGAGGAAGAAGAAGATGCCCTTCCGCGCGCGTTAGCTGTGAGGACCCTGACCACAGCCTAGTGCACTTTTTATGTGAGGGCCTGGGACGAAAGGCAGCGCTGGTGCCCCAGGTTGTGGTCAGGGTCCTCACATTAGCGATAGCCGCCGCTACCGCCAGGCGCTAGTGGATAGCACCGGTGCTAGCGCCACTTGCTAGCCGCCGCTCCTTGCCTCCATGGGTGGTGTCTCCATTAACTCCGGATCTAGTGGTATCGTCGGACAGACACGATATTGAAGGGAAGCAATGTGTCCTCTCCTGTGCCGATGATCAAGCTAGAGAAGTTCTCCCATTCTGAGTTTAGTGCCTGGAAGCGGAACACGTGGTTCAGTATGAAGTATTTGAATGTCTTTTATACATTGCAGACTGATTTCGCATATTTCAAAGGAGGAGAGGATGAGACTCAGTGGAACAACGATGAAGATTTCTATCGTGATTATCTCCTCAATTGTCTCTCCAACTCGCTAGCAGAGACTTTTGGGAAATTGAAGACCGCGAAGGAAATCTTGAATGCACTAGAAGATCAGTTCAAGGAGGAGGAGAATTTGTCCAAGACGCATCTGGTGGACAAGTTCATGTGATTCACTTTCTCTGAGGACAGGGACATCCTACCCCAGATTGCAGACTGGAGAATCTGGTGGTCAAGCCAACAGTGAGAGCATCCCTCTGCCAGATGGGTTCATTGCTGGTGCCATCATTTTCAAGCTCCCCTCAACGTGGTACTCTTTCAAGTTGGAGATGTATCGAAAGAAGACTCAGGTTGGTCTGAAAGACCTCAAGCGGTTTATCTGCATTGAGGACGAGAATAGGACTAGGCATGCGATGCAGGTGGTGAGCAAGCAGCAATCTGCTGCTAATATGATCACCCACCCAAAAAGGAAGCCTAAATCTGATCGGATTCGACCTCCCTCCAGTGCACCCGCAGTAGTAGACACTAGCAAGAAGATAAAGAAGTTCAAGGGCAAGTGCTAGAACTACAACAAGTGGGGTCACTGTGCTTCTGACTGTAGGCAACCCAAGAAACCTGATGCCAACCCACCAAAGCATGATAATATAGCTCATATGCTCCATCAGACTGCGCACTCCCACTTTGTTGTCATGTTTGGGAAAGGTCAGGCCAGTACTGATTGGTGGTTGGACTCGGGGGCGACCTGCCACGTCTGCAACAATCCCGCTCTGCTGAAGGATGTCACTCCAGTCTCTGAGACAGTTACAGTTGCAAATGGAGCCACTGCTGAGGTGCTCCAGACAGGGACTGTGGATCTTCAACTCTCATCAGGTACGCATTTAATTTTGAAAGATGTTAAATTCATTCCTATATTAGTTGCTAATTTAATTTCAATTAGTATGTTAAGCGATGCAGGTATGTCTTTTAACATTAGTGGTGGTGGGTCTAGCAAATGAAGTAGTCAATCAGGTTAGTTCAAATCTCATAGATCTTAAGACTCTACATGCCAGACTAGGACACGTGAACTATAGAAAACTACTTCTGCTAGCTAAAACTCACAACATACCCTTAGACACAAAAACAAAATTTGACAAATGTGAGATATGTGCTCAAACTAAGATAACTAGAACACCATTCAATCAGGTGTCTAGGAGTACACGTTTACTAGAGTTGATACACTCCGACATTTGAGACAATAAAAATTTTATCACACGTGGTGGTCGGAAGTACCTGAGAACTTTTATCGACGTCTTCTCTAGATATACTCACATTTATCTCTTAAAAACCAAAGATGAAGCTTTTGAAACCTTTTAAATTTTCAAAAACAGGGTTGAAAATCAATTGGATTTAAAAATTAAAAGACTTAGGAGTGATCGAGGAGGCGAGTACGTCTCGGGTGAGTTTATAGATTTTCTTGCAAGCAATGACATAATTCCTGAAACCACTGCCCCTTATTCGCCCTAGTCCAACGGTATTGTCGAGCGAAAAAATAGAACTTTAACAGAAATGTTGAATTCTATGTTGTTGATTGTCGGTATGCCTGCGGCTTATTGGGGAGAAGCAGCCCTCGCGTAGAATCACATCTTGAATATGGTTCCTCATACTAAATTAAAGCAAACCCCGTATGAGCTTTGGTTTAAGAGACCGCCCAGATTTGATAATCTTAAAACCTGGGGTTGTATCACCTACGTTAGGATACCTGACATAAGGAGATCTAAGATAGGACCTAAGACGAACACTTGTGTATACTTAGGATGTGCGGTGGATAGTGTTGCAAACAGATTTCCAAATCTCTCTACCAACTCTATCATTGAGTCTAGAGATGTTGTATTCTTTGGGGACAAGTTTCTTAAAGATAAAAACCTGACTCTTCCAGGTCTGCCAGACACCAATTCTGATACCCTCGTTGGGACGGAACTACGACTCCCTGCCACTGAGCCAATTCACACTAGTGCCCTAGAGTCCACTAGGCTATCTAATAGGGAACAAGTTCCTAAAAACTTTGGTACAGACTTTGTGACTTACCACGTTGAAGCTGATCCATCCACCTATAAGGAAGCAATGCGATCCAGGGATTCCCTGTTATGGAGAGAAGTCATTGGTGATGAGATGAACTCTCTCATGGAGAACCAAACTTGGACATTAGTTGACCTGCCCAAAGGAGCTAAAACCATTGAGAGCAAGTGAGTTCTTAAGAAGAAACTACATCCAGATGGGAGTATCGCTAAGTACAAAGCACGTCTAGTTGCCAAAGGCTTCACTCAAGTGAGTGGAATAGACTACTTTGATACATACTCACCTGTTTGTCACATTGCAACAATCAGGGTTCTTATCATTATCACATTTATTGAACGCTTCGTCGTTCATCAGATAGACGTTAAGACTGCATTTTTAAATGGAGATCTAACTGAGGAGATCTACATGCACCAACCTGAAGGGTTCGTCGTAGAAGGTCTAGAAAATAAGGTCTGTAAGTTGATTAAGTCACTCTATGGATTGAAGCAAGCACCGAAGCTATGGCACGAGACGTTTGACACTTGCGTAAAAGGCTTGAATTTTAAATCCAGCCTTTCAGATAAATGTTTGTACATATGGACAAGTCCAAATTCCATCGCTATAATATGCTTGTATGTTGATGACATGCTAATTCTGGGTACTGATCAGTCTGAGGTGGAAGACGTTAAGGTTACCTTGAAGTCAAAATTTAGCATGACTGATTTAGGTGTGGTGAAAACCATCCTAGGAATGGAAGTGAACGTTAAGAATAAGGGTGTCACCCTCAGCCAGAGTCACTACATCAGAACTCTACTAGAGAAGTGGGGTTATGATAAGTGCAGGAAGATTGAGACTCTATACGACTATAATAATAGACTGAAACCTCACGATGGTTCAACTATTAGACAGTTGGATTACTCCAAACTTATTGGCAGTCAAATGTATGCTACAACCTGCATTAGACCAAATATAGCCTTTACTGTCGGCATGTTGAGTCGATTCACTAGTAACCCTGGAAAGGACCACTGGGACGCCTAGGAAAGGCTAATGCGATACTTAAAGTAGACTGAGCAGTATGATTTATGTTACAGTGGACACCCTCCTGTGCTTGAAGGGTATTATAACGCGTCTTGGTGCTCAGACATTGGTGATAGTAGGTCCACTAGTGGTTATGTGTATCCTATGAGGAGCCGCAGTAGCTTGGAAAAAATCTAAGAGGCAAATGTGTATAGCACTATCCTCTATGGAATCCGAACTCTATGCTCTCGCTTCAGCTGCAGAAGAAGCATAGTGGGTTAGAGATTTGGTTATGGATATTCCAATGACGAGTCTAAAAATGAACTCTATCTAAATATTTTGTGACAATCAAGCCACAAAAACCATTGCAATTAATTCACTGTTCAATGGTAAGCGAAGGCAACTACGGATGAAACAGGTCTGGTTGACCTATCTCACCAGTCAAGGGATCATTTCCCTCCTAGACGTGAGATCAAAAGATAATGTAGCAGATGTCCTTACCAAAGGATTATGCAAGGTTCTTACATCTAAAACATCGGGGGATATGAGATTAAAGTCTATTTAGTGGAACTTAATACCTGTGTTATGTTTAAAATTTTAGAACTTAATCTGCCTACATTCATGTATCTAGACTGAGTACACTAAAGTGTTCCAGATGCTACTTGATGAAAGCCTGAGATTGTTTAGTTGCTAGTCATTTCAAACTTGATGACTTACACAACTATTTTTTTTCAAATGCTGAATTGGGTATCATTCCAAAAAGGAATATTGAAGTTACTCTTTGTGCCCTGATATCAGGATTATTCATCATATCATTCCAAATCTGATGATATAATGGTCATAGGTTATTGTATCATTCCAAACTTGATAGTATGACACACTTGTGAAATGTTTTGATAATAATTCTGATAATCGAAAGAACATAGCTTGGTTCTATGAAACCAAAACTTTCTAATTTTGTGTAAATTAGATAGAGATGCGGACCTGTGAGTCTTTCTTCCTAGTTAGAGTATTACGCTCTAATTTATTATGACTAATCACTTTACTTTTGATATGCATATGTATGAATTCATTGAGTTTTGTTCTCATGACATTCTAATTTTTAAATGCAGATCAATTGGAGTCTGGAGGAGAGAAAGTGGATTTCGACATTGATGGAGATGATCTGTTGTTTGAGTAGACTGATCTGTCATCGGTTTTTTGGGTTTGCTTCAGATTATTGTTCCTGCTCTTGTTTTTGCTTTTGCTTGTTTGGAACCTGTTTGAGTTTAGACGTTTGCTCTAACACTCTTGTTGTTTTATCTGAAACTCATTTTTTCGTTATCAAATATTTGTTTTGTTTAACCCGTTATGTGATACAATTGCTATAATATAGGAGCAGAATGTTAAGGTATATTTAGCAATAATGATGGGTCTTTAACGGAACCCCAACGGGTCCGTTAAAGCACCCATAACGGGTCGTCGGGGATTTAGGATTCGCCTATAAATACCCCTGCTGGGGGCAACGGGTAGAGTCGTTCCAAACTCGACGCTCACTCGAATGCTTTGAGCACTATCAGAATTGTTACGGCTCTCTTAGGGCTCTTGGTAGACCAGTTTACTTGAACCACCTTAGCTCGGGAGCGAACCAAGCGCGCAAACAGTTAATTTTAGATTCGTTGATTACACTGGGACTTTTTAGCGTGGAAAACCCGGAAAGGGTAAAAAACCACGTGGCCGGAGCTGTGCCGACCAAACTTCCACTATCTTCTGGGGGGTTACAATTAGAGACTTAGAAGTCGAGCGCGACAGGCCGCTGCTCGTTACAATAATAGAGAGAAAGAGAGAGAGAGAGAATTCCGAAGGTGACAGACCACCTCCAGAAAAACTAAGTCCTTTATCCTTCTGAGAAAGGTGGAGAATAAAAGTGAGAACGCCCTGGAGAACAAAAGTGAGCGCGCTGAGTCGCCTTTCGGGAAGAAGAAAATCTTCAAGTCCGAAGGAGAATTCCGCGAAAGTCTGCAAGAAGCTCTCCCGGGTCCAGAAGGCCAGGTCCTCTGAAATGAAGCCCTGGGGCACCTTTTATAGCTTTAGCCGAGGGTATCCCGGTAATTTCGCCGTTGTAACCACTGTAACCACCTGGCGGACGAATCATATTTTCTGGTTCAGAGCACACGGATCGCCATTTTTCGTAATTGATCATCTTGCCCCTCGGGCAGTTTTGTTGGAGGCGAAAAAGGCGACAAGCTGTTCCTGAAATCTGAGAAGCTGGAAAGACAAAAGCGAGCATGCTAGAAAGACAAAATGTGAGAAGTCAGAAAGACAAAAAGTGAGCGTGCCCAAAATGTGAAAGTGCTCTGAGCGCGCTCAGAAGTGTTCTGAGCACGCAACGAACGGGGAATTGCTCCGAACAGAGTCCGGAGCCCGAAAAGCTGGCGGCGAGCCGGAAGATGGGGGGACTCACCCCAACCTTGCTATGGGGGAGAGCGGCTCGACCGCACCCCAAAGGGGGGGGGGGGGTGTGCCCGGGCCGTACCCCAAGAGGGATGCGGCCTGGCCGCACCCTAAGACGGGGGGTGCGGCATGGCTGCAGCCCGCACCCCAAGAAGGGGGTGCGGCATGGCCGCACCCCAAGAGGGGGTGCGGGCTGGCCGCACCCCAAGAGGGGGGTGCGGCCTGGCCGCACCCCAAGAGGGGGGTGCGGCCTGGCCGCACCCCAAGAGGGGTGCGGGCTGGCCGCACCCCAAGAGGGGGGTGCGGCCTGGCCGCACCCCAAGAGGGGTGCGGTTAGGCCGCACCCCTCAAGGGAAGCTCGGTACTACCGCGCGGTTGCGCCGGGCGGTAGCGTCGCGCTTTCCGCGGGCGCTACCGCCCGCGGTCCTGCTTTGCGCGGTGCTGTAGCGTTCGGATGCGGTGATCGCACGCGGTCTTGCACGGGCGGTTGGTGGCGGAGATAGTGGGCTTGCCCACTCTCCCACTTCCCTCTTATCATCTTAGTGGGCCTTTGGAATAACCACCTCCTTGACTTGTATGAATGAGAATCTTGTATGAGTACGCATCATAATCCCCCCAAACCTTCGGAGTCCGAATTACTACGCGGAGGAGTTCGGAGGTTTTGATTTCCTTCGCGGCAATTCGGACCATCGCCATCTCCGTGCGATGCGTCGTACCATGTCAAGGGTAAGCTGTTGCGATTTGCGCAACCATGAGTCTGTCGTCTTGCAAACTTTTCGGAAGTCGTCACTTGGCTCCAGTTATGGGAGAAACCTACATCTCGTCTTGTTCGGTTGCGAGCTTGCCGCCCAGCGATTGTGCTAGAGATCGTGATGAGCTTGTCGTTTAGCGTTGAAACTTGAGGAGCTTTGGGGCGATGCGATGAAGCAGCATTGAGGCGAGGTGCTCAAGGTGTGCTGAGGTGAGGTTCCCAAGCAGCGCCGAGGTAATGCGCCCAAGCAGCGGCGAGGAAAGGTGTCCAAGCAGCGCCGAGGCAATGCGCCCAAGCAGCGCCGAGGCAATGCGCCCAAGCAGCGCCGAGGCAATGCGCCCAAGCAGCGCAGAGGCAATGCGCCCAAGCAGCGGCGAGGCAATGCGCCCAAGCAGCGCCGAGGCAATGCGCCCAAGCAGCGCCGAGGCAATGCGCCCAAGCAGCGCCGAGGCAATGCGCCCAAGCAGCGCCGAGGCAATGCGCCCAAGCAGCGCCGAGGCAATGCGCCCAAGCAGCGCCGAGACAATGCGCCGAGGCAATGCGCCCAAGCAGCGCCGAGGCAATGTGCCCAAGCAGCGCTGAGGCAATGCGCCCAAGCAGCGCCGAGGCAATGCGCCCAAGCAGCGCCGAGGCAATGCGCCCAAGCAGCGCCGAGGCAAGGTGCCCAAGCAGCGCCGAGGCAATGCGCCCAAGCAGCGCCGAGGCAAGGTGCCCAAGCAGCGCCGAGGCAATGCGCCCAAGCAGCGCCGAGGCAATGTGCCCAGACAGCACCGAGGCAAGGTGGTCTTTTGGGCAGACCTAGTTGAAATTGTTGTACTTGACGCTTATCCTCCACTCGCGAGAGGCCTCTTCTCTTCACCATGTTGGCGAATTTGTTGCTATGTGTTAGTATCGAAGATCGTGGGCTTAACTTTCGTAGCTTTGTTTTAGAAAATTCGCGTTGCTGATAGAGCCATAGAATAATTGTGGTAATTTTAAATACACAACGGATACATGTGCACAGGTGCAATCTTGTGGCTTACTGTTTTAAAAGCAAATAACTGGAAGAAACAAAAATAGAAATTGATGATAGATGAGACGCGGGCTGTGCGCGCTCTACTAGCTAGGGGAAAGTTCCCCTGCCCAGTACCGCTCGCCTATCCGCGTCGGGGTACGACGTTGTCCTCTACTGGATTGTCAGCCTACGGACCGTGCTGGTTCAGGACCTGGTTTAGTAAAAACCTTCTGAGGAGGCCTTGTTGGACAAGACGCTCGATTTCCTCTTTCAACCGCTTGTAGCTTTCAGTATTGTGTCCATGCCCGCGATGGAGGTCGCAATATTGCGACTGGTTTCTTCCGCTCGACGTAAGCGGTTCGGGTCTGCGGAGCGCATTGCTATCGCGGATGGCGAGGAGAACGTTAGTCCTGGTAGTGTTCAAGGGAGTGTCGTCCTGATGCTGGCGAGATCTTCGGTCTCGGCTGGGGTTGTTGTGATGCTCGTTGTTCTTATTGGGAACTGTTTGCGGCAGCGACTCCTCTTTCTTCCTCTTCGAGCTCCCCTCGAACTGCTGGCGGTGCGCCTCAATTGCCTCATCTGCTGCTATCTGGACCTCGACTCGCTGAACGAGGTCAGGATAGCTTGGTACGGTTTCTCTCATTAGAGCTGAGTAAAAGCCACTTGGGCGGAGCCCTCCAAGGAAGACTCCCCGTAAGAGCTCAGGGTCGACCCCCGGGATCTGTCGAGCCTCCGAGGTGAAGCGTCGGAAAAAATCCTTGAGAGTCTCTCCGTCATTTTGGCGGATTCCTGAGAGATGGGAGGGATCTCGGACAATTCTACTATTGGCGATGAACTGTTCCACGAACTGCTGCGCCATTTCTGCGAAGTTGTTGATGGCCCCATCTCGCAGGGAGTAGAACCAAGTGCGCGCTTGTCCCTTCAAGGTCGCCGGGAACACTTGACAGAGGAGCTGATCAGGGGCACTGTAAATCCTCATGATGGTGGTGAAGTGATTGACATGTTCCAACTGATCGTCCGTCCCATCGAATGTCTCGATGTTGGGAAGCTTGAAACCATTCGGGATTGGATGGGCCAGGACTTGAGGCGACAGTGTGGAGCCGTGGTGTACGGGACGGCGAGCGAGAGCTGCGCGTCGCCCCGCCTGGATGTATTCTTCCTCTGTCATATCACGTATTTCTTCTCGTGTGGTTCTTTCTACTGCTCGGCCAGGGACAGCTCTTCCTGGGAGATGGTGATGGTGGTCAGCTCCTGGGCCTCTGGCTGGCAGAGCAGGATGGGCGGAGCTTGCTGCGCCGGAGAATTCTTCTGAGGCTTCTTCCTCTCGAACGGCCTCCTCGTTCGGGGCATGACTCGGAGCTGGGGGCGGCGGAACGTTCAACGCTGGCAGTTGAACGAGAACTCGAGGAGCCCCGAGATTTCTTACGAGAGCCAGCATCTCGGCTTACTGCTCTTCCATCTGACACACGCGCCCTTCCAGTATTGTCGCGGGCGCGAGCACTGCCTCTTCTGCGAGAGGCGCATTGATAAGCGAGTGGGAGGAAGCTGGATCGATGCGCCCCTCCGGGATAGAACCTTCAGTAGTGCGAGCACTTCTTCTTGCCATTGCAATTGGCGGCAAGTGTTACCTTCAGTTATCTTTGCTGAACTTTGGGAATGAAGTTCCCACATACGACGCCAAACTGTTGCAGCTCGCTTAGGGCTCTTGGTAGACCGGTTTACTTGAACCACCTTAGCTCGGGAGCGAACCAAGCACGCAAACAGTTAATTTTAGATTCGTTGATTACACTTGGACTTTTTAGCGTGGAAAACCCGGAAAGGGTAAAAAACCACGTGGCCGGAGTTGTGCCGACCAAACTTCCACTATCTTCTGGGGGTTACAATTAGAGACTTAGAAGTCGAGCGCGACAGGCCGCTGCTCGTTACAATAATAGAGAGAAAGAGAGAGAGAGAGAATTCCCAAGGTGACAGACCACCTCCAGAAAAACTAAGTCCTTTCTCCTTCTGAGAAAGGTGGAGAATAAAAGTGAGAACGCCCTGGAGAACAAAAGTGAGCGCGCTGAGTCGCCTTTCGGGAAGAAGGAAATCTTCAAGTTCGAAGGAGAATTCCGCGAAAGTCTGCAAGAAGCTCTCCCGGGTCCAGAAGGCCAGGTCCTCTGAAATGAAGCCCTGGGGCTCCTTTTATAGCTTTGGCCGGGGGTAGCCCGGTAATTTCGCCGTTGTAACCACCGTAACCACCTGGCGGACGAATCATATTTTCCGGATCAGAGCACACGGATCGCCATTTTTCGTGATTGACCATCTTGCCCCTCGGGCAGTTCTGGCAGTTTTGTTGGAGGCGAAAAAGGCGACAAGCTGTTCCTGAAATCTGAGAAGCTGGAAAAACAAAAAGCGAGCATGCTAGAAAGACAAAATGTGAGAAGTCAGAAAGACAAAAAGTGAGCGTGCCCAAAATGTGAAAGTGATCTGAGCGCGCTCAGAAGTGTTCTGAGCGCGCAACGAACTGGGAATTGCTCCGAACAGAGTCCGGAGCCCGAAAAGCGGGCGGCGAGCCGGAAGAGGGGGGACTCACCCCAACCTTGCTATGGGGAGAGCGGCTCGACCGCACCCCAAAGGGGGGTGTGCCTGGGTCGTACCCCAAGAGGGATGCGGCCTGGCTGCAACCTAAGACGGGGGTGCGGCCTGGCTGCAACCCGCACCCCAAGAAGGGGGTGCGGCCTGGCCGCACCCCAAGAGGGGTGCGGGCTGGCCGCACCCCAAGAGGGGGTGCGGCCTGGCCGCACCCCAAGAGGGGGTGCGGCCTGGCCGCACCCCAAGAGGGGGTGCGGGATGGCCGCACCCCAAGAGGGGGTGCGGGCTGGCCGCACCCCAAGGGGGGTGCGTCCTGGCCGCACCCCAAGGGGGGTGCGGGCTGGCCGCACCCCAAGAGGGGGGTGCGGGCTGGCCGCACCCCAAGAGGGGTGCGGCCTGGCCGCACCCCAAGAGGGGTGCGGCCTGGCCGCACCCCAAGAGGGGTGCGGCCTGGCCGCACCCCAAGAGGGGTGCGGCCTGGCCGCACCCCAAGAGGGGGTGCGGCCTGGCCGCACCCCCCAAGGGGTGCGGGCTGGCCGCGCCCCAAGAGGGGGGTGCGGCCTGGCCGCACCCCAAGAGGGGTCCCTTTAGGCGGCACCCCTCAAGGGAGGCTCGGCGCTACCGCGCGCGGTAGCGCCGGGCGGTAGCGTCGCGCTTGCCGCGGGCGCTACCGCGCGCGGTCCTGCTTTGCGTGGTGCTGTAGCGTTCGGATGCGGCGATCGCACGCGGTCTTGCACGGGCGGTTGGTGGCGGAGATAGTGGGCTTGCCCACTCTCTCACTTCCCTCTTATCATCTTAGTGGGCCTTTGGAATAACCACCTCCTTGACTTGTATGAATGAGAATCTTGTATGAGTACGCATCAAGAATTGACTTCTGTTAGTTGCATTAGACTAGTATGACCCATATGAGTGCAATGAAACTCATTTCGTTCGAATCAAAGGTCGTTTAGTGAAAGTGACCATTTTAGGTCGCGTTGCTCGTCACGGTTGTCACGAATTATCATTTTGAGCAAACAAACTCAAAATTGACTTATGTCAGTTCCATTAGATTCGTATGACACATACAAGTGTAATATAACTCGTTTCATTTAAATTTGTGGTCATTTAGTGAAACAACCGTTTTAGTTCATGTTGTTCGGCATGATCACCCCGAAACCACTTTTTGAGCAAACGAGCTCGGAATTGACTTCGGTCAGTTGCATTGGACTTATATGGTCAATACGAGTGCAATGAAACTCATTTCACTCTATTACGACATAGGTTGATCGAGTTAACAAAATAACACCCGTAAAATTATACTGTGTCTCGAAAAGCGTGAACGCTTGAATTCAACTCTGTTGCATCAACCTTGACTCATCAATCGACGACTAGGATCCACGTTGACTTTGACATGCCTGGGGGACCCATCTAGGGTTGACTATGGTCAACCCTCCTCAAAAGAGGTGTTTTCATGAATTTAAACCCTCCACTCAAGCTCCACTCACCCAAGCCCCCTCTCCTCACATCTTCTTTATGATAAAATTTTGTAAAAAATTTGGCAGACCTCTAACGCTGATCTACACCTATTATAAATACTTGGTGATTGTTCTACTCAGATACTATTTTTAAATAATTAAAATAAGCCAAGAGTTCTATTGAAAAATTAACTAAGGAAGAATTCACCAATCAAAATTCTTGAAATTTTGATGATGATCAATAAAGGCTAGTTAAAGCCTCTGGAAGAAAAAAGTTTGGTGATTTTGGAGCTATTTCTGCTCTTTTTAATAACTTATTTGTGGGTCAAATTTGACTAAATAAATTAGCATAGGTTAATTAAGACCTCAAAAGGATCTGAAGAATTTATGGTAGAACATTAGGGGTGTTATAACCGCATGATAAAAGATTGATAATTTTTCGAGTTGATTACTAATTTAACTGATTTAAAAAAGGACAAACCCCGTAAAACAAAATAAGAGATCATTTACATTACGGGGAGATAATGTGGGCAACGCTAAACTGAAGTTGCTCTGATTTTTATTTAATTTTGCTTATAATTTAGAGATGACCTGAAGATGAGGTGTTCATTCGAGATCAACCATAAATAGTGTCAAACTAGTCGCCACTCTCAAGTAGAGCAGACAGTTCGATGTTTAGGCTTTTATTTCATAGTTGCCTATAATTTGGATATGACCTCGAGTTGGGGCGTTCCTTCGAGGTCAACCATAAATAGTGTTGAACTAGTCGCCACTCTCGAGCAGAGCGGACAGTTCAATGTTTTGGCTTTTATTTCATATTTGTCTATAATTTTGAGTTGACCTAGAGATGGGGCGTTCCTTCAAGGTCAACCCTAAATAGTGCTGAACAGACATTCATTCTCAAGCAGACAGTTCGATGTTTTGGCTTTTATTTCAAATTTGCATATAACTTAGAGTTGACCTGGAGATAAGGCGTTCTTTCGAGGTCAACCATAAAAGTGTCGAACTGTGTCACTCTCAAGCAGAGCGGACAATTCGATGTTTTGACTTTTATTTCAGATTTGCCTATAATTTAGAGTTACCTGGAGATGAGGCGTTCCATCGAGATCAACCTTAAATAGTACTGAATTCGTCGTCATTCTCGAGCAGAGCGGACAGTTCGATATTTTGGCTTTTATTTCAGATTTGCCTATAATTTAGAGTTGACCTCGAGATGGGGCATTCCTTCGAAGTCAACCATAAATAGTATCGAACTGGCTTTCACTCTTTAGCCGAGCGGACAGTTCGATGTTTTGGCATTTATTTTAGATTTACCTATAATTTAGAGTTAGCTTGGAGATGGGGCGTTCCTTCAAGGTCAATCATAAATAGTGTCGAACTGGCCGCCACTCTCGAGCAGAGTAGACAGTTCGATGTTTTGGCTCTTATTTCAAACTTGCATAATTTAGAGTTACATGGAGATGAGACATTCCTTCGAGGTCAACTCTAAATAGTGTCGAACTGACCGTCACTCTCAAGCAAAACAGACAGTTCGATATTTTGGCTTTTATTTCAGATTTGCCTATAATTTAGAGTTGACCTGGAGATGGGGCGTTCCTTCGAGGTCATCACTAAATAGTAATGAGCTGGCCTCCACTATCAAGCAAAGCAGATATTTCAATGTTTTGGTTTTAATTTCAAATTCGCCTAAAATTTAGAGTTTATCTGGAGATGGGCGTTCCTTCGAGGTGAATCCTAAATAGTGCTGAACTGGCCGCCACTCTCGAGCGGAGCGGAAAGTTCGATGTTTTGACTTCTATTTCATATTTGCCTATAATTTAGAGTTGACTTGGAGATGGGGCGTTCCTTCTAGGTCAACCATAAATAGTGTTGAATTGGCCGTCACTCTCGAGCAGAGCGGACAGTTCGTTGTTTTGGCTTTTTACCTATAACTTAGAGTTGACCTGGAGATAGGGCGTTCCTTCGAGGTCAACCCTAAATAGTGTCGAACTAGCCATCACTCTCGAGCAGAGCAGACAGTTTGATGTTTTGACTTTTATTTCATATTTGCCGATAATTTAGAGTTTACCTGGAGATTGGGCGTTCCTTCGAGGTCAGCCCTAAATAGTGTCGAACTGATCGCCACTTTCGAGCAGAGCGGACAAGCTTGATGTTTTGGCTTTTACTTTAGAATCGAGTATAATGTATAGTTGACCTGGAGGTGGGGCGTTCCTTCGAGGTCAACCCTAAATATTGTCGAATCGGCCGTCGCTCTCGAGCAAAGCGGACAAGTTCGATATTTTGGTTTTAATTTCAAGATATGCTTATAAGTCAGAGTTAACCTTAAGGTAGAGAAATTCTTTGAGGTTAAGCCCAAATAATCCCAAACTCGATCAACTCTTTTATTCTGAGAGCAGTGCGATTGAGTTCGAAGTCTTAGTCGCTTACCTGAGATATTTAAATATTAAGTAGGACAAGCGATCAATGGGCTTGGTTTCTTTATAAGCATGCGTAAGTTTTGAACTGGGCGGATACTGTGAACGAATTTGTTCGTAACCCATGCGGTCATGACGCTTAACAAGCTGAGCCATGTATTGGGTCTACCGGATTCACAAAGGTTTAAGTAAGGTTTACAAACATGATTGAGTAGGGAGAGGTTTTAACATTTGACTCAATTTTTGGATGTCTTCGTTTCGGTTTAAATTATGACGGATATTGTGAACGAATTGGTTCGTAACCCATGAGGCCAGGACGCTTAACAAGCTGAGCCATAGATTGGGGCCTACCAAATTCACAAAGGTCTAAGTACAGATAACAAGCATGATTGAGCATGAAGAGGTTTTGACCTTTGACTCAATCTTTGGATGTCTTGGTTTCAGTTTAAATCATGACTGATATTGTGAACAAATTGATTCGTAACTCATGAGGTCAGGATGCTTACCAAGTTGAGTCATGGACTGGGGCTTACCAGAGTCACAATGATTAAAATATGTTCTACGAGCTTGATTGAGCAGGATGAGGTTCCAACTTTTGACTCAATCCTTGAGTGCCTCGATTTTAGTTTGTTTGACTATATAAAAGTTTCTATGTAATCGGCCTAATTTCTATCACATCATTTTAGAGTTGACAATACGATATATTCGGGTTTGATAGAAATTATATTGCCTTCATAGGAAATATTCTTCGGGAATAAAATGTGTCTTCGAGAAATAATTCTCACGGGAATTAAAAGTGCATTCGAGGAATAATTTACATGGGAATTAAAGTGCCTTCAAGAAATGTGTCTTCGAAAAATACTTCCCATGAGAATTAAATGTGCTTTGAGAGATGTGTCTTCGAGAATTGTGTCAAGGGGGGATTATCGGATGGCTGATGAGTTATACTCTGAGGCAACCCGCATGAAGAACAGTCTGAAAGGATAACCTGGCGAAACTAATAGAACTAAGTGGGTCTGAGACCGTATGCAGGTTGATATAGAGTGTGTTGGTGGTGGCCATGGGAAGACTGCCACGAGCCCACGAACCAATAGAAGTCCAGATGTTACCCCCTTACAAATACTCTACAGTATTTGATGCTAATATGGATTGGATTCTATTTGTGGTTCTAATGTTTGTTCCGAGCACAGGTGACAGACACGGGTGAATAATAGCGTACAAATAACTAAGAAAGTCATTGAGCAGGCTACCTCAGGTATAACTTAACATAACCGCATTGTTCTACTTACATATCTCATGATAATTATAGAACCTTGACTGATATGGTATAACACGACATAGATGTTTATGCTACTCATGCATGTCTTGAGTATTGTGTTTCTATGATAACTAGTCTTCCGCTAATTAGTATGAGGTGCACTCGTTAATGGTGCTTTCAGCTAGAAAACTACTTCTCTAGTCTGTGGTATGTAGTGATATTCGTTTAACATCACCCTCGATGCGTGACAACGGAATATTTAAGGAGAAGGGTTGGAGAAGGACGTGTCTTCACCCTTCGTAGTCGCTTCGGCGTCGTACATTTACAGTGGTGTGCGATAAGATCCCCCGGTCGGACCGCTAATTCCGAGGAGGGGGTCTTACATGTTGTCCATGGATTCTTCTCGTGTTTCTTTCAACATAATAATGATGTGTGAATTTGTTTATATATCTACTTAAAGTGATTGAGTTTGGCAATGTGGGACTAAAAGTTTCATCATTTCCCATGAAAGATTTTTCTTCCAAAAATTTGAGTTCTCTCAATTTGATTTTGAGCTTTTCTCATCAATTGATGTTGAGCCAAAACACCAAACACCACGAAGACTCCATTAAATAATTATGAAATAATTATTTTTAATTAATAATTTTCAACAATGCCTTCTATGATTTGTATCATAGACACGCAGCATAGCTTAGGTGAAAAGAACATGATGACGACGAAATTCGTTGGGCCGACATTAGCTAGAAAATGCATACCACTGTGTTGACTTCTTAAGATCAACACTATAAGTAGCAAGTGATCAATTAATCAAGGCAATTGTTATTAGCAGACCATAAATGTCTATCCATGGACCAACTTTTTCTCATTTTATTTCGGTTTACAAATTGTTAACCGCAGACCAATTTTAAACTTGATCAGTCGATATCTTTGTTCCGACAACGAAGGAACATCTCTGACGACCTTCTGAGCACTTCAATGTGTGCACGGATCGTGATTCATAAAATAAATGCGCTTGATGTGCACCCGTTGATTTATAGGCACTTCCAGAGGCGTTTAGAGGAGGCTCCACTAAGGAGAGGTGGAGTTACTGGGGTCAAAGTCCAACCCATAATCATGGGAGTGGAGGAATCCGCCGACACGCAATTCGCAATTTATCAGCGTCAGGCACGATCAAGGCCGCACCCAACTACTAGGTGCGGTTGGCCTGCAACCCACTAGTGGGGTGTGGGTAGCCCACACCCCCATGGTGGGGTGCGACCAAACCGTACCCCCCCCCCCCCCCCCCCATAGTAGGGGGTGCGGCCAAACCGCACCCCCATGGTGGGGTGCGACCAAGCTCCCCCCCCCCCCCCCCCCCCCCGCTTTGGGGGAATGTAGTCGAAACAGCACCCCTCTTGGCGGGTGTGGTCGGAGCCCACTTTCCCCTTAAGGGGCGCGGTTTCCTATTTCCCGAGTGACGCGGCCTTCGAAAGGCGCTCCCTCATTTACATGGCGACGGCTTTCCAATAGCACTCGTTCGTTCTCCGTTCACTCAGAACACTCTAGTGTCCGTTGCACGCTCAAAATGCTCTCGTGTTCATTGCGCGCTCAGAACACTCTCGTGTTCGTTGCACGCTCAGAACACTTCCGCGCACGCTCAGAACACTTCCGCGTTCCCGGCGCGCGCGGCAGTTAACCTTTCCTAATTTCTCAGATTACATGTTTTGATTGTTGCCTTCATCGCCGTCAACGAAGCTGCCCGAACTGCCCGAAGGGCGAGACATAAATATCAAAAAAATGACGATTCGTGTACTCCAAATTGAACAAAGTGATTCATCTACGAGGTGGTTACGGTGGTTACGACGGCGAAATTACCAGGCTACCCTCGCCCAAGGCTATAAAATGAGTCTGGAGCCTTCATTTCAAGACATCTTGCATTCAACGCTCGAGAGAGCTTCTTTGAAGATTTCACTGGAATTCTCCTTCGCCGCTTGAAGATCTCCTTCGGCCTTCGAAGATCTTCTTTGAGGCTTCGAAGATCCTCTTCGAGTCCTTGAAGATTTCCTTCGCTCCGGAAGACAATCTTCCTAAGCGATTTGGTAATCCTCCAAGTCCAGAAAGGCGACTCGGTAATTTCACTTTCGTTCTCAGAAGAAGAAGTACATAGCTTTTCGAGAGGTGACCTGTCACCCTCGTAATTCACTCCCTCTCTCCCCATTGTAACGAGCAGCGGCTCGTCGCACTCGAGTTCTTAGTTTCCAATTGTAACCCCCAACATATAGTGGAATTTGGCTGACACAGCTCCGGCCATGTGATTTTTCACCTTTTCCAGATTTTCCACGTTAAAAGTCCTCGTGTCACTTACTAATTCATTCATTGATTGTTTGCACGCTCGGTTCGCTTCAGAGCTAAGGCGGTTCAATTCGACCGGTCTACCAAAGCACCCGAGCGATCCGCAACAGTGCTGATAGAGACCGAGTTGAGGAAGAAAGACGATTTCTTCACTGTTCATGCGATTTCGGTTTGTTTGGGAAGATTTAGATAGCTAGGGTTTGTTTGGGAAGATTTAGATAGCTAGGGTTACTCTCTTCCCGTGGTGAGGAAGGTGAAGATGACGACAAAAGTTCTTTTTTTATACACTAATCTGCGGATAATAAAAATATCTGTCAATAGACAAAATCTGCATATAGACAAACGCGATTTGCGAATAGCAACCGCCTCAATCAATAGTAGTAGTGAAAGTTTAAAATTTGTCAAGGCGACTATTACTGTAGTTTTTTATTTTGTTTTTCCTGGCATTTACTTTTCTAAGCAACATTTTCAATCATTGTGTTGTGACTTCAAAAATCCTTTTCCTTCTTTGTTGAAGCCGGTAGAACCCTAAATCCAATTCATTATTTCATACATCAAACACAGAAGGCGAGTTGGAATCAGCCAATATATCCACCCATTTCGATAATCTCGATCAAAGTTTGTTCGACCATCGGCTCTCTCGATGACCATCATGCGCAAATTTTTTTTCACTTGGCTAGTTGGCATCCAAGTCAATTACCTTCTATTTTAGATGATAATTGTAATCTAACATAATTGCTCATTCTATATCAAAAATTACATAAATAATAAAAAATGAACTTTTTTCTTTTAATCAGAAAATCTAGTCCCAAAGGAAGTTTTTAAAGGCAAACAGAGTGTTTTTGTTTTCATTTCTCACTTGGATACCAAGCATAAAGCCTAAAAAATGGGCCAAATCCACAACTTTTACCTAAAAATAAATTCACATCATAAAAAAAACTGTTATCAAATAGAACACCTACAAAATAAATTCACTTCATAGAAAAAAAAACCTCATTAAAACTGAGTAGGTCTGCCATAGTTCTATGCGAAACATTTTTTGCCTACCATAGTTGAGTAGAACATGGCGGTGGTTGTCGTGAATGCGGTAGTTACAAACCGTTATTCTTTTGACATGTCGTTTGATCCGATGAGTTTAGATAAAAACGGTATAGTCATGAAATATGTGTTTGACATGACAACTGCTATGACCACCACTAGAAAAAAAAAACTAATTTTGAAGATAATAACGGATCGAGTTCATTAGGTGAGGCAATGCGTTCACAAACGACAGTTCGTAACTGCTTCGTTCATGTCCGCCACCACCGTGCCAAAAGGACTCCTAGTAGGATATCTCATTTCTATTAAAACCCTATGCCATTTCAATTAGAATGATGGGAGATTTATCATGCTCTAATTAAACTTTGGTAGTACTAGTATATTATATTAAAACTCTATATATGTACCATGGTTCTATTTATGCATATAATTGCTTGCCAAGTAATTCCAAGATTTAGTTTTTATAGCAATAATGAGGTCAATGATAGTGTCAATAAGAAACAAATACCATATGAGCTTTGATGCAAAAGCATGGTTGAGAATTAGATTTGAAATTAAAATAAGTAAATAATAATAATAATAATTTGCAACAACAACAAAAGAAAACCCTTAAACCTTTGACAAGTGCTATAAGGTGAGAATGAGATTGAAGTAGAGAAATGCTTTAGAAATATGTGTTTGACATGACAACGGTTATGACAATCACCAAGAAAAAAACTAATTTTAAGCATAAAAATAGACAAAGTTCCATAGGTGAGGTCGAGCGTTCATACACGACAGTTTATAACCACTGCGTTCACCACCATACCAAATAGACCCTAAATAGGTGCTGAATGATTGAAGATAGTGAGAGCTTTAAAGAGTGAAATAAATAGTGAATGGCAACATCGAATCAATAATTAAAGTTGAGTTAAATAATGTTTACAAGAGACCGACTGAAAAGAGCATTAATCAAATGTCTTAAGTAACTCAAAAAGAAAATCAAAGGATGAATGAAATTAAGGATATAAACATGATCAAATATATGAAATATCAACTAAAATATGCAATTCTTAATATAAGATTATAAGAGAGAACCAATGGCTGAAATAAAAAGAAATTTGATCATAGGACAAAGTAAATATAAAGAGAGAAATTTAAATCAAAGATACAAATATGAATACACAAATGAAATTTGATAAATGTGAAAACAAATGAGTATAAATGCTTAAACATAATGGCTATTATTTATTTGAAGGCCTAGATCCCCTCTTCAATCGAGAGCCGGCAAACTCATTCATGATCCACTCTCCGTCTACCGCCATCCCCCGAGGGCAGTCGTGTCAGGAGATTACAATCGTACGCTCAAGGGGCTGCGAGTGGTAGGACTGTCATACATATATATACATATATATAGGGGCATTTATCGGGACCTCCCCTCTAAGTTTGCAAAATTATAGATTGCACCCCTCTTATTATTGAAATTACAAAAACCTCCCCCTCAATGTTACAAAACATAAGATTTACCTCCTCTGAAGTTAACATTTCATAACAATCATGCACAAAAATACCGCTTTTGGAGTACATTTTCAGGGGGGGGGGGGGGGGTATTTTGTGCATGGATGTTATGAAATATGAACTCCATGGGAGGCAAATATTATGTTTTTAACATTCAGAGGAGGTTTTTGTAATTTCAATAATAAGAGGGGTGCAATCTGTAATTTTGCTATCTTATTAGAATAACTACAAGCACCCCTCTATCTTTTGAAATTACAAAGCCTCTCCTGTAAGTTCATGCATGTTATAAAATGCATATTTATATGGGAGTTGTTTGTAATTTCGAAAGATAGAGCAGTGCAACCTATAATCTTGCAAATTTGGAGGGGAGGTCCTGGTGAATGACCCTACATACTATTACTTACCCGCGCGCGCACACAAAAATAGTAATTACACAAATATTCTTTATATTTTATGAATTTCCATTTTTTCATGACATATGTTAAGTCATTGGAGTAAAAGAATTAGGCTATATTTGGCAATTTTGAATGTTGCACCAAAGGCAACTTCTTGTATATACTAGTTAAAATATATATATATATATATATATATATATATTAGATTTGATTCTCAAAACTATTTCAAGACTACGAAGATGCTTACCACTGTATCATGGCTGAACCTTGAACCGGTCCAGTTGACCCGTTACAAATAAACAAACAAATTTTGAATATTTTTCAACAACATTTTCTATGAACTTGATATATTATTATTAGCATTTTTCAGTTAATACACAATTACTGCATGCAATATCAGTTAGTCATAGCCATTAATACATTAGAACAATCACCACATAATACATTCTTAAGGGCATATACCATGGTCTCAACTTCACCCACACCAACCCCTTCTCCAAAAACAAAAAATCACTGATTTTATCAAGTTACATACTAACCGCAAATCCAGCGTGAAGAAAAAACTAGGAATCTCCGGCGGGAACATCGCCGCCGTTGACGTCCGAAAGCAACTCTTTTAGCTGTCCATTCTGCGAGAAGAACCGCAAAGATTAGCAGCATTAGAATACCAAGAGAGAAAAAAAGTCTCGGTATAGAATTAGAAGTACCTGGTGCATGCTAAGAACAATATCGGATCCTCCAATGAACTCTCCTTTCACAAAAACTTGTGGAAATGTTGGCCAGTTGCTGCATGGAAAAAATCAAATTTTGATCTATGGGGAAGAGTTGAAACTGAGAGAGAATAGTAAGGCTTTATTTGTTTAGGCGGTGGGGGGCGGACACGGCGGGTGGAGACGCGGCTTTGGGATTGGAGGGGGGAGGTGGGGATCGAAACGGAGGTTTCGGGGGGATTTTCCTCTGTCCGGCGGGTGCAAACGGAGCAAACGCCGTCGGCGCCCGTTTGTTTACCCGCCGTCCGGCGGCGTTTGCTCCAAACACCCGGCAAAAACACCAAAACAAACGAAGTAAGTCTGTTCAGAATACTAAAGCTTCATTCTGATAATAGCATAGAGTATTTGCTAAACTTAATTTCTGCTATGCCAATATATGGTAAAGGAAGATTAAATTAATTCTCAAGAAGTATGTATAAAAACAAAATAACCGCGTCGATATATACCCAATAATAGACCCATCTGAAAAAGTCGTCGCATTGACCAAAGCCAAGGGCGGGGACAATAATCATCTTTAGCACCGCAGCTGTTGCGTCAAACACGACAATCCTCTCAATCTCTTTCTCTCTCTTCCTTTCTCCATCTCAAGCAATTTTGTCTTCAAAGGCTAGAGATGGGTCATCTCACCATTCCCCGGATCTTAGTGCTCACTGTGTTCATTCGTGTGGCCATCCAGTGACAAATTTGATTTCAGCAGGCGGTGTTGTGCACTACACTCCCACTAAAACAGAGCATGGAAGGAGATCATGTGCGCAATCTTACTCATGCATCGCAAAGGCTGTGTTCACGATTCAAACTTGTGACCTCCACCATGAACCTCCGCGTCGGAGGCGATCTAAGCAAGGCTCAAAGAATGTGATGTCTAAAATAAGTAACAAAATTTTACCATGTTCAATCACAAAGCATCTTCTATCTGGTTGCAGCAGAACATTACACAACTCCTTCAGGCGAGCTTCAGGATTTTCTTTTATTGGAAGTGAATGTAAACTTTATTGAATCTTAAGACAAATAATTCTGGGCGACTTAGAATTATTCAGTCTACCATCCTGCCCACTATGCTGCTTCTCTTACAGTTGGCATGCCAAATCTTCCCAATCTACTTCTCATTGTCTTACCATCAATAGATTTATCTCCCACAATTCCTCTAGTTATTTTATATTTTATCTCTTCTTCTTTTCCAACAAATTACATTAATCTTCATCTGAGAGAATGTTGGGTGGGCTGTGCATATATTCTAACAAAGCATGTTGATGGAGATAAAATAATGTTTATGTTGATAATTTAATTAGACATCTATGGGAAACTCATGTAGGCTTGTGCAACCAATTGAATTTAGGTGAATGCGTAGATTTTAACATACTATCAGAGCCGAGTAGGCTCAATGAACCGCTCCCACGTCACTCAATTTAAAAAAAACTATATATTAGAGGCCAAAGACCCTATAGTGACGGCTCTGTCACACATCAAAAAAATCATATAGCTTTGTATATTAAATATAAATATTGGGCTCCTCCAGCTACAAACAATTTGTTTTAGATACGTTAGGGGTAAAGGTTCAGTAGTGTCAAATTGTAGAAATATTTGTAAGTGCAAATTGAGGAAGAATTTTTTAACACAATAGAATAGATGATGCATAAAATAAGTTAGACATATAAGATGTTAAATTTAGTACTAACGTAGCTTTTTAAGATATGACAAGGTTTCTAATCCCCTAAAAATATGGAATAAACAAATATTAGATATTATTAAGAAATCACAAACAAGAGCTAAAATAGAAATGGCGAAAGTACTAAGACAAATAAGTAAACGGTATATTTCAAAATTGAAATAAAATGAACAGATGAAGCACAAATGAAGCACAATTCTGGTGGCATAGGTGTATTGAAATTCCTATATAGACTACTCTTCTATTTCTATTAACAACGCAGATAGCACAGTTACATAATATGTGCACGCTCGTCAACACAATGAAGGAAGAGCATGATCAACTGTGGAGGATGTCAACTAATGCGGGTCAAGCTCAACTTTAATTTTTGGTCTTTTATTCCTTTTAATGAATGTATTAATCTTTCCTTTATGTAAACCCCTCTACATAAAGATGGTGTATGTTTGGGGAATCACTAACTATTTTGTCGTAGGGAATTGGAATCAATCACTTCTGCTTATGCGAGAGCTTTGCCTCTTGATTTTGTATGGCAAACTCTGATATGAATATGTGATGTTGGACAAGCCTCCTTGAGGGCGCCTATGAAATTTGTATAAGGAGAGACATGTATGGGTTGGAGGCATCTGGTCGATCATTAGTTTTGATCCCTTGGAGCGGGAGTTCTTTCGGGAAACCAGCCCTCAAGAATTTGGCGGGAGCTTGCCTATCTAGTTTGCATCATTCTTCTATGTTTTAATGAATCTTGTTCTTCCTCGGGTAAATTTTTCACATCCCCTAACCCAACTTTTTCTTTTTCAATTTCTAACAATGGTTCTACCTACTGGTCTCCGGTTGTTTCCCTTGCGGTTGTCGGGTACCACAGCACCCATTGATACGACCCACCTCTTCCAGCAAATATAAACCACAATCATCATCCTCTCCATCATGCTCTTCTCCCTTCCCTCCCACTCACTCAAACAATGGTAATTTCAAAGGCAAGAGATGGATCATTTCACCCTCTTCCCCAGGATCCTTGTGCTCATTATGGCCATTCGTGTGAGTAATATTCAGCTAGAACCCTCAAATGACAAATTGAGTTTCAACAAGAGGTGTTATGCATTGGACAAATCTAGACATAATTTCGAACGATTTAGAATTAATGTCAGTATACTTCCTTCCAACCATGTTGCTTCTCTTCCATTTGGCATGCCAAATCTTCCCAATCTACTTCTCATTGCCTTACCATCTATAGACTTATCTCCCACAATTCCTCTTTTGTACTTATTTCATATTTCATCTCTTCTACTTTTCCAACAAATTACATTAACCTTCATCTGAATAAATGTTGGGTGGGCAGTGGACATCCTCTATAGTACCTATATATATATTATAACGAAACAATGACGAGGGAGAAGATAAAATAATGTGTATGTTGAGAATTTAATACGATATCTATGGGAAAATCATGTAGACATGTGCACTTAATATAGATCATGGGCCTCTCCATCGACAACCAATTGATTTTAGGTGGATGCATAGGTTATAACATGGTAAACTAGGCACAATGATACACTCTCACGTCACTCAATTATAGAAAAAAAAACACATTAAAGGCCAAAGATCTTAGTGAGGGACATATTGAGAATTTAATCCCACATCGGGAAATTCGTATAGCCTTGTACCCCAAAATATAAATTTTGGGCCCCTCTAGCCACGACTAATTTGTTTTAGTCTTTTAGGATGGGTGCAAAGGTTTTGACAATATCAATTTGCAAAAAAAAATTGCAAGTATAAATTGAAGAAATTTTTAATGCACTAGGATAGCAGCACAATCAAAACCACCACACAGCTTTAAGTTCCATGGTTCAAGTATACTAAATGGATGGTAGCACAATGATATAGAAGCAACAAATAAAAGATGTTAAATTTAGTATTGGCCTAAGCTTTCTAAGATATGGTAAGGTTTTAAATCTCCTAACAACATAGTTATCGGATGTCACAAAAAAATTCCATGAACAAAAAAAACTAGAAATGGTGACATTACAATAAGAGTGCATTAAGAGGAAAAAAGGAAAAAAGAAAAAGGTATATTTCAAATTTAAAATAAAATGAATAGATAACACAAATGAAGCTCACCCTGACCCTTCAAAGTGTCCTATTCTAGTGGCATAAGTGAATTGAAATGCCTCTAGAGGCTCCTCTTCTGCTTCTAATATCTCTGATACCACACTTGCATGATATGTGCACGATGGTTAGCAAAGTCAAGGAAAAGCACGATCTACTCTTGATGTCAACTATGTCAAACTCAACTCTTAATTTTTGGCATTTCATTTCTTTGGGTAAATGTATTAATCTCCCCTTTATGTAAATCTCTCTATATAATGATGTGGTATGTTCGGGGAACCCCCTATGATTTTTTTGCCCTAAGAAATTGGAACAGAGCACTTCCGCTTAGGTGATAGGACTGCCTCTCGATTTTGTACCGCACCACAAACACTCATCGCTCCTCGCTACCCATGCATAGCTCAGCCTCCCTCGATCGATTGCCCTCCACCATCCACAACACACCGGGCTTCCAGATCAAGTTTTCGGTACAGTCAATCTCTGGTGGTTCTTGACACCCTGCCCAGACATTGTCAATCGCACCATCATCAATGTGATGATGGTGATTGCATCCTACAATTAGCGATAATAACTCTAAGCCGTTGGTTGTTCCACATCGACCACTCTAAGCTCAACTCACAATCTTGGGTAAAGAGGCAACCGCTCAGCTACTCTTCGAGGTCGGATCCTGCATGAAAGCAATGCAAGCAGTTTGACCACTCCTCCAAGTAATCCAGAACCTCCTGCTCCTGTTCCCGCCAAATCCCTCAACCTCTCCTCTCCATCAAACCCACAATTTCATTATCTTCATTCACTCCAAGGTCGCCTACGAAGAAAAACTAGTTGTCAAGATCTCCCTATTTATCTGCATGGATAGCATCGAGGTACCTTGTCTGACCTCCAAATTGGTGTGCAGCTAATTCACATCCTCCTCATTGGTTCTCGACACCACCATCGACATACCCCCTGCCATCTTCTTTCACTCCACCTTCAACCCCAATCCAAGCCAACTTAGTCAGTTCAGCATCCATGTGTTTGACGACATTGACCACTTAGGGTGAATTACTCATGTCGAATAATTTTTCAAAGCACCTCAGACAATCAGAAGTGTCATTGTTCACAATCTACATGGAAGATTATATGCCTCACTGGATTCGTTTGACACACCAAACCAATCATTTCTTGTCATGGACACTCATGAAGGAATAATTAATCAATAGCTACGACACATGACACCCAGGTAATGCATTACTGTGCACATCGGCCAAAGGAGAAGGCGTAGGAAGACCGGGCTGAACCATCCGGTTCAGCCCGCCATTAATTAAATAAGAGGAGGAGGGCTGAACCGCACCGGTTCAGCCCTCACATGGGGCCGGCCAGCCCCTAGGGGGAAAGGGTTCACTTAAATACCCTTTTTCCCCCTCTTTTGGAGACATGCATAATTATCTTCAGGCATTTCTCTTTCTAGCAAACCCTAGCCGTCTTCTTCCTTACTAGTTCTCTCTTTCTCTAGTTTGCCCTAGTAGTTTCATATCATTTGGTATCAGAGGATCTTCCTCCCAACCATGGTGACACGCACGGAGGCGGAGATGGCACGCTTGGCCACGATCGAGGAAAATTACATCGTTTTGGCGGATTCGGTGGCGGCGCTCGAAAAATCTATGAAGAACTCTCAGAAAAATCTGGAAGAGCGACTCGATTCGAAGATGGAGGAGTTAAAATCCCTCCTTTTGCAAAATTTGAAAGGAAAGGAGGTGTCCGGCGATGGAACCGACGCCGAGGCAGCGAATACTCTTAACGGGGGCAGCACGGGAGCGGAAAATGGCGAAGGACTCCCGTTGAGGGCTTCCGGTTCTGGATCGAGAGCGGGAGACCCGCTGGGGGCCGCACGAGGAAACGGAGCCCCGTACCGGACGGGCGGAACGTCAGGCTGGCACCCGGACGGCTGGGGGCTGAGCGGCAGGGAGCCTGGAGGCCGGGAGGTGCCGGAGCCACCCCGGACTGGCTCCAGCAGGGCGGCGGAGGCCGCAGGAGGCTCCTGGGGGGTCGGCGGAGGAGCAGCAACTCCCTGGGGGGCGGCGGAGGAGCAACGGCTCCCTGGGGGTTCGAACAACCCCTGCAGGGAGCCGGCGGCCTGCTGCGTCATGGAGGGGGCTCCGGACAGGGTGGAGGAGCTCCGTTTGGACCCGGACAGCACGCAGGACAACCCTGGAGGCCGCAACACCAAGGATTTGGGCTGTTTCGCCCAACCGGGGCGAATGCGGTTCCTCTCGGAGGTGCACCGGAATTTTTTCCGCCCCAACCAGCGATCGTACCGAACGGAGGATACGGACCGGCCCATATGGGGCCGGGGAGGCCTCCGGGGTGGAATCATGGAGGACTTCAAGGAGCTCATGAGCAACACGGTCTGATGGGCCAAAATGGAGGTGGTTTGGGAGGGGCCTTTCAACGCCCGTACATGCAACCCAAGTTGACTCGAATGAACTTCCGGAAGTTTCGGGGAGGCGATGCGCTCGAATGGATCCAAAAGGCCGAGCTCTTCTTCAGATATCAGGAGGTCCCTGAGGCTCAGTGGGTGCAGTTGGCGGCCTTCCATCTGGAGGAGGACGCGTATCAGTGGACGAAATGGCTCCTCAGGGGACGCACCACTGCTCCCTGGGAGGAATTCACGGAGGCTTTCTCGGCCCGATTTGGGCCATTGGAGTATGAGGATGTTGAGGCGACTCTGCAGAAGTTGCGGCAAAGGGGCACAGTTACGGAGTACCGGACAGAGTTCGAGAGGCTGGCGAACCGGGTGACCTGGGGTGAGCAGACACTGCTGAGCTGCTTCATTTCAGGGTTGAAGGACCATTTGCGTGACGAGGTCCACGCCTATATGCCACGCAGTCTGAGTCACGCCATAAGCCTGGCCAGGATACAGGAGGAGCGGTACAATCGACAGATGACACGGACGACGGGTCGGGCACCTACGGGCACAGATGTACCTAAGCAAGAACCACCTACCGGGGGCCGCCCTACGGTGACGAGGTTGACGTGGCAGGAGCTTCAGGACAGAAAGGACAAAGGGTTATGCTTCAACTGCGATGAGAAGTATACCCGCGGGCATGCTTGCCAGAAGGTCCAGGTATTCATGCTACAGGAGGAAACGGAAGATGTTACTCGCACTGCAGAGGAGGGCGAGTTGGTTTTTGACAACTTTGTCGTATCCCTCCAGGCCCTGGAGGGGAGTATCCCATCTCCGACCTTACACTTGACGGGGAGGGTCGGCAGTGAGACGGTGACGATCTTGATGGACAGCGGGAGCACTCACAACTTCATCCCACCCGATGTGGCCCGGAAGACGGGGGGTATCATAGATCGCAGCGCAGCGTTCCACGTCAGGGTGGCGGATGGACGTACACTGCAATGCGAGGGTGTGATGAAGGGGGTGGAGCTCCAGATACAGGGATACACCGGGCATATTGATGTGTACTTATTGTCAATCCGGGGTTCTGACATGGTGTTGGGTGCACCGTGGCTGCAGCAACTTAAGCGGGTGACCATCGATTGGGTCCGGATGACTATGGAGTTCAACCAGCACGGGAAGGGGTACTGCTTGGAAGGCCTCAAGTGCTCTGAGGTACGACTAGGGGCACCGGATAGTACGATGCCCATCGTTTCGGCGAGTGGCGCGGAGCCCACTATGGTCTCATCTCCGATGCACGCCAGAGCCGACTTGTTCCAAGAGCCGCACGCTCTCCGACTCCAGCTTGAGGACAAGCTGGTCCTTGAAGGGGGAGGGAATGTTACGCCCGGCGTCGTCACCAGGCTACCTGATTACTGTGCACATCGGCCAAAGGAGAAGGCGGAGGAAGACCGGGCTGAACCATCCGATTCAGCCCGCCATTAATTAAATAAGAGGAGGAGGGCTGAACCGCACCGGTTCAGCCCTCACATGAGGCCGGCCGGCCCCTAGGGGGAAAGGGTTCACTTAAATACCCTTTTCCCCCCTCTTTTGGAGGCATGCATAATTATCTTCAGGTATTTCTCTTTCTAGCAAACCCTAGCCGTCTTCTTCCTTACTAGTTCTCTCTTTCTCTAGTTTGCCCTAGTAGTTTCATATCACATTACATCTTAAATAACCCCTAACTAGCTTCAGTACAAAGCAGCATAGTCATATCTTATGGATCTACTGCGGCTTCATTATTAAGAATACTTATGTCTACTTTTAAAAACACCACAAATAACACTTGTTAGTATGTTTAAGAACAATAATGAGGAAATGTAGATAAGTTGTTGACATTTTTGATAATAACTCTATTAATCACGTGTGTGCCAAGACTTAAGTGTAACCTTCGTAGTAAAAATTCCAAAATCAACATATGTTGCTCAGTGTTCGCATCAACCAAGTAATTTATCAACTTCAACATGCTAAAATAGTGTGTTCTGCAAGGTGTCATGTGCTTAGAGCTTAGTTAATGGGCTATGGCCATATGGGATTGTTAGTTATTCCATTTTATTCTGTGTGATTAGAATAAACAGAAACAATTTGAAAAAAAATATGCGCAATAATAATAATAATTCTTGTACTTTTGATATACTACTTAATCTTCAAATATTTATTCAATTGCTTATTTTACAACTAATAAAAATTACATAAGTTGTGTAACAATACTTTCTGTTTACAAAAACTCAGCACCATCATCATCACCACCCTCGACAATAGTCTTATCCCAACAATTTTGGGATGTCCTTATGAATCTTCATCTTCCATTAGTTTTTGTGAGTGCTGCGTGAGATGTTTAACCTAAAACAACACTCAAGCCTTTATCCCACTATGTTAAACCTAAATACAACAACAACAACACTCAAGCCTTAATCCCACCATAGTGGGGTCGGCTATATGGATCCTTTGTCGCCATTGCGCCCTATCTTTAATCATAGCCTCACTAATGCCTAAGTACATCATATCTTTCCTTATAGTTTCATTCCAAGTCTTTTTTGGTCTACCCCTCCCCCGTTTAACATGTCTACTGACTAAACTCTCACAACGCCTAACAAGTGCCTCTAATGGTCTCCTATGTACATGTCCAACCCATCTTAAACGAGCTTCTCGCATCTTCTCTACAATTGGCGTCACTCCTGTCTTATCCCTGATACATTCATTTTTAATTTTATCCAGTCTCGTGTGACCACACATCCACCTAAGCATTCTCATCTCCGCAACTCCCATTTTTTGCTCATGTACACCATTCACTGCCCAACACTCAGAACCGTAGAGCATTGTTGGCCTAATTGCAGTACGGTAAAACTTGCCTTTAAGTTTTAATGGTACTTTATGACCACATAAGATCCCAGACGCGCCTCTCCACTTCAACCAACCTGCTTGGATTCTATGTATCACATCTTTATCTACACCTCCATCTTTTTTATTTATCGATCCCAGATATTTAAAGCACTCACTGCGAGAAATATCTTGGTCACCCAATTTAATGACGGGGTCATCCGACCTTCTTGCACTACTAAATTTAAGCTCTATATACTCCTTCTTTGTCTTGCTCAACCTAAAACCCTTCTTTTCTAAAGTGTCTCGCCAAGATTTCGCGTTTACACTCTCGCTCATCTCATCGACCAAAACAATATCATCTGCAAATAATAAACACCAAGGTATTTCTTGTTGGATATGTCCGGTGAGTTCATCTAAGATAAGGGTAAAAAGATAAGGGCTTAAAGCTGACCCTTGATGTAAGCCAACAACGATAGGGAATTCCTGTGTTAATCCTCCAGATGTTCTCACCCTGGTTACTGAATTTGTATACATATCTTTGATTACGTCAATGTATGATACATTTACACCTTTCTTTTCTAAGACTCTCCACAAGACCCTTAGCTAATCCTGAGGTATACCCCTTCACCTACCTAATCCTTCAAGAAAAACTATATATATACCCATATGCTTGGTGTAATTTCTAACCTTCTTTGTACATGTCAATCCACCTATCTAATTTATACTATCTTATCTTGATAAATGTCACTCCCACAATACCTCTAATTTAATCAATATTTCATCGCTTATCTCTCCCAAGACCTTTCTACATTTTAATTACTTAGCCTTCTCCAATCTTTTGAATTAATCGACCAAAGGTACTTACATTTGTAACACATAAGTATCTCTTTATCTTCTAATAAGCCAGATTAACAATTTCGAATATCACCCTTGCTAACATTGCATATCATGCACCCGGCTATTGTTTTACTAATTCAAATGCATCTATCTTCTAAATAGTATCTTCGTTGTTCTAAATCTTCACTTAGCTCTCATTGATTAGAAACATATCATCTGCAAAATATATCAAGACACCTTGATCTGGAAATATTTAATAAACGTCTTCATAAATATTTCAAAAAAAAATGTGGAGTGGATGCCGATATATAGCATAAACATTCTATGATTGAAAACTCTTTGATCAGTCAACTGCTATTAATATTTATCGGTGCTTCATCATGCATACCTTTAATAACTTCAACATATTTTTGACACGGGCATTTCTTCCTTAATGAGCATATAGCTAAATCATGCAGTACTCGATCATGTCTTCAAACTCATTAAAAGTTATATGAAAATATTTTCTTGCTCTATAACTAATTATCTTAACACAAACCTCGCTTTCAGAGTAGATCCTTGTGCATGAAACAAGTTAATTCTTTAAAATAACATAATATTTATAAGTATATGCATCGTTAACTCACTCGTAGTTTCCTTGTCTAACTAAGTTTTATTCCTCAATAATTAACACAACCATAATTGCTGGCTTCAATAAAATATCATATTTCAAAAAAAAATATTTTTCGAAGAGAAATATAAAAGTAATAATTAGTTCGGGAATGGTTTTTGGATAAAACTAGGCATGTGTATTACACCTCGGTACTTCTATACATTCTTCTATATGTATCTCATGTAAAATGTACTTCTATACATTCTTTGTTACAGATGTGCGCGTCAACGAGACGTCGTGGCGGGTCTACACGCGGAGGAAGACGATGCCGGGTCCGTCTGGAGGAGGAGAGATTGAAGACGCGCCTATGGCATGACTATCGTATTTGTATTCGCTATGTTGTATGTGTTAAGAACGAACTAGAGAACGAGAGAAATCTAGAAGAAGAAGAAGAAGGTAGACGGCTAGAGTTTGAAAGAGAAGAGGGAGAGGGAAATACCTTGAAATAATTCTTGCATAACCATAATAGAGAGGGGTCCGGGTTATATATAACCCCGGACCCAAGGCCGGCCAACCAAGGGGGCCGGCCCCATGGGGTTGAACCAAATGTGGTTCAACCCCCTTGGGCCGTGCTTTTAATAAGAGGGGGCTGAACCAATTGGTTCAGCCCCGTTGTCGCCTTTAATACGCCTTGGCCGTCGCTTGTAATGTTGCCCAAATAGCCTCGCCTCGTCCGGGGGCGTAACATTCCCTTCCCCATCAAAAGTCAGCTTGTCCTCAAAGTGGTAATCGGGGTAAAGCTCCCGAAACTCCAGCAAATCCACCCAAGTATTGTGCTCCGCTGAGAGATCCTTCCATTTGACCAACAGCTCTAGACAGTACGTCGTGCCCCGACGTTTCCACTTGATCAACAGTATATCTTCCGGAATAGGGCGCAGTTCGCCTCCACTAGTAGCATCGGGCAGAACGGGAAAGACTTGAACAGCATCACCAAGCTTCCGCTTTAACAAAGAGACATGAAAGGTAGGATGAATCCTTAAACCCTCGGGTAACGCCAAAGTATAAGCAACTGGCCCGACCCGCCGCGTGATCCGAAATGGCCCATAGTAGCGGGGTGCCAGCTTCTGATTGGTCCTCTGCGCCACAGACAAATGCCGATAAGGGCGAAGTTTGAGGAAAACCTCCTCCCCCACCTGAAACTCTCTCTCAGTCCTATGCCGATCTGCCTGTGCCTTCATACGATCTTGTGCCGCTCGAAGATTCTCGCGCAAGGTGGCGAGGGTCCGGTCACGATCACGGAGTGCTCTATCCACGGCTGTCACCGCGGTGCTGCCTGGTTCATAACTGCTCAATGAAGGAGGTGGCTGACCATACACGACCTCAAAAGGAGTGAGCTTGCTAGCTGAGTGATACGAAGTGTTGAAGCAGTACTCCGCCCAATGTAGCCAGCTGGTCCACGTCCTCGGCTCATCCATGACAAAGCAACGCAGGTAAGTTTCCACGCCTCGATTTAAGACCTCCGTCTGTCCATCGGTCTGAGGATGGTGAGCCGTGCTGAAACGTAAGGAAGTCTCTTGCAATCGAAAGAGTTCCTTCCAAAATCTACCAACAAATGTAGGGTCCCGATCGGAAATGATCGCCCGGGGAATCCCATGTAATCGAACAATCTCCCGAACAAACAAAGCCGCCACAGACTCGCCGGTGTAAGGGTGGCTCAGAGCAAGAAAATGCCCATACTTGGACAACTTGTCCACCACTACCATGATAACTGTTTTACCCTTCGACTTTGGCAACCCATCGATGAAGTCCATAGAAACCGTACCCCAGATCTGATGCGGAATCTCCAAGGGGGTGAGTAGCCCGGCTGGAGAAGTAGTCTCATATTTCTGCCTCTGGCACACATCACATTTCTGCACAAAGTCCTGAATGTCGCGGCGCATCCCCATCCAAAATACATTTGCCCGGGCCCGCTGGAGAGTGCAAAGAATGTCGGCGTGACCTCCCGTCGGCGACGAATGGAACTCATGCATCATCACTGTCCTCCAAGCTGACTGAGCAGGAATGACCACGCATCCTTGATAATATAGTCGGTCATTTTGTAAGTGATAACCGGGGGCTGCCTCACGAGCCTGCCGCAGGTCCTCCACAATAGCCTGTAACTCGGGATCTCGCTGCACCTCGTCCTGAATCTCATCCAACGACTCCAACTGTGGCATAGAAATATGCGCCAAGGCACCCTCAGGTAAGCGGGAGAGGGCGTCAGCCACCCGATTGTCCTTCCCAGGACGATACACAATCTTATAATCATATCCCAACAACTTTGTGACCCACTTCTGTTGAAGGGGAGAAGAGATCCACTGCTCCAGAAAATGTTTCAAGCTCTGATGATCTGTCCGTATTTTAAAATGACGTCCCAGCAGGTATGAGCGTCATAAAGCCACTGCATGAACAACGGCCAGCATTTCCTTTTCATACACCGAAAGCCCTAACGTCCGTGGGGCCAAAGCCTTACTGTAGAAGGCGATCGGACGTCCGTCCTGCATCAAGACCGCACCCAATCCCACTCCTGAGGCATCCGTCTCCACCACAAACTCCTTAGAGAAATCCGGAAGTGCCAGCACTGGAGTCGTCGTCATCGCCCACTTCAGCGCCTGAAAAGCGGTCTCTGCCTCATCCTGCCACGAGAAAGCATCCTTCCGTAGCAGCTGTGTAAGTGGCCGAGCAATCTTCCCATAATCCCGTACAAAGCGCCGGTAGTAACCAGTGAGGCCCAAGAACCCCCGCAGCGCCCGAATGGTCTGAGGTCGTGGCCAAGAAATCATGCTCTCGATCTTCCGGGGGTCGGCCTTCACCCCTTCAGCTGAAACCAGATGCCCCAAGTACTCCACTTCCTGTTGTCCAAAAGAACACTTGGACCTCTTAGCATATAGCTTGTGGCGTCGAAGAATAGAAAAGACCTGAGCCACATGACGTAAATGATCCTCCCACGTGGCGCTGTAGATCAGAATGTCATCAAAGAAGATCAAGACGAAGTGCCGCAGAAGTGGGCGAAAGATCTCGTTCATGTTGGCCTGAAAAGTAGACGGTCCACCCGTCAACCCATTCGCCATCACTAAGAACTCGTAGTGGCCGTCATGAGTCCTGAAAGCTGTCTTATGAACGTCCTCCCCCTTCATAAGAATCTGATAATAGCCAGATCGCAAATCCAGCTTCGTGAACCGAGTCGCCCCATTCAACTCGTCCAACAGCTCCTCAATCACGGGAATCGGAAACTTGTCCTTCACGGTAACGCTGTTCAAGGCACGGTAATCCACACAAAATCGCCAGGATCCGTCCTTCTTTTTAACCAGAATAATCGGTGCCGAAAAGGAACTGGTACTAGGGCGTATGATACCCGCATCAAGCATCTCCTTCACACTGCGCTCGATCTCCGCCTTCTGCATGTGGGGATATCTGTAGGGACGAATATTGGGCGGTTCCACCCCGGTCTTTAGCACAATCTAATGATCACGGAATCGTGACGGTGGAAGTGTACTCGGCTCCTGAAAGATGTCATCATACTCCTCGACCAACGCACGCATCTGGACAGGGACCTCAGTCGGTCCTTCCTCATCAGACCTCACTCCCAACAGAACTGCCATCAGACTACTGGACTCCTCAAGCTGTTGTAAGCTGCGAAGGGAAATTTCTTTGACCGGAGAAGATCGGAGCCCTTTCAAACAGAACTGTCGCTCCCCAGCAAGAACTCCATCTTCATCTGGTCCCAATCAAAAGTTACCCTCCTCAAATGCTGCAACCACTGCACTCCCAGCACCATATCTGAGCCCCGGATCGGTAAGAGATAGACATCCGTGCACCCCACATAGCCCTGCATCCGAAACTCCACTGCCTTCAGCACGCCCTGGCACTGTAATTTGCTGTCGTCCGCGACCATAACCTGGAACGCAGCTCTTGTATCAATCACGTGACCCACCTTCTGTGCCACATCTGGATGAATAAAATTGTGAGTACTCCCGCTGTCAACCAGAATAGTCACCCTCTCCTGCCGAATCCGTCCCGCCAGCTGCATAGTAAGCGGAGGGGGATTGCACCCTTACATGGCATGTATGGACACACCCAACTCCGTCAAATCTAAGTCCCCCTCAGACTCCAACTCCTCCTTCAATTCACGCACGTCCCCCTCAAGTTGATCCTCCTGGTGCAACATAAAGACTTGAACCTTTTGGCACTTGTGACCTGGCGTGAATTTCTCGTCACAATTAAAGCAAAGGCCCTTCTCCTTCCTTGCTTATAACTCGTTCCAAGACAACCGTGTCACCGTCGGTCGGCCGGCCACTGGAGGGTCCCTCCTGGGAGCGGCCGGTGTCGTAATATGCTTCGCTGTACTGCGGGCTCGTTGCCTGTTAAACCGTTCTTCTTGAATGCGCGCCAAACTGATCGTGTGGTTCAGACTACGGGGCATGTAGGCATGAACCTCATCGCGTAAGTGTTCCTTCAGTCCTGATACAAAACAGCTGAGGAGTGTCTTCTCTTCCCACTGCACCCGGTTTGCCAACTTCTCAAATTCCGTCATGTACTCCATCACCGTACCTCTTTGACGTAGCTTCTGCAAAAGAGCCTCAAAGTCCTCAAATTCCAGAGGCCCGAACCGGGGTGTGAACCCTTCAACAAACTCCTCCCACAACACATAATCCCGTCCCCGCAGGAACCACTGTGTCCACTGAAAAGCGTCATCATCCAGATGGAAGGATGCGAGCTGCACCCACTGAGCTTCCGGCACCTCCTGATAACTGAAAAACAACTCAGCTTTTTGTACCCATTCCAAGGCGTCGCCCCCATTGTACCGAGGGAAATTCATCCGAGTCAATTTTGGAGGCATGTACGGCCTGTAGCTGGCCTGTCCACGCCACCCGGCCTCTTGTCTTCGTGGATCAGCGTGTTCCCCCGCTACGCCTGAGAACTGTTGGAACTGTTCCGCCATCAGAGCACCGTGGTGGAGAGGTACCCTTTCTCCCCACTGCACCCCTCTCCCCAAGCCCGGTGGCTGCCCTCGTCCTATCGGTGGAGGTAACAACCCATCCCGACCTTGCCTCCAAGGAACGTGCTCGGTAAAAGCCCCACCCCTTCCATCAACACCAATTCTACCCTTTCCATCAACACCCATTACACCAATTCCCGCAAAGCCACCATTACCGGTCATCCCCATACTTGCAGGCACAATTCCAGCCCTCACCATGCTTGCCGGAAGAGGTTCCGCCATTCCGACGCCACCCCCGACCATGCCGAAGCCACCCGTGCTAAATCCGGCCACCCCGTGGCTCGCCGCTCCAGGTTCGGGCCCCACGGAGGCCGCTGCTCCCATTCCGACCCCGTCGTAGCCGCCTGGGAAGGATCCGCCCGCTCCGTATCCTGCCGCGCCAGATCCGACTCCTCCGCTGTTCGCCGCCCCTGATCCGGCCCAGCCGCCGCCGCCAGTGGCCGATCCAGCCCTCACGGTGTTCGCCTCCCCCGATCCGGCCAAGCCGCAGCCGTCGCTGGCCGATCCGACCCCTCCAGCGCCCGATCCGGCGTTACACGCACCCGATCCGCCGTTCCAGGGCATTTCCGGCCTCATTCCCGTAGATCCGCCCGGATCCTCCTCCGCCACCGCCTTCCCCTTCAAATTTTGCGCCAATAAGGCCATGATATCGTTCAAGCGGCCATCGATTCGCTCTTCCAACCTTTGAGCGGAGGTTTTGACATTTTCTTCCATGGCGGCCACCGAATCGGTAAGCCCCACCACATTCTCCTCTAGGGTTTCCAAACGGTCATTCTCGTCTTGCAAGCGTGTAGTCACCATGATGGAGGAAGGAATCCTCTGATACCAATTGTTAAGAACGAACTAGAGAATGAGAGAAATCTAGAAGAAGAAGAAGGTAGACGGCTAGGGTTTGAAAGAGAAGAGGGAGAGGGAAATACCTTGAAATAATTCTTGCATAACCATAATAGAGAGGGGTCTGGGTTATATATAACCCCGGACCCAAGGCCGGCCAACCAAGGGGGCCGGCCGGCCCCCATGGGGTTGAACCAAATGTGGTTCAACCCCCTTGGGCCGAGCTTTTAAGAAGAGGGGGCTGAACCAATTGGTTCAGCCCCGTTGTCGCCTTTAATACGCCTTGGCCGTCGCTTGTAATGTTGCCCAAATAGCCTCGCCTCGTCCGGGGGCGTAACAGTATGCTTTATATTTTGGCACCTGTACTTTTGCTATCCGAACCCCGCACCTATAAGGGGGTTGTGTTGTATTCCTTTTGATTATCTTTGGATGAATGTGTTTTAGGATTGCTCCCTAGTCTCTCTCAATCTCTTTTCCTCCTCTTTCTCTCCTCTCCTCCGCCGGCCCTCCCCCTCGCCGGATTCCTCCCTGGGGATCGTAATATTTTTCTATATGTATCTCATGTAAAATGTTGTCCAATACCACGTAGTCTGCGGATAATATTGACAGTTGTTGTTTGTTTTTAGGTAGTGTGTTTTCTTTTTTGTTCACGTTTGCTTTTCAGTTTTAATGTTCATTGTATTATTTGTCATTGTTCTTCCTATGAGTGGATACATAACCATGAGGTGGAGTATTTTATTTTATTTTGTTAGTCTGTGGATAATATTTTATTTTATCCTAATTTTGTTAGTACTTCTTGTGGTGGGACCCTTCCCCAGACCCTCGCTGCGCGGGGATGCTTTGTGCTCCGGGCTCCCTTTTTTTATTCATTTTCATTCACTTCAAATTTCCCTTAGACTATATTTAAGTGAATGTACATTTGTTGTGCTTTGGTCTTCAATGCATGAGTATTACTTTGGAAATGGTATCACCTGCTATAATCCTTAAACTTCATTGATAGTCTCATTTTTATAAAAAATTATTTATCTTATGCAAGAGGGCCATCTTCTATACAAAAATTCATGTAGAATATGATCTCCTTTGATTTTTTTCTTTAGCATCTTCGATCTCTATTGCGAACATTACATGATGCTAGGATAGTTTATGGGATGAGAACATTCATATTTTGCCTCATCCTTTTTTGCTATACTTGCTTCTCACTCCATACATTTATGGTTCTTCATTATCTAACACCACCTCTTGCTAATATATAATTTTATGTGCTTTCAGTTCATGCATGCATAGTCCTAGTTACTTGATATATAATAATATGTTTTGTCTAGCACATAAAATGTCTATATTTATGTTTACTCTTATCACTCATAGAACACTAAAATTGACATATCCACGTGTATGAATCTACTGCATTGGTCACACACTACATGTGAGTTTTTGTTCGATGAAGAGAGGTTTTTTGTCATTTGCATGTTTTTATGTTTCTCACGCTACTCATATCAATAAATCTACTGTTCCAAAATTTCTCATCAGAATGCCTTCATGCGTTTTATGGAAGTCGTTTCATAAACCTCAAGAATCGTCTCATGGATCCGCCCCGCCAAACAGGGCTAAGATCTCATACACCAAAATGAACTAAATCAAATGGATCCGCCCCGCCAAACAGGGCTAAGATCTCATACACCAAAATGAACTAAATCAAAGAGAACTACATTTTATATTGGCTCAACTAGGACGTATCATTGGTGTGACCTATGCCTTGATAAAAGTAATACTCATTATTGCTTCCATAACTAGCACTTTGAGAAGATGATCTACCACAATCAAGACTCCAATATGTTGATACATGGTCACCATGACTACAAGATGATGGAATAGGGGGTCATTGTCAATATGGAGGATAATAAGAGACAAATCAATGGATGTAGGGAGTTACAGAGGAGAAGCCAACAAAGTACTCCATTGATCTAAACCTTGAGTGTGATATAGTGCCTTCAGAAGGACTAGACAAAAGAGATGACTCTTCATATTGAGAGAAGAGATCGTGCTGATTGCAAACCAAGAGCAGCAAGGGGAGACGATCATCAAGGTAAGACTCTATGCAAGAGAATGTAAGACTCATTGACGCAGGACGGTCCTATGTGATTGAGAAATAATGAGTGAACTCCTACAAGCAACCACACATGAATCCGACGATTTACTTGCAATAATTTATATTTATAAAGCAATGTTAATTTGACTTGCCACAGAATTAAAACATTCAAATAAGGAAACACGTGAGGTGGTACAAATGCAAGCGTGATCAAGAATCAAATAACTAGGCAACGAGAACATACGTCTCAAACAATTGAGTTCAAAGTTTACAAACTATTATACCTTTAAGTAGGGATTTAACCCAATATTCAACTGAAAAGAAATAACAAATAAACTTAGAAATTACACAACTAATAGTGGTAGAAGGCTTGGAGGGGTAGCTTGATGTGCCGGCTGGTAGCGGGAGTCTCGGTGGTTGCTGGAACGGAGTTTGGGATTGCTGGAAAAATGCCCGGTTGCTGGGATTTGGGAGTTCTGGCAGAATGAATTAAACTCCTGGGTGCTGGACTCAAACTCTAACGACTTGGGGATGCAGCCCAGCTGCAGGAAATGGGATGGGGAGTCACTTTCAACAGCGGGGATGGCTGGAATTAAATTTTAGGCGGGTGTGGGCTGCTATGTGGGCTCAGACAGCAGCTTTGTGGCCTCCAGGAGAGAAATTCAGAAACAAGAGTGCTGGGTTTGGATGTTCCAGCAGATTAAGAAGTGGTGTGGGAAGGGCTGCTGGGTTGAGTTGGCTTGATTTCTGGGTGGGCCGAGAGGTGAATTCCTACTGCAGGGAGGTGTAGCTCACGGGTATTGTGGGCTGACAGGAAGAGGGGATTTTGGGTGAGAGGAGGGAATGGGACTGTGGGAGAGGGCCGGCTGTTTGGGATGAATTGGAGTAGCGGGTTCTATTTTTGGTAGGGTGGTCCATGTGGGGAGTGGGAGGAAATAAGGGGAATGGGGGCCGACTGTTATGATGGAGGTGGCGACTGGAGAGTGGGGTTTGTGGGTATTGGAGAATGGTGGGCTGGGAGTAATTTTAGTAATTGAAGCCTAAAATTTAGGAGAGATGGGATAATGAAGTAGTTGGAGGAAGTTGGGGGGATGAGGAATGTGTGTGGCCAGATGTCTTGGATAGCTGGAGGAGGTGGGGTTGTTGTAGCCGGTCAAAGAAGATGGGAGGGGGAATTAAGGCTTAACGCCAAGGAGGAATGGGAGGGGGACCAAAGCTTCACGCCCTGGCTCGGCTTCAGCACCGAAAATGACCAAAGATTAGGCTTCACGCCCTGGCTCGGCTTCAGCACCAAAAATGACCAAAGATTAGGCTTTTATGCTCCAATCTTCAATACCTCAAAATAAGATCCCTCAACCCCTATTTATAGGCTACGGGACCATCATGGACGGTCATGATTCTCCGATCATGACGGCCCTTAAAATAAATGAAAATAAAAATCACAAAAATACAAAAAAAAATAACTAAAATTCTCAGATCGTCGATCCACATAAAATGAATGGTTCCGATCATCATGTAGGTCAATGTGTGTCGCGATCCCCATCACTCATGACATTGAAACTAGTTGTGATCCAATAAAGGAATTAACACACGAGCTTCAATGCTTGTTGCGATCAACAAAGAAGAAAACTCTGGAGAAAAGAATGCTATCTAATTGTAGCTTATAATTAGAGATCAAAGAAAGGAGACAGGCATAGGTGAAGCTCCAAGAAAAGCAGGCAACGGATGATGTCATGTGTTTGCATTGTGACTCTCAAATGGAGAAGGCAGATAACGAGTGTCAAGAAGGGAGTGGCAAACTTCTAACTATAGAAATAGGTGAAGGGAAGATATCAAAGGTTCGGTGAGGAATTCACGTCGACTAGAAAGAATTTCAAACAAATGGAGGATATGCAACCAAAGACAAGAATATAATTTTGTGTCAAATGGAGAGAGAAGACTAGAGATCACAAGGACTCTTTGGCTAAAGAGGAGACTGGAGCGGGGAGGAGTCAAAGATGAATCTCTGGTGAGAGCTACTACAAGAGGAGGAACACAGATATTGTGCATGATTGAGCATTGACCATTGATTGGAAGAGAGAAAGAAGATCGAGAAGTTAGTGTTTCTACTCTGATACAATATTCTAACATGGCTTGAAATATCTACAACCTATTTAAATGTATATATATAGAGAGAGAGAGGGGAAAGGGAGAGAAAAAGTGAGAGAGAGAAAAGTAGCCTTTTATTCACACATTTTATGTTACCCATAAGATTTTTAAATAGCTAATATTTTAAGTAGCTAAAGAAAACTATTTTGATTTTTAGCTACTATAAATCTTAGCCATTTAAGTTTGTTGATGGTGAGTGTAGCATGCGAGTACAAGCGATTTCAGTATTTTAAAAGGATAGAGGTCACATTAGTCAATCACCAATCACATGTCATATGGACGGAAAGTTCTATTCACCATGTCCAATAGGAAAAAAATTATCAAGGATGTTCGTGAAGTTTAGTTTTTTTTTTCAATTTTCTATCTGCACAACAAAGTAGCATATGCCTCAAAGAGGAAAAAAGAAAAAAATACTGAAAATTGTTCAATACAACTTCAATGTGGACTATACACCTAGTAATAGCGCAGGCAGTAACCTGGTTGAGAGAGTAAACTGAAGAAAGAAACTTTCTATATCACCTCCTAAGCTTTTGAAGATAGCAATAGTTTTGATTGATGACCTCAACATGACATAATTGTTGTATATTGATAATTACTCACCTAAAAGCTTTTACACCATCTTTAAGAATGGGATCTTCCAAAATATTTCTGGAACTTATAGGAACTCCTGCAAAAGCATGCAAAATGATGCAGAATAAAACACAAACATAATCAACCAAACAAGAAAAAGTAAGCATTAGATAAGGTAATGAAATTCAGATGTTCAACAAAATAAACTGAAATTAGCTAAATGCAGGTTTACCGTATTGCTGCAGGACTTTTACTGCCAATGCACTGAATCCACATCGAGGAGCATCAGGAACACCCTTCATATAAATCATCACTGGATTTATCTTAACATCCTATAAAAAAACCATTAAATAACCAATGGAGGAAGCATTAACAAGAATGCTGCAAATTACTCTGTTTTAATCACCTGCTGAACAACATCGTGCACAGAGAATCCAGAGCCTTCCAATTTATTGGCTGGTCGAAAATCTTCATGTGTATCTGAATCTCCACTTATCTTTGTTGAATACTTCAAACTTCTCCCAAAAAATGGGCTTGATACCACCTGAATAGGAATTGATCATCATCAACGTTGATTCCCCATCAAAAGGCTCACCCCGACTATTCTGAGTCAGCTTTATGAATTATTATTCTTGCAGTGTTGCTTGAGATATCAAACCTAAACTATACAATTCATCTTTATACAAATTTCATTTATATAGCAATCGGTTTACCCATTTTCCCAACTAAACCTATATCATTAACTCTATATACATAATTTATTTGTGTATTTTATAACCTTTTTTGCATGCTCAAACAATCTAAAGTCTATTTTATATCATCTAATCTTCAATAAATGTCACTCTTATTGTTCATATATTATCTTAATAATGGAGTACGATCGCGTCGCATTTGAGAGACTTACGAGGTCGACATTTTTGGATCGTCAGATGGATGATCGGAGTCCGTGATCCCGTCGGGCTCATTTTTCTGCATTTTTTTATGTTTTTTTTTATTTTTTGATGTATATTATGGGAATTAGGTTAAGTAATCCAATTAGACGATTTGAGCCATCGAATTACCTAACCTAATCCCCCCCCGGCCTATATTATGTTATGCGCCGTTTAGGGAAAATTAACGAGGGTTTCAGAAGAAGAAATTCTCGTTTGTCACGTTGGTGCGACTCCAGCCCATGCGCGGTGTCGCCATTCTCGTCCACGGTATTCCTTACCGTCGTTGTTTTCCCCTTTGAATCCACCTCTGGCCATCTTCCTCCTCCTTGAGATCCCTCCATGTCGCCGGCAGCCCTCTCACAGCTCTCATCCGCCACCGCACCTCCTCCCTGCATCCCCTACAACCAACGACAACCCTCCCCCTTCATTCCCATGGCCATCCACTGTCCTCCCAGCCACAGGAACCATCGCCGCAGCATCCTATACCTCCACCAGCCCGACATCCACCACCCAAGGCCTTCGCCACCTCCCCAGCCTTCCGCCACCGCCTCTGACATCCTCCACCAGCCCGACAGACACCCCCACAGCCTTCAAGCTTCCTTCCCAATGTTGTCCATCCCTCCTTCTTCTAGAGCCTCCACAATAGCCTTCTCCCTTCCGGACAGTCGCAACCGCCATCGGAGCTTCCCCACCACCACCGGCATCGATTACTCAATGAGCTTGCATTTCAATTTCATTTATGCTTGCATTATATCTGTGTTATTTGCATTTCTTGAAATATTTGGCTGGTATTAATTTGATTTGTTACTTTCATTAGACGTGCATTACTTATTCACTGTGCATTTAGTTTCAGTGCAATCTCAATTAATCTGCAACTAACATTCATTTACTTAATTTGAAATATTTGTGATTGAGTGCGACTCAATTGTGTGAATTTTATGTTTTATTATTTAAATAATTGTTCGTCGGAAATGCTTGCTTGATTGAATCATTCACGAGTATCGCATTAGAGTTTAGGGTTTAAGTCGGTGGTGTCCTGTTCATTGAATTGTGTGTTTGCATTTCCCCTGCATCTTCATATTAGGGTTTGTTACAAGTCCATTGCATTCATCACGTACTCGTTTGCATTGCATTTAAGGTTAGGACAACGCGCGTTCATCACCTGTAGATTTGTCCTGCGTCAGATTGGTATCAAAGCCCCAGGTTCAGGCTTTATTACGCGGTAGTATAGTCTATAGGTTCCTTCAAGGCTATTTATCATCGTCATTTCTCTCCTCTATTTGGGAATCCCGAGTCTATCTACACCTGATCCCATAAAGCCCCTTCAGAGAGATCTTCATGTTGCTATGATGATTATTACGAGGATCATCATTTTGATAGAGATCTCAAGTATAGGTTTTGTGTGGTTGCCCCATCTTCTGATGGTTCATTGAATCTCGAGTCTTTCAGTTATTGGCTCGTGGGCATGGAATATTACTTCGAACATTTTGAGTTATTCGATGAGCGACTAATTAAATTTGTGAAACTTGGACTTCTAGATCAGGAGAGAGTATATTGGTTCAGCATTGAGAGGACCCGTGGGCGAGATCGTCTTCACCGTATCACTAGTTGGGTGGAGATGAAGCATATGTTGTATCAGAGGTATGTGTCTACATCATATCGAAGTCGCCTGCTCGAGCAATTACTTTCCCTTTGGAAAGGATCCATGTTTATTGATGAGTATAAGGATCGTTTTGATGAGCTTGTAGTGAGGAGCAACATCTGAGAGGAACAGCTATGACCACTTCTAGATTTCGGTCTGGACTTCGATCTGAGATACGTACTGAGTTGACCTATAACTACTCAGAGTCCCTCGAACAGACATACCAGCTCGCCCTTCATTATGAGAAGTTCTTGAAATCCGCTAGAGTTAGTCAAGTGGATTCGCACCTTAACCTCCACAGTATGAGTCCCTCTTATTCTGAGGCCATCACTTTGTCTACTCTTGTCTTGTGACACCTGTCGGACACGATAGAAGTGATATATGATACTGATTTCTCTCACCCCAATAAGGTACTTAGTCCGATGAGTGGTTTGTCATTTGATTCTGGCTCAGACCTTACGGCCTCGAAAAAGAATGAGTATGAGCAACCCAGTGATCCTACAGTGATGTGTCCCTCACCTACACCTGGTGTAAACTTAGTTAGTGCTCAAATCATAGACTCGCCCTTACGTGCATGTTCATCTGAATTTTCCCATATTGTCGTAGCGAATCATATCATGAGTGGTTGACTTTGTAGTAGTTTTCTCTCCTGTTCTTGAGGTTACTATTCTTATTGATGACACTCATTTGAAGGATCATCCTCTTTCGACTAAATTCTTTGACGATCCCCCCGTTGAGCCTTCTGGAGAGCCACCTGACGAATTTTTCATTTTAGGAGACATTCGGCCCACCCCGGCGTTGCATCCTTGTGTCCATATCTCACACGTCCCTTTAAATGATAGTCGCATCACGATGAATTTACTTACTGACAAGTGAACCTCCTGAGTTACATCATTATGTCAACATTCCTTCAGAAGATTGCCTCCATGACGTATTTTTCTATCGACCACCCAGTGAGCCTCCCAATGATTTGCATCCCTTAGGAGACATTTGGTATGTCATGATATTACAACTCAGTGTCATGTCCTGGATAGTCATTTGGGTCTCCATGCACTTGAAGAGTATTTCTACACCTCGCCTAAGGAACCTCCGGATAAGCCACCCATCCTTAGGGACTTTCACTGCTATTTAGATTATGCGCTTAGCCAGCCTGTCATGTCGGGCATCGTTCATTGCATCTGTTGCATGATTTGCATGTCTTACTCTGACATAAAATATATTAAATAATGGAAACTATAAAACTTGCACGGATAGTCACATGAGAGAGCAAATGTTTAATAAATGTGATTGTGTGATAATTTGCATGTTAATTGAGAGGATCCCGTTGGGGAGAACTTTGAATGTGTTAGGCGAATAGGTCCTTACACTGTCATGAGAGAGTCTATGCCAAATTTTTTTAGCTTCATATCCTAGGAATATGGGTAGTCAACTTGTATTCAATATAGGAAATTTGATTCTAGATGTGGAGCCACCTAGTTTAACCTTCTCATTTAGCTCCATCCTCCAGTACAGCTTTTCTCACACCATTGTATTCCTACCATTTACCCTTATGACGGCTTGCATGGCGTGTTGGAACCTGTTATGGGTTGCATGCCTTTTCCATAAAATGTTATCATGATGTAGGGGACCTCGAGTACCGGGTCTAGTAATTAGGTGTCTTTATTATTGTTTTTCTGTCTTTATTATTGCTGTCTTTTTATTAAGTTGTAAGCCTATATAAAGGGCATATGTATGGTTGTAAGGGGCAAGTAAGAAGTAATCTAATTTCCTTTCCATTGAGTGAGATATTGATGGTTCTCTCCTCCAACGAGCAACCCCGCATAGGCAGTCGCGGTAACAGGCTCCGTAGTATCCTCCTCCACCATCATCTCCGGCTCCGACCATTACTTCGGCGCCCGCTCTAGTAGGCCCGTAGCAGAACCTCGGGGACTTCAGTGGCACGATGGCCTTATGCGGAGACAGTCTCTATCAGGAGTGACAGAGTCTTGCTCGGCTTGCTTTGGGAGCATGTAGTATGCATTCACCTGAGATAAATGTTTCTGAGCCTGAGAGATTGATGGAGATCGATGGCATCGCATTTGAGAGACTTACAAAGTCGACATTTTTGGATTATCAGATGGACGATCGGAGTCCATGAAAGTGTCGGGCTCATAATTTTTTGCATTTTCATGTATTTCTTTTTTTCGAATGTAAATTTTGGGAATTAGGTCAAGTAATGCAATCGATCAATTTGATTCATCGGACCACCTAATCTAATCCCCCCCTATATTATGTATGAGCCGATTAGGGCAAATTATCGAGGGTTTCAGAAGAAGAAATTCTCGTCGGTCACGCTGGTGCGACTCAAGCCCCCGCGCGGTGCCCCGCCGCCAATTTCACCTTCAGGGCCTTCTGTCGCATCCCCTACCTCCAGCGCCCTGGTTCGAGCCTACCGCCGTCTTTCTCGCTCTCCCCGACATCGACTGTCGCCATTCCCATCCACAGGATTCCTTACGGCCTTCGTTTTCCACTTTGGATCCACCTCCTCTATCTTCCTCGTCCTTGAGATCCCTCCATGCCACAGCTAGCCCTCCAACAGTCCTCATTCGCTGTCACACCTCCACCATACAGACCCTACAATCGTCGGCAACCCTCCCCCTTCATTCCCACGACCATTCACCACCCCTCCCAGCCACGGGAACCTCCGTCCCCGCCTTTTATACCTTCCACCAATCCGACAGCCACCACCCACGGCCTTCCCTGCCTCCTCAGCTTTCTGTTTCCGCCTCCGACACCCACCAACCCGATAGCCATCCACACAGCCTTCAAACTTCTTTCCTAGTGATGTCCAACCATCCTTCATTCTTCCAGAGCCTCCACCAGCACCGCGACCACCCCCACAGCCTCCAATCTCCTTTATCAGCCCTCCAACAACCCATACACAACAGCCTTCTCCCTTCCGGACAGTCGTCGCCGCCATCGGAGCTTTCCCACCACCATCGGCATCGATTACGCGTTGAACTTGCATTTCAGCTTCAATTCGGCTGCATTATAGGGGTGTTTCATTTCTTCAAATATTTGGCACGTATTAATTTGATTTGTCACGTTCATTAGACATGTATTACTTATTCATTGTGTATTTACTTTCAGTGCAATCTCAATTAAACTGCAACTAAAATTCATTTACTTAATTTGAAATATATGTGATTGAGTGAGACTCAATTGTGTGAGTTTTATGCTTATTATTTAAAAAAATTGTGCGTCGGAAATGATTGCTTGATTATATCATTCACGAGTATCACATTAGAGTTTAGGGTTTAAGTCAGTGGTGTCTTGTTAATTGGATTGTGTGTGTTCGCATTTCCCCCTCTCTTCATATTAGCGTTTGTTACATGTCTATTGCAATTATCGCTTACTCGCTTGCATTGAATTTAGGGTTAGGGTTAGGGCAGCGTGGGTCCGTCACCTGTAGATTCGTCCTGCGTCACTCATCTTTTCTAATTTTATCACAAATCCATATTATCAGTCTCATCTTTACCCGACTCAACTATGATTACAATTTTTTGCTACTAATCCATACAACATCGTTGGGTTAAGTTCTATAATACCTTTTAAGACTGCCTGATATCCTCTCAACACGTAGTAGTTTAAAACACTTCTCAAATAATCTTTAACCATAGAGGTTATATTCCCACTTAGATCATCATTTTCCTAAATAATCAATCCAAAGTACTTAAATTATCACACCTAGATATCACTAAACCTTCAAATAAGATAATTAATGATTGTCAATATCATCCTATTAAAATTGTATATAATGTACTCGGTTTTTATTCTACTAATACGAAGACATCTATCTTCTGAGCAGCATCCCTATTTTTCAAAAATTTCACTTATATAAGCAAATGGCTCACTTACTAGAACTATATAACTACAAAAAACATTCACAAAGTTACCTCGTTTTGGATATATTTTATAAGCATCTTCATAATTATAACAAAAAAGATATGGATTCAATGGTGATCCTTAATGTAAATCTACTGCAATTGAAAATTTATTGGCGATTCCACAATTAAATATAATACTAGATAGTGATTATACCTTTGACACTCACATTTATTCATTAAAAAAAATTGTAGTACTCGATCATATGTTCTTCGAAGATCAAAAAAAATCAAATGAAGATATTTTCTTTGCATTTCATACCTTTTTATTATGTCTTAATTTGAAAATCATTTCCAAAACAAATCTATACGACATGAAACCAAATTAATTCTTTGAAATTGATATATTTTTCATATCTTATGGTAATAACTTGTTCTTAAAGCTATATTGTAAGAATCATAAGTTTGATTACTCTATAACTAACACAATTTTGAGTATCTCGTTTGTTCTTAGACATTGATATAAAAATGTTTAGCATTTATTTTATTCTTAAATACAACTATAAAAAAAATGGATCGTCTTAAATACATGTATCAAAATGTTTCGTCTCTAAATCTTCAAACTTTCATTGAATATTTTTTTATTAAATCATTGCAGTATCCCTCATAACTCTCCAACTTTCAATGGCATCATGGCCTTAAGACCTATCTTTATATTTTTTTTCAAAGCTATTTTCACTTCATTTTTTCAATCTATAATATTATTTATTTACTATGTTTATTACACTCTTCCAAAATAATTTATTTTTTAAAACTCACATTCAAAAACTATAAAAAGTAGCATTTTCATCTCTCCTGATGTTGTCCTTCATTAAGATATCTTCAATTTTAATGGATTTAACTTAGATCAAATTTTCTAGATCTCCTCTTAGCTATTCTACATATATCATTTCTTCTACCATAGTACTAAATATATCATATAAATTGTCAAAAGATATAGCATTTATTTTGCTCATAACACTCACAAGTATAATTTTAAGCTTTATTATAATCAACATAAGCCTAAATAGTAATCAATTATGTCACTCTTTAAAAGCAAATTTATTTTCTTAAATAACCTTTTGTAGCTCCACACTCCAAAAGATCTTTCTAAACTCTTAAAAGATTTATGACAATTTTCTTAATGGAACTAGCCAATTATCCCACATAATGGCTACAATAAACAACTCTAGTTTGCCTCAATTAACAATCGATATCTATTTCTTACCTTTCAAATTCCATCACCTAATCATAAGACATTTATTTATAGTGCTTGCTTTATACTCTTAAAATATACCTCAATAACTACTGCTCAATGTTGCATAGTCAAACTCTCCCTCAGAATAATCTTAAATCTTTACTAGAAGCTCTCTTTCCTTCAAAGCAAAAGTAACTATATTTGAGATCTGGTAACTCTATGAATATTTTTCTTGTTTCTTAAAATAGATGTTTTTGATATGCGGAGGACATATAAAGATCTAAAGCAAAGAACGTGAAATTGCATTGCATGAAATAAAAGACAATCAGAAGACAAGTTCCCCCCAAGCACCCGGAGGCTGGGTCCTCCAAGACACTCCTCTCTAAAGAGAGACTCAAGACTACACTCCAAAGATAGAGATCTCACTAAGGGGCTCCTTATATAGATGAAGGTCCCACTACAGGACAAGACAATACATGACGAAATACATTAAAGACACGTGCATATCAATTTTTATGTAAGGTTATAACTACAACAATATCAAATATAGCTTTGCTCATGTATTTCAGCCTCATGGTGAATACTTAATTTTTGTGTCAGTTAATAAATCATCCTCCATCCATTCGCGTTGAGCGCTACATGTTGACCTCAAGCTACTTTCTTCCAGATTCTTTGAAATTATTTCAATACGCCCACCTTATTTGGTTGATTTTTTACCTTTATTGTATAGGCTTTAATCAACTTGAAGCTACTTTTAATACATCAGTGCAGCTCCCCCCACCCACCTACCCCACTCCACAACTCTATTAGTATTTGTTATTATTCTTCCTTATATTATGAATGAATCTTAGCATTTAACTTGATATTTAGTTTTGGTATCCATGTAACATTAGCTTTTTTATAGAAGCTAAATCAAATTCAGAACATTCTAATGAACTATCAAATAGTATGTCCAAATTTAAATCTGTCATTACACAGACCAAAGGTACATAAATTTTTCAACTAGTTAGCCATTTAATAGTAATATCTAACGATCAAGTGATATAAAAAAATTGTCTTAATATAGCTTCTATAAGAGAGGGAAACATTGGCAAGCATGAAATGACATTAAAATTAATAATCCAACTATAAAATGCATCAATTCTTCAACCTCTTGATAAGAAGGTCAATGAAATAGTTTTGAAAGATGCAAATGTTTAAAATAAAGATAAGATTACTATATGTGGTCTTTATTAAGAGAATCACGAAGATAGCAGTAGATCACTAGTTACAAATAGAAAGTAACTACTGCAAATTGCACCTACAAGTAGCACGTGATGTTCATATAAAAGCGCACAAGGATAATACAACAACAACACTCAAGCCTTTATCCCACCATAGTGGGGTCGGCTATATGGATCCTGTCGTCATTGCGCCCTATCTTTAATCATAGCCTCACTAATGCCTAAGTACATCATATCTTTCCTTATAGTTTCATTCCAAGTCTTTTTTGGTCTACCCATCCCCCGCTTAACATGTCTAGTGACTAAACTCTCACAGCGCCGAACAGGTGCCTCTAATGGTCTCCTATGTACATGTCCGAACCATCTTAAACGAGCTTCCCGCATCTTCTCTACAATTGGCACCACTCCTGTCTTATACCTGATACATTCATTCCTAATTTTATCCAGTCTCGTGTGATCACACAATCACCTAAGCATTCTCATCTCCGCAACTCCCATTTTTTGCTCATGTACACCATTCACTGCCCAACACTCAGAACCGTTGCAGTCGATAAAACTTGCCTTTAAGTTTTAATGGTACTTTACAATCACATAAAATCCCAGACGCGCCTCTCCACTTCAACCAACCTGCTTGGATTCAGTGTATCACATCTTTATCTACACCTCCATCTTTTTGAATTATCGATCCAAGATATTTAAAGCACTCACTGTGGGAAATATCTTGGTCACCCAATTTAATGACGGAGTCATCCGACCTTCTTGCACTACTAAATTTAAGCTCTATATACTCCGTCGTTGTCCTGCTCAACCTAAAACGCATTTTTTTAAAGTGTCTCGCCAAGATTCAAGTTTCACGTTTACAACCTCGCGTCTCTCATCAACCAAAACAATATCATATGCAAATAATAAACACGAAGGTATTGCTTGTTGGATATGTCCGGTGAGCTCATCAAAGATAAGGGTAAAGAGATAAGGGCTTAAAGCTGACCCTTGATGTAAGCCAACAGCGATAGGAAATTCCTGTGTTAATCCTTCAGATGTCCTCACCCTGGCCACTGAATTTGTATACATATCTTTGATTACATCAATGTATGATACATTTACACCTTTCTTTTCTAACTCTCCACAAGACCTCTTGGAACCCTATCATAAGCCTTCTCCAGATCGATAAACAACATATGCAAATCTTTTTATCTTTCCCGATAGTTGTCAATGAGTCATCTCAAGAGATGGACTTTTAGGCATCCTAGACAAGGATAATAATAAAGAAAAGAAAAAAAAATAGACCGAAGATCCCACTAGAGTGGAAGATTGTTTGGAGATTAACCTTGGATCTCAAAATAATGCCAACAAATTAGTAAACCTATAAGTACATCTCTATGTTTATTCATTCAAATCAGTCGCAGGGGGAGTCCAAGTTATTGTCGTTCTCCTTTGAGTATAAACTCGTTAGATTTAACTAACAAGCAGCATAGATCATGTGTCCCTCGGGAAGTCTAGTCCAAGAAGTACTAGAATCATGAACTTTTAGGCATTAATCTCATTAAGTTGAAGAAACAATGGCACTATTGCTAATATTCATCTCCAAGAAAAAAGAGGAACCAGTACAAGAACACTGATTTGAAGATTCTTACTCTTGACTCGATGGAATTAGCAATGCCTCTGGCAACCACATTGGATAACAATCTCTTTGCCATTCCAGTGGAGTAATATCTATAGGAATCAGGATAGCAATTACACAAAAGATTAATGCGATCAACAGCAAGGAAAAAGAATAATATTAATACCACAAAATTTTGAACTTGAAAATAAAATAAAATAACATGAAGCAAGCTATTAGAACATATGAATCTAACTGAAAATCAAATGGTTAAGTAGAAGGACCCGTGATCAATAATAAATATGCAAGGCTACATGAGTTCACAAATGCGAAACTATATTCTCAGCATGTCCCCTCATGTGTCGAGTCTTAACATAATGACATCTAACATGAATTTTTTAAAATTGAGTGATGCAGGAGTTAGTCATTGGGTCTAGCATATCTGATATCATATTAGAACTTATACACCCAACCTAAAACCAATGATTATAAATGGAGGGTCCAAAAAATTTGTACAACATATAATATGTAATTCAACAATCTACAACATATGAGATCACACAACTCAAAAGTCAACAGGTGCCAAGTGCCAACATATGATACGAGCAAATCAAAAGAATAGAAATAAAACTATCTAAATATAGAAATAATTAACCAACAGCATGCCTGCAAATTGCAACCACAATACTCAATAGATACTCAGAAAATTGTTTAGTAAATGAAATGAAATTCAATATATATCTGTAAATTATAATATCAACAATAGCACATATGAATATATGATAGTCTCAACAATTAACGTCATATGAGAGCAGTGTTGTGGATATCAGCTGACATAAAATACTTCATGGACAAAACGATACGTTTCCAATATTTTTTTGCAAAGTATCATTTTGGAATATATCGACTGATACATCAGCTATCGGCCAATATATCATATATGGGACGATAAATCCCGGCGGTATATCGATTGACTTTCTTTAATTTATTTTATTTAACATATATGGTTTCATACACAATAAAACGAAATTATTTTGTTGTCTAGGTTGCTTTATGGCCTAACTCTCGACTCTCTTCCTGCATTCTCTGGTTTTCTTCCCTGCACCCGTACGTCGCCGACATCAATTCAACTTGAATTTTGGATTTTATACTGGGGATTCCTTATTTTCGATCGTTGTCGACGACTTTCCGGCTTACTACTTCTCCTGGATTTCTTCCCTGTGTTATCATTATTACTTGTGTTACATAAAGTGTTTATATTAATTTGGTATATTTAGAATTCAATAAATGTTAAATTGTTAAAATATCAACATATATAAGTTTAAAGAAATGATCATGTGTATATAAAATATAAATATTTAAATATTGAAACCCGATATATGAAATATCCCCGGCATATTAAAACAGACATGAAAAACTCAAAACGACATGTCTAAGATATCCGACGAAACATTGTATGAGAATCTCAACAACTAACATCATATGAGTCGGGAAAAAACAATATCAACAAATCAATAGTGTATAGAAATACAAGTACGATTATTTAAATACGCAAGAAAACACAGTTAGTAATATATCTGCATATGATAGCAAGTGCTTACAAATATGTCTAGCAGATGAACTATTATTCAACAAACAAACAAAAGGGCAGTCTGGTGCACAAAGCATCCTCGCACAACGAGGGTCTGGGGAAGGGTCCCATCACAAGGGTGAAATGTAGGCAAGCCTTATCCTGCATTTTGGCAAGAGGCTGCTTGCAGGACTCGAACCCGTGACCTTAAGGTCACACGACAACTATTATTCAACAATCAATAAAAAAAATGATAGTATCAACAATCAATAAAAAAAATGATAGTATCAACAATCAATAAAAAATGGTAGTATCAAAAATCAATTAAAAAATGATAGTATCATAAGACTCAAATCTCAATAACCAACAAATGCTAAGTAATATGTTCAAAATATGATATCATAAAATCAATAATATAGATATACAATTATGTAATGTATAGAAATCAACAATTAGAAACATATATACAAATGAAATCACAATTTTAGAAATTTGATCAGCATTAGAAATCCAAATCAAGAATCGTCAACACACAAGACCGCAAGATTCAACGACCAATATGTGCTTAGAAATGCGCTCGGCATATGTATTTGCTCTAAAAAGCAATGTCTGATCCATGCTACTATGTACTATTTTCCGCAACCAAAGTCATTATGAGGAACATAGGAAGAAGCATCCAATAAATCAATGATGTAAAAAGAGTAACATTCACAATAACAATACAAGCAAGAACTAAAATAAAGACTAAAGACAACATAAGAACAATATTGTCTAAAAAATCATTTTACTATGAGAGTGTAAGAGTATGTGAGTCACTGAATCATTAAGGGTGCGTTTGGCGCGGCTTATTTGCTCCGGTGCGGTTGGAACGGAATGGAGGTTTAGGCAAAAGCATCGTTTGGCGCGGCTGATCGATCGAAACGGAGGTTTTTAATAACCTCCGTTTCTTTGTTATAGCCAGCCGCAGTTCAACTCGCCAGTCCAGCCGCGCGTTCCGCCCGTCTAGGGTTTGCTCTCCCCCGATCGCCTTCCGCCCGCTCCAGTCGACGATTCCTCCGCCGGTATTTCTCGCCGCCGCTCGTCGTCAACAGGAGCTACTCCTCACTCCGTCGCCGCTCCTCACGCGCCAACCTCGTCCGTATCTCTCGACGCTGCCGGAATCAAGCCTTTCCAGTTTCCTCCTCCTCCGGAATCTTCCTCCTCCCGTTTCTTCCTCCTCCTCCGCCTATCCAGTGCTTGCCCGCTCCAGCTTCCTCCGCCGGATTTTAGGTATAAATCATAATTTTTTTGTTATTTTTTTTGTGCTGAAATGTGTTTGTGTGTATGGTGTGATGATGGTGGTGAATGTGTGTTTGTTTGTGTGTGTTGTATGTTATATGTGTGTGTTATATATGTGTATATGTGTGTTTGTATGTGTATGTGTATGTGTGTGTGTATGTGTTGTGTGTGTGTATGTGTGTGTGTTGTATGTGTGTGTGTGTGTTGTATGTGTGTGTGTATGTGTGTATGTGTTGTGTGTGTATGTGTTGTTTGTGTATGTATGTGTGTGTGTTTATGTTTGTGTGACTGTGTATGTGTGTGTGTTTATGTGTATGTTTATATATGTGTGTGTGTGTGTGTGTTTATGTATATATATATATATGTGTGTACATGTATGCTTATATATGTATGTGTGTGTGTTTATGTTTGTGTTTGTATATATATATATATATATATATGTGTGTGTGTGTATGTGTGTGTGTTTATGTTTATGTGTGTGTGTGTGTGTTTATGTGTGTGTGTGCTTATGTGTGTGTGTGTTTATGTGTGTGTGCCGGTTTATGTTTAGGGTTGTGTGTGTGTGTGTTTATATGTTTGTGTGTGTGTGTGATATATGTTTGTGTGTGTGTTGTGTGGTTATATGTGTGTGTTTATGTTTATGTATGTGTGTGTGTGTTTATGTGTGTATGTGTGTATTTATATGTGTGTGTGGTATATGTTTATATGTGTGTGTTGTGTGGTTATATGTGTGTGTTTATGTGTGTTTGTGTATGTATGTGTGTGTGTGTTTATGTTTGTGTGAGTGTGTATGTGTGTGTGTATGTGTGTGTTTATGTTTATATGTTTATGTGTATATATGTGTGTGTGTGTGTGTTTATGTGTGTGTGGTATATGTTTGTGTGTGTGTTTATGTTTAGGGTAGTGTGTGTGTGTGTGTTTATATGTTTGTGTGTGTGTGTTTATATGTGTATGTTTATGTGTGTGTGTATGTTTATGTTTATGTGTGTGTGTGGTATATGTTTGTGTGTGTGTGTGTTTATGTGTGTGTATGTTTATGTTTAGGGTTGTGTGTGTGAGCATATGTGTGTTTATGTGTGTATATGTGTGTTTATGTTTATATGTGTATGTGTGTGTGTTTGTGTGTATGCGTGTTTATGTATATTTTTTTATATGTTTATATGTTTACATATGTTTACATTTTTAAGATGGGTAAGCCGAAAGACGGTGGTGTCTTCGCTATATGGGATACAAATGATGTCCTGATTTTTTGCGACATATGCATTCATGAAATAAAGCTTGGTAACCGACCGACAACCCATTTTAGCAAAGAGGGCTGGGTTAATGTGACTACCAAATTCCACCTACAAACTGAAAAAAAGTATGATAAGGTTCAAATGAAGAACAAATTGGATCATTTGAAGAAGGAGTGGAAGATTTGGAGTGAGCTAAAACGTGAGTCCACTGGTTTGGGTTGGAATCTGACTACAAAGACTATAGATGCTTCGGACGAGTGGTGGACCGAGAGATTGAAGGTATTCATTTATTAAAAAATGATCATTTAACTTTATGTTCAACTATTTGCCCTTCCTAATTTTTTTTATAATATTGTAGGTTGTCCCAGCGGCCAAAAAGTTCAGATATGCTGGCATCCCCCCCGAGTTAGAGGAACGATTGAGGAGGATGTTTGATTCAGTAGTTGCCTGTGGACGTCATGCTACCATTCTTAGCATAAGGAGTAATCCACCTGAGTCTACCGACGAGAGAGAGTTGTCCGGTGGGGAGCATGACATCCAGGAGGATAATGTTGCAGCACCTCCCCCCGAGGTCACATCGGCGCGGAAGAGGAAGAAAGGAAAGAGAAGTGCCACCAGCTCCGTCTTAGAAGATCTGGCAGAATCTTCAAAGACCATCAGTCGATGCATTCAGGAGCATCCAAAGAGCAACCCTTACACTATTACTCAGGCATTAGAGCGGTTAAGTGGATACCCCGACGTTGTAGCGGACGAGAAATTCTATGACTTTGTCATCACATTTCTGTTGGACAAAGGTCATAGAGAGGCATTTATGTTCCTACCCGAGGGTATGAACATAAAGTGGATTTATAACCGCTACAATGGTGGGGAGTAGACTTATCATATTTATGGTCATGGACTGCTAGACGGTTATTATTATTGCTGATGTTGTGGTTGGATATTTCTATTATTTCTATGTTTCTGTTAGACTGTTACTGTTAGATATTGTTAGACTGTTACTGTTAGCTATTGTGGTTGTGGTTGGACTGTATTCTTATTTATTTCCTGTATTTTGTTTATCAGAGAATGTCTACCACTGACTCTGATGATTCAGAAGATAGTTTTGAGGCTATTAAAAGTTATGCGATCGCACATTATCAAAATGTGGTAGCAGCAGTTAGTATCTTAGCTGAAAGTAGTTCTCTTTTCAACCAACCAGTACCCTGCATGACTTCGAAGCAAACAGGTGATAAATGGGTTGGAGAAATGCTTCAATCTTCGACAGTCAGGTTTCATAATTCATTTCGGATGTCCCAAAAAATTTTTATGGATCTATTGCATATCTTGGAGGAGAAGTACGGATTTCACGGGACGAGACGGACTGCATCTAGAGAGATTTTGGCACTGACCTTGGACATACTGTCTCATAACGAGGTCATGAGGAAGACATGTGAGCGGTTTCAGCACTCGACGGAGACTGCTAGCAGGTTTTTTGGATAAGGCATTCGCGTGTTGATATTACTGGCGGATGAAGTGATTCAGCCATTAGATAGATCTTTCAGTAGCACACCGCCAAAGATTCTGTACGACACACGTTACATGTCATTCTTTAAAGATTGTGTCGGTGCAATTGATGGAACACATGTTCATGCATGCGTACCTGTTCGTGATCAAGTACCGTACATTGGGAGACATGACATGCCAACACAAAATGTGATGGCTGCTTGTGATTTCAACATGTGTTTCACGTTTGTTATGCCAGGTTGGGAAGGCTCTGCGCATGATAGCCGCATTTTCAATTATGCGCTTCGGGATCCCCGTTACAAATTTCCGCATCCACCACCAGGTAATAAGATTTATATTCCATTTTTTATACTTCTCACATTTGAAGCATAACAACTTTGCTCCTGGTTTTCAGGAAAATATTACTTGGTAGACTCTGGGTATCCGCTACAAAGGGGATACTTGAAACCATATCCAGAGACACGTTATCATCTCCCAGACTTTGCTCGTGGCAGTCGTGCACCAGAAGGACGCCGAGAGATATTCAATCACGCGCACTCATCCCTTAGAAGTGTCATTGAAAGATCGTTCGGCATTTGGAAGAAGAAGTGGGCCATATTGCGTGATATGCCGAGCTACAGCTTCGCCAAACAAACCGATATTGTGATGGCGACTATGGCACTGCATAATTTTATTCGGCGGCACCCGTCGCGGAGGGATATTGATTTCAATGACGTCGAGCAGGGAGGTGGTGATGAGGGGGGAAGCACACAAGGGCATCAAGTAGTTTATCCTGATACAGCAGGCGGGGTAGATGAGATGATCACGTTGCGTGAAAATATAGCGCAACAGTTGTACACTTCTAGATCTTAGATGGTGAGAAGAATTGTTGGTATTTTTATCTATTATAGTAACTATTATCAAGATTGTGTATTTCATGTGTATCAAAAATTTATTTTTCAAAAACTCCATTTGACCCAAACAAAATTTATAAAACTCCATTTCAATAAGCACTGAAAACTGCATTTCAGCCAAACAGTTTTCTAACAAAACTCCATTTCTCAGCAACAGCTCTTTTTCAAAACTCCATTTCTGATCAGCACCTTTTCATCAGCAACAGCCCAACCAAACGGACCATAAGAGTCCATTCGTTAGGCCAGTTTTGAGAGGTAAGAATTGGAATTGATCTCCCAATTTCACTTATTGTGTTCGTTTGCACCCTTATTTGATCTCAATTGGTGTTAGACCAAAAGCATCTGTTTTGGTTCCTTTGAAAATTAGGCGTGAATGAAAACTTACATGTTTAGGTCATTTTTGGATATATTTTTATTGCAGAGGGAGTGTCGTTTCGGCACTGTTATTTTGCCGGTACTCATTCTTCTTCCCCTTCTTTTTCTCCTTCTTTTTCTTCTTCTTACGCTTCTTCATCTTCTCTTTCTTCTTATTCTTCTTTTCTACGCCTTCTCTTTCATTTTTCTTCTTCTTCAACCTTAAATCTAAAAAACAGATTGCCTTCTTCAATGACAATTGAATGATAGAATTGGAATTAGCTCCCAGTTTCAATTCACATGAGTTTTTGTTTTGGACAAAAGTCAATTCCGCTCTCCCAAAACCTTCCAAACTAATGGGGTCTAATAGAGAATAGAGAGACAGGAAACCAATTCCAATTTAGAAAGGAGAGAAACGAGAAATACAATGCTCTCCACCAAAAAGATCAATCATAATTTTCATCTTTATGCCACTTCATGCATGATCCTTATTAAAAACCTGACCATTCTCATGCATGATTCTGATTCCTACCACCATGTAATATTTATAACTCTCAGAAACATTCCGAGGAATCAACCGCAGCATGTGACGAATCAATTATCAATTACTATGTAAAAAGAAGAAACATGCCTCATATTCAATTATGCATACATGCAAAACTAAACGAAAGACTAGGGAATAGGAAATCAGTGCAATTCTAAAATATAATTTGCCGTAACAATGTGAGAGAGATTAACATACAGAGAACGATGAGAAGAACATATATCCATAATTTCACTTAAGCTATAAAAGTTTTTAAAACTCTTATTCACTCCCCCTTTAAGGGCGCCTACAGATCAAACATCCTTTGGCAGAGGTGTATCCCCTAATGATTCTCAATCTTCCCCCTCTCGTTTCTCTGATACCAGGTTGGATTCGCCTCTTGCAACATGCAAGGCTTGGCGAAGGTGCGGCGACAATTTCGCGATTGGAGCAACGGTGTCTTGCTCCAACTTGTCGACGGTGATGTTGAGCCCTAGCATCTGTGCGGCAAACTGATATTGGAGATCGTGTATTGTAGTGTTGGTTTGGTAGGGAAAAGGAGGTTTGAGCAGTGGGGAAGAAACCTGTTGGAGGGGTTGTGAGTTGTGACTAACTGCAAGGGTTCGGCAGAGGAGCCTTATTCTGAGGTGGGGGTCGTGGGTCTTTTCTTGATCCAAGGTTGCAGCGGGTTCGTCACAACCTTCGTGTTTCTCTCTGGTGATGGAGAGGGTTGGACGTCAGAAATTGACGTCGAACGTTCCCGGTGAACCATGTGCGTTCGCTAGGCGAATTGCAGTCAAGATTCTTATTCTCCCACGGATCGTGCGTGGCCGGCGCATCCTCGGTGTTTTTCATCAGACAGTCATTTCTTCTCTTTCATTTGTATTTGCATTTCATTTATCTGACATATATATATACATATATATATATATATGTGTGTGTGTGTGTGTGTGTGGTTGTTATTTATATATCGGTGAGATTGCTGAGTTAGCATTGTGCTTGTGTTCTTGTTTATCTCCGCATGTGGATGAAGAGGGATTGGGTGATTGCGCTGCCGCCCAGACGATGTCAGGTGATGTCATAGTAATCCAGTGTGATCAGCACTTTGTTTGTGACGACCCGGGGATGGCCCACTCTAGATCACACTAGATCATTGTGGTCTCACCTGGCATCGTCCGGGCTGTAGCCCAAACACCCAACCCCTCTCCATCTCTAGGTGGGTTGTTGGTGGCTACAGCCTCCCTTTGATGAGGTAAACTCGATAGTTAAGTGGGCAGCACGGGGACTTCCCAGGAGATCACCCATCCCAGTACTACTCCAGCCCGAGCATGCTTAACTATGGAGTTCTTCCACTTATCATCGTCAATTGAGCTTTGTGCTTACTATAGCTATGTCTGTGCGATTCGTACCCTGACCCCCTTACATGTGGTATCAGATGGAGGTTCGTAGGTGACTGATTGGACGTTGTGGTTTAGGTTTGAGTCAACGGTAGGTAACAACATTGGTCCGCTCCCTGTCTTCCTAAATCTGATCCATGAATTAATCAGATCGCCTAAAGGCGCCAAGGCTGCGAAGAATACAATGTTGGCTAGATACTCATTAGAGAAGTTCGACGGCGACAGGAATTTCTGCTTATGGCAAATTCGGGTCAAGGACATGCTAGTTGAGCGGGGTTTGATGCGAGTACTGCGGGGGCGTGATTCTTTGCCAACTCCGGTGAAGGATTCAGAGTGGCTTGAGTTGGATGAGCGCGCCACCAGAGCCATCAGAATGTGCATCGACAACAAGGTGATGTTCAACATTGGCGTTGAAGAGTCCACGGTCATGTTATGGGAGAAGCTTGAGGGATTGTACATGAGCAAGTCGTTGACCACGAGGCTATTGCTAAAGCAGTGACGGTACGACCTGAAGATGCAGGGGGGTGGTAACCTGCATGAACACTTCAACGTGTTCAATGGTCTTCTCAACCAACTGCATGTGGTTGGTGTGAAGCTGGAGGAAGAAGACAAATCCCTTTTTGCTTCTAACCTCGCTCCTGGCGTCCTACAAGCACATGCAGACCACGCTACTATGTGGAAGAACACAGTAGACCTGGAGAAGATCACATCTATGTTGTTGTTCAGTCAGATGTTGTCTGACCGCACTCCTGGGGGTGAGCATGCGTTGGCAGTAGGAGGACAAGGGAGACAGCTTGGGAAGGGATCTGGTAGTGCATAAGCTAGATCTACATTGAGGAAGAATGTAGCGATGTGCTACAACTGTAGGCAGAGCGGCCATATTAGGAGGAACTGCCCGCAGCGTGCACAGAGTTCTGAGGATGCCCAGAGTGCGGGCAAGACGGTGTTAGACCTGACAAAGGAGAGTGATGATGCTCTTACTATCACTGAGAGTCAGAGTGACTCTGATAGCTGAATATTGAATTTTGGTGCTTCGCAGTACATATGCTCAGATGCGACGATGTTCAGTTCACTGGAGGTGATGACTGGGTCAGTCTTTTTGGGTGACGGCTCAGCATGTGAGGTCAGGGGGACATGGACAGTGAACATCCGGGCGCATGACGGAGCAGTGCGTAGGTATGATCGGATGCATCTGGTACCCAAGTTGCGCAGGAATTTGATATCACTGTGCAGATTGGACTCTGGAGGCTGCAGTTTTGCGGTGACCGATGGAGTTCTGACGGTGACTTGAGGGCACATCGTGCTCATGCGAGCTATGCAGCACGGTAGTCTGTACCGGCTGATGGGAGTCACGGTGCAAGGTGATTCCCTCATGATTTTTGTGGTCGACGGTGTGGATGGTTGAGGTGGTGCAGGGGATCGCCCTTCTGGGACTCCGGCTGGGCGAGTTAGATTCAACGATCCAGTTGCGTCGACATTCAGAGGTTGAGCCCGAGCAGGGATGAGTCGACTGGAGCAGGTCGGTTAATGCCTCAGGACTGAGGTGGTGCTGCGTCCAGTGTTGCTTCGTGCAGTTGTTGCTACGTGCAGATATTGCCTAGTGCATTTGCTGCTTCGTGCAGTTGGTGCTTCGTGCAGAGGGTGTTTAGTGCAGGTGGTGGATCTGAATCACGAACCAAGGTGGTGATTTGTTAAGTTTATTGGATTGGTTCGGATTTGGACCCGGTTTTCTCTCTTTTATTAGATCTCATTTGAGATCTAGGGTTATTAAGCCCGATAGCAGACGCCTGCAAAGACAGACCCGTGTGAAAAGCCCCAATCGGCGACCCCGTTCGGTGCTGCGACTCTCCTTGAGCAGAGGTGTCTCCCCAGACGATTATCAATCGTCCCCCTCTCGTTTCTCTGATACTAGGTCGAATTCGCCTCTTGCAGGCTGCAACAGGCAAGGCTTGGCGAAGGTGCAGCGACGATTTCGCGGCTGGAGCAACGGTGTCTCGCTAAGTTGCTCCATCTAGTCGACGATGATGTTGAGCCCTAGCTTCTGTTCGACAAACTGATATTGGAGACCGTGTATTGTAGTGTTGGTTTGGTAGAGAAGAGGAGGTTTGAGCATTGGGGAAGGAAACCTGTTGGAGGGGTTGTGACTAGCTGCAAGGGTTCGACAGAGGAGCCTTATTCTGAGGTGGGGGTTGTGTGTCTTTTCTTGATCCAAGGAAGCAACGGGTTCGTCCTGGTTTTGGTGTTTCTCTCCGGTGATGGCGAGGGTTGGACGTTGAACATTGACGTTGAAGGTTCCCGGCAAACCTTGTGTGTCCGCTAGGTGGATTGCAGTCCAGCTTCTTATTCTTCCGCGGATCGTACGTGTCCGGCGTCGGTCATTTCTTCTGTTTCATTTGTATTCACATTTCATTTATGTTATATATATAAATCGGTGTGGTTGTTATTTATATATCGGTGAGATTGCCGAGTTAGAATTGTGTATGTGTTCTTGTTTATTTGTGTTTACTGTAGCTGTAGCTGTAGGCACCGTGCACTGGCCCCCTTAAGCTTCGAGTTACACAAGTAAAATAGGGCAGTTACAGGCTTGCAGCTAATGTCAAATTTAAGAAGATTACTTGAGGCATTAAGTCTAACCTCAGGATGGAAGATCGAAATAAAATAAACTAAAAACAAGTAAACAGGGAGAGAACAGCGAGGAGAGATGGGAAGTTCATGTTACCCAGCTCAAATCGAAGAATGAAGAACTGGGCCCTAAGGCCTAAAACCTAAAGCCATCAAGAGCTCAAGGAATTAACTGGGAAGCGAAAAGCTGGAGAGGGATTTATCTCGACAAGAGCACCTTGACGCAGTCGCCAGTCGAGCCGTGGTCGAGAAAACTCCCTCAACTGAAATAAGAAATCAGGACAATTGAATATTTTCTCACTCACGTAACTGGACAGGAGAAGAACAGCAGCTTCCGCCGATTGCCGGCCAAAGATCCGGCGAGACCGTGCTCTTCGACAGCGACGCAAAGACACCGAACAGAAGCTAAGGAGGAGATGGCCGTAGGCTTCTCAGGCGTCTTCTCCAGTAAGTGCGGGCGGCCGGCGGATCTGGGCGCAAGATCGGGCCGGCGGTCGGCGGTGCAGGGCGCGGAAAAGGGAAGGTCGGGCTTGCGGCTCGCTGAAAACGAGAGAAATAGAAGGGGCAGCGGTTATCGTTCGGGTTTTATGATTTATTTTTAGAGGACTTCATTTGGTGGCTGCTTATATAAATCCCCTTGTAATTACAGCCTCTTGGCACTATGCACCCTGTAATTACAGCCTCTTGGCACTTTGCACCCTAGGTTTTATTTTTTAGCACTTTGCACCCTGTAAACATGTTAATAGAGCAGATTGCACCCCTTCTTTACTTTCTTATTTTTTATTAGCTTATTAAATCCGAAAATTAGAAATAAAGAGGGGTAATTTGGTCATCCATTGAATCTCTCTAAAAACCGGACCAAACATTATAAATTTGAATCATTATACGCAGGCCAAAATTTCCAGCGGTATTTATTAGTTGAAATATTGGATGCATACTTCACTAAACACAGCCCAAATTTTTTTTCCGGGAGAGTTCAATCGGCTTTGATTTCGCTTACAAAAATTATTACTAATCCAAAGGCATTTTGAACGTTAGAGCATAAAAATTAATTCTAAATTATTTGAATGTTAAAAAATTTTCCGATCTAAATTAATCCAAAGGCATTCCGGGAGTGTGATATTTTCTCCACCCGATTGCCGTCTTAGCGCTTAAACATAATCTTGGAGGAAGAGATTCTGGTGCCAATTCAAAAAAATATTGCACCACATTACTTACTGCAATCAAAGCATAATAGAAAACTTGTACTTAATATTTAAAAGAGCTACTATGTCATTACAATCTCATTAAACAAAACAATCACATAATATTAATTCTATTTCTAGATGATGAAACTCTGCATTTCCTACGCGATGTCTTCCCAAACATCTTCCTCTCCTGCAAAAAAAAATGCATCTTAGTATTTCTAAAATTTAACAACTGGTGAGTAACTTATTGATAAAAAACTCATCGTGATTAAATGGCACAGTAATTGATTCTTGAGTAGCAATATAGTTTGTATTTGTACTCTTCTTCTTTACCTATATTAGTGTAGCCAATTATTGTAATTGATTAGAAAGTTTAAAAATTCAAAATGTAAAGCTAATAATTGATATATAACGTACCGGTAATTTAGAACGGAAAGTTGATGTTGTTGAGATTGTCGGCTTAGCATATTTTGATGGTTGAGCGCAACTTTTCTTATTATGACCCGTTGCTCCACAATTGGAGCATGCATACTTACTACCTGATCTTTTCAAACCATATTTCTGATTACTCAACTCATCTGGCTCCTTTCTTCTAGCTTGCATTGAAGGTCTTCCGGCCTTTTTAGTTTTAGCATTTCATGGCACCACAATATTTTGATTGGCACATGGCCACTCCTTTTGTCCCTTTATAGGATTCAGCAAATGCTCATATGCTTTTAAGTAGGTGCTTTTTTGATACCAATAGTCTACATAGTCTTCAACCCTTTCTCTTTTATAAAATATGCAGGCTATGGCGTGCACACATGGTATTCCTGTGAGATCCCACTTATTACAACTACAACATTTGGATGTTAACTCAACGGTCCATTTATCACCGGCCCACCCTTTTACCTCAAATTTGTCATTCCCATTCCACTCTAAAATGTAATCATGAACTCCTCTTTTGTTGTTTTCAAGAATTTTTTGTATATTTGGACAAATATCTCCATTAATGTTTGCGTCATACTCCATATCATCGTGCTCAAAATCAGCATCTACGAAATCATCACTATATGTAGAATCATTCTCATCGGTGTCCTCTTCGTTGCTAAATGATTCACTTTTATTATCTAGTTCAAAAATATTTTCTACTGCAATATCACAGTTACTTTCAGGATGAGCATCAATACTCTCAACATAAACATTCACTTCTCATTCACGGTTGATATGTCTAATAAGGTTTTTAACATCTTCATCAGTAACAAGTAAAATCGGATTAATGCAATCTTTCGGTCCGCTTAAGTTGCAGTAAAATCTAACCCACCCCAAGTGACCAATCAGTGTAGCCATTTCATGTAAATCAGTCAGGACTAACTCGTTATAATCACAATAGTCAAACACATCAACTACATCAGGCATATAAGATATTCTGCTTGAACCCAAAAAGTACCCCGAATGATGCATTCTAACAGTGAACAACGACATTTCATATGGCATGTAAAGCGCCCTTTCACTTGACTCTTCATTTCTCCATATCCAAACCATTCTAAAAAAAATAAACTACAAATTTTTAATAAAAAAACCCCAACAAAACCATTTAATTCTAAACAGGTAGAGGAAGACATCCGAAAAATAGGTATTTCAGAATTTATACCTTCCAGGTAGAGGACCTGCAGCAATAGGGATGCAGCAATAGGGCTCCGTCGATGGATCTGGAGGTCGGAGCTGCAACAATAGGTCTATGTCGATGGATCGGGCTTAGTGAAGCAGCAGAGGATGAAGACTGGTAGTGGGGGAAACCAAGGGGGAGCGGTGCGACTGCAAAGGGGGAAGATTCAGCAGGAGTCGGAAGGAGGAGCGGTGCGACTGCAAAGGGAAGAAGCACAGAGACTGCAAAGGGGGAAGGTTCACCTGCAAAACGATGGAAGATCGCCGCAGAGGGCTATCAGGAGGCCGGAGTAAGAACAGAAATGCCAGGCGCTGCTAGGGTTTGGAGCTCGGGAGCGGTGCAGGAGTCGGAAGGAGGAGCGGTGCGGGAGTCGGAAGCAGGAGCGGCGGGTTTGGAGTCGGAAGCAGGACCGAAATGTATTTTTTTTTTTTGGGTTTTAGGTTTTCAATTTTAGGGGAATGCCGAGATTACCCTTGCAGAAATTTGATTTTCTTTTTAAATGAATTAAAAATACACGAAATTGTAAAGTAGGGTGCAATCTGCTCTATTAACATGTTTACAGGGTGCAAAGTGCCAAAAAATAAAACCTGGGGTGCAAAGTGCCAAAAAATAAAACCTGGGGTGGAAAGTGCCAAGAGGCTGTAATTACAGGGTGCATAGTGCCAAAATTTCTTACGATACACGTCTGAGAATTGATTATAGATATAATACCAATGAGATTCAATAGTTTTAATAACTACTTTTATAGTTATTTAAAGATTAATTAAATTTTCTAAATTCAATGTCATATGTTAGGGGCAATTGATATGTGCAGGCCGGTTTAGGATAAGTGCAAACCATTATTTTAATTATTTACTCGTTAAAAATACTAATAAATATTAGGTTAAATAAGATAGGTGCAAACCAAATATAACTTTCTCCCTTCCTCGTGCTCCGCCTGCTTCGCTCCAGTGCGAGAGAACTGAAATCCCTAGGCGGCGCCTTGCCGGTCCTCCTCCGTGTGACCTGTCGGTCCTCCTTTGTGCGTCCTGTCAGAGCTCCTCTAGCGGGACAAAGACGGACCTCTAACGCGGCTACTTCGCTCCCGTGCGAGAAAAGTGAAAGCCCTAGGCGGCCACCTGCCGGTCCTCCTCTGTGCGACCTGTCGGTCCTCCGTGCGACCTACCGGTCCTCTGTACGACCAGCCGGATCTCCTCGCGCCACCAGCCGGATCTCCTCGCGCCACCAGTCGGATCTCCTCACGCGCCGCTGTTGAAGGTGCGTAATTAGACCCTATTTCGATGCTCTGCATTCCGAATTGGTTGGCGGGATTGTGGTACAGACTCGATGGAGGAGCTAGTATTTTGATGCAGACTTTAGGGGGGATTGTGGTACAGACTCGAAGGATGGCATCCTTCGGTCTGGGGCGGTTTGGATTCTGATGCTGGTCAAGGGATTCTGATGCCTTCCTTCGGTCTGGGGCGGTCTGGACCCTAAGTTTATTTTGATGCTCTGCATTACGAATGTTTGGCATCTAGGTACCCCCCCCCCCCCAGCCCTATACCCATACATTCTGATGCCCTGCATTTTGTTTTCAAAAAATTTAGTGAACTTCTTTTAATTTTTTGTGTAGATTGTTATTATTAGGACAATATGAAGTTGTTGACATGTGGAGAATCATCTGCAACCACACAAATAGACGTTGGGACATTTTTAATCACTTCACTTGTTTTGACTCGAAGGAGGAGCTAGTAGGTTGGGCTTAAAAAATAGCAGGAAATTTGGGATTTGTTGTTACAATACAAGGTGCTGACAAGCTTACTAGTAGACTTAAGTCTAGAGTTATGCTTTGATGTGACAAAGCAGGTTATTATCGTGAGAATCAACGAGCCAAAGGATGGGTTAGGAAAAATATGCGGAAAAAGTAGTACAAAAAGATGTGGATGTCCATTTGCACTAAAAGGGCAAAAGAATGCACACGTGAATGAATGGAATCTTGAAGTAAAATGCGGAGTGCACAATCATGACATGGTTCATCTAGAAGCACATTCATACGCCGGTAAACTAGATGAACAGGAGGAAAATATTGCTGAGGAAATGTATGTGGCGGGGGTAAAACCAAGCAAGATATTACCGGCTCTGAAAAATGAGATAGTTCTAACACCACAATTATGCGAACTATTTACAATAAAAGAGCTAAGATGCAAAAAATGGAATTGGAAAGGGATACGTGTACAACCCTGTATTCGCCAAGTTGATCCCCGGGGCCAAGGGTGTCTTTAGGCCCAATGTCTTTTAACACCGCCTCAGGCAAGGAGAGGAGTGGGAGAGTTTCTGGGCGAACCCAGGAGGGGAGGGGGGCGAGCGAGGGAGGCGGCCTGCCCCCTGCTCGCGTAGCCCCAAAGGGGGGGAGCGGGAGAGTTTCTGGGCGGACCCAGGAGGGGAGGAGGGCGAGCGAGGGAGGCGGCCTGCCCCCTGCTCGCCCAGCCCCAAAGGGGGGGAGCGGGGAGGCATCCGGCCCCCGCTCGCCCAGCCCCAAAGGGGGCGAGCGGGGAAACATACAGCCCCCACTCGCCCCAGCCACAAAGGGGGGCGAGCGGGGAGGCATCCGGCCCCCACTCGCCCTAGCCCCAAAAGGGGGGCGAGCGGGGAGGCATCCGGCCCCCACTCGCCCCAGCCCCAAAGGGGAGAGCGGGGATGCATCCGACCCCCACTCGGCCCAGCCCCAAAAGGGGGGCGAGCGGGGAGGCATCCGGCCCCCACTCGCCCCAGCCCCAAAGGGGGCGAGCGGGGAGGCATCTGGCCCCCTCTCGCCCCAACCCCAAAGAGGGGCGAGCGGGGAGGCATCCGGCCCGCGCTCGCCCCAGCACCAAAGGGGGCGAGCGGGAGGCATCCGGCCCCCGCTCGCCCCAGCCCCAAAGAGGGCGAGCGGGGAGGCATCCAGCCCCCACTCGCCCCAGCCCCAAAGGGGGGCGAGCGGAGAGGAATCCGGCCCCCACTCGCCCTAGCCCCAAAGGGGGCGAGCGGGGAGGCATCCGGCCCCCACTCGCCCCAGGCCCAAAGGGGGCGAGCGGGGAGGAATCCGGCGCCCACTCGCCCCAGCCCCAAAGGGGGGCGAGCTGGGGAAGCGGCCTGCCCCCTGCTCGCCTAGCCCCAGTAAGGGGGCGAGCGAGGGAGGCGGCCTGCCCCTTGCTCGCCCAGCCCCGATTAAGGGACGAGAGGGGAGGCAACCTGCCCCCACTCGCCCAGCTCCAAGGCGGCAAGTGGGGAGGCGGCCTGCTCCCACTCGCCCAACTCCGAGGGGACGAGTGGGGAGGCGGCCTGCCCCCACTCGCCCAGTTTCAAAGTAGGGAGGTGGACCTGATGGTCTGCGTATTGCATCTCAGAACGGCAGGATTCGGCTATTGGCAGGCCAAACTTGGGGGTATTTTCGTAATCTCGTGGGCCGGAATATGGCTATTGGCAGACCAAGTCCAGAAATCTATAAATAGGACCAAGGAGGCACCATTTGGGCGGACTTCTCTTTGGGTCACTCTCTCCCCAAGTTCTTTGGTGGGTGGAGAGAGCCTCCAAGGGTGCCCCAAGCTCAGCATTGGCTTGGGAGGGGAAGCGCTCTAAGATCTTCCGGGTATGTGGTGGGACCTCCTCGCTGAGCCCTTGGTCTTGTTCCTAGTTTCCTAAGTCTTCGGCCTAACGTTCTCCCTTGAGAGAAGTAGGTGTGAGGTCACCCTCTCTTTTGGGGACTCCGAACTCCACAAAGACCAAGTCTTGGTTTCAACATTATGGTGCGATGAGCGTGGAGAGTGACCAACACGAAAAATCTCAAGCGGAGCTCTATGGTTGGAGGTGGAGGAGGTGGATCCGACCCAGGCCACTCGGAGTCGCCGGTGGTTGTGGTGAGTATGGAAATGTTTGAAGACTTCAAGCGGGAGGTCCTGCAGACCTTGCAGCTAGCTTACGCCATGAGAGGCGAATGCGGGGGAGGAGGCGGTCCGGAGGTCCTGACCCAGCAGATGGGCGAGAGCACTCCGGGCCGGCAATCCAGGAAGGAGGTGCCGGCGGGGGCAAGTAGGGAGGCATCCGACCCCTACTCGCCCAGCCTTCAAAGAGGGGAGGAGTGGGGAGGCGGCCTACCCCCACTCGCCCAGCCCCAAGGAGGCAAGTGGGGAGGCAGCCTGCCCGCACTCGCCCAGCCCCAAAGGGGGATGAAAGGGGAGGCATCCAACCCCCACTCGCCCTGCCCCAAGAGGGGTCAAGCGGAGGCGATGTGGCGAGACCTCCCCAAGCGGCAGCTGTTCGGTAGTCCGGCGAGTGCAGAGGTCTATAAGCTGACTCTGCGAGAGCAAACCACTCGCCGAGCCGGAAGCAGCGAGGGAAGTCCCTTTTGTGAGTTGATCCTCTCTCGAGCAGCATGGGTCCTCAAGTGTTTTATGCTGAAAAGCCTCGATGATGGCCCGCTGACCAGGCTTGTTGATGTCGGCAGGGCAGGAGAACTCACTCGGAGAGACAGGTGACTTATTTTGGTTAAGGCCCTGAGAAGAGACCGCTGACAGGGCTTATTGATGCCGGCAGGGCAGGAGAACTCACTCGGAGAGGCAGGTGACTTATTTTGGTTAAGGCCCAGAGAAGAGACCGCTGACCAGGCTTGTTGATGCCAGCAGGGCAGGAGAACTCACTCGGAGAGGCAGGGAAAATTTGGTTAAGGCCTCAAGAAGAGACCGTTGACCGGGCTTGTTGATGCCGACAGGGCAGGAAAACTCACTCAGAGAGGCGAAGAAATTTGGTTAAGGCCCCGAGAAGAGACCGCTGACCAGGCTTGTTGATGTCGACAGGGCAGGAGAACTCACTCGGAGAGGCAAGGAAATTTGGTTAAGGCCCCGAGAAGAGACCGCTGACTGAGCTTGTTGATGCCGACAGGACAGGAGAACTCACTCGAAAAGGCAGGAGACTTATGTTGGTTAAGTCCCCGAGAAGAGACTGCTGACCGGGCTTGTTGATGCCGGCAGGGCAGGAGAACTCACTCAGAGAGGCAGGTGACTTATTTTGGTTAAGGCCTCGAGAAGAGACCACTGACCGGGCTTATTGATGTCGGCAGGGCAGGAGAACTCACTCGGAGAGGCAGGTGACTTATTTTGGTTAAGGCCCCAAGAAGAGATCGCTGACTGGTCTTGTTGATGCCGGCAGGGCAGGAGAACTCACTCGAAGAGGCAGAAGACTTATGTTGGTTAAGGCCCCGAGAAGAGACCGCTGACTGGGCTTTTTGATGCCGGCAGGGCAGGAGAACTCACTCGGAGAGGCAATAAAATTTGGTTAAGGACCCGAGAAGAGACTGCTGACCGGGCTTATTGATGCCGGCAGGGCAGGAGAACTCACTCAAATAGGCAGGAGACTTATGTTGGTTAAGGCCCCGAGAAGAGATCGCTGACCCGGCTTGTTGATGTCGGTAGGGTAGGAGAACTCACTCAGAGAAGCAAGGAAATTTGGTTAAGGCCCCGAGAAGAGACCGTTGATCAGGCTTATTGATGTCGGCAGGGCAGGAGAACTCACTCGGAGAGGCAAGAAAATTTGGTTAAGGCCCCGAGAAGAGACCGCTGACGGGCTTGTTGATGCCGGCAGGGCAGGAGAACTCACTCGGAGAGGCAATGAAATTTGGTTAAGGCCCCGAGAAGAGACCACTGATCTGGCTTATTGATGCCGACAGGGCAGGAGAACTCACTCGAAGAGGTAGGAGACTTATGTTGGTTAAGGCCCCAAGAAGAGACCGCTGACCGGGCTAGTTGATGCCGGCAGGGCAGGAGAACTCATGCGGAGAGGCAGAAAGTAGAAATTTGGTTAAGACCCTGACAAGAGACCGTTGCGCGGGCTCTTGTAAGTTGCCTCCACTTCCAGTTGAGCTCGGCTCTCTGGAAGGTGTTGAGTTGTCTCCACTTCCAGTTGAGTTTGACTCTCTAGAAGGTGTTGAGTTGTCTCCACTTCCAGTTGAGTTCGACTCTATAGAAGGTGTTGAGTTGTCTCCACTTCCAGTTGAGTTCGACTCTCTGGAAGGTGTTGAGTTGTCTCCCCTTCCAGTTGAGTTCGACTCTCTGGAAGGTGTGGAGTTGTCTCCCCTTCCAGTTGAGTTCGACTCTCTGGAAAGTGTTGAGTTGTCTCCACTTCCAGTTGAGTTCGACTCTCTGGAAGGTGTTGAGTTGTCTCCACTTTCAGTTGAGTTCGACTCTCTGAAAGGTGTTGAGTTATCTCCACTTCCAGTTGAGTTTGACTCTCTGGAAGGTGTTGAGTTGTCTCCACTTTGAGTTGAGTTCGACTCTCTGGAAGGTGCTGAGTTGTCTCCACTTCCAGTTGAGGTCGACTCTTTGGAAGGTGTGGAGTTGTCTCCACTTCCAGTTGAGCTCGACTCTCTGGAAGGTGTGGAGTTGTCTCCACTTCCAGTTGAGCTCGTCTCTCTGGAAGGTGTTGAGTTGTCTCCACTTCCAGTTGAGTTGGACTCTCTGGAAGGTGTTGAGTTGTCTCCACTTCCAGTTGAGTTCGACTCTCTGGAAGGTGTTGAGTTGTCTCCACTTCCAGTTGAGTTCGACTCTCTGGAAGGTGTTGGGTTGTCTCCACTTCCATTAAGCTCGGCTCACGGGAGGGTTGTTAAGTAGAGAAAGGGTTGCCGCTCTTGCGTTAAGTTTAGTTTGAAACGTTTTTGAAATAGTTCAACCCTCGAGTTCTCGTCATTGGTCTCACCGAACCACGGGTCATCCATTGTTTTTCCGGGCTCGTGTCGAACCCGAAAAAGCGGGGATTGTGTATTACCCGTAATTCGTCGAGACCAAACCGGAAGTTAAGGTAACCAAGACAAGTAAAGTGACCGCTCAGAGGCGACCAGAACCGGTCAAGGCAAGAGGAGGGAACGGAGAAGGGAGGAAGGGAGTAGCGGGGCAAGGGGGGAGTCCTTCCACTCGCCCGCCCCCTTGGGCTTGGGTGAGTGGGGGAAGCCCCCCACTCGCCCGCCCCTTGGGCGAGTGGGGGATCCCCCCCACTCGCCCGACCAAGTTGGCGAGTGGACCGATGTCCACTCGCCCGGGCAGGGTGACCTCAGTTCGTTGGGGCAGGTGGGCCTTGGTTCGTCCGTCCAAAGCAAAGTTAAGTTCGAATTTGGTTGCATGTAGTATTTTCAAACAGCGGAACTTGGCTATTGGCAGACCAATCATGCTATCCGCAACCCATTTTCAAGAAATCTATAAATAGACCCTCATGGGCACCTTGGGGAAGGTTGACATCTCTCTACCCCCCCCCCCCCCCCACCTCCTTAGTGTGTTGTCGGTTAGCAGACGTCCCTGTCTTCCGCTCGCCAAGTCCCTTAGGCAAGCGGTCAGGTGTTCGCTAGTGTTCTCTGAGGTGCCCAGGCTCGACATTGGCTTGGGAGGGGAAGATCTTCGGATCTTTCGGGTTAGTGGCGGGACCTCTTCGCTACAGCTCGCAGGGTCTATCTTCATCTAAGTCCACAAGTAGAGAGGTTCTTAGTCTCCAAGTGACCGGTCGTAGAAATTCACCTGAGAGGAGTAAGGGCAAGCTGCCTACCCCAATTTCGAATTGTTCGAATCCCAAATTTTGGGTTTCAATATGCACGTATAAGGAGAACCGCTACCGACTTCCATTGATATGTATAGTTTGTGTAAAATCAACCAACCGCTCATTTTATGCTGCCTTTGTGTTTAAGTCAAATAAAGTTCAAGCAAGTTATGCATGTGCATTACAATGTCTTAGAAGTATTTTAGACCAAGAAAGGTTTCCTTGTGTATTAGTAACAGATAGAGAGATTGCATTACTGAATGCAATTACAGATGTATTTTCAAAGTCCATGAATATTTTGTGCACGTTTCACATAAGTAGAAATATATTGGCACACTGCAAGAAAGAGTTCAAAAATGGGAAGGAGTGGGAGAAATTTATTTCTACATACAACAATTAGTTAATTATCCAATAGAGTCAGAATTTTATCAAAAAAATTCTTGACATGAAAAATGAGTATGAGCATAGTTATCCAAAAGCTTATTCTTATGTCATCGAAACATGGTTAACACCTTATAAGGAGTACTTTGTTACTGCGTGGGTAGACATTCATTTGCATTTGGGTAACTGTACAACAAACCATGTGGAAGGTGGACACGGTCATTTAAAGTTTTTTTGGAAGTATCAATTAGCAACCTAAGCACTATTTGGAAAAAATTCGATCAGATGATGACGTTACAACATACATAACTTAGGCGGTCTTTTGGACAAAGTACTATTCAGATTAAAAAGGACTACATTACTTCTTTATATTCTGATTTAGTTGGACGTATCTCATTCACGGCACTAGAACTCATTAAAGAAGAAGAAATTATTGCAAGATTGGGTCAAGCTTTAATTGGAGAGTGCGCACATAAAATAAAATATATGTTGGGATTGTCATGTACACATGAACTATTGTCGTATATAACACACCATAATGTATTTCCACTATGGATGATACACGGTCATTGGAAGCAACTAACATTACATGGCAAGAAAGAAAATGAAGAAATTAAGGATGAAAAAAATGAGGGTACGGAGATTGATGTGGAATTTGAAGGCAAACTGTGAAGATATAATAGCACTTCCGAACAACAAAAACAAGAGATAAAGAGAAAACTTCATGAGCTAAAGGATCCCACTTCTAATCAAACAACGAAACCATCTATACCAAGTAAAACTAAGGGTAGGCCAAAAGGAAATTACAAGAAGTTTTCATTGGATTACAGATCGACGAAGAGGAATCCATCCCTTTTCGAACACGTTTTGATGGGTGAGGAATTAGCATTGAGATTGAGTTCAAAACCGCCAACAAAAAGAGTCGAAAGAAAAGAAAGAAGCATGCTACAAAAGGTTCGGAAAGAGATGTCGCCATATATATCAGACTACATTAATGATGTCATGAATGTCCTGGGAGATGGACATTGCGGGTATCGAGTAATTAGTTGTGGACTAAATATGGGAGGGGACAATTGGTTAAAAATTCATCTTGATCTTGTGCAAGAACTACAACAACATGAGGACTTATATGAGAATATTTTTGGAAACACAAGAAGGTCAGAATTGCTAGAATCACTCGATTGTGTAGTTGCTCCAGCTCCTTTGGATAAGTGGTTAATGCCTGATATGGGACGGGTCATTGCATCTTGCTATGATATCAGATTAGTACATTTCAGCATGTTTCAGTCATTCACATTCTTGAGTTTGCATTCGCCGCCACCAGTACTTCGAAGATCAATATTCATGGTATTTATAAATGTAAATCATTTTGTACAACTACAAATGCGTGACGACACTCCAGTACCTCCAACTATTTCAATTTGGAGGAGGTATCATAGAGAAATTGCTAAAGAATGGAACACATTTACTATGTTTTCAATTTTAAGTTTCAATTAATCGATCTATTATGTTTTCTCTTCTTAATGCTTAATATTTGTGCAGGTGCTGAAATAGTTATCTGTGATGGAAGAAATTTCACGTACCCTATGATGGACTTGCGGGTAAAATAAAATTTAGACATAAATATTGGAGTACCATAAATGAATATGTCCTAAAATTTTGTCCCTATTTTATTGCAGATACAACTCATCCCAACAACTACAACTTAAAGAGGATTTTCATGACTTATAAGTTTTTTGTACTCGCAATTTTGAATGTTAAAAAACAGAATTAAATGCTATTGGTTCTATATTAATCTTTTGTTAAAGAATTTTGATAATTTCTTTTGGTTTGCATGTAAAAATTGGTCTGCACATATATGTTGGAACTGAGAATCGGCCCAACGAGAAGTTCAGACCCCTGAAAGGGGGCAACTAGCACTTACTGATCCCACAGAGGAACCTGACCGAAGACTTAGAGCTAAAAACTGACCATTGGCTATAGTGTGGAGGTCTCACCACACACCCGGAAGATCTTTAGAGCGCTTCCCCTCCTAAGCCAAAACTGAAGTTGGGCACCTTGGAGAGCCTGATGAGCTAACCAAGAATGTCATAAGGAAGAAGAAGCCAAAGAAGTGGATCTTCTCCAAAGGTCCCATTTAGGGCCTATTTATAGCTTTTCTCTTATGGTCTGCAAATAGCGAGACTCCGCCTTTTGGTTTTGCTATATGCACCCCAAACTGGTCTGCTAACAGCCAAACCCCACTGTTCTGAAGGGCTATTGGCAGCCCACAAAGGGTATCTAGGCGAGACGACACCCTGGGACCCTACCGAGCCGGCACCCGGGAACCCTGCCGAGCCGGCACCCGGGGACCCTGCCGAGCTGGCACCCTTAGGTGTCTTCCTTAGGCAATTTTGATCTCGACAAAGATGAGGCCGGATATGCGAGATCTTCTCTACTCGCCCCAGGTGGGCGAGATCTTTTAAGTTGTCCTCGGTCATCTCGGACCTCGACGAATTATGGGTTATACACAATCCCTGCGAAGATCTGCCAGCATTCCTGCTGTCACCGGCGAACCAGATGGCAACGAACCGCCGAAACCGGCCTCTCGCTCACGCTCTCCAGCCATGTTACCTCCTTGGAAATTTCTTGTACCAGTTGCGGTCCACGCTCACCACACCAAAAATGTTGGAACTGAGAATCAACCCAACGAGGAGTTCGGATCTCTGAAAGGGGGCAACTAGCACTTACAGATCCCACGGAGGAACTTGACCGAAGACTTAGAGCTAAAAACCGACCCTTGGCTACAGTGTGGAGGTCCCACCATACACCCAGAAGATTCTTAGAGCGCTTCCCCTCCTAAGCCAAAACTGAAGTCGGGCACCTTGGATTGCCTGAGGAGCTAACCAAGAATGTCCTAAGAAGGAAGAAGCCAAAGAAGTGGATCTTCTCCAAAGGTGCCCTTTAGGGCCTATTTATAGCTTTTCTCTTATGGTCTGCAAATAGCGAGGCTCCGCCTTTTGGTTTTGTTATATGCACCCCAAACTGGTCTGCTAACAACCAAACTCCGCTATTCTGAAGGGCTATTGGCAGCCCACAAAGGGTATCTAGGCGAGCCGACACCCTAGGACCCTCCCAAGCCAGCACCCTGGGACCCTGCCGAACTGGCACCCGGGGACCCTGCCGAGCCGGCTCCTGGGGACCCTGCCGAGCCGGCACCCGGGGACCCTGCCGAGCCGGCACCCGGGGACCTTGCCGAGCCAGCACCCTTAGGTGTCTTCCTTAGGCATTTTTGATCTCGACAAAGATGGAGCAGGACCTGCGAGATCTTCTCTACTCGCCCTAGGTGGGCGAGATCTTTTAAGTTATTCTCGGTCATCTCGGACCTCGACGATTTATGGGTTATACATAATCCCCACTTTTTTCGAACTCGGTACGAGGTTGGAAAAAACAATGGAGAACCAGTGTTTCAGAGAGATTGGAGCCTAGGAACCTGCCAGCTTGGTGGGAGCCATATAGCACCACCTAGCGCTGGCCCAAAGGCCTCATTCGCACGTCTGCCTGCTTACGTACAACCATGTGTGGGCTGAGCCCTTGACCACTCGCCCTGCTCAGCTCGCCTTAACCCGAATGGCTCTTTTATACCTTACCACTACTCGCGCGAGACTCGTTTTCCACTCGCTGAGCGGTACTATATGGGCGAGTGGGCGAGATCTCGGCCGACGAGTAGCTCGTGGTAATTCACTCGCCCCTCTTTGTTCCCTTCTTGCACTAAGTGAAGTTTACCTATTCTCGAGTGCTGCCCGTCCTTTGCCAGCTAGTGTGAGTCTGGTTAACAAGTCAGCTTGGAATCCTTTCTTTCATATTACTTTCTTTTCCACTTCTCCATGGGTGAGCCTACGACCCTGTCAGCTAGGTGAGAGTCTGGTCAACATGTCTATTTCGGGGCCTATTACCTTTTGAAATGTTCATGCCATCGAGCGAGCCTACGACCTTTGCCAGCTTGGTGGAAGCCTGGTCAGCGGGTCTGCTTTGGGGCCTATTACCTTTTGAAACTTTCCTACCACTGAGCGAGCCTACGACCCTGCTAGCTTGGTGGGAGCTTGGTCAGCGGGTCTGCTTCGGGGCCTATTACCTTTTGAAACTTTCCTGCCACCGAGCCTATGACCCTGCTAGCTTGGTGGAAGCCTAGTCAGCGGGTCTGCTTCGGGGCCTATTACCTTTTGAAACTTTCCTGACACTGAGCGAGCATACGACCCTGCCAGCTTGGTGGAAGCCTGGTCAGCGGGTCTGCTTCGGGGCCTATTATCTTTCGAAACTTTCCTACCACCGAGCGAGCCTACGACACTGCCAGCTTGGTGGGAGCCTGGTCAGCGGGTCTGCTTCGGGGCATATTATCTTTTGAAACTTTACTGCCACCGAGCGAGCCTACGACCCTGCCAGCTTGGTGGAAGTCTGGTCAGCGGGTCTACTTCGGGGCCTATTACCTTTCGAAACTTTCCTACCACCGAGCGAGCCTATGACCATGCTTGCAGCTTGGTGGAAGCCTGGTCAGTGGGTCTACTTCAGAGCTATTACCTTTTGAAACTTTCCTACCACCGAGCGATCCTACGACCCTGCCAGCTTGGTGGAAGCCTGGTCAGCGGGTCTGCTTCAGGGCCTATTACCTTTTGAAACTTTCCTGCAACCGAGCGAGCCTACGACCCTGCCAGCTTGGTGGAAGCCTAGTCAGCGGGTCTGCTTTGGGGCCTATTACCTTTTGAAACTTTTTATGCCACCGAGCGAGCCTACGACCCTGCCAACTTGGTGGAAGCTGGTCAGCGGGTCTGCTTTGGAGCCTATTACCTTTCGAAACTTTCCTACCACCGAGGGTGTCCATGTTAAATTGGTGGGACCTTGGTCAGCGGGTTTACTTCGGGGCATATTATCTTTTGAAACTTTCCTACCACCGAGCGAGCCTACGACCCTGCCAGCTTGGTGGAAGCCAAGTCAGCGGGTCTGCTTCGGGGCCTATTACCTTTCGAAACTTTCGTACCACCGAGCGAGCCCACGACCCTGCTAGCTTGGTGGGAGTCTGGTCAGTGGGTCTGCTTCAGGGCCTATTACCTTTTGAAACTTTCCTGCCACCGAGCGAGCCTACGATTGTAACATCCCCCAAACAACTAGACCCCTAAGATAGTTTTGTCATGACTAGGTCGTGACAAAATCCTAGGATGCACGAAGCTAGAGATCATAAGAGCTTAGGCTCGAGGTGAAAATTACCATGGTCTGCAGATAGTAATTCCCAGTTATCCAACCCAAGGTTTGACATTAAGGCTTCACCATGACCCATGATCCCACCATAACATGTCTAACCCATTAAGGGGTCCCTTCATAATACCCCAAGTATCCAACCGTAGACAGAAGGGGTACCTTGAATGTTGAGCTAGCACCGACACTAGGGGCTAGCGCTGGCGGTAGTGGTGGTTTAGGTGAACCGTTGAGGCGAACACCAAACCGCTGAGGCAAACCGTATATCTTCGAGCCGCTAGCGCAGAGCGCTATCTCTAGCGCTGGAGGCGGTTTCCGAACCAGCGAGTGTTACGCCGTCGAGATGCTAGCGCTAGCACCGACGGTAGCTCAATCGACGGAAGGCGGACGGGATCATTTTTGGTGGCCAAATTCATGGCCAAAGGAAGCCAAAAGTCATCCCAATTGATGGGAATTCATTCCCCCTATCAATTAGGGGAAGATTAAGAGGTTTTCCAACTCTTAAGGAGGGTGAAATTGGTGACCTTTGAGGATGGCCAAAATTTTCACCATGAATGGTATTAATGGAGGAATGCCAAGCTTCACCTCCTCCCCTCCCTGAATTGGCTCTATAAAAGGCCTCAAGGGGTGAAGGGAATGAGTTTCCCCCTACTTTTCAGAAGAATTCTACCATCTAATCACCTATCGGCATGACACCCAAGAGCTCTCGACCAACCATGGCGGACCGGCGATCGGCACGGCTTCAAGCCACCACTCAGGTCCTCTCCTCTCATCTATTTCTTAGTGGGTATATCTCATCATTTTGGCAGCTAGATTTGGGGCCAATTGGTCTTGGTTCAGCATGGCTGAAAGATTTTGTTCAAGTTTTTCTTTTCTTGTTCAAATCCCCGATTCCGGCCGCCTCCGTCCGACCAACAACTGTACATCGCCCGCTGCCACCTCAACGGAGGTGGTGGTTGCATTGGTCGACCGGGAGAGGGTCTAGGTGGCCGGAAAATCAGCTCCCAAGGTTGTACTAGACGGGATGATCGTGATCGTTGGCTGATTGGAGAAGATGAACCGATGCCCTCAATTTAGATAGATTATTAATTTTATGATTAATTAACGTCATATTTTTCCCTGGAAATACATATTTTTTGAAACTGAAATTTGAACCCCTTAGATGCCATTTTAGGAAAAATGGCCAGAGACAAAAGTTGTGGATCTTTGGGTCTAATTTAATTTAAAATTAATTTGAGACAATTTGGCACACTGGTTTGACTGCAACACACAAAATGTTACAACCTGTACATAGGTTGACCAGAGATTGATTTGAGTACCCCCACTAAACTACTCATTCAAATGCTTTGAATTTTAGCGCTGGCGGCGGTTGCCGAACCAGCGAGTGTTACGCCGTCGAGATGCTAGCGCTAGCACCGACGGTAGCTCAATCGACGGAAGGCGTACGGGATCATTTTTGGTGGCCAAATTCATGGCCAAGGGAGGCCAAAAGTCCTCTCAATTGATGGGAATTCATTCCCCCTATCAATTAGGGGAAGATTAAGAGGTTTTCCAACTCTTAAGGAGGGTGAAATTGGTGACCTTTGAGGATGGCCAAAATTTTCACCATGAATGGTATTAATGGAGGAATGTCAAGCTTCACCTTCTCCCCTCCCTGAATTGGCTCTATAAAGGCCTCAAGGGGTGAAGGGAATGAGTTTCCCCCTACTTTTCAGAAGAATTCTACCATCTAATCACCTATCGGCATGACACCTAAGAGCTCTCGACCAACCATGGCGGACCGACGATCGGCACGGCTTCAAGACACCACTCAGGTCCTCTCCTCTCATCTATTTCTTAGTGGGTATATCTCATCATTTTGGCAGCTAGATTTGGGGCCAATTGGTCTTGGTTCAGCATGGCTGAAAGATTTTGTTCAAGTTTTTCTTTTCTTGTTCAAATCCCCGATTCCGGCCGCCTCCGGCCGGCCAACAACCGTACAACGCCCACTGCCACCTCAACGGAGGCGGTGGTGGCATTGGTCGACCGGGAGAGGGTCTAGGTGACCGGAAAATCAGCTCCCAAGGTTGTACTAGACGGGACGATCGTGGTCGTTGGCTGATTGGAGAAGATGAACCGATGCCCTCAATTTAGATAGATTATTAATTTAATGATTAATTAACGTCATATTTTTCCCTGGAAATACATATTTTTTGAAACTGAAATTTGAACCCCTTAGATGTCATTTTAGGAAAAATGGCTAGTGACAAAAGTTGTAGATCTTTGGGTCTAGTTTAATTTAAAATTAATTTGAGATAATTTGGCACACTGGTTTGACTGCAACACTCAAAATGTTGCAACCTGTACATAGGTTGACCAGATATTGATTTGAGTACCCCCACTAAACTACTCATTCAAATGCTTTGAATTTTGGACCATGGGCTGGGTATACCCTTACCCTCAACATATCCAAAAATGGAAACTTTTGGAGAACCTTTTTCTATAGTTTCTGTAGAAATTTAATAAAATATTTGTGATTTAATTTTAGAGTCTAAAGACCTCTAAGCCCTTCCAATTTTTGGTGGGTGGTCCTTAGGGTCATGAAATGGCTCTGGTAAAAATTTCATCTCATTTGGGATTGAATTGGTAGGGTAATTAAGTAACCCAAATTTGGTCAAACTATGGTATATTAGATCAAACGTGTACTTGATGGACTTAGGAGATCAACCCTCATCAAAATGTTGTGAAACTTTGACCACTGACTTAATGTCATATAAAATATCCCCACAAGTGGTTTTTGGGTGATTTGGGGTGGATGTACCCTAGAACCCTGGTTCAAACCGCAGGGTTGTATATTGAACCTATTGAAGGACATATGATCATATGTCATTGGATTGATTTGAAACTTGGTAGAGAGGTTCATAGGGTGGTATTATGCCCTAGATAATTTATCTAGAATTTTTAGGAACATTTATCCTCTCTGAATTAATTAAGAATCAATTATGGCACTTTATTATGTTAAGAATTTACATAATCATATTACCTTTAATGTTCATGAAATTTTGGGAGTGAGCTTGTATTGGTGATATTGTTCTTTGATAATTTTATTGCGTGTTTTAGATTGATATATATAGTACTTCATGCATAACCCCAATATTTGCCAAAGTTGTAAGAAAATTAATTATGGATTTAATACTCACTGGAAAATCATAAAACTTTGTCAGAAACTTTTTAGGGGTCAATTTGATCATATGAAGTCTAGTTGACCCCATTTGAGATGAATTGACCTATTTTGACCTAGAGTTGATTTGGTCAAATTGGCCAAAATTGGTGACCCTATGATGAGGCTTTTGGGTCACTTGGGCTTCTCTTAGGGTTAGGAACCTACTGGTAAGCTCAACTTGAGTTCGTGAGTTCAATTTAAAGTAATTTGGACAAGGTTGACTTCTGCCCTTTTGGGGTGCTTATATCAATTTTCCTAAGTCCAGGTTGACCTAGGATCATTCTATGATCTATACTCACAATTTCAACTCTAAACCCACTAAAGGGGTCTAGAAGTAATGGGGATGTTAGTGTGTATTTTTATTATTAATACCTTCTTGCCTTTTGTAATATTTATTTTGTTAATCACTTATATTGAAAGTTATGCTTATTAATTACTAATGTATTATTGTTAATCACGTATCCTTACGATAATATTAATGTTTAAAAAATTATCAAAATACTGAATCTTTTGCTTGATTCCCGGCCCGGGTCGATCGAAAATCCTGGGTCCGCCACTGATTGAGACAATGGGCGTCGAGCACTCGCCCAACGGGGTGAGGGCGAGGCGCATGGTCTCCAAGATGGTCTTCCTGCACTCATCAAAGTCGCTCTTTCTAATGAACTCGTCAAAGAGGGGGCGAGCTAGCTGGGCGGCTCCTTGCCCTTCGTCTCCAACCATGGAACTCACTCAGAATTTTCCAAATAAGCTATGGTCCACGCTCACCACACCAGAATGTTGAACCTGAAAACCACAGTTCAAGAGAATTTCGGACCGATTGGGTGTAACTTGCTTTTACTTCTCCTGAGATGGAATGATAGGCTAGGCACTTGAAGCAAAAAACCTCACTCACAAGGTTGGGTAACTAGAAATAGACCCCGCGAGCTGTAGCGAGGAGGTCCCGCCGCAAACCCAAAAGATCAAAGAGAGCTTTCCCTCCCAAATCAAAGCTGAGTTGGATACTAGGGACTTGAGAGAACCAGAATGCAAACCCGAAAACCTTGGTGAGCGGAGTTTTGGAGCTCTCAACAACCAGAACCAACCTAAGGAGAGCATAAGCCAAAGAGGAGTCCTCTCTAAAATTGCCTTTGGGGGTCTATTTATATATTTTTTTCTAAAAATGGTTTGAGGATGTCGGAATCCCGCCTTTTGGTTTTACTAAATGCAGCCCAAATTGGTCTGCCAACAGCGAAATCCCGCTGTTTGGAGTGGCTAATGGCAGACCAGAATGATATTCCCTAAAAAAAGGCCACAACCCCTATAGACGAGTCCAAGCTGCCTGAGGCCCGCTCGCCTGGGGTTGGCGAGTGCCCGATGAGGCTGTGAACTCGCCTCGAACCGGGGACGAGCGCGGGCTGATTGAGTTGCACTCGCTCATAGTTGGCGAGTGCACCACTCTTGGCTACGCTCTCCCCTCCGACTCACCTAGGCTTAGTCTCGTCCCTTTGTTTTGAAGGCTCGATGAGTTCACTCGACAAATACGGGGGTGCACACATACCATAATATTATGTGCAAATCAAATAACAAAATTCTTAATCCAATTAAATCTACAATAAAAATACACAAACTTATTAAAATTAAAATGCTTAACAATTAAATCGACGAAAAAAACAAAAAATCAATGGAATCAATACATCGTGCATGCAAAACTGCTTAAAGTAGGAAGAAAATCATATCTTATAAGTGATGTTATAAACATGCTAATATTGACTATTCATAAAAAGATATAGTTACAATCCGAATAATTATAGAGCAATGTTACATGCACATCAAGTTTGGTTATGTGCACCCAAATGTTATGTGCACACCATAAATTTTTATTTGCAGACAAATATTATATGTGCACCCAAATTGAAACATAAAAAGAAGTATTTTAAACATAAATAAAGAGTTCTGCAATAGTCTATATAATCTCCATATTACATAACATTTCTCAAAACTATTATAACTTTTCAATCTCAGTAAATCACACATAATCTTAGAGATTTTCATTCTCCAAAATTTGTCCCCAAATCTCCAAACTTTAAATTTTTGCTTGAACATCCTCTTACACAATAAAGAACATTTGTGAATGAGTTTTCTTCATTGAAATCAATTCTCTTGAACACATGTATTATCAATTTTTTTTTTAAAAAAATTGAAGACGTAAAACCTATTGAAACAAATGACTCTTGATATTGAAGGTGGCGTAGATCCCTTCATTGAAATCAATGCTCTCAAAATAATTTATGTAATGTCCGCATGAGAAAATAATTTAAACAAAGAGGTTACATTATTAAAATAACAATATTGAAAAAAATGATTTGACATACATTTTTAAGGATCGGCTAAGTTGACAACATCATTTTCCGACTCCTTGGTTAAATTCCATTTTTCTGTTACTGATTCATGATATCTCAACCATGGAGAGAAAACAGGTGGTAATAGAGAGTATTCTTTCATTAATAGCGGGATGAAATGATTATCATTGACATATCCAATATAAATTGTCATTCGATTCTCTGGAGGAGCAGAATGCAAAGACAAAAATGTGAAAGACTGATATTTTGAGTAATGAACCACAGTGATATTATAGCATGATGCAACCACTAGCCCAATGTCAGGCATCGTCATCCACTTTTCAAGAGGTGCTGGAATTGCATTACAATCAAGAGACAACATTAAATCTGACCGCCTTCCATTGCCAAATATGTTAGTGTACAAAGTCTCGTTATTTTTCATTTCCATTGTACGCACTTGTACCCAATTGTCCCTCATATTTAAAACATGACTAATAGCTCTATATCCACAATGCCCATCACCCACAATATCTATTGCATCAATTATATTTTTTGAAATATAGGAGGGCATTTCCTTACGAATATTTTCAAGACATCTTTTACCTCTTGAAGCATGTTTCTTTCTACTATGTGGGTCTACATTTTGATGTTCGGCCATAAGAATATGATCAAATATGGATGGATCTCTTCTTGTAGATTTGAAGTCATTCCTCACCTTGTTTAAGCTCCCTCTTGGTCTTCCTTTTAGCCTTATTGGAAGAAGTAGTTCTTTTGTCTGACTTGTTGTTGGATCCAAAAGCTCACGAAGTTTTCGCTTCAATTCATTTTTCTGAATAGCCGTAGATTTATTATATTTGGAGAGTATTTCATCCAACTCCACTTGTATGACGCATTGACTCATTTTCTTCCTTAACCTTGCATGTATCTTTTGTATTCCACACTAAAAGTAATTGTTGTCAGTGCTTATGGATCATCCATAAAGGAAAAGAGGTCGAGATTGTAATTAATGTACGGTATTAACTCGTGCTCGCACGATAAGCCCCTTGTGAGTCCCACTTTATGAGTGCAAGTTGTCCAATTATGCTTCCCACCCTTTACCAATTCTTCGTCATTTTTAATTACTTCAAATGCAGCTACAGAAATAGTGTCATGCAATTCAGTGTACAAAGAGCTCCTATAACCTGTATTAACTTGTATGGAACTTTGACCAAATGAATGTTTAATTCTTGTGTGTTGAAGATTAATCATTTGATCAAATGTTTTCCAAATAGTTGTCAAGTTTCCAATCGAAACTTTAAGAAATCATTTAAGCTGACTGTGCCCACTTTCTACTCGATTTGTTGTGCAATTTCCAAAGTGCAAATATTGATCAAGCAGAAATAAATGATTCTTTATACGACTCATTCCATGTTATAAATACATATTGAAGTACATCAGTATATTTCTCCTCATCAGTACTTAACAAAGAACATGAGCGATCATTAAAATCAAGCAGTGTTGACGAGTTTACAATATTTTGCCATGCAGATAGAAAACTATCAAACTCTTTTCCTGCTTTGAAGTATTTCTTGTAATGTGCAAGAATGTTCCTGTTAATATGTACCTGACATAAGATAATACGAGCTTGGGGGAAGACAACCTTAATAGCATTCCATAATGCTATTTCCCGGTCTATCACAAACACACCTGATATTGAAGTTTCATCTAAAATACCTTTAAATCTTTCAAGTGCCCATGTGTAACTTTATTCAGTTTCATTTGACATGAAAACAAATGAGAAAAAAAATGATAAATTTGTTGATGTCAACCCCACAATAGAAAGCAAAGACAATCTGTAGCGATTAATCTTGTATGTGCAATCTAACATAAAAACGTTTGAAAACATGTTATTTAGTTGCACTGCAGTTGGATGAGCAAAATACAAAAATTCTACATTTTTAGTACTGTCATTCACATGATTGTAATTGATATAGCCGACTTCAGTAGTGCACCTGTAGAGAAACTGTATATGGGTATAATCATCTAACTCTTTATTGGACAGTCAAACTTTTCATTATAAATTGTTCTTATAACTGAACAATTGTTTAGATTTCTTTTTTTCAAAACATATAGAATTTTTCGAGGTTTCACACATGATGTGATCATTTCTTGAACAACCTTTTGTTCATTATCATCCAATCTCCCAGCGTATGCATATGCCTCTAGATGAACAAAACTATGATTATGGATTCCACATTTTGCTTGTAATTTCCATTCATCCAAACACATATCTCTCTGGCCTTGTAACGCAAAAGGACATCCACAACGCTTGGAGCTTGTTTTCCTTAAATTCTTGTTAATAAACTCTTTATTACGCTGATTTTCTCGGGGTAAACCACCTCTATCACAACCCAACATAATCCTAGGTTTATCGCATGCAACAATCTTATCGACTCTTTGAATGGTTATAACAAACCCTATACGTCTTGCAACTGTACGAGCTCATTCAACCAAATTATCTCTTCTTGGAAAAAGAGTATTAGTGATAAATTCATTTCCACGATCTAAATGTGTAGAATTACTAAACTCTTCAAGCAATGTCAAATCTTCGTTTGAACACATTGTTATCACAATTAGAAAAACCTGAAAAAACATGTTAACAAATTTTACAAACAATACCCTAAACCCTTGCCTAATTTGACATAAACAGCATAGAAATAAAATAAAAAAAATTGGAACACACAATACATGTTGGAGAAAAAGTCAATTACCCTTAATCGTGTAGACTTCGATTTGCAATAATGAGCTCCAACAAAATATGCACTCTACAATTATGTAAACAAAATACTAAGAAAAACACCATCTAAAGGTTATGAAATCTCAAAAAAAAATTGAAGAAATTTTCTTACCAGAGGTAGAAATGAAACACATGAGGCTTCAAAATCAACAAAAGTGGTATTATCAATTATCAAGGGAAAATGGGATAAATGTGGAGCTCTAAATTTGTTGAGGAAGAAGATGAATAGTGTCACATGAAACCTAGATCCCAAACCGGCCTTCAACATTGGCGCAGGAGAACACCTACGACTCGAAGAAAGGCGACCCCGACGGAGGAGAAGAGCGGCGGGTTGACGTCGGTGATCGAAATGACGAAGTCGCCCGACTGCGTCGATGGAGGGTTTTCGCAAATTGCGATTTTCTGTCTGCGCTTAGGGCTTTGGTTCGGTGGAGAGGAATAGAAAAAAAATCGAAAAAAGGGGTTTATTTTATGGGTGCATATAGCCAAAATAGACCTGCCTTTAACATTGCTCTAATTATATTTGCACACCAACATGCTATTGGCACGTCAAAATTAGATTATTATATTTACATACAGAGATGCAATATAGCTTGACCAAACTTAATGTACTTCATTAGTGGGTGTTCGGGCAACAAAAAATGATGATCGAACACTTCTCAGAATTCCAGCTTACATAAATGTCCTTAGATTTAGTAAAATCTTTTAAACTTGACTAATCCCTCAAATACAATATATACCATGAATTCAAATATGTAAATGAAAAAAAAGGAGGAATTGGAAAAACTTAACTAGAGCGAACTGAGAGGTCCGACACGAAGGTATGTTTCCCCTTCCAGTTTCACCGTCGGCGCAGGGTTTCTTTCATGCCTACATTTGCGAAATGAGCGATCTAACAATTCTCAACAGCTTTCATGCTGCAGACAGAACCACAAGTTAAACAGATCAAGCTGCAAACTAAACTAAGCAACGGTTAAAATTATCGCGGCTGATCGGCTTTCTGCCGCTGCAAAATGATTGAGTGAAATTGATAAAACTCATGAAAGTATCCATCTCTCCGGAGAGCATCCATGGATTCTAAGTTCATCGTCGGCACCTCCCGACCAAAAGTAAATATATGATGCAAGATTCCTTACTCTGATACTTGCTTGTGACTGTAATGATATGATGGTGCCGAGAAGCTCGCCGTTTTGGGGGGAATGATGGTTTTTTTAGGTTCTGAAATGAAGAGGATGAAGAATGAGACGTTCTCGACGGCGGGATGTGGTACGGCGAGAAGGGGCAAGAAGGGGTCGGGCCAGTGGCGGATCCAAAAAATTATAAATGGGAGTGCACAAAAAATTTTAAAACACAAATGCTAGCGGGGTGAGTAAGAGGGTCATGAGTCACATGTTGAAAATAAATTTTGGGGGTGCACATAGTTGAACTTGGTCTGCGAATTGCCAAATTTGGTCTGCGAATAGCCAACTTTGGTCTGCAAATAGCCAACTTTGGACCGCGAATAGCCAATATTTGTCCCAAAACAAACTAGTTACGTGACGTGAGAACGCTTTCATCTTATCGGAGCCGTTTCTTCCTCATCTGGCCACCATTTTTGACATAAATAGTCAAAATTTATTGTCTCGACGAGAGGAATCCAAATCCACTAACAATTTTGAAAAATAATGGGGGTGTACGTGTCCCTCGGGCCCCCCTCTGGATCCGCCCCTGGGTCGGGGTCGGGCAGTTGGGCTGGGGTGCGGGTAAAGGGTGTGTGCCTATAGAGGTTTAGGAATTAGAAAAATAAAATAAAATTTTAATATTTATTTGAATATTTTAAGCCAAGGTAAGCAAATATTAGATGTTGGCGGCGGGTGTGACACCACTCTATTGAGGGAAACAGACTAGAGAGATGTCGAACGTGGTGGTGCTCGACAATGGCGGCGGCCTTATTAAAGCCGGGTTCGGTGGAGATCGAGACCCCGTGGCCGTCGTCCCCAACTGTCTTGGCCGCCACGCGTCCTCCAAGAAATGGCTAGCCGCCGATCAGCTCCTCGCCGCCGACTTCGAGGTCGCCGCTGTCTCCATCCGCCGCCCCTTTGATCGTGGATACCTCATAAACCCCGACCTCCAGAAAGAGATCTGGGACCGAGTCATAGGTTCCCTTCTCCGCACCGACCCCTCCACCTCCTCGTTACTTCTCGTCGAGCCTCTCTTCAACCCCCCTGCCATCCAGCGCGCGACCGATGAGCTCGTCTTCGAGGACTTAGGTTTTCAATCGCTCTTCGTCGCCGACGCGCCGTCGCTCGTGCACCTCTATGAGGCGAGCAGATGGACCGCGGATGGGTTGGCGGCGATGGCGCAGTGTAGTCTGGTGGTGGATTGCGGCTTCTCTTTCACCCACACGGCTCCGGTGGTGCAAAATTTCACCTTAAACTACGGTGTGAGGAGGCTAGACCTGGGCGGAAAGGCGCTGACGAATTATCTCAAGGAACTCGTCTCCTATCGTTCTATCAATCTCATGGACGAAACCCTAATCATTGATGACGCCAAGGAGAAGTTGTGCTTCGTCTCCCTCGACGTCCCAAAGGACCTCCATCTTGCCAGGTTAGGAAGTTGATGCAATTATTTCTCTGTAGACTGCGGTTGAAGGAACCGAGCATAAACGAACGAATTACTGATAGAGATTTGTCAAATTTATTTACTCTTTGTTTTTTATGACTTCCACTCGATTTGATTTTTTTGACTTGTTGTTCATTGTCTAGATATAAAACTTAAAGAAAAGTTTTACTGTACTGCAATTAGACCAGCGATGCTCTATGGTTAGGAGTGTTGGACAATGAATTGTGTACATGAGCAAAAAATGGGAGTTGCGGAGAGGAGAATGCTTGGGTGGATGTGTGGACAGAGACTGAATAAAATTAGGAATGAATGTATCAGGGATAAGACAAGAGTGACACCAATTGCATAATAGATGAGAGAAGCTCGACTAAGATGGTTTGGACACGTACAAAGGAGACATTAGAGACACCTATTAGTCGTTGCGAGAGTTTAGTCACTAGGCATGTTAAACGGGGGAGGGGTAGACCAATAAAGACTTGAAATAAAACTATAAGGAAAGACATGATGTACTTAAGCATTAGTGAGATTATGACTAAAAATAGGGTACAATGGCGACAAAGGATCCATATAGCCGACCCCACTATGGTGGGATAAAGGCTTGAGTGTTATTGTTGTTCATTGACTAGATAACACCTCATTAAGACCAACTTGCAGTTTTGAGCAAAATTTAATCGAACATGAGCAAACAAAACTGTATGAATTTATTAGGGAATTGTTATACACAGAGCAAAATTCTCTATCTGCAAATCTAATATCTAACCATTTGTTTGAATTAAATATCCTTTATCTGCAAACCAAAATTCCAGCCATAATTTAATAAATAAAAAGTTACGGAGCTTTCAATTTCTTTTTCCGTTGTTATTTTGCCTATTGTAGTTCCTCACGAATTCACAAATAGTTCTTATTAAAAATCACTTTATTTATTTAAGATTTTATGTGTGCATATAATAGTTAGTATTTTATGCTGTAGACTTCTACGTAATTGTATGCACTTACTAATTGGATTAAAATAATTCAATATTTTTTTTGCTAAAATAGAATACTTGTAATTAAATATAGTAACTTTAAGAGAAAGACAAAAGTGTTGCCAAAAATTCGGTGGTGGAACTTGATGAAGGAAAAACAGGTTGCTTTCAAGGCAGCAGTTATAGAACGACTAGTTGATGATCCTTATGTTGATCCTAGTGTCGCATGGGAAGTTATGTCTTCTCATTTAAGGATAAGTGGAAAGAACGTACTTGGAGAGTCAAAAGGTCGCGCGCCCCCACAAAAAGAATCTTGGTGGTGGAAAAAGGAAGTGCAAGACAAAGTGAGGGCCAAGAGGGTCAGCTACAAAACATTATATGCTTGTAGGAATGATGAAAACTTGACAAAGTATAAAGTCGCCAAGAAAGAAGCTAAAAATGCAGTAAGTAAAGCAAGAAGTCAAGCTTATGAAGAATTTTACAAACGACTAGATACCAAAGATGGAGAGCGCGATATATATAAAATTGCTCGAGCTAGAGAGAGGAAGACAAGAGATTTAAGCCAAATTAAATGCATAAAAGATGAAACAGATACGATTTTGACGGATGATGTGGCTATTAAGGAGCGATGGAAAAGATACTTTTATCAACTGTACAATGAAGGAAAAGATAATGAACTGAACTTGGAAGAGTTAAGTAAATCGGAGGAGTATAGAGACATAACTTTTTATCGTAAAATTCAACTATCAGAGATAGATGACGCTCTGAAGAAGATGAAAATGGAAAGGCGGTTGGACCAGACGATATACCCATTGAAGTATGGAAATGCTTAGGGAGGGAAGGAATTGTATGACTTACAAGTTTCTTCAATAAGATACTGAAGACAAAAAGGATGCCAGACCAATGGAGAGAAAGTATTTTGGTACCTTTGTATAAGAACAAAGGAGATATACAAAATTGTGTCAATTACAGGGGAATTAAATTAATGAGTCATACTATGAAACTATGTGAACGAGTAATAGAGAGACGAGTTAGACGAGAGACTAGCATCTCAGAGAATCAATTTGGATTCATGCCAGGGAGGTCAACCATGGAAGCTATACATCTCTTGAGGAGACTCATTGACAACTATCGGGAAAGACAAAAAGATTTGCATATGTTGTTTATCGATCTGGAGAAGGCGTATGATAGGGTTCCAAGAGAGGTCTTGTGGAGAGTCTTAGAAAAGAAAGGTGTAAATGTATCATACATTGACGTAATCAAAGATATGTATACAAATTCAGTGACCAGGGTGAGGACATCTGGAGGATTAACACAGGAATTCCCTATCGCTGTTGGCTTACATCAAGGGTCAGCTTTAAGCCCTTACCTCTTTACCCTTATCTTAGATGAGCTCATCGGACATATCCAGCAAGCAATACCTTGGTGTTTATTATTTGCAGATGATATTGTTTTGGTCGATGAGATGCGCGAGGGTGTAAACGCGAAACTGGAATCTTGGCGAGACACTTTAGAAAAGAAGGGTTTTAGGTTGAGCAGGACAAAGACAGAGTATATAGAGCTTAAATTTAGTAGTGCAAGAAGGTCAGATGACTCCGTCATTAAATTGGGTGACCAAGATATTTCCCGCAGTGAGTGCTTTAAATATCTGGGATCGATAATTCAAAAAGATGGAGGTGTAGATAAAGATGTGATTCATAGAATCCAAGCAGGTTGGTTGAAGTGGAGAGGCGCGTCTGGGATCCTATGTGATCGTAAAGTACCACTAAAACTTAAAGACAAGTTTTACCGTACTGCAATTAGGCCTGCAATGCTCTACGGTTCTGAGTGTTGGGCAGTGAATGGTGTACACGAGCAAAAAATGGGAGTCGCGGAGATGAGAATGCTTAGGTGGATGTGTGGTCACACGAGACTGGATAAAATTAGGAATGAATGTATCAGGGATAAGATAGGAGTGACGCCAATTGTAGAGAAGATGCGAGAAGCTCGTTTAAGATGGTTTGGACATGTACATAGGAGACCATTAGAGGCACCTGTTAGACGTTGTGAGAGTTTAGTCACTAGACATGTTAAACGGGGGAGGGGTAGACCAAAAAAGACTTGGAATGAAACTATAAAGAAAGACATGATGTACTTAGGCATTAATGAGACTATGCTTAAAGATAGGGCGCAATGGCGACAGAGGATCCATATAGCCGACCCCACTATGGTGGGATAAAGGCTTGAGTGTTGTTGTTGTTTGTTGTAGAATACTTGTAATTGCAGAAATGAACGTCTTATGTTTTTTTTTTATTTTTCTGCATTGGTCATTTCCCTGCTTTGCTTATGATCACAAAAAGGATGACATCATTCGGCGGGCTTCGCCCGCATGCAAGCGGGCGACATCATTCGGCGGGCTTCGCCCTAATGCAAGAGGGCGACATTATTCGGCGGGCTTCGCCCGCATCCTGACACGCTCCGCCCGCATCCTGACGCGCTCCGCCCGCATCCTGACGCGCTCCGCCCGCATCCCGGCGCGCTCCACCCGTATCCCGGCGCGCTCTGCCCGTATCCCGGCGCGCTCCGCCCGCATCCCCGCGCGCTCCTCCCGCATCCCGGCGCCCTCCGCCCGCATCCCGGCGCCCTCCGCCGCATCCCGGCGCCCTCCGCCCGCATCCCGGCGCGCTCCGCCCGCATCCCGGCGCGCTCCGCCCGCATCCCGGCGCGCTCCGCCCGCATCCCGGCGCGCTCCGCCCGCATCCCGGCGCGCTCCGCCCGCATCCCGGCGCGCTCCGCCCGCATCTTGGCGAGCTCCGCCGCATCCCGGCGCCCTCCGCCCGCATCCCGACGCCCACCGCCCGCATCCCGGCGCCCTCCGCCCGCATCCCGACACCCTCCGCCCGCATCCCCGCGCCCTCCGCCCGCATCCCCGCGCCCTCCGCCCGCATCCCCGCGCCCTCCGCCCGCGCCTTCCGCCCGCGTCCCCGCGCCCTCCGCCCGCATCCCCGCGCCCTCCGCCCACATCCCGTCGCCCCTCGCCCGCATCCCGTCGCCCCTCGCCCGCATCCCGGCGCCCTCCGCCCGCATCCCGGCGCCCTCCGCCCGCATCCAGGCGCGCACCGCCCGCACCCGTGCACTATCACTCATATGCTTATTATAATTTATATTTTAATTTCTGTATATACGTTATAAACGTTTATATATATTTTATAAAATTATGTCACATATACTTATATTTTATAAATTATATTATATAAACATTTATATAATTTAAATTAAATTATATTGTATACGTTATAAAAAAAAATATAATTTATATTATTTTTACTTATATTAGTTATAAAAGTTATAATATAATCTTATATTTATAATTTTCTTCATATAGATAGTAATTTAAGTGCTTACAACAACTTGTCAGTTGATGTAGTGGTTGAGTCTTTATTTAATATATGGTTGGTTGTGGATTTAATCCCATGACAATGAAATTTTGCAAGTATTAAATTTTCAATGTAGATAGAAACAAAATTGTAATTTCACATTGTTGGGCAGTGACCTAAAAATATAGTTCTAGGACACCCTACCATAGTAGCTATATGAGCTCTAGTAAAATTAACATGGGGATAGATTTGATTCTTGCGAGATCGAACGACTTAGATTTAGGCGGTGGTGCACACCATTACTGTTGAAGCCAGGAAAATCCCGACTCTAAATGTTCGGACCTAAGTGTAGCCTAAGGTTACTGATCCCGCGGTCGAACACTACAACTCTAATGGCCAGAGCAAGAGAGCGAGATGTGTACAAGCATACCCCAGGTGCTTCAGCAGGGAGGTCCCGCCACGTACCTGGAAGTCTAGAAAAACTTTCCCTCCAAAATCAAAGGTTGAGCTAGATACGAGGAAGACACGAACTTGACAAGTATCAAACTTCGGGGGGGGGGGGGGGGGGGGGTCAACCTCTTCCAAAGTGCCATTCCTGGTACCTATAGGTGCCTATTTATAGACAAATCCTTGGGGGAGGGGTTGGTTACTCGCCCATACTCGCTTCCTTGAGGATGGCAAATACTCTACTGACGAGGTCTGCGAATAGCCGTCTCCTTAGACATTTCTGATCTCAACGAATTACGGGTTATACACAATCCCCACTTTTTTCGGGCTCGACACGAGCTAAGAAAAACAATGTAAGACCCGTGGTTCGGAGAGATGGGCACTGGATGATATGTCGCGCAAGGTCCTTCCCATGAGTGGAGCTCAACTGAAGGAGGAAAGGAGTCGGCACCTCCCAGGAGTGGAGCTCAATTGGAGGTGGAGAAGAGTCGACACCTCCCAGGAGTGGAGCTCAACTAGAGGTGGAGAAGAGTCAACACCTCCCAGGAGTGGACCTCAACTTGAGGTGGTCAATAATCGACACCTCCCAGGAGTGGAGCTCAACTGAAGGTGGAGAAGAGTCGACACCTCTCAGGAGCGAAGCTTGGAGGAGGTGGAGAAGAGTCGACACCTCCCAAGAGTGGAGCTCAACTGGAGGTGGAGAAGAGTCGACACCTCCCCGGAGCGAAACTCGGAGGAGGTGGAGAAGAGTCGACACCTCCCCGGAGTGAAGCTCAGAGGAGGTGGAGAAGAGTCGGCACCTCACAGGAGTGGAACTCAATTGGAGGTGGAGAAGAGTCGGCATCTCCCTGGAGCGAAGCTCGGAGGAGGTGGAGAAGAGACAACACCTCCCAATAGTGGAGCTCAACTGGAGGTGAAGAAGAGTCGACACCTCCCAGGAGTGGAGCTCAAGTGGAGGTAGTGAAGAGTCGATACCTCCCAGGAGTGGAGCTCAACTGGAGGTGGTGAATAGTCGACATCTCCCAGGAGTGGAGCTCGACTGGTGATGGTGAAGAGTCGATACCTCCCAGGAGTGGAGCTCAACTGGAGGTGGAGAAGAGTCGACACCCCCCATGAGTGGAGCTCGGAGGAGGTGGAGAAGAGTAATCACTTTTACCTGAGGTGTTGTCCCGTGCACTTATTTCTATCATGAAGAAGACGTTCAGGAAGGAGAGGCTCTCGGGGGGTCCCGCAGGACGCACACACTCGAGGCATCCATCTTACCTTTTGCCGAGAAGACGAAGGAACCTGGATAGGGAAATGACACTCGGGGGGTCCCGCATGACGCACACACTTGAGGCCTCATTCTACCTTTTGCTGAGAAGACGAAGGAACTTGGATAGGGAAATGACACTCGGGGGTCCCGCAGGACGCACACACTCGGGGTCCTACCTTTTGCTGAGAAGATGAAGGAACCTGGATAGGGAAATGACGTTCGGGGGGTCCTGCCGGACCCACACACTCGAAACCCCCATCCTACCATTTGCTGAGAAGACGAAGGAACCTGGATAGGGAAATGACACTCAGGGTGTCCTGTTGGATGCACACACTCGAGGCCTCCATCCTACCATTTGTTGAGACGACGAAGGATCCTGGATAGGGAAATGACACTCGGGGGGTCCCGCAGGTCGCACACACTCGATGCCTTCATCCTACCTCTTGTCTGACTCACTTACCAGAGGGTCTTCACCCTACCACTTGGTAATCAAAGAGAGTTAACCGTACCAACTTTCATGAATAAAGGAAATAATGTTAAGCTTAAATTGTAAGAAACCGTTTTGATCCCTACTTTGATGACGAAGGATCTTTCCTCGAGGTACATGAGTCCATCGATCTTCTCTTCGTCGAGTTGGGAGGTTGGCTCCAGACTCTCTCCTGATAACATCTTTAGTCGAATAAGAAGTGCGCTCGGGGGATCGTCGACCAACATGCAAGGGGGGAGCTGATCTCAGCCGTCGGTGCAGAGGCTTGGAGTTAGAAGGAAGCATTAAAAAACCCGACACACCGTCCCATCATCCGCCCTGAGTTTTATGAGAGTCAAGTCGGAGGCTCGTTTCCTAACTCGATCGTGGAGATCGGTTTTGCCTACTTCTACGAATTCTCGCATACTTGCCTTGCTCCGAAGATGCATGTACCCGGGGAGGAAATGACACTCGGGGGGTCCTGTCGGACGCACATGCTCGATGCCTCCATCCTACCCTTTCCTGAGAAGACGGAGGAACCTGGATAGGGAAATGAAATTCAGGGGGTCCTGCTGGGCGCATACACTCGTGGCCTCCATCTTATCACTTGTTTACTCCATTCATGGAGGTTATTCATCCTGTCACTTGATAGTCAAAGAGAGTTGCACCAAGTCTCATGACTGAAAGAGATGACGTTAAGCTTAAACTTAGGAAGATTTCCAATCCCGTATCGGGCTTCAAGCCCTTTCGAGGTTGATGACATCTTCAATGACGAAGGATCTTTCTTCGAGGCAAAACGATCTTCTCTTCGCCGAGTTGAGAGATTGGCTTCAGACTCTCTCCTGATAACATCTTCAGTTGGATGAGAAGTGTGCTCAGGGGATTGTCGGCCAACATGCAAAGTCAGTGCAGAGGCTTGGACTTAAGAGGAAGCATTAAAAAACCCGACACACCGTCCCATCATCCGCTCTGAGTTTTATGAGAGTCAAGTCGGAGGCTCATTTCCCAACTCGATTGCGGAGATCAATTTTGGCTACTTATGCATGCTTGAGACATTCTTATTGAAAAGAAAAACTAATTAAAAACGAAAATCGAAATCAAACAGAAAATCGGAAAGGAAATCGGAAAGGAAATAAAAAACGAAAATCAAAAGTGAAAACAAAATCAGAATCTAACGAAATCGAAAACGAAATCAAAATCTAAAGAAATCGAAAAAGAAATTAAAAAATGAAATCAAAATCAGAAAAGAAATTAAAAAACGAAATCGAAATAAAAAAACAAAGTAAAAAATGAAATCAAAATCAAAAGCCAAAAAGAAATAAAAAAACGAAATCAAAATCGAAAAAGAAATTAAAAAACGAAAACGAAATCGAAATCGAAAAACAAAGTAGAAAATGAAATCGAAAAATTAAGTAGAAAACGAAATCGAAAAACTAAGTAGAAAACGAAATCGAAATCAAAAGCCAAAAAGAGAACAAAAATTACCACAAAGCAGAGTGGGAGTTGGGGAAGCACGTATGTAGGCCAGAGGATCGGGCTACCTGAAGGGAACGTAGAAGGCCAGCGAGAACAACCCTGCAGAGCACGAAAGGAAGAAATTAAGAGGCACATCATGACACGCTGCTAAAGCTCAAGCAAAAACGTATGCTCACCAGCGGAGGAGCGATGCACAGCGCGGCGAGAGGCAACAACTGTCGTTGGGCGCAAGAGAGGTCTCTTAGGTCACGCGAAAGAAATCCGAAGAGGCAACCAATGTTTAAAAGCTGGGCGATCTTTAATTGCGACATACGCTTAAAACGCCACAGTACAAATCACAAATATCTTTATATATAAGTATAGATAAGTTTGTATACAAGACAAACATAATTGTTGGGTGTTTGAAGAAGGTCATCGTGAGCAGCACTGCATAGTATAAATTTGAATACCTCACGAGCAAGACTCTCGCGGAATAGCAGCTGTTGAAGAAGATCATCGCGAGTAGGAGCTCGCGACATACCAGCTTGAAGACCTCATGAGTAGGACTCTCGTGGAATGCAAGTTGTTGAAGGAGATCGTCGCGAGCATAGAGCCGCGGAATATAAGACAACACCTTATAAGCATGAAGATCATCACAAGTAGGAGCTCGTAGAACACTTTATATGCTTGCCCATAGTGGTTAACTCATCATGAATCCCCCTATTTGTTAGTCATACAAAAGTACTCACAGGCTTTACCAAAGCACCCGTAAGCATGGACATGTATAAAAAACACTACTATTGAAGAAGGAGAAAACTAAGCGGGGGTAAGTATCTCTTTTCAACTCGCCCAGATTTTGAGCTCGCCTGGCCTTAAACTCGCTTCTCATCGAGCTCGATTTCATATCGTCTGGAATGGAACTCGCCATCAGGAACTCGCTAACTTGTGAGTATAACACCTGCGAGTATGAAGAAGTCTCCAATCTTGGAGCTCAGCAATTTTGAGGTAGCTAACAGGAACTCGCCAACTGAAGTCTCAATCAGGAACTCACGAAATGAGGTTGCCATCTGGAGCTCGCTAACTTGCGAGTAGAACACATGTGAGTATAACTCACCTATGTGCGAGTAAAGAAGAATCTCGCCTATTTGAAGCCGCAGAACTTAATGTTGCTCGCCTGCATGAACTCGTCTGTGGGCGTGTGACGAAGAATCTTGCCTATTTGAGGTCGCCTGCATAAAGTCGTCTATGGGCAAGTAACAAGGAAGCTCGCCTATGAGCGAGTAACTCGCCCAACTTGTCGAGTACTCGCGAGTTGTTGTCTTTGATCTCCGGCTTGCCACTTGAGCCATGACATCTTTTCGCAAAAATTTCTTCCTCCGTCTACGGTCCACACTCACCTCACCGAAGTGTTGAAGCTAAGAAAATCCCGACTCTAAATGTTCGAACCTAAGTGTAACCTAAGGTTACTGATCCTGCGGTCGAACGTGGAACGCCACAACTCTAATAACTAGAGCAAGAGAGCGAGATGTCTACAAGCACACCCCAGGTGCTTCAGCAGGGAGGTCCCACCACGTACCCAGAAGTATAGAAAAACTTCTCCTCCAAAACAAAAGGCTTAGCTAGGTACGAGGAAAGCACGGACTTGGCGATATCAAACTTGGGGGGGGGGGGGGTAACCTCTTCCAAAGTGGCATTCCTGGTAACCCAGAGGGTCTATTTGTAGACAAATTGAGGGGGGGGGGGGGGTTGGTTACTCGCGAGTTGCAATGGGTACTCACCCATACTCACGAGTTGCAATGGATACTCGCCCATACTCGCTTCCTTGAGACTGCCCAACACTGTACTGGCGAGGTCTGCGAATAGCCGCCTCCTTAGGCATTTCTCATCTCGACGAATTACGGGTTATACAATTACACCGTATGATGACTTCTTTATATAATGGTGTGTATATATATATATTGTTGGAGATTCTGTATTTGTTATGTTGCATTATTTTATATTTTGTCCATTTTTACCATTGTACTCTTTTTCCCACTCATATATATACAAGAGTGGTGCTGAACAATAAACTAATTCTCTCTTTTCAATCGACAACATGGTATCAGAGCCTTAGGGTTCTCGTACCTCCTCCCGATACCGCCGATACCGCCGATACCGCCGACACTACCTGATCCCGCTTCCGTCCGGGATTCCGCAGCCGCTCCCGTTAGCGATCCACTTTCGATCCCTCCCGCGATCGCTCTCTGCTGCTGATTCTTCCGCTCCTGCGCGCATACCCGCGTCCGCCCAAGCTCGTGTACGCCGCGCCTGTGTCGTCCGCCCCTTCCAGCCGCATTCGCATCTTCCGCCGACTCCAACCACTTCTTCCCGCGCCTCCAGCCAACAGTTCCGTGGGAGGTTCTCTCCCGTCCTCTAGGAGCGTCGGTGTCATGGGCTCTTTATTCCCCCGTTCCGGCGTTCCCTCTTTGTTTCCTTCCGTCACTGCTGGAGTTATGGTTCCTTTCCCTCTTTCTATGAGGGCGACTCTTATCTTGTGATACCCTTTGCGTTTCTGTGTACGTTCACCTCGATTTCTATTCGAGGTTTTCTATGTCTGCGAGTGTTACTTGCTTCAAGCTTCATGACTTCCTTTCTCCTAGAGGCGGCCTTGCACCTCGTGGTGGTTATGGCTCTGGCCGATCCCAGACTAGATCATCTCTGTTTAGATCTGCACACTTATCTGATGCTGTGGAGGACACCTTTGTTCCTCACTCTCTAGATTCAAATGCGGCTCCCCCTGCTCTTTCTGCTGAAGAAATCCTGGATTTCCGTCGCTTGATGCATGGTCCACCTGCTGAGCAGTCCAGTTCATCATCCTCTTCCTATGCCCACCAGGGCCCTCCAGGGGCTCATTCCGCTTCACACCCCTGTCCTCATAGTGGATCATTGACTTAGGATCTACTGACCACATGACTAGGTCAGCCACAGGTTCTGTGTCCTACACTCCCTTGTCTGGCCGATACAAAGTGAGAATTGCTAATGGATCTCTCTCCCCCATTGCTGGGAAGGGATCTATTCCTTGCTCCTCTCTTACTCCCTCCTCTGTTCTTCATGTTCCTGCATTCACTTGAAATCTTCTGTCTATTAGTCATTTGACTAACTCTATGAACTGCTCAGTAACCTTTTTTCCTACCTCTTGTATTTTTCAGGACCTGAAGACGAGAACGATGATTGGCTCTAGTAGACTGTGCAATGGGCTATGTGTTCGACCCCTCCACCTCATCATGCTCCAGCCTTATCCAGTCTCCAACGGCTCATCATGCTGTCGTCTTGGCCATCCCCCTATCTATACTATGAAGTTTTTGCTTCCTACTATGTCTACTGCTTGGTTTAATGTTTTTCACTGTGATGTATGTGAACTTGGTAAATATCATCGTAGTTCTCTTCCTCTTATGTCTCCGCGTAACTCTGTTCCCTTTGCCCTTATTCATACTGATGTTTGGGGTCCTAGTCCTACTGCGTCTATTTCTGGTTGCTCATGGTTTGTTTCGTTTATTGATTGTTACTCTCGTTGCACTTGGGTATATTTTATGAAGCATAAAAATGACATGTTTTCTCTTTTTCAACGCTTTCATAAGATGGTCACTACTCAGTTTAATGCTACCATTAAAGTCTTGCATAGTGACAATGACCGCGAGTATATTGACTCACGTTTTGAGAAATACCTGAGTGATCTTGGTATCATACATCAAACTTCATGTGCTTACACTCCAACTCAAAATAGGGTTGCTGAGCGCAAGAATCGGCACCTCCTTGAGGTTGTCAGATGTCTCCTTCTCCAAATGAACCTCCCGAAATATTATTGGGGTGATGCAGGGTTAAGAATCGGCACCTCCTCACTGCTGCCTACCTCATCAATCGCATGCCTACTCGTGTTATTGGGTTTCAGACTCCTCTAGCCACTCTTGGGGTTAGTCCCACTTCTCTCTCGCCTCGTATCTTTGGGTGTGTGTGTTTTGTGCACATCTATCCCAAAACCAAACTCGACCCCTGCGCTTTGCGGTGTGTTTTTATTGGTTACTCACCCATCCAGAAAGGCTATAAGTGCTTTCATTCCATCACCAAGTGGACATTTGTCACTATGGTGTCACTTTTCGAGAATCTGAAGCTTACTGTGGGACCTCTCTTCAGGGGGAGACAAGTACTAGGGAAGTGAGTTCCACTGCTTCTGTTCCCTTGCCTATTCCTCCTGCTTTTGTTCCCTTGCCTATTTCCCCTGCTTCAGTTCCCTTGCCTATTTATCCTCCTATCCCTAGTGACCCGGTGATGCCTCTTCCTCCTATGCCTCCTCCATTGCAGGTTTACTCTCGCCGACGACGGGGCACGGACACACATGCCTTACCCACACTACCTGGGCCACCACTTGATCCATCTTCCGGTACTGACAGAGGTAATTGTATTTCTACTCAGCATCCTCTTTCCCATTTTGTGACCTATGACTCTTTGTCACCTTCACATAGAGCATTTGTCACCTCCTTATCTTCTATATATATTCCTCGTTCTTGGCAGGAAGCTCTTGAGCATAGTGAATGGAAAGCAGCTATGTTGGGGGGAAATGGCGGCCCTTGACAAGAATCATACTTGGGATCTTGTCCACCTACCTAAAGGGAAAGTCGTTGTGGGTTGTAAATGGGTCTTCTCTGTGAAGCAGAACTCCCAAGGCCTGGTTGAACGGTACAAAGCTAGGTTGGTTGCTTGAGGATACACTCAAACAACTGGCATCGACTATCAGGAGACATTTGCTCCAGTTGCTAAAATGAATTCAATCAGAATATTGCTTTTTTGTGTCGTGTGCAAAGGGTGAAGTCTCAGTCAGTTGGATGTGAAGAGTACATTCCTTCACGGTGATCTTGAGGAGGAAGTCTACATGTCCCTGCCTCCTGGTGTTCTTCCAAAAGGGTCAGCAGGGAAAGTTTGCAGGTTGAAGAAAGCTTTGTACGGCTTGAAGCAGTCGCCTCGTGCTGGTTCAGGAGATTTCATCAGGCAATGATGTCTTTATATCTCAAAGGAAGTATATTCTGGATCTATTGGAAACAACTGGAATGATTAGGCGTAGACCCGCTGACACCCCAATTGAAGCCAATCACAAGCTTGGTAGAGATGGTGGAGAAATGGTTGATGGCATACCAAGTTTCCAGCGACTGGTGGGGAAACTTATCTATCTCTCCCATACCCGTCCACACATATCTTATGTTGTGAGCGTTCTCAGCCAATATATGCACTCACCGAGATCACAACACCTTGATGTTGCATACAGAGTCCCGTGGTATCTCAAATCCTCTCTAGGGAAAGGCATACTGTTTACACTGAGCAAGGAATTAACGGTAGAAGTTTACACAGATGCAAACTGGGCAAGTTCTATTGATGATCAACGATCTACATCAAGATATTGCTCCCTTGTTGGGGGCAATCTGGTGACCTGGAGAAACAAGAAACAACATGTCGTAGCCAGATCCAGTGCTGAGGCGGAGTTTCGGGCAATGACGCTTGGGATATGCGAAGGGTTATGGATTCAGTCGATTATGAGGGACTTGGGTATGGAATGCGGTGGTTCAATCAGGATCTATTGTGATAATAAAGCCGCTATTAGCATTGCCCACAATCCAATCCAACATGACCGTACTAAACACGTGGAGATCGACATGCACTTCATTAAGGAGAACATAGTAAGGGGAATGGTGTGTGGTACCCTTTGTCCCATCAAACCACCAGCTTGCAGATGTGCTTACTAAGCGACTGAGTCAGTGCTCCTTTGACAAGATATTGGGCAAGTTGGGCATGACTGACATTACATGCCCAACTTGAGGGGGAGTGTTGGAGATTCTGTATTTGTTGTATTGCGTTATTTTATATTTTGTCCATCTTTACTGTCTTTACCCCTGTACTCTTTTTCCCACTCCTATATATTCAGGAGTGGTGCTGAACAATAAACTAATTCTCTCTTTTCAATCAACAATAAACACACACACATGAGAGAGGGAGAGAGAATCTTTATAGCCCTCCTATACCTACATGTAAGAGGGATAGGAATAGAGATAGGGAGAGGGAGAGAGAGGTAGAGAGAAATTGATTTTTTAGGTAAAAATGTAATTTTTTGTACAAAATAAAAATAGGAATATTGATTCATATTCTTTTACGGTCATTTCAAGTACTCATATGTATATGTTTTGAATAAAAGTCAGATATGCGGCGCAACCCGCTCGAATACACCCACTAAGAGTCAACGAGCACGACAAATGTCACCGCCCCCAATGAGAGAGAGAGAGAGAGAGTTAGCGCCCACGACAAATGTCGCCGCCCACGCCGTTGCACTCACATAGGGCCGGAGACCCGTGCCATTTCACTCGTGTGTGTATTTATAAACTACTAAAAAGAAACGTAAAACCAAACCAAAGCATAATTATGCTAGTTCACTAGTTACAATATTAATTAGCCATTAAGCAATTTTATTGTATAAAATCAAAAAAAGCAATATTTAAATAATATATAATTAGCATAATTAGTAAAACATCAGACTAATATTCAACCAAAAGAGGAAGGAATAAACTTGATAAGCACATTATGACTTATCTAAGGTTCATTTTGTTGACTGTAATTAAAGGCGTTACATTTTGATTACTGAGCTTGCTAAACAAATTATGCTCTTATCATTCAAAATAGATTATCAGAAATAAATGTACTATAGATGCTAACTACGCTTGGTAAAGAGATGAGCAGATAAATGCCAACTTAATTCCGGTATGCTTCAATTGGGAGAATCGACGAGGTCATGAACCCTAATTAAGCGTAAGATAAGTAGTGGGGGTTACAGTTACCAAGAAACTTCAGAGATGGTGAATAAAGAAGATGCTATGAAGGAAAGTAGGAAGTTTAGGGTGCTTTGATAGAGGAGAGATAGGAAGACTGAGCGACTTCTTAGAACATAAGAGGACATTGATTCTTGTTAGCCTTAAAGCAACGACTGGAGAATGAGTTGTGACTCTCGAAATCCGAAGAAGCATTGATGAATGAGAGTAGCGACCAGACAAAAGGTGCGGCAACCGGAGAAATGGTGTGGTTGTTGGTGAGTTTCGAAAGCTTCAAAGTGCAACGAGAAGCTTCAACGAACGAGAGCAAATGAAAATGGGAGGAGACGGGGCTTTAGTTTCGAGGTTTCGGTTTTAAGAGGTTTCGGTTTTAAGAGTTATGGGCGTAAGCTGGGTGAAAATTCCAAACACGATATTTTCAAATAACACAAATTTTTAAAAGATCAGCTTAGCCGATATATCAAAAAATTCCAGTACATCAGCCGATTTTTTATTATTATAGACAGTGACGGATGCAAACTTTTTTCCGTGTGGGTGGAACTCTAAACTATTAAAAAATAATTAATCGACAAATAAGACACAAATCTTTAACTTAATATTTAATTAATTCATAGAATCTATTATAAGCACTCTTGAATTCTTCTTTAAATACTTTTATTTAACATATCATGATTAAAACGTCTATATTTCAAATTCATTATAATTAATTTCACAATTCCTAAAACTTTTTAATAAAAATCTCAAATATTCATTTTTTTAATCAGTTAATTCCTAAAAAAATTAATATAAAAATCTTGACAGTTTATTTTTTTAAATATTTCTAATTCTTTATTTTAAAATATTAAAACTATTTTTTATCAATAATTTTAACTTATCATTTAATCTCTTGAATCTATGATCAGAAGCAAACTTGAACTTTTTTTGAAATTTGTTTACTTTACATATCACATAATCACGTTAGGGAGTAAATGAATGTCATTGACTTATTAAAATTAATACATTTAGCGCATATTAAAAGAATGTCGGCGGTAGGATTTGAACTCATGCCCTCTCACAAAAACAAAGCCTTAGTGATGCAGGACGAATCTATAGGCGGCGGAGTAACGATGTCCTAACCCTACATGCAATGCAAATGAGCACGAGACAAGTGTAATGAACCTAAACACTGGCTAATGAAGGGTTAGAGGCTTGATGCATGGCTACTTGAATGCAACCCTAATGTGCAGTACAATATCTGACGGCAACTTCAAGACATAATAATAAATAATTAAATGGCACGCGTATGATTTTGAGAAAAGCAATATAAATTCTTTAGGCAAACGGGTTTATGCTTTTCTCCACGTGGAGGGCCAAAACAAGAGCGCACGGCGAATAGTTCCTGCAAATCACAAAATAATCTAGAACAAAAGTCTCACGATGCTATTTATCCAAACAAGTAAAGATCACAACACAATATTTAAATGATGAAAACAAGAGCTCGTACAACAAGAAAACTCACAAAAGTATGAGGGCTACCCAAGGTGAGGAGATCCGGTGAATCACGGCGCGGAGGTGGCGATCCGGAAGGAACCAGAGGCGGTCGATGAAGCAGACAGCTTGATCTGACTGTAGGAGGCACAATCGGGCGGTGGGGAGGTAGATCCAGCTGTATGGAGGTGGATCCGGGCTGTGGGAGGGTAGATCCGGCTGTATGGAGGTGGATCTGTGCTGCGGGAGGGCAGATCCGACTGTAAGGAGGTGGATCCGGGCTGTGGGAGGTAGATCTGATGGTGTAAGTGGTGGTTGGGTGGTGAGATGGCTGCTGGGAATGGAGGGCAGAGATTGGGATTTGCTGGAATAGGCAGGAAAACAGCCAGGAAAACTTGGATCGGCAGATCTGGATGTCGGGCTGTGGAGGAGAGGGAAGGAGGGGTTGTGGTGGCTGTTGGGGCTTGGGGTGGGGTCGGCGGAAGGTTGAGAGGGTGGCTGGAAGGGCGGCGGTAGCGTGGCAGCTGGAAGGAGGCGGTAGCGGCCGGTTTGGAAGACTGTAGGAGCGGCAGGTTGCTGAACAACAGTGATAGGAGAGGGCGACTGGCTGTTGGAGAGATGTGGGGGAGGCGGTAGGGGGATTTGGAGGTGGAGGAAGGTGGCTAGGGATTAGGGTTACCTTTGGGGAGTGGAAGAGGGCCTAGGAGTCATCACGTAGGGTTCCACGGAGTTGGCACCGTTGAGTGATCGCTAGAATCCGGGAATAGTCTTTCTCCAAATTCTGCAATACCTCGTGGCAGCCCCCTACACTCTTATTTATACATAAAGAAGACTAGGGCACCCCGACATCAATGGCTGCAATTGGCCGGGGATGGGGAGAGCCCGATTACATGAAAATAAAAGACAAAACAACAAAGTAATTTATGAAATTGTAGACAAACGACGAGCCGGACGCATCCGTAGAGTCGGATCATCGATCCGGAGACGCTATATATGGTACTATGGTAGATAGCCAATCGGCCCCGAACAGGCCCAAAACTCATCATCCGTTGCAGACCTATATAATAGTTTTAAATTCTCTTAATATTAATATTAAATAAATATTAGAAGTGGGGTCTTCAGTGTGGGCCGCCCACACTGGGCCTAGTATAGATCCCCCCCTGATTATAGAAAATGCCATAAACTATAGTATGAGGAAAAATATCATTTTCCTTTAATATCAGAGATGCAGTCCGATATTCAAAACATTAATCTATATATGATTTTGTGATATTCACTTACTCTTTGAAAGTATAGTTTTTTCTCAATTGTTTTTGAACTCTCTCCCACCATCATGTCTTTTTATTATTTATAAATGATCTATTTCTAAGTTCTAAAAATATTTTTGATAATCTTCTTAATAAATTAGTTATCTCATCCCACATCAGTTTGCCTCCTTTAAAGAACTTCAGTTTTTCTATGAGTCTTTTTTCAAATTCCAGTACCTAATCTTAAGGAAATTACTATTTTCTTATACTCTTAAAATGTATCATAGTTATGACTCTATATTCCATGACCAACCTCTCATGGAGCAACGAGCTAGATGAATATCCCTACTTATTTCCTCTAGATTTTTTCAGTCAATTAATCGAGTAGATTATATTATCTTACCGTTGTTTAGGGTGTTCATATTTTCATTTATTTCTACATTAGAAGAAATCAACAAATTATGCAATTTTGGAATAACGACCATTGAAAAATATTCTAGTGCAAGACATTTTGATTAATTTGTTGTGAAGGCCAAGTGCCTCATGTCTATGTTGATCTTTTGGGCTAAGAAAATGTGTTTCAGAAAATAATGATTTTGTTTCACCCAACAAAATAATTATATTGACAAGGATTTTATAAAATTTGTGAAGTTTGATAGGAGCTAATATATTTCACTAGACACGTTTTATTTTTAAGACTCGAGTCGTTTTAATGGCCCGACCCCTTTGTGAAAGTCGTAGATAACGCTACAAATTAGATTCTAAATATTTCACAATTTTTTGATGTTATCTTGACCATCAAATTACGATCAAATGACAATTATCGAAATTATCCTGATTTTGATAGTTTGATTATTAGGCGATCCACCACATCCAGACCACCCATGTGCAACCTAGATAGGTTTGCTATATGGAAATCTAGGATTGGGCTTTATATGAATTCAATAGATAAGGGATTTATGACTCTATTCTTACAGGTCCTTTCATCCCAAAGAAGGTTAGCATCACAGGTGATGGTGAGCTCCTTAAACATGTTATCTTACTGTGACATAGAATTGGTTACATTTGGAGTTCATTTGACCTTTGATTTAATTTGATTTATTACTGGCACACTTTTGGGTACTTAAAAATAATATTTTGATGATTAACTCGGGGTTTAATGATTCTTGCCCTAAGTGTTTGTTATTATGACCTAATCATGTTATTGCAGGGGTTTGGTGGACATGATGAGTAAGTGGGCTTTTAATATCTTATTATATCCAATCAAACAATAAATTTATCAAATATTATTGTTATGAAGACATTTTTCTAACTCAAAGCACTCAAGTGGGTCTTTATATTCATATTCACAAAATTCTTCTACTTTTTGAACTACTAAGATCTGGTAAAGGAGAAAGATGAGATCGCTGTAATAATTTCTGACTAATTTCGGAAGTTCAAGCTAAAAAAAATCTAAATATCTCCATTCTATTGTATGTCACTTGAACATGATGCTGGTGTTCATGTCCTCTTCTTGATATTTGTACACACTAGATGAATGGGCACAGGTCCCCCATGCACAATATTTGACAGGTGGTGCCACGTCGTAGGTGTTCCACGTGTACAGTATTCGACGACAACAATAGCTTCAGCTGCCATCACATAGTTTTCTGTGTGATGCTTTATTTTTTTTATCTCCTCTATATTTTTCTATTTTATTTTAATTAAAAAAAAAATTTAATCTATTGTCTTTTTTATATTTTATATTTTTTAATTTTATTTTATTGCAAATTTTTTCATTTTATATAGTATGGATGTACCTCTCCTGCGTTCGCAGACCATTAACGTGACAGTTTTCTTCTTAATTATTAAGGAAACCAGGGAGGGACAATCCTTTCAGATGCACTTATGTTCTCCCAGATGGCATTACGAATACAAGGGGTTTCGTTAAAGACATTGACGAAGCACGGAGATTTCTGTACCTACCGGATGGGTGCTCCACTACACCAGGAGTGCAAGCAGTGGATAGTCAAGAAGATGCAGGGCCTGCAGGAGATAGGAAGAGAGTTGACATGAATAGAAGTGTAGGATTTATACTTTTGTAAGAAAAGAAAGGTGTTTCTCTGATCAGTAAAATAACTTCTCTTTGCTGCCCAGGAATTCAACCTTACAAATGAGCGTTTTCTGGTTCCTGAGATGATCTTCTGTCCCGCTGATTTGGGTTAGTTCTGATGATGAATTCTCAATAAATGATGCATGATCAGTAGCAGAAATAATTAGCTGAGTATAAGAACTGGTTTTAGGTTTGATGCAGAAGTTCTAACATGATATTAGAGCAGATCGCCCAATTGAAAAAGAAGTCCACGTGTTAAGAGGCTAAATACCCTACAAGTGAGGAGGGCATCTTGTGAATATGCTCCCTTATCAGGAAATTCATGTAATCCGGAAACAATTGGTTTTAAATTGGATGCTTGAGTTTTAATATGGAGAAATGCACTCTGCCGGTTACACTTGTTTAGATGTAATCCACTTATAATGTTATTATATTATAATTTTTTACTATATCTTGAACAAGGTGAACTTCATGCTGCTGGGACCTATCTTATGCATGGAAATGTTGAAAATTTCAACTTTATTTGCTTTTGTTTTGGACATTTTTTAATAATTCTTATAAAGTAATATAAACAAGACTTTCAAAGGGTAGCGGGTAGGAAAAAAAGTTTTATAGATAGGTGTACCTAAGGTTATATGATAGAAGTTTAAAATGATTGCAAAGATTAGTTTTAACACCTCAACACTCATTAGGAAGAAATGGGAGAAAAAAGCACCAGTGGAAAGGCTGGCTAGAAGCTTGTTATAAAAATACTAGCTCTTGTTCTTAGTTTTTAGTATTGGCAGAATTTCATTCATTTTCTTTGACTTTATAAGAATGACAAATCATAAATTTGAATTATTGAGTATTTACCATACGATTACTCTCATGTGTGTTATTCTTCAGTTCTAAAGGACTTCTATCTTCTTCATTCTTTCTCTATTGTTATTAAGTTGCATCTGAGACGTGCCTTTATCCTTCTCTACAGGTATGAATCAAGCTGGCCTAGCTGAATGCATCATCAAAGCTGTTCATGCATGCCATCCTTATCTTCATCCTGTACTATTTGAGAGGTAATGCTTGCTGATTTCAATTGCTTTAAGATATTTACTACGTTGGAGTTCATCGTCTTCTTGCTTCGTCTCTTCTGATAGACTCGAAAACTCCTTGCAGCATTATTTTGACTGGTGGTAGCACATTGTTTCCTCGATTTGCAGAAAGGCTGTAAGATGATCTGTAACTGTTGTTTTTTGTTCGCTACAAGTACGCGCAGTATTGCTTAAGCTCGTTTCTCAAATCTTGTAGAGAAAGGGAGCTGCGACCTCTGGTCCGTGATGATTATCGGGTTAAGATAACTTGTCAGAAAGAGTACGAAGTTTTCATGCTTGACTTTCTCATTCGAGTTTTTATGTATATAAAACTCCAGTTGTATCTATTTTCTTCGGTCAGGCAGCTATTCAAGGGTATGCTAGAAGTTTTGTGCTTTTTCGAACACTGCACGTGACTTGCAGCACCTTTTTAAAAAAAAACCATACTGTCTGCAGCAGGATTTTGGAGAAACCCGGCTCTCTGCAGCAGGGTTTTAATGAAATTTTGCTACCTGTAGTAGGGTTTCTTCTGGCAATCATAGGTTTAATTACTGATTGTTCTTCTCTGCAAAGTTTGGGAAACTTCAAGGACTATGCAAACCCAAAAATTATTATCTATTTCCATTTAAATCCATACTATACTATTGGGAGTAAAATACAAAATCTCTTCTCATTTCATTAGTTGGAAATTTTGCTTTCTTTGACAAACATACCTTTGTGCGCAGCCCCATTAAAGGTGTGTGGAGAGGCGGGTCGCTACTGGCATCTAGTCCCGATTTCGAATCAATGTGCGTCACAAAGTCCGAGTACGAAGAGCTCGGGTCTGCCCGTTGCCGCCGTCGTTTCTTCCACTAGTTGCTCGGATGATCAAACTCCTTGGCTCTCTGGCAAGCTAGCAGAGATCAAATCACCCATGGAAGGTGAGGAGCTGCTTTGACCTTCTGTGCTACTGTTCTATCGCATTACCTAGAATCAATGTCTTTTCTCATGTTAATTTTGATTCGTCGTTATTTCTCAAACAATATCTCGGTCTTCTAACGCCATACTGCTCGATAAACTGCCTCCTTGCCGACATAAATACGTGCACGCCATCCGACGAACTGTCGCTAGAAGAGAAGACTCGGAGCGTCCCATTGATTGTATTAAAGAATGTGATCCTTTTTGACTTATTAGGGCTCCTCCCTCATGTATAAGGAGGGGATTAGGTATTAGTTATCTTGTGAAGTCTTTGTAAGCTCTCTCTTGGAAAAGACTTTTTGAAATCAGTTTTCTGAAACTAAATTACGAGGAAGGAGAGATAAAATTGTCCAGTTTTTTTATTATCTCAGCACAGTCTGCATCTCCCATTATAATGCTGGGTGAAACTAGGAAGAGCCTGGTTATGATTGTCATGGCCTTCCATGAAAAATTGCAGCTTTTGCTTATGCTTGCAGATTTAGGTGTCAAGTTATTGAATTGAGATACAAAGTGTTGTTTTGATGGAGAAAACTTTTGAAGCCATGTAATATTTGTATGAGTTAACTCCCATGTAAAACTATTTGTAACAGTTTTTGAACTCTTGACACATGATTTCTTATTATATTTGTAACGTAGTTTTTGTAAAACTATTTGTAACATAGTTTTTGGACTCTTGACGCATGATTTCTTATTATCTTTGTAAAACTATTTGTAACATAGTTTTTGTAACAGTTTTTGAACTCTTGACACGATTTCTTATGTTTTGATGGAGAGAACTTTTGAAGCCATGCAATATTTGTGTGAGTTAACTCCCATGTAAATGTTGAATTTCAAGTCCGTTGTTATGTTTTTGCATTTTTTCATAAGGGTATGTGTCTTTTGTACTATTTTCCCTACTCGATATATATGAGTAGAGGGGGTGATTATTAGAAGTAATTTTGATTTTCCCCTCTCAACTTGGTATCAGAGCACGCACGCCCTAGCCGCATCTTCTCCGACTTTCGCTCGCAACCCGCGTCGCCTCCGCCTTCCGCTCGCAGCCCGCGTCGGATCCGCCTTTCGCTCAGCCCCTCTGCTCCGGACGACCTTCCCACCGGCCGTTTGAGAGTCGACCGCTCCTCTCCCTTCTAATGCCGCCCTAGGCTCCTGCTGTGGATGCTAGGGTCGGCTCCTCTCCTTCTGGACACTAGGGCTGCTGCCGTGGGTCTCTTGGCTCCTCTCTTTTGCTGTCGGAGGCTTGGTCGGACGTGATATGCCCTAGTTTTTTGTCCTGCTGCCTTGCCGTTGCTGATGGATGCTCTGACAACCCCTTCCGCTCTTCATTTGGCGATTTTTTGTTGATTGGCAGCCCCCCTCTTGCTCTCATGGGGGATTCTACGGTCTCTTCGCCACAAATAAGTGAAGTTATGCCACAGATGGGTGACCCGCAGCGGACCCATGGCCACTCAGGCTCGTTGAAGATTACCACCGTTCCCTTGGACGGAACAAATTATTTGGAATGGTCCCGTGCTGCCCAACATGTGATCCGCAGCCATCAGATGTTTGGTTACATCGGCGGAACTGTTGAGCAGCCGTCCAAGACTGACCCTACTTGGAAACGCTGGGACTCCGAGAATTCTCTTGTTGTATCATGTCTTCTTCACTCCATGTCCCCCAAGGTATATCGTAGTTACATGCTTTTGGACTCTGGTTACGATATCTGGACCCGGGCCAAAACACGTACTCGCAGATTGGAAGTTCCACGCAGATCTATGAGCTTACCCGTCGCATTCTGGAGCTCCAACAGGGATCTATGACTGTGTCCACTTACTTCTCGGAGTTTGAACGACTCTATCAGGAGTTGGATTTTTTCGAGCAGTTTACTGCTTCCTGCACGACCGACGCCGTGAAGCTGCAGGAAAAGGAGAACCGATACCGCTTACATGTATTCCTGAAGGGGCTGAATATGAAGTCTGATACTGTCCGGACTCATATTTTGCATCGATCACCCCTTCCGTCCCTGAGGGAAGCTTTCGGCATAGTTCTTGGTGATGACGATCGACATCGATCCCTCAACACGACTGCACCTGCGGTGGATCGGTCTGCCTTTGCTAGTGTTGGTAGTATTGGTCGGGGGGGGGGGGGGGGGGGGGGGGGGGGGTCCAACAATACCGACACCATTCCTACGCGTGACCACTGTGGGCGCCAGGGACATTCTCGGGAGGTGTGCTTCAAGCTTCATTCGCATCTTATCCCTCCGGGATCCGGGCGTGGCCGTGGACGTGGACGTGCCCCTGGACGTAGTGGATACCGTCAGAGCGGCACTCGATTTCAGGATGCTGCCTACTCCACAGAGTTTCAGAAGGATCACCAGGGTCAGCTTCCCAGCCATCTTACCACCTCTGAATTGGATGCCCTTCGTCGCCTGCTGCACTCCCAGTCTGATTCTTCCCCGAGTGGGACTTCTACTTCATTTGCTGCTGCTACTATGCCAGCTGCTCATACTGCCGCGACTCCTCCATCTGAGTGGATCATTGACTCTGGTGCTACTGACCACATGACTGGTTCCCCTACAGGTTTTTCCTCTTACACCCCCTTGTCTGGTAAGGATAAAGTTGTTTCGGCCAATGAAACTTTATACCCTATTGCTGGAAAGGGGAACATCTCCCGTTCCTCCTCTCTTTCGCTTACTTCTGTTCTGCATGTCCCTTCGTTTCCTCGCAGTCTCCTTTCTAATAGCAACCTTACTAAATCTCTTAACTGTTCGGTAACTTTTTTCCCTGATTCTTGCGTCTTTCAGGAACTTGGTACGAGGCGGTGCATTGACAGTGGTAAGAATCGTGGTGATCTGTACTATCTGGATGCTACTCGGTCACCCCTCGCTCTCTCCTCGTCTGCTGCTGCTACCGAGTCCGATGCTCGACGCTGGCACTTGCGTCTTGGTCATCCGTCTCCTGTTTATCTTCAGAAACTGTTTCATGCTTTATCTCATTTTGTTCAAATTTTAAATTGTGATGTGTGTGTGATGTTTAAACATGTTCGACACTCTTTTTCGCATTTATCTTCTTCTAGTAGTACGCCCTTTGCTATTATACATTCTGATGTTTGGGGACCATCCCCTGTTGTTTCCTTGTTATTGGTGGTTTGTTACTTTTATTGACTGTTTTTCCCGGACTACCTGGGTTTATCTGTTAAAGAAAAAAGGGGAAGTTTCTTCTATATTTCAGAGCTTTCATAAGATGGTACAAACTCAGTTTGGTGGTACCATTCGTGTTCTTCGTAGTGACAATGGGGGGGGGGGGGGGGGGGGGGAGTATGAGGACCGTGGGGCGTTCGGTGCATACCTCTCTAGTCATGGTATTATTCACCAAACCACGTGTGTCTATACGTCCACCCAAAATGGTGTGGCCGAACGAAAAAATCGGCATCTTCTTGATGTTGCTCGTTGTCTCCTTGCCACCATGCATCTTCCAAAATATTTTTGGGGGGGATGCTATTCTGACGGCCACTCATCTTATCAACCGTCTTCCCTCCCGTGTTCTACACTATATGACTCTGTTGGTGCGTCTCTCAACTACGTCTGTTATTCACACTTCCTCTCTCCCACCCCGTGTATTTGGGTGTGTTTGCTTTGTTCATCTTCACACACCACTTCGGGATAAGCTTGACCTCCGCGCTCTCCGATGTGTCTTTCTTGGCTACTCCACCACCACTAAGGGGTATCGGTGTTATCACCCGCCTACCAGACGTTTCTTTTGCACCATGGACGTCACGTTCCGCGAAGAGGAACCTTATTATGTGGACTTGACTCCTACTTGTCGTCAGGGGGAGACTGATGCCGATGCCCGGGATGCTGCTCCTGTTCCTCTTCCTCTTGTTCCCCCACCAATTCCTGTTATGTCCATACCCTCTATATCGTCATCCACTCCTCATTTACCAACATCTACGCCTTTCCCTACATACCATTATCCATCTCTCATCTCTCCGCTGCCTCATGTCTATCATCGCCGAAAACCAGATATCCTGCCCACTGCTGCTCTGTCATTGCCAATGCCGTTGTTGGACTCAAATTCCGATGCTGACTTACATGTTCCCATTGCTCTGCTAAGAGGTAAGACTATATGTACGGAACATCCTATTTCTAATCATGTTGTTTATGATCATCTCTCTAAGCCCCATCGGGCTTTTATATCATCCTTGTTCGAAATCTCTATCCCTAAGACATGGCAGGAAGCGGCTGATATTCCTGCATGGGCACAAGCAATGAAGGAAGAAATGTCCGCTTTGGAGAAGAAACATACATGGGATGTTACTCCTCTTCCTCCTGGAAAGAAACCCATTGGTTCTAAATGGGTCTTCTCAGTCAAGCAGAACCAGAATGGGAAAGTTGAGCGGTGTAAAGCTAGGTTGATTGCTCGTGATTACACTCAGACTCTGGGAGTTGATTACCAGGAGACCTTTGCCCCGGTGGCAAAGATGAACTCTATTAGTGTGATCATTTCATGTGTTGTGATCTTAGATTGGGAACTTCATCAACTGGACATCAAGAATGCGTTCCTACACGGTGGCCTAAAAGAAGTGTGCATGGCCATTCCTACGGGATTTGTGAAGGGACAAGAGGGTCTTGTTTGTCGTTTATGGAGGTCTTTGTATGGGCTGAAACAGTCTCCAAGGGAGTGGTTCGGCAGATTTCACAAGGCTATGATCAAGTTTGGTTATAAACAGGGTCACTCAGATCATACTTTATTTATCTGGAGAAATGAAGGTAAAATCACCGTGATCATTGTCTATGTCGATGATATTGTGATCACTGGAAATGACTCGGATGAAATTGCTAAGATGAAGGCCCTCCTGTCAGCTGAGTTCGAAGTAAAGGACTTGGGAAGGCTCCGCTACTTCCTAGGAATTGAAGTGACCCGTTATGACAAAGGTGTTTTTATCTCGCAACGTAAATATGTGTTAGTTCTGCTAGAGGAGAGCGATATGCTTGGTTTTGCTCCTGCTAACACACCTATGGAGGAGAACCATGAGATTGATGAAGATAGCAATGGTGATCGTGTGGATGCAGCTAGTTATCAGAGATTGGTGGGAAAACTTCTATACCTCTCACATACGCGTCCTGACATCACGTATGCTGTTGGGAACCTGAGTAGGTATATGCACGTCCCAAGAATCTGACACCGGGATGTTGCCTTTCGTGTTCTCCAGTATTTGAAGAAAGCTCCCGGACGGGGGCTAATGTTCTCAAAGAATGATCATTTGAAGATTGATGTCTTCACCGATGCTGACTGGGCCGGTAGTCGTGATGACCGAAAATTTACGACAGGTTACTGCACATTTGTCGGAGGAAACTTGGTCACGTGGTGCAGCAAAAAACAAAATATGGTGGCAAGATCCAGCGCAGAAGCAGAGTATCGGGCAATGTCCCAAGGTCTCTGTGAAGGTCTGTGGTTGGGTACCTTATTGCAAGATCTTGGGCTTCAGAAGGATACTCCCATCTCCCTGTACTGTGATAACAAAGCGGCGATCAACATAGCTCATAATCCAGTTCAGCATGACATGACCAAGCATGTTGAGGTAGATCGCCACTTTATCAAAGATCATCTTGAAAAGGGAAACTTAGTTACTCCCTCCGTCCACTCCATAGACCAGTTGGCCGATGTCTTCACCAAGAGTTTGAGATCCGATGCCTTCACTGATGATATCCATAAGCTTGAGATGACAGATATCTACTGTCCGACTTGAGGGGGAGTGTTGAATTCCAAGTCCGTCATTATGTTTTTGTATTTTCCCATAAAAGTATGTGTCTTTTGTACTATTTCCCCTACTCGATATATATGAGTAGAGGGGGTGATTATTAGAAGTAATTTTGATTTTCCCCTCTCAACTGTAAAACTATTTGTAACATAGTTTTTGAAATCTTGACACATGATTTCTTTTTATATTAGTTAGGTGATGTTTTGGGGTGACAGTGGCCAGTTCATTGTTGTTTGTTCTGATATCTTGTTGGAATTTGTATATGAATTTTATGTTTTTAGCGATTAAAGATCCTTCCTTAGTTGACATTTCAAACGAATCGGTGGTTAACACACACACACACACATGTTACGGAGTTGAAACGTTACGGAGTTGAAACTTAAATTCATGACACACACACGCGCGCGCGCACACACACACGTTAGGACTTACGGAGTTGAAACTTAAATTCATGATTAACGAGCCTAATTGTTGAAACTCGATCATGTATGGATGGTTGTTAACGAATTATTGTTCGAACTAGTCAAGTTCGAATGCCAGATAGATGTTTTTGTGTTTGCTCCGGCTGGCCGACGAGCATCCTTGGGCAGTTTTTGGCAATTAATACAGGTCGGTGGGGGCGGAGCGATGTCTTCTGCGAGCAACCATATTGCAGTTCCCATAGATTGCCCCAAATTAATTATTTATTTAATAAAAAACATTTATAACAATAATTAAGACTTAATAATAATAGTTAAGGGAGCCGATGAGCTTTAAATTTGTGTTGCTCAACTCATCCGCCAACATTATGTATCTTACGTGAAACTAAACCACGCATTAAGCACCATTCAATTAAGACATTTTTGTTTATTGCACCATAAATATTTAATTTTGACATTTTGTACCCACAGAAGCTTTAATATTGATATTTTGCACCCTAAATGTTCGATTAGGAGGGTGCAAAATGTCAATAGTAAAATCTTTGGAGGTACAAAATGACAATTAAATATTTAAGGTGCAATGTGCAAAAATCTCATAAATGGAGGATGCAGTGTCAAAAGTCTCATCAAAGGTCTCATGAACGATAAAAAATTAAAAAATGAAGTCCTTTCGCCATTTCAACTCCTTTTTTATTCACCAAATGTTCGATTTGCGCTAAATATCCAAACATGTCAATACATAAGTTCCTAATAGCAGAATTCGAGTTTGAAACAAACCACTTACAGGCAGAAGAAACATCCCATGAACATAAAAACAATATAAATCTCTTCTACAACATGAACAAAGATCTCCACGAGTAAATAAAGGCTAAGGGTCTGCTGATAAAGGCTGCCCCTAACATATCTTAACAAGAGTTTCTACAGCTGCAGATTATTCTGGCCCCTCCTCAATGGCGCGCCGGATTTACAAAAATCAATATTTATGTTTGTATTTTTAGCCAAAATTTTATTCAAAAAGGTTGAAAATGGAATTAGGTTTTAGGGTCAATCCGAAAAAAAAAAATTTCAATTTGGAATCATTTGGAGTCATTTATGTTCATTTTTTGTTTGAATATAAAATTTTCTACTCATGCAAACTTCATTTAGGAGAAATTTCTATAAAAGGGCAGCACTGTGCACAAAGCATCCCCGCATAGTGAGGGTCCGGGGAAGGGTATGCAGACTTTACCCTGCATTTTTGCAAGAGGCTGCTCCCCGGACTCAAGCCCATGACCTCAAGGTCCCACGGCAACACCTCAACCAGCACGCAAAGGCTCTCTTTTAGGAGAAATTTCTATGCTCAAACAAAAAATGTCCGAAAATGACTCCAAATGACTCAAAATTAAACTTTTTTTCTCAACAAACCCTAAACTTTATCTTATTTTCAACTGTTTTCAAGATAAAATTTTAACTCAAATGACTCAAAAATATAGATTTTAGGTGAACCGGCACACAAATGTTCGTGTCAGCCTGACGAACCTACAAACTTCTCAAATTTGGAACGTTTCAGCAGCTCAAAGTAGGAGCCAGATGCTGCTGAGCTTCGATCCTACCAGGCTGGCTGAAGTTTTTCTGCTCGATCTTCTCCTCCGCGCCTTTGCTTTCAACATCCTCGCCGATGTTCAGAGACGGCTTCTCGACCTGCTGACCGAACTCAGCAGCATCGAACATGTTAGCCGCAGACTGGTGAATATTCTGCCCATCATCATGTTGTTTCACATTAGAAGTATCTTCATCGGATCTCGCATCATAATAAATATCTTCACTATCTTGCTTTTCTGCATTTTTATGCTCAATGGCTGCAACAGGAGCATCTTCAGTCTTATTTTCTTCTTGAGTCTCCACAATGTGTTTTGGCTTGGCGCTCTCCTCCTGCATTCCGCCATCTTCGTGCTCTTGCTCGTCTTTAGTTGCGGCTTCAGCATTCGTGTCATTCGTTCTCCGCTTTGACGACGATCGACTGGACCTTTTTCTCTTGGGCTGAGGTTCTGATTGCAGTGGAGAAACTACCTTCAACTTTTCGCTGATTCGCGCGGATCTCCGAGGTTTTTCGCCGCTTCTGCTCCAGTCAAATTCATGTAGAGGCGGCGAATCGGGATGGGATTTAAGGTATTGGGAGAGCTGCTTTCTGCTGGCTATTTCCTCTCCGGTGGAAGCAATGAAAACAATTTCGTTTTCTTTGGATCTGCCACTTCTTTTTGGTGTAATCTGCAGGCATGAAATAGAAAGTTGATAAAGCAGCAATGTAGAATGACTGAGCAACAGCAGATTAATAAAGCCTAGTGTTGAGGTTTCTAGATTTTTTTTATCAATCATTTTAAACATAATTTCTAAGAAATCTCCATAACCAATACAAAAATGCATACTTAGCATTAATGAATGATAATCTTATTATGATTGGGAAATCATTGGTCATAGCATCTTTTAATACAAGGCAATGTGTTATGGGCTTCGGCCCGGTTATTATCTTTTAAGGTTTTTATTATATCATTTGGTGTTATTGTTAAGCGTCGTTATGTCTTAGTTTTTCAGCAAGGCTCCGTTTGGGGGGACTTATTTTCACCGGTCAAACGGTTACGACCGCATGAACCGGACCTTAATTAAGGTCCGGTTCATGCGGTCGTAACCGCTTGACCGGTGAAAATAAGTCCTCCCAAACGAAGCCTAAGTCTACTCTTGTAAGTCTATTTAAGGGACCCCTTGGGTTTTGTATTGGTATCCAAGAAGTATTTTCTATTTCCTTTGTTTTGTGTATGAGATTTTTGGTAGCTCTCTCCTCCCGAGCATGCCCCGTCTAGGCATCCGCGGTTCCGGCTTCACTGTATCTCTCCACCTCGAGCTATTACTCCAGCAAGCACATAACACAATGCTTTAAGTAATTTCATAATAGTTTTGATATTAGATCACTTTTAAGTGCTCGTTTAATAAGAATTACATAAAAATGTATTTTAATCTCTATACCATTTCATTGCGTGTATTCGTAACAAAAATCGCCAACATAATTAATCTACATGGCATAAAATGAGATTAATTCTTCAATACCATAATTATTTTAAAGTCGGCATCATTCGTCTCCCGTAAACTCATCATAAAAATTCACAAAGCTTGATTCCACAACAATTAGCAATAAGTCGAACATCTCATTTATTTTTCAATATCATAACCATATATAGTGATTTACTTTAATAAGCCTTAGTAAATGGGGACCTACAATTTGTCTTAGTGCTTCTTGCTTAATGCTTTATTCATATTAATTTTTAATTAATTATCCTACCTCATTATGCTCTTCCAATAAATAAAAAATCCATAAAATTCAAAGCCAGAATTTCTCCAGTATTTTAGGATTCGTTTGAATTTCACATCTTTATTTGTTTGAATACTTTGTTATCATGCTGGGTGTGGAAAGCTCACATTCAAAATGAGAAAAAAAAAACTTGTGGAAAATCGACCTTCTCTCTAAGATCAAGTGAGGGTAAATATGATTGAAGTCATATGCCAAAATGGTAGATAGGTGAAGGTGTAAAGCCATCTTGCTCGCAATGGTGAGTCGAGCAAGTGTGCTTAAATCCCTTAAAGATCTTTTGTGAAGCAGAGAAACGGGGAAATTGATTGCATCGCCTCTGGGGAGGAACAAATTTGTTTGGATTTTTAATAGTTTCTACAGCTTGGAGAAACTGGACGACAAGTCGGGTGTGATGCCGCCGACAATTGTGAAGTGCGGCTGCCATCAGGCAGAAGTTTTAAGGGCATTATTGGAGTGTTGTAGCTCATAGAAATGGTTGTTGTGGGCTTGTAAGTTGCATGGTAGGGACAGAAGTTTTAAGGGCATTATTTTTTGCATGAGCCTTGCGCCTAGGCTCTAAGACCCCTTGCGAATATTTGAGGTCTCACACCTGTTGATTTCCCACCTTCGCCCGCTTTGGTTTGCACCTTCTTCATAACATTTCCTTTTGATTCGAAGTAACATTTTCAAAAATAGATTGATGTAAAATTTCTAGACTTAAAATTGCTATGTGCAATATGTCTTGAAAAAAAACATTTCCTGTTCTTATCTTACTCGAGATTTTTTTTCCTCGAAGCAAAGGTTAATAATGCCTCAACAATTCACTTTCACTGGAAACCCCACATCTTCATCTTCCATCCAATAAATCCAATTTTGCTCAACAAACGTTTATAGAGTATAGTAGAACACAACTAAGAAAAAAATAGGATCAATTAAGGCTCTGTTTGGCGGGGCGTTTTTGCTCCGGTGAGTTTAGACAGACGCCAACATCATAGAATGTATGTTTGGCATGACAGTGGTTATGACCGCTACGAAGAAAAGAAAGTTAGTTTTGAACATAAAAGTGAATGAAGTTCTTTAGGTGAGGTCGGGTGTTCACGAATGACGGTTTATAATCACCATGTTCACCACCACTACCGCTACGCCAAACGGAGCCTAAAGAAGGATTGGATTACAGAGGTTAACATGGTTCAACAAGTTTAACATTGGATCCAAAGAAAAGAACTGTCCTCTGACCAAAGGTGGATTTAGAAATTAAACAGTGATGTATAATATATCCTAGTAGTGCATATTGAGTAATTGCTTCCTAATTAAGTATCAATTTGACATAAAATTTTGAATTTAAGTTTGTTCGCGGAGCCAAAAAGTTCAATGATAATGGAATTTTGCTTGAATTACAGGAGAAGCTTGTCGAAAGAGTTAATGCAGAGAAAATAAAGCCACAACAGAAGCCAAAGAGACAGAAGGAGGAAGTAGGAGCTCGAGGCATAGAAGAATTAACTCCAGCTGCTGCAGAAAACAAAGAGCCAACTACCTGGAGCTGAAGAAGCCGAAGCAACACCACCTTGGAACCATGAAGACCTTAATGTCTTCCTCTTTTATTGTAATCGTTTTTCTTTCTTCTATATAATGTATGAAACCTGCAAGGAAGAGTATGAAGAATGTATGCTTGAGCACTTATGAATGAAAATGAATTTCCTCTTCACTTCCCTGCTTATCTGCCTTATGTCGCAACATTGGTATCAAAGCAGTTGTTTTTGATGTGAGGCCATCAGAGGGAGTGGGTAATCAAGCAAGCTTCATTGTATTTTTTCCCTTATCTCTTCTCATCATATGGCAACTCAAAATTCCACCCAAATGTTTCAATTCACCCAATCTGGAGTTCCCATCTTTGATGGAGAACATTATGAATTTTGGTCCACCCATATCCGACTTCTACTTCAATCCCAAGGGCTCTGGCAGCTAGTAAAAGAAGGGAGGAAGGAGGAGACGACAACTGAGAAGACAACTTCATCCGAAGAGAAAGAACAAGATCCTGCTAAACTCAAAGCTGCGGGGGAAGAAGCCAAGCAAGAAGCAAAGGCTCTCCTTATACTGCATCAAGGAGTAAGCAAGAGTATTTACCCAAGGATAATGGGGGCTGATACCTCAAAAATCGCATGGGAGACACTCCAAAAAGAATTCCAGGGGTCAGAGAAGGTAATAGACATAAAACTTCAACACCAATGGAAACTTTTTGAAAACATAGCCATGAAAGAAAATGAAACTGTTAAGGAGTTTGTCTCTCGGTTGTTGAGTATAGTGAATCAAATTAGGAGCTTAGGAGATAAGCTCAAGGATAAGAAGATAGCCCCAAAAATCCTGAGATGTCTCCCTCCCAAATTTGATCCAATTGTTACCACCATAGAAGAAACAAAAAATCTCAAAACTCTTTCCATCACTGAGCTTATGGGATCTCTCCAAGCCCATGAGGAAAGGCTCAAAAGAAGTAATGATGAGCTAGATCAAGCTTTCCAATCAAAAACCAAAGTATCAGAAAAATTCACCCAAAGAAATCCCAAACCTGGGATGAGGGGTAGGGGGAGAGGTAGAACCAGTGAAGGGAGACCAGCACATGAGTTCAAACATAACAACAACACACAAATGTTTTGTAACCTCTGCAAAAGAACAAACCATGTAGCCATGGACGGCTTCTTTAAATGTAAGAGATGCAAAAAACCCACACATATGCAGAAGGACTGCTGGTCCAAGGATAGAGAAGAAAAGAAGGAGGAAGTTAAGTACACAAACACCACTGAAAAACTCTTCATCACTGAAACCAGCACACAAGAAACATCAAGCCAAACTTGGTTCATCGACAGTGGATGCTCCAACCACATGTCTCCCTGCATACAAAATTTTGTTGAAATGTATGAAGCAAGTAAAACTGAAGTGATACTAGGAGATGGAAAGAAATTGGTCATAGAAGGAACGGGAACTGTGGCTGTAAGGGCTAAAGATGGCAACATAAGGCATATAGAAAGAGTACACTATGTGCCATCCCTCTCCCAAAGCCTATTGAGTGTAGGGCAGCTAATGAAGAATGGTTATTCCCTAACATTTGAAGAAAATCACTGCCACATAAGTCACAATGAGACAAGTGTGTGCATAGCATCAATTAGAATGACACCAAATAATATGTTTCCACTGAAATTAGAAATTCCAAATAAAGAGGAGGAGGCACTTGTGTGCACCTCACCCCTAATGCTATGGCACAATAGACTTGGGCACTTGAACCACAGAGACCTTATTCAGCTGAAACAAAAGGAGATGGCCCAGGGGCTGCCAGAACTGAAGGAGGAGGACCACAAGTGTGAAGACTGCATTCATGGGAAGAGTCATCGGCTGGCTTTCCCATCCTCAGCTTCATGGAGGTCTGATAAGCCTCTAGAATTGATCCATGCAGACCTATGAGGGCCAGCTCCAACTTGTACAACCCTCATATTTCCCGAGTCGGTGCGACCCGACCCGGATGAAACCAAGATAGCAAGGGTGGCCAGGACGGACAAAACGACCACATGGGGCGGTCGAAACCGACCAAGGCAAAGAGAGGCCGCGGGGAAGGCGGGGGGGAGCACCCGCTCCCCCGACTCTCTTCGGGCGAGTGGGAGGGGCCTCCCACTCGCCAATCACCCTTAGGCAAGTGGGAGAGACCCTCCCACTCGCCGAGCGAGTGGGAGGAGCCCTCCCACTCGCCGGCCACCTTGGGGGCGAGTGGGAGGGATTCCCCCACTCGCCCGGTACATTGGGGAGACCGGCATGGCCTCCCGTGAGGGGGGAAGTGGGCATCTCGAGTCCCACTCGCTCCCCCTCATGCGTTGATCGTTCGTGGTCATGGTTGGACTGCGGATAGCAGGATCTTGGCTATCCGCAGTCCATTTTTGGGAAAGTCTATAAATAGACCCCCATGGATACCTTGGGAAGGGTTGGTTCCTACCCCCTCCCTCGCGTGTGAGCAAGCACTACCCCTCCCCTCCCCTTGACGTTGAAGGTGGTCGGTGAGGTGTTCCTTAGTGCCCTCCAAGGTGCCCAGGCTCAGCATTGGCTTGGGAGGGGAAGCGCTCTAAGATCTTCCGGGTATGTGGTGGGACCTCCTCGCTGAAGCTTAAGGGGTTCGTTTCTAGACTCAAGTGCTCTTCAAGAGCAAGTTCTCCTAGTTCTTAGTGACTGGTCAAGGGTCTCGCTCAGGTCAAGTAAGGGTTAGCTGCATCCCCCTTGCGAACGTCGAAACTGGGTTACTGGTTTCAACATTATGGTGCGGTGAGCGTGGAAGCAGCTAGTTCGGAAAGCTCTGGGCAAGTCTCATGGCTGGAAGCGATGAGCTGGGGGACTCACCCCTGCCGGGGAGTGCATGAAGAAAGGTGACTTCGAGGAGTTCAGGAAGTCAATCCGGGAAGTCTTGCGGTTTGCACTCCCCCCTCAGGGCGAGTACACGGCATCGCCAACACCTGTGCTCGCCTCGCCATCTTTGATGGAGATAGAGCAAGCGTGTTGGCAAGGGAAGGGGCCAGCCTCGGAGGAAGGCTTGAGCCTTCAAGCGCAAGCGCTCTTCAACGGCTCTCCTGGGGCCAGCTGCCCCGAGTGAGGGGGCAGGGAGGATGCCTCCGTCTCAACAGGAAGGGGGCGTAGTCCCTGTTCCTGATTCAACAAAAGCACGGGGAGACGCCACGAAGCTACGCAGATCGGTTCCAGAGGCAAGTCTCCCACCTGCAGGTTGACCAAGGAAGCAGGAAGGACCAGGAGAAAGGAAAGGAATAAGAAGACAGAGAAAGTGGAGGAGATGAGGAAAGAGATGGTCAAGGTGCATGTGACCAAGTAGGCCCAGAGGGGCGCGTTGTAATAAGCAGGTAGCTCCTCGACGATGAATGAAGAGGTTTCAGGTAACGCCTTGACTAAGTGGCTTGGGGTAAGTGTTGAGTTCCTCTGCCTCCAGGTGAAGGTAAGCACCTAGGACGTGGATGGGTACTCCGCTCCCATTTGGTAGTATCCCCGACTAGAGACCATTCTCCGGGCTCAGTCATGCCGGCAGATAGGAGGCTTATCGGGTCGACTCGCTACTTGGTAGCTGGACTGGGAAGGCGTTGAGTTCCTCTACCTCCAGGTAGGCTAGGCCCCTAGGACGTGGATGGGTACTTCCGCCTCCAATTGGATTGGGAAGACGTTGAGTTCCTCTGCATCCAGGTGAGCTAAGCCCCTAGGACGTGGATGGGTACTTCCACCTCCAGTCGGACTGGGAAGGCGTTGAGTTCCTCTACCTCCAGGTAAGCTGGGCCCCTAGGACGTGGATGGGTACTTCCGCCTCCAATTGAATTGGGAAGGCGTTGAGTTCCTCTGCATCCAGGTGAGCTAAGCTCCTAGGACATGGATGGGTACTTCCACCTCCAGTCAGGTTGGGAAGGCGTTGAGTTCCTCTGCCTCCAGGTGAAGGTAAGCACCTAGGACGCGGACGGGTACTTCCGCCTCCAATCGGTAAGATCCCTGACTATAGACCATTCTCCAGGCTCAGTCATGCCGACAGATGGGAGGTTCATCAGGTTGACTCGCGGCAGGTAAGATTTCAAGAAGGACGATCAGTTCGGTAAGATGGTTGAATCCCTCCGCCCCTCAGTGAAGGTAAGCACCTGGGATGTGAACTGGTCCTCCGCCCCCGGTAGTTCGAGAAAGTGTTGATTTCCCTCCCACTCCAGGTGAGCTCGGCTCCCTGGTAGGTGTGGAGTTTCCTCCCCCTCCAGGTAAGCTCGGCTCCCTGGTAGGTGTGGAGTTTCCCTCCCACTCCAGGTGAGCTCGGCTCCCTGGTAGGTGTGGAGTTTCCTCCCCCTCCAGGTAAGCTCGGCTCCCTGGTAGGTGTGGAGTTTCCTCCCCCTCCAGGTGAGCTCGGCTCCCTGGTAGGTGTGGAGTTTCCTCCCCCTCCAGGTGAGCTCGACTCCCTGGTAGGTGTGGAGTTCTCTCCCCCTCCAGGTGAGCTCGGCTCCCTGGTAGATGTGGAGTTTCCTCCCCCTCCAGGTAAGCTCGGCTCCCTGGTAGGTGTGGAGTTTCCTCCCCCTCCAGGTGAGCTCGGCTCCCTGGTAGGTGTGGAGTTTCCTCCCCCTCCAGGTGAGCTCGACTCCCTGGTAGGTGTGGAGTTCTCTCCCCCTCCAGGTGAGCTCGGCTCCCTGGTAGGTGTGGAGTTTCCTCCCCCTCCAGGTGAGCTCGGCTCCCTAGTAGGTGTGGAGTTTCCTCCCCCTCCAGGTGAGCTCGGCTCCCTGGTAGGTGTGGAGTCCCCTCCCCTTCCAGGTGAGCTCGGCTCCCTGGTAGGTGTGGAGTTCCCTCCCCTTCCAGGTGAGCTCGGCTCCCTGGTAGGTGTGGAGTTTCCTCCCCCTCCAGGTGAGCTCGGCTCCCTGGTAGGTGTGGAGTCCCCTCCCCTTCCAGGTGAGCTCGGCTCCCTGGTAGGTGTGGACTTCCCACCTTCCACCTCAGGCCGAGTTCAGCTCGACTAGAGGTGTTGAGTTTCCCTCCACTTTCGGTCGAGCTTAGTCCGACCTCAGGTGTTGAGCTTTCTCCACCTCCTGTTGAGCTCGGCTCACCGGAGGGGTGTTTAGTGGAGAAAGGTTCGTTCCCCACCTCGGGTCGAGTTCAGCTCGACTAGAGGTGTCGAGTCTCCCTCCACCTTCGGTCGAGCTTAGTCCGACCTCAGGTGTTGAGCTTTCTCCACCTCCTGTTGAGCTCGGCTCGCCGGAGGGGTGTTTAGTGGAGAAAGGTTCGTTCTCCACCTCAGGCCGAGTTCAGCTCGACTAGAGGTGTTGAGTTTCCCTCCACTTTCGGTCGAGCTTAGTCCGATCTCAGGTGTTGAGCTTTCTCCACCTCCTGTTGAGCTCGGCTCACCGGAGGGGTGTTTAGTGGAGAAAGGTTCGTTCCCCACCTCGGGTCGAGTTCAGCTCGACTAGAGGTGTCGAGTCTCCCTCCACCTTCGGTCGAGCTTAGTCCGACCTCAGGTGTTGAGCTTTCTCCACCTCCTGTTGAGCTCGGCTCGCCGGAGGGGTGTTTAGTGGAGAAAGGTTCGTTCTCCACCTCAGGCCGAGTTCAGCTCGACTAGAGGTGTTGAGTTTCCCTCCACTTTCGGTCGAGCTTAGTCCGACCTCAGGTGTTGATCTTTCTCCACCTCCTGTTGAGCTCGACTCGCCAGAGGGGTGTTTAGTGGGGAAAGGTTCGTTCCCCACCTCGGGTCGAGTTCAGCTCGACTAGAGGTGTTGAGTTTCCCTCCACCTTCGGTCGGGTTTAGCTCAACCTAAGGTGTCGAGTGTTCTCCACCTCCAGTTAGGCTCGGCTCAAAGGAGGGGTGTGTATAGGAGAAGGGTTTTCCCTTCGTCTCAAAGTAATTTCAGCTGAAAAGCTTGGCAGAGGTTCCCCGATGACGGATCCTTTCGTGGATTCCCCTAAGGTCCCACCTACTCGTCAAATAGGTGGGTTGGACTTTCTTTCCGATCTTGGGGCAAGCTCGCAAAGAGCGGGGATTGTGTACAACCCTCATATTTCCCGAGTCGGTGCGACCCGACCCGGATGAAACCAAGATAGCAAGGGTGGCCAGGACGGACAAAACGACCACATGGGGCGGTCGAAACCGACCAAGGCAAAGAGAGGCCGCGGGGAAGGCGGGGGGGAGCACCCGCTCCCCCGACTCTCTTCGGGCGAGTGGGAGGGGCCTCCCACTCGCCAATCACCCTTAGGCAAGTGGGAGAGACCCTCCCACTCGCCGGGCGAGTGGGAGGGGCCCTCCCACTCGCCTTGGGGGCGAGTGGACAAAACGACCACATGGGGCGGTCGAAACCGACCAAGGAAAAGAGAGGCCGCGGGGAAGGCGGGGGGGAGCACCAGCTCCCCCGACTCTCTTCGGGCGAGTGGGAGGGGCCTCCCACTCGCCAATCACCCTTAGCCAAGTGGGAGGGGCCCTCCCACTCGCCGGGCGAGTGGGAGGGGCACTCCCACTCGCCTCCCACTCGCCGGCCACCTTGGGGGAGAGTGGGAGGGGCCCTCCCACTCGCCCGGTACATTGGGGAGACCGGCATGGCCTCCCGTGAGGGGTGAAGTGGGCATCTCGAGTCCCACTCGCTCCCCCTCATGCGTTGATCGTTCGTGGTCATGGTTGGACTGCGGATAGCAGGATCTTGGCTATCCGCAGTCCATTTTTGGGAAAGTCTATAAATAGACCCCCATGGGCACCTTGGGAAGGGTTGGTTCCTACCCCCTCCCTCGCGTGTGAGCAAGCACTACCCCTCCCCTCCCCTTGACGTTGAAGGTGGTCGGTGAGGTGTTCCTTAGTGCCCTCCAAGGTGCCCAGGCTCAGCATTGGCTTGGGAGGGGAAACGCTCTAAGATCTTCCGGGTATGTGGTGGGACCTCCTCGCTGAAGCTTAAGGGGTTCGTTTCTAGACTCAAGTGCTCTTCAAGGGCAAGTTCTCCTAGTTCTTAGTGACTGGTCAAGGGTCTCGCTCAGGTCAAGTAAGGGTTAGCTGCATCCCCCTTGCGAACGTCGAAACTGGGTTACTGGTTTCAACACAACTTCAACTCCTGGAGGCATGAGGTATTACTTAAGCATAATTGATGATTACTCACGATATTCTTGGATATACTTCTTAAAGCAGAAATCAGATGCCCTCACAAAGTTCAAAGAATTCAAGCTTCAAGTAGAAAAGGAAAGTGGGCACAACATAAGAAGATTGAGGACTGATCGTGGAGGAGAATTCACAGGAGATGCTTTCATGGACTTTTGCAAGAGCCATGGCATCACCAGAGAACTGACAGCCCCTCGATCACCTGAGCAGAATGGGGTTGTAGAGAGAAAGAGCAGGACTATAGCAGAAAGAATGAAGGCCATGCTACACCATTTCAACTTGCCTCAAATGTTGTGGGCAGAGGCAGCCCACACTGCTGTCTATGTATTAAATCGATCCCCAACCAGAAGTGTAGAAGGAGCAACTCCCTATGAGGCATGGAGGAAGAAGAAGCCTGATGTGCAGCACCTTAGAGTGTTTGGATGCCTTGCATACAGGCACATTCCCAAAGAAGATAGAAAGAAGCTTGAGATGAGAGCAGAAAAGGGAATTCTGGTCGGCTACAGCCAGGAATCCAAAGCCTACAGAATACTGAATCCTGATACCTTACAGCTCTACATCTCCATGGATGTAACTTTTGATGAGGATGCAACATGGGAATGGGATCAGACTCAGCATGGGGCCTTATTTCCAAAAGACTCCCAATTCCATGATCCAATGGAATCGTTGGATTCTCCAACTGATGGGGTTACTGAAGAAGATCAGCCATCCAAACCATCTATGGAGGAAGAGCAAGGAGAAATTCTTTCTCCTGAAGCTACTTCAGATGAGGAGTCATCATCTCCCAAAAGGTATAAATATTTAACTGACATTTACCAATATGCAGATACAGCTTTTCTCACCAAGGAGGAGCCAAACAACTTCAAGACTGCTGCCACTGATCCAAAGTGGATGGAGGCAATGGAAGCTGAGATGAAAATGGTAGAGAAAAATGAGACATGGGAATTAGTTCCCAAACCTGCAAACAAGAAAATAATAGATCTAAAGTGGGTCTATAAAGTGAAGCAAGATGAGCATGGAGAAATTGTGAAGTACAAGGCCAGAATTGTGGCCAAAGGGTTCTGCCAGCGGCAAGGAATTGACTACACCGAGACGTTTGCACCTGTAATCAGAATGGAAACCATCAGATCCCTTCTTGCTGTTGCTGTGCAAGCAGACCTCTCTGTCCACCAATTAGACGTGAAATCCGCCTTTCTCAATGGAACCATAGAAGAAGAGGTGTATGTTAACCAGCCTGAAGGTTTTGAGAAAAAGGGAGAGGAAGAGAAAGTCTATAAGTTAAGAAAGGCACTGTATGGCCTAAAGCAGCCCCCCCGGGCATGGAATCATAAAATTGACTCTTATCTTATCTCAAATGGGTATGAAAGGAGCAGGAATGATGCAGCCTTGTACACCAAATGCTATCCCAATAATCACTTCCTGCTGCTAACATTATATGTTGATGATCTGATTTTCATAGGGTCAACAACAGAAATTGTAGAGGGATTCAAGAAAACAATGAAACAGGAGTATGAAATGAGTGACCTTGGTCATATGAAATACTTTCTTGGGCTCCAAATTAAACAAGAGCCAGGAAGTATATTCATAAATCAAGAAAGATACATTGATAAGCTCCTAGAAAAGTTTGGTATGCAGGAGGCAAATCCAGTTACCACCCCAATGAGCACAAGCACAAAGCTCTCCCAGTTTGATCAGCATAAACCAGTCCCGGAAGCTGACTACAGAAGCTTGATTGGATCACTTATTTACCTCACCAATACAAGACCGGATATAGAAAATGCTGTTAGCATCTTGTCTAGGTATCTCTCGACGCCGAGCTCAGAACATCTCATCACTGCCAAGCGTGTTCTCCGTTATCTCAAAGGAACCAAACACCTGGGACTGCAATATGAGAAAGAAGAAGAAGCTGAGTTAATTGGATACACCGACAGTGACTGGGGAGGAGATAAAGACGACAGAAAAAGCACGGGAGGTTTCATTTTTCTCCTGGGAAGCAAAGTTATATCCTGGTCCTCCAGGAAATAGAAGGTGGTTGCACTATCTTCAGCCGAGGCTGAGTACATCGCCGCATGTGCTGCTGCGTGTGAGGGACTATGGCTACAAAAACTGTTCAGAGATCTATATCCCCACAAGAAGACGAAGCCAATTACCATTTGGTGTGATAACCTTGCTGCCATCGGAATAGGAAAGAATCCCATCTTCCATAGCCGCACAAAACACATAGAGCTGCGCTTCCATTTCTTAAAAGAGCTGGTGGAGACTAATCAAGTGAAGATGAACTACTGTCCCACGAACAAACAACTGGCAGACATAATGACCAAACCCCTTCCAAATCATTCCTATCTTGCAATCAGGAATGTGTTAATCTCAGCATTAAGGGGGAGTGTCGAAAGAGTTAATGCAGAGAAAATAAAGCCACAACAGAAGCCAAAGAGACAGAAGGAGGAAGTAGGAGCTCGAGGCATAGAAGAATTAACTCCAGCTGCTGCAGAAAACAAAGAGCCAACTACCTGGAGCTGAAGAAGCCGAAGCAACACCACCTTGGAACCATGAAGACCTTAATGTCTTCCTCTTTTATTGTAATCGTTTTTCTTTCTTCTATATAATGTATGAAACCTGCAAGGAAGAGTATGAAGAATGTATGCTTGAGCACTTATGAATGAAAATGAATTTCCTCTTCACTTCCCTGCTTATCTGCCTTATGTTGCAACAAAGCTTGACCCTACGTATGCGGGCATAGTTACTACGTTGTCTTCTTTGCTCCTAGCAATATAGGTTTTGCCAAGTTCAGTGGTAAATCATCTTCAACTTTCAATCATAGCTGCATCACAGCCATATTTCATGTGTCGCAACTAAAATTGATTATTTAGGGTTTAGGGTTTAGCAGATCATACACTGAAGCATCATTACTCGTGGATCTAGCTACAGGTTCCACCTTTGAGACGTAACACTCCTAGATACCAGACTTGCATCTATAAGGATCAAAGGTTCCATAGTACCTTAAATAGTGTCGTGGCTCACAACTAAGGGTCCGTTTGGCGCGAAGTATTTTTCCGGCGAGTTTGGACAAAAACGCCACCTTCTTGAAAATATGTGTTTGGCATGACAACGGTTATGACCGCCACCAAGGAAAAAAACTAATTTTGAATATAGAAATAGATGAAGTTCCTGAAGTACAGTGGATAACCACCATGTTCACGACCGCCACTGTCGTGCCAAACAGGCCCTAAGTATGGTTCCTAGCATGATGAGAGCGGCTTGCACAATCAATTTCCTCTGTTTGACTTCGGGACAAGTCCATTTTCCATTTAGGGAATATTGTCACACACACACACACACCAAACCAAAGCGGGTGAAGGTGGGAAATCAACAGGTGTGAGACCCCCAATATTTGGGTTTATTCCAAAAGATTAATAGAAACAAATCTTCTTGAGGGGGGCTTTTGATCTTTTATCATATTATTTTGTTTTCTCTTTTGCAAACCCTTATATAAGGAAAAGTGTTGGGAGATTAAGGCACCTTACATTTGGTTTTTTAATAGTGCAAGAAGCCCGGGCAAGAGCTGGAATGCACTCAATTTGTATCCTTGGAAAGTTCACCGCCTTTGATTGTTGCAAAAGGATTAGTTTCTACCCACATCTCATTATAAAATAGTTTATTTAGGTAAAAACTTTAAACAAAAATGAAAGAAACCACTTTTAGGCAAAACCGCAGGGGTATCCTCGGGCTTGGTTGTAATTTCATCCATCCCATAGTAATCAAATCGTATCAAAGTATATCTTTCCTTACGCACGATTCTTTGAAAACACCTGTTAGTTTACGGAACTAGAAAAATGCCAGACCGGTGAGTCCCTAATATATTGGTAGTAATAGGCTCCGTTTGGCGCGGCGCCGGCGGTCATGAATGCAGTGGTTATGAACCGTCGTTCGTGAACGCCCGGCCTCGGCTAAGGAACTTCATCCACTTTTATGTTCAAAACTAATAATCTTTGGTGGCGGTCATAACCGTTATCATGCCAAACGGAGCCATAGCCTTTCCTAAGACCCTAAATGAACTGATTAAATCCACTCTATAGAATCTAAGCCTAACAAGAGTATAAGTATATGGAAAGGTACCCATTAATTGTCTTCTCCCCATAACCAAAAAGGAGAAAAAAACACAACTATAGAACAACACATTAACTGCATAGATCAAACATCAAATACGTACTCTTAAAACATTAAGGCTCCGTCGCTCGCAGTGTTTTCATTGGAAGGTTTTCGTTTTGGCCCAAAACGAAAAAATCATACGTTTTCGTTTTGGGGCAAAACAAAAACTTATGTTCGTTTGCAGAATGTTTGTCAGGTTCGTTTGTGCATTCTCAGCTTTCCCCTGCTATGTAAAGATCTCTATCTTTATACTGGGGGAACATGGAGAACCAGCAACAACAACAACAACAACAACAACATAACCCATATAGTCCCCAATCATTGGGGGTATGGGCGGGGGAAGATTGGAAACAGACCTAACCTTTGGCACTATGCACAAAGTGGCTTCTCTCAGAGGAGAAAGACCTAACCTTTGACAATAAATGCACAAAGTGGCTGCTCACAGAGTACCACTGAAATAGTGGCCCCCTATACCATCGCGTTTGCTGCGGAATCATGCCCTCAAATCAAAACCAAAGACATCAGAGAGGGCAGACCCAAGAATCCATTTTGATTTATGTGCACATAAACATGGAGAACCAGCGAAGCAGGAAAATTAAAATTTCCATAGCTTTAAGAACAAAAAAAGAAGTAAAAGAAGCTTCAGAGCATACACTTTTCCATAAAAAAATGAAGAGAGAGTCATGTCTGGACTGAAAGTAATCCCTTTAAATCTAAAGGCGATAGTCTCAATGGTTACAAGATATTTGCTTCTGCGAAAATAGAGAAGACAATGGATTTCAAAGAAACATGAAGCTAAAGATGGAAACAACGCACTCTAAAAAGGTACCTTTGTTCCAGCTATGCTCATTTCTCAACAAAACACAGGATCGAGAAGACATGGGAACAACAACGAATCGAAGATTAGGGAAGAAACGAGGATTAGATGAATGCGAAGGGGAAGACCTAATAAAAATTAGTCTACAACCGCAAGGAGGCCGATCCACCTGCGAATCCAGAAGCCGCCATCGCCGAACCCCTTTCCGGTGATCATCTGTTGGTATTTCCAAGGTGATCTCAAATCAATCAAGCAGTTCGTCTCACTGTCAACGCAATATGAGCCTATAAGGTCGCACATAAGATTGTTTGGAGAAGTTGGAGGAAGGATTGTGTTGGTCTTACTCATATTGGATATAAGTGAAGGACCAATCCTATGACTCGTTGGAGTTGAGTCGAGTCGGCTAAATGTTCCACAAATATTATGAATATTGTATGGAGCATGTTTTCTGTTCAAGACGACATTGCGTGTATCGTCGAGATCATCACGACGATATTGTGAATATCGCTGAGTGGTCACGACGATATGACCGACTGTCAACCTTTATTGTATCGTTGAGTGTTGTGCGATACCGTCGTGATTGTCACGACGATATTTCAGTCATCACGACGATATCGTCGAGATCGTCTCGAAGATATAGGTCATCACGACGATATCGTCGAGATCATCTCGACGATATAGATCTTCACAACAATATCGTCGAGATCGTCTCGACGATATAGATCTTCACGACGATATCGTCGAGATCGTCTCGACGATGTTTTAGTGATCTCGACGATACTCACTGAATACTCCTATTAAAGACTCGGGGCTGCGGATATCTAATTTTATGCCCCGGGTATAAATATGGAAGCGATTAGGTTTTCCCTGTGCCTTTTTCTGAGATTGAGACGGAACCATTCCGCAAGATCTCCGCGAGATCCAGTCCGCCGCCGTCGCCTCTCCCTTGGACGGATCTAGCAATCCGTGGGAGACGCTGAGGACACTCCTTCTCCGACCCAGATCTTGTTGGACAAGAAACTTGGGGTTCTCCTTCGCTCGTGTGGATTGCTATAGAGGCACAAATATACTTTATGTGCTTGGAACTCCGCCTCTTGTTTTTGGACAAGATTGGAGCACCTTGGTTGAGTATTAACTAAATCCCTCTCCGGTATATTGCAATGTGTTGCTCTATTTATTTCTTGATTCATGAAATCACAAGATCCTATAACTGTTTAGGGTTGTTCTTGTTTATTTTTCCGCTGCGCACATATGATGTGCTGTTCCACTTATGTTTAGAGAAAACCCAACATCATCTTCTTCCACAGAGGCAGCTTCGCTCACTCCTCCTCGAACAACTCCATGTCTTCCTCGCCGGGGATAGCTCCGGCGGAAGCATGGCTCTCCACCGCATAATGGCAGAAGAGTGGGAGCTCCTCTATTCTCAAAACCGAGCAAAACAGACCTCGCTAGGACTGTTTTGGGGCAGGGCAGTTTGAGAAGGAAATGAAAACACACCGTTTTCAGCCCAAAACCAAAACGGGGAAAAATTTAACCTAACGAACGCCAAAATTTGGTTTTCAAAATCTCAAAACGAAAGCAGGCCCTCAAAACAGCGCAAATGAACGGACCCTAATCCTTTTTCAAAGGGTATGATAATGATACACTCTCGGGCATTGAAGATAATAAGAAAATTATTATAAGCAAATCATGTTTGTCTATCCGCATATCATTTTAAATTTTATTAAAATTTAAAAAAAAGAGGCTATTCTCAAACCAAAGCTCTTTTGCGTTAATCTCGTCTTGCTCTTTCATGATCTCGAGCCATTACCCGTAGGTAAATGTTCTTACTGAAAAAATGATTCAGATCCTACTTTTTTTTCATAACATGATTTCGTTGCCGATCAAGCACTTTCCTCTTTTTTTCTCTTTGAGTGATACCAAAATTATGTTTGCAGTGATTATATTGTCCTATTATTTTGCTACAGTGCAATTTTGGGTGATTACAGAAGTAGATATGTTATGTTTTTATGTGTTGCACTGGAATCTGTGGATAGCCATTTTCATTTAGGTCTGGGCTGGGGATAGCAAAAATCTTTGAAGTTGATCTGGGTATAATAATTTCCTATAATAAAAAGTACAGTTGACTTGAATGATACAGAAATAGATTAAAATTCCTACCACAGTTTTCTTCTATAGTTCATCAGACAGCAGAAAAAGTTGTTGATTTGGGGTGCAGTTTAGTCTTTTTTGGTTAGGGCTCTTATTGAATATTTGAATGTGGAGTTATAATTTGTATTGGCCCCTATTTTTCTACTGCACCGGTGATAGTTAATAGCCCATCCCCGTGGATGTAGGCGCTCCTCGCCGAACCGTATATATTGAATCGTGTTTATTGTTTGATTGTTGCATGATTTTGATTTTTCCGCATCGTTCGTACAACAAGTAGTATCACAGGTGTTGCGGCCTACTCGGCGGCCCCTTGAACCGGTCAGAAAACGGACCGTCTTAGCCCGAGAGCGGTCGAACGCGCACACAGTCACAGAAAACGAGGCAATGGAAAAGAAGGTTTTTTGACGTGGAAAACCCCAGAAAGGGATGAAAAACCACGTGGCCGAGACGGCGTCGACCAAACTTCACTATTCGTTGTTGTTGTACAAGACTTAGTAGAGATGGCGAGGGCGACAGACCGCTCCTCATTACAACTTGAGGGGAGAGAGAATCGTTCGGAGGGTGACAGACCACCTCTCGTAAATCTTAAATATTTCCGACGCTTTGATGTTGACTTGATCTTGTCTTTGGTCGCCTTGCTTGCGGTGAACTTGCTGAGTATGTGCGGAATGCGTTGGTGAGGCGCGCGGAACGCGCTCGTTCTCCTGCGGTGGAGGCGTTTGAAGAGTCTTCAAAGTGCTCGAAGATCTTCGAAGGCGTCTTTGAAGGAGATGAGGGCGTTCGAAGAATCTTCAAGGTGCTCGAAGATCTTCGAAAGCGTCTTCGAAGGAGATGGAGATCTCCAAGGGGATTCCGGAGAGCTCTGAGGCGTAGGAAGAAATCCTGAGGAGAGAAGATGAAAAATAAGAGATCCCCTGGGCCATATTTATAGGTTCCAGGGGAAGTTATGGTGGTTACGTGGTTATTTGCAGCCCGTAACCACCAGATGATATCTAATTAATTTTTATATTAAATATTAAGAGGTTTTAGAAGATAATCGCACCCCACTTTGGGTGGTTACGCGGGTGGTTATCTGTACCTTGAACGGTGAAGATTGCGCGGAGAGAAACGAACGATTAGGATCTAACCGCCGTGTAACCAACCGGCAAGAGATCGACCGGGCGACCGGCGGGGGAGGCCGGTCGGCCCTTCCTTGCCGGCGAGGGGATGGGCGGTCGGGCGGCGCCCCTCAAGGAGAGGGGCGGCCGGCCAGCCGCCGCCCCTCAAGGTGAGGGGAGGCCGACCGCCTCCCCTCAAAGAGAAGGGCGGCCGGTCTCCGCCCCTCACGGGGGGGACCGGCCGGCCGCCGCCCCTCGAGGAGGGGGGCAGGTGGCCGTCGCCCCTCGAGGAGAGGGGCGGCCGCCTGTTGCTCCTCAATGGGAGTGGCGGCCGGTCGTCGCCCCTCACGGGGAGGGCCGGCCGGCCGCCGCCCCTCAAGGAGGAGGGCCGGAGACCGCCGCCCCTCGAGGAGAGGGGCGGCTACCAGCCGCTCCTCAAAGGGAGGGACGGTCGGCGGCCTCCCCTCACGGGGAGGGCCGGCCGGCCGCCGCCTCTCACGGAGGGAGCCGGCCGATCGCCGCCCAAGGAGGGGCGGCCCACCGCCGACCCTCACAGGGCTGGAGTGGCGGACCACATGTCTGGAAATAAATATTTGATTGCTCTTGGGGTCTAGACAGATGTATGCGTGATGGGGAGTAGAGTATCCAAGGAAAATGCAAGGCCGGGAGCGGGGTTCGAGTTTGTGTTTGTTATAAGGGCGTAACCAGGGGTAGCAGAGACATCCAAAAACTTTAAGATTGGTGTAGTTGGGTGTGTAGTGATGAAGTTTGTGATATGGTGAGTCAAATTGAAGAACAGAGGTGGGAAGACGATTGATGAGATGTGTAGCAGTTTGAAATGCATAGGTCCAAAATCGGATAGGCACTGCGGCTTGGTGAAGAAGGGTAAGACCAGTTTCAACAATATGACGATGTTTTCTTTCAGCAGATCCAACATGTTCAGGAGTATATGGCGGTGAAATAAGGTGTTGAATGCCATATTTGGAGAGTATATGAGCAAGGCCTTGATATTCACCGCCTTCGTCGGTATAGACGGTCATGATGCGAGTGTGGTAGAAATGTTCAATTAATTTTTTGAAACGTTCAAAGATGCTAATAGCGTCAGATTTTAATTTCATGGGATACAACCATGTGTATTTGGTGAAATAGTCAACAAAGATAATGTAGTAACGATATCCTCTAAAGGAGTCAACCGGGGCCGGGCCCCAAACATCAGAATACAAAACTTGAAAAGGTGCATGACATGGAATTGAAGATAATTTAAAGGGAAGTTTGTGACTTTTATTACAGAGACACGAGTCACAAGGAGATAAAGTCTGCTCCGAACATGCAATGTTTTGAGATGATAAAATTTTTTGCTGAATAGTGGATGATGGATGACCAAGCCGTTGGTGCCAGATGGTAGAGGTTGCAGTGAGATTGGCAGATGGTGAGTGCGATGGCAATGATGGAGTAGTGCTCGGCCATTCATAAAGATTGTTCCTGCTCCGGCCTTGGACCAAGGATGCTCCTGTTTTCAAGTCCTTTACAAGAAAGTGGTTAGGAAAAAATTCAATAGAGGTGTGATTTTGTTTGCAGAATTGAGAAACTGAAATGAGATTTTTTTTGATAGCAGGAGCGCATAAAACATTGCTAAGATTGAAGGTGGAGATCGGAGTTTTTAGAGTTGAAAGACCGGTGTGAGAGATGGAGATGCCATTACCATTGCCAACTATTACGTCGTCATTGCCAGTATAGTCCGAGTACACCGAAAGGTTCTGAAGATCAGATGTTACATGATGTGTTGCGCCGGAATCAACAACCCAATTGTTAGATAGGGATCTGAAGTCACCATCCATGTAGTTGACCTGTGGTTGGTAAGAGAGCGGTTTTGGACTTGATCTGCAGACTTTTGCTGAATGACCAGGTTTGTCACATAATTGGCAAACCACTCTTGAGTTGTTTGTGGGCTGATATCGCCTCCAAGGATTTCCAGGATGACCATGACTCTGATTTGAATGAAAGGGAGGTCGTTGTTGATGAGCATGCATAGTGTTCTGCTGGCCAAAGTGATTATTTTGGCCAGGGTTATTCTGGTAACCCTTTCCTTTGTTGCGGTGAGAAGTGTTACCTCCTTTGTGGATGTGTTGCGCTGTGATTTTGGGTTCAACTGCCATCCCATTGTCACGTTTCTGCATGATTTCTTCATCGAGTAACTTGTCGTAGAGATCCTCAAATGTAATTGGAGTGTCACGAATGCGCACGGCGGCTTTTAATTCTTTGAACTCGTCGCCAATGCCATTTAATGTGTGTGCCATAACATCGGCAGCACTTAAAGAATGTCCAATCATGAGTAAGTCATCAACAAGACTTTTAACACGATTCATATATTCGGAGACAGACATGTCTCCTTTCTTCAGATTCATGAGTAGGGAGAGGAGGGAGATCATCCGGGTATTGGATCGATTGGCGAAGCTTGACTCCAATTTGCTCCATGCTGACGCTGAAGTGGAGCAATTGTTGATTGTTGGGCTGATTGTGGTGTGGACGGTAGCTTGAATAGCTAGTAATATCAGCCGATCTTGACGGAGCCAGAGGTTGTGGGTTGGATCGTTTTGTGGCGGACAAGGACGAGATCCATCCACGAATCCAAGGAGATCGTAACCAAATAGAAGATTGGTCATTTGCGACTTCCAAGAGGAGAAATTTCCTCCATTTTCATGAGTTTAAATGGAATTTGCGAGGAGGCGTTAAGCGAGATGAGATTGCCGCCACCGCTAGGAAAGTTGTCTTGTGCCGCAGGAGTTGAGGTGGGTGTAAGAACAGTAGGTACCCTCGAGGAGTTTTCAGAGGCTGTATGTTGTTGTTGAGTAGCCGACATGATGCTCACAATGAATACGAGCGAGTTTGGAGAGGACGGAGGTGAATCTGTTCAAAGACAGAGGTGCTCTGATACCATAAAGAAGTTGAGATTGAAAGTAAAAGTTCTGTATTATTCACATCCGTAAGACTGAATTTATACAGGGGAAATTTAAATTGTTCCTTTGTGTAAACTAGGAAAACAATTAATACAAATTAATACAGAATTTATATTGTAATAGTGAATTGCTGATTTGGTAATTTGTTGGCTGGCTCTAATGAGAGAGATTAATGTTGACTGCTGAATATATGGAGCAGAGTAAATGCGGATGGCTCTCTTTGTTTCCTATCAGGTTGCCGCCCCTTGGCCGCGAAGGATGGCCGGCCGGGGATGTGGCCGGACGGCGACGACGCTAGCGGGGCGGTTTGGCGATGATCGTGCGCGTGGATCGTGTGCGGTGATCGGGTGCGTTGCGGTTTTCTCCTAACTCCCCACTAAGGGAGTGGGGGTTACGGGATTCCCTCTATTCGCAGCCAAGAATTCCTATAAAATGGAGTCCCCATCAACAGGGAAGTTCCGATCCTCCGACCTGTGGGTTTAGATTAGATGAATTCGAGTGAAAAGCTTAAAATTGATGGTTAATGATTCAAAATAAACCCCTAAATTGTTAGGATTTCGTTTCCTCCTCTCCGATTTCATTCAATCCATACAAAGATATGAATAAATCTTCTCCACCTTAAGAGATTCTCGACACAATCCAGTTAATTAAGCTATACACAATCCATAGATCGAAAACTCTCCGGCGAATTGACAAAAATTCTATGAAAATGAATTGAAAATAGCTACCTTGCAGCAAAGAATTACCCTAATAACTGTTTACAGAACAAAAAAAACGCAGAAAATGAAATTAAAAGGGCTAACCTCCTTCTTCCAACCGGCAGGCGCCGGAAGCTCAACGTAATTAACTTCCGGCTCCCGGCCTCCTTCACCGCCGACGTCCGAAGCCATCTTCTGGATGCCGATCAAAGTCTGCTAACTGTGAGAGAGAGAGGAGACGACGAGCAAACAGAGAGCACATAAGACGGAAGTGAAAGAGTATAGTCGGCAGAGTTGGGAAGTCCGTCCTTCAAACGGCCATCCGTCGGATCGATAAATCCGGCGACCGACGAGTAGCTGTCGCTCGAAATTACCACCCGTCCGATCATTTAATCTGACGGCTATCGAAACGACGGACAATCAAAATCCTTAGCGTGGACGAGGGGGCAAATTAAAATAAGTCACCCATTCTTATCCGTTTGTTAACTTGGGAACTATGCATCGTTGATCCAAGAAATTAACCAACGCAGCCGTTAGATCTGCTTTGACAGCTGCGCCGACCAACTCGCGGACAGCAGCACGAATCTCGAGCAGATCGAGGGAATCAAATTCAATGCTGACGGGGACTACTATATCGTAGCCACCACACGGCCGCGAATGAAGTTATGGAAAGCGATTTTTATAATTTTCAAAAACCCAAATGGGACACGGTGGCAGCGGGACGGCGAATCAAAACAAGACAGACGGCTTGACCACGTCACGAAACGTCGCCGGAGTTTGGAACGGCATGGTTGCGGTGGCGTGTTGACGTCATCGGGCCCTCGTCTTTGGACTACCTTATCTCGGGCAATTATTGTCCGTCCTTGGCCACGTGGACTTTTTGCCGGGAGATATTACCGTCCTGTTCTTGTTTGGAGCCCCCACAATAATGACACACTGACTGTAAAAAAAATCAGATCATGCGTGATCTCCGTGGAGATCATGCGTGATCTCCGTGAAGATCATGCGTGATCTTTGTGGCATGACTGATTTACTCAGATATCAAGAGTGATCTCCAGAAAGATCATGGAGTTCTGATTTTCATGGAGACGGTTGATCTCCGTGGAGATCATGCGTGCTCTCCACTAAGATTACTTATAATTTTGCATGTAGTTAAGCCTCCCCTTTTATCTTTATTCCGCCATGTGTTAGCAACGCAGCAATTCCATATGTAGATTTGGAAATGATGCACGTATTGAAAAATTTCGCCATAATAGAGGATAATAATGGGTAAAAGTAAAGTAGAAATAATTGTTCCTAGATTAATTCTAGATTTGAAGATGGTCATTTTTTTAACAAAAAAAGTGAATTCTAGTTGGCGATGTTGTGCTCGGGCATTCCGCCAATCGTACTCTAAATCCACAAAAAAAAATAGTGGATTTGGCTACGCCGCAATGTTCATGGATCTGAATTGTACTTGTACATATGTGACCAATACAGATTCTAGCGGTCGTTGCTCTCCCTATGTTTTAGAGGAGCCCACACATTTTTTTTGAAGAAACATGTCTAGAATCATCCAAAATACTATGACATTGTTAGATGCGGTTCTCATCATATGCATAAAGTCCTCTGGCTTAGACATCGAGAGTTCGATTTCGTTAGGATGAAATTTGTGACTCAATTTGGGTCTTACATTGTACAACTCATATTCTTCGAGAGTGGGACCCGATTCAGGCCACGTTGGCAGTAGTGAAAGTCAAAAGGTCAAATCAGAAGTCAGGAGTCTGAGGTTAAAGAATCTCAACCAACATGAACAGTAGAAGGCCTAGGCGAGTATATGCGAGCATGTGCGAGCAGCCCCTCATGTAACAGCCCGTAGACCGCCACAATCAACATTAACTTCATTTCAATAATTCATGAAGCATTGAATACATTTCCAGTTTAGCATTCACAATGAGTAAATACATAAGTATAAGTCCAACCATATATATATTAAATGTTCAAACTATAGAGGTTATAATCTATTCATACAAAACATAACCCACGCAAACCTCTAAACATGTATTTATATACAAAGATAATAGTAGAGTAAACCACTACAAAAGTAAGTGTACTTCAACAAAAGAATCTACACGCCTCCATATCCTTTAGTCATTTATCTAGCGATGATTCGATTGCGACTTTCCTGCCCCTAAAATGTTTGAGAATGAAACCATTAGCCTTTCATAAAGACTAAACGAGAATTTACCTTTTTAATCTGATGTACATGCAAACAAGAAGAGTTACATATTGCAATATGCATTTAACTGTGTAAGTAAACAGACTAAGAAGCAAAGATTCTATTAATTCCATATATACACTCATATGAGCAATAGATAAAAATTATAAAAAAGACTACATGGACATGTTAGTAGCACGATATATGTGTATACGATATAACAGGATAAGTTATTATAAGTTAATATATAATAACGGGTAATATATCGTATTAACAATAGTAGTTTTAGCACGTAGGAAATGTTAAGGGAAATTATTCAGTATCTATATTTCAGTATTTCAGTCTTTTGGGCCCGACCTCTCGGGGTCAATAATGTCCAAATCAGTACATTAGACAAGCGTCTACGTGTTTCGGCCGACTGATTTGGCAAATCATCTTTAACATTCATACACATTTATTTTTCATACCTTTATGTATGAGCATAGTTACTTTCCAAGATATCAAATACATACATGTTGCATGTGAAAGCATAGATTTTCTTTATCACTGATAAATATGAGAAAAGTTTGAGCTTTAGAAAATATGAGAAAAGAAAACCACGACTGCCATAAATATTTCCCCTCATCCCCAAATATACATCTTAGTATAGATGGCAACTACCAGTCAACGTAAGACAATCAAATCCCAAAAATCGAAACCATAATTTGTCCTTGACACAAAATCCAACATTAATAATAAGAAAAGAAGAGGGGGAGAGGAGAAGGAAGGCTTACATGGAGGTAGAAGGACCTAAAACACCGATTCAACCCTTCCGAACCAACCCAACAATACCCAACTCAAAACAAAGCCTTGCCAACACCGATCTCAGCAGAAGAAGAGGAATTTCCCTTCGATATTATGAACGAATGTGATGGTGAGGAGAAGAGGAGGGAGAGGAAGAGGACACACCTAACCCTAGTTGAGATGGGAACGAGAATGAGAGAAGGAGAGAGAGTCGCCAGTTATAAAATGAGAATGAATATCAAAATCTCTCACTTTATCTCGAATATTCCACCGCTCTACTAATATCATAAGATCAATAAAGCTAATTAAAGCCCAAAATCAAAGCTAATCAAGAAAACCAAAGCCCAGAGAACTTGGCCAAATCAATCCAGGCGGCTTTAAAATATCCGATAAAATGTAGAAAAATATTCGAGATGGTAATACCCGACACTGACAGGTTATTTTTATCATAGGGGATAATTAATTGATTTGTTGATAAAAAAATTTATGTAAATGACTTACGAGAAAATGTCGTGTGTCACACCTTATACTCGCCAAGGTGGGCGAACATAGGCGATGCTCGCCGAATCCAGGCGAGATCCTCTCAAATGTCGCATAGTCGTCAGGTTGTGCTGGGCTATAAATAAGACCCTCTCCCCTTTGATTTTCCTATAAATAGGACCCCATGGGTACTTGGATTGACACATTTAGGCTGAGCTTCTGGAATCCTACATTCAAACTCTTGGACCCATCATCCTTGGCCGTCACTCTTGATACTCGTCAAGTCGATGCCTTCCTCGTACCCTCCTCGACCATCTTTAGTTGTGGATGGAAAGTCTCTTCTGAGCTTCTAGGTATGTGCTGGGACCTCCCTTCCGCATCACCTAGGGTCCTGTTGTTGCTCTCAGTCCCTTCGTCTTTGCCCGTCAAGTCATCGAGCCGAATCGCTAGGCGAGTAACCTTTGGCTGCATTGATTCGAATTTTTGAGGTCGGGGTTTTCCTGGCTTCAACACTTTGGTGTGGTGAGCGTGGATCGTAGTCAGAGGAAGAAAGTCTAGCAAGAAAGTGACACGGCGGAAGTTGACGATCATGAAGGAGCTGCTGACAAATCGACAGAAGGAGGCGAGTATGTGACGAAGGCGGATTTCGAGGAATTCGCGCGGCGAATGGAGGGAAGTTTGCGAGCAGTCTTGCTTCCTCGCACTGAGTGCACCGCGACCTCGCCTCGTCGTGTGACTCCGTCAGAAGTCGATGGTCCCTCTCAGCGAGCAGGGAAGGAGAATGTGGAGGAGGAGCCATGGAGACCAAGGAGGTCGCACTTCTACCAGCCAAGCTCGCAGGGAATTCAGTTCCGCGATGTAGAGAATCCGGCGAGAAATCATGATCCTTGCCCATATGGCGAGTATGATGGGGTTTCTAGCCAGGCCGAGGATCGTTGCCAGCAAGGTGGGATGAGCCCATTCTGTAAAGAGATCCTCTGTGTCCCCGTTCTGGAAGGATTTAGGGAGCCAGTCATGAGTTATTACTCTGGGAGGGATGATCATGTCTGCCACCTCTAGTGGTTTGAAGATGTTGTCTCCATCCGAACCATGTCGGATGCCTTCAAGTGCAGACTCTTCGCCATCACCTTCCGGCGAAAGGCCAGAGATTGGTTCCATCAGCTGGCGGCAGGTTCCATCTACTGCTTCGAGGACCTGCGTCGGGGAGTGACGATGCAATTCGCCACGAAGAAGAAGAGGGAGAAGGAGGCGACGACCATCTTCTATCTAGTGCAAGGAGCGCGGGAGATGTTAGGAAACTACATCGACCGCTTTCAAGAAGAATTTCTGGACATCCAGGAGGTGGATTACTTCACCTTGCAACTAGCCCTAACGTTTGGCCTAAGGGAAAGCCTTTTTAAGTTGGAGATCAGCAGAGATCCCCCCATGTCCTACATAGAGCTTATTGAGAGAGCCAATAAGTTTGTTCAGGGGGAGGCCTCAAATCGCGATTTCCTGTCCAAGCTCACCAAGCTAACCAGGGAGGAAGAGGAGGAAGAGAAGATCCCCGTTCGAGGGAAGGAGGAGCTCCGAAGGCAATACAGGAGGAAGCAAGAAGAGCGAAGGAAGGAGGAACCCAAGAGAGAAGTGTTGAGAAGGCATGATGTCTGGAGGCCCCTAGCGGCTCCGGAGCGTCGGGAAGAAGAAAGGAGGTATCGGGTCCCGGTCAGCAGACCCCAACACCAAGGTCCAGGGAGGAGATTCTCCCCGGAAAGAAGAAATTTCAACTAGCCGGAGAGGCGTCAGGAAAGGAGGAGAGAAGAAGCGATGATCGTTGCCCAGCGTGATAACTGTTGGAGTTGGGGAACACTTCTGGTCAGGGTTCGTCGAACTGCGTTCGACGAACGGAGAAGGGTTCGTCCAACGGCGTTCGACGAACGTAGAAGAGTTCGTCAAACTCCGCCTGCGTTCGTCGAACGGGTCCTTAAGTAATGCCGTTCGAGCGGATGTAGCTGAGCTGTCTCAGCGCTTATACATGTCGTCACAGCATATGTAGCTAAACTGTCTCAGCGCTTATACATGCCGTCTCAGCGGATGTAGCTGAACTGTTTCAGCGCTTTTACATGCCGTCTCAGCAGATGTAGCTGAACTGTCTCATCGCTTTTACATGTTGTCTCAGCAGATGTAGCTGAACTGTCTCAGCGCTTATACGAACTGTCTAAGCGGATGTTGTTCTGAGCCCGGTTTGACGCCCTATTTAAAGGGTGCGTAACCCTGGTTTAGGGTTAAGCCTAAGAGAGTGCAACAATAGTTTTTTGCGCGGTTGTCCTTGGCGGCGGTTCCTCTGTTCTTGTCTAAAGAGGGTTGAGTGAGGTAGGATCGGTTCTTCTTGATCCTTGTAACCTTGTAAGCTGTAATCCGATTTGGTGATTAGAACATCGAGAAGAGGAAGGGGAGAGGGGATGTAGCCCAGATTGGGGTGAACCTCTGTAGATCTGTGTGTCTTCTGTGATTGATCTGTCATTCTTGTAAATTTTTTCTTTCGAATTTCACGTCTCGGCACACCCTATTTCTTTCCATTTGGTATCAGAGCTAGGTTCTTGATCCTGGAAATGGGTTCTGGCGGCGTGCGGATCGAGATCGAGAAGTTTGACGGAAGTCGATTCGATCTATGGAAGATGAAGATGGAGGATATGTTGATTGATCGAGATCTATGGTCTGCGATCGAAGATGATCCTTCCGTTGCTAAGGCTGGAGAGAAGGATGCGAGCACATTGAAGGGAAAATCTGCAGAGGCGACTGCAGAGGGTGCAGCGGAGGCTACGACCTGGATGAAAACTGATCGGAAGGCCAAGGGCCTGATCCGGTTATTCCTAGCAGATTCAATCTTGACTAACGTCATGGAGGAGACTTCAGCACGAAGTCTGTGGCGTAAGTTGGAATCCCTCTACCAGAGCAAGTCCCTGGTAAACAAATTGCTATTGAGGAAGAAATGGTATAAACTTCGGATGCATAAAGGCGATTCATTTTCAGAGCACTTGACTCAATTCAATACCATTGTGAGTCAGTTAATCTCTATTGGTGAGAAGATCTCGGATGAGGATAGAGCCATCACCTTATTGTCCTCGCTGCCAGATTCATGGGACAATCTGATTATCGTGATTGGGGCGAGTGGAGACAAGGAACTGTCATATGATACTGTATGTGCATCTCTTTTATCTGAGGAGACCAGGAGAGGAGGTTCTGAGGTGACAAGCAAAGGTGCTTTGAGTGTATCTAGATCACATCCTCAACGAAGGGAGAACAAGCATGGTGGATATCGAGATAAGTCTCGAGGTAGATCCAAGAGCCAGGAGAGGGAGAAGGGTAAGAAGCCCATTCGGTGCTGGAAGTGCAATGAGACTGGTCATGTGAAGTCTTAATGTCCGAACAAGGCCGTTCAGAACATGGAAACACCGACAACTTCTGGTACGAAGAAGGAGGGCGACGGAGGTGACATGTACATCGCTGCCGCGTGCGTTGCTCAGAGAGATTCTGATATGTGGTATGTAGACACAGGAGCATCATACCACATGACACCTCATAGGCACTGGTTTTGTGAGTATGAGAGGTTTGATGGTGGAGATGTCATGCTGGGTGATGATTCTGTTGTGCAGATTATTGGGCGTGGCAAGGTGATGTTGAAGTTGTCTAATGGGATCACAAGGTCTCTTCCCAATGTGACGCACATTCCAGGGATGAGTAGGAATCTAATCTCGGTGGGTTCCATGGCGGATGCAGGAGTGCACTTCAGCTGTGACAAGCAATCTTGCAAGATGACAAGAGGGGGAATGGTGATTGCCAGTGGAGTGAGACATGGAACACTGTATACTCTACTTGCTGATACAGTGGTTCCAAGTGGGGCTCTTATCTCTGAGATCCAGGAGGTTGACCAGGAGGAGGTGTCCAGGCTGTGGCATCATCAGCTTGGGCATATCAGTGAGAAGGGGATGTTAGTCGTGGTATCTGGTCAGATGGTGGAAGGGGTGCCAGAGTGCTCCACAAGCTTTGGGTTCTGTGAGCATTGCCTGCTTGGCAAACAGACCAGAGTAAGCTTTCGTGGGATGGGCACGAGGGCAACTGAAGTGTTGGAGTTGATACACAGTGATGTGTTTGGGCCAACTCCAGCTCCATCTCTTGGCGGCGCCAGGTACTATGTGTCCTTTACTGATGATCTCTCACGTTACTCCTGGATCTATTTTCTCAGGTCCAAGTCAGAGGTTCTGGACAGGTTTAAGGAATTTAAGAACCTGGTGGAGAACCAGTTGGAGAGAAAGGTGAAGGTCCTCCGTTCTGACAATGGAGGGGAGTACTGCTCTGATGCTTTTGAGCGGTACTGTACTGAGAAGGGGATTGCACGACAGAAGACCACCCTGTACACTCCAGAGCAGAATGGAGTGTCGGAGAGGCTGAACAGAACCTTGATGGAGAAGACCAGGTGCATGCTCAGTTGGGCAGGTTTGGGGAAGGAGTTCTGGGCTGAAGCAGCGGCGACTGCAAACTACCTGAAAAACAGGACCCCTACGTCTGCTGTGGAGGGGTGTACACCCTTTGAAGCCATCTTCAAGAGAAAGCCAAATTTGGCCTATGCTCGTGTGTTTGGGTGTGATGCATATGTTCACATTCCAAAGGAGAAGAGGGGGAAGCTTGATGTTAAATCTGAGAAGTGCATCTTTATGGGTTACAAAGAAGGCATAAAAGGGTACAAGCTTTAGAACCCTGTGACCAGGACTGTAACATTCAGCAAGGATGTGGTGTTTCATGAAACCAGTCCACAGGCAGTCACACAAGCTGAGAAGGCTAAAGAAGCAGAGAAAGAGACAGTGGTGGTGGAAGGAAGTTTTGAGAAAGGAGCTACCATTGTTGGGGCTGAATCTGATTCTGAATCAGATGATTTGGAGGTGGTGAGAAGTGCTGATGAGTCAGAAGATGAAGCTGAGGAAATTCCATTGATGAGGAGATCAATAAGGGAAAGAAGGGCACCAGTGAGATATCCCCAATGTGCAGTGGGTGCACAATATTGCCTGAGTATGCTTGGTGAAGATCCAACCTCTGCCAGTGATGCTAGATTAAGGGCTGATTCAAATCAGTGGGATTTAGCCATGGTGGATGAAATGGAGTCTCTGAGGAAGAATTAGACTTGGTGTCTATGTAAGCTTCCAAAGGGGAGGAAGGCCAATGGAAGCAAATGGGTTTTCAAGCAGAAGGTAAAGGGTGATGGCACTGTGGAGAAATACAAGGCAAGGTTGGTTGCAAAGGGATTCTCCCAGGTCGAAGGTGTTGATTATGATGAGATCTTCTCACCGGTAGCCAAGATGACGTCGATCAGACTGGTACTCTCTATTGCGGCAGCGCATGACTTAGAGATCGAGCAGATGGATGTGAAGACGACGTTTCTTCACGGTGATATGGAGGAGGAGATATACATGAAGCAGCCGGAAGGATTCGAAGCCAATGGCAAGGAGGATCAGGTCTGCAGGCTGAAGAAGTCCCTGTATGGACTAAAACAATCTCCGAGGATGTGGTACCAAAAATTCGACACCTACATGCTGGAGTTAGGTTTTGAAAGATCGAATTTGGACCACTGTGTGTACATCCAGAGAAAAGGAGAGCAGTTCATCTTCCTGACACTTTATGTAGATGATATGCTACTGGTGGGCAATAGTGTCAGGATGATCCAACAAGTGAAGAAGCTGCTCTCAGCCAAATTCGAGATGAAGGATTTGGGGCCAGTAAGTGTCATCTTGGGAATGTAGATTTCCAGGGATCGAAGCAAGAAGAAGCTTTGGTTGGGGCAGCAGAGGTACGTCGAGGAGATGTTGAAGAAGTTCAATATGACGGACTGCAAGCCAGTGGGAGCACCAATGCCAGTTGGGTGCAAGTTATCTGCAGAGTTGAGCCCGAAGACACATGATGAGGTCGAGGACATGGCGAAGGTCCCTTATGCTAGTGTTGTGGGAATCTTGATGTACTCCATGGTCTGCACTCACCCTGACATTGCTCAAGCAGTGGGAGTGTTGAGCCGGTATATGGCTACACCAGGAAAGGAACACTGGAACGCTGTGAAGCGTGTGTTCAGGTATCTCAGAGGAACTACGAATTACTCCCTATGTTTTGAAGGAGCTGGTGAAGGAGGAGTCCTGGACGTGGTTGGGCACGTGGACTCGGATTGGAGAGGTGATCTGGATAGCAGGAGATCCACCAGTGGGTACGTGTTCACACTGTTTGGAGGTGCAATCAGTTGGATGAGTCGGAGGCAATGTGTGGTGTCACTCTCGTCGACGGAAGCGGAGTACATGGCTCTTACTCATGCAAGCAAGGAGGCCATATGGCTGAGGAGGCTAAGTTTGGATCTCGGGTTTGAGCAGGGGACAGTGAAGCTGTGGTGTGACAGCCAATGGGCTATTTAGCTAGCCAAGAATCCAGCCTTCCACGCACGAACCAAACACATTGACATCCAGTATCATTTCATCCGGGAGAGGGTGGAGAAGAAGGTAGTTCGACTGGAGAAGGTGGACACGATGGAGAACATCTCTGATTTTCTTACCAAGGCGGTTCCTGTTGCCAAATTTCAGTGGTGTGCAACGGTCATAGGGTTGAAGATGAAGGTTGGAGGAGCAGCTCTCATCGGAGGAAGATGTTCACCAAGTGGGAGAATGTTAGAGTTGGGGAACACTTCTGGTCAGGGTTCGTCGAAATGCGTTCGACGAACGGATAAGGGTTCGTCGAACGGCGTTCGACGAACGGAGAAGGGTTCGTCGAACTCCGCCTGCGTTCATCGAACGGGTCCTTAAGTAATGCCATTCGAGCGGATGTAGTTGAGCTGTCTCAGCGCTTATACATGTCGTCACAACAGATGTAGCTGAACTGTCTCAACGCTTATACATGCCGCCTCAGCGGATGTAGCTGAACTGTCTCAGTGCTTTTACATGCCATCTCAACAGATGTAGCTGAACTGTCTCAGCACTTTTACATGTCGTCTCAGCAGATGTAGCTGAATTGTCTCAGCGCTTATACGAACCGTCTCAGCGGATGTTGCTCTGAGCCCGGTTTGGCGCCCTATTTAAAGGGTGCGTAACCCTGGTTTAGGGTTAAGCCTAAGAGAGTGCAACAATTGTTTTTTGTGTGGTTGTCCTTGGCGGCGGTTCCTCTGTTCTTGTCTGAAGAGGGTTGAGTGAGGTAGGATCGGTTCTTCTTGATCCTTGTAACCTTGTAAGATGTAATCCGATTTGGTGATTAGAACATCGAGAAGAGGAAGGGTAGAGGGGACGTAGCCCGGATTGGGGTGAACCTCTGTAGATCTGTGTGTCTTCTGTGATTGATCTGTCATTCTTGTAAATTTTTTCTTTCAAATTTCTCGTCTCGGCACACCCTATTTCTTTCCAATAACATGCCGAGCCGAAGGAACCATCGAAGAAGGCCGTAGTCAGAGGAGATTCTGAAAGAATATACGGTTTGAAGTCTAAGTCACCTAGAGGGGGGGTGAATAGGTAGTTTAAATTTTACTTGATTAGCTTTAGCTGTTTTCAGAGTTGGTTCAAGCAAATCAGCAAACACAGAAAGCACACAATAATTTATAGTGGTTCCCCAAAGACAGTGTGTCTATGGGTAGTCCACTTTCCTCCTCCACCCTTCTAACAGTGTGTTAGACAGGGCCAACTTCTCCAAACATGGCTCAAAGAGCTTACATCACAATTTCCTCAGAACTTCTCAGATCAAGAATGATCCTACCTCAGGACACAAGTCCCTACAACTCAGAGCTATCACCAGCTCCTACCTCATGCCCAGCTGCCCTACAAACTCAGAGGATAACACCTCCTATAGCTCATACAATAATGCCCTACAACTCAGACCTCTCCCAGGTCCTACCACTCAGAGGACTCCTCCTCCTACAGCTCAGACCAGCTCCTGGTCCTACCTCAGGCTGTTAAGCCCTACCTCAGATCTGCTCCAGAGCCTACACTCAGGCCTTCAGCCCTACAACTCAGAACCCTCAGGTTCCTACAAACTCAGACCAAATGGTCTTACAGCTCAGGCAAGATGCCCTATAGATAAATGATTTAGAAATTTATTCTACAGTAGAGGTACTCTCCTGTAGATCCTGCACTGACTGTGCTTCCTGTTGCTGAAGATATTGATTACAACAACTAACTTGATCTTCCTCTTCGACAGAGTGATGGAAGATCACCTTGCTCCTTCTTGCAAAGGAGCTCACTTTCTTTCTCTGTTATCTTCTTCTTCTTGTTCAGTGAGCAGGAGGAAGAAGACGAGAGCTTCAGCCGTCAATGTAACCGTTGATCTGTTCTTCACAAAACGGATGATCGGGGGGTTTTTAGGGGTTCGTTCAAATGTGCCCTAACATTTCCTTTTATACATCTCTGATCTTCAACGGCTCTTAGCTGATCTGCTGAGAGGTACGGGAGAAGCTGGTGGACCCCACACAACTATCCTGCAACTAGTCCTAGCCGCAGATCCCGCCGCCCTACTTTTCCGTAGAGAAGGAATGCGCTCGACGAACGTGGAACACTCTACGTCCGACGAACCAGCTGTCCCCTGCGATCGACGATCTTGCCAGCTCAGTGCTCGACAAACTTGCCTTGTGTGTCTTCTCAGCGGATCCGCTGAGACGGCTCCTCGTCTCAGCGTTTGTCGAACGACGTTCAGCGTTCGACGATCTTGCCTAGTGTGTCTTCTCAGCAGCTTCAGCTTTGATCTCGTCTCAGCGGTCGACAAACGACGTTCAGCGTTCGACGAATGTCGAGCCCAGTTCGACGACCACGCTGATTCTCAGCGTATAATGAACTTCTCAGCGGAGGCACCTTCTTCTCAGTGGATACGCTGAGACGGCTCCTCATCTCAGCGGTTTTGCCCCCTCGTCTCAGCGGTTCGGCTGAGACAAAACTTCATCTTTTGGAAGATGATTTCTCCACAATTAAGGGCATGTTTGGCCCTTTCTTTTGAGTCACCTGCACCTGTATATCTTACACAAGTATAGCTCATCAAATACAATATGTCCTTAGCATTGAGAGTGATGCCTCTTCAAGTCAAGGTACTATTGAGGGCAATATACCCAATAGATTCCCCTCTAATATGATTTGCATCAAGTAGAAGGGCATGTGAGGATGGCCTGCCCAGACTTCTGGGAAGCCAGAAGATGGCTAGCCGCCGGAGAAGGAGGAGAGCAACCAAGGCAGGAATCCCCAAAGAGGAGGAGGAACAGCAGTGATGGTGATCTACGGGGGAGCAGGGCTAGGAGCTTCCCGTAAGGGGAGTCTCCATCAAATCTACCGCAAGAGCATCGCCTCGACCTCACAGGCACCGCCCCCGTTGGAGGAGATCACTTTCTCAGAAGAAGACATGCTAGGGAATGAGAATCCCTTCCAAGATGCCATCGTGATCCATGCAGCCGTGGAGGACTACATTGTCGATCGAATCTTGGTGGATATCGAGAGCTCCGTGAACATTATCTTCAAAAAGACGTTCGACGGGTTGGGAGTTGAGGCAGGAAGAGTAATGGCCTCGGATGGTCCCCTCTTTGGCTTCGCGGGAGAGAAGAAAGAGGTGGAAGGAGGAGCGGATCTGCTGGTCGCTCAATGGCACCTCGCTCAAGTGTCAACTCATCATTGTCGACCCCCCGAGTTGCTACAAGGCGATCCTCTGGAGGCCGCTAATCAACTTCTTCAAAGCCTTCCCATCCTCCTACCATCAGTGCTTGAAGTACTACCAAGGAGATGTTCGAGTGAGGATCTGAAGCGGTCTGAGGGCTGCTCGTGAGTGCTATCTCATCGCGGTTAGCACCATCAGCTGGATGGAGGATGTCGAGGAGATGGAGAGAGCATTGAAGAGCGCGTTAAGGCTCAAAGCAGCCGAAGAGTTGGAAGAGATAGAAGTACTCTCTCAAGCCAAAGAGCCAGGGATGCTGAAGATCGGAGGATCTCTGAAGACCGACGAAAAGATAAAGATGGTGACATGCATGCAAGAGAATGTCGACAGATTAGCCTGGAGTGCCTCCAAGATGCCCTAGATTGACGCATAGGTTGCATGCTATCGCCTCAATCTAGACACCGCGGTCAAGCCCATCCGACAAAAGAAGATGTTGGGAAAAACTCCTTTTGATTTTACATAACAAATTAACTATAAGTGATTTTACCTCTTAGGGTTTATTACCCACATTGTATAGAAAATGTAAATTAGTCATTAGATGTCATAAGATGTCATACTCAACTTAGAGTGTCAAGACAAAGTCAAGACAAGCTTAAATTCAGTTAAGTTAGGACTTGCATCGAATAGAAGTCGACGCAACTTTGACTAGATGTCGACGTAACTCTGACTGGAAGTCGATGCAACTCAATCAACCTGTCAAAGTATAAGTCAAAGTCGACGCAACGTCGAAAGAAACTCGACGCAGAAGGAAGAGCTTGTCCAAGCCACCTTATAAGTCGACGCAACTTCAACTTCAACTCAACGCAGAAGTTATAGTTCGAGTCTAAGGCTTCAACTCGACGGACAAGTCGATAAGGAATCGACGTAACGTCGACATCTGGGTTCAGCCAAAGCTAAGAAGAAATTCGAAGCTACGCCGATAAGAACTCAGAGGTGCGTCGACATGAAGACTGATGAAGTCGACGCAACATTGAATACATTTAGAAAAAAGAAGCTTTTTCAGCTATCCTTTTAGGACCTTTTCAGAATGACCACTAGGCTAGAGACAGTTCTACAACGGCTCGTTTGTTGCCAAGAATAGAATGAAGCTTTCCAGGATACAACAAATCACCTTTGGAAGGTATTCAAAATGAATGGACGGGTCGAGAACAAAAGGAGAAAGGAAATTAGGTAGGTAAGAGGAATTTTTTTTCAGGATAAGCCAAAAGAAGAAAGGTTTTTGAAAACTCAATCATACACAATAAGTTTGAAAAAAGAGGAGAAAAAAACACAACATAGTTATTACATTATTCTGTCTGTTGAATAAGGTCTTCATCTTCTTCCCTCTCAAACCCTAAAAGACAGATATACAGAAGTTCTCTCTCTCTATACAGGAAGATATACTGCTTCTTCTTCTTCATCAATATACAACAACAGAACTACAATAAGTGTTGAGAGAAAAGGATCAAGCAAAACAACCCTTGCAAATCATCATAATCACAAGCAATGGTTCATCATTTAAGATCCAGTGAAAGAAAGAAAGAAGCAGCATCAGAGTTTCTGAAGAATTCTGAGAACATAATTCTTTTCTTCTCCCCCTTATTTTCTTAGTTGTATTTACTGTAAAAGAGTTTTAAATTTCCATCTTCTAAAGGATTCAGTGGTTCAATATCTCCTTATCAAAAGATTTGTGGTTCTAAGAGTCCTCTTAGCAAAAGACTCCGTGGTTCAAGATCTCCTTATCAAAAGATCTTTAGTTCTAAGAGTCTCCTTATCAAAAGACTCAGACACAAGTTGTGCAACCCTACCAAGGATATAGAAGAGTGAAGTACCCACATTTTGGGGAACCACTATAAAAATCTTGTGTCCTTTGTGCTTTGCATTTTTTGTGTTGTCCTACTTATAGCTTACTATTTTTTCTGTTTTATATTTACAACACTTATTTATTCTGTGTTGGTATTGTTAAGTGCATAATACTTAGTATAATTTTATTGTATGCACAGTTAGGGTAAAAATATTTAAATCTATATTCACCCCTTCTAGAGAACTCTCAGAGGCACACTGTGCACTTTCAATTGGTATCAGAGCTAGGTTGATCATTAAAAGGTTAACACATTGATCAAAAGATCTCCTACTTTCATTTATTTAGTTTAAAATTAATTAAAACTTTTTTAAATAAAATGAGTTCTAAGGATTATGCATCAACTAGACCACCAGTGTGTAATCTGAATAAGTTTACACTTTGAAAGGCCGAAATAAAACTCTATATGAACTTCATTGATGAAGACATCTTTGATGTTATCATTTCAGGTCCTCCAACCCCTTACAGGAAAGATGCCAGTGGATCTTCAACATAGGAACCTATGCCCAGGGCTGAGTGGACAAAGACAGAGAAGAAGCAAAAAGCATGTGAAGCCAAAGCTGTGAACATTCTGGTTTCCACCATGTCAGATGACATTTTTCAAAATATAGCTGACTGCCAATCACCAAAAGAGATCTGAGAATCTCTCACCAAAATGGTAGAAGGAAGCTCTGATGAAAGAAAGGACGAGAAGTCCTTTCTCATATCCCAATATGAAAACTTTCAAAAGAAGGCTGATGAAAGTGTTGTTGAAATGTATGACAGATTCAACATCATTATTAATGAGCTAAGGAGTCTGGACAAGGAAATTTCCTTGACAGAGATCAGTGATAAGGTCCTTATGTGCTCCCCCAACTCATGAGATTCAAGGATCTAGGCCATCAGAGAGTCCAGATGCCATAGAGAAATCTCAATTGATGCTTTGCTAGGAAAGCTTAAGTATATGAGATGCTTCTGAAGAGCAGAGCTGAATCAGAGGCAAGGGAAACAATCTCAACACCCATACAAAAGAACCTTTCTTTGAAGGTTGCTGAAGGAGAGTCCTCCACTCCTGAAGATGAAATGTTCGGCCTCCTAGCAAGGAGATTCAAAAAATGGGTCAAGACAGAAGACTCAAGTAGAAGAGAAAGGAGCTCAAAGCCCAGATATGACAAGACTCCAAAGAAGGAAGTAATTTGCTTCTCCTGCAACAAGCCAGGGCACATAGCCCCTGAGTGCCCACAGGAACAAAGGGACAAGAGTAGAAACAAGTATGAAAAGAAGAAGAAGTATTTCAGTGGGAAAGACATGAAGAAATCCAAATATTTTATTGCTGAAACCTAGAGTGACACTGAAGCAGAGTCAAGTTCCTCTTCATCAGAGAGTGATGAAGAAAGATATGCAGAAGAAGCCTGTATGATGGCATTGGGGATATCCTCAAATGATGAGGAAGAATATGTATCTTTATTTGATGATTTTGATTTCAATTCTAATGACTTTAAAAAATGCTGTAAAGAATTTTGCAATGATTTTCTCAATATTCAAAAAGGAATAATTGTTGTTAGAGCAGAGTTAGAGGAATTTAAGAAAGATAACTTATATTTGAAAAATCAGGATTTCATAGTTGAGATTAATAATAAGGAATCCAAATTGATTGAAATAAGAAATGAAAATAAAAAATTAAAAGAAGAGCTAACAAAGGCAAAGGCCTTTGAGGACTCACTCAATGGGAGGAGTCAAAAGATCAAAAATATTACTCAAAATCTCTCCATGAGATTTAAGCACCTAGGTCTAGGAGCAGACCCATGCACTAGCACAGAAGTCCATAGGAAACCTGCCTGGAAATATCCAGTTAGATTCATTAGACCTAGTGACTATCAATCTAGTGAGGGAATGGTTGAACCTAAGGATCAAAATATTAATCATCCAGATAAAACAACTGTAGTCAATAACATAAATCCAAACAAAGAAAAGAAGTCTCTAGGAAAAAGTAATGCAAAGAAACTAACCAACAATAATCAAAAGATTAAAATCAGAAGTAAAATGATCAAACATTCTACTGATTTATTATATTTAGATACATTTTATACACATCTGAATTATCAAAATAATAGATCAAGGTTTGATAAACTCACTCTCTGCCATCCAAATGAATATCATGAAAGACTCTTATACTCTTTCATAGAACCCTATAATGGTAAAAGCAAAGGGCCCAAGGTAATCTGTGTACTTTCTAATGTTTGAGTTACTTGTGCAAGAAGATGTAGAGTTTTTTTCCCAGAGAAAGTGAAGGGAAAAGAAAGAAGTGGATGATCAATTGTAAACAACTAATATGCAAAGGGAGTAATCTATACTCCCAAATTCTCTAATGAGTTTATAATTCATGAAACTATTAGTATAAATACTATTTTCATTAAAAATCGTTGCTGGGAAAAACAGCAAGAACTTTCTAAGTAAATTGAACTATTTATTCAGAGTTGCGTCGAATAGAATTCGGCGTGCCGTCTAATTCTACGCGACGCTAGCTCCAAAATCAATATGCAACTGCTAATTCAGAGTTGGGTCGAATAGAATTTGACGTACCGTCTAATTATATTCGACGCTAGCTTCGAGAGCCGTCCAAAGCAGATAATTCGAAAAGCATTTGACGCAACGTCGATTTCATATCGACGAATACATTGAATTAATAGTTGCTCGTCAAATTCGAAGATGCGTCGAGTTTTAATCGACACAACATCGACATGCCAAGCGCGTGCAGCTTCACCTTCTCGGCGGTGTTTATTAATCTTTTCGACGATGCTTCAGATAAAACCCTAAGTTGCGATGAATCATCTTCTTTTAAGCAACTTCAGCGTCGAATTATTTACGCTTTCGAATTCTCTTATCATTGCTCTTGTGCTCTCCCCTTCTCTAGTTCTTCCGTGCTCTTGTCTCTCTTTCTCTCTTTCGTGTTCTTTTTACAGGTACATTTGATTCAATGGCTCTACCAAAGATAAATTATGGCTTTGATGTGGATGTTGTCTCCTTTAATGCTGCTGCAGAAAGTTTCACAGCCATTCTTGGCTTGTTTCAAGACGCTGGATTAACAAAACTGATATCCATAAGGTGTAAGATTCTGGATGTCGAGTTGACAGAGTTAAAGGAGAATATACATATAGGAACTGATGGCACCCTCCAAGGGAAAATTTCTGAGCATGATATCTGCATAACAGAGGAATTACTAAATCAGACATATGATCTTCCAACTGGGAGTGACTCAGATGAATTGGCAGGGGATGAGATCAAGAAGGCTCTGGAGATCATAAAGTTCAAGAAAGACAAGACCATCAATCTGAAGAAGATTGATCTTGGAGAAGAATACAGGTTCCTTGCTGACATAGTAGGGAAAGTGCCGCTGTGTAAGATTTCAGCGCATGATGCTATTCCCAAGCAACAACTTCAAATAATGGGAGCTTTTGTTCTTAAGAAGAAGATAAACTGGGGGAGATGCCTCCTGAAAATGATTGGGCACAAATACTCTCATAAGAAAAATGCATATATGAGAGTTATGAGTCAAGTACTTCTCCACCACCACCCTGCATTGTGCAAATCAAAAGGAATGCTCATTCCTCCTGGGAAAAGGATCAACATTGGGATCTTTTCCAAGTGGACCAGACAGATCCTAAATCCTGGTCAAGCTGCCCCTTCACCTCCTCCCTCTTCACCTCCTCAAGATTCAGAGAGACAAGTACCAGATCCTCCAAAGGATAACACCTCAACACAGGTCCTTGCAGTAACACAACAAGATTCCATCCCAGATGATACTCCTGCTCAGAATGTCCAGTCCACCCCATCTACTACAGTTTCAGAGCCAACACCTCACATTCTTCTCCAACCACAACATCAAACATCCACCTTACTTCAAGACAACCAGTCTACTCCACCACCACCACCAGTTTATATCTCTCCAGAAACCTATCAATCCCTTTCCCCTGTACACCAGGATTCTCCAGATCTGAATGAGAACTTCAATCCAATTCATCCAGAAATCTTATCCACAACTCTACCTTCACCTACCTCCCATTCTACAACCCCAATTGATATTGAGCAGGCCATTGCAAGGGTAGTAGGGTTGGCTTCCAGCACCTTTGCTGACCTAATGGCCACTCAAGCCAGAAGGTTTGATAAAAAGTACTCTTAGATGGAAAATGAAATACTTGATTCAAGAGGGTCTCTCATGGCTCTCAAAGAATTTGTGTCATCCTCCATGGTCACTAAAGAGTTCTTAACCTTCCTTCTCAGCAAGGTTAAGAAGGGGGAGAAAATTCAGGAGGAGGAAAGATCTATCCTAGAAAAGAATGACTAAGAGAAGGATAAGGATGTGGAAAATCCTGATAAACTTACTGTATTTCGAACAGTAAGTCCAGATGAAAATGTCCATGGGGGAGCCTCATACAAGCCCCCCAAGTTAATCCAGTACAAAACCAGGGGGAGCTTCTTACAATAACCCAGGAACCAACAATTGCATACAAAAAATCAGGGGGAGATCCTTGTGGATGATCTACTTCTAGATGAGGTTGCAATAATTGCTAAGGAAGCTGCTAAGGATGCTGAGGAGAATGCTCAATCTCAGGGGGGACTTCCCAAAGATGATGAAATCAATAAAGAAGCGGAGAGGAATTCTGAAGTAGATCATCAACCACTAACATTTGCCCCAAGAAAGGTAATTCTAAAAGCATTCTCAAGAAAAATGAAAACTCCTGAGAAGGAGCATCGAGGCTCAGGTATTCTGTAAATATCATACTTTCTAGAAGCAAACAGTTGTGGTAAACAATATAATTTCTTAACAATGTATGAAATGACATGTGATTTTGTTCTATCATATCATATTGTCTATGTATGTCTTGTTTGAATTTCTCTTTATATCAAAGTATGTGTAAAATCATTTTAAACCATCTGTAAAATCTGTTAAGATAAATAAGGAGAGATTGTTGAGAAAAACTCTTTTTTATTTAACTTAACAAATTAACTACAAGTGATTTTACCTCTTAGGGTTTATTACCCAAATTGTATAGAAAAGGTAAATTAGTCATTAGATGTCTTAGGATGTCACATTCAACTTAGAGTGTTAAGACCAAGTCAAGACACACTTAAATTCAGTTAAGTTAAGACTTGTATCGAATAGAAGTTGACGCAACTTCGACTAGATGTCGACGTAACTCTGACTGGAAGTCGATGCAAATCAATCAGCCTGTCGAAGTATATGTCAAATTCGACGCAACGCCGAAAGGAACTCGACGCAGAAGGAAGAGCTTGTCAAAGCCACCTTAGAAGTCGATGCAACTTCAACTTCAACTCGACGTAGAAGATATAGTTCGAGTCCAAGGCTTCAACTCGACGGACACGTCGATAAGGAATCGACGTAACGTTGACATCTGAGTTCAGCCAAAGCTAAGAAGAAATTCGAAGCTACATCGATAAGAACTCAGATGTGCGTCGACATGAAGATTGATGAAGTCGACACAACGTCGAATAAAGTCAGAAAAGGAAGCTTTTTTAGCTGTCCTTTTGGGACAATTTCAGAAGAACCACCAGGCTAGAGACAGTTCTCCAACGGCTTGTTTGTTGCCAAGAATAGAATGAAGCTTTCCAGAACACAAGAAATCACCTTTGGAAGGTATTCAAAATGAATGGATGGGTCGAGAACAAATGGAGAAAGGAAATTAGGTGGGTAAGAGGAATTCCTTTTCAGGACAAGACAAAAGAAGAAAGATTTTTGAAAACTCAATCATACACAATAAGTATGCAAAAAGAGGAGAGAAAAAGAACACAACATAGTTATTACATTATTCTGTCTGTTGAATAGGGTCTTCATCTTCTTCCCTCTCAAACCCTAAAAGACAGATATACAGAAGTTCTCTCTCTCTCTCTGCACAGGAAGATATACTGTTGTTTCTTCTTCATCAGTATACAACAACAAAAATACAAAAAGTGCTGAGAGAAAAGGATCAAGCAAAACAACTCTTGCAAATCATCACAATCAGAATCCAGGGTTCATCATTTCAAATCCAGTGAAAGAAAGAAAGAAGCAGCATTAGAGCTTCTGAAGAATTCTGAGAACAGAATTCTTTCCTTCTCCCCCTTATTTTCTTCTTACTATTTACTGTAAAAGAGTTTTAAAAATCTCTCTTCCAAAGGATTCAGTGGTTCAAGATCTCCTTATCAAAAGATCTGTGGTTCTAAGAGTCTCCTTAGCAAAAGACTCAGTGGTTCAAGATTTCCTTATCAAAAGATCTTTTGTTCTAAGAGTCTCTTTATCAAAAGACTCAGGCACAGGTTGTGCAACCCTACCAGGGAGGTAGAAGAGTGGATTACCCACATTTTGGGGAACCAATATAAAAATAAAACACTTATTTATTCTGTGTTGGTCTTGTTAAGTGCATAATACTTAGTGATGAGTACTTTTTATACTCATCCTTCAATATAATTTTAATGATATTTTAATATGAATTTGTATAAATTTCATGAATTATCTTATCAAATTCTTTTCTTTTTATTTCTATAAACTAATTTAAGTTTTTTTTTGTGTTTTTCAGGTTTTCTGGGCAATTTGAGGAAAAAAGTCAAGTACACGCCCAAGGTCACGGGCGTGACCAATGGCGTGACAACCTAGATGAGTTCCAGACCCAATTCCGCCACCCCGGGCCAATTCCATGAAGTTTCACCAAGTACACACCCCAGGTCACGGGCGTGACCTAGGGGCGTGACCCAATGTCACGGTCGTGACCTGCCGACAGCAGCAAAATCGCAATGCCACGTCATTAAAAGTTACACGCTCATGAATCAACATGTCATGCCCATGTACTTCCATGGTCACGGGCGTGTACCGCCTTGCCGCCAGAAAAATGCGCTGCCTCCTCAGATTTTCCCGCTAGGAGCAGTTTGAAGATTACACACCCTAGGTCACGGGCGTGACCTAGGGGCGTGACACGCACGTAACACATGCATTTAACCCATAGGCGCCTATCCCGCACCAGCTTCGATCACGCCTGTTAAACGTCCCTTGGTCACGGGCGTGACCAAGGGCTTGTAACACCAACTTTTCACCTATTTAAAGGGAGCTTCTCGAGAACTTCAGGGAAGAATTTTGGGAGTTCAAATCCTTTTTTTTTTGTTTTATTTTCCTGTTTTTAGTATTTCTTGTAGTTCTTTTTCTTCTTGCAATTTGCATTTTCAATTAAATAGTTTTGTTGCTTTCAATTCCTAGCTTGTAACTTTCTGTAGCAATTTAATAAAAATAGTTCTTTTGTTCTCTCATTTTCCTCCTCTTTCATTATGTAGTCTTTTATTTTTGTTGATTCCTCAATCTCAATGAGTAGCTAATTTTCTATTAGTACTCGATCATGATGATCTATGGAATGATATAAGTCATGAAATAATTTATAGTTGCTCTATCTCTTTTCTAAAATGCTTAAGATTTATCCTTGATTTTAAGATAACGAGATTATATTTTCGATATATAATTCTCGTTATGGTTTTCATATTTTAGTTAGCCGAGAGGCTCGTAATGCGAATTAATCACTCAAGGATAAAAAAGAGTAGAATGTAATCCTCGAGAGAGGACGACGTTACCCTTCTGGATTGGAGTAGAAGCCAATAACGGGATTCACCTCGTAATGTAAGTATTAGGTTATTGATTATAAAATGAGAATTCAGTTGATATTCCCAATCTTAGTTGGGCGTATCCTCGACCCAAGATGCGTTCATAATTCGGGAATCCCCACGGTCAAAGTTATTTTGCTAAGAGAATGCGATTTTATTCTCTCTTCTTATTTTTATCTCCGAGGTGATTTAAAGATCGAGTGCTAATCGTTCTTATTATTGTTTTAATTTTATTTCACCATATTTTCTTTAAAAACAAATCAACTCAAAGTTCTATTGATAAAATAATAGTGAGTTTCTTGAAGTAAGAGTACTCAACCGATACCACTTTGGTTTTATAAACCTATACTACTTTCGATACAATACACTTGTCGTTGTCGTTTTTGAAGTATCCTGGAAGGAGTGGAGCACTCGGGGAGGTTGGCGAAATGGTCGGTAGAACTCATTGAGATCGACATTTCCTTCTCGCCCCGGGTGACGATAAAAGCACATGCAGTGGCAAACTTCCCGGCTGGCCACTCAGGGGAGACAGACCAAAGTGAGGGTCCCTCGAGTTTGGTTTCCCGGAAGATGTTTGTGGATGGATCTTCGGGAAAAAGCTCTGTGGGAGTAGACATCGTACTTGTCAGCCCGCAGGGAATTAGGATTTAACAAGCAGTCGAGATCCTCTTCCCCGTCACGAACAATCAAGCGGAGGACGAGACCATAGTAGCAGGCTTGCGTCTCGCCAAGGAATTGGGAATCTAAGACATTCATACTTTCACAGATTCAATGGTGGTCGCTTCATAAATTCGAGGAGAGTTTGAGGTGTGTGACACCACCCAACCGAGATACCTGGCCAAAGTAAAAGGGTTGATTGGAGGCTTCCAATCCTTCTTCGTCGAGCACATGCAAGGAGAGGAGAACTCGACGGCAGACCATTTGACTCAGTATGGTCCGAGAGTCGGGGGAACGATAACCGAGCTGTTTCGGCCATCCATCGAGGAAGGAGAGATGATGGAGATTGAGCAATGCCCATCGTGGATGGATTTGTTCGCAACATTTCTCGCCATCGGTCAACTCCCAGCGGATGACGAAGATCAAGAAAGTTCAGATACAAAGCGGCTTATTACTTACTGCCTAACATAGAGCAATATCGCATGACCATCTCGGGCCCTCTAGCCAGATGTATCTCAGAAACCGAAGTATCTCGAGTGTTGGAAGATATCCATTCCGGAGAATGCGGTAGCCATTCAGGAACTCACACTCTGGAGCAAAGAATAATCCTGAGACAGGGTTACTTTTGGGCAACCATTCGGAAGGATGCCGAAGCTTTCTCAAAAAAGTATCAGAAGTGTCAACTCTTCTCCCCTCTCCAGTTGCAGCCATCCCAGCAACTTCGTTCGATCACAGCCCCATGGATGTTTTCCATCCGGGGAATGGATCTTATAGGCCCCTTTCCCCAAGCTAGAGACCAGAGAAAGTTTGTTCTATTCATGATCGACTACTTCTCCAAGTGGATCGAGGTCAAGGCTCTGGCCAAGACCAATTCCCAAGGCGTGAAGAACTTCATCTGAGGAGAAAGCACCTGTAGATTCGGTATCCCTCTCGCTATCTCCACTGACAACAACCTACAGTTCATCAGCTTGGAGCTGGAGGACTTCTGCAAGCAGCTGGGAACCAATCTTCGGTTTTCCTCAGTGCATCATCCTCAGAGCAACGGTCAAGTGGAAGCAGCCAACAAACTGATCATCAAACTCTTGAAGAAAAATGCCGAGAATTTAAAAGGGAGCTGAGCAGAGCAACTCCCTTCAGTCATATGGGCCCTAACGACCACTCCTAATTCGACCATGGGAGAAACTCCTTTCAAGTAATCTCACGGGTCAGAAGTTTTGGAAAATGGTCTTCCGCATCTCCTAGGTTTGAGAATAACAAATCCTATGTGTATTTGTTCTTGTGTGTTAAGTGTGCAGGAAACAAAGTGTTGGATTTTCTATATACCATTCATAATGATAATAGCACATCAAATGTGCACAACGGAAGAAACAAACAAGAACAACCCTAAACAGTTCAAGGAACTTGCGATTTCATGAATCAAGAAATAAGGAAAGCAACACATTGCAATACCTGAAGGGGATTGAGTCAATACTCAACCGAGATGCTCCTAGAAGAAATCTGGTAGACGAACATCGAGTTCCAAGCGTCGAAATGGATCGGCAACTCTACGGGAGTCCACACGAGCGAGAGGAAAACCCTAAGCCTTGTCGCACAAGAACTAGGTCGGAGAAGAAGAGCCCTCTATGTATCCCACAGACTGCTAGGTCCGACGACAGGGAGAGGCGGCATCGGCGTTGGGGTGCGAGGACGACTGATCGAAACTCTTCCGTCGCACTTCAGAACTCTTCTGTCGCTCTTTTTGATTCGCAAAAGGAGATCACCCATTAGGTCGGAGAATCGCATTCTATTTATACCCAGGCGAGAGAGAGATGCTATCCGCACACCCACGACATGAATTGAAGCAATCAGAATTCGCCGGGTAGAGATGATTTCGTCGAGTAATCAGAAATTCATCGAGTCATGATTTCGTCGATTCAACTCAATTCGTCGAGTAATCATTAATTCGTCGAGTACTGATTTCGTCGAGTAATCATCAATTCGTCAAGTACAACTCAATTCGCCGTATACATGAGTTTGTCGGATTCGTTGATTCAAACATGGATTCGTCGAATCAACATGGATTCATTCATTCGATGAATTGAGGTAAGAGTCATCGAGACATTCTCGATGACTCGTCTCGAAGACTTGCCAACACGCTCCATACAATATTCACAATACCTGTGGAGCATTCAGTTGACTCGACCCAACTCCAATAAGTCTTAGGATTACTCCTTCACTCATATCCAATATGAGTAAGGCCAACACAATTCTTCTTTCAACTTCTCCAAACACTCTTGTGTGTGACCCCATAGGCTCATATCGCGTTGGCAGTGAGGCTAAATGCTTGATCACTTCCAGATCACCTTGGAAACACCAACACAGCTCATATGACTCAAGGATAACATAAGAAGGTTGCCCCCAAAATTGAGCCAATAAATCCAACATGCCCACTAGCGCCGACGGTAGTACCTAGCACCCGGCGCTAGCGATGTTTAGCGCAATTCCGGGAGTACATTTAGAAGGCGCTAGCGCCAGGCGGTAGTGGATAGCGTAGGCGGTAGCGCGGAGCACAGAAGGCAAGATAGAAATGTTTCCTCAGATTGAAGATTCTCCCGCGCAGAATATGTCCTAATATGGGATATCGTCGGCGGTAGCGGTAACGCAGGCGCTAGCGCTAAGGCTATAAATTGGACCCCTCTTCTCTCGTTTTGGACACCCATCAGAGAGAGAGGTTGAGTGCTAGAATTCCAGAGCCTGATTTGGCCGAAAGTTGATCTCCTACCAAAGCTCTGCGAATTTCTGAAGGAGGATTTCTTCACGCCGGATCCAAACGACGCCCTCTTCGACAACGCTTATTCTACAACGGATCTTCGTCTCCAACTTCAGAAGTTCTTCAAGAGGGAGTTTTTGTTATTATCATTTCATATCTTCTGTAAACCATTAGAGAGTTCACCTCGTGTTGGCGACTAGGTCTGGGTAGGACTTAGGGCAGGAATTCGCCTCGTGTTGGTGACTAGATCTAGGTTAAGTCTAGGGGGTGCTCAAGGCCATATCCGGGGAAGGATTGACTAGAACGACTTGAGGCCTTATCCGGGGAAGGATATGCTAGGGCCACCGGTTCATGGGGATGCGAGTCGAGATAGAAAACAAAAGAGTTTATTATTATTCGCCACCGATTTCTAGCGTTATAGAAATCATTTTTTGTAAAACCATATTTCATATTAATAAAACATGTCTCTACTTTATTTCACTTAGTTTGTTTGATTTCTCACCATCTTAATCTCTTATTATTTCAAGATATTCAAAATATAAGAAAAAGTTTTACAACCCTAATTCACCCCCCTCCCCTCTAAGGGCGCCTACCGATCAAACAAGTGGTATCAGAGTGGTTTTATTCCGATCGGCTTAAAAACTGGGAATAATGGCGTCTCATGATCTCGCTTCTATTAGTGGGGTAAATTTTTATGAAAAAGAAAAATCTCTTAAATCACCTTTATTTGAAGGAACAAATTATAAAGGATAGAAAATTTTAATTAAAAAATTTATTAAAACTATAGATATCGAAACATGGAATTTAATATTAGTTAGACCATCAGGTGAATCAAATAAAAAGGAACGTCATCTAAATGCAAAAGCCAAACACTATTTATTTTGTGGTTTATCAAATGAAGTTTTCAAATTAATATATTGTTTTTCTAGTGCATACAAGATATGGAAATTTATTGAAGAAATGTATGATCTTCCTCTCACAGGTATGGAACAAACACAGGAGGAGGACATAAAAGCATCCACCATTATTCAAGAAGATCTCTCTCATAGCAAAATCATGGAAAGTGCCTTAGACGAAGCGAACAATACATCAAGAGAAAAAGAAGATGAAATTTCATCTATAAAGGAGGAAGGCCTAGAAGACGAAAAAGGAACTTCATGTTCACATATTGCCTCTTCCGATAGCGCTGTAAGAAAGTCTAATCCTTCTTCTTATTTTCATATACTAAAAATTGCTAAACGTAAAATGAAGAAATAAAAAATTGCTAATAAAAAGTTACGTTTAGAAAATAAAAGTTTAAAAACTAATTCAGAATCCAAATATGATATGGCTTCTCCATCTTGCCCAAAAATTGAAATCTTAAACCTTTTTTGATTGTAATAATATTAATGAAAAATTCAAGGATGTTGAAAAAGAACTATTAATTGTAAAAGAACAAAATGAAAAATTGTTTTTCGAAAATTCATCTTTGAAAAGTAATTGTGCTACATGCCAAAATTATAAAATTGAAATCAAGGAAATGGACGAAACATTTGAGGAATTTAGAAATAACTATCAAAATCATATTGACTCTATTGTTTCCACTCTTAAAAATAACACAATAGCTTACAATAAAGCTAGACATAATCTACAGATAAAAATGATGAATTAAAATCAAAAATCAACTTGCTTATGAAAATTATAAATACAAATTCACAATATCAAGCTATATCTAAAAACAAGTTGAATATGAATATGAATATCTTAACTAAGTTTAATAATGGGAGTAAGAAACACAAATGATTTGTAAATCAAAATCAAAATCACCATTATTTACAAAATCATGTTTCTCCCAACTTAAAAATAAAACTACACAAATTTCCTATGAATGATACTTCCAATTATAATTTTCAAAATAAAGATAATCACAATAGAAATTTGATGCATAAGAATAACAATAAACCAAGATTTGAATGGAGACCCAAAACTAAAAATGAAACATTAACATCACATGATTGGACCCATTCATCTCTATCTACTCACAAACATACACGATATATTTGGGTACCCAAAGGAACCACCACACTTGGTCATCTTTGGATACTTAAATCTCTTATTCATTAGGTATCACCAAATGCATGAAGTAGAATATTCAAAATGAAATATACAAATTTCAACTTCATGATATGCCTTAATTTTTTTTCTTATTTGTTTTGCTATCATAGTATGGTCATCATATAGACACAAGATTTTATCACTTAAAGATTTATAAATCAAATTATCAAATTTTAAAGTCATACCTTTTTATGTCTAATGACCAATATATTCTTCCTAAACTCATTGCCTATATATATATCATATATCACCAACATGAATTGAATTCAAATTTTTCTATGTGATATTGAAATCTCATGTCATATGATTTCAAATATATACTACTTCATATGATTTCAAGTTTGCTTAAACATCTCCACTTCATATGACTTCAAATTTATAAATAAAACGTAAAACAAAACCTTCAAAAATTACCAAAGAAGGACTAGATAAAAATAGCCAAACATCCAAAAACTGTTGGGTTTTTCTAGAACCATACATCAAATGTAGGCGCAGCGGAAATGAAGAGAAACAACCCAAAAGATTCGGATCGACCATGAATATTGAATCAAGAAGTTAATCAAAATGCTAGGTTTGAAGTTACCTTGGCGGGATTGGATCAAATCCAACCTAGATGCTCCAAGAAGAAGATTGCCTTCGTCGGCTTTGCAAGAGTTCTCACGTAGAATAATGTCTACGTCTCTACAACAGTCCACACGAGCCGGGAGAAGAAGACTACACCTTGCGCTTCCAAGGATTGCTAGATCCGCTTCAGGAAGAACAACACCGGCGACAATCGTCGGAGAGGAAGTCGGCGGAGGCGATTCAGACGGAACTCCTTCCGTCTAGGGTTCGAGCGGAACTCCTTCCGTCGGCTTCTATTCGTAATATATGAGAACCCTAAAAGAAGTCCTATTTATACCCAAAGGATAAACAGCTTCTAGAAGAATCGCTATCCGCAGACCACACAGCAAAATAGGGGCTTCTGTTACAATTCGTCGGGATTCCACGGAACAGCAGTCGTCGAGTTTTCACGGGACAATCTGACGAATTCCGACGAATCACATCAGACGGCAACATTTGCCGAGTTAATGCTCTCTGTGACAATTCGTCGAGATTCCACGGAACAATCCGACGAATCCCGACGAATCCGACGAATCATGTCAGACGGCAACATTTGCCGAGTTAAGGATCTCTGTAACAATTCGTCGAGATTCCACGGAACAATCCGACGAATCCCAACGAATCCGACGAATCATGTCAGACGGCAACATTTGCCGAGTTAAGGATCTCTGTAACAATTCGTCGAGATTCCACGGAACAATCCGACGAATCCCGACGAATCCGACGAATTCTATCCGTGTAAACCCGACGAATTCAGACAGCAACATTTTCTGGACTTCCCCCATTCTATATGGTGATTGGTAACCTTACCAACATAGTCAATCTTCCAAGTTCTCTACATGCTCTTATGTGCGACCCTGCAGGCTCATATCGCGTTGGCAGTGACATTACATGTTTGACCACTTCTAGATCACAATGGTAACTCCAACAGTCTCCCACTTGATCTTGAAAGTATCAAACAAAAACCTCACAAACAATGAGCGGCATCTAGCAATGCATCATTGCTCCCCAAGCAATAAGAGTTCATAACTCATAAGCCTTTATGACCAATGTTCCAGCGTTGTCTTTGTCCCTTTGTCCCTTACATCCGGAAAGAATTAGAGGCATGGACCGTGTCACCCTCATAATAGCTCAATCCAAGTTTCTTGATCTAGAACGGACTTCCAGAGAATGGTGAGCTCAATATCACATATTGACTCTACCAAGCATGGCCATGCATTTCTCAGTCCAATTCCACCAAGGGGCCCATGGATGCAACTCCTGTTATATAGGAGGACAAATCCCATATCTGCTCACACCCAAACACCCAAATGATTCATAACGTACCCAACGACCACCCTTATCATCAACCTTCTTCAAGGAAGACTTTAGATGACATCAAAGCACGCTCTTCCTCACTCGATGAATGCTGTGACTTCAGGTCAAAGGACAACAACACCATTGTCAAATGAGACCTACTTGTGACACTTTTAAGTAACAATCCACAAAGTAGTCTCAGGTTGGGTCTGTCCAGTACAACTTGTTCACTAACAAGTACCCACGTGATGACTTGATATCACAATATCATGACCTGTGAGAACCGGTCATCAGTCAACACACATGCTAGTCTTAATGTATCATCATCACCCTTAGCTTCTACGATGATACCTCGACCAGGGACCTTTTAAGAATGAAGCTTCGAAATCATAGGCTCTCACATTCAAGTCACGTACTTGATGTCCTATGGAAGCGAACATTCTAAGGGTATTTATCACGAATTTTATTCTATCATATAGAAATAGTATATCGTAATAAAAGAACTTGCCATTAATTGTAAAAGGAAATAATTGGTACACAATTCATCATATGATTAATAAACAGCCAACAGAATATATATATTTTACATGCAACCCACAAGACTCCCACTAGAGATGATCACTCAGGTATCGTATACCCATTGATCTAATATGACCATCATGCTTTCTCTGCGCGAGAGGCTTTGTCAGTGGATCTGCAATATTCTCCTCAGTCGGCACTCTGCAAATGTTCACATCTCCTCGTTCGACAATCTCACGAATAAGATGGAGCCGCCGAAGTATGTGCTTGGAGCGCTGATGGGATCTAGGTTCCTTAGATTGTGCAATTGCACCATTGTTATCACAGTAGAGAACTACGGGACCAACAATGCTAGGAACTACATCTAGCTCGCCGATGAATTTCCTAATCCATACAGCCTCCTTCGCTGCGTTTGCCGCAGCGATATACTCAGCCTCAGTTGTAGAATCAGCAATTGTCTCTTGCTTGGAACTCTTCCAGCTCACAGCTCCTCCATTCAGGCAAAACACAAACCCTGACTGAGACTTCGAATCATCCCTATCAGTTTGGAAGCTGGCATCCGTGTAACCACTTACAACGAGCTCTTCCTCTCCACCATATACCAAGAATACATCCTTAGTCCTTCTCAAGTACTTCAGGATATTCTTACGGCTATCCAGTGGCATTCACTGGGATCAGACTGATACCTGCTAGTCATGCTCAAAGCAAAAGAGACATCGGGTCGAGTACATAACATTGCATACATGATTGACCCAATTGCCGAAGCATATGGAATCAACTTCATGCGGTCCTTATCTTCGCAAGATTTTGGACACTGGTCCTTAGAGAGATTTACACCATGAGACATGGGCAAAAATCCTTTCTTGGACTCAAGCATGTTGAACCGCTTCAACACCTTCTCAATGTACGTACTCTGGGTCAAACCCAGCAACTTCTTCGATCTATCTCTATAGATCTTAATACCGAGTATGTAAGTCGCTTCACCCAAGTCCTTCATAGAAAAGCAGTTCCCTAGGTTGTTCTTAACCACTTTCAGGGTAGGTATGTCATTCCCGATCAACAGTATGTCATCTACATACAATATCAGGAAGACAACAATGCTCCCATTGATTCGCTTGTAAACACACGGTTCATCTTCATTCTTGACAAAACCAAACTCTTTGATCTTCTCATCAAAATGAAGATTCCAACTTCTAGAGGCTTGTTTCAATCCATAGATGGACCTATTCAGCTTGCATATTTTAGTGGCTTCATTTGGGGATACAAAACCCTCGGGTTGTGTCATGTACACTTCCTCAAGGAGGTTTCCATTTAGGAAAGCCGTTTTGACATCCATCTGCCAGATCTCGTAGTCATAATACGCAGCAATAGCAAGCAATATCCTAATGGACTTTACCATGGCAACAGGGGAAAAGGTCTCATCATAGTCAACACCATGAATTTGCTTGAAACCCTTAGCCACCAGTCGCCCTTTGAATGTCTGTACATTCCCATCCATGTCAGTCTTCTTCTTGAAGACCCACTTGCACCCTATGGGTCGTACCCCTTCAGGTGGTTCCACCAAGTTCCAAACTTGGTTTGTATACATGGAGTCCATTTCGGATTTCATAGCCTCAAGCCATTTGTCGGAGTCCGGTCCATTCATAGCCTCTTGGTAGGTCGCTGGTTCATCATCATGATCCATAAGCAACACATTACCTATTTGAGACACGAGAAATCCATATCTCTCAGGCACAAATCTTGGTCTACCAGATCTACGTAGGACTTGTGTCTCTTGAGCAGGTTCTCCAGCTACAACATCTTGTAGTCCTGGCTCAGAATCCAACTCTGGTTCATTCACTACTTGTGGTTCTTGAACTTCTTCAAGTTCTACCTTTTGCGTCTTTCTTGACAAGAACTCTTTCTCCAAGAAGACACCCGTCCTTGCGACAAACACTTTGCCCTCAGACGGTAAATAAAAGTAATATCCTTTCGTTTCCTTAGGATATCCCACCAGATAACACTTATCTGATTTGGGTTCCAGCTTGTCAGGCATTTGACGTCGTACGTATGCCTCACAGCCCCAAATTTTAATGAATGACATACTAGGACGCTTCCCAGTCCATATCTCATATGGTGTCTTTAGAACCGTTTTCGTCGGAGCGCGATTCAGTGTCATTGCAGCAGTCTCTAAAGCAAAACCCCAAAAGGAAACAGGCAAGTCTGCATGACTCATCATCGACCGTACCATGTCTAACAGAGTACGATTTCTCCTCTCAGACACACCATTATGCTGCGGTGTCCTAGGTGGAGTGAGCTGTGATACAATACCACACTCTTTCAGATGATCACGGAACTCATGACTCAGGTATTCGCCACCTCGATCAGATCGGAGTGCTTTAACCTTTTTACCCAATTGGTTCTCCACTTCATTTTTAAACTCTTTGAACTTTTCAAAAGTTTCGGATTTGCACTTCATAAGATACACATATCCGTATCTACTGAAATCATCAGTAAATGTAACGAAGTAGAAATACCCACCTCTAGCCATAGAACTCATGGGTCCGCATACATCACTATGTACAACACCCAAGAGATCCTCAGCCCTCTCAGTATAACCAGTGAAAGGGGCTTTAGTCATCTTGCCTAACAAACAAGACTCGCATCACTCAAATGATTCATAATCAAATGAGTCCAATAGTCCATCTTTATGGAGCTTGGATATGCGCTTCTCGTTTATATGGCCCAAACGACAATGCCAGAGATATGTAGGATTTGAGTCATTTGTTCTTAGTCTTTTATTATTATCTACATTATAGATCGGATGGTCTAGGTTCAAAACATAAAGACCATTAAACAATTGAGCTACAACATAACAAACATCATTCTTAAATATAGAACAACAATTGTTCATAATTATAAAAGAAAATCCAATCATGTCTAAGCATGAAATGGATATAATGTTTCTAGTTATGGCCGGAACATAATAACAATTATCAAGTTCTATTACAAGCCCACTGGGCAAAGAAAGACGGTAAACCCCTACGGCTACAGCAGCAACTCTTGCTTCATTGCCGACGCGCAGGTCCACCTCTCCTTTACTCAGCAATCTCCTCCTTCCTAGTTCCTGCACATTTGTACAAATGTGAGAACCACATCCGGTATCCAATACCCAAGATGAAGGAGCAGAAAGGTTTATCTCTATAACATAAATATCCGAAGCGGAAGTCATACCTCCCTTCATTTTCTGCAGACCGTCAATGTACGAAGGACAATTCCTCCTCCAATGGCCAGCCTTGCCACAGTGGTGGCATTTCCCTTCCTTCACGGTGCTCTTCTTTTTCAGCGCAGAAGATTTGGGCTCAAGATGCCACCTTCGTCTTCTTGAAGCCCTTGGCCTTACCCTTGCCTTTATGTACCATCATTATGGGACTAGCAGGCTTGGCCTTCTTCATGTTTATCTCGGCAGTTCGCAACATGCCTAGGAGCTCGGGCAGTGTGTTGTCTATTTCATTCATGTTATAGTTTAAGACAAACTGCTCATAACTATCCGGCAACGATTGCAGGATAAGATCTGTGGCCAACTCTTGACCCAGAGGAAAACCCAGTCTCTCCAGGTTCTCTATATACCCAATCATCTTGAGTACGTGAGTACCAACTGAGTCTCGATCTCCCATTTTGCACTGAAATAAGGCCTTCGTGACATCGAACCTCTCTTGACGAGCTTGCCCTTGAAACATTTTCTTTAGGTGCTCGTCAATCTCCTTGCACCCCATGTTCTCGTGTTGCTTCTGAAGCTCAGAGTTCATGGTGGCAAGCATAAGGCACTTGACGTCTAAGGCGTCATCGGTATACTTCTTATAAGCATCCTTATCAACACGGGACGAGTTCCCGGTCGGCACCTCGGGGGCTTCTTCTTCCAAGACATAGAGCTTTCGCTCTTGCCTGAGAACAATTCTCAGGTTCCTATACCAGTCCATATAGTTCGTCCCACTAAGCTTGTCCTTCTCAAGGATAGCTCTCAGGGACAAGGTGGAATGTGAACCACTTGCCATGGAATTCTACAAGAATTCATGCAGAATTTAATCAGCACCTTAATTTCAAAATACAATTTATTTTAATTTGGACTTCAATTAAATACTCCCACTATTTTATTCAAATTGATAGCCCTCACTATCAATTCGGAGAGTCCATGCGAGCTACTCTCTTAGTGGACAAGATCCGTATTTCACCAACACCACGAGTCCGCTTTGGCGTTCCTCTCATAATGCGGTTATTTAGGTAGGCAACGCTTGCCAATTGCATCCTCATGCAACTCTTGTATGGCTGGTGAATAACTCCTTATTCGCATCCATCATATGGTGCATGCCAACCCTATGCCTCTAGGCACTCAACCTTTGAGGTCACCTAGTTAAGTTAGACCCGATGTCGACAGTGGGATATCACAATTATCCGCTCGCACCCTTACCAAGATAGATTAATGCACCTTGCTTTGGCAAGCCCACACTTCATCGATCGAGGCAGGAAGAGTGTCATCCATCGGAAGGCATCCGAACACTTAATATTTTATGAAGGGATTTTAAGTTTTAAATAATAGGTTAACACTTAACCATGATCAACATTTGATCAAAGTGCACATCCACAGAAAAACAAGCTTTCTAAAATTCACATGCATCCCTTATGTGCACAACATAAGACTATCAACCTTTGATAGACTAAAGGGCTAAATCTGAACATTTAGAACTCTTCCAAATCTTCAGATTTACATGCATTGGACAAAGGCAAAGACAACTCGACTTAAAGCAGTAGACAAGCTCGTCTCTCATTGTTGGATTCAAAATCCAAAACAATACAAGGGTTTATTAACCACTTGAGGGACGGTTACTGCTAAGGCGACAACAATTTCTAACAATTAGAAATAACCACGAAATCCCAGACATTCCTGGCGGGGTTCCAAGGGGCCGCGCCCCTGGCGGGGTCTTAGGGGCAGAGCCCCTAACGGGGTCCAAGGGGCAGCGCCACCACCAAAAACTACACAAAATCACATCAAATATGATATTCCAAGAAGAAATCTTGACATTTAGAATGCTTCCAAATACCTAGATTTGCACGTACTGGAATAACCTAACTTCTGAAACAACATTCATGATCGGAACCTAGCTCTGATACCACTGTTGGGTTTTTCTAGAACCATACATCAAATGTAGGCGCAGCGGAAATGAAGAGAAACAACCCAAAAGATTCGGATCGACCATGAATATTGAATCAAGAAGTTAATCAAAATGCTAGGTTTGAAGTTACCTTGGCGGGATTGGATCAAATCCAACCTAGATGCTCCAAGAAGAAGATTGCCTTCGTCGACTTTGCAAGAGTTCTCACGTAGAATAATGTCTACGTCTCTACAGCAGTCCACACGAGCCGGGAGAAGAAGACTACACCTTGCGCTTCCACGGATTGCTAGATCCGCTTCAGGAAGAACAACACCGGCGACAATCGTCGGAGAGGAAGTCGGCGGAGGCGATTCAGACGGAACTCCTTCCGTCTAGGGTTCGAGCGGAACTCCTTCCGTCGGCTTCTATTCGTAATATATGAGAACCCTAAAAGAAGTCCTATTTATACCCAAAGGATAAACAGCTTCTAGAAGAATCGCTATCCGCAGACCACACAGCAAAATAGGGGCTTCTGTTACAATTCGTCGGGATTCCACGGAACAGCATTCGTCGAGTTTTCACGGGACAATCCGACGAATTCCGACGAATCACATCAGACGGCAACATTTGCCGAGTTAATGCTCTCTGTGACAATTCGTCGAGATTCCACGGAACAATCCGACGAATCCCGACGAATCCGACGAATCATGTCAGACAGCAACATTTGCCGAGTTAAGGATCTCTGTAACAATTCATCGAGATTCCACGAAACAATCCGACGAATCCCGACGAATCCGACGAATCATGTGAGACGGCAACATTTGCCGAGTTAAGGATCTCTGTAACAATTCGTCGAGATTCCACGAAACAATCCGACGAATCCCGACGAATTCTATCCGTGTAAACCCGACGAATTCAGACAGCAACATTTGCTGGACTTCCCCCATTCTATATGGTGATTGGTAACCTTTACCAACATAGTCAATCTTCCAACTTCTCCACATGCTCTTATGTGCGACCCTGCAGGCTCATATCACGTTGGCAGTGACATTACATGTTTGACCACTTCTAGATCACAATGGTAACTCCAACAAAAACAACAAAAGTAAATATAACAGATAGTGCTAGCGCTAGCAGACAGTATCCAAGAACATTGATATGAAAATTACATGTTTACAGATTTATTAATTTATGAGGAAAGTTGTTGATATTCTCCAATTCTATATCCGATGAAGGCAAGCGTACCTTATCGTTTATAGTATACGATACTTAAGAAAAATATCAAGGTCGTATTAAAACACGGGTATGTCGAGTACTTCTACTTCGAAAAAGCTAACTATTATTTTATCGGAGAAAGAGCGGAAAAGAACTTATAATTAAAACTAGTTAAAAGAGAACAAAAAGAAAATAAAATAAAAACAAAACTTGATTAGAACTCGCTTTGAAATGAAATAAAAAGATACAAATTATCATTCTACTGAAAACCTTGACCGTGGAGATTCCTAGTTTATGAACGCACCTCTCTCGAGGAATACGCCCACCTGAGATTATGTTGATCGGCCAGACTCTCATCCTATAACCGAAACGCCTAATACTCACTTTAACGAGGTGAATCCCACTATAGGATTTAACTCATATCCAGAAGATTTACGTCATCCTCTCTCGAGGGGTGTGTGCAACTCTTTTTATTCTCGAGCGATCGATTCGTACGCATGAGCCACTCGGCTAACTAGAATATGAAAACAAATACCGAAATTCATAACCGGCATATGAACTCGATATCGATATTTTTTTAGAATAAATCGAAGGAGAGGAAACAATAATAAGGAAAAGATATATTCGAATCAAAGCTAGTAAAAATCAAAACAACTAAATATTAGCTAAGGAAAAAAAGAGAGAAAGAGATAAGGAGAGAAGAGGAGATTTTGCATAAATTAAAAGGAGCTTAAAATTTCATTTCATAAATAAAAGAGATTACATAAATTGAAAGCTACATTACATTGCATGAAGGTAAATCTAAACTAGCTTGCATGGAATAAAAATACAAAAATTAAACTAAGTTTAAGAAAGAAAATTGCATTAATTAAAAACTAACTAAAACATGAAAAATATGGAAAACTATACAAGAACAACCCAAATGGGCAGAGGGCAGGAGGGGGCTTTGCTGGAAATGAGCTTTAGAATTTATAGGAGAAATTTTGGGGTTACACGCCTTCGGTCACGGGCGTGACCCTGGGGCGTGTAATCACTATTCTGCATCGACTGGGACGGCGGCGTGGAGCTTGCGTGACGACGGGAGAAAGTTGGACATTACACGCCTGTGACATGTGGGTCACGGGCGTGTACCTGGGTGGCCGCATTGAGTGCAACATGAGATTGAGTTCGGCGCGACAGCGAGCAGGGATCACGCGTGAAAGTCACGGGCGTGACCAATGGGTCACGGGCGTGACATGGGTCAACTTCTCGACGGTAGCTCCTCTTCTCGATGGCAGCACAGCTGACGAGATTCTAAGTTTACACTCCCTTAATCACGGGCGTGACTTTGGGTCACGGGCGTGACTTGTTGTGAACAACCTCAACATGCGCGACACACTCTGGACTACTATTAAAGTTACACGCCCTTGGTCACGGGCGTGACCTAGGGCGTGTACTGTGAATTTTGACAAAAAACTTCAAAAAATCTGCAAAACAGAAATACAACTATATTTAGAACAGAAATTGTAAAAGAAATGATTTTCAACTAGAATATAAATAATATTTACAATTTTATATTAAAATTAACCTAAATACTATAATTAAAATACGCATAAATCCTACTCATCAAATACCCCAATACTTAAGCTTTTGCTATTCCAGAGCAAAATTATGAGAAATATTTATAAGACATTTAATAAAATTTTCAATTAAAACTAAAAATTTATTAAATCATAAGTAAGCTAAAAAGAAAATTTAAGGATTAACGAATTAAGTCCTAAATTATGAAATTAGAATAATAAGAGAAAAATGTTTAGCCAAGAATTCTCAAAAATAATAATTAGTAAACAAGATTGAGTAATTTGTAAACAAAATTAGATTTAAAATTATAAAAACCCTAACTTTGAAAGAAACAAAAGGAAAAAGTAACTTACTAAATATTGCTCTCTCCATAACTTAATTTAAATCTACATCAAAGATATTGGTTTAGGGGGGAGTTCATAAAATTTGACATAAAAAGAGATCTTAGAATGAAGGTGATGAATTTTATCCTCTCACCTCTATATTTTTTTTGTTAAATTCTCTTCTAATAAAAACCCAAAATGTATATGTTTAGGAGTAATGAATTTTATCCTCTTACTCCATGCCATATAATCTTTTAAATGATTTTGGGTGCATATGTTTAGGGAATAATAAATTTTATCCTCTTATTCCCATGCATATGATCTTTTAAAATACTTTTTTTATGCCATCAAAGGGGTAGGGTAGAGAGAAATTTCTAGCTTATAAATTAAATTATTTTGAGAGCAAATTTTAGTAAATTAAATTTTCATACGATTCTAAAAGCATGAGGTAGACATAATTAAAATCTGCAGGTGTTAAGCAAAATAACTACAATATTGAAACTATTTAAAATAAAAGAGAAGATGTGCTAAAGAAATTTCTCTAATCAAATTAAAATCATAAAACAATTCTTAAAACTAAATCACCTAAACAAAAATAGATTTAGCAAACCATGATAAAATAACAGATTAGCAAATTAAAAAAAATGCTTATAAATAAACTCATAAAAAACAAATTTGGAATAACAAAAAACCAAGCAAGGGTTTATTATATTTTTGGAAATTTTCTTTAATTTTTTTGAAATTTTTGATATTATCATTTTTTTTTTATTTTTAATATTATCTTTTTTTGAATTTTTGATAAGAAATATAAATAAAAATAAAAAATAAAAGTGCTAAACATAAACTAAAAAGGCTAAAACTTTTTTTTTGTTAATTCTTGGACTTCCCGAGGTATACCCTGGGAAGGGTTCTCAACGGTACTAGGAGGTGTGATGGGATAATATCCCAAACGTCCATTTCGAAGAAATTAATTTTCGATTTTCTATTTTTTTGAATATTTTGGGTTTTCTAATTTTTTTGAAAAAACTAATTTTTCTTTTGTAAAAGACAATAAAAAGGAAATAAAACTATATACAAAAAGAAAATAACTATGTACAAACAAAATATTTTTGGAATTTTAGGATTTTTAAATTTTTTTTGGAAATTTTCTACGATTTTATAATTTAAAAGAAAGAGAAATACACCCTCATACTTAAAATTCAACATTGTCCCCAATGTTGAAAGCTAAGTATGGAGAAAAATAGCAAATACAAGAGCATGATTATGAAAGAAAAAAGAACAAGTAGAGGAAAAGAAGTACGTCCCTTATTTGGAGACGAACGACCACCACGATCACCTGCAAAAAATTTCTTTTAAAACCATAAAACAAAACACAAAATCAAAAGAAATAAAACATGAAAAGTTACTTATTAAATTTTTTTTTTGAATTTTTGATAAAAGTAATAGTGCTTTCTCTTTTCAAAATATCGACAAAATATCCCCGCGCCAAAAACTTGATATGAAAATTATGTGTTTACGGATTTATTAATTTAAGAGGAAAGTTGTTGATATTCTCCAATTCTATATCCGATGAAGGCAATCGTACCGTATCGTTAATAGTATAAGATACTTAAGAAAAATATTAAGGTCGTATTAAAACACGGGTATGTCGAGTACTTCTACTTCGAAAAAGCTAACTATTATTTTATCGGAGAAAGAGCGGGAAAGAAATTATAATTAAAACTCGTTAAAAGAGAACAAAAAGAAAATAAAATAAAAACAAAACTTGATTAGAACTCGCTTTGAAATGAAATAAAAAGATACAAATTATCATTCTACTCTAATCCTTGACCGCGGAGATTCCTAGTTTATGAACGCACCTCTCTCGAGGAATACACCCACCTGAGATTATCTTGATCGGCCAGACTCTCGTCCTATAACCGAAACGCCTAATACTCGCTTTAACGAGGTGAATCCCACTATAGGATTTGACTCCTATCTAGAAGATTTACGTCATCCTCTCTCGAGGGGTGCATGCAACTCTTTTTATTCTCGAGCGATCGATTTGTACGCACGAGACTCTCGGCTAACTAGAATACGAAAATAAATACCGAAATTCATAACCGGCATATGAACTCGATATCGATATTTTTTGAGAATAAATCGAAGGAGAGGAAACGATAATAAGGAAAAGATATATTTGAATCGAAGCTAGTAAAAATCAAAACAACTAAATTTTAGCTAAAGAAAAAAAAAGAGATAAGGAGAGAAGAGGAGATTTTGCATAAATAAAAAGGAGCTTAAAATTTAATTTCATAAATAAAAGAGATTACAAAAATTGAAAGCTACATTACATTGCATGAAGGTAAATCTAAACTAGCTTGCATGGAATGAAAATACAAAAATTAAACTAAGCTTAAGAAAGAAAATTGCATTAATTAAAAACAAACTAAAACATGAAAAATAAGGAAAACTATACAAGAACAGCCCAAATGGGCAGGGGGCAGGAGGGGGCTTTGCTGGAAATGAGCTTCAGAATTTATAGGAGAAATTTTGGGGTTACACGCCCTCGGTCACGGGCGTGACCCTGGGGCGTGTAATCACTGTTCTGCATCGACTGGGACGGCAGCGTGGAGCTTGCGTGACGGCGGGAGAAAGTTGGACATTACACGCCCGTGACATGTGGGTCACGGGCGTGTACCTGGGTGGCCGCATTGAGTGCAGCATGGGCTTGAGTTAGGCGTGGGAGCGAGCAGGGATCACGCATGAAAGTCACGAGCGTGACCAATGGGTCACGAACGTGACTTGGGTCAACTTCTCGACGGTAGCTCCTCTTCTCGACGGCAGCACAACTGGCAAGATTCTAAGTTTACACGCCCTTGGTCACGGGCGTGACTTGTTGTGGACGACCTTAACATGCGCGATAACACTCTGGGCTACTATTAAAGTTACACGCCCTTGGTCACGGGCGTAACCTAGGGCGTGTACTGTGAATTTTAACAAAAAACTCCAGAAAATCTGCAAAACAGAAATACAACTATATTTAGAACATAAATTGTAAAAGAAATAATTTTCAACTAGAATATAAATAATATTTACAATTTTATATTAAAATTAACCTAAATACTATAATTAAAATACGCATAAATCCTACTCATCAAACATGTGTTCAAATTAAAAAAAAAAAAAAAACATGTGTTCAAATTCCTGTATTATTACAAAACTAAAAACTTAGTTACCCTCAGGTCCTTCCTATTCCACTACTCTGCCTCATCTACCTCTTCCACACTTGGACTTGATGATCGTCGTTTGCGAGTTCGCCGAACAGAATGTCTTGGTGGATCCTCTGTAAGGCTATCCCATTCCCTTCTTTCTGGTGATGACGATTTCAACTTTAACGCCTTGATCATAAATTTCAACATCTTTTTCCTGCCGAACACATCCTTCTTTACCTCTGATATATCCTCCTCCACCCGTGTCATCCGCTCTCCCATATCATCTCGAAATCGATCAAATGAACCATCCCGTGTCTCTCGGGCTGACGCTCCTCGCCGGAGTGGTGGTCGAGTAGACGTTGATGGCGCATCCGGGCCGGAGGGATGTAGCTCGTAGGTGTGAGGTACTGTAGATAGGAGGAAAACAATCTATCAAATAAAAACCAATCTCAAGAGAAGGGTACCTATGAAGAATAACCCTCTGTATTATGCCACCGAGCGGGAGATTGTTGTATCTCTGACGAGAAGGATCCCGCAACTTGTATGTATATCTAATCAATGAAAGCAACAAGTCTGCCACATCGAATCTCTCCTCCTCAAGAATAATATATGAAACTAGACTAAGTTGTGTTGTAATCTTCGCTGTGTCACCCAATTTCAGCAAGATAGTATGTCGTAGAACGTCCTGTACTGTAAGGGCATCCACTGTAAGTGACCCCACCGTTTGGATCAAACTCCTGCATTCCCTGTGGTGGAGTACCATATTTAGATGAGTCCAATCCCTATCAACTCGAAACTTTTCAACCACATCCAACTTATTTGGATGCTCAGTCAACCCAAACGTCTCCCTCAAATCATCATGGGTAATAGTAACCACTTGTCCCTGCACCTGAGACCGCACTCTTCCATCCAGAACTGATTGAGATGGATCTTCCAAGTGCATATAAAACTCACGTACAAACTCTGAGGAAAACCCCTCCGAGAGAAATACATTCGATACCTCAAAGTTTGCGAATAACTGCATAATGTGGTGGTGTCTTGGCATGGCAAAATCCAAAAAATATGGGACACCCACTATGACTGCCTCCACTGCTAGTCCTGCTTGCTTCTTTCCCTTAGATCCAGGAGCCATCTGCCACATTATTACAAGAGAAATTAAAATTAAACAAAAATCACTAGCGCCAGCGCTAGCACTAGCGCCGACGCTAGTCCTCTGATCTAAAATAATAAGATCTCTCTACTATAAAATATTTCCAAATCCTAACCTTCTCAAATTGCTAGATCCAAGAAACTCACATAATCTAAGCTAAAATCAAAACTAGAAATCTTCATAAAAATTCAAAATGAAAAAAAATTTATAAAAATAATGAAGATCCTCTTTTTGATCTAACCTTCTTCTAGATCCATCATCAAAATCAAAAGTTTTTCTTAAATGAGTTCATAAATCTTCATCACAACATCAAAATCAAATTTTTAGAACAAGAATCATAAAAATGATGGAGATTTGTTCTAGTTCCTCTCTTCAAAAAATAAAAGAATTAAGGATTTTAGATCTATCATCTAAAACCACTTGATAACTTCAAAACTCTTCATCTTTAATATCAAAATCAATGTTTAAAACAAAAATCATAAGAAATGATGAAGTTTTACCTTAGATCCATACGTGGGTTGCGTTATCTTCTAGGTTTTTTCGGGAGATCTTGAGATGCAATGGCTGAAATGACAAGTGAAAGGGGATTTAAATAAAGCGGCGCTACCACCAACGCTATAGTTAGCGTGAGCGGTATCGCTTGGGTCTGTTTTTATGTATTTTTAAAATTTTATAAAATACCTAAAACTATGCTCTATTATATGTACGACATAGTTTTGCAGTTCTGTTTTGAAATTGATTTTTGAAAAAATAAAACAAAAAAAATACAAAAGCCAAATTACAAAAAATATTTCTTTTACTCCTTTTCTTTGTTTATTTGTTTAAATTCTATTTCTAAGTGCAAAAATCAAATACAAAAATATAAAACATAAAAAATTATCCAAAAAAACCGTATGGACTTTATTGTGAAAATCAAACATGATTTAATCTATCATTTAGAACATCTACAATGTTACAATTTATCTTGTCAAACTACTTTGAACATTGTTCTTATCATGCTTTTATATATCTATTAATATGTGCATCAATTATATTGTAAAAGTAGTGTAGAACCAAGCTTAGCATGCCTCTAAGTATGAGAAAATGTTTTATGGTTGATAATGATATTTCTTCACTCACTTTTTGGCTAAGTCTACATGTGTTTTTTAAATCTAAAGATGCTTGCTAGTGTATTATAATTGTATAATAAATTAAATTTGCACAAGTATCTTAACCTACACCACATTTATTTGCACTATTAAATATTAAGAAAAGTAGTTGTACTTTCAAAACTTAATTGGTTTGCAAAGCAAGTGTAATCAGAGAACTTTGTACAAAACAAAAAATCATGAAATAAATTGACAAAGTTAACTCCACCAAGCACTACGTGAACCTCCTGATAAGTCTTAATAAGCGTTGTGAGATTGAGCACCTTGGAAAGATTAGTAAAGTGTCTTGTGCAAACCTTTCATTTCTTACACCACTTATTCTTAAGTACAACAGATCAAAAACAAAATCGATATTGAAAAGATAAAATTGTGTGATCCCCCAAGCACTACTTTGCACCCTGATAAGTCTTAATGAGCATTGTGTGTGCAAAGCACCTTGGTAGTTGTACATTTTTTTTGTGCATAAAATGTGTGTGGAAGTAAACTTATTTGTGTTTTATTGTGCACTTTACTGTACATATGTCTTGTACTTTTGATTTTAACATTTGTTTACTCTCTCCAAAATACACTTATGTGCACATCATTATCTTTCATAACACTTCTTCTCATGAGTATTGAATCCTAATGTTAATTCTATAATACTTTTTATATCTAAATGCACTAAATAACCTAGCATGCTCTCTACAATGTTTGATATGTTTTGAATTTATGAATTGGAATAACATTGTAGTAGTTTTTTTTAATATATCTCTTTCATGCTTGGCTACTACATGATAATCTTTAAAGATTTTCAAAGAAAAATGATTTACAAAAACATTTTTTTTTCATTTTTGGACCTTCACTCATATTTCTTTTTATGAATCATCATGCCTTGCAAAAAGATGTTTGTTGAATTTATATAAGTCTTCCGCAACATTACGTTTACCATGTGTTCTTTTCATGCTTATCTCAAGTCTTCAAACTCAATTTTTTTCCAAATGGTAGACTTGCATGGTAAATGTTATATTATTCCTTTTAAAGCTAAAAACTTTTATTTATTTCTATGAACATACTTATGCTAAAAACTTTGATTTATTTATATGAAAATTATGCTAAAACTCCTTATCATTTCCTTCTCTCTAAAAGCTCAATCATGCCTTTATCTTATTATCAAAAGTTTTATGTGTACAACCCTGTATTCGCCAAGTGGATCCTCGGGGCCCAGGATGTCATTAGGCCTAATGTCTTTTAAGAGGCGCTGCCCCGGGTAAGAGGGGCGGGTGAGCCGTCGGACGGGCTTAAGACCGAGGGGCGCATCCCCAGATTGTTCCGAAGAGGGGGGCGAGCCGGTGAGACGGGCGACCTCTCGGGCTCGCCCCCGCCCCAGCTAGGGGGCGAGCCGGTGAGGCAGGCAGCCTCCCGGGCTCGCCCTGCCCCAGCTAGGGGGGGGGGGCGAGCAGGGAGGCATGCGGCCTCCCGAGCTCGCCCCCGCCCCAGCTAGGGGGGGCGAGCCGGTGAGACAAGCGGCCTCCCGGGCTCTCCCCCGCCCCAGCTATGGGGGCAAGCCGGTGAGGCGGGCGGCCTCCCGGGCTCGCCCCTGCCCCCACAAGAGGGGGGGGGGGGGGGGCGAGCCGGTGAGGTGGCCGACCTCCCAGGTCTCGCCCCGCCCCCTCATGGGGGCGAGCCGGAGGTGGCCGACCACCCGGGTCTCGCCCCGACTCAACTAGGGGGCGAGCCGGAGGTGGCCGACCTCCCGGTCTCGCCCCTCCCCAGCAAGGGGGCGAGTCGGAGGTGGCCGACCTCCCAGTCTCACCCCGCCCCAACATGGGGGCGAGTCGGAGGTGGCCGACCTCCCGGTCTCGCCCCGCCCTAGTGAGGGGGCGAGCAAGGGAGGCGGTCTGCCCCCTCTCGCCCTGTCCCGAGGATAGGGGGCGACCTGCGTTTAGCACCTCAGAATAGCGGGATTTGGTTGTTGGCAGGCCAAACTTGGGGGTGTTTTCGTAATCTCGTAGGCCAGAATGTGGCTATTGGAAGACCAAGTCCTGAAATATATAAATAGGACCAGAGGGGCACCATTTGGAAGGACTTCTCATTTTTGGCTTCTCTCTCCCCAAGTTTCTTGTGTGGGTGAAGAGAGCCTCCAAAGGTGCCCCAAGCTCAACATTGGCTTGGGAGGGGAAGCGCTCTAAGATCTTCCGAGTGTGTGGTGGGACCTCCTCGTTGAGCCCTTGGTCTTGTTCCTAGTTCCTAAGTCTTCGGCCTAGTGCTCTCCCTTGAGAGAAGTAGGTGTGAGGTCACCCCCAACTTGTTGAGGGCCCGAGCTCCACAAAGACCAAGTCTTGTTCTCAAGTCTTGGTTTCACATTTATGGTGCGGTGAGCATGGAGAGTGACCAGCACAAGAAAATCTCAAGCTGAGCCCTATGGCCAGAGGAGGAGGAGAAGGATCCGACCCGGGCCACTCAGAGTCGCCGGTGGCTGTGGTGACGATGGAGATGTTTGAAGATTTCAAGCGGGAGGTCCTGCAGACCTTTGCAGCTAGCTTTTGCCGCGAGAGGCGAAGGCGAGAGAGGAGGCGGTCTGGAGGTCCCGACCCAGAGGATGGGCGAGAGCACTCCCGACCAGCAATCTAGGAGGAATGTGCTGGCGGAGGTGAGTGGGGAGGCATCCGGCCCCCAATCGCCCGGTCTCCAAAGAGGAGGCGAGTGGGGAGGCAACTTTCCCTCACTCGCCCAGCCCAGAGGAGGCGAGTGGGGATCGGAGGAAGCTTCCCCCCCACTCGCCCAACCCCAAGGGGGCGAGTGGGGAGGAGACATTCTCCCACTCGCCCAGCCCCATAGGGGGGGGGGGGCGAGCGAGGAGGCATCCGGCCCCCACTCGCCCCGCCCTAAGAGGGGTCGAGCAGAGGCGATTTGGCAAGACCTCCCCGGGCGGCAGCTGTTTGGTAGTCCGGCAAGTGCAGAGGTCAGCGTGCCGACTCCGCGAGAGTGATCCGCCCGCCGAGCCGGGGAGGGAAGTCCCTTTTGTGAGTTGATCCTCTTAGCCCCGGTTCCAGAGGGGTTCAAAGGGCCGGAGATGTCTTACTACTCCGGCAAGGATGACCCAGTCTTGCACTTACAGTGGTTCGAGGACATAGTCTCTGTCAAGCCTATGTCAGATGCCTTCCATTGCCGACTCTTTGCCACCACTCTGAAGGAGAAGGCAAGAGATTGGTTCCTCCAGCTCCCCGTAGGGTCTATCTATGCCTTCGAGGATCTGCGCCGAGGATTCCTGTTGCGCTTCTCGACGTCAAAGAAGAGGAAGAAAGATGTCGAGGCACTCTTCAAGATCAAGCAAGAGCCAAGGGAGTCGCTGACTTATTACGTGGATAGGTTCCAGGAAGAGGTCCTACAAGTTCAGGAGGTGCCCGGGTTCACCCTCCAGCTCGCCTTCATAGTGGGGCTGCGAGAGGGGTTCTTCAAAATGAGCTTGAAGCGGAAGACCCCCTTATCCTTCGAGGAATTGATGGAAAGGGCGGCGGAAAAAATTGAGAGTGAGGAGGCCAACCCGGAGTTCGCAAAAAGGTTGGCCAAGCTGAGTGAGCTGGAGGCAAGGCAGCACGAAGGGAGTGGGGAAGATCCAAGAAGGAAGTTTACCAAGGAAAGGGTAACTTCCAGGGGGAGATGTCCGACCCCCCAGGGTGGAGGCAGCAGGGACCGAAGGCACCCCCTCCACCACCTAAGCAGGTCATGACAATTGGCGGTGGCAGAAGGAGGAGAGCCAGGAAAGCAAAAAAGAAGAGGAAGAGGAGGGGATAAGGTGGTGTTACCTTACTGTGACTTCCACGAGGAGGAAGATCACACGACGTCCGCCTGCCCTGAGTTTTTGGAAATGAGGGAGGCAAGGGGTCCGATGCAGCAACATCAGCAGTCAGAGGGGGTCGAGGAAGACCCTGCCTGGGAATAGGAAACAAGGTTCTGGTCTCCTTACTTAGCTTTTTTTCTTTAAGCCCAGGTAGTACGATGATTTACTTTCATACTTAGTTTTTTCTTGCGTATAATGTGATAATTAATGTGATGAAAAGTTTTCAAGGTACTTAGTCTCGATGCTGGCCCGCTGACCAGGTTCCCACCAAACTGGCAGGGCCGGGGACTGCTCGGTGGCCAGAGGTTACGTGCTAGAGTGCCCGGATGATTCCGTTGTTGGGCTCTCGCTAGCCGGTGGGTCAGGTTGATCTCGCGGAGAGGCTGACAAGGTGAGAAGTTTTTCATGCTGGAGTGCCTCAGATGATTCTGCTGTCGGGCTCTCACTAGCAGGTGAGTAAGGTTGATCTCGCGGAGAGGCTGGCAAGGTGACAAGTTTTTCATGATGGAGTGCCCCGGATGATTCCGTTGCCGGGCTCTCACTAACCGGTGGGTCAGGTTGATCTCGCGGAGAGGCTGACAAGGTAACAAGTTTTTCATGCTGGAGTGCCCTGGATGATTCCGTTGCTGGGCTCTCACTAGCTGGTGGGTCAGGTTGATCTCGCGGAGAGGCTGGCAAGGTGACAAGTTTTTCATGCTGGAGTGCCCCGGATGATTCCGCGGTTGGGCTCTCGCTAGCCGGTGGGTCAGGTTGATCTCGCGGAGAGGCTGGCAAGGTAACAAGTTTTTCATGCTGGAGTGCCCCGGATGATTCCGCTGTCGAGCTCTCGCTAGCCGGTGGGTCAGGTTGATCTCGTGGAGAGGCTGGCAAGGTGACAAGTTTTTCATGCTGGAGTGCCCCGGATGATTTCGCCGTCGGGCTCTCGCTAGCCGGTGGGTCAGGTTGATCTCGCGGAGAGGCTAGCAAGGTCACAAGTTTTTCATGCTGGAGTGCCCCGGATGATTCCGCTGTCGGGCTCTCACTAGCCAGTGGGTCAGGTTGATCTCGCGGAGAGACTGACAAGGTAACAAGTTTTTCATGCTGGAGTGCCCCAGATGATTCCACTGCCGGGCTCTCGATAGCCGGTGGGTCAGGTTGATCTCGCGGAGAGGCTAGCAAGGTAACAAGCAAATTTGGCACAGGTTAGCCCCGATGCTGGCCCACTGCTAGGCTCCCATCAAGCTTGCAGGGCCGAGGACCGCTCGGAGGCCCGGGGTTTCCAAAGTGTTTAGCCCCGACGCTGGCCCGCAGTTAGGCTCCTATCAAGCTGGCAGGGCCGAGGACAGCTCGGTGTCCGAAAGTTCTCAAAGTGGTTTTCCCCCGAGGTGGCTCCGAGTTGGGCTCTCGCTAGCCGGCAGGGTCGGAAGTCCTCTCGGGGAGGCTAAGTGTTTTTCCCCTGAGGTGGCTCCGCTAGCCGGGCTCTCGCTAGCCGGCGAGGTGGGAAGGCCTCTACGGGAGGCTAAGTGTTTTTTCCCCGAGGTGGCTCCGCTAGTCGGTCTCTCGCTAGCCGACAGGGTCGGAAGGCCTCTGAGGGAGGCTAAGTGTTTTTCGCCCAAGGTGGCTCCGCTAGCCGGGCTCTCGCTAGCGGGCAGGGTCGGAAGGCCTCTTGGGGAGGCTAAGTGTTTTTCCCCCGAGGTGGCTCCGCTAGCCCGGCTCTCGCTAGCCTGCGAGGTGGGAAGGCGTCTTGGGGAGGCTAAGTGTTTTTACCCCGAGGTAGCTCCGCTAGCCGGGCTATCGCTAGCCGACTAGGTCGAAAGGCCTCTCGGGGAGGCTGTGTTTTTCCCCCGAGGTGGCTCCACTAGCCGGGCACTCGCTAGCCGGCAGGGTCGGAAGGCCTCTCGGGGAGGGTAAGTGTTTTTCCCCCGAGGTGGCTCCGCTATCTGGGCTCTCGCTAGCTGGTAGGGTCGGAAGGCCTCTCGGGGAGGCTAAGTGTTTTCCCCCGAGGTGGCTCCGGTAGTCAGGCTCTTGCTAGCCGGCAGGGTCGGAAGGCCTCTCGGGGAGGCTAAATGTTTTTTCCCCGAGGTGGCTCTCGCTAGCCAGGCTCTCGCTAGCCGGCAGGGTCGGAAGGCCTCTCGGGGAGGCAAAGTGTTTTTCTCCCGAGGTGGCTCCGCTAGCCGGGCTCTCGCTAGCCGTCAGGGTCGGAAGGCCTCTCGGGGAGGCTAAGTGTTTTTCCCCTGAGGTGGCTCCGCTAGCCGGGCTCTTGCTAGCCGGCAGGGTCGGAAGGCCTCTCGGGGAGGCTAAGTGTTTTCCCCCCGAGGTGGTTCCGCTAGCCGGGCTCTCGCTAGCTGGCAGGGTCGGAAGGCCTCTCGGGGAGGCTAAGTGTTTTTCCCTCGAGGTGGCTCCACTAGCCGGCGAGGTCGGAAGGCCTCTCAGGGAGGCTAAGTGTTTTTCCCCTAAGGTGGCTCCGCTAGTCGGGCTCTCGCTAGCCGGTAGGGTCGGAAGGCCTCTCAGGGAGGCTAAGTGTTTTCCCCCGAAGTGGCTCCGCTAACCGGGCTCTCGCTAGCCGGCAGGGTCAGAAGGCCTCTCGGGGAGGCTAAGTGTTTTCCCCCGAGGTGGCTCCGCTAGCCGGGCTCTTGCTAGCCGGCAGGGTCGGAAGGCCTCTCGAGGAGGCTAAGTGTTTTTCCCCCGAGGTGGCTCCGCTAGCCGGGCTCTCGCTAGCCGGCAGGGTCGGAAGGCCTCTTGGGGAGGCTATGTGTGTTCCCCCGAGGTGGCTCTGCCAGCCGGGCTCTTAGGAAGGCACTCGCCGAATAGGCAGGGTTGAACTTTTCTTTCCAAGCGTGAGTCCCGCTCGAAAAGAGCGGGGATTGTGTACAACCCTGTATTCACCGAGTGGATCCTCAGGGCCCAGGATGTCATTAGGCCCTATGTCTTTTAAGAGGCGCTGCCCCAGGTAAGAGGGGCGGGTGAGCCGTCAGACGGGCTTAAGACCGAGGGTCGCATCCCCAGATTGTTCAGAAGAGGGGGCGAGCCGGTGAGGCGGGCAGCCTCCCGGGCTCGCCCCCGCCCCAGCTAAGGGGGCAAGCCGGTGAGGCAGGCGGCCTCCCGGGCTCGCCCCCGCCCCAGCTAGGGGGGCGAGCCGGTGAGGCAGGCGGCCTCCGGGGCTCACCCCCGGCCCAGCTCGGGGGGCGAGCCGGTGAGGCAGGCGGCCTCCAGGGCTCGCCCCCGCCCCAGCTAGGGCGGCGAGTCGGTGAGGCGGGCGGCCTCCCGGGCTCGCCCCCGCCCCCGCATGGGGGGCGAGCCGGTGTGGTGGCCGACCTCCCAGGTCTTGCCCCGGCCCAGCAGGGGGGCAAGCCGGAGGTGGCCGACCTCCCGGGTCTCGCCCCGACCCAGCTAGGGGGCGAGTCGGAGGTGGCCGACCTCTCGATCTCGCCCCGCCCCAGCAGGGGGGTGAGCCGGAGGTGGCCGACCTCCCGGTCTTGCCCCGCCCCAGCAGGGGGGCGAGCCGGAGATGGCCTACCTCCCGGTCTTGCCCCGCCCTAGTGAGGGGGCGAGCAAGGGAGGCGGTCTGTCCCCTCTCGCCCTGCTCCGAGGATAGGGGGCGTCCTACATTTAACGCCTCAGAATGGCGGGATTTAGCTGTTGGCAGGCCAAACTTGAGGTGTTTTCGTTATCTCGTAGGCCAGAATGTGGCTATTGGAAGACCAAGTCCTGAAATCTACAAATAGGACCAGGGCACCATTTGGAAGGACTTCTCATTTTTGGCTTCTCTCTCCCCAAATTTCTTGTGTGGGTGAAGAGAGCCTCCATAGGTGCCCCAAGCTCAGCATTGGCTTGGGAGGGGAAGCACTCTAAGATCTTCCGGGTGTGTGGTGAGATCTCCTCGTTGAGCCTTTGGTCTTGTTCCTAGTTCCTAAGTCTTCGGCCTAGTGCTCTCCTTGAGAGAAGTAGGTGTGAGGTCACAGCCAACTTGTTGAGGGCCCGAGCTCCACAAAGACTAAGTCTTGTTCTCAAGTCCTGGTTTCAACATTGTGTTTTGCTTCCTTACCCACTTTTGCTAATAACAAAAGGGGGAGAACTAACATGATAAATAAAATCCGCTATCAAAATGAAAAACTAACATGATTAATTAAGATGATAACTTACATATTAGGGGAGCATTCACTTAGGGGGGAGCATGTATTTAGGGAGAGCAATTCTAAATACTAAAATTGATAATTATCCTAAGTCATCACTCACACACACACACAAGTAGGTTTCATCATGCTTATATATTAATGCTCTGTTTTATCATTAATGGATTTGGTATTATCAAAAGGGGGAGTTTGTTGGAGCATGGTCATCCGCATCTCCTAGGTTTGAGAATAACAAATCCTATGTGTATTTGATCTTGTGTGTTTAAGTGTGCAGGAACAAAGTCCATATGACTCAAGGATAATATGAGAAGGTTGCCCCCAAAATTGAGCCAATAAATCCAACATGCCAACTAGCGTCGGCGGTAGCACCTAGCGCCCGACGCTAGCACCTAGCGCCCGGCGCTAGCACCTAGCGCCCGGCGCTAGCGATGTTTAGCGCAATTCTGGGAGCACATTTAGAAGGCGCTAGCGCCAAGCGGTAGCGGATAGCGCATGCGGTAGCGCGGAGCACAGAAGGCACGACGGAAATGTTTCCTCGGATTGAAGATTCTCCTGCGCAGAATATATCCTAATATGGATAGCGCCGACGGTAGCGGTAGAGCAGGCGCTAGCGCTAAGGCTATAAATTGGACCCCTCTTCTCTCGTTTTGGACACCCATCAGAGAGAGAGGTTGAGTGCTAGAATTCCAGAGCCTGATTTGGCCGAAAGTTGATCTCCTACCAAAGCTCTGCGAATTTCTGAAGGAGGATTTCTTCATGCTGGATCTAAATGACGTCCGCTTCAATAACGCTTATTCTACAGCGGATCTTCGTCTCCAACTTCAGAAGTTCTTCAAGAGGGAGTTTTTGTTATTATCATTTCATATCTTCTGTAAACCATTAGAGAATTCACCTCGTGCTGGCGACTAGGTCTGGGTAGGACTTAGGGCAGGAATTCATCTCGTGTTGGCGAATAGATCAAGGTTAGGTCTAAGGGGTGCTCAAGGCCATATCCAGGGAAGGATTGGCTAGAGCGGCTTGAGGCCTTATCCGGGGAAGGACAGTCTAGGGCCACCGGTTCATGGGGATGCGAGTCGGGATAGAAAACAAAAAGAGTTTATTATTATTCGCCACCGATTTCTAGTGTTATAGAAATCAATTTTTGTAAAACCATATTTCATATTAATAAAACATGTCTCTACTTTATTTCACTTAGTTTGTTTGATTTCTCACCATCTTAATCTCTTATTATTTCAAGATATTCAAAATATAAGAAAAAGTTTTAAAACCCTTGTTCACCCCCCCCCCCCCCCCCCCCCCGCCTGTAAGGGTGCCTACCGATCCAACAAGAAGCTCTCATCCCAGTGGAGTTCGAGGTCAGGAGTCCAAGAGCGGTTGCGGCCGAGGACGAAGATGAGGAATGACGACTAGAAAATGAAGAGGCCCAGAGACTATCTCTCGACTACATCGAAGAATTTCGAGATCTAGCCTCAGCTCGACAGGAAGAGATCAAAAGACGAATGAAAAAAAAATACTTTGACAAGCATGTTCGCATCAAGTAATTCCAAATAGACGATCTCGTTCTGAAGAAAGTGGACGCAATAGGAAGAGTAGCCGCTGTCGGAAAGCTTAATCCGAATTGGGAAGGGTACTTCATCATCCACATGTCATTAACGGCTCATGAATATCGTCTACAAAATCACAAAGGGAAGCTGCTTGGGAATACCTGGAGTGTTGACGACCTGAAAAGGTTCTACCCCAGACAAGAGTGTGTATGTACTCCCTCGTTGTATTTCTTTTTTTATAAATAAATTCCCTGGCCTCCCTGAAACATGGGATGACGTGAGTCCTTTTTCTCTTTCAACAAAGTGTTTTTCAAAAAAGAAAAAAGGGTAAGTGAAATCGATCTCCAAGATAGGTTGGGAAACATGCCTCCGACTTAATTCTCGTAAAACCCAATATGTGTGATATGACAGCGCGTCGGGTCATCGAGTTCTCCTAAGACCAAAGACTTTGCAGTGACGGTCGAGATCAGCTCCCCCTTGCATGTTGGTCGAAGTGACCCCCCCCCCCCCCCCCCCCACTCGCATTTCTCATCCGACTGGAGAGATTATCAGAAAAAAAGTCTAGACGCCAACCTCCTAACTCGACGAAGAGATGATCGGTATAACTGACTGAGGGAGCCTCACATAAAGGTATCGTTTAACCTCAAATAGCAGAAAGCTCGTAGTGGAGCCTTGCCTTACTTCCGCTTATTCCAATCATTGAGTCAGTACGATTAACCCCCTTTGATTGTTGAGTAATAGGAGGAAGATCTTCTCAAAGAATTCAGCATCATAGTAGGATGGAGGCCTCCGGACGGTGTGTCCCCTTAGACCTCCCTGACTGTCATTCCCTACTTGTCAGCATTCAACATCGTAGTAGGACAGAGGCCTCGGGACGGTGTGTCCCCTTAGACTTCCCCGACTGTCATTCCCTACTTTTCAACATTCAGCATCGTAGTAGGACGGAGTCCTCAGGATGGTGTGTCCCCTTGGACCTCTCTGATTGTCATTCCCTACTTGTCAGCATTCAACATCGTAGTAAGACGGAAGCCTCGGGACGGCGTGTCCCCTTGGACCTCCCCGACTGTCATTCTTTACTTGTTAGCATTCAACATCGTAGTAGGACGGAGGCATCAGGATGATGTGTCCCCTTGGATCTCCCCGACTGTCATTCCCTGCTTGTCAGCATTCAACATCGTAGTAGTACGGAGGCCTCAGGACGGTGTGTCCCCTTGGACCTCCCTGGCTGTCATTCCCTACTTGTCAAAATTTAGCATCGTAGTAGAAGGGAGGCCTCGGGACGGTGTGTCCCCTTGGACCTCCCCGACTGTCATTCCCTACTTGTTACCATTCAACATCATAGAAGGATGGAGGCCTCGGGATGGTGTGTCCCCTTGGACCTCCCGGACTGTCATTCCCTACTTCTCAGCATCCGTCATCCAAGTAGGATGAAGGCATCGAGATTATGCGTCCCCTTGGACCCCGCCGACTGTCATTCCCTACTTACCCTTATTGTTATCATTCTGATTATGAACTCTAAAAATATTCTCACCAGGTGGAGTGGAAGTCTCGAAGGTGTGCGTCTTAAGGGACCCCCCGAGTGCCCATAACTGACATCATTTTTGGAAGAAGGCGAGTATCTACAGTGCGAGCAGATGTGTGCGAGCATATCTGTGGGAGCATGGTGAACTTGGCGACTATGGCAAGTATCTTTCAAGGTCGCAAATGTCGTGACTGCGATCACTCAACCTCACTTCGAGCCTATGAGTCTAGCAAGCACTCATCGCGTTCGAGCCTAAGAGCCTACCGATTTCCACAAACACATGCGAGTATAAGAAGAACAAGCATACAAAATAATATCTTTTCATATATGTGTACTCGAGTATTACAACCACAAAAACTTTACAAAAGTTCGACAGGGCGAACAAAAAGGGGGCTCTGCCGATTAGGCGTCGTCATCACCTCCTTCATCCTCGTCGGCGTCTTCATCCTCACCGTTGACGTTGATGATCTCATCTTCATCGCCGTCCTCATCCTTGTCATTTTCAGAGTTCTCATCCTCGTTGTCGCTTATCCGAGGAGCGGGAGCGCGATTAGGGGAAGTGGACTCCTCCACGAGTAGGGTAGGGATGATGTCCATCAACGTGAGATTCATTGTCTCGGGCATTAAGTAGCCATCAACTTTCAACCTACTCAGGACGGCATTCCCGGTTGCTCGCGCGATGTTGCGATGAATACTTGACATCTCGGCGCCATGAATCCTTATCTGCTTTCCCACCCGGGAAAGACCCGCCATTGTAGGCTGTTGCTCGACAGGGCAAGTTTCCAGCTCGACGATCCTTACTTTAGTAGCCTCCAGGGCCGCTCGGGTGTCCTCCAAATACTTCTCTAGCAACGAAATCTTCTTCGCGGCCTCCACCTCGACCTCATACAAGCATGACAAATAAAGCGTTAGCGCGATGATCGACAAAAAGTGAGCAACAACATGAGGCATGTACTTCAAAAGAAGGGTGTGTGTACCTCACAGGCCATGCACTTGGCGACTTTGGGCTCGAAAGCGAGGAGCTTCCTGCTCAGCACTCTTACTCGCTCCTCATAGGCGAGTAAGCTCCTCACCATCTGGAGACTTAGCTCCGCCGACCGCAGGAGCGAGCGCGAGTTCTGGTGGGGCAGATACTCCGCTGAGACCTCCTGGAGCAACTCGACATCTGCACGGACATAGAGGGAGAACATGACGTCAAACACCTCGCCTCTATCCTCCCAATCTTCTGACCAAGCAGGAAGATTGGTGCTCAGAGTTGCCTCGTGCGCGCGCTCCGCCCAGGTCACTAGTGGGCTACCATATACATCCTTGTCGCGCTCACCCTCCCCAAAATTGGGGTGACGGTTGGGCTCGCCCGTCTCCGTTGGTTCCGCCTTCTCGTCGATCTTCTTGCTCACGAGCTCCTTATTAATTCTTGTCGGCTCTCCGGGCTTGACCTTCCCCTTGTCCTTCCTCTTTCGCGAGGAGCCCGTCTTCACGTCGACATCCACCAGGCCCTCGGGGATCTCCGACTAATCAATGGGGGATGGCGGCCTCACCTCATCCTCGCACGATGGAACCCCCACGCCCTCCCGAGAAGGAGTCACCTTTTTTTGCCATGGGGAGAGACTCACGAGGTAAAATGCGAAGCTGCAGAAGAAATAAGACAATGGTTAGTCGCCAACCATTGGTAGAGGCGCGAGTATAGCTGATGTTTGCTCAAACAAGATTACCTTCACCCGGGAAGACCCATGGAAGATCGTTCACCCGTTGTCGCCAGAAGACAACGTCAAAGCGACGACCTCGGAAAGCGTTCAGGAGGTTCTCCCTAGGTCCCTCCAGAAAGGGGGTGGCGAAGACATGATTCGGCGGCTGATGGGATTGGCGAGGAATGTCACGAATTCGCCGCCGCCGCCAACTATCAGCTCGCCCAAGCGATGATTCTTGTTCGTCGTGCCGACCAACGTGTAGACATGGCTGCACAAGAAGATGATGCCCTCGCTGGTCGCCACGAAGGAGAAGATTCTCCTGAAGACAGAAAGATCGAATGCGATCTTCTCTTCTCGCAAGAAGCAGAGGAACTCGACGATCATCATAATAGCGTTTAGGTTGAGCTGAGCGGGGACTATCCCAATGTAGCGGTGAATCTGGCAAAGCTCCGACCACAATGGTAGTTGTAGACTCACTTCAAAGTGGCGGATCGGGAAGATGATCTCGCCCTCCATGAAGCTGTTTAGTCGCTCACTCTGGCGAGGAAGTCTGGCCGAGTATCCCTCAGGGAGGAATTTCCCCTTAAAATCATCTAAATCCTTCTGCGTAGTGGTGGATTTCTTGAACGTCGCCGCAACGAAGTTTCTCGCATGACTGGCACGCCGAACAACAGCTTCATCAGTCATCGCAGATAAGATAGAGAAGAGAAGAAGAGCGAGTATCAAAGGCGAGAAGAAGGAGAATCAAGGATACTCGCGAGAAGAAGTAGAAGGTTGTTGGTAGCGTAATTAATACCTACCCACCCCCTATTTATAGGCAAAGGAATGGGAGGGGGTATGTGCTAGCCCGCCGCGAGTAGAAATAAGTGTGTCGCGAGTAACAGGGAAAGTTGTCATATCGACATTGCGCCTCCAGAATCGCCGACCTTTCGCTCGTGAGGACCTGCACAGAAATACATGAAAGCTCACCAAATGCGCACGACAATCCAGTATCAATACTCAACAAGCAGTTTAAAGAAGACACGACCAACACATCATCGCAAGAATCAAGACAACAAATCGAAGACGAGATTAAATGCTCGCCAAATGATATTATGAATAAAATGAAGTTTTGATTACATTGCCGCAAAAATGACGATTTCTCAACAAACAAGAAGAAAAGGAAAAATATCTGCTAACGGCCTAGAGGATGCGCGTCAATCAACGCTCCCCTAGAGTAGACGCGCGAGCTACCAAAGAATAAGACAACCGAACGGTTAGCGAGAATTCCAAAGAGAAGGAATGAAAACTACACAGAGGCGACTAAGATACCGTTCCGAGGAGCTTCATTCCTCGCATCATGAGAAGGGCTTGGAGATCGACCCCGGCGAGGAGAATGGCCCCTGCGTGGAGAAGGGCTGCGATAGGTGGTATCTCGTTGACCTGACGAGGAACCCCCTAGGTGATCCCTGCCCGCTGGATCTTGGCGCAGCGGCGACATGACAGGATGCCTAGATACATCATCGGTGTACCCCCTGCCGCGACCATCCAGTGGTCGCCTACCCCCTCTCGAAGCAAAGAAGCCCGAAGAGCACCCATTCCCCCATGAAACGATGATCCCCCTGGATGAACCAAGGGGGTAGACGTTGAGGAAGGGAGGATGTCGGCAGGAGCGTTGACTGATGGCGGCAAGGGAGGCGAAGACGGAAGGTCTCCTGCGGGCAACTGCGAAGTGCTCGCAGGAGCAGGCTGGGAAGTGACCGGAGGCGGTGGAAGGTAGACTGCTCGCTGAAGGACCCCCTTGATCGCTCACGGGAGGCCGCGAGGTCCCATCTGCAGGAGGCCTCTTGCTCGCTGACGCCGACAATGAGCCATGGTGGATCCGCACGGATCGACCAACTCGCACCCTCGGCTGAGCTCCCAGCGCGACCATTGGACTTGACCGCAAGGGAGGAACAACCAGAGGCTCGCTAGGAGATCCAGAAGTCGACGAGTCTGCAAATATAAAAAAACACCGTCATCATCTCAAAAAGAAGAATCAGTATGGCAACGATCTAGCCAGCGGGTATGAAATCTCTACCTCGCGAGGAAGCGAGTTCGAGCGCGACCGGGTGTGGGACCCTGAAAGATTCACCATAGGAGCGACCTGTGGAATGGAAGGCTCGGGAGCCGGTTGCTCGACATCATCAGCGAGGCCCAACTTGTTGAGTAGTCTTTGGGTGCTCGCTGGAGCCCCCTGTTGGTCGGTAGGAGGATCAACGACATCCTCCGCTGGAGCAGATTGCGGCTTCTTCTTCTTCTTTGCGAGCTTCTTCTTCTTTTTTGGAGCGAAGAACTCCTCAACATCATCGCCTTCGCGAGCACGCTTCTGAGTAGGAGTCTCCGGCAAACTCTCCAGCGCGGCCACATCCGCCTAAAATTGTTCCTCGGCAGTGAGCGACATCTTGTGCGAGTTCAGACAGACAGTCCAATAAAAGAACCCCCATATATATAGAGTACGTCCCAGAGCCAGCCAAGCTGATGTCGAGTAGGACCGATACTCGCCATGAGCAGCTCGCAGAATAAGGGTTGGATATTTCTATCCGAGCTCCTCCGTTGCTCGCAAAGAGCAAGGATTATGTACAACCCATATTCTTCGAGGGTGAGACCCGATTCAGGCCACATAGGCAGAAGTCATAGTCAAAAGGTCAAAACAGAAGTCAGGAGTCAGAGGTTAAAGACAACTCAATCAGCTTGAACAATAGAAGGCCTAGACGAGCATGTGCGAGCAACCCCTCATACTCGCGAAGGTGGGCGAACATAGACGATGCTCGCTGAAGCCGGGCGAGATCCCCTCAAATGTCGCATAGTCGTCGGGTTGGGCTGGGCTATAAATAAGAACCTAATCCCTTTTGGTTTTCCTATAAATAGGACCCAAGAGGTACTTGGATTAGCACCTTATGGCTAAGCTTCCGGAATCCCACTTTTGAACTCTTAGACACACCTTCCTTGACCGTCACTCTTGATATTCGCCAAGTCCGTGCCTTTCTCGTACCCTGCTCGGTCATCTTTGGTTGTGGAGGGGAAATCTCTTTCGAGCTTCTGGGTACGTTGTGGGACCTCCCTGCCGCAACACATGTGGTCCTGTTATTGCTCTCTTAGTCCTTTCGTCTTTGCCCGTCAAGCCGCCGAGCCGAATCGCTAGGGGAGTAACCTTTGATAGCATTGATCCAAATTTTTAGGGTCAGGATTTTCCTGGCTTCAATATACATGATTTAGGTTTTTATAATACAGTCATGAATATGATTCCCCGACACTATATTTGTCATTTATTATCCCCCTAAAATTATTTCTCATAAACCACAAAATTAATACAAAAAAATCTAGAGATAAATGCATACCTTTTAAAATAAAATAAAATAAAAACAAATTAATTTCAATTACAAAAGTATTGAAATAAATAAAGATAAATTTGAAAAAAAAATGAATGTTTCACCAAAGGTTAATTTCTTTTCTTAACCAAACAGAGTCCTAGTTGCAGCCTATGAAGAGATTTGACCTGGAGGAGATTTCTTTTTCAAAGTTTGGAGGTGTTTGAGAGTTTTTTCCGCTAATTGCGAAGCGGAAGCAAGGTGGCCTTTTTGGTGTTGTTCATGGTCCAAAAATCGTGGTGCGCCGGAATGACAATTTCACCACAGAAGGAAACACATTCGGAGGAGTTCAAGTTCACAAATATTTCTGAATTGTGAATGGAAAATCATTACATGCGTGATTGTAATACCATTTAGTGGATGTTTTTCGGGTTAGACTCGTGTACTGTTAAAAATAGTGTTGCTATTATTTGTGCTTGCGGTTTATTTGCGTATTGTGGTCTGTGGCCGCGTGGTTTGCTTAAATAGTTAAATTATGATTGAAGCTTAAAACTAAGGAGAAGATCTTCAAAATCGAACAAATACTTGCTTACAAATGAACATAAATGTTTTAACTTAAATTATGATTGTGGCCCAAATAATTATAGTTGGTGGAAATAAAATTCAAAAATAAGGAGGATCTTCAAAATACGGCTTTCAATCAATCAAGAAAACACCAAACTTAGGTTTCGTTTGGCGCGATAACGGCCGTGAACTGGGGGTTGCGAACTTTCGTTCGTGAACGCCTGACCTCACCTAATGAGCTTCGTTCACTTGTATGCTCAAAACTATCTTTCTTTTCCTGGCGGCGGTCATAACTTTTGTCACACCAAACATGCATTTTATGATGGTGACATTTTTGTCCAAACAAAGCCTTAATTGGAGGGAAAAAGTTTTTATAGGTGTAGCGTTGCTACCTCTAGATGCGAAATTGATTTTGTAGGCTAGTATGTACATTTTTTTACAAAATAAAAATCTTAATATCGATTCATATTTTTTTACGATCATTTTAAGTTCTCATATGCATATGTTTTGGATAAAAGTTGTAAAAATATTACTGTAGAAAAATTGTTTTTGTTAGTGTTAAATACAACTGTATTTTGCCTGCAAAAAAGGTCTGAAAACACAGTTTCTTGGAATTGTATTTTCTATTACAACTGTAGTTAATAGGGAAAATACAGTCCCGCAGCTAGAGGTAGCAACGCTAATGCATTGCAGCGCACGAAAAATGTGATGCCTTGGTTTCTACACCCATAAAAATATTTCTCGGGAAATTTTTTTATAGGTGTAGCGTTGCTACCTCTAGATGCAAAATTGATTTTGTAAGCTAGTATGTACATTTTTTACAAAATAAATATCTTAATATCGATTCATAATTTTTTACGATCATTTTAAGATCTCATATGCATATGTTTTGGATAAAGGTTGTGAAAATATTACTGTAGAAAATTTATTTTTGTTAGTGTTAAATACAACTGTATTTTTGCCTGCAAAAAAGGTCTGAAAACACAGCTTTTTGGAACTGTATTTTCAATTACAACTGTAGTCAATAGGGAAAATACAGTCCGGTAGCAACGCTAATGCATTGCAGCGCACGAAAAATGTGATGCCTTGGTTTCTACACCCATAAAAATATTTCTCGGGAAATTTTTTTATAGGTGTAGCGTTGCTACCTCTAGATGCAAAATTGATTTTGTAAGCTAGTATGTACATTTTTTACAAAATAAAAATCTTAATATCGATTCATAATTTTTTACGATCATTTCAAGATCTCATATGCATATGTTTTGGATAAAGGTTGTAAAAATATTACTGTAGAAAAATTATTTTTGTTAGTGTTAAATACAACTGTATTTTTTTCTGCAAAAAAAGTCTGAAAACACAGCTTTTTGGAACTGTATTTTCAATTACAACTGTAGTTAATAGGGAAAATACAGTCCCGCAGCTAGAGGTAGCAACGCTAATGCATTGCAGCGCACGAAAAATGTGATGCCTTGGTTTCTACACCCATAAAAATATTTCTCGGGAAATTTTTTTATAGGTGTAGCGTTGCTACCTCTAGATGCAAAATTGATTTTGTAAGCTAGTATGTACATTTTTTACAAAATAAAAATCTTAATATCGATTCATAAATTTTTACGATCATTTTAAGATGTCATATGCACATGTTTTGGATAAAGGTTGTGAAAATATTACTGTAGAAAAATTATTTTTGTTAGTGTTAAATACAACTGTATTTTTGCCTGCAAAAAAGGTCTGAAAACACAGCTTTTTGGAACTGTATTTTCAATTACAACTGTAGTTAATAGGGAAAATACAGTCCCGCAGCTAAAGGTAGCAACGCTACATCCATAAAAATATTTCTCGGGAAAATTTTTTTATAGGTGTAGCGTTGCTAGCTTTAGATGCGGAATTGATTTTGTAGGCTAGTATGTACATTTTTTTACAAAATAAAAATCTTAATATCGATTCATATTTTTTTACGATCATTTTAAGATATCTTATGCATATGTTTTGGATAAAGGTTGTAAAAATATTACTATAGAAAAATTGTTTTTGTTAGTGTTAAATACAACTGTATTTTTGCCTGCAAAAAAAGTCTGAAAACACAGCTTTTTGAAACTGTATTTTCAATTACAACTGTAGTTAACAGGGAAAATACAGTCCCGCGGCTAGAGGTAGCAACGCTAATGCATTGCAGCGCACGAAAAATGTGATGCCTTGATTTCTTGTTTTGAATAAAGGTTGTAAAAATATTACTGTAGAAAAATTATTTTTGTTAGTGTTAAATATAACTGTATTTTTGCCTGCAAAAAAGGTCTGAAAACACAGCTTTTTGGAACTGTATTTTCAATTACAACTGTAATTAATAGGAAAAATACAGTCCCGCAGCTAGAGGTAGCAACGCTAATGCATTGCAACGCACGAAAAATGTGATGCACAACTTGGCCATGCATTGCAGGATCATATTTGTGTGGCCTGCGGTGCACAACTTGGTCATGCATTGCAGCGGTGCACAACTTGGCCATGCATTGCAGCGCACAAAAAATGGCCTTTGGCTCAACTTTTAAAAACCCCAAAATGCAATCAATTTTTTTTTATAAGTCCAAAAAATGAAATCAATTTTTTTTATAAACTCAACTTTTTTTATAATATCATTTGCCCCCTATATATGCAAACTTTTCCAATTGGTTCCGTCACATTTTGATGTTCAAATATGCCTGAGACCTTATCTTACCTTCATCTTGGTTGAAGTTTTCCCTCTTCTTGGCTGACAATGTCGAGCACTTCTTTATCATTAGCAAGAAAGGTCTAGTTTTTCTTTTTTCCCTTTGGCTTTAGTGCCTACTTAAAGTCTCATTCACACCTCAAGCGTGATGCCTTGGTTTCGATATCTTGATCGCGACTCTCCGCGGCCAATAGCCATACAAGATTGGGTGAGACCCACGGCGTGGCAGTGCATTGCTATTCACACTGCCCCAAAAAAACCTGGAAAATTTTGCTGTACATGTAATGTTTCTACTTTTCTGTGCGCGGATTATATTTTTAGCCAAAATGCAATTCTTTTTAAAAAATAAATCACAAAATATTAATTTACCTATTTTATGATCATTTTAAGATCTCATATGTATATATTACAGTTTGAAAATACACATCTTAAAAAGAGAATTTTTTGAATTGTATTGTAAATTACATACGTTTTTATGATTGTAAATATAACTATGAATACAGTCATAATTTTCAATGTAATCATCGCTCAATTCCCTACCAAGAAAATCCATGATAATCCAATGTGTTTTTTTTCTTTGAACTGCTTCACAGCTCTCTGGTTTCTTTGGTTAAATATCTGCGGAATGCAGATGCAGCTCCCAGAAATTTTGGGCGTCGTTGTTCAGGTATTCACTGGAAATTCATCGTTCTCGCACCGGCTGTGGCCGCCACGACAAACAAAGCCCGAGTCATGTGGGCTAGATGTGCTCTAAGAATAAAAAAATGCTTAATCGTTTATGGTAGGAGTTTCATCGTGCGGATGGAGAGAAGCAATGGCTGCGGATGGAGAGAAGCAGTATCTAACGGGAAAGGTTTTAAGCACTATGAGGTTTGTGGACAGAAGAAGGCTATAAATTGAACATGGAAAGGTAAAGTCAGGAGGAAAAAATGGCTTCCAAGTTCCAGCCAAACAAAAATAAAAGTCCTCAGCAGGAAGCAGAAAATCAGTTGGCGGAAAGAAGCTAACAGCTGCCATAATCTTCGAAGAATTTAAGATACGATGAGCCCCTAAACTGTAAAAATGAGATAATCGTAGTAATTCCATGTAACTACTTAGGCTCTGTTTGGGGGGACTTATTTTCACCGGTCAAGCGGTTACGACCGCATGAACCGGACCATAATTAAGGTCCGGTTCATGCGGTCGTAACCGCTTGACCGGTGAAAATAAGTCCCCCCAAACGGAGCCTTAGTACCCAATGGAGCCTATGGCTAAAGACACAATCTGCTAAGGGGTGGTCGCAAGACTTTGAGAAGAGATTCAAGGGAGATTATTTAAGCTTTTTAAAGGACTAGCAGTCAAGCACGTAGTTACGACGACAAAGAGACGGCGACATGCACTTGGTGGGTATGCAGGCGCAGGGGGCCACACTGCGGAGTTAGAGCGGGCAGACTAGCAGAACCGCGTGATCGCAAGCGGGACTTGTATTGCATATTTTCAAGTGTTGCTTTATTTACACTTTCGCCAATTACACTTTCCCCAAAAGATTATATGGCTTGGTGCTGCATGTTCCAAACCATCTTTGGAGTATTATGAAGTTGCCCTAGTATTTTCATCTTTCACTTCCCTCCTATCCTTAAATGGCTGGCTACATCAAGGAGTTTATCAAGCTTTGTCACACATGTGGTGATGTGTCTCATCTACCATTTGAGCATTACTTGAGATTCTTCATGCAAAGGCTTCTTCCACATAACCGCTCCCATCTCCACACGCACAATCCCTTACCATCATGGACGCTTGGTCGAAGACGACGGCCGCCCCGCAGCTAACCACCAGGACGACGGCCACCATCAACTGAACCATCCACTGGGGGTGCCAAGCCCCCATGACCGACACCAATACCATTCCACCACTCGTACCTCCAAACCACCCTTTCCCCACTGGCCTAGCCAACATTCACCCACACAACACCTCACCAACTAGGAGTACAACATCCCAAGAGTAAGCGCCTGTGTTTACTTTGTAAACAAACATACAATCCTAACCATTAATGTCCCATGCAGGGGATTCGGGCCACCATTGGCCATGAGTATGAGATTGCATTAGAGGAGGGCGTATCTCTTGAGACTTCAGAAGGGAGCTTACATTGTTTGGACTTACCGTGCTTTTGTTCTGTGGTATATCCGGGCCACAAACCATGAAGCTACACGAGTCACTCAGGGGCACACTAATCATCGTGATCAGCAGTGGAGCAAGCTTCAATTTTATCGCATAGGCATTGGTGGATCACTAGGGCATCACAAATTCACAGTCTCCGACCTTTACCGCCTGCCTCAGTGACGAGCATTGCCGCCCCAAATTTTCGCGGTTCAACTCTTTGCTGGACCTTGTCATTTAACATTGAACTTCCATGCCTTTAGGTTTGGTTGCATAGATTCTATTGGAATCAATAAAATCCTAAAATTCCAAATGTTCAGACCAAAGTGCAACCCGAGGTTACTGGTCCTGCGGTCCGACACCACAAAACTGATGGCAAGAGTAGGAGAGAGAGAGAAAACCGAATGGTCTATAAACATGACCCGAGTGTTGCAGCAAGAAGGTCCCGCCACGTACCCGGAAGTTTAGAAAAACTTCTCCTCAAAAACCAAAGGCTGAGTTAGGTATGAGGAAGACACCCACTTGGAGAGTAGGAAATTAGGGAGACTGGGAGAGGGAGTCTCAAAAGAATGCCTTTCCTGATACCCCTGGGGTCTGGGGTCTTATTTATAGACAAATCCAGGGGGTCAATCTGTGAATAGCCGTCCCTGCAAAATACCTGAACCGTCCAAAGGGAAAAAGAACCTTGGCGGGTATCAATTGCTCGCCCACTGTGCGAGTAAAGACAAGAACTCGACGATGACGAGTAACCAGGATTACTCGCCTACTGGTAATCTACGGTAGGCCTGCTGGTGGCAAGTGTACAACCCGTATTATGTGATTAGGCCCAAGACCGGTCTAACTCGCCCCAGGATAAGGCGGGGTGAGTCAGTACGCATCAAGCAAACTCGCCCCAGGTAAGGCGGGGCGAGTCGACACGCCTCGGGCGAACTCACCCCAGGGTATGGCGAGGCGAGCTCGGATCGATTTGACTCGCGAGCCCTCTCCCTCAATCAGCAGACCAATAAGGCTGCGATTAGTACTTACGAAAAGGCGCGAGGGGCTATTCGCAGACCATACCACTGGGGTCTGCAAATAGTAATTTGGTTAAAGCGGAGGCATCTACCCGCAGGCCAATATGACTATTTTACTCTCAGAAGGATTTGCCTATAAATAAGACCCACTATTCCTCAGATCAGCATGAATCCACCCCCTAGAGAGCAGAGCTTTCTTTGTTCCTTTCCGTGCTATCTGAGGTGTGGGCTCAGCTCCTAGTTTTAGGAGGTGAAGTGATACAAAGCTTCCGGGTTAGTGGAGGGACCTCCTCGCTGCAGCCTGTGGGTCTGTTTAGGCATTCATCCACCTAATAGTGAGGGCCAGTTCCAGGCTCGAAATACTTAGCTCCTGGGATCTAACGAAGAAAGAAATAACTCAAGCTACTCCCCTAGTCTCGAACTTAGTTGAACCGGTATCCGGGTTTCAACAACGAGTATTTGGGATGCTCTTCTATGTGGAGAGTACCAAGGGATACGCGCCTTTTCGCTTGGGTCGCTCCTGTCTTTGGCTTTGTCCGGTTCTGTTTACGTGGCCCAAGTGGGTCCACACTCGGCGAATACGGGTTGTACAGATTCGATTTTAGGCGCTGCATGACTGTGCATACTTGAGAACGTAAACGTTAATTGAGACCACATGACGATGATGTTCACGCAAGCCTACTGCATAACTTTTGTGGCGATGCCTCGCATCTTCATATAATTATGACTTTCCATGCCATACAAAAGTTATAATGTTCAAATTTTCCACCTTTCTTGGATAGGCGATAGAGATAGCCCCTAACACCGCACTGTTATCCCTCCACCCCCCCCCCCCCCCCCCCACACACACACATCCTTGATGCCTTTATGGATTTGTTTTCTGCCCCACGGGAATTGCCCCAATATAGACCCATGGATCATAGTATTCTCATGCTCTTGTGGTCTAGTCCATCTCTATTCAACAATGCTACAACCCTTTCTCTAGCCTGGTGCTTCTTGTCCACAAGGATGGTAATTGATGCTTTTATGTGGACTACTACGAGCTCAACAAAGCTACAACGGCAAACACATATTCATCCTAGTCATTAAGGAATTGTTGGATCAACATTGAGGCGGCACTTCTCCAAGTTGGACAGATGGTCCGATCACCATCAAATATGGGTACGCGAAGATGACATTCCAAAGATGGTCTTTCGAACTCATGATAGCCCTTACGAGTCTGCCGTTAAGCCATTTGGTATGACGAAAGTGCCCATGACATTTCAAGTCACGATAAATAATGTGTTCCGTCTGGTGCTTCAGAAGTAAACATGATGTTTTTCGATGAAATTTGGGTAGATAGTTAGACTTGGCTTGGATCATCCTCACCACATGGAGGCCACTTTGGCCACCTTGCAGAGGCATGGTCTTTTGATAAAAGAAATTCTCTTTTGGCCAAACCAAGATCAGCTACCCAGGTCGACCTTATCCGGCGAGAGCGTCTCCATGGACCATGATAAGATCGAAGCCGTCTTACAATGGCTGCCTCCCTGCTCCTTACGTGATGTGCGAAGTTTTTGGGCCTCACACACGACTATATGCATTAGATTTGAAACAATGAGGAGCTCACCAAGACATTCACTGCCCACAAGAAGACAAAAATGACATGGTTTTGGTAGCTACCTGAAGCGACAACAACCTTCTTCACCCTACAGAGGCCCTTATGGTGGATCCAGTTCTTCCTATGCTTGACTTCATCTAACCTTTTGCTCCAGTTATCGACCTTAGATCCGTGTTGGTGTAGGTCAGTCGGCCATCGCATATTTCCGCATTTCATTCTAAGTACAATGTTCTCTCGCTCCACCTACGAGAACAAGTTCATGGCCCTCATTCTAGAAGCACAACATTATCTTCCTAATCTCTTGGGTCAGCCCTTTGTGGTTTGCACTGACCACCACAACCTATTGTACCTGCTTAGCCAAAAAATCACCATGACTGCACAACAAGTATGGATCGCCAAGCTGCTCGATTATGACATTACGATGGAATTCCAAATGGGAGCAATAAGGTGATGAAGACATCATCGTGCCATAAGATTATACATCCCTTATGGCATTCTCCTGCCTTAATTGGGAAGATATGATGATCATCCAATGAGTGATTGAAGATGATCCGAGCATAGGCAGAATTTGCGCCGCCCAACTCGACTATCCCCCCTCCCTTTCAATTGTTGCAGGCCAGTTTCTCAACTAGGGGCGACTAATTATGTCCACGCCCTCCACATGCATTCCATAGATCCTGGAAGAGCTCCACACTACCCCAATCGCAGGCCAAGTCGACGCCTTCTGCACCTACCGCTGACTGACATCATCACTCTATTGGCTCATCATGTTTCGCCAAGTGAAGGCCCATGTGGCAACACGTCTTCAGTGTCAACACGCGAAGTATGGGGCTATGTTTTCGGATGGGATTTTACAATCGTCACCAATTTCGGACCAAATCTGAGAGGATATAGCCATGGACTTCATCACCAAGTTTCCCCGATCCAAGAGCTAAGATTCGTTCTAATGGTGGTGAACAGGTGTAAAGGTATGATCACTTCCTACCGCTCTATCCCTTTATTGCTCCAACCGTCGTTGAGGCTTCATAGAGGGGATTGTCTGCCTTCATGAATTTCTGCGGTCTATTGTGAGTGACCCGGACCCGTTGTTTATGAGAACTTTTTGGTAGACCTTATCTAAGTTACAGAGGGCCAAACTCCGCATGAGTGCCTCTTACCACCTTGAGACCGATGGGCAGACAGAGGTGCTTAGCCGTTGCTTGGATACTTATCTTCGTTGTTTTATACGTGACCAACCAAGGTGGTGGGCCAAGTGGCTCAGTTGGACAAAGTATTCCTAAAACACATTTCATCATGCAGGGGCACTACTCAATTTTCAAGTGTTGTATAGACGAACGTCAACTAGGGATTTTAGCCACCCGCCTCTAGAGGCGTGATGTGAATATGTGATCTTGCAACAACATAAACCTCACTTACAACGGGCACAACAAAAAATAACCACCTTTGCAAACAAACATTGACCGGAGGTGCAACTAAGTGTGGGAGATTTGATATTGGTCAACTCAAGACATTGTAGCAATCCTCAATGGCCAACCACCCTCGCCCAAAGTTATTGGCATGATACTATGGACCTTTTTTTATTGTAGGCAACATTGAGGCGGTGGCTTACTGTTTACGGCATCTAGCAACGAGTTGTATCCACCAAATATTTCATGACACTCACTCGAGGGAAATCAACGAACATTATGTGGATAACACGCTTCCAGCGTAGCTGTTGGGCTACGATATACTGAATTTCACCACGAAGACCATCCTTAATCGTTGAACTGCACCTTGGAATGGGGAGTGGATGATTTGAGTGCTTATAAGTTGGCAGAGCCATCCTACTTCAGACGCCACATGGACTGATCCTGACAATTTCCGCCAATAGTTTACAGAGTTTTTGACACGCAGACGGGGCACATATTGTTATGGAACCAGACGACGGAGATGATGTGCGCTTTGTATGTACACATGTGCAGGGGTCCACGCACCACCGAGCCGGAGTGGGCGAACTAGTAGAATTGTTCGCATAATTGCACACAAGACTTATGCTATTACTTTACGCACGCTTTATTACGTATGCACTCTTTATTTCAAACTCTTGTTTAATTATGTTTTTGCCCTTGCCCAAGGATTAGATGCCTTGATGTTGGATATTTGATATCACCTTAGGAATATAATGAAATTGCCCAAGGACTGGTCCAAAACTTTTTTTATTGAGCATTTTCTCTTCCCGTTGTCGTCGCATTTTCTTCTTCACGCATATCTTCCACCCCTGGTGCCCCTCATTCCCAAGAGGGTAATAAATATGCAATGGAGCATGCTAATGAGCACTAGACTTAAAAAATGAGGAAGAACATAATTCTCAAAACGAGACTAATTATCAAATCCCCTCAAGGTGGAAGCAAGAGTCAAATTACCTACCCGCATTGAATCCAATGATGCAACAAAAGTTTATGCTTAGATCAACCAACTAGAGACTTAGCATTTATGGTTCAAAAAAAATGTTCCATTTTCATGCCTCAAGTTCACTCATCATATGCGCTTACTCGAGGAATTCCTATGGAAGAATTATTATGGAAAATGATGGTATAGTCTTCGACATTGGCCTAAGACAGATAATGCGAGAATTCAGATTTGAATTCCGCCGACGAACACTGATCTTTAATGCATTGAATTGTGAGTATTTCCACCCAATGATCCCAACCCATTAACATTTACAGAAAAAAATGTATTCAAACACATTAACACCACAATACATTGAGGTCAACTAGGCAAAATAAAAAAAGCTCCAAAAAGTAAACTTATTCAAAGAAGAAGCCAAATAACAAATAACCACGACAATCATACCAATTCCTTATGCAGTCAGTGCAGAATTCAAGGTCACATCAGAGAGTTGCTTGAAAGTTACCTTAAATTTTAACCAGAAAGATCCAATCCGGCTCAGCCAATGAAGACAAAAGGAAGACAACAAGGAAAAACAGGGTAAGTTCTCAAATGGATCTGTCATCCGCTAAGAAAGGGAAAAACAGTTTGCAGTTCTACATAAAATGACTCGCAGGCGAATAGAGGAACCGATGCGGAAATATTAAAGCAGACAAAGCAAGGCACCAGCTATAAGATATCAACATAAAAATGAAGCAAAAAAAAAAAGAGGGCAGAGGGGAAGAGAGAGAGAGAGAGAGAGAGAGAGAGAGAGATACATTACATGTGTGGATAGTAGTAGGGCGCAGGCTGAGGAATGCCGTACTGCATGACTGGGTTAGGGTAATAATAGGCACTGTTGAGGCTAGATAAGCCGTGCTGGCCCTGCATCCCATCTCGGCCGTACTGGTCCCACAACTGCCGCTCCTGCATCAGCAGCTGCTGCTTCTTCTCGATGTCCGACATCTGCACGTACGATGGAGGAGGAACGTTTAGGGATGCGGCGAAGGGGTCTCCACCTCCGATGCTCTGAAACGAGCCATCGGGCGCCGGCAATGCTAGGACGGGTGTGGCCGTCTTCCCCGGCCCCGGCAAGACCACACTGCTCGCACTCCCGGTGATCGACTGAGCACTGGCGTGCTGCCTTACCGCCCCCTGGTCGTACATGCCGTTGAGAAGCAGAGGATCGAAACCGCCTCCCAATGCAGCCTTCTGCTTCGCGAGATTGCTGGTCGTTTCGACCAGCGCGAGCTCCCAGTCAGCCTTCCCTTGCTCGGCCGCCGGCGTCTGCCAGGCTGAAGTCATCTCCACTCCGGACGCAGAAGGGAATGGTTCCCATTCCGCATTGGTTGCACCGGAAGCTCCGGTGGAGAAAAGGGCTAATGCGAGCTTATTTCCTTGGGCATCCGCCGTTACTGTATCCTCCCGGAGATCGACTAAATCAGCCTGAGGCTGAGGCGGGGTCTGAGGCGGAGGCGGGGTTTTGGGCTCCTCTGCCACTGGCGGCTGCTCCTCGTAGTCCGAGGGCGCGGGAAGGGCCTTAATGGTGTTCAAATCCTGCGGTGGCTCTTCCACCAGCACAACGGGAGTTGGATCCAACAGTTTTGGAGGGCTCTTCGGCGGCATCTTGGCCCTGTCCCTCGTGAACTCTTCCAAAGTTTCCAAAAGCTTGTCGCTGATGCGCTGCACTTCGGGATACTCCGACGACCTCGCCACTCCAGTGTTTTTGCACCAACCGTAGAAAGCGGAGAGCTCGTCGATCTGCTTAGCGGCGAATCCATAAGCCTCGAAGGTTTTCACGCAATCGGCGTACTCCATTTCGAAGTATCGATCGAGGAGGACGGCCAGTATCTCGCAGATGTCGGCGTAGAGTTGGAAACTATCGCGAACGATTGGGTATAGCGCGATGAGGACAAGTCTGCTGTCCTTCGCCACACCGGTGGGCCGGCATGCCAGAAACCGGTCGAGCAGCTGCTGTAGTTGGTTCATTCGACCCAACACTTTCTCCGGCTTCATCTCCCGGAGAGGAGTAGCAGGTTTCCTTTCTTCAACCTGGGTTGGGGAGTAATTGGAATTAGAGTTTCTTCCGTAGTTTCCGCCGTGGTATTGGTTGGGATTGCTTTGATCTGAGTACTGGTAAGGCAGCTGGGAGCGCGTCTGCTCGCGAGGGGACTGGAAGGATCCGCTGCCGCCACCATCTCCGGCCTGTTTTTGATCTTGGATGATGCACTCTAGGCGTTGGTCCAGGTAGAGGGCGAAGGTGCGGACGAAAGCAGAGTGATCCCAAGAGCTAGAGTGGGCCTCGTCGCGGAAATCGGACATGCTGAGGAGGCGAGCGCCACGGCGGGTGGCATAGAGAAACTCGTGGTGGAGGACAGGGTCTCCATCGACAAGGAGGCGGTGGACTAGCATCAGGGTTTTGAGAGCGACGATCCAGTCGCGAGTCTTGCCGAGACGGCGGGAGACGGTGGCGACGCATGCGCTGACGTAGCCTCGGGAGTAGGAGGTGAGGTTGATGATCTCTCGTATGTGCCTCTCGTCGGCGGGCTCGTCTTCGTGGCTCGTCGCCTTCACGATCGCCACGTCGAGGTCAGGGGCGATGTTGCTCGACACCTTGGCCAGGCTGATGCTCGTCTGGTCCTTAACCACGCCGATGGCCTTCCGGATCGTGCTCGGTGCCATTCCTCCTTTCTCTTTCCTCGTCGCCTGAGAACGGGTTTGAATTAATGAGTCCAAAATTAAAGAGGAACGAGATTCATTTCCCCAACAGGTGCATGTATACAGTACCGATGCAGATATCGAGGAGATTCGAAATAAGGGGCTTCAATTCGGAAGACCCCAGATAGAACAAGTTTTAGCAGCGAGGAAGAGGAAATAGTACCCGAGCGTTTCTACAGGCGATCCGCCTCCGCTGCCACCAATGAGTCTTCGATCTAACCGGCGGCGACGGGCTAGCTAGTGCTTGATCAAGCAGCGACGATGGCTTGGTGCTTGATCAAGCAGCGAAGACAGGATCTCGCCCGACGTTGACCAGATCAAGGTCAGCTCAGCGAGATCTAAGCAGCAGCCGCAAACAAAAAAAGGATCCCGGGAGAAAAGGTAAGCTATCTCAGTATCGTCTCCTGATCGACGGATCCGACGGAAGAAGGGCGGTGGTAAGCACGAAATCGGGAGCTATACTTCCAGGAGATGGCCGGCTTTCGGATTGGAACTCGACTGTGAGATCTGGACAACTCTACCTATCCTCTCTTCACCAGCTTCTCCTGGGGCCCCGATCTTCGCGGTGCGGGTACCGTGGTTTTCTTCGTGCTATTGAAAGTGGCCGCGTCGCTGTCACGCCATTACTGATGTGGTGGCAGAGGGAAGACGGCACCGGATGCATATTAAAGCCGGTTTTTAAGGATTTTATATTGCCTCCGGTCCATCTGGAGAACCGGGAAAAAAATATCTGCTTGGTTTTGCTGCCTTCGGCCATATGTCTCTCTTGTGGAGTCCGGTCGAGCCGACCAGCGTAACCGCGTTGAGCTGCTTCCAGTCCGGGTCCTGGATGCGTGTGAAATGTGAATGAGATATTATAAGAAATTAAGAAATATTATGACTTTGTTTGGCGTGGTGGCGGTCGTGAGCGCGGTGATCATGAACCGTTTCGAGAACGCCCGATCTCACCTAAAAAAATTCATGCATTTTATGTTCAAAACTAGTTTATTTTCTTTGTAACGGTCATAACCTTTGTCTTGCCAAACATACAATCTATGATAATGTCGTTTTTGACCCAACTCACTGGAGCAAATAAGCAGCACCAAACGAAACCTAAATTAACTGATTATAACCTTTTAAGAATTTTGCAGTCAAAATTATTAGTGGAATTATCGCATGTGTTGTACACGAGGGTGAGAACACTTGATGGGGATTCATCATGAGCTCTCATTTATGAGAGAACCGGATGGTGGTTACTCCCATAAGCCACTCTCCCCATTACTTTAGTGGGAGAGAGTGGGAGGTTAAAGCTGAAACCGCCGTCTCCGCCACCAACCGCCCGAGCAAGACCGCGTACGATCGCCGCATCCACCTCCGCGCGAAGCGGGACCGCGCACGGTAGCGCCCGCGGCAAGCGCGGCGCTACCGCCTGGCGCTACCGCGCGGTAGCGCCGAGCCCCTCTTGGGGTGCGGCTTGCGGCCAAGCTATAAAAGGACCCCCTAGGCTTCATTTGGGGAGATCCGGCCTGAATGCCCAGAGAGAGCTCCTTGAAGATTTCCACGGATTTCTCCTTCGGCACTTGAAGATCTCCTTCGTGGACTTGAAGTTTGTCGTCTTCACGAAAGCGGACAAGGCTTTCTCACTTTCGTCACCACGAAAGCGGACAAGGCTTTCTCACTTTCCTCTCCACGAAAGCGGGCAATGCTCTCACTTTGGTCTCCACGAAAGAGGACAAGGCTTTCTCACTTTGGTCTCCACGAAAGCGGACAAGGCTTTCTCACTTTCGTCTCCACGAAAGCGGACAAGGCATTCTCACTTTCGTTCTCTGCCGTTCTCAGACGGAAAAGACTTAGTTTTTCCGAGAGGTGGCATGTCGCCCTCGGGACGTTCTCTCTCTCTCTCTCTCTCTCTCTCTCTCTCTCTCTCTGATATTGTAACGAGCAGCGGCCTGTCGCGCTCGACTTCTAAATCTCTAATTGTAACCCCCCAGAAGATAGTGGAAGTTTGGTCGGCACAGTCACGGCCGCGTGGTTTTTTTACCCTTTTCGGGTTTTACCACGTTAAAAGGTCCCAGTGTACTCAACGAATTTCTCTGTGACTGTTTGCGCGCTTGGTTCGCTCTCGAGCTAAGGTGGTTCAATTCGATCGGTCTACCAAGAGCCCTAAGCGACCTGCAACAGTTTGGCGCCGTCTGTGAGAACAGATTCCCAACTACTGAACAAAGGATTCCCGAACGCAGTGTCCGCTTCGCCTGAGTTCACAGAACCAGCAAGGGTGGACACCTCTCCCGAACTGTCCGACGCATGCAGTTCCTCAATTCCTGAAGGCCCGATGAAAAGAGCGTCCATCGCTGCACCAATCCAGCCCTAGTGGGATGGACCAACTAGCAAGCCGGCCCCTCTCACAGCGGGGCAGGATCCGAACGATATCGCGCACCAGCAAAGGCGGTCCCCCCTTTCAGAGTCAATTTTGGCATACCCAGTCCCGTCATGGCTAAAGCTCCCGCACATCAAGGAGTTCCACGGAGCAGAAGACACGTACGTGCACGTTAATCACTTCTTGATGACGGTACGGACGTTCGGACTTCCCGACCAAATCAGCTGCAAAATCTTCACCAAGACACTGCGCGGGAGCGCCCTCCGCTGGTATCAATCCCTGCCAAACAAAGCGATTCACAACTTCACCGAGTTGTCCCAGCTGTTCGTTGAATGGCACGAAGCGCGCGCGCCAAGGATCCAGGAAGAAGAGCGAGAAAAGCCCGGCACGGACGAACTGCCCCGCCTAAGGGAGGCGGAGTGGAGCACGCAGCAACAGAAGATCCGCACAAATTTTCACCAGGAGCGTCCCTGCACATGGATGGACTTCGCCTTGGACGCAAGCATAGGCAGTCCACCTTGTGAGCTAAGGAGAGCGCTGGTAACTCACCGCATCTCCTTCAACATCTTATTCCTGGCTGCCGTAGTATGGCTCAAACTCCTAAGCGGGAACCTCAAACTAAGGGCCAGCGACGCGGAGCTCCCAGACGGAACTACGGTACCCACCGTAGGAATCATCACCCTCCCCGTCCAAGTAGGGATGCACGCAGAACCAATCCAGTATGACATTCAGTTCGTCGTCGCCGAGGCAGACTCCCCCTACGACGCAATATTTGGGAGCCTCTTACTGGACGCCCTGGACCACGACGTTTTCATGTCCGGACGCATGGCAAAACAAAGGGAGTATCCTCAGGAACGCGATCCATGGTTTCGACACACTCGCCTCCAAGATCCCCTGGATCAACAACGACCCATCACCAAAACCGAAGTCTGAGAAGCAAGGCGCGCGGAAGGATCGCGCAACTCCCACGTTGGCTGAAAAAGCCAAATTTCAGGCATCAGTGAATCCTTCGCAGTTTGATACATGCCGCAAGAGAAAGGGGCAGCAGCAGCAGTTCGAGAAGGCTGAACTGCTCACTCAGAACCGAGCAGACCGCTCCCAAGGGCTAGCAAATCAAGGCTCCCAGAACTTCACCCCGCTGAATACCCCCCGCGAGCACATATTGTCTGTAAGCAGCAATAGCAAGATTATCAACTGGCCCAAACGGCTCTCCCTGCACAGGGGAGATCAAGCCCAATTCTGCCACTTCCACAAAGGCCGAGGGCACCGGACGGAGCACTACGCAAGACTGAAAGAAGAAATTGAACGCCTCGTCCAGTTAGAGCACCTAGAAGCTTTCCGTGAAGAGGCACAGAGGGACGCCACCAAGGATCAGTCGCCGGGTCACCGCCGCCCACCATGCTGAATGACCTAAAAAGCTCGATCAAGCGCATCACAACGGGAGCTCGGCGTTACCTCCTCTCTCGTAAAATATGTATCAAAAACTTACTGGCTCAAAAGCCGCAAGATTGCACTTGCGCATGTATCAATATTTTCTAGTTATATTCTATCTGTTCTAAACTGTTCTACTACATGAACCACTACGGGGCCCTACCCAAGGGACTTTGCACCGCCGTCGATTGAAGGTTCGTCCTTCTCCTCCGCTGTCGACTCCCGGTGTCGTAAGGGCCTGCCCCCTTACGTTCACCCCTGGTTTGAATACACCAGCTATTCACCGGCCACTTCGGGGCCCTGCCCCGGGGACTTTGCACCGCCGTCGATTGAAGGTTCGCCCTTCTCCTCCATCGTCGAGTCCCGGTGTCGTAGGGTCCTGCCCCCCTTACGTTCACCCCTGGTTTAAATACACCAGCTATTCACCGGCCACTTCGGGGCCCTGCCCCGGGGACTTTGCACCGCCGTCGATTGAAGGTTCTCCCTTCTCCTCCGCCGTCGAGTCCCGGTGTTGTAGGGGCCTGCCCCCCTTACGTTCACCCTCGGTTTGAATATACCCGCTATTCACCGACCAAGACGCAAGCACAGACTTGCGCAAACTAATTTTTATGTAAAAGTCGCGAGCACATACTCGTGCAAACTAGTTGTATATATATAAACCGTGAGCGCAGACTCGTGCAAACTAGTATAAAATCCCTGGGCTCAGACCCGTGCAAACTCATCTGTAATTTTGAAAACAATCAAACTGTGCAGGTGCTAACAACCAGATTGACAAGATCATGCAGGAAAATAAGTACAACACATGCAATAAAGGAGATACAACCACATCCGACAAACACACAAACAAACAACAAAGCTGAAAGCGAGAAAATGAAAGATAAACAACATCAGTCCTCGGCCACGTCCGAGTAGTCATCCCCAGAAAGATCTCCGGCTCCGAGGCCAGCGGTGTCGCACCCGAACTTCCTCCCCATCATACGAAGAGTCTTCTGAATGCCTCTCTGAAAAGAGACTTCGCACTCGTCCGCTATCAGAGGCTCTACCTCCTTCGTCATCACCTCGGCACGAATCTCTTACACCATCTGGAAACGCTCCTCCGCAAAAGTGAGGGAATCCTTGTACTCAGCTACTCCAATCTCCTTGGCCTCCTCAAGACTCTGCTCGATTGACGACAGCCGGTCCACCTCGCTCCGTAGGAAGCCCAACTCCCCCTACATGCGAAACATCTCCCTCTACGCGTCCGATAGTTGACGAAGGGCATCCTGGGCGAGCACCTTATCACCGCCGCACTCCGCTCGCAGCTTCTCGACTTCACCCTCCAACTGCTTGATATGAGCTGCGTCACGGTCCCTCTTCCTATGCAAAACGGACATGTCACACCGCGCCACGCGTAACTCCTCCTGAAGAGCGAAGTAGTTGTCCTTGAGGCTCACATAATGATCGTTCCATGTGAGCGCAACGCTGGTCAAAGCCTCTGCCTGCAAGTAAAAGTCGAACGGTTAGCAAGCGTAAATAAGAGCGGAGAGTAAACGCTGAGATCAAAAGAAGAGCTTCACTTACCGCACAAGCCATCGCTTGAAGTGAGGAAGAAACACGCTTCGCCGACATGAGGGGAGGTGGCGACGGCAAATCCTCCGGCGGGACCCGGTCGGCAATAGGAGACGCCAAAATACCCACCTCCGGATCGGATGAAACCGACTCACTCCTAGGACGGCTCGGGCCGGCCTCGCAATCTTGACTCATAGGCGCCAGTGAAACAGGGCGCGGACCGGAAGGTCCGTTCTTGATAATGATCTTCCTCTTTTTCCCACGATCCAAGGGAACAACAGCCTCCCGCTCGGGATCCCAGGAAAGTCCCACCGAGTGCAGTCGACGTTCATCCACGCAACCAGAAATGGAAAGCAAGGCCTTCGATCGACAGCCCCTCTCGGCCAGGAAAACCGGGGATAGGAAGGAACTCATCTTCCCGACCAGTCTGCCAGCGACAGCGTCCAGGAAGCGATCTCCATAACTCCAGTAGCTCCCATCGGTTCCGGACATACCCGTAAAGAGTTTTCCCATGGCGATAATCAGCCTTCGCCCCAAAGTGAAACCAGCTTTTGTTGCTCCGAACCTCGATACGACCACCCGGGTCAGTAGAAACCTCGCACCAATCTTTGAAAATCTCCAGCGAAAAGCGCGTGCTGTGTTCCTGGAAGAATACCACCATCCTCATAATGTTCGTCATCCACGCCGGTGTGAACTGGGTAATCGGAACACCGCAGAACCAGAATATCTCAACGGCCTCCTCGGGTGGAGGAATGTGAAACCCAGACTTCAAGCAGCTCTCCGAAAGGGCCATAAAACCGGTCGGCGGATTTTGGGCGCGCTCTTCCGCCCCTGGGATCCTCACCTCAACATCAGGGGGCAACCCGAACCGCTTCCGCCATGTCAATTCGCGCGCCGTCAAGAGTAGAGCGCATGCGCATCGGTCTCGACTGACCACTTCGTTTCGAAGCCTGCAAAGGAAAGTTCGCGCGCATCAACGCTTATATCCAACAAAATAAATACATATGAATAAAGATCCCGAAAGACCCGCGTCAAGCGAATTCAACCCGCCAGCGCTCAGTTATGCCAACCAACCACATGAAAGCAACGAATCATGCGAGCGACGCAATTCACGCGCGACAAACTGCACGAGCGGCAAGACGCACGCACCCGACACCCCGCGTGCTCGGTTAACCACCGCACGCGGAGGCCGCGCGTGACAAACGGCCGCGCAAAAGCATGCGGAAAAACACCGCGCATGCACGCGCGGGGGGACGCGCGCGGCCAACCGCCACGCGCATGCACGGCAAACCGCCGCGCGCACGCATGGCCAACTGCCGCGCGCGCGCGGCCAACCACCGCACGCGCGCGTGGGGGCGCGCGCGTGGCCAACTGCCATGCGCGTGGCCAACCGCCACGTGCGTGGGGGCGTGTGCGCGCCCGCCGCCGACCGGCGACGCATACGGGCCACGGAGGCCGTCGGCGCCCCGGTCCCGCGGTCAGCAGCGCCGCGCGCGCGGGCCGCGATAGCCGCCAGTGGACCGCCCCCGCGGCCTGCTGCGCCCGCGTGCGGGCCGCGCGCGCCCGCCGGACGCCGGCGGCTCGATCCCGCGGCCGGCAGCACCCACGCGCGGGCTCGCTCCCACGGTCGGTGCCGCCTACGCACGGGCGCGCACCCTCCCAACGCCCTGCCACCTCGGTCGAAACCACCCTCGCGGGCGCGCTCCGCCATCTCCTCCTTTCTTTGCAAACAAAACGAAAATAACAAGCTTACCTCCACCATGGTTCAATGCGCCGCACGCCGACAACAATGATGACCGGAGTCAAAGCAAGAAGAATGAAACCTTAACACTCCTTCACAGGGAGGATCGGACTCCGAAGGTTTGGGGGGCTTATGATGGGGATTCATCATGAGCTCTCATTTATGAGAGAACCGGATGGTGGTTACTCCCATAAGCCACTCTCCCCATTACTTTAGTGGGAGAGAATGGAAGGTTAAAGCCTAAACCGTCGTCTCCGCCACCAACCGCCCGAGCTAGACCGCGTACGATCGCCGCATCCACCTCCGCGCAAAGCGGGACCGCGCACGGCAGCGCCCGCGGCAAGAGCGGCGCTACCGCCCGGCGGTAGCCCTCTTGGGGTGCGGCTTGCGGCCAAGCCGCACCCCCTTTGGGGTGCGACCAAGCCGCACCCCCCTTTCGGGGTGCGGCCAAGCCGCACCACATGAGGTGTGCGGCCGAGAGGAGTCACCCCCCTCCCTCGGGTGCGGCCGCGCCGCGCCCGCCGTCAGGGGCGGTCGAACCGCTCTCCCCCATAGCGAGATTGGGGTGAGTCCCCCCTCTTCCGGCTCGCCGCCCACTTTTCGGGCTCCGGGCTCCGTTCAGAGTAATTCCCCGTTCGTTACGTGCTCAGAACACTTCTGAGCACGCTTATCTCACTTTTTACCTTTTTGGGCTCCGGGCTCCGCTCGGAGCTTTCTCACATTTCCGACTCGGCTCGCTCACTTTTTGTCTTTTCAGTTTCTCACTTTTCAGGAACAGCTTGTCGCCTTTCCTCAAAAATGGTGATCCGTGGGCTCTGAACCGGAAAATATGATTCGTCCTCCCAGGTGGTTACGGTGGTTACAACGGCAAAATTACCGGGCTACCCCCGGCCAAAGCTATAAAAGGACCCCCTAGGCTTCATTTGGGGGGATCCGGCCTGAATGCCTAGAGAGAGCTCCTTGAAGATTTCCACGGATTTCTCCTTCGGCGCTTGAAGATCTCCTTCGTGGACTTGAAGTTTGTCGTCTTCACGAAAGCGGACGAGGCTTTCTCACTTTTGTCTCCACGAAAGCGGACAATGCTTTCTCACTTTCATCTCCACGAAAGCGGGCAAGGCTCTCACTTTGGTCTCCACGAAAGCGGACAAGGCTTTCTCACTTTCGTCTCCACGAAAGCGGACAAGACTTTCTCACTTTCGTCTCCACGAAAGCGGACAAGACATTCTCACTTTCGTTCTCTGCCGTTCTCAGAAGGAAAAGACTTAGTTTTTCCGAGAGGTGGCCTGTCGCCCTCGGGACGCTCTCTCTCTCTCTCTCTGGTATTGTAACGAGCAGCGGCCTGTCGCGCTCGACTTCTAAATCTCTAATTGTAACCCCCCCAGAAGATAGTGAAAGTTTGGTCGGCACAGTCCCGACCGCGTGATTTTTTTACCCTTTTCGGGTTTTTCCACGTTAAAACGTCCCAGCGTACTCAACGAATTTCTCTGTGACTGTTTGCGCGCTTGGTTCGCTCTCGAGCTAAGGTGGTTCAATTCGACCGGTCTACCAAGAGCCCTAAGCGACCCGCAACAACACTAATGTGACCGATAGTTGAATCTCACCTCACACTCGAGATCTAGCTGACAGAATTCTGTTGGATCGGTAGGCGCTCTTAGAGGGGGGTGAATAAGGGTTTTCATTACTTTAGTGATATTTTTATAAACTTTGTAATAATGCAAGATTAAGACAATAGAAAGTCAAGTAAAACAATTGAAATAAAGTAGAGACATGCTTTATTAATATTAAATACGGTTTTACAAAAGTTGACTTCTATGACGCTAGAAATCGGTGGCGATGAATAGTAAACTCTTTTTGTTTTCTATCCCGACTCGCATCCCCACGAACCGGTGGCCCTAGCATATCCTCCCCGGATTCGGCCTCAAGACGCTCTAGCCAACCCTTCCCCGGATGTGGCCTCGAGCACCCCCTAGACCTATCCTAGATCTAGTCGCCAACACTAGGCGAGTTTCCCCCTAAGTCCTACCCAGACCTAGTCGCCAACACGAGGCGATTTCACTAATCGTTTACAAGAAAAATATGAAATGAAAATAAATAAAAACTCCCTTCTGAAGTTGGAGGCGAAGATCCGCAGTAGAATAAGCGTTGTAGAAGCGGACTTCGTTTGGATCCGGCGTCATGAGATTCTCCTTCAGAAGTTTGCAGAACTTTGGTAGGACATCAACTTTCGGCCAAGATAGCCTCTGGAATTCTAGTACTCTATATCTCTCTGATATCTCTCTGATGTGTGTCTGAAATGAGAGGAGAGGAGTCCTTTTTATAGCCTCAGTGCTAGCGCCTGCGCTAGCGCTACCTCCTGCGCTAGCGCTACCGCCTGCGCTAGCGCTACCGCCTGCGCTAGCGCTACCGCCTGCGCTAGCGCTACCGCCTGCGCTAGCGCTACCGCCTGCGCTATCCCATATTAGGACATGTTTTGCGCAGAATCTTCAATCCGAGGAAACAATTCCTCCTTGCCAACTGTGTGCGTCGCTACCGCCTGCGCTATCAGCTACCGCCAGGCGCTATCTCCTTCCATATGTGCTCCCGGAATTGCGCTATCATCGCTAGCGCCAGGCGCTAAGTGTTACCGCCGGCGCTAGTGGGAGACTTGGAATTGCTGGCTCAAAATTGGGGACAACCATCCTTGAGTTATGTGGACTTTGATTTCCTGCACACTTAAACACACAAGATCAAATACACATAGGATTTGTTATTTTCAAACCTAGGAGATGCGGAAGACCATGTTCCAACAAACTCTCCCTTTTGATAATAACAAATCCATTAATGATAAATCAGAGCATTAATAAATAAGCATGATGAAACTATATTTGTGTGTGTGAGAGAGTGATGGCTTAGGATAATTATTGATTGTAGCATTTAGAATTGCTCCCCCTAAATACATGCTCCCCCTAAGTGAATGCTCTCCTAATATGTAAACTATCATCTTAATTAAGCATTATAGTTTGATAGTAGATTGATATTTATCATGTTTGTTCTCCCCCTTTTGTTATTAACAAAAGCGGGTAAGGAGACATCACTAAAAAGTTGCGAAGAAGATAAAAGCATGATCGAGCTTGTAGAGAAGGAAATGATAAGGAGTTTTAGAATACTTTTTATTTAAATAGATCAGAGTTTGAGTATTATAACATTTTCATAAATCAGAGTTTGTAGTATAACCAAAATGTAATGATTTCCAAGTAACTAAACTACCCAGACAATATGTCTACACCCTAGCCCCGTACTAAGTGACGGATGGGCATGAGGAGCTGCATACATGTCATAGGTTGGGGTGTTAGTCCCATATGCAAACACTAGACACAACTCAACCTAGCACTCTTTCCCCCCAGTGACTCGCAAGGCCCCACTGGAACCCTCCCCGGTTAAGGACAAGACATGACTAGAGATAAAGGTTATCTAATGTCTACAACCCTACGCCCCCGCTATGGTGAGAAATGAAGTCATGGATAATAATTATTGGAAACATTTAAGCTTCTTAAATCTAATGACATAGCCTATGGATTTATATTTTTATTTGAATTTATGAAAACACTCACATAGATATTTTGAAATCCATTCATAAATCAGAATTTTAGCATTACAATATTTTCATAGAAATAAATCAGAGTTCTTAGCAAAAAAGAAAATATTCATGTGTAGAGTAACCAATATAAAATCTACCAAGCAAGTCTACCATTTGTTGAAAGAAAGGAATTTTGGTATTTAAGACTTTGATATAAGCATGAGAGAGCAAGGTAGAAATATATGGTGATGATGCGGAAGACTTATAGAAATACCAGAAACATCTTATTGTAATGATGATCCATAAAAAGATATATGAGTTATTTCATAAAGAAGATGTTTTTTTGTAAATCATTGTTCAATTAAAATCTTCAATAATGTAACCAAGCATGAAATAATGTTATCAAAAAAAGATTACTACAATGTTATTTTAATTCATAATTTCAAATTATACCAAACATTGTATATTGCATGCTAGGTTATCTAGTGCATTTCATAAATAAAGAGTAGTATAGAATTTGCATTAGGATCCAATACTCATGAGAAAAAGTGTTATGGAAAATAATGATGTGCACAAAATTGTATTTTGAATAGAGTAAACAAATGTTTTAATCAAAAATACAAGTAATATGTGAAGTAAAGAGCACAATAAAACACAAATAATTTTACTTCCACTCACTTCAATGCACAAAAAAAATGTACAACTATCAAGGTGCTTTGCACACACAATGCTCATTAAGACTTATCAGGGTGCAAAGTAGTGCTTGGGGGATCAGATAATTTTATTCTTCAATATTGATTTTTTTTATTGTGATCCGGTGTACTTAAGAATAAGTGGTTTTTATTTTGAAAGAAAGTTATGGTTTGCACAAGATACTTTTCTATTCTTTCCAAGGTGCTCAACCTCACAACGCTTATTAAGACTTATCAGGAGGTTCAAGTAGTGCTTGGTGGAGTTATCTTTGTCACTTTATTTTATGATTGTTGTTTTGTACAAAGTTCTCCGAATACACTTGTTTTGCAAACCAATATAATTTATAAAAACATAACCACTTTTCTTAACTTTTAAAGTGCAAATAAAGGTTGTGTAGGCAAGATACTTGTGCAATTTTAATTCATTGTACTATTACAAAACATACACAAGCATTCTTAGATTAAACACATAAGTAGACAATGCCAAAATAAGTGAGTGAATAGCGATCATTATCAAACATAAAACATTTACTCATACTTAGAGGCATGCTAAACTTAGTTCTACACAACTTTTAAAAGATACTTGATGCACATATTAATAAATATATCAAAGCATGATGAAAACACTGTTCAAAGAGTTTGAAAAGACAAATTACAACATTATAGAAGTTCTAAAGAATAGATTAAATCATGCTTGATTTTCATAGGAAAATCCATACAGTTTTTTTTGATAGTTTTAGTGTTTTATATTTTTGTATTTGATTTTTGCAAACAAATAAAAGCATATTTTTGTAATTTTGGCTTTTGTATTTTTGTATTTGATTTTTCAAAAAAAAAAACAGAAGTGCAAAACCAAATAGTAAATATAGATGAGTATATTTGTGGGTGTTTTTCAAAATTTTAAAATCACTGAAAAACAAATATGCACGCTAGCGTCGGCGTTAGCGCTAGCGCGGGAAATAGTACACTATTTTTTATGATTTTGAAATTTTTAATTGTTGATCTTGATTAAGTGTCCCAATAGTAGTTTCATGCTGAAATCTCAGATTTTTAGGAGATGTTTTCGATGTTTAAAAAATTGCAAAATTGCGTTTGTGAATGTGCTTAAACTTGAAAGAATTGGGACACATAACACAAGTCGTAAGAAACTGAATTTTGCATCACTAAGCAGCACAAATAGTGGAGAATAATTGAGGAATTTTATAGAGTTTTATTTTCTTAAAAAATCAGAAGGGTGCGATACCGCCGACGCTAGTGATAGCGCTGGCGCTATCGAGCCTTTAGTTAAATCCCGATCCCTTTTTCATTTTCGTCATTTTCATTCACCCTCTCCGGTAAAAACCTAGAAGACGACCCAGCCCACGCGTAGATCTGAGGTAAATCTTCATCCTTTTTTATGTTTTTTGCTTTAAAACTTGATTTTGATGTTAGAGATGAAGATATTTGAGGTTTTAGGTGGATTTAGAAACTAGATCTACAATGGTTGATTTTCTTCAAGATTAGTGTTTTTTATGAGGATTTTGGTTTTGATCTTGATTTTTATGTGGATTTCTTGCATATAGTAATTTAGGATCTGAAAGTGTTTTAATTTTTTAAGGAGATTTTTACTATTTCAGATGTGAGGAGTAGTGCCGGCGCTATAGTAGGCGTTATTGATAACGCCGGGCGCTATTGATAGCGCTGGCGCTAGTAACGGTTGCTTAATTTTTAAATTTTTCTTGTATGTGGAGATGGCACCTGGATCTAAGGGTAAGAAAACAACAGAGCTGGCCGTGGAAGCAGCTATAGTAGGTGTTCCATATGTCGTAGAGTTTGACTTGCCACGCCACTATCATATCATGCAGTTATTTGCTACTTCCGAGGTGTCGAATTTATTTAGTTCTAATGGATTTTCTTCGGAGTTAGTGCGGGATTTTTATACACACTTGGAAGACCCATCACAGACCAGGCTGGATGGAGGAGTGCAGTCACAGGTGCAAGGACAAGTGGTGACCATTACCCATGAACAACTGAGGCTCGTGTTTGGATTGTCCCAGCATCCTAATCGGTTGGAGATTGTGGAGAAGTTCAGGGTGGACAGAGATTGGACTCAGGTGGACATGGTGCTACATAATAAGGAATGCAGAAGTCTGATCTCGTCTGTGTCGACACTCACCGTGGATGCCCTAGTTGTTCAGGATGTATTACGCCACACAATTATGCTGAAGTTGGGTGACACAGCAAAGGTCACAGCCCAACTCAGTTATGTCACTTATTTTATTTTGGAGGAGGAGAAGTTCGACGTGGATGACTTATTACTTTCCCTGATTCGCTATTCCTACAAGTTGCGGCAACCTTCCCGTCAAAGATACAACAACTTGCCCCTGGGCGACATCATACAGCGGGTGATTCAGATGATGTATCCTTCTATTGAAATGGGTTTCTACTTGATAGATTGCTACCCTCCTATCTATAGTACTTCTCACTTGCGAGCATCATTCATCCCGGATGAGCCATCGATATCTACTCAACCACCACTCCGGCAAGGAGCGTCATCTCGAGGGGCTCGAGATGATTCATTTGGGTCATTTCAAGAGGAGATGGGAGAGCGGATGGTAAAAGTGGAGAAGGATGTTTCAGGGATAAAGAAGATGGTGAAGTTTATGATCAAGGCCGTAAAGCTAAAACCATCAACACCGGAGCGGAGGGAGTGGGACATCCCAGATCAGGAGCCGCCCCATCATTCGACTCGGAAGGCTCGCAGAAGACACTCCCCAAGTCCAAGTGTGGAGGAGATAGATGAGGAAGAGTAGGTAGGAAGGACCGAGGGGAACGCATTTCAGTTTTGTAATAATACAGGAGTTTGAACCTATGTTTTTGGATGTTGTTTGATTTAGTTATCTTTGGATGTTTGATCATTTTATCTGATCCTTCTTTGGTAGTTTTTTTTATGTTTTATTTATAATTTTTGAAGTCATGAAGTGGAGATGTTTAGCATATTTTTGAAATCCTAAGATTAGATAATTTAATACCTCATAGAAGATTTTGAATAATATATAAATAATAACTAGGTCACCAAAATTGGATATGATTTTGAATTTTGATTAATTTTATAGGCATATTAAACTTTAAGAGATAAGATAATGTTTCCTATAATATACAATGATCATAGCATGATAGCCTTTAAGAGAAATAAGAGAACAAAAATTAGAGCATATCATGAAGTAGAATATTTGATAATTTTTTATTTCTACTTCATGCGAATGATAGGGTATTATTGAATGAGAATTTTAGGTATCCAAAGAGGACCGGAAGTGACGGTTCCTTTGGGTACCCAAATACTACGTGTTTGCTTTTGGGTAGATAGAATTGAATGGGCCATTTTTAGTGGAGTTAGTGTTTCGTTTTTAATTTTGGGTCTCCATTCAAACTTTTGTTTAATATTATTTTTATGAGTCAAATTTCCATTGTGATTGTTGAAAATATTTTTCATAGGAAATTTGTGAACATTTACTTTTATGTTGGGGAAATGTTGATATTGTAAATGATGATAATGATAGTGTTTTGGAATTTCGTTTATAGTTTGTTGATGTCTTTTATTTCCATTGTTTGATTTATTAACATTTTGAGAAATTATATTCATCTTGCTTTTAGATATATCTTGATATTGTGAATGTATGTTTTGTGATTTTTTCTTTATGATTTCCTTTAGCAGGTTGATTTTGGCATTTAATTCATCATTCTTAGTTCTTAAATTATGTCTAGCTTTATTATAAGCGATTGTGCTATTTTTAAGAGTGGTAACAATTGATTCAATATGTTTTTCATATTTATCCCTATATTCATCAAATGTTTCGTCCATCTCGTTAATTTCAATTTCATAGTCCTTACACTTAGCACAATCATTCTTTAAAGATGAATTTTCTAAGCATAATTTTTCATTATGTTCTTTTATACAAATAAATTCTTTTTCAAGTTTTTTGAATTTTTCCTTAATATCATTACAATCAAAACAAAGTTTTATATTTTCAAGTGAAAGACAAGATGACGTAGGCACATCACAATTTGATTCTAAGTTAACATTAGCTTTTAGCCTCTTATTTTCTAAACGTAAATTTTTATTAGTAATTTTTAATTTTTTGATCTTTCGTTTAGCCGTTTTTAATATGTTGAAATTAGAGATAGAAGTTATCACACAAGAAGAAGATTTAGTCTTTCTTACAACGCTATTGGAGGAGGCAGATTGTGAACATGAAGTTCCTTCGTCATCTTTTAGTCCTTCCTCCATTATAGATGGATCTATATCTTCTTTTTCTCTTGATGTATCGTTCTCTTTTTCTATGTTAAATTCCATATTTTTCATGGCTTTGCTACGAGAGAGATCTTCTTGAAGAGTAGTGGGTGCTTGTATGTCTTTCTCCTCCTGTGTTTGTTCCATACCTGCGAGAGGAAGATCATACATTTCTTCAAGAAATTTCCATACTTTGTATGCACTAGAAAAACAATATATTAATTTGCAAACTTCATTTGATAGAGCACAAAATAAATAGTGTTTAGTTTTTGCATTTAACTGAAGTTCTTTTTTATTTGATTCATTTGCAGGTCTAGCTATGGCTAAATTCCATACTTCGATATCTAAAGTTTTAATAAATTTTTCAATTAAAATTTTCCATCCTTTGTAATTTGTTCCTTCGAATAAAGGTGGTTTAAGAGATATTTTTTCTTCACAGAAATTTGCCCCACTAGTATAAGCGAGATCATGAGACGCCATTATTCCTGGTTGTTAAGCCGATTGGAATAAAACCTCTCTCTTATACCACTTGTTGGATCGGTAGGCGCCCTTAGAAGGGGGGTGAATAAGGGTTTTCAAAACTTTAGTGATATTTTTAAAAACTTTGTAATAATGCAAGATTAAGACAATAGAAAGTCAAGTAAAACAATTGAAATAAAGTAGAGACATGTTTTATTAATATTAAATACGGTTTTACAAAAGTTGACTTCTATGATGCTAGAAATCGGTGGCGATGAATAGTAAACTCTTTTTGTTTTCTATCCCGACTCGCATCCCCACGAACTGGTGGCCCTAGCCTATCCTCCCCGGATTCGGCCTCAAGCCGCTCTAGCCAACCCTTCCCCGGATGTGGCCTCGAGCACCCCCTAGACCTAGCCTAGATCTAGTCGCCAACACGAGGCGAGTTTCCCCCTAAGTCCTACCCAGACCTAGTCGCCAACACGAGGAGATTTCACTAATCGTTTACAAGAAAAATATGAAATGAAAATAAATAAAAACTCCCTTCTGAAGTTGGAGGCGAAGATCCGCAGTAGAATAAGCGTTGTAGAAGTGGACTTCGTTTGGATCCGGCGTGATGAGATTCTCCTTCAGAAGTTTGCAGAACTTTGGTAGGACATCAACTTTCGGCCAAGATAGCCTCTGGAATTCTAGCACTCTATCTCTCTCTGATATCTCTCTGATGTGTGTCTGAAATGAGAGGAGAGGAGTCCTTTTTATAGCCTCAGCGCTAGCGCCTGCGCTAGCGCTACCGCCGGCGCTATCCCATATTAGGACATGTTTTGCGCGGCAGAATCTTCAATCCGAAGAAACAATTCCTCCTTGCCAACTGTGTGCGACGCTACCGCCTGCGCTATCGGCTACCACCAGGCGCTATATCCTTCCATATGTTCTCCCGGAATTGCGCTATCATCGCTAGCGCCAGGCGCTAAGTGCTATCGCCGACGCTAGTGGGAGACTTGGAATTGCTGGTTCAAAATTGGGGGCAACCATCCTTGAGTCATGTGGACTTTGATTTCCTGCACACTTAAACACACAAGATCAAATACACATAGGATTTGTTATTCTCAAACCTAGGAGATGCGGAAGACCATGTTCCAACAAATTCTTTTCCAGAATTGACCACGACGCTCTCGTTTACATAGCTAGAAAAAAGAGCACAAAAAAAAATTCAACTTCATTGTTCTCAAGTGGGGCTATTTGTAGATGGGTTCTAATTCACGTCAATTAGCGGTGAAATTTTCCACTAGCGAGGATTTAGTGGGGGCATGTCCATTCAATCGCAGTTTACCAATGCAAGTAATATGTCATTAGAGTTGGATTTGATGATAAGCCCACTGGAGGGAGGGGTGGATCAAGAAAAGATCCGGTTATTGGTATGAAAGAACAAATATTTCTAGAAAGATGGGAGATTTGCCTCATGTAGTGAGTGCGCTTAAGCTTTGGATAGTGGAAAAGATAGAGGTAGTGGACTTAGACAGGTTCCACTAAGTTGAGGATTTCTCAGAGGCGAAATGGTGGCTTCACATTAGGATACTGAACGACTAAGATCAGCAAGGCGTATCTCGATAGGTAGGAACCATACCCGTAAGTGGGAATCATCTCGGTAAATATTGAGTGTTTTCATGGAGAGAATAGTGAGGGGGAGAGAGAGAGAAAAACTTCCATGTGATACTTGTCGAGAGTGTAGCAAGTTGGATAGCTACGCTGGCGAGATGTGCGCCTCAATGTCTTATCTTGCGAGCGGCTCGAGAAGTTCTTCTCGCGTGTGAAGTCACGCATCCTGTCTGTAAAACGGTTTCGGGTCGCGGGCTAACGGACCATACTAGTGGGTTACGCATGTGAATCAGGTTTGCTATGATTATGCATTAAGATTTGTGTCAGTGATCTGATTGAATGTGTAAGAGTATGACGTCCCAAGAATGCTTCATGTAGTTGTGTCATAGGCATTGTCAATATCTTCTTCAGTGCAACCCAGAGAATCCTTCTTCTTCACATAGAACAACCATAGAACAACCAGAAACATCATGAGAATGAAGATAGGTGTTGCGGAAAACTTGAGGCTCCTGTACAACGCTCTAAACTGCACTATCTTAGTCAGGGAGCGGTCGAACGCTCAAACTGTCAATGGGAATGAGACGGCTGACAAGAGACTTTTTACCACGTGGTCGGGGTTGTGCCAACCAAACTTCAATATACTAGGTTGCACATTATTTTTTAGAGAAGGCGAGGGCGACATGCTGCTCTTCATTGCAATCGTTGGGAGAAAGAGAGAGATGTGCTCAGAGGGTGACAGGTCACCGCTCGCGAAGCTGTCTTTTTGCATGCTGCAGTGGGGAGCACTGCACTCTGGGTGCTTTGACGCCTTCTACTGGTGCTCGGAAGCTGACCAGCCGTGTCTCGGTGTCTGCGGCTTGTCTCCTCGAGTGTGTAGAGGAATCTAGAGCGGTGGACTTATTGTTGTCCAGAAGTCTTGCTGCAGGGTTGAGGGTGATGTGAGTGCTGAGTGCATTGTGCGCAGATTGCTTGATGTGGTGTGCGGAATGTGCTTTACCGCGGTGTGCTTGAAGGAGGAGGAAGGCCTTCAAAGGATCTTCAAGGCGCTCGAAGATCTTCGAAAGAGTCTTCGAAAACGAAAGAGATCTTCAAGGGGTTCCCTAAGGAGCTCTCCCATGCGTAAGAGCGGGGTCGGTGGAAATTTAGGAGACCTTGGGGTCCTATTTATAGGCACATGGGTGTTTATGGTGGATATATGGTTATCTGCAAACCGTAATCACCTTAATTGCTATTCATAGGCCAGAACTTTATGATTCATGGCGAATATTTTTATAATATTTTTATGTGCATAACCACACGATTATTCACACCCCCATATTGGGTGGTTATGCGGGTGGTTACTCGCACATCGAATGATGGAGATCGTGTGGGGATGATCGGATGACGGAGAAGGGTCGACCTGCAGTGGTGGCCGACGACGAGTCCCCAACGGCGGGAGGGAGCGGCGGCCGGCGGGGGCCGAGTGTGGGCCCTAGCGACCGTGAAAGCGGACGGGTGGCCACGAGATGCGTCCACGACCGGATGGGAGGTCGGCTGCCTCTCACGTGCAGCCGCGAGATAGGGCTGTTGGACTCGCGGCCGAGGCTGACCGTGGGTCTCGCTGCCAAGGCCGGCTGGGAGACAGGCCACGAGCTCTTGTAGTCGCATAAGTGCGACCGCAAGGAACGGCGGCGGTCGGGTGGGGAACGATCGCAGATATTTGGCACGATGGCGGCGATTGGGTGCATGGATCGTGCACGGTGATCACGCATGTGGTGGTTTCCTCCAAAATCCCCACTAAGTTAGTGGGGTTCATGGGAATTCTGGCTATTTGCAGCCCAGAATTCCTATAAATTAAGGGAGACCCCATTATTAGGGAAATTTAAACATTATATCCCAACGTAGCCCACAGAGCTAACCCTAGATCACTAGTTTGTCATGGTCAGTGGCGATCAAAGGGTTCTCAAGAAGGGTTCTGTGATCTGGATTTGAGAATTGGGATTAGATTTCATGAAATATACGAAGAAAAGTGACCAAGGTGCTTCGACCCTATTGGAATATTGAGAGATGTTACAGGTGAACACCTTGTCTTGATCGACAGTGAGTAGGATGCGTATTATTCTTTGGATTGATACTGTACCGTCAATATCAACTTTCCAGATTTATCGGACCTTGCATTTTAGATTGTGACATCGTCGAGAAATACAACATGGATTAAGTCACCTACAGAGGTGAATCAGTATGCCTTCGATATCGCAGAACCTTTATAGGAGTAGCTTTTTGGCATCGAATTCCTGCGTGGCAAACACCGCGCTAAGGGGGTGTTGAACATCGCCCCCGCCCCTCATTGGACGCTGATCAAGTTAGCGCCCAATTTGGTGGCATCCCCCAATGGGGGAGTTGCCTGCGATGATCTCCTTGTGAAGGGACAATTGATATCCTCTGATGAGGGTGATTGAAAAAATCAACCTCGCTTTGATACCAATTGAAAGGAGAGTTTAGTTCTTATTTATCTTATTAAAAGATCTTGATTAAGGTTTTACTTTCAAAGTAAATGATATATATATATAAATATATATGAGTTTGCTGATTGATAAAATTAAACAGTAAATAAGCATAAGTAATCACAACAAAACAGAAATAAATACATAAAACAAAGCACATCCAGATGACACAAGATATATAGTAGTTCCCCTCAACTAGGTACATCTACTCTTCTACCCACTGGTAGGATCCACTAGGAGGTTGTTGATAAGGTGCCCTCACACCAAGGTGATTTTGATAAGGTGTCCACACACCAATGGGAGTTTTGATCAGGTGCCCAATTCACCTATAAGCTTTTGATAAGGTGCTTATAAACCAAGCTGCAGGTTTTTGCTAAGGTGGCCTGTCACCGGGAGTAAACTTTTGAAGGGAGTTTTAACCCTTTACAAGATGGGAGAAATAAAGAAAACAAAAAAGATGTTCTTCTCTTGGCTGAGAAGACACTTGATGAATATGTTGAAGAGAGCTCCCCCTGTTTGATGTAGTTTGATGACAGCTTGTGGAGGCTCCTTCTCTTGGTTGTACAAACTCCTTTCTTCTTTATGCAGTATTGATCCTGAGCAAATGATTGTGATTGGTGTCTCAGGATGAATGTGATCTGCAAGAAGCACTACAACAAACTGCACCTATTGTAAGGACTGTAATGTAACTGAAACACAGTTTGTTACTAATAGTTATATTTAGTAACAAAGTTTTTTTGTTGTTACAAAAAAGAACTTTTTTGTAATGAATATTTTAAATTTTGTTACAATAATAATTAATTTGTTACTATAACTGTAAGTATTTGTAACAACACTAATGTTACGTTACAAAAAGAAAACTTTTCTCGCAATAAGTATCAATTGTAACCACATCATGAAAGTTTTTTGTGACAAAAACATTGTCCTTACTAATAGTAATATTTTATTATTAAAATTTTGTTACAAAAAATATATCATATTTAATTTTCAATTTTTGTACAATTTTATTATCAAAGTTTTGAATTATTATAAATTATTATTATTTAAAAAAAAAATTTTGTATGCGCGTGACAGTACCCCGCCTCGATAGTGCTCTAACGCGACGACAGTACTTCTACAGCTCGCAAACATCCTTGCGCGGCTATCACAGATATTTGGTACTATTGCGATATGTATTTTTGCGCGTACGGAGTTTTTTTATAAATCTTTAACTTTTTATAAAAGTTTTTCTGCCTCTCCCATGCAGCTCTATCTCTCTCTCACATGAATGAATGAAATATACGGATAAAAATTTTCCTCCATAAAATTTTGAACAAAACAAAACTAAAAATTAAAAATATATTAAATGTAAAAATGAATGCAAATTAATATGACATTAATTTTTTAATATAATTTTGGAATTAAAATAAAATCACGCACGAACCCGCGTACACGCAAATGCACTCTTGCGCGCACGCAAATGCACTCTCGCGCGCACGCAAATGTACTCTCGCGCGCACGCAAATGCACTCTCGCGCGCACGCAAATGTACTCTCGCGCGCACACAAATGCACTCTCGCGCGCACGCAAATGCACTCTCGTGCGTGTAGTTTTCCTTTTTTTGCTTGAGAGCTAGCGTGTATTGCATGTGTCGGGGCTCAAACAAAGACACATGCACACACACACACACGGACAACCAAACACACAAACATTCATTTGCGAGCTGTAGCAATGTCTTTCACGTACGGCCGCCGTCGTTGTCTCCCCTCTCTTCGACGGCTGTCGCCGTCACCTCTCTATTCCACGGCCGCCGCCATCGTCGTTCTCTTTCTCGGCCGTCGCCGCGCGTCATTCTCTTTCTCTAGTTTATTAAGTTTTGTTTATTTCCTTCCCTCTCAGACTCACATTAATGAAATATATGGAGGGAAATTTCCCTCCAAAAAAATTTTGCACAAAACAAATTAAAAAATTTAAAACATATTAAAGTAATTTTTGAATAAAAATAACGATCGTGCACTGGCCCCGCCCGCATGCACACATATTTTTTCATTGTGCGCAGGGGTGAAATAATTGTACCCTTCGAGCGCCCATTTTTCGCTCGAGCACGTGCTTTTCACTCGGATGCGCATTTTATTTCCCGAGCACACGTTTTTTTCTTTCAGTCGCGCGCATTGCACTAGCTCTATTTTTTTGCTCGGGAGCATAAATAAATTTGTCAGCGCACACGTTTTTTGCTCGAGAGCTAGCGTTTTAATGAAAATATATGTTATATATATATTGATTGATGGATGACACGTGCTTTAATGAAAATAAATGTGTAATGAAATTCATAAATAATGTCAAATCAATTCATAAATACAACGCGTTGTTCAATAAAATTTATTTTTTAAATAAGATTTATGTTTTTTGAAAATAAGAATTACCCCGCTTAATTTTGTCCGCTCTCAGGAGCTCGATCAACTGACAGTGCACATGAGGCCCATGTTCCCCGCTCGACAATACCCCCGCCTCGACATTGCCCGACAGTGCACAAGAGTTCTAAATAGCCAAATCGGAAAATTCCCACGAATTCTTATTGCACTACAAGAAGAATCATCTATAATCATACATGTTTTAGAAAGCGTGAATATTAATTTTACGACAATTTCTGTAAAACACATGCAACGAAAGATAATATGTTTTACGATATTTTTATTAAATCGCAATGAAAAATAATATGATTACGTTTCACTATCAAGGAGCGAGTTGTTATTTTTTTCTCGCAACTAAATATATTATATTAATACGATATTTTTACTAAAACTTCACATATAAATTTATAAAACGTTTTTAATTACATATAAACGTGTATAAAATTTTATATAAAACTTTATAAAACGTTTTTATAAAAATTTCATATAAAGTTTTTATATAAAACTTTACGAGCAGCTCCGCACGGGCTTTGCCCATGCTCGCTGACTCTTAGCGGGCTGCGCCCGCATTCTACAGTATCAGGTCGGCGACGGCGGGCTTTGTCCTCCCCCAGCAGGCTTCGCCCGCAACATATAAAATTTAGAAATAAACGCAAATATGACATTTATTTTTTAAAAGAATTTTAGAATAAAAATAATGATCGTATACGACCCCCGCACGCATGAAAAGGCACTCCCCTGCGCACGTGCTCCACCTCCGAGCAGAAGCGCACACACGAAGCGAACTCGGGATAGCAAAAACGCCCGTTTACTGTCACCAAAAACCTAAATTTAAAAACATAAACTTAAAATATGAAAACACATGTTATATCGATTGCTAGAAAACACGTGGTTTAATGAAAATATTTCTATCGATTGATAAATAAAACATGTGGTTTAATAAAAATTATTTTTTAAATAAGATTTATATATATTTTAAATAAGAATTACCTCCGCCCAATTTCAACCGCTGGCTCTCGGACGCTCGATCAACTTACTAAAACTTTACATATAAATTTATAAAACGTTTTTAATTACATATAAATGTGTATAAAATTTTATATAAAACTTTATAAAACGTTTTTATAAAAATTTCATATAAAGTTTTTATATAAAACTTTACGAGCAGTTCTGCACGGGCTTTGCCCATGCTCGCTGACTCTTAGCGGGCTGCGCCCGCATTCTACAGTATCAGGTCGGCGACGGCAGACTTTGTCCGCCCCCGGCGGGCTATGCCCGCAACATATAAAATTTAGAAATAAACGCAAATATGACATTTATTTTTTAAAAGAATTTTAGAATAAAAATAAAGATCGTACACGACCCCCGCACGCATGAAAAGGCACTCCCCTGCGCACGCGCTCCACCTCCGAGCAGAAGCGCACGCACGACGCGAACTCGGGATAGCAAAAACGCCCGTTTACTGCCACCAAAAACTTAAATTTAAAAACATAAACTTAAAAATATGAAAACACATGTTATATCGATGGCTAGAAAATACGTGGTTTAATGAAAATATTTCTATCGATTGATAAATAAAACATGTGGTTTAATAAAAATTAATTTTTAAATAAGATTTATATATATTTTAAATAAGAATTACCTCCGCCCAATTTCAACCGCTAGCTCTCGGACGCTCAATCAACTGATAGTGCACATGAAGCCCTGTTACCCGCGCGACAGTACCCCCGCCTCGATATTGCCGGTTACACGCTCGATCAACTGATGGCGCTCCTACAACTCGCAAACCCCCGTGCGCGATCGTAGTAGACATGTGGTACTATTATGGCATGGGTATTTTCGCGCGCAGGGGTCTGCGAACTGCAGGAGCGTCATCTTGCTGGGACACTATTGAGGCGAGGGTAATGTCGTGCGGGGCACGAGCACTTCCTATATATGCACTGTTAGCTTGGGCGGAGGTACCGTCGCTGTCGGAGTATTAATGTTAATTTAATTAATTATAATAGTAATTAATAATAAATTTCATTCAGTTATATAACCACCCACATAGACATAGAAACACACATAATCACACACACACACACACACAAACAAACACAGACACAGATACACATAGAGACACACACACATACACAAGCACACACACAGAGAGAGAGAGAGAGAGAGAGAGAGAGAGAGAGAGAGAGAGAGAGGCAAACACACACACACACACATACACACACACGCATACACATATGGACACATGGACACATAGACACACACAGAGACACACAAACACACAAACACACACATACACACGTACAGACACACACACACATAAACACACACACGCACACAACGCAAACACACATAGACACACAATCATACAAACACATACTTACAGACACACAGACAAACATACAGACACACATAGACACACACATACAATCACACACACACACACACACACACACATTCAAACAAACACAGACACACGCACACACAAACAAACACAGACACAGACACACACACACACATACACACACATTGACACATAGACATACACACATGGACACAGACACATAGACACACGGACACACACAGACACACACACAGACAGACACACACACACACACACACACACACACACACGTACACACACACACAGTCATACAAACACATACTTACAGACACACAGACACACATACAGACCCGCATAGACACACACACACACACACATACAAACACATACAAACACACACAAACACACACACACACATACAATCACACACATGGTCTCCCAGCAGAGCGTTTTCGCCCGAACACGCATTTTTGACTCCGCACTCATTTTTCACCCGGGCGCGGTTTCGCATGCGCACACTTTTTTGTTCGGGAGCACAATTTCGCCCACGCACACATTTTTCGCTTAAGAACATCTTGTACCAAAGCATATTTTTTCGGGATCGCATTTTTTTGTCTCGAGCATGAAAATCTATCCAATAAATTTAGCTAATTAGAAGCTAAATATTGCTTTCAAAATTTCATTAAAATTATTTAAGGCAAAAATATATGTGGAGGGAAAATTTATTTCCCTCCAAAAATTTCATTTCTCTCAGCTTCCAATCCAAAGCCATAAATATTCACATTTATCGCCATCTGCTTCTGACCATCTACCCACTCTTTCCCTTTGGTCATCGCGATCTCCTCATGCCGCCGCTTCAGCGATCTCCTCACGTTGCCGCTTCAGCGATCTCCTCACGACGTCGCTTCCGCATACTCTTCAGCGTCGATGCCCGACGCCTTTTTCCCTACGGATCGCACAAACTCCTCTCCCGCCGCCACTTCTCGAAAGCTATGTTAGGGATTCGCCTCCGACGCCTGTACCTCACTCCACACAGCAATACACCTTCGCGATCGACGACACTGACCTCCTTCCTTGCTCCAGATGGCGACGCAGAAGGTGTATTGCTCCTCCACTCTCCAACTGCGATCCCAGTGGCGTGAATTCCTGCGAGAAGTTCGAGGGCATGGCAAGCTGGGTGTTGGCGAGCCTCGGTCTTCTTCGCCTCTCTTGAGCGGCGGCGATCTCCACCTGCCCTGTATTGCTGAGCAGAACCAGCATCTGTCATGGATGGTAAGCGGTTTCCCCTCTTCTGGACGACCTTGTGGGTTTAGATTTCTGGAGGGCTATGTTTTAGGGTAATGTGCGCAGATGAGCCATCCGTCGGCGCTGAGCATGTTCGATGAGATCACGAGCGCCTAACCCTTACAAAGACTATATCCATGTCAGGGCAAGATGAGGCCAAGCCACTCATAGTCATAGTCTTGCAGAAAGAGTATGATTTGTAAAATTATCGATAAAAATCCTTTCTTGACGACTCTCTCCGATCAAAACCTCTTTTTTTTTTCCGCTGCGCAGGTTAGAAGAGAGAAAATCAGTCAGAGAATGAAGCTGCTTCAAGATCTAGTGCCAGGTTGCAATAAGGTAGTCTTTATTCGCTTCAAAATTGAATAATCAGGCACTTTTCTATTGTCTTTTTTCTCAAACTTTAGTTGGTATTATCATTTATTTAGTATAGATTTTTTTGTCTTGCTTTTAAACTAGTGTTTTCCCTTGCTTCCATGGTGCTACTTTTAGGTTGTTGGTTAAAATTACATGTCCAGTCTGTAAGCTCTTTCAAATTCTGCATGAAAATTAAAAGAATTATTTTAACTTGTGACCTCTTCTGGTGACTTATTTTCTGCATTGTCTTATAAATCCACTTCAGTCTGATGACTTTTTCTGGTGATTTTTCTATCAAAACTAGTGACTTATTTTCTTTCAAATCTCAATTTCTTCATTGAAAGCTTCCCTCCAAGCTTGCTCATTAACAGCTTGTTTAGAACTTTTTAATGTAAAATAGAAAAAGGTGGCATCACAATTCTAGTAGAAAATTTTAATGAGGAATTTCTTTGGTGGTGATGAATCAGAGAAAGATAAGTCTTTATTCGACATCTATCGAGTATTATAGATCATCTTGCTTTAGAGTGGAATGGATGAAGCATCAACTGTTACTCCAGGTATTGGTGAATCTTGCTGATTTTCTAATTGTCGGGTCCATGATCCTTCTTCGTAAAATATGACATTTGTTGAGTAATTAACTTCTTCGTCTATTGAGATAACTGATAGGTCCATGATCCTTCATTGTCGAATATGATTCCCAAGTATATATTTTCCAGGGGTTTGTATAAGTTCTGATTAACAGGAGTTTGTAAAGGCCTGAATGATTTTTAAACTATTTGGTCCCTATGATCAGTACAATGTTGGGCCTGAATGATTTTTGTACTATTTCTATGCTAGCAGATTGAGCCAACGGTCATTTTTATATCTATAACAAGTATTTGAAGTATACCAATAAGCTATATATAACAAGCAGAGCTTTCACTTTTATGTATTTGTTGTCCAATTGCAGCAAAAGTCCTGGAGCTATTTCTCCAAGACCTATGCGATAGGGCTTATGAAGTCACTTTACAGAGGTGCCAAAACACTAAACTCCTTGCACCTGTAGGTTGTAAGTTTACTGCTTCAATCCTTCCTTCTCTTGCTTTTACTATATTATCTCACTGGCCTTTTCTTAAGATCTTTCACTTTTTTTGTATGAATAGCTTGTGTGTGTGTCCCTCTCTCTCCCTCTCTCTCTATATATATACCATTAATTACCCAAACCTCCTCCCCTGCATCGATTTGAGTTTTGAAGGGTCGTGCATATAATATCTTTCCCTACATGAAATTTCAGTAGGCAATCTTGTAGGTCATAATAACCTGAGGACCTTTGAGGTAAAACAAAACAAATCATTCATACCCATCACTATGCTAGTAAAGTTTTGAAAAATCAATATGTTCAGATTTAGCGATATTCTTGATAACACAACTCTTAAATTTGCTGGGTTTTATGGTTCTACACAAGTGATACTTATGTTCCTTATGGCTACACAGTTGGGAGGTCTCATACAGAATTTGTTGGAAGAACGTGAAGATGCGAGGAAAAAGTAGGACGTAATCTTGCAGAAATTTATTAGATGTGTTTGTTCAAACAAATATGTTGCATTCTTGTAAAAACTTTATGCTATTTAAATGATGGATTGTGTTGGGAAAAAATTATAAAAAATTGTGTTTGATGTTATAACAAATGTTATTATCTGTGTCTTTTCCTATTTTAATTTTTACAGCAGCAATCTCATTTTATAACTACCCTTAATTGATGTGATGTGTTGCTCCCATAGATATCTATTGTGATGTGTTACAGCAGCAAATGCACTCTCGCGGCGGTTATTAAAATGCTGCGAAAGCTTTGACCACGCTTGAGAAGCGTCGCTAAAAGCCTTAAATAGCGTGGCAGAAGATTCTTTTTGTTGTAGTGTGCTACAGATGAAGCCATGAAAAATTGCTATATACAATCTTTAGAAATAAAGCAAAGGTAAGACTTCTTGGCACGCATCTCAGCAAGGATGCTTGTGAATGCATGTGAGATTTTGACATAGGTTTTTTGTGTTTTGTTTTTTCAAGATATTAGTATGATAAGGAGTTTTTAACATCAAAACTATTGCAAATTTCAGTCATAGTGGGTTGTAAATGATAGCAGAACTCTAACCTTATGGTCATGGTCTTGTCCAGGAGTTGTTAGGTTTAGTTTAGTTTTCTTATTTACTATGTTGTTTACTTTTTGTCATTATTTTTTGTATACAAGTTCATATAAAATCAACTAAAATTAATTTTATTAGTCACTTTTATGAAGAAGCAGTTCATAATCCAAATTTCTTTTTGAGTTTATAGTATCTGCCAATTGAAGGTTTGGATGCTTTTAACAAAGCCACCGCTGAATTGCTATTTGGAAAAGATAATCATGCCATCCAGCAAGCAAGAGTAAGAATTTCTTTTATTCATATTGTCTACTCAAGTGGTTCATATTTTATAATTCAGGTTGCCATTGTACAAAGTCTCTATTCAGGACTGGTTCTCTTCGACTTGCTGCAGTTTTTATACAAAGCTACTTCCCCGATGCCAAACTTCTGATATCTTTGCCTACTTGGGGTTGTGCTTTTTCACACTATGCCAATTACCTTGATGATGCCCTGTTTCTACCATCTTTCAGTTTTTGCATGACTGACTTTTAATATTTTTTTGAACAGGAAATCAAGAATATTTTTAATGATGTCAGAGTTCCTTGGTCAGAGTATAGATATTACGATCCTAGAACTGTGGGTTTAGATTTTGAAGGCATGCTAGAAGATGTAAAGGTATTCTTCTTAGACATTTGAAGTTTGGCAGATCTTATAACATGAAGTAACAAGCCTTAACCATTCATCATTAGAGCACATAATAGGAAAGCCATGGTCAAGTAAATTAAACCATTTCTTATCAAAGTTGTAAATTTTAGAATGTGCATGCATGCATATATTTTTACTTATACTTGTCAGTGGGTTATAATCATTGGTGTGTTATAGCTGCATGTGCCTATAATTTTTTCTCAGTGTTTCATTCCAAGTCTTCTTTAGAAATAAATTTGCAGCGAGTTTGCTCCAGCTTCAGCAAACTGCAGCAGCGAGTTTGCTGCAGCAGCGAGCTTGCTGCAGCTGCAGCAAACTGCAGCAGCGAGTTTGCAGCGAGTTTGCTGCAGCTGCAGCAAACTGCAACAACCAGTTTGCTGCAGCTACAACAAACTCTTTGGTGTGAGTGTTGTGTGCATCTTTGCTGAGTGTTGTGTGTGCAACTGTGACATCTCAGCAACCAGTATAATTCACCCAATTGTTTTCCCCTCTAAACTCCTAACCGACAATCTCCAAGACCCAATTATCCCCTTCCTGCCCACAACCAACCATCCCAAGCCCAGAATGGCCTCCCATATTCTATCCAGAACCCTTCAAAGGATCTCCCAACACTTGAAACTCTTCCCTAACCTAATCTCCTCCATGCTACAGCCCACCCCTCTACGCGATTACTCCCCAGGCCACTGAAATTCCACTCCTTAACCTATCCACCAACCCAAAGTCCTACCACAGCAGCCCCAAGGTCCACCGGAGACCCTCCATTACAGTAGGCTCCTTCCAAGATTTCTAAAATTTGTGCCAAATTACAATCATAGTACTGTGAAGCCACTTAATTTAGCAACCGATCAGTCCCAGTCTGCTTATTGCTTATGCAAATTATTGTTTCAAGTTGATATTACTTATTGTTGAATATTTGATGGACAAACATATTATTTGGGATACTTATTTGTATTAATCTATCCATCAACATTTAATTGATGTTCTCTTTGCTTTAATTTGACTAGCATTACTCATTTATCTAATACTTTAAAATCAATTGCGGTTTCTGCTCTCATTTATTTGTAGGGTGATCTTAATTGCTCTCTTTTATTTGTAGGGTACTTAAGCATTGACCGGCAAGTGGCGAAAGATTCATTAGTCAGAAAGTGATGGACGATTCATTTTTTGAAAAATGACGGAAGATTTATTAGAAACATGTTGATCTTGTAATGTAATATTATATTATTTTAGAAGATATGATAATAACTTGTACTCTATGTAATACTTTTTGGTGTGAATAAATATATGTTGATCTTGTTACGAAATATTAAATATATATGTGTTTTCAAGATTATTATTTGCAATAAAATCTCAGGAACAAAAAAAATAGAAATGGAATATTTTTGATATATAAATGAATTGGCTGTAGTAAGAAGAATGGAAAACAAATATAACGATTTTTTCCTTACTATTGTTTAATCTATTGTAACGAAATAATGTTTATTATACTTTATTGTAACGAAGTTATTTTATTTTTAGTGAGGAAAAAATAAAACATTTGTAACGAAATAGTTTTAATCATAACTATTTTTTGTGAGGAAAAAATAACATTTGTAACGAAATAATATTTATTGTGACCAATTTATTGTGAGGAAGAATCTCTTTTTGGTGAGAAAGTATCATTTGTTACAAATACTTTATTTGTAACGACATGCATACATTCGTTACAAGAACCTTTAGCGTCGAGCTTTAGAGGAGGACCGTTACTTAAAGTTTTTTTTCGTTACCAAAGAGTTTTTGTAACGAATTTTGGCACTTATTGTAACGATTTAAGTCCTTACTATAAGTGCAGTTTGTTGTAGTGAAGGAGTTAGCAAAAAGAAGATAAATAATAGAAGATCTGCTTCTTCTTTTTGCTCCTCTGTTTCTCTTCTTCTCTAATTCCTGTACAGCAATATATGATATATATGATCTACTGTAAAGAACTGTTGTATAATAAATCTGCTGTTAGCTGTTCTATATCATATTCTGCTACTACTTGTTCTTTGATCTTCCTCTGTATATTTAATCTGATAGCTGTTCGGCTGTTTTGAATCCTTGCCGACCAAAGAGGAAGGATATATTATCTCTTTTATTTCTCAGATCCTCGAGCAGATAAATTCCTTCTTTAGCTTTGTTGAAACCAGAAACTGGCCTCTTGTGGAGCTCGGGGCCCTCAACAGGTTGAGGGGCGACTAGCACTTACTTGTCTCTTGGGGAGAGCAAGTCGGGGTTCCAGAACTCAACACAGAACCTTAAACTCAGCAGGGAGGTCCCACCGCACACCCGAAAGATCTTTAGATTGCTTCCCCTCCTAAGCCAAAGCTGAGGCCCGGGCACCTTGGAGAGCTCAGGGGAGTCTCGGCAAGGATAACCAGAGGAGAGAGAAGCTTCAAACCGGGACCTCTCTCCAAAGGTGCCCTTTGGGTCTTATTTATAGTTTTTCTGAACCGGTCTGCGAATAACGAAACTCCGCCTTTTGAACTTACTATAAGCACCCCAATTTGGCCTGCCAATAGCCAAACTCCGCTATTTGAAGGGGCTATATGCAGACCTCCAGGGGCAAGAGGGTAATTCTAGCTTCTAACCCTCCCTAAAAAAGGGGGATCTGCGGGACTACTCGAGTCTCTGGGTCTCGCTCGCTTTAAGCGAGAACTCCTGCCCTCTCCGCGACCTCGCGGGTCTCGCAGAACCTGTGGAACGCGCCACGCTTCCCGTCAAGGATTCGTGCGAGACCGATGTTGGTACTCTGGTCTCGCCTCCTTATAGCTGCTGAGAACATGTAAGTGGCAATCTCGCCTATGCTTCCTGGAAGACTGGCTTTGCGAGTTCTAATGGGAGGAGCCGGGCGAACCCCGGGTTGTACACAATCCCCGCTCTTTGCGAGTTTAACCTGAGCTCGCAAAGAATCATCCAACCCTAGGGTGTTCGCCTGGCGACAGCTGTCTTGTCAGGAATCTTTCTGTGGGTCCCATCGCCTGGCTATAAATACCACCCGAGCTAAAGTGTCTTCATTGTTCTTCTCCTCCCCATCCTTCTCTTTACTGTAGCTGTCCTCCGATGCCTCTCTCCAAGGAAATGGAAGCTCGCCTGAAGGCCTCCAAGGCACAGGAGATGGCGATGATGACGAAGCCACCTGCGTGGATGAATCGCTCGTCTCCCTCTCCTATGCCGAAACTGAAAAAAGCAAAAGCCGCTCGCCGATTGGGAGAAGATACTGTCGACATCGAGTCCTCGGCCAGCGAGAAATCCATCAAGAAGGTAGGGATTTACTCTTCATGCGAGATCCTTCGACTGCTACTTCTAAACTTCGCCTCTGCAGGTCAGCGAGACTGTCAAGGACATTGGCGGGCCCTCGAACGAACCGCCCACTACCCCTCGGGTAAATGCGAATACTACTGGCGAGAATCCTCCTGGTACATTATTTGGTCTCGCCTCTTTTATTGGAATTATATTATTCGATGGCGTCTCCTTTCTCATCTTATCTTTTACTTTTTGATTGCAGCCTCGCCCCCAGCGAGCCCGGGGGAACAGGGTCAGCGAACTCCTTCCCCCAGACGCCGGGATGTGACAATCCCGGCACCAACCTTTGACCTTCTCGCCAATCGAGACTCAGGCGGCTCGCGCCCGCCGAATGTTCCTCTTGCTGATGCATCGAGATATCCCCTTGGAAAGGGAAAAACTCATCGGCCTTACTACGGTACTTCTTTCGATTCCCCACCCGGTTCTTCTCGCCGTCCCAGAGGTAGACCTTCTCGCCTTTCCGCTTTTTACTCTAGCTTATCTTTCATAACCTCGCGTACGACCTTTCTTTGTTAGACGGCGAGACTCAGCTTACCGACTCCGAATTCGGGGACGACGAGGTGTCCCCTTTTCCCGAGCGGGTGGAAGATTTCCTGGGCGATGCGCGAGAACCCGAGGTGATGAGAAGGCGGACTGCGAAACTATTCCAAAAGCAAAACCAGATGTTGCAGGACCTCAACATCCAGGCGAGAGTGGATAGGCTGGCTGCGGAGGAAAGACACGCGTCCCTGATGGACGAATGCGACAAACTCCGTGCGGCGATACCCCCCGACCCTGATGAATGTGAGGCCTCTCAAGAGACGCTCATAGCGAGGATCAGGGATCACACCCAATTGATCGACCGCGACGCCCGCGCTGCTGCTGAATTCCACAATTCCCGGAGGCCGCCGAGGAGGGGGCCGCGAGGTGGTGGTAGATGGCAGTGGCTGCCCTACTGACCCCGCAATTTTAGGTTCCCGCTTTCATGAACAATTCGCTTCTGCTTTTGTTGCAACAATCTCGCTAGGCTATGGTCTTTATTGATTCTCGCTCGCCACGAACATCGGACAACTTATTAACTATGTTATCGCTCGCGGCTTTTATAATGCCGCTTTTCCTTTTCCTTATTCTCGCGTGCCTGTGATATTTCCGTTTGCAAGTCATTTTATTCTAGCTAATCCTGCAGATTGGTCTCGCTCGCCAATGATTGGCGAAATAATTTTGTTTGGTGTCCCAGTGATGTGACGTTTTGTCTGACAGCATCCCGGCGCTTGGGCTTCTTCCCGCCATTTTCATTTTTCTATAAATAGCCTCCCCATTAATATCATTTACCTACCGCCTTCCTCTTCTCCTAGTTGCAGAGCTCTCGTCAGCTTTGTTCTCGCCTCCTTCTACACTTGTTCTCGCAGGTACGCATGATGGTGAAGACCTCGAAAGAGCTTCCTGAGGCGGAAGGCCGGCTGAAGTGTGCTTGGGCTTACTGCGAGCACGACTTCTTCCACTGCAATATGAGCGAGGAAGAGTATCTCTCCTCCATCGCCGACTACATTCCTACTGGGTTCACCGCCCGCCGGCCCGAGAAGGGCGAGGTGATTAACATCCTTCGGCCCGATGAGATCGCCATCCCGATCTCGCACTTCGCCGTGGGCCTGCGACTTCCCCTCTGGCCCGAGGTTCGCCAGGTACACCTCCTTCCCTCCTTCATCACTCTTGCGAGATTGATCTCGCTTGCTTCAATTTTCTTTACGTGGCTTTTTAGGTGCTTCGGCACTACGGAGTTGTTCTCGGCCAGCTCACCCCTAACGCGATGGCGGTGATCACGGGGTTCGCCTGCTTCATGCGCGAGGAGCGAATCAAGTTCAGCCTTCCGGTTTTCCGAAAGCTGTTCTCGTTTCGCGCCTACTCCGAGGGCACGGTCTACTTTGTGGGGTCGGGCTGTAGGGTCATCGAGACCGTCAACAAGGCCCACTTATGGGCCTAGAAGTTCCTCCTGGTAAAGGGGAATTTCGGCAACATCCCGATCTCGCCCATCCAGTATAACGACACCGTCTACCGTCCTCCACCTCTGGGCGGCCACGATGCCGACCTCTTCCAATTCTTCCAGAAGAAGAACTTCGAGGTGGTCCATCTCCGCCGCAACGTCGACAAACTTTCACCGGTTCTTCCCGGGGAAGGTAATGATCTCGCCCCCTTTTTTGCTTTAATTCTGATTTCCGCCATTCTTTCTAACACAACTCTTAACAGGTGAGCGAGGCATCCCCCTCCACCCACCTTATGCGAGCAACATTAAACCCTCCGCCGATCTTGCTCTCGCAACCATGGGAGCGGCGGCCTGCCGAGAAGGTACCCCCCCCCAACTGCTATCACCTATAAGAAGAGGTCGGGGGCTTCAGGCAGCCAGCCTTCCCGCCAGCCTACTTCAAAGAGGTCCAAGACAAACGAGAGCCTGCGCGCCTCCGTAAAGGGAAAGCGTCCGGCCGAGCCCTCGGGTCCTGGGATCGGCGATTCCTCACTCCCCGAGGATCTGGAGGTCGAGCAAGCCGAGGCCATCGCTAGGACCTCGGCACCGCCAATTCCGTCGAATCATCTGCATTTCGGCCTTGGCATGCGAGCCCGAGATGAAACCGGTGAGCGCCTGGTGCGCTGGAATGAAGAGGTCAACCGGATCGACGTCACCTCCCTCCTTCCCACTTGGGTAGAGGAGGGCGCAGCGACTTCCCACGCCTTCAATTTCTCCTTCGTCATGTATGGCCGCGAGGACGCCGCGACCTACAAGGATGCAACCGCACGGGGTCTCGCCTACGAGAGCTCGAGATCTCAATTGCGGGCAATGGAACTTGCCCATATGACGAGCAGGAAATGTCTGGAGCTGGAGCTCGAATGCGCGGGACTGGCCGAGTCCCTCAGGGTTTCCGAGGTGAAGGTCGACGAGCTAAAGGAAAAGTTGGCCACCGCCGAGACTGGAGTGGTGAGTCGTTCGTTCTATAATGTTATCTCTGACTTCCTAACTTCTTCTCATACTAAGTTCGTCTACAGGATGCCGAGATGGCTAGGCTCTCGGACGCTCGGGTCCTGAGCTTGGAGGGCGAGGTCGCCGCGTTGAAGGCACTCAACTGTGAGCTTGCTCGGGCTGCCGTTCCCCCTTCTCCTCGCCGGTTAAAGGAAGAGAAGCGAGATCGCGACGAAGCGCTCCGCGTAGAGTCCACAAATGCGGCATGCTTCGTCTTCCAGGCCATGAAAGGTGCTGGGTTGCTGGTTGCCGAGGCCGAGAGCGTGACGGTCGAGGATATCGTCCCGGAGCTCTTCAGGCCGCTCCCACCGGTGAAGGATGGCGACGACGACGGGGGGTTCTTTGGCGAGGCCTAGAAGGCGATCTTTATTTTATTTTTTGATATATAAACTTTTTAGGGGTTGGCGAGCTCGCCGCCCATTGTAACTAAAACTTCTTCTTTGGAAAGGAATTTTTGCGCAATGCTTTCTTACTTCGCTACGCATTCTCTCTGTTTTTATTTTTACATCAGTTGATGCATGTGTCGGGGAATCCGTTTATTTTATAAGCGCCGAGGACTTTCCTTCTCGTCCAGCGAAAACCTCCTTAAGCTTCAGTCTACGTCTTGGGGGATGAAAGTCCCCGTTCTCGCTCTAGTCTCGTGCCGAGGACTTTCCTCCTTGCTAGGACGAGAAGTCGCCCTCACTTTTGAAATATTTTAGTCCAAACACATTTTCCTCGTTATTTATGCCGAGGATCCCCCCTCTCGCCTAGCGAGAAGTCGTCCCCTTATTTTCGGAATGTTTTAGAGACCCAACACTTTCTTTTGTTATTTCGCGCGAGGACCATCCTTCTCGCCCAGCGAGAGGTCGCCCTCTCCTTTTCCGAAATATTTTAGAGACCCAACACTTTCTTTTCATTATCTCGTGCCGAGGACCATCTTCCATCCCGTCGGCCTCTCCGCGAGATCAACCGGCCCTACCAGCTAATGAGAGCCTGACAGCGGGATCGTCCGGGGCAATCCAGCACAAAGAGTCTATCATCTCGCCAGCCTCTCCGCGAGATCAACCGGCCCTACCAGCTAATGAGAGCCTGGCAGTGGGATCGTCCGGGGCAATCCAGCACAAAGAGTCTATCATCTCGCCAGCCTCTCCGCGAGATCAACTGGCCCTACCAGCTAATGAGAGCCTGGCAGCGGGATCGTCCGGGGCAATCCAGCACAAAGAGTCTATCATCTCGCCAGCCTCTCCGCGAGATCAACCGGCCCTACCAGCTAATGAGAGCCTGGCAGCGGGATCGTCCGGGGCAATCCAGCACAAAGAGTCTATCACCTCGCCAGCCTCTCCGCGAGATCAACCGGCCCTACCAACTAATGAGAGCCTGGCAGCGGGATCGTCCGGGGCAATCCAACGTCATTACTTGTTGCTTGGAACTCATGATCAGTATAAAAACAACGCCCGTAAAAGCAATACATAAGAATCAATATATTCAAGAACTTCATGGATAGAAACGTTTCAAGTCATCCCCACTCCTGGCTCGGCCGAGAGGCTCCCCTTCCACATCCCGGAGGTGGTAACCTCCCAACTTCAGCACTTCACTCACAATATATGGGCCCTCCCAGTTAGGATTGAGCTTACCTACCGCAGCTCCCCTTCCGGCCGCATCAACCTTTTTTAGTACCAAGTCCCCTTTCTGGAAACGCTTTACTCGTACATGCTTGTCAAAGTATTTGGCCATCCGCCTTTTTACTTCCTCCTGCCTGATGGTGGCCAAGTCTCGGAGTTCCTCCACTAGGTCCAAGGACAACCGTTGGCCTTCCTCGTTGTTTGCCATCCACTCTTCATCTCCTCCTCCTGCGGCGGCCACCCTAGGCGACTTGACTTCAAACTCCACCGGGATGACAGCTTCGGATTCGTGGGATAGTTTGAATGGGGTCTCTCCGGTGGCCGTGTTCGGGGTGGTCCTCAGAGCCCAGAGGACCGAGGGTAGTTGCTCCACCCAACTCCCTCTAAGGTTTTCGATCTTTTTCTTGAGGAGGTTCACTACAATTTTGTTCGCCGCCTCTACTTGCCCGTTACTCCTTGGGTGGTGGACCGACGCGAACCTGAGATCTATGCCAAGCTGAGTACAGAAACTGACGAACTCCTCGCTGGCGAATTGCGGCCCGTTATCTGTGACAATGGCTAGAGGAAGCCCGTGCCTGCAAATTATCTCACCCCAAACAAAGTTCCTTACCACTTGAGAGGTTACCTTGGCTAGCGCCTTCGCTTCGATCCACTTGGAAAAGTAGTCGATCATCACTAGCAAAAATCTCCTTTGACCGCTCGCCTGGGGGAAAGGTCCCACGAGGTCTAATCCCCAGACTGCAAATGGCCAAGGGGCCGTGATCGTTCTTAGCCTTTGAGCTGGGAGGAGTTGGAGAGGAGCGTAGAGTTGGCACTTAGAGCACCTCCTGGAGAATTCGGCCGCATCCTTGCTGAGGGTGGGCCAGAAATAACCTTGCCTCAGAACCCTTCCTTCCAGGGTTCTGCTTCCCGAGTGGCTGCCGCATTCTCCCGAATGGATCTCCTCCAAGACCCTTGGGGCCTCCTCCTCCGAGACACAACGGGCCAGGAGCCCCGAGAGGGTCTTTCTATACAACACCCCTGCATGTAAGGAGTAGTAAGCCGATTTATACCTGAATCGCCGCCTGTCGACTTCTCCCTCGGGGAATCTCCCTGAGGCTAGGAAAGTAATGAAAGGGTCCATCCATGACGCCCGCTGATCCACCTCCATTACTTCTCCCTCCTCAATGGAGGGTCGGAAGAGTTCCGACATGGTCCCCCCAACCTGGGGACCAAACTTGGCCAGAAGATCGGCCTGGGTGCTTTCTTCCCTTGGGACATGCTTGATAGAGAAAGTTCGGAACTGTCCCACCACCTCCTTGACCTTCTCCAGGTACCGCTGAAGAGTTGGTTCCTTGACTTCGAACTCTCCCTTGACTTGGCAAGCAACAACCATGGAGTCCGTCGAGACCTCCACGTCTTGCACTCCCAGCTCCCGAGCCAAGCGGAGGCCTGCTATCACCGCCTCGTATTCTGCCTGGTTATTGGTGAGGGGGAAGTGGAAATGGATTGCTTGCTCTATCCTGGTCCCTTGGGGACTGACCAGGACTACCCCTCCCCCAAAAGAGTGTCTTCCGGACGCTCCGTCTACCAACATTTTCCAAGACACCGGATAGGGTAGTTCCGATTCTTCTACCTCAGTAACGTAGTCAGCCAGGAAATCCGCCACTGCCTGCGCTTTTATGGACACCCTCGGTACATAAGAGATGTTGAATTCGCTTAACTCCACCGACCACTTGGCCAATCTTCCCGAGTGTTCTACACCCTCCATGATATTGCGGAGGGGGTGGTCGGTCACTACCCTTATGGAATGTGCCTGAAAATAGGGTCGAAGTTTTCGGGCCGACACCACTAGAGCGAAGGCCAGCTTCTCCAAGATAGGATATCTAAGCTCGGCCTTCCTCAGCACTCTACTTACGTAATAGATTGGTAGTTGTTTCCTCCCTTCCTCTCGGACAAGCACGGAACTCACAGCTTCCAACCCTACCCCCAGGTATAAAGACAAGTCTTCCCCTGACCTCGGCCCTTGCAGTAGCGGAGCCTTGGTCAGTTGTTCTTTCAACGCTTGAAAAGCCTTTTCACACTCGGAGGTCCATTTGAACTTTTGATTACCCCGTAACACTTTGAAGAAAGAGGAGCATCTCTCCCCTGCCTTGGAGAGAAATCTACTTAACCCAGCCAACTTTCCCGTCAAACGTTGGATCTCCTTAGCATTTCTTGGGGGTGCCAACTCGAGGATTGCCTTGACCTTATCCGGGTTGGGCTCCACTCCAGCCGGGGTGAGCATGTGACCCAAGAAGTTTCCTCGACTGGCTCCGAAGACGCACTTCGACGGGTTGAGTCTCATCTTGAACTTCCGTAGGGTCTCGAAAGTTTCCTCGAGGTCGTGGAGGTGGGACTCGAGACCTCGGCTCTTGACCATGAGGTCATCGACGTAGACCTCCAGGTTTCTCCTCTTTTGCTCACGGAAAACCCGGTCCATCATCCTTTGGTATGTAGCCCCCGCATTCTTGAGCCCAAAGGGCATCATCCTGTAACAGTAGCATCCATCCCTCGTGATGAAGGAGACGTCTTTGATGTCAGGGGGATGCATGCGAATCTGGTGGTAACCTGAAAAAGCATCTAAGAAAGACATCATATGAAAACCGACGCTTGAGTCAACCAGCGCATCGATTCTAGGCAGAGGGTAGCAATCCTTCGGGCATGATTTATTAAGCAAAGAGAAATCGATACACATTCGCCATTTACCTCCTCCTTTCTTTACCATGACGACATTGGAGACCCAGCCTGGGTACTGGATCTCCTTTACAAAACCTGCTTTCAGAAGTTTTTCCACTTCCTCGCGGATGGGGCCTTCCAGCTTGTCTGCAGTGGGCCTCCTCCTTTGGCGGATGGGGCGGGTGCCGGGCTCGAGGTTGAGGCGGTGGCAAGCCACATTCGCATCTATCCCTGGCATCTCCGTGGCACTCCAGGCAAAGACGTCCACGTTCTTCTGGACGCAGGCGAGGATCTCCGCCCTCTCCTTAGGGTTGAGCTCTCCGCTGACCCGGACCTTCTCCATCATCCCCAGTCGGGTGACGACCTCCAGTTCGATGACCTCGTCTACGGCCTCCAGCCGCGACTGCTCCCCCCAAGGCCTCTCCTCCTCTCCTTCATTGGAGAGCTCTTGGGCTCCCCCTTCCTCCCCTTCCATCTCCGTCACCTCCTCCACCCTTCTCTCCTTAGCCTTCCCTCCCTTTTCTTCTCCTTCTTCTTCTTCATCTACCACCATGCGCTCCCCTACCCCCCCTTCCGGGGTGATCTCTTCGTCTCCTTCTTTTCCTTCCTCCTCCTCGTCTCCCTTCTCTCCTCCTGCCTCAGCCACCTCCTCCATCCTCCTATCCCACTCCTCCGCTCCCTCCATCCAGGAGATGGTGTTGACAGCTGTCACGTAGCACTGTCTCGCCACCTTGGGATCTCCCCGGACCCGGACCTGGATTCCGCCTGTGTTGAACTTTAGGCACTGGTGTAGGGTGGAAGGGACGCATCTAAATGCACTAATAAGAGGCCGACCAAAAATGGCGCTATAGCTGCTTGGGGCGTCCACAATCACGAAACGGCAGTTCCGCGATTGCCCCCCGAGAGTTACATGGAGTCCTACTCCTCCTTCCACCTCCTTTCTCTCTCCCGAAAAACCAAACAGGGGGCCATCCGAGGCCAACACCCTTCGGGCTTCTACCTTCATCTCGTCAAACGCTTTCTTGAAGATAACGTTGACCGAGCTGCCATTGTCTACCAGGATTCGTGAGACGGTAAAATTCTCGATGGCGGTTTGGATAACCAGCGCATCGCAGAACGGGTCTTCATGACCGGGCATATCCTTCTGGGAGAAGGTGATCCTCTCCACCGGGGGCGGGGCTTGAGATGTCGAAGCTACGCTCCGACGGTACATAGTATGGAGGCTCGCCTTCCGGGTTGCCTCGATCCCCACCCCTCCGTGGATCACCCCGATTCCCCCCGGGCTCCCACGTCAACCCGATCTTCGCATCTTTCTTCTTCATCTTCCGGGGTGAGGACCTCCTCGATCCTCACCGGGCTCTGCTGCAGTTGTGGTGCTGGTCCTCTTACTCCCCTCATTTCTAGGAACTCCGGGCAAGTGGCGGTCGCGTGACCTTCCTCCTGGTGGAAGTCACAATACGGCAGCGCGGCCACCCTCCCCTCTCCTCCCACTCCTCTGTTTCTCTTCCTGGGACCGACTCCCCCGGCTCCCGCTCCCCTTCCTCTTCCTGCTCTTCCTCTTCCGATCTCCATCGCTTGATGAGGCGGGGGAGGGGGCGGCCTCGGGCCTTGCCTCCACCCCAACTGGTGAGGTCTCCCCTGTCCTCCCTGGAAGTTACCTCCCCCATGGTGGAACCCCCTTCCCGGGCCCTGCATCCCACCACCTTGCTGCCTCCACCCCAACTCCGGGGCCCTGACTTCCTCCCTTCTCCTTCCTTCGGGATGCCTATTCTCCGGCTCACTCAGCCGTGCCAATCTCTTTGTGAACTCGGGGTTAGCTGCCTCCCCGTCTACTTCCTCCGCCGCTCGCTCCATTAGTTCTTCATAGGAAAGAGGGACCCTTCTCTTGAGATCCATCTTGAAGAAACCCTCTCGCAGTCCCACCGTAAAGGCCAGCTGGAGTGTGTACCCTGGTATCTCTTGAATGAGGAGGACCTCTTCCCTGAACCGCTCCAGATACTGGGCTAGGGACTCTCCTTGTTTCTGCTTGATATTGAAGAGAGACTCCGGGTCTTTCTTCCTCTTCTTCAAGGTGGAGAAATGCAGCAGAAACCCCCTACGCAAATCCTCAAAAGCATAAATCGAACCCGAGGGCAACTGGTAGAACCAGTCCCTCGCCTTCTATTTCAGGGTGGTGGCGAAGAGTCGGCACTTGAAGGCGTCCGACATGGGTCTGATCGAGACCATATCTTCGAACCATTGCAGGTGGGGAACGGGGTCACTGTTCCCAACATACAAGGTCATGGCTGGCTCCCTGAACCCCTCGGGGAGTGGTGCCGATAGTACCAACTCACAAAAGGGACTTCCCCCACTCACCCTCTGAACTGGCTCTACTCTTCCTGCAGAACCTCCTGCCGAGGCTCCTCCTGCCGAGACCACTCTGGCCGGGGTCTCGCTCGCTCCCACTGGACTGGGGAAGAGCTCGCGACCCGCGAGATCTCGGCCTGCCTCCTGGACCGCTGCTTCCTTGCCTACTCGCTGGCCTGGGGCGTTCTCGCAGCCCCCGGATGGGGGAGCCATCTGAGGGGCCGGGGTAGCGAAACCACCCAGCGCCGAGGCGATGGCGCTCTGAAAGGCCCCAATCATATCCCTCTTGAGCTCGGCCAGCATATCCATCGTCACTGGTGGCCCTGTGGGTGGCGAGCCTCCGAATCCTGCATCTCGCTCGTCCTCGCCCGCCATGCTTTCTCTTAAAGACTTTCCTGCACTAGTCACACTCAACGCTCACCGCACCAAGAATGTTGAAACCAGAAACTGGCCTCTTGTGGAGCTCGGGGCCCTCAACAGGTTGAGGGGCGACTAGCACTTACTTGTCTCTTGGGGAGAGCAAGTCGGGGTTCCAGAACTCAACACAGAACCTTAAACTCAGCAGGGAGGTCCCACCGCACACCCGGAAGATCTTTAGATTGCTTCCCTCCTAAGCCAAAGCTGAGGCCCGGGCACCTTGGAGAGCTCAGGGGAGTCTCGGCAAGGATAACCAGAGGAGAGAGAAGCTTCAAACCGGGACCTCTCTCCAAAGGTGCCCTTTGGGTCTTATTTATAGTTTTTCTGAACCGGTCTGCGAATAGCGGAACTCCGCCTTTTGAACTTACTATAAGCACCCCAATTTGGCCTGCCAATAGCCAAACTCCGCTGTTTGAAGGGGCTATATGCAGACCTCCAGGGGCAAGAGGGTAATTCTAGCTTCTAACCCTCCCTAAAAAGGGGGGATCTGCGGGACTACTCGAGTCTCTGGGTCTCGCTCGCTTTAAGCGAGAACTCCTGCCCTCTCCGCGACCTCGCGGGTCTCGCAGAACCTGTGGAACGCGCCACGCTTCCCGTCAAGGATTCGGGCGAGACCGATGTTGGTACTCTGGTCTCGCCTCCTTATAGCTGCTGAGAACATGTAAGTGGCAATCTCGCCTATGCTTCCTGGAAGACTGGCTTTGCGAGTTCTAATGGGAGGAGCCGGGCGAACCCCGGGTTGTACAAGCTTGCTGCAACGACTACAGTATTTAATGCTTTGCTGCCAACGGCTATAATATTAAATGCTTCACGCTATAAGGTTAAATCAACAATATATATATATATAGAAATATATAAATATTACTTTAATAAAGTCTGACAACATATTAGAATAAGAAATATAATACTGCATAAATTTCGTCGAGCTGAAGTCCACGTTCGTCGAGCTCATCATTTGATTCGTCGACCTGAACATTAAATTTACTGTTTCTGAACATCTGCTGAATATTTGTCGAACGTAGGCTTGGATTTGTCGAACGGAAGCATTCGTCGACCGCTGAGCCTGGATAAAATCGTCGAGCGCTGAACGTCGAGCGCTGAGCTGAAATCTGTCGAGCGCTGGCTGGAATCTGTCGAGCGCTGGCTGGAATCTGTCGAGCGCTGGCTGGAATTTGTCGACCGTTGTTCTGAGGAATTTGTTGACCGCTGCTTCCTTGATATTTTGTCGAGCGCTGCTATAATGTAATTTGTCGACCGCCGATCTGAGAATTCTGTTCGTCGACTGCTGTTATATTGTTGTTCGTGGACCGTTGTTATAATATAATTTGTAGAGCGCCGTTCGACATTCGCAGAGCGCCGTTTAACATTCGTAGAGCGCCGCTCGACATTCGCAGAGCGCCGTTCGACATTCGTAGAGAATATGTATAATATAATTCTTCTCTTTATTTTCTCAGCCAATATTTATATATATATATATTTTTCTTAGTATATTATTTATATATATCCTTTGTATATTATATATTATTGTATATTTCTTCTTATATTATATACATATATATTATTCTTTTCAGCCTTCTTTCTTAATGAGATTTAATCTAAGTTATTCAATATGTTATGATATAAACTTAGACACTAAAGGTGGATCCTAACTCAAATCAAAACTAAGGTTCCAACAAACTCCCCCTATTTGAGTTGGGATCCTAATCCAAATTACGACTAAGTTCTAACAATCTCCTCCTATTTGGTTTAGGATTCCTAAGCATAAAAAGTCTTGAATTAACTTAAGGCTTAAGGGTAGAGATTATTTCTAAATTTCTTTTTGAAACTAAGCAATTTTAGATTTCCTAAATTTTGATTTAAATAGGATTTTTAATATGTGAATTACTAGCTGTTATTAGATTCTAGGAATTTAAAAATCAAAAAGACAAAGTCTGATAGCTTCTTTCTATAGAATCCCCTTAATCAGAAGAGACCCACACTCAGAGCTCTGATCATTTCTGATCTATGCTACTTGAGTAGAATGCTCAAACTGATTTTGGAGAAAAAAATCTGTAAGAGAGTGAAGTTATGTGACGTTGCTTTTAAAATAGAAAAATTCCAAAGAATCATAAAACTGCTTATTTAGTTATAAAAATTTTAACAGAAAATGTTCTATAATTAGATATTTTGGCCTTTTTATTTCATTGAAGTATACATTTGTAAACATATTTTTATTTTGCTCAACATAAGAAATTTCTTTTTCTTTAAAAGTTTGTTTAAACTTATCATCTTTAATAATTTTATTTTTTAAACAGATAGTTTGTTCTACAGAAATTTTGAAAGAAGTTAAATTAATTATTTTTGTTAACACTTTTCTAATGTTATTTTCAGAATTGTAATTTCCAGATGTTATTAAGGCTTCATTTGGTTCGGCGGTGGCAGATGCAACCGGCGGGTCCAAATGGAGCATTGGAACTGTAGGGGGGAGGCGGGTTGGAAACGCTCCATTTAGACTCCTTTTCCTCTATCCGGCGGGTGCAAACGGAGCAAACGCCGCCGGCGCCCGTTTGTTTACCCGCCGTCCAGTGGCGTTTGCTCCAAACGGAGGAGGCGAAACGCCCAACCAAATGAAGCCTAAATCTGTACATGAGGAATTGAAAATAGATCTGAAATCAGATTTTATTTAATCTGTGCATGAAGAAGTGAAAACAGATTTAAAAGTATCAGAGGTAAAAATAAAGTTTGAAGATACCTTTTTTACCTTTTCTTCATCAAATTCTGCATCAGATTCAGATTCTGATATGTAGTTTGAGCCATATATTGCCATCATAAAGAAGTTTCTGGCTTTTTGTTCTTCCTTGTCTTCTTCTTCAGTTAGAGTAACTGATGGTTCTGCATCAAAAATGATGTTAGTGGAAGAGGAAGAAGATGGTTCATTTACCATTCTTGAGAGGGAGTTCCAAATGCTTTTTGCTGAAGTGCAATCAGCCACTTTAAGAAAAACTTCTGTTGACATTGATTTAGCCAATATCTTCATGGCTATGGCATCAACATTTTTCATCCTTTCTTGATCATCAGATGAAGAGGTTGAAGATGAAATTCCCGTTGTTGGGATCATTGCCCACAATGTCTTAGATTTGGAGAAGTCCATTCCTAAGTCAAAGATATATCTCAGAATGTATTTGATATACTCTCTAGAATCAATGTACAGGAGATCAGGTCAGGCAAAATGCTCATGCAATCCATCCAAGTTCACAAGCGTCGAGACATCATACATCGCTCGACGCATGTGACCCAAAAGCGTTGACTCATGTCCATTGCTCAAATAGACAAGGTCGCCGCTGAAGCTATGAGACCAAGTTTGGAAGCGTCGAGCCAAGTTATATCACTCGATGCCGTGGAAAGAGAAGTGTCGACTAAACTTCAGTCAGCTCAGTGCAAACAAGAAGAGTCGAGATATGAAGGCATAGTTAAGAAGCGTCGAGCCCCTGTACGTTGCTCGACTTCTACAGATAAAAAGCGTCGACTAACTGATGATTGCTCAACGCCTAAGAAGGAGGAGTCGAGAGCTTCAGTCTAAGAAGTATGCGTCGAGTATCTACATATCGCTCGACGCCTAATGGAAAAAGCGTCGACAGAGATGCTCAGTGCTCAACGCCTCTTCTACAAATACTTTGAACTGAGGAATATCTTCTACAGCTAGCTAAGCCTTTATTTCTTCAGAAGACATTGAAGACCGTTGAAGACTTAACGTCATGCTGACGTGGAGGAGCGTAACAGACGTTGTAGATGGCGGGCTATAAATAGAAGGCATGACCTATGGGTTATGTAGTAGAGTTAGTTTTTCCTATCTTTCAAAAGCCATTATCGTCTCCATCAGCTTGAGGGAAAGTTTGAGAAAAATTCTGGAGAAGTCATCTTCCCTTTCAGAACCAATCTAACTTGAAGATTTCATTCAGCAATCTGGTGCTGATACATCTTTCTGAAAATAGAATATCAAGAAGGAAGAATTTGTCTTCCTAAGAAGAAGAACAATCTTCACGGCCTGTCGAATCAAGAAGATCATTTGCTGCTGCTGTTCTATTGAAGATTTCTGTCTGATCATTCAGGCAGATCAAGAAGACTCAACTATCTGAAGAATCTGAGTCTAAGTATTTGTAATTTTCTTTATAAATTTCTGTAGGATCTGAGTTGTCAGATCTGAGTGTAGGATCTGTCAAGGATCCGAGTTGTAAGATCAGGTGTGATCTGAGTTGTAGGATTCATGGGTGAATCTGAGCTGTAGGCCTAGTTATAAAGGCTGAGGTAGGATCTGTGAGATCTAAGTTTGTAAGATCTGCTGAGATCTGAGAGGGTAAGATCTGTGAGATCTGAGACTGTAAGATCTGTTGTGATCTGAGCTGTAAGACCTGTTTGTGGTCTGAGATCTGGAGGAGATATAAACCCTATCTAGCACACTGCTAGAAGGGGAGAAGGGGGAAAGTGGATTACCCAAGATAAGGGGAACCACTATAAAAATCTGTGTGTCTTTTCTGTGTGTGTTCTTATTCTTGAAAGCTCTGATCAGTTTTATTTTGGTTATCATCAAGAACTGCAATAGTTTTTAAATAACCTATTCACCCCCCCTCTAGGTGATTAGCTACTCTTAATTAAAGTCTTTCAAGTGGTATCAAAGCTAGGTTGTTCAAGAAAAGGTTTAACAGCCTGAACAAAATCTTCTAAGGGTAGATTTCTGAAGTCATGATGGCTAATACAGAAGGAAGCAAAGAATTCACATCTATGAAGCTTCCAATTTGCAGAAAAGAAAACTTTGGGATTTGGAAAGAAATGGTCAGACTTTTCATGGAAGCATCTGATCCTAGGATTTACATAACTGTTCTAGAGGGACCTTTTGTTCCTATGAAAGTTTCATTTACAGATGGAAGTATAAAGACTCCTAAAACCTATTCAGAGATGACCAAAGATGAAGTGATTCTGGCCTCCATGGATAAGAGAGCTCAGAACATCATTGTTAGTGCTATTGAGGATTCAACTTTCCAAAACTTAGTCCACTGCAAAACTGCCAAAGAAATGTGGGAATCTCTCATTGTCTATATGGAAGGGACTGAAGAAGTCAGAGATGACAGGAAGTCACTTTAAATCAGCAATATGAAGCCTTCAGACAAGACAAGAAAGATTCAATAGCAGTCTGCTATGAAAAATTCTTCAAAATTATAAATAGACTAAAAACTTATGGAAGAACTTTCACAGATTATGAGTTGAATGATAAATTCTTAAGATCACTGAACAAAGAATGAGATATCAAGATCTGTGCAATCAGAGAAATGGGAAATCTGGGAAACATTCAGCCACAGAATTTATATGGGAAACTCTTGTCCCATGAACTTCATTTGAATACAAGAAAAGCTGAGGAAGGACACAACAGGGAAAATCCTATTGCTCTGAAAGCAGAAAGCTCCAAGAAAAGCAAAGAAAGAATGTCATTATCCCCCAGGATTCCATCTGAATCAGAAACCAGTAATTATGATTCTGAAATATCAGATGGTGAATTGGCACTCCTTACCAAACAGCTAAAAAGAATGTTGAGAAGAAAACAACACTAGAAAACTAGACCCTCTCAGTTATCCAGATCTAAGAAGCACTCAAATTCTTCAGAGGGATTCAAACAAGAGTCCAAGAAGGACATGTACAACTCTAAACACAATACAATTAATTCAAAAGAAATTGTGTGTTTTGGTTGCAGGAAATTAGGACATATGATTGCTGATTGTCCTTCAAAGAGAAAGAACAACAAGAAATCTGATGAAAGGAGGCACAAATCTGATAAGAGACATGAGAAGAGTCTAATAGCCAAGAAGGGCAAAGTCACTCTTAGTGACAGTGAATCTCAGTCATCAGACTCAGATAGTGAGGAGGCACTCATAGCTCTGATGGCTACCAATGAAAATGAAGACAGTCTAAATCACAGATCTATGATAAGAGCCCCACTATCAAGGTCTGATAGTGAAGAGGATGAAGAAGAGAATGCAGGACTCATGGCACTGAGTGATCAAGAAGATCAGGAGACAACTACTGATATAAAGGTACTTGATAAAATTCCTCTATCTGATTCTGATTCTGAACCTGAAATAGATTCATTTTCTTCTGATGAAAATGACTCACAATCTAAACTTCATGTAGATGAAATTATTGAGAAATATCAATTACTTCTTAAAGCACTTAAGAAGAGCAAAAGACATAATAAAAGATTACAAAAAGAAATATCTGATTTAAAGCAAACTGATTCTCAAAACTCTGAGACAGCTGAGATGCTGAATCAGACAAGCAAAGAACTTAGCAAACTAAAAGTCATGTCTATTATTCACATATAAACCTTGTGCACCAAGGAAAAGTTAATAAAAGAACTTGAAGCAAAACTCCTAGTAGAAAGAAAACTTGTAGCAAAGTTCTCAAAACCACAAACTATTCTTCCTATAATAGACACATTTTATGCACAATACAGATATGACATAGGATATGATAGGAATGCAGATAATAACCCTAAAAGTAATGACAAGGCATCTATGCAACCTTTAAAATTTAACAAAGCCATGCCTATCACAAATAAGCATGATCAAAAGGGTGTGCATAAGTTTTATAAGGGTGAATGTTCTAAAAGCAAAGATGATTCAATTCAACCCAGTAATAATAATGCCAAATCACTATGCAAAGAAAAAGTATTAACTCATCATGACTCCTTTGTATTTAAAGCAAATACTAAATTCAAAAGAAAGGAACTAAGACCTGAAGTGAAAACCACTGTTGTCAAGAAAACAGAACCAGTAAAAGTTACTAAGACAACTTACATAGCTCCTTTGAATAAATCAATTAAGCAAAATATGAGTCAACATAAAGAAGTAAGAAGACCTCCAAGGAGATATAACAGATATGAATGCTGGTGCTGTGGAAAGGTTGGACATTTTGCTCTTGACTGTTGGTTCAATCCAACTGTTCCAAGGATTATTCAACAACTGAATGTTCCAGCTCATACTAATAAGGTTCTAGGACCCAACTTGGTGTGGGCTCCTAAGAAAAGGTAATTTCTTTTTGCAGGGTTGTCCAAAGACCAATCAACTTCCTATCTGGTACTTGGACAGTGGGTGCTCTATGCACATGACAGGAACAAAAAGTCTGCTGAATGATTACACTCCTGTGAAGAATGGACCAAAGGTTATCTTTGGAGGGTCTGAAAAAGGTAAAACTAAAGGTTATGGTAATATCACAAATGGAATTGTCACCATCACCAAAGTTGCTCATGTTGATGAATTGCAACACAATCTCATCAGCATAAGTCAATTGTGTGATATTGGGTATGACATTTCATTCCACAAGGATGAGTGCCTGATTAAGAAAGAGAATGAGATAATTCTCTCAGGCACTAGGAGTGGCAACATTTACTGTCTAAACTTTATATGTTCTGATCAAGTTAACTCCATATGCTTAGTAGCAGAAAATAAAGTTTCTTGTAGTGTTCAATGACATAAAAGGTTAGCTCACATAAACTATAAGTCTATAAATAAGCTTATCTCAAAAGACCTAGTGAGAGCTGGACCTAAGTGGAAGTGTGTGCAGGAGGGTCCATGTCATGCTTGTCAAATGGGTAAGAAGACCAAGTCATCCTTCAAACCAATTGGTGAGAAGGATTCCATTAGATGTCTATACCTACTTCACATGGCTCTATTTGGACCAATGTCAATCCATAGCTTAGGAGGAAAGTCATACACCCTTGTAATTGTTGATGATTATTCTAGATTCACATGGGTATTCTTCCTTAAACATAAGTCAGACACTTTAGAAATATTTACCAGCTTTGTTAGGCAAATCCTGTAGCCAAAATTAGAAGTGATCATGAGACTGAATTTCAGTCCAGTGCAATGACCATATTTTGTGAAAATCTAGGCATTTCTCAAGAGTTCTCATCTCCTAGAACTCCCCAACAAAATGAGGTTGCTGAGAGAAGAAATAGAACCCTTATTGAAGCTAGTAGGAGTATGCTGAGTGATTCTTCTCTTCCTGAGTATTTCTGGGCTGAAGCTGTAAACACAACATGCCATGTGCAGAATAGGGCTCTTATAAACAAAAGACTGGATAAGACCCCATATGAGTTGTTGAAAGGTAGAAAACCCACTTTAGCCTATTTCAAAATATTTGGTAGTAAATGCTTTGTATTAAATAATGGAAAGCACCATCTCACTAAATTTGCTGAAAAAGCACATGAGGCAATTTTTGTTGGGTATAACTCTCAAAGTAGAGCCTATAGAATTTTCAACAAAAAGTCTAATAGGATAGAAGAATCTATACATGTTGTATTTGATGAAACCAGCCTTATTTATAAGGATCTGGGAAGTTTATCTAGTTGTGCAGGTTCTACACAGAAATCGAAGGAGATAAATATCAATGAACAGCACAATGAGGATAACAAAGAAACTAATGAGACTATAATTGTAACTAGAGAGGATGAACCTCAAGCAGAAGACAATTATGAAGAACCTATTGCTGTTGAAGAACCACCTCATCCAGAACCTCTAGAAGAACCTATTCAAACAGATGCACCTGAATCTCAAAGGGAAAATGAAAGGTGGAGGAATGCAACCAAACATCTGAAGGATCATCCAAAAGAACAGATCATAGGAAATCCAAATGATGGTGTGCAAACCAGAAGAGGAAACTCAATACATGAGGCTTTGCATCACAGCTTTCTATCTAAAATAGAACCTAAGAAGTTTGATGAAGCCAATAAGGACACTTCATGGATATCAGCTATGCAAGAAGAGCTAAATCAATTTGAAAGGTGCAAAGTCTGGATACTGGTTCCAAGATCAAAGAAACACAAAGTCATAGGGACCAAATGGGTATTCAAGAATAAGCTGGATGAAAATGGTGTGATCATCAAAAACAAAGCTAGGTTGGTTTCCCAAGGATATAGACAGGAGGAAGACATAGATTTTGATCAAGTGTTTGCTCCTGTGGCAAGATTGGAGGCAATCAGATTATTCCTGGCATTTGCAGCACACACTGGATTCATAGTCTACCAAATGGATATAAAGTCAGCATTCCTCAATGGAACAATATTGGAGGAAGTATATGTTGAACAACCCCCAGGTTTTATTGACTCTACTCATCCAAATCATGTCTATCTATTATTAAAAGCATTTTATGGTCTGAAACAGGCACCTAGAGCCTGGTATGAGACATTATCTAAATTTCTTATTGAGAACAAATTCTCAAGAGGAAAGATAGACAAGACATTGTTTCTTAGGATAGTTAAAGGTCACATTATTCTAGTACAAATATATGTAGATGATATAATATTTGGCTCTACTGATAATAACCTTTGCAAAAGATTTGCAAACCTCATGCAAGGGAAATTTGAAATGAGCAGCATGGGTGAGCTTAAATACTTCTTAGGACTCCAAGTGAAACAATCTGAGGAAGGAATTTTCATTTCTCAGACCAAGTACACAAAAGAGATTATCAAGAAGTTTGGAATGGAAAATTCCACTGTCATGAAGACACCAATGACAGCAAATATGTCACTGGACAAGGATGAAAAAGGGAAACATATTGATGAAACCTTGTACAGAGGCATCATTGGCTCATTGCTCTACCTAACTGCTAGCAGGCCAGACATTATGTTTTCAACATGTCTGTGTGCTAGATATCAAGTGAACCCTAAAGAATCTCACTACACTGCTGTCAAAAGAATGCTGAGATATCTGAAGGGCACTCTTAATCTTGACCTTTGGTATCATAGAAGCAATGATTTTGAACTAATTGGTTTTTCAGATGCTGATTTTGCAGGATGCAAAGAGGACAGAAAAAGTACATCAGGCACATGCCAATTCCTTGGCAAAATACTGATATCTTGGAGTAGCAGGAAGCAGACCAGTGTGGCTATTTCTACAGCAGAATCTGAGTACATTTCAGCTGGAAACTGCTGTGATCAGCTACTATGGATTCAACACCAACTCCAAGACTATAAAGTTCAGCTAAGTAAATCTCATCTATTTTGTGATTCAACTAGTGCTATTGCTATAGCTAATAATCCTGTATCACATAGCAGAACTAAGCACATAGAAATAAGATACCATTTCATTAGAGAACATGTAGAAAATGGTGATATTTCAATTGAATATGTCCCTACTGATAAACAAGTTGCTGACATATTTACTAAACCCTTGGATGAAACAAAATTCAATAACTTTAAAATTGAATTAGGTATGCTAAAAATGGATTAAAGTTGTATTGGATTAAATAAATGAAAATAATGTTTGTGTCCTAAAAAGTAAGTGAAGAAGTTATCTGGCGTCGAAAGAAGATACCTGGCGTCGAGAGAAGATACCTGGCGTCGAGAAGATACCTGGCGTTGACAGAAGATAAATGGCGTCGAGAAATCTCAACGCTTGAGCGAACATAGCTAGGCCGTCTCGACAGGGTCAATTTGAACCATTAGATCAATCTTGTCAAACAAGTTCGGCGCGCGGCTATTCATCTTCTTGAATTAGAACTTCTATAAATAGGGAAGACACTTCGTTAGTGCATATGCCCTAGTTCTCTCAGTTCGAAATTAGCTGCCCTAGAAAATCTCTCAATCAATTCTTTCTCTCTTCGATCATCAACAACAATGCCTCCCAAAAGCAGCGATTATCTTTATGAAGGAAGCGAGCTTGTTCGAAATGGATTTCAATCAGCTCCAGTAGAAATCAAGTCAACCATTGAATTAATCTACAAAGCAGGACTGGAATTTGTACTATCTGAATCAACTCTTATCTGGAAACGAGAGGTATTAGAGTTTTACTCCAATATAGTAATAGACTCCGTCAATTCAAAGCTTAAGACCAGTGTGAATGGTAAGAAGATTAAGATCACTCCTTCAAGACTCGCTAAGGCACTAGAACTGCCTAGGTTAAAAAGCAATGAAGAAGAAGAAGAAGTGACCTCAGAACAGATTAAATTAGCACAAATCTGGTGCGGAATTGAAACATCTCGAGAAATCAAATGAAGTATTCTTAGAAAAGGAATGAATTCAAAAGGAAAATTGCTAACAGACGTGATAGGAAAGGGCCTGTTGTGCAAGACTGGATCTCATGATAAAATATCCAGAAAAATGTTTATTTTACTAACAAGGATTATTCATTCTTTGAGAACAGATTGGGGGAGAGTGGTATTTGACAGGATAATTGAATGTATCCAAGTACCCAACATGGGTAGGATACTATCTTTGTATTTAGTAAAAGTCATTCCTGATTCCTTGAATAGCAAACTTGGATCCAAGATAAACCACATGAAGAAAATGGATATTAGAATGATAGAGAGATGGGACAGAGTCTTATCAAATTTTCCACCAGCAGATCTTTCTCCCAAGCAAAAGAAAGCCAAGAAGCAAAAGAAGAAGAAGGTTTCTTCAAGTTCATCAAGCTCATCTTCTTCCAAAAGAAAAACTAGATCTTCTCCAATTCATGATCCTAACCTCACAACTTCTGAAGAAGAAGAAGGGAACAATCCAAGGGACAGTTCTACTGACACTCCAAAGGATGAGAATGATAAAGAAAAGGATGAGAGTGAGAAATGAGAAGAAGAAAGAGGAAGTCATTATGCATCCCCTGCTAGACTTAAAGGGATTTTTCAAAATGAGAGAGAGGCTCAAGATGAAATTCCTGCTCAGAATAATTCTGAAATGAGCAAAGCAGCAGTTGAAGGGGAAGCTCAGGATGAGATCCCTGCTCAGGACAAAATTGATCTGATCAATGCAGAAATTGAGGGGGAGGCTCAAGATGGAATTCCAGCTGAAGACAATGCACCATTTGAGGGGGAGTCTCAGGCTGAGATCCCTGCTAAAGTAAATTCTGTAGCTGATGCTATGGATGTAGAAGGAGAGCCTGAAGCAACAAAGGAACCTGTTGAGAAGGTAATCAAGATAGAATCCTCTAGCTCTCATATGAGCCAGAGAAATGACTCTTTCATGAGAGAAGAAAGCAGTAGAAGTGCTGAAATGAAAAAGGAAATCAATGTGGATCTTAGTCCTATTCTACCTCAGCTGGAGGTGTTACTTAATAATCAAAGAAGATTATTAGAACAGTATATTGAGGAGAATAATACAAAAATGAAAAATGAAGTAGATTTCCAAATGAAATTGGTTAGATTTGAAGTCAATCATCAGATGACTGCTTTGAGAACTGAAATGGTAAAGTTTTTCAAAAGAGCTGGTGCTTCAGTAGATTATACAGCTGAACAACTTGATGCAATCAAAGAGACATCAAAGGTTCTTATAGAGTCTCAGGCAGGAATTACAAAGACAGTGGATGATGTTTAGATAAATCAAGGAATTCTAAGTAATAACATGCAAGTTCTGTATAAGGAACAGGTTGCACAAGTCCTTACAGGTACAAATAAGATTGAAGCTAGACTGCAACAGCAGAATACTGATATTTTGGCTAAAATTTATGAGAGCTCCACAGTTTTAAAAGATCAAGCAAAGTTGCATACAGATACCATAGATGATCATCTCTTTAAGGTAAAGAAAACCATTGAGAGTGGAATTAATCACTTGGAAGGTCAAGTCAGGTTTCAGAAAAATGTTATAAGAGATCATATTGTTGAAGAAGTCCTAAAAGGGGAGAGGTCAATGATTCAAGCCAGCTCTGAGCATGTTGTGAGGACCTCAAACTCTATAAGAGAAATTCTTGGATATCCTCCCATTGATTATGAGAATGATCAAGTTTCTGAGACCAGGCCAGCTTCTCTTACTCAGGTTCAAAAGCAAATTGCTAAAATATATAGTCCTGAAGATAAGAGCAAAAGAGAGCACTTTACTAGTGAGCAAGTTGAATCAAGTAAAAGAAAGTTCAGAGAAGAGGTTCAATCAAGGGTTGATTTTGAACATTGGTCTCCCTCTTCAAGAGAATTGATTCTGTCAGCTTGGGAAGCTGTGAAAGGTAACCCAGAGGAAAGAGGAAAGTGGTATTCTGAAGCTGAATGGTTAAAGCATAGGGATCAAGAGGAACTAAAGATCAAATTTAAGGCTGACAAAATGGCTGGGAAGATTCAGGCAGGTGATATGGAGCCAATCAGATACTTTCCAAAACCATTTGGTTATTTCAAGAGAAGAAAGGAAGTTGCTGAAGCACTTTCCAAAAGAGCCAAAAGAGGAATTGAATTCAAGGATCCTGAGCAGCTTTAGAAATTTAATCTTTACTAGTAGTTTCAGAGAAATGTAATTGATATGTCTTTGAACAATCTTGATGAGTTCCCAGTGCTAACTATTTTTCATGATCATATATATATATATATATATGCCTATGATGTGATTCTTTTTCTCTTCATGACATGTCTTATTCTGAATTGCTTGTGTTTTTGCATTTATATGAAAAATCGTGTCTGAAATAATTTCTGTGGATAGAATGTTTTGGTAATTCAATTTTATAAGGAATTATTTTACTTATTTTGATTACCTGTATAGAAATTAGAAAACATTGATTATCTTTGAAAAGAGAGATATATCATTGACTGAAATTATGACTTCTTCAAATAGGAGGAGATTATTGGGATCATTGCCCACAATGTCTTAGACTTGGAGAAGTCCATTCCTAAGTCAAAGATATATCTCATAATGTATTTGATATACTCTCTAGAATCAATGTGCAGGAGATCAGGTCAGGCAAAATGCTCATGGAATCCATCCAAGTTCACAAGCGTCGAGACATCATACATCGCTCGACGCCTGTGACCCAGAAGCGTTGACTCATGTCCATTGCTCAAATAGACAAGGTCGCCGCTGAAGCTATGAGACCAAGTTTGGAAGCGTCGAGCCAAGTTATATCACTCGATGCCGTGGAAAGAAAAGTGTCGACTAAACTTCAGTCAGCTCAGCGCAAACAAGAAGAGTCGGATATGAAGGCATAGTTAAGAAGTGTCGAGCCCCTGTACGTTGCTCGACTTCTACAGATAAAAAGCGTCGACTAACTGATGATTGCTCAACGCCTAAGAAGGAGGAGTCGAGAGCTTCAGTCTAAGAAGCATGCGTCGAGTATCTACATATCGCTCGACGCCTAATGGAAAAAGCGTCGACAGAGATGCTCAGTGCTCAACGCCTCTTCTACAAATACTCTGAACTGAGGAATATCTTCTACAGCTAGCTAAGCCTTTATTTCTTCAGAAGACATTGAAGACCGTTGAAGACTTAACGTCATTCTGATGTGGAGGAGCGTAACAGACGTTGCAAATGGCGGGCTATAAATAGAAGGCATGACCTATGGGTTATGTAGTTGAGTTAGTTTTTCCTATCTTTCATAAGCCATTATCGTCTCCATCAGCTTGAGGGAAAGTTTGAGAAAGATTCTGGAGAAGTCATCTTCCCTTTCAGAACCAATCTAACTTGAAGATTTCATTCAGCAATCTGGTGCTGATACATCTTTCTGAAAATAGAAGATCAAGAAGGAAGAATCTGTCTTCCTAAGAAGAAGAACAGTCTTCACAGCCTGTCAAATTAAGAAGATCATTTGCTGCTGCTGTTCTATTGAAGATTTCTGTCTGATCATTCAGGCAGATCAAGAAGACTCAACTATCTGAAGAATCTGAGTCTAAGTATTTGTTATTTTCTTTATAAATTCTTGTAGGATCTGAGTTGTCAGATCTGAGTGTAGGATCTGTCAAGGATCTGAGTTGTAAGATCGAGTGTGATCTGAGTTGTAGGATTCAGGGGTGAATCTGAGCTGTAGGCCTAGTTATAAAGGCTGAGGTAGGATTTGTGAGATTTGAGTTTGTAGGATCTGCTGAGATCTGAGAGGGTAAGATCTATGAGATCGGAGACTGTAAGATCTGTTGTGATCTGAGCTGTAAGACCTGTTTGTGGTCTGAGATCTGGAGGAGATATAAACCCTATCTAGCACACTGTTAGAAGGGGAGAAGGGGGAAAGTGGATTACCCAAGATAAGGGGAACCACTATAAAAATCTGTGTGTCTTTTCTGTGTGTGTTTTTATTCTTGAAAGCTCTGATCAGTTTTATTTTGGTTATCATCAAGAACTGCAATAGTTTTTAAATAACATATTCACCCCCCTCTAGGTGATTAGCTACCCTTAATTAAATTCTTTCACCTGTCAAAACAGATTTATAAATATTTTCATCTATGACATTCATATATAACTTAATTCTAACTTGCCATAACTCAAATCTATCCAAATTACAAAAGGTGGATCTGAAAATAAAAAATTTGCTAGTGCCATTAAATTTTTGAAAAACATTTTTAAAACAAAACAAAATAAGAACTAAGTGATCTTTGTGATTTCAGGTGTTAGCCTGTGTGAAAAAATCAACTTCCTCCGATACCAATTGAAGGGACAATTGATATCCTCTGATGAGGGTGATTGAAAAAAATCAACCTCGCTTTGATACCAATTGAAAGGAGAGTTTAGTTTATTTATCTTATTAAAAGATCTTGATTAAGGTTTTACTTTCAAAGTAAATGATATATAAATATATATGAGTTTGCTGATTGATAAAATTAAACAGTAAATAAGCATAAGTAATCACAACAAAACAGAAATAAATACATAAAACAAAGCACATCCAGATGACACAAGATATATAGTAGTTCCCCTCAACTGGGTACATCTACTCTTCTACCCACTGGTAGGATCCACTAGGAGGTTGTTGATAAGGTGTCCTCACACCAAGGTGATTTTGATAAGGTGTCCACACACCAATGAGAGTTTTGATCAGGTTCCCAATTCACCTATAAGCTTTTGATAAGGTGCTTATAAACCAAGCTGCAGGTTTTTGCTAAGGTGGCCTGTCACCAGGAGTAAACTTTTGAAGGGAGTTTTAACCCTTTACAAGATGGGAGAAATAAAGAAAACAAAAAAGATGTTGTTCTTCTCTTGGCTGAGAAGACACTTGATGAATATGTTGAAGAGAGCTCCCTCTGTCTGATGTAGTTTGATGACAGCTTGTGGAGGATCCTTCTCTTGGTTGTACAAACTCCTTTCTTCTTTATACAACAATGATCCTGAGCAAATGATTGTGATTGATGTCTCAGGATGAATGTGATCTGCAAGAAGGAGTTAGCGAAAAGAAGATAAATAATAGAAGATCTGCTTCTTCTTTTTGCTCCTCTGTTTCTCTTCTTCTCTAATTCATGTACAACAATATATGATATATATGATCTGCTGTAAAGAACTGCTGTATAATAAATCTGTTGTTAGCTGTTCTATATCATATTCTGATACTACTTGTTCTTTGATCTTCCTCTGTATATTTAATCTGATAGCTGTTCGGCTGTTTTGAATCCTTGCCGACCAAAGATGAAGGATATATTATCTCTTTTATTTCCCAGATCCTCGAGCAGATAAATTCCTTCTTTAGCTTGCTGAAACGGCTACAACATTTAAAACTTTGCTGTCAACGGCTATAATATTAAATGCTTCACGTTGTAAGGTTAAATCAACAATATATATATAGAAATATATAAATATTACTTTAATAAAGTCTGACAGCATATTAGAATAAGAAATATAATACTGCATAAATTTCGTCGAGCTGAGGTCCATGTTCGTCGAGCTCATCATTTGATTCGTCGACCTGAACATTAAATTTACTGTTTCTGAACATCTGCTGAATATTTGTCGAACGCAGGCTTGGATTTGTCGAACGGAAGGATTCATCGACCGCTGAGCCTGGATAAAATTGTCGAGCGCTGAACGTCGAGCGCTGAGCTGAAATCTGACGAGTGCTGGCTGGAATCTGTCGAGCGCTGGCTGGAATCTGTCGAGCGCTGGTGGAATTTGTCGACCGCTGTTCTGAGGAATTTGTTGACCGCTGCTTCCTTGATATTTTGTCGAGCGCTGCTATAATGTAATTTGTCGATCGCCGATCTGAGAATTCTGTTCGTCGACCGCTGTTATATTGTTGTTTTATTTTGTCGAGCGCTGCTAAGCATCAACGCAACAATCAGAGAACCTCCCTCCGAGATAAGTCGAATCCTAGTCGACGATGACCTGAAAGTCAATGTGTATTCATGTCAACTTTACTACAACTCAGACTTGCTAATGTAAGCATCAAACTAGAGGTGACCAATGCATGGGTCGCGGACAGTCTCCTCATTCCAGTTCTGGGAGCCGTCATCCTTCCCATAACTCTAGGGGAGCCTCCCGTACGAGTGACCTAGGCTGTACAGCTCATTGTCATACAAGCAGACTCCGCCTAAAATGTCGTAATCTGATGCCCACTGTTAGACGCATTCCTAGCTAGTGCCTTCTGCTACCATTCCCTCCAGAGAAAGCCATGAACCCATGAGAGAAAATTGCATGGAAGCTCTCCATCCAACTTCCTCATAATTTGAGAAGACATGTATTCGTTTTGTTTTTAATAGTATTACAACTGTTTTTACTTAACAAACTCGTGTAAGGCTACGTTATTGGTTCAAATGGGAGAGCCCTTCACGAGCACAACAAGTCTACACCCTGCCACCACCGGGGCTTGCCCCCTCGCGTTCGGCGCCAACAAACTCGGGTAAGGTCGCGCTATTTGTTTGAATGGGAGAACCCTTCACCAGCACAACAAGTCTATGCCATGTTGTCTCCCTGGCCTGCCCCATAGCGGTTCGCGCTACCAATTACAGCAACAACCCTCGGAAAGCGCGCTCTCAATTATGACAACTGCCCTCGAGCAGTGCATTTTCAATTACAGTAACTGCCTCCAGGCAGCGCACTCTCAATTATAGCAACTGCCCCGAGGCAGTGCGCTCTCAATTACATAAACTTCACCCGGGCATCGCGCTTTCAATTACAGCAATTTCCCCCTGGGCAACGCACTCCTAATTACAGTACCTATCTCGGGGTAGCGCGCTCTCAATTACATCAACTGCCCATAGTAAACACACTCTCAATTACAACAACTGCCCCTGGGCAGCGTGATCTCAATTATAGCAACTGACATTAGGCAAAACACTATAAATTACAGCAACTGCCCCGGGGCAGCTGGCTCTCAATTACTACAAATGCCCCGGTGCAGCGCGCTCTAAATTATAACAACTTCCCCCGGGGAGCGCGATCTCAATTACAACAACTACCACCGGGCAGAGTGCTCTAAATTACAACAACTTCTCCGACAATGTGCTCTCAATTACAACAATTGCCCCTAGGTTGCGCACTCTCAATTACAGTAACAGCTCCCGGGCAGCGGACTCTCAATTATAACAACTACCCCCAGGTAGCGCGATCTCAATTACAACAACTACCACCGGACAACAAATTTTCAATTAAAGCAACTGCCACCAAGTAGCGCGCTCTCAATTACAACAACTTCCCCCGGGCGGTGCGCTCTAAATTACAACATCTTCCCACAGGTAGCGCATTCTTAATTATAGAAACCGCCCTTGGGCAGCGTGCTCTCAATTACAGCAACTGCCTCTGGGAAGCACACTCTCAATTATAGCAACCACCTCCTGGTAGGATGCTTACGATCGCTCCAACGACCTCCTATGCTAATGTCAAGCGCCCAACTCGCGACGGTCTCCTACGTTAACACCAAGCGCCAAGCTCGCGACGGTGTCCAAAACTAATGCCAAGCAACAACTTCGACACCTAAGCAACAAGCTTCCACCAACCAAACATCAACCTCTGACACTAATATGGAGCAATGACTCCCAGTGCATATGCATAATGACAAACTCATAACCGCATAAAATTGTGGTACTTCGCCCAAACAAGTTTGTGTACTCAAAAATATACGTCAGAAAAATTTCCGAGCTCATTTTCTACAAAAATGACTACGAAAATTATGGGGCATTTGATGGGATTCCCCCAAATGGGATTGGTTGAACCGATTATTTTCCCCCGACTTCGACCGGCTAGCCGGTACAATTCTGACAGGCCCATTCTCGTGAAATTCTGAGCTCGTTTGGTCCCCCAAACAGACATCGGAATGCCAAACACACAAGTACCGCGTCCATACAACGCAAGCTCCACCGAGAACGCAAGCGCCATGTGTAAGACCCCCCCCCTCCCCCAACCGCAACCTGTTTGGAGTCGGGCATTACCGCCCAAGACGACCACCCTACGCTTTCCAAGCAGCGATGTTCCCACTTTCCAAGCGTAGAATTATCGCCTTGTCAGGCTATGGAACATCATCACATCAGATCAATTCACATGCGAAAGCAAACTCAGAAGTCTAGTCTAGTACAAAATATCCTGCTCACATATTGCTCTAAGATCTCACATCTCTAAAGTCGGCAGCCGAGGCAGTCACATCTACTCGCGCAGGTTCTATAGTGGGTAATCCTTCACGCTCTAGTTGGGCCTCGCGATGCTCCATCTCCTAAAAAGGGTGTACGACGACATGTTAATCATAAAGACTAGTGGATCTCACCCCTCCCCATAAGGCTTGGAGACGAGATGAAGCCTTTAACAAACAACAATAGCCGAAACAACACTGTTAGCAGTAGTATGTGTATATAATCAGGAAATAAGCTAGGAGCAAGCTGAACAACATAGCATCAATAACTGAAATGCAGTAATACACAGTTATTTATAAAGCTCAACCAGCTAGCACACAATCACACATTTGTTCACAACCTGTAATAACACCTTATGTCGACATAGTTTGATCGCTTCTCTTTCAGCAAGGTAGCAAACCCTGCGGTCCTCACCGATATGGCCATCGGTGACAGTGGTCGGTCCTGCCACTTCTAGGTGTAGTCGCACCACACTACCCAGGCCCCAATGTACAACCTGGTGTACTCCTGAATGTAAGCGACATCCTACGATAAAAAAATTCGGCCAACTAGCGGAGAGACCGGCAGGGCATAAAACATGGCCAAGCTCCCGGGGTATGCTACTCCCTAGTGCCTAAAGTTGTCAACCTTCTCGTACCGGCACGAACGGTCTACGAGCATGACCGACCCGCAACTTTTCACCGCAAACAATTTACAAGCATTTCAATAAAGTAATCAACTGACACCTTTCAGGTCTGCAGTGACTTGCCTTACTCGACCTGAAATAATTCATGCATGCTACCGTATAGCTTGTTCGTACCGCTCAACTTTGGATAAGAAGCGTAGCGATCGTGAGAGCCTATTATTTAGGGCTAGCCTTGGAGGAACAACTCATCTCTAAGTTATCCTAAACTAATGCTTACCCAGTTAAACCGCTTATCCGAGCGGGACTCGAAATAAAAGTGCTGAAATGAAACGTTAGTAAATTGTAATAAATAAAGTATGGTAATGAAATACTACTGTAAATCAAGTACAAAAATTGAAATACTGAAATGAACTGTAGTAAATAAAATACTAAACTGAAATATAAGACAACTTCGTTCCAAAGAGGAAGGTTTTACAATTCTGCGGCGAGTTCTTTGTATTTTTACCGTATTAGGGTCTGCCGGTTTATTTGAGTTCGATACTTACTTTAGTTGGACCTTTAGGGTGACTTATCGGATTTGCGTCGATCTGTTAGAGCCTTATTATAATACCAAGCCTCTTTATTATAAACACCCGATTTAATCATTGAGACTCTAAATCTTCGCAAGTGGCTTAATCATGAGATCTTTTAACTTCAATTGCTTGCATCGGGGCAGATCAAGTTCTTGTATTACGATCGTAATCCTTCCGATTTAAACCTCTTTTATTCAATAAATACCAAAAAGAGTTGAAAAATTATAAAACTTGTAATATCCATAATATTCTCAACATAGTTGAGCTTGTTTTGGCTTTTGAAAAATTATTCGCCTCGAATAAACACTTACATTAAAATACCAAAAAATACTTTTGCAAATACAAAAATTCACAAATTTTGATTGAGGATTTATACCAACTTAAAGAGGCTTCCAAAATTTTATCAGACTTATTTCACCAATTAGAAGCTCTCTAGAATATTTAGAATAAGGAAGAGACCACAACTTAATTTCTCAAAAATAGATAATCTTTTCAATAACTCACTAAAACTTTTCACTAGATGGAAACCTGTCTCACTGTCATCCAGACATTTTTTTCATATTTTTATACTAAAGTTAAAAGCCTCTGATATTTTTAAACAATTAATTTTTACATTATTTAAATCTTTAAAAATATCTGAAATACATAATAATATCTAATTATTTTTTAGGGGTTGCGTCATCCTCCAAGAAATATCATACAAAAATTTAAGTAGTTTTAATTGAGCAATTTTCTTTTGAAATTTTCATAACGAAGGGAACTATATTAATTGAATCACAAAAATGTTACATAATTGTTAAAAATTTACAAATAATTACAGAAATGGTAAATAGACCGTAGTCATCTTCCTGATATTTCTCCATATTTGTCAACCATATGAGGTCCTCTGGTTTGAGAAATATCCCTTATTTTAATTGATAAAAATGCCAAATAATATCAGAAAATTATCAAATTTTTATGAGTTGTAGCTGACATCAAAAGGAAAAATATTTTATGTTCAACATTTTATCATCAGAGCCTTCAATCAAGCCCAGATAAATCAAGAAGATCATGTTAAGAAGTGGGGTGCGGATAACAGATCATAAATAGATCTCTTCGGCTGAGATTGAGCTAGACAGAGCGCACCCATTGGCCTCGCAGCGGATCTGGCGCAGATCCGCCGTGGGGTGAGATTTGTGCCGCCCGGTTCTTGATCCTGATCGGACAACACTTGTAGCTCCCCGACGGTACGTAGGAGGCTTGCGAGGCCTCCCCACCGCCAGCCAGCCATTGGCTTTCCGCACCACCGCCCCCGACCAACTCGTCGGGGGTTTGCGCAACTTCCGGTAGTGTCCGGCGGCCTAGCGTCGCCGACCGCTGCCGAGCATTATTTATACAGGGAGGGAAAACGCACGGGTGCCGTCAGAGCTCCTTTTTACGGCGGCACCACCGCCTTGACTTTGCCAGGAGAGGGTCCCTGACCCCTCTTCGGTGAGGTACAACCTCCCAATGGCTCAACAACACGCTGGGAGGTTCACGTCGTCCGACCACCACCCGAGCATACAATATGGCTCAGGTGGAGGCAACGCTCCGACGGTCGTGAGCGCCATGCGACTCGTCGGCATGCTAGGGAGGGAGAAGAGGAGGAGAATGTTGGAAATTGATCCAGCCGTCTCCAATTGATTGCTCCTGCTATTCCCATTGCCATAAACGCTTCGTGGGTCGCATCTGATGCTTCGTCTTCTATTCCTGCATTTAAACAAACCGTGATTAGTTTATGTATGAATTGGGTCTATATATATCAGCCCAGAGTTTTGTAATAACGGTGCAACAATGTATGCTTTCCTGTTTTGAATGAAGATGGTTCTGCTTTCTCTCCTCTTCCTCCCTCTTCTACTTCCCCCTCTTTTGTTCTGTTACTCTCTATAGTGGTATCAAAGCACTCGTTCCATCCTTGGACCAGGATTTTCTCATTGTTTTATCAAACATGGCCACACCATCTACCACTCCTCTAGTATCCTCTTCCTCTACCACCATTCCCATATTCGATGGAGAACAAGGAATTCCCTCCACTGGTAAAAATGTGGAAGGGAATCCTCCTACCGCCAGCAAAGAACAGATCATGAAAGATGCAAGGGCCCTCCAACTCATCCAACTTGGTGTTTCAAATGAACTCTTTCCACGTATTATGGGATCTCAGTCGGCCAAGGCCGCTTGGGATACCCTGAAAGAAGAATTTCAGGGCACTCAAAAGCACATCTCTATCAAAGTTCAAACCTTATGGAGGCAGTTTGAAGGCCTCAAAATGCAAGAGAATGAAGACATACAGACCTTTTTTGCCCGGGCCACAAATATCACCAACCAAATCAAAAATTTTGGGGACACCATCACCGACCACCAAATTGTTGTGAAGATTCTTAGGAACCTCACAAGAAAGTTTGATTATGTCATTGCAGCCATAGAAGAAGCTCACTCTCTTGACAAACTCTCCCTCATACAGCTCATGGGTTCTCTCCTCTCACATGAAGATCGCATGAAGAACACTCACCCCACCATTGAAGAATCTCTTCAAGATAAGCTTTTTATTTCCCAAACTACTTCCTCATCTCCCAGGCCAACACCCAAGCAATCTAACACAGTTTTTTCTCAGCAACCACATCACACATTTAATCAAACATCACCTTTTAGCTACATTCAAACACCCATTTCCTGTTACCCTCCACCACACATCAATCCTATGAGCTCTCCTCAACATCCTTTCCCTACATTTCTTCCTACTCAAACCCCCCATCCAGCTTCAACCTTTTCTCCAACCACTTACAACTACAGCCCCTGGACACCTTCTGCTCCCCGTGGACAAGGCAGAGGTAGACATCCTCTCCAACGACCACCCATGCCAAACTACCCCACTCCTCCACCAATGCTCCCATACCCCTTTTGCTCCCTTTGCAGAAACACATCCCACGAAAATAAAGACTGCCCATTCAGATGCAAACGTTGCAAAAGGCCTACTCACACCCACAATAACTGCTGGTATCAAGATGACAACAAACAGTCTGAAGAATCTCCCCCTGAAAAGATGTTCTACATCAGCCAAAAGGATGGTGAAACTCCCGACAACAACTGGTATATCGACAGCGGATGCTCCAGTCATATGTCACACAGCAAACAATCCTTTATTTACCTTGATGAAAGCCATAAATCTGAAGTATTTCTAGGAGATGGAAATGCTCAAGTGATAGAGGGCAAAGGAACCATTGCCTTCACCTCTATCACAGGAGAACAAAAGCTTATCACAGATGTTTTCTATGTCCCCAAGCTTGCACAAAATCTCCTAAGTGTGGGCCAACTCACTCAGAAGGGATACACTGTCCTCTTTAACAAAACTGGATGCAAGATTGTGCATGATTCCAGCCAACACGAGATTCTTAAGGTGCCTATGTCCAGCAACAAAGTTTATCCTATCTCAATGGGTAATCCTCACCACCATGCTCTCTACACATCATCCTCTGATACAGCAAAAATGTGGCACTCTCGCTTGGGACACCTCAACTACCAGTCTATCCAACAGATGAAGCAGCACAACATGGTAAGTGGCCTCCCAAATATCATTTTTCACAAACACTTTTGTGAACACTGTCAAGAAGGAAAAGCTCACCGTCTCCCATTCCCCCAAAACTCAACCTGGAGAAGCTCTCGACCTCTTGAGCTCCTTCACATTGATCTTTGGGGACCCGCATCTACACCCACCCAAGGAGGGGCTCTATATTTCCTCCTCATCGTCGATGACTTCTCCCGATATATGTGGATCTTCTTCTTGCAAAACAAAGCCCAAACTTTTAGCCAATTTTCTCAATTCTCAAAACAAATTGAAAATCAACTGAACACTAAGATTTGCTGTATCAGAAGTGATCGTGGAGGAGAATTTCTCTCCTCTGAATTTCAAATTTTCTGTCAGACAAATGGGATACGACGTGAGCTGACTGCCCCTTACTCACCCCAACAGAATGGAGTTGTCGAGCGCCGGAATCGAACCATTCTTGAGATGGCTCGATCCCAGCTGTATGCCAAACACATGCCCAAGAAATTCTGGGCAGATGCCTGCTATAATGCCGTCTATCTTCTCAATAGATCACCCACCAGAGCTCTTGAGAACACCACCCCATATGAGGCCTTGTTCAACCACAAGCCGCAGATTAATCATCTCCGGATCTTTGGCAGCATTGCCTATCACTACATCCCCAGCAACAAGAGAGAAAAGTTGGATAAGAAAACCATGAAATGCATAATGATTGGTTATAGTCTTGAAACAAAGGGATATCGTCTCTACCACCCTCCCACACAGAAACTTTTCATCTCCAGGGACGTCTCCTTCAATGAAAATGATGAATGGCAGTGGGAGTTAGAGAAAGACCAACTTGTTGTTCATACCAGTGATACCATTATGATCGACAAGGCTGCCCAAGGACAGTGGCCGTCAGAACAGGAGAATGAGCATGAGGTGGCGGTTGCCTGTGACCCCCTTACTGTCGACGAGGCCGTCCAACACACCTTCTCCCCTGCTTCAGACAATTCCCGTCTGAATCTTGAACAGTCTCCTGTTTCATCATCGCCAAAGAAAATGAGATCCCTTGATGAGATCTATGCTAACTCTGAACTCACCAACTTTGCTTTGTTCTCACAGGCCCCCACATCTTATGAGGAAGCATCCACCAACAATGAATGGCAGCTGGCCATGAAGGAAGAAATGCATATGATCGAGAAAAACAATACATGGCGACTCGTGGACAGACCTCCAAACATTGATGTCATCGGTCTAAAATGGGTATACAAGATTAAAGAAGATGAAAATGGTAAACCCATCAAGCTGAAGGCTCGCATTGTGGCAAAAGGGTACTCACAAGTTCCCGGAAAAGATTACGATGAAACCTACGCTCCCGTGGCAAGAATGGACACCATTCGTCTCATCCTCGCCTTCGCCGCCCAACACAAGTTCCCCGTCTTCCAGATGGACGTAAAATCTGCTTTCCTAAATGGAGAGATCACCGAAGATGTCTATGTTGCCCAGCCACAAGGTTTTGAAACCGCCGACAAACACAAGGTATACAAACTAACCAAAGCCCTCTATGGATTGAAACAGGCTCCCCGCGCCTGGAACTCCAACATTGATGCTTTTCTTACCAAGGAGAAGTTCATCCGGAGCCCCAATGAAGCCTCCCTGTACATCAAAAGGAGCACAGGAGACAGAATTCTCATAGTATGCATCTACGTCGATGATCTCATCGTAACAGGAAGTGATCCAGATCAAATTGATAAATTCAAACAAACAATGAAAACCACATATGAAATGACTGATTTAGGGATGCTTAACTTCTTCTTGGGCCTTCAAGTTAAGCAGCTCCCCGGCACCATCTTTATCTCACAAGAGAGATATGCCATTGAGTTACTAAAGAAACACTCCATGATCAATTGCAATCCCAGCGTTACTCCCATCTCTCCCGGCACTCAATTTACTCAAGCCGAAGAAGACGCCGACACTGACGCTGAAACATTCAGAAGTCTCGTTGGGTCACTCCTATATCTCACTCACACACGGCCGGACATCGAGTATGCCGTTGGTATGATCTCTCGCCATGTTCACAAGCCCAAACACTGTCATATGCTTGCCGCAAAACGCATTCTGCGCTACATTCAGGGAACAAAGGGTTACGGTCTCTACTACCAGCAAGAAAGGGACAGCACACTTAATGGTTTCACCGACTCCGATTGGGGCGGCTCTAATAATGATCGTAAGAGCACGGGGGGGGGGGGGGGGGGGGGTACATCTTCTTCGACGGAAGTAAGCCCATCACCTGGTCATCAAAGAAGCAAAGTACCGTTGCCCTGTCATCCACCGAGGCGGAATACATGGCACTATGCGCCGCCTCCTGTGAAGCCGCTTGGCTAAAAAGAATCAACAGAGAGATTAGAGGTGAAGAACAGAAAGAAGAAGCCATTCCCATACTGTGCGACAACCAATCGGCCATAGCTCTCTCGAAGAACCCCGTATTTCACAAACGCAGCAAGCACATAGACCTCAAGTACCACTTTGTGAGAGAAATGGTAGAAAAGAAAGAAATCCAAGTCCGATTTTGCCCCACTGAGAACCAGCTCGCCGATATCCTAACTAAGCCCCTGGGAAGACAGAGATTCATCGCCATTCGCTCTGCCCTAAATATCAGAGACGGCTTAGATCACGAGGGGGTGTTGGAAATTGATCCAGCCGTCTCCAATTGATTGCTCCTGCTATTCCCATTGCCATAAACGCTTCGTGGGTCGCATCTGATGCTTCGTCTTCTATTCCTGCATTTAAACAAACCGTGATTAGTTTATGTATGAATTGGGTCTATATATATCAGCCCAGAGTTTTGTAATAACGGTGCAACAATGTATGCTTTCCTGTTTTGAATGAAGATGGTTCTGCTTTCTCTCCTCTTCCTCCCTCTTCTACTTCCCCCTCTTTTGTTCTGTTACTCTCTATAGAGAATCCACCTCTGTTGAGGGCCTTCGAGTGCCTCCTTGTTGAGTTGCCATGGGAGGTGGAGCTCAGCTGGGGTTTTCTGGCGAGGAGTGCTGGCAGGGTGGTGGCTGGACTTGTTTGAGCTGGGTAGAGGAGTGAAGAGTGAAGTGGGGGTTGGCAGTCTTATGTAGAGGAAGGGGAGAGCCCCTCCCTCTTCTTTTCCTTCTCAGCAAAGGCAAGGGGAGCCATGGTTGGGTTGCACCAACCATGGTTGGCAGCTATCACTCATCAAGGAGGGTGACTGTAACTCCTTTGGCCAATGATAAAAGTTGGGAGGCATGGTTTGGTTAGGGAGGCTTGGAGAATGACTTGAAAAGAGAGAAAGAAAGAGGGGTTTAGCCTAGGAATGTATCTAGGCTTGGAGGGGTGGCCTTGGACCCAACCTTTTCCTCCTAGAATCCTGTGTCATGTCTGATTGGATGAAGGCTTAGGTGGATTTCTACTTAAAGCCTTTTTGAAAAGATTCTCCAAAAATAGTGTTTTTAGAGGGTTTGACCAAAGTCAAACATAGGGTAGGTCCCCCATGCGGGTCAAGGTCAATGTAGGTCCAAGTCGTCGAGTAACGAGCTATTGTTGATGCATCGGGGTCGAACTCAAGCGTTCGCGCTTTTCGAGATGTCATATATTTTTATGCGTTATATTTTTACTACTCGACCAAACGATATCAGACTTGAGCGTAATGAATTCTGTTGCTCTCGTATTGACCATACGTGTCCAATGCAACTGAATGAGGTCAATTTCAAGTTCATATGCTCAATATACTAAAATGGTGTCGTCATGACGTACTACGATACTCAAAATGGTCGTCTTCTATAAATATCCTTGGATTGGAACGAAACGAGTTTCGTTACACTCGTATCGACTAAACGAGTATATTACAACTGACAGAAGTCGATTCAGAGCACATATGCTCAATATATTAAAACGACATCATCGTGACGTGTTACGATACCCAAAATGGTCATTTTCTCTAAATGACCTCGGACCGGAATGAAACGAGTTCCATTGCACTCGCATCTACTATACACGTCTATTGCAACAGACGGAAGTCAATTTGGTGCACGTATGCTCTGTTGGGGTGCCAGAATTCCCAAGGCGCTGCAGTGCTATTCGAACCGGAAGGGTGTGTCCCCCGTGGGTCTAACTGACTGCCCCGTGGATCCGCCCGAGGATAGCTGACTCTATAAAGGAGCGGTAGGCGCCTTGACCAACAGGCCGGTCTTTTGGTGCAGTTGGTTGCGCCGTATCCCTACATGCTCAATATAGTAAAACATCGTCTTCGTGACGCGCTACGATACTCAAAATGGTCATTTTATCTAAATGACCTCAGATCGGAATGAAATAAGCTCTGTTGCACTCGTATCGACTATACGAGTCTATTGCAACTGACATAAGTCAACTCAGAGCACATATGCTCAATATAGTAAAACGTCGTCATCGTAACGCGTTACGATACTCAAAATGACATTTTCTCTAAATGACCTCGGATCAGAACGAAACCAGTTCTGTTGCACTCATATCGACTATACGAGTCTATTGCAACTGACGGAAGTCGATTCAGAGCACGCATATGCTCAATACACTAAAATGTCGTCGTCGTGATGCGCTACGATACTCAAAATGGTAATTTTCTCTAAATGACCTAAGATCGGAATGAAATGAGTTATGTTGCACTCGTATCGACTATACGAGTATATTGTAACTGAAGGAAGTCGATTCGGAGCACGTATGCTCAATATGCAATTTTGAGTCACTTCCTAGCTTCTAGGGCTCCTTATATGCGTTCATGTCACTTATATTGGGTCATCTAGGGTTCTAGTGGCCCAATAAAAGTCGGGATGTTACACCATGTGCAAATTGTAAGATGCAGAGTGTCACGCGACAAATACTGCACGAAAAATTCCACGCAGCAAATACCGCAACAATTGTCGTACCAAGGGGGCGCGATAAATACCGCGCCAATGGGGTGCTGAACAGCGCCCCCACCCCTTATTGGACGCTGACCAAGTCAACGCCTTTGGGTGGCACTCCCCATTGTGGAGTGCCCTCACACCCTAGTGGGGGAGTTAGGCCCAATCGGCTCTCCCAAATTAGGGAGTGTTGAGATCTCCCTAATTGGGGAGTCCTGAGCTCTCCCCAATTGGGGAGTGCTGAGCACTTGCGCAGCAGCTACCGCAGGGGGTCGCGCGATATTTAATTACCGCGCATCCCTTCCCCCTTCTTTGGCGTCGTCACCAGCACTTCCCAACACCACGCCCTCCGCAGCGTGCACTATTGCACCTTCATCAACATGATCGATGTGCTTCCGCACTCACAACTTGCTCATAATGCTTTTGTGCTCATGACATGCTCGCAACGCCTCCGCGCTCACGATGCGCTCGTAAGACCTCCGCGCTCACGATATGCTCACAAGACCTCTGCGCTAATGGAACACTTACAAGGCCTATACGCTCACGACATGCTCACAACACCTCTGCGCTCATAGCACGCTTACAACACGTCCGCGCTCACGACATGCTCACATGGCCTCGATGTTCGCGATTTGCTCAGAACGCCTCCGTGCTTGCGGCGCGCTCAGAACGCCACCACGCTCATGACGCGCTCACAACACCTCTATATTCTCGACATGCTCATAATGCCTTCGCGTTCATGTCAATCTCAAAATGCCGTCGTATTCGCGACATGCTCAGAACGCCTCCGCGTTCGTGGCACACTCACAATGCTTTCGTATTCGCGGAATGCTCAAAATTCCTCCGCATTTGCGGCATGTTCATAATGCCACCACATTCGCTAACGCTCAGAATTCCTCCGCGTTTCTGGAATGCTCAGAATGCCTCCGCGTTTGTGGACGTTCAAAATATTTTCACGTTTGCAGTACGCGCAGAATGCCTCCGTGTTTGCGATACACACGATAATTAATTTTCTTAACTTCTCATAATGCAGGACTCGTTCATTGACGTCATCGACGCCAACAGAACTGCCCAAACTGCTTGAACTTCATGAGGGGGAACACTGTCATATCAACAGAAATGTCAATTCATGTACTCTAGATCGTGAAATTTGATTAGCCCATCTAGTAGTTATGGTGCTTTATTTACAACAACAAAATTATCAAGACGCCCCTGTCAAAAACTATAAAAGGAGTCAAGAGCCTAGATTTTTGTCAAGAACCGTGGCTGGACTTGTTTGAGCTGGGTAGAGGAGTGAAGAGTGAAGTGGGGGTTGGCAGTCTTATATAGAGGGAGGGGAGAGTCCCTCCCTCTTCTTTTCCTTCTCAGCAAAGGCAAGGGGAGTCATGGTTGGGTTGCACCAACCATGGTTGGCAGCTATCACTCGTCAAGGAGGGTGGCTGTACCTCCTTTGGCCAATGATAAAAGTTGGGAGGCATGGTTTGGTTAGGGAGGCTTGGAGATTGACTTGAAAAGAGAGAAAGAAAGAGGGGTTTAGCCTAGACATGAATCTAAGCTTGGAGGGGTAGCCATGGACCCAACCTTTTCCTCCTAGAATCTTGTGTCATTTCTGATTGGATGAAGGCATACGTGGATTTCTACTTAAAGCCTTTTTAAATTTTTTTTCCAAAATAGTGTTTTTAGAGGGTTTGACCAACGTCAAACATAGGGTAGGTCCCCCATGTGGGTCAAGGTCAATGTAGGTCCAAGTCGTCGAGTAACGAGCTATTGCTGATGCATCGGGGTCGAACTCAAGCGTTTGCGCTTTTCGAGATGCCATATATTTTTATGCGTTATATTTTTACAACTCGACCAAACGATATCAGAATTGAGCGTAACGAATTCTGTTGCTCTCGTATTGACCATACGAGTCCAACGCAACTGATTGGGGTCAATTTCGAGTTCATATGCTTAATATACTAAAATGGTGTCGCCATGACGTGCTACAATACTCAAAATGGTCGTCTTCTATAAATATCCTCGGATTTGAACGAAATGAGTTTCGTTGCACTCGTATCGACTAAACGAGTATATTGTAACTGACAGAAGTTGATTCGGAGCACATATGCTTAATATATTAAAACGACGTCATTGTGACGTGTTACGATACCCAAAATGGTTCTTTTCTCTAAATGTCCTCGGATCAGAACGAAATGAGTTCCATTGCACTCGCATCTACTATACACGTCTATTACAACTGACAGAAGTCAATTCGGTGCACGTATGCTCAATATAGTAAAACGTCGTCGTCGTGATGCGCTACGATACTCAAAATACATTTTATCTAAATGACCTCAGATCGGAACGAAACGAGCTCTGTTGCACTCGTATCGACTATACGAGTCTATTGCAACAGACAGAAGTCAACTCAGAGCATGTATGATCAATATAGTAAAACGTCGTCATCGTAACGCGCTACGATAACTCAAAATGACATTTTCTCTAAATGACCTCGGATCAGAACGAAACGTGTTCTGTTGCACTCATATCGACTATACGAGTCTATTGCATCTGACGGAAGTCGATTCAGAGCACGCATGCTCAATACACTAAAACGTCGTCGTCGTGACGCGCTACGATACTCAAAATTGTCATTTTCTCTTAATGACCTAAGATCGGAACGAAATGAGTTTTGTTGCACTCGTATCGACTATACGAGTCTATTGTAACTAATAGAAGTCGATTCGGAGCACATATGCTCAATATGCAATTTTGAGTCATTTCCTAGCTTCTAGGGCTCCTTATATGCGTTCATGTCATTTATATTGGGTCATCTAGGGTCCTAGTGGCTCAATAAAAGTCGGGATATTACACCATGTGCGAATTGCAAGATGCAGAGTGTCACGCGACAAATACTGCACGAAAAATTCCGCGCAACGAATACCGCAGCAATTGTCATTACAAGGGGGCGCGACAAATACCGCACCAATGGGGTGCTGAACAACGCCCCCACCCCTTATTGGACACTGACCAAGTCAACGCCTTTGGGTGGCACTCCCCATTGGGGAGTGCCCTCACACTCAAATGGGGGAGTTGCCTGCTACGACACTCCCCATTTTGGGAGTGGGCCTAACTCCCCAATGGGTGAGTTAGGCCCAATCAGCTCTCCCAAATTGGGGAGTGCTGAGCTCTCCCTAATTGCGGAGTCCTGAACTCTCCCCAATTGGGGAGTGCTGAGCACTTGTGCAGCAGCTACCGTCGGGGGTCGCACGACATTTAATTATCGCGCGTCCTTTCCCCCTTCTTTGGCGCCGTCACCAGCACTTCCCAGCACCACGCCCTTCGCATCGTGCACTACTGCACCTTCATCACCATGATCAATGCGCTTCCCCACTCACAACTTGCTCATAATGCTTTTGTGCTCACGACATGCTCACAACGCCTCTGCGTTCACGACGCGCTCGTAAGACCTCCGCGCTCATGATACGTTCACAAGACCTCTGCGCTAACGAAACACTTACAAGGCCTATACGCTCACGACATGCTCACAACACCTCTGCGCTCATAGCACGCTTACAACGCCTCCGCGCTCACGACACCCTATGAAAGTGAGTTTTAGTTCTTAATATATTTTAAAGGTCTTGTTTAAGTTTATTTCAAAAGTAATGTTATATATAAATATATATGAGTGCTGAGTGCTCTATGAGTAATAAACACAAACAGTAAGAGTGCATAAATAACACAGCACAACAATAAGAAATAAAACAAAACAAACAAGCAAGGTACACATCCAGATGACACAAGAAATATAGTAGTTCCCCAATCAACCTGGGTACATCTACTCTTCTACCCAATGGTAGGAATCCACAAGGAGGTTGTTGATCAGGTGCCCTCACACCAAGGTGATTTTGATAAGGTGTCCACACACCATAGAGCTTTTGATCAGGTGCTCAAAACTAAGATGCAGGTTTTTGCTAAGGTGGCCTGTCACCGGGAGTTAACTTTTAAAGGGAGTTATAACCCTTTACAAGATGGGAAGGAATAAAAGAAAACAAAAGATTAAAGGTGTTCTTCTCTTTTCTGAGAAGACTCTTGAATATCCTGATTGGTAGTTGAGTTGGATCTTGATGATGATGTTGAAGAAAGCCCCCCTGTCTAATTTAGATTAGATGACAGCTTCTGGATGGAGCTTCTTCTCTAGATTGCAAATGCTCTTCTTTTCTTCTTGCAGTATAGATCCCTGAGCAAATAGTATTGATTGGTGTCTCAGGTTGTAGATGATCTGCAAGGAAGAGTTAGCAAAAATAAGATATAATATATTTTGGATCCTCTTCTTTTTGCTCCTCTATTTCTCTTCCTATTTCTTTTCTTGTACATCAAATATAATATATATTATGTCTATCTTCCTTGCTTTTCTTCTCTGCATATTTATTCTGGAGATCTTGTGGCTGATATGAATTCTTGCCGACAAGATTTGAAAGAGATAATATCTCTTTTATTTTCCAGATCCTCGAGAACATAAGTTGCCGTCTTTAGCTTCTGCAACGGCTCTATTAATTAATGTTGTAACGGCTGGATTGATAAGTCAACAATATATATAGCAATATATAAATAGAAATAATAAAATATTGCTTTAATAACTCTGACAGCATATATATATAATATAATATTTTAGACGAGCTGAGAATATCAATATATAAAGCTGGGAGAAATTCGTCGAGCTCAGCTTCAAGTTCGTCGAGCTCATCATTTGGTTCGTCGACCTGAACATTTGATTCACTGTTTTGAACATCTGCTGAATATTCATCGAACGCAGACTTGAGTTCATCGAACGGAAGGATTCATCGACCGTTGAGATGGGCTGGATCGTCGACCGCTGAATATTGAGTTGTTCGTCGAACGCAGACTTGAGTTCGTCGAACGCAGGATTTCGTCGACCGCTGAGCCTGGATAAATGTGTCGACCGCTGAGCTTGAGTAAAAGCGTCGACTGTTGAGCTGAGGCGGGATCGTCGAGCGCTGAGATAGGAGATCTTCGTCGACCGCTGAGATGGCTGGATTTCGTCGAGCGCAGAATGAACGTCATTCGTCGAGCGCAGAGCGCCGTTCGTCGAACGCAGGTAGCCGTACGTCGAATGCAGAGAACATATGTAAATTTTATTCTTTCTCTTATTTTCTGCTTATTAATATATATGTAATTTCAGTATATTAATTTATATATATTCTTTTCAGCCTTCTACCTTAATGAGATATGATCTAAGTTATACAATGAGTTATGATAGAAACTTAGACATTAAATGTGGATCCTAACTCAAATCAAAACTAAGGTTCCAACACACTAACAAGGCCTTGATGTTCGCGACACGCTCAGAATGCCTCCGCGCTTGCGGCGCGCTCAGAATGCCACCACGCTCATGACGCGCTCACAAGGCCTCGACGTTCTCGACATGCTCATAATGCCTTCACGTTCAAGGCACTCTCAAAATGTCATCGCGTTCGCGACATGCTCAGAACGCCTCCGCGTTCGTGGCATGCTTACACTGTTTCCGTATTCGCAGAACGCTCAGAATGCCTTCGCATTTGTGGCACGTTCAGAACGCCTCCATGTTCGCTAACGATCAGAATTCCTCCGCGTTCGTGGAACGCTCAGAATGCCTCCGTGTTTGCGGACGCTCAAAATATCTCTGCATTTGCAGCACGCACAAAATGCCTCCGCGTTCGTGACACACACGATTATTAATTTTCTTAACTTCTTAGAATGCAGGACTCGTTCATTGACGTCATCGACGCAACTGAACTTCCCAAACTGCTCAAACTTCATGAGGGGGAAAACGGTCATATCAACAGAAATGACAATTCATGTGCTCTAGATCGTGCAATATGATTAGCCTATCCGGTAGTTATGGTGCATTGGTTACAACAACGAAATTATCAAGCCGCCCCTGTCAAAAACTATAAAAGGAGTCAAGAGCCTAGAGTTTTTGTTACGGTTTGCCCTCATATCAAAAGTATTTCAATATATGCATTTAGGGTCTTTCGCCACGACCTGGTACCGTGATAAATGCCCTGATTATTAGCCACGACTTATAATTTGTCGTGACAAATACTTCTAGTATTAGCCACACATTATAATTTATTGTGGCTAATATTTTAAGTATTAGTCAGGGACTTTAATTTTTCGTGTCTAATGCCTGAGTATTAGCCATGATTTACCTATCCCTGGCTAAAATAAAGCTATTAGCCATGATTTTTTTTGGCATGGCTAATGCACTAGTATTAGCCACGATATTTGCTCTGTGGTTAATATAAATATAGCTAAAACTCAACTTTCTTGTAGTGTATGGGAATGAAGCGTGTCTTCAAGAAATATGCCTTCGAGAAGTGTGCCAAGGGAAAATTATTGGATGGCTGACGAGTTATACTCTGAGACAACCCACATGAAAGATGATCTGAGAGGGCAACCCGTGCGAAAATAATAGAACTTCGTGGGTATGAAACCGTATGCAGGTTGATATAAAGTATGTAGGCGGTGGTCATGGGAAGACTTCCACGTCCCAATAAAAGTCCAAATGTTACCCCTTACAACTAATTTATAGTATTTGATGATATTAGGGATTGGATTCTACCATGGTTCTAATGTTTGTTTCGAGCGCATGAGATAGGCGCGGGTAAATGATATCGCACAAGGGACTAAGAAAGTCGTTGAGCAGGCTACCTCGGGTGTACAACCCTCATTCTCCAAGTTTGGGCCCACTCAAAGCCACGTAGGCAGGAGTCAAGGTTAAAATGTCAACACAGAGGTCAGCAGACCAAGACACAAGACAGCTCAGCCAGCAGAAGCAGAAGAAGGCATGAGCGAGTATGGGTGGACTCGCGCAAGTAGCCTTGATACTCGCCAAAAGGTGGGCGACCATAGGTGATACTCGCCCCTTTCAAAGCAAGGTCGCCTCAATGTCGCCTAGTTGCCGAGTTGGGTGGGGTATAAATAAGACCCCCCTCCCTTTGGTTTTCCTATAAATAGGACCCCATGGGTACTTGGATTGGCACCTGAACTTGAGCTTTGGAAACTCCCACTTTCAAATTCTCGAACCCGTCATCCTTGGCCGTTACTCCCGATACTAGCCAAGTCGGTGACTTCCTCGTACCCCGCTCGACCATTTTTTGGTTTTGGAGGGAAAGTCTCTTCTGCGCTTCTGGGTACGTGGTGGGACCTCCTTGCCGCAACGCCTGAGGTTCTATTATTCTTTGTCTGATCCCTCTTCGTCGTTGCCAGTCAGGCCTTCTCGTTGGACTGCTGGGCGAGTAGCCTCCGGCTGCATTGATCCGAATTTTGGAGCTAGGATTTTCCTGGCTTCAACACTTTGGTGCGATGAGCGTGGATCGTAGCCAGAGGGAGAAAGTTTGGTGGAAATGCGAGATGGTTGTAGTGACGACCATGCAGAGGTAGTCGGGAACTCGGCCGGCGGCGGCGAGTTCGTGACGTTGGCGGTCTTTGAGGAATTCACGCGGAGAATAGAGGGGTCCATGTGAGTAGCTTTCCAACCTCGCGCGGAAGGAACGACGACCTCGCCTCATCGTCCGATTCTGACTGAAGAGGGTGTTTCCCCTCGGCGAGTAGGGAAGGAGCACGTGGAGGAGCTGGAGGGCCAAGGAGGTCGCAGTTCTACCCGCAGGTTTCACAGGGAGCAGGCGGAATCCGATTCCGCGGGAGGAGGAGCAGGCGAGGTACTTCGGTACTCGCCAATTCAGCGAGTATGGAGGAGATACTCGCCAAGCAGAGGTTTGTCGCCAGTTTGGTGGGAGGAGCCCATTCTGTGAAGAGATCATTGCTGCGCCGGTGCCGGAGGGGTTCAGAGATCCCGTGATGAGTTAATACCCAGGGAGGGATGACCCTATCCGACACATCCAGTGGTTCGAGGATGTAGCCTCCATCTGAACCATGTTTGATGCCTTCAAGTGTAGGCTCTTCGCTATCACCTTCCGGGGGAAGGCCAGGGACTGGTGGAGGGACTGGTTCCACCAGTTGCCAGCAGGTTCAATTTACTGCTTCGAGGACTTGTATCAGGGGCTGACCATGCGGTTCGCCATGACCAAGAAGATGAAGAAGGAGGCTACGACCCTCTTCCATCTGGTGTAGGGAGCAAAAGAGACGTTGGGTCATTATATCGATCGTTTCCAGGAGGAGGTGTTGGATATCCAAGAGGTTGATGGTCCCACCTTGCAGCTGGCCCTAACGTTCGGCCTTCGCGAAGGTCTCTTCAAGTTGGAGCTTGGCAGGAATCCTCCCTATTCCTACGACAACCTCATCGAGAGGGCCAACAAGTTCGTCAAGGTTGAGGCTTTCAACCACGACTTCCTATCCAGGCTCACCCGAGTGACCAGAGAAGATGAGGAGGAAGAAGAGAAGACCCCCGAGAGGAGGAAGAAGGAAGAGCCCAGGAGGGCAGAGAAGCGGAAGCCAGAGGGGAGGAGAAGAGAAGAAAGGAAGAGGGACGAGCCCAGGAAGGAGGAGCCTAGAAGAAACGATGAGAGGAGACTCATTGTGGCTCCGGAGCATCGGGAGGAGGAAAGACGCTATCAAGTTCCTGTCAACCGGCCACCTTGGAGGCCGCCAAGAGGACCTCAGCGTCAGGATCGGGGAAGGAGATCCCTAGAGAGAAGACACTTCGACCGGCCAGAGAGGCGTCCGAAAAGAAGAAGGGAAGAAGCAATGGCGGTTGCCCGGCGCGGCAATCGGCAAGGTCGGAAGAACCGGCAGAGGAGGACGCAGCCAGAATAGATTCCCCTTTACTGTGATCTACATCAAGTAGAGGGGCACGAGACCATGGCTTGCCCAAACTTTTGAGAAGCCAGGAGGAGGTTGGCGGCGGGAGAAGCAGGAGGAGAGCAGCGGAGGATTGAAGCCCCTGTCGAGCCGCCGACAGTGCAAGCCGTCGGTCGAAGGAGGAATGCAGACCGAGTCGACCATGGAGGTCGAGGAGACCTCGCCCAGGGAGGCAGAGGAGGAGTGGGGGTGATCCATGGGGGAGCAGGGCTGGGAGCTTCCCGCAAGGGCAGTCTCCATCAAATCTATCGAAGGAGTGTTGCTTCGACCTCGCAAGCACCGCCCCCATTGGAGGAAATCACCTTCTCCGAGGAGGACATGTTAGGGAATGAGAATCCCTTCCATGATGCCCTCGTGATCCAAGCAGCCGTGGAAGACTTCACCGTTGATCGGATTCTGATCGATAACGGTAGTTCCGTGAACGTCGTCTTCAAGGAGACGTTCGACGGGCTGGGCGTCGGAGCAGAAAGAGTTCGAGCGCCGGATGGTCCCCTCTTTGGCTTCTCAGGAGAGAAGAAGGAGGTGGAAGGAGGAGTAGATCTCCTTGTAACACTCGGTGGCACCTCCCTCAACTGCCGCTTCGTCATCGTCGACGCCCCGAGTTGCTACAAGGCCATCTTCGGAAGGCCACTTCTCAACACCTTCAAAGTCGTTCCGTCTTTCTACCATTAGTGCCTCAAGTACTGCCAGGGGGACGTCCATGTGAGGATCAGGAGCGATCTAAGAGCCGCCCGCGAGTGCTATCTCAGCGCGGTTAGCATCATCAGTTGGATGGATGACACAGAGGAGTTCAAAAGAGTGCTAGGAGGAACGGCCCGGCTGGAAGCGTCCGAAGAAGTTGAAGAAATCGAGGTACTATCTGGGGCAGGAGTATCTGGGTTGCTGAAGATCGGAGGATCGCTGAAAATCAGCGAGAAGATAGAGATGACGACGTGTCTGCAAGAGAACGTCGACATCTTTGCCTGGAGTGCTGCTGAGATGCCTGAGATCGATCCAGAGGTTGCCTGCCACCGCCTCAATCTCGACCCCGCGGTCAAGCCCGTCTGCCAGAAGAAGAGGTCAAGTGCCATCATGTTAGCCGTTCCTATCCACGAGGAAGTAAAGAAGCTGCTGGATGCAGGCTTTGTGTCGGAGATCCAGTACCCAGGCTGGGTCTCAAATGTTGTAATGATGAAAAAGGCTGGGGGCAGCTGGCGTATGTGTGTGGATTTTTCTTTAATGAATAAAAGCCGCTCGAAGGATTGTTATCCCTTGCCTCGAATCGACGCGCTGGATGATTCAGCCGTCGGTTTTTCTGTGATGAGCTTTCTTTATGCGTTTTCAAGATACCACCAGATCCGAATGTATCCCCCCCGATTGTCGCAATGTTTCCTTCATCACTGGTGATGGCTGCTACAGTTACAGGATGATGCCCTTCGGGCTAAAGAACGCAGGTGCAACTTACCAGCGGATGATGGACCATGTCTTCAAAGAGCAGAAGGGGAGGAACCTGGAAGTGTATGTGGACGACCTCTTGGTCAAAAGCAAGAGCGTCCAGGAGCATGTAGCTAATCTGGTGGAGACCTTCACGACGCTAAGGAAGTTCAATATGAGGCTCAACCCGACAAAGTGTGTGTTCGGAGCCAGAAAGGGGAAGTTTCTGGGGCATCTCATCACCCCGAAAGGGGTGGAGCCGAACCCTGACAAAGTTAGGGCAATCCTAGATATGACCTCACCGAAGACTATGAAAGAAGTTCAAAGGCTGACATGAAGGTTGGCGGGTCTTAGCCGCTTTATGTCAAAGGAAGGGGAGAAGTGCTCTCCATTTTTCAAGACGCTCCGGAAGAGCGAGGACTTCGCTTGGTCCGACGAGTTCGAGAAGGCACTCGGTAGGCTGAAGGAGCAGTTGACTCAGACACCTCTCCTTCAGAGCCCGAAAGAAGGCGAAGACCTACTCATCTACTTGGGAGTAGGAGTGGAAGCAGTGAGTTTGGTGCTATTCCGAGAAGAAGAAAAGAAGCAGCTCCTCATCTATTATGTTAGCCAGGTGCTCAAGAAGGCGGAGTTGAAGTATCCAATCCTGGAGAAGCTTGCCTTCGCCATGGTGGTGTCGGCGCGGAAGCTCCGACCTTATTTTCAAGCTCACTGCATCCGGGTCGTGACTGACCATCCTCTCCGAAGTATCTTGGAAGAGGGTGGAGCATTTAGGAAGACTGGTGAAATGGTCGGTAGAACTCAATGAGTTCGACATTTCCTTCTCGCCTCGGGTGGCGATCAAAGCTTAGGCGGCAGCAGATTTCTTAGCCGACTTCTCGGTGGAAGCAGAGCCGGGAGAGGAGGCTTCTACTCCCATTCCTTGGAAGATATTCGTGGAAGGTATCGCGCTTGTCAGCCCACAGGGAACTTGGATAGAGCAAGCAGTAGAGATCCTCTTCCCAGTCACGAATAATCAAGCAGAGTATGAGGCCATAGTAGCGGGCCTGCGTCTCGCGCAGGAGCTGAGTATTCAAGACATCAGAGCCACCCACCAAAATTTGGAGGGGATTGGGGGTCATTAGACCCATTAATTAATTAACATTTGAATTATGAAATTATTACAAAAACCTTAGAAAAATGTTCTCCTAAAATTCCCATCTTTTGATATGATGTGGGGGTTGATATAGGTAGCCTAGGTTTCAATTTTCAAGTCAATCCCATGACCCAATCAAAAGATATTCAAAGAATGGTGGCTGCCCTACCCTAGGGACCAATCCTACCAAAAAGGCTCTACAGGGAGCTATAGTGCCCCTATTGGGCTGAAACAAATTTTCACTTAAAGTTAACCTAAATACCTACTACTATAATGTAGAACAATTTCTCTGAAACTGAGACTAAGTATTTTTAATATTTATAACAAGGTACTGCATTATATGTGACAGAATAATACAAATCATTTCATTAAATCATTTAGGCCTGCGCTTATCAGATCACGATAGATCCAACGGCTCACAGTCATCGTCCCCAAGTATTGGACGGCGCGCGACAACCCATCCTGGACTCACTTCCTCCTCACCCACCTGAGCGCCGCCCCGGCTGACCAATGCCACCACCACCTTCGTGGAGGTGGTGGCCAGCGATTAGAGGTGGTTGGCCGACCGGAGGTGGCCGGAGTGAGGGGATTTTGAGGGGGAAAGAGGGCTCGAAACGAGCCCTCTCGGAAGCGCGATCCGAGCCCAATTGAGCTCGGATCAAGCCCCGATTTATCAGAGGATCTAGCACTAGAGGAGAGGAAGCGGATTAGACCTGTGTGGGGGCTCGGTGGCGCGTATTCCGGCGAGTCGCCATTGCCGGTGGTGGAGCTTTGGGTGCCATGCCGATATAGGCCTCCTCTGCACGATTCTCACTGGAAAGTTGGGGGTTCTCTTCCTCTCTGATCACTGAAGGTAATGGGGGTTTCAATTCGAGCTTGGGGTGGCTTTATTCCTGAAAGCCATTAATGGCCATTACTAGGATTTCATTTATACTTGGGGGGGGGGGGGGGGGATGAATTGGCCATCAATTAGGCCGGGAAGAAGCTGAAAACTTCTCCTCTCCCCAAGGGGAGGTGAAAGGAGCCATCAATTACTCAGATTAGGGGTTTCTTCTTCCTCCCCAATAACTCCCCTCTCTTTCTCTCTCTTTCAAATTGGGCTTTCTCTCTCCTGACCGACTCTCTTCAAATTGGATGGCCAACTCAGCAGCATTCAATCCTCATGAGGTGGTGGACCACATCAATTGGGTCTAGCTCAAGTGGATTGAGTTCAATTTGGGTAAAGTAGGTCATTTTGACCTAAATTTAGGCTAAGGTTGACTTTGGTCAAATTGACCACTTAGGTTGACCACAATGGGTGGATAGTGACCCATTGGAATCTCTTATGGGTTAGGAAGGTTTAGGTGGAGTCAATTTTGCAAGGTGAGGGTGAATTGCCCCTTAATAGGGCATTTTGACCAAATTAGGGCTAGAGTTGACTTTGGTAAAATTGGCCAAATTGGAGGACCCATGATGGGGCTTTTTGGTCCATTAGGTCCCTAGTGTCCCTATGAGGGTAGGGGCTGGGTCAATTTGGCATGGTGGGGGCCAATTGGCCTTAATTGAGTTAGTTTGACCAATTTAGGATTATGGTTGACTTTGGTCAATTTGGTCTCTTTGGTTGACCCCAATGGGTCCCTGGTGCTCCAAGGGGACCCCTAATGGGTTAGGGATACTATGGTGGGGTCAAGGTTCAAGGTGAGGCCCTAAAGTCCAACTCTAGGCTAGGTATCTGAAAACTACTATTTGCAGACCACTTGAGTTTTCTTCCTCTCACCCAAGCTCACATGGTCTTAAGCTCTTCCTATGATTTTGTCATGACCTAGTCATGAAAAAACCAACTTGGGGGTCTAGTTGTTTGGGGGATGTTACATGTACAACCCATATTCGTCGAGGGTGGACTAATTCGTGAAATGTAAGCAGAAGTCAAAGTCAAAGATCAAGACAAGATCAACCTGAGCATTTGAAGGCCAAGTGAGAGTATCGTAGTTACTCGCCAGGTATACGATATCAGCGACATCTCGCAAGTAGGTGAGATCCTTCCATGGTCATCATAGTCGACAAGCCAACATAGAAAAACTCACAAGGGATGTTTATTCTCACCTACATACTCCCTCTAGGATTTGTCTATAAATAGACCTCAGGAGTACCGTGAATGACACCTCTTTTCCGATCTCTTTTGGGAGACAATCAGTGCTCTCTTGAAATCTTGACCCCCATCTCCCCCTTTTTGTGAGATACTCGCTAAGTGGTGCCTTCCTCGTACCTTGCTCAGCCATTCTTGGTTGTGGAGGGGAAGTTTCTCCCAAACTTCCAGGTGCATGACGGGAGCTCCCTGCTGCAGTACCTGGGGTCTATTGGTAGCTCTCTCTCTCACTCTTCTTAGCTCTAGCCTTCAGATCTGAGTAGCCGGACTGCATGAGCAGTAGCCCCAGACAGCCTTTTGGTCCGAACATTTGGAGCTAGGATTTTCTTGGCTTCAACAAGTAGGTTTTGAGTGAGATGGGAAGGCATGATGGTATAAAGTAAAGTTTTTTTTTTTTTTGGGGGGGGGGGGGGATATTTTCCCTCCATAATTTATGTGTTTTTTATATTAATCATTATTATTTTTGGCACACCCAGAATAAAAGAGCAGAAGAGGGAGCTTTTTCGAAATGTAGAATCAATATAAAATCATTTGGGTCTGGGGCACTGCCCCCTTAACCCCCGTCCAATGATCAGGAAGCATAATCCCCAAAAATTTTGTGTAGGGGCATTTGATACGAGGTTGAGATCTCTCATATTTGACTATATGCATAATCGGCTCATCAACATAGTCCTCTTCGCCGCTATCGCGACGCAACTCTTATCTTGATACATTCGCCTAGCAGCTCATCAGCGTATTCATCTTTGTCACTATTTTGACTTTGCTCATTCTTTGGACCTTTCGCCTATCGAGTCATCGGCGTAGTACTCTTCGTCGCTATCGCGAGTATGCTGCTTCTTTAGAGCAGTCTCCTACATCGTCGTTGCGTGTCACATCTACATCTCCAATAATTCGTCCGATGAAACTAAGTACATTATTAGGATTTGGCTCAGAGTATGCCGAGGTTCTTATTACTTATAGAAAAAGACTAACAGCCTTTAGTACCTTATGTTGTAACCGCTATGCAGTGGAGAAGGCATTCTAGTCGGAGCTCAAGAAAATCGTCAAAGAACGAGCTATTGGAAGCCAATGTTCTATATTCTATGCTGGCTTTACTTTGGATCATTCAATAGATATCCACTATGGTGGTTCAATAACAGTTCTAGTTGATTGAGTGCTATCGCCCTCCTCAGATATGCGAAAGCTTCAAATATTAAAGTTATTGTCTATGCAAGTCTATTGATTTGTTGTTAGTTAAAGATAGTTGGAGATGCTGACAACTCCTTTTCTCTGCTCTTTATGGAAAGAAATGTCTTGGTAGATCACTGGGTATTCTATAGTAACAATTTGATGAGACCATTGAGCTACAAGCCGAAGAATGAGTATAACCTAATAAATTGATACTTATCATTTACGCTTGTGGAGACATCCTAGTTATCGTGAACAAATTCATCATAGTTATATGTATCAAGGTCACAATCAATATCGTCACTATCATCAACAACACCACTACCATCAATAGCGTCACTATCATCAATATCATCAACTTGAAGTGTGTTACATCTAGAAATTTGTTTAGAAAGACCGTAATAAAAGAAATCTAGAAGTCTGTCGCTAGGTATTTGAGCCAAGAAGATGTCCTATTCTTATAGAACCTATCACTAAAATATATGTACCCCAAGAGGGAGATAGGGTTGTGGAGTGAAAATGCTTTTTCATGAGACCGGAAATGAAAACTCTTAACTCTACACAAAGTTTATGAATAAGTGATTGTCTGATAACGCGCAAAGAATATCTGTCTTTCTGCTAAACAAGATGTATTGAACTAAGAATTCTTATGATCCTTTTCTGACATGTATGCTAATAATTTTCATGAAAAACGTAGCAATTGTAATTTTTTGAATTAATGACGTTTAAAAAAAAATTATTTCTACATAGAAACTAACAACGACGCTTTTAAAAACACAACAACAAAAGCATACATGTAGAGGGTATATTTTGTAGTAGGTCCATTTGGTGTGACATTTTTACTCCCGTAAATTTGGACAAAAATACTAGTCATGGAAATATGTTTGGCATGACAACTATTACGTCCACCAAGAAATTAAAAACTAGTTTTGAAGATACAATTGGATGGAGTTATGACCACCACCGCCGTGGTAAACAGAGTCTTAATCAAGGAAATTTATATAAGCGGTTATTGTTTGGCTATTGGCAACCCAAAGATAATAGCAGCCCTACAAAGCGCTATTTGCAACCCAATAGCCAATATGACTATTGCCATCCCAAAATAAAAAAATTTTATTAAACCATGTTTACTTAATGAAATCTAACAAAACGTGATGGTAAACTGACCATTAGGGTCTGTTTGGGAAGGTTTTTTAGCTCCTTTCCGTTTTCTAAAAAACGTCACCGCACCTACAAAACTGTTTGGATTGTCTACCAGTGGAAAAAGCTACCGAGGAAAACTCATTTTTCTCCTCTTTTTGAAAAGTCACTTGGCCCCTACTTTTCATCCCTTTCGAAAAACACTTCCTCATCTTGATACAAGGTTAGGTCATTTTCCGCCCGAGCGCAAATTTTTCTCCCGTGCGAACATTTTTCTGCCCGGGAGAGCATTTCTTCGCCGATGGGCGCATTTTAGGCCCGGACGTGAATTTTTCGCTCGGTCGCGCATTTTTTTCCCGGTCGCACATTCTTCGCCCGGGCGCGCATTGTTTCGCACGGGCGCACATTTTTTGCCCTGGCGCATTTTTCGCCCGGGCGCGTATTTTTCGCATGAGCGCACATTTTTCGCACGGGCACGCATTTTTCGCCCGGGCGCACATTTTTTGCCCGACGGGCATTTTTCGCCCGGGCGCACATTTTTAAGCCGGGGCGGGAATTTTCCTCGCAAGCGCACTTTTTGCGCACATTTTTCTTTCGGGCGCGCTTTTTTCGTCCGGGAGCACATTTTTCGTCCGAGCATGTATTTTTCGCCCGGACGCGCATTTTTGCCCGACGGCCCATTTTTTCGCCCGGGTGCTCATTTTTCGCCCGGACGAGTATTTTTCGCTCGGGCGCGCATTTTTCTCATGGACGCCCATTTTTCTCCTGGGCGCGCAGTTTTTGCCCGAACGCCCATTTTTCGCCCGGGCACGCAATTTTTCGCTTGGGTGCGCATTTTTCGCCTGGATGCCCATTTTTCACCTGAACGCCCATTTTTCGCCAGGGCTCGCAGTTTTCGCCTGAACGCCCATTTTTCGCCCGGGCTCGCATTTTTTTGCCCGGGTGCGCATTTTTTGCACGGGCGCGCATTTTTCGCCCGGGCGCACATTTTTCGCCCAAACTCCCATTTTTCGCCTGGGCACGCATTTTTTCGCCCGGGCGCGCATTTTTTGCCCGGGAGCGTATTTTTTCGTCCAGGCGCGCATTTTCTGCCCGGACGCGCATTTTTCGTCCAAGCGAGAAGTTTTCGCCCGGGCGCGCATTTTTTCGCCCGTGTGCTCTTTTTTCTCTCGGGCGAAAAAAGCGCGTTTGGGTGAAAATGCGCGCCCGGGCGAAAAAATGCGCGCACGAAAGAAAAAATACGCGCTCGGCGAAACAATGCGAGCCCTGGCGAAAAATGGGCGTTCGAGTGAAAAATGCGCGTCCAGGCAAAAAATGCGCGCCCGAGCAAAAAATGCACGCACCGGCGAGAAATGATAGCACGGTAGAAAAATGCGCTCTCGAGGCGAAAAATGCGCGCCCGGGACAAAAAATGCGTATCTCGGAGAAAAATGCGTGCCCAGGAGAAAAATGTTCGCCCGGGTGAAAATTGCACGTCCGAGTAAAAAATTCGCGCTCGGGCGCTCATTTTCCCCCGGACACGCATTTTTCTGCCCCGGCTTGCATTTTTAATAAAAAAGTCACCGCAACGGAGATTTGCCAAACAGTTTATAACGTGCTTCTCATTTTTGAAAATCTCTGCAAAATGAGTTCACCTAAACAGATCTCCTTTTGCAATAGACATTTTCGAAAAGCACATTTTCCTACCATCCTTTTGCCAACACTCCTTCTCCTTTCTGAAAAGCCCTCCCAAATAAGCCTTTAATCAAGTACTAAGATCGTGGATACAAATCCATCAAGTCATCACTTCCATGCTGTAACTTCCTTTGGATTATTTTCATGAATTATTCATATACTTGGCTAATGTGATAGTTTATGTTTCATTTATATTTTTGTTCTCTGTAATGGACTTTTCAGATTGGAGGCGACTCTTTAGTCTTTAGAAATTTTTTGTTTTGTTTTTAACAACATTATTTGACTCTGCGATTATGGGTATTATTATTGTTCATACGTATTGAAAATAAGTCAAAAAAAAAAATGATCCCGTACATTGCGTGTCAGTTTCAATCACGACATTGCCCTGGTGCGACGACGCTCCTGTCACTCGCAAACCTCTGTGGCACAATGAATTCTAGCGATTTGCGGAGCACATCACACGGGGGTTTGCAAGCGGCGGAGCCCCAGAGCAATGTCGTGGCCCCCCTACTGTACAACCTCGGGTTCGCCGAGAGCGAGCCAGGCGCGCCACCTTGAACGAGAGCGAAGGGAACGAGTCTCAGGCTCACGGGCCACTCGCGAGTGATGATCTTAGGCGAACGCGAATAAGGTAAGAGCCGCGCGAACTGATCAGGCTGGCGAGCAGCACCCTCGCAGAATACTCGCAGACGCGCCGTGTTCTCGCAGGTGACTGAGTTCCCACAGATCGCTCGCAGGAGGGCAAGCAGGACCTTCACGGAAACATCCACCTAAGTCAGATTTGCGAGCCACACTCGCAAGGAGGCGAAACTGTACAAACCCCGATGTTCGCCGGGTGAGGAACATGGTTTAAGAGCTGCAACTTTGTGAAGAACATTGGAGGAATCCTTGCGAGAGAGAGAACTCGTCGTTAGGTTCGCGAGACGGGCACCCCCCATAATCTCGCGAGAAGGTCTGGCAAGTCCGCGCCTCGCGGGCCGCTTACTGCAGTAGTCTGGGTTCGACGAAGGTCGTTCGACGAATTTATCAGCGTTCAACGAAATCATCCGCGTTCGACGAACTCAATCCTCAGTTCGGCGAACCTACGGATCAGAAGGTTGAGCGGAGCTCGCAGGCAGGTGTGCGAGACCCGGCCCCGAGAGATGTCGTCAGAAGGAGGGCGAGCAGAGTTTTTGCAGAGCGCTCGCCTGGGGGAAGTTTGCGAGCCACACTTGCGAGGAGACTCGCAGGAGCTCTCGCAAGTGACCTTCTCGCGGGCCACTAGCCGAGGACGAAATTTTTGCGAGAGCTGGAGAATTGACCCATGGACTAGGAAGGCGAAATTACCCCTCTGCCCTTGATGGTCTGCCGTTATCCCCTCCAAACAGCGGAGTTTGGTTGTTAGCAGACCAAATTGGAGTGCATTTAGTAAAACCAAAAGGCGGAGTTCCGCTATTGACAGACCATGAGCAGAAAACTATAAATAGGCCTTGAAGGACACCTTGGGAGAGGAGTCCGGTCTCAGATCTCTGAGCTTCTTCTTCCCTTGATTACTTTGGTTTAGCTCTCTAGCTCTCCAAGGTGCCCGAGTCTCAGCTTTGACTTGGGAGGGGAAGCGCTCAACGATCTTCCGGGTTAGTGGAGGGACCTCCTCGATGTGACTAAGGTCTTAGTCATCTTCCTAGTCTTCAGTCTACCTTCTCCGAGAGATCAGTAAGGGCTAGCTGCCCCTCATTTCGGTGAGGGCCCCGAGCTTCACAAGAGGCCGAGAAATCGGTTTCAACACCTACACTGTCACTCGTATACACATATATAATTAATTGTTTTATAAACATTGTAGTTCATACAAGATTTATCCACCATCAGATCTTAGAGATCAATATGTCGTTGGATAGATCTCGTAGAGTCAATCGGTACCAGAGTAAGAACGCCACGATTCGAAGGCCCAATTGAAAGTTATTGTATTAGTTTGATTTTAAATTAAAACAACTTAAAGTTTTTTAATTAAATTCACTGTTCATTAGCAAATCTTTGCTATTCATAAACCATCAATTTTGAAAATGACTATTATCAAATATTTTATTAAAAGCAAAAAAAATAAATAAGCTCATTTTAAAATATGAAATCTAGAAAAATCTCTTGATAATTGATATCATAACAAATAACACTTAAAATAGGGTATCATAATCTGTCATTATAACAAATAACACTTACAATAGAGTATCAATAATTGGTATCATATAACAAATAATTTCCTCTTAATAATTGGTATCGTATAACAAATAATTTTCTCTTAATAATTGATATCATAACAAATAACAATTATCTCGATCATTAATGTACCATATCCAATAAATGTCATTTACTCCTTAAATTCTACAAATCATGATCCTCTAATAAGACTTCAGGAGGAAAAAAAGTCAATTCTACCGGATCTACTCAATCCATGAAGACTTCGTGGGAGGTGGCTTACCTTGGCAGAACCATTGAGCTGGAGCTGACCCAACCGCTGAATCATTTCTAATAACCACTAACCCGGGAGGAGAAATGCAACGGGAAGAAAGTGCTTACCTAGGATCGACGCATCCAGCAGGAAAAAGGTGCGCGAGGGAGATGAGGCTGTGCGAAGGAGACGAGGCTGCACGAAGGAGATGGACAGGTCGCAATCGGCTCCATCGGCGCATTAGGTGGGTTGGTCTCGAGGCGTTGTCGCGAGCTGTCGGTGGTCTCGTGAGGGAGACGGGGGACGGGGGGGAGGGGGGGGGGGGGGGGGGGTTCGACTGTGGCTGAAAGTGGAAAAAGAGGGGTTTGCTAATAGGTGATTTTTAAGATTGAAAAAATGACTTAAAATCATTGAACACGATTTTTTTGTTGCTAATAGCGAAACTCGATTTGCTAATAACAATGACCTAAAAGAAACACAGGCAGGCACGTCCGCGTCGGCTTCGTTCCTGTAGATGCGTGCAGGTCTTTGCTTATAAAGTTCATAGGTTTAGGGTAAATGTGTGTATACATACACACATATTAATATTATATTCGAGTAGAAGTTTCTGTACACCTTGCGCGTGGGACCCGGAAAGAGGAGGAGGCCGCCGATCGCGACCAAGCGCAGTCGACCAGTACAACTCCCGAGTCGCGGACCCAAAAACTTCGCCAGAACAATTGGAGCGGCAGCTTCCGACTGTACAAACAACTATAATCCCAAAATTCAGATAATCAACGATCAAGGGAATTCAACACTTTCTTTAGCAGATGTCATGAGAAGACTGAAATTATTTTGACTCGAGTGAATTCAAAGTCAACCAAGAACTCTGAAGGCCAGAAATACTGATGTTCAGTGAAGTTTGAAATCAACCCTTGGGACGGCTGAACTGGATTGAGGCTTCGTTTGGCGCGATGGTGGTGGTCGTGAACGCGGTGGGCATGAACCGTGGTTCGCGAACGCCCGAACTCACCTAAAAAAATTCATGCATTTTATGCTCAAAACTAGATTTAACATTTGTCTTGCCCAACATACAATCTATGATAATGGTGTTTTTGACTCAACTCACGGGAGCAAATAAGTCGCGCCAAACGAAGCCGCAATCTATGACCCAACTCACTGGAGCAAGTGCGGAGTCCTTGTCGCGAGTGCGGAGTCCTTGCCGCGAGTGCGGAGTCCTTGCCGCGCGCGCCGCGAGTGCGGAGTCCTTGCCGCGCGCGCCGCGACGCCGGAGGCCTTGCCGCGCGCACCCCGAGCGCGGAGGCCTTGTCGCGCGTGCCGCGAGCGCGGAGGCCATGTCGCGCTTGCCTCCAGCGCGGAGGTCTTGCTGCACGCGACGAGAGCGTGAATGCCTTACGAGCGCGCCGGGAAAACGGAGGTGGTGGGAGCGCCAGTCATGGTAATGATGGTGTGGTGGTTCACACTGCGGATGACACAGAGCCTGGAAGCCCCGACGACGCTGCCAACGAAGGCGAGAGGGACGTGCGACAATTAAATGTCACGTGGTCCCCGGCCGCAGAAGTCGTGCAACTCCCCAATTAGAGAGTGTCGTACCTGATTAACTCCCCAGTTGGGGAGTGGGCCGAGTGGGCTGCACTCCCCAATTGGGGAGTGCTTCCTCTTTGCGCTGACGAAGTCAGTGCCAATGGGAAGCTGACTTGGTCAACGCCCCAATACCAATGGGGGTGCTAAATGAACACCTCCTTTGGTCTTGCAGAATTCCACACGACACCTGCCGCTCGAAAATGATCAGCGCGGCTGCGCCACACTGAAATTCTCATGCGACAGAGTGTCGCGCAGCAAGCGCGTGACACTTTGACAGTGCTTTACACAGTGTCGTGAGCGGTGCTTGCGCGTATGGCGCGGCTTGCGCGGCTTGCGCACATGGGCGTATTGGTGTTCCATCGTTTGATTAGGAGATCAAACGAACTACGATTTGCGCAAACTGGACCCTTTGAAATTGTATCTGTGAGTCGGTCGAAGTCGCGACGAAAAATTCCCAGTACGATCGAATTATTTTTGCGAGGTTGTAAGCTTGACGTTATGCTTATGGACCGGGAGTTGTCGCTCGGTGTTAGTGCTGGAGGTTTACGTTTGGTTGGTGGAAGCTTATTGCTTTGCACGGGTATCGAAGTTGTCAGTTGGCGTCAATGTCGAAGATCGTCGTGAACTTATCGCTAGGTGCTAGTGTTGAAGGTTGTGACTAGCTTGCTGCTTGCATTAGCATCGAATGTCATCGCGAGCTTGTCGTTGTACGTTAGCGTCAGACACTGTCACGAGCTTGGCTTTTGCGTTAGCGTCAGAAATCATCGCGAGTTTGTCACAGGACGCTGAGGCCTAAGCAGCGCGGTGCCGAGATTCTCAAGTATGGTGGCAAGATGCAGGTTTACTATGCCGGAGTATAGACGTTTCATTCTGTCTAACCGGGAGACGATCTTGGGCGCGAAACTACTATACCGATGAAGAGTTTCTCGTTCGAATCGATAGGGTGGTCTTGGAGGTGGACCTACTATGTCGGTGAAGAGTTTTCTCGTTCGAACCGATTGTGTGGTCTTAGAGGCGGACCTACTATGCCAGTGAAGAGATTTCTTGTTCGAACCGATAGCTGCGGTCAGGGAGCGGATCCCTTATGGCAGTGAAGAGCTTTCTTGTTCGAACCGATGCCGACCGTGAGGGTTGTAGTCGCTGGCGGTGGTGCAGACCTATTATGACGGTGAAGAGGTTTCTCATTCGAATTGATAACTGCAGTCGCGAAGTGGATCTACTATGGCAGTGAAGTGATTTCTCGTTCGAACCTATAACTATGGTTAATGAGCGAATCCCCTATGTCGGTGAAGAGCTTTCTCGAAACGATGCCGACCGTGAGGGGGCAGACTCTAGCGGTGGAGCGGACCTAATATGACGGTGAAGAGCTTTATCATTTGAACATATAACGCAGTCTGGGAGGCGGGCCTACTATGCCGGTGAAGTGTTTTCTCATTCGAACTGATAGCGCTGTCAGAGCGCATACCTACTATGTCGGTGAAGAGATTTTTTGTTCAAACCGATAACGCGATCTTACCCGATTTTGTTAAGATAAAATGAAGTTAGAAGCAGTTGCAATTAAAATAACACAGATACATGCGCGCAAGTTCAGGCCTACGACTCATTGTTATAAGAAGAAAGAAAAGTTCAAGAGAAATAAATAAAATGCAGATAAAAGGGGCAGACTTCTTCATCCTGTTCTTAGACCTTCCGAATTAGGCTAGTGTGGGCCCCTTCGACGGATTGATTTAATGTGCATCATCTGTGCTCCGGGGGCCATCCACACTGTAGGTTGGACTCGTGCCCTATCAAGGGTGTGCCTATTGCAGATAGCATGAGCGAGCTGCCTCCTGGTTGCCGCGTACGATGACCACTCCTCCGGGGGGAGATAACCTTCATCGTCAGGTATGGGATGGAGGGTATGGACTCAAACAACGCTTGGAGAGGATGACCAAAGATGGCATTATATGCGGAGTTGAACTCCTCAACCACGAAATGGACATTGTGCGTGACCTTCTTTGGAAACTCGCACAGGGTGATGTGTAGCGTGATGGTTCCTTGTACGGAGACGGGGCTGTTGTTGAAGACGTATACTGGACCCGTCGCCGGTTTGAATTGTTATTTCAGGATCTTCATACTGCGGAGGGTGGACATTAATAGGACATCAACAAAACTTCCATTGTTGACCAGGATCCGCTTGACGCGGAAGCTTGAGTTGTCGATCCCTACGTTAATGATTAGGGGGTTTTGGTGTGGCAGGAGCATCCCCTCTAATTCTTCATTTCCGAAGCTACTAATAACATTCTGATGCGCCTTTTGAGCGTTCCGATCATCCTTGAGTTAGGCGATGGAGTTGACGGAGCTAGTAGAGAAGGTGGACCTAGCTATTGTCTCTCCTTACACTTACCTGCCCCCATGCGCCCCCCTGTTGCGCATGTGGTTGATCTCTTTTAGGTTGGTGCGGAACTGGTTGATTAGGCGTCTGGCCTTGAATGAACTTTCTGAGAAGCCCTTGTCGGACAAGGTACTAAATTTCCTCCTTCAGTTTGGTGCACTCTTCGATGCTATGCCCATTTCTGCGGTCGAACTCACAATACTTCGATGGATCCCCCCAGGAATTCTAGAGGAGTGCTCCCGACCTCTGGAGTGCTGGATTGTCTTGGATGGCGTAGAGAACGTTGGTCTGAGATGTGTTGAGCGGAGTGTAATCTCGAGGCGGTCGGGGACCCTGATTTCTCTGGGGGTCTCGGCGACGCTCGTTGTCACAACTCTCTTCCTTCCTTTTGGGAGCCTGCTCCGTTCCCTTCTTTCTCTTTTGTCTTCCTTCGAATTACTGTTGATGCGCTTCGATGGTTTCATCAAGAATCATCTACGCTTCGACCCTTATGCACAAGGTATGGATAGCTGGGCATCGTCTCCCTCATCTGTGCTGAATAGAAGCCTCTTGGGCGGATCCCCCCACCAAGAAAATGCCTCGCAGAAGCTCGTGATCGACCAGTGGGATTTGTCACGCCTCATAAGTGAAGCGGCAGAAAAAGTCCTTGAGGGCCTCTCCCTCGTTCTAGAGGATCCTGTTGGAGTTACCATTGTGATCTAGAAGTGGTCAAACATGTAATGTCACTGCCAACGCGATATGAGCCTGCAGGGTCGCACATAAGAGCATGTGGAGAAGTTGGAAGATTGACTGTGTTGGTAAAGGTTACCAATCACCATATAGAATGGGAAAGTCCAACAAATGTTGCTGTCTGAATTCGTCGGGTTTACACGAATAGAATTCGTCGGATTCGTCGGATTCGTCAGATTGTTCCGTGGAATCCCGACGAATTGTTACAGAGATCCTTAACTCGGCAAATGTTGCCGTCTGACATGATTCGTCGGAATTCGTCGGATTCATCAGACTGTTCCGTGGAATCCCGACGAATTGTTACAGAGATCCTTAACTCGGCAAATGTTGCCGTCTGATGTGATTCGTCGGAATTCGTCGAATTGTCCCGTGAAAACTCGACGAATGCTGTTCCGTGGAATCCTGACGAATTGTAACAAAAACCCCAATTCTGCTGCGTGGTCTGCGGATAGCGATTCTTCTAGAAGTCTGTTTATGCTTTGGGTATAAATAGATCTTCTTTAGGGTTCTTGATATACGAAGGAATCCAGCCGACGGAAGAGTTCCGCTCTCGCCCGAACCCTAGACGGAAATAGTTCCGTCGCCCAGTTCGCCTCCGCCGACCTCCTCTCCGACGATCGTCGTCGTGATTATTCTTCCTGGAGCGAACCTAGCAGTTCGTGGAAGTGCAAGGTGCAGTTGTTCTCCCTTCCGAGTTGCATGCGACGTGACTTGGTGTTCTCCCGGCTCGTGTGGACTGCTGTAGAGACATAGACATTATTCTACGTGAGAACTCTCTTTGCCGCCGACAGGAATCTTCTTCTTGGAGCATCTAGGTTGGATTTGATCCAACCCCACTAAGGTAATTTTTGCCTAGTAGTTTATTTTTCTTCTTGATTCAATATTCATGGCCGATCCAAGTCTTTTTGGGTTGTTTCTTTTATTTCCGCTGCGCCTACATGTGATGTATGGTTCTAGAAAAACCCAACAGTGGCATCAGAGCTAGGTTCCAGTCATGAATGTTGTTTCAGAAGTTTGGTTATTCCAGTACGTGCAAATCTAGGTATTTGGAAGCGTTCTAAATGTCAACCACCGCCAGGGGGCGGCCCCTTGGAACCCCGCCAGGAACGTCTGGGATTTCGTGGTAATTTCTAATTGTTAGAAATTGTTGTCTCCTTAGCAGTAACCGTCCCTCAAGTGGTTAATGAACCCTTGTATTGTTTTGGATTTTGAATCCAACAATGAGAGACGAGCTTGTCTACTGCTTTAAGTCGAGTTGTCTTTGCCTTTGTCCAATGCATGTAAATCTGAAGATTTGGAAGAGTTCTAAATGTCCAGATTTAGCCCTTTCGCCTATCAAAGGTTGATAGTCTTATGTTGTGCACATAAGGGATGCATGTGGATTTTAGAAAGCTTGTTTTTCTGTTGATGTGCACTTGATCAAATGTTGATCATGGTTAAGTGTTAACCTATTATTAAAATTAAAATCCCTTCATCAAATATTAAGTGTTCGGATGCCTTCCGATGGATGACACTCTTCCTGCCTCGATCGATGAAGTGTGGGCTTGCCAAAGCAAGGTGCATTAATCTATCTTGGTAAGGGTGCGAGCGGATAATTGTGATATCCCACTGTCGACATCGGGTCTAACTTAACTAGGTGACCTCAAAGGTTGAGTGCCTAGAGGCATAGGGTTGGCATGCACCATATGATGGATGCGAATAAGGAGTTATTCACCAACCATACAAGAGTTGCATGAGGATGCAATTGGCAAGCGTTGCCTACCTAAATAACCGCATTATGAGAGGAACGCCAAAGCGGACTCGTGGTGTTGGTGAAATATGGATCTTGTCCACTAAGAGAGTAGCTCGCATGGACTCTCCGAATTGATAGTGAGGGCTATCAATTTGAATAAAATAGTGGGAGTATTTAATTGAAGTCCAAATTAAAATAAATTGTATTTTAAAATTGTATTTAATTGAAGTCCATGGCAAGTGGTTCACATTCCACCTTGTCCCTGAGAGCTATCCTTGAGAAGGACAAGCTAAGTGGGACGAATTACATGGACTGGTATAGGAACCTGAGAATTGTTCTCAGGCAAGAGCGAAAGCTCTACGTCTTGGAAGAAGAAGCCCCCGAGGTGCCGACCGGGAACTCGTCCCGTGTTGATAAGGATGCTTATAAGAAGTATACCGATGACGCCTTAGACGTTGAGTGCCTTATGCTTGCCACCATGAACTGTGAGCTTCAGAAGCAACACGAGAACATGGGGTGCAAGGAGATTGACGAGCACCTAAAGAAAATGTTTCAAGGGCAAGCTCGTCAAGAGAGGTTCGATGTCACGAAGGCCTTATTTTAGTGCAAAATGGGAGCTCGAGACTCGGTTGGTACTCACGTACTCAAGATGATTGGGTATATAGAGAACCTGGAGAGACTGGGTTTTCCTCTGGGTCAAGAGTTGGCCACAGATCATATCCTGCAATCGTTGCCGGATAGTTATGAGCAGTTCGTCTTGAACTACAACATGAATGAAATAGACAAGACACTGCCCGAGCTCCTAGGCATGTTGCGAACTGCCGAGATAAACATGAAGAAGGCCAAGCCTGCTAGTCCCATATTGATGGTACATAAAGGCAAGGGTAAGGCCAAGGGCTTCAAGAAGACGAAGGTGGGACCTAAGTCACATCTTGAGCCCAAATCTTCTGCGCTGAAAAAGAAGAGCACCGTGAAGGAAGGGAAATGCCACCACTGTGGCAAGGCTGGTCATTGGAGGAGGAATTGTCCTTCGTACATTGACGGTCTGCAGAAAATGAAGGGAGGTATGACTTCCGCTTCGAATATTTATGTTATAGAGATAAACCTTTCTGCTCCTTCATCTTGGGTATTGGATACCGGATGTGGTTCTCACATTTGTACAAATGTGCAGGAACTAGGAAGGAGGAGATTGCTGAGTAAAGGAGAGGTGGACCTGCGCGTCGGCAATGGAGCAAGAGTTGCTGCTGTAGCCGTAGGGGTTTACCGTCTTTCTTTGCCCAGTGGGCTTGTAATAGAACTTAATAATTGTTATTATGTTCCGACCATAACTAGAAACATTATATCCATTTCATGCTTAGACATGATTGGATTTTCTTTTATAATTAAGAACAATTGTTGTTCTATATTTAAGAATGATGTTTGTTATGCTGTAGCTCAATTGTTTAATGGTCTTTATGTTTTGAACCTGGACCATCCGATCTATAATGTAGATAATAATAAAAGACTAAGAACAAATGACTCAAATCCTACATATCTCTGGCATTGTCGTTTGGGCCATATAAACGAGAAGCGCATATCCAAGCTCCATAAAGATGGACTATTTGACTCATTTGATTATGAATCATTTGAGCGATGCGAGTATTGTTTATTAGGCAAAATGACTAAAGCCCCTTTCACTGGTTATACTGAGAGGGCTGAGGATCTTTTGGGTATAGTACATAGTGATGTATGCGGACCCATGAGTTCTATGGCTAGAGGTGGGTATTTCTACTTCGTTACATTTACTGATGATTTCAGTAGATACGGATACGTGTATCTTATGAAGTGCAAATCCGAAACTTTTGAAAAGTTCAAAGAGTTTAAGAATGAAGTGGAGAACCAATTGGGTAAAAAGGTTAAAGCACTCCGATCTGATCGAGGTGGCGAATACCTGAGTCATGAGTTCTGTGATCATCTGAAAGAGTGTGGTATTATATCACAGCTCACTCCACCTACGACACCGCAACATAATGGTGTGTCTGAGAGGAGAAATCCTACTCTGTTAGACATGGTACGGTCGATGATGAGTCATGCAAACTTGCCTGTTTCCTTTTGGGGTTTTGCTTTAGAGACTGCTGCAATGACACTTAATCGCGCTCCAATGAAAACGGTTCTAAAGACACCATATGAGACTCTCCCCAATTTGACCAAAATTGGGGAGAAAGTTTGACTTTGGCCAATTGGGGTCAATTGGTCCCACCATGATGGGGCTTTTTGGTCTAATGGGTTCCTCTAAGTGTTTAGAGTATGGTGGTAAGGTCAATTTGAACATGTGGGATCAATTGAACCTTAATTGACTTGGTTTGGTCAAAGTTGACCTAATGTTGACTTTGGTCAATATCATGAAATTGGGTCCCACCCAAGGGCACTTCACATCCTATAGGTCTTCCTTAGGGGTTAGGACATCAAAAGTGAGGTCAACTTGGACAATTGAGGGTCAATTGACCTAGTTGAGGGGCTTAAGGTTAGGTTAGTTTTTGAGCTTGGGTGTGCACTTAGCAATATCTAGCCTAGCCTAAGGCCCTTGAGACCACTCACCTCGCCACTATGCCCTAACATTCCCAATGGGTCTAGAAGTATTGGGGATGTTACAAATCCTAATAAACAAAAAAAAAAAATTTCGTCCCCGAAATTTAAGATTGGGCCTACGGGTTCTACGCAAAATAAGGTAAAAGAAAATTTTGCAAGGAGGTTTAGGGTGTACCTGAAGTGAAGAGTTCCGGGTAGCGTTGCTGCATGAGGTCCGTGGGCTCCCAAGTGTGCTCCTCTCGCCCATGGTTGGACCACAGCACCTTCACTAACGGTATGCTCTTCCGCCGCAGGACTCGGACCTCCGAATCGTCGATCCGGATGGGCTCTAGTAGGACTGACCGGTCGGGCGCCACCGGGCCTGAAGTAGATGCAACATGGTGCTCAGGACGAAGCAGGGCTCTCCGAAGCGAAGAGACGTGGAAGACGTCATGCAGGTTCTCCAACTCTGGCGGCAGCTCCAGTCTGTACGCCAAAGGACCGATCCGCTCCAGGATCAAATAAGGCCCCACATACCGAGGACTGAGCTTCTTGTGACCCCGCACCCGAGAAACCCCGTGCATAGGACGAATCTTCAAGAACACACGCTCTCCCACCTGGAATTCCACCATACGATGCCTCGCATCATAGTACTTCGCCTGCCTGCTCTGGGCCTCCAGCAACCGCTCCTTGATCAGTCTCACCTGCGCATCCGTCTCTTCAATGTAATCTGATCCCAATGACCTCAGGTCCTCATTCTGGATCCAGGAAAGTGGTGTGCGGCACTTCCTCCCATACAAAGCTGCGTAAGGTGCCATTCCGATGCTAGCCTGGTGACTGTTATTGTAGGAAAACTCTATCAGCGGTAACAGTCTCTCCCAGGGCTTGCCTGTATCCAAGATGCACAAACGTAGCAGGTCCTCTATAGTCCGGTTGGTGCGCTCAGTCTGACCGTCGGTCTGTGGATGGAACGCCGTGCTAAAAGTCAACCGGGATCCCAAGTAAGCCTGAACTGCCCTCCACTCCCTCGAAGTGAAGCGTCCGTCTCTATCTGAAACAATCGTCTTGGGCACCCCGTGATATCTAACCACCTGCTCCACAAACACTCTGACGAGATCACCGACTGGCCCCTCCTTCCGAACCGGAATAAACCGCGCTACCTTCGTCAACCTGTCTACTATCACCCAAATCGAGTCATTCCCAGAGCGGGAGCGAGGTAAACCATGCACAAAATCCATCGATATGTCCTCGAACTTCCACTCAGGAACCCTAAACCCTAAGTGCACTTTTTATAACAGTCCTGGCCCAGCCTGACCCGGGCCCCTGGCACCAGAACTGCCGGCACCTGAAGGGTCTAGCCTGACCCGGGCCCCTAGCCCCCTTCAGGTTAAGCCTGACCCCAACAACTGGTCAACAACAAGCCTGCAGGCCGTACACCCCAACCCCTCTCTGGCCCACCACAGGGCCCAGCGGGTTGTTGGAGACATATAGTCTCCCTTCGGTGAGAAGTGAGCAAGTTAAGCGGCGGCACGTGGACTTCCCAGGAGGTCACCCATCCCAGAACTACTCCAGCCCGAGCACGCTTAACTACGGAGTACTTTCACTTCTCATCACCAATTGAGCTGCAGCTATACTGGTCACCCTCCTACAGTGGATGGATTTTCTGATGCCTCCTGGTGTTCAGAAATCAGTAACAGTAAGTCCACCAGTGGATACATATTCACTTTGGGTGGAGCTGCTATAACCTAGAAATCCAAAAGACAGACTTGCATAGCTTTGTCGTATATGGAAGCAGAATTGTTTGCCTTAGCTTCAGCTGGTGAAGAGGCAGATTGGATCAGAAATTTAATTCTGGATGTTCCCTTATCTAGATTACAAGTCAATTCATTGAACTTGTATTGTGATAATCAAGCAGCTGTCCAAGTCGTTAAAAATGTCCTCTACAACACTAAGAGGAGACATGTACGACGGAGACATGCTCTGTTGAATTATTTGAAGGAACAAGGAGTTATCACTTTGATTGATGTGCGATCGAAAGATAACTTAGCTGGTCCGCTGACGAAAGGAATGCCTAAAGATCGATTGATCAAAACAGTGGGGGAAATTGGACTAAAGGCGATTTTGTTCAACATTAGTTTAATGTTTTGATGTTTTTCAGATTTTCCTTTGTCATTTAGTAGCATATTGTGTCTCGCTGATGCTCGTGGTTGCTGATCTTGAATCTGGTGAGTTGTTTCATTCCAATTTTTGATGCTTATAACTCAACCTAGATTCTCTTTCTTACCTGGGAAGAAAGTGTTATTCCAAATTTTGATAACACAATCCAACTGGGTTTGATTCTTCTTTTGTTAAATAGTATCATTCCAAATTCTGATGATATCTGTTTAACTTTAGGGGAACAGTGACCGTGACATTCCAAACTGAAATGTTTGAATTCATTTTGACATGAAATTCTCTGTTTGAAATTTACAGGAGATGGTGCAGATGGAGGAGCACTTGCTGATTGGGATCCTGAGAAGGACGACCTACTGGACATCTGAGGACGAAGACAGTATCGAGTGTTTTACTTTATGTTCTTGGTTTCTTTTATCTCTGCTTAGAGTTGCTGTTTCCTATTTTCATGTTCTATTTTGGACTATTGTGCTTTGGTGATTAGTAGACACTTTGTTGTGCTGGACTATGTGCTACAGTTTTATCATTACAGTTTGTAATGCTGCTTTTAATTTATTATATTCTTATGCCTGCATACAATTCCACCTTTAGTCTAATATTGTTTGACATGTTTACGATACTAATGTGAATGATTCATGTGTGTTTGAACATTGCATCAACCACCTGTATCGAAGTCGGGTCTACGGCGGACATAGGAGGAGATTGTTGAATATTTCGTGTATGTCCGCACGTGTCGTGACTGACCCGATAAGAGCTCGTGGGTTTCGTGTCATTCTAGGGCATCGCTCTACGCTGGAGGTACTATTAATACCTATTCCATACTTGATAGAGTATTGTAGAATACTTTGAGCGGAGCCGTCACAACATTTAGTATTAATGGCGGGAAACAAAAAAGTCTAACAATGTCAATATGCTTACAAAAGGAAAATTTAATTTTAAGGATGTCAATGTGTAAGACACCCCCTCCCAAATCGACAGTCCGACCGGGGGATCTTATCGCACACCACCCTTCTTGCACGACGCCGAAGCGATCACGAAGGGTGAAGGTACTAGCTTCTTCAACCCCCTTCCTTGAACGCTCCAAGGTCACGCATTGGGGTGGTGTTAAGCGAAAGGCACTACACCCCAACAGAGTAAGAAAGCGACATTCTAGCGGAAGACTTCATTCAAGAGGGCTCTTTATAGCACTTAGCGGAAGACGTAGTATTGTAGCGGAAGATTAACTATCACAGAAACCTTAATTTCAAGACCCATAAATAATCTACATATCTCTGCCGCATAAAATCCTACCCATCAAGGATTTATTGCCATTATATGTATACCCTAAGATAGGGAACAACAAAAGGAGATGCGGCTTAAGCGTGCTCGGGCTGGAGTAGTTCTGGGATGGGTGACCTCCTGGGAAGTACCTGCGCTGTCGCTTAACTGAATCATTTCTCATGAAAAGGGGGGCTGCGGCCTCCAACAACCCGCTGGGCCCTGTGGTGGGACAGAGAGGGGTTGGGGTGCATGGGCTGCAGCCCATTTGGTTAGGCTGAACCCTTTCGAGCTGGATGCTGGGGGTGCCGGCGGTCGTCCTTGCGAGCTGTATGCTGGGGAGACCGTTACAAAAACCTAGTTGAGGGGCTTAAGGTTAGGTTAGTTTTTGAGCTTGGGTGTGCACTTAGCAATATCTAGCCTAGCCTAAGGCCCTTGAGACCACTCACCTCACCACTATGCCCTAACAATCCCAATGGGTCTAGAAGTATTGGGGATGTTACAAATCCTAATAAACAAAAAAAAAATTTCGTCCCCGAAATTTAAGATTGGGCCTACGGGTTCTACGCAAAATAAGGTAAAAGAAAATTTTGCAAGGAGGTTTAGGGTGTACCTGAAGTGAAGAGTTCCGGGTAGCGTTGCTGCATGAGGTCCATGGGCTCCCAAGTGTGCTCCTCTCGCCCATGGTTGGACCACAGCACCTTCACTAACGGTATGCTCTTCCGCCGCAGGACTCGGACCTCCGAATCGTCGATCCGGATGGGCTCTAGTAGGACTGACCGGTCGGGCGCCACCGGGCCTGAAGTAGATGCAACATGGTGCTCAGGACGAAGCAGGGCTCTCCGAAGCGAAGAGACGTGGAAGACGTCATGCAGGTTCTCCAACTCTGGCGGCAGCTCCAGTCTGTACGCCAAAGGACCGATCCGCTCCAGGATCAAATAAGGCCCCACGTACCGAGGACTGAGCTTCTTGTGACCCCCCACCCGAGAAACCCCGTGCATAGGACGAATCTTCAAGAACACACGCTCTCCCACCTGGAATTCCACCATACAATGCCTCGCATCATAGTACTTCGCCTGCCTGCTCTGGGCCTCCAGCAACCGCTCCTTGATCAGTCTCACCTGCGCATCCGTCTCTTCAATGTAATCTGATCCCAATGACCTCGGGTCCTCATTCTGGATCCAGGAAAGTTGTGTGCGGCACTTCCTCCCATACAAAGCTGCGTAAGGTGCCATTCCGATGCTAGCCTGGTGACTGTTATTGTAGGAAAACTCTATCAGCGGTAACAGTCTCTCCCAGGGCTTGCCTGTATCCAAGATGCACAAACGTAGCAGGTCCTCCATAGTCCGGTTGGTGCGCTCAGTCTGACCGTCGGTCTGTGGATGGAACGCCGTGCTAAAAGTCAACCGGGATCCCAAGTAAGCCTGAACTGCCCTCCACTCCCTCGAAGTGAAGCGTCCGTCTCTATCTGAAACAATCGTCTTGGGCACCCCGTGATATCTAACCACCTGCTCCACAAACACTCTGACGAGATCACCGACTGGCCCCTCCTTCCGAACCGGAATAAACCGCGCTACCTTCGTCAACCTGTCTACTATCACCCAAATCGAGTCATTCCCAGAGCGGGAGCGAGGTAAACCATGCACAAAATCCATCGATATGTCCTCGAACTTCCACTCAGGAACTGGTAAAGGCTGCAACAAACCTCCCGGGCTCCTGCACTCCGCCTTCACCCGCTGGCAGCCCTCGCAGTGCGTCACGTACTGAATAATGTCTCTCTTCATCCCTGGCCAAAACACAACCTTCCGAAGGTCTGCTGCCATCTTCGTAATCCCCGGATGCACTGAGTACTGGGAGCAATGGGCCTCTCTGAGCACCTCCCTCTGATACCATTTGTAAGATCTCTTTTTCCAAAGCCCGTTCGGGTACTTGAAAAACTTGGACCCCTCCCGCATCGCACGGTTAAGGTGGATCTTCGCCCAGAATTGCTGCCTTGCGGTGCCACCAACACACGGGTTGGCTAGCACCGCTCAGCACCGACCCTGCCGGCTATACGATCATAAGTAATAAATGCCTGAAAAGTAAGTACAGTAAGAAGGCATGTCCACAAAATCACAGCATCATATAAAAAATATAATGACAAAAGAAAGTCCAGAATGAGAAGTACAGCAAAAAGGGCTTATGCCCGTTACATAATCAGATAAAGAACTGTCTCTCACTCTCACTACATCATGCGGAAATAAACTCTCAAAATGCGGAAGACTATCTAGCTATCATCAACCTGCGGCGTCGTGGTAGTGCGCTGCATCTGCTGCTCAGGCTCTGCCATCACGTCCTGCTGCGCGCGGGACAGCTCCGTCTCCTCGGACTCCTGCGGTCACACCGACCGTTAGTCATAAAGACTAAGTCGTTTTGTCCTCGCCCCCCTCCACGACTCCTAGGTACCGAGCGGGAGGAAGAAGCGGAGGACAACAAGGGGTAAACAAAAGGAGGAGTATCATGGCACTAACTAGCATGTATATATATAAGCAGTAAAGCTAGCTACAGTATGAGTAAGTATATAGCAGTAAAGTAGAGCAGTGATGTAAGCAGTAAATAGGAAGTAAAAGCAGTGCAGTAAGTAAAGCTATACTACCAACGCAGAAACGTACCTTAACTTATATGAACGCCCATACGACATATAAGTTAAGATGTCCAGGCAACCCATCATATAAAAGAGCCCATACTAATTTATATGATGGGTGTATGCTAATGTGTATGCTATGCTATGGTTATGATGGTTTAAACGAATTATGCAATGTGACTCACCCACACGACTCTATGCGCACAGACCTTTATAGTTCCCAATTTGTTTGAAAGGAAGCCAACCTTTCGGGTACCGACCGTCGTGGCACACGGTGGTAGTGGATCGGGCACTCCACATCCTAGGCGGGTATGGTCACTACCAAACCTAGACCTCATGTACGCCTCAACGCTAAGAACACAACAGCGGAGCTCATGCGTACTCTTGCTGGAATCCACCAGACTTTAAGGTCGGGGTGGGTTATTAGGGATAGTCATCCAGACCGCGGTATACAAACCTACCGGCCCTCTATACCTCACCCTCACCTGAGTCAACGTACTAGCGTCGGTGACACGACTAGCCTAGTACCGAAGACTCGCCACTAATTGAATAAGTAACAGGTGTTAACAAGTCCACTCGAGCTTCCGGCTCAAGGACTAACACACTAGAGATCCAACTAATCTCCTTCACCAAGGAGACCCATACTAGATTACCAACATAATCAGGCTACTCTTGCCTACCATTTAGTTATGGATGTATTTAGGGTGAGTCTCGGACTTCCCGCGGTGTACTCCGTAAAGGTGCCCCTAACGGTACTACGGATCAGTGAGCTCAACCCCACTGTCCTCCTCAAGACATTTACTTTAGTTGGTGGTTCACATTTGATTCACCCTCATTATTTCATATACTTAGAGTGGCTTTAGCTCAACACCCGTCCGACCCAATTGGGTTGGACGTACCCCCATTACTCCTATAATAACCCTAGCTCAACCCCACATCTAACCCTAGGATTGATCCTCCTTGTAACATGAGGTGATGCGACCCATTTAATGATTGGTTATAACTTCCAAACATTACTTAGTGGGCTGAAGTGTCTAAAACACAAAATTCCGTTTTTACTAAACGCAGACCACAAGTTGAACTACCCTTTAATCCTATAAGGGAATCCTTCCCAAAACTCATCACCAAGGTCTCCCATAATTATCCTAGGCTCCCACTGACCTTAAAGAGGTATGCTCCAAATTTCATAATTTTCCATATTGATTTGGCATTTATAATCAATTTAAGTAATTAGAACCCTAAGTCCAATTACACATGAACTACCCTAAAATAGATTCTCCAAGCTACAAGATAAATACCAGTAATGTGATATCCTATATTATGGAGGTACACAGAGTATCAAGACCCTAAGATGTCATTTTGCCTACTATATCCTCAAATTTGCATATTTACCAAAATGCCACTATGGTTGGGAAAAATAGTAAAACACTTCTGAAAAATCTACAAAAATTACCAAGTGAATATAAGGGGACCTAAAGTCCTCTGCCAAAATATTAGGTCATTATAATGTGATTTGATATTTCAAAGGATTTAAACACCCAAATGTGACATTAACCATTTCTACAAGAAGTACAATAAATATGATTCTATATGCTTCCAAACCAAAGTCATGGGCCTATTTTATCATAAAACCACAGTGTACCAAATATCATGACATTGCCCCATGATTAGCTATTTTTAAGGGATTTAATACACAAGGTTTGCAAATTTCATTTTCTATATCAAGTACAATAAATATGACTCTACAAGGCTCCCAATAATTATCATGGGCTTATAATAACTCAAAACTACAGATTACCAAGTGTTGTGCCATAGACCCATGATTTGCTATTTTTATAAGAATAAAATACCCTAAGATAACAAACACAAAAATGATCATTACCCCAAATAAACTTCATCAATAAATCCCAACAAAAATGCTATGGTCTATAAACATCCTTACACCATCAGTGATGGGAAAGCTATGACTACCCAAGTCATTTGACCATGAAATTAATGATTTTAGAGAAATGGTGTACAAGTCTTTTATTAAGGAGAAAGGCACTAAAAGCCCTCTACAAATTCTCCAAAAAATACTAGAGGCTATTTAGTCCCTTATAAACACTAACACAAAGCTCAGAGCCTATACATGGAGATTTGGCCCTATGCCCATCACTAAACACAAGATGCACCCTTAAGGGTTTCACCTTAGGGTTTTGGGCCACCCCACCCTAATGACTCCAAATGGGCCAATAGGGTGTGTCCCAAGCCATGGTATATCCATACCCACATAACCAACAAGGTGGAGGAGGCTAACACACTCCACTCCTCAAAATGAGCAAAACCCTAAAATGAGCCTTAAAGGTCCTCATTAGGGTTTTCCATTTTTCTTACCAAAACAACTCCAAATGGAGTGAAACTTTAGGTGGTCACTACATATGTGACAAAGGGTATACTACCCAAGTTTGGAGTTAAATGGACTTCATGTGCACCAAAAATCACCTTTATTTAAAAATCACAACTACTACAAAATACCCAAGGAAAAGGGTCCACCATGGTCAGCCCTTGGGGCAGGGGGTGCCCCTAGGGTATACCAAGCCATGGTTAAAAGGACACCTCCAAATATGGAGGGGTTTGACATAGGAAATTTTTCTAAGGGGCCGACCTAGTTTAGGACCAGCCTTAGGAAAACAGCTCCCTAGGGAGCTGTAGGTCACCAAATGACCTAAAGTCAGGGCCAAATGAAAGTTAGGACCTAGACCTACAACTTTCATGTTGGTCACTTCTCCTAATTTTGCCATTAAGTGGCCTTAATTTTTGTTTGAAATGGACTAAAAATTCTAGGCAGATTTCAAAACATAACAAATTAATTAAATCCTGGAAAAAGAAGGTGGCACGAATCTTGAAGCATATCCAGCGGCCGCGGGTCGTCTTCCTCCTCTAGCCAACGGCTAGGATCACTCCGCACTGGGCCGACTTGCGAGAGGAAACGCCGGCGATCTAGCCACCACCATCCCCGGCCAACACCCCCGACACCTTCGTGGTGGTCGGGGCTATCACCCACCGGCGACTGGCGGCCGGTGGCGGCGGTTCCCGGCGAACCTGGGAGGTTCAATTTGCGGTGAAAACACCGCAAATCAGAGGTGGATCCGGGCTCAATTGAGCCCGATCCTTCCTCGTTTATACATGGGAAGCTAGCATGAGGGGAGGGGAGGAGAAACGAACCCTAGTTGGCGCGTGGCGGCGGCTCCGGCGACGGTTGGCCATGGATATGCTCAGCTTCGGCGACCCTGCTCCCGTTCCCGTCTTCTCAGCTAAAGGTTTGCTCCAGGTGTTGCGCTCGACTGCTCTCGACCTCCTGAAGGTGATGGTGTGGTTGGAATGGAGTGGGGAGACCTCTATAGGCAGTTTTGAAAGTTGCCCTCCTCGGTTTTCCCATGGCTGCCACCCTCCTGCACCAGCCAGCCCTAATGCTTCTACCTGGGTCAAGGTCAGACCCACAGAATTCAGGGGAGGGGTTCAAGGCTGATTGGAGGAGGAGTGTTGAGGGGGAATTGCTTTTAACTTTATCTTTTTGCTTTACACCTTTTTGATTAGCTTTTGGTCCCCCCTCCCTCACTTGATTAATCACACCATAGGTTGGGGTTCAGATTAGGGCTGAGAGTCATGGCCTTGGCATGTGATTAATTGGGTGGTGCTTTGGGTTGAGGTTTAATTCCATTTTGACCTAAAATTCCCTTAATGGCTTAGAGTTGACCATGGTTGACTTTGGTCAACCAAGGTGGGTGGGTTGACCCAACTTGGGGGTCATGGGTCCCTTAACCTCACCCAACATTGGTTGGTCCATGGTGGGGCCCCAATTGGTTCAATTTGATCAAAGGGTGTAGGTTTGACCAAAATTGGGGAGAAAGTTTGACTTTGGCCAATTGGGGTCAATTGGTCCCACCATGATGGGGCTTTTTGGTCTAATGGGTTCCTCTAAGTGTTTAGAGTATGGTGGTAAGGTCAATTTGAACATGTGGGATCAATTGAACCTTAATTGACTTGGTTTGGTCAAAGTTGACCTAATGTTGACTTTGGTCAATATCATGAAATTGGGTCCCACCCAAGGGCACTTCACATCCTATAGGTCTTCCTTAGGGGTTAGGACATCAAAAGTGAGGTCAACTTGGACAATTGAGGGTCAATTGACCTAGTTGAGGGGCTTAAGGTTAGGTTAGTTTTTGAGCTTGGGTGTGCACTTAGCAATATCTAGCCTAGCCTAAGGCCCTTGAGACCACTCACCTCGCCACTATGCCCTAACATTCCCAATGGGTCTAGAAGTATTGGGGATGTTACAAATCCTAATAAACAAAAAAAAAATTTCGTCCCCGAAATTTAAGATTGGGCCTACGGGTTCTACGCAAAATAAGGTAAAAGAAAATTTTGCAAGGAGGTTTAGGGTGTACCTGAAGTGAAGAGTTCCGGGTAGCGTTGCTGCATGAGGTCCGTGGGCTCCCAAGTGTGCTCCTCTCGCCCATGGTTGGACCACAGCACCTTCACTAACGGTATGCTCTTCCGCCGTAGGACTCGGACCTCCGAATCGTCGATCCGGATGGGCTCTAGTAGGACTGACCGGTCGGGCGCCACCGGGCCTGAAGTAGATGCAACATGGTGCTCAGGACGAAGCAGGGCTCTCCGAAGCGAAGAGACGTGGAAGACGTCATGCAGGTTCTCCAACTCTGGCGGCAGCTCCAGTCTGTACGCCAAAGGACCGATCCGCTCCAGGATCAAATAAGGCCCCACGTACCGAGGACTGAGCTTCTTGTGACCCCGCACCCGAGAAACCCCGTGCATAGGACGAATCTTCAAGAACACACGCTCTCCCACCTGGAATTCCACCATACGATGCCTCGCATCATAGTACTTCGCCTGCCTGCTCTGGGCCTCCAGCAACCGCTCCTTGATCAGTCTCACCTGCGCATCCGTCTCTTCAATGTAATCTGATCCCAATGACCTCGGGTCCTCATTCTGGATCCAGGAAAGTGGTGTGCGGCACTTCCTCCCATACAAAGCTGCGTAAGGTGCCATTCCGATGCTAGCCTGGTGACTGTTATTGTAGGAAAACTCTATCAGCGGTAACAGTCTCTCCCAGGGCTTGCCTGTATCCAAGCTGCACAAACGTAGCAGGTCCTCCATAGTCCGGTTGGTGCGCTCAGTCTGACCGTCGGTCTGTGGATGGAACGCCGTGCTAAAAGTCAACCGGGATCCCAAGTAAGCCTGAACTGCCCTCCACTCCCTCGAAGTGAAGCATCCGTCTCTATCTGAAACAATCGTCTTGGGCACCCCGTGATATCTAACCACCTGCTCCACAAACACTCTGACGAGATCACCGACTGGCCCCTCCTTCCGAACCGGAATAAACCGCGCTACCTTCGTCAACCTGTCTACTATCACCCAAATCGAGTCATTCCCAGAGCGGGAGCGAGGTAAACCATGCACAAAATCCATCGATATGTCCTCGAACTTCCACTCAGGAACTGGTAAAGGCTGCAACAAACCTCCCGGGCTCCTGCACTCCGCCTTCACCCGCTGGCAGCCCTCGCAGTGCGTCACGTACTGAATAATGTCTCTCTTCATCCCTGGCCAAAACACAACCTTCCGAAGGTCTGCTGCCATCTTCGTAATCCCCGGATGCACTGAGTACTGGGAGCAATGGGCCTCTCTGAGCACCTCCTCTCTAATACCTCCCCCAGCTGGGATGTAGACTCGATCCCGATGGTGAATAAGATCATCTCTCAAAGAATAGTCCCCAGCTACGCCGTCCACTAATGATCTGAAAACTGGCTCCAAGGCAGGGTCCTGCAACTGTGCTTCCCGAATGCGGTCCCGAATATCGCAGACAATATTCAAGGACGCTAAATACTCCGTATATGTCTCGGGATCAGCCCTGGAAACAACTGTGATATGCATGTCCTCCAATGCCTGAATCAGCTCCATAGCCAACACACGGCTCTCTGCTGCTGCTGGTGCACCTCCTCTCCTGCTCAAAGCATCCGCCACGGTGTTGGCCTTGCCTGGATGGTAATGCAACGTGTACGAGTAGTCGCACAAGAACTCTAACCACCTCCGCTGACGTAGGTTCAAGTCCTTCTGCGTATCAATGTACTTGAGGTTCTTGTGGTCTGAAAAGATCTCACAATGAACCCCATAAAGATAGTGCCTCCAGGTCTTCAAGGCAAAGATGACCGCTCCGAGCTCGAGGTCATGCACCGGGTAGTTCCTCTCATGTACCTTCAACTGACGAGAAGCGTACGCGATCACGTGCCCATGCTGCATCAATACTGCTCCCAACCCCTGGTATGAAGCATCAGTGTACACCTGAAATCCTTCCTTCCCAGATGGAAGCGCAAGGATGGGGGAAGAGGTGAGTCGGCCCTTCAGCTCCAGGTAGGCCGCCTCACACTGTGGAGACCAGACAAATGGGGCATCCTTCTTGGTCAAAGAAGTGAGCGGAAGGGCAATCCTGGAGAACCCTTCCACAAACTTCCGATAATAGCCCGCCAACCCTAGGAAGCTCCGCACATCTGATGCTGACTGCAGTCGCGGCCACTCCTGAACGGCCCGCACCTTGGCCGGATCCACTGCTAGTCCTGCTCCACTAATGATGTGCCCCAGAAAAGCCACCTCCCGTAGCCAGAACTGACACTTGGAGAACTTTGCGTACATCTGATGTTCTCTCAGCTTCCTCAAAACTAGGGCCAGATGCCCCGTATGCTCCTCTTCCGTCCTGGAGTACACTAGAATGTCATCGATGAACACGATAACGAAGATGTCGAGAAAGGCCTCGAACACCCTGTTCATCATGCTCATGAAAGCTGAGGGGGCATTGGTGAGCCCGAATGGCATCACCGTGAACTCATACAGACCATACCGGGAACTGAAGGCTGTCTTTGGTATGTCCTCCTCTCGGATCCGCAGCTGATAGTACCCTGATCTCAAGTCTAGCTTGGAGAACCAGTGAGCTCCCTGCAACTGATCGAAGAGCTCGTCAATCCTCGGCAGTGGATAGGTGTTCCGCACCGTCAGTCTGTTGAGCTCCCGATAATCTATGCACAACCTGAGCGTCCCATCCTTTTTCTTCACAAATAACACCGGCGCTCCCCAAGGTGAAGAGCTCGGCCTGACGAAACCTGCATCCACCAGCTCCTTCAACTGCACTCTAAACTCTACCAGCTCCTTGGGTGCCATGCGGTACGGTGCCCGAGACACGGGCCTCGCTCCCGGCACCAGCTGAATCGGGAAATCCACCTCTCGATGCGGCGGCAGTCCGGGCAACTTCTCCGGGAATACGTCAGAGAAGTCCCGTACTACAGGGATGTCTGATAAGGAGGCCTCCGCCTCCGCCATCTCGAAGCAGATAAAATAAACCTCATCGCCCTGCTCGTGGGCCTTGACTACCTGAACGGAAGATAAAGAAGAACGGGAGATCGGCTCCATACCTTCGAACGCCGCGAAGGTGGTATCGTGCCGCAACACCACCCTCTTTGCTTGGCAGTCTATCTGGGCGTGGTTCCCCGCGAGCCACGTCATGCCCAAGATAAGATCGAAGTCCGCGAGCTTCAGCACCGAAGCTGGAGCATCGAGTGTCAGGCCGCCGATGGTCACCTTCAAGGTGCACTTGGCCGTCGTCTCGATCTCTGATCCATTGGGGAGGCGCACCCTCCTGGTGGGTCCCGCGTAATAATGGATCTGCTCCAAGCCTTTAACAAAGTCCTCGGAGACAAAGTTATGCGAGGCTCCAGTATCAAATAGGGTGTGGGCGGGCTTGCCACTCACCACTAAAATGCCTGGGAAAATGAGTTATTTGTTTAATTTTTCTAAAACTAGGAGGTTTAAAAAAAATGCAGGAGGTGCTAAGTATTAATAAAATGAAGTACTGGGAGCATTAAATTACCTGCAATAACCTCCTCCGGGTTCCTCGGCTGTGCAAGATCTAAGGCAAAAGCCTGCTCCTGGTGTCTACCTCTGCCGTGATTTCCCCTGCCTCTGCCCCGCCCTCGGCCTCGGCCCCGCTGTGCTGGAGGGGCTACCAGAGGTGCTGCTGGTGGTGGAGGAGGAGGTGGAGGGAATCGTCAAGGACAGTGGGACCTCATGTGACCTGGCTGGTTGCACTCAAAGCACACCACTGGAGCGCGTCCCCGATCGTCAAATCTCTGAGGCCCCCAAGTACGTAGGGGCTGTGGGGCTAGTAAGGGCTGGGGTTGCTGCTGAACTGGTGCAATCTGAGGACGAGGACGTCCCCCGCCTCTCCGGTGCCTCATAACTCTGCCCTGCTGGGAACCTCTGCTGCTCTCTCCCTGGTACATGGCCTCAACTGGCCTCTTCCCTCTACCCTGCACACCGATCTGATCTGCCTCTAGCTTCTTCGCTGTCTCGATAATCTGAGTCAGGCTGCCCTCAGAAACGAATAGGAGTGCCTGCCTCATCGGATCTCTAAGTCCCTTGTAGAATCTCTTCGCAAGAGCGCGATCATCTGGAGCATGTGACCTCGCAAACCTGGCTAAATGGGAGAACTCTCTCTGGTACTCGATCACCAAGCGTGTCCCCTGAGTGAGGCGAAGAAACCTCTCCTCCAGCTCGTCCCTGTCCGTGCTGGATATGAAGTGCTCCAGGAACGTGGTACTAAACTCGTCCCATGAAATGTCCGAGTACTCCCTATCTCTGTATGTGGTCTCCAGTAGCGACTTCCACCACCTCTTGGCGTGTATCTCAAACGCTGATACTGCCAAAAACACTGCCTTGCCGACTGGGCAGCCGATGCCGGCCAGCATCTCCTGAATAGTATCTAACCACTCCTCCGTCTTTACCGCATCCTCTGTCCCTCGGTAGGTCGGTGGGGAAAGACCTCTGAAAGTACTCAGCCAGTTCGCTCCCGGATTTGGCAGTGGTGCCGGGACGGACTGGGCCCTGAAGGTCTCTAGGATGGCTCCTAGTGTTTGCCCCAGCTCTGACTGCTGAAAAGGAGTAGTAGTCGGAGGGGGAGGGATGCTGACATGAGGCTCTGTGCTCACTGGGGCCTACAAAAGATAGGGATTTAGTCAAAATTTTGGCCTTACGTATTGGTTATGGACTGTTCTATGTGATTCCATACATGGGCACACCATAGCTTCCGCTGCCTAGTTTGTCCGCAAACTAAGCTCGAGCGGGGTGACCCAGTATGTTGTGGATTGTTCCCTTATGATCGTTCGTTCAGTGATACCATTTGTAAGATCTCTTTTTCCAAAGCCCGTTTGGGTACTTGAAAAACTTGGACCCCTCCCGCATCGCACGGTTAAGGTGGATCTTCGCCCAGAATCGCTGCCTTGCGGTGCCACCAACACACGGGTTGGCTAGCACCGCTCAGCACCGACCCTGCCGGCTATACGATCATAAGTAATAAATGCCTGAAAAGTAAGTACAGTAAGAAGGCATGTCCACAAAATCACAGCATCATAAAAAAAATATAATGACAAAAGAAAGTCCAGAATGAGAAGTACAGCAAAAAGGGCTTATGCCCGTTACATAATCAGATAAAGAACTGTCTCTCACTCTCACTACATCATGCGGAAATAAACTCTCAAAATGCGGAAGACTATCTAGCTATCATCAACCTGCGGCGTCGTGGTAGTGCGCTGCATCTGCTGCTCAGGCTCTGCCATCACGTCCTGCTGCGCGCGGGACAGCTCCGTCTCCTCGGACTCCTGCGGTCACACCGACCGTTAGTCATAAAGACTAAGTCGTTTTGTCCTCGCCCCCCTCCACGACTCCTAGGTACCGAGCGGGAGGAAGAAGCGGAGGACAACAAGGGGTAAACAAAAGGAGGAGTATCATGGCACTAACTAGCATGTATATATATAAGCAGTAAAGCTAGCTACAGTATGAGTAAGTATATAGCAGTAAAGTAGAGCAGTGATGTAAGCAGTAAATAGGAAGTAAAAGCAGTGCAGTAAGTAAAGCTATACTACCAACGCAGAAACGTACCTTAACTTATATGAACGCCCATACGACATATAAGTTAAGATGTCCAGGCAACCCATCATATAAAAGAGCCCATACTAATTTATATGATGGGTGTATGCTAATGTGTATGCTATGCTATGGTTATGATGGTTTAAACGAATTATGCAATGTGACTCACCCACACGACTCTATGCGCACAGACCTTTATAGTTCCCAATTTGTTTGAAAGGAAGCCAACCTTTCGGGTACCGACCGTCGTGGCACACGGTGGTAGTGGATCGGGCACTCCACATCCTAGGCGGGTATGGTCACTACCAAACCTAGACCTCATGTACGCCTCAACGCTAAGAACACAACAGCGGAGCTCATGCGTACTCTTGCTGGAATCCACCAGACTTTAAGGTCGGGGTGGGTTATTAGGGATAGTCATCCAGACCGCGGTATACAAACCTACCGGCCCTCTATACCTCACCCTCACCTGAGTCAACGTACTAGCGTCGGTGACACGACTAGCCTAGTACCGAAGACTCGCCACTAATTGAATAAGTAACAGGTGTTAACAAGTCCACTCGAGCTTCCGGCTCAAGGACTAACACACTAGAGATCCAACTAATCTCCTTCACCAAGGAGACCCATACTAGATTACCAACATAATCAGGCTACTCTTGCCTACCATTTAGTTATGGATGTATTTAGGGTGAGTCTCGGACTTCCCGCGGTGTACTCCGTAAAGGTGCCCCTAACGGTACTACGGATCAGTGAGCTCAACCCCACTGTCCTCCTCAAGACATTTACTTTAGTTGGTGGTTCACATTTGATTCACCCTCATTATTTCATATACTTAGAGTGGCTTTAGCTCAACACCCGTCCGACCCAATTGGGTTGGACGTACCCCCATTACTCCTATAATAACCCTAGCTCAACCCCACATCTAACCCTAGGATTGATCCTCCTTGTAACATGAGGTGATGCGACCCATTTACTGATTGGTTATAACTTCCAAACATTACTTAGTGGGCTGAAGTGTCTAAAACACAAAATTCCGTTTTTACTAAACGCAGACCACAAGTTGAACTACCCTTTAATCCTATAAGGGAATCCTTCCCAAAACTCATCACCAAGGTCTCCCATAATTATCCTAGGCTCCCACTGACCTTAAAGAGGTATGCTCCAAATTTCATAATTTTCCATATTGATTTGGCATTTATAATCAATTTAAGTAATTAGAACCCTAAGTCCAATTACACATGAACTACCCTAAAATAGATTCTCCAAGCTACAAGATAAATACCAGTAATGTGATATCCTATATTATGGAGGTCCACAGAGTATCAAGACCCTAAGATGTCATTTTGCCTACTATATCCTCAAATTTGCATATTTACCAAAATGCCACTATGGTTGGGAAAAATAGTAAAACACTTCTGAAAAATCTACAAAAATTACCAAGTGAATATAAGGGGACCTAAAGTCCTCTGCCAAAATATTAGGTCATTATAATGTGATTTGATATTTCAAAGGATTTAAACACCCAAATGTGACATTAACCATTTCTACAAGAAGTACAATAAATATGATTCTATATGCTTCCAAACCAAAGTCATGGGCCTATTTTATCATAAAACCACAGTGTACCAAATATCATGACATTGCCCCATGATTAGCTATTTTTAAGGGATTTAATACACAAGGTTTGCAAATTTCATTTTCTATATCAAGTACAATAAATATGACTCTACAAGGCTCCCAATAATTATCATGGGCTTATAATAACTCAAAACTACAGATTACCAAGTGTTGTGCCATAGACCCATGATTTGCTATTTTTATAAGAATAAAATACCCTAAGATAACAAACACAAAAATGATCATTACCCCAAATAAACTTCATCAATAAATCCCAACAAAAATGCTATGGTCTATAAACATCCTTACACCATCAGTGATGGGAAAGCTATGACTACCCAAGTCATTTGACCATGAAATTAATGATTTTAGAGAAATGGTGTACAAGTCTTTTATTAAGGAGAAAGGCACTAAAAGCCCTCTACAAATTCTCCAAAAAATACTAGAGGCTATTTAGTCCCTTATAAACACTAACACAAAGCTCAGAGCCTATACATGGAGATTTGGCCCTATGCCCATCACTAAACACAAGATGCACCCTTAAGGGTTTCACCTTAGGGTTTTGGGCCACCCCACCCTAATGACTCCAAATGGGCCAATAGGGTGTGTCCCAAGCCATGGTATATCCATACCCACATAACCAACAAGGTGGAGGAGGCTAACACACTCCACTCCTCAAAATGAGCAAAACCCTAAAATGAGCCTTAAAGGTCCTCATTAGGGTTTTCCATTTTTCTTACCAAAACAACTCCAAATGGAGTGAAACTTTAGGTGGTCACTACATATGTGACAAAGGGTATACTACCCAAGTTTGGAGTTAAATGGACTTCATGTGCACCAAAAATCACCTTTATTTAAAAATCACAACTACTACAAAATACCCAAGGAAAAGGGTCCACCATGGTCAGCCCTTGGGGCAGGGGGTGCCCCTAGGGTATACCAAGCCATGGTTAAAAGGACACCTCCAAATATGGAGGGGTTTGACATAGGAAATTTTTCTAAGGGGCCGACCTAGTTTAGGACCAGCCTTAGGAAAACAGCTCCCTAGGGAGCTGTAGGTCACCAAATGACCTAAAGTCAGGGCCAAATGAAAGTTAGGACCTAGACCTACAACTTTCATGTTGGTCACTTCTCCTAATTTTGCCATTAAGTGGCCTTAATTTTTGTTTGAAATGGACTAAAAATTCTAGGCAGATTTCAAAACATAACAAATTAATTAAATCCTGGAAAAAGAAGGTGGCACGAATCTTGAAGCATATCCAGCGGCCGCGGGTCGTCTTCCTCCTCTAGCCAACGGCTAGGATCACTCCGCACTGGGCCGACTTGCGAGAGGAAACGCCGGCGATCTAGCCACCACCATCCCCGGCCAACACCCCCGACACCTTCGTGGTGGTCGGGGCTATCACCCACCGGCGACTGGCGGCCGGTGGCGGCGGTTCCCGGCGAACCTGGGAGGTTCAATTTGCGGTGAAAACACCGCAAATCAGAGGTGGATCCGGGCTCAATTGAGCCCGATCCTTCCTCGTTTATACATGGGAAGCTAGCATGAGGGGAGGGGAGGAGAAACGAACCCTAGTTGGCGCGTGGCGGCGGCTCCGGCGACGGTTGGCCATGGATATGCTCAGCTTCGGCGACCCTGCTCCCGTTCCCGTCTTCTCAGCTAAAGGTTTGCTCCAGGTGTTGCGCTCGACTGCTCTCGACCTCCTGAAGGTGATGGTGTGGTTGGAATGGAGTGGGGAGACCTCTATAGGCAGTTTTGAAAGTTGCCCTCCTCGGTTTTCCCATGGCTGCCACCCTCCTGCACCAGCCAGCCCTAATGCTTCTACCTGGGTCAAGGTCAGACCCACAGAATTCAGGGGAGGGGTTCAAGGCTGATTGGAGGAGGAGTGTTGAGGGGGAATTGCTTTTAACTTTATCTTTTTGCTTTACACCTTTTTGATTAGCTTTTGGTCCCCCCTCCCTCACTTGATTAATCACACCATAGGTTGGGGTTCAGATTAGGGCTGAGAGTCATGGCCTTGGCATGTGATTAATTGGGTGGTGCTTTGGGTTGAGGTTTAATTCCATTTTGACCTAAAATTCCCTTAATGGCTTAGAGTTGACCATGGTTGACTTTGGTCAACCAAGGTGGGTGGGTTGACCCAACTTGGGGGTCATGGGTCCCTTAACCTCACCCAACATTGGTTGGTCCATGGTGGGGCCCCAATTGGTTCAATTTGATCAAAGGGTGTAGGTTTGACCAAAATTGGGGAGAAAGTTTGACTTTGGCCAATTGGGGTCAATTGGTCCCACCATGATGGGGCTTTTTGGTCTAATGGGTTCCTCTAAGTGTTTAGAGTATGGTGGTAAGGTCAATTTGAACATGTGGGATCAATTGAACCTTAATTGACTTGGTTTGGTCAAAGTTGACCTAATGTTGACTTTGGTCAATATCATGAAATTGGGTCCCACCCAAGGGCACTTCACATCCTATAGGTCTTCCTTAGGGGTTAGGACATCAAAAGTGAGGTCAACTTGGACAATTGAGGGTCAATTGACCTAGTTGAGGGGCTTAAGGTTAGGTTAGTTTTTGAGCTTGGGTGTGCACTTAGCAATATCTAGCCTAGCCTAAGGCCCTTGAGACCACTCACCTCGCCACTATGCCCTAACATTCCCAATGGGTCTAGAAGTATTGGGGATGTTACAAATCCTAATAAACAAAAAAAAAATTTCGTCCCCGAAATTTAAGATTGGGCCTACGGGTTCTACGCAAAATAAGGTAAAAGAAAATTTTGCAAGGAGGTTTAGGGTGTACCTGAAGTGAAGAGTTCCGGGTAGCGTTGCTGCATGAGGTCCGTGGGCTCCCAAGTGTGCTCCTCTCGCCCATGGTTGGACCACAGCACCTTCACTAACGGTATGCTCTTCCGCCGTAGGACTCGGACCTCCGAATCGTCGATCCGGATGGGCTCTAGTAGGACTGACCGGTCGGGCGCCACCGGGCCTGAAGTAGATGCAACATGGTGCTCAGGACGAAGCAGGGCTCTCCGAAGCGAAGAGACGTGGAAGACGTCATGCAGGTTCTCCAACTCTGGCGGCAGCTCCAGTCTGTACGCCAAAGGACCGATCCGCTCCAGGATCAAATAAGGCCCCACGTACCGAGGACTGAGCTTCTTGTGACCCCGCACCCGAGAAACCCCGTGCATAGGACGAATCTTCAAGAACACACGCTCTCCCACCTGGAATTCCACCATACGATGCCTCGCATCATAGTACTTCGCCTGCCTGCTCTGGGCCTCCAGCAACCGCTCCTTGATCAGTCTCACCTGCGCATCCGTCTCTTCAATGTAATCTGATCCCAATGACCTCGGGTCCTCATTCTGGATCCAGGAAAGTGGTGTGCGGCACTTCCTCCCATACAAAGCTGCGTAAGGTGCCATTCCGATGCTAGCCTGGTGACTGTTATTGTAGGAAAACTCTATCAGCGGTAACAGTCTCTCCCAGGGCTTGCCTGTATCCAAGCTGCACAAACGTAGCAGGTCCTCCATAGTCCGGTTGGTGCGCTCAGTCTGACCGTCGGTCTGTGGATGGAACGCCGTGCTAAAAGTCAACCGGGATCCCAAGTAAGCCTGAACTGCCCTCCACTCCCTCGAAGTGAAGCATCCGTCTCTATCTGAAACAATCGTCTTGGGCACCCCGTGATATCTAACCACCTGCTCCACAAACACTCTGACGAGATCACCGACTGGCCCCTCCTTCCGAACCGGAATAAACCGCGCTACCTTCGTCAACCTGTCTACTATCACCCAAATCGAGTCATTCCCAGAGCGGGAGCGAGGTAAACCATGCACAAAATCCATCGATATGTCCTCGAACTTCCACTCAGGAACTGGTAAAGGCTGCAACAAACCTCCCGGGCTCCTGCACTCCGCCTTCACCCGCTGGCAGCCCTCGCAGTGCGTCACGTACTGAATAATGTCTCTCTTCATCCCTGGCCAAAACACAACCTTCCGAAGGTCTGCTGCCATCTTCGTAATCCCCGGATGCACTGAGTACTGGGAGCAATGGGCCTCTCTGAGCACCTCCTCTCTAATACCTCCCCCAGCTGGGATGTAGACTCGATCCCGATGGTGAATAAGATCATCTCTCAAAGAATAGTCCCCAGCTACGCCGTCCACTAATGATCTGAAAACTGGCTCCAAGGCAGGGTCCTGCAACTGTGCTTCCCGAATGCGGTCCCGAATATCGCAGACAATATTCAAGGACGCTAAATACTCCGTATATGTCTCGGGATCAGCCCTGGAAACAACTGTGATATGCATGTCCTCCAATGCCTGAATCAGCTCCATAGCCAACACACGGCTCTCTGCTGCTGCTGGTGCACCTCCTCTCCTGCTCAAAGCATCCGCCACGGTGTTGGCCTTGCCTGGATGGTAATGCAACGTGTACGAGTAGTCGCACAAGAACTCTAACCACCTCCGCTGACGTAGGTTCAAGTCCTTCTGCGTATCAATGTACTTGAGGTTCTTGTGGTCTGAAAAGATCTCACAATGAACCCCATAAAGATAGTGCCTCCAGGTCTTCAAGGCAAAGATGACCGCTCCGAGCTCGAGGTCATGCACCGGGTAGTTCCTCTCATGTACCTTCAACTGACGAGAAGCGTACGCGATCACGTGCCCATGCTGCATCAATACTGCTCCCAACCCCTGGTATGAAGCATCAGTGTACACCTGAAATCCTTCCTTCCCAGATGGAAGCGCAAGGATGGGGGAAGAGGTGAGTCGGCCCTTCAGCTCCAGGTAGGCCGCCTCACACTGTGGAGACCAGACAAATGGGGCATCCTTCTTGGTCAAAGAAGTGAGCGGAAGGGCAATCCTGGAGAACCCTTCCACAAACTTCCGATAATAGCCCGCCAACCCTAGGAAGCTCCGCACATCTGATGCTGACTGCAGTCGCGGCCACTCCTGAACGGCCCGCACCTTGGCCGGATCCACTGCTAGTCCTGCTCCACTAATGATGTGCCCCAGAAAAGCCACCTCCCGTAGCCAGAACTGACACTTGGAGAACTTTGCGTACATCTGATGTTCTCTCAGCTTCCTCAAAACTAGGGCCAGATGCCCCGTATGCTCCTCTTCCGTCCTGGAGTACACTAGAATGTCATCGATGAACACGATAACGAAGATGTCGAGAAAGGCCTCGAACACCCTGTTCATCATGCTCATGAAAGCTGAGGGGGCATTGGTGAGCCCGAATGGCATCACCGTGAACTCATACAGACCATACCGGGAACTGAAGGCTGTCTTTGGTATGTCCTCCTCTCGGATCCGCAGCTGATAGTACCCTGATCTCAAGTCTAGCTTGGAGAACCAGTGAGCTCCCTGCAACTGATCGAAGAGCTCGTCAATCCTCGGCAGTGGATAGGTGTTCCGCACCGTCAGTCTGTTGAGCTCCCGATAATCTATGCACAACCTGAGCGTCCCATCCTTTTTCTTCACAAATAACACCGGCGCTCCCCAAGGTGAAGAGCTCGGCCTGACGAAACCTGCATCCACCAGCTCCTTCAACTGCACTCTAAACTCTACCAGCTCCTTGGGTGCCATGCGGTACGGTGCCCGAGACACGGGCCTCGCTCCCGGCACCAGCTGAATCGGGAAATCCACCTCTCGATGCGGCGGCAGTCCGGGCAACTTCTCCGGGAATACGTCAGAGAAGTCCCGTACTACAGGGATGTCTGATAAGGAGGCCTCCGCCTCCGCCATCTCGAAGCAGATAAAATAAACCTCATCGCCCTGCTCGTGGGCCTTGACTACCTGAACGGAAGATAAAGAAGAACGGGAGATCGGCTCCATACCTTCGAACGCCGCGAAGGTGGTATCGTGCCGCAACACCACCCTCTTTGCTTGGCAGTCTATCTGGGCGTGGTTCCCCGCGAGCCACGTCATGCCCAAGATAAGATCGAAGTCCGCGAGCTTCAGCACCGAAGCTGGAGCATCGAGTGTCAGGCCGCCGATGGTCACCTTCAAGGTGCACTTGGCCGTCGTCTCGATCTCTGATCCATTGGGGAGGCGCACCCTCCTGGTGGGTCCCGCGTAATAATGGATCTGCTCCAAGCCTTTAACAAAGTCCTCGGAGACAAAGTTATGCGAGGCTCCAGTATCAAATAGGGTGTGGGCGGGCTTGCCACTCACCACTAAAATGCCTGGGAAAATGAGTTATTTGTTTAATTTTTCTAAAACTAGGAGGTTTAAAAAAAATGCAGGAGGTGCTAAGTATTAATAAAATGAAGTACTGGGAGCATTAAATTACCTGCAATAACCTCCTCCGGGTTCCTCGGCTGTGCAAGATCTAAGGCAAAAGCCTGCTCCTGGTGTCTACCTCTGCCGTGATTTCCCCTGCCTCTGCCCCGCCCTCGGCCTCGGCCCCGCTGTGCTGGAGGGGCTACCAGAGGTGCTGCTGGTGGTGGAGGAGGAGGTGGAGGGAATCGTCAAGGACAGTGGGACCTCATGTGACCTGGCTGGTTGCACTCAAAGCACACCACTGGAGCGCGTCCCCGATCGTCAAATCTCTGAGGCCCCCAAGTACGTAGGGGCTGTGGGGCTAGTAAGGGCTGGGGTTGCTGCTGAACTGGTGCAATCTGAGGACGAGGACGTCCCCCGCCTCTCCGGTGCCTCATAACTCTGCCCTGCTGGGAACCTCTGCTGCTCTCTCCCTGGTACATGGCCTCAACTGGCCTCTTCCCTCTACCCTGCACACCGATCTGATCTGCCTCTAGCTTCTTCGCTGTCTCGATAATCTGAGTCAGGCTGCCCTCAGAAACGAATAGGAGTGCCTGCCTCATCGGATCTCTAAGTCCCTTGTAGAATCTCTTCGCAAGAGCGCGATCATCTGGAGCATGTGACCTCGCAAACCTGGCTAAATGGGAGAACTCTCTCTGGTACTCGATCACCAAGCGTGTCCCCTGAGTGAGGCGAAGAAACCTCTCCTCCAGCTCGTCCCTGTCCGTGCTGGATATGAAGTGCTCCAGGAACGTGGTACTAAACTCGTCCCATGAAATGTCCGAGTACTCCCTATCTCTGTATGTGGTCTCCAGTAGCGACTTCCACCACCTCTTGGCGTGTATCTCAAACGCTGATACTGCCAAAAACACTGCCTTGCCGACTGGGCAGCCGATGCCGGCCAGCATCTCCTGAATAGTATCTAACCACTCCTCCGTCTTTACCGCATCCTCTGTCCCTCGGTAGGTCGGTGGGGAAAGACCTCTGAAAGTACTCAGCCAGTTCGCTCCCGGATTTGGCAGTGGTGCCGGGACGGACTGGGCCCTGAAGGTCTCTAGGATGGCTCCTAGTGTTTGCCCCAGCTCTGACTGCTGAAAAGGAGTAGTAGTCGGAGGGGGAGGGATGCTGACATGAGGCTCTGTGCTCACTGGGGCCTACAAAAGATAGGGATTTAGTCAAAATTTTGGCCTTACGTATTGGTTATGGACTGTTCTATGTGATTCCATACATGGGCACACCATAGCTTCCGCTGCCTAGTTTGTCCGCAAACTAAGCTCGAGCGGGGTGACCCAGTATGTTGTGGATTGTTCCCTTATGATCGTTCGTTCAGTGATACCATTTGTAAGATCTCTTTTTCCAAAGCCCGTTTGGGTACTTGAAAAACTTGGACCCCTCCCGCATCGCACGGTTAAGGTGGATCTTCGCCCAGAATCGCTGCCTTGCGGTGCCACCAACACACGGGTTGGCTAGCACCGCTCAGCACCGACCCTGCCGGCTATACGATCATAAGTAATAAATGCCTGAAAAGTAAGTACAGTAAGAAGGCATGTCCACAAAATCACAGCATCATAAAAAAAATATAATGACAAAAGAAAGTCCAGAATGAGAAGTACAGCAAAAAGGGCTTATGCCCGTTACATAATCAGATAAAGAACTGTCTCTCACTCTCACTACATCATGCGGAAATAAACTCTCAAAATGCGGAAGACTATCTAGCTATCATCAACCTGCGGCGTCGTGGTAGTGCGCTGCATCTGCTGCTCAGGCTCTGCCATCACGTCCTGCTGCGCGCGGGACAGCTCCGTCTCCTCGGACTCCTGCGGTCACACCGACCGTTAGTCATAAAGACTAAGTCGTTTTGTCCTCGCCCCCCTCCACGACTCCTAGGTACCGAGCGGGAGGAAGAAGCGGAGGACAACAAGGGGTAAACAAAAGGAGGAGTATCATGGCACTAACTAGCATGTATATATATAAGCAGTAAAGCTAGCTACAGTATGAGTAAGTATATAGCAGTAAAGTAGAGCAGTGATGTAAGCAGTAAATAGGAAGTAAAAGCAGTGCAGTAAGTAAAGCTATACTACCAACGCAGAAACGTACCTTAACTTATATGAACGCCCATACGACATATAAGTTAAGATGTCCAGGCAACCCATCATATAAAAGAGCCCATACTAATTTATATGATGGGTGTATGCTAATGTGTATGCTATGCTATGGTTATGATGGTTTAAACGAATTATGCAATGTGACTCACCCACACGACTCTATGCGCACAGACCTTTATAGTTCCCAATTTGTTTGAAAGGAAGCCAACCTTTCGGGTACCGACCGTCGTGGCACACGGTGGTAGTGGATCGGGCACTCCACATCCTAGGCGGGTATGGTCACTACCAAACCTAGACCTCATGTACGCCTCAACGCTAAGAACACAACAGCGGAGCTCATGCGTACTCTTGCTGGAATCCACCAGACTTTAAGGTCGGGGTGGGTTATTAGGGATAGTCATCCAGACCGCGGTATACAAACCTACCGGCCCTCTATACCTCACCCTCACCTGAGTCAACGTACTAGCGTCGGTGACACGACTAGCCTAGTACCGAAGACTCGCCACTAATTGAATAAGTAACAGGTGTTAACAAGTCCACTCGAGCTTCCGGCTCAAGGACTAACACACTAGAGATCCAACTAATCTCCTTCACCAAGGAGACCCATACTAGATTACCAACATAATCAGGCTACTCTTGCCTACCATTTAGTTATGGATGTATTTAGGGTGAGTCTCGGACTTCCCGCGGTGTACTCCGTAAAGGTGCCCCTAACGGTACTACGGATCAGTGAGCTCAACCCCACTGTCCTCCTCAAGACATTTACTTTAGTTGGTGGTTCACATTTGATTCACCCTCATTATTTCATATACTTAGAGTGGCTTTAGCTCAACACCCGTCCGACCCAATTGGGTTGGACGTACCCCCATTACTCCTATAATAACCCTAGCTCAACCCCACATCTAACCCTAGGATTGATCCTCCTTGTAACATGAGGTGATGCGACCCATTTACTGATTGGTTATAACTTCCAAACATTACTTAGTGGGCTGAAGTGTCTAAAACACAAAATTCCGTTTTTACTAAACGCAGACCACAAGTTGAACTACCCTTTAATCCTATAAGGGAATCCTTCCCAAAACTCATCACCAAGGTCTCCCATAATTATCCTAGGCTCCCACTGACCTTAAAGAGGTATGCTCCAAATTTCATAATTTTCCATATTGATTTGGCATTTATAATCAATTTAAGTAATTAGAACCCTAAGTCCAATTACACATGAACTACCCTAAAATAGATTCTCCAAGCTACAAGATAAATACCAGTAATGTGATATCCTATATTATGGAGGTCCACAGAGTATCAAGACCCTAAGATGTCATTTTGCCTACTATATCCTCAAATTTGCATATTTACCAAAATGCCACTATGGTTGGGAAAAATAGTAAAACACTTCTGAAAAATCTACAAAAATTACCAAGTGAATATAAGGGGACCTAAAGTCCTCTGCCAAAATATTAGGTCATTATAATGTGATTTGATATTTCAAAGGATTTAAACACCCAAATGTGACATTAACCATTTCTACAAGAAGTACAATAAATATGATTCTATATGCTTCCAAACCAAAGTCATGGGCCTATTTTATCATAAAACCACAGTGTACCAAATATCATGACATTGCCCCATGATTAGCTATTTTTAAGGGATTTAATACACAAGGTTTGCAAATTTCATTTTCTATATCAAGTACAATAAATATGACTCTACAAGGCTCCCAATAATTATCATGGGCTTATAATAACTCAAAACTACAGATTACCAAGTGTTGTGCCATAGACCCATGATTTGCTATTTTTATAAGAATAAAATACCCTAAGATAACAAACACAAAAATGATCATTACCCCAAATAAACTTCATCAATAAATCCCAACAAAAATGCTATGGTCTATAAACATCCTTACACCATCAGTGATGGGAAAGCTATGACTACCCAAGTCATTTGACCATGAAATTAATGATTTTAGAGAAATGGTGTACAAGTCTTTTATTAAGGAGAAAGGCACTAAAAGCCCTCTACAAATTCTCCAAAAAATACTAGAGGCTATTTAGTCCCTTATAAACACTAACACAAAGCTCAGAGCCTATACATGGAGATTTGGCCCTATGCCCATCACTAAACACAAGATGCACCCTTAAGGGTTTCACCTTAGGGTTTTGGGCCACCCCACCCTAATGACTCCAAATGGGCCAATAGGGTGTGTCCCAAGCCATGGTATATCCATACCCACATAACCAACAAGGTGGAGGAGGCTAACACACTCCACTCCTCAAAATGAGCAAAACCCTAAAATGAGCCTTAAAGGTCCTCATTAGGGTTTTCCATTTTTCTTACCAAAACAACTCCAAATGGAGTGAAACTTTAGGTGGTCACTACATATGTGCCAAAGGGTATACTACCCAAGTTTGGAGTTAAATGGACTTCATGTGCACCAAAAATCACCTTTATTTAAAAATCACAACTACTACAAAATACCCAAGGAAAAGGGTCCACCATGGTCAGCCCTTGGGGCAAGGGGTGCCCCTAGGGTATACCAAGCCATGGTTAAAAGGACACCTCCAAATATGGAGGGGTTTGACATAGGAAATTTTTCTAAGGGGCTGACCTAGTTTAGGACCAGCCTTAGGAAAACAGCTCCCTAGGGAGCTGTAGGTCACCAAATGACCTAAAGTCATGGCCAAATGAAAGTTAGGACCTAGACCTACAACTTTCATGTTGGTCACTTCTCCTAATTTTGCCATTAAGTGGCCTTAATTTTTGTTTGAAATGGACTGAAAATTCTAGGCAGATTTCAAAACATAACAAATTAATTAAATCCTGGAAAAAGAAGGTGGCACGAATCTTGAAGCATATCTAGCGGCCGCGGGTCGTCTTCCTCCTCTAGCCAACGGCTAGGATCACTCCGCGCTGGGCCGACTTGCGAGAGGAAACGCCGGCGATCTAGCCACCACCATCCCCGGCCAACACCCCCGACACCTTCGTGGTGGTCGGGGCTATCACCCACCGGCGACTGGCGGCCGGTGGCGGCGGTTCCCGGCGAACCTGGGAGGTTCAATTTGCGGTGAAAACACCGCAAATCAGAGGTGGATCCGGGCTCAATTGAGCCCGATCCTTCCTCGTTTATACATGGGAAGCTAGCATGAGGGGAGGGGAGGAGAAACGAACCCTAGTTGGCGCGTGGCGGCGGCTCCGGCGACGGTTGGCCATGGATATGCTCAGCTTCGGCGACCCTGCTCCCGTTCCCGTCTTCTCAGCTAAAGGTTTGCTCCAGGTGTTGCGCTCGACTGCTCTCGACCTCCTGAAGGTGATGGTGTGGTTGGAATGGAGTGGGGAGACCTCTATAGGCAGTTTTGAAAGTTGCCCTCCTCGGTTTTCCCATGGCTGCCACCCTCCTACACCAGCTAGCCCTAATGCTTCTACCTGGGTCAAGGTCAGACCCACAGAATTCAGGGGAGGGGTTCAAGGCTGATTGGAGGAGGAGTGTTGAGGGGGAGTTGCTTTTAACTTTATCTTTTTGCTTTACACCTTTTTGATTAGCTTTTGGTCCCCCCTCCCTCACTTGATTAATCACACCATAGGTTAGGGTTCAGATTAGGGCTGAGAGTCATGGCCTTGGCATGTGATTAATTGGGTGGTGCTTTGGGTTGAGGTTTAATTCCATTTTGACCTAAAATTCCCTTAATGGCTTAGAGTTGACCATGGTTGACTTTGGTCAACCAAGGTGGGTGGGTTGACCCAACTTGGGGGTCATGGGTCCCTTAACCTCACCCAACATTGGTTGGTCCATGGTGGGGCCCCAATTGGTTCAATTTGATCAAAGGGTGTAGGTTTGACCAAAATTGGGGAGAAAGTTTGACTTTGGCCAATTGGGGTCAATTGGTCCCACCATGATGGGGCTTTTTGGTCTAATGGGTTCCTCTAAGTGTTTAGAGTATGGTGGTAAGGTCAATTTGAACATGTGGGATCAATTGAACCTTAATTGACTTGGTTTGGTCAAAGTTGACCTAATGTTGACTTTGGTCAATATCATGAAATTGGGTCCCACCCAAGGGCACTTCACATCCTATAGGTCTTCCTTAGGGGTTAGGACATCAAAAGTGAGGTCAACTTGGACAATTGAGGGTCAATTGACCTAGTTGAGGGGCTTAAGGTTAGGTTAGTTTTTGAGCTTGGGTGTGCACTTAGCAATATCTAGCCTAGCCTAAGGCCCTTGAGACCACTCACCTCGCCACTATGCCCTAACATTCCCAATGGGTCTAGAAGTATTGGGGATGTTACAATTGTATCACAGCTCACTCCACCTACGACACCGCAACATAATGGTGTGTCTGAGAGGAGAAATCGTACTCTGTTAGACATGGTACGGTCGATGATGAGTCATGCAAACTTGCCTGTTTCCTTTTGGGGTTTTGCTTTAGAGACTGCTGCAATGACACTTAATCGCGCTCCAATGAAAACGGTTCTAAAGACACCATATGAGATATGGACTCGGAAGCGTCTTAGTATGTCATTCATTAAAATTTGGGGCTGTGGGGCATACGTACAACGTCAAATGCCTGACAAGCTGGAACCCAAATCAGATAAGTGTTATCTGGTGGGATATCCTAAGGAAACGAAAGGATATTACTTTTACCTACCGTCTGAGGGAAAAGTGTTTGTCGCAAGGACGGGTGTCTTCTTGGAGAAAGAGTTCTTATCAAGAAAGACGCAAAAGGTAGAACTTGAAGAAGTTCAAGAACCACAAGTAGTGAATGAACCAGAATTGGATTCTGAGCCAGGACTACAAGATGTTGTAGCTGGAGAACCTGCTCAAGAGACACAAGTCCTACGTAGATCTGGTAGACCAAGATTTGAGCCTGAGAGATATGGATTTCTCGTGTCTCAAATAGGTAATGTGTTGCTTATGGATCATGGTGATGAACCAGCGACCTACCAAGAGGCTATGAATGGACCGGACTCCGACAAATGGCTTGAGGCTATGAAATCCGAAATGGACTCCATGTATACAAACCAAGTTTGGAACTTGGTGGAACCACCTGAAGGGATACGACCCATAGGGTGCAAGTGGGTCTTCAAGAAGAAGACCGACATGGATGGGAATGTACAGACATTCAAAGGGCGACTGGTGGCTAAGGGTTTCAAGCAAATTCATGGTGTTGACTATGATGAGACCTTTTCCCCTGTTGCCATGGTAAAGTCCATTAGGATATTGCTTGCTATTGCTGCGTATTATGACTACGAGATCTGGCAGATGGATGTCAAAACGGCTTTCCTAAATGGAAACCTCCTTGAGGAAGTGTACATGACACAACCCGAGGGTTTTGTATCCCCAAATGAAGCCACTAAAATATGCAAGCTGAACAGGTCCATCTATGGATTGAAACAGGCCTCTAGAAGTTGGAATCTTCGTTTTGATGAGAAGATCAAAGAGTTTGGTTTTGTCAAGAATGAGGATGAACCGTGTGTTTACAAGCGAATCAGTGGGAGCATTGTTGTCTTCCTGATATTGTATGTAGATGACATACTGTTGATCTGGAATGACATACCTACCCTGAAAGTTGTTAAGAACAACCTAGGGAACTGCTTTTCTATGAAGGACTTGGGTGAAGCGACTTACATACTCGGTATTAAGATCTATAGAGATAGATCGAAGAAGTTGCTGGGTTTGACCCAGAGTACGTACATTGAGAGGGTGTTGAAGCGGTTCAACATGCTTGAGTCCAAGAAAGGATTTTTGCCCATGTCTCATGGTGTAAATCTCTCTAAGGACCAGTGTCCAAAATCTTGTGAAGATAAGGACCGCATGAAGTTGATTCCATATGCTTCCGCAATTGGGTCAATCATGTATGCAATGTTATGTACTCGACCCGATGTCTCTTTTGCTTTGAGCATGACTAGCAGGTATCAGTCTGATCCCGGTGAATGTCACTGGATAGCCGTGAAGAATATCCTGAAGTACTTAAGAAGGACTAAGGATGTATTCTTGGTGTATGGTGGAGAGGAAGAGCTCGTTGTAAGTGGTTACACGGATGCCAGCTTCTAAACTGATAGAGATGATTCGAAGTCTCAGTCAGGGTTTGTGTTTTGCCTGAATGGAGGAGCTGTGAGCTGGAAGAGTTCCAAGCAAGATACAGTTGCTGATTCTACAACTGAGGCCGAGTATATCGCTGCGGCAAATGCAGCGAAGGAGGCTGTATGGATTAGGAAATTCATCGGCGAGCTAGATGTAGTTCCTAACATTGTTGGTCCCGTAGTTCTCTACTGTGATAACAATGGTGCAATTGCATAATCTAAGGAACCTAGATCACATCAGCGCTCCAAGCACATACTTCGGCGGTTCCATCTTATTCGTGAGATTGTCGAACGAGGAGATGTGAACATTTGTAGAGTGCCGACTGAGGAGAATATTGCAGATCCACTGACAAAGCCTATCGCAAAGAGAAAGCATGATGGTCATACTAGATCAATGGGTATACGATACCTGAGTGATCAACTCTAGTGGGAGTCTTGTGGGTTGCATGTAAAATATATATATTCTGTTGGCTGTTTATTATTTATTCATATGATGAATTGTGTACCAATTATTTCTTTTTACAATTAATGGCAAGTTCTTTTATTACGATATGCTGTTTCTATATGATAGAATAAAATTCGTGATAAATACCCTTAGAATGTTCGCTTCCATAGGACATCAAGTACGTGACTTGAATGTGAGAGCCTATGATTTCGAAGCTTTATTCTTAAAAGGTCCCTGGTCGAGGTATCATCGTAGAAGCTAAGGGTGATGATGATACATTAAGACTAGCATGTGTGTTGACTGATGACCGGTTCTCACAGGTCATGATATTGTGATATCAAGTCATCACGTGGGTACTTGTTAGTGAACAAGTTGTACTGGACAGACCCAACCTGAGACTACTTTGTGGATTGTTACTTAAAAGTGTCACAAGTAGGTCTCATTTGACAATGGTGTTGTGGTCCTTTGACCTGAAGTCACAGCATTCATCGAGTGAGGAAGAGCGTGCTTTGATGTCATCTAAAGTCTTCCTTGAAGAAGGTTGATGATAAGGGTGGTCGTTGGGTACGTTACGAATCATTTGGGTGTTTGGGTGTGAGCAGATATGGGATTTGTCCTCCTATATAACAGGAGTTGCATCCATGGGCCCCTTGATGGAATTGGACTGAGAAATGCATGGCCATGCTTGGTTGAGTCAATATGTGATATTGAGCTTACCATTCTCTGGAAGTCCGTTCTAGATCAAGAAATTTGGATTGAGCTATTAAGAGGGTGACACGGTCCATGCCTCTAGTTCTTTCCGGATGTAAGGGACAGAGGGACAAAGACAACGCTGGAACATTGGTCATAAAGGCTTATGAGTTATGAACTCTTATTGCTTGGGGAGCAATGATGCATTGCTAGATGCCGCTCATTGTTTGTGAGGTTTTTGTTTGATACTTTCAAGATCAAGTGGGAGACTGTTGGAGTTACCATTGTGATCTAGAAGTGGTCAAAAATGTAATGTCACTGCCAACGCGATATGAGCCTGCAGGGTCGCACATAAGAGCATGTGGAGAAGTTGGAAGATTGACTATGTTGGTAAAGGTTACCAATCACCATATAGAATGGGAAAGTCCAGCAAATATTGCTGTCTGAATTCGTCGGGTTTACACGAATAGAATTCGTCGGATTCGTCGGATTGTTCTGTGGAATCCCGACGAATTGTTACAGAGATCCTTAACTCGGCAAATGTTGCCTTTTGACATGATTCGTCGGAATTCGTCGGATTCGTCGGACTGTTCCGTGGAATCCCGACGAATTATTACAGAGATCCTTAACTCGGCAAATGTTGCCGTCTGATGTGATTCGTCGGAATTCGTCGAATTGTCCCGTGAAAACTCGACGAATGCTGTTCCGTGGAATCCCGACGAATTGTAACAGAAACCCCAATTCTGCTGTGTGGTCTGCGGATAGCGATTCTTCTAGAAGCCTGTTTATGCTTTGGGTATAAATAGATCTTCTTTAGGGTTCTTGATATACGAAGGAATCCAGCCGACGGAAGAGTTCCGCTCTCGCCCGAACCCTAGACGGAAATAGTTCCGCCGCCCAGTTCGCCTCCGCCGACCTCCTCTCCAGCGATCGTCGTCGTGATTGTTCTTCCTGGAGCGAACCTAGCAGTTCGTGGAAGTGCAAGGTGCAGTTGTTCTCCCTTCCGAGTTGCATGCGACGTGACTTGGTGTTCTCCCGGCTCGTGTGGACTGCTGTAGAGACGTAAACATTATTCTACGTGAGAACTCTCTTTGCCGCCGACAGGAATCTTCTTCTTGGAGCATCTAGGTTGGATTTGATCCAACCCCACTAAGGTAATTTTTGCCTAGTAGTTTATTTTTCTTCTTGATTCAATATTCATGGCCGATCCAAGTCTTTTTGGGTTGTTTCTCTTTATTTCCGCCGCGCCTACATGTGATGTATGGTTCTAGAAAAACCCAACAGATCCCTGAAAGATGAGAGAGGTCTCAAACAATTCTGCGATTTGCGATGAACTGGTCTGCGAACTACTAAGTCAGTTTCGCAAAGTTGTCGATTGCTCATTCTTGTAGAGAATGCAACCAGGTACGTGCTTGCCACTTTAGTGTTGTTGTGACCACTTGGCACAAAACCTGATCTGGGGTGTGGTAGATCCTTATGATGGCGGTGAAGTGGTTGACGTGTTCCAGCAGATCATAGATTCCATCAAATGTCTCGATGTTAGGGATCTTGAAGCCGCGCGAGATCGGATGCGCCATGACCTCTGGTGTTATTTGCAAGCTGTGGTGGAGAGGGCAGCGAGCAAAAGCGACACGCCATCTGACTTGTCCGTATTCTTCGTCGATCATGTTGAAGAGTTCGAACCCACATGGGTTGTAGCCTACACGTACTTCTCCCTTACTGGCTCACTTGACTTTTGACGAAGAAAAATGAGTAGACCCAAAGCTGTAGCGAGGAGATCCCGCCACTCATCCGGAAGATCTTAAAGAGCTTCCCCTCACAAACCAATGCTCAGTTAGGCACATTGGAGGGCACTAATTAAGAGCCAACCAAAATTAACTAGTGGAGGAGAGAGCCCAAAGATCGGATCTCCTCCAAGGTGCCCTTAAGGGTCTATTTATAGTTTTTCTAGTCTGGTCTATAAATAGCGTAACTCCGCCTTTTGTTTTGATAAACACACCCCAAACGGGTCTTGTAACAGCCAAGCTCCGCTGTTTTGAAGGGCTATTGGCAGCCCACAAAGGTTATCCGGGTAAATTCACCTCTAGGTCCCACTTGGCAAGTGGTCCGTGAAGACACCACTCGCCAGACTTCCCACGAGCCCGGGTTCATGAGATCTTATTATGCGAGTGGTCAGTGAAGGCACCACTTGCTAGACCCCTGGCCTCTCGGGTGAGTGGGGCTCCTCCCCTCATTCACCTGGGGGCTTGTGTATCTGAACTCCTTGGCAGGCGAGTGCTTGCTGAACGGGGATTGCACTCGCCCCTTCCACTATCCCGGGCGAATGCCCCTCCGACTTGGGAGAATGCCCCCTGATGTTTTGTTCATCCTTTGGGTTCTGGGGACTGGGGGCCCACTCGACGAATACGAGGTTGTATAGATCACATCAATTTTTTTTTGTTAGTGTGCCTTCCAATTGCGCGCCCAAAGCCAGCTGTTTTCGGGCGATGGTGATGTTGAGCTTCGGGTCCTCTGGCCAGCCGAATTGGCCGCGTTGAGTTGGTCGCATCAAAGAATTCTTCTTCATGGATATGGTGCTCACGAGTGGCGTGCTCGGCCGGAGCACGATCCAGAGCTGGTGGAGGCGGATTGCCTTGCTTTGGGGCGGGATTAGAAGCTCATGGTGATCCTATGCTCCTTAGCAGTGTGAGTATTTCGATCTAGTTCTCTTCCATTTGGCGCACACGTTCTTCTAGTGCAACTACGGGTGCGATCATACCATTTTCCATGAGCGGTACTGTTGAGGCCAGAAAAATCCTAGCTCCAAAAATTCGAATCAATGCAGCCAAAGGTTACTCGTCTAGCGATCCGACTCTATGGCTTGATGGGCAACGACGAAGAGGCCAAAATAACAACAACAAGACCCCAGGTGTTGCGATAGGGAGGTCCCGCCATGTACTTAGAAGCTTAGAAGAGACTTCCCCTCCACAATGAAAGATGACCAAACAGGGTACGAGGAAGGCACCGACTTGGCGAGTATCAAGAGTGACGGCAATGGATGACGGGTTCAAGTATTCGAAAATGGAATTTCTGAAAGCTCAGCCAAAGGTGCGGTTCCTGGTATCCCTGGGGTCCTATTTATAGGAAAACCAAAGGGGAGGGGGTATTATTTATAACCCAGCCCAACCCCGTGACTATGCGACATTTGAGTAGATCTCGCCTGGCTTCTATGAGAATCGCTTATGGTCGCCCACCTGGCGAGTATGAGGTGTAAGACCCCAGTTTTCATGTGCAAAAAATTCGCAGTGTTCTAAGCTAAGGAGCTAACGCTAGGGCTAGCACCGACGGTAGCTCTTATCGTCGAAATAGTTGAGTGTCGACGAAGGGACTATGCGTATCGTCGAAAATGTCAAGATGATTCGTCGAGTGCTAGCGCCAGCGGTAGTGGTAGCGGCGATGGTAGCTGTCTCGATGAATTGGTGTCCCGACGAATGTATTTAGACGAATCGTGTTGAGCACTCATAAATTCGATTCGTCGAGAGATAGCGCAGGCTGTAGCGCTAGCGTTCTCGACGAATCCTTAAGCGGCTATGGATATGTTCAGTCGTACCGCCTTTGGGCCAGCAGCTGCATTAAGATGTAGCCGGCGGTAGCCCTTATATGTATAAAGCCAACAAAACATGGATTTTCCTTAGTTTCTCACTTAGATTCTCTCTCCAAAGGCAAGGGCAGAAGTCGGGAAGAGGAAGGAAATCCTTTTGGCTAGTTGTTCAAGGGCAAGTCAGGGTAGGAGATCTTTTGCGTGCTTGTGCCATATTTGAATCTATGGAGAGGAATTTTGATCCTATGGCACCGAAACGAGCATCAAGGATAACGATTCTCCTCCTTCATCTCTGGGCATGCCAGTCCTTTGATTTGCATAGTAGCAGGAAGATTTCCACTAATTAGTGAATAAGTTTCTTAGGACAGGTTGGTATGGAATATCCCCGTAGAAATTGCATATAGAGTCTGGATCGATGTACATACATATGCATACTGTGTGAAGCCCATCTGGACAGGTTGGTCTAGATTGGTGATGTTGATATTGCTTTATTGCGCTGTGGAGAAGACTCCGAGTATGTATGCTTGTTTTTGGGTTCTGGGTGCTGTGATGTGCTGCAGGGAGTTCTGGAGGCGACCTTTAGAAAATACCCAAAATAGATGGCAGAACCGAGTTCTGTTAGCTAGTGCCGGCGTTAGTGCCAGTGATATTTGATATCACATGGTGTGCTGTGATGATGACCCAGAGGTGGTCGTCCATGTGATTGGGATGAGGTGAAAGTTTACCTGCATCGTGTTGGTTGTTCGCGAAGATTGAGCCGGGACTAGCTGGATCTGAACCCGTCCATATTGGTCGGTGGTGAGGGCGCCCCTCGGTACGTCGTCTTATGGAAGATTGCTGAAAAACATGGGTGTGTACAACTTAGCTCAAATGACCATCTTAGTTGAAAATGGACTGAGGATGGAGTGTGCCTTTAGAGCACGATACGTGTGGCCTTGAGTCGACGTATGTGGTGATTGTTTCTATGCGGTGCTTAGACGCACCTGTGAAATATATGCTGCTATTGCTTGCTTGCAGGAAAAGAGTACCATCGCTCTGGGCATGGGGTGGGGTCGTTATATTCTTGGTCAGCTAAAGCTGGCCGGTTACCTGTTTTCCCACTGCTTGGTGGATTGTGCTTTACAGGTCCTGGCGAGACGAGCGGGAAATAGCGGGTTGGAATCCCAGCTGCTGCGCTTTGCTGGCCCTCGAAGGCCCAAGTGTTTTCAGTGTTTTTATTTCATGTATTGCCGGCCTGCGCGTCGATGTTTGGAAACCATGTAACGATATAAACACTTTGTGATGTATGACCATAATGCCAAACTCTTTTGTATATATATATTAGACATTCCTACTTAGTGTTGTGGACTTCTCTTCTGGTTCAAGATTGAATAATTTATGCTTCCTATTATGTGTAACTATGAGATGTTGTTGCTTGGGTAACTGAATACGTAACCCTCTTTGTTGTTTACTTTATATGACGTGGGGTCCCGACCGGACCTACTTTTATATACTGTGCAACGGGCGGGGTGTTACATAAGGGGATGCTCGCACATGCTCGCCCAAACTCGTCGAGGCCTTCTACTATTTTTGCTGTCTGAGTTGTCTTTAATCTCTGACTCATGGCTTCTGCTTTGACCTTTGACTACGATGGCCTGAATCGGGTCCCACCCTCAAAGAATACGGGCTGTACACAATTCCCACTCTTTACGAGCAATGAAGGATATCAGAAGGAAACATCCAACCCTTATTCAACGAGTTGCTCCTAGCGAGCATCAGACCTATTCGGCATCAATCTGGCTGGCTCCGAGACTCTATATATAGGGGGGCTCTTTTATTGGACTACATGTCTAAACTCGCACGAGATGTTGCTCACTGCCGAGGAAGAGTTTCAGGTGAATGTGGCCAAGCTGGAGGGTTTGTTGCAGACACCTACTCAGAAGCGTGCTCGCGAGGGCGACGATGTCGAAGATCTTCTCGTGTACAAGAAGAAGAAGCTAGCGAAGAAGAAGAAGTCGCCTGCTCTAGCGTAGGATGTCGCCAATCCTTCTGCCAACCAACAGGGGGCTCCTGCGCCCGAAGACTACTCAGCGAGTTAGGTCTCGCTGATGATGCCAAGCAACCTGCTCCCGAGCCCTCTGCACCACAGGTCTCTCCTGTGGTGGATCCTTCAGTATCCCATACCCGGTCACACCTAGAGCTCGCTTCCTCCTGAGGTAGAGACTTCATACTTGCTGGCTATATCGTTGCCATGCTAGTTTTGCTTTGAGATGATGACATTTTCTTTATTTGCAGACCAGATGACTTCTGGAGATCCTAGCGATCCTCTGACCGTGCCTCCTCTGCGATCAACTCCAATAATCGTGATGGGATCCCAACAGGGAGTGCGAGTTGGCCGGTCGGTGCGAATTCATCATGGATCTCGGGAGACCTCGGCAGTGAAGCAAGCTCCCTCCTTGAGCGACAAGCGAGCTCCTCCGGAGAACAGCTCGCAGTCGGGGACGAGCAAGGCGTCCTTACCTTCTTCGGGTGATCAAGGTAGTCTTACTATGATCAACTTGCCTCCACCACCTACGGACGAGTCACAATCAGCTCCTACGAGCACCTCGTAGTTGCCCGCGGGCGGTCTTCCGCCGCCACCTCCCTTTCCACCAATAATGAATGCTCCAGCCGACCTTCTCCCATCAACGACATTTGCACCCTTGATCCCCCCTGTGGGATCATCGCGACGCGGGGGATATATGGGGTTCATTGGGCTTCTTTGCCTCGATAGGTGGAGGGCGACCACTGGATGGTCGCATTATGGAATACATTGATGACATCCCCAGACGACCTGTCATGTCGTCACTGCGCCCAACCCCATTGAGCAGGGAACATCCTGGGAATACGTTGATGACATCCCAGCCCCATGGTGGTATGGAGAGGGGTTGGGGTGCACGGTCTGTAGACCGATTGAGGCTGAAAGCTTTCGAGCTAGATGCTGGGGGTGCCGACGGTCGTCCTTATGAGCTGTGTGCTGGGGAGACCATTACAAACAAAAGTGCACTTTTTTGTAACGGTCTCCCCAGCACACATCTCGCAAGGACGACCGCCGGCATACCCAGCTTCCAGCTCGAAAGGGTTCAGCCTCAATCGGTCTGCAGATCATGCACCCTAACCCATCTCTGTCCCACCACAAGGCACAGTGGGTTGTTAGAGGCCGCAACCCTCCTTTTTTGAGGAATGCTTCAGTTAAGAGGCAGCACAAAGACTTTTTAGGAGTTCACCCATTCTGTGACTAGTCCAGCCCAAGCATGCTTAACTATGCATCTCAATTGGTGATGGGGAATGAAAGAACTCCATAGTTAAGCGTGCTCGGGCTGGAGTAGTCATGAGATGGGTGACCTCCTGGGAAGTCCCTACACCGCCGCTTAACTGAAGCATTTCTCATAAAAGGGAAGGCTGCGGCCTCCAACAATCCACTATGCCCTGTGGTGGGACAGAGAGGGGTTGGGGTGCATGGTCTGCAGACTGGTTGAGGCTGAACCCATTCCAGCTGGATGTTGGGGTTGCCGGTGATCGTCCTTGTGATATGTGTGCTGGGGAGACTGTTATGTAACATCCCCAATCCTTCTAGACCCCTAGTTGGTATTAGGTCAGGGGTGGTGTGCTGATTGGCCACCAAGGCCCTTGGACCAAGTGGAGTGTGCTAAGCGCACACCAAGGGCACAAAATCAACATAGCCCAATACCACTCCCTTAGGCCAATTGACCCTCAATTCACCAAATTGACCTCCCCCATACCACCCTAACCACTGAGGAAGACCATTACCTTAAGAATTGCACTTGGGTGGGACCCAATTGCATGAAATTGACCAAAGTCAATGATAGGTCAACATTAACCAAACTAAGTCAATTTGGATTCAATTGACTCTACATGTTCAAATTGACCTTACCACCACACTCTAAACACTTTAAGGAACTTATTGGACCCAAAAGCCCCATCACTTGGTCCACCAATTGACCAATTTGACCAAAGTCAACTTTAGCTTAATTTAGGTCAAAATCACATCTTAAGGCTAAATTAGCCCAATTGGGGCCCCACCATGGACCAACCAATGTTGGGTGAGGTTAAGGGACCCATGACCCCCAAGTGGGGTCAACCCCCTCACCTTGGTTGACCAAAGTCAACCATGGTCAACATAGCCCATTAAAGGGAATATTGGGCCCAACTTGAATGGGACCCAACCCCCATCCTCTAGCCAATTACTCATGGACCTAAGGCATGCCCACCAGCACTAGACTGAACCTAACACTAAGCTTGATTAATCAAATGAAGGGGGGGGGGGGGACCAAAAGTAGATCAAAAAGCTTAAAGCATAAAGCAAAAGCTAAAAGCAATCACCCCCTCCTCCACACTTCTCCTCCAATCAGCCTAGGGGCCTTCCCTGATTGCTGGGGGTCTGAGCTTGACCCAGATGGAAGCAGGAGGCCGACAGCTACAGGAGGGTGGCAGCAAGGGGCACAACCGAGGTAGCCTAGTTTCAAATCAGCCTATAGAGGCCTCCCCATCCCAATCCAACCTCACCATTAGCTTCAGGAGGTAGAGAGTGGTTGAGAACGACACCTGGAGCAAAGCTTTAGCTGGAGAATTGAGATCGGGAGTGGGGTCGCCGGAGCAAGGAAAATCCATGGCCAATCGTCGCCGGAGCCGCCGCCACGCACCAATGGTGGTTCGTTTCTCCTCCCCTCTCCCCATGCTAGCTTCTCATCACATAATGCTGAAGGATCGGGCTCAATTGAGCCCGGATCCACCTCCGAAATCCATGGATTTTGGCTCGATTCGTGACACCCAGGATCGCCGGAAAACGCCTCCTCCGGCCGCCATGTCGCCGGGAAGTCGTAGCCCCGACCACCACGAAGGTGGTGGCGGTGGTGGCCGGCCGTGGTGGCCACCAGGTGGCCGGGAAAGGGAGGAGTAAATCGGCCCAGCGCGGTTGAATCCCAGCCGTTGGCTGAGTAAGAAGACGATGGCGCCGCCGTCTGATTTGCGCCAAGATTCGTGCAGATCTTTATTTTCCTGTATTTAATTAATTCTCTATACTTGCTATTCTGCCTCTAAAATTCAGTCCTCTTCATATATAAATTAGGGCCTCCTAATGGCTGAACTAGAAAAAGTGCCTAACATAAAAGTGTTAGGCCTTGGTCTTAAATTTCATTTGGCCTTAAGTTTAGGTCTTTTGGTGACCCACAACTCCATAGGGAGCTGTTTTACTAGGACTGGTCCTACACTAGGTCAGTCCACTAAATTAATTACCTAGGTCAAACCCTTCAAGATTTGGAGCTGTGCTTTTAACCATGGGTTGGTATACCCTAGGGGCACCCCCTGCCAAAGGGACAGCCCTTGGTGGACAATTTTACCTAGGGTTTTTGTGGTAGTTAAATTAAGATGATTTTTGGAGCATATGATGTCCAAATGACACCAAACTTTGGTGGCATGCTCTTTTGTACATGAGTAGTGCCTAACTAAAATTTCACGCCATTTGGAGTCGATTTGATATGGTAAATAGGAAACCTTATTGAGGGCCTTTAAGGGTCAAATTAGGGTTTAGGTCATTTTGAGGAGTTGAGTGTGTTAGCCTCCTCCCATCATGATGGCTATGTGGGTATGGATATACAAAGGCATGTGGCACACCCTAGTGGTCCATTTGGAGCCATTAGGGTGGTGTGACCTAAAACCCTAAGGGTAAACCCTCAAGGGTGCAAAGTGAGATTTGTGAAGGGCATGGGACCAAATTTTCTTGCCTTGGCTCAGAACTTTGTAGATATGTTTGTAGGAGCATAAAATAACTTAGTTAATTTAATGAGAGTTTTTAGAGGTATTTAAGTATTTTTTCTTCCTAATAAATGAAATTGCCACACTTTCCTTAATAAAATGAAATGCATGGTCATAGGACCTTCTATGGTGTTGAAACTCTATCAATGGCTGATTAGGGATGAAAAGGGACTACAGTAATTTTGTTATGATTTATTGAAGTATTATTCTTTGTGTAGGAAATTTTAAGTACTTGCTAGCTTAAGGGAATTTAGTCTTGAAAAATACCAAATCATGGGGATAAATTGTGAAACTTGGAAATCTGTCATTTTATGTTAATATATGCCCATGATAATTATTTGGAAGCTTGTAGAATTATATTTCATGTACCTCATGTAGAAATTGGATTTTTCAACCCATGAGTATTAAATATTTTTAAAATGTCAAATCATGAGGCTTTGACATGATACTTGGTGATCTGTAATTTTAGGTTAATATGTGTCCATGATAATTGTTTGGGAGCTGGTAGAATTGTATTTCTTGTACCTCATGAAGAAATTGGGATTTACACCACTTGAGTATTAAATCTTTTTAAAATATCAAATCATATGGTAATGACACAATCCTTTGGTAGAGGACTCTAGATTCCCATCTGGACACTTGGTAATTTTTGGAGAATTTTCAGAAGTAAAATACTATTATTCCTAATTATAGTGGCATTTTGGTAATTATATAACTATGATGATTTAGTAGGCCAAATCACACCCTAGGGTCATGGAACTCAGTGAACCACCTTACTGATAATTTTCATGTAGCATGAGGAATCATTTTGAGGGTAGTTCATGTGCAATTTGACTTAAGGCCTTAACTACTTTAAATTATATTAAATACATATTTAATATGGAAAAATTATGAAAATTGGAACATACCTTATTAAGGTCAGTGGGAGCCTAGGATAATTATTAGAGACATTGGTGATGAGTTTTTATAAGGATTCCCTTATGGGGTTGTTGGATAGTTCAACTTAGTGGTCTGCGTTTAGTAAAAACAGAATTTTGAGTTTTAGACAATTCAGACCCCTAAGTAGTGTTTAGGAGTTATATCCAATCAGTAAATGAGTTATAGTACACCATGATTCAAGGAGGGTCAATCCTAGGGTTAGTTGTGAGGTTGTGCTAGAGTTATTGTAGGAGGAATGGAGGTACGTGCAACCCAATTGGGTGGGACGGGAGATGAACTAAGTCACATTAACTATATGAAATGATGAGGGGTGAACCAAAAGTTAAACACCAACTAAAGTAATTGTCTTGAGGAGGATTGTGGGGTTGAGCCCATTGATCTGTAGTACCGTTAGGGTCCTCTTACGGAGTACACCGCGGGAAGTCCAAGATTCACCCTAAATATATCGCTAACTAAATTGTAGGCAAGAGTAGCCTAATTAGATCTGCAAACTACTATGGATCTCCTCCGGGAAGGAGATGGGTTGGATCAACTTGTGTGTTAGTCCCTGAGCCGGAATCTCGGGTGGACATGTTAAGCACCTGTTTCTTATGCAATTAGTGGCGAGTCTTCGGTACTAGGCCAGTCGTGTCACCGACGGTAGTACATTGAATCAGGTGAGGGTGAGGTTTAGAGGGCCGGTAAGTTTGAGTACCGCGGTCTGGAGGACAATCCCTAATAACCCACCCCGACCTTAAAGTCTGGTGGATTCCAGCAAGAGTACGCAGGAGCTCCGCTGTTGTGTTCTTAGCGTTGAGGCATACATGAGGTCTAGGCTTGGTAGTGACCATACCCGCCTAGGATGTGGAGTGCCCGATCCACTGCCACCGTGAGCCACGACTGTTGGAACCCGGATACCGGTCCAACTTGTTCGAGACTTGGGGAGTAGCTTGAGTTACTTCTCTCCTCGTCGGATCCTAGAACTATGTGTCCCGAACTAAGAACCAACCCTCACTGGTTGTTAGGTAGCTCCCTAAGAATGACCCACTGGCTGCAGCGGGGAGGTCCCGCCACTAACCCGGAAATCTAACTTGATTTCCCCTCCCGAAAACCAGAAGCTGAGCCTGTTTCAGACAGCACAAGGAAGAAAGCACAGACTCTCTCAAGGGGGGTGGATCTGTGCTGATCTGAGACATAATGGGTCCTATTTATAGGGAAAGACTTCCCAGGGGTAGAATGGTCCGGATGACCTGCGGATAGCGTAACTCCGCCTTACTATTTTGCTAAACGCACTCCAAATTGGTCTGCAGATAGCCAGACTCCGCTGTCCCGAAGGGCTATAGGCAGACCACCGGGGGTGCCCGGATGATTCTATTCCCCAGAATATGACTCTACTCGCCGAGGGAGGCACCGGTCTACTCGCTAGGCCTCCTGACTCTACTCGCCAAGGGAGGCACCGGTCCACTCGCCAGGTGTCTTCGGCTCTACTCGCCGAGAGAGGCATCGGTCTACTCGCCAGGCCTCCTGACTCTACTCGCCAAGGGAGGCACCGGTCCACTCGCCAGGTGTCTTCGGCTCTACTCGCCGAGAGAGGCATCGGCCTACTCGTCAGGTGCCTTCGGCTCTACTCGCCGAGAGAGGCATCGGCCTACTCGCCAGGTGCCTTCGGATCTATTCGCAGAGAGAGGCATCGGTCTACTCGCCAGGCCTCCTGACTCTACTCGCCAAGGGAGGCACCGGTCCACTCGCCAGGTGTCTTCGGCTCTACTCGTCGAGAGAGGCATCGGCCTACTCGTCAGGTGCCTTCGGCTCTACTCGCCGAGAGAGGCATCGACCTACTCGCCAGGTGCCCTCGGCTCTACTCGCCGAATACGGGTTGTACAACGACGGTCGGTACCCGAAAGGTTGGCTTCCTTTCAAACAAATTGGGAACTATAAAGGTCTATGCGCATAGAGTCGTGTGGGTGAGTCACATTGCATAATCACATTAAAACATCATAATTATAGCATAGCATAACATACACATTAGCATACCCCCATCATATAAATTAGTATGGGATCTTTTATATGATGGGTTGCCTGGACATCTTAACTTATATGTCGTATGGGCGTTCATATAAGTTAAGGTACGATCTGTGATGGTAGCTTAGCTTTACTTACTGCACCGCACTTTCTTTCTATTTACTGCTTACTTCATTGCTCTACTTTACTGCCTTATACTTGCACCATACTGCTAGCTAGCATTTACTGCTTTACTTATACCTGCTAGTTAGTGCCATGTCACTTCCTTTTGATTACCCCTTGTTGTCCTCCGCTTCTTCCTCCCGCTCGGTACCTAGGAGTCGTGGAGGGAGGCGAGGACAAAACGACTTAGTCTTTATGACTAACGGTCGGTGTGACCGCAGGAGTCCGAGGAGACGGAGTTGCCCCGCGCGCAGCAGGATGAGATGGCCGGACCTGAGCAGCGGATGTAGCGTACTACCACGACGCCACAGGTTGATGATTAGATAGTTAGACTTCCGCATTTTTGAGAGTTTTGATGTAGTTTCCGCATGTTGTAGAGAGAGAGAGAGACAGTACATTATTTTGGATATGTATCGGGCATAAGCCCCTTTTGCTTGTACCTCTCTTTTGGACTTTCTGTATTCATTATATATTTATATATGATGTTGTGATTGTGGACATGCCTTCTTTTTTGTACTTACCTTTTCGACATATTTTACTTATGATCGTATAGCCGACAGGGTTGGTGCTGAGCGGTGTTAACCAACCCGAGTGTTGGTGACACCGCAAGGCAGCGATTTTGGGCGAAGGTCCACCTCAACCGTGCGATGCGGGAGAGGTTCGAGTTTTCAAGTACCCGAGCGGGTTTTGGAAAAAGAGATCTTACATTTTACAAGAAGGATTTGGACGACTTTGCAGAGAAGTACCTGCCTGAAGTCTATTTGGTCAGGCTTCCTCGCCAAAGTGAGCGTTTGAACAGCTTCATGGAAGGCGTGATCATCTTCCCGATCCGTACTTTTAGGTTGTCCTGTGACTACCTTTGTGGTCGGAGTTTCGTTAGATTCTTCGCTACTATGGGATAGTCCCCTCTCAGCTCAACCCGAATGACATGACGATGATTGTTGGGTTCCTTTATGAAAGTGCACAGTGTACCTCTGAGTATTCTCTAGAGGGGGGTAAATATAGATTTAAATCTTTTACTCTTAAATAAGCACACACAATAAAAATTACTCTAATAACTATCTAATCTGCAAAACCAACATAGAATAAATACTGTAAATAGAAAACTGTAAACAATAATGGGACATCACAGAAAAGCACAGCTCAGAAGACACATAATTTTTATAGTGGTTCCCCAAAATATGGGTAGTCCACTCTTCTACCACCTTGGTAGGATCTCACTATCTAGTGTCAACATCTTTTGATAAGGAGACTCTCAGAACCAGCACTGAGTCTTTTGATAAGGAGACTCTTAGAACTACACACTGAGTCTTTTGACAAGGAGACTCTTAGAACCAACTGAATCCTTTAGAGAGGGATTCTTAAGACTCTTTCTCAGCTATAGAATAAAGATAGAGAAGTAAAGAAGAAGAAGAATAGAAAGATTCTGCTGTATGAATCTTTCTACAGCTATCACACATGATGCTGTCTTTTGAGGTTCTTCGAGATCTATATATAATGAACCCTTGCTTATGGTAGAGAAGAATGCAAGGGTTGTGAGCTTGTGATCCTCTATGAACTCTGCACTCTAGTTTGCTTCCTGCTATAAGATGTGACGAAGAAGCAACAATCTTGTTTTCTTATTCTTGTACATAGTTGTTCTTCTCTTCTTTTTCTTTTCAGAGAGACAGCTTGAGGAAGAAGAAGATTTTTTTTTTGAATGATCTATTATTCTATTTTTACTTCCTTCTTCTGTATACTTATTCTTTGTCGAATAGTGTTTGAATTTCTTTCCTCTTCTGTTCTGTCCTTAGAAGGAATACCCTTTGGACAATGGTATTTCTTTCTATTTCTATTTCCCGACCCGTCAATCTATTTTGAATAACTTCCAATAATGTCTTTTGTTGTCTCTCTGGAGTACTCCATTCCATTATTGACAATAATCGAGCAGTTAGAAGTCAGACTAAAGCCTTGGATACCTTCTAGAAAAGCATCTGAAAAGACAGCAGAAAAACCTTCTCTTTCTTTCTGTATTTGACGTAGCGTCGATTTCATTTTCCCTCTATTTGACACACCTCTATGTTCTTATAGAAGCAACTTCTAAATTCTTCTTAGCTCTGACTGAAATTAGATGTCGATGTTGTGTCGAATACCTATCGACGTATCCATCGAGTTGTAGACTTGGACATTGAACTTGATCTTATGCGTCGAATTCAAATCGAAGTTGCATTGACTTCTGGTATTGCTTTGATAGATTCTTCTTCTGCGTCGAATTCAAATTGAAGTTGCGTCGACTTCTGATATTGCTTTGACATACTCTTCTTCTGCGTTGGGTGCATCTCGACGTTGCGTCAATTTCAACTATACTTCGACTTCAGTCTGAGTTACTTCTAATTGTATTCGAAGTTGCATCGACTTTTAGTCAAATGCGTTAACTTCTATTCGACGCAAGTTTAACTCAACTGAATTTTGTGCTTGTTTTGGACAGGTATTGACACTCTAGTGTGAGTGTGATATCCTAGGACATCTAATGACCAACCATCTCTATACAACATGGGTATTTCATCCTTGATTATGAAATCACTTTAAGATAATTTGTAAGATAAATCACAATGGTGTTTTTCCCAACACTTCGCTTCTTTCGAGAAGAGAAGATCGCCTTCGCTCTTTCTATTTTCGGGAGGATCTTCTTCTTCATGGCGATCGACGAAGGCATTATCTTCTTGTGCAGCCATGTCTGCACGCTGGTCTGCACGATGAATAAGAACCATCGCTGGGGCGAGCTGATAGCTTCATCGGCGGCGACTTCGAGGACATTCCTCACTGATCTCAGCAGTCGCCTGACCATGTCTTCACCAATCCCTAACTATAGGGACCTTGGGAGAAGCTCTTCAACGCTTTCTGAGGTCGTCGATTCGACGTTGTCTTCTGGCGACAACGGGTGAATGATCTTCCATGGGTCTTCCCGGGTGAAGGTAATTTTGTTTGAGCAAGTATCAGTTATACTCACATCTTTACTCTCGGTTGGCGACTAACCATCGTCTACTTTCTTTTGCAGATATTCACATTCTACCGCGCGAGCCTCTCCCCGTTGCGAAGGAGGCAGCTCCATCTTAGGAGGGTACGAGATTCCACCGCACGAGGATGAGGGGTTTCCATCATCCCCCCATTGACTTGTCATAGATTCCTGAGGACCCGTCCGGTGCCGGCGAGAAGGCAGGTTCCTCACGGAAGAGGAAGGATAAGAGAAAGGTCAAGGTCAGGGAGCCGCCGAGGAATAAGAAGGAGATTGCGAGCAGGAAGCTCGGCGGGAAGGAGGACCCCGCGGAGGCTGGTAAGCCTAACTGTCACCCCAACTTTAGGGAGGAAGAGCGCGGCGAGGATGCTTATGGTCTCATGCTGGTGACCTAGGGGGAGCGCGCGCATGAGGTGACCTTGTGCACCAATCTTCCCGCCTGGTCGGATGATTGGGATGATAGAGGCGAGGCGTTCAACATCATGTTGACCCTCTATGGTCGCACTGATGCCGAGTCGCTTCAAAAGGTTTCGGCCGAGTATCTGGCCCACCATACCTCGTGCTCGCTCCTGCGGTCGACAGAGCTTAGTCATCAGATGGTGAGGAGCTTGCACGTCTATGAGGAGCGGGTCAGGGTGCTGAGCAGGAAACTCCTTACTCTCGGTCCCAAGCCGCCAAGTGCATGGCCTATGAGGTACTTGCGCCTTCACTGAGATACATACCCTTAGATGTTGCTCACTATTTGTCGATCATTGCGCTAACGCTTATCTGTCATGATTGCAGGAGGCCAAGATGGAGGCTGCGAAGAAGATGTCGCAGCTTGAGAAGGAGCTGGAGGACACCCTGGCAGCCCTGGAGGCCACTCAAGTGAGGATCGTCGAGCTGGAAACTCGCCCTGTCGAGCAACAACCTTCAATGGAGGGTCCTTCCCAGGTGGGGAAGCAGATTAGGATCCATGACAACGAGATGCCGAACATTCACCGTAACATCACGCGAGCAACCGAGGATGTCGTCTTGAGTCGGTTGAAGTCGATGGCCACTTGGTGCCTGAAGCGATGAACCTGATGGTGATGGACATCATCCCAACCCTGCTCGCTGAGGAGTCCACCTCTCCTATTCGTGCTCCTAATCGTCGGTCAAGCGATGATGAGGATGAGGACATCGATGGAGATGAAGCTGAAGATCTCAGCGAGGATGACAGAGGCGATGATGACACCTTGTCGGCAGAGCCCCTTTTTGATCGCCCTGAGAGTTTGTAAAGCTTTTTGATCATGTAATACTCACAAATTTATACAAAGGAAAGATACATTTTGCCTGCCTGCTTTTCTCATACTAACATACATTGAGGAGATCGATAGACTCTTAGGCTCGAACGTGATGAGTGCTCGCTAAGCTCATAGTCTCGAAGTGAGGTTGAGTAATCGCCGTCATGATAGGTACAACCTTGAAAGGTACTTGCTACAATCGCCAAGCTTATCAAGCTCGCGCAGATATGCTCACGCCTACCTGCTCGCATTGTAGATGTAAGACCCCGTTTTTTTTACAAAACCGGGTCTTATGCCCAGAATCGCCGCTTTGCCGTGACACCAACACTTGGGGAGGTCCTCACTACAAAATGTCGATCCTGCCGGCCATATCGATCACAAAAAAAGAAAAGTATATTTGAACATAAAGAGAAGCTCAAGTCCACATCACATGAAATATAAAACCTAAATTAGAGATGTCCACAGATAATAACTGAATAAAAAGATAACAATAATAAAGGGCTCATGCCATGTACATCATATCCTCACTACAAGGTCACTCACGGAAGCAAACTACTAATCACTCACTGATCCTGAAACTGGTGCTCATCTACTAGACTGACCCGCCTCAATCTGCACCAGCCTCTAGTGCTACTGCGTCTCCTTGATCCCCTAAAATGATATGGTCCACCGACCGTTAGTCAAAAAGACTAAGCCTTGTTTCCCACCACCCATACCCCAGTGGCTCCTAGGCACCGTGCGGGAGGATGAAGCGGGGGACAACAAGGGGTATATATCAAGGCAGGTGACATGGCCTAGCTACATGAATAACTACTCTACAGAGGTGTATATATATAAATAAAGCAGTAAGTAAAACATAGTAAAGAGCATGTAAAGAACAATATGTAAAATAGAAAAGTAACCATTGATTTATAGGAATGCCCATACAAACCTATAGACCAAGGGGTCGTTTAGCAGGGCCAATCATATAAAAAGTCCCATACCGATTTATACGATAGGGGTAGGAGTTGAAATGCAATGCTTATGCCATGACATGCAGAGTTATGCAGTTAAATGTTATGTTCACACAAGTGCACTCACACACTTCGACTCTATGCGCACAGACCTTTAGTTCCCCCTTTTGGAGTTAGCAAAACTCCCAGGATACCCCCGTAGTGGCAAACAGAAGCAGTGGGTTGGGCCTCGCCCACCTCTAGGTTGGTATTCACACTACCTAACCTAGATCTATCGTACGCCTCAATGCAAAACCGCGGAGCACCTTCGTACTCTTACTGGCTGGACCACCAGACTTTCTTGGCTAAGTGCAAATCCACACTTGCCGAGTCAGCGTATCAACATCGGTGTGAATAACCGTCAATACCGGAGACCCACCACATTTATGCACATGTAGTTATGATTACCATCTATCTCTGAGCCATAAGCTCCCCGGGCTAACCCGCCCGTCACCATAACCTTCCGAGCCACCGGCTCGCAGCACCTACAACCACCGAGCCTACCACTCGTAAGACCAAACCAACAAACCTCTTGTAACCACGGGTGTGGGTGTGTGGATTATTAAGACAATCTTGCATAATATTTATTCCTGTAGTTTAGGGTTAATCTTGTACTTCCCGAGGTCTACCCTATGAGGGGCTTGCAGCGGTTCTAGGAGGTACAATGAGATGATAGCCCAAACCCCCCTTTCTCAAGATGTACAACCCTGTATTCGCCGAGTGGGCCCCCGAGGCCCAAGATATTTTTAGGCCCAATATTTCCAAAGGGCGCGACCTCGGGAGGAGGAGGGGTGAGCATTTGGAGGGAGTCGAGTTTGGAGGGAGTCGAGTCTGAGGGGCGCATCCCAGGACTGTTCGCTTGTGGGGGCGAGCTGGGAGGGCCGGGAGGCCTCCGGCTCGCCCAGAACCTTGTGGGGGCGAGCTGGGAGGGCCGGGAGGCCTCCGGCTCGCCCAGACCCTTGTGGGGGCGAGCTGGGAGGGCCAGGACGCCTCCGGCTCGCCCAGACCCTTGTGGGGGCGAGCTGGGAGGGCCGGGAGGCCTCCGGCTCGCCCAGAACCTTGTGGGGGCGAGTTGGGAGGGCCGGGAGGCCTCCGGCTCGCCCAGACCCTTGTGGGGGCGAGCTGGGAAAGCCGGGAGGCCTCCGGCTTGCCCAGAGCCTTGTGGGGGCGAGCCGGGAGGGCCGTGAGTCCTCCGGCTTGCCCAGAACCTTGTGGGGGCCTGCTGGGAGGGCCGGGAGGCCTCCGGCTCGCCCAGAGCCTTGTGGGGGCGAGCTGGGAGGGCCGGGAGGCCTCCTGCTTGCCCAGAGCCTTGTGGGGGCGAGCTGGGAGGTCCGGGAGGCCTCCGGCTCGCCCAGAACCTTGTGGGGGCGAGCTGGGAGGGCCGGGAGGCCTCCGGCTCGCCCAGACCCTTGTGGGGGCGAGATGGGAGAGCTGGGAGGCCTCCGGCTCGCCCAGAACCTTGTGAGGGCGAGCTGGGAGGGCCGGGAGGCCTCCGGCTCGCCCAGACCCTTGTGGGGGCGAGCTGGGAGGGCCGGGAGGCCTCCGGCTTGCCCAGACCCTTGTGGGGGCGAGCTGGGAGGGCCGGGAGGCCTCCGGCTCGCCCAGAGCCTTGTGGGGGCGAGCTGGGAGGGCCGGGAGGCCTCCGACTCGCCGAGAACCTTGTGGGGGCGAGCTGGGAGGGCCGGGAGGCCTCCGGCTCGCCCAGAGCCTTGTGGGGGCGAGCTGGGAGGGCCAGGTGGCCTCTGGCTCGCCCAGACCCTTATGGGGGCGAGCTGGGAGGGCCGGGAGGCCTCCGGCTCGCCCAGAGCCTTGTGGGGGCGAGCTGGGAGGTCCGGGAGGCCTCCGGCTCTCCCAGACCCTTGTGGGGGCGAGCTGGGAGGGCCGAGAGGCCTCCGGCTCGCCCAGAGCCTTGTGGGGGCGAGCTGGGAGGTCCGTGAGGTCTCCGGCTCGCCCAGAACCTTGTGGGGGCGAGCTGGGAGGGCTGGGAGGCCTCCGGCTCGCCCAGACCCTTGTGGGGGCGAGCTGGGAGGGCTGGGAGGCCTCCGGCTCGCCCAGAACCTTGTGAGGGCGAGCTGGGAGGGCTGGGAGGGCCGGGAGGCCTTCGGCTCGCCCAGACCCTTGTGGGGGCGAGCTGGGAGGGCCGGGAGGCCTCCGACTTGCCCAGAGCCTTGTGGGGGCGAGCTGGGAGGGCCGGGAGGCCTCCGGCTCGCCCAGAACCTTGTGGGGGCGAGCTGGGAGGTCCGGGAGGCCTCCGGCTCACCCAGAGCCTTGTGGGGGCGAGCTGGGAGGGCCGGGAGGTCTCCGGCTCGCCCAGAGCCTTGTGGGGGCGATCCGGGGAGGCTAGGGGGCCTCCAGCTCGCCCAGATTCTTGTGGGGGCGAGCTGGGGAGGCCGGGAGGCCTCCAGCTCGCCCAGCTCCAAGCCGGGTAGGCGGTCTGCGTTTAGCGCCCAAGAGTAGCGGGATTTGGCTATCTGCAGCCCAGTTCACGGGTATTTTGGTAATCTGGCAGACCAGTTTTCGGTTATTTGCAGCCCAACTTCAGAAATCCTATAAATAGGACCAATGGGGCACCATTTGGGGGGATCGGATTCTAGGCTAGCTCTCTCCCTCTCTCTCTCCCTCCTCAAGTGTCTCTAGGGGGGTGAGGAGAGCCTACAGTGGTGCCCAAGCTTAGTAGTGGCTTGGGAGGGGAAGTTCCTAAGGTGTTCCGGGTATGTTGCGGGACCTCCCCACTAAGCCCTTGGTCCAGTCCCTAGTTCCAACACCTTCAACCTAGAGCTCTCCCTTGGGAGGAGTAAGGATTGGTCGCCCCTCGGCTAGCTGAGGGCCCCGAACTCCACAGAGACTAAGTCTTGTTCGCAAGTCTCGGTTTCAACACATGGTGCGGTGAGCGTGGAGTGTGACCGATTCAAGAAACTCTCAAGATGAGCTCCATGGCTGGAGGTGGAGGATCTGACCCAGGTCGCTCGCAACCCCCAGTGGATGGAGCGACGTTGGAGATGTTTGAAAATTTCAGGCAAGAGATCCTGCAGACCTTGCAGCTAACTTTCGCCACGATAGGCGAAGGCAGGAGAGAAAGTGGTCCGGAGGCCTCACCTCAAAAGGTGGGCGAGAGCATCCTCGGCCAGGCATCCGGGAAAGAGGTGACGGAAGGGAGCGTGTGGGGAGGTCCTCGACCCCCACTCGCCGAGACCCAAGTGGGCGAGTGGGGAGGTCCTCGACCCCCACTCGCCGAGACGGAAGGGAGCGTGTGGGGAGGTCCTCGACCCTCACTCGCCGAGACCCAAGTGGGCGAGTGGGGAGGTCCTCGACCCCCACTCGCCGAGACCCAAGTGGGCGAGTGGGGAGGTCCTCGACCCCCACTCGCCGAGACCCAAGTGGGCGAGTGGGGAGGTCCTCGACCCCCACTCGCCGAGACCCAAGGGGGCGAGAGGGGAGGCGCCATGCCCCCACTCGCCCAGCCCCAAAGGGGGGCGAGCATAGGAGGTCTTTTTTGTGAGCTGATCCTCTCAGCCCCGATTCCGGAAGGGTTCAAGGGGGCGGAGATGTCTCACTACTTCGGCAAGGATGACCCCGTCTTGCACCTGCAGTGGTTTGAGGACATGGTCTCCATCATGCCCATGTCGGACGCCTTCAAGTGTCGGCTCTTTGCCGTCACCCTCAAGGAGAAGGCCAGGGACTGGTTCCATCAGCTCCCTGCAGGATCCATCTACGCCTTCGAAGACTTGCGCCGAGCTTTACTGCTACGCTTCTCGACGTCAAGAAAGAAGAAGAAAGATGCTGAGGCACTTTTCAAGATCAAACAAGAGCCAGAGGAGTCACTGGCTCACTATCTGGAACGGTTCAGGGAGGAGGTTCTCCTCGTCCAAGAAGTGCCCGGGTACACCCTCAAGCTCGCCTTCACGTTGGGGCTGCGGGAGGGCTTCTTCAAGATGGACCTTAAGAGAAGAGCTCCTTTGTCCTTTGAAGAGTTGATGGAAAGGGTGGAAGAAGAAGTCGAGAGTGAGGAGGCCAACCCGGAGTTCGCGAGAAGGCTGGCCAAGCTGAGTGAGCCAGAGGCAAGGCAGCAGGGGGGAAGAGTAGGGGCTCCCAAGAGAAAGTTCGACCAAGAGGAAGACACCTTCCAGGAAGAGGGGGTTGACCTCCCTAGGTGGGGGCAGAGGCCAAGGGCATCCCCTCCACCGCCTCAACAGACCATGGCGATTGGCTGGGAAAAAAGGAGGAGAGTCAGAAAAGCAGGAAGAAGAGGAAGAGGGGGTAGGGTGGAGTTACCCTATTGTGACCTCCACGATGAGGAAGGTCACGCGACGATCAACTGCCTTGAGTTCTTGGAATTGAAGGAAGCGAGGGGTTTGGTGCGGCAACAACAACAACCAAATGGGAACGAGGGAGACCACCCTCGGCAGTAGGAGACCAAGTTTGTCTAATGCTCAGTTTCTTCTCTCCACCCTTAAGTTCATGTAGCGTGGTTGTTTACTTAGTTTTTTCTTGCATGTAATGTGATGATTAATGTAGTGAAAGTTTTCAAATACTTAGCCCCGACGCTGGCCCGCTGACCAGGCTCCCATCAAGCTGGCAGGTCCGAGGATCGCTCGGTGGCAGGAAAATTTCAAATACTTAGCCCCGACGTTGGCCCGCTGACCAGGCTCCCATCAAGTTGGCAGGTCCGAGGATCGCTCGGTGGCAGGAAAATTTCAAATACTTAGCCCCGACGCTGGCCCACTGACCAGGCTCCCATCAAGCTGGCAGGTCCGAGGATCGCTCGGTGGCAGGAAAATTTCAAATACTTAGCCCCGACGCTGGCCCGCTGACCAGGCTCCCATCAAGCTGGCAGGTCTGAGGATCGCTCGGTGGCAGGAAAATCTCAAGGTACTTAGCCCCGACACTGGCCCGCTGACCAGGCTCCCATCAAGCTGGTAGGTCCTAGGATCGCTCGGTGGCAGGAAAATCACAAGGTACTTAGCCCCGACGCTGGCCCGCTGACCAGGCTCCCATCAAGCTGACAGGTCCAAGGATTGTTCGGTGGCAGGAAAATTTCAAATACTTAGCCCCGACGCTGGCCCGCTGACCAGGCTCCCATCAAGCTGGCAGGTCCGAGGATCGCTCGGTGGCAGGAAAATTTCAAATACTTAGCCCCGACGCTGGCCCGCTGACCAGGCTCCCATCAAGCTGGTAGGTCCGAGGATCGCTCGGTGGCAGGAAAATTTCAAATAGTTAGCCCCGACGCTGGCCCGCTGACCAGGCTCCCATCAAGCTGGCAGGTCCGAGGATCGCTCGGTGGCAGGAAAATCTCAAGGTACTTAGCCCCGACGCTGGCCCGCTGACCAGGCTCCCATCAAGCTGGTAGGTCCGAGGATCGCTCGGTGGCAGGAAAATCTCAAGGTACTTAGCCCCGACGCTGGCCCGCTGACCAGGCTCCCATCAAGCTGGCAGGTCCGAGGATCGCTCGGTGGCAGGAAAATTTCAAATACTTAACCCCGACGCTGGCCCGCTGACCAGGCTCCCATCAAGCTGGCAGGTCCGAGGATCGCTCGGTAGCAGGAAAATCTCAAGGTACTTAGCCCCGACGCTGGCCCACTGACCAGGCTCCCATCAAGCTGGTAGGTCCGAGGATCGCTCGGTGGCAGGAAAATCTCAAGGTACTTAGCCCCGACGCTGGCCCGCTGACCAGGCTCCCATCAAGCTGGCAGGTCCGAGGATCGCTCGGTGACAGGAAAGTCCCAAGTACTTAGTCCCGATGCTGGCCCGCTGACCAGGCTCCCATCAAGCTGGCAGGTCCGAGGATCGCTCTGTGGCAGGAAAGTCCCAAGTACTTAGTCCCGATGCTGGCCCGCTGACCAGGCTCCCATCAAGCTGGCAGGTCTGAGGATCGCTCGGTGACGGGAAAATCCCAAGTACTTAGTCCCGATGCTGGCCCGCTGACCAGGCTCCCATCAAGCTGGCAGGTCCGAGAATTGCTCGGTGGCAGGAAAGTCCCAAGTACTTAGTCCCGATGCTGGCCCGCTGACCAGGTTTCCATCAAGTTGGCAGGTCCGAGGATCGCTCGGTGGCAGGAAAGTCCCAAGTACTTAGTCCCCATGCTGATCTGCTGACCAGGCTCCCACCTAGCTGGCAGGGTCAAGAACCGCCCAGTGGCCGAAAATTCTCTTAAGTATTTTCCCCCGAGGTGGCTTCGCTAGCTGGGCTCTCACTAGCCGGCAGAGTTGGAAGACCTCTCGGGGAGGCTATATATTTTCCCCCGAGGTGGTCTCGCTAGCCGGGCTCTCACTAGCCAGCAGGGTTAGAAGACCTCTCGGGGAGGCTATGTATTTTTCCCCCGAGGTGGTCTCGCTAGCCGGGCTCTCACTAGCCGGCAGGGTTGGAAGACCTCTCGGGGAGGCTATGTATTTTTTCCCCGAGGTGGTCTCGCTTGTCGGGCTCTCCCTAGCCTGCAGGGTTGGAAGACCTCTCGGTGAGGCTTTGTATTTTTCCCCCGATGTGGTCTCGCTAGCCGGGCTCTCACTAGCCGGCAGGGTTGGAAGACCTCTCGGGGAGGCTATGTATTTTTCCCCCGAGGTGGTCTCGCTAGCCGGGCTCTCACTAGCCGGCAGGGTTGGAAGACCTCTCGGGGAGGCTATGTATTTTTCCCCCGAGGTGGTCTCGCTTGTCGGGCTCTCCCTAGCCGGCAGGGTTGGAAGACCTCTCGGGGAGGCTATGTATTTTTCCCCCAATGTGGTCTCGCTAGTCGGGCTCTCACTAGCCGGCAGGGTTGGAAGACCTCTCGGGGAGGCTATGTATTTTCCCCCGAGGTGGCTTCGCTAGCTGGGCTCTCACTAGCCGGCAGGGTTGGAAGACCTCTCGGGGAGGCTATGTATTTCTCCCCCGAGGTGGTCTCGCTAGCCGGGCTCTCACTAGCCGGCAGGGTTGGAAGACCTCTCGGGGAGGCTATGTATTTTTCCCCCGAGGTGGTCTCGCTTGTCGGGCTCTCCCTAGCCTGCAGGGTTGGAAGACCTCTCGGGGAGGCTATGTATTTCTCCCCCAAGGTGGTCACGCTAGCCAGGCTATCACTCGCCGGCAGGGTTGGAGGACGTCTCGGGGAGGCGCTGTGGCTTTTCCAAGATATCACCAATAATCGGATTCCCAGCGACACTCGTCGAATATGCAGGGTTGGACATTTCTTTCCGAGCGTGAGTCACGCTCGAAAAGAGCGGGGATTGTGTACAACCCTGTATTCGCCGAGTGTGCCCCCGAGGCCCAAGATATTTTTAGGCCCAATATTTCCAAAGGGCGCGACCTCGGGAGGAGGAGGGGTGAGCATTTGGAGGGAGTCGAGTTTGAAGGGAGTCGAGTCTGAGGGGCGCATCCCAGGACTGTTCCCTTGTGGGGGCGAGCTGGGAGGGCGGGGAGGCCTCCGGCTCGCCCAGAACCTTGTGGGGGCGAGCTGGGAGGGCCGGGAGGCCTCCGGCTTGCCCAGACCCTTGTGGGGGCGAGCTGGGAGGGCCAGGAGGCTTCCGGCTCGCCCAGACCGTTGTGGGGGCGAGCTGGGAGGGCCGGGAGGCCTCCGGATCGCCCAGATCCTTGTGGGGGCGAGCTGGGAGGGCCGGGAAGCCTCCGGCTCGCCCAGAACCTTGTGGGGGCGAGCTGGGAGGGCCGGGAGGCCTCCGGCTTGCCCAGAGCCTTGTGGGGGCGAGCCGGGAGGGCCGTGAGGCCTCCGCCTCGCCCAGAACCTTGTGGGGGCGAGCTGGGAGGGCCGGGAGGCCTCCGGCTCGCCCAGAGCCTTGTGGGGGCGAGCTGGGAGGGCCGGGAGGCCTCCGGCTCACCCAGAGCCTTGTGGGGGCGAGATGGGAGGGCCGGGAGGCCTCCGGCTCGCCCAGAGCCTTGTGGGGGCGAGCTGGGAGGTCCGGGAGGCCTCCGGCTCGCCCAGAACCTTGTGGGGGCGAGATGGGAGGGCCGGGAGGCCTCCGGCTCTCCCAGACCCTTGTGGGGGCGAGATGGGAGGGCCGGGAGGCCTCCGGCTCGCCCAGACCCTTGTGGGGGCGAGCTGGGAGGGCCGGGAGGCCTCCGGCTCGCCCAGACCCTTGTGGGGGCGAGCTGGGAGGGCCGGGAGTCCTCCGGCTCGCCCAGACCCTTGTGGGGGCGAGCTGGGAGGGCCGGGAGGCCTCCGGCTCGCCCAGAGCCTTGTGGGGGCGAGCTGGGAGGGCCGGGAGGCCTCCGGCTCGCCCAGAACCTTATGGGGGCGAGCTGGGAGGGCCGGGAGGCCTCCGGCTCCCCCAGACCCTTGTGGGGGCGAGCTGGGAGGGCCAGGAGGCCTCCGTCTCGCCCAGACCCTTGTGGGGGCGAGCTGGGAGGGCCGGGAGGCCTCCGGCTCGCCCAGAGCCTTGTGGCGGTGAGCTGGGAGGTCCGGGAGGCCTCCGGCTCGCCCAGACCCTTGTGGGGGCGAGCTGGGAGGGCCGGGAGGCCTCCGGCTCGCCCAAAGCCTTGTGGGGGCGAGCTGTGATGTCCGGGAGGTCTCCGGCTCGCCCGGAACCATGTGGGGGCGAGCTAGGAGGGCCGGGAGGCCTCCGGCTCGCCCAGACCCTTGTGGGGGCGAGCTGGGAGGGCTGGGAGGCCTCCGGCTCGCCCAGAACCTTGTGAGGGCGAGCTGGGAGGGCTGGGAGGCCTCCGGCTCGCCCAGACCCTTGTGGGGGCGAGCTGGGAGGGCCGGGAGGCTTCCGGCTTGCCCAGAGCCTTGTGGGGGCGAGCTGGGAGGGCTGGGAGGCCTCCGGCTCGCCCAGAACCTTGTGGGGGCGAGCTGGGAGGGCCGGGAGGCCTCCGGCTCGCCCAAAGCCTTGTGGGGGCGAGCCGGGATGGCCGGGAGGTCTCCGGCTCGCCCAGAGCCTTGTGGGGGCGATCCGGGGAGGCCAGGAGGCCTCCAGCTCGCCCAGATTCTTGTGGGGGCGAGCTGGGCCGGGAGGCCTCTGGCTCGCCCAGCTCCAAGCCGGGTAGGCGGTCTGCGTTTAGCGCCCAAGAGTAGCGGGATTTGGCTATCTGCAGCCCAGTTCACGGATATGTTGGTAATCTGGCAGACCAATTTTCGGCTATTTGCAGCCCAACTTCAGAAATCCTATAAATAGGACCAATGGGGCACCATTTGGGGGGATCAGATTCTAGGCTAGCTGTCTCCCTCTCTCTCTCCCTCCCCAAGTCTCTCTAGGGGGGTGAGGAGAGCCTCCAGTGGTGCCCAAACTTAGTAGTGGCTTGGGAGGGGAAGTTCCTAAGGGGCTTCTGGGTATGTGGCGGGACCTCCCCACTAAGCCCTTGGTCCAGTCCCTAGTTCTAACACCTTCAACCTAGAGCTCTCCCTTGGGAGGAGTAAGGATTGGTCGCCCCTCGGCTAGCTGAGGGCCCCGAACTCCACAGAGACTAAGTCTTGTTCGCAAGTCTCGGTTTCAACACAAGACACTTAATGTTATTAGTAACTACCCCTAAGATTACCCTTCTTATCATTTCACTTAGATTAATCCTAAGTATTTTATGACCCTCTAAGGGGAAAGACGATCTTTCGTCGATCCCGAGCACAACCTTGCCCCTTAACTTATCGGGCACACTCAACACATAGACTTTTATATGGTGACCTCAAAGCTCCTCAACCAGACTAGGTACACCATCTACCTCCCATTCCCACCTAGTGGTCTACAAGTTACCCAAGTTTCACAGTTTACTATACGCATACCAAATGAGCTATATGAGGTGCATGAGAGAAGCTACTCCATATAGTCATTCAAATGACTCAAGATTATTACTGGCAGTCTATCATGATATTATAAGACTAAATATAGAAGATCATAATTTTCCTTATTTATTTTGCATTTACTATAATTTCTCCAAAATCGGCCAAGTATGAAATTGAACATGAAGTGTAAGATCTTCATATGATACGGCCTCCAAAAACTTATGGAAAATCTATGATATCTAAATAACAACAAATACAGAATATCACAATTTTACAGTAAGGTATTGGCCTCTAATTATAATATTGAATAATTATCCAAAATTAGAGGCTAATGAAGGAACCACCAAAAATACTTATCCAACAATTATGGTAAAATTTACAAACCTCTATAATGATCAGAAAGGTTTACTGACTGAGTTTTATAATTTTCAAAACCATTTAGTCACATAAATAAATATTTTAAGAAAATCCAAACTAGGGCACCTTGTGAAGTAACCTACTGATAAATACTTCCAAAAATCATACAAAAATTCACAGAGCTTTCTAATGCCCTAAAATGTCTCATTATTAAGTTTCACAAATTTCCAGAGAATATTAGGCCCTTATATATTTATCACAATCTTAGGGAAAAATAGTTGACTTGTGAATGAAGTACTAATTCAATCAATACAAAATTCACACAAAAATTATCAGTGATTTATATCATGATCATATGAGCACTACCAAACTTTCATCAATAATCAAGGTAAAATGAGCATGTGGATTCATCTTATAAGAAAGTGCCCTAAATGAATCTTAACTAGTTCAGAGGGAAGAAAAGTGCCTAAAAATTCTCATAAAATTATCTAGGGCTATTCACCACCCTGAGAACTTATTCACCAAGTTCCAAGTCCATCCAAGGACATATGACCCTATGTCATTCATCAAGCCCAAAGTGCAACCCTAGGTTTTGAACTAGGGCTATTCACCACCCTACATGATTCTTAACTAGTTCAAAGGGAAGAAAAGTGCCTAAACATTCTCATAAAATTATCTAGGGCTATTCACCACCCTGAGAACTTATTCACAAAGTTCCAAGTCCATCCAAGGACATGACCCTATGTCATTCATCAAGCCCAAAGTGCAACCCTAGGTTTTGAACTAGGGTTCTAGGGAACATCCACCCCAAACCACCCCAAATATTGGGAGGAGGTGTTTTTTGTGATATTAAGTCAGTGGCCAAGATTTTATCACCTTTGGATGAGGATTGACCATTCAAACCCAACATGCGCATTTTTGACCTATTGACCCCTAGTTTGACCAAACTTGGGTTAATTAATTACCCTATAAACCAATCCCAAATGGGATGAAATTTTTACCAGAGGCATAACATGGCCCTATGGACCACCCACCAAAATTTGGTGGTGTTTGGAGGTCACTAGACACAATAATTAATTAATACATGGATTATTAAATTTGTCCAAAAACGTTAGAAATATGTCCTCCAAAAATTCTCATTTTTGGATATGTTAAGGGTGTGGGTATAAACAGCCTGTGTTTCAATGTTCAAGTCATTTGGATCATTGGATTGATGGGGGCACACAAGTCAATCTCTGGTCAACCCTTTGTATATGTTGCACCATTTTGAGTGATGTGGTCAAGCCACCGACCCAAATGGTGCGAAACAAATTTTAAAATAAAGTAGACCCAAAGGGCTACAAGTTTGGTGTTGAACATTTTTCCAGTAGGGGGCATTAAGTATTTTTAATAATTAATTTAAGGTTCGGCATAATAAGTGACCAAATATTAAATAATGAAATACTAATAATTCAAATAAAACATCAGCCTGCATGAATCTTGGCACAATAACGGACGGCATCGGTTCATCTTCTCCAGGGTGCCAACGACCCCGATTCGCCGCGCCTGGGTGAAGTTTGGAGGCATTTTCCCAGCCACCTGAGTACCGCCCCGGCCGGCCAATGCCACCACCACCTCCGTTGAGGTGGTGGCCGGCGATTGAGGGTGTTTGGCTGGCCGGAGGTGGCCGGAACGGAGGGTTTAGGGTGGGGTTGAGAGCTTGAAAATCTAAGCTCCGACCAAACCCGATCGAAGGCCAATAGATGTAGATCTACCCAGAGAGAGAGAGAGAGAGAGAGAGAGAGAGAGAGAGAGAGAGAGAGAGAGAGAGAGAGAGAGGAGGGGAGGACCTGTTGGGAGGGTTGATTCCTTGACGATTGGGTGATCCTCCATGGCCGGCCTCAAACTTTAGGTGCCATGGAACTTCTACACCAAGTTGCCCGATTTCTCAAAGTAAATGGGGGGAAAACACTCTTCTCAGTCCTCTGAAGCTTTTAAAAGGATCAATTTGGGGAGAGGAGGAGCCACCACCTTGATTCCACCATTAATGACCATTAAGCCTAATTTCGGTCATGGTGAAACCCACTGAATTCAGCCCCCGTGTGGGCTGGAAAACCCCCTAAACTTCTGGTAACAGCCAGAGGAGATGAATCCCCATCAATTGGGAGATCAATTGGTCTCCCTTGGCCATGAATGAAATTAATCCTCTCTTTCTCTCTCCACCATTTTTGGGGAAAATGTGTTTTCTCTCTCCTGGTCGAATTCTCTAAAATTGAATGGCTATTTCAGTAACTCCCAGCCCCATTAGCTAGTGGACCACCTCAATTGGGTCTAGCCCAAGTGGATTGGGATTGATTAGGTCAAAATAGGTCATTTTGACCTAAATTTAGGGTGGAGTTGACTTTGGTCAATTTGACAATTTGGGTTGACCCGCGAGGGGTGTCTAGTGATCCATTGGCCTCTTTTAAGGGTCAGGAAGGTGTAGGTAGGGTCAATTTGGTAAGGTGGAGGCCAATTGACCTTCCACGAATCACTTTGACCAAAATAGGGCTATGGTTGACTTAGGTCAAATTGGCTGCATTGGTGGACCCATGATGAGGCTTTTTGTTCCATTTGGTCCCTAATATACTTATAAAGGTAGGGGCAAGATCAATTAGGCATGGTGGAGGTCAATTGATCCTAATTATGCTACTTTTGCCAACTTAGGGTTAATGTTGACTTTGGTCAACTTGTCCTCTTTGGTTGACCCTAATGGGTCCTTGGTGCTTAAGGGACAACTTAAAGGGTTAGACATGTTATGGTGGGGTCAAAGGGTCAAGGTGAGGCCCTAAAGTCCAACCCTAAGCTTGGTAACTATAAATTGCTATTTGTAGACCAATGTGCTCTTCCCCTTCAAGCCTAAGGCCAAGTGGTCTCTTAAAGCTTCCCAGGGTTTTGTCATGACCTAGTCATGACAAAACCACTCTAGGGGTCTGGTTGTTTAGGGGATATTACAAATCTCAATAAACAAAAATAATAATTTCGTCCTCGAAATTCAGGCAGGCTTGCGGGATTTTCACCGAGAGTGACTGAACGTAACATCCCCTAAGAATTGAAGTTATTCATGACTCGAAGAGCACAGACTATCTCTGCCACATCAGTTCTAGTGGCTCCCAGTGCTCCTCCTGTCCATGATTTTACCATATGACTTTTACCTACGGAACTTTCTTGCGCCGCAAGGCTCGCACCATCGTATCGTCTATCCTGACCGGCTCCACGCAAACTGATCGGTCAGAAGTTACTGGACCATCTGTAATATATACCTACTGCTCAGGCCATAGTAGATCCTTCCTAAGAGAGGAGACATGGAAGACGTCATGCAAACCTGCTAACTCCGGCGGTTGCTCCAGTCTAAAGCCAACGGGACGATCCACCCCAGGTTCCTGTAGAGCCCCATTTATCTTGGATTGAGCTTATTCTGCCTGCATACCCGTGAGACTCCATGCATCAGACATATCTTCAGGAACACCCATTCCCCAACCTGGAACTCTACTACACGATGTCGCGCATCGTAATACTTAGCCTGCATGTTCTAGGCTTCCAGCATCCTAACTCGAATCAGTCGCACCTGGGCATCTGTGTCCTCCACAAATTCAGAGCCGAGTGTCTTTAAATCCTTATCAAGGGTCCAAGATAGTAGAATACTGCGCCTCCGTCCCTCTGAGAGTGGAAAGCTTTGTTGAACGTCAACCAAGAGCCCATATGAGTCTGGACTGATCTTCACTTCTTGGACGTAACCCGTCCATCCTGATCCGACATGATCATCCTGGGTACCCCATGATAATGGACAAACAGTTCATCAAATCCCATCAAACACCCATAGGAGCGTCCTTCTGGCCCAGGGTGACCCTAGCTACCTTGGTCAATCTATCCTCGATGTTCCAAATAAACTTGTGCCCAGAGTGGAGATGGGGTAACCTGTGTATGAAATCTATAATTATATTCTCGACCTTCCACTCTAGCACGGGCAGTGACTGTGGTAGTTCCCCAAAGACTCTTGCACTTGGCCTTCACCAGTCAACAGATCTCATCGTGCATCACAAAACCTATGACATCTTTCTTTATTCCGGGGAATTATATGCTCCGTAATACACCATTTTTTCGGTGACTAAAGCTCTTGTTTATAAGGGTAGACAATGTTGGATCTGATGGCGCCCTTAGAGGGGGGGGGGGGGGGGGGGTGAATAAGGGGTTTACTGTTTTTACAATAAACTGACAGATTTTAAATAAACAAAAAACTTTTTAGCACTATTGCTAACGCCTGGCGTTGACTAGTTAACGCTTGGCGTTATCCTTCCAGAAAGTATTTTGGCAGAAATAAACAAAGTGATTTTACTTGCACAATTTTAAATGAAATATAAATCCAGAAAAATTGATATACTAAAAAAGGAATTTTATATATATCACAAAATGATTACAAGAATAATATTTCAATAACGCTTGAAATTGAGGCGACAAGTTGAAAATCTCTTTTTGTTCCTTCACCGGTCCTTCTCCCAAGGACAGGTTGGCTATAACCTATCTATCCCCAGATAAGGCCTCTAGCCACCCCCTAGATCTACCCTTGACCTAGTCACCACGCACAAGGCGGCGAATTACCCCCTAAGCCGTACAAGGACCTAGTCGCTACACGCAAGGCGGCGATTTCACTACGGTTACAAGTAAATGAAAAAAATAAAGGTACAAATCAGAATAAAAGACTCCCTATATTGAAGAGTGCTGAAGGAGATGTTGAAGACACGCTTTGATCATCATCGGAGTTGAAGCGAGCGTCCTTCTTCAAATTGACCGTTGCAAATCTCCTTCTCACTCTTGTTCCTCAATGGTGGTGTTGGGAGTTCTCTGAATTCGGGGATGAACTGCTCTCTCAAAAGATTGGAGTGAAGGCTTCTAGAAAAGCTCACTTGAACACCAATCTCATGTCTTTTATATAGACACGGGAGCTAAGGCCTGGCGTTAGGGTTAACGCTAGCTTTAAGCATCGTGTCTGGCAGTTGCTGAAGTCGTGCAAAAAGTCGAGACCGTGACAGAACAAATTTTCGTCGAACGGAACTGATTTCGTCGAACTCGCCTTCGTCGAACGCAGCCTTCGTCGAACGGAAAAACCGCCACCATCAGGATCGTGCAAACCGCCAGGAACGTGACAGAACAAACTTTCGTCGAACAGAACAACTTCGTCGAACGGAAACACTTTCGTCGAACGGAAACACTTTCGTCGAACGGAAACACTTTCGTCGAACGGAGCTTCAATTTTGTTGAACGCAGACTCAGTTCGTCGATCGGAGATTCTCGTTCGTCGAACGCAGCTTGTCGAGCGCAAATTCATTGAGCGCAGGGAATTTCGTCGAACGCAGACTCAGTTCGTCTAACGGAGATTCTCGTTTGTCGAACGCAGCTTGTCGAGCGCAAATTCGTCGAGCGCAAGAAATTTCGTCGAACGCAGGTTCCATTCATCGAATGCAGCTTCCTTCTCAGCGGTTTTCTTCTCAATGGAAGTTAACGTGGGGCGTTAACAACTAACGCGGGGCATTAGCTCTCTTTCCAGAGAAACCTCAGCAAACAACTTCCTGTACATAAGGTTATTTAACAATAGTACCTGCACACTTATAAACACAAGCAAGATCAAATACATAGTGTGATTTGTTATTCTCAAACTAAGAGATGTGGAACACAAGCTCCAACAATCTCCCCCTTTTGATAATAACAAATCCACTAATAAGAAATAAAAATAGAGTAGTGTTTATAGTATATGATAAGCGTGATAATCATGCATACTCCCCATATGTGAATACTCCCCCTACATAAATGCATGTCATAATGTACTCCCCCTAAATAATAGATTTCTCTAAGTTATTTCTTGAAATTAGTCTCTTCTCCCCCTTTTGTTATAATCAAAAGAAGATAGAGATGAGTAGTAGAAATTTGTTCTTTTGTGCACTTTGTAGATATAATTGCAACTTTTTGAAAGTGAACACAGCGAAAGCAATATTTGAACATCGTTAAGAATTTGTAAGAACAAAACATAATAAGCGTTGTAAGTCAAATAAGTAGATGTTTTGAATTGAAATACTAAAGTTGCAAATACATTTGAAATTTGGAATGTTTAAAGTTACCAAGCAAGAATATATAATATCAATGGAAGATAGGTTTACAATGTAAAATAATTTGCATTTCAAGATATCATAAACATTGTAAAGATCATGCTTTGCTATCTAGTGCATTTACTTATGATTGTAGAGAACAATGTAGGTAAGCTTTAAGTCCAATTCTCGTGAGTGGAAGTATTATAATTGATAATGATGTGTACAATAAATGTGTTTTGATAAAACATACAAGTGTAGAAATTAAACCACATGAAACTATGTAATGTAAGAGCATAACTTGAATTGAACAAAAACAACTTTACGTTCACAAATTTCAATGCACTTTAGAGTTTTTTTAATGAGAAGTGGTGAAAAAATTTTGTTTGCACAAGACACTTTACAATTCTTTCCAAGGTGCTCAACCTCACAATGCTCATTAAGACTTATCAGGAGGTTCAAGTAGTGCTTGGTGGAGTTATCCTTGTCATTCATTTGTTGCATTTTAGACTTAGTGACAAAGGACTCCGAATTCACTTGTTTAGCAAACATAGTTTATATTTTGTTTTGAATTTTATTTACCACATTTCTCTAAATACAAGTGCATGAAAAACAAAGAATTCAATGTTGTGTAGGTAAACTGTTTATGAAATTCAAAATAAGTTCTTATGCCACACAACCATGTAAAATAAGATTTAAAAACACATGTATATTAACCAAAAAGTGTAAGTGAGAAAATCATTATCAAAGATAAAAACTTTACTCATACTTAGAGGCATGTAAAAGCATTTCGACATATGTTATCTATTCTTAAACTCTTTGCACATTTGAAGATAATTAATTGTAAATGCATGATTAAATCAAAACAATGTTTTTAATGAAACTTGAAGGTTTAAATTAAACATTGTAAATAATCTTGAACCAATATCTATATAATCATCCTTGAAATCAACATTTAAGCTTATAGTAATTTTTTTGTTTTTAAGTTTTGAAAGAAAACACACCAAAATACCAACACAGTTGTAAAAACACAAAAAAAAAAATTTCTGAGCATAGAAGCTAACGTCAAGCGTTAACTTCTTAACGCCGAGACAGAACACCAATTTTTGATTTTTTTGAAAAATATTTTTCATGATACATTTGTAATATAAATAGGCCTTCATACAGTTGAAATTTTAGACATTATGAAGTTGATATGATGGCCTTTTTAGCGTGTTTTTGGTGGTTTTCCCATAGTTTTTAAAATTGTATTGACTTTTAATTAATAATTTTTTTAAGAAAGAAAATAAAATATTAAAGTACATAAAGTAATTTGATAGCTTTTTATAAGGGTCAAAGTGACATTTCTAAGACTCCTAATTCTAACCTAAGCATGTGAAAACGTGCATCAGGTAGAGGTTTGGTAAAAATGTCGGCAAGTTGTGATTCCGTCCCTATAAAGCTAATTTTAACATGTTCTTTCTTAATATGATCTCTAATGAAATGATGTCGGACATCTATATGTTTAGATCTAGAATGATGTATGAGATTATTTGTGAGATCTATAGCGCTCTTGTTGTCACACTTTAATTCAATGTTATTTAGATAAACACCAAAGTCTTCTAATGTTTGGGTCATCCATAATGCTTGTGCACAACAACTACCTAGTGCGATATATTCGGCCTCGGTGGTGGAGAGGGCAACAGAATTCTGTTTCTTACTCGACCATGATATAAGTGAATGGCCTATAAAATGACACGTGTCACTAGTGCTTTTACGATCTAATGAACATTCCGCATAGTCCGAATCAGAAAAACCGTGTAGAATAAAACTATTATTATGAGGATACTATAAGCCTAATCTAGATGTTCCGATTAGATATCTAAAAATACGTTTAACCGCTTTTAAATGTGATTCTTTTGGGTTAACTTGAAATCTAGCACATAAGCAAACGGAAAACATAATATCGGGTCTAGATGCACTTAAGTAAAGCAATGAGCCTATCATTCCTCTATATAATGTTTGATCTATTGAAATACCGGCTTCATTTTTTCCTAACTTTAGTGATGCACTCATAGGAGTATTGGCTTGCTTTAGGTTTTCAAATCCAAATCTCTTAAGAATATCATGAACATATTTAGTTTGACAAATAAATATACCATCTTGTTTTTGTGAGATTTGAAATCCTAGAAAATAAGTGAGTTCTCCTACGAAGCTCATTTCAAATTCATTTTTCATCACTAAAATAACTTCATTACATAACTCTTCATTAGTGGCTCCAAAAATGATATCATCAACATAAATTTGCAATATAATCAAATCATTATCTACATGCTTAATGAAAAGTGTATTATCCGCACTTCCCATTTTATAACCGTGCTTTATCAAAAATAATGTCAATCTATCGTACCAAGCACGTGGCACTTGCTTTAATCCATAAAACGCTTTTTCTAACTTATACACATGATTAGGAAATTTTTCATTCACAAAACCGGGGGGTTGTTCTACATAAACTTCTTCTTTTATAATCCCGTTTAGAAAGGCACTTTTAACATCCATTTGAAATAATTTAAATCTTTTAAAACTCGCAAATGCAAGAAATATTCTAATTGATTCTAGGCGAGCAATGGGTGCAAAAGTTTTATCAAAATCTACCCCTTCGATTTGTGAATAACCTTGTGCAACAAGTCTTGCTTTATTCCTTGTTATCCTAGAGTCACCATCTAATTTATTTTTGAAAATCCATTTGACTCCTATAACTGGATGATTAGATGACCTCTCTACTAAATTCCAAACCTTGTTACATTTAAATTGATTTAATTCATCATTCATAGCTATAAACCAAAATTCATCATTTAAAGCGGTTGAAACATTTTTTGGTTCTATTTCGGATATAAAACAAAGGTTTGAAAAAGTCTCATGTAAAGAAGAACAACACTTACCCCTTTTGATGGTTCTCCTATCACAAGTTCCTTTGGATGATCCTTAGTGAACTGCAACACGCTTGGAGGAACATATTCAATTATCTCATTTTCTTTCTCCTCTTGTTCTTCTTCTTTTTCTTCTTCTTTTTCTCCAAGTGATTCATCATTCTCATGCTCCAAAGAGGAAATAGGTTCGTCTTCATTTGCTGTATGATTAGAATCTACACAAGGAACAAACTCATCAAATCTTACATGTATAGACTCTTCAACTAATTTAGTTCTTTTATTATATATTCTATAAGTCTTGCTAGTTGAAGAGTAACCAATGAAAATTCCCTAATCGCATTTTTCATCAAATTTTCCTAGTGTATCTTTAGTGTTTAAAATGAAACATTTACAACCAAACACATGAAAATAAGATACATTAGGTTTTCTTTCAAAGTAAAGCTCATAAGGTGTCAATTTTAAAATAGGACGAAGCATGACACGATTAATGATATAACATGAAGTATTAACCGCTTCGGCCCAAAATGATTTAGGTAACCCATACTCACAAAGCATAGTGCGTGCTAGCTCTTGAAGGGTTCTGTTTTTCCTCTCCACTACACCATTTTGTTATGGGGTGCGAGGAGCGGAAAATTCATGTTTAATTCCTAAATCATCACAAAAAGAAGAAAATCTATCATTTTCAAATTCTCCTCCATGATCCGAACGTATGCATTTAATCTTTAAATCAAGTTTATTTTGAATACGAATGCATAGTTTAGTAAATTCAAGGAATGCATCGGATTTGGAAGATAGAAATAATGTCCAACAAAATCTAGAGAAATCATCAATTATTACAAACGTATATTTTCTACCTCCTAGACTAGAAGTGCTAACCGGTCCAAATAAATCCATATGAATTAATTGAAGAGGTCTAGTGGTAGAAATTACAGTTTTGCTCTTAAAAGAGTTTTTTGAAAATTTTCCTTTTTGGCAAGGCGTACAAAGAGAAGATAAATTTCCATTAAGCATAGGTAATCCCTTAATTAATTTATCTTTTGATAATTTCAAAATAAGCTTGGTGCTAGAGTGACCAAGGCGCCTATGACAAAGTTCTAATTCTTCATTTTTAGAAATAAAATATTTTAAAAAAGAATTTGAAAGATCATTAAAAGTAATCATATAAACATTATGCATCCTAGGTGCGGTGAGTACGACATCATTTGTTTTAGAATTTATAATTTTACAAAGATTTGTAGATGATTCAAATAATACATTTAAACCCTTATCACATAATTGACTAATTGAAATTAGATTATGTTTTAAACCATCTACATATAAAATATTTGAAATTGAGAAATAATCGTTACCCACTGTACCAATGCCCATGATCCTTCCTTTACCGTTGTCACCAAATGTCACCATCCCTCCTTTCTTCATCTCAAGGGTAAGGAACTTTGCTTTGTTTCCCGTCACGTGTTTGGAACATCCCGAATCCAAATACCACACGTCTTGTTTGTCCTTAGCATGCCAACATACCTAAAAAGGAGATGAGAGTAAAGATCCGGATACCCAAAAGGTTCCTCCCATAGAATAGGTGGAAACCTTAGGCACCCAGATTTGCTTTATAGCACTGCGACCCTTTTTTCTTACAAGAATTTGAGGTGTATCCAAATAAATGACATTTGGCACACGCTATAAAAGGGGATGAGACCCTTTTTGAAGTTTTGGGTAAGCTCTTGCTAGAAAATGAGGTAACATTTAAGTTTTTAAAATCATTATTACCAGAATTAATTTTTCTGGAATTATGGCTAACGCCGGCGTTAGGAGTTAACGCCTGGCGATAGCTTCCAGAACTATATCCAAGGCCTGATTTGTCATTCCCATGGCATTGGTTGGCCAAGATCATGTCCAGAGATCTTTGTCCAACTCCGAATTTTTAAATAGCCAAATTTAAATCATGAATACGGGCTTTGAGAGCGGTGTTTTCCGTTACCAACATAACGCACCAATTCGCAAAACTCTTCTTCCCATCCTCTATTTGAGAAAGAGAGGTTTTTAAAGTTCTTTCCAAATCCCCCTTCTCCTTAGTAAGAAGTTCAATAGTGGAGTGGGATTTAGAAAAAGCTTCTTCAAGTTCTTTCACTCTTCCCAAGGAGTGATTGCACTCTTGATAAGATACCTTTTCTTTCCCCAATTATTTAGATAATTTTTTATTTTCTTTTAACAAAAGTTTATTTTCAGAATTTAGAAGATCAATATCTTTTAAACTTTTATCAAAAAAGTTGCATGTTTGTAAATATTCAATGCATAAATCATCATAAGAAGTAGGGAAAGTTACCTCAGTGTCGCTTTGGACACTGCATTCATCTTCGGATATCTTGTTACTCTTTCCCATTAGGCACATGTTTGCCTCTTCTTCATCACTAGTGGATGAGCCGCTTGAAACCTCGGAGGAGGAATCATCCTATATAGCCGCTTTTAGGACCTTCTTCTTCTCATTTCCCTTGTGCCCTTTTTGTTTACGCTCTTTCTTATATTTTGGGCACTTGCTCCGAATATGTCCGGTCTTTCTACAATGGTAGCACTCCGGTGGTGGTCATTCATCACCGTCCTCGTCGCTACCTCTCTCTTTCTTTGATGAAGATCCCTTTTTGATGAAATATTTCCGAAAGGTGTTTCTCCTTTCCGGATTCTTCATGAACCTTTTGAATTTCTTCACAAAAAGGCTCTCCTCGTCATCTTCATCATCATCTTCATTTGTCTCCTTCTTTGACATTAAGGCCAATCTCTTCTTCTTTGGCTCCAAGTTGTACTCTTGTTGTTGAATTTTGAGTTCAACCTCATGGGTCTTGAGGTTCCCAATAAGGCTCTCAATTTGGAGCTTTTTCAAGTCGTGCGACTCCGAGATAGCCATCACCTTTGGATTGAACTTTGGAGGGAGAGACCTTAGAATTTTTCTCACCAAGTCGCCGTTAGAGAACACCTTTCCAAGCACTTTTGAGTCGTTGACGATTTTGGTGAACCTTGTGTACATAGAATCCACGTCTTCATCCGTCTCCATCCGAAATTTCTCATACTCGGATTCAAGTTGGAAGAGCTTTGAATCATTCACCTGTGAAGTGCCTTCATGAGTAATTTCTAAAAGATTCCAAATATCATAAGTTGTTTCGCAAGCACAAGTTCTATTAAATTCCGTTCTATCCAAAGCACAAAATAACGCATTCATTGCTTTAGCGTTATTCTTACATCTCAACTTATCATTGTCATCCCATCTATCTTTAGGTTTTTCCATAGTGACTTCTCCAACAACAAATATTGGTGGAGAATAACTTTGTTCTACCATACCCCAAACGTCATTATCTAAAGTAGTTAAAAAACACCGCATTCTAGTTTTCCAATAATTATAATCAGTTCCAGTAAATAGTGGAGGTCTACTTATTCCTTGACCCTCCAAAAAGGCATGATAGTGATGCGCCATTATTCCCGGTTGTGAGACCATTTTGGTATAACCTAGCTTTGATACCAAGTGTTGGATCTGATGGCGCCCTTAGAGGGGGGGGGGGGGTGAATAAGGGGTTTATTGTTTTTACAATAAACTGACAGATTTTACAGAAACAGAAAACTTTTTAGCATTGTTGCTAACGCCTGGCGTTGACTAGTTAACGCCTGGCATTATCCTTCCAGAAAGTATTTTGGCAGAAATAAACAAAGTGATTTTACTTGCACAATTTTAAATGAAATATAAATCCAGAAAAATAGATATACTAAAAAAAGTAATTTTATATATATCACAAAATGATTACAAGAATAATATTTCAATATCGCTTGAAATTGAGGCGACAAGTTGAAAATCTCTTTTTGTTCCTTCACCGGCCCTTCTCCCAAGGACCGGTTGGCTATAGCCTATCTATCCCCAGATAAGACCTCTAGCCACCCCCTAGATCTACCCTTGACCTAGTCGCCGCGCACAAGGCGGCGAATTACCCCCTAAGCCGCACAAGGACCTAGTCGCCACACGCAAGACGGTGATTTCACTACGATTACAAGTAAATGAAAAAATAAAGGTACACGTCAGAATAAAAGACTCCCTATATTGAAGAGTGCTGAAGGAGATGTTGAAGACACACTTTGATCATCATCGGAGTTGAAGCGAGCGTCCTTCTTCAAATTGACCGTTGCAAATCTCCTTCTCACTCTTGTTCCTCAATGGTGGTGTTGGGAGTTCTCTGAATTCGGGGATGAACTGCTCTCTCAAAAGATTGGAGTGATGGCTTCCAGAAAAGCTCACTTAAACACCGAACTCAGGTCTTTTATATAGACACGGGAGCAAACGCCTGGCGTTAGGGTTAACGCCAGCGTTAAGCATCGTGTCTGGCAGTTGCTGAAGTCGTGCAAAAAGTCGAGACCGTGACAGAACAAATTTTTGTCGAACGGAATTGATTTCGTCGAACTCGCCTTCGTCGAACGCAGCCTTCGTAGAATGGAAAAACCGCCACCATCAGGATCGTGCAAACCGCCAGGAACGTGACAGAACAAACTTTCGTCGAACAGAACAACTTCGTCGAACGGAAACACTTTCGTCGAACGGAAACACTTTCGTCGAACGGAGCTTCAATTTCGTCGAACGCAGACTCAGTTCGTCGATCGGAGATTCTCGTTCGTCGAACGCAGCTTGTCGAGCGCAAATTCATTGAGCGCAGGGAATTTCGTCGAACGCAAACTCAGTTCATCTAACGGAGATTCTCGTTCGTCGAATGCAGCTTGTCGAGCGCAAATTCGTCGAGCACATGAAATTTCGTCAAACGCGGCTCCTCGTTTGTCGAACGCAGGTTCCATTCGTCGAACACAGCTTCCTTCTCAGCAGTTTTCTTCTCAATGGAAGTTAACGCGGGGCGTTAACAACTAACGTGGGGCGTTAGCTCTCTTTCCAGAGAAACCTCAGCAAACAACATCCTGTACATAGGGTTATTTAACAATAGTACCTGCACACTTATAAACACAAGCAAAATCAAATACATAGTGTGATTTGTTATTCTCAAACTAAGAGATGTGGAATACAAGCTCCAACAGACAATGCCTCTATAAAGTTTCTCTACACTTTCAGATTCTTATTCCTTCCCATTCGTCCGGGTAATTAATCATTTTAACTCTACAACTTATCCAGTTCTTAACATGGATGGAACTGATCAAGCTATGTTCCAATTATCCTCAAAATTTAAGGGGTTGCACTTGTGAACCTATTGAGTATATGTTAACGAACCATGATGGTAAGATGACTCCCAATCATTTTCTACGTGGAGTTTGATTCATAAGGTATGAGGTCAAAATTTTGATACCCTAAGGTTTTCACGAGTCAATTTCATCAAGGAAATATCATCATGTTTATTTCTCCAAATTCCTATCACCTAACCTATGTTAGTCTTGATCACTTTCGTATGGTCCAAAGTAAGATAAAAATTTGATCGTTCTTACCATAGTAACCTTAAATTTTATATTATAAATCCAATAATTCATCGTTTAAGATCTCTGGTTATTCATCATCATAGCTTCCAAGGTTTGAGGACTATCATTGCAGTTAAAATTTTCTACCATGACAGGGCTTGATTTTTAACAATTCATGAGTTAATCACTTCCGAATGCCCCAAGTCACAAGAACTTCAAATATAACAACAACTTGTATGACATAGTTTCCGTCCATAACTTCTAGAATGGGACATCGACATCCCTAAGTGATTAATCCTGGTGACTTTACATTTCCAATGATTCAACTAAGGTCAAGTTGTTGTTCGGTCAATGATGTCTATCCATTGTCCTGGTAATACTACGAATCATTATTCCGAACATACTGTTACACCATCTCATCTTTGCCCGAGTAACGTCGAATATGATCAACTTCAAAATCATTATGTTCACGACGCAACACTTTCTAAATTAGATCTAAGGGAAACCCAAGTCAGTAATTAATTTGCCCAATAAAGAAAAGGTAAGCCCCAATAAACAAAAGATAAGCCACTATCCATTTAGGCTAAGTATCTTTGGTGTCACTATGTTATATTCGTCCTAGGTATGCAAACAATCCTTAGGGCATACAACCTTAGACTTGGGGTTCTATCTTGAGACTTGTTGATATACTCCATACTTTAGACTCTTCAAGGTACCCCTTTACGACAAAAGGTCAGGGTCAACCTGTGACACAATCCCAAATGAGTATCTTCTGAACTTCAATTCTTATCTGATGATGGTTGTCTCTATATAAACATGTCACATGTACGAGGGTTAGATCTACGAGTCCCCCACCATTCTGCTTATGTGTTAATCTCTCTTTCTCTAGCCTCTTTGGGGTATCCTCGTACCTTCACCAAAATTATACCTACGGTCTATTTTAGACTAGGGCATGGTATAAATTGTCATGGTAAGTCATGTGTCCTAGTGGGGTTGAGTCTAACTCATTGACTAAAGGACTATCAAAAGAGATCTTTGCAGCCGGAGGTATTCCTCGCTGGGGTCAGGGTTCGCCGCATGCTACAAAAGAAAACTTGTCACTCGTAAGGAGATTTAGCTAAAAAGATTCAGTTAAAAGTGGACTTTTTCAAGTGATTTCCCAATATGGGCACACCATTGCTTCCACTGCTTAGTTTGTCCTCAAACTAAACTCGCGCGGGGTGGCCTAGGTTTTGTGGACTTCTTTTCTTCGGATCGAGGTTCGCTCTGATACCAGTTTGTAAGATCCCATTTTTTTGCTACAAAACCGGGTCTTATGCCCAGAACCGCCACTTTGCAGTGACACCAACACTTGGGGAGGTCGTCACTACAAAATGCCGATCATGCCGGCCATATCGATCACAAAAGAAGAAAAGTATATTTGAACATAAAGAGAAGCTCAAGTCCACATCACATGAAATATAAAACCTAAATCAGAGATGTCCACAGATAATAACTGAATAAAAAGATAACAATAATAAAGGGCTCATCCCCTGTACATCATATCCTCACTACAAGATCACTCACGGAAGCAAACTACTAATCACTCACTTATCCTGAAACTGGTGCTCATGTACTAGACTGGCCCGCCTCCATCTACACCGGCCTCTAGTGCTGCTGTGTCTCCTCGATCCCCTAAAATGATATGGTCCACCGACCGTTAGTCAAAAAGACTAAGCCTCGTTTCCCACCACCCATCCCCCAGTGGCTCCTAGGCACCGTGCAGGAGGATGAAGCGGAAGACAGCAAGGGGTACATATCAAGGCAGGTGACATGTCCTAGCTATAGGAATAACTACTCTACAGAGGTGTATATATATAAATGAAGCAGTAAGTAAAGCATAGTAAAGAGCATGTAAAGAACAATATGTAAAATAGAAAATTAACCATTGATTTATAAGAATGCCCATACAAACCTATAGACCAAGGGGTCGTTTAGCAGGGCCTATCATATAAAAAGTCCCATACTGATTTATACGATAGGGGTAGGGGTTGAAATGCAATGCTTATGTCATGACATGCAGAGTTATGCAGTTTAATGCTATGTTCACATAAGTGCAACTCACACACTTCGACTCTATGCGCACAGACCTTTAGTTCCCCCTTTTTGGAGCTAGCAAAAATCCCAGGATACCCCCGTAGTGGAAAATGGAAGCGGTGGGTTGGGCCTCGCCCACCTCTAGGTTGATATTCACAATACCTAACCTAGACCTATCGTATGCCTCAACGCAAAACCGCGGAGCACCTGCGTACTCTTACTGGCTGGACCACCAGACTTTCTTGGCTAAGTGCAAATCCACACTTGTCAGGTCAGCGTATCGATGTCGGTGTGAACGACCGTCAATACTGAAGACCCACCACCTTTATGCACATACAGTTATGATTACCATCTATCTCCGATCCATAAGCTCCCCGGGCTAACCCGCCCGTCACCATAACCTTTCGAGCCACCGGCTCGCCGGACCAACCCTTCCGCACCTACAAGCACCGAGCCTACCGCTCGTAAGACCAAACCAACAAACCTCCCGTAACCACGAGGTGTGGGTGTGTGGATTATTAAGACAATCTTGCATAACAGTTTATTCCTGCAGTTTATGGTTAATCTTGGACTTCCCAAGGTCTACCTTATGAGGGGCTCACAATGGTACTAGGAGGTATGATGAGATGATAGCCCAAATCTCCCTTTCTCAAGACACTTAATGTTATTGGTAACTACCCCTAAGATTACCCTTCTTATCATTACACTTGGATTAATCCTAAGTATTTTATGACCCTCTAAGGGGAAAGACGATCTTTCGTCGATCCCGAGCACAACCTTGCCCCTTAATTTATCGAGCACACTAACACATAGACTCCTATATGGTGACCTCAAATCTCCTCAACCAGACTAGGTATACCATCTACCTCCCATTACCACATAGTGGTCTACAATTTACCCAAGTTTCACAGTTTTACTATACGCAGACCAAATGAGCTATATGAGGTGCATGAGAGGAGCTACTCCATATAGTCTTTCAAATGACTCAAGATTACTATTAGGAGTCTATCATGATATTATAAGACTAAATCCAGAAGATCATAAATTTTTTTATTTGGCATTTACTATAATTTCTCCAAAATCGGCCAAGTATGAAATTGAACATGAAGTGTAAGATCTTCATATGATATGGCCTCCAAACACTTATGGAAAATCTATGATATCAAAATAACAACAATTACGGAATATCACAATTTTACAGTAAGGTATTGACCTCTAATTATAATATTGAATAATTATCCAAAATTGGAGGCTAATGAAGGAACCACCAAAAATACTTACTCAAAAATTATGGTAAAATTTCCAAACCACTATAATGGTCAGAAAGGTTTACTGGCTGAGTTTTATAATTTTTCAAAACCATTTAGTCACATAAATAAATATTTCAAGAAAATCCAAACTAGGGCACCTTGTGAAGTAACCTACTGATAAATACTTTCAAAAATTATACAAAAATTCACAGAGCTTTCTAATGCCCTAAAATGTCCCATTATTAAGTTGCACAATTTTCCAGAAAATATTAGGCCCTTATGTATTTATCACAATCTTAGGGAAAAATAGTTGACTTGTGAATGAAGTACTAATTCAATCAATACAAAATTCACACAAAAATTATCAGTGATTTATATCATGATCATATGAGTACTACCAAACTTTCATCAACAATCAAGGTAAAATGAGCATGTATATTCCCCTTATAAGAAAGTGTCCTAAATGATTCTTAACTAGTTCAGAGGGAAGAAAAGTGCCTAAAAATTCTCATAAAATTATCTAGGGCTATTCACCACCCTGAGAACATATTCACCAAGTTCCAAGTCCATCCAAGGACATATGACCCTATGTCATTCATCAAGCCCAAAGTGCAACACTAGGTTTTGAACTAGGATTCTAGGGCACATCTACCCCAAACCACCCTAAATATTGGGAGGAGGTGTTTGGCCGGCGATTGGGGGTGTTTGGACGGCCGGAGGTGGCCGAAACGGAGGGCTTAGGGTGGGGTTGAGAGATTGAAAATCCAAGCTCCGGCCAAACCCGATCCAAGGCCATTTGGCCCCAAACCTTGTGGCCAATAGATGTAGATCTACCCAAAGAGAGAGAGAGGAGGAGGGGAGGACCTGTTGGGAAGGTTGATTCCTTGCGGATTGGGTGATCCTCCATGATCGGCCTCAAGTTTTAGGTGACATGGAACTTTTACACCAAGTTGCCTGATTTCTCCAAGTAAATGGGGGAAAACACTCCTCCCAGTCCTCTGAGGCTTTCAAAAGGATCAATTTTGGGAGAGGAGGAGCCACCACCTTGATTCCACCATTAATGGCCATAAAGCCTAATTTCGGCCATGGTGAAACCCATTGAATTTAGCCCCCATGTGGGCTCAAAAACCCCCTAAACTTCTTGTAACAGTCAGAGGATATCAATCCCTATCAATTGGGAGATCAATTTGCCTCCATTGGCCATGAATGTCCTTAATCCCCTCTTTCTCTCTCCACCATTTTTGGGGAAAATGATGTTTTCTCTCTCCTGGTCAAATTCTTTGAAATTGAATGGCAATTTTAGTAACTCCCAACCCCATTAGCTAGTGGACCACCTCAATTGGGTCTAGCCCAAGTGGATTGGGCTTGATTATGTCAAAATAGGTCATTTGACCAAAATTTTGGGTGGAGTTGACTTTGGTCAATTTGACCATTTGGGTTGACCCCCAATGGGTGGCTAGTGACTCATTGGCCTCTCTTAAGGGTTAGGAAGGTGTAGGTAGGGTCAATTTGGCAAGGTGGAGGCCAATTGACCTTCCATTGATCACTTTGACCAAAACAGGACTAGGGTTGACTTTGGTCAAATTGGTGGAATTGGTGGCCCCATAATGGGGATTTTTGTTCCATTGGGTCCCTAATATACTTATAAGGGTAGGGGTAAGGTCAATTTGGCATGGTGGAGGTCAATTGACCATAATTAGGCTACTTTGACCAACTTAGGGTTAATGTTGACTTTGGTCAACTTGACCTCTTTGGTTGACCCTAATGGGTCCTTGGTGCTCTAAGGGACCCCTTAAAGGGCTAGACATGCTATGGTGGGGGTCAAAGGTTCAAGGTGAGGCCCTAAAGTCCAACCCTAAGCTTGGTAACTAGAAATTGCTATTTGCAGACCAAGGTGCTTTTCCCCTTCAAGCCTAAGGTCAAGTGGTCTCTTCAAGCTTCCCAGGGTTTTGTCATGACTTATTCATGAAAAAACCACTCTAGTGGTCTAGTTGTTTGGGGTATGTTATAGTAGATACTCTCCTTCTTCCAAGAATGATGTCAGTTATAGGCACTCGGGGGAGGGGGTCCCGTAAGACACACACTCTCGAGGCTTCTACTCCACAATCACGAGGCCTTCATCCTACTTGGATGTTGGATGCTGACGAGTAGGGAATGACAGTCGGGGAGGTCCAAGGGGACACACCATCCCGAGGCTTCCATCCTACTTGGATGTTGGATGCTGAGAAGTATGAAATGACAGTCGGGGAGGTCCAAGGGGACACACCGTACCAAGGCCTCCATCCTACTACGATGTTGGATGCTAAGAAGTTGGGAATGACAGTCGAGGAATTCCCAGGGACACACCGTCCTGAGGTCTCCATCCTACTGCGATGCTGGATGCTGAGAAGTTTGGAATGACAGTCGGGGAGGTCCAAGGGGACACACCATCCTGAGGCCTCCATTCTACTTTGATGCTGGATGCTGGGAAGTAGGGAATGACAATCGGGAAGGTCCAAAGGGACACACCGTCCCGAGGCCTCCATCCTACTACGATGTTGGATGATGAGAAGATCTTCCCCCTGCTACTCAACCATCAGAGGGGTTAACCACACTGACTCGATGATTGGAAAAAAACAGTAGCAAGACAAGGCTTTGCTACGAGCTTTATGCTATTTGAGGTTAAATGACAACTTTATGCAAGGGTCCCTCAGTCAGTTAAAATTGATCATCTCTTCGTTGAGTTGGGAGGTCAGCGTCCAGACATTTTCCTGATAATCTCTCCAGTTGGATGAGAAATGCGATCGGGGGTCACTCGAATAACATGCAAGGGGGAGGGGGTTGATCTTGACTGTCAGTGTAGAGGATTGGTCTTAGGAAAACTCGCTAACCTGATGCAATGTCCCATCACCCGTATTGGTCTTTACCAGAGTTAAGTCGGAGGTCCGTTTCCCAACCTATCGTGGAGATATATTTTACTTACTCCTTTTTTCCTTTTTGTTAAAAAAACTTGTGGGCGAGGGAGGAAGGTTCACGCCATCCCATGTTTTAGGGGGCGGAGAATTCATTTATACAAAATAAATCGAGGAAGGGTATATACATTCCTGTCAGGAATAGAACTTTTTTAGGTCGTCACCACTCCATGTGTTCCCAAGCAGCCCCCCTTTTGCTCTATGAAAACCTGGTCCATCATTCATTGGTATGTAGCCCCTCGTTCTTCAACCCTAAAGACATCATCTTGTAGCTGTTGAAACCATCACCAGTGATGAAGGAGACATCGCGACAATTGGGAGGATGCATCCAGATTTGGTGATATCCTGAAAAGACATCAAGGAAACTCATCACAGAATAACCGGCGGCTGAATCAACCAGCGCATCGATTCGAGGCAGGGGATAACAATCCTTCGGGCAAGCTTTATTCAACAACGAAAGATCAACACACATCCTCTAACCCCCAGTGGCCTTCTTTACCATTTAAACATTTGAGAACAAGCCTGGATACTGGATCTCGGATACAAAACCCACCTCTAGCAGTTTTCTCACTTCCTCTCTAATGGGCTCGACCAATGTGATGGCACTCGCCCTCTTCTTTTGTCGGATGAGTTTTACCGCGGGGTCTAGATTGAGGCGATGACATGCAACCTCTACGTCAATTTCGGGCATCTCGGCGGCGCTCCAAGCGAAGATGTACACATTCTCTTGCAAGCATGTCGCCATTTTTATCTTTTCGTCGGTCTTCAATGATCCTCTGATCTTCATCAGTCTGGGCTCTCAGTCCTGAGAGAGTACTTCTATCTCCTCTACTTCTTTGACTGCCTCCAGCCTTGCCATGCTTTCCAACACTCACCCCATCTCCTCAGCATCCTCCATCAAGCCGATGGTTTTGACCGCGCTGAGATAACACTCGCGGGCAGCTCTTGGATCACTCTGGATCCTCACCTGGATGTCTCCCTGACAGTACTTCAAGCACTGATGGCAGGAGGATGGGACGGCTTTGAAAAAGTTGATAAACGGCCTCCCGAAGATCGCTTTGTAGCAGCTTGGGCGTCGACGATGACAAACCGACACTTGAGTGAGGTACCTCCGAGATTTACCAGTAGATCCGCTCCTCCCTCCCTCCAGCTCTTTCTTCTCTCCCAAGAAACCAAAGAGGGGACCATCCGAGGCCATTACCCTTTCTGTCTCAACTCCCAACCCGTCAAACGTCTTTTTGAAGATAACGTTCACGAAACTCCTATTATTCACCATTCGATCCACTGTGTAGTCCTCCACTATTGCTTGGATTACGAGGTCATCATGGAAGGGATTCGCAATCCCTAGCATGTCTTCCTTCGATAAAGTTATCTCCTCCAACGGGGTCGGTGCCTGTGAGGTCGAGGCGACGCTCTTGCGGTAGATTTGATGGAGAATCCCCTTGCGGGAAGCTCCTATCATTGCTCCCTCGTGGATCACCCTCACTGCTACTCCTCCTACTTCTTGGGACACTTCTCCTCGGCCTCCTTGGTCGACTCGGTCTTTGTTCCTCTTTCGAGCGATGGCTTGTACTGTCATTGGATCGACAGGGGATTCCTTGCTTCGCTGCTCCCCTTCTCCTTCTCCGGCAGCTAGCCTTCTTCTGGCTTCCCAGAAGTTAGGGCAAGTCATCGTCTCATACCCCTCTACTTGGTGTAGCTCATAATAGAGGGGAATCTCCTATGCCTGCGACCTTCTTCACTGGTTCCTTCGGGCCAGACTGTTACCCCGCCGGCAACAACCATTGCTTCCTCTCTCTTCATTTCTTAATGCCTCTCTGGCTGGTTGAAATTTCTTCTTTCCGGAGAGAATCTCCTTCGCGGACCTTGACGCTGAGGTCTGCCAGCCAGCCTCCATGGTGGCCTATTGACAGGGATCTGGTACCTCCTTTCCTCTTCACGACGCTCTGGAGCCACCAGGGGTCTCCTTACGGCATGCCTCCTCGACTCTTCTCTCTTGCGCTCCTCCTTCCTTTGCTCTTCTTGCTTCCTCCTGTCTTGCCTTCGGGGCTCCTCCTTCTTCCCACGAATGAGGACCTTCTCTTCCTCTTCCTCCTCCCTGGTCAGCTTGGTGAGCTTGGCCAGGAAACCGCGATTTGAGGCCTCTCCTTGAACAAACTTATTGGCATGTTCAATAAGCTCTTCGTATAGGATATGGGGGATCTCTGCTGATTTCTAGCTTGAAGAGTCCCTCTCTTAAGCCAAACGTCAGGGCTAGCTGCAAGGTGAAACCATCCACCTCCTGGATGTCCAGAACTTCTTCTTGAAAGTGGTCGATATAGTTTCTTAATGTCTCTCACGCTCCTTGCACTAAATAGAAGAGGGTTGTCACCTCTTTCTTTGTCTTCTTCACTGTGGTGAACCACATCGTCACTCCCCGACGCAAATCTTCAAAGGAGTAGATGGAACCTCCTGCTAGCTAGTGGAACCAATCTCTTGTCATTCCCCGAAAAGTGATGGCGAAGTGCCTGCATTTGAAGGCGTTTGACATGGTTCGGATGGACACAACATCTTCGAACTACTGAAGGTGGCGGACATGATCATCCCTCCCAGAGTAATAACTCATAACTGGCACCTTGAACCCCTCTGGAACGGGGGCAGAGAGGATCTCCTCATAGAATGGGCTCCTCCCACCTTGTTGGCGACGATCCTCGTCTTGGCGAGAAACCCCACCATACTCGCCATATGGGCGAGGATCATGGAATCTCGTCGGATTCTCTATATTGTGGAACTAGATTCCCTGCGAGCTCGGCTGGTAGAACTGTAGCCTCCTTAGTCGCTCTGGCTCCTCTTTCACATGCTCCATCCCTGCTCGTTGAGAGGGACCATCACCTTTTGACGGAGTCACGCGATGAGGTGAGGTCTTCATGCACTCCGTGCGAGGAAGCAAGACTGCTCGCAAGCTTCCCTCCATGTGTCGTACGAATACCTCAAAATCCGCCTTCGTCATATACTCGCCTCCTTCTGCCGAGTTGCAGACAACACTTTCATGATTGCCAACTTCCACCATCTCGCTTTCTTACTAGCCTTTCTTCCTCTGACTACGATCCACTCACATCACACCAAAGTGTTGAAGCCAGGAAAATCCTAGCTCAAAAATTTGGATCAATGCAGCCAAAGGTTACTCGTCTAGCGATCCGATTTGACGGGCAATGACGATGGGGCTAAAAGAACAAAAATAGGACCCCAGGTACTACGACAGGGAGGTCCCACCACGTACCCAGAAACTCAGAAGAGATTTCCCCTCCACAACCAAAGATGGCTGAACAGGGTACGAGGAAGGCATCGATTTGGTGAGTATCAAAAGTGACGGCCAAGGATGGCAGGTCCAAGTATTTAAAAATGGGGGTTCTGAAAGCTCAGCCAAATGTGCGGTTCCTGGTGCCCCTGAGGTCCTGTTTATAGGAAAACCAAATGGGAGGAGGGGGGGGGGGGGGGTCTTATTTATAACCCAGCCAAACCCGGCGACTATGCGACATTTGAGGGGATCTCGCCTGGCTTCAGCGAGCATCGCTTATGGTCGCCCACCTGGCGAGTATGAGGGGATGCTCGCACATGCTCTCCCATACTCGTCGAGGCCTTATAATGTTTTTGTTGGCTGAGTTGTCTTTAATCTCTAACTCCTGGCTTCTGCTTTGACATTTGACTACGATGACCAAAATCAGGTCCCACCCTCTCAGAATACGGGTTGTACATGCACGTTGATGAGTGAGTGGGAGAGAGCTAGATCAGCATGGCCCCAGGGATTGACCTTTCAGTTGTACTGGTCCCACTTCTGGCCATTTGCTGCTAGTCACGAGATACTACCGTTAGGCGAATACAGTCTTCCGGGTCTTTTCAAAGGTCTTGGGAACACCTTTCCCACAGATGATGTCAAACTATTGCGGGTAGCTCGGTGCTCTTACAGATCGGTTGAATTGAACCGTCTCAGCTCAAGAGTGAGTCGAGCGCACAAACAGTCAAATTAGAAGCCAATAGCTCGCAAGAAAACTTTTAATGTGGAAAACCCGTAAAGGGTGAAAAATCACAGGGTCTGATCGGTGCCGACCAAATTGCACTATTTCATTGAGTGTTACAAGCAGTTGAATGCACGAGAGTGACATGCCACCGCTTGTTGTAGGGGGTGTAGAGAAGAACTAGAAAAAGAGAATCTCCAAAGGGGAAGGAGATCTTCAAGGGACAGAGGGAGAGCTTCTAGTCGTCTTCGAATGAGATCTTCGAAGGGGAAGGAGATCTTCGAAGGCCGAATGTGATCTTCGAACCACGAAGGAGAACTCTGAAGAATTTTCGAAGGAGTTCTCTTGGGTGCTAGGGAAGATCACTTCAAACGAGGGCTCTGAGATCCTTTTATAGATTTTAACATGGGCGGCTTGGTAATTGCCTTGTTGTAACCATCATAACTATAGGACGAGCGAATCAGAATGCACGATCTGGAGCACACAAATCACCATTTTTGGCAATATGACAATTTTGCCCTACGACAACTCAGGCAGCTTGGGCAGGACTGCTGGCAGCGATGACAGCAACGAATGAGTCCTGCAATCTTTGTGGACACGAGAAGCAAAGAAGGTTAATTGTCATGCGCGTCGTGAATGCGAATGCGTTGTGAGTGCGTATGCGTTGTGAGCGCGGAGGCGTTGTGAGTGCGGAGGCGCTGCGAGCGTGGAGGCGTTGCGAGCGCGAAGGCATTGCGAGCGTGCCGTGAGCGTGGAGGCGTTGAGAGAGCGGAGGCGTTGCGAGCAGGGAGGCGTTGCGAGCGTGCCGTGAGCGCGGAGGCGTTGCGAGCGTGCCGTGAGCGCTCAGGCATTGCGAGCGCACCGTGAGCGCTCAGGCGTTGTGAGTGCGCCGTGAGCACGAAGGCGGTGCGAGCAAGTCGTGAGCGCGTAGGGCGCGTCGTGAGCGCGGAGGGCGCAAGGTGTTGCGAGCGAGTCGTGAGTGCAAAGGCGTTGCGAGCGTTCCGTGAACGCGTAGGCCTTGTGAGCGCAGAGGACTTGCAAGCGCGCCGTGAGCCTGGAGGCGTTGAAAGCACACTGTGAGCGCGGAAGCGTTGTGCGAGTGCTTTCAACGCGGACGCGCCGTGAGCGCGCCTGCCATGGTAATGAAGATGTGGTGGTGTGCGCTGTGGAGGGCACGGAGCCTGGAAGCCCCGACGACGGTGCCAACAAAGGGGGGAGGGATGCGCGGAAATTAAATGTCACGCGGTCCCCGCTACAGACGTTGTTCAATTGCCTAGTCGGGGAGTGTCGTACAGGTTTAACTCCCATATTGAGCACTCCCCAATTGGGGAGTGGGCCGAGTGGGCTGCACTCCCCAATTGGGGAGTGCTGCCCTTGGGCGCTGACCAAGTCAGCGCCAATGGGAAACGTTCTGCGCGGCACCTGGCGAGCGGAAATGATCCGCGCGGCAGCTCCGCACTGAAATTCTCGTGCGACGGTGTGTCGTGCGGCAGCCTACTCCACGCGGCAAGCGTGCGGCCCTTGCGCAGTGACGTGCGTGGTGCTTGTGCTTATGGCGTGGCGCGACTTGCGCGCATGGGCATACTGGCGCTCTGTCGTTGGATTGGGAGATCAAACGGACTCTGGATTGCGCATGACTGGAAAATTGTACTGGTGAGTCGGTCAAGGTCGCGGCGCAAAATTTCCGGTCCCACCGAATTATTTTTGGGGAACCCCCACCATTAATAGTTTTTTTCTAAATGCTTATTGTCCACGGTTTTCACGGTAGAAATCTTATTCAAAAAAAACTACTGAATTGTTTTGTATATGCACATGTGCAATCAAACAATTAGATAATGTAAACCATGTATTTAGATATTTGAAGGTGAAAATAAACACAAAAAAATGTGAAATATTATTCATTCATTACATATATAAAACTTTTATCATTGTCAAAAATCAATAAAAACATATTTATAAATCTTTAAAGAACAGGCACACCAACTAATGATCACCAAACACTAATATATTACGCAAACAACCGCTGATACGTGCTAGAATTATTTTATTTTATCTTCTTTTTTCTTCCGACGAACTCTTTGCACACTCTGATCTCCAAGCAACTCGTTTATGGTCTCCATCATCCACAATGTACTCTCTCTTCACGACTGCGACTCCACGTCCGACTTAAGTTTAGAGCTGTGCATAAAAAAACAAAATCGATCGAATCTTACCGAACTGATTTTCAAACCAAATCGACCGATTCGATTTAGGGTCAATTCGGTTTGCACATTGTGCAAACCGAAAAAAACTGAACCGACATAACAACATTTACTATCAGACATTCAGCCTTCAAAGCTCTGTGCTTCAAGGTTCATGGGTTTAGTGTTCACTCTAAGCCGCGCCGCACATCTCACTCACACTCCTCCCGCTAAGCCGCACGGCCCGCACATCATGCACATTATTTTCATCGACCTAATTCCTTTTTTGAGCAGAACCATCAAGTCACCCCGCACTCCTCTAGTCCTCCAGCACATCGCATGACGACACATGATTTACGAGCAGAGCCGGCGGCCGCCCCGCACTCCACACATGTTAATAGAGCGGAGCCGCCCCCGCACTCCTCCCGCCCTGTTCGGCATTCGTAGAGCAGATTCTTGCAATCTTCCCGCTGGGCCGCACTCCTCCTGCCCTAATTTATTACCCGGTAGCACTCCTTCTGTAGGTAAATAAGCTTTCGCTATTGTTTTTGAGTTCTGCCAAGCCCATTGGTTTAGGAAAGTGATTTCCAGTCAAGTTTAGGATTTATAGATGATTTGCAGTCAAGTTTTTTTTACTGTTTTTTTTACTGTTTTTTTTGTTGTTGTCTGTCTTTCTTAAGAATGCAAAAAAATTTTTTGTACTGTAATATGTCTGTGAAATTGAAAGTTCTTTTAGGAATCATTTTGATAATGTACCTATTAAGAATGAGGTGTATGCTAATTAATTAAGCATGATGTGAATGAGTTTAGTACTTCAGTTGTGATTTTTGTCCTAAAATTTCCCAATCAAAGAGGCCTCGTTTCATACCTTTAAAGAATGGAACAAGTGCACAATATCAAAATACAATAACTTAAAACAGACACAGTTTCTCCAATGTTATATACATTATCAAAGCAATTAGGTCTATTTGAGAAAATTACAATAATAATAACAACTATAAAATTACTCTTCTTTTTCAGTAGAATAATCATCAGTAATCGTTGAAAATCAACTATTTTGTATGCACATTGTTAGTAATGTGGAAAATCGAACCGAGGGCTAAAACCGAATCAAACCGAACAGAACCGTGCAATATCGGTTTCGGTTTTATGTAGGGTTGTAACGGTTCGGTTTGGTTCGGTTTGGTTCGGTTTTTGATCAAAGCCGCTAACCGAACCACCCACGTGTGGTTCCAAAAATCTGGAACCCCGCCGAACCGCACATACCTTTGGAACCGAACCGAACAGTGTGGTTTGGTTCGGTTAGGTTTTAGTGGATAAATAATAAAAATTTTAAAAAAAATCTCATTAATAATTAGTCATCTAACCAAGCGTTGATAAGTGATAATTAAAAAGAATCTTATATGATTCATAGAAGAAGGATGATTAGGATCAAATTCAACCTCTCAAAGGCTCGTGAATTTGTGAGGTCGTGAATCATGAACTAGAAAGGAGAAGTGAAAAGTGAACGGTGAAGTGATGAACCCGTGAGCCATGAAGTCATAAGACTTAATAGTGATTGAAGAGATAAAAAATTAAAACTTAATATGATCGTATGTTACTATGTTTGTTGAACTTATTATCTTTAATAACGTGTGTTGGAACAACCCTATTACTAATTTAGGCTAGGATCACTATATGTTGATTAGGATCTGTATTGACCCCAATGTATAGCCTTAGGGTCAAGTTTTAGGCTGATTAGATTAGCAGAACTTAGGAAAATTCTAGCTCAACACATGGTGAGTGGTGTTCGACGAATGACCAGATTCGTTCGACAAATTGCTTCCAGCAGACTGAAGAAATTTACAGTTCCAGCAGTCGACAAATTCTGAGCCAGCGCTCGACAAATGACTAGCAGCGGTCGACAAATTCTAAGCCGGCGCTCGACAAATGACTAGCGGCGGTCGACAAATTCTAGTCAGCGCTCGACAAATTGCTTTCTAACGTTCAGACTTATATTCTCAGTTGATGTCAGTTCTCTTAACTCAAATCAGCAAAATAACGGATATATTTATTTCTCCTTGGACGTATTCAGGCAGCCAAGTAAGGATATCTTTCTCATTTATTATATCCTTATATTCCTTCTATTCCAAGAAGAAGAATAGTCGTTGACATTTAATGTCAAAGACATCTTTCTCGACAAAAGGAATTAAAAGGACCTGCCAAAAATCGTTTTGGGTGGCTACCTGGTTCCAAAAAGGATTTAAGTCAGAAGAAGACATTCCTTAAAGAGACAAGATTTGAATTTGAAAATATATACATACAGTTATCAGAAGGAAAACACATAGAATAGCAAGAACTGAGATAGTCGTCTTTTGTGAGAGAAAGAAAGAAAAACTTCACTATCACTTTCTCTCTCCGGTGATCACAGAACAAGGAGGATAGAAGAAGTCTTTCAGAAGAAGAAGAAGAAGCAAATACACTATTCTTTTTTTAGCATTCTTCTTCATCAAGATCATCTGCTACAAAGACTTCTATTTGAGAAAGCTCTGTCCACAAAGCTGTCATCAACTCTCATCAGACAGGGGGAGCTTTCTGCTTTAACACCTTTTGTCTTCTCTCAGATCATTGACAGAGAAGAACACTCTATACCTTTTTATCTCATTCTGTACAGGGTTAATACTCCCTTCAAAAGTTTACCCAGTGGTGGCAAGACACCTTATCAAAAAATCCTAGTGTGGTTTTTAAGCACCTTATCAAAAGCTTATTGGTGTATGGACACCTTATCAAAAATCCCTTGGTGCCTAGGCACCTTATCAACCCTCCTAGTTGATTCCTACCAAAGGTGGTAGAAGAGTAGACGTACCCAGATTTATTGGGGAACTACTATAGCTCCTTGTGTCTTCTGTACTTGATTATCTCTGTGTGCTTGTGCTGTGTGTCCTTTATTAATTCTGTAGTTTTCTATAACTCACACTAAATACACATATACTTAAACAGTAGTTTAATTTCCGCTATAAAACGTATTAAAAATTTTAATACTCTATTCACCCCCCCCCCCCCCCCTCTAGAGTAATTTAAGATCTGGCCTCCACTTTCAATTGGTATCAGAGGGAGGTTGATTCTTTACGGGCTAACACCTGAATCACAAAGATCAACCAGATCTTAATTTTTCTAAGAGTTTTATTCTCTAGAATTTTATCTTATTTAAAACTCATGGCACAAAACAAGGAGTATTCCAGCACAAGACCTCCTATGTGCAATCTCAATAAGTTTGCACTATGGAAAGCAAGGATTAGGCTTTATATGAACTCCATTGATGAGGAGATTTTTAATGTTATTCTTACAGGACCTCCAGCACCTACAACATCAGCTAGTACTGTTGCAACAACAGACAACACTGCTGTTCCACCTCCTGAGTGGACTGAGGCTCAGAAGAAGCAGAGAAATGCAGATGCAAAGGCCATGAACATTCTGGCCCTAGCTATGTCAGATGACATATTCTAGAAAGTAGTTGAGTGCACCTCAGCAAAAGAAATCTGGGAATCTCTCAACAACATGGTGGCAGGGTCAGCAGATGAAAGAAAAGATAGGAGATCTCACCTGATCTCTCAATATGAGAACTTCAAGAAGGGAGAATCAGAAAATGTAGCTGATATGTACAATAGGCTCAGCCTCATAATAAATGAGCTGAAGTCTTTGGACAAAGTGATCTCACTCACAGAGATCAATGACAAAATTCTTATGTGCTTTCCCAGCACATGGGACTCCAGAATCTGGCCAATCAAAGAAGCCAGAAGTTTCAATGAGATCACCACTGAAGCTCTGTTGGGCAAGCTCAAATCTTATGAGCAACTCATCAAAACTAGGGAAACTGAAGAATCCACTTCATCCCCAGCACCCAAGAAGGAAAGAAGCATAGCCTTCAAGGCTGCAGAAGATAAAGGAAAAGCTCCTGACAAAGAGGAGTTTATGAGTCTGTTAGCCAAAAGATTCTATAAGATGGCTAAGAAAGACTTCAGAAAACAGTTATCCAGAAGTCATGACAAGCCAAGGTATGACAAAAATCATTCTAATGAAATCATATGTTTTGGCTGCAGGAAACCAGGACACATTGCTCCTGAATGTCCAGAGATTCAACACAAGAAGGACAAGAAGGAAAGAAGAAAAGAAAAGGAAGAAAAGAAGGGCTCCAACAAATCTTCCTCCCACTCTCACAAGAAGAAGGGAAGAGGATTTGTAGCAACATCCTGGAGTGAAATAGAATCTGAATCAGAATCTTCATCTTGCTCCTCTGATGAAGAAGAAACAAAAGAAGACAGCCAATGCTTAATGGCTATTTATGACTCAGACAATGAGTCACAATCAGCATCATCATCCAGCTCCAGTGATGATGAAGAAGAAAAAAAGTTTTTGCATGATGGCAATCAATGCCTCAACTAACAATTCTGATGAAGAGAAATCAGAATCAGAAACAGAAGATGATATTGATCAGGTATTATCTGACTTTGATTTCACTTCTATTGAATTCAAAGATGATTTCAAAACTCTTTGCCAAGACTTAGTAAAATCTGAGAAAGAAATAATCTCTCTCAGAACTAAGTTAGTTGAAATGAACAATATAAGTGAAGAGAATGGAAATCTTAAGAAAGATTTGGCTGCCTCCAGAGAACACATTACTACTCTTGAGAGTAAGTTATCTGAAGCCAAAAAGTTTGAAGAATCCCTCAATGGGAGAAGTATCAAGCTGATGGACATCACAAGCACTGTCAATGCTAGATTCAATAATAGCAAACTGGGCTTGGGTGCCTCATCAAGAGAGCCATCTCTGATTAAGAGAAACATCCTCTCCACACCCATAAAATTCATTTCTGCTAAAAGCAAAGAAGCTGCAGAAAGAAATAAAGACATTTCAAGCAAGCTTGTTAAGGATAAAAGAATTCAGAAGAATTCGTTGAACGACACTCGACAAAAGGATTCAAATTTATCGAACGACGCTCGACGAAAACTGAGAACAGATTTTCAGTATAGTTATAAAATGAATAATAATCGACGAATTTATTCAAATTCCTCGAACAAGCACTATACAGAAAACTCTAGGAATTCTAATCCTAAATATACTAAAAATCCTTTTACTGAGTGGACTATACCTCCAAGGAGATATCATCCACAAGGCTACAAGGATCAGCCTGAAATGACATTTATCTCTGAATTTTGTGGTAACATAAAAGGACCCAATGTAGTCTGGGTAAAAAACAACTAGTTTATGTTTTTGTCTTTGCAGGTACACAGCCATCCAAGATTAAATCAAAAATGGTACTTGGACAGTGGATGCTCAAAGCATATGACAGGGAACAAGGCCAACCTGAACAACTACAAGGCAAAACATGGACCCAAGGTGATCTTTGGAGACTCCAACTGTGGACAAACCAAAGGCTATGGTCAAATTAAAATTGGAACAGTGACATTCAAGGAAGTAACCTATGTCAAGGGTCTAAAGCACAATCTCATCAGCATAAGTCAGTTATGTGATGAAGGTTATCAGGTAACATTTAATAAATCAGAATGCATCATTAAATCATCTGATAATGTTATTGTTCTATCAGGAATTAGACAAAGAAATATATATTTAGTAAACTTCAACTCATCTAAATCAGAAATTTGTTTATTTAATGAGTTAAGCAAATCTAGTGAATTATGGCATAAAAGATTAGGACATGTAAACCTTAGGACTATTGCTAAATTAGCTAAGGATAATCTTGTTAGAGGCTTACCATCAGGATCATATAAGAAAGAAGGTCTTTGTAGGGCATGTCAATTAGGTAAGCAAACCAAAAACAGCTTTAAATCATTATCTAAAAGTGATTCACCTAGAATCTTATACTTGCTACATATGAACCTTTTTGGACCTATTGCAATAAAGAGCTTAGGGGGGAAGTCTTACACTCTAGTTATTGTGGATGACTTCTCTAGATTCACTTGGGTGTTCTTTTTGAGAGAAAAGTCAGATAACTTTAAAGTTCTTACAGACTTTCTTAAGAGCATACAGATTGAGTACTCTACTGTAGTTGCATTGATCAAAAGTGATCATGGTACTGAGTTTGAGTCTCTTCTCATGCAAGAATTATGTGAGATGGAAGGTATCAGGCATTGCTTCTCAGCTCCTAGAACTCCTCAACAAAATGGGGTAGTTGAAAGGAAGAATAGAACTCTAATTGAATCAGCAAGAACATTGCTTGCAGATGCTAACTTGCCCCTATCCTTTTGGGCTGAGGCTGTCAGCACAGCAAATTATGTTCTGAATAGAAGTTTGATACACAAACTTAAGGGTAAAACTCCCTATGAATTGCTTAAAGGGAAGAAACCCAAAGTTGATTATTTTAGAACTTTTGGATGTAGATGTTTTGTTCATAACAATGGTAAGAAATATCTTAAGAAATTTGAACCAAAATCTGAAGAAGAAATCTTCTTAGGATATTCAATAGCTAGTAAAGCATATAGGGTATTTAACAAATCCTCTCTTAAAATAGAAGAGTCTATGCATGTTTCCTTTGATAAAACTAACATGTTTTACAAGAAGAAGAACTCTTCTACCAAGAACACTTTGCAGGTACCAGCTCTATGTGAAGAGCTTAAAGAGCTAAATCTACAGACAGGAGATTCACTGCATCCATTACCTCAAACTCTTGAAGATAGTGAAGAAGAGGATCATCCAGATCTTGTTGATTACCTGAATCAAGCTACAACAGAACATCCTCCACAGGATGTAATAGCTGAACAAATTCCCAATGAAGATACTACTGCTGAACCAACTCCAACTGCTGACCACATCACTGTCAGAGATCATCCAATTTCACAAGTGATTGGTGATATCACAGCAGGTGTTCAAACAAGACATCAACTACACCAAAATCAGATGCATACTTGCTTTCTATCACAAGTTGAACCTCAAACCATAAAAGATGCAGAACAAGATCCAAATTGGATTCTTGCAATGCAAGAGGAACTCAACCAGTTTGAAAGAAACAAGGTTTGGGATTTGGTTCCAAGACCAAGAGGCTATCCAGTTATTGGCATCAAGTGGGTCTTCAGGAACAAGCTTGATGATCAAGGAAATATTGTGAGAAATAAAGCAAGATTGGTAGCTCAAGGATATTCACAGGAAGAAGGCATAGATTATGATCAGACATTTGCCCCTGTTGCAAGGTTTGAAGCTATAAGGATTTTCTTGGCCTTTGCTGCATTCAAGAAGTTTAAGGTATATCAAATGGATGTGAAAAGTGCTTTTCTCAATGGAGACATCAAAGAAGAAGTCTATGTGGAACAACCACCAGGTTTCATCTCTCCAACTCATTCCTCCTATGTATTCAAACTTAATAAAGCTCTCTATGGTCTCAAACAAGCTCCCAGAGCATGGTATGAGACTTTAGCTAACTTTCTTTTGGAAAACAATTTCTGTAGAGGCATGGTAGACAAACATTATTTTACAAAGTACATAAAAATCAAACTCTACTAGTTCAAATATATGTGGATGACATTATCTTTGGATCTACTGATTCAAATTTGTGCAAACGATTTTCCAATCTAATGCAATCAAGATTTGAAATGAGTAGTATGGGTGAATTATCCTACTTCCTTGGTCTTCAAGTGAAGCAAACCCCATCAGGAATCTTCATCTCTCAATCTAAGTATGCTAAGGAATTAGTGAAAAGATTTGGAATGTTTGATTCTTCTACTATGAAAACACCCATGGCCTCTAATGTTGTTATTAATACTGATGAATCAGGGAAACCTGTTGACCAGAAACTGTACGGGGCAATTATTGGCTCTCTACTCTATTTAACAGCCAGTAGGCCAGACATAATGTTTGCTACATGCATTTGTGCTAGGTTTCAAGTTGATCCTAAAGAATCTCATCTTACTTTTGTAAAAAGAATTTTAAGATATATAAAGGGTTGCCCTAATCTGGGACTTTGGTATCCAACAACATCTGATTTTGAATTAACTGGATTCTCAGACTCATATTATGCTGGATGCAGGGTAGATAGGAAAAGCACATCAGGAACTTGTCAGTTTCTTGGTGATAGGCTTGTATCTTGGTTTTCTAAGAAACAAACATCTGTGTCTACATCAACAGCTGAAGCTGAATACTTAGCTGTTGGCAGCTGCTGCTCACAGATATTGTGGATACAAAATCAGCTCCTAGACTATGGTGTCAACTTAAATAATTCAGTTATATTTTGTGACAACACTAGTGCAATATCTATAACACAAAATCCAGTTCTCCATAGTAGGACTAAACACATAGAAATTAGGCACCACTTCCTCAGGGACAATGTGGATAAAAACAAAATTTGCCTACAATTCATTTCTACTGATTTCAAAGAGCTACATTTTCACCAAGCCCTTGGATGAAAAGAAGCACATCTTCTTTATAAATCAACTAGGAATGATAGATGGAGATTCAATCTGCTAAAAATTAACTATTTCTATTTTTCTCACAAATTTGTCGAACGAAGAATGACAAATTTGAATCATTTGTCGAACGGTGGTCTCTGAAACCTCTTAAAGGCAGAGTCAGTTAAGGCAATCTCTTTTGTCGAACGACGGTCGACGAAAAAGATGCTCTCGTCGAACGCTTTCAGACAAAGAAATAAAGCCTTTTCGACTTCTAATTTTATTAGGTTTTGTCGAACAGTGGTTTACGAATGCGCCCTCATTCTTCGACCCTTCTATATAAGCCTTATTTTATCTTATTCTAAGCTTTGCGCCTACAGAAATCGTTTTTCCCTCCAGTTCCCCTCTGCACTTGATCTTCAACTTTCTTTGCAGGAACAATGGCGATTCCTCAGGCCTCTCTGCACCTAATGAAGTTTGACGCAGGTTTTGACATTGACATGGACTCGTTTGCACAGTCAGACCAAATCTTCAAGGATATTCTTAAAACGCTGGATGAACAACATCTAAGGAAGCTTCTAAGCACCAGGCAGAAGATAACTGTTGCAGAGATAAAAGAATGGGTTTACACTACAAAACCAGTCGATGAAAGCTTGTCCGGAACAATCTCAGGTCATCATGTCTCTCTCTCTCCCACCATCCTGTCTGAAATCTTTGGTTTTGAAAATGGTGAAGATGAATTAGACATAAGCTCAAATGAATTTGATGAAGCTTTAGTCAAAATGGGGCATTTGACTGGAAACCCTAGCCACCTTCTGAAAAAGAACCTGTCTCAGGACTACAAGTTCTTAGCAGATATTATTGGAAAAGTCTTGCTGAGCAAGACTTCTGGGCATGACTATATCAGTAGGCACCAATTTCTGTTAATGGTGGCCTTAATGGAGAAGAAGAAAGTCAACTGGGGATCAATTCTTTTTGAATTGATTAAAAAGAAAAACTCTAAAGACAATGTATGCTTTGGAAGAATTTTAGGGATTTTTCTGCAGGAAAGGCATCCAGAGCTTCTGGTGTCACCAAAAGCAACAATAAATGCCAGCAAGAGGCTGACCTCAGCTCTCTTTGCTAAATGGGATAGAGTAATTCCCAAGAAGAATACAGGAGCTGAGGCCTCCAGAAAAAGGAAAGCTTCTGAGGACATAAGGACTGATCAAGTCACTCCCTCTACCCTTCTAGAAGATCCTTCCTCAGTTCCTCCTTCCTCTCATATTCTCTCTCCACCTGCTCAACTTTCTCCTGCACATTCTCATTCTTCATCCCCTCCTTCAACTGCAATAACACCCATCAATGATATTCCACTCTCAACTGCCCATATCAGTGATGCTACAACTCCTCCTCCATCTTCAGAACCACTACCTACCACACCTCCCTCTCCAATACACAATGAATATCATTCACCTATTCATTCTCCTAGTCCAATCCATCTAGACATTCCCACACATACCACTAACATCAGCAATATCATTCCTCCAATATCATCTCCATCCACTTCTCAACCATCCTCTAGTCATCCACCAGATTATCCATCCCTCAACCTCTCCTTTATTGCTGATCAAATTTTTGATCTTATCCTTCCTAAAATAAGCCAGCTACTGGATGCAAAACTTGCTCCAGTTCTTCAGGCACTTTCTACTTTATCTGATAAAATAGCTTCTCTTCCCTCCTCCACTACTGTCCCTTCTTCTAGGGGCCTAGATTCAGGCTGCCCTGAAGCTAGACAGGGGGAGATGTCCTATGAAGAAGATCCAGAAACAGAAGAAACTCCAGAAGAAGATACAGAAGTTACAATTTTTGATACAGGTATAATTGATTCAGTTACACAAGTTATAGAAGAAATAAATAATATATGCATTCATCCATCCTGTGATCTATATAGCTTATTATCAAAATTTGATGTCACATATACTTCAAGGGTATCACCAAAGGTATACATAGAGGACCTATCAAAGGCTCTGATATGCCTTCCTCAGAAGACTCATTCTCATTCTGATATCATACAAAATTACATCTCCTCTATTCCTTCATTCACTGTTCAAGACATTCAAATAAAGGATCACTCTGCAGAATATGAAGATGATCTTGCAGAATTTCTTGATGATACAACAGCCTCACAAATTACTTCTTCACCTCTAAATCCTGTATGGAATGAAGAACCGATGCCAAGCTTTGATGAAATCTGGAAAGAAGCAGATGCAGAGTTTGACAAAGCTGAAGAAGAAAGAATAAAGGCTCGTGAAGCAATCAAGAGAATTGATGATTTATACAATAAGCCAATCTCATCTTCTGACTCTAATGATGATGATGACAACAGTGATTCTGATGATATACTTTCAAAGAAAAGAAAGAAAAGAACAGCCAAGTCAAAGGCTGCTCCCAAGCCCCCAAATCCAAATAATGACATTCCTCTGTACATTTTGTATAATGTTCCTCTTGTTGAGAAAACTCCTCATTGGATGAAGCTCTCCAGAAATGAGAACAACAGGAGGAAGAAATTCAAGAAGACTGGCTACATCCCTGACAAACCAGTCAAGCACAATCATCCTCCTCCTCCTCCTCCTCCAGCAGCTGGTGCAACAGGATCATCAGGTGTTTCATCTTCCTCTCAGAAGCCAAGCTCTCAACATTCTGGGAGACCTGGTAGTTCTAGTGGTCCTCAAGCCTCTAGATCAGCCAGTGCTCCTTTCTCTAAGAGATCAGCACCTATCCTTCAAGAAAGTCAAACCTTTTCCTCTTCTCAAATATCTTCAGAATACAAACTTCACATATCTGATGGATCTCTTCACAGAGATAGAGTACCTCAAAAGGTCACTCAAGACAAAAATGATTCAGAAGATATTTATTACTTTCCAGATCCAGAAGAAGAGAAAATCTGTCAGATGGCAAGACTGAGAGAAACAATTGCATATGCACAGATTAAAAAGGCTAAAGCAGAAGGCAAAGACTTCTCAGGTTTCTCAACCATGTCAGAATACAGAAGAAAAGAACTTGAAAAATACAAAACATTTAAAGCATTCAATGCTGAGGAATATATTGATATGCACCCAGAAGCATTTATCCCTCATGTCAAAGAACAGAAAATCATTGGAGCTCAAGATTTGTTTATCAGCAAAAAGAAATCAGAAGACCCAAACAGGAAAATCATATTCAAGCCACCTTCTCAGGACAAAAAGTCTTAAATAAATTGCTTGGTTATGAATGTAAAGTTTCTAAACTCAGAGCATTTTTTTATCTTATCTGATGATCTATTTTAATCTATCAGATATATTTCATTTCATTGTTGCTCTGTTGTTTATACTTTCTGTTGTATCTATTTAATTATTTGTCAAATAGTATCCTAACCCAAATAGGGGGAGATTGTTGGAACAACCCTATTACTAATTTGGGCTAGGATCACTATATGTTGATTAGGATCTGTTTTGACCCCAATGTATAGCCTTAGGGTCAAGTTTTAGGCTGATTAGATTAGCAGAACTTAGGAAAATTCTAGCTCAACACATGGTGAGTGGTGTTCGACGAATGACCAGATTCGTTCGACAAATTGCTTCCAGCAGACTGAAGAAATTTATAGTTCCAGCGGTCGACAAATTCTGAGCCAGCGCTCGACAAATGACTAGCAGCGGTCGACAAATTCTAAGCCAGCGCTCGACAAATGACTAGCGGCGGTCGACAAATTCTAGTCAGCGCTCGACAAATTGCTTTCTAACGTTCAGACTTATATTCTCAGTGGATGTCAGTTCTCTTAACTCAAATCAGCAAAATAATGGATATATTTATTTCTCCTTGGACGTATTCAGGCATCCAAGTAAGGATATCTTTCTCATTTATTATATCCTTATATTCCTTCTATTCCAAGAAGAAGAATAGCCGTTGACATTTAATGCCAAAGACATATTTCTCGACAAAAGAAATTAAAAGGACCTGCCAAAAATCGTTTTGGGTGGCTACCTGGTTCCAAGAAGGATTTAAGTCAGAAGAAGACATTCCTTAAAGAGACAGAAGATTTGAATTTGAAAATATATACATACAGTTATCAGAAGAAAAACACATAGAATAGCAAGAACTGAGATAGTCATCTTTTGTGAGAGAAAGAAAGAAAAACTTCACTATCACTTTCTCTCTCCGGTGATCACAGAACAAGGAGGATAGAAGAAGTCTTTCAGAAGAAGAAGAAGAAGCAAATACACTATTCTTTTTTTAGCATTCTTCTTCATCAAGATCATCTGCTACAATGACTTCTATTTGAGAAAGCTCTGTCCACAAAGCTGTCATCAACTCTCATCAGATAGGGGGAGCTTTCTGCTTCAACACCTTTTGTCTTCTCTCAGATCATTGACAGAGAAGAACACTCTATACCTTTTTATCTCATTATGTACAGGGTTAATACTCCCTTCAAAAGTTTACCCAGTGGTGGCAAGACACCTTATCAAAAAATCCTAGTGTGGTTTTTAAGCACGTTATCAAAAGCTTATTGGTGTGTTGACACCTTATCAAAAATCCCTTGGTGCCTGGGCACCTTATCAACCCTCCTAGTTGATTCCTACCAAAGGTGGTAGAAGAGTAGACGTACCCAGATTTATTGGGGAACTACTATAGCTCCTTGTGTCTTCTGTGCTTGATTATCTCTGTGTGCTTGTGCTGTATGTCCTTTATTAATTTTGTAGTTTTCTATAACTCACACTAAATACACATATACTTAATTTTCGCTATAAAACGTATTAAAAATTTTAATACTCTATTCACCCCCCCTAGAGTAATTTAAGATCTGACCTCCACTTTCAACGTGATAGAGATTAAAAAATTAAAATTTAATAAATTAAAACTTGTAACAATTTATATTTCTAATATATTAAAATATTATTAAAGTTAATATGGTTCGGTTCGGTACAACTCGGTTTGGTTTGACATTCCGAATCGTGAACCGAACCGAACCACATGGTTTTTCAAAAAATGGAACTGTGACCGAACCGCGGGCTACTAAAACTGTTGAAACCGGCAACCGGTCTCCTGAGTTCGGACCCACTGGGGGGTGTAGCCGACGCTTACTTCTCCCTCACTAAACTCTCTGACTGGTGGATGAGGAAATTGGAATTGACCCAAGGCTGCAGCGAGGAGGTCCCGCAACACACCCGGAAGATCTTAGAGAGCTTCCCCTCCCAAACCAAAGCTCAGCCGGGCACCTTGGAGGGCACTAGCAGCCAACTAAGACTAGCCTAGAGGAGAGGACTCTCCAAGAATCGCCCTTCCTCCAAGGTGCCCTTAAGGGTCTATTTATAGATTTTTCTAGGCTGGTCTGCAAATAACATGAATCCGCCTTTTAATTTTTCTAACCGCACCCCAAATTGGTCTGCTTATAGCCTAACTCCGTTGTTCTGAAGGGCTATTTGCAGCCCATAAGGGGCATCGTGGTCATTTCCTCCTTAAAGCCCTGTGGGGCGAGTGGTCCATAAGGGCACCACTCGCCGAGCTCCCGCTCGGCTGGGCAAGTGCACGCACTCCTGGGCGAGTGGTCCGCAAGGGCGCCACTCGCCGATTTTCTCCCTCTCGCCTGCGGCTCGTCCCTACTCACTCGGGGGTCTTCCCACCTGTCTCAGCCTGGACGAATGATCTGGCTGACCCAGATCTCGCCAGTTGGCTTGAGGGACCCACTCCGCGAATACGGGTTGTACACAATCCCCGCTCTTTGCGAGCTGTTCCTGCGCTCAGAAAGAATAGTCCAACCCTGTATTCGGCGAGTGCTTGCTGACTGGACCCATAAGATCCTGTGGGTCCCACCGTCACCCTATATATACTTCTTCATGTCAGACTTTCCTGGAACGCTCTCATTCCTCGGCTCAGAGCCTTTTCTCTCCCTTGACCTTTCGCCAATTCCAATGTCTTTTCATAAGCCTTCTGCGAGACCCCTCTCGCAGGAAGTGATTGAATGCCTGGCTGCGGCCCAGAGCGCAACTGCCCCCGAGACGGCCAGGTTTGCTCCCTGGCTTACGTCCAAGCGTGACCCGAGTGCCCCTTACGTCTCGCGTCGAGCCAAGGCGATTCGGCTGAATCGTCAGGGAGGCGAGACTGCCTCGGAGTCTCCGGCGAACGCTCCTCCGGACCCCGGAATGCAGTTATGGGAATTCCTCTCGTCTTTCTGCTTAGTTCCTGCCCCATCATCCTGCAATCACTCTGACCATTCACTGGGGATTTCGGCGCTTGAGGACGGCCATGGGGCCGTTTCGAACAGTGTCGTGGTGCTATCTCTCGCGGATGCGAGGCCTCCTCCAAATCTGGATCTTGCTCCTCCACCCCCTCCGGGCGAGACCACACGGCAATCTGGTAAGTTATGAATTCTTGTCCTGCACGTTGTGCGTTACTGACCGCTATTTTTTATAGCCCTCAACCCTGACCTTCCGCCGCGGGACACCGTTCCTCCGGGTTCCCCTGTTCAACAGAACCCCTCCGTGCCTGCGAATGAGCAGAGGGTCTCCCCTGAAAGGGAACCCGGTCAGCAAGACCGTGCAGATGATCACGCGAATGTTCCAGCTCCTTCCTCACAACCCTACCGCCCCGGGAAAGGAAAAGTCCTAACTCTCGCTGCTAGATTGTTTAAAGCGCACCCCCATTCATCACGTCCCCCAGGTCATGGGGAACCCATACCAGGTTAGTGACCTCATCCGTTTGTAGCCCATCCGTTTTGATTTAACGCGACTGACCAGCCTGTGATCTCGCAGGCTATCGGGAAGCCTCTCCCTTTGGGTCCTACCACGAGGGGGAAGACGGGATGCCCTCGCCTCTCCCTTCTCCTGGGGACCTATCTGACTTCCTCGGCAACCCCTCAGACCACGCGACCCTGAAGGAGCGAATGACGGAGGTCTTGGGGAAGCTTATTTGTATGCAGCGGGACATCGTCGGCCAGGTGGATGGTGTGCGGATCGAAGTCACGCGCGAGCTGAAGGCCCTTCGGAAGGACTACTCGCGCCTCCTTACAGCGGTGGAGCGTCTGGGAGGTGAAGGTGGGGAGATGTCTCCCAGGAGACATGCCGCGCGAGCCCGGGACCAGCTTCAGTTGGCCTCTCACGAGATCACCTCCATGCTCGCGTACTATCGCCCGCGAATGCCTCCGGAGTCTGGGCCGCGAGGGCAGGGTCGGTGGTATTTTGAGGAGCGCTAGGCTGGTCATCATTCGCTTCTTTTACTATTTCTTTTTCCGTTTATGGTGTTGAGGACATGGGACTTATTCACGTCTATAATAATTCTTACTCTGTGCCTTGCGAATGCTTTGCTTTTTGTTTATATTTCTCGCAGCTTGCCTGGTTATGCCAAATGATATCTTACTGTCGAATGTATTTTTCAACCCTCGCGCGTAGCCGTCGAGCGAGTAGATATAGGGCATTTGCCATTAATGGGCGAGAGTGACCGGCCCGGGTTTCGAGGCGCCGGGAAGGCGCGATTGCTATCCGCACACCCGTTGCCTCGAAAGCCCAAGCGTTTTCTAGTTCTTCTATAAATAGGCGGTCCCAACTACCGTATTGATTATCCTGCCATCCGCTCCCCCTCTCTCCTTGCGCTAGCACTCGCGCTTCTCTCTTCTTCGTAACTCCCGTCCTCCTTAGCATTCTCGAAATGGATGGCGAGACCGAAGGCAGGGCGAAGTGTGCCAGCGTGTTTGTCAACCACGTCTTCGACTCCTGCGACCTCTCCGATGAAGCTTATTTAACCGCCGTCGCAGACTACATCCCGCCGGGATTTGAAGCGCGAAAGCCCAGGCCGGAGGATCGCCTAAACTCCATCTCGTCGTGTGCTCTCGCGATCCCGTTGGAGCACTTCGAGGTGGGGTTTCGTCTCCCCATCTGGCCGGAACTCCGCCAGACCTTTCGGTATTACGGGGTCGTGCCCGCCCAGCTCAACCCCAACTCCATCGCTATGCTGGTCGGGTATGCGTGCTTCTTGCGAGAAGAGGGGATAAAGTTTTCGCTACCGGTCTTCCGCAAGCTGTACACCTTCCGCTGCTCACACGGCATCTCCTTCTTCTCAGGTCTGAGTACACTCAAACACCAGGGTCTCCCGAACAAGAACCATGACTGGGTTCGCCGCTTCATCTTCGTCAGTGGGAGCCTCGGAAACACCCTTCTCGCCCCAGTGCAGGAGGAGGAATCAACCTTCCGCCCCCGACTCTGGGGGGGGTATGAGGCCAAACTGCACCAGTACATCCTGGAGCACGGGATGGACCTCGTCTACCTCCGGCGAAATGTCAACTCGCTCGCGCCCATCCCGCAGGGTGAGGGTGAGTTTTCAAACCTTCTCCATTCGCTCGGTTTTGTTGATTTCATACCATTCGCTGAGCCGTTTGTGTTCACAAATAGGCGTGTGAGACCTCCCTCTTCATCCGCCGCGCCCCTCTGGGGTTTCCGCGTCTTTTGCACAAGCCGCCGCGGATGCGTGTCGGGAGGAACCCTCCTCCTCCAAGTCTATCAGCCGGAAGCGAAAAACCGAGGTGCCTCCTTCCTCCTCTTCCAAGAAGTCGAGATGTCCTCCTTTCGTCAAAGGGAAGGGGGTTTTGGATGAGACCCCAGGGGCGAAAGCTCCGGCCCAGATCCCGGGAATGGGTGCGTCGGACGGGAATGTACTCCATGCGGGGCCGTCGTTGCCACCGCCGCCATTGCCCAGGGACCACCGGAACTTCCCCCAGGGCGAGAAGTATGTGGACCCCTCAGGGGCTCCCTTGGTGAAGTGGGACAGGAACTCGAATAGGGTCTTGCTCTCCACCCTCCATCCATCATGGATAGAGAGCGACCTCGCCAGTGGTGAGGCTTACGCCATTGCGTATGCCCTCTACGGTCGTGAAGATGCCGAGGTCTTTGATGCCGAGAAGACGCAAGTTCTCGCCCACGAGACCGCTCGAGCCCTGCTGCGGGCCCTTGAGCTTGCGCATATTTCTTCGCGCCGGAGCATTAATCTGGCGCGGAGTCTGGCGGAGGTTGAGGAGACCAGGGCTATCGTTTTCTGCCGAGGCGCGTGAACTCAGGGTGAAGCTGGAAGCTGCGGAAGCCCTTCTCGCCAGCCGCCCCGTCAGAGAGGTATATCCTCCTCCCCCCCCCCCCCCCCCCCCCCCCCCCCCCCCCCCCCCCCCCCCCCCCCCCCCCCCGCGAATGACCGTTGCTGACTGCCGCACTTTCTTCTCACCACCTTTATTTTTTCAGGACACTACGATCACCGAGATGCTTCGCGCGCGGGTGGTCAACCTTGAGGAGGAAGTCCAGCTGGCTAAAGGCGAGGCCCAACAGTCGCGAGAAACCAATGCTTTGGCACTCGCCTCAGGGAGTAGGGGGCACTTTTAGCCTCACCATGAGCTAGAGCAGTTGATGCAGGAGAACGCTCAAAGCGCCGTGAAGCACACACTGCAGGTGCTGCGGCAGGCTGGGTACCAGAAGGAGGAGGCCGAATGCCTCTCTGCCCGACAAGTCGTCCAAGAGCTCTACATCCCGATCCCCTTCCCAGAAGATGAGGACGGCGAGCCGCGAGAAGACACCCTCCTCCCGGATTCGGGCGAGAGAGACGGATCTTCCGGCGGGAAGCTTGCCGACCCGTGAGAGGGGCCCTTGTGGTTTTTTGCTTTCTTTTTATCTTTCATTTTGGATGTAATCATGAACTGGGGCGAGTCCCCTTGGCATATATATCGATTACAGATTTTTCTGCTATCTTGATTTTTTCTTCATTTGCTATTGTATCTCGCTAGGCTTATTAGGACGTTGGGTCATAGTGTAATTGTCTTGGCCACTCGCCGGACGGTCAAAGGTGACTTAGGATGCCCTGCTCTTTCCGATATTCCGCTATTCGCTCCGCTCGCCGCCTCTGACCATTCGCCTAGGTCAGGGGTCTCGCATGGATAGATTATAAGGGAGAGAGGAGAAACTACCTCACTGGTGTGCAGTCCTCGCGAGTGCTCCCGAGGTCGACCTTTGAGAATCTAGGACCAGCCATCGAGTGAGCCTTCGGACCTGCCAGCTAGATGAAAGCCTGAACAGCGGGTCTACTCGGGGCCGTCTTCCCAAAAACTTAGAACCTGCCACCGAGTGAGCCTTCAGACCTGCCAGCTAGATGAGAGCCTGGACAGCGGGTCTGCTCGGGGCCATCTTCCCAAAAATTTAGAACCTGCCACCGAGTGAGCCTTCGGACCTGCCAGCTAGATGAGAGCCTGGGCAGCGGGTCTGCTCGGGGACATCTTCCCAAAAACTTAGAACCTGCCACCGAGTGAGCCTTCGGACCTGCCAGCTAGATGAGAGCCTGGACAGCGCGTCTGCTCGTGGCCATCTTCCCAAAAACTTAGAACCTGCCACCGAGTGAGCCTTCGGACCTGCCAGCTAGGTGAGAGCCTGGACAGCGGGTCTGCTCAGGGCCATCTTACCAACAACTTAAAACCTGCCACCGAGTGAGCCTTCGGACCTGCCAGCTAGATGAGAGCCTGGACAGCGGGTCTGCTCGGGGCCATCTTCCCAAAAACTTAGAACCTGCCACCGAGTGAGCCTTCGGACCTGCCAGCTAGATGAGAGCCTGGACAGCGGGTCTGCTCGGGGCCATCTTCCCAAAAACTTAGAACCTGCCACCGAGTGAGCCTTCGGACCTGCCAGCTAGATGAGAGCCTGGACAGCGGGTCTACTCGGGGCCAACCTTTGGAGTTCTCAACTTTCAATTGTAACGCGTGGTTTTTCACCCTTTCCGAGTTTTCCACGATAAAAAGTGTTCTTGTCATTTAGTAATCCTCTCATTGACTATTTGCACGCTCGGCTAGCTCATGAGCTAAGGTGGTTCAATTCGACAGGTCTACCAGAGTATTGAGTGACCCACAATAGTTTGGCGCCGTCTGTGAGAACTGTGTTCTCAAAACTCTACAAGAGCCTTCAGAGATTTCCTCAAGAAAGCACCTGACAATGGCCAGAATGAGTGCCCGCACCACTGAAGGATCAATCCCATAGGGGCGCGTCGATCCAGCTCCCTCGCATTCACTCATAAACACGCCTCCTACGGAAGAAGCAGGAAATAATCCCATAATAACGCTGGAAGGGCGCATGCGTCAAATGGAGGAGCATCAAACTGAGATGTTAACCCTACTGAGAAATCTCGAGGTTCCTAGAGCCTCGAATCATGCTCCGATCGAGGCAGTGGTTCGGGAGGATGATGTCTCAGAAGACTTGTCGGATGCAGCGAGCTCTGCTCATCCCGCTCATCCCACTCGTCCGGCTAGGGGACCAAAAGGCGACCATCATCACCAACGCCAAGGAAGAATCGGCCCTAGGCAAGCAGTAGAGAGGACAACTTGAGAAGAAATATGCGATGTGATAGCAGAGGAGTACGGTTAGGTCGGGCATCATGCTGTTTTCGCTCGTTCTCCCGTGCACAATGGTTCCCCATTGGTGCCTCACATTCTAGCTCACCCAGTTCCTCATGGCTTCAAGCTCCCCAACATAGAAACGTTCGATGGGACGGATGACCCACTGGAGCATGTCAACTATTTCACTACCATCATGAGAATTTTCAACGCTTCAGGCCAGGTCCTCTGCCAGGTGTTTCCAGCAACCTTGAAAGACCAAGCGCGCACTTGGTTCCACTCTCTGCGAGATAGAGCCATAGATAACTTCATGGAAATGGCACGATAGTTCATCGACCAGTTCATCGCCAACCGCAGGATTGTTCGAGACCCCTCCCATCTTTTGGGGATCCACCAGAATGACGGAGAAGCTCTTAAGGATTTCTTCTGCCGCTTCACTACTGAAGCGCGACAAATTCAGGGGTGGACCCCGAGCTTCTACGAGGAGTTTTTCTTAGAGGGCTCTGCCACGGTGGCTTCTAGTCTGCACTAATGCGGGAAACTGTGCCCAGCTACCCAGACCTCGTTCACCGAGTCAAGACTCATATTGCAGCTGGTGAGGCAATTGAAGCGCACCGCCAGCAGTTCGAGGGAAGCTCGAAGAGGAAGAGGGAGGAGTCGCCACCATAGTCGATTCCCAATAAGAACAACAAGCATCGTGACAACCCTAGCCGAGACCTAGGATCTCGCCATCATCAGGACTACACTCCCCTGAACACTACCAGAACTAACTTTCTCCTTGCCATCTGTGATAGCAACGTGCTTCGTAGGCCTGAGCCGATTGCACCAAATAGAGGAAACCAGTCGCAATATTGTGACATCCATAATGGGCATGAACACAGTACTGAAGGCTGCAACCGGTTGAAGGAGAAAATCGAGTTTCCTGTCCGACAAAGCCTCCTCGGAAGGCTTTTACTAAATCAAGTCCCGAACCAACACGAACCTTAGGCTGACAACCCAGTAGAGGGCAACACCGTACCCAGACATGGATGAGCCAAAGATACCAGGCAATGGAAACTTCCCCCTAGAAGAGCGCGCACAACCCGTGTTTCATCTATCATCAGTTTCCATTTTTTCTTCTTCCAGTTTTTTGCTTTTAAACAGTAAGCAACATGATTATACTTGTGCACATATATCTATGACAGATTTAAAATTACTGTAGCTAGTTTTGGCTCTATTAATACAGATCTTCTAAAGTGAGGCTACGAAAGTTAGGCCACGACCTTCGATACTAATACCAAGCAGCAAGCTCGCCAACGTAGTGATGAGAGAAGGCCTCCTGTGAGTGGAGGATATGCGTCAAGGACGACAATCTTAACTAAGTCCGCCCAAAAGACAATTCGCCAACGTGGTGCTTGGGCATATCGCGACCGCGCTGCTTGGGCAACTCGCCACTGTGCTGCTTGGGCAACTCGCCACTGTGCTGCTTGAGCGTCTCGCCACCGCGCTGCTTGGGCAACTCACCACCGCGCTTCTTGGGCGTCTCGCCACCCGCGCTGCTTGGGCGTCTCGCCACCGTGCTACTTGGGCAACTCGCGACCACGCTGCTTGGGCCTCGTCTCGCCACCACGCTGCTTGTACATCTCGCCACCGCGCTGCTTGGGAAACTCGCCACCCGCGCTGCTTGGGAAACTCGCCACCGCGCTGCTTGGGCTTCTCGCCACCGTGCTGCTTGGGCAATTCACCACCATGCTGCTTGGGCAACTCACCACCGCGCTGCTTGGGCATCTATCCACTAAATCGCTTGGGAATCTCGCCATCACGCTGTCCGAGCATCCCGCTACAGCGCCGCTACTACCAAAAACAAACCTCTGAGAGAACAAACTTGTTGGGAAAATGACCCTCAATGTTCCCTTGATTTGAAGAAGCTTCGCACTCAATGCTAAGTACAAGTTGTATTTGATAAACCCCATTTTATCTCATGACCATGCAGGGTTAGGTCATACCAAGGTGTGAAGTAAGGTCAGTAGGTTTGCTGTCAAAACCGATGAGACAAGCTCTAAGTCTCAGCTGAACCCCTGAGATAAGGCCAAGGGCCGCTGAGAAGGTGTCTGGGCTAGCTGTGATGTAGATAGAAGAAAATTGCTGAGACAACTATCTATCTCAGCGGATCCGCTGGGACAGGACAGAAGAATCTGCTGAGACTGGAAGCTGTCACACCCCAACCGTTGAGACAGATTTAAAAGGACCGACGGGTTTTGCTTTTGGCGCAAGCTGCAGAAAAACAAGATATGGTACTCCAATATCGTCCATGCTGTGTTAGAGGACATTTGATAGCCGTTGAAGATCAGTGATGTATAAAGGAGAAAATTAGGGCTTTGTAAAAGCACCCTCTCCAACTCTCCCTTACAAAAGAAGAACAAAATACTGTTCCATTGACGACAACAAAGAAAGCTTTCAATACCTGCTTCCTGAAGCTGCAAGGAAAAAGAAGATTGCTCCTCTTGATCAACTCAAGATAGAGCAAGTTGATCCTCACTCTTTCTCTGAAGAAAATGATCAGAAGAATCAAAGTTGAGGCCATTGGACTCATCCCAGATTCAAGAATGCTACAACAGTAGTTCAGCAACAGAAGACCAAGGCATGATCTCTTTTATCTTCTGATTGTAATCATCTATTACAAAATCTGTAGGAACTTAACAGTTCTGAGATTGTAGGGCATCTTTGCCTAAGGTTGTAGGGCTGTTTGGCTTGAGCAGTAGAGCTGAGAGGCCAGCTTGAGTGTAAGATCTTTGGGAGATCTGAGGTAGGGTTGTTGAGCCTGAGGTAGGGCTATTGAGCCCGAGGTAGGGTTTGGGAAAACCTGAGAGATCCTGAGGGATCTGTGTTGTAAGCTCTTGGAGCTAAGTTTGGAGGTGTTGGCCTTATCAAACTCATTGTTAGAAAGGTGAAGGAGGAAAGAGAACTACTCAAGACACCATATCTTGAGAAATCTCAATAAAACTTTGTGTGTTTTTTGGGTGCTTGATACTTAATTAATCTAAAATAAGAAAACAGCTAGGTTAAAGCCTAAAATAAAAACAAACCTATTCACCCCCCCCCCCCCCCCCCCCCCCCTCTAGGTGACTAAGACTACATCCTAAACAAACTATCAAGTGGTATCAGAGATAGGTTGGTCAAGAAAGACATAACTGTCTGACCAGATCCTATAAAGGAATAGTCTTATCTCAATCCAATGGCCTCCACTGGATTGCAGAAGGAGATGGGATCCATGAAGTTGCCCATATGCAACAAAAAAAACTTTGGCATATGGAAGCAAAGGGTTAGATTGTTTATGGAAGCATCTGACCCAAAGATTTACATCACAGTAAAACAAGGGCCCTTCACTTTTCAAACTGCCTCCACCATAGATCCAACAAGGAGAGTGGCCAAGGCCTTCAATGACTTGACCAAAGATGAACTTGCACTGTTCACTATGGATAAAAGAGAACAAAACATAATTGTTAATGCAATTGATGACTCTATATTTCAGAACTTGGTACACTGCACAACTGCCAAGGAAATGTGGGATACACTAGTGGTATATATGGAAGGAACGGTTGAGGTGAGGGATGATAGAAAGTCACTCCTCAATCAAGAATATGAAGCCTTCAGGCAGCTGAGCCAGGAGAGCATTTCCATTTGCTATGAAAGGTTCTTTAGGATAGTCAATGAACTAAGAGCCTATGAAAGAGTGTTCAGTGACTATGAACTTAATGATAAGTTTCTTAGATCTCTAACTAGAGACTGAGACACAAAAATTTATGCCATCAGGGAAGTGGCCAAGCTTGGTGAGACTCCTACTCATACACTGTTTGGGAAGCTGCTCTCTTATGAGATGCAGTAATCTGCAAGAAAGGAAGAGGACACTTCAACAAGGGCTCATGCAAGGGAGAGATCTGTGGCTCTCAAGGCTGACAGCTCCAAGAAGAGCAAGGCCAGGATGGTGTCTCCTCCAAGAAGGAATAATGTTGAATCAGATAAGTCTGAGAACAGCACTTCAGACAGCTCTTCCTCTGATGAATAGTTTGCTGCCTTCTCAAGGCAGTTCAAGAAGATGATGATGAGGAAGCAGGGGAAGAACAAGCCCTCCTCATCCTCACACTCTAAGAAAGACCACAACAAATCTGAAAGGCAGCACCCAAAGGGTGACATGTATGATTCTAAATCTAGTAAACATGTTTTAAATAATATCATTTGCTATTGCTGCAGCAAGCCTGAACATGTCATAGCTGACTGTCCAGTCAAAAGGAAGGAAAAGGGTGATAAGAAACATCACCACCATACCGATAGGAAGGAGGAAAAATCCTTCCTAGCCAAGAAAGGAAAGAGCTGGAGTGAATTTGAATCATCATCTTCAGATTCAAATATTGAAGAAGAAGCCTTCATTAGGCTGTTTGCAGCAGATGAAGATGATGATTGTGCTGCTGCCAGAATTGGAATCAGGGCCCCTCTATCACATTCAGACAGTGATATAGAGGAGTATGAAGAGGACAATGTTCAGCTAGGACTCATGGCCATCACTGATGAGGAAGACAGTCAGAACATTTCTGACAATGAACAAGTATTTATTCATTCTATCTCCTCCTCTGATTATGAGACAGGCCCAGAACCTGAAGCACCTTCATCAATTGGTGGAAGTGATTCAGAATCTGAGGAAGATGTCAATCAATTGATTGACAAGTATGGTGAGCTCTTGAATGCTCTGAAAAAGAGCAAGAAGCTTGTCAAGAGGCAAACCCAAGAAATTGTCTCCCTTAAGATGGATACGAAAGAATGCACTGAGTCACCCTCCTTGGTGGCTCAGATGAGTAGACAGATAAGCCATCTAAAGGGAATGACCATTGTGCATTTGAGCACCATATCCCAAAGGAACAAGGTCATCAAGGACCTTCAGGAGAATCTTATGATAGAAAAGAGCCTAGTGGCTCAATTCTCCAAGCCCAAATCTGTGCTTCCTATCATTGACACTGAAGTATCTAGTTGCCTACCTAAATCACCTAGAGGGGGGTGAATAGGTGATCTCTACGTCTTTTGCGGAATTAAAAAAATAAGCGTAAAGCACAGCACACAAAATAAATCACAGCCACAGATAACACCAGGAATTTATAGTGGTTCCCCGTACTTGGGTACTCCACTGCCGGCCTCGCCAATCTAGCACCACAGCTAGACTTGACTACTCACTAAATCTCGGATCAAGAACGATCCTACAGTCTCGGAGTCAAACTCCTACAAACTCAGAGAGAATCTCTCTTACAATTCGGAGAAAACCTTCTCCTACAACTCGGAGAACAACCTCTCCTACAACTCGGAGATAGCAACTCCTACAATAGATGATAAAAGGTTTTGAACAATGAGATACCAGATCTGAATAACAGAGGCGTTTTCTTCCTTCTTCTTGAATAGCTTTTGAGAACGATGAGGAAGAACAACGATCCTTCAAATCTGTCTTTGGCAATCCAAAACGATCCAATAGAGATTGTAGAATCAGAACACGGATCAATCGAATCCTTCTTGATAGAAATCGACAACTCCAATGAGTAGATCGATCTCCAATCGTAGACGACGGCGAGGCGGCGCTTTTCTCGTTCTTTTTGATCGGGAGAGAAATTAGGGTTTTAGAACGATTTGAAAACTTGTTATTAATAACTCAAGAGCGATCCTATATATAGAGGGAAGCAATTAAGGATTAAATCGACCTTAAATGCACTCCATATAGCCGTAAGGATCGGGAGAGAGCGTTTACGAAACGACAAGAACAGAGAAAACAAATTAGATAATATTTCGAATAGAATTCTCGAGACATAAGGGTTCTCTCGAGACAAGAGGGATCTCTCGAAATATGAAGCAAAGAGAGCAGGAAGGAGATGTCTCGAGAACTCGATGATCTCTCGAGACATTACAACGATTTCGGACAAAGGCCTTTCGAGACATGCTTGATCTCTCGAGACATCAAGAACAGAAATACCGAGATCCAAAGAACTTGCCTCTCGAGACATGTCAGAACTCTCGAGACATACTTGATCTCTCGAGACATGTCCTTAGAAAAATTGTTTTCAACAATTTTCTTTTCTTCTCTTGAACACTTGCTGCAACCGCACTCCAAAGTCTTCAATAGTCTTGAAAATGAAGTGTACCCCAATAGAGAGATCACACATAAGTCATCACCATGTTTCATATAATGAAGAATTACATTGTATGAAACTGTGTTTGCAGACCCATTGTGACCTGACATTGAGTTACACTTAGCAATGATAATCTGCAAGACAATACTGGAAAAGCATATCAAATACAAATGCAATTCAATCTTAGTTTAAGGGTGACTTCTCACAAATCAAGGTAATTGTGATTACAATTTCCAACAATCTCCCCCTATTTGTAAAAGTCAGAACCCTATATACTAAGTTGAATTACAACAATATAGAACAAATATGCTACACTACACAATGATATGAAAATGAATAAGTTGAGAACATCAAATCAACAATTATATATATATATATATGTCTAAATTGAATTGTTAAGAAGACTTGATGTTCAACAAAATCAGAACCAAAGTAGAATATGTCTTGACAGCATCAGCACTATCCTTCAAGATCTTCTTTTCATCTTTTCTTCTTGTCTGGAGAAATAAGAATAAGGCTTGGGATGGTAAAACGGAGGTGGATCCGGAGCATCAGCATTATTATAACCAAAAGCCCTGAAATGAATCCTTCTCTTCCTTTGAGCTGTCTCATGTTTTTCCCATTCTTGAGAGTTGTAGCATTCAGATCTATTCATTTTACCTTCATGAACTAACTTATAGGTTTCAAGAATAATGTCTTTTGAGACTGGGCTCCAGATTTCTGGAAAACTCTTCTCAACCTTAGCTTTGCACTGACCTGTAGAGCTAGAACTTGGAACAGATCGACTAGCAGAAGGACCTTCACCAAACATTCTTTTTCTTTTGGTCCCAGCCCTATCTGATTGTTCTTCAACAATAGGAGCCTTCCCAAGTAGTTCTTCTGGCCTTGGAGAAAACTGAGGAACAGGAACATCTGGATCAATTGCTAACTCAGGAAAAATCTGATTATGAAGCCACATTGCTGTTTTGAAGGAATAAGCATTAATATCAGCAACTTGCTTCAGCATCCTGGAAGAGAACTGCTCAAACTGAGATTTCCATGAGCTTTGAAGAGCAGATACGGAGCTTTCAATCAAGTCTGTCATTTGAGCTACTATATTTTCCTCCCCCTTTCTGACTTCTACAGATAGGGTTTGGAGAATATCATCTTTGAAATGGCCCACCTCATCAACAACTCTGAAGGTGTTAGCTTCTGCATCATTACTCATCGATTGTTGAAGTTGGGTTACTATTACAGTCTGTTTCAACACTGTGCCTACACCTTCAGTTGCATGTTCAATTTGCTTGCTCCCTAGACTCATCAAATCAGAGAGATTTTCATAATTTGATTTGATTTTGGCTAACTCCCTACCAAGATCACTTTCAACTGAGGCAATCTTCCTGTGAACAGTTGTCAAAGAGTTCTCAAACTGTTCACTTTGCTTCTTGAGCATAGCTTCAATCTTGCCTAGAAGAGAATCTGCATCATGGATTGGAGGGGAAGGATGAAAGGATGGAAGAGTAGCAGCAGGGGCAGCACCAGGAGCATCATCAGGGATTTCTTCAATCTCAAGAGAAGAAACCTTATTATCTGCTGCACAACCTAGCTCATCTGGAGCACTCTCGGTTGTGTCAAACTCTGACTCCCCCTCAACATGTACTAGGGGAGGTGTTAATTCATGAACTGACATATCATCATCATCTTCAAAAACAAAATCAGCACCAGACCCTGCCTGTTGGCCACTGGGACTGTGCCCTTCAGATATTTCTTGTTGAATATTCTTCAGAACAGCTGAAACTATCTCATTCGCTAACGAAGTTTCCGCTTCAATAACTGATGGAGAAGGAGGTGGTGGTGGAACTGAATTTGGAGTGTGAACAGGTGAGGGTGATGGGATAGTATCTGACGGATCTGACTGTGTCACTGATGGAATGAGTTCTGTTGGAGCTGATGAGGGCTGACCTTTTGCTTTAGAACGGATTGGCAGCTTGGCACGACTTGAAGCTTTAGAACGAATCCGAGGAGGAGGAATTTCTGCTTCACTTGCAATTGCAGACTGATGAGTCTCCCCCTCAGAAGTAGCACTAGCCATTCCTGGCTTCTTGATTCGAATGTCCCATCTCTGCATAGAGATAACATCGATCTTCTTGAGATGGTGGATGACTGTATCTTTAGACATGTCAAAGATAGCTGGGTTGAACTGATTCAGGAACAATGAGATGATCCGGGCAAATTTTGGAGAATTAATACAGGCTTTGATATTAGAGAATAAGATTGAGGCCCAATCTCTCTTTTTCCCTGACACGATTCCAACCATCAACAGAAAAGTCTCTTCAGACACATGCCCTTGTGTGCCTGTCTTGCAGAATAGAACTTTTAAGATTATGTCCACCAGGAGCTTCCCTGCATCATTCATCTTATGCCTCTTAACTGCAGAAAAATCTGAGTCCAGACCATAGTACCTTGCTGTTCTCAACCAGTCATTGTCATCTAGATCTTCTTCAGCTTCTATTTCAGACATCTGCAAATACTTAGTAAGAGTCTTTGGAGAGACTTTGATTTTGATACCCTTAACAAAAGAGATCAACATTCTTCCTTCCTTAATAGGTTTCACGTTGATAAAGAATTCTTCAACCTCATCAAACAGCACGCGGCAAGGATGTTCCAGAACGAATGAAAGACCAGCGGCATCAAGCATACAGAAAAGATTTTTGAAATCCTCGGATAAACCGGCGATTCCTGAGCGAACGACTTCACTGCCGACGCCGATCTTTGGATGAGAAGAAGGAGCCATTGAAGCAAGATATGGAGAACTGTCAAACGGAGAGGATGAAGAATCGAGAGCCACCGAGAGCACTGAGACCTGTCGCTAACCGTCGCCGCTCGAGAGAAAGTCGAAAGGTCGGGGAGAACTCGGAAATTGATTTCGTGAACATCAAGTTTTCGATTTCTTATATATATATATGATTTTGATTTGACGTTAAAATGACATTTTGAAGAAAATTAAAAGTGGAAATAGCGCGTACCTGACGTTTGGAATTCTTAAAGAAAACTATGTCTCGAGACATCGGGTATGTCTCGAGAACTCAGGAGTTTCAACAGGTTATTTCCTTCATTGATGTCTCGAGTGATAACCCATATCTCGAGACATCACCATATCTCGAGATCTTGAACTTGTCTCGAGAGAACTAGCTTGTCTCGAGAAATCCCAGAAGTTCTTTGGATTTCGAGACTTAAAGTGATTTAAGTTTCCGAGAAAAGAGAAAGTTCCCGAGACCATGTGGTTCTCGAGATATATATATCTGATCTTGAGAAAATCATCTGAAAACTTGAACTTCCCTGGAGATTTTCTGGATTTGTAAAGTCTTCAGGTCTTCATGGTTTTGGTTGATGTGATCATTACTCCATGTTGAGCATTCCAAGTTCCGTCTTGAAGAAGGAGAACTTAGTCTCATCAAGTGGCTTCGTGAATATGTCAGCAACTTGCTTATCCGTGGGGACATAACTTAGATTTCTATCACCCATCTCCACATGCTCCCGGATAAAGTGATATCGTAGCTCGATGTGCTTTGTCCGACTGTGAGAGACTGGATTATTTGCGATAGTAATTGCACTGGAAGAGTCGCAAAACATGGGAATGTCTTTGATCTTAATGTTGTAGTCTTGAAGTTGATTTCTTATCCATAGAAGTTGTGCTCAACAACTGCCAGCAGAAATGTATTCTGACTCGGCGGTTGATATTGCAACACAATTCTGCTTCTTGCTACTCCAGGAAATAAGTCTCCTTCCGAGGAATTGACACGTCCCAGAAGTGCTTTTCTGCTACCTGCAAAGTCTGCATCTGAAAAACCAATTAGTTCGCTATCATTACTTCTTGGGTACCATAAGCCAAGATTTGGTGTGCCTTTAAGGTATCTCAAAATCCGCTTTGCGGAAGTATAGTGAGATTCCTTAGAGTTCACCTGATATCTAGCATATACACATGTAGAGAACATTATATCAGGTCTACTGGCATTAAGGTAGAGCAAAGAGCCAATTATGCTTCTGTACTTGGTTTCATCAAAAGGTTTCCCTTTCTCATCCTTGTCCAGAGACGTAACTGAGCTCATTGGAGTCCTCATAGAGGTTGCATTCTCCATTTCAAATTTCTTAATCAGCTCCTTAGTGAACTTTGTCTGAGAAATGAAGATTCCATCTTCAGACTGTTTCACTTGAAGTCCTAAGAAATATTTCAGCTCACCCATACTGCTCATTTCAAATTTCCCTTGCATCAGTTTAGAAAACTTTTTACAGAGGTTATTATCCGTAGAGCCAAATATGATGTCATCGACATAGATTTGCACTAGCAAAATCTTGCCTTTTACTTCCCTAAGAAATAATGTCTTATCTATCTTTCCTCTTGTGAACTTGTTCTCAAGAAGAAAGTTAGACAGCGTCTCATACCAAGCTCGAGGAGCTTGCTTCAAACCATATAAAGCTTTTTGTAATAAATAAACATGATTGGGATGATCAGGATTAACAAAACCTGGGGGTTGTTCAACGTATACTTCCTCTTTAATGTCTCCGTTTAGGAAAGCGGACTTGACATCCATTTGATATACGGTGAAACCCTTGAAAGCAGCATAAGCAAGGAAGAGTCTGATCACTTTGAGCCTTGCTACTGGAGCGTACGTCTGATCGAAGTCGATGCCTTCCTCTTGTCTGTATCCTTTAGCTACAAGTCTGGCTTTGTTCTTTATGATTGTTCCTTCTTCATCCAGCTTGTTTCTATACACCCACTTTGTTCCAATGACATTTTTGTCTTTGGGTTTTGGAACAAGTGTCCATACTTTACATCGTTTGAACTGATTTAATTCTTCTTCCATAGCAATTATCCAGGATGGATCTTCATTTGCCTCTTGGAATTTCTTTGGTTCGACCTGCGAAAAAAAACTTAAATGCATATTCTCGTTAATGGTACCTCGTCTTGTTCTTATTCCTTCATGAGGATCTCCTATGATTTGATCAACTGGATGATCCCTCATGTGTCGTAGCCCGAGATTCCTTGCATGAATTGAACCAATAGGAGTTTCTTCTACTGTTGGAGTATCTTCCTCCACTTGGATTGGCTCTTCATCAGAATGATCTTCTTCATAGGTAGTTATTGGGGGAATCTTGATGAAGTGTTGAGAATTTTCTACAACTGGCTGATCCAAGCTTAAGTCCTGCAGCTTTGAACCTGTGTCTACAGAAGAAATGCTAGAGGAGCTGCCTTGTAGCATGCTCGTCTCATCAAATACAACATTAATAGATTCTTCTACCACCAGGGTTTTCTTATTAAAAAACTCTATATGCCCTACTATGGCTACTATAACCTACAAAAATACCTTCAAAGCTCTTTTCACTAAACTTAGTTTTGTAATGTTTTCTATTGTTTAGCACAAAGCATTTACTACCAAAGATTCGAAAATAAAAAATGGTCGGTTTCTTGCCTTTTAGAAGTTCATAAGGAGTCTTTTCATGGTTTTTGTTTATGAGTGCTCTGTTTTGCACATGGCATGCAGTATTGACAGCTTCAGCCCAGAAATATTCAGGTAGTGAAGAGTCACTCAACATGGTTCTGCAAGCCTCAATAAGTGTTCTATTCTTTCTCTCAGCTACTCCATTTTGTTGTGGAGTTCGAGGAGAGGAAAACTCATGAAAGATACCGAGGCTTTCACAGAATTCTGTCATGGCTCCAGATTCAAATTCTGTACCATGGTCACTTCTGATTTTGACCACCGAACAGTTAAATTCATTCTGGACTTGCCTGACAAAACTAGTGAAAGTGTCAAAGGTATCTGACTTGTGTTTCAGAAAGAATACCCAGGCAAAACGAGAGTAATCATCTACAATAACCAATGTGTAAGATTTTCCTCCTAAACTTCTAATTTGCAAAGGACCAAACAAATCCATATGGAGCAGGTATAAACACCTGGTTGAATCTTTGCCAATAATGCTCTTAAAGGTAGCTCTTGTTTGCTTGCCTTTTACACATGCATGACAAGGTCTATCTTTAATGCACTTAACATCTGGTGCATCTCGCACTAAGTTTTGAGAAAACAATTTATTAATAGTTTTGAGATTTATATGTGCTAATCTCTTGTGCCATTGGTCTACAAGAGATGCACTATCTTTTGCCAAAAGACATACTGGTGTAGAAGATGATATACACAGAAAATTTAAACAAAATATGTTTCTACAGCGAATGCCTGATAAAATCGTTTCATGATTTTCAGCCGACTTTATCAAACACTTATCTTTATGAAAATCAACAATGTATCCTTTATCACAAAGTTGACTTATGCTTATCAGATTATGTTGTAATCCTTCCACATAAGCTACATCGGAAAACGATACATTGCCATTAGAAATCATACCATAGCCTTTAGTTATTCCTCTGTCTGAACCGCCAAAAATAACTTTTGGACCGTTCGCAACTGGAATGTAGTTTTGCAAAAGGCTTCTTGTCCCGGTCATATGCCGAGAGCATCCACTGTCCAAGTACCAGATAGGATTTTTATTGGCCTTTGGACATACCTGCAAAAACAAATCATTTCGCCTTAGGAGCCCAAACAGATTTGGGTCCTTGGTCCCGTGTCAGTTGAGCACCACGATGAATGTTAACATTGCGAGTGGTCTGCCTTGCAACATTCACTTGTGGTCTCCTAGTATACGTTGTATTAAACCAACAATCAACGGCAAAGTGACCAATTTTGCCGCAGCACCAACAGTCGAATCTGTTGTACCTTCTTTTTACACTCTCCTGCTTAACTTTTTGAACGTTAGCTCTTGCAGGAGCAGCCCTTTTAGATGAGGATGCCTCATGGGGGCAACACACACAAGGTGGTATTGTCTTCTTCGGCTTTGGTGCAACAGCATTCACTTTTGGTGCTTTCTTAGCGCTCGGACCATGAACAAACGGACCGTACCCTTTCCGATTAATCTCTTGATAAGGTGCTTGGAAAGCGCTATCACCAAAGTTTCGGGGAGGAGCCCATTCCTTATGATCATTCACAGGTGAAAAAGGAATTGGTCGTGTGAAATGACCATAGGAACTCTCCATATCATAAGCATTCGTAGGGAATATGACTCTCTTGAATGCTACAGGCTCTTGATGAGCTTTCCCTTTTTCTTTGGTAGTAGCTTTCTTAGCAACCAGACCATTCTTCTTAGCAATTGTATTTTTTGAAGAATTGCTAGTACTAGCTTCATGCCCTATACCGCTTCCTTTTGCCTTAGTGGTAAAAGTACCAATAATTGGCAGAACAGTTTTAGGTTGAGAGAATGCTTCAACCAACTTCTTCTCAGCCGCAAGTTGTTCCTCCAAGACATTTATCGAATGATCTCTCAGGGCAAGAGTCTCTTCCGAGCTTTTGATCTTGTCTTTCAAGGCTTGGACTTCCTCTTTGAGAGAAGAAAGTTCTTCAACTTCTTTTCTCAAGTTAGATTCCACCTCCTTGAGAGCCATGATCTCCTTACCCTGAGTTTTGACAACCTTTCGGCACTTGTCAAAGCTTTGGAGCATTTTGGTATATTGAGACATGAGCTCAGATTCATCGTCTGAGGGGTTATCCTTTTGTTCAGCCGAAGCATAATCAGAATCAGATAGGATAGTGTGATCATTTACCTTTCCGGTGTACGGGGGTGCTTCTTCATCATCAGACATGGCCATCAGGCCGAAGTAAGCTTCTTCTTCATCACTCGACTCATCGGAGTCACTGTCGCTCAGAGTTTTGGCTTTCTTAGCGACGAAGCTTCTATCTGATTTCTTCTTTCCGTGGATGGATTTCTTGTCTTCTTTCCTTCCACCTTCTTTCTTCTTATAGGGACACTCAGCAATCATGTGCCCTGGCTTATTACAACAGTAGCAAATAATGTAAGAAGAAATGTGTTTGTTCTGTTTGGATTTATACCTGTCATTATTGCTTGAGCCCTTCCTGTGATATTCGCCATCACGACGAGAATGTTTATGATCCGAGGAAGACGGCTTGTTGTTCATGTGCCTTCGCTTGTTCAGCAGTTTCTTAAACTGACGGGAAATTAAAGAGAACTCCCCATCAGACAGTTCGGAACAGGAGGAGCTGGCTTCTGATTCTTCTTCAATATCAGATTCCTTTTCTCTGATCGGTATCACTGCTTTGCTCTTCTTTGAATTCTCTGCCTTCAAAGCTAAGGTTCTTTCTTTGCTTGAAGCTCAATTTACATCCTCTTCAGACTTTCGGATGTTCATTTGTAATTCATGAGACAGCAGCTTTCCGAACAGATTCTGAGGTTCTAGACTTGGCAGTTTTCCAAACTCTCTAATGGCCACAATTTTGCTATCCCAGTCTTTCGTTAGGGAACACAAGAATTTGTCATTTAGTTCACCGTTTGTGAACTCCCTGTCATAGTTCCTCAGACCATTGACTATTTTGAAGAATCGCTCGTACGCATCAGCAATGCACTCCTTCTTACTCTGCTTGAAAGCCTCATACTCTTGATTGAGTAGGGATCTTCTGTCTTCTCTCACTTCGTCAGTACCTTCCATTAGAACAATCAAGGATGTCCACATTTCATTGGCTGATTTGCAGTGGATTAAGTTTTGCAACATGGAATCGTCCACTGCACTTGCAATTATGTTTTTAGCCTTCTTGTCAAGAGCAACAAGAGTTATCTCATCCTTGGTCAAATCCATCATTTTCTTAGGTATCTGAACAGTAGGATTTGTAGACGAAGCGGTCATTGGCACATGGGGACCTTCTTCCACGACTTGGAAGATTCTGGGATCTGCAGCTTCCATATAAAAACGGACTCTTTCCTTCCACATAGGAAAGTTGTCCTTAGTGCAGATGGGCAATTTCAGAGAGGATTCCTTGACTCTATCCATGGCTTGCTAGCAACTAGAAAGATGGATCCTGTTCAAGGTGTTAACCTAGCAACGAACAGCAACCCTCTGATACCAATTGAAGTATCTAGTTGCCTACCTAAATCACCTAGAGGGGGGTGAATAGGTGATCTCTACGTCTTTTGCGGAATTAAAAAAATAAGCGTAAAGCACAGCACACAAAATAAATCACAGCCACAGATAACACCAGGAATTTATAGTGGTTCCCCGTACTTGGGTACTCCACTGCCGGCCTCGCCAATCTAGCACCACAGCTAGACTTGACTACTCACTAAATCTCGGATCAAGAACGATCCTACAGTCTCGGAGTCAAACTCCTACAAACTCAGAGAGAATCTCTCTTACAACTCGGAGAAAACCTTCTCCTACAACTCGGAGAACAACCTCTCCTACAACTCAGAGATAGAAACTCCTACAATAGATGATAAAAGGTTTTGAACAATGAGATACCAGATCTGAATAACAAAGGCGTTTTCTTCCTTCTTCTTGAATAGCTTTTGAGAACGATGAGGAAGAACAACGATCCTTCAAATTTGTCTTTGGCAATCCGAAACGATCCAATAGAGATTGTAGAATCAGAACACGGATCAATCGAATCCTTCTTGATAGAAATCGGCAACTCCAATGAGTAGATCGATCTCCAATCGTAGACGACGGCGAGGCGGTGCTTTTCTCGTTCTTTTTGATCGGGAGAGAAATTAGGGTTTTAGAACGATTTGAAAACTTGTTATTAATAACTCAAGAGCGATCCTATATATAGAGGGAAGCAATTAAGGATTAAATCGACCTTAAATGCACTCCATATAGCCGTTAGGATCGGGAGAGAGCGTTTACGAAACGACAAGAACAGAGAAAACAAATTAGATAATATTTCGAACAGAATTCTCGAGACATAAGGGTTCTCTCGAGACAAGAGGATCTCTCGAAATATGAAGCAAAGAGAGCAGGAAGGAGATGTCTCGAGAACTCGATGATCTCTCGAGACATTACAATGATTTCGGACAAAGGTCTTTCGAGACATGCTTGATCTCTCGAGACATCAAGAACAGAAATACCGAGATCCAAAGAACTTGCCTCTCGAGACATGTCAGAACTCTCGAGACATACTTGATCTCTCGAGACATGTCCTTAGAAAAATTGTTTTCAACAATTTTCTTTTCTTCTCTTGAACACTTGCTGCAACCGCACTCCAAAGTCTTCAATAGTCTTGAAAATGAAGTGTACCCCAATAGAGAGATCACACATGAGTCATCACCATGTTTCATATAATGAAGAATTACATTGTATGAAACTGTGTTTGCAGACCCATTGTGACCTGACATTGAGTTACACTTAGCAATGATAATTTGCAAGACAATACTGGAAAAGCATATCAAATACAAATGCAATTCAATCTTAGTTTAAGGGTGACTTCTCACAAATCAAGGTAATTGTGATTACAATTTCCAACAGACACCTTTTCCTCTCAAACTAATAGGAGAGGACTAGGGTTCAATAAAATGGAAGTAGGAGAAGGGAGTGGAGAAAAGAGCAAGGACAAGGCTAAGCCTCATACCACCTTTTAGAAGGTGTTGCTTCCTTCTAACAGGTATGATCATGAAAGCATTTATGGTCACTAGAAGAATGGAAGCTCTTATAGGAAGGAAAAACTCCTTCCTATAGTGGAAGAAAGGGTATGGGAATGAGTGCCATGAAGGCTCCCCATGAAGAAATTCAAATGGCCCAACCTGGACCATTTGTATTTGGTACTTCAGCCTCATCATTCAGGAGTATGGAAGCAAGTTCTTCTAAGCTCTGTCCAGCAAAGAACATGGCTGCTATAAAACCTGTAGACAAGTCCTCTTGCTCAGTATCTGATGCCATCAAATCTTGCCTGGCCTCCAAGCCAAAGCAAGTTGATGCCATTAAGAAAAAGGGTTCCAAGACTGTACAGAGGTTAACATTCAGCCAGATCATTGCTGAAAGAAACATGAAAATGTTGCTGTCTCCCCTCCTGAACATAAGCACAGTGATGCTCTCTCCTCAAGAAATGTTCAGAAGAGGAGATACAATATTCATGAATGTTGGTGCTGTGGTAAAGTGGGACACTTTGTCATAGATTGTTGGTACAATCCCAATGTGCCAAGTGCAAAGAAAAGTCTTCCTACAAAGAGTGCAGCTGGTGAGAGGTCATTTCATCATGCTAACAAGGACCTAGGACCCAAAATTATTTGGGCTCCTAAGGGTAACTAAACTCCTTCTTGCAGGTTAGTTCAAGAACCAGCCTCAACCAAATATGGTACTTGGACAGTGGGTGCTCAAGGCACATGACAGGAACCAGAAATCTTCTACAGGACTGCAAAGCTGTGAAGAATGGACCTAAAGTCATCTTTGGTGGATATGAAAGAGGAATCACCAAGGGATATGGTATGATCTCCAATGGCATAGTTTCAATCACAAGGGTAGCTTATGTTGAAGGGTTGCAACACAACCTAGTGAGCATAAGTCAACTATATGATCTAGGCTATATCATTGAATTCCACAATGACAAGTGCTTGATCAAAAAGTCTAATGACTTAGAGACCATTCTCTCAGGCACTAGAAGTGGGAATGTTTATTGCTTAGACTTCATATGCAGTAATTCTCTTTCATCTGTATGTCTAGTAACTAATGAAAATGAGTCTCTTTGTGTTCAATGACACAAGATACTTGCCCAAGTTAACTACAAGACAATGTATAAACTATTCTCTAAAAACCTTGTTAGGAATAATCCTAATTTAAAATGTATTAAAAGTGGTCCCTGTCATGCTTGCCAAATGGGTAAGCAAACAAGGGCCACCTTTAAAAGTATTGGCTCCAAAGACACTGAAAGATGTCTATATCTGTTGCACATGGACTTGTTTGGTCCTTTGCCAATTTAGAGCCTAGGAGGGAAGTTGTATACTTTGGTGATTGTTGATGATCACTCAAAATATACATGTGTATTCTTCCTTAAGAAGAAATCAGATACATTGAATGTCTTTATAAATTATGTCAAGGCTATTCAGAATGACTTACAATGTGCTGTGGTCAGGACTAGGACTTACCATGGTATATAATTTCAATCTGAAGCCATGATAAGGTTTTGTCAAGAATATGATATCACCTAAGAGTTCTCCTCCCCAAGGAATCCACAACAAAATGGTGTGGCTGAGAGGAGGAATAGAACCTTGATAGAAGCTGGAAGAACATTGCTTAGTGACTCCTCACTCCCAGAATACTTCTGGGTTGAGGCAGTCAATACTGCATGTTATGTTCTTAATAGGGCTTCCATCAATAAGGTTCATGGAATTACTCCCTATGAGATTCTGAAAGGCAAACAACCTACAATTTCATACTTTAGAATCTTTGGTTCAAAATGCTACATATTAAACAATGGAAAAAACTCAATTAACAAAGTTTGCAGAGAAATGCAATGTGGGGGTTCTTATTGGCTATAACTCACATAGTAGAGCTTATAGAGTGTATAATAAGAAAACTCATGTTGTAGAGGAGTCTATGCATGTAGTATTTGATGAGACTAGCCTAATCTATAAGGGTTGGTCTAGCTCTTCTATTTTGACAGGAAATGAGAAGGACATGGAAAAAATGTCTGTACAAGACATACCCAGCAGTAGCAAGGCATATACAGATGCAGCAATTCCTGAAGAGGAAGAGGTCCAAGGTGCTGAAGACACTGCTGAACCAGCAGAAGTATTACAGCAAGTTGAGGACAGATTGCCTGCATCTGTAAGACACCTAAGGGATCATCCAAGAGAAAAAAATTATTGGAGACCAGAACCACGGTGTACTGACCAGAAGTAGGGCTCATAATGAGGCCCTATTCTTGAGCTTCTTATCACAAATGGAGCCCAAGAAGTTTAAAGAAGCCAACCAAGACATCTTTTGGATTCAAGCAAAGCAAGAAGAACTTCTACAATTCAAAAGATGCAAGGAACAAGCTGGATGAAAATGGTATAATCATCAAGAACAAGGCAAGATTGGTAGCCAAGGGCTATAGACAAGAAGAGGGAATTGACTTTGATCAAACATTTGCCCCTGTTGCAAGGTTAGAAGCAATTAGGCTATTCCTTGCCTATGCTGCCCACAAGGGGTTCAAGGTATACCAAATGGATGTCAAATCAGCCTTCCTCAATGATGACTTAAGGAAAGAGGTATATGTTGAACAGCCATCAGGTTTTGTGCATCCAACCCTCACTAATCATGTATATTTACTTAGGAAAGCTCCTTATGGTATAAAGCAAGCCCCTAGGGCTTGGTATGAGACATTGTCTAGCTTTCTCATCAAGAACAAGTTCTTGAGGGGAAAGATAGATAGTACATTGTTTCTTAGGGAAACAATGGGCAAATGTCTTCTAGTCTAAATATATGTTGATGACATAATATTTGGGTCTACTGATGATAACCTCTGCAAAAGGTTTGCCAACCTAATGCAGGGGGGGTTTGAGATGAGCAGCATGGGAGAGCTCAAGTACTTTTTAGGCCTCAAAGTGAAACAGTCTGATGAGGGTATATTCATCTCTCAGACCAAGTACACTAGGGAGCTTATCAAGAAGTTTGGGATGGAATCAGCTTCCACCATGAAAACTCCCATGGGGTCCAACATTTCCCTGGACAGGGATGAGAAGGGCAAGGCCTTTTATGAATCCATGTACAGGTGCATTATTGGATCCCTATTGTATCTACTGCTAGTAGACCAGACATTATGTATGTACATGTGTGTATGCTAGGTACCATATATGCCCTAAGGAATCTCTCTACTCAGTTGCAAAGAGGATTTTGAGATACCTTAAAGGCAACCTACATCTTGGCCTTTGGTACCCTAAGAACAATGATTTTGAACTAACATGATTTTTAGATGCAGATTTTGCAGGCTGCAAAGATAGGAAGAGCACAAGTGGCACTTGTCAATTCCTTGGAAGGAGGTTGATATCATGGAGCAGCAAAAAGCAGACAAGTGTGGCAATATCCACTGTTGGGTATGAATACATTGCTGCAGGAAGTTGTTGTGCACAACTATTGTGGATTCAACATCAGTTAGAGAACTACAACCTCAAGGTAAGTGAATATCCTCTCTATTGTGACTCATCCAGTGTTATCTCTATTGCTAAGAATCATGTCTCTCATAGCAGGACTAAGCACTGAGAGATAAGATATCATTTTATAACGGAACATGTTGAATGTAAGGACATCTGCCTTGAATTTGTCCCCCACCGACAATCAAGTTGCTGATATCTTTACAAAGCCACTGGATGAAGCCAATTTAACTCTTTCAAGATTGAACTAGGAATGTTAAATATTGAATAATTCCTCTTGCAAATCTTCTATGTTATTATGCTTGTTAAGTTAGGATTCAAAATCTTATCACATCAACAGCTAGTGACATGATTAGGTCTCAACACATTCTGACATCACAAGGATTAATGATAAGGCAATAAGATCAGCTAAAACAGACAAGGCTGTTTCAGCTGAGCCACTGAGACAGTGGGAAAAGTCTCAGCGGAACTGCTGAGACTGCTAAAACTGTCCCAGCGGATGATAGTGCTCTGTCCCAGCATTTAGGTCATCGTCTCAGCGGTTCCGCTGAGACGGGATGGGTTCATTATACTTTGTCTAAATGCAACCCCAATTGACCCAGTTCTACTTACAACTATAAGAGAAATTAAATCTAATTATTAGGGTTAATCATAACAAAGACTTAGGCCATATAAATAAACAATCTTTAATCAGTAAGAGGTACACAACCCTTCTTTCCTAGCCGCCGAGACGAACCCCTTCCATCCCAGCGCATTCTTCTACAACAACAATGGCTCTCAAAAGCTTTAAAGACCTTCTGGAGGGATATGAAATCGTCAGGAATGGGTTTGCCCATGCTCCAGAAGAAATCAAGGGAGTGTTTCAACTCCTAGAAGACCAAGGTCTAGAGTTTATACTGTCTGAACCATGTGTCATTCTCAGAACTGAAGTTCTGGAATGGTTTGGCCATGCTAAGTTATCCACTTCCAAGTCATCCCTAAAATCAAATATAGGAGAAGATAGAATAAAGATAACTCCTGCTAAACTAGAAAAAACCTTACATCTTCCATCCCGCAGTCCAAGTGAGGAGGAAGAAATCTCTGAGAAAGACAAGAAAAAGGCTCTGAATTGGACTGAATACAATGGTGCCAAAATTGGATCATTAAAAAGGAAATTCTTCAACCAAAGAGGCACTCTGATATGATATTGTGGGAAAAGTTATTCTTTGCAAACCTGGGTCCCATGACACAATCTCACAATATATGTTTGACCTCATGACAAGGATAATACTGAAAAGAAAAACCTCTTGGGGAGAAGTGATCTTTCAAAGAATCAAGGAATGTTTGCAGGAACCCAACTTGTGCAGAATTCTTTCTCTGTACCTACTCCAAACTTACCTTGACAAGTTTGGCAAATTCAAAGGAGCAAACCTACACTATCTCAAGAGGATGGATATCAAGACATTAGACAGGTTTACAAGGGTACTCCCAATTGTTGAAACCGTCAACCGGTCTCTGAGTTCGGACCCACAGGGGGGTGTAGCCTGCGCCTACTTCTCCCTCACTAAACTCTCCTGATCGTGGATGGAAAATCTGGAACAGACCCAAGGCTGAAGTGAGGAGGTCCTGCCACACACCCGGAAGATCTTAGAGAGCTTCCCCTCCCAAACCAATGCTCAGTCGGGCACCTTGGAGGGCACTAGCAGCCAGCTCCGAAAATTGCCTGGAGGAGAGAGCTCAAAAAGATCTGATCTCCTCCAAGGTTCCCTTAAGGGTCTATTTATAGATTTTCAAATTTTGGACTGCAAATAGCGTGAATCCGTTGTTTGGTTTTACTAACCGCACCCCAAATTGGTCTGCTAACAGACTAACTCCGCTGTTCTAAAGGGCTATTAGCAGCCCGCCAGGGGTATCTACTTCCTTTTACCCACAGATCCTCTTGCGCGAGTGGTCTCTAGGGACACCACTCGCCTCCCTGGGCGAGTTGTCCGTGAAGCTACCATTCGCTTACTTATAGGCGAGTGGTCCGTGAAGGCACCATTCGCCTCTTCCCGATTCCCCAAGCAAGCGGGGCTTCAACCCTCATACGTTAGTCTGCCTGCGCTCCAGCGAGCTCTCGCCCGTGAGTGCTTACATATGCTCTTCGGGCCAAAGCCCCTTTTGGCTCATGCGAATGCTTACTTATCCCGAACGTCTCTTCTTCTAGTGACCTTGAGTCTGGGTGGGACTTCTCGGCGAATACGGGTTGTACACAATCCCCGCTCTTTGCGAGCGGATCTTCCGCTCGGAAAGAACGGTCCAACCCGGTATTCGAGGAGAGTCCTGCTGATCTGGACAGAATCTTTCTGTGGGTCCCACCGCTGTGCTATATATATATCCCTGCCCCGAGCATTTTCTTCGGAGCGTTCTCTTTTCTTCGTCATAACTTCCTCCTATATTTTGAGCTTTCGCCGCTTTGAGATGGCCTTCATGAGACCGTCCCTGAAACCGATCTCGCAAGAGATGCTGGATAGCCTGGCCGCGGCCCAGGAGAAAAACGCCCCTAAAACTGTCCGGTTCGCCCCCTGGCGCTCTTCGAAGAAAGACCATAACTCTCCCTTCCGCTCTAGGAGAGCCCTAGCGGTCCGGCGGGACCGTGCGGGAGGCGAGTCTGCCTCGGAATCCCCCCATCCGGAAAATAATCCCCCGCCCGATACCCAGATGCAGGCATTCCTATTTCCTTTGATACTCCTGCCGACCCTCGAGGTAGTGTCATTACCATGGTGCTAACCATTCACAGGAGGCATCCGTTCTTGAGAAAGGTCGTGAGACCGCTTCGGCGAAAACTGCAATGCCCCGGCCTGATGATGCGAGACCTCCTTCTGACAAGAACCCTGCTCCTTTCAGTACTCGGGGCGAGACTCTGCAGCAAACAGGTAATCGGAAAAAATAGTGTAATTATTCCGCGAATTTCATGCCTCTGATTGCTACCTTTCGCAGCACTTAATCCTGACGCCGCTGAACGGCCTACCACCCCTCGTCGCTCTCCTCTTCGCCAGGGAACTCCTACCTCCGTAAATGGGCGCGGGGGTTCTCCGGGTCGAGACCTTGGCCGTAACCCCACAGCCGCCACCCAGGTGCCTTACCGCCCCGGGAGAGGGAAATCCCTACATCCTACCACTAGCTTATTCGAAGGGCAGCCTTCCACACTCCCTCCCCCTAAGCAAGATGTGTCGGTGCCGGGTTAGTGAGCTCACCCGTCCTGATACATGTCTTTCTCTTTTTTCTACTTGTCAAGACTGACATTTCTGTCTTCGCAGTTTTTCGAGAGGCCTCCCCCATGGGATCCTATTATGAAGGGGGAGAAGGGATGGTCTCGCCGCCTCCTTCCCCTGGAGAGCTTTCAGATTTTTTAGGCGACCCTTCCGACGCCCACACCATGAAGGAGCGAATGAAAGAGGTGTAAGATCCCCCTCCCGGAACACACAACACGGCCGAGGGGAATCTTATGCCCAGGACAGCCGCTTTGCGGAAGCGCTAACACACGAGCTAGCCTCCCCCACAAGACGCCTATCCTGCCGGCTAAACCAACTACACAGCGCCAACCCATCAATGAAAGAAAGTATTAAAAACCAAAGATTCACAATAAGTAATAATGTCCAAATCAGAGTATAAGAAAGACAGAAAGCTACACAAGCTCCTGCAAATCATCAGAGTAATCAGCTAAATGCCCCAAGGGCTACATCTCAAAACACTCACCCGCCTCTGTCACTAACGGCAGCTAAGGTACCATAAACCCCAGCCCTGCACACCTGACCCGGCTGGACTCCGGTGCTGAACGCTGCTACACATCTGAATGTGCTCCTAAAAAGAGGGAGGTAGCAACCGTTAGTCATAAAGACTAAGTGGCTTCCCATCCGCTCCCCCGGCGACTCCAAGGCACCGGGCGGAAGGAAAGGAAGAAAAGCTGTAATATAACAGTAATATATACAAAGCAGGTGACGGGGAAAGTAAACTAGTATATACGCAAATTCTAAGCTACACAAGTGTAAAAGGGGCTAATCTAATCATGTATAAGCAGGAGTATAATAAAGGTGTACAACAGTAAATAAATAGTAAGTAAAGCAGGTAAAGCAGGTAAAGCAAGGCAGTAAGAACAGTAGCGATAAGTAATCAATCTCGTACCCTAACTTATATGAATGCCCATACAAACTTATAAGTTAGGATTTCCAGGAATTATAACTCATCATATAAAAGAGCCCATACTAATTTATATGATGAGGATCTGCAAGTGCATATGCTATGCTTATGCTATGAATGATTATGCAATGAACTCACACACACGACTCTGTGCACACAAACCTTTGTAGTTCCCTCTATTTGAGAGGAAGCCAACCTCCCGGGTACCAACCGCTGTGACACACGGTGGTAGCGGACCGGGCTGTCCACTCCTAGGCGGGTATGCACACTACCAGGCCTAGACCGCACGTACGCCTCGACCCTAAACAACCGCGGAGCTCTGCGTACTCTTTGCTGGAGTCCACCAGGCTTTGAGCTAAGTGGAAGGTGTCTTCGAGGAATTGTCGTCCCGACACGCAGACAAGCTGGCCCCTCAGACCCCAACACACCCGCTAAGTCCACGTACCGCAGTCGGTGTGACGACCTGCCTAGTACCGAAGACCTGCCACAAGTATCCAAGAACTAACGGGGCTATCCTCCCCTCGAGCCTCCAGCTCGTCCAACCCAGTATACCACACACCTATCATTCCCACACTGGGAGGAGATACATAAATCCAATCTTACCCCACTATGGCTACTCTTGTCTACTTTAAATGTTATTGCAATTTAGGGTTAATCTTGGACTTCCCGAGGGTTACCCTGTAAGGGGCTCGCTACGGTACTAGGAACTACAATGGGATGACACCCCAAAGTTCCCTTTCTCAAGGCACTTAGTATTATTGGTATCTACCCATAAGATTACCAAGCACTCTCATCATCTAAACTCCTTTTTGGTGACCTCAACCTCTTCATACAAATCAGGTACACCAACTACCTCCCCATTCCCACCTAATGGTCTACAAGTTATCTTCATTCTACCGCTCTACTATTCGCAGACCAAATGAGTTATATGAACCACATAAGGGGAGGTACTACAAATATTCATCCAATTGACTCAAGATTATTACCAGAAGACTATCATGATATTATAAGGCTAAGCTCGGCTTTTTCTCAAGGGTTGTTTCTCATCCAACCCTGTTAGATTCAAGTTCCTCCACCACTAGGAGGGTATGAACACTACTAGTCCTAGGCCTCTGTACGCCTCGACGCTAAGAACACACAGCGGAGACCCTGCGTACTGCTCGACGCTAAGAACACACGGCGGAGCCTTCAAGGACATAGAAGGGGACTTGGGTAGGTGAGCACCAAAAGTCCAACCCAACCGGTCTAGAATCTAACTGCCGGCTTCTGTCGGTGTCACGACTAGCAAGCCCGTAGACCCGCCATAAGTAATCCTCCAACCAGGTTCCATACACCACCAGGTGTAAGCCATGCAACCCATGTGCTCCCCATGCACAACCCGTGCTCATAAGCACCCAAGGACTCCCAAGCGGAGTCTTATTACATTTCACTTCTTGCATGCTTAGCCGATGTTACCCATCCCGAGTTGTCACAACTCTCGTGCGGTGGTGTGCATATATTATGACAATCATTCTATACGACCCTGTAGGACTACTTGCGGGAATGACGTCATATTCCCCTTTTTTATAAATTATGTGCAAGGCCCAACATAACTTCTCATCCCACCCTCATACTCAATTCACAAGTATTACGAAAAACTCAAACTATTAACCTTGTTGAGGGTTCAGCACCATTATTCATGCATCATGATAACTTATAACCGAATATTTGATCAAGGGCTTATATCAACCCGACTCCTATGAGATCCCCCGTGTTATCTCATAATCATTACCTTGAAAATTTCCCCATTTTCAAGCCTTGTCTATATTTACCAATGTTATTTGCAACACAACAAATTTATAGGAAGAGTCTAACAATATTACCGTATATATAAATCCAACATTCATAATTCTGATCGGGGGTGGTCTCAATACCATTAGGCACATGTCCACCAAATTTTACGATCATCCGATAAGTAATTTGAGAGGAATCCAAACACTTGACCCCACCGGACTACTTGTGTATTCAATAACTATAACAAATGTTAGTACTTTACATTCTTCCTTTCACCTTCTTAATCGTAGTTATCATCACAAGATTCATTGCGTTTAGCATTCAAATCATTTACCTTTAACTGTAATTTTTATGTTCCTCACATGTATTCTTCCCAACGTGCAACATAATTCAAGCACAATTACAAAATCACACTATAGCATTTATCACGATCGTAGTAGATAAAATACTTTACCGAATGTTTTCCACTATCCAACCTAGTGGTACTAACAATATGTGAAGTATTAAAATCTTCACCATCATACTCCTAGCAATTTCCCCAATCCAACCAGGGTGAGTAAATATATTAACAACACGAGATTACTCAACGACATTCCTTGCAACATAGACGATTTAATCTTCATAATCATGTTCCCAAGATTTATCACGTTCAAAGGGGTGAACTTTAAAATATCAACATAAGAGCATCAAGATTCATAAATACCCAGTTAACATATACTCATCTAAAAATTATGAAACTTCACAGGACTAATCACAACTATATAAAGAATATCTCCACCAATTATTGAAACCATGAACATAATGACACTGTTTACTAAAACTGACATTCTGGGAGCTATACTTATCCAAGAATTATGTGCTACCCCACATGCACCCTGACGAGGCCTTCGATTATCACGACACCAACGCCCCACGTTCGTATTGAAGCGGGGAGTTGAATGAGGGCATTTTCGCGGCGATCGGCGCCCTACGACGAAAACCCTAACACGGCATTTTTCCTACGGAGCTTCATCACGCTCGCAAATCGACTCAATTGAGTTCGATATCTCGCCTAGCGGATCTAAGAAATCTAGCACCAAGGGAGAGGGGAGGAAGTCACCTGAGTGTCCATGCATGCTATCCAATAGCCGCGCACGCGGCATTTGTCCATCATTGCCGGCCATGGTCAGATCTCCTTGTTTCGGACCTCGTTTGATGTTCGTCGAAGGAGTCGGCCTTGGATCTCGCCGGAGAACTCGCTGTGTTTGGAGTTTTCACCGCCGAAAATGGAGGTCGGCGGTTAGAGATAGAGAAAGTGAGAGTGGGAGGTGGAGAGGGTGAAAACTAAGAGATGGATGGTGGTTGGAGGTTTGCTGGAAGAGATGTAGGGAGAGAGAGAGAGATGGAGAGATTTGTGGAGATGAAAAAAAGTAGAGGGGGAAACAGAGAAATGGGAGTGGCTGGAGGAGGAGGCTCACGGGAGAGGCAAGTTGCCGGAGCTCATGCGTCGTTGCTTGATCCGCTGGGAGGAGCGCCAAAGGGGAAGGAGCTTGAGGCGAGCGGTCGCTGGAACGAGATGGAGGGAGCAGTGGGGCGTGGGATGTTTCCGCCGTCATGAGCAGGGAGAGGGGGAGAGGGATCGGCCTGGCTTCTTCTAACCTAATAACTAAGATAAATATATAATGTTAATATATATACACGTAAATCAGATATATATCTTATATTAATAAGGATGTTCTGCAGTTCGAGTCGCCCGTCGTCGGTCACGGTACTTTTCTCCCCGATTCGCCCTTCCACCGCTCTTCCTTCCGATGGCGCTTCGTCACGCATCCTCTGCGTCGGGCTCTGGCGTTGCCGCGTGTGCTCCCACCGTCCTTCTCGCCACTTGCGGCTTCCTAATGGACCCCCTCGCTCACTTCTCCGCCTCATTTCCGCGGCATCGCCCTCTGCTTCTCCGTCAGTCTCCCCGGAACTCCGTCTCACCGACAACGTCTGCGCACGTCCGCTGCAGGTATGCTTCCGATTCCTTCTCCTTCGTTCTCCTCCCTCAACCCCTCTTCGTCGCACATCGTCGACTTCCTCTGCCCTCCTCTTTTATTCTCTATTGTCAGAGAAACTCCAGCGCAGGAAGAGGAAGCTATTCGCTCACCCGCAAGAAGAAGAAGCTGCAGCTCCACTACTTTCGGTTTCCTCTGGTATTTGCCTTGAACCCCTTCTCCTTTTTTTTCTCTGTTGTTTTCTTCACCTCACGCACAATAGCCCTCTTCTTTTGGTATTTTTGATTTATTGAGTTCCATATTGTCAGAGAAACTCCACCACAAGAAGCTCCGGCTCCGCTACTTCCCGCTTCCTCCGGTATTTCCGCACACCACCTGTACATCGGCAACCTCTTCGCTCACCCGCAGGAAGAAGAAGCTCAGGAATTTGCTATTTAACCACCGGTGACCCTCGACTGACATTGTTGGCAGAAAGTGCAATAATCACTTATGTTGGCGTGATTACTGCTAAGTTTTAATTTCACTTTCATTTCTGTTTGCCATTTTCATTTCTGTTGGCGTGATTCCTTGGAAAATAGTCCCACTTCTGCGCCACAAGAGCCTACAAATCAGCTAAGTTTTAATTTCACTTTTCATGAGTACTCCATGTTCATTTCTGCTGAGTTCTCATTTTCATCTTCCTGTACGTTCAATCAAAGAGAGCCTAGAAGTCATACTATATATATAAATAAACTTGATCACCATTGCTTTGCCTTAATTGACTTCTCCTGCTCAAAAATTGCCTCACATCTCAATTTTTAATCTCTACCTGTTTGATGAATTGCCTAAGTCAGAATGCATATTTATTAAGCTCAATTAATCATTGATTATCTTATAATATAGATGTTGAAGCTAGAAAAAATATTCAATTTGGCTTTTAATGTTCATAAAATAGTGGTATAACTTATATGCATCCTGAATCCTAAATTTCATCGAAAAATTTCTCTCATCACAATGCAGATCATACATACATTAAGGACATACACCCACCATGAGCCAACAAGAAGCGCCTCATAACCGCTCAAAAAACAAAGAAAAGAGGCAATGACAAAAGAATAATGTCAAAAATTCATGCTACTAAACAAGTTCGTACAGTTGATTGAATTATTTGTTCAGTTGACATCTTGATTTTAGGAATAGCCCAACATCATGAATTTGGGGTTTACACATTTATCGTAAAGAGATAGTGATATTAAGATTACGTGCACCTTGCTTGCTTTACCAAAGTTGTATAGCCTTATTTCATGTACATTGCATGCTTCGCCCATGTCCGTTGGTCTCGGGCGGGCTTCACCCACATCTAGGGGGGATCCACCCGCATGAAGCTCATGTACACCCGTGCTTACGACTCCCGGGTGTCACCATGCCCTACCTTGCTAGGTCGCTCTCCGTCGTCCACGGATTCTGCTGCCGACCACTTCACGCCGACTGCAACAAAGACAGAAATGGAAACATCGTTCTTGGGCTCAGGGTGTTCAATGGCTGGGCGATTCCACTTCGTCGCACTCCTCTTCCACACTCCTCCTTCACCGTGCTTCCTTCATATGCGTCAGGTAAGGACAAATGGCTTCATCTCCCTCCTCTCCTATCCTCTTTACATCTTCACAGGCAAGCCGACACAGAGGATCAGTTCTTCCCCTTCACAGGTAAAATCCCTCCGATTCCGAGCAGCTTGGTGCTTCGCATTGGAGCTTTCAACTGCATAGGACTGAATGAGAAAGACACATTGGGCGTTTTCTCAATTATTCTAATATTCCAAAGAATTGCTTTCTCCTGATTATGTGCGAATGAATTTGGGATTTCTGCGAAGGATTCTGCAAATGCTTGATGGCTTGAACTTCAATGACTTCGTCGCCTTCCTATCTGCTTTCACTTCTCGCATAACCCTGCCTGCAGCTGGGAGATGGCCATCCAACTGTGCTGCTATAATAATATTCCTGATTATGACAAGGCTGGAACTGGGTTGTGCCTGCTCTCCCAGGCGAGTGCAGTTTTTTTTACAGTTATTTGTAATCATTGGCTTTATTACATTTGTGAAATTTCTATGGTTGAGCGGAGGATTAGCGGTTTTGTTATTTGCACACATTATGATTCATATAATCTAAGTTCATCTTTCGTAGTGTTGATTCTTGGACTTCTGTGTGCTTCAATGTGATTTTAGTTTGTTGATTCACAGTTTTTTTACTTCGTGCTCTTGCGTTTCTGTTATTATGTTCACTGAGATGAGTGGGTTTCAATAAAGCACTTGATCCAAACCTACATAACCAAGTCCATTGTATAGTGTCTATTTGTTCTCTCCTTCTGAAACCATTTTTTGGTTTTTCTATGCTTTTAGATATATACGGACTTCATTTACTACGCATGGAATTAGGGGGAAGGAGATATAATTTGTAATGTAAACATAACAATTAATAACCAGTGCAACTATATTTTATGTCTCGATTTGTGGATGGTTTCTTATCTAATGTGCTTGAAAATTCGAACTCCTACATCGAGTTGATGTCACCATTCATGTTGTGAGTGTACTGGACATCTTTTGGACATTTGTTTACGTAGTTGTTTAGGAGTTTTATGTTGTTTAAGAATTTGTTGTTGGATATCTTCATGTTTGTGGCCTTGGTTTTGGGTTACACATTTGAATGTATCTACTTCTCTTTTATCCTCTCATCTTTAGTTTATAATATGTTAAACTTTTTATATGAGATAGAGTTATGTGCATAGTCATACAACTTCATTTCAAATATGACCTTTTCTGCTTTGACTTCCAGATTCTGTGCATAATCAAACTAAAACCTTTACATTTACAAGTGCTATGACCTTAAAACTAAATTATTTCTCCATTGTCCAAGCAAGAATTCACTTTCTTCTACATTTCCTCATATTAAGCTCAACAAAATTATTTCTATTACCGGTTTTGACAAACCTGACAGACCAAAAATGTGAGCGATGAGCTGGAGGTCTCGGGAATGCGCCAGGTTGCTACAGAAGATGATGCTTTCACAGGCGCGGGATGTTGTTTTTTTAAGTTTATGGCATATAGATGTAATGAGAAGTTTTTCGTTGAGAACTTTTTTGTTTTTGAGAAGTTTATGGCATTGTTAATTTTTGACCTCTCTTACTTTACCCATTTACTTCCCGATTTCTAAATGCACTCACATTCAAGTTCGTGTGTTAACATATATGTATGATAGAATTCTTGAGCAATAAAACTACAACATTGCTTCGACGTTGTAGACATACGATCATGTCATTTTATTCTTATAAGAAGCATACTAACTGTGAACTAGGGTGTTCATCATTGCAACTGTCACTGTTTAAATTTTAAAATGTATATCAAATTTCGTGATGGAGTTGTGAGTTCCTCTTTGAGGCTGCCCCCCTCCCCTTCAGCGACATGAAATAGTGCATCCATCCATGAATTTGACGAGAAAAAAAAGCTACTTGAGAGGTATTTCTACTGATTATTTCATCCTAATTACAATGAATTTTTTTTGCAAATTATTTATATGATTTGTACTAAGCACCTTCTCTATGAAGACCATATAGCCTTGGTCTCTGCGTCCGGGAACTCCGCCACCGCAGGTTTTCGCACGTTAAGCTTCATGTTCTGTATGATTTACTTTTTTAGTTCTACCTTTCATCTCTAGGTCGCGCATTTCCTGCAGTTGTGATTGCAGAGGCAAATATTGAGTGAGGGAGATGGATGGGTGGCATTTGCCCGAGCGGTGGATCTTTGTTGCATTCCACACCCATGAGCACTGTTAGAATGCCATTATGGACCAAATGCTGAGCTTTGTCTGACCACGGACATCATGGTGGAGCAGTGTTCATGTCAAGCGGTTGACGGTAGAATATCCACCCCTCTTCACTTTGTGTTGGTTTGGGTTTCAGATTTTCGCTTCCCTATAAGTGTGTGGGGAAACACTGCCCCTTTCCATTATTACTATCATTGCATTACTATTAATATGCGATAGTAATGAAATCTATTCAAGATAATCTCTCAATTGCAGTTATTACGACTCCACTTGAAATATTTGATTAAAATTTCTTCAAAATAATCTCTCCTTTTCCACGCCATTTGATTTCTACTTCTATGTTGGAATTTATTTTTATACATTTCATTTTGATGTTTCTGTTAAAATTTTCACCACAAAATTAAATTTTGATTACATTTATCTCCTCCTACAATTTGTTAGCTTTATGATTTGCCGCGATTTGTGCTAAAAGTGAGCATTGACTGTGAAGGTTGTATGAGAAAAAACATCAAGAAGCTGCTTTAGAAGATAGATGCATCAGAACAAATTTGCAATCAGCTCCCAACATTTCCTGCAATCAACTCATGCTGCCTGCAATCGATTTATCCGATCATATGTTTCTTTCAGATTGAAGGACATCGTCTCCAATTGCGTAACACAATCAATTATTTGCTTACTTTTCAGTCAATAATGTTCTGCGCATGTTTTCCCAATGGCTATTGCTTATCATACATGCATATGCAGCATTAGCACAAGTTTCATGGTGGTGGCTCTTCAGATGGTGAGGGAGAGTTCCTCCAAACTTCCTCTCGGAGAAGACATGTCCGGTGGCAAAAAACGTGTGTGCAGCATCGTGGCAATCTCAAACAACATCACTAATCTCTACGGTACAACTTTCATTTCCAAAAAATTGTAGTTTAACACGATTTATGAATGAAGAAATGTAAACTCTGTCGTGTGATTTGGTTTTGCTTTCTGTATTGTGAAGCCACGGTTTTTGGTCAGTTTTGGACACCGGACTCGCTGACGGCGGAGAAGAAGGTTATGTGGAGGAGAGAGATGGATGGCCTTATGTGTGTGTGCGATTACATTGTGGCGTTTTATCGCTTGGTACAAAGCTTGCACGGTGGATCTACTTTGGAGGTAGCTTTTCTTAATTAATTTAAGACAGAGTTAGATATTATTTTTCAAAATTTTCTAAATATCCACGAAATCTATTGTTAATTGCAATAACTTAAATGATGTCATTTCGCACATTGATTACTCTTTATTTGCACATTGGATTTTTAAATTTTCAATTTTAGAATTTAAACCCTGATTATTTTGATAAGAAGCATTACATAGGTCTTCAAAATTCAGTTCTTTGCATTAAAATTTTCATTATTTTGAACATATACGATTGAGCATCCCATTAATCTAAGGAAAATCGCAGATTTGTGCTCCCACGGATGGCGGCTGCCCGTCCTCGACCCCCACCAAATGGGGGCAGCACTTTGCGCCTTCTCCAAAAAGTGGATTTGCCTAATACAATGGTGAGCGCCACATTCCATCGTCATCTCCATCATTTAAGCTTTGATCTCCATCATTCAAGGACATCATTACTTCTATGCAATGTTTCCTGTTTTTCTTTCTGTATCAGAACATATGAATTTTTACAGGATCCATCTTTGCAGCTAAAGGTATCTGAAGCAGGTCCTTCGCGCCATTTCCTCTAAGTTGGTGAAGTCCGCTTTGTAGGGTAGGTCTTCGTGGAAATGCTTATAAGGATGTATTTATTTTATTTATGTGTACAAAGTGCCTGTTCCATAATGACAGAGTGCTGAAGAGCTTCGAGCGACCGACAAGCAAGATGAAGACAAACACTGCTTATTACTGTACCGTAGAATGATAGTGTTTATCCTTTGCCATGGTTTTGGGAGGGACGCATGTATGTGGTGTTATCTCACTTCTCTTAGTTTACTTTACTGTAACATAGAAAAGGAAGTTGAATCTCTGTTGCACAGAAAGTTATAATTGTCATTTGGTTTCCTGTTTTTATATGAAATTGCCTTCATATACTCTTTAATTCAATTCCTATTTTGTTTAAATCTTTGTATACTTTTACGAGCATCTGCGCACGGGCTACGCCCGTGCTCGATGCTCTCCGCTTCGACAGTACTCCAGCAGTGACAGTACTCCCGCCTCGACATTGCCTCGGCGCAACGACACTCCCGCCGCTCGCGAACCTCCGTGCGTACGACGAAATCGAGAGGCGGGAACAAAACTGGGGGTTCGCGAGCGGCGGGAGTGCCGTTGCGCCGGTGCAATGTCGAGGCGGGAGTACTGTCACTGCTGGAGTACTGTCGAAGCGGAGAGCATCGAGCACGGGCGTAGCCCGTGCGAAGATGCTCGTATATATATAAGTATAATGTTAATAATGCTAATAATAATAATAATAATAATAGTAAGGTTATTATTATTGACTAAAACGCTCGCACCATGCCGTAGAGGACGCGGAATTCATCCCGGACTGGCTCGTTATGACCGTCTCGCCGATACGCATCTATCGGAACAGACCACGATCCAATCCGAGTTCGTTTGCCTATTTTACGCTCCCCGGAGCGTTTGCGACACAATTTGACTTAAACGTCAAAACTCCTTCAAACGACGTCGGAATCGCAAACGGATAAATTCATTGAACTCGTACAATTGCGACGAGTCTAACAAGACTGACTGGGGTCAATTGCGAGATTGTTTGGTCCATTTCACCATTTTGGATAAATATGCTATTCGCAGACCACATTAATAAAATCGTCGATTCTCATCAGAATTGAGCGCAGACAGTTTTGTTGAACTCGTATAGGCTTCACGAGTCTAACAAAACTGACTGGGGTGAATACCGAGGCCGTTTGCTCGATTTCACCGCTTGGATAAATAGGTTACTTAGAGTCGCGTCGACGCGACTAATTCTCCGATACACATCGGAATTGAGTGCAGTCGACTTCGTTGGACTGGTATCAACTTTACGAGTCTAACAAAATCAACTAAGGCCGATTATGCGGTCATTTGCACAATAGTCATATATGAGGCGTCGCGTAGCTCAAGGCGACTGTTTTGGTCGACTTCATATATACGCTATTTGAACACCATGTCATTTGAGCTAAGGAACGCACTATAATTCCTTCAAGGCGGCACGCTCCCTTCGAGTTTTATTGCACAAGTTATACTCCCCGGACGGCTCGGACCCCGATACAACAAGCATCGGGACAAAGAATAGAAATGGTACTCGCCGCATTCGTCGAGTGCACTTCCCCGGCTCAGGTGCAAGCCTGGCCCTCAGCACACCCCGAGCCCGAGTCAACTCGCGTGACTCAAAAACGCGCACAAGGGGTCTAGCTCGAATCGGGATGTTACAAGAGGTGCTTGGCAAACTCATCTTTATGCAGCGGGACCTCGCAGGACAGCTGGACGGGCAACGGATCGACACAAGGCGCGAGCGGAAGTCTCTTCGTCGGGATTGCACGCGTCTCCTTGCTGAGGTGGATCGCCTGGGTGATGAGGGCGGGGAACTTTCTCCCGGGAGACACGCTGCTCGAGCCAGAGACCAGCTGCATTTGTCCAACCGGGAAATCACCGCTATGAACGCTTATTACCACCCGTGAATGCCTCCAGAGGCGGGGACGCGAGGTCGGGGTCGATGGCATTGGATCGAGCATTAGCCTACCGACACTCGCCCCCTTGGCTCCGCTGCTAGCGTTTCGCAAAGACGTTACTAGACTCTTTTGGTTCTGTAATAATTTTCTGATCGTTCTGTGAATGATTCTTTTCTCCTCCTATTCCGCCTTAGTTTCTTGTAGCTTTTTATGCTTCCGCCGAATGCTGGCATCTTGTACGCCATCCAAATATATATACATATTTTATTTTACCTCCTTACTTCTCGTCAGGCGACCATTCGTTCTGTCTTCGCTCCTAACAGACGAGAAGTCTTGGCGCAGGTTCTGAGGCATCGGAGAAGCGCGGTCACTATCCGCACACCCGCTGCCTAGGAAACCCCCCGAGTTTTACCTTTCTATAAATAGTTGGTCACCAACTTCATTTATTACGTTTCACTTTGATTGTGCATCTCTCTCTTCTCGCAAGCACTCACCCTTCTCTCATCCGCGCGACCTCAGATTTTGCTCACTCTCGCGAGATGGGTGGCGAACCAGATGGCAGAGGTAAGTGTGCGAGCGCGTTTGCTCAACAGGATTTCGACCCCTGCGATCTCTCAGAAGAGGAATATATGACCACTGTTGCGGACTACATTCCGCCGGCCTTTTCCACAACCCGCCCTGGGCCAAACGACCGCATCAATACCTTTGTCCCGGTCACCCTCGCGGTTCCGCTGGAACACTTTGAGGTAGGCTTCCGCCTCCCCATCTGGCCGGAGCTTCGTCAGACGCTCCGCTACTTCGGAGTCGTTCCCGCCCAGCTTAATCTGAACTCTATTGCCATGTTGGTAGGGTTCGCCTGCTACTTGCGCTAGGAGGGAATAGAGTTTAGCCTCCCCGTTTTCCGCAAGCTCTTTACCTTTCGGGCGAAGAGCGGGACAGCCTTCTTTTCGGGCCAGAGTCCACTAAAAGTGGCCGGTCTCGCGAACAAGAACCACGATTGGACCCGCAGCTTCATCTTCGTCCGCGGGAACTTCGATAATGTTCTCTTCGCGCCGGTGCAAGAGGAAGAATCGAACTTCAAACCCCCGTCCCTGGGCGGTCATGAGGCCAAGCTCCACCAGTATATCTTAGAGCACGGGATGGATGTTGTCTATCTCCGGCGAAACGTCAACTCGCTCCCGCCCATTTCTCCCGGAGAGGGTAAGTTTGGGTGGTTTCGGCATGCTCAAATTTGTCTCTTCCCTCCTCTTTATGGCTGAGTGAACTTGTTATGGACGCAGGTGTGCCCGACTTTCCGATCCATCCCCCTCTTCCGGCTGGGATGGCCTTGGGACTTTCTCTGTCTGTAGCGCGGGCTGCCGCAAAACTCTTCCGGGATGACCTGGCAGCTTCTAAGTCTGGTGGGCAGAAGCGGAAGCCGGATGCTCCCCCTCCCGCCCTTTCCTCCAAGAAATCTAAAACCCCCACCTCCGCGAAAGGTAAAGCACCCCCCTGCGAAGGAGATTCCCTCCCCCCCACCCGCGAAGGATAAGGGAACCTTAGTTGAGGCTCCTACCACGAATGCTCTGGCCGGAACCTCGGCTCTGCAGAAGGAGATTCGTTCGAAGCCGCTTCCCAGAGACCATCGAAACTTCGCGCACGGCGAAAAGTTCGTGGATCCCACAGGAGCCCCGCTCGTTCAGTGGGACCGGAATGCGAACAGGGTATCGCTGTCCACCCTCCATTCTTCCTGGATCGAGACCAAGGTAGCCAGTGGTGAAGCCCATGCCATTGGCTATGCTATCTATGGTAGAGACGACGCGGATGTCTTTGATACCGAAAAGACCCAGATGCTCGCTCACGAAACCTCGCGAGCTTTCCTCCGAGCCTTCGAGCTCGCCCATATTACTTCGCGCCGCAGCATCAACCTCGCGCGGAACCTTAGCGATGTGGATGCTACTCGATCCCTTGCTTCTGCCTAGGTCTTGGAGCTGAAGCTCAAGTTGGAGGCTGTCGAGACCCTTCTTGCCCATCGCCCCGTTCGAAAGGTACGCAATTTCCCGAAAGCTTTTGTATTTTTGCCTTTTTGCTCCCCGTCTTACTATCTCCCTCATCGCAGGAAGTATACCAGCGCCGCCATGCTCCGCGTCTAGGTGGTCGGGCTGGAGGACGAGGTTCGGGAGTCAAAAGCCGAGATCCAGCGTCTGCGAGATGCCGCGGCCTTAAACCTCGGGGAAGGGAGTAAGAAACATCTTTACTCCGATTATGAGTTCGAGGAGTTGCTGCAGGAGAGTGCGCAGGACGTCGCGGAGCACACGCTACAGGTACTTCGCGATGCCGGACACCTGAAGGAAGGCGCCGAGACGCTCTCCGCCCGTCAGGTCGTGCCGAACATCTTCATGCCAGTTCCCGTCCCCGAGGATGAGGATCCTCTGCGGAAGTATGGGACCATCCTCGTCGACTCAGACGAAAGCCGCGGCCTTTCTGGCGATAGCCCTAGGAATCCCTGAAAAGTACTTTGTGATGAACTTTTGTCTCACGCTTCTATTTTGAAATATATCGAGGGCGGAACCCCCCTCTATTTTTTGTCAACGCTGGCCCTCTTTTGCGAATGCTTTTGTATTACGCTTTCGCGTCTCGCTAAGCTCTTTAGGACGTTGCATTATTTGAGCGATTGCTGCCGCCGCTCAACAAATTACAGGGGGAACTCGCCCTATTTCCACGATGTAGGTTGGTCGCGGGATGTTTCGCCCTCCCCTCACCGGGTCACTCGCCGGAGATGGTCGTTTTGCGTGAGTAGTCATCGCGCGAGTGGCGACGTGTATCTATACCATTTGCCCGAGTGAGCCTTCGGCCCTGCCAGCTAGGTGAGAGACTGGACAGCGGGTCTGCTTGGGGCCACCATTGGAGCTTTGGGAACCTGCCACTGAGTGAGCCTTCGGACCTGCCATCTAGGTGAGTGCCTGGACAGCAGGTCTGCTCGGGGACAACCTTTGGAACTTTAGGAACCTGTCACCGAGTGAGCCTTCAGACCTGCCAGCTAGGTGAGAGCCTGGACAGCGGGTCTGCTCGGGGCCAACCTTTGGAACTTTGGGAACCTGCCACCGAGTGAGCCTTCGGACCTGCCAGCTAGGTGAGAGCCTGGACAACGGGTCTGCTCGGGGCCAACCTTTGGAACTTTGGGAACCTGCCACCGAGTGAGCCTTCGGACCTGAGAGCCTGGACAACGGGTCTGCTCGGGGCCAACCTTTGGAACTTTGGGAACCTGCCACCGAGTGAGCCTTCGGACCTGCCAGCTAGGTGAGAGCCTGGACAGCGGGTCTGCTCGGGGCCAACCTTTGGAACTTTCGGAACCTGCCACCGAGTGAGCCTTCGGACCTGCCAGCTAGGTGAGAGCCTGGACAGCGGGTCTGCTCGGGGCCAACCTTTGGAACTTTGGGAACCTGCCACCGAGTGAGCCTTCGGACCTGCCAGCTAGGTGAGAGCCTGGACAGCGGGTCTGCTCGGGGCCAACCTTTGGAACTTTGGGAACCTGCCACCGAGTGAGCCTTCGGGCCTGCCAGCTAGGTGAGAGCCTGGACAACGGGTCTGCTCGGGGCCAACCTTTGGAACTTTGGGAACCTGCCACCGAGTGAGCCTTTGGACCTGCCAGCTAGGTGAGAGCCTGGATAGCGGGTCTGCTTGGGGCCAACCATTGGAACTTTGGGAACCTGCCACCGAGTGAGCCTTCGGACCTGCCAGCTAGGTGAGAGCCTGGATAGCGGGTCTGCTCGGGGCCAACCTTTGGAACTTTGGGAACCTGCCACCGAGTGAGCCTTCGGACCTGCCAGCTAGGTGAGAGCCTGGACAGTGGGTCTGCTCGGGGCCAACCTTTGGAACTTTCCATCCTCCCCTTGCAAGTCATTCGTACCACTCACATATATAAAAATCAAGTAGTAAAGCGAGACATTCTTATTACATGGACTTAGGGATAGAAACGTTTTAAATCATCACCGCTCCGCGTGTGATTGAGGGACTCTCCCTCCACATCATTTTGGAGGCGGTACCCCCTGATTTCAGGGCTTCTTCTACGACATAGGGGCCTTCCCAATTTGGGTTGAGCTTGCCTACCGCGGCAGGTCTTCCGGCCGCGTGGACCTTCTTCAACACTAGGTCCCCCTTCTCGAACTGTTTGATCCTGACATGCTTATCGAAGTACTTGGCCATCCGCCGCTTGACTTCCTCTTGACGAATGGTGGCGAGATCCCGGACCTCCTCGATCAGATCCAAGGAGAGCCGCAGCTCCTCCTCGTTTCCTGTCCTCCACTCTTCATCACCTTCCAAGGATGCCCCTACCTGCGCTGTCTTGACTTCAAACTCCACGGGAATGACGGCCTCGCAACCATGAGAGAGCTTGAAGGGGATCTCACCGGTGGCGGTGTTGGGAGTAGTCCTTAGAGCCCACAGGACCGACGGGAGCTGCTCCACCCAATTCCCCTTCAAGTTTGCAACCTTTTTCTTGAGCAGGTTCACTATAACCTTGTTTGCTGCCTCCACCTGCCCGTTGCTCCTGGGATGGTGGACGGATGCGAACCTGAGGTCTATCCCCAGCTGGCTGCAGAAGCTTATGAACCCCTCGCTGGCGAACTGCGGACCGTTATCTGTGACTATGGCTTGAGGGAGCCCATGCCGACAGATAATCTCTCCCCATACGAAGTTGCGGACTACCTGGTAGGTGACCTTTTCTAGAGCCTTGACCTCCAACCACTTCGAAAAGTAGTCGATCATAACCAAGAGAAACCTTCTTTGCCCACTGGCCTGAGGAAAAGGTCCTACCAGATCCATACCCCATATGGCGAAGGGCCAGGGCGCGGTGATGCTCCTTAGCCTCTGAGCCGGCAAAAGTTGAAGTGGGGAGAACAACTGGCATTTTTGGCATTGCTTGGCGAATGCCGCAGCATCCCTGCTTAGGGTCGGCCAGAAGTATCCTTGCCTCATTATCCTTGCTTCCAATGTCCTGCTCCCTGAATGACTGCCACATTCGCCGGAGTGAACCTCCTCTAGGACCCTCAGAGCTTCTTCCTCTGAGACGCATCATGCTAAGAATCTCGAGAGGGTCTTCCGATATAAGTCACCCTCATGGAGTACGTAGTAGGCAGACTTGTACTGAAAGCGCCTTTGATCTGGAACCTCTTCCGGAAATTTTCCTGTTGACAGGAAGGTCACGAATGGGTCCTTCCACGAGGGTCGCTGTTCTATTTCCATGAGCTCCCCTTCCTCAATCGAAGGGCGGAACAGATCTGTCAAGGTTCCCCCGACCCTGGGACCAGACTTGGCCAGCCGATCGACCAAGACACTCTCCTCCCTTGGGACGTGCCTGATGGAGAAAGTTTTGAAAGCTCCGATGAGACCCCTCACTTTGGCGAGATACCGTACGAGTGTGGGCTCCCTTGCCTCGAATTCTCCATTAATCTGCGAGGATATTACCATTGAGTCGGTAAGAACCTCCACATCATGAACTCCTAGCTCATGGGCCAGACGTAGGCCGACAATCACCGCCTCGTACTCCGCCTGGTTGTTGGTTACGGGAAAATGTATCACCAGTGCTTGCTCGATCCTTACTCCATGAGGGCTTTCCAACACCACCCCTCCTCCTAAAGAATTCTTGCCTGAGGCTCCATCGACCAGCAGCTTCCAGGGGATGTGGCGTAAGACTTGATCCTCCTCCGTCTCGACCATGAAGTCTGCCATGAAATCTGCAACTGCTTGGGCCTTCATTGACAACCGTGGGAGGAAGGTGAGGTTGAACTCACTTAATTCTATCGACCACTTCGTGAGTCTCCCTGAATGCTCTACCCCCTCGAAGATTTTTCGAAGGGGTGATCGGTCACTACTTGGATGGAGTGGGCTTGGAAGTATGGTCTGAGTTTCCTCGCCGAGATGACCAGGGCTAAGGCTAGCTTCTCCAAAATCGGATATCGGAGCTCCGCCTTCTTCAAAACCCTGCTCATGTAGTAGATAGGCAGCTGCTTCTTACCCTCTTCCCGGACCAGGACGGAGCTTACGGCTTCAGCCCCGAATCCGAGGTATAAGGCTAGGTCCTCCCCCTCCTTAGGGCCATGGAGCAGCGGAGCCTTGGTGAGTTGGCTCTTCAGGGCCTGTAAAGCCTCCTCGCACTCCTCCGTCCATTCGAATTTCTGATTGCCTCGTAACACCTTAAAAAACGGGGAGCATTTCTCCCCTGCCCGGGAGAGAAACCTACTTAACCCTGCGAGCTTTCCAGTTAGCCGTTGGACTTACTTAGCGCTTCGCGGCGATCCCAACTCCATTATGGCCTTTACCTTATCCGGGTTAGCTCTACCCCCGAGGGGGTAAGAAGGTGACCCAGGAACTTTCCCTTGTTGGCCCCGAATACGCACTTCAGGGGGTTGAGCCGCATCTTGTACTTGCGCAAAGTAGCGAACGTCTCCTCAAGGTCCTGGAGGTGGGAACTCACGCTCTTGCTCTTCACCATGAGGTCATCTACGTAAACCTCCAGGTTTCTTCCTCTTTGCTCCCGAAAAACCCGGTCCATCATCCTTTGGTAGGTTGCTTCGGCATTCTTCAGCCCGAAGGGCATCATTTTGTAGCGTAGCACCCCTCCCGGGTGATTAACGAGACATCTTTCACGTCTGGGGGGTGCATCCTGATTTGGTGATAACCTGAAAAAGCATCCAAAAAACTCATCACAGAAAAACCGACGGCTGAGTCAACCAGCGCGTCGATCCGAGGCAGGGGATAACAATCCTTAAGGCAGGCTTTGTTTAACAAAGAAAAGTCAATACACATACGCCAGCGGCCATCACCCTTCTTTACCATGATGACATTGGAGACCCAGCCTGGATACTGGATCTCCGATACAAAACCTGCTTCGAGGAGCTTTGTCACCTCCTCGTGGATCGGTCCTTCGAGCTTGTCGGCTATGGTCCTTCTCTTCTGTCAGATGGGGCGGGCCCCCGGCTCAAGGTTGAGCCGGTGGCAGGCCACGGCTGCATCAATGCCTGGCATGTCCGCCGCGCTCCATGCGAAGATGTCCATGCTCCTTTGGATGCACTCCAGCATCCTTCTTTGGTCTTCTGGGCCGAGTCCCCCGCTGATCCGCACCTTCTCCACCCTTCCTCCTTGGGTGGTGACCTCCATCTCGACCACTTCTTCAGCCGCCTCAAGACGGGCCGGCTCTTGCCATTCACTCTTCTCTTCCCTCCCCTCGGGTAGGGTCTTCTCTTTCTCCAGATCTTCCTCTTCCATCAGTTCGACTCGCTCCCCCGGAGCCACTTCCTCTTCCCCTCCAGGGATGTTGTTGTTGGGTTTTCTGAACCCCTTCACAAGGGATGACATATCGAATATGCGCAGCGGAAATGAACAAGAACAACCCAAAAAGAGATCAACGGATCTTGCGGTTTTCATGACTCAAGAGAATATGCAAATTGAAATACAATATACCTTCGCAGGATTGAGTCAGCACTCAACCAAGGTGCTCCAAATCGAAATCTGAAATCTGCTTTTAGTTCTTCAAGGATCGAAATAGATCGATCCCTCTACAGAAGTCCACACAAGCGATGAAGAACCCTAGCTTCTTGTTGTACAAGAACTAGGTCGGAGAAGGAAGCTCTCAACGTCCCCACGGACTGCTAGATCCGATCCAGGGGAGGCGGCGACCACGACGGCGGTGGAACACGATCGGCGGACGGAAGAACGTGCCCTCGCGCGGAACGATTCCGGTCGGCAGTTCTTCTAAATCGCGGAAAGATCAAGTCATAAAACTCCGTCGTCATCGAAGCCCTAATCACGTCCTTTTATACGCAAGGCATAAAATCGACTATCCGCAGACCAGAGGGAAAAAACAGAAAATCTGTCCAGATTTACATTCGCCGAATTTGACTAATCACATTAAACGAATTCGACTAATCACTATAACCGAATCCGGCGAAACCATTTCGACGAATTCGACTATATAAATTCGGCTGTATAAATTCGGCGAAACCCTTTCGTCGAATTTACCATTAGCCGAATTCGTCTAAACCCTTTAGCTGAATTCGGTTAATCCCATTAGCCGAATTCGTCTAAACCATTTAGTCGAATTCGGTTAATGCCTTTAGCCGAATTACCTAGTGTAAATCTGTTCGTTTAAACACTTTAAACGATTTCCCTTTTGAGACATTCTCAACTTGATTCCAAGCAGTCACAGGATTGGTCCTCCACTCATATCCAATACGAGTAAGGCCAACACAATTCTTTCTCCAATTTCTCCAAACGCTTTTATGTGCGACCCTATAGGCTCATATTGCGTTGACAGCAAGACTAACTGTTGATTGCTTTGAGATCATCTCAGAAACTCCAACAGTTGTCCTATTCTTCTTCTTCCCCTCCGTCTTCACCTGGCCCCCTCGGCCCCTGCATCTCCCTATCCATCTTCTCGTCCTCCGCTATCCAGGAGATAGTGTTGACGGCAGTCACATAGCACTGCCTCGCCACTTTCGCATCCCCCCGGATCCGGACCTGAACTCCTCCGCTGCAGAACTTTAAGCATTGGTGGAAGGACGAGGGAATGCACCGGAAGGTGCTGATGAGAGGGCGTCCGAATATGTCATTGTAGCTGCTCGGAGCGTCAACAATGACAAACCGACAGTTCCTGGGGACTCCTCCCAACGTCACTTGGAGGCCAACTCCTCCCTCGACTTCCTTCCTCTCCCCTGAGAATCCAAACAAGGGTCCATCTGAGGCTTGCACTCTCTTTGCTTCCACCTCTAGCGCGTCGAAGGCCTTCATGAAGATAACATTCACCGAACTCCTGTTGTCCACCAAAATCCGGGTGACGGTGAAGTTTTCAATCGCCGCCTGGATCACCAAGGCGTCACAGAACGGGTCTTCGAAGTCTGGCATATCCTCCGCCGAGAAGGTAAGCTTCTCTGAGGGGGTGGAGTTTGGGAGGTCGACGCGACGCTTCTCCTGAACATCGCTTGGAAGCTTCTCTTACGAGTTGCTTCTATTCCCACCCCACCATGGATCACTCCGACCCCTCCCCTAGCTCCCACGTCTGTCCTGTCTTCGCATCTGTCCTCTTCATCTCTGGGTAGCACCTCTTCAATCCTCACAGGCCGCTGCTGCTGCTGGCCTCTTCCCCTCATCTCTAGAAATTCTGGGCAGGTGGCCATCGCGTGACCTTCTTCCTGATGCAAGTCACAGTAAGGCAACGCCACCCTGCCCCCTCTTCCACCTCCTCTTCTTCCTCCTCTCACTCCTCTCACTCCTCGGCCCACCGCCATAGCTTGCTCTCAAGGGGGGTGAGGTGGCCTGGGGTCTTGCCTCCACCCCGGAACCCTTCCTTCGCCCCTTCGTTGGTGATCTCTTTCCAGAGCTCTCCCTGGACCCTCCTGGGGCCTTCAAGCCAGCCGGTTATTGGGCTCCTGACGTCCCCAATCCCGCTGCTGTCCCTGAAACCCCTGACCTCTGGGTTCTTCCTTTCTCCTTCCCTCCTGGTGTTTCACTTCCGGCTCGCTCATCTTTGCCAATCTCTTATAGAACTCCAGGTTGGGGGCATCTCCTTCTATCTCTTCTGCTGCCCGCTCCATTAGTTCCTCGAAGGATAGGGGGGCCTTCCGCTTCAGATCCATTTTAAAGAACCCATCTCGCAACCCCACTATGAATGCCATCTGGAGGGTGAACCCCAACACCTCCTGCACGAGGAGGACCTCCTCCTGGAACCTATCCACGTAATGGGCCAACGACTCCCCCTGCCCTTGCTTGATCTTAAAGAGCGCCTCTGCATCCTTCTTCCTCTTCTTCGACGTTCAAAAGCGCAACCGGAAGCTCCGCCGCAAGTCCTCGAAGGCATAAATGGAACCCACGGGAAGCTGGTGGAACCAGTCCCTCGCCTTCTCCTTCAGAGTGGTGGAAAAGAGCCGGCACTGGAAGGCATCTGTCATTGGAAGGATCGAGACCATGTCCTCGAACCACTGTAGGTGCAGGACTGGGTCGTCTCTGCCGGTGTAGTAAGACATCTCCGACCCCCTGAACCCTTCTGGCACCGGGGCCGAGAGGATCAACTCACAGAAAGGACTCCCGTCCCCTGCTCGGTGTGTGGTCCTCTCGCGCGGAGTCAGCTCACACACCTCCGCACTCACCGGGCGGTTGAACAGCTGCCGCCCGGGAAGATCCCGCGCGCTTGCTTCCGCCGCGACCTCCTTTCCCAGCCGCTGGCCCGGAGCATTCTCGCCGATCTGCTGGGGTGGAACCACCGGGACCATGGGTGTCTCGCACTCGCCCCTGCCGGCGAGAGCTACTTGCATGGTCTGCATGACCTCTCGCTTGAACTTTTCGAACATCTCCAGCCACTCCATTGCTGCTGGTGGCTGCGAGTGGCCTGGGTCAGAACCATTTACTCCCTCTCCTGTCATCGAACTCAACTTGGGATTTTCTTGCACTGGCTACGGTCCACGCTCACCGCACCAAAAATGTTGAAACCGTCAACCAATCTCTGAGTTCGTACCCACAGGGGGGTGTAGCCTGCGCCTACTTCTCCCTCACTAAACTCTCCTGACCGGGGATGGAAAATCTGGAATAGACCCAAGGCTAAAGTGAGGAGGTCCCGCCACACACCCGGAAGATCTTAGAGAGCTTCCCCTCCCAAACCAATGCTCAGTCGGGCACCTTGGAGGGCACTAGCAGCCAGCTCCAAAAATTGCCTGGAGGAGAGAGCTCAAAAAGATCTGATCTCCTCCAAGGTGCCCTTAAGGGTCTATTTGTAGATTTTCAAATCTTGGACTGCAAATAGCGTGAATCCGCTGTTTGATTTTACTAACCGCATCCCAAATTGGTCTGCTAACAGCCTAACTCCGTCGTTCTAAAGGGATATTAGCAGCCAGTCAGGGGTATCTACTTCCTTTGCCCACAGATCCTCTTGCGCAAGTGGTCTCTGGGGACACCACTCGCCTCCCTGGGCGAGTGGTCCGTGAAGGCACCATTCGCTTACTTATAGGCGAGTGGTCCGTGAAGGCACCATTCGCCTCTTCCCGATTCCCCAAGCGAGCGGGGCCTCGACCCTCATACGTCCGTCCGCCCGCGCTCCAGTGAGCTCTCGCCCGCGAGTGCTTACACATGCTCTTCGGGCCAAAGCCCCTTTTGCTTCATGCGAATGCTTACTTATCTCGAACGTCTCTTCTTCTAGTGACTTTGAGTCTGGGTGGGACTTCTCGGCGAATATGGGTTGTACACCAATGAGCCAGACCACTAAGTCAAAAGACACAGGCAAAAAGAAATCCAAAGCTGTGAAGAAGCCAAGAATGGTTCTATCAAGTTCTGAGTCTGACCACTCAGATAAAAATGAAGATGCTGGTGCTGATCTTGGATCACACAGCATTCCTGATAAGGATGACTTGCCTCCTGACAATGTCCATCCATAGGGCTTGGACTTAGACAGTACCCCTGGTAATTAATCCTTAAACTCCACATTACTCTTAATACTATTTTACCATAGCCAACCAACTAAGTTAGTCACTAATGACACTTAAATTATGTGGACCACTGCTCCCCAAGGCAAGCTGAATGCTCCATCTGAGGGGGAGCATCAACAATTGCCATCCCCCATGGATGGTATCAATGTTCAAGATGGAAGTGAAGGATTCAAATATGACAAGGACAAAGTTCTTTCTCCTAAGGACTTACAAAGTAAGTTTGATACAATAATACTATATCTTGAAAGAAGAATATCAAATAACATTGATGACTCCCCAACTCTCTGGGACTTACCCCAACAAGGTCCATCTGATGCCCCATCTGAGGGGGAGAAGCCAAAAGAGATATCAGCTGACAAAGATGATGTTTTTGAATTCCTGGACTCATCAGATCCTGTTTATCTATCTGAGGGGGAGGAATCAGACCATGATGATGCTGACATGGATAATGTGGATAATGATGGAGTCCACCCTGCTCATATTGATGATATAGCATCTTTTGCTGAGAAGGTGGACGATACAGTATCAGCTGCTGATTTAGAGGTTGATCAAGGGAAAAGTAATACTCCAGTGCAAAATTCAGAACAGGTACTACCTGTAGCCCAACAGAATCTCATACCTCCACAAGAATCAGTCCCTCCTCCAAGTACACCAAGGCTTCAAGACCCAATTATCCCTGATCCATAAGCTTCCACCTCCACTTCCTTAAATGAGAACATTATAAATGCAATCCACCTCATGCTAGAGACTCATCTCACTTCCACGAAGAATTATGTAGTCCAGTCAGTTAGCACAGTCAAAGCATATATTGATCAGTCCATCATGAATGTGAAGACTGAAGTAATGGCTGAGGTCAAGGAAATTAAGGAAGACACTGGAATGCTGAACAAGCAAATGACCAAATGGTTTGACCTAGCTGAAAAGACAGTAATATCTCAGAATACTATTCTCAAGTCTATGGACAAACACCTCCAGCTATCTGAACAGGACATAACATATGTCAAAAGGTATGTCAGTAAGACAGATGAGGTGATTGAAAAGTCAGCCAATCACATCCAAGAATATGTATACTCCACTGTTATGCAGTTGAATGAAGAAGCTGGCAGGAACAAGGAAGAGCTGAAAGCAGATATTACCACTGTCTTTCAATCCATTGCTGACACAGTCACTACTACCCAACTGAATTCTAAGGTAGTCAAACTTAAAGATGTGTTTTAAGCTGATTTTGAAAATGTTTTCCAAACCCTGTCTGGCACTATAACATCAGCTAAGCAAGACCTCCATCAACATGTGTTTGAAGAAGCCGGAAAGGGGGAGGATACAAATGCAATCATAAATTCTGACCTAACCCTTAAGGTTCTACAAGGTACAAGGATTGCCCTAAATCTTCCTCTCTTAGATGTAAATAGGGTAGAAGATTGGGATTTCCCACATCAAGAAGCAATTGCCCAGAATGAGAGATTGAAAAAGAGAAGAGAAAGAGAACATGTACTGCTGACTGAAGAATACATGGCCAGACAAAGGGATGTGCAGAATAAAGATCCTGACTATGAGTATTGGAGTGATGACTCCAAGGAAATAATACTGAATGCCTGGATAAGCCATGGTCAGATTGGTAAAGATATTGACAGTCTATATACATCTGAAGAGTGGATAAATCATTTAGAAAGAAACACAAAAAGAGAAAGGGTATTCAAAGCTAATCTGGTAAGAAAAGATAACCCAAGAAGAATGCCTTCTAGATATATCCCAAAGCCATTTCTATACTTCCAAAGGCAAGAGAACAAAGGAAAGATAGCTGAAATTGAGGTTGTCAATGCTGAAAAGGACACAACCACCAATCTCCCTGAAGATATGATTGTGGCTGCTGAAGATAAGGAGATCCCAGCTAAAGCAGAAGTGGTTGCTAAAAACATGAATGTGGCAGCAGACCCAGAGGCCTCAGCTAAAGAAGGAGTAGCCGCTGAAAGTGTGAATGCTGCAGCAGACCAAGATGCTTCAACCAAAGAAAAAGAAGTGGTTGCTGACATTCCTGAGTGCTCTACTTCTAAGAAAAGAAAACTTTAAATGAATGTATAAATGTCTTATGAATGCATGAATGTAAATTGAACTATACTTAATCTGAAATGCTTATGAATGAACTGCTATATTAGTCATTTTGTGTCCTAAGCTAATCTGAGCAAGCTTAATTTTACCCTGTAATATTAATTAAGTTAATATGTGATTCATCATCATGTTTATCTAATCATATTATTGGTTTGTTAACTTTGTTAGTAACATACCTGACATGAATATCAGTTGTTACAATCTTATTCTAAATATCATAATAATGTTTACATAAGTATGTTATAATGATTATCACTTTAGCATTTGAGGGTGTTTTGCCTTCTTCAAATAGGGGGAGATTGTTGGGAAAATGACCCTCAATGTTCCCTTGATTTGAATAAGCTTCACACTCAATGCTAAGTACAAGTTGTATTTGATAAACCCCATTTTATCTCATGACCATGCAGGGTTAGGTCATACCAAGGTGTGAAGTAAGATCAGTAGGTTTGCTGTCAAAACCACTGAGACAAGCTCTCAGTCTCAGACAAGGACAAGGGCCGCTGAGAAGGTGTATGGGCCAGCTGTGCTGCAGATAGAAGAAAATCGCTGAGACAACTGTCTGTCTCAGCAGATCCGCTGGGACGGGACAGAAGAAGCCGCTGAGACTGGAAGCTGTCTCAGCCCAACCGTTGAGATAGATTCAAAAGGATTGACGGGTTTTGCTTTTGGCGCAAGCTGTAGAAAAGCAAGATATGGTACTTCAATCTCGTTCATGCTGTGTCAAAGGACATCTGATAGCCGTTGAAGATCAGTGAAGTATAAAAGAGAAAATTAGGGCTTTGTAAAAGCACCCTCTCCAACTCTCCCTTACAAAAGAAGAACAAAATACTGTTCCATTGATGGCAGCAAAGAAAGCTTTCAATACCTGCTTCCTGAAGCTGCAAGGAAAAAGAAGATTTCTCCTCTTGATCAACTCAAGATAGAGCAAGTTGATCCTCACTCTTTCTCTGAAGAAAAGGATCAGAAGAATCAAAGTTGAGGCCATTGGACTCATCCCAGATTCAAGACTGCTACAGCAGTAGTTCTGCAACAGAAGACCAATGCTTGATCTCTTTTATCTTCTGATTGTAATCATCTATTATAAACTCTGTAGGAACTTAACAATTCTGAGATTGTAGGGCATCTTTGCTTGTGGTTGTAGGGTTGTTTGGTCTGAGCAGTAGAGTTGAGAGGTCAGCTTGAGTGTAGGATCTTTGGGAGATCTGAGGTAGGGTTGTTGAGCCTGAGGTAGGGATGTTGAGCCTGAGGTAGGGTTTGGGAAAACCTGAGAGATCCTGAGGGATCTGTGTTGTAAGCTCTTGGAGCTGAGTTTGGAGGTGTTGGCCTTATTTAACTCATTGTTAGAAAGGTGAGGGGGGAAAGAGGATTACTCAAGACACCCTGTCTTGAGGAACCTCTATAAACCTTTGTGTGTTTTCTGGGTGCTTGATACTTAATTAATCTAAAATCAGAAAACAGCTAGGTTAAAGCCTAAAATAAAAATAAATATATTCACCCCCCCCCCCCCCCCTCTAGGTGACTTAGACTACATCCTAAACAAACTATCAAAACTCAGCAACTCCGTAGAGGAAGGACAAACCCTCCATGCCAAGCAGTAGGGTCGCCACGACCTCCAACGCTAACACCAAACACCAAGCTCGTGATGATCTTTGACACTAACGCCAACTAACAACTTCGGTACCTGCACTAAGAAACGAGCTCCTACCAACCAAACGACAACCTCCGACACTGACACCGAGCGGCAACCTGCGGCACGTTCACATAATGATAAGCTCATAACCGAGCAAGCCAAAACAACTTGACTAAATGAGCTCGCACACCCGAAGATATACGTTCATCATAAAATTTTAGGACTCATTTTCTACAAAAAATGATCTCCGAAAATTGGGGGCATTTGATTGGGTTCCAAAAAACGGACCTGGTTGAAACCGGTCAAACCTGTGATTTTTCACCACGACCTCGACCGGCTCGCCGATACGATTCCAATAGGTCCATTCTAACGTAATTCTGAATCCCTTTTGACCTATAAACGGACTTCGAAGTGCCCGTGTACGTGCTAACTGCACCCCATCATGGGGTAACCACTATTCCCACCTTTTATCTCACTTCTTCGTGCACGTAGCTTCTCTTTCTCTCTCTCCTCCATCCAACCCACTCTCTTTCTCTCTCTCGTCACCGCCGTCGGCCTCTCCACCGGCCTCACCCGCACCTCGCCGGCCGCCCACCATCCCTACCCGACACGAAGCCGACCGGGTTCGTCGTGCCGTCTCGAACATGGACGTATCTGGAAGGTGCGGCCATGGTCGCACCTCCAAGGTGCGTCCAAGGTCGCACCTCCCAGGTGAGGCCACGACCGCACCTCCCAGGTGCGTCCAATGCCGCGTGCGCCTCCCCTAACCCGCACCACGCGTCGCATACCATACCGCCGTAGTGCGACACTCACCTCTTGACACGCGCCGCCCGACACTCTCCGCGCAGTGCAGGTCCCGCCTCCCTAACCGTGCAAGATTTAATGAACGATACTCACGCCGCGCCCACCTTCTAAGTGCACATTCACAACACGCGTAGAACGCCCCCAAGTTCACATCGCGCATCAAATGCCTCTGCGTTCACCGCGCGCTCAGACCGACTTTACGTTCGTTGCTCTCAGAACGCTTCTATGTTTGTTGCGCGCTCAGAATTCTTTCGTGTTCGTTGCGCACTCAGAATGCTTCCATGTCCGTTGTGCGCTCAGAACGCCTCCGCATTCGCCGCGCGCTCAGAACGCTTCCCCGTTCGTTGCGCGCTCAGAATGCTTATTCGCTGGTTGCGCGCTCAGAACGCTTTCGTGTTCGTTGCGCGCTCAGAACGCTTCCATGTACGTTGCGCGCTCAGAAAGCTTCCGTGTTCGTTGCGCGCTCAGAATGCTTTCACGTTCGCGCACGTACGACAATTAACCTTTCCCAATTTCCTAGATTGTTGGTCCAGTTCAATTCGCTCAATGCCACCAACGAAGCTGCCCAAACTGCCCATGCTGACCGAACTGCCCGGGGGGGAAGACGGGAATATCCAAAAAGTGGTGATCCGTGTGCTCCAAATCGATCAGCGTGATTCGCCCGCCACGCATTTACGGTGGCTACATCGACGAAATTACCGGGCTACCCCTGTCCAAGGCAATAAAAGGAGCCCAGCCTTCATTTCAAGATACCTTGTCTTCTACGCCCGAGAGAGCTCCTTTGAAGATTTCCATGGAATTCTCCTTCGGCACTTGAAGATCTCCTTCAAATATTCGAAGATCTCTTTCGAGCCTTCGAAGGTCTCCTTCGTGCCTTTGAAGATTTTCCTTCGCTTCGGAAGATAGTTTTCTAAGCGAGTTGGGAATCCTTCAAGTTATGAAAGACGACTCGGGAATCTCACTTTCGTTCTCAGAAAAATACTTAGTCTCTCGAGAGGTGGCCTGTCACCCTCGAGGTTTTCTTTCTCTACCATTGTAACGAGCAGCGGTCTGCCGCGCTCGAGTTCTTAGCTTTCAATTGTAATGAACCAGAAGATAGTGGAATTTGGTCAGCACAGCTCCGACTATATGGTTTTTCACCCTTTTCGGGTTTTCCACGATAAAAAGTGTTCTTGTCATTTAGTAATCCTCTCATTGACTGTTTGCGTGCTCGGCTCTCTCGTGAGCTAAGGTGGTTCAATTTGATCGGTCTACCAGAACGTCGAGCGACCCGCAACAATGATTAAATCCTTATCCCAATACTTACAAATCAAGCACTAAGAAAAGAATTAGTTACCCATAGTGAGAGCAGAGACAATAATAAAACGCAAAACAAATATTTTCATTGGTACGAGAAAAATTACAATTGCGAAATGGAAATAAAAGAAGAACAAACAATAATATTTAAAAAGAAAAATACAAACTTATAATACAGAAATATGAAAAGAAAACAACTCAATAAAAATCTCTCTCTCAAGATCTCTCTATCTTTCCTTCTTGATCCTTTGATACTTTATACATCTTTTGAAACGTTGGAGCCTTGCCCTTTTATAGGTGAAAAACCATCTAGAACTATCCCAAGAGTATTAACTCTAGGGAATGAATCTAGATGGGAGAGTTAATGTGGTGGCTATGAAATTTTCTAGGTGGAAGAGGAAAGGTTGCATGTAGATGAAGGCAGGGGCGGATCCACATAGGGGCGAGCGTGGGCGGCCGCCCACACTGAGTTTTAAGCATATTATATTTCGGTAAATAAAAATAGGTTCTTCACCAAGGTGAATTTGTTACGCATTACATATATTATATGCTACATAAAATTAGTACTATATTGTTGTTAGCTTAGTTCGTTGAGTATAAATATTTTGGCCTTTTGGTCATGGGTTCAATTCCAACCAACCACAACCTTTTTATAATTTTCATTTTATTTTATAGATATAGTTTTCTTTTGCAATATTATTGTTTAAAATTATAACCAACAACAATATTTTTTATTTGCACACCAATAAATATGAGATTAAAATTCAAAATACATGGAATTAAAAACACACAATTATTTATTACTTACACACAAATATTTGTTATTCACAGTCCAACAAAAAAACTATGAAAATCTTACATTTCTAAATGCTCCTCTCCTTTAAGCGTATCTCAACCCACTTGTTCTCGCATCCTCACGTACTCATACAAACACACACACTAATACTTGTTCTCGCTATATAGTCATTTTTAAATATTAGGGATTTATTGATTTTGGTAAGAAAGATAAAGAGGTTATATACTTATTATTAAAGATAAGAGGGATTTGACTATGATGTAAAAGATAAGGGAGATTATCAATAATTTACTCTTATACTTATCAATTTCTTTATTTTCGAATATTTTTGTACTCCGCCCACACTGAAAAAAAATTCTGCGTCCGCCACTGGATGAAGGAGTGAAATAAATGGGTGCTAATAATAATAATGATGTTTGCATGCATTGATGGGGGATGAGGAAAGATTGTGTGGAATTGAGTTGGACGGTTAAGAAAGGTTGAATTTCCTTGATTAATAATAGTCGGCTTCATTGATTTAATAATAAGAAGAAGAAGAAGAAGAATAAGATTGAACGGAGGATAAGACCCGGCCACATAAAGCTTGCATGAGAGAATGAAGCATGAATAAATATTATGGGCTGAAGTAAATGGCTGCATGCAAGGGAGGATTTGGAAAGGTTGCTTCATGAAGAGGAGTTGAATGACTACATGAATTAATATTGCAAATAATGGCTGCTTCCATTAATAATTTAAGCTAAATTATACATTATCAGCCCCCTCCCTCTGGGTTACAAAATTCACCATACCTTCCATGCGTCCCAGCCGAAGGAACATATTGGCACAACACCAAGTGAAGCTTTCCTCCCTGAACACCTCATAGGCGAGGGAAACATCATGACAATTCTTGAATCCATCCCTAACGGAAGCTTTAATTTCCTCCCTGAATAAATGTTGTATTGATAATTAATAGTTATAGCCGTTAAAATCACTTGTCGTAATTTTTTACCTGTTCCTGCCTAGCGCGTAAACGCTGCTGCTTATTTTGAATAAATGTAACATGTCCTACAACATTTTTGTCTTTTAGCAACACTTGAAAATTGTTGCCTAAAACTAGAAAGTGTTGCCAAAATATTAAAAATTGTTATCATAGAAGTGTTTTCTATGCCCGTGTTACCAAAGGTCTAAGACAACAGTTCATACTTGAAAACGGTGTTCTTTATTCTATGTTTAGACAACATTTTATAAATGTTATCAATTAAAATGATGCAAAAGGCCAGAAATATTGTAGTGTGTGCACTATAGGGAGTATACTGATCGATCTATATATACATGTGAAAAGTAAATGCTCTCATTCCATCCTAATTTCTTTCATCACATTGTCTTTACATTCAAGATTCTACAACAGTAGCAGCTTCTGATAGAAGTTTCCCAACTTGGTGCACCACAATAAGACTTGAATAAGCATCACCTCCACCAAAACAAAAACGGATAAAAACTATAGCTGATAATATATGTATATATACACACACACGGGTGACAGTGCAAGCCCAGCGCGATATTACCCCGGCCCTCGCAAACCTCTGTGCGCATGGCAAATTCGAGCGACGCGCGGAGCACACAATGCACAGGGATTTGCGAGCGGCGGGAGCGGGGTCGCACCGGGGCAGTGTCGTGGTCGGGGGTACAGTCGCTGCTATCTATCTATTTATAAGTTAATTGAATTGCACATTTTAGTCCATACAACATTTATTCACCGTCGGATCTTGGAGCTCGATATGTCTTGAACCGCGTTAGCTCGAGAGTGAGCCGAACGCGCAAATAGTCAAAAATGAGAATCAACAGTAGACGGCGAGGTTTTTACGTGGAAAACCCGGAAAGGGAAAAAATCACGGAGCCTAGCCCAGTTCTGAACGATCCACTAGTTTTGCGAGTTACAGAGAGAATTGTTTTTCGAGCGTGACAAGTCACCGCTCATTACAGAGATTTTGTTACGTCCTTCAAATTCTCGGGAGCCGAGCGTAGTGAAGCATGCTCGGGGACAGCCTTGAGTGGAGCGCTGCGGAACAGCCTTGAGCAGAGCGCTGCGGAGCAGCCTGGAGCGGAGCATTGCTGAGCAGTTTGGAGCGGAGCGCTGCAGGACAGACTGAAGTGGAGCACTGCGGAGCAGCCTGGAGCGGAGCGCTGCTGAGCACTTTGGAGCGGAGCTCTGCTGAGCAGCCTAGAGCAGAGCGCTGCGGAGCCGCCTGGAGCGGAGCGCTGCTGAGCACTTTGGAGCGGAGCACTGTGGGACAGGCTGGAGCGGAGCGTTGCTGAGCAGTTTGGAGTCGAGCGCTGCGGAGCCGCCTTGAGCGGAGCGCTGTGGAGCAGCCTGGAGCGGAGCGCTGCGGAGCAGCCTGGAGCGGAGCACTACAGAGCAACCTGGAGCGGAGCGCTGTGGAGCAGCCTAGAGCGGAGCGCTGCGGGACAGCCTGGAGCGGAGTGCTGCAGAGCATCCTGGAGCGGAGCGCTGCTGAGCAGTTTGGAGCGGAGCGCTGCTGAGCAGTTTGGAGCAGAGCGCTGCTGAGCATTTTAGAGCGGAGCGCTGCTGAGCAGCCTAGAGCAGAGCGCTGCGGAGCCGCTTGGAGCGGAGCGCTGCGGAGCAGCCTAGGGCAGAGTGCTGCGGAGCAGCCTAGAGCGGAGCGCTGCGGGACAGTTTGGAGCAGAACGCTGCGGAGCAGCCTGGATCCAAGCCACCGAGATCCTCCCAAGTTCTTGAAGTAAAGCTGGAGTGCTGAGGGAGATCTCTGAGAGTAGCTCGAAGGTCGATGGAGATCTTCCAGGAGTCCTCGCCGGAAAACTCAAGAGCTCCTTCTTCTCTGAGTTCCAAAAGTCCCTTCAAATGGAGGCCTGACCCCCCCTTTTATAGTTTTGAGGAGGGCGTTTAGGTAACTGCATCATGCCAATTTTTGTACGAGCGAATGAGAATGCTTGATTCGGGGCACACAAATCGTCAACTTTGAGATTATGACGAGTTTTCCCCCGGTCACGCTGGGCAGTCCGGGCAGCCTGGGCAGCCTCCCAAGTGGTGGTGGCGGCTGGCGATCGCCGCCGGCGATGGATGATAGTGGTGCCTCTTGAGGATCATACGAGAGAGGAAGCGTTTCCCATGGAGCGGGAGAGAGCGGGAGCGAGTGGGAGCGAGCGGGAGCGCTTCATGCGAAGCAGGACCGAGCGGGAGCGCAAGAGCACTTCCCTCGGAGCAGGAGCGAGCGGAAGCGCTCTTACGGAGCAGGAGCGAGCAGAAGCGCTCTTACAGAGCAGGAGCGAGCGGAAGCGCTCTTACGGGTTAGGAGCGAGCGGAAGCGCTCTTATAGAGCAGGAGCGAGCGGAAGCGTTCTTACGCAGCAGGAGCGAGCGGAAGCGTTCTTAAGCAGCAGGAGAGAGCGGAAGCGCTCTTACGGAGCATGAGTGAGCAGAAGCGCTCTTCCGGGGCAGGAGAGAGCGGAAGCGCTCTTACGGGCCATGAGTGAGCGGAAGTGCTCTTACGGTGCATGAGCGAGTGGAAGTGCTCTTACGGGGCAGGAGCGAGCAGAAGTGCTCTTGAGTGATTCTTAATGAACAAGTGGAAGTGCGAAGCTGCTTAGCTGCGGGATTAAGATCGAACATAAAATTGGGGCTGTCATGCGGGTCCGGGCTAGGCTATGATGAGAAACACTTGGTCTGACTCAACCCGAACCCTTTTAGGGGAACCCCAAAAATTTCCCTCCAGTTTTTGGAGGCCGAGATTTGTAATCGATAGTCCGAAAATTTCTATCGATCATCGTGAGTCCGCAGGGGAGTGTTTCATCACTGCTCGGATGGGAAAAATCATCACGGTCGCGAGAGAGGAGCTTCCCCTTTCTGGAAAAGGTGTGGGCGCTGCGACGTGCGGGGAGGCACTCGCGAGAATGAGTACGCGGAGAGGTGGGAGCGCCAGGAGGCGCCGCTCCCTGAAGAGGGGGCGGCGAGCCTATGGCCGCACTCCGAAGTGGAGCGCGGCTGCGGACGCGCTCCAAGAGGAGCGCATGGCAGTGCCACGCTCCAATGGAGCGCGCAGCAGCGCCGCGCTCCAATGGAGTGCGCGGCAGCTCCGCGCTCTAATTGGAGCGCGCGACAGCTTCCGCGCTCCAATGGAGCGCGCAACAGCTGTCGCGCTCCCAAGGAGCGCGCGACAGCACCGCGCTCCAATTTTAGCGCACGACAGCTGCCGCGCTCCAATGGAACGAACGATAGCACCGCGCTCTAATTGGAGTGTGCGACAGCGCCGCGCTCCAATGGAGTGTGCCGCAATGCCGCGCTCCATTGGGAGTGCACGAAAATGCCATGTTCAATCAGAGTGTGCGACTGCCGCGCTCCAACCAAAGCGTGGGGTCGCTAGCTGCAGTGTCTTGCCGCACCTCTTCGCGGGCGAGCACGGTCCGTCCACCCTCAAATTTTCGGAGGCCACGGAATGTGGGACGAGAAAATAAATTTTGAAAGTTGTTCTTGAGAACGTCAAGCAGCCTGCTTGCGGGCCAGAGGGTTAGTCGCCATCTTACTGGTGGCTTTTGTCTTTTCACCTATAAATTTACTGAGGGAACGTGGTTCTTGTCTGGCTGTGATGGGGGGGGCATGCCCTCAGCGGCCAAATAACACGGGCTCGCTCGCGATGTGGAGGGCTGGCCACTGAAAGTGCACAGTGTGCCTCTGAGAATCCTCTAGAGGGGGGGGGGGTGAATAGAGATTTAAATTTATTTTTATCCTAACTGTGAAAACAATAAACTTAACTAATGCTGAACAAGAACACATGCAGATTAAGGTGCAAGAAATAATAGAAAGAACTTGAGACAACACATAAAATTGACAACCAGAAGACACACAAATTTTTATAGAGGTTCCTAAAAATGTGGGTACTCCCCTCTTCTACCACCTGGTAGGGATGCACCACAGTGCCTGAGTCTTTTGATAAGGAGACTCTTAGAACCACTGATTTTTGACAGGGAGATCATGAACCACCAGATCTTTTGATAAGGAGATCTTGAACCACTGAATCCTTTAAAGAGGGATTAATAAAACTCTTTTACAAAAATGAGAAAGAAGGTTGTAGGAATTCTGTTCTCATAATTCTTGAGAGGACTGTATGAAGAACAACCTATTATGTTCCACAGAATCTGCTCTTGATTAGCCCCTGCTTTAGATAGTGATGAATTGCAGGTGCTTTGTATGTCAGATCCTTTGTGCTTCTGCTGATTGAGATCTGACTGCTATGAGATTGTGATGATGATCAGCTTTCAGATCCTCTATTCTATTAGATGAAGATCAGCAGTGCTTTTCTTTTCTTTTCTCTTTTCTGTGTTAGGGTGTAAGTTTATAAAGGATGTAGTCTAAATCACCTAGAGGGGTGTGAATAGGTCTTTTGATTTGTACTTAGATGATATAACTAGTTAAAATTATACTAAGCAAGTAATCAAGCAAACCAGAAAACACACAAGCATCTATAGTGGTTCCCCAAGATAGTGTGTCTATGGGTAGTCCACTTTCCCCCTTCACCCTTCTAACAGTGTGTTAGAGAGGGCCAACTCCTCCAATCTCAGCTCCAAGAGCTTACAACTCAGATCCCTCAGGATCTCTCAAGTTTTTCCAAACCCTACCTCAGGCTAAATAGCCCTACCTCAGATCAGCCACTGATCCTACAACTCAGACCATAGCTGGTCCTACAAACTCAGGCCAACAAGCCCTACCTCAGAGGAATCCACCTCCTACAGCTCAGTCAATAAAGACCTACAACTCAGATCAACAGATCCTACAAACTCAGGCCTTCAGCCCTACAACTGAGAACCCAAAGGTTCTTACAATCTCAGACCAAATGGTCCTACAGTAAAAGAGTATTTGAACTTACTACAGCTGGCAGCACAGTAAAGATGTTTCCTATAGTTTCTGCACAGCTTGTGCTATCCTGTAGCTGATGATGATAATGGCAGCTACAACTTGATCTTCCTCTTCAGTTGAGGGGTGGAAGATCACCTTGCTCCTTCTTGCAAAGGAGCTAACATTATCTCTCAGATTCTTCTTGCTTGTTCAGTGAGCAGGAGGAGAATGAGAAGATCTGCTTGGCCGACAATGGAACAGTAATTGTTAAGCACTTCACCAGCACTTTCGAAGTTCCCCTAACTTCTTCTTTTATACATCTCTGATCTTCAACGGCTCTTAGCTGACCTCCTGTCAGGTATGGGAGTGATTGGTGGTCCCCACAATGCATTCCTAAAGCTTGCGCCAAAAGCAGAACCCGCCAGATCATGTTTGAACTATCTCAGCGGTTGGGTTGAGATGGTCAGCCGTCTCAGCGGTTTTCTTCTATCTGCAGCTCAGCTGGCCCAGACACCTTCTCAGCGGCTCCTGGCCTTGTCTCAGCGGTTAAGCTGAGACTGAGAGCTTGTCTCAGCGGTTTTGTCAGTAAACAAACTGAACAACCCCTGCACCTTGTTAAGTCCTAACCCTGCATGCTTATGAGATAGAAATAGGGTTTATCAAATACAACTTGTACTTAGTATTGAGTGTGATTCTTCAAATCAAGGGAACATTAAGGGTCAATTTCCCAACAATCTCCCCCTATTTGAAGAAGACAGAACATTCCCAATGCTAAGGTACATACCCAAATAAAAACATATCATGAAAATGAACAATGTATCATTCATGATAACATTGCTTAAGATAACATTGTTTAAGCATGCTTTGATACCTTATGACAGATTATGTAAAGCTTTGACTAGCACATAGGTTATCTCCCCCATTCTAACTAAGATTATATTAAGCTTATTCATAATAACTACCTCTGATAACTTTATTAGAGGGCTAACGCTGATTTAGTCAAAGCATTGGCCATCTCCCCCTTTCTGGTTTCTTCAAATATTTTTCCCATAGGAATTGGGAGGGAACCACTACAGCATTTGCCAACTCCCCCTCAATCTGAGTAGAAACTTGCTCCCCCTCAAATTGAGAACTATTATCTTTAATAGCTGATCTTGTTCATTTTGAACAATCCATTTTAGCTCCCCCTCATTTGGAGCATATCTATTGATCTTATGATTTAAGGGAAACCTAAAGCTCATCTGATCCAGATTTTTCTGATTCAGCTGATCATTCTACTATATACTATCCTACATTCAACATTCTTAGGGAGATTGTCTACCCTATCATATGGCCTATGCCTACTGTAAGTTTGATCAGTTCAGATGTCAGTATATCATAACAGTTCATGTTGTCAGTACAGTTTATCATAACAGATGATGAAGGTCATATTACCACAGAGATTAATCAATATATCAGTGTGATTTGATAATCATGACAATGCAACACAAATTAATTTAACCAATAATACCATGGTAAAATTTAGCTAAATCTCAGTTTGCACAAAACAGATATAGTAGTAATTTAAAACTCAGTTTTGCACAAAATAATTCAGACAAACTACAGTTCACTCATTGTCCAGCCATTCATAGGAAATTTATACATTCATTCAAAATTTCCTTTTCTTAGAGGAGGAACATTCAGGAAAATCAGTAGCTGCTTCTTTTCCCTTGGTTGAGACCAGTTGATTTGCTGCAGCATCCATACTTTCAGCACAAATTTCCTCTTGGTCTGTAGGCTCCTTGTTTACAGCAGGTACATCAATGTCTTCAGTCAGATTTGTAGTTGTGTCCTTTTGAGCATATGTTGCTTCAATCTCAGCTAACTTCCTCTTGTTCTCTTGCCTTCTAAAATACATAAATGGTTTTGGGATGTATTTAGATGGCATTCTTCTTGGGTTATTTTTCCTTACAAGATTTTCTTTGAATACCTTATTTCTTTTTGTGTTCTTTTCAAGATGCTTTATCCATTCCTCAGGTGGATATAACTTATCAATATCTTTGCATATTTGACCATGGCTTAGCCAGGCATTCAGGATTATCTCCTTGGAATCATCACTCCAGTATTCAAAGTCAGGGTCTCTACTGTTTTCATCCCTTTGTTTGTCCATGAATTCCTCAGTGAGCAACACATGCGCGCTTTCCCTTTTCTTTTTCAATCTCTGATTTTGTGTTATGGCCTCTTGATGAGGGAAATCCCAGTCTTCTGCCCAATTAGCATCTAGTATGGGTAGATTCAGAGCAATCTGTGTGCCTTGTAGGACTTTCAATGTGAGGTCAGAATTGATGAGTGCATTTGTATCCTCCCCCTTTCTGGCTTCTTCATAAATCTGGTGATGAAGGTCTTGCTTAGCTGTTGAGATTGTGGCAGAGAGAGTCTGGAAGACATTCTCAAAGTCAGCTTGAAGCACATTTTTAACTTGCCAACTTCTTCATTTAGATGGGAGGAGGTGGCTCTTGTATCAAGGGATTGGGACATGGTTGCAAGTTCTGCTCTCAGCTCTTCCTTGTAACTGTCAGCTGCTTCATTTAACTTCATTGCAGTAGAGTAGACATACTCTTGGAGATGATTTGCTGACTTCTCTATGACTTCATCTGTTTGACTGACATAGTTTTTGACATATCTTATGTCCTGTTCAGATAGCTGGAGTTGTTTGTCCATAGATCTTAAAATTGTATTATGAGAAATAACAGATTTTTCAGCCAGATCAAACCATGTTGTCATCTGCTTGTTGAGAATTGCAGTGGTCTCCTTTATTTCCTTGACTTCAGACATGACTTCAGCCTTCACATTTCTGATGGACTGAACAACATAATCCCTGACTGAGGTGGCTGATTGATCTATATGGGATTGCATGGAGGAGAGGTGGGACTATAGTAGCAAATTGATGGCATTGAGAAGAGCCTCATTGGGTGAGGTGGAAGTAGAGGCTTGCTGAATAGGTAACACTGGGGTTGGTGGTCTTGGTGAGCTTGGAGTATTGAGGATATGGATGACTAATTGGACTGGAGGTTCATACAGGGCTGCAGCTGGGGCATCCACCAGCTCAGCACCTGCTGCCATGGCATCAATATGATCAGGATGGAGCTGATCATCATCCATCCCATCTTCAGAATCATCATCTTGATGATCATCTAGATTGTCTTCATCATCAAGAACTTGCTTCTCCCCCTCAGAGAGTGCATCCTTGTCAGATGAATCCAGAAAAGCTTAGACATATATTTGAAGTTAGATTCAACTACCTAGGTATTCTAATGGTAAGAGGGTTAGATTTACCTATAACTTCATCTTTCTCTGAAGGTGACTCTTTTTGCACTTCCCCTTCAGATAGGTCAACTTGTATGGATGAGTCCATGAAGTCAAGAGCATGGTCTTTTAGTGCTGATGACCCTTGTGGTTCCTCCCCCTCAGATGGAGCACCAGATGAACCTTGTGTATGTATGGACCAAAGGGCTGGTTCATTATCAGGATTAAGTCTAATTCTTTCTTTAAGGTTGAAAATGAGTCTGTCAAGCTGACCTTGCATATCTTGGGCTGATGGCCTGATGTCTTCATCAGCATCATTGATGGTTGTTAGATCGGTAAGGGCTGGTTCTTGTTGATTCTCCCCCTCACACTACTAGAAAAGTGACTTTTAGCCACACTTTTTTTGCCACGGGTCAAAAATCATGGCTAATACTTCAGTATTAGCCACGACCCCTAATTCATGGCTAATAAGTAAGTATTAGCCACGGAAGTCTAATTCGTGGCCAAAAAGAAAGCATTAGCCACGATTTGTTTAATTCGTGGCTAATAAGATGGTATTTGCCACGGTTGCCTGATTCGTGGCTAATACTTTAGTAGTGAAACTAATACACGCATATATGAACAAGATAATCATAGTGATGATGATGACTAATTAAATTGGCATATTAATTTAATTTTATTGACAAAAGTTATTCTTTCTCTAGTGCAATCAAATTATATTATCCATGGATTTATTATATAATAAAAAAATTTTATCATATATACATATATATATATATATTATTTATATTAGTATATATACGTGTATTTATATACATATATATATTATTTATATTAGTATATATATATATGTGTATTTATATATATATACATATATATAGAGAGAGAGAGAGATCTAAACCATATATGTATCCTCCTCCTTAAATTAACACCTACCCTAAAATAAAATAAAAAACTCCTGCTCCTTCTTTTCATTCAGCCCCCGACAACTCACACTCCTTCATTTCATTCGCTACCTAGAGCACGATAACCCCACTCCAACATCGAAAAAATGCAGTTCTCCCTTCCGCCTCCCCTGCATCCGACGACCAACACACTGCAACCATCACTGTCGCTGTTGCTGCCTGTACCGCTCCCTCAATCGCGACACTCGCCCAAAATCAGTCATCGTCCTCTACGCCTTGCGCGAGAAATGCTCCTCTAAGTCCTGCTGCATCCAGGCTTCCCCTTTGCTCCTTCGCATCGAGCACGGACACCAACCTAGGTCTACCGCCTCTACCGCATCCTCCAACCAAAGCCTACCCTGATTTTACTGCCTCTGACAAATGCCATCACCGACAGAAACTGGTAACTTCTTCAACATTTGTCAGCTATCCTGTGAGTCAATCTCCCCGGAAATCACAAATCCAAATTAGGTAAGTATCCTAAACTGATGTATCTCATCCTTTTCTTTTGAATTTGTGTGGAGTATTTGTAATCTCTGTGATGGCATTTATTGAATCCTGTGTGTAAAGTGTTCCTTTGAAAGTTCATCTGAAATTCCCTTTTGTTTAGCTTCATGTTCATCTCTTGCACCCGCAGAAAGATCAGAAATTTGTTGTTTCTATGCTACAGAGCAAGGGCTTTAGATGAAAAAATGTGGAGATCATATAAAGAAGTTATGTGCTTGCCCAACAGAAATAATATTTTATGTTGTTCATTTCCAATTTATTTGATGTTTTTATTGTTTGGAGTAGATCCCCCTCTTTTATGGGTTCTTTCAGTCTCCTTTTTATATTTGAATTATATGATGCCATCTCATTTGCTTTCATTTTTTATGTAAAAGTAATTGGGTTTTGTCCTATGTTGAATTTGTTGTGGTCATTTATATAATTAAATGTTTGAGTCTCAGCTACATGGTTGTTGATTTCTCTAATCTTAAGTGGCATAGCCTCAATAAGTTCAAGTTCTTATGTTCCAATTATTTATCTTTTCCAATAACAATACTTTGAATTGATTTAAGTAGTACAAGTACATAATTTTGAAAAGTGGGTAACTGCTGTTAAATTTAAGACTATGAGACCAAATACAATGAATAAGTATTGTACTGTTCTTAACGATTTTGGTTTTGAAGCTATGCTTAATAAGTTAATGGAAGAGTTTATTTGACCCATGTCCAAAGGTGATAAGCATGTTATTTTACTGAAATTTAGTTCATTATCATGTTTGCATATAGAATCATCAATTTGATCTAGTGAATTTTTTTTCTCCTCTTTTTTGTAGTATTCTTTCCAAAAGTTGGTGGATCCACTTTAGACTCGCATTACGAATATATTGTTGAGTATGGGAAAGACAAGGATCTTAAATTAGGTATAATATTTTGTGAAAATCTCAACATTCTTCATGCATCTTATTTCTTTGTTGGTCCTTATGTGATTCCTTCTGTTATTTGACTTTGTAGAAGTATCTGGAGCTTCTGGTAATTTTGTTGTTTAAAAGCTTCACATATTTCTTAGTTTGATACCTACGTGATAGATGATGTAATGAACTATACTTCTGCTTCTGTGCTTGTAAACAAATTCCAACTTTTCTTTCTATATGAAGCAATTCTCAATTCCTGTGCGATCCTGAGTGCAATGCTTCAATATGAATTTGCAGGTACTTTATGTCAACCGACAATTGTTGTGATGTCAATAGTTTTGCCAAGATCTACATCCTATACATAAATATGCAGGTGCCAGGATGTGCATCTCATTTTGTTTTGGCATACATTCCAACACATTAACATGTAGGTGCTATTAACATCAACTTCAGGTAAATTATAACATTGAACTTGGTAGATTATTTTGTTATCAAGATGTGATAATTAGGAAGATGCAGCTCATGCCTGATTTCAACAATATTGAAGTTACTGTGGAACAATATCATAGATTTGAGGTCAAACATGCGGATCTTATACATCAATTTCTTGCCACGTGTTTAATTTGTTTTTTAGATGCTCACAATGTGTTTATTGAAAAATTACCCCATCTGCCCATGTCAAGCATCAGAAAGCGAGCGGTATCCAGTTAACATTTGTTAAGCTATTTCTTTGTTAGATGCTCATGCCTGATTTTGGTTTTGTTCATGTGCTGCCCATGGTATTTCTTTCAGCCTTTGACAACATGTTTTAGTAATGTAATGAGGCTTTTCATTCAGTTTAGTGCATATTTCAATATAATTTGTTGATTTCTTCTTTGTTATGTTGACAATGAAATTTGAGTAGATTCAATAAAAAATGTTTTCATAAAAAATGTTGCAGCAAGAATCTAAAGCTTCTGTTTGTGATTTTCTAAATAAACTTGTGTTTTAATTATGAGAGAATCATGCTGATAAGCCTTTCTTGCTAGACAGGACAACCCAACGTTGTTGCTCAGCCAAGATGAGACCCCACAACCCTTCGTTCGGCCGAAGATTGCACGATAGTTGTTCGCACGGGAGCTGATCGGCGAAGATGAGACACCGCTGGTTCAGTGAGCCAACATTGGTTGAAGATGACAGCTAGACGATGATGATAGCGAAAGTCGAGTATGAGTGTTTTCTCTCATAACATCATGCTTGTACTGTCGACACATTAAGCATTTTCTTTCACTAGTGTGTAGTAGTTCCATTCTTTTTGGTTAGAATAACATCACATGTTACTATTCGGCCATTGAAGGCTTGAGAAGCTTTTCAAATCATGATATTTTTGATTATACAATATTTACTGCATATACTTTACCCGCACTAACAGACTACGATTGGGTTTAGTCATGCTAATTGGAACAGACTTTTATGTTCACATAAATGGTTAAGGTCGAGGTGTGCCAATAACATGTTGGTGCACAAATATTATTATTTGTGCCGTGAATATAATTTGACTGTAAATAGCTGGTATCAGTGCGCATATAACATTGTTTTTTTTGTATATGCATTGAATTATTTGCCACACCTTCAAATTGTGACAAATATATATATTTTTAAAAATAACTCTGACAAGTATATGTCACGGTTTCAAACCGTGGCAAATACATTTTTAAAAATAAATCTGACAAGTATTTTCCACGGGCTCAAACCGTGGCGAATATTTTTTTTAAAATTCGCAAAGTATTTGCTACGGCGCGATACCGTGGCTAATAATTGACTTTTAGCCACGGGAGTGGGACCGTGGCTAATAGCTGCTGGAATCAGGATCTTTAGCCACGGTTCAATTTCGTGGCTAAAAGTCGTGGCAAAAACGTATTTGCCACGGACTGGGCGTGGCAAATACTTTTTGCCACGCTCGCATTAGCCACACCCATTCGCCACGGCCATTCCGTGGCTAAAAGGTTTTAGCCACGGTTTGGGACTTTTAGCCACAGCAATTTGCCCTGGCTAAAAGTCCATTTTCTGGTAGTGAGTTAGATCATTCATTTGTCCTTGGGGAGCTAAGGTCCACATTAGTTAAATATCAGAATAGACAACTAAATTGATTTGCTATGAGTTATTGATTAAATGTGTAGGATGAAGGTTTAGAGAGTAGTTACTTGGAGGTTTGTTTGTGACTAGCTCCTGTGGTCTAGAGTCAGCAGCAACATCATTATTCTTATCTGAGGGGTCAGACTCAGAACTTGATAGTATCAGCCTTGATTTCTTAGAGGGCTTGGTTGTTAATTTCTCTTTTCCTTTAGACTCAGTGGTCTGACTCATTGGAAGGACCCTTGTGAATCTGTCCAAGGTCTTGATATCCATCCTCTTGAGGTAATGAAGGCTTGATCCTTGGAATTATTGAACTTGTCAGGGTGTGATTGCAGTAGATATAAGGAGATAATTCTTCCCATGTTGGGTGTCTGAAGGAATTCCTTTATTCTTTGAAAGATTACAACTCCCCAGGAGGTTTTCTTTTTCAGAATAATCCTAGTCATGAGGTCAAACATGTACTGGGAGATAGTATTATGTGAGCCAGGTTTGCAGAGGATAGCTTTTCCCACAATGTCTGATAATAGCTTCCCCTTCTGATTGAAGAACTTCCTTTTTAATGATCCAACCTTGGCATCATTATATTCAGTCCATTTCAATGCCCTCTTCTTATCCTTCTCAGATATTTCTTCTTCCTCACTTGTGCTGCAGGATGGAAGATGAAGGGCTTTCTCTATCTTTGTTGGGGTTACTTTTATCCTTACTTCATTTATCTTGGATTTGATAGAGGACTTGGAGGAGGATAATCTGGCATTATTGAACCATTCCGGAACTTCAGTTCTGAAATGGGGCTTGGTTCAGAGAGAAGGTATTCCAGTCCTTGATCTTCAAAGAGTTGAATTACTCCCTTGATATCTTCAGAAGCATGAGCAAAACCATTCCTAACTATTTCATAACCCTCAAGAAGATCTTTCGAGCTTTTGGGAGCCATTACTATAGGAGATGAAAGCGCTGGGACGGAAGACAAGGTGTTTTGTCTCGGCGGCTAGAAGAGAAGGGTCGTGCGCCTTTCACTAAGCAAATGTCCTATTTATATGGCTTTAGACTTAGGTGAAATTAAACCTAGTAAATTAGATTTAATTGCTCTTATGATTAAAAGAGAAATGGGTCAACTAGGGTTACAATTAGACAACTTATGACAAATCCAACCCGTCTCAGCGGAACCGCTGGGACGGTGACCTATCCGCTAGGACAGAATGCAATCAGGCGCTTGGACAGTTTTAGTCGTCTCAGCGGCTCAGCTGAAACAGACTGATCTATTTAAGCTGATCTTACTACTTAACCATCATTTAGATATGATTGATTTAAGGGCCTAAGCATGTCACTAATAAGGTTAATGTTTCAATACTTTAAATTACAACAAGTCAAGCATTATATTACAAATGATTGAAAGATTTAAGTATTGTACCCTATTCAACATTTAACATTCTTTGTTCAAGTTTGAAAGCATTAAACTTAGCCTCATCCATAGATAATCTTGTGTCCATTCTTCACAGGCTTGTAGTCCTGCAGAAGACTCCTTGTTCCTGTCATGTGCCTTGAGCACCCACTGTCCAAGTACCAAATCTGGTTTAGGCTGGTACTTGAACTAACCTGCAGAAGAAGTTTAGTTATCCTTAGGATCCCAAGTAGCTTTGAGTCCTAGGTGCTTGTTAGCATGATAAAATGACCTTACACTAGTTGCACCCTTTGCAGGAAAGCTCATCTTTGCATATGGCACAATAGGGTTGTGCCAACAATCTATGGCAAAGTGTCCCACTTTACCACAGCACCAACATTCATGAATCTTGTATCTCCTCTTCTGAACATTTCTTGAGGGATGTGCAGCACAGTCCACATGTTCAGGAGGAGAAACAGCAGCTTTTCTCATATTTCTTTCAGCAAGGATTTGGCTGAATGTCAATCTGTGTACAATCTTGGTGGTATTTGTATTGATGGCATCAGCTTGCTTTGGCTTTTGGGCAATGCAAGTTTTGATGGCATTAGACACTGAGCACTTAGACAAGTATACTGATTTGACAGCAGTCATGTTCTTGGCTGAATTAACCTTAGCAGCACTTGCTTTCTTATTCATGTATAAAAGGGCTGATGTACCAAATACAAATGGTCCAGGTTGGGCCATTTGAATTTCCTCATGGGGAGCCTTCAAGGCACTGAATCCCATGCCCTTTCTTCCACTATGGGAAGGAGCATTTTCCTTCCTATAGCAACTCCCATTCTTCCAGTGACCATAAATGCTTTCATGGTCATACATGTTGGAAGGAAGTAACACCTTTTGAAAGGTGGTTTGAGGCTTAACCTTCCTCTTGCTCTTCTCTCCACTCCCTTCTCCTACTTCCATTTTATTGAATCCTAGTCCTCTCCTATTGGTTTGTGAGGAGAATGTGTCAATAATAGGAAGCACAGATTTGGGCTTGGAGAATTGAGCCACCAGGCTCTTCTCCTTCAAAAGCTTCTCCTCAAGGTCCTTGATGACCTTGTTCTTCAGGGAAATGGTGCTTAATTGCACAATTGTTAATCCATGTAAATGGCTAATCTGTCTACTCACCTGAGCCACCAGGGTGGTAGGTTCAGTGTAGTCATTTTTAGTCATCTTAAGGGAAACAATTTCCTGGGCTTGCCTCTTGGCAAGCTTCTTGCTCTTTTTCAGAGCTTCCAACAGAGCATCATACTTGTCAATCAATTGATTGACATCTTCCTCAGTTTCTGAACCACTTCCACCAATTGATGAAGGTGCTTCATGTAAGACCCCCCCCCCCCTCCCAAATCGGTGGTTCGACTGGGGGATCTTATCGCACACCACCCTTTTAGCATGGCGTCGAAGTGATCCTGAAGGGTGGGGGCACTAGCTTCTCCAACCCCCTTCCTTGAACACTCCATTGTCACGCCTAGGGGTGGTGTTAAGAAAAAGTCACTACACACCAACAGAGTAGGGAAGCAGTATTCTAGCGGAAGACATCATCAAAGAGTGCATATTATAATACTTAGCGGAAGACGTCATCAAAGAGTGCACTTTATAGCACTTAGCGGAAGACGTAGTTTTATCACAGAAACCACAATTTCAAGACCTGAAAATAATCTACATATCTCTGCCGCATAAAATCCTAACCATCAAGGATTTATTGCCATTATATATATACCCCGAGATAGGGCATGACAAAAGGAGATGCGGCTTAACAAAACTTATACCTGACGTAGCCTGCTCCGTGGCTTCATCCACACATAGGTGTTGTCACTCATCCGCACCTGTCACCTGTGCCAAAGATAAGTTTTTAGAACCATGAACAGAATCCAACAGACATAATATAACATTTATGAGGGAGGGGATATCTGGGCTCTTATTGGGCCGAGGCAGTCTTCCCATGACTACCGCCTACGTACTCCGTATCATGCTGCATACGGTCTCGGACCCACGTAGTTCTATTAGTTTCGCACGGGTTTCCCTCCCAGACCGTCCGTCGTGCGGGTTGCCTTAGAGTAAAACTCATCGGTCATCCGACATTCTCGCAAGACACATTTTTCGAAGGTACATTTAATTCCCGTAGGAATTATTTTCCGAAGGCACAATATATTCCCGTAGGAATATTTCTCGAAGGCAACATTTCATTCCCGTAGGAATTATATCTCGAAGGCAACATTTCATTTTTCATAAGATGAGAGAAGAGTAACTCCTTTTTAAACTTAACAATAATTCCATCCCGAGAGTTTATAGAGGGAGAGGAGAAGAACCCTTCCTAAGTTAATAATATTTCCATCCGAAATGGTACAATCATCTCAATCCGACTTTTGTCGATCTTTTAGATGCTAGGTGATCAGGCGCAAGTCACTCATAAACTTTATGTTTATTTATAGGCACAAGAAGTAGTAGGTAATATGAGAGCATAGAATTAAGACGAATATAGACAGTGTATATTATAATAAACTATGGGTGATCAATTCCCATAGTTATTCCATTCCTTCACCACTCTACGAATTCTCTTAGTGGGAGCATTAATGTTTAATCACATCTTGCAAGACACATTTCTATTTTGAAACTTGAGCGGAAATCTAACTTCAGGTTTCCTTTGCCGGCCATACCCCATAAAGCAATATTCATACTGACAAGCTAAATAGAGGAAGTTCCATATGCTAAAAGTATTAAAGAGGGTGTATAGTAGTCGGCCCCTCCAAATTTTCCATTCTAGTGTCGGATAAATACCCTTGTATAGCGTCAGATGAATGTCAGTAACAGAACTCTCTAAGGAGAAGCCATTCACAGCCCTCTTGCCACTTCATAAAGGTAAAATACCATCTTTCTCATCCTCCTATTAGAAAGCTTACTACTATAGCTAGTTATAACAGGATACAAAAGAATGAATTACTGTGTGGGTTTTTCCACCGTTATGCGTCCCAGAATCCCAGGTTCGTTGTATGTTAAGATCAATGGTAGTATGGAGGTATCAGTACCCAATATGAATACCAAATGCAAGATAGAAGGCACCCAAAAATTAAACTATATTTAACCATACTACTGATCGCATTAAGCCAAGGGAGAGGGAAATATTAAAATAGATTCCAAGCCTCGGTCAATAGTATGGATTGAGAATTAGGATAACACATTCATGCAAGTTGCCCTGGGATCAAGAAATAGGGAGCATAGGCCATAAGAGGCGGTTGAAATAGTTACAACTTTAACCATTTTAAAATCTCCTTAAGAGAGTTTCCTGATTTTACCATAGTTTTAACAGGAACTAACTAGTGAGGAGTAGAGAAATCATGCCAGGCAAAAGTCCTTCTCCACCCCCTTCAACTATGGCAACCAAGATCGGTGATGTTGAATAAAGCCACTAATTCAATTTTCCCCCAACCTCCTCAAGGCGAGATGTTAGAACCAAAATAGGACCTAAGCATTAATTTTGAAGTTTGATGGGAGAGAGAGAGAGAGAGAGAGGGAAGAGCAATCTTTCTTAGAGTTGTAATTTTTCTTAAGGCACATATTTCCCTGGAATAACATTTACTTCCCAATGCGACTTGTAATTCCATTCAAGATTCAAAATGGAAGGAGAGAATGACATCCAACCCACAGGACATACAGCCCAAGTTAACTATAATATCCAGGCACTCCATTCACTTACGATTTTAAAAGTAATCCTTTGGTTCCCCCATGGCCCGACCTGAGACTTGCGAAGAAAATCTGAATAGGTGAATATATATACCTTTTGCCCAACTCCAATACTCAGAATTTGGAACAACCATTATTACTCCTCTTTCACCCCAATAGAAGCAGATATATGTATATATATACATATATATATATATGAGAGTGAGGGGAAAGAAGAGGGGGAATGGGCAATAAGAAGCACATTCAGTCTATATATATATATAAAAAGATCCCCCTTTTTTATCTTAAACCATATGTCTGTAGATCCGACCAGAACATATGAATTGATATTCATGCCCAGGAAGCATCGAACCAGTGTCATGATAACTCCCCCATCAATGTCGTGTTTCAACAACCGACTCACCAAGGGTAGCACCCTTTTTAGAAATATCATATAATCGTTGCTGGCGACAGTATCGAGCACTACCAAGGTTATTATGGCATAAACTTTAGCTGAAATCAATCGACCATAATTTAAGAATCAAAGTTTAAGAAGTTATTTAAAATTTCAAGCTGAGGGTGAGCTAAGACAACAAGTTTTGGCCTGAGCAGCCATAAGCATCTCATGTGTATACGAAGGAAGAGAATTAGCATTACATCCCCACTACATCAACTCTAATATCAATGGATAGCTCAGATAAGTTCCAAGGTAGTGGTAGAAAAATAAGAGTCGGAGAAGTTCTTCTCTCATCTCCCAACTTCAAAAATATTGAAGATTGCTCAGTTTTCCTGGAAAGCTTCCCCTCAAGCCAGCCTTGATCAAGATAGGAAAAAAGCTGCATCTTCATTTCATATCTAGTTGTCATTCGTCATCGCCTCTCATAGAAGGAAATTTAACAAACAAAATTTCCCATATTTAGTCCACCTAATTCAACCCTTATACCATGACACCTTAAATTCTCATGTGAAAACCCAAACATAGGCCCCCTTTTAAACCAACCTTTATGAAAAGGGCTTGCACAGACAGCAAGACCCCCGCCACCCTCCTCAAAACACTGATAGTGCCATGGGTTGCCTGTGAACTTATAGCAACCAATCAATAGAATTGAATAAAGAGACAAATTAGTAATAACCAGACATCATAATAATTAAACTAATAAACATAACGTTTCCTTATTATTAGTCGGGTTAATATTAGAACGAGGAGTGTCCAGTTCATGATCCTCCAACTTGATCAATTTGCAGAGCTACTACTAATTTGTTGGGGGTTTCCACAACATTCAGAATTTATGGGGAAAGAAAGAAGGGAGAGAGAGAGTGAGAGTTTTAAATTTTGATTTATCCTTCCCATTTTACTTTTCCATTTTCCCGTAAGAGAGAGGAGGGCTTATCCATACTCCCAATCTCCCATTCGCAACACATCAGATATTAATGCTGAATTGATCAAGGTAGAGCTTACCAGAAATTTGGAGGAGGAAAGAAGTAGATGGGGGAAATGGAGTCATTGTCGTGAAAAGCTTGAGGGAGGAAGAGATGAGGTGATCCCCGGAGAATCAGACCGGACCCATTTTATAGCCATGGATGACCAACCCGATGCCTCCAACGATGGTGGAGGTGTGGCTCACCTCCCTTGGAGAGTCCCTTCACCGATGGATCTTCCCCAAGTTTTACCCAGGAGCGAGATCCGCTGCCCCCGGTGAGCTTCTTCTCCCGCCCACGATTTTCCCTTCCGCCCCTGGTTTTCCGCCCAGCCCTGCTCGCTGGTTTCATTCATTGTTCCCTGCTGGTTCTGGTTTTTGGCGTGAAATATCATTTTGCTTTATCATATATATATATATATATATATAAGATGATATATATATACATATTTATAAAGTTTTATATATGTACCTATATATTCATATATACATATATTTATCAAAGCATGCACAGTACTCGCGAAAACAATGCGCAAAGGGTGTCGCTGTGTTCGTAACAATCATACGAAGTTAACGAAATTATTTAAAGTTGATTCCGAGTTCGTTATTCATAATTATTCACTCAAATCAGTACGCAACTCAAAACAGATTATTTCGGCTACCTTTCTCAAATCTCATCGAATTTAAACGGAATGAATTGCGTTGCGCTCATATTGATCATACGAGTCTGATGCGAGTAACTGGGATCAATTCTGAGCTCGTGTGCTCAATACTTTAAAGTGGCGTTGTTGCGTCACTCGATGTTACTCAAAATGGTTGTTTTCTCTAAACGGCCTTGGATTGGAATGAAACGAGTTCCGTTGCACTCGTACCGACCATACGAGTCTAACACAACTAACGGAGGTCAATTCGGAGCACGTATGCTCACTATACTAAAATTGCATCGTCGTGACGCGCTACGATACTCAAAATAGTCATTTTCACCAAATGACCTCGGATCGGAACGAAACAAATTCTGTTGCACTCGTATCGACCATACGAGTCTAACGCAACTGTCGGAAGTCGATTCGGAGCACATATGCTCCATATTCTAAAACTGCGTCGTCGTGGCGCACTACGGTACTCAAAACGGTCAATTTCACCAAATGACCTCGGATTGGAACGAAACGAATTCCGTTGCACTCGTATCGACCATACGAGTCTAACGCAACTGACAGAAGTTGATTTGAAGCACGTATGCTCAATAAACAACTTTGACGTTGTGGCGAAGCACGATGCTACCCAAAACAGTTATTTCTGTAAATAACCACCACTATGTGGTGAAGGTCGGGTCGTGGTTGCCCTATGACCCGGACTAGGTTCCTCCATGGGTTCAACTGAACCGGCTAGACCCCTTTTCAAAGTCGGGATGTTACACTTCAGATTCTGGACATGCAACATGATCAGAAAGAGAAATGGAGGAAATTAATATCTGATCTTTGTCAGAACAATTCTGACTGTCTTCCTCATCAGTGAGTGCCATAAGACCTATCTGAACATTGTCTTCATCATCCTCCTCTATGTCACTATCTGAGTGTGATAGAGGGGCCCTGATTCTAACCTTTGTAGCTGGGTAGTCTTCATCTTCTTCTGCTGCAAATAGCCCAATGGAGGCTTCTTCTTCATTTTCAGAATCTGATGTTGAGGAATCAGATTCACTCCAGCTTCTTTCTTTCTTTGCTAGGAGAGATTTTTCAGCCTTCCTATCTTTTTGGTGATGATGCTTATTATCACCATTCTCCTTTCTTTTGGCTGGACAGTCAGCTATGACATGTCCAGGTTTGCTGCAGCTATAGCAAATAATGTTATTAGAAACTTGCTTACTAAGTTTGGAATCATACCTGTCACCCTTTGGGTGATGTCTTTCATATTTCCTGCTTTCCTTCTTGTAGTGTGATGATGAGGAGGGCATGTTCTTCCATTGCCTCCTCTTCATTATTTTATTGAACTGCCTAAAAAAGGCAGCAAATTCTTCATCAGAGGAAGAGCTTCCTGAAGTGCTGACTTCAGGTTCAGCACTTCTTCTTGGAGGAGACACCATCCTGCTCTTGCTTCTCTTGGAGCTATCAGCTTTGAGAGCTACAGAATTCTCCCTTGCTTGAGCCCTTGTAGAGGTGTCCTCTTCCTTCCTTGCAGACAGCTGCATCTCATAGGAGAGCCATTTTCTAAACAATGTGTGAGTTGGGGTCTCACCAAGCTTGGCCACTTTCCTGATGGCACAGATTTTTGTGTCCCAGTCCCTTGTTAGAGATCTAAGGAACTTATCATTCAACTCATAGTTGGTGAATGCTCTCTCATAGGTTCTCATCTCATTAACTATTCTGAAGAACCTCTCATAGCACATGGAGATGTTTTCCTGGCTCTGCTACCTGAAGGCTTCATACTCTTGATTAAGGAGTGACTTCCTATCATCCCTTACTTCAGTTGTCCCTTCCATATATACTACCAATGTATCCCACATTTCCTTGATAGAAGTGCAGTGTACCAAGTTTTGAAAAGTGGAGTCATCAATAGCATTAATTATGATGTTCTGGGCCCTTTTGTCCATGGTGAACAACTATAGTTCATCCTTGGTCAAATCTTTGAATAATTTGGTCACTCTTCTTGTTGGATCTATAGTGGAGGCTGTTTGAAAAGTGAAAGGTCCTTCTTCAACTATAATGAAGATCCTTGGATCAGATGCTTCCATAAACAGTCTGATCTTTTGCTTCCATATGCCAAAATTTTCTTTGTTGCATATGGGCAACTTCATAGATCTCATTTCCTTCTGCAATCTAAAGAAAGCTATTGGATTGTGATGTAACTATTACTTTATGGGATCTGGTCAGACAGTTATGTCCTTCTTGACCAACCTAGCTCTGATACCACTTGTAAGTTTATAAAGGATGTAGTCTAAATCACCTAGAGGGGGGGTGAATAGGTCTTTTGATTTTTACTTAGATGATATAGCTAGTTAAAATTATACTAAACAAGTAATCAAGCAAACCAGAAAAAACACAAGCATCTATAGTGGTTCCCCAAGACAGTGTGTCTATGGGTAGTCCACTTTCCCCCTTCACCCTTCTAACAGTGTGTTAGAGAGAGTCAACTCCTCCAATCTCAGCTTTAAGAGCTTACAACTCAGATCCCTCAGGATCTCTCAGGTTTTTCCAAACCCTACCTCAGGCTAAACAGCCCTACCTCAGATCAGCCACTAATCCTACAACTCAGACCACAGCTGGTCCTACAAACTCAGGCCAACAAGCCCTACCTCAGAGGAATCCACCTCCTACAGCTCAGTCAATAACCTATAACTCAGACAACAGATCCTACAAACTCAGGTCTTCAGCCCTACAACTCAGAACCCAAAGGTTCCTACAATCTTAGACCAAATGGTCCTACAGTAAAAGAGTATTTGAACTTACTATAGCTAACAACACAGTAAAGATGTCTCCTGTAGTTTATGCACAGCTTGTGCTATCCTGTAGCTGATGATGATAATGGCAGCTACAACTTGATCTTCCTATTCAGTTGAGGGGTGGAAGATCACCTTGCTCTTTCTTGCAAAGGAACTAACATTATCTCTCAGATTCTTCTTGCTTGTTCAGTGAGCAGGAGGAGAATGAGAAGATCTGCTTGGCCGACATTGGAACAGTAATTGTTAAGCACTTCACCAGTGCTTTCAAAGTTGCCCTAAATTCTTCTTTTATACATCTCTGATCTTCAACGGCTCTTAGCTGACCTCCTGTCAGGTATGGGAGTGATTGGTGGTCCCCACAATGCATTCCTGCAGCTTGCGCCAAAAGCAGAACCAGCCAGATCATGTTTGAACTGTCTCAGCGGTTGGGCTGAGATGGCCAGCCATCTCAGCGGTTTTCTTCTATCTGCAGCTCAGCTGGCCCAGACACCTTCTCAGCGGCTCCTGGCCTTGTCTCAGCGGCTCCTGGCCTTGTCTCAGCGGTTCAGCTGAGACTAAGAGCTTGTTTCAGCAGTTTTGTCAGTAAACAAACTGAACAACCCCTGCACCTTATTAAGTCCTAACCCTGCATGCTTATGAGATAGAAATAGGGTTTATCAAATACAACTTGTACTTAGTATTGAGTATGAGGCCTTCTTCAAATCAAGGGAACATTGAGGGTCAATTTCCCAACATAGGGTTCCTGAGGGAGAGAGGAAGAGGAAGCCCCAGCAAGAAGAAGAACAGCCGATTGTGATTAATGCTCTATTTGTTTCTGTCTTCTCTTCTCCTTTTATTCTCTCTATTCAATTTCAAATTTCTTTTATTTTCTGGTATGCCTTGAAAAGGTAATCTTCTGATGACATTCTCTTTCTTTCCTCTTTAATTCTCGGTCCGTTCATCTACAAGGAATATGGTTCCAAGAAACTTTTTGTGTCCTTCTTTAATGCTCCTTTCTATTTCAGGCAATTATTGAGCTGTTGGGGAACGGTCTTGAAGGATGTGGGCATGAAAGAAGGATCAGAGAGACAGTTGAAAAGATATACTTTTACAGACTGTATTCGACGTAGCGTCGAATTCATTTCTTCTCTAATCGACGTAACTTCGAGTTCTTGTAGAAGTAGCTTCGATTTCACCTCTGCTCTGATTGAACTCTACTAGTCGATGTTACATCGACATCTTATCGACGAGTACGTCGAGTTGATCTGCCTGGTTCTTAACTTCATCTTCTGCGTCGAGATGAAGTCGACGTTGCGTCGACTATAGATGGCTTCGACAGATGACATCTTCTGCGTCGAGTTGAAGTCGTCGACTTCACTAGTTACTCTGACAAGTCCCTGACCTATATGTCGATATCTATTCGACGTAATGTCGACTTGAGTCACTTCGACAGAAGGGTTGACCCACTTGGACTTCTAGTCAGAGCAGCGTCGATATGGACTCGATGTTGCGTCGAATTCTATTCGACGCAAATATTAACTTAGCCCAATTTTGCTTCCCTTGATCTGGTCCTGATACCCTATGTTGAGTATGACATCATAAGACATTTAATGACCAGATTACCCTCACTATACAATGGGTAATTTACTCCTAGAGGATAAAATCACTTTTAGTTAATTTGTTAAGTTAAATCAAGGGTTTTTCCCAACAATCTCCCCCTATTTATCTTAACAAATTTACAGATTGAATAAAGTGATTTTACATATTCTTTTGTATGAACAACAGTACATTAATGTAAAATATGTCCAAATTTGTTAACATTTTACCTTGCTCAACTGGCAGAGATGAGTGTTATTGTACGCCAATTCGATATTTCGCCATTTTTTCGATGCAAAGGTCTGGTAGTGGTTGGTTTGAAACGTTGTTGAACATCCACATCAATATCAGCTCAAATGGAGAGATTTTTTCTGTAAAAGAAAGGCGAAGCAATATTTCTACTATCGTAGCCGCCTTAGATAAGGTGTACAATTTGGATTGGTATAGCAGTGCTTCTAAAAATGAATGCACTGTTGCTGTTGTTTCAAATGGATGCTTAATCAGGTATTTACTTGAAAGATATGATTTTCAGCATGTTTTGAAAATTTATCTTTGTTACTGTAAATAGCTTTATTTTTTCAAGTGCATTCTATAAGAATCAGTTTTGGATTGTTTTGCATGCATTTCATATACCAAAGAAATGAGGTATCTCCAGAAACAATAAAGTTTTCACCATAGAACTCCAAATTTCTATCTTGAAGGTGTTCAATGTGATGTATATATTTTTTAACTACAGTTCTGTGGAGTCACAAAACATTCTCGCCAAGCCAATCAAATCTGCAGTTGAGAAGTATGCTCTACTTCCAGAATTCTTAAAGGTACCTCTCCTTTATTTTAGCTCCTGTATTCTTTAAAGTTGAATCATTGTTTGTGAATTTTAATGAGTTGATTGACAGGTGCGTGGCTTGGTAAAACAACACATTGATTCATTCAATTACTTCACTAATCATGATATAATGAAGATCATGAAGGCGAACGACCTCATTGTCTGTCCCCAAGACCCATCTCTTTATCTCAGGTCAGCAATTTTTTGTGCTTGATGCTTGTTTTGCCTAAATTTGTTGTTTGTACAAGTGACTGCTCTGGATTCCTGGTTGCCACACCTACTACAGCCATTCCAGCAGCCACTCCAGCTTCGATTCCGGACACGAAATCCTGAAAGAGGAATTTTTTACGCGAACAGATATATAATTGTTTTCTAGATAGTATTAGTTACTATGTATTTTTGGTTGTATAATTAGCAGAGAGAGTATCTTGGATGGAATTGATCATTTATTGACTTCTATTTTCTTTCCAAGTATTAATGTGCTTATTGTCATTTAATTTATGTACGATTAATTAATGTTATAGTTGTAGATATACCTATGTATCTATAGATGCACATTTGCCTGCGAGATTTGAGGAGAAATTAAGATTTATGCTCTAGTTTTTTTAAAAAATACATAATTTAGTATTTGCCACGGTTTAAAACCGTGGCAAATGTTTTTTTAAAAACATTAAATTTGTTTTTAGCCACGGCTAAAAATCGTGGCAAATAGTCTGATTATTTGCCACGGCCGGAAGCCGTGGCAAATAGTCTATTTTTTACATTACGGAAACCTTTTTGCCAGGGCCTAAAACCGTGGCAAAAGCTCAAGGTATTAGCCACGACAATTTTTTGGGTGGCTAATACTAATTGCCACGGCCAATTCGTGGCTAAAAACCTTTCTCCACGCGACATTTAGCCACGAACTTTTTCCGTGGCTAGACCGTGGCAAAAGATCTTTAGCCACGGTTTTAGACCTTTTGCCAGGGCAAATTGCCCTGGCCAAAAATCTGTTTTCTTGTAGTGATTCATTACAACATAGACATAACATAGGACAAACTGAAATAATATGCAGTTTCATTTACTTGACAGGCAGTAAAGTTGTATAATATTTGTTCTTCCCAGAATATATTTGTGTTCAAAATGAATAATCATAGAATACCTTAATAAACAAAAATTTAGGAATCCTTCTCAGGAGTCTTCCTTTTTCTTGAGAATACTATTGGGGTGACTTTCCTTGGAGCAACATTGGATTTGTCATGCTCCCCCTGTGCTTGTGCATTCTGCTCAGCATCCACAACAGCTTCCTTGGCAATCTTGGCCACCTCATCTAATAGATTCTCATCTTGAGGCTTCCCTTGATCCCCTGTTGTGCTTACAGCTTCCAATTCCATATCCATATTCCTCTGAATATCTAGAGCAGGCTCCCCCTGAATTGTTGCCTCTATTTGTTCATCATTTACTTTTTCTGGGAGCTTCCCCTGATCTACAGGCTCCCTGTGGATTTGTGCTCCTTGGAAGGAAGCCACTTTGTCAGGGGCAGGCTCCTCATTAAATTTTTTTTATTCTGTCCTCCCAACTGCAAGACAGGTCTCTCTTCCTCCAAAATATTCTCCCCCTTCTTGACCTTGCTGGCAAGTGAGGTTAAGAATTCCTTTGACACCATGGAGGAAGATATAAACTCTTTGAGGCTCTGAAATGATTTTTGAAACCTTAATAACTCACCCTCTATCTGTGAGTGTTTTCTGTCAAATTTTCTAGCCTGAGAGGCCACTTGATCAGCAAATATGGAGGAGGCAATGGCCACAGCCTTGGAGATGATTTGCTCAAGATCAACTGTGGGTGGATAAGATGTAGATGGAGGAGGTGATGGAGGAACATCTTCTTGGATGGGAGAGAGAGAATGATACACCTCTGGTGAGAAGTGAATTGATGAAGGTGGAGGTGGAGCAGGTTGATAATCTGGAATTGTAGTGGATGGAAGTAGATGAGTTTGCAGAGGAAATGGCTCAGGTAATGAGGTGGATTAGAACTATCGTTGTTGTTGTTGTTGTTGCTGCAGTTGTTGAGAAGAGTGTTGAGCTGGGATATCTTCCTGATGGGGCTCTGGAACAGTGTCCATTGAGGGAAGATCATCCCTTGGGGGATCCGGTATCTCCCTATTTGGCTCTAGAGGAGGAGGAGATGGGGGAGGACATGATGGAGGAGATGTTGCAGCTTGACCAGGATTTAAAATCTGCCTGGTCCATTTTGAGAATATCCCTATGTTGATCCTTTTTCCAGGAGGAATGGGCACTCCTTTTGATTTACAGACATTTGGGTAATGCTGGAAGAGTACCTGGCTCATTATCCTCATGTATGCATTCTTCTTGTGGGAGTACTTATGCCCAATCATCTTTAGTAGGCATCTTCCCCAATTGATCTTCTTTTTCAGGACAAGAGCTCCCATAATCTACTGTTGTTGCTTTGGAACAGCAGCATGTGCAGAGATCTTACACAACAGAACCTTTCCTACTATATCTGCTAGGAATATATATTCTTCTCCAAGATCCATTTTCTTCAGATTGATTTGCTTGTCCTTTTGAACTGCATTAGTTCCAGGGCCCTCTTAGCCTCATCCCCTATTAGTTCATCTGTCTCATTTCCAGGAACAAGATCATATGTTTGGTTTAAGATATCCTCTGTTATCAGTATGTTTGTGTCATTAATTTTCCCTTTGAGACTTGACATAAGGGTGTGCACAGAAAACCAAAACCGACCAAACCGACCCGAACCGGCCCAAACCGAACCGAATTTGGACCGAACCGATCAGTTCGGTTTGGTTTCGGTTTTGGGGGGCTGAAAACCGAGCCTATTCAGTTCGGTTTCGGTTTATATGGTTGATAAACCGAAAAAACCGAAACGATTATAAGTTTGGACTTGGAGTTTGTTCCGTCGTATTAAAATATGAGGTTGTGAGCATTGAGTTTGAAGTTGAACCCAAAATAACGAGACCATGTAATATCACTTATCTTATCCTAAGTTTGTAACAATTACCTGAGCGTGAACGAGTAAATTAAATATGTTGTACTTATTTATTTTTATTTTAAACTAATACTTAAACTTATTGTATTAATCGTACAAGTTAATCTAAATGTTATTGTGTTTTTTCAATTTCCCTTCAATGTTGATGAACTGCTTTCTAGATTTACTATTAGAAAATCACTTAGACAAACATTAAAATTAATTTCGGGGATAATATGTTTTAGGTTTACCGAAAAACCGAACCGATGTTAAAAAACCGAATCAAACCGAACCGACCCGATCCATTTCGGTTCGGTTTCGGTTTTGGGTGTGTAAAAACAGAGCCTATTCGGTTCGGTTTCAGTTTTATCTAAAATTGAACCGAACCGAACCGCTTGCAGGCCAAACTTGACAGAAGCAAACACTGAGACTTGGCGAGTTCGTCGAACGCAGAATGTTGTTCGTCGAACGAAGAATGAAGTTCATCGAACGAAGAATGAAGTTCATCGAACGCAGAGACGGGACAGAAGAATGAAGTTCGTCGAACGCAGAATGCAGTTCGTCGAATGCAGATTGAAGTTCGTCGAATGCAGAGAAGACATGAAGATATCAAAGGAAGGATTATCGTCGAGAAGATGCAGTAGCCTTGTCGCTTAAAAGACTTAGTGTGACTGATGGCGTTGGACATCATCGTAAAGAAGGCGTGACGTCGAGAAGACTGAAGAAGGATAGCTGAAGACAAGCAGTTGCTAAAGCATAGTCTGTCGACATGATATCGCTCATGTCGTCGAAAGAACAAAGTGATTACGATGACAGACTACAAGAAAGAAGATCACGACGACACAGTCAGAGATTGCATATCGCTGTATATGTAGAAATGCCAGAATATCTCATATCGTCGAGACATCAGCGTCAGAGGAAGAAGCTAGAAGACTTGAAGATCCACCAAGGTCTAAGGCATCGACAAAGTCCTGTCGTCGAGATATTATCCATATCGTCGTAATGCTGATAGTATCGGCATGAAGCTGGAAATATCGTCGAGACAAAATTCAAATGTTGCGGACGCGCTATCAGCAATTAATGTCGCCGCCTGATTGTCCAATCAGTGCGTGCTCTTAAGGAATGGGGCGTCTGACACTTAAGGAACTTTTTCAGAAGACCGTTGGGAGCCTCGCAGTCTTATAAAAGAGATAAGAGGTTGCACTAAAGCAAGAATCAATCGAAAGAGAGAAATCTTCGTTAGAGAGACAAGAACGAAAAAGAATCCCGCCGTTGCTTCTAAATACAATAGTACACATTCTGCGGAGAAGAAGAAGAACAAGTAGAGAACATGAATCAAGCGTTCTCAGAAGAATCAGTCATCTCCATTGACTGATAAGAAGCCATTCCTCATCAGGCTAAGAAAAGAGATTGAAGAAGAACTGTGTTTTTAAGATCTGAATCAGAAACATCTTCTTCAACCTCAAGTTGCCGATCTCCATCAGGCTAAGTTGCCGATCTTCATCTGGCAGAAGAAATAGTTTTCATCACTGTAATTCTTTTATTCTTGTAAGGCTTGAGGGCCTAAGTGTCTAGCTTGAGGGATGGAGAGCTATGAGGCTTGAGGGCCAGGGCAGTGGACTTGCGGGTCTGATTTTGTCTAGCTTGAGGGCTGGAGAGTTGTGAGGCTTGAGGGCCAGGGCAGTGGACTTGCGGGTCCGATATTGTCTAGCTTGAGGGCTGGAGAGCTGTAAGGTCTTGCGGGCCTAAACTGTAGGTACAAGACTTGCGGGTCTGTGTTGTGTAGGGCTTGAGGGCCTGAGTGTCGAGCTTACGGGCTCGGGTGCAGTAGGGGCTTGCGGGCCTAGGCTGTAGGACTTGCGGGTCCGTGTTGTAAGGCTTGCGGGCCTGAAGATTTGGCGGAGTTTGCCGAGCCTAGCACACTGCTAGGCGCAGAGGGAAAGAGGACTACTCAAGACACCCGGTCTTGAGGAACCTCTATAGATCACTGTGTGCTTTTCTGTGTTGTGCTTTATAATTTATAGATCAATTAATCAGAAATCAAGAACACCTAAAGGGGATAAAATAATTTGTAAAACCTATTCACCCCCCCCCCCCCCCCCCCCCCCCCCCCCCCCTCTAGGTGATAAGTTGACACCCAATAAACAACAAGTGGTATCAGAGGGAGGTTGTTCAAAGAAAAGTTTAACAGCTTGAACAGATCTGCCCTTGGGTGTTCATTCATCATAGCTATAGAATCAAGAATAACTGTTTGCTCTAGGGAGAACTTTGCCCTTTGGAAAGTAAGAGCAAGAATATTCATGGAGGCAATGGATCCTAGAATGTTTCAAATCATTCAAGAAGGGCCATATGTCCACAATCCAGTGTCCAAGAAAATGACTGAAGATGAGATCATCCTAGTCAAATTGGACAAGGAAGCCAAAGATATTGTAGCTGGTGCAGTTGACATCTTAACATTTCAGAAACTGGCTCCCTACATAACAGCAAAAGATATGTGGGACTCTCTAACAGTCCTTATGGAAGGATCAAAAGGAGAAAGAAGCAAAGCAGCTAAGAAGAAAGTCAGAACATTGAGTGACAGTGACTCAAGCTGTTCAGCTCAGAAGAGAAGACTCGGTTTGGACTGACTGTCCTATCTGAGTCAGAGGAAGAAATCCAGGATGAAGTCTCACCTGAACAGGTATGCATAAGGGCTCCTCTATCTACCTCAGACTCAGAATCGGAGACAAGCTCATCTAGTAACGATGACTGGTCCAAGTCATACAATGATCTTCTAGAAGATGTCAAGATGCTCAAGATGTTGTGCAAGGAGCAAGATGCAAAGATCTCAGCTCTTCAAGCCAGAAACTCTGATCTCTCGGAAAAGGCTGAAAGGCTGACTCTATAGAACGCAGATTTCTGCCAGCTCAAAAGAGACTACAATGCAAGCTCCAATCTTGACCTGATGAGCAAGTTTGGAAAAACCCTGAAGGCACTAGTGGATAGCAGGGAGTTGTGTTACTCTCTCACCAAGGAGGTTGTACTTCTAAAGAAGGATAGAAATCAGGCTGGTCTCCTGAAATCGAGGGCTAATAAAGTCAGGAATGTGGAGGACAAATCCTCTATCAAAAGAAATCCAGTAGCAAGCTCCCCCAAACCAGAGACCTCTCCTCCACTGGTAAATGGTTGTTGCTCCACTCAAAGAAGGGAGCAGGGATGCTTCAAGGAAGACAGATCAGGCAGACCCTGTGGGAAGAAGGCTAGCTTGGGGAAGGTAATCTCACCCTATGACAAGAATACTGGGCAATCCAATCTTGGGTATCTCAAGAATGGGAGCTCCACAAGTGAAGCAAAGAACATGCCAAAAACCTCAAGGGTACCTCATGAAAGGATGACCACGAGGAGGCATGAAGTTACTGGGTCTACAGAAACAAGGAAATCAGTAAAGAAGACTGACTCCAGATGGAAAGCTGTGGTGATGATTGTCAACATCACACTCACAATCAGTACAGATCACTCTCCTTCAAATATCCCTACGTTCATACTCAAAGGACTCATGCTCACGCAGCTAGCCAGAAAAGAAGATACAACAGGTTTGAATGTTGGTGCTGTGGAAAGACCGGGCACTTTGCAATTGATTGTTGGTACAAACCAACTGCTCCAAAGGCAACGAATGCTAAACTTGCAAATCGCCTTGTTCATTATCACTATGCATATCCTGGAGTAGTTAAATCCAGTATGCCCGTTAAAGCTAACAATTTCCTAGGACCCAAATTTACTTGGGTACCTAAGGCCTTGTAATCTCATTTTGCAGGTAGTCCAAGAGCCCACCAGAAGCAAATCTGGGCCTTGGACAAGGTGGGTGTTCTGACCCACAGGCAGAACAACAAAGTCTATTTAATAACAAACTTAGTGCAGGTCATCCTACTAAAAGGGGCCTAAAAAGCTGACGTTAGCTGAATAAGTCTTGGAATCTGAAATCGTCGATACAAAAATTTGTTACGACGACACAATAGACGTTACGACGACAAAGTATCAAGTTGGGAGGATGCGTATCCAAGGATCATTTCGGCGACAATAAGCGTATCGTCAAAATACAATCGAGCTATTTATCACGGGATTAGATCGGTCCATCAGAGCCGTCTGATCGCTCTTTTTCTTTCAAAGGTACACGCCTCTTCACCTACCGACACTATAAATAGAGTGAATGCTCGAAAATAAAAATTATGCTATTATTTGCCCTAAGCTATTCCGTCGACAAACCCCCGCTTCGTCTCCGACGTATTGCCTTCTCTCTCACTCCGAATCAATGGCTCCCAAGAAAGAAGAGGTGATCTCCGGTTGTGAACTCCAGCGAGGGGGTTTCAATACCTGCTCCGATGAGATAAGGTCAGTGATAGGGTTGCTGGATCAGGACTGGAATATCTTCTATGCGAACCCTCGGTTCTTCTCCACCGTGAATTAGCAGAGTTCTTCGCCGAAGCAAGAATCAACCACACTGAATCACAGATCAAGTCCAGGGTGGGAGCTAAGAAGGTTAAAATATCTGCGAAAAGCCTAGGAAAAGCGCTGCATCTGCCAAGAATCCAACGGGGAGAGGAAGAAGAAGAGCTGACCTCAGAGGATGTGTCCGCAAGCTATACCTGGTGCTGCCATACAGGGAAGACCTACGGGTCCATTAAGAGAGCAGAAATTAATCAAAAGGGGAAGCTGCTGGCCGACATTGTTGGCAAAGTTCTGTTGTGCAAACCTAGGTCTCATGACCGAATCTCTAAAGACATGTTCATTGTCATGGCCCGGATAATCCATTCTAAGAAGCCCAACTGGAGTGAGTTCCTCTTCCAGAGAATGAAGAACACCCTGAAGTCCCCTTCATACGAAAGAATACTGTCCCTTTACCTTCTAAACACCCAGGGTGAAGTACTGCATAAGAGAATGGGAGTTTCCCTACACTACTCCAAGAGACTGGATGCAAAAATGCTAGATCGATGGGATAGGTCTATCCCTAAACCATAATCTGATGTTCAACCTGCTCCAAAGAAACAAAAGAAACAAGCATCCCCAATAGATCCCTCCAAAGAAGATTCATCAAGCAGTTTTGATGACATACCTCCACCCCCACAAATCCCTGGTACGGCTGAGGGGGAGACTTTCACCCTAAGGGATTTTCCAGGAACAGTACCAGAACTTGCTCCCACAGAGGTTAATGAAGAAAGTAGAAACCCCAACTTGGGGAGTGTTCCCGCTGAGGGGGAGTCCCAACTTGGGAGCTCAGCCCAAGACGCAGAGATGATTGATGGGGAGCTCCCGGCAGGAGGCTCAGCCCAAGGTAATGCACAAGTTGAGGGGGAGACCCAACTGGGGTACTCTTCCCTAGAAGATCAAGGGAATGCGCCCTCTACCCGAGAAGATCGAGGCACTATGCCTGAGCCTATGGAAGACCTCACTCTCTCAGACTGCCGAGAGTTAGTAGCAGCAAGTAAGATTGTGCTTACAAGCCCTGGTACCGGAAAATGTCAAGGGGAAGGCTAAGGTAACAACACACATCAGTGAAGAATCATCTGCAAATATCTCTGAAGAAATTCCACAGGAAAGAGAAGAGGAAGACGAACAAGTTGCTGAGCCATCTTCGGCTCAATTGGGTTCTCTTTTCCACGTGATGTCAGCTCTACTAACTGCTCAGCGCAAACAACTAGAACAATTTATAGTAAAGACTGTGGATAATCTAAGGAAAGAGGTGAAGGGCGAGATCCAGAAAGTGAAGAAAGACATACTCCACCTCAACACCCAGTGCGCTCACTTCTACACTCTGGCAGCTCCGTCCATAGATAAGATGAGCGAGGAAGTCAACAAAGTGGGACATCAAACCCACACAATCCTGACAAAGCAAGAAACATTCTCAAACAATGTGCACTATGGTTTTGAGCAGATAGAAACAGATGCTACAAATAACAGAAATCAAATTCTGAATAGGGTCAATGAGAATGCTCATACCTTAAATACCCATCTGCTTGAATTAAGAAACAATTTGGATACGACTGAACAACACCTGCATGAACAGCTGAATCTAGTCAGATAAGGACTTGAGGAAAGGTTAATTGAACAAGCCCTAAAGGGGGAGAATGAAATAATAAACGCCGGTTCACATCAAGCGATGTGGATAACAAATCAAATAAAGCAGACAATGCAAAAACCCCCATCATTATATGAGGCTGCCAACCCTTCTGCAAGCACTGAATCAGCTGAGTATGGAATAGAATTCGGAGAATCAGCAACCTCCAGGAAAAGAAAGAGAATTCAGAACAGCCAATATCAGCAAAAGAGACTGAGGGAAGTTGAGTTGGATCCACAATCAGGAAGGTGGAGTCCTGTCTCAAGAGAAATAATAACAGAATCATGGATCCATTTTGGATATCCTCAGGAGGACTATCAGAGGGCATACCAGTCAGTTGAATGGCAGAAACATCTGAAGCAGCTGGAAAGGAGGAAGAATCACAAGCTAGCATTCCCACGAGGTCCTCCTCCCTCTCCTAAGAAGATTCCCCTGCCCATCAACTACTATCAGAGGCAAAGGCAGAAAACCAAAGGGGCAAGCAGCAGCAGACACTGATGGGGCACCAAATTAAAATCTTAATGATTCTGTTGGGGCAAATGAATACTAATTTTTATTCATTAACATCTAATCTATTTATATGCTTGGTATCCATTGTGAAGAACATTTAATCTATTTATATGATTGTTGCTTTATGTGTGATGCTATTATCTGAAATCATAAATCTTTTCATGAGTGGCATTTATCATTGAGGTAAGTTAGGGCTTCTTCAAATAGGGGGAGATTATTGGGAACAGTGCCCAGCAGTGTTCCTGATTTGAAGAAGTGCTCAGCTCAATGATAAGTGCAAATGTATTTAATGTCATATCTAGTTCATGTTTGCAGAGATCAGACAAAGTACAATATCGTCGAGAAGAATAGGAGATGTCGTCGACAAAGTATGCTTTTCGTCATGATGATGAGCAAAGCAAACGCTGAGACTTGACGAGTTCGTCGAACGCAGAATGTTGTTCGTCGAACGAAGAATGAAGTTCGTCGAACGAAGAATGCAGCTCGTCGAATGCAAAGACGGGACAGAAGCAAACGCTGAGACTTGGCGAGTTTGTCGAACGCAGAATGATGTTCGTCGAACGAAGAATGAAGTTCGTCGAACGCAGAGACGGGACAGAAGAATGAAGTTCGTCGAACGCAGAATGTAGTTCATCGAACGTAGAATGATGTTCGTCGAACGCAAAGAAGACATGAAGATATCAAAGGAAGGATTGTCGTCGAGAAGATGCAGTAGCCTTGTTGTTGAAAAGACTTAGTGTGACTGATGGCGTTGGACATCGTCGTAAAGAAGGCGTGACGTCGAGAAGACTGAAGAAGGACAGCTGAAGACAAGCAGTTGCTAAAGCATAGTCTGTCGACATGATATCGCTCATGTCGTCGAAAGAACAAAGTGATTACGACGACAGACTACAAGAAAGAAGATCACGAAGACACAGTCAGAGATTGCATATCGCTGTATATGTAGAAACGCCAGAATATCTCGTATCGTCGAGACATCAGCGTCAGAGGCAGAAGCTAGAAGATTTGAAGATCCACCAAGGTTTAAGGCATCGACAAAGTCCTGTCATCGAGATATTATCCATATCGTCGTAATGCTGTCAGTATCGGCATGAAGCTGGAAATATTGTCGAGACGAAATTCAAATATTGCGGACGCGCTGTCAGCAATTAATGTCGCCGCCTGATTGTCCAATCAGCGCGTGCTCTTAAGGAATAGGGTGTCTGACACTTAAGGAACTTTTTCAGAAGACCGTTGGGAGCCTCGCAGTCTTATAAAAGAGATAAGAGATTGCCCTAAAGCAAGAATCAATCGAAAGAGAGAAATCTTCGTTAGAGAGACAAGAACGAAAAAGAATCCCATCGTTGCTTCTAAATACAACAGTACATTCTGCGGAGAAGAAGAAGAACAAGTAGAGAACAAGAATCAAGCGTTCTGAGAAGAATCAGTCATCTCCATTGACTGATAAGAAGTCGTTCCTCATCAGGCTAAGAAAAGAGATTGAAGAAGAACTGTGATTTCAAGATCTGAATCAGAAACATCTTCTTCAACCTCAAGTTGTCGATCTCCATCAGTCTAAGTTGCGGATCTTCATCTGGCAGAAGAAACATTTTTCATCACTGTAAATCTTTTATTATTGTAAGCCTTGAGGGCCTAAGTGTCTAGCTTGAGGGCTGGAGAGCTGTGAGGCTTGAGGGTCAGGGCAGTGGACTTGCGGGTCCGATTTTGTCTAGCTTGAGGGCTGGAGAGCTATGAGGCTTGAGGGCCAGGGTAGTGGACTTGCGGGTCTGATATTGTCGAGCTTGAGGGCTTGGGTGCAGTAAGGGCTTGCGGGCCTAGACTATAGACACGGGACTTGCGGGTTTGTGTTGTGTAGGGCTTGAGGGCCTGAGTGTCGAGCTTGCGGGCTCGAGTGTAGTAGGGGCTTGCGGGTCTAGGCTATAGGACTTGCGGGTCCGTGTTGTAAGGCTTGCGGGCCTAAAGATTTGGCGGAGTTTGCCGAGCCTAGTACACTGCTAGGTAGGCGCAGAGGGAAAGAGTACTACTCAAGACACCCGGTCTTGAGGAACCTCTATAGATCACTGTGTACTTTTCTGTGTTGTGCTTTATAATTTATAGATCTATCAATCAGAAATCAAGAACACCTAAAGGGGATAAAATAATTTGTAAAACCTATTCACCCCCCCCCCCCCTAGGTGATAAGTTGACACCCAATAAACAACAGCGTGGGAGCGAGGTATTTTGCTTCATAGTTGAGCCGAATTCCTCAGAGTTTGGAAAGCTTGTTGTTCAGGGTTGACGTTGGGGTTAGTGAAATTCACCCCAGGAGCCTTGCTTTGGGAGTTCTGTGTTGCTAACAGAAGACAACAAATGTTGTCGCGTTGTTAAAGAAAACAGAACTTATACGCGCGCACAAATTTCACAATGCGGCTTATTGCATTAAAGGAGAACACATAAGAGCGGGACAAAGATATTGTAGATAAAAAGGCGTGTGGTTAGCGCCCTCTACTAGGGGAGGGACCTTTGCCTGAGTGTTTCAGCTCATTCACGTCCGGCCATGGCGCGGTCCTTTGATGGATTTTCATCCCGTGGTGAGAGTTGGTTCGGTCCGGGTCTTGCTCAAATCTTCTGAGCAAACCCTGTCGGACCAAGCGCTCGATCTCGTCCTTCAACTGGTTGCACCCTTCGTTCCTATGGTCGTATCCGTGGTGGAATTCACAGTACTGCGACTAGTTTCCCCTATTTGGAGCAAGCGGCTCGGGCCTACGAAGCTCTTCACTATCGCGGATGGCAAGGAGCACGTTGGTTCGGGTGGTGTTTAAGGGAGTGTAGTCCTGATGCTGTCGAGTTCTCCGGTCTTGGCGGGGGTTTTCATGATTTTCGTTGATTCTCCTGAGATCTGGCAGTTGCTCCTGATCCCTTTTCTTTTTCGAGTTTCCTTCAATCTGTTGGCGATGCGCTTCGATTGCTTCGTCCGCTGCAATCTGAGCTTCGACCCGGTGTACGAGGTCGGGATAGTTGGGCATAGTCTCCCTCATTAGGGCTGAGTAGAAGCTGCCAGGTCGGAGGCCTCCTAAAAAGACGCCACGTAAAAGCTCGGGATCGACCCCTGGAATCTATCATGCCTCAGTAGTGAAGCGGCGGAAGAAATCCTTGACATTTTCACCCTCCTTCTGGCGGATTACTGACAGGTGAGAAGGATCCCGAACAGCCCGACGGGTTGAGATAAACTGATCGACGAATAGTTTAGATAACTTTGCAAAGTTGTCTATCTCTCCTTTCCTCAGAGAGTGGAACCAGGTGCGAGCTTGTCTTTTTAGTGTTGTCGGGAACACTTGGCACAAAAGCTGGTCAGAGGCATTATAGATCCTCATGATGGTGGCGAAATGGTTGACGTGCTCCAGCGGATCGTCTATTCCGTCGTAAGCATCAATGCTCGGTAGTTTAAAATCGTGCGGGACGGGGTGTGCTAGCACCCGTGGAGTCAACGAAGAGCCCTGTTGAATGGGTTGTCGTACAACTACAACTCGTCGCCTTCCGATACCATACTCCTCGATCATCCTGTGCACCCCTTCGCGGGTGATCCTTACATTTGCATATTATCTGTCGGCTTCCCCCGCTAGTGGGTCGTGCTGCCTTCCCTCCAGATGCCCGCCGGGTTGCACTGGGCGGGAAGAACTGTCAGCATTGGAATATTTGTCCTCAGCATTGGCTTCCACACGAGCGATGTTTTTAGGTCGAACCTGACCGGCGACTATCGGAGGCCGAGGAATTTGGGCGTCAACAGGAATGGGGGCGCGGGTGTCCCCGAGGTTCCTCAGAAGATCAAGCATCTCGACTTGCCGCTCTTCAATCATGAGCATGCATTTCTCAACAGCTACTGCCACTTCCACACCGACTCCCTCGAGTGGCAGCACGCCACAGGCAAGCGATTTGTTAGGAGCGTGTTCAGCATGCATCCCAGGAGCTACTCCGTCGGCAGCGCAGATGCTTCTTCTGGTCATCACTGTTGGTCAAGAGTACTGCTGATTATCACTATCTTCCAAGAATCTTCAGAGAGTTGGGAACCATGTTCCCACAGACGGCGCCAAACTGTTGCGGGTCATTTAACGCTCTCCTGGACCGGTCGAGCTGAACCGCCTTAGCTCGAGAGTGATCCGAACGCACAAACGGTCAAAAATGAGAATCAACAGTAGACAGCGAGGTTTTTATGTGGAAAACCTGAAAAGGGAAAAAAACACGGGGCCTAGCCCAGTTCAGAACGATCCACTAGTTTTGTGAGTTACAAAGAGAATTGTTTTTCGAGGGTGACAGGTCACCGCTCATTACGGAGATTTTGTTAAGTCCTTCAAATCCTCGAGAGCCGAGCGTAGTGAAGCATGTTCGAGGACAACCTTGAGCGGAGCAGCCTTGAGCGGAGCGCTGCGGAGCAGCCTGGAGCGGAGCGTTGGTGAGCAGTTTGGAGCGGAGCGCTGCGGGACAGACTGGAGCGGAGCGCTGCGGAGCAGCCTAAAGCGGAGTGCTGCTGAGCAGTTTGGAGCGGAGCGCTGCTGAGCAGGCTAGAGTAGAGCGTTGCGGAGCCGCCTAGAGCGGAGCGCTACTGAGCAGTTTGGAGCGGAGTGCTGAGGAGTCGCCTGGAGCGGAGCGCTGCGGAGCAGCCTGGAGTGGAGCACTGCAGAGTAGCCTGGAGCGGAGCGCTGCTGAGCTGTTTGGAGCGGAGCGCTGCGGGACCCCTGGAGCGGAGCGCTGCGGAGCAGCCTGGAGCGGAGCGCTGCTGAGCAGTTTGGAGCGGTGCGCTGCTGAGCAGTTTGGAGCGGAGCACGGCTGAGCAGCCAAGAGCGGAGCGTTGCTGAGCAACGTAGAGCAGAGCGCTGCGGAGCAGCTTGGAGCGGAGCAGCCTGGGGCGGAGCGCTGCGGGACAGCCTGGAGCGGAGCGCTGCGGAGCAGCCTGGATCCAAGCCACTGTGATCCTCTCAAGTTCTTGAAGTAAAGCTGGAGTGCTGAGGGAGATCTCTGAGGGTAGCTCGGAGGCCGATGGAGATCTTTCAAGAGCCCTCGCCGGAAAACTCAAGAACACCTTCTTCTCCGAGTGCCAAAAGTCCCTTCAAATGGAGGCCTGATCACCCTTTTATAGTTTTTGAGGAGGGCGTTCTGGTAACTGCGTCATGCCAATTTTTGTACGAGCGAATGAGAAGCTTGATTCGGGGCACACAGATCGTCAACTTTGAGATTATGACGAGTTTGCCTACGGTTACGCTGGGCAGCCCGGGCAGCCTCCCAGGTGGTGGTGGCGGCCGACGATCGCCGCCGACGATGGATGATAGTGGCGCCTCTTGAGGATCATACGAGAGCGGAAGCGTTTCCCGTGAAGCGGGAGCGAGCGGGAGCGCTTCCTGCGGAGCGGGAGCGAGCGGGAGCGCTTCCTGCGGAGCGGGAGCGAGCGGGAGCGCTTCCTGCGGAGCAGGAGCGAGCGGGAGCGCAAGAGCACTTCCCGTGGAGCATGAGCGAGCGGAAGCGCTCTTACGGAGCAGGAGCGAGCGGAAGCGCTCTTACGGGTTAGGAGCGAGCGGAAGCGCTCTTACAATGCAGGAGCGAGCGGAAGCGCTCTTACGGAGCATGAGCGAGTGGAAGCGCTCTTACGTGGCAAGAGCGAGCGGAAGCGCTCTTACGAGGTATAAGCGAGCGGAAGCGCTCTTACGGGACATGAGCGAGCAGAAGCGCTCTTACGGTGCAGGAGCGAGCGGAAGCGCTCTTGAGCGATTCTTAAGGAATAAGTGGAAGCGTGAAGCTGCTTAGCTGCGGGATTTAGACCGGACATAAAATTGGGGTTGTCATGCGGGTCCAGGCGAGGCTGTGATGAGAAACACTTGGTCCGACTCAACCTGAACCCTTTTAGGGGAACCCCAACAAGTATTATAGATAAATTTAAACAAATATGCAAGCACTTGTGTATGGGGTTGACACGATAGTATATTTGTCGTTCGTCATATTCGTTGCATTTTTTGTCTCGCTGAATACGAAGGTTAATAAAAATAAAAATAAAAATAGTATAATTTTTACAATTAAATAAAAATTACATAAATTAAATTGATTTATTAAAAGATGTAAAAATTAAAATAAAAAAGGGTCAAAATTACAAAGACGAACGTTTTATGAAAGAGATATAAATATTTATATATTGGGGATGCACCTGAAAATGATTGACCACTAAAGCAAATCCTACACATCAAATGCCCCCGTAGAATATTTATCGTTCGCACTGATTCAGCGCCTTTAGATCCGCTTCGAGATTCATAACAGTTATCCATAAAGAGTTTCTCTACAGTTCCTTTAGATTATTTTTCCCGTTAATCAAATTCCAAGAATTGCTTGATGGAAACCCACAGTTATAAAGTCAAACTGCTTTGCCTGAGAATTTGGACAATGTTATATTTTATACACAGGATAACTGGTTGATGTGCTAATTACATTTATTTTATTTTATTTTTTATTATAAATAATCTAATTTTGATTTAGTTAATTAAAGTAAGCAAAAACAAAATTTGAGCGTTTAATATGTTAGAATTTTTGTTAATATAATAAAATTATTTTAAAAAATTCTTTTGAAATAAATAATGAAATATTCTTAATAGAATTTTCGGAATGAAAAAACAAGTATTTAGAACGTCATAAAATAAAATGCTATAAAACATAAAATTAGAAATCGAGTTTGAGTAGGGCGTGTGATCACTGCCTTAAAGATATTGCACCACTCTCTGGCAGGGCTTTTAACCGATGCTCACTTCTCCAAGGTACAACACCCAGCTAGATCCTGAAACTCCAATGTGCGCAGACATCAAATTAAAGAAGCATGGAGCACCCGAACTTCCACTGGATGAAGCAAATATAGACCACAAGAAAATAGTATTGAAAATACGAGAGCTAAAAGAAGAAAATAAGAGGAATATTGTGTGTGTCTCATATTTAAAGAGCTATTTATAGGCTCAAATTCTATTTCAAAATTTATTAAAATATTTAATACATTTAATTATAATAATTAATATAAAATATTAATTATATAATTTATTAATAATATTAATGTTATAAATTTAACGTTCAAATCTTTATTATATATATATACATGAGTAACAATGCACGGGGGCCCCCCGTGCCCCGCGCGACAGTACCCGGCCTCTGATCGGCGGGCTTCGCCCGCTCCAAATCGATGCATCGCTGCGGGCTTCACCCGCATTCAAGCTGACCAGTTAAATTAATGCGTTGTCGTGAGTTGCCCCCGCATCAAGGCGGGCTGCGCCCACATCAATTCGGGTTGCTCCCTTAACATATACGTATGAGTACTCAAAACGACCGTAAAAAAAATATAAATTAAAATTACATTTTTATTTTAAAAAATTTTTACACTTACGTACAAAATTTTATTTTTCTTCATCTCTCCCTCTCTCTCTTTTTCTCTCTCCTCTTCCTCTCTCTTCCGCCATCTCCCTCTCTCTCCCTTCTCTCTCCCTTTCTCTCTTTCTTTCTTTCTCTCTCCCTCTCTCATGCATACCATTTTTTTTCTTTTGTTGGAATCGGGAATAAGGAGAGAGAATGAGAGATGTGGGAGTTTTGATCTAACGGTCCCTATTTATCATACCATAATTGACGGTGCAGATTTTTTCAATGAATTTTTATTTCAGGCTATTCGCAGGCCGCAGTATTTCTTTTTAATATAGTATAGATATATATATACACGAGTGACAGGCACGGGCCTCCGGCCCGATCCAAGGCGACATTTGTCGTGGGGGCGACATTTATCGTGGTGGGCGACATTTGTCGTGTGGGCGATATTTGTCGTGGGGGGCGACATATTTTGTGGTGGGCGATATTTGTCGTGGGGACATTTGTCATGGGGCGCGACATTTGTCGTGGTGAGCGACATTTGTCGTGGTGGACGACATTTGTCGTGTGGACGATATTTGTCGTGTGGGAGACATTTATCATGGGGGGCGATATTTGTCGTGTGGGGCGACATTTGTCGGGGGGGCAACATTTATCGTGGGGACATTTGTTGTGGGGGCAATGCTTAATGATTTAAGTGCAAAACATGATGTTGGGTAATGTAATAAGTTCATTAGCAAAATATAGCCATCCAAATAATAATATTGTGGCCAATTTGTTAGATCAGAGAATTCAAGAAGCCATCCAAATTCATATCCCTAATTGCAGCAAATTAGGAAGGAGTTACAAGGAATCGTTGAAGGGGATGAAATCAAATTCCTATTTCTTAAGTCAATAAAATCCTCATATAAAGCTTCAGTCAATTAATGTCCTCTCAAGGATCACCAATAATGGCAAATATCTTTGAATACTAATGCTAAAATATTAAATCGTATTTGATGACAACAAAAAGATTAGACTATCATTTAAGAGAACATAATCCCAATTTGTAAACTCATGTAGCCTTAGTCATGTAATATAGGCCTTGGACCCTTCGTCCTTCAACCAAGTAGTATAAAATCAGATGCATACATCTTAAAACAATATTATCAAGGGGATGTTGCTATCGTCAACCCAAGAAGCTATTACAAATACAAAATATGTGAAGATATAGGGCACTCTTTTCAATTTTATAGTTCAATCCCGTTAATATAAAATAACATCAATTTTCAAATGCCAGAGAAATAAAAATAAACTTGTAATTGGATAAAAAGAAGCTTCTTTAGAGATCTCAAATTTGCATAGACTATATTAAAGCTTCCTAGATTATAATTTGTGTTCTCTTGATCTCAAGGGAAAAGAAATACTTTGAGAACTACTAATTTTTCTAAAAATTAGAAGAGAATTGAAGAGATCGTCTTACAACGTTGTCGCCGAAGTCACTGCCGGCAATGAGTGTCACTGCCTTGAGACTTCTGTCGGCAGACATCTCAACCTTGCTCGCTCTTCACTCTGCTCCGCTTCTAGGGAAATGATCTGCAACCAATAAAAACAGACAAATATAGATAGACAAAGGAAAACATAATACCATAGCATCATATTAAAACCCAGGCGCTGCTTTGCCTGGAAGAATGACCTGTGGTTTTTTTTTATTCTGGATCTGAATAATTAACAGCTTCTACTTGGCGATGCTAGCCTTCGTCTAATCTGTCGCAGCTTCAACAGCCTCAATTGCCGCCGAGCCTGTGCAGTAACTATTTTGAATCAAATGTTTATAGAATACTCCAAAGAAATATAGTTTGACAACTTATCATGCATGGAATATAAGGACTTGCATCGCAATCAGGCAATCGTAAACTCGAAGGATTAAGAGATAAGAAATGTAAACCAAATAATGCAGGGAAATGAATATGTTGGTGCTACTGTTCTGATAGCACAAAGGCTCCGTTTGGGGAGACTTATTTTCACCGGTCAAGCAGTTACGACCGCATGAATCGGATTTTAATTAAAGTCCGATTCATGCGGTCGTAACCGCTTGACCGGTGAAAATAAGTCCCACCAAACGAAGCCTAAAGGTGGCTGAATAAGCACTTTACCAAGGATTAAGAACCTGGGAAAATATGTGGATATGCAGAAGGAACTTGATTAAAGTCTAACTAAACTTGGATAATTTATGGCGGGGAATGAGCCGTAAATAATTATACATTCTTAAAATCACATTTGATGAATTGTGGTAGTGGAATGACAATTGCACTTTTGCTCAAAGCACTGTTAACCTGCAGTATTTGTTGGCCGGTGTATCAAATGATACGTTGAGCTTAAAACATCAAAGAATGCTTGTCGTCGTAATGACAAAGCGTGCTTGTCGTCGTAATGACGGGTAGAGCAGCAGCCGCTGAGAAGCAAAGTATTCATCGACTGCTGAGACATGGCGAGATCGTCGAACGAAGAATGCCGATCGTCGAACGCTGAGAAGTGGCGAGATCGTCGAACGAAGAATGGCGACCGTCGAACGAAGGATGACAAGTTCGTCGATCGCAGAATGTTGTTCGTCGAACGCAGAGAAGACACATGACATCGTCGTGTGGAACTCATGTCATCGAGAGAACATATGATTACGACGGCATGATGCAAGAAGGAAGCTCACGACGACACTGTCGGAGAAAGAAGATCGTCGTATATACAGAATCGCCAGGATATCTTGTATCGTCGAGATACCACCATCAGGGGCAGAAGGAAGATCGCGATGACAAAGTCAGAGACAACTTGTCGTCGTAATGATGCAAATATCTTTAAGACAGAATTCAAATCTTGCGGACGTGATGTCAGCAATTAATGCCGCCGCCTGATTGTCCAATCAAGGCCTGCTATGATGGATGGGCATCTGACAGAAAAGGACATTGCATGTGACCGTTGTGGGATTCCTCTGTCCTATAAAAAGGGACGATGGGTGCCCTAGGAACGCTCTCGAACATCAGAGCAAGAAAGTATCCCGCCGCTACTCTTGAACAATATATTCTGCGGAGAAGAAGAAGGATAAGAAGAGAACAATAATCAAGGGTTCTCTGAAGAATCAGTTATCTTCATTGAATGATAAGAAGTCGTTCGTCATCTGGCTAAGAAGGAGTTTGAAGAAAGAGTCATGCTGTAAAGTTCAGATCTGAAGCATCTTCTTCAACTCAAGAAGCCGATCTCCATCAGGCTAAGTTGCCGATCAACATCAGGCAGAAGAAACAGTTTAAATATCTGTAATTTCTTGTAAGGCTTGCGGGCCTATTTGTCCAGCTTGAGGGTTGAAGAACTGTGAGGCTTGAGGGCCAGGGCAGTGGACTTGCAGGTCCGAGTTGGTCTAGCTTGAGGGCTGGAGAGATGTGAGGCTTGAGGGCCAGGGCAGTGCACTTGCGGGTGCGATCTGTCGAGCTTGCGGGCTCGGGGGCAGTAGGGGATTGCGGGCCTAGGCTGTTGGGACTTGCGGGTCCGTGTTGTAGGGCTTGAGGGCCTGAGTGTCGAGCTTGCGGGCTCGGGGGCCGTAGGGGCTTGAGGGCCTAGGCTGTTGGGACTTGCGTGTCCGTGGTGTAAGGCTTGAGGGCCTGAAGTTTTTGGCGGCGTTTGCCGAGCCTAGCACACTGCTGGGTAGGCGCATAGGGAAAAAGGACTACTCAAGACACCCGGTCTTGAGGAACCTCTATAGATCGTTGCGTGCTTTCTGTGCTTTGCTCTTTATTCTATAGATCTATTAATCAGAAACTAAGAAAAATCTAAAGGGGATTTTATAAACAGAAAAACCTATTCACCTCCCCTCTAGGTGATTAAGTAGACACCCCATAAACAACAAGTGGTATCAAAACGAGGTTGTTCAAAGAAAAGCTTAACAGCTTGAACAGATCTGCCAGTGGGTGTCTAAGTACCATAGGCTATGGAATCAAGAATAGCTGAATGCTCCAGGGAGAACTTTGTCCTATGGAAAGTAAGAGTAAGAATATTCATGGAGGCAATAGATCCTAGAATGTTCGGAGTTGTTCAAGAAGGGGCTTATTTCTCTCAGTCAGTGTCCAAGAAAATCCTAGACAATTGGATAAGAAAGCCAAAGACATTATCGCTGGTGCAGTTAATATCTCCACGTTCCAGAGACTGGCTCACTGCATGACAACAAAAGAGATGTGGAACTCTCTAACTGACCTTATGGAAGGACCTCAAGAAGAGAGTCATCAGGATGAGTTTGGACTGACCGTCTTATCTGCGTCAAAAGAAGATAGTCATCAGGATGAGGTTTGTCCAAAGCGCATAAGGGCTCCTCTTTCTACTTCAGACTCAGACTCGGAGACAAACTCATCCAGCAATGATGACTGGTCCAAATCATACAATGATCTTCTAGAAGAGGTCAAGACTCTCAAGATGATGTGCAAGCAGCAGGATGCAAAAATCTCCTCTCTTCAAGCAAGAAATCTTGATCTCTCACAGAAAGCAGAAAAGCTAACTCTAGAGAGTGCTGAGTTTTGTCAACTCAAAAAGGACTTGATAGACAAATTTGGGAAAACTCTGAAGGCACTGATTGAAAGCAAGGAGCTGTGCCGCTCACTCACCAGAGAAGTAGTTCTTCTGAAGAAGGACAAAATGCAGCCCAATGTCCTGAAGGTCAAAAATGACAACACCAGAAGGGTGGAGGATAAGCTTGTCACTGAAGTGAAGCCTGTTGCAAGCTCTTTCAAATCCAAGATCATTCCTAGAATCTACAAAGAGCCCCAGAAAGCTGTGAGGAGGCAAAAATATGTTGAGCTCAGAGAAGAGAAGAAATCCTTAAAATGGACTGACTCTAGAAGGATAACTGTGGTCGACAACAACAAAAATCATGTCCACCATCAGCACAGTTCACCTTCTTTGCTTCATTCAGTCGTTCACACACAAAGAACCCCTGCTCATACAGTCAGACAGAAGGGAAGATATAACAGGTTTGAATGCTGGTGCTGTGGAAAAACAGGACACTTTGCCATTGACTGTTGACACAATTCTAGTGTGCCCAGTACAAAGAAGAGACCTTCCGGAGCGGTTGAGGTAAGTATAAGAATTCCTTATTGGGCTAACAAGAACCTAGGACCCAAGTTATCTTGTTTTCCTAAGGGATTTTAAATCCGTTTTGCAGGGAAGTCCATTTAGCCAATCAGCAACACGCAAGGCTAATGAACCATAAGTGATCCAGGGTCAACTCTGGACTAAAGAAATCCTAACCCCATGTCAAGATGTACTAGTCCAAGGGGCGTTATCACATCAAGGGGGAGTCACTCACTCAAGAAAATCTCAAGTGGAGGAAAGAAGTCAGAAAGGGGGAGAATGACATCAATATGCTCAAGACTAAGATGCTCAAGAAGACCTCAAAGATAGGGGGAGCAAAGATGTCAAGAAGAAGGGGGAGCCACAAACGAAGAGGCATCGAATCTAGGGGAGCCACAAGATTGATACTCATATGTTCAGCAAAAGATAAGTAAACCCTTAAATACAGAGCCTTATATGCAAGATTATAATAATTACTGTCAAGTGAAAGTAGTCTTGAATTTAGATTCTGACTTCTTCAAACAGGGGGAGATTGTTGGGAATCCTACTCACATGATTCCTTATTTGAAGAAGTCAACAAGTCAAGAATACTTCACTTTGTATTTAATATTCCACTTAGTTCATACTTGCAGGAATCGACAATATGTCATGTACTTTAGTTATCTTACTAAGTACTATATCGTCGAGAAGCACAGGCGATATCGTCGACAAAGCGTGCTTGTCGTCGTAATGACGGGCAGAGCAGCAGCCGCTGAGAAGCAAAGTATTCGTTGACCGCTGAGACATGGCGAGATCATCGAACGAAGAATGCCGATCGTCGAACGCTGAGACGTGGCAAGATCGTCGAACGAAGAATGGCGACCGTCGAACGAAGGATGGCAAGTTCGTCGATCGCAGAATGCTGTTCGTCGAACGCAGAGAAGACACAGGACATCGTCGTGTGGAACTCATGTCGTCGAGAGAACTTATGATTACGACGACATGATGCAAGAAGGAAGCTCACGATGACATTGTCAATGAAAGAAGATCGTCGTATATACAGAATCGCCAGGATATCTTGTATCGTCGAGATACCACCATCAGGGGCAGAAGGAAGATCGCGACGACAAAGTCAGAGAAAACTTGTCGTCGTAATGATGCAAATATCTTCAAGACAGAATTCAAATCTTGCGGACGTGATGTCAGCAATTAATGCTACCGCCTGATTGTCCAATCAGGGCCTGCTTTGATGGATGGGCATCTTACAGAAAAGGACATTGCATGTGACCGTTGTGCGATTCCTCTGTCCTATAAAAAGGGACGATGGGTGCCCTAGGAACGCTCTCGAACATCAGAGCAAGAAAGTATCCCGCGGCTACTCTTGAACAATATATTCTGCGGAGAAGAAGAAGGATAAGAAGAGAACAATAATCAAGGGTTCTCTGAAGAATCAGTTATCTTCATTGACTGATAAGAAGCCTTTCGTCATCTGGCTAAGAAGGAGTTTGAAGAAAGAGCCATGATGTAAAGTTCAGATCTGAAGCATCTTCTTCAACTCAAGAAGCCGATCTCCATCAGGCTAAGTTGCCAATCAACATCAGGCAGAAGAAACAATTTAAATATCTGTAATTTCTTATAAGGCTTGCGGGCCTATTTGTCCAGCTTGAGGGTTGGAGAACTGTAAGGCTTGAGGGCCAGGGCAGTGGACTTGCGTGTCCGAGTTGGTCTAGCTTGAGGGCTGGAGAGCTGTGAGGCTTGAGGGCCAGGGCAGTGCACTTGCAGGTGCGATCTGTCGAGCTTGCGGGCTCGGGGGCAGTAGGGGCTTGCGGACCTAGGCTGTTGGGACTTGCGGGTCTGTGTTGTAGGGCTTGAGGGCCTTAGTGTCGAGCTTGCAGGCTCGGGGGCAGTAGGGGCTTGAGGGCCTAGGCTGTTGGGACTTGCGGGTCTGTGGTGTTAGGCTTGAGGGCCTGAAGTTTTTGGCGGCGTTTGCCGAGCCTAGCACACTGTTGGGTAGGCGCAGAAGGAAAGAGTACTACTCAAGACACATCGTTGCGTGCTTTTTGTGGTTTGCTCTTTATTCTATAGATCTATTAATCAGAAACGAAGAAAAACCTAAAGGGGATTTTATAAACAGAAAAACATATTCACCCCCCCCCCCTTCTAGGTGACTAAGTAGACACCCCATAAACAACAAGTTCGTCGAACGCAGAATCAAGTTCGTCGAATGCAGAATGGAGTTCGTCGAACGAAGAATGAAGTTCGTCGAACGCAGAGACAGGACAAAAGAAAACGCTGAGACTTGACAAGTTCGTCGAACGCAGAATGCAGTTCGTCGAACACAGAGACGGGACAGAAGCAAACACTGAGAGTTGGCGTGTTCGTCGAACGAAGAATGAAGTTCGTCGAATGCAGAGATGGGACAGAAGCAAACGCTGAGACTTGACAAGTTCGTCGAACGTAGAATAAAGTTCGTCGAACGCAGAGACGGGACATAAGCAAACGCTGAGACTTGGTGGGTTCGTCGAACGAGAATGAAGTTCGTCGAACGCAAAGTTTGGAGAGTTCGTCGAACGCAGATTGCAGTTCGTCGAACACATAATGCAGTTCGTCGAACGCAGAATCTTCTCTGCAGATCGACAGAATCCGCTGAGAAGAGGAAGCCATCTCAGCCCAACCGCTGAGACAGTTCAAACGTGACATGGCGAGTTCTGCTTTTGGCGCAAGCTGTAGAAAGGCATTGTGGGGTCCACCAATCACTCTCATGTCTGTTAGAAGATCGATTGAGAGCCGTTGAAGAACTGGGACGTATAAAAGGGATAAATTAGGGTTGAGCAAATACTTCTGCGAGATCTCCAGCATGCAAAATCCAGAACATAACTGTTCTACTGTCGGCAGCCAAAAACTGAACACACTCAAGGCTGCAAGGAGAAAAGAGATAGCTCATCTTGATTTATCTCAAGATAGAGCAGTAGATCCAGTCCTTCATCTGAAGTGCTGCTCAAGCAGAATCAAGATTGGAGTTGTACCACTCCTCCCTGATTCAAGTCTGCAACAGCAGCTGAAAAGAAGAAGAAGAACATGCTTGATCTTTTCTTCTTTCATTTTGTAAACCTCATTATATAATCTGTAGGAGCCTTTGGCTTCTGAGTTTGTAGGGCCATTTGGCCTGAGATTGTAGGGTTGTTAGGCCTGAGTTTGTAGGGTTGTTAGGCCTGAGTTTGTAGGGCCATTTGGCCTGAGGTTGTAGGACCAAGAGGTGGTCTGAGCTATAGGAGGTGGATTCCTCTGAGGTAGGATCTGTGTGATCTGAGGTAGGACCAGCAGGTGGTCTGAGCTGTAGGAGGTGGATTCCTCTGAGGTAGGGCTGTTGTGCCTGAGGTAGGGTTTGAGAAAACTTGAGAGATCCTGAGGGATCTGTGTTGTAAGCTCTTGGAGCTGAGTTTGGAGAAGTTGGTCTTGTCTAACTCATTGTTAGAAAGGTGAAGGGGGGAAAGAGGACTACTCAATACACCCTGTCTTGAGGAACCTCTATAAATGCTTGTGTGGTTTCTGTGTGCTTGATAATTTACTAATACTAACTTTGAAAACAGTTAGGCTAACTTGGGTAAAATAAAAGAAACCTATTCACCCCCCTCTAGGTGATTTAGACTACTTCCTATATAAACTTACAATTGGTATCATAGCTAGTTGGTCATAAAAGACACAACTGTCTGACCAGATCCTATAAAGGAGTAGTCTAATCTCAATCCAATGGCCTCCTCTGGATTGAAGAAGGAAATGAGATCCATGAAGTTGCCCATATGCAACAAAGAAAACTTTGGCATATGGAAGCAAAGGGTCAGACTGTTTATGGAAGCATCTGATCCAAGGATTTACATTATAGTTGAGGAAGGACCTTTCATCTTTCAAACTGCCTCCACTATAGATCCAACAAGAAGAGTGGCCAAGGCATTCAAAGACTTGACCAAGTATGAACTTGAATTGTTCACCATGGACAAAAGAGCCCAGAACATCATAGTTAATGCTATTGATGATTCCACATTTCAAAACTTGGTTCACTGCACTACTGCCAAGGAAATGTGGGATACATTAGTAGTATATATGGAAGGGACAGCTGAAGTAAGGGGTGATAGAAAGTCACTCCTTAACCAAGAGTATGAAGCCTTCAGGCAGCAGAGCCAGGAAAGCATCTCCATGTGCTATGAGAGGTTCTTCAGAATAGTCAATGAACTGAGAACCTATTAGAGACTGTTCACTAATTATGAGCTGAATGATAAGTTCCTCAGATCTCTAACAAGGGATTGGGACACAAAAATCTGTGCTATCAGGGAAGTAGCCAGGCTTGGTGAGACCTCCACTCACACATTGTTTGGAAAGCTGCTCTCTTATGAGATGCAACTGTCTGCAAGAAAGGAAGAGGACACCTCAACAAAGGCTCAGGCAAGAGAGAAATCTGTAGCTCTCAAAGCTGACAACTCCAAGAAAAGCAAGGGCAGGATGGTGTCTCCTCCAAGGAGAAGTGCTGAATCTGAAGTCAGCACCTCAGATAGCTCTTCCTCTGATGAAGAGTTTGAGGTCTTCTCAAGGCAGTTCAAGAAGATGATGAGAAGGAAGCAATGGAAGAATAAGCCCTCCTCCTCATCACACTCCAAGAAAGACCACAGAAAACCTGACAAGCAGCACCCCAAAAGTGGCAGGTATGATTCTAAACATGTTAAACATGGTTTAGCTAACATAATTTGTTATTGCTGCAGCAAACCTGGACATATCATTGCTGACTGTCTAGTTAAAAGAAAGGATAATGGTGATAAGAAGCACCATCATCAAAAGGATAGGAAGGGTGAAAAATCCTTCCTAGCCAAGAAGGACAAAAGATGGAGTGAATCTGAGTCATCATCATCAGATTCAGATGATGAAGAAGAGGCCTATATTGGGTTGTTTGCAGCTGAGGAAGATGAGGACTTTCCTGCAGCAAAGGTGGGCATCAGGGCCCCTCTATCACATTCAGACAGTGATATAGAGGAGGATGAAGACTACAAAGATCAGTTAGGTCTTATGACCTTCACTGATGAGAAAGACAGTCAGAATATTTTTGACAATGAACAGGTATCAATTCACTCCACTTCCCTTTCTGATCATGATGCATGCCCAGAATCTGAAGCACATTCATCACATGGTGAAAGTGATTTAGAATCTGAGGAAGATGTCAATCAATTGATTGATAAATGTTGAAACCGAAATCTTGCGAACAAGACTTGGTCTCTGTGGAGTTCGGGGTCCCTAAGAAGGGGTGGTCTCACACCTACTTCCCTCGAGCCAACTCTCTAGGCAAGAGCACTTAGATTTGGAAACGGACCAAGGGCTTAGTGGGGAGGTCCCACCACATACCCGGAAGTTCCCTTGTAACTTCCCCTCCCAAGCCACTACTAAGCTTGGCACCACTGGAGCCTCTCCTCACCCTCTCTAGAGAGACTTGCTGAGGAGGGAGAGAGAGGAGAGAGCTAGCTAAGGATGAGTCCTCCAAAATGGTGCCCCCTTGGTCCTATTTATAGGTTTTTCGGGTTTGGACTGCGAATAGCCAAAACTGGACTGCAAATAGCCAAATCCCGCTGTTCTGAAGCGCTAAACACAGACCGCTGGACTGCGAATAGCCAAATTTGGACTGCGAATAGCCAAATCCCGCTGTTCTGAAGCGCTAAACGCAGACCGCTGGACTGCGAATAGCCAAATTTGGACTGCGAATAGCCAAAACGGGACGAGAAGGGACCTCCCTTGGGCGAAGGGGGTACCTTACGGGGCTCGGCGAGCTCCCTTACCGGGCGAGGGCGAGAGGGGGGCACCTGCCCCTCATCCTCTCGCCCCTAGCTGGGCGAGGGCGAGAGGGGGGGCACCCGCCCCTCCCCTCTCGCCTCTAACTTGGCGAGGGCGAGAGGGGGGGCACCCGCCCCTCCCCTCTCGCCTCTAACTTGGCGAGGGCGAGAGGGGGGCACCCGCCCCTCCCCTCTCGCCTCTAACTTGGCGAGGGCGAGAGGGGGGGCACCCGCCCCTCCCCTCTCGCCTCTAACATGGCGAGGGCGAGAGGGGGGCACCCGCCCCTCCCCTCTCGCCTCTAACTTGGCGAGGGCGAGAGGGGGGGCACCCGCCCCTCCCCTCTCGCCTCTAACTTGGCGAGGGCGAGAGGGGGGCACCCGCCCCTCCCCTCTCGCCTCTAACTTGGCGAGGGCGAGAGGGGGGGCACCCGCCCCTCCCCTCTCGCCTCTAACTTGGCGAGGGCAAGAGGGGGGGCACCCGCCCCTCCCCTCTCGCCTCTAACTCCTCCTCTGGTGAGAGCTACGGGGGTTCGCCGGGCGATACCCAAAGGTCTTAAGACCCATTGGGTCTAGTCGACACGTCTCGACGGCCCTCCATGCTGGGCCTCACTCGATGGATATGGGGGTTGTACACAATCCCCGCTCTTTGCGAGGTTGGTACAACCTCGGAAAGAAAAAGTCCAAGCCCAAATATCCATCGAGAAAGGGGGGGGGGGGGGCAGAACCTCGCTCCCGAGGATCATTCGACCCACCCAGCTAGTGAGAGCCTGGAGTGAGGAGGACATCTCGGTGTTGAACTTACTCTTCCGAGGATCATTCGACCCACCCAGCTAGTGAGAGCCTGGAATGAGGAGGACATCTCGATGTCAAGCTCTTCCTTCCGAGGATCATTCGACCCACCCAGCTAGTGAGAGCCTGGAGTGAGGAGGACATCTCGGCGTTGAACTTACCCATCCGAGGATCATTCGACCCACCCAGCTAGTGAGAGCCTGGAATGAGGAGGACATCTCGATGGCAAGCCCTTCCTTCCGAGGATCATTCGACCCACCCAGCTAGTGAGAGCCTGGAGTGAGGAGGACATCTCGGCGTTGAACTTACCCATCCGAGGATCATTCGACCCACCCAGCTAGTGAGAGCCTGGAATGAGGAGGACATCTCGATGGCAAGCCCTTCCATCCGAGGATCATTCGACCCACCCGGCTAGTGAGAGCCTGGAGTGAGGAGGACATCTCGGCGTTGAACTTACCCATCCGAGGATCATTCGAACCACCCAGCTAGTGAGAGCCTGGAATGAGGAGGACATCTCGATGGCAAGCCCTTCCTTCCGAGGATCATTCGACCCACCCGGCTAGTGAGAGCCTGGAGTGAGGAGGACATCTCGGCGTTGAACTTACCCATCCGAGGATCATTCGACCCACCCAGCTAGTGAGAGCCTGGAATGAGGAGGACATCTCGATGGCAAGCCCTTCCTTCCGAGGATCATTCGACCCACCCAGCTAGTGAGAGCCTGGAGTGAGGAGGACATCTCGGCGTTGAACTTACCCATCCGAGGATCATTCGACCCACCCAGCTATTGAGAGCCTGGAATGAGGAGGACATCTCGATGGCAAGCCCTTCCTTCCGAGGATCATTCGACCCACCCAGCTAGTGAGAGCCTGGAGTGAGGAGGACATCTCGGTGTTGAACTTACTAATCATATAAGCAAAATAACTTCATCCATCTAATGGGGGGATTTCCCTTGTCAAAAACCTCCTGGCCCTACCAGTGAGGGGTAGAGCTTGTTACAAAGGAAGACCACAAAAAACAAAAAACAAACACATCATGCCCCCCCATGGCACTCGCCTCTCCGGCTGCTCGCGCGAGATGATTATTCCTCTGCTTCTCCTGCCACTCCCATCTGGCTCATGCTCTCCATGATCTTCTCCATCTCCTCCGCCCCCGCTTGCCAGGAGATGCTGTTGACGGCCGTGACGTAGCAGTGCCTGGCCATCCTGGGGTCTCCGCGGATCCTGACTTGGATTCCTCCAGTGTTGAACTTGAGGCACTGGTGGAAGGATGATGGAACGCATCGGAAGGCGCTGATGAGGGGTCTTCCGAATATGGCATTATAACTGCTAAGAGCGTCAACTATGACGAACCGACAGTTTCTTGAACCTCCCCCCATCGTCACATGGAGTCCAACTCCACCCTCTACCTCTTTCCTTTCTCCAGAGAATCCGAACAAGGGCCCATCCGAGGCCATCACCCTCCTTGCCTCTACCTTCAACTCATCAAATGCCTTCTTGAAAATGACATTGACAGAGCTCCCGTTGTCAACGAGGATCCGAGAGACAGTGTAACCTTCGATGGCTGTCTGGATGACTAGCGCGTCACAGAATGGATCCTCGTTATCTGGCATGTCCTTGCTCGAGAAAGTGATTTTCTCCTCGGGAGGTGGGTCCTGTGACGTTGAAGCGACGCTGCGTCGATATACGGCGTGGAGGCTTGCCTTACGGGTGGCCTCGACCCCTACCCCCCCCCCCCCCCCCCCCCCCCCGTGGATTACTGCGACCCGTCCTTTGGCTCCTATGTCAGTTCGGTCCTCGCAGATGTCATCATCCACTACTGCACCAGGTGGGACTTCTTCAATCCGCACCGGCGGCTGCTGTTGTGTCTGACCTCTCGCCTCTCTCACCTCTAAGAACTCTGGGCAGATAGTTGTTGCATGCCCCTCTGCTTGGTGGTAGTCGCAGTATGGCGCCGCTCTTCCCCCCTTCTCCTACGGGCTGGGATGTCTCTTGCTTCCACTCCTCCTCCTCTTTGAATCGCCATAGCTTGAGCTGGTGGGGGTAGGAGCTGCCTAGGGGCCTGCTTCCAAGGAGGAGGGTTGGGCCTCCCTTGGCCTCCGTAGAAGTTTCCCCCTCCTTGGGCGAGACCCCTCCCTTGCTCCTGACCCCCCTGAGGTCCTTGGTACCCTTGACCCCTCTGCTCTTCCCTCCTCCTTCCTTCCTGCTGCCTGAGGCCACCTTGCTCTCTTGGCTCGACCTCCACCAGCTTTGCCAACTTCTTTGCCAGCCCCGGGTTCGCCGCCTCAGTGGCTATCTCCTTTGCAGCTTTTTCCATCAGGTCCTCAAAGGACAGGGGAGGCTTCCTAGTTAGGCGCATTTTGAAGAGGCTCTCTCGTAGCCCCACGGTGAAAGCCATCTGGAGGGCATACCCTGGCACCTCCTGGATGTTCTGGATCTCCTCCTGGAACCTGTCCATGTACTGGGCCAACGTCTCCTCGTGCCTCTGCTTGACCAGGAAAATGGACTCAGCATTCTTCTTCCTCTTCTTGGATGTGGAGAAGCGTAGCTGGAAGCTTCGGCTCAAGTCATCAAAGCTGTAAATGGAGCCAACCGGGAGCTGGTGGAACCAGTCCCTAGCTTTGTCCCTCAGGGTGGTGGCGAAGAGACGACACTTGAACGCGTCCGTCATGGGCCTGATGGAGACGGTATCCTCGAACCACTGCAGGTGCTGGACGGGATCATCCTTCCCGGTATAGAAAGTCATGTTGGGCTCCTTGAAGCCTTCCGGGATGGGAGCCGAGATGATCAGCTCGCTAAAGGGTGACCCCCCACTCGCCGGCTTCGCGAGCTCTGCTCGCGCGACTCCTGCTCCGAGCGAGACCCCACTCGCTGGGCTGGGAAAAAGCACTCGCCCGGCGAGGTCTCGCTCGCCACTCTCAGTCACTGGCTCCTTGCCTGGCCGACCCCCTGGGGCAACCTCTCCTGACCCCCCCTGGGCGAGCACTCCTGACCCCCCCTGGGCGAGCACTCCTTGCGACCCAGAAGGCGGTGTCTGGGGGGAGGGAGCCGAGCAGTCACCTCCCCTGGAGATGCCTTGGAGTAGCTCCATGATTCCCTTGATGGCCGTCATGAACTCTCCCCTTCCTACCACCTCACTTGGGAGGTGAGACCCCTCATCGTCTCCTCCTCCGAGGTCTCCTGCCATGAGATTTGGCTCAAGAACTTCTGTGCTGACCACTCTCCACGCTCACCGCACCAAAATGTTGAAACCGAAATCTTGCGAACAAGACTTGGTCTCTGTGGAGTTCGGGGTCCCTAAGAAGGGGTGGTCTCACACCTACTTCCCTCGAGCCAACTCTCTAGGCAAGAGCACTTAGATTTGGAAACGGACCAAGGGCTTAGTGGGGAGGTCCCACCACATACCCGGAAGTTCCCTTGTAACTTCCCCTCCCAAGCCACTACTAAGCTTGGGCACCACTGGAGCCTCTCCTCACCCTCTCTAGAGAGACTTGCTGAGGAGGGAGAGAGAGGAGAGAGCTAGCTAAGGATGAGTCCTCCAAAATGGTGCCCCCTTGGTCCTATTTATAGGTTTTTCGGGTTTGGACTGCGAATAGCCAAAATTGGACTGCAAATAGCCAAATCCCGCTGTTCTGAAGCGCTAAACGCAGACCGCTGAACTGCGAATAGCCAAATTTGGACTGCGAATAGCCAAATCCCGCTGTTCTGAAGCGCTAAACGCAGACCGCTGGACTGCGAATAGCCAAATTTGGACTGCGAATAGCCAAAACGGGACGAGAAGGGACCTCCCTTGGGCGAAGGGGGTACCTTACGGGGCTCGGCGAGCTCCCTTACCGGGCGAGGGCGAGAGGGGGGCACCTGCCCCTCATCCTCTCGCCCCTAGCTGGGCGAGGGCGAGAGGGGGGGCACCCGCCCCTCCCCTCTCGCCTCTAACTTGGCGAGGGCGAGAGGGGGGGCACCCGCCCCTCCCCTCTCGCCTCTAACTTGGCGAGGGCGAGAGGGGGGGCAACCGCCCCTCCCCTCTCGCCTCTAACTTGGCGAGGGCGAGAGGGGGGGCACCCGCCACTCCCCTCTCGCCTCTAACATGGCGAGGGCGAGAGGGGGGGCACCCGCCCCTCCCCTCTCGCCTCTAACTTGGCGAGGGCGAGAGGGGGGGCACCCGCCCCTCCCCTCTCGCCTCTAACTTGGCGAGGGCGAGAGGGGGGGCACCCGCCCCTCCCCTCTCGCCTCTAACTTGGCGAGGGCGAGAGGGGGGGCACCCGCCCCTCCCCTCTCGCCTCTAACTCCTCCTCTGGTGAGAGCTACGGGGGTTCGCCGGGCGATACCCAAAGGTCTTAAGACCCCTTGGGTCTAGTCGACACGTCTCGACGGCCCTCCATGCTGGGCCTCACTCGATGGATATGGGGGTTGTACAATAAATATGGTGCTCTCTTGAAAGCTCTGAAAAAGAGCAAGAAGCTTGTCAAAAGGCAAGCACAGGAAATTGATTCCCTTAAGATGGAAAAACAAGGATACACTGAATCTTCTGCCAAGATGAATCAGATGTATAGAGAAATTAGCCATCTGAAGGGGATAACTATCTCCCATATGAGCACCATATCCATGAAGAACAAGGTCATCAAGGATCTTGAGGAGAAGCTTGTAAAAGAAAGAAGCTTAGTGACTCAATTCTCTAAGCCCAAAACTATACTGCCCATCATTGACACCTTCTCCTCCTATGAAAATAAGAGGGGATTGGGTTTCAAGGAAAGGGCAATAGGTGCTGGGAATGGAGAAAAGGGGAAAACTGAAGCTGAGCCTCATACCACCTTTCAGAAGTATGACCAGGACAGTGTCTATGGTCACTGGATGAATGAAAGCTCCAATAGCTTAGGAAATACTCCTAACTATGGGAGGAGAAAGGGCATGAGGATGAGTGCATTGAAGGCTCCCCATGAGGAAATTCAAATGGCCCAACAAGGACCATTTGTATTTGGTACATCAGCCGCTTCATACAAGAATAAGGATGCAAGCTCTTCTAAATTTATTTCAGCTAAGAACATGACAGCTATCAAATCTGTTGACAAGGCTTGTTGCTCAGTGTCAGATGCCATCAGATCTTGTATGGCTGCCAAGCCAAAGCAAGATGATGTCATCAGGACAAAGAGCATTAAGATAGCACATAGATTGATATTCAGTCAAATCATTGTTGAGAGAAACAGGAAGACTGCAGCTGTCTCCCCTCCTGAACACAGGCACAGTAATGCTAATTCCTCAAGAAATGTTCAGAAGAGGAGATATAACATTCATGAATGTTGGTGCTGTGGTAAAGTGTGACACTTTGCCATAGACTGTTGGCACAATCCTAATGTGCCATGTGCAAAGATGAGCCTTCCTGCAAAGGGTGCAGCTAGTGTAAGGTCATTATATCATACTAACAAGTACCTAGGACCCAAAGCTATTTGGGCTCCTAAGGATCACTAAACTCTTTTTTGCAGGATAGTTCAAGTACCAGCCTCACCCAAATTTGGTACTTGGACAGTGGGTGCTCAAGGCACATGATAGGAACGAGTTAGATGAAAATGGCAAGATCATAAAGAACAAGGCAAGGCTGGTAGCCAAGGGGGAGCTGTGGTGCACAGCAACTGTGGATTCAACACCAGCTAGAGGATTACAACCTCAAGGCATTCAAGTAATCATATCTCTAATGATTTTAAAATAGGATGATCAGCTTAATCAGAACTATCTGTTTTAACTGAGCTTCAGATTACCCTTAAACAGCTGGGAAAAATCTGGGTTCGACGAACTATTTCCTGAGTTCGACGAACTCTTTCCTGGGTTCGACGAACGTCGAGTTTGAGTTCGACAAACTCAGCTCTGAGTTCGATGAACTCAGCCATATGATGTCATTTCATTTACCCTTCAATCATAAGAACAATACAAATGCTCCAAATGAGGGGGGAGCTAGAAAGGGTTATTCAAAATGAACAAGATCAGCTAATAAAGATAATAGTACTCACATTGAAGGGGAGCAAGTTCCTGCTCAGGTTGAGGGGGAGATGGTCAATGCTAAGAGGGTCAGAGAAGATGAAGGATGACTTAAAGCGGGATTTGGAAAATGCTTTCTAAACCCTCTTAGGGTCTGTAGCTGGTGCCTCCCAATCCCTAGAGGGAAAAATAGTTGAAGAAACCAGAAAAGGGGAGATGGCCAATGCTAAGACCAACTTAGAGTTAGCTTTGAGAGGATTGCCCTCTGAGTTAGTCAAAGCTTAATATAATCTGTCATGAGTTTTGATAGAATGCTTAAACAATGTTATCTTCTAGAAGCAATGTTATCATGAATGCTATATAGATCATTTTCATGATAGGTTTTTGTTGGCTATGTACCTTAGCATTGAGAATGTTCTGCCTTCTTCAAATAGCGGGAGATTGTTGGAAATATTGCCCTCAATGTTCCTTTGATTTGAAGAGGCATCACTCACTATGCTAAGTACATATTGTATTTGATACAATCTATTTTGTCTCAAGTATTGTACAGGGAGATGATATTCCATACAATGGAATAGATTCAAAGGTGTGTTGTTTAATCAGTTGAGAAGGTCTCAATGTCTCAGCTGAACCGCTGAGACAAGACCAGGAGCCGCTGAGAAGGCATCTGGGCAAGTTGAGCTGCAGATAGAAGAAACTTGGTGAGTTCGTCGAACGCAGAATCAAGTTCGTCGAACGCAGAATCAAGTTCGTCGAACGCAGAATGGAGTTCGTCGAACGAAGAATGAAGTTCGTCGAATGCAGAGACAGGACATAAGCAAACGCTGAGACTTGGCAAGTTCGTCGAACGCGGAATGGAGTTCGTCGAACGTAGAGACTGGACAGAAGCAAACGCTGAGAGTTGGCGTGTTCGTCGAACGAAGAATGAAGTTCGTCGAACGCAAAGACGGGACATAAGCGAACGCCGAGACTTGACAAGTTCGTCAAACGAAGAATGAAGTTCGTCGAACGCAGAGACGGGATAGAAGCAAACGCTAAGACTTGGTGGGTTCGTCGAATGAAGAATGAAGTTCATCGAACACAGAGTTTGGCGAGTTCGTCGAATGCAGATTGTCGAATGCAGAATGCAGTTCGTCGAACACAGAATCTTCTCTGCAGATCGACAGAATCCGCTGAGAAGAGGAAGCCATCTCAGCCCAACCGCTGAGACAGTTCAAACGTGACATGGCGAGTTCTGCTTTTGGCGCAAGCTACAGAAAGGCATTGTGGGGTCCACCAATCACTCCCATGTCTGTCAGAAGATCGATTGAGAGCCGTTGAAGAACTGAGATGTATAAAAGGGATAAATTAGGGTTGAGCAAATACTTCTGCGAGATCTCCAGCACGCAAAATCGAGAACATAACTGTTCTACTGTCGGCAGCCAAAAACTGAACACACTCAAGGCTGCAAGGAGAAAAGAGATAGCTCATCTTGAGTTATCTCAAGATAGAGCAGTAGATCCAGTCCTTCATCTGAAGTGATGATCAAGCAGAATCAAGATTGGAGCTGTACCACTCCTCCCTGATTCAAGTCTGCAACATCAGCTGAAAAGAAGAAGAAGAATATGCTTGATCTTTTCTTCTTTCATTTTGTAAACCTCATTATATCATCTGTAGGAGCATTTGAGTTCTGAGTTTGTAGGGCCATTTGGCCTGAGATTGTAGGGCTGTTACGCCTGAGTTTGTAGGGCTGTTAGGCCTGAGTTTGTAGGGCTGCTAGGCCTGAGTTTGTAGGGCCATTTGGCTGGAGGTTGTAGGACCAGGAGGTGGTCTGAGCTGTAGGAGGTGGATTCCTCTTAAGTAGGATCTGTGTGATCTGAGGTAGGACCAGCAGGTGGTCTGAGCTGTAGGAGGTGAATTCCTCTAAGGTAGGGCTGCTGTGCCTGAGGTGGGCTTTGGGAAAACCTGAGAGATCCTAAGGGATCTGTGTTGTAAGCTCTTAGAGCTGAGTTTGAAGAAGTTGACCTTGTCTAACTCATTGTTAGAAAGGTGAAGGGGGAAAGAGGACTACTCAAGACACCCTGTCTTGAGGAACCTCTATAAATGCTTGTGTGTTTTCTGTGTGTTTGATAATTTACTAATACTAACTCTGAAAACAACTAGGCTAACTTGGGTAAAATAAAAGAAACTTATTCACCCCCCTCTAGGTGATTTAGACTACTTCCTATATAAACTTACAATCTTTAACTACTATATAGAAGAAGTTGCCTTTGGTGCAACATTCAAAATTGACAAATATAGACTCATTCTTTTACTCCAATGACTTAACATATATTATAAAAAAATGGAAATTCATAAAATATAATGACTATTTGTGTAATTACCAAGCTTTTGAAAATCGGACCGGACCGGCCAGTCAGACCGCGGACCGGACAACCAGCCGGTCTGGTCCAGGTGAGAAACCGGTGCCATCCGCGGATCGCTCTGGAACCGCGGAACCGGGCGGGCAGACCGGTGGGCCGGGAACCGGGCACGGTTTTAAGTAACCGGACGGGCCATGGCCCAAAAGTTTAACAGCAGAAAATGCGCAGCCGACAGGTTTCAAACTCACGCCAACTCCAGATTATATAAAATAAATTAATTTAATTAATATACACATTTATATAAATATAATTTAAATATCTTTTTGATATATTATTATATTAACATATTAAATTATCTTTTAAAAATTAAAGTTTACGATATATTTGTAATATATACATATATTTATCGTTCAAATAAAATTTAGACTCCGTTTGACACGGCGGTGACGGTTATAAATGCGGTGGTTATGAACCGTCGTTCGTTCTTGAATGCTCGACCTTATCTAAGAAACTTCATTCACTTTTATGTTCAAAAATTAAAAGTCAAAACTATTTTTATTTTCTTGATTGTGGTTTTAATCGTTGCCATGTCAACCATCTATTCTATTAGCAAAAACACTGTACCAAACGAAGTCTTAAAAGTATACGAAAATAATGATAATGAATATGTCAATTTTATTTCTAACACAATATAATGATAATAAAATACCAATTTATAAACAATTTTTCAATATAATGCTAATTATTTTTATTTTCCAATATATATATATATATATATTTATATTTATATATATATATATATATATAACGGTTCGACCCCGGTTAAACCGGTTGGACCGGTTCAACTTTGAACCTTTCCCTCCGCCGGTTTGATGTCCGGTCCGGTTTTCAAAACCTTGGTAATTACACAAAATTTCTATAATAAAAATAATAATGGAAATACATAATATCCAAAAGTTTTTAGTAGACCTCCTAAACCTACAATGTTCGGTTATCATTAGGCTTACAAAACTAATTTCAAAATAAAATGACTCACTTTAAAATGATTTTTTGTTGAAATATAAATGTTTTTGAAAAAAATAATCATAAAATATTGATGTATATATTTTTACGGTCATTTTGAGTACTCATATGTATATGTTGCGGGCGAAGCCCGCCGTCGCCGGTCGGGTACTGTCGACTGCGGGCGCAACCCGCTCGAATGCGGGCGCAGCCCGCTCGACTGCGGGCGCAACCCGCTAAGAGTCAGCGAGCACGGGCGAAGCCCGTGCGAGTATCTTCGCACGGACTTTATGTGGGTGAAGCCCGCATTGATGCGGCCGAAGGCCACCCGAGAGCATCGAGCACGGGCGTAGCCCGTACGAAAATGCTTGTGTGTGTGTATATATATATTGATGGAGTCAAACCCACTAATTAGGGAATCACCGCGTATGCAAGGTCGACAATCAAAGAAACACCATATTTGGAGAATCCTCCCCGCAAGGTAAGTCCGCCCCGCACGCACGATCGGCACGCCGAATCGCCCACGCACGGGATCGGTCCACACGCACGCAACCACGCACCGTCGGCACCCGCTAGGGCCGGCCGCCCGCGCCGACCCCTACGAGGGCCGACCGACCGCCCCGGCGCCACAAGGGACCCCGCGAGGGCCGGCTGACCCCTCAGTCGGTTGTCGGGCCAGGCGGGGGCGGTCGCCCCCCGCCGCCTCCCTCTCTCTCTCTCTCTCTCTCTCTCTTTCTCTGAAACCCTAAATGGGTTAGGGGCGGTCATGTCTTTTCCGAAGTTTTGGTGATCCGTGTGCCTCAAACGGAGCCCTCCTATTGGCCGGTCTGGTAAACTTACCGGACCACCCCTCCGAAAAACTATAAATAGACCCCTTGAGCTATTCATTTCTTCACTTTTGGCTTGGAGCTTTAATGCCCTCCTTTTCCTCTCTCTCTCTCTCTCTCTCTCTCTAGAGATCGAAGACTTGAGGAGCGCTAGCTGTTCGCAGACCGCCTTGAATACTTGAAGTTTATTGCTCGCAGACCGCCTTGAAGACTTGAGTTTATTGTTCGCAGATCGTCTCGAAGACTTGGAGTTTACTGTTCGCAGACCGCTTGGAAACTTGGCGAGGCTATCCGTAGACAGCTTGGAGGCTCGGAGCTCGCCATTGGCAGCCCATTGGAGGCTTGGGGCTCATCATTGGCGGACCTGCTAAGGAGTCGAAGGCCCACAACAGTGCGGACGAAGCTTGGACTCTGGGGGCATGTTCGTTTCGTAGCAAGACGACGAACTCCCCCCCCCCCCCCCCCCCCCCCCCCCCCCCCCCCCCGTCATTGTAACGAGGTGCGACCTGTCGCTCTTGCTCTCTCAAGAACAAACCTATAAAGGAACTCAAGGCATAGTGAAGGTTAGGTCGGCACGGCTCCGACCGCTTGGTTTTTCACCCCGATTGCGGGTTTTGCCCGTCATCAACTCTTGGACTCGGTCTCCACGGAGACCCTATTTATCTGTTTGCATGTTCGGGCGCTAGCGGGCTAAGGCGATCGATTTGCCCAATCTACTGAGGGATCCACATTATACATATATATATTTATGTATTTATGCTGAATGAAGGAAGCATGGTTATGTGCACATAAATCAAAATGGATTCTTGGGTCTGCCCTCTCTGATGTCTTTGGCTTTGATTTGAGGGCATGATTCCGCAGCAAACGCGACGGTATAGGGGGCCACTATTTCAGTGGTACTCTGTGAGCAGCCACTTTGTGCATTTATTGTCAAAGGTTAGGTCTTTCTCCTCTGAGAGAAGCCACTTTGTGCATAGTGCCAAAGGTTAGGTCTGTTTCCAATCTTCCCCCGCCCATACCCCCAATGATTGGGGACTATATGGGTTATGTTGTTGTTGTTGTTGTTGTTGTTGTTGTATATTGTTAATATTTATATTTATATATATGATGGGGATTCATCATGAGCTCTCATTTATGAGAGAACCGGATGACGGTTACTCCCATAAACCACTCTCTCCATTACTTTAGTGGGAGAGAGTGAGAGGTTAAAGCCGAAGCCGCCGCCAACCGCAACGTGCACGGCGACGCCGTCCCCTCCCGCCGGCGAGCGGGCTGCGCGTGGTAGCCCCCGCGGCAAGCGCGGCGCTACCGCCCGGCGCTACCGCGCGGTAGCGCCGAGCCCCTCTTGGGGTGCGTCCAAGCCGCACCCCATGAGGGGTGCGGCCAAGCTGCACCCCCCTTTGGGGTGCGGCCAAGCCGCACCCCCCTTGGGGGTGCGGCCAAGCCGCACCCCCCTTTGGGGTGCGGCCTAGCCGCACCCCCCTTTGGGGTGCGGCCTAGCCGCACCCCCCTTTTGGGGGTGCGGCCGAGAGGAGTCGCCACCCTCCCTCGGGCGCGGCCGCGCCGCGCCCGCCTTCTGGGGCGGTCGAACCGCTCTCCCCCGTAGTAAGATTGGGGTGAGTCCCCCCTCTTCCGGCCCGCCGCCCGCTTTTCGGGCTCCGGGCTCCGTTCGAAGTAATTCCCCGTTCGTTGCATGCTCAGAACGCTTCTGAGTGCGCTTATCTCACTTTTTATCTCTTCTGACTTCTCACTTTTTCGACTCGGCTCGCTCAAATTTCCGACTCGCTCACTTTTCAGACTCGGCTCGCTCACTTTTTATCTTTTCAGTTTCTCACTTTTCAGGAACAACTTTTCGCCATTCCTCGAAGGGCGGGATGGTCATTTACGAAAAATGGTGATCCGTGAGCTCTGAACTGGAAAATATGATTCGTCCTCCCATGTGGTTATGGTGGTTACACGACAAAATTACCGGGCTACCCCCGTCCAAAGCTATAAAAGGACCCCCTAGGCTTCATTTGAGAGGATCCAGCCTGAATGCCCAGAGAGAGCTCCTTGAAGATTTCCACGGAAGCGGACAAGGTTTTCTCACTTTCGCCTCCACGAAAGCGAACAAGGCTTTCTCACTTTCGTCTCCACGAAAGCGGACAAGGCATTCTCATTTTCGTTCTCTACCGTTCTCAGAAGGAAAAGACTTAGTTTTTTCCGAGAGGTGGCCTGTCACCCTCGGAACGTTCTCTCTCTCCCCCTAATATTGTAACGAGCAGCGGCCTGTCGCGCTCGAATTCTAAACACCGGATTGTAACCTCCCAGAAGTTAGTGAAGTTTGGCCGGCACAGCCTCGGCCGCGTGGTTTTTTTACCCTTTCCGGGTTTTTCCACGTTAAAACGTCCCAGTGTACTCAACGAATTTCTCTGTGACTGTTTGCGCGTTTGGTTCTCTCCCGAGCTAAGGTGGTTCAAGTAAACCGATCTACCAAGAGCCTTAAGCGACCCGCAACAATATAATATATTAAATGTTAATATATATATTATTAATAATAACGTTATATACCTTACATTAAGAGATATTAATTATATTAAATATTAAAGTTACTATAATAATTTAAAATAAAATTTAATTATTATAAAATAATAATAACAATAATATTTATATTATTGATCAAAACAAATGCGCTTAATAATTGTATATGGGCAAGCTCACTCATATAATTATTTTTGAGTTTTTTTTTATTAAGTAATTAAAAGTTCCAACATAATATACTTTTTTTTTTTTGAGCACCAACATAATATACTTAAACAAGCCTATCATTTTGGGACAAAAATCATTTTAGTACCTGAAGTCACAAGATTTGAAGTGCAATTCAAAGAATAAAAAAGTTACCACGATTTGAAGTTTAAGAACTTTTTTGACACAATAAAAATTTTAGGAATTAATTTGACATGACTTATAATCTCACAAGATGTGATTTCTTAAAGTTTAGGGTAATGCGCATGAATTCTCACGTGCGCACTTTGCTACTGCGGTGATACTCATGTTAATTAAATGTTGCAATTTTTGATTTTATAACAATAAGTAACAAAATTTCAGAAAGTAATTTTGATTTGGCACAATTTGACAAAAAAGTGAGAATGAAAAAAATAGTAACAAAAGCGTAATGGTGAAATTTTTTCTTGAAAAAATTATGTTTATTATAATATTTTTTTATGGATCTGACTGCTGAAATTACTTTGATAATCTCAATAAGCAATAAATTTTGTTAATTTTGTGATAAGCGAGCTTTATTTCTTAAACCTGATTATAGTAATGTACATTATCACAGGTGTACATTAATGAGTAATGGATCTTACTGATATGGTGTATGCAATAGCCCTGCAAAAGGAAGCCCTACGGGCCCAGTGGGCCATGGCTTTTTTGCTGTTGGGTTCAGGCCGGGCCCAGCTCAAATCGGGCCCAGTCCGAGCCCAACCTTCTGCTGATCCCATCTGATCGGGCCCAAGCAGACCTCCTCCCAAAACAGCATTGCAATCTTATAAGTAGCCCCACATATGGTCATTCAGAGCCCATAGATAATAGCAACACAACAAAGCGATATTTGCTAGCACATTGGATATTGACAACCCAAAATTTTATTTTATTAAAACATACAAAATAATTAATTCCTCTAATGCAGTGTGATCAAAACAAATATTAATCACTTATAAATATTTATGCGGATATATAAGTTGAAATTTGAGTAGTTTAAAATGTAGTACGCAAATGTAATGAAGATTCCGCCTCATGTCGCATAGCGGCCGATATTCTCAAATATGTGCTTGTATTTCTCAAAATAAAATTCGTCATGCATCCCAACGAAAGCTAATGTACGAGACATGCACCATGGACATCAATCGCACTTACCTGATTCTCAGGGAGGAAGTTTGACCTAGACATCCTCCGCCACCAAGGACATCACACAATAGCTTCTCCGGCGTCTTTTCCGATGACGAACGGCGGTCGGCCGCAGAGGAGGACTGTAGGCGGAGGCGTGGCGGGAGATACGAGGTGTTCGGGCGTGATACACGAAAAGGGACGGAAATATATATGGGGCGGTCTGCCATTAGAGAGAGAGAAGAGGAGTGATAATGTCGATTCTTATATAAACGCCCTATTAAAATAGGAGGTGTGTGATATGCATACATATTAAAATAAGAGATATATATATACTATGCATGTATATTAAAATAAGAGACGTGTGAAATGTAACTAATGAAAGTATGATAGACATGCGTACTAAAATTATAAAGGACTTCAAAACGATCTTGTAGGAGTTGCTCGACATAATTAAGGTCGTTCTGATGCAACCATGAAACTGCACAGTTTAAAATAAAGTATCCGGGTTCTATTTTCTCTGCGTTCTTGAATTGTTATAGAGTTAGCATGTGTCCTTAAAGCACTAGTGTTAGCGTTAGGATTGTGGCGTCGTACAAATGATCGAAAATGACGATTGTCCTGAATGTCGCATGAGTAGAGTGCAGGATTTGAGTTGTTGGCAATGGTAGGGTAGCCGCGTTTTGGCCTTGAGAGAATAGCAAGTCATACCTACAACATTTACTTAATTATTTGCTTGGATCAAATGAGAGTGCACAAAAATGAAGCACATGAAGGAGAGTAATTTACAGTTGCAATCAAATTCTGTTGCAATTCAACCATGCAAAACAATAAAAAATCAAATTGCATGATATAAATTGAGAAGACATTACCTCATGTCATATTGAAACTTAAATATAGAAAATTAGATCCTTTCAACATAAATCATGTCATTTAAAAATGAATAAGAATTTAGAGATCTGAATTCAAACCTAGAACTTCCCAATAATTTTCTTCCTATCTCCAACTGAATGATTCATTATCCAATTCCTGAATCCTACTCACTCAAATTCAAACACACGAAATCACAATCATAGATTCACAAATACTTTGGATGATTAGAATAAAAAATTGTGTTTGATTGATAATAGCACAAAACTTAATAGAAAATAGGGCAATAAACCCTAAACCCGAAGGATTTAAGAATGGTGGAGGAGCTCAAAACAAATAGCCAATCTAAATAAAAAAATCTAGGGCAAGATGTCAAGAACTGGAAGGGCTTAGGGGCACCAGGTACTGCTAAACGCTTCGCTCCTTGTCTGCGCCGATTCCTCTGCTCGTCTAGTGAATGCTTGGCTGCTCGAGGGCGGAGAAGAAGGGTCGAATCGACCACGCGATTCACCGTCCACCGCTGACAACGAAGGGATAAAGGTGGGAAGCCTTAGCAAGAAACAAGAAAGGTTGAAAGGGTACATGCACAGACAAGGGTAGAGCAAAAGCTAGGGCAGCGGAAGAAAAAACACGACGCTCGCTCGAAATGGAAACACCACAGACAACCTTAAGCGATTTACATGCTCGGGCACGTACCCGGGCGTGTCTCTACATGGGTCCGCCGTGAGTAACACACCTAAGATCACGGTGCAGAACCTCCGATCCCACCATCTATTTCCTCTAGCACTGTTTTTTGCGCATGATTGATCTAAAATACTGTCAGTATTTAATACGATCGTATTATACAAATACGGTCTTATATTTTCACAGATCATCTCCGCCATTGAAATCACAATTATAGGGCTCTATTTGCTCCCGCACGTTGATCTTTTTTGATGACCGTGCGTTACACGCACCTAAATATCTCTCATAAGAAAGTGGAAAACTTTTGGATGACTACGGTGGTATTCGAGGAAACTGTTTATACAAATCAAACTGCTTTGGGTTTTGTCTTTTTCGTCAAAAATTTACATACCATTTCATTTATGTGTCTTTATTAATTCCTTAGAGTCCGTCGTTCGATCCGGGAAAAACTGTTTAAAGGTAACTAGTTTGCGTACTTTATTTTTAATGCATTCATTTCGAGTTAGACTGTAATAGTCCCATGCACAGTCTCTACCTAGGTTTTGAGTTTTCTATACATAGAAAAAATGATATGGTAACTTTTTTTATGTCTGATTTATACTTACAAAAGTACTCAGTTTGAAAGAGAAATTTTTGGGACTTATAGGGGCTCGTATCATAGACTCTCATTTATAAGAAAACCGGGCGGTGGTTGCTCACATGCACCACTCGTCCCACTATTTTGGTAAGAGAAAGTGGGAGAGCGAGGCCGGAACCGCCGTCCGTAACCGCGACGACGCCGCCCCCTCCCGTCAGTGAGGAAGGTCGCATGACCGCACCCCCTCGGGGTCCGGTCGAACCGCACCCCGTGTGGGGCGCGGCCGAGCCGCCCCTTGCGGGGTGCGGTCGGGCCGCACCCCCCTTGGGGTGCGGCGTGACTGCACCCCTTGCGGGGCGCGGCCGAGCGGCACCCCCAAGGGTGCGGCCAATCCGCACCCCTTCCCCTAAGGGGATGCGGCCGCCTCCTCCCCCCCTTCTTCTTTACAGGGGGGCTCGCGAGGAGCCCTAATTTTGTATTATGTAAAAGCCGCGAGCGCAGACTCGTGCGAACTAATTTTTTATTATATAAAAGCCGCGAGCGCAGACTCGCGCGAACTAATTTTTTATTATATAAAAGCCGTGAGCGCAGACTCGCGCAAACTCATCCGTAATCTTGGGAGTCCCATCAAGCTACGCAGGTATGAAAAGCGAGAGCAGCAGGAGCACACAGGGAAATAAGAACGATAAACATAATGGGGGAATACAACCACGACAGCTCAGCGCTGCGCACAAACAAAAAACAGCACGGAAAGCAGGAAAAGGGAATACAACCACGACAGCTTAGCGCTGCACACAAACAAACAATAGTACAGAAAATAGGAAAGCAAAAGATAGTCAACATCAGTCCTCGGCTACATCCGAGTAATCATCCTCTGAGAGATCCCCAGCTCCAAGACCGGTGGTGTCACATTCAAACTTCTTTCCCATCATGCGGAGGGTCTTCTGAATGCCTCGCTGAAAGGCGACTTCGCGCTCATCCTCTATCAAGGGCTCAACCTCCTTCGTCATGACCTCGGCACGAATCTCCTCCGCCATCTGGAACCGCTCCTCGACAAAAGCAAGAGAATCTTTGTACTCGGCTACACCAGCCGCCTTGGCCTCCCCAAGGCTGCGCTCGACCGACGACAACCGGTCCACCTCGCTCCTCAGGAAACCCAGCTCCCCCTCCAGGCGGAACATCTCCCCCTGAGCTTCCGACAACTAACGAAGCGCGTCCCGAGCAAGCGACTTGTCACCACCGTACTCCTACCGCAGCTTCTCAACTTCAGATCGGGAAGCAGAGATATCAACCTCCAACTGCTTGATATGAGACACGTCGCGATCCCTCTTCTTCTGCAGAATGGACATGTCGCTCCTCACCACGCGTAGCTCCTCCTGAAGAGCGAAGTAGCTATCCTTGAGGCCCACATAACAGTCGTTCCAAGTAAGAGCAATGCTAGTCAGAACATCCGCCTGCAAACAAAAGATAAACGGTCAGCAAACATATGCAATGATAAAAAAGAAGGGTCAGGACTAGGAAAGAAGAACTTTACTTACCGCGGAGGTCATCGCCTGAAGAGAAGAAGAAACTCGCCTCATCGGCGGAAAGGGAGGAGGCGGCGGCAAGTCTCCCTGTTCGACCCGGTCGACAACGGGAGACGCCAGAATCTCAATCTCTGGGTCGGACGGAATCGACTCTCCCCTGCGGCGGCTCGGGCCGGCCTCGTGATCGTGACTCCTAGGCTCCGGTGGAATAAGACACGAACCAGAAGCTCCGTTCTTGAAAACAATCCTCCTCTTTTTCCCGCGGTCTAAGGGAACAGCGGCCTCTCGCTCGACATCCCAAGAAAGCCCCACCGAGAGCAGTCAACTCTCCTCTACGCAACTATAAATGCAGAACAAAGCCTTCGACAGCCCTTCCCGATCAGGAAAACCAGGAATAGGAAGGAACTCGTCTTCCCGCCCAGTCAGCCGGCGACAGCGTCCAGGGAGCGCTCTCCAAAGCTCTGGCAGCTCCCATCGATTCCGAACATACCCATAGAGAGTATTCCCGTGGCGGTAATCAGTTTTCTCACCAAAGTGAAACCAGCTCTTGTTGCTCCGAACTTCAATACGACCACCCGAGTCAGTGGTGACCTCGCACCAGTCCTTAAAAAGCTCGAGTGAAAAGCGCGCACTGTGCTCCCGAAAAAACACCACCATCCCCATGAGATTCGCCATCCCGGCAGGCGTGAACTGGGTAACTGGGACACCGCAGAACAGGAGTATCTCAACGACCTCCTCAGATGGAGGAATACGAAACCCGGATTTCAAGCAGCTCTCAAAAAGCGTCATGAAACCGGTGGGCGGATTCTGAGCGCGCTCCTCCACCCCTGGAATTTTCACCTCGACATTTAGAGGCAACCCAAACCGCTTACGTCATACCTCAATTCGCGCACCGTCAAGAGAAGAGCGCAGGCGCATCAGCCTCGACTGGCCGCCCCGTTTCGAAGCCTGAAAGAAAAATAAACGTACATAAGCACAAGTGTTAAAAAATAATATAAAAAAGTCCAAAATAGTGCGCGATAAGTGCAAGCCGCGCTCCCGGCCGAAAAAGCGCGAAGGCACGCGCCATTTCCGCAAGCCGCGCAGCCATCCCCTCGGCCAGCGCTGGTCGAACACACGACCGCGTCGGTTTCGGCCGGCCACTCCCTCGGCTGGCCCCAGCGGGCGTCGGACGCGCGCGAGCGCCGGACGCGCGCGGGTGCCGAGCGCTCGAGCGAACGCGGGCGCCAGACGCCCCGCGCCCGCCGCCAGCCTCGTCCACGCGCAAGGCACGCACGGGCGTCGACCGCCCGCGCTCTCGGCAGACCGGGGGCGCGCGCGCGGCCTCCGGCCGCGCGCGAGGGCGCACAGGCACCAGACGCCCGCGCCCACCGCCGGCCCCGTCCGCGCACAGGCACACGCGGGCGGCGGACGCCCGCACCCCCCATGGGTGCGGCGTGACTGCACCCCTTGCGGGGCGCGAATGAGCTGAATACCGGTTTAAATTGAACTGCCTTAGCTCGTGAGCGGTCTAAGCGCGCAAACAGTCAATTTGAGATCTGCTGAATACACAGGGACTTTTTAGCGTGGAAAACCCGAAAAGGGTGAAAAACCACGTGGCCGGAGCTGTGCCGACCAAATTTCACTATCTCCAGAGAGGGTACAATTAGATGCTAAGAGATCGAGCGTGACAGGCCGCTGCTCGTTACAATAGAGAGAGAGAGAGAGAGAGAGAGAGAGAGAGAGAGCACTCCGAGGGTGACAGACCACCTTTCGGAAAAACTAAGTACTTTTCCTATGAGTACAGCATTGAACGAAAGTGAGAAGGCCTTGACCGCTTTCCAGAGGGCAGAGGTGAGACCGCCCTGTCTGCTTTTGAGAAGACGGAAGTGAGACAGCCTTGTCCGCTTTCTTGAGAACGAAAGTGTGACAGCCTTGTCCGCTTTTCTGAGAACGAAAGTGAGACAGCCTTGTCCACTTTCCTGAGAACGAAAGTGAGACGGCCTTGTCCGCTTCCGCGAAGAAGGAAATCTCTAAGTCCACGAAGAAGATCTTCAAGCACCGAAGGAGAATTCCGTGGAAATCTTCAAGGAGCTCTCTCTGGTCGTGAATGCGGCCTCCTTTAAATGAAGCCTTAGGGGCCTTTTTATAGCTTTGGCCGGGGGTAGCCCGGTAATTTCGCCGTTGTAACCACCATAACCACCTTCGCTGACGAATCATATTTCTCGATTTGGGGCACTCGGATCACCATCTTTCGTAAATGACCGTCTTGCCCTTTGAGGAAAGGCGACAAGCCGTTCCTGCAAAGTGAGAAACTGAAAAGACAAAAAGTGAGCGAGCCGAGGCGGAAAAGTGAGCGAGGCTGAAATGTGAGCAAGGCGAGGCGGAAAAGTGAGCGAGGCGAGCCGTAAAAGTGAGAATGCTCTGAGCGAACGGCGGAAAAGTGAGCGCGCTCAGAAGCGTTCTGAGCGCGTGACGAACATGGAAGCGCCTTGGACGCGCTTAGAGACGTTTCGAGTGTGCGTGAATGTGGAGAGGTTCTGGGCGAACGGCGGAACGAGGAGCTGTCTCTCAAAGGGAAATTGGGGTCCGACGCTCCTGACGGGTGCGCGAATACGGGAGGGCCACTTGTAAGCCCCCCGGTGAAGAAAATCAGAGGAGGAGGAGGCTCAACCGTCCCTCGCGCCAAGTGCGCGCGGCCCGGCCGCACCTGGTAAGGTGCGCTTTGGCCGCACCCAAAGGGCGGCGGCCGACCGGCCGCACCCCAAGGTGGGTGCGGCTTGGCCGCACCCCAAGTGGGGTGCGGCTTGGCCGCACCCCTCTTGGGGTGCGTCTTGGCCGCACCCCATGGGGGTGCGGCTTGGCCGCACCCCTCTTGGGTGCGGCTTGGCCTGGGGGAGGCCGCACCCCGTGCGGGGTGCGGTTCGGCGCGTCCCGCTCGCCGGCGGGAGTGGGCAGTGTCGGCGCCTACGCGGCGGTTAGCGCGCGGGTTTCAAATTGCGGATTAGTGGCGGGAATGACGGTTCCGTTTTTAACTCCCCACTCTCTCCCACTAAAGTAGTGGATGCAGCGGTTAGTAAGAGTAACCGCCGCCCGGTTCTCCATAAAAAGAGAGCCCATGATGAATCCTCATCATAAGCCCCCCAAAACTTCGGAGTCCGCTCTTCCGTTCGAAGGAGTGCGAAGGTTTTCTCTTGAATTTACTCCGGTCATCTTCATCGTTGGCGGCGCGTTGGCCATGGTGGAGGTAAGTTTAATTTTTGTTTTTACCGTGAAGAAGGGAGGGATGGCGGAGCGCGCTCGTAAGGGTGGTTCCGACCGAAGGGATGAGACGCCGGAAGTCGGCGTTCGCGCGCACGGTGGGCGGTTGTGCGTGCGCACGGCGGGGGACGTGCGTGCGCACGGCGGGGGCCGTGCGTGCACGCGGCCCGCGCTCGTGCGCGCGCGCGGCCCGCGCTCGTGCGCGCGCGCGGCCCGCGCTCGTGCGCGCGCACGGCGGGGTCGTGCGTGCGCGCGGCCGCGCTCGTGCGCCGCGCACGGCGGGGGCCATGCGTGCGCGTGGCCCGCGCTCGTGCGCGGTGGCCGGCCTGCGCTCTAGCGCAGCGGTGGCCGGCCGCGCGCATACGGTGGCCGGCCGTGCGCGCAGCGGCCCGCGCGGAGCGGTTGGCCGCTGCGCGCGCGCGGCCTGCGCGCGAGCGTAGCGGCCGGTCGCGCGCTGCGCACGGCGGCCGGTCGCGCGCGCGCACGGCGGCCGGTCGCGCGCGCGCGCACGGCGGCCGGTCGCGCGCGGCGCACGGCGGCCGGTCGGCGCGCGCGCACGGCGGCCGGTCGCGCGCGCGCGCACGGCGGCCGGTCGCGCGCGCGCACGGCGGCCGGTCGCGCGCGCGCACGGCGGCCGGTCGCGCGCCGGCGGCACGGCGGCCGGTCGCGCGCGCGCACGGCCGCCGGTCGCGCGGCTGCGCACGGCCGCCGGTCGCGCGCGCGCACGGCCGCCGGTCGCGGCGCGCGCACGGCCGCCGGTCGCGCGCGGCCGCACGGCCGCCGGTCGCGCGCGCGCACGGCGGCCGGTCGCGCGCGCGCACGGCCGCCGGTCGCGCGCGCGCACGGCCGCCGGTCGCGCGCGCGCACGGCCGCCGGTCGCGCGCTGCGCACGGCCGCCGGTCGTGCGCTTGTGTGCTAGCCGGCCGTGCGCGAGTATTGTGTGCGCGCGGCCCTTGCGTGCATGCGGTGGTTGGCCGCGCGCCTTTTCGCGCGTGCGGGCACCGTTCTTGGTCGTGTGCGTTCGCTCACTGGTTTGCTGGCGCAAGCGTGCGCCGGTGGGCTTGAATTTGCTTGGTGCATTTATTTGGAAATATGCGTTTTGTCATGTACGCACGCTTATGTGTGCGAATTTTTCTTGCAGGCTTCAAGACGAGGCGGCCAATCAAGGCCGATGCGTATGCGGTCCACTCTCGATGGGGCGTGCGTCGACTCGTGGCGCAAACGGTTCGGGCTGCTACCTAGCGTTGAGGTGAAGATCCCAGGAGCGGAGGATCACGCCCAAAATCCACCGTCTGGCTTCATGGCTCTTTCGGAGGGCTGTTTGAAGTCCGGATTTCGCATCCCTCCACCGGAGGAGGTTGTTGAAATATTCCGATACTGCGGTGTCCCGATCACCCAGTTCACCCCGGGCGGGATGACGATTATTATGGGATTGGTGGTGTTTTTCCGGGAGCATAGCAAGCGTTTTTCGCTTGAGATTTTCAAGGACTGGTGCGAGGTGTCCACCGACCTGGGTGGTCGCATAGAAATCCAGAGCAACAAGAGTTGGTTCTACTTTGGGGCGAAGGCCGATTACCGCCATGGGAATACCCTTTACGGGTATGTTCAGAATCGATGGGAGCTACCGAAGTTGTGGAGATCGCTTCCTGGACGTTGTCGCCGGCAGACTGGTCGGGAGGATGAGTTCCTTCCTATCCCTGGCTTCCTTGGCCGAGAGGGGCTGTCGAAGGCCCTGCTCTCTATTTCTGGTTGCGTGGATGAACGTCGACTGCACTCGGTGGGGCTTTCCTGGGATCCGGAGCGGGAGGCTGCTGTTCCCTTAGACCGCGAGAGGAAGAGAAAGATTCTGGTTGCATGCCTACTTGGACCGGAAAGGTGATGGTTCCTATGGTGGGCACCATAGTTCCGTCGGGGAGCTCCGCGTTGCTGGCCCTGAGCTTGAGGTTCCCGCTTAGGGGTTTGAGCCGCACTACGGCAGCTAGGAATAAGAGGTTGAAGGAGATGCGATGTGTTATCAACGCTCTCCTTAGCTCGCAGGGTGGACTGCCTATGCTTGCGTCTAGGGTGAAGTCCATCCATGCGCAGGGACGTTCCTGGCGAACATTCCTGCGGATCTTCTCTTGGTGCTTGCTTCGTTCTGCCCCCCCTTAGGCGGGGCGGTTCATCCGTGCCAGGCTTTTCTCGCTCTTCCCGAATCCTTGGCGAGCGTGTATCGTGCCATTCGACGAACAATTGGGATAACTCGGTGAAGTTGTGGATTGCTCCGCTTGGCAAAGATTCGTACCAGTGGAGAGCGTCTCCGCGCAGTGTCTTGGCGAAGATCTTTCAGCCAACTTGGTCGGGAAGTCCGAGCGTCCGCATCGTCATCAGGAAGTGATTGACGTGCCCGTACGCGTCCTCTGCTCCGTGGAACTCCTTGTTTTGCGGGAGCGTTAGCCATGACGGAACTGGGTATTCCAAAATTGACTTGGAGAGGGGAGATCGCCTTTGTCGATGCGCACCATCGTTCGGATCCTGTCCTGCCGAGAGAGGGGCCGGCTTGCTGGTTAACGCAAGCCACGGTGGCAGGATGGATGCGGTGGTGGGCGCTCTTTTTATCGGGTTCTCCGGGATTGAGGAACTGCATGCGTCGGATAATTCGGGGGAGGTGTCCACTTTTGCTCGTTCCGTGAACTCCGGAGAAGCGGATGCTACGCTCGGGAATCCTTTGCTTGATTTTTGGGAATCCATTCCCACAGACGGCGCCAAACTGTTGTGGGTCGCTTATGGCTCTTGGTAGACCGGTTTAAATTAAACCGCCTTAGCTCGTGAGCGGTCTAAGCGCGCAAACAGTCAATTTGAGATCTGCTGAATACACAGGGACTTTTTAGCGTGGAAAACCCAGAAAGGGTGAAAAACCACGTGGCCGGAGCTGTGCCGACCAAATTTCACTATCTCCAGAGAGGGTACAATTAGATGCTAAGAGATCGAGCGCGACAGGCCGCTGCTCGTTACAATAGAGAGAGAGAGAGAGCACTCTGAGGGTGACAGACCACCTCTCGGAAAAACTAAGTACTTTTCCTATGAGTACAGCAGTGAACGAAAGTGAGAAGGCCTTGTCCGCTTTCCAGAGGGCAGAGGTGAGACCGCCCTGTCTGCTTTTGAGAAGACGGAAGTGAGACTGCCTTGTCCGCTTTCTTGAGAACTAAAGTGTGACAGCCTTGTCCGCTTATCTGAGAACGAAAATGAGACAGCCTTGTCCACTTTCCTGAGAACGAAAGTGAGACAGCCTTGTCCGCTTCCGCGAAGAAGGAAATCTCTAAGTCCACGAAGAAGATCTTCAAGCACCGAAGAAGAATTCCGTGGAAATCTTCAAGGAGCTCTCTCTGGTCGTGAAGGCGGCCTCCTTTAAATGAAGCCTTAGGGGCCTTTTTATAGCTTTGGCCGGAGGTAGCCCGGTAATTTCGCCGTTGTAACCACCATAACCACCTTCGCTGACGAATCATATTTCTCGATTTGGGGCACTCGGATCACCATCTTTCGTAAATGACCGTCTTGCCCTTTGAGGAAAGGCGACAAGCCGTTCCTGCAAAGTGAGAAACTGAAAAGACAAAAAGTGAGCGAGCCGAGGCGGAAAAGTGAGCGAGGCTGAAATGTGAGCAAGGCGAGGCGGAAAAGTGAGCGAGGCGAGCCGTAAAAGTGAGAATGCTCTGAGCGAACGGCGGAAAAGTGAGCGCGCTCAGAAGCGTTCTGAGCGCGTGACGAACATGGAAGCGCCTTGGACGCGCTTAGAGACGTTTCGAGTGTGCGTGAATGTGGAGACGTTCTGGGCGAACGGCGGAACGAGGAGCTGTCTCTCAAAGGGAAATTGGGGTCCGGCGCTCCTGACGGGTGCGCGAATACGGGAGGGCCACCTGTAAGCCCCCCGGTGAAGAAAATCAGAGGAGGAGGAGGCTCAACCGTCCCTCGCGCCAAGTATGCGCGGCCCGGCCGCACCTGGTAAGGTGCGGTTTGGCCGCACCCAAAGGGCGGCGGCCGACCGGCCGCACCCCTCTTGGGTGCGGCTTGGCCTGGGGGAGGCCGCACCCCGTGCGGGGTGCGGTTCGGCGTGTCCCGCTCGCCGGCGGGAGTGGGCGGTGTCGGCGCCTACGCGGCGGTTGGCGCGGTTAGCGCGCGGTTTCAAATTGGGGATTAGCGGTGGGAATGGCGGTTCCGTTTTTAACTCCCCACTCTCTCCCACTAAAGTAGTGGATGAAGCGGTTAGTAAGAGTAACCGCCGCCCGGTTCTCCATAAAAAGAGAGCCCATGATGAATCCTCATCACGAAGTATGTTAAAATTTAACAATAATTGTAACAACCTAGATTTTTTCTATATAGCAACCACATGATTATGACAATGGAAGAAGAAATGACAGATTAAGAAAATCTGAAATACCTATGTAATTAAAAAAATACTATTATTTAAATAATAGCTAGAATTTAAATAATAAAATAGTCTTATTTAGGTAAAAATAAAATTCAATGGAGTCAAAACCAGCTAAATTAGTTTTTTTTTAATCTAAAGTTACTCCGAAAGAGTTGATTCAAATTGTCATATTCAATGGAGTCGAATCCAATTTAGGCTTGAGCATCTTATTTGAAACTTGAAAGTCGCTCAAAAATCACTCGGATAATGACTCGAATCAGAATCAATTACAATTGATTCGACTCAATTTGAAAATCCAATTTGACCCGAATCAAATTTCGAATCAATTTCGAACCCACCCCAAATCACTCGAAATACGATTTGCATCAACTCAAATTTATTAAAATATAATGTATTTATTGAACATATTATTATTTTAGAATTAAAAACACTTAATTCTAAACGTAAACTAAAGGAGTAATGCCTTAAATGACATTCATTTATTCAATTTTTGAGCCGGCTCAATCTAAAAAGAAAAATTGCTCAATTTCAAGCCAACTCGATTTAATTTCGAGCCGACTCAAAATTGAGTTATTTCGAATCGAGCCGTCTCGACTTGAGACCAATTTCTATTTCAAGCCGAGTTCGATTTAAGAATTGAAATTTGAGATCTTCTACAAATACAATTAAATAGACTACGCTTAATTCTTTTTTTTTGAGCAAAGCATAATTTCATTAATTTGAATTCTTCAACTGGAAAAACTCGAGTGCATGTCAAGATAGTGAAGAAGGGTAATAAAAACAAGTACACGCGATTTCATGTGCCACCTGATTCTCACCTCGATGAGCAAATCTAAACGTGTAGATTCAGGGCGAAATGGATAGTATCCATTTTACGGTGTAGATGTATTTCAGGATGATTCGACGGGTTCAGTAATCCTATCATTTTATAATTTTCTTTTAATCAAAAAAGTCTGCACCATTTAGGGTGCACCATTTTATTTCAGGACGGTCTTGTCCATCAGATGAACAAATGAATACCATCCATTTCGTCAGAAATGGAGAGGATCCGGATCCAAACGTGTGATTCAGGATCCTCTCCATTTCTGACGAAATGGATAGTTTCCATTTCTGACGAAATGGATAGTTTCCATTTCACGTTCTAGATGTATTTCAGGGTGATCTGACGGGTTCAGTAATACTATCATTTTATATTTTCTTTTAATCAAAAAAGTCTGCACCATTAAATGTATTTCAGGATGGTCTTGTCCATCGGATGAACAAATGAATACCATCAATTTCGTCAGAAATGGAGAGGATCCAGATCCAAACGTGTGATTCAGGATCCGCTCTCCATTTCTGACGAAATTGATAGAATCCATTTCACGGTCTAGATGTATTTCAGGGTGATCTGACGGGTTCAGTAATCATATTATTTTATATTTTCTTTTAATCAAAAAAGTCGGCACCATTAAATGTATTTCAGGATGGTCTTGTCCATCGGATGAACAAATGAATACCATCCATTTCGTCAGAAATAGAGAGGATCCGGATCCAAACGTGTGATTCAGGATCCGCTCTCCATTTCTGACGAAATGGATAGTATCTATTTCACGGTCTAGATGTATTTCAGGGTGATCTGACGGGTTCAGCAATCCTATCATTTTATATTTTCTTTTAATCAAAAAAGTCTGCACAAATAAATGTATTTCAGGATGGTCTTGTCCATCGGATGACCAAATGAATACCATCCATTTTGTCAGAAATGGAGAGGATCCAGATCCAAACGTGTGATTCAGGATCCTCTCCATTTCTGACGAAATGGATAGTTTCCATTTCACGTTCTAGATGTATTTCATGATGATCTGACGGGTTCAGTAATCCTATCATTTTATATTTTCTTTTAATCAAAAAAATCTGCACCATTCAATGTATTTCAGGATGGTCTTTTCCATCGGATGGACAAATGAATACCATCCATTTCGTCAGAAATGGAGAGGATCCGGATCCAAACATGTGATTCAGGATCGTCTCCATTTCTGACGAAATGGATAGTTTCCATTTCACGTTCTAGATGTATTTCATGATGATCTTACGGGTTCAGTAATCCTATCATTTATATTTTTCTTTTAATCAAAAAAATCTGCACCATTAGATGTATTTCAGGATGGTCTTGTCCTTCAGATGGACAAATGAATACTATCCATTTCGTCAGAAATGAAGAGAATCCAGATCCAAACGTGTAGGCCGCCACCGAGAAGAGCATCTGCAGGATACCGAGGATGAAAGACCGCTCTCAATTCCCCTCAAATAATCAGCAAAAAAAATATCGTTTTTTTGGGGGAAATAATATAAAGAATTAAAATTCTCAACAACTAAGAATTTCATTGGCGCTGCTGTAACCATCACACCTACTTTGGGTTTTTTAATTTCCAAGCGAATGTTTTCATGCAGAAGGAATGTAGCTTTCTGGGGGATATTCGTGTTTGGTTTCTTCAAGCATCTGCTGTCTCTAGCTATTGACTTTCTGATTCATCCAAATATAATTCACACTGTTTAATAAAAAATAAATTAATAGATGGATATAGATTAGAGGCAATACAGACAATAATAATTAAGAGGGAATAATTACCAAAAAATTTCCTGAAAATTAGCATAATTACAGGCTCCACTTCTCTAACTTTTGAAATTACAAAACCTCTCCTGTAAGTTTATATTGCATAACATCCATCCACAAAAATATCTCTTTGAAGTGAATTTCCAATGGAATTTTTTCGTGCATGGATCTTATGAAATGTAAATTTATACTGTAGTGCAGTATGTAATTTAGCAAAATTAGAGGGGAGGTCGTGATAATGACCCTAATTAAGAGTCTCCCCCATGTTGACGATGAGAATAATTCCACTTGGATTATATGAGCATAGCATAATGATGTTGTAATATAATATGATTGATCATGTAATATCATATGATTGATGTTGAGGGATAGCGAGGGATGTTGTACAAACTTCGACAATACAAGTAGAATTCTTAATTTAAAGCGCGAGGCTTTAAAAAGAAGCCACAAATGTCGTTCTTGTTTTTATTTCTTGAAGCGGTCATTCGCGCGCTAAGAAGGAAGCTTGAGTTGAATTGTGTTGCCTTAATCTTTAAAATAGGTCAACAACGTTAACAATGGGTGAGCTTGACTCAATGTATAATATAAAGTTATAGAATTGACCAAATAAAAAATAACTTGCTCGCATCGTAACATCCGTATCAGTAAACGAATTAAATGATTATGAACAAAAAATATTCAAGAACAAAACCAGTGATAATTTCGTAAGAATTCTTATGCCCAACATTTCATAATGAAACATATGGTAGCATTACTTTGAAACATTCACATCTAGCTTTGAAATACGCCTCAGATGTGGTCCTTGTCATGTGAAATTTTATACATGTGACACGTGGACGGTGAATATACTCGATATACGTTGCCAGGTTCTAAAATACCAGGGTGCATGTCTCTAAATCCAAGTCTCTTTATTGACGACAAAGATCAGCACGAACCTCCCATATTGGTTGCCTACCCCTCCGATGTTCGTGCCTTTTCGAGCGTTATCATTCTACAAGGAGTTGGAACCGGAAGAACCTCCAAAATGAGCTTTGTTAGGTCGAAGTCAGTTAATTCGTCCACCTCGCCTGGGGCCCTACGGACATGCGGGAGCCAGGAGTGTGTCAATCCTAAGTCCGCCTGGGACCGCGACTAGGCATTCAGCTCGACAAAATATCCAGCTTGTCAGGGATCCCGCGGACATGCGACAGCCTGGAGTGTGTCGATCCTAAGTCCGATTTGGGACCGCGACTCGACATTCAGCTCACCAAGTTATACACCTTTCCATGGGCCCATAGGACATGTGGCAGCCAGAGTGTGTTGATCCTAAGCCATTCTGGGACCGCTACTCGACTTTCTGCTTGCTAATTAACACACCTCGCTATGGGATAATACATGGCTAATTTTGATTTACTCCTCCTTGTAGTCAAGCCCACAGTTCAGCGCGCTTAAGATCCTATCTCATGGTGAACTCATTGCTCAACACGCCAAAGAGTCTATGAGTCTTGTGACAAACTCATCGCTTAGTGCACCTAAGAGTCTACCGGTTTCGTGACGAACTTGCGGCTCAGCCTGCCTAAGAGCCTACAGATATTGATAGTAGGAACAACAAGAAAAATATATATCTCTCCGGGAAGAGCTCCAGAAAGAGATCTTGGAAGGCAAGATCCTTTAACTGCGGCGCCATCCAGTTTCGGTCCACCATGTGAGCTAAAGAGGCCTCCCTGGACTAGATAGAGAGGGAATGACTCGACTTAGGATTGTCGGCCTGCCGCTTTGCGAGTTCCCTCCGCAGCCTCGCAAGTTCTATCTCCTCAACGTGCTCCATCCACAGCTTCACGGACTCCACCTTCTATGTTGTCGTGACCCCCTCTGCTTCCTATAGATTATAGAAATTTAGCTTGCAGAAATAAAAAGTGTGTATGAACATGAATATTGATCATTACCTAGGTAAGTGTGAGAGCAGCGTTCCTCTCAATGACAGTCCCCTTGTTTCTCTATTTATAATTGAGAAGAGATCGACACGACACATGCCCCATGTTGGAGCCAAGAAAATCCTGGTCCCAAATGTTCGAACCTAAGTGTAGCCTAAGGTTACTGATCCGGCGATCGAACGCCACTAAACCGATGGCAAGAGCAAAAGACAGAGAGAGAGAGAGAGAGAGAGAGAGATGTATATAAGCACACCCTATGTACTTCAGCAGGGAGGTACCACCATGTACCCGGAAGTCTAGAAGAGCTTTCCCTCCAAAACAAAATGCTGAGCTAGGTACGAGGAAGGCACCACTTGGAGAGTAGTAAACTCATGAGGGGGGGTCTCATGATTTCAAAGTGATATTTCTGATACCCATGGGGTCCTATTTATAGACAAATTCTTTGGGGGGGGGGGGGGGTGGAGGGTATGTATGCGAGAATACCCAGACCATGCGAGATACCTGCTGGTGACTTGAGGAACAATCTCGTCGACAAGGTGACTATGGCGAGTTACAATGGGATCTCTCTCGTGCAAGGAGTGATATTGCTGGTTCTTGCGTATACAAGGAGACTTTGCCTTTGAACTTGGCCTTGACTTTGTCTTTTGCCTACGCAGCCTACAGGGGCCCACTCTCTAAGCGAATACAAGCTATACACAATCCACGCTATTTGTGAGTTCTTATAGATCTCATAAAGGATCATCCTACCCTTATTTGGCGAGATACTTAGGTGAGGAATCAAGCCCGCTTAGTACTATCTTTGAACCTGCCGATGACATAAATAGAAGGGGGTGGGGTCCCCTCTTTGGGGTGTCCTCTTTGAACCTGCTCTATAATAGTTTATAGGAATGTAGTCTAATTCACCTAGGGGGGGGGGGGGGGGGGGGGACGTGAATTGGTCTCTTTGAGTTTTACTAAATTATTTCTAGCAGTTAAGAAGTAGTAAATAAAAGCTCAAGCATACACAGAAAACACACAGTTGTTTATAGTGGTTCCCCAAGACAGTGTGTCTATGGGTAGTCCACTCTCCCTCTACACCTTTCTAACAGTGTATTAGACAAGGCAAACTCCACCAATCTCAGCTCCTAGAGCTTACAACACAGACCCCTCAGGATCTCTCAGGCTTGCTCCAAGCCTACCTCAGGCCTAACTGCCCTACTAACTCAGAGTGCTCCCACTCCTACAGCTCAGAGATCTTCTTTATCTCCTACCTCATTCCTATCAAGAAGCCCTACTTCTCAGGCAAAATGCCTTTCAACTCAGGCTCAACAACTCTACCATACTTAGGCAATGTGCCTTACAACTCAGGTTCAGCAACCCTACAAACTCACCCAATGTGCCTTACAAGCTCAGAACTACACAGTTCCTTCAGTGGGTAAATGTTTAGCTTACAACAGTTGACATCAGTAGTATAATGTCTTTTGTTGTTCCTGCACAGCTGGTGCTACTTTGAAGCTGGGCTGAGTGAAATATTTAGTCTTTGCTTCTTTCTGATCCTTCTCTTCAGTAGAGGAGTAAAGATCTTCTTGCTCTTGTGGATAAAAGAGTTATCTTCTCTGCTTCTATCTTCTTGCTGGTTCAGTTTGCAGGAGGAGAGGAAACTTGAAAGCTGTCAATTGAACAGTGATTATGGCTCTCTACTTTTCAGTACAACAACATGTTCTTCTGAAAGTGCCCTAAGTTATTCTTTTATACTCCATTTGTCTTCAACGGCTCTTAGTAAGGGACCCTGACACTTTGGAAGAGGATAGAAAACTTTATCTTCCCTTTACAGCTATTTGCGCCAAACGCAAGTCCCGCCAGTGTCGTCTTTCTGATTTGAATCTGTCTCAGCGGTTGGGCTGAGACAGTCTTCCATCTCAGCGATTTAGTTGTCTTGGTCTTAGTGGATCCACTGAGACAGATAGTCTTCTCAGCGGATTTTGTCTATATGTGTGCAACTCAGTTGAGGCAAACCTCTTCTCAGCGGTTCCACTGAGATAGTGAGTTCTTCTCAGCGATTTTGACAGCAAACCACTGACCTTATTCCAATGCTTGGAATATCTTAACCCTGCATATTCCTAATGCAAAATAGGGTTTATCAAATACAATATATACTTAGCATTGTGAGTTATGCCTCTACAAATCAAGGGAACATTAGGGCAATATTCCAAACAATCTCCCCATATTTGAAGAAGGCAGAACATTCTCAATGCTAAGATACATAACCAACAAAAACTAATCATGTAAATGTATTACATAGCAGCATGATATCATAACATATAAATGTTGACATTCATTTGTCATCACAAAAAAATGTCATGATAGTTTATTTTCATGACAACATAACAACATTGTTTGCCAAAACAATAACATTGTTAACTAATTATGTCTAGGCACCACAAAATATATAAAGCAATAATACTGAATAATATTAAGCTTTGACTAAGATGATCCTATAACATAAACCAATTGATTCAACAAAACATTCAATTTCATTGCTGTCATAATGTTGAAGCATAGTTCAAATTACAGTTAGATTTCCTGAAAAACTAAATACATTAATTTAAGTTTTTCTCCTCTTTGAAGATGTTGTGCATTCAGCATTGTCAGCAACAACTTCTTTCCCTTTTGCAGTGGCCTCCTTGTCTTCAGCAGCAGCAACCTTGGCTTCAGCAGCATCATCCTTGTCAGTAGTGTCCTTTGCAGCATTTGCTGCTTCTATCTCAGCTAGCTTCTTTTTATTTCTTGCCTCTTGAAGTAAAGATATGGTTTTGGAATATATCTTGAGGGCATCCTTCTTGGGTGGTGCTTTCTTACTAGGTTTTCCTTGAAGATTCTCTCCCTTCTTGTGTTTCTTTCCAGGTGCTTAATCCACTTCTTAGCTGGATAGATTCTACATATATCCTTTCACACTTGACCATGTCTTAGCCAGGCATTCAGGATTATGCACTTGGAGTCCTCACTCCAATATTCAAAATCTGGGTCTTTGCCCTGCTCATCCCTTTGCTTAGCCATATATTTTTCAGCTAGCATCACTTGTTCTCATTTTCTTCTCTTTTCCAATTGAACATTCTGAGCAATTTTGTCCTGCCCCTCAAAGTCAAAATCTTCTTTCCTGTAATTATCCAGCAGGGGGCAGATTTTGGGCAATTATGGTTCCTTGTAGCACTTGGAGAGCCAATTCAGAATTGGTCTCAGCATTGGCCACCTCCCTCTTTCTGGCTTCTTCAATTATTTTAGCTTCTAGGGACTGGGAGGCAGCTGCAACAGAACCTGAGATGGTCTGGAAAGCATTTTCCAAATCAGACTTCATCTCATCCTTCATTTTCTCTTCCTCACTAATCATTATGGTGGCAGTATTCCTGACATACTCTTCTATATGATTGGAGGCTTTTTCTATAACCTCATCTGTTTTGCTTACATAGTTTTTTGTATAGGACATATCTTGCTCAGACATTTGGAGTTGTTTGTCCATTGACCTCAGGATTGTACTCTGAGCCACCACTGACTTTTCTGCCAGGTCAAACCATTTAGTCATTTGCTTATTAAGGAAGGCAGTTTCTTCCTTAATTTCTTTCACTTCAGTCATGATTTCTTCCTTTACAGACATGATTGAACTGTCAATGTAATTCTTTATTGAAAGCATCTGATTTTCAATCACTGTATTGATGGAGCTGAGCAGCTTTTCATGGGATATTGCTGATGTGGAGGGGACATCAGTTACTATATTGAGCTCCCCCTCAGCCTGAGCAGGGATTTGCTCCCCCTCAGCTAGATCACTAGGATGAGCAGCAACTTGAGAATCTGCAGCCTTTTTCTTTTTCCTTTTCAGCAATTCTTTCTTGCCCCCCTCACTTGGAGCATCTTCATTTTCCTTGTTAGGAGATTGGTTGTGTTGCTCCCCCTCAGATGAAGGATCATCATTGTCCTGATCATCTCCCCAAAAGTTTGCTGGTTCAGGAGGGATTAGTTTAATACTTTGCTCTAGATTGCATATAAATGAGTCAATCTTACACTGAAGATCAGCAGTAGCAGTGTCTTCATCATCCTCATTATCTTCTGAGGACGAGTGTATGATCTACGCACCTTTATCAGCAGTAGTAGGATTGGATGAATCACATGGAGATTGATCTTCTTGTTGTTCTACTGACATTCCCTTATCACTAGCATCAGTAGCATCTTCATCCTTTTGATGCTCTTCCTCAGCAGCATCATCTTTTTCCTTACTATGCTCTTTCTCAGCAACATGGTCTACATGACCTTCAATGTCATGTTCTCCTTCTTGATCCTTTGGAGTACTGCTGTCTGGTTCCCGATTGTCCATTGATGGGATATTGCCTTCTGCCTCTGACTCAGTATTAGAGCAGACTATCCTGGCTTTTCTCAGCCCATTGACTAAGCTCTTCTTTTTCTCCTCGGGCTCTGATGGTTGGCTCATGGGGAGGACCCTTGAGAATTAGTCCAGGGTCTTTATGTCCATTCTCCTCAAGTAATGGAGGTTTGCTCCTTTTGACTTGTCAAATATTTCTGGATAGGTGTTTAAGAGGTAGAGGGAGAAAATTCTGCCTAGGTTGGGGGCCTGCAGACATTCCCTTATCCTTTGAAAGATCACCTCAACCCAAGATGTCTTCTTCTTCAGAATAACTCTTAACATCAACTCAAACATGTGTTTGGATATGGTGTCATGTGATCCTGGCTTACATAGTATTGCCTTACCAACAATATCAGAGAGCAATCTGCCTCTCTGATTGAAGAACTTTCTCTTGAGTGAGCCAGTTTCGGCATCACTATGTTCACACCATTGCAGTGCTTGGTCTTTGTAATTTTTAGAAATTGCTTCTTCCTTTTCTTTACTGCAAGAGGTCAGCTGAAGGGCCTTTTTCATTTTCTTAGGAGAGATTTTAATCTTTTACTCCCTATCCTTCCCTTGATTGAGGAGTTTGATGAGGACATCTTGGCACTGGAGAAGAATTCCAGAAATTCAGTTCTGAGAATCATTGTTAGCTCAGATAGCATATTGTCCAGTCCTTGGTCAGAAAGAAGTTGAATCACCTCTCTTATCTCTGTAGGAGCATGTTGAAATCCATTTCTAACTATCTCATATCCTTCATGCAGATCTTTTGCCATTTTGGGCGCCATTTCTTCTGAAGGATAGGTCGCTGAGACGGGAGGTAGAAGGGTTCGTCTCGTCGGCTAGGTTAATGGAAAGTGTAATAAATTGATCAACATTTTGATATTTATTGGGGCTTGATTTAGGATTAGAATTGCCCTAAGTATATGTGTTGATTTGACTAATTAATTTGATTGATTTAACATTACAAATGTGTCAATTTGGGCATGATTTAATTTAGCCAGCTCATCATAGCGGAACAGCTGAGACGGAGGTGTTATCTGCTGGGACAAATTATTGCCAACCACTGAGACAGTTCTAGTCGTCTCAGCGGATTAGCTGAGACCTTCTCAGCTATCTCAACGGTTCAGCTGAAACCTTCTCAGCTGTTTCAGCTGATTTCACTGTCTATTAGTGAATTATATTATTAGGCATTTTTCAATACCTAAATATGCTGCCAATCATTTAGATAGCAACTTTTCCTATCAAAGCTTATTAACATGTTTACATGTTTCCCTAAATAAAGCTAAGAATAACAAAATGAGCAAGGCAGATAGTTAACAGTTTAAGATCTATTCTAAATTTAATATGTCAAGCTCAATTTTAAAAGCATTAAACTTTGTCTCATCCAATGGCTTTGTAAAGATGTCAGCAACTTGTTTGTCAGTGGGGACAAATTCAAGGCATACATCTTTACTTTCTACATGTTCTCTTATGAAATGATACCTTATCTCTATATGCTTAGTCCTGCTATGTGAGACAAGATTCTTAGCTATAGAGATAGCACTGGATGAGTCACAATATAGGGGAGAATTACTTACCTTGAGGTTATAATCCTCTAACTGATGTTGTATCCATAATAGTTGTGCACAACAACTTCCTGCAGCAATGTACTCAGATTCAACTGTGGATATTGCCACACTGGTCTGCTTCTTGCTGCTCCATGAGATCAGCCTTCTTCCTAGGAATTGACAAGTTCCACTTGTGCTTTTCCTATCTTCCTTGCAGCCTGCAAAGTCTGCATCTGAAAAGCCAATTAGTTCAAAATCATTGTTCTTAGAGTACCAAAGGCCAAGGTGTTGGCTGCCCTTAAGGTATCTCAAAATCCTCTTTACAGCTGAGTAATGAGATTCCTTAGGGCATGCTTGGTACCTAGCACAAACACATATAGCATACATAATGTCTGGTCTACTGGCAGTTAGATACAACAGGGACCCAATTATACACATGTATATGGATTCATCAAAGGGCTTACCCTTCTCATCCTTGTCCAGGGTAATGTTGGACACCATGGGAGTTTTCATGGTGGAGGCTGACTCCATCCCAAACTTTTTAATAAGATCCCTTGTGTACTTGGTCTGAGAGATAAAAAATGCATCATCAGATTATTTCACTTAGAGGCCTAAGAAGTACTTGAGCTCTCTCATACTGCTCATCTCAAACCCCCCCTGCATAAGGTTGGCAAACCTTTTGCAAAGGTAGTCTTCTGTAGACCCAAAGATTATGTCATTAACATAAATTTGGACTAGAAGACACTTCCCTTTGTTTCCTTAAGAAACAATATGATATCTATCTTTCCCCTCAAGAACTTATTTTGATGAAAAATCTAGACAATGTCTCATACCAAGCCCTAGGGGCTTGCTTTAGACCATATAGAGCTTTCCTAAGCAAATAAACATGAGAGGAGAGGGTAGGGTGAACAAAACCTGAGGGCTGCTCCACATATACCTCTTCCTTTAGATTGTCATCCAGGAATGTTGATTTGACATCCATCTGATACACTTTGAACCCCTTGTGGGCAACATAGGCATGAAACAGTCTTATTGCTTCTAACCTTACAACTGGCGCAAAGGTTTGATCAAAGTCAATACCTTCTTCTTGCCTGTACCCCTTGGCCACCAGTCTGGCTGTTCTTGATGATGGTGTCATTCTCATCAAGCTTGTTCATGTAGATACACTTGGTGACGATGATGTTGTGTCCTTGAGGCTTTGGCACCAATTTCCACACCTTGCACCTCTTGAATTGAAGCAGCTCTTCTTGCATTGCTTGAATCCAGAAGGTGTCTGCATTTGCTTATTCAAATTTCTTGGGCTCCATTTGTGATAGAAAGCTCAAGAATAGAGCTTCATTGTGAGACCTGCTTCTGGTAACCACTCATTGGTTAACATCTCCAATTATTTGGTTTCTTGGATGATCCCTTAGGTGCCTGTTTGCTGCAGGCAACCTGTCAGCTATCTGCAGCTCTTCTTCTTGAGCAGCATCATCTTCAGCAGTTTGCTAGTCTTCAACCCTTGGCCGTGATATATCTGATCCATGCATCATATCATGAAAAATACAAATTTTTGACTGCTACTTAGTATCGGCAATGGGTCTGAAAGAGTATCTAAAAGGGTGATATTGAGATATTTGCACCCTGTCGAAGTAAGGAACCAGGGATTGCTGCCTCTGAATTGACTTTGCTTGAGCTGGGTATGTCTTGGAGAGACATATCTTACATTTGATGTTCATTATCTATAAAAATAGGAGAGCTGGACCAACCCTTATAGAGCATGCTGGTCACATCAAAAAATACATGCATAGACTCTTCTACAACATGAGTTTTCTTGTTTAATACTCTATATGCCTTGCTATGTGAGCTATATCCAACAAGAACCCCTACATTGCATTTTTCAGCAAACTTAGGTAATTGAGATTTTCCATTATTTAAAATGTAGCATTTGCAACCAAAGATTCTAAAGTATGAAATAGTTGGTTGTTTGCCTTTCAGAATCTCATAGGGGGTTATTCCTAGGGTCTTATTGATAGATGCTCTATTGAGAACATAACAAGTTGTATTGACTGCCTCAGCCCAAAAATATTCTGGGAGTGAGGAGTCACCAAGCAATGTTCTCCCAACCTCTATCAAGGTCCTATTCCTCCTCTCAGCCACACCATTTTGTTGTGGAGTCCTTGGGGAGGAAAATTCTTGGGCGATACCAAATTCTTGACAAAACCTTGTGATAGCCCTAGATTGAAATTCAGTACCATGGTCAGTTCTAGTTTTGACCACAGTGCACTGTAGTTCATTCTGGATTGCCCTAACATGGTTTATAAAGACATCTAAAGTATTAAATTTCTTCTTAAGGAAGAATACCCATGTATACTTTGAGTGATCATCAACAATCACCAAAGTATACAACTTCCCACCTAGGCTCTGAATTGGCAAAAGACCAAACAAGTCCATATGTAATAGATAAAGACATCTTTCAGTGTCTTTGGAGCCAAGGCTTTTAAAGGCGGCCCTTATTTTCTTGCCCATTTGGCATGCATGACATGAACCACTTTTAACACATTTCAAATTAGGACTATTTCTAACTAGGTTTCTAGAAAATAGCCTATACATTGTCTTGTAGTTAATGTGAGCAAGTCTCTTGTGTCATTGAACACAAAGAGACTCACTTTCATTAACTACAAGACACACCGAAGATAAAGAAGAATTGCATATAAAATCTAAGCAATACACATTCCCACTCTTAGTGCCTGAGAGAATGATCTCTAAGTCATATGACTTTTTGATCAAGCACTTATCATTGTGGAATTCAATGACATAGCCTAAGTCACACAGTTGACTTATGCTCACCGGTTGTGTTGCAACCCTTCAACATAAGACACCCTTGTGATGGAAACTATGCCGTTTGAAATCATTCCATATCCTCTGGTGATGCCTTTTTCTAATCCACCAAAGATGACCTTAGGTCCAATCTTCACAGCTTTGTATTCATGTAGAAGACTTTTGGTACCTGTCATGTGCCTTGAGCACCCACTGTCTAAGTATCATATTTACCAAAGGCTGGTACTTGAACTAACCTGCAAAAAGGAATTTATTTACCCTTAGGATCCCAAGTATTTTTGGGTCCTAGGCTTTTGTTAGCATGAAAATACTTCACACCTGCTGCAACCTTTGCAGGAAAGCTCTTCTTTGCACTTGGCACATTGGGATTGTGCCAATAATCTATGGCAAAGTATCCCAACTTACCACAACACCAACACTCATGAATATTGCATCTTCTCTTCTGAACATTCTTTGAAGAAGTAGCATCAATATGCTTGTGTTCAGGAGGGAAGACAACAACATTCTTCTTATTCCTTTCAGCAATGATCTGACTGAAGGTTAACTTATGGTCAGTTTTAGCAGCCTTTGTCTTAATGACATCAGCTTGCCTTGCCTTGGAAGCTAGGCAAGATTTGATGAAATTAGACACTGAGCTGTTAGGCCTATCTACAGGTTTGACAACAACCAATTGCTTTGCTGGAATGGACTTGGAAGAGCTTGCTTCTTTATTCTTGACTGAAGGGGCGGAAGTACCAAAAAAAATTTAGGCCATTTGAATTTCTTCATGGGGAGCTTTCATAGCACTCATCCTCATGCCCTTTCTTCTACTATGGGAAGGAGTGTTTTCCTTCCTATAGGAACTCCCATTCTTCTAGTGACCATACATGTTGTCATGGTCATACCTGTTGGAGGGAAGTAACACCTTTTGAAAGGTGGTATGAGGCTTAGTCTTAGCCTTGCTCTTTTCTCCACTCCTTTCACCCAGTTCCATTTTATTGAACCCTAGTCCTCTCCTATTAGTTTGAGAAGAAATGGTGTCAATGATTGGAAGCACTGATTTGGCTTGGAGAATTGAGTCATTAGGCTCTTTTCTTTGAGAAGCTTCTCCTCAAGGTCCTTGATGACCTTGTTCTTTTGGAAAATGGTGCTCAATTGGACAATTATTATCCCCTTAAGTTGGCTTATCTCTCTACTCATCTGAGCCACCATGATAGGTGACTCAGTGCAATCTTTCTTAGACAACTTAAGGGAAGCAATTTCTTGAGCTTGCCTCTTGGCCAACTTCTTGCTCTTTTTCAGAGCATCCAATAAAGCATCATACCTGTCAATCAATTGATTGACAACCACTTCAGATTCTGAATCATTTTCATCAATTGATGAGCATGCTTCAGAGTCTGGCATTGACTCATAATCAGAAGAAGGATTGAGAGGGATTGATACCTTGTCAAGATTGTCCTGACTATCTTCATCATCATCAGTTATGGCCATCAAGCCAAGATGTTCTCTAGCTTCTTCATCATCCTCTATGTCACTGCCTGAGTGTGATAGAGGGGCCCTGATGCGCACCTTTGCAACAGGAAAGTCCTAATCTTCTTCAGCTGCAAATAACCCAATATAGGCTTCTTCTTCTTCATATGAATCTGAGGATGATGACTCAGATTCACTCCAGCTCTTCTCCTTCTTGGCTAGGAAGGATTTTTCACCCTTCCTTACCTTTTGGTGATAATCTTTCTTATCAACCCTCTCCCTCCTCTTGACTGGACAGTCAACAATGACATGTACAAGCTTGTTGCAGCAATAGCAAAGTACATTATTTGAAACATGTTTACCATGTTTAGAGTCATACTTGTACCCTTTGGGATGCTGCTTGTCTGATCTGTTGAGATCCTTCCTGGGATGTGAGGAGGAGGAAGGCTTGTTCTTCCACTGTTTCCTCCTCATCATCTTCTTGAAATGCCTAGAGAAGGCATCAAACTCCTCATCAGAAGAGTTGTTATCAGATGAGCTGGGCTCAGAATTTTATGATCCAGCACCCTTCCTTGGAAGTGTAGGCATCCTTGCCTTGCTCTTCTTAGAGCCCTCAGCCTTGAGCGCCATAGTCCTCTCCCTTGCATGAGGCCTGGAGGATGTGTCCTCCTCCTTCCTAGCAGATAGCTGCATCTCATAAGAGAGCATCTTTCCAAACAGAGTATGGGGAAGAGTCTCTCCCATATTTGCCACCTCCCTGATGGCACAGATCTTGGTATCCCAGTTTCTAGTTAGAGATCTTAAGAATTTGTCATTTAGCTCATAATGAGTGAATGTCCTTTCATAGGTCCTCAACTCATTCACTATCCTAAAAAATCTTTCATAGCAATCGGCTGTGCATTCCAGGCTTTGCTGCCTGAAGGCTTCATATTATTGATTGAGGAGGGATTTCCTATCATCCCTCACCTCTTCAATCCCATCCATGTACACTATTAGTGTATCCCACAAGTCCTTGGCAGTCTCATAGTGTACCGAGTTTTGGAAGGTGGAATCATCAATTGCATTGACAATAATATTTTGAGCTCTTTTGTCCATTGTTGCCAATGCAATCTCATCGCTTGTCATTTCAATATATGACTTTGCTACCTGTCTAGTAGGATCAATAGTGGAGTGCTTTGTGACAACAAAGGGACCCTCCTGGATAGTGATAAAAATCCTAGGGTTTGATGCTTCCATGAAAAGCCTAACTCTTTGCTTCCAAATGCCAAATGTTTCCTTTTTGCATATTGGCAGCTTCATTGACCCCATATCCTTCTGAACTCCATTGGTAGCCATTGGATTCAGATTTGACTACACCTATGTAAGATCTGGTCAGAATGTTAAGTCCTTTTTAACCAACCTCCCACTGATACCACTTGATAGTTTATAGGTATGTAGTCAAATTCACGTAGAGGGGGGGGGGGGGTTAACAGGTCTATTTGAGTTTTACTTAATTATTTCTAGCAGTTAAGGAGTAGTAAATAAAAGCTCAAGCACACACAAAAAACACAAAGTTGTTTATAGTGGTTCCCCAAGACAGTGTCTATGGGTAGTCTACTTTCCCTCTACACCTTTTTAACAATGTGTTGGACAAGACAAACTCCACCAATCTCAGCTCCTAGAGCTTACAACACACACCCCTCAGGATCTCTCAGGCTTGCTCCAAGCCTTACCTCAGGCCTAACTGCCCTACTAACTCATAGTGCTCCCACTCCTACAGCTCAGAGATCTTATTTATCTCCTACCTCAGGCCTATCAAGAAGCCCTACTTCTCAAGGAAAATGCCTTACTGCTCAGGCTCAACAACCCTACAAAACTCAGGCAATGTGCCTTACAGCTCAGGTTCAGCAACCATACAAACTCAGGCAATGTGCCTTATAAGCTCAGAATTACACAGTTCCTACAGTGAGTAAATGTTTAGCTTACAACAGTTTACAACAGTAATATAATGTCTTCTGTTGTTCCTGCACAGCTAGTGCTACTTTGAAGCTGGGCTAAGTGAAATCTTCAGTCCTTGCTTCTTTCTGATCCTTCTCTTTAGTAGAGGAGTAAAGATCTTCTTGCTCTTCAGGATAAAAGAGCTATCTTCTCTCCTTCTATCTTCTTGCTGTTCAGTTAGTAGGAGGAGAGAAAACTTGAAAGTCGTCAATGGAACAATGATTATGGCTCTCTACTTTTCAGCACAACAACTGGTTCTTCTGAAAGTGCCCTAAGTTGTTCTTTTATACTCCATTTGTCGTCAACGGCTCTTAGTAAGGGACCATGACACTTTGGAAGAGGATAGAAAACTTTATCTTCCCTTTACAGCTGTTTGCGCCAAAAGCAAGTCCCGCTAGTGTCGTATTTCTGATTTGAATCTATCTCAGCGGTTGGGCTAAGATAGTCTTCCGTCTCAGCGGTTTAGCTATCTTGGTCTCAGATCTGCTGAGACAGATTGTCTTCTCAGTGGATTTTGTCTATCTACAGCTCAGCTGAGGCAGACCTCTTCTCAGCGGCTCCTGGCTTCGTCCCAGCGGTTCCGCTATGACATTGAGTTCTTCTCAGCGGTTTTGACAGCGAGCCACTGACCTTATTCCAATGTTTGGAATATCTTAACCCTGCATATTCCTGATGCAAAATAGGGTTTATCAAATACAATATGTACTTAACATTGTGAGTGATGCCTCTTCAAATCAAGGGAACATTGAGGGAAATATTCCCAACACTCTAAATGTTGATCACGTCGGAGGAAGTTGAGGCTCAAGCGGCTATACTAAAGAATTTGTTAAAACCCTCTTCCAAGAAACGTCACAAATCGGGTGACAATCTTTGTCAATTGAAGAAGGCGAGATTCGCGGCAACGAGCCTAAGGGAGCCCTTAACCACCGAGGATATGCCTTGGGATGAGAATGAGCCCCATGCTTTAGAGGTCGTCCAAGAGGCCTTAAGTCAAGCGGGCCCGGGCGATGATCAAGGACACGACGTTACTGAGATTCCCTCATCTCTTGCCCAGAAGGAAAAAACCTGCGAGGAACCTAGATGAGTCTAGAACTCAGATCCAGCTGGACCTCACCTCTCGAGGTTAGGACATTTTCTCTGCACTCAAATATGATGTAGAACTTTGTCTTTCTCGCTCTAATGCTTCTTCCTTTGCTCAGTGTTGCCGCAAGTGTGGCTCCGAGTGAGCCAGAATTGTCTTATCGCCCTATCGGGATTCCTATTGATGTTGATCCTCTTTGAACGGTCCTATCAACGACATCCATACCCCCGTCTGGTGAGAAGAACATCTGGACTGCATGACTTAGCTTCGGCTGTGGGAAGGGTCACCCTTGTATCTAGATCCTCAAAGTCCCAAGCAGGCGACCTGTCAACTACTCCGGGAAATAACACTCCACTCCCTTCCTCGGAGGTTGCTCCTGATGCTCCTCCCCCATCAACCTCGCAAGGAAGAGGTCATGGAAGATCCCATATGTTCGCTTCTGCAACCTGCGGGGGCGCCCAAGGATCAGACATTCGCGGGAAGGCTCCTGTGGACCTTTCGGTCGACCTACCTTCCCGTCGATCCGGAACTTTGCACCGGAATTTTTTTTCCACCGGATAGGGGTAATCGCTGGCGCTAGTCATTGTTTCAGCGAGGTTCGAATTATTGCACCCCGTCTCCTGGTCGATCTCCGCCGCCTCACGACAAATATCCGCGACATCGTCGCGAATCTCCCTGACATCGTCGTGACTCTCCTTGCCGCGAACAGAGGTCGTCTGCCATGCGCTTATGTTTCTGAAAATAATTCTCTTTCTCCTTCGAGATTCTTATTTTATAATAGAACTCTTCGATAGGTCGGGATCCTACTCCAGGAGGCACGCTAATAGATGCCATAGGTCTGCAACTATGCAAGTATCACGAGAAATTCATTACTGTCTATCTCGATTTAGAGACTAAATTCGACCAACTAGCAATATGCGAACTAAATCACTGTATTTGTTCGCTGGAGGTGCGAGTAGTGAAGATGGAGGAATTTGACTATCGTCTAGACGACAAAAAAGTGAGATATATGTGATCAACGAGATAAAAAGGCATGTCACAGTTCTGGAGCACAGGCAGGAGCTAATCCAAGACGATCTTCGAGGTATACGGGCGAGTATGGGCTCAGTGGGCACTCTTACACAAATTGAAGATCACATTCATCTTGGCTAGGATCTCCTTGCTAAAGTGAGTGAAGAATTCCAGATGGAGCGAGATCTTGGGTGGACATGGCGATATGCACACACCTTGGACCGACGCGGGAACCTCCTCATGCTCTAATCCGCCGATTTTTGATATTTTAGAAAGTTTATGCCATGTACTTTATGAATTTTTTTAGAACTAATCTTCATAAATGTGTGCTGAACCCTGAGCATCATTTATCTTGGCGTCTTCCTTGGTCTTTTTGATTTTTGTGAGTTTCTAATGTTCTTACATGTATCCACAAGTGTGCGTTTCTTTCTTATTGTATTGCCTCATTATTAAACACAACGGCGAGTATGTGTTACTTGTGCTTGCAGGAGCAGAGAGTATGCTTTGTTGGAGTATTTTCACAAATGCGAGTATGTGATCGATCGCCTAAAGCGCTCCGTGAGATGGTAACATGCTTGTTTAATGACTATCGTTAGCCACCCCCTCCTTTTTTGTCTATAAATAGGGACGGGGTCCAAAAATTGTGTGCTTTCTTGCGACCAACCTTCTGTCTGTGAGATATCCCTTGTGAATACTTTCCGATACTCGATATCTCCCGCCGATGATGTTACTGTTCGCCGTTTGAAGCATGTTGAGACCTTCTCAACCACCAAGTTCAAAAGGTCCATCACTACCGACGAGTAGCTTGAGGTTTTCAACATCCAGTTCCACACGGAAGGTTATAGAGCCAGATTACCTCGCGCAGATGAGCGAATTAACACTTTCTTCGCTGATCAGCTAGCTTTCCCCCTTCAACAATTTGACGTGGGGTTACGACTTCCACTCTGGCTAGATCTTTGTCAGATTACTCATTACTTCGGCCTGGTGCCCGCACAGATAAACGTCATCGGCATGACGATTATCATAAGATACTTATGCTTCCTGCGTACCGAGAAGATATCATTCGACATGTAAGTATTCCCCATGGTTTTCTATACATGCATGATGAAGCAGGGTCTGATCTATCTGGGGATCGGAGCCACACTTGCTCGATAGCTGACATGTAGAACAAGATACATTGCTGGAAGATTGGTTTATGTTCACCACAACCGACTTCGAGACCATTCCCGGTCAACCACAGTAGCCTCCGGACGACGTCTTCCTTTCTCCCATACTGCAGGGTCTGAGATAAGAGTTGTGACAAGCGCTCAATGGTCAAATATTTGACATTACATGTTGATGAGATTCCCTACATCTCGCCAGGGGAGGGTAATCTTAAAGGGCTTATAACTTATGGATCAATTTTTTGCGATTACTACTAACTCCTTACTTATTTCAGCATCTCGCGTGGCTCCCCGAATGTTTCTCCCATTGGCCAAGGAAGCCACCCCTCCTACCTCCAGCACCAACCGACCTGTTAGTCCAGGGGTGTCTTCACCTAGATGTGGGGGGGGGGGGGGGGGGGGGGATGAATAGGTGATTTCGGCTATTTTAGAACTTTGCGAAATAGTAAATGTAAATTTCACAACTACACATCAAACAAAGCATAGACACAATAATTTATAGTGGTTCCCCAAGGTAATGTGTCACTGGGTACTCCATTGTCCCCCTTTGCCTATCTAGCAGCATGCTAGACTCGGTAATCTCCACCAAAACTTAGATCCACAGTTCCTATAACTCAGAGACAACATCTCTTACCTCAGGTCCCGCAAGACCGTACAACTCAAAAGCCTTATCCGACTTCCTACCGCAGAGACAAAGTATCCTACCTCAGATCCCGCAAGATCCTACAACTCAGAAGCAATCCTGGCTTCCTACCTCAAAGACAACGTCTCCTACACTCATGCTTGAAAGAGTCCTACAACTCAGATTCCACACAAGAATCCTACAACTCAGATCTCAGAGAGATCCTATAGTTTAATAAGTTTTATTACAAAACTTTTGATAGACTCAATATCAATAAGCTTGAATACTTTGGAGTTTTTTTGAAGCCTTGATGACGATTTTCTTCGACTAGAATCTTCCTGCAGATGTTGTAGATGAAGCAGTGAAATTTCTTCTGCACAGATGAAGATTCTTTTATTAGCTGAACGATCCTTGATCTGAATCAGCAACTGTGATCGACCTTTCTTCTTTGAGAAGATTAAATATTTGCTTTTTTACATGTCTTTTCCTTCCTTAAGCTTTTCAATTGAGCAGATCTTTTAGCGCCGAAAAGCTTTTTCTTTCTCAATTTGTCGACTAGGAATTGCATCAGCATTGTATTCCCTTTTATAAGACAAGAATGTCTGATGATCGATTGTAGTACTGACATTATGTCAGAGATCTCTTTCCTTAGCAAGAAGGATTCATTGCTCAATCTGGGGCGTCAATAAATGACGTGACGCCAAAATCACGCTTTAATTTGAATTCACTCATTTCAGCCAATCGACTATATGTCTAGTCGATTTTACTTCTTCTGGACGAATCTACACTATAATGCTTTACTTCAGTTCTTCTGCATGATTCGTCTAGATGTCTTGATAATCTATATGACAATTTGTCATAGAGTACTCTTCTGGTCGAATAATCTACATGAATCGTCTTGGTGACTGGTAGTCTATATGACGATACTTCACGCTTTATTCTTCTAGACAAGTTGTCTGCACGAATCATTTTGCTACCTCTTCTTCAAGACGATGGTTCATTCCTTCTGCCTTCTAGCCGATTCTTCTTCATGAATCGACTCGATCTTTCTTCAAGATGATAATTCATTCCTTCTGGCTTCTAGCCGATTCTTCTTCATGAATCGACTTGAACTTTCTTCAAGTCGATATTTTGTTTCTTCAATCTTCTAGTCGAATCTTCAACATGATTTGTCTTGATATATCTTCAGCCTTCTTTAATATGATATTTGAGTTCTTATAAACGAATCAACTTGATATTCATGAAATGTCATCTTAGTTCCTCGACGATATTTCAAGTGACCAAGACAATAATTGTCTTAGTCAATTTCTTCTTTCATATAACTCATTCAGATTGTATGTACCACACTTCTAAGACGATAAGAAGGAACATGAACCTTGTTAGACGATATCGTCTTGGAGAGTATTTTACCAAGACGCTATTTGGATAACCTTCTTCTTCTTCTTAGACAAGATGCTAAGAGCAATGTTGTGAGTTTACAAGACGATGTCGTGTTAGAGCTTAAAGTCTTCAAGATGATATCGAGGTCTTCACTCGATGATATTGAAGCTTACCAAGACGATATTAGCCTTAGTCAATTTCTGAACTTTTCAAATCAATCTCTTTGCTTCAGCTCACTTAATAGACTTATATGCTTGATGATTTAGAGTTAGTGTCAAGTACCTGAAATCAATAATCTAGAACACATATGCTAAATACAAATTATATTTATCTTTGACCTAAGGACTTCTTCAAATCAGGAACATTGAAGGTAAGGTTCTCAACACGACCTCAGCCTACCGTGGAGGTAGTGTCTTCAGGCAACCAAGTAGGGCAGTCTCCTATCAAGGAAGAGGTCATGGAAGATCTCGGCATACCTGTCGAGATCCTAAAAGAAAGGAGACTCCCGGAGGATGTTGAGCCCTCGAAAAGAGGAAGAGGAAGACTGTTGCTCGCAAGCTTGGTATGGAAGAAGGAGGCGACAACCATCCCAACACTCCTTTCTTGCACCCCAACTTTGGCCATGGGTTGGGGAGCGTAGATTCGTAAGGTCGTCCCTTACTCACGTAGGATGATGAGAAAAATGAGGTGCACCTCTTCTCGCATCTCCCGCCTTGGTCTGAAGGCTGGGAAATGAATGTCAACACGTACAACGTTTCATTCAACTTATATAGGCGAGATGACGACGAGGTCTTGGTGGAAGCCTCTCCCCATTACCTCGCCCATCAGAGTTCTCGGGCGCAATTGCGCTCACTGGAGCTCGCCCACTAAATGTCCCCGAACTTACTGACATCCCAGGCGGCGAACAAGGTAATGGAGAACCTCCTGGCTAAGATGGAGAAGTTGCTTGCTCTTGATGAGAAGCGGGTAGTCGAGGCTTAGGAGAAAGCAGCCGAGTACAAGGGCTACGAGGTGGATTTTGTAAAACTTTATCGATCTTCTTATTCAAGTATTCTCGCTCGTTGGCCTTACTAACGAATGTTTTTGATGTTACAATTAGGAAGCTGAGTTATTCACTACCAAGCAGATCTCGCAATTGGATTAAGAGCAAAGAGACTATTGGCCCGCGCTGGAAGCAGCTCATGTTCACATTACCGAGCTTGAATATTGCGACACCGTGCGACGGTCTTCTGAAGCTGCCTCTTCCTATAACAAGAAGATAGTTCACATGTTTCCCCTTGCATTATCCACGATCGCGCCAAGAGATCGCTAATATTGTAGGCAACTTGGTGTCGTGCAAGCTCAAGATCATCAGCTATCTCAAACTGGAGGGAAAGAACCTGACGACCACGGATCTCATGCCTGAGATTCTTACGGTGGACGACGACTCCTCCTTGGACTCTTCAGGCTATACACCTTTAGATGTCGAGGATCAAGGATGTTGCAGGCCGCGAGATACTGATGACCGGAAGATTCTTGTATTTTGACATGTTTTTGTAGTTCAAATATATATGGTGATTCATCGCTCATCTTTTTGAATGTAATGTTTCGCCGCTTAGAGAAAGTAAAAGGGAATTTTTTTATGCTTGGTTGACTTTCTTTTGCCAGTTGTTTGTTTTTCCTCGGCCTACGTGAATCGATACTCATTAGGCTCTTAGGATCGAATGAATTGAGCACTCGTTAGACTCTTATGCTCGAATGAATTGAGCGCTCATTCGTCTCTTAGGCACGAACAAATTGAGCGCTCGTTAGGCTCATTCAATTTAACTTGCTTTTTTATATCGAGAGAGTAAGTCACCTACTCGCCTCTTTGTAATCATGCAACCATGCTTCAGTATCGGGGAAGGTAAGGGTTCTCGGAAGGTTTATCAGGGCCATCATACAAGTGGGGAGATGATCCGGACCTACCATGCCGAGGTATGACCTTATAAGGATGCACTACGCACAAGGCCTACATCCTAACCCCCGCCATAATGGTTGAGCTGTTGGTGTTGTCATGGGACTTCCTACTCCATTTTTTGAGGCTTTTTCACCTGCCACTCAACAAAAGAAATTAAATGTACTGTCTTTTTCAACCAAAGAAGCATCCAACTTAAACCTAAAATTTATGGTGAAAATATATTGAGATTCTATCATTTCGGGGTTGATGGCACTTTTATTGATGTAGGGATCCCTACTAAGCAAATCAGTCCTCCTGTCGGGTTGGGGGATGACTCCTGAATCTCTCCTGATAACATCTCCAGACTGATGAGAAGTGCACTCGAGGGATCGTCGACCAACATGCAAAGGGGGAGAGAATCTCAGCCGTTAGTGTAGAGGATTGGACTTAGGAGGATGCGCTTTTATCCAGAGACACCATCCCATCACCTGTCATGGGCTTTATGAGAGTCAAGTCGGAGGTTCACCTCCTAATGTTTCAGGGTGTGAATGAGAAATTTTATATATACAAAAGACAACATAATCTTCCTCCCTTATGGGTAGAACTTTTTCAGATCATCTTCGCTCCATGTGTAACCGAGGAGTTTCTTGTTGGACATGTGTCTCACATCCCTTTGTTTGAGAATAACAAATCCCATATTGTATTTGATATTGCTTGTAATGTGTTTATAGTGTGCAGGAACTATAGGTGCAATACTCCACAGGTAGAAGGCAACATGGAATCAAACTTTCTGAATGGAGCACTACCGCCAGCACTAGAGGTTAACGCAGGCGCTAGCGCTAACGCTAGGCGCTAGCTCAAGATCATCTCAGCGGTTTTGTCTCAGCAGTTCCGTCTCAGTGGTTCCTTAACGCTACCGCCAGCGCTAGCTATACCGCATGCGCTAGCTCAAGATCGTGCACAACACCACGCCGCCGACGTTTTCGTAACCGCTCCACACGAACGCTACCGCAGGCGCTATCAGCTACCGCAGGCGCTAGCTCCAAGATTTATAAAACAATGTGTTCTCTCTCATTTTGGGTTAGAACTTCGAGAGACATTACTTGTGCCCAAACTCTCGTGTTGCTACTCTGCCGAAACATCATCTCCCACTCAAAGCCAAAGAAGAAATTTTGGAGAAGGAAGCCATCACGCTGCATCCGAAGAACTATCTCTTCGACCTCGCTTGTGCTTCAGCGATCCTTCATCCTCATCTCCAGAAATCTCAAGAGGGAGTTTGCTTGTTATTTACTTCACTTCGTTATTTGTATCTTGTAATAAAATTGCCTTGTTTTTGGCGACTAGGTCCTTGCGCGGCTTAGGGGGAATTCGCCGCGTGAGTTGGCGACTAGGTCTAGGGGATTAGATCTAGGGGGTGCTCGAGGACATATACGAGTTTGGGTTGGCTAGAGCGGCTTGACGCTTTATCCGGGGAAGGATAGGCTAAAGCCAACCGGTTTGTGGGGATACAAGTCGGTATAGAAAAGGAAAAGAAATTCACTTTTATACGCCTCCGATTTCTAGCGATATTGAAATCAAATTTTGTAAACACCCTTTTTTATATAATGCAATCATGATTATATTTGTGTTTATTTGATTTCTCTCAATTGGCGTAAAATTTCATTATTGCAAAATTGTTATTACAAAATTGTCATCTTATTTCCTATTAATCAAAAACAACTTAGTAATTATCTTAAAAATTATAAAAAGAATTTTATTCCCTTATTCACCCCTCCCTCTAAGGGCGCCGTAAGATCCAACAAGTGGTATCAGAGGGCAGGTTATTCCAAATGGTTTAAAAACCAGGAATAATGGCGTCTTATGATCTCGCTTTTTCCGAGGGTCAGAGAATTAGTAGACCTCCACTATTTACTGGGTCAGATTATAATTATTGGAAAAATAGGATGCGTTGTTTTCTAATGACCCTAGATATTGAGGTTTGGAATATGGTAGAAGAAGAATACACTCCTCCTATATTTGTAGTTGGAGAGGTTATGTTAGAAAAACTCAAAGATAAATGGGATGATCGGGATAAACTCAAATGTAAAAATAACGCAAAAGCCATGAATGCTCTATTTTGTGCGTTAGATAGAAATGAATTTAATAGAATTTCTGCATGTACCACTGCTTATGAAATTTGGAATCATTTGGAAGTTACTCATGAAGGTACATCACAGGTTAAAGATTCCAAGCTTTTTCAACTGGAGTCGGAATATGAAAAATTCTGAATGGATGAAAGCGAAGATGTTGATGGTATGTACACGCGCTTCACCAAGATCGTCAATGCCTCAAAAGCTCTTGGAAAGACTTTCTCAAATGGCGACTTGGTCCGTAATATCCTTCGTTCTCTTCCTCCAAAATTCAACCCGAAGGTGACGGTTATTTCGAAGTCGCACAACTTAAGGACGCTCCAAGTTGAGAGTCTCATTGGGAATCTCAAAACCCATGAGGTAGAACTCAAAATCCAACATGATGAATACAACAAGGAGCCAAAGAAGAAGGAGCTGGCATTGAAATCAAAGGAGTGCCAAGAGGATGAGGATGAAGATGAAGAAAGTCTTTTGGTGAAGAACTTCCGAAAGTTCATGCGAAATCCGGAAAGGCGAAACACTTTCCGGAAATTTGTCCAAAAAGGTGAAAGATGGAAAGGGTCATCTTCAAAGAAGGAAAAAGAGAGCGACAATGAAGAAGAGAGACCTCCACCGGAATGCTATCATTGTAGGAAGACGGGGCACATAAGGAGCCAATGCCCAAAATTCTTGAAGGAGAAAAAGGAGAAACAACACAAAGGGAAAGAAAAGAGGAAGGTGCTAAAGGCAAAGACATGGGATGACTCCTCTTCCTCCTCCTCCGAAGAATCAAGCGGGTCTTCATCAAGCGAAGATGAGGAAGCAAACATGTGCCCATGGGACGTGGAAACGACGACGACGACACCAGTGTTCCTAGTGACACTGAGGTAACTCCTCCCACTTATGATGAATTGTTTAATGAATTTCTTGAAACTTGCAAAGCTTTTGATAAAAATATGAAAGATAGTATTTTATTAAATCGCGAAAATGAATCTCTTATTAAAGAAAATCAAAAGCTTTCCAAAAAGGTAATTGGTTTAGAAAAGAGAAAGGTTTATTGCCGAGAATGTGATCACTCCACTAAATTGGCAAAAGATATAGAAGAGTCACTTTCTAAAGCCCTCTCTCATGCCAAAACTCTTAAAAAAGAGAAGGGGAAATTAGAAAGGAAATTAGAAGCCTCTCTTTTGCAAATCAAAAATAATAAAAAAAGGTTTTGAAAATAGGTGTGTCATGCTTGTGAAAGAAAATTCTTTACTTAAAGCACAAGTTCATGATCTCACCATGGCCATCAAAAAAGTTGGAATAGGCCAAAAATCACTGGACATGATTTTAGGGAACCAGTGCCATGGTTCTGGAAAGTTTGGGCTCAGATATCGAGGTGAGGGCTACTGCCCGACGCTAGCCACTAACGCCGGCGCTACCAACTCATACCAGAAACCTGAAATTTCTTTTTCAAAATGCTTTCCTTCTGTAAATCAAATTTATTCCAGTAAGAAAATTTTCCAGAAAAGGGTCTCAACCCCCTTAATTTCATGTGCAAACTGTTATAGGTTGGGTCACACAACTAGTTCTTGCAGGAAAATAAAACAAAATACTTTAAAGCAAATTTGGGTACCTAAGACTTCCACTTATTCTATGGGATGTTCTACTTGGGTATCCGGATCTTTACTCTCATCTTCTTTCTAGATGTGCAGGCAAGCTAAGGACAATGAAGATGTGTGGTACTTGGATTCAGGATGCTCCAAGCACATGACGGGCAATAAAGCTAAGTTCCTTAGCCTAGAAAAGAAGAAGGGAGGGATTGTGACGTTTGGTGACAACGGAAAAGGAAGGATCATGGGAATTGGTACAGGTGGTAACGAATCCTTCACTATATCAAATGTTCTTTATGTAAAAGGGCTAAAACATAATCTTATTTCAATTAGCCAATTATGTGATAAAGGATTAGATATTTTATTTGAATCTTCTACTAATCTATGCAAAATATCTAATCCTATTACAAACAATATTTTACTAACTGCACCAAGAATACACAATGTTTATATAGTTTCATTTCATGATCTTTCAAAATCATCTTTAAAATGTTTTATTACCAAAAATGATAAACTTGAACTTTGGCATAGAAGGCTAGGACATGCTAGCACAAAGCTTATTGAAAACTTGCCAAAAGAGATTTAATTAGAGGATTGCCTAGATTAAATAGAAATTTACCTTCACTTTGTTCACCTTGTCAAAAAGGTAAAATTACTAGATCCTCTTTCAAAAGTAAAAATGTTATTTCTACTACAAGACCTTTGCAATTAATTCATATGGATCTTTTTGGTCCCGTTAGCACCGCAAGTCTTGGTGGTAGATTATATACATATGTTTTAATAGATGATTTTTCTAGATATTGTTGGACAATATTTCTCTCATCCAAATCCGAAGCGTATTGTGAATTTTCAAAATTATGTACTCGTATTCAGAATGAAAGTGATTTAAAAATTAAATGCATTCGCTCGGATCATGGAGGAGAATTTGAAAATGAAAAATTTACATCTTATTGTGATATGTTAGGCATAAAACATGAGTTCTCCGCACCACGCACACCACAACAAAATGGTGTTGTAGAAAGAAAGAATTGGACACTTCAAGAGCTAGCACGCACTATGTTATGTGAATATAAATTACCTAAGTCCTTTTGGGCCGAAGCCGTAAACACATCATGTTATGTTATAAATAGAATCATGCTTCGCCCATCTTTATATCTCACACCATATGAACTTTATTTTCAAAAGAAGCCTAATGTATCTTACTTCAAAGTTTTCGGTTGTAAATGCTTTATTTTAAATACTAAAGATAGCTTGGGAAAGTTTGATGAAAAATGTGATGAAGGAATATTTCTTGGATACTCTTCAACTAGTAAAGCTTATAGAGTTTTTAATAAAAGAACTAGAAAAGTTGAAGAGTCAATTAATGTGAAATTTGATGAGCTTGTTCCTTGTATAGAAAGACTTTCCGCAGGCAAAGAGAATGATCTATTACCTCCTTTGGAGCATGGTGATGAAGAACCTTCCAAAGAAGAAGAAGAGGAGGCCAAGAAAGATGAATATGTACCTCCAAGCGTCTTAAAATTCACAAAGGATCATCCACGGGAACTTATAATTGGTGAACCATCCATCGGGGTAAGAACTCGCTCTTCTCTTCATGAATCTTATTCAAATGTTTGCTTTGTTTCCGAAATAGAACCAAAAAACGTTTCTACTGCTTTAAACGATGAATTTTGGTTTTTGGCTATGAATGAAGAGTTAGAACAATTTGAGCGACTTAATGTTTGGAAATTTGTAGAAAGACCATCTAATCACCCGGTTGTAGGCGTAAAATGGATTTTCAAAAATAAATTAGATGGTGAGTCTAGAATATCTAGAAATAAAGCACGCTTAGTAGCACAAGGATATTCACAAATCGAGGGGATAGATTTTGATGAATTTTTTGCACCCGTTGCTAGATTGGAGTCTATAAGAATTTTTCTAGCATTTGCAAGCTTTAAAAGAATAAAACTATTTCAAATGGATGTGAAAAGTGCGTTTCTAAACGAGTTTGTAAAAGAAGAAGTTTATGTTGAACAACCCCCCGGTTTTATTAATGAAAAATTTCCAAATCATGTTTATAAACTAGAAAAAGCGCTTTATGGTTTAAAACAAGCGCCCCGTGCATGGTATGAAAGACTTACATCATTTTTATTAAAGCACGGTTATATTATGGGAAGTGCGGATAATACTCTCTTCATTAAGCACAATAATGATGATATGATTATTTTACAAATATATGTTGATGATATAATTTTTGGATCTACTAATGAAGAGATGTGTAATGAAGTTATTTTAGTGATGAAGAATGAATTTGAAATGAGTCTAGTAGGAGAACTTTCTTATTTCCTTGGTTTTCAAATATCACAAAGAATTGATGGTATTTTTGTATGTCAAACTAAATATGTCCATGATATGCTTAAACGTTTTGGATTTGAAAACCTTAAACATGCTTCTACACCAATGAGTGCGTCACTTAAATTAGGAAAAGATGAATCGGGAATTTCAATTGATCAAACCTTATATAGAGGTATGATAGGATCCCTACTTTATCTTAGTGCAACTAGACCCGATATTATGTTTGTCGTATGCTTATGTGCTCGATTTCAAGCCAATCCAAAAGAATCTCATTTAAAAGCGGTAAAACAAATTTTTAGATATCTCATTGGGTCATCTAGATTAGGATTATGGTACCCACATAATGATTCATTTACATTGCATGGCTATTCCAATTCGGATTATGCCGGTTGTTCACTTGATAGAAAAAACACTAGTGGTACTTGTCATTTTCTAGGACCCTCAATAGTTGCATGGTCTAGTAGGAAACAAAATTCAGTTGCACTCTCCACCACGGAGGCCGAATACATTGCATTAGGGAGTTGTTGTGCACAAGCTCTATGGATGAGCCAAACTTTAGAGGACTTTGGTTTTCATCTAAAACTTATTGAATTAAAATGTGACAACAAAAGTGTCATTGATCTCACAAATAATCCGGTTCACCACTTTAGATCCAAACATATAGATGTGCGTCATCATTTCATAAGGCATCACATTAAAAAGGAAAATGTAAGGATTAGTTTCATTGGCACGGACTCTCAACTTACTGATATATTTACTAAACCTCTTCCCGATGCAAGGTTTCAAATGTTAAGATTGGAATTAGGAGTCTTAGACATCTTAGGATGAATAACATGTAAAATGCTAATGTTTTATGCAATTTGAGCAATAAAAACATCTCAGAATATTATACAATTTCTGCATAAGACTACACTTAAGACCCCTAATCATTATCAAAAATAAAAAATTTAAAATTCCTAAAAAATCGTGTACTGTTTGCCGCGCTATCACTAGCGCCGGCACTAGCGTGGGTGTGTGATTTTTCTGTTTTTTAAAATTTTTAAAAATTAACAAAAATATGTTAGTTTATTTGTGCAGATTTATTTTTGTGTTTCTGTCTATTTTATTTTTGTTTTATTTGAATTATGAAAAATCAACTACAAAAATTCGAAATTCAAAAATACAAAAATATGTTTGTGTGATTTTTCTATTTTTATTAAGAAATTTTTTTCAAAACAAAAAAAACTGTATGATCTTTATTGCCAATATCAAGCATGTATGAATTCTATTATTTAAAATTATTTACAATGTTAAAACATATTCTTTCAAAATACTATGAACATTGTTTTGCTTATCATGCTTTGATGTATCTATTTAAAGTGCATCAATTGTATTGAAAAATGTGTAGAACCAAGCTTAGCATGCCTCTAAGTATGAGTAAATGTTTTATGATTGATAATGATACATTTCACTCACTTATTTTGGTAATCAACATGTGTGTCTAAATCTAAAAATGCTTGCTTGAGTATTGTATTTGTACAATCAATTAAAACTTGCATAAGTTTATTGCCTACACTACATTTGAATTGCACTTATGAAATTTAGAAAGTGGTTAAGTTAAAAATTGGGTTTGCAAAATAAGTGTATTCGGAGAATGTTGTCTCACAAATATGAACAAAAAAAATTATATATGTAGACAAATATAACTCCACCAAGCACTACTTGAACCTCCTGATAAGTCTTCATAAGCATTGTGAGGTTGAGCACCTTGGAAAGAATAGTAAAGTGTCTTGTGAAAACTTTGGTTATTACACCACTTTGTTAAAAATTATGTGCATTAAAAGTGTGTGAAAGTAATTTACTTGTGTTTTATTGTGCACTTTACTTTATATTTGTCTTGTATTTTGATGATTTAAATCCATTGTTAACATTGCCCAAAATACACTTATGTGCACATCATTATCTTTCATAACACTTCTTCTCATGAGTATTGGATTCTAATGCTTTATTTATACTACTCTTTATATAAGAAATGCACTAGATAACCTAGCATGATCTCTACAATGTTTTTGTATTTCTTGAATTTGCAATTAAGTAACATTGTAGTATAATCTCTCTTTGATATGTTCATTTCATGCTTGGTATCTTTATGAAAAACTTTGAGATTTCAAAAGGTTAAAACATCTTTCAATTTTGAACTAAAACTCATATTTTTACTTATGCTTTTCATGCTTACAAAAAGATGTTTCTTATAATCTTCCGCTATGCTAAAACTCTTATCTATTTATTTGAACTCTCTTCAATACTATACTTAAATTCTTTATCTTTGTCTATATTACAAAAGCTCGATCATGCATTATCTTTTTAAAATGCCTCCTTACTACCCACACCCCACCTTCTTTTGATAATACTAAAAGGGGGAGATTAATTGAAGAAATCTATATAGGAGAAATATAGATAAATAAGGGGAGTAACACATAAATTCATGAAATCTATCATTTAGGGGGAGTAACACATAAATTGCATTTATGTAGGGGGAGCATTAAGATAGGGGGAGTATGCACATTATCATGCATATCATTTACTATAGTTGCACTTTTATCTTGCTTATCTTATCTATAAACACTATTGTTGATTTTTTAGAGGATTTGTTATTATCAAAAGGGGGAGATTGTTGGACATGTGTGTCACATCCCTTTGTTTGAGAATAACAAATCTCATATTGTATTTGATATTGCTTGTAGTGTGTTTATAGTGTGCAGGAACTATAGGTGCAATACTCCACAGGTAGAAGGCAGCATGGAATCAAACTTTATGAATGGAGCACTACTGCCAGCGCTAGAGGTTAACGCAGGCGCCAGCGCTACCGCCAGGCGCTAGCTCAAGATCATCTCAACGGTTTTGTCTCAGCGGTTCCTTAACGCTACCGCCAGCGCTAGCGATACCGCAGGCGCTAGCTCAAGATCATGCACAGCACCACGTCGCCGACGTTTTCACAACTGCTCCACACGAACGCTACCGCAGGCGCTATCAGCTACCGCAGGCGCTAGCTCCAAGATTTATAAAATGATGTGTTCTCTCTCGTTTTGGGTTAGAACTTCGAGAGACATTACTTGTGACCAAACTCTCGTGCTGCTACTCTACCGAAACATCATCTCCCACTCAAAGCCAAAGAAGAAATTCTGGAGAAGGAAGTCATCACGCTGCATCCGAAGAACGATCGCTTCGACCTCGCTTGTGCTTCAGCGATCCTTCATCCTCATCTCCAGAAATCTCAAGAGGGAGTTTGCTTGTTATTTACTTCACTTCTTTATTTGTATCTTGTACTGAAATCGCCTTGTTTTTGGCGACTAGGTCCTTGCGCAGTTTAGGGGGAATTCGCCGCGTGAGTTGGAGACTAGGTCTAGGGGATTAGATCTAGGGGGTGCTCGAGGCCTTATCCGAGTTTGGGTTGGCTAGAGCGGCTTGAGGCTTTATCTGGGGAAGGATAGGCTAAAGCCAACCGGTTTGTGGGGATACAAGTCGGTATAGAAAAGGAAAAGAAATTCACTTTTGTACGCCTCCGATTTCTAGCGATATTGAAATCAAATTTTGTAAACACCCTTTTTTATATAATGCAATCATGATTATATTTGTGTTTATTTGATTTCTCTCAATTGGCGTAAAATTTCATTATTGCAAAATTGTTATTACTAAATTGTCATCTTATTTCCTATTAATCAAAAACAACTTAGTAATTATCTTAAAAATTATAAAAAGAATTTTATTCCCTTATTCACCCCCCCCCCTCTAAGGGCGCCGTAAGATCCAACATTTCTCTTCATGATCTTGCAGGCGGTATCCTCCAATTTTGAACACTTCCTGCACGATGAAAGATCCTTCCTAATTCGGGTTCAGCTTCTAGATTGCGGCCGATCTACCAGCTGCATCAACTTTCTTAAAGACCTGATCGCCTGCCTGAAATTTCTTGATGTGAACGTGATTATTGAAATGTCTCACCATCATTATCTTGATCTCTTCATGTGGGACCACAACAAGATCTCGAAGCTCTTCAATGTAGTCGAGTGATATTATTTGAGCTTCTTTGTTTTCAAGGCGCCACATCTCATCTCCCCCTTCTGTCACAACTACTCTCGGACTCATAACCTCAAACTCTACCGGGATGAGGGCCTCTGACCCATAAGATAGTTTGAAAGGCATCTCCCTAGTGCCCAAGTTAGGAGTGGTTGTAAGGGCCCATTTGACCGAGGGAAGCTGCACGACCCAGTTTCTTTTTAGGTTCTCCATATTCTTCTTTAATAGATTTATAATCAGCTTGTTTGCGGCTTTGACCTGCCCGTTACTTCTAGGATAATGAATGGAGGCGAACCGAAGATCTGTGCCCAATTGATTGCAGAAGTCAGTTAGCTCCATATTGACGAACTGCGGTCCATTGTCGGTGATAATTGCTAGAGGGATCCCGAAGCTGTAGACAATCTCTCACCAAATGAAGTTCCCTACTATCTGTGATGTCGTATTGGCTAACACTTTGGCTTTGATCCACTTCGAGAATTAATCAATCATTACCCGGACAAACTTTCTTTGTCCGCTTGCCTGAGGAAACGGAACAATCAAATCCATTCCCCAAATGGAGAATGACCACGGGTCGGTGATTGAATGAAGCTGCTAAGACGACTACAATTGGAGAGGGGAGAAGAGATGACAAATCTAACACTTCTTCGAGAATGCTTCGCCATCCTTTCGGATGGTGGTACAGAAGTATCCATGCCTTAAGATTTTTTGCTCCAATGTTTGAGTCTCAGAGTGACTTTCACACTCCCCCGAGTGAATTTCCTTGAGCACCCGCAGAACCTCGATCTGCGAGATGCATCTAGCTAAAGGGCCCGAGATGGTCTTGCGATATTACTCCCCTACCATGGAGTAAATAATAGGCATCATTGTATCGAAACTTCCTCTTATCTTCTACCTCCGCTGACAATTGGTCGGTAACGAGAAACGCCACAAATGGATCCAACCAAGAAGCTTGTTGCTCGATCTCCATCAATTACCCTTCTTTGATCGATGGTCATGATAACTCAGTGATCGTGCCTCCTGCTCTTGGACCGTACTTGTCCAACTGATCTGCCGCTGAACAAAGAAAGACTTGAAAGTTCCCATAAATCCTTTGATTTTCATCAGACATCATTGTAGAATGCCATCTCGCACCTCAAACTCCCCACGGATCTGGGATGCAACCACCATCAAATCCGTGAATGTCAAAAGATCTTAGACTCCTAACACCCTTGCCAGGCGAAGTCCTACGATTATCACCTCATAGTCCGCCTGATTGTTTGTGATAGGGAACAAGATTTCGACAACTTGCTCGATCCTCGTCCTCTGCAAGCTCACCAGCACGATGCCCACTCCCACATAGTTCTTTCCAGAAGCTCGGTCCACGGACATTTTCTAGGAACCCAAATTAGAGGGAACCCCTCCTACCTCTGCTTCCACTGAGAAGTCGGCCAAGAAAACTGTCACTACTTGCGCTTTGATCGCCATTCTTGGTAAGATGATAATGTCAAACTCATTGAGCTCTACCCACCACTCTGCCAACCACCATGAGTGCTCAATCTCAATCATGATACTTTGAAGAGGATGATTCGTCACCAAACAAATGGAATGCGCTTGAAAGTACGGTCAGAGCTTGCACGCTGAGATGACTAAGGTGAAGGCCAGCTTCTCGAGGATTTGATATCGCGTTTCCGCTTTACAAAGTACCTTACTTACATAATAATTAGGAAGTTGCAACTTTCCATCTTCCCTTACTAGTACTGAACTCACTACTTCCGCCCCTACTCCTAGATAAAAGGAATAAATCTTCTCCCTCCTTCTGTGTCTGAAGTAGTGGCGCTCGTGTCAGCTGCTGCTTCAGATTTTTGAAAGCCTCTTCGCACTCTCCCATCCATTCGAACTATTGATTGCTGCGAAGAGTTTTAAAGAATGAGGAGCAATTTTCTCCTGCCTTTGACAAAAAGAGACTTAGGACCGCCAACATTCTCTTTAAGCATTGGAATTCCTTCATACTCCTTGTCGATGACGTTTCTAGGATGGATTTGACTTTGTTTGGGTTGGGCTCAACTCCTTCTGGAGTGAGGAGATGCCCCAAGAACTTCCCTCTTCCTGCTCTGAACACACACTTCGATGGGTTGAGCATCATCTTGAACTTCCGAAGTGTTGCGAAGGTCTCCAACAGATCAGTGATATGCTCCCGAGCGCTCTTACTTTTTTATCAAGAGATCATCAACATACGCCTCCAGGTTCTGCCCCTTTTTCTCCCTGAATACATGATCCATCATTCATTGGTACATAGCCCCTACATTTTTCAACCCGAAGGGCAACATCTTGTAACTGTAGTAACCATCATCCGTGATGAAGGAAACATCGTGCCGATGGGGGGATTCATCTGAATCTGGTGGTATCCTGAAAAGTCTTCAAAAAAAAAACTCATGACAAAAAAACCAATGGCTGAATCATCCAGCGCGTCGATTCGAGGCAAAGGGTAGAAATCCTTCGGGCATGCTTTATTGAGTAAAGAAAAGTCTACACACATCCTCCAAGACCCTCCAGTATTTTTGACCATTACAACGTTGGAAACCCAACCCAGATAGTGGATCTATGAAACAAAACCCTCCTCGAGCAGTGTCTTAACTTCCTCCCCGATGGTCTCAGCCAATGTGGAGTTCATTTCCATCTTCTTTTGGCAGATGGGACGGACCTCTGAGTCAAGATTGAGTCGGTGGCATGCAACCTCCACATCAATCCCTAACATCTCAACAACGCTCCAAGCAAAGATGTCGATGTTTTCCTCCAGGCATGCCACTATCTTCATCTTTTTCTCCATCTTCAATGCTCCACTGATACTTAGCATCTCAGGTCTCTCACTCTTAGTCACCACTTCCACCTCCTCTACTACCTCTAGCCGAAACATTCCTTCCATCGCCTTGCTCACCTCCTCCACTTCTTCCATCCAGCTGATGGTGCTCACTGCGCTTAGATAGCATTCATGTACTACCCTAGAATCACTCTTGATCCTAATTTGAAGATACCCTTTGCAATAATTTAGACACTGGTGGATGGAAGAAGGGATGGCCTTGAAGAAGTTTATGAGTGGCCTACCGAAGATGACACTGTACCAATTCGGCGCAGCGACAATAAAGAACCTATAATTTTTGAAATTCCATCGAGAATTACCAACAAATCTACTCCTCCTTCCTCCTCCTTCCTCCTCCTTCCTCTCCCTTGAGAAGCCAAAGAGGGGCCCATCTGAAGTTATCACCATGCCTGCTTCTACTTCCAATCCAATGAATGTCTTCTTAAATATGACGTTAACCGAGCCCCTGTTGTCCACCGCGATCTGAGCGACTATGAAGTCCTCGATCGCTTCCTGGATAACCAAGGCGTCATAGAAGCGGTTCTCATTCCCCAACTTATCTTTCTCCGATAAGGAAATCTCTTCTAATGGGGGAGAGGGCTTGGGAGGTCGAAGCGACGCTCCTATGATATATGGTGTGGAACTTCCCTTGTGGGAAGCTCCTATCCCTGCTCCTTCGTGGATCACGCCCGCTCTCCCGCGACCTCCTAGATCGATCCTATTTTCATTTCTCCTCCAGACTGGAGCTTGAACTTGCTCCACCTCAATATAATCCACCTACCTCTGGACTTCTCCTCCTCATGCGCGCTCCACCTTTCTCGGCCCTCTACCTGGCTTCTAGGAACTCCGGGCAAGTCACGGTGTCATGCCCTTCTTCCTAATGCAATTCTCAATACAAGGGGATTAACCCTGGTTGGTTCCTCCTTTGACGATGTCTTCTATGACATTGTCTACTTTGCCAAACAATCACCATTGCCTCTCTATGTCATCCTCCCGGGTACCTCTCTGGTCGGTTGTAGATGTTTCTCCTCTCGGGAGAGAGCCTTCATCCAGGACCCATTCGCTGGGGTCTTCCTATTGGCCTTCATGGTGGCCTATTCAATGGGGCATGATACCTCCTTTCCTGCCCTCGATTCTCCGGAGCCACATAGAGTCTCCTCACCTCCTGACATTTAGGATCTTCTTGCCTATTAGGTTCTTCACACAGTCTTGGCTCTTCATGCCTCCTCGATTATATCTTCCTGCTCTGCTCTGGGGTCTCCTCTTCCTCCTCCCTGGTCAACATGTTTAGCTTGGCCAAGAAGCCGATGTTTGTCACCTCCCCCTGGATGTACTTGTTCACCCTATCAATCAGCTCCTCATAGAACATTGGGGGACCTCGATTGATCTCTAGCTTGAAGAGTCCTTCCCTAAGTCAAAACGTAAGTGATAGCTGCAGAGTGTAACCATCCACCTCATGGATTTCGAGGACTTCTTCTTATAAGCGATTGATATAATGTCCCAGGGTCTCGTGGATTCCTTATGTCAGGTGGAAGAGAGTTGCATATTTCTTCCTTTTCTTTGAGGTTGCAAACCGCAATGTCAGCGTTTGACTTAAGTCTTCGAAGCAGTAAATGGAGCTTCCTGGCAACTGATGAAACCAATCTCTCGCCTTCCCCTAGAAGGTGATGACAAAGAACCTGCACTTGAATGCATCAGTCATGTTCTAGATTGATACCACGTCCTCGAACCATTGCAGGTGCTGGATCAGATCATCCTTTCCTGAATAGTAACTCAGTGTGGGTTCCCAAAACTCTTATGGGACTAGGGCCGACAAGACTTCATCGCAAAATGAGCTCCTTTCACCCTGCCGACAAGCAGTGAGTGTAAGATCCCACCTCCCGGGAAATGGGCACGACCGAGGGGAGTCTTATGCCTAGAGCAACTGCCTTGCGGTTGTACCAGCTCACGGGTTAGCCTCTACTAAAAGACGCCTATTCTGTCAGATATTGCTAGATAACACATGTCAACTATTATTTAATAAATTGATTTAACCAGAAGTCCATAGATTCACATATAGTATAAAATGTTCACAATTATAAGAAATATTTGTACAAATGTGGATGCTCTAAAAAATCTCACATCAGCAAAAGGAGGAAGTGTCGGAACTGCAGTGAGGTAGTGTCAGGCCTTGTCTCCGTGTCCTGACTATCCTTCTGTTCGAGGTGATGTGGCTGTGTGTGCTCCTAAAATGATATGGTACGACGATCGTTAGTAAAAAAAACTAAGCGATTTCGACATCCACTTCCCCCAACGGCTCCTCGGCACCGGACGGAAGGATGGAAATAAAGCCACAATATAAGCAGTGATAAATATGCAAGCAGGTGACAAGGTGGTGTATAATATACACTAGTATTTAGCTGTTATTCTATGAGCAAAATCATAATCAATTCTAAAGACCGCAGGAGTATAAAGTAAGTTAGAGCAGTATAAAGGAACAGAAGTACAAAACTACAAGTAACTTAACTTATAAAAATGCGCATACAAATTTATAAGTTATGCATATTGTGCAAGAGTACAAATGTAACTCATAATATAAAAGAGCTCATACTAATTTATATTATGATGATCTGTTTATTCGGCATGATGCAATGCAATGTATGATGAATATTGACTCAACCATGACTTACGCACACACGCAACTCTATGTCGACATAGACTTTTAGTTCCCACTTTTCAAGGATGGCTAACCTCTCAGACACCTCCCGTCGTGGTCAGACGGTGGCAGTGGAACAAGCTTCTCCACTACTAGGTGGGCATGCACACTATCAGACATAGACCTTGTGTACGCCTCGACGCTAAAACCAACGGAGAAACCGCGTACTCTTGCTGGACTAAAACCAATGGAATCTTACTAGCATAAGGAAAGGGTCTTTGGGAAAATGTCACCAAGACACTAGCTGAGCTGGCCCGCTAGATCATGCCCCGCCATCCTAGAGTCTATCTGTCAGCTTCTGTCGGTGTGACAACCGATAAGCTTGTAGTCTCGCCACAAGTAATCCTCCAACTAGGATCAATATGCACAGTGTATACCAACACTCAATAACCCATGTGTAGTAACGTACCTACAATACCCAAGGACCACCAACCTAGTCCTTAATGATTCTAACAAGTATGGATCCGTGCTCGTAGGCACCCTAGGACTAATAACCAAGTCCTTACCAATGTGTCACCAGGATATAACCATATTCTTCACTACACAAAGAACTCGCTACCAATATTACCTAGTTTGCAATACCCTAAATCCCTAGGGCCCGACTCTAGTGTAGGGGTATACAAGACATGCAAATAGCTTCTCGTGATCATATAAGACTACTTGTGTGTATAGTGATATAACAAAGTCACTAAGTAAGTTCCACCATAAATTTCATATCACCTCACCTTGGGGTTCGCATGTTGGTGTTTCCAAGGTGATCTGGAAGTGTTCAAGCATTTAGTCTCACTGCCAACGCGATATGAGCATATGGTGTCACACACAAAAGTGTTTGAAGAAGTTGGAGAAAGGATTATGTTGGCATTACTCTTATTGGATATGAGTGAAAGACCAATTCTATGACTTATTGGAGTTGGGTCGAGTCGATTGAATGCTCCACAGGTATTGTGAATATTGTATGGAGCATGTTGACAAATTTTCAAGATGAGTCATCGAGAATGTCTCGACAAAATTTACCTCAGTTCGTCTAAAGGATTCGTCGAATGGACTCGACGAATTAGACCTACTTGACGAAACAGATCATCGAATGGTCTCGGCGAAATATAACAATTCGTCAAATTGTCTCAACAAATTGGATATTTTCGGCGAATCAATTCGTCGAATGGTCTCGGTGAATTAGATCTACTTGACAAATAGTTCATCGAATGGTCTCGACGAAATATATTAATTCGTCGAAATGTCTCGACGAATTGGATATCTTCGTCGAATGGTCTCAACGAATCAGGTATACTCGACCAATCTATGAATTGTCTCGAGGAATTTTATTCATTTCGATGAATTCTGTGTTTACTCCAATATTAATCTCGGGTGTGCAGATATCTTCTTTCTCGCCTGGGTATAAATAGGACATGATTTTATGCCCTAAGTGTGCTCTCTCCTTTTACGATTTTCAGAGAAACGGAAGTGTTCCGCAAGCCGATGGAAGCGTTCTGACCGGCCATGATTTTCCGCAAACTGTAGTCGCCGCCGCCGCCTTTCCCCTTGACGGATCTAGCAGTCCATGGGAAATGTAGAGGACTTTTCTTCTCCGACCCAGTTCTTGTTTGACAAGAAGCTAGGGTTCTTCTTCACTCATATGGACTTCAATAGAGGCGCATATCCTTTTCTTTGCTCGAAACTCGACGTTTGTTCTCAGGATTTCATTGTGGAGCACCTCGATTGAGTATTGACTCAATCACTTTCAGGTATATCGCAAAGTGTTGCTTCTCCTATTTCTAGATTCATGAAATCGCAAGATCCTTTAACTGTTTAGGGTTGTTCTTGTTTGTATATTCCGTTGCGCACATGCGACGTGCTTTCACACTATGGTTTGTAGAAAACCCAACATCGTCGGGGTTAACATAGACCCATACCAAGCCATCAACCCCCAACCACACAACATTACATCCCAAGGCACACATTCACCAAATATCCTAGGTTCATACACAAACCTTAAACTTGGGAATGCACTTGTTATTTGAGTAATTATCCATAGAGGATTTCAAGATCTCAGTTTCTGCTATCAACACCCCAATCATGCATGACCCTTTTTCTAGATCAAAACCTTAAGGGTGACAATTATTGTAAATCCCTAATTTGATTGCCCCAATATTTTATCACAGACCAAATATTGAATATTTAGAAGTTTTAGAGTTCTTTTGCAGAGAACCTCGATGCGATTAGATTTAAGCGAGCATTTTCGAGGGGTCTGTCAAGTATTTCTACTTAGAGAAACCAATCATTATCCTATCGGGAGATATAATTAATGACCTTTTCTTCTTTCGAAATATCGATAGTTACTTCCCGACGACGGCGCCAAAAACTTTGTGAAATTATGAAAATGGACTTTTGCAAAGCTTTTGTTAGGTTTATGCAAACTAATCTTCGATAAAGGCAAGTATATCTTATCGTCTATAGTAAATGATATTTTAGAAAATATCAAGGTCGTATTTTTCCGGATCGTGTTGATTATTTCTACTGTTTAGGAACGCACTACTATCTTATTGGAAAAGGGGTTTGATTAGGTTTGTAAATTTTAAGGAGCGATAGCGATAATATTTAGGACTTGGTGTGCGTTTAGTGGAAACAGTAAAAAGGTAATTAGAAAGAAAACCACAAAAACACACTAATTGAAAACTCACACACTCTACAATAATTAAAAACTTAATTAAAAGAAAGCAGAAAAATTATCTCATACACGAACACACTCTACTTGAATTAAAAACAAAATTGAAAGAAAACAGAAAAATTATCTCATACACGCACACACTCTACTTGTAATTGAAAGAAAGCATAAAAACTAAATTAGCAAAGAAAATGAAATTAAACTCATACACACACCCACTCTACAATAATTAAAAGCTAAATTAACAAAAACAAAAATTAAACTCACACACCCACACACAACTTTAATTTGAAAACTAAATTATCAAAAAAAAAAAAAATTACTCTCATACACACACACACAAACATAAAGAAAAACTAAATAAAAACTAAAACTATTCTCACACACACACACAAACTTAAAGAAAAACTAAATAAAAATTAAAACTAACATTATGCTCATACACACACCCACACTAATAAAAGAGAAACTAAATTAACATAGAAAAATTAAAAACCAAAACTCATACACTCGTACACACTAACTTAAAAACAACTAATTTAAAAGAAAGAAAAATGCAATTTAATCTCATACACCCACCCACACAACTTAAAGGAAAGAAGACAATTTATGGAAATCAAATTATTTCATTACCAAAGAAGAGATTACAACCATAGGAAAGAGAAAATGCAAAAAAAAACATAAAATACATGAAAGCAATAAGGAAAAACAGAAAAGTGGCTCACAACTCCAAAAAAAAGACAAGAAATTGTGAACCCTCACCCTCAGCTGAATCCCTCTATTTATAGGAAAAAATTCGGAATTACAAGCCTTCGGTCACGGGCGTGACCGAGGGTGTGACCTGCCGTGTGCTCGGGAAGTCTGGACAACTAGCATCGTGGGCGACTTCTGGAAGACTTTCACAGTTGAGGTGGCCGAACACGGGCTTGACCCAAATTATCACGGACGTGACCAAGATCGGCGGGCGGCGGGTTTAACTGGGGCGTGACGGCTGCCGTGTCCTTGTGATTCTGGAAGATTCGGTGGGTCGGCGTGTACTTTGGAACTTAGGCGTGACTTGATCATTTGAATGAAATTCTGCTTCATGCGGCTGGAGTCTGGGCATGACCATTTTCATGGGCGTGACTGGTGTACAACCCTGATATTCGCCTAGAGGTGAACGAAGACTAAGGAATGACCAATAAACAAAATTAATGTGGAAGGCGAGCCGGAATCTCAATGGTCACTCACAGGAAGGCGAGCTAGCCACCCGCCGACCGCTGGCGAGGGAGAGGGGCGAGCCAGGTTCCCGCGGTCCGCTTACAGTGATGTTTTAGACAAACTAGATCCTTTCCAAGTTCTGATGTTCGACGAACTTGCTTCTCAGTTCGACGAGCGCCGCGCTTCAGATTGGCGAGCCCGCATGAAGGCGGGCGAGTCGAGCGCTCGTCGGCCGATCGTGAGGAAGGTGGGCGAGCCAGATCCTCGCGGTCTGCTCCTGAGTTCGACGAAAGCCGCTCTGAGTTCGACGAATTCCGTTCTCCATTTAATGAATTTGCTTCTCAGTTCGACGAACGTCAGGCGTCAGCCCCGACGAGCGTCTCTCAGCGGCTATCTCTATCCCGTCCCAGCGGACCCGCTGGGACAAGCAATTGTCTCAGTGGTCCTCGGCCATTTCTCAGCGGGAGAACTCGCAGGGGGAAGCGCAAGACCCGGCATCGGTGGATATCGCCGGTAGGAGTGCGAGCGGGGTCTTCACAGGCCGCTCGCCCAAAAGGGGTCTCAGATCCAACAGGCGGATGAGGTAGCAAAGAAGGCAAACCAGAGCTTCAAGGGTCATTCGCGGGAAGGCACGCGAGTCGTGTCCCTGCGAGCCCGATCCTCAAGGTCAACTCGAAAGAAGGCGAGCGAGCCGGGTACTCGCCGGATGCTCGCAAGAAGGCAAACGAGTCGGATTTCTTCCAAGTCCTAGGGTTCGACGAGATCCGTCTTGCGTTCGACGAACGCCGAGCATCTATTGAGATCGACGAAATTAGTTCAGCGTTCGACAAAATCAGTTCTCCGTTCGACGAATGGATCTCTCCGTTCGACGAACTGGCTCCTCAGCTCGGCGAACTCCGTCGACCAGCCAATTCAGCAGGTTTACACAGGGTCGAGGAAAGCTCGCCGGAAGGCATGCGAGACTTGGCCACGGTGGCCGTTTCCAGAAGAGGCGCGAGCAAGGCCTTCACAGAATGCTCGCCTATAAGGAATTTCGCGAACCCTGCTCGCGAGTAGACTCGCGGTAGTTCTCGCGAGTGGGGCTCTCATAAACCACTCGTCCATAGACTAAAGAGGGGGAAATGACTCCTATGCCCCTGGTGGCCTGCCGTTAGTCTTTCCAAACAGCAGAGTTTGGCTGTTAGTGGGCCAAATTGGGGCGAGTTTAGTAGAAACCAAAAAGCGGAATTCCGCTATTAACAGACCATGAACAAAAATCTATAAATAGACCTTCATGGGCACCTTGGGAGAGGATTCCAATCTCAGTTCTCTGAGCTTCTTCTTCTTCCTTGGTTACTTTGGTTCAGCTCTCTAGCTCTCCAAGGTGCCCAAGTCTCAGCTTTGGCTTGGGAGGGGAAGTGCTCAACGATCTTCCGGGTTTGTGGTGGGACCTCCTCGCTGCGACTAAGGTCTTAGTCTGTTTCCAAGTCTTCGGTCTGCTCTTTTCAAGGGACTAGGAAGGGGTAGCTGCCCCCCAACTTGTTGAGGGCCCGAGCTTCACAAGAGACCGAGAAATCGGTTTCAACAACTGGTACACGACCTCGATCACGGGCATGGTCGAGGGCGTGACCTTGACTTTTCTGGCAGGAAGGCGGCATATAGCTAAAATATTGAAATTAAGCAAAACACCCTCGGACACGGGTGTGACCGAGGGCGTGACCTAAAAAAAAATAGAAAAAAGGAAATAAAATTAAGTTAGAAATGAAAATATATAAAAACAAGCTTTTTATTTATTAATTTACATAGATTATTCAGAATTTTAGGTTAAAGCTATATAAAAAACTATACTAAAAATACGTATAAATATTATTCATCAAATACCATCATACTTAAGTTTTTGCTATTCCAGAGCAAAAGTAAGAGAGATATCCATAAGTGATTAACATAAAATTCTATATTTAAGCTAACATTTAATTTAATGAAAAAGAGCGACCGAAATAAAGATCAGGAGTATAAAGAGTTAAGTCATATATTATGTAAACGGTTTAAGTAGGGAGAAATGTCTTAGCAAAAAGTCTTCTTAGGATTTTCAAATAGCAAGCAAAATTGCAATCGTTAGTAAACGAGATTAGATTAGAATTATAAGAATTTTAGCTTTAAGGAATTTGATGGAAATAATACAAGTTACTAATTATGCTCTCAAAAAAATTTAAATTAAATCTAGAAACAATAAATTGGCTAAGGGAAAGGGGTATAGAGTTATGGCAAAAGAAGAGCACTTGAATTAGGGGTGATGAATTTTATTCTCTCACCACTCTTGAATTTTTTTCCTTTGGAACCCACCGTAGTTTACGGGGGAAATCTTTTTTTTTTCAATTTTTTTAAATAACTCAATGCTTATGTTTGTGGAATGAAGACTTATTCCATTGACATAAGATCTTTTTTATTTTTATTGGGTGTCTATATTTACGGAACAAAATCTTATTCCTATTTACATAATATCTTTTAAAATTGACTCTTTGCTTCTTCTACTTGTATTTTTTCATGCCTACTCAAAATGGGTTTTAATAAAGGTAAGGGAATTGGGATTTTCAAGAAAAATTCCAGATTTTTAATAAAAAATAATTTGAGAGCAACTTTAGTAATTTGAACGTTCCTAAGTTTCGAAAGGCTTAAGATAGAGATAATTGAAGTTTAAGATTGTTTTTTTAACATAATACACATGCCTCTATTTTAGATAAACAAGAAGTAGTGCTTGAAAACAATCCTCTATTTAAATTGAAAACACAAGTTATTCTTTAAAACTTAACCCCGGACGTTTACATCTATCAATCTAGGATAAACAAAATTGTAGCGAAGTAAGAGTTATGAAAATCAATAGATACTCTCGAAACTAGGTGCTTGGAAATAAAACACAGCGTAGGGTTTTATTATATTTTTGGTTTTTCTATAACAAAATGAACTTGTTTTTTGTAATTTTTAAGTTTTTGTAAATTTTTGAGGATTTTCTGAGTTCTTATATCACAAAATAAATTTTTTTTTTATTTTGGGGTTTTTAGATTTTTTTTTGGATTTTCTAAGTTTTTGTATTTATAAAATAAAAAATTTTGGATTTTGGGGGGTTTTAGAATTTTTTTGGATTTTCTAAGTTTTTGTATTTACAAAATAAATTTTTTTATTTTGGGGTTTTGAAAACAATTTTTGGGTTTTTTCTAATATGATAAAATTTTTTTTTTTGGATTTTTTAATTTTTATAATATTTTTTTTTATATTTTAAGTTTTTGAAGAACGGAAAGACGCAACACCCCCATACTTAAAACCCTACATTGTTTCCAATGTTGTAATTTAAGTATGAAGAAACGAAAACAAAAAAGCGGATTGTACAAAAATAAAAGATGAGAAAACGCAAGAAACCCTACACAAACACATTAGAAGTAGAAAAGTAAGAAAATATTAGATAAATATGGGGTGCCTCCCCACGAGCACTTTATTTACCATCACATAGCTTGACTAATTATTTGACGTTTAACTCTGGGGAAGATGTTTTAGAAGTGGGGGAGGGGTATAGATTCGAGTTTGTCGTCCACTGGATTGTTTGGGGGTGATAGGTGGTGGTGAGTTTGTGAGGGACTCCGTATTTAGATAAGATTTTTGTAAATTGAGCGTTGCAGAAGTGCGTACCTCTATCACTCACTATCGCGTGTAGCGTACGGAAGCGAAAAAATATTTTTGTTAGAAAGTGAACGACGACTCTCGCATCATTTGTGGGGAGAGCTTGCGCTTCCGCCCACCTGGATATGTAGTTGACCGCCACTAGAAAATAACGGTTATTAAAAAAAGGAGGTAGGGGGCCTACGTAGTCTATGCCCCATAAATCGAAGATCTCGCATTCTAAAAATAAATTTTGGGGCATCTCGTCACAACAAGAGATGTTACCCGACCGCTGACAACTATCGAATTTACTCACAAAATTGTGAACAACTTTAAAGAGAGTGGGCAAATAAAAGCCCATCTCTAGCGCCTTCCGTGCGGTTCGGTTGGCTTGATAATGCCACCCGACCGCCCCCTCGTGGCAGTGCCACAAGATCTGCGCACCCTCCTCGCAGGAAACGCATCTTCGCACCACTTGGTCCACGCAAACGCGAAAGAGGAAAGGGTCCTCCCAAAAGTACTTCAAATCAGAGACGAATTTCTTCTTTTGCTGTTTTGAAAAGTCTTTTGGAATGACCCGTGCAACTAAATAGTTGACGCAATTCGCGAACCAAGGAGTGGGAGAAGTTTTTAAATTAGAAAAAGCTAAGAGGCGCTCCTCGGGAAGTATATCGTCTATATTGGGCTGGACGAGCGCTTCCGCGACGGGGGTTTCTAAATGAGAGAGGTGGTTGGCCGCTAAATTTTCAGCCCCCTTCTTGTCCCGGATCTCTAAGTTGAACTCCTGCAGTTGGAGGATCCATCGAAGCAAGTGGGGCTTAGCGTCTACCTTAGCTAATAAATATTTGAGGGCAGAGTGGTCGGTAAAGACGATGACTTTAGAAAGGGTGACGTAGGGCATGAACTTATCGAAGGCGAAGACGACGGCGAGAAGTTTCTTTTTTGTCATAGTGTAATTAGCATGTGGGGTTGTGAGCGTCCGAGAAGCGTAATAGATGGGATGAAAATATTTATTAACGCATTGCCTAGTATGGCTCCTACCACGATATCGCACCGCACCGCACATTATTTCAAACGAAAGGGACCAATCTGGCGCCACCAAATGGGAGAATTGATAAATTTTTCTTTTATAAATTTAAACGCCTCTACGCGTGCGTTATCAAAAATAAAAGGGATTCCTTCTCCAAGAGGTGGGTTAGCAGTTTTATAATTTTTGAAAAGTTTTGATTAAACCGACGGCAAAACTACGCGTGACCTAGAAAACTCATAATAGATTTTATGTTTGAAGGCGCGGGGAGTTTTTCAATAATTTCTATTTTGGCCTTATCGGCCTCCATCCCCTTGGAGGAAATCTTGTGGCCGAGGACCAAACCCTCCCGGACCTTAAAATTACAATTTTCGCAGTTTAAACTAGGTTCGTGTCTTCGCATCTTTGAAGGACTCGATCTAAATTATGTAGGCAATTCGAAAAGGAGCTCCTGAATATAGAGAAGTTATCCATAAAGACTTCCATAATGTCTTCTACGAGCTCGCCAAAAATGGCCGACATAAATAGTTGGAATATAGCTGGCGCATTACAGAGGCGAAACGACATCCTTCGATATGCGAATGTGCTGAAGGGGCACGCAAAAGTTGTTTTCATCTGTTCTTCGGGGGAGATAGGAATTTGGAAAAACCCCGATAGACTATCGAGAAAACAACAGTATGGATGACCCGAAAGTCGCTCCAGAATCTGATCGATAAACGACAACGGGAAGTGGTCTTTTCGGGTGGCATCATTTAACTTTCGGTAGTCGATGCACACCCGCCAACCCGTAACAGTACGGGTTGAGATCAATTCGTTGTTCTGGTTAGCCACAACCGTTAAACCGCCCTTCTTTGGCACGACTTGTACATGATTCACCTACGCACTGACTGATATAGGTTAAGTCATCGTTGAGGCTGGATTGTTTTGCGGGAATTATCCTCTAGAAAAATTTTGTGCGAGCAAAAAGTGGGGTTAATCTCCTTTATATCTGATATCTGACATGCAATTGCATGACGATGCTTAGTTAAAACTTCCACCAATTCGGAGGTTTCCGAATCGCTTAAAGTAGAAGAAATAATAACGGGAAGTTGTGGGTTTGCGGCGAGAAAAACGTATTTTAAATGGTCGGGAAGTTGCTTGAGTTCTAAGACCCGGGGTTCTTCATATGATGTTGTGATTTTTAATTCTTTTGAATTGAAAGGTTCGAAATGAAAATCTGGCGGCATCTAAACAAGTTAGATTTTCCATATCTGAATCATCTAACATTAATGACAGCAATTTGGAAAGAGAAGAACACTCATCCTCAAACACGGATTCCAATTTAAAACAGGAATCATCATTCAATAAGGAGTTCCGCATGGAGGGATTAATGTGAAGAGTAACGTCGTCGTCTCTGACCCGCAGGAGGAGGCGACCAGTACTTACATCAATTAATGCTCGGGAGGTCGTGAGGAAAGGGCGGCGGAGGATAATTGTTACCTCAGCGTCCTCCTGATGTCGAGGATGTCGAAGTCTACCGGGAAGATAAACTTGTCAACCTTGACCAGGACGTCCTCCACCACCCTTATCAGATACTTTATCGAGCGATCTGTGAGTTGGATGCTCATTTTTGTTGGGTTAGGAACACCCAAATCAAGTTTTTTAAATAGGGAGAAGGGCATTAAATTAATACTCGCACTAGGTCCGCTAGGGCGTATTTTATTAACAATTAGCCAAAAAGGCACGGGATGGAGAACCTTCCCAGGACATTCAACTTTGGCGGCAATTTATTAAGTAGGACTGCCGAGCATTCCGCATTAAGGGAAACACACAAAATACACTCGATATTTCATCGAGCGTTGCTTGCTGTGAAGCTGCGTTCGACGAACAGCAAGCAACGCTCGATGAAATATCAAGGAAGCTGCGTTCGGCGAAAAGCAAGCAGCGATCGACGAAATAAGTGATGAAGTTGCGTTCGACGAAATCCAAGCAGCGCTCGGCGAAAAGCTGCGTTCGACGAATTCCAAGCAGCGCTCGACGAACAGCTGCGTTCGACGAAATCCAAGCAGCGCTCGACGAAAGTTCTCCAACAGACAATCAATGATCAGATCGACAAAATGTCGAGCTCAGCCCGGCGAACTTCAAGCTGAGATCGACGAAATATTATCTGCTTTATAAATTCTCATATCTCAGCTCGACTAATATTCTATATGATTCTAGATCTGATAAAGCAATATTTTGAATAGTTTCTATTTATATATCTGTATGAAATATCACTGTCTCACATTAATGATATAGTCGTTGCAGAACAATTAATGATATAGTCATTGCAGAACATTAATGATATAGCCGTTGCAAAATAGCTTAAAATAAAGATGGCAGTTTACCTTCTCGAGGAGTCCAGTTGATAAAAAGAGACTTTGTCTCTTCCCCTTCTAGATAGTAACAGATCAAGTGAGAAGAAGAAGAATTGAACATAAGAGAGAGAAGCTCTCCAGATTACACATAGATATAGAAAGAAAAAAGAAGAGACAGAGAACAACATATTATTATCTATCTTGTTTGCTAACTCTTCTCTGCAGATCATCTTCATCCTGAGACACCTAATCCAGATCATTTGCTCATGATCTCAACTGCAGAAGAAGAAAGGAGTACTACATTATAGAGAAGAAGCTTCCTCACCTGATCATCAAACACTAATCAAATTAGGGGGAGCTCTTCAACATCATCAAGGATTCACTAGAGTCTTCTTAGAAAGAGAAGAACAATATATTTTCTGTTTTCTTTTACCTGTATAAAGGGTTATAACTCCCTTCAAAAGTTACAGCCATTGGTGGCAGGGCACATGATCAAAAACCTGTAGTTGGGTTAGAGCACCTGATCAAAAGCTCACTTGGTGTGTGGACACCTGATCAAAACTCCCTTGGTGGCAGGGCACCTGATCAACAACTAACCTGTAGTGGAATCCTACCAAGTGTGGTAGAAGAGTAGACGTACCCAGGTTTAGTGGGGAACTACTATAAAAATTCTTGTGTCGTCTGTGTTGTGATTTTCTGTGTATTGTGATGTGTGCTGTGTTTCTTTATTTTGTTTTTATTACTCACTCTGCAATACACAAATAAGTATCACTATTTTAATTATGCTATAAAAATGAGTGAAAAACCTTTTAATACTCTATTCACCCCCCCTAGAGTAAATCTAAGATCTAACCTTAACCTCACTTTCAACAAGATCGAAGGCGCTCGTGAAGGTTGCGCTCGATTTCAGGATCAAAAGAAGTTTCCGTTTGTTCGAAGAGCTCGGATCATAAACTTTTATATATAAAAAAGTTTTTCTTTTTTGACTTTTTTAATTTGATTTTTGGGCTTTTTGATGAAAATATAAATAAGAGAAAGGGAAGGAAAGAACTTTTATAATTTTTTTGATTTTTGGGTTTTTAGATGAATATATATATATATAAGAGAGAGAAAGAAAGAACTCTTATAAAGTTTTTTGATTTTTGGGTTTTTAGATGAAATATATATAAGAGAGAGAAATAAAATGAAAAAGAGAGGAGAAAATATAAAATAAAATTAATTGCGATTACTTTTTCAAAATAACAACACAAGTCCCCGACAACGGCGCCAAAAACTTGATGATGTAAGTTTAGAAGTTTTAGAGTTCTTTTGCAGAGAGTCTCAGTGCGATTAGATTTAGGCGAGCGTTTTCAAGGGGTCTGGCGAGTATTTCTACTTCGAGAAACCAACCATTATTCTATCGAGAGATAGAATTAATAGTCTTTTCTTCTTTCGAAATATCAAGAGATACTCCCCGACGACGGCGCCAGAAACTTTTATGATTTATAAAAAAGGGGTTTTTGCAGAGCTTTTGGAAGTTATCCAAACTAATCTTCGATAAATGCAAGTATACCTTATCGCGTATCGTGTAGGATATTTTTAGAAAATATCATGGTTGTATTTTTCCGGATCATGTTGATTATTTCTACTTGTTAGGAACACGTTATTATCTTATCGGAAAAGGGTTTGATTAGGTATGTAAATTTTAAAGAGCGACAACGATAATAATTAGTGATCGATATACGTTTAGTGGAAACAGGGAAAAAGGCATTTAGAAAGAAAATCCACAAAAACACACCAATTGAAAACTCACACACTCTACAATAATTATTAAAAACTTAATTAAAAGAAATCAAGAAAATTATCTCATACACACACACTCTACTTGAATTAAAATCTTAATTGAAAGAAAACAGAAAAATTATCTCATACGCATACACATTCTACATTAAATTGAAAGAAAGCATAAAAACTAGATTAGCAAATAAAGACAAGTTAAACTCATACACACACCCACTCGACAATAATTAAAATCTAATTTAACAAAAATAAGAACTAAAACTCATACACTCACACAAACAACATAAATGAACTAAGTTAAAAAGAGAAAAACAAAACATAAAACAAAAATGCAAATTACTCTCATACACACACACACACAAACATAAAGGAAACCTAATTAAAAAGAAAAATGCAATTTAATCTCATACACACACCCACACAACTTAAAGAAAAGAGGAGACAATTTAAGGAAATCAAACTATTTCATTACCAAAGAAGAGATTACAACCTTAGGAGAGAGAAATTACAAAAAAACATAAAATACATGAAAGCAATAAGGAAAAATAGAAAAGTGGCTCACAACTCAAAAAAAAGACAAGAAATTGTGAACCCTTGCCCACAGCTGAATCCCTCTATTTATAGGAAAAAATTTGGAATTACACGCCCTCAGTCAAGGGCATGACCGAGGGCGTGACCTGGTGTGTGCTCGGGAAGCCGAGAAAGCTAGCGTCGTGGGCGGCTTCTGGATGACTTTGACTGTTGAGGTGGTCGAACACGGGCGTGAACTTGATCGGCGGAAGGCGGGTTTAACTAGGGCGTGACGGCTGGCGTGTCCTTGTGCTTCTGGATGATTCAGCGGGTTACGGACGTGTACTTTGGATCACGGGCATGACTTGATCATTTGAATGAAATTCTGCTTCATGCGTCTGGAGTCTGGGAATGACCATCTGCACGGGTGTGACTTGTATACAGCCTCGGTCACGGGCGTGACCTTGACTTTTCTGGCAGGAAGGCGACAAAGAGATGAAATTGAAATATTATAGGTATATGATCTAATTCACCTAGAGGGGGGGGGGGGGGGGGGGGTGAATAGGTCTTTTGATTTCTACTTGGCTGATATGTATAATTAAAATTATTCTATGTAAGAAATCAAGCACAACCAGAAAACACACAAGTGTTTATAGAGGTTCCTCAAGACAGGGTGTCTTGAGTAGTCCTCTTTCCCCCTTCACCTTTCTAACAATGTGTTAGACAAGGCCAACTCCTCCAATCTCTGCTCAAAGAGCTTACAACACAGATCCCTCGGGATCTCTCAGGTTTTCCCAAACCCTACCTCAGGCTCAGCAGCGCCACCTCAGATCAGCCCCTGATCCTACAGCTCAGACCACAGCAGGTCCTACAACTCAGGCTAAACAGCCCTACCTCAGGCTAAACAGCCCTACCTCAGATCAGCACCTGATCCTACAACTCAGACCCCTTCCAGGTCCTACCTCAGATGAATTATCCTCCTACAGCACCTGATCCTACAACTCAGGCCATACTGGGTTCGACGAACTTGCTCCACTCTGTGTTCGACGAACACGCCATTCTCTGCATTCGACGAACACATCATACTCTGCGCTCAACGAACTCGTCATGCTCTGCGTTCGCCGAACTCACTTTGCTCTTCGCTCAACGAACTTGCCATGCTCTGCGTTCGACGAACTCAGTTCTGCGTTCGACGAACACGCCAAATCTCTTCTATCTTCAGCTCCTTTCCCGTCTCAGCGGATCCGCTGAGATAGTGAGCTCGTCTCAGCGGATTTGACCCTTCGTCTCAGCGGTTCTGCTGAGACAAATCTTCATCTCTCAGGAGCTGATTTCTCCTGAACAAAGGGCATGATTGGCCCTTTCTCTTGAGTTACCTAAGCCTGTATATCTTACACAAATATGGCTTTATCAAATACAACTTTGTACTTAGCATTGAGAGTGATGCCTCTTCAAATCAAAGGAATATTGAGGGCAATATTCCCAACAATCTCCCCCTATTTGAAGAAGGCAGAAGATTCCCAATGCTAAGGTACATACCCAAATAAAAACATATCATGAAAATGAACTATGTAGCATTCATGATAACATTGCTTAAGATAACATTGTTTAAGCATGCTTTGATACCTTATGACAGATTATCTTAAGCTTTGACTAGCTCATAGGATATCTCCCCCTTTCTAACTCAGATTATATTAAGCTAATTCATTATACTACCTCTGATAACTTTATCAGAGGGCTAACACTGATTTGGACATAGCATTGGCCACCTCCCCCTTTCTGGTTTCTTCAATTATTTTTTCCTTAGGAATTGGGAGGGAACCGCTACAGCATTTGCCAACTCCCCCTCAATCTGAGAACTATTATATTTAATAGCTGATCTTGTTCGTTTTGAATAACCCATTCTAGCTCCCCCTCATTAGGAGCATATCTATTGATCTTATGATTGAAGGGTAACCTGAAGCTCAGCTGATCCAGATTTGTCTGATTCAGCTGACCAGCTTTCTTTAAAATCAATAGGAGTAGAGATACTTACCTTGAGGAGGTAGTCCTCAGTTGATGTTGAATTCACAATGGTTCTGCACAATTGTTGTGGCCACCTCTTTCTCCACCACCTCTTCAACCCCATTGTTTGCCTTCTCCACTGCAGGTTCTTGTCTTGGCATCTCTTCAGAAGAGGGTAGAACTTCCATGGTGTCAGTTACCCTGATGACCTCTTCTTCACTCTGATCTTTTGCTCTTCCAGCATCTGTGTTGTGCTCCCCCTCACTAGCACACCCACCTTCTTCTCCATAGAGAGAGCAATGCTCCCCCTCACTTAGGGCATCCATATGTGGAGAAATCTACAGCAATGAACTCTGACTCAGTTGTGGATATGGCCACACTGGTCTGCTTATTGCCGCACTAAGATGTCAAGCTCCTTCCTGTCATGTGCCTTTAGCACCCACTGTCCAAGTACCAAATTTGGTTGAGGTTGGTACTTGGACTAACCTGCAAGAAGTTTAGTTGTCCTTAGGAGCCCAATTAGCTTTGGGTCCTAGGAACATATTAGCATGATGAAATGGCCTTACTCTAGCTGCACCCTTGGCAGGAAGGCTCTTCTTTGCATTAGGTACATTGGGATTGTACCAACAATCTATGGCAAAGTGTCCCACTTTACCACAACACCAACATTCATGAATGTTATATCTCCTCTTCTGAACATTTCCTAAGAAATTAGCATTACTTTGCCTGTGTTCAGGAGGGGAGACAGCAACATTCTTCCTGTTCCTCTCAGCAATTATTTGACTGAATGTCAATCTATGAACTATCTTGATGCTCATTGTCCTGATGGCATCAGCTTGCAATGGCTCGGCAGCCATACAAGATTTGATGGCATCTGACACTGAGCAGTCAAACTTGTTTACTGATTTGACAGCAGTCAATTTCTTGGCTGATTCAACCATAGAAGGGCTTGCCATCTTATTATTGAATGCAGGGGCTGAGGTACCAAATACAAAAGGTCCAGATTGGGCCAATTGAATTTCCTCATGGGGAGCCTTCATGGCACTCAATCCCATTCCCTTTCTTCCACTATGGGAAGGAGTATTTTCCTTCCTATAGACACTCTCATTCTTCCAGTGACCATAAATGCTTTCATGGTCATACCTATTGGAAGGAAGTAACACCTTTTGAAAGGTGGTTTGAGGCTTAGCCTTCTCCTTGATCTTCTCTCCACTCCCTTCTCCTACTTCCATTTTATTGAAACCTAGTCCTCTCCTATTGGTTTGAAAGGAAAAGGTGTCAATAATAGTAAGCACAATTTAGGCTTGGAGAATTGAGCCACCATGCTCTTCTCCTTCACAAGCTTCTCCTCAAGGTCCTTGATGACCTTGTTCTTTAGGGAAATAGTACTTAATTGCACAATAGTTAACCCCTGTAAATGGCTAATCTGTCTACTCATCTGATCCACCAGGGAGGTAGGTTCACTGTAGTCATTTTTAGTCATTTTAAGGGAAGCAATTTCCTGGGCTTGCCTCTTGGCAAGCTTCTTGCTCTTCTTCAGAGCTTCCAAAAGAGCATCATACTTGTCAATCAATTGATTGACATATACCTCAGTTTCTGAACCACTTCCACCAATTGATGAAGGTGCTTCAGATTCTGGACATGCATCATGATCAGAATGAGAAATGGAGGAAATTAATACCTGATCTTTGTCAGAACTATTTTGACTGTCTTCCTCATCAGTGAAGGCCATAAGACCTATCTGAACATTGTCTTCATCCTCCTCCTCTATGTCACTATCTGAGTGTGACAGAGGGGCCCTGATTCTAACCTTTGCAGCTGGGTAGTCTTCATCTTCTTCTGCAGCAAATTCTTCAACATCATTCAGCCCAATAAGGGCTTCTTCCTTTTCAGATTCTGATGAGCTGGAGTCTGATTCACTCCAGCTCTTTTCCTTCTTAGCTAGAAAGGATTTTTCTCCTTTCTTGCCTCTTGGCTGATGAGCCTTCTTCTCATCCTTTTCTTTTCTCTTGACTGGGCAGTCAGTAATGACATGCCCTGGCTTGCTGCAGCAATAGCAGACAACTTTAGAGGAATTAAATTTAGAGTTAGAGTCATACCTATCAGTCTTGGAGTGATGCTTTGACTCCTTGCTGTCCTCCTTTTTGTGAAATGAGGAAGAGGGCTTGTTCTTCCATTGCCTCCTATTCATCATCTTCTTGAATTGCCTTAAGAAGACACCAAACTCTTCATCAGAGGAAGAGTTATCTGAGGTGCTAGTTTCTTATTCAGCATTTCTCCTTTGAGGAGACACCATCCTGCCCTTGCTTCTCTTGGAGCTGTCAGCTTTGAGAGCTACAGAATTTTCCCTTGGCGGAGCCCTTGTAGAGGTGTCCTCTTCCTTCCTTGCAGACAACCGCATCTCATAGGAGAGCAGTTTTCCAAACAGATTGTGAGTTGGGGTCTCACCAAGCTTGGCCACTTCCCTGATGGCATAGATTTTTGTGTCCCAGTCCCTTGTTAGAGATCTAAGGAACTTATCATTCAGCTCATAGTTGCTGAATGCTCTCTCATAGGTTGTCATCTCATTGACTATTTTGAAGAACCTCTCGTAGTACATGGAGATGCTTTCCTGGCTCTGCTTCCTGAAAGATTCATACTCTTGATTAAGGAGTGACTTCCTATCATCCCTTACTTCATTTGTCCCTTCCATATATACTACCAATGTATCCCACATTTCCTTTGCCGAAGTGCACCGTAGCAAGTTTTGAAATGTGGAGTCATCAATAGCATTAACTATGATGTTCTGGGCCCTTTTGTGCATGGTGAACAACTCAAGTTCATCCTTAGTCAAATCTTTGAATAATTTGGCCACTCTTCTTGTTGGATCTATAGTGGAGGCAGTTTGAAAAGTGAAAGGTCATTCTTCAACTGTAATGAAGATCCTTAGATTAGATGCTTCCATAAACAGTCTGATCCTTTGCTTCCATATGCCAAAGTTTTCTTTGCTGCATATGGGCAACTTCATGGATCCCATTTCCTTCTTCATTCCACTAGAGGCCATCTGATTCAGACTAATCAATACCTATTTAGGATCTGGTCAGACTATTAAGTCTTTCTTGACCCGCTTTGATACCACTTGAAAGATTATAGGTATATGATCTAATTCACCTAGAGGGGGGGGGGGGGGTGAATAGGTCTTTTGATTTCTACTTGGCTGATATGTATAATTAAAATTATTCTATGTAAGAAATCACGCACAACCAGAAAATACACAAGTGTTTATAGAGGTTCCTCAAGACAGGGTGTCTTGAGTAGTCCTCTTTCCCCCTTCACCTTTCTAACAATGTGTTAGACAAGGCCAACTCCTCCAATCTCTGCTCAAAGAGCTTACAACACAGATCCCTCGGGATCTCTCAGGTTTTCCCAAACCCTACCTCAGGCTCAGCAGCGCCACCTCAGATCAGCCCCTGATCCTACAGCTCAGACCACAGCAGGTCCTACAACTCAGGCTAAACAGCCCTACCTCAGGCTAAACAGCCCTACCTCAGATCAGCACCTGATCCTACAACTCAGACCCCTTCCAGGTCCTACCTCAGATGAATTATCCTCCTACAGCTCAGGCAATAAAGCCCTACAACTCAGATTAACAGATCCTGCAAACTCAGGACTTTTGCCCTACAACTCAGATCAACAGATCCTACAAACTCAGGCCTTCAGCCCTACAACTCAGAACCCAAAGGTTCCTACAATCTCAGACCAAAAGGTCCTACAACTCAGGAAAAATGCCCTCCAGAAAGTGAGTTTAAATCTTACTACAGCAGACAGCAGTTAAAGGAAGTCTCCTGTAGTTCCTGCACAGCTTGTGCTTCCTTGTAGCTGGAGATGTTGATGGCAGCTACTATCTGATCTTCCTCTTCAGATGAAGAATGGAAGATCACCTTGCTCCTTGTAGAGGAGCTTTCTTTTTCTGTCTTCTTCTTCTTGCTTGTTCAGTGAGCAGCAGGAGAAAGACGAGAGCTTCGGCCGTCAATGGAATAGTTGATTTCTTTTGGCACGCAATCGCTCGCATCATAAGTGCCCTAATTTCTTCTTTATACATCTCTGATCTTCAACGGCTCTCAGCCATCCTTCTGAGCAGCATGGGAAAGACCGGTAGACCCCACACTGACATTCTGCAACTTGCGCCATGGGAAGAACTCGCAATCTGCGTTCGACCAACTCGCCATACTGGGTTCGACGAACTTGCTCCAATCTGTGTTCGACGAACACGCCATTCTCTGCTTTCGACGAACTCACCATGCTCTGCGCTCAACGAACTCGTCATGCTCTGCGTTCGACGAACTCACCATGCTCTGCGCTCAACGAACTCGTCATGCTCTGCGTTCGACGAACTCAGTTCTGCGTTCGACGAACACGCCAGATCTCTTCTATCTTCAGCTCCTTTCCCGACTCAGCGGATCCGCTGAGACAGTGAGCTCGTCTCAGCAGATTTGACCCTTCGTCTCAGTGGTCCTGCTGAGACAAATCTTCATCTCTCAGGAGCTGATTTCTCCTGAACTAAGGGCATGATTGACCCTTTCTCTTGAGTTACCTAAGCCTGTATATCTTACACAAATATGTCTTTATCAAATACAACTTTGTACTTAGCATTGAGAGTGATGCCTCTTCAAATCAAAAGACTATTGAGGGCAATATTCCCAACAGAAATATTGAAATTAGGCAGACACGCCCTCAGACACGGGCATGACCGAGGGCGTGAACTAAAAAAAATAGAAAAAAGAAATTTAAGTTAGAAATGAAAATATAGACCAACAAGCATTTTATTCATTAATTTACATAGATTATTCACAATTTTAGGTTAAAGTTATATAAAAAACTATACTAAAAATACGTATAAGTACTATTCATCAACCCCTATTTTGATTGGCCCAATATTTTATCACACACCAAATATTGTATGGATGAAGCTATACAAATTTGGGCATTTTATAAGATGATTTAGCCCAATTAATTTTTCTAATGTCTCTTATGTATATAATTCAAATAATTACAAAAACTATTGGAAAGCGTTCACCACAAATTTTTAAGCTTCCGGGGGTGGTTTATCATCATTTCAGCCATGCATGTACAAAATTTCATCGTCATCAAAGTAATATTCTGTGAGTTATACAATTCACAAAATTTTCTTAAGGTTTTCGTCACACATTTAATCTCATGAAGTGACGACATTAATGTAGTGAAATACGTGATCCAATCAAATCCAAATTCACTGAAATCTTAATCTTAAACCACTATCATCATAAAGGACATGCTATAGCGATTTTTGGAATTATTGAAATTCAGAAAATCTAGGTAATGTCACCTTTAAATTCTGAAATAATTGTGAATATTTAGAAATGCTTGTTCCAAAAATTCTACAAACCTCTGAAGCTTATCCTCATGTTCAAAAACCGCATGGTACCAAATTTCAACTCATTTCGGCCAAGGATCAGAGAGTTATGTTTCTAAGTTCGTGAGTAACACTAACTATAGCCTATGTAACGCACCTTCTAATTTTTGGTCATATAATGTTATAATGACTTCACAATCCCCTGAAATTTATTCCAGTAGACATGCATAGCATTACATGCATGTCATCCAAATTTTAGCCCCATTGGACTTCAAAATCATTTTACATGACACATTTAATAAAAATAGAATTATTCACAACACTATAGGAAATTCATTTCCAAAAATTCTGAAACTTAGTGGAGGTGTCCATAATGCCAACAACCATGCATGTACCAAATTTCATAAGCATCAGATTAATATTCTTAGAAAAATACACAAAATATGAGAATACTAAAGTTCATATCACAATTTACTAAAAATAGATTTGAGGGAGGTACAATCCACCTTTGATTTCATTCCACCCCATTTTGGAAAGTTCTTTCCAAGGGCTACAAGTTTCATGTTGAGCCCAATGTCCAAATCTGAGTGTATCATGCCTAAAAATCGGCTTGAACCTGGCTAGGTAAAAGTAACAGATTCGGTTTGGTCTACAAATAACATATCTGCACAAATTTTGAAGCAGATCCGATGATTCCTGGTCATCTTCTTCCTCAAGTCGACGAATAAGATAATCCCAACCTTCTTTCCTTCAATGCTCCCTTTATAGACCACCGTTCTTTATAAAATAAAATCATATAGCTTTGTTTTGGAGAGAGGAAGTGATTGAAGCCCGTTTCATGGCAAATAATGCCCTAGAATGGGAGATCTAGCGTGGACTTTTCTCACAAATTTCTCCATTGATTGCTCTGAAATTAGGCTCAATTGAGCTCGATATCTCTCTTAATTTGATATAAGATGCTAGCACCAAGGGAGTAGAGCAGAAACTCACATGAACAGAGGCCATTGAGCGGGTATTTCTCCTTGGAGGCATGGTGGCGGCGATTTCCGGCGACCTTGCTCCAAACTCCACTTCTTGCTCGATTCCTTCAGGTAAGGAGACGAATTTTCTGCTTCAGGTGTAGGGGAGGTGATGAGGAGGAGAAGAATGAGAGATGAAGAGCTTGAGATGGGAGAAATGATGGCTGAATGGAATTCTCCCATTAAGGGTTTCAGCTTGAAGTTAATGGGAAGTCATTTCTCATTCTTTGGAAAGGCAAACCAAGTGTCATTTGTCCTCCTCTTAGACTCTAAGTGTCACCTCTCAGCCTTGGGAACATGCACAAGATACTGCCATAAACCGGAGCCTTGCCGTGTTTTGATTGTTTGTCAGCTAATGCAGGGTGGTACCCATTACTGCTCTACAGTATCTCTCTTCTAGTCGACGTGTTATCGTAGAGAAGCTAGCACTTCCTGATGACAAGCTAGCACTTCTAGTCGCCAAAGATACCGCCAGCGGAAACACTTACCGCACGGTGTTATCTCTCTTCTAGTTGACGCGCTATTGTCGAGAAGCTAACACTTCTCGACGCCAAGCTAACTCTTCTAGACGCCAAAGATATCGTCAACGGTAACAACTACCACATGGCGTTATCTCTCTTCTAGTAGACATGCTATCGTCGAGAAGCTAACACTTCTCAACGACAAGCTAACTCTTCTATACGCCAAAGATACCGTCAGCGGTAACACCTACCGCGTGGTGTCAGCATTCTACTGCCATTTTTCATTTTGATTCCTTACCATTAGGAAGTGGGGTCTTACACTCACTCATGTTGATCATGACTCATATATGGTAACCTCAGGGACTTAGGACTACTACCTTGTCCAAGCCAACTCAAAGTAACACATGTCACTCGAGGGGTTTAGTTCAAATTTTGATGTTACAATGAGTTGGCGAGATGCGCCCAACTCCCACATGCGAGTTTCCTGGTAACTCGCTGGATTTTCTACTTCTTGGAATCAGATTCCCTGCGAGATTGTCAAGAGATACCGCGACTACAATATTCACTCTGGCTCTTCTGCCCCGACTTCCTTACCAACTCGCATGGATGGATCACCGTCCTCTGAGGGGGTGACGTGATAAGGCGAGGTCGTCGTCACCTCAGCATGATGAAACAGAACTTCTCGCAATGTATCTTTGATCCTTCGGGCGAAGTCATTGAAGTTCACCTTCGTCACAAACTCACCCTTCGCTAGCGAGTTGCCGAGTATCACCTCTTTCTTGCCTTCTTGCACCATGTCGTCTACTCATTGTACTTTCCTCCTCTGACTACGGTACACGCTAATCACTCTAAAGTGTTAGAGCCAAGAAAATCATGGTCCCAATTGTTCGGACCTAAGTGTAGCATAAGGTTACTTATCCGACAATTGAACACGATGGAACTGATGGCAAGAGCAAAAGAGAGAGAGATTCCTATAAGCACCCCAGGTGCTTCAGCAGGGAGGTTCCACCACATAGACGAAAGTCTAGAAGAGCTTCCCCTCCAAAACCAAAGGCTGAGCTAGGTACGAGGAAGACACCACTTAGAGATTAGTAAACTTATGAGCGAGGGGGGGGGGGGGGGTGTTGAAACCGATTTCTCGGTCTCCCGTAGAGCTCGGGGCCCTCACCGAGATGAGGGGCGGCTAGCCCTTACTGATCCCTCGAGGAGGGTAGACGGAAGATTAGGGAATTGACTAAGAACTTAGTCACAGCGAGGAGGTCCCTCCACTAACCCGGAAGATCGTTGAGCGCTTCCCCTCCCAAGCCAAAGCTGAGACTCGGGCACCTTGGAGAGCTCGGGAAATGCTAACCAAAGAAAGCCTAAGGAGAGGGAAGTTGAAGTGAGATCCTCTCCAAAGGTGCCCTTAAGGTCCTATTTATAGGTTTTCTGATCTGGTCTGCAAATAACAGGATTCCGCCTTTAGATTTTACTATCTACACCCCAAATGGGTCTGCTAACAGCCAAGCTCCGCTGTTTGGAGAGGCTAAGGGCAGACCACCAAGGGTAAAATGGTAAGTTGACCCTAATGATTTATGGATAAGGGGTTGCGATGGCCTTACTGTCGGAGCTCTCGCAGGCCTTCTCGCGGATCCTGTCTGCGATATCTCTTCCGGGAGATTGCCTTGCGAGAACCTTGCTGAAGGAGTTCTCGCGGGTCCTCTCGCGAATACTGCTCGCGGCGTCTCTTTTAGAGGGTCGCCTCGCGAGGACCTCGCTGCCTATTTTGGTGGTCTGCCGAGGTCTCATCGGCTGGGGGCCGATCTTGGCGAGGTCTGGATCTCGCCACTCCCGTCTCGCTCGATTTCCTTACCTGGCGAATATCGGGGTTGTACACAATCCCCGCTCTTCGCGGGGACTAATGTCCTCACGAAGAATCGTCCAACCCTTGATATTCGACCGCTCCCGGATGACCTGTCAGGAATCTTTGGTGGGACCCACCCCGTAGGCTATAAATATCGTCCCGAACCCCTATTGGCGCGCGCCGTTTCTTTTCTTCCCTTTCTTATTTTAGCTGCCTGGAGATGCCGATCTCTGAAGAAGCAGAGGCTCGCCTGAGGGCGATGAGAGCTGGCGGGCTACCTTCCATGACCAAGGTCCCCGCCTGGATGAACCGGCCGCCCCCCGTTCAATCGCCGAAAGTCAAGAAGGCGAAGGCGGATCGTCGCTCCGGCGACGACTCTGTGATGCTGGACTCCTCCCCGGATGACCGCCGCCCCGAGGAGGTATGAGCTACTCGACTTCACGTCAATAAATCGCTCCTCACTAATTTCTACTCGCGGGATGCTTTGCCGAGCGAGAACATTGGAGAACCCGCTGAGAGGTCTCGCAAGAGTCCACAGGCGGATCTGAACCTTACTGGGAAAGATGTCACCGGTATGATCTTAATCTCGCATACCGTAATACTTCTGTCAACCGTATATGACCTCCGTTACTCTTTTCTTACAGTCTCGCCCCTGAAGTCCCTGGCCCGCCCGTCGTCGCGGCCGCCGTCTCTGCCTCCTCCAGGTAAAATCATAGATAAGCCCGGGTTCCAGCTCCTGGCGAGCGAGGAGACCGGTGGCTCTGCACCGCCAAAGATTCCCCCGATGAACAGCACAGCTTATCCCGCCGGCCTGGGCAAATCCTTCTACCCCCATTATGGCAATGTGTTCCAGGGCCGTCCTTCGGCTTCTCGCCCCCCTCTCGGTAAGCGTAATGGCCTCGCCGAAACCCTGCGTGATCTCGCGCTCGTCATCTAACCTTGTAAAATCTTGCAGACAATGCCGAAAATCCGCATACCGATTCCGAACTGGGCGATGATGAGATGTTTCCCCTTCCTGACCGGGTGGAGGAATTCTTAGAGGATCCGCGAGATCCGGAGACGATGAAGCAGCGAGCCGCGGAGCTCTTGAGGAAGCATGGGCGAATGCTGATGGATCTCAACATGCAGGCGAGACGGGATAGGGAAGCCGCGGAGGATAGGCACGTAGTCCTGATGGAGGAGTGCGCGAGGCTCCGGCAAGCGAGACAGCGCGATCAGGACGAGATCGCCACGACGCCGGAGGTGCACATAGCGAGAATGAGAGACTATGCTTACCTCATGGATAGGGAGGGTCGTTTGGCGGAGGGCTATTATAATTCTAGGGTACCGCCAAGGTCCGGATCGCGGGGTGGGGGTCGGTGGAAATGGCTACCCCATGATTCCCGCTAACTGCTATGTTGTGGAATTACTTGTAATAGGTGTCGCTGTTTTTGAACTATCTCGATATGTTTCGTGGCTCGCGTAATTGCCACTGATGCTGGCTTCTGACGATTACCGTTATTTTTATGGTTTCTCGCTCGCTGTCTATGGATCTATTTTAACTGTTATATTGTGCTCGCGAAGACCCTCTATTCTCGCTAGACGTATCCCGCAAAAATGTTTATACTAACCTTGCAGGTCCACCTCGCCCATGGCCATGATGTGATGTTTTTGTTGATACTCGTGCTCGCCGACGTTTGGAATTCCTCCCGCCCTTTTGCTTTGGCTATAAATAGGTGGTCTTGACAGGGCCAACCACCGCATTTATTCTCGATCTTCTTCTTCTTCTGCTGCAGAGCTCTCGCTCTTTCTCGTTCTCGTGTTCCTTCCTTCTTCGCAGGTTTTCTAGATGGGCGGCGACGCGGAGTCGGAGGGTCGGCGAAGGGTCGCGAAGGCCTTTGCCGAGCATAGCTTTTTTTTCCTGCAACTTGACTGATGAGGAGTACTTCAGCGCGGTCGCTGATTACGTCACCCCCCCCCCCCCGTTCGAGGCACGCCGCCCTAGCGAGGACGACGTGATCAACGACCCGTTGGTCGACGAGCTGGCCATTCCTACCGCCCATTTCGCGGTCGGTTTGTGCCTTCCCTTATGGCCAGAAGTTCGCCAGGTAATAATCGTTCTCGCTTACTTCCTATTTTTTGCCACCCGAGTCTCGCTCGCCACGCGGATTAATCCTGTTCTCGTTGTCTGTTAGGTGCTCAAGCATTATGGCGTGGTTCCCGGCCAGCTCACACCCAATGCCATGGCGGTGGTCACTGCTTTCACCTGCTACCTCCGCGAGGAGCGAATCGAGTTCAGCCTCCCGGTCTTCCGAAAGCTGTTCTCATTTCGGGCCTACAAAGATGGGACAGCCTACTTCGTGGGCACGGGCCCGAAGGTGGTTGAGACCATCAACAAGGCCCACTTCTGGGCCCAGAAGTTCGTCGTCGTCAAGGGGAACTTCGGCAACATTCCCCTCTCGCCGGTTCAACACAGCGAGACCACCTACCGGCCAACCGCCCTCGGCGGCCATGACGCCCTCCTCCATCAGTTCTTCTGCAAGAAGAACTTCGAAGTCGTCTACCTCCGCCGCAACCTAGACTCGCTGCCTCCGGTTCTCGCCGGAGAAGGTAAAAATCTCGCCTAATATCTTTGTCTCAATTCGCTAGCATATTATACTTATCCATATTATTGTTTGTTTTTAGGCGAGCGAGATCTTCCCCTTCATCCCCCCTACGCGAGCAATCAGAAAACCGACGCTACTATGGCTCTCGCTACCATGGGGGCGGAAGCTTGCCGAGGCGTCATCGCTCCGGCCGAGCCCTCTTCTCGCAAGAGATCGGGGGCTTCCGGTAGTCATGCTGCCCCTTCGAAATCTCCGCCCAAGAAGAAGAGCAAGAAAAGTGCGGCCTTGCTCACTCCGTCGAAAGGTAAGGAACCTCGCGAGGCCGCCTTCGACGAGTTTGACCTCACCGGCCTCTCGGTGGGCGAGGACGAAGAGCCCTGCCAGGAGGCGGTCAGGACCTCCGCCCTCCCCATCCCGGTGAACCACTACAACTTCGGGCTCGGCCAGAGGCGTCGGGACGAGACTGGTGAGCCCCTCGTCACCTGGAAGCCGGAGACCAACAGGGTGGACATTTCTTCTATTCTCCCCTCCTGGGTGGAGAAGGAGACGGTCAGTGGTCATGCTTTTGACCTCGCGTTCGCCCTGTATGGTCGCGAGGATGCGGGGTCTTATAAGGATGAGACCGCGAGGACCCTTGCTTACGAGAGCGCGAGGTCCCAGCTGCGCTCTGCCGAGCTCGCCCACATGACGGGGAGGCGTTGCTTACAGCTGGAGCTTCAGAATGTGGAGCTTGCGAGGGCCTACCAGGGGGTTCTTGCCGAGAACACGCAGCTGAAGGAGAAGCTGCTCGCCGCGGAGGGCCGTGTGGTGAGTCATCTAGACTTCCCTCATCCTCCTTTCCCTTGGCCGTTTCACCTCTAACTGAACTTATTTGCAGGATGTCGAGGCCGCCGGGAGAGCCAACGCTCGCATCGAGAATTTGGAGGGCGAGGTGGCCGGGCTGAAGGCCCTAAACTGCGACCTCACTCGCGCCGTTGTTCCCCCATTGCCTCACCGTTTAAAAGAAGACCGGCGAACGCGAGATGAAGAAATCCGCGTGGGATCTATAGAGTCAGCTCGCTACATTTTTTCGGTGGCGAAGGCTATCGGCCTCTTGGCTGATAATGCGGCCGACATGACTCTGGAAGACATCGTCCCGGAGCTCTTCCTCCCTCTTCCGCCCGTGAAGGATAGTGATGACAAAGAAGGATCGGCGGGTGGTTCCTGAAGCTCGCCGCTATTCCTTTCTTTTGCGCTGTAATTACGATCGGCGAGATCGCCGAAGATTGTAACCAAACTATGAACTGTGGAATGCAAATTTTGTTTTGTTCATTGTGTCTTCTCTTTCCTGTCTTGTTATTTTCACGCGTTGAATGTCTCGCTCTCGCTTATCTCGATATCCGCCTTCGCGGAGGCTATTCTCGCGTTGGTTGTTCTCGCGTCATGCGTTGTTGAATAGATAGACATCGTCCCGGCCCTTTCGTCGTTTCTTAGGATTACTACCCTTCGGGTTATGCGTATTTCTTCCTAGGTTTCGCAAGGCGTTTTTCTTCTTGGCGAGGGCTCGCCTCTTACCCGGTGTCGGCAACCTTTCTGCCGAGGACCAGTTGTCCGGGATCGTGTAAGATTGATTCTCGCCACTCGCTGTCGTCGTGCGAAATTTCTCTTTGCCGAACGGACAGGTCCGCCGAGCGAGACGGAGTATTCTAGCATAAAGACCTTATCCTTGCCAGCCTCTCCAGAGATCAACCTGAACCCCCCGTCTAGTGAGAGCCCGGGAGCGGAATCGATCTGGGGCATTCCAGCACCAACACTTGTTACCTTTTCAGCCTCTCCAGAGATCAACCTGAACCCCCCGTCTAGTGAGAGCCCGGGAGCGGAATCGATCTGGGGCATTCCAGCACCAACACTTGTCCCCTTACCAGCCTCTCCAGAGATCAACCTGAACCCCCCGTCTAGTGAGAGCCCGGGAGCGGAATCGATCTGGGGCATTCCAGCACCAACACTTGTCACCTTGCCAGCCTCTCCAGAGATCAACCTGAACCCCCCGTCTAGTGAGAGCCCGGGAGCGGAATCGATCTGGGGCATTCCAGCACCAACACTTGTCACCTTGCCAGCCTCTCCAGAGATCAACCTGAACCCCCCGTCTAGTGAGAGCCCGGGAGTGGAATCGATCTGGGGCATTCCAGCACCAACACTTGTCACCTTGCCAGCCTCTCCAGAGATCAACCTGAACCCCCCGTCTAGTGAGAGCCCGGGAGCGGAATCGATCTGGGGCATTCCAGCACCAACACTTGTCACCTTGCCAGCCTCTCCAGAGATCAACCTGAACCCCCCGTCTAGTGAGAGCCCGGGAGCGGAATCGATCTGGGGCATTCCAGCACCAACACTTGTCACCTTGCCAGCCTCTCCAGAGATCAACCTGAACCCCCCGTCTAGTGGGAGCCCGGGAGCGGAATCGATCTGGGGCATTCCAGCACCAACATATCCAACCTCGCCAGCCTCTCTAGAGATCAACCTGAACCCCCCGTCTAGGTGAGAGCCCGGGAACGGAATCGATCTGGGGCATTCCAGCGCCAACATATCCAACCTTTGTTACGCCGGCACGACAGTAGTTATAAGCATCATAAGAAAGGAGTAAGACGTTAATTAAACAACATAATAAAGCTCTCAAGGGTAAAACCTTTTCAAATCATCCCCACTTCGGGCTCGGTCGAGGGGTACCCCTTCCACATCCTGGAGGTGATACCCTCCCGACTTGAGCACCCCGCTTACAATATATGGACCCTCCCAGTTGGGGTTAAGCTTACCCACCGTGGCCCCTCTGCCGGCCGCATCGACCTTCTTCAGGACTAGATCTCCTTTCTGAAAGTGTTTTATCCGGATATGTTTGTCAAAATATCGAGCCATCCGCCGCTTGACCTCTTCCTGCCTTATGGTGGCCAAGTCCCGGAGTTCTTCCACCAGGTCCAAGGACAGCCTCTGCTCTGCATTGTTACCTTCTAGCCACTCTTCATCCCCCTCGCTCGCAGTGATCACCCGGGGGTCTTTACCTCAAACTCTATGGGGAGAACGGCCTCGGACCCGTGAGAGAGCTTGAATGGAGTCTCCCCGGTGGCGGTATTCGGAGTAGTCCTCATGGCCCAGAGGACGGAGGGTAGCTGTTCCACCCAGTTTCCCCGAAGGTTCTCCACTTTCTTTTTTAATAGGTTAACGATTATTTTGTTCGCCGCCTCCACCTGCCCATTGCTCCTCGGGTGGTGGACCGATGCAAACCTGAGGTCAATGCCGAGCTGAGCGCAGAAGACAACAAACTCTTCACTAGCAAATTGCGGCCCATTGTCCATCACTATAGCTAGAGGGAGTCCGTGCCTGCAAATTATCTCCCCCCCACACAAAATTCCTTACAACCTGAGAGGTTACCTTAGCGAGTGCTTTCACTTCTACCCACTTGGAGAAGTAGTCGATCATGACCAGCAGGAACTTCCGCTGGCCGCTGGCTTGGGGAAAGGGACCGACCAGGTCCAGCCCCCATATGGCGAAGGGCCAGGGGGCCGTGATGGTCCGGAGCCTTTGAACTGGGAGGAGTTGGAGCGGAGCATAGAGCTGGCACTTCGGACACTTTCTTGCGAACTCTGCCGCATCCTTGCTGAGAGTGGGCCAGAAGTAGCCTTGCCTCAACACCCTCCCTTCCAGGGTCCGACTCCCGGAGTGACTGTCGCACTCCCCGGAGTGGATTTCTTCCAGCACTCTCGGAACCTCCTCCTCGGAGACACAATGGGCCAGGAGTCCCGAGAGGGTCTTTCTATATAGCCCTCCTGCATGCAAGGAGTAATAGGCGGACTTATACCTGAAGCGTCTCTTGTCCACGTCCTCTCCAGGGAACTTCCCGGAGGATAGGAAGGTGATGAACGGATCCATCCACGAGGCTTGTTGATCCACCTCCATCAATTCTCCTTCCTCGATGGAGGGCCGGAAGAGTTCCGAAGTCGTCCCTCCCGCTCGGGGACCGAACTTGGCTGAGAGGTCTGCCTGGGCGCTCTCCTCCCTCGGCACGTGCTTGATGGAGAAGGTGTGGAACTGCCCGATGACCCCCTTAACCTTCTCCAGGTATAGTAGGAGGGTCGGGTCCTTTGCTTCAAATTCTCCCTTGATCTGGCATGCTACCACCATGGAGTCCGTGGAGACCTCCACGTCCTGCACACCCAGTTCCCGGGCCAGCCGAAGGCCCACTATCACTGCTTCGTACTCAGCCTGGTTGTTGGTAATTGGGAAATGGATGTTTAAGGCTTGCTCAATCCGAGTCCCCTAAGGACTTACCAGGACTATTCCCCCTCCATAGGAGTATTTTCCCGACGCTCCGTCCACCAACATCTTCCATGCCTCTGGGGGAGGTGGCTCGTGCTCCCCCACTTCGGCCACATAGTCGGCCATGAAGTCTTCCACCACCTGAGCCCTGATGGACGTCCTGGGCGCGAACGTGATATTGAATTCACTTAACTCCACGGACCACTTTGCCAACCTTCCTGAGTGCTCCACCCCTTCCATGATTTTACGGAGCGGGTGGTCCGTCACTACTTTGATTGAATGGGCTTGAAAGTAAGGCCGGAGCCTCCGGGCTGACACCACCAATGCGAAGGCCAACTTTTCCAAGATCGGGTACCGGAGCTCTGCCTTCTTCAGCACTCGGCTGACGTAGTAGATAGGAAACTGTTTCTTCCCCTCCTCCCGGATCAATACGGAACTTACTGCTTCGGACCCTACCCCCAGGTACAGGGATAGGTCTTCTCCTGGCCTCGGTCCCTGGAGCAGAGGGGTTTGGGTGAGCTGTTCTTTCAGAGCCTGGAAGGCTTCCTCGCACTCCCGGGTCCATTCAAACTTCTTGTTGCCCTGCAGCACCTTGAAAAAAGGTGCACACTTTTCTCCCGCCTTGGAGAGGAACCTGCTGAGCCCAGCCAACTTCCCTGTAAGGCTCTGAACCTCCTTTGGATTCTTTGGTGACCCCAACTCCATTACCGCCTTAACCTTGTCCGGGTTGGGCTCCACCCCCGCGGGGGTGAGTAAGTGGCCTAGGAACTTTCCTCGGCTTGCCCCGAAGACACACTTCAAGGGATTGAGTTTCATCTTGTACCTCCGCAGGGTCCCGAACGTCTCCTCAAGGTCCTGGAGGTGAGACCCAAGGTCTCGGCTCTTCACCATGAGGTCGTCAACATAGACTTCTAAATTTCTTCCTTTCTGCTCGCGGAAGACCCTGTCCATCATCCTTTGGTATGTGGCACATGCATTCTTGAGCCCGAACGACATCATTTTATAACAGTAGCATCCATCCCCCGTGATGAAGGAGACATCTTTGATGTCTGGGGGATGCATGCGGATTTGATGGTAACCTGAAAAAGCATCTAAGAAAGACATTACAGGAAAACCGACGGCTGAGTCAACCAGTGCGTCGATTCTAGGCAGGGGGTAACAATCCTTAGGGCATGATTTATTAAGCAAGGAAAAGTCGATACACATTCTCCACTTACCTCCCCCTTTTTTCACCATAACGACGTTGGAGACCCAGCCTGGATACTGGATCTCCGATACAAAGCCTGCCCGCAGGAGCTTGCCCACCTCCTCGCGGATGGGCCCTTCCAGCTTGTCTGCGACGGCCCTCCTCTTCTGGCGGATGGGGAGGGCGCCAGGGTCAAGGTTGAGGCGATGGCAAGCCACATCCGCGTCGATCCCGGGCATTTCCGCGGCGCTCCAAGCGAAGACGTCTACGTTCTTCTGTACGCAAGCCATAATCTCCGCTTGATCTTCTGGATTGAGTTCTCCGCTGACCCGGACTTTTTCCACCACCCCCAGCCGGGTGGTGACCTCGAGCTCTACGACCTCGTCCACAGCCTCCAACCGGGACTGCTCTCCCCAAGCCCTCTCCTCTTCGGCACAAGTGGGAGCCTGGGTTTCCTCCTCAACTTCCTTCTCTACCACCATCAGCTCTTCCGCCCTTCCCTCCTGGGCCTTCTCTTCTTCTTCTTCTCCTTCCGCCCGGGGTCCCTCAGCTACCCCTTCCTGGGCATGGACTTCATCTCCCTCCATCTTCTCCTCGGCTACCTCCATACTTCCGGCTTCGGCCGCCTCCTCCATCATCTTATCCCACTCCTCAGCTTCTCCCATCTAGGAGATGGTGTTGACAGCCGTTACGTAGCACTGTCTTGCCACCTTGGGATCCCACCTGATCCGCACCTGAACCCCTCCGTCGTTGAACTTAAGGCATTGATGAAAGGTGGAAGGGACACAGCAGAACGCGCTGATGAGTAGCCATCCGAAGATAGCGCTGTAACTGCTTGGGGCGTCCACTATGACAAAACGACAGTTCCGGGACTGCCCACCCAGGGTCACATGAAGCCCCACTCCCCCTTCTACTTCCTTCCTCTCCCCCGAGAATCCAAACAGAGGGCCATCTGAGGCCAACACCCTTCTGGGCTCCACCTCCATCTTGTCAAACGCCTTCTTGAAGATGACGTTGACCGAACTTCCGTTGTCCACTAGGATCCGGGAGACGGTGAAGTTCTCGATCGCTGTCCGGATGACCAGCGCGTCGCAGAACGGGTCCTCGTAGCCCGGCATGTCCTTCTGGGTGAAAATGATTTTTTTGGCCGGGGGTGGAGTGGTGGAGGTCGAAGCCACGCTCCGGCGGTAGATGGTATGGAGGCTAGCCTTGCGGGTCGCCTCTATCCCTACCCCCCATGGATCACCCCGATCCCTTCTCTACTCCCCATATCGGCTCTATCCTCACACCTTTCCTCATCCTCCTCTCGAGGTTCGACCTCCACGATCCTTACTGGCTGCTGCTGCGGTGGCGCGGGCGCTCTGCCCCTCTTTACTTCCAGGAACTCCGGACAGGTGTCTGTCGAGTGACCTTCCACATAATGAAAGATACAATATGGCAACGTCACTTCTCCTGCATCGGCCTCTGCCACCCTATTCCTTCTCCTCCTAGCGGCTGCCGTTTCCACCTCTCCTCCCCTTCCTCTTCCTCTTCCTCTTCCTCTTCCTCTTCCAATCGCCATGGCCTGTTGGGGAGGGGGAGGCATTTGCATCGGACCTTGCCTCCACCCTAACTGGGGGGGCCTCCATTGACCTCCGACATGGTTACCCCTTCCTGGTTCGTAACCTCTTCCCTGCCCTTGCATTCCTCCACCTTGCGGCCTCCATTCCCCCTCCGGGGCCCGGGGCTCTTCCCTTCTCCTGACCTCCTGCTGCCTCACCTCCGGCTCACTGAGCTTTGCTAGCCTCTTGGTGAGCTCTGGATTGGCTTCCTCACTCGCGACTTCCTCCGACACCCTCTCCATCAGCTCTTCATAGGAGATAGGGGCTTTTCTCTTCGACGCCATCTTGAAGAAACTCTCTTTCAACCCGACCATGAAGGCGAGTTGGAGTGCAAACCCAGGCATCTCCTGAGTGAGCTGCACTTCCTCCTGGAACCGATCGGCATACTGAGCCAGCGACTCCCTGGGTCCTTGCTTCACTACGAAGAGGGAATCAGCGTCCTTCTTCCTCTTTTTTGAGGTCGAGAACCTCAGCAAAAAACTTCGGCGCAAATCCTCGAACGAGTAGATTGACCATGCAGGGAGATGGTGGAACCAGTCCCTGGCCTTCTCCTTGAGGGTGACGGCAAAGAGCCGACACTTGAAGGCATCAGACATCGGCCTGATGGAGACCGAGTCTTCGAAACTCTGCAGGTGCTGGACAGGGTCATCTCTTCCGTTGTAGTACACCCGGTCCCATTCTCCAAATCCCCCAGGGACGGGTGCGGAAAGCACCAACTCGCAAAAGGGGCTTCCCCCTCCTGTCACTCTTCCTGGTTCCACTCGTCCCCCGAGCTCGCTCGCCAAACTTGAGCCCGCCGGGACTGTGCTCGCGAGGGCGGTGCTTGCCTGAACCACTCCGACAGTCGCCGCTTCCTCTTGGTGCGCACTCGCCTGCGTCGCGCTCGCTGGGACGGAGCTCGCCAGCACTGAGCTTGCAGGCACGGAGCTCGCCGGACTGGCGAACAACACTCGCCCTTCCTGGCTCTGCCCTAAACCAACGGCAACTTCCTTTCCACCCCTTCCCTCTGGTGCCTTCTCGCCGACTGCTGTTGGGGGAGGGTTCGCGTGAGGTGCTGGGGTCGCAAACTCACTTCGCAGAGCTGTGACCGTGAACCCCAAGGTGTCGAGCACCTCCTTTCTGAAATCCGCGAGCATCCTAGCCATCGCCTCCTGAGGAGTCTCGCCGAACTCCTCGCCCTGCTCCTCATCTCCCGCCATAACCCTTCTCTGGAACTTTCTTGAACCAGCCACGCTCCACGCTCACCGCACCAAAATGTTGAAACCGATTTCTCGGTCTCCCGTAGAGCTCGGGGCCCTCACCGAGATGAGGGGCGGCTAGCCCTTACTGATCCCTCGAGGAGGGTAGACGGAAGATTAGAAAATTGACTAAGACCTTAGTCACAGCGAGGAGGTCCCTCCACTAACCCGGAAGATCGTTGAGCGCTTCCCCTCCCAAGCCAAAGCTGAGACTCGGGCACCTTGGAGAGCTAGGGAAATGCTAACCAAAGAAAGCCTAAGGAGAGGGAAGCTGAAGTGAGATCCTCTCCAAAGGTGCTCTTAAGGTCCTATTTATAGGTTTTCTTATCTGGTCTGCAAATAACAGGATTCCGCCTTTAGATTTTACTATCTGCACCCCAAATGGGTCTGCTAACAGCCAAGCTCCGCTGTTTGGAGAGGCTAAGGGCAGACCACCAAGGGTAAAATGGTAAGTTGACCCTAATGATTTATGGATAAGGGGTTGCGATGGCCTTACTGTCGGAGCTCTCGCAGGCCTTCTCGCGGATCCTGTCCGCGATATCTCTTCCGGGAGATTGCCTTGCGAGAACCTTGCTGAAGGAGTTCTCGCGGGTCCTCTCGCGAATACTGCCCGCGGCGTCTCTTTTAGAGGGTCGCCTCGCGAGGACCTCGCTGCCTATTTTGGTGGTCTGCCGAGGTCTCATCGGCTGGGGCCCGATCTTGGCGAGGTCTGGATCTCGCTGTTGGATCGTATGACGGCCTTAGAGGGGGGGGGGGTGAATAAGGGTGTGTTTGAAATATAATTTTTCCTTAAGAATTTTTTGACAAATTTTACTTTACTAAAAAGTTACTTATAAATAATTTTAAACCAATGCAATTTTTGTATTAAACCAAACACAAATTTCTAAGATAAAGATTTAAGCAAGCAAATTTGCAATTAATGAAAAGAGCATAATTATATTTATCATGAAATTTGTGTACAATAAAAAATGATCTTAACAATGCTTAAGATCAAGGCACAATTATGATAATAAAAAATAAAATAATTTTTGGTTTACCAATCCTTCTCCTAAGGATCGGAAGGCTATCACTTGTCTCTCCCAAGACCAAGCCCAAGCCTATCCTCTAGATCTTCCCAAGATCTAGACGTAGCACACAAGGCCACGATTTCCCACCAAGCCACGCAAGGACTTGGACGCTCCGCACAAGGAAGCGATTTTCCCCTAAGCCGCGCAAGGACTTAGACGCCGCACGCAAGACGACGATTTCTCTACCAATACAAAATGAAATGTGTGTAAATGAAAATACAATATGAAAAGGACAACTCCCTAGAATTTCAGATCTCTGAAAGGATGGTTGAAGCCTCGAGATGATCGTTGATGAAGAAGCGCGCCCGATCTCGTCTTTAATCTTTAATCCTTCTTTGCACAAATGGGAGTTGAAGAGGTTCTGGAGCTCTCTGGTTCGTATGCACTCAGGAAGGGACTTGGAATTCTCAAAGCTTGGAATGCACGAACACAAGGAGTCAATTTATAGAAAATCGCTGTTGCCTGGGCGACATCCACTGTCGGAATTTTCCGACAGCGCTAAACTGCCGCTGGAGTGCCATCGTGCGGGCAGTTGCTGTAACCGCCGAGCTGTCGCCTGGGCGACATCGATGTCGGATTTCCGACAGCGCAAAACTGCCGATCGTGGGTGGTGTGGTGGGCAGTTGTTGTAACCTCCGAGCTGTCGCCTAGGCGACATCGCTGTCGGAATTCCGACAGCTCAAAACTGCCTTTCGTCGTGCTGCCGTGGAGGGAAGTAGTTGTAACTTCTCTGCTGTCGCCTGGGCGACAACGGCTGTCGGAATTTTCCGACAGTGAAATTTCCCATATTCAGATTTAGCTCCAGCAGAAATGTGAATATCTCATACATGTTACCTGCACACCATAAATAAAAATAGAATAAAATACAAACGGGACTTTGTTATTATCAAACCGGAGGAGTGCGAAACGCATGCTCCAACAATCTCCCCCTTTTGATAATAACAAATCCGTATAAAAAGAAATTATGTCTATTTAGATTGTTGATTTTAACATTTGGTGTGTGCACAAAAATATCATGATATATTTCTCTTAAAATAAATAATCTCCCTTTAGATGAAAGCGCCCCCTAAATGAATGCTCCCCCTAAATATATGCTCCCCCTAAATATATGATGTATTGTGTAGGTGGAATATTTAGGTGTAATAGATTTGTGATTTTTTTTTCTTTTTATACTTTTAATTCTCCCCATTTTGGTATTAGCAAAAGTTAATATTAGATAAAAGAGTAGTTCTTAAGGGAAAGGATATAGGATATAGAAATGAAGAATAAGCGGAAGCACTTTGTTGGAAATGATTGAAGTCCACGAAATAATAGGAATATGCCATAGTATGAATAAACTCATGAAGTGACGGTAAAGCCATATGAAGTAATGAAAGAAAATAACTTAAACATGAGTAAGGTCATTTGAAAGTATCATAGAAAGACACAATAGTGTACAACCCCGTACCCGTTGGGTGGGACCCTCCCCAGATAGTGGGGACCCGTGGTGTCCCGTGATTGACTAGCATTGACCGGGGTGCGGTTAGGATCCATATTCTTAAATAAATAAAGAATGGGGGTGCGAGTAGCGGAGTTTGGTGTGCGTTTAGAAAAGAGGGCTGCGGATAGCCATGTTTGGCTAGGGTTTTTTATAAAACCTAAAAATAAAAACTCAAAAGGGGAGCCCTTCCTTCCCAGCCGCAAGAGGAGCCGAGACCCCCCATCTCTAGTTCGCGCATCTAGGGCAGCAGCCGTCGCTCCTCCCGACCCCGTCGCTCCTCCACATCCCATCGCCTGTGAGAGAAAGGAGGAGCCCCGACCCCGTCGCTCCTCCACATCCCGTCGCCTGTGAGAGAAAGGAGGATCCCCGACCCCGTCGCCCCTCCACATCCCGTCGCCTGTGAGAGAAAGGAGGACCCCCGACCCCGTCGCTCCTCCACATCCCATCGCCTGTGAGCAAAAGGAGAAGCCCCGACCGCCGTCGCCCTCTCCAAACCAAGCAGCCACCTCGGAGCTCTTCTTCGGCACCACCTCCCTCCTTACTAGCTCTGACCGGCGAGAGCTCCACTTCCAAGGCAAACCGAACTCCTTTCCCCTGCAACAGCCCGAGCTTCTCCAAGCAGCCATGGCCGAATCTCCTCCTTAGCTCCGACCTCCCATACACGCTCGGCCCGAGATCCTCCTTTCCCATCGAGATCTCTTCAAACCACCGCCGTCCCTTCACCATTCCAGTAAACTAGCTCTAGATCTAAGATAGAGCTCCCCACTGTGTTCCATAAGGAGAGCATACTTAGCTCTCAAAACAACAAGCTTCGGCTATCCAAATCAATAGAGGGCAGCACACTCCAAAAAGGTCGACACACCTTCGGCAACGATCCGGGAAGATCGATTCCGCTCTCACCTAGACAGGGGGTTCAGGTTGATCTCTGGAGAGGCTGGCAAGGTTGAATATGTTGGTGCTGGAGTGCCCCAGATCGATTTCTCTCCCGGGCTCTCATCTAGACGAGGGGTTCAGGTTGATCTCTGGAGAGGCTGGCAAGGTTGGATATGTTGGTGCTGGAGTGCCCCAGATCAATTCCGCTCCCGGGCTCTCATCTAGACGGGGGGTTCAGGTTGATCTCTGGAGAGGCTGGCAAGGTTGGATATGTTGGTGCTGGAGTGCCCCAGATCGATTCCGCTCCCGGGCTCTCACCTAGACGGGGGGTTCAGGTTGATCTCTGGAGAGGCTGGCAAAACTGGGTACTTTTAAAGCAGCAAGATAATAGTGTATGTTAAGGCTAGTAGGACCTGAATTGCTCCGAATGATCCCGCTGTCAGGCTCTTATCAGCTGGCAGGGCAGGAAGGCCTCGTGGAGATGAATTGTTTTTGCTTCGGGTGATCCCGCTGTCATTCTCTCACTAGCTGGCCGGGCTGGAAGGCATTCGCAGGAAAGTTGTTTTTGGAAAAGTGCCCCCGAGACGGTTCCACTGACCGAGCTCTCGCTAGCCGGCAGGGTGGGTATACCTCTCGGATTGACGATTTGAGAGATGTTGATTTTTGGAAAAGTGTCCCCGATACGGTTCCACTGACCGAGCTCTCGCTAGCCGGCAGGGTGGGTATACCTCTCGGGTTGACGATTTGAGAGATGTTGATTTTTGGAAAAGTGTCCCCGATATGGTTCCACGGACCGGGCTCTCGCTAGCCGGCAGGGTGGGTATACCTCGAGGGTTGATGGTTTGAAAAGTTATTTTTGAAAAAGTGCCCCCCGAGCAGACCCGCTGACCAGGCTCTCACCTAGCTGGCAGGGCCATAGGCTCACTCGGTGGCAGATCCCAAAGGCTTTAGCATATAAGGAATCAGTTACGCTTGATGAATTGATAGTTTTCACTGACAATCGAAGTTCTCTAAGAATAGATTTGAAAACAGAAGCTTAAGATAATAAATCCTACAATGGCACAACCTAATTTGGTTAGTTTTAGAAACAAAATCAGATTCATTTTGAATTGTCAATGCCTGATTGTTTATGTAATCATTGTAGATAATATTGAGCATTCTATTCCTCAGCACCATCAATCACCCTTGAGGCCCATTCCTGAATAACACAATATGCAACAGTAAGAATAACTGCAATCTAAATTATGAGTTTGCTTGCTAATAGACAGTAAGTAGCATGACATTCTGAGAACATGAAGAGCATAATGTTTCTACCATAAAAAATAAGGCAGTGTATAATCAAGGTTGTTGACAACCAAATTGATCATTCAAAAGCAACAAAGGGAAAGGTTATCACATCAGGACAAATATGAGTACGAAAATGAGAAGAATCATCATTCATATGATTATATACCCATAATTTTTTTCCGGGTCGGCTCCCACCCGTCGGATACTTGGGGTTGGACATTTCTTTCCGAGCGTGAGACACGCTCGCAAAGAGCGGGGATTGTGTACAACCCCGTACTCGTTGGGTGGGACCCTCCCCAGATAGTGGGGACCCGTGGTGTCCCGTGATTGACTAGCATTGACCGGGGTGCGGATAGGATCCATATTCTTAAATAAATAAAGAATGGGGGTGCGAGTAGCGGAGTTTGGTGTGCGTTTAGAAAAGAGGGCTGCGGATAGCCATGTTTGGCTAGGGTTTTTTATAAAACCTAAAAATAAAAACTCAAAAGGGGAGCCCTTCCTTCCCAGCCGCAAGAGGAGCCAAGATCCCCCATCTCTAGTTCGCGCATCTAGGGCAGCAGCCGTCGCTCCTCCCGACCCCGTCGCTCCTCCACATCCCGTCGCCTGTGAGAGAAAGGAGGAGCCCCGACCCCGTCGCTCCTCCACATCCCCTCGCCTGTGAGAGAAAGGAGGAGCCCCGACCCCGTCGCCCCTCCATATCCCGTCGCCTGTGAGAGAAAGGAGGACCCCCGACCCCGTCGCTCCTCCACATCCCGTCGCCTGTGAGCAAAAGGAGAAGCCCCGACCGCCGTCGCCCTCTCCAAACCAAGCAGCCACCTCGGAGCTCTTCTTCGGCACCACCTCCCTCCTTACTAGCTCCGACCGGCGAGAGCTCCACTTCCAAGGCAAACCGAACTCCTTTCCCCTGCAACAGCCCGAGCTTCTCCAAGCAGCCATGGCCGAATCTCCTCCTTAGCTCCGACCTCCCATACACGCTCGGCCCGAGATCCTCCTTTCCCATCGAGATCTCTTCAAACCACCACCGTCCCTTCACCATTCCAGTAAACTAGCTCTAGATCTAAGATAGAGCTCCCCACTGTGTTCCATAAGGAGAGCATACTTAGCTCTCAAAACAACAAGCTTCGGCTATCCAAATCAATAGAGGGCAGCACACTCCAAAAAGGTCGACACACCTTCGGCAACGATCCGGCAAGATCCGAGTATGAGCAACGAGCAAATGCTGCATATGCGGCTATTTGGTAGCATACATGGACACACGGGCTGCCATAAGGGGAGACCGCAAGTCGTGACGGTGTGCGCCGCTTGGAGGAAGAGAAAACTCCGGCGTAAGCTTGAAGCGTCGAGTGGAGACCGGATCTGCAAAGAGGACGACCGTCTCGAACGTTCTCCATGGTTCGAAAGCACGCGTCAAGGGTAACGAATTTCTACTTGGGCAGGTGAAGCCTTAAATTCTCATACTTGCATGGAAGCTCCCCTCCACCATCAGGTGGAGGAGGTGTGCTCTCCGACTGGTTGACGTGCGCGTCCCCGCTATTAACTGCATTAGCGCCCGGAAGTGTGAGTACGGGTTTAGGCATTCTGTGTGAAGCCCATCCGGGTGTGTAGATCGGATTGGTGATGTTGCTGTGTGAAGCCTATCCGGGTGTGTAGACCGGATTGGTGATGTTTCTGTATGAAGCCCGTCCGGGCGTGGGGGCCGGACTGGTGATGTTCTGGGGACCCCGGAGAAGACTCTGTGGAAGATATTTAGTATTTGCTCGCATTTATAAAATGTCGCATGGCGAGACATTGGCGTACAGGTGACGCAGTACCAAGCAGGGGGTTGCGGGCTTAAGCCCAAAGTTGTGCCGCCCCGAGAAGGGCTTATTTATTTATATTTGTCGGCATGCGTGCCGAAGTATGGAGCTTATGCTCTTGTAAATTAAAATACCTGTGATGCCCTTTTTTGTAGCTTATATTTTTATCGTAGGCGAGTGGTGTTTTCACGAACCACTCGCCCCGTGGGAACCCCGAGGTGAAATTACCGGGAAGACCTTAAGGGTCAGTTAATTAACTCTTAGAACGGCGGAGTTACGCTGTCGGCAGTCCCATTTGGGCTGCATATAGTCAGACTGTTTGTCCGGATTACGCTATTGGCGGCCCGGACGAGGAACGTTACAAATAGACCCAAGAGAGTACCTTTAGGAGGGGGATTAGGTTTGGGATTTCCCCTTAGATGTTTTGGTTGGCCAAGAGAGTCCTCCAATGGTGCTTTGTCTCAGTCTTTGGCTTTGAAGGGGAAGTGCTTGTTAGTCTTCCGGGTGTGTGGTGGGACCTCCACGCTGAGGCCTTGGGTTTGTCCTTTGAGTTCCTGGTTTTGTGCCTAGATTGTTAGCTTGAGCGAAGTAGGTGTGAGGCCACCCCTCTTTTGGGATCCCGAACTCCACAGAGACCAAGTCTTGTTCGCAAGATTTCGGTTTCAACAAATAGTGTATAGAATTATGGAATATTTTCGGTCCAATTCTCATGAGATTAATGTTTATATAACATAATGATGTGTACATGTGATACTGAGATCAAACATATGAAGTTATTTAATTTACATGATCATTGAAATGTAGAACATAATATAAGCATATAAAGTTAACTTTGACTTTGAAGATATAGCACAAGATGAATAGAAAACCATTTTTCTTTTGCACAAGACACTTTACAATTCTTTCCAAGGTGCTTAACCTTACAATGCTCATTAAGACTTATCAGGAGGGTAAGTAGTGCTTGGTGGAGTATCCTTGTCTTTATTTTAAATTTTTTTGATCACAGATGTTGTGATATCTTAATTTTGAGATATTGATATTTTTTTTTGTAATTGACCAAGGATCTCCGAATTCACTTGAATCGCAAAAGATGGTGTATATTTTGTTGTGCTAACAAATCAAGGTTGAAAGTTGTATTTATGAAGTGCTATTTTATTATGTTAAAGCAAATATGATCCATGTATATATTAAATAAAAAGACATACGTATTGATCAAAAGAAGTGAACGTGATAGTTCATTATGATAGATAAGCAATTTCTCATACTTAGAGGCATGCGAAAACAATTTCCAATGGTCTAAACAACTAAGTAGGATTGTCAATACGATGATAACTTGGAAATGAAATCATATAATCATGTAAGAGTCATTTTTTTTTAAAAATAAAAAGCACATGGTTTGTCATCAAGTCATGAGGTGAAGCACTAATAATGACATATAACTATTGTAAAGCATCAAAGGGACCAAAAATTGAAGATTTATCAAATCGGGAGCTGTCGGAAATTTCCGACAGTCACTGTCGCCTAGGCGACAGCCAAAAATATAAATAGGGCTTTAGACCGAGTCAAACCCTATTGTGCTTCATTTTTCTGGACTGTAGAGCGAGAGAAGGCTGTCGGAGGTCGGCGACAACTCTAGATCTAAGGTATGGATTTTTGATTTTTATGTTTTTGACTCTATTTTTTTTTTTGGATTTGTGATTTTGAAAGTAGAGAAGAAGGATAATGTAGTTTTCATTTTGATTTTTGATGAATGGTGGAGGTTTTTGAAGTTTTATGTTTGAAAAGTGTAGATCTAGTTTAAAGCAAGTGGATCTTGTTGGATCTTTGTTAAAAATGTTTTGATTTTGTGGTTCTTGTGGTTGAAGGTTTGCTTTTGTTCATAGTCTAATTTTAAAAATGGAAGATTTTCCTTTTTGAAAGAAGGTTGACGATGATGAATAGTAAAGGATATGGAGAAGATGTAGATTTAAAAAAAAAAAATTTGTAAACTTGATGTTGAAATAAACTTGATTTTGAGTAGATCTGGAAGTGTATGTACAAAATTTCAAGAGAAGTTTACTGAAGTACTGTCGGAATTTTCCGACAGTCACTGTCGCCTGGGCGACAGTGTTCCAGTGCACAACACATTTTTAATTCATGTTTTTTATATGTTTTTTGCAGAATGGCTTCCAGTTCTAAAGCGCGAAGAAGTACTTCTGAAGATGCACATAGTTCATATCAAGTGTATCCTGGGGTTGAGAAAGCCATAGTAGGAGTAGTAAAATATGTGGAATTTGATTCGCTGAAGCACGATCATATCTATGATCGGCTTGCGAATGCAGGTATACTCTCAATAATCACCCCAGATTCATTCTCTTCCTTTTTGATTCGAGAGTTCTATAATCATTTAGAAGATCCAAATTATACTGAGTTGGATGGAGGAGTTAGATCAAGATTCCAGGGTCAACATGTGGAAATAACACGTGTTGATCTAAGAGAGGAATTCGGACTAGTGATGAGTGAAAATATGCTGGATATAGTGGAGAGTTATAGAAAAGATAGAGATTGGACCCTTGTAAACATGAGTTTACATGGGAATCAAAAGAAGACTCTAACCACTGAAGTTACGTCACTCACTCCGGATGCTTTCTTAGTTCAAGATATCTTAAGGAATTCAGTCATGTTGAAGAGTGGAGATATAAGAAGTATTACGGCTCAGTTGACCCTCATTACTTACTACATTATGGAGGATGAGCTTTTTGATGTGGCGGATTTTATACTCTCCTAGATTCGGTATGCGTTTAGATTAAAGCATCCAAAAAGGGTGAAGGTTCATACGCTACCAATGGGGGCGATAATTCAGCGTATATTATATAAGAAGTACAGATGGATAGCGCAAGGTTCTTATTTGGATGATTGTTATCCGGAGATATATTATACGGGTTCGATGAAAGTGAAGAAGACGCAGAAAAAGGCCCATCCGGGAATTGAGATTCGAGAGCCGCCAATGCCTAGGGCAGGATCACTACGAGAGTCCATTGATGATTTACGTGATTCATTAGAGGATCAAAAGAAAGAAGTGAAAAAGGACCGTAGTCGAATGCAGAAGTTTATGAAGTTTCTCGTGAAAGGTCTGAAGTTAAAGCCAACTCCGGAGGAAGAGGCCGAATGGCAAGTTCCGGACGAAGAACCGCCACGCCAATCGGTGAGGCAGACTCGCCGTGGTAAAGCCGTGAGACGAGGACCTCCAGAAGACTGTCCAGAGAGCAGCGGGGCTGGTTTTGAAGATTCTGAGTAGTTTCATCAGGCTGCTGCTGCTGGTTGATGTCGAAAATTTCCGACATCCACTGTCGCCTGGGCGACAGTGAACTTCTTCAGATTTCTATTTCTGTTTAATGAACTTGATCCTTATGTTGTTTTCTACTATTTTTATTGGAACAATATTGATGTAATATTAATGATGTTTGAATTTTTCTTAAGTCTTTTGAAATTCTATGGTTTGATTTTAAAATTTAGCCTTTTTTTTAAATTGCTTAGGTTTTGTGATAATTGATTTTTAATTTTATAGGCTTTAAATAGTGATATGTTCATTGTGAAATGTCTAGAATTCCCAATTCTAGCCTAAGCATAGAAAAACGGGAATCCGGTAACGGCTTAGTGAATATATCCGCTAGTTGATTTTCCGTGCCTATAAAGTTGATTTTTATATTACCCTTCTTAATATGATCCCTTATAAAATGATGTCGGACATCTATATGCTTAGATCTAGAATGTAATACGGGATTGTTAGTTAAGTCTATAGCACTTTTATTGTCACACTTTAATTCTACACTACTTTGTTGCATGCCAAAATCTTCTAACGTTTGTGACATCCAAAGAGCTTGGGCACAACAACTACCTAGTGCAATATATTCGGCCTCGGTAGTAGAGAGGGCAACAGAATTTTGTTTCCTACTCGACCATGAAATAAGGGAAGGGCCGATAAAGTGACAAGTGCCACTAGTGCTTTTCCTATCTAAAGAACATCCCGCATAATCAGAATCCGAAAAACCATGCAAAATAAAGGAATCATTATGAGGATACCATAAACCTAATTTTGATGTTCCTATGAGATATCTAAAAATACGTTTCACCGCTTTTAAATGCGACTCTTTAGGATTAGCTTGAAATCTAGCACATAAACAAACGGCAAACATAATATTAGGTCTAGATGCGGTTAAATACAATAAAGTTCCTATCATACTTCTATAAAGGGTTTGTTCAATTGAAACACCACTTTCATCTTTTCCTAATTTTAGTGAAGTACTCATAGGAGTGTTTGCATGCTTAAGATTTTCAAATCCAAATCTTTTGAACATATCATGAATATATTTGGTTTGACATATAAAAATTCCATCACGTTTTTGTGTAATTTGAAAACCTAAAAAATATGAAAGTTCTCCAACCATACTCATTTCAAATTCATTTTTCATAATTTGAACTACTTCATTACACAACTCTTCATTAGTGGCTCCAAAAATAATATCATCAACATAAATTTGTAAAATAACTAAATCATGATCAATTTGCTTAATGAAGAGTGTAGAATCAGCACTTCCTATTTTATAATCGTGCTTTAACAAATATTGAGTTAATCGATCATACCAAGCACGAGGCGCTTGTTTTAATCCATAAAGCGCTTTATCTAATTTATAAACATAATTTGGATATTTCTCATTTATAAAGCCAGGGGGTTGTTCTACATAAACCTCTTCTTTTATATACCCGTTTAAAAATGCAGTTTTGACATCCATTTGATATAATTTAAATCCTTTAAAACAAGCAAATGCAAGAAATATCTTAACCGCTTCTAATCTTGCTACGGGTGCAAAAGTTTCATCAAAATCTACCCCTTCAATTTGTGCATAACCTTTTGCAACTAATCTGGCTTTATTTCTAACAATTCTAGATTCATTATCCATTTTATTTTTAAAAATCCACTTAACACCAACTACAGGACGATTTTTGGGTCGTTCTACAAGATTCCAAACCTTATTACGTTCAAATTGATTAAGTTCTTCATTCATAGCTAAAAACCAAAATTCATCATTTAAAACGGTGGAAACATCTTTTGGTTCTATTTCAGAAACAAAACAAAGGTTTGAAAATAAAACATGTAGCGATGAACGAGTACTAACCCCTTTTTGCGGATCTCCAATGATACGCTCCTTTGGATGATCCTTTGAGAATCTCAATTCACTTGGAGGCACATATCCTTCTCTTTCTTCTTCTTCTCTATCTTCTTCTCCTCTTTCTCCTTCTCTTTCTTCTTCTTTTTCTTCTTCATTTTCTCCAAGTTCTTCATCATCATTCTCCACCGTGGGAAGGAGTTCATCTTCTTTTCCTGTAATTTTCTTTTCTACACATGAAGCAAACTCATCAAACCTAACATGAATAGATTCTTCAACTATTTTTGTTCTTTTATTAAAAATTCTATAAGCTTTACTAGTTGAAGAATAGCCAATAAAAATACCTTCATCACATTTTTCATCAAATTTTCCTAAGGAACCTTTAGAATTTAAAATAAAACATTTACAACCAAAAACTTTGAAATAAGAAACATTTGGTTGTTTATTAAAAATTAATTCATAAGGAGTTAATTTTAAAATAGGGCGAAGCATTACTCTATTAATTACATAACATGTCGTGCTAACTGCTTCAGCCCAAAAAGATTTTGGTAATTTGAATTCAGATAACATTGTACGAGCTAACTCTTGAAGAGTTCTATTTTTCCTCTCCACTACACCATTTTGCTGTGGTGTGCGTGGAGCGGAAAATTCATGTTTAATTCTTAACTCCGTACAAAAAGAAATAAACTTATCATTTTCAAATTCTCCTTCATGATCCGATCGTATGCGTTTAATTTTTAACTCAAATTCATTTTGAATACGCAAACATAATTTTGAAAATTCTGAAAATGCATCGGATTTGGAGGTTAGAAATAAAGTCCAACAAAAACGAGAATAATCATCAATCAATACAAATGTGTATTTTCTACCTCCTAAGCTAGAAATTCCAATTGGCCCAAATAAATCCATATGTATTAATTGAAGTGGCCTAGTGGTAGAAATAATGTTTTTACTTTTGAAAGATGATTTTGAAAATTTTCCTTTTTGGCAAGGTACACATAGTGAAGAAGATAAATTTCCATTTAACAAAGGTAAACCTTTAATTAATTTATCTTTTGAAAGTTTTGTAATTAACTTGGCACTAGTATGTCCAAGTCGCCTATGCCATAAATCTAATTCATCATTTTTTGATAACAGACATTTCAAAGTAGAATTTGAAAAATCTAGAAATTTAATCATATATACATTATGACATCTAGGTGCGGTAAAAACAATTTCATTTGTTTTGGAATTAATAATTTTGCACAAATTTGTAGAAGATTCAAATAAAACATTTAAACCCTTATCACATAATTGACTAATAGAAATCAAATTATGCTTTAATCCTTCTACAAATAAAACATTTGAAATTGAAAAATTTTCGTTACCCACAACTCCGATGCCGATGATTTTTCCTTTTCCATTGTCTCCGAATGTCACAACTCCTCCTTTCTTCATCTCCAGGCTAAGGAACTTCTCTTTATTGCCCGTCATGTGCTTTGAACAACCCGAGTCCAAGTACCACACGTCTTCTTTGTCCTTAGCCTGCCAACACACCTAGAAAGAAGAGGTGAGTAAAGATCTGGTTACCCAAGTGGTTCCACCCATAGTATAGGTAGAAGCCTTAGGCACCCAGATTTGTTTAATTTTACTTTTTCCTTCCTTCCAGCAAGAGTCCGTAGTGTGGCCAAATGTATTGCATTTGGCACATGTAATGTATTTAGAGGAGTATATCTTTTCTGGACTTTTACTGGATGAGGATGCAGTATTTAACAATTCATTAATTTTAGAATTTTTAAAAGTGAATTTTCTGGACTTTTCACTGTCGCCGGCGACAGTGGTTGTCGCCGGGCGACAGCTTCCAGATGCGTATCCGAGCCCAAACCTTCCAGATCCATGGCGTTGGTATCCTAAGATCATATCCAGTGATCTTCGGCCCATTCCAAATTTTTTCATGGCTAGTGTTAAGTCATGAATCTGGTGTCTCATTTTTGTATTCTCGGATACTAGATTTACGCATCTCCGTTCAAAAGATTTCTTTCCCTCATGGACTATGGAAATTGAAGATTTCAGATCTCTCTCTAAAATCTCATTCTTTTTAGTAAGAACTTTTATTGTAGAATGAGATTTGGAAAGAGATTCTTCAAGTTCTTTAATTCTTCCCAAAGAGTGATCACACTCTTGGCAAGAAATATCTCTTTTTCCAATAGTCTTAATTTCATTTAACAATTTTTTGTTTTCTGTAAGTAAAATTTCATTTTCAGATTTAAGAAGATCATTATCTTTTAAACTTTTTTCAAAAAATTTGCAAGTCTTTAAAAATTCAGAAAATAATTCATCATAGGTTGGAGGAGTTACCTCAGTGTCGCATTGGACACTGCATTCGTCATCAGATATGACGCTCTTTCCCATTAAGCACATGTTGGCCTCCTCTTCTTTACTTGAGTCTGAACTGCTTGCATCCTCAGAAGTAGTATCATCCCATGTTTCCGCCTTCAACACCTTCTTCGGCCCTTTGTGCTTCTTTTCTTTAAGTTCTTTCAAGTACTTTGGACACTTGCTTCGGATGTGTCCTAACTTCTTGCAGTGATAGCACTCTGGTGGCGGTCTCTCTTCCTCCTCATCGCCTTCCTTTCCCTTTTTCTTCCTAAAAGTCTCCTTCTTAAAATACTTCTTAAACGTATTCCTCCTCTCCGGATTTTTCATAAATTTTCTAAATTTTGTAACAAATAAACTTTCCTCATCTTCTTCATCCTCCTCAGAATCACTAGTTTATTCCTTCTTAGATCTTAGAGCCAATCCCTTCTTCCTTGGCTCCATATACTCTTGTTGTTGAATTTTCAATTCAACTTCATGAGTTTTCAAGTTCCCAATGAGGCTCTCCAATTTTAAGGTCTTAAGATCATGTGACTCGGAAATTGCAGTCACTTTAGGATTGAACTTCGGGGGAAGTGATCTTAAGATTTTCCTTACTAAATCTCCATTTGAGAACACCTTTCCTAGCACCTTTGAGTCGTTCATGATTTTTGTGAATCGTGTGTACATCGTATCAATCTCTTCATCTACCTCCATTTTGAACCTTTCAAATTCAGATTCCAGTTGAAATAGCTTTGTATCCTTTACCTGCGAAGTACCTTCATGAGTGATTTCTAATAAATTCCAAATTTCAAATGCAGTATTACAAGCACAAAATCTATTAAATTCAGTGCGATCTAGTGCGCAAAATAAAGCATTCATGGCTTTTGCATTGTTCTTACATTTTAATTTATCGTTGTCATCCCACTTGTCTTTGGGCTTATCCATGGTTACATCTCCTACAACAAATGTTGGAGAAGTGTAACTAGATTCTACCATATTCCAGACTTCAATATCTAGCGCAATTAGAAAACAACGCATACGTGTTTTCCAATAATTATAGTCTGTGCCCGTAAAAAGTGGTGGCCTACTAATTCCTTGCCCCTCAACGAACGCGTGATCGTTGTGCGCCATTACTCCCGGTGGTAAAACCGTTTTGGAGTAACCTACCTCTGATACCACTTGTTGGATCGTATGACGCCCTTAGAGGGGGGGGGGGGTGAATAAGGGTGTGTTTGAAATATAATTTTTCCTTAAGAATTTTTTGACAAATTTTACTTTACTAAAAAGTTACTTATAAATAATTTTAAACCAATGCAATTTTTGTATTAAACCAAACACAAATTTCTAAGATAAAGATTTAAGCAAACAAATTTGCAATTAATGAAAAGAGCATAATTATATTTATCATGAAATTTGTGTATAATAAAAAATGATCTTAATAATGCTTAAGATCAAGGCACAATTATGATAATAAAAAATAAAATAATTTTTGGTTTACCAATCCTTCTCCCAAGGATCGGAAGGCTATCACTTGTCTCTCCCAAGACCAAGCCCAAGCCTATCCTCTAGATCTTCCCAAGATCTAGACGTAGCACATAAGACCACGATTTCCCACCAAGCCACGCAAGGACTTGGACGCTCCGCACAAGGAAGCGATTTTCCCCTAAGCCGCGCAAGGACTTAGACGCCGCACGCAAGACGACGATTTCTCTACCAATACAAAATGAAATGTGTGTAAATGAAAATACAATATGAAAAGGACAACTCCCTAGAATTTCAGATCTCTGAAAGGATGGTTGAAGCCTCGAGATGATCGTTGATGAAGAAGCGCGCCCGATCTCGTCTTCAATCTTCAATCCTTCTTTGCACAAATGGGAGTTGAAGAGGTTCTGGAGCTCTCTGGTTCGTATGCACTCATGAAGGGACTTGGAATTCTCAAAGCTTGGAATGCACGAATATAAGGAGTCAATTTATAGAAAATCGCTGTCGCCTGGGCGACATCCACTGTCGGAATTTTCCGACAGCGCTAAACTGCCGCTGGAGTGCCGTCGTGCGGGCAGTTACTGTAACCGCCGAGCTGTCACCTGGGCGACATCGATGTCGGATTTATGACAGTGCAAAACTGCCGATCGTGGGTGGTGTCGTGGGCAGTTGTTGTAACCTCCGAGCTGTCGCCTGGGCGACATCGCTATCGGAATTCTGACAGCTCAAAACTGCCTTTCGTCGTGCTGCCGTGGAGGGAAGTAGTTGTAACTTCTCTGCTGTCGCCTGGGCGACAGCGGCTGTCGGAATTTTCCGACAGTGAAATTTCCCATATTCAGATTTAGCTCCAGCAGAAATGTGAGCAACTCATACCTGTTACCTGCACACCATAAATAAAAATAGAATCAAATACAAACGGACTTTATTATTATCAAACCGGAGGAGTGCGAAACGCATGCTCCAACACTCGCCACTCCCGTCTCGCTCGATTTCCTTACCTGGCAAATATCGGGGTTGTACAGGGGGGGTCTCAATATTTCAAAGTGTCATTCCTGGTACCCATTGTTGGAACATGGTTTTCCGCATCCCTTTGATTTGAGAATAACAAATCCTACTTGTATTTGATCTTGTTACCATTGTGTTTTTAGCATGTAGGTATGGACAGTTTTGACACCAGGTAGCTGCATCAATGGTCTAGCACTAACCACGAGCTGAAGGATTGAAATTTACTCAGCGCCAGGCGTTAAGCTTAACGCTGGGTGTTAGCGCTAGACGAAATCGGCATTCGACGAAATGCATACCACGACGTTCGACGAAATATGCTCGACGAAATATGCTCGACGAAATTTTCGTTCGACGAACTTGCTGCTGCGATCGATGAAATCAAGACGCTGAGAACGGAAGCTGGGTTTACCAAATTGAATCTGCGTTCGACGATCTTGCTTTCGACGATTCTCCGTTCGATGAAATTTCGTTCGACGAAAGATGAAGCCTGATCGACAAATTGAGTTCGGCGAAATTATCTGCTCGACGAATTGGGGTGCCAGCTGATGAAAGAAAGAATCTCAACGCCAGGCGTTAGCTCTTAACGCCGGGCGCTATCCGGTCGACGAATCTGGCAAGGAGAAAGCAGCCATGATTTCAGGAGGAACATTTGGAATGATTTGCCCAACGCGCCGCGTTAGCCTTAATGCCAGCGTTGATATTACCTAAAATAAAACATTCCTAAAGTGCAGAATCTCCTTCCTCTTCTGAAGATCCGAGCCATTAATATATTGCTATATATGGTCAATGCCAGGCGTTAGGACTAAACGCCAGCGTTAGCTCAAATTCTATAAATCGGAGGATTTTGTCTTCTCCGACTACTGATGGTGAAGAGCCTTATTCCAGCACTTCAGAAATTTTGTGAGGGACTTATTTCCAGACAAACACATCTCCCACTCATATTTCAAAAGGAGGAATCAAAGGAGGCTTGGATCAACACGCTAACTAAACGCGAAGAACGCACGCTTGGACTTCAACGATCTTCATCGATTCTTCGGCGTCTCCTTTAGATTACCTCATAGGGAGTTTTATATTTGTCTTTTGTATTTGTCCTTTATTTCATCTTTGTAATCGGTTCGTGAATTCGCCACACGGCGACTAGGTCTAGGTTGGACTAAGGGAGTAATTCGCCTTGTGTTGGCGACTGGGTCTAGGGAGTAGATCTATGGGTGCTCGAGGCCTTTTTGGTGATAGATTGGCTAGAGCGGTTTGAGGTCGTATCTGGGGAGAGATCGGCTAAAGCCAACCGGTTCGTGGGGATACGAGTCGGTATAGAAAACAAAAAGGGTTTTCATATTATTCGCTTCGATTTCTAGCGTCATTGAAATCAGATTTTGTAATCAATTTTATAAATGTTAATCATGTCTTTTCTTGTTTAATAAAATTGATTTCATTTCTAATTTCATTATCTCTTTACTTTTGAATTAACTTCGATCAAAATATCAAAAGTTTTCTATTAAAGTTTAAAGTTATTAAAACCCTTATTCACCCCCCCCCCCCCCTCTAAGGGGGCCTACAGATCCAACAAGTGGTATCAGAGGTAGGTTATTCTAAATCGGCTTAACAACCGGGAATAATGGCGTCTCATGATCTCGCTTCTATTAATGGGGGGAATTTTTATGAAGAAGAAAAATCTCTTGCACCACCTTTATTCGAAGGAAGAAATTATAAAGGGTGGAAATTGTTAATGGAAAGGTTTATTAAAACATTAGATATCAACGCATGGGATATATCAATAACAAGACCAGCGAACGAATCTAATAAACAAGAGCGTCACCTAAATGTAAAAGCTATGAATTATATTTTTTGTGCTTTATCTCAAGATATCTTCAAATTAATATATTATTTTTCTAGTGCATACAAAGTATGGAAATTTCCTGAAGAAATGTATGATTTTCCTCTTACGGGTATGGAACAACCACAAGAATTGGAGAACATACAAGCTTGCACAAATTTTCAAGAAAGCTCCTCTCATGACGGATCCATGAAGTGCACATCAAATCAAAGAGAAGAAGAAATACTATCTTCGGAAGAGGAATGCCATAAAGATGTCAAAGAAACTATGTGTTCAAATCGTGCCTCTCCCGAAAGCAATGTAAGGAAATCAAATCCCATTTTCTGTACTTCTATTTCTACATTTCAAATGCTTCAAACTACAAAGCGCAAAATTAAGAAATTAAAAAATGCTAATAAACATTTGCGCTTAGAAAATAAAAATTTAAAGGCAAAAATTAATGAAGAATCAAATTCTAATTTATCTAGTTTTACACATGGCTCCTTAGTTGAAAACACTACAACTTGTGTAGAATATAATGAATTAAAAGAAAAGCACAAGAAACTTGAAAAGGATTTTATTTTTGTAAAAGAACAAAATGAAAAATTATGTTTAAAAAATTCATCTTTGATAAATGATTGTGCTAAGTACAAAGACTATAAAATTGAAATTAAAGAGATGGATGAAACATTTGATGAATATAGAAATAACTATCAAGATCATATAGATTCAATTGTTTCCACTCTTAAAAATAGCACAATCGCTTATAATAAAGCTAGCCATAATTTAAAGATAAAAAATGATGAATTAAAATAAAAAATCAACTTGCTTATGAAAATTGTAAATACAAATTCACAATATCAAACTATATCTAAAAATAAGTTGAATATGAATATGAACATCTTAAGTAAGTTTAATAATGGGAGTAAGGAACATAAAGGATTTGTAAATCAAAATCAACATTACTTACAAAATCATGTTTCTCCCAACCTAAAATTAAATGTTCACAAATTTCCTATAAACAATGTTTTACAAAATCATCATGGAAATTTGACAAATAAAAACAATATTAAACCAAGGTTTGAATGAAGACCCAAAGTTAAAGATGAAATACTAACTCAAATCAAAAGGGCTCATTCAATCATATCTCCCTAAAAGCAAACACGATGTATTTGGGTACCCAAAGGAACCGTCACACCCGGTCCCCTTTGGATACCTAAATCTCTCATTCATTAGTATCCAATCATTTGCATGAAGTAGAAATCAACTAAAAATAAAATATCAATTCTCTACTTCATGATATACTTAATTTCCTTTTTGTCTTTTTGCTTTTATTTCTTTGAGCCATCATGATATGATCACTTTATATAACTTGTGATATGACTTTCACATACTAAACCAAAATTCATAAATAAATCAAATTGAATAAAGTTGAATAAAAAGTCATGTCATTTTTCAAGTGATCTACTTATCCTTTTTATTTTTATCCTTCTAAGATCCATTCCCTAAAAGTCTTATAAATTTTGAAAAACTAAATTTGTCATATGATATTATTAAGACTAATTGAAATAAGTGTCAAAATGGATTCAAAAGGTGTTTTTAGGGGTATTAGGCTAAATTTATATAATGCGCAAGTTTTGCTTAGGTATTTAATATATTTGCATCATTTATTACCCCTAGTATGTTTAATCATAATCATGCAAACCGAAATTGAAATATTTGCAAGAATATTATTTCACTTATTTATGATCATTTCACTCATGCATGTGTTGTGCAAAACTCAAGAATTAAGGTTTAATGAATATGGAACTTCAATGAATGTGAAACCCATGTACTAAAATTTTAACTTCCGCAACTTGTTGCGATTTCTTCTCGTCTTTTCACTTCATTAGACAGGCCTTACATTGCACAAACATAATTATGAAAAATCACTAAAAATATATTATTTTATAGGTACTACTCATTTTTGCAATTCGGCCTATAATTGATTTTTGAAATATTAAAATACAAATTTACAAAAACCAAATTAAAAAAAAAATTATTCTTTGGTAATTTGTTTGATTTCTATATGAAAAAAAATCAAATACAAAAATATAAAACAAAAACAAGCATCAAAATTTATTATTTTGAACTTAACTTTTCTATTTACATGTATCTTGCGAAAGGGTGACTTGGGCTATCATCCCATCACATCACCTAGTACCAGGCGAACCTCTCATAGGGTAGACCTCGGGAAGTCCAAGATAAAATTATAAAAGTTCAATCTTAAATTAAAATCATTTTTCATAAAATTAGTGATCATGATAATTATATAAATAAATCATGTTTTGTGATTGCATGTACCTTACTATATCTTGACCGTACAATCACCTTGATATCAATAACATCAAATCATAACAGCACTTCATTCTAGGTCTTCAAATTGAATCTCTATCAATATAAAAGATATGTAATATTCTTATGACATAGTATGAACTCATCATACTAGCATTATCAACTAATAAATATTATCATTCATGCTAGATATCTTATTATTACCATAATGAATCAATCTTAAAGAGGAACAATTGAAAGTTAAAACTCATAATAAACTATGTTGCTTTAATATCAAATATAATAAGAAATTAATCACGCATAAAAGCTATAGTTTATAAACTGATTCCATAATAAGTTCAAATATAATAAGAACAAAATGCTTAGGATGTCCATGATCGTTCTCCCACATTATGTGTCTCACCATAGCGGGGCTTGCGTGTTGACATATAGTTAGGGAATTATCATCTAGGATATACCTATATCATACATATTGCATACACTCTCTATGTTTATATTATTCATGCATTCTTGTTTATGATCGAACATGCTTATTTTGTGTTTTGCATATTTGAGCTCTAATAATCATGTAAAACACAAATATATGAAAACCATATAAAAATATAAAAAACATTTAAAAAAAACATGCTTGAATAGCCTTCTAACCATTTTCAACGTCTCTGAAATTTCTTCCCTAAGAAGGTCTATATATATACTATCTATGCCAAAAGAAATTTTTTCAAAAATTCTCAAAAATCGAGTACTGTTTTGGCGTTAAGTACTTAACGCCAGGCGTTAGCTACTTTGGCCAAATTGAATTTCTAATTTTTCCAAAATATTTCTAATATTTTTCTAATTGCTTTTCTCTGTTTATTTTCTAATATTTGAAATTATTGTGTTATTAATTTGGTTGTTTCATTTCAAAGTACAAAAAAAGAGGGTTAAATAATTCAAAATGATCAAAAATATGCTTTTATCATTTTTGTTGTTTTAAATATTTACAAAATTATGGTTTGACTACTTGACTTCACAAGAGCAAATATCTTAGTTATTTTGTTTCAAATGGTCAAAATTGATTAGGCATACACAATAAGATTCTCTTCAATGTCTAATTTTAATTACAAAGTTTCTAAACATTGTTTTTGTCATGTCTTGACCTTAATCTGATTATGTGCAATGAAATAGTCTATAGATAATTGTGTATGATTGCCTAGCATGCCTTTAAGTATGAGTAATGCTTTATGTTAATCAATGAATTATACACTCACTATTTTTGTAATCTACATGTGCTCATAATCCTAGTCTTCCATGATTGTGTAGTGTAATAATTTTAACATATTAAGTTGTATGTCTAAATTACCTACACCGTCTTTCAAAAATAAATTTCATGCACGATATAGAAGTGTTATTTCAATAATATTAATGTTTGCAACAACAAGTGAATTCGGAGACCTTTTGGCCCTTAATAAAAATCTAAAATAAAAAGACAAAGATAACTCCACCAAGCACTACTCACCCTACTGATAAGTCTTAATGAGCATTGTGAGGTTAAGCACCTTGGAAAGAATTGTAAAGTGTCTTGTGCAAACATATTTCTTTCTATCACTTCTATTTGTACATTGGATCACTAAAAATAAAAATCAATATAATTGTTTATGTGATCCCCCAAGCACTACTTCGCTCCCTGATAAGTCTTAATGAGCATTGTGTGGGAGAAGCACCTTGGTAGTTATACGTATGTTATGTGCTTTGAAATTTTATTCTAGATGTGATGTGTGAAAGTAATTATATGATTACAATCTTATTGTTGTTGTTACTATTTCACTACATATGTCATGTGTTTTGATTATTTCACTTGTATACTTTTATCAAAACACCTAATGCACACATCATTGATTTTCATAAAGCTTCCACTCATGAGAATTGGATCATAATGCAAACATTACATAATTCTCTAAAAACTCAAGTAAAAGCACTAGATTGCAATGCATGATTTCTACAATGTTTTCCTTACTTGAAATACGAATTGGTTACATTGTAGTTATTATCTTTTTGAATATGTTAAATCATGATTGCCTATTAGTTATGAAAATTTTCAAAGTTAAAATGCTCAAATGTGAAGAGTCTAGACATATTGTTGGAATGGTCAAACTATAACAAAAATACTACTCTTATTTGTTTTGTTTTTCCGCATTTCTCTATCTAATCATGTATCCTTATATCATGTGCTCTCATGCTTATATCAAGTCTTAAATAACTATGATTTATTAATGGACTTCAAATAACTATGTGAGTTGTGTGCTTAATAAATTCAAATAAAAATATAATTCCATAGGCTATGTACCTCTCATTAGATTTAAAACGCTTAAATGTTTCCAATAATTATTATCCATGACTTCATATCTCACCATAGCGGGGGCGTAGGGTTGTAGACATTAGGTTACCTGACCTCTAAGTCATGTCTTGTCCTTAACCGGGGAGGGTTCCAGTGGGGCCTTGCGAGACACTGGGGGGAAAGAGTGCTAGGGTGAATTTTAGTCTAGTGTTTGCATATGGGACTAACACCCCAACCTACGGCATGTTTGCAGCTCCTCATGCCCATCCGTCACTTAGTACGGGGCTAGGGTGCAGACATATTGTCTGGGTAGATTTGTTACTTGGAAATCATTACCTTTTCTTATGCTTAAAACTCTTATAAAGCAAGTGATTACATTCCTTTGATATAATCTTTGATTGATGTTCTTTCACGCTTATCATATATTTTCCCGCTGTGCTACTCTCTCCCTTAGCTCGATCATGACTTACTTTAGTTATGTACCAACTCTTGTCTTCGTTATTCTAGTTTTGTTTCACTCCACCCTCTTTTGCTAATAACAAAGGGGGAGAATAAAATGCTAAATCATATTGATTAATGGAGTAGGATTCACTAGATTAAGGGGGAGCATGTATCTAGTTTATGGGAGTATACACTAAGGGGGAGCATCTTTGTAAGGGGAGCACAATGTTCAATGAAACTATAGTTCTTATCATTATCTTATAAATTGCTTGTGTCATATATCATTTCAAAACACAAATGCTTTATCTATGAATCTGATTTATCTCTAATTGGATTTGTTATTATCAAAAGGGGGAGATTGTTGGAACATGGTTTTCCGCATCCCTTTGATTTGAGAATAACAAATCCTACTTGTATTTGATCTTGTTACCATTGTGTTTCTAGCAAGTAGGTATGGACAGTTTTGACACCAGGTAGCTGCATCAATGGTCTAGCACTAACCACAAGCTGAAGGATTGAAAGTTACTCAACGTCAGGCATTAAGCTTAACGCTGGGCATTAGTGCTAGACGAAATCGGCGTTCGATAAAATGCATACCACGACGTTCGATGAAATGTGCTCGACGAAATTTTCGTTCGACGAACTTGCTACTGCGATCGACGAAATCAAGCCGCTGAGAACGGAAGCTAGGTTCGACGAAATTGAATCTGCGTTCGACGATCTTGCGTTCGACGATTCTCCGTTCGACAAAATTCCGTTCGACGAAAGATGAAGCCCGATCGACGAATTGAGTTCGACGAAATTATCTGCTCGACGAATTGGGGTGCCAGCTGATGAAAGAAAGAATCTCAACGCCAGGCGTTAGCTCTTAACGTCGGGCGCTATCCGGTCGACGAATCTGGCAAGGAGAAAGTAGCCGTGATTTCAGGAGGAACATTTGGAATGATTTGCCCAACGCGCCGCGTTAGCCTTAACGCCAGCGTTGATATTGCCTAAAATAAAACATTCCTAAAGTGCAGAATCTCCTTCCTCTTCTGAAGATCCGAGCCATTAATATATTGCTATACATGGTCAACGCCAGGCATTAGGACTTAACGCCGGCGTTAGCTCAAATTCTATAAATTGGAGGATTTTGTCTTCTCCGACTACTGATGGTGAAGAGCCCTATTCTAGCACTTTAGAAACTTTGTGAGGGCCGAATTTCCAGATAAACACATCTCCCACTCATATTTCAAAAGGAGGAATCAAAGGAGGCTTGGATCAACACGCTAACTCAACGCGAAGAACGCACACTTGGACTTCAACGATCTTCATCGATTCTTCGGCGTCTCCTTCAGATTACCTCATAGGGAGTTTTATATTTGTCTTTTGTATTTGTCCTTTATTTCATCTTTATAATCGGTTCGTGAATTTGCCACACGGCAACTAGGTCTAGGTTGGACTTAGGGAGTAATTTGCCTCGTGTTGGCGACTGGGACTAGGGAGTAGATCTAGGGGTGCTCGAGGCCTTTCTGGTGATAGATTGGCTAGAGCGGCTTGAGGCCATATCTGGGGAGAGATCGGCTAAAGCCAACCGGTTCGTGGGGATATGAGTCGGTATAGAAAACAAAAAGGGTTTTCATATTATTCGCTTCGATTTCTAGCGTCATTGAAATCAGATTTTGTAATCAATTTTATAAATGTTAATCATGTCTTCTCTTATTTAATAAAATTGATTTCATTTCTAATTTCATTATCTCTTTACTTTTGAATTAACTTCGATCAAAATATCAAAAGTTTTCTATTAAAGTTTAAAGTTTTTAAAACCCTTATTCACCCCCCCCCCCCCCCCCTCTAAGGGCGCTTACAGATCCAACACCCATGTGGTCCTATTTATAGACAAATCCTTCGGGGGGTATGTATGTAACATCCCTAATCTCACTAGACCCCATAGAGGTGTTAGGAGATAACATGAGGAGAGAAGGGTGAGTGGAGGCAAGGGGATGACCTTAGGGTTCACTAAGTGGAGGTGAGCTCACATAGTGCTCACCAGTGAGCACAAGTCAACTTAGGTTAAATTACCCAAATTGAACTCAAAAACATTAATTGACATCACCACTGTGTACCTAACCCTAATAGAGACTCATTTGACCAAGAACCCCAATAATTGGTCAACCAAATAGGCTAAATTGACCAAAGTCAAGCTTAGGTCAACACAACCTTATTCAATACAAATAGACTCAATTGACCATCAATACCTCAAATTGACCTTACCTACGTTCCCCTAACCACTAAGGAAGGTCATTAGGTCAATAATCACTGATTAATTCAACCCAATTTCAAGGTATTTGCCAAATTCAATTTTTGGTCAACATAGCCAAATCAACCAAATAAATGACCAATTGGCCTTCAATTGGTCAAATTGACTCCCCCTAACCTCCTAACCCATTAGGGATCTATTGGACCCAAAAGTCCCATCAAGTGGTCAACCAATCCTTCTAATTTGACCAAGGTCAAACTTAGGCTAATTCGGGTCAAACTCACACCATATGGATCAATTAACCAAATTGGAGCCACACATGGTACAATACACTTTGGGTAAGGTCATATGACCCATTACCATCAAGTGGGGCTAACCCTACCATCAATTTGACCAAGTCAACCGAAAAGTCAATCATGGTCAACATAAGACCTTAAAGGGAGAAATCAAAGACCAAATGAAATCAAAGTGAACCAAGGCCCCACCCTATGCCAAACCATCAGGCCACACACCTATTGGCACCCCACATCTGAATTTGGGGAGAGAGGTGAGCATGGGGGCAAAATTGTCATTTTCCCCTTAAGGTCAAAAGCACTTTTGAGTAATGGAGCTTCCATGGCCCCTTACCTCTTTGCCCAAGCCTATAGCCGACCCCCTCAGGCCATGAATAGTCTTTTCAGGGCATGGAAGTCGTTCAGCGGCAAAGGGGAGGTTGTACAACCCATGGACGATACACCATACTCTATATCTCCTCTTTACAACCATCGCACCTCAAATTGACCATTCCATTAGCTTCAGAAGGTCCTTAGCAGTCGAGCCAGCCCCTTAGAGCAGAGCAATCGGTGGAGAATCCACAGTGTTGGAACATGGTCTTCCGCATCTCCTAGGTTTGAGAATAACAAATCCTATGTGTATTTGATCTTGTGTGTTTAAGTGTGCAGGAAATCAAAGTCCACATGACTCAAGGATGGTTGCCCCTAATTTTGAGCCAGCAATTCCAAGTCTCCCACTAGCGTCGGCGGTAGCACTTAGCGCCTAGAGCTAGCGATGATAGCGCAATTCCGAGAGCACATATGAAAGGAGATAACGCCTGGCGGTAGCCAATAGCGCAGGCGGTAGCGACGCACACAGTTGGCAAGGAGGAATTATTTCCTCGGATTGAAGATTCTGCCGCGCAGAATGTGTCCTAATATGGGCTAGCGCAGGCGGTATCTACTAGCGCTGGCGGTAGCGCGGAGCACAAGAGGAATGACAAAATTGTTTCCCCGGATTAAAGATTCTCGCGCGCAAAATATTACTTAATATAGGATAGCGCCGGTGGTAGCACTAGCGCTAAGTCTATAAAAAGGACATCTTGGCTCCGACTTCCTAAGCCTCTAGAAATCTAGAATTCCAGAGCTTCGTGCCACAACATAGAGAGGAAGTTTCAGAGAGATACTCCCACAAATCCATAAAGACTAAAGGAGATCCGTGGAGAAGATTTCAACACGCTTCATCATCGTGACGAAAGACCACATCGACTACGATCATACTCTGCGTCTTCGTCTACTTCTCCAAAAGATCCACATAGAGGGAGTTTTATATTATTGTCTTTTCATTTCATATCTTTTCTGTAATCGTTTAGTGAAATTCGCCTCGTGTTGGCGACTAGGTCTGGGTAGGACTTAGGGCTGAAATTCGCCTCGTGTTGGTGACTAGGTCTCGGGTGTAGGTCTAGGGGTGCTCGAGGCCATATCCGGGGAAGGGTTGGCTAGAGCGGCTTGAGGCCGTATCCGGGGAAGGATTGGCTAAAGCCAACCGGTTCGTGGGGATACGAGTCGGTATAGAAAACAAAAAGAGTCTTTCTATTAGCTTTGATTTCTAGCTTCGATAAGAGATCAAGTTTTGTAATCATGCTTCTCAAGTTAATAAAATCATGTCTTTACTTTTACTTCACTTGATTTGTCTTGATCTTCTCTAGTTTAATAATCAAAGCTTTTTCAAAGTTATTCAAAATATATTATAAGTTTTTAAAACCCTTATTCACCCCCCCCCCCCCCCCCTCTAAGGGCGCCTACCGATCCAACAAGTGGTATCAAAGCAGGTTATTCCAAATCGGCTTAACAACCGGGAATAATGGTGTCTCATGATCTCACTTCTATTAGTGGGGTAAATTTTTATGAAGAAGAAAAATCTCTTAAACCACATTTATTCGAAGGGAGAAATTATAAAGGGTGGAAATTTGTAATGGAAAAGTTTATTAAAAAATTTAGATATCAACGCTTGGGATATAGCAATAACAAGACCAGCGGACGAATCAAATAAACAAGAGCATCACCTAAATGCAAAAGCTATGCATTATATTTTTTGTGCTTTATCTCAAGATATTTTCAAATTAATTTATTGTTTTTCTAGTGCATACAAAGTATGGAAATTTCTTGAAGAAATGTATGATTCTCTTTCTACAGGTATGGAACAATCGTAAGAACCGGAGAATATGCAAGCTTGCACAAGTCTTCAAGAATGCTCCTCTCATGACGGATCAATGGAGCACACATCAAATGGAAAAGAAGAAGTACTGTCTTCGGAAGAGGAGTGCCAAAAAGATGTAAAAGAAACGATGTGCTCAAATTGTGCCTCTCCCAAAAGCAATGTAAGGAAATCAAATCCCATCTTTTGTACTTCTATTTCTACTTTACAATTGCTACAAATTACAAAGCGCAAAATTAAGAAATTAAAAAATACAAATTGCAAATTGCGCTTAGAAAATAAAAATTTAAAGGCAAAAGTTAAAGTAGTATCAAAATCTGATTTATCTAGCTTTACTCATGTCACTTCAATTGAAAATACAAAACCTTGTCTTGATTGTAATGATATTAAAGAAAAATTTAAGGAACTTGAAAAAGAAATTATTTTTATAAAAGAACAAAATGAAAAATTATGTTTAGAAAATTCATCTTTGATAAATGATTGTGTTAAGTGTAAAGAATATAAAATTGAAATTAAAGAGATGGATGAAACATTTGATGAATATAGAAACAACTATCAAGATCATATTGATTCAATTATTTCCACTCTTAAAAATAGCACAATCGCTTATAATAAAGCTAGACATAATTTAAAGATCAAGAATGATGAATTAAAATCAAAAATCAACTTGCTTATGAAAATTGTAAATACAAATTCACAATATCAAACTATATCTAAAAACAAGTTGAATATGAATATGAACATCTTAACTAAGTTTAATAATGGGAGTAAGGAACATAAAGGATTTGTTAATCTAAATCAAAATCACCATTATTTACAAAATTATGTATCTCCTAAAGTAAAATCAAATATGCAAAAATTTCCTATGAAAAATGATTTCAAATGTCATCATTATTTTAAGTCTAAGTTTAATGAATATGGAAATTTAATGCAAAATTATAATATTAAGCCTAAGTATGAGTGGAGACCCAAAATTAAAGATGAAACATTAACTCCACGTGAAAGGGTCCATTCGTACTTGTCTCCCCAAAAGCCATCTCGCTATATTTGGGTACCCAAAGGAACCATCCCACATGATCCCCTTTGGATACCTAAAACTCTTATTCATTAGGTATCATCAATTGCATGAAGTAGAATCCTTTCAAAATGAAATTTACAAAGTCTACTTCATGATATGCTTTCATGTCTTTTAATTTTTCTTATTTTCTTATTTCTTTTGATCTATCATGTCATGGTCATCCTATACAGTATTAAAAATATGATTTTATCTCTTAAGAGCTCAATATGTTTATAAAATCAAATTGATCAAAATTCAAAATCATATTTTATTTTGATGACCTATCTTTTATTCTTATATTCATTGTCTCTAAATATCTTATATTATCCATATGAATCAAACTCTAAATTTGCTATAAGATATTTCAAATTAAATCAAATTATTAGGCTATTAAGAGTTTTAGCCTTCACCAACAAGTGGTTTAGTGAAATAACATGATCTAAAAGAAAATTCAAGATCTAAATAAAAGTTCAACTTTCAATATGTTTATCTTTGTTCGCAACAAAAAATTATATTGTTTTCACTCCTTAATGTCAAAAATGATCTACACCATCACTATTGTTCACCTATCAAAAATCACATATATATATTCAAAATTCTTAATTAGTTAAAAAGCAAATCACTGAAATGTACTGAAAGAATTTACCCTCTTAATGAATATTGAATTCACAAACACCACTATGATCTATTGATGTCCTTTGCTAAAATTCTCTAACATCATAAGTCTTATCAAAAGTCTTCTAAAAATAATTATTTTTATCACATTTATGTGAATTATAATTGATATATTAACTGATGACAATTGATATTATAATGGTTGGTGTATATTGTGATTTATTTCGAGTTTAGACCTTTGAATCATCTTGATATCAAATCAAATAGAATCGTCACTCCATTCTAGGTCTATAAGTTGAAACACTATCAAACCTTGGTATAACATTAATCTCAAACTTATCATACTAACATTGTCACCTAAAGAATATTTGTGTCTATGTATGCCTTTATTTGGTTACCAAGATATACATGCTGGGTATTCTCATCTAGGGCTTATCCATGGTATGATTGTGCATGAACATTATTGTTAATCTCTAAAATCATGCATATTTGATTTGTTCATTCATGACCTCTCATGCTTACATTTCCTATCATTTTCAAACTACATTGGTAAATATAAGCCTTAAAAATATTAAAATGGAGATATAATGAAATATATCACTTGCAAAGTTTATTTGGAAAAGTCATATACAAAATCGTTAATGTTTCATGAAATTTGCACTATCTAGACATTTCCTAAAAATCTGAAATTTCAGCATGAAACTACTATTATGACACTTAATCAAGATCAACAATTAAAAATTTCAAAATCATCAAAAATCAGGTACTATTTCCCGCGCTAGCGCTAACGCCGGCGCTAGTGCACCTATGTGTTTGTCTGTATTTTTAAAATTTTGAAAAATCCCTAAAAATATGTTAATCTATGTGTACTATTCATTTCTGCACTTTTGCTTTTATTACATTTTTGAAAAATCAAATACAAAAATACAAAAGCCAAATTACAAAAAAAAATTATATGTTATGCCTTTGTATTTTTTTGTCATTTGTTTAAATTCTATTTCTAAAAGCAAAAATCAAATACAAAAATATAAAACAAAAAAAGTTATCAAAAATTGTTATTTTTGAACTTAACTTTTTACTTGTATCTTCCGAAAGGGTGATTTGGGCTATCATCCCATCATATCACCTAGTACCGGGCGAACCTCTTACAATGTAGTCCTCGGGAAGTCCAAGATCAATTTTATGAGTTCAAACTTTAAATAAAAATTATTCTTCAAAAATATCAAAAATATTGTATGGACTTCATTGAAAATCAAGCATGAATTAATCTATGATTTAGAACTTCTATAATGTTGCAATTTATCTTTTCAAACTACTTTGAACATTGTTTTCTTCATGCTTTGATACATCTATTAATATGTGCATCAATTATATTGTAAAAGTTGTGTATAACTACGCTTAGCATGCCTCTAAGTATGAGTAAATGTTTTATGTTTGATAATGATCGCTATTCACTCACTTATTTTGGCATTGTCTACTTATGTGTTTAATCTAAGAATGCTTGTGTATGTTTTGTATTAGTACAATGAATTAAAATTGCACAAGTATCTTACCTACACTCCTTATTTGCACTTTTAAAAATTAAGAAAAGTGGTTATGTTTTTGTAAATTATATTGGTTTGCAAAACAAGTGTATTCGGAGAACTTTGTACAAAACAAAAATCATAAAATAAAGTGACAAAGATAACTCCACCAAGCACTACTTGAACCTCCTGATAAGTCTTAATAAGCGTTGTGAGGTTGAGCACCTTGGAAAGAATAGTAAAGTATCTTGTGCAAACCATAACTTTCTTTCAATATAAAAACCACTTGTTCTTAAGTACACCGGATCACAATAAAAAATCAATATTGAAGAATAAAATTATGTGATCCCCCAAGCACTACTTTGCACCCTGATAAGTCTTAATGAGCATTGTGTGTGCAAAGCACCTTGGTAGTTGTACATTTTTGTTTGTGCATTAAAGTGTGTGGAAGTAAAATTATTTGTGTTTTATTGTGCTTTTACTTTACATATTTCTTGTATTTTTGATTAAAACATTTGTTTACTCTACTCAAAAATACACTTATGTGCATATCATTATCTTCCATAACACTTCTTCTCATGAGTATTGGATCCTAATGCAAATTCTATGCTACTCTTTATTTATGAAATGCACGAGATAACCTAGCATGCAATCTACAATGTTTGGTATGTTTTGAAATTATGAATTAAAGTAACATTGTAGTAATCTCTTTTTTATAACATTATTTCATGTTTGGTTACTTTTTTTATCAAACTTAAAGATTTTAATTGAAAAATGATTTACAAAAAACATCTTCTTTTTGAAATTTAACTCATATATCTTTTTATGGATCATCATTGATTACAATAAGATGTTTCTTGTATATCTATAAGTCTTCCGCATCATAACCATATAATTGTTTTACCTTGCACTTTCATGCTTATTTAAAGGCTTTTATTTTGTATGCATCCTCACTTGAATCTCAACATTCCTTTCTTTCAACAAGTGGTAGACTTGCTTGGTAAACTTTATATTGGTCGCTTTAAACATGAATTTTTTTATTAAAAACTCTAATTTATTTCTATGAAAATATTGTTATATTAAAAACTCTGATTTATTACTGGATTTCAAAATAGCTATGTGAGTGTTTTCATAAATTCAAATAAAAATATAAATCCATAGGCTATGTCATTAGATTTAAAATGCTTAAATGTTTCCAATAATTATTATCCATGACTTCATTTCTCACCATAGCGGGGGCGTAGGGTTGTAGACATTAGATAACCTTTATCTCTAGTCATGTCTTGTCCTTAACCGGGGAGGGTTCCAGTGGGGCCTTGCGAGGCACTGGGGGGGGGGGGGGGGGGGAAGAGTGCTAGGTTAAGTCGTGTCTAGTGTTTGCATATGGGACTAACACCCCAACCTACGGCATGTATGCAGCTCCTCATGCCCATCCGTCACTAAGTACGGGGCTAGGGTGTAGACATATTGTCTGGGTAGTTTTAGTTACTTAGAAATCATTACATTTTGGTTATACTACAAACTCTGATTTATGTAAATGTTGTAATACTCAAACTCTGATCTATTTAAATGAAAAGTATTCTAAAACTCCTTATCATTTCCTTCTCTACAAGCTCGATCATGCCTTTATCTTATTATCAACTTTTAAGTTGTGTCTCCTTACCCACTTTTGCTAATAACAAAAGGGGAGAACTAACATGATAAATATTAATCTACTATCAAACTATAATGCTTAATTAAGATGATAGTTTACATATTAGGAGAGCATTCACTTAGGGGGAGCATGTATTTAGGGGGAGCAATTCTAAATGCTAAAATCAATAATTATCCTAAGTCGTCACTCTCACATACACACAAATATATTTTCATCATGCTTATTTATTAATGCTCTGATTTATCATTAATGGATTTGTTATTATCAAAAGGGGGAGTTTGTTGGAACATGGTCTTCCGCATCTCCTAGGTTTGAGAATAACAAATCCTATGTGTATTTGATCTTGTGTATTTAAGTGTGTAGGAAATCAAAGTCCACATGACTCAAGGATGGTTGCCCCTAATTTTGAGCCAGCAATTCCAAGTCTCCCACTAGCGCCAGCGGTAGCACTTAGCGCCTGGCGCTAGCGATGATAGCGCAATTCCGGGAGCACATATGGAAGGAGATAACGCCTGACGGTAGCCGATAGCGCAGGCGGTAGCGACGCACACAGTTGGCAAGGAGGTATTGTTTCCTCGGATTGAAGATTCTGCCGCGCAGAATGTGTCCTAATATGGGCTAGCGCAGGCGGTATCTACTAGCGCTGGCGGTATCGCGGAGCACAAGAGGAATGGCGAAATTGTTTCCCCGGATTAAAGATTCTCGCGTGCAAAATATTACTTAATATGGGATAGCGCCGGCGGTAGCACTAGCGCAGGCGCTAGCACTAAGTCTATAAAAAGGACATCTTGGCTCCGACTTCCTAAGCCTCTAGAGATCCAGAATTCCAGAGCTTCATGCCACAACATAGAGAGGAAGTTTCAGAGAGATACTCCCACAAATCCATAAAGACTAAAGGAGATCCGTGGAGAAGATTTCAACACGCTTCATCATCGTGACGAAAGACCGCATCGACTACGATCATACTCTGCGTCTTCGTCTACTTCTCCAAAAGATCCACATAGAGGGAGTTTTATATTATTGTCTTTTCATTTCATATCTTTTCTGTAATCGTTTAGTGAAATTCGCCTCGTGTTGGCGACTAGGTCTGGGTAGGACTTAGGGCTGAAATTCGCCTCGTGTTGGTGACTAGGTCTCGGGTGTAGGTCTAGGGGTGCTCGAGGCCATATCCGGGGAAGGGTTGGCTAGAGCGGCTTGAGGCCGTATCCGGGGAAGGATTGGCTAAAGCCAACCGGTTCGTGGGGATACGAGTCGGTATAGAAAACAAAAAGAGTCTTTCTATTAGCTTTGATTTCTAGCTTCGATAAGAGATCAAGTTTTGTAATCATGCTTCTCAAGTTAATAAAATCATGTCTTTACTTTTACTTCACTTGATTTGTCTTGATCTTCTCTAGTTTAATAATCAAAGCTTTTTCAAAGTTATTCAAAATATATTATAAGTTTTTAAAACCCTTATTCACCCCCCCCCCCCCTCTAAGGGAGCCTACCGATCCAACACACAGATCAAGCAAGCTCGCCGGAGACGGAGAGATCCATGGCCACCCGTCAGAGCACCCGCCGCTGAGGCACCATTGAGGTCTGTTTCTCCTCCTCTCCCTCTGCGCTAGCTTTCTAGCTCATTAGGCCGAGAAATTGAGCTCAATTGAGCCACGATCCATGTGATCTAGGCGTGATTTTCCCGAGCTCATTACCCCGCTCGGGATCGCCAGATCAGACACCTCCTCTGGTGGTCGTGTCGCAGCCAATCGATAGCCACCACCTCAACGGAGGTGGTGGTGGTGGTTTTGGCTGACAATGGTGTCCCTCAGGTGGCCGGGAATTACAAGAGGACGATGAACCACAGTCGTCTGATTCGGCTATGAACTTTACCCACATACCATTTTAATATAAATGCAATATTATGTCACACTATATTCAGATATTAGAGTAATTATTTAGGCTACTTAGAGGCCATTTTAGGAAAAGGTGACTAAGACAACTACTGTATCCCTTGAGGTATACTGTCTATAGGGCTTTGAATCAACAAATTTGGTGGCCTACAGCTACTTGTAGGGCCATTCTTCCGAGGTGTGTCCTAAAGGATGACCAGACCTTATTTTATAGATCTAGCCCACATAGTTTCTTGGATTGGTCTAATTCATTGGACATAAGTGTAAATGACATAGATACATCATCTGCCCAAAAATCATAATTTTTGGGCAACATTTTTTAAGATTTTATGTAAAATATGATTTTTATATTAATGAAATAAATGAGATTAAATAAACTCAAATTGCCAAAAATTTTGGGTGGCATCATTTTTAGATCATGGATAGTCACATGTTAAAATTTGAGGTCATTTGGACCACTGTAGAACATTATATTTCCCATACATAGGAATGAGATGTATGCATAGGAGGGTGGTGTGCATATAACACCTTTGAGTATTTTGTGAATTCAGCACTTACGGCTTATTGTATGCTCATGATATTTGGGCAATACACCTAGTACGAAGGAGGGTATCACCTATAAAAATATTAGGATTTTTGGAAAGGAAAATCCTAAGTATTTGAGTAATAACATTATTGTCATATAAATGTATTAATCAAATAAAAGTGATCAAATTACTTAGGATAAATCTGGTTTTCTGTCACATGATGTTTTAGGATGATATATATCTCTGGAAATTTTATTGGGATTTTTTGTAACATCCCCCAAACAACTAGACCCCTAAGTTGGTTTTGTCATGACTAGGTCATGACAAAACCAGAGGAAGAATATTAAGGTCATGTGAACCTAGGCAAGAAGGAGAAAACCTAAGTGGTCTGCATATAGCAATTTGCAGGTACCAAGCCTAGGGTTGGACTTTAGTGTCTCAACTTGAACCTTGACCCCACCATAGCATCCCTAACCTATTAGGGGCCCCCTTGGAGCACCAGGGACCCATTAGTGTCAACCAAGGAGGCCAAATTGACCAAAGTCAACCCTAACCCTAAATTGGTCAAACTAACTCAATTAGGGTCAATTGGCCCCCACCATGCCAAATTGACCCTGCCCCTACCCTCATAGGGAGACTAGGGACCTAATGGACCAAAAAGCCCCATCATGGGACCTCCAATTTGGCCAATTTTACCAAAGTCAACTCTAGCCCTAATTTGGTCAAAAGTGCCCTATTAAGGGGCAATTCACCCTCACCTTGCCAAATTGACTTCACCTAAACCTTCCTAACCCATAAGAGAGTCCAATGGATCACTATCCACCCATTGTGGTCAACCAAAGTGGTCAATTTGACCAAAGTCAACCTTACCCTAAGTTTGGGTCGAAATGACCTACTTTACCCAAATTGAACCCAATCCACTTGAGCTAGACCCAATTGATGTGGTACACCACCTCATGGGGATTGAATGCTGCTAAGTTGGTCGTCCATTTGAAGAGAGTCGGCCAGGAGAGAGAGAGAGAGAGAGCTCAATTTGGAAGAGAGAGAAAGAGAGGGGAGTTATTGGGGAGGAAGAAGAAACCCCCAATCTGAGCAACTGATGGCTCCTTTCATCTCCCCTTAGGGAGAGGAGAAGTTTTCAGCTTCTTCCCGGCCTAATTGATGGCCAATTCACCCCCCCCCCCCCCCCCCCAAGTGTAACCGAAATCTCTACTTATGGTCATTAATGACAATTCGAGTAACTCCTCTCCTATAGCCTCAATTGACCCCTTTAACATCTTCAGAGGTCACAAAGGAGTGAAACACCCCTCTTCCCCAAATAAATCGAGCACCAGAATCTAGGATTGACATGGCATCGAAAGCTCCACCTCCGGCCATGGCGACTCGCCGGAATACGCGCCACCAAGCCCCCACATAGGTCTGATCCACTTCCTCTCCTCTAGTGCTAGATCTTCTGATGTTTCGGGGCTTGATCTGAGCTCAATTGGGCTCGGATCACGCTTCAGATAGGGCTCATTTCGAGTCCTCTTTCCCTCGCAAAATCCCCTCATTCCGGCCACCTCCGGCCGGCCAACCACCTGTAATCGTCGGCCACCACCTCCACGAAGGTGGTGGTGGCATTGGTCGGCCGGGGCGGCGCTCAGGTGGCCGGGAAAGTGAGGAGGAAGAAGGCCCAGGATGGTTAAATATCAGCCCTTGGCTGAAGGAAGATGATGACCAGATGTCGTCCAAACCACGCCAAGATTCGTGCAGAATCATTTCTTATGATTAAATGTTTATATCATTTTCTGTCACACATTTAGCATTGTTTTGTTTTAATTATTAAAAATACTAGACCACCTCTGCTGAAAAAGTGCCCAACATAAACTTTGTAGCCCTTGGTGTGTAGATCAAGGGAAATTTTGTTTTAGCACAATAGAGGCACTATGGCTCCCTGTGGAGCCATTTTACTAGGGCTGGTCCATAGGGTAGGGCAATCACCTTTCCTTGAATAACTCTTAATAGAGAAATGCTATGGGCATGAAAATTGAAACCTAGGCTACTTACATCAACCCCCTTGTCATATCAAAAGAAAGGAATTTTAGGAGAACATTTTTCTATGGTTTTTGTAATAATTTCATAAATCAAATATTAATTAATTAATTAGTCTAATGACCCCTAATCCCCTACAAATTTTGGCGAGTGCTCCCTAGGGTTATTATATGGCCTTGGTAAAAATTTCAGCCCAATAGGGACTGATTTAGTTGGGTAATTGGCTAACCCAATTTGGGTCAAACTAGGTCAAAATTAGGGTATGTTGTTTATCTTGGGGTATGGTGGTCAAAACTCATCAGCATGAGTTGAAACCTTGGCCACTAGTTTAGGATCACCTATTACACCCCCATGAGTGATTTGGGGGTAGTGTGGAGGTGGATATGCCCTAGGACCCTAGCATTATCCCTAGGGGTGCATATAGAACCTTGTGAATGTCATGTAGTCAAAGTCCTAGAATGGTCATGGGACTTAGTAGATATGTTCATGGGGTGTAATAATGCCCTAGGGAATTTTGAGAGAATTTCAGGAACCCTTATTCCCCCTAAATTAGGTTATAACCCCTTTAGGGCTTTTCATTATTAAAGAGATTTACATATTAAAATGGTCTTGGATGGTGATGAAACCTTGGTAGTGCTTTTACAATCATATGATGGACCTCTGATAATTTTTGTGTTAAATGATTTAACCAGTACCTCATTCACAAGGCACTTATTTGTCTTAATCTTAAGGAAAATAATTGGGGGTCCAATACTCTCTGGAAAAATGTGCAATGTGGTGATAGGACATTTCAGGTCACTAGGAAGCTCTGTAAATTTTTATATAATTTTTGGAGATTGTTATCAGTAGGCTACTTCACAACATGTTAATATTAGGATTTATTTGGAGTATTTATTTAGGTAAGAAAATGATTTCTATAAATAATGAAATTTAATCAGCGAGTCTTTATGAACATATTGGAGATCAAGTATTTCTTTCATAATTTTTGGAATTATTTAACAGTAGGTTCCTTCACAATTTTCCCTAGACAGGGTTTCTTTGGAATATTCATTTATGTGACTAATTTGCATTTATAAACTCTGAAATTTGGCCAGTGAACTTTTCTGACTAATAAAAAGGTCTAGTAATTTTCCCATAATTTTTGGATAAGTAATTTTGATGGTTCCTTCATTAACCTCCAATTTTGGATAGATGCTAAATATTATAATTAGAGGACAATTCCTGATTATAAAATTGTGAAATTCTGTACTTACTGTTATTTTGGAATGATAGATTTATCTTAATTTTATGAGAGTCATATCATAAGAATACCTTACACTTCATTTTCATATTCATACTTGGCAAATAGTGGAGAAATTTAAATAAATGCTAAAATGTTAAGGAAAAATATGAATCTTTGGATTTAGTCTTATAATGTCATGATAGTCCTCCAGTAAAAATCTTGTGTCATGTGGATGAATATTTGGAGTACTTTTACTTATTAGCTTCATATAGTTAGCTTGGTCTGCGCATAGTAAAAATGAGAAACTTGGGTATTTAGGGGCCAACCAAGTGGAAGTGGCATGTAGTTGGTGTACATGGTCAGGATGAAGAGGTTGAGGTCATCAAAAAGGAGTTTAGGTGATAAGAGTGCTTGGTGAGCTAAGGGTACGGTCGTGCTTGGGATTGACAAAAGATCGTCTTTCCCCTAGCGTGTCATAAATCACTTAGGGTTAATACAAGTGAAATGGTAAGAGGCTTAGGCATATGGGTAGATACCCATAACATTAAATTCCTTGAGAAAGGGAGCCTTGGGGTGTCATCCCAGTATAGTTCCTAGTATCATAGCGAGCCAATTATAGGGTAATCCTCGGGAAGTCCAAGGTTAACCATAAACTGTAGGGTTAAGTTGTTATACAAGATTAACCAAGTAATATACTCCCCCACACTCCATTATCACGAGTGCTTTAGTCGGTTTGGTCTTACGAGCGGTAGGCTCGGTGGTTGTAGCAATAGACTTATTAGTCTGGTGAGTTGTGACTCAACCATGTTTGTTGTGCCAGACGGGTTAGCCCGGGGAGCTTATGGCTCAGAGATAGATGTAAACATGTTTGCATGTGCATAAGGTGGTGGGTCCTTAGTGTTGATGGTCTTTGCACCGACATTAATACTTAGGCTCGGTAAGTGTGGATAACCCTTTACCAAGACAAGTCTGGTGGTCTAACCAGCAAGAGAACGAAGGAGCTCCGCTGTTGTGTTCTTAGCGTTGAGGCGTATGTTAGGTCTAGGTTAGGTAGTGCAAATACCAACCTAGAGGTGGGCAAGGCCCAACCCACTGCTTTCGTTTGCCACTACGGAAGTATCCTGGGAGTTTTGCTAGCTCCAAAAAGGGGGAACTAACGGTATGTGCGCATAGAGTCATAGTGTGTGAGTTGCACTTGTGTGAGCATAACATTTAACTGCATAACTTGCATGTCATAGCATCAACATTTCACTTCAACCCCTACCCATATCGTATAAGTTGGTTATGAGACTTCTTATACGATAGGCCTTGCTAAACGGACCCTTGGTCTATAGGTTTGTGTGGGCATTCCTATAAATCAACAGTTACTTTTCTTTACTTACCTTTATATATTTGCTCTACTTGTCTACTTTACTTGTTCTTACTCTACTTTACTTACTGCTTCAGTTATGATATATGTTGTGCAGTGGTAGACATTCCCTGTAGATTCTATCCCCGTCACCTGCTATTATTTACACCCCTTGTTGTCCCCCGCTTCATTCCTCCCGCTCGGTGCCTAGGAGTCACCGGGGGAGGGGTGGGGGATTGTCTTAATCTTTTGACTAACATTCGGTGGACCTTATCATTTTAGGGGACCGAGGAGATGCTGCAGCACCAGAGGCCGGTGCAGATGGAGACGGGGCAATCTAGCACAGGAGCACCATTGGCAGGATCCGTGAGCATCATTTAGCTTTAGTATTTTATGCTTCTGCGAGAGAAAATGTAGTGAGGAATTGATGTACAGGGCATGAGCCCTTTATTTTTATCATACCCTTTATTTCAGACATTTGATGTGGACATCTCTTTATGATGTTTTTACTTTTATGTGATATGGACTTGGCTTATATAAGTCTTCTTAAGTTTTACTTCTTTGTGATCGATAAGGCCGGCAGGATCGGCGTTTTGTAGTGGCGACCTTCCCGAGTGAGGGTGTCACCCCAAAGCGGCGGTTCTGGGCATAAGACTCGGGTTTTGTAAAAGAAAAAAATGGGGTCTTACATTTTTGGAATTAATTTCCTTAGTCATTTGAGCATAATTGATTTTGTCACAAAGTGTATAAATGAAATGAACATCATCTAAAGTCTAGAGAAAAATACAATATTCTCTTATATGATGCCTTAAATTGAAATATACCTCTGGAAGTTTTGGTAGGATTTTAGGAAGTCGTTAACACTGTAAATTACTAAAAATGACCTTTGTCACACTTATGTATTAATGAAATATTTATGGTTAATATTATCTTGAAAATTTTGAAAATTTGTCTGGACTGTTTTTGGAGCATTATAAGTCCGTGGTAATTTTTCTAGAATTTTTGAATCAATTATTTTGGTACTTGTTGTGTAATGTGACCAATTTACATAAATGTTTAAATATGGAAATTATGGTGATAAATACTATGGAAAATTAAAAAAGTCAGTCAGTCATGATATTTCCTTATTTCATTTCGCTGATAAATTATTGGGAGCACTTTGACTTCTGGAAGTTGTACTTCATGCGCAAAGTTAGGTATAAATTATCATATAAGTATTTTTATAAATGGCCAAAATAATTGGGAAATTTATGAATTTCTTACCATCTCTTAATCGGGTCATGATTAACCTATGGTAAAAAATTTAGGGCCTTTGGCCAAATTATAGTGAAGTTCACATCATAGAGACCAACCTAGTTCAATGTTGAGTTGGACTGCGAATAACAAAAACTTGAGGTAGTATTTAGACTAACCAGAACAAGTATGAATGGGATGAAAATTGAAACACAAGATTAGGGCATACATAACTTCAGCCCCTATAAGTCATAACTTTATTGGAGGACTTCTACCCCATAGAGATTAGTAAACTAGAGGTACGTCTCGATGAACAATTGAAGTACTTTGGGAGTTTTAAACCCTAGGCACTTATAGTGACATTTAGAGTGCTAATACGATCATGATGCATTCAAGGTTAGAGTTGGACATATAGAGGAATATCTAAGAGTTTGCACCATGCACCATAAAGAGGTCGTTAAGATTGCCTAAAAGAAACCTAAGTCATTCCAAAGTAATTTAGAGCAACCATGAGGATAACATTAACAATGGGTAGTTACCAATAAAAGTAAATACTCTAGGAAAGGAAGGTCTGGGATGTCATCCCAGAATACCATCTAGTACCCCTGTGAGCTCTTCGCCGGATAGACCTCGGGAAGTCCAGAATTCACCTTATATTGCTATGATCGCCTAAGTAACAAACAAGAGTAACCCTAAATGAGATAAGTTGAGAAAAGTAAACCTCGTCCTATTAGAAAGGACGCAATGGTGTAAGAGTAGTTAGTCCTGCGAGCTGGAGGCTTGGGTAGTGTGATAAACCTTGCATGTGCATAAACTAGTGGCAGGTCTTTGGTACGGGACCATTTGTTACACCAAAGCCATTACGTTGACTTGGGCGGGGTGTGGTGAGTTAGAGGGTCAATAAGGTACTTTACTGCGGTCTAGCAGACAAACCCTAGTAACCCACCCAGACCAAAGAAGACTTACAGGATGCCAGTAAGAGTACGCAAGAGCTCATGGAAGTGCACCTAGGATGTGTACAATAGCGTACGTAAGGTCTAGGTCTGGTAGTGTGTATACCCATCTAGAAGTGGAGTGCCCAATCCACCGATTCCGTTGCCACCTCAGAAGTACCTGAGAGGCTTGCTACCTCCAAAAAGCAGGAACTAAAGGTTTGTGCGCGCAGAGTCGTGTGAGTGAGTTGCACTGTATGAATATAACATAGCATAACATAACAGTCATACATATATACATTTGCAGACACTTATCATATAAATTAGTATGGGCTCTTTTATATGATAAGTTACAATTCCGGAAATCTTAACTTATAAGTTTGTATGGGCATTCATAAAAGTTATGGTACTCTAGATGATGATAGTATAGTAACTTTCTTATTACGTTACTTGCGCTGCATTTACTTTCTGCTCATTTACTACCTATTATTGTCATATTTACGGCTCATATATTATCTATTGTTGTTATACTTATTTCTCGCTTATTCATTATACTGTGAGTATAATCCCTGTCACATGTACCTTCTTTTACCTCTTGTTGTCCTTCCCTTCGTCCTCCCGCTCGGTACCTAGGAGTTGTGGGGGAGGCGAGGACAAAATGGATTAGTCTTTTTGACTAATGGTTGGATGTGGTCGTAACACTAGGAGATTGAGGAGCAGGAGCCACAATACATCAGGCAGGACGTGACGACAGACCCTGAGAAGAAGATGTCGCGCATCACTACTTCCACATGGCGATATATTGGAGAGTATTTTGTTTTGCTTACGCATAGTGTAGAGTGAGATAGTGTTTTGTCATTTGTATTTTCCTTTTGGATCTGTATCGGGCTTAAGCCCTTACACTCTTTTAATTTTGTACTCATTGTGGACTATTTGCACTCTTCTTTATATATATATATATATATATATATAAATATATATATGTGTGTGTATGTGTGTTGTGATTGTGGACTTGTCATATTTGTATTAATTCTTTCTTGCAAAATTGGCATGTAATATGTCGAATTAGCAGGCAGGATCGACGTTGAGCGGTGACAGCTAACCCGTGAGTTGGGGTCACGGTAAGACAGCGATTTGGGCATAAGATCCAGGAACTCTCCGATAAGAAGGAGATGGATTTTACAACTGGTATCAGAGCTAGGTTTCGATCCTAGGACATGTGGGTTATGGGCCATCTAAACAATGAAGTCCACATAACATTGGGTCGCCCCACTCGAGCATTAGTTTGCGGACAAACTATGCAGCGGAAGCATTGGTGTGCCCATGTGTGAAATCACATTTTTAGTCCATCTAAACAATGAGTTAGGCCGATTCTAATAAATTTCCTTACATTTGTGTAGCCCCCGAGGAGTACCGACCTATGAGATACTGCTCCTTTCCCTCCGGCTGCCACTCCCTTCCACCAGTCGGAGCTCGGTCAGACGTTGACATCCATTCTAGAGGCCTTTAAGGCACAGCAGGTTCCGACCTCTCAGGCCAACCCATGATCTAACTAGTTGAGCACGTTCAAGAGCTTGTCCCCTCCGATGTACCACGGGACAAAGACTGTGGTCAAGACAGAGGAACGGCTAGACACTATACAGGAGATGCTCGTAGACATCAACGGCCCGGTCAGCACGACAGTCTCTTTGGCGACTACTGCTTTAGATGCCCATGACAAGAAATGGTGAAAGTCCGTGATGGATTCCACTTATGCGGACCGGGATTACTCAGAGATTACTTGGGAGGAGTTCAGTACTACTTTTCTGGAGCACTTTGTGATAGTGGCGGACAGATACGAGTTGGAGGAGAGGTTTTTGAACCTCAAACAGGGGAGTCGGTCAGTGATAGAGTGCTAGAGGGAGTTCTCCCATCTGGATAGATTTGTGGGAATGCACTCACTGGATGATAGAGGTTATGCCAAGAGGTTCTACCGAGGACTTAGAGATCCATTAAGGCGGACACTATTGTTCATGGTCGGGGACAGTTTGGCCAAGATCGTAGAGACGACGAAGAAGCTGGAGGCAGATCATCTGATGGTGCAGAGTAGTGGAAGAGACCAGTGGATGAGACACACTTTGGAGAGGGTAGCAGGGGACTGCAGCGGGGCAGGATTATGAGGCATAAGAGAGGCAGAGGTCACCCTCGTCTTAACTTCAGTCCGGAGCAACAACATCCTCCTGTAGTACCAGTTCCTCCACCAGTGCGGGCTCAGTAGCCACCAAGGCATGATGATAGAGGATTCCGTCCAGTGGTATGCTTCAGATGCCACCAGCCAGGGCACAACAGAGTCAATTTCCCCAGCTATTCCGTTCACCTCCTCCTCCCCCTCCACCAGCCCCTCTAGCTCCATCACATCAGGGCCGAGGTAGAGGACGGGGTCGGGGTCAGAGATATCATGATAGAGGCCCAAGGCCGGAGCAAGTGTATGCTCTGGATTTATCTCAGGAGAGGAACCCCGAGGAAGTCATCACAGGTACTTTAATGTTTTCTTTACAAATATAGTACCTTGCAAAACATTAGAATTATTAAGACTTATAACCCAAACAACAAAACCACCGCATGTATAGTGTTTATCTATGACATACATACATACACTTTATTCGACACGGGTGCCTCGCACTCGTTCATCTCTGAGGAGTTCATAGATGATATGGACCAAGTTCAACACTTCAAAGGCATCTACATGAAGGTGCAGCTAGTGGACGTGTCAGAGATAGAGACGTGCGCCAAGTGCAATATGTTGGTGGAGATTAGGGGAAAGCCATTTGAGGCACCGACGACCCGCCTGAAGATGCTGGATTTTGATTTGATCCTGGCATGAATTGGCTACATTGGAACCATGCTAGGATCGACTGTCCGACAAAGAAGATCGTACTAACGCATGAAGACTCCGAGGTGGTAATAGAAGGTATTAGACCCGCCTCCCATATTTTATTATCCTTTATTCAGGCTATTAAAGCCCATCATCAAGGATATGGGGTGTATCTGGTCTGCTTTGGGATGGTAGAGGCGGAGGCCTCTATGGTTGACATCCCCGTGGTTCGGGACTTCTCCGGCGTATTTCCGGAAAAGTTGCCCGAACTACCCCCACGATGAGACGTAGACTTTCAAATTCAGCTGGTGCCCGGAGCCAGGCATGTATCTCAGGCACCCTACCAGATGACACCCAAGGAGCTAGTTGAGTTCTGCACGTAGCTCCAAGAGCTAGTGGAGTCAGGATTTGTTAGGCTGCGTGACCGACTCCTCTTTCCCTCCTATCTCCATTAGCTTTGTTTTCTTATCGCATCTTAGTCACCTCTGTGTGGAGGATCACCTCACTCACATCGTGCCCCGCTCAATGAGAAAGCCCTTTTCACATCATTCCAACTTCATCCTCGAGAAACTGTCAACTAAGTGAAATTTATCTTGTTACCACTAAGTTTGATGTTTCCACTATCTCTCTCTTCGCCCCGAGGGAAAGCGCATTATCTTCGCCACTTATAGATGCAAATATCTACCCGCACTTACAAATCTTCCATTCTCCTAGAAATCCTTGTCATTTACTCCATTATCCATACCCTTCTGCGCCACTGACAAGTTCTTACCCAATTTTTGTACACATACAAACAAAGGTCTCCATTGTTGGAGTCTTTGTGATCTAGAAGTAATCAACGAGTTAGATTCACTACTAATGTAATATGAGTTTATATGTCCACACGTAATAACGTATGAGAAATTAGTTATTTGATTGGAGTGGCTCAACTTATATGGGATATGAGTGAAGATCCAAGTTTGGAATTACTGGGAGAGAACTTGTGTCTGTTAGACTCTATGTCGATATGGTGATGTCGACTAGAGATCAAGATGACATAATGTATACCGACTTGATAGTTCGCTGACAGAGAATTTGTCGACTAGACAAAGTCTACTAGACGTCTCATCGAAATAATGTATATCGACTAAACGTGTCGTCGATATAATGTATATCGACTGGACAGTGTCGACAAGAAAATGACTGTTGGACATATTGTCGATATAGTGTATATCGACGAGACGTCTCATCGATAGTGTATATCGATGAGAAGTCTCATCGATATAGTGTATATCGATGAGACGTCTCATTAATATAGTGTATATCGACGAGACAATGTCGACTAGAAAAAGACTTATGGACATCTCGTCGATATAGTGTACATCGATGAGACATCTCATCGATATAGTGTACATCGATGAGATGTCTCATCGATATAATGCATATCAATGAGAGAGTGTTGACTAGACAGAGTCGGCTAGACATCTCGCCGATATAGTGTATATCGATGAGACATCACATCGACACAGTCAAAGATATTTAATTCTCATGTTTTAAACCCTGAACCCGGTTCAGCTTTTCTTTGGGTAATTCTTGTTGTAGCTGAACCCGATTCACTAGGTATTATATATAGATTTAATATTTAGTTAGGGTTAAGGTTTTTATCATTCTCCCGAGCCCTCAAGAAGAGTTCTGTAGAGCGGCGACGGCAAACCAGACAGTTTTCCCTTTTGCGAATCGAAAACCTAGCGTTGGTCCTCTCTTGGAAGCAAACCTAGCAGTTCGTGGAGACGGAGGCCCCAATTCTTCTAGCCTGCTTTTGATTGTCGACGACAAGGTGTATCTCCCATTAGTGTGGAAATCCCGTAAAGTGGCAGACATATTTCTTTGTAATCGGAACTCGACAGAACCAATCCCTATTTTCTAGAGCATCTTGATTGAGTTGTGACTCGATTCCTCACAGGTAATCTTTTATTGCATTTGATGCATTTATTTCTTGATTCATGGTTATCGCAAGATCCTGTTATTTCTCTTGTAGGTTGTTCTTGTTTATTCTGCTGCACACATATGATGTATATACCCTTAAGGAAAACCCAACAATGGTATCAGAGTCAGGTTTCTGTGATTTCCATGTTTCAGAAAGTATTCCCTTTGTTGTAACCGTCTTCTCTATGTTAGTTAGTGAAACTAAAGCATAGAGAGACGAGCTTGTCTACTATCATAATGGTGTTTTCTTGTGCTAGCATCTAGTACATGTAAATTCGAATATTTAGAAATGTTTGAAATATTCAAATTTAATCCATAACATCAATTGTTGATGATTTTGTGCATCTGGAATGTATCCGGGTTATGCTTGTTGTGTCTTTCATGATTGTGAAAATGTTTGCACATTGATTAAATGTTAATCAAATTAAGTGGTAATCAAGTATCATGAAAAATACCTTAAAATTAATATTACGGATTCGGATTCCTTCTGATGGATGACACTCTTCCTACCTTGATCGATGAAGTGTGGGCTTGCCAAAGCAAGGTGCATTAATCTATCTTGGTAAGGGTGCGAGCGGAGAATTGTGATATCCCACTATCGACATCGGGTTCGAACTTAACTAGGTGACCTAAACGGTTGAGTGCCTAGAGGCATAGGGTTGGCATGCGCCATTTGATGGATATGAATAAATGGTATTCACCAACAATACAAGAGTTGCATAGTGATGCAATTGTCAAACGTTCTCTACCTAAATCGACATATTGGGGGTGATCAGCCAAAGCTGACTTATGATTGCGGTGAAATACGGATCTTGTCCACTAAGAGAGTAGCTCGCATAAACTTTCCGAATTGATATTAATGGTTATCAATTTGAATAAAATAGTGAGAGCTTTTAATAAAAGTCTTTATTAAAATAAATGGTATTTTGAAATATAGTACTAAGACTATTTTGTAGACTTCTTGTAGAATTTTCATGGCAAGTGGATATCACTCCACTCTGTACCTGAGAGCCGTCCTTGAGAAGGACAAGCTCAACAGGACAAACTTCCTTGATTGGTAAAGGAACCTGAGGATTGTCCTCAGCCAAGAGCGCAAGCTCTATGTCTTGGAAGAGGAAGCCCCCATAGAGCCAACCGAGAATGCTCCCCGAGCAGACAAAGATGCATACAAGAAGTATCAAGATGATACCCTGGATGTTGAATGCCTCATGCTTACTACCATGCCTCTGAGCTTCAGAAGCAACACGAGTGCATGTGTGGTTATGAGATAATTGAGTACCTCAAGAAAATGTTCGAGGGGAAGGCTCGGCAAGAGAGGTTTGACATATCCAAGGCATTGTTTCAGTGCAAGATGGGAGCTCGAGACCTAGTAGGGACTCATGTACTCAAGATGATTGGGTATATTGAGAACCTTGAGAGACTGGGTTTTCCATTGGGCCAAGAATTGACCACTGATCGATCCTGCAATCGTTGTCGGACAGTTATGAGCAGTTTGTCTTGAACTACGACATGAATGAAATAGACAAGACACTGCCCGAGCTCCTTGGCATGTTGAGAACTGTTGAGAACAACATGAAGAAGGCCAAGCCTGCTATCCCCATATTGATGGTGCATAAAGGCAAGGGCAAGGTCAAGGGATCGAAGAAGACAAAGATATGATCTAAGTCGTATCTTGATCCCAAATCTTCTGCACTAAAAAAGAAAGGTCTGGTGAAGGAAGGAAATTGCCACCACTGTGGTAAGGTTGGGCATTGGAAGAGGAATTGTCCCCTACATATTGAGGATCTGTAGAACAAGAAGGTAAGTGTGACTTTCGCTTTAGGTATTTTTGTTATAGAAATAAACATTTTTGCTCATTCATCTTGGATATTGGATACCAGATGTGGTTCTCAAATTTGTACAAATGTGCAGGAACTGATTAGGAGAAGAATGTTGGGTAAAGGAAAGGTAGACCTGCGCGTTGGAAATGGAGCAAGAGTTGTTTTCGTTGCCGTAGGAGTTTATCATCTATCTTTGCCCACTAGCTTGTAATTGAACTTGATAACTGTTATTTTTTTCCTGCCATAACTCGAAACATTATATCTATTTCATGTCTTAACATGAAAGATTTTTCATTTATAATTAAGAACAATTGTTGTTCGTTTTTTATGAATGGTGTTTGTTATGGTGTAGCTCAATTGTTTAATGGTTTATATGTTTTGAACTTAGACCAGCCAATCTATAATGTAGAAAATACTAAAAAACTAAGAACAAATGACTCGAATCCTACATACCTTTGGCATTGTTGTTTATGCCATATAAATGAGAAATGCATTTCCAGGCTCCATAGAGATGGGCTACTGGACTCATTTGATTATGAGTCATTTGAGAGATGCGAGTCTTGCTTATTAGGCAAAATGACTAAAGCCTCTTTCACTGGTCATACTAAGAGGGATGATGATCTTTTGGGTGTCATACATAGTGATGTATGCGGACCCATGAGTTCTATGGCTAGTGGTGGATTTCACTACTTCATTACATTTAATGATGATTTTAGTAGATACAGATACGTGTTTCTTATGAAGAACAAATCATAGTCCTTTGAAATGTTCAAGGAGTTCCAGAATGAAGTACATAACCAAATAGGAAAAAGAATTAAAGCACTTTGATCTGATCGAGGTGGCGAATATTTGAGTCAGGTGTTCTGTGATCATCTGAAAGAGTATGGTATTGTATCACATCTCACTCTACCTAGAACACCACAACATAATGGTGTTCCTGAGCAGACGAATCGTACTTTGTTAGACATAGTACGGTCGATGATGAATCATGCATATTTGCTTGTTTCCTTTTGGGGATTTGCTCTAGAGACAGCTGCTTTCACACTAAATCGAGTTCCGACGAAGACGATTCAGAATACATCGTATGAAATATAGACTAAGAAGCGTCATAGTATGTCTTTCATTAATTTGGGGTTGTGAGGCATTCGTGCGATGTCAAATGCTTGACAAGTTGAAATCAAAGTCAGATAAGTGTTATCTTGTGGGATATCCTAGGGAAACCAAAAAGTATTACTTCTACCTGCGATCTGAAGGCAAAGTGTTTGTCGCAAGGAGTGGTGTTTTTCTAGAGAAAGACTTTCTGTCTAGAGAAAACACCAAGGTGGAACTTGAAGAAATTCAAGAACCACAAACAATGAATGAACCAGAATTGGAACATGAGCAAGGACTACAAACTATTGTAGTTGGAGAACCTGCTCAAGAAACACAAGTCCTACGTAGATCTGGTATTCCTAGAGTTGATCCTGATAGATATGGATTCCTCATGTCTCAAATAGGTCGTGTGTTGCTTATGGATCATGATGATGAGCCTGCAACCTACCAAGATGCTACAAATGGACCAGACTGTGAGAAGTGGCTTGAAGCCATAAACTCTGAAATCGACTCCATGTATGCAAACCAAGTTTGGTCCTTAGTGGAACCACCTAAAGGAGTATGACCCATAGGGTACAAGTGAGTCTTCAAGGAGAAGACTGACATGGATGGGAATGTACAGACATTCAAAGGGCGACTAGTGCCTAAAGGTTTCAAGCAAATTCATGGTGTTAACTATGTTGAGACTTTTTCCCCTGTTGTTATGGTTAAGTCCATCAGAATTCTACTTGCTATTGCTGCGTATTATGACTATGAGATTTGGCAAATAGATGTCAAAATGGCTTTCATTAATGGAAACCTCCTTGAGGAAGTGTATATGACACAACCCGAGGGTTTTGTATCTCCAAATGAAGCCACTAAAATATGCAAGTTGCATCGATCCATTTATGGATTGAAACAAGCTTTTCGAAGCTGGAATTTGCATTTTGATGAGAAAATCTAAGAGTTTGGTTTCATCAAGAACAAGGATAAGCCTTGTGTTTACGAGGGATTAGTGGGAGCATTGTCGTATTTCTGATATTATATGTAGATGATATACTGCTGATTGGGAATGACATTCCAACCCTACAAGCTATTAAGAACAGGATAGGGGACAACTTTTCTATGAAAGACTTGGGTGAAGCGACTTATATAGTTGGTTTTAAGATCTTTAGAGATAGATCGAAGAAGTTGTTGGATTTGACCCAGAGTACATACATTGAGAAGGTGTTGAAGCAGTTCAACATGCTTGAGTCCAAGAAGGGATTCTTACTCATGTCATATGGTGTGAGTCTCTCTAAGGACCCGTGTCCTAAGTCTTTGGAAGATAAAGACCACATGAATATGATTTCATATGCTTCGGCAATTTGGTCAATCATGTATGCAATGTTGTGTACCCGACCCAATGTCTCATATGCTTTGAGCATGACTAGCCGATATTAGTCAGATCCTGGTGATGGTCACTGGACAGCAGCCAAGAATATCCTGAAGTACTTAAGAAGAACTAAGGATGTGTTCTTGGTTTTTGGTGGAGAGGAAGAGCTCGTTGTAAAAGGTTACATGGATGTTAGCTTCCAAACTGATAGGGACGACTCAAAATCCCTGTCAGGTTTTGTATTTTGCCTTAATGGAGGGGGCTGTGAACTGGAAGCATTTCAAGCAAAAGACGGTTGTCGATTCTACAACAGAGGCCGAGTATATTATTGTTGCCAATGCGCCAAATGAGGCTATATGGATTAGGAAATTCATCGGCGAGCTTGATGTAGTTCCTAGCAAGTTCTTCTGTTATGTGAGTTTGTTTCTATGCGATAGATTAATTAACATAATAAATGTCCTTAGAATATTTGCTTTCATAGGAATTCAAGTGCGTGACTATAATGTGAGGGCCTATGTTTATTTAAAGCACTACTCTAAAATGATCCCTGGTTGAGGTATCATCTTAGAAATTAGGGCGAGGATGATACAACAAGACTGGTATGTAGGTTAACTGATGACCGATTCTCACAGGTCATGATATGGGATATCAAGTCATCACATAGGTACTTGTTAGGAACAAGTTATACTATATAGACCCACCGTGAGACTACTTTGTGGATTGTTATATGAGCGTGCCTCAAGTAGATCTCTAGTGACAATGATGTTTATAGCTCTTTGACCTGAAGTAACAACATTCATCAAGTGAGGAAGAGCATACATTGGTACCATCTAAAGTCTTCCTTGAGAAAGGTCGATGATAAGGGTGGTTATTGGGTACGTTACGAATTATTTGAGTGTTTGTGTGCGGACAAAAATGGAATTTGTCCTCCTATCTGACAGGAGTTACATCCTGTTGGTTCTGTAGGCGCCCTTAGAGGGGGGGGTGAATAAGGGTTTTAAAACTTTTACTTATATTTTGTAATACTTAAAATAATACGAGATCAAAATAATGATTTTGAATAAAGATCTAAATTGTTTTATAATGAAAGAGATGATAATAAACAATTTAGATAAATGAAGAACAAAATCAATTTTATTAAACAAAGAGAGACATGATTACTATTAATAAAATTGATTACAAAATTAGATTTCTATAACGCTAGAAATCAAAGGCGAATAATAAAAACCCTTTTTGTTTTTTATCCCGACTCGTATCCCCACGAATCGGTGGCTTTAGCCTATCCTCCCCCGGATATGGCCACAAGTCGCTCTAGCCTTTCTATCCCCAGAAAAGGCCTCGAGCACCCCCTAGATCTAAACCCTAGACCCAGTCGCCAACACGGAGCGAATTCCTCCCTAAGTCCTACCCAGACCTAGTCGCCAACACGAGGCGATTTCTCTAAACGATTACAAAGATAAATATAAAAATACAAAAGACAAATATGAAAAACTCCCTATGAGGTAATCTGAAGGAGACGCCGAAGAATCGCTGAAGATCGTTGAAGTCCAAGCGTGCATTCTTCGCGTTGTGTTAGCGTGTTGATCCAAGCCTCCTTGATTCCTCCTTTTGAAATTAAGTGGGAGATGTGTTGGTCTGGAAATACGGCCCTCTCAAAGTTTCTGAAGTGCTGGAATAGGGCTCTTGGCAATCTGTGGTTGAAGAAGACGAAATCCACCTTTTTATAGGACTGGAAGCTAACGCCGGCATTAAGAGTTAACGACGGGCGTTGACTCAGTATAGAAATGTTTTGATGGCTCGGATCTTCGAAACGGGAAGGAGATTCTGCATCTTTGGAAACATTCATTTTAGGCAACCTTAACGCTGGCGTTGACTCTAACGCCTGGCATTGAGTCAAATCATTCCCAAAATGCTCCTGCAATCACGACAGCTTCCGTCCATTCATTTTGCATCTTGGCGGGAACAAAAGTTAACGCCGGGCATTAAGAGTTAAGGACGGGCGTTAGCTCATTTCCATTCTTTTCAGCTTTAGAGCAAGTCTAGACCAAAAGCAGCATCCTAGTGTCATAATTGTTCAAACCTGCATGCTAAAAACACAATGGCAAACAAGATCAAATACAAAGGGATTTGTTATTCTCAAAACAAAGGGATGCGGAAACCATGTTCCAACAATCTCCCCCTTTTGATAATAACAAATCCAATAAGGATAAATCATATACATATATAAGATATGTGTTTTTAGAAGGATGTATGACACTAAGCAATATTGAGACAATAATAAGAATTATAGATTGTTTAAATAATGCTCCCCCTATATAAGTGCTCCCCCTTAGTGTATGCACCCATAGACTAGATTCATGCTCCCCCTTAATCTAGTGAATCCTACTCCTTTAATCATTACGATTTATCATTTTATTCTCCCTCTTTGTTATTAGCAAAAGAGGGTGGAGTGAAACAAAACTACAATAACGAAGACAAAAGTTGGGACATAACTAAGAGAAGATAAGAGTTTTGTGTAAACAGAAAGTAAGTCATGATCGAGCTAAGGGATAGAGTTGCACAGCGGAAAAAATATATGATAAGCGTGAAAGAACAACATTTCATGAGTTTACCAAAAGACTTATACCACTTGTTTTTCAAATTAATTGTTAAGAAGAATATTACTTGTTTGTACCACTTGTAAAAAAGATGCAATATTGTTTGACAAGTACAAGTGAAGAAAGACCAAAGAAGTGAGCACGATAATCCATGGTAAACGAAGTAAAGAGAAATGCGGAAAACAAAAAACAAATCAAATAAGAGTAGTATTTTTGTTATAGTTTGACCATTCCAACAATATGTTTAGACTTGTCACATTTTAGCATATTAACTTTGAAAGTTTTCATAACAAATAGGCAAGCATGAATCAACATATTCAAAAAAATTAGAACTACAATGTACCCAATTCGTATTTCAAGTAAAGAAAACATTGTAGAAATCATGTTTTGCAATCTAGTGCTTTTACTTGAGTTTTTAGAGAATTTTGTAAATTTGCATTAGGATTCAATTCTCATGAGTAGAAGCTTTATAAAAATCAATGCTGTGTGCATAAGGTGTTTTGATAAAAGTATACAAGTGAAATAATCAAAACACATGATATATATAATGAAATAGTAACAACAATATTAAGATTGTCATCTTGTAATTACTTTCACACGTCAAATCTAGAATAAAATTTCAAGGCACAACAAAATAGGTACAACAACCAAGGTGCTTCACCCACACAATGCTCATTAAGACTTATCGGGGAGCGAAGTATTGCTTGGGGAATCACTAAAGCAATTTTATTGATTTTTTATTGAGATTAGTGATCCGGTGTACAAATAGAAGTGACAAAAAAATGAATGTGTTTACACAAGACACTTTACAATTCTTTCCAAGGTGCTCAACCTCACAATGCTCATTAAGACTTATCAGGAGGGTGAGTAGTGCTTGGGTGAGTTAGCTTTGGCTTTATATTTCATTTTAGTGTAATAGTGGGCCAAAGGACTCGGAATTCACTTGTTGTTGTAAACACAATAAACTATGGTATGCTGATCACTTCTATATGTGCAAGAAATTTATTGTTTGAAGAAAGGTGTAGGTAATTTAGACATACAACTTAATTTGTTAAAACTATTACACTACACAATCATGCAAGACTAAGATTATGAACACATGTAGATTACCAAAAATTGTGAGTGTATGAATCATTGATTAACATAAAACATTACTCATACTTAGAGGCATGCTAGGCAATCATACATAATTTTCTATAGACTATTTCATTGCACATAATCAGATTAGGGTCAAGGCATGACAAGATAAAACAATGTTTAGGAAATATGAAAATAAAATTAGACATTGAAGGTTATCTTTAAGAGTATGCCAAAAACAATTTTGACCTTATTGAAACAAAAATAACTAAGATGTTTGCTCTTGTGAAGTCAAGTAGTCAAGCCATAATTTTGTAAATATTTAAAACAACAACAAATGACAAAAGCATATTTTTGAACATTTTGAATTATTTAAAATTTTTTTGTATTTTAGAATAAAATTAACAAATTAAGAACAACATAATTTTGAAATCAAGAAAAATAAAATGAGAGAATTCATTAGAAAAAATATCAGAAATATTGTAGAATAATCAGAATTCCAATTTGGCCAAAAATGCTAACGCCTGGCGTTAACTAATTAACGCCCAAACAGAACTCTGATTTTGAGATATTTGAAAACAATTTCTTTGAAATAGGTAGCATGTATATAGACCTTCCTATAGTAAAAATTTCAAAGAATTTAGAGATGATTTGAAGGCCTAAAATCATTGAATATTTTTTTCATGAATAGGTTGTAGAATTATTTTTAAGAATGTTATTTCAAATAATGTAAATCAGATTGCATGAAGACTGAAATAAGAGATATAGAGATCAGATACAATTCAGCATTATGATATTGGCAATTTTGCACATAAGGCTAACGCTAGGCGTTAATTTTTAACACTGGCTTTAGAGGCTAACGCCTGGCGTTAACTACTTAACGCCGAGATAGTAGATGATTTCATACATTTTTTAAAAAACATTTCTTTGATTTCGAGTTATTATATAAAGGCCTTCTTAGTATATAAATTTCAGTTATTTTGGAGATCATTAGAAGACACATTAAGCATGTTTTATTTGTTAAAAAAAGGTTTTTATGTTTTTATTTAGTTTTCAAAATACTTGTGTTTTACAAGATCATTAAAGCTCAAAAAATGATAAAATATGCAAAACATAAGATAAGCAAGTTCGATCAAAACTTGAATGCATGAATGATATAATCATATAGAGTGCATGCAAAAATATATGATATAGGTATGTCCTAGATTATAATACCCTAACTATATGCCAACACACTATCCCCATACTAAGTGACGGATGGGCATGAAGAGCTGCACACATGCCGTAGGTTGGGGTGTTAATCCCATATGCACACACTAGAAAGCACTTAACCTAACACTCTTCCCCCCCCCCCCCCCCCCAGTGCCTCGCAAGGCCCCACTGGAACCCTCTCCGGTTAAGGACAAGACATGACTTAGAGTTTAGGTCTTCTAATGCATACAATCCTACGCCCTCGCTTTTATGAGACACATAATTTAGGAGAATGATCATGGACATCCTAAGCATTTTGTACTATGGAATCAATTTGTAAACTATGGCTTTATATGAGAGATTGATTTCTAATTATATTTTAAAGCAACATAGTTATTATGAATTTTAACTTTTTCTTGTACTTTTAGATGACTTCATAATGTCATTATTTGATAGCTAGCATGATGAGTTTGATGCAATGTTATGCCATAAGATAGATAGAGTTAATGTTGCATGTAATCAACAATAGTATTTCAATTTTAGATATATAAATGAAATACATGCAAAGCATAAGAGAATCATATACTAATCATGATCACAAGCTATATGTTGAAAGTAATACAATCTTTTGATTTTTCATGAGCATTAATTTTATCACATTTAGATTTAGGTACTCATGATTTATTCCATTTAGTATTTCAATGTTATATGAAGATTATATGATAGATTTGCATATATTCGATGTGGAGCTTCTACCTAACTTTTCATAGACCTAGAATGATGTGATTTAATATTGTGAGTTATTTTCAATAACTATAAGGTTGATTCTAATGTCATTGGAATGGTACTTCGGAGCCTATGATGTACACTCCGTTGACACAAAAAAATTTTGAAAGAGAAAAACTTAGATAACTTCTAAACAGAGATGAATTTTGGCAATTTTGAAGGTCGAAATGGAGTCAAACGAGCACAGTTGGTTTGCTATTGCATAGATCTTCTCGACCTCGTTCTGAAAAGCTATTATAAGCCAAATTCTGGCGAGCAGATCAAAAGTTATGATCGTTTGAAGTTTGCGTCAAAATCTCGCATATTTTTTTAAATTTAATTTTGGTTTTTGTTTAAAAACATATGATTTTTTGCGATTTTATTTCAATTTTGAATTTTTATGATTTTGATTAAACAAACTAGGGGTAATCAAAATGATGCAAATATATTAAATACCTAAGAAAAACTTGCGCATTTTATAAATTTACCCAAATACCCCTAAAATACATTTTAAATCCATTTTGACAATTATTTCATTAGTCTTAATAATACATAACAAATTTAGGATTTAATTTATATATGACTTTCATAGGAAATGGATCTAGAAGGATAAACATAAAAAGGATAAGTAGATCACTTGAAAAATCATATGACTTTTTATTCAACTTTATTCAATTTGATTTATTTATGAGTTTTGGTTTAATAAGTGAAAGTCATATCACAAGTTATATAGAGTGATCATATCATGATGGTTCAACAAAAAGGAAAATAAACAAAAAGTAGGTTAGGCATATCATGAAGTAGAATAATGATATTTGATTTTTAGTTGATTTCTACTTCATGCAAATGATTGGATACTAATGAATGAGAGATTTAGGTATCCAAAGAGGACCGTGAGTGACGGTTCCTTTGGGCACCCAAATACATCGTGTTTGCTTTTGGAGAGATAGTGATGAATGATCCCTTTTGAGTGGAGTTAGTGTTTCATCTTTAACTTTGGGCCTCCATTCAAACCTTGGACAAACATTATTTTTAGTTTTCAAATTTCCATAATCATTTACTTGAATATTTGGATAACAATGATTTTTGAATTTATAATTTGAAGGAAATTTGTTTGCATTTAATTTGAGGTTGGGAGAAACATGATTTTGTAAATAATGGTGATTTTGATTTTGATTTACAAATCCTTTATTTTCATTTCTCCCATTATTTGGTTTATTCAAGATATTCATATTCATATTCATATTCAACTTGCTTTTGGATTTTGCTTTATATTGAGAATTTATGTGTTGAAATTTTTTCTTTATAATTTCCTTAAACAAGTTAATTTTTGTTTTTAATTCATCATTCTTAATTTTGAAATGATGTCTAGCTTTATTATAAGCGATTGTGTTATCTTTAAGAGTGGAAGCAATAGAGTCAATATGATTTTGATAGTTATTTCTAAATTCTTCAAATGTTTCATCCATCTCTTTAATTTCAATTTTATAACTTTTACACATAGCACAATCACTTTTCAAAGTTGAATTTCCTAAAGACAATTTTTCATTATGTTCTTTTACAAAGATAATTTCTTTTTCAAGTTCCTTAAATTTTTCTTTAATATTATTACAATCAAAACACGGTTTTGTATTTTCAATTGAAGTGACATGGGTAAAGCTAGATAAGTTAGCATTTGATTCTACTTTAACTTTTGCTTTCAAACTTTTATTTTCTAAGCGAAATTCGTAATTTTCATTTTTCAATTTCTTAATTTTGCGATTTGTAATTTGTAGCAATTGTAAAGTAGAAATAGAATTGCAAACAATAAGAGATTTAGATTTCCTTACATTGCTATCGAAAGAGGCAAGATTTGAACATATAGTTCCTTTGACATCGTTTTGGCACTCCTCTTCCAAAGTTAAGTTTTCTTCTTCCCTTTCACTTGATGTGTACTCCATGGGTCCATTATGAGAGAAGCTTTCATGAATATTTGTGCAATCTTGTATGTTCTCCACTTCTTCCGTTTGTTCCATACCTGTAGATGGAGAATCATACAATTCTTCAAGAAATTTCCCTACTTTATATGCACTAGAAAAACAATATATCAATTTGAAAATTTCTTGAGATAAAGCACAGAAGACACTATTTAAAGCTTTTGCATTTAGATGACGTTCTAGTTTATTTGATTCATTCGCTGGTCTAACTATTGCCATATCCCATGCATTGATATCTAAATTTTTAATAAATATTTCCATTAATAATTTCCACCTTTTATAATTTCTCCCTTCGAATAAAGGTGGTCTAAGAGATCTTTCTTCTTCATAAAAATTTACCCCACTAGTAGAAGCGAGATCATGAGACACCATTATTCCCAGTTGTTAAGCCGATTTGGAATAACCTAGTTCTGATACCGCTTGTTGGTTCTGTAGGCGCCCTTAGAGGGGGGTGAATAAGGGTTTTAAAACTTTTACTTATATTTTGTAATACTTGAAATAATACGAGATCAAAATAATGATTTTGAATAAAGATCTAAATTGTTTATAATGAAAGAGATGATAATAAACAATTTAGATGAATGAAGAACAAAATCAATTTTATTAAACAAAGAGAGACGTGATTACTATTAATAAAATTGATTACAAAACTAGATTTCTATAACGCTAGAAATCAAAGGCGAATAATAAAAACCATTTTTATTTTCTATCCCGACTCGTATCCCCACGAACCGGTGGCTTTAGCCTATCCTCCCCCGGATATGGCCTCAAGCCGCTCTAGTCTTTCTATCCCCAGAAAAGGCCTCGAGCACCCCCTAGATCTAAACCCTAGACCCAGTCGCCAACACGAGGCGAATTCCTCTCTAAGTCCTACCCAGACCTAGTCGCCAACACGAGGCGATTTCTCTAAACGATTACAAATATAAATATAAAAATACAAAAGACAAATATGAAAAACTCCCTACGAGGTAATCTGAAGGAGACGCCGAAGAATCGCTGAAGATCGTTGAAGTCCAAGCGTGCGTTCTTTGCGTTGTGTTAGCGTGTTGATCCAAGCCTCCTTGATTCCTCCTTTTGAAATTAAGTGGGAGATGTGTTAGTTGGTCTGGAAATACGGCCCTCTCAAAGTTTCTGAAGTGCTGGAATAGGGCTCTTGGCAATCTGTGGTTGAAGAAGACGAAATCCACCTTTTTATAGGACTGGAAGCAAACGCCGGCGTTAAGAGTTAACGTCGGGCGTTGACTCAGTATAGAAATGTTTTGATGGCTTGGATCTTCGAAACGGGAAGGAGATTCTGCATCTTTGGAAACATTCATTTTAGGCAACCTTAACGTCGGCGTTGACTCTAACGCCTGGCGTTGAGTCAAATCATTCCCAAAATGCTCTTGCAATCACGGCAGCTTCCCTCCATTCCTTTTGCATCTTGGCGGGAACAAAAGTTAACGCCGGTCGTTAAGAGTTAACGCCGGGCGTTAAGAGTTAACGTCGGGCGTTAGCTCATTTCCATTCTTTTCAGCTTTAGAGCAAGTCCAGACCAAAAGCAGCATCCTAGTGTCATAATTGTTCAAACCTGCATGCTAAAAACACAATGGCAAACAAGATCAAATACAAAGGGATTTGTTATTCTCAAAATAAAGGGATGCGGAAACCATGTTCCAACACATCCATGGGGGCCCTTGATGGAATGAGACTGAGAAATGCATGATCATGCTTAGTTGAGTCAATATATGATATTGAGCTCACCAATTTCTGGAAGTCCATTCTAGATCAAGAAACTAAAATTGAATTATTAAGAGGGTGACACATTCCATGCCTCAAGTTCAATCTGGATGTAAGGGACAAAGTAACAAGACAACACTGAAACATTGGTGATAGGTTCATTGAGTTACGAACTCTTGTATTACTTGGGTAGCAAATGATGCATTGATAGATGTCACTCATTGCTTGTGATACTATAGTTAATACGTTCTAACTCAAGTGGGGACTGTTAGAGTCTTTGTGATCTAGAAGTAATCAATGAGTTTGATTGACTGCTAACGTAATATGAGCTTATGGGGTCGAACATAATAACGTATGAGAAATTGGTTATTTGATTGGAGTGGCTCAACTTATATGGGATATGATGGAAGAGCCAAGTTTGGAATGACTAGGAGAGAACTTGTGTCCGTTAGACTCTATGTCGATATGGTGATATCATCTAGAGATCAAGATGGCCTAATGTATGTCGACTTGATAGTTTGCTGACAGAGAATATGTCGACTAGACAAAGTCGACTAGGCGTCTCGTCGATATAATGTATATCGACTAGACGTGTCGTCGATATAATGTATATCGACTTGACAGTGTCGACTAGAAAAGACTGTTGGACATCTCGTAGATATAGTGTATATCGACGAGACGTCTCGTTGATATAGTGTATATCGATGAGACTGTGTCGACTAGAAAAAGACTGTTGGACATCTCGTCGATATAGTGTATATCGAAGAGACGTCTCGTCGATATAATGTATATTGATGAGACAGTGTTGACTAGATAGAGTCAGCTAGACAACTCGTCGATATAGTGTATATCGACGAGACGTCACGTCGACACAGTCAAAGATAGTTAATTCTCCTTTTTTAAACCCTGAACCCAGTTCGGCTTTTCTTTGGTTAATTCCTGTTGTAGTTGAACCTGATTCACTAGGTATTATGTATAGATATAATATTTAGTTAGGGTTAAGGTTTTTATCATTCTCCCGAGCCCTCAAGAAGAGTTCTGTAGAGCGGTGACGGCAAACCCGACGACTTTCTCTTTTGCGAATCGGAAACCAAGCGTCGGTCCTCTCCTAGGAGCGAACCTAGCAGTTCGTGGAGACAAAGGCCCCGATTCTTCCAGCCTGCTTTCGATTGTCGACGACAAGGTGTTTCTCCGGTTAGTGAGGAAATCCCGTAAAGTCGCAAACCTATTTCTGCGTAATCGGAACTCAATAGAACTAGTCCCTGTTTTCTGGAGCATCTTGACTGAGTTGTGACTCGATTCTGCACAGGTAATCTTTTATTGCATTTGATGCATTTATTTCCTGATTCATGGTTATCACTAGATCCTATTATTTCTCTTTTTGGTTGTTCTTATTTATTCTGATGCGCATATGTGATGTGTATACCCTTAAGGAAAACGCAACATCTATAGTTCTACATATCGTGGGTGGGTTATCAAACCAACCTTCATTTCGTATGGGAGACTCAGATGGTCTAGGTAAGCACTTTTGGCAAGCTCTCGGGTGTGCAATGGAACCTCCGACGATACCCGACCTCCTCCGTTGTTCTCAGCAACCAATGAGTAAGGTCAATTCTGACCACATACATCTCAGGGTCCAAAACTGTGTTTCTTTGGTGCCCGCGAACATCAGAGTTTCGGGACCTACTTCGGCGTTATGGCTTGAAGAAGTGAACATAAGTTGAAATCGCTATCGAATGGTGACACAATTTATTTAGGGCAATCATCACACGCCTTACTCAGGCTCGATTTCTTAATCTCTTATTACCGTATCTTTTGATTTATTTTAATTCAGATATTATCATTCTATAAACAAAAATATTACATAATTTTCAATGAATGTATTTGTTGGAATCGAGAATCGGCCCAACGAGGAGTTCGGACCCCCTGAAAGGGGGGCTGCTAGCACTTACTAATCCCGCGGAAGAACCTGGGCGAAGACTTGGAGCTAAAAAACCGAACCTTGGCTACAGTGTGGATGTCCCACCACACACCCGAAAGATCTTTAGAGTGTTTCCCCTCCTAAGCCAGAACTGAAGTCGGGCACCTTGGAGAGCCTGAGGAGCTAACCAAGAATGTCCTAAGGAGGAAGAAGCCAAAGAAGTGGATCCTCTCCAAAGGTGCCCTACATAGTCTATATATAGTTTTCCTGTACTGGTCTGCAAATAGCGTAACTCCGTCTTTTGGTTTTACTAATCGCACCCCAAACTGGTCTGCTAACAGCCAAACTCCGCTGTTCTGAAGGGTTATTGGCAACCCACAAAGGGTATCAGGGTAATTTTACTTGCAGACCCCATTGGGCGAGTGGTCCGTGAAGGCGTCATTCGCTAGTCTTCCTGCGAGCAGGGCTCGCGAGATCTCCCCTTGCGAGTAGAGGTCCTACTCGCCTCGCTCCATGGCGCGGCGAGTCCTCACTCACCTCGCTATGGCTAAAGGCTCCCCAATGCGGTGTGGGAACATGCCTCGCCCTCGCCATGCGCTACTCGCGAGGTCGGCCCCCTGGTTCGCCTCGCCTCGCCTTGGGTAGATGCCTGCCGCGAGTCGACAAGGCGCTCCTTGACTCGCCTACGACTCTCGATTCCCATTTTTGCCGCCCTGGCGAACACTGGGTTGTACAGTATTATAAATATTCCAATAGAAGCAGCTTTCAACTGCAAAGAAACTTACTCCAGCATTGCAAACGTCCGAGGATTAAGAATAATGTACTTCGGTGATGGAGAGCAAAGCAAATCTAACAACAGAGAGACGATGACAACGAAGAACGAACCCTATTGTGAAGGTTAACTGAAGAGAGGGTAAAATATAAGGCTCGAGAATAGGCAAGAAAAGTGGAAATTTAATTGTAAAATCGTTCAAAATTTTATCATTATTTAATGCATTTAGTAATACGAGTGACAGACACGGGGCTCCTTCCCTATGACCAACTGCGACAGTACATCGATCGCGACAGCACTCCGGGCATGACATTGTCTGATGCTCTCGGGTAGGATGCGTCCGCATCTATTTATATTTTTATTTAATGTCTTATTTTGTATTTATATTTTTATTTAATGTCTCTCTCTTCCCCTCTCCTTCTCTCTCATCTATCTCCCTCTCACTCACCCCAATCTCTCTCTATATATTTCTTTTTCTTTGATCTTAAATAGATGGGGTTTCTCTTACGTAATTTTCTCTCTTTATTTTTTTAACTCTATTTCTCTTCCTAATTTTTTAAACTGAAAGATAAAAAAAGAATATTGAATGTTTAACAAAAGACATTTTCTCTTTTAATATAGTATAGATAAAATCAAAAATTAATTTATTGAGCATTAATCCATAGCTTAGCTGTAAGTCTGTATGTCAACCATTTGGATTCCACCAAGTATTTTCTTCATTACAAAAACGAACAGCTAATGCCGTTGAACTGATTAAATTATTAATGACATTACTTTAACTTAAAACTATTGAAATAAGTTTAATTATTTACATTGCCTTTTTTTATGAAACTCCACAATGATTGTTCAAATAAATATTTAGTAGTCAAAATAATTTACGATTAAAAATTATCAGATCCTCGCATTTTTCACTATGAAGCAGGCGAATGCCTCTCTGAGTATGTTAAATTACATGTTGCACCTCTCTATCTTTTGAAATTACAATAATCCGGATAATTTTTGTGCATATATGTTATTAAATGTAAACATATAGGTGAGATTTTTATAATTTTCTGTAATTATGCTAACTGGCAGGAGAAGCTCGGGTAATTAATAGTAATTATGTATATTTTAAAGAATGATAGATGTAACGTGACTTTCTATTTTGTAGTTGTGTGATGTAATAAGTGTGGTTGCATAAGCCACAAAGTTGTTTGTTTGTACGAGTCGCAACTAAGAAATTAAGGAATTTGATCACGAATAGGTCATGTTAGTGGGTGGGAGGTCGGGATCATGACACTATCAATCAAAAGAATTGAACTTGATTGACATGGTGGGCTGAATGCGCTGATAAATAATGGCAATTGTTATCCGCAGATCAATTTTGTCTAGTTTACAAATTGTTATTCGCAGACCAATTTTAAACTTGAGCATTCAATATCTTTGTTCTCCTGAGCAGGGCCCGACAACGAAGAAACATCTCTGACGACCTTCTGAGCACTTCATTGTGTGCACGGATCGTGATTCGTAGAAAAATGCACTGATAGAGGCCGAGTTGAGGAAACAACACGATTTCTTCACCGTTCATGCGATTACAGTTTGTTTGGGAAGATTTAGATAGCTAGGGTTTGTTTGGGAAGATTTATATAGCTAGGGTTACTCTCTCCCAAACAAATCGAAATCGCATGAACAGTGAAGAAATCGTGTTTCTTCCTCAACTCGGTCTCTATCCGTGTATTTTTTTACGAATCACGATCCGTGCACACAATGAAGTGCTCAGAAGGTCGTCAGAGAAGTTCCTTCGTTGTCGGGCCCTGCTCAGGAGTACAAAGATATTGACTGCTCAAGTCTAAAATTGATCTGCGGATAACAATTTTTAAACGTACTTGAAAAGATTGATCTGCGGATAGCCATTTATGATCTGCGGATAACAATTCCCTAAATAATATATACAAATTATATGAAGGGAAGTATTCATTTATTCTCCTCAAAACCTCTCAATACTAGTTTTATTGAAGCACTCAAAGTATAGCATTTTTTTCAAGTAAAATATCTAAATCAGAACCTAAGATTTTGACAGAATTTGAATTATGTGGCCTACAATGATTTATTTATTTGAAATTGGTCTCAAAAAATTTGGATTGGTTTGATACAACTTTTAACAGTTTTTGATGGGTTGACATTGATATGGCTCTTACCCGGTGATTATGTGAAAATACAATATTTTTATTAAAAAATGGGAAAATGACTTACAACAACAACACTCAAGTCTTTATCCCACCATAGTGGGGCCGGCTATATGGATCCTTTGTCGCCATTGTGCCCTATCTTTAATCATAGCCTCACTAATGCCTAAGTATATCATATCTTTCCTTATAGTTTCATTCCAAGTCTTTTTTGGGCTACCCCTCCCCCGTTTAACATGTCTAGTGTCTAAACTCTCACAGCGCCTAACAGGTGCCTCTAATGGTCTCCTATGTACATGTCTGAACCATCTTAAATGAGCTTCTCGCATCTTCCTACAATTCGCGTCACTCTTGTCTTATCCCTGATACATTCATTCCTAATTTTATCCAGTCTCGTGTGACCACACATCCACCTAAGCATTCTCGTCTCCGCAACTCCCATTTTTTGCTCATGTACATCATTCACTGCTCAATGCTGGAACATGGTTTTCCGCATCCCTTTGATTTGAGAATTAAAAACCCTACTTGCATTTGATCTTGTTTGTCATTGTGTTTTTAGCATGCAGGTTTGAACAAAGATGACACTAGGTTGCTGTTGATGGTCTGGATTTGCTCACAAGCTGAAAAGAATGGAAGAGAGCTAACGCCCGGCGTTAACTCTTAACGCCGACGTTGACTTTCGTTCCCACCAAGATGAAAATGGCATGGAGGGAACTTGTCGTGATTGCAGGAGCTAGCATTTTGGGAATGATTTGACTCAGCGCCAGGCATTAGACTCAACGCCAGCGTTAAGGTTGCCTAAAATGAATGTTTCCAATGATGCAGAATTTTGTTCCTGTTTTGATGATCTGAGCCATCAAAATATTTCTATACTGGGTCAACGTCATGCGTTAGCCTTAACGCCGCTGTTAGCGTCCAGTCCTATAAATAGGTGGATTTTGTCTTCTCCAACAACCAATGCTAAGGAGCCCTATTCCAGCATTCTGAATTAGTTGTGCGGGCCGTATTTCCAGACCACAAAGGATCTCCCACTAAATTTCAAAAGGAGGAATCAAAGGAGGCTTAGATCAACACGCTAACTCAACGCGAAGAATGCACGCTTGGACTTCAACGATCTTCAGCGATTCTTTGGCGCCTCCTTCAGATTACCTCATATGGAGTTTTTATATTTGTCTTTTATATTTATCTTTGTAATAGGTACGCGAATTCGCCTTGTGTTGGCAACTAGGTCTGGGTAGGACTTAGGGAGGAATTCACCTCGTGTTGACGACTGGGTCTAGGGAGTCGATCTAGGGGGTGCTCGAGGCCTTTCTGGGGATAGAAGGGATAGAGCGGCTTGAGGCCGCATCTAGGGAGAGATCGGTTAAAGTCAACCGGTTCTTAGTGAGAAGAGTCGGTATATAAAACGAAAAGAGTAATTCATATATATTTCGCCTTCAATTTCTAGCGTCATAGAAATCAGATTTTGTAATCAATTTTATAAATGATAATCATGTCTTTTCTCGTTTAATAAAATTAATTTCATTTATAATTTCTATCTCCTTACTTTTGATTTAACTTACTTCTAATAAAATATCTAAAGTTTTCTATACAAGATTAAAGTTTTCTAAAACCCTTATTCACCCCCCTCTAAGAGCGCCTCAAGATCCAACACTCAACACTCAGAACCGTAGAGCATTGCCGGCCTAATTGGAAAAAATGGGAAAATGACTTAATTAAAAAAATTTAAATGATATTTTAAATATTTTTATGTTTTATGTTTGTTAATTTTTCAATGGATGTGTGCTGCTCGAATTGTTCGTGAACCGGACAAGAATAGTATTCTCGAATGAGAATGACAAAGGCGACGAAGATTCTTGGAGGTCCTACTACACACAAAGAGACATTCTTAAAGAGCTTCCCCTCTTGAAGTTAACAAAATCTCATGACGTGTGGTGATCTTGCACACCAGTCCTATATTCCCTCCCATGTTGTTCTCAGTGACCCGGGTCTTGCATATGTAGTTAAGTAGTTGAGTTGTGACATGAGTGCGCGCCACGACGAAGAAAATGAACTGGCCATCAATATTGAAAGTTGGGGCTAAAGCTGAATATTTTCGAGTGAAGAGGATAGTAGTCTCCATGAATCACACTCGTTAAGTTTAGTAAGAGAGAAACAACTTTATCACAAAAACAAAAAGAAAAATTAGAAAGAGGAAAAATGAGAAAGAAAGCATCACAGATTACACAATTTTTATAAAAGTTTTCCGAAAATAACACATGTTCGAAAAGTTCTCTTCCACAGATGTGGGAAACACTATCTATCCAAGTCGCAGAGCCTTTTCCATCTAGAGGCTCAACAATCTTTTAGAATCTCTTACACTGGGGATTCATAAACCACATCATTGATCTTATGAAAAGAGATTCAATAGCTCTTACCAAGACCTTTGTGCTAGGATGCTTGAAAACTTTCACATATCTATTAAGAAGATCTTATAACATCTACAGAGAGTGAAAAAGAAAAGGTTGGGAGAGGGACGAATATTGGAAGAGGATGTGAGAATATAAATAGTCTGTGTCTCAACAGATGAAATCATGATTTACATTAGAGAGTAAGAGGAGAGAGTGAAGAAGGGAGGGTTCTTGCTGCACTTTGATCTGCATTCTCTATGCGATCTTCTAACTTATGCAGCTTCGCATTTATTTCACTTCTGGTCCCTCGTGCTCTTTCTTTCTCTCACTCTTCTGATCCTTTGATCTTCAAGTCCTCACAATACTTATATATAACTGCCTTTTATCCAGCTAATTAAAGGATTGGAGAGGGTTTGAGGTAGAACCTCCTATATTTTTCTATTCTACACCTGGGCTCCAAAAATATGGGTGTCTAAGAGGGTATCTTTAACTTTGTTGACTCGGCAGCGGATCTATTTTGCATTCGAACAAGAATGTCAATCCAATCGGCTCCGTTCGGCGAACGTTGAGCCTCAGTCAGTGCCTGTAGAGTCTTTCTTAGTTGGCATTGAAAAGTTGATCTCGGTCGGCAAACAAAAATCATTGGTTGATCGTTGAATGCTACAGTAGAGAATTGTGGTCGGTGTTCTGATCCCCAATCAAGCAACAAATACTCGGTCAGCGAATGAGTTCCCAAGCGATGAATGCTTGACCGACGATCTCTAATCCCTTCTGAGCAACCATGCCATTTCTTCTCGACTTCTTTCTTGACTTCTTTGAGCTTCTTCCTTCTGCTTCAAGGTCCCTTCCTTTGGCTTCTTTAGAGGTGGGAATAACTTGCATGTCAAAGTTTTTGTAAGACGCATCATCAATCATGTATGGTTTTGTGTCATCAAATTCAAGATATTTTCCTAATAATCTCCCCATATTTGATTAGGGCAAAGTTATATAAGATTGAAGAAGGAACTTACAAGAGAAGTAGGTCCTACTATAGGGTTTTCTCCCCTTGTTTCCTTTATTCCAATCCATGTTTATATTCCTCCAATATATTCTCGAGAGGAGGTTGGAGGTGTTGAAATCGATTTCTCGATCTCTTGTGAAGCTCGGGCCCTCAACAAGTTGAGGGGAAGCTAGCCCTTACTGATCCCTCAGAACGAACGGATTGGAGACTTGGAACTAGACTAAGACCTTAGTCACAGCGAGGAGGTCCCACCACAAACCCGGAAGATCTTTGAGCGCTTCCCCTCCCAAGCCAAAGCTGAGACTGGGCACCTTGGAGAGCTAGAGAGCTAAACCAGAGTAACCTAGGGAGGAAGAAGCTCAGAGTCTGAGATTTGAATCCTCTCCCAAGGTGCCCTTCAAGGTCTATTTATAGTTTTTTGTTCGTGGCTTGTTAATAGCGGAATCCCGCCTTACATTCTTACTATACGCAGCCCAAAATGGTCTGCCAACAGCCAAACTCCGCTGTTTGGAGAGGCTAACTGCAGACTACCAAGGGCTTTTGGGTAAAAACATCTCTGGACCCTCGCTGGGCGAGTCGCCCCTTAGGCCTCCTCTCGCGAGCCTGACTCGCGTGTCTTCCTGCGGGCTACCGGCGAGAGTCCAGCTCGCCTGCCCCCTACGAGCATCTACCGGGAAGTCGACTCACTCGCCATATACGAGCGGCTGCCAGGGGACTTGCTCGCCTGCCTCCTGCGAGCGAGCCCTTTGGCGGTCCTTGTCTCGCCCTCCTCATCACTTCCTTCGCCTGCTAACCTCCCGATATATGCTCATCTCCTAGCGAATACTAGGGGTTATACACAATCCCCGCTCTTCGCGAGGCTACTTAGGCTCACGAAGAAAGATTCAACCCCTGGTATTCGTCGGCCTCTTGATGACGTGGCGCGAATCTTTGGGTGGGGCTCAGGCCTGTTGCTATATATACCATTCCTCCCAGCTGGTGCTCAAACTTTTTCTTCCTCTTACTCTCTTCTCCCCCTCGCCAAGAGACTCAGTGCGATGTCGAAGAAGGAAGAGATGATGGCCCGCCTTAAGGCCTCGCAGGCGGCCCAGAAGGCCAAGGCAACCGCGCTCGCTTCTTGGGCCTCGCCGCAGCGTGCTTCGCCTCACCCCCTCATAAAAATGGCGAAGACCGTCCGGCGTTCGCCCAGCGAGGATGAGTCTTCTCCTCTGTCTCCCTCCTCCCACGATGATCTCGCCTCGCATGTACTAACGCAGAACACTCCCCCTGGGGGAATACCCGACAACTTCGGTGACTCGCATTCCTACCCCTGGGAGGATCGACCTTGCATCCCAGGTTGTGAGAACCTTTGATATGCGGGCCTCGCCTTTGCAGCCAGGTGAGTAGTTCGCCTCACCCCTCACTGTATATTTCATTGCTCGCTAAGTCTCCCATATTCCTTATGTAGTGTCTCCTCTTGCGAACTTGGAGGAGCTGATTCCTCCTTCGGAGGACCCCCCCCCCCCCCCCCTCCGAACCAAACCATCATTACCCTAGGGTTCAGCCTCCTGGGACAAAGAAGTCCCGGAGGGACATTATTTGTCGATCCCGGGTTCGCTGCTGGAGCCACGGTCCGTCCCGGTCTGGGGAAGGTTGTTACCCCCCACCTTCGTGGAAGCTTTTAAAGGCTAGCCGGGCACTTCTCACCAGCGGTCCAGCGCCCTTATTCCCCCGCCAGGTTAGACCATCCCTGTCGAGTTCCTTTTTCTCATCCTCCCCGCTGATCTCTACCTCGCAGGTGATCCTCTGACTCCACCCACCGAATCAGAGCATGGAGAGGTGGAGATGTCGCCACCCCCCTCGCTGGTCCAGGTCGCGGATTTTTTGGGTGACCCTGGCAATCCAGAGCCAATGAAGAGGCGGGTCACTGAGATATTCCAGAAACACACTTCCATGCTGCGGGAGTTATACGAACAGAATCGGCTGGATCGGCTCGCGTATGAAGAGAAGTTTGCGGCGATGGAGGACGTGAATGCGCGCATTCTTGCTGAGGTGCGGCCGATCGATCGCAGCGAGGTCACCTCACCCGGGGTGCACATTGCGCAGATTGAGGATTACGCGTGGTTGCTAACTCGCGAGGCCCAATCGGTTCGCGAATAACACTACCCGTGAGTCCCCCCCCCCCCCCCCCCCGCTCGGGTGTGCGGGGACGCGGACGCTGGAAGTGGGTTCGCTGCTCAAAGGCCTCCTGTAATTTACTATTTGCTTTCCCTTCCCCCCCCCCCCCCCTTATTGGGGGTTTTAAACAATTTGGCGATCTGGATACTAATAATTTTGACTCGCTTGCGAGCCTGCTTTTTCTGTTTTCACTATTTTTGTCGTTATATCAACCTCGTCCGCCCCTCGCAGACTTTTCTCTTAATAATGGTATTTTGTCCACCTTGCTCTCACGACTCGCTCTCGCGACTCGCACTCGCGACTCGCCCTCGCGACTCGCTCTATTTCTTTGCACAGGTTTCGCTCGCCCGTGACCAGTTCGGAGGGATTTTCTGCAGGGCGCCAACTCGCTAGGAGCGGATAAGGCTCCAGGAGGTGGAAAAATATCGCTCGGATCCGCTATCCGCAGGCCTTGGCGCTTCGAATCCTTCCCGCCATTCCCATTTCTATAAATAGACTCGATCTTTTTCTTTCTAACCACCGCATGTACTGCTCTTCCTTCCCTCTTCTCTTCTTCTGGCTCTCTCGCAGATCCTAGCTCGCGCTCCCTGCGTTTTGACTTGCGGACCTACGTCATCATGGTCGCAGATGTGGAATCGGAGGGGCGGGCCAAGTGCGTTGGTGCCTTCCACGAGGGCCTTTTCTTCTGCGCCAACCTCACTTCGGAGGAACATCTTGCCACGGTAGACAACTACATCCCTCCTGGATTTGTGGCTCACCGCCCTATCGAGCGAGACACCATCAGCGATCCCCACTCCGACGAGCTCGCAATCCCCATCGCCCATTTTGAAAATTGGCTACGACTCCCCCTCTGGCCCGAAGTGCGTTAGGTATATATACATTTTTTTCCTTTCATGGCAATACTATTCCTGGCTCACCTCGCGAAGAATATTCTAACTCTTATCGATTCTTTTAGGTACTCAAGTACTTCGGCGTTCTGTTGAGTCAGTTGATGCCAAACGCGATTGCAGTGGTAGTCGCTTTCGCCAGCTATCTGCGGGCGGAGAGGATCGAGTTCAGTCTGCTCGTCTTCCGTAAGGTGTTCTCTTTCCGCGCCTACAAGGACGGGACGGACCACTTCGCGAGCCAGCACGTCACCATCTGCGAGACGGTGAACATGACTCACTATTGGACGCAGAAGTATGTCCTAGTGAAGGGTCCATTCGGCAATGTCTCCTACTCTCCCCTCCAGCGGGACGAGGCCACCTACCGCCCGCCCGCCTCGCTGGGGGGGCGAAGACGCGAAGCTGTACCAATATCTGACCGGGAAGAACATCGAAGTCGCCTTCCTCCGGCAGAGAGTGGACTCGCTGATGCCCGTCCCCCAAGGAGAAGGTTGGACTCCCCCCCCCCCCCAGCATCTAAGGCGAAGGACGTTGTGGATTTGTCCGAGCCAGAGACCTCCCTCTCCTCGTCGGCGAACCAGAAGCCCGCCGATGAGAGTGGCGAGCCAGGTGGCTCCGCCGACAAGCCCAAGCCGACGAGCCACAAGAATTTCGGGCTCGGCGCAAAGCTCCCGGATGCAGCTAGGTCTCAAGCTTACCTACAGCAGCCCCTCTCCCTGCCGCATCTACCTTCTTCATGACCAAGTCCTCTTTCTCGAACTATTTTATTCTGATATGTTGATCAAAGTACCGGGCCATCCGCCTCTTGACTTCCTCCTGCCGAACAGTAGCTAGGTCTCGGTAGGTCCAAGGACAGCCTTTGCTTCGCACCATTTTCCACTAGCCATTCTTCTTCCCCTTCGCCCGTGGCGACCACCCTGGGAGTTTTCACCTCGAACTCTATCGGGAGGACGACCTCGGACCCGTGAGAGAGCTTGAACGGAGTCTCCCTGGTGGTTGTATTTGGAGTAGTCCTCAAGGCCCAAAGGACCGAGGACAGCTGCTCTACCCAGTTGCCCCTGAGACTCTCCACTTTCTTCTTGAGTAGGTTGACAATTATCTTGTTTGCTGCCTCCACCTGACCATTACTCATCGGGTGGTGGACCGACGCGAACCCGAGGTCTATGCCGAGTTGAGTGCAGAAACTGACAAACTCTTCACTGGCAAATTGTGGCTCATTGTCTGTCACTATGGCCAGTGGGAGCCCGTGCCTGTAAATTATCTCGCCCCACACAAAATTTCTTACCACTTGGGACGTTACCTTGGCCAGCGCCTTTACTTCTATCCACTTGGAGAAGTAATCAATCATCACCAATAGAAACTTCCTTTGGCCACTAGCTTGCGGGAAAGGGCCTACCAGGTCCAAACCCCATATAGCAAAGGGCCAGGGAGCTGTGATGGTCCGGAGTCTTTGAGCTGGCAAAAGCTGGAGAGGAGCGAACAGCTGACACTTTGAACATTTCCTTGTGAACTCCGCTGCATCCTTGCTGAGGGTGGGCCAAAAGTATCCTTGCATCAACACTCTACCTTCCAAGGTTCGGCCCCCGGAGTGACTGCCACATTCCCCCGAGTGGATTTCTTCTAGGACTCTGGGGACCTCCTCCTCTGATACACAACGGGCCAGGATCCCTGAGAGTGTTTTCCTGTATAATCCTCATGCATGCAAGGAATAATAAGTCGACTTATACCTGAAGCATCGTTTATCCACGTCCCCTTCAGGGAACTTCCCCGATGTCAGGAAGGTGATGAAGGGGTCCATCCATGATGCTCGCTGATCTACCTCCATCAGTTCCCCTTCCTCGATGGAAGACCGAAAGAGTTCCGATACCGTCCCCCCAGCTCGGGGACCAAACCTGGCTAAGAGGTCTGCCGGGGTGGTCTGCTCCCTCGGCACATGCTTGATGGAGAAAGTGCAAAATTGTCTGATGACCCCCTTGACCTTCTCCAGGTAGCGTTGGAGGGTCGGCTCATTTGCTTCGAATTCCACCTGACTTGGCATGCCACCGCCATGGAGTCCATGGAGACCTCCACGTCTTGTACTCCCAGCTCTCGGGCCAGCCGCAGGCCCGCTATCACTGCCTCATATTCGGCCTGGTTGTTGGTAATTGGAAAACGGATGCTTAAGGCTTGCTCGGTCTTTGTCCCTTGGGGCTTATGAGGATGATTCCTCCTCCATAGGAGTGCTTCCCTGATGCACCATCCACCAGCATCTTTCATGCCACCGAAGTAGGAGATTCATGCTCCCCCACTTCAGTTGCGTAGTCCAACATGAAGTCCGCCACTGCTTGTACCTTGATAGACAGCCTAGGCACAAACACGATGTCGAACTCACTCAGCTCCATAGACCATTTTGCCAGCCTCCCCGAGTGCTCCACCCCCTCCATGACTTTGCGAAGTGGGTGGTCGGTCACCACCTTGATCGAATGCGCTTGGAAATAAGGTCGGAGCTTCCGGGCCGATACCACCAATGCGAAGGCCAACTTTTTAAAATGGGGTATCGGAGCTCTGCCTTCCTCAGCACTTGGCTGATGTAGTAGATGGGGAACTGCCTCATCCCTTCTTCCCAGACCAACACCGAACATACTGCCTCGGATCCTACCCCCAAGTATAGGGATAGATCCTCCCCTGGTCTTGGCCCCCGGAGTAGAGGAGTCTGGGTGAGTTGCTCTTTCAAAGCTTGGAAAGCTTCCTCACACTCTGAGGTCCTTTCAAATTTTTTATTTCCCCTTAGCACCTTGAAGAAGGGTGCACACTTCTCACCCGCTTTAGAGAGGAACCTACTGAGCCCGGCCAATTTTCCCGTGAGGCTCTGAACCTCCTTTGAATTTCTTGGTGGCCCCAACTCCATGATTGCTTTGACTTTATCTGGGTTGGGCTCTACCCCAGCTGGGGTGAGCAAGTGACCTAGGAACTTTCCCCGGCTAGCCCCGAAGACACACTTCAGGGGGTTGAGCTTCATCTTATACTTCCGCAAGATCCCAAAGGTCTATTCGAGGTCTCGGAGGTGGGACTCGAGGTCTCGGCTCTTTATCATGAGATCGTCAACATAGACCTCCAGATTTCTCTCTTCTGCTCTCGGAAGACCCTGTCCATCATTCGTTGGTACGTAGCCCCTGCATTCTTGAGCCCAAAGTGCATCATCTTATAACAATAGCACCCATCACGGGACGTCCTTGACATCGGTGGGGGGGGGGGGGGGGGGGGAGAGGTGGGCATGCGGATTTGATGGTAACCTGAAATTGCATCTAAAAAGACATTATAGAAAAACCGACGGCTGAATCAACCAGCGCGTCGATTCTAGGAAAGGGGTAGCAATACTTGGGGCATGATTTATTAAGTAGTGAGAAATCAACACACATGCACCACTTACCTCCCACCTTTTCACCATCACCACATTGGAGACCCAGCCTAGGTACTGGATCTCCGGTATAAAACCTGCTCGGAGGAGCTTGCCCACCTCTTCCCTGATGGGTCCTTCTAGCTTGTCGGCGATGGCTCTTTTCTTTTGACGGATGGGTCGAGAACCGGGATCAAGGTTGACACGGTGGCATGTCAGGTCCGCATCAATCCCGGGCATCTCTGTCGCGCTCCAAGCGAAGACGTCCACTTTCTTCTGCACGCAGGCTAGGATTTTCTCCTGCTCCTCCAGGTCGAGCTCTCCTCTTATTAGGACCTTCTCCACCACCCCATCCCGGGTGGTAAGCTCGAGCTCCACGACCTCCTCCACGGACTCCAGCCGGGATTGCTCTCCCCAATCGCCGTCCTTCCCCTCACCGCTAGCGAACGCATCGGCCTCCTTCTCCCTTCCTTCTTCTCCGATCGCCATCAGTTCTTCTGCCCTTCTTTCCTGGGCATGTCCCCCTTCCTCTTCCTTCTCCTCCTCTCCTTCCTCCTGCTCCTCTGCCTCTCCCACCTGGGCCTTTCCTTCTCCCCTTCTTTCCTCCTCTGCTTCCTCTCTAAGACCCGCCGGCTCCCCCATCTCTAGATCCCATTCCTCTGCTCCGGCCATCCAGAAGATGGTGTTCACGGTCGTCACGTAGCACTGCCTTGCAACCTTTGGGTCCCCTCTTACCCTAACCTGAACTCCTCCCGAGTTGAACTTGAGACATTGGTGGAAGGTGTAGGGGACGCAGAGGAAAGCACTGATAAGCGGCCGTCCGAAGATGGCACTATAGCTGCTAGGGACGTCCACTATGACAAAGCGGCAGTTCTGAGACTGCCCCCCCAGGACCACATGGAGTCCCACTCCTCCTTCTACCTCCTTCCTCTCCCCGGAGAACCCAAACAACAGGCCATCCGAGGCCAACACCCTCTTGTTCTCCACCTTCATCTCATCGAACGCCTTCTTGAAGATGATGTTGACGGAGCTTCTGTTGTCCACGAGAATCTGGGACACCGTGAAGTTCTCAATGGCAGTCTGGATGACCAGCACATCGCAGAAAGGGTCTTCGTGACCCGGCATGTCCCTCTGAGAGAAAGTAATTTTTTCGGCCGGGGGTGGGGCTGTGGACGTTGAAGCCACGCTCCAGCGGTACATGGTATGGAGTCTCGCCTTGCGGGTTGCCTCAGCCCCCACCCCCGTGGATCTCTCTGATCCCTCCTCGGGTCCCCAAATCGACCCTATCCTTGCACATTTCCTCCTCATCCTCCCGAGGCAAGACCTCTTCAATCCTCACCTGCTGTTGCTGCTGCCGCGGTGCTGGCACTCTGGTCCTCTTCGTCTCTAAGAACTCCGGGCAAGTGGTCGTCGCGTGACCTTCCTCGTCATGGAAGTCACAATATGGCAACGTCACCTCTCCCCTCTCGGCCTCTGCCGCCCTATTCCCCCTTCTCCTTCCTGCTCCCGCTTATTCTCCTGCCCCTTCTCTCCTTCCTCTTCCTCCCCTCCCTCGCCTGATCGCCATGGCCTGCTGAGGCAGGGGAGGCACCTGCCTTGGACCTTGCCTCCATCCCAACTGATGGGGTCTTCCTTGACCCCCATGGAAGTTACCCCCTCCCGGGGCGTAACCTCTCCCTTGACCTTGCATTCCTCCACCATGTTGCCTCCATCCCCCCTCTGGGGCCCTGGGCTCTTCTCTTCTCTGCACCTCCTGTTGCCTGACCTCCGGCTCACTGAGCTTTGCTAGCCTCCTGGTGAGCTCCGGATTGGCTTCCTCCCCTTCGATTTCCTCTGCCACCCTCTCCATCAACTCCTCGTAGGAGACGGGGGCCTTCCTCTTCAATCCCATCTTGAAGAAACTTTCCCTCAGCCCAACCGTGAAGGCGAGCTGGAGGGCAAACCCCAGCATCTCCTGGGTGAGCAATACCTCCTCCTGAAATCGATCTGCATAGTGAGCCAACGATTCCCTTGGCTCCTGCTTAACCTTGAAGAGGGACTCGGCGTCCTTCTTCCTCTTCTTCGAAGTCGAGAATCGCAACAAGAAGCTTCGACGCAAGTCTTCAAATGCGTAGATCGACCCCACATGGAGTTGATGGAACCAGTCCCCGGCCTACTCTTTCAGGGTGACGGCGAAGAGTCGACACTTACAGGCATCGGCCTGATAGAAACCGAGTCCTCGAATGACTGCAGGTGCTGGACAGGGTCGTCCCTGCCGTGGTAATAGACTCTGTCCCATTCCATGTACCCTTCCGGAACGGGTGCGGAAAGCACCAGCTCGCAAAAGGGGCTCCCCCCCCCCCCCCCCCCCCACCTGCCACCTTTTCCTGCTCCACTTGCCCCACGAGCTCCCTCGCTAGGATTGAGCTCGCTGGAGCCACACTTATGAGTGTCGCGCTCGCCGGAGCCATACTTGCCTGCGCCGCGCTCGCCTGCACCCTGCTCTCCCGCACAGTGCTCGCCAGCACCGAGCTCGTCGGCACCGAGCTCGCCAGAATCTCGCTCGGCGGGCTGGCAAACAACACTCGCCCCTCTAGGTCTCGCACCGACCCCCCGGACACTTCTTTTCCAGCCCTTCCTCCTGGGGCATTCTCGCCAGCCGCTACTGGAGGAGGGAACGCCTAAGGCGTCGGGGTCGCGAACTTGCTTCACAATGCCGCAACGGCGAACCCGAGGGTGTCGAGGAATTCCCTCCTGAAGTCCGAGAACATCCTTGGCGTCACCACCAGGTGTGACCCGCAAATCTCCTCGCCTTGCTCTTCATCTCCTGCCATGTCCCTTCCTTGGAACTTTCTTGGACCATCCACACTCCACGCTCACCGCACCAAAATGTTGAAAGTGATTTCTCGATCTCTTGTGAAGCTCGGGCCCTCAACAAGTTGAGGGGCAGCTAGCCCTTACTGATCCCTCAGAATGAACAGACTGGAGACTTGGAACTAGACTAAGACCTTAGTCACAGCGAGGAGGTCCCACCACAAACCCGAAAGATCTTTGGGCGCTTCCCCTCCCAAGCCAAAGCTGATACTGGGCACCTTGGAGAGCTAGAGAGCTAAACCAGAGTAACCTAGGGAGGAAGAAGCTCAGAGTCTGAGATCTGAATCCACTCCCAAGGTGCCCTTCAAGGTCTATTTATAGTTTTTTATTCGTGACCTGTTAATAGCAGAATCCCGCCTTACATTCTTACTATACGCAGCCCAAAATGGTCTGCCAACAGCCAAACTCCGCTGTTTGGAGAGGCTAACTGCAGACTACCAAGGGCTTTGGGGTAAAAACATCTATGGGCCCTCGCTGGGCGAGTCGCCCCTGAGGCCTCCTCTCGCGAGCCTGACTCACGTGTCTTCCTGCGGGCTACCGGCGAGAGTCCAGCTCGCCTGCCCCCCCCCCCCCCTTCCCCCCGCGAGCATCTACCGGGAAGTCGACTCGCTCGCCATATGCGAGCGGCTGCCAGGGGACTTGCTCGTCTTCCTCCTGCGAGCGAGCCCTTTGGCGGTCCTTGGCCCGCCCTCCTAATCACTTCCTTCGCCTGCTAACCTCCCGATCTATGCTCATCTCCTGGCGAATACTGGGGGTTGTACAGGAGGTCATCACTTTAGTTTGAGATTCGAGTTTGCACTTGCATATAGGGTAGATTCAAGAGTATTCTTGCTAGAGAAAACATATATAGACTTTCTTAGGATTCCATGATGCAAATAGATATTGCATATAGGGAAAAGTATTAGCAGGAATAGAAAATATGGAAATAAAAGGACATAAAGAGATCTAAAGCTATGGAGCAGGCATCATCAGACGGCAAATTTTTTTAATAAAGATTCCCCAATAAAATATGAGTATTAATCTCTTCCATAATTGTGGGATAATACTTCCTTCACCAAGGAGACGAGTCTTTTCCATTTGAGACTCCAACCCAACAAATCTTAAACATTAGAAATTCCAACCACTACATAACTCTTTTAGAAAGAGAGACTTGTAACCTTTACAACAGTTGAGAGTGAGAGCTTAGTTGACAGAACTTGTTGTGCTTCAAGAGTGAAGAGAGACAACTTCTTGAGAAAGGTTACAGACAGAAAGATTCAATTAAGGCTTACACTAGAGTTCTGTAGAGAATTCTTCTTCTTTCTATAATATATATATAATACACACACTCCACCTTTTCTATTAGCCAACCAGGAAGAAATGCAATAAATAATTCTCCTTCATTTTCTATTTAATTTCTTTCATATCAAAGTCCCGATAAGAGTGAGAAATTTTTCTTTTTCTAGAATTGTTTTGTCTTGTTCTGCAATGACTCTTCTGTATACAGTTGGTGCCCCATCAACTATTAGCTCGATCTTTGGTCAACAATCAACCAATCCCCGGTCAACTATCAGCTCAGTCCCAGTCAACTAACGGTCGGTAACTGATCAACTATTAGTGTCCATGGTTCGAGATTGTTGATCGATTGGTCTGTGATTAGAGATTTTTGACCGTCTGGTCCCAAGTCAAAGATCTTTGACTAACTGCTGAATGAATTTAGCAAACTTTATGTTTCTTCTGGCTTTCTTCTGTCTTCTTCTTCTTCTAAGGTTATTCATTTTCTGTAAGTAGTCCACATGAGTTTTCCTAATAGGTATTTGTGCTACTGGATAATGTTACATAATGTTTGGAATGTTGGCTTAAGCAGCCACCTTGCTGGAAGTACATAATGTTACATAATGTTTGTTATGCAAGATAAGGATGGACGATATTCCTTGTACTTATAAGAGAAGACTGGTTAAAAATCAATGGAAAAGCCATCAGGAATGACAAGTGATAACTCAGTGATGAAGGCGAGTGAGCAAAGCGAGGAATTAAAAACTTCACGAAAGGCCATCTATGGAGTAATTGTGTAAGAATGCATGAAAATCAAGGAGAAGTCATAAGGTAATCTCATAGAGATATGTGAGGAGTCCGATCAAGTGAGTTAGAGGTTTGGATAATGGGTTATCAGAATGTATAATGGGTTATCAGAATGGAAAACTATTTATGAGAGCGGATAACAGGTTATGGAGTTTATCAAATCGAAAAGGGACATATGTTAGATAATAATGTGACAGGATATCAGTGATCAAATCATAAACATTAACTATTTTCATTTTCGAGATTATCTGAAAAAATAACTTTGAAAAAAAAAACAATTGAAACGATGGAACGTGGGGTTATAAAAAGGAATTAGAGCATTACTGTAATTGTTAGGAAACTTGCAGGTTTGGATATATTTTTACTTTGCTCCCTGATTTTTTGTCTTCCTTTATGCTTTTCTACTAGAATGTCCGACTATGATTCCGATGAATTGTGGTTTGCATTGGAGCAAGTATTCCCTATGTGAAGCATGTTGAAGATGGGGGAGCCCGACAAAGAAGAAGGGTAAGGAGGCAATCATGACCTAGGGATCATAAGTAGCAAAAACAAGCTGGGAAGGATATAAGACCTTGAAGGTAAAGTCTAAGGAGCTGGAAGAAACCACGAAGGAGATGAAAATAAAGGGCATGGAGAGGGCCATGAAAAAGATATTGGGTATGAGATGAAAAGGAGAAGAGGATCTTAACATCTCTCTGTAGATTACCAGGAATAGGAGATTTTCCTCGCACTTGATTGGTATAAGATATCCAACTAAGAATATAGGAATACTAATATAATCTGAATTCTATTGCAAATTTAAAAAAAAAGACCAAGTTCTTGTTTATAACAAAAAATGGAGCAACAACAGATCCTGAAGGGAATAGAAGACTTAGCTCAATAAAGTTGTTGAGAAGACATCATCATATGTGTTGGCAATTTCTGTGGAGAGAATATAATAATTATGATGAAAGAATGACTAATGAAGTGGAGCATGAATGGCTTAAGTGTGTCACTAATAAGAGTTAGAAGGTTGATTGAATCACTAGTGAGAGCGAGAAGGTGGAGCTAGAGAGGGAGGAACAGCCATTATGAGAGGCAAATGTAGCTTTTGATGAGTCAAGCGAGAAGAGAACTGAGGTTCTTGGGGGAGAATTATCATCATGAATGATGACATATTGTAATTCACAATGAGAGACACGGTTGGAAGGAACACGAGATGTGGTCGAGCATCTACATCTCGATAAACAGGTGGGCAAGGGTAGGGAGGAGAGAAAGGAAAAGGAGGTGGGGAGAGAGGAGGAAAGGGAACAAGAAAGGGAGAAAGAGAGGTGAAAGGGAAGTAGAATGAGGGAATATGGAGGAGGGAGGAGAGAGAACTCAAGTTGCGAGAAGGGAGAGTCACTATTGCCCATGATGTGAAGAATTTGGTCTCTAGTGTGGATAGATGTGACTCATCCTCAGGAGCATCTAGAGGAATCTCGACACTACCAGAAAGCACATAGGAAGCAAAAGCGAGATGGTAGCCGAAAAAAATAATGTGTTGCAAAGCTACAAGGTGCACAATAATAGCAAGAGAAGTTGATGAAGCAATAAACAAGCGGTCTTGAAAGGACATCATAATCAAGATGGTTTCACTAGAGGGGACACTGAAGGTATTAAGTGAAAAGATGGCAGAGAAGGAGGATCAACAAGAAATAAGGTTGACTGACGGATCTGTCATCTGTGGGTCGGGGTCATTGGGAGAGGTGGAAGAAAGTGAGAAGAGGTTCAAAGCAGAAGAACAACTTGCTGAGATAGATAACATTACTAATTAAGCAATAATGTCTTGGAGGCATGTGCTAAAATAGTCCAGATAATGGAAGAAGTACACCATCTCTAGTGTGATGTGGGTGAGGAAGTGAAGTGGTCAACACCAACTTAAAGAATATGATGCAATTGATGGCATAGATAATGTTGAAACCAGAGAACCGGTCTCGATGTTCGCAACGGGTAAGCAGCTGACCCTTACTTGACCTGAGCTAGAACACTTGAATAGTTGCTGAGAGCTGAAGGGCCTCCCAATTGTCGGTGTTACTCAGCCTGATTAGTGGTCTCTAGTCGGGGTCTTACCTAAGGTGATGACTCTAAACCCTTTTCATCAATCATAGGTATGCTACATATCAATTACAATGCGCCTTCTCGCGCCTACTCGGCCACATGCATCTCGGCCATATCTTCCATCACCTTCTCTACTTTCTTCGTCTTCTTATTCCTTATCTTTCTCCTGGTCCCTCCTGCTTCTCTGGTCAATTTGGAGGTGGAGGACTTTTTCCTGAAACCGATCTGCGTAGCTTCCCAGCGTCTCCCCCTTCTTCTGTTGAATCAGGAACAGGGACTCCGCTCCTTCCTCCCCTTCTTCGAGGTGGAGAACCTCAACAAGAAAATCCAACGCAGGTCCTTGAAACTGTAGATGGTACCTGATGGGAGCTGGTGGAACCAGTCTTTTACCTATCCCTTGAAAGAGATGGCGAAGAGCCTGCACTTGGAGGCGTCCGTCATCTGTCTGATCGAGACCATGTCTTCAAACCACTGGAGATGCTGGAGAGGGTCATCCTTGCCGGTGTAGTAAGACATGGCAGGTTCACTGAACCCGCCTAGAATGGGAGCTGAGGTAATCAGCTCGCAGAAGGGACTCCCCCACCCTCCCTGGTGAGACGGAGGCATTCTCCCTACCTCCTCACCAAGGCAGCTGGTCCCAGGCAAGCTGTTGAAGAGGGCTCGTGCTTGGAGGCTCAAGCCTTCCTCCGAGGCTGGCCCCTTCCCTTGCCTACGTGCTTGCTCTGTCTCCACCATAGACGGCGGGGCAAGCACGGGTGCTGGTGGTGTCGAGCACTCATCGTGAGGGGGGAGTGCGACCCGCAAGAGCTCCAAGATCGACTTCCTGAACTCCTCAAAGTCACCCTTCTTCACGCACTCGCTGGTAGGGGGCGAGTCCCCCGGCTCATCGCTTCCAGCCATGAGACTTGCTAAGAGCTTTACGAACTAGCTGCTTCCACGCTCACCGCACCAGAATGTTTAAACCAGAGAACCAGTCTCGACGTTCGCAACGGGTATGCAGCTGACCATTACATGACATGAGCTAGAACACTTGACTAGTTGTTGAGAGCCGAAGGACCTCTCACCGAAGAAGACTTGGATCTTGAAATAGACCCCTTGAGCTGCAGCGAGGAGGTCCCACCACAAACCCAGAAGTTCAAAGAGAGCTTCCCCTCCCAAGCAAATGTTGAGTCTGGGCACCTTGGAGGGCACTAAGGATCACCTCACCGCCTACCTTAACTGACAGGGGGTGGAGTGCTTTCTCTCAAGTTACACGCGAGGGAGAGGGAGAGACCAACCCCTCCCAAGGTGCCCATGGTGGTCTATTTATAGACTTCCCAAATTGGGCAGCGGATAGCCAAAAATCTGCTATCTGCAGCTCAACTACGAACTTGAACGACCAAAACAGGAGGGGGCAAGTGGGAGATGAGACGTCCACTCCCCCCCCCCCCCCCTTGCCGGGGGCTGGGTGAGTGAACCAAGGTCCACTACCCGAACTGGGTGAGTGGACCTCATGGTCCACTCAGCTAACCGGGCGAGTGGAGGTCCACTCGCCCACTTGCCCAGGGCGAGTGGACCCTTGGTCCACTCGCCCACATGCCCGGGGCGAGTGGACCATAGTGGACCATTGGTCCACTCCCCCCTCCCTCCCCCACACACACTCGGGCGAGTGGACCATCTGCCTTGGGCGAGTGGACCCAGGGTCCACTCGCCCAAGTGGGGAAGTCTTTCCCCCCGGATCTTCTTCTTTTTGGTCCTGACGGCCTCCATCTGGTCGATATACTGCGTCACGGCTATTTTCTCTATTGCGATCTCAACTGCGTCGGGTCACACCAGCTCGACAAATATGAGGGTTGTACAGATAATATGGAAGCCATCAAGATCATAACAGAGAAAAAGTAGTTCTTGAATTACTTGTCTCATTTTGCAATTTCTCTAATCCTACTTTTAACGAACATCTTCGTCCTCTTGATTTTTGTCTACTTTTTGTATTTGCTTCAATATCAAATATGATAGCCTATGATTGTCTTTGACGATGGTTAGAATGAGGGTTAAGCAACATATAACTAAAACAAATATCTTAAAATATAAATATAGAGATATTAAAATATAGGGTAAAGCATCGGTGACACCCCTATATTGTATAAGAAAAATATTTGACCCCTATAAATTTTAAAAGAATTGTTGTAATCCATAATTTTTCGTATCTAAGACATTTGACATAAGCGCCAACTCACCAAAGGTTGTTAAAAAACATTAGGGCTCGTTTGTTTTGGACAGAATTAGAATTTGATATTGGAATTTGATATTGGAATTTGATATTGAAATTCGATATTGGAATTCGATATTCAGAATTGGAATTGGTCTAATTCCAATTCCAGTGTTCGCCTAATAAACAATATTGATGAATATTGTGGAATTGATTAATTCTTTTACTCGTTTATTAAATAAAATTCAATCTAAGAATTGGAAAATATTACGAAAAAAATAATATTTTTTTACAAATATAATAAAAAATGCGTTTGGTGAAAAAAAAAACAGGCGAAAAACCCACGCCCGGGAGAAAAATGCCCGCCCGGGCCACAAAACGCGCGCCCGTGGGAAAAACGGGTGCCCAAGCAAAAAAGGGCGCCCGGGTGAAAAATGCGCACCCGGGCGAAAAACGCGCCCATGTGCAGAAAACGCACGCCCGAGCCAAATATGAGCGCCCAGGCGAAATACGCGCGCCCAGGCAAAATACACCCGCCCGTGCGAAAATATCCCGCTCAGGAGAAAAATGCCTGTCGGGCGAAAAACACGCGTCCGGGCGAAAAAACGGCCGCCCGGGCAAAAAAACACGCCCGGGCGACAATATGCGCGCCCGTGCTAAAAATGGGGGCGCAGGCGAAATACGCGATCTCGAGCGAAAAATGCGCGTCTGGGCGAAAATGCTCTCCCGGGCCACAAAACGTGTGCCCAAGCAAAAAACACGCGCCCGGGCGAAAAAACGTGCGCCCCAGCGAAAAACGGGCGCCAGTGCGGAAAACATGCGCCCGGGCGGAAAACAGGCGCCCGGGCGAAAAACGCGCTCCCGGACTAAAAACGCGTGTTGGGCGAAAAAACACGCTAAGGCGGAAATATGCTTTTCCGCGCTAAGGCGGAAATATGCATGTCGCTGCTGGATCATCGGAAGATCGCGAGTCACTGCTGGAAAGTGGAGGAGGAGCTCTAGCTAGTTAGAATGTCGAGGAGGAACGGGAAGCGCAGTTAAGGAGTCGTTGCTCCTCTTTTTTTATCGGGAGTAAATTGAGCGAGCTAGACTCGCCCAAATCCGATATGTCTAGCTAGATTTTGTGCATACCCTAAAATCAATTAGATGCTATATTCAACTCAAATTTCAATTATTAAAAGCTACCTAAGAACCGAACGACGTAATTGGAATTCGTCGTCGAATTCCAATTCCAAGTCTTCAATTCTGTGCAAACGAACGGACCCTAAGGGTCTGTTCGTTTGAACGGAATTGGCTTTCTAGAATCGACTTTTCGACGAAAATCAATATCCACATGAATTGACTTTGTACAGAATTCTAATTGTGTTGTTTGGCTGTAAGATTGAATTCAGTCAACAGAATTGGAATTAAGGCACAAAAGTTGTTCGGTTGAATGATGAAATTAATATTTGAATTGACATTATACAATAATTTTATAAAACTCAAAATAGGCGTCAGTGCCGAACGCATTAAATTGCATAATATGTTTTAAGACGCGCATTTTTCGCCGAAACGCAATTTTTCGCCCAGGTGCGTGTTTTTTGCCCGGGCACGCATTTTCTCCAGGATGTGTATTTTTCGCCAAGGTGTGCGTTTTTTGGCCCATGACCGCATTTTTCACCCGATCGCGAGTTCTTCGGTTGGGAGTGCATTTTTTGGCACGGAAGCACACTTTTTGTCTGAACGCACTTTTTTTGCCCGTGCGCGCATTTTTTTCACTAGCGCGCGTTTTCGCCCGAGCGGGTGTTTTTCAGCCCAGGTGTGCGTTTTGCGGCCCGGGCAAAAAATGCGCGGTTGGGAGAAAAATGCGCGTTCGAGAAAAAAACGAGCACCCTGGCCGAAATAAACGTGGTTTGGCAAAAAATGTGTGCTCGAGCAAAAAACATGTTCCGGTACGAAAAATGTGCTTCAGGGCGAAAAATGCACACCCGACGAAAAACACGCGCCCGTGTGAAAAATGCGCGCCCGAAAAAAAAACGCTCGCCCGGGAGAAAAACGCGCGCCCGGGCGAAAAACACGCGTCGGGGCGAAAAACGGGCGCCCTGGGCGAAAAACGCGCGCCCCGTGTGAAAACGCGCACTTGGGCGAAAAACTCGCGCTAGGGCAAAAAACGCGCGCCCGATTGAAAAACGTGCTCCCGGCGAAAAACGGGTGCCCAGGTGAAAAATGCGCGCGCGGGCGAAAAATGTGCGCTTGTGCGAAAAAATACGCGCTCGACTGAAAAACGCGCCCCGGGCGTAAAAACATGCGCCCGACCGAAAAACATTCGCATTGTTTAAAAAACGTGTGCCCGATTCAAAAAACGCGCGCTCCGCCGAAAAACATGCTCTCGGGCGAAAAACGCGCGCATGGGCGAAAAAAGAGTGCCCGGCAGGCCGAAAAACACCCGGCCGGCCGAAAAAACACCCGCCCGGGAGAAAAATACGCACCCGGGTGAAAAACGCGCGCTCAAGCGAAAATCCGCGCTCCATGGCGAAAAAATGCCCGCCTAGGCGAAAAATGAACGTTCATTCGAAAAACACGCTCCCGACTGAAAAACACGTGTCCGGCCGAAAAACACACCCTGCAGGAAAACGCACGCCCGGGCGAAAAACGCGCGCGTAGGGTGAAAAACTCTTGCGAAATACTCAATTATGTAGAAAACCATGGACGGAGGTAAGAATTGACGATTTGATTTTTTAGTTCAAAACCAAAGTCATGGGTTTTCACATGAAAGCTAATATCCGCATAAATTCCGTTACGCCGAACAATAGAATTGAATTTCTAATTGCTAATGTCAGTTCCAGAAAGTCAATTCCGTGAAAAGGAACGGACCCTAAGAGAAGTTAGTCCGAGACTAAAATCAAATTAGTCCACAAATAAAAATTTAGGATCTATTTCTAATACTGACTAAAACGTAAGGACTAAGGCTCCGTTTGGCATGACTTTTTAATTTACAAAAAAAAAGCCAAATGTCATAAAATTTATGTTCGGCTTGACAACGGCTACGACCGTCACCAAGAAAAAAAAACTAGTTTTGAGCATAAAAGGGAATGAAGCTCTTTGATGGTTCATAAATACCCCGTTCAAGATCGCTACTGCGGTGCCAAACGGAGCCTAAGATACTTTGCCCACTTTTTTCACAAGCATAAATAACTTAATTTATTTTATTTAAAACTGATTAATGACCCTAATTTTTAATTTACAGTAAATCATTTTAATGGAAAAATTTGCTTATCTAATTTTTTTCTTCCAAGCTTAGGCTTTGTTTGGCACAGCTTTTTTGGTACCGTGAGTTTGGACAAAAAAGCTACCGTTGTAGAATATATGTTTGGGATTATAATGGCCATCAAAAAAGAAAATTAATTTTGAACATGATGAAATTTCTTAGATGCAATGGAACAACAAAACTGAAAGATATAGATATATATAGATATATATTATAAAAATATTTACAAGTTTTTCCTTTGCATGAAGTTTTTTTGCATGGATGAATTGAAGCTTTTGTGAACATTTATATCCCAAGTCAGCGGCCGGAAATCGTCATTTTTATTATTTATAACAGAGTGTCTTCTTCTGTTATAGACATAAGAGAAAGAGACGATCACAAGAGTCAAGCAACCGACTATGAAAACCTTTCAACGGCTCCTCTCCCTGAGATGGTTCCGGCCACCGCCGTCGGTCATCATCTCCCCCATCGTCCTCCTATCCTTCATCCTCTTCCTTCATACAGCAATCCATATTCTCTGGTTGAAACCCAAGAGAACAGAGCGCATCTTCTGGAATCAAGGACTCCGCGGCCCTCCCTACCGCTTTCTCATCGGCAACCTCGGCGAGATGGCTTCCTTAATGCTCGCCGCCGCCGCCGAGCCCATGACGCCTCCCGTCTCCCACAACATCCTCCCACGCGTCCTCTCCTTTTATAACCACTGGAAGAAGACGCACGGTTCGTATATATATAGCTCTCTCATTACATAGAGTTCTTCTCGATCTATCTTCACATCTAAGAAGAAAAACGCTTCGGTTTAGGCCCCACGTTTCTCCTCTGGTTCGGACCAACCCCGCGGCTCGCCGTCGCCGACCCAGAACTCATCCGCAGCATCTTCGTCTCTCAGGCGGAATTCTTCGAACGCTACGACGCGCATCCTCTCATCCGGCAGTTGGAGGGTGAGGGCTTGGTTAACCTCCACGGCAGTAAATGGGCTCTGCACCGCAAACTCATCTCCCCTGTTTTTCACATGGATAATCTCAAAGTATTTATAAATTTATACTATTCATTTAAACAACACTAGCTAGCTTTCCATTTTTTTAAAGGTCGTTGTTTTACAGCTATTATTGCCTGCCGCCGGGGAGACGATGTTGGAACTTACAGAAAAGGTTGCGGCGGAAGCAGCTGCCGCCGGCGCTGATATGGAGGTGGAGATCGACGTGGGAGAGTGGTATCAAAGGATGACAGAGGAAGCTGTGACTCGTACGACGTTCGGGCGTTGCTGCGAAGAGGGAAAAGTTGTGCTCAAGTTGCAGAAAGAACTCATGGTTTTATCCGCCGAGGCTTTCAACAGGCTCTACTTTCCTGGTTATAGGTCTGAAATTAACCCTTCAATTAACAACCAATCTTGAGAAACTCGGCTGATCGAAAATGTGATTTTTATGATGGGAAATGATAGGTTTTTGCCCACGGAGAAGAACCGGAGAAGATGGAAGCTGCGGAAGGAGATAAAGGATAAGCTATTGATACTGGTTAGTCGCCGGAGAGAAAAGGGGGCGGCGGAGGTTGCCGGAGAGGGAAAGGATTTGCTTGGGCAAATGACTTCGTCGTCGACGAAAATCGCCGTCAATGACATCGTGGAGGAGTGCAAGACATTCCTCTTCGCCGGTAAGCAGACAACGACAAACCTGCTGACGTGGACTACCGTGCTGCTCGCCATGCATCCAGAATGGCAAGACCGAGCACGTGACGAGCTCCTCCACGTTTGCGGCTCACGTGACCTCCCCTCAAAAGAAGACCTCTCCAAGCTGAAAACGGTAATTACCAAAATGTTCTTAAATGGGAATTAGGCGGTGACCGAAAGCCCCCGAAACGTAACGTGTTTTTTCTGTACCGTGACAGCTGGGGATGATAGTGAACGAGACGCTGCGGCTGTACCCGCCGGCGGTGGCGGCGATCCGGCGTTCGAAGGCTGACGTCGCGTTGGGCGGCTATCGTGTCCCGAAGGGAATCGAGATACTGGTTCCCATCATCGCGGTTCACCATGACCCGGTCCTCTGGGGCTCCGATGCGGAGCGGTTCAACCCGGCCCGGTTTGCGGAAGGGGTGAGTCGAGCTGCAAAACACCCGTACGCCTTCATGCCGTTTGGGGTCGGGGAGCGAGCGTGCGTGGGGCGGGGGCTCGCATTGCTGGAGGCCAAGCTGGCACTCGCAGCCGTGCTCAGACGATTTGAGATCCGTGTATCGCCGAATTATATTCATGCACCTACGGTTCTGATGATGTTGTATCCCCAATACGGTGCGCCCGTGACCTTCCGCCTCATTTCCTAGCTTAAAATAATTAAGCTTACCTAAAGTAGCACTAATAAAGTGCAACAAAGAAAATAGTTTGCAATCCGAAGTAGGACAGATCTATACAAACATGAAAGCTTCCTCATAATTATAGTGATTAATATATAATTCATTTTACTGATGTGGAAGAGCTCCTATTTGGATATTTGAACTTGCACACATAAAACATAGAAGTATAATTTAAAAAAAGAAATATGGTGGTTGTGAAATTAAGTTACATAAATTGGGCATTAAATGAATCCAGGTCGTTCATCAAGAATGAAAAATGAAGAAGATATTGGTTTAGGGCTCAAATGTTAGATATTTTTTGTTTGGTGGACTCGATTCATCGAGACATCCCGTTAAAGTCGTACGTGAATGTTTGAGTCTATTCATGAATACAATCGCGCGCGATCGAAGTCTGTGATAGGTGAGTCAGATCGTCTCATAACTTCAGTCGCGAACTCGGTCTCATTCTTGGCACGACTTTTAGGCATGATCATGTGAAACCTCATGAATTGGGGAGGTTTCATAATTAGAGTTTTAATTGGAATGAATAACATTAATTCATTCTATAACTCCTCCATTTGAGGTCTTCCTATTAAGGCCATGAACATGCCATTTATATGATTATTCGGTGAACAAGGAGTGAAAAATCCTGGTTCTCTTTCCTTTCCCTTTTGGGTAACTGCCTTAAGCGTTCATCTTTGGGTTTTCCTCCTATTCGGATCTGTGAAAGAGAAGTTACATCAATCCCTCTTGGCTTTGTATCTTCGTCGGCTTCAATCTGCAACCTCCTGTTTTCGGCACCAGGAGATCGCCGGTGAAGAGAAACCTAAATCCTCTTCATCCCAGGTGCCGACGAGAACATCTTCTCTGCGATTTTTCGGGCTTTGGAGGAGGAGACCTACAGTCGGCAAGCTTCTCTCTCATCTTCGAGTACCAGAAATCACAGGGAATCACCTTCATAGGATCATGGACAAATCAGCCTACAGATTTTGGGTTGAAACTGGACTGCCAGTCACCTTCAGCGGAAGCATCTTCATTTACTTCTATCATATTATTCAGATTTTAAATAGCCTATTCATTAACCGACAATTCACCTCAGACAAAACCCATTTCAGGTTTGGTTCTAATTTCACCCTTTTCATAAATATTTAAATACACTATATTTTATTGATCTGAAGAATTTCATTGAAGATGCTATAGGAAACAGAACATGAGATGTTCTGTTGACCAGACATCATTTCTTTCATGCTTGATTTCAACCATTGGAGTAATTCATATATTCAGTTATTATTTGTGCTAACTCCCTTCGTTATAAAATTCAATGTTTGAATACTCTTATATGCTGAAAGGATCCACGGGCGCGGCGAAATTCATAAGAAACAATACATCACAGTTATTGCAAATATCCGTCATCATGAAACTCGAGCAAGATTCTAAGAACGGTATAAGTTATTTTTCCGCGCTTCAGTAAATATACCGCTTACTTAACCTTTAGTTTATTTGTGTGTTGTTGATTGATCAAAAAAATAATTTTCTGCATAACTCCAATTAGAGGTCGATAGAGTTTGGTTAAGACGATCCTAGGAGCTTCATTCGTTGCTGCATTTATTTGACTTTTCGAGTACAGAAAATTCAACGTAGCGACACTTTACTCCAAATTTTATATCATCAAACTCTCCCCTTCCGATGTCAAATATAGAAACCCCTTCCTCCCTCGTGATATGAAGGTCATTCCCTCTCGGCTCTCGCCATCCACTCCTAGCGAAAGTTCTTCCGCTTGCGTAGCAGGTCACATATTCTTCCTTCCCTCTCCGAGCCTGTCTTCATGCGGTCCTGATCACATTAAAAGAAAAAAAGCAGTCTCGTCGCCAAGATTTACAACATCAGCGTCTTCCTCCTTTTTCGGTCTGGGACTCTGGGGGATGCCAATCAATATATATATTATAATAAAAAGGAAAAACCACATTTGGTGAAACATTAGATTTACCCATTCCGCCCTCATTTGGCGCATTATAAAATTTAAAAAAAAAACATGCACACTTAGGTAATTTACAAAATTCTGAGAAGACTCTCTCATTGATGACTTTTGATGTGATCTAAAAGTGTGATGCAATTATTTCAGCCGGCACTGCATGTGAGGGAGGGAGGGAGAGAGCGAGGAGAAGAGAAAGGGGGCGACACATCTTTTAAGAAAATAAATAAATAACTCAGCGTCTTGCGCATTTTACTGCAAGTGTTTTGTCGTCTGGTGTTTTTGTTCCTTTCCTTTTTTTCTTTTGTTTTCATTTTATATATACAATATTAAAATATAAAAAAAAATTCTGGAGATGGAGACAGGGGAGGGGAAGGTAGTCACTTTGATGTGTATTAAATGATTGTGATCTTGATTCATAAATATTTTAATTTTTAAGAAAATGAGATAGCAACAGCGGGCCATATCATCATTGTGTGATATATAAATATTTCTCATTTATTATTGTATTACATTTGAAATTGTGCTTGGGGGTTTATGAGCGGCGGGAGTGTCGTCGCGCCGGGGCAATGTCGTGGTCGAGGTAGGGGGGTCGGCCGCTACCGTACCCGAGCCACGAAAGTGCCCCGATGTGACAGCGTTCCCGCCGCTCGCTCGAGGGTTTGCACGGGAGGCCCCTTTGGTGAAGGCATCCTAATTCCCAAGTGAGAGTGAGAGTATTTCGATCATTGAACACGTTGATGCTCATTCAGTCTTTGTACCGTTTCATGATAATAAAATAATTAGATTTAATGAGCTTAATGACATTATTAAGCATTCATTTAATATAATAGAGTACAGGTAAACAAAAATAGGCAACACCCACACAGTCACCCTCGTGAACTCTAGACTTGATGTTTCTCGGTTATATACATAGTTAGCTTATTTTGAGAATATTAAATTAAATATATATATTAATTAATCATGTATTTCAATACAGTTTTTATATGCAAATGCTTCTATAACTGAAATTAATTTATCAAATAATCGTGTATTTCAATGCAATTTTTTTATGCAGATGCTTCGATAACTAGATTATTATAGTTTATTGGAAGGACAAATTTCAAATTACATGTATAGATATTTGATTTGAAATTAATTTTTTGAATTATCCAAAGAAATTTGAAGACATTTAATTAAACGGGATGAAATAAACTTGGTACAATGAATGTTTCACCAAATGTGGTTTTCCATTTTAATATTGTATGCATATTGTTCTAAAAAGTTCTTAGAGGACCTAAAATAAGCCTATCAAGTAAAGCACATGCACTCGTCCATATATCTATATCCGCTTAAAATCGCAATTTCTTCATCCCAGCTTCAATGATGGCCGAAAACCCTTCCTTCTCAGAAATCGTGAAAACTCGGAAACCCTCTCGCTCATGTTGGAATAGGGATATCCTGGTTCACAAAAGTTGGGACCGGCTGCGACCAAAGGTTACTTGTTTAGCGGACGGGTCAGACAAACGTCAACTAAGGGGAGATGGAGAACACAAGAGGGATTGCCTGTAAACAGAATCTCGCGAGCTACAACGAGGAAGTCCCGCCGCTAACCCGAAAGTATATAGGAACTTTCCTCTTAAACCAGAGTTGTGCTCGACATAAGGGATGCCCATAAAGATTTCTGGGAACCTTGGGTGGCGGTGGTGGTGGTGTGGGGGGGGGGGGGGGGGGGGGGGGGGCGGCAATCAAAGGGTTGAGATTTATATATGGACTATGAATAGGCACCCCACCTCTTGAGATACTGTATACATTGTACCTGGCGAATTAATTTGTTGTCACCTCTTGCGAGGTCGCATTTATGTCGAGGTCTCGTCTGCTGAGCTCATTTTTGGCGAGTCGAAACCAGTTGCGAGAAGCATGATGGTATGCTTGTTAAAGAGGCGAGCTCTCACTGGGGGCCTCGCCGATAAAATAGGCGGATTCTCGATTTCTATCCTGAAGAGCTCGTCGGTAGTATATGCGAGCTCTTGAACCTCCCTGTACGGCTTTCTTGTTCTCGCCTATTTAGGTTGATGGTCACTCCTTAGAGGTCAGGGGGCTCGTCACTGGGTTGGGGGCCCACCTCGACGAATATAGTTGTACGCAATCCTCGCTCTTTGCGGACTCGCCCTGTAACATCCCTAATCCTACTAGACCTTATGATAGTGTTAGGGTGTGACATGTGGTGAGAATGGTGAGTTGAGACAGGGAGGTGACCTTAAGACTCCTTGAGTTAGGGTGAACTCACACAGGGTCCATTATGGTAGACAAGTCAACTTAGTTCAAACTACCCAAATTGGACTCACAAGTACAGATTGAACTCACCACTATGCCCCTAACCCTAAGGGAGACTCATTTGACCAAAAACCTCATCAATTGGCCAACCAAATAGGCCAAATTAACCAAAGTCAAACATAGGTCGGCATAACCCTATTCCACACAATTAGATTGACCTTCAATACCTCAAATTGACCTTACCTAGGTACTCCTAACCAATATGGAAGGTCATTAGGTCAATAATCACTAATTGGTCTCACCCAATTTCAAGGAATAGACCAAAGTCAACTCTTGGTCAACATAGCCAAAATCAACACAATCAAGACCAATTGGCCTTCAATTGATCAAATTGACCTCACCCCTAACCTTATAACCTCATAGGGGACCCATTGGACCCAAAATCCTCATCAAGTGGTCAACCAATCCACCCAATTTGACCAAAGTCAAACTTAGGCCAATTTAGGTCAAAAGCACACCATATGGATCAATTCACCAAATTGAAGCCACACCACGACCCAATGTGTAAGGTCTCTTTTTCCAAAACCCGCTCGGGTACTTGAAAACTCGAACCTCTCCCGCATCGCACGGTTGAGGTGGACCTTCGCCCAGAATCGCTGCCTTGCGGTGTCACCAACACTCGGGTTGACTAACACCGCTCAGCACCAACCCTGCCGGCTATACGATCATAAGTAAAATATGCCAAAAAGTAAGTACATAAAAGAAGGCATGTCCATAATCACAGCATCATATATAATGAAAACAGAAAGTCCATAAGAGAAGTACAATTAAAGGGGCTTAAACCCGATACATATGCAAAGTAATGTACTATCTCTCTCTATATATAACATGCGGAAGTCTACAACAAAAGCTCTCAAAAAGCGGAAATCTAACTATCTAATCATCAACCTGTGGCGTCGTGGTAGTGCGCTGCATCTGCTGCTCAGGTCCTGCCATCTCGTCCTGCTGCGCGCGGGACAACTCTGCCTCCTCAGACTCCTGCGGTCACACCGACCGTTAGTCATACAGACTAAGCCGTTTTGTCCTCGCCTCCCTCCACGACTCCTAGGCACCGAGCGGGAGGAAGAAGCGGAGGACAAACAAGGGGTAAATAAGAAGGTGGTGACATGGCACTACTCTAGCAGGTATAAGTAAAGCAGTAAAATCTAGCTAGCAGTATAGTGCAGGTATAAGGCAGTAAAGTAGAGTAATGAAGTAAGCAGTAAGTAGAAAGGAAACGCAGTGCAGTAAGTAAATCTAAACTATCATCACAGATTCGTACCTTAACTTATATGAACGCCCATACGACATATAAGTTAAGATGTCCAGGTAACACATCATATAAAAGAGCCAATACTAATTTATATGATGGGGGTATGCTATGTGTATGTTATGTTATGCTATGATTATGGTGTTTTAATGAAATTATGCAATGTGACTCACCCACACGACTCTATGCGCACAGACCTTTATAGTTCCCAATTTGTTTGAAAGGAAGACAACCTTTCGGGTACCGACCGTCGTGGCTCACGGTGGCAGTGGATCGGGCACTCCACATCCTAGGCGGGTATGGTCACTACCAAGCCTAGACCTCATGTACTCCTCAACGCTAAGAACACAACAGCGGAGCTCCTGCGTACTCTTGCTGGAATCCACCAGACTTTAAGGTCGGGGTGGGTTATTAGGGATTGTCCTCCAGACCGCGGTACTCAAACTTACCGGCCCTCTAAACCACACCCTCACCCGAGTCAACGTATTACTGTCGGTGACACGACTAGCCTAGTACCGAAGACTCGCCACTAATTGAATAAGTAATAGGTATTAACATGTCCACCCGAGCTTCCAGCTCAGGGACTAACACACCAGCTGGTCCAATCCACCTCCTTCCCGGAGGAGATCCATACCAGTCTGCATATCCACTTAGGCTACTCTTACCTACAATTTAGTTCGTGTTATATTTAGGGTGAATCTTGGACTTCCCGCGGTGTACTCCATAAGGGGCCCCTAACGGTACTACAGATCAATGGGCTCAACCCCACAATCCTCTTCAAGACAATTACTTTAGTTGGTGATCAATGTTTGGTTCAGCCTTCATCATTACATATAGTTAAAGTGACTTAGCCCATCCCCCGTCCCACCCAATCGGGTTGGACGTACCTTCATTCCTTCTACGTTAACTCCAGCACCACCCCACAAGTAACCCTAGGATTGACCCTCCTTGAATCATGATCTGCTACATCTCATTTACTGATTGGATATACCTCATAAACCTCACTTAGAGGTCTGAATTCTCTAGAACTCAAAATTCTATTTTTACTAAACACAGACCACAAATTTGAACTATCCATCAACCCCATAAGGGAACCCTTCAAATAAAATTCATCACCAGGGTCTCTAATAATTATCCAAGGTTCCCACTGACCTTAATAGGGTATTATCCAATTTCCATAATTTTCCATATTAAATTGGTATTTAATATAATTTAAAGTAGTTAAGGCCTTAAGCCAAATTACACATGAACTACCCTCAAAATGACTATACATGATACATGAAAATTATCAATAAAATAATATCCCATATCAAGGTGGTTCACTGAGTATCATGACCCTAGGATGTCATTTGGCCTACTATATCATCATAATTGTATAATTACCAAAATGCCACTTTAATTAGGAAAAATAGTATTTCATTTCTGAAAATTCTCCAGAAATTACCAAGTGTCCAAATGGGGTCCTAGAGTCCTATGCCAAATTATTTTGTCATTACCATGTGATTTGATATTTTACAATGATTAAACATTCAAAGGTAGCAATTACCAATTTCTACATGAGGTACTTGAATTACACATCTACAAGCTTCCAAACTGTTGTCATGGGCACATATTAACATAAAATGACAGCTTCCCAAGTATCATAACATTTCTCTATGATTTGTTATTTTAAAAGGATTAAAAACTTAAGTGATGTAAATCTCAATTTCTACATGAAGTATATGAAATACAATTTCAATAGCTTCCAAACAATTATCATGGATATAGATTAACCTAAAATCACAGATCACCAAATATCATGACAAATCCCTATGATTTGATATTTTAAAAAGATTAAAAACTTAAGTGATGTAAATCTCAATTTCTACATGAAGTATATGAAATACAATTTAAATAGCTTCCAAACAATTATCATGGGTATATAATAGCATTGAATGACAGTTAACCAAATATCACATTTTTGCCCCATGATTTGATATTTTTCAAAATTAAATTCCTTTAAGCTAGCAAGTACTTAAAAATTCCTACACAAGGAATGAAACTTCAATAAATTATAACAAAATTACTATAGCACAATTTCATCCCTAATACATCCACTGATAGTATAACAAAGTCATACAAGGTCATATGACTTTGCATATTATTTTATTAAGGAAAGGGGGCACTTTCATTTATTAGGAAGAAATACACCTAAATACCCCTAAAAATTCTCATTTAATTTACTAAGTCAATTTATGCTCCTACAAACATATTTACACAGTCCCAAGCCATGGCAAGAACATTTGATCCTATGTTCTTCACAAATCCCCACTTTGCACCCTTAAGGATTCACCCTTAGGGTTTTAGGTCACACCACCCTAATGGCTCCAAATAGACCATTAGGGTGTGATACCAGCATTTGTATATACATACCCACATAGCCAACATGATAGGAGGAGGCTAACACACTCAACTCCTCAAAATGACCTAAGCCTAATTTGACCCTTAAAGGCCCTCATTAGGGTTTCCAATTTTCCATATCAAATCAACTCCAAATGGAGTGATATTTTAGGTAGGCACTACTCATGTACAAAAGAGTATGCCACCAAAGTTTGGTGTCATTTGGACATCATATGCTCCAAAAATCAACATAATTTAAATAATCTAATTACCACAAAAACCCTATGCAAAAGTGTCCACCAAGGGCTTCCCCTTTGGCAGAGGGTGCCCCTAGGGTATACCAACCTATGGTTAAAAGCACAGATCCAAAGATGGAGGGGTTTGACCTATGCAATTTTTCTAATGGACTGACCTAGTGTAGGACCAGTCCTAGTAAAACAGCTCCCTAGGGAGCTATAGGTCACCAAATGACCTAAACTCAAGGCCAAATGAAAGTTAAGACCAAGGCCTACAACTTTCATGTTGGGCACTTTTTCTAGATCGGCCTCTAAGAGGCCTTAATTTTTATTTGAAGTGCACTGAGTTTTTGAGGCAGAAAAACAAGTGTAATGAATTAAATAAATGCATGGAATAATGATTCTGCATGAATCTTAAAGCAGATCCGAGAATCCCCCTTCATCTTCTTCCTCCAGCCAATGGCTGAGATCAGCCAGAGCTGGGCAAACTTGCTCTCCTATTTCCCGTCCATCCCAGCTCCTCCCCGGCCAACCACCACCACCAACACCTTCGTGGTGGACGGGGCTATGGATTCCCGGCGACATGGCGGCCGGAGGTGGTGTTTTCCGGCGATCCTAGCATGGCTGAAAATCTCCATTTTCCATGGATTTGAGATTTCGATCCCGGCCCAATTGAGCCCGAACCTTTAAATAAAATAGAGGGGAAGCTAGCATAGAGGGAGAGGAGGAGAAACGAACCTTAAAGGGGGCACGGCGACGGCGGCGGCGGCGGCGATGGTTTGCCATGGATGCACCTCTCTCCGGCGAGCTTGCCCAAGACTTCATTTTTCCATCGTTTTCCTTGATTTAGGAGTCGATTCCAACTGCTTTCCTACCTCTGAAGCTGATGGGAGAGTTATTTTGAGGTGGGGTGGCTTGTATAAGGAGTATTCAAAAGGAGGCTCACGAATTTCTCTTGGGCTGCCACCCCCTTGCTGCCACCTCTGCTTTTCATCCCTTTCCAGGTGTTCCCAGCAATCATCTAAGTCCCTAGGTGGCTGAGGTGGAGTGTGTTAAGGAGAAATTCACCTTTTGCTTTCTCTTTAAGCTTTATGCTTTTTGATCAACTTTTGGTCCCCCCCCCCCTCCATTGATTTAATCAAGCTCATTGTGTAGTTCAGTCTAGGGCTGATGGCAAGACCTATGTCCATGATTAATTGGTTAATTAATTGGTGTTGGGGTTCATTTCACTTTAGGCTTGAAATTCACCTTTAATGGGCTATGTTGACCATGGTTGACTTTGGTCAACCAAGGTGAGTAGGTTGACCCCACTTGGGGGTCATGGGTCCCTTAACATCACCCAACATAGGTTGGTCCATGGTGGGGCTCCAATTGGTTCAATTTAATCAAAGGGTGTAGATTTGACCAAAATTGGGTAAAGTTTGACTTTGGTCAATTGGGGTCAATTGGTCCCACCATGATGGGGCTTTTTGGTCCATTGGGTTCCTTAAGGTGTTTAGAGTGTGGTGGTAAGGTCAATTTGAACATTTGAGGGTCAATTGAACCCTAATTGACTTGGTTTGGTTAATGTTGACCTAATATTGACTTTGGTCAATTTCATGCAATTGGGTCCCACCCAAGTGCAATTTCCATGGTTATGGTCTTCCTTAGTGGTTAGGGTGGTATGGGGGAGGTCAATTTGGTGAATTGAGGGTCAATTGGCCTAAGGGAGTGGTATTGGGCTATGTTGATTTTGTGCCCTTGGTGTGCACTTAGCACACTCCACTTGGCCCAAGGGCCTTAGGGGCCATTCTGCACACCACCCATGCCCTAGCACCATCTAGGGGTCTAGAAGGATTGAGGATGTTACAAATCCCAATAAACAAAAGAAATATTTCGTCCTCGAAATTTTGGTTTGGGTCTACGGGTTGCGAGTACTTATAAGTGTAAAGGGTTTCAAAGACGATTACTTTGCACCTAAGGTGAGGAGCTCCGGGAAACATTGTTGCATGAAGTCCAAGGGCACCCAACTGTGCTCCTCTTGCCCATGATTGAACTATAATAATCGGGCATCAGAATCTCCTTCCACGGAAGAACTCGGACCTCTACAATAAGAGAACTCAAACCGGAGCAACATTCTTTACCAAAAATTTTTCGTTGCACTTCTACTATTACTTGCTAAGATTGTCGGCAATAATTCCACTAGGTTCAAATGAAGTCTTAACCCGCCGCTCAGATCATCGTGCTATTAATCACAATGCGGGTTCTACTTGCTCTATCCCGGTAATAAATAGGAAATAGACATTTCAGAGAATTCAAAACAAGCTAACCAGGCGCGGGCGTTATCAAATCACTACACTCCCGAAGGAGGATCTACCTGAAATACATAGAACTTACCGGGTTAATTCATAATATCATGCCGCGCTAGATGGCATCAAAACCTTCGAGTTCAACTTAACTTCAAAAGGTTACAATCACGAACCATGCTTACTTAACATGCTGCTCATAAATCGATTAGCCAGGACGTGATCATTTAGCCAACCGTCATTGCCTATTCTGATTCTTCACTATACGACTCTCTTACACGTAGGAGTTCAACACCACCTACACCAAGAGATCTTATCCCTTAACATATGAGGTCTCGGCTGATAAACCATTTCTGATTCCGCGGAGACAAGGTCAGGTTTATCAGTTACAAAATAATAACAAAAACCCTGATTACACTTGGACCAGAGTCTCTTAAAAACCCATTACTCCACGAGAAGTTTCATCAACTATATCTGGAAAACACACATGTCTCCTTTATTCTTGAATCTCCCTAATTGGGATTACAATTCTTGGAGAAATTGCAAGCTCTGGTTCTTAAGATCGGAGGATTCTTGTAGATTATATATCTTCAATGTATCATTTATCAAATTTCACCTTAGATTTCCACTAAAGAGTGGGTTAAAAATTCAAAGACAGGAGGTCTCCTCTCACTTAAGCTATAAATTGTGAATTAAAGGTTTCATCATAATGACCCTTCTCATAGTTATGTCATCCAAAAATTACGTCGCTACGTATCATCAAGTAAAGTTAACAGTCTTAAGCGGGAGTTGATAGCAACGGCCACTAATCAATCGTTTTAACTCCCCATTCCTCAATATTTCAGCACATGACGGTCGTTGTCATTTTTCCCAAGATCCGAACACAGTAAGATTCTCCATCTTAGCCCTAAATAGATTAAACTATCGTATTACAAGATCCAAAGAGTCACCTTCCCAAGCTCTCTGGTGGTGCAAAAACCAACTCTTAACTAAATTTTCACCAAGGAGAGGGCTTGAATTTTAATTAAAAAAAACACTATCCAAAAATTACCCTTGAAAGCCCTGGAGTGCAAGAAACTCTAGTTGTAATCCTTACTTGCGAAGACTTGACTCCAAATTTCAAAATTCCATGATGTGACATTTTTATCCCAAGCTACTAAACCTGGCATTCTTTCTTGTTCAATACTTGACTAAAACGAGACATTTGTTCGGACGCCAAAGATTATTAATTGTTTGGATAACTCTACAAATCGATGTCTTGAGGTTAAGAAGGTGTATCTAAAATAATACACTTGCAAGTTTGTTACGATAAACTCATTATTTCTTATGGTCATGTGGATTTAGAGCCCAGTCTTACTTCTATCCACTCTACATTTTACTTGGTCTTGCACTCGATTTGTCATTTACGACGTTCTTCCCTTGTGATTGGTAAGAGCTTGATGACCAAATGTCCTTATAGAAGACAAGACCACATTGCTTGGATCCGGAAATTAGTGAAATTCCCTAAATTCTTAACCTGACTTTCTTGATTCCGAGAGTCTTATGCTTATACACTGGACAACCCTTTACGTATAACCAAATGATTAACGAGTTGATCACTTTGTCGCCTTAGAATCATCCTTGGAGCAATAAGATGAGTGCACGCTCACTCTTGAAGTGTACCATTCACTTGACTTGCTCGCATAACTAAAGCGATCACAACTTGGTATAAACACTCCCTGCTATTTAAGGTGAAGTAATTCTCCAAGGGTCTCAAACCTCTAAGGAGGGTTGGTCCATAACTCAAAAGTGTATGAATAAGATCTCGTCATCACCTGAGTATCATTGAATACTCCAAACCTCGAGATTACTACGAAAAAGTCATAACCTTTTCTAAACAAAGTCTAGGGGGCAATCCAAGTCGGTATTTTATTGGTCCAATAAACAAAAGGATAAGCCCCTACCGATTTGGGCTAAGTCTCTTCAATACCTCTACGGTGTATTCATCTTACATACGCACAAAAACTTTAGGGCATAAAACAAATTTCTGACTTGGTGTTCCACCCTGAGACATAATGTTAAGACAAAACTTAGGCTCTCAATGCTATAAATTATGCTAACTTTTCCGAGTTCCCTATATGATTAACTAGGAAAGGGGCCTTTTCCAAACAAAATATTCAAATTCCAATTCGACCTCTGGTATTTTATGGTGGTTGTCTCAACGTACTGTAATGGGAAGTATCAAGTTATGGTAAGGGGTTATGCTTATGGGTCTTCTATTACTCTAAAGAAGACTACAGACACCCGATCTCCTCGAGATGGTCCTACCACATGATAGTAAAGCGTAACCTTTAGCGTGAAAGTCTCAGCGCCAAGACTTATACTAACTTCTTCCCTTAGCTACGTTGGGTATCTTTAACTCTCAACCCAAATCTAGACCCGAGGTCGTTCTTTAGACTAGGGTGCGTCACCAAATTGTCTAAGTAAGTCAAAATTTGACCTAACTTGCTGCTTAATGGACTGTTTTATGTGATTTCATACCTGGGCACACCACAGCTTCCGCTGCATAGTTTGTCCTCAAACTACACTCGAGCGGGGTGACCCAGTATGTTGTGGACTGTTCTCTTATGATCGTTCGTTGCTTTGATAACATTTGTAAGGTCTCTTTTTCCAAAACCCGCTCGGGTACTTGAAAACTCGAACCTCTCCCGCATCGCACGGTTGAGGTGGACCTTCGCCCAGAATCGCTGCCTTGCGGTGTCACTAATACTCGGGTTGACTAACACCGCTCAGCACCAACCCTGCCGGCTATACGATCATAAGTAAAATATGTCAAAAAGTAAGTACATAAAAGAAGGCATGTCCACAATCACATCATCATATATAATGAAAACAGAAAGTCCATAAGAGAAGTACATTTAAAGGGGCTTAAACACGATACATATGCAAAGTAATGTACTATCTCTCTCTCTATAACATGCGGAAGTCTACAACAAAAGCTCTCAAAAAGCGGAAATCTAACTATCTAATCATCAACCTGTGGCGTCGTGGTAGTGCGCTGCATCTGCTGCTCAGGTCCTGCCATCTCGTCCTGCTGCGCGCGGGACAACTCTGCCTCCTCGGACTCCTGCGGTCACACCGAACGTTAGTCATAAAGACTAAGCCGTTTTGTCCTCGCCTCCCTCCACGACTCCTAGGCACCGAGCGGGAGGAAGAAGCGGATGACAAACAAGGGGTAAACAAGAAGGTGGTGACATGGCACTACTCTAGCAGGTATAAGTAAAGCAGTAAAATCTAGCTAGCAGTATAGTGCAGGTATAAGGCAGTAAAGTAGAGTAATGAAGTAAGCAGTAAGTAGAAAGGAAACACAGTGCAGTAAGTAAATCTAAACTATCATCACAGATTCGTACCTTAACTTATATGAACGCCCATACGACATATAAGTTAAGATGTCCAGGTAACCCATCATATAAAAGAGCCCATACTAATTTATATGATGGGGGTATGCTATGTGTATGTTATGTTATGCTATGATTATGATGTTTTAATGAAATTATGCAATGTGACTCACCCACACGACTCTATGCGCACAGACCTTTATAGTTCCCAATTTGTTTGAAAGGAAGCCAACCTTTCGGGTACCGACCGTCATGGCTCATGGTGGCAGTGGATCGGGCCATCCACATCCTAGGCGGGTATGGTCACTACCAAGCCTAGACCTCATGTACGCCTCAACGCTAAGAACACAACAGCGGAGCTCCTGCGTACTCTTGCTGGAATCCACCAGACTTTAAGGTCGGGGTGGGTTATTAGGGATTGTCCTCCAGACCGCAGTACACAAACTTACCGGCCCTCTAAACCACACCCTCACCCGAGTCAACGTACTACTGTCGGTGACACGACTAGCCTAGTGTCGAAGACTCGCCACTAATTGAATAAGTAATAGGTATTAACATGTCCACCCAAGCTTCCAGCTCAGGGACTAACACACCAGCTGATCCAATCCACCTCCTTCCCGGAGGAGATCCATACCAGTCTGCATATCCACTTAGGCTACTCTTGCCTACAATTTAGTTCGTGGTATATTTAGGGTGAATCTTGGACTTCCCGCGGTGTACTCCATAAGGGGCCCCTAACGGTACTACAGATCAATGGGCTCAACCCCACAATCCTCTTCAAGACAATTACTTTAGTTGGTGATCAATGTTTGGTTCACCCTTCATCATTACATATAGTTAAAGTGACTTAGCCCATCCCCCGTCCCACCCAATCGGGTTGGACGTACATATATTCCTTCTACGTTAACTCCAGCACCACCCCACAAGTAACCCTAGGATTTACCCTCCTTGAATCATGATGTGCTACATCTCATTTACTGATTGGATATACCTCCTAAACCTCACTTAGGGGTCTGAATTGTCTAGAACTCAAAACTCTATTTTTACTAAACGCAGACCACACATTTGAACTATCCATCAACCCCATAAGGGAACCCTTCAAAAAAAAATCATCACTAGGGTCTCTAATAATTATCCAAGGTTCCCACTGACCTTAATAGGGTATTATCCAATTTCCATAATTTTCCATATTAAATTGGTATTTAATATAATTTAAAGTAGTTTAGGCCTTAAGCCAAATTACACATGAACTACCCTCAAAATGAATATACATGCTACATGAAAATTATCAGTAAAATAATATCCCATATTAAGCTGGTTCACTGAGTATCATGGCTCTAGGATGTCATTTGGCCTACTATATCATCATAATTGTATAATTACAAAAATGCCACTTTAATTAGGAAAAATAGTATTTCATTTATGAAAATTCTCCAAAAATTACCAAGTGTCCAAATGGGGTCCTAGAGTCCTCTGCCAAATTATTTTGTCAATACAATGTGATTTGATATTTTACAATGATTAAACATTCAAAGGTAGCAATTACCAATTTCTACATGAGGTACTTGAATTACACATTTACAAGCTTCCAAACGTTGTCATGGGCACATATTAACATAAAATGACAGCTTCCCAAGTATCATAACATTGCCCTATGATTTGATATTTTAAAAGGATTAAAAACTTAAGTGATGTAAATCTCAATTTCTACATGAAGTATATGAAATACAATTTCAATAGCTTCCAAACAATTATCATGGGTATAGATTAACCTAAAATCATAGATCACCAAATATCATGACAAATCCCTATGATTTGATATTTTAAAAAGATTAAAAACTTAAGTGATGTAAATCTCAATTTCTACATGAAGTATATGAAATACAATTTCAATAGCTTCCAAACAATTATCATGGGTATATAATAGCATTGAATGACAGTTAACCAAATATCACATTTTTGCCCCATGATTTGATATTTTTCAAAATTAAATTCCCTTAAGCTAGCAAGTACTTAAAAATTCCTACACAAGGAATGAAACTTCAATAAATTATAACAAAAGTACTATAGCACAATTTCATCCCTACTACATCCACTGATAGTATAACAAAGTCATACAAGGTCATATGACCTTGCATATTATTTTATTAAGGAAAGGGGGCACTTTCATTTATTAGGAAGAAATACACCTAAATACCCATAAAAATTCTCATTTAATTTTCTAAGTCAATTTATGCTCCTACAAACATATTTACACAGTCCCAAGCCATGGCAAGAACATTTGATCATATGTTCTTCACAAATCCCCACTTTGCACCCTTAAGGATTCACCCTTAGTGTTGAAACCAGTTTCCCGGTCTCAGCGTTCGAAAGGGGGTTGCGACTAACCCTTACTTGTTCTAAGCCTAGACCCTTGACCGATCACTAAGAACCGAAAGACTTGGACTTGTTGAACTCTTGAATCCACAAATGGACCCCTTAAGCTGCAGCGCGGAGGTCCCACCACGTACCCGGAAGATCTTAGAGCGCTTCCCCTCCCAAGCCAATGCTGAGCCTGGGCACCTTGGAGGGCACTAAGGAACACCTCACCGACCACCTTCAACGTCAAGGGGAGGGGAGGGATAGTGCTTACTCACACGCGAGAGAGGGGGTCGGAACCAACCCTTCCCAAGGTGCCCATGGGGGTCTATTTATAGACTTTCCCAAAAATGGACTGCGAATAGCAAAAATCGGACTGCGGATAGTAAAAACACCCCAAAATAAGAGGGGGCGACCTAAACCCCCTTGCCTACGCGAGTGGACTTCGACCCACTCTTCAAGCTTGGCCGCGAGTGGAAGGCCTTCCACTCGCCCCAGGGGCGGGCGAGTGGGGCTGCTCCCCACTCGCCCCCTTAGGCGGGCGAGTGGGGCTGCTCCCCACTCGCCCCTTTAGGCGGGCGGGCGAGTGGGGCTGCCCCCCACTCGCCCCCTTAGGCGGGCGAGTGGGGCTGCTCCCCACTCGCCCCCTTAGGCGGGCGGGCGAGTGGGGCTGCTCCCCACTCGCCCCCTTAGGCGGGCGAGTGGGGCTGCTCCCCACTCGCCCCCTTAGGCGGGCGGGCGAGTGGGGCTGCTCCCCACTCGCCCCCTTAGGCGGGCGAGTGGGGCTGCTCCCCACTCGCCCCCTTAGGCGGGCGGGCGAGTGGGGCTGCTCCCCACTCGCCCCCTTAGGCGGGCGAGTGGGGCTGCTCCCCACTCGCCCCCTTAGGCGGGCGGGCGAGTCTGCTCCCCACTCGCCCCCTTAAGCGGGCGAGTGGGGCTGCTCCCCACTCGCCCCCTTAGGCGGGCGAGTGGGGTTGCTGCCCACTCGTCCCTTTAGGCGGGCGAGTGGGGCAGTTCCTCCACTCTCCCGAATCTGCCAAGCCTTAGTCGGTTTCGTCGTCTCCACGCGGTTGTTTTGGTTTCGCCCGGGACGGGTCACACCGACTCGAGAAATATGAGGGTTGTACATAATCCCCGCTCTTTGCGAGCTTGACTCAAGCTCGGAAAGAAAGTCCAACCCACCTATTGAACGAGTGGGTGGGACCCGGAGAGAATCTTTGGAGGGCTCCACCTGATGGCTATATATAAAACCCCTCGGAGAGGGGAGGAAGAGCATCCTTCCAGAGCGCTTCCCCCACTCCCTCTTCGAACGAGATGGATCCGCCTCGAGACTTTAGGGCTCGCTTCAAAGGTTTCGCTGGGAAGGGTTCGTCTGACGTGACAGAGCTTAAGGCTCTGGTCCATGGTCCTTCATCTTCTCCTACCCGTCCCGCGGTGCGATCACCTCGGAAGAAGCCCCGCCCTGAGTTGGTGAAGGAGGCTGCGTCGTCATCCTCTCATGGGGTGACCGAATTTGCCCGTGGCTTGGATATGGATGTGGTATTGGTTCTTCCCTTCTTCCTGCTTCGCCTTTGCGGTCATACCTGCCCATGACAACGTGTTTCTTCATTGTTCACAGCTCCTCGCGGAGGATCTTGAAGGGATCCGAGGAGTGGCAGACGGAACGGGTGCTGATGCTCGGGTGAATCCTATCTCTCTCGTTCAGGAACCTGCCGTCCTTTCGACCGCTCACGAGGACTCATCTGCTGGAGGGGACAAGACTTCAACGGATCAGTCGAGTCGGAAGGACGTCTCGGTGCCACCCCACTCTCCTACTGCAATTACGGAACCCGTCGGGGACCTACCCGACGTCTTCGTCCGTCTGAGCCGCTTGGAGACTCTTACCCAGGAGCTGCAGGAGGGGAGGTTATCTTCCGGACCCGACCCTCTCGCCCGCGTTTGCGTGCTGGAGCGTCGGGTAGAGAGGCTGGAGGCTGAACTAAATCTCCTACGAGGGGAGGTCCGGCTCGCGTTTGGAGGCATGACGACACCGTTCGAGGATCACTTCCGCCGGGTGGAAGCCTCCGTGCGAACCGTGACTGAGGAGCTCTCCTCAGCCAAGGCATGCTTCGAATCCACGCGCGGAGGGGTCCCCTTCACCCAAGACCAGGGCTTCTGGAAGTGGACGGCGCGTTAGCCACCCCTTTCCTTTGGGATGTACTATTTGTTATGTAATAATAAGGATCGACTCGTCGCAGCAGCTCGCCTGCTTCGCGGCCGAGCAAATTGTTTTATCATGTTTATGTTATGCTTATTTTAATGATCCTGCCGAGTTATGCTTCATTTGAGCCGTTATCAGTTGACTAACTATCATGCCAGATGAGCGCAGCAACGCTGAGATAGTGGAGTAACAGGCGGGGGATAGGGACCTCGGGTGAACGGTCCGAGGGCGAAGCAGTTGGGTGGTGTGTCAGGGGGGAGACGCAGGCGAAGAGAACTTTCGGTCCGCATTGCTACCTCAGGGGAGAGGGCTGCGAGGCCCTCCCTCCTCTGCCGGGCGAGTGGACCATGAGGTCCGCTCCCATGCACCGGGCGAGTGGACCTCAAGGTCCACTCGCCTGTGCTCGGGGCGAGTGGGCCTTGCGGTCCGCTCGCCCGGGGCGAGTGGACCACCTGGTCCACCCCCCCTTCATGCCCTTTGGCGAGTGGATCCCATGATCCACTCGCCTCCCCTTTTACCCCTCCCTTATAAATACGCCCTCCTTCCCCCTTTGGACCTTCACCTTCATTTCCTCCCCCTTTGCCTTTTTCCCAAATCCGGCTCTACTCTTTCCTTCCACTCCTACACGATGGCATCCAACCGTTCAGCTGCCAAGAGGAATGGTCGGGAGCAAAACGCGGCCAACTTCTCGGAGAGTTCTTTCCCCGTAGGGAAAGTGTCCAAGGAAGAGCTCTCCGCCTTCAGGACTTCCTACCTCCCTGAAGGGTGGAAATGCCGATGCCCATCAGGGGGTGAGACTGTCAACTCTTTTTACGATAATTGGCTTGCATTTCCTCTCCTCCACTTCGAGGCTGGGCTACGACTGCCCTTGTGGCCTGAGGTGAAAGAGTTCTTGAACTACTTTGGCGTAGTTCCGGCTCAGGTTAATACAAATGCGATCTCGATGCTAACAGCTTACGCGTGTTATTTGTGGGAGGAGAAGGTGATGTTCGACCTGAACGTGTTCCGCAAGATCTTCACCTTCCGAGCGACCGCTGACGGGGTGTGTTTTCTGACCGGCACACACATGGAGGTGCTTGAGACCCTCAACAAGGTCCACCACTGGAACGAGTCGTTTGTGTTCGTTCGGGGTGACCTGGACGGCATCCCCTTCTCCCCCACACAGAGGCCCGAGAAGGTCTGCAAACCCCCCTCGCTGCGTGGGGAGGCTGCTGAGCTGCACCGCTTTCTTAAGGGTGCGAGATTTGAGGTTGATCACCTCCGGAAGAACATTAATCAACTTGCCTACGTGGAACCGGGGGCAGGTACTTGGACCTTAACAACTTGCCTTCCTTAGGGCTCATTTCCTCCCATTTCTGCTCAACTCATTCTAACTTGTGCAGGTGTTCGCTCTCTTCCTCGACGGCTTCCCTCTGCGGGGGGAAGTTCCTCCCCCGCCCGCGAGCTCAATGAGGAGATTGCGGTTGATTCGGCTTCGGCTCCGAGGATATCTGGGTCAAGTCAACGGAGGGACAAGGAGCGGGCGGTGGAGGAGGGAGTGCCCTCCTCCCCACCGAAGGAGCCGAGGATGCGGCGGGGGAAAGCCGTTTGTCGAAGGGATTCCAGGGTGCTGCCCAGGGAGAAGGGGCAACCGAGTGACCCTAATGCCTTGGCCAACCATCCCAACTTCGAGATGGGGGGAAAGGCTACGGATCCTCTTGGCGAACCTATCGTCTACTGGGATAAGATGACGAACCGGGTCTCCCTCACCTCCCAGCTGCCTTCGTGGGTCGAGGGAGATATAACGGATGGTGCGGCGTATAGTTATACCTACGGCATCTATGGCCGGCAGGATGCTGCATCCTACAGGGAGATGTCCATGCGCGACCTTGCGTATGCGAGCTCCCAGGCTCAGCTCCGCGCGACCGAACTTTCCCACATGGCCGCCCGCCGAGGTCTTAGTCTCTCGTAACGGTCGGTGCGGGCGAGCGCGTCGCAGCGGGATGCAGAAGAGAAAGCTACCGGCCTTGCGGCTCGCTTGGCCACCGCTGAGAAACTCCTGGAGGAGTCATCCGGGGGCTTGGTTCGCGCCCATCTTAATGAATTTTCCTTTTCTCCTTTTAATTCACTATTATTTGTAGATTCCAACTTATTTGCCTTGCTGGTCTGCAGGGACCCGGTGCCGCCGACTCGCTCAGGAGACGATGTGAGGAGTCGGACCAGTAAGTGCAGGACCTGAGGGCTCAGCTTGCCGAAGCGCATAGGCAATTAAAGGAAGGGGGAGAAGAAAGAGGTGCACCTTCGAGGGCGGTGAGGCCAGCCCAATCTCGACCCGCTGAAGTTGAGCTCACTCGGGGGAAAATCATGGCGTCAACGGCCCGAGCCCTGGTGAGTCGCCTCCATGACGTGGACGCCATTAGAGATAGCTGGAGGGGAGTCTCTGCCAGCGACATACTACCCGAGCTCTTTCCTTCACCCGGGCGATCCGGCTCGCCCCCTAGCAGCGGCTACTCTCCATGGTCGTGAGGGCGGCCCGTGACTTCTTCTTTTCTCCCGTCCCTCCTGGGAACTATGTATTTTCTGTGTTTGCCCCTTTTTCTCTCAAGCCTGCATGTACTAGAAAAGTGAAGTAACAATTCTTGTAGTACATGTTATCAATGAATCAGTAGTTATCTAAACAAATGGTCCCAGCTTATTTTTTCTTTTACTGCTTGAGGAGTTAATACCTTTGCTTGAGTCGGTCGCCGAGTCGTTGACTGGCCCGACGAGTTTCTCATTTGTCAATATGACCGAGCCTGTGGAGTGGTCTCTTTTAGTCGGGGATCCTACCAATTGGAGGTGGAAGTACCCATCCACGTACTAGGAGTCTTAGCTCAACCGGGTGTGGAGGAACTCAACGCCTTCCCAATCTGATTGGAGGTGGAAGTACCCATCCGCGTCCTGGGAGTTTTAGCTCAACCGGGCGTGGAGGAACTCAACGCCTTCCCAATCTAACTGGAGGTGGAAGTACCCATCCACGTCCTGGGAGTCCCGGCTCAACCGGGTGTGGAGGAACTCAACGCCTTCCCAATCTGATTGGAGGTGGAAGTACCCATCCGCGTCCTGGGAGTTTTAGCTCAACCGGGCGTGGAGGAACTCAACGCCTTCCCAATCTAACTGGAGATGGAAATTCCCACCCCTGTCCTGGGAGTCTTAGCTCAACCGGGTGTGGAGGAACTCAACGCCTTCCCAATCTAACTGGAGGTGGAAGTACCCATCCACGTCCTGGGAGTCTTAGCTCAACCGGGTGTGGAGGAACTCAACGCCTTCCCAATCTAACTGGAGGTGGAAGTACCCATCCACGTCCTGGGAGTCCCAGCTCAACCGGGTGTGGAAGAACTCAATGTCTTCCCAATCTAATCATCAGGTCATGAGTTGACCTGATACGTCCCCCCTCCACCGGCAGGACTTAACCCGGCGGAGGGTCTCTAGTCAGGGATTTCGAACCTGGATATTCTTCCAGAACCCCTTTCCTATTCATCGTTCATACCTATTACAACTTACTTACGCTACGCCTCTTCGGGCCTACTGTTACACCTCGCCCTTTTCTGGGCCCCTCCTTACATCTCGCCCATATCCGGGCACTTCACTAAACTTCGCCCCTATCTGGGCACGCCGTTACATCTCGCCCCTCCCCGGGCACTTCCTTACACCTCGCCTGTTCTGGGCTCATTCTGCAGCTTGCTCTTTAGCCATCCCTGCCATTGCTTCTTCCACTTCTTCGGCCGCTTGCATCCATCCGATAGTGTTGACCGCGGTAACGTAGCACTGGCGCGCCTCACGGGGATCCCCCCTGACTCTCACCTGGAGCTTTCCGGAGTTGTACTTCAAACACTGGTGGTAGGAGGACGGCACGCATTTGTACGCGCTGATGAGGGGACTCCCAAAGATGGCGTTGTAGCTGCTCGGCGCGTCCACAATGACGAACCGGCAATTCTTTGAAGTTCCCCCCAGGGTAACGAGGAGTTCGACTCCCCCTTCCACCTCCTTCCTCTCTCCGGAGAATCCGAAAAGTGGCCCATCCGATGCTAGCACTCGCTTGGCGTCAACCTTCATTCCTTCGAAGGCCTTCTTGAACACCACATTCACCGAGCTCCCGTTGTCGACAAGGATCCGGGAAACGGTGAAGTTCTCGATCGCCGCCTTGATGACCAGCGCGTCGCAGAAAGGATCCTCATTGGCCGGCAGGTCTTGGATGGAGAAGGTAATCTTCTCGCTCGGAGGTGGGGACCGGGAGGTCGAGGCAACGCTCCGACGGTATATGGCATGGAGGCTCCCCTTCCGGGTGGCCTCTTTGCCTGCTCCCCCGTGGATGACCCCGATCCCTCCTAGGGCCCCTATATCGACCCTTTCTTCGCATGGATCATCCTCCTCCTTGCTCTTCCCCTTTTCCACTGTCCGAGGTCCTTCCAAGCACAGCTGCTTCCCCCCCGCTGGGGCTCTTCCTTCTTCTCTCATCTCGAGGAACTCGGGGCAAGCTGCGGTCGCGTGACCTTCCTGCTGGTGGAAGTCACAATACAGCAGCGTCGGCTCGCCTCCTTGCTTCTCCCAGCGTCCCCTCTTCCTTCCGGCTCTCTTCCGACCGATGTCCATGGCTTGCAGGGGCTGGACTTGTAGCGGCCCCGGGCCCTGTTGCCATCCTGCTGGGTGGAACCGCCCGTGCCTCCCCTGATAGCCTCCTCCTCCCTGGAAGTGGCCCCTTCCTTGGCCTTGAGGGGGACCAACCTGTGACCTCCAAGCTGGTCGGGCAGCTGTCGGTTGCGACTTCCAGCCTTGCTCCGGCCCAGCGGGAGGTCCCTGTTGTCCCCGACTCTTCACTTCCTCCTTCTTTCTTCCTCCACGCTCCTTCCTTTCCTCCTCTGCTACCTCGGCTAACCTAGCCACGAACTCCTGATTGGTAGCTTCGACCTCGGTTTCGCGATCGGCACGCTTCATTAACTCCTCGAAAGACAATGGAGGGTCTCGAGTTAAACTCATCCGGAACAGCCCTGGCTGTAGCCCAAGGGTGAAGGCCAGCTGCAGGGTGTGCCCGGGCACTTCGACGACAAGGAGGACCTCCGCTTGGAACCTGTCCATGTAGTCAGCCAACGACTCCCCTGGCTTCTGCCTGATTGCGAACAAGGCTTCCATACTCTTTCTCCTCTTCTTCGAGGTAGAGAACCTCAACAAGAAACTCCGACGCAGATCTTCGAAACGGAAGATTGTTCCCGCCGGGAGTGAGTGGAACCAGTCCCTCGCCTTCCCTTGGAACGAGACGGCGAAAAGCCTGCACATGAAGGCGTCCGACATTTGTCTGATCGAGGTCATGTCCTCGAACCACTGGAGATGCTGGAGTGGATCGCTATCCCCCTCGTAGTAGGACATGGCAGGGTCGCAGAACCCATCCGGGACTGGAGCTGACATGACCAGCTCGCAGAAAGGGCTCCTCCATTCTTCTTGGTTGAGGGGAGGTGCTCCCGTTACCTCCCCACCTGGGCAGCTGGTCCGGGGTGAACTATTGAAAAGAACCCGTGCTTGGAGACTTAGGCCTTCCTCCGAGGCCGGTTCCCTCCCTTGCTGGTTGTTCCTTACTTCCACTAGGGGGAGTGAGGGGATCCTAGGTGCAGGCGGTGTTGAGCATTCGCCGCGAGCGGAGGATGCGGCCTGCATGAATTCCAGGATCTTCTTGCTGAACTCGTCGAAGTCGCTCTTCTTCACATACTCGCAAGGTGGAGGCGGGTCTCCCGACTCGTCGCTTCCAGCCATGGGACTTGGCTCAGAGTTTTCCGAACTAGTCGCTTCCACGCTCACCGCACCAGAATGTTGAAACCAGTTTCCCGGTCTCAGCGTTCGAAAGGGGGTTGCGACTAACCCTTACTTGTTCTAAGCCTAGACCCTTGACCGATCACTAGAACCGAAAGACTTGGACTTGTTGAACTCTTGAATCCACAAATGGACCCCTTAAGCTGCAGCGCGGAGGTCCCACCACGTACCCGGAAGATCTTAGAGCGCTTCCCCTCCCAAGCCAATGCTGAGCCTGGGCACCTTGGAGGGCACTAAGGAACACCTCACCGACCACCTTCAACGTCAAGGGGAGGGGAGGGATAGTGCTTACTCACACGCGAGAGAGGGGGTCGGAACCAACCCTTCCCAAGGTGCCCATGGGGGTCTATTTATAGACTTTCCCAAAAATGGACTGCGAATAGCAAAAATCGGACTGCGGATAGTAAAAACACCCCAAAATAAGAGGGGGCGACCTAAACCCCCTTGCCTACGCGAGTGGACTTCGACCCACTCTTCAAGCTTGGCCGCGAGTGGAAGGCCTTCCACTCGCCCCAGGGGCGGGCGAGTGGGGCTGCTCCCCACTCGCCCCCTTAGGCGGGCGAGTGGGGCTGCTCCCCACTCGCCCCTTTAGGCGGGCGGGCGAGTGGGGCTGCCCCCCACTCGCCCCCTTAGGCGGGCGAGTGGGGCTGCTCCCCACTCGCCCCCTTAGGCGGGCGGGCGAGTGGGGCTGCTCCCCACTCGCCCCCTTAGGCGGGCGAGTGGGGCTGCTCCCCACTCGCCCCCTTAGGCGGGCGGGCGAGTGGGGCTGCTCCCCACTCGCCCCCTTAGGTGGGCGAGTGGGGCTGCTCCCCACTCGCCCCCTTAGGCGGGCGGGCGAGTGGGGCTGCTCCCCACTCGCCCCCTTAGGCGGGCGGGCGAGTCTGCTCCCCACTCGCCCCCTTAAGCGGGCGAGTGGGGCTGCTCCCCACTCGCCCCCTTAGGCGGGCGAGTGGGGTTGCTGCCCACTCGTCCCTTTAGGCGGGCGAGTGGGGCAGTTCCTCCACTCTCCCGAATCTGCCAAGCCTTAGTCGGTTTCGTCGTCTCCACGCGGTTGTTTTGGTTTCGCCCGGGACGGGTCACACCGACTCGAGAAATATGAGGGTTGTACACTTAGGGTTTTAGGTCACACCACCCTAATGGATCCAAATGGACCATTATGGTGTGACACCAGCAATTGTATATACATACCCACATAGCCAACATGATAGGAGGAGGCTAACACACTCAACTCCTCAAAATGACCTAAGCCTAATTTGACCCTTAAAGGCCCTCATTAGGGTTTCCAATTTTCCATATCAAATCAACTCCAAATAGAGTGATATTTTAGGTAGGCACTAATCATGTACAAAAGAGTATGCCACCAAAGTTTGGTTTCATTTGGACATCATATGCTCCAAAAATCAACATAATTTAAATAATCTAATTACCACAAAAACCCTATGAAACATTGTCCACCAAGGGCTGCCCCTTTGGCAGGGGGTGCCCCTAGGGTATATCAACCTATGGTTAAAATCTCAGCTCCAAAGATGGAGGGGTTTGACTTAGGCAATTTTTCTAATGGACTGACCTAGTGTAGGACCAGCCCTAGTAAAACAGCTCCCTAGAGAGCTGTAGGTCACCAAATGACCTAAACTCAAGGCCAAATGAAAGTTAAGACCAAGGCCTACAACTTTCATGTTGGGCACTTTTTCTAGATCGGCCTCTAAGAGGCCTTAATTTTTATTTGAAGTGCACTGAGTTTTTGAGGCAGAAAAACAAGTGTAATGAATTAAATAAATGCATGGAATAATGATTCTGCACGAATCTTAAAGCAGATCCAAGAATCCCCCTTCATCTTCTTCCTCCAGCCAACGGCTGAGATCAGCCAGAGCTGGGCAAACTTGCTCTCCTATTTCCCGTCCATCCCAGCTCCTCCCCGGCCAACCACCACCACCAACACCTTCGTGGTGGTCGGGGCTATGGATTCCCGGCGACATGGCGGCCGAAGGTGGTGTTTTCCGGCGATCCTAGCATGGCCGAAAATCTCCATTTTCCATGGATTTGAGATTTCGATCCCGGCCCAATTGAGCCCGAACCTTCAAATAAAATAGAGGGGAAGCTAGCATAGAGGGAGAGGAGGAGAAATGAACCTTAAAGGGGGCACGGCGGCGGCGGTGGCGATGGTTTGCCATGGATGCACCTCTCTCCGGCGAGCTTGCCCAAGAATTCGTTTTTCCATCGTTTTCCTTGATCCAGGAGTCGATTCCAACTGCTTTCCTACCTCTGAAGCTGATGGGAGAGTTGTTTTGAGGTGGGCTGGCTTGTATAGGGAGTATTCAAAAGGAGGCTAACGAATTTCTCTTGGGCTGCCACCCCCTTGCTGCCACCTCTGCTTTTCATCACTTTCCAGGTGTTCCCAGCAATCATCTAAGTCCCTAGGTGGCTGAGGTGGAGTGTGTTAAGGAGAAATTCACCTTTTGCTTTCTCTTTAAGCTTTATGCTTTTTGATCAACTTTTGGTCCCCCCCCCCTCCATTGATTTAATCAAGCTCATTGTGTAGTTCAGTCTAGGGCTGATGGCAAGACCTATGTCCATGATTAATTGGTTAATTAATTGGTGTTGGGGTTCATTTCACTTTAGGCTTGAAATTCACCTTTAATGGGCTATGTTGACCATGGTTGACTTTGGTCAACCAAGGTGAGTGGGTTGACCCCACTTGGGGGTCATGGGTCCCTTAACATCACCCAACATAGGTTGGTCCATGGTGGGGCTCCAATTGGTTCAATTTAATCAAAGGGTGTAGATTTGACCAAAATTGGGTAAAGTTTGACTTTGGTCAATTGGGGTCAATTGGTTCCACCATGATGGGGCTTTTTGGTCCATTGGGTTCCTTAAGGTGTTTAGAGTGTGGTGGTAAGGTCAATTTGAACATTTGAGGGTCAATTGAACCCTAATTGACTTGGTTTGGTTAATATTGACCTAATGTTGACTTTGGTCAATTTCATGCAATTGGGTCCCACCCAAGTGCAATTTCCATGGTTATGGTCTTCCTTATTGGTTAGGGTGGTATGGGGGAGGTCAATTTGGTGAGTTGAGGGTCAATTGGCCTAAGGGAGTGGTATTGGGCTATGTTGATTTTGTGCCCTTGGTGTGCACTTAGCACACTCCACTTGGCCCAAGGGCCTTAGGGGTCATTCTGCACACCACCCATGCCCTAACGCCATCTAGGGGTCTAGAAGGATTGGGGATGTTACACAATGGACTTTAGGTAAGGTCATAGGACTCATGACCATCAAGTGGGGCTATCCCACCCATCAATTTGACCAAGTTAACCCAAAAGTCATTCATAGTCAACTTAAGGCCTTAAGGGAGAAATTAAAAGACCAAGTTAAATCAAAGTGAACCAAGACCACCCCATGCCCAACCAGCATGACACAAGACTATTAGCACCCCACATTTGAATTTGGAGAGAAAGGGTGAGCATGGGGGCAACAATGTCATATTTCCTCAAAAAACTTAAAGGGAAAGAAGCTTTTGGAGTAAAGGAGCTTCCATGGCCCCCACCACCTTTGCCCAAGCCCCCAACCGACTTCCTCGGGCCATGAACAATATTTTTAGGCATGGTAGTCATTCAAAAAGTAAAGTGGAGGTTGTACAAGCCATGGTCGAACACCCCACACTCCATTCTCTCTTTACTTAGCAGTCAAGCTAGACCCTTGGAGCAGAGCAATTAGTGGAGAATCCATGGATCGAGCAAGCTCACCAGAGACGGAGAGATCCATGGTCGCTCATCGGAGCACCCGCCGTCGAGCCATAATTGAGGTATGTTTCTCCTCCCCCTCCCTCTGTGCTAGCTCTCTAGCTCACTAGGCTGAGTAATTGGGTTCAGTTGAGCCTCAATCAATGTGAGAGGAGTGAGATAATTCAGATCTTTTTACCTTGCTCGGGATCGCCGGAGAGGCGGTTTCCGGCCGTCATCTCGCCGCCAATCGATTGCCCCCACCTCAACGGAGGTGGTGGGGGGGGGGGGGCGTGGAGGTGGAGGGGTGGCCGGGAAATGGAGTTGGAAGATGGCCCAGCTGGGAGAATTTCTGGTCGTTGGCTGGAGGAAGGAGATGAAATTAGGGCCACTAATTTCAGGGAGGATGGCTAAATGCAGGCCAGATTTAATATTAAGGAATTATTTCTGTCACACTTTATACAGAATATTGAACCCAATATTTAGACCACGTAGAGGCTGTTTTAGGCAAAAGTTCCTGAGACAACTTTGTATCCCTTGAGGTCTACTATCTATAGGGCTTTGAATCACCAAGTTTGATTGCCTACAACTCCTTGTAGGGTCATTACACTGAGGAGTGCCCTAAAAGGTGTCCAGACCATATTATGTAGATCTAGACCACATAGTTGCTTGGATTAGTCTAATATGTTAGACATAGTCGTAAATAACATAGGTACACCCCTTGCCCAAAAATTATAATTTTTGGGCAACATTTTTTATAGTTTTATGATAAATATGATTTTTCATATTAATGAAATAAATATGATTAGATAGATGCAAAATGACCCCAATCTTGGGTGACATAATTATTAGGTCATACTTAGTCACATGTCAAAAATTGAGATCATTTGGATCATTGTAGAACATTATATCTCACATACATAGAAATGTGGTGTATGGAGGGGTGGTGTGCATATATCACATTGGTGTATTTTGTGAATTCATCACTTATGGCTTGTGGTATGCTCATGATATTTGGGCAACACACTTAGTACAAATGAGGATATCATATATAAAAAAAATCCTAGTATTTGAGTAATAGTGTGTTTATCATAAAAATATATTAATCAAATAAAAGTGATAAAATAACTTAGGATAAATCTGATTTTCTGTCACATGATATTTTATAATGATATATATCTCTGGAAATTTTATTGAGATTTTTGGAGTTAATTTTCTTAGTTATTTGAGCATAATTGATTTTGTCACAAAGTGTATAAATGAAATAATCATCTAAGGTCTAGATAAAAATCCAATATTCTATAACATGATGTTTTACATTGAAATATACCTATGGAAATTTTGGTAGTATTTTTGGAAGTCATTCAAACTGTAAATTACCAAAAATGTCATTTGTCACACTTATGTATTAATGGAATTTATATGGTCAATATTATCTGGAAAATTCTGATAATTTGGCTAGACTGTATTTGGATCATTAGAAGTCTATGGTAATTTTTGTAGAATTTTTGAATCAGTTATTTAGGTACTTATTGTGTAATGTGTCCAATTGGCATAAATGTTTAAATATTTAAATAGTGGTCTTAAACATTATGGAAAATTAATAAATCCAGTCATCCATCATAATTATTCATTACCTATCACTGATAAATTATTGGGAGCATTTTGACTTCAGAAAGTTGTACTTCATGTGTAAAGTGAGGGGTACATTATCATTAAAGTATTTTTATAAATGGCCAAAATAAATGGGAAAATTATGAATTTCTGACTATCTTATAATTATTGTTGACGCCAGGAAAATCCTGACCTCAAAATTCGGATCTTTGCAGCCGGAGGCTACTTGCCCAGCTGTCCGACGAGATGATCAAGCTGGCGACTATGAGGAAGCTAGGAGAGCAACAACAGGACCCCAGGTGCTGCGGCAGGGAGGTCCCACCATGTACCCGAAAGCTCGAAGGAGTCTTCCCCTCCACAACCAAGAATGGCCGAGCAGGGTACGAGGAAGGCACCGACTTGGCTAGCAAGCAGGGGTGACGGGCTCGAGAATTCGGAAATCGGGATCCAGAAGCTCAAGCACAGGTGCCAATCCAAGTACCCATGGGGTCCTATTTATAGGCAACCAAGGGGTAGGGGGGTTTATAGCCCAGCCCTAACCTGGCGACTATGGGTTACTCGGCGAGTACCATGCCCTAGTCGCCCATCTGGCGAGTATTGGGTGCTGCTCGCACAAGCCGGGCCAATACTCGCACAGGGCTTCTGCTGCTTCCTGTTCCTGCCTTGGACTGCTGGTCTCTGTGTTGACCTTTTGACCTTGACTTTCGCCTACGTGGCCTTGAGTGGGTCCCATCCTCTGAGAATAAGGGTTGTACACAATCCCCGCTCTTTGCGAGTAACATAGTTGCTCGGAAAGAAACATCCAACCTTTATTTTGATCACTTCTTTGCCCGATCGGAAGGTCGGCGTCCAACCTTCTTCCCTGTAATCTCTCCAGTCGAATGAGAAGTGCAATCAATACGAACCATGGCCAACATGCAAGGGGGGAGCTGATCTCGATCGTCAATGCAGAGGCTTGGTCTTAGAGGGTTGCTGAACCGAGGCACTGTCCCACCATCCGTTCTGGGGTTTTACGAGAATTAAGTCGGAGGCTCATTTTCCAACCCAGCATGTGGACCACTTTTACCGGCTTTTTCTTTTCTCTTCTCTGAAGATTCTTGCTGTGACAGAAAAAAGCTTCCCAGTCCCGTGTTTCAGGGAGAGGAAGGGTTTTATTTATAAATCAATATGGATTACAAGGGTGGGACATACACAGTCCCCCTTAGGGGTAGAACCTTTTCAGGTCATCGCCGCTCCAAGTATTCCCAAGCAGCTCTCCTTCCTGGTTCTGCAGACGGTATCCTCCGGTTAGGAGTGACTCGTGGATGATGAAGGGCCCTTCCTAGTTTGGATGGAGCTTTCCGGTGGCCGCTGATCGTCCCGCCGCGTCTACCTTCTTCAGGACCAGGTCACCTTCTTGGAAGTGCTTGAGGCGAACATTTTTAGCTGCAAGATGGTGCGATCCACCTCCTCGATATGCAGCACCTCCTCCTGGAAACGTTCGATATAGGCCCTCAACGGCTCATCCGGCCTCTGGGTCACAAGGAACAGAGCTGTCTCCTCCTTCTTCAGCTTCTGGGCCGTGGCAAACCGGGTCGTTACTCCACGGCACAGGTCTTCGAAACAGTAGATCGAGCCCAGAGGCAACTGGTGGAACCAGTCCCTGGCTTTCCCTGTAAAAGTGATGGCGAACAACCGGCACTTGAACGCATCCGACATGGTTCGGATAGAGATAATATCCTCAAACCACTGGATGTGACGAACAGGGTCGTCCCTCCCGGTGTAGTATTTCAACACAGGATCCCTGAATCCTTCCGGCACGGGCGCGGCAAGGATGTCTTCACTGAATGGGCTCCTCCCACTCGCTGGACGACGGTCTTCAAGCTGGCGAGTATCATGGCCATACTCGCCATAAGGCCGAGTATCCTGATATCTCGCCTGCTCTTCTACCTCGCGGAAGCGAATTCCTTGCGAGGATTGCGGGAAGGGCTGCGACCTCCTTGGTCGCTCGATCTCCGGATCGACGTGCTCCTTGCCTGCGCGCTGGGTGCGCTCCTCGCCCTCAGTCAGCACCGGACGATTAGGCGAGGTCGCCGTGCCCTCCGCACCCTGCTAGAACACTGCTCGCATAGCCCCTTCCATGCGCTGGGCGAATGCTTCAAAAACTTCCATCGTCACGAACCTGCCAATTCCTGACGGGTTGCCAACCACTTCCTCGTGGTCGCCTTCTACGACCATCTTGTCTTCCTATTAGGTTTTCTCCCTCTGGCTGCGATCCACGCTCACCGCACCAAAGTGTTGACGCCAGGAAAATCCTGACCTCAAAATTTGGACCTTTGCAGCCGGAGGCTACTTGCCCAGCTGTCCGACGAGATGATCAAGCTGGCGACTATGGGGAAGCTAGGAGAGCAACAACAGGACCCCAGGTGCTGCGGCAGGGAGGTCCCACCACGTACCCGGAAGCTCGAAGGAGTCTTCCCCTCCACAACCAAGAATGGCCGAGCAGGGTACGAGGAAGGCACCGACTTGGCTAGCAAGCAGGGGTGACGGGCTCGAGAATTCGGAAATCGGGATCCAGAAGCTCAAGCACAGGTGCCAATCCAAGTACCCCTGGGGTCCTATTTATAGGCAACCAAGGGGTAGGGGGGTTAGCCCAGCCCTAACCTGGCGACTATGGGTTACTCGGCGAGTACCATGCCATAGTCGCCCATCTGGCGAGTATTGGGTGCTGCTCGCACACGCCGAGCCAATACTCGCACAGGGCTTCTACTGCTTCCTGTTCCTGCCTTGGACTGCTGGTCTCTGTGTTGACCTTTTGACCTTGACTTCCGCCTACGTGGCCTTGAGTGGGTCCCATCCTCTGAGAATAAGGGTTGTACAATTATGTCATGATTAATCTATGGTATAAATTTTAGGGCATTTGGCCAAGTTATAGTGAAGTTCACATCATAGAGATCAATCTAGTTCAATGTTGAGTTGGTCTGCGAATAGCAAAAACTTGGGATAGTGTTTAGGCTAGCCAGAACATGTAAGAATAGAATGAAATTTGGAACACAATATTAGGGCATACATAACTATAGGCCATATAAGTTGTAGTCTTGTTGGAGGACTTCTACCCTATAGAGAATAGTGAACGAGAAGCACGTCTCGTTGAACAATTGAAGTATTTTGGGAGTTTTCTATCCGTGGCACTTATAGTGACACTTAGAGAGTTAAAGTGATCATGATGCATTCAAGGTTAGTGATGAACATATAGGTGAACATCTAAGAAATTGCACCATGCACCATTACCTAAAAGAAGTCTAAGTTATACTTAAGTAATCTAGAGCAACCATGTGGGTAACATTAACAAGGGTAGTTACCAATAGAAGTAAATATTCTGAGAAAAGAAGGTCTGGGATGTCATCCCAAAATACCATCTAGTACCGTTGTGAGCCCTTCACTGGGTAGACCTCAGGAAGTTCAGAATTCACCTTAAATTATTATGATCGTCTAAGTAAGAAACAAGAGCAACCCTAAATGATATAAGTTGAGAAAAGTAAGCCTCGTCCTATTAGAGAGGACGGAATGGTTCAAGAGTAGCTAGCCCTGGGAGCTGGAGGCTCGAGTGATGTGATAATTCTTGCATGTGCATAAACTAGTGGTAGGTCTTCGGTACGGGTCCATTTGTCACATCAATGGTAGTACGTTGACTTTGGCGGGGTGTGGTGAGTTAGAGGGCCAATAGGTTACTTTACTGCAGTCTAGTAGACAATCCCTAGTAACCCACCCCGACCATAAAATACTGGCGTGATGCCAGCAAGAGTACGCAAAAGCTCACGGAAGTGCACCTAGGACGTGTACAGTAGCGTACGTAAGGTCTAGGTCTGGTAGTGTGTATACCCACCTAGAAGTGGAGCTCCCGATCCACTGATTCTTTTCCACGGCGAAAGTACTTGAGAGGCTTGCTACCTCCGAAAAGTCGGAACTAAAGGTCTATGCGCGCAGAGTCGTGTGAGTGAATTGCATTGTATGTACATAGCATAGCATATCATAACATTCATACATCTTAGATGACATATACATTTGCAGACCCTTATCATATAAATTAGTATGAGCTCTTTTATATGATAAGTTATAATTCCAGAAATCATAACTTATAAGTTTGTATGGGCATTCATATACGTTAAGGTACTCTAGATAGTGTGGTAGTTTTTCTTATTATTTCACTTGCGCTGCTTTTACTTACTATACTGCTCGTTTATTACCAACAACGGTTGTCTTATTTACTCCATTTATTACATATGGTTGTTATACTTACTGCTTGCTTATTCATTATACTGCTAGTATAATTTATGTCATTTGTACCTTCTTTTACCCTTTGTTGTCCTCCGCTTCGTCCTCCTGCTTGCTACCTAGGAGTCGTGGGGGGAAGCGAGGATAAAATGACTTAGTCTTTTTGATTAATGGTCGGTTGTGGCCGTAATGCTAGGAGATCGAGGAGCGCAGCCACAGTATGTTAGGCAGGACGTGACGGTAGACCCTAAGGAGCAGATGCCGTGCATCACTACTTCCACACGATGATAGGTTGGAGGGTATTTTGTGTTGCTTCCGCATAGAGTAGAGTGAGAGAGTGATTTACCCTTATTAATTACCTTTTGGATCTGTATCGGGATTAAGCCCTTGCACTCTTTTTGTTTTTTTTTGTTTTCATTGTGGACTATTTGCACTCTCTTATATATACATATATATGTGTTGTGGTTGTGGAATGATCTTATTTGTACTTATAACCTCTTGCAAATTGGCATGTGATATGATCGATTTAGCCGGCCGGATAGGCGTTGAGCAGTGACAGCCAACCCGTGAGTTGGGGTCACCGTAAGACGGTGGTTCTGGGCATATGATCCAGGAACTCTCTGATAAGGAGGAGAGGAATCTTACATGCCTAGAGCTTAGAAAGAATAGTCCAAGCCTTATTCGGCGAGGCTGATTTGGGCGAGTTTGGGGGGCGGGGGGTCGGCGCCTTGCCCTATAAATAAGGGGTGGTACCCCATAATTTTTACCCTTTGACTTTCGATTACCGGGAAGGAAGAATGACATTGCCTGCAAAGACGACGAACACTCCTTCTGTTGAGATGAAAGGGGAGCCTTCTCGCATGGCTCGCCGAAAATCGGCTACCGAGTCCTTTATGGCGAATATCCTGCTGTCCTGATTCGGGACCCCTCTTTCACACGATTTTCTTCGTCGTGAAAGGATGAAGCGGGCTCTGCTGTGGAAGCGAGCGAAGGCTTGCGCTTCCCAAATGTTGGACCACAACGAGGCCAACTTACTAGGGGAGGAATCCCCTGTGAAGAGGACCACCACCTCTGTTACTGCTGACTCACTTTCGAGTCATCGCCCAGAGCGGGTTGACGAGGTATGCTCGCACTAGGATTTTGTCATACCGATTTTGTTTCCTTGTTCCCAGATCAGGTTGACGAGGATTTGAATCAAGGCCGTTCATCAAGATTGAAAAATGAAGAAGATATCGGTTTAAGGGCTCAAACTCTCCCCTCTCGATGTGAAACACGAAAACTCCTTCCTCCCTCGTGATATGAAGCTCATTCCCTCTCGGATCTCGCCATCCACTCCTACCGAAGTTCTTCCGCTTGCGTAGCAGATCGCATATTCTTCCTTCCCTCTCCGGGCCTGCTTTCCTGCGGTCCCAATCACATTAAAAGAAAAAAATTAGCCTCGCCGCCAAGATTTACAACATCAACGTCTTCCTCATCTTTTTGGTCCGAGGGATGCTGATCTATATTTATACTATATTAAAAGTGCATTCTTTGGTGAATCATTAGATTTATCTATTCCGCCCTCATTTTGCAAATTATAAAATTTAAAAAAATTCAAAGACAAAATATGTACATTTTGGTAATTTATAGAATTTTGAAAAGTCTCCCGTTGATGAATTTTGATGTGATATGAAAGTGTGTAACAATTATTTCGGCCGATACGACAAGTGAGGAGGGAGGGAGAGAGAGAGAGAGGAGCGGCACACCTTTTAAGAAATAAACAATATTACTCAGCGTCTTGCGTATGCCACAACAAGTGTTTTTTGTCACGATAAGTGGATATAAATATATGGAGGGATGAAGAAAGTGAGATAGCGACAGCTGCAGTAGCGGGCTGTATCATTATTGTGTAGTTTATAATTATTTTTCATTTATTATAGTATTATATTTGAAATTGTGTTCGAAGGTTTGTGAACGGTGGGAGTGTCGTCGCACCGGGACAATGTTGTAGATGAAGTACGGGCAGGTGGGCATGGGGGGCCCCGTGCGGCCGCGACTGTACCCTGGCCACGAAAGTGCATGCCCCGGCGCGACAGCGCTCCCGCTGCTCGCTGGGGGATTTGCATGGGAGGCCTCTTTGGTGAAGACATCCAAATTCCCAAGTGAGAGTGGTAGCATTTCGATCATAAAATAATTTGAAGCTCTTTCGGTCTTTGTACACTTGATAACTATTAAATAAATTTAATGAGTTTAATGACATCACTAAGCATTCAATTAATATAATAGAGTACATGTAAACAAAAATCGGCGACACCCACAAATATAATAGGTTTTTATATGCAAATGCTTCGATGACTGAAATTAAATTATCTAATAATCACATATTCCAATGCATTTTTTTGTATGCAGATGCTTCAATAAATGAATTATTATAGTTTATTATAGGAAAAATTTCAAATTACACATAAATATTTTGTTTGAAATTTTTTGAACTATCCAAGGAAACGTGTAAGTCATTTAATTAAAATAGATGAGATAAATTTGTTATAATGAATGTTTCATTGCAACTCGGATCAGTTTGATTCCGTTCCACCCAAAATTAAGAACCGACACATATAGTTTCGGTTCCAAAATTTTGAAACCAGAATCGACTCACGTATGGTCCTAAAGTGTAGAGCCGGATCTGAACCGTTCGCTTCGGTTCAATTCTACACATGTCTCAAAATAATTACAATAATGATTCTTCCAACTCACGATTATTTGTCATGCAACTATTAATGTCTCGAAATAATTGAATCATGACTCTATAACATTGAACTTATAGAACTACGCGAGCTCAAAATTTATTTTCTTTAGCCATATAACTATATTCTCAATAATTTTCATGTATTAAACAATGTTACTATAATTGTTGTCTCATAATATTTTCTTTAGCATTAATTTTCGATTCTCGGGTCAGTTCTAAGACCCGACCTGTGGAACCTGGAACTAAACCGAATTGAATTGTCGGTTCTGAAACTGACTCGGACCTGTGAAACCAGACCCGAGCCAAACCTATTTGAAACTGACCCGGATCATTCAGTTCAGATCCGGTTCTCGATTATTTTTGCACACCCCTAACCAAAAGTTCTCGATTATTTTTGCACACCCCTAACCAAAAGAGGTTTTCCCTTTATATATATATCTTTTAGTATTAAGAGAATATAGATATCTCTGCTAACACCATGAAATCAATCGTGGCCGTTCAATCGCAGGAACGATCAGGTCCGTCCATAGTTTTTCCTAGATCTCCTAAACCTACCTCCTATAGGGTGTCCTTAAATTAGGATATTACAATTTTACCCCCTATAGGGATGAAAATTTTAAGCATGTGAGGAGGGGTGGCGGGCGGGCTCACGTGGGGACGGGGAGGGCGCTGGCGGCGTCACGCGGGCCAGGGCGGGCCGAGGCAAGCCACTTTGCCCCGCCAGCTCTACAGTTCAGGAGAACAGAACGTTCTCTCCTTATAAAGAGCGAAAAGCTCCTGTTTTCGGCGATGTGGGACTAATAATGTCCCACATCGCCATTAGGTTTATGTGGGCGGGGCCCGCCTGTGGGCCCCGCCCGTTAATTTTTAAAATTTACTTTTAATTTTTTTTTAACTTCAGGCGGATGAACAGGCCCGCGCCACTGTTCATCCGCCGTTCATTTTGCTTTTAATTTTTTTTTTAAAAACTAATATTAACGTGTGTGGGCCCGCCTGTGTGTGTGTGTATATATAGTAAATAGTTGCACTCTAAAAACTTATGGTTGGGAATTAAGAAAATCAAAATTTAGGATTGTCACCTGAATTATTTTCTATCTTATTCTGTTATAATAGCTCATGTCAGTAAATTTAGTTTTATTATGTGAAAAAATTATGTGTTTTTTCTATCCTATCCGGTATTATTAATATATTATCAGTAAAATATATTAATACAAATAGATTGCAGAATGTTTTAGGTCTATTTCACCTAAATATTTTGTTTAATGATACATTTGGTTTTTTGGAAGCTAGAAAATATGTTTCGACACATTTTAAGTGCGAAAATAACTTTAATTTAAAAGATCACACCGGCACAAGCAGTCGGCGTGTTTCTCCTATGTGCAGGGAACAATAATATTCATCGGGGCTCAAATGTTAGGAAATATGACTAATGTCAGTAACTTTTCGATTAGCAACAGACGAAACAAACGAAGCCTTAGACGGCGTGTCGGGAGGGCGAAGATCGGCGAGGGAGCGAAGATTATTTAAAATTTAATGAATGTAAAATTATTTAAAATTTTAAATAGGTGACGGGGGCGAATACCGGCGAGGGGCGGGCGAAGCCCGCCGACGCCGAGGGGGCGGGCGAAGCCCGCATTGAATGCCAAGCGGGCGAAGCCCGCTTGGTTGCGGGCGAAGCCCGCATTGATGCGGCCGAAGGCCGCCCGAGAGCATCGAGCACGGGCGTAGCCCGTGCGAAGATGCTCGTATATATATGTACATACTAGCATCTTCGAACGGGCTACGCCCGTTCTCGATGCATCGTTGCGGGCTTCGCCCGTAACCAAACGGGCTTCGCCCGCTTGGCAATCAAGCGGGCTTTGCTCGCAACCAAATGGGCTTCGCCCACCACCGGTGGGCTTCGCCCCCTCCCCCTCTTCGCACGTGCTTAATGCTCTCGGGCGGCCTTCGACCGCATCCAGGCAGGCTTCTCTCGCCTCCGCACGGGCTTCGCCCGTGCGATGCATCGATGCGGGCTGCGCTCGCAACATATGCATATGAGTACTCAAAATGACTGTAAAAAAATATAAATCACGTTTACAAATTTTATTTTATAAAAAAATATACATTTTAATTTATCTCTCTCTCCCTATCCTTCTCTCCCTCACTCCCTCTCTCTCCCTCACTTTCTTCCTCCATTTATGTCTCTTTCTCTCCCCTCTCTCTTCTCTCTCTTCCCCATCTCTCCTACTCTTTCCAACAGATGATAATGATTTTTGAGGAGATCAAACGGTTGAGATTAAAAGGTTGGTGTGCTTCAAGATATCTATATTGTTTTATATAATAAGATAAGATATATATATAAGTTGTCTTTGGTGCAACATTCAAAATTGGCAAATATAGCATCATTCTTTTAGAGCAATGTTATAAGCACACCAATTTTGGTTATTTGCACACTAATTTCTATGAGTTATTACGTGCCTTTTGAAAATACGTCTTGTACATGCGTTTTTAGGAAAAGTGTTCAACACAAAAATTGTAGATCTCGTCGAGATCTACAACTTTCGTGTTGAACACTTTTCCTAAAAATGCATGTACAAGGCGTATTTTCAAAAATTCGGTAAAGTTATGATCAGGGCGACAATACGCCTTGTGCGTGCAATTTTAGGAAATGTGTTCAACACGAAAGTTGTAGATCTTGACAAGATCTACAATTTTCGTGTTGAACACTTTTCCTTAAAAATGCATATACAATGCGTATTTTCAAAAGGCGCGTAATAACTCATAGAAATTGGTGTGCAAATAGCCAAAACTGGTGTGCTTATAACATTGCTCTTCTTTTATTTCAATGATTTAACCTATATTATGAAAAAAATGGAAATTCATAAAATATAATGGCTATTTGTGTAATTACACTATATCCCTATAATAAAAATAATGATAGAAATTCATAAAATTCAAAAACTTTTTAATAGATCTCCTACACCTACTATAGTAGGTTATCATTAGACCTAGGTTATCGTTAGACATACTTTAAAATGATTTTTTGTTAAAATATAAATATTTTTGAAAAAAAATGATTATAAAATATTAATTAATAATTTTGTGCGATCATTTTGAGTACTCATATGTATATGTTCCGCCGGGGCTGGCGAAGCCCGCCGGGGGGGGGGGGGGGGGGGGGGGGGGGGGCGGGCCCGCCAGGATTTTCCGTTATTATCATACTTTTAATATGAGCCTTAGGATTAAAACCAAAATTAAAATCCGTCTGTAGATTTCCACTAATTCGGAACTCTGATTACCGTTCTCAAACCCAGCCTCAAATCTGTTGTGTTTGGTTCGGATCACATCGGATCATTAGATTATATATATATTATATATATATATATATAAATAATTATATATATATAAAGATATATATATATAAATATATTTAAGTAATATATTTAGGTTGAGATAAGATAGAACAACCTGTAGCAGTTCCGTGAAAACCTGGGATAAGTATTAACCGCTGGTAGCAACTGCCTTGAAAAAAAACCGCTGGGAAGCATTGGAATTGCCGCATGGGAGAAATTCATTCTTGCCGCCTGTAGCTTTTCGTGTACAGAACTGCTTGGGAGAAGAACGCCAGCCTCGTTTTACGAAGGAGAAACAGCCGCCTGTTGCTAACGTTGGAGGGAAGAGCCGCCGTCGCCGCCGTCGTCGTCTTGCTCTTGGTGCCGCGAGGGGTGGGAGACCCCTGTAGAGATTCCGCCGGTGGTTGTCGTTGGTGCAACACGGTGCGATGGCGGCGTAGTGAGGAGATAATGGCGGTGCGGGCGTGGCGGCGAAGGCTTGCGGTGGTGCAGTGGCCTTGACGGAGTTTCTCTCTGACGGTGCGGATGTGGCGGCGAAGGCATGCGGGAGTGCAGTGGCCTTGATGGTGTTTCTCTCCGGTGGTGCGGGTTGGTTTCGATGGCGTGCGCGGGTGCAGTTGGCCTCGACGGTGCTTCTCCGGTGGTGGTGTGGTTGAACGTCGGACGTCGACGCTGAAGGTTCGGCGAACCTTGTGCATCCGCTGTGCTAGCGGATTGCAGTTCAGACTATTATCTCTCCCGCGGATCAAGCGAGTCCGGCTCTCCGCGGTGTATTCTGTAACGGACGTCGGTACATTTCTTGTTATTTTATTAGCAGATATATTATTATATATGCAGTTTTTGTTCAGATTTACGTGCTTGATTGCCCTGTATTTAAATTGGTTGCGCCTAGGGGATACATTATATCCCAACAAGTGGTATCAGAGCCAGGTTCTGTAGGCGACTGATCGGACATTCGAGGAATGGTTTGACTGCAGTGGGTGACGACTAGGTCCGCTCCCCATCTTTTCAAACCTGACCTTTGAATTAATCAGGTTTCCTGATCGTGCCGTAGGACAACCATGACAGTGAAGAATGTGAATCTGGACAGTTTTTATTTGAAGAAGTGTGACAGTGGCGAGTTTCACCAATGACAGGTGGTACTGCATGAGATGGTCATGATAACCGCGGGTATGTTACATGGAGATGATTATCTGTGAGAACACAAGGCGTGTTCAAATGGTTGTGTGTGTCAGTTAGAGGCAGCTGGTGCAGAGACGGAGGAGGACGTGAAGACCCATTTTCACTTCTTACCTCGCTCACTTTTTTTTTACCCCTCCTTAGTGACGATGCTCTTGTATGAGAATGATACGGTGGAGCTGGTGGAGGCCACGATCGCAGTGCTATCCAGACAGATGTTAGTGGGCCCTACTCCTGAGGGCGGTCACATCTTGGCAGCAGCGGATGGGTAAGGTGAGGCAGTTTGGCAAGGGATTGAGTGGAGTACGATCTCGATCCGGGCCGAAGGAGGGTATGGTATTTTACCATTGCAGACAGTGCAGTCACACAGGAGAGCGAGTTCGCAGCGTTCAAAAGGGTCTCGAGACTAGGGTGCGGACTGGGAGACAGCTAAGTCAGGGTGCAGAGTGATGAGGTCCTCACCATCACTGAGAGTTTGTGCGACTTTGACAGCTAGATGTTTGACATTACTGAGCGGATTGGATTCAGGTGGCTACATTTGGGTGGCCCGAGATGGAGTCCTGATGGTGGAGTGAGGGCGTACCATGCTCAGGAGAGCTGTGCAGTGCGGTAGTTTGTACCGGCTGATGGGGACCACGATGTGTGGTGGTGCACCCATTATTTCTGAGGCCGACATGGTGGATTGTCGGGGTGGTGCAGAGGATCGTCCTTCTGGGACTCGGGGTCTGCGAGTCAGTTTCTACGATCAGGTTGCGACGACATTCACTGGTTGAGCCAGAGCAGAGATGAGTCGACTGGAGCAGGTCGATTGATGCCTCGGACTGAGGTGGTGCTACGTGCAGAGTTGCTTGGTGCAGTTGATGCTTCGTGCAGGTGGTGAATCCGGATCCCGAACCAAGGTGGTGATTGTTGTGTTTGGTTCGGATCACATCGGATCATTAGATTATATATATATATTATATATATAGAATTATATATATATAATTATATATATAAAGATATATATATATATATAAATATTTAAGTAATATATTTAGGTTGAGATAAGATAGAACAACCTGTAGCAGTTCCGTGAAAACCTGGGATAAGTATTAACCGCTGGTAGCAACTGCCTTGAAAAAAAACCCGCTGGGAAGCATTGGAATTGCGGCCTGGGGGAAATTCATTCTTGCCGCCTGTAGCTTTTCGTGTACAGAACTGCTTGGGAGAAGAACGCCAGCCTCGTTTTACGAAGGAGAAACAACCGCCTGCTGCTAACGTTGGAGGGAAGAGCCGTCGCCGTCGTCGTCGTCTTGCTCTTGGTGCCGCGAGGAGTGGGAGACCCCTGTAGAGATTCCGCCGGTGGTTGTCGTTGGTGCAACACCGTGCGATGGCGGCGTAGTGAGGAGATAATGGCGGTGCGGGCGTGGCGGCGAAGGCTTGCGGTGGTGCAGTGACCTTGACGGAGTTTCTCTCCGACGGTGCGGATGTGGCGGCGAAGGCATGCGGAAGTGCAGTGGCCTTGATGGTGTTTCTCTCAGGTGGTGCGGCTTGGTGTCGATGGCGTGCGCGGGTGCAGTTGGCCTCGACGGTGCTTCTCCGGTGGTGGTGCGGTTGAACGTCGGACGTCGACGTTGAAGGTTCGGCGAACCGTGTGCGTCCGCTGTGCTAGCGGATTGCAGTCCAGACTATTATCTCTCCCGCGGATCGAGCAAGTCCGGCTCTCCGCGGTGTATTCTGTAACGGACGTCGGTCCATTTCTTGTTATTTTATTTGCAGATATATTATTATATATGCAGTTTTTGTTCAGATTTACGTGCTTGATTGCCCTGTATTTAAATTGGTTGCGCCTAGGGTATACGTTATATCCCAACAAAATCCTCCACGAAACCCTCTCCCTCCCCCCTCATACCTAAACGTCCGCTCCATTCCCTCTCAAAATTGGATCCGGATCCTCTCCATTTCACATGAAATGGATAGTATCCATTTCATGGTGGAGATGAACCCATCTTAAATCAACAGCCCATATTCATTCCCCTCTTAAATGCTATATATATATATGGTATTAATAATCATACATCATATTTGGCTATTTGTAACCCACTTTTATTCGTACCCCGCAGAATTATAATTGTACATCACAACGTTATTTGTACCTAAAATGAATTAAAAAAATTGAATTTAAAAATAAAAATAGGCATATATATTGAACATCTTTTTGGCTATTTGATAAAAGTAGACATATTAAAAAGAAGACATTAAAAATGTTTTAAAAATACATTTAAATATATTTTATCATTCTAACATCGATATGATCTATAATATCAAATAGTTGTCGTTTGTTGAAACCGTCTCCAAAAAAACCTAAATAAGAAAATAACAATTAGCAAACATCAACGTAATAATAATCGTAATTATTTATATTAACCGGAATATTAATTCATCCAAATGTTTAAAAATCTTCAACTATTCATGATAGAAATGTCCAAAAATCTCTCAAAATTGCACTACAAAGAAAAAAAATTATGCTACCATTGGATTAGAGAAGATACTAACAAATAAATTTTTTTAGTAAATAATCATACCTTGTCATTAAAAAAGTCGCATGATATATGATTTATCCCATTCTGCTGCTTGTGGCTCATATATTGTCCAAACAGGAAATAATGGCGGCATTGTACAATCATCTTTCATCCGTAACATACGAAGTGATTGTCATTTATGTATCTCATGTAAACAAATTTTCGAATAGCAGTAGGAGCAGAATGTAGCAACAAAAATGTGAATGATTGTTAAATTGAAAAATGTACCAGCTAAATGTTATAGCATGACACCACCAATAATCCTATGTCGGGCATGGTCATCCACTTGTCAAGTGGGGCTGAAATCACCCAACAATCAAGAGCCTTTAGCAACTCCAATGTCTTTGACACCCCAAAAATTTCATTATATAACAATTGATGTTTGTTGATTTTACTTGCTAAATCATGACGAACTTGCATCCAATTATCACTCATGCATGTCTAATGACATACTTATAACTCTGTAGCCGCAATGTCCATCTCCCATAACATCGATTGCACCCACAATATGTGGTCGTACATGTAAAGGTATTTGAGCACGTACTTTCTCTAAAAACCCACCTCTTGTAGATATGATTTTTTTTTGTAGCCTTAATCATTTTTGTCTTCAATTGCTCTTGCTCTTGTAGAATAACATGGTCAAAATGAGAAAGTTCTCTTTTTGTGGATTTATAGTCATCAACAAATTTTTTCACACGTCCTTTTGGACGACCTTTATGCTTTGTGGGCATTTTAGGCTCTATAGTTTGACTTGCCTCCGGGTTGATCATGTCACGTAATTTTCTTTTAATTTCTATTCTTTGTAAATCACTTATATTACTATACTTCTTAAGTATTTCTCATACATCATTCTCTATGTCATTTGTCTCTTCCACCTCTTCCTTAACATTAACGTTAAGTTGTTTCTCAAGCATAGTTAACTGCTTCCATTGTTTGTGTATCATCCATAATGGTAAAGAATTATCATCTTTAACATACGGCTCCAATTCATGTGCACATGGTAAGCTCATCGTATATCTACATTTATGAACACATTGCCCTGCCTCCAAACACCCAGTTTTCACTTTTTCTTCTTCCTTCTTAATAATTTCCAATGCAGCAAGAGAAACACTACTATAAGATTTGAATAAAGAAAACCTTTGGAACCCGTAGACACATGCATTTTACTTCGACCAAACATTCTTTTAATTGTTGTATGTTGCAAATTTATTATTTGATTAAAAGTAGTCCACACAGTTGTAAGGTTTCCAATTGAAACTTCAAAGAACTTCTTCAAATGACTATGTCCACCCTTAACACGATTTGTTGATGTTTTTCCCAAATGCAAATATTTATCTACCCAATATGGAACAAACAATTCCTTGCACGGCTCTATCCATGTTGTTGTGACATAAGAAAGAACATTCAGATATTTGCCTCCATAATCATTCAACATTTCATTATACCGGAAGTGAAATTCATTTTCAGAAGGTGAATTTACTAGATGTTGTCATACACCCAAGTACTTATCACATTCTTTACCATGTTTGAAATACTTTTTGCAATGTGCCAAAATATTTTGATTTATATGAACATTGTATAACATACATTTAGCTTGTGGGAACACAACTTTAATCGCATTCATCAAGGCAATCTCCCGGTCAATAGCAAATATATTAGGCATAATATTTTCATCAAATATAAACTTGAAACAATGCAAAGCTCATGCATAACTCGCCTCTGTTTCATTGAGAATAAATACAAATGAGGACAAAAATGACTGATTTTTGGATGTCACACCAACTATGCATAGTAATGACAAACGATAACAGTTGGTCTTGTAGGTGCAATCTATCAGAAACACATTTGGAAACATATTATTCAAACGAACATAAGTAGGATGTGCAAAGAAAATACTCTCCAAATAATTAGAAGTCTGATCCACTTGATTAATAGATATGTATTCACTTTCACTGATGCATTTAAATAAGTATTGAATTGGAGTTCCGCCCTCCAATTGACTTCGATATAACTTGGCCTTTGATAAGTAGTTTTTAGTCATAATATTTTAGGTTAGTTTAGTATAAATTTCCCTAGTTTTAATTATATTTTCTTTATATTTTATGTTTGTTGTGTTATGTTTGTTATTTTATGTTTATTATTGTTATTTTATGTTTATTGTTGTTATTGTATGTTTGTTATTTTATATTGTTGTAATTTATGTTTGTTACATTTTATGTTATAATTTATGTTGTTTTGTTATGTTTGTTCTATGTTATGTTTGTTAATTTTAATGTTGTCATTTTATGTGTTTAAATGTTGTTATCTCATGTTTTTAATTTGGTTATCTCATGTTTATGTTTTGTGTTTAATTTGTTTATTTTATTTTGTAGGAATGTTGTCGCCGCCACCTTTGCATGAAGTCGTCGCGTTCGCCGTCGTGTGCCCGTCCATGCCGCCATCGTCGCCGCAACGCCATCGTCGCGCCGTCAATATTCATGCCGCAACGCCATGCTCGCCGCAACGCCACGTCCGCGTCATTGCCGCCACCTTTGCATGAATGCCGCCATCGTCGTCACGTTCAAGCTATACCACACACGTATTTTCATTCAAGCTGAGTTGCGCCAAAATGTCCGAGCCCAAGCTGCTACCAGCCACATGTCCTTTAATACCATGCTAGCTCACGTGCATCCCCATCCATGCAAATGTATTCAATATGCTGCCATATCATTCGACCACATTAAATCACATGCAAAATGCCATCCACGTTGATCCTGTATATGGCCACTCTCTCCATAACAAGCTACAGCCCATTCCCTACCACCTCAATTTTTCCATGCAAATACCCATTTACGTGAACTACAAATGCAGCCCACCTCCTTAAATTAATCCACCGTGAGCCCACTCTCCACTTAATGCATGCACCTCATTCCACCCGCATTTCCACATCATTGCATAGCTGGCCATCCTCTCTCTTCTCTCCTACTTCTCTCTCTCCTCTTTATACTCATCCATCCCCCCTCTCTTCCATTTTAATTTTATATTTTATTTTATATTTCTTTAAATAATATTCATTGCATTTTCACCCTCTCTCTCCTCCTCATTAAACTCATGCATGCATTCTTCCATTCATGCATGACCCTTCTCTCTCTCCCTCATAAATCTCATTCATGAACCTTTCCCCCATCTAGAACTTTCCCCCTCTTCTATATAAGGAGCACAAGTCTCAAGCTTTTGGAGAAGAATTTGGGGAGTGGATGTAGAAGTAGTGTAGAGTTTTCTTTTCTCATTTAGAGAGCTTCCTTCAAGTATTGTTGTAAGAGTATTTTGCATCTTGTTATGTATTCTCTTTTATAGTTAATGAATATGAATGTTTTTATTTCTATTCTCCTCTTTTCTCTCTCTCTAATGCGTAGCTAATTTTATTTAGTGCCCGATCACGATGATCTTTGCGATGAAATAACGCATCTTTTATTTTATGTTTCACTTTTGTATTTTTATTTTTGATCCGACCTTGATTTTCATCGTATCGACTCCGTATTGCTAGTATACGGTAGTAGATTCTGATCTCCTATTCGAGTAGCCGAGAGGCTCGTGAATGTGAAAGATCACTCAAGGAAGGAAGGAGTTGCACGCAACCCTAGAGATAGGATGACGTAAATCCTCCGGATTGGAGTCAAATCCAATAGCGCGGTTCACTTCGATAATGCGACTTTAGGCCTTTTGATTTGCAAAGAGATTTCGGTCAAAACGTCTATAAGTTAGGAGATTTAATGCTCTAGCGAGATTATTTCTTATTTTCGGATCTGCCACGGTCTTTATAAAATTGCAAATGTCAAACTAATTTATTCCGTTATTTTATTTCAAAGTGAATCGTCGATCGAGCACTCTTTTCGTAATAGTTTATTTCTCTTTTAATTACGCTTAGTTTATTTTTATTTTCAAAACCCAATCAATCGTTCTGTAGGATAATAGAGTCGTTGTGAGTAATAGTACTTGCCAGACCCGAGTTTAAATACGACCTTGATATATTTTATATCCTATGCTATATTTCGATAGGTACACTTGCCTTAATCGAGTATAGATTGGAGAACACGATTTTCTCTATCAAGTTTTTGGCGCCGTTGCCGGGGAATATTTTTGGCAATATTACGAAAGCACCGAGTTTATTACTTCTACAAAAAAATCAAAAAAAAAAAATTAATCGTTTTTCTATCCCACCTAAATTCCTGGAAAGGACGCTTTGGGCTTGAATTCCCGTCACAGCCTCTAGTACCGTTGCAAACCCTTCACAGGGCAGATCTCGGGAAGTCCAGGACTAACATAATCCGCCTAAAACAATCAATCAAAAAAACAAATTTAATTTTCTCTTTCTTTTTGGTAACAGTTTTTTTTCATGGAATCATCTTCTTTTTGCGCTCTTTGCGGGTCGCCCGACCATTTTAATTTTGCATGTTTTTCGGGAACCCCTCCCTCATATGATTTCAATTTTTCTGGAGTAGGTCAAAGTGGCCAATTTGACCCTTACTCTAATTTTTATCCTACTTGGGAGATGGGGAACCCGTCTTATTTTTCGCATGATTTTGCCCCGCAAAGCGCCGCGCCTCTAATTTTTAGTTCTATCGATAATGGGTATTTGGAATTGCAAACGTCTATTGATAACATTAATTCGCATTTCAAAACCATTTTGGATTGTTTTTCTCGTGAGGCCGCATCTTTTTCTTCGTCTTCTTCTCCGTCTCCTCCAATTTCTTTATTTAATGAGTCACCGGATATCCCGGCTTGTCTTATTCCTCTCGAGGAAGATAACTATTCGGATGTTCCGGATTGTTTCCTTCCTTTCTTGGATGACACCCCTATGGATATTCCGGCGTGCTTTTTACCTTTTGAGGATGACGAGACGCCTCAAAATTCTCCTTCTTTTTCTGAAGACGTTGGTGATTCCATTTCAGATTTAAATTCCACTGTTCCAACTTTTTCGATTTTTAACGAGTCTTTTTCTTCTTCTTCTTCCTTTATTTTAGATAATTCCTCTTTAGTTCTTTCTACCCTTTCTTCTCCCGAAATTTCACAAGACTCTCTTTCTCCTTGTGAAATTTCCGTTAGTGAAATTTCTTTTTCTACTTCTTTTATTCCTCTTTCTATTTCTTCATCTTTTATTTCTTCTTCTTTTGACGACCCATTCCTTCCCCCTTTATATACGGCGGAGTTCTTCTATAACTCTGTCCGTACATTGTTGGGCGTCATTCCTTTGAAGATTCCACCGCATGTCGGTGCGATTCTTCATTTCTTCTTTTTTCTTATTTACTTTCCTAAGCGCATACTTAGGGAGTTACCTCTTCATCTTAGTTTTTTTTTTCCATTTAGCTAACCAATAACGTCGGGCTCAGACGACGTTAAACAAAGAGCGCTCTTGGGAGGCACCCCTTGCTTACCTTTTTTTTTTCTTTTGTTTTGCAGGAATAAAACCTTCGGCGATTCGTTTGGCTCCATCTTCTCTTCCTTAGGCCTGAGTCGGTTTCCAGCTCAAGCATGGGGAGCAACATCAGCATTCGGCCTCACGAATCCGGGGAAGTCGTTTTTTTATTTTACTTTATTGCATCCCCCCCCCCCCCCCCTTCTTCTTTTCCTCTTTTCTTTCTTTTCCTCATACTTACTAATCAACATTGGGGACAATGTTGAACTTTAAGCATGGGGGAGTGTTATCCCTTTCTTTTTAAGTCTTTCAAAAAACACAAAAAAAAATTGAAAACAAAACAAAATCAAAATTTTTTTTATTATAGTACTATTTTGTTTCTTTTAGCCTTATGAAAAAAAAACACAAAAAATTTGAAAACAAAACAAAATAAAAAAAAATTTATTATAGTACTATTTTGTTTCTTTTGCCTTATGAAAAAATCCAAAAAAAATAAAAAATATATATATAATCTATTTGAAAATCAAAGTCAAAAAATTATTTTCTATCTTTATTTTTATGCGTCTTCTAGTGATGTGTATGCCCGAGCGGTTCTTTTGTCTTAGGTAGAATTTTCTTGAATAGGTTTTCTAAACTTATTAGTTTAACATATTTTAGTTTTACGATTTTCTAATCTCTAAATATAGACATCAGTCCTTTAAGGACTATAAGTTAGCAAATTGTAGTTTTTCTTTTTATTCGGTGTTATTGCCTAGGAACGGTTGCTAAATAGAGTTATCACTTTTTCATTTAGGAATAATTCTTTCTTGGTGTCTAGAACTTGTCCCTAGCTACTCTCGAAGCATGTACGTAGTTTTTTATTTTCACGAACTTTAGAAATGATCTAGGCCACCCTTTGACCCGTTTGAGCCTTTTTGCCCACCTAAACATTACACCATTGCAAACTATTTTGGGCCTTTCCCTTTTTCTTTGTCTAAGCTCCACTTTTCACTTTTTCACCAAAGCCAAAATGCCTAACCCTTTTTCCACACTAAACCTTGAGCTTTATGTTTACTCATTTTTGTGATGGGGTTTATGTTTGAAAAATGAAAAGAAACTTGAAAGCTTACATTTGGAGCTCCCATTTAGAAAAAGTAGTACCAAAAAGAAGAAGATCATCATCGAAAAAAAAAATGAAATGAAGTTTATTCGTGGCCAATTATGAAAAGAAAAAAATTACATGGCCTTGTTTTTATTTTTGAAATGAAAAAAATTGTACCTCTCAATTCTTGTTTTTGTGCTCAACTTTGGTTTAGTGTGTTTAGTTTTCCTTTTTATCTTTGAATTATCACTCCTAATCATTTACCTAAACCAAATTATTACGCCTATTAAGTCCTAGTGATCTTTAGAACGTGTTACAAATCTGCGTAGTGGAGAGAGTGTGAACGGACAAGCCTATGGACACCATCATTGATGGATTTCTTTGGAGGTTATTTTGAAGTGATTTAGGGGTAGTTGTTATTTTAGCAACCTAGTAATTCGTCTAATGCACCGTTTATTTAGAAACTCTATATTTTTGTTTTTCTTATTTTTCTAAGCTTTTGGATGTCTTGTTTTAGGGATTTAGAAATGTGTAATCCTTCTTTATGTTTTAATAATATTTTTAGGTCTCCTCTTTTCAAGTTTTCTATTTTGGATATCTCACCTCACTAGTTGCTAGCATAGAAATTAGGATAGTTTAATTTTCCACATTTTGGTTTTCTTAATTATGCAACTTAAAAATTATTTTCCTTTTTGTTGCCCCTCTATTTTGATTTCCATTTGCTTGAGCACAAGCAAAAGCTTAAGCATGGGGGAGTTTGATAAGTAGTTTTTAGTCATAATATTTTAGGTTAGTTTAGTATAAATTTCCCTAGTTTTAATTATATTTTCTTTATATTTTATGTTTGTTGTGTTATGTTTGTTATTTTATGTTTATTATTGTTATTTTATGTTTATTGTTGTTATTGTATGTTTGTTATTTTATATTGTTGTAATTTATGTTTGTTACATTTTATGTTATAATTTATGTTGTTTTGTTATGTTTGTTCTATGTTATGTTTGTTAATTTTAATGTTGTCATTTTATGTGTTTAAATGTTGTTATCTCATGTTTTTAATTTGGTTATCTCATGTTTATGTTTTGTGTTTAATTTGTTTATTTTATTTTGTAGGAATGTTGTCGCCGCCACCTTTGCATGAAGTCGTCGCGTTCGCCGTCGTGTGCCCGTCCATGCCGCCATCGTCGCCGCAACGCCATCGTCGCGCCGTCAATATTCATGCCGCAACGCCATGCTCGCCGCAACGCCACGTCCGCGTCATTGCCGCCACCTTTGCATGAATGCCGCCATCGTCGTCACGTTCAAGCTATACCACACACGTATTTTCATTCAAGCTGAGTTGCGCCAAAATGTCCGAGCCCAAGCTGCTACCAGCCACATGTCCTTTAATACCATGCTAGCTCACGTGCATCCCCATCCATGCAAATGTATTCAATATGCTGCCATATCATTCGACCACATTAAATCACATGCAAAATGCCATCCACGTTGATCCTGTATATGGCCACTCTCTCCATAACAAGCTACAGCCCATTCCCTACCACCTCAATTTTTCCATGCAAATACCCATTTACGTGAACTACAAATGCAGCCCACCTCCTTAAATTAATCCACCGTGAGCCCACTCTCCACTTAATGCATGCACCTCATTCCACCCGCATTTCCACATCATTGCATAGCTGGCCATCCTCTCTCTTCTCTCCTACTTCTCTCTCTCCTCTTTATACTCATCCATCCCCCCTCTCTTCCATTTTAATTTTATATTTTATTTTATATTTCTTTAAATAATATTCATTGCATTTTCACCCTCTCTCTCCTCCTCATTAAACTCATGCATGCATTCTTCCATTCATGCATGACCCTTCTCTCTCTCCCTCATAAATCTCATTCATGAACCTTTCCCCCATCTAGAACTTTCCCCCTCTTCTATATAAGGAGCACAAGTCTCAAGCTTTTGGAGAAGAATTTGGGGAGTGGATGTAGAAGTAGTGTAGAGTTTTCTTTTCTCATTTAGAGAGCTTCCTTCAAGTATTGTTGTAAGAGTATTTTGCATCTTGTTATGTATTCTCTTTTATAGTTAATGAATATGAATGTTTTTATTTCTATTCTCCTCTTTTCTCTCTCTCTAATGCGTAGCTAATTTTATTTAGTGCCCGATCACGATGATCTTTGCGATGAAATAACGCATCTTTTATTTTATGTTTCACTTTTGTATTTTTATTTTTGATCCGACCTTGATTTTCATCGTATCGACTCCGTATTGCTAGTATACGGTAGTAGATTCTGATCTCCTATTCGAGTAGCCGAGAGGCTCGTGAATGTGAAAGATCACTCAAGGAAGGAAGGAGTTGCACGCAACCCTAGAGATAGGATGACGTAAATCCTCCGGATTGGAGTCAAATCCAATAGCGCGGTTCACTTCGATAATGCGACTTTAGGCCTTTTGATTTGCAAAGAGATTTCGGTCAAAACGTCTATAAGTTAGGAGATTTAATGCTCTAGCGAGATTATTTCTTATTTTCGGATCTGCCACGGTCTTTATAAAATTGCAAATGTCAAACTAATTTATTCCGTTATTTTATTTCAAAGTGAATCGTCGATCGAGCACTCTTTTCGTAATAGTTTATTTCTCTTTTAATTACGCTTAGTTTATTTTTATTTTCAAAACCCAATCAATCGTTCTGTAGGATAATAGAGTCGTTGTGAGTAATAGTACTTGCCAGACCCGAGTTTAAATACGACCTTGATATATTTTATATCCTATGCTATATTTCGATAGGTACACTTGCCTTAATCGAGTATAGATTGGAGAACACGATTTTCTCTATCAGCCTTCACAATATATATAGTTCTAATAACCGTTGTATTTTCTGGATTTCTTTTCTTCTATGACGATAATATTGTACGTGGCTTAACACGGACATTAAATATTTCAGCCACTATTTTTTGCTCATTATCATCTAGCCTACCAATGTATGGGTGCGCTTCAAGATGAACCAATGTATGAGTGCGCTTCAAGATGAACATATTCATGATTGTGCAAACCATATTTAACCTCAATCTTTCATTCATTGTTATCTTTTCAACGCCCTTTAAGTGCGAACTTGCATCCGCAATATTTTGAACTTGACTTTTTAATATTTTTCTTTACAAAATCATTCTTGGTTTGGCTATCACTAGGTATTCCAAACCTGTCACAACCTAGGATTACCCTTGGTTTTACTCTTGTGGTGAGATTATCTGCCCTAAAAATAATGATAATAAATCCCAAATTTTTTATAGTATTTCTGGCCCAAACAATTAACTATTCTTTACTCGGAAAACTCATATTTGTGCAAAAATATTAAATAAAAAATCTAACAAATTTTGGTAAGAACAATTTATAAAATCTAATGTTCATGAAAATTTGAGAAAAATACCTTCAAAAATCAACAATCAAACACGGCGAGCACAAATATGTGATTCAGAGAGATAAAAACCTAACAAAAAAATTTCTACATTTAGGAAACCAAAGATTATGAGAGAGTTGAGAGGAACGATAAAAAAATACTCACAATGAAGATCCACCGGAGAGAAACAAGTTACAGTTGAGGATTCCGAAGCCTACAATATCAATTTCATGAAGATTTGAGCATTCTAGGGATTTAGGGTAGAAATAATTTGAGAGAGAAAATTAAATAAAACTCACCGGAGGGCAAGGAGGGAGTCTCAATGGTCGAAAAGGGAGGAAAATCCCTCTTGACCGGCCGGAAATCACCCCCGTCGGCGGCGGAGTGAGGGAGGGAGGGCGTCGTAGGGTTCACGAATGGAAGGGGCGCTGGTTTCGTTGAACAGTAAAAAGCAGCGGGAGGGAAAAAGTGGGTACAATTAAGGTATTTGGAGGCTTTAATAATACCTCTTTTTTTAAAAAAATGAGATATATATATATACAAGTGACTGTGCACGGGGCCCCCGTGCCCCGCGCGACAGTACTCTGCCCGCCTCTGACGGGCTTGGTAGTGCACGGGGGGTCCCCCGTGCCCCGCGCAACACTACCCTGCCCACCCCAGCACGCACGCAGTTTTTTTTCTTTTTTTTTTTTAAATTTAAAATTATATATATTATATTATATTAACTATAATTTAATATATATATATATTATTATTATATATATATTAAATTATATATATATATTAACTGTAATTTAATATATATATATATATATATATATTATATTTAATATATATATATATATTGTTTATATATATATCTATACTATTCTAAAAAGAAATATGGTGGCCTGCGAATAGCGTGAGATCAAAAATCTCCAAAAAATTTGGACCGTCCAGATATGGTCTCATAATTTCAGAACCGCTCGATTTAGGCTGCAAATAGTCAAAAACTAATTAAACAGGTCTGCGAATAGCCACATTTCCAAATCCAACAAACCTCAAACCTAAGAAAATCCCGATCGCAGCCTTGCCCTCCCCCCTTGCCGTCCGCCGCCGCCGCCGGAGCCACCTCCGCCCTGACCAGACCCCATCGGCGAGGTCGCCGGACACCGGCGAACCTGCCGGGGTTGGTCCGGCGGCGCTCCGGCAGGGCCACCGGCGGCGGTGGCCCTGACCGCGAGGCCCAGATCTGGGCCTCGCGGTCAGGGCCACCGCCGCCGGTGGCCCTGCCGGAGCGCCGCCGGACCAACCCCGGCAGGTTCGCCGGTGTCCGGCGACCTCGCCGATGGGGTCTGGTCAGGGCGGAGGTGGCTCCGGCGGCGGCGGCGGACGGCAAGGAGGGAGGGGGTTCGGTTCTGTAAAAAAAAACAAAAAATTATATAATATATAAAATAATATAATATATATATATATAATAACATAATCTATATATTATATATATAATACAATATACATATACATACATTATATTATGTATATATTATATATATTATAATTTTTTAATTACAATAAATTGTAATACATTATAAATTACATATTTTTTTAAAAATTTCAAAAAAATTAAATTAAATTTTAGATTTGCAAATTTTAAAAATGAAAAAACATTAAACATAACTGGGAGCACGGTGTCACCGGCCGGGTATTGTTACACTTGGCAGTAGGGGCGGATCCCGTCGCCGTCGGAAAGATAGATATGGCACGCGGTATTGTTGCGCCGACAGTACTGTCGCGACGGGTGCAACGGCCGGCGGGCCGTGCCGTTCGACTCGTATAATATACAAAATTACGGGGTTTTTTTTAAACAGCCGCCCCAGTGTCCCTTCCCCGCCGCCGCCGGCCTGACCGGACCCGACCGGCGAGGTCGCCGGACCCCAACGAACTTGCCGGGGTTAGTCCGGCGGCGCTCCGGCGGTGGCTCCGGCGACGTCAGCCCTGACCGTGAGGCCCAGATCTGGGCCTCACGGTAAGGGTTGACGCCACCGGAGCCACCGCTGGGGAGCTGCCGGACTACCCCCAACAGGTTCGCCGGAGTCTGGCGAACCTGCCGATGTTCTCCGGTCAGGCAGGAGTTGGCTCCGGCGGCGGCGGCGGCGGCGGGCGGCAAGGGGGCTTCGTTCGGGAAGAGGATTTCGTGAAAAGCCGGTGTTCTTCTGATCGGGTTTCGTTCGGGAAGATAATTTCCTGAAAAGCCTGATGTGGCTATTCGCAGGCCCGGTAAAGCCGGATATGGCTATTTGCAGCCCAAATCGTCGTGATCGAACGACTGAGATTCCATTTTTATTGTAATTTCGCCCCTACTGCCAAGCGCGATAGTACCCGCCGCCGACGGCGGGCTTCACCCGCCCCCAGCGAGCTACGCCCATGACGCTCCAGGCTGTGCCCACATCAAGCTGGTTGCGCCCACAACATATACATATAAGTACTCAAAACGACCACACAAAAATTTTAATTAATATTTTATAATTGTTTTTTTTCAAAAACATTTATATTTTAACGAAAGATCATTTTAAAGTAGGTCTAGGAGGTTTAATGTATATATATGTGTGTGTGGGTGTCTATATATATATGTATATATATGTGTGTGTGTGTATATATATATACACGAGTGACAGGCACGGGCCTCCGGCCCGATCCAAGCTGATATTTGTCGTGGGGGCGACTTTTGTCGTGGGGGCAACCTTTGTCATGGAGGCGACCTTTGTCGTGGGGGCGACCTTTGTCGTGGGGGCGATATTTGTCGTGGGGGGAGACATTTATCGTGGGGGCGACATTTGTCTTGGGGGAGACATTTATCGTGGAGGGGCAATATTCTTCGTGGGGGCGACATTTATCGTGTGGGTGACATTTATCGTGGGGGCGACATTTGTCGAGGGGGCGACATTTGTCATGGGACCATTGCATGGAAAATAAAATAAAGGTGTTCAAAAAACCTGAATCAAAGAGACCCTCTTCTTAGTATACTTGAATTAAGCTTCATATTGTTTTGTCAACAACTGTGGCTCATAAAACACTCCAAAAAAGAAAAAGAAACACATTGAGAGTAATCAAAGGTCCACAAAAGTCTCAAATAAATACAAAAGTTGACACTAAAGAATTAGCAAAGCCAACCCTAGGTGATTTGCAAATGGAACCCCAAAACGAACATTTTTCTAATTAGTAATCTTTGCTGGTTCACGCAACACTATTGGTCTCATTGTCTCAAATGCCAAACAAAATGTACCATGTTGATGTTATAAATTGAAGAATCACGCATTGATACAAATTAAATGTAAAAACAGACAATATTTTGAGCAAAATATGATATTGAAGAGCCACAAAGTGAAAGAGCATGAAAAAATCAATACGAAATTAGCACCATTAGAGATGAGAACATTGGATATGAGGATATATACCTACATTGTTGAGGTCGACAATCATTATTAACTATATATGTTGAGGTCAATAATTTTGTATCTGAAATGTGTCTTCTCCTGTAACTATAAATGAACCAAATTATTAAAAAAAATCACATAATTAGTCGTTATAAGTAGTAGTTTCCCGAAGCAATAAAAGGATATGCCAATAGAAAGAAATTGAACTTAGGAATAATAAAAATTTGGGAGGAGTGATTACATGAAAAAGTAAAACCAATTAACAAAATTTAAAAACAATTATTAACCTATTATAAGCTTACATCCGCAATTAAGCAAAATCACATAAGCATCTAAAGCATTTGCAACAATTCCTCAACTTTCCTAATGCATGTCTGCTTGAATTCATTTAGAAGATATATCAATGACATTTTCTCGACAACAAAAGACAGAGAAATAAAAGCAGTTAAATTTTAATCAAGTTTCAATCAATAATCTACAATAGCCGATGCTTATTATGTAGAGCCATAGAAATGCTAATATTCAAAAGTGAAAGCAAATAACATCAATAATCTGAAACAATTCATATTTAAAAAGTGAAGAAATAGAAAATTTTGGGAGTTGTATTAATAATCCTGCTCGCAAAGTAGCATCTTACCTTTTTTTGATAATGCACGTGCTGTGGGAAAAAGTGAAGCTCTTGAGGATGAATTCATGAGAGCTGGTGAGATCATGAAGAGTAAGGTGAGAAATGGCTAGAATCAGGGAGGGAGATGTGCAAATGAAATGTAGAGGTTGGAGCCTACCTTAAGAAGTGTCATGGGATGAGCTGCTCCGATCTAGACGGTGAGAGCGCAAACTATTGTGGACTCCCATGTACAGCCCTCTCTTCTCCTCGCCTCAGGGGATGTGGTGCTGACTATGAGAAGGTATCCGGCGATCGCTATTTCTGGAGAGGAGAGGAACACCAGAAGAAGAATAGAGACAGAAGAAACTAAAATCCTGAAAGAAGGGATGCGGAACTGAGTTGAACTGCCGGAGCGGAGAATCCTAGATTTGCGATGGTAGAGGAGCGGGAGGGGTAATGTGCCGCCCTCGGGAGCACAATCGTTTTTTAGAACCGATCGGATGGCTAATATGTCGGGTTACAATATCTTTATATATTAGTATACTTAATAATATTGAGTGCATATGCGATTAATTTCTAAAGCGATGAATAAATATAAGAACCAAAGGAAAAATATGTACAAATATTTACTCACAGGATGACAACTACATCTAATATATCAAGATGAGATAGCAACAACCATTCAAGTTCAGCAGGTGCAATCTATAAAATTAAGTAGATAGCAATATTTGTTATGCTTTTGAGAATGATAAAAAGATGAGAAATTGCTCGGTTGACTTTAACAGTATAAAATTGGCTGCATAAATAGAAATCAAGATGCAATGGTTAATTTAAGTAGAGTATTCTTGCAGGAGAATATGATTGCATTGTTACTCGTACATATTTACATATTTGTAAGAGAGAGAGAGAGAGAGAGAGAGAGAGAGAGAGAGAGAGAGAATTTTTGTATCATTATAGAGTTGTGCATGGTTCAACACCTTCACCCTTGTTCAAGTGTCCTTAATATGAATACTAATTAGCTAGGAATATTCACTATATGTAATAACATTACCTCCTAAAGTGCCAAATTAGGAATATTACCCTATACATGACAGCAATTTCTCAAATCATAATACAAAATCATCTAACAAAACAAAACATCAACTCCACTTGGGATAAGAGCTGGGCGGATGAATTCATGGAATGCATGATATATATTTGGCTCAATCAAGCCAGATATAATTTGGAATGTGAAATTTCAATTCTAACAGAAGTTTTAGTCAAACATAATGAGTTTGGGTCATGATTCAAGCAGCTTTGTAGTGATCCATTAATTGTTAAATATGCAATTTAATTCATAACAAACATTATTATGCACATTGAATGGAGATGATGTCATGCTTGGAATGGGGAAATGCAGTGATTGTGCCGAAAGGTGTGATAGAGAGCACCAATAAATCCATAAACCAAAGGAATACCTTCGACTGGAGCTCCGTGGGAATGCATGTCGCAGCCGATCGTTGTTGCTGTGCGTTTTGCTTAGAAAGGACCATGAATTCATTTTTTAGATTAATAATGAGATGTCTGTAAGTCATGATTTTTTTTATTTTTTTTCTACTGATTCCTTACTCAACTTGGCAAGGAGAATGATGTGATAGCGGTTGAGATTTATAAGTGAACATGTTATACTTTTATTTTAAAAGTTGTAGTTTACTTATGCTTTGATATTCCTATAAAATTTGCTACGCATGAAAGAAATATTTTATGGAGAATACATTAGTCGGAATTTCATCAAGCACCTTAACTGCCTGAAAGAAAATATGAAATAGAGCTCCCAGATAATGGATGAGTAGTCATAAAATGTAATGAAGAAACCAAAAACAATTGTGCAGGGTTTGGAAGAAAATACAACTAATTATGTGTTACAAAATTGCAACTTATTATCAGGGAAGATTACATACCAGAATTAGCCTTATGCAGGAATCTGGAAACTTTTCTGAAGCAGAGCAGCCCAGAGGAAGGCCTAGTGGTTGAAGAAGGCCAGGATCTGATGATTAGGAGGAGCAGGTAACACCTGTGGTAGCTATAGGAGCTTGTAAATGGCAATCGAAGAAGTTCTTGAGGGTGAATAGCGTAGAAGGTTTTTTTTAATACCTGGAGAGAGGACGCAGTCCGAAGAAGACCCAGACGCGATGCAGGAAGATGAGCGGCTGGAAGAGGTGGTGGAAGGTGCAAATAGCAGCCGAGAAGACAAAGCTGCTGGTGGTCGAAAGCATCCGCTGCCGGCGAATCGATGGAGGAGGAGGACGGGCTGAGAGAAGGGAGGAGGAGGACGCGGTGCGGGAAGAAGGAATGCGGCACGGGGGATTCATTGGGGGATTCATCAGGTTTATGGTTTTTAATTGAGGGGTTGTAGGAATACGGCAGTGTTCTAAATCCCGAGCACAGCGAGAGAGTATCGCGCGAGAGAAGACAAAGCGAGCGGCAAAGTTACGCCCGTCGAGAGGAAAATAGAAGTTGAGAAGGGACTATCGGGTTGCTTAGAAGAGTCGTACCTGGGATGAAGGGGGAGGATGAGTCGCGGGAGCAGGCGCTCACTGGAGAATGCGGGAGATGCCGGTGGTGGGAGAGAAGTTGGGTCTGTTTGGGACAGCTCCAGCGGTTGGAAAATCTATTTCCCAACCGCTGGAGCTGTTTTGTAACTGTTTGGAGGATCAAAAAATTCAAAAGCGCTTTTGCTAAAACCACGTTTTAGCCCTATTTGGGAAGCCGCAAACCTTGGCTCTGTTTGGAACGGCGGCTGCGGATCAGGAATCCACGCTCCGATCCGCAGCCGCAGTTCACCGCCGTTTGGGGCAGTGGTTGGCGGGCGCGGATCGCAGCGCCCGCCGCTGAAAATGGGAAAAAAAGCGCTCCACAACCGCAGGGGAGCTGCCGCGGTTGCAGAAGGGGGTTGCGGATGGAGGATCGGCACTCCCAACCCCCGCGCCAAACAGAGCCCTCCAGCTCCCGCTCTCCCAAAATCGCTCTCGTCTGGAAATTTTTAGCCGTGTCTTCCTCGCGATCTTCCTCCCTCTCGTCTTCCTCCTCGACGCAGATTGTAACGGGCCGCTTGCCGTTACGAGTTCGCCGGAGGGAAGGAAGAGAGGAGAAGGCTGCCGGAGAGAGGTTCAGCTAGAGAGAGAGAGATAGAGAGAGACGAGAGAGAGGTAAAGAAAGAAGAAGTTTTATTAACATAATCATGAGTCTTATTACAGCCTAAGCATCTTATTTATACATTTCTAATCTTGAACTAGTCGTTGGCGTCCTATACAATGTCCCTAGCTTTTATTATTAATGCCACGTGGCTTTGTCTATCTGTACCCCGTAACATTCCATCCGCGCCCCTATAAAATCGCCGGGTCTGCTTATTCGATGTTCCTCAAACCCTAACTGCGTTCCTTCTTCCTTCTTCAGCCGTCGAGGTGGGCTTCCCGAGGAACTGGATCTGGATGCGCCCATCGTCGGAGTAAAGGGCTTTTGTCTGCTAGGAAGGCCTCTTGGACCGGTGTTGCTTGATCGTCCATCCAGGGAGGGACCTGCTCAGATCTGCTGCTGTGCTGAAGGGTAACTTCTGGGTTGTTTCTCTGTTAATTTCTGCTTGTCTTTCCGCACGTTTGCTTGTTAGCTCTGAGTTTTCCGCCATTGCTGTCCATTTTTTTGATGCGCCTGCTTCCGTCGTCGTCTTTTCTTTTCCGTGTCGTTGACCGAGGATGCCGATATTTATCCCGGTTCCTCTTAATGGATCCGAGTGAACTGGCGGTGAGGTCTCCTGCTCCAGTGTTGGTGGTTCATAGTCCTGCGGAGAACGCGTAATTAGTTTTGAATTAAAATTTAATTTTGTCAATACCTGTTGGGGAATGTTCTGAATGTTTTCCCAAGAATTATCTTCGAACGATAAACCCTTCCAACTTAGTAATAGTTGATGTTGGGGTGTATTGTTCACCCAAATTGTTCTTTCGTCCAGGACTTCATTGATCTCATGTTCTGGGTCGTTCTGTGATGTTCCTGTAGGCAAGGGGTGATATACGTTTGATGTGTTAGTAAAATATGGTTTAAGCATTGACACATGAAATACCAGATGGATTTTGGAGTATTCTGGCAGTTTTAATTTATACGTTGTTTCTCCGATTTTTTTGAGTATTTCGTATGGTCCATAATATTTTAGTTGGAATCGGGCTTGTACAGCCGAGCGCAAAGATATTTGTGTATAGGGTTGGAGCCTTAGCAGTGCCAGATCCCCCGGGGCAAAGCTCCAGTCCTGTCGATGCTGGTCTGCTTGGTTCTTCATGCGGTTCTGGGCTCGCTGCAGATTTATCTGCAAATTTGCTATTACCTTTTTTCGATCTTTGATTGTGTCTTCTATTACCTGTATTCTGCTTGTACCTGTAAAAAAATTGAAGAGGGGGGGGGGGTGGTGGAGGTCGGTCGTATATTGCCTCAAGAGGAGACATGTCGGCCGATGTATGAAATGAAGTATTGTAATGGTATTCTGCCCAATTGAGCAGATTGAACCAATGCTTGGGGTGTTCATGTGTAAATATCCGCAAGTATTGGTTCAGGCAGCGATTAACTCGCTCGGTCTGACCATCCGTCTGGGGATGGTAGGCCGAACTGAATTTTAATTCAATTTCATTCTGGAAGAACAACTCCGTCCAGAATTCGCTTAAAAAGATGGAATCCCTGTCTGAAACAATTGTTTCAGGTAGACCATGCAATTTTCCGCAGCAATTCCGAAATGCTTTTGCCACTATGGCCCCGTTAAATTTGGGCGGCAGGGCTGCAAAGTGAGCCCCCTTCGTGAATCTATCCACTATAACTAGAATGCTAGTATATGAAGAAGATCGTGGAAGATGTGTAATAAAATCGAGAGTGACGTCCGACCAAATTTTTGTCGGAATAGGTAATGGTTGTAGCAAGCCGTATGGGAGGGTGTTGCTGGGCTTTGCCTTTTGGCACAAATCACACGTTTTGATAAAAACTCTAACATCTTCATATAATGATGGCCAAAAAAATTGTTGTGATAATCGTTTTATGGTTGGTGTAATGCCCGAATGGCCTCCACTGCGAGTTGAGTGAATTTCTGAGATTAATTTTTGTCTTAGTGGGCTTTCTGGAATATACAATTTGTTTTTATAAATAAACGTGTACCCACTAAAGTCCAGTATTGTGTTACCTCCTGATTGTTTTGCAATTTGTCGAAGAGGGAAGTTGCTAAAGGATCAGAAGGATATAACAATTCCAGATTTTCTAATTCCACGCAATATGGGAATGAAATGGAATCCAACAGTAGTATTGAGGCACTGTCCAGTTCCTCTCTGGATAGTGCATCTGCAGCATTATTGTTGGCACCTGGTTTATATTGGATAGTAAAATTAAATCCTAAAAGTTTTGATAAGAATTTTTGTTGGTCCAAAGTTGTGATAACCTGTGTGGTTAGGTTATGTAGTGTGCGGTGATCTGTGCGGATGATGAACTGGTTTCCGATTAGGTACTGTCTCCATTTTCCTACTGCTGTTGTAATGGCTAATAACTCGCGTGCGTATGTAGATTTGGCTTGTTCTCTGGGGTTTAATTTCCTGCTGAAATAGGCTACTGGGTGCCCATTCTGCATAAGAACTGCCCCGATGCCTACCCCAGATGCGTCTGTCTCTACTATGAATGGTTGCGTAAAGTCTGGTAAAACTAAAACTGGGGCTGATGCTAATTTTTCTAATAAAATTTGAAACACTGTGTTAATTTCGTCAGACCAAGTGAAGCAATCTTTAGCTAATAAATTTGTTAATGGGGCAGTGACTGTTGCATAATTTTGAATGAATCGACGATAGTATCCGGTGAGACCCAAAAAAGAACGTAACTGTTTTATGTTTTTGGGTATCGGCCAGGATAAGATAGCACTTATTTTATCCTAGTTTGGCTGTACTCCGGAGGCTGAAATAATATGTCCCAGGAAAGCTATTGTTGCTACACCAAAAGAACATTTGGAGTATTTTATGTGCAGAGAGTTTAACTGTAATATGTTTAGAACAGACGCTAAGTGGGTAATATTACTAGTAATGTCCCGGCTATATACGAGTATATCATCGAAAAACACTACTACATATTTTCTTAAAAGTGGTTGAAATATTGTATTCATTAAAGCCTGGAAGGTTGCTGGGGCATTGGTTAGGCCGAATGGCATAACCAAGAATTCGTACAGGCCTTGGTGCGTCCGAAAAGCTGTCTTGTGTATATCAGCTTGGTCCATTCTGACTTGGTGGTAGCCAGAGTGTAAGTCTAATTTGGAAAAGATTGTGGCCCCGTGAAGTTCATCTAGTAATTCGTCTATTGTGGGCATGGGAAAAGAATCTTTGTGAGTGATGTCGTTCAGAGCCCTATAGTCTACACATAACCGCCAGGAGCCATCTTTCTTGCGAACTAGCAAGACTGGGGAACTGAACGACGATGTGCTTTGGCGAATAAAGCCTTGTTGTAGTAGGTCTGTCACTAGTTTTTCCAATTCGTCTTTGTGTGCGTGTGGGTAACGATAAGGTTTTACTCGTGCGATTGATGTCGGGTTGATTAAGGGAATTTTGTGGTCGCAGGCTCGTGCGGGTGGTAATTTGGTGTGCGGTTGGAATAGTGGGCTGAAGTCGTTTAATATTTCCAAAATGGATGTTGAAGGGTGTTCTATGGTAATTTTCCGTGGTTCAGGTGCAGAGATATAACATAGTGTCACTGTGTTAATCGCGTGTTGAGTGATTAATTTATTTAGTTTCGCTTTGGAAATGGTCGATGGTGCGGAGTTCAGTTGGCCTGCTATACAATATTGGTTGTTGTGTTTGGTGAAAAACATGTGTTTAGTTGTATAATCTGTAGTTACCGGCCCTAACGTTTTCAGCCAAGCATCCCCTAATACTACGTCGCCCCCCATTAAATCGATGACATAAAGTGATGTTTTGAAATTGTAATTCTGTATCTTGAAGTCTAAGTTGTCGCACTTCCTTGTGCAAGATAGTTTCTCTCCATTTCCCACCCAGACATTAAAATGGTTAAATATGACGATAGGGAGGTTCAGAAATTGTGCCATACGGACAGAGAGAAAGTTGTGTGTGCTGGCGTTGTCGATTAATACGTGTACGGGTTTGGCATTCATTGTTGCGTTTATGCGAAAAGAGTTGGAATCATTTGCCCCTACCAGAGCATGATAACTAATGCCGGTTATATTGTCCAAGTGTGATTCATCAACTGGGCTGGCTGGGTCGGTGTCCTCATCTAAGTCGTCCTCAAGAACCAATAATGTGTCTCTCCCTTTACATTTATGTCCTGGTTTAAAAAGCTCATCACAAGTGTAGCATAAACCTTTGTCACGTCTGATTTTTAATTCTGCTGGGGATAGTCGGGGATATTGAGGTCGTGCTGTGCTTGGTGGATTGACCGTGAATGTTGAGTTATTTGTGCGAACTTTGGAGAATCGATTGTCCTCCGTGTGTTGGTCCTCAAAGAGGTGTGCCAAAGATAAAGCCTCATACAATGTGCTAGGTCTGTGAGCCATGACATTTCTGCCGATCCCATGTTTCAATCCCGAAATGAATAGTTTCATTAAGGTTTCATTGGATAGGCCAGTTGTGTGTGCTGCTATAAGTTCAAAAGTGTCGTGGTATGTGGTGACCGTTCCTGTTTGAATCAATTGTTTTAATTTTCCTATAGGTTCATCAAATGATGAAGGCCCAAATCTGTGGAATATTGTTGTTTTAAATGTAGTCCAGTCTATATCTGGGTTTTCTCGTTCTAACCCATAAAACCACAAAGAGGCTGGGCTATCTAAGTGGCTCGACGCTATCGACACGAATTCTGATTGTGGGATTTGGTAAAACCGAAAATATTTTTCTGCTTGTATTATCCATTCGGTGGGGTCGCCGGAACAAAATGATGAAAAATTTAGATGATGGCCGGGTGGTCTAGAATTATAATGTTGATAATTACTGTAATGTTGATAATTATTGCGAGCAAAATCTTGATCTATGTATTATTGACTAGTGTTTTGATTAAATGTTACCGGCAGTGGGCCTAGCCCTGTGCGGTGATGCGGTGGTGGAATCAAGATCGACTGATGGCGGAGGCCATCTTGTTTGTTGGGATACTGCTCCTCGAATGGAAGTTGCATTTGTTTTGATTTCTGCAGTGCTGAGGAGCTTCCAGGTAGAAGATAAGGGAGCCCGGCGGCTGCCCCAAGGAGACCTTGCGATTATGCTGCCGTGGTATTTGGTATCGCCTGCTGAGCAGGGGACCGGGGTTGGCCGCTGTTGCTTTCTTGTTCTTTTGCCGGCATGCACTGTACCAGTTGGTCGAATTTTTGTGATAAGAGCTCGAACTGATGATGAGTGGTTTGCTGGTTGGTTGACAATGCAGCCTTGAATTCATTGCAGGCTGATTGTATGATGCCAAGCTCCTCTCTGATGGTGTCGTTTTGGGATTGCGCCAAGATGTGTCGGCGATCTAGTTCCTGCCATATTTCTTCTTTAAGTTCTTGGAGGGAAGTCTTCTCCTGTCCACGCGTGTTGTGGCCAGTCATGTTGTAATGTTGATGAGTTCGGTAACGAGAGCACCAATGTAACGGGCCGCTTGCCGTTACGAGTTCGCCGGAGGGAAGGAAGAGAGGAGAAGGCTGCCGGAGAGAGGTTCAGCCACAAAGAGAGAGAGATAGAGAAATAGAGAGAGACGAGAGAGAGGTAAAGAAAGAAGAAGTTTTATTAACATAATCATGAGTTTTATTACAGCATAAGCATCTTATTTATACATTTCTAATTCTGAACTAGCCGTTCGCGCCTATACAATGTCCCTAGCTTTTATTATTAATGCCACGTGGCTTTGTCTATCTGTACCCCGTAACACAGATCCTCAGCGAGCCTTCCCCCACAACGCCGTCTCCTTCCTCCTCCTCGACAGCGCCGTCTCCTTCCTCCTCGACGCAGATCCCTCCTCGGCGAGCCTTCCCCCACAGCGCCGTCTCCCTCCTCCTCCTCGACAGCGCCGTCTTTCTTCCTCCTCGACGCAGATCCCTCCTCGACGAGCCTTCCCCCACAGCGGCCATCTGCTATCGGCCGTGGCACGATTGACTTCGGGGTTGGAGAAGACAACTCGTTGTCGCCGTCGATAGCAGCGGGCGAGAGAGAGAGAGAGAGAGAGAGAGAGAGAGAGAGAGAGAGAGAGAGAGAGAGAGAGAGAGAGAGAGAGAGAGAGAGAGAGAGAGAGAGAGAGAGAGAGAGAGAGAGAGAGAGAGAGAGAGAGAGAGAGAGAGAGATGCGGGAAATGGTTGTGGAAAGAGCGCGCTAATTACAAAAAACGGCATCGGTTGTCGTTTGGCAATGACTGGAACAGGAGAAAAGAGGCTTTTCTGAATTTCATCCTTCTGATTGCAATCTTCGTTGTTTTTAACTCTTAAGAAAATAAGAGAGGAAATGGAATCTGCGAGGAAAGGGGCTTTTAATGTGCCGGTGGTGTGTGGGCGGCGCGCGGAGGTGATTTCGAGGGATGGAAGCCATTATAGCTTGACGGGAGCCGCACTTCCGGCTCTAGGGGCAAGGGGAAATCGCAGAATAAAGCTCAGGCCGTTCATTATATCGCCGCAAGACAAGAGATATCGGTATCGGTTCTCCTCTCCCTCTTCTATGTAGATGCAATGGATTCCATGTTTAGGTTTCAATTTCTTAATTAAACTGTGTTTATTCAATTTCTCTTTTAAAATGCACGTTCTGGTTTCTTTATGATTTATATCCAACCATCTCCCAAATGCTTGGAGATTCAATTTTCAAATCATTGTTCTCTTGATCTGAATAAAAGATGGTTTATTCTGTCGAGGATTAGAATACCATGGCTGTAAATTGATTTAGATTAGCTAGAGAACGGTTAACATACAGTTAGTCTCAAATTGTTTGGTGAAGCTATTGATGATGACGTCTGGAAATACAGAGGAGGAAAACAGAGAACCTAAATTCAACAAGAAACCTACCTGACAATTTTGTAGGTCTCTTTCGGTTTGGTTTAGGATTTCTCTCTCTTTTTCAAATGCCTGGAAATTTCTTTTTCTCAATTCAGAAAAGAAGGGATATTTGATGCATAGAGCTTCTCCTAATGAAGGATTTGAGAAGGGGGTGGAATATTCAATTTTAGCCATCATTTCTAGAGAAGTTGCTTTCCATCACTCAAATATGGGCCCTCCACCGTATTTGGTGCTGCGGGCAGATTCTCCGGAACCTCGCTGTAAGATGCTCTCTGTTTGGCCCATGTGGTTGGGCGTTTTGTTGAACGCCAGTAGGGTTAAATTTGACGAAAATGTTTGGTTTGATGCTTGGTTGCTCTGTGGTCCGGCGGCACCCGCGACCTTCCCGCCAAAAAACCCCTTAAAGCTTCCTCTTGGACAACCCTCGATTTTCTTGATTTGAAACCCTTTTTGCCTTTGGCGCTATGCAGGAGAGCAGTGGGTGAGTGGTGGTAATTGTGAACATAATGGTGGAATACACGAGTAATATTTTGGTAGTTACGTTCGCGAATGCTATTTTTCTAAAACGGTGTTTTATGACAAAAGCCGTATTCGGTATCAAAGAACATTTGGGCGTTAGTGGTCGCCTATGGCCCGATTCTAAAAAAGAAGTTTTGGGCCCGAGACACTACCACGGTAGTTCTAAACGCAGATCCACCGCCACTCCTTTGTTTCCTACCACAGTTTTATACTGCCACCGCTCAAATGCCACAACTTTCCTAAATAGAGCCCTTTTCCCAATCCTCCCTTATTGAATATTTTTTCTTACCAATTAGATGATATGAGATTAGTTATAAAAAAGTAAGAATCTGCCATCATGCAATTTAAGTTGATGACAGAGAAATGAAACTTTCTATGTTCACATTAATTAACAATTTTTTGCTTTTGCAGAGCCTGGGAGACTTTTCTGATTATTTTGGTGGTCTATAGTGCTTGGGTATCTCCATTTGAGTTTGGTTTCCTTACAAAGACAACTGGAGCATTGTCTATTGCCGATAACGTCGTCAATGCATTCTTCGCAATCGATATTATCTTGACATTCTTTGTAGCCTACCTTGAGAAAACAACCTATCTTCTTGTTGATAATCACACAAAGATCGCACGCAAGTACGTGACCAGCTGGTTTATTTTAGATGTTATCTCAACCATCCCTTCAGAAATTGCTCGGAAAATGCTTCCTAAAAACCTCCAGTCCTATGGGTTCTTTAACATGCTTCGCCTGTGGCGGCTACGAAGAGTTAGTTCTGTCTTTGCCCGGTACGAATATGATTTTCTTGTTACACTATAGCTTGGCTAGTGTTTATTTGGTTGTTATAATCCCTTTAACTTTTACATATACCCTATACTCTTGATTATGTTCCTTTTTGACAATGCATTTTTTTCGTTAAAATTCCAGCTTGGAGAAGGATAGACACTACAACTATTTTTGGGTCCGCTGTATAAAACTCGTTTGTGTAAGTTATTGAGATATATTTGTTCTGATTCTCCGTGTACTAGATAAAATGTTGAAACCTGTCCCTGTAGTTTAAGGCTGATTGGAAATAAGTCTCAAAGTTTTGTTTTGGAGCAAATAGGTCCCGGTAGTTAATAAATTATTTGATATACGCCCCATCTGCCGAATTTCAAGCAACATTTAGGGCATGTACGGCGTTTAACATTTCTTTGCTAAGTCGTGCATAATCTTAAAATGCTAGATCGAAATTGCTCCGCTTCTGCCTCTCACGAAAACCTGATTCAGGGGTGAAGCGGGTGTTTGTCGAGCGACATGAAGATGGATTTTAAGGCTGAATCAGCTTTTCGCGAGCGGCAGAAGCGGAACGATTTTGATTTAGCGTTTCAAGGTTAGACACCAGCTATTCGATTCAGCAAAGAAAAGTCACGCGCTGCACATGTCATCAACGCTGTTAGAAATTTGACAGCAGAGACTGATATCCAATAATCTATTAACTATCATGACCTATTTACTCCAAAACAAAACTATGCGACTTATTTCCAACCAGCCCTAAACAATAAGGACTGATTTCAACATTTTTCCGTTTTATCACTTCACAGTTCTCACATTTAAGAATTGTCATTCATAGGTCACTCTGTTTGCAGTCCACTGTGCTGGATGCTTCTATTATCTTCTTGCAGCCAGGTATCCCATACCAACCTCGACTTGGATTGGCGCTGCTATGCCAGATTTCCATGAAAAAAGCTTGTGGATTCGTTATGTGACATCTATGTACTGGTCAATCACCACCCTCACAACAGTGGGATATGGAGACCTGCATGCTCAAAACACCAGGGAAATGGTCTTCAATATCCTATACATGCTCTTCAACTTGGGGCTAACAGCATATATAATTGGAAATATGACTAATTTGGTTGTCCATGGAACCAGTAGAACTAGAAAATTTGTGAGTTTATCTATATACTTCATTGAATTATTGACTAAAATCAATCTCTATTTATTTGTATTCACTTTTGCATGGATGTTATATACTGCAGCGGGACACGATTCAAGCCGCATCTGGGTTTGCACAGAGAAACCAGCTTCCGCCGCGCGTTCAAGAGCAAATGCTCGCACATCTCTGTCTGAAGTTTAGGATGGACTCGGAGGGGCTTCAACAGCAGGAAACTCTCGATGCACTCCCGAAAGCCATTCGGTCCAGCATCACTCACCATCTTTTCTATAATCTTGTCCAGAGGGTCTATTTATTCCAAGGGGTTTCTAATGATTTACTTTTCCAGTTGGTAAACTTCTCTTTATGATTTTATTAGTTTTCTGTACTCAAATTTTCAATTCCTGAAGCATTATGTTCTGTAATCTTGTTTCTTAAGGTTTCAGAGATGAAAGCTGAATATTTCCCCCCAAGGGAGGATGTGATCCTACAGAATGAAGCACCAACTGATTTTTACATATTGGTTACAGGAACTGTTGTGAGTCTTTCTGCATATCACATTTAAATGTCGTTTAATTATCTAAATACATGAAGACTGAGGTTTTTATTAACCATGCAGGAGCTAATCGATCACAAGAACGGAATCGAGCAGGCAAGTTTTCACGTGATTGGGAAAAAATGGCAGATTGTTCGGAGCTGTATTATAAATTATTGCTATGATGAAGAGAAGTACTTACAAGATATACATGTTTTCAGGTTGTTGGAGATGCAAAGAACGGCCAACTTTTTGGAGAGATTGGAGTACTTTGTTATAGGCCTCAGTTATTCACAGTCCGAACCAAAAAGTTATGTCAGTTGCTGCGGTTGAACCGGACTACATTTCTCAGTATTGTGCAGTCAAATGTTGGAGATGGAACTATAATAATGAACAATCTACTTCAGGTTCATTCATGGATTTGATTATTAATGTTTATTTTTAGGCCTGGTTTGGCAGAATGGTGTGAAAGTGGTGATGGCCGTGAACATAGTTATGAAAAACACAGTAGTTTTTGCGTAGGCATAGTCACAAATGCTATTTTCTCAAAATGTCACTAGAGTAATGCATGTGTAGTCAAGTTTTAGCGGTTGTGAACACCTTGATCTCAAAAGTGAAATTTAACCCCAAAAGTTGTTACTACCACAATTCCACATTGCCACCGCCCAAGTGCTATTGCTGTCCTGAACATAACCTTATTGCTAACAAAATTCTGTACCAGTTATTTCCTTGTGATTTTCTCAAAGTCATGAATAAAATCATTTGCAAGTGTAGTGACCCTGATAGACTGCTCTTTGTATTATTTTACCTTTCAGCATCTGAAAGGGCAAAAGGACCCCATTATGGAGGGAGTTTTGATGGAGGCTGAGAACACCCTTGCTCGGGGAAGAGTTGATTTGCCTCTCTCTCTTTGGTTTGCTGTCATCAGAGGAGATGATATGTTGCTGCATCAACTTCTTAGGCGTGGCTTAGATCCCAGCGAATCCGACAACAAGGGCCACACAGCCTTGGTTTTCACTCTATGACCTTGCAATGATTTCAATTTGTTCATATATTTTATTATGCACATTGTAAGGTTTTCTATAAATAATATAATTGATTTGTTATGCAGCATCTGGCAGCATCAAAAGGAAGTGAGAATTGTGTTCTTCTCCTGCTAGATTATGGAGCAGATCCCAATTGTCGAGGTATGCTGTCTGCATAATGTGGTTTAAATTATGATTAGAATATGCTACTTTGTTTGGTTCAGTATCATTTTTCAATTTTTTTTATAAAAATTTGAGCTTCAGAATAAAGTAAATCAAACTTTCTTGGTTCCATGAAAATGTGCTTTAAGTCCTTTGAGAATCAACTTTCTGTAGTTTTGTTATGGGCCACGGGCCACGGTTGATGGGCCCAGTTATTGTATCTTTAGTGTTTTTTATTATTATTAGTTATGCTTAGTTGTTAGAGGGTTATGGTTTGCATTTTTAATAGTCTTGTAGTCCATTTAAAGGCAAGTAGGGCTTGGATGAAGGTATCAAAGAAATATTCTAGGCTCTCTCTTGTCTTATGTGAGATTTTGGTAACTCTCCTCCCGAGCAAGCCCTGCTTAGGCAACCACGGTTCAGGCTCCACAGTATCCCCTTCGCCTCCAGTCACTCCTCCGATGAGTACACACCAACTTCGTATCAAAGCTATCCTTCCTCTGACACCACATTCCTTCTCCTCACTTCTGCGCCGGCCACCATCGAAGCATTTTTTTGTCACCGTTGTTCTCCCCAGTATCTTCTTCCTGCGCCAGCCTTCGGCCTTCAACCTCGACACATCCAAGCGCAGTTATTTATTTGGCAGCAGAAGCCATAGCTTCTCAAAGCCTCGTCGACCCCCGTTGTTTCCGTCTACTTCGACCACAACGCAAGCGGTTCGAGTTGCTCGCGTGTCAGCTGTTTCGTCGAGCCCAGCGACGTCCAACCGACTCCTTCGCCGTAGTGTCTGTTCCAGCGAAGGCGACCGACTCTCACCCCCGCGTCCGTGCGTCGAGTTACGCTCAACCTTCTTTCGCACGATGTCCAGTCAACAACAATTGTCTCTTTGCTCCAGCCCGGCGCCGCTTTGCATAATCGAGCCCCAGCGGCAACTCGTGAAGCTCCAGTGACCACCGTCGTCATGTCGCGGGCGATTCATCGTCGTCGACTCTCTGCGCAACTCGGTCCTCACATCTTCTTCTTTGGAAAGCACAATATACATCTCTTTTTCGAGCCTTCTGCCTCTACAGTTATCGAGTTGTCTTTGTTTTCACCTTGAGCCCAATGTCGTGCAGATTAAATTTCAATTAAATAGTCACTTCATTAATTTATATGGTGAATTATTGGGGACTCGTCCGATCAAATGAGTACACTAAGGAACATGATGCAAACATTCCTGACATCCCTAGAAGCACGCTTTCAAAAAGCCGATGCACGTCGTCGGGAAGACATTGTCACCCTCTCCAATAAGCTCAATGATCTTTCAACCGTCATTGTTCTAATCCATGACTAAACTAGTAGCAGACAAGCGCCTCCACCGACACTTATACGTATTGATTCACCGAACCCAACTGATATCCTGGCTAGTCCAGCAACCGACGCCTAGTGTGGTGCTCTTTCAGACAGACTCCCCGCTGCCATACATTGACTGTGCAAAGATCGTTGCGAACACTCTCACTCGCATCAAATTTTGCAACGATTAAGAGTAGTTCTCGTGTATCTGTGGATTATTCTCCACCACTACTTCAATTATTTCAAGATCATGTTGCGGGTTGCTCTTCGGTCCTATCTCCACCCACGTCATGACCTGTTGACACCATCACCATCATCCTTGATGCCAGTGAGTACGAAGAAGGCTTATTGCTTTCTGCAGCCCCGCTACAACGACACACTACAAGGAGTTATTTTGTCGCGAAATAAAGGAGTCTGATGATCAATTTGGTCGATCTTCGTTCGAGCTTGAGGACAAGCTCAATTTGAAGGTCAGGTGAGATGTTATGGGCCACGGTTGATGGGCCACGGTTGACGGGCCCAATTATTGTATCCTTAGTGTCTTTTATTATTATTATTATTAGTTGTGCTTAGTTGTTAGTTGGTTAGAATTTGCATTTTTAATAGTCTTGTAGCCTATTTAAAGACAAGTAGGGTTTGGATGAAGGTATCAATGAAATATTCTAGTCTCTCTCTTGTCTTGTGTGAGATTTTGGTAACTCTCCTCCTGAGCAAGCCCCGCCTAGGCAGCTGCGGTTCCGGCTTCATAGTATGCCTTCCGCCTCCGGTCACTCCTCCGGCGAGCACACAACAAGTTTATAATTCTTACATGTTCTCCTTTTTATTCTGAGGTGATATCTTGATCTGTGTTTTAGTTTCTTAATATGTTTAAGGATTAATTTACATCAATATATTAGTTTCAATATTGATAGCAATTTAGCCATTTGTTTGATGGAATTTAATGCAAATTTTTGTCCTCCAATAAGATATACTTGATTTGATGTACAAACTTAAGATTGAGTGAAGAGAAAAGAACTTGACAGATTGCTCACTCATGTATACAATAGGACATAATTCAAATCATTCTACATTATGCCTCTTGAATTAGGCTTTTCATATTGGGTTTTGTGTGCGAGATAGGTGAGGTAATCAATTTTCTTATCATGGGAGGGCATTGACTGCATTTATCTCGTTATTTTGTTCTTATTTTGGTTTGTCTTTTTTGAATGTTATTTATTCTCATAATTTTGCTCTATTTCGTTTCCTTACGAGAGCATTGTAATAATTGTATTTATAATTGGGGAGTTGTAGGAACCAGATTACTGGAATTAAATGAATTATTTGGCATCAAAGAGGTATTATGGCTCCCTTTCATATCCCTCCACGCTCCACCGTCTTCCTCTCCTCCATGCCGCACGACCAACATGCCCCTCCATTTGTCTGTCCTAGGGCAGTCGACGACCACTCCAACCGCTCCTAGAGCAGTTGACGACGTACTAGGGTTCCTCTAGCACATCCTCTGAATATCTGGTTTCCTCCACCATAGTTGGGTGGTTGTTCCTCCCTACCATTGCATTCATTGGCCTAGTTGCTGCAGCCGTAGACCGCCGACGCTAACTTCCACCCCCCCCACCAAGGTCTCCTCTTTGCTCTCCCGTGAGCGGCCCAGGTCTCTCTGTTGTCGCGCAAGGTCTCCTCTTTGCTCCACCTCTACTCTGCCTTGACATCCTGTTGGATTGTGAAGTGCCCTTAGGGGGGGGGGGATAATGGATTAATGACTTTTATAAAATTTCTTTGTGAATAATAAAAAGTAAAAACTCAAATTATTGAAATAATAATTTCAGCGATAAAGAGCTTTGAAGATCAATAGAAAAACAAGTTAAATATAATTAAGGATGATTACAAAACTTGGATCTTCATGATGCTGAAGATCAACACCATGAATAATACTTTGTTGGTTTTTTATACCAACTCACTCATTGAACCGGTTGACCTTAGCCTATCTGTTACGCCGGGCGTCACTACCAGATTCAGAGAATATTACTGTGCACGTCGACCAAAGGAGAAGGCGGAGGAAGACCGGGCTGAATCATCCGGTTCAGCCCGCCAATACTAAATAAGGAGCATTGGGGCTGAACCGCACCGGTTCAGCCCCTATGGGGGCCGGCCGGCCCCCATGGCTCCGGGTGCTATATATTACCGGATCCTCTTTGGAGCAAGACATGAAATGAAGTATTATTCAGGTTTCCTTCTTCCTTGTAACCCTAGCTTACTTTTGCCCTAGTTCTCCTCTAGTTTCCCTACTTTCCCTAGCAAGTTCATAACATTTGGTATCAGAGGATCTTTCCTCCAACCATGGTGACACGTACCGAAGCCGAGAATGCGCGCTTGGCCACCATCGAAGAAAACTATGTGGGCTTGTCGGACACGGTGGCGGCGATCGAAGAACAAGTGAAAACATCCAAAAAAAAAACTGGAGGAACGCTTGGATGCGCGTATGGAGGAGATCAAAGCCCTCCTAGTGCAAAATCTGAAAGGGAAAGCCACTGTCGCTGAAGGATCGGAGGCCGAAGCGTCCTATCAACCGCCCGCATCACACATCGGAGGCGGAATAGCTGAGAACCTGCGACAGTCACACGTCTGGACTTCTCCGGCGCAGGTAATTGTCGGACTGATGCCGTCGACGAACGCGGAAGGCGATTCCGATCCATCCAGAGTTGTCGACCTTCAAGGCCGTTCGACGGAGGGGCTTCCGGCTTATCACGCAGAGCTTGGAGCTCTTCCAGGAAGCCGCATGGAGGGCGGCAGCAGCCGATCGGGAGTCTGGAGATCGGCAGATACGGCGTCTGTGCCAACGGGTCTCGGATCCTACCAGTCGGTCTGGAGTGGAGCCGGACAGCCGCCGGGGCACGCTCGGCGACCGTCGAGTCAAGGCACAGGTTCCCTTCGACCTACGGGAGCGCAGGGCGCGCCGATGGGGGGCATGTCCAGAATTTTTTCGCCCCACCAGCCTGGGCTCCGCCTACAGGGTACGGGAACGGCAACCCGTGGCATGAAAGGCCTCCCATGGCCAATCCATGGGGCGGCGGATAGCATTTGGGCAACGCGCCAGAACAAGGACGACTTCATCAAATGGGGCAGGCGGCAAGGTACGTAGCAGCCCCACCAGAGCCACCCAACCATATTGGAGAGCAACGCTGGCCAGCCGGCCAAGATCCAGGAGGGTACGGAATGGCCAACCAGCGGCCATACATGCAGGCCAAGCGAACCCGCATGAACTTTTTGAAATTTAAGGGCGGTGATGCACTGGAGTGGGTGCAAAAGGTGGAGTTGTTTTTCGATTATCAAGAGATCCCCGAGAATCAGTGGGTGCAATTAGCGGCCTTCCATCTGGAAGACGACGCCTACCAGTGGACCAAGTGGTTCCTAAGGGGTCGTACATACGCCCCTTGGGGGGGAGTTCGTCGAGGCATTTTCCGCACGTTTTGGCCCTTTGGAATATGAAGATGTTGAAGCTACTCTGCAAAAGCTGCGACAGCGTGGGACGGTGATGGAGTACTGAACCGAGTTCGACAGCTGACCAATCGGGTCAGTTGGGAGGAAAAGACCCTCCTCAGTTGCTTCATGTCAGGGTTGCAGGATGAGTTGCGGGATGAGGTCCACGCCTATATGCCGCGAAGTCTGAGCCATGCAATCAGTTTGGCAAGAATACAAGATGAGAGATTCAACCGGCAGAGGATCCGTACAGCGGTGAGAGCTCCTATGGTTGTACACCCTCCTCGGGGGGATCCCCCGGCCGAGGGCCGGCCGACAGTGACAAAACTGACGTGGCAGGAACTTCAGAACAGGAGGGAAAAGGGTTATGCTTCAACTGTGATGAGAAGTACACCCGAGGGCACGCATGCCAGAAGGTCCAGGTATTCATGCTGAGGGAGGAAGCGGACGATGTTCCTCGCACATAGGAGGAGGGAGAGTTGGCTATTGAAGACTTTGGAGTATCTGTCCAAGCCATGGAGGGGGGGGGGTACCCCATCTCCGACCTTACGCATAGCTGGGAGGGTCGGCAGGGAGACGATGACGATCTTGATGGACAGCGGGAGCACTCACAATTTCATCCAACCCGCTGTGGCCCAGAAGACGGGGTATGACATAGATCGCGGCGCAGCTTTCCACGTCAGGGTAGCGGATGGAAGTACACTGCAGTGCGAGGGAGTGATGAAAGGGGTGGAGCTCCGGATACAGGGTTACACTGGACATATTGATGTTTACTTATTGCCAATCCGGGTTTCTGACATGGTGTTGGGCGTACCGTGGCTGCGGCAACTTCGGCGGGTGACTCTTGATTGGGACCAGATGGCTATGAAGTTTAGCCAGAACGGGAAGGGGTATTGCTTGGAAGGCCTCAAGTCGTCTCAGGTGAAGGAGATCTCACTCCGCAGCGTGGAACGACTAGGGGAACCGAATAGTACGATGACCATCGTCAGAGAGATTAGAGTGGAGCCTACAACTCCAACAACGGTCTCGTCTCAGATGCAAGCTCGGTGGGATTAGTATTCCGACTTATTCCAGGAGCCGCGCGCTCTCCGCCTCCAGCTTGAGGATAAGCTGGCCCTTGATGGGGGAGGGAATGTTACGCCGGGCGTCACTACCAGATTCGGAGAATATTACTGTGCACGTCGACCAAAGGAGAAGGCGGAGGAAGACCGGGCTGAACCATCCGGTTCAGCCCGCCAATACTAAATAAGGAGCATTGGGGCTGAACCGCACCGGTTCAGCCCCTATGGGGGCCGGCTGGCCCCCATGGGTCCGGGTGCTATATATTACCGGACCCTCTTTGGAGCAAAACATGAAATGAAGTATTATTCAGGTTTCCTTCTTCCTTGTAACCCTAGCTTATTTTTGCCCTAGTTCTCCTCTAGTTTCCCTACTTTCCCTAGCAAGTTCATAGCACTATCTATCCTCAGATAGTCCTCAAGTTCCCTAGACCTAAACCTCAGCCTAGTCTCCTAACACACGACGCGAATTATCCCACTTAGCCTAAAATAGACATAGTCGCCTAATACAAGAGGCGAATTCCTCAACGTCCAAAATTTTTAACCAAACAAAAGAGAAAATACAAAGAGAGACAATACATTTTCTTTTTGAAATTAAAACTCCATAAAGAACTTCTGAAGGCGATGAGAAGGAATGCTTGAGATAATCATCGTAGATGCGCTTGCACTTCGTCTTGAATGAGCGTTGATGTTCCTCGCCTTAGAAGTTTTTTGCAATCGTTGTTTCTCCTCTGGAACTCTCAGACGAAGCCTCTCTCGAAATATTCGTGTACGCGTCTAAAGAGATGGAGTGAAATGTTGTTTAAATAGAACTTTGTGAGCTATTGCCTGCGGCAAGACTTATCGCCGGGCGGTAGGCTTTTAATTAATTTCCCGCTCAAATCCTCTTAATTTAGAAGTCAAGGTTATTATCTTAGGCAACTTTTTTCGCGCCGCGATAAAGCTATTGCCACGTGGTAGCATGATAAATCCTCGTGCCCAAAATGAGATTACATGCTCCATTTGGCTTCCAATCATCATCTGATTGCCGATGTTGCCTAAAGGTTACCACCGGGCGATAACACTATCGCCGCACGATAACGCTATCCCCTTGAAATGCTCCTTGTCCATTCTGTAACGAGGGTTACCGCCTGTAGTACTTTCTATCGTCGGTCGGTAGTGAGTTCTTTCCATATCTGTCAGTGGATGTCCCGAGCATGCTTTGATGTACCAATTTCTATTTTACCTGTAAGTCAAACATGTGCTCCCCCTATCTATGTGATCCCCCTAAATTCAATGGTTTAGTAACTTTTCTCCCCCTAAATTTTCTAGATTTCTCAATTTGTTCTACCCCTTTGTTATTAATAAAAGATGGGGTGCGGTGAAATATAATAATGAACCATTAGAAGATGGATAGTCATGATCGAGTGTATAAAAAATGTATGCATCGAAAAAAATGAAAATAATGCATAGCGAGGGAAATACACATGCAGATAATCGTAAAAGTTTAAGAGCACAATTTCATAAAAAGATAATCATTACAAGCAATAGATCATAATCTCAAAAATAACATAAAAGATTAACGTTATAAACCAGGAGACTGAGATTAGTTAGGATAATCGTTAGAGTTCATATTGATTATGACAAACATGTATAGTATAACCGTAACGAGATTAAAAAATACAATGTGATATGATTTGAAATTCAAGCATTAAAGACATTGTAAAGATCGTGCTTGGTCATCTAGTACTTTTACTTGTTCATGTAGAGATGTATTTTTGTGATCATAGTCTAATTCTCATGCGTGGAAGTTTTATAGGAAACAGTGATATGTACAATTTGTGAATTTGATAAAGTATACAATAGTAATAATCAAGTCACATACAAAATGTAATGAATGTATACAATAATTATCAATATGCAAAATAAATTACTTCCATAACTTCTAAGTACAATAAATTATATCTACTAAAGGTGCTTTGTTCACATAATGCTCATTAAAACTTATCAGAGATACAAAGTATTGCTTGGCGGATCACTATATTTTTTTGGGTGATCCAGTGTACCAAAAGGAGGTATAAATGTGGTGTTTTTAAAGATTGTTTGCTCAAGATGATTAAAAATTCAACCCAAGTTACTTTGCCCACACAATGCTCATTAAGACTTTCATATTTATTTTATTTTGAATGAGCAAAGACCTCGAATTTACTTGAAAGTAAACACACATATAATAAACCACACCTTTCTTGAGTTAGTGCATGAATATCCATAGATCCCATGAAGGCGAGGGAGTGTAGGTAATTTAGTCATGCATATTAACTAGATGAAACATTACACTGCACAAGCATGTAAAGTCAAGATTATAAACAATTATAGGAATAAAAAAAGAGTGGATATGTGAATCATTGTTTGAAATAAAACATCACTCATACTTAGAAACATACATAAGTATTTTCATACAAGTTTCCTATATATGTTTTCATTGTATATCTACGATACTGTTGCTTGGCATTAATAACTAAAACAATATGTTATACTACTCATGCTAGACATTTTCATTGTAGCTTAAATGCAATATATATATATATATATTTATTTTCCAAATAAAATGCAAAGACATAAGCAAAAACACAAAACTACAAAAGGAACATATTTTTGTATTTTGGGAATGTTTTGTAATTTCTTCTTTTGTTTTGAATTTTAGAAAGAAAAAAAAACCATAGTGATGAAAAAACATAATAATTTTGTTGCGCACCGAAAATCTTTACGTCCAAGTCAGTAATAAGATATCCCATGACATCAAAATGCGACAAAAAAAGCAAAATCAGCAGTTATCGCCGACGATAGTACTATCACGCGGTGATATAAGAACATCTTAAGTTGGTGTTTCTTGTTCTGGGAGTTAACACGCTGCGCTAACAAGTTACTGCCGGTGGTAACTTCTAGAAAGTTACTTTTCTAAACTTGCTTGAACTCTATTTATCTTAGACTCTTTAACAACTCTAGTTAATTAATTACTCTTTTACTGTTAAAGCATTTCATCTGAGTTGGTTGGTTGAATATGTGTGTAGAATTAGTTTTTTATGCATGAATTAGATTGCGTAGTTGTGCATTCAGTTTTGTGTCTACTTCACGTTCTCCTAAGATCACTATTAAATTGGTGATTTGGGTAGCCAAACTGGACCTAAGGTAACAGTTCCTTTGTGTACCCAAATATGATGAGGTGATCTATTCTAAGTTGGTGATGCATGTGCTTGCATGAGTGGAGTTGCATGATTAGATTGAATTTTGGATCTCCACTCATATCGCGGTTTAACATAATTTTTGTTTTTCCAATTTTCAATTTTGTTTTCTCCTTGTAGAGTACTAGTATAATGATAATTTTGTGGGATATATGTGATCGGCTTTTTATTTTTATTTATGATTGAATTCTTCCTATCCCACACTCTATTAGATGCAACGAGTGATTGTGGCTTAAGTATATTATAATTCATGTTTATTAATTGATGTAGGGTAGACTACGTGGCTGCGCGACTAACATACAACCCTAGGTGAAATGTCGGGGAAATAATTCGACACCCTAAATGATTATATGTAAGATGCAAGATCCGACGGCGAGATAAAATTAAGCAATAAATAATCAAATCACACGTAGATAATTTTTGCATAAGACAAATAATTTCTTTAGGCACACAAGCAATGGTTTTCCTCCGCATGGAGGGCCAAAGCGAGAGCGCGCGACGAATAAACTCTGCAAATCACAAAATAATCTAAAGCATGCAACTACTATTCCAGAGATACAAGCAAACATGAAATCGTAATACCATATATTAATATTGAGAATTAAAGTTCCATACAACAAATAAATACTCACAAAATATGGGGGCTGCCGTAGGAGAGGAGATCCGGCAAGGTACGATGATGCGATGGAGGGATTTGATGTTACGGGGCTAGATCTGAGTGGAGGTGGCTGTTTTGGAAGGTGGGGGACTGGTTTTAAGTGGATCCGGGTGGAGGGGCAGATTTCGGATGGGGGAAGGGGGCTAGATGGAAACATGTGGCTGTTGGGATTGGGGTGGGGTGGTGGCTGGGCTGCTGGACAGCAGGAAGGCGGCGGCTGGGTGGCTGGACAGCAGGAAGGCGGAAGCTGGGTGGCTGGACAGCAGGAAGGAGTGGCAGCTAGGGGGCTGAACAGCAGGAAGGCGGCGGCTGGGTGGCTGGACAGCAGGAAGGAGCGACGGCTGGAGGGCAGCAAGGGTGGCGGTGGAAGGATTTGAGGGTGGAGGAAGGTGGCTAAGGGTTAGGGTTACCTTTGGGGAGCGGGAGAGGGCCTATGAGTCGTCACCTAGGGTTCCACAGAGCCGGCACCGTGGAGGGATCGCTTGAATCCGGGATACACAATCTCCAAATTCTGCAATAAAGAAGACGGCTGCCCTCCTACTTCTATTTATAATAAAAAGAAACTAGGGCATCCCACCATCAACGACTATGATTGTCCGGAGATGGGGTAGCCCGATTACGTCAAAATAAAATCCAAAATAACAATATAATATATGAAATTGTGTCGGAACGATGGGTCGGACGCATTCGTGGAGTCGGATCATCGATCCGGGTACGCCATATATGGTCTGTAGACAATCGGCCCCGAACGGGCCAAAAACTCGTCCTTTGCTGCGGGTTTGAGTCTTCATTCCGCATCATTCTCCCCGGCTTGAAAGAATTCATCTCCTGATAAATAGAGATTGGAATTCTCTCGGTGTATGCCAGGTAAGACTCGATGAGCTCCACCAGAGGTCGTCCAAGTATCGTCGATGGTAAAGTATCCTCGCCAATGGTACTCTTGTGTCTGACTGTCTGGCGCGACTATGCATGCATGAGCCACAATATCAATAATGCTCTCTATAATCCACTGATGTGCTGGAAGTCCCGATGCGATCACTGGTGCAGACGGTGAAGCCATAAGAGACTGACCCAAAGGCAGGTGGGGCTCAAAAATGGGCTGGGTGCAGGACTGAGGATGTGGAAGTGTAGGCTCTAAAGGATGTAGAGGTGTAGGCTCAAGAGGATCTCCACGAAACGAGTCCATATGCTCACGAGACTTGTAGTACGACGTTAAGTCCTCAACATTAAATATGGGACGGATACTCATGCTCGTCGGGATATCAAGATCATAGGTAGTAGCTCCGATCCGTCTCATGATTGTGTAGGGATCCATTCGCCTAATGCTCAAGCTTTTAGCAGGCCTCCCACGGAGCCTCATAGCGCAGATTCTCACCATCACCTGCTCACTTTCATGAAATACCAGCTCTTGCCAACGAACATCCACATGCGATTTATAAGATTTATTACCATCATTGATTTTCCACCGGATCGACTCATGACACATGCAAATGATGAACAACCAACTCAACAAAAACATGCAAATGATGAAGAAACAACTCAACAGACTCATGCCAATGATGCAAATGAAAAATGACAGACACAAAATGCTCTCTATGGGGCAGTCTGACAACGACCTGGAAATCTATAAAATGAGGTGGCCTATCAGGAGGCTCTCTCGATGGAGTGTAGAAAAATTCATCCAGTGTGCGACGAGTGTCCAGGTGATCGTGTGAGACATCAACACTCAAAGAGGAGCTCATAAAATGACAAATGTCTCTTGGGGTTTGTGACACATCAGCGGGCTCAGTGGGAGGTATGCATGAAATTCATCGCGGATGTGACGATCACCTGAGTGGATACCAGAAACATCGACGATAAGATGTGACTCAAGAGTGTGGCGAGTGTCCCTGAAAAGAAAGAACTCATCTGGTGGGTCAGCAGGTGGTGTGTTCAAGAACTCATCAAGACTGCAGTGGATCATATGGTCGACTCTCGGGACATCGGGAGTATGCTCAATTGTATCTAAGAAAAGTCCTATGTACTCAATGTTACACTCAGGTTCCACTCTCTGGAGCAACATCTGGGGCGATAATTGAAGAGATGTCAATAACTTAATACTTGTAAGTGGGTCGCTCATTTGAACCTCATCCTCACAAGGACGCGGTGGTTCATCAAGAGGCTCAACGAGAAATACGCTCATTGGGGTGATCCTCACTGGTGGCTCATCATAGAATCCATCAACAAGGTCATGATCCTCTAGATGAGGACCATCGTAAGTGGTAGTGTCCCCATAAATGGGCGAGATAACCACTACTAGGTCAACACCAGGCTCTTGACTCTTGGTCGTAATGTGGCTCGGGACAATGACAAGGGGAGAGTAACATAAACCTACTTTCAAGAATGGGTCTACAGGTGCAATGTCAATAAGTTGGTCTATAGTGGGGGTGCTAACTAACCCAGGGCATGGCAGAAGAAGGGGTGCAGGTGAGGGACACGTCACTATAGAATCAAACGGTCGCTCATACTCACTCTCAGTCGGGGTCACAAGAGAAGAGTCAGAAACAAAAGACAGAACACTCACCAGACTAAGTACCTCATTGGGGTGAGAGAAATCCGGGTCAAGTATCATTTCTGTCATGTCTGACAGGACAATGACAGACATCGTGGTGACCTCGGTATGGGAGAGACTCATACTGCAGATTTCTAGGTGTGAATCCACTCGACCAGCTCTTGCGGATCTCAAGGACTGTTCATGATAAAAGGCGAGCTAATATGTGTCCTCAAGGGACTTCGAGCCATGGTAAGCCAGCTCAGTACGTATGTCAGATCGAAGTCCAGATCGAAATCGGGAAGTGGTCATAGCTGACTCCTCTTGGATATCACTCCTCACAACTAACTCATCAAAACGATCCTTGTACCTAGCGACAGACATGGATCCTTGCTGAAGGGAAAATAATTGCTCGAGCAAACGACTCCGATACGATGGAGGAAAATACCTCTGACACAACATACGTTTCATATCCACCCAACTAGTGATGCGATGAAGACGATCTCGCTCGCGGGTCCTCTCAGTGCTAGACCAATACGCTCTCGCTTGATCTAGAAGCCTAAGTTTTGCAAATTTGATGCGCCGCTCACCGAATAACTAAAAATGATCAAGATAATACTCCATATCCACGAGCCAATAACTGAAAGACTTGGGACTCGATGAGCCGTCAAAAGAAGGGGCATCAGTACGAAACTGCCACTCAAGATCTCTCTCATAATCATCCCTCAGGTAATCGAGCCGCGTTGAAGGATCAACACGACCCACTCGCGTACAGGAATATGAACGACGACAATCATCATACTGATCGTCTCTAGCATAGTGTGATCGTGTCGGCGGATCAACACGATCTCTGGAAGTGATGTGTTGTGATCGAGAATAATCATTGTAGTAACGTGAGAATCTCTCAGAAGGTGCTCTATGGGCTCGGGTGTAAAATTGTAAATAGAATCGGGATCTCCAAATAAAGGAGAGGAACGACGGCGATAACTAGCCATAGATGAACCTAAAGACTATATATGACTTACCACTACGTATATAAATATGACCCAAACCTTAGGCGCTGATACCAACTGATGTAGGGTAGGCTACGTGGGTGCGTGTAGTGGCGGATCCAGAAAATTATAAATGGGGGGTACACAAAAAATTTCTAAACACAAATGCTAGCGGGGTGAGTAGGAGGGTCGTGAGTCACATGTTGGAAATTAATTTTGGGGGTGCACATAGCTGAACTTGATCTGCGAATAGCCAAATTTGAACTGCGGTTAGCCAACTTTGGTTAGCGAATAACCAATATTTGTCCCAAAACAAACTAGTTATTTGAAATGTCGGGGAAACAATTCGACACCCTAAATGATTATATGTAAGATAGAAGATCCGACGACGAGATAAAATTAAGCAATAAATAGTCAAATCACACGTAGATAATTTTAGCATAAGATGAATAATTTCTTTAGGCACACAAGCAATGGTTTTCCTCCGCGTGGAGGGCCAAAGCGAGAGCGCGCGATCAATAAACCCTGCAAATCATAAAATAATCTAAAGCATGCAACTACTATTCCAGAGATCCAAGCAAACTTGAAATCGTAATACCATATATTAATATTGAGAATTAAAGTTTCATACAACAAATAAATACTCACAAAATATGGGGGCTGCCGTAGGAGAGGAGATCCGGCAAGGTACGATGATGCAATGGCGGGATTTGAGGTTACAGGGCTAGATCTGAGTGGAGGTGTCTGTTTTGGAAGGTGGCGGACTGGTTTTAAGTGGATCCGTGTGGAGGGGCAGATTTCGGATGGGGGAAGGGGGCTGCATGGAAACAGGTGGCTGTTGGGATTGGGGTGGGGTGGCGGCTGGGCTGCTGGACAGCAGGAAGGCGGCAGCTGGGTGGCTGGACAGCAGGAAGGCGGCAGCTGGGTGGCTGGACAGCAGGAAGGAGCGGCAGCTAGGGGGCTGGACAGCAGGAAGACGGCGGCTGGGTGGCTGGACAACAGGAAGGAGAGACGGTTGGAGGGTAGCAAGGGTGGTGGTGGAAGGATTTGAGGGTGGAGGAAGGTGGCTAAGGGTTAGGGTTACCTTTGAGGAGTGGGAGAGGGCCTAGAAGTCGTCACCTAGGGTTCCACAGAGTCGGCACCGTGGAGGGATTGCTGGAATCCGGGATTCACAATCTCCAAATTCTGCAATGAAGAAGACGTCTGCCCTCCTACTTCTATTTATAATAAAAAGAAACTAGGGCATCCCACCATCAACGACTATGATTGGCCGGAGATGGGGTAGCCCGATTACATCAAAATAAAATCCAAAATAACAATATAATATATGAAATCGTGTCGGAACGACGGGCCAGACACATTTGTGGAGTCAGATCATCGATCCGGGTATGCCATATATGGTAAGTAGCCAATCGACCCTGAACGGGCCCAAAACTCGTCCTTCGCTGCCGGTTTGAGTCTCCATTCCGCATCATTAATTTTGTGAGAGATCTGATCTTAAGTTCCAACTCGTGTTTTTTATTTTAAAGCTATGTCTTGCTTTATTGTACGTAAATGTACTGGTCTATAATGTGGATTCTATCGATTTTATGTGTTCTTCATAATCAGATCTTACATTTTTAAAAGTTGCATCCATTTCTTTTATTTCATTACTAAGAAGATCACACTTAGAACATTTATTTTTAAGAGATTGAATATTCTACACGTAATTTTTCATTTTATTTTTTTAGTGTCAGTTTTTGCACGTGCTTCTTCTAACACAATAGACATAGAATCAAGGCATTCTTGAGAGTGATTTAAGGAGCTTACAGTGCATTCAGGAGAAAATTCTTGTCTTGAGCATGATTTTGCACTGTCGTTTTCACTCTGGCTTGATGTACTTGATAGACAATCATCTGAGTATGATCCATCTTGTATCTTTTCGCTTGGATTGGAATTCATACAAATTTGATTCGGCTCAACATCTTGTATTTGTTCGAAATCTGCAGAGGGAAGACTGTAAATTTTCTTAAGAAATCTCCAAATTTTCAGTAGAGAAAAATGAATAAGTTTAAAAATATCTTTTGATAATGCACAGTACAAACTATTCATTGCTTTAACATTCAAGACACTCGCTTTTGTTCAATTCACATGAATGTTTAGTTATGGTGATAGTTCAAACATCTAGGCTTAAAGTTATAAAAAAATTCATTAATACTTTCTATGCTTCATAATTTACTCCAGTAAATAACGGTGGTGTTAAAAATCTTTCATCATTAAAAGATTCCTCCCATCTATGTGATGTGAGATCATGATGCGTCATTACTACAAGTGATTAAACATTTTTAGAGTAACCTTGCTCTGATAGCACTTGTTGGATCGTGAAGCGCCTTTAAAGGGGGGTGGGGGGGGGGGGGGGGGGGGGGGAGGGGTAAGGGATTAATGACTTTTATAAAATTTCCTTATGATAAAAACTCAGATTATTGAAATAATAATTTTAGCGATAAAGAGTTTTGAAGATCAATAAAAAAACAAATTTAAAATATAATTAAGGATGATTACAAAACTTGGATCTTCATGATGCCGAAGATCAATGCGATGAATAATACTCTGTTGGTTTTCTATACCGACTCACCCCTTAAATTGGTTGGCCTTAGTCTATCTATCCCTAGATATACCTCAAGCCCTCTAGACCTAAACCTCAGCCCAATCTCCTCACACACGAGGCAAATTATCCCCCTAAGCCTCAACACAGATCTAGTGTCCTAACACAAGAGACAAATTCCTCAACGTACGAAAAGAATAACCAAACAAAAGAGAGAATAAAAAAATATTTCTGAAATTAGAACTCCCTAAAGAACTTCTTAAGGCGATGCAAAGGAATGCTTGAGATTGTCGTCGTAGATGTGCTCGCACTTCGTCTTGAATGAGCGTTAATGTTCCTCGCCTTAGAAGTCTCTTACAATCGCAGTAGGGGAGTCTTGGTTCTGCTCTGGGACTCTGGGACGAAGTCTCTCTCAAAATATTCGTGTATGCGTCTAAAGAGATGGAGCGAAATATTGTTTAAATTAAACTCTATGAGCTATCGCCGGGCGGTAGCCTTATAATTCAATTTTCCGCTCCAATCCTCTTAATTTAGAAGTCGGGGATGTTATCTTAAGCAAATTTTCGCGCTGCGATAATGCTATCACCGCGCGGTAGCATGATAAATCCTCGGGCACAAAATGAGATTACATGCTCCATTTGGCTGTCAATCGTCATTTGATTGGCGGAGTTGCCGAAAGGTTATTGCCGGGCGATAACGTTATTGCTGCGTGGTTACACTTACATAATCAGCTTCTTGCTCCCGCCACGTCCACTTGAAATGCTCCTTGACAGTTGGCCGTTCTGTAACGAGGGCTACCGCCTGCGATAACTACTATCTCCGCGCGGTAGTGAGCATTTCTTTCCATATCTATCCGTGGGCGTCCCGAGCATGCTTCAATGTACTTGTCTCTATTTTACCTGTAAGACATGCACACTATAAACAAGCAAATGTAGATCAAATACAGATTATGATTTGTTATTCTCAAACCAAGAGATGCGGAACCGATGTTCCAACACGCCCCTCTTCGGACACCATGAAAGGCTTCGCCGACCCCATCATAAGTCACCACAGACGATCAAGGGGAAAACACCACATACATCAATCGACGGTTCCTTCCTCCTTCGCATCTCATCCAATAACGTGATCCTATGCACTGTCTTGCAACAATTTGGTATCAGAGCCAATCATGACGGGATCCAACGACCCCTTGGAGGCGATGTTTGAAAGAACGCAGTTGATAATGGATCAACACACCACTTCCGAAAGCCAGCAATAAGCATCCTTGGCCGACCTCTCGGCCTGTATGGAGAGAGCCTCATCCCTCGGCGCGGTATCATCAACTTCCGATGCGATGGTGACGGGAGTCATTACCATGGAGCCTTGCTCGCTAATGGTCCCATGGATGAATTTCACGGAGGACATTACGAGAACAAAGCCCTCCCGCGCTACATAAAGCTTGAGTTTCCAACATATAATGACAAGTGTGACCCGTTGGTGTGGCAAGCCCAGTGTGAGCAATTTTTCTCCAACCGGAGAACACCAACCATGAAGTCTCATTAGCCTCCTATTACTTGATAGGAGCGGCCCATATGTGGTTCTTTCACATGCTCTTTGGGCCAACAATGCAGGGCAATCCCTGAGATATTTGATTTCCTTCCAGCATACGAGGGCTAATGATGATTCCTTGGAGAAGTTCCGGACCCTTCCGTTGGACTTGCAGAACATCCTACCTGAGTAATAGGTCGCTATTTTCACTGCAGGGCTGTAGAAGTGCTTTTGTCTATAGACAGAATTTGAGGGTCTTCTTGACCTCATTGCTACTATGAGTTTGACACGGACCTGTGATTGCTGCCTTCAGTTGAACATACGACGTCGCTACTTAGTACTTAATCCCCGACACCAGCTCCCAGACCAACATGAACGTCGTCATGGAGGAGGGGCCCAGTTGCAACCCCACCCCCTTTTGTCTGACTTCGTCGAAGATGTCTAGAGCTAGAGGATGACGAGGATGTCAATCCATGGGGGGGGGGGGGGGGGGGGGGAGGCGAGCCAGATCTCTCTCTCATGCTCTGACAGGAGCCACATGATGACGTCAAGAAGCCGTACCTTGACTGCGAGTTTGAGGACAATCTCGATTTGAAGGAGGGAAATGATGTCACAAACACATATATCTTAAGAGATATCATGATGCATGGGCGCGTAGATACATCACATTTATCTCGTTATTTCGTTCTTATTTTGACTTTTCTCTTTTATTATTTTATTTATTCTCGAGAGCATTGCAATAATTGTATTTATACATAGGGTGTCATATGAACCGAATTTACTAAAATGAAATGAATTTTTGGTATGAAAGAGATATTAGGGCTCCTCTCATATCCCTCCACAGACTTCACTTCTCCAAGCTGCACTACTAACAAGTCCATCCTCCAGCCCTAGGGCAGCCACGGCTACTTCAACTGCTCCTAGAGCAGTAGCCGACCTGCTTGGTTTCCTCCAGCATATTCTCTGCATACCCGTCTGCCTCGTTTGCTGTCGGGTGGCTAATCCGCCCCTCCAGCGCATCCAGTGGCCTAGCCGCTGCAGCCGAGCGCTGCCGGCGCTGACTTCCACCGCCGGCCAGCCCTAGGAGGCTCTCCTCTGAGCGCCTCGAAACTCTTCGTCCTCGTGCAAGGCATCCTCTTTGCTCCACCACCACTTTCCTTTGACGCCTCCGCTTCGGATGCCGCGGAAAGGCTTCAATCGTCGATCCCATCATAGACCGTCTCAGAGGATCAAGGGTAAAACGCCAAGGACATCAATCCCTGCCTCCTTCCGTCGGATCCCGCCCAATAAACCAATCCTATACATGGGCCTGAGACATTTCTGCTATTGTAGCAGCTTCCATGAGTTGCTTTCATCTTAGAAGGAAAAACTGTCTAAATACTAAAATTTTACCACTAAGCTCCTAAAGGTTGATAAAGAGTTGTTGATTTCTTACATGATTTCCAATTTTAACATCCATGTGCCGTAGTGGCTGACGAAGGTCTAATGGTTTTCTAAGGAGCTGCATAGCTTTGCAATTATATGCAATGTGAAAGATTAGAAGTTAAGGTCTCATGGATTTCCTATGAAGATTAAATGGAACTTGCGCAAAATTGATGTACTTAAAGCATGTATCCTAGTGCAAAATAAATGCATTTAAAGCATGTAAAGGCTTTCATATATTGGGGGTGTGGAGTTGATGTACATAGCCTTACTAGGGATGTACATAAATTCTGGCAGTCCTGACACAAAGGGCGGTCTGTCAGGGTCTGTTTTGCTGGGTCAGGCCAGCGCTGGCCCGAGCCCGTATTAGGCCCAATACGTTGCATTTAATACCCAACTTTGTTGATTGATGGGCGCCCATCATTAAGCAATAAAGCTGGGCGCGACTACGTATACAGCTGGATGCCCAGAGGCCTGACCGGGCACTAGGCAAGCTGGGTGCCGGGGTCTAACCTGGGCCTGACATGGTATTTCTACACCATTGTATATTTCACCTATTTGATTGTGTGATTTAACCATGCTCTTGCCCTCAACAATCTCCTCCCCGTATAAGAGCTCTCCACATCGGCCATCACTATCATGAACTAAGAGCACTCTCAATCATATGGAGCTGTCATGACCAGTTAATCTACTCTCGATCCATGCTCGATCATGGTGACAGTAGCGAAGAACCATGAAAGTCACATACGACATGAATATACTTGTTCCCGATAGGACCATCGACAATAATACCACTTCTTACTTCTTAGAGGGCAGAGAACGAAGAAGAAATTGAGGCGCACTCAATCACGCAGGGCCATCATGGCATTTAACCTCCTCTTGCTCAACAATGGTGGAAGCATCCGAGACGAATGCGAGCCACAAAGCGCATGAACATTCCTGATCCCAGTAAAACCATCGGCTCTAATACCACTTGTTAGCGGGCGGAAACCAAGTGGGGACCGGAGTTGTCTGAGATACACTAGTAATCAAACTCATACTCAACTCAAGTGCTTAAGCCACGAGTGGGAGCCAACCACAACATATCTACACCCACATACTTTTACTTATCCTGCATGGGACTAAACTATGCTCTCGGGTGCCTGGATAGTGGATAGCTACAAACACCAGCATTGATGAAATACCGAAAGTTTACATTACTAATTATGATAGTGAGACGTAGGTTCTGTTTGGCACGGTGATGGCGGTCGTGAACGCGGTGGTTATGAACCGTCGTTCGTTAACGCACGGCCTCACCTAAGAAACTTCATCCACTTTTATGTTTAAAACTGGTTTTCTTTTCTTGGTGGCGGTCGTAACCATTGTCATGCCAAACATGCATTCGGTGACAGTGGCGTTTTTGTCCAAACTCACCGAAGCAAAAACGCCACGCCAAACGGAGCTTTAGAGCTCTGCAAAGACCATCATGTTTCTTATGCTTGTTAAGTAGCATTCATTGTTGAAATGTAAAGCTCAAGAAAAAAATGTTTCCACTTTGTTTTGTAGCAACTTTAACTTACATTCAGCAAATTTTCATCATTAACAGAAAAAACGGCTAGCTGTTTTCATAGTAAACCACATTTCCTTGGCATATAATCATACAACTAACTGCAGCTCTTTGGATGAAGCGACTCACCCTTCTGTGTTCTAATAACATGTTCAGATTCATTAGGAAGTGTTCCTTTATGGGAAGCCATTTTGGGGAGGCATGAACCTGTAATCAGGCTGTTGATAGAAAATGGCGCCGACCTCTCTAAAGGTGACATGGCTCAATACGCCTGTACCGCTGCCGAGCAAAACAGCATCGAGCTCCTTAAAGACATTGTCAATTACGGCTGCGACGTCACTCTGCCGAGGAGCGACGGAAACACGGCTCTACACCTCGCGGTTTGCGAAGGAAACTTGGAGATAGTCAACTTCTTACTCGAGCAAGGAGCCGACATCGACAAGCAGGACATTCACGGCTGGAGCCCCTGGGGATTAGCTGAGCAACAAGGCCATGAAGAGATAATCTCGCTCTTTCGGATGAAGAAGGCCGGCACAAATGAGAGCTCTCCAGGTCCTCAGAAGGAACATTGCCCCTCTGCCGAGCCCAAATCCACGTCGCGGTTTCTTGGAAGATTCAGTAGTGAGCCGGCGATGGTACGAGATTCGCCGGAAGGCATGCCTCCGTCCGGCGAGGCCACGCCCAGGGAAAGCCCTCGGAGGTTGTATTCGAGCAACTTCAGCAACTCGCTCTTTGGCATCATGTCGGCTGCTCACGCGGATAAGGGCGGCAGCCCGCTGCTGTCATCCAAATCTACCACTCTGAAGTCTGCATTTGGATCATGCTATCCCGTTCATCATCATCACCCCCAATTCGAGCGGCATCACTTTGGTCGCCATCATCACAATGCTCCCTTGAGGATAACTGTCAGCTGCCCGGAAAAGCGGGATTCTGGCAGCAAGATCGTGCTGCTCCCGAAAACCATGGAGGAGCTCCTTTCTGTTGGGAATAAAAAATTTGGCTTCCAACCGGCCAAGGTTGTGATGAAGGACGGGGCTGAAGTCGACGATGTGCACATTATCTGGGACGGCGATCACCTTCTTCTTGTCAGTAGTTTGTGGAGAGCGAAAAGCGGCGGCAATTCATAGCCCTAGGGGCGAACTGAGGCCGACAAAACTATTTTTTAATATGAGCGCTGTAGGAAGGAGAATGGAAGTCTGGTTGTAATTCTAAGCAGCAGTTCCAAATCCTGCCTCAGTTAGAGGATTGTTTGCAGGGAAAGCCAAAATGTTGGAATTTTCATTAAAATGTGTATACAAAAGCCTTATTTTGTTTTGGTAATTGTACATGAATTTGAACAACATTCTTCTCTACCGTTCCGTACATATATTGCATTTTGACTGCTCCTTAGGAAAAGAATATTGCACGTCCACCAACACGACTAATACAAAGTTCAAGGGACTTTGCGGAAAAAAATGATCAAGTTAACATGAATTCAATGTCTGAAGAAGAGGAAGAGATGCAAGATAATCTTCTATGCCGGAGGTCGCGAGTAAACAACGAACTAAGACAAGCGGTTATAGAGCTGGTGTAACATGTTGCATGCGTACGTGAAACATTGAGGGCGCGCGTTGTGCCTACAATGCGTCTGACGACGTGTGTCTCGAACTATGTGTATCTTACGATGCAGGTGACGACGCGTGTCTGGGATTACACGTATCTTCTTTTGAACTGTATCTTTATTTTCTCGCATTATTATATTTTCCGCAATTTTATTACCCCCGCACCATGTAACCTGGGTGAGAGGCATTTTTGTCATCTTTGTGGAACATTTCCTCGTCCCCGAAGGTGATGGTGGTATCTTGTCGGGGTTTCTTATCTTCATGACCCCTCCCGGGTCTGGTGTTTGAGAGAATCTGGGTAGCAAGAACGGGAGACCCGACGATAGTCTCGACTTCTCCCACCATAGGTCTGCCTCCAGCCGCTCCCTGGGGTGCAGGAGGTTGGTCTCTTGTCTGCCTGGGCGGAGCTGGTTGATTAGGCACTTGGCCTTGCAAGAATCTTCCGAGCAGCCCTTGTCGAATAAGGTGCTTGATCTCCTCCTTCAGCTTGGAGCATTCTTTAGTGTTGTGACCGGTTCTACGATGGAACTCACAATACTTCGACTGGTCGCCTCTGTTGTTTGGGGGGAGTGCTCTTGGCCTTTGGAACGCCAAATTTTCTTGGATGGCGTAGAGTACATTGGTTCGGGATGTGTTTAGAGGAGTGTAAACTCGAGGCGGTCGGGGACCCTGATCTCTCTGGGGGTCCAGACGCTCGTCATTACGATGCTCCTCCTGTCTTCTAGGGGTCTGCTCATGCCCCATCTTTCTCTTCTGATTTCCTCTGAACTGTTGTCGGTGCGCCTCGATGACTTCATCAACGACTATCCGAGCTTCGACCCGATGCACAAGGTTGAGATAGCTGGGCACTATTTGCCTCATCAGTGCCGAATAGAAACCGCTTGGGCGGAGCCCTCCTAGGAAAATGCCACGTTAAAGTTTGGGTTCGACCCCTGAGATTTGTCGCGCCTCAGCAATGAAGCGGTGGAAAAAGTATTTGAGGGTCTCTCTCTCATTCTGGCAGATCTCCGAAAGGAGAGAGGGGCCTCAAACGATTCTATGGTTGATGATGAATTGCTATGTGAACTGCTGAGTCAGTTCTGCAAAACTATTGATATCTCATTCTCTCAGAGAATGGTACCAGGTGCGCGCTTGCCCCTTCAGTGTTGCTGAGAACACTTGGCATATCAGCTGATTGGGAGCGTTGTAGATCCCCATGATGGTGGTGAAGTGATTGACATGCTCTAGTGAATCGTCTGTCCCGTCGAACGTCTCCATGTTTGGGAGCTCGAAGCCATGCATGATTGGATGCGCTAGAATTTGGGGCATCAACGGAGAATCGTGGTGTAGAGGGAGGTGGGAGAAAGTGGCCCATCGTCCGACTTATCCGTATTCCTCTGCGATCACGACGCAGATTTCTTCGCGAGTGAGCCTTCCAATAGCATTCCCTAAGCTTGCTGCTCACGGGTGGTGATGATGGTGATTAGCCTCAGGTTCTCTGGCCTCCCGGAGTGGGTGTGTTGAGCTAGCTGCGTCTGAGAACTTTTCTTCAATGGCATGATGCTCGCGAGCGGCATGCTCAGTCGGAGCATGGTTCGGAGCTGGCGGAGATAGGTTGCCTGCTTCGGGGGCTAGATTGGGAGCTCGAGGAGCTCCCATGTTTCTCAGGAGGGTGAGCATCTCTGCAAATCACTCTTCCATCTGGCGCATGCGCCCTTCCAGTGCAGTTACGGGTGCGATCATAACCTCTTCCACGAGAGGTACGTGAATGAGCGAATGGGAGGGAGCTGGATCAGCTTTCCCCCAGGGATTGACCCATCAGTAGTATGAGTGCCCTTCCTTGTCATTGTTGTTAGTCACGAGTACTCCCGTAAGGCAAGTACTATCTTTAGAGAACTTTCAGAGAGCTTGGGAACACTGAAAGAATAAGGATCTATTCCACCTAGGGGGCGTGAATAGGTGTTGTCAAATTTTTGTTTTAGCAACGGATTTAAAAATAAGGCACAAAAGAAAACAACCACAACACAGAGAACACGGATATTTATAGTGGTTCCCCAAGATGGGTACGTTCACTTCCCCATACGCCCATCTAGTAGTGTGCTAGCCTCAACAAAACTTCTTCAAACTCAGATCTACTACCAGAGATCTTACACCTCAAAGTACATAACTCCTACCTCAGGAACAACAACAAGTTCCCTACCTCAGATCCCAAATACTGGATCTATAACTCAGAGTATACAACTCATACAACTCAGAATCCTACCTCAGGCTTGTAAGACCCCCCCTCCCCAAAACTGAACTCGGTTCAGGGAGGGGGGTGTTGGAACAACCCTATTACTGATTTGGGCTAGGATCACTATCTGTTGACTAGGATAAAGTTGACCCCAATGTATAGTCAATGGGTCAAGGGTTTAGGCTGTTAGAACTCAAGAAAATATTCAGGTTATGCGTTCGACGAAATCAATACTGCGTTCGACGAACGGCTTGCTCTCTGAGTTCGACGAACGACTTACACTCTGCGTTCGACGAACGGCTTGCTCTCTGCGTTCGACGAACGGCTTAAACTCTATGTTCGACGAACGGCTTGCCCTCAGCGGTCGACGATTTTATTCAGTCTCAGCGGTCGACGAATTTGCTCAGTTCAGCGGTCAACGATTTTATTCAGTGGCACAGCGGTCGACGAATTCTTCAGTTCGACGAACTTCATTCTGAGTTCGACGAACTCAGCTCTGCGCTCGACGAAATGTGTTATTTCAGTTCAGTATTTCAGACAGATTATATTATTCTATTCTCTGAACTCAGATCTTTCAGCAACGGCTCTATTATATCAGATAAGTAAAGATCATATCTTTCCTTTTATTATTTCGAGAATATAGTCGTTGACATTTAGCTGAAAAAGACATGTTCATGGAAAAGGAAAAAGGTAAATGGCGCATCAGATTTGCGGTAGAAGATATATCTCTTTCAGAATATTTTATTCCTTAAAATAAGGGATTTGAATTTAAAATCTGTCAGAGATTTCAAAAGGGGAATAAGGAAAGAAGATATACAGTATTATTATTGTACAACCCTTATTCTCCGAGGGTAGGACCCACTCAAGGCCACGTAGGCAGAGGTCAAAGTCAAAGAAGTAGACAAATCAACCAGCAGGAGCAAAAGAGGACTTGGCGAGTATTGACTAAATACTCGCCAGATGGGCGACTATGGTCGAAGATACGTGCCGAGTATCCCGTATGTCGCCCCAGGTGCCCGGCAAGCCACAGAAGACCTGCGCGAGTATTGGCCCGGCTTGTGCGAGCAGTAACTAATACTCGCCAGATGGACGACTATGGTCGGAGATACATGCCGAGTATCCCGTATGTCGCCAGGTTAGGGCTGGGCTATAAAAACCCCCTACCCCTTGGTTGCCTATAAATAGGACCCCAGGGGTACTTGGATTGGCACCTGTGCTTGAGCTTCTGGATCCCGATTTCCGCATTCTCGAGCCCGTCACCCCTGCTTGCTAGCCAAGCCGGTGCCTTCCTCGTACCCTGCTCGGCCATTCTTGGTTGTGGGGGGGGGGGGGGGGGGGGGGGGGGGGAAGACTCCTTTGAGCTTCCGGGTACGTGGTGGGACCTCCCTGCCGCAGCACCTGGGGTCCTGTTGTTGCTCTCCTAGCTTCCTCGTAGTCGCCAGCTTGATCATCTCGTCGAACAGCTGGGCAAGTAGCCTCCGGCTGCAAAGGTCTGAATTTTGAGGTCAGGATTTTCCTGGCGTCAACACTTTGGTGCGGTGAGCGTGGATCGCAGCCAGAGGGAGAAAACCTAGTAGGAAGACAAGATGGTCGTAGAAGGCGACCACGAGGAAGTGGTCGGCAACTCGTCAGGAACTGGCAGGTTCGTGACGATGGAAGTTTTCGAAGCATTCGCCCAGCGCATGGAAGGGGCTATGCGAGCAGTGTTCCAGCAGGGTGCGGAGGTCACGGCGACCTCGCCTAATCGCCCGGTGCTGACCGAGGGCGAGGAGCGCACCCAGCGCGCAGGCAAGGAGCACGTCGATCCGGAGCCCGAGCGACCAAGGAGGTCGCAGCCCTTCCCGCAATCCTCGCAAGGAATTCGCTTCCGCGAGGTGGAAGAGCAGGCGAGATATCAGGATACTCGGCCTTATGGCGAGTATGGCCATGATACTCGGCAGCTTGAAGACCATCGTCCAGCGAGTGGGAGGAGCCCATTCTGTGAAGACATCCTTGCCGCGCCCGTGCCGGAAGGATTCAGGGATCCTGTGTTGAAATACTACACCGGGAGGGACGACCCTGTTCATCACATCCAGTGGTTTGAGGATATTATCTCTATCCGAACCATGTCGGATGCGTTCAAGTGCCGGCTGTTCGCCATCACTTTTACGGGAAAAGCCAGGGACTGGTTCCACCAGTTGCCTCTGGGCTCGATCTACTGCTTCGAAGACCTGTGCCGTGGAGTAACGACCCGGTTCGCCACGGCCCAGAAGCTGAAGAAGGAGGCGACAGCTCTGTTCCTTGTGACCCAGAGGCCGAATGAGCCGTTGGGGGCCTATATCGAGCGTTTCCAGGAGGAGGTGCTGCATATCGAGGAGGTGGATCGCACCATCCTGCAGCTGGCCTTGACGTTCGGGATAGGGCAAGGCCTCTTCAAGCTGGAGCTCGGCAGGAACCTTCCTCTCCCTGAAACACGGGACTGGGAAGCTTTTTTCTGTCACAGCAAGAATCTTCAGAGAAGAGAAAAGAAAAAGCCGGTAAAATTGGTCCACATGCTAGGTTGGAAAATGAGCCTCCGACTTAATCCTCGTAAAACCCCAGAACGGATGGTGGGACAGTGCCTCGGTTCAGCAACCCTCTAAGACCAAGCCTCTGCATTGACGGTCGAGATCAGCTCCCCCCTTGCATGTTGGCCATGGTTCGTATCGATTGCACTTCTCATTTGACTGGAGAGATTACAGGGAAGAAGTCTGGACGCCAACCTTCCGATCGGGCAAAGAAGTGATCAATTTAAACCAGCTCGCTTCAAAGCGTCTTGTTGCCAGCTTTTCCTCCGATTGTGTGAGTTATTGTGCTTAAATGTGCTTAAACTCCCCTTAAAATTGTTGAGCAGCAGGAAACAGGTTTGGTCGTCATTCATCATCCAAGTAGGAGGGGACCTCGGGACGGTGTGTTCCCATGGAACTCCCCGACTGTCATTCCCTACCGGACGATCTGCTCGTTGATCTCCGTCACCACCAGTTGGGAAACGAGCCTCCGACTTGAACCTCATAAAACCCCGGAACGGATGATGGGACAGTGCCTCGGTTCAGCAACCCTCTAAGACCAAGCCTCTGCATTGACGGTCGAGATCAGCTCCCCCCTTGTGTTGAAACCGATTTCTCGGTCTCTTGTGGAGCTCGGGGCCCTCACCGAAATGAGGGGCAGCTAGCCCTTACCGGTCCCTCGGGAGAGGTAAGGCCGACGATTTGAACAAAGAACAAAGACCCTAGTCTCAGCGAGGAGGTCCCTCCACTAACCCGGAAGATCGTTGAGCGCTTCCCCTCCCAAGCCAAAGCTAAGACTCGGGCACCTTGGAGAGCTAGAGAGCCCAAACCAAAGCGACCTAGGGAGAGAAGAGCTCAAAGATAATGACTCCGGTCCTCCTCCAAGGTGCCCTTTGAGGTCTGTTTATAGATTTTGGTTTTGTGGTCTGTCAATAGCCAACTCCCGCCGTCCGTTCTTACTATCCGCACCCCAAATTGGTCTGCTAACAGCCAAACTCCGCTGTCCGGAGGGGCTAACTGCAGACCACCAGGGGTTTTTTGGTAAAAGACCCTCACAATTACCAGCGAACCTGAGACCCTCGACCTGTTCAGCGAACATGAGGTTCGCCAAGGCCACCTAGTGAGCTCCTTCGGCTGGCTGGCTCGCCTCTTCCCGGGCTCGCCCCCACCTGTGCTCGCCCTCGGTCGCCTGGCGAACTCCTTCGGCCGGCTGGCTCGCCTGTCTCTACGGCTCGCCCGCTGAACCACTCCTTAGCGGGTCGAGCTCGCCAAAATGGCTAACTGTACCCCAGAAATGGCTCTGCACCCCAAGGGCCCGGACCAGCCCAGCGAGCTCCTCTGACCGGCTGGCTCGCCTCTTCCCGGGCTCCCCCCATCTGGGCTCGCCTTCGGTCGCCTGGCGAACTCCTTCAGCCGGCTGGCTCGCCTGTCTTTACGGCTCGCCCGCTGAACCACTCCTTAGCGGGCCGAGCTCGCCAAAATGGCTAACTGTACCCCAGAAATGGCTATTTGCACCCCAAGGGCCCGGACCAGCCCAGCGAGCTCCTCCGACCGGCTGGCTCGCCTCTTCCCGGGTTCGCCCCCATCTGGGCTCGCCTTCGGTCGCCTGGCGAACTCCTTCAGCCGGCTGGCTCGCCTGTCTCTACGGCTCGCCCGCTGAACCACTCCTTAGCGGGCCGAGCTCGCCAAAATGGCTAACTGTACCCCAGAAATGGCTATTTGCACCCCAAGGGCCCGGACCAGCCCAGCGAGCTCCTCCGACCGGCTGGCTCGCCTCTTCCCGGGCTCGCCCCCCGTCCTGGGCTCGCCTTCGGTTGCCTGGCGAACTGGGCAGGTCGGCTGGCTCGCCCGGTCGTGCGAACTTGGAACCCCTCTCCTGGCGAACATCGGGGTTGTACACCTTGCATGTTGGCCACGGTTCGTATCGACTGCGCTTCTCATTCGACTGGAGGGATTACCAGGAGGAAGTCTGGACGCCGATAGCCCAACTTGAAAGAAAGAGGTGATCGATTCGACCAACCGAAGAACGAAGACTTCAAGCATCCAAGTAGGATGGTGGCCTAAGGACGGTGTGCCCCCTTGGACCTGTCCGGCTGCCATGCCGTACTTGACGCCATCCTTTGAAGACACCAGACTTTCAAGTAGGAGAGAGGCCTCGGGATGATATGTCCCCCCGGGCCTCCTCGACTGCTAAATCCTACTTCTTCCTTCCCTTGAAGAGCTCCTTTTATTTCTTGCTTAAAATCCTAACGGCGCTCTTCACTAGGTGCAAGTCAAGGCCTCAGGAGCGAGGCTCGGGGACGTCATCCTTTGAAGACACCAGGCTTTCAAGTAGGAGAGAGGCCTCGGGATGATATGTCCCCCCGGGCCTCCCCGACTGCTAAATCCTACTTCTTCCTTCCCTTGAAGAGCTCCTTTTATTTCTTGCTTAAAATCCTAACGACGCTCTTCACTAGGTGCAAGTCAAGGCCTCAGGAGCGAGCCTCGGGGACGTCATCCTTTGAAGACACCAGGCTTTCAAGTAGGAGAGAGGCCTCGGGATGATATGTCCCCCCGGGCCTCCCCGACTGCTAAATCCTACTTCTTCCTTCCCTTGAAGAGCTCCTTTTATTTCTTGCTTAAAATCCTAACGGCGCTCTTCACTAGGTGCAAGTCAAGGCCTCAGGAGCAAGTCTGCAGGTGCGAGTCTGATGGTGCGAGCATATATTGCGAGTATACAGGTGCGAGCATACATCCTCGCCAAAATCCTAAGAGCCTAGCGAGCACTCAACCTCGCCTCGAGCCTAGGAGCCTAAGCGACATACAAGCAAGGAAGTAAGTACATGAAGAAAGAGGCGAGTAAGACTTGTCAAGTTCCTTTTATTTTTTCAAAAAATGTGTACAAGTTACAGGTATATATAAAAAAGGGTGCACAAAAAGGTCGCCGGGCGAGCAAAAAGGGAGCCCAGGCGACTAGGCGACATCCTCGCCTTCTATATCTACATCGGCCTCATCAGCAGCACCATCATCGTCGTCATCATCGTCATCATCATCGTCATCGTCGTCCTCATCATCTTCATCCTCGGCATCGCTGGGCTGCGGCGAGGATGCTCGCAAGGGGGAGGAAGACTCTTCGGCGAGCAGCGCCGGAATGAGGTCCCCCACTGTCAATCCCATAGCTTCCGGCTTCAGAAGATCGTCTGCCTTCATCTGGTTCAGGATGACCTCCCCCGTTGCTCGCGCGATCTCCCGGCGAATATAAGGCATGTCGTCGCCGTGCATCCTTATGCGCTTGCCCCTAGGAATGGCCGCCTCTGCCGGTTGCTGCTCGGCAGGCCGAGTTTCCAACTCGGCGATACGGATCTGGGCGACCTCCAGGGCCGAGCGAGTATCCTCCAACTCCTTCTCAGCCTGGGACAATCTCTTCGCTGATTCCAGCTCGGCAGCCTGCCGAAGGTAAAAAGGGAAAGGTAAGTTTGACAGCTTGCAAGGTGGCGAGTATCTTAGTAACAAGCGAAGACGCAAAGGCGAGTACCTCGAACTCCTTGATCCGGAGCGCGAGGGCGATCAGCTTCGGACCCTGCACCTTGATCGCCTGCTCGTACTCAAGTAGTCGCCTTGCTGTTGCGTGAGCCAGCTCGGCGGACCGCAAGAGGGAGCGCGAGGTCTGGTGCGCCAGATCCTCGGTAGTTATGTCCTGCAGGACTTCGGCGTCCGCGCGACCATAGAGGACGTAGGTCACGTCGAAGGCCTCCCCCTTGTCCTCCCACTCATCCGACCAGGCGGGGAGGTTAGAGCTGAGGGTCACCTCGTGCGCGCGCTCAGCCCAGGTCACCAATGGGCGACCATAGGCATCCTCGCTGCGGGTGCCCTCATTGAAGAGCGGATGGTCGCTCGGCTCGCCAGCCTCCGAAGGATCCGCCTTCTTGCCCAGATCCCTGTGGGCGACTTCCTTCTTCCTCCTCTTGGGCTCAGAGGCCTTAGCCTTGCCCGTTCGCTTCTTAGAGGTCCCGGCCTCATCGCCGGCGACCTTGGGATTGTCGCCCCCTGGCGACAAGACGATTGGGGAGGAGCCCCCAACCTCGCGCGCCGAGGTTCCCGCACCCCCTTGGGTGGCAGCCGTCGCCTTCACCGCGGGAGGAAGAGCGTCGCGCGGAAGAGTTTGCACACCTGCAAACAAGGAGACCAAAAATTAGTCGCCTAAATCAAGGCTCAAGTGCGAGTATGGCTGATGCTCGCGCAAAAAGTACCTTCCCCTAGGCGAACTTCCGTGAGCTCGTCTACTCGCCTCCTCCAGAATATCACATCGAAGCGACGATGCCTGAAGGAATCGAGCAGTTTCTCCTGACCGTCCTTCAAGAAGGGGACGGTGAAGACATTCTCCGACGGCTGGAGGGGCGAGCTGGAGATGCCCGCGAAGTCGCCTTCGATGGCGACTAGTCGCTCCACCCAGCGATGGTTCTTGTTGGAAGTGCCCGCCAGAGTCCAGACGTGGCTGCACAGGAAGATGACGCCCTCGCCGGTCGCCATAATCGAGAATACTCGCCTAAAGACCGCAAGGTCAAAGACGATATTCTGTTCCCGCAGGAAGCGCAGGAATCCCACGATAATCGCCACTCCGTTGGGATTGATCTGGGCGGGGACTATCCCATAGAAGGCGAGTATCTTGCAGAACTCGGGCCATATGGGAAGTCGCAGGCCGACCTCAAAATGCCGGATGGGGAAGACCATCGCCAGGGGCGAGGAGGTGTTTAGTCGCTCAGACTGGCGAGGAAGCCCGACGGCATACCCCGGAGTTGCGAACTTGGCGTTGAAATCGTCCAAGTCCTTCTGCTGGGTAATCGGCTTCTTGAAGATGTTCTCCTCGAAGTTCTTCGCATGATTAGCTCGCCTAATGTTCGCCTCGTCAGTCATCTTGGGGAAGAGAGCGAGTATTGGAAGAAGGGCGAAGGGAGGAAGTCTGAAAGATACTCGCTCAAGAAGCCAGAGATCGCTGAAAGTGTCATTTAAGACTCACCCACCCCCCTATTTATAGTAGTCGGATAGCCTGGCTTGTCGAACACAACTCCGCGGGTACGACTAGGGGTGGCGAGTATCGAAGTAAATCGCCAAAAGCTCAGAGCACGTCAAAATGCCGACCTTCAGCTAGCGAATACCTGCATCACAGAAACACGAAGAAACTCGCCAGGATACAGGCGACATTCAACATATGCTCGGCAAACAGCAGAAAGAAGATAGAAAAAATCCAAACAATCACAGATAAAATAAAGCAAGACAAGAATGAAAGGCGAGTATTCAATTACTCGGCAAATCAATAATACTTCAAATAATAAGCTGTTCAGAGATACAAAGCATGCTCGCCAGGAGCTACAAGATACAAAGAAGAAGAAACTGAAGAAAGGGCAACAACTAGGGTTGCGCTTGAGTGGTCGCCTGGGGATCCTGAGGTTGAGGATGTCGTCCGACCCAGCCCATGCTGCGAGCACGCTTGAAATGCTCGGAGGCCACAGACATAGCGTCCTCGCCTTGTCACAGCTGGTCCTCGATCCTCGCCAGCCTCCCCACCGAACCCATGCTCACGCGCATCCCGACCAGCTCATCATGATGCTGCTGCTGCCGGTGCTCGATCCGTGCCACCCTGCGCTCCAAATCGCTGATAGACTGGAGGCGAGCTTCAGTACCCAATAGGCGAGTATCAAACTCCTCCAGCCGGGATACTCGCGCCTCCAAATCAGTCAGGCGGCGGTGAGGGTCACTGGCCGCTAGGCGCTCAACCCGCGACTCCACCTCAGTCAAGCGCCGATGAGGCTCGCAGATCGATAGCCGCTCTATCCTGGACTCCAAGTCCAAGATGGCGCGAGTAGCTTTCTCTTGGTACTCGCGAGGGGGGAGCCCAACGGCGTCGATCAGTGCTCCCACAGGAGTATGAGCGCGACCTGCAGAAGAGCAGGTGAAGAGTCAGAACTCCAGCAGAATCAAAAGAGCGATGGCAACTATCCAAAAGCAGCGACCAAGTACCTGGCCGAGGACTACGGGAGCGTCGGCGAGCAGGGCTGCGAGATCGCCGATGAGGAGAAGCCCTTCCTCGGTGCGGGGAGGGAGAGCGATGGACGCCATCTCGGCGAGTAGAATGGCCGCCAGGATGATCCCGGTTGAAGGGCATGTTCCCCCGGCCGCGACTATCTCCTACGCGCCCTCCACCCTTGGGAGCGAATAAGGCAGAAGACCCTCCAGTCCCGCCCCTGCGCGAGGACTCCCCTTGGTGGGTAGAGGGAGCAGTTGAAGTAGAAGGGCGCTGATCGCCCGGAGGAGCCACTGAGGGCGGAAGTACAGGAGGAGGAGGCGGCAGCACGACCCCGGGTAGGTGCGAGCTGCTCGCCGGTTCTGGTCGCAAGGTAGGTGGTGGCGGAGGGGGGTTGATGCTTGAGAGAGGAGCCCCATGCTCGCTCATCGGCCTCTTCTCCACAGAAGAGCTGTGGAGAATCCTCACCGCGCGACCACCCCGAGACCCACCCTCAGGCGAGATCATCGAGGATGATCGCAGCGGCAGAACGTCCAAAGGTTCCTCCCGAACCTCGGTACTCGGCGGATCTGAAAACAGAAGCAAAAAGCGTCAGAAATCTCGCCAAGAGTGGTTATTATAACAGCATAGCCTTCAGAACAGCGACTAAAGAGCTCACCTCGCGCAGGAGGAAGGTCCGGTTGGGCTAGAGTTTGGGCCCCAGCCCTACTCGCCTCCGGGGCGACCTCTGCCGAAGGAGGAGGAGGAGCAGGAGCAGGCGAGAGCCCCTCGTGAGAGAGACCCAAATCTTCCAGCAGCTGCTGACGCTGCTCGCTCAGAGGATCGGCGACGTTCTCCATAGTCGCCCCCTTCTTCTTCTCTCTCTTCTTCTTCTTAGCCGCCCTCTTCCTCTTCTTATTAGCAAGGAAGGCGTCTACCTCGGCGTCCATGCGAGAAGGAGGAGTGGGAACGCCGATCAGATTCGCAAGATCAGCCTTGGCCTTTTTGGCAGCCTCAGCAAAAGCTAGCGACATTGTAGGCGAGTGCAGAAAGGTGGTTCCGTCAGAGACCCCCCCCCCCCTATATATAGAGCCCAGACGTCGGCCGACAAGATTCCGAGTATCTCCCAATACTCGCCCAGGCAGAAGCTCGTCGAATAAAGGTTGGATGTTTCTTTCCGAGCAACTATGTTACTCGCAAAGAGCGGGGATTGTGTACAACCCTTATTCTCCGAGGGTAGGACCCACTCAAGGCCACGTAGGCAGAGGCCAAAGTCAAAGAAGTAGACAAATCAACCAGCAGGAGCAAAAGAGGACTTGGCAAGTATTGGCTAAATACTCACCAGATGGGCGACTATGGTCGAAGATACGTGCCGAGTATCCCGTATGTCGCCCCAGGTGCCCGGCAAGCCACAGAAGACCTGCGCGAGTATTGGCCCGGCTTGTGCGAGCAGCAACTAATACTCGCCAGATGGACGACTATGGTCGGAGATACATGCCGAGTATCCCGTATGTCGCCAGGTTAGGGCTGGGCTATAAAAACCCCTACCCCTTGGTTGCCTATAAATAGGACCCCAGGGGTACTTGGTTTGGCACCTGTGCTTGAGCTTCTGGATCCCGATTTCCGCATTCTCGAGCCCGTCACCCCTGCTTGCTAGCCAAGCCGGTGCCTTCCTCGTACCCTGCTCGGCCATTCTTGGTTGTGGGGGGGGGGGGGGGGGGAAGACTCCTTTGAGCTTCCGGGTACGTGGTGGGACCTCCCTGCCGCAGCACCTGGGGTCCTGTTGTTGCTCTCCTAGCTTCCTCGTAGTCGCCAGCTTGATCATCTCGTCGGACAGCTGGGCAAGTAGCCTCCGGCTGCAAAGGTCCGAATTTTGAGGTCAGGATTTTCCTGGCGTCAACAATTATTACATACAGTTTTCACGACAAGATTATTTTACAGAACACATAGCAGAAAACTGTATAGGAAAAAGTTACAGGAAGAAGAAAGAAAGAAAGAATGAAAGAAAGAAAGAATGAAAGAAAGAAAGAATGAAAGAAAAGCTTTACAGATCTTCTTCTTCTTCCTCAAGCAGCACTCATTCACTGAGAACATCAACTCTATTCTCTCAGTATTTCTGCTGCAAGATCAGATCTTCAAAGAGCAACAATAATCTGAAGAACTTATTCTTTCAGATTCATCAGCTACAGGAAGATCAGTACATTCAAGAGAAAGCTCCATCCTCAAGCTGTCAAGCATTTTCAATCAGACAACAGAGCTTTACAAAATCATTCCACTAGAGTCTTCTCTCAGAATATTGACAGAGAAGAACATCTAACCCTTCTTATCCCATCTTGTACAGGGTTATAACTCCCTTCAAAAGTTAACCCATTGGTGGCAGGGCACCTGAACAAAAACTGTTGTTTGGTTTGAGCACCTGATCAAAAGCTCAAGGTGATAGGACACCTGATCAAAAACCTACTGGTGATAGGGCACCTGATTAAAAACCTACTGGTGATAGGGCACCTGATCAAAAACCTAGTGGATTCCTACCAAGTGTGGTAGAAGAGTAGACGTACCCATGTTTATTGGGGAACTACTATAGATCCTTGTGTCGTCTGTGATGCTTGTCTATTTTCTGTGATGTGCTGTGTGCTGTGATTTGTTTTTATTTGTTTTACATAACTCACTCAATACACATATACGTATCACTATTTTAATTCTGCTATAAAATTATGTGAAAAGTTTTTAATACTCTATTCACCCCCCTCTAGAGTAAATCTAAGATCTAACCTCACCTTCAATTGGTATCAAAGCGTGGTTGATTATATCAACTCATTTTCAACTGATATTCAATTGACTTTCAGGGGGATCTTACTGCCCAAGGACGGCCACTAGTGCTTCCCGGATGGAAACGACCCACCCTCTCAAGCACTGAGTGATCGTCATGTCAGGCACAAGAATCACAACAACACATCAGAATCAAATAGCGGAAGCAATAGAAAAGAAAAGCTAAGCACACAACATATATTTACATAAAGAGAAAAGGCCGAAACCTATTGTTTACAACACTTGCCTCGTGGGCTACACATATCTATAACAAAATACTCCTAAGCTAGTCCGATACTCTAGGACTCACGTCGCGAAAGATAGGGGGCGAGGCTGGAGTATCCGATCGGCACATCTCTAAGGCTGGTAACTCATCCTGCGGTGCGGGGGCTTCGCGCTGTCCCATCTCCTGTGATTGGTTATAAGAATAACCATTAGTCACAGAGCTAAGTAGAAAACACATTCCCTCCCAGGATCCATATCCTGGGGGCGGGCTAAAGTACATGAATAAATAGCCGAAGTAAGGTAGAGGGTTAGCAGCAGGCTAACATATATACATATACATATATCTATAGGGCCTACCAACCATAATATCCACGAGGTAACATAGACGCGCAGTACGTAATAAAGGCAATACTATCTCGCGCACACTCGCACCCAGGTATTCAAACCTACACACACAAAACTCTGTGTCGACACAGGTTGGACCGCTTCGCTTCAAGCGGGGTTGCGAACCCCGCGGGCCTCACCGATGTGGCTGTCGGTGACAATGACCAGTCCTGCCACTTCTGAGTGTAGTCGTACTGTATCACTCAGGCCCTCCCGTACAACTGGGTGTACGTACTAACTGGATGTGAGCGACATCCGACGATTCCGAGATTTAGGCCGACCAGTGGAGGCAAAACTGCGGGTTCGGAGTGGTGATAACCCGCTGTGCACATCTCCCTGTCGCCATGAGTCGTCAACCCTCCCACACCGATACGAACGGTCTGCGGGTGTGACTGACCCGCCACTTTCACAACAAACAATCTTCAAATAGCTTAAACAAAGAGTAAGCGCTTTAAGTCCGACGCGACATTCTTAACTCGATCGGTTACTCGACTTTTGACCGGGAGGCACGGCGGTAGGAGGGATCCTTATTTGGGGCTAACTCGGGAGGAGGGACTCAACTCCGGTTTTCCCCAACTAAAGCCTCACAGAAAGGAGGGGAAGCACCACTTGCCAATGTAGGACCGAGGTTAGCATTAAAATATATAAAGTGCAATATAAACAGTAAGAAAGGCCGGAAGCAGGGGCCGAAATAACAGGACCAGTACGAGACTGGAGTATTGAAAGTACAGAAAACAGTAAATAAAGGACCAGTGCGAGACTGGATTATTGGAAATGAACAAACAGAAATATAAGTAAGGGGACCAGTGCGTGACTGGATTACTAAAAGCATAAACAGAAAGCATAAGTAGGGGGACCAGTGCGAGACTGGATTTATATAAGCATAAACAGAAAGCATAAGTATGGGGACCAGTGCGAGACTGGATTTAAAGAATAAATGCAGAAAGTAAATGCAGGACCAGTACGAGACTGGGGAGCATAATAAATAAAAGGATTAGTAGTCCAATCACTCCATAACAGTAGGCTTCAATGTCGACTCCGTTCTTAGGAGGAAGTTCCGTTCAATCCCCGTTCATAGGGGTCTTTTCTCCATTCATAGGAGCTTGCTTATATTTTATGAGATTCCTTATTTCAGCGTGCCTTGGGTTCACATTTTTTTAGATATCTTGACGTTATTGATTTGGCAGTGTCGCCTCGCGATTGCGACCTTAATTGCACGTCCCCACTTTTACTATGTAACTAAAATACGCATCGCGAGTCCGCCAATTTATCCCAATTAATTTCGCTCACTTTCGGGCGTTTATTTTGCTCGTAAAAGACTTTTAAAGGACCAAAAGAAAAGGTCACACCTTCAAACTTTGATAGTAGTTGCAAAATACCCAAAATTAAAGCCTATAATTTTTGGGGAATTTTCCAAATTCCTTTGGGCTTTTAATTCTTTTAAAAAAACCTTGTATAAGGGTTTTAAAAATAGCAAAACTCCACCTAAAAATCTCAAAAAATTACAGGAGGTGCCCTCTGAGTGGGGAACATTTTTTTATCTTGGGAGTTTGCAAAAGATGCCCCATTTATCCCCAGAAAATTAAATAAGGGGAAGGGGGCTTTGGGGTGCGGTTAGAGGAAAGGAGGGAGACAGGGGGCGCTGCACCGTGCGCCCTCCTGGGGTCCCCACAGCGGATCGGCAGCGGATCCGCTGTGGGGGCACACAAGAGCAGGCAGGGGGTGGGGTGGGGGGGGGGGGATTAAGGAAAGGGGAGCCGCCCGATCTCCTGGTGGAGATCAGATGGCTCCTGCTATCCCGCGGGGTTACCGCGGAGGCGGCCGCTGCCGCCGCCGGGCAGCGGCCGACTGGGGTTGACGCCGCCCCCGGCCAGTGCGTCGGGGGCCGTCGACCACTCCGGTGGTGGTCCGGCATCCTGGCGCCGCCGGCCACCGCCGGAAAGAGTAAAGAAGGGGGGCGGGAGGCGGGGGTGCAACTTGCATGCGCCATGCAGGCTTGCTGCGCCACCTTCCCCCGCTGGGGGAGCCTCCTGTTGCCCCTGGCTGGGGCACCGAGGAGGGGCTACCTCCGGCGGCCTGGCACCGCCGGCCGCCGCCGGGGGTGGCTTTTACCCCGTACAAGAAGCGGGGAAGGAGGGGGGAAATGGCGCGGGTGCCGCCGGAGGCGCGTCCTACGGCGGCCCTGCCTCCTCCTCCCATCGGAGCTCAGGTCCCCGGGTGGGGACCTGCTCCCCCAGCGCCACCAACGACATTGTGGGTGCAGGTTTACGGCCAGCCCCCCCACCCGGACCTGGGCAAGGTTTGGGGTGGGGCTGGCGGCGCTCCGGCGATGGGGGGGGGGGATTGCCTCTCAGGGAGGTAGGAAGGAGGAAGGAGAGGGGTTCTACCTATGGAGGAGGGGCTCGGGGGGCTGAGGTGCGGCTGACCATGGTGGGAAGGTGGTGGTGGCTCGGCTGGGAGGAGCTCAGGCAGGGGGTTGTGCTGGCCGGCAGGAGAGGAGGAGGAGGGGGCTGAGGGGGGGGGGGGGGTGAGTCCAGGGAAGGGGTTGGGCCCCTCTTTTATAGGGGAGGAGGGGGCCCTCCCTCCCTTTACCCACGACATGGGACTAAAGGGAGGGTGGGTGGGGGGAGATATTTTCTCCCCCCTCCCCTCCACTACCCAAGGGGTTGCCCACTCATGGGCAACCCTCCTCCCTTGGGGGAGGAGATTCTCTCTCCTCCCCCCTTTTCTTCTCTTTTTCCAAGCTTTCAAGCTTGGGGGGGGGGGGGGGGGGGGGGGGTTGACCAAAGTCAAATTAGGGTGAGGTCCTCCATGGTCCCGGGGGTCCATCATGATTTACCGGGGCCGATTCCGAGTTTGTGCGCTCCGTATTTCGTGCGTTGTGTCAAGGCGGTCTGCATAATCCAAAATGAGCATATTCTCCATAAGACCTTGGATTGAAATGGAACGAGTTCCATTACACTCGTATCGATTACACGAGTCTAACGGAACTGACGGAAGTCAAATCAGAGTACATTTGGTCACCGACCCCAATGACTTAGTTGTGGCGCACAACGGTACTTAAAATGGTCATTTTCTCCAAACGACCTCGGATTTGAATGGTACGAGCTCTATTACACTCGTATCGATTATACGAGTCTAACGGAACTGACGGAAGTCAAATCGGAGTAAATTTGGTCACCGTACCCCAACGACTTAGTTGCGGCGCACAACGATACTTAAAACGGTCGTTTTCTCCAAACGACCTCAGATTGGAATGGAATGAGTTCCATTATACTCGTATCGATTGTACGAGTCTAACGGAACTGACGGAAGTCAAATCGGAGTACATTTGGTCACCGTACCCCAACGACTTTGTTGCGACGCACAACGATACTTAAAATGGTTGTTTTCTCCAAACGACCTCGGATTGGAATGGAATGAGTTCCATTACACTCGTATCGATTGTTCGAGTCTAACGGAACTGATGAAAGTCAAATCGGAGTACATTTGGTCACCGTACCCCAACAACTTTGTTGTGGCGCACAGCGATACTTAAAATGGTCGTTTTCTCCAAACAACCTCGGATTGGAATGGAACGAGCTCCATTACACTCATATCGATTATACGAGTCTAACGGAACTGACGGAAGTCAAATCGGAGTCTTCTAGTACACAATCCTATATCGGGTCACTTTCTATCGTTTGAGCCTACTTTTATTGGGCTCACTAGGGTCTAGTGACCCAATAAAAGTCGGGATGTTACAATCCAATAAAAATAAAGGGATTTTCGTCCTCGAAAATTGCCTAAAGTAGGAGGTTCAAAAGACATACTTGGGGAAAGAGTGCCGGGAATTTTTCCTGAACAAGCGTCTCTGGTTTCCAGGTAAACTCCTCGCGTCCACAGTTTGACCATAAAATCTTGACCATCGTGATGGTTTTGTTCTATAGTTCTTTGATCATGGAATCTACTATCTTCATTGGTTCGAGTTGGACAGATCGGTCAGATTGCACTGATGCTGGTGGCGCAGAAAGATGTTGCTCTGGTTGGCGAAGGACACGTCTTAGCGAGGAGACGCGAAATACGTCGTGAAGATTTCCCAGTTCAACTGGCAGAGCCAGCCTATATGCAACAGGGCCAATCCTTTCTATGACTTGATATGGGCCTAAGTAGCGGGGATCCAGCTTTTTCTGCTTCTTTATCCGGGATACCCCATGCATTGGTTTAATCTTCAAGAATACCATGCCTCCTACGTTGAATTCCACCAGTCGATGACGTGCATCATAATATTTGGCTTGACGGCTTTGTGCCTCCAGCATTCGGTCTCGAATTAACCTTATAGCTGCTGTGGTATCGTCTATGTAGGTGACTCCTAAAGCTTCTGGGTCCTCATCTTGTGCCCATAATAACGGTGTTCGACAGCGTCTTCCGTAGAGGGCCTCGTATGGTGCTATCTTAATGCTTGCCTGGAAGCTGTTGTTATATGAGAATTCTACCTGGGTAGTACCTGCTCCCAGGGTTCGTTGTGTTCTACTATGCATTGTCGGAGGAGGTCTTCCATTGTATGGTTCGTCCTTTCTGTTTGCCCGTCGGTTTGGGGGTGGAAGGCGGTGCTAAAAGCCAATCTGGTTCCCAGATAAGCTTGCACTCTCCTCCATTCTTTCGAAGTGAAGCGCCCGCCGCGGTCAGATACGATTGACTTGGGTACCACATGAAATCGGACCACTTGATCTATAAATAGTCGGGCTAAAATGTCGACGCCGCCGCTTTGTCGGTTTGGGATAAAACGGGCCACTTTGGTGAGGCGATCTACTACGACCCATATTGAGTCATTCCCTGCACGAGATTGGGGGTAAGCCGTGAACGAAGTCCATGGAGATATCTTCGAACTTCCATTATGGTATGGGCAAGGGTTGTAGCAAACCTCCTGGGCTACGATATTCTGCCTTGACCATTTGACAGGTCTGGCAATGCGCCACATAATCGGTGACGTCTTTCTTCATACCTGGCCAATATAACATTCTTCGTAGATCTGCATACATTTTCACTACTCCCAGGTTTATTGAATACCTTGATTGATGTGCTTCGCGGAGTATCTCTTCCCGGATTCCTTCGGCAGAGGGGATGAATATACGGTGTTTGTACTGCAGGATGTCATCATATAGATTAGTCTTCCTGAGCGCCGTGTTGCAGGGTCTGAATGATTTTGGCCGCTTTTACATCGATCTTCTGTGCCTCTCGTATTTTGTCTCTGATGTCGCACTGTATCTCCATCCAGTAAAGCTGGGCCTGGTAATCCATCGGGTTCCTGTGGGTGATGAGGATGATAATCCAAGTCTGCCAAGGACTTGACTAATTCTTCTGGTATCATCTCTAGCCAATTCCCGGCCATCGGAGGTTGCCGACTTTGGGCATATGCAACCTTATTGGCTTTGCCGGGGTGGTATTGGAGGGCGAAGTCGTAATCGCATAGGAACTCCAACCACCGGCACTGTCGGAGATTCAGCTCTTTCTGGGTGAAGATATATTTGAGGCTCTTGTGGTCTGAGAAGATCTCGCATCTTACTCCATAGAGATAATGCCTCTAGACTTTTAGTGCGAACACTACCGCACCCAGTTCCAGGTCATGGGTTGCGTAGTTTTGTTCATGAGGCTTTAGTTCCCGTGAGGCATAGACGACTACCCTGCCGTGCTGCATTAGTACGACTCCCAACCCTTTCAGCGATGCGTCGGCGTAGATTTGGAAGCCCTTAGTGCCTGAGGGGAGTGTCAGAATCAGAGCCGATATTAGTCGGTTCTTTAGTTCCGCGAACGCTGCCTCGCATTCGGGAGTCCATTGGAACATTGTATCCTTTTTGGCGAGGGAGGTGAGGGGTAAGGCAATTTTAGAGAAACCTTCTACAAACTTGCGGTAGTAGCCGGCGAGGCCAAGGAAGATCCTGATATCTGCTGTCGACTTAAGTGGCGGCCAGTCTCGTACTGCTTGTATTTTGGCTTGGTCTACCGCTACCCCGTTCTTGTTGATCGTATGCCCAAGGAAACTGTGAAATTTTCTGATCGTTTAGGAAAACAAGATATCAGGAGTAAGCAGGAGTTATATCAACTAAGTTATAGCCAAATAACCACAATGCCAAATAGCAGCAACACAGTAGTCTTTATTGAATCAAATACTCCATTACATTGCGAGGTATACATGACGAGACATGATTTCGCCAGTACACAAGGAAAACAGAAGAAACAAGCAAAAAAAAGATAACATGCGGTTAGCCGGATTAAGACCGCCGAAACTGCCTAACCGCCTGTCCACTGCGACTTGCTGCCTTCATCTGAAACCGGCTATCAGCTGAGTCCGCCTGAACAGAACAGAACGATCACGAACAACAGTAACTCACGGCCTTCCAGAACTTGACCTCTGATCTCCCGACCTCCTGCACACTGCTAGCTGCTACCCGCAGAACTGCTACCCGCAGAACTGCTACCCGCAGAACTGCTACCAGACCGACTAGAAGAATAGCCGCAAGTCGCAATCCGCACAACCCGCAAAACCTGCACAGATGAGATCTATCAGCAAGACCGCCCGGTTACAAAGATGTTAACCGCAGCTTCCAGAAATGAGTACTGCTTACAGTTGGTTCGATTAATGAACAATGCCAGTGGGTCCTATTTATAGGCACGGGACAAGATCCAGTCACCGCCCATGTGATAGGGTCACCACCACAAAACTGCACGACTAGAGCAACTCACGCGGCTAGCACCTTTGCCATAAATGAGCACCGCAGGCTAGTCAGGCAAGAATTCATCAGACCGCCAATTTGAAGACCGCACTACTAAGGCAAGAATGCCAAGTCGCCACCATCAGTATCCGCATAGAGAGCTCGCGCGGACACCAATAGAAACCGCACGGCTAGACAGATATACAGCCCGCGCACAAACACCATGAGCCCGCCTAGTGGGTATCACTGAGAATACAGGACAGTTAAGCCGAATCAAATACTGCCGGTCAAGATAGAGAACAAGCCGCGCGATTAAACAAGTTTAACCGCACGACAACATTACCAAACCGCCACGCAGTCCGAGAGGCCAGACCGCGCGGCAACACCCCGGAAGCACCTGAGCAGAAGTGAAGAACCCGACTAGCTGAACTAGCTAGTCGCCAGAACAGACCGTGAGACCGCCCGGTCTCAGCGGCTACTGCGGTTAGCCATTGCTAGCCGCCCAACACCCTTTACTTAACACTTCAAAAATTTCAACACTCCCTCTTGAAGTGGGAAGTGGAAACTAGCCCAAGTAAACCCCGCAACCGGGTAAACGGTCCCTTCGCCAGCGGCTTTGCGAAGATGTCCGCAACATTGTCCACACTCCGAACATGCTCGACCATAAGAAATCCCTCCAACACCTTCTCACAAATGAAATGGTGCTCAATCTCAATGTGCTTGGTCCTCGCGTGACAGACTGGATTGTTCACCAGCTTGAGAGCACTCTCATTGTCCCCGCGTAGAATAGTGGGACCTCGAACCTCCTCATGAACGTCCTCGACCAACCTCCTGAGCTGCCAAGGCCGAAGCCTTGTATTCCGCTTCTGTGGTAGATACAGACACTGAGTCATGCTTCTTGCTGCACCAAGAGATAGCTGTGGGGCCCTCCATACAGACATAACCAGACGTTGATCTCCGATCATCCACGTCTCCCATAATCAACATCCATGTACCCATGCAACTCCAAGCTTGACCCTCTCCTATATAGGAGACCCAGATCAGAGGTCGACTTCACATACTTCAAAATTCCTTTTGCCGCCAGTAAATAAGGTTTCCGTGGTTCCGCCATGTACCGACTCACCTTGCCAACTGCATAAGCAATATCTGGCCTTGTGATCGTCAAGTAGATCAAGCTCCCAACCAGAGCTCGGAACACCAACGGATCAGATAAAACTCTCCTCTCATCCTTCTGAAGTTTATGATGCTTTTCTAGAGGTATAGAGCTGCTCTTCCCTTCCTCCATGCCGAATCGTTGAACGATTCGCTCCGCATACCCAACCTGACTAATGAGCAGTCCGCTCTCCCACCTCTGCACCTCGAGTCCAAGGAAATGGTGTAGCTCACCCAGATCCTTCATCTCAAATATGATAGCAAGCTCGGCCCTTAGCCTTGCTACCGCCTCCTTTGAATTCCCGGTGACAATCATGTCATCCACGTACAATAGAACAATAACCCGAAGCTCCCCCTCCTTCTTGACGAACAAGCTAGAGTCAGAGTCTGATGCAAAGAACCCGCAGAATAGGAGATACTTCGCGATCTTTCCATACCACGCCCGAGGCGCTTGCTTCAACCCATACAGGGCTTTCTTCAGTTTGCAGACGAAGTCCGGAAAATCCTCCGAGATGAAGCCCGACGGTTGGATCATGAAGATATCCTTGTCAATCTCGCCGTATAAGAAGGCATTCTTCACGTCGAGCTGCCAAATCTCCCATCCACAGAACCCCGCCAAGGCAACAATAAATCAAACCGAAGTCATCTTTGCCACTGGACTGAACGTCTCCTCGTAATCCTCTCCGTACTGCTGTGAGAACCCGCAAGCCACAAGGCGAGCCTTGTATCGCTCGATCGTGCCGTTAGCCTTCTTCTTGAGCTTATAGAACCACTTGCATGTCACAGGGGTAATGGTCTTGGGCCTGGGCACCAGAGACCAAGTCTCATTCTTTTTGAGGGCAGCCATCTCCTCCTTCATAGCTATGTCCCACTGCTTCACGCCTTGGACTTCTCAAAGCTCGACGGCTCCCGCTCATCCAGGGGGACAACAAAGAAATATGAGACAAAGCTCACCATGTTTCCTCCTGTGTAGCGATCCAGAGGTTTGATAGTCCTCTTCGACCTCCTAAGAGGTTGCTCCTGGCTGACCACCTCCTCAGCTGCCTCTTCTGTACTAGCTCCTCTTCCAGGCATACTTGGAGCATCGCTCCCCCTGCTTTCAGAACCTGAAGCCTCCGCCTCTGAGCTAGACACAGCTGGAGCTCCTGGTGATGCAGACAACTCCACTTGAAGATTTTCCGCAGCCTTACCTTTTTCATCAACCCTGTTCTCCGGTAGTTCAACTCCTGAAATCCCCTTGTAGGAAGTTACCTCATCGAACACCACATCCCGAGATACCACTGATTTCCGTGTCTCCGGATCCATGCATTTCCACCTCTTCTTCCGCTCATCATATCTGACGAAGACTAGCCTCCTTGCTTTCGCATCTAGATTTGTCCGAAGAGCATCAGGGATATGCACATAGCAAGTTAACCCGAACAACCGAAGGTGTGCAACACTCGGCTTCTCCTTGAACATTAATTCATGAGGGGTCTTCATGCTGATAGGACTTAGAGGCATCCTGTTGATGACGTATGCTGCACAAGACATTCCCTCCGCCCAGAAGGACTTTGAGATACCCTTGGCATGAAACCAACATTTGCAGGTTTCCGTCAGATGACGGATCTTCCGCTCTGCAACACCGTTTTGCTGTGGAGTATGTGCACAAGTGATCTCTCTCCGGACGCCGTGCTTCCTGCAAAAACTTGAGAACTCACCAGAGGTGAACTCCCCACCATTGTCTGTTCTCAATTTCTTTACCCGCGGGCCTAGCCGACCTTCCACCAGCTCCTTGAACTCCACGAACTTAGCAAACGCTTTCAACTTCTCCTTCAGAAAATACACCCAGACATATCTGGTGTAGTCGTCGATCAACACCAACATGAATCTGTTGCCTCCAAGGCTTGGGGTGGCAGTCGGTCCCATCAAATCACCGTGAATGCACTCCAACGGCGCTTTGCATCTTGTTTGCGATCTATCAAATGGTAGTCGATGAGACTTACCAAACTGACATCCCACGCAAACATGACCGTCTCTATAGGAGGACAAGCTAGGCATGCCCTTGACAAGGCCCCTTACCGCCATAGCCTTCAATTTGTCCATCCCTACATGCCCCAACCTTTCATGCCAGATAGCCGCGCTATCATTGGTCCTCATCTTGTCAACATTGGTACTTGTCGATAAGACGAACAAGTCCTTTACCCGCTTCCCAACATGAATTACATCTCCCTTTATCTCTGGTTGTGTTTTAAGAAACTTCACTTCTGTTGGGCCAAACAGAACGTGATAACCGGCATCGACCGCATTGGTCACTGAGAAGAGATTCTTCTTCATACCCGACACATGATAAACACTCCTTAATTTGAGTGGACCCTTATCACTGCCTAGAGAGACAACACCTTCTTGTTCTACAGCATGAACCGAATTATCAGGCATAATAATTGCATCGTTACCTGAGTAAGGCGCCAAGGAAGAGAACTTTGATTCATCTCCGGTGAGGTGATGCCCGCACCCTGAATCCACGATCCAATCCTCTTCGAAGTTGATGGCAGCCAAGGCCTTAACGGGCATCATCATTATATTGGCCGCAAAGGCTCCTCCCCATCTAGCTTCATCAGACTTTGTCTTCTCCTTCTCTGCTGCATGTCCCAGCTGAAGATTAACCCGACAATCCTTCTTGAAGTGCCTGGTCTTGTTGCACATGAAGCACCTTGGTCTCTCTCTCTTCTTCTTCCCATCAGACTTAGGAGCATAACCCCTATCCGGCTGACCCAAAGTAGAGGGTCCATCATGACCCGACTTCTTCTTCTTCTTCCCAGAGAACATCACATCGCTTTCTATCCCAGAGATAGAAATCCCTGCCATCTGTCTCGCCAAACTTTCTTGCGAGACAAGTAAGTTCTCCAGCTCCAACAGTGATGGTTGATTTGCCCAACCCTGTACATAAGTCACAAAGGTAAGATACTCCTTCCGCAAACCGCGAATTATATGCCTCTACAGCTTCGCCTCAGAGATGGGCTCATCAGGGTCCAATGCAGAAATCTCCGCGGTGAGATTCTTCATCTTGAGAAAGAAGGTAGAAATAGAAAGATCACCTTGAGAGGCCTTCGCCAACTCATTCTCGAGGAACTGTAGCCGAGCTACATTCTTCTGGTTGAACAACCCATCCAAAGATGTCCATATCTCAACAGCCGATTTACATCCAATGATGTGATCAAATAGTTTGGTGAGATAGCCCTTTTGAGTGTGAACTCTGCCTTTGCGTTAGTCCTCCTCCAAAGTCTCACCTCTGCCATATTATCTCCTGCTAGAAATACTTCCTGCGTATCCTCTCCTCCAACTATATCCCAGAGATCCTCGCCTAACAAGTAACTCTCCATACATGAATTCCACTTCTTGAAGTTGGTCGATGTGAGGAGTTCAATACTAAGACCTCTTGCGTATCCAGCTTCCATGACAACTGTGGTTTCTTCCTCACAAAGACGATGACAACTCTAGTTGATCACTGCTTATCCACTCCAACAACCTCCCTCTGATACCATGTGAAATTTTCTGATCGTTTAGGAGTAAGCAGGAGTTATATCAACTAAGTTATAGCCAAACAACCACAATGCCAAATAGCAGCAACACAATAGTCTTTATTGAATCAAATACTCCATTACATTGCGAGGTATACATGGCGAGACATGATTTCGCCAGTACACAAGGAAAACAGAAGAAACAAGCAAAAAAAAAGATAACTTGCGGTTAGCCGGATTAAGACCACCGAAACCGCCTAACCGCCTGTCCGCTGCGACTTGCTGCCTTCACCTGAAACCGGCTATCAGCTGAGTCCGCCCGAACAGAACAAAACGAACACGAACAACAGTAACTCGCGGCCTTCCAGAACTTGACCTCTGATCTCCCGACCTCCTGCACACTGCTAGATGCTACCCGCAGAACTGCTACCAGACCGACTAGAAGAATAGCCGCAAGTCGCAATCCGCACAACCCGCAAAACCTGCACAGATGAGATCTATCAGCAAGACCGCCCGGTTACAAAGATGTTAACCGCTGCTTCTAGAAATGAGTACTGCTTACAGTTGGTTCGATTAATGAACAGTGACATGGGGTCCTATTTATAGGCACAAAACAAGATCCAGTCACCGCCCATGTGATAGGGTCACCACCACAAAACCGCGCGACTAGAGCAACTCGCGCGGCTAGCACCTCTGCCATAAATGAGCACCGCAGGCTAGCCAGACAAGAATTCATCAGACCGCCGAAGACCGCGAGACTAAGGCAAGAATGGCAAGTCGTCACCATCAGTATCCGCATAGAGAGCTCGCGCGGACACCAATAGAAACCGCACGACTAGACAGATATACAGCCCGCCCACAAACACCATGAGCCCGCCTAGCGGGTATCACTGAGAAGACGGGACAGTTAAGCCGAAGCAAATACTGTCGGTCAAGATAGAGAACAAGCCGCGCGATTAAACAAGTTTAACCGCACGATAACATTACCAAACCGCCACGCAGTCCGAGAGGCCAGACCGCGCGGCAACACCCCAGAAGCACCTGTGCAGAAGTGAAGAACCCGACTAGCTGAACTAGCTAGTCACCAGAACAGACCGTGAAACTGCCCGGTCTCAGCGGCTACTGCGGTTAGCCATTGCTAGCCGCCCAGCACCCTTTACTTAACACTTCAAAAATTCAACAGAAACCGACTTCCTCCATCCAGAATTCACACTTACTAAACTTTGCGAAGAGCGAGTGTTCTCTTAATTTGAGCAGAACCATTTGGAGATGCATGGAATGATTGGTCTTACTCTTCGAGTTGATGAGTATATCGTCTATAAAAACGATCACAAAGTGGTCTAGGAAGGGTTCAAACACTTTATTCATTAGAGCCATGAAGGCGGACGGGGCATTGGTCAGCCCAAACGACATTACCATAAATTCGTAAAGTCCGTAACAGGAGCTGAAGGTTGTTTTGGGAATGTCCTCTTCTCGTACTCGAAGCTGATAGTAGCCGGACCTTAAGTCCATTTTGGAGAAGACGGACGCGCCTTGTAATTGATCGAATAATTCATCTATCCTAGGTAGTGGATAGGTATTTCGGATGGTGAGTTTGTTTAGTTCCCTATAATCGATACACAGATGCAGGGATCCATCCTTGTTCTTGACGAATAGTACTGGAGCTCTCCAAGGGGAGGTACTTGGACGAACGAAACCTGCATCAATTAACTCTTGTAGTTGTATCTTGAGCTCGACTAGTTCCCTTGGGGCCATTCGGTAAGGTGCTCGGGACACTGGTCGAGCTCCATGAGTAAGCTCAATTTGGAAGTCCACTTCTCGTTGCGGGGGCAACCCGAGAAGGGATTCTGGAAAGACGTCTGGGAAGTCTCGAATTATGGGTACTTTAGAGAGCACTTACGTCTTGTCCTCCATCTCGAAGTAGATTAAATACACCTCATCCTTTCGCCGGACTGCTTTGACTGTCTGGGCGGACGTTAAGATGATGCAGGTGACAGAGGGTATACCTGCTAGTGTGATAGACTGCCCATTTGGGTTCCGAAGGTGGATCTCCCGAGTCGAACAATTGATTTGGGCGTTGTGCTCGGCCAACCAATCCATTCCTAAAATGATGTCGAATCCAATTATCGCTAGAATGGTTGCGATGATTTAGAATTCTATGCCTCCCATCGTTGCTTGGAAGGAGCACTTCTCTATGGACGTCATGTCTGATCTATCCGAGAGTCGTATTCGTATCGACATTCCAGATGATCATACAGTAATTCCTTTGTCTGTGATGAAATTTTGAGCGACGAAGGAATGCATGGCACCAGTATCGAATAGCATTTTAGCGGGATGACCTTCTACAAAAGTAAACTGTTGAAACCGATTTCTCGATCTCTGTGGAGTTCGCGGCCCTCAGCAAGCTGAGGGGTGACCAACCCTTTCTCCCCCCAAGGGAGAGCTCTAGGTTGAAGGTTGAGGAATTATGGACTGGACCAAGGGCTTAGTGGGGAGGTCCCGCCACATACCCGGAAGCCCCTTGGGAACTTCCCCTCCCAAGCCACTACTAAGCTTGGGCACCACTGGAGGCTCTCCTCACCCCCTAGAGAGACTTGGGGAGGGAGAGAGAGAGAGGGAGAGAGCTAGCCTAGCTTGAGATCCCCCAAATGGTGCCCCTTGGTCCTATTTATAGAATTTCTGGATTTGGGCTGCAAATAACCAAACTCTGCCTCCGAAGTTACCAAAATGCCCTCGGAAATGGCTGCGGATAGCCAAATCCCGCTGTTCCACGATGCTAAACGCAGACCGATCCCTCCCCCCGGAACTGGGCGAGAGGGGGTACCTCGCGGGGCTCGGCGAGCCTATTAACCGGGTGGGGCGAGACCCGGGGGTCGGCTCCCTGCTGGTCTCGCCCCTCTGCTGGGGCTGGGCGAGACCCAGCTAGGGGCGGCCCCCCTGCTGGTCTCGCCCTTCCGTTGGGGCTGGGCGAGACCCAGCTAGGGGCGGCTCCCTTGCTGGTCTCACCCTTCCGTTGGGGCTGGGCGAGACCCAGCTAGGGGCGGCTCCCCTACTGGTCTCGCCCTTCCGCTGGGGGCATGGGGGCGAGAGGAGCTCGCCCCCCAGGAGGGGATGGAGCTCGCCCCCTTGTCTTGGGGAGGGGCGAGATTGGCTAGCGCCTGGCGGTATTGCTACCGCCGGCGCTAGCGACTCACCCCCCTGGGGTCTCGCCCCCCTGCTGCTGGGGGCGCGGGGGCGAGAGGAGCTTGCCCCCCTGGAGGGGATGGGGGCGAGAGGAGCTCGCCCCCTTGCCTTTGGGCGGGGCGAGATTGGCTAGCGCTTGGCGGTATTGCTACCTCCGGCGCTAGCGACTTGCCCCACTGGGGTCTCGCCCCCCTGCTGCTGGGGGCGCGGGGGCGAGAGGAGCTCGCCCCCCTGGAGGGGATGGGGGCGAGAGGAGCTCGCCCCCCTTGCCTTTGGGCGGGGCGAGATTGGCTAGCGCCTGGCGGTATTGCTACCGCCAGCGCTAGCGACTCACCCCCTGGGGTCTCGCCCCCCTGCTGCTGGGGGCGCGGGGGCGACAGGAGCTCGCCCCCTGGAGGGGATGGGGGCGAGAGGAGCTCGCCCCCCTTGCCTTTGGCTGGGCGAGCGGGAGGTCTCTATTTCCACCGCTCGCCCTCCTCCTTTCCTGCCCTGGATCATACTGGAAATTGATGTTCCAAAATACCTCTTGTCTCGAGAACCTACTCGGAGAATTCAGGGTTGTACACAATCCCCGCTCTTTTCGAGCGAGGTACACGCTCGGAAAGAAATGTCCAACCCTGCATATTCGACGAGCGTCGCTGGGAATCCGGCTAACGGAGCTACTTCGAGAGAACATGAAGCCTCCTCGAGAGGTCCTCCATCCCTGCCGGCTAGTGAGAGCCCGGCTAGCGGGACCACCTTGGGGGGAAAATACATAGCCTCCCCGAGAGGTCATCCAACCCTGCCGGATGGTGAGAGCCCGGCTAGCGAGATCACTTTGGGGAAAAAAAGCGAGACCACTTCGGGGAAAAATACATAGCCTCCCCGAGAGGTCTTCCAACCCTGCCGGCTAGTGAGAGCCCGACTAGCGAGACTACCTCGGGGAAAAATACATAGCCTCCTCGAGGTCTTCCAACCATGCCGGCTAGTGAGAGCCCGGCTAGCGAGACCACCTCGGGGGAAAATACATAGCCTCCCCGAGAGGTCTTCCAACCCTTCCGGCTAGTGAGAGCCCGGCTAGCGAGACCACCCCGGGGAAAAATACATAGCCTCCCCGAGAGGTTTTCCAACCCTGCCAGCTAGTGAGAGCCCGACTAGCGAGACCACCTCGGGGGAAAAATACATAGCCTCCCCGAGAGGTCTTCCAACCCTGCCGGCTGGTGAGAGCCCGGTTAGCGAGACCACTTAGGGGAAAAATACATAGCCTCCCCGAGAGGTCTTCCAACCCTGCCAGCTAGTGAGTGCCCGTCTAGCGAGACCACCTCGGGGGAAAAATACATAGCCTCCCCGAGAGGTCTTCCAACCCTGCCGGCTAGTGAAAGCCCGGCTAGCGTGTAAGGTCTCTTTTTCCAAAACCCGCTCGGGTACTTGAAAACTCGAACCTCTCCCGTATCGCACGGTTGAGGTGGACCTTCGCCCAGAATTGCTGCCTTGCGGTGTCACCAACACTTGGGTTGACTAACACCGCTCAGCACCAACCCTGCCGGCTATACGATCATAAGTAAAATATGCCAAAAAGTAAGTACAAAAAGGAGGCATGTCCACAATCACAACATCATATATAAATATAATGAAGACAAAATGTCCATAAGAGAAGTACAACTAAAGGGGGCTTATGCCCGATACATATCCAAAATAAAGTACTATCTCTCTCTCACTACAACATGCGGAAGACTACATCAAAACTCTCAAAAATGTGGAAGACTAGCTATCTAATTATCAACCTGTGGCGTCGTGGTAGTGTGCTGCGTCTGCTGCTCAGGTCCTGCCGTCTCATCCTGCTGCGCGCGGGACAACTCCGTCTCCTCGGACTCCTGCGGTCACACCGACCGTTAGTCATAAAGACTAAGCCGTTTTGTCCTCGCCTCCCTCCACGACTCCTAGGCACCGAGCGGGAGGAAGAAGCGGAGGACAAACAAGGGGTAAACAAGAAGGTGGTGACATGGCACTACTCTAGCAGGTATAAGTAAAGCAGTAAAATCTAGCTAGCAGTATAGTGCAGGTATAAGACAGTAAAGTAAAGCAATGAAGTAAGCAGTAAATAGAAAGGAAATGCAGTGCAGTAAGTAAATCTAAACTATCATCACAGATTCGCACCTTAACTTATATGAACGCCCATACGACATATAAGTTAAGATGTCCAGGTAACCCATCATATAAAAGAGCCCATACTAATTTATATGATGGGGGTATGCTGTGTGTATGTTATGTTATGCTATGGTTATGATGTTTTAAATGAATTTATGAAATGTGGCTCACCCACACGACTCTATGCGCACAGACCTTTATAGTTCCCAATTTGAAAGGAAGCCAACCTTTCGGGTACCGACCGTAGTGGCTCACGGTGGTAGTGGATCGGACACTCCACATTCTAGGCGGGTATAGTCACTACCAAGCCTAGACCTCATGTACGCCTCAACGCTAAAAACACAACAACGAAGCTCCTGCGTACTCTTGCTGGAATCCACCAGACTTTAAGGTCGGGGTGGGTTATTAGGGATCGTCCTCCAGACCGCGGTACTCAAACTTACCGACCCTCTAAACCTCACCCTCACCTGAGTCAACGTACTACCGTCGGTGACACGACTAGCCTAGTACCGAAGACTCGCCACTATTTGAATAAGTAACAGGTGTTAACATGTCCACCCGAGCTTCCGGCTCAGGGACTAACACACAAGCTGATCCAACCCATCTCCTTCCCGGAGGAGATCCATACCAGTTTGCATTCCCACTTAGGCTACTCTTGCCTACAACTTAGTTAGTGTTATATTTAGGGTGAATCTTGGACTTCCCGCGGCGTACTCCGTAAAGGGGCCCCTAACGGTACTACAGATCAATGGGCTCAACCCCACGATCCTCTTCAAGACAATTACTTTTGTTGGTGGATAACATTTGGTTCACCCTCATCATTTCATATGCTTAGTGTGATTTAGCTCCAGACCCGTCTGACCCTATTGGGTTGGACGTACCTCTTTTCCTTCTACATTAACCCTAATACAACCTCACAACCAACCCTAGGATTGACCCTCCTTGAATCATGGTGTGATATAACTCATTTAATGAATGGATATAACTTCTAAACACTACTTAGGGATCTGAATTATCAAAAACTCAAAATTCTGTTTTTACTAAACGCAGACCACCAAATTGAACTATCCATCAATCCCACAAGTGAACACTTCTAAAAACTCATCACCAGGGTCTGGCATAATTATCCTAGGCTCCCACTGACCTCAATAAGCTATGTTACAATTTCCATAATTTTCCATATTAATTTGGTATTTATTATAATTTAATGTAGTTAAGGCCTTAAGCCAAATTACACATGAACTACCCTCAAAAAGATTCATCATGCTACATGAGAATTATCAGTAAGGTAATATTCCATATAATGGTGGTTCACTGAGTATCATGACCCTAGTATGTCATTTGGCCTACCATATCATCATAATTGTATAATTACCAAAATGCCACTAGAATTAGGAAAAATAGTAATTCACTTCTGAAAATTCCACGAAAATTAACAAGTGTTCCTATGGGTACCTAGAGGCCTCTGCCAAATTATTGTGTCAATACCATGTGATTTGATATTTTAAAATAATTAAACATCCAAAGGTGGCAATTATCAATTTCTACATGAGGTACAAGGAATATAAATCTACAAGCTTCCAATCTGTTATCATGAGCACATATTAACATAAAATGACAGATTCCCAAGTATCATAACATTGCCCTATGATTTGATATTTTAAAAGGATTAATTACTCTAGTGATGTAAATTTCACTTTCCACATGAAGTACAAGAAAAAGAATTCAACAAGCTTCCAAACATTTATCATGGTCTCATATTGACATAAAATGACAGATTCCAAAGTATCATAGCATTTCCCTATGATTTGATATTTTAAAAGGATTAAATACTCTAGTGATGTAAATTTCACTTTCCACATGAAGTACAAGAAAAAGAATTCAACAAGCTTCCAAACATTTATCATGGGCTCATACTGACATAAAATGATAGATTCCAAAGTATCATAGCATTGCCCTATGATTTGATATTTTAAAAGGATTAAATACTCTAGTGATGTAAATTTCACTTTCCACATGAAGTACAAGAAAAAGAATTCAACAAGCTTCCAAACATTTATCATGGGCTCATATTGACATAAAATGACAGATTCCAAATTATCATAGCATTGCCCTATGATTTGATATTTTAAAAGGATTAATTACTCTTAAGCTAGCAAGCACTTAAAGCTTCTCTTTCAAAGAATAATGCTTCAACAAATCATAACAAAATTACCATAACCTTATTTCACCCTAATACATCCACTGATAGTATATCAAAGTCATACAAGTTCATATGACCTTGCATTTTATTTTATTAAGGAAAGGGGGGGGGGGGGGGGGGGGGGGCACTTTCATTTATTAGGAAGCAATACACCTAAATACACCTAAAAATTCTCATTTAATTTACTAAGTCAATTTATGCTCCTACAAACATATCTACAAAGTCCCAAGCCATGGCAAGAACATTTGATCCTATGTTCTTCACAAAACCCAACTTGCACCCATAAGGGTTTACCTTTAGAGTTTTAGGTCACACCACCCTAATGGATCCAAATGGACCATTAGGGTGTGTGACAAGCATTTGCATATACATGCCAACATATCCAACAAGATGGGAAGAGGCTAACACACTCCATTCCTCAAAATGACCTAAACCCTAATTTGACCCTTAAAGGCCCTCATTAGGGTTTCCAATTTTTCATACCAAATCAACTCCAAATGGAGTGAAATTTTAGGTAGGCACTATACATATAAAAAAGAGCATGTCACCAAAATTTGGTGTCATTTGGACATCATATGCTCCAAAAATCAACATAATTTAAATAATCTAATTTCTACAAAAACCCTAGGTAAAAGTGTCCAACAAGGGCTGCCCCTTTGGCAGGGGGTGCCCCTAGAGTATACCAACCCATGGTTAAAAGCACAGCTCCAAAGATGGAGGGGTTTGACCTAGGCAATTTTTTTAATGGACTGACCTAGTGTAGGACCAGTCCCAGTAAAACAGCTCCTTAGGGAGCTGTGGGTCACCAAATGACCCAAACTCAAGGCCAAATGAAAGTTAAGATCAAGGCCTACAACTTTCATGTTGGGCACTTTTTCTAGTACAGCACTTAAGAGGCCCTAATTTCTGTTGGAAGTTAACTGATCAAATGGGGGCAGAATAGCTATACTTTGAATTAAATAAATGCAGGTAATAATGATTCTGCACGAATCTTAAAGCAGATCCGAGCCTCCCCCTTCATCTTCTTCCTCCAGGCAACGACTGAGATCAACCAGAGCTGGGCGAACTTGCTCCTCCATTTCCCGTCCATCCCTGCTCCTCCCCGGCCAACCACCACCACCAACACCTTCGTGGTGGTCGGGGCTATGGATTCCCGGCGACATGGCGGCCGGAGGTGGTGTTTTCCGGCGATCCTAGCATGGCCGAAAATCCCCATTTTCCATGGATTTGAGGTTTCGATCCCGGCCCAATTGAGCCCGGACCTTCAAATAAAATAGAGGGGAAGCTAGCATAGAGGGAGAGGAGGAGAAACGAACATTAAAGGGGGCACGACGGCGGCGACGCCGATGGTTTGCCATGGATGCACCTCTCTCCGGCGAGCTTGCTCAAGACTTCGTTTTTCCATCGTTTTCCTTGATCCAGGAGTCGACTCCAACTGCTTTCCTACCTCTGAAGCTGATGGGAGAGTTGTTTTGAGGTGGGGTGGCTTGTATAGGGAGTATTCAAAAGGAGGCTCACGAATTTCTCTTGGGCTGCCACCCCCCTTGCTGCCACCTCTGCTTTTCAGCCCTTTCCAGGTGTTCCCAACAATCATCTAAGTGCCTAGGTGGCTGAGGTGGAGTGTGTTAAGGAGAAATTCACCTTTTGCTTTCTCTTTAAGCTTTATGCTTTTTGATCAACTTTTGGTCCCCCCTCCATTGATTTAATCAAGCTCATTGTGTAGTTCAGTCTAGGGCTGATGGCAAGACCTATGTCCATGATTAATTGGTTAATTGATTGATGTTGGGGTTCATTTCAATTTAGGCTTGAAATTCACCTTTAATGGGCTATGTTGACCATGGTTGACTTTGGTCAACCAAGGTGAGTGGGTTGACCCCACTTGGGGGTCATGGGTCCCTTAACATCACCCAACATAGGTTGGTCCATGGTGGGGCTCCAATTGGTTCAATTTAATCAAAGGGTGTAGATTTGACCAAAATTGGGTAAAGTTTGACTTTGGTCATTTGGGGTCAATTGGTCCCACCCTGATGGGGCTTTTTGGTCCATTGGGTTCCTTAAGGTGTTTAGAGTGTGGTGGTAAGGTCAATTTGAACATTTGAGGGTCAATTGAGCCCTAATTGACTTAGTTTGGTTAATGTTGACCTATTGTTGACTTTGGTCAATTTCATGCAATTGGGTCCCACCCAATTGCAATTTCCATGGTTATGGTCTTCCTCAGTGGTTAGGGTGGTATGGGGGAGGTCATTTTGGTGAATTGAGGGTCAATTGGCCTAAGAGAGTGGTATTGGGCTATGTTGATTTTGTGCCCTTGGTGTGCACTTAGCACACTCCACTTGGCCCAAGGGCCTTAGTGGCCACTCTGCACACCACCCATGCCCTAACACCATCTAGGGGTCTAGAAGGATTGGGGATGTTACATAGCGAGACCACTTCGGGGGAAAATACATAGCCTCCCAAAGAGGTCTTCCAACCCTGCCGGCTAGTGAGAGCCCGGCTAGCGAGACCACCTCGGGGGAAAAATACATAGCCTCCCCGAGAGGTCTTCCAACCCTGCCGGCTGGTGAGAGCCCGGCTAGCAAGACCACTTCAGGGAAAAATACATAGCCTCCCCGAGAGGTCTTCCAACCCTGCCGGCTAGTGAGAGCCCGGCTAGCGAGACCACCTCGGGGGAAAAATACATAGCCTCCCCGAGATGTCTTCCAACCCTGCCGGCTGGTGAGAGCCCGGCTAGAGAGTCCACTTCGGGGAAAAATACATAGCCTCCCCGAGAGGTCTTCCAACCCTGCCGGCTGGTGAGAGCCCGGCTAGCGAGACCACTTCGGGAAAAAATACATAGCCTCCCCGAGAGGTCTTCCAACCCTGCCGGCTAGTGAGAGCTCGACTAGCGAGACCACCTCGGGGAAAAATACATAGCCTCCCCGAGATGTCTTCCAACCCTGCCGGCTGGTGAGAGCCCGGCTAGCGAGACCACTTCGGGGAAAAATACATAGCCTCCCCGAGAGGTCTTCCAACCCTGCCGGCTCGTGAGAGCCCGGCTAGCGAGACCACCTCGGGGGAAAAATACATATCCTCCCCGAGAGGTCTCCCAACCCTGCCGGCTGGTGAGAGCCCGGCTAGCGAGACCACTTCGGGGAAAAATACATAGCCTCCCCGAGAGGTCTTCCAACCCTGCCGGCTGGTGAGAGCCCGGCTAGCGAAACCACTTCAGGGAAAAATACATAGCCTCCCCGAGAGGTCTTCCAACCCTGCCGGCTGGTGAGAGCCCGGCTAGCGGGACCACTTCGGGGAAAAATACATAGCCTCCCCGATAGGTCTTCCAACCCTGCCGGCTAGTGAGAGCCCAGCTAGCGAGACCACCTCGGGGGAAAAACACATAGCCTCCCCGAGAGGTCTTCCAACCCTGCCGGCTGGTGAGAGCCCGGCTAGCGAGACCACTTCAGGGAAAAATACATAGCCTCGTGGTCTGCCAAAATGTTGAAACCGATTTCTCGATCTCTCTGGAGTTCAGGGCCATCAGCAAGCTGAGGGGCGACCAACCCTTACTCCCCCCAAGGGAGAGCTCTAGGTTGAAGGTTGAGGAACTATGGACTGGACCAAGGGCTTAGTGGGGAGGTCCCGCCACATACCCGGAAGCCCCTTAGGAACTTCCCCTCCCAAGCCACTACTAAGCTTGGGCACCACTGGAGGCTCTCCTCACCCGCTAGAGAGACTTGGGGAGGGAGAGAGGGAGGGATAGAGCTAGCCTAGAATGAGATCCTCCCAAATGGTGCCCCTTGGTCCTAATTATAGAATTTCTGGATTTGGGTTGCAAATAACCAAACTCTGCCTGCGAAGTTTCCAAAATGCCCTCGGAAATGGCTGCGGATAGCCAAATCCCGCTGCTCCACGATGCTAAACGCAGACCGACCCCTCCCCCCGGAACTGGGCGAGAGGGGGTACCTCGCGGGGCTCGGCAAGCCCATTAACCGGGTGGGGCGAGACCCGGGGGTCGGCCCCCTGCTGGTCTCGCCCCTCTGCTGGGGCTGGGCGAGACCCAGCTAGGGGCGGCCCCCCTCCTGGTCTCCCCCTTCCGCTGAGGCTGGGCGAGACCCAGCTAGGGGAGGCTCCCCTGCTGGTCTCGCCCTTCCACTGGGGGCGCGGGGGACGAGAGGAGCTCGCCCCCCAGGAGGGGATGGGGGCGAGAGGAGCTCGCCCCCTTGCCTTGGGGCGGGGCGAGATTGGCTAGCTGGCGGTATTGCTACCGCCGGCGCTAACGAATCGCCCCCATGGGGTCTCGCCTCCTGCTGCTGGGGGCGCGGGGGCGAGAGGAGCTCGCCTCCCTGGAGGGGATGGGGGCGAGAGGAGCTCGCCCCCCTTGCCTTTGGGTGGGGTGAGATTTGCTAGCGCCTGGCGGTATTGCTACCGCCGGCGCTAGCGACTCGCACCCTTGGGGTCTCTCCCCCCTGCTGCTGGGGGTATGGGGGCGAAACGAGCTCGCCCCCCTGGAGGGGATGGGGGCGAGAGGAGCTCGCCCCCCTTGCCTTTGGGCGGGGCGAGATTGGCTAGCGCCTGGCGATATTGCTACCGCCGACGCTAGCGACTCGCCCCCCTGCTGCTGGGGGTATGGGGGCGAGAGGAGCTCGCCCCCCTGGAGGGGATGGGGGCGAGAGGAGCTCTCCCCCTTGCCTTGGGCTGGGCAAGCAGGAGGTCTCGATTTCCACCGCTCGCCCTCCTCCTTTCCTGCCCTGGTTCGTACTGGAAATTGATGTTCCAAAATACCTCTTGTCTCGAGAACCTACTCGGAGAATTCAGGGTTGTACACAATCCCCGCTCTTTTCGAGCGAGGTACACGCTCGAAAAAAAATGGCCAACCCTGCATATTTGATGAGCGTCGCTGGGAATCCGGCTAACGAAGCTACTTCGAAAGAACATGAAGCCTCCTCGAGAGGTCCTCCATCCCTGCCGGCTAGTGAGAGCCCGGCTAGCGGGACCACCTTGGGGGAAAAATACATAGCCTCCCCGAGAGGTCTTCCAACCCTGCCGGCTGGTGAGAGCCCGGCTAGCGAGACCACTTCGGGGAAAAATACATAGCCTCCCCGAGAGGTCTTCCAACCCTGCCGGCTAGTGAGAGCCCAGCTAGCGAGACCACCTCGGGGGAAAATACATAGCCTCCCCGAGAGGTCCTCCATCCCTGCCGGCTAGTGAGAGCCCGGACCATCTTGGGGGAAAAATACATAGCCTCCCCGAGAGGTCTTCCAACCCTGCCGGCTGGTGAGAGCCCGGCTAGCTAGACCACGTCGGGGAAAAATACATAGCCTCCCCGAGAGGTCTTCCAACCCTGCCGGCTAGTGAGAGCCCGGCTAGCGAGACCACCTCGGGGGAAAATACATAGCCTCCCCGAGAGGTCTTCCAACCCTGCCAGCTAGTGAGAGCCCGGCTAGCGAGACCACTTCGGGGGAAAATACATAGCCTCCCCGAGAGGTCTTCCAACCCTGCCGGCTAGCGAGAGCCCGGCTAGCGAGACCACCTCGGGGGAATCCAGCAGAAAGAACTTGTCAACCTTACCAGTCTCTCCGCGAGATCAACCTGACCCACCGGCTAGTGAGAGCCCGGCAGCGGGATCGTCCGGGGCAATCCAGCATAAAGAATTTGTCAACCTTGCCAGCCTCTCCGCGAGATCAACCTGACCCACCGGCTAGCGAGAGCCCGGCAGCGGAATCATCCGGGGCAATCCAACATAAAGAACGTGTCAATTTGCCAGCCTCTCCGCGAGATCAACCTGACCCACCGGCTAGTGAGAGCCCGGCAGCGGGATCGTCCGGGGCAATCCAGCATAAAGAACTTGTCAACTTGCCAGCCTCTCCGCGAGATCAACCTGACCCACCGGCTAGCGAGAGCCAGACAACGGAATCATCCGGGGCAATCCAGCATAAAGAACTTGTCAATTTGCCAGCCTCTCCGCGAGATCAACCTGACCCACCGGCTAGTGAGAGCCTGGCAGCGGGATCGTCCGGGGCAATCCAGCATAAAGAACTTGTCAACTTGCCAGCCTCTCCGCGAGATCAACCTGACCCACCGGCTAGTGAGAGCCCGGCAGCGGGATCGTCCGGGGCATTCCAGCATAAAGAACTTGTCAATTTGCCAGCCTCTCCGCGAGATCAACCTGACCCACCGGCTAGTGAGAGCCCGACAGCGGGATCGTCCGGGGCAATCCAGCATAAAGAACTTGTCAACTTGCCAGCCTCTCCGCGAGATCAACCTGACCCACCGGCTAGCGAGAGCCCGGCAGCGGAATCATCCGGGGCAATCCAGCATAAAGAACTTGTCAATTTGCCAGGCTCTCTGCGAGATCAACCTGACCCACCGGCTAGTGAGAGCCTGGCAGCGGGATCGTCCTGGGCAATCCAGCATAACAAACTTGTCAACTTGCCAGCCTCTCCGCGATATCAACCTGACCCACCGGCTAGTGAGAGCCCGGCAGCGGGATCGTCCGGGGCATTCCAACACCAACATTTCCAACCTTGCCAGCCTCTCCAGAGATCAACCTGAACCCCCCGTCTAGGTGAGAGCCCGGGAGCGGAATCGATCTGGGGCATTCCATCACCGACATATACAACCTTGTTAGTCAAAATATTGTATGCAAGAAAAAGGAACTAAGTATGAAAACAAACCATCGCAATACGTGGATTCACTGGTACAAGCGTTTTCGGTCACCCTCACTTAGCCCGGGATATCCTTTCTTCATCTCCAACATCCTAGGTCCTGTCCTCCTCGATCCCCTTCGGCTAGTGTCGTTGTCGCATTGGACCCATTGCCTCCCTTATTTCCAAAAACTCGGGGCAGGTGGATGTCGCGTGACCTTCCTCTTGGTGGAAATCACAGTAGGATAACGTCACCCTACCCCCTCCTCTTCCTCTTCTTTCTGCTTTCCTAGCTCTCCTCCTTCCCCCGCCAATCGCCATAGTTTGCGGAGGTGGTGGAGGGGGTGCCCTTGGTCCCTGCCTCCACCTTGGGCAGTTGAATCTTTTCCTTTTGAAATTCCCCCTTCCTTGCTCTCGCGGAGTCGACTTGCTGGCCTCTGCGCTCGCCGGGCTATTGGATAGCCTCAACCCGGGGTGGTCTCGACCATCAACATCCACTCGATCTCTTTTGGGGTGGGGCGAGTGGGGGGCGGATGCCTCCCCGCTCGCCCCCCTGCTGGGACTGGGGTGGGGCGAGATGGGAGGGCACCCCCCTCCAGATCTTGCCCCCCTGTTGGGACTGGGGTGGGGCGAGATGGGAGGGCGCCCCCCTCCAGATCTCGCCCCCCTGCTGGGACGGGTGGGGCGAGATGGGAGGGCGCCCCCCTCCAGATCTCGCCCCCTGCTGGGACTAGGGTGGGGCGAGATGGGAGGGCGCCCCCCTCCAGATCTCGCCTCCCTGCTGGGACTGGACCTCCTGACCATCTCCTCTCCCGCCTTCACGTATCGTGGCGAAAGCAAATTGCAAGGTCTGCATGACCTCCCGCTTGAGATTTTCAAACATCTCCAACGTCACCCCAGCCACCGGGGGTTGCGAGTGACCCAGGTCGGAACTTCCTCCGCCTCCGTCCATGGAGCTCATCTTAAGAGTTTCTTGAATCGGTCACACTCCACGCTCACCGCACCAAAATGTTGAAACCGATTTCTCGATCTCTGTGGAGTTCTAGGCCCTCAGCAAGTTGAGGGGCGACCAACCCTTACTCCCCCCAAGGGAGAGCTCTAGGTTGAAGGTTGAGGAACTATGGACTGGACCAAGGGCTTAGTGGGGAGGTCCCGCCACATACCCGGAATCCCCTTAGGAACTTCCCCTCCCAAGCCACTACTAAGCTTGGGCACCACTGGAGGCTCTCCTCACCCCCTAGAGAGACTTGGGGAGGGAGAGAGATAACCTAGAATGAGATCCTCCCAAATGGTGCCCCTTCGTCCTATTTATAGAATTTCTGGATTTGGGCTGCAAATAACCAAACTCTGCCTGCGAAGTTACCAAAATGCCCTCGGAAATGGCTGCGGATAGCCAAATCCCGCTGCTCCACGATGCTAAACGTAGACCGACCCCTCCCCCCGGAACTGGGTGAGAGGGGGTACCTCGCGGGGCTCGGCGAGCCCATTAACCGGGTGGGGCGAGACCCGGGGGTCGGCCCCCTGCTGGTCTCGCCCCTCTGCTGGGGCTGGGCGAGACCCAGCTAGGGGCGGCCCCCCTGCTGGTCTCGCCCTTCCGCTGGGGCTGGGCGAGACCCAGCTAGGGGCGGCTCCCCTGCTGGTCTCGCCCTTCCGCTGGGGGCGCGGGGGACGAGAGGAGCTCGCCCCCCAGGAGGGGATGGGGGCGAGAGGAGCTCGCCCCCTTTCCTTGGGGCGGGGCGAGATTGGCTAGCGCCTGGCGGTATTGCTACCGCCGGCGCTAGCGACTCGCCCCCCTGGGGTCTCGCCCCCTGCTGCTGGGGGCGCGGGGGCGAGAGGAGCTCGCCCCCTGGAGGAGATGGGGGCGAGAGGAGCTCGCCCCCCTTGCCTTTGGGCGGGGCGAGATTGGCTAGCGCCTGGCGGTATTGCTACCGCCGGTGCTAGCGACTCGCCCCCCTGGGGTCTCGCCCCCCTGCTGCTGGGGGTATGGGGGCGAGAGGAGCTCGCCCCCCTGGAGGGGATGGGGGCGAGAGGAGCTCGCCCCCCTTGCCTTTGGGCGGGGCGAGATTGGCTAGCGCCTGGCGGTATTGCTACCGCCGGCGCTAGCGACTCGCCCCCCTGGGGTCTCGCCCCCCTGCTGCTGGGGGTATGGGGGCGAGAGGAGCTCGCCCCCCTGGAGGGGATGGGGGCGAGAGGAGCTCGCCCCCCTTGTCTTGGGCTGGGCGAGCTGGAGGTCTCTATTTCCACCGCTCGCCCTCCTCCTTTCCTGCCCTGGATCATACTGGAAATTGATGTTCCAAAATACCTCTTGTCTCGAGAACCTACTCGGAGAATTCAGGGTTGTACACAAACCTGGTAATATATATACTATGAACATATGTTTTTTATAGATATACAGGAGGAGTAATCATATAGACGAAATAGAATCTACATCACATATTTTTTACTATATCGTATCATCCTAGTATACCATGGCTAATGAAGATATATACCTATCACTACATCTGGTGCAGGCCCATGCTGGAGATCTAATGCGTACGCCTCGAGCAGTGCTGCTCTGCCCTGGTCCCTACTGCCTGCAGGTCATCCTGTGCGACCTCCTCGTCCTCTCTCTGCGGCTCCCTGCACTGCTACTAAGTCGGGCCTACCTATAGCCTGAGGGCAAAAAGCTCGTATGTTCCCGGGCTGCTGGCAAAGGTAGCAGTTCCCTGCAAAGGGAACATCTCGTCGTGCCACTGGGGAGAGCTGAGGTGCTGGGGCTGGTCAGGGTGCTGGGGCTGGAGGTGCCTGTCGGGGATGGGGTGCCTGCCTATATGGCTGATGGCAGTGGCGCTGTCTCCTATCCTGGTCCTGTTTGCGAGGGCCTACTCCTCTCTCTCGGCGCTGAGTCCGGGGAACATCCCTATGTCCCCTTCACTGTTGGGCCACCATCCTCTGATCCATCTCTAAAGCTGCGGCGTGTGAGGTGATCGTGTGGAAGGTCGACTGCGAGATCATGATCAAAGCCTGCCGGAGGTCATCTCGTAGTCCTCGATAGAATCTAGTCATTCTATCTCTATCCGTAACTGCCAAAGTCCCAGCGAAACAGGCCAAGTGGATGAACTCTCGCTGGTACTCTGGTACCGTCCTTTCTCCTTGTACTATTGTACAGTCTAGGATCCTTAAACCTTAAACCTAAGGGTCCACCAGGCTTCCGCTACGTGGTTCGTCCCGAACTAAGTAACGGAGACTGGGAAGGGAGGATCTAAAGACTGACCCATGTGGTCGGATCGTGGTAGCTCTGATACATTTGTAAGACCCCACCCCCCCTCCCCAAAACTGAACCCGGTTCGGGGACGGGGAATCTTACTGCCCAAGGACGGCCACTAGTGCTTCCCGGATGGCAATGGCCCACCCTCTCAAGCACTGAGTCGTCGCCTTGTCAGGCAAAAGAATCACAACAACACATCAGAATCACATAGCGGAAGCAATAGAAAAGGAAAGCTAAGCACACAACATATATTTACATAAAGAGAAAAGGCCAAATCCTATTGTTTACAACACCTGCCTCGTGGGCTACACATAACTATAACAAAACACTCCTAAGCTAGTCCTATAATCTAGGACTCACGTCGTGAAAGATAGGGGGCGAGGCTGGAGTATCCGATCGGGCCATCTCTAAGGCCGGTAACTCATCCTGCGGTGATGGGGCTTCGCGTTGTCCCATCTCCTGTGATTGGTTATAAGAATAACCGTTAGTCACATAGCTAAGTAGAAAACACATTCCCTCCCCGGATCCATATCCTGGGGGCGGGCTAAAGTACATGAATAAATAGCCGAAGCAAGGTAGAGGGTTAGCAGCAGGCTAACATATATACATATACATATATCTATAGGGCCTACCAACCATAATATCCACGAGGTAACATAGACGCGCAGTACGTAATAAAGGCAATACTATCTCGCGCACACTCACACCCAGGTATTCAAACTAGCACACACAAAACTCTGTGTCGACACAGGTTGGACCGCTTCGCTTCAAGCGGGGTTGCGAACCTCGCGGGCCTCACCGATGTGGCCGTCGGTGACAGTGGCCAGTCCTGCCACTTCTGTGTGTAGTCATAACGTATCACTCAGGCCCTCCCGTACAACTGGGTGTACTAACTGGATGTGAGCGACATCCGGCGATTCCGAGATTTAGGCTGACCAGTGGAGGCAAAAATGCAGGTTCGGAGTGGTGATAACCCACTGTGCACATCTCCCTATCGCCAAGAGTCGTCAACCCTCCCGTACCGGTATAAACGGTCTGTAGACGTGACCGACCCGCCACTTTCACAACAAACAATCTTCAAATAGCTTAAACAAAGAGTAAGCGCTTTAAGTCCGACACAACATTCTTAACTCGACCGGTTACTCGAGTTTTGACCGGGAGGCACGACGGTAGGAGGGCTCCTTATTTGGGGCTAACTCGGGAGGAGGGACTCAACTCTGGGTTTTCCCCAACTAAGGCCTCACAGAAAGGAGGAGAAGCATCGCTTGCCAGCGTAGGACTGAGGTTAGCACTAAAATATATAATGTGCAACATAAGCAGTAAGAAAGGCCGAAAGCAGGGGCCGAAATAACATGACCAGTACGAGACTGGAGTATTGAAAGTACAGAAAGCAGTAAATAAAGGACCAATGCGAGACTGGATTACTGGAAATGAACGAACAGAAATATAAGGGGACCAGTGCGTGACTGGATTACTAAAAGCATAAACCGAAAGCATAAGTAGGGGGACCAGTGCGAGACTGGATTTATATAAGCATAAACAGAAAGCATAAGTAGGGGGACCAGTGTGAGACTGGATTTAAAGAATAAATGCAGAAAGTAAATGCAGGACCAGTACGAGACTGGAGAGCATAATAAATAAAAGGGTTAGTAGTCCAATCAATCCATAATAGGAGGCTTCAATGTCGACTCCGTTCTTAGGAGGAAGTTCCGTTCAATCCCCGTTCATAGGGGTCTTTTCTCCGTTCATAGGAGCTTGCTTATATTTTATGAGATTCCTTATTTCAGCGTGCCTTGGGTTCACATTTTTTTAGATATCTTGACGTTATTGATTTGGCGGTGTCGCCTCGCGATTGTGACCTTAATTGCACGTCGGCACTTTTACTTAGTCGATTCCTTAGATCGATATGCATAATTTTACTACGTAACTAAAATACGCGTCGCGAGTCCGCCAATTTATCCCAATTAATTTCACTCACTTTCGGACGTTTATTTTGCTCGTAAAAGTCTTTTAAAGGACCAAAAGAAAAGTCCACACCTTCAAACTTTGATAGTAGTTGCAAAATACCCTAAATTAAAGCCTATAATTTTTGGGGAATTTTCCAAATTCCTTTGGGCTTTTAATTCTTTTAAATAAACCTTGTATAGGGGTTTAAAAATAGCAAAACTACGCCTATGATAGAGTGGGGAACATTTTTCATTTTGGGAGTTTTTGCCAAAGATGCCCCATTTATCCCCAGAAAATTAAATAAGGGGAAGGGAGCTTTGGGGAGCGGTTAGAGGAAAGGAGGGAGACAGGGGGCGCTGCACCATGCGCGCTCCTGGGGTCCCCACATCGAATCGACAACGGATCCATTGTGGGGGCACACAAGAGGAGGCAGTGGCGGGAATTAAGGAAAGGGGAGCCGCCCAATCTCCTGGTGGAGATTGGACGACTCCTGCTATCCCGCGGGGTTACCGTGGGAGGCAGCCGCTGCCGCCTCTGGACAGCGGCCGACTGTGGCCGGCGCCGCACCCGATCGGTGCGCTGGGGGCCGGAGACCACTCCAACGGTGGTCCGGCAGCCTGGCGCCGCCGGCCACCGTCGGAAAGTGAAAAGAAGGGGGGGGGGGGGGGGGGCGCAGCCTGCATGCATCATGCAGGCTTGCTGCGCCACCTTCCCCCGCTGGGGGAGCCTCCCCTATCGCCCCTGGCTAGGGCGCCGGGGATGGGCTACCTCTGGTGGGGGTCCAGCGGCCTGGCGCCGCCGGCCTCCGCCGGGGGTGGCTTTTACCCCGTACAGGAAGCAGGGAGGGAGGGGGAAGGGCGCGGGTGCCGCCGGAGGCGTGCCCTCTGGTGGCCCTGCCGCCTCCTCCCGTCGGAGCTCAGGTCCCCGGGTGGGGACCTGCTCCCTCAGCGCCACCACTGGTGCTGGGGGTGCAGGTTCACGACCAGCCCCCCACGCGAACCTGGGCAAGGTTTGGGGTGGGGCTGGCGGCACTCCGACGACGGGGGGTGGGGGGGGGGGGGGGGGGTGGGGGGCTTGCCTCAGGGAGGTAGGAAGGAGGAAGGAGAGGGGTTCTACCTATGGAGGAGGGGCTCGGGGGGCTGAGGTGTGGCTGGCCATGGTGGGGAAGGTGGTGGTGGCTCGGCTGGGAGGAGCTCCGGCAGGGGGTTGTGCTGGCCGGCAGGGGAGGAGGAGGAGGGGGCTGAGGGGGGCAGGGTTGTGAGTCCAGGGAAGGGGCTGGCCCCTTTTATAGGGGAGGATGGGGCCCTCCCTCCCTTTACCCACGATGTGGGACTAAAGGGAGGGTGGGTGGGGGGGGGGGGGGGGGATATTTTCTCCCCCCTCCCCTCCACTACCCTAAGGGTTGCCCACTCATGGGTAGCCCTCCTCCCTTGGGGGAGGAGATTCTCTCTCCCCCCTTTTCTTCTCTTTTTCCAAGCTTTCAAGCTTGTGGGGGGGGGGGGGGGGGTTGACCAAAGTCAACTTAGGGTGAGTTCCTCCATGGTCCTGGGGGTCCATCAAGATTTACCGCGTCCCATTCCGAGTTCGTGCGCTCCGTATTTCGTGCGTTGTACCGAGGTAGTCTGCATAATTCAAAATGGACATATTCTCCATATGACCTTGGATTGAAATGGAACGAGTTCCATTCCACTCGTATCGATTACACGAGTCTAACGGAACTGACGGAAGTCAAATCTGAGTACATTTGGTCATCGTACCCCCAACGACTTAGTTGTGGCGCACTACAGTACTTAAAACGGTCATTTTCTCCAAATGACCTCGGATTGGAATGGGATGAGCTCCATTACACTCGTATCGATTATATGAGTCTAACGAAACTGACGAAAATCAAATTAGAGTACATTTGGTCACCGTACCCCAACGACTTAGTTGCGGCGCACAACAATACTTAAAATGGTCATTTTCTCCAAAGGACCTCGGATTGGAATGGAACGAGTTCCATTACACTCGTATCGATTGTACAAGTCTAACGAAACTGACGGAAGTCAAATCAGAGTACATTTAGTCATCCTACCCCAACGACTTTGTTGCGGCGCACAACGATACTTAAAACGGTCGTTTTCTCCAAACGACCTCGGATTGGAATGGAACGAGTTCCATTACACTCGTATCGATTGTACGAGTCTAACGGAACTGACGGAAGTCTAATCAGAGTACATTTGATCACCGTACCCCTACGACTTTGTTGCGGCGCACATCGATACTTAAAACGGTCGTTTTCTCCAAACGACCTCGGATTGGAATGGAACGAGCTCCATTACACTTGTATCGATTATACGAGTCTAACGGAACTGACGGAAGTCAAATCAGAGTCTCCTAGTACACAATCCTATATCGGGTCACTTTCTATCGTTTGGGCCTACTTTTATTGGGCTCACTTGGGTCCAGTGACCCAATAAAAGTCGGGATGTTACAAGGCTTACACAAAATCCTACACTGATCTCAAAGAGATTCCACAACATAAAATTCAGCTTTGTTTATATCAATACAAATAGACTCAAGAAATTGTTTCTTGTAAGGATTGAGTCTTCTTAGGTTTCTAGGCAGATAACCTTCACTGGTTCAGCCACGATCTTGATTGAATATTCTTTTAGAAAACTTGGACCAGACTGACCTTGAAATATGAGAACTTCCTTGCTCTGAAATTATGGAGGATGAAGAACTAGGAGCAAGCTAGGATAACAAGAGGATTCTTGAATAAATCTCCTTCAACTTCTTGTTCTCAGACTTTGAATATCTTGTCGGCAACCTTTTGATTTACTGAAGAGAGCATTGCTCTATTGCAACTGACACTTCAAATATTCAGAAGATCTCTTCTCATATCTTGTCAGTATTTATATGAGAGTCAACCCTTAACGATCGAAACTAGGAATACTTTATGTCATATATACTTTTCCTTAAAGGTTTGATCTGATTGGCGCAATCGGGGGCGACGATCTTTGAATTTCCGTGACTTGAACTGTCTCGATGAAATTTGCATTGTCTCGATGATATTTCATCTCCTCTCGACGACATTTGAGTCTCAAGTCTATAGTAACTCTTTCAGACTTTGAGTTAACTTTTATTAAGATGTAAAGCCATCAAGCCGATAAAACCTTATCTTGATGATACTTGTTATCTTCAAGATGATATTTGAATTCAACACGACCACTGTCTTCAATTCGATTGTTAAGTTTTTCAAGACGATATTTTAGTTTGTCAATGTTGAAACCGTTAACCGGTCTCTCGGGGAGATCCAACCCTCAAGGGGTCGCAACTTACTCCTACTAGGCTCTCACCAATGACTCTCGGCTGGTGGCTAATAAATTAGAATAGACCTAGGTTGCAGTAGGGAGGTCCCACCACGCACCCAGAAGATCTTAGAGCGCTCCCCCTCCAAAACCAACACTGAACCGGACACCTAGGAGGGCTCGAGAAGCCAACCCAAGACGGACCAGGGAGGAGGGAGCTCAAGATCAGAATGAGATGCCTCTCCAAGGTGCCCTTAAGGGTTTATTTATAGATTTCTTAACTAGGCCTACAAATAGCGTAATCCAGCCTTCTAATTCTACTAAACACACCCTAAATGGGTCTGCTAACAGCCAAACTCCGTTGTTCTGAAGGGCTATTGGCAGTCTCCTAGGGGCATCCAGGTAATTTCCCTCTGGATCCCACTGGGCGAGTGGTCCAAGAGGACACCACTCGTGGAACTTCTCGCATGCCTTGGACTTCTCAGATCCGGGCATGTGAGTGGCCCATGAAGGCACCACTCGCCTGCTCTGGGCGAGTGGTCTGTGAAGGCACCACCCGCCGCTTCCTGGTCCTCCGTGCGGATGAGGTTCCGACCTTCATTCGTCTGTCTATCGGCACACCATGACTTCTTCATGGACGAATGCTGTTTTGATCTGCTGGGCGAATGACCCTCTGGGCCTATACGAATGCTGGAATGCCCGAGTTTCTTCCCCCTTTGACCTTCCCGGGTCTGAGGGACCCACTCGGCAAATATGGGGTTATACACAATCCCCACTCTTTTCGAGCGAGTTTTACGCTCGGAAAGAACAGTACAACCCTGTATTCAGCCAGTACTTGCTGAACTGGACAGAATCTTTTCGTGGGCCCCACCACTGCGTTATATATATCTCCGTTCCAAACCTTTTTTCAGAGTGCTCCATTTCCTCTGACATAATTTTCTTCTCCCCTCTGAGCTTTCGCCGACCTGCATGACTTCCATGAGACCATCCCCGAGGCCGATCTCGCAAGAGATGCAGGACCGCCTGGCTGCGGCCCAGGGGAAAAATGCCCCCAAAGTCGCCAGATTCGCCCCTGGCTTTCTTCAAAATGGGACCCCAACTCTCCTTACCTTTCAAGGAGGGCCAAGGTGGTTCGGCGGGACCTGGTGGAGGGTGAGTCCACATCGAAATCCCCCAATCCAACGAGCAACCTCCCCCCCCCCGATATCCAGATGCAGGTATTCAAATTTCTCCAGTATTTACCGCCAACTCTTAGGACATTACCCTCCTGAGGGTGCTGAGCACTCGCAGGAGGCATCGGTACCTGAGGATGGCCGCGAGATCATCCTGACGAACACTGCAATGCTCCCACCTGCGGATGCGAGACCTCTGCTGGTTCATGATCTCGTTCCTCTGGTCACTCCAGGTGAGACCCTGCATCAACCCGGTAAGCTGCGAATAGCGTAATTACTCTCCACATTGCATGGTTCTAATCGTTACTTGTCGCAGCCCTTGATCCCGGCACCACGGGACAACTCTCCATCTCCCACAATTCTCCCCTTCGCCAGGGCACTCCCACTTCCGCGAATGTGCAAGGAGGTTCACCTGGAAGGGTGTAACATCCCGATTCGAGCTAGACCCCTTGTGCGTGTTTTTGGGTCAAGCGAGTTGACTCGGGCTCGGGGTGTAGTGAGGGCCAGGCTTGCACCTGAGCCGGGGAAGTGCACTCGACGAACGCGGCGAGTACCATTTATATTCCTTGTCTCGATGTTTGCTGTATCGGGATCCGAGCTGTCCGGAGAGTATAACTTGAGCGATAAAACTCGAAGGAGGCGTACCGCCTTGAAGGAATTATAGTACGTACATTAGCTCAAATGATGCGGTCTGCGAATAGCGTATCTATTCAAGAAGGTGATACGTAGCAAACGATCTCGGAATTCACCTCAGTCAATTTTGTTAGACTCGTGAAACCCATACGAGGCCAACGAAACTGTCCGCGCTCGATTCTGATAAGAATCGGCGAAATTATAACGTGATTTGCAAATAGCTCATTTACCCAAAAAAATGTGCAATCGAACAAACAACCTCGAAATGGACCCCAGTCAGTTTTGTTGGACTCGTAATGATGATACGAGTCCAACCGAGTCGTCCGTTTGAAATTCCGACGTCGTTCGACGAGTTTTAATGCGGCGTAAAATTAGGCCGCAAGCGCTCCGGCAAGCGTAAAATGAGCAAACGAACTCGGATTTGATCGTGGACGGTTCCGATAGATGCGTATCAGCGAGATGGTCGTAACGAGCCCGTCCGGGATAAATTCCGAGCCCTATAGAGCAGTGTACGAGCATTTGAATCCTCTTTAAATGAAATAATAATAATAATAATAATTATTATAAGTATTATATATATATATTACTTAGGTTAGAAGGATTACCCGAGCTCCTCCTCCCTTGCGCCATCAGCCAGCACAGGGAACCCCCGATCCCTCTTCCTCTCCTCCGGCGCCGCTCCTCACGGCGAGCTTCTTCGGCGCATCCTCCTCCGGTGAGCTCTCCAAACCGCCGCACGGAAACCCCCTCTCCTCCGATCTCTCTCTGGCAAGCTCATGCTCCAACGCGACTCCACACGGCAAGAAAACCCTTCTTCTCCCCCTTCCTTTCCCCCTTTCCCGTTACTTTTCTAGTATGGTGTTTGTGCTGGCAGTTCTTGCCTAGTTCCCGATTTCCTGCACCTCTATCATAGTTAATTTCTGTTGGCGATTTTCCTGCACCTTTCTTCCTTGTTGGCGATTCTTCGTGCTTGAATTTCTGTTGGCAAAATTTCTTGGATCCCCATTGGGGCTTGCTCCTCTAGTTGTTGTTCTGGGTTAGCAAAGGAATTTGGTTTGTTTTGTTAAGGGGCTGTCATCTTTTCGATTTGTTTTTGTGTTATATTTGCCATTAGGGGGCTGCTATGTATGCAATCTAGTTGGGGAATGTTGCTTTGCTATGGGGGTTGCTTTATAAATTATTGGGGGGCTGCCTTGTATCCTTGTTAATTTGTGGGGCCGTTTGCTTATGTTGGGGGGCTGCTATATGGGCTGCTGCTATGTCTTCTTTTTCTATTCCTGTTATAGGGGGCGTGCTGCTTCTTCTGTTGTTTGATTTATGCTTGGTTTTACCCCTTCCATTAGTAGTAATATTTGTTACTTTAGCTGCATATTCTTGAGGTATAGGAGATATATCAGCAATTGTGTTACTCATTTCCTTAAGTTTATTAGCTAGATTAGTTAATGATTTTGTTGTCTTGTATACAATCAAACTGATCGGCAAATATGTCAGATATACCTTCTTGTGCGTCAAGGTTAGTTGTTATGATTGATGTCAGCATTTGGTTCTTTGGTGTCCCCTTGGTTTTAGGATTTTACCTTGGGCTGCTGTTACTCTTGGTTGGGGGCTGCCCCTTGCTTTAGTTTAAATTGAGGGAGTGCTGTTGTTATAATACATGTTAATTGGGGGCTGTTTTCTTGTTATCTTGTTGGGGGGCTGCTCTTATAATACCTATTAATTGGGGCTGTTTTCATACCTTATTGTTGGGGGCTGCCTTTGCAATACCTTGAAATGTGGGGGTTGTTTCCTTATACTTGTTAATTAGTAATGTTGGCTGATTATATGTTTGATATTTTTGTGGATCAGGACCCCTTTATTCAGTCTTGGCCAACTGCCGCCATGCCTCGGAGGAGACCGCCGCGATCGTCGGCCAAAAATCAGGTGACTTCCTCCCCTCTCCCTTGGTGCTAGATCTTTAGATCTAAATATTAGGAGAGACATTGAACTCAAAAGAGTTTGATCCAGTGAGTTTCATGAAGTTTCGTAGGAAGAGACCACGCTAGAACTTTCGTTCTAGGGCACCGTTCGCCATGATATTATCTTCAATCAACTCCACTCTTCAATACGAAGATTTAGAGCTTGATTTCATGAAGACTGGTGGTCTGTTGAGGGTGTATTGGAGTAGAGAAGGTGAAATATTATTTGTACGTGCTGGAGGGAGAAGATGACAGATGCTGTTCATCTGTCTTGAGTTTTGACCAAATATTATAATTTGGAGTGACGCGTCTAGATTGGAGGAGTGTAGCTCCCGGAAACTCAGTTTTAGTGACGGCATTGGGAAGGTTTATTATCTTATTATTGTGGTATGTTATACACCGTTTGAATTGCAAGCACGAATAGGATTGGTAATTATGTACTGGTTGATGTCGAGATCTTCCTAAACTAGATTTAAAGCGATTACTTATACGGTCGTTAAAGGATGAAGCAACGAGTAATCCTGCAGGAGCGTATAGAAGGATCACCACACTGTAAGCACACCACTGCACGAGAGTTGTGTCAACTCGGGATGGGTAGCATCGGCTAAGCGTGCAAAATGTGAAAGGTGATAAGACTCCGCTTGGGGGTCCTTGGGTGCTTATGAGCACGAGTGTGCACGGGTTGAGTGGCTTACACATGGTGATGTATGACTTGGTGTGGATTATAAGGTATGGTTATATCTTGTGGTGAAATGTTAAGGACCCGATTGTTGGGGGCCCTGATTGCTAGTTAGCATCGGTTGATTGGTATGATGTGAAAAAGAGAAGACTCCTTCGGCGAGTCCTTGGGTGCTTGATAACACGGGTTATGCATGGAAATTACATGTATGTGCATGGTTTACACTTGGAGGTGTGACGACACTGGTTGGAGGATTACTTTTGGTTGGGGGACCACTTGTGGCGGGTCTACGGGCTTGCTAGTCGTGACACCGACAGAAGACGGCAGTTAGACTCTAGACCGGTTGGGTTGGACTCTTGGTGCTCGCCTACCCAAGACCTCCTTCCGTGTCTTGAAAGACTTGCGAGGAAAGCAGTACGCAGGGACTCCGCTATGAACAAAGAGCGTTGAGGCGTATAGAGGCCTAGGTCTGGTAGTGTTCATACCCACCTACTTGTGGAGGAGCCCGGTCCGCAATCTCCGTCTGGCCACGACGTGAGGTGCCTGAGTGATTAGCTACCCTCGAAAAGTGGGAACTACGAGTCTATGTCGACATAGCAAAATGCATGGGTGAGTTCATCATATCATAATCATTGCATTGCATTCATCATTCATAATCATAACATTGCATTGCATCGGGTCATCATATAAATTAGTATGGGCTCTTTTATATGATGGGTTCCGCATTGAACACCTTAACTTATAAGTTTGTATGGGCATTCATATAAGTTAAGGTACAATTTGATGCTGCTTACTCTTGTTTACATACACTGCTTACTTCTGTACTGATACACTGCTAGTATAGATGTACTTTTACATATATGTTGATACCTTTTGCCGTTACTTGCCTTCTTGATGTACTGTTGATATGTTAACTGCTAGATTAAGAATCTCATCGTATCACCTGCTTGTTATATTACTGTTTATATTGCAGCTTTTCTTCCTTTCCTCCCGCCCAGCGCCTTGGAGTCGCCGGGGGAGCGGATGGGAAGCCACTTAGTCTTTATGACTAACGGTTGTTGCATCCCTCTTTTTAGGAGCACACTTAGTTGGTGTAGCAACGTTCAACACAGGAGGCCAGCCTGGGCAGGTGTGCAGGGTCGGTGACTATGGTACCTTGGATGTCGTCAGTGGCAGAGGTGAGCGAGTGGTTTGAGATGTAGCCCTCGGGGCATTTAGCTTGTTACTCTGATGTTTTGCAGAAGCTTGTGTAGCTTTTTGCCTTTCTTTGTACTGTTCTAGACATTATTACTTATTGTGAACCTATGGCTTTAATGTTTTCTTTTATTGATGGGTTGGCGCTGTTCAGTTGGTTTGGCCGGCAGGATAGGCGTCTTGTGGGGGATGCTAGCTCGTGTGTTGGCGCTTCCGCAAGGCGGCTGTCCTGGGCATAAGACTCCCCTCGGCCGTGTTTTGTGTTCCGGGAGGGGGATCTTACAAAGGGACCTCGGCCATACCCGTCCTACCGCCGGCCAAGCTGCTACTCCTGCTGCCCACCAGGAACCCTTCTGCCCCGGGAAAGGAAAAACTCTACATCCTTCTGCCAGCCTGTTCGATGGGCAACCTTCCTCGTCACCCCCCAAGCATAGGGAGCCCGTACCAGGTTAATGACCTCACTTATTTTAACATGGTCACCCGAACTGCCGAGACCAATAATTTTTGTTTCTGTGAGCCACCGAGAAGCCTCTCCGATGGGATACTACTATGAGGGGGGGGGGGGGGGGGGATGAGAAGGGATGGTCTCGCCGCCTCCCTCTCCTGGAGATCTCTCGGACTTTCTTGGCGATCCTTCTGATACCCTGACCCTAAAGGAGCGAATGAAGGAAGTCCTTGGGAAGCTCATCTACATGCAACGGGATCTCGCGGGTCAGATGGATGGACAGCGGATGGATACTGTGCGCGAGCTAAAAGTTCTTCGACGAGACTACTCGCGCCTTCTCAGCGAGGTGGAGCGCCTGGGAGCTGAGGACGGGGAGCTTTCTCCCGAGAGGCATGTTGCGCGGGCCAGGGACCAACTGCACTTGGCCAACCAAGAGATTACTGCTATGAATGCTTATTACTACCCGCGAGTTCCCTGGTGGCAGGGACGCGAGGTCGGGGTCGATGACATTGGATTGAGCACTAGCCTACCGACACTCGCCCCCTATCTCCCCCGCTGGCGTTTTGAAAAACATCGCTAAACTCTTTGGTTCTGTAATAATCTCTCGACTGTGTTCTGCGAATGGTTTTTCTCTTTGGTATTTTGCTTTAATTTCTTATGTACTTTCTACATTTGCCGAATGCTATCTTCTCGCCTGCTATTTGTATTAATTAATTAATTTTTATCATCCTGCTCGCATTCCGTCGAGTGACAACGCGCCAAGCATTCGCCATTAATGGGCGAAATGGATTGGCTTGGGTTTCGAGGCGTCGGAGAGCCGCGGTCACTATCCGCACATCCGCTGCCCAGGAAACCCTTCGATTTCTCTACTTTCCTATAAATAGGCGGCCCTACCTACCACAATAATTACTTTTCAATCCGGCTCTCTCTCTCTTCGCGATAGCACTCACACTTCTTTCCTCTGTGCGATACCAACTCTTCTTAGCTTCTGTGCGATGGGAGGCGAACCGGACGGCAGTGCGAAATGTGCCCACGCATTCACCAACCAAGTTTTCAATTTCTGCGATCTCACCGAGGAGGCTTATGTGACCACTGTCGCGGACTACATTCTGCCAGGGTTTTCCGCGAGCCGCCCCAGACCAGAAGACCGTATCAACACCTTCTCCCCGACCACCCTTGCGATCCTGCTAGAACACTTCGAGGTGGGGTTCCGCCTCCCCATCTGGCCGGAACTTCGACAGACGTTCCACTATTTTGGGGTTACTCCTGCTCAACTTAACCCAAACTCTATCGCCATGCTAGTAGGGTTCGCTTGCTACCTGCGCGAAGAAGGGATAGAGTTTAGTCTACCCGTCTTCCGCAAGCTCTTCACCTTTCGGGCCAAGAATGGGGTGGATTTCTTCTCGGGTCAGACCCCGCTCAAAGTGGCCGGTCTCGCAAACAAGAACCATGACTGGGTTCGCCGCTTTGTCTTTGTCAGCGAGAACTTTGGCAATATCCTCTTCACGCATGTGCAGGAGTAGGAGTCAACCTTCAGGCCTCCGACGCTGGGAGGTCATGAGGCCAAACTCCATCAATTCATCCTGGAGCGCGGGATTGACGTCGTCTATCTCCAGAAAAAGTCAATTCGCTCCCGCCCATTCCTCAGGGTGAGGGTAAGTTTGGGCGGTTTCTGCTCGCTAGGTATCGCCCTTTCGTCTTATGTCTTTGCTAAATGAACTTCATGACGCAGGTGTGCGAGATATCCCACTTCACCCTCCGCATCCGGCTGGAGCAGTGCTGGGATCATCCCTGTCCCTCGCGCGGGACGCCGCCGAAGCCTGCCAGGAGGAACCAGCTTCCTCCAAGCCTAGTGGCCAAAAGAGGAGGCCAGACGCACCCCTTCCTGCCTCTTCATCCAAGAAGTCAAAACCCCCCTCATTTGCAAAGGGTAAAGGGTCCCGAGTGAGGCTCAGGGAGAGAATGCTCCGACCGGAACCTTGGTACCGCCAGAAGGAACCTCGACGAGGCTGCTGCCAAGGGATCATCAAAACTTTGCAAACGGCGAGAAGTATGTGGACGTCGCGGGTGCTCCAATTGTTCAGTGGGATAGGAACATCAACAGGGTTTCGCTCACCACCCTCCATTCATCCTGGATTGAACAGGACACCGCTAGCGGCGAGGCCTATGCCATTGCCTATGCTCTTTACCGCCAGGATGACGCCGAAGTCTTCGATGCCGAGAAGACGCAGGTACTCGCTCATGAGACCGCATGAGCCCTCCTTCGGGTCCTTGAGCTCGCGCACATGTCTTCACGCTGCAAGATCAACCTTGCGCGGAGCCTTAGTGACGTCGAGGCGATACGGGCCATTGTTTCCGCCGAGGCCTTAGAGCTGAAGCATAAATTGGAGGCCGCCGAGACCCTTCTCGCCAGTCGCCCTGTTCGGGAGGTAAATGTCTTTCCGCGGATGCTTATATTGTTGCTTCCCTTTGCCCCCGTCTGACCATCCTCTTTATTGCAGGACACCACCAGTGCCGAGATGCTTCACGTGCGAGTGGCCGGTCTTGAGGACGAAGTCTAGGAGTCTAAGGCTGAGATTCAACACCTGCGCGAAGCTGCAACCCCGATCCTTGGGGAAGGGAGTAAGAAACATTCTTACTATAATTATGAATTTGAGGAGTTGATGCAGGAGAGCGCCCAAGGTGCAGCGAAGCACATGCTACGAGTGCTACGGGACGCTGGGTACTTGAAGGAGCGTGCCGAAAAGCTCTCAGCTTGCCACATCGTACCCAATCTTTACATCCCGATTCCTGTCCCAGAGGACGAGGACCATCCACAGCAAGGAGGGGTCATCTTCCTGGGCTCGGAAGAGAGTGGTAGATCCTCCGACGGGAGCCCTAAGGACCCTTAAGAGTTTTGTAAGACATGTCTGGGGCGAGACCCCTTTTTTGTTAATGAAGATTTTTGTCAATTATTGCTTCTTTATTCTACTTTCGCGTCTCGCTAGGCTCTTAGGACGCTGCGTTGATGCACACTTGCTACGGTCACTTGATGAATCATAAAGAAAACCTAATCACACCCGCTAATACTGGCCACTTGCCTGAACAGTGAATAAATTAGCTTAGAAATAATAGATCGCATCACACGCCACCCTTGGCCATTCGCCAGGGGCGGTAGTACCTTGTGAATTAATGTTAAGTAAAAGACAGATTATTTTGCTCGCTCATGGCTCTCGCCCCTACACTAGGTAGCTTCAGCCCCAGGCGTTCTCGCCTCGAGGGCAGTAGATTGAAGAGATGTAACTCATCCGCATGCGCCCTCACCCCCTTTCTCAGAGACTGGGTTAGGCGACCGTGATATCTCCGCCGAGAACGCGATCTTGCCGAGTGCTCATTCCTGCCCCGAACGATCCTCATACCCCTCCTTTCGGCAGGCCTTGGGCGCTTTCGCGATTCGAGTGGTCCATTCAGCAGACCTCATTCGCCTGCCTTCGACTGGCTTTTTTGCACAAGTTTTATTTCCCTTCTATCCCTCAAAAGGTCTTTCGACCCTGCCTGCTAGATAGAAGCCTGGTCAGCGGATCTACTCGGGACCACTTCATTTGAAACTCTTTCCTGCCACCGAGCGAGTCTACGACCCTGCCAGCTAGATGGAAGCCTGGTCAATGGATCTACTCGGGGCCACTTCATTTGAAGCTCTTTCCTGTCACCGAGTGAGTCTACTGCCTTGCTAGCTAGATGGAAGCCCGGTCAACGGATCTACTCAGGTTAACTTCATTTGAAACTCTTTCCTGCCACCGAGCGATTCTATGGCCCTGCCAGCTAGATGGAAGCCCGGTCAGCGGATCTACCCTGGGACACCTCATTTGAAATACTTTCCTGCCACCGAGCGAGTCTACGGCCCTGCCAGCTAGATGGAAGCCTGGTCAGCGGATCTACTCGGGGCCACTTCATTTGAATTACTTTCCCGCCACCGAGTGAGTATACGGCCCTACCATCTAGATGGAAGCCTGGTCAGCGGATCTACTCGGGGCCACTTCCTTTGAAACACTTTCCTGTCACTGAGCGAGTCTATGGCCCTGCCAGCTAGCTGGAAGCCTGGTCAGTGGATCTACTCGGGGACACTTCCTTTGAAACACTTTCCTGCCATCGAGCGAGTCTACGACCCTGCCAGCTAGATGGAAGCCTGATTAGCGGATCTACTTGGGGCCACTTCATTTGAAACACTTTCCCGCCACCGAGTGAGTCTACGGCCCTGCCAGCCTGATGGAAGCCTGGTCAGCGGATCTACTCGGGGCCATTTCCTTTGAGACACTTTCCTGCCACCGAGCGAGTATACGACCCTGCTAGCTAGATGGAAGCCTGGTCATCGGATCTACTCGGGGCCACTTCATTTGAAACACTTTCCCGCCACTGAGTGAGTCTACGGCCCTGCCAACTAGATGGAAGCCTGGTCAGCGGATCTACTCAGGGCCACTTCATTTGAAACACTTTCCCGCCACCGAGTGAGTCTACGACCCTGCCAACTAGATGGAAGCCTGGTCAGCGGATCTACTTGGGGCCATTTCCTTTTAAGCACTTTCTCGCCACCGAGCGAGTCTACGGCCCTTTTAGCTAGATGGAAGCCTGGTCAGTGTATCTACTCGGGGCCATTTCCTTTGAGACACTTTCTTGCCACCGAGCGAGTCTACGACCCTACCAGCTAGATGGAAGCTTGATCAACGGATCTACTCGGGGCCACTTCATTTGAAACATTTTCCCACCATCGAGCAAGTCTACAACCCTGTCAGCTAGATGGAAGCCTGATCAGCAGATCTACTCAGGGCCACTTCATTTGAAACACTTTCCCGCCACCGAGCGAGTTTACGACCCTACCAGCTAGATGGAAGCCTGGTCAGCAAATCTACTCGGGGCTAGTTCCTTTGAAACACTTTCCTACCACCGGGCGAGTCTACGACCCTGCCAGCTAGATGGAAGTCTGGTCAACGGATCTACTCCGGGCCACTTCATTTGATTACCACCATTTCTTATGCCAATTTTAGTCATATTTCATAGAATCAAAACAGAGTTTTTACGACTAACATCTTTAACTATTTAATGATAAGGGTAAAAGTGCTTCAAATCGTCGCCACTCCATGTGCGACCGATGAGTTCCCCCTCCACATTTTGGAGGCAATATCCCCCTCATTTCAAGGCCTCCTCAACTATATAGTGGCCCTCCCAATTGGGATTGACTTTCCCTACAACGACTGACCTTCCGACTGCGTTGACCTTTTTCAATACTAGGCCTCCCTTAGCAAATTGTTTGATTCTAACATGCTTGTCAAAATACCTTGCCATCCAACGCTTGACTTCCTCATGACGAATAGCAGCTAGGTCCCGGAGCTCTTCTACCAGGTCCAGGGAGAGCCGCAGTTCTTCATCATTCTCCATTCCTCGTCGCCTTCCCCCGCGGCCACTACCCGCGACGTCTTGAACTAAAACTTCACTGGGATGATGGCTTCGCAACCGTGAGAGAGCTTTAATGAGGTCTCTCCAGTGGCGGTGTTAGGCGTTGTCCTGAGGGCCCATAGGACCGAGGGTGTTGAAATTGTTGAAGTGGAAGTTAGAAGTCTTTTGGACCTGGGCGTTCTGGGAGGAGGTCGGGCGGTCTGGCGTGACCGCACATCCTGGCGGTCTGCCTCTGCGGTCTGGCTTGTCTTAGCCTAGCTGCGGTCTCCTGGCTTGATCGCTGGTATGGGTCCAAGGCGGCTGGAGGTGAAGGCCGCGCGGTCTGTCTGTGACTGCATGGCGGGCTAATCGTCTTCAGGTGTACACGGTCTGTGCGTGACCGCGTGGCGGACTGTCTTCTTCAAGGCTGTGGCGGTCTGGTATGACCGCACAGTTTGATTCAGGTTTTCCAGAATGCGGTCTAGTAGCTGACCGGGCTTTCTGGTGGTATTCGCGGACTAAGGGTCTTAGTCGCGCGGTCTCAGGTTGCGGTCTCAGGAGGAGACTGGTATGCAAGCTGGACGCTGTTCGCGGTCTTAGGTGGAGATCGGCATGCGGACAGGAGTTCACGGGTTGATGGAGAACTGGCTGTGTTCGCGGTCTATGGCGAACACAGGGGGTGAACAGCTTCGGGCGGTCTGGCGATCTCCTTTGGAGTCGCGATCTGCTGTGAGAGTGGCGGTCTCTCATAGTCGATGTTGAAGCTGGCGAGTTCACCAAAATGAAGCAGGAGTACTATTGCTGATCGCGCGGTGTGACCGGTAAGGTCGCGCAGTCTGGAGGGTGGTGATCCTATCTCATAGGGTGGTGACTGGATTAGGTCTCAAGCCTATAAATAGGACCCATCGGCAGCAATAAAAAGAGATACACCAAGTGTAAGCCGAGTTCTTTTCTTTCCTGCGGTCTCTGTTTGTCTGACCGGGCGGTCTGCTGATTGAACTTCTCTTGTGCAGCTTCTGCGGATAGTGCGGGCAGCAGCGATCACCTCTTCCTCTGAAAGTGTTCGGGCGGTCCGCGGCTTGGAGTTGTGGTGCTGGAGTTCGGGAGAATCAGGAGGTCGGAAGAAGGAGTGCGGTTTGGTGGTGTTCTGTGTTCGGCAGGTCGCTGCGGTTTGGCAGCTTGCTCAAGTCACAGGGAGGTCGCGCGGTCTGAGCGGTCTCAAGTTATCTTCAACTTTGTAATTTTCTCTTTGGTGTTTGTGCTGGCGAAATCATGTCTCGCCAAGCATGCCTTGCCTTGTAATCGAAGTACTGCTATCAATAAAGATTTCTTATTTGCCTCCATTTGTTTCTGGTTGTTTGGCTTGTAACTCTAAGTTGACTAACTCCTGCTCGCTTCATAAAGATTCAAAAAATTTCACATGGTATCAGAGGGAGGTTGGAGTGGTTGAGCAGTGAGTGACTTAGAGTAGCCATCGCCTTTGTGAAGAAGGAACCAGTGGTAGAGCAATGGAAGCGAGGGGTCTTGGAATTGAGATTCTTACATCGACTAACTTCAAGAAGTGGAAGTCGTGTATGCAAAGGTATCTTCTAGGCAAGGACCTCTGGGAGGTAGTTGGAGGAGATCAGACGCAGGAAGTTGTCCCAGAAGGGGATAATGGGGCAGAGGTGAGAACTTGGAGGAGGACGAATGTGAAGGCAGAGTTCACTCTGAAGAGAGCAATTTCACCTGATCTGTTTGATCACATTCTGGGATGTGGATCGGCTGCGGAGATCTGGAGAGCCCTGGATGGGCTGTTTAACAAGAAGAATGTAGCAAGGCTACAGTTCTTGGAGAATGAGCTGGCAAGGTCGGCTCAGGGAGATCTTTCTATCTCCACTTTCTTTCTGAAGATGAAGAACTTGTGCGCTGAAATCTCAGCATTGGATCCTGATGAGCCTATCTCTGAGGCGAAGCTGAAGAGGCACATCATCCGCGGCTTGCGGAAGGAATATGTTGCCTTTGTGACGTCGGTGCAGGGATGGGCAAATCAGCCGTCTCTGTTGGAGCTGGAGAACTTGCTTGCATCGCAAGAAAGTTTGGCAAGGCAGATGGCGGGGGTGTCGGTGGCTGGGGGAGATGGCGAAGTGCTCTTCTCGGGGAAGAGGAAGAAGTGGGATAAGAAGAAGAAGACCGCTGGAGGAGGCTATGGGCCTTCAACTTCTGGGCAGCAGGAAAGGGGGTATGCTCCCAAGGCTGACGGGAAGAAGAAGGGTGAAGGTCCGAAGTGCTTCAAGTATGGCAAGTATGGCCATATCAGGAAGGATTGCAAGGTGGTCACCCAAGCTGGGCATGCTGCGGAGAAGGAGGAAGCTGAGGCCAGGCACTTTGAAGGAGGTTGGGGAGGAGCCTTCTCGGCTTCTGTTGGAGCTTCTGCTCCTATCAACTATCTGGAGGACTGGATCGTGGACTCGGGGTGTGGTCATCACCTCACCGGAGACGAGACCAAGCTTTCTTCTGCACAGCCCTATACAGGTAACAATGCAATCATTACTGCTGATAATACTGTGCATCCAGTAGAGAAGGTGGGGGTTGTTTCCTTGGGAGGTGATAGAGGGCCACTTACTTTGAAGAGTGTCTATCACGTGCTTGGTATGAGAAAAAACCTCTTCTCCGTGACCAACGCTGTAGACGCTGGGTATCACGTTCTGTTCGGCCCAACAGAAGTGAAGTTTCTACGCAATTTTGAGGCCGTAAAGGCGGAGGTCATCCATGTCGGGAGACAGGAAAAGGACTTGTTTGTTTTGTCAACAAGTTCCTACGTCGACAAGATGAAGACGAATGATGGTGCCGTTATATGGCATGAGAGGTTGGGGCACGTAGGGATGGACAAGCTGAAAGCTATGGCGGTGAGAGGTCTGGTCAAGGGCCTGCCAAGTTTATCTTCCTACGGTGAAGGTCATGTTTGCGCGGGATGTCAGTTCGGTAAGTCTCATCGACTACCGTTTGACAAGTCGCAGACAAGGAGTAGCGTGCCGTTGGAGTGCGTCCACGGTGACTTGATGGGACCAACTGCTACCCCAAGCCTCAGAGGCAGCATATATATGCTGGTGTTGATCGATGATTACACCAGATATGTCTGGGTATATTTCCTGAAGGAGAAGACGGAGGCGTTTGCCAAGTTTGTGGAGTTCAAGGAGCTCGTGGAGGGTCGGCTAAGACTGCGGGTGAAGAAGCTGAGGACTGACAATGGAGGGGAGTTCACCTCCAGTGAGTTCTCTACTTTTTGCAGGAAGGCATGCATCCAGAGGGAGCTCACTTGTGCGCATACTCCACAGCAGAACGGAGTTGCAGAGCGGAAGATCCGTCATCTGACGGAGACCTGCAAGTGTTGGTTGCATGCCAAGAGTATCCCAAAGTCCTTCTGGGCGGAGGGAATATCTTGTGCTGCCTACGTCATCAACAGGACGCCTTCAAGTCCCATCAACATGTTGACTCCACATGAGATGATGTTCAAGGAGAAGCCAAGCGTGGCACACCTTAGGGTGTTTGGATCCACCTGCTACGTGCATGTTCCAGATGCTCTTCGGACGAAGCTAGATGCGAAAGCAAGGAAGCTAGTCTTCGTGGGATACGATGAGCGGAAGAAAGGCTGGAAGTGCATGGACCCGGAGACGCGGAGGTTTGTGGTATCTCGCGACGTCGTGTTCGATGAGGTGACATCTTACAAGGGGTCTTCTGATGTGGAGCTACCAGAGAGCAGGGTGGAGGTGCCATAGAAAGCTGAGGAGGATCTTCAGGTGGAGCTACCTGTGTCACCAGGTGGTCCATGTCCTTCTATTTCCGAGACGGGGGCTTCTGGTTCAGGGAGCAGGGGGAGCGATGCTCCTAGCACGTCTGGAAGAGGAGCTAGGGAAGAAGCAGCTGAAGACAATGCGGATCAGGGGAAGGAGCTGAGGAGGTCGAAGCGAGCGATCGTCGCCCCTGATCGTTATACAGGAGGAAACGCAGTGAGCTTCGTCTCATGTTTCTTCGCTGGTCCCTTGGATGAGAGGGAGCCGTCGAGCTTCGAGAAGGCCAGAGGTGTGAAGGAGTGGGACATTGCAATGCAAGAAGAGATGGCAGCTCTTGAGAAGAATGAGACCTGGTCTCTTGTGCCCAAGCCCAAGGGCACCACTCCTGTTACATGCAAGTGGGTCTACAAGCTTAAGAAGTAGGCTGACGGCAGCATCGAGCGGTACAAGGCTCGTCTTGTAGCTCGGGGGTTCTCACAGCAATACAGTGAAGACTACGAGGAGACATTCAGTCCGGTGGCAAAAATGACTTCAGTTCGGTTCATCATTGCCTTGGAGGCATTCAGTGGATGGGAGATTTGGCAGCACGACGTCAAAAACGCTTTCTTGTACGGAGAGATTGACAAGGATATCTTCATGGTCCAGCCACCAGGCTTTGTGTCTGAAGATTTTCCGGAGCATGTCTGCAAGTTGAAGAAGGCCCTGTATGGGTTGAAGCAAGCGCTGAGGGCGTGGTACGGGAAGATCGTAGAATACCTCCTATTCTGTGGATTTGGTGCTTCAGACTCAGACTCAAGCTTGTTCGTCAAGAAGAGCGGGGAGCTTCAAGTCATCGTGCTGCTATACGTCGACGATATGATCGTGACGGGGAACTCGAAGGAGGAGGGAGCGCAGCTTCGGGCCGAGCTGTCTATCATGTTCGAGATGAAGGACTTAGGTGAACTTCACCATTTCCTTGGACTCGAGGTGCAGAGGAAGGAAGGTGGAGTGCTGGTGACCCAGGCCGGTTATGCGGAGCGGATCGTGGAGCGATTCGGCATGAAGGAAGGGAAGTGCACTTCCACACCTCTGGAGAAGGCTATGAAGCTTCGGAAGGATGAGGGAAGGATTATGCAAGATCCGTTGGTGTTCCGAGCTCTGGTTGGGAGCTTGATCTATCTGACGATCACGAGGCTGGATATTGCATATGCAGTTGGCAGAGTGAGTCGATATATGACGGAGCCACGGGTACCTCATCTGCTAGCGGCCAAGAATATTTTAAAGTATGTCAAGGCGACCTCGGACATGGGTTTCCTATACAGGAGGGATGCGGGCTTCGAGGTGCACGGGTACATGGATGCTGACTACGGGGGAGATTCGGATGATCGGAAGTCGACGTCTGGATTCGTCTTCATGGCGGGCCCTACAGCTATATCATGGTGTAGCAAGAAGCAGGATTCCGTGTCGGTCTCCACCACGGAAGCGGAATACAAGGCTTCGGCCTTGGCAGCTCAGGAAGCCATCTGGCTCAGGAGGTTGGTGGGAGACGTCCACAAGGAGGTTCGGGAGCCGACTCTGCTACGTGGTGACAACGAGAGTGCTCTCAAACTGGTTACCAATCCAGTTTGTCACGCGAGGACCAAGCATATCGAGATCGAGCATCACTTCATACGGGAGAAGGTGCTGGAGGGATCTCTTTCGGTCGGGCATGTGTGGAGTGCGGACAACGTTGCGGACATCTTCACAAAGGCGCTGGCAAAGGGGCCGTTCACACGGCTAAGGAGCCTACTGGGGCTAGTTTCAACTTCCCACTTCAAGGGGGAGTGTTGAAATTGTTGAAGTGGAAGTTAGAAGTCTTTTGGACCTAGGCGGTCTGGGAGGAGGTCGGGCGGTCTGGCGTGACCGCACATCCTGGAGGTCTGCCTCTGCGGTCTGGCTTGTCTTAGACTAGCTGCGGTCTCCTGGCTTGATCGCTGGTATGGGTCCAAGGCGGCTGGAGGTGAAGGCCGCGCGGTCTGTCTGTGACCGCGTGGCGGGCTAATCGTCTTCAGGTGTACACAGTCTATGCGTGACCGCGTGGCAGACTGTCTTCTTCAAGGCTGTGGCGGTCTGGTGTGACCGCACAGTTTGATCCAGGTTTTCCAGAATGCAGTCTAGTAGCTGACCGGGCTTTCTGGTGGTATTCGCGGACTAAGGGTCTTAGTCGCGCGGTCTCAGGTTGCGGTCTCAGGAGGAGACTGGTATGCAAGCTGGACGCTGTTCGCGGTCTCAGGTGGAGACCGGCATGCGGACAGGAGTTCGCGGGTTGATGGCGAACTGGCTGTATTCGCGGTATCTGGCGAACACAGGGGGTGAACAGCTTCGGGCGGTCTGGCGATCTCCTTTGGAGTCGCGATCTGCTGTGAGAGTGGCGGTCTCTCATAGTCGATGTTGAAGCTGGCGAGTTCACCAAAATGAAGCAGGAGTACTATTGTTGATCGCGCGGTGTGACCGGTAAGGTCGCGCGGTCTGGAGGGTGGTGATCCTATCTCATAGGGTGGTGACTGGATCAGGTCTCACGCCTATAAATAGGGCCCATCGGCAGCAATAAAAAGAGACACACCAAGTGTAAGCTGAGTTCTTTTCTTTCCTGCGGTCTCTGTTTGTCTGACCGGGCGGTCTGCTGATTGAACTTCTCTTGTGCAGCTTCTGCGGATAGTGCGGGCAGCATCGATCACCTCTTCCTCTGAAAGTGTTCGGGCGGTCTGCGGCTTGGAGTTGTGGTGCTGGAGTTCGGGAGAATCAGGAGGTCGGAAGAAGGAGTGCGGTTTGGTGGTGTTCTGTGATCGGCAGGTCGCTGCGGTTTGGCAGCTTGCTCAAGTCACAGGGAGGTCGCGCGGTCTGAGCGGTCTCAAGTTATCTTCAACTTTGTAATTTTCTCTTTGGTGTTTGTGCTGGCGAAATCATGTCTCGCCAAACATGCCTTGCCTTGTAATTGAAGTACTGCTATCAATAAAGATTTCTTGTTTGCCTCCATTTGTTTCTGGTTGTTTGGCTTGTAACTCTAAGTTGACTAACTCCTGCTCGCTTCATAAAGATTCGAAAAATTTCACAGAGGGGAGCTGCTCCACCCAGTTACCTCTCAGATTTTCCACCTTCTTCTTTAGCAAGTTCACTATGACCTTGTTTGCCGTCTCCACATGCCTGTTTCTCCTGGGGTGGTGGACGGACGTGAACCTGAGGTCTATCCCTAGTTGGTTGTAGATGCTGATGAATTCTTCGCTAGCAAATTACGGTCCATTATCCGTGACTATGGCTTGTGGAAGCCCATGTCGACAGATGATCTCTCCCCACACAGTTTCTGATCACCTGGGATGTTACCTTGGCCAACGCCCTTACCTCCGGCCACTTTGAGAAGTAGTCTATCATGACTAGGAGGAACCTCTTCTGCCCACTTGCCAGAGGGAAAGGCTTTACCAGGTCCATTCACCAGATGGCGAAGGGCCATGGTGCCGTGATACTCAGTCTCTGGGCCGGCATGAGCTCAAGTGGGGCGTAGAGCTGACATTTTTCACACTTCTTGGCGAGCTCTGCTGCATCTTTGCACAGGGTCGGCCAGAAGTAACCTTGCCTCATTATTCTGGACTCCAACGTCCTGCTCCCCGAGTGACTGCCACACTCGCTTGAGTGAACCTCCTCCAGGATCCTTGGGACTTCCTCCTCAGAAACACATCGCGCCAAGAGTCCCGAGAGGGTCTTCCGATATAGATCTCCCCATGCAGGGTGTAGTAGGCTGACTTATGCCTAAAACGCCTCTGGTCTGGAAACTCCTCCGGAAACTTCACTGTCTTTAGGAAGGTGACAAAGGGATCCCTCCAAGAGGGACGCTGATCTATCTCCATCGACTCTCCTTCCTCAATGGAGGGGCGGAACAGGTCTGACAAGGTCCACCCAGCCCGAGGGCCGGACTTGGCCAACCGGTCCGCCGGGGCACTTTCCTCCCTTGGCACATGCTGGATGGAGAAAGCCATGAACGTTCCAATGAGCCCCCTCACCTTAGCTAAGTACTTTATGAGTGCAGGCTCTCTTGCTTTGAACTCTTCCTTGATCTGTGATGCTATCACCAACGAATCTGTGTGGACTTCCTCCTCATGAACTCCGAGCTCTCAGGCCAGGCGCAAGCCTGCGATTACGACCTCATACTCCGCATGGTTGTTGGTGATGGGAAAATGGATCACCAGGGTTTGCTCTATCTTGGTCCTCTGGGGGCTCTCCAACACGATCCCCCCACCTAGGAAGTTTCTCCCTGAAGCCCCATCCACCAACAACCTCCATGGGACTTGCCGCGAGACTTTCTCCTCTTCTACCTCGATTACGTAATCAGCTAGGAAGTCTGCCACTGCCTGGGCCTTCATTGACAGTCGCGGGACAAATGTGATATCAAACTCGCTCAGTTCCACTGGCCACTTCGCAAGCCTTCCCGAATGCTCCACCCCTCGAAGATCTTCCAGAGTGGGTGGTCGGTCACCACCTGAATCTAGTTCGCTTGGAAGTATGGCCTGAGCTTTCGAGTCGAGATGACCAAAGAGAACGCCAACTCGCCTTTCCCTTGAAGGTGACTGCGAAGAGCTTACACTTGAAAGAGTCCGTCATCTGCCTGATCGAGACCATGTATTCAAACCACTGGAGGTGCTGAAGAGGGTCATTCTTGCCAGCGTAGTAGGACATGGCAAGTTCACTGAACCCGTTTGGAAATGGAGCTGAGGTGATCAGCTCGCAAAAAGGACTTCCCCACCTCCCTGGTGAGACGGAGGCGTTCTCCCTACCTCCTCACCGGGGAAGCTGGTCCCAGGCGAACTGTTGAAGATCACCTGTGCATGGAGGCTCAAACCTTCCTCCGAGGCTGGCTCCTTCCCTTGCCAATGTGCTTGCCCCGCTTCTATCAGAGATGGCGAGGTGATCACGGGTGCAGGTGGTGTTGAGCACTCGCCGCGAGGGGGGAGTGCGACCTGCAAGAGCTCCAGGATCGACTTCCTGAACTCCCCAAAGTCACTCTTCTTTACGTACTCACTGGTAGGGTGTGAGTTCCCCAGCTCATCGCTTCCAGCCATGAGACTTGCTCAGAGCTTTCCAAACTAGCTGCTTCCACGCTCACCGCACCAGAATGTTGAAACCAGAGAACCGGTCTCGACGTTCGAAAGGGGGATGCAGCTAACCATTACTTTACCTGAGTTAGAACACTTGATTAGTTGCTGAGAGTCAAAGGACCTTGCATCGAAGAAGACTTAGAACTTGAAACTGACCCCTTAAGCTGTAGCGAGGAGGTCCCACCACACACCCGGAAGATCTTAGAGAGCTTCCCCTCTTAAGCCAATGCTGAGCCTGGGCACCTTGGAGGGCACTAAGGATCACCTCACCGTCAACCTTAACTGACAGGAGGGGTGGAGTGCTTGCTCTCAAGTCACACATGAGGGAGAGGAGACGTCCAAAATTGACAGGAGGGGTGGAGTTCTTGCCTATGTGGGTCTATTTATAGACTTCCCAAAATTGGGCTTCGCAGCTCAACTACGAACCTGAATGACCAAAACAGAAGGGGGGGGGGGGGGGGGGGGGGGGGGGGGGGGGGGGGGGGGGTGCGAGTGGGAGATGAGACGTCCACTCCCCCCTTGCCGAAGGCTAGAAAAGTGGACCGAGGTCCACCAGCTGAACTGGGCGAGTGGACCTCTCGGACCACCCAGCCAACCGGGCGAGTGGACCATAGATCCACTCGCCTCCCAGCTTGGGCGAGTGGACCATAGGTCCACTCGCCCAGATCCTTGGGGAGTGGACCTATAGTCCACTCACCCAGCACTTTGGGCGAGTGGAACGTTGGTCCACTCGCCCAAATCCTTGGGCGAGTGGACCCATGGTCCACTCGCCCAAGTTGGGAAGCCTCCTCCCGGGCCTTATTTCTTGGTTCGGTCAATCTCGATTGTCTCCAACTAGTTGATCTACTACGCCACATCTATTTTTTCTATTGCGATCCCAACTGCGTCGGGTCACCCCAGCTTGGCAAATATGAGGATTGTACACTCGAGGATTTCCTTCATTCCGGAAGTCAATCTTCCTAAGTGATCAAGTAACCTTCGGATCCCGAAAGGCGACTCAACATTCTCACTTTTGTTCTCACGACTGTTCTCAGAAGAAGAAGTACATAGTTTTTCGAGAGGTGGCATGTCACCCTCGGAATTCTCTCTCTCTCAACCATTATAATGAGTGGTGGTCTGTCACGCTCGGATTCAAAGTTTCCAATTGTAATCCCCCAAAAGATAGTTGAAGTTGGTCGGCACAGCTCCGACCGCGTGGTTTTTCACCCTTTCTGGGTTTTCCACGTTAAAGTCCTAGTGTCACTTACTCACTCTTTCATTGACTGTTTGCATGCTCGGTTCGCTTGCAAGCTAAGGTGGTTCAATTCGACCGGTCTACCAGAGCACCCAAGCTGTAACATCCCGACTTTTATTATGTCACTAGACTCTGGTGAACCCAATAAAAGTAGACTCAAGAGATAGAAAGTGACCCCGTATAGGATTGTGAGCTAGGAGACTCCGATTTTACTCCTGTCAGTTCCATTAGACTCGTATAATCGATACGAGTGTAATGGAACTTGTTCCATTCCAATCCGAGGTCGTTTAGAGAAAACAATTGTTTTAAGTATCGTTGTGCGTCACAACTAAGTCGTTGGGGTACGGTGACCAAACGTACTCCGATTTGACTTCCGTCAGTTCCGTTAGACTCGTATAATCGATACAAGTGTAATGGAACTCGTTCCCTTTTAATCTGAGGTCGTTTGGAGAAAACGACCATTTTAAGTATCGTTGCGCGTCACAACTAAGTCGTTGGGGTATGGTGACCAAACATACTCCGATTTGACTTCTGTCAGTTCTGTTAGGTTTGTATGCCCAAAACAAACACAATGGAACTTGTTGCATTTCAATCCGAGGTCATACGAAGAATATGCCCGTTTTGGATTATGTAGACCACCTCGGCACAACGCATGAAATACGGAGCGCACGAACTCGGAATCAGCCCCAGTAAATCTTGATGGACCCCAAGTGTTGAAACTGGCAACCGGTCTCTTTGAGTTCGGACCCACTGGGGGGTGTAGCCGACGCTTACTTCTCTCTCACCAAACTCTCCTGACGATGGATGAGATAACTAGAACAGACCCAAGGCTGTAGCGAGGAGGTCCCGCCACACACCCGGAAGATCTTAGAGAGCTTCCCCTCCCAAACCAAAGCTCAGCCGGGCACCTTGGAGGGCACTAGCAGCCAACCAAAACTTGCCTGGAGGAGAGGATTCTCTCAAAAATCGGTCCTCCTCCAAGGTGGCCTTAAGGGTCTATTTATAGATTCTCTAGACTGGTCTGCAAATAGCATGAATCCGCCTTTTGGTTTTATTAACCGCACCCCAAATTGTTCTGCTAACAGCCTAACTCCGCTGTTCTGAAGGGCTATCGGTAGCCCACAAGGGGTATCTAGGTCATTTCCTCCTGAAAGCCTTTGGGGGCGAGTGGTCTATGAGGGCACCACTCGCTAGGCTCCTTTCTCGCCCCGTTCGGTCGGGCGAGTGCCTGCGCGCGAGATGCTCAGCCTGCTCACACTCGTCGAGCGCTCCCACGCACACGTCGAACACTCCTGAGCTCTGGGCGAGTGGTCTGCGAAGGGGCCACTCGCAGGTCTTCTCGCCAATTGCTTGCCCTCATTCGTCAACACCCCTTACCGTCACGCGGGTGCTCTGAGAGTGGGACCACACTCGCCCTGTGGTCCGCCCTTTCCCTTGGCCTGGGCGAATGGTCCTTTGGGTCCGACTCTTGTCCCTTGGTCCCTCCTTTCGGGTCTGGGGGCCCACTCGGCGAATACGGGGTTGTACACAATCCCCGCTCTTTGCGAGCAGGTCATCCGCTCGGAAAGAACAGTCCAACGCAGTATTCGATGAGTGTCTGCTGACCTGGATAGAATCTTCCTGTGGGTCCCACTTATACCTTATATATATACCTCAGACCCGAGCCATTTCTCCAAAAGCCTTCTTTCCTGCTGCAGCGTTTCCTCCCGCGCTCCAACTTTTCGCTATCTTGAAGGATTCCCATGGAACCATCGTCTAAGCCGGTCTCGCAGTCAAAGGTGGACTCACTCGCGACGACCCAGGAGAAGGATCCCCCCAAGGCTGCCCAGTTCGCCCCCTGGCTTTCCTCGAGAAGGGACCCCAACGCTCCCTTTCATTCCATGAGGGCCCTGGCCGTTCGTCGGGGTTGGGGGGAGGAATATTCCGCTTCGGAATCTCCCCATCCGACCGTCCACCCTCCCCCTGACATTCGAATGCAGGTACTTTCATTTCACGTTGCCTCTTCGCTATTCCTTAAGATGACACTTCCCGATGGTTTGGGGCCACTCGCAGGAGGCGCTGGATACCGAGGAGAGCCGTGGGACTGCCATGCTGAGAACTGTGACACCCCCGCCCGCCGATGCGAGAACCTCGCCGGCCCTCAATCTCGCTCCTTCAATCCCTCCTGACGGGACCCGATCTCAAACAGGTAGCGTCTCGCGTACTGTGAATGCTCTTACCGTTCCTTGGTTCTAATCGCTGCTTTCCGCAGCCCTCGTCCCGGCCACCGCGGGATTGCCCCTTACTCCTCTCCGCTCTCCCTTTAGCCCGGGAACTCCTACTTCCACGAACGGGCGCGGGGGCTCACCGGCGATGGACCACGATCGCGCTCCTCCTGCCTCTGATCAGGCTGCCATCCCCGCCATCAATCCGGAACCCTTCCGCCCGGGGAGAGGTAAGTCTCTTCATCCCACGGCCAGCATCTTCGAGGTGAATCCCTCGACGTCTCACCCCTAGGCAGCACGAGCCCGTACCAGGTAGGTAGCCTTCTTGGCCTTTCCCCGATCTCATCCCCATTTCCGGACCGAATGATCCTCGTTCTCGCAGATCACCGGAAGGCCTCCCCCATGGGATTTTACGACGGCGGAGAAGGAATGGTTTCGCCTCTCCCTTCCCATGGAGAGCTTGAGGATTTTCTTGGCGACCCCACCGATGTTCATACCATGAAGGAGCGGATGAAGGAAGTGCTGGGGAAGCTCATCTTCATGCAGCGGGAATTCGCCGGTCAGCTGGACGGTCAGCGGATGGAGACCGTTCGCGAGCTCAAGGTCCTCCGATGGGATTACGCTTGCCTTCTCGCTGAGGTGGAACGCTTGGGCGCTGAGGGCGGGGAGCTTTCTCCCGGGAGGCACGCTGCGCGAGCAAGGGACCAGCTGCACCTAGCCAACCAAGAGATCACCACGATGACTGCATACTACCACTCGAGGGTGCCCCCGGTCGTTGATACTCGAGGTCGGGGTCGATGGCATTGGATAGGGCATTAGGCTACCGACCCCCCCTATTTTTCTTCTTGACGTTTTCGGAAAACTATGCAAGACTATTTGGTTCTGTAATAATTTTCTATGTTCCGCGGATGGTAGCTTTACTCTTGATTTCGCCTTTTACTTTCCTATGTTTCTTTCATTTCCGCTGAGGGTTATCACCTCGCCTTGCTTTCCGCCTAACTGAGTAATCTTCTAGCCATGCGGTATTCTGATGAAAGACTATTCGCCGAGCTTTCCTAAATGCTTGGGCGAAAACCGGTCGGCACGAATTCTGAGGCGTCGAGGTTGTGCCGTCACTATCGGCTCACCCGCCGCCCGAGGAAATGATTACTTTTTATACTTTTCTATAAATAGGCTGTCTCACCAACTTTATTTATTACACTTCAACCTGCCGCCTTCTTCTTCATTCAACGACCGCTTTCGCACCTCTCACCTTCACGCGAGCTCCTCTACTCCAAACCTTTGTGAGATGGGCGGCAAACCGGATGGAAGGGGCAAGTGCGCCAGCGCTTTTGCGGACCACGAATTCGACTCCTGCGACCTCACCGAGGAGGCCTTCTTGACGATTGTCGCGAACTACATCCCGGGGGAGTTCACCGCGACCCGCATGGAACCCGGGGATCGCATCAATTCCTTCTCTCCCGGGACCCTCGCCATCCCGCTAGAGCACTTTGAGGTGGGGTTCCGCCTCCCTATCTGGCCGGAGGTCCGCCAGACACTCCGGTACTTCGGAGTTGTCCCCGCCCAGCTCAACCCGAACTCCATTGCCATGCTGGTGGGGTTCGCCTGCTATCTGCGGGAAGAGGGGATCGAGTTCAGCCTCCTCGTCTTCCACAAACTCTTCACATTTTGGGCGAAGCATGGAACCTCCTTCTTCTCGGGCCAAAACCCTCTGAAGGTGGCCGGTCTCGCCAATAAGAACCACGACTGGCTTCGCCGGTTCGTGTTCGTTAGGGGGAACTTCGGGAACGTTCTCTTCGCGCCGGTGCAGGAGGAGGAGTCGACCTTCCGACCCCCATCGCTGGGCTGCCATGAGTCAAAGCTCCACCAGTTCATCCTGGAGCAGGGCATGGACGTCATCCACCTCCGGAGGAATGTGGATTCTCTCCCGCCCATTCCGTCGGGCGAAGGTAAGTTTGAGCAGTCTTCGCGCGACTTTCCTCTTCCTCCTTCTCGCTTTACTTACCGAGCGTTCTTCTCTGATTACAGGTGTCGTGACTTCCCGCTGAACCCTCCGCGCCCTGCCAGAGCGGCTCTGGGGCATTTGCTGTCCACCGCACAAGCTGCCGCCGATGCCTATCGGGAGGACCTGGCTTCTTCCAAGGCTAGCGTCCACAAGCAAAAGCCGGACTCGGCCGCTCTCCCCTCCTCCTCGAAGAAGGGGAAGGTCCCCCCATCGTCAAAGGACAAGGACACCCCGACCTCAAAAGGGAAGGAAGCCCCGGGCGAGGTTCCGGGGGCGAACGTTCCGGCGGGGGCCTCTGTTCCATCCGCGGGAACCTGTTCGGGGCCCCTGCCGAGAGATCACCACAATTTTGCCAACGGCGAAAAACTCGTGGACCCAGCGGGAGCTCCCCTTGTTAAGTGGGACCGAAACAACAACCGGGTCTCCCTCTCGACCCTCCATCCGTCGTGGATCGAGACCGATGTCGCTAGCGGCGAGGCCTTTGCTTTCGCCTACGCCTTATATGGTCGTGACGACGCTGAGGTATTCGACGCCGAGAACACCCAGGTGCTAGCCCACGAGACGGCACGGGCTCTCCTTCGAGCGCTTGAGCTCGCGCACATGTCCTCTCGCCGGAGCATCAACCTCGCGCGTAGCCTCAGCGAGGTGGATGCGAACCGGGCGAGTGCCTCAGCGGAGGCCCGAGTGTTGAGGGAGAAGCTGGAGGCCGCCAAGGCCCTACTCGCTAGTCGCCCGTCCGGGAGGTACGATCTCTTCCTTGGACTTGATAACCACTGCACTTCCCCACCTTTCTAACTACTCTCCTTCCCGCAGGACACCACCAGCGCCGAGATGCTGCGCGCTCGAGTGGCCGGCTCGGAGGAGGAGAACCGGGGGCTGAAGGAGGACGTCCGGCGCCTGCAGGCGGGTTCCGCTCAGGCCCTTGGCGAAGGAAGCAAAAGGCACTCCTATTCAAACTTCGAGTTCGAGGAGCTGATGCAGGAGAGCGCCCAGGCTGCTGCGGAGCATACGCTGGGGGCCCTTCACGACGGCGGGTACTTGAAGGAGGGGGCCGAGACGCTGCTGGCGCACCAGGTTGTGCCGGATATTTTCCTCCCAGTACCCTTCCCAGACGGCGAGGACTTTCCTCCGAATGACGAGGTCATCTCCCTGGGCTCAGATGAGAGCGGCAACCCTTCTTGTAAATGAGGGCGAGGGCTTGTTGACCGTTTTGATGACAACAATTTTTTGTGATAATTTTTTGCGAAGGCTTTTGTTTGCACATTCGGTATATGCATTCGGGGCCATTTTCCCCATATAGTCTATATGATAGTTTTGTTGATCATTGCGCAATCGTTTTGCTTCCGTTTCCCACTAGGCTCGCTAGGACGATATAATGTTGTGTGATCGCGTCGGGCACTCGCCAAGTGCTGAAGGAAGTATAGGTTATCTTGCCACTACCGTCCATTCACTTAGATTGGGGGTTTTTGTGTGAATCGGTACTAGGTGAGGAGACAGGACTTCTCGCTTTGTGTGTTGTTTTTCGCTCTTGCGCTTCGCGACTCCGGCCTCGGTGCTCTTGCTAAGAGACTTTTTACGCGCGGGAACGCCGTGGTCGCAGTCAGCTCCCGCTCGTCGTTCCCATGCTGAGACTTAGGTGTTTCCGCCGACTCTCGTCGGGGTCATTACCGCGCTCGTGTGTTCGCCGAGTTCGAATAGCCTCCCACGACCCTTCGAACGGCAACGTGCTCGCTGCGCAACCGCCGGCCGAATGCTGTCCTTGGATTGTATCATTCGCCCCGGGCCGGGGTTTGACTTTGCCTTATTTCAATTCCTCGTTTTTAAGCCCTTCCCTTCCTACTTCACCAGCTAGGTGTGAGCATGGTCAGTGGGTTCGCTCCGGGCTAACCTCTGGACATAGAACCTGCCGCCGAGTGAGCCTTCGGCCCTGCCATCTAGGTGGGAGCCTGGTCAGCGGGTCTTCCCGGGGCTAACCTTTGAAGCATGGAACCTGCCACTGAGTGAGCCTTCGGCCCTGCCAGCTAGGTGAGAGACTGGTCAGCGGGTCTGCTCGGGGCCAACCTTTGAAGCATGGAACCTGCCACCGAGTGAGCCTTCGGCCCTGCCAGCTAGGTGAGAGCCTGGTCAGCGGGTCTGCTCGGGGCCAACCTTTGAAGCATGGAACCTGCCACCGAGTGAACCTTCGGCCCTGCCAGCTAGGTGAGAGCCTGGTCAGCGGGTCTGCTCGGGGCCAACCTTTGAAGCATGAAACCTGCCACCGAGTGAGCCTTCGGCCCTGCCAGCTAGGTGAGAGCCTGGTCAGCGGGTCTGCTCGGGGCCAACCTTTGAAGCATGGGACCTGCCACCGAGTGAGCCTTCGGCCCTGCCAGCTAGGTGAGAGCCTGGTCAGCGGGTCTGCTCGGGGCCAACCTTTGAAGCATGGGACCTGCCACCGAGTGAGCCTTCGGCCTTGCCAGCTAGGTAAGAGCCTGGTCAGCGGGTCTGCTCGGGGCCAACCTTTGAAGCATGGGACTACCACCGAGTGAGCCTTCGGCCCTGCCAGCTAGGTGAGAGCCTGGTCAGCTGGTCTGCTCGGGGCCAACCTTTGAAGCATGGAACCTGCCACTGAGTGAGCCTTCGGCCCTGCCAGCTAGGTGAGAGCCTGGTCAGCGGGTCTACTCGGGGCCAACCTTTGAAGCATGGAACCTGCCACCGAGTGAGCCTTCGGCCCTGCCAGCTAGGTGAGAGCCTGGTCAGCGGGTCTGCTCGGGGCCAACCTTTGAAGCATAGGACCTACCACCGAGTGAGCCTTCGGCCCTGCCAGCTAGGTGAGAGCCTGGTCAGCGGGTCTGCTCGGGGCTAATCTCCGGAGTTTTTGGAATCATCACGCAAACCATTACACCATGCACATGTATAAGAAAAATCAAGCTTAAAGCAATGCATCATTATTATTACATGACCTTAGGGATAAAAACACTTTAGATCATCGCCGCTCCACGTATGACCAATGGGCTCACCCTCCACATTCCGGAGGCGATATCCCCCTGATTTTAAAGCTTCTTCTACAATATACGGACCTTCCCAGTTGGGATTAAGTTTTCCTACTGCGGCTTACCTCCCGGCCGCGTCGACCTTTTTTAACACGAGGTCACCCTTTTCGAACTGCTTGATCCGGACGTGCTTGTTGAAGTATTTGTCCATCCGCTGCTTAACTTCCTCTTGTCGAATGGTGGCGAGGTCTCGGACCTCTTTGACCAGGTCCAAGGAGAGCCTTTGCTCCTCCTCGTTCCCAGCTCTCCACTCTTCACCACCATTTGAGGCGGCCTTTACCCGTGGCGTCTCGACTTCAAGCTCTACTGGGATGACGGCCTCAGAACTGTGAGAGAGTTTGAAGGGGGTCTCCCCTGTGGTGGTGTTGGGTGTAGTCCTTAGAGCCCAGAGAACTGAGGGGAGTTGCTCCACCCAATTCCCCTTCAAATTTTCTACCTTCTTTTTTAGTAGGTTCACTATAATTTTGTTAGCAGCCTCCACCTGCCCGTTGCTCCTGGGGTGATGGACGGATGCGAACCTGTGGTCTATCCCCAACTGACTGCAGAAACGGATGAACTCCTCACTGGCGAATTGCGGTCCATTATCGGTCACTATGGCTTGCGGAAGTCCATGTCGGCAGATGATCTCCCCCCATACGAAGTTGCGGATTACCTGGGAGGTAACCTTGGCAAGCGCCTTGACCTCCAACCATTTCGTGAAATAGTCGATCATGACCAGGAGAAACTTCCTTTGTCCGCTGGCCCGAGGGAAGGGTCCTACCAGGTCCATCCCCCATATGGCAAAGGGCCAGGGTGCCGTCATGCTCCTTAGCCTCTGAGCGAGCAAGAGTTGAAGTGGCGCAAACAGTTGGCACTTCCGGCATTTCCTGGCGAACTCTGCTGCATCCCTGCTCAGGGCCGGCCAGAAATATCCTTGCCTCATTGTTCTCGCCTCCAACGTCCTGCTCCTTGAATGGCCGCCGCATTCGCCGGAGTGGATCTCCTCCAGGATCCTCGGGACTTCTTCTTCTGAGATGCACCGTGCCAGGAATCCTGAGAGGGTCTTCCGATACAAGTCCCCTTCATGGAGTGCGTAGTAGGCGGACTTGTATCGAAAGCATCTTTGATCCGGAATCTCTTCCGGAAATTTTCCTGTCTACAGGAAGGTCACGAAAGGGTCCTTCCATGAGGGCCGCTGCTCGATATCCATGAGCTCCCCCTCCTCTATCGAAGGGCGAAACAGATCTGTCAAAGTCCCCCCAACCCGAGGACCAGACTTGGCCAGCCGATCGGCCGAGGCACTCTCCTCCCTTGGGACGTGCCTCATGGAGAAAGTTGTGAATGCTCCGATGAGACCCCTTACTTTGGCGAGATATCCGACAAGCGTGGGCTCTCTTGCCTCAAATTCACCGTTGACCTGCAAATCTATCACCATCGAATCCGTGAGAACTTCCACATCATGATCTCCTAGTTCCCGGGCCAGACGCAGGCCGGCGATCACCGCTTCATACTCCGCCTGGTTGTTGGTTACCGGAAAATATATCACCAGCGCTTGCTCGATTTTCACCCCATGAGGGCTTTCCAACACTACCCCTCCTCCTAGGGAGTTCTTGCCCGAGGCTCCGTCGACCAGCAGCTTCCAGGGGGTACGGTGCAGGACTTGCTCCTCTTCCATCTCGACCACGAAGTCCACAATGAAATCCGCAACTGCTTGGGCCTTTATTGACAATCGTGGGAGGAAGGTGATGTTGAATTCGCTCAACTCTATCGACCACTTTGCGAGCCTCCCCGAATGCACTACCCCCTCGAAGATTTTGCGTAGGGGGTGATCGGTTATTACTTGAATCAAGTGGGCCTGGAAGTAGGGACTGAGCTTCCTTGCCGAGATGACCAAGGCGAAGGCTAGCTTATCCAGGATCGGATATCGGAGCTCTGCCTTCTTCAGAACCCTGCTTACGTAGTATATGGGTAGCTGCCTTTTACCCTCTTCCCGGACCAAGACGGAGCTTACGGCTTCAGTCCCGACCCCGAGGTACAAGGACAGGTCCTCCCACTCCTTAGGACCTTGGAGTAGTGGAGCCTCAGTGAGTTGGCTCTTCAAGGCCTGGAAGTCCCCCTCGCATTCCTCCGTCCATTCGAACATCTGATTGCCTCGCAACACTTTGAAGAACGGAGAGCATTTCTCCCCTGCCCGAGAAAGAAACCTACTCAACCCTGCGAGCTTCTCGGTCAGCCGTTGGAACTCCTTAGCGTTCCGCGGCGACCCCATCTCCATGATGACCTTCACCTTGCCGGGGTTAGGCTCTACCCCCGAAGGAGTGAGAAAGTGACCTAGGAACTTTCCCTTGCTGGCCCCAAATACGTGATGCGCTAATTCGGCACTGCTAATTAGCAGGCACGAAATGCGATACGACGGCAGTGCACCGGTCGCTCAAGTAATAAAAATGGGAAGTTATCCCCAAGTATCGATCTCTCAAGGACTGCAAGTTGGGTAGTACGATTTGCTCTAAACAGGAAATCAGTTAAAAGGAGTGATAAGTAACCACAGGGGTGTTTGATTTGGTTTCCTACGCTATTGCAGAATGAAGAAAGATGCGGGTCAAAACTCCGCTTCGCACGGCGAGATGGGTGCAACGGCCGCGATGTCGTGCTTCGGAAGGCGCGTGGACGGGAAATCGCTATGACGATTGAGGGTCGCACACACCTCTTCTCAAAATATCACCACTAGCAATTGCTAGTGGCTTCACCAACAACAAATCACAGAAACTCACTAGGAACAAAGGGGCTATTCATGCCACCACAACATCAGTGCATATGAAGGAAAGCAAAACTACTTAGGATTAGCTTAACACATGTTCATACAACACAAAATGAAGTAAAAGCATTCAAGGTTAGAGAGGACCATAAAGAAGAGGTCACGTCTTGGGTTCACGGCCGGAATGAGAGGTTGTCGGGCTCTCTCTGGATTTGGCCCTCAGATGGTGAGCTTGGCTCGAAGGAGGCTGTCACCGCTCCTACGATCTTCAGCGCTTCCTTGGTCTCCTTGGCGAGGAATGCTTGAGCTAATGGTGGATGAAGCTCCCTAATGCTCCCGGATGGAAGGATGGAGGTGGAAATCACCGGAAATGGCCTTGATGGTGGAGGAGATGAAGGGGAAGCCTTCAACCCTCAAGAGCAGCGGGAAGGAAGATATTTCCCGCTCTCTGAATCGCTCCCAGTCGTCCTCTCCCGGTCCTCTTTTCTGATTGCCTCGATTCCTGCTTTTTTATAGGAAACAGGCTGAAAATTGGTCACGCACGGTCGAACGCACGATCGTGCGCAGACTGTGCGATATTAACGGATGAAATATGGCTTGTAGAATACGCTGCGCCGCCCATGCGATTTGTTCACGCACGACCAACGCCGCCCGTGCGTTCAAACGCACGAGTAAAATCCGACGCTCTGAGATCACAAAGATACAAGTCGACCGTGCGTTTTACTCACGCACGGGCGGATTCGCCCGTGCGTTAAAACGCACGAGTAAACCCCGACGCTCCATTTTCTTCCCAGACACAAACGCACGACCGCGCAGACCGTGCGTCAAGGAAACGCACGACCGTGCGATATGCATAGAAATTACATTTTGGGGGAAAACGGGACGATCGGGTCACCTGCAAACAAGATATACTAGCTGGGAATACACGTCCAGCACAGGGATACATAAAAGAAGGGAAGGGGAGCGCAATGTGCTTACCCCCAACAACGAGGAATGCAATTGCACACCGAAATGGGCTTAATGGTGCACCTAGCATGAAATAGTATATGTAAATGAAAACATGACTAAAATGTGGTGCAAACAATAGAATATCATCCCAAATGAGTCCAAATATATATATATATATATGGGACTCATCACACCCCCAGACTTAACCATTTGCACGTCTCGGGCAAACTACTCAGCTCTCCTGTCGGAACAATTGAATGTTAGCATAAGTTTGAGCGGTAGAGAATTATGCGAAGTCGCATGCTCTTGTACGTAGAAATACATTAGAACAGAATTAAACTCAAGGTTATATCTAATTATTTCTAAAACAGTAGTTTGGAATTTATATTACTTGGATGGTGAATCCTGGTGAATCTTTCGGTCGCGCAAAAAGGGAAAATAGTGTGACTAATGAGTAAAGTATTACTCAAATCGAAGCTAGGGACAATCTCCTAAGAAATCCATCAAAGTCGGTGTCCATAGGCTTGCACGTTCACACCCTCTCTACTACGTGAGACGACTCGTAACTAAAATCAATAGGACTTATAGGCAATTATTGGGCTTAGGTTGAGTATATGCTAGGTAAGTAGAAGGATGATGGGAATCGCACTCAACACAACCGTCGCACCCAAGAGAATGACAATCACCCATACAACATTTTTAGTATTTACACGACACCCCCGGACTTCATCTGAACAATAGGTGCGTGTTGAGCCAGATATACGAAAATTTTGCCGAGAGAGAATTATTATTGCACAACTCTTTTATTTTTCTTTTCTTTTCTTTTCTTTTCTCTTTTCGGCAAAAGAACATTTTTAAGCGCAATAAAACGACTCCTTTAGCTAAATTAAAGTTGCCATACGCAACATAGATGACACCAAATGCGATCGAGAAAGAAATTTCTTTCAGCTCAACGGTTGGTGCGAACATAGGTTCGGTTGTATGGCTTTGGTTACATTATTAGTGGAGCTAAACAAGGAGGAAGAGTAGGCTCAAATGAGCTTGCAATGGTGATTACGAAGGTAAGGATTTCAAAAGCACAAACGGATCAAGAGGTGGCCTATACCACATTTCATGACGAGTACATCAACACAATCGTGTCGAGAGTCGCCTAGTGCAAGTTCTAGCCACCGAGAAAGGTTGTCCTTCCTTTCGACCCTAGTAATAAGCTACTACTAGCCTGCTACACTCGACCTATTGCTACCATTGGATTCACCGGATTCACCACTAGAGTAAAATAAATTTCATCTACTATAACAGAAATAATTACATTACAACTCTAAATTTTATTCTACCCTAATTGAATTTCTAGGTGTGACGGGAGCACATGACTAGAGCACTACTCGAGTCAACATTTTTCTCTACTCCTCACTCAAATACTAACAATTCAATTCTTATGAGCGGGAAAACCTCGCAGTGATACCCAATAAGCACGCGTGATCAAGTGCGCGTTAACTAGGTGCAAGTGTATGCAACAAAATATAAATCCTAACTCAGCACATTCTAGCATGTCATGCAACGTGGGTGCACGTGCACAGCTCGCTCTCTCCCCCAGACTTGATTGAGAACATCTAAAATAAGCAATTCAAACATAAGTAAGAGAGGGGAAGAGTTGACCTATGCTCACAAAGGAGCATGCCAGAAGTGCGGTAATCCCAATTTCTTTAAAGATAAATCTCCTTCCACGCGAGAGCATAGCTTCACCTACAATGTTAGCAAAACTGAAATAACAATACGCAAAAGGATTAAAAAGATAGACGGAACCGGGTGGTTCCCATGGGTTGTCTCCCAAGAAGCCCTTTTGTTTAATGTCCTTTAAGGTGGACCAAATACCTGTATTAATCATTGTTCAAATAACAGAGAATCTAGAGAAAAGTTTCACAGATACAGATAAAATGAGACAACACAGCAAAGAGGCATGATATAACATACAGAAAAGATGTCCAAAATCACACCCTAGGGGCGATGCCCTAGCTGAATAATGTCAGAATACAATCAAAGCACATCACAAACTAGTTTAACATAAACAAAACTAACTAAGGAGTCACGTCATCAAGGAAGCTGCAATGAAATGATCACGACGGTGATTGCGGAGATGAATGCGAAGGAGGAGGAGGAGGAGTACGCTGCCGCCTAGATCCAGAAACAGAAGCTCGGGCAGGGACATCCGGAGGCACGACTCCCATATGCGCACCAATCCGCGACGAGAGCTCGTACTGCATGGCCATAGTATCTTCCATGCGTAGGAACCTCTCGTAAAACTCCGGATAGTGCTGCTCTATGTTGGGCCGCGGGGCTTGCCATTGAGCATCCGGGTACGCAAAGTGGGGAACAGCAGAGGGCTGCTCACTCGTCCCTGCCGTAGTACTAGTTCCGGCAGTGTCAGTATGATCGCGTCGCTTCTCACGTCCAGTCCCGGGTCTGCAGAGTTCGAAACGCCAATTATGTCCTACCTTCACTTTCTTGACAAGTTTAAAAGCTGTCATCATGGCTATTGTGATGCTGTAACCCTCAGAGATTTGTGTCATAGGGGGGAGTGTATCCCAATCCCAAGCCCTTTGGCAATCCTGGTGATATACTGAGAACCTCCGATCGCCTTCAGGGGGAGGTACGTGGCATGCCGAAGAAGGTATTGGGCAAGCACTAGCCCAAGATGGAGAGGTACTCCCTGCTGCATGCTGTAAAGGTAGAGAAGATCCTGCCATCCTGCAACGTTTTGACTCATGGCGCGGGCATTGATCCTATGCCCGATCAAATGCTGGACATAGCGAAGCTCGGGAGAGATAATGTGGGATGATTTCGCCGCACGAGCCTCAGACGGCTGATCCCGTCCCGTGATGGACTTCCAGAACTCGCTAGGAGATACCCCATCCGGGAACTCACTCGGACGGCTAATAATATCCGTCTGGAGGAGTTCATCTTTGGTGTAAATCCCGGAGCAAACCGCCAGTTGGCCAGCACCCATGGTATAGTAGCGGCCCTTCATCCGGAATGAAACCGAACTAGACTCTCCGGTTTCCTCATCGAGGTAGTCAATGATGCGGAAGGTGGAAAGGAACTCGAGCGTGAGTTCACGGTAACCCAGCTCCGTGATGGAGAAGAGGTTCCCCCATGAACCCACATGGAGCAGCCTATTCACTGCCGCCACTAATTCAATCTTTTGAAGTTCCGTAGTAGAGACTACACGACGATCAAGGAAAGTCTTATGACATAGCAGGTTGTACCTTTCCAAGAACTCTGACTTCCCAAACTGCAGCATTGCTTCGAAACGAGGTTCGTCAGAACTTGAAGCCGAAGCTCCTCCTCTGCGGCGAAAAATGCTCACGGTCTTCTTGAATCCCATAGAGCTCCACTCACAAGCTATGGAAGAGGGGCAACGACGAATGGAAGAGGAAGCGTAGGAGAAATTGGAGGAGGGAAGAGCGATCGCGCACGGGAGAGGGATTTCGCGAATCACACGATGGTGCGGATTAGGGCCTGCGTGCATTCTGACGGGAAGGAACGCACGTTTTATAAAATTAAAATTCGCACGATCGGGTGATTTAGCCGCGCACGATCGTTCCAATCGTGCGTTTGCACAAACCAGCCCCCAACTGACTCGATTTTTTTTCGATGTGAACAAAATGGGGGAAAACAAAGCGCGCTCCAAGATGTACGAGACGAACAAAGACACAACTTACAAACAAAAGAGAAGGTTTTCTTAATTCGAATACAAACAATACTAATTAATTTGATAAAATTAAATTAAGTTCTTCCTGCGCCTAGATAACTACTGGGTTTTGTGTCCTCCCAGCACGACTTATTTAACAGCTTGCACGTATCAGCTGATCGGTCTGTGAAAAGTGAAGTGCACAGGAATTTGTTCCTTTATGTGATTCGGTAACCAATGCCTATGTGATGATAGGACCGTTACCCCCACCCCTGAATATAGATACCTGCTCCGGATGTCTGGCAGGGGAAGATTAAATGACAAAGAAATCTCAGTGTCTGTCTCATCATGCAGTTGACCCATTACATCATCGGCTTGCATAGCAGGACCGTCAACTTCCTGGATCAGATCAAATGCAGAATCCTGCATTGAGTAAGACACGAGAACGGGGTTAAGAAATAAATCAGAAGAATGACGTAAAAGGTTATCATCATTGGAAGCGATCCCGGTATCACTCCCAAGTGGGTGCGACAAAGAAAGACTGATTTCCTCATTGATGATTTCAATAGGCTCAACGACGCACGCAATGTCCTCCTCTACAATTTGGACTTCCCCGCACTGAATCGAAGTGGTTGCTTCAGCACAATCAAGGCTGTCCTCCTCCATGAGAGTGGGCACAACGTTGCACAGATCTGCAACATCCTGCAAAGTGACCTCAATAAGAATATCAGCAACAGATGTAATTTCGTGTGTGGCGGGAGAGGACGTGCTTCTTACTAGTTCGGACTCACTCTCCACACATGGGTACAAGTCCTCGCGAAGTGGTATATGAACCGAAGAGGTATGGGGGGTCGCATCAGAAACAGAGTCATAAGAGACACTGATGCACGTGTCGATTCCAGAGACTTCAAGAAGTGAAGGTGGAAGGGATACGTAACCAGCGGAAGGAGCTGTGCTCGCAGGATTTGAAGATGAGACGATCCAGAAATCCGGCTCATCCTCATCCGCCAATTCGCGAAGATAAGCAGCACAGTTCTTCAAGGCGTGCTCTCTACTTTTGCAAAATAGGCATTGCTTTGCCGGCAAAGCCGACACCAAAGGTGCAGCAGCCGCAAAAAGGTGCGATAACGAAGGTGCGGCAGTGTAGCCAAAGGATTTATGAGCTCCGTACGGTTTCTGAACAACACCATACTCTTTGGGACACCTATCACTAGCGTGGGATGTGTCCCCACACCAATGACAATGGATGTTCAAATGTGCCCACATGATATATAAGAAGAAAATAACATACTGAAGAAGGACACAATACCTTAAAACGAATTTCCAATTAAAAACAAATCAAACACGCTTGCAGTCCCTGGCAACGGCGCCAAAAACTTGATGCGCTAATTCGGCACTGCTAATTAGCAGGCACGAAATGCGATACGACGGCAGTGCACCAGTCGCTCAAGTAATAAAAATGGGAAGTTATCCCCAAGTATCGATCTCTCAAGGACTGCAAGTTGGGTAGTATGATTTGCTCTAAACAGGAAATCAGTTAAACGGAGTGATAAGTAACCACGGGGGGGGGGGGGGGGGGGGGGGTTGATTTAGTTTCCTATGCTATTGCAGAATGAAGAAAGATGCGGGTCAAAACTCTGCTTCGCACGGCGAGATGGGTGCAACGGCCGCGATGCCGTGCTTCGGAAGGCGCGTGGACGGGAAATCACTATGACGGTTGAGGGTCGCACGCACCTCTTCTCAAAACATCACCACTAGAGATTGCTAGTGGCTTCACCCACAACAAATCACAGAAACTCACTAGGAACAAAGGGGCTATTCATGCCACCACAACATCAATGCATATGAAGGAAAGCAAAACTACTTAGGATTAGCTTAACACATGTTCATATAACATAAAATGAAGTAAAAGCATTCAAGGTTAGAGAGGACCACAAAGAAGAGGTCACGTCTTGGGTTCACGGCCGGAATGAGAGGTTGTCGGGCTCTCTCCGGACTCGGCCCTCAGATGGTGAGCTTGGCTCGAAGGAGGCTGTCACCGCTCCTACGATCTTCAGCGCTTCCTTGGTCTCCTTGGCGAGGAATGCTTGAGCTAATGGTGGATGAAGCTCCCTAATGCTCCCGGATGGAAGGATGGAGGTGGAATCACCAGAAATGGCCTTGATGGTGGAGGAGATGAAGGGGAAGCCTTCAACCCTCAAGAGCAGCGGGAAGGAAGAGATTTCCCGCTCTCAGAATCGCTCCCGGTCGTCCTCTCCCGGTCCTCTTTTCTGATTGCCTCGATTCCTGCTTTTTATAGGAAACAGGCTGAAAATTGGTCACGCACGGTCGAACGCACGGTTGTGCGCAGACCGTGCGATATTAACGGATGTAATATGGCTTGTTGAATACGCTGCGCCGCCCGTGCGATTTGTTCACGCACGACCAACGCCGCCCGTGCGTTCAAACGCACGGGTAAAATCCGACGCTCTGAGATCACAAAGATATAGGTGGACCGTGCGTTTTACTCACGCACGGGCGGATTCGCCCGTGCGTTAAAACGCACGAGTAAACCCCGACGCTCCATTTTCTTCCTAGACACAAACGCACGACCGCACAGACCGTGCGTCAAGGAAATGCACGACCGTGCGATATGCACAGAAATTACATTTGGGGGAAAACGGGACGATCAGGTCACCTGCAAACAAGATATACTAGCTGGGAATACACGTCCAGCACAGGGATACATAAAAGAAGGGAAGGGGAGTACAATGTGCTTACCCCCAACAACGAGGAATGCAATTGCACACCGAAATGGGCTTAATGGTGCACCTAGCATGGAATAGTATATGTAAATGAAAACGTGACTAAAATGTGGTGCAAACACTAGAATATCAGCCCAAATGAGTCCAAAAAAATATATATATGGGACTCATCAATACGCACTTCAGGGGGTTGAGCCTCATCGTGTACTTACGCAGGGTGGCAAAAGACTCCTCGAGGTCTTGGAGGTGAGAACTCACGCTCTTGCTTTTCACCATGAGGTCGTCTACATAGACTTCCAAGTTCCTTCCTCTTTGCTCCCTGAAAACCCGGTCCATCATTCTCTGGTAGGTTGCTCCTGCATTTGTAAGCCCGAAGGGCATCATCTTATAACAATAGCAACCCTCCCTGGTGATGAACGAGACATCTTTGACATCCGGGGGGTGCATCCTGATCTGGTGATAAGCTGAAAAAGCATCCAAAAAACTCATTACATAAAAACCGACGGCTGAGTCAACCAGCGCGTCGATCCGAGGCAGGGGATAACAATCCTTAGGGCAGGCTTTGTTTAATAAGGAAAAATCAATACACATATGCCAGCGGCCATCGCCTTTCTTTACCATGACGACATTGGAGACCCAGCCTGGATATTGGATCTCCGATACAAAACCTGCTTCGAGGAGCTTGGCCACCTCCTCGCGGATCGGTTCTTCGAGCTTGCCGGCTATGGTTTTCCTCTTCTGTCGGACGGGGCGGGCCCCTGGCTCAAGATTGAGCCGGTGGAAAGCCACGTCCGCATCGATGCCCGGCATGTCCGCCGCGTTCCACGCGAAGATGTCCACGTTCCTTTGGATGCACTCCAGCATCATCCTCCTGTCCTCCGGGCCAAGGCCCCCACTGATCCGCACCTTCTCCACCCTTCCTCCCTGGGTGACGACCTCCATTTCAACCACTTCTTCCACCGCCTCAAGCCGGGCCGGCTCTTCCCACATGCCCCCTGCACTTCTCCCTTCAATCGGGATCTCCTCTCCTGCTGCAGCTTCCTCCTCCAAGGGCCCGACTCGCTCCCCCTGAGCCATCTCCATCCCTTCTCCTCAGATGCTGCTTTCTCCCTCAACTCTCCCCTCCATCCCCTCTTCTTCCGGCCCCTCCGGTCCTCTCATCTCCTCATCCATCTTCTCAGCTTCCCCCATCCAGGAGATGGTGTTGACGGCAGTAACATAACACTGCCTTGCCACTTTTGCATCCCCCCAGATCCGGACCTGGACCCCTCCGTCGTGGAATTTCAAGCACTGGTGGTAAGATGAGGGCACGCATCGGAAGGCGCTGATGAGGGGATGTCCGAATATTGCATTGTAGCTGCTCGGGGCGTCCACAATGACGAATCGACAATTCCTTGGGACCCCACCCAACGACACCTGGAGGCCAATTCCTCCCTCGACCTCTTTCCTCTCCTCCGGGAAGCCGAACAACGGCCCATCGGAGGCCTGCACCCTTTTCTTTTCCACCTCCAATGCGTCAAAAGCCTTCTTGAAGATAACGTTCATGGAGCTCCCATTGTCCACCAAGATCCGGGAGACCGTGAAGTTTTCTATCGCCGTTTGGATCACCAAGGCGTCACAGAACGGGTCCTCGTAGTCGGGCATGTCTTCTGACGAGAAGGTGAGCTTCTCCAAGGGGGGTGGGGTCTGGGAAGCCGATGCGACTCCTCTCCTGTACATCGCCTGGAAGCTCCTCTTGCGGTTTGACTCAATTCCGACCCCTCCGTGGATCACCCCGATCCATCCCCTGGCTCCTACGTCTGCCCTATCTTCACACCTGTCTTCCTCCGCCTCTGGGAACACTTCCTCGATCCTGACCGGCTGCTGCCGTGGCTGACCTCTCCCTCTCATCTCCAAGAATTCTGGGCAGGTGGCCGTTGCATGACCTTCCTCCTGATGAAAGTCACAGTAAGGCAATGCCACCCTGCCCCCTCTTCCTCCTCTTCCTCTTCTTCCTCCTCTTCCTCGGCCTACCTCCATGGCTTGCTACCGGGGAGGGTGAGGGGGCCTGGGTCCTTTCCTCCACCCTTGGTTGACCCCCTCCTGCTCCCTTCCTCGGTATCCCCCTTCTTGACCTCTCGTCGGTCCCTTCTGACGCCTCCAGGTCAGCCGGTTATTGGGTTCCTGACGTCTCCAATCCCGTTGCTGCCTTTCGAACCCCTGGCCCCTGGGTTCCTCCCTTCTCCTTCCTTCCTGCTGCCTCACCTCAGGCTCGCTCATCTTCGCCAACCTCCTGTAAAACTCCGGATTGGCTGCCTCCTCTTCTATCTCCTCTGTCGCACGCTCCATCAACTCCTCAAAGGACAGAGGAGGCCTTCTCTTCAGGTCCATTTTGAAGAACCCATCCCGCAACCCTACGATGAATGCCATCTGGAGTGTGAACCCCGACACCTCCTGCACGAGGTGGACCTCCTCCTGGAACTTGTCCACATAATGGGCCAGTGATTCTCCTTGCCCCTGCTTGATCTTGAAGAGCGCCTCCGCGTCTTTCTTTCTCTTTTTTGACGTTGAGAAGCGCAGTCGGAAGCTCCGGCGCAGATCGTCGAAGGCATAGATGGAACCCACGGGGACTGGTGGAACCAGTCCCTAGCTTTCTCCTTTAGAGTGGTTGCGAAGAGTAGGCACTGAAAGGCGTCCGACATGGGAAGAATTGAGACCATGTCCTCAAACCATTGTAGGTGCACGACTGGGTCATCCCTGCCGGTATAATAGGACATCTCCGGCCCTCAGAACCCCTCTGGCACTGGGGCCGATAGGAATCAACTCGCAGAAGGGGCTCCCTTCTCTTGCTCGGCGAGTGGTCCTCTCGCACGGGGCCAACTCGCACACCTCCGCACTCGCCGGGCAGATGAACAGTTGCCGCCCGGGGAGATCTCGCGCACTCGCCTCCGCTGGCACCTCCTTCCCGTGTCGCTGCCCCGGGGCGTTCTCGCCAATCTGCGGGGGCGGGACCACGGGAACTACAGGGGTCTCGCACTCGCTCCTCCCGGCGAGAACCATCTGCAGGACTTCTCGCTTGAACTTCTCGAACATCTCCAGCCACTCCATTGCCGATGGTGGCTGCGAGTGGCTTGAGTCAGAACCATTTCCCCCATCTCCTGTCATCAAGTCCAGTTTGGGATTTCCTTCACCGACTACGGTCCATGCTCACCGCACCAAAAATGTTGAAACCGGCAACCGGTCTCTTTGAGTTCGGACCCACTGGGGGGTGTAGCCGACGCTTACTTCTCTCTCACCAAATTCTCCTGACGGTGGATGAGATAACTAGAATAGACCCAAGGCTGTAGCGAGGAGGTCCCGCCACACACCCGGAAGATCTTAGAGAGCTTCCCCTCCCAAACCAAAGCTCAGTCAGACACCTTGGAGGGCACTAGCAGCCAACCAAAACTTTCCTAGAGGAGAGGATTCTCTCAAAAATCGGTCCTCCTCCAAGGTTCCCTTAAGGGTCTATTTATAGATTCTCTAGACTGGTCTGCAAATAGCATGAATCCGCCTTTTGGTTTTATTAACCGCACCCCAAATTGGTCTGCTAACAGCCTAACTCCGCTGTTCTGAAGGGCTATCGGCAGCCCACAAGGGGTATCTAGGTCATTTCCTCCTGAAAGCCATTGGGGGCGAGTGGTCTGTGAGGGCACCACTCGCCAGACTCCTTTCTCGCCCCGTTCGGCCGGGCGAGTGCCTGCGCGCGAGATGCTCAGCTTGCTCACGCTCATCGAGCGCTCCCCCGCACACGTCGAACGCTCCTGAGCTCTGGGCGAGTGGTCTGCGAAGGCACCAATCGCAGGTCTTCTCGCCTATTGCTTGCCCTCATTCGTCAACACCCCTTACCGCCATGTGGGTGCTCTGAGAGAGGGACCACACTCGCCCTGTGGTCCTCCCTTTCCCTTGGCCTGGGCGAATGGTCCGTTGGGTTCGACTCTTGTCCCTTGGTCCCTCCTTTCGGGTCCGGGGGGCCCACTCGGCGAATGCGGGGTTGTACACCCAGGACCATGGAGAACCTCACCTTAAGTTGACCTTGGTCAACCCCCCCCCCCCCCCCCAAGTTTGATTCTTTTTGGGAAAAGAAAAGAAAAGGGGGGGGGGGGAGAGAGACTCCTCCCATAAGGGGAGGAGGGCTGCCCATGGGTGGGCAGCCCCTAGTGTAGTGGAGGGGAGGGGGGGGGGGGGGGGGGGGAGAAAAAATCTCCCCCACCCACCCTCCCTTTAGTTCCACATCGTGGGTAAAGGGAGGGAGGGCCCCCTCCTCCCCTATAAAAAGGGGCCCCAGCCCCCTTCCCTGAGCACACCCCCCCCCCCCCCCCCCGACCTCCTCCCCCCTCCCCTGCCGGAGCCCCTCCCAGTCGAGCCACCACCGCCTCCCTTCCATGGCCGCCCGACCCTCGACCTCCTGAGTCCCTCCAACTCAGGTGGACCGCCTTCTCCCTCTCCCTTCCCACCTACCTGAGGCAAGCCGACCGCCCCCCCATCGCCGGAGCGCCGCCAGCCCCACCCCGAACCTTGCCCAGGCCCGGGCGGGGGTTGGCCGTGAAGACCGCACCCACAATGCCGGTGGTGGCGTTGGGGGAGCAGGTCCCCACCCGGGGACCCTGGCTCCGACGAGAGGAGGCGGTATTGCCTCCGGAGGACGTGCCTCCAGCGACACCCGCGTGTTCGTCCCCCCCCCCCCCCCCCCCCCCCCCTCCCCGTTTTCCTGTACATGGTAAAGGCCACCCCCCCCGGCGGCGGCCGGCAGCGCCAGGCCGCCGGACCACCACAGGAGTGCTTGCCGGCCCCCGGCGCACCGGCTGGGGGCGGCGCCGGTGCCAGCCGGCCACTGCCCGGCAGCGGCAGCCTCCCGCGGCAACCCCGCTGGGATAGCGGGGGCCGTCTGATCTCCACGATGAGATCGGGAGGCCCCCTTATCCTCGTCTCCCGCCCGTTGCATGGGCTTGTGTGCCCCTCACAACGGATCGGCCCAGATCCGCTGTGGGGGAGGGGAGGGCACGCGGTACAGCGCCCTCCCGCCTCTCTCCTTTCCTCTAACCGCACCCCAAAGCCCCTTCCCCTTCTTTATTTTTTTGAGGGTAAATAGGGCATTTCTAGCAAAAACTTCCAACATGAAAAATGTTCCCCACTCAGAGGGGCACCTCCTGTAATTGTTTGAGATTTTTAGGTAGAGTTTTGCTATTTTTAAATCCCTACACAAGGTTTATTTAAAGAAATTAAAAGGCAAATGAGTTTGGAAAATTCCCAAAAAATTATCGGCTCTAATTTAGAGTATTTTACAACTACTACCAAAGTTTGAAGGTGTTGCCTTTTCTTTTGATCCTTTAAAAGTCTTTTGCGAGCAAAATAAACGCCCTAAAGTAAATGAAATTCATTGGGAAAATTGGCGGACTCTCGACGCGTTATTTTAGCTACGTAGTAAAATTATGCGTATCGATCTAAGGAATTGACTAAGTTAAAAGTGCCGACGCGCAATTAGGGTCGCAATCGTTAGGCGACACTGCCAAATCAATAACGCCCAGATAATTAAAAAAGTGAACCCAAGGCACACTGAAATAAGGAATCTCATAAAGTATAAGTCAACTCCGATCGATAACTAAAATAAACAAGCTCCTATGAAGGGAGAAGAGACACCTATGAACGGGGAAAGAACGGAACTTCCTCCTAAGAACAGAGTCGACATTGAAGCCTCCTGTTATGGAGTTATTGGACTACTAACCCATTTATTTATTATGCTATCTAGTCTCGTACTGGTCCTGTATTTACTTTCTGCAATTATTCTTTTAAATCCAGTCTCGCACTGGTCCCCCTACTTATGCTTTCTGTTTATTCTTTTAAATCCAGTCCCGCACTAGTCCCTCTACTTATGCTTTCTGTTTATTCTTTTAAATCCAGTCCCGCATTGGTCCCCCTACTTATGCCTTTTGTTTATTCTTTTAGTAATCCAGTCTCGCACTGGTCCCCCTTACTTATGTTTTCTGTTCGTTCATTTCCAGTACTCCAGTATCGCACTGGTCCCTTATTTACAGCTTTCTGTTCTTTCAATACTCCAGTCTGGTACTGGTCCTATTATTTCGGCCCCTGCTTCTGGCCTCTCTTATATATTTCACCTTTTATATTTACGGTGCTAATCCTGGTCTTAAATTGGCATGCGTCTTGTCCATCATTCCCGTGAGGCCTTAGTTGGAGAAAACTAGGGGTTGAGTTCCTCCTCCAGAGTTAGCTCCAAATAAGGTGCCCCTCGGTTGTTGTGTCTCCCAGTTGAAAGTTGCATAATCGGTCGAGCTAAGAATGCCACGACTGACCTAAAGTGTTTTATCCTCTACTTAATTTGTTGAAGATTGTTTGTTGTGAAAGTGGTGGGTCGGTCACACCCGCAGACCGTTCGTACCGGTACGGGAGGGTCGATGACTCATGGCGGTAGGGAGATGTGCACCACGGGTTATCACCACTTCGAACCCGCTGATTTGCCTCCACTGGTCGGCCTAAATCTCAGAATCGCCGGATGTCGCTCACATCCAGTTAGTACACCAACTGTACGGGATGTCCTGAGTGATACGGTACGACTACGCTCAAAAGTGGCAGGACTGGCCACTGTCACCAACGGCCCCATCGGTGAGGCCCGCGGGGTTCGCTACCCTGCTTGAAGCGAAGCGGTCCAAACTGTATTGACACAGGGTTGTGGTTTTGGGTGTACATGTTTGAATACCTAGAGTGTATGCAAGATAAAATTGAGAATATTGCTATAAACTGCGCGCTACTGTATCGAAGTTACGACCGATAGGCTCTATCGACATATATATACCTGCTGCTAACCTTTCCTTGCTTCGTCTATCTATTTCTGTACTTTAGCCCGCCCCCGGGATATGGATCCGGGGAGGGAATGTGTTTTTCACTTGGCTCTGTGACTAACAGTTATTTTTATAACCATTCACAGGAGATGGGACAGCGCGGAGCCCCCGTACCGCAGGATGACTTACCAGCCTAAGAGATGGCCCAATCAGACACTCCATCCTCGCCCCCTGTCTTTCGCGACGTGAGTCCTAGAGTATAGGACTAGTTAAGGAGCGTCTTGTTATAGTTATGTATAACCCTCGAGGCAGTTGTTGTAAACAATAGGCCATAGCCTTTTCCCCTTATGTAAATATAAGTTGTGTGCTTTGTTTTCCTATTCTATTGCTTCCGCTATGTGATTCTGATGTGTTGTTGTGATTCTTGTGCCTGACAAAGCGACCACTCAGTGCTTGAGAGGGTGGGCAATTGCCATCCGGAAGCGCTAAGTGGGCGTCCTTGGGCAGTAAGACCACCTCTCCCTGAACCAGGTTCATTTTTTTTTCGGGGGGGGGGGGGGGGGGGGGGGGGTCTTACACAAGAGACCCGCAATAGTTTTGCGCCATCTGTGGGAAGGGTGTTCCCAAATACTCCGCAAAGACTCCTGAGTGGAAGTATTTGCTTCAAGGATGTACTCGCTACCGATTGCAATGGCAAGAAGAAGTGCTCGTACTACCGATGAATCATTCCCTAGGGGGCTTATTGATCCATCACCCTCCCACTCGCTCATCAACGCTCCTCTCGTGGAAGGGGCCATGAATGCACCCATTGGGTCACTAGAGGGATGCGTGCTCCAGATGGAAGAACACCAAATCGAGATGCTCGCGCTCCTAAGGAACGGAGGGGCATAACGAGCTCCTAATCTTGCCCGTGAGCAAGACAGACTGCCTCCTCCAATTCTGGATCAGGTTCCGGCCGAGCACATCGCTCGTGAGCACGACATTTAAGAAGAGATCTCCAATGCGGCCAGCTCAGCACGCCCAGTCCATTCGACCAGAGAACCTGAAGCTCATCATCACCACCACCGCCCGGAAGCAGCATGCTTCGGGCATGTTGAAGGAAGGCTCACTCACGAGGAAATTCGAGATGTGAGCGTCGAGGAATACGAACAAGTCCGACGACGGGCTGCTCTAGCTCGCCGCCCACTCCACCACAGATCACCGTTAGCACTCGAGGTCTTGACACAACCAATCCCAGACGGCTTCACGCTCACCAACATGGAGATGTTCGACAAAACAGACGATCCGCTGGAGCATATCTGCCACTTCACCACCGTCATGAGGATTTACAATGTCACTAACCAATTGTTGTGCCAAGTATTCCCGACAACACTAAAAGGACAAGCACACACTTAGTTCCACTCTTTGAGAGAAGGAGTCATCAACAATTTCGTGGAACTAACTCAGTGATTCACCGACTAATTCATCGCCAAACTGATGCGCGCAAAATAGAGCTATAAACGCAAGATACGTGCCGATCAAGTAATAAAATGAGTGAGATCGTTCCCTCGGAGAAGTGATAAATTTAGTGCTCGCAAATACTAGCTAAACCATTTCTTTTAAATTCAAGCGAATCACAATGAGGTTTTAGAAAATTAAAAAATATTAAAATGAAAATTTGAAAAGCTGGATTACTTTTAATAAAAATAAAAATACTTTTTATTTTAAAATCAGTTGAGGAAAACAGTTTTGTGTTCCGATTTCTGACAATTATTATGGTGAATTTTTATGATTTATCTTATGTGAATGTTTTACGAATTATCTTGTAACAATTTTAAACGGAGAAATCCTGATCCTCGATATTGGAAATCTCAATACCCTAATTCCTCTAGTTATCTCTAACGTAGATGAATTGAGAAATATCATGCGTAGTAACAACCGTAGTCACTTAGCGAGGAGAGAAAATCTCTTTCTCTCTTCTCAACTAAATTATAATTATGAAACTCACACTTCTCCTCTCTCGATTCTCGAAGTGTTAGTGAAAATAAAAGAAACTCTGATTAAAGATTTACACCACTCCTCTCTCGATTCTCGTGATGTATGAATGTAGATTTTTAACTCAAAGTACGTGTCTCATCTCTCGATTCTCGAAACGAAAAAGAGAATAAAATTCATAACTCAAGAGTTTTTCAGCAAATTCATAATCCAAATAAGACAATCCATTAACAATCAACAAGATTAAAAGTAATTATTCATCACAAAAATCGACATACTCTCATCATACAAGACTTGAGAGATTTAGTTCATAATGGAGAAAAGAAACCCAAAATTAGAAAGATCTTACAAAACATATTAAGGGAATTTCGGAATTTCTCCCTCAATTTCCTGCAAATGGAAGGTTGCCTCCTCCTTCTCTCTCTTATGGCCGAAATACTCTCCTTAATTTTCTCCCCAAAACTTGTGTGTGTCCTCCTTCCATCATGGGGGAGAATATATAATAGTTTTCCTCCTTGACGCGCCTTAATTGCTGGTCTTAATTGCTGAATAAATGCCTCCCAAGAAGCTTTTTAACCGCCCAATTTGAATTAATTCGAATTGCTGAAAATCTGTAACTGTCAGATTTGTTGTAACAAATATCAGAATTTGTTGCAACAAATTATATTTCGGGATTTTTCTTCAAAGATCTGCTTTTGGCAAGTTGAGACCCTCTTGAATCCTGATTATAACTTCAACTTCCATAATTAATGAAAGTTTACTCCTTCCTAACATAAAATCACATAAAATGAGAATTATTTTCAAACTTAATTGCATATTTAAATATTTATCATTTTGTGACTTTTTAATCAATATTATGTGAATTATGACCATAAAATAATAAGAATGTGACGCCAAGATAACTTCTTTTGGGAAGTTATCACACCTCCACACATATTTCTTTGCTAGTCCCTAGCAAAAATAAATCATTGAAGAAATGGATGAATGAACAAGCAAGAATCTGATTCACCTTACTCTTGAACACAATCAAAACTTACTCAAGGGATTCATATTAACAATTAATAGACTAGTCAATCATTAAAATTTCAAACAATCACAAATTCATTAGTTCAATAAAAGATAAAGCTCTATTAAGATCTCTAGTGTAGTGTGTGTTGTTCCTTAAAATTATTTACTCCCTTATACCTTATTTTTCAAGACTTCCTCATCAAAAGAAAAGAGTGAGAATATGCTGAAACTTTTATAGGGCCTCCACAAGAGTTTGGTGGGTTAATTGATAGAAAATCATATGGGCTAGTATTAGGATTTGACTTTGGCTTGGCTAGTGTTGGAACATGGTTTTTCGTATCCCTTTGATTTGAGAATAACAAATCCTACTTGTATTTGATCTTGTTTGTCATTGTGTTTTTAGCATGCAGGTTTGAACAAATATGACACTAGGTTGCTTCTATTGGTATGGACTTGTTCTCATGCTGAAAAGAAAGGAAGAGAGATAACGCCCGACGTTAACTCTTAACGTCGGCGTTAACTTCTGTTCCCGCAAAGCTGCGTTCGACAAAATGAGAAGTCCGTTCGACAAAATTTTCGTTCGACGAAATTGAGTTCGACGAAATAAGAAGTCCGTTCGACAAAGTTTCCGTTCGACGAAATGACGGGAGAATGAAACTCAGCGCCAGGCATTGGGTCTTAACGCTGGGCGCTATCCGGTCGACGAATTTGGCAAGGAGAAAGGAGCCGTGATTGTAGGAGGAATTTTAGGAATGATTTGCTCAACGCCCGTGTTAGCCTTAACGCCCGACGTTAGTATTGCCTAAAATAAAACAATTCCTAAAGTGCTAGAATCTCCTTCCTCTTCCGAAGATCCGAGCCATCAATATGTTGTTATACATGGTCAACACCCGGCGTTAGTACTTAACGTCGGCGTTAGCTCAAAGTCTATAAATTGAAGGATTTTGTCTTCTCCAACTACTGATTGTGGAGGCCTATTCCAGCACTCTGAATTATTTGCGAGGGCCGTATTTCCAGACCACAAAAGAACTCCCACTCAATTTCAAAAGGAGGAATAAAAGGAGGCTTGGATCAACACGATAACTCAACACGAAGAACACACACTTGTACTTCATCGATCTTCAGCGATTCTTCGTCGTCTCCTTCAGATTACCTCATAGGGAGTATTTGTATTTGTATTTTATCTTTGTAATCGGTTCGTTAATTCGCCTCGTGTTGGTGACTAGGTCTGGGTAGGACTTAGGGAGTAATTCACCTCGTGTTGGCGACTAGGTCTAGGGAGTAGATCTAGGGGTACTCGAGGCCTTTCTGGTGATAGATTGGCTAGAGCGGCTTGAGGCCGTATCTGGGGAGAGATCAGGTAAAGCCAACCGGTTCGTGGGGATACGAGTCGGTATAGAAAACGAAAAGAGTCTTTCATATTTCGCCTCGATTTCTAGCGTCATAGAAATCCGATTTTATAATCAATTTTATAAATGATAATCATACCTTTTCATGTTTAATAAAATTGATTTGATTTCGAATTACAATCTCTTTACTTTTGATTTAACTTACTTCTAATAAAATATCAAAAGTTTTCTATTAAATAATAAAGTTTTCTAAAACCCTTATTCACCCCCCTCTAAGGGCGCCTACAGATCCAACAACTAGGACTTTTGTGGTTAAATTTTGATAGTTGAATGGTATTTCCCTAGTTTAAAATCTTAATAACTCTCCATATCATGGGGTTTAATTCATACAACAACACATCTTTTATTTAAGCCCATAGTTGGGATCATTCCAAATAGGTGTACACATATTTAGGCCACATATCACTATGACACTTATACACAATTTATTTTTCTTTTCTTTTTTAATGGTCATAGTTGGGATCATTCCATATAGGTGTACACATATTTAGGCCACATATCACTATGACACTTATACGCAATTCTTTTCTTTTTAAATTAAACACCCAAAATTTGGAAAGTTTACTAAGAAATAACTAGTGAAAATTGTAGTGACATTATGCTTGGTTAATTGTATCAAAATGAAAAGGTTCAAACTCAAAAGATAATGGATGATCAAAAAGTAGGCTTTTATGGTGCGAAGAGATCCAAAGATGACCTTAATCATTTTACCAATAAACTGACCAATCTCAATGTCTTAGCTTAAATCATTGACTCAGTTCTTGCTCACCCTTTCACTATTAAATTCAGAAGCAATTAAAATTAATTTAAAGAAAGCAAACTATTTTAAGGAATAAAGTGCATAGAAGAATTCTTAAGAGAGCTTTAAAACATCTTACTAACTTCCAAGTCATAATCTGAACTTTTAGGATTAACTAGCCTATCAATCAACTTAAATTGAAAATCTAGAGTAGTTTTCAAAACAACGATTACAAGAGTGAAGTTCTTCAGATTTAAGATTTAATAACATGTTTATCATCCACATGGTGAAGGATATCCCCCCCCCCATACATAGAACATTGTTAGTCTCTAGCAAAGGTGTTATTTTGTAACAAAAGATATGCAAAAGTGGTATTTCAGTAAATCCTTTAAAATAAGTTCATTATTGTAGGGCTTCCCTGGTTAATCACTTGTATACATCCAGCCTGTTCTTGGAAATGGTGAACTTCTTCGATCACCAAAACAAGGATGAAGAGAGCAAGGAAGATATCCCTCTTTGGAGCTATCATCTGCAAGAAAGTTAAATATCTACTAACTAATAATTTTTCGAATAATAATAATCATAATAATAAGCACCAGGCACAAATTCATTTTTGAAAGTAACCCAAAATGAGATTCTAGCAGCAGTAGATAATTGTTTGTTCATACGCAAAATATAGCATCAAGCTATTTTAAAAGTTTTTCTCAAAATGGCAGTCTAGATAAAAGCTAAGAGTGTTTGTGAAAACACTAATCGTCCTCAGCACTGTCAGCGACATCATCCGCATGATCGTCCCCACCTTGGTCTTCATCCTCCTCGTCGTCATCGTTGAACAAATAAGCATCCTCCATATCATCACTGGAACCGTCTTCAGTCTCCTCCGACAGTGAAGGATCCGTACATTTTCCTCTGGAATTTAACAGATATCTGTTATCATCGAACGTCCTTAGAAATGGCAAGCTTTGATTTCCCACTAGAAGAAGGCTATGTCGAAGAAGTAATCGCTGATTTCGAAGAATAGCTAGCAGTCGTGTGTCAACCACCATGTGATGATTCCGTTGGTGCTCCTTCATGTATTGTGAAGTTGCCAGAACAATATCCATACGTGTTTGGTCTTGGGAAGAGTCTTCACGGGTCTTTCGATGTTTGCTTGAGGATGTTCCAACTTCATGCTTTGGCAGAATTTTGGGATCATCCAATACTTTGATATTCGAGGTGACTACATTTTGAGTAATGTGATGTGAAACTGTGGTGACTAAATCCCCATATCCCATGCTTACTCCCATATGCCGACAAAGCTCAGTAATTAAAGTAGGAAACCATAATTGGTTCCCTTTCTCCGAAGCTGCTTTTGCCCTAATCTGTTCACAGATTATTCTCCCGACATTAATTGGGATTCCTTGTATAATACAGTAGATCAGCAAAGCCCTATCCAATGATACGTTGTTAGGGTTCTTGGTTGGTAGCAGGATTGAATTGATGAATAAAAGCCAAACCTTAGCCTATCTAGTAAAACATGCGGCTTTGAAGACATGTTTGGTAGGGTTCGCCCATGGATCGTCCTTGTTAACACACAAAATCGTGGCGATGTCTTCTGGGGAAAGTGTAGTTTTCAACGAGGAGTATTCATCAATGCCCTTGTTCTTCACGTCTAAAAATTCATTCAAATATCGTGCAGAAAAATTGACTTCCTTTCCCCTGACCATAGTAATGTCGTGCTTCTGAAACCTTGCATTCGAGTAAAATTCGTATACCCATAGTAGGACAGCCTCCGTTCGGGGACTGCAAAATGATGTCCAACCCTGGTTGTTGATTTGAGCTTCATACATGATGCTCCACTTTTGTTGCTCCAATACGAAGCCCCGCTCATAAATTACTGGTTTCTTCTTGATCTTTTCAAAAAGAGCTTGAGCATCATTACTAACAAACCACAAGTTTTTTCGGGCAACCCTCTTTACTTATTCTTTTTTTGTTGAAGTCATGGTGTCTATGGGAAAAGAGGGTTTGATAAGATCTAACCCTAGTTTGAAACGAAATGAAATAAAGCATAAAGAAGGAGGCTTACCAGCTAACGGAGGGTCCGAGATGAGAACAAGAGCCGTTGAAGCTCACCGCCTGCGCAGTCAGGACGCCGTGTTGTCCAGCGAAAAGAGGGTCAGGGGAAGGGTTTTTGCTGTTTTGGAGACGAGAAGCCAGGGAATGATTAGGTCGGGGGACAAGAATGTCGCGATAAGTGTTTCAAAACGTCTAGTATTGATTAGCCTCTGATTAGGATAATTAAGATTTGTCTTAATTATTCTTTATTGACAATTAATCGTAGATTAAGGAGTTGTAATAATAACCTCGGCTTAACCGTTTAATAGGATTTTTTTGATTGAATTAGGTGCGGTTGAACGCATGATTTAAGGATGTCTGATTTGAATATTGTGTTGGCCAGAAACTGTGCTAAAAATGGATTGCATGTGCGATGTTATAACAATGGTAAAAATTTTGTTTTAACAAAATTTCCGAGAATAAATCTGGACCAGATTTTTGTAAGTTTGTCTCGAACTTAACTAAACTGCAGAATTCTGAAGCATTGCTTAAAGTAATAAGATAACTAAATATTAAACTTGGGTTGCCTCCCAAGAAGCGCCTTATTTCAAGTCCCGACATGACATCAATCATGCTTATGAAACATTAGGCCAACCGAATGAACGAAACCATCCGTTCATTCTCGAATTCTCTATAAATTTTTAATCTCTCACCATTCACTTTGAATTCAGAATTATCTTTCTCATTCAAAATAGTCACTGCTCCATATGGGTGTACTTCTTTTACCCGGAATGGTCCTGACCAATGAGATTTGAGTTTTCCGGGGAATAATTTTAACCGTGAATTAAATAAAAGAACTAGGTGTCCTGGCTCGAAATGTTTTCCCCTCAAACGTTGGTCATGCCATTTCTTAGTTTTTTCATTGTAAATTCGGGAATTCTCATAAGCATTCATCCTTATTTCTTTCATCTCATTTAATTGCAAGACTCTTGATTTTCCTGCTTGGTCATAATCATAATTAATCTTTTTAATGGCCCAATGAGCTCTATGTTCTAATTCCAAAGGCAAATGACAAGCCTTTCCGTAAACTAATTGGTAAGGAGCTAAACTTATTGGTGTCTTATAGGCGGTCCTATACGACCACAAGGCATCATTTAGCTTTTGAGACCAATCTTTACAATTGAAACTTATGGTCTTTGTAAGAATTTACTTTATTTCTCTGTTAGACACTTCGGCTAAACCATTGGTTTGAGGGTGGTATGCCAGTGCTACCTTATGTTTGACTCCATATTTCCTTAAGAGTGACGCAAATTGATAATTACAAAAATGACTACCTCCATCGCTTATTATTTCTCTCGGGGTTCCAAAATGGTTAAATATGAAGTTTTTTAAGAAATGTAACACTATTTTTGCATCATTTTTGGTAGTAGCGATTGCTTCCACCCACTTGGACACATAGTCAACAGATAGTAGTATGAAAACATTGCCTTGAGAGTTAATAAAAGGCCCCATGAAATCTATTCCCCAAACATCAAACAACTCAACTTCTAAGATTGTATTCATCGGCCAAGAATTATTTTTCTTTAAATTGTCACTTCTTTGACAACGATCACATTGTTGTACAAATTCTCTAGCATCTTGGAATAAAGAGGGCCAAAAGAATCCCGATTCTAATACCTTCATGGTCTTTCTATTTCCCATAAAATGTCCTCCGTAAGGGGAGTTGTGACATTTCTCTAGAATATGCTTTATCTCTCCTTCCATGACACAACGTCTTATCATCCCATCAGCCCCAATTTTAAATAAGTAAGGATCATCCCATACATAAGATCTAACTTGGTGCAAAAAACTTTTCTTTTGTTGAAATTAAAATCAGAAGGGATAATTTTACTTGCTAAATAGTTCACATAATCAGCATACCATGGTAAAGGATATTCACGAACAGCTAAAATCCTTTCATCGGGAAATCTTTCATTAATTTTCGAACGTGGTAGAGGGTTTGTAGATTCTATCCTTGATAGATGATCAGCTACTGGGTTATCTACCCATTTTCTATCTTTGATTTCAAGATCAAACTCTTGTAATAATAAAACCCAACGGAACAACCTCGGTTTAGCATCCTTCTTCTCCATGAGATATCGAATAGCCGCATGGTCAGTAAATACAATAACATTAGTATAAAGGAGATAGGATCTAAATTTTTTAAAAGCAAACACTACGGCTAATAATTCTCTTTCGGTAGTGGTATAATTGATTTGAGCCTCAACTAAAGTTTTGCTAGCATAGGCTATTGTATAAAAGATCCTCTCCCGGACTTGGATTAATACAACACCAACTACGTAATCGCTAGCATCACACATGAGTGTAAAAGGATCTCCCCAATCGGGAGCCACTATAATAGGTGCTGTAGTCAATCGGGTTTTAAGTTGATTAAACGCAAAAAGACAAATATCATTAAAATCAAACTTAATATCTTTTTCCAATAAACTGCTTAATGGTTTAGCGATTTTAGCAAAATCCTTTATGAATCTCCTATAAAAACCCGCATGTCCTAAGAAACTTCGTAGAGTTTTTATATTCTTTGGTGGTGGTAATTTTTCTATAACCTCAATTTTCGCTTTGTCAACTTCTAACCCATTTTTCGAAACATGATGTCCAAGGACTATTCCCTCACGCACCATAAAATGATATTTTTCTCAATTTAGAACCAAGTTAGTTTCCACGCAACGAGAGAGCACTCTTTTCAAACAATATAAACATTCATCAAATGTTTTTCCGAAGATGGAAAAATCATCCATAAAAATTTCTATGACATGATCCATAAGATCAGAAAATATAGCGATCATGCAACGTTGAAAAGTGGCCGGTGTGTTGCATAAACCAAACGGCATCCTCCTAAATGCGAATGTTCCATAGGGACATGTAAAGGTTGTCTTTTCTTGGTCTTCCGGATCTACGGTGATTTGATTATATCCGGAATACCCGTCTAAGAAACAAAAGAAATCATTACCGGATAATTTATCAAGGACTTGATCTATGAAAGGTAATGTAAAATGGTCCTTTCTAGTGACTTTATTAAGCTTCCGATAATCCATGCATATTCGCCAACCCGTGATAGTCCTAGTCAAAATTAATTCATTTTTAGCATTCTTTACTACCGTCATTCCCCCTTTCTTAGGTACACATTGAACTGGGGAAACCCAAGGACTATCGAAGATGGGGTATATTATTCCAGCATCTAACCATTTTATTATTTCTTTTTTCACTACTTCTATCATAGGTGGACTAAGGCGTCGTTGAGGCTCTATGGATCCTTTAAACGATTCTTCCAAAAGAATTTTATGCATACATAACGAAGGATTGATTCCTCTAATATCTGCTATAGTCCAACCTATGGCCAATTTATATTGTTTTAAGAGGTTTATTAATTGCCTATGTTGTTCCCGCAATAGGTTTGAGTTAATTATAACCGGTAACGTATCATTTTCTCCTAAATATGCATAAGAAAGATGTGTCGGTAAGGGTTTTAATTTAAGAATTGGTGGGGTTATTATTGATGGCTCGGACGCACTTGACCCCTCTTTCATATTTAATGGTTTAGGAATACGGAAAAATGTCGCTTGACATGCACCTAACTCCAGGCACTCTTCCTCATCGTCAAGAGATTCAACAAAATCAGAGAAAAATTTTAGTTCAACTTCTTCATTATCAATCTCATCACTTCTCCTAAATTCATGAAGCATTAAACTATTTGCCTCTTCCATCTTATCGTCCTCACGATCAGGGAATTTCATGGCTTTGAGGATGTTGAATGTGACTTGCTCATCATTCACCCTCATGGTGAGTTCTCCTTTATGAACATCAATCAACGTTCTCCCGATTGCTAAGAAAGGCCTGCCTACTATGATAGGAACCTCCTTATCTTCCTCCATATCAAGAACAACAAAATCTGCCGGAAAAATAAATTTTTCTACTTTGACTAAAACATCATCCGCAATTCCTTTTGGGAAGGTAAGAGATTTATCTGCCAATTGTAAAGTTAAAGATGTTTTAGTTATTTCTCCTAATCCCAATTTCTTATAAATTGATAATGACATTAAATTTATGTTTGCGCTTAAGTCGCACGAAGCTTTCCCTTCGAATTGATATCCAATGGAGCAAGGGATAGTGAAGCTTCCCAGATCTTTTAACTTAGGCGGTAATTTCTTTGGAAGGATTGCACTACACTCATGTGTAAGTGCTACCATTTTATTTATGCCAAATTTCCTTTTCTTGTTTAAAATATCTTTCATAAACTTCACGTAGCTTGGCATTTGCTCCAAGGCTTCGGCAAAGGAAATGTTAATTTGAAGCTTCTTAAAGATTTCTAGAAATTTCTGAAATTGTTGATCAAGTTTACTCTTCCTTAATCTTTGAGGAAATGGTGGAGGTGGATAAATGATTTTATTTTCTTTTTCTTTAGGAGGGTTTGCATTTTTTTCCTTCATGTTCTCTCCTAAAATTTCTCCTTCGTCTCCAATTTTATTTCCTTCTATGATTATTTCTTTATTAGACTTATTCAAAGGGTTGATGTACATATTAGTGTTGATGTTATTATTTCCTTATGGATCATTCCTTTTGTCGCTCACCAACTCTCTTCCACTATGTAATGATATCGCTTTACATTGATTATTATCTCCCTTGGGATTGAGAGTAGTATCCGTGGGTAGTGCACCCGGTTTTCTTATACTTAAGGTCGCAGCTATCTGTCCTAATTGAGACTCAATCATCCTCATGGATCCTTCTAGACTAGTGAAACGTGCTTCATTTTTTTGCATTGACTCCATGATAAAGTCGTCAGTTATTTTCCTAGAAATTCTCGCTTGATTTGGATGATGATTTTGATGATTTTGGTGAGGAGGGTTGGGATTAGAATTAAATAAATGAGTTGGTGTTGAACCATTACCACTATTTTTCCAAGAGAAATTAGGATGGTTTCTCCACTCGGGGTTATAGTGATTTTGATAAGAGTTTGAGTTTTGTTTAAATTGGCCTCCTATGTAATTTACTTCGTCGCTCCCACCTACAAGTTGTTCTATTGTTAAATTAGGATTGGAGGTGATCATGGGAGTGGTTAAGCTATTAACTTGAGGATTCATTTGATTTGGATTTACAGTCAACGCATCTAATCTTTTATTAATCGAATTAAATTGAGATGCCATTTGTGCTGCAAATGATGTGAATTGATCAACTTGATATAATCCGGCCGTGGGGGGAAGGTTGTGATTGACGCTCAATAGAATGGTAATTATTAGAAGATAAGTCTTCCAAAATACCGTAAGCATCCTCCGGACATTTATTCATGAGGGATCCTCCTGCAGCTCCATCTACTTGTATCATTGTAGATGTCTGGAGGCCATTATAGAAGGTCCACACTTGTTGGTGGATAGCAAGTCCATGATGAGGACATTTTCTAAGTAATTCCTTAAAGCGTTCCCACGCATCATAGAGAGTTTCTCCATTCGCTTGCATGAACGTGGAGATATCCCTCATTAACTTAGCGGTTTTGGTTGGGGGGAAATATTTGGCCAAAAAATTTTCAATTAAAATGGCCCAAGTAGTTATAGAACCATGAGGCCACGAATTCAACCAATCTTTAGCTTTCCCTTCCAGGGAGAAAGGAAACAATAGCAATCTAATGGCTTCTTCAGATGCGCCATTAATTTTGAACGTATCACATATTTCTATAAACGTTCTTAAATGTGAATTGGGGTCTTCATGATTATGGCCACCAAACTTATTATTTTGGACAAGTTGCATAGCAGTTGAATCAATTTTAAAATTATTAGCTTCGATTGTGGGTCTAGCGATACTAAATTGTACCCCTCCCTGATAAGGCATGTTATAATCACGACAAGTTCTTCTATTTTCTGCTTGATGTCCATTATGTTCTACTTGGCCTCCTAAATCTTGACCCTCTTGGTGAATTTCATTATCATTATTATTATTTGGTTCCATCAAATAAGAAATACTATGTTCCAACCTAGTTGATTTTCTATTTCGTCTACAGGTTTGCTCAATTTCAATGTTTAATGGTAATAATTCAACTGATCGAAACCTGGACATACACTATAAAATTCTAATTAACAATTGATAAAAACTTGACCTCTAATTACTAGGGTTCACTAATATTGCAAGAAAAATACAAAATTCGTCGCACTTCCCCGACAATGGCGCCAAAAACTTGATGCACGCAAAATAGAGCTATAAACGCAAGTATACGTGCCGATCAAGTAATAAAGTGTGAGTGAGATCTTTCCCTCGGAGAAGTGATAAATTTAGTGCTCGCAAATACTAGCTAAAGCGTTTCTTTAAATTCAAGCGAATCACAATGAGGTTTTAGAAAATTAAACAATATTAAAATGAAAATTTGAAAAGCTGGATTACTTTTAATAAAAATAAAAATACTTTTTATTTTAAAATCAGTTGAGGAAAGCAGTCTTGTATTCCGATTTCCGACGATTATTATGGTGAATTTTTATGATTTATCTTATGTGAATGTTTTACGAATTATCTTGTAACAATTTTAAACGGAGAAATCATGATCTCTCGATATTGGAAATCTCAATACCCTAATTCCTCTAGTTATCTCTAACGTAGATGAAATGAGAAATATCGTGCGTAGTAACAACCGTAGTCACTTAGCGAGGAGAGGAAATTGTTGAAACACGTTCTTCTGCATCCCTTTGATTTGAGAATAACAAATCCTACTTGTATTTGATCGTATTTGCCTTTGTGTTTTTAGCTTGCAGGGTTTCACAGGTATAACACTAGGATGGTGGATTATTGGCTTGGAGCTGCTCAGAAACTGAAAAGTGGAATGATGGCTAACGCCAGACATTAGCACTCAATACAGGGCGTTGACGCTCGTTCCAACCGTGATGATTATGGCAAGAAGGAAGCAACCGTGATTGCAGGGGCATTTTAGGAATAATATTGTTCAATGCCAGCGTTGGCTTCAACGCCAGGCGTTAGGGTTGCCTAAAATGAAAGTTTCCTAAGTTGCTGAAATCGCCTTCTTCTCTTGGAGATCCGTGCCTTAAAAATATTACTAAACTGGGTCAACGTCAGGCGTTAGGCTCAACGCCAGCGTTATCATCCAGCTCTATAAATAGGTGGATCTCGTCTTCTCCAGGCACCAATCAAGCAAAGCCTTATTCCAGCACCTCATAAACCTATTCAAGGTCGTATTTTCCCCACCATTATCTCCCACAAACATTCGATCAAAGAATTCGAGGAGGACTAGATCAACGCTTACACAACGCGAAAAATGCACGCTTCGACTTTAAGAATACTCAGCGCGTCTTCGCCACCTCCAGAATTCTTATAGGGAGTTGTTTGTTATTTAAATTTTGTATTTCATTTGTAACACCTTTTTGTAATCGTTCGTTAAATTCGCCTCGTGTTGGCGACTAGGTCTGCGTAGGACTTAGAGAGAAATTCGCCTCGTGTTGGCGACTAGGTCTAGGGTGTAGATCTAGGAGGTGCTCAAGGCGTTTCTGGGATAGAAAGGCTAGAGCGGCTTGAGGCCTTATCCGGGGTAGGATAAGCTAAAGCCAACCGGTTCATGGGGATACGAGTCAGTATATAAAACAAAAAGAAATTTATTATTGGTTTTGTAATTCCTTATTTTATAATAATAATGCATGTCTCTACTTTATTTCAATTGTTGTGTTTGATTTCCTTCAAAGTATTTCAAAAATATTAAAAATATATCATAAGTTTTTAAACCCTTATTCACCCACCTCTAAGGGCGCCTTCAGATCCAACAAGTGGTATCAGAGATAGGTTATTCCAAATCGGCTTAACAACCGGGAATAATGGCGTCTCATGATCTCGCTTTTCCAGAAGGTCAGGGTGTTAGTCGACCACCTCTTTTTTCTGGGTCAGATTTCAATTACTGGAAAAATCGAATGATGTGTTTCCTCATGACCATGGATGTGGAATTATGGAATATGGTAGAGGTTCGGTACTCTCCTCCTACAATTGTAGTGGGAGAAGCAACATTGCTAAAACCGAAGGATAAGTGGGACGATAACGATAAATTAAGGTGCAAAAATAATGCTAAGGCTATGAACGCTTTATATTGTGCTTTAAATAGAACTGAGTTTAATAGAATTTTTGCATGTACAACTACTTATGATATTTGGAATCAATTGGATGTTACTCATAAAGGTACTTCGCAGGTAAAAGATGCAAAGCTATTCCAACTGGAATCTGAATGTGAAAAATTCAGGATCGATACCGAAGAGGATATCAACTTGATGTACACTCGCTTCACCAAGATCATCAACGCTTCAAGAGCACTTGGAAAGATCTATTCGGACGGGGACTTGGTCAGGAAGATTCTTCGCTCTCTACCTCCAAGGTTCAATCCAAAGGTGACGGCCATCTCGGAGTCGCACAACCTTAGAACACTGCAGATCGAGAACCTTATTGGGAATCTCAAAACCCATGAGGTAGAACTCCAGATTCAACACGATGAATACAACAAAGAGCCAAAGAAGAAGGCGCAGGATCTAAAATCAAAGAAGGAGAGCATCAAAGATGATGATGAAGATGAAGAAGGTCTCCCAGTGAAGAACTTCAGGAAGTTCATTAGGAATCCGGAAAGGAGAAATACCTTCCAAAAATACTTCCAAAGGGACGCTCGACGAAAAGGATCTTCCTCGTCATCAAAGAAAGAAAAAGGAAGCGAAGATGAAGGAGAAAGACCACCACCGGAGTGCTACCACTGCAGAAAGGTCGGGCACATTCGGAGCCAGTGCCCGAAGTATCAAAAGGAGCAAAAAGAACAATACAAAGCGAAGGAGAAAAAGAAAGTATTAAAAGCTGCAACCTGGGATGATTCTTCCTCTGAAGAATCAAGCGAGTCTGAGTCAAGCAGTGAAGAGGAGGCAAACCTATATCTAATGGCAAAAGGCAACGATGAAGAATCCAGTGCTCTGAGCGACACTGAGGTAACTCCTCCCATCTTAGAAGAACTCTATGATGAATTTGTTCTAACTTGTAAAGCTTATGATAAAAGTATAGAAGATAATATTATTTTAAATCGTGAAAATGAATCAATCATTAAAGAAAATCATAAACTTACAAAGAAATTAATTTCCCTTGAAAAGAGAAAGGTTTCATGTCAAGAGTGTGAGCACTCCTTATATAAAACAAAAGAACTTAAAGTTTCTCTTTCTAAGACCCTCTCACAAATCAAAACACTTACAAAGGAAAAAGGGACATAGAAAGAAAACTAAAAACCTCTCTCTTGCAAATTGAAAATAACAAAAAGGGGTTTGAAAATAAATGCGTAACAATTGTACAAGAAAATACTTTTCTTAAAAGCCAAAATCATAAACTCAATATGGCCATAAAAATTTTCGGGTTAGGGCAAAAATCCCTGGATATGATATTGGGAAACCAATGTTATGGTTCTGGGAAGTTTGGGCTCGGATATCAAAATGAGCCCTATTGCCCGGCGTTAGCCACTAACGTTGGCGGTAGCTCAACAGTTAAAAAATCTCCCGTCTTTTCTAATGTTCAAAAAGCATCCTTCAAGAGAAATGTAGAAATTCAGAAAAGGGTCTCAACCCCTTTTATCTCGTGTGCAAATTGTCTTAAATTTGGACACAAGTCTAGCTCATGTAGGAACGTAAAACAACGATCGTTAAAACAAATCTGGGTACCTAAGAAATGCACTTACTCTATGGGTGGTACCTTATGGGTATCCAGATCTTTACTCTCATCTACTTTCTAGATTTGCAGGAAGGCCAAGGAAGCGGAGGACGTGTGGTACTTGGACTCAGGCTGCTCCAAGCACATGACGGGGAACAAAGCAAAATTCCTTAGCCTAGAAAAGAAGAAAGGAGGGATCGTAACGTTCGGAGATAATGGTAAAGGAAGGATCATGGGAGTAAGTACCGTGGGTAATGAATCCTTTCTTATCTCAAATGTTCTTTATGTGAAAGGATTAAAACATAACCTAATATCTATAAGCTAATTGTGTGATAAAGGATTAAATGTATTATTTGAATCATCCACTAATCTTTGCAAAATATTTAATCCTAACACAAAAGTTGTTTTACTCACTGCACCTAGAATTCACAACGTTTATATAATTTCCTTTCATGAACTTTCAAAATCATCTATCAAATGTTTTATAACTAAAAATGACGAGTTAGAACTTTGGCATAGACGTTTAGGTCATGCAAGTACAAAGCTCATTTTAAAGTTAGCCAAAAAGGAATTGATTAGATGATTGCCTAAATTAAATGGAAACTTGTCTTCTCTATGCTCTCCATGTCAAAAAGGAAAGTTTACAAAATCATCCTTTAAAAGCAAAAATGAAATCTCTACTTCAAAACCATTACAATTAATTCATATGGATCTCTTTGGTCCTGTTAGCACTGCAAGTCTTGGTGGTAGAATATATAATTTCATTCTAATTGATGATTTCTCTAGATATTGTTGGACGTTATTTCTCTCTTCCAAATCTGATGCGTTTTGCAAATTCTCAAAATTATGTACTCGTATTCAAAATGAACTAGATTTAAAAATAAAATTCATTCGCTCAGATCATGGAGGAGAATTTGAAAATGAAAATTTTAAATCTTTTTATGAAATGTTAGGGATTAAACATGAATTCTCCGCACCTCGCACACCTCAACAAAATGGTGTTGTAGAAAGAAAGAATAGGATAATCCAAGAACTAGCACGCACCATGTTATCTGAATATAAATTGCCTAAGTCCTTTTGGGCCGAAGCCGTAAGCACATCATGTTATGTAATGAATAGAGTCATGCTTCGCCCATCACTTAATCTCACACCGTATGAACTATATTATCAAAAGAAACCTAACGTATCATATTTTAAAGTATTTGGTTGTAAATGTTTTATTCTTAATACAAAATATTCGTTAGGAAAATTTGATGAAAAATGTGATGAGGGTATATTTCTTGGATACTCTTCAACCAGTAAAGCCTATGAAATATTTAACAAAAGATCGAGTAAGGTTGAAGAGTCTATTAATGTTAAATTTGATGAATTTATTCCATATGCAGAAAGACTCCCTACAGGAACAAATGATGAGCATGTGCCCTTTGTGGAGCACGACGAAGAGGAGCCTTCCCAAGAAGAAGAGGAGAAGTCTAAGGAAGATGAATATGTGCCCCCAAGCGTCTTGAACTTCTCGAAAATCCATCAGAAAGAGCTAGTCATTGGGGAGCCTTCTGCTGGGGTGAGAACTCGATCTTCCCTTCATGAATCATTTTAAAATATTTGCTTTGTTTCTGAAATCGAACCTAAAAATATTTCCACTGCCTTAAATGACGAATTTTGGTTTTTGGCTATGAATGAAGAGTTAGATCAATTTGAAAGAAATAAAGTTTGGAACCTAGTAGAACGCCCATCTAATCATCCTGTTGTTGGTGTAAAATGGATCTTTAAAAATAAATTAGATGGTGAATCTAGGATTACAAGAAATAAAGCTCGCTTAGTCGCTCAAAGTTTTTCTCAAATCGAGGGGGTAAATATTGAAGAAACTTTTGCACCCGTTGCTCGCTTAGAATCCATACGAATATTTTTGGCATTTGCAAGTTTTAAACAAATAAAATTATTTCAAATGGATGTTAAAAGTCCTTTCTTAAACGGGTTTATAAAAGAAAAAATTTATGTAGAACAACCCCCCGGTTTTATAAATGAAAAAATTCCAAATCATGTTTACAAATTAGAAAAAGCGCTTTATGGTTTAAAACAAACACCTCGTGCCTGGTATGATAGGCTTACATCATTTTTATTAAAGCACGGTTTTGTTATGGAAAGTGCCAACAACACACTCTTCATTAAGCATAATAATAACGATCTAATTATTTTACAAATATATGTTGATGATATCATTTTTGGGGCCACTAATGAAGAGTTGTGTAATGAAGTAGTTTTAGTAATGAAAAATGAATTTGAAATGAGTCTTGTAGGAGAACTATCATATTTTCTTGGTTTTCAAATCTCACAACGAACTGATGGTATCTTTAGTTGCCAAACGAAATATGTTCATGATATGCTTAAAAGATTTGGATTTGAAAATCTTAAACAAGCCTCTACTCCTATGAGTGCTTCTTTAAAACTAGGAAAAGATGAATCTGGAATTTCCATTGATCAAACTTTATATAGAGGCATGATAGGATCTCTTCTATACTTAAGTGCATCTAGACCAGATATAATGTTTGTCGTATGCCTATGTGCTCGCTTTCAAGCCAATCCAAAAGAATCTCATTTAAAGGCGGTAAAACAAATTTTTAGATATCTAATTGGCACGTCTAAATTAGGACTTTGGTATCCAAATAATGATTCTTTTGTATTACATGGATACTCTGATTCTGATTATGCGGGTTGTTCCTTAGATAGGAAAAGCACTAGTGGTACATGTCACTTCTTAGGTCCTTCTCTAGTTGCATAGTCAAGTAGGAAACAAAATTCTGTTGCCCTCTCCACAACCGAGGCGGAATATATTGCACTAGGAAGCTGGTGTGCCCAAGCATTATGGATGACTCAAACCTTAGAAGACTTTGGAATTCATCTAACTAATATTGAACTTAAGTGTGACAACAAAAGTGCTATTGATTTAACCAATAACCCTGTTCATCACTCAAGATCCAAACACATGGATGTTAAACATCATTTCATTAGGGATCACATAAAGAAGGAACACGTTCATGTTAACTTTATTGGCACTGAATCACAACTTGCAGACATCTTCACCAAGCCTCTTCCTGATTCACGTTTTGCTCTACTTCGACTAGAATTAGGAGTCTTAGAGTTACTACCTTGAAACTATTCTCATGCTATGTCTCCTCAAAATTAAATCAAAAAATATATATATAAATATTTTCAAAACACCAAAATATGACAAAATAAGCCTTCTAAACATCTCCAAACTCTCTGAAATTTCTACATCAAAAAGGCATATATATATATTATTTCAAAGATTTTTTTTCAAAATCCCTGAAAAATAGAGTTCTGATTGGGCGTTAACTACTTAACGCCAGACGTTAACGATTTTGGCCCAATTGATTTTCTGCTTTTTCATATATATTTTTGGTATTTTTCTAATGATTTTTCTCTGTTTCTTTTCTCAGAGTTGAAATTATTTTGTTAGTAAATTGATTGTTTTATTCCAAAATACAAAAAAATTCAAATAATTTAAAAATGATCAAAAATATTTTTTTGTCATCTTTTTTGCTTTAAAATATCTACAAATTTTTGGTTTGACTATATGACTTCATAAGAGCAAACATCTTAGTCATGTTTTGTGTTTCAAATGGTCAAAATTGTTTTTGGCATACACTTAAAGATTGTCTTCAATGTCTAATTTCAATTTCAAATTTTCTAAACATTATTTTTGTCGTGCCTTGACCTTAATCTGATTATGTGCAATGAAATAGTCTATAGATAATTGTGTATGATTTCCTAGCATGCCTCTAAGTGTGAGTAATGCTTTATGTTAATCAATGACTTAAACGCTCACTTTTTTGGTAATCTACATGTGTTTATAATCTTAGTCTTGCATGATTGTGTAGTGTAATAGTTTTAACACATTAAGTTGTATATCGAAATTACCTACACCTTCATTCAAATTTCTTGCACACATAGAAGTGTTATCTTAATAATATTAATGCTTGCAACAACAAGTGAATTTGGAGACCTTTGGCCCAAAATAAAAATATGAAATAATATGCCAAAGTTAACTCCACCAAGCACTACTCAGCCTCCTGATAAGTCTTAATGAGCATTGTGAGGTTGAGCACCTTGGAATGAATTGTAAAGTATCTTGTGCAAACATTGACTTTTATCACTTCTATTTTGCACACCGGATCACTAAAATAAAATATTTATAAAAATGCTTATGTGATCCCCCAAGCAATACTTCGCTCTCTGACAAGTCTTAATGAGGATTGTGTGGGCGAAGCACCTTGGTAGTTGTACTTATGTTATGTGCTTTGAAATTGTATTCTAACATTGATGTGTGGAAGTAATTATAAGATTACAATCTTAATATGGTTATTACTATTTCATTATATATGTCATGTATTTTGATTATTTCACTTGTATACTTTTATCAAAACACCTTATGCACACATCATTGTTTCTCATAAAGCTTCTACTCATGAGAATTGGATCTTATTGCAAAATTACATAATTCTCTAAAATCTTAAGTAAAAGCACTAGATTGCAATGCATGATTTCTACAATGTTTTCTTTACTTGAAATACAAATTGGTTACATTGTGGTTCTAATCTTTTTGAATATGCTAAATCATGCTTGCCTATTTGCTATGACATTTTTCATGTTATTTGCTCAAATGTGAAGCGTCTAAGCATATTGTTGGAAATGTCAAACCAAAAACTAAAATTTTTTCCCTTAAAAACTTTGTTTTTATCTTTCAGCATTCCTATATTGCTTGTTTTACCATGCTTTCTCATGCATATTTCTAAAGGTTTCTTCACTTGTGCTTGCCAAACTATATTGCATTACTTTTATCAAGTAGTAATCTTCTTAAAAAGAAAAAGAATTAATTTGAAATGCAAGTGATAGAATTCCTCTAGTAAAACCATAAAATGATATGATCGTTCACGCTTATCATATATTTTTCCGTTGTGCTACTCTCTCCCCAATCTCGATCATGACTTACCTTATTGTTACACATAGCTCTTAATCTTCTCCTGGTTATGTCCCATCTTTTGTCTTCTCTATTCGAATTTTTGTTTCACTCCACCCTCTTTTGCTATTAACAAAAGGGGGAGAATAAAATGATAAATCATAATGAGTAAAGGAGTAGTATTCACTACATTACGGGGGAGCATTAGTCTATGGGAACATATACTAAGGGGGAGCACTTAAGTTGGGGGAGCACAACTTTAATGGACTATAACTCTTATTACTATCTCAATGATTGAAAAAACAATCTTCTAAAAACACATATCTTTTTATGAGTCTGATTTATCTCTATTGGATTTGTTATTATCAAAATGGAGAGATTGTTGGAACACGTTCTTTCGCATCCTTTTGATTTGAGAATAACAAATCCTACTTGTATTTGATCGTATTTGCCTTTGTGTTTTTAGCTTGCAGGGTTTCACAGGTATAACACTAGGGTGGTGGATTATTGGCTTGGAGCTGCTCAGAAACTGAAAAGTGGAATGATGGCTAACGCCAGGCGTTAGCACTCAACGTAGGGCGTTGACGCTCGTTCCCACCGTGATGATTATGGCAAGAAGAAAGCAGCCGTGATTGCAGGGGCATTTTAGGAATAATATTGTTCAATGCCAGCTCGGCTTCAATGCCAGTCGTTAGGGTTGCCTAAAATGAAAGTTTTTTTAAGTTGCTGAAATCGCCTTCCTCTCTTGGAGATCCGTGCCTTAAAAATATTACTAAACTGGGTCAACACCAGGCGTTAGGCTCAACGCCAGCGTTAACATCCATCTCTATAAATAGGTGGATCTCGTCTTCTCCAGGCACCAATCAAGCAGAGCCTTATTCCAGCACCTCATAAACCTATTCAAGGCCGTATTTTCCCCCACCATCATCTGCCACAAACATTCGATCAAAGAATTCGAGGAGGACTGGATCAACGCTTACACAACGCGAAAAACACACGCTTCGACTTCAAGAATACTCAGCGTGTCTTCACCACCTCCAGAATTCTTATAGGGAGTTGTTTGTTATTTAAATTTTGTATTTCATTTGTAACACCTTTTTGTAATCGTTCGTTGAATTTGCCTCGTGTTGGCGACTAGGTCTGGGTAGGACTTAGGGAGCAATTCGCCTCATGTTTGCGACTAGGTCTAGGGTGTAGATCTAGGAGGTGCTCAAGGCCTTTCTGGGATAGAAAGGCTAGAGCGGTTTGAGGCCTTATCCGGGTAGGATGGGCTAAAGGCAACCGGTTCGTGGGGATACGAGTCGGTATAGAAAACGAAAAGAAATTTATTATTGGTCGCCTTCGATTTCTAGCGTTATAGAAATCAAGTTTTGTAATTCCTTATTTTATAATAATAAAGCATGTCTCTACTTTATTTCAATTGTTGTGTTTGATTTCCTTCAAAGTATTTCAAAAATATTAAAAATATATCTTAAGTTTTTAAACCCTTATTCACCCCCCCCCCCCCTCTAAGGGCGCCTTCAGATCCAACAGAAATCTCTTTCTCTCTTCTCAACTAAATTAGAATTATGAAACTCACACTTCTCCTCTCTTGATTCTCGAAGTGTTAGTGAAAATAAAAAAAAATCTGATTAAAGATTTACACCACTCCTCTCTCGATTCTCGTGATGCAAGAATGTAGAATTTTAACTCAAAGTACGTGTCTCATCTCTCGATCCTCGAAACGAAAAAGAGAATAAAATTCATAACTCAAGAGTTCTTCAGCAAATTCATAATCCAAATAAGACAATCCATTAACAATCAACATGATTAAAAGTAATTATTCATCACAAAAATCGACATACTCTTATCATACAAGACTTGAGAGATTTAGTTCATAATGGAGAAAAAGAAACCCAAAATTAGAAAGATCTTACAAAACATATTAAGGGAATTTCAGAATTTCTCCCTCAATTTCCTGCAAATGGAAGGTTGCCTCCTCCTTCTCTCTCTTATGGCCGAAATTCTCTCCTTAATTTTCTCCCCAAAACTTGTGTGTGTCCTCCTTCCATCATGGGGGAGAATATATAATAGTTTTCCTCCTTAGCGCGCCTTAATTGCTGGTCTTAATTGCTGAATAAATGCCTCCCAAGAAGCTTTGTAACCGCCCAATTTGAATTAATTCGAATTGCTGAAAATCCGTAACTGCCAGATTTGTTGTAACAAATATCAGAATTTGTTGCAACAAATTATATTTCGGGATTTTTCTTCAAAGTTCTGCTTTTGGCAAGTTGAGACCCTCTTGAATCCTGATTATAACTTCAACTTTCATAATTAATAAAAGTTTTCTCCTTCCTAACATAAAATCACATAAAATGAGAATTATTTTCAAACTTAATTGCATATTTAAATATTTATCATTTTGTGACTTTTTAATCAATATTATGTGAATTATGACCATAAAATAATAAGAATGTGACGCCAAGATAACTTCTTTTGGGAAGTTATCACAAACGCAGAATCATCTGGGACCCCTCCCACCTTTCAGGAATACGCCAGAGTGAGGGAGAGACCCTCAAGGATTTCTTCCGCCGCTTCACTACTGAGGCGCGTCAAATTCCAGGGGTGGACCCCGAGCTTCTGCGAGGAGTTTTTATCGGAGGGCTCCGCCCCGGTGACTTCTACTCCGCACTAATGCAGGAAATTGGGCCCAACTACCCATACCTCGTTCACCAAGTCGAGACCCAGATAGCAGCTGATGAGGCAATTGAAGCACACTGCCAGCAGTTTAAGGGGAGCTCGAAAAGGAAGAGAGAGGAGTTGCCGCAGACTGTTCCCAATAAAAACAACAAGCATCATGACAACCCCAACCGAGACCGAGGATCACGCCATCATCAGGACTACACTCCGCTGAACACTACCAGAACTAACGTTCTTCTTGCCATCTGTGATAGCAATGCGCTTATCAGGCCCGAGCCGCTTGCGCCGAACAGAGGAGATCAGTCATAATATTGCGACTTCCATCGTGGGCATGGACATAGTACTGAAGGCTGCAACCGGTTGATGGAGGAAATCAAGTGTCTTGCCCGACAATGCCTCCTCGGAAGGTTTCTACTAAACCATGTCCCGAACCAGCACGAACCTCAGGCGGAAAACCCAGTAGAGGGCAACACCGTACCCTGACCTGGGTGAGTTAGGGATACCGGGCGGGGGAACTTTCCCCTAGAAGAGTGCACACAGCCTGCGTTTCATCTATCATCAATTCCTGTTTCTTGCTTCTTCCAATTTTTGCTTTTAAAAAGTAAGCCACAAGATTGTACTTGCACACATGTATCCATAACATATTTAAGATTACTGCAATTACTTTCTGACTCAATTAGCGATGTGAATCATCCAAAGTGAGGTTACAAAAGTTAAGGCCACGATCTTCAGTACTAACACCTAGCAGCAAACTCGCCAACGTGGTGAAGAGAAGAGGCCTCTCACGAGTGGAGGATAAGCGACGAGTACGACAATCATAACTAGGTATGCCCAAAAGACCGCCTTGCCTAAGCGCATCTTGGGCACTTTGCCTCAGCGCGGCTTGGGCACCTTGCCTCAACTCAGCTTGGGCACCTTGCCTCAGCGCAGCTTGGGCACCTTGCCTCAGCGCAGCTTGGGCACCTTGCCTCAGCGCAGCTTGGGCACCTTGCCTCAGCGCAGCTTGGGCACCTTGCCTTAGCGCAGATTGGGCACCTTGCCTCAGCGCAGCTTGGGTATCTTGCCTCAGCGCTGCTTGGGCACCTTGCCTCAGCGTTGCTAGGGCACCTTGCCTCAGCGCTGCTTGGGCACCTTGCCTCAGTGCTGCTTAGGCACCTTGCCTCAGCGCTGCTTAGGCACCTTGCCTCAGCGCTGCTTGGGCACCTGGCCTCAGCGCTGCTTGGGCACCTTGCCTCCGCGCTGCTTGGGCACCTTGCCTCCGCGCTGCTTGGGCACCTTGCCCCCGCGCTGCTTGGGCACCTTGCCCCAGTGCTTCTTGGGCACCTTGCCCCAGCGCTGTTTGGGCACCTTGCCCCAGCACTGCTTTGGCTCCTTGCCCCAGCGCTGCTTGGGCTTCTGCGCTGCTTGGGCACCTGGCCTCAGCGCTGCTTGGGCACCTTGCCTCAACGCTGCTTGGGCACCTCGCCATCGTGCTGCTTGGGCACCTCGCCACCACGCTGCTTGGGTACCTCGCCTCTGCGCTGCTTGGGACATCGCCACCACGCTGCTTGGGCACCTCGCCTCTGCGCTGATTGGGCACCTCGCCACCAAGCTACTCAAACCTTAACGCTAAACAACAAGCTCGTAACAGTCTCTAACGTAATCGCTGGCCGGCAAGCTTGCAACTGATCAAGACAAGAGAGAAGTTTCTCCCACAACTAAATCCAAGCGATGACTTCTGGCACGTCGCACGAAGATGGCGGCGATCTGAATTGTCGCGAAGAAATCAAAACCTCCGCACTCATCCACGCAGTAATCCAGACTCTGAAGGTTTGGGGGCTTATAATGTGCACTTGTAGTGTTATAGACACTCTCGGGGTGCGTTTAGAGGAGGCTCCTCTAAGGAGAGGTGGAGTTAATGGAGTCAAATTCCAACCCATGATCATGGGAGTTGAGGAATCCACCAGCGCGCGATTCATGCTTTATCAGCGCCATGCGCAGTCAAGGCCACACCCCACTACTGGGGTGCGGTTAGCCCGCACCCCACCACTAGGGTGTGGATAGCCCGCACCCCTCTACTGGGGTGCAGATAGACAACACCCCCATGGTGGGGTGCGACCAACCTCACCACCCCCCCCCCCCCATAGTGGGAGAAGCGGCCTAACCGCACACCCCAAAACCGCACCCCCCATGAGGGTGCGGCCAAACTGCACCCCCATGGTGGGGTGCGGCCAGGCCGCACCTCCCCATGGGGGTGCGCCCAACCCCCCCCCCCCCCCCCCCCCCCCCCCTGGGGGTGCGGCCAAGCCGCTCTCCTCCATGGTGGGGTGCGGCCAAGCCCCCCCCCACCTTGTGGGGAATACGGCCGAAACTGCACCCCCCTCGGTGGGTGCGGTCAGAGCCCACTTTCCCCTTTAGGGGGCGCGGTTTTCTATTCCTCAAGTGCACGTTGCGCGTCGAATAACTCCTCGCTCATTGCGCGCTCAGAACGCTCATGTGTTCGTTGCGCGCTCTGAATGCCTCCACGCTCACCGCGCACTTAAAATGCTCACGTGTTCGTTGCACGCTCAGAATGATCTCGTGTTCGTTGCGCGCTCAGAGCATTCTCATGTTCATTGCACGCTCAGATCGCTTCTGCGCACGCTCAGAACACTTCCACGTTCCCGACACACGCGCAATTAACCTTTAGTAATTTCTCAGATTGCAGGACTCATTCGTCGTCTTCATTACCATCAACGAAGCTGCCCGATCTGCCCGAACTGTCCGAACTGTCTGAACTTCCCGAAGGGCGAGATGATCATTTACGAAAAATGGCATTATGTGTACTCCGAATTGGCAAACGTGAATCTCCCGTTAGGTGGTTACGGCGATTACAATGGAGAAATTACTAGGCTACCCATGCCCTATAAGACCCCCTCCCCAGACCTCAACCGGGTTCAGAGAGGGGGATCTTACGGCCCAAAGATGGCCACTAGTGCTTCTCGGATGGCAACGACCCACCCTCTCAAGCACTAAGTGGTCTCCTTATCAGGCACGAGAATCACAACATCACATCAGAACGCACAGCGGAAGCAATCGAAATGAACAAAACCAAGCTCACAGCTTGTAATTTACATAACAAAAGGGGGCCAAAGCCTATTGTTTACAACCACTACCTCGAGGGCTACATAGACTACGACAAAGACCCTAGGCTAGTCCTATACTCTAGGACTCACGTCTCGGAAGATAGGGGGAGAGGCTGGAGTGTCCGATCGAGCCATCTCTAAGGCTGGTAACTCATCCTGCGGTGCGGGGGCTTCGCGCTGTCCCATCTTCTGTGATTGGTTATAAGAATAACCGTTAGTCACAGAGCTAAGTAGAAAACACATCCCCTCCCCGGATCCGTATCCAGGGGCGGGCTAAAGGACAGAAATAAATAGTCGAAGCAAGGTAGAGGGTTAGCAGCAGGTAAACATATATACATATATATATCAATAGGGCCTCCAACCCTAATATCTGCGTGGTGACACGAACATATAGCACTATCTTGCGCATACTCGCACCCAGGTATTCAAATATGTACAACACCATCTCGCGCATACTCGCACCCAGTATTCAAACCTGTACAACACCATCTCGCGCATACTCGCACCCAGGTATTCAAACCTGCACACACACAAAAGACCCTGTGTCGACACAATTTAGACCGCTTTATTTCGAGCAGGGGAGCTAACCCCGCGGGCCTCACCGATGTGGCCGTTGGTGACAGTGGCCAGTCTTGCCACTTCTGAGTGTAGTCGTATTGTATCACTCAGTCCCTCCTGTACAACTTGGTGTACCAACTGGATGTTAGCGACATCCGGCGAACCGATTTTTAGGCCGACCAGCGGAGGCAAAACTCCAGGTTCGGAGTGGTGATAACCGTTGTGCACATCTCCCTGTCGCCATGAGTCGTCACCCCACCCGCACCGGTACGAATGGTCTGCGGGCGTGACCGACCCGCCACTTCCAAAACAATCTTCGAAAGCAAGCTTTATCACAAAGCAAGTGCTTTAAAACTTAACGCGGCATTCTTACTCGACCGGTCACTCGACCCACGACCGGGAGGCTCGGCGGTAGGAGGGCTCCTTATCTGGGTCTGACTCAGGAGGAGGGACTCAACTCCGGGTCTTCCCCAACTAAGGCCTCACAGAAAGGGGGAGAAGCACCGCTTGCCAGTGTAGAACTGCGGTTATCACTAAAATACAAAATGTGCAGCATAAGCAGTAAGAAAGGCTGGAAGCAGGGGCAGAATATCAGGACCAGTGCGAGACTGGAGAAATGAAAGTACTGAAAGCAGTAAATAAGGACCAGTGCGAGACTGGAGAAATGAAAGTACTGAAAGCAGTAAATAAGGACAAGTGCGAGACTGGAGAAATGAAAGTACTGAAAGCAGTAAATAAGAACCAGTGCGAGACTGGAGAATTGAAAGTACTGAAAGCAGTAAATGAGGACCAATGCGAGACTGGAGAATTGAAAGTACTGAAAGCAGTAAATAAATAAAGGGTTAGTAGTCCAATCACTCCATAACCGGAGGCTTCAACGTCGACTCCGTTCTTAGGAGGAGGTTCTGCTTTCTCCCCGTTCATAGGGGTTCTACTCCATTCCCAGGAGGTTATTTACGTTCCATGAGATTTAGTATTTTCCCTTCAACAAGGGTTAGTAGTCCAATCACTCCATAACCGGAGGCTTCAACGTCGACTCCGTTCTTAGGAGGAGGCTCTGTTTTCTCCCCGTTCATAGGGGTTCTACTCCATTCCCAGGAGTTCATTTACGTTTCATGAGATTTAGTATTTTCTCTTTGCCGTGGATTTGTTCTTTTTATAATCTCGGCATTACTGCATTGCGGCGTCGCTCCGCGATTTCGTCCCAATTTTTGCATCGATATTTTAAACCTAATCGATTCCGTAGATCGATACACGTAATTTTATTATACCGCTAAAATACGCGTCGCGAGGACGCCGATTTATTCCAACTAATTTCGCTCCCCTTTCGGGCGTTTATTTTGCTTGTAAACGCTTTTACAGGACCAAAAGAAAAGCTTACCATTTCAACTTTTGATAGTATTTGCAAAATACCCTAAAGTAGAGCTTATAAATTTTGGTGATTTTGCCCAACTCTTTTGGCCTTTAAATTTCTTAAAATAAACCTTGTAAAGGAGTTTAAAAATAGTAAAATTACTCCTAAAAATCCAAAAAAATTACTGGAGCTGCCCCTCAGAGTGGGGAATATTTTTCATTTAGGACATTTTTGCCAAAACTGCCCCATTTTTCCTCAGAAAAATGGTGAAGGGGGAAGGGAGAGTGGGGTGCGGTTAGAGGCAGGGAGAAGGCGCAGGGGTCTTGCACCCTGCGCCCTCCCGCGGCCACCACAACGGATCTGCGGCGGATCCGCTGTGGGGGGCACATATGTTGAGGCGGGAGGCGGGAAACGAGGTAAGGGGGGAATTGGGCGGCTCCCGTTAACTTAACGGGGGGCGGCCCCTGCTGCCACCGGGCAGCAGCCAAATGGGGCGGCGCTGCCCTGGGTCGGTGCGCCGGGGGCCGGCGACTCCTCCGGTGGTAGTCCGGCGGTCGGGCGCCGCCGGCTACCACCGGGAAACAGAACAGAGAGGGGAGGGAGGCGGTGGCGCGGCCTGCATGCGCCATGCAGGCTCGCTGCGCAGCCGCCTCCACTGGGAGGGTGCCGGTGCCGCCCCCGGTCGGTGCGTCGGGGGCCGACGACCACTCTGGTGGTGGTCCGGCAGCCTGGCGCCGCCGGCCGCCGCCGGGGGTGGGGTATTTCCCCGTACAGGAAGCGGGAGCAGGGGGCTGGGCCACGGGTGCCATCGGGGCTGCGTCCTCTGGCGGCCCGGCCGCCTCCCTTCGCCGGCGCCGTGGTCCCTGAGTGGGGGACCTGCTCCCCCAGGGCCACCACCGGCGCTGGGGGGGGGGGGGGGGGGGGGGGGGGGGGGGGGGGGGGGGGGGGGGGGGGGGGGGGGGGGAGGGGGGGCGTGGGGGGGGGTGGGGGGGGGGGGGTGGGGGGGGGGGGGGGGGGGGGGGGGGGGGGTGGATTCCTCGGTCATGCCTCCACCCTGAGCCTTGCAAGCTCGGTGGTGCTGGCGGCGCGCCAGCGACGGGCAGGGGGTCGCCTGGCTCAGGTATAGTAAGGAGGAGGGTGAAGGCTTCTACCTGAGGTGGAGGGCTCGGGAGGTTGAGCGTGCTCTCCCATGAGATGAAGGGGGTGGCGGTTTGGTTGGGAAGGGCCTCCGGCAGGGGCTGGCCTGGGCTAGCCGGCAGGGAAAGGAGGAGGAGGAGGAGGCTGAGGTGGGGTGGTGGGAGGGGGGGGGGGGGGGGGGGGGTGGGTGGGTGGGGGGGGGGGTTGGCACTCACGGAGGGGGCTGAGCCCCTCCTTATATAGGGGAGAGGGAGGTCTTCCCTCTCCATCCCTTTAGCCCTCGTGGGCTAAAGAAAGGGATGGGTGGGGGAGATATTTTCTCCCCCCCCCCCTCCCCTTCTCTCTCCTGCCCCTTTGCCCCAATAGGGGGCTGCCTATTCATGGGCAGCCCCCTCCTTTGGGGGAGGGGCTTCTCTCTCCTCCCCCCCCCCCCCCCCCCCCCCGTTCTTTTCCTTTCCCAACAAATTTCAATCTTGGGGTGGGGGGTGGGGGGGGGGGGGGGGGGGGGGGGTTGACCGAGGTCAACTTAGGGCGGGGTCCTTCATGGTCACGCGGTCCATCAAGATTTGTCGGGCCCGATGCCGAGTTTGTGTGCTTCACATTTCGTGCGTTGCACTGAGGTGGTCTACATAGTCCTAAAATGGCATACTCTCCATACAACCTCGGATCGAGGCACAACAAATTCCGTTGCGCTTGTATCGTTCATATGATTCTAATGGAACTGACAGAAGTCAATTCGGGGTTCGTATGACCACTATTCATAATAAGGAGGTAGTGGCGCGCTACGACACTCAAAATGGTCGTTTTCCTCCAAACGACCTCGGATCGAGGCGCAATGAATTCCGTTGCGCTTGTATCGTTCATACGAATCTAATGGAACTGACAGAAGTCAATTTGGGGTTAGTATGACCACTATTCATAATAAGGAGGTAGTGGTGCGCTACGACACTCAAAATGGTCGTTTTCTCCAAACAACCTCGGATCGAGGCGCGACGAATTCCGTTGCGCTTGTATCGTTCATACGAGTTTAATGGAACTGACAGAAGTCAATTCGGGATTCGTATGGCCACTGTTCATAATAAGAAGGTAGTGGCGCGCTACGACACTCAAAATGGTCGTTTTCTCCAAACGACCTCGGATCGAGGCGCAACGAATTCCGTTGCGCTTGTATCGTTCATACGAGTCTAAGGGAACTGACAGAAGTCAATTCGGGGTTCGTACGGCCACTATTCATAATAATGAGGTAGTGGCGCGCTACTACACTTAAAATGGTCGTTTTCTCCAAACGACCTCGGATCGGTGCGCAACGAATTCCGTTGCTCTCGTATCGGTCATACGAATCTAATGAAACTGACAGAAGTCAATTCGGGGTTCGTAGCACAAAACCCCTCATAGGATTATGTCTACTATACGGGCCTACTTTTATTGGGCTCACTAGGGCCTAGTGACCCAATAAAAGTCGGGATGTTACAATCTAATAAAAATAAAGGGATTTTCGTCCCCGAAAATTGCTTAAAGTAGGGGTTAGAAAGGCATACCCGGGGAAACAGTGCAGGGTATCTTTCTCGGACGAGAGCTTCAGGTTCCCAGGTGAATTCCTCGCGTCCCCCGTTTGACCATAATATCTTGACCATCGTGATGGTTTTGTTCCGTAATTCCTTGAGCTTGGAGTCTACTACCTTCACTGGTTCAAGTTGAACAGATCGGTCAGATAGCACTGACGTTGGCGGCACGGGAAGATGTTGCTCTGGTTGGCGAAGTACATGCCTTAGTGAAGAGACGTGAAATATGTCGTGGAGGTTTGCCAGATCAACTGGCAGAGCTAGCCTATAAGCCACCGGGCCAATTCTTTCTATGACTTGATATGGGCCCAAATAGCGGGGATCTAACTTTTTCTGCTTCTTTATTCGGGATATCCCATGCGTAGGCTTAATTTTTAAGAAAACCATGTCTCCCACTTTGAACTCCACGAGGCGATGACGCGCATCGTAATATTTGGCTTGTCGGCTCTGCGCCTCTAGCATTCATTCTCGAATTAACCTTATTGCGGCGGTGGTATCATCTATGTAGGTGACTCCCAAAGCTTCGGGGTCCTCATCCTGTGCCCATGATAGTGGTGTTCGACAGCGTCTTTCGTAGAGGGCTTCGTAAGGTGCCATTTTGATGCTCGCCTGGAAGCTGTTATTGTACGAGAACTCCACCAAAGGCAGTAACTGCTCCCAAGGCTCATTATGTTCCACTATGCATAATCGGAGGAGGTCTTCCATCGTCCGGTTCGTCCTTTCTGTTTGCCCGTCGGTCTGGGGGTGGAAGGAGGTGCTAAAAGCTAATCTGGTTCCCATATAAGCTTGCACTCTCCTCCATTCTTTTGATGTAAAGCGCCCGTCGTGGTCAGAGACGATGGATTTGGGTACACCATGAAATCGGACCACTTGTTCTATAAATAGTCGGGCTAATATGTCGACACTGTCGCCTTGCCGGTTCGAGATAAAATGGGCTACCTTAGTGAGGCGATCTACTACGACCCATATGGTGTCGTTCCCCGCACGAGATTGGGGTAAGCCATGGACAAAGTCCATGGAAATATCCTCGAACTTCCATTTTGGTATGGGCAGGGGTTGTAGTAAACCTCCTGGGCTACGACACTCTGCCTTGACCACCTGGCAGGTCTGACAGTGCGTTATATAATTGGTAACGTCCTTCTTCATTCCTGGCCAGTATAATGTTCTTCGCAGGTCTGTATGAATTTTTACTACCCCCAGGTGTATTGAATACTTCGTTTGGTGTGCCTCGCGGAGTATCTCTTCCCGGATTCCCTCTGCAGTGGGATGAATATGCGGTGTCTGTACTGCAGGATGCCATCATACAAATTGTAGTCTTCTTGTGCACCGTGTTGCAAGGCCTGAATGATCGGGGCTGTTTCTACGTCGATCTTCTGTGCCTCTCGTATTCTGTCCCTGATATCGCACTATATCTCCATCCAGTAAAGCTGTGCCTGGTATTCCATCGGGTTTCGTCGGGCGATGAGGATAACATCCAATTCTGCCAAGGATTTGACTAATAATTCCTCCGGTATCATCTCTAGCCAACTCCCGGTCCTCGGGGGTTGCCGACTTAGGGCATCTGCAACCTTATTGGCTTTGTCGGGGTGGTACTGAAGGGCAAAGTCGTAATCGCACAGAAACTCCAACCATCGGCGCTGTCGGAGATTTAGCTCTTTCTGGGTGAAGACGTATTTGAGGCTTTTATGATCGGAGAAGATCTTGCATCGCACTCCGTAGAGGTAGTGCCTCCAAACTTTTAATGCGAAAACTACCGCACCCAGTTCTAGATCATGGGTGGCGTAGGCGATTACTTTGCCGTGTTGCATTAGCACGGCTCCCAGTCCCTTTAGTGAGGCATCAGCGTAGATCTGGAATCCCTCGGTACCTGAGGGGAGTGTCAGAATCGGGGCCGATATCAGTCGGTTCTTCGGCTCTATGAACGCTGCTTCGCATTCGGGAGACCACTGGAACGTCACGTCCTTTTTGGTGAGGGAGGTAAGTGGTAACGCAATCTTAGAGAATCCTTTTACAAACTTACGGTAGTAGCCGGCGAGGCCAAGGAAACTCCTGATGTCTGCTGCTGACTTAAGTGGCGGCCAGTCTCGTACTGCTTGTACCTTGGCTTGGTCCACCGCTACCCCGTTCTTGTTAATTGTGTGTCCAAGGAAGCCGACTTCTTCCATCCAGAACTCACATTTGCTAAACTTTGCGAAGAGCGAGTGCTCCCTTAGCTTGAGCAGAACCATTTGGAGATGCCTGGAATGATCGTTATTTCTCCTCGAGTAGATGAGTATATCGTCTATAAAAACTATCACGAAGTGATCTAGGAAGGGTTTAAACACCGTATTCATTAAAGCCATGAAGGTGGACGGGGCATTGGTCAATCCAAACGGCATTACCATGAATTCGTAAAGTCCATAGCGGGAGCTGAAAGCGGTCTTGGGAATGTCTTCTTCTCGTACTCTGAGCTGATAATAGCCGGATCTTAAATCCATCTTGGAAAAGACGGACGCGCCTTGTAATTGATCGAACAATTCATCTATTCGGGGTAGGGGATAGGTATTCCGGACAGTGAGCTTATTCAGTTCCCTGTAGTCAATACAGAGACGCAGAGATCCATCTTTCTTTTTAACGAATAGCATTGGGGCTCCCCAGGGCGAGGTACTTGGGCGAACGAAACCTGCGTCAACTAGTTCTTGTAGTTGAATCTTGAGCTCGGCTAGTTCCCTCGGGGCCATTCGGTATGGAGCTCGGGATACGGGTTGGGCTCCATGAGTAAGTTCAATTTGGAAGTCCACTTCCCATTGCGGGGGCAACCCGGGAAGGGATTCTGGAAAGATGTCTGGGAAGTCCCTAATTACGGGCACTCTAGCGTGTACTTGCGTCTTGTCCTCCATCTCGAAGTAGATTAGGTACACCTCGTCCTTTCGTCGGACTGCTTTGACTGTTTGCGTGGACGTTAAGATAATGCGGGTGACAGAGGGTATACCTGCTAGTGTGATAAATTGCCCATTCGGGTTCTGGAGGTGGATTTCTCGAGTCGAACAATTGATTTGGGCGTTGTGCTCGGCCAACCAATCCATCCCTAAAATGATGTCGAATCCGGTTATCGCCAAAACGGTTGCGTTGACTTCGAATTCTATGACTCCTAGCATTGCTTGGAAGGAACACTTTTCTGTGGACGTCATATCTGATCCATCCGGGAGTCGTATTCGTATTGACATCCCGGATGATCGTACAGTGTTTCCCTTGTCAGCGATGAAGTTCTGTGCAACGAAGGAATGTGTGGCACCGGTATCGAACAATGTTTTAGCGGGATGACCTTCTACCAAAAGTAAACCTGATAATATGTATATACTATGATCATAAACTTTTTGCAGATATACAGGAGTAGAGACTATACAAAAGGTCACAACATATATATATGACTATAACATCCTCCTAGGATATCATAACTACTGAAAGTAGATACCTATCACCACATCTGGTGCAGGGCCGTGCTGGAGATCTAAAGTGTATGCCTCGAGCGCTGCTACTCTGCCCTGGCCTCTCCTGCCTGCAGGTCATCCTCTGCGTCCACCTCGTCCTCGCCCTCTCTCCACGGCTCCCTGTACTGCTCCTAGGCCGGGCCTACCTATATCCTGAGGGCAGAAAGCTTGTATGTGCTCAGGTTGCTGGCAAAGGTAGCAGTTCCCTACAAATGGGACATCTCGTCGTGCGCCTGGGGCGGCCTAAGGTGCTGGGGCTGGAGGTGCTGGTCGGGGCTGGGCTGCCTGCCCATATGGCTGGTGGCGCTGACGTTGTCTCCTACCCCGGTCCTATCTGTGAGGGCCTACTCCTCTCTCTCGACCCTGAGCCCGGGGAACCTCCGCATGTCCTCTACGCTGCTGGGCCACCATCCTCTGATCTAACTCTAAAGCTGCGGCGTGCGAGGCAATCGTGTGGAAGGATGCCTGAGAAATCATGATCAGAGCCTGACAGAGATCGTCTCGTAGTCCTCGGTAAAATCTAGTCGCTGCATCCCTGTCCGTAACTGCTAAAGTCCCGGCGAAGCGGGCCAAATGAATGAACTCTCGTTGGTACTCTGGTACCGTCCTCTCCCCTTGTCGGATCTGTAAGAAACGCTCCTGAAGTGCGATCCTGTCTGCGTCCGAGATGAAGTGCTCTAGGAAGGCCTCTGAGAATTCCCCCCAGAGGATTGTGCTGAGTGGTCGCCCTCTAAACGTGGAGCGGCTGGCTGATTTCCACCAATCTCGGGCATAGCCCTCTAGCAGGGTCACCACCAAGGATACTGCGGCCACGGAGGGGCACATCATCCCAACCAAGAGCTCCTCTACCCTCTCCACCCACTCTTCGGCCTGAATGGCTGACTCGGTACCTCGGAAGGTGGGGGGCCTTAGCCCCCGGAATGTCGTCAGAAGATCGGTGGGTACGGTGGCCTGCTGGGGTGGCCGTCTGGAAAGCGGCTAACAAAGCTATCAGGGTCCGTCCTAGCTCTGTATCCCCAAACGAAACTGCGGCTGGGGTGGCCGGGGCTGGTGGGGGAGTGGTAGGGTGGTACTGATCCCTATAGGAGGACCTTCTGTTACTCGACTCTGGTATCTGGAGAAGTAACAAATGAACATCAGTACTTGCAAAAATAAGGGAATTTTGCAGGACTGAAACGAAAAGAAAGCGAAATCGTGCGGGTGTACTACCGTGCAGTCTCGAATCCTTAACCTTAAACCTAAAGGGTCCACGAGGCTTCCGCTGCGTGGTTCATCCCGAACCAAGAAACGGAACCGGGGAAGGGAGGATCGAAAGACCGCCCCATGTGGTCGGATCGTGGTAGCTCTGATCCATTTGTAAGACCCCCCTCCCCAGACCTGAACCGGGTTCAGAGAGGGGAGATCTTACGACCCAAAGATGGCCACTAGTGCTTCCCGGATGGCAATGACCCACCCTCTCAAGCACTGAGTGGTCTCCTTGTCAGGCACGAGAATCACAACATCACATCAGAACGCACAGCGTAAGCAATCGAAATGAACAAAACCAAGCTCACAGCTTGTAATTTACATAAAAAAAAGGGGGGGTCGAAGCCTATTGTTTACAACCACTGCCTCGAGGGCTACATAGATTATGACAAAGACCCTAGGCTTGTCCTATACTCGAGGACTCGCGTCTCGGAAGATAGGGGGAGAGGCTGGAGTGTTGAAACCAGCAACTTGATGAACAAGTCTCGGTCTCTGTGGAGTTCGGGGTCCCAAAAATGGGGTGGTCTCACACCTACTTCTCCCGAACCAGCTCTCTAGGCAAGAGCACTTGGATTTGGAAATAGACCCTAGGCTACAGCGAGTAGGTCCCACCTCACACCCGGAAGACCTGAGAGATCTTCCCCTCCCTAGCCAATGCTGAGCCAGAGACACCAAAGGAGAGCTCGACAAGTCAAGAGCTCTCAAGGGAGAAGAAGATCCGGAATTTGGAATCCCCTCTCTTTGGTGCCCATTTGGGTCTATTTATAGGATTTTTGAAGTTGGGCTGCAAATAGCCGAAAACTGGTTTGCCAATTTACCAAAATACCCCTAAATTGGGCTGCGGATAGCCTAATCCCGCTGTTCTGAAGCGCTAAACGCAGGTCACCGGACTGCGAATAGCCAAAACTGGACTGCGAATAACAAACCGGACGAGGGGACCTCCCCTGGGCGAGAGGGGGGGTCGAGACCCCCGACCCTCCTCCCCTCTCCGCCCCACCTCCTGGGCGAGAGAGGGGGGGCCGAGACTCCCGACCCTCCTCCCCTCTCCGCCCCACCTCCTGGGCGAGAGGGGGGGGGGGGGGGGGGGGGGGGGGGGGGGGGGGGGGGGGGGGGGGGGGGGTGGGGTCGAGACTCCCGACCTCCCTCCCCTCTCCGCCCCACCTCCTGGGCGAGAGGGGGGGGGGGGGGTCGAGACCCCCGACCCCCCTCCCCTCTCCGCCCCACCTCCTGGGCGAGAGGGGGGGGCGAGACTCCCGACCTCCCTCCCCTCTCCGCCCCACCTCCTGGGCGAGGGGGGGGGGGGGGGGGGGGGGGGGGGGGGGTCGAGACCCCCGACCCCCCTCCCCTCTCCCCCCCCCCCCCCACCTCCTGGGCGAGAGGGGGGGGCGAGACTCCCGACCTCCCTCCCCTCTCCGCCCCACCTCCTGGGCGAGGGGGGGGGGGGGGGGGGGGTCGAGACCCCCGACCCCCCTCCCCTCTCCCCCCCACCTCCTGGGCGAGAGGGGGGGATCGAGACTCCCGACCTCCCTCCCCTCTCCGCCCCACCTCCTGGGCGAGAGGGGGGGGGGGGGGGGGGGTCGAGACCCCCGACCCCCCTCCCCTCTCCCCCCCCACCTCCTGGGCGAGAGGGGGGGGTCGAGACCCCCGACCCCCCTCCCCTCTCCGCCCCACCTCCTGGGCGAGACGGGGGGTCGAGACCCCCGACCCCCCTCCCCTCTCCGCCCCACCTCCTGGGCGAGAGGGGGGGTCGAGACCCCCGACCTCCCTCCCCTCTCCTTCTGCGCGGTTTGATGTTACCAAGCTGGCTCCTCCCGGATCCTCAGGAGTGCTCGGCGAATATAGGGTTGTACACAATCCCCGCTCTTTTCGAGCGTGGCTCACGCTCGGAAAGAAATGTCCAACCTTATATATTCGACGAGTGTCGCTGGGAACCCGATTATCGGTGCTTTCTTGGAAAAATATATTGCCTTCCCAAGAGGTCCTCCGACCTTGCCGGCTAACGAGAGCCCGGTTAGCGAGTCTGCTCGGGACTAAGTGCTTCTAGGAGCGAGCTCCACTAGTGGTCGACGTTGGGTCGACACACTCGAAGGAGCGAGCTCTACTAGTGAGAGCCACCCAGCTAGTGAGAGCCTGGAGTGGGGGGGGGGGGACATCTTGACGTTGAACTTACCCATCCGAGGATCATTCGACCCACCCAACTAGTGAGAGCCTGGAGTGAGGAGGACATCTCGATGGTAAGCTCTCTCCTTCCGAGGATCATTCGACCCACCCAGCTAGTGAGAGCCTGGAGTGAGGAGGACATCTCGGCCTTTGACCTTACCCATCCGAGGATCATTCGACCCACCCAGCTAAAGAGAGCCTGGAGTGAGGAGGACATCTCGATGGCAAGACCTCTCCTTCCGAGGATCATTCGACCCACCCAGCTATTGAGAGCCTGGAGTGAGGAGGACATCTCGGCATTGACCTTACCCATCCGAGGATCATTCGACCCACCCAGCTAATGAGAGCCTGGAGTGAGGAGGACATCTCGATGGCAAGATCTCTCCTTCCGAGGATCATTCGACCCACCCAACTAGTGAGAGCCTGGAGTGAGGAGGACATCTCGGCATTGACCTTATCCATCCGAGGATCATTCGACCCACCCAGCTAATGAGAGCCTGGAGTGAGGAGGACATCTCGATGGCAAGATCTCTCCTTCCGAGGATCATTCGACCCACCCAGCTAGTGAGAGCCTGGAGTGAGGAGGACATCTCGGCATTGACCTTACCCATCCGAGGATCACTCGACCCACCCAGCTAATGAGAGCCTGGAGTGAGGAGGACATCTCGATGGCAAGATCTCTCCTTCCGAGGATCATTCGACCCACCCAGCTAGTGAGAGCCTGGAGTGAGGAGGACATCTCGGCATTGACCTTACCCATCCGAGGATCATTCGACCCACCCAGCTAATGAGAGCCTGGAATGAGGAGGACATCTCGATGGCAAGATCTCTCCTTCCGAGGATCATTCGACCCACCCAGCTAGTGAGAGCCTGGAGTGAGGAGGACATCTCGGCATTGACCTTATCCATCCGAGGATCATTCGACCAACCAGCTAATGAGAGCCTGGAGTGAGGAGGACATCTCGATGGCAAGATCTCTCCTTCCGAGGATCATTCGACCCACCCAGCTAGTGAGAGCCTGGAGTGAGGAGGACATCTCGGCATTGACCTTACCCATCCGAGGATCATTCGACCCACCCAGCTAATGAGAGCCTGGAGTGAGGAGGACATCTCGATGGCAAGATCTCTCCTTCCGAGGATCATTCGACCCACCCAGCTAGTGAGAGCCTGGAGTGAGGAGGACATCTCGGCATTGACCTTACCCAACCGAGGATCATTCGACCCACCCAGCTAATGAGAGCCTGGAGTGAGGAGGACATCTCGATGGCAAGATCTCTCCTTCCGAGGATCATTCGACCCACCCAGCTAGTGAGAGCCTGGAGTGAGGAGGACATCTCGGCATTGACCTTACCCATCCGAGGATCATTCGACCCACCCAGCTAATGAGAGCCTGGAGTGGGGAGGACATCTCGGCATTAGACTTACTAAACATTTAAACAAAATAACTTCATCCATCTAATGGGGGGATTTCCCTTTGTCAAAACCTCCTGGCTCAACCAGCGAGGGGTAGAACTTGCTACAAAGGAAAATAACAAAAAACAAAAAACATAAACACAACACACCTCCTCATGGCACTCGCCTCTCAGGCTGCTTGAGCGAGATGGTCATTCCTCTGCTTCTCCTGCCCCTCCCATCCTGCTCATGCTCTCCATGGTCTTCTCCATCTCCTCCGCCCCCGCTTGCCAAGAGATGCTGTTGACGGCTGTGACGTAGCAGTGCCTCGCCATCCTGGGGTCTCCGCGGATCCTGACTTGGATTCCTCCAGCGTTGAACTTGAGACACTGGTGGAAGGAGGATGGTACGCATCGGAAGGCGCTGATGAGGGGTCTTCCGAAGATGGCATTGTAACTGCTAGGAGCGTCAACTATGACGAACCGACAGTTCCTTGACCCTCCCCCCATCGTCACCTGGAGCCCGACTCCACCCTCTACCTCTTTCCTTTCTCCGGAGAACCCAAACAAGGGTCCATCCGAGGCCTGCACCCTCCTTGCCTCCACCTTCAACTCATCAAAGGCTTTCTTGAAAATGACATTGACAGAGCTCCCGTTGTCAACGAGGATCCGAGAGACAGTGTAACCTTCGATGGCTGTCTCAATGACTAGCGCATCACAGAATGGATCCTCATGATCTGGCATGTCCTTGCTTGAGAAAGTGATTTTCTCCTGGGGAGGCGGGTCCTGTGACGTTGAAGCGACGCTGCGTCGATATACGGAGTGGAGGCTTGCCTTACGAGTGGCCTCGATCCCGACCCCCCCCCCCCCCCCCCCCCCCCCGTGGATTACCGCGACCCGACCTTTGGCTCCTACGTCGGTTCGGTCCTCGCAGATGTCATCATCCTCTACTGCTCCAGGTGGAACTTCTTCAATCCTCACCGGCGGCTGCTGTTGTGCCTGACCTCTCGCCTCTCTCACCTCCAAGAACTCTGGGCAGGTAGCAGTTGCATGCCCCTCCGCTTGGTGGTAGTCGCAGTACAGCACCGCCCTTCCCCCCCTTCTCCTACGGGCTGGGATGTCTCTTGCTTCAACTACTCCTCCTCCTCTTCGAACCGCCATAGCTTGAGCTGGTGGGGGTAGGAGCTGCCTTGGGGCCTGCCTCCAAGGAGGAGGGTTGGGCCTCCCTTGGCCTCCGTAGAAGTTTTCCCCTCCTTGGGCGAGACCCCTCCCTTGCTCCTGACCCCCCTGGGGTCCCTGGTACCCTTGACCCCTCTGCTCTTCCCTCCTCCTTCCTTCCTGCTGCCTGAGGCCACCTTGCTCTCTTGGCTCGACCTCTACCAACTTCGCCAACTTCTTTGCCAGCCCCGGGTTTGCCGCCTCGGTGGCTATCTCCTTTGCAGCTTTTTCCATCAGGTCCTCAAAGGACAGGGGAGGCTTCCTAGTTAGGCGCATTTTGAAGAGGCTCTCTCGTAGCCCTACGGTGAAAGCCATCTGGAGGGCATACCCTGGTACCTCCTGGATGTTCTGGATCTCCTCCTGGAATCTGTCCATGTACTGGGCCAACGTCTCCTCATGCCTCTACTTGACCAGGAAAATGGACTCAGCATTCTTCTTCCTCTTCTTGGATGTGGAGAAGCGTAGCTGGAAGCTTCGGCTCAAGTCATCAAAGTTGTAAATGGAGCCAACCGGGAGCTGGTGGAACCAGTCCCTAGCTTTGTCCCTCAGGGTGGTGGCGAAGAGGCGGCACTTGAATGCATCCGTCATGGGCCTGATGGAGACGGTATCCTCGAACCACTGCAGGTGCTGGACGGGATCATCCTTCCCGGTATAGAAGGTCATGTTGGGCTCCTTGAAGCCCTCCGGGATGGGAGCCGAGATGATCAGCTCGCTAAAGGGTGACCCCCCACTTGCTGGCTTTGCGAGCTCCACTTGCGCGACCCCTGCTCCGAGCGAGACCCCACTTACCGGGCTCGGGAAGAGCACTCGCCCGGCGAGGTCCCGCTCACCACTCGCCGCTAATGGTTCCTTGCCTGGCCGACCCCCTGGGGCGACCTCTCCTGACCCCCCCTGGGCGGGCACTCCTTGCGACCCAGAAGGTGGTGTCTGGGGGGAGGGAGCTGAGCTGTCACCTCTCCTGGCGATGCCCTGGAGCAGCTCCATGACTCCCTGGATGGCTGTCATGAACTCTCCCCTCCCCACAAACTCACTTGGGATGTGAGACCCCTCATCGTCTCCTCCTCCGAGGTCTCCTGCCATGAGATTTGGTTCAAGAATTTCTGTGCTGACCACTCTCCACGCTCACCGCACCATAAATGTTGAAACCAGCAACTTGATGAACAAGTCTCGGTCTCTGTGGAGTTCGGGGTCCCAAAAATGGGGTGGTCTCACACCTACTTCTCCCGAACCAGCTCTCTAGGCAAGAGCACTTGGATTTGGAAACAGACCCTAGGCTACAGCGAGGAGGTCCCACCTCACACCCGGAAGACCTGAGAGATCTTCCCCTCCCTAGCCAATGCTGAGCCAGAGACACCAAAGGAGAGCTCGACAAGTCAAGAGCTCTCAAGGGAGAAGAAGATCCGGAATTTGGAATCCCCTCTCTTTGGTGCCCATTTGGGTCTATTTATAGGATTTTTGAAGTTGGGCTGCAAATAGCCGAAAACTGGTTTGCCAATTTACCAAAATACCCCTAAATTGGGCTGCGGATAGCCTAATCCCGCTGTTCTGAAGCGCTAAACGCAGGTCACCGGACTGCGAATAGCCAAAACTGGACTGCGAATAACAAACCGGACGAGGGGACCTCCCCTGGGCGAGAGGGGGGGTCGAGACCCCCGACCCTCCTCCCCTCTCTGCCCCACCTCCTGGGCGAGAGAGGGGGGGCCGAGACTCCCGACCCTCCTCCCCTCTCCGCCCCACCTCCTGGGCGAGAGGGGGGGTCGAGACTCCCGACCTCCCTCCCCTCTCCGCCCCACCTCCTGGGCGAGAGGGGGGGGGGGGGGGGGGGGGGGGGGGGGGTTGAGACCCCCGACTCCCCTCCCCTCTCCGCCCCACCTCCTGGGCGAGAGGGGGGGGGGGTCGAGACTCCCGACCTCCCTCCCCTCTCCGCCCCACCTCCTGGGCGAGGGGGGGGGGGGGGGGGGGTCGAGACCCCCGACCCCCCTCCCCTCTCCCCCCCACCTCCTGGGCGAGAGGGGGGGGGGGGGGGTCGAGACTCCCGACCTCCCTCCCCTCTCCGCCCCACCTCCTGGGCGAGAGGGGGGGGGGGGGGGGGGCGAGACCCCCGACCCCCCTCCCCTCTCCCCCCCACCTCCTGGGAGAGAGGGGGGGGGGGGGGGGGGGGTCGAGACTCCCGACCTCCCTCCCCTCTCCGCCCCACCTCCTGGGCGAGAGGGGGGGTCGAGACCCCCGACCCCCCTCCCCTCTCCCCCCCACCTCCTGGGCGAGAGGGGGGGGTCGAGACCCCCGACCCCCCTCCCCTCTCCGCCCCACCTCCTGTGCGAGAGGGGGGGTCGAGACCCCCGACCCCCCTCCCCTCTCCGCCCCACCTCCTGGGCGAGAGGGGGGGTCGAGACCCCCGACCTCCCTCCCCTCTCCTTCTGCGCGGTTTGATGTTACCAAGCTGGCTCCTCCCGGATCCTCAGGAGTGCTCGGCGAATATAGGGTTGTACATGGAGTGTCTGATCGAGCCATCTCTAAGGCTGGTAACTCATCCTGCGGTGCGGGGGCTTCGCGCTGTCCCATCTCCTGTGATTGGTTATAAGAATAACCGTTAGTCACAGAGCTAAGTAGAAAACACATCCCCTCCCCGGATCCGTATCCAGGGGCGGGCTAAAGGACAGAAATAAATAGCCGAAGCAAGGTAGAGGGTTAGCAGCAGGTAAACATATATACATATATATATATCAATAGGGCCTCCAACCCTAATATCCGCGTGGTGACACGAACATACAACACTATCTTGCGCATACTCGCACCCAGGTATTCAAACCTGTACAACACCATCTCGCGCATACTCGCACCTAGGTATTCAAACCTGTACAACACCATCTCGCGCATACTCGTACCCAGGTATTCAAACCTGTACAACACCATCTCGCGCATACTCGCACCCAGGTATTCAAACCTGCACACGCACAAAAGACCCTATGTCGACACAGTTTAGACCGCTTTATTTCAAGCAGGGGAGTTAACCCCGCGGGCCTCACCGATGTGGCCGTCGGTGACAGTGGCCAGTCTTGCCACTTTTGAGTGTAGTCGTACCGTATCACTCAGGCCCTCCTGTACAACCTGGTGTACCAACTGGATGTGAGCGACATCCGGCGAACTGATTTTTAGGCCGACCAGCGGAGGCAAAACTGCAGGTTCGGAATGGTGATAATCGTTGTGCACATCTCCCTATCGCCATGAGTCGTCACCCCACCCGTACTGGTACGAACGGTCTGCGGGCGTGACCGACCCGCCACTTCCAAAACAATCTTCGAAAGCAAGCTTTATCACAGAGCAAGCGCTTTAAAACTTAACGCAGCATTCTTACTCGACCGGTCACTCGACCCGTGATCGGGAGGCTCGGCGGTAGGAGGGCTCCTTATCTGGGACTGACTCAGGAGGAGGGACTCAACTCCGGGTCTTCCCCAACTAAGGCCTCACAGAAAGGGGAGAAGCACCGCTTGCCAGCGTAGAACTGCGGTTAGCACTAAAATACAAAAAGTGCAGCATAAGCAGTAAGAAAAACCGGAAGCAGGGGCCGAATATCAGGATCAGTGCGAGACTGGAGAAATGAAAATACTGAAAGCAGTAAATAAGGACCAGTGCGAGACTGGAGAAATGAAAGTACTGAAAGCAGTAAATAAGGACCAGTGCGAGACTGGAGAAATGAAAGTACTGAAAGCAGTAAATAAGGACCAGTGCGAGACTGGAGAATTGAAAGTACTGAAAGCAGTAAATGTGGACCAGTGCGAGACTGGAGAATTGAAAGTACTGAAAGCAGTAAATAAATAAAGGGTTAGTAGTCCAATCACTCCATAACCGGAGGCTTCAACGTCGACTCCGTTCTTAGGAGGAGGTTCTGCTTCTCCCCGTTCATAGGGGTTCTACTCTATTCCCAGGAGTTTATTTACGTTCCATGAGATTTAGTATTTTCCCTTAAACAAGGGTTAGTAGTCCAATCACTCCATAACCGGAGGCTTCAACGTCGACTCCGTTCTTAGGAGGACGTTCTGCTTTCTCCCCGTTCACAGGGGTTCTACTCCATTCCCAGGAGTTCATTTACGTTTCATGAGATTTAGTATTTTCTCTTTGCGGTGGATTTGTTCTTTTTATTATCTCGGCATTACTGCATTGCGGCGTCGCTCCGCGATTTCGTCTCAATTTTCACGTCGATATTTTAAACCTAATCGATTCCTTAGATCGATACGCGTAATTTTATTATACCGCTAAAATACGCGTCGCGAGGACGCCGATTTATTCCAATTAATTTCGCTCTCCTTTCGGGTGTTTATTTTGCTTGTAAACGCTTTTACAGGACCAAAAGAAAAACTTACCATTTCAACTTTTGATAGTATTTGCAAAATACCCTAAAGTAGAGCTTATTATTTTTGGTGATTTTTCCCAACTCTTTTGGCCTTTAAATTTCTTAAAATAAACCTTATAAAGGAGTTACAAAATAGTAAAATTACTCCTAAAAATCCCAAAAAATTACTGGAGCTGCCCCTCAGAGTGGGAAATATTTTTCATTTAGGACATTTTTGCCAGAACTGCCCCATTTTTCCTCGGAAAAATGGGGAAGGGGGAAGGGAGAGTGGGGTGCGGTTAGAGGTAGGGAGAAGGCGCAGGGGTCTTGCACCCTGCGCCCTCCCTCGGCCCCCACAGGCGGATCTGCGGCGGATCCGCGGTGGGGGGCACATATGTTGAGGCGGGAGGCGGGAGGCGGGAAACGAGGTAAAGAGGGGAATCGGGCGGCTCCCGTTAACTTAACGGGAGGCGGCCCCTGCTGCCGCCGGGCAGCAGACGGATGGGGTCGGCGCCGTCCCTGGTCGGTGCGCCGGGAGCCGGCGACTCTTCCGGTGGTAGTCCGGCGGCCTGGCGCCGCCTACCACCGGGAAACAGAACAGAGAGGGGAGGGAGGCGGTGGCGCGGCCTGCATGCGCCATGCAGGCTCGCTGCGCCGCCGCCGCCGCTGGGAGGGTGCCGGTGCCGCCCCCGGTCGGTGCGCCGGGGGCCGGCGACCACTCTGGTGGTAGTCCGGCGGCCTGGCGCCGCCGGCCGCCGCCGGGGTGGGGTATTTCCCCGTACAGGAAACGGGAGCATAGGGGGGTCCTGGGCCACGGGTGCCGCCGGGGCTGCGTCTTCCGGCGGCCCGGCCGCCTCCCTTCGTCGGCGTCGTGGTCCCCGAGTGGGGAACCTGCTCCCCCAGCGCCACCACCGGCGCTGGGGGTGGGGGGGGGTGGGGTTGGCTTCCTCGGCCATGCCTCCACCCGAGCCTTGCAAGGCTCGGGTTGGTGCTGGCGGCGCTCCGGCGACGGGGAGGGGGTCGGCCTAGCTCAGGGGAGTAGGAAGGAGGAGGGGAAGGCTTCTACCTGAGGTGGAGGGGCTCGGGAGGTTGAGGGGCGGTGGCTCGCCATGGAGAGGAAGGAGGGTGGCGGTTTGGTTGGGCAGGGCTCCGGCAGGGGGCTGGCTGGGCTAGCCGGCGGGGGAGAAGGAGGAGGAGGAGGAGGCTGAGGGGGGGGGGGGGGGGGGGTGGCACTCAGAAAGGGGGCTGAGCCTCTCCTTATATAGGGGAGAGGGAGGTCTTCCCTCTCCCTCACTTTAGCCCACGTGGGTTAAAGGTAGGGATGGGTGGGGGGAGATATTTTCTCCCCCCCCCCCTCCCCTTCTCTCTCCTGCCCATTTGCCCCAATAGGGGGCTGCCTATTCATGGGCAGACCCCTCCCTTGGCGGAGGGGCTTCTCTCTCCTCCCCCCCCCCCCCCCCGCTTCTTTTCCTTTCCCAACAGATTTCAAGCTTGGGGGGGGGGGGGGGTTTGACCGAGGTCAACTTAGGGCGGGGTCCTTCATGGTCCCGGGGTCCATCAAGATTTGTCAGGGCCGATGCCGAGTTTATGTGCTTCACATTTCGTGCGTTGCACTGAGGTGGTCTGCATAGTCCTAAAATGGCATACTCTCCATACGACCTCGGACCGAGACGCAACGAATTCCATTGCGCTTGTATCGTTCATATGAGTCTAATGGAACTGACAGAAGTCAATTCGGGGTTTGTATGGCCACTATTCATAATAAGGAGGTAGTGGCGCGCTACGACACTCAAAATGGTCATTTTCTCCAAACGACCTCGGATTGAGGCGCAACGAATTCCGTTGCGCTTGTATCATTCATACGAATCTAATGGAACTGACAGAAGTCAATTCGGGTTCATATGACCACTATTCATAATAAGGAAGTAGTGGCGAGCTACGACACTCAAACTGGTCGTTTTCTCCAAATGACCTCGGATCGAGGCGCAACGAATTCCGTTGCGCTTGTATCGTTCATACGAGTCTAATGGAACGGACAGAAGTCAATTCGGGGTTCGTATGGCCACTATTCATAATAAGGAGGTAGTGGCGCGCTACGACACTCAAAATGGTCGTTTTCTCCAAACGACCTCATATCGAGGCGCAACGAATTCTGTTGCGCTTGTATCGTTCATACGAGTCTAAGGGAACTGACAGAAGTCAATTCGGGGTTCATACGACCACTATTCATAATAATGAGGTAGTGGCGCGCTACGACACTTAAAAATGGTCATTTTCTCCAAACGACCTCGGATCGGGGCGCAACGAATTTCGTTGCGCTCGTATCGGTCATACGAATCTAATGGAACTGACAGAAGTCAATTCGGGGTTCGTAGCACATAACCCCTCATCGGGTTATGTCTACTATACGGGCCTACTTTTATTGGGCTCACTAGGGCCTAGTGACCCAATCAAAGTCGGGATGTTACATGCCCAAGGCTATAAAAGGAGCCCGGAACCTTCATTTTAGGGGACCACTGCACCCGAGAGAGCTCTGAGAAGATTTCATCTACGCTCGAGGATTTCCTTCGTTCCGGAAGTCAATCTTCCTAAGTGATCCGATAACCTTTGGATCCTGAAAGGCGATTCAACATTCTCACTTTTGTTCTCACGGCTATTCTCAGAAAAAGTACTTAGTTTTTCGAGAGGCACGTGGCCTGTCACCCTCGGAATTCTCTCTCTCTCTCAACCATTCTAACGAGCGGCGATCTGTCGCGCTCGGATTCTAAGTTTCCAATTGTAACTCCCCAGAAGATAGTGGAAGTTGGCCGGCACAACTCCGACCGCGTGGTTTTTCACCATTTCTGGGTTTTCCACGTTAAAAGTCTTCATGCCACTTACTAACTCTTTTATTGACTGTTTGCGCGCTCGGTTCGCTTGCGAGCTAAGATGGTTTAATTCGACCGATTTATCAGAGCACCCGAGTGACCCGCAACAGTAACTACCCGCACATGTTTTCAAGAGACCGTAAGAAAATTATACTCAAATCGTTTGCATGAAAAATTGAACTATGAAAATGTATACTGATCCTAAATTTTGAGCCCAAGTTTCTGAATAATATCTAACATATATGCTCGACACAACTTAGTGAGCTCTGAAATCTATACTCGACATCGGCCACTGACTCACGCTCCTTCGTGTTTTCATATTAATCAAGAAGATCAAACGAGTAGTAATGAGACCTCATACAATTATGGTCAGTTTGACCTGATGGTGGCGGTCGTGAACGTAGTGGTTATAAACCGTCGTTCATGAACGTTCGACCTCACCTAAGGAATTTCATCCATGCATTTTTTATGTTCAAAATTAATTTTTTTTCTTCTCTAGGGGGCGATCCGCTGTCATGACACATATTTCATTATGGTGGTGTTTTGTTCAAACTCACCGGAGCAAAAATATCGCGCTAAACGGATGACGGTTCGTACCTCATGTTCACGACCGCCACCGCCGTGCCAAACAGACCCTAAGAAGATCAAACAAGTAGTGATGTCCCAGTCACGAAGGTTGATTTTGGCTTTGTTTGGCGTGGTGGTGGCGGTCGTGAACGCGGTGGTCATGAACCGTCGTTCGTGAACGCTCGTCCTCACCTAAAAAATTCATGCATTTTATGCTAAAAAATAGTTCATTTTCTTGGGTAGTGGTCATAACCTTTGTCTTGTCAAACATACATTCTATATATGATAATGACATTTTTGATCAAACTCACCCGAGCAAATAAGCCATGCCAAGCGAAGCTTTTGTCATATTTTTTGACCTTTGATGGGATGTTTAGGTTTGTTTGTTTCAGTGTTTTTGGTCCATCTCTATTGGGATTTGGGGTGGGGGTGGGGGGGGGGGGGGGGGGGGGGGGGGGGGGGGCAATGTCATCGCTAAAAAAAATCTATTTGATAATTAATCATCCAATTTTAACCACCACCGCTCCAAAATGTCATTTTGACCTTTTTTGAAAACGCAGTCACCCTCTTCATTCTCCACCCTTCATCACTAACACTTGTTGAGGCTCCGCTCAAGATAGTCCACTAAGGCTCATCAAATGTGGAATGACCTTATATAGTATCTCCAGCGTAGAGCCTAACCCTAGTGACACGAAACTCGTCGGGTCGTTCTGAGTCAGTCCTGACACGCGCGGACATATTAATAATAATAAACCTAACAATCTCCTCCTATGTCCACGGTATACCGACGTTGGAAAAAGGGTTGGTGTGTGTAGTGTTCAACAAGTTCGACTCATTACACAACCGTGATCGCAACTACCTGTTATAATATATTGGACTGAAAGAAACAGGAGTATGTATGCACGCATAAGCATAGAACATAAACTAAACAGCATCACATCAGAATCAAAGTACAGTCAAAGAGATAGGTACCAGAAGACCTACTGTCTCATGACTAACAAAGAGTAGGAAATAGTTCAAACAAACATGTAAGAAAGAGAGCTAAACAATGCTCTATGCCAAAGACAGAAAGAACCAAAACAGATACTCTAGAAACCATCATCCAGCAGATCATCCTTTTCAGGATCCCAATCTGCATGTGCTCCTCCTGCAGCAGCAGCTCCTGTAATTTCCAACAGAGAACTTCATTTAGAATGAATTCAACTATGAAAAATATACATGTATCTAGTTCTGCATATAAGAATGTAGTACTTTAATTAAGCTTAAAAAATTATGTAGAGTATTTCAGGTTTAACCGCAGAATCTATTGACTTTTTCCAAACGAAACGATTTCAAACTTCTGGACAATGCAGCTATATTTGTGTTCCTAAGTGTGATATCCTGGTTACTGTTCTTCTATGGTTAATTGGAACTCATCAAATATGGAATGGAACCAATCAATAGGAGAAGGTCCAAAACAAGTCAGGTGTTATCAAATATGGAATAACACTCTCCTACAAGTTAAGGAAGACGAATCCGGATGAGGTTGTTATCATCAAATGTGGAATGAAGCAACCAACCAGATTCATACTCAGCAACCAAAGTATCAACGGAGCACAACATGCTTGATTTGACAAAGGAAGGAATCAAAAACATTCGGACTAAAAGCTGGTTTCAAACCGCTTTGAGTCTCATTTCCCCCACTGTTTTGATTGAACGGTCTCGGGGCATTCCTTTCGTTAGTGGATCAGCTAGATTATCCTTCGACCGCACATCGACCAAAGTAATAATGTCTTATTCTTTAAGATAATTCAAAAGGGCGTGTCTCAGTCGTACATGTCGTCTCTTAGTGTTAAAGAGGACATTCTTTACAACTTGGACTGCTGCCTGATTATCACAGTAAAGGCTTAAAGAATTGATTTGAACTCTAGACAAGGGAATGTCTAAGATCAAATTCCTGATCTAGTCTGCCTCTTCACCAGCTGAAGCTAAGGCAAACAACTCGGCTTCCATAGACGACAAAGCTATGCAAGTCTGTCTCTTGGACTTCTAAGTAACTACAGCGCCACCCAATGTGAATATAAATCCACTTGTGGACTTGCTGTTTGCAACTTTTGTACACCAGGAGGCGTCAGAGTACCCTTCCAAAGTAGGAGGGTGACCAGTATAGCACATAGCGTGGTCTTTAGTACCTTTGAGATACTTCATCAGCCGATCTAAGACATCCAATGCTCTTTGTCTGGACTACTGGTAAAGCGACTCAGCATGCTTACAGAGAAAACAATGTCAGGTCTAGTGCAGCTTGTGGCGTACATGAGACTTTCAATGATCTTTGAGTACTTGACTTGATCAATGCTTGTCCCTTCATTCGGACTCAGCTTGAGGTTCGAATCAGTTGGTGTTTCAACAAGCCTACAATCTTTATAACCCCAGGTATTTAGAATCTGCTCTATGTAGTGAGCTTGACTTAGAGTGACACGTCCCTTGTCTACTCTTACTTTCATACCTAGTAGGGTATAGATAGGACCAAGGTACTTCATATCAAACGCCTTGGAGAGAGCGGACTTAATATCCCTCACGACAGCAAGGTCTGACCCCAGAATCAACATGTCATCCACATATAGGCATATGATGACTATTTGGTTTGACATCGAGTAGTAATAGAGACACTTGCCAGATAGACTGGACTGAAATTCAAAGCTCTTTACCACTTGATCAAACTTCAGGTGCCACATCTTAGGTGCTTGTTTAAGCCCATAGATGGATTTATCTAGCTTGCACACTTTATCCTTCAGATTTGTATGAACATAACCTTCAGGTTGTGCCATGTAGATCTCTTCATTGAGCTCTCCATTCAAAAAGGCTGTTTTCACGTCCATCTGATGGACTATGAAATTCTCGATATAGGTTAAAGCTAGAAGAATTCTAATAGTAGATAGGTGATAAACAGGTGAATAGACATCAAAGTAGTCAATTCCCCCTTGTTGTTTATAACCCTTAACTACTAGACGTGCTTTGTATCTGGTTATAGACACATCATTATGCAACTTCTTCTTCAGTACTCACTTGCATCCCAGGACTTTAGCTCGTTTCGGTAGGTCCACTAGATGACAGGTATTGTTTTGTAGCAGCGAGTTCATCTCATCGTCGATGGCTTCTGCCCACATTAACGCATCTCTCGATCTCATCGCTTCCTGGTAGGAAAATGGATCATCCTCTAAGTGGTAGGTGACGAAGTTCTCACCAAAATCCTTAGGGATTCTATTTCTTGTAGATACTCTAAGAGGAACAGGTTCCACCTCTAGAGGTTGGGGAGCAGTGCCAGAGGGGACAGCTTCAGGTTCTATAGTAGATTCTGTGATCATGTCAGCAGATCCAGGGACGGTTAGGCCATGATCTTTGATAAATTTGTGTTCAAAGAAGATAACATTTCTGGACTCTATCACTGAATTAGTGGATAGATCCAAAACCGGTCAGCTGCACTATCTTCTGCACTACCTAGATAGACGCAGGTTATCGTTCTAGGTCCCACCTTAGGTCTTTTAAGGTCTTGTATATGCACATATGCGATACAGCCTCAAGTCTTAAGAGTGTCATATCTACAAGGATGACCGTGTCACAGCTCATACGGAGTAGAACTGAGCTCAGAGTGAGGTACTCTATTCAGAATGTGATTTGCAGTAAGGTCTGCTTCCCCCCAGAAGGAATTGGGCATGCCAGCAGTCAGGAGCATAAAATTTAACATCTCTGTCAAAGTTCTATTCTTACGCTCAACAACTCCATTCGATTGAGGTGAGTAAGGAGCTATCGTTTCAAGGATTATGCCCTCAGTGGCACAAATCTCCCTAAACCCAGTTGCAGTGTATTCTCCTCCTCGATCACTTCTAAGTCTCTTAATCTTTAAATTTAACTAGTTTTCTACCCGAGATTTGAAGATTTTGAAGGTCTCGAATGTCTCATCTTTCGATTTCAATAGGTAGACATGACAAAATCTGGAGAAATCGTCAATGAAGGTAATTAAGTACTTCTTTCCCCCTCTAGTGGCATGACTACGAAAGTCACAGAGGTCGGAATGAATTAATTCTAGAAGTTGTGTGCTCCTAGAAATGGTCTTGAATGAGTTTCCAGTTATTTTTGTTTGGGCACAACCTTCGCACCTATCAAATCGAATAAAGAAATCTAACGGAATGTTGTGACTCTTAGCTAAATCGCGCATCTTTTTATAGTGAACGTGTTCAAGTCTATTATGAAGTAGCTTTGGATCTAACCGAGACGAACTCACTTGATTTATGCACTCGTTTTCTAGGCTAAGTCTATACATTACATTGATTAGGTAAGCGCAACCAAAGTAATGTGAATTAATTGTTAGTGTTATTCTACCGCTTATGGTTGTGAAAGACATTCCGTACTTATCTAGTAAACTCATAGAAATTAAATTTTTAGTTAAATTTGGAAGTAATTTAACATTTTGCAAAATTAAAATTTTACCTGAAGAGAGGACGAGCTGTGTCGTCCCAGCATGAGTAACTGCAGTCTCTTCTCCATTGCAATTCTCTACTCTGTCTCGGACTACTCTGACGTCTGTGAGAAGACCTATGTCATTCGTAATATGACATGTGGCACCGCTGTCCAGCCACCACTCAGAAGACGCACTGCGGTGACTGCTCCCGATCATAGCCACAAAGGACTTGGGATCAGAAGCATCGACCACCATGTTTGCCGCCTAAAGTGGAGCTTCATCTTTCTGCTTCTTCGGACCCTTGCATTCAGCGGCCCAGTGACTTCACTTGCCGCAATTATGGCATTTACCCTTCTTCCTTTTGAGAGAAGGCTTCTTGACCGCCAACTGGGCAGGGGTGTCACCCTTAGGTGCAGGGGGCTTCCGAGAAGGCATGTTAGGTCGGGAGACAAAGTTAACAGCCTATGGGGGCTGAACAACCTGCTCTGCGCTCTTTCCAGCGATGTTCTGGTTCTCAACGTGAATGAACCTATTGAGTTCATCCAGAGTGATCTTCTCCTTCCGCCTGTGCATCTCTGTCTTGAAGGTCAGCCACTCCGCAGGTAGCTTGCTCAGAATCAGGTACACAAACAAATTATCGTCCATCTTCGACTGATCGTCCTCCAGCTTGTTGCGCAAGTTTTCTAGCTCTATGATCTGGGAGGTGATCGGCAGGTTCGCTTTGAGGCGGAAGTTGAAGAACTTCTCCCCAATTAGCGATTTGGACAACACCTCCTCCTTCTGGAAGTGCGCGTTGAGACGATCTCAGATCTCCTTTGCAGTCTTGTGGGCGTGGTAGGTCAGTGCGAGACAAGGATTGAGGGAATTCAACAGGTAGTCCCTGCAGAAATCATCATCCTTGTTCCACTGATATTCGTCTACGCCCTCACCAGAAGATGCAAAGTCGCTCTGAACTGTGTAGAATATGTCGCGTTCCTTCATTCCTAATTGGACTTGTATTTTCCAACTGAGGAAATCGGAGGCATCGAACGATTGCAGCTTGGCGACGTCGAGCGCACTTTTCTTCGACATTGCAGCGGAATTAAGAACAGAAAAACTAAAACAAATTCACTTGATTCGCGCGAAGACGACCGGGAAACTTCAGATCCAATATAGTGGATGTGATTTGCTGCTCCTCTCCGGCTTAAACCAATCGCCGAAGCCTAAATCTGATGATCAAATATCCAACGACAAGAACTTGATCCTCCACGAACAAGCGGCGGCCAGATCAGAAAAGAAACTGAAGTTTCATAGAAGATGAAAGTTCCTCCTTCCAGATCTATGAAATTCCTCCACTAGGAAATTGTAAAGGGGACTGAAAATTTCCTCTAGGAAGTTCTCCTCCAGAAAAAAATTTTGAATCTGGTTGGTTGAGAAGAACAAAACTGATGCAATCTGATGCAAGGACACGATCAGCAAGAACCTCTTCTGATGTTCTCCGACAGATCCAATCTGATACAAGGAGAATCGCAAAATAAAAAAACGAAACCAGAAAAACTGATTTCCCTCCTACGAGAACTGGATCTCCGATTTCTTTGGAGAGTTCTAAGAGCAACGACCTTGGCGTCTCGATCGATGCAAAGCGGGACTTGCAATCTTGGACGTAAAGGACGCAAAGCTTAACAACAGTGAGCAGTCGGGCTACCCTAGATCGAGTCGGGCCCCTTCGATCAACAACGGATCTACAGGCGAGGATCTACAGATCTACAGGAGAGGATCTACAGATCTAGAGGCAACGTTCCAGAGATGCAGAAGCTCGCGATAAGGGTCGGGATTCAGCGATCGGAAGAAGATCGCGCCGACGGGAACCGTGAACAGAAGAGCGCCGACGGGAACCGTGAACAGAAGAGCGCCGACAGAAAAAAAAAACGTGAATAGGAGCAATGCGGGGCTTCTCCCTTGCGATCCACGGCGTGAAAACGATCGGCGACGGGAAGCTACAGGGAGAACGACGATGGAAATCGCGAATCGGCGGGGCGAGAGACGGGAGAGCGGGCTCGAAAACCTAAAATCATGGTCTCTCAAGATAGTCCACTAAGGCTCATCAAATGTGGAATGACCTTATATAGTATCTTCAGCGTAGAGCATAACCTTAGTGACATGGAACCCGTCGGGTCGTTCCGAGTCGATTCTGACACGCGCTGACATATTAATAATAATAAACCTAACAACACTCACATTCGCATCGCTCCAACTCTCACCGCTGAAACAAACAGACCCCCAAAACACAAACATTAGAAACATTTATATGTCCGGTAAATTTCTATTTTGGAGCTCCGGTGCAGTGAAAAGTCAAAGCTTCGTTTGAAACTCCATTTTTAACCGAAGTGTGGGAGCTTCATTTTTCACCGACGTGCTGGAAATTTATTTCTCACCGGAGCAACCGTCACTTCGCTCCCAAAGGGAGCCCGCCGACAGAGGCAAAAGGCTGGATTTAGGCAAAAATGTATGGCAAACAGTTGACTTTTCCCTAGTCTCACCTCTAGAAGCTGGAGGCAAGTTGACAGTAGTTCCGTGACCTTCTCAATTAGTGTTAAATAGTGAAATTGCTAGCATGATCTAATTTGGATGTTGACTCTGATAAACATTAAAAATAAAATAAATGCTTCTTATTATCCATAGGTGGTTTTTCAAATTCACAATTTTTTCATAATCGTTTATTCTAAATGAATTATTTTTAAAATATTTTCATCATTATTTTAATGGTGGCCACGCGAATTATGAGGGAGAGAAAGGGCACATGGAGGTGTTTATCTAGCACGTGCAAGCAAAGTCTAATTTATAGTAAACAGCGTGGCTTGGAAATGAACGGTGTTAAATGCACATTCGAAATGGATATTCACACACCATTAAACATTCCAAGGAATTCTAAAATCCTAAATGCTCTAAATACACCCCTCCTTTAAGCGCATACCAGCCTTCTTCTCGCAACCCCGCCCCCTATCTTCTCGATGTCACCAAGCAGTCTACTGTCGTAGAACCTTATCGTTCTCGCAACTAATCCCGATTACTGCTGAGTTATTTTCTTCTTATGTTGGAAAATGGTAGCTACCTTTTTGGTCATAGAATTTGTCGTGTCTTTAATGTCAATTTTCAACTCCCACTTACCGCAGCCACCTCATGCCGCCTACCACAATTACCTCATATCATCCACCGCAGCTACTTCCAAGGGTTTGACTCTAAAAATAGTCATGCAGGTGAATGATGAAAGTATCCATTTCTCTCCAAATATAAGCATCGAAAGATTTTCTCTTTGTGATAATCTATTTTAGTTTGGGGTGAGCGTCCAGACGTCATTCTTGTAAGTTGACGATGAATACTTCACGGTTTGAATCTGGAGCAGGTCTGGGCAAGAATTCAAAGAGGCATTTTTGGAAGGATTTGTGTAATCCGTCTTATCTGTCACTGTCGGTATAACTTGCAATTTTTTGCTATTAATTATTATGTAATATTGTGTGGTTCGAAGTTGGTGACGATCATGTTTGGATTGAGGAGGAAAAACTTTGTATTTGTCTGTTTGTTTTGCACACATCCTTAGTGATGACTTTTCGGGTTGGACTTTAATCGGCCAATGACTTTCACCCTATTAAATTTCCACGTTAACATATTTTTGTCTTTAAATTTATTGTTATTATTGCACTTTATATTTGGTTGTGTATCGCATACCGCCAAGCAATTGCATGCGTATGTTTTTGCTCTTACAAATTTGCAGGTTCTCTCGTCGGGCGCATGCTCTCTAGCCCAATAATTTCCGCCGTTGGCTTCTTGTTCTCCTTCATTCTCACCGCAGCCCTACCCATCCGACGATTTTCCCTTCATTCTCGATCCCAAATCGACGGCTGAAGGCATTTTTCTCCCCGACCATAGTGGTTTCTGCTCACATTTTTTTCAGGTTTTATTTTAGGTGGGATGACTTGACGATATTACTTGTACAGACGTCAAAAATTTTGTACTCGTAAATGGATCACTCATCCAAACCTCATCCTTATCAAGAAGAGATGTAGGCAATAAACATTTCCTCATGTCTAACTCTAGTTCTCTACTTGTGCTGCTCTCAGAAACAATTTGAACAGTTGCAGCACTACACCCGTCATCATACAATATAAGTTCAGTAGACTTAATCCAACCATCGAGGAGTAGACTCCTTATAGGGCATTGGGGTCGCTACGTATCTTATATCCTAGAGCTGGGAAGACATTTTTGCTAGTGGTGACTTCGTCTCTCCTCGGACAAAGTTAAACATAAAAGATCATTTTTTGGTTGTGCTTCAATTCCAAACAAAAGTTGCCCAAATGGGCAAATAATAGTTCACATTTTTTCAAGACTTTAATGGCGAAATATGCCCAACCAAAATATACTCTAGTATTGAAAATTTATTCATTTCATGTATCTTTCTTTGTATTTAATTTCAAGTGTTTATCATATGCATCAATTGATGGAAAAATTCAATTCAGTTGGAAGGAAACTCAAATTGGTTGGAGGAAAATCTTTTATTGAAGGATTAATCCTCCCTTGTTCCACCGACCCACCGTATGCCAAATCCCCTTAGTTTATATGGGTATATATAAACTAAGTTTCGCTTTCTTTTTGTGTTAAAAAATATAGAGAGAAATTATGAACCATACATGTATGTGCGTGCTCCACGCGACTGTATCTGGATTATGATTTAGGATTTTATGAATAATTGAATTGTTTTTTTTTATCAAAATAAGTTTGTTATTCTAATTTTTTGTTAGCCGATCGTCAACCGATCATGTTTAGTTTCGTCAATCGCCGACCGCTCCTTTCAGCTTACCGCATTTGTCGATAGTTGATCACCAACTGTTCCATTTTACCGATCGCTAACTGTTTCCTTTAGTTGATCGCCGATTGTTCCTAACGGCTGATCGCCGATCGATCATAATAGTTGATCGTCGATCGTCTTATTGTACATGAATTCGTTGACCCCTTATCGCAGATTCTTTCCTTTTTCTTGGCTTTAATCTTATATGTGTTGAGATTTATTGTGAGAGTTTGCTCGAAGCATCCAGAGGAGGATCAAAGTGAAATCCACTCCACGTTGCCCCTAGCGGGTATATATAGGTAAAACCCTAGGAGTGCCTACGGGGATGGCTATCCGTGTACCCAACTGACCCGTTATACCTCCGAACCCGTTATTTGACCAAATATACATTAACAATCTCCTCTTATATTTGTGACAAATAACGTATACGTTTCGAAGTGCAGAAAGTCGTAAAAGCAAGAAAAATGAGTTTTCGACTTAACATAAACAAGAGAGTTAGCACATTTAAATAACAGCAGGATTTTCCACATAAATATAAATCATCCAGAATAAAGGTGCTACTCAGCAATATAAAGTCTGAAAACAAAATGACAGGGATAAACAAATGACAATTCTACTCGTCTAGTAGATCATTAGCATCCATGTCAAATACTACTCTCTCTCCTCCATCTCCACCATAGCCTCCAAGGAATTTCATGAGTTAGAAAACTCTATGAATTCATGAACATATGCAGTAACGTAGAAAGTGAACTAGCTCTTACATAAGTAAGCTTAGAACCTGTAGCATTGGTGAAGTAACACTGTCAACATCTCTATCTGGTCTAGCAGGAACCAGTCTAGTGTTGATTTTGTGAATCAACTGTTATCTTATCCATTAGTGATCATTATGTGCCTCATCAACAAAAGTTGAATGATATGACACAACAATGTTTGCAATATTATCAGGTGTGGAATAATGTGCTATGATCATCAATGTTAGATAACCGACTACAACGACTTTCTATTCCCAGTTGAATTATTTTCGAATCAACTAACAATGAGAATAATGCTTAGTTATCAAATGTGGAATAACAGGCATCTAACCATCTTGGGTTTTCATCAAGAAATTATTTGGGGTTTTCAGTCTGTTATTTAGATGTTTGAATGTTGCGACTATAGGTTCTCACTATCAAAACATAAACTGCGGAGGAAAGTTTCATATTTCTATGAACTTTAGTCACATCTCTCCCGATGTTTTTATTGTGAGAGCTCTATTCAAGCCTTTGGTTAAGGCGTCTGCAACATTATCTTTAGATCTCAAATCAATCAGGATCATAATCCCTTGACTTGTGAGTGAGGTCAACCAGGATTGTTTCAGCCTGAGATGCCTTTTTTGCCATTGAACAAAGTGTTCGTAGCAATCATTTTAGTAGCCTGATTGTCGCAGTAAACTGCAACAGAACTCATTTTCAGGCTCGACAAAGGAATGTCCATCACCAAATCTCTTAACCACTCTGCTTCTTCGCCTGCTACAGCAAGAGCGTAGAGTTCGAATTCCATAGAAGAGAGTGCAATACAAGATTGCCTCTTGGACTTCCAGGCTACAGCTGCTCCTCCTAGTGTGAATACAAACCCACTAGTGGACTTGCTGGCGTTTAATTCCGAGCACCATGATGCATCAGAATAACCTTCAAGAACTGAAGGATGACCAGTGTAAACTAAAGCATACTTTTGGGTGTGCTTTAAGTATCTCATAAGCCTATCTAAGGCGTTCCAATGGTCTTGGCCAAGATTACTAGTGAATCTGCACAACATGCCGACCGTAAAGGCTATGTCAGGTCTAGTGCAGACCATAGCAGACATGAGGCTACCAAGCAGTTTAGAATAATTTAACTGTCTAACCATAACTCCGTCATTGAGCTTTAGGCGGTTAGTGTAGTCGTATGGTGTCTCAAATGCTCTACTGTCACTGTATCCCCACGTGTCCAACTTGGACTTTATATAGTGGCTTTGACTTAGGGAGATGTCATTCTTCCCAAAGCTCACTTGCATGCCTAGTATAGTGTTAGCTACACCTAGGTCTTTTATGCTAAATTCTTTTATTAGATCTGACTTAACGTCATCCACTTCGGATTGATCAGGCCCTAGAATGAGCATATCATCTACATACAAGCATATTATGGCGACTTTATCCGATCTATTATGTATGTAAGGACATTTATTCGAGAGACTCGACATGAATCCCATGTTCTTTACACTATAGTTGAACTTCTCATGCCATAATTTCGGTGCTTGTTTTAGTTCGTATAAAGATTTAAGTAATTTACAGACTTTCGTTTCGTGACCGTCTACAATGAAACCTTCAAGTTGACTCATGTACATCTCTTCGGTCAGATCTCCGTTCAAGAACGCAGTTTTAATATCCATTTGATGAACAATAAAGTTCTCAATAGACGCAATAGCAAGGAGGACCCTAATGGTTGCTAAGTGACACACGGGTGAGTAGACATCAAAATAATCTACTCCGCTTACTTGTGTGAAACCTTTAGCCACCAGGCATGCTTTATACTTAGCTACGCTACCATCAGGATTTAGTTTCTTTTTCAGAATCCACTTACACCCTACGATTTTAGTCCCTTTTGGCTTATCAACCAACGTCCATGTGTTATTCTGAAGTAGAGAATTCATCTCTTCATCAATAGCTTCTTTCCAGAGTAGGGAATCCCTAGATCTCATCGCGTCCTTATAGGTGGATGGATCAGCCTCAACGTGGCAAGTGACAAAGTCACTACCGAAGGTTCTGGGAATTCGCTCTCTTAGAGAAGTTCTCCTAGACTCTAGGCCAGAGTTATCTATCGAAACGGAATAGGAGGTGCTCGGTACTGAAGTAGGATCTTCTTCAGTAATAGTTATTTGCATACCTGGGAGAGACAGGTTCTTATCCTTGAGGAACTTATCTTCAAAGAACACTGCGTCCCTAGATTCTATAACAACGTTATTAGAAATATCTGATAATCTATCTGCAGCACTATCCTCAGCACAACCTAGGTAGACACATGTATTGGTCCTTAGTCCAATCTTAGACCGTCTAGGGTCAGGGACCCTGACATAGGCTATGCAGCCCCAGGTCTTAAGTCTAGTAAAAGACGGGGTCTCGTAAACCAAAGCTCCTAGGGTGTAACCTCTAACTTGGCATGAGGAACTTTATTCAAAATGTGATTTGCAGTTAAGACTGCTTCTCCCCAATAAGCGGAAGGCATGTCTGCAGTCAGGAGCATAGTGTACAACCCTCATTCTCCAAGGGCAGGACCCACTCAAGGCCACGTAGGCAGAAGTCAAGGTCAAAGGGTTAACGTAGAGGTCAACAGTTCGAGATACCAAGAGTTCGTCGAACGCAGCCTTCCAAGAGTTCGTCGAACGCAGCCTCGATCGTGCGAGCAGGAATTTGGTAGTGCGAGGAGGAACCTGGCCGAGCGAGAAGGAAAGGCGCACTGGAGTTCACAACCCGGCCGAGCGAGAAGGCCATAGGCCTGGACATTCTCGCCTGCAGGCGACTTGCACCAACCAACTCGCCAGTTTAGGTTGAGGTCCTCACCTACTCGCCTGCCTTTGCCTTGGCTAAAAATTATCTCCAAGGGGATCAGGGATAGTCGCCTGCTTCCTCTCCCTTAAGATTTAACTATAAATAGACCCCCAGGGGTACCAGGAATGGCACTTGTCAAAAATCAAAGCTTCACCCCCCCCCCCCCCCCCCCCCCCCCCTTACAAGCGAGAATCCTCCCTAGCTAGTGCCTTCCTAGTACCAAGCTCGGCCATTCGTGGTTTTGGAGGAGAAGACTCTTTTGAGCTTCTGGGTACGTGGTGGGACCTCCCTGCCGCAGCACCTGAGGTTGTGTTCTTTCTAGTTCGTTCGTCGTAGCCAGCCAAGTCATCTCGTCGGACCATTGGACAAGTAGCCTCTGGCTGCATTGATCCGAATTTTGAAGCCAGGATTTTCCAGGCTTCAACACTTTGGTGTGGTGAGTGTGGATCGTAGTCAGAGTAAGAAAGTCTAGTTGAAGAAGCGAGATGGTTACAGTTGGCGACCACGATGAGGTGGTAGGTAACCCGGCCAGAGGTGGCGAGTTCGTAACTTTGGCTGTTTTTGAGGAATTCGTGCGGCGGATAGATGTCTCCATGCGAGCAGCTCTTCAACCTCGCATGGAAGGAACGACAACCTCGCCTCATCGCCCGGGTCCGTCCAAGGAAGGTGCTCACCCTCAGCGAGCAGGGAAGGAGCATGTCGAGGAGTTCGAGCGACCAAGGAGGTCGCAGTTTGGTCCGCAGGCGTCGCAAGGAGCTGGCGGAACTCGGTTTCGCGAGGAGGAAGAGCAGGAAAGATACTTAAATACTCGCCAGGCTAGCGAGTATGGAGGAGATACTCGGCAAGATGAGGGTCGTCGGCAGATTGGGGGGAGGAGCCCATTCTGCGAGGAGATCATCGCCGCGCCAGTGCCGGAGGGGTTCAGGGATCCCTCGATGAATTATTACTCGAGGAGGGATGACCCTCTTCGACACATCTAGTGGTTCGAGGATGTTGCCTTCATCCGGACCATGTCTGACGCCTTCAAATGTAGGCTGTTTGCGATCTCCCTCCGAGGGAAGGCAATGGACTGGTTCCACCAGTTGCCAGCAGTTCCATCTACTGCTTTGAAGACTTGTGCCGGGGGCTGACCATGCGGTTCGCCACGGCCAAGAAGCTGAAGAAGGAGGCCACGACCCTTTTCCATTTGGTGCAGGGGGCGAAGGAAACTTTGGGGGACTACATCGACCGCTTCCAAGAAGAGGTGTTAGACATCCAGGAGGTGGATGGTCGCACCTTGCAGCTGGCCCTAACTTTCGGCCTTTAGGAAGGGCTCTTCAAGTTGGAGCTCGGTAGGATCCCTCCCTACTCCTACGGCAATCTCATCGAAAGGGCCAACCAGTTCGTCCAGGGTGAGGCTTCCAACCGCGACTTCCTAGCCAGGCTCACCCGAGTGACCATGGAAGATGAGGAGGAGAAGAGGAGAAGGCCCCCGAGAGGAGAAAGAAGGAAGAGCCCAGGAGGGCAAAGAAGCGGAAGCCGGAGGGAAGAGGCAGGGAAGAGAGAAGAGAAAGAGAGCCCAGGAGGGAGGAGCCAAGAAGGAACGATGAGAGGAGGCTCATCGTAGCTCTAGAGCGTCGGGAGGAAGAGAGGCGCTATCAAGTCCCCGCTAACCGGCCATCTTGGAAGCCGGCCAGGGGACCTCAGCGTCAGGAACGGGGAAGGAGATCCTCGGAAAGAAGACGCTTCGACAGACCGGCGGGGCGTCAGGAGAGAAGAAGGAAAGAAGCGATGGCGGTTGCCCGGCGCGGCAATCGGCAAGGCCGGAAGAACCGAAAGCAGAAGAGGCCGCAGGTAGAGGAGGTCCCCCTCTATTGTGACCTCCATCAGGTGGAGGGGCACGGCACGATGGCCTGCCCAGACTTTTGGGAAGCCGGGAGAAGGCTGGCAGCAGGAGAAGTGTAAGGGGAGCAGTGGAGGATAGACGCCCCTATCGAGCCGCCGATAGTTCAAGCTGTCGACCGAAGGAGGAACGAAGATCCCGTCGACCACGGAGGTCGAGGAGACCTCATCCAGGGAGGTAGAGGAGTCGGTGTGATCCATGGGGGAGGGGATAGGAGTTTCCCCCAAGGGGAGCCTCCATCAGATCTATCGAAGGAGCATCGCTTCTACCTCGCAGGCACCGCCGCCGTTGGAGGAGATCACCTTCTCCGAAGAAGACATGCTGGGGAATGAGAATCCCTTTCATGATGCCCTCGTGATCCAAGCCGCCATGGAGGACTTTACCGTTGATCGAATTCTGATCGCTAACGGTAGTTCCGTAAACGTCATCTTCAAGGAGATGTTTGACGGGCTGGGCGTCGGCGCAGGAAGAGTTCGAGCGCCGGATGGTCCCCTCTTTGGCTTCTCCGAAGAGAAGAAAGAGATGGAGGGAGGCGTAGATCTCCTTGTAACACTCGGTGGCACACCTCTCCAGTGTCGTTTCGTCATCGTTGACGCCCCGAGTTGCTACAAGGCCATCTTCGGGAGGCCACTTCGCAACACCTTCAAAGCCGTCCCGTCCAACTACCATCAGTGCCTCAAGTACTGCCAAGGGGACGTCCAGGTGAGGATTAGGAGCGATCCAAGAGCTGCCCGCGAGTGCTATCTTAGCTCGGTTAGCACCATCAGCTGGATGGCTGACGCGGAGGAGTTTGAAAGGGCGACAGGAGGCGCGGCCCAGCTGGAGGCGTCCGAGGAGGTAGAAGAAATCGAGGTACTCTCCGCAGCGGGAGTATTTGGGTTACTGAAGATCGGAGGATCGCTGAAGGTCAGCGAGAAGATGGAGATGGCCACGTGCCTGCAGGAGAACGTCGACATCTTTTCCTGGAGTGCTGCTGAGATGCCCGGGATCGATCCATAGGTTGCTTGTCACCACCTCAATCTCGACCCCGCGGTGAAGCCCATACGCCAAAAGAAGAGGTCAAGTGCCACCGTGTTGGCCGGACCTATTCGAGAGGAAGTGAAGAAGCTGCTGGACGCGGGTTTTGTGTCAGAGATCCAGTACCCAGGCTGGGTCTCAAATGTTGTAATGGTAAAGAAAGTTGTGGGCAGCTGGAGGATGTGTGCAGACTTCTTTTTATTAAATAAAAGCTGCCCGAAGGATTGTTATCTCTTGCCTAGAATCGACGCGTTGGTTGATTCAGCCGTCGGTTTCCCTGTGATGAGCTTCCTTGATGCATTTTCAGGATACCACCAGATCCGGATGTATCCCCCGATTGTCGCAATGTTTCCTTCATCACTAGAGATGGCTGCTATAGCTACAAAATGATGCCCTTCGGGCTAAAAAATGCAGGAGCAAACTACCAGCGGATGATTGACCTCGTCTTCAAAGAGCAGAAGGGAAGGAACCTGGAGGTGTATGTGGATGACCTCTTGATCAAAAGCAAGAGCGTCCAGGAGCATATAGCGATTTGGTGGAGACCTTTGCAACACTAAGGAAGTTCAGGATGAGGCTCAATCCGGCAAAATGCATGTTCGGAGCCGGGAGGGGAAAGTTTCTGGGGCATCTCATCACCCAGGGGGGAGTTGATCCGAACCCTGACAAGGTCAAGGCAATCCTGGAGATGGCCTCGCCAAAGACCATGAAGGAAGTCCAAAGGCTGATAGGAAGGTTGGCGGGTCTTAGCCGCTTCCTGTCCAAGGCAGGAGAGAAGTGCTCTCCCTTTTTCAAGACGCTCCTCAAGAGCGAGAACTTCACATGGTCCGACGAGTGCGAGAAGGCGATCGGTAGGCTGAAGGAGCAGTTGACTCAGACACCTCTCCTTCAGAGCCCGAAAGAAGGCGAAGACCTACTCATCTACTTGGGAGTAGGGGTGGAAGCAGTAAGTTCAGTACTGGTCCGTGAAGAAGGAAAGAAGCAGCTCCCCATTTATTATGTTAGCCAGGTACTCAAGAAGGCGGAGTTGAAGTATCCAATCTTGGAGAAGCTTGCCTTCGCCTTGGTGGTGTCGGTGCGAAAGCTCTGGCCTTATTTCCAAGCTCACTCCATCCGGGTCGTGACTGACCATCCTCTCTGAAATATCTTAGAAGGGGTGGAGCATTCAGGAAGGTTGGCGAAGTGGTCGGTAGAACTCAGCGAGTTCGATATTTCCTTCTCGCCCCGTGTGGCGATCAAAGCACAGGCGGTAGCGGATTTCTTAGCCGACTTCTCGGTAGAGGCGGAGCCAGGAGAGGAGGCTTCTACCCCCATCCCTTGGAAGATGTTCGTGGATGGAGCCTCAGGCAAGAGCTCTGTGGGGGTGGGCATCATTCTAGTCAGCCCACGGGGAACTAGGATCCTCTTCCCTGTCACGAACAATCAGGTGGAATATGAGGCCATAGTAGCAGGCTTACGCCTCGTAAACAAGCAGGGCATTCAAGATGTCATGGCTTTCACTAATTTGATGGTGGTCGCGTCTCAGATTCAGGGGGAGTTCGAAGTACGCGACACCATTCTGCAAAAGTACCTCGTAAAGGTGAAAGGATTGATTGGGGGCTTCAAATCCTTCTTCTTCGAGCACGCACCATGAGAGGAGAACTCGGCAGCGGATCGTCTAGCCAAATACGGGCCAAGAGTAGGAGGGACCATCACGGAGTTATTTCGACCATCCATTGAGGAAGGAGAGATGATGGAGATCGATCAACGCCCCTCGTGGAGCGATCCGTTCGTGGCATTTCTGAACACCGGGCAGCTTCCTGCAGAGGAGGGGGATCAAAGGAAGTTCCAGTACAAGGCAGCGTATTATTTGTTGCAGGACGGGGAGCTATATTGCAAGACCATCTCAGGCCATATAGCTAGATGTGTCTCTGAAGACGAAGTACCTCGAGTGCTGGAAGAGATCCTCTCGGGAGAGTGCGGAAGCCATTCTGGGACTCACACTTTGGAGCAAAGGATCTTGAGGCATGGCTACTTCTGGCCCACCATCCGCAAGGATGCAGAGTGTAAGACCCCAAATGTTATGTGCACGAAAAATAAAAATGAGTTGAAGTCAGGGAGCTAGCGCCAGGCGCTAGGGCTAGCGCCGGCGGTAGTGGCCCTAAGCGGTACCGACTCTGATCTAGCGCCACCGCTAGTGGCTAGCGTCGGCGGTAGCGTGAAAAGCATATATACTCAAAATCCGGCGTTTTCCTTCATTTTATCTGAGAGCCTCTGAAATTTTGAGAGAAGTGGGCTGGGAGCTGGGAAGGAGATCCGTTGGAGTTGAGCCTTCGTCGTGCCAGGAGGGAGATTAGTGAAGAAGCATCTGCGTGCATGTGCCATGGCGGATTCCAGCCAATCCCCTCTCAGTCTATGGCACCAAAATGACCAGCTAGGGTAACGACTCTCTTTCCTAATCCTTGGACATGTACGTCCTTTGATTTGCACGAATTTAGGAAGACTTCTACTAATTAGTAGATCGGATCTTCCGGTGGGATGAAGTTGTTTCCCCACAAATTGCATATAGAGCCTGGAACGGTAGTACAGGCATAGGCATGTTGTGTGAAGCCCATCTGGACAGACCGAGCCGGATTGGTGATGTTTATTGTGTGTAAAGTGCCGGAGAAGACTCCGTGTACATGCTGTGGTTCGGGTCTTGTGTACTGTGTTGTACAGAAAAAAGGTCCTGTAGGTGTTTCCTAGGCAGTACCCGACGTTTGGTAGCAGAACTAAGTTCTGTTACTAGCGCCAGGCGCTAGCGTTAGCGCTGGCGGTAGATCCAGGTCAGCTATTTGTATTGTTGTGTCCTTGAGGTGTTTTCCAGGAGTAGCAGAACGGAATTCTGTTTCTGTTACTAGCGCCGGCGCTAGCGTTAGCGCCGGCGATAGCTCCCAGTGAGCCGCCATGTGAAGACTGTGAAGCCCGATATACGAGGCTGAGCAGCAGAAGCCCAAGAACTGAGCATCTGGCTTCAACTCGTTGACCTTACAGGTCAAGAGCGGGCTAGGGAAAGCCGTACCTGTTTTCGGTAGTTGTGTTGCCTAATATTATGAGTGCGGGAATCGGCGGAACCGAACCTTACCCTTAGCTGTCGTGTGAGGATTGCAACCTGGGGATCACAATTCGCAGTTTGGCACTAGAACTCATCAAGGCGGGCCATCCTAGATGAGGGGTAGCTCATAGAGAGGATCTAAGTTGAAATAAGACTTAGTTTGCAGGCATAACTCAGGGAGTATGCCAAAGTGTGCCTTGAGAGCACAAAGCGGGTGACTCGGACTGCCTCCGTTGGTGTTGTTTGCGGATATATATTTATATGCTGCTGACTCTTACTTGCAGGGAAGGAGCACCGCCGCCCCGAGCGTGGGGTGGGGTCGTTATAAATCTTGGTCAACTAAAGCTGACCGGTTACCTATTTTACCACCGCTTGGTGAATTTGTTTGTACAGGTCCCGGCGAGAATAGCGGGAAATAGCGGGCTGAAGCCCCTTGCTGCTGTGCTGTGCTGGCCCTCGAAGGCCAAAGCTTTTGTTTACTTTTGTTCATGTGTGGCCGGCCTGCGTGCCGATGTCTGGAAGCCACCTATATTATGTAAACAAGCATTGTAAATAACCTTTTTATGTATTTCATTCCTAATAGCTTATGTGGGCAATGTTATACACTAGTTTATAAATGAAATTATATGCTTCCGTTATGCGACTCTGGTGCTGAGATAGTTATATCTTTAACTGTTAAATGTTAATTTTAGTACCGCTCTCTTCTGTTCATTTCATATGGCGTGGGGTCCCGGCCGGACCTACTGTTATATGCTATGTAACAGGGAGGGTGTTACAAATTGGTATCAGAGGGAGGTTTCGATCCTCCTCCGTTCGAATTCGTGGTCGAATTCTTTTAAGGGGTGGTGAGCACGTGTGTGCGACGCCTTTAACTCATGTAAATAACCAGTAATTGTGCACTTTAGGAATGAATTACATGTATATTTGTAGCATTCGGATGGAACTTCTGTGTTCCTTTGTTGATTCATGCCTTCTCCTAGTCGCTAATTGTGTTTTGTGCACATGTTTAGGCGGCTGGGAGTGGAGCGGGGCCTTCTCGACCCCCTCGTTCGACTGCAAGTAGTGCACCAACTCCTGTGCCAACTCCTCCTTCGGCTGAAACTGTAAGGATGATCGTTGAGGCAGTATTTGTGATGTTCACAACGCAACCAGGAGGGCATGTCCCTGGACAGCCTCCTATTCCGGGAGCGGCTCCAGTGCAGGCTCCAGCAGCCGAACCTGCGGTGGAAAGGCCAGTGCCGTTGAGGGCACGAAGAGCTCCAGATCAACAGCTGCAATACTTTTTGAGTTTCCACCCTCCCACGTTCACGGGGGCAGGAACCCCGACGCAAGCGGAGGATTGGCTGTCAAGGGTGCGCAAAACCTTGAAGGCCACATATACTGAGGAAGAGCAAAAAGTTACATTGGCAACCTTCCTACTAGATGGGGAGGCGCAGCTGTGGTGGGACGAGATGGAGTTACATCAGCTAGCGGGAAGGCGACTGACAGATATCTCCTTTGATGAATTTTCGAGATTGTTCTTAACGAGGTATCTCCCACCTGCTCAGCAAATCGAGATGGAGAACCAGTTCAACCGCCTGACTCAAGGTGATCGCATGATTGATGATTACCTGCATGAGTTTACACGGTTGGGGAGATACGCAGAAGCGACCTTTGCCGATGAAGCCCGGAAGACCAATCGGTTCTATGAAGGTCTGCGAGAAGAGTTGCGGTTCCTTCTGTCGGGGGCAATGACACAGGGGTTTATGACCCTGGTTAACACGGCTCATTCTTTAGAGAAAGATATGAAACGGTCCCAAAGCAGGAAGGAGCTAACAGTAGTCAAGCCAGAATTCAAAGTAGCGAGCTCGGCAAAGTCGGGACGAGACAAATGGAAGAAAGGAACGCGACCGTCTGGGTAAGCTCAATCTTCAGCATCGGGAGTGACTGGGCGAGGCCCACTCATCTGTTACAACTGCGGCAGACCGGGGCACTATGCTCGTGACTGTCGTAGTGGGAAGAAGCTAGTTGCGTCCTATGCTGCAGAGAAAGGGAAGGCCGCAGAGTCAACTGCATCCCACGCTGCTCCAGCCCAGCCTAGAGTATACAACCTTGGCCAACAAGAGGCCATCAAACAGAGCGATGTGGTGATAGGTATGTGATAGTATATAGCTTTTATTGCTTTTTATACTTCATACCTTATGCATTGCTTGAATGTACTAGGCTTTGTCCTGATCTTTAATTATCCGGCAAGAGCACTGTTTGATACGGGTGCTTCACATTCCTTTCTATCGGAGTCCTTCATACAGTAACTTGGAGTGCCTTCATCGTTTAGACAGGAACGGCTAAGTGTGTTGTTACCCAATGGATGTTCTATGCGTGTGGATCGAGGTTGTGTGGTAAAGGTACGAATAGGGAGTCAAGAATTTGATTTGGAAGCACTGATACTCCCGCTTTCGGAGTTCGATGTAATATTTAGTATGGACTGGCTGTCAGCATAGCAGGCCTACATTGATTGCACTTCGAAGGAGGTCACGCTGGGGCGGAATACCGAACGTGCGATTACATTTGCCGGTTTGCCTCGAGCAAGACACTGATGTTTGCTGTCCAAGTGGTCAAGGCAGTTCGGCAAGGCGCGGAGTTATGTGTTGTGCTAGTGGGGGCTGCAAAGACTCAACCCAGTTTGAGTGATGTTCTTGTGATTTCAGAGTATCCAGATGTGTTTCCGAAAGATCTTCCTAGGGCGCCACCTCAGTGAGAGATTGACTTCACGATAGAGCTGGTGCTAGGTGCCAAGCCTGTGTCACGCTCTCCGTACCGAATTGCGCCAAAGGAGATGGCAGAGTTGAAAGTTCAATTACAGGAGTTGCTAGAGCAAGGTTACATACGCCCAAGTACATCCCCTTGGGGTGCTCCGGTCCTTTTTGTGAAGAAGAAGGACGGAAGCCTGCGTCTATGCATTGACTACCGAGAATTGAACAAGCTGACCGAGAAGAACAAGTATCTGATTCCTCGAATCGATGACTTATTTGATCAGCTAGTGGGGTCAACTGTGTATTCAAAGTTGGATCTCAAGTCCGGCTATTACCAGTTACGAATTCGGGATTGTGATAACCCTAAGACAGCATTCAGTACTCGCTACGGACACTACGAGTTTACAGTGATGCCATTTGGATTGATGAATGCACCGTCAGTATTTATGGATCTGATGAACAGGACCTTTCGAGAGTACCTTGATCGGTTTGTCAGTCTTCATTGACGATATCTTGGTGTACTCTCAGTCTGAAGAAGAGCACGCGATTCATTTGCGTGGAGTTTTGGAAACCCTGCGACGTAGTCAACTATATGCCAAGTTCTCTAAGTGCGAGTTCTGGCTAGCCTCAGTGACGTTCCTTGGTCATGTTGTTAGTGGCGAGGGTATCGCAGTGGATCCGGCAAAGATTGATGCAATCCAGAAGTGGCCCGTTTTGGCGACAGTAGCGGAAGTCAGGAGTTTCCTTGGACTTGCCGGCTACTATCGGCGCTTCGTGGAGAACTTTTTGCGGATCGCTCTACCTCTCACCACCTTGACGAGGAAGGATCAGAAGTTCATTTGGTCACCGGAGTGTGCACGGGCTTTTGAGGAACTGAAGAGGCGTCTGACCACAGCACCAATTCTGTGTTTGCCGTCTGGTGCAGAGGGTTATGAAATTTACAGTGATGCGTCAGGGAGCGGCTTAGGCTGCGTACTTCTTCAGCATGGTCAAGTGATCGCTTATGGCTCTCGTCAGTTGAAAGTGCATGAGCGGAATTATCCGGTCTATGACTTGGAATTGGCGGCCGTGAGCTTCGCTCTAAAGTTGTGGCGGCACTACTTATATGGTGTGAAGGTTGACATCTTTACAGACCATAAGAGCCTTAAGTATCTGTTAAATCAGAAGGAGCTCAATATGCGACAACAAAGGTGGATGGAGTTCCTGGGGGACTACACTTTTGATATACACTATACTTCAGGGAAGGGGAATGTCGTCGCAGATGCTTTGAGCAGGAGGGCTTATGCACAGGCCAACTGGATTCAGATGTATGATCCACGTCTGATCAGGGACTTGGAAGCCTTGGAGATCTCCTGTGTGGAGAGGAGTTCTAGTGTGAGTGCATGCTTGAACTGGATGGAGGTGCAATATGACCTCGCAGACAGAATACGACAAGCCCTGGAGCTTGATTCGAGCATGCAACGCTATTTGGCAGAGTCTGAAGTTGGGACTGCTGTAGAGTTTGTCTTAGACGATGGTCTAATGTGGAAAGACGGCCGGTTGTGCGTCCCAAACATGGGTAAGTTACGGGAAGAATTGATGTACGAAGCACACTTTACAAAGTACTCAATTCACCCAGGGAGCACAAATATATACCAAGACATGAAGAAGCTGTTTTGGTGGCCAGGTCTGAAGAAAGACATCGCCTTATACGTGGCAAAATGCAAAACTTGCGCACTTGTGAAGGCGGAATGTCAGAAACCTGGAGGTTTCCTGAAGTCGTTGCCAGTACCGGAATGGAAATTTGACGATATTTCTATGGATTTCGTACACGATTTGCCGAGATCGCAGAGTGGGAATGATGCTATTTGGGTGATTGTGGATCGCTTGACGAAGGTAGCCCACTTTATTCCAAACCGGCGGGACGATTCAGTAGAAAAGTTAGCAAAACTGTATGTTGATAGTATTGTCCGATTGCACGGTATGCCCCGTAGCATCGTCAGTGACCGAGATGGGCGCTTTACTTCGAAAGATTGGAGGCTAATCCACCAGTTGTTGGGGACAAAACTGAAGTTTAGCACTGCCTTCCACCCCCTGACGGATGGACAGACTGAACGTACAAACAAAACTCTGGAGGATATGCTCTGAATGTGCGTCCTGGATTTCGGCAAAAAGTGGGAAGATCATCTCTACATGATCGAATTCGCTTATAATAACAGCTATCAGACAAGTATAAAGATGGCACCCTTCGAGGCCCTCTATGGTAAAGCTTGACGCACTCCCTTATCTTGGGCGGAGACAGGTGAAACGAAGTTGTTTAAGAGAAAGGAAGTCGAAGAGGCAAATGCGGCAATTCAAACAATCCGGGATAGATTGTTGATTGCACAAGATAGGCAGGCAAAGTACTACAATGCCAAGAACAGAAACGTTGAGTTCGCCGTGGGCGACTGGGTGTATCTAAAGATCAAACCTTTCTAGGGTGTATCCAGGATTCGACGCTTGAAAAAGCTGAGTCCAAGATACCTTGGACCGTTTGAGATACTGGAACGTGTTGGCGAAGCTGCCTATCCGCTCGCTCTTTCGACAGAGTTGAGTGGTCTGCACGATGTGTTCCACATATCGGTATTGAGAAAAGCTGTACCAGAGCCTAGCCAAGTGCTTGTGGCTAATCAGGTGTCGGTCGATGATGGGCTGAAGACACTGGTCACGCCTATTTGCATCGAAGACACTGATGTCAAACAGCTGCGGAATAAATTGATCAAGATGGTCAAAGTCCGCTGGAACAACTGCGGTCGTGAGGAACTTACATGGGAGCACGAGCAAATTATGCGTGAGGAGTTCCCCGAGCTGTTCCGTTGAGGTACAAGTCATATTTTGTATCTTTTTGATTATTTGCACTAGTAGAATTTCGGGACGAAATTCTTTTAAGTGAGGAAGAATTGTAAGACCCCAATTGTCATGTGCACGAAAAATAAAAATGAGTTGAAGTCAGGGAGCTAGCGCCAGGCGCTAGGGCTAGCGCCGACGGTAGTGGCCCTAAGCGGTACCGACTCTAATCTAGCGCCAGCGCTAGTGGCTAGCGCCGGTGGTAGCGTAAAAAGCACATATACTCAAAATCCGGCGTTTTCCTTCATTTTATCTGAGAGCCTCTGAAATTCTGAGAGCAGTGGGCTGGGAGCTGGGAAGGAGATCCCGCCTTCGTCGTGCCAGGAGGGAGATTAGTGAAGAAGCATCTGTGTGTGTGTGCCATCGCGGATTTCAGCCAATCCCCTCTCATTCTATGGCACCAAAACGACCAGCTAGGGTAACGACTCTCTTTCCTAATCCTTGGACATGTACGTCCTTTGATTTGCATGAATTTAGGAAGACTTCTACTAATTAGTAGATCGGATCTTCCGGTGGGATGAAGTTGTTTCCCCACAAATTTCATATAGAGCCTGGAACGGTAGTACGGGCATAGGCATGTTGTGTGAAGCCCATCTGGACAGACCGAGCCGGATTGGTGAAGTTTATTGTGTGTAAAGTGTCGGAGAAGACTCCATGTACAGCATCATCGTTAGGGACCTCGTACTCGCTCCACGTCGGTAAGCGAGTGCTCAGGGACACCTCGCTGCGCTCCCTGCTCCAGGCAATCAGCGGCTCGCCATCCAAGCCCTTGTTCAACGAACCCTGCCCAAAGTTTGGGTGGTTCTCGGGGACGCTGTCTTCCTCTTCGCGTGCCCGCTCCACCGCCACACGCTGGGCGACTTCCTTTCTCTTCCTCTTCTTCGTCGCCGGGGGTTCGCCTTCGGCCGGCCATCCTGCAGCGCGAAGGATCTCGGTCGTGTCGCCGACCCCAGGAGGAATTCCTGACAGAGGAGACTTCTGCTCGCCTTCTTCTTCCTCGCCTTGTTGCATCGTCGCCGAAGCGGCCGCGGGAGATAGAGGAGGCAGGGTCTGTCCCCCCACAGGAAGAGGAGCGGACGGTAGATGCCGGCAGCCTAGAAGAAAGGCGTTAGACAAAGAAGCCAAGATATAACCAATTTAAGCAGCGACTAAGAAATGTTACCCTCGCCAGGCTGCACGAAGGCGAGATGGTCGACGTTCTTGCGCCAGAAGACGATGTCAATTTTTTTATCCTTTAAGGCGAGGAATAGTTCCTCACGATGACCTCTGAGCGAGGGAGTGGCGAGCGCCGCGGGTGGTCGTTGCTGAGGGCGATTGGGTAAATGGGAGAAGTCGCCAGTGATGAAGATGAACTTCTCGTTCCACCGATGGATCTTGTTCGACGTCCCTGTCACCTTGCAGTGGTGGCTGCCGAAGAAGATCACCACATCCTTGGTCGCTCCCATGTAGAAGATCTTCCGGAAGACGTCGAGGTCAAATGCTATCTTCTCGCTGCGAAGAAAGCATAGGTAGCTGATGATGATCGCTACCCCGTTCGAATTAATCTGGGCGGGGACCCAGCCGTAGTACCTTAAGATCTGGCAGAATTCGGGCCAGAGAGGAAGGCGCGGGCCGACCTCAAAGTGCGAGAGGGGAAAGGCGAGCTTCCCCTCCGAGAAAGTGTTGACCCGCTCGCCGGAAGCGGGAAGGCCAACGCAGAAGTCTTGAGCGAGGTACTGATGAACGAACCTCTCCAGGTCGTCCGAGCGAGTGACAGCTTTCTTGAACTTATGCGCGACAAAGTTCTCGGCATAGTTCAAGCGACAGGTCTCAGCATCCAACGAAGGCGTCATTGTAATGAGTAGGAAGAAAGAAGCGAGCTAGTAATGCAATTAAAGAACTTCGAGAAAGCGCGTCGATTTTGGACCCCTACCCCCCTATTTATAGAAATCGGGTGGTGGGGGTCGCGATGTAAGCGCGTGCGAGGTGTCTACCTACTCGCATATATCGAGGTCGCACAAGCGGAGTGTAAGAGAGTTATTAACTACCCTTCTCGCGCCTAAGCGGCGAACTGCAAAAACATGAGAAAGCACTGCAGAAGATATAAGCAACACGAATGTGATCAAGCAGTATAGTTCGAAATTACAGCAAGCAAGTCAAGATTATTACAGATACACGCTGATTAAAGTTCTTAAAAATACAAGGGAGAATGCGATGCTAATTAACAGGAGGGTCTTCGCGCCTATCCGAGGTAGCACCAAACCGCCCGTTGAAGCCCAGTTGACGTGCGAAGGCCATCTGCTCATTCGCTCTCGCCAAATGTTCCTCGCTGAGCCGGATGTGCTCCTCCATGCGATTCAATGTCCCGAGGGACCCAATATTCGCTCGTAGGCCGCGCACGTCCGTCCTCAGCGACTCATAGCGTTGTTGTATGCCCGCCATCCGGCACTCCAACTCGGTGACGAGATAATGCTTTCCTTCTGCCACCTCAAGCCGATGCTCGAATCCTTCAATGTTCGCAACGCGCCCTTCAACCGAAGTTATTCGCCGATGAACCTCGTAGGCGAGCAACCTTTCGACCTTTATCTCCAGATCGAGGTAGGCCGAAGCCATCTTTGTCCTGAATTTGCGAGTAGGAAGACTTAGCGCCTCGATAAAAGATGACCCCGGAGAAGTCGCATGGGCTGGAAGGCGGCGAGTTGGAAAAAGAGCCACATAAAGACAGCACGATGCAATGATCATACCTGCCCGCACAGGCGCCGCCCTCGATTGATGACGAGGAGAAGGTGATCGCCGAGGAGCGTCCGGCGAGGAGGAGAGCCAACCCGACGAGGAGATGAAGATCGTCGAGGACTGAGCCTCCGCCGAGGAGATCTGCGAGGGAAAGGCGAGCAACGAGGAGTGTTATGCCGGCCCCCTGAACGGCCGCCCCGTCCATTGTGAGATGACGGCGCGGTGTCAGACCGCCGAGGAAGCTGTGCCGTAGGTACTGCCGAGGAAGACCCTCCCCCTCCCCTTCCTCCAGAATTCTGGCCGCTAGCTCGAAGGGCCTCCTGCGAAGGTGATCTCCACGAGATGGTAACCCTGGAGTTCTTTAGCAGCATCTGGGTTCCGCCTGTCCCAGGCTTAGGAACGGGGGATGACGGGCGAAGAGGTTCCCGCTCGGGAACGACCCCTGCGGGAAGGACCAGTGGAGGCGGTAGGTGCTCGATATCTACGCGCTCTTCCACCGGGGACGTCTGCATATTCACCTCCGCGGGAGGTCCACCTGCAGAACGACGTCGGTATCAACAAAAAGTTCACGCGAGAATCATAACATCACGAGAAGCTGATTACCTTCTCGGAGAGGATCCAGATGGATGTTCAGTAGTCCCTCCTCGGCAGTTGGTCGAGGAACTTCGTCACCCAACCCCTCGTCGTTCGGCAGCAGGGGAGAGGGCTCGAGCGCAGAGGTCGTCGGATTGACCGGAGGCACCTCCTCGCCCGATGGATCGGGGCGATGATCGGAGGACCCCCTCTTCCTTTTGTGCGTATCCGAACCCTTCATTTTCTTCATCAACTACATCAGAAGCTCGGCCTTTGCAATTACCTCCTTGGTAGACAACATCTCGTCGAAAAGTGGCATGCCAGGGAAGGACCATCCCCCTCTATTTATAGATTTCTAGGGACCCCCCTACCGAGTAAGCTAGTATCCCGCCAGAAACTTCTCGTCGAATACTGGTTGAATGATTCTTTCCGACCAACTATGTTGCTCGCAAAGAGCGAGGATTGTGTGCAACCCTCATTCTCCAAGGGTAGGACCCATTCAAGCCCACGTAGGCAGAAGTCAAGGTCGAAGGGTCAACGCGGAGGTCAACAGTTCTAGATACCAAGAGTTCGTCGAACGCAGCCTTCCAAGAGTTCGTCGAACGCAGCCTCGATCGTGCGAGCAGGAATTTGGTAGTGCGAGGAGGAGCCTGGCCGAGTGAGAAGGAAAGGCGCACCAGAGTTCGCAACCCGGCCGAGCGAGAAGGCCATAGGCCTGGACATTCTCTCTTACAGGCAACTTGCACCAACCAACTTGCCAGTTTAGGTCGAGGTCCTCACCTACTCGCCTGCCTTTGCCTTGGCTAAAAACTATCTCCAAGGGGATCAGTGAAAGTTGCCTGCTTCCTCTCCCTCAAGATTTGTCTATAAATAGACCCCCAAGGGTACCAGGAATGGCACTTGTTAAAAATCAGAGCTTCACCCCCCTTACAGGCGAGAATCCTCCCTAGCCAGTGTCTTCCTAGTACCAAGCTCGGCCATTCGTGGTTTTGGAGGAGAAGACTCTTTTGATCTTCTGGGTACGTGGTTGGACCTCCCTGTCGCAGCACCTGAGGTTGTGTTTTCTCTAGTTCGTTCTTCGTAGCCAGCCAAGTCATCTTGTCGGACCATTGGGCAAGTAGCCTCCGGCTGCATTGATCCGAATTTTGGAGCCAGGATTTTCCAGGCTTCAACACATAGAGTTTAACATTTCTGTTAACGTACAATTTTTACGTTCAGCTATGCCATTAGACTGGGGCGAGTAAAGAGCAGTGGTTTATGCAATGATTCCATGTTGGGCAAGGAAACATTTGAACTCACTGGACATATATTCTCCTCCTCTATCACTTCTAAATCTTTTGATTTTCATGCCTAATTGGTTTTCTACCCTGATTTTGAAAATATAAAATTTTTCAAACGCTTCGTCTTTAGTTTTAAGAAGATAAATGTGACAAAACCTAGAACAATCATCTATGAAGGTGATCAAATACTTCCTGCCTCCTCTAGTGACAAAACTTTTGAAGTCACATATGTCGGAATGTATTAGTTCTAAGGGTGTTGTGCTCCTAGTAACCGCACTAAAAGGTTTCCTAGTGATCTTAGTCTGAGCACACACTTCACATTTATCAGTTTTGACTGTAGTGTCTAAAGCTATCTGGTGAGTTCTAGCAATTTGGAACATTTTCCTATAGTTTACGTGTCCTAGTCTCTCTTGTAGAGTATTAGGGCTAACTAAGTTTGTTTGAACTTGTTGAACTATTTCGTTTGCTAGACTTAGTCTGTACATCTTGGACGTAGGCACATCCAAAATAGTGTGAGTTAACTGACAGTGTTACTCTACCGCTACAGAAAGTAAAAGACATACCAGCATCACAAAGTAAGCTAATAGACACTAAGTTAGCAGCTAATGAAGGAATAAACTTAACATTCTTTAAAGTTAAAGTCTTACCTGAGGATAGTAGCAAAGTTGCGTTCCCCACATTCAGAACGTCAATTGTCTCACCGTTGGCAACGGTCACAGATTCTCTTGCATCAGTAAGACCTGTCATCAGAGTAGGGTTGTTGCAAATATGACACGTTGCCCCCGAGTCAAGGTAACACTCTGTACTGGCCTTCTCGTTTCCAACCATGGCAACAAAGTTGGATGGCTCAGTGAGGCTAATCATATTAGCATGGTTGCTTTTTTGTGGTGCCTTGCCCCTTTCCTTGCGAGGAAGCCTGCAATCAGATGCGTTGTGTCCCCACTTGTTGCAGTTAAAGCACTTGCCCTTAAACTTTTTGATTTGTTTACTTGGGCCTGCAACCTGGGAGCTACTAGGGTTGGGTTTTGACTTCCTAGGGTTCGGCCCGCGTCTATAGTTCGTAATCATGTTAGCAGCCTTCTGCTTGCTAACGACTTCTAGAGCGTGTCGACTCCTATTTTCGTCCTTAATGCGTATAAAACGTTTGAGTTCGTTTAAACCCACCTGCCGCATCTTCTTGCGATACATTTCAGTTTTGAAATTGTACCACGTGGAAGGCAATTTATATATAATTGTGCCAGCAACAAAGCTATCTGGCAACGCAATGTTCTCACTATGTTATGAATCTACTAAAACTTCAAAATTTGATACCTGAGGGAGAATGACATTCTCCTCGTCGAAGGTGAACGAGTGGAACTTGTCCACCAAGTGCGCCTTGGACAGGTCCTCCTCCTGCCTGAAGTGCTCCTGCAACGCATCCCAGATTGCCTTAGCTGTCTTCATCTTCATGTATAAAAATGTTTTGATTTTATTAAATTTTCATATTTATACATTTTTAATGTCACAATGGCGACAGATAGCCGACCCCACTATAGTGGGATAAATGATTGAGTGTTGTTGTTGTAATTTTTATTGATCTTATGAAGCCCTTCTAGGGTTTCAGAATGCTTAAATATAATGTTTCTTGGAATTTTAGATTCATAGAAGTATATATTTTATCTACAATTGTTTTGATCCCTTAATTTGTTTCATAAATTAAAAAGCTTGGATGCTTTATATTTTTTAGGTGTTCGTGCACATTTGAGTTTTCAGGATCTTATCGGGTGTTGCATCTTGAAGAAGTGAGCATCAGTTGAAAGCACTACCGAAGAACGTTGTAACTTTTTAGGGCAATGATCACACGTTTTACCACTGTGTAGAAAATCGCACCGAACCAGCCAATTGGACGGTGACCCGATCTCTTTAGCAGTCTGGTCTAGTATCATAAACCGCTTTAGCTGCGGACCGCCCAAGAACCGTCGAACCGGACATGAATTAACTGAAAAACTGAAAACTGGTTCCGGTTTCTATTTCTAATGATTGGACGGGCCACATTTAAATTATTATTATTTATATAAAAAATAAACTGAGCGCAGGGGACATGAATCAATGTATATTTCGTACGTATGCGTATATAGTGATTTATATACATATTAAAGTTGATTCCGATTTGGGCTTCTGAGTTTTAATTAATTATTTGATAATTTATTTTGTGAGCTTAATTCAATAAAAAAATTTAAAGCACATTACAATATTTAAACTTTTGATGAAAGCTCTTCATGACATTTGTCGAAATTATTTTATAGAGGGGTCCGTACTATTTTTCTTGTATTTTTTCAATTAATTTTTCGTAACCGTTTATTCTAAATGAATTATTTCGAATTAAATCACAACCGCAATAACATAGAATAAACAATACTTATAAATATTTTTGCCACATCAATTAATTTAATGCCGATTGTACAGAGGTGATAATATTTGACCTTCACTCCATTCTCCTCTTATAAAATTATTTTTAGAATAAAATATTTATGGCACCTTTATAGTTTATTCTAGAGCCCTACACAAATAAATTATGGCAAAAAGCATAAATCAGTCCCTAAACTTCTATTCTTTTTTGAAATTGGTCTCAATACTTTATTTCAGTCCCTATAAACAGCAAATAAACTTTGATTATGTCGTGACAAGACGGCGTCGCTCCGGCCGGTTCGCCGCAGGGATGAAACAAAGGTTTCTTCTTCGCGGGCTTAGGATGTCGAGAGATCGGACGGGGATGCTCCTGCCCGAAGTCAATTGTTTTTCATGCTCCCGCCTGCTCTCCATCGAACCGCCATTGATGCTTGCACCTGCCACCTGATCGAGATGAAGCTCACCATTCATGCCGAGGGTTCTCTCCACAGGCGTTGGAGGGGGGACGAGAGAGTGGTCATGGCAGCGAGAGAGAATGCAAACAAGAGAGCAATACGATGCACTGTCGAGATGGGATCGACCCGGCGCGTAGGATGAGAAGGCCGACAACTTCTACGATTGAGGGTTTAGGGTTTTGAGTTCAATCTCTGTTCGTCGGAGTAAGGATTCCATGTTGAAGTGACGAATAGTGCACATGATGAGCACAATCGGTCAAAGTACCAGGGGTTAGTGCAAAACTAAGGCACCGTAGTCGGTCAAAGTAACGGTGGTAGACACCGACTCCGGCTCGCCGCCCCTCCCCAGAATTCGGGGAGCCCAAAGTCAGCAATTTCGCCTGAAACTCCAGGTTTGCGATTTGTCGGCAACCAGCGGAGGAGATGCGTCGGCAAAGAGTTTATGACTGCTTATTTAATGTTTAAACGATTGTAATTGATGGTAATTAGAGTGGGGGGGAACTGATTTCACCCATTTCATAGAATATGGGGACTGAAATCATTCAAAACAAAGTTTTGGGACTGATTTCCAAAAAAATTAAAAGTTTAGGGACTTATTTATGAATTTTGCCATAAATTATTTGTGATTGATTCGGTCGATTCACAAATATTCAATTAAGATTTTATTTTTCTTTTGAATTTGAATTTGCAAATGCAAATTCAAATTCAAATCCAAATAGTATTCTCTATTGTTAAAATTTACAATAGTTCATGGTTAATAGAAATATATATTTAAATAAATTATATAATTAATTATATAGTTATATAATTCCATTTGAACTTCACTACAAACTCAAATCCAAATTTGAATCTATGATATCAGAACAAATCAAAATTCAAATATTTGAACGAATTCGAAATTGAATTATGCATTCTAAATTTGGATTTGATCATTCTTGAATACCCCAAGTTTAAAAGAAAAATATTTGACGGTTGATACAATAATGCATTGCTGACATAAATTTTTCATATAAAAATAATTTATTATTATTATTTTTCAAAATTAGGTCAACTTCGTGTAGAGGGTTTATGAGATATATTTTGCAAGTTCCAATCGGGCAAAAATGTTTTATACGGGCTCCGTCGCCTTGGTGATATCATGGGTCCCTCAAATTTGGGACGAAGCCCTTATATAAAATTTCACTGGTTGACCACATGTCGGCAGCCTATAGGCGACTTCAAATGAGAACCAAAAAGATTGCCAAAATCAGTTACCTAAAACGCCCAAAAAAATAGGGCAATGTTATATGCAGCCCTATAATGGCTATTCGCAGTCCAATTTCTATGATTTATTTCGTGTTTTTTGAAAATACGCTTTGTACATGCATTTTTAGGGAAATTGTTGAACATGAAAATTGTAGATCTCGTCGAGATCTACAACTTTTGTGTTGAACACTTTTCCTAAAAATGCACGCACAAGGCGAGACGCGTGAATGAGGGTTGTATGTGAATGAGCAAGGGATGCGCTAATACGTGGGCGAGACGCGTGAATGAGTCACAAATGTATGGCGGACCTATGGGGCGAGAGCGCCTAGGTCACGACCTAGGGCTAAGGGTCAATGGTTCGTGAACGAGCAAGTAATATGCGAGCACATGCACGAATGTGCGAGAACATGGGGAACAACATGTGAACGCGCGAACTATCAGCGAATAATAGCAAGTAATGCAGAGAAAAAATAATTATTATCAAAGCAGAGAAGCATTAATCCTTCATTTCATTCATCTTTAAAAGGGTTTACAAAGAAGAGGGAAGGTCTCACATCACAGCAAAGAAAACTAAAAGGCAGGTCTTCAGGGGCATCACCGGACTTCCCACTGGAGGATTTGCTGCTCACGTCTACAGGGCAAAGACCGCCAAGCTCTAGCCGAAGGTTGGCTTCGTCATCCGGGGCATTCAGCTAACTGAAGAGCTCGGGCAGCATGTGGCAAGCCGTGATCCTCTTGCCCTCTTCCATTAAGAGCCTAGCACTCCAAAGCACTCACAGCGCCTGTTTTGCCGCTCCCTGGGCAGTCTCTTACATCAGCGCTTCAAGATCGGAGCGGGAGTAGAAATGTTGAATGTCCTCTGCAGGAGGCATCGGGGGAGTGACATTTCGCAGCTGCTAGTTCTCGGCCTGCAGCTCCTTGACCCGGCCCTCGAGGGTGGCCACTCGCACCCGCAAGATGTCAGAGTTGGTCATGTCCTGAAAGGAAAGAAAATATTAGCACGGGTGCAAAAAAGCAGGGAAGCGCGAAAGCTTAGGTCACTACAAGGTCGTACTTACCACTCGGGCTGGGCGGCTGTCAAGAAGGGCCTCGACGGTCGCAAGCTGCTGCTTCAGGGCCATGACCTCAGCGGAAGTTGATGAGTCCAATTTATATAGGGTTTTTCAAACTCATCTGGGCTAGTTTTCTCTCACTTGCACTTCACTTCCTGCACATTATTGCTGATATGGCATTGATACACCGAATTACACGAAGTGCACTTTTTTGGCCCATTGTGGTATAGTTTGTCCTTCCCTTTCATTCCCTTGAACTTCTGCTGATCAAGATCTGGATGCTATTTGATGGTGTTGAGGAGCAGCAATCAGATCTTCTGTTCAATCAGATGAAGAATAATTGTATTCTCTTTTCTTTTCTTTTCTTGGTTAGGATTTCTGAGGGAGAAGAAAGAAGAAGAGAAACCCTAATCTGAAGGAAGACGGTTGATAGTGATCAATGTTATATCCTTCTCTTTCTTCTCTGTCCTTTTATAGACTGTGCCTCATTTGAATTTGTTTTCCCTTTTAGGTAAGACCTGAAAAGGTATTTTTTTTCATATACATTCTCTTTCATTCCATTAATACTTCTCGACCCGTCCACCAAGGAGGTATATACATCCAAGAAATTCTTTATCTCCTTCTTTAATATTTCCTTCTACTTCAGGCAATTATTAGGCCGTTGGAGAACAGTCTTGAAAGATGTGGGCCATGAGAGAAGCATCAGAATGACAGCTGAAAAGGTTGAACTTTTACAGACTGTATTCGACGTAGCGTTGAATTAACTTCCTCTCTTATCAACGCAGCTTCGAGTTCTTTTAGGAGTAGCTTCGATTGCATCTCTGCTCTGATTGAACTCTGCTAGTCAATGTTGCGTCGATATCTTGTCGACGCATCCGTCGAGTTAAACAGCATGGCTCTGACTTTCAATATCTGCCTCGAGATGAAGTCGATGTTGCGTCAATTTTAGATGGCTTCGACAGATATCCCATTCTGCGTCGAGTTGAAGCTGCATCAACTTCTCATGTTACTTTGACTGAAAGGTTGAACTACTTGGACTTCTAGTCAGAGTAGCGTCGACATGGACTCGATGTTGCGTCGAATTTTATTCGACACAAATATTAACTTTGCCCAAATTTGCACCCCTTGAACTGGTCTTGACACTCTAGGTTGAGTGTGACATTCTAAGACATCTAATGACCAGATTACCCTCACTATACAATGGGTAACTAAAATCCTAGGGGATAAAATCACTTTTGATTAATTTGTTAAGTTAAATCAAGGGTTTTTTCCAACACATGGGTACGGCTTGGCTTAGGGTACGGTTAGACCGCACCCCCCCCCCCCCCCCCCCACACACACACAATGGGGGTGTGTGCTATCCGCACCCCATTAGTGGGGTGCGGGCTAACTGCACCCTAATTGTGGGTTGCGGTCTTAACTGCGCCTAGCGCCGGTAAAATTTGGATTGCGCGCGGCAGATTTCTCCATTCTCATGATCATGGGTCAGACTTTGACTCCACTAACTCACCTCTCCACGGTGGAGTCTCCTCTAAATGCACCCTAAAAGTGCTTATAAATCTACGGGTGCACATCATAAGCCCCTCAAATCTTCGGAGTCTGGATCACTGCGGAGGAGTGCGGAGGTTTTGATTTTTTTCGCGGCAGTTATATCATCGTCATCTTCGTGGTGTCTTGGGTCGGAATCGTTGCTAGAGGATGAGTGTGTGGTAGCTTCCATTTCCCATTCTGCTAGGCACTTCTCGCTATGTACTGCGTTGTGATGACGCTTTTGTGCCTTGTGACTCTATCGTTCTATTTATTGTCGAACCGTTGGTCGGGGGGGTCATGCCCCAGGATGGACGGTGAAGAGTGTGTGCGTTCAAACCATTGACGACCGTAAGAGCAGCAGACCCTTATGATGTTGGGACCTTACTACGGGGAGAAGGGCTGACCTTCGATCGATGGCAGTGCGAAGTCCCAAGGGCAGGTCCCTAGAGTGGTCGGTGAAGAGCGTGCGTTCAAACCGTTAACGACCGTAAGAGGGGCAGGCCTTTACGACGTCGGGACCTTACTGCGGGGAGAAGGGATGACCTTCGATCAGCGGCAGTGTGAAGTCCCAGGGGCAGGGCCCCAGAGTTAATAAAAATGTCTGTGTTTAAAATTTTGGCATTCGTGCGAGGGACAGACCCTTAAGGTGCTGTGACTTACTGTGATTGTGGAAAAATATACATAATATTTTTGCTCAAACATAGTTTTCTTAGTGGAAAGTTTGTTTGCATGAGTCTGAGCTCACTTCTTTTTACATAATAGAAAATTAGTTTGCGCAAAGTCTGAGCTTGCGATTTTTTACATAATAGAAAATTAGTTTACGCGAGTTTGAGCTCGTAGCTTTTCACATAGTAGAAGATACAAATTACTGATAGAAGCGGCGCAGGTTCTGGGCGTTCCGGGTGCGCGGTAAGGTCTTCTCTTCTGCTGTTCTGAGCATGTACATTCTGGGCTTTACGTCTGTAGTGACAACATACGGTCCTTCCCAAGTTGGCGAGAGTTTGGCTCTGTTTGGGACAGCGATTGCGGCTGGAAAATCTATTTTCCAGCAGCCGCAACAACTGATATTTAGTTGTTTAAGCACTCAGCTTTTTAAAAATTGCTTTTTAAAATACTATGTTTTAAGGTCTACTCAGGAATTCACCGACCCCCCGCTTTTGCGCTCCAAAAATTGCGCTTCTCTTTTCCGTGGTTCTCATGCGCAGCGATTCCGCTAGATCTCTTGTCGCAATCATCATCCTCGCCGCCTCCTTCGCGATCCCCCTCCCCCACAACTCCGGCACGGTAGGTTTCCTCCTGCGCTCGACCTCGACGAACAATGTTGCTCCTCATCTGCTCCTCGTTGGGAGAACATGATCAGCATTTCTACATCCTCTCCCTTCTCTTCTCCAACAATGGCTTCTCTGCACCTGCTTTGAAGCTCTGCAATGGCTTCAAGCAACAGAAATTATCTTCAAGCAAAGCTTCAAGCAGGTACAGAGATCGGAGGAAGATCCGTCTCTCACAAATCACACAAATGGAAGATGTTGTACTTGTTAATCCATTAGCCCTCTTTTCTTTCTAATCCATTAGCCCTCTTTACTTCACTTGCTGTTCTTGCTAGTGACGATACTGCTTATGGGTTCATTGATCTGTATCTCAACAGTTGTTGTTGAATCACCTGCAGTAGGAACTACCATGAGTCTTGCCCCCCCCCCCCCCCCCCCCGCCGTTATGTTCTTCTTCTAGTTTAAATGCTTGACTTTTTTAATGTTGATCAAACATGCATTCATATATTTAAACTGATTATGTAGATTTGTATTGCAGCAGAAATGACCAATCACTCTCTTTGAGAGCATACAAAGGATTTGTGTGCGTAGATGTGTTTGAGACAACGGTGTGTGTAGATTTATGTTGCGAAATTCTTCCTCAGATGTTGTTTGTTTTGGATGTATATGTGGATGTGTATGTGTATGTGTGTGTGTATGTATATGTTCTGTGTGTAGATATGTGTGTTTATTTGTATGTGTTTGTTGAGGGGATGTTTGTATGTGGATTTGTGTGTGTGTGTGTGTGTGTGTTTGTGGATGTGTATGTGGATGTGGATGTGTACGTGTGTGGATGTGGATGTGTTTGTTTGTTTTGGATTTGAGTATGTGGATGTGTATGTGGATGTGTGTGTGGATGTGTTTGTTTGTTTTGGATTTGTGTGTGGATGTGTATGTGGATGTGTGTGTGGATGTTGATGTGTGTGTGGATGTCGATGTGTGTGTGTAATATTTTTATTTTATTTATATTTCAGTATTTTCATTTAGAAAAAAACATCTCTCAAAAAGTTGTTCTACCAAACAGTTTTATTTGAAAGAGCTCTGTTCCATAAATGCCTATACATAGACTCTCCAAAGAGCCTGCAGCTTTTCAAAACAGCTTCTAAAAGAGCTCTGTTTAAAGAGCTATGTTCAATCAACAGCTTTTCAATACGCAATAGTTATCCCAAACATACCCTTTGTCTCTTTGCGGGCCTTTACCGTCCGCCTCGATGTTGCGTAGGACAAGATCTCCAACATTGATTGGTCTGGGCTTCACCCTTCGATAGTAGAGTCGGGCCATGCGCCTTTGGTAGTGGGCTATGCGCTGGGCAGCCGTATCCCTGACTTCTGCGATCAAGTCTTAGTTTTCTCGAAGCAACTCGTCGTTCTTTTCGGGATCGAAGATTTCTGCGCGGCTACTAGGGATGCCGATATCGACAGGGATGATTGTTTATGTGTCGTAGCTAGGAAGGTTTATTGGTTCATCAAGGAGGTTGTGCCTAGGAAGGTTTATTGGTTGTATGATAGTTATTGTAGTATTGATATCTCATTAAAGTTGTGCTTTTACATATTTAGGGTTAAGTTATGGTGTATCTTAATTTAAGTCTTATTAATGTTGCAGCTTCTAACTTCTATTTTTTTAAAATCAATTTTAGTAGTTTTTGTTGAGCTTCATGTTTGGTTTTTCTCTAAGTTGGTGTCAAAACTTGATTGTTCTAATTTTCCCCCTTGGTATTATGTTTACTTTTGTTTGGTGGTGTTACTTCCCTTTGGGTCCACCATGCTTCCATTGCATTGGTTCATCCTCAAACCAACCAACGCAATGTGCTAGATCCAATATATTTTGCGACTACAACTACCAAAAAATTGTTGATGCTCACTTGTAAGACCCCCCCTTTGTAACAATCACCGACGAGGGGTTCTTATTGCACCACCACTAACTTGCAATGGTGGAGCAACTAACGGGATATCATAGGTATAAACATGTCATGCCTCTCCCCTGCCACAAGATCCTAATGCTACGAATCAGTGTTCGTGTTAAATGAAAAATCATCACATCACAATTGACTCATGTATATAACAGAGTAAATCAGAAGTATAGTATGAATCTATGTAGCGGAAGTCTGACCATTTATATAGTAGCATCATAGAATAAACAATAAGGAAACAGACAAACATATATAAACATAGAGTCTGAATTTGTTTGTTATGTTCATATTGACCACAACAGTCAATAGCAACTAGTCGGGATCAAGACCAAGATTGTTTGGTCGATGTCACTTTTTGAGTTGTCGTATAAGTCAAATTGCCTAATTTTATCTAATTATCATCAGAATGAGTCCAAATTAGTTATTTTGTGTTTGTACTAACTCTATGAATCAAACACAACTAACTCGGGTCAATTTCGAGTTCGTTTAACTAAATTATTATTTTTTGAGTTATTGTGCATAGTTCGATTTAGTCTATTTTGTGAACTTCTTCTACACTTTAGATTCGGTCCAAATTGGTTTCATTGCAATCATATGGGCATGACGAGTGCAATGCAACATAGTGAGGTTAACTTCAAGTCATTTTGATCAAAATCGCATCTCGGTACCATTTCAATACGACCTGTTTTAATCAACTCCAAAATTACACATTGAAATGAGGTGTAACTGGTTCCGTTGAGTTCGTATTGATCCATGGAGTGTAATGTCATTGGTCGGGGTCAAATCTGCTTACGCATCAGCCAATTGAGCAACTAAGGTCCGTGCGGCTCAATTGACAAAAAGGAGGGGAGGCGAGAGTGTTGTTACATTCCAATTGTCTAAAACGAACATCATAATTTCTTACGTCTAGCTCTACATGCAAATGCTTATTATAATTGCCATAATCACTATAACCTCTGTTGTGGATATCCTCCGACATGGCCGACATGTCGGCCGACATAAAGGTTTCATGGACAAAACGACACGTTTTCGATATTTTTTTGCAAAATATCCTTTTAGAATATATCCTCCGATATATCTACTATTGACCGATATATTAGCCGATATATCGGCCGATATATCCCGACATTTTATCGATTGTTTTTTTTTCAATTTATTTTCATTATTGTCTATGGTCTAATAGACAATAAATTGAAATTGTTTCATTGTTTAGTTTTTTTTTCCTTCCTCTGACCTTCTTCCTTACTCAAGTCCATCATCGACTTCAATTATGCATGGTCTTTGAATTATGGACTAAAGGTTTCTTATCTTACATTGTCATTGACAACTTCCTGGTTTTATGCTTCCTCTTACTTTATTTCACGCATTATACCGTTATTACTTATGTAGCACAAAATGTTTATATTAGTTTGATAAATTTAGGAGTTCAAGAAATATCAAATTATTAATATATTAATATATATAAATTATAAAATGATTAAATTTATATATAATTACACATATAAATAATTAAATATTAAAACCCGATATATGAAATATCCCCGATATATCCCCCGACATATTAAAACCGACATGAAAAACCTAAACCGACGTGTATGATTTTTGTTCAGTGATGACATTCTCTTCTACAACGTGCAAACCTAATGCTCCATGTTTGAAGTTCTCATATAATTTCTCATTCATAGCTCTAGCATATAACTTTGATATTTGTTTCAGAATTGGGCAATTCATGACATTAACTAGTATATTGGACGTCTTACACTTGAAATCTTCTTCCCAGGTCTTTTTATGATATTTCATAATCATTTTTATTCAGTTGGTTGAAGCAATCAACAAGTGTACTCGTAACTTTAGTAATAGAATGACATACATTATTTGTCGATTCACTCTTTTGAGTCGACAACATCTAATGATTAATGACAATTTTATTGAACATAGTAGCTCATTTCTCTATTATTTTGTATAAATCGCTTAATGGTCTATTCACACTTAAGTTTTTCTGCAATATCATTTGACTCCAAACTAATTCAAATTCATTTGAAAAATCACTTGTTTAAAGACATGAAACAAAGAATGCCAGCTAGTATCAATATTGATTGCTGGAACAATTGTCGGGGCTTTCATTGCAATTGTCATTGATGATTGTTTTTGTTTAGCACTCTTCAAATTATGACTGTCATTGTCGATGTTGATACACAATAGTTGTTTTTCAGATACAAATTTTTTTAAAAAATCTAAAGTACAACTATAAACGGCGCTTATAAAATGCTATAGCAATAACTACATGTTACCAATAATGATATAAAACTATAAACGGCGCTTATATAATATTATATCTATTCATCTTGTACGTCAAGTCAAATATTATCGCATCACAACAACACTCATAATCAATTTTTCCCGGGCCATCAATCCTCAAAAAATTCAACCTGTTGAAGTTATCAGTTTGAATTTCATAAGAAAACATATTGTCATTAACTACATGAGCTTGTAATAATTGTATAAGACTTGCAGTATCTCCACCATATATTCTTGAACGTATCTTTATCAATAATATTGCGCACATTTCTTTTAGAAAAACAAGCATTTTTTATCCTCTACCACATCAACAAGATAATTATATTCATCAAAAGTCTTTATTCACGCTTCAATCATAAATTTCATAACAATGTCACTCTCCTCATTCACGGCCCTATGAGATCGAAGTAAATGTTGATTATTGCTAGTGGCAAATTCGTGGTTATGTTCCTCAATGAACTTCCCAACTATCAACTTTATTCCACTACCGCATGACATTTATTTCTACTATCTATGTGACGATATTTCACTGCACTATTTGCAACTTTAGGAGCTCGCTTCACTCCAGCTCTACATCACCAATACTCTCTTGATTTGAAAATATTTGTACCTGGCCAAACTGTTTGATGCTCTTTACGAACACTATAACTAATGTTACATGCATTTTGTAAGTTTCATCCTCAGTTTGAACAATTTGAAATGTCTTCTTGATGTTCACTACTTGTATTTAGTATAGAGATATTATGAGTTGGAGGCATTTTACAATATAAATTTCAAAATTTTATATGTGATTTAATATCTAATATATGAAAATAAGATATCTAAAAGTTAATGTAATATAATAATTGAGATATCTGAGTCATCTCTCGGATATCATATCCTGGATCGATATCTCAAACATCATGTATGAGATATTGCATCTCACTGATAATATTCTTAGAAAACCGGTCTTCTCCAAATCATAGCTACTACAAATAGATGATCACAAATAAAAACTCCTAGAGCCTTATCTCGTCCATTTTCAAAGACGGATACTAAGCAGTAAGCACAAGCAACAACACTGTGTAATGAAGTCACAGTACTCCGAGATCGAATGACTCAACTATACTGAAGTTGGGGCTAGGGCATAAAAAATCGGACTGGTCAAGATTGTCGAAGAATAAATTACGTGGCGCAAAAATGACTGTAATGGGAGCTCGGACCTAAAAAGTTTGCGTCTCTTAGGTAGGCTCTATTTTTTCGGCCTTTTTTTCTTCATTTTCAGTGGGAGAAAAAATGTTACCGCTTAAAATATATACTTCTATGGTAAACCTCCATTCTGCATTTTCAACACTTCAAAACGTTATTTTTGACCTTCAACATCATTGCACCACATCACTCCATTCTGCCCGCTCCAACTCCCAACGCTCCAAAATGCCAGCACGGAAACAAACAAACCTAAGAGAGTATTTTTCTGTGCGCCAAGAAGGATTTTAGTGTACTTGTTTCATCATGATTCGTGCAAAAATACTCATTTTGTGGGGATTTGAAGGCAGCCCCAAATCTATCAGGATGCTCTCATTTGGGTTTAAACAGATGTCAAAGAGCGGAAAAATATTATGTTTGAAGAAAAAAACATTTTAAATGAAATAGTATTTTTTATTGTATTTAAAATCTGAAAAAAAATCATTAAAAAAAATCCTAAAGAAACATAAAACAAATACAGGGGACCAAAACTAAAGAGATAATGAACCAAAAGGCAGACATTTGGAATCACAACACCGCGTACTCGATGTTGATCGCCGGCGCATCCAAATTCGCTATCTGCCGAAACGCGGTCTCCGAGAGCGCCATGGTGGCTGCCGCCGCCGACTGCTGAGACCCCAGTCTAGCGGCCTGGTCAACTACGGTGACCACTACGATGACGTCGCCGGAGACGCATGCCCCGGGCGTGTCAGAGCTCAGGCAGCGGACCTCGTACTGCCTGCCGCACGCGCCGCCGTTGTCCCAAATCGCTGGCCCCGCCGCGGCGAACGCGGCATCCGCAGGAAACGCCGACGTGTCGTTGCCGAAGCAGATTGTGGGGAGGTAAGGCGGGCCGTAGGAAGAGGCGGTGCCGACGTCTGCGGCGGAGAAGGGGAGGAAGACGGCGGCCAGGAGGAGCAGGCGGCGGTAATCCATATGGGTTTAATGCGTTGGGTGCGGGAGAACGAGGAGAGATTTGGTTGATTCGGAGGTTATTAATAAATAGGAGCAAGGCGCCGGGCAAACTATTTGGAAGTCAAACCTCAAAAACGGAAATAATAAACGGATTCCGCAATCCGTTTGCGGCTGCATAAAAATTTATTGGTAATTTATAGAAACTTTTAACGGAGAAAGTAACGGTAAAAAATTAGATGCCCTTTGGGAGCCTCTCCGCCTAGGTAATCTAAGCGAAATAATGGTGGCCGGTTATTTCGCTCCCGAACGGCTGTATTCGTTCGCTGTGTCAAAAAGTGTTTGGAATAAATTTTGTGGCTTTTTAAGTAGCTGATTTTGGAACAAAATTTGGTTCCCATTTGAAGTTGGGTCTGTAGGCTGCGGACATGTGGCTCCCTCCCATATTTGGGAGAACGAGTTGGATATCACCAAGGCGAGCGAACGAAAACGTTCGCTCAACCTGACCATAAAGCGCAAAAATATATCGCATAAACTCTCTATAAGAAGTTGACCAAATTTCGAAGGCAGGGAATGTTTTGGATAAGTTAAAACAGAGAGGGAATTTTTTTTATATAAGTAGAGAAAAATGGATTGGAGAGATTTTATATATTGATGAAAGAGAAGATAAGATGGTTATGTTGTATTGTGATGGGGGACATGATAGATATCATATGATAAGATATGAATGTAGAATTTGAAAATTTTAAGTAAGTTTGAAATAAATTTATGGATTTAAGTATTTAACTTGCATCATGTTTTAAATTTATTGCAAAAATGATTAAAATAATTTAATATTATTAATTTATACTATGTATATCATGTTGGTCGTGATTCGAATTTGGATTTAATATTATTATTTAATATTCTGAATTTGGATTTGAATTTGGATTCGACTTTGTGATCAAGTTCATAAATAGTTATTTAAAGGCAATTGTTAACTGCACCCCAATTTTGGCTATCCGCAACCCTTTTATATGAAGTATTACGCGTTTTTTTTTTGGAAATACGCCTTCTACAAGCATTTTTAGGAAAAGTGTTCAACACGAAAGTTATAGATATCGTCGAGATCTACAACTTTCGTGTTGAATATTTTTCCTAAAACTGCATGCACAATGCGTATTTCCAAAAATTCGTTATAGTTACGCCCATGTTTCAATTCGAGCGGCAATACGTCTTGTGCGTGCATTTTTAGCAAAGGTGTTCAACACGAAAGTTGTAGATCTCGACGATATCTACAACTTTCGTGTTAACATTTTTCCTAAAAATGCTTGTAGAAGGCATATTTCTAAAAAAACACGTAATACTTCATATAAAAGGGTTGCGGATAGTCAAAAATGGGGTGCGGTTAGCAATTGCCTATTTAAATATACATTACTATTAATAGTGAATTATTGTGAATTTAATTTGGATTTGAATTTGAATATCCAAATTTGAATTCACCAATTCAGATTCAAATTCAGAAGAAAAAAAAATCTTAATTGAATATTTGTGAATCCATTATCGAATTAATCACAAATTATTTATTTGTGTAGGGCTATATTATAAATTATAAAGGTGCCACAAATACTTTATTCTAAAAAGTATCTGAGTGAAGGTCAAATATTATCACCTCTGTACAATATGCATTAAATTAATTGAGGTGGAAAAAATATCTATAAGTATTGTTTATTTTAGGCTAGTGCGGTTGTGATTTAATTCGAAATAATTCGTTTAGAATAAGCGGTTACTAAAAATTAATTAAAAATAGCAGAAAAATAGTACGCACCGCTCTATTAAATAAGGTGATTGTTATGGGCAAATCTATTAGGGTCCGTTCGGATCACAGGAATTGGAATTGCAGAATTGGAATTCAACCAATTCCAATTCCTGCAGGTATTGGAATTGGTCTGAATTCCAATGCAGTTGTTCGGTTGCAGGATGGTTTTCTAGAATTGGAATTGGTTTCAAATTGCAATGTCACAATAATTAATTTTGAATTTTATTTCTTTCTTTTGCAATATCGTTATCCTGAAAATGAAAATGAAAATTTTTTGTCAATCAATTATTTGGGAAAATGAAAATTATTTGGCTAGTGATTATATTTGGCTAGTGATTATACTCTTTCTCAATCAATTATTTGAGAAAATGAAAATTTGTATTTATTTTTAGTAATTTATCGTTATCCTGAAAAGTATTTGGATAGTGATTATATTGTTTCCTTAATTATGTGTTTCAGTTGAAAGTATTTTATCTTCGTCAAGGTAATTATATTATATTAATTACAAAATAAAGTTTGAACCTCATGTTCATCTCTTTTTTGGCAGCTGAAAGGCTTTAGAAATTCTTCAATGTCATCATTTTTATGGTAGAGCACTATGAAGTGTTGTGTTAGGGTCGAACCTGCTAAAATTGTTCCTAAGACGAGATCGGCTGACGACGGCGAGATCGTGCATCGAAGGCGTGATCGGGCGACGATGGCGTGATCGGGCGACGACTGCGCGATCGGGCGACAACTGCGCGATCGGGTGACGAGGGAGAGATCGGGCGACCACGGCGAGAACGGACTACGACGGCGAGATCCGGCAACGACGGCGAGATCGGGCGATGACGGCGAGATCGGGCGACGACGGCGAGATCGGGCGACGACGGCGAGATCGGGCGACGACGGCGAGATCGGGCGACGACGGCGAGATCGGGCGACGACGGCGAGATCGGGCGACAACGGCGAGATCGGGCGACGACGCTGAGATCGGGCGACGACGGCGAGATAAGGCGACGACGGCGAGATCGGGCAACAACGATGAGATCTCCAAAGAATTCGTCATAGCACAAAACTGAATTCCATGGAATATCTGTCTTTACCCCTAAGAATTGGCCATAGTACAAAACTGAATTCCATGGAATTGGTCAAATTCCAATTCCGCGGGAATTCCTTACATCCGAACACTGGAATTGGAATTCCACTGCCCAATTCCAATTCCCAATTCCAATTCCAGGGATCCGAACGGGCCCTTACAGATATATGCTCCGGGCAAACTAAAAAATTATATATACAAACAAAATTGTTATGTGCAAATCAATTGCTGACGATAAAATCATAAGTACAATAATCCAATGGAGCTGCATTATCATCGCTGAAATCATAAAAAGTAGAAATCTTCATTTGGCACGAGCTGGTACCAGTTGTTGGTTCCAAATATTCTTGATGGGGTCAAGCCCAATAAATAGGAACGCGCACACGAAAGACTCAAGAATAAAGAAAGTGCAATATTTGGAGGATCTTCTCCAAAAAGGAAAATAATCCCCTCAAGGAAACTCCCACACCGAGCGCACGATCGGCGCGCCGAATCGCCCGCGCGCGAGATCGGTGCACCCGCACGCAACTGCGCACCGCTGGCCCTCGCAAGGGCTGTCCACCGCCCGCACCGGCCCCCCGAGGGCCGACCGCCTGCGCCGGCCCCCGCGAGAGCCGGTCGCCCGTGTCGGCCCCCATGAGGGCCGACCCCCGCAAGGGACGGTCGCCCGGCCGCCCCGTCCGGTCGACCCCTCGGTCAGGCGTCGGGCTAGGCGGGGACGACCGTCACCTCTTCCGACGGCCGCCCGCCGCCGCCTCCCTCTCTCTCTCTCTCTCTCTCTCTCTCTCTCTCTCTCTCTCTCTCCGAAGCCCTACGGGTTAGGGGCAGACCCGTCATTTTCGGAGAGTTGGTGATCCGTGTGCCTCAAACGGAGTCCTCCTTGTTGGATCTTACGGCGCCCTTAGAGGGGGGGGGGGGGGTGAATAAGGGAATAAAAAATCTTTTTATAATTTTATGGAAATTACTAAATTGTTTTATAATATGAGAAAAACAAAATAACAATTTAGCTAATTTGGGAGAATATCATAATTTTCATCTTTAGAAATAAGTATTAAATTGTTTTATGATTATGAGATTGAAATAAACAATTTAGTTAAAGTAATTTGAATTGAAAAACCTTGTAACCAATATATTAAAGATAACGCCAAAGGAGAGAAATCAAGTAAACACAAATTAAGACATGATTGTGTTTATATAAAAAAGGTCTTTACAAAATTTGATTTCAATATCGCTAGAAATCGGAGGCGTACTAAAGTAAATTTCTTTTCCTTTTCTATACCGACTTGTATCCTCACAAACCGGTTGGCTTTAGCCTATCCTTCCCCGGATAAGGCCTCAAGCCGCTCTAGCCAATCCTTCCCCGGATATGGCCTCGAGCCCCCTAGATCTAATCACCTAGAACTAGTCGCCAACATAAGGCGAATTTCCCCCTAAGTCCTGCCCAGACCTAGTCGCCAACACAAGGCGAATTCTCTAAACGGTTACAAAAGTATGTAATGGAAATAATGAAAAATAATAATAAAACTCCCTATATGAGATCTCTGGAGTCGACGATGAAGGATCGCTGTAGCATGAGCGAGGTAGAAGCGATCGTCCTTCGGATGTAGCGTGACGTAGTCCTCCTCCAGAATTCTCCTTAAGCTTTTTGTGGGAGATCCATCTTCGGCAGCATAACATCACTGGAGTTGTGGCACAAGCAACCTCTCTGGAATCTCTAGCCAAAATGAGAAGCAAAGCTCCAATTTATAGAACTTGGAGCTAGCGCCGGCGGTAGTGGCTAGCGCCTGCGGTAGCGTTCGTGTGGAGCAGTTGCGAAACCATCGGCGGCGTGGCGCTGTGCACGAACTGGAGATAGAGCCTGGCGGTAGCGATAGCGCTGACGGTAGCGGGAGATAGCGCTGGCGGACAGATCGATGTTTTGGCATTTTCTTCTTTATTGCCTATAATTTAGAGTTGACGTGAAGATGAGACATTCCTTCAGCGTCAACCCTAAATAGTTTCAAACTGCCCGCCGCTTGTAGAGTAGAGCGGACAGATCAATGCTTTGGCATTTTCTTCTTTATTGGCTATAATTTAGAGTTGACGTGAAGATGGGACATTCCTTCAGCGTCAACCCTAAATAGTGCCGAACTGCCTGCCGCTTATAGAGTAGAGCGGACAGATCAATGTTTTGGCATTTTCTTCTTTATTGCCTAAAATTTAGAGTTGACGTGAAGATGGGGCATTCCTTCAGCGTCAACCCTAAATAGTGCCGAACTGGCCGCCACTTGTAGAAATGTTTTGGTTTTTCTTCTTTATTGTATATAATTTAGAGTTGACGTGAAGATTGGGCATTCCTTCAGCGTCAACCCTAAATAGTACCGAACTGGCTGCCGCTCTCGCAGCAGCGCAGACGAATTGATGTTTTTGGGTTTTATTCCGTATTGACATTAATTTAGATTTGACGGGAACACCATGTGCCTTCGGGAAATAATTCCTAAGGGAATGAAATGTTGCCTTCGAGAAATAATTCCTACGGGAATGAAATGTTGCCTTCGAGAAATAATTCCTACGGGAATGAAATGTTGCCTTCGAGAAATAATTCCTACGGGAATGAAATGTCCCTTCGGAAAATGTGCCTTCGGAGAATATAGGATGGCCGATGAGTTTTACTCTAAGGCAACCCGCACGACGGATGGTCTGGGAGGGAAACCCGTGCGAAACTAATAGAACTACATGGGTCTGAGACCGTATGCAGGACGATACGGAGTACGTAGGCGGTGGTCGTGGGAAGACTGCCTCGGCCCAATAAGAGTCTAGATATCCCCTCCCTTATAACCGTTATATTATGTTTGTGTGTTAGTAGGAGTTGGATTCTGTTTGTAGTTCTAATAACTTGTCTTTAGCACAGGTAATAGGTGCGGATGAGAGACAGTACCCAGGTGTGGATGAAGCCACAGAGCAGGCTACTTCAGGTACAAGTTGTTAAGTCGCATCCCTTTTGTTGTGCCCCACCTCACAACATCTATATATTGGCAATGAATTAATGCGGCGGAGGTATGGATGTTATTCATACAGGTCTTGAGTTTAAGGTTTCTGTGATGATTAATCTTCCGCTATATTACTACGTCTTCCGCTAAGTGTTATAAAGTACACTCTTTGATGATTAATCTTCCGCTAGATTACTACGTCTCCCGCTAAGTGTTATAAAGTACACTCTTTGATGATGTCTTCCGCTAGAATACTGCTTCCTCACTCTGTTGATGTGTAGTGACTTTCGCTTAACACCACCCCAATGCGTGACCTTGGAGTGTTCAAGGAAGGGGGTTGAAGAAGCTGGTACCTTCACCCTTCGTGATCGCTCTGGCGTCGTGCAAAAAGGGTGTTGTGCAATAAGATCCCCCGGTCGGACCGTCGATTTTGGAGGGGGGGTCTTACACCAGCTACTCTGTCAAGTTTACCCCGCCACACTGAAGGGACAAACGCGAACCTGGTACCATTCCCTCAGAGAAGAATCCACCTGGAGCTTCCCTTAGCTCACTGAGACATTCTTGGACCATGTCATTGTCAACCGGCGCGTTGCGAAAGACCCTTCCCACCTCTCCAAGATCCGACAAGGCGAGAGGCAAACCCACAAGGAATTCTTCCGACGTTTCACCTCAGAGGCTAGGCAGATCCAGGGGGTGGATCCAGAGCTCCTCCGTGAGAGTCTTCCTGGGCGGACTCCGCCCAGGAGGGTTCTACTCTGCTCTGAAACGGGAAACGGTCCCAAGCTACCCTGACCTGGTACACCGAGTAGAGGCGCAGATAGCGGCTGACAAAGCCACTGATGCTCACAAGAGGCAGATTGAAGGAGGGAAGAGGAAGCGAGAAGAGTCGGCACCCAAGCACCGAGAGGAGCGTATAGAGAGCGGGCACCGGAAGGACCGCCAAGGGGATCGACACCGCCAGCGGTACGACGAGTACTCACCACTCAACACCTCGTGCACCAACGTGCTCTACGCTATCCGGGATGATCCAGAGCTGCGAAGACCCGGGGAAGTCCCTATCGGGAAGGGAGACAGAGCGAAGTACTGTGAATTCCACAGGGGCACCGGGCACACCACCGATGAGTTCTTAAGGCTGAAGGATAAAATCGAGCGGCTCATCCGTCGGGGAGCGCTTGGACGGTTCGTGCAGGACCAGGAGAGACACCGCCCGGACGAGCGCAGAAAGGATCAGGCTCTCGAAGCACCATGAGGGAGGCCAGTCGTAGTAACGGTCGAAACCATAACGCAAACACCATTCTCCACCGTGAACTCAATTACGCAAGGTGAAGCAGGGCAAGGAGCACCGGCCAAGCTGAAGATCAGCTTCGGGGACGAGGATTTGGAGGGGTTGTTTTTATCGCACCAAGATCTACTGGTGGTGACTACAGAGATTGGAGACCCCAGCTTTCGCGTCAAGCGGATATTGGTGGACAACGGAAGCTCGGTAAACGTACTATTCATACCAGCCCTCCTGGGGATGCGCATATCGAGGGAGGATCTCCGGCCAGCAACCGCCATGATCTATGGATTCGATGGAGGCCCAGTTGCGGTCGAGGGCACGACCACACTCCCGGTCACCCTTATAGAGTTTCCGAGAACCCCAACGGTGCAGTTTGTGGCAGTGGATACCGAGCACCATACAACCCAATCTTCGGACACCCCCTCCAGATTGCATTCGAGGCAATCCCATCAATTCCTCATCTTGCCATGATATTCGCCACGCCTACCGGAGTCGGAGTTGTTAGAGGAAACCAATGGGTAGCCAGGGCATGCTACCTGCAGCAGACCAGTCACCAGCTATGAGCACCCTTGCAAACAGGAAAGGGGGGATCAAACAGGCCGAAACTGCCATAATGAGAGCAACAACAAAGTGGAGATCACCAGAGCGCCGCACGACAGCCACATATCCTTTACCGTTTTCTCAAACTTTCTATTCTTTGTCATTTCCTAAAATTATTCGCCACTAAAGTCGCGAGCTAGTGCTCGCGCAAGACCGCCACTATAAAATCGTGAGCTAGTTCTCGTGCCATCCTTCGTTATAAAATCACGGGCCCGCACTCGCGCACCAGTTCTTACATATTCCTTACCCTGACAGTTTCAAACCACCGCCAGTGCGGGCCGACGGGTCCAAAGGGATTACCATTCGCCTAGGGGCTAGACACGAGCCCTACTGAGCCTTGCCCACCAGCGGAGTGACATCATGCCACCTAAGCGTGAACGCGATAAGAAAAGCGAGACACGGACAACCACAAAAGCGCAAAAAAGAGCAGAATCCATTAAGGACACAGTAAACGAGGAGCATTATCACAAGATAACGAGTCTCATACAAAGCAAATCAAACGAAAAGGGACAAGGATGCTAGGCGCAATAAACCTACCCCTCGTCAAACTCTGCCAGCTTATCCGTGAAGAGGTCATCAACACCAAGGCCGGAGGTATCACATCCCCGCTCGCGAGCAACCATCTGAAGTGTCTTGGATACCCCAAGACGGAAAGCCGCATCCCAGATCTCGGCAAGCTCCGGCTCAACCTCCCTCACCCAGACCTGCTCACGAATCTCCTCAGATAGCTGATCGTGATCCACTTGAAAGGATAAAGAACCATTGTACTCAGCCACGCTAGTCATCTTCAGCCCAGAGAGATACTCCTCGGAAGAAAGTTGCTTCACCTCGGACTCCATACGGGTCATATCCCCAAGCGCCTTCTCAGTCAAAGACTTCTAGGACTGGATCTCCTCCCGGAGGCGCGTCAGCGCCATCTTGTCCTCCACCACCGTCAGGTACAGCCCTCAAAGACGGGCTTGATCGCACTCCCTCTCCTTCGCCAACGCCGCTAGTGAATCACTAGACGCCTTCAGCTTCTCCTGTTGGGAGCTGTACTGGTCCTTCAAGCCGACATAACAATCATTCCAGGAGAGCGCAATCCGCGCCTGAACTCCAATCTGCAACCAAACAGGAGGTAAGCAAGGCCCACAATAAAGCAAAGCGCCCAAAGAAAAGAAGAGTTCACTTACCGCATGGTTCATGGATACGAGAGACGAGGAAACCCTCTTCCCCTTCGACGAGGGCACTGCAGCCACCCCCTCATCCGGGATCTGGGGGGGGGGGGGGGGGGCAAAGGAGCCAATCACCTCAACATCAGGGTCCAGGCACGGGACCCCATCAACTCGTGAACTGCAAGGAGAATCATCCAGGCCTTCCTCCTGCCAACCCACTGAAAGGTGCAAGGGGGCAAACTCACCATCGTAAAAAAAACAGCTTCCTCTTCCGGTCATGCCTCAAAGGAACGACAACATCATGTCCCGGGTCGGAGGATAGTCCGCATAACAACAGACGCTTCTCATCCACAAACAAGGAAATACTGTACAACTGAACCGCCAAGTCTTGAGGACGTAAAAATCCAAGGATAGGAGAGAACTCGCGCTCTCGGCCTTTCACTCGCCCACAGCCATCCGAGAGGGAACCTCAGAGCTCAGGCCATCCCCAGCAGTTACGGATGAACACATAGACCGTGTTCCCATGCCTTCTGTCTGCCCGATTCTCAAACCGCAACCAGGACTTGTTGCTATGTACCTCGACACGACCGCTGTAAGACCCCCCCTCCCCAGACTGAACCGGGTTCAGGGAGGGGGGATCTTACTGCCCAAAGAGGACTACCCAGCGCTTTCCGGGTGGCGACGTCCCACCCTCTCAAGCGCTGAGCGGTCTCTTTGTCAGGCACAAGAATCATCACAACACATCAGAACGCAAAGAGGAAGCAATCGAAATAAGAAAAGCTAAGCATGCTAATTATATTACATATTTAAATATGGTCGGGGCCTATCATTTTACAAAACATTGCCTCAAGGGCTACATAGTCTAAAACAAAAGGGAGCCCTAGGCTAGTCCTTATACTCTCGAACTCACATCTCTGAAGATAGGAGGAGAGGCTTGGGTGTCTGATCGGGCCATCTCTAAGGCTCGTAACTCATCCTGCGGGGTGGGGGCTTCGCGCTGTCCCGTTTCCTGTGATTGGTTATAAGAAATAACCGTTAGTCACAGAGCTAAGTAGAAGAATACATCCCCTCCCCGGATCCTTATCCGGGGGCGGCTAAAGGACAGAAATGAAATAGCCGAAGCAAGGTAGAAGGTTAGCAGCAGGTAAACATATATATATATCCACGTATATATATAGGGTCTCCTGCCCTAAAGCCCGTAATCGCGCCGTATAGTTAGTACACAACACTATAACGCGCAGATACACACACCCAGGTATTCAAACCTGTACGCACACAAAGACCCTGTGTCGACACAGTTTAGACCGCTTTATTTCAAGCAGGGGAGCTAACCCCGTGGGCCTCACCGATGTGGCCGTCAGTGACAGTTGCCAGTCTTGCCACTTTTGAATGTAGTCGTACCGTATCATTCAGGCCCTCCTGTACAACTTGGTGTACCAACTGGATGTGAGAGACATCCGACGAGCCGATTTGTAGGCCGACCAGTGGAGGCAAAACTGCAGGCTCGGAGGGTGATAACCCGCTGTGCACATCTCCCTGTCGCCATGAGTCGTCAACCCACCCGCACCGGTACGAACGGTCTGCAAGCGTGACCAACCCGCCACTCCCAAACAATCTTCACCCGCTTTATATAAAAACAAGCACATAAGTGATGTGGCAATTCTACTCGACCGGTCATACGACCTCTGACCGGGAGGATTAGCGGTATGAGAGTTCCTTGCTTGGGGCTAACCTGGGAGGAGGGACTCAACTCCGGGTTTTCCCCAACTAAGGCCTCGCAGAAGGGAGGATAAGCACCGCATGGTTGCCATGACATCTCTGCATTAGCAAATAAATTAGGCCAAAAGCAGGGGCCATAACACTAAGCAGAAATGTAGGCCGAAAGCAGAGGCCATAACAATAAGCTGAAAAGTAGGCCGAAAGCAGAGGCCATGGTAATAAGCAGAAAGTAGGTCGAAAGCAGAGGCCATGGTAATAAGCATAAAGTAGGCCGAAAGCAGAGACCATAATGATAAACAGAAAAGTAGGCCGAAAGCAGAGGCCATAATGACAGGACCAGTGCGAGACTGGATTTAAATGAAAGTACAGAAAGTAAGTGCGGGGGACCAGTGTGAGACTGGATTTAAAGGGAAGTACAGAAAGTAAATGCGGGGGACCAGTGCGAGACTGGATTTAACGGAAAGTACGGAAAACAGCAAAAGCATACAAGAAAGGGTTAGTAGTCCAATCACTGCATAAGAGGAGGCTTCAATCGTCGACTCCGTTCTTTTATTATTGTCGCGACGGGGTTAAATTTCGGCGCCGCGCCGCGATTTCGTTCCGATTTCCGCGTCGATATCCCGAGCTTAGTCGATTCCTTGGATAGATACGCATAATTTTTAATAGGCATTTAAAAACTTGCGTCGAGGGGGCGCCGATTCATTTCGATGAATTTCGCTCTTTTTCGGGCGTTTATTTTTTCTTGTAAAAGCATTTAAAGGACCATATGAAGGGCTTATCCCTTGAGATTTTGATGGTATGTGAAATATGTCCTAACTAGGGCCCATGAATTTTGGGCGATTTTTCCCCATTCATTTGGGCTTTAATTTCCTTAAAATAAACTTTATAGGGGGTTTTAAAAATAGTAAAATTCATCCTAAAAATCCCAAAAAAATACAGTTGATGCCCCTTAGGGCGGGGCACATTTTTCATTTAGAAACCTTTTTCTGAAACTGCCCTGATTTGCCTCAGGAAATTAAAATAGGAAAAACCCATTTGGGGTGCGAATAGCGGCAGGGAAGAGGCGCAGGGGTATTGCACCATGCGCCCTCCCGCGGCCCCCACAGCGGATCCGCGGGGGATCCGCTGAGGGGGCGCACATGCTGAGGCGGGGCAGGAAATGAGATTACGGGGGCCGCTGGATCTCCCGGGGGAGATCGTGCGGCCCCCGATTAATCTCGGGTGGCAGCCGCTGCCGCCATCGGGCAGCGGCCGGTTGGGGCCAGCGCCGCCCCCGGACAGTGCGTCGGGGGCCGGCGACCACTCCGGTGGTGGTCCGACGGCCTGGCACCGCCGGCCACCGCCGGGAGCGTTGCAGGAAGGGGAACAGGGGCGGTGACGGGCCTGCATGCACCGTGCATGCTCGGCGCGCCATCACCTCCGCCAGGGGTGCGGGGAACGCCCCCGGTCGGTGCGCCGGGGGCCGGAGACTCCTCCGGTGGTGGTTCGGCGGCCTAGCGCCGCCGGCCACCACCGGGGGAGGGTTAGAAGGAGGCAGGAGGCGGTGGCGTGACCTGCATGGGCCATGCAGGCCCGCTGCGCCGCCGCCTCCGCTGAGGGGGGGGGGGCCTCCGGTGCCACCCCCGGTCGGTACGCCGGGGGATGGCGCCCACTCCGGTGGTGTCCCGGCATCCTGGCGCCGCCGGACCCCACCGGAAAGAGAGACAGAGAGGATGGGGAGGCGCGGCGCAGCCGGCACGGGCCATGCCGGCTTGCTGCGCCGCCGCCTCCTCGTGCACGACCCTCCCTGCCGCCCCTGGTCGGGGTGTCGGGGAGGGGGCAACCCTCCGGCGGTGGTCCGGCGGCCTGGAGCCGCCGGCCGCCGCCGGGGGAGGGGGAGGGGGATATTCCCCTACAGGAAAGAAAACGGGGAGGAGGAGGAGGCCACGGGTGCCGCCGGCCGTGCCCGCCGGCGGCCTGGCCGTCTCCCCTGTGCCTGCGCCGAGGTCCCCGAGGGGGACCCAACCCCCCCCCCCCCCCCCCCCCCCCCCCCCCCCCAGCGCCACCATCGGCGCTGGGGGAGGAGACTTCCACGGCCGGCCACCTCCCCGAGCCTTGCAAGGCTCGGGGCGGCGGCCGGCGGCGCTCTGGCGACAAAGAGAGGGGGGGGGGGGGTCTTCCCCGGGAGGTAGGAAGGAGGAGGGGGAGGTCTTCTACCTGGGGGTGGGGGGCTCGGGTGGTGGAGGGGCGGCCGGCCATGAGGGAGGAGGAGGAGGTGGCTCGGCTGGGTGGCTTGCTCCGGCAAGGTGGAGGAGGAGGAGGGTGGGTTGCCGGCAGGGAGAGGCTGAGAGGGAGAGTGAGTGGGGTGGGGGTTTGAGAGGGGCTGCCCCTTCCTTTTATAGGAAGGGGGGAGGTGTCCCCCCCCCCCCCCCCCCCCCACCCCCTCTCCCTCCCTTACACGTGGCTTAAGGGGAGGGTGAGTGGGGGGAGATATTTTCTCCCCCCCCCCCTTTTCTCTCTCTTGCCCCCTTTGCCCAAATAAGGCTGCCCATTCATGGGCAGCCCCCTCCCTTTGGGGGGGCTTTCTCTCTCTCCCCCCCCCTTTTTTTTAGCAAATTCGAGTTTGGGGGGGGGGGGGGGGGGGGGGGGGGGGGTTGACCAAGTCAACTTAGGGCGGGGTCCTCCTTAGCCCCCGGGGTCCAATAAGAGTTGCCGGGGCCGATGCCGGGTTCGTGTGCTTTATATCTCGTGTGTTGCACTGAGGCGATCTACATAGTCCTAAAATGACATACTCTCCATACGACCTTGAATTGAGGCCCAACGAATTCCGTTGCGCTCGTATTGTTCGTACGAGTTTACCAGAACTGACAGAAGTTAATTCGGGGCTCGTACGGTCACTATTCATAATAATGAGGTAGTGGAGCGCTACGACACCCGAAATAGTCGTTTTCTTCAAACGACCTCGGATCGAAGTGCAACGAATTCCGTTGCGCTCGTACTGTCCATACGAGTCTAACGGAACTGACGGAAGTCCAATCGGGGTTCGTACGGTCACTATTCATAATAATGAGGTAGTGGCGCGCTACGACACCCGAAATGGTCGTTTTCTCCAAACGACTTCGGATCGAAGTGCAACGAATTCCGTTGCGCTCGTATTGTGTATACGAGTTTATCGGAACTGATGGAAGTCAAATCGGGGTTCGTACAGTCACTATTCATAATAATGAGGTAGTGGCGCTACGACACCCGAAATGGTCGTTTTCTCCAAACGACCTCGGATCGAAGTGCAACGAATTCCGTTGCGCTCGTATTGTCTATACGAGTCTAACGAAACTGACGGAAGTCAAATCCGGGTTTGTTTGGTCACTGTACCCCAATGATTTAGTTGTGGCGCGCAACATTACTTAAAATGGTAGTTTTCTACTGCTCGGGCCTACATTTATTGGGCTCACTAGGGTCTAGTGGCCCAATAAAAGTTGGGATGTTACAATCCAATAAAAATAAAGAGATTTTCGTCCTTGAAAATTGGCTAAAGTAGGGGTTTAAAGGATATACCTGGGGGAAGAGTGCCGGGTATTTTTCTCGAACGAGCGTCTCTGGTTCCCAAGTAAACTCTTCGCGTCCACAGTTTGACCACAAGATCTTGACCATCGTGATGGTTTTGTTTCGCGGTTCTTTGATCTTGGAGTCCACTATCTTCACTGGTTCGAGTTGGACGGATCGGTCGGATTGTACTGATGTCGGTGATACGGGGAGATGTTGCTCGGGTTGGCGGAGCACGCGTCTCAGCGAGGAGACGTGAAACACGTCGTGGAGGTTCCCTAGTTCAGCCGGTAGGGCTAGTCTATAGGCCACCGGGCCAATTCTTTCGATGACTTGATATGGGCCTAGATAGCGGGGGTCCAGCTTTTTCTGCTTCTTTATTCGGGATATCCCGTGCATCGGCTTAATTTTCAAGAAAACCATATCTCCTACTTGGAACTCCACTTGTCGATGACGTGCGTCGTAATATTTGGCTTGCCGGCTCTACGCTTCTAGCATACGTTCCCGGATTAACCTTATTGCGGCAGTGGTATCGTCTATGTAGGTGACCCCCAAGGATTCGGGGTCCTCATCCTGTGCCCAAGATAGTGGGGTCCGACAGCGTCTTCCGTAGAGGGCTTCGTAAGGTGCCATCTTGATGCTTGCCTGAAAGCTGTTGTTATATGAAAATTCCACCATAGGTAGTAACTGCTCCCATGGCTCGTTGTGTTCCACTATGCATAATCGGAGAAGGTCTTCCATCGTCCAGTTCGTTCTTTCCGTCTGCCCATCGGTCTGGGGGTGGAAGGCGGTGCTAAATGCCAATCTGGTTCCTAGATAAGCTTGCACTCTTCTCCATTCCTTCGATGTAAAGCGCCCATCGCAGTCCGAGACGATCGATTTGGGTATTCCATGAAATCAGACTACCTGCTCAATAAATAATCGGGCTAATATGTCGACACCGTCGCCTTGCCGATTCGGGATGAATCGGGCTACCTTGGTGAGGCGGTCTACTACGACCCATATGGAGTCGTTACCTGCACGAGATCGGGGTAAGCCATGGACAAAATCCATGGAAATATCCTCGAACTTCCATTCTGGTATGGGCAGGGGTTGTAGTAGGCCTCCTGGGCTTCGACACTCTGCCTTGACCGGTTGACAGGTCTGGCAGTGCGCAACATAGTTGGTGACGTCCCTCTTCATTCTTGGCCAGTATAAAGTCCTCCGTAGGTCTGTATACATCTTCACTACCCCCGGGTGTATTGAGTACCTCGTCTGGTGTGCTTCGTGAAGGATCTCTTCCCGAATTCCCTCTGCTGCAGGATGAATATGCGGTGTCTGAACTGCAGGATGCCGTCATACAAATTGTAGTCCTCCTATGCACTATGTTGCAAGGCCTGAATAATCGGGGCTGCTTCCACGTCGATCTTCTGTGCTTCTCTTATCCTGTCCCTGATGTCGCACTGTATCTCCATCCAGTAGAGCTGGGCCTGGTATTCCATCGGATTCCTACGGGTGATGAGGATAATATCCAGTTCCGCCAAAGATTTGACTAATTCCTCCGGTACCATTTCTAACCAACTCCCGGTCCTCGGAGGCTGCCGACTCAGGGCATCTGCAACCTTATTAGCCTTGCCGGGGTGGTACCGAAGGGCGAAGTCGTAATCGCAGAGAAATTCCAACCACCGGCGTTGTCGGAGGTTCAACTCCTTCTGGGTGAAGACATACTTGAGGCTCTTATGATCGGAGAAAATCTCGCATCGTACCCCGTAGAGGTAGTGTCTCCAAACCTTTAATGTGAAAACTACCGCCCCCAGTTCCAGATCGTGGGTGGCGTAGTTTAGTTCGTGCGGCTTGAGCTGACGTGAGGCGTAGGCAACTACCTTGCCATGTTGCATAAGCACGGCTCCCAATCCTTTCAGAGAGGCATCAACATAGATCTGGAAGCCCTCAGTTCCTGAGGGGAGAGTCAGGATCGGGGCCGATATCAGCCGGTTCTTCAGTTCGATGAATGCTGCTTCGCACTCAGGAGACCACTGGAATGTCACATCCTTTTTGGTGAGGGAGGTAAGCGGTAACGCAATCTTAGAGAATCCTTCGACGAACTTACGGTAGTAGCCGGCGAGGCCAAGGAAACTTCGGATGTCTGCCGCTGTCTTAAGTGGCGGCCAATCTCGTACCGCTTGTACCTTGGCTTGATCCACTGCTACCCCGTTCTTGTTAACTGTGTGTCCCAAAAAAGCGACTTCTTCCATCCAGAACTCGCATTTGCTAAGCTTGGCGAAAAGCGAGTGCTCTCTTAGCTTAAGCAGAACCATTTGGAGATGCCTGGAGTGATCGGTTTTGTTCTTCGAGTAGATGAGGATATCATCTATGAAGACTATTACGAAATGATCCAGGAAGGGTTTAAATACAGTATTCATTAAAGCCATGAAGGCGGACGGGGCATTGGTTAACCCAAATGGCATTACCATGAACTCGTACAGTCCGTAGCGGGAGCTGAAGGCGGTCTTGGGAATGTCCTCTTCTCGCACTCTGAGTTGATAGTAGCCGGATCTTAAATCCATCTTGGAAAAGACGGACGCGCCTTGCAGCTGATCGAACAATTCATCTATCCGGGGTAGGGGATAGGTATTCCGGACAGTGAGTTTATTCAATTCTCTGTAGTCAATGCAGAGACGCAGAGATCCATCCTTCTTTTTAACAAACAGTACTGGGGCTCCCCAGGGCGAAGTACTAGGACGTACGAATCCTGCGTCGACTAACTCTTGTAGTTGAATCTTGAGCTCGGCCAGTTCCCTCGGGGCCATCCGGTACGGTGCTCGGGATACTGGTCGGGCTCCTTGAGTAAGTTCGATTTGGAAGTCCACTTTCCGTTGCGGGGGCAACCCAGGAAGGGACTCTGGGAAGATATCTGGGAAGTCCCTGATCACAGGTACTTTAGCGAGTACTTGTGTCGTGTCTTCCATCTCAAAGTAGATTAGGTACACCTCGTCCTTCCGTCGAACTGCCTTGACGGTTTGTGCAGATGTTAAGATAATGCGGGTGACAGAGGGTATACCTGCTAGCGTGATAAATTGCCCATTCGGATTCTGGAGGCGGATTTCTCGAGTCGAACAATTGATTTGGGCGTTGTGCTCGGCCAACCAATCCATCCCCAGAATGATGTCGAATCCGGTTATTGCCAAGACGGTTGCGTTGACTTCGAATTCTATGCCTCCTAGCATTGCTTGGAAGGAACATTTTTCGGTAGAAGTCATATCTGATCCATCCGGGAGTCGTATTCAGATTGACATCCCGGATGATCGCACCGTGTTCTCCTTGTCAGCGATGAAGTTTTGTGCAACGAAAGAATGTGTGGCGCCGGTATCGAACAGTGTTTTAGCGGGATGACCTTCTACCAAAAGTAAACCTGATAACATATATATACTACGAACATAAGCTTTTCACAGATATACAGGAGTAGGGATGACATATACAAAAGTCCTAATATATAAAGCTATAACATCCCCTAGGATATCGTACTACTGGAAGTAGATACCTATCACTACGTCAGGAGCGGGACCGTGCTGAAGATCCAACGCGTATGCCTCGAGCGGTGCTGCTCTGCCCTGCCTAGCCGGCTCCCTCCTGCCTGCAGGACGTCCTATGCGTCCACAAACAAGGAAATACTGTACAACTGAACCGCCAAGTCTTGAGGACGTAAAAATCCAAGGATAGGAGAGAACTCGCGCTCTCGGCCTTTCACTCGCCCACAGCCATCCGAGAGGGAACCTCAGAGCTCAGGCCCTCCCCAGCAGTTACGGATGAACCCATAGACCGTGTTCCCATGCCTTCTGTCTGCCCGATTCTCAAACCGCAACCAGGACTTGTTGCTATGTACCTCGACACGGCCGCTGTAAGACCCCCCCTCCCCAGACTGAACCGGGTTCAGGGAGGGGGGATCTAACTGCCCAAAGAGGACTACCCAGCGCTTTCCGGGTGGCGACGTCCCACCCTCTCAAGCGCTGAGCGGTCTCTTTGTCAGGCACAAGAATCATCACAACACATCAGAACGCACAGCGGAAGCAATCGAAATAAGAAAAGCTAAGCATGCTGATTATATTACATATTTAAATATGGCCGGGGCCTATCGTTTTACAAAACATTGCCTCGAGGGCTACATAGTCTAAAACAAAAGGGAGCCCTAGGCTAGTCCTTATACTCTCGAACTCACGTCTCTGAAGATAGGAGGAGAGGCTGGGGTGTCTGATCGGGCCATCTCTAAGGCTCGTAACTCATCCTGCGGGGTGGGGGCTTCGCGCTGTCTTGTTTACTGTGATTGGTTATAAGAAATAACCGTTAGTCACAGAGCTAAGTAGAAGAATACATCCCCTCCCCGGATCCTTATCCGGGGGGCGGCTAAAGGTCAGAAATGAAATTGCCGAAGCAAGGTAGAGGGTTAGCAGCAGGTAAACATATATATATCCACGTATATATATAGGGCCTCCCGCCCTAAAGCCCGTAATCGCGTCGTATAGTAAGTACACAACACTATAACGCGCATATACACACACCCAGGTATTCAAACCTGTACGCACACAAAAGACCCTGTGTCGACACAGTTTAGACCGTTTTATTTCAAGCAGGGGAGCTAACCCCGCGGGCCTCACCGATGTGGCCGTCGGTGACAGTGGCCAGTCTTGCCACTTCTGAATGTAGTCGTACCGTATCATTCAGGCCCTCCTGTACAACTTGGTGTACCAACTGGATGTGAGCGACATCCGGTGAGCCGATTTGTAGGCTGACCAGTGGAGGCAAAACTGCAGTCTCAGAGGGTGATAACCCGCTGTGCACATCTCCCTGTCACCATGAGTCGTCAACCCACCCGCACCGGTACGAACGGTCTGCGAGCGTGACCAACCCGCCACTCCCAAACAATCTTCACCCGCTTTATATAAAAACAAGCACATAAGTGACGTGGCAATTCTACTCGACCGGTCACACGACCTCTGACCGGGAGGATTAGCGGTATGAGGGCTCCTTGCTTGGGGCTAACCTGGGAGGAGGGACTCAACTCCGGGTTTTCCCCAACTAAGGCCTCGCAGAAGGGAGGATAAGCACCGCATGGTTGCCATGACAGCTCTGCATTAGCAAATAAATTAGGCCAATAGCATGGGCCATAACACTAAGCAGAAATGTAGGCCGAAAGCAGAGGCCATAACAATAAGCTGAAAAGTAGGCCGAAAGCAGAGGCCATGGTAATAAGCAGAAAGTAGGCCGAAAGCAGAGGCCATGGTAATAAGCAGAAAGTAGTCCGAAAGCAGAGGCCATAATGATAAACAGAAAAGTAGGCCGAAAGCAGAGGCCATAATGACAGGACCAGTGCGAGACTGGATTTAAATGAAAGTACAGAAAGTAAGTGCGGGGGACCAGTGCGAGACTGGATTTAAAGGGAAGTACAGAAAGTAAATGCGGGGGACCAGTGCGAGATTGGATTTAACGGAAAGTACGGAAAGCAGCAAAAGCATAAAAGGAAGGGTTAGTAGTCCAATCACTCCATAAGAGGAGGCTTCAATCGTCGACTCTGTTCTTTTATTATTGTCGCGGCGGGGTTAAATTTCGGCGCCGCGCCGCGATTTCGTTCCGATTTTCGCGTCGATATTTCGAGCTTAGTCGACTCCTTGGATAGATACGCATAATTTTTAATAGGCATTTAAAAACATGCGTCGAGGGGGCGCCGATTCATTTCGATGAATTTTGCTCTTTTTCGGGCGTTTATTTTTGCTTGTAAAAGCATTTAAAGGACCAAATGAAGGGCTTATCCCTTGAGATTTTGATGGTAGGTGAAATATGTCCTAACTAGGGCCCATGAATTTTGGGTGATTTTCCCCACTCATTTGGGCTTTAATTTCCTTAAAATAAATTTTATAGGGGGTTTTAAAAATAGTAAAATTCATCCTAAAAATCCCAAAATAATATAGTTGGTGCCCCTTAGGGCGGGGCACATTTTTCATTTAGAAAACTTTTTCTGAAACTGCCCTGATTTGCCTCAGGAAATTAAAATAGGAAAAACCCATTTGGGGTGCGAATAGCGGCAGGGAAGAGGCGCAGGGGTTTTGCACCCTGCGCCCTCCCGCGGCCCCCACAGCGGATCCGCGGGGGATCCACTGAGGGGGGCGCACATGCTGAGGCGGGGCGGGAAACGAGATTACGGGGGCCGCTGGATCTCCCGGGGGAGATCGTGCGGCCCCGGATTAATCTCGGGTGGCAGCCGCTGCCGCCGCCGGGCAGCGGCCGGCTGGGGCCAGCGCCGCCCACAGACGGTGCGTCGGGGGCCGGCGACCACTCCAGTGGTGGTCCGGCGGCCTGGCGCCGCCGGCCACCGCCGGGAGCGCTGCAGGAAGGGGGACAGGGGCGGTGACAGGCCTGCATGCACCGTGCATGCTCGCCGTGCCACCACCTCCGCCAGGGGTGCGGGGAACGCCCCCGGTCGGTGCGCTGGGGACCGGCGACTCCTCCGGTGGTGGTTCAACGGCCTGGCGCCGCCGGCCAGGGTTATAAAGGAGGCGGGAGGCGGTGGCGTGACCTGCATGGGCCATGCAGGCCCGCTGCGCCGCCGCCTCCGCTGAGGGGGGGGGGGGCCTCCGGTGCAGCCCCCGGTCGGTGCGCCGGGGGACGGCGCCCACTCCGGTGGTGTCCCGGCGTCCTGGCGCTGCCGGACCCCACCGGACCCCACCGGAAAGAGTGACAGAGAGGACGGGGAGGCGCGGCGCAGCCGGCACTGGCCATGCCGGCTTGCTGAGCCGCCGCCTCCTCGTGCACGACCCTCCCTGCCGCCCCTGGTCGGGGTGCCGGGGAGGGGGCAACCCTCCGGCGGTGGTCCGGCGGCCTAGAGCCGCCGACCGCCGCCGGGGGAGGGGGTTATCCCCCTACAGGAAAGAAAACGGGGAGGAGGAGGAGGCCACGGGTGCCGCCGGCCGTGCCCGCCGGCGGCCCGGCCGTCTCCCCTGTGCCGGCGCCGAGGTCCCCGAGGGGGACCCCCCCCCCCCCCCCCCCCCCCCAGCACCACCACCGGCGCTGGGGGAGGAGACTTCCACGGCCGGCCGGCCATGAGGGAGGAGGACCAAGTCAACTTAGGGCGGGGTCCTCCTTGGCCCCCGAGGTCCAATAAGAGTTGTCGGGTCCGATGTCGGGTTCGTGTGCTTTATATCTCGTGCGTTGCACTGAGGCGATCTGCATAGTCCTAAAATGACATACTCTCCATACGACCTTGAATCGAGGCCCAACGAATTCTGTTGCGCTTGTATTGTTAGTACGAGTTTACCAGAACTGACAGAAGTTAATTCGGGGCTCGTACGGTCACTATTCATAATAATGAGGTAGTGGCGCGCTACGACACCAGAAATAGTTGTTTTCTTCAAACGACCTCGGATCGAAGTGCAACGAATTCCGTTGCGCTCATATTGTCCATACGAGTCTAACGGAACTGACGGAAGTCCAATCGGGGTTCGTACGGCCACTATTCATAATAATGAGGTAGTGGCGCGCTACGACACCCGAAATGGTCGTTTTCTCCAAATGACTTCGGATCGAAGTGCAACGAATTCCGTTGCGCTCGTATTGTGTATACGAGTTTAACGGAACTGACGGAAGTCAAATCGGGGTTCGTACGGTCACTATTCGTAATAATGAGGTAGTGGCGCGCTACGACACCCGAAATGGTCGTTTTCTCCAAACGACCTCGGATCGAAGTGCAACGAATTCCGTTGCGCTCGTATTGTCTATACGAGTCTAACGGAACTGACGGAAGTCAAATCGGGGTTTGTTTGGTCACTGTACCCCAATGATTTAGTTGTGGCGCGCAACATTACTTAAAATGGTAGTTTTCTACTGCTCGGGCCTACTTTTATTGGGCTCACTAGGGTCTAGTGGCCCAATAAAAGTTGGGATGTTACAGCCGCCACCATCCGTGCGTACCAGTCTTTGAACAGGTCCAGGGAGAAAACTGAACCGCGCTCGCGGAAGAATGTTATCAACCCCATCAAGCGCGTCATCACCCGGGGAACAAGTTGAGACACCGGAACACCACAATGCTTCAGGATGGCCGTAATCTCGTCACAGGGAGGAAAAAGAATGCCAGCTCTCAATGATGACTCGCACAAAGTCGTCCATCCAATCAGAGGGCACTCGCTGGCGATCATTGGGCGTCCTGATCTCGATCGTTGCGAAAATATTGTATCGCACCCTCCAGGAGGCAACTTGCTCCTCCGTGAGAGTCGATCGCATCCTCATAGGCTTGCCCTTCACCACGCGTTTTGGAGCCTGCATAAAAAACAAAGGAAAATAGTCAATCAAAGCGACGGGAAAAAGAGTGCAAGCCCCGCGCACAAGCGCACACACCCGCAAGAACCGCGCGTACATGCCACGACCGCATGAAAATGGCATGAACGCGCCCGCGCGCGCACACACAACCCGCTCGCGTACCTCCACGCTCGCCTCCCTCGCGCCGCTTACAACCGCCCTCAACCCGCTCGCTTACCTTGTCGGCCCCCAGCTCGCCGCATTGATCTATTTTAACACCGCCTGCCATTCCGAGGAGTAGAAAGCCCTCGAGATCCCCTTGCGTTGGCACTCGGCTCCGAAAGCTTTTGGGGGGCGGGGGGCAAATGATGGGGTCAAGCCCAATAAATAGGAATTCCAAGCATATGGAAGGCCCCAGGATAAAGGAAGTGTAATATTTGGAGGATCTTCCACCAAAAGAAAAATAATCCTGCCATGGAAACTCCCACACCGAGCGCACGATCAGCCTGTCGAACCACCCACGCGCGGGATCGGTCGACCCGCACACAACCGCGCATCGCCAGCCCTCGCGAGGGCCGGCCGCCGCCCGCCGCCCGCCCGCGCCGACCCCCGCGAGGGCCGCCTGCCCGCGCCGGCCCGCCCTGGGGAAGCCACCAGCGCCGACCACCGCGAGGGCCGGCCGCCGCTCGCGCCGGCCCCCGTGAGGGTCGGCCGCCCACGCCGACCCCCGTGAGAGCCAGCCAACGAGCGGGCCGGCCGCCCGCGCCGGCCCCCGTGAGGGCCGGCCAGCCATCGCCCGCTCTGGCCCCCGCGAGGGATGGCCGCCCGGCCGCCCCATCCGATCGACCCCTCGGCCGGGCGTCGGGATATGAGGGGACGACCGCCACCTCTTTCGGCGGCCGCCCGCCGCCGCCTCACTCTCTCTCTCTCTCTCTCTCCGAAACCCTAAACGGGTTATGGGCAGTCCCGTCTTTTCCGGAGAGTTGGTGATCTGTGTGCCTCAAACGAAGCCCTCCTATTAGCCTGTCCGATAAATAACGGGTAAATTTACCGGACCGCCCCTCTAAGAAACTATAAATATACCCCTTGGGCTATTCATTTGGTCACTTTTGGCTTGGAGCTCTAATCCCCTCCTTCTCTCTCTCTCTCTCTCTCTCTCTCTCTCTCTCTCTCTCTCTCTCTCTCTCTCTCTACAGATTGGAGACTTAAGGAGTGTTGTTCACAGACCGCCTTGAAGACTTGGAGTTTACTGTTCGCAGACTGCCTTGAAGACTTGGAGTTTACTGTTCGCAGACCGCCTGAATACTTGGAGTTTACTGTTCGCAGACCGCCTTGAAGACTTAGAGTTTACTGTCCGCAAACCGCCTTGAATATTTGGAGTTTGTTGTTCGCAGACCGCCTTGAAGACTTAGAGTTTACTGTTCGTAGACCACTTGGAATCTTGGAGAACGCTATTCGCAGACAGCTTGGAGGCTCAGAGCTCGCTATTGGCAGCCCGCTTGGAGGCTTGGGGCTCATCATTGGTGGATCTACCAAGGAGCCGAAGGCCGGCGACAGTGTGGACGAAGCCTGGACTCGGGGGGCAAGTTCGCTTTGGATCAAGATGACGAACTCTCTCTCACCCCCCTCATCATTGTAACGAGGTGCGGCATGTCTCCCTTGCTCTCTCAAGATCAAACCTGTAAAGGAACTCAAGGCATAGTGAAGATTAGGTCGGCACAGCTCCGACCGCGTAGTTTTTCACCCCGATTGTGGGTTTTCCACTTCATCAACTCTTAGACTCGGTCTCCCCGGAGACCTCTTTATCTGTTTGCACTTTCGGACGCTAGCGGGTTAAGGCGTTCGATTTGCCCGATCCACCGAAGGCCCCGAGCGATCCGCATCAATTCTAACTCCATTTATACAAAGAATATTTGAAATCATAAATATTTGCAGCAGTTTGGACTTTTAAGTCTTCTTTCCCTTTTAAAATTTTGATGGTGGAATTATCTCGAGGAATTTGGAAGTTTTTGTCTTTGGATTTTCTCATGAATTTTTGATTAATTTGAGTGTGGGATGCTGGGAAATAAAGTGGTCTTCTGGGATGGAAGCATAGAACTCGTCAGGGAATGGAAGTAGAGAACTTGTCGGAGGTGGAAGCACAACACTCACCGGTGTAGGGGGTATACGCTCCAGTTAAGAGAACGACATGGATCTTCGGTATTGGGGTTGTCCGTGCAGGGAGGCATAAGCTCCGGCCGTTCTTCTGTAAACCCAAAATTTAATGCCTGCTATGAACAAAGGCTTGACGACGATGAACATAACAGGAAACGGGAGCCGAGGAGTTCGGTTGAGCTGGAGTCGTTCGTCTGGGTTCCGTCGAAGTTAGGGTTTTGCAGAAGTTCAAGTGAAACAGAAGAGGCGTGATGCTTGAGTGGTTTGCCCCTATCCTTTTTTCGTCAAAAAAGTTAATAATTATTTAATATATTTTATTTTAAAAATTGGTTTGCACCTATCCAAAATAGGTTTGCCCATAACAATCACCTAAAATAATTTCATTCGGCTGGGTATATATTCTTTATGTTACGATCCACGCAGGGTTCCATTTTTGAACAGTCATGCATGTCATACACCCCAACCCATCTCCGCATATGGAGCGCGATCGTCCATGTGCAACGGGTTGTTGAGATGAGGTCTTGAACCCGCAACCTCCTAGATAGAGGGACTTAGCGTCAGCCTCCATCACCAGTTGAGCTGCAACTCAGTTGGTGATGGAGGTCGGCGCTAAGTCCCTCTATCTAGGAGGTTGTGGGTTCAAGACCCCACCTCAACTCCCCGCCGCATATGGATCGCGCTCAGTGTGCGGAGATGAGTTAGGGTGTACGACCTACATGCCTATTCAAAAGTGAAACCCTGCGTAGACCGTAACATAAAAGTGCACTATTATGTTACGGTTTTTTAACAGGTGTGCATGTCGTACAACCCAACCCATCTTCGCACACGGAGCACGATCCATGTGCAGTGGGTTGTTGAGGTGGGGTCTTGAACCCGCGACCTCCTAGATAGAGGGACTTGGCGCCGGCCTCAGTCACCAGTTGAGCTACAGCTCAGTTGGTGATGTAGACTGGCTCTAAGTTCATCTATCTAGGAGGTCCCGGGTTCAAGACCCCACCTCAACAACCCGTTGCACATGGATCGCGCTCCGTGTGCAAAAATGAGTTGGGATGTACGACCTGTAGGCCTGTTCAAAAATGGAACCATGCATGATCCGTAATATAAAAGTGTCAGAGTCTTCATCAAAAGTTTAAATATTGTAATGTGCATTAAATTTTTTTATTGAATTAAGCTGTCACAAAATAAATTATCAAATAATTAATTAAAACTCAGAAGCCCAAATCGGAATCTACTTTATTATGTATACATTGATTCATCTCCCCTGCGCAAAGTTTATTTTGTATATAAATAATAAAAATTTAAATGTAGCCCGTCCCATCATTAGAAACCGAAACCTGTTTCGGTTTTTCGGTCCAGTCGTCCGGTTCGATGGTTCTTGGGCGGTCCGTAGCAAAAGCGGTTTGTCATACCGGACCACACCGCTAAGGAGATCGGGTCATGGTCCAATCGGCCGGTTCGGCACGATTTTCTAAACAATAGTAAGACGTGCGATTTTCAACTGATGCTCGTTTCTTCAAGATATAACACCCCGACAATTTCAAAAACTCAAATGCGCACGAGTACCTAAAAAATATAAAGCATCCAAGCTTTCAATTTATGAAACAAATTAAGAGATCAAAACAATTGTAGAAGGAAAAATAAAATATATAACAATACTTCTATGAAGATCAGAACTTTCTAAAATTCCAAGAAACATTATATTTAAGCATCTGCAACCCTAGAATTGCTGTTAAATTAAATATAATTATCTCGGAAATAAAAACTGATAATACCGTGGTATTTATTAAAAGATGACGGTAATAAATCTCAACGAATGTAAGATTAAAGTCAAGAAAAAGGAAAGAATCCTCGATAGGGGGATCGATGAATTCCTGTACAAGACGATCGACGATCAATTATTATGAGCGGTCGGTGATCAGCTGCTAGGAACAATCAGCGATCAACTAAAGGAAACAGTACACCGATCGGCAAAATGGAACAGTTGGTGATCAACTATCGACAAATGCGGTAAGCTGAAAGTAGCGGTCGGCGATTGCCGAAAGTAAACATGAACAGTCGATGATCGGCTAACAAAAAATTAGAATAACATAAACTAATTTTGATTAAAAAACAATTCAATTACTCCTACATCTCAAATCCTAAATCATAATTCAGATCCAGTCGCCTGAGAGCGCGGATATACGTGTATGGTTCATAATTTCTCTCTATATTTTTTGAACACGAAAAGGAAGCGTAAACTAAGGGGATTTGGCATATGGTGGGACAAAGGAGAATTCATCGTGTCATAAAGGATTTTCCTCCCACCAATTTGAGTTACCTTCCAATTGTTATGAGTTTTTTTCATCAATTCCAATTGTTTTGAGTTTTTGATCAATTGATGTATATGTTAAACACCTGCAATTAAATACAAAGAAAGCTAAATGAAATGAATAAATTTTCCACATATGCTTCAATACTAGAGTATATTTTGGTTGGGCATATTTCGCCATTGAAGTTTTGAAAAAAAAATGCAAACTATTATTTGCCCATTAGGGCAACTTTGTTTTGAAGCACAATCAAAAAATAATCTTTTGTGCTTAACTGTGTCCACAGAAAGACCACACTGCCACTAGCAAAATTGTCTTCCAAGCTCTAAGTCCAACCACTCCATCTTCAATCGCAACCAGCATCTTGACCGGGCCATAAGTAACAAAAACTAAAGAAGAATGACATTTTCCTTCCAAAGCTATGAAACTTAAATCATAAGGTCAATAAAATTAAATAATTGTTAATAACTATTTATTATATAGAATTTCCTTTAAATAGTTAAATATATTGCATAAGAGTAATGTTAAAAGCACACTGATATTGACTATTTACAGTCAAATTATATTTATAATTCAATTTTTTTTACACACTGACATGTTATTGACATGCAAAAATCAAATTATAATATTTGCACATCCATTTGAACTTGTTATGCCTGATCTTAGCTTGGATATAATCTACATTAGAAGAAGAAAAAAATAAAGTATGACAGTATTTGATAACTCTATTTTTCCTGAATTGAAAATACTCGTTGAATCTTGGTGAGGAACTTCAAAGGCGACACCAACAATTATGAATTCATGGGAGCATTTCTAATGCACGGTGGTTGCGCTATTTCACGAGTACTCATGTTTCTCTGGCGCAATTTTACCTCTCCGAGACACCCCAAAACTTGACATTAGGAAGTATAAATCTAAGCCAATACTTCTACGTGGTCGATTGGTTTGAAGAAAGGAAGAATAAGAGGCTCCACAATCTTCTCAATCCACGGCTATTGGGTTCTCCCATTTTGATAAATTCAGTATGTAATCGCCTTGGATATAAGATACGTAACGACCTCAATGCCCTATAAGGAGTCAACTCCTCGATGGTGGGCATAAGCCTAATCCTGAACTTATAGTATCAGGGATATAGTGTTGCAACTGCCCAAATTGTTTCTGAGAGCAGCAAGTAGAGAACTTGAGTTAGATATGAGGGAGTGTCTAGTGCCTACACCTCTTCTTGAGGATGATGAGATTCCGATGAGTGGTCCATTTAATAGTACAAGATTCTTGACGTCTCTACAAGTCATATCGTCGATTCATCCCACCCAAAATGAAACAAAAAAAAAAAACAATTGAAACATGATGCACGCACGCACCACTTCAGCAGGAGTATTATTCTATGGTTATTTAGTGGCCTAGTTTGTTATTTTATTTGCTATCTAGGGGTATTTGAGACTGTCTATCTAGTCCATTATGATTCTTTTAATGTTTTCGGCTGTATGGGGCAAGGGTTTTTTTGGTTAGAATTTAAAGAATAGAAACAGCGTGGGAGTTGCTCCCAGGCGGTGCTTGGCGGAAGTGCTGGTGTTCCCTTCTCCTTGCTTTCCTTTTGCTGTGTTGTTGGTCGAGAGGCCACCATTTGGTATCAGAGCTATCGTCGTGAGAGCTTCTGCGCCAGAGCTGATGGCTGACGCTGTCCGTGGAGGTCGTGGGAGACGGGGTCGGGCACGGATCGACGGCAACGACGACAACGAACCTCAGCGTCGGCGATATCTACGGGATATTGAACTGGAACTGCAGCGGAGACACATCGAGGACCTAGAACGCCAACTTGCACAGTCCGGATTGAACACAACGCTGGAAGATATCCTGGAAAAAGACCGTACGTCCGAGGATGAGGAGTTCGGCCATCCTTTTGCGGGTCACGTTCGTGGAAGGGAACGTCGAATGCGCGGGGAAGAGTGGACGCCCTCCCGAAATCTGGGGATGAAGGTTGAAATTCCGGACTTCGAAGGTAAGACTCATCCTGATGAGTTTATCGATTGGCTCCTCACGGTGGAGAGAGTTTTTGATCTCAAGGAATTGACGAACGACCAAAAGGTCAAACTCGTGGCGATTCGATTGCGAAAGCATGCCTCAGTTTGGTAAGAGCATGCTAAGAGGCAACGCGCCCGCGAAGGTAAACCCAAGGTAGCCGCTTGGGATAAAACGAAGATGTTGCAGAAAAAGTTTTTGCCGACGCATTACCGACAAGAAGCTTTTATTGAATATCAGTCACTACAACAAAATGACCTATCCGTTGAAATGTATACGAACGACTTCGATCGCCTACGGATGCGATGCGACCTAGTCGAAGAAGAATAACACACAATCGCCAAATACTTAGCTGGACTGCGCGTGGAAATTTCTGATATTGTGTACCTACAACAATATTGGGTGTATGAGGATGTCTGTCGGCTAGCTTTAAAGGTGGAGAAACAACTGAGCCGCAAACACAATGCAGAAAAATCCTAAAAACGGTGGACTGGGAAGGATGGGGCTGGGAAAACGGCCTCAACAGCAACCGTTTTCGGTTGCATTTCACAAGTCACCAGCAGCGGAAAGTAGCAATAGTACCGGAACGGCTGGCACCAACAAGGGATCGACAGTCAAGCAATGTTACAAATGCCAAGGGCTGGGACATCTCATCGCAAATTGTCCCAATAAGCACGTCGTTACATTGGCGGAAGGCGCGCCCGTGTTCGATGAATCTGGCGATGACGCGACCGAGCCTGACACCGAACCCGACGAGGTGATCTACGGTGATTCGAGGGAGTCCCTCGTCGTCCGCCGCCTCCTTAACGTCACTCCCAAGGGGGACGAAGCTTGGCTACGACACAACATATTTATACCAAATGTACGAGCGGGGGCAAGGTCTGTACGTTGATTATTGACGGGGGCAGCTGCGAGAATGTTGTGTCGACAACTATGGTGGAAAAGTTGGGTCTGCCGACCGAACCGCGCACGCCGGCGTACAAACTATCATGGCTAAAAAAAGGAAATGAGGTAACTGTTAAAATTTTTGATTTGAATCGTTTAGGAGTAAGCATGAGTTGCATCAACTGAGTTATAGCCAAAGAACCACAATGCCACACAGCAACACAAGAAACTTTATTGAATCACAAACTTTATTTACAGTGCGAGGTATACATGGCGAGACATGATTCATAAGAATCACGAAGGAGAGAAGAACAAAACACAAAAAAACAAAACTGGCGGCTTGACAAGGCAGAGACCGCATAGACCGCACAACTCCAGAGATCGCCCGGCTTGACCTGAGACCGCGCGAACAGAAAACAGACAGACCGCCTGCACTGCAAGACCGCCACCTCTGACCGCACGAACTGGAGCTTATTGAATTGAACGAAGAACAGCTGTCGCCAAACCGCAACTCTGATCGCCTAACCACTGAAGGTCGCCTGATCTCTGAGCTCGCTGCGAACAACACAAGAACACCATAAACCAGTTCGCAGACAGACCGCTGCCGAACTGTTTATTCAAGCCGCTGGGAACTACCAAGGAAGGAGACCGCAAACCTGCGAACACAATAAACAGTCAACTCGCTTCTGATACCGCCCGACCTCAAAGTTGAGACCGCACGAATTAACCCATGCTCTAGTTCTTACAGTTCTCGTTATGAATGACGGGTCATGCACCCCTATTTATAGGCGGGTATACGGATGTCGTCACCGCGCAGGAGAGATACAATCATCACCCGTCAGATCGTTAGCGGTCTCACAAAGTAGACCGCTCGATCAGACCACTTGGACAACCTTCCGTCCAAGACCACAGATCGGCAGGCAGATCGCGCACAAGCCGCGCGAACACAAGAACGCTCCTTCCTTAGATCACCAGGAGCAAACCAAGAACATCTGGCCGACTTCATACAAGTCGCTAGATCGACCATCACAAGCCGCCCGATCAGGCGGTTACATAAGAACAGACCGCCCGGTCTTCTAACAAAGAAGTAAGACCGACCAGGCAGAACAACTCGGAGAGAGACCGCAACAACCAGGAACAAACCGGCCAACCAGCAGATCGCCAGAATCAACCCGGCAGAGCCAGACCGGCAGAAAACCAACACAGGCCGCGCGGTCTCTGCGGTCTCCAAAATTCAGACCGCCGGCCACCTTCCACTCCACTTCAAAAATTTCAACACTCCCCCTTGAAGTGGGAAGTGGAAACTAACCCGAGTAAACTCCGCAATCGAGTAAACGGTCCCTTCGCCAGCGGCTTTGTGAAAATGTCTGCAACATTGTCCGCACTCCGAACATGCTCGACCATAAGAGATCCTCCCAACACCTTTTCACGAATGAAATGGTGCTCAATCTCACTATGCTTGGTCCTCGCGTGACAGACTGGATTATTAACCAGCTTGAGAGCACACTCATTGTCCCCGCATAGCATAGTGGGACCTCGAACCTCCTCATGAACGTCCTCCACCAACCTCCTGAGCCAAACAGCTTCCTGAGCTGCCAAGGCCGAAGCCTTGTATTCCGCTTCTGTGGTAGATACAGACACCGAGTCCTGCTTTTTGCTGCACCAAGAAATAGCTGTGGGACCTGTCATAAAGACAAAACCAGACATTGATCTCCGATCATCCACGTCTCCCCCGTAGTCAGCATCCATGTATCCAAGCAACTCCAAGCTTGACCCTCTCCTATATAGGATACCCAAATCAGAGGTCGACTTCACATACTTCAAAATTTCTTTCGCCGCTAGAAGATGAGGCTTCCGTGGTTCCGCCATGTACCGACTCACTTTGCCAACTGCATAAGCGATATCTGGCCTCGTGATGGTCAAGTAAATCAAGCTCCCAACTAGAGTTCGGAACACCAACGGATCAGATAGAACCCTTCCCTCATCCTTCCGAAGTTTATGATGCTGTTCCAGAGGTATAGAGCTGCTCTTCCCTTCCTCCATGCCGAATCGTTGAATGATTCGCTCCACATATCCAGCCTGAGAAACAAGCACTCCGCTCTCCCGCCTCTGAACCTCGAGTCCAAGGAAATGGTGAAGCTCACCCAGATCCTTCATCTCAAACCTGATAGCAAGCTCGGCTCTCAGCCTCGCTACTGTCTCCTTCGAGTTCCCGGTGACAATCATGTCATCCACATACAGCAAAACAATAACCCGAAGCGCCCCCTCCTTCTTGACGAACAAGCTAGAATCAGAGTCTGAAGCAAAGAACCCGCAGAATAGAAGATACTCCGCGATCTTCCCATACCATGCCCGAGGCGCTTGCTTCAACCCATACAGGGCCTTCTTTAGTTTGCAGACGTAGTCCGAACAATCCTCCGAGATGAAACCCGGCGATTGGATCATGAAGATATCCTTGTCAATCTCTCCGTATAAGAAAGCATTCTTCACGTCGAGCTGCCAAATCTCCCATCCACTGGATGCCGCCAAAGCAATAACAAACCGAACCGATGTCATCTTTGCCACTGGACTGAACGTCTCATCATAATCTTCTCCATACTGCTGTGAGAACCCGCGAGCCACAAGGCGAGCCTTGTATCGCTCGATCGTACCGTCAACTTTCTTCTTGAGTTTATAAACTCATTTGCATGTTACAAGAGTAGTGTCCTTGGGCCTGGGCACTAGAGACCAAGTCTCATTCTTCTTGAGAGCATCCATCTCCTCTTGCATAGCAATGTCCCACTGCTTCACGCCTTTGGCTTTCTCAAAGCTCGACGACTCCCTCTCATCCAAGGGACCAGCGAAGAACACATGAGACAAAGCTCACCATGTTTCCTCCTGTGTATCGATCCGGTGGCTTGATAGTCCTCTTCGACCTCCTAAGAGGTTGCTCCTGACTAACCACCTCATCAGCTGCTTCTTCTGTGATACCTCCTCTTCTAGACGAACTTGGAGCATCGCTCCCCCTGCTTCCAGAACCTGAAGCCTCCATCTCAGAGCTTGACACAGCTGGAGCTCCCGGTGAAACAGGCAACTCCACTTGAAGACTTCCCGCAGCTTTCCCTTCTTCATCAACCCTGCTCTCCGGTAATTCAACTCCTGAACTCCCCTTGTAGGAAGTCACCTCATCAAACACCACATCCCGAGATACCACTGATCTCCGTGTCTCAGGATCCATACATCTCCATCCTTTCTTCCGCTCATCATACCCAACAAAGACTAGCTTCCTTGCTTTCGCATCTAGCTTTGTCTGAAGAGCATTAGGAATATGCACATAACAGGTTGACCCGAACACCCGAAGGTGTGTAACACTCGACTTCTCCTTGAACATCAGTTCGTGAGGGGTCTTCATGTTGATAGGGCTTAGAGGCATCCTGTTGATGACGTATGCTGCACAAGACATTCCCTCCTCCCAGAAGGACTTTGGAATACTCTTTGCATGAAGCCAGCATTTGCAGGTTTCCGTCAGATGACGGATCTTCCTTTCCGCAACGCCATTTTGCTGTGGAGTATGGGCACAAGTGAGCTCTCTCCGGACGCCGTGCTTCCTGCAAAAACTTGAGAACTCACCAAAGGTGAACTCCCCACCATTGTCAGTTCTCAAATTTTTCACCCGCAGGCCTAACCGACCTTCCACCAGCTCCTTGAACTCCACGAACTTAACAAAAGCTTCCGACTTCTCTTTCAGAAAATACAACCAGCCATATCTGGTATAATCGTCGATCAACACCAACATATATCTGTTGCCTCCAAGGCTTGGGGTGGCAGTCGGTCCCATCAAATCACCGTCAATGCACTCCAACGGCGCTTTGCATCTTGTTTGCGATTTATCAAATGGAAGTCGATGAGACTTACCAAACTGACATCCCGCACAAACATGACCGTCTCCATAAGAGGACAAACTAGGCAAGCCCTTGACAAGGCCCCTTACCGCCATAGCCTTCAATTTGTCCATGCCTACATGCCCCAACCTTTCATGCCAGATAGCCGCGCTATCATTGGTCTTCATCTTATCAACATAGGTACTTGTCGATAAAACGAACAAATATTTAACCCGCTTTCCAACATGGATAACATCTCCCTTTATCTCTGGTTGAGTTTTAAGAAACTTCACTTCTGTTGGGCCAAACAGAACGTGATAACCGGCATCGACCGCATTGGTCACAGAGAAGAGATTCTTCTTCATACCAGGTACGTGATAAACACTCCTCAATGTGAGTGGACCCTTATCACTGCTCAGAGAGACAATACCTTCTTGTTCTACTGCATGAACAGAATTATCAGCCGTAATGATTGCATCGTTACCTGAGTAAGGTGCCAAAGAAGAGAACTTTGATTCATCCCCGGTGAGGTGATGCCCACACCCTGAATCCACGATCCAATCCTCTTCGAAGTTGATGGCAGCCAATGCCTTAATGGGCATCGCCGTCATATTGGCTGTAAAGGCTCCTCCCCATCCAGCTTCATCAGACTTTGGCTTCTCCTTCTCCGCTGCATGTCCCGGCTGAAGATTAACCCGGCAATCCTTCTTGAAGTGACCGGTCTTATTGCACCTAAAGCACCTTGGTCCCTCTCCATTCTTCTTCCCATCAGACTTAGAAGCATAACCTCTATCCTGCTGACCTGAAGTAGAGGGTCCATCCTGACCTGACTTCTTCTTCTCCCACTTCTTCTTCTTCTTCTTTCCAGAGAACAACACATCACTATCTCCCCCAGAGATAGAAGTCCCGCCATCTGTCTTGCCTAACTTTCCTGCGAAGCAAGTAAGTTCTCCAGCTCCAACAGAGATGGTTGATTTGCCCAACCCTGAACTGATGTCACAAAGGCATGGTACTCCTTCCGCAACCCGCGAATGATATGCCTCTCCAGTTTTGCCTCCGAGATGGGCTCATCAGGGTCCAATGCAGAAATCTCAGCTGTGAGGTTCTTCATCTTGAGAAAGAAGGTAGAAATAGAAAGATCACCTTGAGAGGCTTTCGCCAACTCATTTTCAAGAAACTGTAATCGAGCTACATTCTTCTTATTGAACAACCCGTCCTAAGACGTCCAAATCTCAGCAGCAGATTTATATCCAATGATGTGATCGAATAGCTCTGGTGAGATAGCCCTCTTGAGTGTGAACTCTGCCTTTGCATTAGTCCTCCTCCAAAGTCTCACCTCTGCCATATTATCTCCTGCTAGAAACACTTCTTGTGTGTCTTCTCCTCCAACTATCTCCCATAGATCCTCGCCAAGTAAGTAACTCTCCATACACGACCTCCACTTCTTATAGTTAGTCGATGTGAGGAGTTCAATACCAAGCCCTCTTGCGTATCCACCTTCCATGGCAATCTATGTGGTCTCTTATTCACAAAGACGATGACAACTCGAGTTGATCACTGCTTATCCACTCCAACAACCTCGCTCTGATACCATGTTAAAATTTTTGATTTGAATCGTTTAGGAGTAAGCAGGAGTTGCATCAACTGAGTTATAGCCAAACAACCACAATGCCACACAGCAACACAAGAAACTTTATTGAATCACAAACTTCATTTACAGTGCGAGGTATACATGGCGAGACATGATTCATAAGAATCACGAAGGAGAGAAGAACAAAACACCAAAAAACAAAACTGGCGGCTTGACAAGGCAGATACCGCACAGACCGCACAACTCCAGAGATCGCCCGGCTTGACCTGAGACCGCGCGAACAGAAAACAGACAGACCGCCTGCACTGCAAGACCGCCACCTCAGACCGCACGAACTGGAGCTTATTGAATTGAACGAAGAACAGCTGTCGCCAAACCGCAACTCTGATCGCCTAACCACTGAAGGTCGCCTGATCACTGAGCTCGCTACGAACAACACAAGAACACCATAAACCAGTTCGCAGATAGACCGCTGCCGAACTGTTTATTCAAGCCGCTGGGAACTACCAAGGAAGGAGACCGCAACCTGCTGACCGCAAACCTACGAACACAACAAACAGTCAACTCGCTTCCGAGACCGCACGACCTCAAAGTTGAGACCGCACGAATTAACCCAGGCTCTAGTTCTTACAGTTCTCGTTATGAATGACGGGTCATGCACCCCTATTTATAGGTGGGTAGACGGATGTCGTCACCGCACAGGAGAGATACAATCACCACCCGTCAGATCACTAGCTGTAAGACCCCATTTTTTTTTTTTTTTTGCAAAAACCACCGGGTCTTAGGCCCATATCCGTCGCTTTGCGGTGACACCTTCGCTCGGAAAGGTCGCCACTACAAAACGCCGATCCTGCCGGCCAAATCGATCACGAAGAAAAGTTCATTAAAGAGAAGACAAGTCCACATAATCACATGAATTAAAACCATAGAGGTAGATGCCCACATATATTAACTGAATAAAGATAACAAGGGATACACTAATAAAGGAGCTCTTGCCCTATACATCATTTCCTCACTACAAAATCACTCGCGGAAGCTATCTACTGAGTAAAGCTAAAGCTAACCGTCACCGACACTGAGACTGAAGCACTCTGACCAGGCTGACCCATCCCTGTAGATCCCGTGCTCCACTGGTGCTGCAACACTGGATGCTTCTTCTTCTTCGGCCTACGGTCACTGCCTCGCAATCCACGTCTACGTCTTCTCCATTGGCCTCCTGGTCGTTGTACTGGAGGTGTTCCACTCATCAAGGGGCATCTGACCCGAGTATGTCCCGGTTGGTGACAATGGTAGCATGGCCGGGGGGTCCACCATGTCGGATCCTGCTGTACCTGTTTCTCTGCTGTAGCTGCGTCTCCTTGAAACCCTAAAATGATATGGTCCACCGACCGTCAGTCAAACATGACTCAGCCAATTCCCCACCCCTCCCCCAATGGCTCCTAGGCACCGTATGGAGAGGAGGAAGCGGAGGACATTCAAGGGGTAAGAACAAAAGCAGGTGACAAGGTAAATTCTATGCTACACAGGTGTATATATATATATGAAGCAGTAAATAAGCATAGTAAGGAGCAGGTAAAGTATAGAAAAGCTGTATGTAAATAGACAGGTAAGGTAATATAATAACAACCATTGATTTATAGGAATGCCCATACAAACCTATAGACCAAGGGGTCATTTAGCAGGGCCTATCGTATAAAAAGTCTCATACCAATTTATACGATAGGTGTCAGTGGTTGAATGCAATGTTTATGCTATGTTATGCAGTTATGCTGTTATGCCATTATCATACAAGTGCAACACACACACTTCAACTCTATGCGCATAGACCTTTAGTTCCCTCTTTTTGGAGCGAGCTAGACTCCCAGGATACTCCCGTAGTGGCAAACGGAAGCGGTGGGTTGGGCCTCGCCCACCTCTAGGTTGGTATTCAAACTACCCAACCTAGACCTATTGTACGCCTCCACTATACCCGCGGAGCGTCTGCGTACTCTTGCTGACTGGACCGCCAGACTATCAAGGCTAAGTGTAAAACCACACTCGCCGAGTCAACGTATCGACGTCGGTGTGAACGACCGTCCAATACCGAAGACCCACCACCTTCAGTGCACATGCAACATGTTCTACTTCCTATCTCTAAGCCTTGAGTTCCCCGGGCTAACCTGCCCGCCATCAATAATCTTCCGAGCCTAAAGCTCCCCGGGCTAACCTGCCCGTCATCAATAACCTTCCGAGCCATAAGCTCACCAGACTAACTAGTCTGCTGCAACAGCCACCGAGCCCACCGCTCGGACAACCAATCCAACTAAACTTCCGAAACCACAGGGTATGGATGAGTGTGTTATTAGTTAATCTTGTACAACGTCTTACTCCTATGAGTTAGGGTTAGTCTTGGACTTCCCGAGGGTTACCCTGTGAGGGGCTTGCTACGGTACTAGGAACCACTATGGGATGACACCCCAAAGTTCCCACTCCCAAGACACTTAATTTTATCAGTTACTACCCTTAAGAAACCCTCTTAACATTTCACCTGGTCTAAACCTAAGTGCTTTAAGACACTTAGGGGAAAAGACGATCTTTCGCCAAATCCCAAGATGACCTACCCCAAGGGAGGCACCCCACCATCCCAGAACTCATCAACCTTAAATCTCTCCAAGGGTCCTCTCATACCATACAATCACCATTCAATTCCCACATCTCCAAACAATGTATTCCAAATTGGCCTGTAACTCCAAAACTGCCAATTTACTAAACGCAGACCACCCTTAACGTTTGATCCTCATGGAGGGAAGTACATTAATTAATCAACTCTATGACCCAATATTCTCACTGGGGGTCCATGTCACTGGTTTAAGATCCATTCCAGAGTTCCATAATTTTCCCCATATTATTAATATTTAAAACCATTTTTCCCAAGGACAACTTCCTAGGGTTTGAACTACAAGTGCACTTTTCTGACTTCCAATGCCCCTCCCAATTTTTACATAAATCAAAAGTACCTATTAATCAGTAGTCATGAAATCTTAGGGAAATACTGCAAGATTTACTATTTTTAAAAATTTCAAAACTCATTTATTACCAATAAACTCCAAAGGAGGTACCCTCATATGATCTATAAATCTTATGCAAATTTATACAGAGGTGTCTCCTACTAAAATATTCAGGTCTACCAAGTTTGACCACATAACACAGAGGTTACATTTGTAAATTCCTCAATGGATATATTTGTAAATAATTCCAAAATGAACTAGAGATACCAAAAATATTAATCCATAAATTATGAGAAAATTACAGTGGGTACATATTGGTATGAAAAGACATACTGCAAAGTTTCATGCATTTACAGAAAGTTAACACTCTAAAATCAATCATCCCAAAAATTGCCAACAATATGAATAATTACAATTTGAACCTCCAAATGTTTTCCAATGGTTCTAATAGAATCTCCAGGGTTTAACAATATTAAAATTAAGATTGTGACAGAAGATGGTTAATTATTAAGTAATATTACTTCCTAAAACCCCAAACCCTAATTATTTACAAATCTACCCAGGGGTTTATTACCTAGGTTTGACAACTCCAAACCTCTTCAAATTCACAAGGGAGGCTCCTCTGGTCACTATGACCTTCCTTCCAAAACCTTAGGTCAAACCATTAGGGTTTGACCCTACTTCCTTTATTAGCCTCTAATTGCACCCCATTAGGGTTTAACCTAGGGTTAGGGTCTAAACCTAACCAAATCCACCCAAACTTCTTGTGAGGGTATCATGTCACTTATAACACTCAGAGGAGTCCAACACACCCCTCTCCAAGGACAAACTCCCCTATGTCCTTCACAACCCCAAATTCCACCCCATAGGGATCAACCCTATGACCTTGAGCAAAACATCTCCAATGCTCACCAAACTCCTCATGGGGTCTCAACTTCATCCCACTGACCTTCCTAAGAAGTCTCAAGTCTCAAAGGACCTAATTGGCCAATGATTCTCCACTTGGCTATTTGCACCCCAAGGTACTCCTACCCCAAGTCCTAGGGCAAACCCACTCCCCAAGACTCCATAACACTCTTGGAGGTGATTTGGGTGGGTTTAGGGAAGTGGACATAATACCACTCCAATAGGAGGTGGTTTGGCTATGAGAAGCCCTAAATGTCCCCTTAGCACAATTTTCCCCTTAAAGGACAAAACTTTGGCCCAAAGATTACCCCATCAAATGATCTCCAAATGAGATGAGATTTTAACCAGGGGTTTATCATGACCCTAATAACACCCCACCAAAATTTGGTGATGATTGGAGATCATTTGACCCTCCAAATAATTTATGTAAGGATTATTTAATTTCTACAAAAACTTTACGAAAAAGTTCTCCCAAAATTCTCATTTTTGGATATGACATAGCCCTAGGTATGACTCACCACTGGTCCAAATCTCAAGTCATTTGGACAAGTGGTTTGGTGTGGGCACCCATTCAAAGTTTACTCAAACTTTGCACTAAAATGGGTGCTGAGGTCAAACCAGGGCTCCAAATTGAGTGAAGTCAATTTTGGATGGTCCTAGGGGTCAAGGCCTACAACTTTCATGTTGGGCACTTTTTCTGTTGAGGCCTCTAAGTATTTTCTACATTTAAAACAAGATTCTGCATGTAAAAGCACTAAAAAAAATAGAATATTTATATTAATTATTCTAACATTTCAATCATCACGGCGCCGATCCAACGGCTGATGGCCTTCGTCCCCGATGAACCTGTGGCTGAGATTCCGCGCGCCTGGGCGGTTCTGCGGGCCTATTTCCGGCGAGCTGGAGGCTTCTCCGGCGAAACCCTCAAGCCCTCACCTCCGCCCGACCTCCACCTTCCATTTGCCGGTGTTGGTGTGGCCGGAGGTGGCCGGAGTTGGCCCCCCCGAATGTCACGATTTCGGCCATGAACAAAAGGAAAACCGATTGGGTAAAGCCCCAATCTCATTCGTTTTTGAAAAAGAGATAGATTGGATCTATCCACTGGAGAAGAGGTGAAGAAGTGGACCTTGATTGGAGCTTGAAACCTTGCCGATTGGGAACTCGCCATTGCCGACCTCCATGGTTTCCGAGTTCTGCAACCACCACATAGAGGAGCCCGATTCCTTTGGGTAAATGGGGGAAACAGCTCCTCTCTGCCTGGTGAAGCTTTTAAAGGCTTCAATTTGAGGAGAGGAAGGGTCATGGCTTCAATGCCATTTAAGGCCATGAATGGTGGAAGTCGGCCATGGTGAAATTCCAAGTGATTCACCCCTAGGAGGCCGGGAAACGACTGGGAACTTCTCCCTTTCCCTTGGGGAGTTGAGTCCAGCCATTAATGGGGAGGAATGAGGGGGGTTTCATCTTCCTCCATTGATGGCTTCACCTTTCTCTCTCCTCCACATTGGATTTTCCCTCTCCTAGTCATCAAGGCCGACTCATTTCTCTCTCCTGGGTTAATTAACAGTCAAGGGTGCTGGTCAAGTGGTCAATTTGGGTTTGGCCCAAAGGGATTGGGCTAGGTTCAAGAGGTTTGACCTAATTTGGGCAAATTTGACTTTTGGTCCAATTGACCAATTGGGTGACCCTATGATGGGGCTTTTGGGTCCATTGAACTCCAAATTAGGTTTAGAAACTAGTGGTGGGGTCAATTTGGTCACATGAGTCTTGGTTGACCCAATTTAAGCTGATTTGACCAAAACATGCAAAGTTGACTTTGGTCAAATTGAGCCCTAGGGTTGACCCAGTCAAGGGGCTTTTTGGTCCACTGGGTCCCCTATGATATGATAACACTATGGGTAAGGTCAATTTAATATGGTGATGGTCAATTAGGGTGCTTAGAGAAGAATTGCCATTTTTGACCTAAAGGGCATTTTGGTCAATTTGCACCACTGGGGGTCCCATGATAGGGCTTTTAGGTCTACTAGGTCCTTTATGGTATTCTAGACCTAGGTGAGTGATCAATTTGTCATGGTGATGATTAATTGACACTAATTAGGCTACTTTGACTAATTTAGGGTTAAAGTTGACTTTGGTCAATTTGGCCTCTTTGGTTGACCTCAATGGGCTCCTGATGCCCTAAGGGGACCCCTAAAGGGTTAGGGATACTAAGGTGGGGTCACATGGTCAAGTTGAGGTCCTAAGTCCAACCCTAAGCTTGGTAACAAGAAACTGCTATTTGCAGACCAAGGTGGTTTTCTTCTTCTCACCTCAATTCACAAGGCCTTGGGCTCTTCCTATGGTTTTGTCATGACAAAACCAACTTAGGGGTCTAGCTGCCTGGGGGATGTTACACTAGCGGTCTCACAAAGTAGACCGCGCGATCAGACCACTTGGATAACCTTCCATCCAAGACCGCAGATCAGCAGGCAGATCGCGCACAAGCCGCGCGAACACAAGAACGCTCCTTCCTTAGATCACCAGGAGCAAACCAAGAACATCTGGCCGACTTCATACAAGTCACCAGATCGACCAGCACAAGCCGCCCGGTCAGGCGGTTACATAAGAACAGACCGCCCGGTCTTCTAACAAAGAAGCAAGACCGACCAAGCAGAACAACTCGGAGAGAGACCGCAACAACAAGGAACAAACCGGCCAACCAGCAGATCGCCAGAATCAACCCGGCAGAGCTAGACCGGCAGAAAACCAACACAGGCCACGCGGTCTCTGCGGTCTCCAAAATTCAGACCGTCGGCCACCTTCCACTCCACTTCAAAAATTTCAACAGTAACGGTCTCCAAACGATGCCTGGTGAAATTTTCCATTGGATAAACTTACAGAGATGATGTTTGGTGCGACGTCGTCCCTATGGATGCTTGCCATATCCTCCTTGGCAGACCGTGGCAATACGACCGGAAAACCCAACACGATGGGTTTAAAAATACTTACCTTTTCAAGAAGGATGGCAAGAATATAACATTGGCCCCTTGGACCGAAGGAAGGAAACTAGTAACGCACTGCTCTCTCACGCGGAATTCCGCGAGGAAATGGAAGGCGCCGGTGAAATATTTGCCATGATCATCGTGGAGGCAAATGTGGAAGGCGAGTTCATCCCTCCTGAAGTTCGACTTCTCCTTCGCGACTTCGCAGATGTGATGCCGAAGGAGTTACCACCGGGACTGCCACCCCTTCGCAGCATTCAGCACCATATTGATCTAATTCCAGGAGCAATAATACCAAACAAGGCTGCTTATCGAATGAGTCCCCAAGAGCACGACGAATTGCGGAGCAGGTGCAGGAATTATTGGCTAAGGGAACCATACGGGAGAGCCTAAGCCCTAGTGCTGGGCTCTCCTGTTTCCTCAGAAGGATGGTTCGTGGCGCATGTGCATCGACAGTCGAGCTGTGAACAAAATCACGATCAGGTATCGCTTTCCAATTCCTAGATTCGATGATTTAATTGATCAATTGTACGGCGCAATGGTTTTCTCAAGAATAGATTTGCGAAGTGGATAACATCAAATTCGGGTCCGCCCTGGGGACGAGTGGAAAACAGCGTTCAAAACCAGAGACGGTCTTTACGAATGGATGGTGATGCCGTTCGGGCTATCCAATGCCCCTAGTACATTCATGTGGTTGATGAATCAAATTTTCCGGCCTTTTCTTCGTCAGTTTGTTGTCGTCTACTTCGACGATATCCTGGTTTATAGCTCTTCCAAGGTACAACATTTATAACATTTGCAACAAGTGTTTAGCGTGCTGCGCAACCAAAAGTTACTTGCCAACACCAAAAAATGCCACTTCATGACAAAAAACATCAAATTTCTAGGCAATGTGATCTCTCCCGTTGGGCTTCAAATGGTTCCCGAAAAGATTGCGGCCATTATCAATTGGAAAATGCCAACAGACCTAAAGGGAGTGCGCAGCTTCCACGATTTGGCGTCCTTTTACCGACGATTCGTCAAGGATTTCAGCACTATTATCGCCCCCCTAACCGATAGTCTGAAGGGCGGAAAGTTTGGTTGGACGGCGGCAGCCGAGGCCTCCTTTCAACTGTTAAAAACCAAGATCACGTAAGCCCCGGTGCTGAAAATTCCTGATTTCACGGAAGTATTTGAAGTACATTGCGACGCCTCTGGAACGGGCATAGGCGGCGTGCTGAGCCAAGGAAAACGCCCGATTGCGTTTTTCAGTGAGAAACTCAACGACGCTAAAAGGAAGTACTCCACCTATGACAAGGAGTTTTATGCCATTGTTCGCAGTCTGACCTATTGGCGCCACTACCTGTTCGCCACTGAGTTCATCCTTTTCTCAGACCATGAAGCGTGGAAGTACATCCAAGGCCAACACCGGTTAAACGCGAGACACGCCAAGTGGGTGGAATTTTTACAAACCTTCAACTTCTCGATCAAGCATCGCCCGGATCGCTCAATAAGGTGGCGGACGCTCTCAGCCGAAAGCATACCATCTTAATGACAATGCAGGTCAAGGTTTTGGGGTTCGACTCATTCAAGGAATTATATGTCGACGATCCTTATTTCAATCAGCCGTGGCAGAAATGCCTAAGTGCACCCTTCCAACACCTCTCTTTGGTGGATGGCTTCCTATTCATGAAGAATCGACTTTGCATTCCATTTTGCTCTCTGCGGCCAGCCATCATTCATGAATATCACGCGGGAGGTCTGGCCGGACACTTTGGCGTGGACAAGACAAAGGCCTTGGTGGGTGAACACTTCTATTGGCCCAGACTCGAGCGAGATGTGGCGCGATACGTTGAAAGATGTCACATTTGTCATGTGGCGAAGACCAAGGGCAGCAACGTCGACCTCTACTTACCCCTACCGGTACCCACGTCACCATGGGAAGACCTCAGTATCTGTTGGGTTTTCTGTACCCCTTCATAAGGGATGACATATCGAATATGCGCAGCGGAAATGAACAAGAACAACTCAAAAGGAGATTAACGGATCTTGCGGTTTTCATGATTCAAGAGAATAAGAAAGCAAATACAATATACCTTCGCGGGATTGAGTCAATACTCAACCAAGGTGGTCCAAGAGAAATCTGAAATCTGCCTTTGAGTTCTTCAAGGATCGAAATAGATCGATCCCTCTACAGAAGTCCACACAAGCGATGAAGAACCCTAGCTTCTTGTCGCACAAGAACTAGGTCGGAGAAGGAAGCTCCCAACGTCCTCACGGACTGCTAGGTCCGATCCAGAGGAGGCGGCGACCGGCGGAGGCGACTAGCGGCGGCGGAACGACGATCGGCGGACGGAACGAGAACAGCCGGAACACTTCCGTCGTCTGTTCTCTCGCGAAAAGGATCGATCTAAAAAACCCGTCTTTTTCGAAGCCCTAATCACGTCCTTTTATACGCAAGGCATAAAATCGACTATCCGCAGACCAAAGGGAAAAACAGAAAATCTGTCCAGATTTACATTCGCCGAATTCGGCTAATCACATTAACCGAATTCGGCTATTCACTATAACCGAATCTGGCGAAACCATTTCGACGAATTCGACTATATAAATTCGGCTGTATAAATTCGGCGAAACCCTTTCGTCGAACTGTCCTGATTCGGCTAAACCCTTTAGTCGAATCTGTAAGAAATTTGGTTAATCATATTAGTCGAATTTCATTAGTCGAATCAACTTAATTCGGTTAATCACATTAGCCGAATTTGACATAATTCGGTTAAACCCTTTAGCCGAGTTTGTCATGTATAAACCCATTCGTTTAAACACTTTAAACGATTTCCCTTTTTGAGACATTCTCAACTTGATTCCAAGCAGTCACAAGATTGGTCCTCCACTCATATCCAATACGAGTAATGCCAACACAATCTTTTCTCCAATTTCTCCAAACGCTTTTATGTGCGACCATAAAGGCTCATATTGCGTTGGCAGCAAGACTAACTATTGATTGCTTTGAGATCACCTCAGAAACTCCAACAGTATCGACATTGTGTTGGGCTTGCCCAAGACTCAGCGCGGCCACGACTCAATACTAGTGGTAGTCGATCGTTTCTCAAAAATGGCGCGCTTTATTGCCTGCAACAAAACATTCGACGCTTCACGGATCGCACGCTTGTTCCTGCATGAGGTTGTAAAGTTGCACGACATTCCCAAAACCATAACATCGGATCGAGATGTGAAGTTTAAGTCATTTTTCGCGAACTCTTTGGAAACATATGGGCACCAAGTTACACTTTAGCTCGGTATATCATCCTCAAACGGATGGCCAAACTGAGGTCGTGAATCGGAGCCTCGGTAATTTGTTGCGTAGTTTGGTCGGGGATCACCCGAAACAGTGGGATTCGGTACTTGCACAGGCGGAATTTGCCTTTAATCGGTCGCCGAATCGCACGACCGGACGTTGCCCGTTTGCGATTGTCTATGGTCGAAACCCGGCTACACCGCTGGACCTAGCGCCTTTGCCTCTGGGTCGCTGTTCCAATTCTGATGCGGCAAACAGTGCTCAAGAAATCAAGGAACTACACAACAAGGTCAATCAACACATCGTCGAGTAGAATAAGAAATATAAAGAGCGGGTGGATAAACACCGCAAGCATGTGGTGTTCCAGGAGGGGGATTTAGTATGGATACATCTTCTCAAAGAACGTTTTCCGCGGGGCCGAGCCGGCAAACTGAAACCCCGCGCTGATGGTTCTTTCAAAGTATTAGCACGCATCAATGACAATGCCTATTAGGTCGCGCTTCCGGGCAAATACAATGTATCCGGCACCTTCAACGTTGCTGACCTGTCTCCGTATCATCCGGACGATGACCTCCCGTACATTGTGACTCTCAGTGACGACGAATCAGATTCGGGGACGAATGCTTTTCAAAGAGGGGAGGACTGATGCACACACGCACCACTTCAGCAGGAGTATTATTTTATGGTTATTTAGTGGCCTAGTTTTTTTATTTTATTTGCTATCTAGGGGCATTTGAGACTTTGTCTATCTAGTCCATTAGGGTTCTTTTAATGTTTTCGGCTGTATGGGGCAAGGGTTTTTTTTGGTTGGAATTTAAAGAATAGAAACAGCGTGGGAGTTGCTCCCAGGCGGCGCTTGGCGGAAGTGCTGGTGTTCCCTTCTCCTTGCTTTCCTTTTGCTGTGTTGTTGTCGAGAGGCCACCAAAACATCATAAATCTCATTACAGAGTTTAGGAGATGAAGTAGAGAAGCATATAACACATGCTATGAGTAGGCCAACGGGGATAAATTGGACAGAAATTAACCACTATGGTCGGCGAGAAATAGTAGGCTTTCAGCCATCGATTTGGGATCAGGAATGAAGGGAGAGTCGCCGGATGGGTAGGGGCACCGTGAGAATGAAGGAGAACAAGGAGCCGACTAGGAATTTATGGGCTAGAGAGCACGCAAGCCTGATTAGAGCACCTGCAAATTAGTAAGAGCAAACATATGCATGACTACTTGGCGGTATGCTATACACGACCAAAAACAAAGCGCAACAATAACAATAAATTTAAAAGACACAAATATGTTTACGTGGAAACCCAATATGATAAAAATCACGGGACGATAGAAGTCAAACTCGGAAAGTCATCACTAAGGATGTGTTCAAAACAAACAGACTAATACAAAGATTTGTTTCCTCGATCCAAACATGATCTTCACCAATTTCACACCACACAATATTACACAATAAATAATAGCAAAAAATTCAAGTTACCGACAGTGACGGATGAGACGGATTACACAAATTCTTCTCTAGATGCATTTTCGAATTCTTGCCCAGATCTGCTCCAGACTCAAACTGTGAAGTATTCATCATCAACTTAGAAGAATGATGTCTGAACACTCACCCCAAACTAAAACAGATTATCACAAAGAGAAAATCTTCAAATGCTTATATTTGGAGAGAAGTGGATATTTGGAGAGAAAATCTTCAAATGCTTATTTTTAGAGTCAAACCCGAGGTACTTGCGGTGGATGACATGAGATAGTTATGGTAGGTGGCATGAGGTGGCTGCGGTAAATGTGAGTTGAAAATTAACATTAAACACGTCATATTTTATGGTAAAAAATGTGGCTACTATTGTATAACCCGTAATTCGTCGAGACCAGGATTGATAGTGAAAGTAACCGTGACAAGTGGAACGACCGATCGGAGGCAACCGAAGCCGACCGGAATAGTGAGACAAGGCCCGGGGGAAGAGGAAGTGGACCATGGGTCCACTTCTCCGCTTGGGCGAGTGGACCTAGTGGTCCACTCGCCCAAGGCAGGGGCGAGTGGACCACTGGTCGACTCGCCCTGCCCCAGGGCGTGACTCGCCCAGAGGGGGCGAGAGGACCCCAGAGGGGGGGGGGGGGGGGGGGGGGGGGGGGGGGGGGGCGAGTGGACCATGGTCCACTCGCCCAGGTAAGGGGCGCCTACTCGCCCCAGGCATTCGGGCGAGTGGACCACGGGTCCACTCATGGACCGAGTGGTCCACTCGCCCAAGCCCCGACAAGGGTGGGGGGGAGGGGACGTCTTGAGTCCCACTCTACCCCCCTCATGCATCAGTCATGACCTTGGATTTGGATTCGGGATTGAGCTGCGGATAGTGGAATTTGGCTATCCTCAACCCAAATTTAGGAAGTCTATAAATAAACCCCATGAGCATCTTTGGAGGGACACCTCTTCTTCTTATCTCCTTCGCGTGTTACTTGTGAGCAAACACTCTAGCCCTCTGTCAGCTATGGTCGACAATCAGGTGCTCTTTAGTGCTCTCCAGGGTGCCCAAACTCAGCATTGTCTTGGGAGAGGAAGCTCTCTTTGATCTTCCGAGTTTGTGGTGGGACCTCCTCACTGCAGCTCAAAGGGTCTGTTTCGGACTTCAAGTCTTCTTAGGTGCAAAGTCCTTCGACTCTCAGCGACCGGTCACGTGTTCTAGCTCAGATGAAGTAAGGGTCAGCTGCATACCCGTTGCGAACGTCAAATCCAGTTCTCTGGTTTCAACAACCATTTTCCCACATAAGAAGAAAATAACTCAGCAGGAATTGGGTTTTGCGAGAATGATAGGGGTCTCCGGCGGTCGACTGCGAGGCTACGTCTAGAAGATGGGGATCGGGGTGGCGAGAAGAAGGCTGGTAAGCGCTTAAAGGAGGGCGTGTATTTAGAGCGTTTAGAATTTTAGAGTTTTTTAGGATGCTTAATGGTGTGTGAATATCGATTTCGAATGTGCTTTTAACACCGTTCATTTCCAAACCACGAATGAACCCTTTAATTACTGTTTACTAAATTAGACTTTGCTTGCACGTGCTAGATAAGCACCACCATGTGCCCTTTCTCTCCCTCATAATTCACGTGGCCATCCATTAAAAATAATTCATTTAGAATAAACGATTATGAAACAAATGTGAATTTGAAAAACCACCTGTGGATAATAAGAAACATTTATTTTATTTTTAGTGGATAATAAGAAACTATTGTCAACTTGCCTCCAGCTTCTAGAGGTGAGACTATGGAATAGTCAACTGTTTGCCATACATTTGCCTAAATCCAGCCTTTTGCCTCTGTCGGCGGGCTGCGATTGGGAGAGAAATGACGGTTGCTCTTGGTGAGAAATGAGGTTCCCGCACTTCGGTGAAAAATGAAGTTCAAAATGAAGCTTTGACTTTTCCCAGTGCATCGGAGCTCCAAAATAGAAGTTTAGCGGACATATAAATGTCTCTAATGTTGGTGTTTTGGGGGTCTGTTTGTTTCAGCGGTGAGAGTTGGAACGGTGAGAATGTGCGTGTTAGTGATGAAGGGTGGAAAATGAAAGGGGTAACTACGTTTTCAAAAAAAACAAAATGATATTTTGGAGCGGTGGTGGTTAGAATTGGATGATTAATTATCAAATAGATTTTTTTAGCCGCGGTGTTTCCCCCAATAGAGATGGACCAAAAACACTGAAACCATGGACGGATCGAATAAGGGACGAGGGGGGTCAATTGACCCCCCTGGATTTAAAAAAAAAAATCCTAAACCCTAAGCCCCCAGCCCCGCACCCGCTACTCGCTTACACGCCCTCTGCCCTCCGTCTCTACATCCGCTACTCGCCTATAGCGTATTCATCCGACGAATCGGCTCCGCTAGTCCGCTACTCATCCGGCGAATTGGCTCCGCTCCTCCGCCAGTCCGCCTCCGCCTACTCTGGTACTCATCCAATCATCCGCCTACTCGCCTAATCTGGTGCTCATCCAATCATCCGCTACTCATCTGGCGAATCGGCTCCGCCTCCGCAGTCCGCACCCTCTACTCGCCTACACACCCTCTGCGGCTCTGCGCCTCTGCCTGGTACAGTGGTACGCATCCGCTACTCTCCTACAGGCTACAACCCACTCACATTTTTTTTTGCATAACGAATAGCCGTAATTAATGTTTATTTAAATTATATATCGTGTTATATGTTAGCATTTTCATAAATCATTTGTATGTTACTATTTTTTGACCCCCCTTAAAAATAATTCTGGCTCCGTCCTTGACTGAAACAAACAGACCTAAACATCCCAGCGAAGGTCAAACAAACATGACAAAATAGACCTTCGTGACTGGGTCATCACTACTTATTTGATCTTCTTAGGGTCTGTTTGGCACGGCGGTGGCGGTCTTGAACGCGGTGGTTACAAACTGTCATAATGAAATATGTGTTTGACATGACAACGGTTATGACCGCTCCCCTAAAGAAAAAAAAACTAATTTTGAACAGAAAATTGATGAAATTCCTTAGGCGAGGTCGAACGTTCATGAACGAAAGTTATAACTGATGGGGCTCCCCTAAAAGGCTTCGGGCTGAGCCGGACCGAGTGTTTCTCATCGCGGCCTCGCCCGGACCCGCAGGGCGGCTTCAAGTTTTATGGTCGGTCTTAATCCCGCTCCTAAGCAACTTCGCACTACCGCTTTCACCTGTTCCTCCAGAAGCGCTCCCGCCCACTCCTGCTCCATGGGAAGCGCTCCCGCTCGCTCCTGCTCCGCGTGAAGCGCTCCCGCTCGCTCCTCCTCCACAGGAAGCGCTTCTGCTCGCTCCTGCGCTGTGGGAAGCACTCCCGCTCGCTACTGCTCTGCAGAGAGCGCTTCTGCTCCCGTCTGTTCCACGGGAAGCTCTCCCGCTCGCTCCTGCTCCAAGGGAAGCGCTCTTGCTCGCTCATGTTCTACGGAAAGCGCTTCTGCTCGCTCTTGCTTCACAGAGAGAGCTTTCCTTCTCGCCTATTCCACGGGAAGCGCTCCCGCTCGCTCCTGCTCCAGGGGAAGTGCTCCCGCTGGCTCCTGTTCTACGGGAAGCACTCTCGAGCACTCCTGGTCCACGGGAAGCGCTCCAGCTCACTCCTGCTCTACGGGAAGCGCTCTCGCTCGCTCCTGGTCCATGGGAAGCGCTACCGCTCACTCCTACTTCGTGGGAAGCGCTCCCGCTCACTCCTACTCCGCAGAGAGCGCTTCCACTCCTGCTCAACAGAAAGCGCTACCGCTCCCGCCTATTCCACGTACATGAAGCGTTCCCGCTCACTCCTGCTCCGCAAAGAGCGCTGAAAGAATATAGGTATGCTAACTAATTCACCTAGAGAGGGGGGGGGGGGTGAATAAGTCTTTTGAGTTTTACTTGATAATTATGGCCTATTAAAACTATTCTAATCAGAGAATCAAGCAACACAGAAAAACACACAAGTGTTTATAGTGGTTCCCCAAGACAGGGTGTCTATGGGTAGTCCACTTTCCCCCCTTCACCCTTCTAACAGTGTGTTAGACAGGGCCAACTCCTCCAATCTCAGCTCCAAGAGCTTACAACACAAGTTCCTCAGAACTTCTCAGATCAAAGATGATCCTACCTCAGGACACAAGTACCTACAACTCAGAGCTATCACCAGCTCCTACCTCAGGACAAAAGTCCGTACAACTCAGAGCTATCACCAGCTCCTACATCAGGACAAAAGTCCCTACAACTCAGAGCTATCACCAACTCCTACCTCAGGCACTGCTGCCCTACAACTCAGAGGAATACACCTCCTACAGCTCAGACCACCTCTTGGTCCTACCTTAGGCAACAAGCCTTACTCCTCAGGCTAAACAACTCTACAATCTCAGGCAAACTAGCCCTACAATCTCAGGCAAACCAGCCCTACAAGCTCAGGCAAACAAGCCCTACACACTCAGGCAAATGCCCTACAAACTCAGGCAAAAAGCCTTACAAGAAAAAGATGTTTTTAGAAAAGTTCTACAGTAGAAATAACCTCCTGTAGATCCTGCACAGTTTGTGCTTTCCTGTAGCTGAAGATGTTGATTACAGCAACAATCTGATCTTCCTCTTCAATAGAAGGATGGAAGATCACCTTGCCACTTCTGGTGGAGGAGCTATCTTCTTCTCTCAGTTTCTTCTTCTTTTTCAGTAAGCAGGAAGAAAGTCGAGAACAGCAACTGCCGTCAATGGAGAAAAAGATTCAGCTATCAACTCTACTTTGGAAAGTGCCCTAACTCTTTCTTTTATACTTCTTTTATCTTCAACGGCTCTAAGTTGATCTCCCAAGAGGTATGGGAGACATTAGTGGTCCCCTGCAACTTTTCTGCAACCTGCGCCAACAGCAGAACCCGCCAGCTCATGTTTGAACTGTCTCAGCAGTTGGGCTGAGATGGTCAGCCGTCTCAGCGGTTTTCTTCTTTCCAGTTCCAGCGGATCCGCTGAGACAGACAGGTGTCTCAGCGGTTTTCTTCTATCTGCAGCTTAGCTGGCCCAGACACCTTCTCAGCGGCTCCTGGCCTTGTCTCAGCTGTTCAGCTGAGACTGAGAGCTTGTCTCGGCTGTTTTGACAGTAAACAAGCTGAACAACTCCAGCACCTTGTTAAGTCCTAACCCTGCATGCTTATGAGATAGAAATAGGGTTTATCAAATACAACTTGTCCTTAGCATTGAAAGTGATGCCTCTTCAAATCAAGGGAATATTGAGGGCAATATTCCCAACAATCTCCCCCTATTTGAAGAAGGCAGAACATCTCCAATGCTAAGGTACATAGCCAAAAAAAATATATCATAATATCAGTTGAGGGACATATTATGTAAATGATCTATAAGATAATCATGATAACATAGCTTCTAGATAACAAAATTGTTTAAGCTAACAACTTCATGACAGATAATATAAAGCTTTGACTAGCTTAGAGGGCATCTCCCCTTTTTTAACACAGATTGAGTAACATATCATGATAACTAACTTAGAGGGCTAACACTACTTTGGTCTTAACAACTAGCATTCCATCTCCTATTTGCATCTAGCAAGACCAAATTTGGTCTTAGCATTGGCAATCTCCCCCTTTCTGGATTCTTCAATCTCTTTCCCATTAGGGAATAGGATTCTTCAACCTCTACCCTTTTCTGGATACTTCTAACAAATCCTAAGATAGATTAGAAAGCATTTCCAAATCCTCTTTTAAGGCAACCTACATCCTCTCTGACCTACTGAGCATAAGCTATCTCCCCCTCAACTTATAGTCAACTCCCCCTCAATTTGAGCAGGAGCTTGCTCCCCCTTAATTGAGAACTATTATCTTTAATAGTTGATCTTGTTCATTTTGAACAACCCATTTTAGCTCCCCCTCATTCAGAGCATATCTATGAATCTTGTGATTTAGGGGAAACCAAAAGCTCAGCTGAACCAGATTTCTTTAAAATCAATAGGAGCAGAGATACTTACCTTGATGAGGTAGACCTCAATTGATGTTGAATTCACAATGGTTGTGCACAACAGCTGTGGCCACCTCTTTCTCTACCACCTCTTCAACCCCATTGTTTGCCTTCTCCACTGCAGGTTCTTGTCTTTACATCTCTTCACAAGAGGGTAGAACTCCTTCTTCATAGAGAGAGCAATGCTCCCCCTCACTTAGGGCATACATATGTGAAGAAATCTCCTTCCTGTCATGTGCCTTTAGCACCCACTGTCCAAGTACCTAATTTGGTTGAGGTTGGTACTTGGACTAACCTGCAAGAAGATTAGTTATCCTTAGGAGCCCAATTAGCTTTGGGTCCTAGGAACATGTTAGCATGATGAAATGGCCTTACTCTAGCTGCACCCTTGGCAGGAAGGCTCTTCTTTGTATTAGGTACATTGGGATTGTACCAACAATCTATGACAAAGTGTCCGACCTTGTCACAACACCAACAATCATGAATATTGTATCTCCTTTTCTGAACATTTTTCTGAATTGGTACAACACTGTGCACATGTTCAGCAGAAGAGACTGCATCATTCTTCCTGTTTCTTTCAGCAATAATCTGACTGAAGGATAATCTGTGGACAGTCTTACTGCACTTTGTCCTGATGGCCTCAGCTTGCTTTGGCTTGGCAGCCATACAAGATCTGATGGAATCAGACACTGAGCAGCAGGCCTTGTCAATAGATTTGACAGCAGTCTTGCTTTTTGCTGAAGCTGATTTGGAAGTGCTTGCTTCCTTGTTCTTGACTGAAGGTGTTGAAGCACCAAACACAAATGGTCCAGATTGGGCATTTGTATTTCCTCATGGAGAGCTTTCATTGCACTCAATCTCATGCCCTTTCTTTCACTATGGAAAGGAGTATTTTCCTTCCTATAGGAACTCCCATTCTTCCAGTGACCATAAATGCTTTCATGGTCATACCTGTTGGAAGGAAGTAGCACCTTTTGAAAGGTGGTTTGAGGCTTAGCCTTCTCCTCAAGATCCTTGATGATCTTATTCTTTAGAGAAATAGAGCTCAAGTGGATCATTGTTATCCCCTTGAGTTTGCTTATTTCTCTACTCATCTGAGCCACCAAAGTGGGAGACTCGAAACTATTTCTTTCAGCCTTCTTAAGAGAGTCAATCTCTAGGGCTTGGCTTTTGGCAAGCTTCTTGTTCTCTTTCAGAGCAATAACTAAAGCATCATACTTGTCAATCAATTGATTGACATCCACTTCAGCTTCTGAATTACCTCCATCAATTGATGAGTGTGTATCAGATTCTTGACATACATCATGATCAGAAATAGAAGTGGAATGGATTGATACCTGATCATTGTCAGACATATTCTGACTGCCTTCCTCATCAGTGAGGGCCATAAGGCCCAGCTGAACACAGTCTTCTTCATCCTCCTCTTCATCACTATCTGAGTGTGATAGAGGGGCCCTGATTTCAACCATTGCAACTGGGCTGTCTTCATCTTCTTCTGCAGCAAATTCTTCAATAGCAACCAGCCCAATAAGGGCTTATTCCTTTTCAGATTCAGATGAGCTGGAGTTTGATTCACTCCAGCTCTTTTCCTTCTTAGCTAGAAAGGATTTTTCTCCTTTCTTGCCTCTTGGCTGATGAGCCTTCTTCTCATCCTTTTCTTTTCTCTTGACTGGGCAGTCAGTAATGACATGCCCTGGCTTGCTGCAGCAGTAACAGACAACTTTAGAGGAATTAAATTAGAGTTAGAGTCATACCTGTCATTCTTGGAGTGATGCTTTGACTCCTTGCTGTCCTCCTTTTTGTGATATGAGGAAGAGGGCTTGTTCTTCCACTGCCTCCTCTTCATCATCTTCTTGAATTGCCTTAAGAAGACACCAAACTCTTCATCAGAGGAAGAGCTATCAGAGGTGCTAGTTTCTGATCCAGCATTTCTCCTTTGAGGAGGCATCATCCTGCCCTTGCTTCTCTTGGAGCTGTCAGCTTTGAGAGCTACAGAATTCTCCCTTGCTTGAGCCCTTGAAGAGGTGTCCTCTTCCTCCCTTGCAGACAGCTGCATCTCATAGGAGAGCAGCTTCCCAAACAGTGCATGGGTAGGGGTTTCTCCAAGCCTTGCCCCTTCCCTGATTGCACAGATTTTTGTGTCCCAATCCCTAGTTAGAGATCTAAGGAACTTGTCATTCAGCTCATAATCAGTGAACACCCTCTCATAGGTTCTTAGTTAATTTACTATCATAAAGAACCTTTCATAGCACATGGAGATGTTCTCCTGGCTCTGCTGTCTGAAGGCTTCATATTCCTGATTTAGGAGTGACTTTCTATCATGCCTCACTTCAGATGTTCCTTCCATGTATACAACCAATGTGTTCCACATTTCCTTGGCAGTTGTGCAGTGTACCAAGTTCTGAAATGTAGTGTCATCAATTGCATCAGTTATGTTCTGGGCCTTTTTGTCCATAGTGTATAGTGTAATTTCATCATTGGTCAGCTCAGAAAATACCTTGAGTACTTTTCTAGTAGGGTCAATAGTGGAGGTCTTCTCAAAGGTATAAGGACCATTTTGACTGTTACATAGATCATTGGGTCTGAGGCTTCCATGAACAGCCTCACCCTTTGCTTCCATATGCCAAAGTTTTCTTTGGAGCATTTGGGCAATTTCATTGACCCCAACTCCTTCTTCATTCCACTAGAGGCCATTTCAGCAATATCTATTAAGGAACTGGTCAGACTGTTAAGTCCTTCTTGACCAAACTACCTCTGATACCGGCCACTTGAAAGAATATAGGTATGCTAACTAATTCACCTAGAGGGGGGGGGGGGGGGGTGAATAGGTCTTTTGAGTTTTACTTGATAATTATGGCTTATTAAAACTATTCTAATCAGAGAATCAAGCAACACAGAAAAACACACAAGTGTTTATAGTGGTTCCCCAAGACAGGGTGTCTATGGGTAGTCCACTTTCCCCCTTCACCCTTCTAACAGTGTGTTAGACAGGGCCAACTCCTCCAATCTCAGCTCCAAGAGCTTACAACACAAGTTCATCAGAACTTCTCAGATCAAAGATGATCCTACCTCAGGACACAAATCCCTACAACTCAGAGCTATCACCAGCTCCTACCTCAGGACAAAACTCCTTACAACTCAGAGCTATCACCAGCTCCTACCTCAGGACAAAAGTCCCTACAACTCAGAGCTATCACCTGCTCCTTCCTCAGCACAAAAGTCCCTACAACTCAGAGCTATCACCAGCTCCTACCTCAGGCACTGTGTAACATCCCCAATCCTTTTAGACCCCTAGTTGGTATTAGGTCAGGGGTGGTGTGCTGAGTGGCCACCAAGGCCCTTGGACAAAGTGGAGTGTGCTAAGGGCACAAAATCAACATAGCCCAATACCACTCCCTTAGGCCAATTGACCCTCAATTCACCAAATTGACCTCCCCCATACCACCCTAACCACTGAGGAAGACCATTACCATGAGAATTGCACTTGGGTGGGACCCAATTGCATGAAATTGACCAAAGTCAACAATAGGTCAACATTAACCAAACTAAGTCAATTAGGGTTCAATTGACTCTACATGTTCAAATTGACCTTACCACCACACTCTAAACACTTTAAGGAACTTATTGGACCCAAAAGCCCCATCACTTGGTCAACCAATTCAAAAATTTGACCAAAGTCAACTTTAGCTTAATTTAGGTCAAAATCACACCTTAAGGCTAAATTAGCCCAATTGGGGCCCCACCATGGACCAACCAATGTTGGGTGAGGTTAAGGGACCCATTACCCCCCAAGTGGGGTCAACCCCCTCACCTTGGTTGACCAAAGTCAACCATGGTCAACATAGCCCATTAAAGGGAATATTGGGCCCAAATTGAATGGGACCCAACCCCCACCCTCTAGCCAATTACTCATGGACCTAAGGCATGCCCACCAGCCCTAGACTGAACCTAACACTAAGCTTGATTAATCAAATGAGGGGGGGGGGGACTAAAATTTGATCAAAAAGCTTAAAGCATAAAGCAAAAGCTAAAAGCAATCACCCCCTCCTCCACACTTCTCCTCCAATCAGCCTAGGGGCCTTCCCTGATTGCTGGGGGTCTGAGCTTGACCCAGATGGAAGCAGGAGGCCGGCAACTACAGGAGGGTGGCAGCAAGGGGAACAACCGAGGTAGCCTAGTTTCAAATCAGCCTATAGAGGCCTCCCCATCCCAATCCAACCTCACCATTAGCTTCAGGAGGTAGAGAGTGGTTGAGAACGACACCTGGAGCAAAACTTTTGCTGGAGAATCGAGATCGGGAGCGGGATCGCTGGAGCAAGGAAAATCCATGGCCAACCGTCGCCCGAGCCGCCGCCACGCGCCAATAGTGGTTCGTTTCTCCTCCCCTCCCCCCATGCTAGCTTCTCATCACATAATGCTGAAGGATCCGGCTCAATTGAGCCCGGATCCACCTCCAAAATCCATGGATTTTGGCTCGATTCGTGACACCCAGGATCGCCGGAAAATGCCTCCTCCGGCCGCCATGTCGCCGGGAAGTCGTAGCCCCGACCACCACGAAGGTGGTGGCGGTGGTGGCCGGCCGTGGTGGCCACCAGTGGCCGGGAAAGGGAGGAGTAAATCGGCCCAGCGCGGTTGAATCCAAGCCGTTGGCTGAGTAAGAAGACGATGGCGCCGCCGTCTGATTTGCGCCAAGATTCGTGCAGATATTTATTTTCCTGTATTTAATTAATTCTCTATACTTGCTATTCTGCCTCTAAAATTCAGTCATCTTCAAATATAAATTAGGGCCTCCTAATGGCTGAACTAGAAAAAGTGCCCAACATGAAAGTTGTAGGCCTTGGTCTTAACTTTCATTTGGCTATAAGTTTAGGTCATTTGGTGACCCACAGCTCCCTAGGGAGCTGTTTTACTAGGACTGGTCCTACACTAGGTCAGTCCACTAAATTAATTACCTAGGTCAAACCCTTCAAGATTTGGAGCTGTGCTTTTAACCATGGGTTGGTACACCCTAGGGGCACCCCCTGCCAAAGGGACAGCCCTTGGTGGACACTTTTACTTAGGGTTTTTGTGGTAGTTAGAATATTTAAATTAAGATGATTTTTGGAGCATATGATGTCCAAATGACACCAAACTTTGGTGGCATGCTCTTTTGTACATGAGTAGTGCCTAAGTAAAATTTCACTCCATTTGTAGTTGATTTGTTATGGAAAATAGGAAACCCTAATGAGGGCTTTTAAGGGTCAAATTAGGGTTTAGGTCATTTTGAGGAGTTGAGTGTGTTAGCCTCCTCCCATCATGATGGCTATGTGGGTATGGATATACAAAGGCATGTGGCACACCCTAGTGATCCATTTGGAGCCATTAGGGTGGTGTGACCTAAAACCCTAAGGGAAAACCCTTAAGGGTGCAAAGTGAGATTTGTGAAGGGCATGGGACCAAATGTTCTTGCCTTGGCTCAGAACTTTGTAGATATGTTTGTAGGAGCATAAAATAACTTAGTTAATTTAATGAGAATTTTTAGAGGTATTTAAGTATTTTTCTTCCTAATAAATGAAATTGCCACCCTTTCCTTAATAAAATGAAATGCATAGTCATAGGACCTTGTATGGTGTTGAAACTCTATCAGTGGCTGATTAGAGATGAAAATGGACTATAGTAATTTTGTTATGATTTATTGAAGTATTATTCCTTGTGTAGGAAATTTTAAGTACTAGCTAGCTTAAGAGAATTTAATCTTGAAAAATAACAAATCATGGGGATAAATTGTGAAACTTGGTTTTCTGTCATTCAATGCTATTATAAGACCATGATAATTATTTGGGAGCTTGTAGAATTATATTTCATGTACCTCATGTAGAAATTGGATTTTTCAACCCATGAGTACCTCATGTAGAAATCATGGGGCTTTGACATGATACTTGGTGATCTGTAATTATATGTTAATATGTGTCCATGATAATTGTTTGGGAGCTGGTAGAATTGTTTTTCTTGTACCTCATGTAGAAATTGGGATTTACACCACTTGAGTATTAAATCTTTTTAAAATATCAAATCATATGGTAATGACACAATCCTTTGGTATAGGACTCTAGATTCCCATCTGGACACTTGGTAATTTTTGGAGAATTTTCAGAAGTAAAATACTATTATTCCTAATTATAGTGGCATTTTGGTAATTATACAACTATGATGATTTAGTAGGCCAAATCACACCCTAGGGTCATGTAACTCAGTGAACCACCTTGATATGGGATATTACCTTACTGATAATTTTCATGTAGCATGAGAAATCATTTTGATGGTAGTTCATGTGCAATTTGACTTAAGGCCTTAACTACTTTAAATTATATTAAATACCAATTTAATATGGAAAATTATGAAAATTGTAACATACCTTATTAAGGTCAGTGGAAGCCTAGAATAATTATTAGAGACCTTGGTGATGAGTTTTTAGAAGGATTCCCTTATGGGGTTGATGGATAGTTCAACTTAGTGGTCTGCGTTTAGTAAAAACAGAATTTTCAGTTTTAGACAATTCAGACCCCTAAGTAGTATTTAGGAGTTATATCCAATCAGTAAATGAGTTATAGTACACCATGATTCAAGAAGGGTCAATCCTAAGGTTAGTTGTGAGGTTGTGCTGGAGTTATTGTAGGAGGAATGGAGGTACGTCCAACCCAATTGGGTGGGACGGGAGATGAACTAAGTCACATTAACTATATGAAATGATGAGGGGTTAACCAAACGTTAAACACCAACTAAAGTAATTGTCTTGAGGAGGATTGTGGGGTTGAGCCCATTGATTTGTAGTACCGTTAGGGGGCCCTTACGGAGTACACCGCGGGAAGTCCAAGATTCACCCTAAATATATCGCTAACTAAATTGTAGGCAAGAGTAGCCTAATTAGATCTGCAAACTAGTATGGATCTCCTCCGGGAAGGAGATGGGTTGGATCAACTTGTGTGTTAGTCCCTGAGCCGGAAGCTCGGGTGGACACGTTAAGCACCTGTTTCTTATGCAATTAGTGGCGAGTCTTCGGTACTAGGCCGGTCGTGTCACCGACGGTAGTGTTGGATCGGTCGGCGCCCTTAGAGGGGGGGGGGTGAATAAGGGTTTTCAAAAACTTTAGATTATATTTAGAAAAACTTCGGAATATTGCAAGATTAATAAAGAGACATCAAGTAAAACAATAATAAGGAGATATGCTTTATTAATATCAAATAATGTTTTACAAAACTTGATTTCTCTGACGCTAGAAATTAGAGGCGAATAATAAAAACTTTTTTTCATTTTCTATACCGACTCGTATCCCCACGAACCGGTTGGCTTTAGCCGATCTCTCCCCAGATACGGCCTCAAGCCGCTCTAGCCAATCTATCCCCAGAAAGGCCTCGAGCACCCCCTAGACCTAGCCTAGATCTATTCACCAACACGAGGCGAATTTCATCCCTAAGTCCTACCCCAGACCTAGTCGCCAACACGAAGCGATTTCACTACCGTTTATAGAAAAGATATGAAATAAAAAGACAATAATATAAAAACTCCCTCTATTTGGATCTCTTGGAGAAGTGGACGAAGGCCCGCATAGTATGATCGTAGTCGATGCAGCCTTTCGTCACGATGATGACGCGTGTTGAAATCTTCTCCACGGATCTCCTTAAGGCTTTATGGAATTGTGGGAGTATCGCTCTGAATCTTCCTCTCTCTGCTATGGCACGAAGCTCTGGAGTTTGGGATTGGAGGAGGATGAAGAATTCAGAGCCAAAGCATCCAATTTATAGCCCAAGCGCTACCGCCGGCGCTAGCCCGGATTAGGAAATGTTTTGCGCGGCAGGATCTTCAATCCGCGGCAACATATTGCTCCATGCCTCTTGTGCGCCATGCTACCGCCAGCGCTAGTAGCTAACGCCAGGCGCTAGCTCCTTCTAAAAACGATGCCGGAATCGCGCAGATCAACGCTAGCGTCGGGCGCTATCACTACCGCCGGCGCTAGTTAGCCTTTTTGAATTTTGGCTTCAGTTTTGGGGGCAGTCATCATGAGTACTCCTTGAGTCATGTGGACTATGTTAACCTGCACACTTGAACACATAAGATCAAATACACATAGGATTTGTTATTCTCAAACCTAGGAGATGCGGAAGACCGTGTTCCAACAAACTCCCCCTTTTGATAATAACAAATCCATTAATGATAAATCAAAGCATTAATAAATAAGCATGATGAGACTATACTTGTGTGTGTGTGAGAGTGATGACTTTAGGATGATTATTGATTTTAGCATTTAGAATTGCTCCCCCTAAATACATGCTCCCCCTAAATACATGTTCCCCCTATGTGAATGCTCCCTAATATGTATGCTATCAACTTAATCAATCATGTTGGGTTTGCATTTTGATAGCGGATTATATATTTATCATGTTAGTTCTCCCCCTTTTGCATTTTATCATGTTAGTTCTCCCCCTTTGTTATTAGCAAAAGTGGGTAGGGAAACAAAACACTAAAAAATGTGTAAATAAAAGAGAAGGCATGATCGAGCTTTTTAAATAAATGATAAGGAGTTTTAGACTTGTCTTTCATTGAAAATGATCAGAGTTATGACTTATTTTATCCCTTTTGTTTGTAGTTCTCCCCCTTTTATATATCAGAGTTTAAGCAAAAAATAATGATTTCCCCTTTAAATAAGAGTTTTAAGCCTAAAAACAATCATGATTTCCAAGTAACCAATCTATCCAGACAATATGTCAACACCCTAGCCCCGTACTAAGTGACGGATGGGCATGAGGAGCTGCAAACATGCCGTAGGTTGGGGTGTTAATCCCATATGCAAACACTAGACAAAAAACTTAACCTAGCACTCTTTCCCCCCAGTGCCTCGCAAGGCCCCACTGGAACCCTCCCCGGTTATGGACAAGACATGACTAGAGATAAGGTTATCTAATGTCTACAACCCTACGCCCCCGCCATGGTGAGAAATGAAGTCATGGATAACAATTATTGGAAACATTAAGCATTTAAATCTAATGGGAAATATCATAGCATATGGGTTTATATTTTTATTTGAATTTTTGAAATAAAACTCACATAGCTATATTGAAATTCATGAATGAATCAGAGTTTGAGTATTGCGGAAGATTTCGAAAAAGAACGTCATAATACTAAATAATAGTTTAAGTTAAAAAAGAGATGTTTTATAAGCAATATTTCACTTGTTGGAGGAGTGTTTAGAATAGAAATAGATCAGAGTTATAAGAAAAAAAAATTCAACCAATATAAAGTTTACCAAGCAAGTCTACCACTTGTTGCAAGAAAGGAATTTGAAGATTCAAGTGATGATGCACACAAGATGAAAGATTTTAAATAAGTATTAAAGTGCAAGGTAAAACAATTATATGGGAAGACATATAGAAGTACAAAAAACATCTTATGGTAATCAATGATGGTTCATAAAAATATATGAGTTCAATTTAAAAAAGAAGATGTTTTTGTAAATCTTTTTGCATTTAAAATTTTTGTTTTGACAATACTGTAACCAAGCATGAAATAATCTTATCAAAAAGAGATTACTACAATGTTACTTTAATTCACAATTTCAAAACATACCAAACATTGTAGAAAGCATGCTAGATTATCTAGTGCATTTCATAAATAAAGAGTAGTATAGAATTAGCATTAGGATCCAATACTCATGAGAAGAAGTGTTATAGAAGATAATGATGTGCATAAAAGTGTATTTTGAATAGAGTAAACAAATGTTTTAATCAAAAATACAAGTAATATGTAAAATAAAGAGCACAATAAAACACAAATAATTTTACTTCCACTCACTTCAATGCACAAAGAAAAATGTACAACTACTAAGCTGCTCTGCACACACAATGCTCATCAAGACTTATCAGGGTGCAAAGTAGTGCTTGGGGGGTCACATAGTTTTATTCTTCAAGATTGATTTTTATTGTGATCCGGTGTACTTAAGAATAAGTGGTTTTTATTTTGAAAGAAAGTTATGGTTTGCACAAGATACTTTATTATTCTTTCCAAGGTGCTCAACCTCACAACGCTTATTAAGACTTATCAGGAGGTTCAAGTAGTGCTTGGTGGAGTTATCTTTGTCACTTTATTTTATGATTTTGTTTTGTACAAAGTTCTCCGAATACACTTGTTTTGCAAACCAATATAATTTATGAAAAAGATAACCACTTTTCTTAACTTTTAAAAGTGCAAATAAAGGTTGTGTAGGTAAGATACTTGTGTAATTTTAATTCATTGTACTATTACAAAACATACACAAACATTCTTAGATTAAACACATAAGTAGACAATGCCAAAATAAGTGAGTGAATTGCGATCATTATCAAGCATAAAACATTACTCATACTTAGAGGCATGCTACGCATAGTTCTACACAACTTTTTCAATATAATTTATGCACATATTAATAGACATATCTAAGCATGATGGAAACAATGTTCAAAGTAGTTTGAAAAGATAAATTGCAACATTATAAAAGTTTTGAATAATAGATTAACTCATGCTTGATTTTTACAATAAAGTCCATACAGATATTTTTGAAAAATAATTTTTATTTAAAGTTTGAACTTATAAAATTGATCTTGGACTTCCCGAGGGCTACCTTGTGAGAGGTTCGCCCGGTACTAGGTGATATGATGGGATGATAGCCAAAATCACCCTTTCGCAAGATACATAGAAAAGTTAAGTTCAGAAGAATAAATTTGATACTTGTTTTTGTTTTGTTTTATATTTTTGTAGTTGATTTTTACAAATAAAAGCATATTTTTGTAATTTTTGCTTTTGTAATTTTTATATTTGATTTTTGCATAAAGATGAACTTTAAATAAAGGAAACAACACAAGCGAAAAACAAAACATATTTTTTGTAATTTGGTTTTTGTAGTTTTGTATTTGATTTTTCAAAAAATAAAGAAACACAGAAGTGCAAAACTAAGTAGAAAATATAGATTTATATATTTTAAGGGATTTTTAGAAATTAAAAAATACAGAAAAATGAACCTCGACGCTAGCGCTAGCGCGGGAAACAGTAAGTGATTTTTTAGGGTTTTGAAAATTTTGATGCTTGGACTTGATTAGGTGTCCCATTAGTAGTTTCATGCTGAATTTGCAGAATTTTTGGAAATGTTTTTGATGGTTAAAAATGAAGAAAATTGCATTTGTAAGCATGTTTTAACATGAAAGATCTAGGACACATATCTCAAGTCGTGACAAACGAGATCTTGCAGGAGCTATAAGATAGGCTATCATAATGTATGTGAATTCAAATTTTTCTAGACTTTTATCACAGTTTAAAGTCACATAGTTATTTTATCGTTCAATTTTATTTTATTTTACTTCATAATTAATTCATTATGGTAATATGAGATAACTAGCATGAATAATATCTATTAGTTGATAATGCTAGAATAATGAGTTTGATTTTAATTGTTATACCACAAGATTAATTGAGATAATGTTGCATGTATTCAAGAAAGTGATTTCATTTGATTTAATTGAGATAATGATTTAATATTTTGACATAGAATGAATGATTTCATTTGATTTATTAATATAAAATTGATTCTATGGTTTATAAACAAATGAGATACATGCAAGTCATACTACATTAATTCATTCATGTAATTATTATGATCACCAATGAAATGTTAGAACTGAGTGGATCTTTTGAATTTAGAGATCTTTTGATTTTACATAATTATGATTTTAGAGAGTTTTAGCAAAAGATATCAATAGATCATGGTGGTGCGTATGGCATCAATATTTATGACAATTAATCTTTCAATATGTCTTATGTGTTTTTCTTTTTAATTTAGATAAGTATCTTATAGCAAATTCAGAATTTTATCCACTTGTTGGTGAAGGCTAAAAATCGAATAACCGGATTTAATTTGAAATATCTTATAGCAAATTTAGAGTTTGATTCATATAGATAATATAAGATATTTTAAAATAATAAAAGATAGGTCATCAAAATAAAAATATGATTTTGAATTTTGATCAAAAAAGATTTATAAACTCATTAAGCTTTATGAGATAAAATCATATTTCCAATACTATATAGGATGACCATGGCATGATAGTTTAAAAAGAACACAAAAAGAAAAAGATAGAAACGACATTAAAGCACATCATGAAGTAGAAATTTGTGTATTTCATTTTAATTGATTTCTACTTCATGCAAATGATGGGATACTATTGAATAAGAGATTTAGGTATCCAAAGAGGACCGGGAGTGACGGTTTCTTTGGGTACCCAAATAAATCGTGTTTTCTTTTGGGGAGATGTGATTGAATGGGCCCTTTTGATTTGAGTCTGTGTTTCATCTTTAACTTTTGGCCGCCATTCAAACATTGGTTTAATATTATTCTTATTTATCAAATTTCCATGACGGTTTTGCAAAATATTCTTTATAGGAAATTTGTTTATCTTTAAATTTATGTTGGGAGAGTGGTTATTTTGTAAATGATAATGATTTGGAATTTTATTTTCAAGCATTTCATATTCTTTATTTCCTTTGTTGGATTTATCAACATTTTGAGAAATTATATTCAACTTGCTTTTAGATATACTTTGAGATTGTGAATGAATGTTTTGAGCATTTTTCTTAATGATTTCCTTAAGCAAGTTGATTTTTGATTTTAGTTCATCATTCTTGATTTTTAAATTATGTCTAGCTTTATTATAATTTATTGTGCTATTTTTTAGAGTGGTAACAATTGAGTCAATATATTTTTCATATTTATCCCTATACTCATCAAATGTTTCATCCATCTCTTTTATTTCAATTTCATAGTCCTTTCACTTAGCACAATTAATTTTTAAAGATGAATTTTCTAAACATAATTTTTAATTTTGTTCTCTTATAAAAATAATTTCTTTTTCAAGTTCCTTAAATTTTTCTTTAATATCATTACAATCAAGACAAGGTTTTGTATTTTCAATTGAAGTGACATGAGTAAATCTAGATATATTAGATTTTGATATTACTTTAACTTTTGCTTTTAAATTTTTATTTTCTAAGCGCAATAGTTTATTAGCATTCTTTAATTTCTCAATTTTGCGCCTAGTATTTTGTAACAATTGTAATGAAGAGATAGAAGTACAAAAGATAGAATTTGATTTCCTTACATTGCTTTTGGATGAGGGAGGATTTGAACATATTGTTCCTTTGTCTTCTTCTTGGCATTCCTCTTCCAAAAGTAAGATTTCTTCTTCTTTTTCTCTTGGTGTATTGTTCTCCTTTTCTATTTCAATATTCTCCATGGCTTCGCTCCGAGAGAGATCTTCTTGAATGATAATGGATGCTCGTACGTTCTTTTCCTCCTGTGTTTGTTCCACACCTGCGAGAGGAAGATCATACATTTCTTCAAGAAAGCGCCATATTTTGTATGCAATACTTCGATGTCTAAAGTTTTAATAAATTTTTCCATTAAAATTTTCCATCCTTTATAATTTGTTCCTTCAAACAAGGGTGGTTTATGTGATATTTCATCTTCACAGAAATTTGCCCCACTAGTTGAAGCGAGATCATGAGACGCCATTATTCCCGGTTGTTAAGCCGATTGGAATAAAACCCCTCTGATACCACTTGTTGGATCGGTCGGCGCCCTTAGAGGGGGGGGGGGGGGGGGGGTGAATAAGGGTTTTCAAAAACTTTAGATTATATTTAGAAAAACTTCGGAATATTGCAAGATTAATAAAGAGACATCAAGTAAAACAATAATAAGGAGATATGCTTTATTATTATCAAATAATGTTTTACAAAACTTGATTTCTATGACGCTAGAAATCAGAGGCGAATAATAAAAACTCTTTTTCGTTTTCTATACCGACTCGTATCCCCACGAACTGGTTGGCTTTAGCCGATCTCTCCCCAGATACGGCCTCAAGCCGCTCTAGCCAATCTATCCCCAGAAAGGCCTCGAGCACCCCCTAGACCTAGCCTAGATCTAGTCGCCAACACGAGGCAAATTTCAGCCCTAAGTCCTACCCCAGACCTAGTCGCCAATACGAAGCGATTTCACTCCCGTTTATAGAAAAGATATGAAATGAAAAGACAATAATATAAAAACTCCCTCTATGTGGATCTCTTGGAGAAGTGGACGAAGGCCCGCAGAGTATGATTGTAGTCGATGCAGCCTTTCGTCACGATGATGACGCGTGTTGAAATCTTCTCCACGGATCTCCTTAAGGCTTTATGGAATTGTGGGAGTATCACTCTAAATCTTCCTCTCTCTGCTATGGCACGAAGCTCTGGAGTTTGGGATTGGAGGAGGATGAAGAATTCGGAGCCAAAGCATCCAATTTATAGCCCAAGCGCTACCGCCGGCGCTAGCGCTACCGCCGGCGCTAGCCCGGATTAGGAAACATTTTGTGCGGCAGGATCTTCAATCCGCGGCAACATATTGCTCCATGCCTCTTGTGCGCCATGCTACCGCCAGCGCTAGTAGCTAACGCCGGGCGCTAGCTCCTTCTAAAAATGATGCCGGAATCGCGTAGATCAACGCTAGCGCCGGGCGCTATCACTACCGCCGGCGCTAGTGAGCCTTTTCGAATTTTGGCTTCAATTTTGGGGGCAGTCATCATGAGTACTCCTTGAGTCATGTGGACTATGTTAACCTGCACACTTGAACACACAAGATCAAATACACATAGGATTTGTTATTCTCAAACCTAGGAGATGCGGAAGACCGTGTTCCAACAGGTAGTACATTGACTCAGGTGAGGGTGAGGTTTAGAGGGCCAGTAAGTTTGAGTACCGCGGTCTGGAGGACAATCCCTAATAACCCACCCGACCTTAAAGTCTGGTGGATTCCAGCAAGAGTACGCAGGAGCTCCGCTGTTGTGTTCTTAGCGTTGAGGCGTACATGAGTTCTAGGCTTGGTAGTGACCATACCCGCCTAGGATGTGGAGTGCCCGATCCACTGCCACCGTGAGCCACGACGGTCGGTACCCGAAAGGTTGGCTTCCTTTCAAACAAATTGGGACCTATAAAGCTCTATGCGCATAGAGTCGTGTGGGTGAGTCACATTGCATAATCACATTAAAACATCATAATCATAACATAACATACGCATTAGCATACCCCCCATCATATAAATTAGTATGGGCTCTTTTATATGATGGGTTTCCTGGACATCTTAACTTATATGTCGTATGGGCGTTCATATAAGTTAAGGTACGATCTGTGATGATAGTTTAGATTTACTTACTGCACCGCATTTTCTTTCTACTTTTCTGCTTACTTCATTGCTCTACTTACTGTCTTATACTTGCACTATACTGCTAGCTAGATTTTACTGCTTTACTTATACCTGCTAGTTTAGTGTCATGTCACCACCTTTTCGTTTGCCCCATGTTGTCCTCCTCTTCTTCCTCTTGCTCGGTACCTAGGAGTCGTGGAGGGAGGCGAGAACAAAACGGCTTAGTCTTTATGACTAACGGTCGGTGTGACCGCAGGAGTCCGAGGAGACGGAGTTGTCCCGCGCGCAGCAGGACGAGATGACAGGACCTGAGCAGCGGATGCAGCGTACTACCACGACGCCACAGGTTGATGGCTAGATAGTTAGATTTCCGTATTTTGAGAGTTTTGTTGTAATTTCCGCATGTTGTAGAGAGAGAGAGAGAGTACATGCATTATTTTGGATATGTATCGGGCATAAGCCCCTTTTTGCTTATACCTCTCTTTGGACTTTCTGTATTCATTATATATTTAAATATGATGATGTGATTGTGGACATGCCTTCATTTATGTACTTACCTTTTTGGCATATTTTACTTATGATCGTAGAGCCGGGAGGGTTGGTGCTGAGCGGTGTTAGTCAACTCGAGTGTTGGTGACACCGCAAGGCAGCGATTCTGGGCGAAGGTCCACCTCAACCGTGCGATACGGGAGAGGTTCGAGTTTTCAAGTACCCGAACGGGTTTTGGAAAAAGAGATCTTACAAATGGTATCACTGAACGAACGATCATAAGAGAACAGTCCACAACATACTGGGTCACCCCGCTCGAGTGTAGTTTGCGGACAAACTATGCAGCGGAAGCTGTGGTGTGCCCATGTATGAAATCACATAAAACAGTCCACTAAGCAGCAAGTTAGGTCAAATTTTGACTTACTTAGACAATTTAGTGACGCACCCTAGTCTAAAGAGTGACCTCGGGTCTAGATTTGGTTGAAGGTTAAGGACACTCAACGTAGCTAAGGGAAGAAGTTAGTATAAGTCTTGACGTGGAGACTTTCACGCCGAGGATTACGCTTTACCATCAAATGGTAGGACCATCTCGAGGAGATCAGGTGTCTGTAGTCTTCTTTAGAGAAATAGAAGACCCATAAGCATAACCCCCTTACCATAACTTGATACTTTCCATTACAGTACGTTGAGACAACCACCATAAAATACCAGAGGTCGAATTGGAATTTGAATATTTTTGTTTTGAAAAGGCCCCTTTTCTAGTTAATCACATAGGGAACTCGGAAAAGTTAGCATAATTTATAACATTGGGAGCCTAAGTCTTATCATAACAGTATGTATCAGGGTGGAACACCAAGTCAGAGATTATATTCCCCAAAGTTTATGTACGTATGTAAGATGAATATACCGTAGAAGTACTGAAAAGACTTAGCCCAAATCTGTAGGTGCTTATCCTTTTGTTTATTGGGCCAATAAAATACCAACTTGGATTGCCCCCATAGACTTTGTTTAGAAAAGGTTATGACATTTTCGTAGTAATCTCGAGGTTTGGAGTATTCAATGATACTCAGGTGATGACGAGATCTTATTCATATACTTTTGATTTGTGGACCAACCCTCCTTAGAAGTTTGAGTCCCTTGGAGAATTACTTCACCTTAATTAGCAGGGATTGTTTATACCAAGTTGTGATCGCTATAGTTATACTGGCAAGTTAAGTAAATGGTACACTTCAAGAGTGAGCGTATACTCATCTTATTGCTCCAAGGCTGATTCTAAGTCATCAAAAGTGATCAACTTGTTAATCATTTGAGTATATGTAAAGGGTTCTCCAGTGTATGGGCATAAGACTCTCGGAATCAAGAAAGGCCGGCTAAGAATTTAGGGAATTTCACTAACTTCCTGATCCAAGCAATGTTGTCTTGTCTTTTATAAGGACGTTTGGTCATCAACCTCTTACCAGTCACAAGGGAAGGATGTCATAAGCGGCAAATTCAGTGCAGGACCAAATAAGATTAAGATTGGATAGAAGTAAGACTGAGTTATAAGTTCTCATGACCATAAGAAATAATCAGTTTATCGTAGCAAACTTGCTAGTGTGTTGTTGTAAATACACCTTCTTAACCTCGAGACATCGATTTGTAGAGTTACCGGAATCAATTAATAAACATTGACGTCCGATCAAATGCCTCGTTTTAATCAAGTACTGAAAATAAGAAGAATACCAGGTTTAGTAGCTTGGGATAAATGTGTCACATTGTGAAATTTTGAGGATTGGAATCAAGTTTTCGCAAGTAAAATTATAACTAGAGTTGCTTACACTTCAGGGCTCTCAAAGGTAATCTTCAGATAGTATTTTTAATTAAAATTCAAGCCCTCTCCTTAGTGAAAATTTAGTTAAGATCTTTTTACTCTTAGATTTGGTTTATGCACAACCGGAGAGCTTAGGAAGGTGACTCTTTGGATCTTGTAATATGATGGTATAAGCTACTTAGGGCTAAGATGGAGAATCTTACTATGTTCGGATCTCGGGAAAAATGGCAACGATCATCATGTGCTAAAATGTTGAGGATTAGAGAGTTGAAATAAACGGTTAGTTGTTGTTTCTATCAACTCCCACTTGAAATTATTAAGATTACTAATGAGATTCATCGATGTAACTTTGGACGACACAACTAAGAGAAGGGTCGTTATGATGAATCCTTTAATCCATAATTTATAGCTTAAGTGAGATGAGACTACTTGGCTTTGAAAGTTTAGCCCACTCGTTATTGGGAATCTAAAGTGAAATTTGACGAATGGTATATTGAAGATATATAATTTACATACGATCCTCCGATCTTAAGAGCCGAAACTTACAATTTCCCCCAAAACATTATAATCCCAGATAGGAAGATTCAAGAATAAGGGAGACAGGTTTGATTTCCAGATATAAATGGTGAAACTTCTTGAGGATTAATAGGTTTTAATGAGACACCCTTCATGTTGAAATCAATTTGTGTCAATTCATGTCATGATAAAAAGGGTTTTACCCTCGTGAGTTATGAACCAAATGGATATGGAAAGTTGATGGGAGTCATTTCACGATCATCATTTTAAACTGCAGGCGTTATGTTCCTCAAGAAAAGCATGGAGGTTATTTGCATTTATTTAACGGGAGGGAGCGTTAACCTCATGTAACGTTCGTAGGACATAAGAGACTCTGGCCCAAGTGTAATCATGGTTCGTGAATATAACCTTATGAAGTTAAGTTGAACTAGAAGAACTTCGGTGCCATCTAGCGCGGCATGATAGTATAAATTAACTATGTAGGGCCTTATGTATTACAGATAGATCCTCCTCCAGGGGGTGAAGTAATTTTGTTAACACCCACACCTGGTTAGCCTGTTTTGATTTTGTAGTGTATATTTCCTATTTATTACCGGGATGGAGCAAGTAGAACCCGCGTTGTGATTAATGGCACAATGGTCTGAGCGGCGGGTTAAACCTTCAATTAACCCTAGTGGGAATATTGCCGACAATCTTAGCGAGGAATGGTAGAAGTGCCAGGATAAGTCTTGGTAAAGATTGTTGCTTCAGTTTAAGTTCTCTTTTAGTAGAGGTCCGAGTTCTTCCGTGGAAGGAGGTTCTGATGTCCGATTATTACGATTCAATCATGGGCAAGAGGAGCACAGCTGGGTGCCCTTGGACTTCATGCAACAACATTTCCCGGAACTCATCACCTCAATTTAAACGTCTTTGAAATCCTTTACTCTTATAAGTACTTGCAACTCGTAGACCCGAACCTAAATTTCGAGGACGAAAGATTTCTTTTGTTTATTGGGATTTGTAACATCCCCAATCCTTCTAGACCCCTAGTTGGTATTAGGTCAGGGGTGGTGTGCTGAGTGGCCACCAAGGCCCTTGGACCAAGTGGAGTGTGCTAAGCGCACACCAAGGGCACAAAATCAACATAGCCCAATACCACTCCCTTAGGCCAATTGACCATCAATTCACCAAATTGACCTCCCCCATACCACCCTAACCACTGAGGAAGACCATTACCTTGAGAATTGCACTTGGGTGGGACCCAATTACATGAAATTGACCAAAGTCAACAATATGTCAACATTAACCAAACTAAGTCAATTAGGGTTCAATTGACTCTACATGTTCAAATTGACCTTACCACCACACTCTAAACACTTTAAGGAACTTATTGGACTCAAAAGCCCCATCACTTGGTCAACCAATTGACCAATTTGACCAAAGTCAACTTTAGCTTAATTTAGGTCAAAATCACACCTTAAGGCTAAATTAGCCCAATTGGGGCCCCACCATGGACCAACCAATGTTGGGTGAGGTTAAGGGACCCATGACTGTACAACCCGTATTCGCCGAGTGGGTCCCTCAAGCCAACTGGCGAGACTTGGGTCAGCCCGATCATTCGCCCAGGCTAAGGAAGGTGGAGAGATCCCCAGATTAGTGTGGGTACGCTGCAGGCGAGAAGAAGTTCGGCGAGTGGTGCCCTCACGGACCATTCGCTCAATAGCATGGGCACTCGCCCAGCTGAGCGGGAGATCGGCGAGTGGTGCCCTCACGGACCACTCGCCCCAAAGGTTTTGAGGGGAAAAAGACCATAATACCCCTGGTGGGCTGCAGATAGCCCTTCAGAACAGCGGGGTTAGGCTATCAGCAGACCAATTTGGGGTGCGATTAGTAAAATTAAAAGGCGGATTCAGGCTATTTATAGACCAGCCTAGGAAAAACTATAAATAGACCCTTAAGGGCACCTTGGAGGAGATCTGATTTTAGAGAATCCTCTCCTCCAGGCTAGTTTTTGGTCGGCTGCTAGTGCCCTCCAAGGTGCCCGGTTGAGCTCTGGTTTGGGAGGGGAAGCTCTCTAAGATCTTCCGAGTGTGTGGCGGGACTTCCTCGCTTCAGCCTTGGGTCTTTTCTTATTCTCACATCCACGGTCAAGAGAGTCTAGTGAGGGAGAAGTAAGCATCGGCTGCAACCCCAGTGGGTCCGAACTCAAGAGACCTGTTGCAGGTTTCAACATTTTTGGTGCGGTGAGCGTGGACCATAGCCAGTGAAGGAAAATCCCAATCTAGGCTCGATGACAGGAGATGGAGGGAATGGTTCTGACTCAGGCCACTCACAACCACCAGCGACAGGAGAGTGGCTGGAGATGTTCGAGAAATTCAAGCGAGAAGTCCTGCAGACAGTTCTCGCGGCAAGGGGCGAATGCGAGACGCCAGTGGTTCCCATCATTCCACCCCAGCAGGTCGGCGAGAACGCTCCAGGGCAGCGGCCGGGAAAGGAGGTGCCAGCAGAAGGAAGTGCGCGAGATCTCCCGGGGCGGCAGCTGTTCAGCAGTCCGGCGAGTGCTGAGGTGTGCGAGTTGGCTCCGCGCGAGAGGACCATTCGCCGAGCAGGGGAAGGGAGCCCCTTTTGCGAGATGATCCTCTCGGCTCCAGTGCCAGAGGGGTTCCGGGGGCCGGAGATGTCCTACTACACCGGAAAAGAGGACCCGGTCGTGCACCTGCAGTGGTTTGAGGATATGACCTCAATTCTCCCCATGTCGGATGCATTCCAATGCCGGCTCTTCGCAACCACCCTGAAGGAGAAGGCAAGGGATTGGTTCCACCAGCTTCCCGTAGGTTCCCGTGGTTTGAGGGATTGGTTCCACCAGCTTCCGGCTACGATTCTCGACGTCAAAAAAGAGGAAGAAGGATGCGGAGGCTCTCTTCAAGATCAGGCAGAGGGAGGGGGAGTCCCTGGCACATTACGTGGACAGGTTTCAGGAAGAGATACACCTTGTGCAGGAGGTGCCAGGGTTCGCCCTCAAAATGGCGTTCATTGTGGGATTGAGAGACGGGTTCTTCAAGATGGACCTGAAGAGGAGGGCTCCGGTCTCCTTTGAGGAGTTGATGGAGCGAGCGGCGGAAGAGATAGAAGGGGAGGCGGCCAACCCGGAGTTCTACAAAAGGTTGGCGAAGATAAGCGAGCCTGAGGTGAGGCAACAAGAGGGAAGAAGGAGAGAGGAACCCAGAGGTCAAGGGTTCGAGAGGCCACCTCGAAATTGGAGGTTTCAGGAACCCCACAACAGGTTGGGCTGGAGGAATCAGGAGGGACCTTCGAGAGGTCAGGAAGGAGGATTCCAAGGAAGGGAGATGGGGGGAGTCAACCCGGGGTGGAGGCAGGGCCCCCGACCCCCTCCTCTGCGGGAGCAAGCCATGGAGGTAGGCCGAGGAAGAGGAGCTAGAGGAGGAAGAGGAAGAGCGGGAAGAGGGGGTAGGGTGGTGTTGCCCTATTGTGACTTTCATCAGGAAGAGGGTCACGCAACGGCCACCTGCCCCGAGTTCCTGGAGATGAGGGGAAGAGGGCAACCACGACAGCAGCCGATCAGGATTGAGGAGGTGTTCCCGGAAGGGGAAAAGGATAGGTGTGAAGACCGGGATGATACAGGAACAAGGGGGGAATCGGGGTGATTCATGGTGGGGTTGGGATAGAGGCCTCTCGCAAGAGGAGCTTCCAGGCGATGTTCCGAAGGGACGTCGCGTCGACTTCCCAAACCCCACCCCCCTCGGAGAAGCTCACCTTCTCCTCGGAAGACATGCCAGATTATGAAGATCCATTCTGCGACGCCCTGGTGATCCAGACGGCGATTGAAAATTTCACGGTCTCCCGGATCCTGGTGGATAACGGGAGCTCAGTGAATGTGATCTTCAAGAAGGCCTTCGACGCGATGGAGGTGGAGAAGAAGAGGGTGCAGGCCTCCGACGGACCACTGTATGGTTTCTCAGGGGAGCGGAAGGAGGTCGAGGGAGGCGTGGGTCTCCAAGTGACGTTAGGAGGGGTCCCAAAGAACTGCCGGTTCGTCATCGTTGACCCTCCGAGCAGCTACAATGCTATCTTCGGACGCCCTCTCATTAGTGCTTTCCGGTGCGTGCCCTCATCGTACCACCAGTGCCTGAAGTTCCATAGTGGAGGAGTCCAGGTCCGGATCCGAGGAGATGCTAAGGTGGCGAGGCAGTGCTATGTGACTGCCATCAACACCATCTCTTGGATGGCGGAGGCTGAGAGGATGGATAAGGAGATGACGAGGCCGGAGGGGCCAGGAGAAGAAGTGAAGAAGAGTGGAGTAGAGGAAGAGGGCGATGCCCGAGAGGAGAATATGGAGGTCGCTCGGGAGGAGCAGGGGATCGAGCCGATGGAGGCGGAAGGAGCCACAGAGGAAGAAGCCCGGGAGGAGGGGCGAGAAGAAAAGGGCCAATGGGAAGAGCCAACCCGGCAGAAGAGGTGGTAGAGATGGAGGTCATCACCCAGGAGGGAAGAGCGAAAGAGGTGCAGATCAGCGGGGGTCTCGGCCCGGAGGACAGGGTGAAGATGCTGGAATGCATCCAGAAGAACGTGGATGTCTTCGCATGGAGCGCAGCTGAAATGCCAGGCATCGAGGCGGACGTGGCTTGCCATCGTCTCAACCTCGATCCAGGAGCCCGCCCCATCTGGCAGAAGAGAAGGACCTTCGCCAGCAAGCTCGAAGAACCAATCCGCGGGGAGGTGGCCAAGCTCCTCGAAGTAGGTTTTGTATCGGAGATCCAGTACCCAGGCTGGGTCTCCAACGTCGTAATGGTAAAAAAGGCCGATGGCCGCTGGCGTATGTGTGTGGATTTTTCATTATTAAACAAGGCCTGCCCTAAGGATTGTTATCCCCTGCCTCGGATCGACGCGCTGGTTGACTCAGCCGTCGGTTTTTCTGTGATGAGTTTTTGGATGCTTTTTCAGGTTATCACCAGATCAGGATGCACCTCCCGGACGTCAAAGACGTCTCGTTCATCACCAGGGAGGGATGCTACTGCTATAAGATGATGCCCTTCGGGCTGAAAAATGCAGGAGCAACCTACCAGAAGATGATGGACCGGGTATTTAGGGAGCAAAGGGGAAGGAACCTGGAGGTCTACGTGGATGACCTTATGGTGAAGAGCAAGTGCGTGAACTCTCACATCCAGGACCTCGAGGAGACCTTCGCCACCCCACGCAAGTACAAGATGCGTTTGAACCCCCTGAAGTGTGTGTTCAGGGCCGGTAAGGGGAAATTCCTGGGGCACCTTCTCACCCCTTGGGGGGTAGAACCTAACCCGGACAAGGTTAAGGCCATAATGGAGCTGGGGTCGCCGCGGAACGCCAAGGAAGTTCAGCGCTTGACCGGAAGACTCGCAGGGCTGAGCAGGTTTCTCTCCCGAGCCGGGGAGAAATGCTCCCCCTTCTTCAAAACCTTACGAGGTAACCAGAAGTTTGAGTGGACAAAAGAATGCGAGGAGGCCTTCCAGGCCTTGAAGAGCCAACTCACCAAGGCTCCGCTACTCCAAGGTCCCAAAGAGGGGGAGGAACTATATCTATATCTCGGGGTCGGGGCAGAGGCCGTAAGCTCCGTCCTGGTTCGGGAGGAAGGCAAGAAGCAGCTGCCCGTCTACTACGTGAGCAGGGTCCTGAGAGAAGCGGAGCTCAGATACCCGATTTTGGAGAAGTTGGCCTTTGCTCTGGTCGCCGCAGCAAGGAAGCTCAGGCCATACTTCCAGGCCCATTCAATTCAAGTAGTGACGGACCACCCTCTCCGCCAGATCTTCGAAGGAGTGGAGCACTCGGGAAGGCTCGCAAAGTGGTCGATAGAGCTAAGTGAATTCAACATTACCTTCGTCCCTCGATTATCCATGAAGGCACAGGTGGTGGCTGATTTCATGGCAGATTATGTGGCCGAGATGGAGGAAGATGGAGCCCCTCGTCATGTTTCGTGGAAGCTGCTGTTGGACGGGGCTTCGGGCAAGAATTCTCTCGGAGGAGGGGTGGTACTGGAAAGTCCCCACAGAGTAAAGATCGAGCAGACACTAGTGATACACTTCCCAATCACCAACAACCAGGCAGAGTATGAGGCGGTGATCGCCGGTCTACGGCTGGCCCAGGAGCTCGGAGTCCATGATGTGGAGGTCCTCACCGACTCGATGGTAATAGCCTCTCAGATCAGGGAGAGTTCGAGACGAGGGAACCTACGCTCATAAGGTACTTGGCCAAAGTGAGAGGTCTCGTGGGAACGTTCAAAACTTTCTCCATCCGGCGTCCCTCGGGAGGAGAGCACCCCGGCGGATCGGTTGGCCAAATCCGGTCCTCGAGCCGGGGGGACCCTGACAGACCTATTCCTCCCTTCGATCGAAGAGGGAGAACTCATGGAAGTAGAGCAGCGACCCTCCTGGAAGGATCCCTTCGTCACCTTCCTTGCAACGGGAAAGTTTCCGGAGGAGGTTCCGGACCAGAGGCGCTTCCGATATAAGTCCGCCTACTACGTGATCCATGAGGGGGACTTGTATCGGAAGACCCTCTCGGGCCTCCTGACCCGATGCATTTCAGAGGAGGAGGTCCCAAGGATCTTGGAAGAAGTTCACTCCGGCGAGTGCGGCAACCACTCGGGGAGCAGGATGTTGGAGGCAAGAATAATAAGGCAGGGGTACTTCTGGCCAACCCTAAGTAAAGACGCGGCAGCCTTCGCCAAGAGGTGCCGGAAGTGCCAAATGTTCGCCCCGCTTCAGCTCATGCCAGCTCAGAGGCTAAAGAGTATCACGGCGCCTTGGCCATTCGCCATATGGGGGATGGACCTGGTAGGACCCTTCCCCCAGGCTAGTGGGCAGAGGAGGTTTCTCCTAGTCATGATTGACTACTTCTCAAAGTGGTTGGAGGTCAAGGCGTTGGCTAAGGTCACCTCCCAGGTAATCCGCAACTTCGTATGGGGGGAGATCATTTGTCGACATGGGCTTCCACAGGCCATAGTCACGGATAATGGTCCGCAGTTCGCAAGCGAGGAATTCATCAGCTTCTGTGGCCAGTTGGGGATAGATCTCAGGTTTGCATCCGTTCACCATCCCAGGAGCAACAGGCAGGTGGAGGCGGCAAACAAGGTCATCGTGAACCTGCTCAAGAAGAAGGTGGAAAATCTGAAGGGCAATTGGGTGGAACAGCTTCCATCGGTCCTGTGGGCCCTAAGAACTACCCCCAGCACCGCCACAGGAGAGACCCCTTTCAAGCTCTCTCACGGCTGCGAGGCCGTCATTCCCATAGAGTTCGAGGTTATGACACCACGGGTAAAGGTCGCCGCAAGTGGAGAGGAAGATTGGAGAGCCGAGAACGAGGAGGAGTTGCGGCTCTCCCTTGACCTCATCGAAGAAGCTCGCGACCTAGCAGCCATTCGCCAAGAAGAGGTCAAGCGGCGGATGGCTAAGTACTTCGACAAGCACGTCAGGGTAAAGCAGTTCGAGAAGGGAGATCTGGTGCTCAAGAAGGTCAACGCGGATGGGAGGTCCGCCGCGGTGGGAAAACTTAACCCCAACTGGTAAGGCCCCTATGTCGTGGAAGAGGCACTAAAGTCTGGGGGGTATCGCCTTCAGAATGTGGAGGGTCAACCTCTCAGCCACACATGGAGTGGCGACGACCTTAAACGCTTCTATCCCTAGCAGTATGTAGTAACAGTGTTTTTGAATAAGAATGTTTTATTTAAACTATGTGTATGAGAGTGATGCCACAGCTTGTAGGAAAGACTTTGAAAGCTCCAGAAATGGCCCCAAGCAGACCCGTTGTCCAGGCTCTCATCTAGCTGGCAGGTCCGAAGGCTAACTCGGTGGCAGGTTCTGAGGTGACGAAGAAAATGGCCCCGAGCAGACCCGCTGTCCAGGCTCTCATCTAGCTGGCAAGTCCGAAGGCTCACTCGGTGGCAGGTTCTGAGGTGACGAAGAAAATGGCCCCGAGCAGACCCGCTGTCCAGGCTCTCATCTAGATGGCAGGTCCGAAGGCTCACTCGGTGGCAGGTTCTGAGGTGACGAAGAAAATGGCCCCGAGCAGACCCGCTGTCCAGGCTCTCATCTAGCTGGCAGGTCCGAAGTCTCACTCGGTGGCAGGTTCTGAGGCGATGAAGAAAATGGCCCCGAGCAGACCCGCTGTCCAGGCTCTCATCTAGCTGGCAGGTCCGAAGGCTCACTCGGTGTCAGGTTCTGAGGTGATGAAGAAAGTGGCCCCGAGCAGACCCGCTGTCCAGGCTCTCATCTAGCTGGCAGGTCCGAAGGCTCACTCGGTGGCAGGTTCTGAGGTGACGAAGAAAATGGCCCCGAGCAGACACGCTGTACAGGCTCTCATCTAGCTGGCAGGTCCGAAGGCTCACTCGGTGGCAGGTTCTGAGGTGATGAAGAAAGTGGCCCCGAGCAGACCCGCTGTCCAGGCTCTCATCTAGCTGGCAGGTCCGAAGGCTCACTCGGTGGCAGGTTCCAAGGTGTTGAGGAAATGGCCCTGAGCAGACCCGCTGTCCAGGCTCTCATCTAGCTGGCAGGTCCGAAGGCTCACTCGGTGGAAGGTTCTAAGTTCTCAAGAGTGGATCTTGTGGGCACTCGCAGGGACCATGCGCCAGTAAAGTAATCTCACCTCTCTTCCTGACTGCCTAAGCAAAACCCCGGTCTGGGCGAATGGTAAGGAGATACGAGTGGGGCAGGAAGCGGGAAGTCAAAAAGGGGCAGCACACCTAAGTCATCTTCGAGCATTCGCTAGGTGGCCAGGACAGTCGCACTACGACCTAGCGCCCTAATGAGCCTAGCGATATATAACGGCGAATGAGAAAGAAATAACGTCCTAATGAGCCCAGCGAGATATAGCGGCGAACGAGAGAAAAGTTGAGATAGCACAAAAATTGAGATAACACAAAAATTGTACTAAATATATATATCTTTTAAGGGCACTCGCCCCGTTCATGATTACATTCAAAAGGTAAGTACAAAAAGAGTAAGAAATACAAAAGGCCCTTCTCAAGGGTCGGCAGATTTCTCGCCTGAAGATCCTTCGCTCTCGCCCGAATCCGGGATGAGGGCGTCTTCCCGCGGCTCGCCGTTATCGTCCTCCGGGAAGGGGATCGTAATGTAGAGCTCGGGAATGACTTGGCGAGCGGAAAGGCATTCGGCCTCCGCCTTCAGATATCCAGCTCGCCGCAGCACCTGCAGCGCATGCTTAACGGCGCTTTGCGCATTCTCCTGCATCAGTTGCTCTAACTCGTGATGGGGGTAAAAGTGCCCCCCACTCCCCGGGTCGAGTGCCGACGCGCCGGCTTCTCGCAACCGTTGGACTTCGGCTTTGGCCAGGCGGACTTCCTCTTCAAGGTCGACCACCCGCGCGCGAAGCATCCCGGCGCTTGTAGCATCCTGAAGAAATGAAATAAAACCTGAGATAAAAGTGCGGCAATCAACAATGGTCATCCGCAGGGGTGAGAGAAAGTATACCTCTGCAACCGGGCGGCGGGTGAGAAGCGCTTCCGCGGCTTCCAGCTTCACTCTGAGCTCAGTCGCCTCCTTAGAGATGAGAGCCCTGGCCTCCTCGACCCCGGCCAGATTCCGTGCCAAGTTGATGCTCCGGCGAGAAGACATGTGCGAGAGCTCCAGGGCCCGTAGCATGGCTCGAGCGGCCTCGTGGGCGAGAACTTGCGTCTTCTCGGCATCGAAGACCTCGGCATCCTCACGGCCATAGAGGGCATACGCAATGGCGTACGCCTCGCCGCTGGCAACGTCGCTCTCTATCCAGGTTGGATGGAGGGTAGAGAGCGAGACCCTGTTCGTGTTTCTGTCCCACTTGACCAGGGGAGCCCCTGAGGGATCCACGTACCTCTCGCCGTTCGGGAAGTTGCGGTGGTCCCTGGGCAGTGGAGGCGGAGGCAGCGACGATCTCGCCTGGACCACCGTCCCATCTGGCACACCCAACCCCAAGGTTGGGGCCGGCACTTCGGTCCCCAGGGTTTGGGCCGGGGCCTCCGTCCCTAGGTTTTGGGTTGGAGCTTTCGCTCCAGAGGTCTCCCCCACAACCCCCTTCCCTTTGATGGAAGGAGGGCATCGCGACTTGCTGGGGGGAGAGGAAGGAGTCGCCGTGGGTTTTCTCTTTTGGCTGCTGGGCTTGGAGGAGGAAGGCCCCTCCCGGCAGGCATCCGCGGCAGCTTGCGCGAGAGGCACGCAAAACCCAGGAGGTTGCGACGAATGAAGGGGGAGGCTACGCACGCCTACATAATATTGCGAATGGTTTTAGCGAATGGTGTAAGAATCACAAAGCCAAAACGAATGAAGGAAGTCTCGGAAACTTACCCTCGCCCTGCGGAATGAGCGGGAGCGAGTCGACGTTTCGCCGGAGATAGACGAGGTCCATCCCGTGCTCCAGAATATATTGGTGGAGTTTGGCCTCGTGCCCCCCTAGTGTCGGAGGGCGGAAGGTTGACTCCTCCTCCTGCACCGGGGCGAGAAGGGTGTTTCCCAGGCTCCCGCTGACGAAGATGAAGCGGCGAACCCAGTCGTGGTTTTTGTTCGGGAGCCCGTAGTGCTTGATCGGGCTTAGACCCGAGAAAAAGGAGATGCCGTTGGTGCAGCGGAAGGTGTAGAGCTTGCGGAAGACGGGCAGCGAGAACTCGATCCCCTCTTCTCGCAAATAGCTCGCGTACCCGACCAGCATGGCGATGGAGTTGGGGTTGAGCTGGCCGGGCACGACCCCGTAGTACCTGAAGGCCTGGCGGAGTTCCGGCCAGATGGGAAGGCGAAACCCCACCTCGAAATGCTCTAGCGGGATCGCGAGAGCACAGGACGAGATGGAGTTTAGGCGCTCTTTCGGCCTGGGCTTTCGCGCCTCGAACCCCGGCGGAATGTAATCCGCAACAGCTGTCAAGTAAGCCTCTTTGGAGAGGTCGCAGGAGTCGAAAGTATGGTTGACGAATGCGCTGGCGCACCTGGCCCTGCCTTCCGCATCACCACCCATTTTGCGAATGTCGAAGGAGAAGGGAGCAGCAGAGAAGGGAGAAGCGCGAGTGCTAGCGCGAGGAAAGAGGGGGAACGGATGGTAAGGTATTTAATACGGTGGTTGAAAGGCCTATTTATAGAAGGACTAAACGGCGTTTGGGCTTTCGAGGTAACGGGTGTGCAGATGGCAATCGCGCCTTCCCAACGCTTCGAAACCCGGGCCGATCCCTCTCGCCCATTAATGGTGAATGCCCTGTGGCTATTCACTCGACGGCCACGCGAAAGAGCTAAGAAAATATTCGGCAATAGCATATCATTCGGCAGTACCCAGGCAAGCTACGAGAAAAACAAAAAACGAGAAATAGAGCATTCGCAAAGCGTAGAGTATAAAATTATTACAGACAAATATAAAAGTCCAACATCCGCAACACAGAAAACGAGGAAAGAAATAACAAGATGGGTGAATGTCGACTAGATCAGAACTCCTCCCAGACCCACCGACCTCGCCTTCGCGACCCAGCTTCCAGGGGCATTCGAGGGCGGTAGTACGCGAGCATATTGGTGATCTCATGGGAAGCCAGTTGGAGTTGGTCCCGGGCTCGCGCGGCGTGTCTTTCGAGAGACAACTCCCCTCCTTCACCCCCCTGGCGCTCCACCGTCGCGAGAAGGCGCGAGTAGTCCCGCCGAAGGTCCTTTAACTCACGCGCGACTCTCAGCCGCACATCATCCACCTGGCCGGCGACGTTCCGCTGGATGTGGATGAGCTTCCCCAAGACCTCCGTGATCCGCTCCTTCAGGGTCGCGTGATCTGAGGAGTCGCCCAAGAAATCAGCGAGATCCCCAGGGGAGGGGAGAGGCGAGAGCATCCCCTCTTCCCCCTCGTTGTAGGAATCAAGGGGGAGGCTTCCCGATAGCCTGCGAAATCACAACTAGATCAGTTGCGGTAACATAAGCGAGTACGATAGGGGCAGGAGAGTAAACTGACCAGGGACGGGTTCCCCATGACCTGAAGGGCGAGACGAATGGGGGAGGACCCCAGACAAGCCCGCGGAAGGTGGTAGAACCTTCCCTTTCCCGGGGCGGTAAAGCGGAGGAGGAGGAGCCGGAGCATTCGTACGATCATCAGCACTGAGGTGCTGACCCAGTTCCCGCTCAGGGGAGACCCTCGGTTCATTCGCGATAACAGAGGGGTTCTTCTGGGCAGGGGAACTTTGAGGAATGGAGTCCCGCAGCGGGACGTCAGGGTTGAGGGCTGCGAGAAGGTAATGGTCAGTAACAAGCAACATGAAAGGAAAATCGAGAGGGTTCACAACTTACTGGATTGAAGTATGGTCTCGCCCGGAGGGGGTGGAGGAGCAAGGTCCAGATCTGGAGGAGGTGCCTCGTCCGCAAGAGGTGGCACCACAGCGCTGTTCAAAACGGCCCCGCGGCCGTCCGCAGGCACCGAAATCCCCTGCGAATGGTCTGAGCGATAGCCGAATAAGGAGGCAGAAACTAAAAAGAAAGGCAGGAGGAATCTTCATACCTGAGTCCTGGGGTCTGGAGGAGTATTCGTCGGAGAGTCCGAGGCGGTCTCGCCTTTTTGGCGATTCATCCGAATCGCTTTGGCTCGCCGCGAGACATATGGGGCGCTCGAGTCTCACTTGGATTTAAGCCAGGGAGCAAATCTGGCAGTTTTGGGGGCGGTTGCAGTCTGGGCCGCAGCCAGGCGTTCGATCATTTCTTGCGAGAGGGGTCTCGTGGAAGGCTTGTGGAAAGACATTGGAAGTGGCGAAAGGTCCAGGGAGAGAAAACTCCGGGCCGAGATATAAAAATGGTCCAGAAAAGTCTGACATGAGGAGGTATATATAGGATGACGGTGGGACCCACAGAGTCTTATGGGTCCAGTCAGCAAGCACTCACCGAATACAGGGTTGGACTGTTCTTTCCGAGCGTAGGAACCGCTCGCAAAGAGCGGGGATTATGTACAACCCGTATTCGCCGAGTGGGTCCCTCAAGCCAACTGGCGAGACCTGGGTCAGCCCGATCATTCGCCCAGGCTAAGGAAGGTGGAGAGATCCCCGGATTAGTGTGGGTACGCTACAGGCGAGAAGAAGTTCGGCGAGTGGTGCCCTCACGGACCACTCGCTCAATAGCATGAGCACTCGTCCAGCTGAGCGGGAGATCGGCGAGTGGTGCCCTCGCGGACCACTCACCCCAAAGGTTTTGAGGGGAAAAAGACCATAATACCCCTGGTGGGCTGCAAATAGCCCTTCAGAACAGCGGGGTTATGCTATCAGCAGACCAATTTGGGGTGCGATTAGTAAAATTAAAAGGCGGATTCAGGCTATTTACAGACCAGCCTAGGAAAAACTATAAATAGACCCTTAAGGGCACCTTGGAGGAGATCCGATTTTAGAGAATCCTCTCCTCCAGGCTAGTTTTTGGTCGGCTGCTAGTGCCCTCCAAGGTGCCCGGTTGAGCTCTGGTTTGGGAGGGGAAGCTCTCTAAGATCTTCCGGGTGTGTGGCGGGACCTCCTCGCTTCAGCCTTGGGTCTTTTCTTATTCTCACATCCACCGTCAAGAGAGTCTAGTGAGGGAGAAGTAAGCATCGGCTGCAACCCCAGTGGGTCCGAACTCAAGAGACCTGTTGCAGGTTTCAACAATGACCCCCAAGTGGGGTCAACCCCCTCACCTTGGTTGACCAAAGTCAACCATGGTCAACTGATGAGTCCTGATCATATACACTTTTATGGACTCATCTAGGCCTTTATTCAGTCTTTTCACCGCACTTTAGCCTTGTTGTAGCTTATATTTGATATTCCATGTTAGGTGCACTTCTAGGCCCATTTTGGTGTGATTTCATGCTTTTCTTCATTAGTAGTTTTCATGCTCCGTTAGGTGCCACTTTAAGTGGCTAGACTGGTGTCGTACGCTGGAACAGGTGTCGTGCAGGTGTTTCTGGTGCAATTCTGCACAGGAACACTGCGCACGATCACCGGTTATATTGCGCACGACCACTGGTCGTGCGCCACTGATCGTGTGCACTTAACCCTTTTTCATGAGTTCTGTTTGGTGCAGTGCGCACTACTATCTACGATAGTGCGCACGACCACCGGTCGTGCGCCATTGTTCGTGCGCACTTTTCATTAATTTTATGAGTTCTGTCTCGACCAGTGCGCACGACCACCGACGATAGAGCGCACGACCACTGGTCGTGCGCCACTGGTCGTGCGCCACTGGTCGTGCGCCACTGGTCGTGCGAACATGTTATTTTATAATTTCTGTCTTTGCAGGCTCCGTCCAGGCAGAGCGCACGATCACAGGATTCTAGTGCGCATGACCACTGGTCGTGCGCCAATGACCGTGCGCACTGTTTAATTCCAGCGCCTATAAATTCCGCTGCTCGCGATTTAGGTCAGATCGCTCGCTGTTTTCCGCCGTTTCTGCTCCAGTTTCGTCCGACTTCGCCCCTCCACCGCCGCCCACCATCTAGAGGTGCTCCGGGCTTGTTCTTCACGCCAATCTTGATCCGGAGTTTCCTCTCGGCCTCCTCCTTCATCCAAGAGCTCCAAAGGAAGACCTAGCCGCCATTGCCATCAAGCAAGAGGAAGTTTGCAACCTCTACCGGATCGTGACACGAAGAAGACGGGTTCATTGGGAAGTGTGACAGCCCTTCTCTACCCCGGACGTAGTTGCGGACCGAGCTTGGACGCGGATTGACAACCCGGCGATTCCAACCGTGAATCTACAACGAGACTTCGGATTCGGTCGATTTCTTGCCTTATTCTTCTCTTATTGATGTGTATATGTTTTAGATCTCATTATTATGATGAAGTGGCACTTAAACTAGATGTATTTCTATTTATTTCATGTCTATGTGAAATATTTGTTGTTTGAGTTGCTTGAGGTGCGCCCCATTCCATCCTCCATCCCGCCGTCACGTTCGTGTGCCGCACTAGCAATTGCTAGTGGCGTGCTTGTCGAAGAGGTGCTTGCGACCCTCATTCCGTTAGCCTACTCGCCCATCCGCCTACCGAAGCGTGGCATAGCGGCCCGTACTCCATCCCGCCTAACGAAGCAGCGCGCTCAAGGCCTGCACTGTTCGATTCCGCTTGCCTACTCGTCCATCCGCCCTTTCGACGCAGCGCGCTCAAGGCCTGCCTAGTCTCCATCCCGCCAAGCGAAGCATTGCATAGCGGCATTGCATAGGAGTAGTTGATAGCTTTTATTTTATTTTCCAAAAGCCAACCCAACTCCCCTGCATTCCATCCGATTTAAGGACTTCAATCTCAAGTCCTTCCTCGAAACCTAACTCCACCTTACTGTGTTCCTCAAGAGACCGACACTCGGGGATTTTCCCCATTATTATTACTTGCGCGACCGGTGCACTTGCCGAATCATCGCATCAAGTTTTTGGCGCCGTTGCCGGGGAACACAGTCGTGTGAGTTTTCTGGAGAGGGAGAATCTGAGAAAGGAGCCCTTCCATTTGTAAATCGCATTTCTTTGTTTTATTTCCTCATTTTCTGTTTTCTTGTTTTTTTTATTAGGTTGCTTTAGTAATTTTTGTTAGGTATAGTATTTTGCACAATAGCATTTTGATTTTGAATCGTTTTATCTTCACACTATGTGGGCACATCTCAATTTCCGTTGCCGTTGGTGTGGAGCTACCTCCCACTCTAGTGATGAATGCCCTACAGAGAATAGTAGGCATAATTCTTATAGCCCAGCATATGGAGCACCGACGTCGTCTGGTACTCCACATGGTGCGCGTAAGTCTTATGGCTACTCTGCTGAGCCTTTACCATCATACTTCTTTTCGGCTCCAGCCCCCGCTGTGCCAAAGAAGCCCGCAAGGCAGTGCCAGTTTTGTCGGAGCACTGATCACGCCCTGAAGGATTGTGCTGCTTTTCGTCGCCAATTGGATGAGGATGACGAGCCGGATATCCGGATCGTCCCGAATCCTAACTCTGGCGGCACACCTTCAACATCCGGTTTTGTGTCCTTGCCACCTTCACATCTTGAAGGGTATGGCGTTGACACAGTCACCGGATGTGCGGCTGATCTATGCACCGACATTGCTGAGCCTATTCTCCATGTGCATCCACCACCCCTAGTGGATTCGATTCTTTGTGAGGAATCGATGCTCGACTTTTATCCGAGCACTATTCCTCTCCCTGTTGTGCATACTACTCTCGTCTCCGACGACATTGTTGATGATGTGTCGCAGGATGAGGTGGTTGATCTGAGTGTTGTGCCTATTCCTATGGAGGAGGACAACCTTCTAGGTGAAGAGGAGTTTTCCTCAACACCGGTGGAGGAAGTCCAAATCTTAAGCCTGGCCACCATTGGTCCCGCCAAATCTTGTAGCATTGATGACAATGCAAACATTATTTTACTTCCCCAACCTAATGGGAGTGAGACCGGGACCACTCCCCCGATTTTTGATTATTTATGTCATTCTTCTCTTTTATTTCCTGACCCCCCTTCTTCATCTGAGCCTGTGCAGGTTGAGTCTTCACAGGTACATCAGGAGGGCTTGGAGCATGATGCTCAAGTCAATGATGAGAGCATCCTCTCATGTGAGGAGGTTGATCCCCCCTCCGTAGAGGAAGCTCCACTCGTTGCCTTCTCCTCCTGCGGACCTGCTGTGGGCGATACCTTGCTGGGCAAGGATAGTTTTGGTGAGATGAGTGAGGACCAGGCCTCCTCCTCTTCTTACTTTCTTTTCCCTCTACCTGTGAGGAGCAGGTATTATTATTTAGGTAGAGGGGTGACTGCCTTATCTCCGTATCGGTACCAGCTACCGAAACGGATAATGGAGCAGTTACCTATGCATTTTCTTTTTCATAGGCCCATTAGCTAGAACCGTTTTAATTTAGAATAAGTCGTGCTGGGATGACAATAACCCCAGTAGTTATCTTTCTTTTCTGCATTTTTATTTCATCTAATCATGTTTAGTTAGTAATATTTCTTTTCAGTTTTCTATTTTCTTTTGTTTTTGCGGAGCTGACCCCTGCATGTATCTTTTCTGGATGGCGGATGCTGCAGCTTCATTTTAGCTTACACGCCAATCTTCTGGTGTGCTCATTTCTGAGCACTGGGTACTCTCTTTCCCTAGCCTTTCCCGATTTTCATGTCATATATTCTGTGGATTGTTTAGTTTAAGTCTGGGGGAGAGTAGTTTTGTTTACCCGCTCACGTGCACTATTGCACTGCATACTAGAAGATTTCATTTAAATTGTTGTTCATTTTCATTGCACACCACCGCACCCACTTGAGTGCGTACTCGCCTGTATGCATGCTCTGTTGTGAATTTAATTCTTCTGCTTATTTGGGAAAGTCTAGGTGATGGCTTAGGACTATGTAGCAGAGTAAAATGTTGACTCCAGTAGTGCTCCTAGTCGAGTGCTCGGTTGCATAGAAATGTGTGAAGATTAGATTTCTCTTTATACCTATGGTTCTATATTTTTCTCTATTAGTGTAAATATTGTTTACTCTACTCAAATGGTGAATCCGGTGGAATCAAACGGTAGCATAGGGATGTGTGTAAACGATCGCTAGACTCGTATTGCTTGAGTCGGGAGAAAGGAGAATCTTTCTCGGTGGCTAGAACTTGCCCCAAGCGATTCTTGAAACATTGGCATAGGATAGTTCTAGTGCGTGAGAATGACGTAGGCCATTATTTTGGCTCGGTTGAACTTTTTATTTCATGCCTATCGTCTACCCTTGCTAGCCCCTTTGTGCCTACCCTTTTCTTGATTCAGCTCCACATTTATTTCACCAAAGCCTAAAAGCCTAGCCTAGTCACACACCCAAATCTGAGCTTTAGTTGTAGTTTCATTTACATTTTGGGGGGTGTTGATTGTGGTGTCTATTATGTGAATCTGTGGATGTGCTCATTTGAAAATTTTGCTGAAAGGAAAAAAAAAAGAGAAAAAAAAGAGAAAAACGAGTTTTATTGAAAAAATCATGTAGAAAAATTATGTATTGGGAGTAGGCGGTGCACACACCTATGTTGCAAAAGTTCAAGTCTGGGGGTGTGGTGCACTTGCATTCGATTTTGGTGCGCGGGTAGTTATTTTTAAAGCTCATTTGGGTTATGTGTTTAAACCATTTTGTTTATCATCGTTTACCTCACCGTAACCCAAGCCCCATCTCTAACCTAAAGTCCTACCGACTCACGCTATGAACCAATCTAGTGTCGTGGAGAGAATGTGTCCGGGCAAGCCTATGGTCACCGACACTGATGGATTTCGGTGGAGTTTATCCGGCACCCCAATCTTGAGCAATGCTCATCTCAGCATTTAGTTTACTTTCTCCGTCTGCATGACCGAACGATTCACCGTAGTTCACCATTTTGAGTAGTTGTAATATGCTTTTACTCTTTTAGAAATATATAAACTGTTTATATAATCAGAAATCTTCTCTACTATTCTTTTTATGCACGTGAGTATGCGACTTCGCATGATACTCTGTAGTGTAATCATTAAGCCATCTACTGTTCTTTCCCCGTTCGCATGGAATTTGTTTGCTCGGGACGCGCAAACAGGTAAGTCTGGGGGTGTGATGAGTCCTGATCATATACACTTTTATGGACTCATCTAGGCCTTTATTCAGTCTTTTCACCGCACTTTAGCCTTGTTATAGCTTATATTTGATATTCCACGCTAGGTGCACTTCTAGGCCCATTTTGGTGTGATTTCATGCTTTTCTTCATTAGTAGTTTTCATGCTCCGTTAGGTGCCACTTTCAGTGGCTAGACTGGTGTCGTATGCTGGAACAGGTGTCGTGCAGGTGTTTCCGGTGCAATTCTGCACAGGAACACTGCGCACGATCACCGGTTATATTGCGCACGACCACTGGTCGTGCGCCACTGATCGTGTGCACTTAACCCTTTTTCATGAGTTCTGTTTGGTGCAGAGCGCACGACCATCTACGATAGTGCGCACGATCACCGGTCGTGCGCCACTGTTCGTGCACACTTTTCATTAATTTTATGAGTTCTGTCTCGACCAGTGCGCACGACCACCGACGATAGTGCGCACGACCACCGATCGTGCGCCACTGGTCATGCGAACATGTTATTTTATAATTTCTGTCTTTGCAGGCTCCGTCCAGGCAGAGCGCACGATCACAGGATTCTAGTGCGCACGACCACTGGTCGTGCGCCAATGACCGTGCGCACTGTTTAATTCCAGCGCCTATAAATTCCGCTGCTCGCGATTTAGGTCAGATCGCTCGCTGTTTTCCGCCGTTTCTGCTCCAGTTTCGTCCGACTTCGCCCCTCCACCGCCGCCCACCATCTAGAGGTGTTCCGGGCTTGTTCTTCACGCCAATCTTGAGCCGGAGTTTCCTCTCGGCCTCCTCCTTCATCCAAGAGCTCCAAAGGAAGACCTAGCCGCCATTGCCATCAAGCAAGAGGAAGTTTGCAACCTCTACCGGATCGTGACACGAAGAAGATGGGTTCATTGGGAGGTGTGACAGCCCTTCTCTACCCCGGACGTAGTTGCGGACCGAGCTTGGACGCGGATTGACAACCCAGCGATTCCAACCGTGAATCTACAACGAGACTTCGGATTCGGTCGATTTCTTGCCTTATTCTTCTCTTATTGATGTGTATATGTTTTAGATCTCATTATTATGATGAAGTGGCACTTAAACTAGATGTATTTCTATTTATTTCATGTCTATGTGAAATATTTGTTGTTTGAGTTGCTTGAGGTGCGCCCCATTCCATCCTCCATCCCGCCGTCACGTTCGTGTGCCGCACTAGCAATTGCTAGTGGCGTGCTTGTCGAAGAGGTGCTTGCGACCCTCATTCCGTTAGCCTACTCGCCCATCCGCCTACCGAAGCGTGGCATAGCGGCCCGTACTCCATCCCGCCTAACGAAGCAGCGCGCTCAAGGCCTGCACTGTTCGATTCCGCTTGCCTACTCGTCCATCCACCCTTTCGACGCAGCGCGCTCAAGGCCTGCCTAGTCTCCATCCCGCCAAGCGAAGCATTGCATAGCGGCATTGCATAGGAGTAGTTGATAGCTTTTATTTTATTTTCCAAAAGCCAACCCAACTCCCCTGCATTCCATCCGATTTAAGGACTTCAATCTCAAGTCCTTCCTCGAAACCTAACTCCACCTTACTGTGTTCCTCAAGAGACCGACACTCGGGGATTTTCCCCATTATTATTACTTGCGCGACCGGTGCACTTGCCGAATCATCGCATCATCAACATAGCCCATTAAAGAGAATATTGGGCCCAAATTGAATGGGACCCAACCCCCATCCTCTAGCCAATTACTCATGGACCTAAGGCATTCCCACCAGCCCTAGACTGAACTTAACACTAAGCTTGATTAATCAAATGAAGGGGGGAGGACCAAAAGTTGATCAAAAAGATTAAAGCATAAAGCAAAAGCTAAAAGCAATCACCCCCTCCTCCTCACTTCTCCTCCAATCAGCCTAGGGGCCTTCCCTAATTGCTGGGGGTCTGAGATTGACCCAGATGGAAGCAGGAGGCCGGCAGCTACAGGAGGGTGGCAGCAAGGGGCACAACCGAGGTAGCCTAGTTTCAAATCAGCCTATAGAGGCCTCCCCATCCCAATCCAACCTCACCATTAGCTTCAGGAGGTAGAGAGTGGTTGAGAACGACACCTGGAGCAAAGATTTTGCTGGAGAATAGAGATCGGGAGCGGGATCGCCGGAGCAAGGAAAATCCATGGCCAACCGTCGCCCGAGCCGCCGCCACGCGCCAATAGTGGTTCGTTTCTCCTCCCGTCCCCCCATGCTAGCTTCTCATCACATAATGCTGAAGGATCGGGCTCAATTGAGCCCGGATCCACCTCCAAAATCCATGGATTTCGGCTCGATTCGTGACACCCAGGATCACCCGAAAACGCCTCCTCCGGCCGCCATGTCGCCGGGAAGTCGTAGCCCCGACCACCACGAAGGTGGTGGCGGTGGTGGCCGGCCGTGGTGGCCACCAGGTGGCCGGGAAAGGGAGGAGTAAATCGTCCCAGCGCGGTTGAATCCCAGCCATTGGCTGAGGAAGAAGACGTTGGCGTCGCCGTCTGATTTGCGCCAAGATTCGTGCAGATCTTTATTTTCCTGTATTTAATTAATTCTCTATACTTGCTATTCTGCCTCTAAAATTCAATCCTCTTCAAATATAAATTAGGGCCTCCTAGTGGCTGAACTAGAAAAAGTTCCCAACATGAAAGTTGTAGGCCTTGGTCTTAACTTCCATTTGGCTTTGAGTTTAGGTGATTTGGTGACCCACGGCTCCCTAGGGAGCTGTTTTACTAGGATTGGTCCTACACTAGGTCAGTCCACTAAATTAATTACCTAGGTCAAACCCTTCAATCTTTGGAGCTGTGCTTTTAACCATGGGTTGGTATACCTTAGGGGCACCCCCTGCCATAGGTACAGCCCTTGGTGGACAATTTTACCTAGGGTTTTTGTGGTAGTTAGAATATTTAAATTAAGTTGATTTTTGGAGCATATGATGTCCAAATGACACCAAACTTTGGTGGCATGCTCTTTTGTACATGAATAGTGCCTACCTAAAATTTCACTCCATTTGGAGTTAATTTGATATGGAAAATAGGAAACCCTAATGAGGGCCTTTAAGGGTCAAATTAGGGTTTAGGTCATTTTGAGGAGTTGAGTGTGTTAGCCTCCTCCCATCATAATGGATATGTGGGTATGGATATACAAAGGCATGTGGCACACCCTAGTGATCCATTTGGAGCCATTAGGGTGGTGTGACCTAAAACCCTAAGGGAAAACCCTTAAGGGTGCAAAGTGAGATTTGTGAAGGGCATGGGAACAAATGTTCTTGCCTTGGCTCAGAACTTTGTAGATATGTTTGTAGGAGCATAAAATAACTTAGTTAATTTAATGAGAATTTTTAGAGGTATTTAAGTATTTTTCTTCCTAATAAATGAAATTGCCACCCTTTCCTTAATAAAATGAAATGCATAGTTATAGGACCTTGTATGGTGTTGAAACTCTATAAGTGGCTAATTAGGGATGAAAATGGACTATAGTAATTTTGTTATGATTTATTGAAGTATTATTCCTTGTGTAGGAAATTTTAAGTACTTGCTAGCTAAAGAGAATTTAATCTTGAAAAATACCAAATCATGGGGATAAATTGTGAAACTTGATTTTCTGTCATTCAATACTATTATAAGACCATGATAATTATTTGGGAGCTTGTAGAATTATATTTCATGTACCTCATGTAGAAATTGGATTTTTCAACCCATGAGTATTAAATCTTTTTAAAATGTCAAATCATGGGGCATTGACATGATACTTGGTGATCTGTAATTTTAGGTTAATATGTGTCCATGATAATTGTTTGGGAGCTGGTAGAATTGTATTTCTTGTACCTCATGTAGAAATTGGGATTTATACCACTTGAGTATTAAATCTTTTTAAAATATCAAATCATATGGTAATGACACAATCCTTTGGTAGAGGACTCTAGATTCCTATCTGGACACTTGGTAATTTTTGGAGAATTTGCAGAAGTAAAATACTATTATTCCTAATTATAGTGGCATTTTGGTAATTATACAACTATGATGATTTAGTAGGCCAAATCACACCCTAGGGTCATGGAACTCAGTGAACCACCTTGATATGGGATATTACCTTACTTATAATTTTCATGTAGCATGAGGAATCATTTTGAGGGTAGTTCATGTGCAATTTGACTTAAGGCCTTAACTACTTTAAATTATATTAAATACCAATTTAATATGGAAAATTATGAAAATTGGAACATACCTTATTAAGGTCAGTGGGACCATAGGATAATTATTAGAGACCTTGGTGATGAGTTTTTAGAAGGATTCCCTTATGGGGTTGATGGATAGTTCAACTTAGTGGTTTGCGTTTTGTAAAAACAGAATTTTGAATTTTAGACAATTCAGACCCCTAAGTAGTGTTTAGGAGTTATATCCAATCATTAAATGAGTTATAGTACACCATGATTCAAGGAGGGTCAATCCTAAGGTTAGTTGTGAGGTTGTGCTGGAGTTATTGTAGGAGGAATGGAGGTACGTCCAACCCAATTGGGTGGGACGGGAGATGAACTAAGTCACATTAACTATATGAAATGATGAGGGGTGAACCAAACGTTAAACACCAACTAAAGTAATTGTCTTGAGGAGGATTGTGGGGTTGAGCCCATTGATCTGTAGTACCGTTAGGGGCCGCTTACGGAGTACACCGCGGGAAGTCCAAGATTCACCCTAAATATATCGCTAACTAAATTGTAGGCAAGAGTAGCCTAATTAGATCTGCAAACTAGTATGGATCTCCTCCGGAAAGGAGATGGGTTGGATCAACTTGTGTGTTAGTCCCTGAGCCGGAAGCTCGGGTGGACATGTTAAGCACCTGTTTCTTATGCAATTAGTGGCGAGTCTTCGGTACTAGGCCAGTCGTGTCACCGACGGTAGTACATTGACTCAGGTGAGGGTGAGGTTTAGAGGGCCGGTAAGTTTGAGTACCGCGGTCTGGAGGATAATCCCTAATAACCCACCCCGACCTTAAAGTCTGGTGGATTCCAGCAAGAGTACGCAGGAGCTCCGCTGTTGTGTTCTTAGCGTTGATGCGTACATGAGGTCTAGGCTTGGTAGTGCCCATACCCGCCTAGGATGTGGAGTGCCCGATCCACTTCCACCGTGAGCCACGACGGTCGGTACCCGAAAGGTTGGCTTCCTTTCAAACAAATTGGGAACTATAAAGGTCTATGCGCATAGAGTCGTGTGGGTGAGTCACATTGCATAATCACATTAAAACATCATAATCACAGCATAGCATAACATACGCATTAGCATACCCCCCCATCACATAAATTAGTATGGGCTCTTTTATATGATGAGTTTCCTGGACATCTTAACTTATATGTTGTATGGGCGTTCATATAAGTTAAGGTACGATCTGTGATGATAGTTTAGATTTACTTACTGCACCGCATTTTCTTTCTACTTTTCTGTTTACTTCATTGCTCTATTTACTGCCTTATATTTGCACTATACTGCTAGCTAGATTTTACTGCTTTACTTATACCTGCTAGTTTAGTGTCATGTCACCACCTTTTCGTTTACCCCATGTTGTCCTCCGCTTCTTCCTCCTGCTCGGTACCTAGGAGTCGTGGAGGGAGGCGAGAACAAAACGGCTTAGTCTATATGACTAACGGTCGTTGTGACCGCAGGAGTTCGAGGAGACGGAGTTGTCCCGCGCGCAGCAGGACGAGATGACAGGACCTGAGCAGCGGATGCAGCGTACTACCACGACGCCACAGGTTGATGGCTAGATAGTTAGATTTCCGCATTTTGAGAGTTTTGTTGTAGTTTCTGCATGTTGTAGAGAGAGAGAGAGAGAGAGAGAGAGAGAGAGAGAGAGAGAGAGTACATTATTTTGGATATGTATCGGGCATAAGCCCCTTTTTGCTTATACCTCTCTTTGGACTTTCTGTATTCATTATATATATAAATATGATGCTGTGATTGTGGACATGCCTTCATTTATGTACTTACCTTTTTGGCATATTTTACTTATGATCATATAACCAGCAGGGTTGGTGCTGAGCGGTGTTAGTCAACTCGAGTGTTGGTGACACCGCAAGGCAGCGATTCTGGGCAAAGGTCCACCTCAACCGTGTGATACGGGAGAGTTTTGAGTTTTCAAGTACCCGAACGGGTTTTGGAAAAAGAGATCTTACACACTGCTGCCCTACAACTCAGAGGAATACACCTCCTACATCTCAGACCACCTCCTGGTCCAACCTTAGGCAACAAGCCTTACTCCTCAGGCTAAACATCCCTACAATCTCAGGCAAACCAGCCCTATAATCTCAGGCAAACCAGCCCTACAAGCTCAGGCAAACAAGTCCTACACACTCAGGCAAATGCCCTACAAACTCAGGCAAAAATCCTTACAAGAAAAAGATGTTTTTAGAAAAGTTCTACAGCAGAAATAACCTCTTGTAGATCCTGCACAGTTTGTGCTTTCCTGTAGCTGAAGATGTTGATTACAGCAACAATCTGATCTTCCTCTTCAATAGAAGGATGGAAGATCACCTTGCCCCTTCTGGTGGAGGAGCTGTCTTCTTCTCTCAGTTTCTTCTTCTTTTTCAGTAAGCAGGAAGAAAGTCGAGAGCAACAGCTATCGTCAATGGAGAAAAAGATTCAGCTATCAACTATACTTTGGAAAGTGCCCTAACTATTTCTTTTATCTTCAACTGCTCTAAGTTGATCTCCCAAGAGGTATGGGAGACATTAGTGGTCCCATGCAGCTTTTCTGCAACTTGCGCCAACAGCAGAACCCTCCATATCATGTTTGAACTGTCTCAGCGGTTAGGCTGAGATGGTCAGCCGTCTTAGCGGTTTTCTTCTTTCTAGTTCCAGCGGATCTGCTGAGACAGACAGCTGTCTCAGCGGTTTTCTTCTATCTGCAGCTTAACTGGCCCAGACACCTTCTCAGCGGCTCCTAGCCTTGTCTCAGTGGTTCAGCTGAGACTGAGAGCTTGTCTCAGCTGTTTTGACAGTAAACAAGCTGAACAACTCCAACACCTTGTTAAGTCCTAACCCTGCATGCTTATGAGATAGAAATAGGGTTTATCAAATACAACTTGTCCTTAGCATTGAAAGTGATGCCTCTTCAAATCAAGGGAACATTGAGGGCAATATTCCCAACAAGCGCTTCCGCTCCAACCTGCTCCATGAGATGTGCTCCTGCTCGCTCCTTCCTCATGAGAAGCGCTCCCATTCGCTCCTGCTCTACTGGAAGCGCTTTCGTGCTCCTGCTCGCTCCTGCTCGCTCCTGCTCCACGTGAAGCGCTCCCGCTCGCTCTTGCTCGCTCCCGCTCTCGTATGGTCCCCAAAAGGCGCTTTCGCTCATCCCCGCTTCGCAGAAGGCACTCCCGCTCATCCCTGCTCTGCGGGACACACCAACATCATCCATCGCCGGCGGTGGCGGTCGCCGGCCACCACTACTACCAGGGAGGCTGCCCGGGCTGCCCAGCGTGACCGAGGGGAAAACTCATCATAACCTTGAAATTGACGATCCGTGTGACCCAAATCAAGCATTCTCATTCGCTCGTCCAGGAATCAGCATGACGTAGTTACCAGAACGCCCTCCTCAAAAACTATAAAAGGGGGGTCAGGCCTCCATTTGGAGGGACTTTTGGGTATTGAGAGAAGAAGGGGCTCTTAAGTTTTTCGGCGAGGACTCTTGGAAGATCTTCATTGTCCTTCAAGCTCCCCTCGACGTCTTGGATCCAGGATGCTCCACACCGTTCTGCTCCAGGCAGCTCCTTAGCGTTTTGCTCCAGGCAGCTCCATAGCGGTTTGCTCCAGGCAGCTCCATAGCGTTTTGCTCCAGGCTGCTCCGCAGCGCTCTGCTCGGGATAGCTCTACCAAGTTCCACGCTCAAGGTTGTCCACGAGCACGCTTCACCAGGCTCATCTCCTAAGTGTTGGGAGGACTTAGCAAAATCTTTGTAACGAGCGATGGTTTGTCACCCTCGAAAAACAACTCTCTTTGTAACTCACAAAACTAGTGGATCATTCAGAATTGGGCTAGGCCCCGTGGTTTTTCCCTTTCTGGGGTTTCCACATAAAAAACTCGTTGTCTAATGTTGGTTCTCACTTTTGACTGTTTGCGCGTTCGACTCACACTCGAGCTAAGGCGGTTCAGCTTGACCGCTCTAGAGAGCGTTGAACGACCCACAACAATCATTACGTTTACGACCGCCTCCACCGTGTCAAACCGACCCTAATTGTATGAGGTCTCATTGCCACTCTTTTGACCTTCTTAATAAATATGAAAAGACGAAGGAGCCCGAGATAGCGGTCGATGTTGATTAGAGCTTTCAATAGCTCGGTAAGTTGTATCGAGCGCGACTTGGTCGGCTACTTCCGGCTGTTGCGCCATGATCGAATGCGATTGAATTCCACGAAGTGCGCCTTTGGCGCAACCGCGGGAAAGTTCTTGGGTTTCATGTCGACCTTTCAAGGGATCGAGGCAAATTCTAAAAAAATAAAGGCGTTGGAAGGAATTTTGCCCCCTCGCTCCATTAAGGAGGTGCAGCGACTCAACGGGCAGATAACAACACTCTCCTGGTTTTTGGCACGAATGAGAGACAAATACCTCCTCTTCTTCAAGGCACTCAGTGGGGCTCGCAACACTGGCTTCCAGTGGATGGACGAATGACAAGCAGCATTCGAGCTCTTTAAGGAGTACTTGTCCTCCCCCCGCTGCTCTCAAAGCTCGTGTTGGAACAACCTTATTGCTGATTTGGGCTAGGATCACTATATGTTGATTAGGATCTGTATTGACCCCATTGTATAGTCTTAGGGTCAAGTTTTAGGCTGATTAGATTTGTCAGAACTTAGGAAAATTCAAGCTCAACCAATGGCGAGTGGCGCTCGACGAATGACCAGCTTCGTTCGACAAATTGTTTTCAGCAGACTGAAGAAATATAGCCAGTTCCAGTACTCGACATTTTCTGAGCAGCGCTCGACAAATGGCTAGCAGCGCTCGACGATTTCTAGCCAGCGCTCGACAAATGGCTAGCAGCGCTCGACGAATTCTAGCCAGCGCTCGACAAATTCCTTTCTGAAGCTCAGAATAATATTCACAGTTGGATATCAGTTCTCTGAACACAAATCAACAGAATAACGGATATATTTATTTCTTCTTGGACGTATTCATTCAGCCATGTAAGGATATCTTTCTTATTTATTATATCCTTATATTCTTTCTATTCCAAGAAAAAGAATAGTCGTTGACATTTAATGCCAAGGCATCTTTCTCGACAAAAGGAATTGAAAGGACCTGCCAAAATTGTTTTGGGTGGCTACCTAGTTCCAAGAAGGATTTAAGTCAGAAAAATATATTCCTTAAAAGGCAGAAGATTTGAATTTGAATATAGACAAGTTATCAGAGAAGAAAATTATCAACAGAGACAGTCGATTTTCTTACAGAGAACAGAGAAAAACTTCACCATCTCTCAGCCTCTCTGTTATCACAGAACAAGGAGAACATAAGAAGTATTAGAGAAAGAAGAAGAAGAGAATATACTATTCTTTCCAGTTTTCTTCCTCATCAAGGCAGCATCCTCATCATTCTGAGAACAAGATTCAATTTCTCAGATCTGCTGCAAGATAAAGTCTTTCAAAGAGCAACAACAATCTGAAGATTAATTTCTTCCAGATAATCTGCTACAAAGACTTCTGGTTGAGAAAGCTCAGTCCACAAACTGTCATCAACTCTCATCAGACAGGGGGAACTTTCTGCTTTAACACCATTTGTCTTCTCTCAGATCATTGACAGAGAAGAACATTCTAAACCTTTTATCTCATCTTGTACAGGGTTAATTCTCCCTTCAAAAGTTTACCCAGTGGTGGCAAGACACCTTATCAAAAAATCCTTGTGTGATTTTTAAGCACCTTATCAAAAGCTTATTGGTGTGTGGACACCTTATCAAAAACCCCTTGGTGCCTGGGCACCTGATCAACCCTCCTAGTGGATTCCTACCAAGGGTGGTAGAAGAGTAGACGTACCCAGATTTATTGGGGAACTACTATAGCTCCTTGTGTCTTCTGTGCTTGCTTATTTCTGTGTGCTTGTGCTGTGTGTTTTTTACTGTTTCTGTCTTTATCCTTAACTCTCACTGATTACACATATACTTAAACAGTATTTTAAATTCCGCTATAAAACTAAATAAAAAGTTTCAATACTCTATTCACCCCCCCCCCCCCCCCCCCCCTCTAGAGTAATTTAAGATCTGACCTCCACTTTCAGCCCGACACTGGAGAAGTCTTATTCCTGTTCCTGGAAGTATCACCCCACATCATCAGCTCAATACTGGTCAAAGAAGAGGGAGGATTCTGGCGCCCCATCTATTATCTCAGCAAGGTGTTGACTGACACCGAGGCCCGGTACCCGGCGGCAGAGAAGACTGCTCTTGCATTAAAGTTGACAGCAAGAAGGCTTAGGCCATACTTTCTGGCCCACACCATCAAGGTGCTGACACAGCTACCGCTGCGGACGATCCTCCAAACACCGAAAGCCTCGGGCAGACTGATAAAATGGTTCGTCGAGTTCGACGAATTTGACATCCAGTTCTTGCTCAAGCCAGCCATCAAATCGCAAGTCCTGGCCGACTTCGTGGTGGAGTGCACTCTTCCGGTAGAGCTTGATGCTGACCCCAACTGCAAAACCCCCGCCCGGTGGGACCTTTACGTTGATGGTGCTTCAGGGGTTGAATGAGTCGGTGAAGGGATTCTGCTGATAAGTCCATAGGAGGCGGTCCTCAAGTATGGGCTCAGGCTGAAGTTTCCAGCTCACCAACAATGTGGCTGAGTACGAGGCCTTGATCGTCGGGTTGCGGTTGTCAATTGACTGTGGGGTGGAGAGTCTAACAGTACACACTAATTCACAGTTGGTGGTCTCTCAGATCGAAGGAGATTGTGAGGCAAAGAATGACCAGTTAGCGAAGTACCTCCAACTGGTGAAAACCCTCCTCTTAAAGATCTCGACACATCAGATCCTGCATGTCCCTCGGGAGGAGAATACCAGGGCGGATTAGCTCTCTAAGCTAGCAATCTCCCCCACAAGGTACCAGACCAGGCGTCAGCAAATTGAATAAATTATGATGCTAAACATTCGGGGACCCTGGGAAATTGAAGCTATAGACGAAGGAAGCCCAAGCTGGATGTGACTCATACACGCTTCTCTGGATCACAGTTTGCTCCCTCAAGACCACTCAGGCACTCCAGGCCCTACAACTCAGATCTGCAATAGATCCTACCTCAGGTTCTCACAGAACCCTACAGCTCAGACTCAAAGAGTCATACAGAAAATATTACGTTTACAATAAAGAAGAACACTTCACAGAATAGAGAATAGAAATTTCCTGAAGTTTCTTCTGAGACCATATGCAGACGGCCTCTGGATCTGAAGAGAAGGCCTTGAAAGATATTCACTGATGCACAGAAGGTTCCCTTAGATCCTTTTCTTCAATCTGGAACAAGCTTATCAGTCGATGATGTCTGACTGAACCTTGGAGAACTGACACTACTAGAAAAATGAGTATTAACTACACTTTTTTTGCCAGGGTTCAAAAATCATGGCTAATACAATAGTATTAGCCATGATTGCAAAACCGTGTCTAATAATTAGGTTTTAGCCACGACAGCAAAAAAATGTGGCTAATAAATTCTGTATTAGCCATGACAATAAAAAAGCGTGGTTAATAAGTAGGTAATAGTCACGCCAAGAAAAGACCCATGGCTAATACTCAAGTATTACCCACGACAGACCATGAACCCGCGTGTTTACGTAATAAGAGCGCTCGTTTTCTATTTTCCCCCAATCGGTGTGCCTTCCTCTATCATGTCTTCTCCTCTATAGAGATTAGGGAATGAGAACGGCGCGGTGAGACAAGGACGAGCGGAGCAGGGCCGCTGTCTTCTTCTCCATCACATGCATGCAAGCGTGCTCACTGGAGAGTAGCACCTTGACAATCATCGAACTCTTGATCGTCTCTATTGAAAACCCTCAGGCCCTCTTCGACTCCGCCGAAAGCTAAATCCTACTTCAACGCTGCGCCGCCAGAAGTTCAAATTTGTCACCCTCCCCAACAAAAACCCTCGAGCCCTCTTTGACGCCGCCGGAAGATCAACATTGATGCCACATACTGCACATGTGCCCCTCCTCGATTACCCTCTTCTCTTCATTATTCTTCCTCTGATCTGCGTTAATGCCTCCAGGTATATTTCCTTATTTCGATTTTACGATTTTTATGCATGTTATGTAATTTCTATCAAAAGGTTGTGTCAATGCTTTATAAGAACTCACACTGGTATTGTTTTATACATCAAACATGCTTTATTTGCATGTTTTGATTGTGCAAAAACTCCTACTGCTACTATTTTTGGACAACAATCTCGCCTTATTTCCAGATTTTTGTTGTGCACTAATATGAATGAATCATTTTAAGGCATCTTCAGGAAATAATGGACTATGAAAGTTTTTGACCCATTGGAGAAGGTAAAAATGTAAAGGTATATTCGGACAAATAACGGGCTCGGGGGCTTTGCGCGTGGAAACCCTAGGTATTCTTATATATATATATATCTAGTTGGGGGCAACGGGGAGGGTGTTCCACATTGACACCCCTTCGGATGTTTCGAGCATCCTTCACATTCTCGAAATTTGCCTAAGGGTTTGCTCCCGTCCGGTTCCCGTTCACGATCGCGAGAAAGGAGTTCGTGAAACTCCCGAAGCCACCGCTCACTTTTGTGAATAGCCGATCGCCTTCCCCGCTCCCGTGCGCAGCAGCAGATTGCACCGCCCTGGCCGCCGATCGATCGCAAGGGTTGTCGTCCCTGATCCTGTGTTTCGTTCCCGGGCGCTCGTCGCTGCTGCAGAGTCGTCTTCCTCCGCCACTCTTTTCTTGCGGGAGATCGTCGTCGCTGTGAGGTCTCGTCTCTGCCTCCCGCCTGCAAGCGCGACTCGTCTCATCTGCCCGTCTCGAGCGCGTGCTGTCGCAGGGTTGCCCGTGCGTTGTTGCCGCTCGGATCCAGAGACGCGCCACTGCCTTCGCTACTCCAAGTTCCAGATCTGCAGTGTGCAGTCTCCGGAATCGCCGGATCCTTAGCCTCCCGCCTCAGATCCGCAGCGCCGCCGCTTCCATCGTCCAGATCTGCTGTCTTCTTTGCTGCTGCCGCTGATGCCCTAGCCCGCAGATCTGCCTCAGTGGCTCCTGCCCTAGCCCGTTGATCGTGCGCTCTTTGTTCACGCACGACCTCTGCCCGTGCGTCCAGTTAAGGAGATGAGGAACTCTAGCTTTTCTTCTCCAGTGCCCATGAATAAATTGGAAAAATTCACGGCCTTCGAGTTCAATGATTGGAAGCTGAACACCTAGTTCGGGATGAAGTACCTGAACGTCTTGTACACCCTCAAGACTACTCGTGCTGACGTTGCTGGGACTGAAGACGAGGCACAGTGGATCGAAGACGAGGACTTCTGCAGGGATTACCTGCTGAACTGCCTCTCCTCTAGCCTGGCCAAGAACTACATCAAGATGCAGTCTGCCAGGGAGATCTGGGAGGCACTAGAGGAGCACTTCAAGCAGGAGGAGGACTTCTTTAAGGCTCATCTAGTGGACAAATTCCATTCCTTCAGTTTCGACGAGGAGAAATCCATTCTCGCTCAGGTATCAGAATTTGAAAATTTAATTGATTCCTTGCATAGTGAGTCTATTAGTCTGCCTGATAGCTTTGTTGCGGGCACGATTGTGTATAAGTTGCCCTCCTCGTGGTACAATTTCAAAACGGAAATGTACCGCAAGAAGATGCAGGTTGGTCTGAACGACCTCAAGCGTTTCATACGCATTGAGGACGAGAACAGGATGAAGCACGCTTTGGAAGCTGTTGGCAAGCAGAAGGCTGCTGCCAACATGATTTAAAGCTCCAAGCGGCCTCCTCCCACTCTCAATACCAAAACCTCTCGTAGTAGCCCCCAGACTGCAGGCCCGAGTAAACCATCTATGAAATTTAAGGGTAAATGCTATAACTGCAACAAGTGGGGACACTGCACATCTGACTGCAAGCTACCGAGGAAAGAGAGAACCCGGGCACCACAAGAAGGCAACCAAGCCCATCTGGTCAGCCAAGCTGAGCCATCTGACTTTGTTGCCATGGTCGGACATGCGCAGGCCAGCACTGAGTGGTACCTGGATTCTGGGGTAGCGTGCCACGTTTGCAACAATGCTAATCTTCTGACAGAGCTGAAGGATGCAAAGGAATCAGTAACTGTGGCAAATGGAGACACAACTGACGTCATAAAGGTGGGGAACGCAACTCTGGTGCTCTCCTCAGGTAAGTCTGTAATTTTAAAGAACGTTAAATTTATTCCTTCATTAGGTGCTAATTTAGTGTCTATTAGTTTATTATGTGATGCGGGTATGTCGCTTAGCATCTGTAGCGGTAGGGTAACTCTGTCAGTTAACTCTCACTATTTTGGATGTGCTTCTGCCCAAAATAGGATGTATCATCTGAGTCTAGCAAGTGAGGTAGTCCAACAAGTTCAATTGAACTTAGTTAGCCCTAGGACTCTACACGAGAGACTAGGACACGTAAACTACAGGAAAATGTTCCAAGTAGTTAGAACTCACAAGATCACATTAGACACTAAGTCTCCACTTGAAAAATGCGAAGTGTGCGCTCAAACTAAGATCACTAGGAAACCTTTTGGCACGGTTACTAGGAGCACAACACCTCTTGAGCTTATACATTCCGATATTTGTGACTTTAAAAGTTTTGTCACTAGAGGTGGGAGGAAGTATATGATCACGTTTATAGATGACTGCACGAGATTTTGTCATATTTCGTTGCTTAAAACTAAAGATGAAGCGTTTGAAAAGTTTTGTCTTTTCAAAACCAGGGTAGAAAACCAACTAAGCATGAAAATAAAACATTTTAGGAGTGATAGAGGAGGAGAATATATGTCCAGTGAGTTCAGATGCTTCCTTGCTTCACAGGGCATCATAGTAGAAACCACTGCTCCTTACTCCCCCCCAATCTAACGACATAGCAGAGCGCAAGAATAGAACGTTAACAGAGATATTGAATTATATGCTGCTCACTGCAGGCATGCCTTCCGCTTATTGGGGCGAAGCAGTCTTGACTGTGAACCACATTCTAAATAAAGTTCCTCATGCTAAGTTAGAGGTTACTCCCTACGAGCTTTGGTTTAAGAGACCCCCGTCGTTTACTCGACTTAAGACCTGAGGTTATATAGCCTATGTCAGGGTTCTTGACCCTAGATGGCCTAAGGTTGGACCTAGGACCAATACTTGTGTCTACCTAGGTTGTACTGAGGATAGTGCTGCGGATATGTTCCTTGATATTTCTAATAATATCATAATAGAATCTAGGGATGCAGTGTTCTTCGAGGATAAATTCCTCAAAGATAAGAACTTAACGATCCCAGGTACGCAAACAACTATTACTGAGGAAGATCCTGAATCAGTACCGAGCACCTCCTATTCCGTTCCGGTAGATAACTCTGGCCTAGAGTCTAGAAGGACTTCTCTAAGAGAGCGAATTCCCAGAACCTTCGGTAGTGACTTTGTGACTTACCACGTTGAGGCCGATCCATCCACCTATAAGGAAGCGATGAGATCTAGGGATTCACTACTCTGGAAAGAAGCTATAGATGAAGAGATGAATTCTCTGTTGGATCTTGTGGCGCCCTTAGGGGGGGGGGGGGGGGGGTGAATAAGTGCCTTTTAAAAAAATACAATTTTTTACTTTAAGAATTTTAAAACAAATTTTACTTTTCTAAAAATTACTTATAAGAATTTCAAACCAATGTAATTTTTAAATTAATTCAAACACAAATTTCTAAGTTAAAGATTAAGCAACCATATTTGCAATTAAAGAAAAAGTCATAATTTTATAATCATGAAATTCACATACAAATAATATGATCTTAACAATGCTTAAGATCAAGGCACAAATATGATAATAAATCTTTTACAATTTGTGTTTACCAATCCTTCTCCCAAGGATCGGAAGGCTATCACTTGTCTCTTCCTAGACCAAGCCCAAGCCTATCCTCTAGATCTTCCCAAGATCTAGACGTAGCACACAAGGCTACGATTTCCCACCAAGCCACGCAAGGACTTGGACGCTCCACACAAGGAAGCGATTTTCCCCTAAGCCACGCAAGGACGGACGTCACACGCAAGGAGACGATTTCCCTACCAATACAAAGTGAAATGTATATAAATGAAAATACAAAATGAAAAGAACAACTCCCTAGAAATTCAGATCTCTGAAAGGAAGGTTGAAGCCTCGAGATGATCGTTGATGTAGAAGCGCGTCCGATCTCGTCTTCAATCTCAAACCTTCTTAGCACAAATGGGAGTTGATGAGGTTCTGGAGCTCTCTGGTTCGTATGCACTCAGGAAGGGACTTGAAATTCTCAATGCTTGGAATGCACGAACGAAACGAGCCAATATATAGATTTTCACTGTCGCCTGGGCGACATCACTGTCGGAATTTCGACAGCGCTAAACTGCCGCTCGTAGTGCTGTCGTGCGGGTAGTTACTGTAACTTCCGAGCTGTCGTCTGGGCGACATCGCTGTCGTATTTCCGACATTGCAAAACTGTCGTTCGTCGTGTTGTCGTGCGGGAAGTTGTTGTAACTTCTCTGCTGTCGCCTGGGCGACATTAGCTGTCAGAAAATTCCGATATCGAATTTTTCATACACTCAAATTGAGCTCCAGCAGAATTGTGAACATCTCATACCTGTTACCTGCACACCATTAATAAAAATAGAATCAAATACAAACGGGACTTTGTTATTATCAAACCGGAAGAGTGCGAAACGCATGCTCCAACAATCTCCCCCTTTTGATAATAACAAATCTGTATAAAAAGAAATCATGTCTATTTAGGTTGTTGATTTTAACATATGTTGTGTGCACAAAAATAACATGATATATTCCTCTTAAAAGTAATCTCCCCCTAGATGAATGCTCCCCCTAAATGAATCTCCCCCTAAATGTTATAGTAAATTGAAATAATGTATTGTTTAGGTGGAATATTTAGGTGGTGTAATAGTTCTTTGATTTCTTGAATATACTTATAATTCTCCCCCTTTTGGTATTAGCAAAAGGTAATATGAAATGAATTAGTGGTTCTTAAGGGAAGAGATAAGACGGAGAAAATAAGAGTAAGCGGAAGCACTTGTTGGGAAAATGATTGAAGGTCTTGAAGTAATAGTGAAAGAAATCATTGTCTACCTAAATCACCTAGAGGGGGGGGGGGTGAATAGGTGATCTCTACCGTGGTTCCATATTACCCCGCATCTCCACCAACAAAGATTGAAAAAACTGTCTTTTGTTTTCATTCGTCGGAATTCGTCGGGAGTTCTCGAGAACATTCGACGAATTGACTTGGCCCTTGAAAAATACTGAACAAAGCTTGAAAACTGTCTTCTGTTTTCATTCGTCGGAATTCGTCGGGAGTTCTCGAGATCATTCGACGAATTGACTTAGCCGCATATTTTCCTTCACAAGTCTGTCTTTTTTACTCCTGTCTGCGTTCGTCGATATTCGTCGGGAGTTCACGTGAACATTCGACGAATAGACTTAGCCGCAGAAATTTCTTCTTTAAACTAGAAATTTGGCTTCTGTCTGGATTCGTCGAGATTCATCGGAACTTCACGAGACATCTCGACGAATTGACTTAGCAAAAATTTCTTTTCTTTTGAAAACCTGCTCCACTCCTCAAACTTGAAAACCTTCAGTTATGAGTATATGAAGTACAATACCCAACAAATAGCAATATGCCATAATATTGAATAAACTCATGAAAAGATGGTATAGCCATATGAAGTAGTAGAAGAAAACAAAATAACTTAAACATGATTAATGACATTTTAAAAGTATCATAGAAAGACACAATTGTGTATAGAAATTTGGAATCTTTTCGGTCCAATTCTCATGAGATGAATGTTTATATAACATAATGATGTGTACAAGTGATGCTTTGATCAAACATATGAAATTATTTAATTTACATGATCATTGGAATAGAAAACATAATATAAGCAGATAAAGACAACTTTGATCTTGAAGATATAACACATTAAGGATAGAATACCATTTTTTCTTTTGCACAAGACACTTTACAATTCTTTCCAAGGTGCTCAACCTCACAATGCTTATTAAGACTTAGCAGGAGGGTAAGTAGTGCTTGGTGGAGTATCCTTGTCCTCAAGTTAAACTTTTTGTTGATCACATATTGTGTGATATCTTAACTTGGAGATATTTTTTATTTTTAATGGACCAAGGATCTACGAATTCACTTGAATCGCAAAAGTTGGCGTATATGTGGTTGTGCTAACAAATCAAGGTTGAAAGTAGTATTTATGGAGTGCTATTGTATTATGTTAAAGCAAATATGATTCATGTATATATTAAATAGAAAGACATATGTATGGATCAAAAGAAGTGAACGTGATAGTTCATTATTATATATAAACAATTTCTCATACTTAGAGGCATGCGAAAACAATTTCCAATAGTCTAAACAACTTAGTAGGAGTGTCAATACGATGTTAGAGTGGAAATGAAATCATGTAATCATGTAAGTAGACATTTTTAAAAAAATAAAAAAAATGGTTTGACATCAATTCATGAGTTGTAGCATTAATAATGACATATAACTATTGTAAAGCATCATAGGGACCAAAACTGAAGATTAAGCAAATCGAGAGCTGTCGGAAATTTCCGACAGTCACTGTCGCCTAGGCGACAGTGAACTTGCCCAGATTTCATTTTCTGTTATCTGAACTTGATCCTATGTTGATTTCTACTATTTTTGTGGAACAATTTTTATGTAATATTAATGATGTGAGAATTTTTCTTAAGTCATTCAAATTCTATGGTTTGATTTACAAATTTAGTTTTTCTTTTTAAAATGTATAGGTTTTGTGATATTTTTAATTTTATAGGACATAAGTAGTGATATAATCATTGTGAAATGTCTAAGATTCCTAATTCTAGCCTAAGCATAGAAAAATGGGAATCCGGTAACGGTTTAGTGAATATATCTGCTAGTTGATTATCCGTGCCTATAAATGAAATTTTAATCTGATTATTTTTAATGTGGTCTCTTATAAAATGATGCCTAACGTCAATATGTTTAGACCTAGAGTGAGGAACCGGGTTGTAAGTTAAATCAATTGCACTTTTGTTATCGCACCATAACTCTATTGTTTGTTGTTTAATGTTAAAGTCTTCTAAAGTTTGTTTCATCCAAAGAGCTTGTGCACAACAACTACCAAGTGCGATGTATTCAGCCTCGGTGGTTGAGAGGGCAACAGAATTCTGTTTCATACTCGACCACGAAATGAGTGAAGGGCCTAAAAAGTGACAAGTGCCACTATTGCTTTTCCTATCTAGTGAACAACCGGCATAATCAGAATCAGAATAGCCAAAAAGAGTAAAATCATCGCTATGAGGATACCACAAACCAAGTTTAGATGTGCCAATTAAATATCTAAAAATTCTTTTTACCGCTTTTAAATGTGATTCTTTGGGATCGGCTTGAAATCTAGCACATAAATAAACTGAAAACATAATATCCGGTCTAGAAGTAGTTAAATATAAAAGTGAACCTATCATGCCTCTATATAAAGTTTGATCTATTGATATTCCATTTTCATCTTTTCCTAATTTTAAAGATACACTCATAGGAGTATTTGCTTGTTTTAGATTTTCAAATCCAAATCGTTTTAAAACATCATGAATATATTTTGATTGGTTAATAAAAACTCCATCATGTTTTTGAACAATTTGAAATCCTAAGAAATATTTTAATTCTCCTACCATACTCATCTCAAATTCACTTTCCATCATTTTTACAACATAATTACACAACTCTTCATTAGTGGTCCAAAAATAATATCATCAACATAAATTTGTAAAACAATTAAATCATCATCTACTTGCTTAATAAAGAGTGTACAATCAACACCACCCATTTTAAAACCATTTTGTAATAAATATATAGTCAATCTATCATACCATGCTCGTGGTGCTTGTTTTAAACCATACAAAGCTTTTAGCAATTTATATACGCGATTAGGAAATTTTTCATTTATAAATCCTAGGGGTTGTTCAACATAAACTTCTTCTTTAATCAACCCGTTTAAAAATGCAGTTTTAATATCCATTTGCAATAATTTAAATCTTTTATGACTAGCAAATGCAACAAAAATTCTAACTGCTTCCAATCGTGCTACCGGTGCAAATGTTTCATCAAAATCTACCCCTTCACTTTGATTATATCCTTTCGCTACAAGCCTAGCTTTGTTTCTAGTGACCCTAGAGTCACTATCTAATTTGTTTTTGAAAATCCATTTGACTCCTACCACAGGATGATCACTAGGTCTATCTACAAGAATCCAAACTTTATTTCTTTCAAATTGGTTAAGTTCTTCATTCATAGCTAGAAACCAAGATTCATCATTTAAAGCGGTGACAACATCTTTTGGTTCTATATTTGAGACAAAACATAAATTTGAAAAACTTTCATGTAAACTAGAACGTGTACGTATCCCACTTAATGGTTCTCCAATAACAAATTCTTGCGGATGATCTTTTGAGAACCTTAGCTCGGTTGGAGGTACATATCCTTATTCTTCTTCTTCTTCACCATCTTTTTCGTCTTCTTTCTCTACTTTTTCTTCATCATCATCATCATCATCATCATCATCATTTTTCCTCAGATTTTGTTCCACATCTTCTTCATTTTTCTCATTACCTGCAATTTTAGTATTTTCTACACAAGAAATGTTTTCATCAAATTTTACATGAATAGATTCTTCAACCACTTTAGTGCGTTTATTATAAACTCTATAGGCCTTGCTAGTTGAAGAATAACCAATGAAAATTCCTTCATCACATTTTTCATCAAATTTGCCTAAGTTATCTTTTGTATTCAAAATAAAGCATTTACAACCAAAAACTTTAAAGTAAGATACATTTGTTTTTCTTTGAAAATAAATTTCATAAGGAGTTAATTGTAATGTAGGACGAATCATAACACGATTAATAATATAGCATGCAGTACTAACGACTTCGGCCCAAAAATATTTTGGCAATTTAAATTCACAAAGCATAGTACGTCCTAATTCTTGAAGTGTTCTATTTTTCCTCTCCACTACACCATTTTGCTGTGGTGTGCGAGGAGCGGAAAATTCGTGTTTTATTCCAAATTCATTACAATATGAAATAAATTTTTCATTATCAAACTCTCCTCCATGATCTGATCTAATGCATTTTACTTTTAAATCAAGTTCATTTTGAATACGTGAAATTAGTTTTACAAATTCATCAACAACATCAGTTTTTGAGTTTAAAAACAATGTCCAACAAAATCTAGAATAATCATCAATAATAACAAACGTATATTTTCTACCTCCTAGACTTTGTGTAGAAATTGGACCAAACAAGTCCATATGTAATAAATGTAAAGGCCTGGTAGTAGAAATAACATTTTTGCTTTTAAAAGATGATTTTGTAAACTTTCCTTTTTGGCATGGTGAACATAATGAAGAAAGCTTTCCATTCAAATTTGGCAAACCTTTTATAATTTTATTTTTAGAAAGCTTTACTATGCGTTTGGCACTAGAATGTCCTAGTCTCCTATGCCATAATTCAAGTTCATCATTCTTTGAAATAAAACATTTAAGTGTAGAATGAGATAAATCATGAAAAGTGATTGTATAGACATTATTTATTCTTGGTGCAGTAAGTACGATTTCGTTTGTTTTAGAATCAATAATTTTGCAAAGGTTTGAGCTAGAGTCAAATAAAACATTTAGATTTTTATCACATAGTTGACTAATAGAAATTAAATTATGTTTCAAACCTTTATTATATAAAACATTTGAAATTTTAAATTCTTCGTTACCTACTACTCCAATGCCTTTGACTTTACCCTTGCCATTATCTTCAAATGTCATTGTTCCACCTTTCTTCATCTCCAGGCTAAGGAACTTTGATTTATCGCCCGTCATGTGTTTTGAACATCTAGAGTCCAAATACCACACGTCTTCCTTGTTCCTAGCCTGCACGCACACCTAAAAAGATGATGAGAGTAAAGATCTGGTTACCCAAGTGGTCGATCCCATTGTATAGGTGGACGCCTTAGGTACCCAGATTTGTTTAACATTAACTTTTCCTTTCTTCCAACATGAGCCCGAGATGTGACCAAATCGATGACATTTGGCACATACAATGAATGGTGAGGAACCATTTTTCAATGGTTTCTCTGGACTCTTGCTGGTGGAAACATCTTTATGTGTGGACTTAGAAAAATTTTCATTTTGAAAAACATGTTTTCTGAACCTGGAGCTGTCGCTGGTTCCGACATCAGCTGTCAGAAATTTCCGACAGCTTCCAGAGGTTCCAGAAATGTATCCTAGCCCAAATTTTGCTGTCCCATGGCATTGGTTGGCTAAAATCATATCCAGAGATTTTTTCCAACACTAAATTTTCCAATTGTCATGTTCAACTCATTTACTTTGGACTTTAAAATTGAATTTTCTTTTACTATCATGTCACATCTATTTGCAACATTTTTCTTATAATTCTCTAATTGAGAATGAGAGGTTTTACCAACTTTTTCTAAGTCCTTTTTCTCTTTTACAAGTAGATCAATTTTTTGATCGGACTTAGAAATAGTATTTTCAAGTTCTTTTATCCTTGTCGAAGAGTGATCACACTCTTGACAAGTTACCTTCTCCTTCTCAATAGTTTTCAACTCATTTGATAATTTTTTGTTCACTTTTAAAAGACCTTTATTTTCAGACTTTAAAAAATCAATTTCCTTTAGGCTTTTATCCAAAAATTTGCATGTTTTCATAAATTCAGAATATAAATCATCATAAGATGGAGAAGTTACCTCAGTGTCGCTTTGGACACTGCAATCGTCGTCAGATGACGCATTTTCATTCCCCATCAAGCAGACATTTGCCTCCTCTTCCTCATGTGTTGAGGAATCACTTTCTTCACCAGACGAAGAATCATCCCAAGTCTCTGCCTTTAACACTCTCTTCTTGTAACTTTTATCGTGCCTCTTTGCTTTGTGCTCTTTCAGATACTTTGGTCACTTGCTTCTGATATGACCAATCTTCTTGCAATGGTAGCACTCCGGTAGCGGACGCTCCTCTTCATTCTCCATTTTTTCTGTGCCCTTTTGGTAGGCAAAATCGTTCTTTTTGAAAAAAAAAATTAAATGAATTTCTCATCTCCGGATTTCTCATAAACTTCTTAAAGTTCCTCACAAACAGTCCTTCTTCATCTTCCTCACTTTCTTCAAATTCAGTCTCAACTTCCCTTCTTGATTTCAACGCCAAGCTCTTCTTTTTGGGCTCCAAATTGTACTCTTGGCTTTGGATTTTCAACTCCACCTCATGAGTTTTCAGATTTCCAATGAGGCTCTCCATGTTCGTTTCAAAAGTGCGTCTCCGAAGGAAAACGAGGGTTGCGGACTATCAGTTACTATTTAGTTAGAGAATTCAGACCGCTAGCAGCGGTCGAGGCCAGACTTCGCCCGTCGCGGCAAATGCCACTCCTGCGACGGGCTTTCCTTTTATTGAAAAGTAGCGGTTACAAATGTGAAAGAACAGAAGCCGGCCGGTCAGCAGTTCGCGAGACCTGAAACTCGAGACCGGAGCTCAGACAAGCGAGCTCTTGGATTCGAGTGTGCGTGTCTTGGGAACAGTGCCGCCCCCTATTTATAGGCTTGGGGGCCTGCCCGAATGGGCAGGGATAGAATAACCTCCTGCCCGGGTACAGGAGAAACGGGCAGGCGGTGACGGGATGCACAAAGAAGAAAAAAGAAAGAGGCCGCGCGATCTGACGGCCTGCCTTCCCGACCTGTCTTGCTTGCGGCTGAGGACACCGGGACCAAGTCAATAATGCAGACCGCGCGGTTTGGAGATTGAGGTCGCGGTCTGCCTTCTGGTCATAACTTAGCCGATCTTCAAGAGGTAACTTGGATAGCCTTCGATCTGGAGCCCCGGCCTGTTCTTCGGGGCTGGAACTTCGAGTTTCTATGGGACAACCCGCGCGGCCTTCTGGCTGAGACCGCGGATGAACTTCTTGCCTTGGCTCTTTGACGATCTTATCCCTTTTGAGGTGATCCGGAAATGACACCAGGCCGCCCGGCCTGGCCCTTCTTGAACGGAGGACCGCCGATTCCAGGACCCAGCGGCTTGGCTCAAGAGTCCGAGCGGTCTGATAATGGTTCAAACCGAGAAGCGGTTTTCCGGGCAAACATAATCCCCGCATATTTTCAAATCACAGAGGATTTTGAAAATATTAGCTTTGACCGGGAGACCGCATCCGACTTGCCTGAGAATTCTATAAGAGAGCCAGAGAATTCATTCTGCGTTGCTTTTTCTGAAATCACGGGATATTACTCGCCAGTTGCGGTCAGAATTTTTAAGACCGGCAATTCTTCAGTAATGGATTTCCTGGACGCCGTGCTAGACCGCGTGGATCCCAGTGGAGACCAGAGGAGGGCGGAAGACAAGAGGCGCGAACCGTTGGAGAAGCCGGACAAGGAGAAAGAGAAGCAAGACCGGAAAGATCGGAAGAAGAGGAAGTGGGCTGAGAAGGCCGCAGCGGCTAGCCCCAAGCCAGTCGTAGATTTGTCAACTCCCAAAACCCCTGCAGAGCCCGTGGTGAACAGCTCGGGGCCTTCTCCTGATGTCTCGCCGATCCCTCCCAGCGACCTCAACCAACAGACCGCCAGCTTGCCGAGCAAAGAGGTGGCCGCCACTTCTGAGAAAGTTGTTTCAGACAGCCCTTCGAAGAAGGTCGGCGAAACCGCCTCGTTTGGAGTGGAAATCACCCCATCCGGGAACCCTCACCTGCTTGTCAGGAATCTAGAGGAAGGGGCGGTTAGTTCCCCCAGGACGGGCGAACCGAGTACTCCACTGTCCGTGGATGACTATCCCAGCCCCCTGAAAGAAGTTCACCCAGCTCCGGGTAAGAGAGAAAAGAAGAGAAAGCAGACCGTGTCCGTGACCGAGCGGATAACAAAGAAGGTCAAGAGGCTAGCCGCTAAGGAAAGGGCGGCCCTTAAGAAGCCGACTGAATCCCTCCTTCAGACCAACTCGCGTCTAAAGGAGGAATTGGGCCTCATGACCCCTCCACCAAAAAAGTTGATTGACCCATCGGCTACCCCTGATACGAGGCCGGGCGAGCTGATTCCGGACACGGCGAGTAGTTTATCCTTTAATGGGATTTTCAGAGACATGGATGAGCTGGTGAAGCGGGACCAGCTCCTTGACAGCCCGCCGGCCCCAGAACAAACCGCCCGAACTGCTGATAACTCAGGCCGCCCCGCCGAGACCGATCAGGGCGAGGTCGAAGAGCGAGAAGCCGCTGCCCAGACCGCCTTGGAGGTTGAGCGGAAAGCGATGGAGCTTGGGGAGGTGCTGAAGGCGCAGGAGAAGGTTCCCCCGGCAATGACCGGGGAGGAGATAGTGGTGGCGAAGAAGGAAAAGGCGGACCGGGCTTTAAACAAACCGCTGCGGTCTGATCTCTTCGAGCCAGGTACGAGCCCCGCGGATCGTAAATCTGTTCGTTTCTTCGTTCCACGGCCTCTTCGAAATAAGTTATTGACCCCGCCGACGAGCTTTTTCCCTTTGGCGGCCTGGTCTTCTTCCGCTAGGCAGAGTAAGGAGAAATTCTTGCATGAACTACAACGGCGGTTAGACCCAAAACAGCCTAAGCGGCCTGCGCGCCTAGGCACTGATCTTTTATTTATGTCTATTGCTGTATATATTCAACCCTGCATGCCTTTATTTTTTATGACCGCGCGGCCTTTTGCAGATAGCAGCGATCAGACTGTGAAGCCGGGCGACCTTGTGGCCAGCCTACCTCCATTAGTTCCCCTGGCATCGATCCGCGCAACAACTTCGCAGGAAGGGTCACAACTTTTCGAACATCTCGAAGGGGATCTGGCCATCCTGCGAGCGCGTTTGAAAGAGATCGAAGACCGGGAGGCCGCTACTCGGACCGCTCTGGAGGCTGAGCGAGTTGCGAGGATGAAGGCTGAAGAGGCGCTGAAGGCTCAGCTGGAGGCCGCGCAGGTAGCAGTGGAGAACGAGAAGAGGGCCAAGGTGGCACAAGTCGCTGCTCTGACCGCCCAGCTGGAGAAAGAGAAGAGAGCGTCCGCGAAATTTGAGGGCGACTCGAAGTATTACCAGGAAAAGTTCCTGCGATTAACCAGAGAGGTCGCTGCGAGCCGGCGAAATATGAATGATGCGATGGTGGTTATTGGCCGCCCGACTGTTGGGGCGGGCTCGAATCCTCCCCCGGTTCGGGCGGCTGATCCAATGGTTGATGAGGCCGCTGCGGTCCCCCGTATGATTGCCGCCTCGCGGGTTGAAAGGGATGCCGGGCGGCTTCATAGTACAATCAACCACCTCCATTATCATACTAGCCAAATTTATTCTCTCCTGAACACCACAAGTGACCAGGTCGCACGACTTCATAGAGAGGACGCCTCCCCAGAGCGCCGTCAGCCGTGACCAATATTTGTATATAACTTGTATTGTGAATGTGGCTTGTTGATCCGGACAATGTTCTTCTCTATTCTTGTCTTTTATTCGAACAATTCGCGCGGTCTCTTATTTTAACCGCTATACTTTATGCCTTGTTTAAATCTTATGTTTCATTCGAACTGTTTTCCGGTCGGGCGAACTGTGATGTATGCTTACTTCTGTTTTTTCTGGATGCCTTTGCTTCTTTCATATTTCTGGTGAATCTAACCATATAGGCCATTGACCGCGCGGTCAGAATGTATAACCGTGTCATGATTTTACTATTCACAGATCATAGAAATCTATAAGTATAGAATTTGCCGAAGTCATTCTCACGATTTCCAGATGGCGCGATCCAAGAACAAGTCGCAGCGACCTGTTAAAGTTAAGGCCGTCCGGGCTGACGCGGCCTTGGCATTCCATTCGGCGGACCATCCGGAATGCCGCCTTACTCAGAACGAACTGGATGATTTCATTGCCAGACACATGGTAGGGAGCAATCTGCTCGCGCGGCTTCCTTTGCGCGACGAGCGGATTAACTCTTCCAGTCCGCACCAGATCGCCATCCCAGTTGACCACTTCGAATATGGCTTCAAGTTTCCACTGCCGCTTGAAGTCATAGCCATTTTCGACCACTACGGGGTTGTGCCCGGTCATCTTCCGCCGAACTCGATCGCTTCAATATACAGCTTCATCTCCTATCTGCGGTTCGAGCGAACAAGATTCTCCATCGACTTGTTCAGGAAGTTCTTCTCGGTGCGGGCAGTATCCGACTCGGGGACTTCGACTTACAGAGGGCACCTCTACTTCAGCTGCCTCGGGCTGAAGGTTGTTAACCTGGCGAACAAAGTCTCCGACTGGTCGGAGCGGTTTGTAATGCTTGAAGGTAACTTCGGGCTGTTACAAACCAACCCGCAAGTCCGGGGGGAAGAAGTTTTCCAGATCCCCCAGGTCGGCAAGATCGAGGTGGACACCTTCGCGTTCCTTGAGAAGGAGCGGCTTGATATCAACCACTACATCCCGCTTTTCTCAGAGCTTGAGAATATCCTCCCTGAACATAGTAAGTTCTTCTAGACCGCCTGTATATGACCGCGCGGCCTTTTTTACTTATACTCCTGATTTTATTTTGCAGCTGCCCATATCGTTCCAGCGAACAAGCCGATCACGCCGGCCGGCCCAGTTTTAACCCAGAGGGAGAAGAGGCAGCGGCGAAAGAGGTCGCCATCCTCGGAGGAAGAGGGCCCGACCTCTTCTGACGATTACGAAATCCTTCGTTCAAGTGGGAACCCGCCCGACCTGCAGGGCAACCCGACCGTCCTTTGGCACAGGGATGGAAGTCGGATCCGGGTATCCACCGCTCTCCCCCCCTGGGGGAGCGAAAAAATCGAACGCCATGCCCTAGCCGCCGGGGCCGCCTTGTATGGTCGAAAGACCTTAAGGAAACTGATGAGAACCCCAGAAGAAGAGCTCCCCCGGCTAGCGGCTCAAGCCGGCGCCTGGGGATTTTCGACCAACCACTTCATGGCCCTGGCGTATAAGCGGCTAGTTTCTGCTCAGAAACATCTGGAGAGGAAATACGAGGAACAGGCCGCGGAGAACACGCGGCTTCAAGAAGAGAACGCGCGGCTTCAAGAAGTCGTGGCGGTGAGTTTTTTCAAAAGACAATGCGGTCCCTTTTGTTCAGCCCGAGCGGCCTGATTCATTTTTCCTTTTTCTTGCAGAAGCAATATGAGATGACCAACCCGTCCTTCCAGGACGAGGTGCTGCCCCATGTGGCCCAAGGGATCAACAAGGCCTTGGGTCTCATGGGAGACCGGGGCGGTCTGTCCGAAGGATTCGGCGGAACCACCTTCTCCGACCTCTTCCCCGCCTTGGAGGTGCAGCTTGACGAAATCAACCGTAGGAAGAAGGGAAAATCCAAGGTGGGCGAGGAGGCCGAAGCGGACGCGGGCATGGAGATCGCGCTCCATCAAGGAGGCGATGGAAGTGATGAAGCCGCTGTTGAGGTCGACGCGGATGGAGATGCTGATGACTTCGATGATGAGGATAGTTTGTCCTCTGGATCTACCGGCTCTGCAAGCAAGACCGGGCGATCTAGCGACAGTAGTTCGTCCGGCTCCTCCTCGCTAAGTGAAGGTTATTCGCCGGAGGTCGACATCGATGGCGTAGACCCCATTTCTCCTGTCAAGAAGAAGAAGAAATCGGCAGACTAGTGCCCTCGTTTTTTAACTTTTAATTTTTGTAACCGCCGGTCTCTTTTTGTTGACCGGGCGGTCAATATTTTGTAAACATGTTTTGAGAAATGAAATAGAAGTTTTTACCTGTCTGATTGTCCTTCTATCATTACTTACTTGTGATTCTTTGTCTCTTTTCTTTACTCTTTATGATCTAACCGTGCGGACATCTTGGCCTGAGCACAAGTGATGGTTGATTCTTCGGCGATCCTTTGTTCAACCCGCGCGGTTATACATTTGGATCTCAGGATATCCGATCTCCAAATAACAGATAAATTCATGCGACCATAATTCGGACCGCGCGGCTTCTTTAGATATTAAATACTTGCTGATATAGGTAATGAATCACAATTTTTAACGCGGTTCGAATTCAGCTCTGGCGAATAATCCATCATGTCTAAGGATAACTTTTGCTGAGAAATAGCTTAACCTGATCGGTTAGAACACAATCCGAGCGACCACGTATTCAGATCCAGGGATATCCAATTCTGATTATTCATTCAGTGATAGATAATGCCCGGCCGGTTTAAAATTCAACCCGAATTACATAGCCAGATCCAGAAAATACTAGCTTGATAGAACGAAGAGATAGATAGATCCAATCCGATCAAAAATGTAACCCGAGCGATCATATAGTTAGCTTTAAAAAATATCCGATTTTATAACGGATGGATGAACCCGCCCGGTTCGAATGCGACCCGGGCAATTAGATAATCAGTTCTGGAATTTTGATAATAAACGGTCGGATCCGCCCGGTTAGAGTGCAACCCGGGCGATCATACGATCAGATTCAGAAACACTTTCTTTAATAGACGACGGGCATACCCGCCCGGTTTGAATATAACCCTGATGATAACATGATCAGTTTCAAAAGATGACTTAACCTTTGTTCAGCCAGACCGCTCGGCCTGAAATACTCAGACCGCATGGTCTTAATACCACGACCCCTTATTGGGGTAGACGAACACCTGCACCTGTTCAACCAGACCGATCGGCCTGAAAAACTCAGACCGTCCGGTCTTAATATCACAACCCCTTATTGGGGTAGACGAACACCTGCACCTGTTCTAACAATATTTTCCTTGAGTGGTCCATATAAAAAATCATCAGAAGTGAATGCCTTCCTGCAGGGAAGAAGAATAATCCTACAGGCTCAAATGACCAAGTGGGCAGGTGGGCCTCGGCGGCGAACATTGCTTTCCTCAAGTGGTCATAAGAGCTGTAGGGAAAAAAGAAAAAATATGTACAGACTCAGATGACCAAGTGGGCAGGTGGGCCTTGGCGGCGAACATTGCTTTCCTCAAGTGGTCATAAGAGCTGTAAACGACTCATCCGCTCTCTTGCCTAGGGTTACAAGCCGAGTTGATCAATTGGGCAGGTGGGCCTCGGCGGCGAACATTGCTTTCCTCAGAGAGATCAACTCAGTTGTGGGCCCAACTAGGTACCGTTTCGAGAGTACCTAAGAGTATTCGATGGTCACAGACTATGATGATCAGTTGGGCAGGTGGGCCTCGGCGGCGAACATTGCTTTCCTCAGAAAGATCATCAAAGCTGTAACTATATCCCCTCGGGGCATGATAGAGCTGACAATCACCTAGACCTCCCTTGATGCAGGGGTGTGTCAGATATCGGCCGGGATCCAAAGTTCTGAAGACCACCGCAGCGGAATTGGCAAGCTACCACTACATGTGTGCGAAAACTCCCCGCATCACATGGTCTTGGTGGGTTTTACGCTACGACTACAATCCGAGGGGGTTCGAGCAGAATTTGGCGATATCTCAGAGGTTCGGGGAGTGAGATATGTGTGTTTATATTTATGATGCAGAGAACCATCAGACAAGAAGGAAATGTCAGTATAGGGCTTTTTATTCAATACCAAAAAGAGATGTAAAGAATAAAAGAAATAGTTTCAAGGATAGAATCGTTTGAGATCGTCACCGCTCCACGTGCGTGGGATGTCTTCTCCTTCGTTGGTTTGGAGACGGTAGGCCCCATTCTTAGATACTTCTTTGATGATGAAAGGTCCTGCCCAATTAGGATCCAGCTTTCCAACATTACCAGACCTTGCTGCGGCATCCACCTTTTTTAACACCAAATCCCCGACTACAAACTGCTTCACTCTGACATTCTTGTCAAAATATTTTGCCATTCTCCTTTTAACTTCTTCCTGCCTGATTGTTGCTTCATCCTGAAGTTCCTCGATTAGATCAAGATTATGCATGAGGGCCTCACCATTTTCATCTATCCAGGATTCTCCTCCTTCTTTGGCGTAAATAACCCTTGGAGTGACCACCTCGAATTCCACAGGAACAACAGCTTCCGAGCCATGAGATAATTTGAAAGGTGTCTCCCCGGTAGCCGAGGACGGAGTAGTACGAAGGGTCCACAGGATGGAAGGAAGTTGGTCCGCCCAATTCCCTTTCTGGTTCAAGACTCTTTTCATCAAAAGCTGCCGAATTTGCCTGTTTGCCGCCTCCACTTGACCATTGGTCCTTGGATGGTGTACTGAGGCAAACCGAAGATCAATTCCTATCTGATCACAGAAGCTTATCATCTCCGGATTGTTGAATTGTGGGCCATTATCGGTGACGATTGCCAACGGAATTCCATGTCGGCAGATAATTTCTCCCCAGACGAAGTTTCTGACAATTTGGGTGGTAGTTCTTGCTAATGCTTTTGCTTCGATCCACTTACTGAAATAATCGATCATTACCAGGATAAAGCGACGTTGTCCGCTGGCCATTGGGAAAGGTCCCATAAGATCCATTCCCCATACTGCAAAAGGCCATGGCGCAGTTATTGACCTGAGTGACTGAGCAGGCAAATGTTGAAGAGGAGCGAACTTTTGGCACTGGACACATCGCTTGGCGAATGCTTCAGCATCCTTTCTCATGGTTGGCCAGAAATATCCTTGCCGCAGGATCCTTTTTTCTAAGGTTTTCGCCCCTGAATGGCTACCACACTCCCCAGAATGAACTTCCTGAAATATGACCGGGATCTCCTCTTCTGAAACGCATCGTGCCGAGGGAGAAATCAAAGTTTTTCGGTACAAGACTCCTGCTATCAAGTAGTAGTAAGACGCCTTTCTTCTGAACCTATTTTTGTCCTTGATTGATGGATGATATTCTCCTTTTGTCAGAAACAATTCGTAGGGGTCTTTCCAGGAAGGATGCTGATCGATCTGCATGAGCTCTTCTTCCTCTGTCTCCTCTGTTGCCGGATGAAAAAGTTCTGAGGTTACTCCCCCTGATGGAAGACCAAATTTTGACAACTCGTCTGCCTCTTCATTCTGCGTTCTCGGAATGTGCTCGATGATGAAGGATTTGAATCTCCCGATTTCTTTCTTAGCTAGGAATAGGTATTTTCTCAACATCGGTTCTCTTGTCTCGTAGTTCCCCAGAACCTGCGAGGCCATTACAAGAGAATCAGTTTTCACATGAACATGTTCTATCCCAAGCTCCTTTGCGAGTCTCAGGCCAGCCAAGAGTGCTTCGTATTCGGCCTGGTTATTTGTAACTGAAAAGAAGAATCTAATAGCCTGTTCCAGCCTGATGCCGTTTGGACTGATCAAAACCACTCCGGCTCCCACGGAGTTCCTGCCAGAAGCCCCATCCACATAAATGATCCAAGCCAAAGGAGATTGCACTACCTGCTCTGGATTAGACTCCATCGTGTCTACCAAGAAATCTGCCAATACTTGTGCCTTTATTGCCGTTCTGGGAGTGTACAGTATTTCGAACTCGCTTAGCTCGATTGCCCATTTGGCCAACCTTCCTGAATGTTCCGGCTTCTCCAAGATATTCCTCAGTGGATGATCTGAAACCACCTGGATAGGATGAGCTTGAAAATAGGGGCGGAGCCTTCGTGATGACATGACTAAAGCCAAGGCTAATTTCTCCAGGATTGAATATCTAGTTTCTGCATCTTTAAGGATATGGCTGACATAGTATATCGGAAACTGTTTCTTTTTCTCTTCCCGAACCAGGACAGAGCTTATCGCATCAGGGCCCACCCCCAAGTACAAGAATAGTGTTTCTCCTTCGCGAGGGCTTTGAAGAAGAGGGGTTGAAGTTAATTGCTTTTTCAATTGTTCGAAAGCATTATTGCATTCCTCGTTCCATTCAAACTTAGATCCTCCCCTAAGTGTTTTGAAGAACGGAGCGCTTTTATCTCCCGATTTGGAAATGAATCGGCTCAATCCTGCCAACCTTCCACCAAGTTGCTGTACCTCTTTCGGATTACGAGGAGGGGTCATGTCTAGGATGGCCTTTACTTTATCTGGGTTTGGTGCGAGACCATCAGGAGTGAGAAGATGTCCAAGAAATTTCCCCTTGTTCGCCCCGAACACGCATTTCGAGGGGTTTAATTTTAATTTGAACCTCCGTAGAGTAGCGAACGTCTCTACGAGGTCTTCCAGATGGATTAAAAAAGTTTTACTTTTTAGAAGGAGATCATCAACATATACTTCCAGATTTCTCCCTTTTTGTTTTTCAAAAACTGTGTCCATCATCTTCTGATATGTTGCCCCCGCATTTTTGAGGCCGAAAGGCATGACGAGATAACAATAACATCCATCATTGGTAATAAAGGATGTATGCGGGATATCAGGCTTATGCATCTTAATCTGGTGATAACCAGAAAATGCATCTAAAAAACTCATAAAACTATATCCCACCGCGGAATCTACCAAAACATCTATCCGAGGCAAGGGATAACAATCCTTGGGGCATGCTTTATTGAGTTTAGTGAAATCAACACACATACGCCATTTCCCCCCAGACTTTTTCACCATCACTACATTCGACATCCAGGTGGGGTACTGGATTTCAGAAATGAAATTGGCCTTAAGAAGCTTTGCAACTTCTTCTTTGATAGGCACCGCCAGCTTAGTTGCTACCTCCCTCTTCTTCTGTTGGATTGGCTTGAACTCCGGAGAAACGTTGAGGTGATGGCACGCGACATCTGGATCTATTCCAGGCATGTCTTCCGCCGACCAAGCGAAGATGTCCAAGTTATTCAGCAGGCAGGAGGTTAACTGGAGCTTTTCCTCTTCTGATAGCTCGGCGTTGATGATCAGCTTCTTCCCTTCCCCTTCAACAATGGGGATCTCTTGGGTCTCCTGGGCAGGTTCCAGGTAGGTCCCTTTCCGTTCCACGCTCTCCTCAGCTTCTTCAGGGAGTTCGGACACCTCTTGGATGTCATTCTGGGCCTTGTGAAGTGGTGCCTCGGTGATCACATTAACTGTCTTCACATAACATTCGCGTGCCACCTTTGGATCGCTCCGGATCCGGTACTGACGCCCCTCAGCAGCGAATTTCAAGGCCAAATGGAAAGTAGATACCACCGCTCTGTAAGCATTCAGGATTGGCCTTCCGAAAATTGCGCAGTAGCTACTTGGGGCTTCTACCACTACGAAGTTCACCAACTTCGTTATGCCCCCTAGCGATACCAGAAGCTTCACGCACCCTTCCACTTCCTTCTTTTCTCCTGAGAAGCCATAGAGGGGGCCTTCCGTAGAGAGTAAGGCCTTTCCAGTCTTGAGGGCCTCAAACGTTTGGCGAAAGATGAGATTAACTGAGCTGCCTGTATCGATCAAAATTTTGTGCACTGCGTAATTCTCAATAACCGCCTTTATCACCACCGCGTCATCGAACGGATTCGCATTCGGGGAGAGATCTTCCTGGCCAAACGTAACAACCGTCCTTTCCGGGGCAGAAGTGGAGGCAACTGCCACTTCTTGCTTTGTAACTCTCCCGATGCTAGATTTTCGGGAGGATTCTATCCCTGCCCCACCATGGATGCAATAGATGTTGCCGAGAGAGCCAACATCATTCACCTCTATGCATTCGGCTGCGGGATGTATATCCCCATAACCACCGGCCTCCTCTACATCAGCACACTCCCATGTTACTTCGACTGCCTCCTTCTTCTTCTCAGCTCGCGGTTCAACCGGAGTTTCTTGCCGAACCAACCCCCGAAGCTTTCCCTCTTTCAGGAGTTTTTCTATCAACCACCGGAGGGCCCGGCAATCTTCAGTTTGATGCCCCTCTTCTTTATGATATTCACAGTAAAGGTTTGGGTTCCGATTGCCAACTTCTGATTTCAAAGGAGGGGGCCTTTTAAAGTCAGGCCTCTTCTGAAGAATCTGCACGACCTCATTCATGGTAACGTTGAGTGGGGTGAACGAATCTTGTGATTCATCATATCGGATGGATGGGATAGGTGGAGATGGTTGTGCGATGTATTGTGGCAGATATACGGGCATGATTTGCGGAACTCCCATGGGTTGAGTGGGTGCGATGGCCAACGGCGGCTTCTGATCTTGAAACCGTTGATGGCCAATGAATGGTTGCTTGGGCTTAAGATTCCTTCCCCTTTGAGCCCGAGGCTCGAAATCAGGCCGAGACGAGTGATTATAACGTTGCTGATGGGTTGATGCAGAATTGAACTGATCGTTGTCACTGAGCAACTTGGCAACGTAACCCGGATTAGTCTTTTCCCCCCTGATGAATTTGTTTGCCAGGCTAATCATTTCTTGATATGTCTTTGGTTCCCTGATTTGGGCTTCAAACTTCAGCGGCCCCTCCCTAAGGCCATGCATTAGTGCGACCCTATATAACTCCGGATCGACGTTTTGTACCTCCATTATTTCCCTTTGGAAACGATCGACGAAACGGGCCCACGTTTCGTTTTCTTGCTGTCGTATCTCGAATAGGGCTGCCGGACCATTCTTCCTCTTCTTAGAGGTAGAGAATCGAAGCAGAAATTCTCTACGCAACTCCGCAAAGCATCTGATAGATCGAGGATGCAATCCATAGAACCACTCTCTGGCCTGCCCATCAAAGGATGTCACCAGGAGCTTGCACTTTGTTGCATCAGTGATGGTCCTTAAAGCAACAGCCGATTCAAATGCCTGGAGGTGTATTGCTGGATCGGACTCCCCACTATATGCTGACATACGTGGTTCTCGAAAGTTGTTTGGGGCCGGCTCTCCTCGGATTTCGTCGGTGAAGGGAGAACTCTCCTCGGCATCCTCGTACAGAGGGAAAGCAGGGTTATAAGGGATCTCGGCTGCGGTCATTGGCGGACAGGCCGCATGATAGGAGCGGGCAGGTGCTCCAGCCGGATATGATTGGAAGGCGGCGACCTCAGGCGGATAGGGAAAATGAGCGGCCTGAGAGGTCGCCCCTTGAAAGTCAATGACCCGAGCTGGCATACATCGCGCGGCCTCTTGGTAGAAATTCGGTCGGTCCGCGGAACCTTCTTGTGGTGGTCGGGAATGAGCGACTTGCGCGAACGGGTATGGAGGTGGAGGAGGTAAAATAGGAGTGACCGCCTGGTGAGCCGCGGCCTGCTGAGGGGCTAACCGCTCGGTTAGTAGAGTTAGGGCCTGAGTGATCGCGTCCAGACGCTGATCAGTCGCCTGCCTAGCCTGGTCGGCCTCTCTCTTTGTCTGCTCCAGAGCTTCCCACAAAGAGTCTTCACTGTGGTCGGATCGGTCTCTTGGAGGGAGCTGGCGGTCTGACATTCTGAACCAAGGATTTCGCTGACAGTCTGCGATCTGAAGGTCGCGTGTTTCTGTTCGTTTCAAAAGTGCGTCTCCGAAGGAAAACGAGGGTTGCGGACTATCAGTTACTATTTAGTTAGAGAATTCAGACCGCTAGCAGCGGTCGAGGCCAGACTTCGCCCGTCGCGGCAAATGCCACTCCTGCGACGGGCTTTCCTTTTATTGAAAAGTAGCGGTTACAAATGTGAAAGAACAGAAGCCGGCCGGTCAGCAGTTCGCGAGACCTGAAACTCGAGACCGGAGCTCAGACAAGCGAGCTCTTGGATTCGAGTGTGCGTGTCTTGGGAACAGTGCCGCCCCCTATTTATAGGCTTGGGGGCCTGCCCGAATGGGCAGGGATAGAATAACCTCCTGCCCGGGTACAGGAGAAACGGGCAGGCGGTGACGGGATGCACAAAGAAGAAAAAAGAAAGAGGCCGCGCGATCTGACGGCCTGCCTTCCCGACCTGTCTTGCTTGCGGCTGAGGACACCGGGACCAAGTCAATAATGCAGACCGCGCGGTTTGGAGATTGAGGTCGCGGTCTGCCTTCTGGTCATAACTTAGCCGATCTTCAAGAGGTAACTTGGATAGCCTTCGATCTGGATCCCCGGCCTGTTCTTCGGGGCTGGAACTTCGAGTTTCTATGGGACAACCCGCGCGGCCTTCTGGCTGAGACCGCGGATGAACTTCTTGCCTTGGCTCTTTGACGATCTTATCCCTTTTGAGGTGATCCGGAAATGACACCAGGCCGCCCGGCCTGGCCCTTCTTGAACGGAGGACCGCCGATTCCAGGACCCAGCGGCTTGGCTCAAGAGTCCGAGCGGTCTGATAATGGTTCAAACCGAGAAGCGGTTTTCCGGGCAAACACTCCAATTGTAAGGTCTTAAGATCATGTGACTCAGAGATTGCAGTCTCTTTAGGATTGAACTTCGGGGGAAGTGATCTTAAGATTTTTCTTACTAAATCTCCATTGGAGAAAACCTTACCCAGCACCTTTGAATCGTTCACGATTTTAGTGAATCGTGTGTACATTATATCAATTTCTTCATCCACCTCCATTTTGAATCTTTCGAATTCTGACTCCAGTTGAAATAGCTTTGAATCCTTTACCTGCGAAGTACCTTCATGAGTGATTTCTAAAAGATTTCAAATTTCATATGCAGTATCACAAGCACAAACTCTATTAAATTCAGTGATATCTAGTGCGCAAAATAAAGCATTCATGGCTTTTGCATTGTTTTTACATTTTAATTTATCATTGCCATCCCACTTGTCTTTGGGTTTGTCCATTGTTACATTTCCTACATCATATGTTGGGGAAGTATAACTCGTCTCGACCATATTCCAAACTTCCATGTCGAGAGCTATTAGAAAACACCGCATTCGGGTTTTCCAATAGTTATAGTCTGTACCCGTAAAAAATGGTGGCCTACTAATTCCTTGCCCCTCAACGAACGCGTGATCGTTGTGCGCCATTACTCCCGGTGGTAAAACCGTTTTGGAGTAACCTCGCTTTGATACCACGTGTTGGATCTTGTGGCGCCCTTAGAGGGGGGGGGGGGGGGGGGGTGAATAAGGGCCTTTTACAAAAATACGATTTTTTACTTAAGAATTTTAAAACAAATTTTACTTTTCTAAAAATTACTTATAAGAATTTCAAACCAATGTAATTTTTAAATTAATTCAAACACAAATTTCTAAGTTAAAGATTAAGCAACCATATTTGCAATTAAAGAAAAGTCATAATTTTATAATCATGAAATTCACATACAAATAATATGATCTTAACAATGCTTAAGATCAAGGCACAAATATGATAATAAATCTTTTACAATTTGTGTTTACCAATCCTTCTCCCAAGGATCGGAAGGCTATCACTTGTCTCTTCCTAGCCCAAGCCCAAACCTATCCTCTAGATCTTCCCAAGATCTAGACGTAGCACACAAGGCCACGATTTCCCACCAAGCCACACAAGGACTTGGACGCTCCACACAAGGAAGCGATTTTCCCCTAAGCCACGCAAGGACTTAGACGTCACGCACAAGGAGACGATTTCCCTACCAATACAAAGTGAAATGTATATAAATGAAAATACAAAATGAAAAGAACAACTCCCTAGAAATTCAGATCTCTGAAAGGAAGGTTGAAGCCTCGAGATGATCGTTGATGTAGAAGCGCGTCTGATCTCGTCTTCAATCTCAAACCTTCTAAGCACAAATGGGAGTTGATGAGGTTCTGGAGCTCTCTGGTTCGTATGCACTCAGGAAGGGACTTGAAATTCTCAATGCTTGGAATGCACGAACGAAACGAGCCAATATATAGATTTTCACTGTCGCCTGGGTGACATCACTGTCGGAATTCCGACAGCGCTAAACTGCCGCTCGTAGTGCTGTCGTGCAGGTAGTTACTGTAACTTCCGAGCTGTCGCCTGGGCGACATCGCTGTCGAATTTCTGACAACGCAAAACTGCCGTTCGTCGTGTTGTCGTGCGGGAAGTTGTTGTAACTTCTCTGCTTTCGCCTGGGCGACATTAGCTGTCGGAAAATTTCGATATCGTAATTTTCATACACTCAAATTGAGCTCCAGCAGAATTGTGAACATCTCATACCTGTTACCTGCACATCATTAATAAAAATAGAATCAAATACAAACGGTACTTTGTTATTATCAAACTGGAAGAGTGTGAAACGCATGCTCCAACATTCTCTTCTTCAGAATAACACCTGGACGTTGGTTGACAAGCCAAAAGGGGCTAAAACCGTAGGGTGTAAGTGGGTTCTGAAAAAGAAACTGAATCCTGATGGTAGCATAGCTAAGTATAAAGCACGCCTGGTGGTTAAAGGTTTCACACAAGTAAGCGGAGTAGATTACTTTGATGTCTACTCACCCGTGTGTCACTTAGCAACCATTCGGGTTCTCCTTGCTATTGCATCTATTGAGAACTTTATTGTTCATCAATTGGATGTTAAGTCTGCGTTTTTGAACGGAGATTTGACCGAAGAAATCTACAAGAATCAACCTGAAGGTTTCATTGTAGACGATCACGAAATGAAAGTCTATAAATTACCTAAGTCTTTATACGGACTAAAGCAAACACCAAAATTATGACATGAGAAGTTCGACTATAGTGTAAAGAACATGAGATTCATGTCGAGTCTCTCGAATAAATGTCTTTACATACGTAATAGATCGGATAAAGTCGCCATAGTATGCTTGTACATAGATGATATGCTCATTCTAGGGTCTGATCAATCCGAAGTGGATGACGTTAAGTCAAACATAATAAAAGAATTTAGCATTAAAGACTTAGGTGTAGCTAACACTATACTTGACATGCAAGTGAGCTTTGGGAAGAATGGAATCTCCCTAAGTCAAAGCCACTACATAAAGTCCATGTTGGACACGTGGGGATACAGTGCCAGTAGAGCATCTGAGACACCATACGACTACACTAACCGCCTAAAGCCCAATGAAGGAGCTATGATTAGACAGTTAGATTACTCTAAACTGCTTGGTAGTCTCATGTATGCCATGGTCTGCACTAGACCTGACATAGCCATTACGGACGGCATGTTGTGCAGATTCACTAGTAATCCTGGTAAAGACCACTGGAACGCCTTAGATAGACTAATGAGATACTTAAAACACACCCAAAAGTATGCTTTAGTTTACACTGGTTATCCTTCAGTTCTTGACGGTTATTCTGATGCATCATGGTGCTCGGAATTAAACGACAGCAAGTTCACTAGTGGGTTTGTATTCACACTAGGAGGAGCAGCTGTAGCCTGGAAGTCCAAGAGGCAATCCTGTATTGCACTCTCTTCTATGGAATCCGAACTCTACGCTCTTGCGTCAGCAGGAGAAAAAGCCGAATGGCTGAGAGATTTGATGATGGACATTCCTTTGTCGAGCCTGAAAATGAGTTCTGTTGCAGTTTACTGCGACAATCAGACTACTAAAATGATTGCTACGAACACTTTGTTCAATGGAAAAAGATGGCATCTCAGGCTGAAACAATCCTGGTTGACCTCACTCATAAGTCAATGGATAATGACCCTAATTGATGTGAGATCGAAAGATAATGTTGCAGACGCCTTGACCAAAGGCCTAAATAGAGCTCTCACAATAAAAACATCAGGGGAAATGGTACTAAAGTTTATAGAAATATGAAACTTCCCTCCGCAGTTTATGTTTTGATAGTGAGAACCTATAATCGCAACATTCAAGCATCTAATAACATACTGAAAACCCCAAATAATTTCTTGATGAAAACCCAAGATGGCTAGATGCTGGTTATTCCACATTTGATAACTAAGCATCTTTCTCATTGTAAGTTGATTCGAGAGTTATTCAACTGGGAATCGAAAGTCATTGTAAATGTTTAATCTAAACATTATTGGTCACAGCACATTATTCCACACTTGATAATGTTGCACGTGATGTGTGCTCACATGTGTTGGTGAGGCACATAGTGATCAGTAATGAGTAAGATAACGTGACTAGTCCTAGTTAGACTGGATGAGATGCTGACAGAGTTACTTCACCGTTGCTATAAGTGCTAAGCTCATTTAGTAAGAGCTAGTTTACTTTAAACGTTACTGCATACGATTATGAATTCATAGAGTCTGACTCATGAAATTCCTTGCAGGCCACAGTGGTGATTATGGAGGAGAAGTAGACTTGGACATGGATGACGATGATCTACTAGACGAGTAGAACCATCAAACGTTTTAATTCATGTTATTTTTGTAATAATTATTCAGACTTTGTTTTGGGATAGAATCTGTGCCTTTTGGTTTGCCGTTTAGGCAAAAACTTTTTTCATGTGTTAATTAGTATGATCTATCCTGAATGCTTTGTTTAGCTTGAATTATTATTTTTGTCTACTCCCCAGCACCCTGAAACGTTACCGCTATTAGTCACGAATATAGGAGGAGATTGTAAAGGTATATTCGGACAAATAACGGGCTCGGGGGCTTTGCGCGTGGAAACCCTAGGTATTCTTCTATATATATCTAGCTGGGGGCAACGGGGAGGGTGTTCCACATTGACACCCCTCCGGATGTTTCGAGCACCCTTCACAAAAAGAAGGTGAAATAGTGTTGGTAATTGTCCAAGTTTTTCAAAGCTTTTGTACAATGCATCAATACACAAATTTTTTGTCCTTGTTTTCTAAGTGATGGAGTAATCACAACCTGTTAATTTGGATAAGTTTTCTATCGTTTGGGGGTTAATATGCCTCATATATTGTACTGAAATATTCTAAGCTCTCATGATAGTTGTTAGATGGAAATATGTGGTACTTGTAGCTTAGGGGATGACAGTGATGGATTTTATGTTGAAGGAAGTCCTTATGCTGTAATATGGATACAACCTCCTTGCCAGGTTACCTCTTCCTCCTTACTTCCCCGCTCAATTTATATTGAACTCCCTCTAAATATGGCAACGATGAGTGCTTAACTACATAATCATGAATTCGATATGACAACGAAGCTGCTTTTGTTCTCTTCCAGTTTTGGACTACTAGACGTCTTAACTACATAATTATGAATTTTCTCTCTTTAATCATATTTCCTTGTAGGTTTACATCATATTCAGCCTTTTAAGTGGAAGACTTGTTCGTGAGAAGGTTGGTCATGCAGTCGAAAATGCAGAACAGAGCCAAGTTACTGTCTCACTGAACTAAACTGCATTATACAGAGTAGTTGTAGTAGTAGAAATGATATACTTGTTTAAATCTCTTTAAACAATTTGGAATACGGATTTCTCACAGATGAGTGCTTTGGACTCGCTGTATGTTGAAGCTCTTGATATTTTTGAAACTCGCGGCACTCTCGGCGTGTCAATGGATTCTCTGGACTCGTAGTATAATGTTTGCTTTGATCGTATTTTTTCAGACTCACATTATTTTGTCTTATGTTGTTTGCTAGCGAGTACCTACAACTAAGAAGTCGGGGCGTGTTCATACTAGAGCGGTGACTGTTGCTATTCTTCCTCAGGATGACGAGGTGAAGATCATTCACCTTTTCAGCTGTACCATTCTGTTCTATGTTTTTTTTTTTTTGGATTAATCATTTATGTATGAAGTTAAAATCATCATTTCTGTCCTGTTGTGCCGAGAGCTGTTGTTTTCTCTATTATAATGATCAGCAATATTTATATATTTGTGCATTATGTATGAATTCTTAATTAATTTTGACTTATTATATTTGTGCAGAAATTGATATTTCAACTGATTTATATCACATACCAAATAGATCTAAGGTTGTTCATACAGATCTGCCATTATGTATATGTTTGGAGTAGAATTTCTCTAAATTGAAATGCAGTAAGCTAATATTTTCTAAAATAATTTCCCTAAGTATATCAATATCAGTGATTTTCTTTAATGTGTTGGTTTTTTATTTTTTTGAGGAATGTTACGTAGGTATTTTAATATGAAATTATTGATTCATGTAGTTCTTATTAATATCGATTCATTTTGATTTTACAATTCTTATTGGGAATTTAGGCTGATCTGTTTATTCCTATAGTTATGTAATGCTTTATCACTTTTTTCTAATGCCTTCCTAAATAGTTCTTTGATTTTAGGTCATCATTTTGTGGACATCTTTAGATATAAGAGGCTTCATCTTCAATTAAACTACATGCTAATTGAGCTGGAAGCGACAACCGGATGAAGTACAGAGCCAGAGCAGGACATTTTGAAGCTTTTTGTAAATATTTTATCACGTTTTTATTTTTATACTACTGCTTTTTATTTTGCATTTGTTAAGGACTTTGTTTGTAATATTCTTGATGGAGAATATAACTCCTATTTCTTTTTGTTGAATATCTGTATAGTTTTACTGTCTTGAGTTGTAGACTTGTTTGTGTAAATAAGCAGATATAGTTTCGGGTGTCGACCTCTACCGCTCTTCTAGTGATCGATCTCTCATTTTACAAGTATGGTTCTATCACATTCTAGATGCACTTGCTATGAATGATATGTGAATGTTTTTTAAAATATATAATTTATTATTTGTCATGGTTTGAAACCATATCATATAGTTTTTTTTTAATATTGAAATTACTATTAGCCAGGGATATAAGGAAAAAACTACAAGGACACTCAAGAGATCGCAAACAAATCGTAAAAAAGTGGGTCCCATAAGGTTGCATCTGAGAAGGACATTTTTTTCTACCTAGGGTTACGTGTTTGCTATCAAAAATTCCCTTCTCAAAGTTTGCGATTTATTTGCGGTCTCTTGAGTGCCTGTAGTTTCGTCCGGGATATAAATCGTGGCTAATAGTTAGATTATTTGTTTGGCCACAAATAGTCAAGTTTAACATTATGAAGAAGTTTTTGCCAGGGCCTGAAACCGTGGCAAAAAGTCAAGGTATCAGCTACGGTCTTATTTTTCATGGCTAATACTATTTGTCACGGCCAATCCGTGGCTAAAAATGTTTCTCCACGCGACCTTTAGCCACAATTTTTGTATGTGGCTTGACCGTCGCAAAAGTTCTTTAGCCACGGTTTTTGACTTTTAGCCAGGGAAATTTGTCTTGGCCAAAAGTCTATTTTCTTGTAGTGAGAGCAATATTCTCGAGAATGTTCCTTCTTCTGAAATCTGTTACACTGTTCGATTGATTCTTTTTTCTTTTTATGTTCTATTTTCGGTTTCGTACTCATTAGGACAAACAAGTTCTCCTTTTATATGACAAGAATGTCTAATAGTCTATTCCGAGGTCTCATTAATGTCAAAAGCCCATTCCTAAACAACATCCGCTAATTGGACCCTTAAACGGCGGTATTAAATGCAGACAGCGCGTTTTGAAAAATCTTGGTCTGTCTCGACGATATGAATATCATCTCGACGACAGAACTTGTTGTCCCAGCGATCCAGCTTGTACAACTCTTCAAGTCTTCTGAGATCTTCTCCTCCAATAGAAATCTCGACGATATGAAAACAATCTCGACGACAGAACTTCCCGTCTCAGCAACTCGTTCAGTTACGACGAAATAAGGTCTTCTCGTCGATATCGTCGTGATCCTTTCGACGATATGGAACTTCTCAACAACATTCTTTGTCTCCACGATATCTAACTGCCTTCACGAGGATATAGCTCTTTCACGATGATATTTGACATAGTTGTTTCTTCTTGTTCTCACAACGATATCGTCATGTGTACTTTGTTGACACAACGATATCGTCGTGTTTTTTTATTGTCACGACGATTCTTGACTCATTTCTTCTGCTGTCTTCTGCGAGTGATCTCAACGATATGTCCATTCCTTTCTCAACGATATATCCAATCCTTTTCAACGATTTTGGACTTAGAGATATATGAGAAATACTGGACATACTGTCTATATCTGTAAACATACATAAGATATAACATCAAATACGTAGTGCTTTTATCATTGACCTGAGCACTTCTTCAAATCAGGAACATTGTTGGGCACTGTTCCCAACACTAGAGCTAGGCTCTACGCTGGAGATACTATATAAACATATATATTCCAAATTTGATAGGGTTATGTGGACTATCTTGAGCAGAGCCTCTCCCAACACATATGAGATGCAGATGCATGTGACCGGTGTTTCTCAGCTACTCGCCATCGTCAGCGAGATGGGCTGGACAACTTCTTGAGGTGTAACAGATTGTGATTAGGCGAGATCAAGGAGCTCGCCATGATTAGTCCTTTCTTACAGAGGTGAGCTCTAATATGCAATTATTTTCTAAGTGGTGCGGCGATTTCGTGCACCTATATATAAAGGTTAGCCGTTTATTCTTATGTATGTATCATCTTTATAAATAATTTGAATTTGTGTTTGTGTTAGTGGTGTTGAGTTTATAATGGATTCATTGATTGGCTTTGGCATGAGAAGCTACACAGGGCCAGGGAAAATTTTCGAAGATTTTAAGGCTTAGGATTTAGGGTCTTCAAAATGAGGAAGAGGAGATCATGGTTGATCACCCAGGACATCATAATGAGAAATTACATTACATTTACATCCGTGAAATCAACTTTATTTTCTTTGATCGGTGAGTCTTTTCTTGTGCTGTGAGTCACCAGTCAAATAGCATAAGCTTGCATGTATTCCAGAATCTACCACTCTATATTTCCTCGGATGATTTTGCGGATCTTGTGAAATTCCGTTATATTTTTCCTCAGTTTTTACATAATATTTGAATTCTAAAGAAAATGTAACGGGTATAATTCTGGTGCGGATAAAAAAATTGGACTGAATAGCACAATTCGGAATACTGATAACATTGCTCTAATTTTATAGCAATATTGAACATTTTTTTAATTCAAAACTAATCCCAACAATTCAAAGTTGTTGAATACAAGTCTCTGTGGATTTTGTTGCGGGTCGCTCGACGCTCTCGTTAGATCGGTCGAATTGAATCGTCTCAGCTCTAAAGTGAGTCGAGCGTGCAATCAGTTAAAGTAAAGTGAGACAGCAGGCAAGAAGACTTTTTACGTGGAAAACCCGGAAAGGGTAAAAAACCACGGACCAGATCGGTGCCGACCAAATTCACTATCTTTTTGGGTGTTACAAATCATAGAATGCAAGAGGGTGACAGACCACTGCTCGTTGTTGGGGGTGCAGAGAAGAGAGAGAGAGAGAGAGAGAGAGAGAGAGAGAGAGAGAGAGAGAGAGAGGTCTCTAAGGATGAAGAGATCTCCAATAGCCAAAGAGAGATATTCGAGTTGCCTTCGAAGGAGATCTTCGAAAGGAAGGAAATCTTCGTAGGATTCTTCGAACGCCAAAGAGGAACTCTGAAGGATTTTCGAAGGAGCTCACTCGGGCGTTGAAGGCAAGGTCCCTTGAAATGAAGGCTTTCGACTCATTTTATAGCCTTGGGCGGGGGTAGCCCGGTAATTTTACCGTCGTAACCGCCGTAACCACCTGACGGGCAAATCACGTTCGCCGATTTGGAGCACACTGACCGCCATTTTTTGGATATTCCCGTCTTGCCCCCGGGCAGTTCGGTCAGTTCAGGCAGTTCGGACAGCTTTGTTGATGGTGATGAGCGCAATGAACAAGACCTGCAATCTAGGAAATCAAAAAAGGTTAATTGTTGCGCGCGTCGGGAATTTGAAGGCATTCTGATCGCGCGATGAACGCGAAAGCGTTCTTAGCGCACGGTGAACGTGAAAGCATTCTAAATGCATCGTGGACTTAGAAGCGCTTGGCTCGCATTGTTAGAATTGAAGTGAGCTGTCGCCCAGGCGACAGCGTGCGAGTAGCGACATACTCGCTAGCGAGCATCACCGTGACGAGCATCACCGTGACGAGCATCACCGTGACGAGCATCACCGTGACGAGCATCACCGTGACGAGCATCACCGTGACGAGTATCGGTGACGAGTATCGGTGACGAGTATCGGTGACGAGTATCGGTGACGAGTATCGTCGTGCCTATAAATAGAGGGGTACCCCCCCCCCCCCAAAGAGCAACCAATCCAGACCTTCTGACAGTGACGAGTATATACTCTGAGAGTGACGAGTATAGCCATCAGAAGTGGCGAGTATCATTAACTCTGAGCGAGTTAGAGATACCAGAGTGCTACCTGGCGAGTATCGAACTTGGAGTAAGTTCGACATCTCCCTTGAGCGGGTAGCGAGCATCATCGGTGACGAGCATCGGTGACGAGTATCGGTGACGAGTATCGGTGACGAGCATCGGTGACGAGCATCGGTGACGAGCATCGGTGACGAGCATCGGTGACGAGCATCGGTGACGAGCATCGGTGACGAGCATCGGTGACGAGTATCGTCGTGCCTAGTATCACCGTGACGAGTATCCGTGATGAGTATCGAGGCGACGAGTATCACCAGCACGGTGTGCTCGGGAGGAGAAGCGGACCTTGTCCGTGACCAAGTTCATTACTACTATTGGCTGTTGTGATTCAAGTTGAATGCAACTTGTATTCAGCCGTGTTCTGTTGTAATCTTGTTGCCAAGTATATATTACAGCTGTGTTTGTTCTGTTTTGGTATCCTTGATTGGTAGCACACAAAAATTTCAACATGGTATCAGAGGTAGGTTGCTGAAGCAGCGCCTGCTATCGTAGTTCAAGGTTGTCATCCAAGATGGACGGTGGAGGAGGTTTTGCGAGAGGACTAGGCATTGAGCTGCTTACTCAAACCAACTACAAGAAGTGGATGTCTTGTATGGAGAGCTACCTTCTTGGAGAGGATCTCTGGGAGGTTGTTGGTGGTGGGGAGCAAGAGGAAGTTGTAGCTGCCGGCGATAATGGTCCAGCTGTGAGAGCTTGGAGGAAGACCAACGCCAAGGCGGAGTTCACCTTAAAGAGAGCCATATCACCTGACTTGTTCGACCACATCATTGGTTGCAAGTCAGCGTCTGCGATCTGGATAGCCCTCGATGGGTTATTCAACAAGAAGAATGTGGCGCGTCTACAATTCCTGGAGAATGAGTTAGCGAAGTCGACTCAAGGCGAGATGGCGATATCCACCTTCTTCCTGAAGGTGAAGAACCTATGTGGGGAGATCTTGGCCTTGGATCCTAAAGAGCCAATCTCAGAGGCGAAGTTGAAGCGGCACATACTCCGAGGCTTGAGGAGGGAGTATGTCCCCTTCGTTACTTCCGTGCAAGGATGGGCTATTCAGCCCTCCCTTCTGGAGCTAGAGAACCTGCTATCGTCACAGGAGAGCTTGGCGAAGCAGATGGCGGGAGTATCCATCTCAGGAGGAGATGGCGAGGCCTTGTTCTCAGGAAAGAGGAGATCCTGGGACAAGAGGAAGAAGAACCCCCGAGAGGGACCTTCAACGTCATCTCAGGGAGATGGGGGGAAGTTCCTTCCTGCCCATGACGAGAAGGGGAGATACCTTTGCTTTGCATGTAAGAAGTACGGGCATATGGCAAAGGATTGTCGGTCTAATCTCCAGGCCGGTCATGTTGCTGACAAAGGTGGAGACCATCAGAGAGGTGGAGACCATCGAAGAGGTGGAGGTCACCAGGGCGGTGAGAGGGGGGACAATTGTTTCCTGGCAGAGATGACGGCAACGTTAGTCGATGTCTTAGCCTCCATCAACCTCGAGGACGACTGGATAGTGGATTCCGGTTGCGGGCATCATCTCACTGGAGATATGTCGAAGTTTGCCTCCTCGGCAGCATATGAAGGATCGGATGCTATCATCACTGCGGATGATACGGTGCATCCAGTGGAGCGAGAAGGGAAGGTGTCCCTTGGGAGTATTGAGAAGCCAGTGACACTGAAGAGTGTCTATCACGTGCCTGGCATGAAGAAGAACCTCTTCTCAGTGGCGAACGCCGTGGATGCTGGATACCACGTGCTGTTTGGACCAAAGGAGGTGAAGTTCTTGAAGAACCTATCGTCTGTCGATGCTGACGTCACGCTCACCAGGAGAAGGGTGAAGGACTTGTATGTTCTGTCTGCAAGTGCCTACGTGGACAAGCTGAAGACAAACGACAGCGCTGTGATCTGGCATAAGAGGCTGGGTCATGTGGGGATGGACAAGTTGAAGATGATGGCGGCAAAGGGCCTAGTGAGTGGCCTGCCTCATCTCTCTTCCAACGGCGACGACCATGTGTGCGACGGATGCCAATATGGAAAGTCACATCGACTTCCATTTGACAAGTCGGAGACCAGGTGTAGGGCACCTCTTGAGTGCATACATGTTGATGTTATGGGGCCGTGCGCCACCCTTACTTATGGAGGCAATAAGTATGCGCTGGTTCTGGTGGATGACTACACCCGCTATACGTGGGTATACTTTCTGAGAGAGAAGCCAGAAGTATTCAAGAAGTTCCAAGAGTGGAAGGAACTTGTGGAGGGGAGGCTGGACCGCAGAGTGAAGAAGCTGAGAAGCGACAATGGAGGGGAGTTTACCTCCAATGAGTTTGCTTCCTTCTGCAGGAAGTTCGGCATTCGGCGGGAGCTCTCCTGCGCTCACACCCCTCAGCAGAATGGGGGTGGCAGAGAGGAAGATCCGCCATCTGGTGGAGACTACCAGGAGTTGGCTACATGCCAAGAGCATTCCCAAGGCCTTATGGGCAGAGGGAATGGCGTGTGCCACTCATGTGATCAACAGGCTGCCTCTGAGTCCTAACAGGATGGTGTCTCCACACCAGCTCATGTTCGGGGAGAAGCCCAATGTGGGTCACATGAAGGTGTTCGGTTCTACCTGCTTCGTGCACGTCCCGGACGCTCAGAGAACAAAGTTGGAGCCGAAGGCGAGGAAGTGTATCTTCATCGGCTACGATGAGTGGAAGAAGGGGTGGAAGTGCATGGATCCGCAGACTCACAGGTTCATCGTCTCGCGCGACGTTGTGTTTGACGAACTGGTCTCATACCAGGGAGTCTCTTCTGTGGAGCTGCCGGAGAGTGGAGAAGCTAGCAGGGAAGAGGAGTGGGTCACTGAGGACCCTACTGTGGAGTTGGAGTTATCTCCAAGCGCTCCATTGCCATCTGGCTCAGGAGGAGCTTCTGGCTCAGGGGGAGCTACGAACTCAAGTAGCAGGGATAGCACCGCTACAGGAGGAGGTCTGAGAGGAGCTCAAAGAGGAGCTCAAGCAGAGGAGTCTACCGGAGTGGTAGATAGTGGCCAAGCCTTGAGGAGGTCGAAGAGGACCATCGTCCCGCCTGCTCGCTATAAGGAGGGGAACTTCGTGAGTCTGGTTTCCTGCTTCTTCGCAGGACCACTCGATGAGAGGGAACCTGCCTGCTTTGAGGATGCAACTGGAATCAAGGAGTGGGACGAGGCCATGGAGGAAGAGATGGAGGCCCTGAAGAAGAACGAGACATGGGACCTGGTTCCCATGGTGGAGGGAATCAAACCTGTCACCTGCAAGTGGGTGTACAAGGTGAAGAAGAGGGCTGATGGAGAAGTGGAGCGGTACAAGGCGAGGCTTGTCGCTCAAGGCTTCTCACAGACCTACGGAGAGGACTACGAGGAGACCTTCAGTCCTGTAGCGAAGATGACGTCGGTGAGGACGATCATTGCTTTGGCAGCGTGCCGAGGTTGGAAGCTATGGCAGCTGGACGTAAAGAACGCGTTCCTATACGGAGAGATCGACAAAGACATATTCATGGTGCAACCACCTGGATACGTGTCCAAGTCCCAGCCGCGTCACGTCTGCAAGCTGAAGAAGGCCCTCTTTGGGTTGAAACAGGCGCCGAGAGCCTGGTATAGAAAGATTGCGGAGTACCTGCAGTTCTGCGGCTACGATGCCTCAGATTCAGACTCCAGCATGTTCGTGAAGAAAGATGGAGGTCTTCACGTGCTAGTGCTGCTATACGTCGACGACATGATCGTGACAGGGAACAACCCTAAGGAGGTCACGGCGCTGAGAGAGCAGCCTTCCATACGCTTCGAGATGAAGGATCTTGGTGAACTGCACCATTTCCTTGGCCTCCAAGTAGAGAAGAGAAGAGGCGGACTGGATGTTTACCAGAGGGCGTATGCCGAGAGAATCGTCGAAAGATTCGGCATGAAAGAAGGGAAGAGCAGTTCCGTGCCTCTGGAGGCGGGGTTGAAGCTTCAGAAGGAAGAAGGGAGGATTCTTCCTGATCCGAAGATCTTTCGGGCTCTGGTAGGGAGTCTTATATACTTGACTATCACAAGGCCGGACATCGCCTTTGCTGTCGGCCGAGTTAGTCGGTATATGCAGGAGCCGCGGAAGCCTCATTTGGAGGCAGCCAAGGGGATTCTGAAGTATGTGAAGGGCACCCTTGAGATGGGGTTGTCCTATGAGGAGAAGTCTAACTTCAAGCTGCACGGGTACACGGATGCAGACTATGGAGGTGACGATGATGATCGCAAGCCGACATCAGGGTATATGTTCTTGTGTGGAGCCGCTGTTATCTCGTGGTGTAGCAAGAAGCAGGACTCCATTTCCCTTTCTACCACAGAGGCCGAGTACAAGGCGTCGTCCTTAGCAGCTCAGGAGTGTGTCTGGCTAAGGAGACTAGTGGAGGATGTGGATGAGGAGGTCAGCAGACCTACTGTGCTTCGCGGGGATAATGAGAGTGCATTGAAACTGGTAACCAATCCAGTGTATCATGCGAGGACCAAGCACATAGAGATCGAGCATCACTTCATCAGAGAGAAGGTGCTGGGTGGCTTGCTCACTGTGGAGCATGTGCGGAGCGAAGACAACCTTGCAGACATATTCACAAAACCCCTATCTGCGGGGCCGTTCCGGAGGCTTCGCTCGTTGCTTGGAGTTGTTCCCGGAGTTCACTTCAAGGGGGAGTGTTAGAATTGAAGTGAGCTGTCGCCCAGGCGACAGCGTGCGAGTAGCGACATACTCGCTAGCGAGCATCACCGTGACGAGCATCACCGTGACGAGCATCACCGTGACGAGCATCACCGTGACGAGTATCAGTGACGAGTATCGGTGACGAGTATCGGTGACGAGTATCGGTGACGAGTATCGTCGTGCCTATAAATAGAGGGGTACCCCCCCCCCCCCCCCCCCCTAAAGAGCAACCAATCTAGACCTTCTGACAGTGACAAGTATATACTCTGAGAGTGACGAGTATAGCCATCAGAAGTGGCGAGTATCATCAACTCTGAGCGAGTTAGAGATACCAGAGTGCTACCTGGCGAGTATCGAACTTGGAGTAAGTTCAGCAGCTCCCTTGAGCGGGTAGCGAGCATCATCAGTGACGAGCATCGGTGACGAGTATCGGTGACGAGTATCGGTGACGAGCATCGGTGACGAGCATCGGTGACGAGCATCGGTGACGAGCATCGGTGACGAGCATCGGTGATGAGCATCGGTGACGAGCATCGGTGACGAGTATCGTCGTGCCGAGTATCACCGTGACGGGTATCCGTGACGAGTATCGAGGCGACGAGTATCACCAACACGGTGTGCTCGGGAGGAGAAGCGGACCTTGTCCGTGACCAAGTTCTTTACTACTATTGGCTGTTGTGATTCAAGTTGGATGCAACTTGTATTCAGCCGTGTTCTGTTGTAATCTTGTTGCCAAGTATATATTACAACTATGTTTGTTCTGTTTTGGTATCCTTGATTGGTAGCACACAAAAATTTCAACACGCATTGCGGGCCTGCGGCCAAAAAATTGAGAAGGCGGTCGAGCGCCGCCGGAGAGGCGTGACTGCAAGAGGAAGCGCGCACCCCTCAAAGACCGCTCCCCCCAAAAGAGGAAGTCGCACCCCCGCTAAAAAGGGAGGGGGATTCGGTCGCACACCCTGACGGAGTGTGCAATTTAGGACCCCCCCCCCCCCCCCCCCCGCCCCCCTAGGGGGGTGCAGTTGCGGCCACACCTCCCAACGGGGGCAACTCCGGCCGCACTCCCTAAGGGGGTGCTGTTTCGGCCGCACCCCCTTAGGGGGTGCTGTTTCGACCGCACCCCCTAAGGGGGTGAGGTTTCGGCCGCACCCCCCAAGGGGTGCGGTTTTGGCCGCACCCCCCAAGAGGGATGCGGTTTTGGCCGCACCCCCCAAGAGGGATGCGGGCCTAAACGCACCCCACTATGTAGGGTGCGTCCGTGGCCGCACCCCCATAGGTGGTGCGTCCTTGGCCGCACCCCCTTAGTGGGTGCAGGTCTAGCCGCACCCCACTTTAGGGGGTGTGGTTCTTGGCCGCACCCTCCATGGGGGTGCGGCTTTGGCCGCACCACCATTGTGGGGAGCAGCCTGCACCCCCTTAGTGGGGTGTGGTTATGCCGCTTTAGCCGAACCCGGCAATGGTGGAGCGCGGTCTTGGTGCTACCTGCGTAGGTGACGTCGCGCAATAGTTGGGGCATTTTTTTCTGCTCTTCCCCACTCCCTTGATCATCGGGTTAAGCTTGACTCCACTACTTCCACTTTCCCATGGTGGAGCTTTGTCTAATCGCACCCCTTAAGCTTATATAAATTTATGGGTGCATATCAATTGCCCCCCAAACCTTTAAAGTCCACATTGTTGCTTGGAGGAGTTATACGGTTTCATCACCTTCTTCGCGGCGGCTTGGATCGGAGCCATTTGTGTGCGAGATGTGCCGCACCATGTCGTAGGTAAGCAACTCTTCAACCTATGCAAGAAAATGGAGAGAGAGGGGGAGAGAGACTGCGCCGAGGCAGGCCGACCAGGGTGCGGAAGGTCGCGCGATGTGTGGTGTTCGGCCGGCGCGTGCGCGGTTGCGCATCGTGCGGCGACCGTCCGCCTCACGGGTGGAGCGCGCGTGGGCGCCTATCCGGGCGCGCGCAGTTGGGCGTCGTCTGGCGCAAGGCAGGCGCGCGGGTGGTGCGCGCAAGCAGACGGAATACGGCTGGCATGCGGGCCTCGCACGCGGCCGGTGCTCGGTCGGTCACGCGTGGTTGCGCGCCGTGCGGCTGCCAGCGCGAGAGCCACGCGCGCGGTTGCGCCCCGAGTGACAGCCAGACGACGAACGATTGATGCTCGGCCGATCGCATGCGGTTGCGCGTCAGGCGGAGGCTGGGAAGCGAGCAGGCATCGCGCGCGGCCGATGCTGGGCCAATCGCACGCGGCGTGCAAGCACACACACCTCAGAGAAACACCGCCCGCGCCATGTGTCGTTCGTGCTTCGGGGCGTGCGTGTTTGTTGGCTATATAAGTCTTGTCATGAGTCGCGCAGTTCTTGCTAGGTGCTTTTGTGAAAAAGGTTTTTCTTTCGTCTCTTTCAAGCAGGCTTCAAAACGGAGCGACCAATCGAGGGCGATATGGCTGCGCTCAACTCTTGATAGTGCACGGATCGATATGTGGCAAAAGTGCTTAGGATTGCCTTCCAGCTTTGAAGTGAAGATTCCTCGGGAGGAGGAGCGTGCTCAGAACCCTCCGGTCGGTTTCATGACTCTTTCAGAGAGTTGTTTGAAATCTGGGTTCCGCTTCCCTCCTTCAGATGAGGCTATCAAAGTATTACGATTTTGCGGAGTGTCTTTTTACCATTTTACCCCTGTCGGGATGACGAAGATCATGAGGATGATATTGCTCTTCCGGGAGCATGGTGCACGACTTACCATGGAGATTTTCAAAGACTGGTGTGAGGTTTTTGCTGATCCGGACAGCTGTATTGGAGTTTACAACAACAAAAGGTGGTTTCTCTTCAGAGAGAAGAATGATTACCGCCATGGGAATACCCTTTATGTGTATGTTCGTAATCGTTGGGGTTGCCCAAGCTTTGGAGAGATCTTCTCGGTTGCTGTCGTCGGCAGACGGGTCAAGAAAATGTCTTTTTGCCCATTTCGAGTTTTCCTGATCGAGAGGGGTTGGCGAAGGGCTTATATTGTATTGCTAACTACGTGGAGGAGAGTAGATTACTCTTGGTAGGTCTTTCTTGGGATGTCGAGCGTGCAACCGCCATTCCTCTGGTAAGTAGCAAGAAGAGGAAGATTATTTTTGAGAATGGGAGTTCTGGTTTGGGGCCCATTTCTCCTGCACCGAGGAGCCATGGTCACGAGGCCGGTCCTAGCAGCCACGGGGTGGAAGTGATTCCGTCTAACCCTGAGGTTGAGATTCTAGCATCTCATATTGTTGGTTAGGTCCCGCGGGAGGACTTGTCGCTGCCTCCCCTTTTGACAATTGCGAGGCAAGTTTCATCTTCTCTTTAGGAGATGACTTCCGTGGTGAGTGAGTCTGTCTTCACTCTGGGTTTTTCTTTCCCTTCCTTATTATTGTTCATACATTCTAACTATTCATTTTCTTTGATGACCGGTGTTTTGAACAGCGCTGCTCATAGATGGAACGACTATTATGTGGGCCTTAAGGATGGTTACCTCGTTCTTCAGGAGGAGCTGCGCGCAGCGAAGAGGGCTTTATATGATTCCAAGAAGAAGAGGGATCGCGACTCCGCCCACATCCGATAGCTAGAGTCGGACTTTTCTTCAACCCGAGCAAAGGTTGAGAAGTTGTGAGAGGAATGTGGTGGCGACAAAGCACTTGCTCAGGATGCCCTCCGCCAGTTATCGGAGGTCCAAGGAGAGATATTCCGCCAGGAGGGGGAGCTGGTCTTCTTGAGGAGCGAAGTGGATAAGTTGTCATTTGCGGAGCAGAGCATTGAAGAGATCAATAATACAGGGGTTGCCGAGTATAAGAGCTCCTTAGCTTTTGTGGTGGAGCGGTTCTGGATCTTGGAGGAGTTTCGTGCTGAGATCATGACCAAGGAGGTGGAGTTGTTGCTGGAGGATGAGTGTGAGGTCGCCTTTTAGAGGGACATCCAGAAGAATCTCTGCATGATGGAGAGGAAATTTGGGTGCGGTATTGCTGGTCTTGGAGTTGAGGACCTCTCGGAGGAGGATCATTCTGATGCAGCCAAGGATTAATCTTTGCCTTTATTGTACTTTCTGCTTACGTCTTGTTTTTTTGTAGTCGTTTTCCGTTATGTACAGCGTTGCGCTAATGCCATTGTATCTTGAGACTCTATTATTTTATGTAGTGTTTATTCTTGCATGTAGCTGATAATTCATTGTTTTAGCTATTTTCAGAGTAGTGGTCAGGGGGACTGGCCCCAAAGTTGACGGTGAAGAGCGTATGCATTCAAACCGTTGACGACCGCGAGAGGGGAAGGCCCTCATGGTTAGGGGGGAACTGGCCCCAGAGTTGACAGTGAAGAGCGTATGCGTTCAAACAATTGGCAACCGCGATAGGGGCATGCCCTCACGGTTAGGGGGACTGGACCCAAAGTTGACGGTGAAGAGCGTATACATTCAAACCATTGGCGACCGTGAGAGGGGCAGGCCCTTACGGTGTCGTGACCTATTATGGTGGCGAAGAGCGGATTTGTTCAAGCCGACAGCGCGTGGTCAGGGAGGGGGGCTGGCCGTAGGGTTGACAGTGAAGAGCGTATGCGTTCAAACCATTGGTGGCCGCAAGAGACGTAGGCCCTTACGATGTCGTGACCTATTGTGATAGCGAAGAATGAATGCGTTCAAACCGGCAGTGTACGGTCAGGGGGCTGGCCCCAGAGTGTTCCTGCGGTGATAGGGAGCAAACAAAACATATTGAGTTGAAGTAAACACAAGTACATGTGCAAGTATGGACTTGCGACTTTTGAGTTAGCAATTGTTTTTAAATACAAACACAACAAAAGCGTAGATAATGTAGGGCTCTCCTACCCGGCTCTTGATTCTCCTGCGTAGCATTTGGATGAGTTCTCTCGATCCTCCAGCATGATGCGCAGTGGTGATTTAAGCGCCAGACATTCTGACGACTGGTCCTCAGTTGCCTTTTCCCGAGCTGCTTGTTTCTGGGCTGTTCTTTGAAAGGCCTTCAGGTGCACCAACTAGACGAGGCGCTTATGAAAGTCGCAAAATTGGGACTGATTCCCCGTGTTGCGAGGGAGTGGTCCCGGCCACTTGACAATTTTGTTGTTGTAAATTATAGATAAGATATGCTCACGGGAGGTGTTTAATGGGGTGTAGACCCGGGTTTTCTGGTTCATCAGCCCTCGGGGACAGACCGACTGGCTCTGGTTAGGCCGACCGATATCTATGAGTGGTTGTTGTCCTTTCCTCTTCCGGCCCATGGTTTCAAGTTGTTGTGGATTGGTTCATGTCGAGAGGTGGGTTTCTGCTATTGGCATTGGGGCCACGCGACTCTTATCTGAGTGAAGCTTCTTTGGATTCAGGCTTTGCGGGGGCCCATGGCCAATCTAAGGAACCTAGGTCTATGCAGCGCTGAGGTAACAAACTGAGTTTTGGAGGATTTTTCCTTTGTTCGTTATGCGGCCTACCTTGGAGGTGTCAGGTCGCAGTGTGTTGAGTTGGATGCTCCTGAATATCGCGTTATACAGCGAATCAACTTCTGCAATGACAAACTGGACGTCGTATTGGACAGTTTCCAGAAGTGTCCCTACATGGATGGGGAGGATGATGTCTCTTATGATGGGTATTATTGTTCCGTCCGGGAGTTCCGCGTGGCTAGCTCCGAGCTTAAGGTTCCCGCTGATGAGCTTGAGTTGTATTACAGTTGTCACGAACAAGATGTTGAATGATATGTGGTGGCTTATCAACGTCCTTCTCAATTCAAATGTTGGGTTCTCAATGCTCGCGTGTAAGGAAAAATCCAACCCTCCGCGGAGATCCTTTTGATATTATCTTATGATGGCGCCCTCCTGACGCTTGTCATGCTCCGTCTGCCCTGAAGGGGGAGGCCCGTCCTCCCCAGGCTCCTTCCATGTCTGAGCCTCTTCTCTGATACTTTGTGCACAGACTTCATGTCATCCGGTGAACAGCTGGGATAGCTCGGCGAAGTTGTGAATGACTCCTTTTGCATGGAACGATACTAGTTGAGAGCGTCGCCGCGAAGTGTCACTGGGAAGATCTTGCAAGTAATTTGTTCTGGAAGCCTGAATGTCTCCATTGCAACCAGGAAGTAGTTGACATGCTCATATGAATTTTCTTCTCCGTGGAACTTCCTACATTGCGGGAGCTTGAGCCAAGATGGAACTGGATATGTCAGGATTCGCTCTGACAATGGGGATTGACTCGGCTGGAGTATGTCATCATCAGGAACTTGCTCCGTCGTCAGAGGGACTTGCTTGTCCCTCTCCTGAGTTTGCGGGGAGGGAGGAACTGCCCGTGTTTGAAATTGTTTGGTGAATATCCATTATTGTCGGTCTCTTAGAGATATCTCTTTCAAAGTTAGTCGGGAACGCTTGTTACAACAGACAGCGCCAAACTGTTGCGGGTCGTTCGACGCTCTCATTATACCGGTCGAATTGAACCGTCTCAGCTCTAGAGTGAGCCGAGCACGTAATCAGTTAAAGTAAAGTAAGACAGCAGGCAAGAAGACTTTTTATGTGGAAAATTCGAAAAGGGTGAAAAATCATGGGGTTGGATCGGTGCCGACCAAATTCACTATATTTTTGGGTGTTACAAATCTTAGAATGCAAGAGGGTGACAGGCCACCGCTCATTGCTGGGGATGTAGAGAAGAGAGAGAGAGAGAGAGAGAGAGAGAGAGAGAGAGAGAGAGAGAGAGAGAGAGAGAGAGAGAGAGAAGTCTCTAAGAATGGAAAGATCTCCAAGAGACAAAGTGAGATCTTCGATTCGCCTTCGAAAGAGATCTTCGAAGAGGAAGGAGATCTTCAAAGGCCGAAGGAGATCTTCGTAGGATTCTTCGAATGCCAAAGGGGAACTCTAAAGGATCTTCGAAGGAGCTCTCTCGGGCGCTGAAGGCAATGTCTCTTGAAATGAAGGCTCTGTGATCCTTTTATAGCCTTGGGGGGTAGCCTAGTAATTTTGCGGTCGTAACCGCCGTAACCACTTGACGAGCGAATCACGTTCGCCGATTTGGAGCACACAGATCACCATTTTTTGGATATTCCCATCTTGCCTCCCGGGCAGTTATGGCAACTTTGTTGATGGTGATGAGCGCAATGAACAAGACATGCAATCAGAGAAATCAAGAAAGGTTAACTGCTGCGCGCGTCAGGAGTGTGAAGGAGTTTTGAGCGCGCGATGAGCATGAAAGCGTTATGACCACGTGGTGAATGTGAAATCATTCTGAACGCATCGTGGACTTAGAAGCATTTGGTTCGTGTTGCGGACAAAAAATCAAGAAGGGCGGTCGAGCGCCGCCGGAAAGGTGTGACCGCAAGAGGAAGGGAGCGCCCCTTAAAGACCGCTCCCCCAAAACGGGAAGTCGCGCCCCCTAAAAAGGGATGGGGCTTCGACCGCACACCCAGAGGGAAGGTGCCGTTTTGGCCGCACCCCCCAAGGGGGGGGGGGGGGGGGGGGGGGGGGGGGGGGGGCGACTTCGGCCTCTCGAAGGAGGATCATTCTGATGCAACCAAGGATTAATCTTTGCCTTTATTGTACTTTCTGCTTACATCTTGTTTTTTTATAATCATTTCCCGTTATGTACAGCGATGCGCTGATGTCAATTGCATCTTGTGACTATATTATTTTATGTAGTGTTTATTCTTGCGTGTACCTGATAACTCATTGTTTTAGCTATTTTCATAGTGGTGGTCAGGGGGACTTGCCCCAAAGTTGACGGTGAAGAGCGTATGCATTCAAACCGTTGACAACCGCGAGAGGGGAAGGCCCTTATGGTTAGAGGGAACTGGTCCCAGAGTTAACGGTGAAGAGTGTATGTGTTCAAACTGTTGGCAACCGCGAGAGGGGCATGCCCTCACGGTTAGGGGGGACTGGCCCCAGAGTTGACGGTGAAGAGTGTATGCGTTCAAACCATTGGCGACCGTGAGAGGGGCAGGCCCTCACGATGTCGTGACCTATTGTAGTGGCGAAGTGCGGATTTGCAGATTTGTTCAAGCCGACAGCGCGTGATCAGGGAGGGGGGACTGGTCGTAGGGTTGACAGTGAAGAGCGTATGCGTTCAAACTGTTGGTGACCGTGAGAGGCGTAGGCCCTTACGGTGCCGTGACCTATTGTGGTAGCAAAGAATGAATGCGTTCAAACCGGCTCTGTGGGGTCAGGAGCTGGCCCCAAAGTGTTCCTACGGTGATAGGGTTAAGAGCAAACAAAACATATTGAGTTGAAGTAAACACTAATACATGTGCATGTATGGATTTGTGACTTTTGAGTTAGCGATTGTTTTTTAATACAAACACAGCGAAAGCGTAGATATTGTAGGGCTCTCCTACCCGGCTCTTGGTTCTCCTGCATAGCATTTGGATGAGTTCTACCGATCCTCCAGGATGATGCGCGGTGGTGATTTAAGCGTCGGTCATTCTGGCGATTGATCCTCAGTTGCCTTTTCCCGAGCTGCTTATTTCTGGGCTGTTCTGAGAAAGGCCTTCAGGTGCACCAACTGGACGAAGCGCTTGATTTCGTCCTTCATTCATAGACATTGATTTGTATTGTTTCCTAGGCCCTTGTGAAAGTCGCAAAACTGGGACTGATTCCCCGTTTTGTGAGGGAGTGGTCACGGCCACTTGACAATCTTGTTGTTGTAAATTATAGATAAGATATGCTCGCGGGAGGCGTTTAATGCGGTGTAGACCCAGATTTTCTTGTTCATCAGCTCTCGAGGACAGACCAACTGGCTCTGGTTGTAAGACCCCCCCTCCCCCTTACTAGGAGGGTTACCCGGGTCTTAATGCCCAGAACCGCTGCCTTACGGATGACACCAACACACGGGTTAGTCGTCACCGCAGGACGCCAATTCTGTCGGCTATTACGATCATTTAACTTTAGGCCAATAGAGAAAAGAGTATGAAATAGTAATAAGCAAGTCCATATCACAAATTTTATAAAGGAAACATAATAGTCCAGCAATGAGCACAAAAGAGAGTAAGGGCTTATGCCCGATACATAACCAAATGAAAAACAATAAAGTAAACTCTCTCTCTCACTACAACTCTACGTGGAAGCTAAACACACTCATCAAACACCTATCTCGTAGTGGAAGTAATGTGCGGCACCTGCTCCTCAGTTCCTGCCACCATGCCTGTCCGGTCGTGTTGGTGCTCCATCTTCTCGGGCTCCTACGGTCACAACCGACCGTTAGTCATAAAGACTAAGCCAATTTTGTCCTCGCCTCCCCCCCCCCCCCCCCCCCCCCCCCCCCCCCCCCGCGACTCCTAGGAACCGAGCGGGAGGAAGGAAGCGGAGGATAACAAAGTGGAATAACCAAAAGCATGTGATAAGGAAATGTATACTAGCAAGTATATATATATATATCAAGGTACTATTCTAGCAGTGTAAGCAGGTAAGCAGTAATGAACGATAAAAGAAGTAAATAAATCAGTGCGCGCAAGTACAGTAAACGAGTAAAGTATTCTACCATCACATAAGTATCATAACTTATATGAATGCTCATACAAACTTATAAGTTAAGATTTTCGGAAATATAACTTATCATATAAAAGAGTCCATACTAATTTATATGATAAGGTTTTATATATAATGTTCTATGGTTTATGTATGTTATGATATGCATGTTATGATATGATTCATACAAGTGCAACTCACACACATGACTCTGTGACCACAGACCTTTAGTTCCCAATTTTTGGAGCTAGCTTCACTCTCTGGTACCACCGTTGTGGCTACGACAGCAGTGGAGCGGGTGCCTCCACTTCCTAGGCAGGTATACACACTACCAGACCTAGACCCTTCATACGCCTCTGTACACGTCCTAGGTGCACTCTAGAGTCTTGCGTACTCTTTGTTGGAACCCACCAGTCTTTAAGGGCGTGTTGGAACACAGTTCAACCCTATTACTGATTTGGGCTAGGATGTCTATTTCCAGGTATAGGATCTGTTTTGACCCAACATGTATAGTATAAGGGTCATAGGCTAAGTCTAGAAGAAATTTGAAGATTAGCTAAGTCAGGGTGTTCGACGAACTTCTAGTTCGTTCGACGAATTCAAGTATCCGTTCGACGAACTTGGTTCAACGAACTTCAAAGTTCTGTTCGACGAAAGTTTCTGTTTGTTCGACGAACTTCCCAGGTTAAGTTCGACGAACTTCCCTTCAGATCGACGAACTTCTTCAGAGTCTATATTCAGTGACCTCTTCTATTCAGAGTATTATTTTGGAGTTATCCTCAGGATTTCTTATGAAGGCTGACAGCTGTTCTTATTAAAATATCAGTCAGTTATTGCAGTATTCTCTATCAAAGATTTTATGACCGTTGCTGCATTAATTAAGGGCTGCGTGCAGATTATTTTATAAGGCAGATTGCAAGTTTCAAGGAATTTAATATATTGGCATTCCAGAGAAATCTTTCCTTTTTGTCTCCTTCTTTTCCAGCCCTGTTTGAAATTTTAAAAGAGGATCAACTCTCTCCCGTGAAGAGATTATCATTGCTATTTATACTAGAGAGAGACACAGATATAAATACAAGCTTTGTGCTACTCAGTTTTCATTCTTGAAGAAGAACTCTCTCTGTTTTCTCTCTGAAGTCTTCATCTTCTCCAGACACCTACTTTTAATCTCTAGAAATCATCTGCATCATTTTTCCTCTAGAGAACTTGTGCTGGAGATATTCTGAAGATCAAGAAGACCTACACCCTGAGCAGATTTTCTCTCCTGTTTACTTACTCTTACTCACAGGGGGAGATCTGACAATTTCAACAATCCACTAGTCTTCTCTGTTGTTAGAGAAAAGAGAAGACATCATCATCTTTATTTTACTGTTATTCTATAATTGTGTACAGGGTTCTAACTCCCTTTAAAAGTTAAATTGTGGTTTAGAGTACCTGATCAAAAGCTCTGTGGTGAAGGCTCACCTGATCAAAAAGCCTTAGTGGATTTCCTACCAGGGTGGTAGAAGAGTAGATGTACTCAAGTTGTGGGGAACTACTATAGATCCTTGTGTCTTTTGTGCCTGTCTTTATTATTTGTTTGTGATGTGTGTGTTGTGTTTTAGTTTGTGATTATATCTGTGCTGCACTTACTTACACATATACTAAATAACTCAAATTGTTTTATACAGATTTCTTTAAGCTAAGTAAGATTATTTTAAAAAAAAATACTCTATTCACCCCCCCTCTAGAGTAATCTTGATCTACCCCCACTTTCAATTGGTATCAGAGGGTGGGTTGGTTGTTACAGGCTAACACCTGGACCAACAGATCTGATAGATCTAGACTACTTTAAAGGTTTTGTCTATTAGAGCCATGGCACAGAACAAAGAATATTCAAGCACAAGACCTCCTATGTGCAATTTGAACAAGTTTCCACTATGGCAAGCAAGGATCAAACTTTACATGAATTCTATTGATGAAGAAATTTTTAATTCTATTTTGACAGGACCTCCAACTGCACCAACCTCAACAACAAATACAACATCAGACACAACTGCTGTCCCTCCTCCAGAATGGACAGAAACACAAAAGAAACAGAAAACTGCTGATGCAAAGGCCATGAATATCTTAGCACAAACCATGACTGATGACATATTTCAAAAGGTGGTTGACTGCACCTCTGCCAAAGAAATTTGGGACTCCCTCACAAGAATGGTGGCAGGATCAGCAGATGAGAGAAAGGACAGAAGATCATATTTGATCTCCCAGTATGAGAATTTTAAAAAGGGAGAATCAGAGACTGTTGCAGAGATGTACAACCGACTCAGCCTCATCATCAATGAGTTAAGAACCCTTGAAAAAGTGATCACAGTCACTGAAGTTAATGACAAAATCCTGATGTGCTTTCCCAGCTCTTGGGACACAAGAATCTGGCCAATTAAAGATGCCAGAGGACAAAATGAGATTACAACTGAGAATATTCTTGGAAAGCTCAAATCCTATGAGCAGCTGATAAAGAGCAGAGAAGCAGAAGCCTCTCCTTCCTCATCCTCAAAGAAAGAGAAAAGCATTGCCTTTCAGGCAACAGAGGAAGAAAAGAAGATTGGTGATCAGGAGATGCTGAGTCTCTTAGCAAAGAGATTTTACAAGATGGCAAGGAAGGACTTTAGAAGAAAACCCAACAAGCACAATGAAAAGCCAAGGTATGATAAAACTCCATCTAAAGAAATAATATGCTTTGGGTGCAGGAAGCCTGGACACATCCTCACTGAATTTCCAGAAGCTCACAAGAAAAGTAGGAGAAAAGAGCAGGAACACTCCAGCAAACACTCATCAAAAGGCCACAAGAAAAGAGAAAAAGGCTTTGTTGCTGAAACCTGGAGTGACACTGAATCTGAGTCATCCTCCAGCTCCAGTGATGAGGAGAAGGAAGCAGAAGACAAGGAATTCTGCATGATGGCAATCAATGCCTCCTCATCAAATGACAACTCAGATGATGAATTGGAAGCTAATGAGGATGAGGTAATTTCCAGTTTTGATTTTCATTCAGAACAATTTAAAGATGATTTTAAACAATTATGTAAAGACATGATTAGATCAGAGAAAGAAATTATTTCTCTGAGAGATAAGTTAGCTAAGATGGATGGAATATCCACTGAAAACACTAACCTCAAAAATGAGCTAAGAATTTCCAGGGAACAAGTGAGTTCTCTAAAAACACAGCTAACTGAGGCCAAGCAGCTAGAGAACTCTCTAAATGGGAGAAGTCTCAAGCTGATGGACATCACAAGCACAGTGAATGCCAGGCTGACTGGCAAACTGGGCTTGGGGGCATCATCTAATCAACCTCTTCTTTTGAAGAAGAATATGTTATCTACCCCAGTAAAATTTGTATCTGCAAGAAGGAAGGAAGCTATACAAGACACAGAAAAAATTCCTGAAACAAATATTGCACAAGCAAGTTCGTCGAACGGCGATCGACGAAAACCAAGGCCTGAATCTAAACAACAAACCTGCTGCAGACAGGGCTCGACGAATGCCACATCTTTCATCGAACCAGGTAGATGAACACAACAAAGTTCGTCGAACGCAAACTTTACTAAGGACAGACAATATACATCCTCTTCTAAAATGAAGAATTCATTTAGTGATTGGATTATCCCTCCTAGAAGATATCACCCTCTAGGTTATCATAGTCAACCTGTTGTCTCATATATTTCTGCATTTCAAGGTTACAAAAAGCAACCCAAGGTAACCTGGGTTAAGAACACCTAACCTCCTTTCTATTGCAGAAAAAGAACTGTCCTACCACAGAGGAACAGTGGTACTTGGACAGTGGATGCTCAAAACATATGACAGGAACAAGAGCCAAATTAATCAACTATAAGGCAAAGCTTGGACCAAGAGTGATTTTTGGAGATTCCAATTGGGGACAGACAGAAGGCTATGGATCAGTCCATATTGGGACAATCACATTCAAAAAGGTAGCCTATGTAAGTGGACTCAAACAAAACCTCATCAGTATAGGTCAACTATGTGATGAAGGATATCAGGTATGCTTCAACCAATCTAGATGTATTATCTTCTCTGAAAATAATACTGTTATTTTAGGAAACAGACAAGGTAATGTTTATTTAGTAGATTTTGATTCAGCCAAACCTGAAATCTGCTTATTTAACCAAGTCAGTAAAAATACTGATTTGTGGCATAGGAGACTAGGTCATGTAAACCATAGGACCCTAGCCAAATTATCAAAGGGCAACCTTGTCAGGGGACTACCTTCTGGATCATACAAGAAGGAAAGCCTTTGCAGGGCATGTCAATTGGGAAAGCAGACAAAGAGCAGCTTTAAGTCACTATCTAAGAGTGACTCTCCTAGGTCTTTGTATTTGCTGCACTTAGACCTTTTTGGACCCCTTCCCATACACAGTTTGGGAGGTAAGTCTTTCACCCTAGTTATTGTTGATGACTTCTCTAGATTTAGTTGGGTATTCTTTCTGAGAAGCAAGTCAGATAATTTCAAAGTTCTTACAGACTTTCTCAGGAGCATCAAGATTGAGTATTCTACTCAGATTGCATTGATCAGAAGTGATCATGGCACTGAGTTTGAATCTCTTCTGATGAGAGAATTCTGTGAGAAGGAAGGTATCAGGCAGTGCTTTTCAGCTCCTAGAACTCCTCAACAAAATGGGGTAGCTGAAAGGAAAAATAGAACACTAATTGAATCTGGAAGAACATTGCTTGCAGATGCTGGTTTGCCCCAATCCTTCTGGGCTGAGGCTGTCAGCACAGCAAACTATGTCTTAAACAGAAGTTTAATTCATAAACAAAAGGGGAAGACACCTTATGAACTGCTTAAAGGGAAGAAGCCTAGAGTAGATTACTTTAGAGCCTTTGGCTGTAAGTGCTTCATTCATAATAATGACAAGAAGCACCTAGGGAAATTTGAAGTAAAAGCCTCAGATGGCATTTTCCTTGGTTATTCAGTTAGTAGTAAAGCTTACAGAGTATTTAACAAATCTTCTTTTAAAATAGAAGAATCTATTCATGTATCATTTGATGAAACTAGCTTGAGCTGCAAGGAGAGAAATATCTCTACCTCACAAGATGCACAGGTACCAATTCTCTGTGAGAAGTTAGATAATCTAACTCTACAGAAAGAGGATTTAATAAATCCTTCTCAATTACCTAATGAGGACAGTGAAGAAGAATGTCCTAATGCACCAACATTGGATACATCAAATATCCCTACAAATCTTGAAGCTATTAATGCTGAAGTTCAGGAGGACATAGAAATTCCTCATAGAGAAAATGAACAAGCTCAAGGAGAAGTTATATTCCCTACTGATTATGTCAACATAAGAGATCACCCTAGATCTCAAGTAAATGGTGACATCTCAGTGGGTGTGCAAACAAGAAATCAACTAAATCAAAATAATTTGCACACCTGTTTCCTCTCTCAAATTGAACCTCAATCCATCAAAGATGCAGAGCAAGATCCCAACTGGATTACTGCTATGCAAGAGGAATTAAATCAATTTGAAAGGAACAAAGTATGGGAATTTGTTCCAAGACCCAAGAATCATCTAGTAATTGGCACTAAATGGGTATTCAGAAATAAATTGGATGCTCAAGGAGTCATAGTCAGAAATAAGGCAAGACTAGTGGCTCAAGGATACTGCCAAGAGGAAGGCATAGACTATGATCAGACTTTTGCACCTGTAGCAAGACTGGAAGCAATTAGAATATTCCTAGCATTTGCTGCATACAAAAGATTCAAGGTATTTCAAATGGATGTTAAGAGTGCCTTTCTAAATGGAGATATCAAGGAAGAAGTATATGTGGAACAACCACCAGGTTTTGTTTCTCCAACTCAACCCTCTCATGTATTTAGATTACATAAAGCTTTGTATGGCCTCAAACAAGCTCCTAGAGCATGGTATGAGACCCTTACAAACTTTCTTTTGGAAAATAAATTTTCTAGAGGTAAAGTAGACCAAACATTGTTTTTTAGAAATCATAAATCTGAAACCCTATTGGTACAAATATATGTAGATGACATAATATTTGGTTCTACTGACTCTAAGTTATGCAAAAGATTTTCAAATCTAATGCATTCAAAATTTGAAATGAGCAGTATGGGAGAACTGTCTTACTTTCTTGGTTTGCAAGTTAAGCAAACAAAAGAAGGCATCTTTATATCCCAATCTAAATATGCTAAAGAGCTTGTTAAAAGATTTGGGATGTCAGATGCCTCCCCCATGAAAACTCCCATGCCTTCAAATGCAGCTGTTGGCACTGATGAATCAGGAACACCTGTTGATCAGAAAGTATATAGAGCCATTGTGGGATCTCTTTTATACTTAACAGCCAGTAGACCAGACATCATGTTTGCCACATGTATTAGTGCTAGATTTCAGGTAAATCCTAAAGAATCTCACTATATTCTATTAAAAAGGATTTTAAGATATATAAAGGGTTGTCCAGATCTAGGACTCTGGTATCCTACAGAATCAGGATTTGAGTTAACTGGATATTCAGATGCTGATTATGCTGGATGCAGAATAGACAGAAAGAGCACCTCAGGAACTTGTCAGTTCCTTGGAGATAAGCTTGTGTCCTGGTTTTATAAGAAACAAACCTCTGTGTCTACATCAACTGCAGAAGCTGAATACATAGCAGCTGGCAGTTGTTGTTCACAACTTTTGTGGATACAGAACCAGCTCCTAGACTATGGTTACAATCTAAATAATTCCAAAATCTTTTGTGATAACACCAGTGCAATATCAATAGCACAAAATCCAGTACTCCACAGTAGAACTAAACATATTGAGATCAGACACCACTTTATCAGAGATAATGTGGAGAAGGGAAAAATATGTTTAGACTTCATACCAACTGATTTGTAGAGAGCTGACATCTTCACTAAGCCCTTAGATGAAAAGAAACACCAATTCTTTATAAATCAGCTTGGAATGATAAATGGGGAGTCAATCTAATTAACAAATTTTTCTTTTACCCAACAATCTTTTTTTAAGGTTCAGAAAATTTGTCAAATTCGCTCGACAAAATATTTCATTCGTCGAACGGGATCGACGAAATATTTCATTCGTCGAACGGGATCGACGAAAGAATTATTCTCTTCTTTTTGCCGCTAACACGTCAAATCCGTTCCGCGAAAACCCTAGTCTTCGCCGAACCCTAATATTTAATCTCTATTTTGTCTGGATTCTGTCTTTTGCGCTCTCAAACTCTTCGTCTCCCTCCAGTTCCCTTTGCACTTGATCATTTTTCTTTCTTTGCAGGAACAATGTCGATCACTGCTGGAATCCTCGCCTCAATAAAGTTCGATACAGGATTCGATATTGATCTAGAATCGTTTGCCCAGTCAGGAGAAGGCTTCACAGAAATTCTGAATCTCTTTGAAGACTCGAAGTTGCGCAAGTTTATGACTTGTCGGCCCAAGATTCATACCAATGAGATAAAGGAATGGGCATTCACTTCTGAGATTCGACATGGCACAGAAATTGCAGGAAAGGTGTCAGGGAATGAAATTGTTCTAAGTGCTGCCGTTTTGTCTGAGATATTTGAATTTGAAAATGGAGATGATGTTTTAGAACTCACTGAGGAAGAGTTCAATTTGATGCTGGACAGGATGGGGTACTCTGGGAGTAACCCTAAACATCTTCTGAAACGTGATTTTACAGTGGAATACACATTCCTGGCAGATGTTGTGGGAAAGGTTCTGATGGGGAAAAGCTCAGCACATGACTACATAAACAGGCAGCAATTTCTAGTCATGAGTGCTTTGATTGAGAAAAAGCACATCAATTGGGGTCTGACTCTATTTGATTCCATCAAAAAGAAAGTGACATCAAGGAATGTAGGCTATGGAAGGATTCTGGGAATCTTTCTTCAGACCAAGTGTCCATCCCTCTCAGTTTCTACTGCTGTTGGCATTAATGCCTCAAAGAAACCGACTCCCCTTCTTTTCAAGAAGTGGGATAGGACATTCAAGAAGAAATTGGCTCCTGAGACTCCATCAGTTCAAGCTTCTGAGGACACCAGGACTAGAATAGCCACTCTCTCACCCCAGATTCCTCCTCCTCCTCCAGAAAATCTCTCAAATTCTCCTCCTCCTCCACAAGACTCTCTCCTTCCAGACCTCTTTCAGGATGAAATCCCATCAGATTTCACTCCTCCTCCTCCTCCATCCACTTCTTGTGCTCATACCACATCTTCCATCCCTTCTTCTTCCTCCTCTCACCAAATTCCAGATGTACTATTTGTGGATGTCTCCCAGATAGCCACCCAGGTGTTTGGACACATAATTCCTAAATTACAAGAGCTTATTGATCAAAGTCTGGTCCCAGTACATTCTAAGCTTGATCTCATTCTCTCCCATCTTCTCTCTCTCTCCTCTTCCTCTTTCCCTTCATCTGAGGGCCCAGACTCTAAGTTCCCAGAGTCTAGGCAGGGGGAGATGTTCCAGAATGAAGCTCTAGAGGCAGAAGCTCCTGAAGAGCAAGGGTCAGACCTACCTGATGTCTGCTCATCCCTGGTCTCCCTGGCTCAAAGCACAGAAGGTGCTCCTTCTCCTCCTCCTCCAGAAGTTCTTCTCAGCAGCTCTCTCATATACACCCCTCTAGTGAATCAGATTCTGCAGCTTACCAATCAGTCCCTCTACTCAGTCCCATCATACAAGGAATCAGCTGAAGATCTCTCCAAGGCAATTGTCTGTTATTCCCCAGACTTGGATGCCAGGCATGGAAATTTGCTAGTCTCTCCAGCTCCAGATCCAGTTATCTCTAAGGCAGATCAGGAACCTACTGCTCCTGAACAGACTGATCTTGATGAACAGATGCCTGATGCCCCTGCCTCTGTTCTCTCCTCTTCTTCTGAGCCTGCTGCTGCCACTGCTGCTGCTACTGTCAAGAATATTGATTTAGAGAAAAGAATGATTGAAGCAATCAAGGAAATTGATGAAATGTATGAAAATGTGCCTTCTTCAAACTCTGATGATGATGATGATGACAGTGATGATAGTGATGCCAAAGTCATTTCAAGAAAAAGAAAAGCTTCATGCAAAAAGCTGCCAGTTCCTTCCAAAAAGCCTAATAAAAATGACATTCCCTATTATGTGCAGAAAAATCTCAAGCCTCATGAAATAACTCAACCTTGGATGCAATTCTCCAAGAATGAGTTGAAGAGAAGGAAGCTTGAAAGAAGATACCAGAAGGATCACCCTACTGTGTTCAAGAAACCCCCTCCTCCTCCACCTCCTCCAGGTGCAGGTTCTGCAGGAGGACTTTCTTCCACTTCCAGGACATCTCAGTCTGCTGGCTCCAAGCCATCTGGTCAATCCTCTTCATATAAGAAAGAAAGATCTTCAGGCTATCAGGTTTATGAAAGAAAGCATAGCCAATTATCTGAACAAGAAATCAAAAATAAGGAAGCTGAAGATAAAGCTGAAGCAGATAGATTGTACAATATGGCAAGGTTTAGAGAGCATGTTGCTCTTTCTCAGATCAAAAAGGCCAGAGAAAAGGGTCTAGATACCTCTCACATTTCTACCTTATCTCCCTATAGAGAACAGGAATTTCAACAGTACCAGGTGAAGAAAATGTTCAACACTTCTGCCTACATGAGTCTCCATCCAGAAGCTGTTCTGCCAACTATTTCCAAGAAGGTAACACTGGGTGATGAAGACTGCAAGCTAAGCAGAAGGCAATCTGAAGATACTAGCAGGAAAATAATCTTCAAGAAGCCCTCTTCAGAGGACAGGAATCCTTAAAACTCTCTCTCTGGTTAATTGACTCTTAATTATTCTGTGATGATATCTGCTTGTGACAATTGATTTATATCTGCTGAATTTCCTTTCTGTCAGATATTTTTATGCATATTTGTGTGAATTGATAAGTGCTATTCATAGGATCCTAACCCAAATAGGGGGAGATTGTTGGAACACAGTTCAACCCTATTACTGATTTGGGCTAGGATGTCTATTTCCAGGTATAGGATCTGTTTTGACCCAACATGTATAGTATAAGGGTCATAGGCTAAGTCTAGAAGAAATTTGAAGATTAGCTAAGTCAGGGTGTTCGACGAACTTCTAGTTCGTTCGACGAATTCAAGTATCCGTTCGACGAACTTGGTTCAACGAACTTCAAAGTTCTGTTCGACGAAAGTTTCTGTTTGTTCGACGAACTTCCCAGGTTAAGTTCGACGAACTTCCCTTCAGATCGACGAACTTCTTCAGAGTCTATATTCAGTGACCTCTTCTATTCAGAGTATTATTTTGGAGTTATCCTCAGGATTTCTTATGAAGGCTGACAGCTGTTCTTATTAAAATATCAGTCAGTTATTGCAGTATTCTCTATCAAAGATTTTATGACCGTTGCTGCATTAATTAAGGGCTGCGTGCAGATTATTTTATAAGGCAGATTGCAAGTTTCAAGGAATTTAATATATTGGCATTCCAGAGAAATCTTTCCTTTTTGTCTCCTTCTTTTCCAGCCCTGTTTGAAATTTTAAAAGAGGATCAACTCTCTCCCGTGAAGAGATTATCATTGCTATTTATACTAGAGAGAGACACAGATATAAATACAAGCTTTGTGCTACTCAGTTTTCATTCTTGAAGAAGAACTCTCTCTGTTTTCTCTCTGAAGTCTTCATCTTCTCCAGACACCTACTTTTAATCTCTAGAAATCATCTGCATCATTTTTCCTCTAGAGAACTTGTGCTGGAGATATTCTGAAGATCAAGAAGGCCTACACCCTGGGCAGATTTTCTCTCCTGTTTACTTACTCTTACTCACAGGGGGAGATCTGACAATTTCAACAATCCACTAGTCTTCTCTGTTGTTAGAGAAAAGAGAAGACATCATCATCTTTATTTTACTGTTATTCTATAATTGTGTACAGGGTTCTAACTCCCTTTAAAAGTTAAATTGTGGTTTAGAGTACCTGATCAAAAGCTCTGTGGTGAAGGCTCACCTGATCAAAAAGCCTTAGTGGATTTCCTACCAGGGTGGTAGAAGAGTAGATGTACCCAAGTTGTGGGGAACTACTATAGATCCTTGTGTCTTTTGTGCATGTCTTTATTATTTGTTTGTGCTGTGTGTGTTGTGTTTTAGTTTGTGATTATATCTGTGCTGCACTTACTTACACATATACTAAATAACTCAAATTGTTTTATACAGATTTCTTTAAGCTAAGTAAGATTATTTAAAAAAAAATACTCTATTCACCCCCCCTCTAGAGTAATCTTGATCTACCCCCACTTTCAGGGCGGGTGTACGTTTTCGGGGATTGTCCTCCAGACCGCAGCATAAATAACCTACTGGCCACTCAAACCCTCACCCCATCATAAGTCAACGTATTGTCGTCGGTGTGATGATCGGTCCAGTACCGAAGACCTGCCACTAATTATGCACATGCAAGTTATCACAACCCGAGCCTCCAGCTCGCAGGACCAACCCGTCCTGATATACAACTTTCTGAGCCTCCATCTCGCAGGACTAACCCGTCCTGATATACAACTTCCCGAGCCTCCAGCTCGTAGGACTAACCCATCCTGATAAATAACTTCCCATCCTTTAACTCGGGATGAAGTTACCAAACCTCTTATTCATTTAAGTAAACTACTCTTGTCTAATTATTGTTATACTTAGAAGTTTAGGGTGAATCCTGGACTTCCCGAGGTTTACCCTGTGAAGGGCTCTCAACGGTACTAGGGAATGTGATGGGCTGAAGCCCAAATTCCCCTTTCCAAGACAATTAATTTTATTGGTGGCTACCCTTTTCTAAAGTCTCACTCTCCTTATTACTCTTTATAACTTAGATGTTTTATGACTTATCCTTCACCCTATTCTTAAGCAAACGTTCTCTTGAACGATGCTCAACACTTAAGATCCATCATCCTCTAAATGGGGTAGGTCCTGTGTGATTCTCACCTGTCCCTAATCACACTCTAATGATATAACATGAACACTTTGCCATGCTGTCTAATTACTATGATCTCATAAGGTAATAATTGCCCTTTATGTATTGTGCGACATGAATCTGTTTAATTCTCTAACCTATAGTACTAACGTACTCCAAAAATTCCATAATTTCTAGGGGCTTATATAAATGATAAGTTACTATTATAATCCAATTTTTTATTGAATTTCCAAGTGATCTTGCTGATCAAATCATCACATTAAGTTTTTACTATTCGCAGACCAAAATGAAATTGAACTAGATTTGATTCCTATGATGCAATCTTGACCAGATCATTTACAAATGAGCTATATATCATACCATATGTTCATAATGGATAAATTAAGGATTGTCTAGAGTTTTGACATATTTCATATTAATTTGACCTCTATTTAAAATTCATTAATCATTTGACATATTCCAAATTACAAAGGAACTACCATGTCTGAAACTTCAATCTTGCTAATAAAATTTCCATAGGTGATAGATGACAAAATAACATGATTTCTAAAGTTCCATAATTTTTCAGAGAATTTATAACCATAATTTTCATATAAAATAAAAGTGGTGAAAATGTAACTTTACACAGCAAGTACTAATTTATGTCTTCCAAAAAATTTGAGAAAATTACCATAGTACTGCAATGACATAAAAACATCCTATTCCAAAGTTTCATAATTTTCCAGAAATATTTCACCATAGATATTTCATAAATTAAAAAGTGTGACAAACTGAATCTGTGGAATTTTACCATGTGTAATACATCCAAAAATTCTACCAAAAATTCCTGAGGTTCATAATTAAATTCCAAATCATTTTCCAGAGTTTCATAAATTTCTCAAACTTTTTCCTCAATAAAATTTTAATTATTCAGAAATGTGACATATGATAATTTTGATAATTTCTAAGGAAATAATCTCTGAAAATTTCTACAAAATTTTTCAGAGATTCTAAATGGTATAACAAGTGATTCTTCAGAGTTTCAAAATTTTCCGCATGGTATTAGACATAAATATTTTACTAATACATAAATGTGACATAATTCAAATTTATCAAATACTTATGATTTTTTATCCCAAAAATCGTAATTTTTTTCATGAGGTAATGTATTATGTCATAAAGAGGGTGTGACCAAAATTTCAGAGGCTAACTCTAATCCATATGTACCAAATACACAAAAATATCCCTTTTGGCTATATACACACCATATCACATAATAGGCAAAGACATGCAAGTGTAATTACCCCCACATGTAGAGGTCCAATTACTTCCAAATTTTAACAAGAGTCTAATAATGGGCTAGTAAGCATGACACCCAAATTTGGGGTCATTTGGAGTTACACAACTCCAAAAATTTCATTTATTTGATTAATTACATTATGAACAAAACTTTAGGGAAAAATCCGCCAAAAATTCTAATTTTTTGGAGGGGTGATGTGTTCCCTTATGACTCATCTAAGTTTCAAATATCACATGCATGCAAGGTATTTTGGCTGATATATTCACAAAATACACATGCACCCACACTTTGTACACCCTACACCAAAATTGGTGCCTAGTGGGCTCTGGTGCACCAAATCACATGAAACTAGTGCCCAATTAAAGTTAAGACAAAGATCTACAATTTTCATATTCAAAGGTTTTGCTAATTATGACTTTAAGGCACCTAAGTTTAAGCTATAAGTAGCTCATAAAAGTGTGACGGAATGTATATATATGAAATGAATATATTCATTTGATCCAACACAGATCTTAAAGCTGATCCAAGGGCCACGAGTCGTCTTCTTCCTCTAGCCGACGGCTAGGATCATCCCATGATGTAGCCCCTTGACCTCATATTTCCCATCCACCCTCTGCTCACCACCGCCGGCCACCACCTCCACCACCTTCCTTGAGGTGGTGGCTGCCGCCAGGCGGCGACACGGCCGCCGGAGATGGCTTCTCCGGCGATCCCGAGCTGGAACAAAAAATCGGGAAAACTCCCTCTAACTCACATGGGATCTGGCTTAATTCAGCCCGATTTCTCTCCTAAATGGATCTAGAGGCTAGCACAGAGGGAGAGGGGGAGAAACCGACCTGAATGGAGGCTTGAGAGCGGGTGATTCATCGGGGCGGCATGGCGGCGAGTCTCTCTGGCGAGCTTGCTCAAATCCTTGATCCGACAGCTAATGTCTTGCTCCAGGTGGCTTTCCTGACTGCTCTCCTCCTTCTGAAGCTCGCGGAAAGGTCTAATGGAGCTGGGGAGGGCTGTATAAGGGGATTTGAAAAGGGGGAGCTCGGTTTCACTTTGGTTGCTCCTCCTAGCCGCCAAATGGCACCACCTCAGCTCAATTTCGGCTGGGTATTCACTGAGGAGGTCAGTGGAGGCCTTGGGCAGAGGAATGGGGTGCCAAATGGCCTCCATTCCTCAAATTCCTCTTGGTCTTAATGGAGGTTTGGGGAAAAGCCCATTCTACCCCTTTGCATGTCATCTCTCTCTCATTTTCAGAGGGCATGGCTAGTAATTGCACCTTAGGCTGCTGGATGGGCTTGGATTGAGGCCTTGGCCCAGTTGAATTTGGTTTGGGCTTTTAATTTCTTCATGTAGGCCTAAAGTTGACCATGGTTGACCTTGATGTTAACTTGGTCAATTGGGTGGGTTGACTGGTCCAAAATGTTTACCTTGGGTCCCTTGACACCCCCCAATGTTAATTGGGCCATGGTGATGGCCCAATTGGGCTAATTTAGCCAATAGGTGTGATTTTGACCAAAGTTGGGGGAAGTTGACTTTGGTCAATTTTGTCCAATTGATGCCCCCATGATGGGGCTTTTGGGTCAATTAGGTCCTTCATGATGTTCTAAGACTAGGGGTGAAGTCAATTTCATATTTTGGGGGTCAATTGAACCTATTGGGGAAGGACTGGCTTATGTTGACCTAAGTTTGACTTTGGTCAAATTGGTTAAATTGGTTGACCAAATAAGGGGGCTTTTGGTCAACTATGACTCCTTTAAGGTTAGGGACATGGTAGTGGTGTTACTTCGCATGTGTAAGTTCAATTTGAGCTAATTTGGTCTAAGTTGACTTGCCTCCTATAGTGGGCCACATGTGTGTTCACTCAACTCAATGTGACCTAAGGTCACTACCTAGCTCAAACTCACCCCACTCACCACATGTCCTATCCTAATTGAAGTCAACGGGTCTAGTAGGAAATGGGATGTTACACTAGTTAGGCCGACCGATCTCTGTGAGTGGTTGTTGTCCTTTCCTCTTCCGACCCATGGTTTCAAGTTGTCGTGGATTGGTTGATGTCGAGAGGTTAGTTTCTGATATCGGCGCTAGGGCCACGTGACTCTTCTCTGAGCGAAGCTTCTTTGGATTCAGGCTTTGCGGGGGCCCAAGGCCAATCTAAGGAACCTCGGTCGTTGCGACGCTGAGGTAACGAACTGAGTTTTGGAGGATTTTTCCTTTGTTCGCTATGCGGCCTGCCATAGAGGTGTCATGTCGCAGTGTGTTGAGAAGGATGCTCCTGAATATCGTGTTATATGGCGAATCATCTTCTGCAATGATGAACTGGATGTCGTATGGGACCGTTTCCGGAAGTGTCCCTACATGGATGGGGAGGATGATGTCTCCTTTGATGGGTATTATTGTTCCGTCCATGAGTTCCGCATGGCTAGATCTGAGCTTGAGGTTCCCGCCGAGGAGCTTGAGTCGTATCACAGTTGCCACGAACAAGATGTTGAATGCTATGTGGTGGCTTATCAACATCCTTCTCCATTCAAATGTTGGGTTCCCAATGCTCGCATGTAAGGAAAAATCCAACCCTCCGCGGAGATCCTTTTTGATATTATCATATGATGGCGCCCTCCTGACGCTTGTCATGCTCCGTCTACCCTGAAGGGGGAGGTCCGTCCTACCCAGGCTCCTTCCACATCTGAGCCTCTTCTCTGATACTTTGTGCACAGACTTCATGCCATCTGGTGAACAGATGGGATAGCTCGGTGCAGTTGTGAATGACTCCTTCTGGCAGGGACTGATACCAGTTGAGAGCGTCGCCACGAAGTGTCGCTGGGAAGATCTTGCAAGTAATTTGGTCTGGAAGCCCGAATGTCTCCATTGCAGCCACAAAGTAGTTGACATGCTCATATGAATTTTCTACTCAGTGGAACTTCCTACATTGCGGGAGCTTGAGCCAAGATGGAACTAGATATGTTAGGATTCGCTCTGACAATGGGGATTGACTCGGCCGGAGTATGTCATCGTCAGGAACTTGCTCCGTCGTCAGAGGGACTTGCTTGTCGGTGATGCTGGGCCACCAGGGTAGGAACGATATGCGCTCCCTCTCCTGAGTTTGCGGGGAGGGAGGAACTGCCCGTGCCTGAAATTGTCTGGTGAATATCCATTATTGTCGGTCTCTTAGAGAGATCTCTTTCAAAGTTAATCGGGAACGCTTATTACAACTGACGGCGCCAAACTGTTGTGGGTGACTCGACGCTCTCATTAGACCGGTCGAATTGAACCATCTCGGCTCTAGAGTGAGCCGAGCGCGCAATCAGTTAAAAGTAAAGTGAGACAACAGTTAAGAAGACTTCTTACGTGGAAAACCTGAAAAGGGTGAAAAATCATGGGGTCGGATCGGTGCCGACCAAATTCACCATCTTTTTGGGTGTTACAAATCTTAGAATACAAGAGGGTGACATGTCACCTCTCGTTGCTGGGGATGTAGAGAAGAAAGAGAGAGGGAGAGAGAAGTCTCTAAGAATGGAAAGATCTCCAAGAGCCAAAGTGAGATCTTCGAGTCGCCTTCGAAGGAGATCTTCGAAGAGGAAGGAGATCTTCGAAGGCCGAAGGAGATCTTCGTAGGATTTTTCGAATGCCAAAGGGGAACTCTGAAGGATCTTCGAAGGAACTCTCTCAGGCGCTGAAGGGAAGGTTTCTTGAAACGAAGGCTCTGGGCTCCTTTTATAGCCTTGGGGGCTAGCCCTATAGTTTTGTGGTCGTAACCGCCATATCCACCTGATGGGTGAATCACGTTCGCCGATTTGGAGCACACAGATCGCCATTTTTTGGATATTCTCGTCTTGCCCCCCAGGCAGTTCGGGCAGTTCTGACAGCTTTGTTGATGGTGATGAGCGCAATGAACAAGACATGCAATTTGGGAAATCAAGAAAGGTTAACTGCCGCGCGCGTCGGGAATGTGAAGGCGTTCTGAGCGCGCGGTGAACGCGAAAGCATTCTGAACGTATCGTGGACTTAGAAGCGCTTGGCTCGCATTGCAGGCGAAAAACGGAGAAGGCAATCGAGCGCCGCCGGAGAGGCGTGAGCGCAAGAGGAAGGCCGCGCCCCTTAAAGATCGCGCCCCCCAAAATGGGAAGTCGCGCCCCCTAAAAGGGAGGGGGCTTCGACCGCACACCCCGAGGGAGGGTGCGGTTTCGGCCGCACCCCCCAAGGAGGGCGACTCCGATCGCGCCCCCTATGGGGTGCGGTTTCGGCCACACTCTCTATAGGGGTGCGGGCTTAGCCGCACCCCACTATGGGGGGTGCGGCCCGCACCCCTTAGTTGGGTGTGTGCCTAACCGCACCCCATTAATGGGATGCGGGTCTAGCCGCACCCCACTTTGGGGGGTGCGGCTCTTGGCCGCACCCCCTTAGTGGGGTGCGGCTATGCGGCTTTGGCCGCACCCGACAATGGCGGGGTGCGGCTATGCGGCTTTGGCCGCACCCGACAATGGCGGGGTGCGGCTATGCGGCTTTGGCCGCACCCGACAATGGCGGGGTGCGGCTATGCAGCTTTGGCCGCACCCGACAATGGCAGGGTGCGGCCTTTGTACTACCTGTGCTGGTGACGCCGCACGATAGTTGCGGCGGTTTTTTTCCTCTCTTCCCCACTCCCTTGATCATGGGATTGAGCTTGACTCCACTACTTTCACTTTCCCATGATGGGGCATTGGCTAATCGCACCCCAAAAACTTATATAAATTTATGGGTGCATATCATATCTAACATTCTATCACGAATACTAATTGAATACACATTCGTGGCATTGGCGGAACACATTTCAAGATTAAATTAAATAAAATATTAAAAAGTTTATAAGTGATTATTTTTTAAGAAATGTTTTTACTTTTGTTTTTTTAATCTTATCGTGCATCCAACCACTACCACGTTGGCATATTCTATTAATATTCGTAACATAAAGCTAGAGACATATTTATTACAAATTAGTTATGGGTAAAAATCATTTTGGTCTTTTGAGGTTTTATGGCTATATCAATTTTATCTCTATTTTTGTGTGTCTATTTAGTCCCCAAATATCATATTTATGCTCTTTTCTAGATTTTAGAAGGGTAAAATGGTCCTTTTAAACAATCTCAAATGCCGCAAACCTAAATTAGGTTTTTGCTCTATCAAACCGCCGTCCTTCGCGTCCTTTCCTCCATCCTCGACTTCGTGTGCATTAGATGTTGTCCCTCACTTAGCAAACCGCGATCTCTTCCCCTCCGTAGATACTGTCCTCGATTCCTGATCCCCTTCGGCGATCTCTCTTCACTTCGCAAACCGAAGTCGGAAGCCCTGTCCCTCACTTCATGAAGACGCAAACAACACTAGTCCTCCATTTCTCAGCTTGATCTCTCCTCACTTGCAGTAAATAGACAAAACTACAACAAAATGTAATTTTAATCTCATCAATCAGAACTTATTGATAGTTGATTGCATGATTTTTTTATGCTTCATAAATTTTAATCATAAGTTACCAAATGGTTTAGGGTAGGAAAGGCAGCATTTTTTTTATGCTTCATGAATGTGCAATGATATTGATAGTTTATTGCATGATATTGATAGTTTATTGCTTCATGAATTTTAATCTCCGGAGATGATTTTTAATTTGGAGATTAATTTTCTTGGGGATAAACTGAGATTCTCAAATTCGAAAAGCACAAATTATGGATACTTATCTCTATTAAATGATGTTTGTGAAGCGGTTAAGGGGAAAAAATGAAAAAAAAAAAAACGAGTTGGTTGAGTTCATTGGTTGTTGTGGAAGGTATTCTTTCAGATATAGAAGAAACCTTTATAATTAGAGAGGATAAAGATATAAACAAGTTAGTTGCACTTTATATGGCTATCGGCTTGAAAAATGTATGCGTGAATTTGTATATTTTGACATCTGCGTCCAACATACCATCATTTCATTCAACTAATGAGGATGAAAATGAGGTTGAGGTAGATGATGAAATAGGTCAATGGTGTGATTTTGAAGTTGAGGTACATGATGATCAATATATACTCCGTAGTTCAAATAGTGATCGAGCGGAGGACAGCTTGAGTGATTATAATTCTGATAAAGATCAAGCACTATATCAATCAAATAAAATCAGTAGAGGAGCTTGATTTTGCATTGAGGGCAAAATACAATGTTAATGCACTTTCGAGAAAATTATACAGATCTGGGAAATTGCAATGTGAGTAGCAACAAAAGATCATGAAAAGAGCTATGCTACTTTACACATGTATATAAAACTGAATGAAACAAATAGTGGTGGTTATGTGAAATTTGGATATCACTAATTCAAGTTGAAGTCCAAAGATTCAAAGAATTTTTTGTTAGCTTTGAAGCTCAATTCCAAAGGTACAAAATATGCTTGCTGGCCTTTTATTGGAGTTGATAGCTGCTTCCTCAAAGGACCTTTCAAAGGTGAGATATTTACGGCAATTTCATAAATTAGATGCTAATTCTGGTATATTTTAATTGCTATAATGGTTTGTGAAGGTGAAAATGAGAATAGTTGGAACTATTTCATTGATTGTCTAAATACTTATATGCATGATGGACGTGTTATAACTTTCATGATTAATAGACAAAAAAAGGCTTAAAAGGCAGTTGGTTCTATTTTTCCAATAATGAGACAAAATATTGTGCTAGACACCTTTGTGCAAATTTTAGAAACACTTTTCGGGTCATTATTTAAGAAAACAATTTTCGGAGTGATGTAATGCTTATACTAAAAAGGGCACATTGATGCCTTGGAGGAAATATGTGTGACTGATGTTGGAGCACACAAATGGTTGATGGAAACTTGCAAAGAACACCCAAGTATTTGGTCAAGGCATGAGTTTGATGTAGCTTGTAAAGTTGACCATGTTACAAATAACATGACAGAGTCTTTTGATGCATATCTGAGAAAAATGAGGCAAAAACCAATTAATGGATATTGAAATTGAGATCAATACCAATTCTTCTGAAAATTTGTATAGCTCTAATTTAAAGTCTAGTGTTCGCCTAATAAACAGAATTTAAGAATATTGTGTAATTAATCAATTTTGTATTCATTTTTTTTAATTCAATCTAAGATTTATTATTTTTATCATTTGCAGTAAAAAAAACCAAACATTTTCGACCGGGATAAAAATGCGCGCCCGGAAGAAAAATCCACGCCCGGCTGAAAAACGTGTGGGCGAAAAAAGCACGCCAAGGTAAAAAAATTTGCCTTGGCGAAAAAAAACGCGCTCCATAGAGAAAAAATGTGCACCTGGTCAGAAATCACATGCCCGGGCGAAAAAGAGGAGCCCGAGCGAAAAATGTGTGCACTGACAAAAAATGCGTGCCACAATGAAAAATGCGCATCCAGATAAAAATGGCGTCCGGCCGAAAACGTGCGCCCGGGAAAAAATGCATTCCCGGGAAAAAAAAAACAAACCCTAGAGAAAAAATGTGCGCCAGATCGCAAAACGCACGCCCGGTCGCAAAATGCACGCCCAGGAGAAAATGTGTGCATGTTCAGAAAACGCATGCCCGGGTGAAAAAGAGGAGTCCGAGCGAAAAAAGCGTGCATGGACAAAAAATGTGTGTCACGACGAAAAATGCGCATCCAGATAAAAATGCGTGCCCGACCGAAATACGTGCGCCCAAGAAAAAATGCATTCACGGGGAAAAAAAAAACACGCCCTAGACAAAAATGTGCGCCAGATCGTAAAACGCACACTCAATCGCAAAATGCACGCTCGGGAGACAAAATTGTGCCCTGGAAAAAAAAGCAAACAAAACATGCGCTCAGGCGAAAATAGTGTGCTCGGGCAAAAAAAAGCGTGCTAGAGTGAAAACCGCGCTTCAGGGCGAAAAAACGCCCGTCCGAGAGAAAAAAAATTGCTCGCACGGGAGCAAAGCACGCTCCCAAGTGTAAAGCACGCGCCCGTGCATAAAACCCGCTCCCGGGAAAAAAACACGTGCACGTGCAAATAAGTGCGCACCCGTGGGAAAAAGCGCACACTTGCCGAAAAAATGCACGCTCGGGCAAAAAGCGCGCGTCCAGGCGAAAAAACACATGCCTAGGTGAAAAGCGAACGCCCGAGCGAAAAAATGAGCGCCCAGGCAAATTATGCTCTCTCGGGCGAAAAAGTGTGTGCTCGGGCGAAAAAGCGCGTGCTCGGGCGAAAAAAGTGCGCCCGGGTGAAAAAAATATGTTCGGGTAAAAACACTCGCCCGGGCGAAAAAATGCACCCCCGTGCGAAAAAAATGTGTCACGACTGAAATTATTTAATTCTTATATAGATTGGAAAGAATTGGTTTTAGTTCATAATGAATTCTGTGGAATTCATTAGAATTCCAATTCCAACATTCAAGCGCGCAAACGAACAACAAAATTGGAATTACAACTTCAATTCTAATAACAGGATCTCAATTCCGTCCAAACGAACGAACCATATGGGTCCGTTCGTTTGGAATTGAAATTGGATATTATAATTTAGATCAAGAATGGGAATTGGTCTAATTCCAATTATAGTGTTCGCAAAAAAAAAAAGAATTTGAGAATATTGTGGAATTAATCAATTTTGTTGTTCGTTTATTAGATAAAATTCAATTTTAGAATTAAGTGCGCTAGAGCAAAAAATGCGCACTCAGACGAAAAAAATGAGCTCGGGTGCGCGGGCAAAAATGCACGCGGTCGGGAGAAAGGCGCGCGGACGGTCAAAAATGAGCGCGCCCGGGCAAAACAATGCGTGCTGGCAAAAAATGTGCCACCTGGAGAAAAACGCGTGCCAGGGCATAAAATGAGCGTTCGTGCAGAAAATGCTGCCCAGGAGGAATACGCACGCTCAGGAGGAATACGCGCGCCCAAACAAAATATGAGCTCCCGACAAAAAATGAGCATCGTGGCAAAAAAAAGCGCCAGGGGGGAAAAACAGATATCATGGTTAAAACTCAAGTTCGGCTGAAAAAACGCTCTCCCGGGCGAAAAATGCGTGTCTAAGAGAAAATCCACAAGTTAAGGCGAAAATCACATACGGGTGAACAAATGTGCGCCCGAGCGAAAAATGCGCACGCGGGCAAAAAAAGCTCACACAAACGAAAAACACGCACTCGGGCAAAAAACGTTCCCGGACGGAATACGTGCGTCCGGGCAAAAAATCACACACCTGGGTGAAAAATGAGGGTTGTTGCGAAAATACCACGCCCGTACAAAAAACACTCGCCCATGCGAAAAATGCTCGATCGGGCGAAAGTACACGCCTCGGGCGAAAAATGTGCACCCGAGCGAAAAAAATAAAATGTGCGTCCTGGATAAAAACATGCGTCCTGAAAGTGCACAGTTAACCTCACTAGAATTCTCTTGAGGGGGGGGGGGGGGGGGGTGAATAGAGATTTAAAATATTTTGTGCAAAGTAAATATATATATGTGTATGATCACAGATTAGAGCTTCCACACACACACCAACAAGAATTAAACAAAGAAAGAAAGTAAATGCAAGAAAAGAAATCACAGCACAACACAAGAAAATATAGTGGTAGTCCACTCTTCTACCCCCTTGGTAGGAATTCACTATCTTGCACTGAGTCTTTTGATAAGGAGACTCTTAGAACCACCCTGAGTCTTTTGATAAGGAGACTCTTAGAACCAACTGAGTCTTTTAACAAGGAGACTCTTAGAACCAGTACAACTGAATTTTTTGAAGAGTGATTCTAAAAACTCTTTTACAATATGTGAGAATGAAAATAAGAAAAAGGAAAAGAAGTATTTAAAACAAGAATGAATCTTCTTCCGAGCAAGAAGATTGGAAGCACAAGAAGTAGTGAATTAAATCTTTCTTCAATAGAGAGAAGAAGATTTGTAGCTTTTCCTTCTTATGTGAGAGCTATCAGAATTTGCAGCAGAGTGATTTCAGAAGCAGGAGAAGAAGAATGCTTGAATATTGCTGCAGGGCTATTTCTCAATTCTCTCTTTATCACTTGGGAGCTTTTCCTCTTTTTCAAATGTAAAATGGTGAATCACCTGGTCCCCTTTCTCTGCCGACCTCCTTGGTTATTTATAGCTCTGTTCATTAAAATAACACTATAGGAGAGTAATCAATTAGCAGGCAGAGTATTAGAAAGAAAGAGAAATTTACATAACAGTTATATCCATAGAAGGAAAGTATTCAATCTGATTTCAAATAATGTCCATAAAGGATTTAATCAATTTAGCCAAGAATCTAATAGAGGAAAAGAAAGATTCAGAACGGCTATAAGACATAAATTGATTCCATATCAATCAGATCTATAAGATAAGGAAAGAGATCTGGCGATTTTGAATTCTGTCATAAAGATCGACGTGCGTCGATTACTATTCGACGCAAGCGTCGAATACATCCTGTCTGGACGTCGAGAGGAGAATAAGGAAGGTGCGCAGACTAGGGTGCGTCGACTTCTCAATATACGTCGACTAGAAGTCAGAGCTACGTCGACATAGGATACGTCGACTTCTGCTTGGAGCTACTTCGACTCATTATGATAGAAACGTCGACTTTATCTCGACGTTGCGTCGAATACTATTCGACGCATATTTACTTAGCCATATTTTTCATTCTTAGAATTCTTCTTTAACTCATTTCTAGGGGTTAAGAGAAATCATTTCCCCAACAATCTCCCCCTATTTATCTTAACCATATTTAGAGAGAAATTGTATTTAGCATATAATTAACATAGCAAAGCATATAATTAATACTTCACAGCATTTGTAAAGATAAGAAATATATTAAACAATCAGAAGAGAAATTGGAATAAGAAAGCATATGACAAGCATTTGTTTTTCACAAGAATTAAACCAGAAACTTCTTTCTGTACATGAAGTTGACAAAAGCAGAATAAAGTTTCCTAGATAAGTTTTCAATAACATCAAAAATGTAGCCCCTGGCTCTATCAGGTCGTTCCTGGACATTCCTAATGATTGTATGCAGTTTTTCCAATAGTTTATCACCATCAGGGATTGTGTCATTTATGGAGTAGCCTTTGCTGATGATGATTGCTGCCTTTTCATCAATCATCTCAATTGTAATGTTTTGAACTTTCTTTTCAGTAGGCTTGATCTCAGGTGGTCCCTTGTTATCAACCTTGGGCCTATATTTTGTTTTCTTTTCTGATTGCTGCTTCTCAGGAATGTCAGCCATTTTTCCTTTCCCTTTCCAGGGTGAGGCATGCCATTTGTCTAATTTTACAGGTCTGTTGGGCTTCTTGTAGGGAATGTAAGTATCTTCTGTACACCCTACACCCTTCTTGTGTATTTGACCTTTTTCTAGAATGATCCCTGCCTGAGGGTTTTTCTTTTGATAAGCTTCAATATCAAACAACTTCTTTGGAATTCTGATAGAAGATTCAGCAAGAATTTGTTCTTTAGTCATTCCCTTGTTAATCTTTTCTATCCATGCATTCCTTTTATCTTCCACTTCTTTCCTAGCTGCTTCATATTCATACAGTTCTCTTTCTCGTATCTCTTCATGCCTCTTTTCCATGTCAGGGCCATGGTACTCCTTCACAGGGCTGTTAGGAGTGATAATAGGCATCTTTTCAAATCTTTTTATTTCCTCACATGCTTTTCTATACTTCCTTTCTTTTGCATACTCTCTCCTTTCTTCTTTGGAGAAATTTTGCCAGTAGGGAATGACTTCTCTTTTCCTTTTCATCTGTCCTCCTGGACTTTGCCTAGGTAGGACTTGTTTAGAGAGGCTTGCTACTTGTGGAGGTAGAGGTAGCAGAGGAGGTAGAGAAGAAGGTTGAAGTGGAGGTAGAGGTAGAGGTGGAGATGAAGGAGAATGAGTTTTCTCTTTGGGTGGAGAGGGAACTATATCAAGAAGAGGAGTCTGTTCTGCAATAGAAGGCAGAATGACTTCAGGTAGAATGATCTCTGCTGAGGGATGATTGTCTCCTCCAAGCTCTTTTGTAGGGATGTCCTCAAGTATAGGTGTCTTCAGCTTGATGTAACTGGCAGAGAAGCCATGAGAGTGATGTTGAAGTTCCTCCTCACATAAGGGTGCATCAATCCACATCTGTCCATTCCAATCATCAGAGTTGACTGCTTCTTCCTCCCCCTGGATTTCTGGGTTCTTTACTACAGGAATCTCCCCCTGGTTATATGGGTCATCAATTCTGAATGCTGAATCCACAGCATGCTCCCCTTCAGTGTTGTAAGAGGAGGATTCACCAAAATTGTACAACCCGTATTCGCCGAGTGGGCCCCTCAAGCCAAATGGCGAGACCTGGGTCAGCCCGATCATTCGCCCCGGCTAGGAGGTGGACGTACCCCCGGTTTGGTGGGGGTAAGGTGCGGAAGAGAAGGGGCTAGGCGAGTGGTGCTCTCACGGACCACTCGCCCGGAAGCATGGGCATTCGCCCAGCTAGGCGGGTGCCCAGCGAGTGGTGCCCTCACGGACCACTCGCCCAGGATGATTTGAGGGGGAAATGACCCTAATACCCCTGGTGGGCTGCAAATAGTCTTTCGGAACAGCGGAGTTAGGTTGTTAACAGACCAATTTGGGGTGCTGTTAGTAAAATTAAAAGGCGGATTCATGTTATTAGCAGACCAGCCTAGAAAAATCTATAAATAGACCCTTAAGGGCACCTTGGAGGAGATCCGATTTTAGAGAATCCTCTCCTCCAGGCTAGTTTTTGGTCGGCTGCTAGTGCCCTCCAAGGTGCCCGGTTGAGCTCTGGTTTGGGAGGGGAAGCTCTCTAAGATCTTCCGGGTGTGTGGCGGGGCCTCCTCGCTTCAGCCTTGGGTCTATTCATATTCTCACATCCACCGTCCAGAGAGTCTAGTGAGGGAGAAGAAAGCATCGGCTACACCCCCAGTGGGTCCGAACTCGAGAGACCTGTTGAAGGTTTCAACATTTTTGGTGTGTACAACCCGTATTCGCCGAGTGGGCCCCTCAAGCCAAATGGCGAGACCTGGGTCAGCCCGATCATTCGCCCCGGCTAGGAGGTGGACGTACCCCCGGTTTGGTGGGGGTAAGGTGCGGAAGAGAAGGGGCTAGGCGAGTGGTGCTCTCACGGACCACTCACCCGGAAGCATGGGCATTCGCCCAGCTAGGCGGGTGCCCAGCGAGTGGTGCCCTCACGGACCACTCGCCCAGGATGATTTGAGGGGGAAATGACCCTAATACCCCTGGTGGGCTGCAAATAGTCTTTCGGAACAGCGGAGTTAGGCTGTTAGCAGACCAATTTGGGGTGCTATTAGTAAAATTAAAAGGCGGATTCATGTTATTAGCAGACCAGCCTAGAAAATTCTATAAATAGACCCTTAAGGGCACCTTGGAGGAGATCCGATTTTAGAGAATCCTCTCCTCCAGGCTAGTTTTTGGTCGGCTGCTAGTGCCCTCCAAGGTGCCCGGTTGAGCTCTGGTTTGGGAGGGGAAGCTCTCTAAGATCTTCCGGGTGTGTGGCGGGACCTCCTCGCTTCAGCCTTGGGTCTATTCATATTCTCACATCCACCGTCCAGAGAGTCTAGTGAGGGAGAAGTAAGCATCGGCTTCACCCCCAGTGGGTCCGAACTCGAGAGACCTGTTGAAGGTTTCAACATTTTTGGTGCGGTGAGCATGGACCGTAGCCGGTGAAGGAAAATCTTGAATTAGGTTCGATGACAGGAGATGGGGGGAATGGTTCTGACTCAGGTCACTCGCAGCCACCTGCGACAGGAGAGTGGCTGGAGATGTTTGAGAGGTTCAAGCAAGAAGTCCTGCAGACAGTTCTCGCAGCAAGGAGCGAGTGCGAGACCCCGGCAGTCCCCGTGGTTCTACCCCTGCAGATCGGCAAAAACGCACCGGGGCAGCGGCCGGGGAAGGAGGTGCCAGCAGAAGGAAGTGCGCGAGATCTTCCGGGGTGGCAGCTGTTCAGCAGTCCGGCGAGTGCGGAGGTGTGCGAGTTGGGTCCACGCGAGAAGACCTTTCGCCGAGCAGGGGAAGGGAGCCCCTTTTGCGAGATGATCCTCTCGGCCCCAGTGCCAGAGGGGTTTCGTGGGCCGGAGGTGTCCTACTACACCGGCAAGGAGGATCCAGTCGTGCACCTGCAGTGGTTTGAGGACATGACATCAATCCTTCCCATGTCGGATGCTTTTCAATGCCGACTCTTCGCAACCACCCTGAAGGAGAAAGCAAGGGACTGGTTCCACCAGCTTTCCGCGGGTTCCATCTACACGTTTGATGATCTGCGCCGAGGCTTTCGGCTGCGCTTCTCGACGTCAAAAAAGAGGAAGAAGGATGCGGAGACTCTCTTCAAGATCAGGCAGAGGGAGGGAGAGTCCCTGGCACATTACGTGGATAGGTTCCAGGAGGAGATACACCTCGTGCAGGAGGTGCCGGGATTCGCCCTCCAGATGGCGTTCATCGTAGGGTTGCGAGATGGGTTCTTCAAGATGGACCTGAAAAGAAGGCCTCCTTCATCCTTTGAAGAATTGATGGAGCGAGCAGCAGAAGAGATTGAAGGGGAGGCGGCCAACCCAGAGTTCTACAGGAGGTTGGCAAAAATGAGCGAGCCCGAGGTGAGGCAGCAGGAAGGAAGAAGGCGAGATGAACCCAGGGGTCAAGGGTTCGAAAGACCGCCTCAGAATTGGAGGAATCAGGAGCCCAACAACAGGTTGGGCTGGAGGCACCAGGAAGGACCAGCGAGAGGTCAGGAAGAGGGGTACCAAGGAAGAGAAGCGGGAGGAATGAATCCGGGGTGGAGGCAGGGTCCCAGACCCCCTCACCCCCCAAGGGAGCAAGCTATGGCAGTAGGCCGAGGAAGAGGAGGCAGAGGAGCAAGAGGAGGAAGAGGAAGAGCAGGGAGAGGGGCAGGGTGGCGTTGCCTTATTGTGACTTTCATCAGGAAGAAGGTCACGCGACCGCCACCTGCCCAGAATTCTTGGAGAAGAGAGAGAGAGGTCAGCCACGGCGGCAGCAGGCCAGGATCGAGGAAATGCTCCCGGAGGCGGAAGAAGACCGATGCGAGGACAGGGCGGATACAGGAACCAGGGGTGGAATCGGGGTGATTCATGGAGGGGTTGGGATAGAGGCCTCTCGCAAGAGGAGCTTCCAGGCGATGTTCCGTAGGGACGTCGCGTCGACTTCCCAGACCCCACCCCCCTCGGAGAAGCTCACCTTCTCCTCGGAAGACATGCCAGATTATGAGGATCCGTTCTGCGACGCTCTGGTAATTCAGATGGCGATTGAAAATTTCACGGTCTCCCAGATCCTGGTAGATAACGGGAGCTCAGTGAACGTGATCTTCAAGAAGGCCTTCGACGCAATGGAGGTGGAAAAGAAGAGGCTGCAGGCCTCCGATGGACCGCTGTTTGGTTTCTCAGGAGAGCGGAAGGAGGTCGAGGGAGGTGTTGGTCTCCAGGTGACGCTAGGAGGAGTCCCAAGAAACTGCCGGTTCGTCATTGTGGACGCTCCGAGCAGCTATAACGCCATTTTTGGACGCCCCCTCATCAGCGCCTTCCGATGCGTGCCCTCATCGTACCATCAGTGCTTAAAGCTCCATAGTGGAGGAGTCCAGGTCCGCGTCCGAGGAGATGCTAAGGTGGCGAGGCAGTGCTATGTGACTGCGGTCAACACCATTTCTTGGATGGCGGATGCCGAGAAGATGGAAGAGGAGATGGCGAGGCCGGATGGGCTAGGAGAAGAAGCGGAGAAGAGAGAGGTAGGGGGAGAGGGCGATGCCCGAGAGGAGAATATGGAGGTCGCTCGTGAGGAGCAGGAGGCCGAGTTGATGGAGGTCGCTCAGGAGGAGCAGGAGGTCGAGCCGGTGGAGGCGGAAGGAGTCGCAGAGGAAGAGGCCCGGGTAGAAGGGCAAAAAGTAAAGGGCCAATGGGAAGATCCAGCCCGGCTCGAGGCGGCAGAAGAGGTAGTGGAGATGGAGGTCCTCACCCAGGAGGGGAGGGTGAAAGAGGTGCAGATCAGCGGGGGCCTCGGCCCGGAGGACAGGGTGAAGATGCTGGAGTGCATCCAGAGGAACGTGGATGTCTTCGCATGGAGCGCAGCTGATATGCCAGGAATCGAGGCGGACGTGGCTTGCCATCGTCTCAACCTCGATCCAGAAGCCCGTCCCATCCGGCAGAAGAGAAGGACCTTCGCCAGCAGACTCGAAGGACCCATCCGCGAGGAGGTGGCAAAACTCCTCGAAGCAGGTTTTGTATCAGAGATCCAGTACCCAGGCTGGGTCTCCAACGTCGTAATGGTAAAAAAGGCCGATGGCCGCTGGCGTATGTGTGTGGATTTTTCATTGTTAAATAAGGCCTGCCCTAAGGATTGTTATCCCCTGCCTCGGATCGACGCGCTGGTTGACTCAGCCGTCGGTTTTTCTGTGATGAGTTTTTTGGATGCTTTTTCAGGTTATCACCAGATTAGGATGCACCCCCCGGACGTCAAAGACGTCTCGTTCATCACCAGGGAGGGATGCTACTGCTATAAGATGATGCCCTTCAGGCTGAAAAATGCAGGAGCAACCTACCAGAAGATGATGGACCGGGTATTTAGGGAGCAAAGGGGAAGGAACCTGGAGGTCTACGTGGATGACCTTATGGTGAAGAGCAAGTGCGTGAACTCTCACATCCATGACCTCGAGGAGACCTTCGCCACCCTACGTAAGTACAAGATGCGCCTGAACCCCCTGAAGTGTGTGTTCGGGGCCAGTAAGGGGAAATTCCTAGGGCATCTTCTCACCCCTTGGGGGGTAGAACCTAACCCGGACAAGGTTAAGGCCATAGTGGAGCTGGGGTCGCCGCGGAACGCCAAGGAAGTTCAGCGCTTGACCGGAAGACTCGCAGGGCTGAGCAGGTTTCTCTCCCGAGCCGGGGAGAAATGCTCCCCCTTCTTCAAAACATTACGAGGTAACCAGAAGTTTGAGTGGACAAAAGAATGCGAGGAGCCCTTCCAGGCCTTGAAGAGCCAACTCACCAAGGCTCCGCTACTCCAAGGTCCCAAAGAGGGGGAGGATCTATATCTATATCTCGGGGTCAGGGCAGAGGACGTAAGCTCCGTCCTGGTTCGGGAGGAAGGCAAGAAGCAGCTGCCCGTCTACTACGTGAGCAGGGTCCTGAGGGAAGCGGAGTTCAGATACCCGATTTTGGAGAAGTTGGCCTTTGCTCTGGTCGTAGCAGCAAGGAAGCTCAGGTCGTACTTCCAGGCCCATTCAATTCAAGTAGTGACGGACCACCCTCTCCGCCAGATCTTCGAAGGAGTGGAGCACTCGGGAAGGCTCGCGAAATGGTCGATAGAGCTAAGTGAATTCAACATTACCTTCGTCCCTCGACTATCCATGAAGGCGCAGGTGGTGGATGATTTCATGGCAGATTATGTGGCCGAGATGAAGGAAGATGGAGCCCCTCGTCATGTTCCGTGGAAGCTGCTGGTGGACGGGGCTTCGGGAAAGAATTCTCTCGGAGGAGGGGTGGTGCTGGAGAGTCCCCAAGGGGTAAAGATCGAGCAGACACTAGTGATACACTTCCCAATCACCAACAACCAAGCGGAGTATGAGGCGGTGATCGCCGGTCTACGGTTGGCCCAGGAGCTCGGAGTCCATGACGTGGAGGTCCTCACCGACTCAATGGTAATAGCCTCTCAGATCAGGGGAGAGTTCGAGACGAGGGAGCCGACGCTCATAAGGTACTTGGCCAAAGTGAGAGGTCTCGTGGGAACGTTCAAAACTTTCTCCATCCGGCACGTCCCTCAGGAGGAAAGCACCACGGCGGATCGGTTGGCTAAATCCGGTCCTCGAGCCGGGGGGACCCTGACGGACCTATTCCGCCCTTCGGTTGAGGAGGGAGAACTCATGGAAGTAGAGAAGCGGCCCTCCTGGAAGGATCCCTTCGTCACCTTCCTTGCAACAGGAAAGTTTCCGGAGGAGGTTCCGGACCAGAGGTGCTTCCGATATAAGTTCGCCTACTACGTGCTCCACGAGGGGGACTTGTATCGGAAGACCCTCTCGGGCCTCCTGGCCCGATGCGTTTCAGAGGAGGAGGTCCCAAGGATCTTGGAAGAAGTCCACTCCGGCGAGTGCGGCAGCCACTCGGGGAGCAGGATGTTGGAGGCAAGAATAATGAGGCAGGGGTACTTCTGGCCAACCCTAAGTAAAGACGCGGCAGCCTTCGCCAAGAGGTGCCAGAAGTGCCAAATGTTCGCCCCGCTTCAGCTCATGCCAGCTCAGAGGCTAAAGAGTATCACGGCGCCCTGGCCATTCGCCATATGGGGGTTGGATCTGGTAGGACCCTTCCCCCAGGCTAGTGGGCAGAGGAGGTTTCTCCTAGTAATGATTGACTACTTCTCAAAGTGGTTGGAGGTCAAGGCGTTGGCTAAGGTCACCTCCCAGGTAATCCGCAACTTCGTATGGGGGGAGATCATTTGTCGACATGGGCTTCCACAGGCCATAGTCACGGATAATGGTCCGCAGTTCGCAAGCGAGGAATTCATCAGCTTCTGTGGCCAGTTGGGGATAGACCTCAAGTTTGCATCCGTTCACCATCCCAGGAGCAACGGGCAGGTGGAGGCGGCAAACAAGGTCATCGTGAACCTGCTCAAGAAGAAGGTGGAAAATCTGAAGGGCAATTGGGTGGAACAGCTTCCATCGGTCTTGTGGGCCCTAAGAACTACCCCCAACACCGCCACGGGAGAGACCCCTTTCAAGCTCTCTCACGACTGCGAGGCCGTCATCCCCATAGAGTTTGAAGTTATGACACCACGGGTAAAGGCCGCCGCAAGCGGAGAGGAAGATTGGAGAGCCGAAAACGAGGTGGAGTTGCGGCTCTCCCTCGACCTCATCGAAGAAGCTCGAGACCTGGCAGCCATTCGCCAAGAAGAGGTCAAGCGGCGGATGGCCAAGTATTTCGATAAGCACGTCAGGGTCAAGCAGTTCGAGAAGGGAGATCTGGTGCTCAAGAAGGTCGACGCGGCCGAAAGATCCGCCGCGGTGGGAAAGCTCAACCCCAACTGGGAAGGCCCCTATGTCATGGAAGAGGCATTAAAGTCTGGGGGGTATCGCCTTCAGAATGTGGAGGGCCAACCTCTCAGCCACACATGGAGTGGTGACGATCTTAAACGTTTCTATCCCTGAAATTATGTAATAAAAATGTTTTGAAATAAGAATGTTTTGTTTAACATATATGTTTGAGATTGATATTGCAGCTTGTAGGAAAAACCTCGAACGCTCCAAAAGTGGCCCCGAGCAGACCCGCTATCCAGGCTCTCATCTAGCTGGCAGGTCTGAAGGCTCACTCGGAGGCAGGTTCTATGTGAAAGAAAAGAAGGCCCCGAGCATACCCGCTGTCCAGGCTCTCATCTAGCTGGCAGGTCCGAAGGCTCACTCGGAGGCAGGTTCTATGTGAAAGAAAAGAAGGCCCCGAGCAGACCTGCTGTCCACGCTCTCATCTAGCTGGCAGGTCCGAAGGCTCACTCGGAGGCAGGTTCTATGTGAAAGAAAAGAAGGCCCCGAGCAGACCCGCTGTCCAGGCTCTCATCTAGCTGGCAGGTCCGAAGGCTCACTCGGAGGCAGGTTCTATGTGAAAGAAAAGAAGGCCCCGAGCAGACCCGCTGTCCAGGCTCTCATCTAGCTGGCAGGTCCGAAGGCTCACTCGGAGGCAGGTTCTATGTGAAAGAAAAGAAGGCCCCGAGCAGACCCGCTGTCCAGGCTCTCATCTAGCTGGCAGGTCCGAAGGCTCACTCGGAGGCAGGTTCTATGTGAAAGAAAAGAAGGCCCCGAGCAGACCCGCTGTCCAGGCTCTCATCTAGCTGGCAGGTCTGAAGGCTCACTCGGAGGCAGGTTCTATGTGAAAGAAAAGAAGGCCCCGAGCAGACCCGCTGTCCAGGCTCTCATCTAGCTGGCAGGTCCGAAGGCTCACTCGGAGGCAGGTTCTATGTGAAAGAAAAGAAGGCCCCGAGCAGACCCGCTGTCCAGGCTCTCATCTAGCTGGCAGGTCCGAAGGCTCACTCGGTGGCAGGTTCGAAATTCTCAAAGGGTGACCTCAAGAGCACTCGCATTGACTACGCGCCAGAGAGGTGACCTCGCTTCACTTTCATGACTACCTAAGCGAAACCCCGGTTTGAGCGAATGGTAAGGAGGTGCGAGTGGGGCAGGCAGCGGGAAGGCGAAGAGGGGCGACATGCCTAGGTCATCTTCGAGCATTCGCCGGATGGCCGGGACAGTCGCACTACGACTTAACGTCCTAATGAGCCTAGCGAGATATAGCGGCGAATGAGAAAGAATTAACGTCCTAATGAGCCTAGCGAGATATAGCGGCGAATGAGAAAGAATGAACGTCCTAGCGAGCCTAGCGAGATATAGCCCGAATGAGAAAGAATTAACGTCCTAGCGAGCCTAGCGAGATATAGTCCGAATGAGAAAGAATTAACGTCCTAGCGAGCCTAGCGAGACATAACAGCAAATGAGAAAAAAATGGAGATAGCACAAAAATGGAGAGCACAAAAATCGTGATCAATATACATATCTTTCAAGGGCACTCGCCCCGTTCATGATTACATTCAAAAGATTTTAAGTAAAAGACGGCAAAAAACACAGGGACCATCTCAGGGGTTTGCAGGCTTCCCGCCAGAAGATCTATCGCTCTCGCCTGAATCCGGTAGAAGGGCGTCTTCTCGCGGCTCGCCATCCTCATCTTCCGGGAAGGGGATCGGAATGAATAGCTCGGGGACGACCTGTCGGGCAGAGAGGCATTCGGCCTCTTCCTTCAGGTACCCAGCCTGCCGCAACACATGCAGTGCGTGCTTCACGGCGCTCTGGGCATTCTCCTGCATCAATTGCTCCAGCTCGTGGTGGGGGTAGAAGTGCCCCCCCACTCCCCAAGGCGAGTGCCGAGACCTCGGCTTCTCGCGACCGCTGGGCCTCGACCCTAACCAACCGGACTTCTTCCTCAAGGCCGGCCACCCGAGCACGAAGCATCTCGGCAACTGTGGTATTCTAAAAAATAAAGATGGTAAGAAGAAAGTGCATCAATCGGCAACAGGTCACTCGCGGGGAGGGGAAGTGCATACCTCTACAACGGGGCGGCTGGCGAGAAGGGTTTCCGCAGCTGCCAACTTCGTCCTGAGTTCCTGCGCCTCGGCGGAAACGATATTCCTGGACTCCTCAACCTCCGCCAAGCTCCGCGCCAGTTTGACGCTCCGGCGCGAAGACATATGCGCGAGCTCGAGCGCCCGCAGCATGGCCCTGGCGGTCTCATGGGCGAGAACCTGAGTCGTCTCGGCATCATAGACTTCAGCATCCTCCCGGCCGTAGAGGGCAAACGCGATGGCATAGGCCTCACCACTGGAGAGGTCGCTCTCTATCCACGATGGGTGAAGGGTGGAGAGAGAGACCCTGTTGACATTCCTGTCCCACTTTACCAGGGGAGCCCCTGAGGGGTCCACGTACTTCTCGCCGCTGGGGAAGTTCCGGTGGTCCCTGGGCAATGGAAGCGGCGGCAACGACGATCCCGCGCAAAGGGTGGTCTCGCCTGGCGCACCCACCCCCGGGGTCTGAGTCTGAGCACTCGCCCCTAGGGTCTCGTCCAAGACCCCCTTCCCCTTGGTGGAGGGGGGATTCTTTGATTTCTTGGAGGAAGAGGAGGTCAACGCCCCAGGTTTTCGCTTCTTTCCGCTAGGCTTGGAGGAGGAGGGTTCCTCCCGACAGGCATCCGCTGCAGCCTGTGCGAGGGACACGGAAGCCCCAGAGGGACGCGGCGGATGAAGGGGGAAGCTACGCGCGCCTGCGCAATATTGCGAATGATTTGGCGAATGGTATAAGAGTCACAAAATCGAAACGAACGAAGTCCCAAAAACTTACCCTCGCCCTGCGGAATGAGCGGGAGCGAGTTGACGTTTCGCCGGAGATAGACGAGGTCCATCCCGTGCTCCAAGATGTATTGGTGGAGTTTGGCCTCGTGCCCCCCTAGGGTCGGGGGGCGGAAGGTTGACTCCTCCTCCTGCACCGGGGCGAGAAGTGTATTTCCCAGGTTCCCGCTGACGAAGAGAAAGCGCCGAACCCAGTCATGGTTCTTATTCGGGAGCCCGTAGTGCTTGAGCGGGTTCAGACCCGAGAAGAATGAGATGTTGTTGGTGCAGCGAAAGGTGTAGAGCTTGCGGAAGACAGGGAGCGAGAACTTGATCCCCTCTTCTCGCAGGTAGCTCGCGTACCCGACCAACATGGCGATGGAGTTGGGGTTGAGCTGGACGGGCACGACTCCATAATACCTGATGGTCTGGCGGAGTTCCGGCCAGATGGGAAGACGAAACCCCACCTCGAAGTGCTCTAGCGGGATCGCGAGAGCACAGGGCGAGATGGAGTTTAGGCGCTCGTCCGGCCTGGGCTTTCGCGCCTCAAACCCAGGCGGGATGTAATCCGCGACCGCAGTCAAGTAAGCCTCGTCGAAGAGGTCGCATGAATCGAAGGTGTGGTTGACGAACGCGCTGGCGCACCTGGCCCTGCCTTCCGCATCACCACCCATGTCGCGAATGACGAAGGATAAGGAAGCAGCAGAGAAGAGAGAAACGCGAGTGCTAGCGCGAGGAGAGAGAAGGAGCGGATGGTAAGGTATTCAATACGGTGATTGAAAGGCCTATGTATAGAGGGGCTAAACGGCGTTTGGGCTTTCGAGGTAACGGGTGTGCGGATAGCAGTCGCGCCTTCCCGACGCCTCGGAACCCAGGTCGACCCCTCTCGCCCAGTAATGACAAGTGCCCTGTGGCTATTCGTTCATCGACTACGCGAAAGAGGTTAAGAAAGCATTCGGCAATAGTAAAGCATTCGGCAATACCCCAGCAAGATATAGGAAATAAAGGATAAAGAATAGAGCATTCGCAAAACACAGGACATAAGATTATTACAAACAGAAATAAAAGTTCAGCATCCGCGCTACAGAAAACAGAAGAATTACAAGAAGGGCGAATGAAGACTGGCTCAATACTCCTCCCAGACCCACCGACCTCGCTTTCGCGACCCCGCTTCCAGGGGCATTCGCGGACGGAAATATGTGAGCATGTTGGTGATCTCATGGGAAGCCAGCTGGAGTTGGTCCCGGGCTCGCGCGGCGTGTCTTTCGGGAGACAACTCCCCTCCTTCACCCCCCAGGCGCTCCACCGTCGCGAGAATGCGCGAGTAGTCCCGCTGGAGGTCCTTTAACTCACGCGCGACTCTCAGCCGTACGTCGTCCACCTGGCCGGCGACATTTCGCTGGATGTGGATGAGCTTCCCCAAGACCTCCGTGATCCGCTCCTTCAGGGTCGCGTGATCTGAGGAGTCACCCAGAAAGTCAGCGAGATCCCCAGGGGAAGGGAGAGGCGAGAGCATCCCCTCTCCCCCCCTCGTAGTAGGAATCAAAGGGGGAGGCTTCCCGATAGCCTGCGAAATCACAACTAGGTCAGTAGTGGTAAAATATGCGAGTACGATAGGGGCAGGTGAGTGAACTGACCTGGGGTGGGGTCCTTGTGACCTGAAGGACGAGACGAATGGGGGTGCGTTCCAAACAGCCCGGCGGGAGGTAGGACCTTTCCCTTTCCAGGACGATAGGGCTGTGAGGTAAGAGCCGGAGCATCCGCAGGATCATCCGCACGGCCCTGATGACCGGATCCCTTCTGAGGAGATACCCTCGGCTCATCCGCAAGAACGGAGGGGTTCCGCAGCGGAAGGTTGGGGTCAAGGGCTACAAAAAACAGTGGTCAGCAGCGAGCAGCATGAAGGGTGAATCTAAAAGGGTTTACGACTTACCGGACTGCAATGAGGTCTCGCCCGGAGGAGGTGGAGGAGCAAGGTCCAGATCTGGAGGCCTCTCGTCCGGGAGAGGTGGCACCACGACACTGCTCGGGATGGCCCCGTGACCGGTCTCGGGCATCGAGATCCCCTGCGAATGGTCGGAGCAGAGGCAAGGTAAGGGGAGGAACTAAACAGAGGGACGAGAGGAATCCTCATACCTGCATCTCGGGTCCGGAGGATTCCTCGCCGGAAGAGTATCCGCCGGCAGAGTGTTCGCCGGTGGAGTACCCGCAGGAGATTCCGAGGCAGTCTCGCCTCTCTGATGATTCAGTCGAATCGCCTTGGCTCGACGCGAGACGTAGGGGGCACTCGGATCCCTCTTAGACAAAAGCCAGGGAGCAAATTTGGCTGCCTTGGGGGCAGTTACAGCTTGGGTCGCGGCCAGACGCTCGATCATATCCTGCGAGAGGGGTCTCGCGGAAGGCTTGTGAGAAGACATTGATGTCGGTGAAGGACTAAGAGAGGGGAGAAGCTCCGAATCAAAGGTTGTCAACGCTCCAGGAAGTTCTGACATGAAGAGATATATATAGGACAACGGTGGGACCCACAGAATCTTGTGAGTCCAGTCAGCAAGCACTCACCGAATGCAGGGTTGGACTGTTCTTTCCGAGCGTAGTAACCACTCGCAAAGAGCGGGGATTGTGTACAACCCGTATTCGCCGAGTGGGCCCCTCAAGCCAAATGGCGAGACCTGGGTCAGCCCGATCATTCGCCCCGGCTAGGAGGTGGATGTACCCCCGGTTTGGTGGGGGTAAGGTGCGGAAGAGAAGGGACTAGGCGAGTGGTGCTCTCACGGACCACTCGCCCGGAAGCATGGGCATTCGCCCAGCTAGGCGGGTGCCCAGCGAGTGGTGCCCTCACGGACCACTCGCCCAGGATGATTTGAGGGGGAAATGACCCTAATACCCCTGGTGGGCTACAAATAGTCTTTCGGAACAGCGGAGTTAGGCTGTTAGCAGACCAATTTGGGGTGCTGTTAGTAAAATTAAAAGGCGGATTCATGTTATTAGCAGACCAGCCTAGAAAAATCTATAAATAGACCCTTAAGGGCACCTTGGAGGAGATCCGATTTTAGAGAATCCTCTCCTCCAGGCTAGTTTTTGGTCGGCTGCTAGTGCCCTCCAAGGTGCCCGGTTGAGCTCTGGTTTGGGAGGGGAAGCTCTCTAAGATCTTCCGGGTGAGTGGCGGGACCTCCTCGCTTCAGCCTTGGGTCTATTTATATTCTCACATCCACCGTCCAGAGCGTCTAGTGAGGGAGAAGTAAGCATCGGCTACACCCCCAGTGGGTCCGAACTCGAGAGACCTCTTGAAGGTTTCAACATTTTTGGTGTGTACAACCCGTATTCGCCGAGTGGGCCCCTCAAGCCAAATGGCGAGACCTGGGTCAGCCCGATCATTCGCCCCGGCTAGGAGGTGGACGTACCCCCGGTTTGGTGGGGGTAAGGTGCGGAAGAGAAGGGGCTAGGCGAGTGGTGCTCTCACGGACCACTCGCCCGGAAGCATGGGCATTCGCCCAGCTAGGCGGGTGCCCAGCGAGTGGTGCCCTCACGGACCACTCGCCCAGGATGATTTGAGGGGGAAATGACCCTAATACCCCTGGTGGGCTGCAAATAGTCTTTCGGAACAGCGGAATTAGGCTGTTAGCAGACCAATTTGGGGTGCTGTTAGTAAAATTAAAAGGCGGATTCATGTTATTAGCAGACCAGCCTAGAAAAATCTATAAATAGACCCTTAAGGGCACCTTGGAGGAGATCCGATTTTAGAGAATCCTCTCATCCAGGCTAGTTTTTGGTCGGCTGTTAGTGCCCTCCAAGGTGCCCGGTTGAGCTTTGGTTTGGGAGGAGAAGCTCTCTAAGATCTTCCGGGTGTGTGGCGGGACCTCCTCGCTTCAGCCTTGGGTCTATTCATATTCTCACATCCACCGTCCAGAGAGTCTAGTGAGGGAGAAGTAAGCATCGGCTACACCCCCAGTGGGTCCGAACTCGAGAGACCTGTTGAAGGTTTCAACAAAAATGTTTGATGAAGGTGTAGTCAGAGTGATTTAAGAGGAGTGGAGCCTATAATGGAATTGGAGTAATAGTTAGAGAGAATACTTAGAGTTGGGGAGAAGAGAGTTAAACCTGAGCTTTAAGTGAGATCAAGGACCTGGCAAGAGGGGTTTCTGGAGCAACTCTCCCCCTAGTTTATATCTTTCAGGAAGGATGTAAACCTTTGTGGCGACAGAGGTTCTTCTCGAAGAAGAGCATGAAGCTCAGGAAGAGAGGCAGATAGGGTGGCCAATTTGGCTTCACAGGTGGTGATCATATTGGCACATTCATTGGAGAAGTTGGTTAGACGTGTCTGGAAGTCGTTGAGAAGATTTTCCAGAGCATCGTTCATCGCTTTGATAAGGGCAGATTGACCAGGAGTGGGCGCCATTGAAGCAGAAAGAGAGAGAGGTAGAAGACAAAGTTTTGGCGGGTTCAGAAAGGTATGTGTTATGAAATAAGAAGTATTATTTAAAGAAGATGAAACGTCGAGAAGGGAAACAGAAATCAAGGTAATCCAATCGTCAGAAGAGGAAGTAAGGATTTGATTCTAATTTTAACCTGAAGTCGTCGTTACGTCGAATGGATGTCGACGTTTGCGTCGATATAGAGTCGGTGCTCCGTGGAGATTGGCCAGCCTGGAGTTCTATCGACGTGATCATAGTCTTGAGTCGATATGAATTCGACGGTGCGTCGATAAAGGATCGACGTAACTTTGTCTGATGGAAATCGGTGTCAGCGTCGAGTTTGTCTCGACGGAGCGTCGATATGTATTCGACGTATCTGCAGGAAATTTTCTTAGATTGTCTGATTTCTTTATAGTTCCCTAACAATGGTGTTTACAAGCTTCCATCAAGCATTCCTAAGGTGTTTATGAAGTAGTTGTGCTTGGTTTCATCCAAGGGTTTTGTAAAAATGTCTGCTCTTTGACTTTCTGTGGGTATATATTCTAAGGTTATCTTACCTTTTTCTACATTGTCTCTAAGGAAGTGATGTCTGATCTCTATGTGTTTGGTTCAACTATGAAGGACTGGGTTAGATGCTATAGATATAGCACTAGAGCTATCACAATAAATCTTAGAGTTATTGACTTCCAGTTTGTAGTCAAGAAGCTGATTTTGCATCCACAAGATTTGTGAACAACAGCTCCCAGCAGCTATATATTCAGCTTCAGCTGTTGAGGTTGAGACTGAGGTTTGTTTCTTACTAAACCATGAGATTAATCTGTCACCTAGGAATTGGCAAGTGCCAGATGTGCTTTTTCTATCAACCCTACATCCAGCATAGTCTGCATCTAAGAAACCTATTATTTCAAAGTTGGTTTCTGCTGAATACCATAGACCTAGTTCAGGAGTTCCCTTTAGGTATCTAAGAATCCTTTTTACAGAGGTGAGATGGGATTCTTTTGGATCAACCTGAAATCTAGCACATATGCAAGTTGCAAACATAATGTCAGGTCTGCTAGCAGTGAGATATAGAAGGGATCCTATGATTGCCCTATATGTCTTTTGATCTATTGATTTTCCCTTGTCATCCTTTTCTTTAATGGCATTTGTTGCCATGGGGGTTTTCATAGAGGAGGCTGATTCCATACCAAACTTCTTGATTAGCTCTTTAGTATACTTTGATTGTGAGATAAAGATTCCTTCACTACTTTGTTTTACTTGTAATCCTAAGAAATATGAGAGTTCTCCCATACTACTCATTTCAAATTTAGATTGCATAAGAATAGCAAATCTTTTACACAGTTTAGGATGAGTTGAACTAAAGATGATATCATCTACATATATTTGAACAAGAAGAAATTGGTTTTTATGGGTTCTAGTAAAGAGTGTCTTGTCTACTTTTCCTCTTTCAAAGGAATTTTCCAAAAGAAAGTTAGAGAGAGTTTCATACCAAGCTCTAGGAGCTTGCTTAAGACCATATAGTGCTTTGTTGAGTTTATAAACAAAGTTAGGAGAGGAGGGATTAACAAAACCTGGTGGTTGCTCCACATATACCTCTTCTTGAAGGTCACCATTCAGAAAAGCACTCTTGACATCCATCTGATATACTTTCATCTTCATGAAAGCTGCATAGGCAAGAAAGAGCCTAATTGCTTCTAGTCTGGCTACTGGAGCAAAAGTTTGATTGTAGTCTATTCCTTCTTCTTGTCTATATCCTTGTGCTACAAGTCTTGCCTTGTTCCTGACAATTACTCCAGTGGAATCTAATTTGTTTCTATATACCCATTTTGTGCCAATCACTGGGTAGTTTCTTGGTCTTTCCACTAAATTCCATACTTTATTTCTCTCAAATTGGCCTAGTTCTTCTTGCATGGCCATAATCCCGTGAGGATCACAATTTGCTTCCTCAAACTTCTTTGGTTCAACTTGTGATAGGAAGCATTGGAGCATCACCCCAGTGGAGACCTGGTGTCTTGTTCTTACTCCTGTATTGGGGTCTCCAATTACTTGAGTTTGTGGATGATCTTTTAAATTGACCCTTGTCCTGCCTGGACTTGTCAGATGTTCTTCTTCCTCATTGGTGATAGGTTCAATGTCCACCTGGCCTTCCTGAACCATATTCTCTTGTTGGAGTTGGTTTTGCATGCTCTTTTCTGAATCTTCTTCATGTTCTTGTTCAGATTCCTCACTTGATTCCTTTATCTTGTTTTCTTTTCCATTATCTGTGTTCTCTAGAACCAGTTGTTCAAGCTGTGTTTCTATGCTGCTGCTTTCCTGTGGAAAAGAGCTGGTGGGAGTTCCCTCCCCCTTAAACAGTATGTTAGTTTCATCAAAAATAATGTGCATAGACTCTTCAATTTTAAAAGTTCTCTTGTTATAGCACCTATAGGCTTTACTAGATGATGAATATCCCAGAAATATTCCATCATCAGATTTCTTGTCAAACTTGGCAAGATGATCCTTTCCATTATTTAGGATAAAACAAGCACATCCAAAGATCTTAAAATATTTAACTATGGGTGTTTTTCCTTTCAGGAGCTCATATGGAGTTTTTGATTTAGTTTTGTGTATTAGGCTTCTATTTAGAACATAGTTGGCAGTGCTGACTGCTTCAGCCCAGAAAGTTTTTGGCAAACCTGATTCTACAAGTAAGGTCCTTCCTGATTCTATTAAAGTCCTATTCTTTCTTTCAGCAACTCCATTTTGCTGAGGAGTTCTAGGGGCTGAAAAACTTTGTTTGATACCTATATCTTCACAGAAACTACTTATAAACTGATTTTCAAATTCAGTCCCATGATCACTTCTGATTATGGAAACCTGACTATTGAGTTCAGATTGAATTTGTTTTATGAATCTTGAGAGAGTCTTGTGGGTTTCAGACTTAGCCCTTAGAAAGAATACCCAGCTGAATCTAGAGTAGTCATCCACAATGACTAGGGTATAGGATTTTCTACCTAAGCGCTGAGTGGAGATGGGACCAAAGAGATCTATGTGTAGTAAGTAAAGGACCCTGGGAGAGTCATACTTACCAATTGGTTTGAAGGATGATTTGGTTTGTTTTCCTAGTTGGCAAGGTCTGCATGGAGAATCCTTAGAGTACCTACCTTTTGGTAAGCCTCTGACTAGGTTATTCTTTGCTAGTTTACTAATTGTTTTGTAGTTTAGATGACCTAGTCTCCTATGCCATAGTTCACTTTTATCAATAATATTGTTGAATAAACAGACTTCTGTGGGTGAGGAACTAAAGTCCACTACATATACTTTTCCTTTTCTGATTCCATTGAGTACTGTGGCACCAGTCTTGATATCAATAATATGGCAGAATAGTGTGGTGAATTTTACCTCATATTTACCATTTTCACATATCTGACTTATACTTATCAGATTGTGCTTCAGTCCTTTGACTACTGCCACATTCTTGAAGGTGACTTTCCCTTCTTTGAAATCTCCAAAGCCCTTGGTTTGGCCACAGCTAGAGTTTCCAAAAGTTACTGATGGTCCAAGTCTGTCCTCAAAGTTGATTAACAGGTTTTTGCATCCTGTCATGTGCATGGAGCATCCACTGTCCAAGTACCACACCAGCCTGGAGATGTGATACATCTGCACATAAAATTTTAAACATTAGTTTGAACCCTGCTGAGCTGGGGTCCCTTTCTCCCATCAGTGTGAAATTTAATAAGAGAGTAAGTGGGTTTTTCTGAATATCCTTCCTCCTTTAGGGGCATTGGTTTATCATACCAATTTTCTTTGGTGATGTTACAGAAGTAGTGATCATAGTAAAAGGAGATGGATTGAGATTGTTGTTTGGTAGAGGAAAGATGTCTGTCTGATTGGTTGCGTCGATATGTATTCGACGTAGGTTTATGGTTGCGTTGATATGAAGTCGACGCTTTCTCTATTCTGCGTTTTCTTTCAGTCGAAGCATGAGAAAAGTTGCGTCGGGTAGAAGTCGACGCACTTTGGTGTAAGCGTCGATTACAAGTCGACGCACGTTGATAAGAATTCGACGTATGTTTAGATTTTTTTTTTGAGGATATCTTCTTAGGATTCCTTCATATATAATGGGATTAATTTTATTAAAGACAGTGGTTGTTTCTGGATTTTCCTGTGATCTTTCTCCTGTCAAGTGTCCTTCCCTAGTGGAGTGAATAGGATGTCTCCAAACAGATTTCCTAGGTGATTGAGATTTTGGTTCTAAGTTAGTATTATCTTCTAGTTGTCTAAATCTATTAGTAAGGTTTTTAGAGATGTTCTTGAGCTTCTGACTTCTCCCATTTAGAGAATCTTCAAAGGACTTTGCTTTTGCTAGCTCATTTCTTAGTGTTTGGTTTTCTGTACAGATTTTGTTTAATTCCTTTTCTAAGAGTCCTAAACTGAGCTCATAGTTATTATACTGTGTGTTCACTTGTTTGAGAGTTTTTAATTCATTTCTTAGTTCATCTATTTCTTTTTCAGATTTGATTAAATTTAAACAGAATTCTTTGAAATTGTTTTTGAAATCAGTGGAAGATAAATCTACATCATCAAGTATATTTACCATAGATGTGTCATCATGCTTCTCAGTGGCCATCAAACAGGTTTCCTCCAGCTTGGTCTCTTCTTGATCATTGTCAGATGAGGTGCTTTCTTCAGTTTCTGAATCACTCCATGATTGAGTAATGAGACCTTTCTCTTTCTTCTTTTTCTTCTGTAGATCTGTTCTTTTCAGATCTTTCTTTTTGCTGATCTCCTTAGGACATTCAGGTGCAATATGTCCAGGTTTCCTGCAAGAGTAACATATAATCTCTTTAGTAGGTGTTTTATTATACCTGGTTTTTGAGTCTCTTCCTCTGGATCCTTCTGACTTAATCCACTTTTTAAACCTTCTGGCTAGCAGACTGATCAGCTCCTCATCACTTGTAGAGGGTTCACCTTCAACAGCCTTCAATGCAATACTCTTTTCTTTTGAGAGTGAGGGAGCTTTTTCTTTCTCTTCTTTCTCAGCTCTTGTCTTCAATAGATGTTCATAGGATTTTAATTTGCCCAACAGGACATCTGTTGAAATTTCTCTTTGACTTCTGGTGTCTCTAATTGGCCAGATTCTTGAATCCCAAGAGCTAGGGAAGCAAGTAAGCAGTTTGTCATTTATCTCAGTGAGAGATATGTCCTTTTCAAGTGTCTTCAACTCATTCACTATGAGGCTGAATCTGGCATACATGTCAGCAACACTTTCACCTTCTTTCTTCTGAAAGTTTTCATATTGAGAGATGAGTAGTGCCTTTCTATCCTTTTTCTCATCAGCACTTCCCTCTACCATTTTGGTGAGAGCTTCCCATACTTCCTTAGCCGACTCACAATCAGCAATCTTTTGGAAGATTTCATCTGAGAGGGTTGAGACTAGGATATTCATAGCCTTGGCATCATATCCTTGGGCTTTCTTTTCTTCCTCTATCCACTCAGCTTTTGGAGCAAGTGTTTCAGTCACTTTTCCACTTGAGTCCTTTCTGAATGGCTTGGGGGGCCTGTCAAGATAACATTAAACAATTCATCATCAATAGAGTTTAAATAAATTCTAATTCTTGTTTTCCAAAGTGCAAACTTTTCAAGGTTGCAAATTGGTGGTCTGGTGGAAGCATAATCTTTGATTTATGTCATGTGAAAGATAATTGTAAGAAATATATATATTTATATATATATATATGAAAGTTAGGACCTTTTTGATCAAGGAGTTATCCTTTTTAGATCAACCTCGCTTTGATACCAATTGAAAGTGCACAGTTAACCTCACTAGAATTCTCTAGAGGGGGGGTGAATAGAGATTTAAAATATTTTGTGCAAAGTAAATATATATATATATGTGTATGATCACAGATTAGAGCTTCCACACACACCAACAAGAATTAAACAAATAAAGAAAGTAAATGCAAGAAAAGAAATCACAGCACAACACAAGAAAATATAGTGGTTCCCCAAACTTTGGGTAGTCCACTCTTCTACCCCCTTGGTAGGAATTCACTATCTTGCACTGAGTCTTTTGATAAGGAGACTCTTAGAACCACCCTGAGTCTTTTGATAAGGAGACTCTTAGAACCAACTGAGTCTTTTGACAAGGAGACTCTTAGAACCAGTACAACTGAATTTTTTGAAGAGTGATTCTAAAAACTCTTTTACAATATGTGAGAATGAAAATAAGAAAAAGGAAAAGAAGTATTTAAAACAAGAATGAATCTTCTTCCGAGCAAGAAGATTGGAAGCACAAGAAGTAGTGAATTAAATCTTTCTTCTATAGAGAGAAGAAGATTTGTAGCTTTTCCTTCTTATGTGAGAGCTATCAGAATTTGCAGCAGAGTGATTTCAGAAGCAGGAGAAGAAGAATGCTTGAATATTGCTGCAGGGCTATTTCTCAATTCTCTCTTTATCACTTGGGAGCTTTTCCTCTTTTTCAAATGTAAAATGGTGAATCACCTGGTCCCCTTTCTCTGCCGACCTCCTTGGTTATTTATAGCTCTGTTCATTAAAATAACACTATAGGAGAGTAATCAATTAGCCGGCAGAGTATTAGAAAGAAAGAGAAATTTACATAACAGTTATATCCATAGAAGGAAAGTATTCAATCTGATTTCAAATAATGTCCATAAAGGATTTAATCAATTTAGCCAAGAATCTAATAGAGGAAAAGAAAGATTCAGAACGGCTATAAGACATAAATTGATTCCATATCAATCAGATCTATAAGATAAGGAAAGAGATTTGACGATTTTGAATTCTGTCATAAAGATCGACGTGCGTCGATTACTATTCGACGCAAGCGTCGAATACATCCTGTCTGGACGTCGAGAGGAGAATAAGGAAGGTGCGTCGACTAGGGTGCGTCGACTTCTCAAGATACGTCGACTAGAAGTCAGAGCTACGTCGACATAGGATACGTCGACTTCTGCTTGGAGCTACTTCGACTCATTCTGATAGAAACGTCGACTTTATCTCGACGTTGCGTCGAATACTATTCGACACATATTTACTTAGCCTTATTTTTCATTCTTAGAATTCTTCTTTAACTCATTTCTAGGGGTTAAGAGAAATCATTTCCCCAACACGTCCGGGCGAAAAATGCGGGCAGGGGCAAAAAAGTTGCACCCGTGCAAAAAAATGCGCCCGGGAGAAAAAATGTGCTCCCGTACGAAAAACACTTGCTCGTACGAAAAATGCTCGACCGGGCGAAAATACGAGCCCGGGTGAAAAATGTGTCTCGGAGCAAAAAATGTGTGCCTTTGCAAAAAACGTGCGCTCATTCGAAATAAACGCGCACGAGCGGGAAAAGCGTGCACGGGCAAAAAAATGCACGCACTAGCGAAAAGACGCACCCGAAAGAAAAATGCACGTCTGTGTGAAGAATACTCGCGCGGGCGAAAAAAAACGCGACCCGGCCGAAAAAACACGCCTCGGGCGATAAACGCTCCTCGGTCGGAATTATCCAATTCGAATTCCAACGTTCAAGCGCGAAACGAATCACAAAATTGGAATTAGACCTTCAATTCCAATTTCAGGAGCTCAATTTTGTTTAAACGAACAGACCCCAAAGGAAATTGTGTTGCGAATAGCCGATTTTCTACCATAATGTGGGTGCAAATAGCCACATTCCACCCACTATAGGAGTGTCCTTAGTGGGAGGAGAGGAAACCGCCCACCACCTGAATGGCAGAGCCACGCCCGCGCGTTGGCCGCGCTGCCAACGTCGCGCGGTCGCACTCGCGCGGACCCTGCGGGGATCTCTTACGCGAGCGCCGGTCGCGCGTCCACCACCATGTCGGTCGTGCGGCCACCACCGCATAACCGCAAACGCATGGTCCGCGCATGGGGACCTCTCCCACGAGCAGTGGTCATACATCCATCGTCGTGACGGCTGTGCGGCCACCACCACACGACCATTTTCGTGAATAGGGTCTCCCCCCTGTGTGCGCTAGGGGGGCCCTCATACGAGCATGGACGCGCGAACCCTCGTGTGCACCTCGTTCTTACTTTTCTCTTAACTGCTACAAGATCTCACGACGCTCGCCGTCGTGACCGTTGGCCCCGCCCGAACTGCCTAGGGGCAAAGTTGTCATATTTGCAAAAAAGGCAATCTAAGTGTCCCCGATCGAGAATTCCAATTTGCCCACCTGGTGGTTATAATGGCACAATTACCAAGACGCCCCTATCAACGGCTATAAAAGGGACCATGAGTCCTCATTTGATAGGACCTTGTCTTCGGCACTAGAGAGAGCTCTTGAGTCTTCCTTCGAAGATTTTTCAGAGTTCTCCTTCGGCGCTTGAAGATTCCTTCGAAGATTTCTTTCGGAGCCTCAAAGACCTTCGCTATTCGAAGGTCCCCTCGAAGACCTCCTTCAGCAACGTCCTTCAATTCCAAAACCCATGTTGCTGCATTCGTCATCCCAACGGCTTCGGTACGCGCTTCTCTGTGCTTCGTCCCAACGACTTTGACATCCCTTGAAATCTCAATGTAACGAGCAGTGGTCTGTCACCCTCGAGAAATCTACTACTTATAATACTCCAAGGAATAGTGAAACTTGATCAAATCTGTTATTCTTGCAATGACGCCAAAGAAAGGAGAAAATGCTTGCAATATTGGATGTGAATTAGTTAGAGGAGGATTCAATAGAGCAGACGATGAGATCAAATCAGTTATTGGATTACTGACTACTGCTGGTCTGAAGTACGTATTATCTGAACCTACAGTTATTATGCATAGAGAGTTGTTGGTGTTATACTCCAATCCCAATATGAGCTCTTCTGGGAAAACAGTCAAAACAAGGGTTGGTGATACCTTGTTGAGGGTGACAGTTAAAGGTTTGACAAGAGCACTGCATCTGCCAAGATTTGACGAGGATGATGAGGAAGATGATGTTTCTAATGAAGATTTTTCAGAAGGTATGAAGTGGTGTGGACATGTAGAACAGTCCAATGGATCACTGAAAAGGGCCAACTCCAACTCCAAAGGAAAACTTCTTGCAAATATCATTGGGAATGTCATCATATGTAAGCCAGGTTCTCATGACAGAATATCAAGAGAAATGTTTGAGATCATGACAAGAGTCATCCTGGGCAAGAGAACTGATTGGGCTCAGATCCTTTTTGACAAAATTCAAGAAAGCTTCAGTGCACAAACCTTTGGAAGGATTCTATCTCAATATCTACTGACTAGTCTGCCAGATAAATTGAACAAAAAGTTAGGCACTCTTGACCACTGCATGAAGAAAATGGATATCAAAACTCTAGAAAAGGTGGGAGAAATAATTCTCTAAGGCTCCAAAGAAATCAAGGGAAATAAGTTCAGGAAAAAGGAAGAAAATTGTTGTGTTTGAAGAAGGTTCTTCTGAAGAGGAGGAATATGTTGACATTTCTACCCCTACAAACACTGAGAGGGAGATTGATCAGACCTTTGCTCAAAATTCAATGCAGAACCATTGGGTGAACCCATGGTTACTAATGAAGTTGTTACTGTTGGTTCCACTGTAGAGGCTGCTGATAAAGATGATGTTGTTCAAGGAGGTGTTCCAGTTGAGGGTAGACTCAAGGTAATCTCCCTGCTCTAGAGGTTGAGGAAGCAACCCTCACTAGATTGGCTGTCCAAGAGGACCTGGAATGTTCTAAGAAGGTTGTGGATGATGTTATTCCTGAGAAGGAAGATGTTGAAGTCAACCAAAATCATCAAAAGCAAATCCCTATGATCACTGAGGGAGAAAATTTATGTAGAGAATTCATTTTGTGTCCAGGATCAGGAGTTATTAATCAAAGACAAGACTCCCCTGATAATCTTTTTAATGATGATGACATGGCCGACATGTATGAAAATCTTCAAAGAAAAGTGGCTGAGAAAGAGCAAAATGTTCCAAGCTCATCTGTTCCAATGTCTCAAGAAGAAGCTTCAGGTTCCATGATTAATCAGATAAAGGCTATGCTAACTGAAGAAAGAATACTCTATCAATCTTATGTCGACAAATCTGTGATGGAAATTAAGGAAGACATGTATGTTCAGATGAAAGAGATGAAGACAAAGATTGACCATGTCAATGCACAAATCACCAGCTTGTTCACCAAGGCAGGAACAGTTGTAGACCGCAACATGAATGCCCTTTAATCTCTGGATGAGAGGATGGACTCCACCCTAAATTTCAATAAAAAATTAGTGGAGGACTTGAAAAGTGCAGTTAACTGGATCACAAAAATAATAAATGATAGTCAGAAAGTAATCATGAATATATGTGTGAACACTCAAGTGTTCACCAATGAAACTCTATCTAAGAAGTTGGAAGCATCTACAAAGGACATTCAGAGAAGCACCATTGAAGAAGTCAGAAAGGGGGAGAAGATTGGAAGTGATCGAGCTCTTTGGATAGTGAATGAACTTCATCACTCCCTAGGACTCAATCCCATAGTGTATTACCCAAGTTGTATAGTGAGGGTAAGTTAGTCTTTAGATGTCCTAGGATGTCATATTCACCTTAGGGTGTAAAAGCCTAGACAAAGGGAGATAAAAAATCAGTTGAGTTAAACCTACGTCGAAAAGCAGTCTGCGCAACTTCAATTGGAAGTTGAATCTAGAAATGCACAGTTTGAAGTTGCATCAAGTCAACAAAAGAGACAAAGGCTATCAAATGAAGATATGGCTGCCAAGAGGAAAAGGGAAGAAGCAAGAGCAAATGATCCTAATTTTGAAATATGGAGTCCAAAGTCAAGAAACATCATACTACAAACCTGAACAGACTTTGGAAGCATTGACAAAGATACAAACAAATACTACTCCACTGATGAATGGACTAAACATAAGAAGACTGAAGTCTATAAGAGGTTGTACATGAAACATCAGCAGGAGAGAACATTGCCAAGGAATGCTCCTGCTATGCCTAGCAAATACATTCTCAAGTCATTCATCTACTTTGAGAGACAAAAGCAGAAGGAGAAAGTAGAAGGAAAGAAGAAGAGCTCTTAAAAGATTAGAAGCAGATGGGTTAAATGCAAATGTAGTTCCTGTTAATCTATTTAAGAATATTTGACAACCTTTTATATATGATATTTTGAATATCATCTCAATTCTCTATGTTGTTATCATAATATTGTTGGGGTCCAGCCCCTAAAGAGTGGATAAAAGGATCAAGGGTGGTAGCGTTGATGGCGGGTTGTATCGTCGTGATGATCGCATGTGTCGTCGAGAGGCAAGCTGTATCGTCGAGATCGTGACCTGTGTCGTCGAGACGACTGGGAGCTGATGGCTAGCGCCCGGCGGTAACGTTACAGCGGGCAGTAGCGTTGATGGCGGGCTGTATCGTCGTGATGATCACCTGTGTCATCGAGATGCAAGTTGTATCGTAGAGATCGTGACCTGTGTCGTCGAGACGACTGGGAGCTGATGGCTAGCGCCCGACGGTAGCGTTACAGCGGGCGGTAGCATTGATGGCTGGCTGTATCATCGTGATGATCGCATGTGTCGTCGAGAGGCAAGCTGTGTCGTTGAGATCGTGACCTGTGTCGTCGAGACGACTGGGAGTTGATGGCTAGCGCGCGGAACCTGTTTGTTAAGCAGCGATCGGGAGCCGTCTGATTGTCTTGGAAGTGTCTTGGATGGCCAAGATCACTTCGTCTATTTACCCTAAATAGGCAGAAATGGTTTGGCAGAATGAGTTCGTTCCTTTTAGAGCCGTAATGGTGAAAAATCGTGCGAGAGAAGAAGTGCTTGCTGCCATTGTTGCTGGAGTTCTTCAAGGAGGAAGAACAGTTTTTCTCAGATCGGTGACTTTGTCTTTGCTGTAAGAGTGTTTTTGCTTAGTCTCGTCTTTGTTTGCTTTTGTGCTTGAAGAGAGATTTGAGTTCTTGCCCTTTGTTTGGAGAAAAGTTATTTTACCGTGGTTGGGAAGAGGGATTCAATTTGTGAATCCAAGGGGGATCTAGGTTGGGCAAACCTAGATTGTTTGTTGTAATCCGTTATTGTTATTATAGTGGATTGTTCGTGTGCCCCGCCCCGTGGTTTTTCCCTCATTGCTTTAGAGAGGGTTTTCCACGTAAAATCCGTTGTTCTCTAGTTGTGTTTCTGTGTTCTGTGTATTGCTGCGTTTAATTTTATCTTCTAGTGTGCTCAGATTTTGCGAGTGGGTTATATCCCTACAAGTGGTATCAAAGCGAGGTTCATTCCTACCGGTCTATCTGGACATTCTGATTTAGATTTGGGTCAACGGTAGGTGACGACATTGGTCCGCTCCCTACCTTCCTAAATCTGATCAAGGCTTTGTCTCAGACCTTCGGGCTATTGTAGAAGGTGGAGCAGAACAATAGAATGGCAAACATGAATGGAAAGAACTGGACTATATAGAAGCCTCGGATGGAGGATCTCTTGTTTTGCAAGGATCTTTATACTCCATTGTCAGGGAGACCGGCTACCATGTTAGATGAGGATGAGTGGAAGAAGATGGACCGGAAGGAAGTGGGGTTCATCCGGCAGTGGCTAGATGATTCTGTCTTCCACCATGTATCCACTGAGTCATCGGCTCAGGCTTTATGGAGAAAGCTTGAAGCGCTGTACGAGAGGAAGACAGCAAAACAAGGCTTTCCTAATCAGAAAGCTTGTGAATTTGAAGTATAAGGAAGGTTCTCAGATGACAGAGCATCTGAACCTTGCCCAGAGCATCATCAATCAGTTGGAGGCAATGAAGATCACCTTGGGGGACGAACTACAGGCCTTGATGATACTTAGTTCCTTACCAGAGAGTTGGGAGACTCTTGTGGTGTCGTTGAGCAATTCAGCACTTGAAGGCATCGTGTTAATGGAGATGGTGACGAGATGTCGGTTGAACGAAGATTTGAGAAGGAAGGACTCAGGAACCTCTACGTCGGATGTCTACCTCATGTAGGGAAGGGGCATGCCGATGAAGAAAAAGGGGAAGCAAAGAGGCAACTCCAGGAGCAAGTCCAGGAGTAAGTCCAAGAAGGAGGTTGAGTGCTTCTCCTGAAAGAAGAAGGGCCACTACAGAAAGGACTGCTTCAAAATGCAGAGAGATCAGAAGGGGAAGGCGAAGGAGTCAGGAGAATCCAGTGAGGGTGGTGGTGCGGCCTCGATTGCTGAAGTTGAGTCGATGTGCTTACATTGAGTGGGTCGGCATGATAGGAGTGTGTTGACACTGACTGGGTAGTGGATGGTGGTGCATCCTACCACTACACTCCTCGCAGAGATTTCTTTCACTCGTATACTACATGAGATCTTGGTACTATTCGGATGGCGAATGCCGGTGTGTCGAAGATCGTTGGCAGTGGTGACGTCCACCTGGAGACTGATCTTGGGAAGGTTATCCTCAAGGATGTCAGACATATTCCTGATTTGAGGATGAACCTCATTTCTGTTGGTAGACTGGATGATGGAGGCTTTACCAGCATTGAAGGCGGAGGAGCCTGGAGGCTGGTGAAGGGATCGTTGGTGGTGGCAAGGGGCAAGAAGTGTTGCGGTTTGTACTGAGCAAAGGCCAAGATCTGCAGCCCGAGTGTGAATGCTGCTGAAGATAACTCCATGGAGTTGTGGCATCGCAGACTTGGCCATATCAGTGAGAAGAATCTAAAGATCTTGGTGAAGAACAAGGTTCTTCCAGAGTTGTCAGGAGAGCTTCCTGACACTTGTGCTCATTGCTTGGCTGGCAAGCAGAGACGAGTATCCTTTGCGCAGGCTGAATCAAAGAGGAAGGCGGAGCTGCTGAACCTGATACACACTGATGTGTGTGGTCCTATTGAGCCCAAGTCAGTGGGCGGGGCAGCTTACTTTGTTACTTTCATAGATGATCACTCAAGGAAGGTCTGGACTTATGTCTTGAAGCATAAGAGTGATGTCTTGGCAAAGTTCATGGAGTTCAGTGTTGAAACCGATTTCTCGGTCTCTGTGGAGTTCGGGGCCCTCAGCAAGCAGATGGGCGACCAACACTTACTCCACCCAAGGGAGAGCTCTAGGTTGAAGGTTGAGGAACTATGGACTGGACCAAGGGCTTAGTGGGGAGGTCCCGCCACATACCCGGAAGCCCCTTAGGAACTTCCCCTCCCAAGCCACTACTAAGCTTGGGCACCACTGGAGGCTCTCCTCACCCCCTAGAGAGACTTGGGGAGGGAGAGAGAGAGGAAGAGAGCTATCCTAGAATCCTCCTCCTTCAAATGGTGCCCCCTTGGTCCTATTTATAGGATTCCTGAACTTGGGCTGCGAATAACCAAAAACTGCCTGCGAAGTTACCAAAATGCCCCCGGATTTGGCCTGCGAATAGCCAAATCCCGCTGTTCTGCAGCACTAAACGCAGACCAAACCCTCCCCCCGGAACTGGGCGAGAGGGGGTACCACGCGGGGCTCGACGAGCCCGCTAACTGGGGTGGGGCGAGACCCGGGGGTCGGCCCCCCTGCTAGTCTCGCCCCTCTGTTGGGGATGGGCGAGACCCAGCCAGGGGCGGCCCCCCGGCTAGTCTCGCCCCTCTGCCTCTGCTGGGGATGGGCGAGACCCATCCAGGGGCGGCCCCCCTGCTGGTCTCGCCCCTCTGCTGGGGATGGGCGAGACCCAGCCAGGGGCGGCCCCCCTGCTGGTCTCGCCCCCTCCGCTGGGGGCGCGGGGGGCGAGTGGAGCTCGCCACCCCCCCCCCCCCCCCCCACACACACACACTAAGGGTTCTCGCCCCCTCCTGTTGGGGGGGGGGGGGGTGAGTGGAGCTCGCCCCCCCCCCCCCACTTGGGGTTCTCGCCCCCTCATGCTGGGGGCGCGGGGGGCGAGTGGAGCTCGCCCCCCCCCCCCCCCCACCCCCCACTTGGGGTTCTCGCCCCCTCCTGCGGGGGGGCGGGGGGCGAGTGGAGCTCTCCCCCCCCCCCCCCACTAGGTGTTCTCGCCCCCTCCTGCTGGGAGCGCGGGGGGCGAGTGGAGCTCGCCCCCCCCCCCCCCCACACACACACGCACACTTGGGGTTCTCGCCCCCTCCTGTTGGGGGCGCGGGGGGCAAGTGGAGCTCACCCCCCCCCCCCACACACACACACTTGGGGTTCTCGCCCCCTCCTGCTGGGGGGGCGGGGGGCGAGTGGAGCTCGCCCCCCCCCCCCCCCCCCCCCCACTAGGTGTTCTCGCCCCCTCCTGCTGGGGGCGCGGGGGGGCGAGTGGAGCTCGCCCCCTACTAGGGGTTCTCGCCCCGTCCTGCTGGGGCCGCGGGGGGCAAGTGGAGCTCTCCCCCCCCCCCCCCACTTGGGGTTCTCGCCCCCTCCTGCTAGGGGCGCGGGGGGCGAGTGGAGATCGCCCCCCCCCCCCCCCCCACTAGGTGTTCTCGCCCCCTCCTGCTAGGGGCGCGGGGGGCGAGTGGAGCTCGCCACCCCCCCCCCCCCCCCCCCGCCCACTAGGGGTTCTCGCCCCCTCCTGATGGGGGCGAGGGGGGCGAGTGGAGCCCCCCCCCCCCCCCCCACTAGGGGTTCTCTCCCCCTCCTGCTGGGGGCGCGGGGGGTGAGTGGAGCTCGCCTCCCCCCCCCCCCCCCCACTAGGGGTTCTCGCCCACTCCTGATGGGGGAGCGGGAGCGGGGGGCGAGTGGAGCTCGCCCCCCCCCCCCCCCCCCCCCCCACTTGGGGTTCTCGCCCCCTCCTGGTGGGGGCGCGGGGGGCGAGTGGAGCTCTCCCCCCACTTGGGGTTCTCGCCCCTTCCTGCTGGGGGCGCGGGGGGGGGGGGGGGGGGGGGGGGGGGGGGGGGCGAGTGGAGCTCGCCCCCCCCCCCCCCCAACTTGGCGTTCTCGCCCCCTCCAGTTGGGGGCGCGGGGGGCGAGTGGAGCTCGCCCCCCACTTGGGGTTCTCGCCCCCTCCTGCTTGGGGCGCGGGGGGCGAGTGGAGCTCGCCCCCCCCCCCCCACACACACACACACACACTAGGGGTTCTCGCCCCCTCCTGCTGGGGGCGCGGGGGGGGGGGGGGGGGGGGGGGGGGGGGGGGGGGCGAGTGGAGCTCGCCCCCACCCCCACCCCCCACCCCACTTGGGGTTCTCGCCCCATCCTGATGGGCGCGCAGGGCGCGAGTGGAGCTCGCCCCCCCCCCCCCCACTAGTGGTTCTCGCCCCCCCCTTGCTGGGGGCGCGGGGGGCGAGTGGAGCTCGCCCCCCCCCCCCCCCCCTTGGGGTTCTCGCCCCCTCCTGCTGGGGGCGCGGGGGGCTAATGGAGCTCGCCCCCCCCCCCCTCCCCCCCCCCCCCCCCCCCCCACTTGGGTTCTCGCCCCCTCCTGCTGGGGGCGCGGGGGGCGAGTGGAGCTCGCCCCCCCCCCCCCCCCACTTGGGGTTCTCGCCCTCTCCTGCTGGGGCGCGGGGGGCGAGTGGAGCTCGCCCCCCCCCCCCACTTGGAGTTCTCGCCCCCTCCTGCTGGGGGCGCGGGGGGCGAGTGGAGCTCACCCCCCCCCCCCCCCCACTTGGGGTTCTCGCCCCCTCCTGCTGGGGGCGCGGGGGGGCGAGTGGAGCTCGCCCCCCCCCCCCCCCCCCCCACTTGGGTGTTCTCGCCCCCTCCTGCTGCGGGCGCGGGGGCGAGTGGAGCTCGCCCCCCCACGCCACTAGGGGCTCTCGCCCCCTCCTGCTGTGGGCGGGGGGAGGGGGGGGGGGGGGAGGGGGGCGAGTGGAGCTCGCCCACCCCCCCCCCCCCCCTCCCCACTAGGGGTTCTCTCCCCCTCCTACTGGGGGCCCGGGGGGCGAGTGGAGATCCCCCCCCCCCCCCCCCCCGCCCCCACTTGGGGTTCTCGCCCCCTCCTGCTGGGGGCGCGGGGGGCGCGGGGGGCGAGTGGAGCTCACCCCCCCCCCCCCCCCACTTGGGGTTCTCGCCCCCTCCTGCTGGGGGCGCAGGGGGCGAGTGGAGCTCGCCCCCCCCCCCCCCCACTTGGGGTTCTCGCCCCCTCCTGCTGGGGGCACGGGGGGCGAGTGGAGCTCTCCCCCCCTCCCCCCCCCCCCCCAACACACACACACTTGGGGCTCTCGCACTCTACAGCTGGGGGCGCGGGTGGCGAGTGGAGCTCGCCCCCCCCCCCCCCCCCCACTTGGGGTTCTCGCCCCTTCCTGCTGGGGGCGCGCGGGGGGGGGGGGGGGGGGGGGGGGGGGGGGGGGGAGGGGGGGCGAGTGGAGCTCGCCCCCCCCCCCCCCCCCCCCCCCCCCCACCCACTTGGGGTTCTCGCCCCCTCCTGCTGGGGGCGCGGGGGGGCGAGTGGAGCTCGCCCCCCACTTGGGGTTCTCGCCCCCTCCTGCTTGGGGCGCGGGGGGCGAGTGGAGCTCGCCCCCCCCCCCCCCCCCCACTTGGGTGTTCTCGCCCCCTCCTGCTGGGGGCGCGGGGGGCGAGTGCAGCTCGCCCCCCCCCCCCCCCACTAGGGGTTCTCGCCCCCTCCTGCTTGGGGCGCGGGGAGGCGAGTGGAGCTCGCCCTCCCACTTGGGGTTCTCTCCCCATCTTGCTGGGGGCGCGGGGGGGCGAGTGGAGCTCGCCCCCCCCCCCCCCCCCCCCCCCCCCACTTGGGGTTCTCGCCCCCTCCTGCTGGGGGCACGGGGGGCTAGTGGAGCTCGCCCCCCACTTGGGTTCTCGCCCCCTCCTGCTGGGGGCGCGGGGGGCGAGTGGAGCTCGCCCCCCCCCCCCCCCCCCCCCCCCCCCCCCCCCCCCCCCCCTCCCCCCCCCCCCCCCCACTTGGGGTTCTCGCCCCGTCCTGCTGGGGCGCGGGGGGCGAGTGGAGCTCGCCCCCCCCCCCCCCCCCCCCCCCCCCCCCCCACTTGGAGTTCTCGCCCCCTCCTGCTGGGGGCGCGGGGGGCGAGTGGAACTCGCCCCCCCCCCGCTTGGGGTTTGATGCGCAGATCTCAGCACACCGCTAAAGACGGTAGTAAGACTGCGGCACGAAACGGCAGTGTACCGATCGTTCAAGTAATATAAAACGAGGAGTAATCCCCGAGTATCGAATCTCTCAAGGAACACAGTAAGGTGGAGTTAACGTTCGAGGAAGGACTTGAGATTGAAGTCCTTTACGTCGGATGGATGCGGAAACGGGGGATTTGGATTGTGGAAAATAAAGAGAAAATGCTATAACTACTCCTATGCAATGCTTCACTTGGCGGGATGGAGACTAGGCAGGCCTTGAGCGCACTGCGTCGCAAGGGCGGATGGACGAGTAGGCAAGCGGAATCGAACTGTGCAGTCCTTGAGCGCGCTGCTTCGTTAGGCGAATGGATTACACGGGCCGCTATGCCACGCTTCGCTAGGCGGATGGAAGAGTAGGCATACGGATGGAATGGTTCGCACCGGCGGAGTCGGAATGGATTACACGGTCCGCTATGCCACACTTCGCTAGGCGGATGGAAGAGTAGGCATACGGATGAGGGTCGCAAGCACATCGTCGACAAGCACGCCACTAGCAATTGCTAGTGCGGCACACGAACGTGACGGCGGGATGGAGGATGGAATGAGGCGCTCCTCAAATCACATAAACCACAAACATATGGAAAATTACACTAATAATATTTAGGGTTTATGGACATCATTCGTATAAAAACATACAAACACACACATCAAATAGAATCAGCAAAAATAACAAGGAGGAGGTAAGATTACAACCGAAGCACGAAGACTCGTCGGAGATTCACGGCCGGAATCTAGGGTTGTCAATCCTCATCCGGGCTCGGTCTTCAACTGCCGTCCGGGGTAGAAGAGGGCTGTCACTACCTCCCAATGGACCCGTCTTCTTCGTCAATATCCTTCAGCCACGATCTTGCCGGAGAACTCCAAGGATATAGTGCAAAATCCGTTGAAATGGAGCTTGGAAGCTTCTGAATGATGGAGGAGGCCGAGAGGATGCTCCGGCTCGAGATTGGCGTGAAGAATATGCCCGGAGCTCCTCCCGAAGGTGGGCGGCGAAAAGGGCGCGGAACTGGAGCTCTGGGAGCGGGAAAAAAGATCGATCCAGAATAGGGCGAGACCTGCAGCTTAAATAGAAATTCTGTCAGAAAATGGTTACGCACGTCGAACGCACGACCGTGCGTTATTAAATGATAAAACGTGACTTGGGGAAGACGCTGCGCCGCCCGTGCGTTTTGCTCATGCACGATCAACACCGCTCGTGCGTTCAAACGCACGGGTAAAATCCGACGCTCCATTTTCAGCCCAGGCACAAACGCACGACCGCAACCGACCGTGCGTCAAGGAAACGCACGACCATGCGATATGCACAGACATGAATTCTGGGGAAAACGGGACGATCAGGTCACCTGCAAACAAGATATACTAGCTGGGAATACACGTCCAGCACAGAAAAACATAGAAGAAGGGAAGGGGAGCACCATGTGCTTACCCCCAACAACAAGGAGCGCAATTGCACACCGGAATGGGCTTAAAGGTGCACCTAGCATGGAATAGTACATATGAATGAAACGTGCCCAGATGAGTCCAGATGAGTCCATAAAAGTGTATATAATTGGGACTCATCACACCCCCAGACTTACCTGTTTGCGCGTCCCGAGCAAACAAATCCGGCGGAGTATGAAAATGGTAGTTAGTGAAGGGAATTGCAAAATAGGAGTACGGTGCAAAGTATCATATGCATGCAAATAGAAATTCAATAAAAGGAGATTCTAACTATGCTAACTAATTTACAAAAGTATAAATGCGTAAATAGAGATTTATTTGTACTCAGATGGTGAATCATGAAGAATTTGTGCGGTCGTGCCCGGTGTGAAATAAACAAGCCACTCAGGAGGGTGTTGCTAAAGACCGGAATTCGGGGATAACTCCGCTGAAATCCATCAACGTCGAGAACCATAAGCTTGCCCGGTTACACTCTCTCCACGGCGCTAGCAAACTCAAAAGTTAAATCAATAGGACTTTCAGGTTATAATGGGGCTTAGGTTACGGTATGATATTCAACGATAAACGAGACGGCTACGCAACCCAATTGAGTCAAAAGATGACGTTGTACCAAAACAAGACCAAAAACGATGCTAGTGTGACACACCCCCAGACTTGGCTTGAAAACTGGGTGTGCACACAGCCTACTCCAACAAATACCAACTGAATTTTCTATTACGCTCAAAGGGATTTCTTTTCATTCCAATTTTCTTTTAACTTCATTCATTTTTTTTTCTTTTATCCCCCGGTTGGTTTACAACAATGTTTTCAGCACACAATACAGTTTTCTTTCGCATCACAAAGGTTCCAAACATCACACCAAATCAAGAAATATGATATCAGTTAACTCGCTACTTGGTTGCGATAATAGGATAAGTTTCAGGCTTTGGTGATTGAAAGAAGAGCTGAAACAAAGGAGGGGTAGGCACAAATTGGCTTGCAAGGGTAAGCGAATGGGTCATGGAAATCAAAGCTCAAACTAGCCAACTAGATGGCCTACATCACGTTTAACAAAATGAGTTGCTCTCGCCCATGCTTCAAGAGTCGCTTGGGGCAAGTTCTTAGCCCACGAGAAAGGTAAACCTTCCTTCCCACTCGAGCAATACACAACTAGCGCTTGCTTACACACAACACCGTGCTACCGCCAATTTCATTCACATTCACCAATTGAGTATAATAAATTTAAAACTACGCAAAAACACTAATCGTAAATTAAATGCATAGAAATAATCTAATTTTACTCAAATTTTTCTACTAGAGCATGCGGATGCGACTAAAGCACTGCAAGAGTCAACATCGCACTCCGATTTGCAATTCCTAAGCTAACATCCTATTTCACATTCCAAACCAAGATAAGCGTGAACGGAAACACACACACAAGTGAGTGTGCGCTCAAGTGGGTGGAGTGGTGTGCGATGAAGATGAACAAATAAAATGACTGAAATAAAATACTTCTAGCATGCACTGAGATGTGCACGTGCAGTGGGTACAATAAATATCTCTCCCCCAGACTTAAACTAAACAATTTAACACAAGATAGAACCATGAAATTCAAAATGAAGTCTCGGGAAAGAGAGTACCCAATGCTCAGCAGGTGAGCATACCAGAAGACGCGTGTAAACCAAGACAAAGCTGCAGCATCCGCCAGAAGAATGACCTGCAAGGGTGAGCTCCGCAAAAACAAAAGAAAATGTACAAAAATAAAATAAAATACAGCTAATTAAACTAAACAAGATGAAATAAGAAATGCAGGAAAAAGTAAGATAACTACTGGGGTTATTGTCCTCCCAGCACGACTTATTCAAATTTAAAGCAGTTCTAGCTAATGGGTCTATGAAAAAGGAAATGCACAGGTAACTGTTCTAATATGCGTGTCGGTAGCGGGTATCGATATGGCGACAGAACAGTCACGCCTCTACCCGAATATAAATAATACCTGCTCGTCACAGGTAGAGGGAATAAAAAGTAAGAAGAGGAGGAATCCTCACTCAACTCACCAAAACTATCCTTGCCCAGCACGGTATCATCTCCAGGGAGGCAGTAGGAGGAGAAGGCAATGAGTGGGGCTTCCTCTACGGAGGGGGGATCAACCTCCTCACATGATAGGATACACTCAGCATTGACTTGAGCAGAATGCCCCAAGTCCTCCTGAAGTACCTGTGAAGACTCAACCTGCACAGGCTTAGATAGAGAAAGGGGATTAAGAAATAAAAAAGAAGAAGAACATGAATAAAAATCAATCGGGGGAGTGATCCCGGTCTCACTCCCAGCAGGATCCAAGCATAGATCACTGTCGGTATCATATGAGTCGTAACGAGGGGAACCCAGGAGCTCGGGGTCCTCGGTGGTGAGTTGGATGTCCAAATCCAAGAAGTAAGTAAATACCTCCTCCTCGGAAAGAGAATCCTCCTCATCCCACTGCGGTGCGTCATCGTGTTCAAAGGTATCACACTCCCCATCAGAGAGAATGAAATCCTCGTCCCACTTTGGCGCAACCTCAGGCGCCGAATAAACCACCCGCACGACATCATCAACCGACTCACTAAAGATAGGAGTAGATGAATTTTGCAAGGAATGCGGAGGAACCAGACTGCTCTCATGATCAGAAAATAAATGAGCAGTCGCCTCCGCGAAAATATCCACAGACGCCTCCCCTCGGGAAGAACCAGAATCTGCACACCATACTGGTGCATCCATGAGTTCCCAATCCTGTCTCTGTTGACCATCGAATGAGTGCACATCGTCACTCAAGGGAAGCTCAAAAAAGGGGATTGAGGGACCCATGAAAGAACAGTACGCGGCGAGAGATTCCTCGGTAATCTCCAAGGGAAAAGATCGAGCAAGATGTGCGATGTCAGTGTAGGGGCCAGGCAACACTCTGGTGGGCCTGTCCGCAGTAGTCTCCCGTAAACGGGGGGATGCTGCGTACAAGTCCTCGGAGGGGGAAGGATCGCACAGACGAGGGCAATCCTTCAACATATGGCCTAAACCTTGACATAGCAAGCACCTAATACAATGCTCAGCGTTTAAAGCAGTCACGGCGTCGATGTATCGACGCAAAGTGTCATAGAGGCGACACTCGGCTTCAGAATACATCACAGAAATATGTGAATAAAACAAAAATCAACAATTCCTTGCAAAATAAAACTACACGCAACCAGAATTGAATGAACTCCTGCTATAGAAAAGCCGAAACTAGTTAAAGGAAGAAATGAAATAGAAATATCAAATTTTAACACTAAAATAAACAAAAGAAATGGTATAAACAAAGGGAAAAGGGCTTCTATCTTACAGCTCTCCCTCTCCAGAAAACTCACACGACTGTGTTCCCCGGCAACGGCGCCAAAAACTTGATGCGCAGATCTCAGCACACTGCTAAAGGCGGTAGTAAGACTGCGGCACGAAACGGCAGTGTACCGATCGTTCAAGTAATATAAAACGAGGAGTAATCCTCGAGTATCGAATCTCTCAAGGAACACAGTAAGGTGGAGTTAACGTTCGAGGAAGGACTTGAGATTGAAGTCCTTTACGTCGGATGGATGCGGAAACGGGGGATTTGGATTGTGGAAAATAAAGAGAAAATGCTATAACTACCCCTATGCAATGCCGCTATGCAATGCTTCGCTTGACGTGATGGAGACTAGGCAGGCCTTGAGCGCACTGCGTCGCAAGGGCGGATGGACGAGTAGGCAAGCGGAATCGAACTGTGCAGGCCTTGAGCGCGCTGCTTCGTTAGGTGAATGGATTACACGGGCCGCTATGCCACGCTTCGCTAGGAGGATGGAAGAGTAGGCATACGGATGAGGGTCGCAAGCACCTCGTCGACAAGCACGCCACTAGCAATTGCTAGTGCGGCACACGAACGTGACGGCGGGATGGAGGATGGAATGGGGCGTTCCTCAAATCACATAAACCACAAACATATGGAAAATTATACTAATAATATTTAGGGTTTATGAACATCATTCGTATAAAAACATACAAACACACACATCAAATAGAATCAGCAAAAATAACAAGGAGGAGGTAAGATTACAACCGAAGCACGAAGACTCGTCGGAGATTCACGGCCGGAATCTAGGGTTGTCAATCCTCGTCCGGGCTCGGTCTTCAACTGCCGTCTGGGGTAGAAGAGGGCTGTCACTACCTCCCAATGGACCCGTCTTCTTCGTCAATAGCCTTCAGCCACGATCTTGCCGGAGAACTCCAAGGATATAGTGCAAAATCCGTTGAAATGGAGCTTGGAAGCTTCTGAATGATGGAGGAAGCCGAGAGGATGCTTCGGCTCGAGATTGGCGTGAAGAATATGCCCGGAGATCCTCCCGAAGGTGGGCGGCGATGGACGGCGAAAAGGACGCGGAATTGGAGCTCTGGGAGCGGGAAAAAAGATCGATCCAGAATATGGCGAGACCTGCAGCTTAAATAGAAATTCTATCAGAAAATTGTCACGCACGGTCGAACGCACGACCGTGCGCAGACCGTGCGTTGTTAAATGATAAAACGTGACTTGGGGAAGACGCTGCGCCGCCCGTGCATTTTGCTCACGCACGATCAACACCGCTCGTGCGTTCAAACGCACGGGTAAAATTCGACGCTCCATTTTCAGACCAGACACAAACGCACGACCGCAACCGACCATGCGTCAAGGAAACGCACGACCGTGCGATATGCACAGACATGAATTCTGGGGAAAACGGGACGATCAGGTCACCTGCAAACAAGATATACTAGCTGGGAATACACGTCCAGCACAGAAAAACATAGAAGAAGGGAAGGGGAGCACCATGTGCTTACCCCCAACAACAAGGAGCGCAATTGCACACCGGAATGGGCTTAAAGGTGCACCTAGCATGGAATAGTACATATGAATGAAAACGTGCCTAAAATGTGGTGCAAAGACTAAAAATACGGCCCAGATGAGTCCATAAAAGTGTATATAATTAGGACTCATCAGGGTTCTCGCCCCCTCCTGCTGGGGGCGCGGGGGGCGAGTGGAGCTCGCCCCCCCCCCCCCCCCCCCCACTTGGGGTTCTCGCCCCTCCTGCTGGGGGCGCGGGGGGCGAGTGGAGCTCCCCCCCCCCCCCCCCCCCCCCCACACTTGGGTGTTCTCGCCCCCTCCTGCTGGGGGCGCAGGGGGCGAGTGGATCTCGCCCCCCCCCCCCCCCCCCCACTAGGGGTTCTCGCCCCCTCCTGCTGGGGGCGCGGGGGGGGGGGAGTGGAGCTCGCCCCCCCCCCCCCCCCCCCCCCCACCACCACACACACACACACTTGGGGCGGGGGAGCGAGAGGCCTCAACCTCCACCGCTCGCCCTATTCTCCCCTACCCTGGATCATGCTGAGAAATGATGTTCTAAAAATGCTTCTTGTGTCTCGAGATCCTACTCGGCTAATACATGGTCGTACATTCAGGGAAAAAGGTAGAGAAGATGACCGGGAAGCAGATCAAACGGGTAAGATCTGATAATGGGGGTGAATACATTGGTGCCTTTGATGCCTACTGCATGGTGCATGACATCGTGCATGAGAAGACAGTCCCGAGAACACCGCAACTGAATGGACTGGCGGAGAGGATGAATAGGATGATTGTTGAGAAGATCAGGTGTATGATCTCTCAAGCAGGTATTGGCAAGCAGTTCTGGGCAGAGGCTGTACAGACTGTAGTGCACTTGATCAATATGTCCCCCTCTGCACCTTTGGATGGAGATATCCCAGAGTGTGTTTGGTCCGGGAAGGAGGTGTCATATGGACACGTGCGAGTGTTCGGTTGCAGGGCACATGTTCATGTCCACAAAGAGGAGAGATCGCAGCTTGATGAGAAGTCTCGTGAGTGCATCTTGTTGGGATTCCCAAATGAAGAGTTTGGTTATATACTTTGGAATCCAGTGAAGAAGAATCTCATCAGAAGCAGGGATGTGGTCTTCGTGGAAGACCAGATTATTGGTAAGCAAAGTGTTGCTGAGCCACATGATCCACAGGTTGTGGAGAGTTTTGATGCATTTTTTGAGCCAGAGAATGCTGGTGCTGATGAAGGGCGTGTTGAAAAAGTAGATGTACAGATTCCAGATCAGGATGAGATTCCAGATCAGGATGAGATTCCAGATGAAGGGGGAGATTTGCATGTTGATGTTCCACCGATGGTGGAGGTGCCCCTCAGGAGGTCTAACAGAGCACGGAGGCCCAGCACCAGATATCCACCGCAAGATTATATCTTGCTTACTGATGGTGGTAAGCCTGAGTCTTTTGTGGAGGCTCAGAGATCTGAAGACAGAGAGTCTTGGGCAGCAGCGATGGAAGGAGGAGTTGGACTCGCTCCAAAAGAATGAGACCTATGACTTGGTCAGACTACCAAAGGGGAGGAAATCTTTGAAGAACAAATGGGTCTTCAAGCTGAAATCTGATGAAAATATCTCCCAACCCAGGTACAAGGCAAGGTTGGTAGTTAAAGGGTTCAGTCAAAGACATGGTGCAGACTTTGATGAGATATTTTCACCAGTAGTGAAAATGTCCTCTATCAGATTGGTGTTGGGGTTGGCTGCCTCCGTAAATCTTGAAGTTGAGCAGATGGATGTCAAGACTGCTTTTCTGCATGGAGATCTGGAGGAGGAGCTGTACATGGAGCAGCCCGAAGGCTTTGAGGCCAAGGGCAAGGAGCATTTGGTCTGTCGACTCAAGAAGAGTCTTTATAGGTTGAAGCAAGCACCTAGACAGTGGTACAAGAAGTTTGACTCCTTCATGCTGAAGAGCAAGTTCCAAAGGACCAGGGCTGATCACTGTGTCTATGTGAAGAGGACTGAAAGAACCTTTACAGTTCTGCTGTTGTATGTGGATGACATGCTGATTGTCAGTGATGACAAGACCAGTATTGTTGAGCTGAAAAAAAAGCTCGGTGAGTACTTTGAGATGAAAGACTTGGGACCAGCAAAGAAGATCCTAGGGATGAAGATCACCAGGGATAGGAGTGCGGGTCTGTTATGGCTATCTCAAGCTGAGTATGTAGAGAAGGTGCTGAAGAGGTTCATAATGGAGAAGGTCAAGGTGGTAGCTACTCCGTTGGGTGGACACTTCAAGCTATCTAGCTCTCAGTGCCCTTCATCTGAGAAGGAAGTGGAGGAGATGAGCCAGATCCCCTATGCATCTGCAGTAGGGAGCTTGATGTATGCTATGGTCTGCACGATGCCAGACATAGCTTATGCAGTGGGAGTAGTGAGCAGATATCTGGCAAATCCAGGGATGATCCATTGGGATGCGGTGAAGTGGATACTCCGATATCTCAGAGGTACCACAAGCCTGTGCTTGCAGTTTGGTGGAGGGTCGCCAATGTTGGTGGGGTACTCTGACTCAGATATATCAGGAGATGTTGATTCCCAAAGGTCCACATCTGGATATGTCGTTACTTGTGCAGGGGGAGCTGTGTCGTGGCAGTCGAGGTTGCAGAAGTGTGTGGCACTGTCAACGACGGAAGCAGAATATATTGCGCTGACGGAAGTATCTAAAGACATCTTGTGGATGAAGAAGTTCATGCTTGAACTTGGACTCCAGCAAGAGGTGCACTGTGTACAGTGACAGTCAGAGCGCCATTTTTCTGGCCAAGAACCCCGTCTACCACTCCAAGACAAAGCATATTGATGTAAGGTATCATTGGATACAAGATGCTGTCAAGGAGAAGCTGCTGAAGGTGGAGAAAGTCCACACGGGTGAAAATCCTTCTGATATGATGACGAAGGTTGTGCCAAGGGAAAAGCATGAGTTGTGTCGGTTGCTGATCAACATGAAGCCCACCTGAAGGTGTCAGGTTGGGAAACTCCTCTTTACGGTCTGGAGGGGGAGTTTGTTGGGGTCCAGCCCCTAAAGAGTGGATAAAAGGATCAAGGGCGGTAGCGTTGATGGCGGGTTGTGTCGTCGTGATGATCGTCTGTGTCGTCGAGAGGCAAGTTGTATCGTCGAGATCGTGACCTGTGTCGTCGAGACGACTGAGAGTTGATGGCTAGCGCCCGGCGGTAGCGTTGATGGCGGGTTGTATCGTCGTGATGATCACCTGTGTCGTCGAGAGGCAAGCTGTATCATCGAGATAGTGACCTGTGTCGTCGAGACGACTGGGAGCTGATGGCTAGCGCGCGGTGGTAGCATTACAGCGGGCGGTAGCGTTGATGGAGGGTTGTATCGTCGTGATGATTGCCTGTGTCGTCGAGAGGCAAGCTGTATCGTCGAGATCGTGACCTATATCGTCGAGACGACTGGGAGCTGATGGCTAGCGCGCGGGACCTGTTTCATTAAGCAGCGATTGGGAGCCGTCTGATTGTCTTGGAAGTGTCTTGGATGGCCAAGATCACTTCGTCTATTTACCCTAAATAGGCAGAAAACGGTTTGGCAGAATGAGTTCGTTCCTTTTAGAGCCTTCACGGTGAAAAATCATGCGAGAGAAGAAGTGCTTGCTGCAATGTTGCTGGAGGAGTTCTTCAAGGAGGAAGAATAGTTTATCTCAGATCGGTGACTTTGTCTTTGCTGTAAGAGTGTTTTTGCTTAGTCACGTCTTCGTTTGTTTTTGTGCTTGAAGAGAGATTTGAGTTCTTGCTCTTTGTTTGGAGAAAAGTTATTTTACCATGATTGGGAAGAGGGATTCAATTTGTGAATCCAAGGGGGATCTAGGTTGGGCAAATCTAGATTGTTTGTTGTAATCCAGTATTGTTATTATAGTGGATTGTTCGTGTGCCCCGCCCCGTGGTTTTTCCCTCATTGCTTTAGAGAGGGTTTTCCACGTAAAATTTGTTGTCCTCTAGTTGTGTTTCTGTGTTCTGTGTATTGCTGCGTTTAATTTTATCTTCTAGTGTGCTCAGATTTTGCGAGTGGGTTATATCCCTACAAATATTTGTTATATGTAGTTTATCATTGGTTGATGTTCTGACTTCTTCAAATAGGGGAATATTGTTTAAAACTTTGCCCGCAATGTTCCTCATTTGAAGAAGTCATCGAGTCAAGGATGAACACACTATGTATTTGATGCATGTGTTTAGTTCTGTTGATTTCATGTATTATATAGTGCAAGTCTAGCATAGGGCTAGACTTAGTGTCAACAAACATAGTTTTGCCAATGTAATTCCTTATTGTGCAAAACATCATGTCGACCTAAGATCTAGACTATGTTAGGCTTGTCACTCACTCATGGACATCAGAAAGAAAGGTCTAGAAAGTTGGATAGAGCAAAGGATCAGAATTCAGGAAGATAGTCAAATATCGTCTTGAAGAGGTAGATATATCGTCTTGATAACCTTAAGGTTCAAGACGACATCGTCTTGAAGCTTAACAGTTAAAGTCACAAATATCGTCTTGATAATACACAATTCAAGACGATGTCGCTTTGACAGGGATCAGTTATTCAAATATCGTCTTGAAGAAGATCAACAAGATAATTATCGTCTTGATAGAGTTGAAGTATATACATATTGTGTTGATGACTGAAAATCTTCATAGAGAAGGTCTGTCTCACGCTAAGTAAAGATCGTGGAGATAAAGGAATATCGTTTGGAAGCCTTTCATTGAAGATGAAATTACTCTGAGTCAATTGTCGTTAAGACGGAATGAAATGTCGTCGAGAAACCTACATGACAATTCAGAAGCATGTTGAGTTGAGAATGATTAAGTCCATATCGTCTAGATATGGCCCTCATATTGCCAAAACAAACTCAGGATCTAAGTGTTAAGTCTTATCGTCTTGACAAGTTGAAATGACGTCTTAATAAGTTTAACAATCGACTTGAAGACAGTGATCATGTTGAATTCAGATATCGTCTTGAAGACCACAAGTATCGTCGAGATAAGGTTTTATCGGTTTGATGGCTTTACATCTTAATCGAAGTTAACTCAAAGTCTGAAAGAGTTAGTATCGGCTTGAAGACTCAGATGTCATCGAGAAGAGACGAAAAATCGTCGAGACAATGCAAATGTCGTCGAGAAAGTTCAAGTCACGGAAATTCAAAGATTGTCGTCGCCGATTGCGCCAATCAGATCAGACCTTCAAGGAAAAGTATACCTGACATAAAGTATCCTAGTTTCGACCATTAAGGGTTGACTCTCATAAAAATACTGATAAAATATGAGAAGAAAACACTAATCGTAAGAATCACAGATCTTCTGAACATTTGAAGTGTCAATTGCAATAGAACAGTGCTCTCTTCAGTAAATCAAAAGGTTGTCGACAAGATATTCAAAGTCTACAAGAAGTTGAAGGAGATTTATTCAAGAATCATCATGTTCTCCTAGCTTGCTCCTAGTTCTTCATCCTCCATCATTTTAGAGCAAGGAAGTTCTCAGATCTCAAGGTCAGTCTGATCCAACTTTTCTAAAAGAAGATTCAATCAAGATCATGGCTGGACCAGTGAAGGCTATCTACTTAGAAGCCTAAGAAGACTCAATTCTTACAAGAAATAATTTCTTGAGTCTATTTGTACTGATATAAACAAAGCTGAATTTTCTGTTATAGGATTTCTTTGAGATCTGAGTGTAGGGTTCTGTGTGAGCCTGAGGTAGAATTCAAGGTTGAATCTGAGTTGTAGGAGTTGTGTACTCTGAGTTGTAGGATCCAGTGTCTGGAATCTGAGGTAGGGAACTTGTTGTTGTTCATGAGGTAGGAGTTATGTACTATGAGGTGTAAGATCTCTGGTAGTAAATCTGAGTTTGAAGAAGTTTAGCTGAGGCTAGCACGCTGCTAGATACGCGCAAGGGGAAGTGGGCATGCCCATCTCGGGGAACCACTATAAATATATGTGTTCTCTGTGTTATGGTTGCTTTCTTTTGTGTCTTATTTTTGAAACCGCCGCTAAAACAAAAAGTTTACAACACTTATTAACAACCCCCCCCCCCCCCCCCCTATGTGGTATAGATCTCTATTCTTTCAGTGTTCCCAAGCTCTCTAAAGGTTCTCTGAAGATAGTATTTGCCTTACGGGAGTACTCGTGACTAACAATAATGACAAGGAAGGGCACCCGTACTAATGAGGGTTCAATCCCTGGGGGCAAGCTGATCCAGCTCCCTCTCAATCACTCATCCACGTACCTCTCGCGGAAGAGGTTATGATCGCACCTGTAACTGCACTGGAAGGGTGCATGTGCCAGATGGAAGAGTGAAAAGCAGAGATGCTCGCCCTCCTGAGAAACATGGGAGCTCCTCAAGCTCCCAATCAAGCCCCAAAGCTGGCAACCTACCTCCGCCATCTCTGAACCATGCTCCGACAGAGCACGACGCTCGTGAGCATCATGCCACTGAAGAAAATTTCGCAGACGCAGCCAGCTCAACGCACCCATTCCGGACGGCCAGAGAACCCGAGGCTAATCACCATCATCACCACCTGGGAGCAGTAGGCTTCGGGCATGCTATTGGAAGGCTCACTCGTGAAGAAATCTGTGACGTGATCGCAGAAGAATACAGATAAGTCGGACGATGGGCCACTTTCTCCCGCCGCCCTCTACACCACGACTCTCCGTTGATGCCCCAAATTCTAGCGCATCCAATTCTGCATGGCTTCAAGCTCCCAAACATGCAGACATTCGACGGGACAGACGATCCACTAGAGCATGTCAATTACTTCACCACCATCATGAGGATCTACAACGCTCCAAATCAGCTGATATGCAAGTGTTCTCGGCAACACTGAAGGGGCAAGCGTGCAACTGGTACCATTCTCTGAGAAAAGGAGAAATCGACAGTTTTGCGGAACTGACTCAGCAGTTCACATATCAGTTCATCGCCAACCGCATAATCGTCTGAGACCCCTCTCTCCTTTCAAGGATCTGTCAGAATGAGGGAGAGACCCTCCGGGACTTTTTTCACCGTTTCACTGCTGAGGCACGATTAATCCCAAGGGTCGAACCCAAACTTTTACGTGACGTTTTCCTAGGAGGGCTCCGCCCAAGCAGCTATTGTTCGGCACTGATAAGACAAACATTGCCCAACTATCCCGACCTTGTGCATCGGGTCAAAACCCAGATAGTCGCTGATGAAGCCATCGAGGGGCGCCGACAACAGTTCAAAGGAAATCAGAAGAGAAAGATGGGGCATGAGCAGACCCCTAGAAAGCAAGAGGAGCACCGTAATGACGAGCGTCGTCGGGACCCCCTGAGAGATCAGGGTCCCCGACCGCCTCGAGTTTACACTCCTCTAAATACATCCCGAACCAATGTGCTCTACGCCATCCAAGAAAATTCGGCGTTCCAAAGGCCCAAAGCACTCCCCCCCAAATAATAGAGGCGACCAATCGAAGTATTGTGAGTTCCATTGCGGAACCGAACACAACACTAAAGAATGCTCCAAGCTGAAGGAGGAGATCAAGCGCCTTATTCGACAAGGGCTGCTCGGAAGATTCTTGCAGAAAATATAACAATGCGGGAAAATAAAGAAATAGTTCAAAAGAAGATATATGCAATCCCTGACACGCGTCGTCACCTGCATCATAAAATATGTGTAGTTCAAGACACGTCAGCCACATCGTAGGCCCATAACACGTCGCTCGATGTTTCACGTACGCAACATGTTACACCAGTTCGTTGTTTACACGCGGCCTCCAGCATAGAAGATTATCTTGCAGATTTCATCTTCTTTAGACATTGAAATCATGTTAACTTGATCACTTTGTATTAGTCGTGTTGGTGGCCGTGCAATATTCTTTTTCCAAGTAGCAGTCAAAATGCAGTATATGTACGGAACGGTAGAGAAGAATGTTGTTTATATTCATGTACAAATACCAAAACAAAATAAGGCTTTTGTATACACATTTTAATGAAAATTCCAACATTTGGCTTTCCCTGCAAACATTCCTCTAACTCAGGCAGGATTTGGAACTGCTGCTTAGAATTACAACCAGACTTCCATTCTCCTTCCTACAGCGCTCATATTAAAAAAAATAGTTTTGTCGGCCTCAGTTCGCCCCTAGGGCTATGAATTGCCGCCGCTTTTCGCTCTCCACAAACTACTGACAAGAAGAAGGTGATCGCCGTCCCGGATAATGTGCACTTCGTCGACTTCAGCCCCGTCCTTCATCACAACCTTGGCCGGTTGGAAGCCAAATTTTTTATTCCCGACAGAAAGGAGCTCCTCCATGGTTTTCGGGAGCAGCACGATCTTGCTGCCAGAATCCCACTTTTCCGGGCAGCTGACAGTTATCCTCGAGGGAGCATTGTGATGATGGCGACCAAAGTGGTGCCGCTCGATTTGGTGGTGATGATGACCGGGATAGCATGATCCAAATGCAGACCTCAGAGCGGTAGATTTGGATGACAGCAGCGGGCTGCCGCCCCTATCCGCGTGAACAGCCGACATGATGCCAAAGAGCGAGTTGCTGAAGTTGCTCGAATACAACCTCCGAGGGCTTTCCTTGGGCGTGGCCTCGCCGGACGGAGGCATGCCTTCTGGCGAATCTCGTACCATCGCTGGCTCGCTCCTGAATCTTCCAAGAAACCGCGACATGGATTTGGGCTCGGCAGAGGGGCAGTGTTCCTTCTGAGGACCTGGAGAGCTCTCAATTGTGCCAGCCTTCTTCATCCGAAAGAGCGAGATTATCTCTTCATGGCCTTGTTGCTCAGCTAATCCCCAGGGGCTCCAGCCGTGAATGTCCTGCTTGTCGATGTCGGCTCCTTGCTCGAGTAAGAAGTTGACTATCTCCAAGTTTCCTTCGCAAACCGCGAGGTGTAGAGCCGTGTTTCCGTCGCTCCTCGGCAGAGTGACGTCGCAGCCGTAATTGACGATGTCTTTAAGGAGCTCGATGCTATTCTGCTCGGCAGCGGTACAGGCGTATTGAGCCATGTCGCCTTTAGAGAGGTCGGCGCCATTTTCTATCAGCAGCCTGATTACAGGTTCATGCCTCCCCAAAATGGCTTCCCATAAAGGAACACTTCCTAATGAATCTGAACATGTTATTAGAACACAGAAGGGTGAGTCGCTTTATCCAAAGAGCGGCAGTTAGTTGTATGATCATATGCTAAGGAAATGTGGTTTACTATTAAAACAGCTGGCTGTTTTTTCTGTTAATGATGAAAATTTGCTGAATGTAATTTAAAGTTGCTACAAAACAAAGTGGAAACATTATTTTCTTGGCTATCATGCTGTGTCCGAATAAGCTTTATATTTCAACAATGAATGCTACGTAACAAGCATAAGAAACATGAAGGTCTTTGCAGAGCTCTAAGACTCCGTTTGGCGTGGCGTTTTTGCTTCTGTGAGTTTGGACAAAAACGCCACCATCACCGAATGCATGTTTGGCATGACAATGGTTATGACCGCCACCAAGAAAAGAAAACCAGTTTCAAACATAAAAGTGGATGAAGTTTCTTAGGTGAGGTCGGGCGTTCACGAACGACGGTTCATAACCACCGCGTTCACGACCGCCACCACCGCGCCAAACAGAACCTAGGTCTCACTATCATAATTAGTAATCTAAGCTTGTGGTATTTCATCAATGCTGGTATTTGTAACTATCCACTATCCAGGCACCCGAGAGCATAGTTTAGTCCCATGCAGGATAAGTAAAAGTATGTGGGTGTAGATATGTTATGTGGTTGGCTCCCACTCGTGGCTTAAGCACGAGTTGAGTATGAGTTTGATTACTAGTGTATCAAAGACAACTCCCGTCCCCGCTTGGTTTCCGCCCGCTAACAAGTGGTATTAGAGCCGATGGTTTTACTGCGATCAGAAATGTTCATGCGCTTTGTGGCTCACATTCGTCTTGGATGCTTCCACCATGGTTGAGCACGGTACAAGAGGAGGTTAAATGCCATGATGGCCCTACGTGATTGAGTGCGCCTCAATTTCTTCTTCGTTCTCTGTCCTCTAAGAAGTGGTATTATTGTTGATGGTCCTATCGGGAACAAGTATATTCATGTCGTATGTGACTTTCATGGTTCTTCACTACTGTCACCATGATTGAGCATGGTTCGAGAGTAGATTAACTGGTCATGACAGCTCCAAATGATTGAGAGTGCTCTTCGTTCGTGATAGTGATGGCCGATGTGGAGAGCTCTTATACGGGGAGGAGATTGTTAAGGAGTGCAAGAGCATGGTTAAATCACACAATCAAATAGGTGAAATATACAATGGTGTAGAAATACCATGTCAGGCCCAGGTCAGACCCCGGCACCCAGCTTGCATAGTGCCCGGCCAGGCCTCTGGGCATCCAGCTGTATGCCTAGCCGCGCTCAGCTTTATTGCTTAATGATGGGCGCCCATCAATCAGCAAAGTTGGGTATTAAATGCAACGTATTGGGCCTAATATCTCTTTCATACCAAAAACTTCATTTCATTTTAGTAAATTCGGTTCATATGACACCCCATGTATAAATACAATTATTGCAATGCTCTCGGAGAATAAATAAAATAATAAAAGAGAAAAGTCAAAATAATAACGAAATAACGAGATAAATGTGATGTATCTACGCGCCCACCCATCATGATATCTCTTAAGATATATGCGTTTGTGAAATCATTTCACTCCTTCAAATCGAAATTGTCCTCAAGCTCCAAGTCAAGGTATGGCTTCTTGACGTCATCATGTGGCTCTTGTCAGAGCATGAGAGAGATATGGCTCGTCCTCCCACCATGGTTTGACATCCTTGTCCTCCTCCAGCTCTAGCCACCTTCGACGGAGTCAGACAGAAGGGGGTGGGTTTGCAATTGGGCCCCTCCTTCTCCATGATGACGTTCATGTTGGTCTGGGAGCTGGTGTCGGGGAGTAAGTACTAAGTAGCGACGTCGTATGTCCAACTGAAGGCAGCAATCACAGGTGCGTGTCAAACTCATGGTAGCAATGAGGTCAAGAAGACCCTCAAATTCTATGTCTAAACAAAAGCACTCCTGCAGCCCCACAGTGAAAATGGCGACCTATTACTCAGGTAGGATGTTCTGCAAGTCCAACGGAAGGGTCCGGGACTTCTCCAGAGATCATCATTAGCCCTCGTATGCTTGAGGGAGATCAAATATCTTAGGGATTGCCTTACATTGTTGGCCCGAAGCGCATTTGAAAATACAATTTGAAGCCTCGCCATGTTATGTGGGGCTTCTCCATGTAAATGCTCAAGAACCACATATGGGCCGCTCCTATCAAGTAATAGGAGGCTAATGAGACTTCATGGTTGGTGTTCTCCGGTTGGAGAAAAACTACTCACACCGGGCTTGCCACACCAACGGGTCACTCTTGTCATTATATGTCGGAAACTCAAGCTTTATGTGGCGCGGGAGGGCTTTGTTCTCGTAATGTCCTCCGTGAAATCCATCCCTGGGACCGTTAGCGAGCAAGGCTCCATGGTAACGACTCCCATCACCATCGCGTTGGAAGTTGATGCTACCGCGCCGAGGGAATGAGGCTCTCTCCATACACGCCGAGAGGTCAGCCAAGGATGCTTGTTGCCGGCTTTCGGAAGTGGTGAGTTGATCCATTATCAATTGCTTTCTTTCAAACATCGCCTCCAAGGGGTCGTTGGATCCCGTCATGGTTGGCTCTGATATCAAATTGTTGCAAGACAGTGCATAGGATCAAGTTACTGGGTGAGATGCGAAGGAGGAAGGAAACGTGGATTGATGTATGTGGTGTTTTCCCCTTGATCCTCTGTGGTGACTTATGATGGGGTCAGCGAAGCCTTTCACGGTGTCCAAAGAGGGGCGTGTTGGAACATCGGTTTCGCATCTCTTTGTTTGAGAATAACAAATCATAATTTGTATTTGATCTACCTTCACTTGTTTATAGTGTGCATGTCTTACAGGAAAAATAGAGACAAGTACATTGAAGCATGCTCGGAACGTCCACTGACAGATATGGAAAGAAATGTTCACTACCGCGAGGAGATGGTAGTTATCGCAGGCGGTAGCCCTCGTTACAGAACGGCCAACCGTCAAGGAGCATTTCAAGTGGACGTGACGGGAGCAAGGAGTTGATTATGTTAAGTGTTATCGCGCAGCAATAACGTTATCGCCCGACAATAACCTTTAGGCAACTCCGACAATCAAATGATGATTGACAGTCAAATGGAGCATGTAATCTCATTTTGGGCGCGAGGATTTATCATGCTACCGCGTGGTGATAACCTTATCGCGGCGCGATAAAAGTTGCTTAAGATAACATCCCCGACTTCTAAATTAAGAGGATTGGAGTGGGAAATTGAATTATAAGGCTACCGCCCGGCGATAGCTCAGAGTTTTATTTAAAATATTTCGCTCCATCTCTTTAGACGCGTACATGAATATTTTGAGAGAGACTTCGTCCCAGAGTCCCGGAGCAGAACCGAGACTCCCCTACGGCGATTGCAAGAGATTTCTAAGGCAAGGAACATCAACGCTCATTCGAGAAAAAGTGCGACCACATCTACGACGACAATCTCAAATGTTCCTTTGCATCGCCTTAAGAAGTTCATTAGGGAGTTCTAATTTCAGAAATATTATTTTATTCTCTCTTCGTATTTTCTCTTTTGTTTGGATATTCTTTTCGTGCATTGAGGAATTTGTCTCTTGTGTTAGGCGACTAGATCTGTGTTGAGGCTTAGGGGAATAATTTGCCTCGTGTGTGAAGAGATTGGGTTGAGGTTTAGGTCTAGAGGGCTTGAGGCCTATCTGGGGATAGATAGACTAAGGCCACCTGATTTAAGGAGTGAGTCGGTATAGAAAACCAACAGAGCATTATTCATCGCATTGATCTTCAGGGTCATGAAGATCCAAATATTTTGAGAGAGACTTCGTCCCAGAGTCCCGGAGCAGAACCGAGACTCCCCTACGGCGATTGCAAGAGATTTCTAAGGCAAGGAACATCAACGCTCATTCGAGAAAAAGTGCGACCACATCTACGACGACAATCTCAAATGTTCCTTTGCATCGCCTTAAGAAGTTCATTAGGGAGTTCTAATTTCAGAAATATTATTTTATTCTCTCTTTGTATTTTCTCTTTTGTTTGGATATTCTTTTCGTGCATTGAGGAATTTGTCTCTTGTGTTAGGCGACTAGATCTGTGTTGAGGCTTAGGGGAATAATTTGCCTGGTGTGTGAAGAGATTGGGTTGAGGTTTAGGTCTAGAGGGCTTGAGGCCTATCTGGGGATAGATAGACAAAGGCCACCTGATTTAAGGAGTGAGTTGGTATAGAAAACCAACAGAGCATTATTCATCGCATTGATCTTTAGGGTCATGAAGATCCAAGTTTTGTAATCATCCTTAATTATATTTTAAACTTGTTTTTCTATTGATCTTCAAAACTCTTTATCGCTAAAATTATTATTTCAATAATCTGAGTTTTTATTATTCATAAAGAAATTTTATAAAAGTCATTAATCCCTTATTCACCCCCCCCCCCCCCCCCCTTAAGAGCGCTTCACGATCCAACATGTGGTATCAGACCAAGGTTACTCTAAAAATGTTTAATCACTTGTAGTAATGACGCATCATGATCTCACATTACCTTGAGGGGAAGAATCTTTTTAACACCACCGTTATTTAATGGAGTAAATTATGAAGCATGGGAAGTATTAATGAATTTTTTTTATAACTTTAAGCCTAGATGTTTGGAATATCACCATAACTAAACATTCATGTGAATTGAACAAAAGGAGTGTGTCTTGAATGTTAAGGCGATGAATAGTTTGTAGTGTACATTATCGAAAGATATTTTCAAACTTATTCATTTTTTCTCTACTGCATATAAAATTTAGAGATTTCTTAAGAAAATTAACACTCTTCCCTCTGCAGATTTCGAACAAGTAAAAGTACTACACTCCCTCGCCTTCATGGGATCTATGGATATTCCAGTAACTCAAAAAAGGTGTGGTTTATTATATGTATTTACTTTCAAGTAAATTCGAGGTCTTTGCTCATTCAAAATAAAATAAAAATGATTACATGACAAGGACCCCCCCCCCCCCCCCCCCCCCAAGTAAGGTTTTGTACCTCTGAAAAGCCTTAATGAGCACTGTGTGGGCAAAGTAACTTGAGTTGAATTTTTAATCATCTTAAGCAAACAATCTTTAAAAACGCCACATTTATACCTCATTTTGGTACACTGGATCACCCAAAAAAAAAGTGATCCGTCAAACAATACTTTGTATCTCTGATAAGTCTTAATGAGCATTATGTGAACGAAGCACCTTAGTAGTTGTACTTTATTGTGTTTAGAAGTTATGGAAGTAATTTTACTTTGCATATTGATAATGATTGTATATATTCATTACATTTTGTATGTGACTTGATTATTACTATTGTATACTTTATCAAATTCACAAATTGTACATATCATTGTTTCCTATAAAACTTTTACGCATGAGAATTGGACTATGAACACAAAAATACATCTCTCTACATGAACAAGTAAAAGTACTAGATGACTAAGCACGATCTTTACAATGTCTTTAATGCTTGAATTTCAAATCATATCACATTGTATTTTTGAATCCCGTTACGGTTATACTATACATGTGTTACGGATAGCGACGAGGGCAGCGAAGGCGAGGGGCGCCCGCCGGTGTGGCGCGTCTATCGAAGGAGGGACCGCGACACGCGCGCCAAAGCATGAGAGCGGCGTCGCATTTATCTTTGTATTTTGCATCGCATTATGTCTTTTCTTATTTGGCACCGGGTAGTATATAAACTCGGGAGACCCTTGTATTTGTTTCATGCTAAGTTTTATCAAGATTTGGAATTTCCTCTCCCTCCTCTTCTCCCCTGCTTCTCTCCCTCCTCTCCTTTTCTGCTTGAAACCCTAATCTGCAACAAGTGGTCCGACCTGCCCTCTTCCGGCCGCAGTTTCCGCCGCCCGAAGACGATCCAGCCCCGCTACCGCTGCGCTCGCCCGTTGCGCCCGCTCGCCCGCTGCGCTCGCCCGCTACCTCCGTCCGACCGTTGCGCTCGCCCGGCGCCTCTTGCCGCCCACCGCCAACCGCGCCCCGCCGCCACCCAGCACCCCTTTCTCCAGCCCCGGACGTTTTCCTCGCCCCTTTCGGCTTCGGGTGTGCATGCCCCGCCGTTCACTCCGTCTAATCGGCAACCCGGATTCCACGCCTTCTCTTCCAACCTCCGACCCGACAATCCTTCGCCGGCTGGCCGATCATGATGCCTCCATCGCCTCCCTCCAAGCCCTTGTCCTCCGCATGGACTCTAAACTCGACACCATTCTTGCCGGACAGCCCTCTCCTTCCGCCACCTCCAACGTCGAGGCCCCCTCCATCTTGGGCACCCCCCCGGACATCTCTACGGTCAATCTTAGTCCGGTCCCCACCGTTCCCGGCAGCCCCCGAGCCCTCGAGGTGCCCTCTTTCAATGGCACCGATCTGTTGGGGTGGATCGCCCGTGCGGAGCAATTCTTCGAACTCCAACAAACGCCCGACCACCTCAAAGTTAGCACCGTCATGATTGGCATAGAAGGCTCCGCCCTCCATTGGGTCCGATGGCTCCGCCAAACCACCCCGACCTTGCAATGGTCGACTCTCCAACAAAACCTCATCAGTCGGTACGACCCTCGCTACTCCGGCTCCGCCGTGGAGCGGCTTTGCGGCATCCGTCAGACGGGCTCCCTCGACGACTACTCCGACGAGTTTTCATCGCCCTCGCCACCCACGTTCCCGGCCTCCCGCCGGACCACTACCTCAGTTTCTTTCTGCATGGGTTGAGGCCGCACATCCGGGCACGGGTCCGCACCCACCACCCCCCTCCTTGACGGAGGCCATGGATCTTGCCCGTTTGGTTGAAGCGGAGTTCCATACTCGGCCACCCGAGCTGGGCCGGCCACCTCCCGCCGCCGCGCCGCGGCCGACACCTCGCCCTCCACCTTTCCCTCGCCCTCCACCGTTCGAGCCTCCTCCCAGATAGGGCCGGGCAGCCCAGCCGCCACGTCTCAACCGCCCCCAAACCCACCCATGGCTCTCCAACCAGGAGCACAATGACCTGCGCAGTAAGGGTCTCTGCTTCCGGTGCAAGCAACCCTACACTCCCACACATGATTGCCCGCTCAAGACCCTTCGGGTCCTCATCGGCGAGGAGGAACCAGAGGTCACATTGGCCGATTTCGAGGCTTTGGAGGTCGACAACACCACTGAGGATCCACCGGCGGCCACCTTTCACCGTCTGGACCTTCCCTTCTTTGCGGTCAGCGGGATTTCCGGCCCTCAGACGATGAAACTGCGGGGCACTCTTCATGGGACCTCCGTGGTCGTGATGATCAACAGTGGCGCCAGCCACAATTTCATTTCTCAGCTTCTCGTGGATCGTTTGGCCCTTCCAGTGCACGCGGCCGACCGCTTCACGGTCGCCTGGGGGATGGCCTCCGCCGGGCTACGGGGGGCCTTTGTGCAGGCCTGACGCTCACGCTTGGTCAGAGCCCTTCCCAGGCCGATTTTTACGCCTTCCCACTTGGCGGGCTGAATATCATCCTGGGCGTGGCGTGGCTCCGGACGCTCGGAGACGTCAACGTCAACTGGAACCACATGACGATGCGCTTCCTCTGCGGGGGCACACCATGTATCCTTCAAGGCGAGGCTTCCCTTCTCCGTCGAGCCGTCTCTCTCCAGTCATTGCAGAAATCCTCCGAGGTGGAGTGGGCGGCCTCCTTGTGGCACATAGCGGACACGGCCGATCCACCACCTCCTTCGGCCCCGGCCGTGCAGGCTATCCTGGACAGTTTTCCGATGTTTTCGACGAGGGGACCCATTTTCCCCCGCCGCGGCCTACTGATCATCACATTCCGCTACAGGAGGGAGTGACCGCCATTTCCGTCCGTCTGTATCGCTACGGCCACGCCCAAAAGGGCGAGATCGAGGCACTTGTCCGCGACATGCTCTCCGCAGGCATCATCCGTCCCAGCGCCAGCCCATTTTCAAGCCCCGTCTTGCTGGTCCGCAAAAAGGACGGGAGTTGGCGTTTCTGTGTGGATTACCGTGAGCTCAACAAGGCCACGATTCCAGACAAGTACCTGATTCCCGTTATTCAGGAGCTTTTGGATGAGCTACGGGGAGCGGTCTTCTTCTCCAAGCTGGACCTACGGTCCGGCAACCATCAGATACGGGTCCGCGAGGAGGATGTGCCGAAGACGGCGTTCCGCACCCATGACGGCCATTATGAGTTCCTTGTTATGTCGTTTGGCCTAACGAACGCCCCTGCCACCTTCCAGGCCACCATGAACGACCTGTTCCGGCCGTTTCTGCGCAGGTACATTTTGGTTTTCTTCGATGATATTCTTGTATACAGCTCATCCTGGCAGGCTCATCTGGATCATCTCCGCTCCACCCTCACCACCCTCCGGGAGAACGCCTTCTGCGTGAATCCCAAGAAGTGCGTATTTGGCCAGACGGAGGTCAGTTATCTGGGACATACTATCTCGGCCAACAGAGTGGCCATGGATCCGGAGAAGGTACAGGCCGTACTTCAGTGGCCCACTCCTCGCTCCATCCGCGACGTCCGCAGATTCTTGGGCCTCACCGGCTATTATCGCCGGTTCATCCGGGACTACGGCAAGATGGCAAAGCCGCTCTCCGAGTTGTTGAAGAAGTAGGAGGTTGGAAGATTCCAGTGGACCCCCCTAGCTGACAGCGCTTTTCGAGCCCTTCAGCGGGCTTTGAGTACCGCTCCCGTCCTCGCAATGCCAGATTTTTCGCAGCCATTTGTGGTGGACTGCGATGCATCCGGCTCCGGAGTCGGTGCGGTTTTGATGCAGGCCGGGCAGCCTGTAGCCTATTTCAGCCGGACATTTGCCCCCACCGTTCGCCCCCGCTCCGCCTACGAGTCAGAGTTGATGGCCCTGGTCCTCGCTGTACAGCATTGGCGCCCATACCTACTGGGTCGCCGCTTCACCGTCCGGACGGACCATCATAGCCTTCGCTACTTGCTCCACCAGAAGATCGCTACTCCAGCACAGCAGGTCTGGGTGGCCAAGCTCTGGGATACGACATTCACATTGAGTTCCGGGCCGGCGCGGCCAACCGTGCAGCTGACGCTCTTTCTCGCCACCAGCAGACGGCCCTCTTGGCGTCCATTTCACGTCCTTATTGGGAGGATGCCGATACATTGCAGCGGGAGATAGCCGCTGACCCCACCCTCCAGACGATCGTGCAGGCTCTCTGGGCCGACCCGATGTCCTGCACACCATACCACCTCGTGGGGGACCGTCTCTGCTACCAGCAGCGCCTCGTGATTCCCGCATCGTCCCAGCTGATTCCACGCCTACTCGTTGAGTTCCATGCCACTCCGGAAAGGGGGCACGCAGGCGCTTTCAGGACGTACCGCCGCATCGCGGCCTCGCTATACTGACCCGGCATGTTTCAGAAGGTCAAGGCCTTCGTCGCGGCCTGTCTCCCGTGCCAACGGGCCAAGTACGAGGCCACCTTTCCTGGGGGTCTCCTGCAGCCACTTCCCACCCCCTCTATGATATGGGAAGACATCTCCATGGACTTCATCTCCCGCCTGCCACGCTCCAAGACTTGCGACTGCATTCTGGTGGTAGTGGACCGTTTATCCAAGTGCGCACATTTCATCCCGCTTCGCCATCCGTTCACAGCTCCCCTCGTCGCCGCAGCTTTCGTCGATGGCGTCGTCCGCCTGCATGGGATCCCGCGTTCGATCATCAGCGACCGCGATCCGCTATTCCTCGGTGCCTTCTGGCAGGCCCTCTTCAGGATGCATGACACTCAGTTACGCATGAGCACAGCGTACCATCCGCAGACAGATGGCCAATCGGAGGTCATGAACCGGTGCCTCGAAACCTACCTACGGTGCTTCGTGTGCGACCACCCGCGAGCATGGGCGGAGTGGCTATCCTGGGCGGAGTACTCTTTCAACACCTCATTCCACTCTGGCACCGGCACTACCCCTTTCGAAGCCATCTACGGGCAGCCCCCTCCGGTCTTGAGCCGCACCCTTCCGGGGGAGTGCGCGGTGGCCGCGGTCGACATTCTGCTCCGAAACCGGGACTCCATACTCCAGCAGCTACGCCAGCACCTTCAGCACGCCCAGGACCGGATGACAGCCACGGCTAACCGCCGACGACTCGACGTTCAGTTCAGCGAGGGGGACTCCGTCTTCCTCAAGTTACGGCCACACCGCCAGGTTTCGGCTTCTTCGCGGTCCCATTCCAAGTTGGCGGCCAAATTCTATGGCCCCTTCGAGATCCTCGCCCGTGTTGGCACTCAGGCCTACCACCTCCGCCTACCCCCCTGAGAGCCGGATCCACCTGGTATTCCACGTCTCGCAGCTAAAGCGGGTGATCGGCGATCATCCAGTTGAGGGGCACTTCCACCACCGGACCCAGGCACCATACCGCCAGCAGCCTACCCCCAGCGCGTCATCGATACTCGCACGATACAGCGAGGAGACCAGGCAGTGGAGCAAGTTTTGGTTCTGTGGCGCGACCTCCCTGACTCAGAGGCCACGTGGGTCGACCAGACCGAGCTGCAGCAGCAATTTCCGGACCTTTGCCTCGGGGACAAGGCAAATTTCCCAGCGGGCGGCATTGTTACGGATGGCGACGAGGGAGGCGAAGGCGAGGGGCGCCCGCCGGTGTGGCGCGTCTATCGAAGGATGGAACACGACACGCGCGCTGAAGCATGAAAGCGGCGTCGCATTTATCTTTGTATTTTGCATCGCATTATGTCTTTTCTTATTTGGCACCGGGTAGTATATAAACCCGGGAGACCCTTATATTTGTTTCATGCTAAGTTTTATCAAGATTTGGAATTTCCTCTCCCTCCTCTTCTCCCCTGCTTCTCTCCCTACTTTCCTTTTCTTCTTGAAACCCTAATCTGTAACATGTTTGTCATAATCAATATGAACTCTAACGATTACTACTCTCATTCAAACATTTCAGTGTCTTGGTTTATAACGTTAATCTTTTATGTTATTTTTAAGATTATGATCTATTGCTTATCATGATTATCTTTTTATGAGGTTGTGTTCTTGAACTTTTACGATTATATGCATGCGTATTTCCCTCGCTATGCATTATTTTCATTTATTTTCGATGCATACACTGTTTATACGCTCGATCATAACTATCCATCTTCTAATGGTTCATTATTATATTTCACCCCATCCCCATCTTTTATTAATAACAAAGGGGGAGAACAAAATGAGAAATTTAGAAAATTTAGGGGGAGAAAATTACAAAACCATTGAATTTAGGAGGAGCACATAGATAGGGGGGAGCACATGCTTAGGAAGAGTGTAGTATTAGAATACTTGCATACATCCATATATGCCTGTCCAAAAAGCTCGGCAGGCCCGGGCTTTTTTCCAACCGGGCCCGGGCCTTGCCTTAACCGGGCTCGGGCTTTCCCTCCAAATGGAGGCCTGCCAAGACCCCAGGGTCGGGTCAGGCCGGGTCGGGCCCTGGCCGGGCCCGGACTTATGGATGCCATAGCAGCAAGCTGCCATGGAAGCTTGCTGCTGCCAAACCGGGCTTTTCAAGAGCCCGGTAAATCGGGCTTTGCCCGGGCCGGGCATTTGCCTAATATGGGGCCCAGTTAAGCCCCCCAAGCCCGGCCCGGGCCCAAGCGGGCTTTGCGCGGGCTCGGGCCTCGACGGGCTTTTTTCGGGCCTGGCCCGGGCCGGCCCCCTGGGGCCGGTTTTTTTGAAAATCTCTACATCCATATGATCATTCTAAATACCTTTTTTCACGATTATCATTTATCACACAATCTTATAAACAAAGCACTTATATAAATGACTGATTTCTCATTCATGAGATTTGTTATTTTCAAAAGAGGAAGTTTGTTATAACATCGATTCCGCATCTCTTGGCTTGAGAAAAATAAATCATAATCTGTATTTGATCTACCTTTTCTTGTTTATAATGTGTTTGTCTTACAGGTAAAATAGAGACAGGTACATTGAAGCATGCTCGGGATGTCCACTGACAGATATGGAAAGAACTCACTACCGCCCGATGATAGAAGTTATTGCAGGCGGTAACCCTCATTACAGAATGGTCAGCTGTCAAGGAGCATTTCAAGGAGACGTGACGGGAGCAAGGAGTTGATTATGTAAAGCGTTACCGTGCGGCAATAGTGTTATCGCCCGGTGGTAACCTTTAGGCAACTTCGGCAATCAGATGATTGGAAGCCAGATGGAGCATGTAACCTCATTTTGGACGCGAGGATTTATCATGCTACCGCGTGGCGATAACTTTATCGCAGCGCGATAAAAGTTGCCTAAGATAACAACCTTGACTTCTAAATTATGAGAATTTGAGCGGGAAATTAAATTATAAGCCTACCGCCCGGCGAAAAGTCTTACCGCCAGCAATAGCTCACAAAGTTCTATTTAAACAACATTTCACTCCATCTCTTTAGCACGAATATTTCGAGAGAGGCTTCGTCTCAGAATTCTATAGGAGAAACAAGACTCCTCTACGGTGATTGCAAAAAACTTCTAAGGCGAGGAACATCAACGCTCATTCAATACGAAGTGCGAGCGCATCTACGATAATTATCTCAAGCGTTCCTTCTCATCACCTTCAGAAGTTCTTTATGGAGTTTTAATTTAAAAAAAAATTATTGTCTCTCTTTGTATTTTCTCTTTTGTTTGGTTAAAAAATTTGTACGTTGAGGAATTCGCCTCTTGTGTTAGGCGAATAGGGCTATTTTAGGCTAAGTGGGATAATTCACGTCGTGTGTTAGGAGACTAGGCTGAGGTTTAGGTCTAGGGGACTTGAGGACTATCTGAGAATAGATAGGCTAAGGTCAACTGATTCAATGGGTGAGTCGTCATAAAAAACCAACAAAGTATTATTCATAGTCTTGATCTTCAGACTCATGAAGATCCAAATTTTATAATCATCCTTAATTATATTTTTAACTTATTTTTCTATTGATCTTCAAAGCTCTTTATCGCTGAAATTATTATTTCAATGATCTGAGTTTTTATTATTCACAAAGAAATTTTATAAAAGTCATTAATCCATTATTCAACCCCCCCCCCCCCCCCCCCACTAAAGGCACTTCACGATCCAACAGGGCGTCAAGGCAGAGTAGAGGTGGAGCAAAGAGGAGACCTTGTGCGACAATAGAGAGACCTGGGGCGCTAACGGGAGAGCCTCCTAGGGATGGCGTGAGCTGGAAGTTAGCGTCGGCGGTCTACGACTGCAGCAACTAGACCAATGAATGCAATGGAAGGGCGGAACAACCACCCAACTGTGGTGGAGGAAACCAGATATTCAGAGGATGTGCTAAAGGAACCCTAGTACGTCGTCAACTGCTCTAGGAGCGGTTGGAGTTATCGTCGACTGCCCTAGGACCGACAAATGGAGGGGCATGTTGGTCGTGCGGCATGGAGAAGAGAAGAAGACGGTGGAGGGATATGAAAGGCATCCATAATACCTTTTTGATGCCAAATAATTCATTTAGTTTTAGTAATCTGGTTCATACTATTGGAATTATATTTATCCTGTAATTATGTGTTTGGCTATCTTGTAAATATGAGGGTTATATATATATATATATATGGGGTCTCCTATTGGGAAGACCGTGATCTTTTCCAATTTACAACATGGTATCAGAGCGCTAGGGTTTCCGCCGCTGCGTTCCGCTCCTTGCGTCTTCGACGAAGCCCGACCCTCTTCCGCGCTTCCTCTGCCTGCATCGTAGCCGCGTTTTCCGTTCGCTCGACGTCGCCTGCATCTCCCGCGCTCCAGCGTCTTCCCCGTCGGCGCCCGATACGCTCGACGTCTGCGCGTATCGCTCCAGCGCTCGATTTGCGTCTGCGTCGCGTCTCGCCCCCCTTCCCCGTCGGCGCCTTCAGCCTCTAGCGCCCGATTCGCATCCCTGTCGTAGCCTTCAGCTTTCGTCGGCCCTTCCGTTGCTCTCGTCGAAGCCAGTGGAGCCGCCCGCCACTTCTCCCGCCTTCTTTGATCCCAGATCTCCTTTGCGGGAGGGATCTTGTTGCTTCCGGGCCATATGGATTCCAAGGACTCTTATGGATCCTCTACGGGACGGATTACCAGCATTCTTCTCAATGAGAAAAATTATCCTTCGTGGACGACCTCCATGAAAGTGGCTCTCGCCGGCCGGAACAAGCTCTCATGGCTAACCGGCGGCCCTCCTATGCCCCAATCTACCGACACGGAAGACAAGAAAGCCGAGTTAGACAAGTGGTCGACAGAAAAGTACATGGTGCTTGGATGGATTCAGTGCTCGATGGAGCCCCGCATCTTCAGTCAGTTCATGCGTTTTGAGGATATCCCTGAGCTTTGGTCTGCTCTTCAGCGCACTTTTGGCCACACTCGTGTTGATGCCCAGATCTTCGACATCTTTCAGGACATCACTTCCGCCACTCAGGGGGGTCGTTCCGTTCAGGAGTACTTCTCTTACCTTCAGGGCCGCTTCCTTGAGCTCAATGACCTTGAGCCTCTCAGTGATCTGGAGTCCCCCAATGATATCACCCTTATTCGGAAACAGCGACAGCGGTGGGAGACATACCAGTTCTTGATGGGACTTCGCCCTGAATATGAGTCTACCCGTGCTCAGATTGTGGGAATGTCACCTTTGCCTGATCTTCTTGAGGCCTACTCCATTGTTGCAGAGCATGAGAAACGTATGCAGCGGCAATCCAGTCTTTCCGGCGCTCGTCCCACCTCCACTCTACCTACCGAGCAGATGGCTCTTGCGGCTTCGTCCCGTCCTTACCCCTCCAGTTCTCGTCAACGGGTGGTCGATCTAGCGGTCGTGGCTCTTCTGGTGGTCGTGGCCCATCTGGTCCTCTGGGCCCCTGCTCTCATTGTGGACGTTTATACCATGACCGTAGTCGCTGCTACCAGCTCTATACCCCCACCTGAGGGGCTCTGAGCGCACCACTCCCGGCGGTACTCCCCGTCACACTGTTGCTTCTGCTAAGTCTTCCGAGCCCGTCGCGCACACTCTGGGTACCAACTCACCTGACTTCTTTCACATGCTGGCCCAGTTTCAGCAATTTCAGCAGTTCCAGCAGACTCAGTCCTCTACTGTTGCCTCGGCTTCCACTGTCTCTCCTTCCTCAGGTACCCCATTTGCTTGCTCCGTGACCACGGTTGATCAGGATGCGTCACCCTGGGTGATTGATTCTGGTGCAACCGATCATATGACTGGTATGTCCTCTCACCTGCTTCAGGTTGTCCCCTGCTCTCACTGGGATGTGCGCCTCGCTGATGGATCGATCACCGCCCGTCCTCAGCCGGGGAACCGTCTCTCTCTCTTCCTCTTTCTCCCTTGACTCTGTCCTCCTTGTCCCTCAGTTGGCTCTCAATTTACTTTCTGTTAGTAGTATTACTCATGCTTTAAACTGCTCGGTAACCTTCTTTTCTGATCGCTGTGTTTTTCAGGACCTGAGATCCGGGAGGACTATTGGTACGGGATATGAGAAGAGTGGGATGTACTACCTGGATCTACCTCCTCCCATTGTTGCTTCCACCGACACCTACCCACATATCCCTTCTGCTGCTTCACCTGTTTCGTCATCCAGCTCTCTTTGGCATGCTCTTCTTGGCCATGCTAGCCCTCAGCGGATGTTATCTGTTTGTCCTGATGTATCTTTTGTTTTTCCTTTTCATTGTGATGTCTGTGAGCTTTCGAAACATACTCGTAGCACATATGTGTCATCTGTTAGTCGTGCTACTTCTGCTTTTGAGTTGGTTCATTCTGGTGTGTGGGGTCCTGCCTCTGTTGTATCTTTTGATGGGTTTTCTTATTTTGTGACTTTTATTGATGACTATTCTAGATGTTTATGGGTTTACCTTCTCAAACATAAATCTGAGGTCCTGTCGGTTTATTCTCAGTTTTCTCGCATGATACAGAACCAGCACGGCAAGTCTGTCCATATCCTCCGCTCCGACAACGGCGGGGAATATACTTCTCGTTTCTTTGATCTTTTTCTTCGGAATGCGGGCACCCTTCATCAATTTTCTTGTCCGGGTACCCCCGAGCAGAATGGAGTGGCCGAACGCAAAAACCGCCACCTCCTAGACTCGGTTCGTTGCCTTCTTCGGGGAATAAATGTCCCTAAGCCCTATTGGAGCGCTGCTCTTCTCACCGCCACTTTTCTTATTAATAGGACTCCTTCTCATCCTCTTGGTGGAGTTACCCCCTACAGCCTCATTTATCCTTCCGTCTCCGCCTTTCCTATTCCTCTCCGGGTCTTTGGTTGTGTGTGTTTTGTCCAAGATCGTCGACCTTCTCGGACTAAACTCGATGACAAGGCCATCCGTTGTCTCTTCCTCGGGTACTCCACTACCACTAAGGGTTACCGCTGCTATGACCCTCAGTTGCACCGTGTTATTTACTCGATGTATATGACTTTCCAAGAGGAGGTTCCCTTCTTCTCTGTCGTGGACTTGCCTTCCCTTGAGGTTTCGAATATAGTGCAACCTCTCCCAGTCGTTCCACCATCACCAGCCACTGCCTTGCCTACTACCCCGCCTGTCCTGTTGACTTACTCCTGTCGCCAACGTACACCCACTTCTCCTCCAGTCCCGGATCAACAGCCTCCTCCGGTCGCAGGAACCTCCGTGGAGCCTCTTCCCTCTACTTCTTCTGCAGACTTACCTATTGCCCTACGCAAGGGCAAGCGTACTTGTGTTCGCCCCCCCCCCCCCCCCCCCCCCCCGTTACTGAGCACCCGCTGGCTAGCGTTGTTTCCTACCAGCATTTCTCACCCTCTTACCAGGCTTTTGTGGCTGTTGCTGATTCTGTTCGTCTTCCTACTTCGACTGTTGAGGCTCTCCTTGACCCACGGTGGGTTCAGGCCATGCAGGGGGAGATGTCTGCTCTCCACCGCACTGGGACATGGTCTCTGGTTCCTCTCCCTCCTGGGAAACGCACAGTTGGGTGTAAATGGGTCTACACTGTGAAGTACTCTGCTGATGGTATTATTGACCGTTACAAGGCCCGTTTGGTGGCCAAGGGTTTTACTCAGGCTCCGGACGAGTTTGGTGCCACCTTTGCTCCCGTGGCGAAGTTGACCAGTGTTCGCCTTCTTCTCTCCCTTGCGGCCTCTCGGGCGTGGCCGCTCTTTCAGCTCGATGTTAAAAATGCATTCCTGCACGGCGATCTCAAGGAAGAAGTCTATATGGCTCCTCCTCCGGGGTTTGCCCTTAAGGGGGAGTATTCGGGGAGAGTCTGCCGGCTCCACAAATCCATATACGGCCTAAAGCAATCCCCGCGCGCCTGGTTTGAACGGTTCAGCTCCGTTATTCTTCAGTCCGACTTTACTCAGTGCCGTGCAGACCACACTTGCTTCATCCGTGTCACTCCAGAGGGTCGTCGTGCCATTATCTTGGTCTACGTGGATGATATTATTCTCACCGGGGATGACCCCTCTGGCATATCTGAGGTGAAAGCTACGCTTCGCTCTGCCTTTGAGGTGAAAGACCTTGGGCCTCTCCGTTATTTTCTTGGGATTGAAGTTGCTCGTTCACGGCAAGGTATCTTCATTTCGCAGCGCAAGTACATATTAGATCTTCTTCGAGATACAGGTCTACTTGGATGTCGCCCCGCGAGTACTCTTATGGATACCAACCACCGCCTTCATGCCGAGTCTGGTGATCCCCTGCCAGACCCCTCTCAGTACCAGCGGCTTGTTGGCCGCCTGATATACTTGACCAATACCAGGCCAGACATCAGCTTCTCTGTGGGCGTTTTGAGTCAGTTTATGCACTCTCTCAGGACCTCTCACCTCGAGGCTGCTCGACGTGTCCTTCGTTATCTTAAGCGTGCTCCTGGCCTCGGACTGTTCTATCGGGCGGATAGTGCCTCTACTCTCTCCTGCTTCACTGATGCAGATTTTGCTGGCTCTTTGACTGATCGGCGCTCCACTTCTGGTCTCTGTGTTTTTCATGGTGATCATCTTGTTTCATGGCGGAGTAAGAAACAACCTATCGTATCTCGCTCGTCGGATGAGTCAGAGTATCGTGCCATGGCACATGGTGTCACTGAATTGGTTTGGCTCCGATCGCTGCTGAATGAACTTGGACTAACTCTCGTCGCTGGCTCGACCCTCTACTGTGACAATAAGTCGGCTCTCCTTCTTACCCAAGATTCGGTGCTCCATGAGCGCACCAAGCACATCGAGATGGATGTTCATTTTCTGAGGGACCACGTTCGCACTGGGACTGTTCTTCCTGCTTTTGTCCCCTCGGCTGACCAGGTTGTTGATGCCTTCACTAAAGCTCTTGGCCCTACTCGGTCTGATTTGATCATTTCCAAGCTGGGCATGATTGACATCTTTGCACCAGCTTGAGGGGGAGTATTGGATTTATATTTATCCTGTAATTATGTGTTTGGCTATCTTGTAAATACGAGGGTTATATATATACATATATGGGGTCTCATATGGGGAAGACCATGATCTTTTCCAATTTACAACACATACAACTCCCTAATTATAAATACAATTATTACAATGCTCTCGTAAGGAAACGAAATAAAGTAAAATTATGAGAATACATAACATATCAAAAATGACAAACCAAAATAAGAACAAAATAACGAGATAAATGCAGTGTATCAATGCCCTCCCATGATAATAAAACTGATTACCTCACCAATCTCGCACACAAAACCCAATATGAAAGGCCAAATTCAAGAGGCATAATGTAGAATGATTTGAATTATGTCCTATTGTATACATGAGTGAGCAATCTGTCAAGTTCTTTTCGCTTCACTCCATCTTAAGTTTGTACATCAAATCAAGTATATCTTATTGGAGGACAAAATTTTGCATTAAATTCCGCAAACAAATGTCTAAATTGCTATCAATATTGAAACTAATATATTGATGTAAATTGATCCTTAACATATTAAGAAACTAAAACACAGATCAAGATATCACCTCAGAATAAAAAGGACATGTAAGAACTATAAACTTATTGTGTGCTCACCGGAAGAGTGACCGAAGGCAGAGGGCATACTATGGAGCCGGAACTACAGCTGCCTAGGTGGGGCTTGCTCAGGAGGAGAGAGCTACCAAAATCTCACACAAGACAAGAGAGAGACTAGAATATTTCTTTGATATCTTCATCCAAACCCTACTTGACTTTAAATAGGCTACAAGACTATTAAAAATGCAAATTTTAACCATCTAACAACTAAGAAAACCTACTAATAATAATAAAAGCCACTGTTAGATACTGTTAGAATATATGAAATGGAAATAGAAGGTGCATTTTACTCATCCTCAAAGGGGAAATATATAACATTACAACAAGACACCAAACACCGATAGGCGGTGTGAGACTAAACCTCAAATACTTAAATATAATAATTCTAACACTCCCCCTCAAGTTAGAGGTGAAACTTCCAGCTTGAACACAACATAAAAGGAGAGGTAAATGGTGGTTGACAACGTGGGACAAAACAGCAGCCACCGAGGCCCAACCAGGTGTCACCGGGGATACTCCAACCGGGCATAAGCCACACGACGTTGGTCCACAAGCCGACCCTGATCACGCTGGATGCTCCCGGTGTTGAAACCAGGTCAACCAACAAAGGCCAAACCACCCTACCTAACATTGAAGAAAAAGATGGGGAGACACAAACAACATACGAAATATGCCTGGAGACCGTGTGTGACTAAGGCAGGAGTCGGGAAAGAGGCATCCGAGTCTCCGTTATCACAAACACTCCCCCTCACGTGGAATACGTGCATGAAGGCATAGACTATGCCTGGAGGCCGTGACGTACACTCCCCCACACGTAGAACACGTGCATGAAGGCATAGGTTGCATGGAAACACAGACGAAGACAACTACAACAACACAAAAAAAACATAACATAAAAACAACTATGGATAACGGCTGCCGGCAAGACCACAATCCAAGATGCAGCGAGCAAAGCACAAGCCAGCGGCGAGCAGAAGGCTCAAACAGCTACGAGCAGAGTGCTCAAGCAGCGGTGAGCAAAAAGGCTCAAGCAAAGGCGAGTGAAAAGGGAGCCCGGCAAGGAAGAGAAGCATCGACCAAGAGGGCAGCAGCACGGGAAGCCATCATCCATAGCAACAAGCGACTGGAAGCACAGTAACAGGAACGTAAACCATGCAAAGCAGCCAGCATAGTCTTCGTCCAGATTTGAAACCGTCGAAGGAGAGACCACAGCGGAGGCGGGATCCATGGAGGCAGCATCAAGGAAGAGGCGCGACACGGCAGTCGGGAGAAGAAGCTCCAGCGGCAAGGCGAGAGCAGCCGGCAACACCGGAAGAAGAATGGCAGCGGCAAGAAGAGGGATGCCTGGCCGGAGAAGAAGCAGCAGCAACAGCAAGAGGACTGCCGGGCCGGAGACGAAGCAGCAGCAACAACAAGAGGGAGAAAGAAGTAGTAGGACGGAGAAGAAGTCGCAAACGGAGCCGTCGATGAAGAAGTAGCGGAAGAGAGGTCCGCACGCAGCCGTAGCCGTCCACGGGATCGAGCACATGCGGAGCTGAGGCCGACGGGATCGAGCGTTGGCGGAGCAGAGGCCGATGGGATCGAGCACTGGCGGAGCAGAATTCGACGGGATCATCGATGCGAGAAGCAGACGCGCCGACGGGATCGAAAGAGAAGAAGCAAATTTGTCGACGATAGCGCAAAGGGCCAAGATCCGCTCCTGTCGATGGAATCTAACGTCGATTCCGTCGACGGGAGCGGAAGCAGAAGAAGCCGAGGATTGACAGGACGAGAATAAGAAGAAGAGACGGAAATCAGAGAGCGGAAGCCACTGAAAACTTAGGTCGCCAACAATTAACAATTAGGACAACAAAAATTCAGGGAGGAGTCAATTCATGCTCTGATACCATGTTAAAATATATGAAATGGAAATAGAAGGTGCATTTTACTCATCCTCAAAGGGTAAATATATAACATTACAACAAGACACCAAACACTGATAGGCGGTGTGAGACTAAACCTCAAATACTTAAATATAATAATTCTAACAGATACAATAATTGGGCCCGTCAACCGTGGCCCATCAACTGTGGCCCATAACATCCCACCCGACCTTCAAATTGAGCTTGTCCTCAAGCTCAAACGAAGATCGACCAAATTGATCATCAGACTCCTTTTATTTCGCGCCAAAATAGCTCATTGTAGTGTGTCGTTGTAGTAGGGGCTGCAGAGAGAAATAAGCCTTCTTCGTACTCACTGGCATCAAGGATGATGGTGATGGTGTCGGCAGGTCATGACGTGGGTGGAGATAGGACCGAAGAGCAGCCCACAACATGATCTTGAAATAATTGAAGTAGTGGTGGAAAATAATCCACAGATGCCCAAGAACTACTCTGAATCATCGCAAATTTTGATGTGAGTGAGTTTCCGCAACGATCTTTGCACAGTCAATGTATGGCAGCGGGGAGTCCGTCTGAAAGAGCACGACACTAGGCGTCGGTTGCTGGACTAGCCAGGATATCAGTTGGGTTCGGTGAATGAATACGTATAAGTGTCGGTGGAGGCACTTGAAGGCTACTAGCTTGGCCATGGATTAGAACAATGACGGTCGAATGATCATTGAGCTTATAGGAGAGGGTGACAATGTCTTCCCGACGACATGCATCGGCTTTTTGAAAGCGTGCTTCTAGGGATGTCAGCAATGTTTGCATCATGTTCCTTAGTGTACTCATTTGATCGGACAAGTCCACGATAATTCACCATATAAATTAATGAAGTGACTATTTAATTAAAATTTAATCTGCACGACGTTGGGCTCAAGGTGAAAACAAAGACAACTCGATAACGGTAGAGGCAGAAGGCTCAAAAAAGAGATGTATATTGTGCTTTCCAAAGAAAAAGGTGCGAGGATCGAGTTGCGCAGAGAGTCGACGACGATGAATCGCCTGCGACAGCACGACAGTGGTCACTGGAGCTTCACGAGTAACCGCTGGGGCTTGATCGTGCAGAGCGGCATTGGGATGGAGCAAAGAGACAATTGTTGTTGACTGGACATCGTGCGAAAGAAGGCTGAGCGTAACTTGACGCACAGACGCGGGGGCGAGAGCCGATCACCTTCTCTGGAACAGACGCTACAGCGAAGGCGTCGGCTCGACGTCGCTGGGCTCAATGAAACAAACGACACGCGAGCAACTCGAACTGCTTGCGTTGTGGTCGAAGTAGACCGAAACAACGGGGGTCGACGAGGCTTTGAGAAGATCTGGCTTCTGCTGCAAAAAAATAACTGCGCTTGGATGTGTTGAGGTTGAAGGCCGAAGGCTGGCGCATGAAGAAGATACGGGGGAGAACAACGGTGATAGAAAAATGCTTCGATGCTGTCCGGCGCAGAAGTGAGGAGAAGGAATGTGGTGTCAGAGGAAGGATAGCTTTGATACGAAGTTGGTGTGTGCTCGTCGGAGGAGTGACCGGAGGCGGAGGGGATACTGTGGAGCCAGAACCATGGCTGCCTAAGCGGGGCTCGCTCGGGAGGAGAGACATACCAAAATCTCATACAAGACAAGAGAAAGCCTAGAATATTTCTTTGATACCTTCATCCAAACCCTACTTGCCTTTAAATAGACTACAAGACTATTAAAAATGCAAACCATAACCATCTAACAACTAAGCATAACTAATAATAATAATAAACACTAAAGATACAATAACTGGGCCCATCAACCGTGGCCCGTGGCCCATAACAAAACTATAGAAAATTGATTCTCAAAGACTTAAAGCACATTTTCATGGAACCAACAAAGTTTGATTTGCTTTATTCTGAAGCTCAATTTTTTATAAAAATATTGAAAAAAGATACTGAACCAAACAAATTAGCATATTCTAATCATAATTTAAACCACATTATGCATACAGCATACCTCGACAATTGGGATCTGCTCCATAATCTAGCAGGAGAAGAACACAATTCTCACTTCCTTTTGATGCTGCCAGATGCTGCATAACAAATCAATTATATTATTTATAGAAAACCTTACAATGTGCATAATAAAATATATGAACAAATTGAAATCATTGCAAGGTCATAGAGTGAAAACCAAGGCTGTGTGGCCCTTGTTGTCGGATTCGCTGGGATCTAAGCCACGCTTAAGAAGTTGATGCAGCAACATATCATCTCCTCTGATGACAGCAAACCAAAGAGAGAGAGGCAAATCAACTCTTCCCCGAGCAAGGGTGTTCTCAGTCTCCATCAAAACTCCCTCCATAATGGGGTCCTTTTGCCCTTTCAGATGCTGATAATACAAAGAGCAGTCTATCAGGGTCACTACACTTGCAAATGATTTTATTCATGACTCTGAGAAAATCACAAGGAAATAACTGGTACAGAATTTTGTTAGCAATAAGGTTATGTTCAGGACAGCAATAGCACTTGGGCGGTGGCAATGTGGAATTGTGGTAGTAACAACTTTTGGGGTTAAATTTCACTTTTGAGATCAAGGTGTTCACAACCGCTAAAACTTGACTACACATGCATTACTCTAGTGACATTTTGAGAAAATAGCATTTGTGACTATGCCTACGCAAAAACTACTGTGTTTTTCATAACTATGTTCACGGCCATCACCACTCTCACACCATTCTGCCAAACAAGGCCTAAAAATAAACATTAATAATCAAATCCATGAATGAACCTGAAGTAGATTGTTCATTATTATAGTTCCATCTCCAACATTTGACTGCACAATGCTGAGAAATGTAGTCCGGTTCAACCGCAGCAACTGACATAACTTTTTCGTTCGGACTGTGAATAACTGAGGCCTATAACAAAGTACTCCAATCTCTCCAAAAAGTTGGCCGTTCTTTGCATCTCCAACAACCTGAAAACATGTATATCTTGTAAGTACTTCTCTTCATCATAGCAATAATTTATAATACAGCTTTGAACAATCTGCCATTTTTTCCCAATCAGGTGAAAACTTGCCTGCTCGATTCCGTTGTTGTGATCGATTAGCTCCTGCATGGTTGATAAAAACCTTAGTCTTCATGTATTTAGATAATTAAACGACATTTAAATGTGATATGCAGAAAGACTCACAACTGTGCCTGTAACCAATATGTAAAAATCAGTTGGTGCTTCATTCTGTAGGATCACATCCTCCCTTGGGGGGAAATATTCAGCTTTAATCTCTGAAACCTTAAGAAACAAGATTACAGAACATAATGCTTCAGGAATTGAAAATTTGAGTACAGAAAACTAATAAAATCATAAAGAGAAGTTTACCAACTGGAAAAGTAAATCATTAGAAACCCCTTGGAATAAATAGACCCTCTGGACAATATTATAGAAAAGATGGTGAGTGATGCTGGACCGAATGGCTTTCGGGAGTGCATCGAGAGTTTCCTGCTGTTGAAGCCCCTCCGAGTCCATCCTAAACTTCAGACAGAGATGTGCGAGCATTTGCTCTTGAACACGCGGCGGAAGCTGGTTTCTCTGTGCAAACCCAGATGCGGCTTGAATCGTGTCCCGCTGCAGTATATAACATCCATGCAAAAGTGAATACAAATAAATAGAGATTGATTTTAGTCAATAATTCAATGAAGTATATAGATAAACTCACAAATTTTCTAGTTCTACTGGTTCCATGGACAACCAAATTAGTCATATTTCCAATTATATATGCTGTTAGCCCCAAGTTGAAGAGCATGTATAGGATATTGAAGACCATTTCCCTGGTGTTTTGAGCATGCAGGTCTCCATATCCCACTGTTGTGAGGGTGGTGATTGACCAGTACATAGATGTCACATAACGAATCCACAAGCTTTTTTCATGGAAATCTGGCATAGTAGCGCCAATCCAAGTCGAGGTTGGTATGGGATACCTGGCTGCAAGAAGATAATAGAAGCATCCAGCACAGTGGACTGCAAACAGAGTGACCTATGAATGACAATTCTTAAATGTGAGAACTGTGAAGTGATAAAACGGAAAAATGTTGAAATCAGTCCTTATTGTTTAGGGCTGGTTGGAAATAAGTCGCATAGTTTTGTTTTGGAGTAAATAGGTCATGATAGTTAATAGATTATTGGATATCAGTCTCTGCTGTCAAATTTCTAACAGCGTTGATGACATGTGCGGCGCGTGACTTTTCTTTGCTGAATCAAATAGCTGGTGTCTAACCTTGAAACTCTAAATCAAAATCGTTTCGCTTCTGCCGCTCGCGAAAAGCTGATTCAGCCTTAAAATCCATCTTCATGTCGCTCGACAAACACCCGCTTCACCCTTGAATCAGGTTTTCGTGAGAGGCAGAAGCGGAGCAATTTCGATCTAGCATTTTAAGATTATGCACGACTTAGCAAAGAAATGTTAAACGCCGTACATGCCCTAAATGTTGCTTGAAATTCGGCAGATGGGGCGGATATCAAATAATTTATTAACTACCGGGACCGATTTGCTCCAAAACAAAACTTTGAGACTTATTTACAATCAGCCTTAAACTACAGGGACAGGTTTCAACATTTTATCTAGTACACGGAGAATCAGAACAAATATATCTCAATAACTTACACAAACGAGTTTTATACAGCGGACCCAAAAATAGTTGTAGTGTCTATCCTTCTCCAAGCTGGAATTTTGACGAAAAAAATGCATTGTCAAAAAGGAACATAATCAAGAGTATAGGGTATATGTAAAAGTTAAAGGGATTATAACAACCAAATAAACACTAGCCAAGCTATAGTATAACAAGAAAATCATATTCGTACCGAGCAAAGACAGAACTAACTCTTCGTAGCCGCCACAGGCGAAGCATGTTAAAGAACCCATAGGACTGGAGGTTTTTAGGAAGCATTTGCCGAGCAAGTTCTGAAGGGATGGTTGAGATAACATCTAAAATAAACCAGCTGGTCACGTACTTGCGTGCGATCTTTGTGGGATTATCAACAAGAAGATAGGTTGTTTTCTCAAGGTAGGCTACAAAGAATGTCAAGATAATATCGATTGCGAAGAATGCATTGACGACGTTATCGGCAATAGACAAGGCTCCAGTTGTCTTTGTAAGGAAACCAAACTCAAATGGAGATACCCAAGCACTATAGACCACCAAAATAATCAGAAAAGTCTCCCAGGCTCTGCAAAAGCAAAAAATTGTTAATTAATGTGAACATAGAAAGTTTCATTTCTCTGTCATCAACTTAAATTGCATGATGGCAGATTCTTACTTTTTTATAACTAATCTCAAATCATCTAATTGGTAAGAAAAAATATTCAATAAGGGAGGATTGGGAAAAGGGCTCTATTTAGGAAAGTTGTGGCATTTGAGCGGTGGCAGTATAAAACTGTGGTAGGAAACAAAGGAGTAGCGGTGGATCTGCGTTTAGAACTACTGTGGTAGTGTCTCGGGCCCAAAACTCCTTTTTTAGAATCGGGCCATATGCGACCACTAACGCCCAAATGTTCTTTGATACCTGATACGGCTTTTGTCATAAAACACCGTTTTAGAAAAATAGCATTCGCGAACGTAACTACCAAAATGTTACTCGTGTATTCCACCACTATGTTCACAATTACCACCACTCACCCACTGCTCTCCTGCATAGCGCCAAAGGCAAAAAGGGTTTCAAATCAAGAAAATTGAGGGTTGTCCAAGAGGAAGCTTTAAGGGATTTTTTGGCGGGAAGGTCGCGGCTGCTGCCGGACCACAGAGCGACCAAGCATCAAACCAAACATTTTCGTCAAATTTAACCCTACTGGCGTTCAACAAAACGCCCGACCACATGGGCCAAACAGAGAGCATCTTACAGCGAGGTTCCGAAGAATCTGCCCGCAGCACCAAATACGGTGGAGGGCCCATATTTGAGTGATGGAAAGCAACTTCTCTAGAAATGATGGCTAAAATTGTATATACCACCCCCTTCTCAAATCCTTCATTAGGAGAAGCTCTATGCATCAAATATCCCTTCTTTTCTGAATTGAGAAAAAGAAATTTCCAGGCATTTGAAAAAGAGAGAGAGAAATCCTAAACCAAACCGAAAGAGACCTACAAAATTGTCAGCTAGGTTTCTTGTTGAATTTAGGTTCTCTGTTTTCCTCCTCTGTATTTCCAGACGTCATCATCAATAGCTTCACCAAACAATTTGAGACTAACTGTATGTTAACCGTTCTCTAGCTAATCTAAATCAATTTACAGCCATGGTATTCTAATCCTCGACAGAATAAACCATCTTTTATTCAGATCAAGAGAACAATGATTTGAAAATTGAATCTCCAAGCATTTGGGAGATGGTTGGATATAAATCATAAAGAAACCAGAACGTGCATTTTCAAAGAGAAATTGAATAAACACAGTTTAATTAAGAAATTGAAACCTAAACATGGAATCTGTTGCATCTACATAGAAGAGGGAGAGGAGGACCGATACCCATATCTCTTGTCTTGCGGCGATATAATGAACGGCCTGAGCTTTATTCTGCGATTTCCCCTTGCCCCTAGAGCCGGAAGTGCGGCTCCTGTCAAGCTATAATGGCTTCCATCCCTCGAAATCACCTCCGCGCGCCGCCCACACACCACCGGCACATTAAAAGCCCCTTTCCTCGCAGATTCCATTTCCTCTCTTATTTTCTTAAGAGTTGAAAACCACGAAGATTGCAATCAGAAGGGATGAAATTCAGAAAAGCCTCTTTTCTCATGTTCCAGCCATTGCGAAACGACAACCGATGCCGTTTTTTGTAATTAGCGTGCTCTTTCCACAACCATTTCCCGCATTTCTCTCTCTCTCTCTCTCTCTCTCTCTCTCTCTCTCTCTCTCTCTCTCTCTCTCTCTCTCTCTCTCTCTCGCCCCCTGCCTCTCGCCCCCTGCTATCGACGGTGACGACGAGTATGTCTTCTCCAACCCCGAAGTCAATCGCGCCACGGCCGATAGCAGAACCCTAGCTAGTCCTCTCTCTCTCTCTCTCTCTCTCTCTCTCTCTCTCTGTCTCTCTCTCTCTCTCCCTCCCTCTTTCTACAACCTCGAGGCGTCGAACATCTCGTGTTTATGTTCCGAGCTCGAACGGGGCACAACTGGGCAGCAAGCTGGAACGAGGAAAGCCTCTGTCTGGAAGCTGGAACGGGGCAGCAAACTGGAACGAGCAAAAAGGAAATCGTTTGAGATGAAACCGGGGCAGGAAAAAGGGCTTGAATATGAAGGGCACAGGAAGGAGATCTCTAACTTTTCTTCGACTTCGATCGGGCAGGAAGGAGATCGGGACAATAATTGCGGCTGCGATCGGGAAGAGGAAGAACAGGGTCGCCTTCAACAATGGAGGCTCGTCTTCTTCGATCGGGCTTGACAATGGCGGAAGAAGAAGCGGAAGAAGGCTGCGATCGACAATAATGCCGGCTGCGATCGGGCTTGACGAAGCGGAAGAAGAACGGCGAGTCGTCTTCGATCGGGAAGAGGAAGAAGAGGCTGCGATCGGGAAGAGCCTGCGGTCGGGAAGAGCCTGCGATCGGGAAGGCGCTGTCGCCTGCGAGGGAAGAAGGCGCTGTCGCCTGCGAGGGAAGAAGGCGCTGTCGCCTGCGATCGGGAAGAGCCTGCGATCGGGAATGCGAAAACGTATCGCGAGAGAGGGAGAGGAACGATTTTATGGGAGTGATTTCAAGGGAGCGGAATCGGCGAGGCGATGGATTATCCAACCCACCTTAAAAACGCCGGTTTTTAAGGAGCGGTTTAAAAAAAAAAGCCAACCCAAACATCCAATTTTAGTAGCTCTGGATTTTCCATCCGCCCGAGCTGAGTCAAACAGACCTTATATGTAGTTTCACTTTTCTCTGCGTTGCGAGCTTCGCGGAAGAAAATTGGGCTGGCCACCGAAAGCATTTATTATTGTCTCTGAGATATTTCGTGTTTCCAATATTTTTGGCAATTGTTATTTGCACACCAGTTTTGGCTATTCGCACACCAATTTCTATGAGTTATTACGTGTCTTTTGAAAATATGTCTTGTACATGCATTTTTAGGAAAAGTGTTCAACACAAAAATTGTAGATACTTTAGTGTTGAACATTTTTCCTAAAACTGCATGTACATGGCGTATTTTCAAAAATTCGTCAAAAAATCGTTATAGTTACGATCAGGGCGGCAATACGCCTTGTGCGTGCATTTTTAGGAAAAATGTTCAACACGAAAGTTCTACATATCGACGAGATATATAATTTTCGTGTTGAACACTTTTCCTAAAAATGCATGTACAAGACTTATTTTCAAAAGGCGCGTAATAACTCATAGAAATTTGTGTGTGAATAGCCAAAACTAGTGTGCTAATAACAATTGCCTATTTTTTTAAATCCACTTAATAAAGTTTGTGCAAAATTATAAAAATAATCCCTAAATTTTATGTGTATTTTTAAAATTCGTCCCTAAACTTCATTTAATTATATATCAATCCTTTATATTTCTAAAAACAGTCAAAATAATCTCTCACCATATTCTTCTATTTCAGTTGAATTTCTGGTTATTCTGTCCGATTTGGCCTCGCCATTTTTCTTTAAATTTAAAGATTATATTTGTTACGGGTCTTTCAAAGCTCTCCTAGAGGTCGAGCTGAACCATCTTAGCTCGAGAGTGAGCTGAACGCACAAACAGTCAAAAGGAAGAACCAACAGTAGACAGCAAGATTTTTACGTGGAAAACCCGAAAAGGGAAAAAACCACGAGGCTTAGCCCAGTTCTGAATGATTCACTAATATTGTGAGTTATAGAGTTATTTTTTGAGGGTGACAGACCACCTCTCGTTACATAGATTTTGTTAAGTCATTCAAATCCTCGGGGGCCGGGCGTGGTGAAGCGTGCTCGTAGACAGTCTTGAGCGTGGAGCTCAGCAGAGCAGTCCTGAGCTGAGCGCAGCAGAGCAGAGCGCTGCGGAGCAGCCTAGAGCGGAGCGCTGTGGAGCAGCCTGGATCCAAGTCACTGAGATCCTCCCCCAGTCCTTGAAGCAAAGCTGGAATGCTGAGGGATATCTCTAAGGGGAGCTTGAAGGCCGATGAAGATCTTCCGAGAGTTCTCGCCGGAAAACTCAAGAGCTCCTTCTTCTCCCAGTGCCCAAAAGTCTCTTCAAATGGAGGCCTGACCCTCCTTTTATTGTTTTTGAGGAGGGCGTTCTGGTAACTGTGTCATGCCGATTTCTAGATGAGCGAATGAGTGCTTGATTCGGGGCACACGAATTGCCAATTTCGAAGTTATAACGAGTTTGCCCCCTGGTCACGCTGGGCAACCCGAGCAGCCTGGGCAACCTTCCTGGTTGTGGTGGTCGGCGTTGTGAAGTTATTTCGAAGTTTTCTCTACGTTGCGAGCGGAAGCACTCTTAGGGAGCAGGCAGAGAGCGGAAGCACTCTTACGGAGCAGGCGGGAGCGGAAGCGCTCTTACGGAGCAGGAGCGAGCGGAAGCGTTGCCGACGGAGCAGGAGCGAGCGGAAGCGCTCTTACGGAGCACGAGTGAGCGGAAGCGTTGCCGACTGAGCAGGAGCGAGCGGAAGCGCTCTTACGGAGCAGGAGCGAGCGGAAGCGTTGCCGACCAAGCAGGAGCCAGCGGAAGCGCTCTTACGGAGCACGAGCGAGCGGAAGCGCTCTTACGGAGCAGGAGCGAGCGGAAGCGTTGCCGACGGAGCAGGAGCAAGCGGAAGCGCTCTTACGGAGCACGAGCGAGCGGAAGTGCTCTTACAGAGCAGGAGTGAGCGGAAAGCGCTCTTACGGAGCAGGAGCGAGCGAAAGCGCTACCGATGGAGCAGGAGAGAGCGGAAGCGCTCTTACGGAGCAGGAGCAAGCGGAAGCGCTCTTTACGAAGCAGGAGTGAGCGGAAGCACTCTCTGCGGAGCAGGAGCGAGCGGGAGTGGAAGCACGAAGCTGCTTAGCTGCGGGATTAAGAACGGCCATAAATGTTGGTGCCGCTCTGCGGGTCCGGGCGAGGCCGCAATGAGAAACACTTGGTCCGCCCCAACCCGAACCCATTTAGGGGAACCCCATCAATGTTGATTTAGGATTTTTATCCATTTTATTATCAGATTTAGGCTTTGTTTGGGGGTGGTGATCGAGGTGGCAAAACTCTATTCCCACCGTCTCCGCTCTTTTTAGGTTATTTGGATGAGGAGCTTTTTCAAAAGAGATTTTTCAAGATAATTATTTTGGGGATTTTTGAGCAGACGTTCCAACAAAGCTTTCTAAAAATTGTTTTCTCTGCTTTCAACTTGTTCTCTTTAATTCGAGGATTTACGATAGTCACGCCCTGATCATTCGTGATCCTCATTTCTTCATTCTCACCGCTACAATATTTTCTTCACTCATTGGCAATTTTCACCAATTCACTATCTTTGCTTCTAGTCACTGAACTTTTGTAATCTGTTTAATTATGATTTATATAATATTTACTTATCTATGCGATAAATAATTAACATAAAACACATTTTATCATTAAAAAAGTTAAAGAATTATTATTAAAAAGTTGTTCTTTCAGACAAAAAATGTATAATATTTTTTTTAAAAAGTACTTAGATGAAAATTTTACAAACAATCTATAATCTTTTCAAACAGCTTTCTAGACAACTCTAATGTCATCGATGTTAGGGTTAGAGGCGCTTAAGATATTCTACGTAACCACTATCAAGTTTGGAATAGGGCTATATAGTATCTCCAGTTTAGAGCGGAGCCCTAGGTCGACACGCAACCCGTTAAGACTTATCGTGTCGGTTCAGACACGTGAACATATTATTTAAATGTGTTAACAATCTCCTCCTACGTCCGTGGTAAACCCGACGACGATTAGGGTGGTTTGTGTAAGTTCAACAAAATTGTGAAAAGTACACAACCGTGTCCAACACCTGCAAAAACTGATTAGACTCAAAGAAAATTGTATGCACGCATAAAGATAAACAGTAAATCTCAGATGCACCACAAAACAATCTAAAGTATGATCATAGCACAAGTCCAACAAACATAGTGACTAGAATCAACAAAAGAGCAATAGTCTAAATAGCAAGTGTATCAAAAAGAGCTAAACAGTGCTCTAAGCAGAGATATAAACAAAAGAAAGCAAATAACACTTTAACTGTCGCCGGCCTCAGACGTCCAGCAAATCATCCTGCTCAGGATCCCATCCTGCCAGTGCTCCTCCATTAACAACAACTCCTGTAATTTTCAACATAGAATGTCATTGGAAATGAATCCATACTTTGAAAATGTACAAGTATCTAGTTCTACAAAAGGGAATATAGTACTTTGTAATTAAGTTTGAATGAGTATTTAAAGTATTATAGGTTCAACCTCAGAATCTAATATCGGTTTCTAACCAGATGATTTATAGACTTCTGGACACCACAGCGATATTTGTGTTCCAATATGGAATGTCCGGGTTACTGTTCTTCTAAATCTAAGTGGAGATCATCAAGTTTGGAATGAAAACCCCTTAACTAAAGAAGAGTCAAACCGAGTCAGATTGTGTTATCAAGTTTGGAAAAACACTCTCCTCCAAGGTAAGAAAAGACGAATCCAGGTAAAGTTATTAACATCAGATTTGGAATGAAATAACTCATCAGATTCGTACTCAACAACCAAAACATCAACGGGGCACGACATGCTTGCTTTGACAAAGGAAATCAGGAGAAATCAAAACATCGATGTAGACTAAGGTGATCTAAATCGCCTGTAGTCCAATTTCCCCCACTGTTTTGATTAACCGGTCTTTGGGCATTCCTTTCATCAATGGATCAGCTAAAATATCTTTTGATCGTACATTGACCAAATAGATAATTCATTGTTCTTTCAGATAGTTTAGCAGAGCGTGTCTTAGTCGTACATGTCTCCTCTTAGTATTGTAGAGAGCATTCTTAATAACTTGGGTTGCTGCTTGGTTATCGCAATATAAGCTCAGTGAGTTGACTTGAAATATAGACAAGGGAATATCTAGTATCATATTCCTGATCCAGTCTCTTCACCAGCCGAAGCAAAGGCAAACAACTCGACTTCCATAGAAGACAATGCTATACAGGTCTGTCTTTTGGATTTCCAAGTGATAGCAGCTCCACCCAGAGTGAATATGTATCCACTGGTAGATTTGCTGTTACTAACTTCTGAACACCACGAGGCATCAGAATATCCATCCACAGTAGGTGGGTAACCAGTGTAGCACAGGGCGTGATTCTTAGTAACTGACAGGTATCTCATCAGCCTATCGAGCACATCCCAATGCTCTTTTCTCGGACTACTAGTAAAGCGACTCAGCATGCTAACAGAGAAGACAATGTCTGGTCGAGTACAGCTTGTGGCGTACATGAGACTACCAATAATTTTGGAATATTTCACTTGATCAATGCTTGTGTAATATCTAATTGCTAACCTAAATCACCTAGAGGGGGGTGAATAGGTGATAACTGCGTCTTTTGCGGAAATGAAAATCTTGATAATAAAGAACACACAGAAATGCAAATCACAATCACAGACGACACAAGAAATTTATAGTGGTTCCCCGTTCTTGGGTACTCCACTTGCCGGCCTCGCCAATCTAGCACCACAACTAGAATTGACTACTTCACTATATCTCGGATCAAGAAAGATCCTACAATCTCGGAGATAAAACTCCTACAACTCAGAGACAAATCTCCTACAATCTCAGAGAATACCTCTCTTACAACTCGGAGAACAAAACTCCTACAACTCAGAGAAAATTTCTCCTGCAATCAAATGTAAATAGAGAATGATACAATACTTATCAAACCACAATCAGATATGAAAACTCCTTAGGATCTTCTTCCTCCTTGAGATTGGAACGGCTTTGACTTGATGTCGATGAGGAAGAATCAAAATGACTCAGATCTGATCTTTTAAGATTCGGATCGATCCAATAAATTCAGAGCAGATGGAGCAACGATCGATCGAACCTTTTCTCCCACTTAGAGACGATAATTCAGAACTTCAGATCGATCTCCAATGATGGCGATGTGCGCGGCACTTGACGACTTCTTGAATCGGATAAGACTTTTGGGAGACAATAATAGTTCTTAATTCCTTCTTCAGAGAGATAGCCTTTTATAGATGAAGGTCTAAATAAAAGAATTGACCTCAAACAAGAAATGACGTCACGTCAATCAGACGGATAAAACTTGTCGTCAAAAACAGAAAGAAAGATCTTGAGAAAACGTGAATCAAATTTCTCGAGAAATGGAATACTTCTCGAGAGATGACTGCTTGATCTCGAGAAAGGACTTGGAAGATAATTTCGAAAAATTGGAACAGACTTCTCGAGACAAGATGGACTTCTCGAAAACTAATAAGGAATGTGTTGGAGCTTGCTTTCCGCATCTCTTGGTTTGAGAATAACAAATACCGTGTTGTATTTGATCTAGTCTTTTGTGTGTTTATAGTGGCCAGGTTGTACAGGTTCAATGAGGAGACAAGTCCTCGTTCATGGGCATGATCCGAGAACGACAAGTCTCAGGTTGGATGAGTTTTGTGTGCTGATCTTAAAATGGCCATAACTTTCAATCCAGGAAGAGTTACAGAACGTGCCACCCCATTTCGAGATGAGAACGACTCAATCTACAGTCTGGAGTAGTTTCGGACGACAAAAATGAAGAGGAGCTGTCCCCCAGGCGACAGTGGATGTCGCCCAGGCGACAGCTGATGTCGCCTAGGCGACAGTGGATGTCGCCCAGGCGACAGCAGAGAAGTTACAACTACTTCCCCCACGGCAGCACGACGAAAGGCAGTTTTGAGCTGTCGGAAATCCGACATCGATGTCGCCCAGGCGACAGCTCGGAGGTTACAACAACTGCCCACGACAGCACCACGACCGGCAGTTTTGCGCTGTCGGAAATTTCCGACAGCTGATGTCGCCCAGGCGACAGCGAAATTCTATAAATTGGCTCCTTTTGTTCGTGCATTCAGAGATCTGAAGATTCTAAGTCCCTTCCTGAGTGCATTCCATCCAGAGAGCTCCAGAACCTCATGAACTCCCATTTATGCTGAGAAGGTTTGAAATTGAAGACGAGATCGGACGCGCTTCTACATCAAGGATCATCTCGAGGCTTCAACCTTCCTTTCAGAGATCTGAATTTCTAGGGAGTTCTTATTTTATCTTGTATTTTCATTTATATACATTTTACTTTGTATTGGTAGGGAAAATCGCTTCTTTGTGCGGAGCGTCTAAGTCCTTGCGTGGCTTAGGGGAAAATCGCTTCCTTGTGCGGAGCGTCCATGTCCTTGCGTGGCTTGGTGGGAAATCGTGGCCTTGTGTGCTACGTCTAGATCTTGGGAAGATCTAGAGGATAGGCTTGGGCTTGGTCTAGGAAGAGACAAGTGATAGCCTTCCGATCCTTGGGAGAAGGATTGGTAAACAAAAAGAAATTTACATTTGTACGCCTCCGATTTCTAGCGATATAGAAATCAAATTTATGTAAACACTTTTTCATATAATATAATCATGTCTCTTTTGTGTTTACTTGATTTCTATCATTTAGCGTAATCTCTATTATATTGTGTTCTAAGTTTTCAATTCTAAATCTAAATTGTTTATGTCAATCTCCTTCATTATAAAACAATTTAGTAATTATCTTGAAAATTATAGAAAGAATTTTATTCCCTTATTCACCCCCCCCCCCCCTCTAAGGGCGCCGTAAGATCCAACAAGTGGTATCAGAGGTAGGTTATTCCAAGCGGTTTAAAAACCAAGAATAATGGCGTCTCATGATCTCGCTTCTACTAATAGGGGAAATTTTCTTATAAATGAAAAATCTTTAGCACCACCTTTATTTGAAGGGAAAAATTATAATGGGTGGAAATTTCTAATGGAAAAATTTCTTAAATCTTTGGATATGGAAGTATGGAATATTACAATTAAAATGCCCCCAAATATTTTAAATAAAAATGAAATGTTTTTAAATGCCAAATCTATGAATAGTCTATATTGTGCATTAGATCAAAATATTTTCAAACTTATTTATACACTTCCTACTGCTTATGAAGTTTGGAAATTTCTTGAGAATACTTATAGTCTTCCTTCTACAGATGATGAACAAGAGGAATTCCTTATGGATCCAAGAGAAGAAATCGACAAGGACTCATTCTTGGAGGATGATAAATCTAAGAGAGAAATCGACGAGGAATTTCTTATGGATCCAAGAGAAGAAATCGATGAGGACTTATGCTTGGAGGAAGAAGAATACAACATCACAATATTGGACTCATTTGTTGGCAACACATCAAGCAAAAGAGAAGACGAAAACAATTGCAAGGTAAGAAAATCAAAAACTTCTCTTTTTGTAACGAATTCTATTTCTACATCTCGTATGCTTAAAATTGCTAAACGTAAAATTTTAAAATTAAAAATTGCTAATTCCAAATTACGTTTAGAAAATAAATCTTTAAAAGCAAACGATAACGTAGAATCAAATATTGATGTGTTAAATTCTCTTTCATGCTCTTTAGTTGAAATTCTTATTCCTTGTCTTAATTGCAATTTATTAAAAGAAAAATTCAAGGAAATTGAAAAAGGGCTCTTAATTTCTAAAAGGCATAATGAAAAATTGTTAATTGAAAATAATGTTTTATCTTGTAAGTTAATACAATTAAAATCTTTTGTTGAAAAATTTCAAATGTCATCTAATAAATCTCATCATAAGATTTTGAATGACAAGGATAAATTAACTTACAAAATCATTTCTAAAAAGAATCATTTTCATACATCAACTCAAAAGGAGTTAAGTTTCAAAAAGAATTATGACCCTCACAAAATTCTTAAGAGTCACTATTATAAGTCTCAATATTTTATTTTCAATCATGACTCAAACTTAAAAACTCTTTTTCATGAAAATCAAAATATAAAATATTATCATTTATATTATAAGAGTATGTCTATAAGAAAGAGTGGAAATGAAAATCATCAAAATAATGATCAATCTTCTAAAACATATTGTAATCCACTCTTTCAACAATCACTTCTAAAGAAAGACAATCACTCTTATAAAATTTTAAACAATCCATATAATAAAAATCATTATGATTATCAACATCAAGCTATTTTGAAAAATAATTTAAATAAACATAAACCTTCAATGAATTATTTTTCAAACAATTCACATAATCATTATATGGATTTAAGTAATAAACAATCAATGTATGAATGGAGACCCATAAAGAAAAATGACATATCAACATTAATTAAAAAGGCTCATTCATCATTATCTTCTCAAAAGTCATCACGCCATATTTGGGTGCCCAAAGGAACCATTACACATGGTCAACTTTGGATACCTAAATCTCTTATCATTTAGTATCTTTCATTTATATGAAGTAGAAATAATTAAAAATGAAATATCAATACTCTACTTCATGATGTGCTTTATTTCTTTTTCTTTTGTTTGTTTTTGTATTTATTGATCCAAAATGCTTATGGTCCCTCTATATTTTATGAAATATGACTTTCACATATTAAGCCTAATATTATCAAATAAAATCGAAAATAAACATTCATCTAAACGCATGTTTCAATCTTTCAAAAATGCGAGTTTTAAATCAAAACTTCAAAAGCCATATCTTTTGATCCGCTCGCCTGATTTTCGCGTTTAATATATTTTTAGAAAGAGCACAAAAATCTCCATCCAACGGCGAACTAGGCTTGCCTATTTGAGTTTGTTTGGTGCTGTCAATTTGCCCAATTTTAACTCCGTTTTAAAAAGCTATCTTAGTTTGCTTGATTCGGAAATTTCTGTGCCTATGGATTTTATTTTCATCACATGCTATCCTAAGTATAATTGTTTCATATATTAATTTAGATATTATGTGTGTGATGTGTGTCACCATTGTTTGCATGTAACTTAGACCTTAGAATCATCTTGTATCATTAAGATCAAATCAAAAGTTTAATCATTTCATTCTAGGTCTAAAGAAAATTAATTTGAAAACTTCTCATATTACATGCAACATAATATCCATTAATCATATGTAATAACATTGCATTCAAACTCATCATCCTAGCATTGCTTCTTGGTCTATGCTTATATATTTATGCTGGGTAGAACACTTACAATGTTATTCAACTTTCATGATAACTATGTGATTTTGAAATTATAATAGAATACCAAAATTCCAACAAATACATAGTTTATGGATTAATCATTAGTATATATATCATGAAACTATATATCATCATGGAAAACCAAAGATCAATAAATCTAATTGTCCAATGCAATTTTATTATAAATTTCAAAATGTTATATATGTGATCTTTGTCTTTGATATGATTACATGATCATCAATTTCTAGACTTAAAAATCAAACATGCTCATTCAAACAAAAATCACCAATTCGTATTGTCATAAGTCTAGAAGAATTAGAATTTACACACATCATGATGATCTAACATATATTCTATGCAAAAATTCTCTTTAATCATAAATCATAATTCATGTTCTATCAAGACATATCTCAAATCGATAATAGGAATTATGAATCTTATGATAAAAATTATGAATAATGTTTTCTTTACATTATTTGATGTATTGATCTGCTTTGCTAGTGATTGCATGCATCTCTCATATTTGTAGACTCTAGAATCAACTTTGTAATGAAAGTATAAATCAAACTAAATCATCACTCCATTCTAGATCTATAATTTGAAATTCTATTTTGGAATACATCCAATATTAATATTAATCTTATGACATGACTTTAAACCCAAAACTCATCATACTAGCTTGATCACTTATTGAATATTAGTAATTGTGCTAGTTATCTCATATCGTCGTCTCATAAAAGTAGATAAACAATGCGGCTTTATATAACTCATCACATTAAACAAAACCCATAGTTTATGTATCAACCCTTAGATTTAAAAGCATAGGTTTTCCAAAAGATTATTTCACCTATGACTTCATATCTCACAATAGCGGGGGCGTAGGGTTGTATGCATTAGAGACCTAACTTATAAGACATGTCTTGTCCTTAACCGGGGAGGGTTCCAGTGGGGTCTTGCGAGGCACTGGGGGAAAAGAGTGCTAGGTTGAGTGTTCTCTAGTGTGTGCATATGGGACTAACACCCCAACCTACGGCATGCATGCAGCTCCTCATGCCCATCCGTCACTTAGTACGGGGCTAGGGTGTAGACATTTAGTCGGGGTAATCTTTAATCTTAGGACGTACTTATATTACTCTTTGCATGATCATTTTATTTACTTATCACTTAAATCATGCATATTTTGGGTTGTTTAATAAAAAATGTCCTCTTGTGTCTTCATAGTTTATATCTTCATGTTTAAATGGTTTTGTAAAACACAAAAATTTGAAAAGCCAAAGTTTCATGCAAATTTGATCCACCTAGAGATCTCCAAAAATTCTGAAATTTCAGCATGGAACTACTTTAAGGACACTTAATCAATATCAATAATCAGAAATTTAAAATTTCTAAAAATCCACAAAAATATGTTTTTCTTTATGTGTGTTTATTGTTTTGTGCATATATAAAAAAAAAATCAAAAATTTATAAAAAAAAATGATTGTTATTCATTGTCATTGTCAAGGATGGATGATTAATTATATCAATTAAAGATTAAATATAATATTTAATTTAACTTTCAAGTTTCTTAAAAACATTGTTTTGTATTTGTCATGCCTTGAAAATTATCTTGTTATGTGCAATGAAATTGATTGTAGATAAACATGTGTAGAAATGTTTAGCATGCCTCTAAGTATGAGTAATGTATTTGATAATGATTCATTCACTCACTTATTTTTGATAACCTACATGTGTTTACAATCTTATTCTTACATGATTGTGTAGTGTAATAACATAAATAATTAAAATGCCTAAATAAATTACCTACACAACATTGAATTGGTTATTACAATTCTTTGTCTTTCATGCACTTATTCTTTAGAGAAATGTGGTTTAAAATGCTATGTTTGCAAAACAAGTGAATTCGGAGTCCTTAGTCACTAAACTAAAAAGCAAATAATAAATGACAAGGAAAACTCCACCAAGCACTACTCACCCTCCTGATAAGTCTTAATGAGCATTGTGAGGTTCAGCACCTTGGCTAAGAATTGTAAAGTGTCTTGTAGCAAATAATTTATACACCACTTCTCTTTTGTACACCGGATCACAAAAAATTGAAAATAAAGCTAATAAGTATAAAAGTGATCCCCCAAGCACTACTTTGCACCCTGATAAGTCTTAATAAGCATTGTGTGTGCAGAGCACCTTGGTAGTTGTACTATTTATTCATGTGCATTGAAATAGTGTGGAAGTAATATTATTTGTGTATTTTAATGTTGTGTTATTTCATTATATATGTCATGTGTTTTTGATTGATTCACTTGTATACTTTATCAAAACACTACTTTGTACACATCATTATCTTTAATAAAACTTCTACTCATGAGAATTGGATCCTAATGCTCATCTACTCAAATCTCTACAAACTTAAGTAAATGCACTAGATAACAAAGCATGGCCGCTACAATGTTTATGTTTACTTGAAATGAAAATTGTATTACATTGTAGTTTGTGTATCTTTTCTTGATATTATGAAATCATGCTTGCAATTTTTTTTATCTTAATGGAATAGCATCTCTTCAATCTTTAACTCAAACATCAACTTTTCAAATTTAAAACTCATTATCCTTTATATGGTTTTATCTTCTAAAATGATGTTTATGTTTAAGAGTGCTTATTATTTTTAACACTGTGTTTTCCTTTAAGCAAGTGATATCTTAAAATAGAATGCTTACTTTATCATGTTAGCTATGTTGCTTACTACTTTATGTTACATCATGCCTATATTTTTCTCAACAAGTAGTATTTAACAAGCTTTTGATTGCGCCCTATTTTTCTTCTAGACATAAAAGCTATTACTCTTATATACTCCCATATTTATTATTTCTTCATAATTATTCATTCTTTATTTCAAAATAACTTTTGATAATATCAAAAAAGGGGAGAAATATAAATTCAAGAAATCTCTTACTAATCTCAATTTTTCAGAATGCACCATTGCAATTAATTATAACATTTAGGGGGAGCATACATTTAGGAGAAGAATGCAATTTAGGGGGAGTATATTAAAATTTTTTCATGGAAAGCGTCTATGTAGAGGGAGTGATATTGCTCGATCATGACAACCCACTTTTGGTAATAACAGGGAGAATAAAATGAGAAATCTAGTGACATATATATTTAGGGGGAGTAAAATCTATCACGCAGTAAACCTTTTATTCATGCATATCTTTTATCGCACTTATCTATAAACTCACTAATTTCTCATATGGGTATTTGTTATTATCAAAAGGGGGAGATTGTTGGAGCTTGCTTTTCGCATCTCTTGGTTTGAGAATAACAAATACCGTGTTGTATTTGATCTAGTCTTTTGTGTGTTTATAGTGGCCAGGTTGTACAGGTTCAATGAGGAGACAAGTCCTCGTTCATGGGCATGATCCGAGAACGACAAGTCTCAGGTTGGATGAGTTTTGTGTGCTAATCTTAAAATGGCCATAACTTTCAATCCAGGAAGAGTTACAGAACGTGCCACCCCATTTCGAGATGAGAACGACTCAATCTACAGTCTGGAGTAGTTTCAGACGACAAAAATGAAGAGGAGCTGTCGCCCAGGCGATAGTGGATGTCGCTCAGGCGATAGCTGATGTCGCCCAGGCGACAGTGGATGTCGCCCAGGTGACAGCAGAGAAGTTACAACTACTTCCCCCACGGCAGCACGACGAAAGGCAGTTTTGAGCTGTCGGAAATCCGACATCGATGTCGCCCAGGCGACAGCTCGGAGGTTACAACAACTGCCCACGACAGCACCACGACCGGCAATTTTGCGCTGTCGGAAATTTCCGACAGCTGATGTCGCCCAGGCGACAGCGAAATTCTATAAATTGGCTCCTTTTGTTCGTGCATTCAGAGATCTGAAGATTCTAAGTCCCTTCCTGAGTGCATTCCATCCAGAGAGCTCTAGAACCTCATGAACTCCCATTTATGCTGAGAAGGTTTGAAATTGAAGACGAGATCGGACGCGCTTCTACATCAAGGATCATCTCGAGGCTTCAACCTTCCTTTCAAAGATCTGAATTTCTAGGGAGTTCTTATTTTATCTTGTATTTTCATTTATATACATTTTACTTTGTATTGGTAGGGAAAATCGCTTCCTTGTGCGGAGCGTCTAAGTCCTTGCGTGGCTTAGGGGAAAATCGCTTCCTTGTGCGGAGCGTCCAAGTCCTTGCGTGGCTTGGTGGGAAATCGTGGCCTTGTGTGCTACGTCTAGATCTTGGGAAGATCTAGAGGATAGGCTTGGGCTTGGTCTAGAAAGAGACAAGTGATAGCCTTCCGATCCTTGGGAGAAGGATTGGTAAACAAAAAGAAATTTACATTTGTACGCCTCCGATTTCTAGCGATATAGAAATCAAATTTATGTAAACACTTTTTCATATAATATAATCATGTCTCTTTTGTATTTACTTGATTTCTATCATTTTGCGTAATCTCTATTATATTGTGTTCTAAGTTTTCAATTCTAAATCTAAATTGTTTATGTCAATCTCCTTCATTATAAAACAATTTAGTAATTATCTTGAAAATTATAGAAAGAATTTTATTCCCTTATTCACCCCCCCCCCCCCTCTAAGGGCGCCGTAAGATCCAACAGAATGATCTTTTCACAGAGTTCTCGGGAGAACTGATTTCTCGAGAGAACACAAATACTTCTCGAGAACTACTTGACTTCTCGAAAAACACCCTTCGAGAAATTCATCACTTGGTCAAACTAGAAATACTTTTCCGAGAGAAAATAGACTTCTCGAGAGAACCTTTAACTTCTCGAGAGAACCTTTAACTTCTCGAGAAGTTCAATAGAAAAGACAGAAAAATTGCCGAAAAAGACTTCTCGAGAATATACAAGCATTTTTCGAGAGCTCATAAAGACTTCTCGAGAAATCAACTAAGCTTCTCGAGAAATACCTTAAGTTCTCGAAAAATCTACTTAGGAAAAATTCTTAAGTCTTTTTCTTTGAACACAGCTTCACCTCCAAGCCTTGAGTTTCAATTGTCTTGATCATGAAGTGCATCCCAATTGAGAGATCACACATGAGTCAACACCATATCCCACACAATGAGGAATTACATTGTAAGAGACTGTGCTTATTGACCCACTGTGACCTGACATTGGTTTACACTTAGCAATGTGAACCTGCAAGAACAATACTAGAAAAGCATATCAAATACACAAGCAATTCAATCTTGGTTCAAAGTTGACTTCCTACAAATCAAGGTTATTGTGGATACAATACCCAACAATCTCCCCCTATTTGTAGAAGTCAGAACCCTACTTACCAAGATGAATTGCAATAGTATAATACACAAATAAACAAAATACCACAGATGAAAAATTAACAGATAAATGGAGTATCAACATAATATATATATAAGAAAAATTGTCTTCATCAAAATAAAAAACTATATATATATATATATATAGATTCAGGATTATCTAATGAATTAATGTTCACACAAGCATATGACAATAAGGTTTTGATGATCTTTTCAAAAGCTTGTCTTCAAACACTGGCATTGTCCCTTCTTTTCTGCTCTTGTCTTGAGAAATAGGCAAAAGGTTTGGGATGGTACTTTGGAGGAGCTGATGGAGCTGAAGGATTATTGTAACCATATGTATTGTAGTGAATTCTTCTCTTGGTCTTGCTTGTCTGATACTTCTTCCATTCAGATGAACTGTAATAATCATAGTATTTCATACCACTTTATTCAACTAATCTGAGAGAATCAAGAATGATGATTTTGGAAACTGGACTCCATACCTCAGGATAAGTTTCAGTTTCAGAAGCAGCAACTTTTCCAGAGCCTGCTGAACTAGATCCAGGGACTGACCTACTGGCAGAAGGTCCTTCACCATATTTTCTTTTCCTGGAGCTAGGCATAGTGGAATGAACTTCTACAGAAGGAGAATTATCTGGCCTTTGAGAAAACTGAGGGAATTGAGGAGCATCAGACTGAGAAGGAGCAAACTGAGGAAGAGGCTGAGCAGGGTCAATACCCAATTCAGGAATATCTCATGGTGGAGCCAAGCAGCAGTCTTAGAGGTGAAATCATTTACATCAGCTATCTGCTTTTGGACACCTTGGGACAATTGCTCAAACTTGTTACTTAAGTGTTTGTGAAAATCAAATAAGGTTTGATCTAATAACTCTGTCATCTTGTCCTCCCCCTTTCTGACTTCTTCAGTTAGGGTTTGGATAATAGATTCCTTAAACATGCCTACCTCATCAATGATCTTGAAACAGTTTTCTTCAACCTTATTAGAAATTGATTCCTGTGTCTTCCTGACCTCAATGATTTCCTCAAGAACTTTGCCTACACCTTGAATGGTGTGATCAATAGCTTTGCCACCTTGAATAACCACATCCTTAAGCTGATCTGAACTTGCTTTGAATTCTGTTAGCTTCTTATTCATCTCTTTTTCAATATCAGTGATTCTAGCATGAACTTCTTTGAAAGAGTAATCAATTTTTGCACTTTGCCTTTGAAGCAACATTTCTATTTTACCAATCAAAGAATTTTCTTCAAATAAAGGATGGGGAATGGGGGCAGGCTGAACAGGTTCTGGAATCTCTTCAAGAATCACAGAACTTTTGACTGTAGGAGAAGAAATTTTGCACTGTGCACCTTCTTCAGTAATAGGCTCCCCTTGAGCATCTTGGTTGGTTTCCAAAAAGGACTCTTGCTCCCCTCAGTATGTACTGGGGGAGAAGGAATATTATGCACAGAAATATCATCTGTCTCCTGATTGAATTCAAAGTCAGCACCTGATCCAGCCGTGTGATCACTAGTGCTATGCTCATCATTAGCATCTTTCTGAATGTCACTAACAACATCTGTTATGGTGGTATCAACATTTTCTGTATCAATAGCTGGAGGAGGAGGTGGTGAGAGAACTACATTATCTTGTAAATGGGTAGTGTCTTCCACATGAGTAGCTGGAGTATCAGAAATTACTGTACTAGAAGGAACTTGATCTGATATAAGTTGATCTGATGGAAATTGATCTGATGGTGGAGAAGGAACTGTGTTTGCTGCTGAAGTGGTGTCTTGTTGACTTGAAGATGGAGGTGGATCTTGGGCCTGATGCTGTGCTGGTGGATCTGGAGTCTGATGTTGTGCTGGTGGATCTGGAGGAGGAGTAATTGAGGAAGGAGCTGGAGTCACATGATGAGGTTCAGAAGGAGTGGGCTCCCCCTGGAGACTTGCATCTGCAGTTGGCTTTGTAATTCTGATGTTCCACGTACCTTTGTATTGTGAAGACATCTAACTTCTTCAAATGGTGAATTACTTCTCCTTTGGACATATCAAAAATCTCTTGATTAAGCTGATTCAGATAGAGTGATAAAATCCTTGCAAAATTGGGACTTGTAATACTATCTTTAATCTTAGTGAACAAAAGATCTGCCCAATTGCACTTCTTCCCACAGATCACAGCTGCTACCAAACTGAATACATCTGCTGAGACAGAGCCCAGGCTTCCTGTATTACCTAGCAGCACTTTAGAGATGATGTCGACCAACAATTTCCCGACATCATTCATTTCTGCCTTCAAATTGTTGTAGCTGATTTGTCTATGCCACAGAAGGCGACTGCCTTGATCCAGTCAGCATCATCTAGAATGTCCTCAGATTCTACTATTGGTAGTCTCAAATATTTGGAAATAGACATTGGACTGATCTTAATTTTGAAATTTCTGACAGTAGACTTCATCTTCATGCCGTTTTTATGAACTTTGACGTTGATAAAGAAATCTTCTACCTCTTTAAACAAAACTCGACATGGATGCTCAAGAACAAATGACAGACCGGCGACGTCTAGAAGGTAAAACAAATTTTGGAATTCATCTGAGATTGAACTTAGACCTTCACGCACCAATTCACTGCCGGCACCGACCTTGGATTTTGTTGAAGGGGCCATTGATCAAGAGGAAAACGCAGAACGAGAGCTGAAGAGGGAGAGAATCCGTCTAGAGCTGAGCCTGCAATCCGATTTCGTGAGAGGGGAAGACGAACCGTCAGCGGCTTTTCGAGAAGAAGAAGAAAGGACCTCGCGTGAACATTAAGTCATTTCGAATGTCTATATATAGCTTGGTTTGATTTGACAATTAAGTGAGTTTTATTTAAGATAAAGATAAAACACGCGCGTACCTGACTCTTCATATTCTTGAAAATAGAAAATAGAAATCCGAAAAAAAAATGTAACCTATTTCTCCAGAAGTATCCCGATTTCTCGAGAAATCCCAGAGTTCTGCCGATCCTTCTTGGTAAGCTTATTTCTCGAGGGATAACCCATTTCTCGAGAAGTAAAGTTATTTTTCGAAAGACATGGTATTTCTCAAGAAGTTTACTCATTTCTCGAGAAATCCATTGAAGACTTAGAAATTTTTTTCTTCTTCTTTCTAAGAGACAGTCCTCTGCTTCCCATAGAATTAGAATTTTTGAAAATCCACTTGTCTTCTTGTTTTCTCCTTGGCTTGAGCATTACTCCATGTTGAGCATTTCAAGTTCTGTCTTGAAGAAAGAGAACTTGGTCTCATCTAGCGGCTTCGTGAATATATCTGCAATTTGCTTATTCGTAGGGACATAGCTTAGGTTGATGTCCCCATTCTCCACATGTTCCCGGATGAAATGATACCTTAGTTCGATATGCTTTGTCCGACTGTGGGAGACTGGATTGTTTGCTATAACAATTGCACTGGAGGAGTCACAGAACATCAGAATATTCTTTATCTTCATATTATAATCTTGAAGCTGATTCCTGATCCATAGAAGTTGTGCGCAACAACTGCCTGCAGAAATATATTCTGACTCGGCGGTTGAAATTGCAACACAGTTCTGCTTCTTGCTACTCCAGGATATAAGTCTTCTTCCGAGAAATTGGCATGTTCCGGAAGTGCTTTTCCTGTCGTCTCTACTACCTACAAAATCTGCATCTGAATAACCTATTAGTTCGCTATCATTACTTCTTGGGTACCATAAGCCAAGATTTGGTGTACCCTTAAGATATCTCAAAATTCGCTTTGCAGCGGTATAGTGAGATTCCTTAGAGTTCACCTGATATCTAGCACAAACACATGTAGAAAACATTATATCAGGTCTACTAGCAGTAAGGTAGAGCAAAGAGCCAATTATGCTTCTGTATTTGGTTTCATCGAAAGGTTTCCCTTTCTCATCCTTATCCATAGACATAGCTGAGCTCATTGGAGTCCTCATAGAGGTTGCACTCTCAATTCTGAATTTCTTAATTAACTCCTTGGTGAACTTCGTCTGAGAGATGAAAATTCCATCTTCAGATTGTTTCACTTGAAGTCCTAAGAAATACTTCAGCTCACCCATACTGCTCATTTCAAACTTCCCCTGCATAAGTTTTGAGAACTTCTTGCAAAGGTTGTCGTCCGTGGAGCCAAAAATAATGTCATCGACATAGATTTGTACTAGCAAAATCTTGCCTTTCACTTCCCTAAGAAATAATGTCTTATCTATCTTTCCTCTTGTAAACTTGTTCCCAAGAAGAAAGTTAGACAACGTCTCATACCAAGCTCGAGGAGCTTGTTTCAAACCATATAAGGCTTTCTGAAGTAAGTAAACATAATCAGGAAAATCAGGATTGACAAAACCTGGAGGTTGTTCCACGTATACTTCTTCTTTGATATTACAGTTGAGGAATGCTGACTTGACGTCCATTTGGTATACGGTGAAACCCTTGAACGCAGCAAAAGCTAGAAATAGCCTGATCGCTTCTAGTCTTGCTACAGGTGCATATGTCTGACCGAAGTCGATTCCTTCTTCTTATCTGTATCCTTTTGCTACAAGTCTTGCTTTGTTCTTGATGATTGTTCCGTCTTCATCCAACTTGTTTCTGTACACCCACTTTGTTCCAATTATGTTCTTATCCTTAGGTTTTGGAACAAGTGTCCACACTTTGCAACGCTTGAATTGATTTAATTCTTCTTCCATTGCAATTATCCAGTGGGGGTCTTCATTTGCTTCTTGAAACTTCTTTGGTTCTACCTGTGAAAGAAAGCTCAAATGCAAATTTTCGTTAGTAGTACCTCTTCCGGTTCTTATGCCTTCATGAGGGTCTCCTATGATTTGATCAATAGGATGGTCTCTCAGATGTCTGAATTTAAGATGCCTTGCATTGTTCGGAACACCAGGAGCTACTTCTTCTACTACTAGAATAATTTCTTCCACTGGAGTTGGCTCTTCACCAAGATGATCTTCCTCTTTAGTTGAGGTTGGGGAGTGATCTTGACGAACGTTTGAGCATCGTCTTTAACCGGCTTATGCAAGTGTGTATCTTGCAACTTTGAACCTGCAACTTCAATAGAAGAACTAGAAGAGCTGCTTTGTAGCATGCTCGTCTCATCAAATACAACATTTATAGACTCTTCTACAACCAGAGTTTTCTTATTAAAAACCTTCAAAGCTCTTTTCGCTAAACTTAGTTTTGTAATGCTTTCCATTGTTAAGTACAAAGCATTTACTGCCAAAAATTCTGAAATAAGAGATGGTTGGTTTCATGCCCTTTAGAAGTTCATAAGGAGTCTTTTCATGGTTCTTATTTATGAGTGCTCTATTTTGCACGCGGCAAGCAGTATTGACAGCTTCAGCCCAGAAGTATTCTGGTAATGAAGAGTCACTCAACATAGTTCTGCAAGCCTCAATGAGTGTTCTGTTCTTTCTCTCAGCTACTCCATTTTGTTGTGGAGTACGGGGAGTGGAAAACTCATGAAAGATACCAAGACTTTCACAAAAATCTGTCATAGCTCCAGATTCAAATTCCGTTCCGTGATCACTTCTGATTTTGACCACTGAACAGTTAAATTCATTCTGAGTTTGCTTGACAAAGCTAGTGAAAGTGTCGAAAGTATCTGACTTGTGTTTTAGAAAGAATACCCATGCAAAACGTGAGTAATCATCTACAATAACCAAAGTATAAGACTTACCTCCTAAGCTTCTAGTTTGCAAAGGACCAAACAAGTCCATATGAAGCAGGTATAAACACCTGGTTGAATCTTTGCCAATAATGCTCTTAAAGGTAGCTCTTGTTTGCTTGCCTTTTACACATGCATGACAAGGTCTATCTTTAACGCACTTAACATTTGGCGCATCACGCACTAAGTTTTGAGAAAACAATTTATTAATAGTTTTAAAATTTATATGTGCTAGTCTCTTGTGTCATTGGTTGACAAGAGATGCACTATCTTTGGCTTAAAAACACACTGGCGTAGAAGAAGATAAACAAAGAAAATTTAAGCAAAAGATATTTCTACAGCGAGTCCCTGATAAAATCATTTCAGAATTCTCTGCCGACTTTATCAGACACTGATCTTTACGAAAATCAACTATGTATCCTTTATCACAGAGTTGACTTATGCTTATCAGATTATGTTCTAACCCTTCCACATAAGCCACATCAGAGAAGGATACATTGCCATTAGTAATCATACCGTAGCCTTTTGTTATTCCTCGGTCGGATCCGCCAAAAATAACTTTTGGACCGTTCACAACTGGAATATAATTCTGCAATAAACTTCTAGTCCCGGTCATATGCCGAGAACAACCACTGTCCAAATACCAGATAAGATTTTTGTTGGCCTTTGGACATACCTGCAAGAACAGTTTACCTTGCCTTAGGAGCCCAAACAAATTTGGGTCCTTGGTCCCATGTTAATTGAGAACCACGTTGAACGTTAACATTGCGAGTGGTCTTCCTTGCAGTGTTAACTTGTGGTCTATAAGCATAAGTGGAATTGAACAAACAATCCACGGCAAAGTGACCTATTTTGCCGCAACACCAACAGTTAAACCTGTTGTACCTTCTCTTGGTATTCTCCTGCTGAACTTTTTGAATGTTAGTTTTGGCAGGAGCAATCCTTCTAGAAGAGGATGCCTCATGAGTACAGCACACACAAGGTAGTGCTATATCCTTAGGCTTAGGTGCAACAACCTTTACTATTGGTGCTCTCTTCGCACTAGGACCGTGAACATAAGAACCATAATTTCTTAGATTAATCTCTTCATGAGATGCTTTGAAAGCACTTCCACCAAGGTTTCGAGGACGAGTCCACCCCTTATAGTCATTGACAGACTCAAAATTAATTGGTCGTGTCAAGTGACCATAAGTGCTCTGCATATCATATATATTTGTAGGAAAGATAACTTTCTGGGATGCCACATTGAAAGTGCACAGTTAACCTCACAAGAATTCTCTAGAGGGGGGGTGAATAGAGATTTAAAAATACTTTGTGCTATTATATATATATGTGTAATAATCACAGATTTAGGCTTCCCACACACCAACAAGAATTAAGCAAGTAAAGAAGAAAAATGCCAACAAGAAAATCACAGCACAACACAAGGAAATATAGTGGTTCCCCAAACTTTGGGTAGTCCACTCTTCTACCCCCTTGGTAGGAATTCACTAACTTGCACTGAGTCTTTTGATAAGGAGACTCTTAGAACCAGACTGAGTCTTTTGATAAGGAGACTCTTAGAACCAAACTGAGTCTTTTGGCAAGGAGACTCTTAGAACCACTACAACTGAATTTTTTGAAGAGAGATTCTAAAAACTCTTTTACACAGTTTAAAAGTGAAATAAGAAAGAGAAGAAGTAGAACAAGTAGAAGAATAGAAGACAATATATATAAGAAGGAATTTTCTTCCTAGCAAGAAGATTAGAAGCACAAGTATAGTGAATATGATCTCTCTTCTATAGTGAGAAGGAGATTTGTAAGCTTTTCTCTCTTTTGTGAGAGCTTTCAGAATTTGCAGTAGAATGGCTTCAGAAGAAGGAGAAGATGAAGGCTTTTTCTTTTGCTGCAGCACACTATCTCTTTTCTCAACTTTTTCACTCTTCACTTGGGAGCTCTTCCTCTTTTTCAAATGTATATGATGGATCACTTCCTATGATTCACTGCCGACCTCCTTCTTATTTATAGCTCTGTTTAAAATATATTGCTAAGAGGGAATAATCAATTAGCAGACACAGAAATAGAAAGAGATAAGAGTTTCTATAATTAATATTTCTGTAGAAGGAAATGAATTCATTCTGATTTCAAATAATATACATAATAGTCTTAATCAAATTAGCCAAGAATCAAATAGAAGGAAAGCCTGATTCAGAACGGCTATAAAAGAATAATATCATTCCATAAAAAATCAGATCTACAGAAAGAAGGAAAGAGATCTGGCGTGTTTTTGATTTACTTATAGATATCGACGTGCGTCGATTACTATTCGACGTAAACGTCGATTTCATCCTGGCTGGACGTTGAGAGGAGAATAAGGAAGGTGCGTCGACTAAGATGCGTCGACTTTATCACATGCGTCGACTAGAAGTCAGAGGTACGTCGACTATGATTACGTCGAATTCTTCTAAGAGTTACTTTGACTCATTCTGAGAGAAACGTCGACTATATTTCGACGTTGCGTTGAGTACTATTAGACGCATATTTACTTAGCCTAATTTTTCATACTTAGAATTTATATTCTTCTTAATTCTAGGGGTTAAGATAAATCATTTCCCCAACAATCTCCCCCTATTTGTCTTAACCCTATACAGAGAGAAATTGTATCAGCTTTTATTCAATAAAGCAAAGCATTTATATAGAGAAGAAATATGCTAAGCAATCATAAGAAGATAGAATAAGAAATTATATAAACAAATTTCATGTTCAGTTGACTGATCAACATTTAAGCATAGACAATTGTAGATTATATCATCATTGTTCAGGGGTAGGAGGAGTTTTTCTTTTCCTAGTAAATACTTTTGTGGGTTGCTCCTTCTCAGTAGCAGGTGATTTCCTCAGCTCCCCCTGAATCTCAGCAATTTGCTCCCCCTGGGATGAAACTTCTTTTAAGCCTTATACTTCTTCTCCAGTTTCCTTGTCATTTCTAGTTTCAGGTATAACAGCATTTGGCTCCCCCTGAGCTTCAGCTTCCTCTTCAGCTTCATTCTCTGCTCTACTTGCCTCCCCTTGCAATAGATCCACTTGTTGTGCAGCTTCTCTTGCTATAATCAGTACATTTGATATCTGCTCTTCAGTGTGTAGCTCTGGTACTACTTCATTCCCAATGGTCTTGAGTAGAGCTAAACTGTCAGATTTTGAAGAATGAGAGGTTTTGTGAGAGGGAGTTTTGTGGCTGGAGAGCTGCTCTTCATCTAACTTCTCCCCCTTCTTGACCTTCTTAGCCAAGGAGGTTAAGAAAGATCTGGTGACTTTAGAGGAAGAGATAGAGGTCTTTAGGCTTTGCACAGAGGCATTGACCCCATTTATTTGGGTCTGCATGTGTAAGATGGAGGAATGAATCTTGGAGCAGTGCCCATCCAGCATTGCTTGGAATTTTTAGGCTGTGGATTGGATGCACTGAGTGATGAGGTTTTCAGTGGATGGAGATGGTTTAAAATGTGTTGGAGGAGAAGGAGACAATGGAGGAGGAGTTGTTGTATGTGATGAAGGTGAAGAGGGGACTGCATCATTTTGATGAGGTGTATTAGATGGAGAGGGTGGAGGAATAAAGGAGGGTTGAGCAGGAGATTGAGTTGGTATTTGTGAAGGTGTGGATGATGGTGGTACAGAAGAGATGTCTGTATAAGGAGGAGGAGGTGAAGATGGATGAGCAGGAGAGATAGGAGGAGATGGAGTCCTTTCAGGAATGGAACCAGGCTTGAGAATTTGCCTGGTCCATTTAGAGAAGAGGGCTATTGACATCCTTTTTCCTGGAGGGATAGGGATTCCTTTTGACCTACATAGGTCAGGGAAGGAGTGGAAGAGTACTTGACTCATGATTCTCATATAGGCATTCTCTTTGTGAGAGTATTTGTAGCCTATCATTTTGAGCAGGAGGCTGGCCCAGTCTACCTTCTTCTTCAGCAGAAGGGCCCCCATGATATTCAGTTGTTGTTTGGGTACTGCATCATGGGCAGAAATCTTGCATAATAGAATTTTTCCTACTATATCTGCCAGTAATCTATATTCATCAGAAAAGTCAATTTTCTTCAGGTGGATTGGTCTGTCTTTTGAAAACTTCATGGTGATTAACAGATTCTTGATTTCATCAGGAGTGAGTTCCACAGGTTCATCATCTGATAAGGGAATGATGAAGGAGACTTGTTTAGTTGCTCTTTAGAAACTGATTTTCTTTCCCATAACATTGGAATGTACCTGATGGAAGATCAAAGGTGGTCCTAATGTGTTCTGCAGAGATTGAGACAGGTGTCTCATGGATTGTTCCTTGGATTTCTCCTTGTTCAGATATTTGAACATGAGTCATGAGCTCTGTGAGTTCTGTCTCCAGGAGCTTGCATCTTGTGGAGATGAGCTTGTCTAATCCAGCTTCAGTAAACAGAGCTATGATGCTCTTGTAATTTTCTGCGGCAGCTTGGAAAGATTTGAGGTCAATGTCAAAGCCTGAGTTGGTCTTAGGAGCCATTTTAGGTCAGTGAGAGAGAGGAAGAAATGGTTGGACTGAGGAGCAAGAAGGATGAAAGATGTAGAGGTCGTAAAGGTTTCTAACTGAAGAGTTTATTTAAGTCAGGTGAAACGTCAAAATGAGGCACAATTCGAGGCTTATTCGGTACAACAGTGGATGTGACCGAAAATATTTTAGTATTGCCGCTCGTTTTCATGAAGTCGACATTACGTCGAGTGGAATTCGACGTGTGTGTCAATATAGTCTGGTTTGGGATGATAAAGTTTCCTATCGATGTATGCGTCGATTGGAGTCGATGCATGCGTTGATTTTATTTATTGAACTGAGTTATCGACGGTACGTCGATTCGAAGTCGACGTGACTTTATTTGACAGATTCTGGTTTTCCTGAGGGATTCTTTCTTCCTAATCCTAAAGTTTTCTAAGTTATCCTAGGACTAATTTTATGAGCAACTTGATTGATTATGCCAACACTATTTGGCAGTGTGGCCAATTTTATTGCAAATATAACACCTAATTTTCTTTTGACTAAGAAAATTTGAGTTTAGGGAGGAATAGGGATGTTGATTTGGATAGAGATTTTGATTAGGATAGAAATTTTGGTTAGGATAGAAGTTTTGATTAGGATAGAAATTATGATCAGGATGAATGGGTCCTGAATGGGGGTTAAGATGGAAGGTTTTTGGAGAATGGAAGTGTTCTGTCTTTATGTTGCTCTGAGTTTGTATGCGTCGATATCTATTCGACGTATGTTGATAGTTGCGTCGATTTATATTCGGTGCTTTCTCCAGATTGCGTTGATCTGGAATCGATGCATGGAAGAAGTTGCGTCGATTTGAAGTCGATGTACTTTTATTCAAGCGTCGAATTGAGGTCAAAGCATCTGAGAGATTGCGTCGAGTTGAATTTGACGCACTATCATTCATGCGTCGATATGAAGTCGACGCAATTGTGTTTTCACAAACTTTATTTTTCCCTTTTTCTGATTTTATTTCTTTATGAGTTGTTTCTCTTGACCTAGTTACCTTCTTAGAAGAAGTTTGAGAGTCATCAGCTGAATAGTATGATGTTTCATCAAATTGGTTTATTTCCTTGAAGTCTTCTCCCTTATTTTGTGAGTCCTCTTCTTGGTTTGTTGATTTGATGGGTTTAGTAAATTTAACGGGGCTCATCCAAGCAGGTTTGTTGGATGGATTAAGACTAGCTGAGGGATCAGCTCCTAGCCCAAGATTTTTATGTCTTCTTGTTTGTTTTTCTGTGATTTCTTTAAGTGTTTGGCTTCTCATTTTTATTGATTCTTCAAAAGCTTTTGCTTGGGATACCTTATTCTTAAGAAGCTGGTTTTCTATTTTAGCCCTCTCTATTTCTTTTTCTATGATATTAGCCCTTAACTCATGATTTTTAGAACAAGTATCCTCTATATTCTCTGGTTTTTAATGACATTAATTTGTTCTTTTAGATTATTAATTTCTTGTTTAGCTTTAGTTGATCTAAACATAATTCTTTAAAATCATTTTGAAGTCATCACACAGAAAATCTATGTCATAAAAAATGCTTACCTCATCCTTATCCTCAGATTCCTCTATGAGAATAAGGCTATTTTCTTTACCATCTTTAGAAAAGATGCTTCCTTCTGATTCTGTCTCACTCCATGATTTGGCATCATGTTCTTCCTTTGAGCTTTCAAAAGCCATTAGGCATAGGTCTTCTTGCTTAGACTCTTCATTGTCACTTTTGGATGAGGTGCTATCCTTAGAATCTGTTTCTCTCCAAGCTTCTGCAATGAAGCCTCTTTCTTTCTTCTTCCCCTTTTTCTTAAGATCTTTCTTTTTCAGATCTTTCTTTTTCTCAGTATTTTCTGGACATTCTGGTGCAATGTGTCCAGTTTTCCTGCAGGAGTAACAAATGATTTCTTTAGTAGGAGTTTTATCATACCTTGGTTTTGATTCTCTCCTTCTAGACCCATCTGTCTTGACCAATTTCTTGAATCTTCTGGCTAGGAGGCTGAACAATTCTTCTTCAGTGACAGGGGTCTCTTCTCCTGTTGCTTTCAAAGCAATGTTTCTATCTTTTGATGAGGTTGAAGTGCTCCCTCTTCTTTCCTTCTCTTCTCTGGTTTTCAGCAGTTGCTCATAAAATTTGAGTTTTCCTAGGAGGGCATATGTTGAGATTTCCCTTTGTCCTCTTGTATCTCTTATTGCCCATATTCTTGAGTCCCAAGAACTTGGGAGACTCATTAACAGTTTGTCATTGATCTCTGTGAGAGAGATCTCTCTATCCAGGCTCCTTAATTGATTGATGATCAGACTGAATCTGTCATACATCTCAGATATGCTTTCTTCCTGCTTCTTTTGAAAGTTCACATATTGGGAGATCAATAGAGCCTTTCTATCTTTCCTTTCATCAGCACTCCCTTCTACCATCTTTGTAAGAGCTTCCCAGATTTCTTTGGCTGATTCACATTCAACAACCTTTTGAAAGATTTCATCTGAGAGAGTTGAGACTAGAATGTTCACAGCTTTTGCATCACATGTTCCTGCCTTCTTCTCTTCAGCTGTCCACTCAGCCTTTGGGACAAGTGTTTGAATCACTTCACCACTTGAGTCTCTTCTATAAGGCTTGGGAGGACCTGTCAAGATAACATTAAATAATTCTTCATCAATAGAATTCATATAAATCCTAATTCTTGTTTTCCAAATTGCAAACTTTTGAAGATTGCACATTGGTGGTCTGGTGGAAGCATAATCTTTGATTTGTGCCATGTGAGAAATATTTTTAGAAATATATATATATATAAGTAAAAAAAAGAGGTAGGATCTTTTTGATCAAGGAGTTAACCTTTTTAGATCAACCTCCCTCTGATACCAATTGAAAGTGCACAGTTAACCTCACTAGAATTCTCTAGAGGGGGGTGAATAGAGATTTAAAAATACTTTGTGCTATTATATATATATTTGTGTAATAATCACAGATTTAGGCTTCCCACACACCAACAATAATTAAGCAAGTAAAGAAGAAAAATGACAACAAGAAAATCACAGCACAACACAAGGAAATATAGTGGTTCCCCAAACTTTGGGTAGTCCACTCTTCTACCCCCTTGGTAGGAATTCACTAACTTGCACTGAGTCTTTTGATAAGGAGACTCTTAGAACCAGACTGAGTCTTTTGATAAGGAGACTCTTAGAACCAAACTGAGTCTTTTGGAAAGGAGACTCTTAGAACCACTACAACTGAATTTTTTGAAGAGAGATTCTAAAAACTCTTTTACACAGTTTAAAAGTGAAATAAGAAAAAGAAGAAGAAGTAGAACAAGTAGAAGAATAGAAGACAATATATATAAGAAGGAATTTTCTTCCTAGCAAGAAGATTAGAATCACAAGTATAGTGAATATGATCTCTCTTCTATAGTGAGAAGGAGATTTGTAAGCTTTTCTCTCTTTTGTGAGAGCTTTCAGAATTTGCAGCAGAATGGCTTCAGAAGAAGGAGAAGATGAAGGCTTTTTCTTTTGCTGCAGCACACTATCTCTTTTCTCAACTTTCTCACTCTTCACTTGGGAGCTCTTCCTCTTTTTCAAATGTATATGATGGATCACTTCCTATGATTCTCTGCCGACCTCCTTCTTATTTATAGCTCTGTTTAAAATATATTGCTAAGAGGGAATAATCAATTAGCAGACACAGAAATAGAAAGAGATAAGAGTTTCCATAATTAATATTTCTGTAGAAGGAAATGAATTCATTCTGATTTCAAATAATATCCATAATAGTCTTAATCAAATTAGCCAAGAATCAAATAGAAGGAAAGGCTGATTCAGAACGGCTATAAAAGAATAATATCATTCCATAAAAAATCAGATCTATAGAAAGAAGGAAAGAGATCTGGCGTGTTTTTGATTTACTTATAGATATCGACGTGCGTCGATTACTATTCGACGTAAACGTCGATTTCATCCTGGCTGGACGTCGAGAGGAGAATAAGGAAGGTGCGTCGACTAAGATGCGTCGGCTTTATCACATGCGTCGACTAGAAGTCAGAGGTACGTCGACTATGATTACGTCGAATTCTTCTAAGAGTTATTTCGACTCATTCTGAGAGAAACGTCGACTATATTTCGACGTTGCGTCGAATACTATTTGACGCATATTTACATAGCCTAATTTTTCATATTTAGAATTTATATTCTTCTTAATTCTAGGGTTAAGATAAATCATTTCCCCAACACACATGATTTTGACAGACTTTCCCTTTCTCTTCGATGGTAGCTTTCTTTGCATTCATCTATTTCTTATTGGCATGAGTGCCCTTAGTAGAATTACTAGGACCAACCACATGACCTAATCCACTGCTACTCGCTTTAGCAGAGAATCTATCAGTGATTGGAAGAATTGTTTTAGGTTGAGAAAACTTTTCAACTAGCTTCTTCTCAGCGGCTAGCTGTTCTTCCAGAACTTTGATAGAGTTCTCTCTCCGATCAAGGAGCTCATCTGAGCTTTTGATCTTGTCTTTCAAAACTTGGATTTCCTCTCTGAAAGAAGAAAGTTGTTCAACTTCCTTTTTCAGATTAGATTCCACTTCTTTGAGAGACATAATCTCCTTGGCCTGAGATTTGACAACCTTTCGACATTTGTCAAAGCTTTTAAGCATTTCAGTATATTGGGTCATAAGATTAGAGTCATCATCAGAGATATAATCCTTTTGTTCAGCTGAAGCATAATCTGAATCAGATAACATGGTGTGAGAATGTACCTTCCCGGTATATGGAGGTTCTTCATCATCATCAGTTATGGTCATCAGCCCAAAATATGCTTCTTCTTCATCACTTGAATTTTCTGAATCACTATCGCTTAGAGTTTTAGCCTTCTTGGCTACGAAGCTTCTTTCATTTTTCTTTTTCCCATGATTAGATTTCTTCTCATCTTTTCTTCCACCCTCTTTCTTTTTGTGAGAGCATTCAGCGATCATATGCCCTGGCTTATTACAACAATAGCAAATAATGACAGAAGAAATATGTTTGTTCTGTTTAGATTTATACTTATCATTGTTGCTTGAGCCTTTCTTATAATAATCGCCATCACGACGAGAGTGCCTATAATCTGAGGAAGACGGCTTGTTCCTCATTTGCCTTCTTTTGTTAAGCAGTTTCTTGAACTGACGGGAAATTAAAGAGAACTCCCCATCAGACAGTTCAGAGCATGAGGAGCTAGCTTCTGATTTTTCTTCATTGTCAGATTCCTTCTCTCTGATCGGGGAAACAACTTTGCTTTTCCTTGTGCTTTCAGCCTTCAGTGCTAAGGTTCTTTCCTTGCTTGCGGCTTGACTTACATCCTCTTCAGATTTGCGGATGTTCATTTGCAGTTCATGTGAAAGCAGCTTTCCGAACAGATTTTGCGGATCAAGACTGGGTAGTTTTCCAAACTCCCTGATAGCAACAATCTTGCTATCCCATTCTTTTGTCAGGGATCGCAGGAATTTGTCATTTAGTTCACCATTAGTAAACTCTCTATCATAATTTTTAAGACCGTTGACAATTTTGAAGAATCTTTCATAGGCATCAACAATGCACTCCTTCTTATTTTGCTTGAAGGCCTCATACTCTTGGTTGAGTAGAGATCTTCTATCTTCCCTAACTTCTTCAGTACCTTCCATAAGAACTATTAAGGATGTCCACATTTCTTTAGCTGATTTGCAATGGATCAAGTTCTGTAACATGGAATCATCCACCGCACTTGCAATTATATTTTTTGCCTTTTTGTCAAGAGCAACAATGGCTATTTCATCCTTAGTCAAATCCATCATTCTCTTTGGTACTTGAAGGGTAGGGTCAATTGTTGAGATACTCATAGGCACTTGGGGACCTTCTTCCACAACTTGAAATATTCTAGGATCTGCAGCTTCCATATATAGCTTGACTCTTTCTTTCCACATTGGAAAGTTAGCCTTAGTGCAGATTGGCAATTTCAACGAAGATTCCTTGATTCTATCCATGATTTGCTAGCAACTAGATTGTATGGATCCTGTTCAAGGTGTTAACCTAGCAACGAACAACGACCCTCTGATACCAATTGTAATATCTAATTGCTTACCTAAATCACCTAGAGGGGGGTGAATAGGTGATAACCGCGTCTTTTGCGGAAATGAAAATCTTGATAATAAAGAACACACAGAAATGCAAATCACAATCACAGACGACACAAGAAATTTATAGTGGTTCCCCGTTCTTGGGTACTCCACTTGCCGGCCTCGCCAATCTAGCACCACTGCTAGAATTGACTACTTCACTATATCTCGGATCAAGAAAGATCCTACAATCTCGGAGATAAAACTCCTACAACTCGGAGACAAATCTCCTACAATCTCAGAGAATACCTCTCTTACAACTCGGAGAACAAAACTCCTACAACTCGGAGAAAATTTCTCCTACAATTAAATGTAAATAGAGAATGATACAATACTTATCAAACCACAATCAGATCTGAAAACTCCTTAGGGATCTTCTTCCTCCTTGAGATTGGAACGACTTTGACTTGATGTCGATGAGGAAGAATCAAAATGACTCAGATCTGATCTTCTAAGATTCGGATCGATCCAATAGATTCAGAGCAGATGGAGCAACGATCGATCGAACCTTTTCTTCCACTTGGAGATGATAATTCAGAACTTCAGATCGATCTCCAATGATGGCGATGTGCGCGGCACTTGACGACTTCTTGAATCCGATAAGACTTTTGGGAGACAATAATAGTTCTTCTTAATTCCTTCTTCAGAGAGATAGCCTTTTATAGATGAAGGTTTAAATAAAAGAATTGACCTCAAACGAGAAAGGAGGTCACGCCAATCAGACGGATAAAACTTGTCGTCAAAAACATAAAGAAAGATCTCGAGAAAATGAGAATCAAATTTCTCGAGAAATGGAATACTTCTCGAGAGATGACTGCTTGATCTCGAGAAAGGACTTGGAAGATAATTTCGAAAAATTGGAATAGACTTCTCGAGACAAGATGGACTTCTCGAAAACTGATAAGAAATGATCTTTTCACAGAGTTCTCGGGAGAACTGATTTCTCGAGAGAACACAAATACTTCTCGAGAACTACTTGACTTCTCGAAAAACACCCTTCGAGAAATTCATCACTTGGTCAAACTAGAAATACTTTTCCGAGAGAAAATAGACTTCTCGAGAGAACCTTTAACTTCTCGAGAGAACCTTTAACTTCTCGAGAAGTTCAATAGAAAAGATAGAAAAACTGCCGAGAAAGACTTCTCGAGAATATACAAGCATTTTTCGAGAGCTCATAAAGACTTCTCGAGAAATCAACTAAGCTTCTCGAGAAATACCTTAAGTTCTCGAAAAATCTACTTAGGAAAAATTCTTAAGTCTTTTTCTTTGAACACAACTTCACCTCCAAGCCTTGAGTTTCAATTGTCTTGATCATGAAGTGCATCCCAATAGAGAGATCGCACATGAGTCAACACCATATCCCACACAATAAGGAATTACATTGTAAGAGACTGTGCTTATTGACCCACTGTGACCTGACATTGGTTTACACTTAGCAATGTGAACCTGCAAGAACAATACTAGAAAAGCATATAAAATACACAAGCAATTCAATCTTGGTTCAAAGTTGACTTCCTACAAATCAAGGTTATTGTGGATACAATACCCAACAGCTTGTTCCAACATTTGGACTCAATTTGACATTATGATCGAATGATGTCTCTACAGGCCTACAGTGATGTAGGCCTACGCCCTCCAATACACTCGTTAACGGGTAGATCTACGACGAACGCGCGACTCAAGAAAAATGATGCAAATGCAAGCCACACAGTGCAAGTGCACCGGACTAGGCAAAGAGAAACAATTGCCACACGAAGGATCGCTAATCCTCTAGAGATCTCCCAAGGGAGATAAGCCAATGTTCGATCAAGCGAAAAGGACCCACCCGATCCGATCAATCTATGCGTTGTACCAAAAGAGATCCACCAAAAAATATCGATTCGGGTAGATCTCTCCCAACAAAAAGTGGGGCTCGCCAAACCCCTTCAAGATTAAAATAACTGATGGAAAAAATGCAACTTTCAATATGAAGAAATCCACGAAAAATCAGTGATTCGAAGATCACGCCACAATATTCCACCACAAGAAAAATCAAGAGAGAAAACACACTAGTGGTTTGTTCGTTACCCGCTTGAGATAGGATTGGCCTCAGGCAATACACTCGCCCGACCGTTCTTTTTTGGATCCACCGGAAGCGCGCTGTTTGGAGAGGAATCCGTTCGCCGTCTTGCTTCACCGTATCCAAGATCCGCCGAATACCGCTTAGATCCCGTGGAGGAATCCGTAGAGGATGAAGAATCGTCCAAGGCTAGGAGAGAGAAAAGGTGGTGGGATAATTTCGTGGTAGAGAGGGCGGCTAGAGGGGAGGAGAGGGTGGCTGACGGCTAGAAGATGGAGGAGAGGAGGGGGAGGCCTTCCTTGGCTGAACCTAGAAGAGAGGGGGGCGGCCAAAGGGAAAGAGGGGGAAAATCCAAGAGGGAGAGATTTTAGGTTTCAAATTTTATTTCATTTCTTCTTCATCCAATTCCTCCAAAACATAGCCTTATATAGGCTTTACAATCACAGCGGCTAATCGCAGTCCAAATTAAAACAATAAACAAAACATGACAAGTTCCAATATATAAAATAAAGCATGACCAATTTTAATTAATAATTATAAGGATAATTATTAATTAAAATATCCTTATTTTAAAAAGCATGATAATTTAATTAATAATTATAATTAAATTATTATAATTATTAATTAATGTTCTTGTGTCGTGGACGGAGGTTGTAGCGGCGATGGCATCCGTCAATAATATCGCCGCGGTGATGGCGGCGCAAGTCTTTGGTTGGAGAGGCGCCGTCGTCCGCAAGCGTGCCGGTAGCATCCGTAAGCACCCCGTTGCTATCATCTTCTTGTTGAGGGCCGTCGTCTCCATCAATCCTCCCCCGCTCAAAAGTACTCATCACCGATGAGTTGCGTTGGCGGTAGCGCTGGAGAAGAGCATCATCCAAAAGGGTCACCTCCGATTCTGGAAGCCACGAGTCATCAGAGGCGCACGGTCACGCCAGCGAATCAAATAGCGGCGACTGGTACCACTGGGCGAGGAAAGCACTTCATCTCTAAGGATCCTGTCAGGAATATAAATGGTTCGGGGGAACCTTGGAAACGCATTAGGCAAATAAGGAGAATTAATTCCGTCACCAACATTCAACGTATCTCCAGTGGGGACCGAAGAAGAGAGCGATCCGGGCATAACCTCACCCCCACACCCATTAGACAAAGAAGTGGAACCAAACGGGCAGACCGATAAATCAAGTGGTGGAGAAACATACAACGTTAAATCCGAAACATTAAAAATAGGGGAGATGCCCCAATCAGTGGGTAACTCCAAAAGAAATGCATTTTCTCCTAGTTTTTTAATATTCGAAACGGGCCCGCTCGCCGATTAGCCAACTTTTTTATGGTGCCCGAAGGCATCCGTTCAGGGACAAGACGCACCATAACCAAATCTCCAACTTTCAAGTGGGATGCCCTCCTATGTACGTTAGCGTGAACTTGATAGGACGCTTATTGAGTCTCGAGCGTGTCCTTCACGTGTTTATGTAATTCATGAACATGAGCGGCAAAATCCTGTGCAAATTGACTCGACTTGTAAGATGGAGGTAACGGAATTAAGTCAAGTAGCACAGGGGCCTTATAGCCGTGCACGATCTCATTTGGGGACAACCCGGTGGACCTATTTTTAGAATTATTGTAAGCCAATTGTGCATGGGGAAGGATGAGGTCCCACATACCCTTGTGGTCACCAACGAGACACCGCAGTAAACTACCCAAACTTCGATTCACTACCTCCGTTTGCCCATCCATTTGTGGATGGTAGGCTGATGAAAACAAGAGCTTAGTGCCCATGATTCGCCACAAGGTCTTCCAGAAATAACTAGTGAACTTCACATCCCGATCGGTGACGATAGACTTAGGAACGCCTCGATGTCCAACGACTTCCTTAAAAAATAACTTCGCTACATGAGATGCGTCGTCGGTCTTATTACCCGCAATAAAATATGCCATTTTGGAAAATCGATCAACGACCACTAGAATGGAATCGTTACGCCGAAAAGTGACGAGAAGACCTAGAATGAAATCCATACTAATATCCTCCCAAGGTACTGAAGGAATCGGGAGAGGGGTATAAAGCCCCGCATTCGTTTTATCCCCCTTAGCCAATTGGCACGTCCGACAACTGCTCACAATCTTATGCACCATAGACTTAAGACTCGGACAAAAAAACTTGTCCTCTACTAACGTGATGGTTTTGTCACGTCCAAAATGACCACCTAGACCACCGCTATGCAACTTCCACACGATGAAATGGTGAAGGGACGAGCGAGGGATACAAAGCTTGGCATGCCTAAATAGGTAGCCTTCGCGAATATAATACGCAGAAATGGTCATGGGCGCATCGTCTTGAGTGGAAAGATATATCTCTTTAAAGTCCGGACAATTGACATACTCATCCTTAATACGTTCAAATCCGATCACCTTTACCTCTAACGTGGTCAATAACAAGGAGACTCGACTAAGGGCGTCCGCCACCCGGTTAAGGGTTCCCTTAAGATGTTTAATAATAAAAGAGTACTCCTAGAGATAGGAGACCCACTTAGCGTGTCGGGGACTGACCTTGCTTTGGGAGTTGACAAATCTTAATTCCTCATGATCGGATTGGATGACAAACTCCTTCAGGAGAAGGTACTGCCGCCAATGTTGGAGGCAACGAATCACAGCATAGAACTCTCGGTCATAATTCAAATAATTCAGTTTTGGACCTGCCAATTTCTCACTAAAATACCCAACCGGATGACCTTCCTGACTTAACACGCCTCCAATACCGATCCCCGGCGCGCCATAAGATAATTCAAAAACCTTATTAAAGTCCGGCAACCGTAATAGGGGGGCTTCCGACATCTTAGGTTTAATCGTTTGGAACATGTGAGCGACCGATTTCGTCCAAGTGAACTCACCTTTTTTCATGCACTCGGTGATCAGTGCCATGATGCTACTAAAATCACGAATGAATCGGCGATAGAATGTTGCTAATCCGTGGAAACTCCGAACATCCCTAATGTTAGTGGGTTCAGGCCAATCTCTTATGGCTTGGACCTTCTTAGGATCCACGTGTATGCCTTACGAACTCACTATATACCCGAGGAACTCTACGGACGAAACATAGAACGTACTTTTTTTTATATTGACGAATAATTTTTCCGCGCGCAACGTCTTTAGGATAGTCCTCAAGTGCGATTCGTGATCAAGAGTAGACGTGCTAAAAATCAAAATATCGTCAAAATATACCACAATAAATTTTCCCATGTTGGGTTGGAAGACATGTGTCATCATCCTCGAGAATGTACTAGGGGCATTGGATAATCCAAACGACATTACTAACCACTCATAGAGCCCCTCTTTAGATTTAAAAGCAGTCTTCCATTCATCGCCCTCCCGGATTCTAATCTGGCGGTAGCCACTCCTAAGGTCCAATTTAGAAAAGATCATGGCACCGACCAAGGAAGGCCGCCCCCTCTCTCCTAGGTTCGGCCAAGGAAGGCCGCCCCCTCCTCTCCTCCATCTTCTAGCCACCGGCCACCCTCTCCTCTTGGAGATCTCCCCCTCTCCTCCCCTCTAGCCGCCCCCTCTCTACCACGAAATTATCCCACCACCTTTCTCTCTCCTAGACTTGGACGGTTCTTCATCCTCTACGGATTCCTCTACGGGATCTAAGCGGTATTCGACGGATCTTGGATACGGTGAAGCAAGACGATGAACAGATTCCTCTCCAAACAACGCGCTTCCGGTGGATCCGAAAAAGAAACAGTCGGGCGAGCGTATTGCTTGAGGCCAATCCTATCTCAAGCGGGTAACGAACAAACCACTAGTGTGTTTTCTCTCTTGATTTTTCTTGTGGTGGAATACTGTGGCGTGATCTTCGAATCACTGATTTTTCGTGGATTTCTTCATATTGAAAGTTGCATTTTTTTTCATCCGTTATTTTAATCTTCTAAGGGGTTTGGCGAGCCCCGCTTTTTGTTGGGAGAGATCTACCATTTTCCGAATCGATATTTTTCGGTGGATCTCTTTTGGTACAACGCATAACTTGATCGGATCTGGTGGGTCCTTTTCGCTTGATCGAACATTGACTTATCGCCCTTGGGAGATCTCTAGAGGATTAGCGATCCTTCGTGTGGCAATTGTTTCTCTTTGCCTAGTCCGGTGCACTTGCACTGTGTGGCTTGCATTTGCATCATTTTTCTTGAGTCACGCGTTCGTCGTAGTTCTACCCGTTAACGAGTGTATTGGAGGGCATATGCCTACATCAATTTGGTATCAGAGGGAGGTTGTAGCGGCGATGGCGTCCGTCAATAATATCGCCGCGGTGATGGCGGCGCAAGTCTTTGGTTGGAGAGGCGCCGTCGTCCGCAAGTGTGCCGGTAGCATCCGTAAGCACCCCGTTGCTATCATCTTCTTGTTGAGGGCCGTTGTCTCCATCATACAGTTTTTGTATCCCCAGGTTGAAAGAAGTTGCTCAATGTAATAAGCCTGACTAAGAGTAACTCTACTCTTATCAACTCTAACCTTCATACCTAACAGGGTGTTGAAACCAGTAACCCGGTTTCGACGTTTGCAAGGGGGATGCAGCTAGCCCTTACTTGACCCAAGCTAGACCCTTGACCAGTCACTAAGAACCGAAGAACCTTACCCTTGAAAAACACCTAAGTCCACGAACAGATCCCTTAAGCTTCAGCGTGGAGGTCCCACCACACACCCGGAAGTTCAAAGAGAGCTTCCCCTCCCAAGCCAATGCTGAGCCTGGGCACCTTGGAGGGCACTAAGGACCACCTCACCGTCCACCTTCACTGACAGGGGGAGGGGGTGGTAGTGCTTGCTCACAATACTCACGCGAGGGAGGGGGGGTACCAACATCCCTTCCCAAGGTGCCCATGGGGGTCTATTTATATATTTCCCAAAACTGGGTTGCGGATAGCCGATATTCCCCTATCCGCAGCTCCACCATGACCTTGAACAAACGACACCGGAAGGGGGGAGAATGGGGCTCGAGGTGCCCACTCCCCTTCTTAATGGGGTTCGGGAGAGCGGAAGGAGAGCCATCCCTACTCGCTCCCCCAAAGGGGGAGTTGGTCGAGTGGGGGGGGGGGGGGGGCTGACTGGCCTCCCAAGGGGGGAGGTGGCCGAGTGGGGGGGGGGGGGGGGGGGGGGGCTGCTCCACTCGCCTCCCAAGGGGGGAGGTGGTTGAGTGGGTGGGCTGCCCCCACTCGCCTCCCAAGGGGGGAGGTGGCCGAGTGGGGGGGCTGCCCCCTCTCGTCTCCCAAGGAGGGAGGTGGCCGAGTGGGGGGCTGCCCCCACTCGCCTCCCAAGGGGGGAGGTGGCCGAGTGGGGGCTGCCCCCACTCGCCTCCCAAGGGGGGAGGTGGCCGAGTGGGGGGGCTGCCCCCACTCGCCTACCAAGGGGGGAGGTGGCCGAGTGGGGGGGGGGGGGGGGGGGGGGCTGCTCCACTCGCCTCCCAAGGGGGGAGGTGGTTGAGTGGGTGGGCTGCCCCCACTCGCCTCCCAAGGGGGGAGGTGGCCGAGTGGGGGGGCTGCCCCCTCTCGTCTCCCAAGGAGGGAGGTGGCCGAGTGGGGGGCTGCCCCCACTCGCCTCCCAAGGGGGGAGGTGGCCGAGTGGGGGCTGCCCCCACTCGCCTCCCAAGGGGGGAGGTGGCCGAGTGGGGGGGCTGCCCCCACTCGCCTACCAAGGGGGGAGGTGGCCGAGTGGGGGGGGGGGGGCTTCCCCCACTTACCTCCCGGGGGGGGGGGGGGGGGGGGGGCGAGTGGGGGGACTTCCCCCACTCACCTTGCTTAGCCATTTTCCCTCCCCCGAGGCATTCCCTAGACTTACTCAGTCTTGATCGCCTCTGAGAGGTCGACCTTCTTGTCTCGGTCAGCTTAACTTTCGATTTGGTCTTGACGGATTGCGAGTAACACAACGACCCTACTCATGTCGGGTCACACCGGCTCGAAAAATATGAGGGTTGTACACAATCCCCGCTCTTTTCGAGCTTGCCTCAAGCTCGGAAAGAAAGTCCAACCCACCTATTTGACGAGTAAGTGGGACCTCCGGGGAATCTACGAAGCGATCTATCAACGGGACATCTCCGCCGGGCTTTTCAGCTGAAGTTACCTTGAGACGAAGGGCAAACCCTTATCCAAAACACACCCCTCCTATGAGCCGAGCTCGACCGGAAGTGGAGAAGGCTCGACACCTTAGGTCGAGCTAAACCCGACCGAAGGTGGAGGGAGACTCAACACCTCTAGTCGAGCTGAACTCGACCCGGGGTGGGGAACGGACCTTTCTCCACTAGACACCCCTCCGGCGAGCCGAGCTCAACTGGAGGTGGAGAAAGCTCAACACCTTAGGTCGAAATGAACTTGACCTGAGGTGGAGAAAAACTCAACACTTCTAGTCGAGCCGAGCTCGACCTGAGGTGGAAGGAAAACCTTTCTCCACTTAACAACCCTCCTATGAGCCGAGCTCAACTGGAGGTGGAGAAAGCTCAACACCTTAGGTCGAAATGAACTCGACCTGAGGTGGAGAAAAACTCAACATCTTCTAGGGAGCAGAGCTCAGCTGGAAGTGGAGGCAGCTCAACACCTTCCAGGGAGCAGAGCTCAACTGGAAGTGGAGGCATCTCAACACCTTCCAGGGAGCAGAGCTCGACTGGAAGTGGAGGCAGCTCAACACCTTCCAGGGAGCAGAGCTCGACTGGAAGTGGAGGCAGCTCAACACCTTCCAGGGAGCAGAGCTCCACTGGAAGTGGAGGCAGCTCAACACCTTCCAGGGAGCAGAGTTCAACTGGAAGTGGAGGCAGCTCAACACCTTCCAGGGAGCAGAGCTCAACTGGAAGTGGAGGCAGCTCAACACCTTCCAGGGAGCAGAGCTCAACTGGAAGTGGAGGCAGCTCAACACCTTCCAGGGAGCAGAGCTCAACTGGAAATGGAGGCAGCTCAACACCTTCCAGGGAGCAGAGCTCAACTGGAAGTGGAGGCAGCTCAACACCTTCCAGGGAGTAGAGCTCAACTGGAAGTGGAGGCAGCTCAACACCTTCCAGGGAGCAGAGCTCAACTGGAAGTGGAGGCAGCTCAACACCTTCTAGGGAGCAGAGCTCAACTGGAAGTGGAGGCAGCTCAACACCTTCTAGGGAGCAGAGCTCAATTGGAAGTGGAGGCAGCTCAACACCTTCCAGGGAGCAGAGCTCAACTGGAAGTGGAGGCAGCTCAACACCTTCCAGGGAGCAGAGCTCAACTGGAAGTGGAGGGAGCTCAACACCTTCCAGGGAGCAGAGCTCAACTGGAAATGGAGGCAGCTCAACACCTTCCAGGGAGTAGAGCTCAACTGGAAGTGGAGGCAGCTCAACACCTTCCAGGGAGCAGAGCTCAACTGGAAGTGGAGGCAGTGTACAAGAGCCCGCACACAGGTCTCTCTTCTCGGGGTCCTAACCAATAAAAATCCTCCCGACGAGCCTCCCTGCGACCGGCGTTAACAAGCCCGGGCGAGTGGTCTCTAATCGAGGATCTCACCGATTGGAGGCGGAAGTAACCGTCCACGTCCCAGGGGCTTAGCTTACCTGGAGGCAGAGGAACTCAACGCCCTCCCAATCCAGTTACCAAGTAGCGAGTCGACCCGATGAGTCTCCCACCTGCCGGCATGACTGAGCCCGGAGAATGGTCTCTAGTCGGGGATCTTATCGATTGGAGGCGGAAGTACCCGTCAGCGTCCTAGGTGCTTACCTTCACCTGGAGACAGAGGAACTCAACGCCCTCCCAATCCAATTGGAGGCGGAAGTACCCGTCCACGTCCTAGGGGCTTAGCTTACCTGGAGGTGGAGGAACTCAACGCCCTCCCAATCCAATTGGAGGTGGAAGTACCCATCCACTTCCTAGGGGCTTAGCTTACCTAGAGGCAGAGGAACTCAACGCCCTCCCAATCCAGTTACCAAGTAGCGAGTTGACCCGATGAGTCTCCCACCTGCCGGCATGACTGAGCCCGGAGAATGGTCTCTAGTTGGGGATCTTACCGATTGGAGGCGGAAGTACCCGTCCGCGTCCTAGGTGCTTACCGTCACCTGGAGACAGAGGAACTCAACGCCCTCCCAATCCAATTGAAGGCGGAAGTACCCGTCCACGTCCTAGGGGCTTAGCTTACCTGGAGGCAGAGGACCTCAACGCCCTCCCAATCCAATTGGAGGCGGAAGTACCCATCCACGTCCTAGGGGCTTAGATTACCTGGAGGCAGATGAACTCAACGCCCTCCCAATCCAGTTACCAAGTAGCGAGTCCACCTGATGAGTCTCCCACCTGCCGGCATGACTGAGCCTGGAGAATGGTCTCTAGTCAGGGATCTTACCGATTGGAGGCGGAAGTACCCGTCCGCATCCTAGGTGCTTACCTTCACCTGGAGATAGAGGAACTGAACGCCCTCCCAATCCAGTTTTACCTAAGGTTCTATCTCTACTTACTTTTCATTCACCATGGGGAGATTACATATCTATTACAACGTGCCTTCTTGCGCCTACTCGGCCACATGCACCTTTGCCATCTCTTCCATCACCTCCTACACTTTCTCTGTCTTCTTATTCCTTCTCTTTCTCTTGGTCCTTCCTGCTTCTCCGGTCAATCTGGAGGTGGACGACTTGCCTCTGGAACCGATCTGCGTAGCTTTCCTGCATCTCCCCGTGCTTTTGTTGAATCAGGAACAGGGACTCCGCCCCATTCCAGGTGAGACGGAGGCATCCTCCCTACCCCCTCCCTCAGGGCAGTTGGCCCCAGGAGAGCTGTTGAAGAGCGCTTGCGCTTGGAGGCTCAAGCCTTCCTCCGAGGCTGGCCCCTTCCCTTGCCGACATGCTTGCTCTATCTCCATCAATGACGACGAGGCGAGCACAGGTGTTGGCGATGTCGAGCACTCACCCTGAGGGGGGAGTGCGACCCGCAAGACTTCCTGGATTGACTTCCTGAACTCCTCGAAGTCACCTTTCTTCACGCACTCGCCAGCAGGGGTGAGTCCCCCAGCTCATCGCTTCCAGCCATGAGACTTGCCCAGGGCTTTTTGAACTAGCTGCTTCCACGCTCACCGCACCATAATGTTGAAACCAGTAACCGGGTTTCGACGTTCGCAAGGGGGATGCAGCTAGCCCTTACTTGACCCAAGCTAGACCCTTGACCAGTCACTCAGAACCGAAGAACCTTACCCTTGAAAAACACCTAAGTCCACGAACAGACCCATTAAGCTTCAGCGTGGAGGCCCCACCACACACCCGGAAGTTCAAAGAGAGCTTCCCCTCCCAAGCCAATGCTGAGCCTGGGCACCTTGGAGGGAACTAAGGACCACCTCACCGTCCACCTTCACTAACAGGGGGAGGGGGTGGTAGTGCTTGCTCACAATACTCACGCGAGGGAGGGGGTACCAACATCCCTTCCCAAGGTGTCCATAGGGTTCTATTTATAGATTTCCCAAAACTGGGCTGCGGATAGCCGATATTCCCCTATCCGCAGCTCCACCATGACCCTGAACGGACGACGCCGGAAGGGGGGCGAATGGGGCTCGAGGTGCCCACTCCCCTTCTTAATGGGGATCGGGAGAGCGGAAGGAGAGCCATCCCTACTCGCTCCCCCCAAAGGGGGGGGGGGGGGTGGCGGAGTGGGGGGTCTGACCCCACTGGCCTCCCAAGGGGGAGGTGGCCGAGTGGGTGGGCTGCCCCCACTCGCCTCCCAAGGGGGGAGGTGGCCGAGTGGGTGGGCTGCCCCCACTCACCTCCCAAGGGGGGAGGTGGCCGAGTGGGGGGTGCCCCCACTCGCCTACCAGGGGGGGAAGTGGCCGAGTGGGGGGGCTGCCCCCACTCGCCTCCCAAGGGGGGAGGTGGCCGAGTGGGGGGGGGGGGAGGGGGCTGCCCCCACTCGCCTCCCAAGGGGGAGGTGGCCGAGTGGGGGGGGGGGGGGGGCTGCCCCCACTCGCCTCCCAAGGGGGGAGGTGGCCGAGTGTGGGGGGGGGGGGGGGGGGGGGGGTGGGATGCCCCCACTCGCCTCCCAAGGGGGGGGGGGGGGGGGACGGCCGAGTGGGGGGACTTCCCCCACTCACCTTGCTTAGCCATTTTCCCTCCCCCGAGGCATTCCCTAGCCTTACTCGGTCTTGATCGCCTCCGAGAGGTCGACCTGCTTGTCTCGGTCAGCTTAACTTTCGATTTGGTCTTGACGAATTGCGAGTAACACAACGACCCTACTCATGTCGGGTCACACCGGCTCGGAAAATATGAGGGTTGTACACAGGGTATCGATTGGACCGAGGTCCTTCATATCAAATTCTTTTGCGAGTATGAATTTGATATCCTTTACTGCAACAAGATCTGAACCTAGGATCAACATGTCATCCACATATAGACATATGATAACTATTTTATTTGACATAGAGCGGTGGTAAAGGCATTTGTCAGAAAGACTGGACTGAAAGCCAAAACTCTTTACCACTTGGTCAAACTTCATGTGCCACATCTTAGGCGCTTGCTTAAGCCCATAGATGGATTTGTCTAATTTGCACACTTTGTCTTTTTGATCTGGATGGACATATCCTTCAGGGTGTGCCATGTAGATCTCTTCATCGAGCTCTCCATTCAAGAAGGCTGTCTTGACATCTATCTGATGAACTATGAAGTTCTCGATAGAGGCCAAGGAGAGAAGAATTCTAATAGTGGATATGTGACACACATGTGAATAGACATCAAAGTAGTCAACTCCCCCTTGTTGCTTATAGCCTTTAGCGACTAGACGCGCTTTATATCTCGCTATAGACCCATCACTGTGCAATTTCTTCTTCAAAACCCACTTGCATCCAAGGACTTTGGCTCCATTAGGGAGGTCCACTAGATGCCAGGTGTTATTTCATAGCAACAAGTCCATTTCATCATCTATGGCTTCTGCCCACATTAAAGAATCTCTAGATCGCATTGCTTCCTGGTAGGAAAATGGATCATCCTCTAAGTGGTAGGTGACAAAATTTTCACCAAAGTTCTTAAGGACTCTATCTCTCGTAGATACTCTAACTGGGATAAGACTATCCTCTACAGGTTGGGAAGCAGTGCCAGAGGGGCCAGGTTTAGGTGCTACAGGAGATTCGAAAATCATCTCAGTAGACCCAAAGACGGTTAAACCATGATCTTTGATAAACTTGTTTTCAGAGAAAATAACATCCCTAAATTCTATCAAAGTATTGGTGGACAGATCTAGAAACATATCTGCTGCACTATCTTTTGCACTACCTAGATATACACAAGTTATTGTTCTAGGTCCCACCTTAGGTCACTTAAGGTTTTGTATCCTAACATAAGCAATACAACTCCAAGTCTTTAGAGTATCAAAACTACAAGGATGATCGTGCCACAGCTCATACGGAGTGGAAGTGAGCTTAGCATGAGGCAATCTATTCAGAATTTGATTTGCAGTTCAGACTGTTTCTCCCCAAAAAGAATTAAGCATGCCAGCAGTAAGGAGCATAGAATTCAACATTTCTATTAATGTTCTATTCTTTCGCTCAACAATACCATTTGACTGGGATGAGTAAGGAGCAGTGGTTTCTAGGATTATACCCACAGAGGCACAAAAGTCTTGAAACCCTGTTGTAGTATACTCCTCTATCACTTCTAAAATGCTTAATCTTCAGGTTTAATTGATTTTCAACCCGAGATTTGAAGATCTTAAAGATCTCAAAAGCTTCATATTTCGATTTTAATAAATAGACATGACAGTATCTGGAATAGTCTTCGATGAACGTGATGAGATACTTCCTTCCCTCTCTCATGGCATGACTCTTAAAGTCACAGAGGTTTGAATATATCAAATCAAGAAGTAGTGTGCTCTTAAAAATGGACTTAAACAGTTTTCTAGTGATCTTGGTTTGTGCACACACCTCACATTTAACAAATCGAATAGAAAGATCTAAGGGGATGTTATGACTGTTAGCTAGATCTCACATTTTCCTATAGTTCACATGTCCTAGTCTGTTATGTAACAATTTAGGATCTATTAAGTTTGAACTTACTTGGTTTATGCTATCATTATTAAGGTTAAGTTTATACATGCCGTTGATCAAATACTCACAACGATAGTAATGAGAATTAACTGTTAACATTATTCTACCGCTAGAGGTTGTGAAGGACATTCCTGCTTTATCTAACAACTCATAGAAATTAAGTTTTTAGTTAAACTAGGAACTACTCTAACATATAATAAAGTTAAAGTTTTACCTGAAGAGATAACCAGCTGTGCTGTCCCAGCATGCTTGACTTCAGTCTCTCCTCCATTGCAGTTTTCTACCTTGTCTCTGACCTCAGTAACGTCAGTGAGAAGAGCTCTGTCATTCGTCACATGACAGGTTGCACCACTGTCCAGCCACCACTCTGAAGACGTACTGCGGTGACTGATAACTTCTAAAAAGAAGTTATCTATACCTATTAATTTTATATCATATCACACTTATTCATGAATTTGTATGCGGAAAGAGCTTAATATTTGAGATATTCTATTATTAATTTAGATAGCTGTATTACCATCATTTTCCCCATGTTTTTATTGTAGAAATACTTAGGAATTCAAGATAATTCGTTATATATACAAAAATACTGCCCTGGGAAAGTTGTTACAACAACTTTTAAGTTATTATAACAACCGCGGTTTTACAGTTACAGATTTTTAAATCCGAAAACTACAAAACTGGCGGTTACAAGCAGTGAAAGGAGGCGTTTTTTCAGAGCAGCACGAAATTATAAAGGAGGGGATGGATCTAGAACAGGAAGAACAACTTTAGAGAGAGAAACGAAAGTTTTGGAGAAGAAGAGGGAGCCATTGGAAGTGAAGAATTCGGCCTGGATAAGGGGAAGAAGAAGGTTCCTGCAGCGTTTTGGAGACAAAATTCCTGCATTATTTTCTCTCTTCTAACCATGTCTTGTAAGAACTATAAACTCGTGTGTGATTTCTCTTCCGTTATGTTTGGCTAATTTCCTCTCAGATTTTATATGTTGTGAACAATACTAGTCATGTCATGAGATTATAATGCTTGAATGAAGTGATTTTGTTTGTTATCTTAAGTTCTTTTCTCTTTATTAGTAATGAGGTAAGAGATTACTCATTGTTCTATATTTTTACTGCATATCAACAAGCGAGAGCTGCGATTTGTAAGTATAAGAGAGTTGAAATTGAATGCATAGGTAGTCAAAAATGACTAGCATTGTATTTGTGGAATCAAAACCTAAACATTTACTACGCATGTTTAATTTTGTAGAGTTAGAGATAACCTACATGTTGATTATGCATAACGCAGTAATGGAATCGAGAGATGCTTATTGCAGTTTGCGGGTTTTCACAAGATAGAGAGCAAAATTCCTTTATTCTTAATTTTAACTATGATGACATGCTAATATAGGGATCAATATATGAAATCTGAACTTCTCTTAGTTGTTTAACTTTATAATTTCTGTCCGATTTATAAAAACTCCTTTTTATAAGAAAAATTAAGTTCACTACATCAAAAGTTATTGAATTTCTTGACTTAGATGAAAAGATTATTACTAGTATTCACAAACTTAGGTTAAGAATTGTCCTCGAGGGATCGACACTTTACCTTTTTACACTATATTACTTGAGTCGACACGTGCACTTGCGTAACACATTTAATTCGACCAACAAGTTTTTGGCGCCGTTGCCGGGGACAGTTTCTTGTTTAAGTCATATTTTGTGATATTAGTAACTCTAAGTAGGCTGAGTTCAAGTTTTATTTCAGTTTTGTTATTTATTTCTAGTTAGTTTGATTTATCGTTTTATTATTAATGAGTGCATCATTTTATGACCAGATACCGAAGCACTGAATTATTACCCTTAAATTTGAAAATCGAACGCACTTGTAGAATAAAACGTAAATATATTAGAACGTCTAATATTATCCGTCCAGAGATGGATAATAATGAACACCTTAATATAAATAATCATGAGGGTATAATAAATCCGAACGAACAAGTTGCTCAAGAAGTTAATCATGCTGCACCACAAATGACATGTCGTGATTACAATACACCCTTAAGAGAAGGTTTACAATTTAGTATAACTTATCCAAATATAACAACTAATAACTTTTAAGATAGACTCTACAATTATGCAGTTAGTTCAACATAATAAGTTTGGGGTTCTTAATCAGGAAGATGCAAATTCTCACTTAAGAACATTCTTAGAGATTTGTGACAAGTTTAAGGTTAATGGGGCTACTGATGAAGCAATTCAATTAAGGTTATTCCCATTTTCTTTAGAAGGGAAGGCTAAGGACTGGCTTAATTCACTACCACATGGATCCATAACTACATGGGATCAATTAGTGGAGAAATTTCTAAACAAATATTTTCCACCCTCTAAGACGGCTAAGTTAATTAGGGACATAACCACGTTTGTTCAAAACCATGGAGAAACTCTTTATGACTCCTGGGAGAGGTTTAAAGAGTTATTAAGAAAATGTCCGCACCACGGTTTAGAACAACACCAACAGGTGTCCACCTTTTATAACGGGTTACAAACAGCTACCATGATTCTAGTTGATGGAGCTGCAGGAGGGTCATTAATGAAGAAATATCCCGAAGATGCCTACGCCATATTAGAAATATCCCAAAAAGACCTTACATCCAATAATTATCAATCCTTTGAAAGGCAAGGAAATAATAACTCAATGGGGGTCCATCAGGTAGATCAATTCACATCTTTAGCAGCTCAGATGGCTTCGCAATTTAATATGATTAACAAAAGGTTAGATTCTTTATCTATACCTACACCTAATGCAGCACTTACAGTAGAACAATGAAACCAAATCACTGAAGAAGCCAATTATGTTAGTGGCCAGCAAAGACAAGCAACAAATGCATTTACAAATTATTATCACCCTGATGTGAGAAACCATCCGAATTTTTCATGGAGAAATAATTCGGGGATGAATACACCACCATGTTTCAATCTTAATTCCAATTCTCATCAAAATCACCATCCAAATACTCAAGGAAATTCAAGAAAACTAACTGATGATTTCATATTAGAAATGTTTCAGAAAAGTGATTCTCGAATAGTTGGCCTTGAATCTTCTATTCGATCTATAGAAAACTCAATAGGTCAACTAGCTAACACATTAAGTTTAAGACATATAGGTTCATTGCCAGCAGATACAACACCCAATCGTAAAAGAGATGATCAATCTGACCAATGCAAATCGATCGCATTAAGAAGTGGGGTAGAAATCCCAAGTGGAGATGATTTGTTGAAGAAAGTGAGAATGGAGGAAGAGAATGAAATAGTAATGAAAACTAAAGAAAAAGAAATAGAAAATCTATTAGAAAAGAAAGATTCTGAAATAGTGGAAGTAGATAAACCAAATAATAAGAAGAAAGAAATTATATATCCACCTCCACCATTTCCATCAAGGTTAACAAAAACAAAACTTGATAAACAATTTGAAAAGTTTATGGATATCTTTAAAAAGTTAACCATAAACATACCATTCGTTGAAGCACTAGAGCAAATGCCTTGTTATGTGAAATTCATGAAGGACATTTTATCGAAAAAAAAAGAAGATTTATTGACAAAGAAGTAGTGGCATTAACTGAAGAATGCAGTGCAATATTACAGAAGAAATTACCTCCTAAATTCAAAGATCCAGGAAGCTTTACGATACCTTGTTCTATAGGGGTAACATTTTCTGGGAGAGCATTATGTGACTTAGGAGGCAGCATTAATTTAATGTCATTATCAATCTATATGAAATTAGGACTACCAGAGATTACTCCAACATCTCTCACCCTGCAACTAGCTGATAGAACCTTAGCATTCCCTAAAGGTGTTGTTGAAGATGTGTTAGTTAAAGTGGAAAAATTTATTTTTCCTGCAGACTTTGTTGTACTCGATATGGAAGAGGATAGAAATGTACCAATTATATTAGGGAGACCATTTCTAGCTACTGGAAGGACACTCATTGATGTCCAAAAAGGTGAACTGACAATGCGAGTAAACGATGAGGAAGTAAACATAAGAATGATGATATGGAAGACAAGTTATTAACAATTTTGATTAATGAAGATTGGGAAGAAGATCCTGAAATGGAAGATTGTGTGAAAGCTTTAGATTCATATGAGAGATTGCCAATTTTTATGAAATCCGAACCTTTAGATAGACCGAGTGAGTTGAAAGTCATGAAATCATCCATTCTTGAACCTCCAACTTTAGAATTAAAACCTCTACCTGAAAATTTAAAATATGTTTTCCTTGGGGAAGGCCACACTTTACCTGTCATCATCGACGCATCGCTTGACCAAATAAATGAAGAAAAATTGATTAGAGTACTACGTGAATTTAAAAGTGCAATGGGATGGACTATCGCTGATATTCAAGGAATTAGCCCTTCCATTTGTATGCACAAGATTTTGTTATAAGATGATGCTAAGGGATCAATTGAACATCAACGAAGACTTAGTCCTCCGATGAAAGAAGTAATACGAAAGGAGATAATTAAGTGGTTAGATGCAGGTATCATTTATCCCATATCAGATAGTAAATGGGTAAGTCCTATACAATGCGTTCTGAAAAAGGGAGGTTTGACCGTTCTAAAAAACAAAAATAATGAATTAATACCTACTAGAACGGTAACTGGTTGGCGAATTTGTGTTGACTATAGGAAATTAAACAAGGCAACCAGAAAAGATCATTTCCCTTTACCTTTTATTGATCAAGTACTTGATAAACTAGCAGGAAATGAATACTTTTGTTTCTTAGATGGGTATTCAGGGTACAATCAGATAATGGTTGCACCTGAAGCCCAGGAGAAGACGACTTTTACATGCCCATACGGAACTTTTGCATTCCGCAAAATGCCATTTGGACTTTGTAACGCGCCAGCCACATTCCAACGCTGTATGATTTCAATTTTTGCAGATTTGATGGATGAAGGTATCGAAATTTTCATGGATGATTTTTCTGTGTTCGAACAATCTTTCGATGCATGTTTAGAAATATTAACGAAAGCTTTAAACAGATGTGTTCAATCAAATTTGATTTTAAACTGGGAGAAATGCCACTTCATGGTAAGGGAAGGGAGTGTGCTTGGTCACAAAATATCTAATAAAGGTTTAGAAGTAGATCGAGCTAAAATAAAAGTTATTGAAAAACTTCCTCCTCCTAAGAATGTAAAGGGCATTAGAAGTTTCTTAGGACACGCCGGATTTTACCGACGTTTCATTAGAATTTTTTCCAAAATATCTAAACCTTTATGTCATCTTCTTGAGAAAGACAATCCTTACATTTTTGATGAATGTTGTTTAGAAGCATTTCAAACTCTTAAGCAAAGTTTAATTTCATCTCCAATTGTTGTAGCCCCTGATTGGTCACTACCCTTTATCTTAATGTGCGATGCCAGTAATTTTGCTGTAGGGGCAGTTTTGGTACAAATGCATGAAAAGGTATTCACACTATTTACTATGCAAGCAAAACACTAATAAATGCTCAAATAAATTATACAACTATGGAAAAGGAGTTATTGGCAATAGTGTTTGCAGTTGAAAAAAATCGCTCTTACTTGATTAATTCTAAAGTTATTGTGTATACCGATCATTTAGCTATCCGATATTTAGTGGATAAAAAGGATGCTAAGCCTCGACTCATTAGATGGGTGCTTCTTCTTCAGGAATTTGATCTTGAGATCAAGGATCGCAAGGGGGCTGTAAATCAAATTGCAGACCATTTATCGCGGTTAGAAGAAGATTCTGAAAAGAACAAACAAGTTGAAATTAGAGAAAATTTCCCAGATGAGCAGATCTTAGTGATACATGAAGGAAGTAGTCCTTGGTATGCCGACTTTGTTCACTACATAGTTAGCAATGTCATTCCCCCTGATTTGGATTATCAACAATGGAAACGATTTTTCTATAAGGTGAAATCTTTCCTTTGGGATGCTCCTTACTTATTCAAGATTTGTCTTGATCAACTAATCCGTAGATGTATACCAGAAGTAAAAGTCCATAGTATTTTGGAAAAATGTCATGCTTCTCCTTATGGAGGACATTTTAAGGGAGAACGTACTGCTCGAAAGGTATTAGAGGCAGGTTTTTACTGGCCCAATTTATTTAAAGACCCTCACTTATTTGTGAAGGAATGTGAGAGCTGTCAAAAGACGGGAAATATGAATCGAGGGGCAAGCATGCCATTGAATAACATTCTAGAGGTAGAAGTGTTCGATGTATGGGGGATGGACTTCATGGGTCCATTTGTGAACTCTAACGGGAACTTATATATTTTATTAGCAGTCGTCTATGTATCAAAATGGGTGGAATCTATAGCTACTCAAAAGAATGACGCCAAGGTGGTATAAAATTCCTAAAATCAAATATATTTTCTAGATTTGGTACACCTCGGGCTATTATCAGTGACGGTGGATCACACTTCTGTAATTTCCAAATTAAATCACTTTGTAACAAATATGGAGTAACACATAAAGTTGCTTTAGCTTATCACCCACAAACCAACGGACTTGCTGAAATTTCAAATAGAGAAATCAAGTCAATCTTAGAGAAGACGGTAAGCACATCTAGAAAAGACTGGTCACAGAAACTAAATGATGCTTTATGGGCGTATAGGACTGCATTCAAAACGCCAATAGGATTGACACCATATAAAATGATTTACGGAAAATCATGCCATCTTCCAGTTGAATTGGAGCATCGAGCGTATTGGGCGATCAAGAAGTTAAATTTTGACTTTCAGGATGCTAGTAAGAATCGACTCTTCCAATTAAATGAATTAGAGGAAATTAGAGGGCATGCGTATGAAAATGCAAGGTTATATAAGGAGCGCACTAAGAAATGGCATGATGCAAGGTTAGAAAAAAAGGAATTCAAAGTGGATCAGCTAGTGCTTTTATATAATTCGAGACTGAAATTGTTCCCTGGTAAATTAAAATCTAGATGGTCGGGGTCATTTCGAGTTAAAGAAATTTTTCCGTATGGAGTTGTTCGTATCGGCAATGAAAAGGATGGGTCGGAATTTAAAGTTAATGGTCAAAGACTTAAGCATTATTTCCAAAATAGTGATCGTCGAGAGGCGACAACCGTCCACCTCGCTCAACCCTAAAAGCCGAGAGGTCCTGCCGGGACTAAAAATTAGGCGCTTTCGGGAGGCAACCCAAGTATCTAAGTTGTGTTTTAAATATATTTCGTTTGTTTATTTGCACTTTTAGACAAAAGCAGAATCCTTTTACTTTGTTTAAAAAAAAAAAACTTCTAACTTCATTAGACAGGGCTCCCGTACTTAAATCTCAATCCAAAACAAAGTAATTTATTAAAGAAATTTTTGCACAAAGTTGTTACAATAATTTTTCCTGTAACAAAGCCTCTAACAGTCTATTAAAACAATGCCCCTCAATAAAATTGAGTTTTAAAGGCAATACAATATTAAACCGGTTTAAAGCATTCCAACCGGTTTAAACCTCCAGGGAACTTCCGCGCCTGGGTATAACATAAGAATTCGGCCGATGTATTTCATAACCTCCATAGAACTTCCTCGCCTAGGTTACGCCCGAGATTGACGACGAACAGAAGGCTTGGCGGTTCCGATTTGCGGCAGCGTAAGGAGATCGAGTCCAGTTTCGTCTTCATAGCTCGGAAATCTCCATCACAGGTGCTTATCTCAACCTTTCCTAGATTTATCCCACTAGTTTTCAAGGAATCCATCTTCTATAGAATGATTTTTGTTTATTTCCCCTTAGATAATGTCTACCCGCAAAGATAAAAAGAAAAAATATATAGCCCACAAGAACAATAAATTTGTCAGTGGTGAGGCCGAAAATCAATTTTGGAGTATAGGCTCTCTACCGTTTATTTATGAAAGGGGTTTCAATCTTGAAGTTAGGGCTGATTTTTCGGAGTATGCTACCCTAATCAAGGATCTAAAATGGGAAACATTTTGTCACCCTAGGGCTGAGGCAGTTTTATCTTGGGTTTATGAATTTTATGCCAACGCCCGTTATGCCGAAGATAGGATAGTTTATGTGCGTGGCAAACTAGTTGATTATTCTGCAAAGGCAATCAATCAATACTTTGATTTAGAGGACTTTGAACATGAAGATTTCCAAAGGACAACTCCTATTTCCGAAATGACAAATTTAATATGTGCAAAGTCTAAACCGGAATGGATCAATCTAGCAAAGCACACTCTTCAGGCTCGCAGTTTGTCCCGGGAATCCAAAGTATGGTTAACTTTTATTAATACTAGTATAATGCCAACAAAGCACACAAACAATTTATCTCTTGACAAGGTAGCCCTCATATTCAGATTATGCGAGGACAGAAGATTAATGTGGGGCAGATTATCTCCAATGGAATCCATTATAAAGCTTTTGAAAAATCGGTGAGGCAGCTTTGGTTTCCAACGCTTATCACCTATCTAGGTCGAACAGTTGGAGTAGTCATGAAGGATGGAGATTACATTACTAAAGTGGGGCACCACATATTCAGAACAGTTATTACTAAAAAGATCAAAGTTGCTGGCGAGCCCTTTCCCACCAAAGAAAAGAAAAAAGAGAAAACGAAGACCACCAACACGGATTCCGAATCATCAACTGATGCAGAATTGATGTAAGACAATCAAGAAGATATTATGAAAAACATTGAATATCTCAAAGAGTACATCCGGATTCAATATATCTATTTTGAATCACGGTTTATCAGGTTGGAGAAAATTCTAGGTCTGCTGATGAAGAAAGCCAAGATTACCTTAGAAAAGCCGGATAATTCATTCGCCGATTTTTTTGATGAAGAGGGTTATTTGTTGAACTCTGATAAAAGCAGGAGGGATTCATCCGCCCAAGATGGTGAGGGCACGTCAGATGGCAACACAGTTGATGAGGATGAAAGTTCTGGTGATGGGGAGGAATGACCCTTCATGAAGGCCAGTTATATATATTAGTTTGCTTTACTTTTCATGGACAATATTACATATATGTGTAATATTTTGACTTGTTCCTTTTTGATGGGGTTACTACCTCAGGATTGTTGATGTTTTGTTTCTCTGCTTTGCTTATTATATGATATACCTCCCGACCCTACTTGCTACATTTCAGTTTTGTTATATACATATTTGTATGGTTTGGAAATTTGCTTACAAGTTGTAGGACATTCTACTTATTTGCACATTCAAAAGGGGAAAGATGGTGTTACATTTCAAGCTCTTCTCAGGGAAGTATTAAGTTATTTAATTTTCATATGAATTCATGCATTTTAATTGAATTGTTTGCTAGGGACCAGCAAAGCTTTAAGTTTGGGGGTGCTATATCTTTCACTACATGACCGATCTTTTAAATAAGCATCTTCTTTGATTGTCTTCATTATTCATAAACTTGTTATCAAAGTTATTTAACTTCAATTGATGATTAGTCAAGCCTAGGATGTCCAATTCTAAAACTAAAACTTATCTTGAGATGTTAAACTTCAATTAAGTATTTCTCTATATGCACTACGCCCATTTTCAAAATTTGTCTATGCAAAATAGATTTTTATTGATTTCTATACATAATGGTGTAAGGATACATAATAATTGAAGTAATGATGAAAGCTGAAATATGAATTCATGATCAGTAGTTGATTAGTAAGAAAATTTTGGGATTTCAAAATTTTGAGCCAACTCATTTTGATACGAATTATTTCATAATCCTTCTTATTATATTTTAATGACTATCTATTTATGGGAGTTTAATTTTCTAAAAATAAATGAGAACTCATAGTGATATGTGGCCCGAGTACACACGTGCTTGGAATGATCCCAACTATGTGGTTTAAAACAAAAAAAATAAAATAAATCATAGTGATCATGTTTTCACATGTTAGGAATGATCCCAACTATGATTTCAAGAAAAATTTTAGATATGTAAACTTTTTTTTATAGACTATCATTAAGATTAGTAATGAAGGTACTTTTATTTCATTATCATGAGATTATTTATATAGCTCTAACTAAGTTTATGATATCCCTTAATTCTCTTTTAGTTTATTAACTACTAAACTTGTATGGAGGCTAAATTATGATTCAACATATTTTTATTCTTCCTCATAAGTATGGAAATTTAAGATGATGTTTTGTATACGAATTTTGAGAATGAACACACCAACACTAGAAATCTTAATTGAATGTTAACATGTCTCAACATAATGATTTTCTTTCATTTTTGTGAAATCTTAGTGCTTGACAAATCTTTCAATTGGTTTATGAAATAGCTTGTGATAATTTTAATGCATATCATTGAATATGATCACTCAAATTTGTACCCCTTCTCTTCTCTCATTATATCTACTATTGGTTATCTTTGCTAGGTACTAGCAAATACTTAAGTTTGGGGGTGTGATAAATTCTAAAAACAAGTTATCTATACCTATTAATTTTATATCATATCACACTTATTCATGAATTTGTATGCGGAAAGAGCTTAATATTTGAGATATTCTATTATTAATTTATATAGCTGTATTACCATCATTTTCCCCATGTTTTTATTGTAGAAATACTGAGGAAATCAAGATAATTCATTATATATACAAAAATACTGCCCTGGGAAAGTTGTTACAATAACTTTTAAGTTGTTATAACAACCGCGGTTTTACAGTTACAGATTTTTAAATCCGAAAACTACAAAACTGGCGGTTACAAGCAGTGAAAGGAGGCGTTTTTTTCAGAGCAGCACGAAATTATAAAGGAGGGGATGGATCTAGAACAGGAAGAACAACTTTAGAGAGAGAAACGAAAGTTTTGGAGAAGAAGAGGGAGCCATTGGAAGTGAAGAATTCAGCCTGGATAAGGGGAAGAAGAAGGTTCCTGCAGCGTTTTGGAGACAAAATTCCTGCATTATTTTCTCTCTTCTAACCATGTCTTGTAAGAACTATAAACTCGTGTGTGATTTCTCTTCCGTTATGTTTAGCTAATTTCCTCTCAGATTTTATATGTTGTGAACTATACTAGTCATGTCATGAGATTATAATGCTTGAATGAAGTGATTTTGTTTGTTATCTTAAGTTCTTTTCTCTTTATTAGTAATGAGGTAAGAGATTACTCATTGTTCTATATTTTTACTGCATATCAACAAGCGAGAGCTGCGATTTGTAAGTATAAGAGAGTTGAAATTGAATGCATAGGTAGTCAAAAATGACTAGCATTGTATTTGTGGAATTAAAACCTAAACATTTACTACGCATGTTTAATTTTGTAGAGTTAGAGATAACCTACATGTTGATTATGCATAACGCAGTAATGGAATCGAGAGATGCTTATTGCAGTTTGCGGGTTTTCACAAGATAGAGAGCAAAATTCCTTTATTCTTAATTTTAACTATGATGACATGCTAATATAGGGATCAATATATGAAATCTGAACTTCTCTTAGTTGTTTAACTTTATAATTTCTGTCCGATTTATAAAAACTCCTTTTTATAAGAAAAATTAAGTTCACTACATCAAAAGTTATTGAATTTCTTGACTTAGATGAAAAGATTATTACTAGTATTCACAAATTTAGGTTAAGAATTGTCCTCGAGGGATCGACACTTTACCTTTTTACACTATATTACTTGAGTCGACACGTGCACTTGCGTAACACATTTAATTCGACCAACAAGTTTTTGGCGTCGTTGCCGGGGACAGTTTCTTGTTTAAGTCATATTTTGTGATATTAGTAACTCTAAGTAGGCTGAGTTCAAGTTTTATTTCATTTTTGTTATTTATTTCCAGTTAGTTTGATTTATCGTTTTATTATTAATGAGTGCATCATTTTATGACCAGATACCGAAGCACTGAATTATTACCCTTAAATTCGGAAATCGAACGCACTTGTAGAATAAACCGTAAATCAATTAGAACGTCTAATATTATCCGTCCAGAGATGGATAATAATGAACACCTTAATATAAATAATCATGAGGGTATAATAAACCCGAACGAACAAGTTGCTCAAGAAGTTAATCATGCTGCACCACGAATGACATGTCGTGATTACAATACACCCTTAAGAGGAGGTTTGCAATTTAGTATAACTCGTCCAAATATAACAGCTAATAACTTTAAGATAGACTCTACAATTATGCAGTTAGTTCAACATAATAAGTTTGGGGGTCTTAATCAGGAAGATGCTAATTCTCACTTAAGAACATTCTTAGAGATTTGTGACATGTTTAAGGTTAATGGGGCTACTGATGAAGCAATTCAATTAAGGTTATTCCCATTTTCTTTAGAAGGGAAGGCTAAGGACTGGCTTAATTCACTACCACATGGATCCATAACTACATGGGATCAATTAGTGGAGAAATTTCTAAACAAATATTTTCCACCCTCTAAGACGGCTAAGTTAATTAGGGACATAACCACGTTTGTTCAAAACCATGGAGAAACTCTTTATGATGCCTGGGAGAGGTTTAAAGAGTTGTTAAGAAAATGTCCGCACCACGGTTTTGAACAACACCAACAGGTGTCCACCTTTTATAACGGGTTACAAACAGCTACCATGATTCTAGTTGATGGAGCTGCAGGAGGGTCGTTAATGAAGAAATATCCCGAAGATGCCTACGCCATATTAGAAGACCTTACATCCAATAATTATCAATCCTTTGAAAGGCAAGGAAATAATAACTCAATGGGGGTCCATCAGGTAGATCAATTCACATCTTTAGCGGCTCAGATGGCTTCGCAATTTAATATGATTAACAAAAGGTTAGATTCTTTATCTATACCTACACCTAATGCAACACTTACAGTAGAACAATTAAACCAAATCACTGAAGAAGCCAATTATGTTAGTGGCCAGCAAAGACAAGCAACAAATGCATTTACAAATTATTATCACCCTGATGTGAGAAACCATCCGAATTTTTCATGGAGAAATAATTCGGGGATGAATACACCACCAGGTTTCAATCTTAATTCCAATTCTCATCAAAATCACCATCCAAATACTCAAGGAAATTCAAGAAAACTAACTGATGATTTCATATTAGAAATGTTTCAGAAAAGTGATTCTCGAATAGTTGGCCTTGAATCTTCTATTCGATCTATAGAAAACTCAATAGGTCAACTAGCTAACACATTAAGTTTAAGACCTATAGGTTCATTGCCAGCAGATACAACACCCAATCCTAAAAGAGATGATCAATCTGACCAATGCAAATCGATCGCATTAAGAAGTGGGGTAGAAATCCCAAGTGGAGATGATTTGTTGAAGAAAGTGAGAATGGAGGAAGAGAATGAAATAGTAATGAAAACTAAAGAAAAAGAATTAGAAAATCTATTAGAAAAGAAAGATTCTGAAATAGTGGAAGTAGATAAACCAAATAATAAGAAGAAAGAAATTATATATCCACCTCCACCATTTCCATCAAGGTTAACAAAAACAAAACTTGATAAACAATTTGAAAAGTTTATGGATATCTTTAAAAAGTTAACCATAAACATACCATTCATTGAAGCACTAGAGCAAATGCCTTGTTATGTGAAATTCATGAAGGACATTTTATCGAAAAAAAAGAAGATTTATTGCCAAAGAAGTAGTGGCATTAACTGAAGAATGCAATGCAATATTACAGAAGAAATTACCTCCTAAACTCAAAGATCCAGGAAGCTTTACGATACCTTGTTCTATAGGGGTAACATTTTCTGGAAGAGCATTATGTGACTTAGGAGGCAGCATTAATTTAATGCCATTATCAATCTATATGAAATTAGGACTACCAAAGATTACTCCAACATCTCTCACCCTGCAACTAGCTGATAGAACCTTAGCATTCTCTAAAGGTGTTGTTGAAGATGTGTTAGTTAAAGTGGAAAATTATATTTTCCCTGCAGACTTTGTTGTACCCGATATGGAAGAGGATAGAAATGTACCAATTATATTAGGGAGACCATTTCTAGCTACTGGAAGGACACTCATTGATGTCCAAAAAGGTGAACTGACAATGCGAGTAAACGATGAGGAAGTAACTTTCAATGTTCTTAAGGCTATCAGATTTCCCAATGATAAAGAAGAATGTAATCTCATTGATGATGTAGAACTTCCTAGCAAAATAATACATAAGAATGATGATATGGAAGACAAGTTATTAACAATTTTGATTAATGAAGATTGGGAAGAAGATCCTGAAATGGAAGATTGTGTGAAAGCTTTAGATTCATATGAGAGATTGCCAATTTTTATGAAATCTGAACCTTTAGATAGACCGAGTGAGTTGAAAGTCTTGAAATCATCCATTCTTGAACCTCCAACTTTAGAATTAAAACCTCTACCTGAAAATTTAAAATATGTTTTCCTTGGGGAAGGCCACACTTTACCTGTCATCATCGACGCATCGCTTGACCAAATAAATGAAGAAAAATTGATTACGTGAATTTAAAACTGCAATGGAATTCAAGATAATTCGTTATATATACAAAAATACTGCCCTGGGAAAGTTGTTACCATAACTTTTAAGTTGTTATAACAACCGCGGTTTTACAGTTACAGATTTTTAAATCTGAAAACTACAAAGCTGGCGGTTACAAGCAGTGAAAGGAGGTGTTTTTTCAGAGCAGCATGAAATTATAAAGGAGGGGATGGATCTAGAACAGGAAGAACAACTTTAGAGAGAGAAACGAAAGTTTTGGAGAAGAAGAGGGAGCCATTGGAAGTGAAGAATTCGGCCTGGATAAGGGGAAGAAGAAGGTTCCTGCAGCGTTTTGGAGACAAAATTCCTGCATTATTTTCTCTCTTAACCATGTCTTGTAAGAACTATAAACTCGTGTGTGATTTCTCTTCCGTTATGTTTAGCTAATTTCCTCTCAGATTTTATATGTTGTGAACTATACTAGTCATGTCATGAGATTATAATGCTTGAATGAAGTGATTTTGTTTGTTATCTTAAGTTCTTTTCTCTTTATTAGTAATGAGGTAAGAGATTACTCATTGTTCTATATTTTTACTGCATATCAACAAGCGAGAGTTGCGATTTGTAAGTATAAGAGAGTTGAAATTGAATGCATAGGTAGTCAAAAATGACTAGCATTGTATTTGTGGAATTAAAACCTAAACATTTACTACGCATGTTTAATTTTGTAGAGTTAGAGATAACCTACATGTTGATTATGCATAACGCAGTAATAGAATCGAGAGATGCTTATTGCAGTTTGCGGGTTTTCACAAGATAGAGAGCAAAATTCCTTTATTCTTAATTTTAACTATGATGACATGCTAATATAGGGATCAATATATGAAATCTGAACTTCTCTTAGTTGTTTAACTTTATAATTTCTGTCCGATTTATAAAAACTCCTTTTTATAAGAAAAATTAAGTTCACTACATCAAAAGTTATTGAATTTCTTGACTTAGATGAAAAGATTATTACTAGTATTCACAAATTTAGGTTAAGAATTGTCCTCGAGGGATCGACACTTTACCTTTTTACACTATATTACTTGAGTCGACACGTGCACTTGCGTAACACATTTAATTCGACCAACAAGTTTTTGGCGTCGTTGCCGGGGACAGTTTCTTGTTTAAGTCATATTTTGTGATATTAGTAACTCTAAGTAGGCTGAGTTCAAGTTTTATTTCAATTTTGTTATTTATTTCTAGTTAGTTTGATTTATCGTTTTATTATTAATGAGTGCATCATTTTATGACCAGATACCGAAGCACTGAATTATTACCCTTAAATTCGGAAATCGAACGCACTTGTAGAATAAACCGTAAATCAATTAGAACGTCTAATATTATCCGTCCAGAGATGGATAATAATGAACACCTTAATATAAATAATCATGAGGGTATAATAAACCCGAACGAACAAGTTGCTCAAGAAGTTAATCATGCTGCACCACGAATGGCATGTCGTGATTACAATACACCCTTAAGAGGAGGTTTGCAATTTAGTATAACTCGTCCAAATATAACAGCTAATAACTTTAAGATAGACTCTACAATTATGCAGTTAGTTCAACATAATAAGTTTGGGGGTCTTAATCAGGAAGATGCTAATTCTCACTTAAGAACATTCTTAGAGATTTGTGACATGTTTAAGGTTAATGGGGCTACTGATGAAGCAATTCAATTAAGGTTATTCCCATTTTCTTTAGAAGGGAAGGCTAAGGACTGGCTTAATTCACTACCACATGGATCCATAACTACATGGGATCAATTAGTGGAGAAATTTCTAAACAAATATTTTCCACCCTCTAAGACGGCTAAGTTAATTAGGGACATAACCACGTTTGTTCAAAACCATGGAGAAACTCTTTATGATGCCTGGGAGAGGTTTAAAGAGTTGTTAAGAAAATGTCCGCACCACGGTTTAGAACAACACCAACAGGTGTCCACCTTTTATAACGGGTTACAAACAGCTACCATGATTCTAGTTGATGGAGCTGCAGGAAGGTCGTTAATGAAGAAATATCCCGAAGATGCCTACGCCATATTAGAAGACCTTACATCCAATAATTATCAATCCTTTGAAAGGCAAGGAAATAATAACTCAATGGGGGTCCATCAGGTAGATCAATTCACATCTTTAGCGGCTCAGATGGCTTCGCAATTTAATATGATTAACAAAATGTTAGATTCTTTATCTATACCTACACCTAATGCAGCACTTACAGTAGAACAATTAAACCAAATCACTGAAGAAGCCAATTATGTTAGTGGCCAGCAAAGACAAGCAACAAATGAATTTACAAATTATTATCATCTTGATGTGAGAAACCATCCGAATTTTTCATGGAGAAATAATTCGGGGATGAATACACCACCAGGTTTCAATCTTAATTCCAATTCTCATCAAAATCACCATCCAAATACTCAAGGAAATTCAAGAAAACTAACTGATGATTTCATATTAGAAATGTTTCAGAAAAGTGATTCTCGAATAGTTGGCCTTGAATCTTCTATTCGATCTATAGAAAACTCAATAGGTCAACTAGCTAACACATTAAGTTTAAGACCTATAGGTTCATTGCCAGCAGATACAACACCCAATCCTAAAAGAGATGATCAATCTGACCAATGCAAATCGATCGCATTAAGAAGTGGGGTAGAAATCCCAAGTGGAGATGATTTGTTGAAGAAAGTGAGAATGGAGGAAGAGAATGAAATAGTAATGAAAACTAAAGAAAAAGAATTAGAAAATCTATTAGAAAAGAAAGATTCTGAAATAGTGGAAGTAGATAAACCAAATAATAAGAAGAAAGAAATTATATATCCACCTCCACCATTTCCATCAAGGTTAACAAAAACAAAACTTGATAAACAATTTGAAAAGTTTATGGATATCTTTAAAAAGTTAACCATAAACATACCATTCGTTGAAGCACTAGAGCAAATGCCTTGTTATGTGAAATTCATGAAGGACATTTTATCGAAAAAAAGAAGATTTATTGACAAAGAAGTAGTGGCATTAACTGAAGAATGCAGTGCAATATTACAGAAGAAATTACCTCCTAAACTCAAAGATCCAGGAAGCTTTACGATACCTTGTTCTATAGGGGTAACATTTTCTGGAAGAGCATTATGTGACTTAGGAGGCAGCATTAATTTAATGCCATTATCAATCTATATGAAATTAGGACTACCAAAGATTACTCCAACATCTCTCACCCTGCAACTAGCTGATAGAACCTTAGCATTCTCTAAAGGTGTTGTTGAAGATGTGTTAGTTAAAGTGGAAAATTATATTTTCCCTGCAGACTTTGTTGTACCCGATATGGAAGAGGATAGAAATGTACCAATTATATTAGGGAGACCATTTCTAGCTACTGGAAGGACACTCATTGATGTCCAAAAAGGTGAACTGACAATGCGAGTAAACGATGAGGAAGTAACTTTCAATGTTCTTAAGGCTATCAGATTTCCCAATGATAAAGAAGAATGTAATCTCATTGATGATGTAGAACTTCCTAGCAAAATAATACATAAGAATGATGATATGGAAGACAAGTTATTAACAATTTTGATTAATGAAGATTGGGAAGAAGATCCTGAAATGGAAGATTGTGTGAAAGCTTTAGATTCATATGAGAGATTGCCAATTTTTATGAAATCCGAACCTTTAGATAGACCGAGTGAGTTGAAAGTCTTGAAATCATCCATTCTTGAACCTCCAACTTTAGAATTAAAACCTCTACCTGAAAATTTAAAATATGTTTTCCTTGGGGAAGGCCACACTTTACCTGTCATCATCGACGCATCGCTTGACCAAATAAATGAAGAAAAATTGATTACGTGAATTTAAAAGTGCAATGGGATGGACTATCGCTGATATTCAAGGAATTAGCCCTTCCATTTGTATGCACAAGATTTTGTTAGAAGATGATGCTAAGGGATCAGTTGAACATCAACGAAGACTTAGTCCTCCGATGAAAGAAGTAGTACGAAAGGAGATAATTAAGTCGTTAGATGCAGGTATCACTTATCCCATATCAGATAGTAAATGGGTAAGTCCTATACAATGCGTTCCGAAAAAGGGAGGTTTGACCGTTCTAAAAAAATGAAAATAATGAATTAATACCTACTAGAACGGTAACTGGTTGGCGAATTTGTGTTGACTATAGGAAATTAAACAAGGCAACCAGAAAAGATCATTTCCCTTTACCTTTTATTGATCAAGTACTTGATAAACTAGCAGGAAATGAATACTTTTGTTTCTTAGATGGGTATTCAGGGTACAATCAGATAATGGTTGCACCCGAAGCCCAGGAGAAGACGACTTTTACATGCCCATACGGAACTTTTGCATTCCGCAAAATGCCATTTGGACTTTGTAACGCGCCAGGCACATTCCAATGCTGCATGATTTCAATTTTTGCAGATTTGATGGATGAAGGTATCGAAATTTTCATGGATGATTTTTCTGTGTTCGGACAATCTTTCGATGCATGTTTAGAAATATTAACGAAAGCTTTAAACAGATGTGTTCAATCAAATTTGATTTTAAACTGGGAGAAATGCCACTTCATGGTAAGGGAAGGGAGTGTGCTTGGTCATAAAATATCTAATAAAGGTTTAGAAGTAGATCGAGCTAAAATAGAAGTTATTGAAAAACTTCCTCCTCCTAAGAATGTAAAGGGCATTAGAAGTTTCTTAGGACACGCCGGATTTTACCGACGTTTCATTAGACATTTTTCCAAAATATCTAAACCTTTATGTCATCTTCTTGAGAAAGACAATCCTTACATTTTTGATGAATGTTGTTTAGAAGCATTTCAAACTCTTAAGCAAAGTTTAATTTCATCTCCAATTGTTGTAGCCCCTGATTGGTCACTACCCTTTATCTTAATGTGCGATGCCAGTAATTTTGCTGTAGGGGCAGTTTTGGGACAAATGCATGAAAAGGTATTTCACAATATTTACTATGGAAGCAAAACACTAATAAAGAATGCACTCCAAGTTCCTTTCTCAAGGACGAAGGCACTCCAAGTTGTTGTATGAAGGCCTCCGATAGAAAAGAATGCGAAGCCCCTGTATCAAACAACGCTCTCGTCGGAGAGTTAAATATTAGGACAAAGCCTAATACACACAAAGTTAACAAACAATGCACAAGGTATGACGTATAGAAATAATCAAAGCGGTATACAAACTCATACCTGTCACCACATCGTTCTGTTTTATGGCCTCCTGTTGGCCAAGGTTGTACACCCGAGGCTGGGCTGGAGCAGTATGGGATGCGGTTGATTCCACCGCCTTCCCTTTCTCTACCGCATAAGCCGCAACTACTTTCTTGTTGCTGCGGCAGTCATGAGAAAAATGCCCCGGCTTGCCACAATTATAACAGATGAGTGGCCCCCGCCCAGTCGTCATACCTGAAGTAGCAGATTGAGCTGACCCAGAAGGTCGCGCTCTGCTCCTCCACTTACCTCGCCCAGACTTCGCAGAGCTCGGCGCTTTGAACTCTGGCTTGACCACAGCTAATTCCTTCCTGGCTTGGGACCGCTTCATATCCTTCTCTAAGGAACAAGCCGTATTGACCAGGGTCATAAACCCCTGCGTCATGGGCCCCGATAGAAGGAACCGCAACTCTTCCCGCAAACCTTCATAAAACCGGTTGGTCTTTCGAGCTTCATCGGCAAAGGTCACACCTGCGTATCGCCCCAACCGAGTAAACTCATGCAGGTAATCGTCAATCATACGATCGCCTTGAGTCAGACGGTTGAACAGGTTCTCCATTTCAATCTGTTCAGCAGGTGGGAGATACCGCGCCAAAAACAATCTCGTAAACTCGTCAAACGAGACGTCTGTCAGCTGCCTTCCTGCTAGTTGATGCAACTCGAGCTCGTCCCACCATAGCTGTGCTTCCCCATCAAGGAGGAAGGTTGCCAATGTAACTTTCTGCTCTTCCTCCGTAGCAGTGGCCGTCAAGGTATTCCTCACCCTCGCTAGCCAATCCTCAGCTTGCGTCGGGGTTCCTTCTCCCGAGAACGTTGGAGGATGAAAACTCAGAAAGTATTGCAGTTGTTGGTCTGGAGCTCTTCGTGCCCTCACCGACATAGGTTCCGCTGCCACAACAGGCACTGGAGCCACCACAAGGGTAGGAGGTTGTCCAGGGACATGCCCTCCAGGTTGTGCAGTGAACATCGCAAACACTGCTTCAGCTACCATCCTTACTGTCTCATCAGAAGGAGGAGTCGGCACCTCAGCTGGTGCGCTGCTCGCACTCGAACGCGGGGGTCGTGACGGCCCCGCGCCACTCCCATCCGCCTATACATGTGCACAAACATAATTAGCGACTAAGAGATAGCATGGCTCTATAATGGAACACAAAAGTTCCATCTCAATGCTACACACATACATGTAATTCATTCCTAAAGTGGACAATTACTGGTATTTATATTGCTTAACGGCGACGCACACACGTGCTCACCACCCCGTAAAAGAATTCGACCACGAATTCAGACGGAAAGGGATTGAAACGTGTAGCTGATACCAATTTGTAACACCCACCCTGTTACATAGAATATAGCAGTAGGTCCGGCCGGGATCCCACGCCATATTAAACGAACAAAAGAGCATGTTACTTAATTATTCTTAAACAGTTAATATCATAACTATCTCAGCAGACAGAGTTACACAACGGAAACATTTTCTTTCAATTAAAACCAGTGTATACATTGTCCACGACAGTACTAGGAATGAAACACATAACAAGTATTTTACAAGGTTTGTTTACGTAATAAAGGTGGCTTCCAAACATCGGCACGCAGGCCGGCCACACATAAAAAATAGTAAACAAAAGCTTTGGCCTTCAAGGGCCAGTACAACACAGCAGCAGGGGCTTCAACCCGCTATTTCCCGCTAGTCTCGTCAGGACCTGTACAAACAAATCCACCAAGCGGTGGGAAAACAAGTAACCGGTCAGCTTTAGCTGACCCAGATTTATAACGACCCCACCCCATGCTCGGGGTGGCGGTGCTCCTTCACTGCAAGCAAGCTATAGCAACACATATTTCACAGGTGCTTCTAAGTACTGCATAGAAACAATCATCACATACGTCGACTCTCGGCCGCACGTATTGTGCTCTCAAGGCACACTTTGGCACTCTTCCTGAGTTACGCCTTCACACTAAGCATTTTTCGACTCAGCTAACTACTTGAGCTAGGACGTACACACGAATTTCCGGCACTCTTCCATAGCCCGTTGCACCGAGGAGCGACCTCTTCACCACCACTATAGGCGGGTTCGGATCAGCTAGGCCCGTGCTCAATCATCGCGATCAACTCTGCACGATGCGGGTAAGCTTTCACCTGTGCTTGTTTTTCAAAGCGAGGCTCTGCAGGCCCTCCAGCTTTCTCTGCTACTCACCCAGCCTCTCAGACTTAGGTCGCACAGGCTCGCACAATACGCTCCATGGGAGCTACCGCCGGCGCTAACGCTAGCGCCCGACGCTAGCAACAGAATACAATTCTGCTACTATTTTCGGGTATGTTCTGGGAAACCCTTCCAGAACTCTCTGTGCACCTCATAGCATCCAAAACCCGATAAACACATCATTTATGCATATATCACGGAGTCTTATCCGGAGTGCAATAACATATCAACATCACCAATCCAGACCAACCTGTCCAGATGGGCTTCACAAAACATGCCTATGCCTGTACTTCAATTCAGTACTCTATATGCAATTACTACGGGGATAACATCGACCCGTCGGCAGAAATCTATCCACTTGCTAGTGGACATCTGCCTATTACTATGCAAATCAAAGGACGAACATGTCCAAAGATATAAGGGGTGAATCATTACCCTTGCTGTTCGTTTCTGCACCATGACTAGCAAGATAATCGACTGAAATCGAAGATGGCACAACCACGCAAGCGATCTCCTTCACGGAACGACGAATGACTAGCCCCCAACTGACCTCCTTCCTCAGACTCTCAGCCTACCACTCTTGCCAAGGCAGAGGATTCTTCAGAAAATGAGAAGGAAATCCGAAAACCAACGTATATATAGATTTCCGCTACCGCCGACGCTAGCTACTAGCGCCTGGCGCTAGCCCAGAGTCGGTACCGCTCTACCGCTTAAGTATTTGTCGAGAAACGCTACCTCTAGCGCTAGCGCTACCGCCTGCGATATCTGTCTTTGACAAACTTCTCGCGAAATTCCACACTCCTCGAAAGAGGACACATTTCTCGGGAAATGCACTTGTTCCTCGAGAACTAAAAGGATTTCTCGGGAAATGCGCTACCGCCGGCGCTATCACTAGCGCCTGGCTCTATCACTAGCGCCTGGCGCTAGCTCCTTAGCTTCAGCACATTTCCACTTTCTTTGCACACGAAACTTGGGGTCTTACATCTCGTCTGGGTGCGCGTTTTTTTTCAAACACGAGTTTATTCGCCCAAGCATGCATTTTCCGCCCGGAGTCACATTTTCCTCCCGAGCGCACATTTTTTGCCCGGGTCTGAGTTTTTTGCCTGACCGCACGTTTTTTTCAGCTGGGTGCGCATTTCTTCTCCCGGGAGCTCATTTTTTGCCCGGGCGCAGGTTTTTGCCCTGTCGTGCATTTTTTTGCCCGGGCGCGCATTTTCACCTCTGCGCGTATTTTTGCCAGAGTGCGCGTTTTTCGCCGGGGCACACATTTTTTTGCCAGGGCACACATTTTTGCCCGGGCGCACATTTTTCGCCATGACGCACATTTTTTGCCCCATCGCGCGTTTTTCGCCCCTGCGCACATTTTTCTCCATGGCACGCATTTTCGCCACGGCGTGCACATTTTAACCCGACTCGTGTTTTTCGCCCGAGCGCGCACTTTTTTAGCCAGGGCACACTTTTTCGCGCGTGCGTTCATTTTTTGTCCCTACGCGCATTTTTTGCTCCGTCACTCGTTTTTTGCCCGAGCACGCATTTTTTGTCTGGGCACGCATTTTTTTGCCTGAGCACACATTTTTCATCTGTGTGCCCTTTTTTCGCTCGGGAGCACATTTTCTCCCAAGCGTCTTTTTTTTTCATTCGTGCGCGTTTTTTTCTCTAATACAAAAGTGACCGGGTGAACTTTTTTCGTCCTGTTTTTTTTTTGTTCTTATGATTTTCTTCACTTTCAGTTCTTGAAAATCAACGTTTTCAATCCGAACAAACAAAAGTGACAAATGTCAATTCCTGTGGTGAAAAATCATTATGCGGCAAACAACAAAGTTGAATTAAACTCAATATCAATTCCTGCATGTATTGACATTAGATTGAAAACTAGTTCTTAGTGTATGTTTGTTTGGATGATATATATATATTCAAGAATTGGCTTTGAGAATACGAAAATCAATATTGTTGTTCAGATGAACGATTTTACGGCGAAATTAGCTTCAATCTAAATACACTTAAGTGACCAATGCCAATTCTTTTGATAAAAAACCATCATGTCGCGAACAACACAATTGGAATTAAACCTAATATCAATTCTTGCATTTATTGACATTCGATTGAAAGCTAATTCTTGAAAACCAATGTCTTCCAAACAAACAAACCCTTAGGTCACGTTCGTTTGGATGAAATTGAATTTGGATATTGAAATTAAGTTCAATTTCAATTCTATTATGAAATGGAATTTGTCTAATTTCAATTATAGTGTTTGCCCAATAAATAGAATTGAAGAATATTATGAAATTAATTAATTTTGTTGTTCGTTTGTTAGATAAAATTTAATCTAAGAATTATTAATTTTATCAATTGCGATGAAGAATCTGATGGGGTTCCCCAAAAATAATACGGTCGAACTGTAGTTTTTTGCACGACCTTGACCTGCTCGCCGACACAATTTCAACGGACCCATTCTCGCGGAATTCCGAGTCCGTTTGGTCCTCCAAACTGATGCCGAAGCGAATGTGCGCCCATGTACACATGTTGTAACATCCCGACTTTTATTGGGTCACTAGACCCTAGTGAGCCCAATAAAAGTAGGCCCGAACGATAAAAAGTGACCCGATATAGGATTGTGTACTAGGAGACTCCGATCTGACTCCCGTCAGCTCCGTTAGACTCGTATAATCGATACGAGTGTAATGGAGCTCGTCCCTTTCCAATCCGAGGTCGTTTGGAGAAAACAACTGTTTTAAGTATCGTTGTGAGTCACAACTAAGTCGTTGGGGGTACGGTGACCAAATGTACTCCGATTTGACTTCCGTCAGTTCCGTTAGACTCGTATAATCGATGCAAGTGTAATGGAACTCGTTCCATTCCAATCCGAGGTCATTTGGAGAAAACGACCGGTTTGAGTATTGTTGTGCGCCGGAACTAAGTCGTTGGGGTACGGTGACCAAATGTACTCCGATCTGACTTCCATCAGTTCCGTTAGACTCGTATAATCGTTACGAGTGTAATGGAACTCATTCCATTCCAATCCGAGGTCGTTTAGAGAAAACGACCATTTTAAGTATTGTTGTGCACCGCAACTAAGTCGTTGGGGTACGGTGACCAAATGTACTCCGATTCAACTTCTGTCATTTCCGTTAGACTTGTATAGTCCACACGAACGTCACAGAACTCGTTGCCCGTCAAGCTGAGTTCATACGGAGAATATGCCCATTTTGGATTATGCATGCCGCTTCGGCACAACGCACGAAATACAGAGCGCACGAACTCGGAATCGACCACAGTAAATCTTGATGGACCCCCGGGACCATGGAGGACCTCACCCTAAGTTGACTTTGGTCACCCCCCCAAGCTTGAAAGTTTGGAAAAAAAGAAGAAAAGGTGGGGGGGGGAGGAGAGAGAATCTCCTCCCCCCAAGGGAGGAGGGCTGCCCATGAGTGGGCAGCCCCTAGGGTAGTGGAGGGGGGGGGGGGGGGGGGGGGGGGGGGGGGGGGGGGGGGGGGGGGGGGGGGGGGGGGGAGAAAATATATCCCCCACCCACCCTCCCTTTAGTCCCACACCGTGGGTAAAGGGAGGGAGGGCCCCCTCCTCTCCTATAAAAGGGGGGGCCCAGCCCTTCCCCTGAGCCCACCCCCCTTCCAACCTCCTCCCCCTCCCCTGTCGGCAAGCCCTCCCCCTCCCATGCCGGAGCTCCTCCCAGACGAGCCACCACCACCTCTCCCCCATGGCCAGCCTCCCCTCAGCCCCCCCCCCCCCCCCCCCCCCCCCCCCCCCCCGAGCCCCTCCTCCACAGGTGGAGAACCTCTCCCTCCTCCTTCCTACCTCCCTGAGGCAGCCTCCTCCCCATCGCCGGAGCGCCGCCAGCCCCACCCGAAGCTTGCCCAGGTTTGGGTGGGGAGGGCTGGTCGTGAACCTCGCACCCTCAGCGTCGGTGGTGGCGCTGGGGGAGCAGGTCCCCACCCGTGTTGAAAATGTTGAAGTGGAAGTTTTGGAAGTTGGCGGTCTGGTAGGTGGTCGGGCAGTCTGGTGTGACCGAACGACCTGGCGGTCTCCAGTTGCGGTTTGACATGTTGTTGTCTAGCCGGTCTCCTGGTGATCCGGCGTGACTGCTGCATCTCTCTCCTTGGATGCTGAAGTGAGGCCGCGCGGTCTGGTCTGTGACCGCGTGGCGGGCTGACCACTTCAGGGTTGTGCCGGTCTCGTGTGACCGCACAGGTTGGTTTAGGTTTCCAGAAGCCGGTCTGATGGCTGTTCGGGTTCCTGGTGGTGATCGCTGACTAAGGCATCTTAGTCGAGCGGTCTCTGTTCGCGGTCTCAGGAGGAGGCTGGCAGGCGAACAGGTTGTGTTCGATGGGGCGTTGGCGAACAAGTTGTGTTCGCGGTCTCGTTGGCGAACACTGGTGGTGGGCGACTTCATTGTGGGAGTGGCGATCTCCCGCGGTCTGTTGTTGAAGTCGCCGATCTCACCTAAGCAGAATGATCTGTTGCTGATCGCGCGGGTTGACCGGTTCTGGTCGCGCGATCTGGAGGGTGGTGATCCTATCTCATAGGGTGGTGACTGGATCAGGTCTCACGCCTATAAATAGGAGCCACTGTAGCAGCTTTAATATCACACCAAGTGTAAGCTGAGTTCGCTTTTGTTCCAGCGGTCTAAATCCTTGTGACCGGGCGGTCTGCTGATTGAATTTTCCTTGTGTAGCTTCTGCGGATAGTGCGGGCAGCAGCGATCACCTCTTCCTCTGAAAGTGTTTGGGCGGTCTCGCGGCTTGCAGTGTGGGTTGTTGGAGTTCGGGAGAATCAGTGTAGTTCGGAAGGAGGTCGCGGAAGCTCAGCGGTCAGGAGTGTTGATCAGTGACCGACAGAGTCTGCGGTCAGGCAACTTAGCATAGATCGGCAAGCTGACCGCGCGGTCTGCGGTCTCAGTTATCTTTTCTTCAGCATTGTATTTTTCTCTTTGGTTTTGTGTACTGGCGAAATCATGTATCGCCATGTATACCTCGCTATGTTATGAAGATTGCAATTATCAATAAAGACTCTATTTCCTTCATGTGCTTCTGGTTGTTTGGCTTGTGAACTCTTAAGTTGTACAATTCCTGCTCACTCCATAAAGATTTGAAAAATTTCACATGGTATCAAAGCCATGTTGGAGTGGATAGAGCAGTGATCAACTTAGAGTAGCCATCGCCTTTGTGAAGAAGGAACCAGTGGTAGAGCCATGGAAGGAGGGTTTGCTAGATGTCTTGGAATTGAGATGCTCACGTCAACCAACTTCAAGAAGTGGAAGTCGTGCATGCAGAGCTATCTTCTGGGTGAGGACCTTTGGGAGGTTGTTGGAGGAGACAGTACTCAGGAGGTTGCCTCAGAAGGGGATAATGGTCAGGAGGTGAGGAATTGGAGAAGAACTAATGCGAAGGCTGAGTTCACTCTGAAGCGAGCAATCTCACCTGATTTGTTTGATCACATCTTGGGGTGTGGATCAGCTGCGGAAATCTGGAGAGCCCTGGATGTACTGTTTAACAAGAAGAATGTAGCGAGGCTACAGTTTCTGGAAAATGAGCTGGCAAGGTCGGCTCAGGGAGATCTTTCTATCTCAACGTTCTTTCTGAAAATGAAGAACCTCTGCGCTGAGATTTCAGCACTGGATCCTGATGAGCCAATCTCTGAGGCGAAGTTGAAGAGGCACATCATCCGCGGCTTGCGAAAGGAGTATGTGGCCTTTGTGACGTCGGTGCAGGGCTGGGCAAATCAACCATCCTTGCTGGAGCTGGAGAATCTACTTGCGTCGCAGGAGAGCCTGACAAGGCAAATGGCGGGAGTGTCAGTGTCTGGGGGAGATGGCGAGGTGCTCTTCTCAGGAAAGAAGAAGAGATGGGATAAGAAGAAGAAGACCGCTGGAGGCAATGGGCCTTCAACTTCTGGACAGCAGGAGAGAGTCTATGCTCCTAAGGCTGACGGGAAGAAGAAGGGAGAAGGTCCCAAGTGCTTCAAGTGCGGCAAGTTCGGTCACATTAGGAAGGACTGCAGGATGAATACTCAGTCAGGGCATGCTGCTGAGAAGGAGGAAGCTGAGGCCAGGCAGGTTGATGGAGGATGGGGAGGAGCCATCTCGGCTTCTATTGGAGCTACGACTCCTATCAACTATCAAAAGGACTGGATCGTGGACTCGGGGTGTGGTCATCACCTCACCGGGGACGAGTCGAAGCATTCCTCAGCGCAGCCCGAGAAGGTGGGGGGTAATAATGCAATCATTACTGCTGATAATACTGTACATGCAGTCGAGAAGGTGGGGGTTGTTTCCTTGGGCAGTGATAGAGGGACACTAACGTTGAAGAGTGTCTATCATGTGCCCAGAATGAGGAAAAACCTCTTCTCCGTGACCAACGCTGTAGACGCTGGGTATTACGTTTTGTTCAGCCCAACAGAAGTGAAGTTTCTACGTAACGTTGAGGCTGTGAAGGCCGAGGTCGTTCATGTCGGTAGGAGGGTGAAAGACATGTTCGTTTTATCGACCAGTTCTTATGTTGATAAGATGATGATGAATGATGGTGCCGTGATATGTCACGAGAGGTTGGGGCACGTAGGGATGGATAAGCTGAAAGTTATGACGATCAAAGGTCTGGTCAATGGTCTGCCTAATCTATCTTCCTACAGTGACGGTCACGTTTGCGAGGGATGTCAATTCGACAAGTCTCATCGGCTGCCGTTTGATAAGTCGCAGACAAGGTGTAGTGTGCCGTTGGAGTGCATCCACGGTGACTTGATGGGACCGACTGCTATCCCAAGCCTCGGAGGCAGCAGATATATGCTGGTGTTGATCGACGATCACACTAGATATGTCTGGGATTATTTTCTGAAGGAGAAGACAAAGGCGTTTGCCAAGTTTGTGGAGTTCAAGGAGCTTGTGGAGGGTCGGCTAGGCCTGCGGGTGAAGAAGCTGAGGACTGACAACGAGGGGGAGTTCACCTCTGGTGAGTTCTCTAGTTTTTGCAGGAAGACAGGCATCCAGAGGGAGCTCACTTGTGCACATACTCCACAACAAAACGGAGTTGCAGAGCGGAAGATCCGTCATCTGACGGAGACCTGCAAGTGTTGGCTGCATGCCAAGAGTATCCCAAGGTCCTTCTGGGCGGAGGGAATGTCTTGTGCTGCCTACGTCATCAACAGGATGCCTCTAAGTCCCATCAACATGCTGACACCGCATGAGATGATGTTCAAAGAAAAGCCAAGCGTGGAGCACCTTCGGGTGTTTGGTTCTACCTGCTATGTGCACGTTCCAGATGCTCTTCGGACGAAGCTAGATGCGAAAGCAAGGAAGCTAGTCTTCGTAGGTTATGATGATCGGAAGAAGGGCTGGAAGTGCATGGACCCGGAGATGCAGAGATTTGTTATATCTCGCGACATCGTGTTCGATGAGGTGACATCGTACAAGGGAATCTCTGGTGTTGAGCTACCAGAAAGCAGGGTGGAGGAGCCGGAGAGGGATGTAGAAAATCTTCAGGTGGAGCTACCTGTGTCACCAGGTGGTCCATCCATTTCTAGTTCTGAGACGGAGGCTTCTGGATCAAGGAGCAGGGGGAGCGATGCTCCGAGTACGTCTGGAAGAGGAGCTAGGGAAGAAGCAGCTGAAGACAATGCGATTCAGGGGAAGTCGTTGAGGAGATCAAATCGAACGATCACCGCCCCTGATTGCTATACAGGAGGAAACATGGTGAGCTTCGTCTCTTGTTTCTTTGCTGGTCCCTTGGATGAGAGGGAGCCGTCGAGCTTTGAGAAGGCTAGAGGCGTGAAGGAGTGGGACACTGCTATGCAAGAAGAGATGTCAGCTCTCGAGAAGAATGAGACCTGGTCTCTGGTGCCCAGGCCTAAGGGCACCACTCCTGTGATATGCAAGTGGGTCTTCAAGCTGAAGAAGAAAGCTGACGGCAGTATCGAGCGATACAAGGCTCGCCTTGTGGCTCGGGGATTCTCGCAGCAATACGGTGAAGACTACGAAGAGACATTCAGTCCAGTGGTGAAAATGACTTCAGTTCGATTCATCATTGCCTTGGCGGCGTTCAATGGATGGGAGATTTGGCAGCTCGACATTAAGAATGCCTTCTTGTACGGCGAGATCGACAAGGATATCTTCATGGTCTAGCCGCCAGGCTTCGTATCTGAAGATTTTCCAGACTATGTCTGCAAGCTGAAGAAGGCCCTGTATGGGTTGAAGCAAGCGCCGAGGGCGTGGTACGGGATGATCACAGAATATCTTTTATTCTATGGATTTGGTGCTTCAGACTCTGACTCGAGCTTGTTCGTCAAGAAGAGCAGGGAGCTTCAAGTCATCGTGCTGCTTTACTTCGACGACATGATCGTGACGGGGAATTCAAAGGAGGAGGTAGCAAAGCTTCGGGCTGAGCTATCTATCAGGTTTGAGATGAAGGACTTAGGTGAACTTCACCACTTCCTCGGACTCGAAGTGCAGAGGAAGGAAAGTGGAGTGCTGGTATCCCAGGCTGGATATGCGGAGCGAATCGTAGAGTGATTCAGCGTGAAGGAAGGGAAGTGCATCTCTACACCTCTAGAGAAGGCCATGAAACTTCGGAAGGATGAGGGGAGGATTCTGCAAGATCCGTTGGTGTTCCGAGCTCTGGTTGGGAGCTTGATCTATCTGACGATCACTAGGCCGGATATTGCATATGCAGTTGGCAGGGTGAGTCGATATATGGCGGAGCCACGGATGCCTCATCTGCTAGCGGCCAAGAACATTCTGAAGTATGTCAAGGCGACCTAGGATATGGGTCTCCTATACAGGAGGGATGCGGGCTTCGAGGTGCATGGGTACATGGATGCTGATTACGAGGGAGATTTGGATGATCGGAAGTCGACGTCTGGATTCGTCTTTATGGCGGGCCCCACGGCTATATCATGGTGCAACAAGAAGCAGGATTTCGTGTCGGTCTCCACCACATAAGCGGAATATAAGGCTTCGGCCTTGGCAGCTCAAGAAGCCATCTGGCTTAGGAGGTTGGTGGGAGATGTACATAAGGAGGTTCGGGAGCCAACTCTGCTCCGCGGTGACAATGAGAGTGCTCTCAAACTAGTGATAATCCAGCCTGTCACGCGAGGACCAAACATATTGAGATCGAGCATCACTTCATTCGGGAGAAGGTGCTGGAGGGGTCTCTTTCGCTCGAGCATGTTAGGAGTCAGGACAACATTGCAGACATATTCACAAAGGCGCTGGCAAAGGGTCCGTTCACTCGGCTACGGAGTTTACTTGAGCTGTTTTCAACTTCCCACTTCAAGGGGGAGTGTTGAAAATGTTGAAGTGGAAGTTTTGGAAGTTGGCGGTCTGGTAGATGGTCGGGCGGTCTGGTGTGACCGCACGACCTTGCGGTCTCTAGCTGCGGTCTGACATGTTGTTGTCTAGCCAGTCTCCTGGTGATCCGGCGTGACTGCTTCTCTCTCCTTGGATGCTGAAGTGAGGCCGCGCGGTCTGGTCTGTGACCGCGTGGCGGGCTGACCACTTCAGGGCTGTGCCGGTCTGGTGTGACCGCAAAGGTTGGTTCAGGTTTCCAGAAGCCGGTCTGATGGTTGTCTGGGTTCCTGGTGGTGATCGCTGACTAAGGCATCTTAGTCGAGCAGTCTCTGTTCGCGGTCTCAGGAGGAGGCTGGCAGGCGAACAGGTTGTGTTCGATGGGACGTTGGCGAACAAGTTGTGTTCGCGGTCTCGTTGGCGAACACTGGTGGTGGGCGGCTTCATTGTGGGAGTGGCGATCTCCCGCGGTCTGTTGTTGAAGTCGGCGATCTCACCTAAGCAGAATGATCTGTTGCTGATCACGCGGGTTGACCAGTTCTGGTCGCGCGATCTGGAGGGTGGTGATCCAATCTCATAGGGTGGTGGCTGGATCAGGTCTCACGCCTATAAATAGGAGCCACTGTAGCAGCTTTAATATCGCACCAAGTGTAAGCTGAGTTTGCTTTTGTTCCTGCGCTCTAAATCCTTGTGACCGGGCGGTCAGCTGATTGAATTTTCCTTGTGCAGCTTCTGCAGATAGTGCGGGCAGCAGTGATCACCTCTTCCTCTGAAAGTGTTCGGGCGGTCTCGCGGATTGCAGTGTGGGTTGCTGGAGTTCGGGAGAATCAATGGAGTTCAGAAGGAGGTCGTGGAAGTTCAGCGGTCAGGAGTGTTGGTCAGTGACCGGCAGAGTCTGCGGTCAGGCAGCTTAGCAGAGATCGGCAAGCTGACCGCGCGGTCTGCGGTCTCAGTTATCTTTTCTTCAGCATTGTATTTTTCTCTTTGGTTTTCTGTACTGACGAAATCATGTATCGCCATGTATACCTCGCTATGTTATGAAGATTGCAATTATCAATAAAGACTCTATTTCCTTCATGTACTTCTGGTTGTTTGGCTTGTGACTCTTAAGTTGTACAATTCCTGCTCACTCCATAAAGATTCGGAAAATTTCACAACCCGGGGACCTTAGCTCCGACGAGAGGAGGCGGCAGGGCAGCCGTAGGACGCGCCTCCGGCGGCACCCGCACCTTTCTCCCCCTCCCTCCCCGTTTCCTGTACGGGGTAAAGGCCACCCCCGGCGGCGGCCGGCGGCGCCAGGTCGCCGGACCCCCGCCAGAGGTTAGCCCCCTCCCCGACGCCCCAGCCAGGGGCGGCAGGGGAGGCTCCCCCAGCAGAGGAGGTGACGCAGCAAGCTTGCATGGCACATGCAGGCTGCGTCACTGCCCCCGCCTCCCTTTCTTTCCTTTTTCCGGCGGTGGCCGGCGGTGTCAGGCCGCCGGGCCACCACCGGAGTGGTCGCCGGCCCCAGCCGGCCGCTGCCCGGCGGCGGCAACAGCCGCCTCCTGTGGTATCCCCGCGGGATAGCAGGGGCCGTCCGATCTCCATGATGAGATCGGGCAGCCCCCACTTCATTAATTCCCGCACCCTGCGTGAACTTCTGTGCCCCCCACAGCGGATCCGCCCAAATCCGCTGTGGGGGGGGGGGGGGGAGGGAAGGGCACGCGGTACAACACCCTCCCGCCTCTTCCCTTTCCTCTAACCGCACCCCAAAAAGCCTTTCCCCTTATTTATTTTTCTAAGGGTGAATGTGGCATCTCTGGAAAAAAATTCCCAACATGAAAAATGTTCCCCACTGGGAGGGGCACCTCCTGTAATATTTTGAGATTTTTAAGTGGAGTTTTGCTATTTTTAAACCCCTATACAAGGTTTATTTGAAGGAATTAAAAGCCAAATGAATTTGGAAAATTCCCCCAAAAATTATGGACTCTAATTAAGGGTATTTTGCAACTACTACCAAAGTTTGAAGGTGTGACCTTTTCTTTTGGCCCTTTAAAAGTCTTTTACGAGCAAAATAAATGCCATAAAGTGAGCAAATTTAATTGGGATAAATCGGCAGACTCGCGACGCGTAATTTAGCTACATAGTAAAAATTATGAGTATCGATCTAAGGAATCGACTAAGTAAAAGTGCCGACGTGCAATTAAGGTCGCAATCGCGAGGCGACACCGCCAAATCAATAACATCAAGATATTTAAAAAATGTGAACCTAAGGCACACTGAAATAAGGAATCTCATAAAATTTAAGCAAGCTCCTATGAACGGAGAAAAGACCCCAATGAACGGGGATTGAACGGAACTTCCTCCTTAGAACGGAGTCGACATTGAAGCCTCCAGTTATGGAGTGATTGGACTACTAACCCTTTTATTTATTATGCTCTCCAGTCTCGTACTGGTCCTGCATTTACTTTCTGTATTTATTCTTAAATCCAGTCTCGCACTGGTCCCCCTACTTACGCTTTCTGTTTATTCTTTTAGTAATCCAGTCTCGCAATGATCCCCTTACTTTTATTTTTGTTCAGTAATCCAGTCTCGCACTGGTCCTTTATTTACTGCTTTCTATACTTTTAGTAATCCAGTCTCGTACTGGTCCTGCATTTACTTTCTGCATTTATTCTTAAATCCAGTCTCGCACTGGTCCCCCTACTTACGCTTTCTGTTTATTCTTTTAGTAATCCAGTCTCGCACTGGTCCCCTTACTTTTATTTCTGTTCAGTAATCTAGTCTCGCACTGGTCCTTTATTTACTTCTTTCTGTACTTTCAATACTCCAGTCTCGTACTGGTCCTATTATTTCGGCCAATGCTTCCCGCCTTTCTTACTGCTTATGTTGCACTTTATATATTTTAGTGCTAACCTCGGTCCTACGTTGGCAAACAGTGCTTCTCCTCCTTTTTGTGAGGCCTTAGTTGAGGAAAACCCGGAGTTGAGTCCCTCCTCCTGAGTTAGCCCCAAATAAGGAGCCCTGTTACAGCCGAGCCTCCCGATCAAAAGTCGAGTAACCAGTCGAGTTAAGAATGTCGCGTCGGACTTAAAGCGCTTACTCTTGTTTAAGCTATTTGAAGATTGTTTGTTGTGAAAGTGGCGGGTCGGTCACACCCGCAGACCATTCGTACCGGTGCGGGAGGGTTGGCGACTCGTGACGACAGGGAGATGTGCATAGCGGGTTATCACCACTCCAAACCCGCATTTTTGCCTCCACTGGTCGGCCTAAATCTCGGAATCGCTAGATGCCGCTCACATCCAGTTAGTACACCAAGTTGTACAGGAGGGCCTGAGCGATACAGTACGACTACATTCAGAAGTGGCAGGACTGGCCACTGTCACCGACGGCCACATCGGTGAGGCCCGCGGGGTTCTCTACCCCTCTTGAAGCGAAGCGGTCCAAACTGTGTCGACACAGGGTTGTGTATGTGTAGGTTTGAATACCTGGGTGCGAGTGTGTGCAAGATAGAATTGCCTTTATTACAAACTGCGCGTCTATGTTACCTCGCAGAAATTATGGTTGGTTGGCCCTATACATATGCGTGCGTGTGTGTGTGTGTGTATAGGTTTGCCTGCTGCTAACCCTCTACCTTGCTTCAACTATCTATTTCTGTACTTTATCCTGCCCCCAAGATATAGATCTGGAGAGGGAATGCATTTTCCACTTAGCTCTGTGACTAACGGTTATTCTTATAACCATTCACAGGAGATGAGACAGCGCGAAGCCCCCGCACCGCAGGATGACTTATCGGCCTTAGAGATGGCCCGATCGGATACTCCAGCCTCGTCCCCTGTCTTTCGCGATGTGAGTCCTAGAGTATAGGACTAGCTTAGGAGTATTTTGTTATAGTTATGTGTAACCCACGAGGCACTTGTTGTAAACAATAGGTCACGACCTTTTCTCTTTATGTAAATATAAGTTGTGCGCTTAGTTCCCTATTCTATTGCTTCTCCTATGTGATTCTGATGTGTTGTTGTGATTCTTGTGCCTAATAAGGCGACCACTCAGTGCTTGAGAGGGTGGGCCATTGCCATCCGGGAAGCGCTAGTGGCCGTCCTTGGGCAGTCAGATCCCCCTCCCTGAACCTGGTTCAGTTTTGGGGAGGGGGGTCTTACACATGTCACCTTCTCCCTAATCATTGGGGAGAGGGTAACCACACCCCTAATAAAGGGGGGGGGGGGGGGGGACTGCACCCCCCATCATGGGGGTGCGGGAAACTACCTCTCGCATGGCTTGCTTAGGCCATGCGGTCTCCACCTCACGGTCAGAGCCGCCTAAGCGCACGACCAAAGGCCGTGCGGTCGCCACCTTGCAAGCGATGCGGCCTCCACCGCACAGCAGGCTCAGGTCGTGCGGCGACCACCGCACGACCGGAGCCTAATGGCCCACTCTGGCCATGTGGCAGGCGCCGCACAACCAGAGCCGCATGGCTGTGCGGCCTCTGCCATATGGCCAGAGCCGCGCATGCGCATGGCCGGAGGGGCTATGTCGGCCGCGTGACACCCACTGCATGGCTGCCTCCACCGTGCGGGCTGTGACAGCCGCGTGACACCCATTGCATGGTCGGAGTCGTATGGCCCACTCAAGCCGTGCGACCTTTGTCGCACAGCTGGAGACGCATGCCCCCCCCCCCCCCCCCCCCCCCCCCCGCCGGTGCGCAGCCTCTACACGACCGGAGGCCACGCATGTCGTGCATGTTTTGTGGCTCATGCATGTCGCACAACGTGAGCGGGCATGCCACATGTTGTGCATGGGCCATGCAGGCCTAGCCCGCCTTCCACCTCCGCGTCGTCGGCTGCACCGCACTCGTCTCCTGCCACCGCTCTTGCCACCGGCCTCTCTGCCAGCCTCGCCATGCTCGTCACCCGCCACCGCGCTTGTCGTCCCTCCCCATGGTCCTCGCTCGTCGCACACCTCTGCGCATGCATGTGCCATGCATGGCCCATCTCTCCCTCCTCCACGTCGCCGGCCTTGCCGCGCTCATCACCCACCGTCGCACTCACCGCCGGCCTCACCGCGCTCATCACCCATCAACGCGCTACTCACTACCACCGCACTCGTCGCTCTCCACCGGATGCCGCTCCATCGGCCTCGCTACACTCGTCGTTCGCCATCTCCATATGAGTGCGCATAGTAAAATCCACCACCCCGGTAGTACGCCTAGCCCAATTTATGTTTATATGTGTGCACATAGCGAAATCTCCACAATATGTGTGTGCATAGCCAAATTTATGGTCATACGTGTGCTCATAGCGAAATCCCCATAATATGGGTGCACATAGCCAAATTTATGGTCATAGGTGTGCGCATAGTGAAATCCACATAATATGGGTGTGTATGGCCGAATTTATAGTTATGGACTTATGGGTGTGCGCATAATGAAATCTCTCATCATTTCCCAACGCTTGCTTCCGAGAGTCGAAGGTGTCCTTCAACTCCCAACGCTTGCTTTCGAGACTTGAAGATCTCCTTCAGCTCCCAACGCTTGCTTCTGAGAATCGAAGATCCTCTTCAGCTCCCGACGCCCGCTTCCGAGACCAGAGATACCCTACAACTCCATACGCTCACTTCCAAGAGCCAGAGATCTTCTTTAGCTCCTGACGCTCATTTCCGAGAACCAGAGACCTCCTTCAGCTCCCGACGCTCGCTCTCGGGACACGAAGTTTTCATCCACCGCTCGAGTCCAGAAAAATTGTAGCTACCTCTAGACTGCTTCCAAACGCATCCTCCACCATCACATTCATGCCGACCTCTACGGTTCCGAAGAGCTATTGTAACGAGTGGTGGCTTGTCACCCTCTATAAGATAACTTTTGTAACTCTCAAAGATGATAGTGGAATTTGGCTGGCACAGTCACGACCCTGTGATTTTTCCCCTTTTCGTGGTTTTTCCATGTAAAATATTGCTTGTCAGCCATTGGTACTTTTCTGTGACTGTTTGCGTACTCGATCCACTCCCGAGCAAGGACGGTCCATCTCGACCAGTTAACGAGCACCTCAGGTGACCTGCAATAGTTTGGCGTTGTCTGTGGGAACATGTTCCCAAAACTCTACAAAGACTCTCTGAAAATATTATTTGCTTCACAACAATACTCGTGACTGACGGCTATGATAAGAAAGAGTGACCGAACCACCGAAGGATCGATCCCAGGGGGACGCGTCGACCCAGATTCCTCTCATTCGCTCATCAATGAACCTCTCACAGGAGAGATGATGCTCGCCCCCATCACTGCATTGGAAGGATGCATGAGACAGTTGGAAGAGCAGCATGCCGAGATGCTCGCCCTTTTGAGAAACCTAGGAGCCCATCGAGCTCCTATTCCTCCCCCGCACCGGTCAATCCACCTCCCTTAGCTCTGAACCATGCTCCGCTAGAAGAAGTCGCTCGAGAGGAAAATTTCTACGAAGAAGAGTTCTCCAACGCGGCCAGCTCCAGGCATCCCGCTCGGCCATCCAGGTTCCCTGGGACTGACTTTCATCACCACCAACAGGAAGCAGCAGACGGAGGTTACGAAGTTGGAAGACTCACTCGCGAAGAGATATGCAAAGTGATTGTAGTAGAGTATGGACAGATCGGTCTTGCCCTCCGCACACCTCCGCACATGCATGTTCCATGCATGGCCCCTCTCTCTCCTCTACGTCATCGGCCTTGCCACGCTCATCACCTGCCGTCGTGCTCGCCACCGGCCTCACCGCGCTCATCACCCACCGATGCACTTGTCACCACGCTCATCACTCGCCACTATGCTCATCGCCCGACGCCGCACCGCCGACCTCGCCGCACTCATCGTCTGCCATCGCCATATGGGTTCGCATAGTAAAATCCACCACAATGGGGGTATGCCTAGCCCAATTTATGGTCATAGGCGTGCGCATAGCGAAATCCCCACAATATGGGTGTGCATTGCCAAATTTATGGGCACACGTGTGCGCATAGCGAAATCCCCATAATATGGGTGCACATAGCCAAATTTATGGTCATAGGAGTGCGCATAACGAAATCCCCATAATATGGGTGCGCATTGCCAAATTTTTAGTTATGGGTGTGCGCATAAGGAAATCCCCCATCATGGGGGTGCACATAGCCAAATTTATGGTCATACGTGTGCGCAAAGTGAAATTCCCATAATATGGGAGCGCATAGCTAAATTTATGATCATAGGTATGCGCATAGTGAAATCCCCATAATATGGGTGCGCATAGCCAAATTTGTAGTTATGGGTGTGCACATAACAAAATTCCCATCATGGTGGGGTGCGCATAACCAAATTAATAATCATTGGACTGCGCATAGCTAAATCCACATCATGGAGGTGCGTTTAGCCAAGTAATGATCATGGGTGTGCGAATAACAAGTCTCATAAGGCAACTTAATTACCAAAATGCCCTCTCAAAATCTATAAAAAGGGACTCAAAGCTCTCATTCAAGGGGACCTTGCCTCCTACGCCCAAGAGAGCTCCAAAGGATTCCCTCGAAGATCTCCTTGTGCGGTTGAAGAAATCCTCGAAGACCTCTTTCGGCTTCGAAGATTGCTTGAAGATTTCCTTCCGAGACTCGAAGATCTCCTTCAGCTCCCGACGCTTGCTTCCGAGACTCGAAGATCTCTTTCAGCTCCCGACGCTTGCTTCCGAGACTCGAAGATCTCCTTCAGCTCCCGACGCTTGCTTTCGAGACTCAAAAATATCCTTCAGCTCCCGACGCTTGCTTCCGAAACTCGAAGATCTCCTTCAGCTCCCGACGCGCGCTTCCGAGACTCGAAGATCCCCTTCAGCTCCCGACGTCCGCTTCCGAGAACAAGAGAACCCCTACAGCTCCCGACGCTCGCTTCCAAGAGCCAGATATCTCCTTCAGCTCCCGACGCTCGTTTCTGAGAACCAGAGATCTCCTTCATCTCCCGATGCCAACTCTCGGGACACGAAGTTCTCGTCCCACTCCACGAAGGTCTCCCAAAGGACAGCTCAAAGTCTTCTCCCAACTTCGCAGCTCGAGTCCAGAACACATGTAGCTGCCTCCAGACTGCTTCCAATCGCATCCTCCTCCATCACATTCCTGCCGACCTCTACGGTCCGAAAGAGGTGTTGTAACGAGTGGTGGCCCTTCACCCTCGAAAAATAACTTTTGTAACTCTCAAAGAAGATAGTGAAATTTGGCTGGCACAGTCCCGCCCCGTGGTTTTTTCTCTTTTTTGCGGGGTTTTTCCACGTAAAAGCTTGCTTGTCAGCCGTTAGTACTTTTCTGTGACTGTTTGCATGCTCGATCCACTCCAGAGCTAGGATGGTCCGTCTCGATCGGTTCACGTGCGCTTCGGGTGACCCGCAATAGAACCAAACATTTTCTCAAATATATTACGAAAAACCTAATATTCACTCGCATATATTATGAAGAACCAAACATTTTTTCACATATAATGACATTAATTATAGCACAATGCATTCAATAAAAAGCCAACTTTTTGCCTAGGAGAAAAATGTGCGCCTGTTAAAAAAATGCGTGCCCGACCGAAAAATGCATGCCAGGGTAAAAAATTCGCGCTAGGGCAAAACGTGCACTCGTACAAAAAAACACTCACGTGAGCAAAATGCTTGCTCGGGTGAAACAAATACGTGTATGCCAGGGAGAAAAATGTGCTCTCTGGTGAAAAATGTGCGGTAAAGTTAAAAACGCGCATCCAAACAAAAAACGGGCACCGGGACAAAAAAACGTGCCCGACCAAAAAATGTGCAACCTTGAAAAAATGCACGGCCATGAGAAAAAATGCACGCCCGGGCGAAAATGTTCTCGGGCGCAAAATGCGCGCACGAGCGTAAAATGTGCACCCGAGCGCAATAACGCTCGCCGAGGCGCAAAATGCGCGCCCAAGAGAAAAGCGCGCAAGCCGGGGCGAAAAGCGCGCAAGTGAAAAATTGCGCACCCAGGCGAAATACACGCGTTAGGGAAAAATACGCGCGACAGGGCGAAAAAATGCGCGACCGGGCAAAAACAATTGCCAGGGTAAAAAAATGCACCCCTGGCAAAAGTCATGTCACTGCCTAAATTATTCAATTCTTATATAGATTGTAAAGAATTGACTTTAGTTCAAAATGAATTTCATGAAATTTTAAGCGCGCAAACGAACAACAACAAAATTGGAATTAAACTTTCAATTACAATTATAGGATCTCAATTTCGTTCAAACGAACAGACCCTTATGGTCCGTTCGGCGCGCTGGAATTGGTTTTCTGGAATTGTCTTTGGGTTCTAGAAAGCCAATTCCGCTGTTCAATGTGCGAGAATTGGAAATGGTTTTGCTTTGAGAACCAAAACCAAGGTTTTTCATTTCAACCTAAAACCGCACACACCAAAAACATATATCCTGCGCTCGGTTTTCGCTGGTTTCCGCCTCCCGCATTAGATTTCCCATTTCGATTTCCTCGTCCATGTATCTTCTTCCTCCATCTCTTCTTCTTCTTCTTCTTCCTCTTACTCCATTTTTTGGATTAATCTTTTCCCGATCTTCCTCATTCCTTATTTTTTTTTGTTTTGTGTTGGATTTAGACGTTAGATCTGGTTATTGTCCGTGGTTTAGGTCTGGATGTTGTTAGATCTGGATCCCTCTCTCACTTTTTTTACTAGATTTCGATTTTAGCTCTGGATTTTGATGGTAGATATGGATTTAAAACTGTATTGTGTGCTGCTCTTTACTCGCTCCAGGCTTCTCATGCAGTCTTCTACTGCCGATGATCTCAACTGTGTATATACATATATTAAATATGTTCTCTGACATCATAAATCATTGATTTTGCTTCGTGGCTTGATTTTGTAGATGAAAGTTATTTTTTTTCATAGATTGAATTCTCATCTATGATATATGCATGGCAACACTCCCCTAAGTTTAGCTATTGGATATAGTAACGATCTATAATAATACTCCATCTGTTAATTGACAACATTCTTTTGGGTATAGTGTATATGAGAGAGTTTTCCAAGCATAATACGTGACTAAAAGCGACATATATAAAACACGTATTTTATATTATCTGTGAAAGCAAGCACAATCAGGCAAGCAATACATGACTGCTAGGAACATTAGAATAGTTTCCCATGCAATCATTCTCTCCTTTGCATAGAGTGGTTTTCATATCTCTTATGTTTAAATCACATAGCGTAGTTTTCATATTGTGGTTTCATATTCATTCGTTTCATGCGTAGTTTTGCTGCAACAGATAGTAATGAGGTGCACAACAAACGTAAGAGAGATATCATCATATCGTCATCAACCGCAGCAACTCTAGGGGCAATTGTAGTTGTTTTGAATTCCATTCCTAGACAGCCTAGCTACATATGTTGCAGACAATGACGCCCTCTGTAATATTTTATTAACAAGCTTATTTGTTGGACAAGTGGTTGATTGCTTCAACCAGTTACGTATGTGCAAAGCACCATTTAATGAGCTCTGTAATATTTTGCGTGCGAAAGGTTATGTTTGTGATACACAGTCTGTTTCTACCAAAGAAGCGTTTGCTTTAATTTTATACATATTAGCGCATAACAAAAAGTTCCGAGATGTTGGATTTACATATATGTGCTTGATTGATACTATTAGAAGACACTTTAATATTGTCCTTTGAGGGGTTTTAAAACTTTCAAAGGACTATATAAAACTTCCTGAATCCAGAGTAGAACAAAGGTCGAGATGGTTTGTGGACTGCGTTGGTGCATTAGATGGAACACATGTTGAAGTGATTGTTCCAGTTGAAGATCAGGGTAGATATCACAATCGGAAATAGGCTATCAAAACAAATGCACTCGATTTTTGTGACAACGACATGAAATTTCTATATGTATTACCTGCCTGGGAAGGTTCAACATTTGATTCTAGAGTGTTACGAGATGATTTGGAGCGACACGATCGCTTCGAAGTTCCAAATGATAAAATTAGTCAATTTATTCAAACATAAGTAATACATAGATGTATATTAATTAAAATTTTGCACTATATAGGAAAGTTCTATCTTTTTTATGCCGGCTATACGAATGGTCCAGAGTTTCTTGCTCCATATCGATCGACGCGTTATCACCTGAAGGAGTGGTCACATCAGGGTAATAACCCAACAAACTGCAAAGAATTATTTAATCTATGATATCCTAAAGAAAAAAATGTCATAGAGAAAATATTTGGGTTGTTGAAGAAACGATGAGTTATTCTACGACAACCATCATTCTTCAAAATTAAAGTTCAGATATGTGGCGTCACAATAGTTGATTGTTATTTTCTACGACAACTAATCTTAATACAATATTTTTTGCTTCAACCAGTCATTAATGTTCTTTTTGTATGAAAATATTAGTTTTTATTGTTCTTAATGATATTATTCTCATCTTTTTCATGTTAAAATCTGCTTCATGTTAACTTTTCTTTAGTTCATATAGCATGGAGAAGAGCTCAACAAAGGTTGGCGGTAGGACTGAGCGGTCGTACATGCATTAGACATCTGAAATTGACATCACTCTTTCAAATGCATTGTTAGAACATCACAGTTTGGGCCATAAAACACCAAACAGGTGGAAGAGCGTGGCTTTCACTGCTGCTATGACCATGCTAAAAGATATTTACGGCGTTGAAACAAGCAAGGAGAAGTTAACGTCTCGTCTCAAGACTTGGAACAAGTACTACAACGAGGTCATCGCGATGCTGGACACATCAGAGTTTGGATGGGATTGGGAAATGAACATGGTGAAGGTGGACAATGAGGAAGTATGGGCAAATTATGTGAAGATAAATTATTTGATATTGATTTGCATATTTACAAACTCAGTATAAGTGATATTTAAAGAATTAAAATAATAAATTATTTGTATTATTGCAGGCTCATCCTTCTGTGAAGCTTTATAAAGATAAAGTTATTGTGAATTTGTCTGATTTGGCTGTATTATGTGGGACTGGTAGAGCAACTGATAGTCATGCTGCGACCGCAAAAGAGATGGCAAAAGAGATAGATGCGGAGTATATGACAGAAAAACTACTAATACACAAGAACATACTATTGTGGAAGGAGAAGGAAGCAGTAGAAGGTGGAGAAAGCGAGCAGTAGGAGCTGTGCAGTAGGGGTGGCCATAGAGAAATTGGCTGACTCCGTGCAATCTGCAGTGGGGATCAAGCATGTTAGCAATGTTGATGACATATATGTCGCACTTACTCAGATAACTGATTCAGACGATCATGATTTACTCAGGGCCATGGATATACTATGTCATGATAGTATCAATCGTGACATATTCATGAGTCTACCTGACAACTTGAAGGGCACATGACTGCAAATGCAATTTGATCGCTAGTTTGATGTCTTTAATTATGAACGATGGATTTTTATCTAGATCATTTGCTATTTCTATATTTTTATTTATGGACAATGTTTATGGATTAGAACATATTTATTTTAATGAACTTCAATTATTATTAGTACTTTGATTAAATGCTTTAATTTAAAAAATTATAAATTCTAAAAATTTCAATTCCAGAAAGCCAATTCCATCGTGCAGCTGAACAACTTTTAGAAATCAATTCCAATTCTGTTCACTGAATTACATCCTGCAATCGAACAACAAAATTGGTTTTCTGCACAAAGCCAATTCCTGCAGATATTGGTTTCTTGACCAAAGCCAATTTCAGAAAGCCAATTCCTGTGCGCCGAATGAACCATTAAGGTTTTTTATCGATTTTAGATGATATGATGGTCCTAAGGCGATGATGTAGCACTAACATGAATATTGAGAATTATTATTTTATTATAAAATTCTACGAGTATGAAGATCAAGTGAAAGTTTTTGAATATTTTGTAGTATGCCTGCATGTGTCGGGACGGACTCGATAGTGACCAATGTATGTCGTGTTTACCTAGGGCAAGAATCTAGGTTGGAGGTACTATAAATACCAATTCCAAACTTGTTAGTGCATTCGTAAAATACTTTTGAGTAGAGAGCCCAACATTCTCAAAGTATTGCGTTTATGTTTACCGCTCGTTTTTTCATTCTTGCGCTGCAGCCGCCGTAAAGATCTCTCTCGATTCCTATAGCTCGTCGCTCTCGGTTTTACCCTGCACCAGTATTGATCGCCAGAGAGGAGTTCGTTCGTCCTTCTTCATGTGAGAAACCATACAGATCGGAAATATGAAAAGATCTCCCGTGATCTCTCTGTCGCTGATTGTGGAGGTCCTCGTCGCCGTTTGTGCCAATTTGAAGAGGGATCACGCAGGTCTGTTACTGTCGCCGCCAATGGAGGTCGTCGCCCGCAAGGAGGATCCCACTGGTTTTCCATTCCGTCGTCGCTCGCAATCTAGGGCAGCTGTTCACGCAAGTTTTTTTCCCGCCGCCTGGAAATCACATTGTATGTAAATCCCTCTCTTTCGACACACAGAAAGAAACACAAAGAAGCCTTCCCTCTCAAGTCTGCGAAGGATTTGCTGAGATCAAAGATACTTTGGCAGATCTTGAAGTCGCAATACCTAAGGCCCCTGCCTCACCTCATCATTCAGATTCAACATAGTTGTGTGAGGTGAAGGAGGATTCTCTGCCGCCAAGATCGACGTTGGAATCCAGTGATCTTTCTGTGCTGCTATTTGTCTCAAGATTGAGGCAGCCCACCTCTTATTGTATATCCAGTGAAGCAGAGCTTTTTTGGCCTTCACGCACTTGATCATGGTCCTTGGATTCCTGTCTATTGAGGAAGCTGATCGTCAATTCCATTTCCTCTTGGTTTGCACTACAGATTCAGTGCTTTGGAGGTGTTCTCACCGCCTCTGTTTCGCTTGGAGGAGGATACTAGTTACTGGATTGGTTCTCAAGTGGATTGGCTCGCCTCAACTGTAGAAGATGATGATTTGTAGTGGATCAAAGACGAGAATTTATGCAGGGATTACCTTATGAATTCCCTGAATCATTGCCTTAATTGCCATGACCTATAGTGAGTATAAAAACACAAAGGAGATTTGGGACCGCACGAACCCGCATTTCCAAAATTAGGAGGGACTGTCAAAAACTCTCCTCACTGAAAAGTTTTTCAATTTTAAATTTAATATTAATTCGACAGTCACCTCACATTTGAATAATCTCTTTGTCTATCTAATTCTTATCAAGCTTTCTCTTGAATGGAACACCTTCAAGACAGAAATACCTAGACTGAAGGAGTAGATTGGGCTTGATGAACTCAAAAGGTTCATTCATATTGATGATCAAAACTCTGCTGGGAAGTGCGTAGAGCAAGTTGGTCAACCCACAGGTTGTTAACTTAGTTTTGCATTCCAACAAGTCTTATAGGAAGCCACCGACACCTAAAGGTGAATCCTCATCACATTTATAGGCCAAAAAATCTTCTTTTAAAAAGAAGGACAAATGTCATAACTATGGAAAGTGAGGTCACCGGGCTGCAGACTGCAAGCATCCAAATAAGCCCAAGGAGGATGCACCACAAAATAGGGCAAACATGCTGGGAGATAATTCTAGACCCCAATTTTTTATTGCTATGATGAGGAGTGTTCGCATCACTATGTATTCTGAGTGGCGACTGGACAGTGGTGATACTTGTTATGCTACAAATGACAAAGGACTTCTCACCGAGGTTACATTGGTCAAAGACAATGTGGAGAACTATAATGGAGGAAAGACTCAAGTGACTCGTACTGGAACTGTAGATCTAGTATTCTCTTCAAGTAAAATTCTAACTTTAAAACATGTTAGAGTAGTTCTTCATTACAGAAAATTTTAATTTATATGAGTTTGTTAGATAGCCGGGGTATGACTTTTACAACATTAAATGGTAGAATAACTTTAACAATTAATTCACACTATTTTGGTTGTGCACATATGATAAATGGAATGTATAGACTTAGCTTAAACAATGATAACATTAACCAAGTTAGTTCAAACCTTATTGATCTTAAGTTCAATAAACTTGAACATATGAACTACAGGAAGATGCGTGATCTAGCTACGAGTAATAACATCCATTTAGACTTATTTATTCGATTTAATAGGTGTGAGGTGTGTGCCCGAATAAATATCACTAGAAAACCTTTTAGGCCAGTTTCTAGGAGTACACAACTTCTTGATTTGATATATTCCGATCTTTGTGAATTTAAGAGTCATGTCACTAGAGGTGGAAAGAAGTATCTGATTACATTCATAGATGATTTTTCTAGATATCATGTTTATCTATTGAAATCAAAAGATGAAGCATTTGAGACATTTATGATCTTCAAATCTACAGTTGAAAATCAGTTAAATATGAAAATTATGAGTTTTAGAAGTGATATAGGATGAGAATACACTGCATCTGAGTTCAAAAAATTTTGTGCCTCTGAGGGTATAATACTTGAAAACTCTACTCCTTACTCACCCTAGTCAAATGGTGTTGTTGAGCGGAAGAATAGGACTTTAACAGAAATGTTAAATTATATATTATTTACAACTGGCATGCCTACCTCCTATTTAGGTAGAAGCAGTCTTAACTACAAATCATATTCTAAATAGATTGCCTTACTCCAAGATCACTTCTACACCTTATGAGTTATGACATAATCATATTTATAGATATGATAATCTTATGACTTAGGGCTATATTGCTTACATGAGAATACAATACCTTAATATGCCTAAGATGGGTCCTAGAATTATAACATGCATATATCTTGGTACTACAGAAGATAGTGCAGTTGATAGGTTTCTAGATATATTACTAATATAGTAATAGAGTCTAGAGATGATGTATTTTTTGAAAATAAGTTTGTCAAAGATCAAGGTTTTAACATATCAGGGTCTACTATCATGATTACATAATCTACTATAGAACCTGAAGCTTGCCCCTCTAACACTGCTACCCAACCATTATGTTGAAACTCTTCCTGTTAGAGTGTCTACAAGAGAAATAATTCCTAAGGATTTTTGTGAGAACTTTGTCACCTACCACTTAGAGGATGATCCATTCTCCAACCAAGAAGTAATGCGATCTAGAGATTCTCTGATGTGGGCAGAAATCATGGATGATGAAAATGGCTTGCTACTACAAAACAACACTTGACATCTAATTGACCCTAAAGAAGCTAAAGTTATAAGGTGTAAGTGGGTGTTAAAGAAGAAGAAGAATATTGATTGGTCAATAGCAAGAATCAAAACACGTCTAGTAGCTACGGGCTATAAACAACAGAGGGAATGGACTATTTTGATGTTTACTCACCTATGTGTCACCTGTCGACTATACAAATTCTTCTTTCTTTAGTTTCTATCGAGAACTTCATAGTTCATCAGATGGATGTAAAGATAGCCTTCTTGAATGAAGAGCTTAATGAAGAAATCTATATGACACAACCTGAAGGTTATGTCCAAAAAGATTTAAAAGATAAGATGTGCAAATTAAATAAATCAATCTATGGGCTTAAGCAAGCGTCTAAGTTGTGACACCTTAAATTTGACAAAGTGATAAAGAGCTATGGATTCAAGTTCAGTTTTTCAAACAAATGCCTTTATCACCGCCCTATGTCGAACAAAACAGTCATCATATATCTCTATGTTGATGACATGTTGATTCTAGGGTTGGATCTTTCTGCAACAAGTGATATATAATCCATTCATGCAAAAGAATTTGACATGAAGAACCTTGGTCCTGTTGATACCTTCTAGGTATGAAAGTGTTGAGAAGTATGGTATTACTCTAAGTCAAGCTCATTACATCGAGCAACTTCTTTCTACCCGGGGATATAAAGATTGTAGGCCATTGAGACACCCTTTGATCATAATATCAAATTGAGTCCAAATGTAGAGACCAGTGTTGATCAAGTTAAATACTCTCGGATAATTGGTAGTCTAATGTATGTTACAAGTCGTACGAGACCAGAAATTACCTTTTTTGTTGGCTTGATGAGTTGTTTCACTAGTAATCTAGACAAAGAGCATTAGGATGCCCTTGATAGGCTGATGAAATACCTTAATAGTACACAAGATCATGCTCTGTGCTATACTGTACATCATCCTACAGTGGATGGATTTTCTGATGCCTCATGGTGTTTAGAAATTGGGAACAATAAGTCTACCAGTGGATATATATTCACTTTGGTTGGAGCTGCTATAACCTAGAAAAAAGACAAACTTGTATAGCTTTGTCATCTATAGAAGCAAAATTGTTTGCCTTAGCTTCGGCTGGCGAAGAGACAGACTGGATCAGAGATCTGATTCTAGATATTCCCTTATCTAGACTTCAAGTCAATACTTTGATCTTATACTGTGATAATTATGCAACAATCTAAGTCATTAAAAATGCTCTCTACAACACAAAGAGAAGACATGTATGACTGAGACATGCTTTGCTAAATTATTTTAAAGAACAAAGAGTTATCACTTTGATTGATGTAAGGTCAAAGGATAACTTAGCTAATCTATTGATGAAAGGAATGTCTAAAGATTGATTAATCAAAAGAGTGTGAGAAATGAGACTAAAGGTGAAAGTGCATAGTGACTCCCTTGAGTATTCTCTATAGGGGGGGGGGGGAGGGGGGTGAATAGAGATTTAAAACTTTTCAATTATAAGTGCACAGAAAAATAGTCCTAATTACTAGGCATCCAGAATTCCAAACAGAATAAAAGTAATCAAAGAATAATGAAATTGAAAGTGCACAGTGTGCCCTCTGAGAATTCTCTAGAGGGGGGTGAATAGAGTATTAAAACTTTTACTCTAAATATGCACACACAAAAAAATTTATTCTAATAACTATGCAATCAGGAAAACCAATCCAGAATAAAGTAAACACAGAAATGCAGAAATGGTAAAGGGGACAGCACAAAAAAGTACAACACAAAAGAGACAAGTTTTATAGTGATTTGCCAAAATGTGGGTAGTCCACTCTTCTACCACATTGGTAGGAATGTACTATCTAGTGCCTGAGTCTTTTGATAAGGAGACTCAAAGAACCAGCCATTGAGTCTTTTAATAAGGAGACTCTTAGAACCACTCACTGAGTCTTTTGATAAGGAGACTCTTATAACCACTGAGTATTTTGATAAAAAGACTCTTAGAACCAACTGAATCCTTTGGAGAGGGATTCTCAGGACTCTTTACTCTGTTACAATAAAAGAAGTGAGAGCAAATGAGAAGAGGAGGAAAGAATATGATTCTTCTGTTTGAGTCCTTCCACAGCTATCACTAAGGATTCTGCACTTAGTTCTTCAGGATCTGTTTAGAATAAACTCTTGCTTGAGATAGAGAAGAATGCAAGAGTTGTTTTGCTTGTGATCCTAATAATCTCTGTACTCTTGTTGGCTTCCTGCTGTAAGATATGAAGAAGAAGTTGTAGCCCTGTTTTGTTTCCTGTACAGAGATGTTGTTTTCTTCTGACTGTGTTAGAGCTTGAGGAAGAAGAAGAAGACAGAATAGAATGAATAATAATTTTGTTGTCTTCATTCCTATGTATACATATTCTCTATCGAATAACATTTTAATTTGTTTCTTCTTCTGGTCTGTCCTTAGATGGAATATCCACTGGATAATAAATGTCTCCTTCTATTTTTGTTCTCGACCCATCAATTCTGATTTGAATAACTTCCAAGAATGTCTTTGTTATTTCTCTGGAATACTCCTTTCCATTCTTGGCAATAATTGATCCGCTGTAATTCAAATTTCATCTTTGTAAACCTTCTAGAAAAGCATCAGAAAGGACAGCAGAAACATACTATTTTTGTTTGTATTTAATGTAGCGTCGACTTCATTTTCCTTCTAATCGATGCACTTCTGAGTTCTTATAGAAGCAACTTCGAAATCCTTCTCAGCTCTAAATGAACTTAGATGTCAACGTTGCGTCGACTACTTATCAACGTATCTGTCGAGTTGAAGACTTGGACTTGAACTTCATCTTCTGCGTCGTATTGAAATTGAAGTTGCATCAACTTCTAAGATGGCTTCGACAGGCTCTTCCATCTGTGTCGAGTTCATTTCGACGTTGCATCGAATTCACTTGTTACTTCGACTACCCGTCTGAGTTACTTTGACTTTTATTCGAAGTTGCTTTAAATTCTAGTCAAAGTTGCATCGACTTCTATTTGATGCAAGTTTAACTTAGCTGTATTTTCTGCTCATTTTGACCTGGTCTTAACATTCTAATGTGAGTTTGATATCCTAGGACATCTAATTACCAAATTATACTCTCTATACAATATGGGTAATAAATCCTAACTAATGAAATCACTTTTATATAATTTGTAAGATAAATTAGAGTATGTTTTTTCCAATAATCTCCCCCTATTTATCTTAACAAATTTTACAAGTAATTTAAGCGATTTCAATCATACCGTTTAAAATAAAAATAGAGTTCAAATACATATACAATAAACAAAATGACATCATTGCACAGAAGTATAGATCAACATGATAAACTTCCAATATATCAGATTGTCTTCCATAAATATATCACCAACTATGTTTACTGATATATATATAATAGAAATTATTCATCTGCTGATTACCTGTCTTGTTCTATTCTTTTGGAGGGACCTTCCTTTTCCTTGAGATGACCAGAGGTGACACTTTTCTTGGAGCAAACACCAGAGGCTCATCCTCCACTTCAACATTCCTACTGTCTTCTTGATGAGTCTCATCTCTGTGAGGCTCCCCCTGAATTGATACTGTATCTTCAACTAACTGGGCAACCTCTTTAGCAATTTTTGAAATTTCTTCCAAGAGCTGTTCATCTGGAATTACTTCTTCTAAGGGTTCCAAAAGCTGTTCAACTGGAATTACTTCTGCTAAGGGCTTCCCTGATTAACAACAAGATTTTCCCGAGTTTTTGTAAGAGGTTCCCCCTAGATATGTGCATATGGAACTGAAACATATGGAACATCTAGAATTACTGTTTGGAATACAGTCACCTTCTTAGGGTCAGGAATTTCAACATTCTTGTCCTTCTCCTGGCCACTCTTTTCTTGATCAGGCATTTCCTCCTCATTGATATTATCCCCCTTCTAAACCTTACTTACAAGGGAGGTTAAGAAATCTTTAGTTACAATTGAGGAGGATACAAAGGTTTTGAGTGCCAGAAGAGACTCCTTTGAATCTTGCAATTCAATCTCCATCTGAGAATGTTTTCTATTGAATTTTTTGGCTTGTGTCAATAACAAATCAACAAATGTCCATGTGGCCAACACCACTGCTTTAGAGATTATTTGCTCAGCATCAAATGGATATATAGAATGGGAGGTAGAAGCAGGAGGTGTGATTATGTTGACTGGAGGAATATCTGTTGAAACAACATTGAAGTCTAGGAGATTTTCTTCTGTAGTTATTACAGTTTGTGGTAGGGGAGTAGAATGGATGTATGGAATATTTTCTGCAGTAGTGGTGATGGAGTGTTGTTGTTGTTGTTGTGGGGTGAGAGTCTGTGGTGCAGGCTCTGGTGTTTGATCAGGTGGAATTGATTGGAGATCTTGAGCTGGGGTATCATATGGAATGCTTGTTAAGATTGTTTCATGATCTAGTGGAACTTGAGAAGGAGGAGGAGAGGGTGCTGCTTGAACATGCTTTAAAATTTGCCTGGTCCATTTGGAGAAGATTCCAATATTGATTCTTTTTCTAGGTGGAATTGGCACCCCTTTTGATTTATAGACCATTGGATAGCGTTGGATCATGATTTGGCTCATAATTCTCATGTAAGCATTTTCCTTATGAGCATATTTATGGCCAATCATCTTTAGGAGGCACCTTCCCCAATTTATCCTCTTGGTCAAAACCAGAACTTCCATTATTTATAGTTGTTGTTTGGGAATAGCATCATGTGTTGAGATTTTGCATAACAACACTTTTCCCACAATATCAGCTAAGAATCTATATTCTTTAGCCACATCACTCTTCTTTAAATTCATTGCCTTCTCCTTGCTAAATTTCATTATTTGCAGGGCACTGGTTGTCTCTACCACTGTAAGGTCATCTGAATCACTACCAGCTGGTAGATTAATGGTTTGATATAACATCTCCTCTGTGATGTAATATCATTCCTATAGATTCTCCCATGGAGTGTTCCATCATATCCAATGTGGATGTTGTCTTTGAGTTTGGTTAATTCGACATCGTATATCTTGCACCAAGTAGAGATTAGCTTTGTTAGCACATCAGTTTGGAATAGGCCATGAATGGCCTTGAAGTTCTTAGAAGCCGCATTGAAAGATTCTATATCCACATCGAAACCAGAGTTAACCTTAAGAGGTGCCATAGAATATGTAGTACCTGCAAGAATGAAAACAAGAAAGAGAGAAAGAGAAGAGCAAGAGAGGACTAGAGAGTAAGAAGACACAAGAACAAGAGAGAGAAAATTCGGAAGCGTAATAAATTCAATGTCTAAGTTTCTTAAAAGAGGATGATTCGTCGCAACTTAGGGTTGTATTCAAAGCACAGCCATCAAAGATTAATATTCAGCGCGCCAAAACATGTCGAAGCAGCTTCTAGAAGCAAAACAATGCATGCTTGTCATGTCAACGTTGTGTTGATAGGTAATCGACGCAACTTCAAATTTGTTCAGCAACTATTAAGTCGATGCATGCGTTGATATCAAATCGACGCAGCATGGAATGCTATTCGAATTATCTAAATCAAGTGGCTCTTGAAGCTGGTGTCGAGTAGAATTCAACGGTGCGTTGAATTCTATTCGAGATAACTCTTAATATACAATTCTATTCCCTTAGAAAATTGATGTTGTTTTTCCCATCAAAGATTTTTATTGAAAATTGTTTTAATAAGATTATTTTTATGAACTATAAAAACAACAAAAAGTTTCATAGAAGAGATCACTCCCTTTGAATATATGTAGTTCTTTATTCAAGATCCAGTTCTTACTTTCCCTTTATTATCTCTGATGGAAGAACCCTACTTTCTCATGCACAAGTATCTCAAACATTAGAAGGTATCCATGCTACCTTGGGTGTACAACCCTCATATTTCCCGAGTCGGTGTGACCCGACCCGGATGAGACCAAGACAATGAAGGTGGTCGAGACGATCAAAACGACCACGCATAAGCGGCCGGGACCAGTCAAGGCAAAGAGAGGCCACATGGGACGCGGGGGGAGCACCCGCTCCCCCGACTCCCCTTCGGGCGAGTGGGAGGAACCCCCCACTCGCCGTTCACCCGGGCGAGTGGGAGGGTCCCTCCCACTCGCCATTTACCTGGGTGAGTGGGAGAGACCCTCCCACTCGTCGGGCGAGTGGGAAGGTCCCTCCCACTCGCCGGCCACCTTGAGGGGGAGTGGGAGGAGGCCCTCCCACTCACCACCCCCTTTGGGCGAGTGGGAGGAATTCTCCCACTCGCCCGGTACATTGGGGGGGGGGGGAGGCCAGTATGGCCTCCCGTGAGGGGGAAAGTGGGCACCTCGGGTCCCACTCGCCTCCCCTCACGCGTTGATTGTTCATGGTCATGGTCGGACTGCGGATAGCAGAATTTTGGTTATTCGCAGTCCAATTTTCGCTATCCGCAGTCCATTTTTGGGAAAGTCTATAAATAGACCCCCATGGGCACCTTGGGAAGGGTTGGTCACTACCCCCCCCCCCCCCTCGCGTGTGTCTTGTGAGCAAGCACCCCCCCTCCCTTGTCATCCTTCAGCTGACAGTGAGGTGGTTCTTCGTGCCCTCCAAGGTGCCCAGGCTCAGCATTGGCTTGGGAGGGGAAGTTCCGAGTGGGCTTCCGGGTGTGTGGTGGGACCTCCTTGCTGAAGCTTAAGGGGTCTGTCCCTAGACTCTAGTTGTCATCAAGTCCGAGTCCCTTAGTTCCTAGCAACCGGTCACGGGTCAAGGCTTAGGTCAAGTAAGGGTTAGTCGCAACCCCCTTTCAAACGCTGAAACCGGGAAACTGGTTTCAACATTCTGGTGCGGTGAGCGTGGAAGCGGCTAATTCGGAAAGCTCCGAGCCGAGTCTCATGGCGGGAAGCAAAGAACCGGGGAAGTCGCCTCCCCCCAGCATGTTGCGGCCATTGACAGGGGAGGAGGAGGCAGATGAGGCAGATCATGTGTTGGGTGATCTGACCAAGTTAGAGGTGGCAGAGGAAGTGACTGAGAAAGAGGTCATTATCGGCAGTGGAAGGCCGGAGAAGGTGCGAATTAGCGGGAGGCTGAGCGGGCCAGATCAAGAGAAGATCCGAAGATGTGTCCAGCAGAACATAGACATCTTCGCATGGAGTGCTGCGGAGATGCCAGGTATTGACGTGGATGTGGCATGTCATCGCCTCAACCTCGACCCGAACGTCCGCCCCATTCGCCAAAAGAAGAGGAAAGTGTCGCACACCCTCGCTGGGCCGATCAGAGAGGAGGTGGGGAAGCTGCTCGAGGCCGGGTTCGTGGAAGAAATCCAATACCCAGGGTGGGTTTCAAACGTAGTAATGGTAAAGAAGGGAGATGGGAGGTGGAGAATGTGTGTGGACTTCACTCTGTTGAACAAAGCATGCCCTAAAGGCTGCTACCCGTTGCCCCGGATCGATGCGTTGGTAGATTCAGCAGTCGGATTCCCTGTGATGAGTTTCTTGGACGCGTTCTCCGGCTACCATCAAATTTGAATGCATTCGCCCGACGTCAAGGACGTCTCGTTCATCACAGATGATGGATGTTATTGTTACAAGATGATGACGTTTGGGTTGAGGAATGCGGGGGCAACCTATCAAAGGATGATGGATCAAGTCTTCAGAGAGCAGAAGGGGCGCAACTTAGAGGTCTACGTGGATGACTTGATGGTTAAAAGCAGGGATGTGGAGTCCCACCTGCAAGACCTAGTGGAGACCTTCGCTACCCTTCGGAGGTTCAAGATGAGGCTGAACCCTTCCAAATGTGTTTTTGGAGCAAGTCGAGGAAAGTTCTTGGGTCATTTACTCACCCCGGAGGGGGTCGAACCCAATCCAGACAAGGTAAAGGCCATCTTGGAGCTGGAATCGCCGAAGAACGCGAAAGAAATTCAAAGGCTGACTGGGAAGTTAGCAGGGCTAAGTCGGTTCCTCTCCAGGGCGGAGAGAAGTGCTCTCCTTTATTCAAAACCCTGCGCCAGGGTAAGAAATTTGAATGGACACCAGAGTGTGAGAAATCCTTTCAGGCCTTGAAGGAACAACTAACGCGAGCCCCCTTGCTCCAGGGGCCGAGGGAAGGAGAAGACCTCTTTCTCTACCTAGGGGTAGGGGTCGAGGCAGTGAGTTCGGTCCTGGTCCGGGAGGAGGGGAAGAAGCAGCTGCCGATCTACTACGTTAGCAGAGTCCTGAAGAAGGCGGAGCTGAGGTACCCTGTCCTGGAAAAGCTAGCATTTGCTTTGATCATCTCGGCCCGGAAACTCCGCCCATATTTTCAGGCTCACTCGATCAGGGTGGTGACCGACCACCCCCTTCGCAACATTATGGAGGGAGTAGAGCATTCAGGCAGGTTGGCAAAGTGGTCGGTGGAGCTCACTGAGTTTGATGTCAGCTTCATCCCCCGGTTGTCGATGAAAGCACAAGCGGTAGCAGACTTCCTGGCAGAATACGTCAAAGAGGTGGACGGGCCAGAGCCCGCCGGGTTGGTGGCATGGGATCTGTTCGCGGATGGAGCATCAGGAAAAAGTTCCCTCGGCGGAGGGGTGATCCTGGTCAGCCCACATGGGACCAGGATCGAGCAAGCGATCCACATTCGGTTCCCTGTGACCAACAACCAGGCCGAGTATGAGGCAGTGGTGGCAGGGCTCCGTCTGGCAAAGGAGCTGGAGATCCGGGACGTGAAGGTTTTCACAGATTCAATGGTGGTGGCCTCCCAGGTTCGAGGGGAGTTCGAAGCAAAGGAGCCAACCCTCCAGAGGTATCTGGCGAAGGTTAGGGACCTCGTCGGATGGTTCCACACCTTCTCCATTCAACACATTCCAAGAGAGGAGAACGCCCGAGCGGACCAGTTGGCAAAGCACGGTCCTCGCGCGGGAGGAACGGTGACCGAGCTGTTCCGCCCATCCATCGAGGAAGGCGAGTTGATGGAGATTGATCGAAGAGCCTCGTGGATAGACCTGATCCTCACCTTCCTGACCTCGGGCAAGTTCCCGGAAGGAGACTTAGATAAGAGGCGGTTCAGGTACAAGTCAGCATACTACATGATGCGCGAAGGAAGCCTGTACAGGAAGACCTTGGCCGGGCTCCTAGCAAGGTGCGTGACGGAAGATGAAGTTCCGAGGGTCTTGGAGGAAATCCACTCCGGAGAATGCGGGATCCATTCGGGAAGTCAGACCCTAGAAAAGAGGTTGCTAAGGAAAGGGTACTTCTGGCCGACTCTGCGGAAGGATGCCATGGAGTTTGCAAAAAAGTGTCAGAAGTGTCAACTCTTCGCGCCGCTCCAACTTCAACCCGCGCAGAGGCTCAGGACGATCACTGCACCCTGGCCCTTCGCCATCTGGGGGATGGACTTGGTCGGCCCGTTCCCTCAGGCTAGCGGTCAGAGGAGATTCTTGCTGGTTATGATTGACTATTTCTCCAAGTGGGTGGAGGTTATGGCCTTGGCAAAGACGACCTCGCAGGTGATAAAGAATTTCATCTGGGGAGAGATAATTTGCAGGCACGGACTCCCCCTTGCCATAGTAATAGACAACGGACCACAATTCGCTAGCGATGAACTCATCACCTTCTGCGATCAAGTGGGCATCGACCTCCGCTTTGCCTCTGTCCACCATCCTCGAAACAATGGGAAGGTGGAGGCCGCCAACAAAGTCATTGTCAACTTGCTGAAGAAGAAGGTGGAGAACCTGAAAGGGAACTGGGTGGAGCAACTTCCCTCGGTCTTATGGGCCTTGAGAATAACCCCAAACACGGCAACGGGCGAAATGCCATTCAAACTCTCCCACGGGTCAGAAGCCGTGCTCCCAGTGGAGTTCGAGGTCAGGTCCCCCCGGGTCGTAGCTGCCGAGGAAGGGGACGAGGACTGGAGATTAGGAAACGAAGAGGAGCAACGACTCTCACTGGATATGGTTGAGGAGCTCCGGGACCTCGCCATGGTTCGATAAGAGGAAGTGAAGCGTCGGATGGCCAGGTACTTCCATAAGAACATTAGAATCAAACAATTCATCCCAGGAGATCTAGTCCTCAAAAAGGTCGACGCCGCGGGAAGGTCGGCGAACATAGGAAAGCTCCAGCCCAATTGGGAGGGGCCCTATGTGATCTTGGAGGCCCTGAGGTCAGGGGGGTATCGCCTTCAGAATGCTGAGGGAATCCCCTTGGTAATACTTGGAGTGGTGACGATCTTAAACGTTTTAATCCTTAATGAATATGTTGATTGTCTCTTTGGTCATGCCTCTTACTCCATTTTAAGATAGTTACCCTGGCCGATGGGAGCACAGGTTGGTAAGGTTCCACGAAGCGGAATTGTATCGCGAAAGCATCGAACACTTCCACCTCCAGTCAGACTGGGAAGGCGTTGAGTTCCTCCACCCCCGGTTGAGCTAAGACTCCCAGGACGTGGATGGGTACTTCCACCTCCAGTCAGACTGGGAAGGCGTTGAATTCCTCCACCCCCGGTTGAGCTAAGACTCCCAGGACGTGGATGAGTACTTCCACCTCCAGTCAGACTGGGAAGGCGTTGAGTCCCTCCACCCCTGGTTGAGCTAAGACTCCCAGGACGTGGATGGGTATTCCACCTCTAGTCGGATTGGGAAGGCGTTGAGTTCCTCCACCCCCGGTTGAGCTAAGACTCCCAGGACATGGATGGGTACTTCCGCCTCTGGTCGGATTGGGAAGGAGTTGAGTTCCTCCACCCCCGGTTGAGCTAAGACTCCCAGGACATGGATGGGTACTTTCGCCTCTAGTCGGATTGGGAAGGCGTTGAGTTCCTCCACCCCCGGTTGAGCTAAGACTCCCAGGACGTGGATGGGTACTTCCGCCTCTAGTCGGATTGGGAAGGCGTTGAGTTCCTCCACCCCCGGTTGAGCTAAGACTCCCAGGACATGGATGGGTACTTCCGCCTCTAGTCGGATTGGGAAGGCGTTGAGTTCCTCCACCCCCGGTTGAGCTAAGACTCCCAGGACGTGGATGGGTACTTCCGCCTCTAGTCGGATTGGGAAGGCGTTGAGTTCCTCCACCCCCGGTTGAGCTAAGACTCCCAGGACATGGATGGGTACTTCCGCCTCTAGTTGGATTGGGAAGGCGTTGAGTTCCTCCACCCCCAGTTGAGCTAAGACTCCCAGGACGTGGATGGGTACTTCCGCCTCTAGTCGGATTGGGAAGGCGTTGAGTTCCTCCACCCCCGGTTGAGCTAAGACTCCCAGGACGTGGATAGGTACTTCCACCTCCAGTCAGATTGGGAAGGCGTTGAGTCCCTCCACCCCCGGTTGAGCTAAGACTCCCAGAACATGGATGGGTACTTCCGCCTCTAGTCGGATTGGGGAGGCGTTGAGTTCCTCCACCCCCGGTTGAGCTAAGACTCCTAGGACATGGATGGGTACTTCCACCTCCAGTCGGATTGGGAAGGCGTTGAGTTCCTCCACCCCCAGTTGAGCTAAGACTCCCAGGATGTGGATGGGTACTTCCACCTCCAATCGGTAGGATCCCTGACTAAAAAAGACCATTCTCCAGGCTCAATCATGCCGACAGATGGGAGGTTCGTCCGGTTGACTCGCGGCAGGAAAGACCTCAGGAGGGACAATCTGTTTGGTAAGACGGTTGAATCCCTCCGTCCCTCGGTGAAGGTAAGCACCTGGGACGTGAATTGGTTCTCCGCCCCCGGATAGTTCGGGTAGGTGTGGAGTTCCCTCCCCCTCCAGGTGAGCTCGTCTCCCTGGTAGGTGTGGAGTTTCCTCCCCCTCCAGGTGAGCTCGGCCCCCTGGTAGATGTGGAGTTCCCATTTTACACCACAGGTCGAGTTCAGCTCGACTAGAGGTATCAGGTTTCCCTCCACCCTCGGTTGGGCTTAGTCCGACCTCGGGTGTTGAGCTTTCTCCACCTCCTGTCGAGCTCGGCTCGCCGGAGGGGTATTTAGTGGAGAAAGGTTCGTTCCCCACCTCGGGTCGAGTTCAGCTCGACTAGAGGTATCGGGTTTCCCTCTACCCTCGGTTGGGCTTAGTCCGACCTCGGGTGTTGAGCTTTCCCCACCTCCTGTCAAACTAGGTTCGCCAGATAGGTGTTTAGTGGGGAAGGGTTCTCCCTTCGTCTCAAGATGGTTTCAGCCGAAGGGCTTGGCAGAGGTTCCCCGATGGCAGATCCCTTTGCGGATTCCCCCCAGGTCCCACCAACTCGTCAAATAGGTGGGTTGGACTTTCTTTCCGAGCTTGGGACAAGCTCGCAAAGAGCGGGGATTGTGTACAACCCTCATATTTCCCGAGTCGGTGTGACCCGACCCGGATGAGAGAAGGTGGTCGAGACGATCAAAACGACCACGCATAAGCGGCCGGGACCAGTCAAGGCAAAGAGAGGCCACATGGGACGTGGGGGGGAGCACCCGCTCCCCCGACTCCCCTTCGGGCGAGTGGGAGGAACCCCCCACTCGCCGTTCACCCAGGCAAATGGGAGGGTCCCTCCCACTCGCCATTTACCCGGGCGAGTGGGAGAGACCCTCCCACTCGCCGGGCGAGTGGGAGGGTCCCTCCCACTCGCCGGCCACCTTGAGGGGGAGTGGGAGGAGGCCCTCCCACTCACCACCCCCTTTGGGCGAGTGGGAGGAATTCTCCCACTCGCCCGGTACATTGGGGGGAGGCCAGTATGGCCTCCCGTGAAGGGGAAAGTGGGCACCTCAGGTCCCACTCGCCTCCCCTCATGCGTTGATTGTTCATGGTCATGGTCATGGTCGGACTGCGGATAGCAGAATTTTGGTTATTCGCAGTCCAATTTTGGCTATCCGCAGTCTATTTTTTGGAAAGTCTATAAATAGACCCCCATGGGCACCTTGGGAAGGGTTGGTCACTACCCCCCCCCCCCCCTCGCGTGTGTCTTGTGAGCAAGCACCCCCCCTCCCTTGTCATCCTTCAGCTGACAGTGAGATGGTTCTTCGTGCCCTCCAAGGTGCCCAGGCTCAGCATTGGCTTGGGAGGGGAAGTTCCGAGTGGGCTTCCGGGTGTGTGGTGGGACCTCCACGCTGAAGCTTAAGGGGTCTGTCCCTAGACTCTAGTTGTCATCAAGTCCGAGTCTCTTAGTTCCTAGCAACCGGTCACGGGTCAAGGCTTAGGTCAAGTAAGGGTTAGTCGCAACCCCCTTTCGAACGCTGAAACCGGGAAACTGGTTTCAACATTGGGCCCTTTGCTTTTACCATTATATGGTGTTATATAAGGGTAAAGGGGTCTTTCATGATACCCTTTAGGATGGCAAAAAATAGGTTTATTAAACCAAGGTTTATTATCTTGATATTTGTATAAAAAGCATATTGATATAATAAGTCTGTTGAGTGTCTAATGATTTTTCTTTTGATTTTAGAATTTTGATTGTGATTAATTGGTTTGTCTGAGATGTTTTTCCCTATATTTTTCTTCTCACTATTAGGATTCACTTTATTAAATATAGTGATTTTATCATGATTATTATTGTCATGTTCCTTAAATACTACACTCCTCTCATTTAATTGATAGCCACTAGGTCGAACAAATCTAACTGGATTTTTCCAGGCAGGTCTACTAGGGACTTCTGTGCGAGTGGATGGGTCTACTCCTAGACCAAGGTTCTTAAATCTCATTGAGAGATTTTGTGTAATATCTTTGAGCTTTTGACTCCTTCCATTGAATGAGTACTCAATGGCTTTTGCCTATGTTAGCTCTTCTTTTAGCTTTAAGTTTTCATTTGTTATTTCAGTTAGTTCCGATTCCTTATTATGAATTTGATTTCTTAAATCCTGATTTACTGAATATAAATCATCTTTCTTGAAGTTTTCTAATTATTCCCTAACTGTTTCTATTTCTTTTTGCACCATAAGATAATCATTACAGAAGTCTTTAAAGCAATTTTTAAAATCTTCTGAATCAAAATCAAAGTTGTCAAAAAGTGATACCTGATCTTCCTCATCATCCGAGGAAGCCTCCAAAGCCATCAGACATGCTACTTTAGTAGCAGTTTCTTCATCACTCTCAGATGAAGAGGAGCCTGACTCAGATTCTGTGTCACTCCAGGTTTTAGCAATGAAACTCTTTCCCTTCTTCTTGTCCTTTTTCTTGGAGGACCTCTTCTTGTGCTCCTTTTTATTGCTGCTCTTGTCCCTTTCCTCTTTAGGACACTCATGAGCTATATGCCCTGGTTTTTTGCAGGAAAAGCATATCACTTCTTTCTTTGGAGTCTTATTAAATCTGGGTTTACTTGAGCTCCACTCTTTTTTCTAGAGTCTTCTGTCTTCATCCATTTTCTGAATCTTCTAGCTAAGAGACTAAACATCTCTTTGTCATAAGTGGAAGGCTCTCCATCAACAGCCTTCAGGGCAATACTCTTTTGGATGGGAGTTGAGACTACCTCCTTGGCCTCTATCTCAGCCCTGCTCTTCAATAGTAGCTCATAAGATTTGAGCTTTCCTAACAAAGCATCAGTGGAGATCTCTTTGTGGTATCTGGACTCTCTGATGACCCAGATCCTTGAGTCCCATGATCTTAGGAATCACATGAGAAGCTTGGTGCGTGTTCGGCAAGTGCATCGGTCGCTGTCAAGTAATAAAATTGGGAGGAACTCCCCGAATGTCGATCTCTTGAGGAATGCAGGATATGGTGACAAGAAAGTAGAGTGAGGTAATTGTTTCGACGAGTAAAAGAAAGTAAAAACAAGGGCGTTGTGATTGGTGTCCTAAGCTATTGCAGAAATAAGATGCGGGTCAAAACTCCGCTTCGCAAGGCGGGATGGATGCAATGGCCGCGATGCCGTGCTTTGAAAAGTGTGTGGACGGAAAGTAACTGTGACGGCTGAGGGTCGCACACACCTCTTCACAAAGTAGGGGTGAGTGCAGCGGCCGTGATGCCGCGCTTCGCTAAGCGGGTGGAATGGCCGCAGTGCGAGGTTTTGTGAGGGTCGTATTCACCTCTTCGCCAACATCACCACTAGCAATTGCTAGATGGCTAACTAGAACGCGTGTATGGAAGTGGAGTGGGGGTGGAGCGCATCACAGCAAAGCATCAAACGAGAAATAAAACAAGAGAATGCTTCCATTCATAGACAAATAAAGATTACTCTAGTTCAATACAAAAGCTTAAGCATACATTTCCAAAAGAGAGAGGGTAGAGGAAACCATGAGATGAGAAGCCTCGCCGTAGATCTTGGTCGGAATGGGGGGTTGTCAAGCCTCCTCCGAGCTCAGTCTTTGGTTGCTTCCGGGGTTCAGAGGCTGTCACTACCTCCAAACATCATCTGAAAGTGGAGGTCAGATCTTAAGTTACTCTAGAGGGGGGGGGGGGGGGGGGGGGGGGGTGAATAGAGTATTAAAATTTTTTCTTAGTTTTTTTAGCGGAATTAAAATAGTGTTACATATAAGTATAAGCAGTGTGATAATTATATAAACAGAAAAATTAAGTAAATGTAATCACAAAACAAATAGCAGTGCCACAGGAAATAATCAAACACAGAAGACACAAGGAGCTATAGTAGTTCCCCAATAAGTCTGGGTACGTCTACTCTTCTACCACCTTTGGTAGGAATCCACCAGGAGGTTGTTGATAAGGTGCCCTCACACCAGGTGAGCTGTTGATAAGGTGCTCTAACCAAACTGCAGGTTTTTGAAAAGGTGCCCTGTCACCGAGATTAACTTTTGAAGGGAGTTATAACCCTGTACAAAATGGGAAGGAAAAAGTTTATAGTGTTCTTCTCTGTCAAGATGCTGAGAGAAGACTCTAGTGGATGTTGTTGTAAAGCTCCCCCTATCAGATTGAAGTGCTTGACAGAAAATGAAGAAAGTTTCTCTTGAAAACTAGGATCTCCTGTAGCTGTTTGATCTGGAAGAACAGGTTCCTCAGATTTGCTTGTTGCTCTTTTAGAAGATCTAAATTTACAGTAGATTCTGAGTGAATGTTCTTGAGGATGATGTTCTCAGAGGTTTTTTTGTGCTGCTTGTAGAGGAAGATGAAGAAGTAAAGAAAAACTTTCTGAGATGTCTCACTGTATATCTTCTTCTTCTTCTGAATACTATATATATATCATTTTTATTCTGTAATATAACGACGTTTGAATTCTGTCGACTCAAATGATTTTGGCAGGTCCTTTTATTTTTGACTGTGAAAAGATCTCTTTTCATTAAATGTCAACGGCTATTGCTGCCTTGGAAAAAGGAAAGAAGAGAATATATTACTTTAATTTAATATCCTTCCTTATCTGTCAGAATACGTCCAAAGGATATTGAATAGATCCGTTATATTCGTCGTTTTGCTGTTAGGATAGATAGAATATAGTTGATAACAAATCTGGGCTTCAATAAATGATCTGTCGAACGCTGGGAGCCATCTGTCGAGCGCTGTCCAGAATATGTCGAACACTAGTTAGAAAACTGTTGAGCGCTGTCAATAAAAACTGTCGAACACTGGGAGCCATCTGTCGAGTGTTGCTAGCCATTCGTCGAACACTGATCAGTGAATGTCGAGTGCTGTAACTGGCTGTAATACTTCAGTCTGCTTATAACAATTTGTCGAACGATGCTAGACATTCGTCGAACGCCACATGCCATTTGTCGAGCGCTGCTAGACATTCGTCGAACGCTGGGAACTTTAGATTTAATCTTAAGTTCTAGCTAATTTACCAGCCTAAAGACTTGACCCTTAAACTATACAATGGGTCAACTGATCCTAATCAGTACATAGTGATCCTAGCCCAAAACAGTAAAAGGGTTGTTCCAACATCATCCGTCTTCTTCTCAGAGCTGGGTCTCTTCCACTTAGCCCAATGGAGATGCCACACCTTGAAATACTTGCTGTAGATGGCGGGGAATGCTTCCGGAACCCTTGATGGAGTTTAGGATCGATGGAAGAAGCTTTCCCAAGGAAGGGGATGGATGGATGGAGCTTGGAGAGGGAAAACGGCGGAGCTTGCGGAAGAATTCGCGCCCAAAATAGTGCTGAATGCCCTAAGATCGCGGGCTGCGTATTTATAGAAAACAAGGCGCACGAGCAGTGGCGCACGCCCAGTGGTCGTGCGCACTGGAAGTTGGTGGTCGTGCGCGCTGTGCTAGAAAACCTGCAAGTCAAAACTGCAGAAAAATATAAAGCGCACGACCGAACGCACGACCGTGCGTAACAACGCACGACCGTGCGTAACAACGCACGACCAATTCAGAAAGTAACTTTGGGCTGCAAATGAAAGCACACGGTCGGCGGCGCACGATCAGTGATCGTGCGCAGCAGAACCAGTGATCGTGCGTAGTGTTCCTGTACAGATTTGTACCGGGAACACCTGCACGACCCCTATTCCAGCATAACACTAATCAAAACCACTGAAAGTGGCACAAAACACAGCATGAAAGAAAGTAAAGAAGATAAACAAGAAAATACACCAAGAACGGGCCTAGAAGTGCACTTAGCGTGGAATAATAGACGGTTATTAAATATGAACGAAAACATGTATAAAGTGTACTGCATAGACTAGATAATCAGCCTAGATGAGTCCTAAAATATGTATATAATGGAGACTCATCACACCCCCAGACTTACCTGTTTGCGCGTCCCGAGCAAACTACTCTGCGGACGGGAAAAACAAGGGTTAGAAGGTGATTGTGGCTAGGAGTAATATGCGAAATCAAATAATCATGTTCATAAAACTCTCGTAGAAGAAATTTCTATTATGCAAAGTAATTTACAAATATCTAAAATAGTAAATAAGAGATTAGTTTACTCAAAAGCTGAACCAAGTATGATCTGTCAGTCACGTGTAGGGAGAATGTAGGGATGCGCTCAGATGAGTATTTCGAAAAATACGGGATACGGAACTAACTCCATCGAAATCCATCGGTGTCGGGAGCCATAAGCTCGCACTTTCACACTCTCTCCATAACATCAAGTAAAACTACACACAAGTCAATAGGGCTTTCGGGTAAATATGAGGCTTAGGGTGTGGTAGGATATACAATGATAAACTCGGAGGCTAACACATTTGAGCACTACAAATTGTAAACCCGGGCAACCAATAAAGCTAATGTGTTCATCGCCAACACCCAATATAAAGTAGTTCTTATCAAACAATTCAGGATTTCTGAATTAGAATATAAAGCTCAATTTTTTTTTCTTTTGGAGCGCTAATCTTTTCAATTTTTAGCTCACAAATACTTTTTCATTTTTTTTTCTTCTCCATTTTTTTTCAACTTAAGCAATCCAAATATGTATCCATACATAACAGCACAGCACAATAATCAGTTATACTAAAAAGCTCGAAACACGTGCGCAAACAGGTTTGATAATCTTGGCTTAAGCGAGAGCGGTGGAGCTAAATAGAAAAGGTGGGATAGGCATAAAATTGGATAGCAAGGGTGAATTTCTGGTTTTGTCTCAAAGCTCAAACGGTCCAAAGAATGGCCTACATCATGCTAATGCGTTAGGACTACCTGGTGCCTATGTTTCGAGAATCGCTAGGGGCGAGTTCTTAGCCACCGAGAAAGATAACTCTTTCTCCCGACTCGAGAAATACGAATCTAGCGTTCAATACCAACTCACCTACACTACCGGTAGATCGACACAGGTTCATGCTTTGCGTAAAGTACAACTCTAATTACTAAATTAGATAAGAATAAAGCTACAACGCATGAAAATAGAAATAACTTATACACAAAATTCTATGCAAAACATGAGTATTCGATTAGAACACTACTGGAGTCAACATCGTACTCCAAACCACAATTCCTAGCTAACACAATTGACTTCCCGGCTCCATTCCAAAAGGAAATTTGGCACGGTAGCACTCACAAGTAAGTGCGTGCATAGTGGGTACAACGTGTGCGTGCCACATAAAAATTGATAAACTGAAATAAACTGAAAGTTAAAATAATAACACTACCGGAATGCGTGCGTACGTGCACGTGCATGGTTCTCACTCTCCCCCAGACTTACATGAAAGCATAATCTAAGATATGATTCTTTAAACATTAAACTAAGGAGAAAAGGGAGAGTGTACCCCATGCTCAGAAGTGAGCATACCGGAAGAATTGGCGTTTTGTCCTTAATGTGGTTGTTCCGCCTTGCTCCAAGAAATATGGACCTGCGATTAAAGAGTACCCAAGCACAACAAAAATATAATAAGGAAAATAAAGAAGAACGAAGAAGCGGAACCAAGCGGTCCCCAATGGGTTGTCTCCCAAGAGCCCTTTTGTTTACCGTCCTTAAGGTGGACCAAATACCTGTATTAAGCAATTTATAAAGTCTAGGAATACGCAAAAGTTAATAAATCCTAATTATTGTTGCAGTAGTGCTGGTTGTTGCTGTAGGTGCTGGAGGTCCTGTAAGAATAACATTGAAAATCTCCTCATCAATAGAGTTCATATAAAGCCTAATCCTTGCTTTCCATAGTGCAAACTTATTAAGATTGCACATGGGAGGTCTTGTGCTAGAATATTCCTTGTTTTGTGCCATGAGTTTTGAATGATATAAAATTCTTAGATAAAGGAGCTCTAGACAAATTAAGATCTGGTTGATCTTTGTGATTCAGCTGTTAGTCTGTAAAGAATCAACACCCCTCTGATACCAATTGAAAATTGAGGTCAGATCTTAAGTTACTCTAGAGGGGGGGGGGGGGGGGGGTGAATAGAGTATTAAAACTTTTTCTTAGTTTTTATAGCGGAATTAAAATAGTGTTACATATAAGTATAAGCAGTGTGATAATTATATAAACAGAAAAATTAAGTAAATGTAATCACAAAACAAACAGCAGTGCCACAGGAAATAATCAAACACAGAAGACACAAGGAGCTATAGTAGTTCCCCAATAAGTCTGGGTACGTCTACTCTTCTACCACCTTTGGTAGGAATCCACCAGGAGGTTGTTGATAAGGTGCCCTCACACCAGATGAGCTGTTGATAAGGTGCTCTAACCAAACTGCAGGTTTTTGAAAAGGTGCCCTGTCACCGAGATTAACTTTTGAAGGGAGTTATAACCCTGTACAAAATGGGACGGAAAAGGTTTATAGTGTTCTTCTCTGTCAAGATGCTGAGAGAAGACTCTAGTGGATGTTGTTGTAAAGCTCCCCCTGTCAGATTGAAGTGCTTGACAGAAAATGAAGAAGCTTTCTCTTGAAAACTAGGATCTCCTGTAGCTGTTTGATCTGGAAGAACAGGTTCCTCAGATTTGCTTGTTGCTCTTTTAGAAGATCTAAATTTACAGCAGATTCTGAGTGAATGTTCTTGAGGATGATGTTCTCAGAGGGTTTTTTGTGCTGCTTGTAGAGGAAGATGAAGAAGTAAAGAAAAACTTTCTGAGATGTCTCACTGTATATCTTCTTCTTCTGAATATAATATATATATCCTTTTTATTCTGTAATATAACGACGTTTGAATTCTGTCGACTCAAATGATTTTGGCAGGTCCTTTTATTTTTGAGTGTGAAAAGATCCCTTTTCATTAAATGTCAACGGCTATTGCTGCCTTGGAAAAAGGAAAGAAGAGAATATATTACCTTAATTTAATATCCTTCCTTATCTGTCAGAATACGTCCAAAGGATATTGAATAGATCCGTTATATTCGTCGTTTTGCTGTTAGGATAGATAGAATATAGTTGATAACAAATCTGGGCTTCAATAAATGATCTGTCGAACACTGGGAGCCATCTGTCGAGCGCTGTCCAGAATATGTCGAACACTAGTTAGAAAACTGTTGAGCGCTGTCAATAAAAACTGTCGAACGCTGGGAGCCATCTGTCGAGTGTTGCTAGCCATTCGTCGAACACTGATCAGTGAATGTCGAGTGCTGTAACTGGCTGTAATACTTCAGTCTGCTTAGAACAATTTGTCGAACGATGCTAGACATTCGTTGAACGCCACATGCCATTTGTCGAGCGCTGCTAGACATTCGTCGAACGCTGGGAACTTTAGATTTAATCTTAAGTTCTAGCTAATTTACCATCCTAAAGACTTGACCCTTAAACTATACAATGGGGTCAACTGATCCTAATCAGTACATAGTGATCCTAGCCCAAAACAGTAAAAGGGTTGTTCCAACATCATCCGTCTTCTTCTCAGAGCTGGGTCTCTTCCACTTAGCCCAATGGAGATGCCACACCTTGAAATACTTGCTGTAGATGGCGGGGAATGCTTCTGGAACCCTTGATGGAGTTTAGGATCGATGGAAGAAGCTTTCCCAAGGAAGGGGATGGATGGATGGAGCTTGGAGAGGGAAAACGGCGGAGCTTGCAGAAGAATTCGCGCCCAAAACAGTGCTGAATGCCCTAAGATCGCGGCCTAGAAGTGCACTTAGCGTGGAATAATAGACGGTTATTAAATATGAACGAAAACATGTATAAAGTGTACTGCATAGACTAGATAATCAGCCTAGATGAGTCCTAAAATATGTATATAATGGAGACTCATCACACCCCCAGACTTACCTGTTTGCGCGTCCCGAGCAAACTACTCTCGGCGGACGGGAAAAACAAGGGTTAGAAGGTGATTGTGGCTAGGAGTAATATGCGAAATCAAATAATCATGTTCATAAAACTCTCGTAGAAGAAATTTCTATTATGCAAAGTAATTTACAAATATCTAAAATAGTAAATAAGAGATTAGTTTACTCAAAAGCTGAACCAAGTATGATCTGTCAGTCACGTGTAGGGAGAATGTAGGGATGCGCTCAGATGAGTATTTCGAAAAATACGGGATACGGAACTAACTCCATCGAAATCCATCGGTGTCGGGAGCCATAAGCTCGCACTTTCACACTCTCTCCATAACATCAAGTAAAACTACACACAAGTCAATAGGGCTTTCGGGTAAATATGAGGCTTAGGGTGTGGTAGGATATACAATGATAAACTCGGAGGCTAACACATTTGAGCACTACAAATTGTAAACCCGGGCAACCAATAAAGCTAATGTGTTCATCGCCAACACCCAATATAAAGTAGTTCTTATCAAACAATTCAGGATTTCTGAATTAGAATATAAAGCTCAATTTTTTTTTCTTTTGGAGCGCTAATCTTTTCAATTTTTAGCTCACAAATACTTTTTCATTTTTTTTTCTTCTCCATTTTTTTTCAACTTAAGCAATCCAAATATGTATCCATACATAACAACACAGCACAATAATCAGTTATACTAAAAAGCTCGAAACACGTGCGCAAACAGGTTTGATAATCTTGGCTTAAGCGAGAGCGGTGGAGCTAAATAGAAAAGGTGGGATAGGCATAAAATTGGTTAGCAAGGGTGAATTTCTGGTTTTGTCTCAAAGCTCAAACGGTCCAAAGAATGGCCTACATCATGCTAATGCGTTAGGACTACCTGGTGCCTATGTTTCGAGAATCGCTAGGGGCGAGTTCTTAGCCACCGAGAAAGATAACTCTTTCTCCCGACTCGAGAAATACGAATCTAGCGTTCAATACCAACTCACCTACACTACCGGTAGATCGACACAGGTTCATGCTTTGTGTAAAGTACAACTCTAATTACTAAATTAGATAAGAATAAAGCTACAACGCATGAAAATAGAAATAACTTATACACAAAATTCTATGCAAAACATGAGTATTCGATTAGAACACTACTGGAGTCAACATCGTACTCCAAACCACAATTCCTAGCTAACACAATTGACTTCCCGGCTCCATTCCAAAAGGAAATTTGGCACGGTAGCACTCACAAGTAAGTGCGTGCATAGTGGGTGCAGCGTGTGCGTGCCACATAAAAATTGATAAACTGAAATAAACTGAAAGCTAAAATAATAACACTACCGGAATGCGTGCGTACGTGCACGTGCATGGTTCTCACTCTCCCCCAGACTTACATGAAAGCATAATCTAAGATATGATTCTTTAAACATTAAACTAAGGAGAAAAGGGAGAGTGTACCCCATGCTCAGAAGTGAGCATACCGGAAGAATTGGCGTTTTGTCCTTAATGCGGTTGTTCCGCCTTGCTCCAAGAAATACGGACCTGCGATTAAAGAGTACCCAAGCACAACAAAAATATAATAAGGAAAATAAAGAAGAACGAAGAAGCGGAACCAAGCGGTCCCCAATGGGTTGTCTCCCAAGAGCCCTTTTGTTTACCGTCCTTAAGGTGGACCAAATACCTGTATTAAGCAATTTATAAAGTCTAGGAATACGCAAAAGTTAATAAATCCTAATTATTATTACAAGCTCAAAATAAATTAGCTATAAGCCTATTTGAAGTAGTAACAACTGATGAAAGAGAAAGGTCCGTGGACCTGGTAGTAGGGGTGGAAATTAAGTAGGATGCTCAGCCTCCAACCCCAAATCTCTTCCTTTTTCGCTTTCTTCTTCTCCTCCAGTATTATGTCTTCAAAGAAGAACCGCTTGCCCCCTTGTAACCAATCCTCAAAGGGAAGCACCAACGATGATGAGGAAACAAGATGTTTCTTCACTGTACCTTCCTCATCCCGACAGGCTTTCGGCTCTTCTATGCATAAGGTCTGATCAACCGGAGGAGGGGCATCCTGCATCTTTGTACATAAAGAAAGGGGGTCAGGAAATAAATTGGAAGAAAAACTAAAAGAAATCTCATCTGAGGGGATAATCCCGGCTTCATCCCCCATAGGGTGCAGCAAAGACAAACTGATGATATCATCGAAGATTTCACTAGACTCAACAGCGCACGCAATGACCTCCTCTATCACTTGGACTTCCTCGCACTGAACTGAAACGTTTGCTTCAGCACAATCGAGACGGTCCTCCATCATGAGAGTGGGCACGACACAGCGCAGGTCTGTAACATCCTGCAAGTTGACCTCAACGATAACATTAGAAATAGATGTAGTTTCGTGTGTAGTGGGAGAAGACGCGCTTCTTAAGAGTTCGGGATCACTCTCCACACAAGGGCACAAATCCACGCAAAGTGGTACATGAACCGAAGAGGTATGGGGGGTCGCATCAGAAACAGGGTCATGAGGGACACTGATGCACATGTCGATTCCATAGCCTTCAAAAAGTGAAGGTGGAAGTGACACGTAACCAGAGGAAGGAGCTGTGTTCGCCGAATTCGAGGATGGGACGATCCGGATATCCGGCTCATCGTCATCCTCCAGTTGGCGAAGGTAATCAGCATAGTCCTTCAAGGCATGCTCTCTACTTTTGCAAAATAAACACTGCTTCACCGGCTTCTCCGGCACCCAAGGTGTGGTAGCCGCGTAATAGTGCGACAACGGAGGCGCAGTAGAGGAGCCAAAAGATTTATGGGACCCGTACGGTTTCTGAACAACACCATACTCTTTGGGACACCTATCACTAGCGTGGGATGTGTCCCCACAACAACGACATCGGATATTTAAATGTGCCCACATGATACAGAAGAAGAAAATAGCATGAAAAAGAGTAAATTAAAAAGGAATAAAAGACTCAATCACAAACAATCGATTCACAACCAAAATCTCATCACGCCTGCACTCCCCGGCAACGACGCCAAAAACTTGATGCGCAAATCTTAGCACACCGCTATAGGCGGTAGCAAGACTGCGACACGAAACGACAGTGCACCGATCGTTCAAGTAATATAAAATGTGGGAGTGAATCCCCAAGTATCGATCTCGAAGGAACACAGTAAGGTGGAGTTTACGATTGAGGCAGGACTTGAGATTGAAGTCCTTTATGTCGGATGGGTTGCGGAAACGGGGGTTTTGGTTGGTGGAAATAAAGAGAAAATACTACAACTACTCCTATGCAATGTCGCTATGCAATGTTTCGCGAGGCGGGATGGAGACTATGCAGGCCTTGAACGCGCTACTTCGCTAGGGCGGATGGACGAGTAGGAAAACGGAATGAGGGTCGAAAGCACCTCGTCGACAAGCACGCCACTAGCAATTGCTAGTGCGGCACACGAACCTAGTGGATGGAGTGGTGGATGAAGTGGTGGCACATCTCATATACACAAATAACCAAAAGGTTTCATAGAAATATGAAATAAACATTGCAATTAAAGATCATTGTGCATATCATCCAAAAATACAAGAATCTACCCTACAATATCATTACAATTTGAAAGAGAGTAAGAAATCGACCGAATCTGAAGGCTCGTTGGGATTCACGGTTGGAATCGCAAGGTTGTCAATCCACGTCCAAGCTCGGTCCGCAACTACGTCCGGGGTAGAGGAGGGCTGTCACTACCTCCCAATAGACCCGTATTCTTCGTGTCACTATCCGCTCGGCTTCAATACATGGCTCCCAATCTTGACAATGAAATCTGGGCGGAGATCCTTCCTATTGAAGCTTGTGGATGACGGAGATGGCCTAGGTGATCTCCGGGCTCAAGATAGGCGTGAAGAATAGTCCCGGAGCACCTCCTGGTGGTGGAAGATGATGCAAGGGGAAGGAAGAGGCGAACGGGGCTCGAAAACGGCGGAGCTGGAATGTCGTCCGACCTAATTTTGCGGGCTGCGTATTTATAGAAAACAAGGCGCATGAGCAGTGGCGCACGACCAGTGGTCGTGCGCACTGGAAGTTGGTGGTCGTGCGCGCTGTGCCAGAAAACCTGCAAGACAAAACTGCAGAAAAATATAAAGCGCACGACCAAATGCACGACCGTGCGTAACAACGCACGACCAAATTTAGAAAGCAACTTTGGGCTGCAAATGAAAGCGCACGGTCGGCGGCACACGATCAGTGATCGTGCGCAGTAGAACCAGTGATCGTGCACAGTGTTCCTGTACAGATTTGTACCGGGAACACCTGCACGACCCCTGTTCCAGCATAACACTAATCAAAACCATTGAAAGTGGCACAAAACACAGCATGAAAGAAAGTAAAGAAGATAAACAAGAAAATACACCAAGAACGGGCCTAGAAGTGCACTGTGCGTGGAATAATAGACGGTTATTAAATATGAACGAAAACATGTATAAAGCGTAGTGCATAGACTAGATAATCGGTCTAGATGAGTCCTAAAATATGTATATAATGGAGACTCATCAAAGCTTATAATTTATTTCAGTCAGCGAGATCTCCTTATCCAGACCTTTCAGCTCATTTATTACAGGCTGAATCACTCATGCATTTCAATAACACTTTCATCAGCTTTCTTTTGAAAGTTCTCATATTAGGATATGAGAAGGGACTTTCTGTCCTTCCTTTAATCAGAGCTTCCTTCTACCAATCTGGAAAGGGATTCCCAGATCTATTTTGCTGATTGGTAGTCAGCTACTTTTTGGAAGATGTTTTCAGACACAGTGGAGACTAGAATGTTCATAGCCTTGACATCACATGTCTTCTGCTTCTTTTCAGCATCTGTCCACTCAGCCCTTGACACAATTTCCTGTATTGTAGATCCACTGGCATCTTTCTTGTACGGTGCTGAGGGACCTAAAATAATGATATCAAAGATGTATTCATCAATAAAGTTCATATAGAGCTTTGTTATGGCCTTCCAGAGTGTAAACTTATTTAAGTTACACACTGGTGGTCTTGTTGATGCATAATCCTTAGAACTCATATTTCTAAAAATAGTTTTAAATATAAAAATATGAGTGAGAAGATCTTTTGATCAATGTGTTAACCTTTTTATGATCAACCTACCTCTGATAATAATTGAAAGTGCATAGTGTGCCCTATGAGTATTCTCTAGAGGGGGGGGGGGGGTGAATATAGTCTTACAACTTTTACCCTAAATATGCACACACAATATATTTATTATAATAACTATGCAATCAGGAAAACCAATCCATAATAAAGTAAACACAGAAATGGAGAAATGTTAAAGGGGACAACACAGAAAAGTACAATACAGAAGAGACAAGTTTTATAGTGGTTCCCCAACATGTGGGTAGTCCACTCGGCTATCGACGTATCCTTCGAGATGAAGAATGTAGACTTCAAACTCTGACTTCTGCATCAAATACAATTCGGTGTTGCGTTGACCTCCAATGATGCGTCGACTGCCAGTTTGAGTTATCTTTACTTCTATTTGAAGTTACTTTGACTTTTAATCGAAGTCGCGTCGATTTATTTTCGATGCAAAATTCACTCAACTGGATTTGATCTTCTTTTGACTAGATTTTGACACTCTAATATGAGTATGTCATCCTTGGACATCTGAAGACCATATTACCCTCACTATACAACATGAGTAATAAATCTTAAAAGATGAAATTACTTTTACAAATATTATTAGATAAATCAAGAGGTTATTTTTGCCAATAATTTCCCCTATTTATCTTAATAAATTTTACAAAGTTTTTAAGTGATTTCAACATATTGAAAAATAAAATAATATACATCAAAGCATATGTTAACAAAATGACAACATAAATTAAGATGGTATGAAAAACTTCTGAATAGTAGATATTGTGTTCATTAGAATGAATTACCCAAAGAAGCATTCTACTTTTTCTTTCTAAGGATTGTAGATAAAGCTTCATAGATTTTCCTGAACTTTATTTCTACATACTTGAAGTTAGCTAGTTTTGCCTTCTCTGGATTCTTCTGAATTCTGTCATGCCCTTTGAATAGTTTCTCAATGCCAGCTTCTACATCAGGATACACATAATTTATCTTGAATCCAAGGTTTATGATTTTAACAGTCAGTTCATTTATTTCAATCAAGTCAAGCTCATCTAAGTCTGGATCTGGCACTATGAAGGTTGATTGTGTGATGCGAGGAATTAGAGCTATTTTGAACATAATCTTTTTTTTTCTTTTGAAATAGTAGATCTGCTACATCTTGATCAAATCCAAGACCCTTTTTGTGAAGTTGTCCTCTATCTTTCAAAATTTTTTCTTAAGGATTCTTGGTAGCATATTTTGAAGAATCAAATAATGTACTTGGAATTTTTATTGTTTCTTTTATTTGCTCTTCTTCCACTACATCTTTTCCCCTCTTGAGTCTTTCAATAAACTTCCTTCTATTTTCCTTAATTTCTCTTTGAGAGGCATCATATTCATACTGCTCTCTTTCTCCAATCTCTTAAGATTTTGTCAAGAATTGGGTCAATATACACCTTCATTTGATTTTTCAGGCACTTGAACTTTCTCATAGGTTTTATAATATAACTTGTCCTTTTTGTACTACTTTCTTTGTTCTTTATAATACTTCTCTCAGATAGGTATTTTCCTCCCATATTGCCTTTCTCTGAATGTATTCCTTTGTCTAGGATCTGATACCGGGACTAGTAGAGCAGGGAAAAGAGGAAGCAAGGCAGGAGTAGGAGCAAGAGGAGACAAAATAGGAGCAGAAGCAGGAGTGAGCAAAATAGGTGATAAGGTTGTTGATTCTTCAGAGGCAGGTTTGATTTATGTGTTCTCAGTAATGGGTGACTCAGCCCACACTGAAAACTTTTTCAAACTTTTCCAATAGTCATCATCATTTGAGAACAAATTAGACTCCCCCTGAACTAAAGACTCCCCGTGGATTGCACACAGGAATCTGTTTGGAGAAGATGGTGCAGGTGCCAGGAGGAGTTGAGAAATGATTATTGGTTCTCCTTCAGAGACATACGAGGAATATTGATATCAATGCTTAATAGTAGTGTAAACTGAATTAGGTCGGGGCTTGTTGTCACCCTTCTTCCCCTGCTTTATATCATTGAAGAAGGATATAAAGACCCCAGCAGGCAGCGAAGACGATCGTAGTTCCTTCTCAATTTCTTTCGCTTGAGCGGAGATATTTCTCAACATGTGATGTTGTGCAGATAATTTCTGATAACAGTCCTCTGATAAATCCATGTATAGATAGGAGAACTTAGACAACAATGTCTTCAAAGCCAGGTCAATTGCTTCAAGGATATATCTATTAGAGGCAATTGAATGTCTTTGTGTACCTGCAAAGAAAAGAGAAGACAGGAGTAAAGAAACAAGAAAACATGAGAGCGAGAGGGAGAGAATTCGAAAGCACAATGAAGTCTAACTGCTGTGTTTCTTTTAGAAGATGATTCATCGTAACTTATGGTTGTACTCGAAGCAACGTCAAAAATAAGTAGATTCAGCGTGCCAAAATAGGTCGAAGTAGCTTCTAGAAGCAAAGTCTGTGCACGCTTGAAAAGTTGACGTTCCGTCGAGTGGAAATCGAAGTGGCTTCGAATAAAAGCAACAACTATTGAGTCGGCGCATGTGTTGATAGGAATTTGATGTTGCATCGAGTGATATTCGAATGAACTATCCCAGTTAGCTCTCGAATCTGTCATCGAGTAGAAATTGACGGTGCGTTGCTTTTTATTCGACACAACTCTGAATAAACATTTGAATTTTCTTCAAGGAATTTTTGTTGGCTTTCCCAGCAATATATTTTTATTGAAAATAGGATTTATTAGAAAATATGTGTAAATTAGAAAGCTCCATCTAGAGGCTTAGAGAAGAAATCACCCCTTTGATTATCTATAGTTGCACATTGAAGAGTTAATTTCCCTTTTTCTACATTCTCTTTGAGGAAGGGACCCTAAGTTTTCCTGCATATGAAATTCAAACATTAGAGAGTACCCAAGTTACCTTGGGACCTTTGCTTTTACCATTATAGGGTGATATGAAAGAGTAGAGTAGTATTTCATTATTCCCTTTTGGATGTCAAAGAATAGGTCTATCAAACCTAGACATGTTAGCTTGGTACTAGAAATTTACATAGAATTTATCTCTATATAGTAAATCAGCAGAATGCTTAATGATCTTTCTTTTGTTTTTAGATTTTTGATTGTTGTTCATTAGTTTTTCTGAAGGATTCTTGCCTAGAGTTCTTTTCTTATTATTAAGATTCACCCTATTAAATACAGTAATTTTTATCAAGATGGTTATTTAGTTCTTCACACATTTGACTGATTTCATTTACTTGATTTTCACTAAGGCTCTGTTTGGAGGGACTTATTTTCACCGGTCAAGCGGTTATGACCGCATGAACCAGACCAAAATTAAAGTCCGGTTCATGCGGTGGTAACCGCTTGACCGATGAAAATAAATCCCCCCAAACGAAGCCTAGGTCTAACAAATACTGCTGGATTTTTCCAAGCTGGTTTGCTGGAAGTTATAGTACTAGTTGATGGCTCTGCTCCTAAGACAAGATATTTAAATATCATAGAGAGATTCTTTGTGATATCTTGTAGCTTTTGACTCCTCCCATTGAGTGAGTCTTCAAAGGCCTTTGCCTTTGTAAGCTCTTATTTTAACGTTAAATTTTCAATAGTTAATTTATTTATCTCTGTTAACTTTGTATGTACCTCACTCCTTAATTCATAATTATCAGAATACATATTATCTTCCTTAAGATCTTCTAATTCTTTTCTAAGTGTTTTAATTTCTTTTTGAACTTTTAGATAATCATGACAAAATTCTTTAATGTAATTTTTAAATTCTTCTGAAGTAAAGTCAAAGTCATCAAAGAGAGATACCTGATCTTCCTCAGAGGAATCTTCCAAAGCCATCAAGCAGGCTTCTTCAGGAGCAGTTTCTTCATCACTTTCAGATGAAGAGCTTGACTCAGATTTTGAGTCACTCCAGGTTTCATCTATGAAACATCTTCCCTTCTTCTTGTCCTTCTTCCTGAAGGACCGCTTCTCTGTATTTTTTGTTCCTGAAGGATTATAATAACATTAATCCAGTCTTGATCTCTATATTTTTTGTTTGCTTCTTTCAAAGATAGAGGAAGAAGAAGCCTTCTGTAGCTTATGAAGAATGCTATACAGAGATCTGTCCTATGTGTTGTTAGAGAGAGAGAGAGAGAGAGAGAGAGAGAGAGAGAGAGAGAGAGAGAGAGAGAGATGGAGAAGAAATGTTGTTACACTCTTTTTTAATTCTGTATGTATATTCTTCTGTTGATTGGAGATGAATGACTTTCTTTTTCTGATCCTTCTCCAGTTGGAATGTCCAAGAAGAATTATTGCTCTTCTTTCTATTTATGTTGACAGTCCACCAATATCCTTTTGTATAACTTCCAATTTCATCACTTTTGAATCTCTGTGATTATTCTTTCTCTTCTTGTACATGTGCGACCCATTATAATCAAATATCGTCCATATATACCTTCTGAATAAGCATCAGAATCTATTCCAGGAAGTTTTTCAAATCTGTGACTGTATTCGACATTGCGTTGAATACCTTCTAACTTCTTATCGATGCACCTTTGAATTCTACTAGGAGCACCTTCAAAATTGTTGAAGAATAATGGTCTCACCTCAGCGGTCTCCGCAGTCTCAAAGCATCAGCGGTCTCCATGGTCTCCAGCTCCACCATCTCAGGCTCACCAGTCTCCGCATCTGTTAAAGAGTCATGGTCTTGTCTCTGACCATCCGCGATCTCGATACTATTCCTCTCCACGGTCTCAACAATCTCTGGATTGTCAATTTGAGGTCTCATCAGTCACACAACCTTCTACCTCCTGTTGTGTAACTACAGATCAGCTCTCCAGACCGCACCGATCACAGTAGTCTCAATCTTCCTGATCGTCCAGACCGCCCAACTCTCATGTATAAATGTTTATAGTTGTTTTGGTATTTGGTCATACATTGTAGATTTGTATTTTCCTCTTTCTCTCCTAGTCTATATAAAGGAGGCAATACTCATGTAATACTAAGATTTTTTGGAAATAAAAATTCTATTATTTTCAATTTCTCACATGGTATCAGAGCTAACAATGATCTTTGTGTTATGAGCTCCTGTCTTCTCTCCTGTTCAGTTTTTTGGTTCTGGTGACCACCAAACCTCTCTTCAGATTCTGATTGGTCTCTCTCCTATGAGACATCGTGATCCCCCTTGCTTCTTGATTCTGTTTGCTTCTTCTCATGGGAACTCCCTCGTCTGAGACCGTTCCAATCTCCAATCCGGTGGCCGCTCCGACCTCTACTCCTTCTGGCAATCTTGGAACCTCCTCCAAACTCTCTAGACCTAACTACCCTGATTAGAGTGTCTCATTCACCTTCCTCTTATGCTCTCAACACAAATGCCACCACCTCACAGATGATCCTCCACCCAAAAGGTCAACAACCTTTGATGATTGGGATGCAAGCGATGCTCTGGTTTTAACCTGGCTAGCTAACAACCTTTCTGATGACTATCTTCTTATCATCCATAACGATGAGACAGTTAAAGATGCTTTTACCCATCTTGCTGCCCTTTACTCCAAAGGTGCCAAAACCTCTCGCATCTACACCTTATATGCTGATCTCTTTGCCCGCCCCACCATGAATCCCACCATATCATATTAAGAGGTTCAGGACCTTGGAGCAGAACTTCTTCAGCATCATCCCTTCTCTACTGACCTCACTGAGCAGCATAAATACTTCCAGGAGCTCCTGGTTGTGTGTTACCTTCTCTATCTTCCTGACTCCTATGATATGATCTGTTAGCGGATTCTTGGGGAAGCTAACTCTCCTACCCTTGATGCCACCGCTGCTCGGGTCTCTACTATTACCTCCCTCCTCCAAAGGCCCCTATTGACCTCTCCTCCTCCTCCAGAGAGCTTTGCTCACCCGACTGAATGTGGTCACCCCAGTGGTCGTGGTGTCTATCTTGATGGCAGAGGACCTTCCAGGTACCTCTATTCTCATTATGGTCGGAAGGGTCACACTATTGATCGCTGCAATCTCAAGCATCCACACCATCGTCCTCTAGCTGTGACACCTCATTCTGCAACTCCACACCCATCTGCTTCTGTTGTTACCTCCTCAGGTCCCATCCATCTGGTTATTGAAGGCAAGTGGCTTATTGACTCTGATGAAAAAATCATATGACCAGAAACCCTCTACTTTTTTCAAAGTTACAAGAGCATAAAAACTCACCACCAGTCCTGACAGTCGATGGTTCTCCCTCTAAAATGTTTGGGACTGGTGTGGTGCAAATCACTCTGACTATCTCTCTTGAGGACACTCTTTATGTGCCTACGTTTCCTTGCAACTTATTATGCCCTAAGGATTGAGTGCATATCTAGGATGAATATATTATAAGGATATCAAAAGAAACTTAGCCTAAATGTACGGGGGCTAATCCTTTTGTTTATTGGGGGGCAATTTGGTACCAACTCGAGTTCCCTAGACCATATTTCTTAGAAATATTCATCACAAGCATAAGCGACCATGAATTATGCAACATTACTCGCCTGAAGAAGAGATTTTGAAGTACGCACAATCGGTCTGATGATCAACCCTCCATAGAAATCGAGGCCATTATAAACTCACAATCGGAATAAGAGCATAAAGTCTTTTAAAGAATGGTTTTTCACCCCTTGTTGCCTTAAGGATTAGAAGAATAAGTAAACGAAGAAAATAGTAAATGAAGTCTTCGAGACATAAATACGGTCGCCTAGGCATATTGGTATGCGGCTGTTGAAATCAAGGAAGATAGTATAAGACTTTGAGAATTTTCAATTCGGAGCACAATGAAGTAGATAGCTACTTAGTACCCAACCTATGGAGCAATCAAACCGCCTGTAATACTAGACATGGTGTGAAGCACTTGCAATCAACAGGGAAATTGAGAAAATTTACTAAAAAGACCCAAAAGTTCGAGGCAACATTAGTTATAGAAAGATTTTTGCCTACAGTAAAATGGTGTGATAATTATTGCCTCAACAAGTATATTCCTAGATGCTTCACCAACTTAACTCTAATATCGTAACACACCACTGGTGAGTAAATCGTCGGTTAAGGATTTAATTAAATAATTCATGAAAAGCGCAAGAGAGAACCGACATGAACCTTAGACTTGCAGGTTTAAGTCGGATAAGAACTGGATAAGAATGGAACGGGAAATCGGCCCTCGTGATCTTAATAGGTGAACAAATGTAAATAAGCTCATGCGAGGTGCGGTACCTTAGATTTACCTCCTCAATTCAGAGATGATGATCCGATTATATTCGGGACAAACGGTGCAAATACCGTTGGATATTCAAATAGCTGAATTTAGTCGAATGGTTAGAAACGTAAGATGGTCGAGCTAGTTACAATATTTGGGATATGTGGATCGCCCATCTTACGTTTCTAACCATTGAAATGGTTTGGATAACCTTATGCAAGTTAGAGTTATAGCAGGGATTTTTGCATCAGTAAGACATTCGAAGGTGATTCATATTTGGCTTCCTCAATCAAAGACAAACCATTTCAATTCGAGTAACTCGTTATATTGGAAGTTTGTAGATTGAAATAAGATGGATTAAATGCAGACTTCATACTAGAAGACATATAATGATGTTCATGATATTGAACAACTAAGATTAATTTGTTATAGCATGACATTAAAAGTGTGGTAACCCCAGAGGACTTGAAATTGTCGGACAATATATCTAAGATGTATACGTTGTATGCGATCTTTTAACCGGAACATGTACATTTAAAAGACAACATAATCACCATTAGAAAGATTTGATACAATGGGAACAGATTTGTATGGTCAAAAGCATACACGATGAACTTACACGAAAACTAATGGGTTTAATGACACTTCCCTATGGGCCATATATGGGAGGAAGTGTAGGACTCCAATTTTATGGATTCGGGAAGAAGACCCGAAGGCACTGGGGCCAGGATATATAGAAGGCATAGATGCCTAGATGCGACTGATACGAGGTTGGATGTTGGAAGCACAGAGCGGACATGCTAAATATTACGATGCGCGACATCGTAAGATAGAAGTCTAAGCAGGAGACATAGTGTTTTTCGAAGTATGACCTGTTAAAATTTTTAGAGGCAGGAATGAAGTAATATAGCGGAACACTTCAACACAATCCACAAGTATGGCAATCAGTGACAATGGGAAGACAGAATAGTACTCATGTATTAACTATATCTTTACAACTCGGGATATACAATGACGAGACATGATTCATAAGAATCACAAAGGAGAGAAGCACAAGACAAAAAACAAGCCGCCAGCGAACTGCCAAAGCAGTGATCGCCAAACTGCTCGAACAGCCAGACCGCATGGCTATCCTTGAGACCGCGCGAACAGAGCAAGCTTGATGACCTGCGAACTGTCAGACCGCAACCACAGACTGCACAACCTGCTGCCTTATTGAACTGCTGAAAGATACAACCTGTCCGCACTTCTTGATCGTCAAACCACAAGGTCGCACGATCACAGAAGTAACCCGCGAACAGAGAATAAAACTGCACAAGCTGTCGCCAAACCGCAAACTGAGATCACCTGACCGCTAAGGTCGCCTGATCGCCGAGCTCGCCACGAACAACTCAAGAAATACAACATAGATCGCCCAGAGGAAAGCCGATGGCGAACTGGTTATTCACAACTGGGAAGTCACGAAGGAAGAAGACCGCACCCTGCTGGCCGCTGACAGTTCTCGATAGGAATGACGGGCCCTGCACCTCTATTTATAGGCAAACGGATGGATGCCGTCACCACCAAAGAGAGGTGCAATAACCGCCCATCCAGATCGCCGCGGTCTCACAAAGAACAGACCGCCCGATCTCCAATACTTGAACAATAAACCGTCCAAGGTACCAAGCTAGAACATCCAAGCAAACCGCGCATACAACGATCTTCAACTTGGCAGACCGCTTGAACAGAGGGAGCAAATAACTTGAGCGACCTAACTGACCACAGCTGGCCGTCAGAACCCCGCGTAGGCCGCGCGGTCTGTGTGGTCTCCAAAACAGGCCCGGAATACCCAAGGATCAGAAAGAACCTTCCCCTCATCATGTCGAAGATGAACTCCAACCTCCAGTGGAGTAGAGCTGCTCTTCCCCCCTTCCATGCCAAACCTCTTCACGATCCGATCTGCATAGCCTTTCTAGGAAACAAGCATACCACTCTCTTTCCTCTCCACCCCAAGTCCAAGGAAATGGTGGAGCTCACCCAGATCCTTCATCTCAAATTTGATAGCTAGCTTAGCTCGGAGTCTAGCTACATCCATCTCAGAATTCCCTATGACGATCATGTCGTCAACATATAACAACACCAAGACCTGAAGCTCCCCCATCTTCTTTACAAATAAGCTCGAATCAGAATCAGAAGCAAAGTATCCACAGAACTGGAGGTATTCTGCGATCTTTCCATATCATGCCTGAGGCGCCTGCTTCAAGCCGTAAAGAGCCTTCTTGAGCTTACACACATGTCTTGGGTGTTCTTCGGAAACATAACCATGTGGCTGATCCACGAAGATATCCTTGTCAATCTCGCCATATAAGAAAACATTCTTCACATCGAGTTGCTAAATCTTCCATCCTTAGCAAGCTGCCAATTCGATCACCACCCGAACCGAAGTCTTCTTGGCAACAAGGCTGAAGGCTTCTTCATAATCCTCCCCATACTTCTGAGAGAAACCTCGAGTTACAAGGCAAGCCTTGTACCGCTCAATGCTACCATCTGCCTTCTTCTTCAGCTTGTAAACCCACTTACATGTCACAGGAGTAATGCCATCAACCTTGGGAACAAGATCCCAGGTCTCATTCTTCTTAAGGGCAGCCATCTCCTCATCCATGGAATCTTCCCAGTCCTTGACCCCAGTGGTGTTTTCAAAGCAAGATGACTCTCTCTCATCCAGGGGATCTGCAAAGAAACATGAGACGAAGCTTACCAGATTTCCCCCTGTATACCAAATTGGTGGAATGATAGTCCTCTTGGACCTCCTCAGGGTTTTACCCTGCTCCACCTATCCTGCTACCTCTTCTGAACTGGCTCTCCTTTCAGGTAAACTTGGAGCATCGCTCTGCCTGCTTCCAGAACCTGAGGCACCTGACCCAGAGCTAGTAGCAACTGGAGCACTTGGAGAAACATGCAACTCCATCAGAACTTCCTAAGTAACATCTCCTTGTCCTCCATCTGACCTACTCTCTTGTAGCTCCACAGATGAGCTACCCCGGTATGGCATCAGCTCGTCAAATACCACATCCCTTGAGACCACTGCTCTCCGTATCTTAGGATCCATGCATCTACAACCCTTCTTCCAGTCATCATAACCGACAAAGACTAGCTTCATTCCTTTCGCATCTAGCTTTGTTCTAAGGACATGCACATAGCAGGTAGATCCAAAAACTCAAAAGGGTTCCACACTTGGATTATCCTTGAACATCAACTCATGTGGAGTCTTCATGTTGATAGGACTGAGAGGCATTCGATTGATGACAGAAACTGCACAAGATATTGCCTCTGCCCAAAAGGACTTCGGAATGCTCTTGGCATAAAGCCAACACTTGCAGGTCTCTGTTAGATGATGGATATTCCGGTCTGCAACTCTGTTCTATTGTGGAGTGTGAGCACAATAGAGCTCTCTCCGGATGCCATGCTTTATGCAGAAATTGAAGAACGCGTGAGAGGTGAACTCCCCTCCATTGCCAGTTCTCAACCTTTTGATCCGCGGACCAAGTCAACCTTCCACAAGCTCCTTGAACTCCACAAACTTCTTGAATGCCTCTAACTTCTCCTTCAGAAAGCATACACAAGTATACCTAGTGAAATCATTAACCAAAACCAGCATATACCTGCTACCTCCAAGACTGGCATTCTCGGTAGGTTCACACAGATCACCATGGATACATTCCAATGCCACCTTGCATCTGCTTTGTGACTTATCAAATAGAAGGCGATGAGCCTTGCCACATTGACAACCAGCACAAACGTGACCATCACCCATGGAAGATAGGCTAGGCAAGCCTCTCACCAGGACCTTATCTGCCAAAGACTTCAACTTATCCATCCCGACATGCCCAAGTTTTTTGTGCCAGATAGCAGCGCTGTCATTAGCTCTCATCTTATCAACATAGGAGCTTGTTGATAGCACAAACAAGTCCTTCACCCGTCTACCTACATGAGTGACCTCAGCCTTCACAGCTGACACATTCTGGGGAAACTTCACTTCTGTTGGACCAAACAGAACGTGATAGCCAACCTCAACACATTGGTCACGGAGAAGAGGTTCTTCTTTATTCCCGACACATGATAAACACTCCTCAATATGAGTGGACCTCTATCACTGTCTAAAGAGACAACACCTTCCTTCTCTACTGCTTGCACAGTATCATCAGCTGTAATAATAGCATCATTACCTGAGTATGCTTAGAAAGAGGAGAACTTCGACTCGTCCCTGGTGAGGTGATGACCACACCCCGAGTCCACTATCCAATCATCCTGATAGTTGATAGAAGCCAATGCATAAACACAAGTGCCCATCATGAAAGCACCTCCACCACCCATCTACCTTCAGTATTGGAACCAGCCTCCTTCTTTCCTGCAGCATGCCCTGGCTAAAGATTGACTCTATAGTCTCTCTTGAAGTGACCAGGCTGATTGCACCTATACCACCTTGGACCTTCTTTCTTCTTCCCATCACGCTTAGGAGCATTGTTCCTCTCTTCTTGATATGAAGTTGAAGGTTCATCGCCAACAGATGACTTCTTCTTCTTGTCCCATCTCTTCTTCTTGCTAGAAAAGAGAACCTCACTATCTCCTCCAGAGACAGTCATCCCAGCCATTTGCTTAGCCAAACTCTCTTGCGAAGCAAGTAAGTTTTCCAGCTCCAGCAATGATGGTTGATTGGCCCAGCCTTGAACAGAAGTGACAAAGGCCATATACTCCCTCCGCAAGCCGCGGATTATGTGCCTCTTCAGCTTCGCTTCTGAGATATGCTCATCAGGGTCCAATGTTGAAATCTCAGCACATAGATTCTTCACCTTCAAGAAGAAAGATAAAATGGATAAGTCTCCCAGAGTTGCTTTCGCCAACTCATCCTTAAGAAACTGTAGTCGAGCTACATTCTTCTTATTGAACATGCCATCCAAGGCTGTCCAAATTTCAGCAGCTGACTTACATCTGATGATGTGGTCAAACAACTCTGGAATGATGGCTCGCTTGAGAGTGAACTCTGCCTTTGCATTTGTTTTCTTCCAAGCTTTCACCTGCTCAGCATTCCCTTTAGCAGCTATAATAGCTTATCTAGCATCTCCTCCGACTACCTCCCAAAGATCCTCGCCAAGAAGATAACTCTCAATGCAAGACTTCCACTTTTTAAAATTAGTCTGCGTAAGGAGCTCAATACCAAGACCACTAGCATATCCTCCTTCCATTGCTATCACATTGATTGATAAACGACTTACAGAAACCCAAGCAAAAGATAATGTTGATTACTGCTCAGAACCTTTCTCTGATACCATGTTAAAATTTTTAGAGGCAAGAATGAAGTAATAGAGCGAAACACTTTAACACAATCCACAAGTATGGAAATCAGTGACAATGGAAAGACAGAATAATACTCATGTATTAACTATCTCTTTACAACTCGAGACATACAATGGCGAGACATGATTCATAAGAATCACAAAGGAGAGAAGCATAAGACAAAAAATTAGCCGCCAGCGAACTGCCAAAGTCGTGATTGCCAAACCGCTCGAACAGCCAGACCGCACGACTATCCCTGAGACAGCGCGAACAGAGCAAGCTTGATTACCTACGAACTATCAGACCGCACAACCTGCTGCCTTATTGAACTGCTAAAAGATACAACATGTTCGCACTTCTTGATTGTCAAACCGTAAGGTCGCCCAATCATAGAAGTAACCCGCAAACAAAGAACAGAATTGCACAATCTATCGCCAAACCGCAAATCGAGATCTCCTGACTGCTGAGGTCGCTGCGAACAGCTCAAAAACTACAACACATTGCCCATAGGAAAGTCGCTGCCGAACTGGTTATTCACAACTGGGAAGTCTCCAAGGAAGAAGACCGCACCCTGCTGGCTGCTGACAGTTCTCGATAGGAATGATGGGCGCTGCACCTCTATTTATAGGCAAACTGACAGATGCCATCACAGCCAAAGAGAGGTGAGATAACTGCCCATCCAGATCACCGCGGTCTCACAAAGAACAGACCGCCCGATCTCCAATACTTGGACAATAAACCATCCAAGGTACCAAGCCAGAACATCTACGCAAACCGCACATATAGCAATCTTCAACCAGGCAGACCGCCTGAACAGAGGGAGCAAATAACTTGAGCAACCTGACCGACCACAGCTGGCCGTTAGAACCCCGCGCAGACTATGCGGTCTGTGCGGTCTCCAAAACAGGCAGACCACTCAGAACCACTTCTACTTCAAAAAATTCAACATGACCGGATCACAGAGTCTCACTGGTACGGGACTAAAGAAGCTCAGTACGAGATACATGGGTCCTTATAGGATCCTGGAGTGGATCGACCCCTCGGTTTATAGACTGGAGCTGCCGCTGGGATTGGTGGAATTGCACGATGTTTTTCACCTCTCCTCACTTAGGAGAGCTCCCCTCCAACCAGAACAACAAATCACTACCGCAGCAGGCCGATAACATCCGATCGTACAGTCCATTTGGAACCAATCTGTATCGATGAAATCACCATCTGAGTCCTGTGAGAGAAGAGGTTCCCTTGGTCGAAGTATTTTGGTCCAATCATGGTCGAGAGGAGCACACATGGGAACTGATTGGTTCCATGCAGCAACGATGCCCAGGACCCTTCACCTCAAGTACAATTTAAACCTCCTTGAAGATTCTTCATTTTCCCATTGTGCGTGAAACCCCGTAGACCCAAACTTGAATTTCGGGGATGCATTTTTTTTTGTTTATTGGGATTTGTAACATCCCCATCCCTTCTAGACCCCTTGAGTTATAATTAGGGTAGGAGTGGTGAGTAGAGGCCATAGGATGACCCTATGTCACCTTGAACCTAGGAAAATTGCTACAAGCACCCCAAAAGTGCACAAGTTAACCCAGACCAATTTACTTCAAATTGGATTCACCGACTCAACTTGAGCTTACCAGTAGGTTCCTAACCCTAATAGAGACTCAAGTGACCCAAAAGCCCCATCATAGGGTCACCAATCTCGACCAATTTGACCAAGTCAACTCTAGGTCAAAATTGGTTAATATAGACCAATTCATCTCAAATTGGTTCAACTAGACTTCATATGATCAAATTGACCCCACCACTGTATTACAAACCCTAATTGGGGTACAAGTGAGCCAAAATCCCCGCCATAGGGTCAACAATTGGCCCAAATTGACCAAAGTACCCTTGAGGTCATCATAGGTCAAACCTTCACCAATATGTCCAATTGACCCCCAAAATATGAAATTGACTTCACCCCTAGTCTTATAATATCATAGGGGACCCAAAAGTACCATCAAGAGGTCAACAATTGGTCAAATTTGACCAAGTTAACTTTCCTCTAATTTTGTCAAAATCACACAAATTGACTAAATTGGCCCAATTGGGGCCCCACCATGACCTAATTAATCTTGGTCGGTGTCAAGGGATCCATGACAACAATTTTAGATCAGTCACATTGTCCATGTTGACCTTGGGCCAACCCTAACCCAAGTTAGCCCAATTTGATCCAAATTGGTCAAAAGCACCAAAATGCACTTTTGAATGGCCATGGACCTTTTATCTAGGCCCATCCTGCAGCCCATGTGTCAAATGACCTGGGTTGCCCTCTGAAATTGGGTGGAGATGCCATGCAAGGGGGAATTTTGGGAAAATCCCCAATTCTCACATGAGTCCAAGGAGGAATTCATGGATTGAGTGCCAATTGGCACTCAATCCTTCCTCCTTTGTTGTGCTCTGAGCTCCAACATCAATTTCCAGGCCTTTTCATGCCAGGAGGTGGCCAGGTGGCTGAGTATTCAGGGAGAGAATGTGATGGCTGAATTTGCTACAATGACATCTCCTTAAATCCTCTCCCTCACCTCAAATCAATCCCCCACATTAGCTTTAGAAGGCCCTAGGGAGTTGGGCTGGAGCTTTACAGCGGAGGAAATGATGGAGGATCGCTGGATCGACCAGGGATCACTGGAGCAAGGTCGGCCATGGAAATTCCCCAAAAAGCTCACCCTCAAGCTTGATCAGGCAAGTTCTCCCTCTTCTCTCGCTCTGTGCTAGCCTCCTAGATCTTCTAGGGTTGAGATCGAGCTCAAATGAGCTCGATTCATTCTTTCATTTTCGGAAAAATGGGGCGTTTTATCCCAAGCTCAAAACTACCGTACTGGCCGCCGCCGGTGGCGGTGTCGCCGAGGATCCATAGCCTCCACATCCATGATGGAGATGGTGGTGTTTGTCGGCCGAAGGGGTGCCCAGGTGGCCGGGAAAAAAGGTCGAAATCAGACCCGCAAACTAAATTTTTGGCTCAGGAAGGAAGACGATGAACAATAGAATTAATTAAACATTGTTATTAATTGTGTATAGCTTGATTTTTGGTCATTTTTCATTCAGACTCATTCATGTCGATTTTTACCTGTGCTACCATCATTGCCTGAGGAAATGATAAACATAAAAGTTATAGATAGTTAAGTTAACTTTCCAATGGCACATGTTTCAGGTCATTTGGTCAACTGTAGCTCCATGTACACCCATTTTGGTGTAGGGTGTTCACTTTCAGCCCTAGACACCATTTTGGGTGCCCACATCAACTGGCTTGTTCAAATGAGCTGAAAATTGATACATGTATGAGTCATGACCTATTACACCTCTGGTAAAAATTTGAGAATTTTTAGAATTATTTTTCCTAAAGTTTATTTGAAAATTTAATTAAGTTTGCATGTGACAATTATGGGGGCTAATGACTCCTAATCACCCCAAATTTGGACTGAGGGCATAACCTTATCATGATGAGAGTCAGGTAAAAAATTTAGACCAAAATTACATGTGCATGATTAGAGATTACCATATGCATGTAGGTGTAGTGTATGGGAAATGGGGTGCATATATCACCCAAGTGATTTTAGTGAATTTTGGAGCCCTACAACTCCAATTAGGATGAAATTTGGGGCATGCATGAGTCATACCCTAAAGCACCCCCTGCCAAAAATTGGGAATTTTTGGAAATAATTTTTATAAGATTTTGTTCAACATTTCATTTTTCATGCATAGCCTAGATCTAGGGCTAAAATGGTCCAAATCTACTCAAACTTTCCCTGGAGGGTAGATCAGGCCAAGTATAGCCTATGGTTAAAATTGTAGGTCATTTGGACCACTGCATGTTGGGCTAAACCACTTGCATGTCTTGACATGGTAAAGGTGTGGAGTGTATATAGCCCAAATGGGTATTATGTGGCCCTAACTCTTTTTACTTGGAATTAGCCTCTGAAAATTTAGCCACACCTTTATGATGATATAATACTTCACCTAATCAAAAATTGGAATTTTAGGAATACAATAAATCATGCATGGTGTATAATGTAGGGTATTTTGACTCAAATCACTCCAAATCTCTTTTGAGAGGTTGGTTATGTGTATATTAGTCATTGGTAAAATGTTTGGCTCAATTGGATCCTTGCACATGAGTAGATCCATGGTTAAATGAGTCTTAGAAAACCTTCATTTTTGGTCACACTAAATGTTGATTCCTGCCCTAGTGAAATATATATTTTGTACACTAATTTTGAGACCCTAAAATCAAAAGTTGGCAGCGACAACTTCTGTAGGCCTTTGTGTCTACAATCTGTAGGAAGTGAGATCACACAATTTGGAGCCCTACAACTCTCTGTAGGGCAGATTTAGTAAGGTTGGTCCTGAGTGATGGACATACCTTAAAATGTGAAGAACTTCAATATAGTAATTGATATGAGGCTGAAAATTTAACCATGTGTGAATGTACCCTAGATCTACTATGAGCCCAAAAATCAGAATTTTTGGTGCTCATATTTCTAAGGTTTTAGTAGAAATTTAATAAATCACATATGGTGTATAATATGGGTGATTTGGGCTCAAATCACTCCAAGTCTCCTTTGGGAGGTTTGTCATGTATATAATAAGGCTATGGTTAAAATTTTAGGTCCTTTGGACCTCTGCACATTAGGTTATTCCACATACAAGTGTAAGAAAAATTTGGTGTGCGTATAACACCACCAAGTAATACTAGGTTTACATGAGAGTTTTAAGGGTCTTCCCTTGGTCAACTTTCATGAAATTTAAACCATGCACTTAGGATCATAATACAATACCATATAGTGAAAATCATCAACATTTGGTTTCACTAGGAAGATTAACTTCTCATGATTTGGTCACAAAGACCATAAGTGAGTAAATATAGGGTCAAGCCTTACTGAGATGTTGTGAAATTTTGTATATAGAATTTCCATATCAGTGGGAAGCTATGAGAGTTTTATTAGAATTAATCTTTTATTATATGACATGCTTCCTTTACAAAGTAGAAATTGAGTTTATAACTTGGGAAATTCATAACATGAAATGTACTTGCTGGATTCTTATAAAATTTTGTATATAGACTTTTCATATCAGTATGAAGATCTGAGAATTTTATTAGAAATAATTATTGATTATATGACATGCTTCCTTCACAAAGTAGAAATTGAGTTTATAACTTGAGAAATTTATAACATGAAATATACTTGCTGGATTCTTATAAAACTTTGTATATACACTTTTCATATCAGTAGGAAGCTCTAAGAATTTATTAGAACTAATAATTGATTATATGACATGCTTCCTTCACATAGTAGAAATTGAATTTATAACTTGAGAAATTCATAACATGAAATGTTCTTGCTGGATTCTTATAGATTTTTGTATATAGATATTTCATATCAGTAGGAAGCTCTGAGAATTTTATTAGAATTAATCATTGATTATATGACATGCTTCCTTCACAGAGTAGAAATTGAGTTTATAATTTAATAAATTCATAACATGAAATATAGTAGCTGGATGGTTATAGAATTTTTGTACATAACCTTTTATAACATTCTGAACCTCTAGTAATTTTCCTGGAAATTATGAGTACAAATTTATGCCACTTCATTCATAATGTAGACTTTGGGATTACAATTTAGAATATTCATAACTTGGATTATTGACACTGGAATATTCTAGGAATCTGGATATAAGCTTCTTATAACATTGTGAACCTCTAGTAACTTTCCTGGAATTTATGATTAACAATTTATGCTACTTCATTCACAATGTAGACTTTGGGATTACCATTTAGAATATTCATAACCTGGATTATTGACACTGGAATATTCTAGGAATCTGAACATAAGCTTCTTATAACATTGTGAATCTCTAGTAATTTTCCTGGAATTTATGATTACAAATTTATGCTACTTCATTCACAATGTAGACTTTGGGATTACACTTTAGAATATTCATAACTTGGATTATTGACACGTGAATATTCTAAGAATCTGAACATAAGCTTATAATATCTTTATGAACATATGGAACTAGGATTGACACATCCTGATTTAGGATTCATATAGTCACTCCTTTAGGACACGAGGATTTCGATTAAAGGTCGCTGGTCTGCGAATAGTAAAAATTGAAAACTTAGTTTTAGACCCCTCCCTTATGGTCACCACCCCTAGAGTTATTAACTCTTAGAGAATTGCATATGCCCAGTTAGGATGGAAGGTTAATCACCAAGGGCGGTTATCGAAAGTAAAGACCGGGGTGTGTTTAGTAAAACTATCAGTTCAGAGAATTACAATGACCTAGTGGGAGTGGTGAGGAGTGACCTATCATCAAGAGGTTCAGTTGTGATTGAGAGATAACACAGAGAAATAGCCGAGCACTTGGTGAGGCAGGGTTCTGGTGTTTAATTGAACACCGACGCTCGTCTGCCTGAGTCAAATGATAATCCACCATAGGATTTTAGAGAAATCAGAGAGCAAATGGGCATATAAGAATGGGTAGTCACTAATAAGAGTAAATATCCTGGAAACAGGGATTTGGGCTTCAGCCACCATCTCATTCCCTAGTACCGCTGCTATTCCTTCACCGGGTAGTCCACGAGAAGTCCAAGATTTACCCCTAAACTTCTAAGCATAACTAAATGGTAGACAAGAGTAGTAAGTAGGAGATTCTGATGTTGTAAGCCTCGTCCCAAATTTGGGACGGAATGGTATAAGGAAGGACTAGGATAGTCCTGCGAGCGGTAGACTCGATATATAAAGAAGGACTTGGTTAGACCTGCGAGCGGTAGGCTCGGTATATAAGGAAGGACTGGTAGGTCTTGCGAGCGGTAGACACGGTAGTATAAGAAAGGACTTGTCGAGTCCTCCGAGCCAAGAGTTTGGTGTTTCACTTAGAGGTATTATTGTATCAAGTAGTACGCGGATACCCTGGTGTGTTCTTCAGGGGCATACAAGAGGTCTAGGCCGGGAGGTGTCACACTTGCCTAGGAGTGGAGGAACTGATTCACTACCCCTGTTTGCCTCAATGGGGTGTACCTGAGCGGAGACTCGAAAAGCGGGTTAGAGGTGGTGCTTGCCAGATAGTACGCGGATACCATGTGTGTTCTTAGGGGCGTACACAAGGTCTAGGCTGAGAGATGCATGGAATAAGCCTAAAAGTTGATAGCCTGGTCCACTACCCTATTTGCCTCAACTGGGTATCTGAGTGGACACACTCGAATATAGGGAACTACAAAATGTCTGTACATACAGAGTCGGGTGGGTGAGTTTCATCATTGCATTGCACATCATAGCATAACATCCTTGCATAAAATAGAGACCTCATCGTATAAATTAGTATGGGATCTTTCATACGATGAGTTTACCTTAGTGTCAGATCCCTTAGCTTATGTGCTTTGTGTGTATGCATATAAGTTAAGGTTATATTTTCATAGCTGCTCTGGTTGTTACTTTACTTGCTCTAGTTTACATTTTAACTACTCGTTGCTCTTTGTTACTGCTACTATAGATTTTCTTGTCTATTGTACTCTTTATATAGTCCGTATAGTAGAACTGCTAGAATAGTTTTTTTTATCTATACTCAAACTAGCTAGCTCCGCTGTCACCTGCTTGTTTGATTTACCATTTGTTGTCCTCTGCTTCTTCCTCCCGCACGGTGCCTAGGAGTCGTAGGAGGAGGGGATTGGCAATTTGGCTTAGTTTTTTGACTAACGGTCAGTGGACCACTTCATTTTAGGGATGATGTACCGGAGCAGCAGGACCCCGTTCAGGAGACAGTTCAGGAGGATGGGATGAAGCAATGCAGCCACTACCCGCTGTTGTAGCAGTAACTACAATCGCGTGATCACAAGTTTGATAGCTTCCACATAGATATAGGGTGAGAGAGAGAGAGTTGTTGTACTTATTTGGACATGTACATGGCATATCTCTTTTTCTCTTTCACTTATTGTACTCATTGATGGACTCGTGTTCAATATTGATATATATAGTTATGTGTGATTGTGGGCTTGGTATATTTTAGTTGATTTTCTTCTTATATCTTGTTAGCCTGTTTGATCATTCTTGCCGGTAGGATCGGCGTCTTGAGGAGGCAACTAACTCGTGTGTTAGTGTCACCGTAAGGCGGCGGTGATGGGCATAGGATTCGGGAGCTCTTCTGGTGTGGGGGAGGGATCTTACACTCAGGCCCTCAAGCCCTACAAACTCAGGCCCGCAAGCCCTACAACTCAGGCCCTCAAGTCCTACAATACTCAGGCCCGCAAGACCTACACTCAGATATAAAATAGATCCTACAAACTCAAGCTTATAGAAGCCCTACAGAGAAGAATAAAAACAACTTCTTTAGCCGGACGAAGATTGGCTTCTGGACTTGATGAGAAATTTTTTGATGTTATCTTGCTGAGTACAGATTCCTCTTCAATCCTCCTTCAATCTAGGACAATTCTTATTAGTCGATGTTGCTGGAATGAAACTTGGAGAACACTTGATGAAGATTGTTTTGTTCTCGGTTTCTTGTTCCTTCTTTACGCAGCCTTGTTACTGTTCTATTGATTCTTGCGTATGTTCTCTGTAAAGAATTAGGGCAGACACTTATCTCTGTTATAAGATTGAGGATCTAACTAACGGTCTCCTATGATATTCTTTAAGTGTTAGAGGCCCATCCCTTAATGACACGCGTTGATTGGTCCATCAGGCGGCGGCATTAAATGTAGTCTGTGCTATTTGAAATATCTTTATCTGTCTCGACGATATTTGCGACATCTCGATGACATTGACAACATCTCAATGGCAGAACGTGTCGTTACGCCGATCCAGCTTGGACTTGAACAATTCTTCAATTCTTCTTGCATCTTACTCAGATAAGGATATCTTGACGATACGAGATATCATAGCTGCACTTGCTCTTACAACGGTATGAAGACATCTGAGCGATCTCGTCGTAATCTTGTTGTCCACTTACTGCCTTCTCGACGATGTCATTAAAACCATACTGTCTTATCGACGATGTCGTCTTGATCATTCTTACTTCTCATCGATATGGCTCCTTCTAGACGATATCGTCTAGATGATTCCTTCTACATGACTTAGCTTGATCTTCAAGTCGATAAGCTTTCTTCAATACAATATCATCGAGATGCTGTCTACGCTACTTTACCTTGCTTTCTCAACAACTAGGCTTCTTCATGACGATGTTGTCGTCATTACTGAATGCTTTGACGTAAGTCTTCTGAGAGTTTACTTAGTCGTTTTAACGACAAGACTTCTTCACGATGATACTGTGACTTGTCCACTTCAACTTGTTCTCATGACAATATCGTCCTGTGTACTTTGATGTCACAACGATATCGTCAGAATGTCTACACTATTTCGACGATAACTGACATGAACCTTCTGCTTATCTCTGAGAGTAATCTTAATGATATATAAGTGTTTATTTCGACGATATGTCCAGTCCTTTTTGACGATTTTGAACTTAGTGAGATTGAAGAAGTACTGGACATATTATCTAATTTCTGCAAGTGTTAACTAAGCACACCATCAAATACATAATGTTTTTATCATTGACCTGAGCACTTCTTCAAATTAGGAACATTACTGGGCACTTTTACCAATAATAGGAAATCTACATCTGGGTTTTGTACCTTCGAAGGAGGAAATCTTATTAGCTGGAAGAGCAATAAATAAGCAGTTATGTCTAGATCAAGTGTTGAAGCTGAGTACAGAAGCATGGCCCAAACTACGTATGAATTAAAGTGGTTACAAACTCTCTTGCTTGACTTAGGAGAACTTTACAACCATCCCTTACCAATGTTCTGTGACAACAAAGCTGCAATCTACATATCTCTAAACCCAGTCTTTCATGAGAGAACAAAACACATTGAAGTTTACTATCATTTCATCAGCGAAGAAATCTTGAAGAAACAAATATGCACTCCTTTTGTTACTTCAGACAAAGAGCTAGCTGATATCTTCATCTTTCTCCGACTTTTGTCACAAGCTGGGCATGATTGATATATATGCTCCAGCTTGCGGTGGAGTGTTGAAGAACAACAGTCTCACCTCAGCGATCTCCGCGGTCTCAGAGCATCAGCGGTCTCTGCGGTCTCCAGCTCCACCATCTCAGGCTCACTAGTCTCTGCATATGTTGAAGAGTCGCGGTCTTGTATTTCACCATCCACGATCTCGACACTATTCCTCTCTGCAGTCTCAACAGTCTCTGGATTGTCAATTGGCGGTCTTCTCAATCACACAACCTTCTACCCCCTGTTGTGTTATCGCAGATCAGCTCTCCAGACCGCACCGATCTCAGCGGTCTCGATCTTCCTGATCGCCCAGACCACATAACTCTCTTGTATAAATGTTTGTAGTTGTTTTGGTATTTAGTCACACATTATAGATTTGTATTTTCCTCTTTCTCTCCTAGTCTATATAAAGGAGGCAATACTCTTGTAATACTTAGACTTTTTGGAAATAAAAATTCTATTATTTTCAATTTCTCACAGAAATCTTCCTCAATTTTGAATTGAACTCTGCTATCGACATTGCATCGATTCCTTATCGACGTATCCGCCGAGATGAAGGATGTAGACTTCAAACTCTAACTTTTGCGTCGAGTACAATTTGATGTTGCGTCGACTTCCAATTATGTATCGACTGCCGTCTGAGTTATCTTTACTTCTATTCGAAGTTACTTTGACTTTTAATCGAAGCTGCATCAATTTCTTTTTGACGCAGAATTCACTCAACTGGATTTTGATCTTCTTTTGACTAGATTTTGACACTCTAATGTGAGTATGTCATCCTAGGACATCTAAAGACCACATTAACCTCACTATACAATATGGGTAATAAAACCTAGAGGATGAAATCACTTTTACAGAATTTGTAAGATTGTAAGACCCCAATTGTCATGTGCACAAAAAATAAAAATGATTTGAAGTCAGGGAGCTAGCGCCAGGCGCTAGGGCTAGCGCCGGAGGTAGTGGCCCTAAGCGGTACCTACTCTGATCTAGCGCCAGCGCTAGTGGCTAGCGCCGACGGTAGCGTGAAAATCATATATACACAAAATCCGGCGTTTTCCTTCATTTTCTCTAAGAGCCTCTGAAATTCTGAGAGCAGTGGGCTGGGAGCTTGGAAGGAGATCCGTTGGAGTTGAGCCTTCGTCGTGCCAGGAGGGAGATTAGTGAAGAAGCATCTGCATGCGTGTGCCATCGCGGATTCCAGCCAATCCCCTCTCAGTCTATGGCACCAAAGAGACCAACTAGGGTAACGACTCTCTTTCCTAATCCTTGGACATGTACGTCCTTTGATTTGCATGAATTTAGGAAGACTTCTACTAATTAGTAGATCGGATCTTCCGGTGGGATGAAGTTGTTCCCCCACAAATTGTATATAGAGTCCGGAATAGAAGTACGGGCATAGGCATGCTGTGTGAAGCCCATCTGGACAGGTCGAGCCGGATTAGTGATGATTATCGCGTGGAGAAGACTCCATGTATATGCTGTGGTTCGGGTCTTCTGTACTATTTTGTACAGCAAAATATCCTGGAGGTGTTTCCCAGGAAATACCCGAAGTTTGGTAGCAGAACTGAGTTCTGTTACTAGCGTCGGGCGCTAGCGTTAGCGCCGGCGGTAGCTCCAGGTGAGCTACTATTGTTGATTTCTGGAGGTGTTTTCCCAGAGGTATCAGAACGGAGATCTGTTACCATTGCCGAACAGAACTAAGTTCTGTTGCTAGCGCCGGGCGCTAGCAATAGCGCCGGCGGTAGCGCCCAACACAAAGATTGTGTGATTCCGTGATACCTAAAGTCCTGGGGACTGGATACGTAGCAGGAGAAGCTGTGGAATTTGCAAAGCCCAGCTTTAAGTGTCGGGTATTAGGTGAAGCTTACCCGCATCGTGCAGAGTTGAACCGCGATGATTGAGCACGGGCCTAGCTGATCTGAACCCGCCCATAGTGGTGGTGAAGAGGTCGCCCCTCGGTGCACCGGGCTATGGAAGAGTGCCGGAACTTCGTGTGTACGACCTAGCTCAAATTGCTTGTTTAAGTTGAAATAAGACTTAGCGTGAGGGCGTAACTCAGGGAGTATGCCAAAGTGTGCCTTGAGAGCACGAAGCGGGTGGCTTGGTATGCCCTCATTCGTGTTGTTTGCGGATATATATTTATATGCTGCTGACTCTTACTTGCAGGGAAGGAGCACCGCCGCCCTGAGTGTGGTGTGGGGTCGTTATAAATCTTGGTCAGCTAAAGCTGACCGGTTACCTGTTTTACCACCGCTTGGTGGATTTGTTTGTACAGGTCCCGGCAGGACTACCGGGAAATAGCGGGCTGAAGCCCCTTGCTGCTGTGCTGTGGTGGCCCTCGAAGGCCAAAGCTTTTGTTTACTTTTGTTCATGTGTGGTCGGCCTGCGTGCCGATGTCTGGAAGCCACCTATATTATGTAAACAAACATTGTAAATAACCTTTTATGTATTTCATTCCTAGTATCTTATGTGGACAATGCTATACACTGGTTTATAAATGAAATTATATGCTTCCGTTATGCGACTCTAATGCTGAGACAGTTATATCCTTAACTGTTAAATGCTCATTTTAGTACCGCTCTCTTCTGTTCATTTCATATGGCGTGGGGTCCCGGCCGGACCTACTGTTATGTGCTATGTAACAGGGAGGGTGTTACAAATTGGTATCAGAGGGAGGTTTCGATCCTCCGACCTGTGGGTTATGGGCGAATTCTTTTAAGGGGTGGTGAGCAGGTGTGTGCGTCACCTTTAACTCATGTAAATAACCAGTAATTGTCCACTTTAGGAACGACTTACATGTATATGTGTAGCATTTGGATGGAACTTCTGTGTTTCTTTGTTGATTCATGCCTTCTCCTAGTCGCTAATTGTGTTTTGTGCACATGTTTAGGCGGCTGGGAGTGGAGCGGGGCCTTCTCGACCCCCTCGTTCGACTGCAAGTAGTGCACCAACTCTGGTGCCGACTCCTCCTTCGGCTGAAACTGTAAGGATGGTAGCTGAGGCAGTATTTGCGATGTTCACGGCGGAACCATGAGGGCATGTCCCTGGACAGCCTCTTATTCCGGGAGCGGCTCCAGTGCAGGCTCCAGCAGCCGAACCTGCGGTGGAAAGGCCAGTGTCGTTGAGGGCACGAAGAGCTCCAGATCAACAGCTGCAATACTTTTTGAGTTTCCACCCTCCCACATTCACGGGGGCAGGAATCCCGACGCAAGCAGAGGATTGGCTATCACGGGTGCGCAAAACCTTGAAGGCCACAGATACAGAGGAAGAGCAAAAAGTTACATTGGCAACCTTCCTATTGGATGGGGAGGCGCAGCTGTGGTGGGATGAGATGGAGTTACATCTACTAGCGGGAAGGCAGCTGACAGATATCTCCTTTGATGAATTTTCGAGATTGTTCTTAGTGAGGTATCTCCCACCTGCTCAGCAAATCGAGATGGAGAACCAGTTCAACCGTCTGACTCAAGGTGATCGCATGATTGATGATTACCTGCATGAGTTTACACGGTTGGGGAGATACGCAGGAGCGACCTTTGCCGATGAAGCCCGGAAGACCAATCGGTTCTATGAAGGTCTGCGAGAGAGTTGCGGTTCCTTCTATCGGAGGTAATGACACAGGGGTTTATGACCTTGGTTAATACGACTCGTTCTTTAGAGAAAGATATGAAACGGTCCCAAAGCAGGAAGAAGATAACAGTAGTCAAGCCAGAGTTCAAAGTATCGAGCTCGGCAAAGTCAGGACGAGGCAAATGGAAGAAAGGAACGCGACCGTCTGGGTCAGCTCAATCTTCAGCATAGGGAGTGACTAGGCGAGGCCCACTCATCTGTTACAACTGCGGCAGACCGGGGCACTATGCTCGTGACTGTCGTAGTGGGAAGAAGCTAGTTGTGGCCTATACGCCAGAGAAAGGGAAGGCGGGAGAGTCAACCGCATCCCACGCTGCTCCAGCCCAGCCGAGAGTATACAACCTTGGCCAACAGGAGGCCATCAAACAGAGCGATGTGGTGACAGGTATGCGATAGTATATAGCTTTTATTGCTTTTTATACTTCATACCTTATGCATTGCTTGTTCACCGTTAATGTACTAGGCTTTGTCCTGATCTTTAATTATCCGGCAAGAGCACTGTTTGATACGGGTGCTTCACATTCCTTTCTATCGGAGGCCTTCATACAGCAACTTGGAGTGCCTTCATCGTTTAGACAGGAACGGCTAAGTGTTTTGCTACCCAATTGATGTTCTATGCGTGTGGATCGAGGTTGTGTGGTAAAGGTACGAATAGGGAATCAAGACTTTGATTTGGAAGCACTGATACTCCCGCTTTCGGAGTTCGATGTAATCTTTGGTATGGACTGGCTGTCAGCGCAGCAGGCCTACATTGATTGCACTTCTAAGGAGGTCACACTGAGACGGAATACCGAACGTGCGACTACGTTTGCTGGTTTGCGTGGATCGAGCAAGACATTGATGTCTGCTGTCCAAGTGGTCAAGGCAATTAGGCAAGGCGCAGAGTTATGTGTTATGCTAGTGGGGGCTGCAAAGCCTCAACCCAGTTTGAGTGATGTTCCTGTGATTTCAGAGTATCCAGATGTGTTTCCGAAAGATCTTCCTGGGGCGCCACCTCAGCGAGAGATTGACTTCACGATAGAGCTGGAGCCAGGTGCCAAACCTGTGTCACGCGCTCCGTACCGAATTGCGCAAAAGGAGATGGCGGAGTTGAAGGTTCAATTACAGGAGTTGCTAGAGCAAGGTTACATACGCCCAAGTACATCCCCTTGGGGTGCTCCGGTCCTTTTTGTGAAGAAGAAGGACGGAAGCCTGTGTCTATGCATTGACTACCGCGAATTGAACAAGCTGACCGAGAAGAACAAGTATCCGATTCCTCGAATCGATGACTTATTTGATCAGCTAGTGGGGTCAACTGTGTATTCATAGTTGGATCTCAAGTCCGGCTATTAGCAGTTACGAATTCGGGATTGTGGTATCCCTAAGACAGCATTCAGTACTCGCTACAGACACTACGAGTTTACAGTGATGCCGTTTGGATTGATGAATGCACCGTCCGCATTTATGGATCTGATGAATATGAAAGTGGAGGTTAGATCTTAAGTTACTCTAGAGGGGGGGTGAATAGAGTATTAAAACTTTTCCTTAGTTTTTATAGCGGAATTAAAATAGTATTATATATAAGTGTAAGCAGTGTGAGAATTATATAAACAGAAAAATTAAGTAAATGTAATCACAAAACAAACAGCACAAGCACAGAAAATAATCAAACACAGAAGACACAAGGAGCTATAGTAGTTCCCCAATAAATCTGGGTACATCTACTCTTCTACCACCTTTGGTAGGAATCCACTAGGAGGTTGTTGATAAGGTGCCCTCACACCAGGTGAGCTGTTGATAAGGTGCTCTAACCAAACTGCAGGTTTTTGAAAAGGTGCCCTGTCACCGAGATTAACTTTTGAAGGGAGTTATAACCCTGTACAAGAGAGGTAAGAAAGAGTTTATAGTGTTCTTCTCTGTCAAGATGCTGAGAGAAGACTCTAGTGGATGTTGTTGTAAAGCTCCCCCTGTCAGATTGAAGTGTTTGACAGAAGATGAAGAAGCTTTCTCTTGAAAACTAAGATCTCCTATAGCAGATTGATCTGGAAGAACAGGTTCTTCAGATTGCTTGTTGCTCTTTTAGAAGATCTGAATTTGCAGCAGATTCTGAGTGAATGCTCTTGATGATGATGTTCTGAGAAGTTTTTTGTTTGCTGCTTGTAGAAGAAGATGAAGAAAATACTTTCTGAGATGTCTGTCTATGTCTTCTTCTTCTTTTTATGCTATATATATCCTTTATATTCTGTAATAGAATGACGTTTGAATTCTGTCGACTCAAACGATTTTGGCAGGTCCTTTTATTTTTTACTGTGAAAAGATTCCTTTTCATTAAATGTCAACGGCTATTGCTGTCTTGGAAAAAGGAAAGAAGGGAATATATTAACTGAGTTTAATATCCTTCCTTATCTGTCAGAATACGTCCAAAGGATATTAAATAGATCCGTTATATTCGTCGTTTTGCTGTTAGGATAGATAGAATATAGTTGATAACAAATCTGGGCTTCAATAAATAATCTGTCGAACGCTGGCTATAATCTGTCGAGCGCTGTCCAGAAGATGTTGAACGTTGGCTGGAAAATGTCGAGCGCTGTCCAGAATATGTTGAACGTTGGCTGGAAAATGTCGAGCGCTGTCCAGAATATGTTGAACGCTGGCTGGAAAATGTCGAGCGCTGTCCAGAATATGTTGAACGCTGGCTGGAAAATGTCGAGCGCTGTCCAGAATATGTTGAACGCTGGTTGGAAACTGTCGAGCGCTGTCAACAAAAACTGTCGAATGCTGGGAGCCATCTGTTGAGCACTACTAGCCATTTGTCGAGCGCTGGGAACCTTAGATTTAATCTTAAGTTCTAGCTAATTTATCAGCCTACAGACTTGACCCTTAAACTATACAATGGGGTCAACTGATCCTAATCAGTACATAGTGATCCTAGCCCAAAACAGTAAAAGGGTTGTTCCAACAATCTCCCCCTATTTGGGTTAGGATACTATTTGACAAGAAAAATAAAATAGATACAGCAGAAAGTATAATCAACAGAGCAACAATGAAATGAAATATATCTGATAGATTAAAATAGATCATCAGATAAGATAAAAATAAATGCTCTGAGTTTAGAAACTTTACATTCATAACCAAGCAATTTATTTAAGGCTTTTTGTCCTGAGAAGGTGGCTTGAATATGATTTTCCTGTTGGGGTCTTCTGATTTCTTTTTGCTGATAAACAAATCTTGAGCACCAATGATTTTCTGTTCTTTGACATGAGGGATAAATGCTTCTGGGTGTATATCAATATATTCCTCAGTATTGAATGCTTTAACTGTTTTGTATTTTTCAAGTTCTTTTCTTCTGTATTCTGACATGGTTGAGAAACTTGAGAAGTCTTTGCCTTCTGCTTTAGCCTTTTTAATCTGTGCATATGCAATTGTTTCTCTCAGTCTTGTCATCTGACAGATTTTCTCTTCTTCTGGATCTGGAAAGTAATAAATATCTTCTGAATCATTTTTGTCTTGAGTGACCTTTTGAGGTACTCTATCTCTGTGAAGAGATCCATCAGAAATGTGAAGTTTGTATTCTGAAGATATTTGAGAAGAAGAAAAGGTTTGACTTCTTTGAAAGATAAGAGCTGATTTCTTAGAGGAAGGAGCACTGGCTGATCCAGAGGCTTGAGAACCACTAGAACTACCAGGTCTCCCTGAATGTTGAGAGCTTGGCTTCTGAGAGGAAGATGATACACATGCTGATCCTGTTGCACTAGCTGCTGGAGGAGGAGGAGGAGGACGATTGTGCTTGACTGGTTTGTCAGGGATGTAGCCAGTCTTCTTGAATTTCTTCCTCCTATTGTTCTCATTTCTGGAGAGCTTCATCCAGTGAGGAGTTTTCTCATCAAGAGGGACATTATACAAAATGTACAGAGGAATGTCATTATTTGGATTTGGGGGCTTGGGAGCAGCCTTTGACTTAGCTGTTCTTTTCTTTCTTTTCTTTGAAAGTGTATCATCAGAATCACTGTTGTCATCATCATCATCAGAGTCAGAAGATGAGATTGGCTTATTGTATAGATCATCAATTCTCTTGATTGCTTCACGAGCCTTTAATCTTTCTTCTTCAGCTTTGTCAAACTCTGCATCTGCTTCTCTCCAGATTTAATCAAAGCTTGGCATTGGTTCTTCATTCCATACAGGAATTGGAGGTGAAGAAGTAATTTGTGAGGCTGTTGTATCATCAAGGAATTCTGCAAGATCATCTTCATATTCTGCAGAATGATCCTTTATTTGAATGTCTTGAACAGTGGATGAAGGAATAGAGGATATGTAATTTTGTATGATATCAGAATGAGTTTTCTGAGGAAGGCAAATTAGAGCCTTTGATAGATCCTCTATGTATACCTTTGGTGATACCCTTGAAGTATATGTGACATCAAATTTTGATAATAAGCTATATAGATCACAGGATGGATGAATGCATATATTATTTATTTCTTCTATAACTTGTGTAACTTCTGTATCTTCTTCTGGAGTTTCTTCTGTTTCTGAAGCTTCTTCATAGGACATCTCCCCCTGCCTAGCTTCAGGACAGCCTGAAGCTAGGCCCTAGTAGAAGGGACAGCGTGGAGGAGGGAAGAGATGCTATCTTAGCAGATAAAGTAGAAAGTGCCTGAAGAACTGGAGCAAGTTTTGCATCCAGGAGCTGGCTCATTTTAGGAAGGATAAGATCAAAAACTTGATCAGCAATAGAGGAGAGGTTGAGGGATGGATAATCTGGTGGATGGCTAGTGGATGGTTGTGAAGTGGATGGAGATGATATTGGAGGAATGATATTGCTGATGTTGGTGGTATGTGTGGGAATGTCTGGATGGATTGGACTAGGAGAATGAATAGGTGAATGATATTCATTATGTATTGGAGAGGGAGGTGTGGTAGGTAGTTGTTCTGAAGATAGGGGTGGAGGTGGAGCATCACTGATGTGGGCAGTTGAGGGTAGAATATCATTGATGGGTGATATTGCAGTTGAAGGAGGGGATGAAGAATGAGAATGTGCAGGAGATTGTTGAGCAGTTGGAGAGAGGATATGAGAGGAAGGAGGAACTGAGGAAGGATCTTCTAGAAGGGTAGAGGGAGTGACTTGATCAGTCCTTGTGTCCTCAGAAGCTTTCCTTTTTCTGGAGGCCTCAGCTCCTGTATTCTTCTTGGGAATTACTCTATCCCATTTAGCAAAGAGTGTTGAGGTCAGCCTCTTGCTGGCATTTATTGTTACTTTTGGTGACACCAAAAGCTCTGGATGCCTTTCCTGCAGAAAAATTCCTAAAATTCTGCCAAAGCTAACATTCTCCTTGGAAATCTTCTTCTTAATCAAGTTAAACAGAAGTGATCCCCAGTTCACTTTCTTTTTCTCCATCAAGACCACCATCAACAGAAATTGGTGCCTTTTAACATAGTCATGTCCTGTTGTTTTTCTTAACAACACTTTGCCAACTATATCTGATAAGAATTTGTATTCCAAAGACAGATTTTTCTTAAGCAGATGATTAGGGTTTCCAGAGGAGTGACCCATTTTGACTAAAGATGCTTCAAATTCATCAGAACTAATTTATATATCGTCATCACCATTCACAAGCCCAAAAACTTCAGTTATAATGGTAGGTGTAAGAGAAACCTGGTGTCCTGAGATTGTGCCCGTCAAGCTTTCATCGACTGGTTTTGCAGTGAAAACCCATTCTTTTATCTCTGCAACAGCTATCTTCTGCCTGGTGCTTAGAAGTTTCCTTAGTTGTTGTTCATCCAGCGTTTGAAGAATATCCTTGAAAATTTGGTCTGAATGTGCAAACGAGTCCATGTCAATGTCAAAACCTGCGTCAAACTTCATTAGGTGCAGAGAGGCCTGAGGAATCGCCATTGTTCCTGCAAAGAAAGTTGAAGATCAAGTGCAGAGGGGAACTGGAGGGAAAGACGATTTCTGTAGGCGCAAAGCTTAGAATAAGATAAAATAAGTGTTATATAGTCGAGAAAATGGGGAGGAGAATTCGAGGAGTGCTGTTCGGCAAAACCTAATTAAATCTGAAGTCGAACCGACTTTAAAATTTTGTCGGACAGTATAAAAAAAATATCTTTTTCGTCGACCGCCGTTCGACAAACGAGATTTTCTTCACTGACTCTGAATATGAAGGTTTTTGTCGACCATCGTTCGACGAATAAAAATTTGTCGTTCTTCGTTCGACAAAAATTTTGGATGAGATAGAAAATATAATTTTCAACAAATTGAGTCTCCATCTATCATTCCCAGTTGATTCATAAAGAAGATATGTTTCTTTTCATCCAAGGGTTTGGTGAAAATATCTGCTCTTTGTAAATCAGTGGAGAGGAACTGTAGGCAAATTTTATTTTTATCCACATTATCTCTGATAAAGTGGTGCCTTATTTCTATGTGTTTAGTCCTACTATGGAGAACTGGATTTTGTGCTATAGATATTGCACTAGTATTGTCACAAAATATAATTGATTGACTTAAGTTGATACCATAGTCTAGAAGTTGATTTTGTATCTACAGTATATGTGAGCAGCAGCTGCCTGCAGCAATGTATTCTGCCTCAGCTGTTGATGTGGACACAGATGTCTGCTTCTTACAAAACCAAGACACAAGCCTATCACCAAGAAACTGACAAGTTCCTGATGTGCTTTTTCTGTCTACTCAGCATCCAACATAATCTGAGTCTGAGAATCCAGTTAATTCAAATTCAGATGTTGTTGGATACCAGAGACCTAGATTAGGACAGCCCTTTATATATCTTAAAATTCTTTTTAATAAAGATAGATGAGATTCTTTAGGGTTAACTTGAAACCTAGCACAAATACAAGTAGCAAACATTATATCAGGCCTACTAGCTGTCAAATAGAGTAATGAGCCAACAATTGCTCTATACACCTTCTGATCAACAGGTTTCCCTGATTCATCAGCATTAATGACAGCATTAGAAGCCATGGGTGTTTTCATGGGAGAGGAATCAGACATTCCAAACCTTTTTACTAATTCCTTAGCATACTTGGATTGTGAAATGAAAATTCTTGATGAGGTTTGCTTCACTTGAAGACCAAGAAAGTATGATAATTCACCCATGCTACTCATTTCAAATTTAGATTGCATAAGTTTAGAGAACTTTTTGCATAAATTTGAATCAGTGGAGTCAAAAATAATATCATCTACATATATTTGAACTAGCAGTGTTTGATTTTTATGTATTCTGAAAAATAAGGTTTTGTCTACTAAGCCTCTACAGAACTTGTTTTCCAATAGAAAATTAGCTAAGGTCTCATACCATGCCCTGGGAGCTTGTTTGAGACCATAGAGAGCTTTATTAAGCTTGAATACATAAGAAGAGTGAGTTGGAGAGATGAAACCTGGTGGTTGTTCCACATAGACTTCTTCCTTAATATCTCCATTTAGGAATGCACTTTTTACATCCATTTGATATACCTAAAATTGTTTGTATGCAGCAAATGCTAAAAATATTCTGATAGCTTCAAGTCTTGCCACAGGTGCAAATGTTTGATCATAGTCTATGCCTTCTTCCTGTGAATATCCTTGAGCTACTAGCCTTGCTTTATTTCTCACAATATTTCCTTGATCATCAAGTTTGTTCCTGAAGACCCACTTGGTGCCAATGACTGGATGGCCTCTTGGTCTTGGAACCAAATCCCAAACTTTGTTTCTTTCAAACTGGTTGAGTTCCTCTTGCATTACAAGAATCCAATTTGGATCTTGTTCTGCATCTTTTATGGTTTGAGGTTCAACTTGTGATAGAAAGCAAGTATGCATCTGATTTTGATGTAGTTGATGTCTTGTCTGAACACCTGCTGAAATATCACCAATCACTTGTGAAATTGGGTGATCTCTAACTGTGATGTGATCAACAGTTGGAGTTAATTCTGCAGTGGTATTTATTTGGGGAATTTGTTCAGTAATTGTATCCTGTGGAGGATGTTCTGCTGTTGCTTGATTCTGATAATCAACAAGATCTGGATGATCTTCTTCTTCACTATCTTCAAGGTTTTGAGCTAATGGTTGCATTGAATCTCCTGACTGTAGATTTAGTTCATTAAGCTCTTCACATAGAGCTGGTACCTGCAAAGCATTCTTGGTAGAAGAGTTCTTCTCCTTGTAAGACATGTTAGTTTCATCAAAGGAAACATGCATGGATTCTTCTATCTTAAGAGTGGATTTGTTAAATACCCTATATGCTTTGCTAACTATTGAATATCCTAAGAAAATTCCTTCTTCAGATTTTGGTTCAAATTTTCTAAGATATTTCTTATCATTGTTATGAACAAAACATTTACAACCAAAAATTCTGAAATAGTCAATTTTAGGTTTCTTCCCTTTAAGTAATTCATAAGGAGTTTTACCCTTAAGTTTGTGTATCAAACTTCTATTCAGAACATAGTTGGCTGTGCTAACAGCTTCTGCCCAAAAGGATAGTGGCAAATTAGCATCTGCAAGCAATGTTCTTGCTGATTCAATTAGGGTTCTATTTTTCCTTTCAACTACCCCATTATGTTGAGGAGTTCTAGGAGCTGAGAAGCAATGCCTGATACCTTCCTTCTCACAGAATTCTTGCATAAGAAGAGACTCAAACTCAGTGCCATGATCACTTCTGATCAATGCAACTACAGTAGAGTATTCAATCTGTATGCTCTTAAGAAAGTCGGTAAGAACTTTAAAGTTATCTGACTTTTCTCTCAAAAAGAATACCCAAGTGAATCTAGAGAATTCATCTACAATAACTAGAGTGTAAGACTTCCCTCCTAAACTCTTTATTGTTATAGGTCCAAAAAGATCCATATGTAGCAAAAATAAGATTCTAGGTGAATCACTTTTAGATAAGGATTTAAAACTATTTTTGGTTTGCTTACCTAGCTGGCATGCCCTACATAAACCTTCTTTCTTATATGATCCTGATGGTAGACCTCTAACAAGATTATCTTTAGATAGTTTGGCAATTGGTCTAAGATTTATATGCCCTAATCTTTTATGCCATAGTTCACTAGGTTTGCTTAGCTCATTAAACAGGCAAATTTCTGATTTAGAGGAATTGAAATTTACTAAATATATATTACCCTGTCTAATACCTGATAAAACAATGACATTATCAGATGATTTGATAATGTATTCTGATTTATTAAAGGTTACCTAATAACCTTCATCACATAACTGACTTATGCTGATGAGGTTGTGCTTCAGACCCTTCACATAGGTGACTTCCTTGAATGTTACTGCTCCAACCTTGATTTGACCAATGCCTTTGGTTTGACCACGGTTGGAGTCTCCAAAGATCACTTTGGGTCCAAGCTGTGCCTTGTAATTTTTCAGATTGGCCTTGTTTCCTGTCATGTGCTTTGAGCAGCCACTGTCCAAGTACCATTTTTGATTTAATCTTGGATGGCCTTGTACCTGCAAAGACAAAAACATAAACTAGTTGTTTTTGACCCAGACTACCTTGGGTCCTTTTGTGTTACCACAAAATTCAGAAATAAATGACATTTCAGGCTGATCCTTATAGCCTTGTGGATGATATCTCCTTGGAGGTATTATCCATTCAGTGAAAGGATTTTTAGTTTGTTTGGAATTAAGATTTTTAGTATTTCTTGTATAGTATCTGTTCGACAAATTTGGATAAATTGGTCGACTATTGTTCATCTGATAACTATACTGAAAATCTATTTTCAGACTTCGTCGAGCTCCGTTCGACAAATTTGAACCTTTTTGTCGATCTCCGTTCGACGAATTCTTTTGAATTCTTTTATCCTTAACAGACTTGCTTGAAATATCTTTATCTCTTTTTGCAGCTTCTTTGCCTTTAGCAGAAATAAATTTTATAGGTGAGGAGAGGATATTTCTCTTAATCAGAGATGGCTCACTTGATGAGGCACCGAAGCCCAGTTTGCTATTATTAAGTCTAGCATTGACTGTGCTTGTGATGTCCATCAGTTTGATACCTCTCCCATTTAGGGATTCTTCAAATTTCTTGGCCTCAGAAAGTTTATTCTCAATGAGAACAATGTGTTCTCTGGAGGCAGCCAGATCTTTCTTAAGATTTGAATTTTCTACACTCATCTTTTTCATTTCAGCTAACTTACATCTGAGTGAGATTATTTCTTTCTCAGAGTTGAGTAAATCTGAGCAAAGGACTTTGAATTCAGCCTTGAATTCATCTGAAGTAAAATCAAAACCAGACATTACCTGATCTGCATCATTTTCTTCTTCTGATTATGAATTTTCTTCATCAGATTTGTTGGTTGAGGCATTGATTGCCATCATGCAGAAGTTCTTTTCTTCTTCATCATCACTGGAGCCTGATGAAGATTCAGATTGTGACTCACTGTCTGAGTCATAAATTGCCAGTAGACATTGGCTGTTCTCTTTCATTTCTTCTTCATCAGAAGAACCAGATGAAGATTTTGATTCAGATTCTGTTTCACTCCAGGATGTTGCTACAAATCCTCTTCCCTTCTTTTTGTGTGAGTGGGAGGAAGATTTGCTAGAACCTTTCCTTTCTTCCTTTTTCTCTTTTTCTCTCCTTTCTGTCCTTTTTGTTTTGATTCTCTGGACATTCAGGAGCAATATGTGCTGGCTTCCTGCAACCAAAACATATAATTTCATTAGAGTGATTTTTGTCATACCTTGGCTTGTCATAGCTTCTGGATGACTTCTTCTTGAAATCTTTCTTAGCCATATTATAGAATCTTTTGGCTATGAAGCTCATCAGCTCCTCTTTGGTAGGAGTTGGTCCTTCTTCTTCTGCAGCCTTGAAGGCTATGCTTTTCTCCTTCTTGAGTGTTGGGGATGAAGCGGATTCTTCAGCTTCCCTACTTTTGACGAGCTGCTCATAAGATTTGAGCTTGCCCAACAAGGCTTCAGTGGTGATCTCATTTAGGCTTCTGGCTTCTTTGATTGGCCAGATTCTGGAGTCCCATGTGCTGGGAAAGCACATAAGAATTTTGTCATTGATCTCTGTGAGTGAGATCACTTTGTCCAGAGACTTCAGCTCATTTATTATGAGGCTGAGCCTATTGTACATATCAGCAACATTTTCTGATTCTCCCTTCTTGAAGTTCTCATATTGAGAGATCAGGTGAGATCTTCTATCCTCCCTTTCATCTGCTGAGCCTGCCACCATGCTGTTGAGAGATTCCCAGATTTCTTTTGCTGAGGTGCACTCAACTACTTTCTGGAATATGTCATCTGACATAGTTAGGGCTAGAATGTTCATGGCCTTTGCATCTGCATTTCTCTGCTTCTTCTGAGCCTCAGTCCACTCAGGAGGTGGAACAGCAGTGTTGTCTGTTGTTGCAGTAGTACTGGTTGTTGCTATAGGTGTTGGAGGTCCTGTAAGAATAACATTGAAATCTCCTCATCAATAGAGTTCATATAAAGCCTAATCCTTGCTTTCCATAGTGCAAACTTACTGAGATTGCACATAGGAGGTCTTGTGCTAGAATATTCCTTGTTTTGTGCCATGAGTTTTGAATGATATAAAATTCTTAAATAAAGAAGCTCTTAGACAAATTAAGATCTGGATGATCTTTGTGATTCAGATGTTAGTCTGTAAAGAATCAACCCTCCTCTGATACCAATTGAAAGTGGAGGTTAGATCTTAAGTTACTCTAGAGGGGGGGTGAATAGAGTATTAAAACTTTTCCTTAGTTTTTATAGCGGAATTAAAATAGTATTATATATAAGTGTAAGCAGTGTGAGAATTATATAAACAGAAAAATTAAGTAAATGTAATCACAAAACAAACAGCACAAGCACAGAAAATAATCAAACACAGAAGACACAAGGAGCTATAGTAGTTCCCCAATAAATCTGGGTACATCTACTCTTCTACCACCTTTGGTAGGAATCCACTAGGAGGTTGTTGATAAGGTGCCCTCACACCAGGTGAGCTGTTGATAAGGTGCTCTAACCAAACTGCAGGTTTTTGAAAAGGTGCCCTATCACCGAGATTAACTTTTGAAGGGAGTTATAACCCTGTACAAGAGAGGTAAGAAAGAGTTTATAGTGTTCTTCTCTGTCAAGATGCTGAGAGAAGACTCTAGTGGATGTTGTTGTAAAGATCCCCCTGTCAGATTGAAGTGTTTGACAGAAGATGAAGAAGCTTTCTCTTGAAAACTAAGATCTCCTGTAGCAGATTGATCTGGAAGAACAGGTTCTTCAGATTGCTTGTTGCTCTTTTAGAAGATCTGAATTTGCAGCAGATTCTGAGTGAATGCTCTTGAGGATGATGTTCTCAGAAGTTTTTTGTTTGCTGCTTGTAGAAGAAGATGAAGAAAAATACATTCTGAGATGTCTGTCTATGTCTTCTTCTTCTTTTTATGCTATATATATATATATCCTTTGTATTCTGTAATAGAATGACGTTTGAATTCTGTCGACTCAAACGATTTTGGCAGGTCCTTTAATTTTTGACTGTGAAAAGATTCCTTTTCATTAAATGTCAACGGCTATTGTTGTCTTGGAAAAAGGAAAGAAGGGAATATATTAACTGAGTTTAATATCCTTCCTTATCTGTCAGAATACGTCCAAAGGATAATAAATAGATCTGTTATATTCGTCGTTTTGCTGTTAGGATAGATAGAATATAGTTGATAACAAATCTGGGCTTCAATAAATGATCTGTCGAACGCTGGCTATAATCTGTCGAGCGCTGTCCAGAAGATGTTGAACGTTGGCTAGAAAATGTCGAGCGCTGTCCAGAATATGTTGAACGCTGGCTGGAAAATGTCGAGCGCTGTCCAGAATATGTTGAACGCTGGCTGGAAAATGTCGAGCGTTGTCCAGAATATGTTGAACGCTGGCTGGAAAATGTCGAGCGCTGTCCAGAATATGTTGAACACTGGCTGGAAACTGTCGAGCGCTGTCAACAAAAACTGTCGAACGCTGGGAGCCATCTGTCGAGCACTGCTAGCCATTTGTCGAGCGCTGGGAACCTTAGATGTAATCTTAAGTTCTAGCTAATTTATCAGCCTACAGACTTGACCCTTAAACTATACAATGGGGTCAACTGATCCTAATCAGTACATAGTGATCCTAGCCCAAAATAGTAAAAGGGTTGTTCCAACAGAATAGGACCTTTCGAGAGTGCCTTGATCGGTTTGTCATTGTATTCATTGACGATATCTTGGTGTACTCTCAGTCTGAAGAAGAGCACGCGATTCATTTGCGTGAAGTTTTGGAAACCCTGCGACGTAGTCAACTATATGCCAAGTTCTCTAAGTGCGAGTTCTGGCTAACCTCAGTGGCGTTCCTTGGTCATGTTGTTAGTGGTGAGGGTATCGCAGTGGATCCAGCAAAGATTGATGCAATCCAGAAGTGGCCCGTTTTGGCGACAGTATCGGAAGTCAGGAGTTTCCTTGGACTTGCCGGCTACTATCGGCGCTTTGTGGAGAACTTTTCGCGGATCGCTCTACCTCTCACCACCTTGACGAGGAAGGATCAGAAGTTCGTTTGGTCACTGGAGTGTGCACGGGCTTTTGAGGAACTGAAGAGGCGTCTGACCACAGCACCAATTCTGTGTTTGCCATCTGGTGCAGAGGGTTATGAAATTTATAGTGATGCGTCAGGGAGCGGCTTAGGCTGCGTACTTCTTCAGCATGGTCAAGTGATCGCTTATGGCTCTCGTCAGTTGAAAGTGCATGAGCGGAATTATCCGGTCCATGACTTGGAATTGGTGGTCGTGATCTTCACTCTAAATTTGTGGAGGCACTACTTATATGGTGTGAAGGTTGACATCTTTACAGACCATAAGTGTAACATCCTCATCCGTTCGGGAGCATATAACAGAAGGTCCGGTCGGGGCCCCACGCCATATACTACAAAACAAACGGGAACGTCACTTAATTGAAATATCGAACGACCCTAAACAACGAACCTAACTCAGAGCATTCTATGCGGAAGCAAAAGAGAGAGACAAGACATATAACCCACAAAACCCGAACCCGGGTATGTCCACTTCTATTACTTAGGAATAAATGTTTTACAACACAAAATTTAGGCACGACGGCCTTACAAATTACCAACATCGGCGCGCAGGCCGGCCATACAAGAAAAGCAAAAGAACATCAAAAGGCCTTCAAGGGCCGCAGCAGCGCAGGGGCTTCAGGCCGCTATGTTCCCGCTCGGTCCAGCACCTGTACAACAAGCCCACCAAAAATGGTGGCAAAATAGGGCAACGGTGAGCTAAGGCTGACCAAATTATAACGACCCCACCCCTTCGAGGGGGTGGCAGTTTCTCGCCCCTGCAAGAGCATCACAGCATATATATATAGCAGAATGAGGCGGCTAACGCGGCCCAAAACAATTCATACATATGCATCAATCACAAACGTGGGAATGGCCTCCACGTCTCGTGCTCTCAGGCACTCTTTGGTGTACTCCGCCTTCCACCACCATCCACTCTTGATGGCTTTGCCATTCGAGGCTAAAGTCGGTGGCCCAAATACCAGGGCTCTCTCGTGCTTTAATTGTGAACATCCCGTAGTCCGAAGACTCTTTCCCATCGCTTCCCGACATGCTGTACGAGACTTACTAATCAGGTGCTGCAATGGTGCTGTTTCAGGTTCGCCAAATGCCCGTTGTTCACAGCTCTCGTTGTACAACACGAAAAGCGGGTATGGCGTCCCCTCAGCCCAGGTATTCTCAATTAGCCGGCTCTACGGGCTGCTAAGTCATCCACCAGGACACCCTCACAGGTCGGGCACACAGGCCTCTGGTCCTCTTAACAGGTGGGCACAACAACATCACCAGAACTCAGTCTGGGAGCTATCGTCGGCGTTAACGCTAACGCCTGGCGATAGCGCATAGAAACGCTATTTTGGCTTCTAGCTGTGGGTGCTTCCCGGGGCACACCCCCTAGGCATTGCTGCACATGCAGTAGCACTCCCACTGCCTCAGAACGCACAAATTCACCAGAACCAAGTCTGGGAGCTACCGCCCGGCGATAACGCTAACGCCGGCGGTACTGAACAGAAACTCCATTTCTATTTCTAACTTCGGGTGCTCCCTGGGGCACACCCCAGGCGTTGTTGTGCATGCAGTGGCACCCTCTAGTCCTACGAAGCAGGATATTAACACGGAGTTTTCCCCCGGCACGCATAATATCAAAAATCATCACCAATCCGGACGAACCGTCTCGGATGGGCTTCACACAGCGCGCCTACGTCCATTTCACGCATGGACTCTACATGGATGCAAGATTTGACGGGGATAACACGAATCGACCCGTCGGAGGCCACGACCTCACCCTTTTGGGTAGGGGCCTCAACGATGCACGGAAAAGGACTAGGACACGTCCAAATGAGGGTAGAAGAGATCGTTACCCTTGAAGTGCTCTTCTGAACCATGGAGCACGTTCAAGATGGCTGTCCTCTTTGCAGATTCGGCCTCCACTCGACGCTTCGAGTCGCTAAATGATTCTCCAAGCTTACGCTGCGGCTTGCGGTCTCCCTTTGCAGCAGCCCTAGACTGGGAGGGGCGGAGAGGGCTCGAGCGGCTCCTCCTTGCCGACGAGAGAGAGGGAGAAGGAGAGAGCTCGGGGTTCTCCTTGTCAACGGGAGAAAAGGAGAGGAAGAGGGGGACGGAGCTCTCCTTGCCCTAGGCGGCTACCGGAAGAGAGGGAGGAAGGGAGACGGGGGCGCTGCTCCTCCTTGCTCCAGGCCGACGGCGAGAGAGGGAGGAGGGAGGCTCAGGGGCGGCACTTCCCTGCTCTAGGAGGCGGCGAAAGAGAGAGAGAGATCGGGGGGGAGGAGCGATCGGGAGGAAGGGAGATCGGGATGAGGGCGGTTTGCTCCATGCGAACGAGAGCGAGAGGGAGAGAGGTCGGGTAATGGGGAGGAGGGCTAGCTTAGGGTTTTTATTTAAAACCCTAGCACAATTGGCTATCCGCACACCAACCCCCTATCCGCACCCCAAACTCCACTATTCGCAGACCAAAATCATTCTCCTTGAAATTGAGGCGTTACAGTTCTCTCCCCCTTAAAGAAATTTCGTCCCGAAATTTAAATCACAAACAACGAAATGAAATTCGTCATACCTGAGTAAACAGATCAGGGTACTCCTCGCGCATGAACTCTTCTGGCTCCCAAGAGAGCTCCTCACGGCCACAGTTGTCCCAACGGACTCTCACCATTTTGATGGCCTTTCTCCGTAACTGCCGAATATCAGCATCAATAATGCAAACCGGAGTCACCTTGGTAGTTAGGCTACTCTCCACTGGCACACTAACGGCCTCCAACACAGAATCGGGCTCTCGCACCGCCTTCCTCAACACAGAGATATGGAAGACGTCATGCAGCCCACTCAGCTCCGTCGACAAAGCAAGTTGGTAAGCTGCTTGGCCGATGCGCTCGGTGATCTCGAATGGCCCTACATACCTCGGACTCAGCTTCTTCAAGCGTCGGATCCTCGACGCTCCTTTGAAAGGCTTTATCTTCAAATACACTCAATCACCAACCGCGAACTCCACGTTCCGGTGTTTGGCGTTGTAATACTTCACCTGGTAACTGTTGTTGTAGGCGAACTCTACCATGTGAAGGTGATCTTCCCAACGCTGCCCGAAATCCAAAACGCACATTCGCAGCATATCCTCCATTGTCCGATTTGTCCTCTCGGTCTGCCCATCCGTTTGCGGATGGAAGGACGTGCTAAACTTGAGCTTTGTGCCCAATAATCGATGGACATGCCTCCAATCACCGGACGTAAACCGCCCATCACGGTCGCTAACTATGCTGCGAGGGACGCCATGTAATCGAACGATGTTCTCCACATACATTTTTGCTAGCTTCTCCACTGGATCGCTTTTCTGATTCGGGATAAAGTGTGCCACTTTTGTCAACCGATCCACAATAACCCAGATAGAGTCATTTTTCTGCAGTGACTTTGGCAAACCGTGTACAAAATCCATGGAAATATCGTCAAATTTCCACTCCGGAACCGTTAATGACTTCAAAAATCCACCGGGCTTCTGACATTCTGCCTTCACTAGCGCACAAGTGTGGCACTTGACCACGTAGTGAGCGATGTCCCTCTTCATACCCGGCCACCAGAAAAGGACCTTCATGTCCTTGTACATCTTCGTGCTCCCCGGATGAACTGAATACCTGGTACGATGCGCCTCGTACATCAACACATCGCGCAGCTCACCCACCTTGGGGACGCACAAACGGTCGCCTCTCCACAGCAACCCGTCACGCACCTGAAACTGGGCATTCAGCCCACCACCAGCCTCCTCCGCGTAGCGCTTTAAACTCGGATCGAGTTCTAAAGCCTGTCGGACTCTATCTGCGAGGTCGTACTGCAACTCAGTCCAGCTCAAACAGGCACCGACACTGCTCCTCTTCTCCATACAAGAAATATCCAGGGCCTCCAGGTCACGTATCAGGTGCTCATCATGCATCAGAATCCAGTTGGCATGTGCTGGAGCCCTGCGACTAAGTGCATCTGCGACAACATTCCCCTTCCCGGGAGTGTAGTGGATCTCGAAGGTGTAGTCCCCAAGGAACTCCATCCACCTCTGCTGTCGCATATTCAGCCGCTTATGCGTCAAAAGGTACTTCAGGCTCTTATGGTCCGTGAAGATGTCGATCTTCACGCCATACACATAATGCCGCCAAAGCTTCAGGGCAAATATCACGGCCGCCAACTCTAAGTCGTGGATCGGATAGTTCCGCTCGTGCACCTTTAGCTGGCGAGAGCCGTACGCTACTACCTTGCCATGCTGATGCAGAACACAGCCAAGGCCGCTCCCAGAAGCGTCGGTGTAGATCTCATAGCCCTCTGTGCCGCAAGGCAGACATAAGATCGGAGTCGTGGTAAGCCGCCACTTCAACTCCTCGAAAGCCAGCGCACATGCGGGCGTCCAAATAAACTCCTGCATCTTCCGTGTCAGCGTCGTAAGAGGCAGCGCGATCCATGAGAAGTTCTCCACGAAGCGCCTGTAATAGCCGGCCAGCCCGAGAAAGCAACGGACCTCCGCTACAGTAGAAAGAACAGGCCACTCCCTGATGGCCGCAACCTTCACCGGATCTACCGCCACACCCGCTCCACTAACCACATGGCCTAAGAACGCCACGGAAGGTAGCCAGAACTCGCACTTCGAGAACTTGGCATATAGCTGGTTCCTTCTCAGAACCTCCAAGACTACTCGCACGTGATCACCGTGCTCCTCCTCGAACTGAGAGTAGACCAGTATGTCGTCAAGGAAGACAACCACAAACCGGTCGAGGTACTCTCGGAAAGTCCGGTGCATCAAGTCCATAACCACCGAAGGCGCATTAGACAGCCCAAACGGCATCACGGTGAACTCATACTGCCCGTACCTTGTACTGAAGGCAGTCTTCGGGATGTCGCACTCCCTGATCCGCACCTGATAATAGCCAGACTTCAAGTCCAGCTTCGAGTATACTGTCGAACCAACGAGCTGGTCGAACAAGTCGTCTATCCTCGGAAGAGGATACTTGTTCTTCTCGGTCAGCTTGTTCAGCTCTCGATAATCGATGCAAAGCCGCAGGCTACCGTCCTTCTTTTTGACAAAGAGGACCGGTGCACTCCAAGGTGAGGAACTCGGACGCACGTAGCCCTGCTCAAGCAGCTCCTGCAACTGTAGCTTCAACTCCGCCAACTCCTTCGGAGCCATACGATACGGCGAGCGGGCCACAGGCTTAGCGCCTGGCACCAACACAATCGTGAAATCTATCTCCCGCTACGGTGGAGCACCGGGGAGATCACTCGGGAACACATCGGGGAACTCTGAAACTACCGGAACATCCACTAGGCTGGGCCTCGTCGTTGAAGCCTCCACTAGAGAAAAGAATAACTCTGCTCCCTGACGCACTGCCTTGGACACCTGGAGAGCAGACATCAACATCTTGCTCGATCCACGCATACCCACAAAGACCGTCTCACGATCGGCACACTGCCCAAACCTTACCTCCTTGGTGGTGCAATCGATGCACGCACGCTGTTCCGACAGCCAGTCCATGTCGAAGATTACATCGAACTCAACCAGGGGGAGTAACGATGCTTTCAGGTCATACTCCTGGCTTCCAACTAGCACCTTCACGCAGCAACTCCTCTACACACGCATCGAATATCCATTCGGCAGTAGGACCTCCAGTCCATCTGCAGAAGCAATCGACGGCGCACCAATACGTTGGACGAAGTCCGACGACAAGAAGGAGTGCGAAGCTCCAGTATCGAAATGCGCTCTCGCAGGAACGCCTAAAACATTTACAAAGCCTACGCCGCCAAACAAGGTTAGCATGAACACTAAAACAGGTATATAAAACAGTAAGGAATGTATCTTAAATTATACCTGTCACGACGTCCTTGGCTTTGATAGCCTCCTGCTGACCAAGACTAAAGACTCTGGGCTGCGGGGGAGCCATACGGGAGGCAGTGGACTCAGTCGCCTTCCCCTTCTCAGAATAAGATGGCCCAATCTTCTTCTCTGACCTTGGAAGCCCACTTCGGCAATCCCGAGAGAAATGGCCAGGCTTGCCACAAGTAAAACAAAAAAGAGGGCCACGTCCAGACGACGCGCTTGAAGCAGAGGGAGCTGGCCCAGATAATCGAGCCTTCTTCCAGCGATTCAACCTCCGCAACTTCGCCGCACTCAGCGCCTTGCCCTCCGGCACTGCCTCGACCACAGCCACCTTGCCCTTCTCCCTGATCAAGTCCTACACAAGCGCTCGGGATGAACTAACGAGGGTCGTGAAACCCTGCGTCAACGGCCCTGTCAGAAGGTACCGCAACTCACTACGCAAACCTCCGTAGAACCTGTTCACCCTTCTCCCCTCGTCGTTGAAAGAAGTTCCAGCGTAACGCCCGAGGCGGGTGAACTCATACAGGTAGTCATCGACCAGTCTATCACCCTACGTCAGAGCCTGGAACTGGTTCTCCATCGCGATCTGCTGCGACGGAGGCACATACCTTGCCAGGAAGATTCTCGAGAACTCTTCCATTGGCACATCAACCAGTCGCCTTCCCGCAAACTGGCGCCTCTCTACCTCATCCCACCACCGCCTGGCTTCCTTTTCCAACAAGAAAGTAGCGAAGGTCACTTTCTGCGCTTCATCCGACTGTGTCGCTGTCAAAATTCGCTCCATATGCGACAACCAGTCCTCGACCTCAGTTGGGGATTCAACCCCGGTAAACGGAGGAGGTCGAAATCCCAGGAAGTGCTTCAGCTGTTGCTCAGCAGCACGCCTCACGGGGACTTGCTCCACTCTTAGTGGCTCTGGGGCCACTTCCTGCACTGGCGGTTGACCTTGCCTTCCAGGCTGGTCATTCAACGCAGCTAGAACAGCTTCTGTGACAAGCCGAACCATCTCAGCAGACGGAGGTGTAGGAGCTTCAGCAGACCCGCTACTCTCCACCACGTCACGGGGACGCGATGGTCCCGCTGCACTTCGAGTGCCCTACACGAGTGAATCACACAGTTAGGCGACAGCACAGTCGCAACTAACAACAAAAGGAATACTCAGGTTCCAAAATCATGCAATAATTGTTGGTTTGTTGTTACATTTTATTCCTAAGTGGACATTTTTGGGTTTATTTTACGTCTCGACGGTAGCGCACACACGTGCTCACCACCCCTTAAAAGAATTCGTCCACGAATTCCTTAGAAGGACGCGGAACCATAGAAGCTGATACCAATTTATAACATCCCCATCCGTTCGGGAGCATATAACAGAAGGTCCGGCCGGGGCCCCACGCCATATACTACAAAACAAACGGGAACGTCACTTAATTGAAATATCGAATGACCCTAAACAACGAACCTAACTCAGAGCATTCTATGCGGAAGCAAAAGAGAGAGACAAGACATATAACCCACAAAACCCGAACACGGGTATGTCCACTTCTATTACTTAGGAATAAATGTTTTACAACACAAAATTTAGGCACGACGGCCTTACAAATTACCAACATCGGCGCGCAGGCCGGCCATACAAGAAAAGCAAAAGAACATCAAAAGGCCTTCAAGGGCCGCAGCAGCGCAGGGGCTTCAGCCCGCTATGTTCCCGCTCGGTCCAGCACCTGTACAACAAGCCCACCAAAAACGGTAGCAAAACAGGGCAACGGTCAGCTACGGCTGACCAAATTATAACGACCCCACCCCTTCGAGGGGGTGGCAGTTTCTCATCCCTGCAAGAGCATCACAACATATATATATATATATATATATATATATATATATATATATATATATATATAGCAGAATGAGGTGACTAACGCGGCCCAAAACAATTCATACATATGCATCAATCACAAACGTGGGAATGGCCTCCACGTCTCGTGCTCTCAGGCACTCTTTGGTGTACTCCGCCTTCCACCACCATCCACTCTTGATGGCTTTGCCATTCGAGGCTAAAGTCGGTGGCCCGAATACCAGGGCTCTCCCGTGCTTTAATTGTGAATATCCCGTAGTCCGAAGACTCTTTCCCATTGCTTCCCGACATGCTGTACGAGACTTACTAATCAGGTGCTGCGAGGGTGCAGTTTCAGGTTCGCCAAATGCCTGTTGTTCACAGCTCTCGTTGTACAACACGAAGAGCGGGTATGGCGTCCCCTCATCCAAGGTATTCTTAATTAGCCGGCTCTACGGGCCGCTAAGTCATCCACCAGGACACCCTCACAGGTCGGGCACACAGGCCTCAGGTCCTCTCAACAGGTGGGCACAACAACATCACCAGAACTCAGTCTGGGAGCTATCGCCGGCGTTAACGCTAACGCCTGGCGATAGCGCACAGAAACCCTATTTTGGCTTCTAGCTGTGGGTGCTTCCCGGGGCACACCCCCAGGCATTGCTGCACATGCAGCAGCACTCCCACTGCCTCAGAATGCACAAATTCACCAGAACCAAGTCTGGGAGCTACGCTACGGCTTGCGGTCTCCCTTTGCAGCAGCCCTAGACTGAGAGGGGCGGAGAGGGCTCGAGCGGCTCCTCCTTGCTGACGAGAGAGAGGGAGAAGGAGAGGGCTCGGGGTTCTCCTTGTCGACGGGAGAAAAGGAGAGGAAGAGGGGGACGGGGCTCTCCTTGCCCTAGGCGGCGACCGAAAGAGAGGGAGGAAGGGATACGGGGGCGCTGCTCCTCCTTGCTCTAGGCCGACGGCGAGAGAGGGAGGAGCGAGGCTCGGGGGCGGCACTTCCCTTCTCCAGGAGGCGGCGAGAGAGAGAGAGAGATCGGGGGGAGGAGCGATCGGGAGGAAGGGAGATCGGGATGAGGGCGGTTTGCTCCACGCGAACGAGAGCGAGAGGGAGAGAGGTCGGGTAATGGGGAGGAGGGCTAGCTTAGGGTTTTTATTTAAAACCCTAGCACAATTGGCTATCCGCACACCAACCCCCTATCCGCACCCCAAACTCCACTATTCGCAGACCAAAATCATTCTCCTTGAAATTGAGGCATTACAATAAGAGCCTTAAGTATCTGTTACATCAGAAGGAGCTCAATATGCGACAACGAAGGTGGATGGAGTTCCTGGGGGACTACACTTTTGATATACATTATACTCCCAGAAAGGGGAATGTCGTCGTAGATGCTTTGAGCAGGAGGGCTTATGCACAGGCCAACTGGATTCAGATGTATGATCCACGTCTGATCAGGGACTTGGAAGCCTTGGAGATCTCCTGTGTGGAGAGGAGTTCTAGTGCGAGTGCGTGCTTGAACTGGACGGAGGTGCAGTATGACCTTACAGACAGAATACGACAGGCCTTGGAGCTTGATTCGAGCATGCAACACTATTTAGCAGAGTCTGGGGATGGGACTGTTGCAGAGTTTGTCTTAGACGATGTTCTGATGTGGAAAGATGGTCGGTTGTCCGTCCCAAATGTTGGTAAATTGCGGGAGGAATTGATGTACGAAGCGCACTTTACAAAATACTCAATTCACCCAGGGAGCACAAAGATGTACCAAGACATGAAGAAGCTGTTTTGGTGGCCAGGTCTGAAGAAAGACATCGCCTTATACGTGGCAAAATGCAAAACTTGCGCACTTGTGAAGGCGGAATGTCAGAAACCTGGAGGTTTCCTGAAGTCGTTGCCAGTACCGGAATGGAAATTTGACAATATTTGTATGGATTTCGTGCACGGTTTGCCGAGATCGCAGAGTGGGAATGATGTTATTTGGGTGATTGTGGATCGCTTGACGAAGGTAGCCCACTTTATTCCAAACCGGCGGGACGATTCAGTAGAACAGTTGGCAAAGCTTTATGTGGATATTATTGTACGATTGCACGGTGTGCCCCGTAGCATCGTCAGTGACCGAGATGGGCGCTTTACTGCGAAGGATTGGAGACTAATCCACCAGTTGTTAGGTACAAAGCTGAAGTTTAGCACTGCCTTCCACCCTCAGACGGATGGACAGACTGAACGTACAAACAGAACTCTGGAGGATATGCTCCGAATGTGCGTCCTGGATTTCGGTAAAAAGTGGGAAGATCATCTCTACATGATCGAATTCGCTTATAATAACAGCTATCAGACAAGTATAAAGATGGCACCCTTCGAGGCCCTCTATGGTCGAGCTTGCCGCACTCCCTTACCTTGGGCGGAGATAGGTGAAACGAAGTTGTTTAAGCGAAAGAAAGTCGAAGAGGCAAATGCGGCGATTCAAATAATCCGGGATAGTTTGTTGATTGCACAAGATAGGCAGGCAAAGTACTACAATGCCAAGCACAGAAACATCGAGTTCGCCGTGGGTGACTGGGTTTATCTAAAGATCAAACCTTTCAAGGGTGTGTCCAGGATTCGACGCTTGAAAAAGCTGAGTCCAAGATACCTTGGACCGTTTGAGATTCTGGAACGTATTGGCGAAGCTGCCTATCGACTCGCTCTTTCAACAGAGTTGAGTGGTCTGCACGATGTGTTCCACATATCGGTATTGACGAAAGTTGTACCAGAGCCTAGCCAAGTGCTTGTGACTAGTCAGGTGCCGGTCGATGATGGGCTGAAGACGCTGATCACGCTTATTTGCATCGAAGACACTGATGTCAAACAGCTGCGGAATAAATTGATCAAGATGGTCAAAGTCCGCTGGAACAACTGCGGTCGTGAGGAGCTTACATGGGAGCGCGAGCAAATTATGCGTGAGGAGTTCCCCGAGCTGTTCCGTTGAGGTACAAGTCATATTTTGTATCTTTTTGATTATTTGCACTAGTAGAATTTCGGGACGAAATTCTTTTAAGTGGGGAAGAATTGTAAGACCCCAATTGTCATGTGCACAAAAAATAAAAATAATTTGAAGTCAGGGAGCTAGCGCCAGGCGCTAGGGCTAGCGTCGGCGGTAGTGGCCATAAGCGGTACCGACTCTGATCTAGCGCCAGCGGTAGTGGCCATAAGCGGTACCGACTCTGATCTAGCGCCAGCGCTAGTGGCTAGCGCCGACGGTAGCGTGAAAATCATATATACACAAAATCCGGCGTTTTCCTTCATTTTCTCTGAGAGCCTCTGAAATTCTGAGAGCAGTGGGCTGGGAGCTGGGAAGGAGATCCGTTGGAGTTGAGCCTTCGTCGTGCCAGAATGGAGATTAGTGAAGAAGCATCTGCGTGCGTGTGCCATCGCGGATTCCAGCCAATCCCCTATCAGTCTATGGCACCAAAGAGACCAACTAGGGTAACGACTCTCTTTCCTAATCCTTGGACATGTACGCCCTTTGATTTGCATGAATTTAGGAAGACTTCTACTAATTAGTAGATCGGATCTTCCGGTGGGATGAAGTTGTTCCCCCACAAATTGCATATAGAGTCCGGAATGGAAGTACGGGCATAGGCATGCTGTGTGAAGCCCATCTGGACAGGTCGAGCCGGATTGGTGATGTTTATCGCGTGGAGAAGACTCCATGTATATGCTGTGGTTCGGGTCTTCTGTACTGTTTTGTACAGCAAAATATCCTGGAGGTGTTTCCCAGGCAATACCCGAAGTTTGGTAGCAGAACTGAGTTCTGTTACTAGCGCCGGGCGCTAGCGTAAGCGCCGACGGTAGCTCCAGGTGAGCTACTATTGTTGATTTCTGGAGGTGTTTTCCCATAGGTATCAGAACGGAGTTCTGTTACCATTGCCGAACAGAACTAAGTTCTGTTGCTAGCGCCGGGCGCTAGCAATAGCGCCGGCGGTAGCGCCCAGCACAAAGATTGTGGGATTCCGTGCTACCTAAAGTCCTGGGGACTTGATACGTAGCAAGAGAAGCTGTGGAATTTGCAAAGCCCAGCTTTAAGTGTCGGGTATTAGGTGAAGCTTACCCGCATCGTGCAGAGTTGAACCGCGATGATTGAGCACGGGCCTAGCTGATCCGAACCCGCCCATAGTGGTGGTGAAGAGGTCGCCCCTCGGTGCACCGGGCTATGGAAGAGTGCCGGAACTTCGTGTGTACGGCCTAGCTCAAATTGCTTGTCTAAGTTGAAATAAGACTTAGCGTGAGGGCGTAACTCAGGGAGTATGCCAAAGTGTGCCTTGAGAGCACGAAGCGGGTGGCTTGGTATGCCCCCATTGGTGTTGTTTGCGGATATATATTTATATGTTGTTGACTCTTACTTGCAGGGAAGGAGCACCGCCACCCCGAGTGTGGGGTGGGGTCGTTATAAATCTTGGTCAGCTAAAGCTGGCCGGTTACCTGTTTTACCACCGCTTGGTGGATTTGTTTGTACAGGTCCCGGCAAGCTAGCGGGAAATAGTGGGCTGAAGCCCCTTGCTGCTGTGCTGTGCTGGCCCTCGAAGGCCAAATCTTTTGTTTACTTTTGTTCATATGTGGCCGGCCTGCGTGTCGATGTCTGGAAACACCTATATTATGTAAACAAACATTGTAAATAACCTTTTATGTATTTCATTCCTAGTAGCTTATGTGGACAATGCTATACACTGGTTTATAAATGAAATTATATGCTTCCGTTATGCGACTCTGGTGCTGAGATAATTATATCCTTAACTGTTAAATGCTCATTTTAGTACCGCTCTCTTCTGTTCATTTCATATGGCGTGGGGTCCCGACCGGACCTACTGTTATATGCTATGTAACAGGGAGGGTGTTACAAAGATAAATAAAGAGGATGTTTTTCCCAACAAAAGGCGATTTAGGCCTTAATCTAATGTTTTGATATTTCAGAGTTTCCTTTGTCACTTAGTAAGCATATTGTGTTTCGCTGATATTCATGGTTGCATTTCTTGAATCTGGCGAGTTGTTTCATTCTAAATTTTGATATTTATAACTCCACCTGGATTCTTCTCTCTTACCTTGAAAGAAAGTGTTTTTCCAAATCTGATAACACAATCTATCTTGGTTTGATTCTTCTTTTGTTAAATAGTATCATTTCAAATTCTGATTACATCTGTTTTAACTCTAGGAGAACAGAGACTGTGACATTCCATATTGAAACACAGATATAGACGCGTTATCTAGAAGTCATAATATCGTCTCTTTTGAAATAGATAATGGATTCTGAAATGAAACATATAATACTTTTAGTATGTGTTCTCTTTGCTTAATCACTTGGTACTAAGTTCTCATAGTAGAACTAAATACATGTAATTTTTCAAATGTTTGAATTCATTCTTATAAGAAATTCTCTGTTTGAAATCTAAAGGAGACGGCGAAGATGGAAGAGCACTTGTTGAATGGGATCCATCTGAGAGCGATGACAGTTTTGAGTGTTATTTCTATTATGTTTTCTTTGTATACCTCTGTTTAGAGTTGTTCTGTTTCTTACTTATATGTTTTTTGTTTTGGATTGTTATGCATGCTTTGGTTGACTATCAAACACTAGGTATGTTGGGACTCTATGCTGTGGTTTTACCTTAGATTCTGTGTTGTGTTGCTTTGAATTAATTTTATTCTTATGCCTGCATAAATTTTATTTTGTCTAATTCTGTGAAACATGTTGAGACACTATTGTAAATGATTCATGTATGACTGAACATTGCACAAACCACTTATATCGAAGTCTGGTCTGTGGTGGACATAGGAGGAGATTGTTGAATATTTTGTAGTATATCCGCACATGTTTGGACCGACTCGATAGTGACTCATGAGTTTCGTGTCTACCTAGGGCAAGACTCTACGCTGGAGATACTATAAATACTTATTCCAAACTTGATAGCGCATTTGTAGAATACTTTGAGCGGAGAGCCCAACAAAAATCACTGTTGAGAGTTCCTCTATGTCACCCAAGTTCATGCACATGTTGGGAAGCGTTAAGAATTGTTCACAATGTTCTTTCACATGAGTGGGTGTTAGGGTGTTTTGCACTATTTATGTTATTGTATGCGAAGAGATGGGTTAATAAATCATAACCTAACTCAGTGTTTATTGTTGAGATTTAATATTTGGTTGTCTATCTGACATCAGAGGTGTAGATGCTTGTCTTAAAATGCGGGATAATAGAATCTCTCGCTATAGGACTAACTTTTGGTACACTAGAAGTGTCGATGCCACTCATAAAACACATGGTTAAACCTCCTGACTCAAGTCCACTCAAGAAATTCAGATCCATAATCTCTCAATCTACCATCTGATTTCTGAGAACTTTTTGTTGAGTTTGTCTTACGTACGACTTAGAAGATGCAGGAGATTAATTTGTGGGTCCGAGAGAATCCCTCACTCGAGATAATTTTTGGGATTAAAATGCCCAACACACATCATTTTTAAACATAGGGTTTGTTTGACACAGCGGTGGCGGTCGTGAACACGGTGGCTACGAATCGTCGTTCGTGAACGCTCGACCTCATCTAAGAAAATGCATTTATTTTTATGTTTAAAATTGATTATAGAAGATTCAATGCCACTCATAAAACTCATGGTTAAATGTCCCAACTCAAGTCCACTCGAAAAATTCAAATCTTTATTCTCTCAATCTACCATCCTATATATATCTGAGAATTTTCTTTAAGTTTTTCTTACGTCTGATGTACAAGATGCATGAGCTTGAATTGTGGGTCCGAGAGAATCCCTCGCTCGAGCTAATTCTTGGGATTAAAATGCCCAACACACATCACTTTTAAACATAGGATTCGTTTGGCACGTAGGCTACAGTCGTGAACGCGGTGGTTACGAACCATCGTCCGTGAACGTTCGACCGCACATAATTAAGAAAATGCATCATTTCTTATGTTTAAAATTGTTTTTTCTTTTCTTGTGGCAGCTATAACCGCTGTTATGTCAAACTCATATTCATGACGGTGAAGTTTTTGTTCAAACACACAAGCAAAAACATCGCGTCAAACAGACGACGATTCGAACCACCTAATTTAAGACCGCCACCACACTACCAAACAGACCAATAGTTTTCTAGCTATTACATATTAAATAGGATATGAATGAGAATTAATTCTCCTCTATACATAAACTATATAAAAGAGAATTCTCCTCTATAATTTCTAATATTGAAGATCGCTGCACACCTACTAATATTGAATAACGCTAAGGAAGTGCTATCAACTATTATATTACATTAACAATTCAAATTATCATATATTTTAAAAGTTACAAATAAAATAGCGTATTTTTGTAAACGTCAACAGGGCTATGAATATGTAGGCAATAATAAAATAAATAATACAAAAATTATTAGATGTGACCACCCTTGTGTCACTAAAATTAATTAAAATTCAGTGTACAGTGGCATCTGTCGCGATCTCGCTCTTGCCTTCCATCCGATCGCTCTTGCCTTTCATCCGAGTCCTGAATACCGTTCGGGACCAATGCGACACTTGAGCGTCGGGGACCCACTCGCTATGCAGCAGGAGTCTGGGTCCATAAACACGTCCCCTTCTTATTCACTATAGTTTCTAAATCCACAGTAAGTTTTTTTGAACATTCATTTTATTGCTGATTCTCATCTAATATTGCATGTAAGAGTGTTTTCACTTCCGGCTAACATAATATATAAATAAAGATGCAGGCAATGGCCAAAACTCCACAGCTGGCCGACTAGAGGTCAGCCGGTTACGGTGTCCCTAGTTCGGTCTTTGATTTATTTTGAACAGGACTAAGACTCCGTTTAGCGCAGAGTCTTTGCTCGGGTGAGAGTTTGTACAAAAACACCATCATAATAAAGCTGGTTTGGCATGACAACGGTTACGACCAACACCAAGAAAATAAAGCTGGTTTTGAACATAAAAGTGGATGAAGTTCCTTAGGTGAGGTTGGGCATTCACGAACGGCAGTTCGTAACCACCGCGTTCATGATTACCACCGCCGTGCCAAACGGAGCCTAAAATCAAGTCACATGCTCAGTTAGATTAGAGATTTAAATCGAATGACTCATGTTAATTTGATGATCATATTGTAAGATAATAAGCACCCAAAGTTCTTTTTAATATACTTGCACTAGTATGTGGGGCTACGCTCATACACGACTGCTCTTGGTTACGAACGGACTTCGCACGTCCGTGAAAGCTTTGTGTGCAAAGACTAAGTAAAAATAAAAATAAAAAATAATTGTGGCAAGTATTTGGCAAAATGTTACGTATAGCTGAGAGTGTGCATGTGCATTTTGACTCACGTCCGAAATTGCCAGTGTTCTTGCGTGACTCCCTGTCAACTCTGTTAATATATATATATATATATATATATATATATATATATATATATATATATATATATATAGGGCCCGAATCGTATGAGAATAAACTTACCGTGCGAACTGTGCGAATAGCCTGATTGGCTCGACGAAAATGGACATATATATATGCACACACAACAATCTTGTGTAAAGCTCCGCGCCTCGCGCAAACAATTAGTTTCCTACCCGAGCTCTTGTAGACAACTTGTGAACAACTCACTGCCAACCTAAGCCCTCGCCGAAGAGATCACTTTCGAGTTCTGTATCTCACGACCTACTTGAGCTCTCGTCGAACGACTAGCTGCCACATTAACCCCTCTGCCGTCGGCGACCTATGAGCTTATGTTCTCATCAAGGGAGAGAGCTAGCCAATCCTTTGTCGATTTCTATTCTAGACAAGGAAGAGAGTTGTTGATAATGCCATTAGAAGCACATCTTGTTGCTTCACGCAAGAATTGATATTTCACCGGTACTTATCGGCCTCAGCAAATTCCGTCAAGTTCTTGCTCTTTTTTTATGGATTGATGATAGGATCTTGAATCCTCATTAAACATGGGCTCTTGATTGCAAGTCACATTCACTAGGTTGGATGAGACTAACAATCTTGTTTGATTGCGATCAATTCTGAGAGGGTTGCTCGAAGCATCCGGAGGTCCATCAAGGTGGAATGAACTCCCCGTTGCCTCTAGCGGGGTATATATAGGCAAACCCTAGGAGTGTCTACAGGTATCGGGTATCCGTGTACTCGACCGACCCGTTTAGCCTCCAAACAATGTTATTTATCCAAATATACATTAACAATCTTCTCCTATATTTGTGACAAATAGCATGTACGTTTCGAATTGCAGAAAGTAGTAAATAGCATAAAAGAAGTTTTCGACTTAACATAATAACAAAAGAGTTAGCACAATAAGTAACAGCAAGATTTCATACAGAAATATAAATCATCGAGAATAAAAGTGCTACTCAATAATATAAAGTCTGAAAACAAAATGACAGGGATAAACATATGACAATTCTATTCGTCTAGTAGATCATCAGCATCCATGTCAAATACTACTTTCTCGCATCCTTCTCCACCAGTGCCTGCAAGGAATTTCATGAGTTAGACTCTATGAATTCATGAACATATGCAGTAACGTAGAAAGTGAGCTAGCTCTTACATAAGTGAGCTTAGAACCTGTAGCATTGGTGAAGTAACACTGTCAGCATCTCTATCTGGTCTAGCAGGAACCAGTCTAATGTTGATTTTGTAAATCAACCGTTATCTTATTCATTAGTGATCATATGTACCTCAGCAGCAAATGTGGAATGATTTGGTACACCAATGTTTACAACATTATCAGGTGTGGAATAATGTGTTATGATCATTAATGTTAGATTAACCGACTACAATGACTTTCTATTTCCAGTTGAATAATTTTCGAATCAACTTACAATGAGAAAGATGCTTAGTTATCAAATGTGGAATAACAGGCATCTAACCATCTTGGGTTTTCATCAAAAAATTAGTTGGGGTTTTCAGTCTGTTATTAGATGCTTGAATGTTGCGACTATAGGTTCTCACTATCAAAACATAAACTGCGGAGGAAAGTTTCATATTTCTATTAACTTTAGTCTCATCTCCCCCGATGTTTTTATTGTTAGAGCTCTATTCAAGCCTTTGGTCAAGGCGTCTGCAACATTGTCTTTCGATCTCACATCAATCAGGGTCATAATCCCTTGACTTGTGAGTGAGGTCAACCAGGATTGTTTCAGCCTTAGTTGCCTTCTTTTGCCATTGAACAAAGTGTTCGTAGTAATCGTTTTCGTAGCCTGATTGTCATAGTAAACTACAACAGAACTCATTTTCAGGCTCGATAGTGGAATGTCTATCACCAAATCTCTAATCCACTCTGCCTCTCCTCCTGTTGTAGCTAGAGCGCAGAGTTCGGATTCCATGGAAGAGAGTGCAATACAGGATTGCCTCTTGGACTTCCAGGCTACAGCTGCTCCTCCTAGTGTGAAGACGAACCCACTAGTGGACTTGCTGTCGTTTAATTCCGAGCACCATGATGCATCAGAATATCCTTCAAGCACTGAAGGGTGACCAGAGTAGAATAAAATATACTTTTGGGTGTGCTTTAAGTACCTCATTAGCCTATCTAAGGCATTCTAGTGGTCTTGGCCAGGATTACTAGTGAATCTGCACAACATGCCGACCGTAAAGGTTATGTCAGGTCTAGTGCAGACCATGACATACATGAGACTACCAATCAGTTTAGAGTAATCTAACTATCTAACCATAGCTCCTTCATTGGGCTTTAAGCGGTTAGTGTAGTCGTATGGTGTCTCAAATGCTCTATTGTCAATGTATCCCCACGTGTCCAACATGGACTGAATGTAGTGTCTTTGACTTAGGGAGATGTCATTCTTCTCAAAGCTCACATGCATGCCTAGTATAGTGTTAGCTACACCCAAGTCTTTAATGCTAAATTCTTTTATTAAGTCTGACTTAACGTCATCCACTTCGGATTGATCATACCCTAGAATGAGCATATCATCTACATACAAGCATATTATGGCGACTTTATCTGATCTATTATGTTGGAACCTTAGCTTTTGATTTGAGTTAGGATCCATCCTTTTGTTAATAAGTCATCTAATAACTTAGATCAATTAAGAAATCTAAGTAAACATAAATTAAATATGATACGATCGAATCGGAGAATATACTTAAGCATATAATATAAAAGTTCTCTGCGCTCGACGAATGACTAACGGCGCTCGACAAATAGCCAGACAGCCAGCGCTCGACAAATCCTCATCAGAACAGCGTTCGACAAATGGCGAAATGCGCTCGACGAATTCAGTCAGAGAAATCTCAGCGGCCAGACATTCCCTGAACAGCGCTCGACAAATTCAACTCAGACTTCTCAGCGGTTTACGAATTCTAAGATAGAGACAATTGCTCAGCACATCAAACGGCGAGCCTAGCCTCACAAATGTAGAGCTGGGATCGACGAATTCCTTTCTGACTTATTTTAATATTCTTTTTACTGTCTCTTAGCCGTTGCAGATCAATCAATGCCATTAGCCGTTGTAATTGCTTTAATGAAAAGAAACGGCAGGTTATTCTCTCGAGGAGTCAAAGCATTGATAGCGACCTCAGCTCTTTCCTTCTTCCCAAGAGAAGAATTCAAAATAAGAGAAAAGGTTCTCAGATTATAAAAGGACAGTTACAGAGAAAGCAAAACAGACAACACACGACAGAAATGAAGAGGAAACTCTTTTTTGTTCTTCATTGCTAACATCTTCCTGCAGATTCAAAACAACCTGAGACACAAATCACAATTACTTGCTCAGGTTCATCACTGCAAAAGAAGGAAGAAGTAGTTAAAAGAAGAAGCTCTATCCACAAGCTGTCATCAACTCTAATCAGACAGGGGGAGCCTTCTTCAACATCACATTCAGATCCATTCAACTCCAACTCAGGATCTTCAAGAGTCTTCTTATACAGAGAAGAACAATATAACTTCTGTTTTTCACTTTTACTTCCTTAACCCATCCTGTACAAGGTTATAACTCCCTTCAAAAGTTAATCCCGGTGACAGGGCACCTTAGCAAAAACCTGCAGTTTGGTTAGAGCACCTTATCAACAGCTCACCTGGTGTGAGGGCACCTTATCAACAACCTCCTAGTGGATTCCTACCAGTGGGTAGAAGAGTAGATGTACCCAGTTGAGGGGAACTACTATACATCTTGTGTCATCTGAATTGCTTGATTTCTGATTGCCTTGTTTTACTTCTTTACCTGTGCTGTGTTTTACTTAAGCACTCCCTGCTTGTGCTTATCACTCCTACAGCAAACACCCTATATGTATGTATATATATCATTTATTTTGAAAGCAAACTTAAACAAGAGTTTTAACAGATAAATAAGAACTAAAACCCCTCCTTTCATATTACGTATGTAAAGACATTTATCTGAGAGACTCGACATGAATCCATGTTTTTTACACTATAGTCAAATTTCTCATGCCATAATTTAGGTGCTTGTTTTAGTCCGTATAAAGATTTTAGTAATTTACAGACCTTTGTTTCGTGACCGTCTACTATGAAACCTTCATGTTGATTCATGTAGATCTCTTCGGTCAGATCTCCGTTCAAGAACACAGTCTTAACATCCATTTGATGAACAATAAAGTTCTCAATAGACGCAATAGCAAGGAGGACCCTAATGGTTGCTAAGTGACACACAGGTGAGTAGACATCAAAGCAATCTACTCCGCTTACTTGTGTGAAACCTTTAGTCACCAGGCATGCTTTATACTTAGTTACGCTACCATCAGGGTTTAGTTTCTTTTTCAGAATCCACTTACACCCTACAGTTTTAGCCCCTTTTGGCTTATCAACCAACGTCCAGGTGTTATTCTGAAGTAGAGAATCCATCTCTTTATCAATAGATTCTTTCCAGAGTAGGGAATCCATGCATCTCATCGCGTCATTATAGGTGGATGGATCAGCCTCAACGTGGCAAGTGACAAAGTCACTACCTAAGGTTCTGGGAATTCGCTCTCTCACAGATGTTCTCTTAGACTCTAGGCCAGAGTTGTCTACAGGAACTGAATAGGAGGTGCTCGGTACTGAAGTAGGATCTTCTTCAGTTATAGGTACTTGCATACTTGGGAGAGACAGGTTCTTATCCTTGAGGAACTTATCTTCAAAGAATACTGCATCCCTAGATTCTATAATAATATTATTAGAAATATCTAAGAATCTATCTGCAGCACTATCTTCAGCACAACCTAGGTAGACACATGTATTGGTCCTAGGTGCAATCTTAGACAGTCTAGGGTCAGGAACCCTGACATAGGCTATGCAGCCCCAAGTCTTAAGTCTAGTAAAAGACGGGGGTCTCTTAAACCAAAGCTCGTTGGGTGTAACCTCTAACTTAGCATGAGGATCTTTGTTTAGAATGTGGTTTGCAGTTAAAACTGCTTCTCCCCAATAAGCGGAAGGCATGCCTGCAGTCAAGAGCATGAGTTTAACATTTTTGTTAACGTCCGATTTTTACGCTCAGCTATGCCATTGGACTGGGGTGAGTAAGGAGCAGTGGTTTCTGCTATGATTCCATATTGGGCAAGGAAACACTTGAACTCACTGGACATATATTCTCCTCCTCTATCACTTCTAAATCGTTTGATTTTCATGTCAAGTTGGTTTTCTACCCTGGTTTTGAAAATACAAAATTTTTCAAACGCTTCGTCTTTAGATTTAAGGAGATAAATGTGACAAAACCTAGAACAATCATCTATAAAGATGATCAAATACTTCCTGCCTCCTCTAGTGACAAAACTTTTGAAGTCACATATGTTGGAATGTATCAGTTCTAAGGGTGTTGTGCTCATAGTAACCGCACTAAAAGGTTTCCTAGTGATCTTAGTCTGAGCACACACTTCACATTTATCAGTTTTAACTGTAGTGTCTAAAGCAATCTGGTGAGTTCTAGCAATTTGGAACATTTTCCTATTGTTTACGTGTCCTAGTCTCTCATGTAGAGTCTTAGGGCTAACTAAGTTTGTTTGAACTTGTTGAACTATTTCGTTTGCTAGACTTAATCTGTACATTCTATTTTGGACGTAGGAACATCCAAAATAGTGTGAGTTAACTGACAGTGTTACTATACCGCTACAGAAATTAAAATACATACCAGCATCACAAAGTAAGCTAATAGACACTAAGTTAGCAGCTAATGAATGAATAAACTTAACATTCTTTAAAGTTAAAGTCTTACCTGAGGATAGCAGCAAAGTTGCGTTCCCCACCTTCAGAACGTCAGTTGTCTCACCGTTGGCAACGGTTACCAATTCTCTCGCATCAGTGAGACCTGTCATCAAATTACAATTGTTGCAAACATGACATGTTGCCCCCGAGTCAAGGAACCACTCTGTACTGGTCTTTCCGTTTCCGACCATGGCAACAAAGTCGGATGGCTCAGTGAGACTAACCAAGTTAGCATGGTTGCCTTCCTGTGGTGTCTTGCCCTTTTCCTTACGAGGAAGCCTGCAATCAGATGCGCTGTGTCCCCACTTGTTGCAGTTAAAACACTTCCCCTTAAACTTTTTAATTTGTTTACTGGGGCCTGCAACCTGGGAGCTACTAGGGTTAGGTTTTGACTTCCTAGGCTTCAGCACGCGCTTAGAGTTTGTAATCATGTTAGCAGCATCCTTCTGCTTGCTGACAACTTCTAGAGCGTGTCGAATCCTATTTTCGTCCCCAATGCATATAAAATGCTTGAGTTCGTTTAAACCCACCTGCATCTTCTTGCGGTACATTTCAGTTTTGAAATTGTACCACGTGGAAGGCAATTTATACACAATTGTGCCAGCAACAAAGCTATCTAACAACGTAATATTCGCACTATGTAATGAATCAACTAAAGCTTCAAATTCAGATACCTGCGAGAGAATGGCTTTCTCCTCGTTGAAGGTGAAAGAGTGGAACTTGTCCACCAGGTGCGCCTTGGACAAGTCCTCCTCCTACCTAAAGTGCTCCGGCAACGCATCCCAGATCTCCTTTTATGTGCTCATCTTCATGTATGTCTTGGCCAGACTGGAGGACAGATAGTTGAGCAGGTAGTCTCTGCAGAAGTCTTCATCAGAGACCCACTGTGCCTCATCATCAGTCCCTACGACCCCAGCACGATCAGACTGAACGGTATAGAACACGTTTAGATACTTCATCCCGAACTGAGTGTTCAACTTCCAGTCGTTGAACTCAGTCGCCGTGAACTTCTCCAGCTCTATCATAGGAACGGGGGGCGAAAAGTTGTTCCCCTTCATCATTGTGCGCCCAGCAGACGGGATCAGGTCACTAACCAGAAGAAAATGGGACTCTGACGCTAGCGCTGGCGGTAGCCAGGGCAGTAGCGATAGCAGCTGCTAGCGCCAGGCGCTAGCAGATAGCACTAGCGATAGCGCTTAGGGCAGCACTTCCGTGGGCTTGGAGACGGCGGAGGCGGGAGCGATCAGACGGCGGCTGGGGCGATCTGAGCGCCGGAGGCGACTGTATCTTCGTAGCACACGGCTAGGGCTACGGCGAGCCCATGCGAGCGGGCTTCTCGGCAACAGCGGCGGAAGGCGACGGGGCCGAGGAAGACGACCGGTGATTGGGAACAAGCCCAGCGGGAATGATCGGCGACAGCAGATCCGCGAGATCCCTCCTTACGAGCGGCTAGAGCGATCTTCCTCGACAGCAGCGGCGGAACCCCTTTCCAGCAAGCGGCGGAGAGTGGGCGGCATCGAGAGAAGAACTGCAGATACTCGATCGGCGACGGGGACGAAGGGCGCAATCGGCGACAGGGACGAAGGGCAGAAACTCGCGATCGATCCAGGCGAACGGCGGTTCCTTCTCTCGGACGGGGAAGACGCGGCGAACGGCACCGGGAGGTTCGCGATCTGCTTCTCGCGAACGGCGGCCACGAACCAGCGATGAAAAACGCGAGGGCTGGGAGGCGCGGCTGTGGGGAAGATGCGCGATCTCCTTCGTCGAACGGCCGACGGCTGGGATGCGCAGCGAACGGGAGAATCGCGATCTTGCTTCGCGCCAACAGGAACCAGACGGCAGCTAACCCTAGGGGCAAACCTTCGAGATTGAGAGGGTTGCTCGAAGCATCCCGAGGTCCATCAAAGTGGAATGAACTCCCCGTTGCCCCTAGCGGGGTATATATAGGCAAACCCTAGGAGTGTCTACGGGTATCGGGTATCCGTGTACTCGACCGACCCGTTTAGCCTCCGAACAATGTTATTTATCCAAATATACATTAACAATTCATATTTATGTCACCTACCAGGGACACTCCTGTCATCTCGATCTACCTCCAACTCCACCATTTAGTGATGTATCCAAGCTTAAATAAAAAAAAGACTGGTTAATAATAGATGCCCTTGTTATTGGTTAGCTCCTTAATACTGATAACCCTTTTCCCAGTAACACTCTCGTATTTCTTGAAATTGCGAAGACAAACTGAGATCCTCTTGTGGAACCTTACTCATTAAAAATAATCTTTCTCGAATATTTGATGTACATGGCATTTTATGCCTCAAAGATCTGCCCTCACTGACAAATCATTACTATGAATTCAAAGTTCTTTGTGATAAATACAATATTTATCACCCCCTCATCGTAGATCTGACAATTCTAGAACAATAATGAGATGAACTGCTTCTAATTCATTTTTGATCATGTTGCCAACATCTTGTGACCCATCGAACATCGTATTCTCACATATAATCCTCTACCTAGCTTGTTGGAATTTTATGCCAAACTTTTTTGCTTTCCTAACTCCTATTGGAGATGCTTCCATTCCTGTTGTTACTTCTGGAGGACACGACAGTATACAAAGACAAGGGAGAGCTAGTCTTGGTTAAAGTGTCTTACAACATTCCTCCTACAAGTGTGGCTATTATGGCCGGACAAATCATTCCAAATAAAAATGCTAGGAAAAACATGAAAAATCTGAATGGGCCAACCAAGTCTCCACAGACCAACAACCCTTGAGAATACTTTTAAAACAACAATCTCTCTCAATGCTTAGGACATGGAAAGATTTGAGTGTCTAACTTTCTCCACCTCAAGCTATTGCTCCCTTTCAACAAGGTAGTAAGGATGACTGCTCTACCTTTGAAAAATCTGTGATGTTGATCCTTTATTTTGGGGCTTTGGTTCATATCTTGAGTAATAAATTACTCCACCTCAAGCTATGGCGACCACAGGCGGACCCAGTACCAGACACGCTCGGGCAAATGCCGGAGCATGTTTTTCGCATTTGTAGCGCTAGGGCATCTCCTTTCCTTCTTCGCGTGAGGCATGTAGAAATTTTTTTGCCATTTTACCGCTCGATAGTCCCTGACGGAGAGTCAGAGTTGCGACGTCGGCGAGAGTCGCGAGACCCTTTCTGCCGAGTGCGGCTGACGACGACATTAGCATCTCCCTTTCGCCATCCGATGGCTGCCCGTCCCTCGTTTTCTGATCTGGAGGCTCCGGCTCCCGACGGTGTTATAAACTCGGGACTTCTCGTCAGATTCATCTCAACATATTCGATCAGCTTTGGCCTCAGTCATCATGGGAATAGCCCCAGACCCCAGTTCTTCTTCCCTGTGCAGCAGCCGACGAAGGCACAGAGCTTTGCTTTCTTCAGTTCTAGTTTGGGTATTTGCTATGCTTTCAACTGATTATCTTCAGTTCTTCCCATTTTAGATTCCACAGGAGTGGTATTTGCTATGCTTTCAAGTTTCAACCGATCTAGTTTCAACTGATCTAGTTTCTTCCAATTGGAGATTCCACGGGAGAGGTATTTGCTAAGCATTATACTTCATCATTTGAATCAATTGGACATTTGAATCAGATTTAGTATTTGAGTGTTTCATTTAGATTTCAGTATTATGTTCACCATTTAAATTAAATTTTAAAGCATTCGAAGATTGATGAAATGCTTGTTATTAAATCAAATTTGCTTATGTTCAAAATATCACCAAAGATTTAATATGGATTGGTTCGAGGAAACTAATACCAAGTTATGAAGTCAATTTGAAAAAAAAAATCTACTGATTATATTTGTGTGCATAAAAGATGTGTGAATACGTGATTTGTGTTCATCGCCAGCACAATGCTTTAGTTTTAAATTTTGCAAGTTTTTCTTTCAATTTAATGTTTGTTTTAAATTTTTCTTGTCAAATAGGTCTTCAATCACTTGTATGAGAGCAAAAAGATTTGTGCATTATTTCAATAAATTATTTTTTAGTGTTAGAAATGTGAGCCCCTATTATAAACAAGGAAAACATACGTTTATTAAACACGAAGAACCCAATAGAGGAAGTGCAAAATCTAGCAATAAATTTGAATCGGAGAAGCAACATTTTGAATTTTAGTTTATGCCCGGGCTAAAAATAAATCCTAGTTCCGCCACTGATGGCGACGCTTTTTTTTCGACGTTTGGAAAAACGTGGTCATTTAATTTGTCATTGACAACATTTTTTAAAACAAACGTGGTTATTGATTCATTTTTTGCGAAAACCGTCTATTTCGTGGTGAAGGCCTAGAGTTTATGCGGGGAAATTTTTTTGTTCTCTTTAGTCACGTTTTTTTTTTAAATTTGAATCTAACGGGACTAGCCAGGTAGGCAAGTAAGATGAGGACATCTTTGACTTTGACCCACGAGAATCTTGTGCTAAATCCAGCGGAAAATTAGGCTGACTATTATGATGATGCGTCGGCATTGAATCCATCGGAAGGGTAATATTAAATAAATTGTCTTCGTATGAATCACATGTAACAATGATTGTATAAATTAGGTACCGGTGGCGTTTGCCCCATGAGGGTACATAATTTCATCAAGTACCAAGCTATAATGTCATCAAAAGTTAAGTATAGATCAATACGAATATTTACCAAAAGGACTAACTTACTACTTTTCTCGTATTCTTATTCACATAGTCTTAAAATAGTGTAGGGAGCAAATACTCATCCTTGAAGTACTATCATTTGTTATTCTGCTAGTAAAATTTTATCGATCCAAACTTGACATTAGTAGTCCACCTTGCCAAACTTGAACTACTTCTTCAAGTACCATCAATATCAATTGTTGAAAATTTGTGAAGATTCTCAAATCCCATAGAAACCCCAGTTGGTGACACTGGCCCAATAAACGAAGAGATAAGCCCACCATAATTCTTGGGCTGAGCCTCTTCGATCACTAATGGTACATTCATCCCCTATAAGCACACATCCTTAGGGCATATAATCCTCGACATGGAGTTTCACCTCGACGATTACTAATACAGTCTTTTCTTTAGGCCTTTAGATCTACCATTTACAACAACTTTTTAGGGTCAACATGTGACCAAGTCAAAAGAGATAGGCCTCTTCTAAGATTTAGATTCTTATTCAACCTCTGGTATTTATCATGGTAATAGTTTCACTATGATCAAGATGAAGAGTATTAAGTTATCAATTAGACTTACGAGTCTCTTACTACTCTAGTTAGTAGATTATAGACACTAATTCTCCTCTGAATGGTTCTTTTACTATGGGTTGGCACATTGATATTGGTCTTAGCCGGCAGGATAGGCGTCTTGAGGTACATGTTAGCCCGTGCGCTGGCGCTACCGCAAGGCGGCTGTTCTGGGCATAAGACTCCCCTAGGCCGTGTTTTGTGTTCTGGGAGGGGGGTCTTACAAATGGTATCAGTTTGCAACGATCCTGAGATAAAAAAAGTCCTATCACCAAGATTGCACTTTTTGTAACGGTCCAGGCCCGCCAACACGGCACCGCCGGCACCGACGGCCCAGGCCCGTCAACACGGGACCCAGCTGGCACCGCCGGTTAAGCCTAACCAAATGGGCTGCAGCCCATGCACCCCAACCCCTCCCTGTCCCACCAATTGGCACAGTGGGTTGTTGGAGGCCGCAGCCCCCCTTTTCATGAGAAATGCTTCAGTTAAGCGGCAGTGCAGGGACTTCCCAGGAGGTCACCCATCCCAAAATTGCTTCAGCATGAGCACGCTTAACTATGGAGTACTTTCACTTCTCATCACCAATTGATCTGCAGCTCAATTGGTGATGAGAAGTGAAAGTACTCCATAGTTAAGCGTGCTCATGCTGGAGCAATTTCGGGATGGGTGACCTCCTGGGAAGTCCCTGCACTGCCGCTTAACTGAAGCATTTCTCATGAAAAGGGGGGCTGCGGCCTCCAACAACCCACTGTGCCCATTGGTGGGACAGGGAGGGGTTGGCGTGCATGGGCTGCAGCTCATTTGGTTAGGCTTAACCAGCGGTGCCAGCTGGGTCCCGTGTTGACGGGCCTGGGCCGTCGGTGCCGGCGGTGCCAGCTGGGTCCGGTGTTCGAGACCTCCGATTCCACCCACCGTCTGCTCCCACCACTGCTGAAACAAATGAAGCCTAACTACTCAAGTGATAATCACATATTATGTTGATGAGTTTGATGACAACACATCTATAAATTTCTACGGGGGTACTCAACTTCTAAGTGATAACCACATGTACACCCTAAAAATAGTCAGTCACATTCGAAGCCTCGTGCACGACTCGTATCAATAAGTGGTTGCCCTACTACAATACTTCTTGCCCGACCTCTTCAAAAATGTCATTCTAAACGTTTTTAAAGAATCCGAAACCGAAGGACACGATGGCTCAAGTTGAATGGAGGAAAATATCAAAGTCTTTTGAACGATAACAACAATAAAGAGTAGAGGGGAAGGGGAGGAGTGAGAGATCGTGGTTGTGCAAAACTTAGGTTGATGGTGACCTGAAAGAGGCGAGTTTGATATGAGGACTTATGGGTTGATAGAATTAGTAAATTGATGGAATCTTTCTTATAAAGAGGGAAATAAAATTTTTTGGCTCTCGGTGAGCGTTAGGGATCGTGCCCTAGTCTTCGGTCTAGATAGGGGTGGCATGCTCCACCTTCGTGCCCCTCATTTTGTTGACTATTCATTTACAAGCTGGCCATGGACTCCACTTTTCACCTCCTTTTTCTCAGAATAACTCCAAATCGCATTAATTGCAATTTGATCCTGAATTTTTGGAGCTCATGTCTCTCTCATTGCTTGATGACGAAACTTCGATCTAAAAGCGACGCCAAATTGTTCTCCAAGATGTGCTATTTAATCGAATGTTTTGGCAAGGAGGTCATTCCGCCCAAACGAACATTCTGTCGGCGAGTGCCGGAGCTCTGGACCTCCGATCAAGAAACCATCATCATCACCGGCTCATGGAAACGAGACGAAACTTCCTTAAAATTTTCATTAAGTTTTGAGAACTTTTATTTTCCGGCAAGGCAGCCGTCGGCACCCGCCCCACTCCGACAAGCTTGACCAGGCTGCCAGGATCCACTTGGGGTGCAAATTTGTCCGACCATCAAAGTTGATTTGTTGAAGCATTATTCTTTGAAAGAGAAGCTTTAAGTGCTTGCCAGCTTAAGAGTAATTAATCCTTTTAAAATATCAAATCATAGGGCAATGCTATGATAATTTGGAATCTGTCATTTTATGTCAATATGAGCTCATGATAAATGTTTGGAAGCTTGTTGAATTCTTTTTCTTGTACTTCATGTGGAAAGTGAAATTTACATCACAAGAGTATTTAATCCTTTTAAAATATCAAATCATAGGGCAATGCTATGATAATTTGGAATCTGTCATTTTATGTCAATATGAGCCCATGATAAATGTTTGGAAGCTTGTTGAATTCTTTTTCTTGTACTTCATGTGGAAAGTGAAATTTACATCACTAGAGTATTTAATCCTTTTAAAATATCAAATCATAGGTCAATTCTATGATACTTTGGAATCTGTCATTTTATGTCAATAGGAGCCCATGATAAATGTTTGGAAGCTTGTTGTATTCTTTTTCTTGTACTTCATGTGGAAAGTGAAATTTACATCACTAGAGTAATTAATCCTTTTAAAATATCAAATCATAGGGAAATGTTATGATACTTGGGAATCTGTCATTTTATGTTAATATGTGCCCATGATAACAGATTGGAAGCTTGTAGATTTATATTCCTTGTACCTCATGTAGAAATTGATAATTGCCACCTTTGGATGTTTAATCATTTTAAAATATCAAATCACATGGTATTGACACAATACTTTGGCAGAGGCCTCTAGGTACCCATAGGAACACTTGGTAATTTTTGTGGAATTTTCAGAAGTGAATTACTATTTTTCCTAATTATAGTGGCATTTTGGTAATTATACAATTATGATGATATGGTAGGCCAAATGACATCCTAGGGTCATGATACTCAGTTAACCACCATTATATGGAATATTACCTTACTGATAATTCTCATGTAGCATGATGAATCTTTTTGAGGGTAGTTCATGTGTAATTTGGCTTAAGGCCTTAACTACATTAAATTATAATAAATACCAAATTAATATGGAAAATTATGGAAATTGGAATATAGCTTATTGAGGTCAGTGGGAGCCTAGGATAATTATGCCAGACCCTGGTGATGAGTTTTTAGAAGGGTTCACTTGTGGGATTGATGGATAGTTCAATTTGGTGGTCTGCGTTTAGTAAAAATAGAATTTTGAGTTTTTGATAATTCAGATCCCTAAGTAGTGTTTAGAAGTTATATCCATTCAGTAAATGAGTTATATCACACCATGATTCAAGGAGGGTCAATCCTAGGGTTGGTTGTGAGGTTGTATTAGGGTTAATGTAGAAGGAAAGAGGTACGTCCAACCCAATAGGGTCAGACGGGTCTGGAGCTAAATCACACTAAGCATATGAAATGATGAGGGTGAACCAAATGTTAACCACCAACTAAAGTAATTGTCTTGAAGAGGACGATGGGGTTGAGCCCATCGATTTGTAGTACCGTTAGGGGCCCCTTACGGAGTACACCGCGGGAAGTCCAAGATTCACCCTAAATATAACGCGAATTAAATTGTAGGCAAGAGTAGCCTAAGTGGGTATGCAGACTGGTATGGATCTCCTCCTGGAAGGAGATGGGTTGGATCAACTTGTGTGTTAGTCCCTGAGCCGGAAGCTCGGGTGGACATGTTAACACCTGTTACTTAATCAAATAGTGACGAGTCTTCGGTACTAGGCTAGTCGTGTCACCGACGATAGTACATTAACTCAGGTGAGGGTGAGGTTTAGTGGGCCGGTAAGTTTAAGTACCGCGGTCTCGAGGACAATCCCTAATAACCCACCCCGACCTTAAAGTCTGGTGGATTCCAGCAAGAGTACGCAGGAGCTCCGCTGTTGTATTCTTATCGTTGAGGCGTACATGAGGTCTAGGCTTGGTAGTGACTATACCCGCCTAGGATGTGGAGTGCCCGATCCACTACCACTGTGAGTCACGATGGTCGGTACCCGAAAGGTTGGCTTCCTTTCAAACAAAATGGGAACTATAAAGGTCTATGCGCATAGAGTCGTGTGGGTGAGTCACATTGCATTAACTCATTAAAACATCATAACCATAGCATAGCATAACATACACATTAGCATACCCCCATCATATAAATTAGTATGGGCTCTTTTATATGATGGGTTACCTGGACATCTTAACTTATATGTCGTATGGGCGTTCATATAAGTTAAGGTACGAATCTGTGATGGTAGTTTAGATTTACTTACTGCACTGCATTTTCTTTCTATTTACTGCTTACTTCATTGCTCTACTTTACTGCCTTATACCTGCACTTTACTGCTAGCTAGATTTTACTGCTTTACTTATACCTGCTAGAGTAGTGCCATGTCACCACCTTCTTGTTTACCCCTTGTTTGTCCTCCGCTTCTTCCTCCCGCTCGGTGCCTAGGAGTCGTGGAGGGAGGCGAGGACAAAATGGCTTAGTCTTTATGACTAACGGTCGGTGTGACCGCAGGAGCCCGAGGAGACGGAGTTGTCCCGCGCACAGCAGGACGAGATGGCAGGACCTGAGCAGCAGATGCAGCGCACTACCACGACGCCACAGGTTGATGATTAGTTAGTTAGACTTCCGCTTTTTGAGAGCTTTTGTTGTAGACTTCCGCATGTTGTAGAGAGAGAGAGAGATAGTACATTATTTTGGATATGTTTCGGGCATAAGCCCCCTTTTTGCTTGTACTTCTCTTATGGACTTTCTGTTTTCATTATATATAGTTATATATATGATGTTGTGATTGTGGACATGCCTTCTTTCTTGTACTTACTTTTTGGCATATTTTACTTATGATCGTATAGCCGGCAGGGTTGGTGCTGAGCGGTGTTAGCCAACCCGAGTGTTGGTGACCCCGCAAGGCAGCGATTCTGGGCGAAGATCCACCTCAACCGTGCGATGCGGGAGAGGTTCGAGTTTTCAAGTACCCGAGCGGGTTTTAGAAAAAGAGATCTTACAGAAACCGTGTCAAGTTACCCCGACCTCGTTCATCGGGTTGAAGCTCAGATAGCCGCTGACGAGGCCATCGAAGCGCACCGTCGGCAGTTCGAAGGGAGCCAAGGAAGGAAGAGGGGGTCAGATCAAGCCCCTCACGGACGTGAAGAACGTCGCGGCGAGGAGCGCCGCGATGACGAGCGTCGACTGGCGAGTGCAACTGGCGAGTGCAACTGGCGAGTGCAACTGGCGAGTGCAACAGGCGAGTGCAACTGGCGAGTGCAGGAGGCGAGTGGAGTTGGTACCCGGGCGAGTGCAAATAGGAGGGGGCGAGTGCAATGGAGTGGCGAGTCGAAGTTGGAGGCTTGCGAGTAGGAGCCTTGTCCCAGGCGAGTGGAGGGGACTGCTTGTTGGGGGGCTGCCGAGTGTGTTGAAGGTGTGCGAGTGCTCAGGTCTGGCGAGTGCTCTTGCCAGTGCAAGAGGGGGGCTGCTGTCTCTTGCCGAGTGGAGTGAGGTTGATAGAGGGGCGAGTGCACCTAGTGTAAGGGGGCTGGTGGTGTTCGCGAGTGCACAAGGGGGCGAGTGCACAAGTGCCGAGTGGGGGAGTGCCGAGTGTGGTTGGGCGAGTGCATGCATGGAGTGTTGCCGTGTGCATGCAAAGGTGGCGAGTGCTACCTCCCCCCCTACCTTCTCCCCTTCCCATCTCCTTTGTGTTTTCTATAAATACCCCCCCCCCCCCACCCCCAGTAGAGAAGCTAATGCGAATGCGAAGAGAGAGAGAGAGAGAACTTGAAGAGAGAGAAACTTCAAGTGAGTGAGAGTGGGAGTGTGCCTACACCACAAGAGGTCCAACCCCAACCCGCACCTCAGCGAGAGGTGGAGAGTGCACTGTGAGGTGGAGAGTGCAGGGTTGAGTGTATTGCATAGTGGAGAGTGCGTTGACAAGCTCAACGGCACCTAGTGGAGAAGCGGACCTTGTCCGCGACAAGTTATTATTTTTCATATATTTCAGCTGTTGTGAATCAAGTGTAAGAGTGTATTCGGACGAATAATGAGGTCGGGGGCTATGCGTGTGGAAACCCTAGGTATTCTACTATATATACCTAGCTGGAGGCAACGGAGAGATAGTTCCACCTTGACTTTCCTCCGGATGTTTCGAGCTCCCTCTACATTCTCGAAACAGCCCTAAGGGGTGCTCGTTCCCGTCGTCCGGAAGTCGCCCGCCCGATCGCGCCTGCTGCCGCCGTCGCCGTTCACGAGAGAAGGAAGTGAGGTCGCTGCTGCTAGCTGTCGTCGATCGAGCTTCCCATCGCGTTCCCCGTCGCGGATCGTTCTCCCGCCGTCGCTGCCGCTCGCGTGCGCCGCTGTTGCTGCCGTTCGCGAAGCCGCTGCTTGTCGTCGTTGCCTTTTCTCCCCAACACCGTGCATGAAGAAGGAGGTCGCCGCCTCCAACGCCGTCGTTCGCCGAGGAAGAAGCTCCACATCTGCTTCAGCCGGTGCCCTAGATCTGCGAAGAAGACGAAGCCGCCGAGGAGTTCGCGCACGACCGCTGATCGTGCGCTCGACCCCTCACGCACGACCGCTGCTCATGCGCTCTTCAGCAGCCAGCCAGTACCTTCGCGCACGACCACTGATCGTGCGCTCGACCCCTCGTGCACGACCGCTGATCGTGCACTCTTCAGCAGCCAGTTCCTGCACGACCACTGATCGTGCGCTCAGCAGTTCACGCACGATCACTGACCGTGCGCTCTTCAGCAACAGTGCCCGTGCGTCACTGTTCTCTCGTGCCTCCAGATCCCCCTCAGCCGTCTTCCGCCTCTTCCCGTCGCCGCCGTCTCCGAGCACAATGATGAAGGGGTACTCCGTGGGGTCCCCCATTCCGATGATAAAGCTGGAGAAGTTCACGGCGACTGAGTTCAACGCCTGGAAGTTGAACACTCAGTTCGGGATGAAGTTTCTGAACGTGTTCTACACAGTTCAGTCTGATGGTGCTGAGGTCGTTGGGACTGCTGATAAGGCACAGTGGTTTTCTGATGAAGACTTCTGCAGGGACTACCTGCTCAACTGTTTGTCTTCCAGCCTGGCCCAGACCTACATGAAGTTGAGCACTGCAAAGGAGATCTGGGATGCGCTGCAAGAGCACTTCATGCAGGAGGAGGACATGTCCAAGACGCACTTAGTGGAAAAGTTCCACTCTTTCAGCTTCGACGAGGAGAAATCCATTCTCCCTCAGGTATCTGAGTTTGAAATTTTAATTGATTCTTTGCATAGTGAGTCCATCAGTCTGCCCGAAAGTTTTCTTGCGGGCACGATTGTGTATAAATTGCCCTCCTCGTGGTACAATTTCAAAACGGAAATGTATCGCAAGAAGATGCAGGTTGGTCTGAACGACCTCAAGCGTTTCATACACATTGAGGATGAGAACAAGACGAAGAACACTTTGGAAGCTGTTGGCAAGCAGAAGGCTGCTGCCAACATGATTTCAAGCTCCAAGCGGCCTCCGCCCCCTCCCAAGACCAAAACGTCTCGTAGTAGCCCCCAGGTTGCAGGACCGAGTAAACCCTCTAAGAAATTTAAGGGTAAATGTTATAACTGCAACAAGTGGGGACACTGCGCATCTGACTGCAAACAACCGAGGAAAGAGAAAACCCGGGCACCACAAGAAGGCAACCAAGCCCATTTGGTCCGCCAAGCTGAGCCATCCGACTTTGTTGCCATGGTCGGACACGCGCAGGCCAGCACGGAGTGGTACCTGGATTCTGGGGCAACGTGCCACGTTTGCAACAATGCTAATCTTCTGACAGAGCTGAAGGATGCAAAGGAATCAGTTACTGTGGCAAATGGAGGCACAACTGACGTGTTGAAGGTGAGGAATGAAACTTTACTGCTCTCCTCAGGTAAGTCTTTACTTTTAAAGAATGTCAAATTTATTCCTTCTCTAGCTGATAACTTAGTGTATATTAGTTTGTTATGTGATGCGGGTATGTCGCTTAGCTTCGGTAGCGGCAGTGTGACTTTGTCAGTTAACTCACACTATTTTGGATGTGCTTATGTCCAAAATAGGATGTACCGTCTGAGTCTAGCAAGTGAGGTAGTCCAACAAGTTCAATTGAACTTAGTTAGCCCTAGGACTCTACACGAGAGACTAGGACACGTCAACTACAGGAAAATGTTCCAAGTAGCTAGAACTCACAAGATCACATTAGACACTAAGTCTCCACTTGAAAAATGTGAAGTGTGCGCTCAGACTAAGATCGCTAGGAAACCTTTTGGGACGGTTACTAGGAGCACAACACCTCTTGAGCTTATACATTCCGATATTTGTGACTTTAAAAGTTTTGTCACCAGAGGTGGGAGGAAGTATATGATCATGTTCATAGATGACTGCACGAGATTCTGTCATATCTCGTTGCATAAAACTAAAGATGAAGCGTTTGAAAAGTTTTGTCTTTTCAAAACCAGGGTAGAAAACCAACTAAGCATGAAAATAAAACGTTTTAGGAGTGATAGAGGAGGAGAATATATGTCCAGTGAGTTCAGATGCTTCCTTGCTTCACAGGGCATCATAGCAGAAACCATTGCTCCTTACTCCCCCCAATCTAACGGCATAGCCGAGCGCAAGAATAGAACATTAACAGAGATGTTGAACTCTATGCTGCTCACTGCAGGCATGCCTTCCGCTTATTGGGGTGAAACAGTCTTGACCGCGAATCACATTCTGAATAAAGTCCCTCATGCTAAGTTAGAGGTTACTCCCTACGAACTTTGGTTTAAGAGACCCCCATCGTTTACTCGACTTAATACTTGGGGTTGTATAGCCTATGTCAGGGTTCCTGACCCTAGAAGGCCTAAAGTTGGACCTAGGACCAATACTTGTGTCTACTTAGGTTGTGCTGAGGATAGTGCTGCAGATAGGTTCATTGATATTTCTAATAATATCATAATAGAATTAAGGGATGCGGTGTTCTTCGAGGATAAGTTCCTCAAAGATAAGAACTTAACAATCCCAAGTATGCAAGTAACTATTACTGAGGAGGATCCTAAATCAGTACCGAGCACCTCCTATTCCATTTCGGTAGATACCTCTGGCCTAGAGTCTAGGAGAACTTCTATGAGAGAGCGAATTCCACGAACCTTCGGTAGTGACTTTGTGACTTACCACGTTGAGGCCGATCCATCCACCTATAAGGAAGCGATGAGATCCAGGGATTCACTACTCTGGAAAGAAGCTATAGATGAAGAGATGAGTTTTCTTCTTCAGAATAACACCTGGATGTTGGTTGATAAGCCAATAGGGGCTAAAACTGTAGGGTGTAAGTGGGTTCTGAAAAAGGAATTGAATCCTGATGGTAGCGTAGCTAAGTATAAAGCACGCCTGGTGGCTAAAGGTTTCACACAAGTAAGCGGAGTAGATTACTTTGATGTCTACTCACCCGTGTGTCACTTGGCAACCATTCGGGTTCTCCTTGCTATTGCATCTATTGAGCACTTTGTTGTTCATCAGTTGGATGCTAAGACTGCGTTCTTGAACGAAGATCTGACCGAAGAGATCTACATGAGTCAACCTGAAGGTTTCATTGTAGACGGTCACGAAACGAAAGTCTGTAAACTTCTTAAGTCTTTATACGGACTAAAGCAAGCACCGAAATTATGGCATGAGAAGTTCGACTATAGTGTAAAGAACATGGGATTCATGTCGAGTCTTTCGGATAAATGTCTTTACATACGTAATAGATTGGATAAAGTCGCCATAATATGCTTGTGCGTGGATGATATGCTTATTCTGGGGTCTAATCAATCTGAAGTAGATGACGTTATGTCAGATCTCATAAAAGAATTTAGCATTAAAGACCTAGGTGTAGCTAACACTATACTAGGCATGCAAGTGAGCTTTGGGAAAAATGGTATTTCCCTAAGTCAAAGCCACTACATAAAGTCCTTGTTGGGCACGTGGGGATACAGTGTCAGTAGCGCATCTGAGACACCATACGACTACACTAACCGCCTAAAGCCCAATGAAGGAGCTATGGTTAGACAGTTAGATTATTCTAAACTGCTTGGTAGCCTCATGTATGTCATGGTCTGCACTAGACCTGACATAGCCTTTACGGTCGGCATGTTGTGCAGATTCACTAGTAATCCGGGTAAAGACTATTGGAACGCCTTGGGTAGGCTCATGCGATACTTAAAGCACACTCAAAAGTATGTTTTAGTTTACACTGGTCAGCCTTCAGTTCTTGAAGGTTATTCTGATGCATCATGGTGCTCAGAATTAAACGACAGCAAGTCCACTAGTGGTTTTGTGTTTACACTAGGAGGAACAGTTGTAGCCTGGAAGTCCAAGAGGCAATTATGTATTGCTCTCTCTTCTATGGAATCCGAACTCTACGCTCTTGCGTCAGCAGGAGAAGAAGCCGAATGGCTGAGAGATTTGGTGATGGACATTCCTTTGTCGAGCCTGAAAATGAGTTCTGTTGCAGTTTACTGCGACAATCAGGCTACTAAGACGATTGCTACGAACACTTTGTTCAATGGCAAAAGAAGGCATCTCAGGCTGAAACAATCCTGGTTGACCTCTCTCACAAGTCAAGGGATTATGTCCCTTACTGATGTGAGATCGAAAGATAATGTTGCAGACCCTTTGACCAAAGGATTGAATAGAGCTCTCACAATCAAAACATCGGGGGAAATGAGATTAAAGTTCATAGAAATATGAAACTTTCCTCCGCAGTTTATGTTTTAACAGTGAGAACCTATAGTCGCAACATTCAAGCATCTAAAAACAGACTGAAAACCCAATTAATTTCTTGATGAAAACCCAAGATGGTCTGGTGCCGGTTATTCCTCATTTGATAACCAAGCAACTTTCTCATTGTAAGTTGATTCAAGAGTTATTCAACTGGAAATTAAAAGTTGTTGTAAATATTAATCTAAACATTATTGGTCACAGCACATTATTCCACATTTGATAATGTTGCACGTGATGTGTGCCCGCATGTGTTGGTGAGACACATAGTGATCAGTAATGAGTAAGATAACGAGTCTAGTCCTAGTTAGACTGGATGAGATACTGACAGAGTTACTTCACCGTTGCTAGAAGTGCTAAGCTCATTTAGTAAGAGCTAGTTTACTTTAAACGTTACTGCATACGATTATGAATTCATAGAGTCTGACTCGTGAAATTCCGTGCAGGCTACAGTGGAGATTATGGAGGAGATGTAGACCTGGACATGGATGACGATGATCTACTAGACGAGTAGAATCATCAAACGTTTAATTTCATGTTATGTTTTGTAATAATTATTCAGACTATATTTTTTGGGATAAAATCTGTGGTTTTCTGACTTGCCGTTTAGGCAAAAACCTTTTCATATGTTGATTAGTATGATCTATCCTAAATGCTTTGTTTAGTTTGTTTATTATTTTGTCTACTCTCCAGCACCCTGAAACGTTACGTTATTTGTCACGAATATAGGAGGAGATTGTAAGAGTATATTCGACGAATAACGAGCTCGGGGGCTATGCGTGTGGAAACCCTAGGTATTCTACTATATATACCTAGCTGAAGGCAGCGGAGAGATAGTTCCACCTTGACTTTCCTCCGGATGTTTCGAGCTCCCTCTACATCAAGGTGTATGCACCTTGTATTCAGCTTGTCTATTTGTAATCAATTTGCCTAGTTATAAAGAGTTTACTTCGTTTGTTTCATCGTTGGTTCCTTATACTTGGTAGCATACGAAAATTTAACAGTTACCGTGTCATGGTACTGAAAACTGTCTGCGTCCAATACCTCCCGGCCACTTGGCCAGTCCAAGTCTACACGCAGAAGTGCATGACATTTAAGGGTACACGATTTCTCCCAAAATTAGTCGAACGGTCATGATTTCACCTGACTTTGCTTGGGCTCCGGAAACAAAAATAGCTCCCTCTCAATATAGATGACAAAAAAACAGTTAAAGTGATAGAAAGACTCTTTTAAAAATTATTAGCAGTATAAAAGGTAAGACATTTATGACTAAGTTGTAAGGGCAAAGTCAAAGACTATTTATTGCCAAAGTTAAGAAGGCATGAATAAGTAAGCAATTAAAATAGGGCATTGATAATCAAACACAATATTTAGCTATTTGTGCACCTTTTATTTCAAAAATAAGGCATTATTAGAGTCACTAAAATATCTATTTGTACCCCCTCTTCTTTCTCTCGCTCACGCCCGAAAGCCACCACTCCTGTTTCGTGTATCCGAAGTCCTCGCCGGACCTCCCCATTGAGTCACACCTGTGTAATTTCTGGCCGGCAAGATCATTTTTGGCCCATTTCTATCTATAAAATCAATTTAAAGTTGCGTTTGGCGTGGCTTATTTGCTCCGATGAGGTTGGACAAAAACGTCATTGTCACACCTGTGCACCTGTGCACCTTTCAATGTCTATCATCTTTTTTAACATTCATTTTATTGCTGTAAATCATTAATAAATAAATATAATAAAATTTATTGCTGTAAATCATTAATAATTGTTATTAGCTATCCACATTAAGCTATTAATAAATCATGATGATTATTAGTAAATCATCTATTTTGAAAATAGCTATTAACAATCTTTTTATTATTAGCAAAGCATCAGGATTTTTTTTTTCAAAAAGATATATTGATATGAAATCTTTAACTACCGGGACTAGCAAAATATGATATGAAATCTTCAACTTCGTTGGCTGGATTTGTTACATGGTTCATCAAACCAGGGAGGTAAGTTATGGAAGCAATCTGGTGCATGATTATTTGAATTAATTTTCCTCGTGATTTCTTTGTTACACTTCTCCCTACTGACCCAGCAAATGATTAAGCATTCACTATCAATTGACTTTTATCGGGGTAGACATCGCGATTGTAGAGGATGCTGCATTTAAGTTCATATCCCTTTCAGGCATTTCGTCAAAATAGAAAGAAGGCGATAAATAGGAAGAAGTTCGAATGATCCATAAATGTTTAGCCGAAGAAAAACTTGAATTGAAACTAAGAGAATGAGGAAGGTTGAGGTGAAGATCAGGAACGTGGGGAGAGATACTTTAATAAAATTGTATATCATATATGGTGTTCTCATATAATATTTATGCAGGAAAAGAAGCAGCTCTACTGCGATGTATAGAATTAAGTTAATTCCCATCGCTCTATTCAGTATTGCGACGTATAGAAATTAAAATTCCCCAACGTCGTATTCATCGGTGACTTGCAAGCACTCTTCACCCAACAAAAGTGAATTGGATGCCCTTTTCTCGGGTGAAGACGGCTGTAAAGCATGACGGCTTAAAATCTGGCTTTTTCACAAGCGAAATCAAAAGTGCGTATTCACGATCTGAACAACTGGCCCAATATACGTCTTCGCCACAACCCCGGCCGCGGAGATATGGAGGCAGTGTCGCAAAAAACAACGCGCGGGATGCCTTGAGATTTTATGCTCAAGCAACTCATGTGTTGTAGAAGAACTTTAACCTCTAATCCTTGCATTCTCTTCCTTGGTGAAGTGTTGATATTATATTGCGGTATTTACATTTAATCCTATGACAGAAGTGTAAGGCGCCCTCCCCCAAATCGCGGCTTGGGTCGGAGAAGGGCCTTACTGTACAAGATGGCCACCCAACACTTTCCAAGCGGCGACGTACCAATTTTCCAAGCGTAGAATGATCGCCTTGTCAGGCCATGGGACATCATCACATCATATCAGTAAAGTGGAAGCAATTCAGAAACAAAAATGCATTTATTTATATATAATTAAGGTCATAGCCAACTGTTTATACATAAGGCCCAATGGGCTAAACAAACTACTACCAATCTTGCTACTTCTAAGCACTATAAGCTCACGTCTCTAAAGTCCGGAGACTAGTCTGGTGCGTCAGCTCGAGCGGGCTCTATATATAGCAGGTACTCTCCCACTCGACCATTGGGCCTCTCGCTGCTCTGCCTCCTAAAAACAGTGTACGATGACACGTTAGTCATAAGACTAGTGGATTCACACCTCCTCCCCAAAATTTCTAAGGCTTGAGGACGAGAATGAGCCTCTATAAAACAACAATTGCCGAAGCAAATATGTTAGCAGTAGTATATATATATAAACTGAAAATAAGCTAGGAGCAAGTTGAACAAATATAGCTGAAATAACTAAAACGCAGTAATAAATAGTTATTTATAATGCTCTAATAGCTAGCGCACAAACACGCAGATACCCTATGTCGACATAGTTTGACCCATTCCATTCCAACGGGGCAGCGAATCCTGCGGGCCTCAACCTTCCTGTACCGATATGAACGGTCTACAGGCTTGACCGACCCGCCACTTTTACAGCAAGAAATAAGCAGTTCAATACAATACACAGTTGGCACCTTATGGGCCGGGTCTGCGACGGCTTGCCTTACTTGACAGGAAATAATTCGGGTAGGCGGTCGTCTCACATGTGGCTTGATCGTTCCGCTCAACTTTAGACAAGGAGCGTGGCGATCAAGTAAGCCTATTATTTAGAGTTAGCCTTAGAGGAATACTTCGTCTCCAAGTTAACCTTAAATAATATCTAACAAGTTAACCGCTTATCAGAGCGGGACTCGAAATAAAGGTGCATAAAGGAAAATGTTAGAAATGGCAGTAAATAAAATTCGTAAAGGAAATGCTGCTGTAAATAAAGTACATAAAGGAAATTAAATGCAGGAATAAAAGTAGTATAAGAGCTGAAATAAGTGAACAAGTAAACAGAAAATAAGTAAAGTTCTCATGTCGCAGTTCCATCTCCGTTCTAAGGAGACATCTTCGTTTCAAGGATGCATCTCCGTTCCAAGGAGGCATCTCCGTTCCAAGGAGGCATCTTCGTTCCAAGGAGGCTTCTCCGTTTCAAGGAGACATCTTCGTTCGAAGGAGGCATCTCCGTTCCAAGGAGGCGAGTTTTACAATTCCGTGGCAAGTTCTTCGTATTTTTACCGTATTAGGGTCCGCCGGTTTATTTGAGTCTGATAGTTACTTCAGCTACACCTTTTAGGGCGGCTTATCAGATTTGCGTCGACCTGTTATAGCCTTATTATAATATCAAACCTCTTTATTATAAACACTCGATTTAATCCTCCAGACTCCAAATCTCCGCAAGAGGTTTAACACGAGAGATCTTTTAACATCAATTGTTTGCATCAGAGTGAATCAAGTTCCAATATTATGATCGATATTTTTTTTTATTTAAACCTCTTTTATTAAATAAATACCTAAAAAAGCCAGAAATTTTTGAAACTTGAACTAGAGGTTGGATTTGCCCTAACATAATCCCCATAGTTTTCTAAAATCATTTTGAGTTTGATTTAACCTCCAATAAATTATTTTTCCCAAACTAAACCCTTATTTTTATATTAAAAATACTTTTAATTATCCAAAAATTCCCAAATTTTTATTGATGGTTTATACAATCATTGAAATCCTTTAATAATTTTATCAAATTTATTTCATCAATTAGGGGCTCTCTGTAATTTTCTAAACAGGAATGAAACAATAAATTAAATCCTTAATAATAGGTAATCTTTCAAAAATTCACTAAAATTTTACAGTGACTGTAAACCGGTCCCACCTTCATCCGAAATTTATGCAGATTTTTCCACTGAAATAAAGTCCTCTGATATTTTAAAAATTGTATATTCTCCACTATTTAAATCCTTGAAAATATCGAAAATGCTTATTAAATTCCTAAAAATTTTCAGAGGCTGTGTCATCCTCCAAGCAACACTATAAAAAATTTAGCAGTTTGAATCAAGCAGATTTCCCACTGGAATGTTTATAATTATAGGATCTGATTTACTTAAATCATTAAAAATAGTAGATGATATTTAACACTCCCCTAAATAATTATAGAGGGTATATATATGCTTTGTATATCTTCACAATTTTTTTCGAATTTTCTTAAGGGCTTTAATTCCTCTGATAAATCAAAACCAGAGAAAATCCCTTTGTTTTAATTATTAAAAATATTAACTAATGCTTGAAAATTTCAAACTTTTTTCTGAAGATGTCCCTCACAGTTGTGCTCAACTTTCATATTCAAAGTTTTTTTATTCGAGCCATAGATCAGCCTTAGAAAAATAAAAACCCTTATGTTTGTTCGAATTTAGGATTAGCACAGATCTTAAAGAGATCTATCTGGCTGAGATTGAGCCAGACAACGTTCCTACCAGCCCCCACAGTGGATCATGAATGGATACGCTGTGGGAATTCAATCATGAGCTCAATTCCATTAAGGAAATCGCGTTCATTCGATCTCATGTTGGAGATCAGAGGGCAACTGCACGTCTCTGTATAACAGAGGATTGCGGCCTCTACCACGCCGTCCCACCAACGGTCGGACACAACTCCACTCCCGACCGACTCACCGGGGGCCGAAACATCCTCCAGTGGTGGTCCGGCGGCCTGGCACTGCCAGCAGCCGCCGAAGATGCTTGTTACAAGGAGCTAATGCTCGAGCAACGCCGGATCTCCCCCTTCCGGCGGTGCCACCTCCATTTCCATTCCCAGAGAGGGTCGTCGACCCCCTCTCCGACGAGGTCGAGCCTTCGTAGAGGGCCTGATGGCCTCGGGAAGGCTCCCAGTGCATGTTCGTCACCCTGGCTCAAAATGATGTCGGGTGACGGCGACGTTCCGGCGGCGCTCCGGCGGCCAGAGGTTGCATGTAGCTTGTCAAAAAGGAAGGGAGGGAGGAGAGGAGGTGGTTCCACCTTCGGGAGGGGTCTCCTGGAGCTCTTGGGTTGGTCGGCCATGGGAGGTGGCGGAAGAGGTGGAGGGCTCAGGTTTGGGATTTTTCGGCGAGGTGGGGCTCCGGAAAGGGTAGGGTTAGGTTTGGCTTGAGGGTATGAGACAATCTAGGGGGGTGGCCTATATATAGGTTGGGAGGAGCCCCCCCCCCTTCATTTCCACAGTGTGGGACTATTCTCCTTGGAGGTTTGGGTTTGGCTTAACCCAAAAATGGTTAGGGCAGCTGGCCTCCATCTAAGTGAGCAAGGACAGCCAGGTGTAGGGATCCCATGGCTTGGGGTCTTGTAGTTTGGGATTATCATGGGGAAGGAGAGAAAAGAGGGAGTGATATCTTGCCTTGGCCCAAGGACCATGGTTCAAGGGTGGAAATCTTGCTGGAATTTAGAGCCCATGTGGAGCCTTGGCAAGTGGGCTTCAAGCGGAGGTGTTTTAGAATAATTAAAATTGTTATTTTAGAGAGGTTTGACAAAAGTCAATCATGGGGTGGGTCCCCCATGTTGGTCAAGGTTAAATTAGGTTCAAGTCGTTGAGTGACAAGCCAATGTTGGCGTGTTGGACTATTATTGGTGTGAACACGCTTTTTGGTGCACTATAAAGTTTGGCAGGACTTGATTTAACCAAGTTGACCAAAAGACATCGGAATTGAGCGTAACGAATTCCATTGCTCTCATATTGACCATATGAGTCCAATGCAACTAACTTGGGTCAATTTCAAGTTCATATGCTCAAAATACTAATTGAGCGTCGTCGTGACGCACAACGTTACTCAAAATGTTCATTTTCTCTAAATGACCTCAGATTGGACCGAAACTAGTTCCATTGCGCTCGTATCGACTACAAAAGTCTAATGCAACTGACGGAAATTGATTCAGAGCACGTATGCTCAATATACTAAATCGGCGTCGTCATGATGCGCTACAATACTAAGAATGGTCATTTTCTCTAAATGACCTAAGATTGGAATGAAATGAGTTCTGTTCACTTTTATTAACTATACAAGTCTAATGCAATTGATGAAAGTCGATTAAGAGCGCGTACGCTCTATATACTAAATCGGCGTCGTCATGACGCGCTATGATACTCAAAATGGTCATTTTCTATAAATGATCTTGGATCAGAATGAAACAGCTTTCGTTGCACTCGTATCGACTATACGAGTCTAATGCAACTAACGGAAGTTAATTCAAAGCACGTATGCTCAAAATACTAACTCGACATCATCGTGACATGCAACAATACTCAAAATGGTCATTTTCTCTAAATGACATCGGATCAGAACGAAATGAGTCTCGTTGCACTAGTATCGACTGTACGAATCTAATGCAATTGACGGAAGTCGATTCGGAGCACATATGCTCAATATAAAATTTTGAGTCATCTTTAGCTTCCAATGTACCTTATAGGTGATCGAGTCACTTTTATTGGGTCATCTAGGGTCCTAGTGTAAGACCCCCCCCCCCCCCCCCCCCCCCCCCCCCCCACAAAAAAAAAAAACAGAACCCAGTTCAGGGAGAAGGGCTCTTACTGCCCAAGGACGGCCACTTAGCGCTTCCCGGGTGGCAACGACCCACCCTCTCGAGCACTGAGCGGTCGCCTTATCAGACACACGAATCACAACATCACATCAGAATCACATAGCGGAAGCAATAAAATAGGTAAACTAAGCATGCAACTTATATTTACATAAGGGAAAAGGTCGTGGCCTATTGTTTACATCAACTGCCTCATGGGCTACACATAACTATAACAAAACACTCCTTAACTAGTCATATACTCTAAGACTCACGCCACGGAAGACAGGGGGCGAGGCTGGAGTATCTGATCGGGCCATCTATAGGGATGGTAAGTCATCATGTGGTACGGGGGCTCCGCGCTGTCCCATCTCCTGTGAGTGGTTATAAGAATAACTGTTAGTCACAGAGCTAAGTTGAAAACACATTCCCTCCCCGGATCCATATCCTAGGGGCGAGCTAAAGTATAGAAGTAGATAGCCGAAGCAAAGAAGAGGGTTAACAGCAGACAAACATATATATATATATATATATATATATATATATATATATATATATCAATAGGGCCTACCAACAATAGTTTCCGCGAGGTAATAGAGACGCGCAGTTCATAATAATGGCAACCCTATCTTGCACACACTCGTACCCAGGTATTCAAACTTGCACACAAACACACAACCCTGTGTCGACACAGTTTGGACCGCTTCTCTTCAAGCAAGGTAGCGAACCCCGTGGGACTCACCGATGTGGCTGTCAGTGACAGTGGCCAGTCCTGCCACTTCTGAGTGTAGTCGTACCGTATCACCCAAGCCCTCTCGTACAGCTTGGTGTACTACTTGGATGTGAGTGACATCCGGCGATTTCGAGGTTTAGGCCGACCAGCGGAGGCAAAACAGCGGGTTCGAAGTGGTGATAACCCGTGGTGCACATCTCCCTGCCGCCATGAGTCGTCAACCCTCCCGCACTGGTACGAACTGTGTGCCATTGTGACCGACCCGCCACTTACACAACAAATAATCTTCAACCAGATTAAGTAGAGGATAATCACTTTAGGTCCGTCGCAGCATTCTTAACTCGACCGGTTACGCAACTTTTAACCGGGAGACACTACGGCCGTGAGGCACCTTATTTGGAGCTAACTCCGGAGGAGGAACTCAACTCCTAGTTTTCTCCAACTAAGGCCTCACGGAAATGCGGGACGAGCCGCGTGCCAGCGTAGGACCGGGGTTAGCACCGTAAATATAAAAAGGTGCAATATAAACAGAAAGAAAAGGTCGGAAGCAGGGGCCAAAATGACTGGACCAGTACGAGACTGGAGTATTGAAAGGAACAGACAGAAAACAGTAAATGCATGACCAGTGCGGAACTGGAGTATTGAAAAGAAACGAACAGAAAGTAGTAAATATGTGACCAGTGCGGGACTGGAGTATTGAAAAGAAACGAACAAAAAATAGTAAATACTTGACCAGTGCGGGACTGGAGTACTAAAATAAATGAGCAGAAAACAGTAATTGCAAGACCAGTACGAGACTGGAGAAAATGAACAAATAAACAGGTTAGTAGTCCAATCACTCCATAACAGGAGGCTTCAGTGTCGACTTCGTTCTTAGGAGGAAATTCTGTTCTGTCCCCGTTCAAAGGGGTCTCTTCTCCGTTCATAAGAGCTTGATTATTTAGTTATCGATCGGAGTCGACTTATATTTTATGAGATTCCTTATTTCAGTGTGCCTTGGGTTCACCCTTTAATTTTCAAGTCGTTATTGATTTAGAAATGTCGCCTCGCGATTATGAAGCTAATTGCGCGTTCGGTACTTTTAACTTAGTCGATCTCTCGCCGAAGTTGGCGAGTTTACCATTTAATTTGGATCGACCCGCACAATTTTATTATGTAGTTAAAATAGCGTGTCGAGAGTCCGCAAAGTTGTCCCAAAAATTTCCGTCCAATTTCTGGTGTTATTTTGCTTGTAGAAATCTTATTTAGGGTGGTAAAATAGCAAACATATTGACAAACTTTTCGAACTTTGGTAGGAGTTGAAACATAGCCTAATAGTGAGCCTATAATTTTTTGGGGAATTTTCCAAGGTCATTTGGGCCTTTAATTTCTTTAAAGAAGTTTTATATAGGCTTCTAAAAATAGCAAAACTCCTAATAATCTCAAAATATTATTGGGGTGCCCCTCAGAGTGGGGAACATTTTTCATGTTGGGAGTTTTTGCCAGAAGTGCCCCATTTACCCTTAAAAAAATCTGTAAGGGGGAAGGGTATTTGGGGTGCGGATAGAGGAAAAAGAGAGAGAGGTGGGAGGGCGCTGCACCGCGCTCGGTTCCTGGTACTCACAGCGGATCTGCAGTCGATCCGATGTGGGGGCACTCAAACCCATGCGGGGGCGGGAATTAAGGAGATGGGGGCAGCCCGATCTCATCGTGGAGATCGGACGACCCCCGCTAATCCTGCGGGGTTGCCATGGGAGGAGGCCGCTGCCGCCGCCGGGCAGCGGCCTGCTGGCGCCGGCACCGCCCCCGGCTGGTTCGCCGGGGGCTGGCGACCACTCCGGTGGTGGTCCGGCGGCCTGGCGTCGCCGGCAACCACCAGATTTGACGAGGGAGCGGGGAGCGGGGCGGTGGCGCGGCCTGCATGGGTCATGCATGCCATGGCCGCGCCACCCCCCCCCCCCCCCCCCCCCCCCCCGCCACCGGGAGGGCCCTTCCCCGCCCCTGGCTGGTTCGCCGAGGGTGGGGCTTACCTCCGGGGGTGGTCCGGCGGCCAAGCGTCGTCGGCCGCCGCCGGGGGTGGGCGTCGTTCTTATACAGGAAAACAGGGAGGCAGGGGATGGGCGTCCTTCTAGGGTTTCCTCGTTCTTGCATATGCAGTCTCTATTTTCTGTGATCTGTTCAGGTGAAGCAGGTCCAGACGATCTCAACGATCTCAGCATCAGGTCCAGACGATCTCAGCGATCTCAGCAGACGATCTCAGCAGGTCCAGATGATCTCAGCGATCTCAACAGCATGATCTCAGCAGGTCCAGACGATCTCAGTGGTCTCAGTAGTAGGTCCAGACGATCTCAGCAATCTCAGCAGGTCCAGACGATCTCAGCGATCTCAGCAACAGGTCCAGACGATCTCAGCGATCTCAGCAGCAGGTCCAGACGATCTCAGCGATCTCAGCAGGTCCAGACGATCTCAGTGGTCTCAGCAGTAGGTCCAGACGATCTCAGCGATCTCAACAGGTCCAGACGATCTCAGCGGTCTCAGTAGCAGTCTCAGGCGATCTCAGCAGTTCCGGGCAGCCCGTTACCTTTCAGATCTGCCCGTTCGGGCAGGCCCCCGCGGCTATAAATAGAGGGGTAGGGGTACCAGTTTGAGGACTTTGGGAGAGCTTCCAGTTCCAGCCGGTGACTTGAGCGGTCTCAGTTTTTTATGACCGCCGAGACTGCCCCATCTCCTTTCCGGAGACCTCTCCGTCTCCCTCCATGCCCTTTTTCTTCAAGTCTTATGCTATTTTTTCATACTTTTCTATTGTAATCTCAGCTGTAACTCAAGTTTTATATCAGTAAAATTGTTCATCCTTCAGCTCAAAGTAACCAGCCACCCAACGGTCTCACCCCCCATCCTTCAGTTCGAGCGAGTGTGGAGTTGGAACATTTTTTGGTGCCAACATATATATATATATACACACATTAAATTTGAATGAGTTTAATTTGCTTAAATATCTAAATTAAAGGATTTAAAATTAAGATGGTGTGACCATCATTTAATGAGGGTGTGACCATCATTTGATGAGGTCTGGTCGTGCTTCTATGGGTCTGTTTGGGACAGCTCTGGCGGATTGAAAAGCTGCTGATTTAACAGAGCTCTTTAAACAGAGCTCTTTTAGAAGCTGTTTTGAGAAGCTGCAGACTGTTTGGGTAGTCTAGGAAGAACTGCTGATTGAACAGAGCTTTTTCAATTGAGCTGTTTGGAAGAACAACTCTTGAGAGCTATTTTTTTTACTTCCAAATTTAAAGAAATTCAAATTAAAATACTTAAATATGTAAACATAGCACAACAAATACAAATCGTTCTCTAACTTTTTAACCAAAATAGTACAAGTTTTCAAAGTGTTCATTAATAAAAGTACAAGATCATTGCCCAATAAACAGAAATATGCTTCCTCGTCTTCTTCCTTTTCTTCAATCTTTCTTCACCTGCGTAAGAAATACATTTGATATTAATAAAAATTTGAATTTTTTTTTCAAATTTGAAATGTGACATTAACAAATTAATACCTGCGAGCATTGTACACTTCTTCGGCAATACTATCTCGCACTGTAGACATTTGATCTGCAGTCCCAGCATCAAACATATATGTCTCAATTTCACCCTCAACTCCTGCGTCAACACCCTCTTGGGGTATGAATGAGTCATCAACATCACATGCATTAAATTCTGGATCCCATCGAGATGGATGTCTATGAATGAAGTTGTGCAATGCCATGGTCGCTAGCACAATTGAACGTTGTTTCTTGAAATTATACTGAGGCATTTTTTTAAGAATGTCCCAATTTTTCTTCCAAACTCCAAATGTCCTCTCTATCACACTTCGAAGAGATGAATGTGTCTTATTAAAATGCTCATGTCTGCCATGGATGGGTCGAGTCCCGCGTGCAAAATCTGCCAAATGATATCTTGTTTCTGGATATGGTTTTAGGTAGCCCATTTTCAATGGATATCCAGCATCCACTAAATAATATTTACCTGTAATAAGTTGATATGTTAAACATTATAATATGATATCGAATTAATAAAGTATTATACGATCATTTATTGAACAATTTACCTTGAGGAGGATGTGGAAAATGTAGTCTCTCGTCTGACAATGCGCGCGCGAAGATACGACTAACATGAGCGGATCCTTCCCACCCAGCCAGTGCAAAGGTGAAGCACATATTAAAGTCGCAAACAGCCATCACATTTTGCGTTGTTGTACCGTGACGTCCAATATATCTAACCTGATCATCAACGGGTATCCTCACATCTACATGTGTACCGTCAATTGCACCAATGCAGTCCTTAAAGAATGGCATGTAACGGGCATCATACCTTATTTCCTCAGGTATTTCTCTAAAATAACGATCAATGGGTTTTATAACATCAACTGACAATAGTAGTAGTGATTTAAGACCTTTCGAAAAATATCTACTTAGAGTTTCAGTTGAGTGTTGAAATCACTTTTTTGTTAATCTCATAGAGCCTCCATGTGCTAGAATGTACAATGTAATTCCTAGGATTTCTCTTGTGGTTGTTCGTTGTGATCCTTGTAATTCATGGTCGTTTTCTAGCTTTCGAAGTAAATCAATAAATATTCTCTTTGACATTCAAAATGCGTCATGAATTCTATCTGGGTGCCCTTCAAGCAACTCTTTCAACCATTTCTCCCTTGTTTGTGTAAACGTCATGCATGGTCTCTTCTCTCATATGCAATTATTTATCTCATCAATTGTTGAGATAACTATATTGCAGTATTCAACAAATTGCACCAGTTCTGGAGAAAGACAGGTATCTGCCCCTGAATCTTCACTGGAAGAGTCATGTGCTTCCATCACCTTAACAAAGTAGACAACAATCAGCAAAGTAAACACAGAAGAATTAAAAGTAATAACATGATAATATTAATTCAAGATGCTGAAATTATAATTCCAAAACAACATTACAAGATTCAAACATATCAAATAACATTACAAGATTCAAACATATTAAATATATAAAAGTTTCCAAAACAACATTATAAGATTCAAACATATAAAATAGAAACTGAACATAATAATCTTTATGCTCAAGAACCCCCAAAATATCATTCTGTCAACACTCATATAAGATATAGCCACCCTTTTTTTCTTTCCAATCCTTCTTTTTTTGCTCGAAGATGTAGAAGCATTTCTAATGTTGGTTGATGCATTTCCACCTATATCTTCAAGTCCACATCGTTGAATCTCCAAGTCAACTACTAAATTATCTTCTTCTTTAACTATACATTCCATATCAGGTGGCACACTGCCAGATGATGGTGCCCATGAATCTTCACCAGTTGCGACAACCTGACTGAACATAATATTTAACTTTTCCTCTAACTCAGGCGAAATACCACTATATCTAAATTTTTTGGCAGCAGGGACAACATGTACAAAAAAAATATAATTTTATAATTTTCAAATATAAAGAAAATAGTAACCAGGATTTGAGATGACCTTTAACTTTTCCTCCCACCACTCTTCAGATACAGCAATAGTTCTCTTCTCATGATCCCAGCTTAAACCCGTCTCTCTATGTTTTAGTTCTCTCCACAGCTTCCAGTCTTTCTTAAGATGATCCCATTTATTTTTCATTTGCATTCGATCATAGCTTTTTCCGGTGACTTGTTTGAAAGCCGAGATCAAATTTTTCTAACCGTCCTTGCTGAAGTGGGTGGTAGGTCGATTACCAAGCCCGATTTCTTTAATGCAAAGATCACAGAAAATCATGACTTCATTTGACTCTCAACTCGCTGCAATCCCTCCGTCCCTTGATTTCACCATTTTACTACAAACCTAAACAAAACAATTAAATAACATACTAACACATCCACACAAATACAATAACATACACACACACACATCCAAAAACAAACACACACACACACATACAAACACAACACACTCAACATACAAAAATCCAAAAACATACAAACACAACACACTCAACACATACACATGAAACAAATACAAATACAAAAACATACACACACACATCGCTATCCACACATCACACATATACACACACAAATACAAAAACATACACTCATCCACATCCACACATATACACACAAATACAAATACAAAAACACACAAATACAAAAACATGCACACTCAAATACAAACACACACACACAACCACACATCCACACATCCACACACACACACACAAATACAAAAACATACACACACACATCCACACATACACACACACACACACACTCATCCTAAAACAAACACACACACACATACAAACACAACACAATCAACGTACATAAATCCAAAAACATACAAACACAACACACTCAACACATACACATGAAACAAACACACTCATCCTAAAACAAATCCAAAATCACATACACATACACACACACACACACATCATCCAAAAACAAATACACACACACACATGCAAACACAACACACTCAACATACAAAAATCCAAAAACACACAAACACAACACACTCAACACATACACATCACACACACTCATTCAAAAACAAACACACATCCTAAATCAGGCAAAGGGCTGCTCGGAAACGCCGGGAAAATGGAAGAAGATCTCGCGGTGGTCGGCGAGCTCGGTCGAGAACGGGAAACCAGGCGAGAAAGCTCGGCGGAGGAGATCGGGATCGCTGCGCAGACGGGGGAGAATAGGAGACGCGCGATAGAAAAATCAATTCTTCGAGAGCGAAAAGCGGAAGACTCGGCGCGGATTGAAAATGCCCTAAACCGGCGTATTTACAAACGCTATTTTAAAAAAGTTGTGCATCCAAACAGGTATAAAACAGCTCTGGCGGATGGAATAGAGCTTTTCCATCCGCCAGAGCTGTCCCAAACAGACCCTATATATCTGTGGAGATGCAATTGATTTCTTCTTCTACGATTACATATACTCGATAGAATATAATATTTTGAATATAACTATTTCAGCTTATAATATTTTGAATATAATATTTAGAATATAACTATGTCAGCATATAAGTTAATTTTGTCCCATTCCATATCCTGACTTGATCAATTTTGTCTCATTCCATATCTTGACTTTGACCAATTTTGTCCCATTTCAAAATACGAATGATAGGCTCGTGGCTTCGCCTACGGCCAACCGCGACAATACTCCGATCGCAATAAGCAAGACACTTTGCCTCAATCAGTTAATTAATACAGTTTAAAATAAATACATTATTAATTATAATGTGAAATATATTTATGCATTATTTTTTTATTTTTGTTAAAAAAATCTTTATTATTCATATATTATTAATCATTTATCATTTTTTTAAATTAAATTAATTTGTTTCTATCATTACTTGTCAAATCAACTTTAATAAAATTGACATGCTTGATAGCTTACCATAATAGGTATAAGAGCTCTACTAAAAATGTTTTCAATTTTATGAATTTTTATCATTACCTTAATTTTGAGAATATGATGTAATTACTTAAATTGACATTTTATTTTATTTTCTTAAATAAAGTATAATATAGATTAAGTCATTAGATAAAAACAATAAAATTATACTTGGCAATTTTGAATGTTTCACCAAAGACAACTCTTTCCTTTTAATATAGCAAAGATACATTTAATTTGAGAATATGATGTAATTAATTAAATGGGCATTTTATTATATTTTTTTTAAATAAATTATAATCTATATTAAGTCATTAGATAAAAATAATAAGGCTATACTTGACAATTTTGAATGTTTCACCAAAGACAACTCTTCCCTTTTAATAGGGTCATGTTATGGGCAAACCGCTTTTGGCTATGAACAAACCATCAAAACTTAAAAAAATACGCACTTTTTGAAAATACGTCTTATAGGTGCATTTTTAGGAAAATTATTCAACATCAAAGTTGTAGATCTCGTCGAGATCTACAACTTTCGTGTTGAACATTTTACCTAAAAATGCACGGATTAGGCGTATTTTCAAAATGTGCGAGATTATTGTGAAATGTTTCATGCATTTTGAAAATACGTCTGACCCGTGCATTTTTAGGCAAAATGTTCAACAAGAAAGTTGTAGATCTCGTCGAGATCTACAACTTTGATGTTGAATACTTTTCCTAAAAGTGCACCTATAAGACGTATTTTTCAAAAGCGCATATTATTTTAGGTTTTGATGGTTTGCCCATAGCTAAAACCGGTTTGCCCATAACATCACCCCTTTTAATATTGCAAAGATACATTAATTTGAGAATATGATGTAAATTAATTAAATGAACATTTTATTTTATTTTCTTAAATAAATTATAATATATATTAAGTCATTAGATAAAAATAATAAGGCGTACATTTTAATATAGTAAAGATATGTTAATTATATGGCTGATCCTAAAATAAAAAAATACAAGAAAAACTATAGTAATCTTTCGGTCAACATCCAACTTTTTGTACGCTAGCTTCGCATAAGCAATAATTCTTCAAAGAGAATAAGTTCTTCTATTGTGCTTAGATGTACAAATAAATTTAATCGAAGGTTTAATTAACTTTTTGATGTTCATTATAAATTAACTAATCAAACATGCGGTAAAGAGTCGTTCATGTTTAAGGGTATTGTTGCAGCTCGCTGAGCGCTCTCCCGGTCTAGAAGAATCAAATCATCTTAGCTTGAGAGTGAGCCAAGCGCGCAAATTGTTAAATGAGAACCAACAGCTGAGACGACAAGAATTTTTACGTGAAAAAATCCAAAAAGGAAAAAAAACACGGGGTCGGTTCGATGCCGATCAAATTCACTAATTTGCTTGAGGTTACAAGTGTTAGAAACTTCGAGAGGGTGACAGGTCACCGCTCTATTTACAAGTATTTGAAAGTGAAAAAGAAGCTATGTCCCCCTTGGCGCTCGCGGGAGCGGCCTCTAAAGCAGGTACTGGAGCAGAGGCTGGAGCAGGCACTGGTGCATGCACAGGAGTAGGCTCAGGAGCAGGCGCAGGAGCAGGCACCGCGAAAAGCTAAGACCACACTTGAGAAGACACTAGAGAAGGCACCGTGAAAAGCTAAGTACACACTTGAGCAAGAGAGCGAGCAGAACGAACACTTGAGCGGAAGTGAACGCTTGAGCGAGAGAACAAGTAGAGTTCCAAGTCTTCACTGAAAAACTTCAGAGCTCTCTCTTCTCTTCTTGGTTGCTTGTCTTCAAATAAAGGTCTATGAGTCTTTTTATAGCTTTTCTGAGGAGTGCATTGGTAATTGCGTCGTCTTGGAGTTTGAACCAGCGAATGAGGTTGTGCAATTTTGGTCACCTGGATCACCAATTTTGGAAAATGATGGTCATGCCCCTTGGGCGGTCCGGGAAATTCGGGCAGTTCTGGCAAGGTCGTCGGCGACGGCGGCGACGATGGCAGGTGTCTCAACGGAGGCGTTGAGCACGACGTTGAACGGGGAGATGAGCGCGGCGTTTAGCGCCAAGATGAGTTCGTAGAAGAATGTGGAGCTGAGCGTGGAAGTGAGCGCGACATTGAGCGCGGAGAGGAGTGCGGTGTTGAGCGCAGAGCTGGGCGCGGATGCGAGCGCAGAGGCGGTTGGCGTGAGCGCTACCTGGAGCGCGAGACGCATGACAAAATAACAGAGCGCAATCCCGCAAAGAGAGGGTGTTGGAAGCGCGTTGCACTCCCTAAAAGGGGTGGGTGGGGGGGGGGGGGGGGGGGGGGGGTAGCATACACACACCCAAGGGGAAAGCACGACACTCACCCCCAAGGAGGTGATGCGTGATCTGCATCCCCATTGGGGGTGTGCACAACGCACATCCCCTAGTGGTGAGATCGCCTATGGGCGGCGTTGTGTTGAAACTGTTGAAATTTTTGTGTGCTACCAATCAAGGATACCAAAAATGAAGAAAGACACCTGTAATATGTACTTGGCAACAATATTACAACAGAACACGGCTGAATACAAGTTGCATCCAACTTGAATCACAACAGCCAATAGTAGTAAAGAACTTGGTCACGGACAAGGTCCGCTTCTCCTCCCGAGCACACCGTGCTGGTGATACTCGTCGCCTCGATACTCGTCACGGATACTCGTCACGGTGATACTCGGCACGACGATACTCGTCACCGATGCTCGTCACCGATGCTCGTCACCGATACTCATCACCGATACTCGTCACCGATACTCGTCACGGTAATGCTCTGGTATCTCTAACTCGCTCAGAGTTGATGATACTCGCCACTTCTGATGGCTATACTCGTCACTCTCAGAGTATATACTCGGCACTGTCAGAAGGTCTGGATTCGTTACTCTTTAGGGGGGTACCCCTCTATTTATAGGCAACTCAAGGGGGGCGAGTATGCCGATACTCGGCACGGATACTCGGCACGGATACTCGTCACGGATACTCGGCATGGATACTCGTCACGGATACTCGGCACGGATACTCGTCACCGATACTCGGCACGGATACTCGTCACCTGGATAGTCGCCACCTGGATAGTCGCCACTATCCCAGCATATACTCACTTCACAAATCTAACACTCCCCCTTGAAGTGAGCTCCGGGAACAACTCCAAGCAACGAGCGAAGCCTCCGGAACGGCCCCGCAGATAGGGGCTTTGTGAATATGTTCGAAAGGTTGTCTTCGCTCCGCACATGCTCCACAGTGAGCAAGCCACCCAGCACCTTCTCTCTGATGAAGTGATGCTCGATCTCTATGTGCTTGGTCCTCGCATGACACACTGGATTGGTTACCAGTTTCAATGCACTCTCATTGTCCCCGCGAAGCACAGTAGGTCCGCTGACCTCCTCATCCACATCCTCCACTAGTCTCCTCAGCCAGACACACTCCTGAGCTGCTAAGGACGACGCCTTGTACTCGGCCTCCGTGGTAGAAAGGGAAATAGAGTCCTGCTTCTTGCTACACCACGAGATAGCAGCAGCTCCACACAAGAACACGTAACCTGATGTCGACTTGCGATCATCAGCGTCACCTCCGTAGTCTGCATCCGTGTATCCGTGCAGCTTGAAGTCAGACTTCTCTTCATAGGACAATCCCATCTCAAGGGTGCCCTTCACATACTTCAGAATCCCCTTGGCTGCCTCCAGATGAGGCTTCCACGGCTCCTGCATATATCGACTAACTCGGCCGACAGCAAAGGCGATGTCCGACCTTGTGATAGTCAAGTATATAAGACTCCCTACCAGAGCCCGAAAGATCTTGGGATCAGGAAGAATCCTCCCTTCTTCCTTCCGAAGCTTCAGCCCAGCCTCCAGAGGAACGGAACTGCTCTTCCCTTCTTTCATGCCGAATCTTTCGACGATCCTCTCGGCATATGTCCTCTGGGAAACATCCAGCCCGCCTCTTCTCTTCTCCACTGGGAGGCCAAGGAAATGATGCAGTTCACCAAGATCCTTCATCTCGAATCGTATGGAGAGCTGCTGTCTCAGCGCCGCGACCTCCTCAGGGTTGTTCCCTGTCACGATCATGTCGTCGACGTATAGCAGCACCAGCACGTGAAGACCTTCACTCTTCTTCACGAACATGCTGGAATCTGAGTCTGAGGCATCGTAGCCGCAGAACTGCAGATACTCCGCGATCTTCCCATACCAGGCTCTCGGCGCCTGCTTCAACCCATAGAGGGCCTTCTTCAGCTTGCAGACGTGGCGCGGCTGAGACTTGGACATGTATCCAGGTGGTTGCACCATGAATATGTCCTTGTCGATCTCCCCATATATGAATGCGTTCTTCACGTCCAGCTGTCATAGCTTCCACCCTCGGCACGCCGCCAGAGCGATGACCGTCCTCACCGACGTCATCTTCACTACGGGACTGAAGGTCTCCTCGTAGTCCTCTCCATAGGTCTGTGAGAAGCCTCGAGCGACAAGCCTCGCCTTGTACCGCTCCACTTCTCCATCAGCCCTCTTCTTCACCTTGTACACCCACTTGCAGGTGACAAGTTTGATGCCCTCCACCATGGGAACCAGGTCCCATGTCTCATTCTTCTTCAGGGCCTCCATCTCCTCCTTCATGGCCTCGTCCCACTCCTTGATGCCAACAACATCCTCAAAGCGGGCAGGTTCCCTCTCGTCGAGTGGTCCTGCGAAGAAGCAAGAAACCAACCTCACGAAGTTCCCCTCCTTATAGCGAGCAGGCGGGACGATGGTCCGCTTCGACCTCCTCAAGGCTTGGCCACTATCTACCGCTCTGGTAGAATCCTCTTCTCCAGCTCCTCTCTGTCCTCCTCTAGGAGCAATACTCTCCCTGCTTCTAGAGATCGAAGCTCCCCCTGAGCCAGATGCTCCTCCTGAGCTAGATGGCGATGGGGCACTTGGAGAAACCTCCAACTCCACAGTAGGGTCCTCAGTGACCCACTCTTCTTCTCTCCTGCTCGATTCTCCACTCTCCGGCAGCACCACGGAAGAGACTCCCTGATACGAGATCAGTTCGTCAAACACTACGTCGCGCGAGACGACGAACTTGTGGGTCTGCGGGTTCATGCACTTCCAGCCCTTCTTCCTCTCGTCGTAGCCGATGAAGACACACTTCCTCGCTTTCGGCTCCAACTTGGTTCTCTCGGCCTCTGGAACGTGCACGAAGCAGGTAGAACCAAACACCCTCATGTGACTCACATTCGGCTTCTCTCCAAACATGAGCTGGTGCGGAGACACCATCCTGTTGGGACTCAATGGTAGCCGGTTGATCACATGGGTGGCACACGCCATTCCCTCCGCCCATAAGGCCTTGGGAATGCTCTTGGCATGTAGCCAACTCCTGGTAGTCTCCACCAGATGGCTGATCTTCCTCTCAGTCACCCCATTCTGCTGAGGGGTGTGAGCGCAAGAAAGCTCCCGCCGAATGCCGAACCTTCTGCAGAAGGAAGCAAACGCATTGGAGGTGAACTCCCCTCCATTGTCGCTTCTCAGCTTCTTCACTCTGCGATCCAGCCTCCCTTCCACAAGTTCCTTCCACTCTTGGAACTTCGTGAATACTTCTGACTTCTCTCTCAGAAAGTATACCCACGTATAGCGGGTGTAGTCATCAACCAGAACCAGCGCATACTTATTTCCTCCATAAGTAAGGGTGGCGCACGGCCCCATAACATCAGCATGTACGCACTCAAGAGGTGCCCTACACCTGGTCTCCGATTTGTCAAATGGAAGTCGATGTGACTTTCCAAACTGACAACCTTCGCACACATGGCCGTCGTCGCAAGAAGAGAGATGAGGTAGGCCACTCACTAGGCCCTTTGCTGCCATCATCTTCAGCTTGTCCATCCCCACATGACCCAGCCTCTCATGCCAGATCACAACGCTGTCGTTCGTCTTCAGCTTGTCCACGTAGGCACTTGCAGACAGAACATACAAGTCCTTCACCCTTCTCCCGGTGAGTGTGACGTCAGCATCGACAGACGATAGGTTCTTCAAGAACTTCACCTCCTTTGGTCCAAACAGCACGTGGTATCCAGCATCCACGGCGTTCGCCACTGAGAAGAGGTTCTTCTTCATGCCAGGCACGTGATAGACACTCTTCAGTGTCACTGGCTTCTCTATACTCCCAAGGGACACCTTCCCTTCTCGCTCCACTGGATGCACCGTATCATCCGCAGTGATGATAGTATCTGATCCTTCATATGCTGCCGAGGAGGCAAACTTCGACATATCTCCAGTGAGATGATGCCCGCAACCGGAATCCACTATCCAGTCGTCCTCGAGGTTGATGGAGGCTAAGACATCGACTGACGTTGCCGTCATCTCTGCCAGGAAACAATTGTCCCCCCTCTCACCGCCCTGGTGACCTCCACCTCTTCCTCCACCTCTTCGATGGTCTCCACCTCTCTGATGGTCTCCACCTTTCTCAGCAACATGACCGGCCTGCAGATTAGACCGACAATCCTTTGCCATATGCTCGTACTTCTTACAGGAAAAGCAAAGGTATCTCCCCTTCTCGTCACGGGCAGGAAGGAACTTCCCCCCATCTCCCTGAGATGACGTTGAAGGTCCCTCTCGGGGGTTCTTCTTCCTCTTGTCCCAGGATCTCCTCTTTCCTGAGAACAAGGCCTCGCCATCTCCTCCTGAGATGGATACTCCCGCCATCTGCTTCGCCAAGCTCTCCTGTGACGATAGCAGGTTCTCTAGCTCCAGAAGGGAGGGCTGAGTAGCCCATCCTTGCACGGAAGTAACGAAGGGGACATACTCCCTCCTCAAGCCTCGGAGTATGTGCCGCTTCAACTTCGCCTCTGAGATTGGCTCTTCAGGATCCAAGGCCGAGATCTCCCCACATAGGTTCTTCACCTTCAGGAAGAAGGTGGATATCGCTATCTCGCCTTGAGTCGACTTCGCCAACTCATTCTCCAGGAATTGTAGCCGCGCCACATTCTTCTTGTTGAATAACCCATCGAGGGCTATCCAGATCGCAGACACTGACTTGCAACCTATGATGTGGTCGAACAAGTCAGGTGATATGGCTCTCTTCAAGGTGAACTCCGCCTTGGCGTTGGTCTTCCTCCAAGCTCTCACAGCTGGACCATTATCACCGGCAGCTACTACTTCCTCTTGCTCCCCACCACCAACAACCTCCCAGAGATCCTCTCCAAGAAGGTAGCTCTCCATACAAGACATCCACTTCTTGTAGTTGGTTTGAGTAAGCAGCTCAATACCAAGTCCCCTAGCATACCCTCATCCGCCGTCCATTTTGGATTCTCAACCTTGAACCTTGATAGCACGCGCTGCTTCAGCAACCTTCCTCTGATACCATGTTGAAATTTTTGTGTGCTACCAATCAAGGATACCAAAAATGAAGAAAGACACCTGTAATATATACTTGGCAACAAGATTACAACAGAACACGGCTGAATACAAGTTGCATCCAACTTGAATCACAAAAGTCAATAGTAGTAAAGAACTTGGTCACGGACAAGGTCCGCTTCTCCTCCCGAGCACACTGTGCTGGTGATACTCGTCGCCTCGATACTCGTCACGGATACTCGTCACGGTGATACTCGGCACGACGATACTCATCACCGATGCTCGTCACCGATGCTCGTCACTGATACTCGTCACCGATACTCGTCACGGTAATGCTCTGGTATCTCTAACTCGCTCAGAGTTGATGATACTCGCCACTTCTGATGGCTATACTCGTCACTCTCAGAGTATATACTCGGCACTGTCAGAAGGTCTGGATTCGTTACTCTTTAGGGGGGTACCCCTCTATTTATAGGCAACTCAAGGGGGGCGAGTATGCCGATACTCGGCACGGATACTCGGCACGGATACTCGGCACCGATACTCGTCACGGATACTCGGCACGGATACTCGTCACGGATACTCGGCACGGATACTCGTCATCGATACTCGGCACGGATACTCGTCACCTGGATAGTCGCCACCTGGATAGTCGCCACTACCCCAGCATATACTCACTTCACAAATCTAACAGAAACAACGCCCTCTTGGGGCTGCCGCACGCGGTGTTGGCCCTTGCGCTCCATGCACACGTAGCGGGGCCATGGAATGGCTCGCGCATATGTGCATCCCGACGTTCGTTTGGGAGATTAATCGGACTCGAAATTGCTTAAGAATAAGCCCCCTGGAATTGTATCGGCAAGCCTGTCAAGGTTGCGACAAAAAATCTTAAGTTCGACTGAGTTGTTTTTGGGGAACCTCATCAAATGCCCACCAATTTTTGGAGGTTATTTTTTGCATAAAATGTGCCCTTTTTTCTGACGGTCGTATATTTTTGGGTGTGCCTGTATGTTTGTTCGATCTGTGCATCAAAATCGTTCTTTCATTCAGGTCGGTTTGGCGTGTTTGCTTGGGCAAATTGCGGTGCTTCGTGCGGTTATATGCTTGCCATTTTATGCGATACCGGAAGTCGGTATTTGTGCTTTGAGCTTGCTATTTGGCGTTGACGCTAGGGGTCATTGCTGCAATTATGTGCGCTACCCGATATTAGCACCAAAAGTCGTTGTTGGGAATATTTCCCACAATATTCCTGATTTGAAGAAGTCCTGAGGATAAAGATAAAGTCACCTTGTATTGGATCATTGTTAGAGTTTTGATGTGACATACATAACTAAAGTGCATGGCTAATGTATGGTTAGACTTATAGTCACTCAAACAAGGTTTTTCCTGTGTAATCCTTCATGGTGCAAAACACATGTTGACTTATGCCCTAACACTATATTAGACTTGCCACTAACAAGGAAAACCCAATTGAAAATGGTTTGGATATCATGCTGCAAAGTTAGCCAACAAGTTGAGTTAAGCCACTACAACATTTATATATGACCAACGCCGACGCTTTTTTTGCAGCATTTTAATAAGCGTGACTAAAAATTTATTCACGGTATACTTTTAGCGACGTTTATATAAAAAACGCCGCAATTTACTATATATAGCCACATTCTTTTCTAAAAGCGTCGGCGTAGAGTTATGAACAAAATTCGATTTTAACGGACTTGCACGCACTTTAGCTTTTTCTCTGATGTCGTAGCGTCTAGGGTTTTTCTTGTGCTTCCCACTACAAGAAAACAGAGTTTTGGCCAGGGCAAATTGTCCTGGCTAAAAGTCCAAAACCGTGGCTAAAGATTATTTGCCACGATCTAGTCACGGAAAAAATACGTGGCTAAAGGTCGCGTGGAGAAAGGTTTTTAGCCACAGATTAGCCGTGACAAATAGTATTATCCACGAAAAAGTAATGTCGTGACTAATACCTGGACTTTTAGCCACGGCTTTCCCTCCTGGCAAAAGCTTCTCAATTACGTTAAATAGACTATTTGCCACGACTTTTGGCTGTGGCAAATAATCTGACTATTGGTCACGGTTTGAAACCCTGGCTAATAGTAATTTCGATATTTTTAAGAAATTTATTTGCCACGGTTTTAAACCATGACAAATAATAAATTATGCTTTAAAAAAACAGAAATTATGCTAATTCATATTGGCATATCAGATACTCAACCAATGTCTCAATAACAAAACCATTAAAACTTTTCCAAAAAATATCACGATAGAGCAATGTTTGTCAAATTGAATAACAGCAGAATAACATAGTTTCAATATTATCATCAGCAGAGCACCAATTCTGAGATCCCCAATTCATCAGAGCAGGGATATTATCTATTATGAAGTGATTTCATCGAAACTACAGTCCGCATAAAAATACACACTATTTTAAGTCCCTATTTCATAGCGATGAGCGCGCTACTCCTGGTATAGGCCTGCAAATACCAAGAAAAATATCCCATCAAAACAAAGGGCTACAAGCCTACAAAGCTCTCTTGCTCAAATGCTTCACTGCCATTTTTGCACCCAAGACTAATTGAAAACTTCCATAAAAATCAAGGAAAGAACAAAACCACAAAACATTATAAAATTGAGATTATTTTAAATTGAGATTATTTTAAACATTATGAAAAAATTACAGCAATGGCAATCTGTGAAATCTTCAACATGGTATAGCAAATGATCATCTAAAAACAAATATATGTGTGATAGCAAACCCAATAAGCCAAAAGTCCAAGATGCAGTTTGTACATATTCAAAACAATCTGTAAAGCCAGTACCTTCCATCTTGAGCACCATCCCAAGGATAATTTGCTGAGAATAGATATGGTGTTCATTCCGTGGGAATAGCCTTCTCAAAGTCCATGTTGAGTAACCTATCAGCCTCATCTAAGACCTATTATAATCCGAATAAACAGATCAGCCTAAATTCCCAATAAGAATTGTAAAATCAAAATGAATCGATATTAATAAGAGCTATAGGAATCGGCAATTACATATAAAAAAAAAGACCTAGGTAACATTCCCCAGAAAAAATAAAAACCAACACATAAAAAAAAAACACTGACATTGATATACTTAGGTATTTATTCCTACAGTAGTCCAGCACAAACAACATTTTGAATACCTCACCACTGTCATGATTTGGATCATTACAATCAAGCTTCACAACGGAACCGTGTCTGTAGAAACAGGTAGGAAGGGAAGAACTAAAGAATAAAAAACCGATGCTACACAAATTATTAAGGAGAAACTAAATTTTGTTGAGGCGATGGAATTCCCGAACCTAAAGCATGAATAAATCTCATTCACCTTATTAATTAAAGTGCTAAATGAAATATTTATTGATGTGAGAGATTGCGGAGACTGTAGGATAGTGGGCTTTCGGTGAAGCCTGATGGAGGCAGTAAGATCATCGGGGTACACATTCTGCAGAACACTGCAAATTCAAAATAGTTAAATTAGTATGTAAAACTTCAAAAAAATTAAACCAAAAGCCTAAAATTCAAAACAGTAAAAATAAACACCATAATTTTTGAATTCATTTTCAAAATTTTGAAAATGATTTGCTCATAAATTTGAAACTGCTTTTTGGATGAAGCCAAGCACATTCAAATTGTTTTTTTGCTGCACACAATTCATTACAAAAACTAGCATTATTTTACAAAGTCATGAGTATAGAGTCTCCAATTAATGCCATCAAACTGTGAAAGTAAGAAAAGTTATGTTTCCTTAGAGAAACCAAAATCGTATGCTTACACATGTATCCAAGATTAAACTAAATCATATACTCATGTTTTAATGGAAAACTAAAACTAAAAATAGAAACTAAACTCATAAACTTATGCAATCAATGTGTTACCGAATAGGAAGGTCAATTGTGAGTTGCAAGCCCATTTTTTGGAGAATCCCTGCCAATCCATTTTAAAAGAAACCACAAATTCAATTATAACTCCCCAAAATAAGAAGGCAAAAAGTTAACATTATGACGATAATACATCATCCTTCAAATTTAAACTAATGCCTCTAACCTTGAGTTTACCTTGAGTTTCTCAAAGGATAGGAATAGAACTCAATAACTAACCACCATATTTTAAAGTTCTAAGAAACATCTTACTTACATGAACTTGCTGAGCCAGAGCGCTTAATCCAAACTGATTTATTTCTTCAGAATCATCTCACAATTTCCCATAAGACAATAAAATGTTAAGAAAAATATTTCTCATCTAAAACTGATGAAGTGCCTTTGTATCATATCACAGTAAAACTCCACGCCACAATATTAGACAAAGTGTCTTCAGTAAAACTCCAGGGGTCAAAATTAGTATATTGGAATTCATGAGATTGTTTTTAAATTTGATTGCATATATGTGTATCAACAGAATTCATATAACTTTTATATTTCTCTAAAGAAGCGGTGATGCCCAACTTTTCTTTTCTGTTGTATCAAAAAGAGTCTACCAAATAGAACAAGTTCTTGCTGACAGGACAACTTTCCAATCATTAAAAAAGATCATGAGAAGGAAAATAAAAACATAAACATTTTTTAGAAAAACATAAACATTTGTTGGAGGATCTTCATGGTAATGCCATTGAAGTAAACTCTTAGACACCAATTTGATATAGTTGCGTGATGAATATCAGGAAATAAATTACACAAAATACGAAGAGCATGAATCTTGATAGCAGCACATTTTAAGTATGAAAGAAATGAATATAAACATGTGTTAAAAATTAAAATTAATGGTGTTAAAAATGCTTACACTTTAAGTCTCATGCCCGAATCCTGCAAAAAAGTGCAATAGGTCTTCCAGAAATACGTCTCTTTCTTCATATCAATGTCATCCCTCCTCGATGGAGAATTTTCTTCAATTTCCTTCCTTGAAAAGTACCATCTAGCCCCATAACCATGAAGATCCTCCAACGAACTGTTAAGCTGTCCATTTTTTTTCCATTCTACTGACTGAAGAATCATCGGTTACACATCCAGCCATATGAATCTTGTTTTCAAGTAAAATTTATGGCAGCCGATATTGGTAACCAGAAGTTTAGGGTTCGTTTGGCTCGGCTTATTTGCTCCGGTGAGTTTGGACAAAATCATCATTGTCATAGAATGTATGTTTGGTATGACAAATGTTACTATCATTACCAAGAAAAGACACTAGTTATAAGCATAAAATGTTTGGTATGACAATGACGTTTTTGTCCAACCTCACCGGAGCAAATAAGCCGAACCAAACGAAGCCTAAGGCTTCGTTTGGAGACACTTGAGGCATAAAAATATCAAACGTATAACATGTAAGTTTTCCTAAATTTTATTAGAAATTCTAGATTGTATAGGAATCTAAGTCAGTGTTGCTTGACACACAATCTATCTCATTAAAATAAGTGGAATGAACCACCGGTGTATACTAAATATAAGAAAAGTGAGGCCCAACAAAATGATCGGGAAAAAAAATTTGTTGGACATACTATTTAGTAGGATTTGGGAAAGAAACTATCACAGGCCACGCCATAATTGAACATTGTACAAAGACGGAAAAGCACGTGCATATACACGCACATGCAACTTCGCGTTTGGAAGAAGCTAATCGTGCAGAGATGGCTTTAGTGCTGCTTTGTTCATGTGATGCAGCTCCCAAAAGAGATGATTTGCAAGGTGCCAAAATTAGCCACCTAAAAAAATGTAGGTAGACTTTCCAAATGTGATAGATCTTCAAATCATTCATCTCTTCGCCGGAATAGTTTTTGTTTTCTTTTCAATATTACAAAGTGAAGGGGAGCCTTGGCGCACTGGTTAAGGTGTCGCTGTGTGACCTTGAGGTCACGGGTTCGAGTCCTGGACGTAGCCTCTTGCAAAAATGCAGGGTAATATTTGCCTACATTTCACCCTTGTGGTGGGACCCTTCCCCAGACCCTCGCTGCGCGGGGATGCTTTGTGCACCGGGCTGCCCTTTTTTCCAATATTACAAAGTATCATGCAATTTTGGACCAAGATCTTAAACCACAACAGCCACTCGATCCAAGCTGGACCTTCACCAAATCACCCCAATGGACAAACCCATTCTGAACTAAAAATCTTTAGCCTATGGGAGAGGATTACTAACATATTTTAGATATGATATATGATGGAGAGTGAACCCAATATACTAAGGCTCTGTTTGGGACAGCTCTAGCGGATGGAATATCTGCTAATTGAATAGAGCTTTTGGAATAGAGCTTTCAGAAAATCTCTGATGAGAGAGCTGCAGACTGTTTGGAGAGTCTTTGCATAAGTGCTCATCGAATCTAGATATTTCATTTAAGTTGTTCGATGGAACAACTGTTTGAAAACTGTTTTTTTAACAAAATTTTGAAATATAATAGTTGTGAAAACTCGCGCGTCCGAGCAAAAAAATGGTCGCTCTGGTGAAAACGGCCGCCCGGGCAAAAAATGGACGGACGGGTGAAAAAACGGCCGCCCGAGAGAATAATAGCCGCTCGGGCGAAAAAATATGCGTCCGGGCAAAAAATGCTCATCCGTGCGAAAAAGGCCGCCCGTGCGAAAAACGGCCGCACGGTCGAAAAAACATCCATCCGGGCAAAAACTGCGTGCCCGGGCAAAAAATGCGCGCACAGGCGAAAAATGGCCGCCCGGGCGAAAAACGGGCGCAAGTGGGAAAACGCGCGCACGGGCGAAAAACCGCCTCCCGGACGAAAAACCGCTGCCCGCGCGAAAAAACGCCCTCCCGGGCGAAAAAACCGCCGCCCGCGCGAAAAAACCGCCGCTCGCGCGAAAAATGGCCGCCGGGCAAAAAACGCGCGCCCGGGCGTAATACGACCGGCGGGCGAAAAATGGCCGCCCGTGCGAAAAACTCGCGCCCGGGCGAAAAAACGGCCGCCCGGGCGAAAAAAACGGCCGCCCGGGCGAAAAAACGGCCGCCCGGGCGAAAAAACGGCCGCCCGGGCCAAAAATGGCCGCCCGGGCGTAATACGGCCGGCGGGCGAAAAATGGTCACCCGCGAGAAAAATGGCCCTCCGGGCGAAAAACTCGCGTCCGGGTGAAATACGGCCGCCCGGGCGAAATACGACTGCCCGAGAGAAATACGGCCGCCCGGGAGAAATACGGCCGCCCGGGCGAAAAAACGACCGCCCGGGCGAAAAAACGACCGCCCGGGCGAAAAACAGCTGCCCGGGCGAATAACGCGCACCCGAGCGAAAAATTGCCGCCCTAGCGAAAAACGCTCGTCCGAGCAAAAAAATTGTCGCCCGGGCGAAAAATATCCGACCGGGCGAAAAACGCGCGACCGGGCGAAAAATGGCAGCCCAGACGAAAAACAGCCGATCGGGCGAAAATCTGGCGCCCTGGCGAAAAACGCGCGCCCGGGCTAAAAACGACTGCCCTGGCGAAAATTACGCGCCCGGGCAAAAAAAATCTCGCTCGGGCAAAAATAACGAGATTCCGGGCGAAAGATGACCGCTGGGGCGAAAACAGGTGTCCGGCCGAAAATGCTGAAGTTGTATGCAACGAGGTGGAGAAAAAGCTAAAAATAGAGAAAACGGTTTTTAGAAATCTATGTTGGACTGGCTTTTAAAACAGCTTATTTGAAGAAGCTCTTTTCAAGAAGTTATACTAGAGAGCTGTCCCAAACAGTTAAAAAAACAGCTCTAGCGGTTGGAAAATAGATTTTTCATCCGCCCGAGCTGTCCCAAACAGAGCCTAAGCAAGTTGCCTTAAATGTTTGTACTTAAAGATATTTGCCTGCAATTAATACTATGGAAAACTTATAATAATAATAATAGATCTTTCCTTTCAGATTAATTTTGATTTGTTTGTCCCATTTTTTCCATGTGTAAAATTCTCTTCGAATAATTTTGTTGCATACACTTAATATTCTTTCTTAAGTTGGAGCGAACTATTTCCAAGCTAATCTCATTTCTTTCTTGCAGGCATTCCTAATTTTAAGAACTCACTAGTATTCAGTTCCAGTGCTCAATTTCTACTTTACTACTAATTTCACGACACGACAAGTTTCGTTCTAATTAAAATTTAGCCGGATGCAGAAGCCAAGTTCTTTCATCCTACTGGCACCACACCAGCAAAGGGGAAACAATGCCACATACATTTTTTTTTCTATTTTATATTATCATACCTGCTATATTATGTGGTCAGTGGGGCAGTCGGGTTGGGTGACCGAAAGTAATTTAAATTGCAAGTTACAACTTTAAGATTTGCTTTCCACGAGTGTGTTTTATTCGTCCTCATTGCTCATTACAACTTTAAACACACCAGTAATTAGGGGAGTATTAATTTTATACACTTTTTAGTTCTAGCTCACATAAAAAACTGAGCTTTCAAAACAATACAAAAATCCAAAAATATGGGTATCTAAGAAGAAGAGTATGCTGGTTTTTCCTACTAACAAAATTGAATTTGCTTAGTCAAATTAATGATTTATTAGAACTCAAAACTAATACATAAAGTTCTAGTCCTCATCAGCAGCTTTTTTAGTTAGAAATCATGCCAAAAGAGTAAAAGCCGGTATGCTAATAGATTATTTAAAACTTAATAGCTACACTAAATTTGATGGAATTTTTTTTAGCAAAATGGTAAAGAAGAGGGGAAAAAATTTAGTCATGCATATACCAAAGCCACAACAAGATATTTAGTTACAATCTAACTATTTGATGTGCGAATGAGAACAGATTTCAGTGAAAACTGAAGTCAAAGATAGGGCTTGAAGAAACCTGAAGTGCGAAGGGGATTCGAAGGAATCTGATGTGTGAAGGAGAACAAATCTGTGGCGTGAACAGATCTATGGAGGAGAAGACGGCGACACTGCTCCGCTGGCCCGCTGGCCCGCTCGTCCTTGCTCAGTGCGTCGTTCTCGTGCCCTAATCACTCTGGAGGAGAAGAGGGATGGAGGAGCGCGTCGTTCTCGTGCTCTCACGTCTCACCGAATGGGGGAAAATAGAAAAGGAGCGCCTCGTAATAAACATGGGTTTAGGGTTCTGTCGTGGCTAATATTGAGTATTAGCTACGGTATTTTCTTGTCGTGGCTATTACCTGCGTATTAACCATGATTTTCTATTGTCGTCATTAATGCATAAGTATTAGCCACACATTTTTATGGCCGTGACTAAAACCTAATTATTAGCCACTGTTTTTCAATCATGGCTAATACAATTGTATTAGCCACGATTTATAAACTCTGGCAAAAAAAGTGTAGCTAATACTCATTTTTCTAGTAGTGTCCTCTCTCCCTCCTGGCAATAATCCGTCGTCACGAGGGTTTTCGGCAGGGTTTCTGCTGCGGGCAGGGATCTGATGTAACGGATGTTGTGCAAGGACGTGTCGCGCCGATTCTCAGCTAGATGACCTCACGACAAGGTCTCTATGTCATCAAGACCATAGCTATATCAGCTAGACATTACTTATCATGAGTATTGACTAAGTCATATCGTCCAGAAGAACCTATATCAGCTGGAAGAGTTCTAGACATACAAAGGCAGCTTATCAACTTGAAGCTTTGTAGATAGTGTATATCGACTAGAAGCTTATAGTAAGGACCTAAATCGTTACAATAAGTGCCAAAAATCGTTACAAAATCTCTTTAGTAACGAAAAAAACTTTAAGTAACGGTCCTCCTCTAAAGCTCGATGCTAAAAGTTCTTGTAACGAATGTATGCATGTCGTTACAAATAAATTAATTGTAACAAACGATACTTTCTCACCAAAAAGAGATTCTTCCTCACAATAAATATTATTTCGTTACGAATGTTTTTTTTTCACAAAAAAAAAACAGTTACGATTAAAACTATTTCGTTACAAATGGTTTATTTTTTCCTCACTAAAAATAAACTAACTTCGTTACAATAAAGTATAATAAACATTATTTCGTTACAATAGATTAAACAATAGTAACGAAAAAATCGTTACATTTGTTTTCCATTCTTCTTACTACAGCCAGTTCATTTATATATCAAAAATATTCCATTTTTATTTTTTGTGTACCTGAGATTATATTATAAATAATAATCTTGAAAACACACATATTTAATATTTTGTAACAAGATCAACATGTATTTATTCACACCAAAAAGTATTACATATAGTACAAGTTATTATCATCTCTTCTAAAATAATACAATATTACATTACAAGATCAACATGTTTCTAATAAATCTTCCGTCATTTTTCGAAAAATGAATCGTCCATCACTTTCTGACTAATGAATCTTTCGTCATTTGCCGGTCAATGCTCGAGCACCCTATAAATAAAAGAGAGCAATTAAGATCACCCTACAAATAAAAATAATATCTCAAATAATAACACCAAAATTGATAATTGTAGACATAGGTTTGCCATCATAACATAACTATGGAATACTTATAAGACACCATTGGTATTTGGAAGACTTATAGATAGAGGGTAGTTAGAAAAAAATTTACCGGGAACAAAACTGATCTAGGGAATCAAATGATCACCTAAAAGAAACAAAAAATCACTTCTCTCCAAAAGTGAGTTGCAGCAAGGGGAAAACTACCCATAATTAGTTCTTTGCATTGGAAAATTTTTAAAGCAATACCTGGGTATATGCCCTTCAATCTTCATGCAATCATCACAACAAAACTATTAGTGAGAAGAAACTCTGATTAGCCAACAATTCCATTGTCAAAATTGTAAAACATTAAAATTACAAAAAAAACCTAAATATTTGACCCTGTACAAAGTGCTGAGATATATGCACTATACATATTGAAAATGGCAAGGTTGTTTTAGGCATAATAAAAATATGCAAGGTTGTTGTTTTTCATGCAATTCCTAACCGTGGCAAATAATAAATTGGGAATTTAAAAAAAAACTACATGCCCAACATGAAGAAATTATTCCACAACTAATAATGCTCAAAGTGTAACACCAAATCTAAATTATACCACAACATGATGAAATTATACACTCGTGAGTCATACAGTTCCAGTAACATAGTAGCAGTATTGGTAAAGCTCAGCAAAGCTCGCGTATGTGGATTTCGTCAAGACCTGTCTTATTCCTTCAATCATGTCCTTGAATGGCTGCAAAAAAAGGTTAGAAAAAAGGAAATACATACATCATAGGATCAGAGTCAATTATATATGTTTGTTTATGCAATTTGCATTTTGATGTTACCTGAATATCAATGGGAAATCTTGCTACTATATCTGAAAGTGCAGCGTCAAACATGTCATACGGTCGGCCTTCAAACAGATCCTTCAACCTTTTCTCCCAACGGTCGAGAGCGGTCGGAGTTTTGTGGGAAGAATTAGGTCCATCGACTAGCCCATCAGTTCTTCGACACCACATTGAGAATGCGGAGGAGGGTATAAACACCTTCAAATTTTGAAATCAGCATTCGATCATAACCATTGCTCCTGCATAGAACAAGAGTTACTGAATTGTAAATTGCTCTTTAGTCATCTTGGAAATAGAACATGATTAGACTCATACAACTAATTTTGTTTTATTTCTAATAATTTAGTAACAAGAGTACTTTGAATGTTGCATTTAGTTATCTTATGTAATGACTGCAACATCAGTCAATCAAGAGTTAGAAGGAATGGAGTAGATTAAATTGTGTTATATCAAGTTTGTGATGTGGGCATTATATGATTAGGTGGAGGAATCTAGAGCCATCTTGAGGAATCAAAATGTGCAGAGGATTGGATTGGATTGGCACCCCATTCTTGAGGAATCAAAATAAAAACAACTTATTAAGCATATCAGTATAAAAGTAGATGGATTATTGCAGGCAAACATTGTAAGCATGCCAGTATAAAAGTGGCCAAACTAATTCAGGTGGACTTAATTTGATAATTTTAACATGGCATATTGTAGCTTCAAATTACTTTTAAATTATAAAATACAACCCAGAACTCTGACACAACCCACATAACCAGTATATGGCATTCTAGAACATAGATCAGTAAACATTGACATGCCAAAAATAAAATGCAAAATCAATGAGGTTCATCATTCATGGTTTTTTTAGAACAACAGTGCATATCTGCCTTTGATTTTCAAACTGTGATGTCAGAAGATCATTGCATTGCACAAAAATCTGCCACAATAGTGAGAACAGGATTCAATACATAAGTCAAAGCATAATTTAAAGATTAAAGTATAAGATTAAATTTACAGCTTCAAATTTACTGTTGAAGAGAGCATCAAAAATTCTGGAATCGCCATATTTACAATTTTTGCATGTATCATCGGCATCTTACAATTGCTAGAAAATGGTAGCAGAAAATGCATGAATGAAGAGAACAAAGATAAAGGAGTCATCCGGACTGAGATTAGGACTTTCAATTCTTGAAGCAAGACAAGCAAAAACCTAATTAGAATGAAAGCTAGGATCACTGCTCAGTCAAGAACGCAGGTCGTCTAAAGCTATCTTATGATCAGAAAAATTCTACTCTAGTGGCGTTGAATACTTATAATATTTCTTAAGGTAGTACATGCGAGAGATTCATGAATAAACATAATAGGGCAGTGAGCACCTAATGCTAGCAGCCTTGTAGGTAAACTATCTTATGACAGATGTGTGTTGCTTTTAATTTTGCAGTTTACAGAATGGGGAATTGCGACATCATGATGGAATGTAGTTCTATGAAAATGGCAAGAAAAATAACGCGAGGACTCTGACATGGGATCTTGATACAGAATCAAATGATCTAGATAAAATATAAGGTAGATCCCAGGAACTAGTGGATACAACATTTTTGAAGCATTGATCTACATCTAAAGCTTCATCAAGTAAAAAAAGATGAAAATAACCAATTAATTACCTCTTCTGATGTATATCCCTATCCAGCATTTCCAGAACATACTCTTATAGATTTTTCGGGATGACCTTCAAGGCCTTTCGCTCCAACAAACAACTGTCCTGAGCGACCTTGTCCATCTTCTATTTTGGCAGCAGTATTAACAGTGGGTTTTTCCACTGTGTCTTCGACGAAAAATGAGGCAAAAAAGGAGTTATTGACATAATCTACCGTCCCCAGCACAAGGGACTCATTCCATCTATTAATATTTGCATTTACTCCAACTTGAGACAGGTGCTCCTCCAGTTGCGGATAAAATGTATTAAACGGGGCCACCTATAGGAGAAAACCAGAGGAACAAAATCTATGACTCATATATTTCCTTCGAATTAATATTGACTATACAATCATTGACGCATAAACATAGGCTCACATGCAATTTATGATTATCTCCAAGAATAAGGGGAGTTCGATTAATCCCCAAGAAAAAGAAACATTCACGGCAATTGACAATGCATATGCGCTTTGCAGCAGTTATAATTTGCACTCTCTCGCAATGCTCCACCCTCACGGCCTGCAAGTTTAAATTAAAGCAATAACATCAGCAGTCAGATAAATGGCGTTCAACAGAATCAGATAAATATGACCTATACACGGGAATGTAACACATAAAAAAGTGTTAAATGAACAAGCACCGCAGCAAAATAAGTAAAAGCAAGCCCACTTCAAGATAATGCCAATCCATGATGGTGTATTTGAGTACAATCACAGAAGAACAACAACAAGATTGAACGAATTTGTTATTCATGTGATAAAATGTTCGGAGTCAAATGAATTACAGATTCCTACAATCTTAAAAGTTTGCATTCATTTTAGTGCATGTGGGCTTGTTATGATCTAGATTCATATCCATAGAATTTTTGGGCTTGTTATGATAACAAGGGAAAGATCCAACCAAGACATAATAAGGTATGTGCAGAGAACAAACAAACAAGGGCTAGTTTTTCAAGTCAACCTCACCTTTAAAAGATGTCCCATTGCATCAGATGCTTGCTTCACTACTGAAGCTTTAGAAATACCCTCCACTACAGTCTGACTCAATCCAAAATATCCACCAGGTAAACCTTGGAGTTGCAGCTTTGCTTTGTTTGTTGAGTCTTCCGCCATGGTGACATCCACTTCATTAATGCCTCCTATTCCAGTTTATATGGTAGGTGATTTATCTGCAGCTGCAATGTGCTCCAATGAAGTTGATATACATTGCAAAAGCCAATCAAGTATCTTACTGGCAGAAACTGAAACAACAGACATATTTGCATCACTATTTTCAAAAAAAGGGAACAGCTTGACTAAGTGGTACTCCTGCATGGCCATTATCAGTAAACTGAATAAGAAGTCCAAGATGCTGAAAGCTGTCCAAAGTTAAAACCTGATGTGCATAACAGAACCATCATTGGGCCTAAAGGCGGCAACAATCACTAAGTATAAGTGTATAACCATAACCATCATTGGCCAAAAATAGAAAATTTAGTGCACAGTCACAACACCAGGCAGTGAAAACAAATACAATATGCATACCTGGAGAAACTGTTCTGGCCAAAGCAAGACCTGCAATACATACCCAGCAGCAAAATGTCAAATAGTCTAACACCCCACTAACAAAACCTACTAATCAGTATATAATCGGCAAAACAGAATCATCCAAGCCAACAAACCAAGCAGATTCCCAAGCTTGGAACCAAAATACTAACAGTCATACACCAATCAAAAGTAATAAAATAGTCACAAAGCAGTGAACTAAAAAACTAACAGTCATAAACCATTTGACAACAAAAAAGTGCACCAAAAAGTTAATGGTGTGTGCATCAAAGTCAAGGAATTGCCCCAAATTTTTGCAGAACGTCTTTCTGACTTTCCATCGAACAATTTACTCCTTCGATAAGGGTGATCATTATGTAGATAACGATGATGTCCCATGTAGCATATCTTACTTCGAATTCTTTTAGAATCTGTATCATATAAACAAGTTGGGCATGCCCTGTAACCCTTTGTGGTCCACCCAAATAAATTACTAAGAGCTGGAAAATCATTGATTGTCCACAAAAGAGCAGCATGCATTTTAAAAGTCTCTTTGGTGTTTGTGTCATAAGTCTCACACCATTCCATAATTCTTTTAATTCTTCTATCAGTGGTCTAAGATAAACATCAATATCTTTTCCGGGCGCACGTGGGCCAGGAATTAATAATGACATCATAAGAAACTCATCTTTCATACCTTTGTATAACGGCATATTATATGGAATTAGCACAACTGACCACATACTATAAGAAGTACTCATATTTCCAAACTGATTGAACCCATCAGTAGCCAATCCAAGCCTAACATTGCGTGGATCTGCAAAAAAACTGGGATATTGTGCATCAAAACTCTTCCATGCAAGTGAATCTACCGGATGACTCAACGTACCTTCTATCTCTATATGCCTCTCAGTATGCCACCTCATGTCAGCTGCTGTTTTAGAAGACATATAAAGTCTTTGTATCCTTGGTGTTAAGGGGAAATACCACAAAACCTTTTGAGCAATTAATTTTCCTTTTCCTTCGTTATATTTCCAACGTGGTTCTTCACACACAAGACACGCATCTTTCTTCTCATTCACTTTTCAAAATAGTGCACAATCATGTCTACACGTGTCTATCTTCTTATAGCCCAAACCTATACCAGAAAGAAGTTTCCTAGCCCAGTAAACAGATTTTGGAATAAGATTACCTTTTGGCATCACGTCCTTTAGCAATTCAAGAAGCATGTTAATTGACTTATCTGACATCTTGTTCATTACTTTGATATGCAGCAGTTTAACAATGAATGCTAACAAAGAGTATTTTTTGCAACCTGGGTATAGTTCACGTCTGACATTACATAATAGACATGAAAAAGTTCTTGTACTATCTTCGTTAGAATGTTCTGGAAGTTCTGCATCTCCAATCTCATGTATCAAATCAACTAAATCATCGATGGCTTCAATATCATCGTTACTTTCATGACTTTGAGAAAGTCCACTATTGTTACTATTCGAACTGAACACAAAAGAACTAGTCAGTTTAGCTTCTCCATGATGTATCCACTCCTTATAATATTTGTAAAACCCTTTCAAATGCAAGTCTGCTTTAACTTCAATGAGGCTCTTTGTTTTAGTGTTTCGACATACATTGCATGGGCAAAGAATTTTATCTTCAAAGTAAATAGCATTTTCCCGTGCAAACTCTAAAAATAAATCCACGCCTCTAGTATAGGTAGAACTGAATCTATCTGGTTCATAAATCCAGCTTTTATCCATAGCTAACAAAAAAAGAATGGGATAAGACAATATCATGAAGATAAAAAACTAGTACATACAAATAAAAAATGGAAGAACACAAAAGAAAGTAGAAGATTAAGAGTATGCAACATTTGTGCCCAAATCACACTCACAGTAAGCACGTGGTTAAAAAAACTAGTAAAAAAATATTGATTTTTAATTAACATATTTTTATAAACAATCTAAGATCTTATTTGCCTAAAAAATATGATTTTTTTTAAAATCATCTGGCAGGAGGTTTTTGTTTTTGAAAATCCGGCCATAATATCTTTTTTTTTCGTTAAAATTCAGCCGTCCGATAACTAATTTGGCAGCCCAAAATCCACCTACACCGATAATAAGAAAGTAACTTCATGCACAGAAAAGAAGAAAGTAACTGCATGCACATAATCACCCTTCAGGACACATCAACACCTATCATTAATCAACATCACGCTCCTGCCATTAATTTTGTATCGACTAGATTTTTTATTCATGCTTGATTTTAATGCCGCTTAAGAAATTAAATTAGCATAATTATTTATGCATTTCACTTTTCTTTTCTTTTACCTATCGTATAAATGAAATATAAAAAAGGAAGGAAAACACAGTAATTGAAATGATAGAAGAAGAAGAAAAAAAGGAAGGAAAACACTAAAAAGGAAGGAGATGATAATTCATATGATTGAAATGAAGTGAAATAATTTCATGTGAATGGTAAGATATATATACTTTAAAAAAGCATAAAAGGATTGTTTCCATCCTCTGACAGCTACCACATGCACAATTGAGACAGCATCAGACCCACACCCAATATATTTTTCTCTACTTAATGCCCTTTCGAGGAATCCTTCGTCGGTGGTTATGAATGATTGACTTTTTTTAATCCTTTTGACCTTGGCTCTTTAGGAGCAAGTTAGAGAATGTAAGAAAGATAATCATCTGATTGATTCATTTTCAAGTAATCGAGCCTTATAAGGATTATCCCCAATTAGAGCCTTAAATTTTTTAACAATGATTATGAATGGAAGTTTATGACTATGCGATTACCATGAGGATTACCATGAGTAACATCATTCAAATGCAAACCATTTCGACAAATATAATGAAGAAACTAAAGAAGAAATGCAAACCATTTCAACACATATAAATTACGAACTAAAAAGAAACTAAAGAACAAATGCAAACCATTTCAACAAATTTTATGAAGAAAACCAAGAAAAAACGGCAGCAAAAAAATCATCACGCAAGAAGCAAGAGGAGTACTGGCGCCGATTCGCCGGAGGAAGAAGCAAGAGGATATACCTAAGCTCACGCTTCAGTCCTCCTTCGCTCTCAAGAGGAGTACTGGCGCCGATTCGCCGGAGGAAGAAGCACGTCGCAAGGGTTTCGAGGGTTCCTGGAGCAGCGCCAGGATGGATTGATAGGAGATATGCCCGATGCAGCGCCAGATCGAGGTATTGATATATGATATAATAAATTTTTTTATTGATATAATAATTTATTTTATTAATATAATAATTTATTTTATTGAAAATTTATTTTATTGGAATAAATTTTATTGGAATAATTTTTATTGGAGGGAAATTTCCCGCCAAAAATTTCATGCACAATATATATCATGAAATATTCTTTATTTTTTGCTCGAGCTCGAGAGATGGCTCGCGCGCCATCATGATCAAAAATATCTGAGCTGAAGCTCGAGTAGTAATCGAGCTCCAGCTCAACGAACTCGAGCTCGACTCAAAATCAAGATTGAGCTCTTGAACTTGAGTTCAAGATTGAGCTCATTGAACTCGAGCTCGACTCAAAATCGAGATTGTGCATGTGTGTGTGTGTGTGTGTGCATGTTGCATGGGGTCTGTGTCTGTGTCTGTGCGTAATCTATATTTGTTTGTGCATGTGTGTGTCTGTATCTGTATGTATGTGTGTCTGTGTGTGTCTTTGTTTGTGTGTGTTTGTGTGTGTGTGTGTGTACACAAATGTCTGTGTGTGTCTGTCTTTGGTGTTTGTGTGTGTGTGTGTGTGTGTGTCGTGGCGTAATTGTGTGTGTGTGTGTGTGTGTGTGTGTGTGTGTGTGTGTGTGTGTGTCTGTGACTGTGACTGTCTGTGTCTGTGTCTGTGTATTTGAATGTCTGTGTACGTATATGTGTCGGTCCATGTGTCTGTGTTTGTGTCCATGTGTTTGTGTCTGTATGTGTATGTGTCTGTGTACGTATGTATGTGTGTCGGTCCATGTGTCTGTGTATGTGTCAATGTATCTATACAAGTCTGTGTCTGTGTCCATGTGTTTGTGTCTATGTATCTATGTCTATATGTACATGTGCTTGTCTGTGTCTGTGTATTTGGGTTGTGTGTGAGTGTTTGTCTGTCTATGCATGTTTGTCTGTGCTTGTGTGTGTCTGTGTTTGCGTATCTATGTGTGTTACACCCCAGTCTGTGTTTGTGTGTTTGTGCGTGTTTGTGTCTTTGCTTGTGTGTCTATGCGTGTTTGTGTTTGTGTTTGACTATGTCCGTGTCTATGTCAGTCTGTATCTATGTTTGTGACTGTGTTTGTGTTTGCGTGTCTGTGTTTGTATGTGTCTGTGTGTGTGTGTGTGTTTGTGTCCGGTGAGAAAATTAAATTAATATTAAATTATTTTTTATTCAGTTGATCGAGCTTCTGAGAGCGGATGAAATTGAGCGGGGTAATTCTTACTTTTAAAAAATACATAAACGGATAAACCTTATTTAAAAATACATAAATCTTATTTAAAGCTCATGTGCATTGTCGGGCAATGTCAAGGCGGGGGTATTATGGAGCGGGGAACATGGGCCTCATGTGCACTGTCAGTTGATCGAGCTCCTGAGAGCGGACAAAATTGAGCGGGGGTAATTCTTATTTTAAAAAAAACATAAATCTTATGTAAAAAGTAAATTTTATTGAACAACGCGTTGTATTTATGAATTGATTTGACATAAATTTATGAATTTCATTACACATTTATTTTCATTAAATTAAAGCACGTGTCATCCATCAATCAAAAAGGCAATTGTTAACTGTTGGGTCCAGCGTTCCTTCACTTGACCCGTAGCGCCTTTCCGTTAATATAAAGATCAAGTTGCGCCTTCACCAACAGACCGGTCTTTTGGTCGAGTTGGTTGCGTTGGGTCCTCTCAATTGGTATCAGAGGAGGTTGCGGGTTCGAGACCGGGGGGCGCTGATAATTCCTGAAATTCTCTCTACCTGTGTGGGTCCCGGTGGGTCAGGCGGCCGGAGCCATGTGTCAAGCCACCTCTGAGCTTGCGGGCCATGTGGAGCACCTCTGAGCTTGCGGATCGTGCTTGACGCTGGGGGGGGGGGGGGGGGGGGGGGGGGGGGGGGGGGGATTGTTGGGTTCAGCGTTCCTTCACTTGACCCGTAGCGTCTTTCCGTTGATATAAAGATCAAGTTGCGCCTTCACCAACAGACCGGTCTTTTGGTCGAGTTGGTTGCGCTGGGTCCTCTCATTAACCGCACCCCAGTTTTGGCTATCCGCAACTCATTTATATGAATTATTAAGCGTTTTTTTTGGATATACGACTTGTACAAGCATTTTTAGGAAAAGTGTTCAACAGGAAAGTTGTAGATATCGTCGAGATCTACAACTTTCGTGCTGAACATTTTTCCTAAAAATGCATGCACAATGCGTATTTCCAAAAAATCGTTATAGTTACGCCCATGTTTCAATTCGGGCGGCAATACGTCTTGTGCGTGCATTTTTAGCAAAAGTGTTCAACACAAAAGTTGTAGATCTCGACGATATCTACAACTTTTGTGTTGAACACTTTTCCTAGCAATGCATGTACAAGGTGTATTTCTAAAAAAACACGTAATAATTCATATAAAAGGGTTGCGGATAGCCAAAACTGGGGTGCGGTTACCAATTGCCTATATATATGACATATATTTTCATTAAAACAATAAGCTCCCGAACAAAAAATGTGTGCGCTGACAAATTTATTTATGCTTCCGAGCAAAAAAGATAGAGCTAGCTAGTGCAATGCGCGCGACTGAAAAAACGTGCGATCATTATTTTTATTCAAAAATTATATTAATATGTTTTAAATTTTTTGATTTATTTTGTGCAAAACTTTATGAAGGGAAACACTACAAGAAAAATGCAAAATAGAAAGGAAATCTAGAAAGGAAATTTTTTTTCTTGTTAATTACCAACAAATTTAACAAGAAATGTTAATTTTGTCATTCCCAACAAAATTAGAAACAATAAATTTTTGTTGATAAATTAGAAATAAATATTTTTGTGCCAGATTTTTTGTTGCCGATTAGAATCAAATTATTTGCTTTTTAATTTTTATTGCTGATTAAAACAAATTTAGTAACAAAAATATGTCATTAAAATTTTGTTGATGAAATAATTATAAAATAAGCTCAAACCTAAGTACGTAGAATTATGATAATTAAATAAATGTAAAAATTATTTATAAGTTATAAACTAATATAATTAAATATATATGTTGCGGGTCGCACAGGGCTCTTCCGCGGTCCGGTCTAAATCAACCGCCTTAGCTCGAGTCGGTGCGCGCAAACAGTCAATGTTGACGGCAGTGGACAAGGAGACTTTTTACCGTGGAAAACCCCAAGGCGGGGTGAAAAACCACGTCGTCGAAGCTGTGCCGACTGAACTTCACTATTTTGCGGGAGGTTACAACCTTTAGAGAATTAGAGGGCGACAGGCCGCGCCTCTTTACAATTTTGGGTGAGAGAGAGATGTTCGGAGGGTGACAGGCCACCTCTCGCGATGCTGAATGACTTGGTAAAATATCCCGAGTGCTGGACCCTTCGGTTGCTGGACTGGACTCCTGAAGGATCGTGGCTTCGTTGGTGCTTGGAGCTTTGCCTTGGTCGGAGGCCTCATTGCACGCTGGGAGAGTGCGTGCCTTGGAGCCGAGTGCGCACGTTGGAGCCGAGTGCACACGTTGGAGCAGAGTGCGCACGTTGGAGAAGAGTGCGCACGTTGGAGCCGAGTGTACACGTCGGAGGCACGCTTGGAGCGGTCTTGAGAGCGGAACGCGCTGAGGCGCGCTTGGAGCGCGCTAGAAGGAGGCGCAAAGGGGAGGCGCGCTTGTGAGCGAGCAAGGAAGCGGGAGAGAGAAAATCCGTAGGAGGATTTCTCTGGGAGAGAAGAGGAGAGAGAGAGTCTGGATCCAAATGAGGACCCTTGGGGGTCTATTTATAGGCTCGGGGGGGGGGGGGGGGGGGGGGGGGGGTGGTTATGGTGGTTACCCGGCTATCCGCACACCGTAACCACCCCCAATATATTCATATTATATAGTTTAGGAGGCCATTATTTACTAGACGCATTCCGGCCCCGAAAATACACTAATCGCACCCCCCACTATGGGAAGCTACACGGGCGGTTACGTGGGTGGTTACCTACGTAACCGCCGCTGGTGATGGCGGAGAAAGCGGCCGGAGGCGGGGGAAGAGGAGAACGCCGGAGACGGCGGAATGAGGCCGCCGGCGAGGCGCTCCGGCCGGCGGAGGAGTTCGACGGCGGCGACCTGGACGGGAGGAAACTATTCCTCCCGTCCAGGTTTCTGGCGAAACCTGAAGGGGCCGACTCCCCCCCCCCCCCCCCCCCCCCCCCCCCCCCCCCCCCCCCCCCCCCCCCCCCCCAAGGGGGGAAAGTCGGCCGGACGGTGGCCGCCGTCCAAAGGGGACGGCGGTCGGGCGGAGGCCGCCCCTTGCAGGGGCGGCGGCTGGATGGGCGGCTGGAACTGCCGCCCGTCCATGGAGCAGGAGACGGGCGGCAAAACTGCCGCCCGTCCTGCTGGGAAGAACCGCCGCCGCCCAGATCCGGGCGGCAGAGAGGCCGACCATCCTGGACGACCGGCGGAGGCTGCCCCTTGCAGGGGCGACGGCTGGACGGGCGGCCGGAACTGCCGCCCGTCCATGGAGCAGGAGACGGGCGGCAAAACTGCCGCCCGTCCTGCTGGGAGGAAACGCCGCCGCCCAGATCCGGGCGGCAGGGAGGCCGGCCGGCCTGGGCGGCCGGCTGCGGCGGAGCGGCCGCTCCCTCCCCGGAGGAGAAGGGGGCCGTCGGGGGGAATCCATGGCAGTCGGCTGCCATGGTCCCTTGGAGATAACTGCACGTGCAGTTATCTTCCAAGGGGGATAACTGCACGTGCAGTTATCCCAGGGAAGCTCGTGCCCCCATGCAGAATGCATGGGGGCGCGTTCCCACGTGCGCGCATGTGAACGCGCGGACGTGTGCCCGCACACGACGCATGCGCAGGCGCGTGCGTCACTAGGCCGAGCGAGGTCGCGACGAGCCGATTTGTTCGTGACCGGGCGATCAAACCCGGGTTAGTACGACGTTTAGCGGGGGTAGCCGGTTTGATCGGGTCTACTTGGGGGAACCACATCAATATATAATATGTAATATATAATATATATTCAAAAAATTATATATTAAGTATATTTATCAAAGATTTCAAATTTTGTATATAATAATAATATAATTATTAGAGAATAAGAATAATACATATGTAATTTACGTTTTACATACATACACATATAAGTTATAAGTTGCAATTTATATGTTTCAAATTATAATTTATAAGTTACGAATAATAATTTACAAATTATAATTATAACTTATAAATTTTGAATTATAAGTTATAATTTATAAATTATAAATTTTGAATTATAATTTATAATTTATAAATTTCCAATTATAATTTATAATTTATAAATTTCGAATTATAATTTATAAGATATAATTAAAAATTTATAATTTATAATTTATTAATTATAATATAAATTCTAACGTTTATTAAAAATTAACATACTTCTAAAAGTTAGCAATATGGCTCCGTGGTTAGCTTTATATAGCAGCAATGGAGGAGGTCTTGTGTTCAAATCTCAGCAAGTGCATAATAAATTGTATAGATGTAATTCATAAAAGTTATATAAGATATAAATTTTGAATAAATATTTTAAATACCGAATATTTAATATAATCTTTGGATTAACTTCAAAATTTTTGATGGATAGTATTCCTTGTTGATTTAGATAGCAATAAATTGTTGTTGATAATTTGTTAGAAATTAGCAAGGAAAACTACTCTTGCTAAATTTAACTAGGCTCAAATTGGCCATAAATTATTTTTGTTCCTAAATTCATTGCTAATCTGAATTAACAACAATTTTTATCATTTAGCAAGGGATTCTCCTCCTTGCTATTTGATGTTTTTGTTGTAGTGAAATTTTCCTCCATATATTTCATTAATGTGAGAGGGAAGGAAATAGACAACTTAATAAACTAGAGGAAGAGAACGGCGCGCGGCGACAGCCGAGAAAGAGAACGACGCTGGCGGCGGCCGTGTAAGAGAGAGGTGACGGCGGCGGCGACCGTCGAAGAGAGGGGAGACAACGGCGTGGCGGCCGTACGTGAAAGACATTGCTACAGCTCGCAAATGGATGTTTGTGTGTTTGGTTGTCCGTGTCTGTGCATGTGTGTGCATGTGTCTGTGTTTGAGCCCCGCGCGACACATGCAATATGCGCTAGCTCTCAAGCAAAAAAAGAAAAACTACACGCACGAGAGTGCACTTGCGTGCGCGCGATGGTGCATTTGCGTGCGCGCGGGAGTGCATTTGCGTGCACGCGGGTTCGTGCGTGATTTTATTTTAATTCTAAAATTATATTAAAAAATTAATGTCATATTAATTTGCATTCATTTTTACATTTAATATATTTTTTATTTTTAGTTTTGTTTTGTTCAAAATTTTATGGAGGGAAATTTTCATCGGTATATTTCATTTATTCATGTGAGAGAGAGATAGAGCTGCATGGGAGAGAGACAGAAAAACTTTTATAAAAAATTAAAGATTTATAAAAAAAACCATACGCGAAAAAATACATGTCGCAATAGTACCACATATCTGCGACAGCCGCGCACGGATGTTTGCGAGCTGTAGGAGTACTGTCGTCGCGTTAGAGCACTATCGAGGTCGGGTACTGTCGCACGCATACAAATTTTTTTTTTCAAAAAAATAATAATAATAATTCAAAACTTTGATAATAAAATTGTACAAAAATTGAAAAATAAAATATGATATATTTTTTGTAACAAAACTTTAATAATAAAATATTACTATTAGTAAGTACAATGTATTTGTCACAAAAAACTTTCATGATATGGTTACAATTGATACTTATTGTGAGAAAAATTTTCTATTTGTAACGTAACATTAGTATTGTTACAAATACTTACAGTTATAGTAACGAATTAATTATTATTGTAACAAAATTTAAAATATTCGTTACAAAAAAGTTCTTTTTTTTTAACAACAAAAAAACTTTGTTACTAAATATAACCATTAGTAGCAAACTGTGTTTCAGTTACATTTCAGTCCTCACAACAAGTGCAGTTTGTTGTAGTGTTATGTCGACTAGAAGAGCCTTAGATAAATGTGGATCTTGCTTATCGACTAAAAAACCCTTCAGGTTGAACAGTGGATATCTACAAGAAGGTTTTTGAGCCTGTCGATTAGAGAAGTCCATATCGACTAGACAAGGTTGTCGACTTGAAGAAATCCTTATCAGCTTGATATCTTATATCGGCTAGACAAAGCAATATCGACTAGATGAGTAATATTGACTTGAAGATGGTTTGTCATCTAGATTTCAGATATCGTCTTGAATAGTAATATCGGCTTGAAGACTCGTTGTCGTCCAGATTTCAGATATCAACTGGAAGCTCAAAGTAGTGAACATTCATATCGACTAGACCATCATCACGATGATATGAAGACCTTTATCGGCGTGACTGAGTTAAAGTTCTCAGAAATTGAAATTACGTCGTCGTCGATTGCGCCAATGATATTGCAGCATTTAATAAATGAAATATTTGCATTTAATAAATTCGAGTATGACCGCTGGAGAAATCAAGGATATATATACTTAAGAGATTTATCTGGAAACCCTAACTTTTGAAGTGCCAATCGAGAAATCAAATCTCTAAGCCCTGAGAACCGAGAAAATCGAAAAGGAGCCGCCGACCAAGATCTATCTTAATTCTTCTCTAAGAATTTGCTACAATCATTTCTAATAGAGCTAAGAGATTCGTCATGATCTCTAAGTGCAGAGAAAATCAGATCCTGGAGGAGCAGCCGTCAAAGGTACAACATTCAACTTCTCCAGGTTTACTCAAGATATTCATTGCCTTCATTTCATTAAGAGCAAGAAGATTCTATTCAATAAAGGTTAGAGATCAGATCCATTTTATTTATAGAAGAATACTCCCCTCTATGTTTCAAGAATCCCTTTCTTTGGAGGAGTTGCTTTCAAGATCTGATCAAGTTGAAGCTTTCTTCAATAAATCTTCAAGAAGACTCAGCATCAAGTTCTGTATATTGAGTCTAAACTTTGTATTATCTTCTTTGAAAAGATATTTCTATAGGATTCCCTATGTGGCATCTGAGGTAGGGTTCTGTATGAGCCTGAGGTAGGATTCAAGATTGAATCTGAGATTTAGGAATTGTATACTCTGAGTTGTAGGATCATGTATTTGGGATCTAGGTAGGGTCCTGTGTGACCTGAGGTAAGGTTCTGGATTGAATCAGAGGTAGGATTCCAGTTGTGAATCTGAGTGTAGGATCCTGAGCTAGGAGATCTGAGGTAGTGGATCAGCTAGTATCCCTGAGGTAGGAGTGTGACTTCAAGTTATAAGATCTATGGATCTGAGTTGTTGGTGGATATTGTCGAGCTTAGCACATTGCTAGATAAGCGAAGGGGGAAAGTGGATGTACCCAAGATTGGGGAACCACTATATATTTCTGTGTTTGTCTTTTTAATACTTTTATTATTCTACAAATAGTTCTAAAAAGAAGACATCACCTATTCACCCCCCCCCCCCCCCCCCCCCCCCCCCCCCCTTATGTGAAGATTAGACTATCCATTAACTTAAAAGTTTTATCAGAGCTAGGTTGTTCAAAGAGTGCTTAACAGCTTGAACAAGATCTAGGATTCAAAGTCTAACCACCATGACTTTAGGAGGAAGCTTCAAGGAACTAAGTGTTGGAACATAGTTTACCGCATCTCTTTGGTTTGAGAATAACAAATCTCACATTATATTTGATCAATCTTATTTTGTGTTTATAGCCTACAAGAATTCACAGGTATGACACTAGAATGGTACAAGATGAATGGAATACAGAACCAGGGCAAAGATGCAAAGTTGAACACTAACACCAGACATTTATCAACAGTGTTGGCATTAGCCCTGAAATGTGCATGCGCGTTAAATGCAAATTCAAGTGCAAATGCAATGGATTGAATCAAGGAGATCACATTTTGGAAAGGATCTACCGCCGAGCGGTATCAATAACGTTGGGGCACTAGGAGGTGATCGATATGGACTATACATGATTGCAAGAGCAGATCGGGAATAAAATATATCTTGTGCCAGCGATATCACTAACACGGGCATTAATGTTGCCTAAATACAAAGGATTCCTAAATTGATGGATCACCTTCCCAGAATAAAGATTGACTTTAGTTCAATTCTCGGGCGCAAAACGATTGACTGGCCAAAAATATTGGCACCATGGTGAAAAAACGCACCCATGGGCAAAAAATGTGTCCCTATCGGGATTATCCATTCTTATATATATTAAAAAGAATTGACATTAGTTCAAAATGAATTCTATGAAATTCGTTAAAATTTCAATTCCAACGTTCAAGTACGTAAAACGTAATGAACAATAGAATTGAATTAGACCTTCAATTCTAATTTCAAAATCTCAAAATCTCAATTTCATTCAAATGTACGGACTCTTAGCCTCCGTTCGTTTGGCAGGAATTGAGATGCGGGAATTGAAATTGACTTCAATTCTAATTCTCGCAAGAATTGGAATTAAAGTCAATTCTAATTCTATTGTTCGGCTAAATGCAGGAATTATGTCACATGAATTAGAATTAGTAATTCCGATGTTCGGCTGTATCTCAGAATTCAATGGACGGAATTGAAATTTTAAATTTAAAACATTAAATTCAACTGAATTGAAATATCAGAATAAAAACATAAGTGCATATTATAAAAACATAAGTCCACAAAATGAAAACATAAGTCCACAACATAAAAAAACCGCAACATACAAAATATAAGTTCATATATAATCAACGAGTAAATGTAAGCGGAGTCAGGTCCTCCTAATTGGCACCGGTAAAGCCATGGACACGCCGCTCTTCGTGTCGTCAACACTGAACATATTGATAGCACGTATGACCTCATCCTCAGTCTGATCTGTAATAGTTGCAATGACCTCATATAGACTATCTTCCTTTAAGATCGGTGGTGGCGGCTGAGATGTCACACTGCTCTCATGATCCCTGTTCCTCGCTATTACAGAAACAACATCCGCAATAATATTCACCACAGATGTTGTGGATAAAGCACAGAATAAAATAAATCATAATGATGCACAATCCATCCACTAGCTGCATTGTTCCCCAAACTCTGTTGTTCGAGGAGAGTTGTGGATAAAACACAGTCCATCTATGATGTCCAGGGAACATATGATCGTTCACTTGCTTTGACACCTTTTCCTTTGCGTTTATCCATATGTTGTATGCACTTTAGTCAAGCATAAAATAAATTAAAGTGAACAAATTACAGTTATCAATAGGATTACACTATATTTATGTTGCTACAGTGGTTGCATCAAGAGACACTGTCTCTGTTGCTCTCATACGTCTACGACGCTTCTTTATTTCATCCATCTACATATAAACAAATATGCAATAATACACACACACATATATACAAACACACTAACACACTAACACACACATACACACTAACACACTAACACACACATACACACATACATGTGCATGAATATACCAATGACTTTTGATTGTGATACTATTTCACAAGCCTTTCAATTTATTAACTTGATTTGATTTTTAAAGACCTTAAGACCACCTTATTTACTACTGAATATGGTTCCATTGAATCTGCCTTCTCTTAGGTTCCAATGTTCGAAAAGATGGATGATCAACTCATGGATGCAATGTGTGATTGCTTGAAACCTGCTTTATACACCGAAGGGAGTTGCATTGTCTGTGAAGGGGACCCTGTAGATGAGATGCTCTTCATCATGAGAGGCAAGTTTCTCAGTGTGACCACAAATGGTGGAAGGGCCGGTTTCTGTAATTCAGATTATCTCAAAGGCAATGACTTATGCGGGGAAGAGCTCACATGGGTTGTCGATCCGCATTCGTCTTCCAACCTTCTGATCTCGATGAGGACAGTGAAGGCATTGTCGGAGGTCGAAGGTTTTTTGCAGGAAAGACTTCCTATGATGATGTTGGAAAAACCATCTGACCCCGATTCCAATGCCGAGGAACTTTAACACAAGAGAGACGGGAGAGAGGACAAGGAAGACACTCAACTCCAGGAAGAAATTGGTTCAGGAATCAACTAGTATCACTAGTGGTGCTTCCACTTCCGTCGGCGATCAAGGAGGAAGATTGCTCGTTTAAACAAAAAATATCACCTAGATCTACAAAAATTGCAACCTCTTGGGCAAAATCGAAGCAAAAAAATACCTGCTCCCAGCAAGGAAGATCGAAGGCGGAGAGGGAGGAAGTGCAAGCGGCATATGGGAGACTCGTCGGAGAAGAGATGGCGCTAGAGGAGTCGCGAGTGAGAGAGCTAGCGCGAGCGAGAAAGGATTCGTCGGGGGGGAGGGGGCAGAGTAGATGTGCGGGAATCACAAAAGAGGATTCACTGTGCGCGGAATCATGAAATGAGATGTCGGGAGGTCAGAAATGAGGCTCACAAAGTTTCCCTGTATCGATTTCATATGGGAACTCAACCCAATTCCGATTTCGACATATTTTTTGGGTTGCCAAACATTAGAAATTGGAATTGGCAAATGAATGCCAATTCTGAACCCCCAATTTCGATGAAACGAACGGAGCCTTAAATATTATGAAATTTAATAACACTAAGGGCCCGTTCATTTGGTAGGTTTTGTTAGGAAGGAATTGGTTTTAGCCGAAAACCTATGATGCAGAGGTTTTGGAATTTGGCCAAAACCAATTCCTTTGTTCGTTTGCAGGAAGGTTTTCAGGCGCAGAAATTGAATCTGTCAATTTTTTTGTTCGGTTGCAGGATAGAATTCAAAGACAGGAATTGATATATTTAGTTCTGTTACAATCAATGAATCTTATGATACAAAAAAGGGCATATTTTCCAATTTCATAATTATAGAAGTTTAAAAATCAGTTATTATACTTCTTACTGTTTTAATACACAAATTAGGCATCCTGTAATAGAAAATAGATCATATTTCTACTAATAAATCATCAGATTTCAAAGAAGAACACCGCCATGCAGCTGGAAATCAGTACATCCTCTCCATAACAAATTAGGTTCGGTGAATTCTCTTCACAGGAAAAACAGAATTTTGATGAATGAAATAAAATAAGGAGCCATCAAGTTTAAAATGAAGAAGAGACTGCAGTGTACAACCCCCATATTTGTCGAGCGAACCCATCTTGATGCGGACATGGCAGGGGCTACGACTATCGTTTGACTTATTTGGCCAGGGGCGAGCGGGCCATGCAGGGTCCGCTCGCCCTGTCTTTTTAGCATGGGGCCTAGGCGAGGGGGGGGGGGGGGGCAGTGGACCAAGTGGTCCACTCACTCGCCCCCGGGCAGGGGGGCGAGTGGACCAAGTGGTCCATGAAAGTGCACAGTGTGCCTCTGAGAATCCTCTAGAGTGGGGGTAAATAGAGATTTAAAACTATTTCTATCAATTATGTGCAAACAATTAATAACCTAAGGATTTATGCTCAAGAAAACACAGACAGAATAAATAAGATGTAGGAAATAAAATGTTGAATAAGAAATGGGACAGCACAGAAAATCACAACACAAACACAAAGAATTTTATAGAGGTTCCCCAAAATGTGGGTACTCCTCTCCTCTACCACCTGGTAGGAATGCACCAGCAGTGCCTGAGTCTTTTGATAAGGAGACTCTTAGAAACCACTGATCTTTTGACAAGGAGATCATGAAACACCAGATCTTTTGATAAGGAGATCTTGAACCACCAGATATTTTGATAAGGAGATCTTGAACCACTGAATCCTTTGAAGAGGGATTAATAAAACATTTATAGAAAATAGAATGAGAAGGAGAAGAAAGAAGATTGAAGGAATTCTGTTTTCAGAATTCTTGAGATGGCTGTTTGAAGAACAACCTATCAGATGTTTCACAGAATCTGCTCTTGATTAACCCCTGCTTTAGATGGTGATGAACTGCAGAGGCTTTATTTGTCAGATCCTTTGAACCTCTGCTGATTGAGATCTAGCTGCTATGTGATGGTGATGAAGAGCAGATTTAAAATCTCCTATTCTATCAGATGAAGAACGGTTGTATTCTCTTTCTATTCTTTTCTTTGTTAGGGTTCCTGAGAGAGGAGGAAGAAGAAGAGAAACCCTAATCAGAAAGAAGATGGCTGATGGTAATGAATGCTCTATTCTTCTCTTTATTTTTTGTCCTCTTATAGTCTGTGTCTAATTTGAATTTGTTTCCCTTTTGGTATGACCTGAAAAGGATCTTCTATTCGACAATCTCTTTCTTTCTATATTTAATTCTCGGCCCGTCCACCAAAAAGGAATACCCTTCCAAGAAACTCTTTGTCTCCTTCTTTAATGCTTCCTTCTACTTCAGGCAATTATTAGGTCGTTGGAGAACGGTCTTGAAAGATGTGGGCCATGAGAGAGGCATTAGAATGACAGCTGAAAAGATAGACTTTTACAGACTGTATTCGACGTAGCGTCGAATTCACTTCCTCTCTTATCGACGCAGCTTCGAGTTCTTGTAGGAGTAGCTTCGATTTCATCTCTGCTCTGATTGAACTCTGCTAGTCGATGTTGCGTCGATATCCTATTGACGTAACCGTCGAGTTGAAAGACATGGCTCTGAACTTCATTATCTGCGTCAAGATGAAGTCGATGTTGCGTCGACTTTAGATGGCTTTGACAAACATTCCCTTCTGCGTCGAGTTGAAGTAGAAGATGCGCCGACTTCTCAAGTTACTTCGACAAGTCCCTGGCCTCTATGTCGAAATCTATTCGACGTACCATCAACTTGAGTTACTTCGACAGGAGGGTTGAACTACTTAGACTTCTAGTCAGAGTAGCGTCGATATGGACTCGATGTTGCGTCGAATTCTATTCGACGCAAATGATAACTTTGCCCAAATTTGCACCCCTTGAACTGGTCTTGACACTCTAGGTTAAGTGTGACATCCTAAGACATCTAATGACCAGATTACCCTCACTATACAATGGGTAATGTAATCCTATGGGATAAAATCACTTTTAATTAATTTGTTAAGTTAAATCAAGGGTTTTTCCCAACAATCTCCCCCTATTTATCTTAACAAATTTTATAGTTTGTTCAGAGTGATTTTATACTGATTTCTTTTTATAAACGACAACACATACAATATAGTATAGACACGAAATAAGACAGACTGAAATCATAGGCAGTTCCATTCAGTGATCATCAATCAAAATTGTTTAAAAAGAAACTGTATCTCTTCCCAAAGTAACTTTGTTCTCAGAATAAGGAATACCTTCATAAGAATTCAAGAATCCTTCTCAGGAGTTTTCCTTTTCCTTGAAAATACTATTGGTATGACTTTCCTTGGAGCTATCTTCAGAGGCTGGTCTTCATCAGGAGACATAGCTGGATCTTTATCAGCAACAACTTTATCAGGCTCCCACTGATTTTGTGCATTCTGCTCAGCATCCATAGCAGCTTCCTTGGCAATCTGTGCAGCTTGATTTAGAGCATTATCATTGTGAGGATCTTCCTGAACAGCTGCTGTACTTTCAGCTTCCATTTCCATATCCAGATTTCTCTGAATGTATGGAGCTGGCTCCCCTTGATCTGCAGGCTCCCCCTAGATCTGTGCAGTTTGCTCAACCTCCTTTACAGCTTCCTAGGCTATCTTTGCTATCTCATCTAGCACCTCCTCATCTTGAGGCTGAATCTGAATACCTTGGAGCTCCCCTTTGATCTGCTAGCTCCCCTTGGATTTGTGATCCCTGAAAGGTAGTCACCTTGTCAGGGGTAGGCTCTTTATTAGCTTCATCCTGATCCTGTCCAATCAACTCAAGGACAGGACCCTCTTCCTCCAAGATATTCTCCCACTTCTTGACCTTGCTGGCCAGTGAGGTTAAGAATTCTTTTGTAACCATGGAGGAAGAGACAAACTCCTTTAAACCCTGTAGGGATCTCTTTGAATCCAGCAACTCATCCTCCATCTAAGAATATTTCCTGTCAAACTTTCTTGCCTGGGTGGCCACCAGATCAGCAAAAGTTGAGGAGGCAAGGGCCACAACCTTGGAAATGACCTGCTCAAGGTCAATGGGAGGATGAGCTGGAGGAGGAGATGGACGAAAGTTTTCTGGAATGGGGGAGAGAGGATGGTTGACATCAGGTGAGAAATGGGTTAATGATGGTGGAGGTGGAGGTGGAACAAGCTCATGATCTGGAAGATCTTCTTGTTGTTGTTGTTGAGCTGCAGTACCATCTTGATGGGGTTCTGGAGCAGTTTCCAGTGGAGGGTTTTCATCCCTTTGAGGATCTGGAATTTGTCTGACAGGCTCTTGAAGAGGAGGAGATGGAGGAGGAGATGCTTCAGCTTGACCAGGCTTCAAGATCTGCCTGGTCCACTTTGAGAATATTCCTATATTAATTCTTTTTCCAGGAGGAATGTGCACTCCTTTTGATTTGCAGACACTTGGGTAATGCTGGAAAAATCACATGACTCATTATTCTCATGTATGCATTTTCTTTATGGGCATACTTATGTCCAATCATCTTCAGGAGGCATCTCCCGCAATTAATCTTTTTCTTGAGGATCAAAACTCCCATTACTTGCAGCTGCTGCCTTGCTATAGCATCATGAGCAGATATTTTGCAGAGCAGAACCTTTCCCACAATGTCAGCTTGAAACCTGTATTCTTCTCCTAGATCGATCTTCTTTAGATTGATTGACTTATCCTTTTTGAATTGTATAGTCTCCAAAGCTTTATTAATCTCTTCACTTGTCAGCTCATCTGAATCACTCCCAGTTGGGAGATCAAAAGTTTGATTTAGTAATTCCTTTGTTATATGAATGTCTGTCTCAGAAACTTTCCCATTGAGGGATCCATCATCTCCTATCTGTACTGACTCCTTGAACTCTGTTAGCTCTATATCAAGTATCTTGCTCCTGGTGGATATTAGTTTGGTTAAGCCGGCGTCCTGAAGCAAGCCCAGAATGGCTTTGAAGTTGTCGGCTGCTGCATTGAAAGAGTCAATGTCCATATAAAATCCGCAGTTCACTTTGGGAGGAGCCATTTGTTTGAGTACACCTGCAAAGACAAAGAGAAAGAGAGAGAGAAAATGGGAGAGCTGGAGGACAAGAGAGCAAGAGAGCAAGAAAGCTAGAGAGCCAGAAAATTCGAAAGCGCAATGATTTCGACGTTGGTGTTGCTTAAAAGAAGACGATTCGTCGCAGCTTAGGGTTTAAGTCGACGCACCGTCGATGTGTATCAATGTTTGGCGCGCAAAAATAAGTAGAGAATGCTTCTAGAAGACATTCTTAGCGTACAACAATTCGACGTTGTGTCGAATTATATTCAACGTAATCCAGTCGACTCAATCACTTGTTGAAGATTGCTCGGCAATCTTTAAGTCGACGTAGTCTAGTCGACGTTGCATCGATTTACTATCGACGCAACTTCGACTTTAATGAGCGTCCAATCATTACGACGCATGAGTCGATACGAAATCGACGTTACGTCGAGATCTATTCGAATTATTCACTCTGAGTGCTTCTTGACGCTAGCGTCAAGTAGAAATTGATGGTACGTCGACTTTTATTTGACGCACCTCTGAATGAACATATCTATTTTCTTTGAAAGGCTCTTACTATTTTTCCCAGCACTTTTATTTATTGAAAATAGATTATAATATTAATTTTATAAGATGTAGGTACAAATCAAGGTAGGAATCACTCCCTTGGATGTAGTTTGTTCCTTATTCTTGACCTACTTCTTCCTTACCTCTCTATTTTCTCCTGAGTGGGATCCAACCTAACCCTACACATATAATTCAAACATTAGAAGGAACCCAGGTTACCTTGGGCCCTTTGCTTTTACCATTATAGGATTCAATGAAAGAATAGAAAGGTCTTTCATGATACCCTTTGGGATGATAAGGAATGAGTCTCCCTGACCTATTATTTTGATGCTTGAAGTGAGTATAGAATGTATCTAAATATAACAAGTCAGCAGAGTGTCTTATTATCCTAGGTTTTGCTTTATCATGTTGGTCTTTGTTATTTAGTTTTCCTATGTTGTTCTTACCTAAGGGTTTCACCTTACTAGTTTTACCTACCCTATCTGAATGATTGTGACTCTCACCCTTACATGGAGCACTCGTCTCACTGGGTTGATAACTACTAGGTCTAACAAAGGATACTGGATTTTTCTAGGCAGGCTTCCTAGGTGATTCTGTGCTGGTGGATGGTTCTGCCCCTAATCCTAGGTGATTAAATCTCATAGAGAGATTTTCAGTGATCTTTGAGCTTTTGACTCCTCTCATTGAGTGAGTCCTCAAAGGCCTTTGCCTCTGTTAGCTCTTCTATTAATTTAATGTTTTCTTCTCTTAGTTTAACCAATTCTAACTCTTTATTATTAATTTCATCTATTAGGTTTTGATTTCTTAGGTAGATTTCATCTTTCTTTAGGTTATCTAGTTCTAACCTAACAGTGTCTAGTTCTTTTTCTACCCTAAGATGATCATTACAAAAGTTCTTAAAGAAAATTTTGAAATCATCAGAACTGAAATCAAAATCATCAAATAAAGATACCTGCTCCTCCTCATCATCTGATGACATCCCCAGTGCCATCATGCAGACTGCTTCAGTTTTTGCCTCATAATCACTTTCAGATGATGAGGAGCTTGATTCTACTTCTGAGTCACTCAAGGTTTCAGCAATGAAACCCTTTGCTTTCTTCTTATCCTTCCCTCTGAGGGATTTCTTCTTCTTCTTCTTCTCTTCTTTGGTGCTGCTTCTTTGCCTTTTCTCTTATGGGCACTCAGGAGCAATGTGCCCTGGTTTGTTGCAGGTGAAGCAGATAATCTCCCTCTTTGGAGTTTTATCATACCTGGGCCTTGACTCTCTTTCTCTTCTCCTTGAGTCTTCAGTCCTGACCCATTTCTTGAATCTCCTTGCCAGGAGATTGAACATCTCTTCTTCAGGAGTAGAGGGCTCTCCTTCAGAGGCTTTCATAGCAAGACTCCTCTGAATTGGAGATGGAGTCTTCTCTATTGCTTCAGCTTCAGCTCAGGATTTGAGTTTTCCTAGCAGAGCATCAGTGGAGATCTCTCTATGTCCTCTGGACTCTCTGTGTTGAAACCAGAGAACCGGTTTCGACATTCGTAAAGGGGGAGGCAGTTGACCCCTACTTCACCTAAGCCAGAACACGTGACCGGTTATGGAGATTCGAAGACGCTTGCACCAAAAAGACTTGAAGTATCTAAACAGACCCCTTGAGCGGCAGCGAGGAGGTCCCGCCACACACCCGAAAGATCAAAGAGAGTTTCCCTCCCAAGTCAATGCTGCGCTTGGGCACCCTGGAGAGCACTGAGGAACACCTGCCTATCGACTAGTCGAATAGGGGGTAGGAGTGCTAGCTCACAAGTAACACGCGAGGGGGAGAAAGACCAACCCTCTCCAAGGTGCCCATGGGGGTCTATTTATAGATTTACTGAAAATGGGCTGCGGATAGCGTGATAGGTCTGCCAATAGTCGGAACCTCTTCTTCCGTCACACATCTCGCTAAGAGTCCTGTCAGGGTCTTTCTGTACAAGCTTCCTTCACGAAAAAATAATTGGCTGACTTGTACCTGAATCGCCTCTTATCCGGAACACCTTCTGGGAACTCGCCCAAGGTCAGAAAGATAATGAATGGGTCCACCCATGAGGCCTTCTGATCGATATCCATCAGCTCTCCTTCTTCGATGGATGGGTGGAACAACTCCATCACTTTTCCCCCGGCTCGGGGTCCATACTTTGCTAGGCAGTCTGCCCGAGTGTTCTCCTCTCTCGGCATGTGCTGGATTAAGAAGGTGCGAAACTGGCTGACGAGACCCTTGACTTTCACCAGGTACCTTTGGATGGTCGGCTCTCTAGTCTCGAACGCCCCCCAGACCTGGGATGCCACTACCATCGAATCGGTGAATACTCTAACATCCTGAATTCCCAGTTCACTTGCCAGACGAAGCCTAGCCACCACTGCTTCGTACTCGGCCTGGTTGTTGGTTAAGGGGAATCGGATGTCAACCGCTTGCTCGATCCTTGTCCCTTGTGGGCTGACTAGGGCCACCCATCCACCGGGGAATGTTTCCCTAATTCTCCATCCGCGATCAGCTCCCATGCTACCAACTCGGGAGGTTCTGACTCATCCACCTCGGTTACATACTCCGCTAGAAAGTCTGCTACCACTTGCGCTTTCATTGATAGTCGAGGGACAAAGGTGACATCAAACTCGCTAAGCTCGACAGACCACTTTGCCAACCTGCCCGAGTGCTCCACTCCTTCCATAATGTCGTGAAGGGGGTGATCGGTCACTACCTTAACCGAATGCGCCTGGAAGTAAGGTCGGAGCTTCCTGGCCGAAATGATCAAAGCAAATGCCAGTTTCTCCAGAATGGGGTATCTGAGATCCGCCTTCTTCAGGACCCGGCTGACATAGTAGATGGGAAGTTGTCTCTTTCCTTCTTCTCAGACTAGGACTGAGCTCACCGCCTCGGTGCCCACCCCAAGATAGAGGAACAAGTCTTCTCCTTCTCTCGGTCCTTGCAGCAGTGGATCTTGCGTCAGCTTCCTCTTCAGGGCTTGGAATGCCGCCTCGCACTCTTGCGACCATTCAAACTTTTGATTTCCCCTTAGAGCTTTGAAGAAGGGTGAGCACTTCTCTCCAGCCCGAGAGAGAAACCCGCTCAACCCTGCCAGCTTCCCTGTCAGCCTTTGGATCTCCTTCACACTCCTTGGCAACTCCAACTCCAAGATGGCCTTAACCTTGTCCGGGTTGGGATCCACCCCCTGCAGGGTGAGTAGGTGACCAAGGAACTTTCCTCGGCTTGCTCTGAAGATGCACTTAGAAGGGTTGAGTCTCATCTTGAACCTTCGAAGGGTGGCAAAGGTCTCCACCAAATCCTGCAAGAGAGACTCCACGTCCCTACTCTTAACCATCAAGTCGTCCATATAGACTTCTAGGTTTCTGCCATTTTGATCCTTGAAAACTCGGTCCATCATCCTTTGGTAGGTTTCTCCTGCATTCTTCAGCCCGAAGGGCATCATCTTATAACAATAACACCTGTCGTATGTGATGAAGGAAACATCCTTAACGTCGGGCGGATGCATTCGGATTTGATGGTAGCCAGAGAACGCATCCAAGAAGCTCATCACTAGAAAGCCGACAGTTGAGTCCACCAGCGCATCAATTCGGCGTAAGGGGTAACAATCTTTTGGACATACTTTATTTAGTAGAGAGAAGTCGATGCACATCCTCCACTTCCCTCCACTCTTCTTCACCATCAAAACGTTGGAGACCCAACCCAGATACTAGATCTCCTCAACGAACCCTACTTTCAGCAGTTTCTATACCTCCTCTCTGATCGGCCCGGCGAGGGTGGTCGATACAGATCTCTTCTTCTGGCGGATGGGGCGGATGCTCGAGTCGAGGTTGAGGCGATGACATGCCACATTTGCATCGACACCCGGCATCTTCGCGACGCTCCATGCGAAGATATCCACATTCTACTAGATACACCTTCAGACCTTCTCCTGGTCCTGCTCGCTCAGCCTCCCGCTGATCTGTATCTTCTCCGGCCTTCAACTGCCGCTGACGACCTCCATTTCCCTCACCTCCTCTGCTACTTCCAACCTGGCCAAATCTTCCAACACCTATTCTACCTTCCCTGCCTCTTCTTCCCCTTCCAGTTACCACGATTTGCCAGGGGGGGAGTTCCTTGGTTCTTCACTTCCAGTCATGGGACTTACTTAGGGTTTTCCGAACCAGCTACTTTCCACGCTCACCACACCAGAATGTTGAAACCAGAGAACCAGTTTCGACGTTCGTAAAGGGGGAGGCAGCTGACCCTTACTTCACCTAAGCCTAAACACGTGATCGGTTATGGAGAGTCGAAGAACCTTGCACCAAAAAGACTTGAAGTCCCTAAACAGACCCCTTGAGCGGCAGCGAGGAGGTCCCGCCACACACCTGGAAGATCAAAGAGAGCTTCCCCCTCCCAAGTCAAAGCTGCGCTTGGGCACCCTGGAGAGCACTGAGGAACATCTATTTATCGACTAGTCGAATAGGGGGTAGGATTGCTAGCTCGCAAGTAACACGCGAGGGCGAGAGAAGACCAACCCTCTCCAAGGTGCCCACGGGGGTCTATTTATAGATTTCCTGAAAATGGGCTGCGGATAGCGCGATAGGTCTGCCAATAGCAAAGTTCCGCACTTTGAAAATACTATTCGCATATCAATTCAAACTCGACTTTGTCCTGAACGGACGAACCGAGGCTTCCCTGCTCAGACAAGTGGACTTCAGTCTGCTTATCCCTCCGGTGCCGGGTGAGTGGACCGCAGTCCACTCGCCAACTTGGTCGGGCGAGTGGACTACGGTCCACTCGCACCCTTGGGGCGAGCTAGTGGGAGGGATCCTCCCACTCGCCCAAAGGGGGCGGGCGAGTGGGAGGGATCATCCCACTCGCCCAAAGAGGGACGGGCAAGTGGGAGGGATCCTCCCACTCGCCCAAGGGGGCGGGCGAGTGGGAGGGGTCCTCCTGATGAGTCCCAATTATATACACTTTTATGGACTCATCTGGGCCCGTTTTTGTGTATTTTCTTGATTATCATTCTTATTATCTTTCATGCATTGTTAAGTGCCACTTTTAGTGGTTCGACTTGTGTTTATGCTGGAACAGGGGTCGTGCAGGTGTTCCCGGTACAAATCTGTACAGGAACAGTGCGCACGATCACTGGTTCTATTGCGCATGACCACTGGTCGTGCGCCACTGATCGTGCGCACTTAACCCCTCAAATCTGAGGTCTGTCTTTCCAACCGCACGACCACTGACGATAGTGCGCACGACCACTGGTCGTGCGCCAATGGTCGTGCGAACATTATATTTTATAAATATCTTACATTGCAGGTTCCACCCGGACAGCGCGCACGAGCACAGAACTCCAGCGCGCACGACCACTGGTCGTGCGCCAATGATCGTGTACATTGTTTATTCCAGCGCCTATTTATATCCCTGCTCGCGATTTAGGTCGGATCGCTGCATTCAGTCAGCCTAGCTCCGTCATTTTCGCCCTTTCCGCAGGTTCTCCGACCCCTTTGGCCTCCTCCATCATCCTCGAGCTCCAAGGATAGGGATCTAGCCCTACATCCACCATTATCCAAGGAGAAGGAAGCTTGGTCGTGCGGCTGGATCGTGATACAAAGAAGACGGGCCATTGGAAGGTAGTGACAGCCTTCTCTACCCCGGACGCAGTTGTGGATCGAGTTTGGACGCGGATTGACAACCCAGCGATTCCAACCGTGAATCTTCGACAAGGCTTCAGATTGGGTCGATTCCTTGCTCTCTCTCTCTCTCTCTCTTTCTCTCTCTCTCTCTCTCTCTCTCTCTCTCTCTCTCTCTCTCTTTGTATTGGTAGTTGTAAATGTTAGATCTCTTATATTTTGATGATGTGCACTATGAATCTTGCTTTGTAATGTTGATTTCATGTTTATGAGATTAAATTTTGTTCATATGTGTGTATGAGGTGCGCCCCCATCCATTTTCCATTCCGCCACCGCATTCATGTGCCGCACTAGCAATTGCTAGTGGCGTGCTTGTCGACGAGGTGCTTGCGACCCTCATTCCGCTAGCCTACTCGTCCATCCGCCCTTGTGAAGTAGGGTGTCAAGGCCTACGTAGTTTTCCATCCCGCCTTGTGAAGCATTGTATAGCGGCATTGCATAGGAGTAGTTGTAGTATTTTCTTTTATTTTCCATAAACCACCCCCCCCCCTTTCCGCAATCCATCCGCTCATAAGGACTTCAATCTCAAGTCCTTCCTCAATAGTTAACTCCACCTTACTGTGTTCCTTCGAGATCGATACTCGGGGATTTGCTCCTCGTTTTATATTACTTGAAAGATCGGTACACTACCGTTTCGTGCCACAGTCTAGCTACCGCCTATAGCAGTGTGCGAGATTTGCACGTCAAGTTTTTGGCGCCGTTGTCGGGGAACACAGATGTGTGAGTTTTCTGGAGAGGGAGAATCTGAGAAAGAAGCTCTTCCATTTGTAAATTGCATCCTCTTGTTTTGTTTCTTCGTATTCTGTTTTCCTGTTTTATATTAGGTTGCTTAGTAAATTATTGTTGGGTGTATTATTTTGCACAATAGTGTTTTTTCTTTTGAATCTTGCTATCTTCACACAATGTGGGCTTCATTTAACATTCGTTGTCATTTGTGTGGAGATATCTCGCATGCTAGTGATAGATGTCCAAAGGGAGATATTAGCCCTAGCACTCAAGGCCTAGTATATGGAGCACCGACTTCGTCTGGTACTCCATATGGTGTGCGTAAGTCCTATGGCTACTCTTCCGCTCCGCAAATGCCTTTTTTGCATTCATCTCCGGTCCAATTTGAGCCGAAGAAAAATGCAAAATAGTGCTTGTTTTGTCGGAGCATGGATCATGCCTTGAAGGATTGTGCTACATTCCGTCGCCAATTGGACGAGGATGATGAGCCGGATATCCAGATTGTCCCGACTCCTACTTCTGGCAGCACACCTTCTACCTCAGATTACGTCACTATGTCACCTTCAAGTTTTGAAGGGAATGATGCAGACACGCACATCAGAGTTGTGGCTGATCTCGGCTCTGACATGGCTGAGCCCATCTCCCCTGTCCATATATCACCATGCATGGATTCGATTCTTTGTGAGGAATCGGTGCTTGATTTTTATCCAAGCACTATTCCTCCCCCTATTGTGCATTCTACTACATTTGTTTCAGATGACATTGTTGATGATGTGTCACAGGATGAGGCTGGCGATCTAAGTATTGTGCCTGCGTCGATGGAGGAGGACAACCTTCTAGGTGATGTGGATTTTACCTCAGCACCGGTGGAGGAAGTCCAAATCTTAGGATTGGCCACTGTTTATCCCGCCGAACCCTGCAGCATTGATGACAATGCCAACATTATTTTAGTTTCCCAACCTGACGGGAGTGAGACCGGGACCACTCCCCTGCTTGATTTTTATTTAAGTCATTCTTCTTGTTTATTTCTTGATCCCCCTTCTTCATCTGAGCCTGTGCGGGTTGAGTCTTCACAGGTATCCCAGGAGGACTTGGAGCATGATGCTCGAGCCAATGATGAGAGCATCCTCTTATGTGAGGAGGTTGATTCCCCCTCCGTAGAGGAAGCTCCACTCATTGTCGTCTCCTCCTGCTGCCTTCCTGGAGATGACACCTTGCTGGGCAAGGATTTATTTTGTGGTGAGACGAGTGAGGACCAGCCTTCCTCCTCTTCTTACTTCCTATTTCCTCTACCTGTGTTAAGAAGATATTATTATTTAGGTAGGGGAGTAAATGTTCTATCTCCGTATCGGTGCCCGCTACTGACACGGATATTAGGCCAGTTTCCTGTCCACTTCTCCTTCCATACTCCCATTAGCTAGATATTTTCAAGTTTAAATAAGTCGTGCTGGGATGACAATAACCCCAGTAGTTATCTTACTTTTCTTGCATTTCATTTTTATTCAATTCTTTTTAGTTAGCTGTAGTTTTTTTTATTAGATGTAGTTTTTTTATTAGCTGTAGTTTTTTTTAGTTTTTCTTGTTCTTTTGTTTTTGCGGAGCTTACTCCTGCAGGTATTTTCTATTTGTGAAAGCGGTGGTCGTGATTCTTCGTATGGCGGCTTTACCTTGGATTTTCATGCATCTTTTGGTATTCTCACTTGTTGAGCATTGGGTACTCTCTTCCCCTAGCTCTATTTTTTATTTTCATGTTATGCATTATGTTGTTTTGTCCAGTTTAAGTCTGGGGGAGAGTAGTTCTGTGTGCCCACTCACGTGCACAATTGCATAGCGTGCTAGAAATACTTTTATTTTAGTTTATTGAAAATTGTGTTCATCTTCATCGCACACTACATCACCCACTTGAGCGTGCGCTTAGCTGTTGGCACGTCGCGAGTCGAATTTGTTTCCTTTGTGTGATGGGAAAATCATTATGCTGGCTTAGGATTGTGAGTTGGAGTAAAATGTCGACTTCTATAGTTGTACAACCCTGTATTCGTCGAGTATGTTCTCGATGCACGAGATATTTTTAACATTATTGCTCAGTATGATCCAGTGTAAGAAAAGAGGAGGGCGAGCGGTGGACGTAGAGACCTCCCGCTCGCCCAGCTCATGTAGGGGGGGGGGGGGGGGGGGGGGGGGGGGGGGGGGGGGGGGGGGGGGGGGGGGGAGCTTACCCTCGCCCCCCTCCCCCAGCAAGATGGGGGCGAGATCCAGCAGGGGGGCGAGCTCCTTTCTCCCCCGCCCAATGTAGAGGGGGCGGAGAGGGGGAGGGGCGGGCCTACCCCCCCTCTCGCCCTCCGCCCAGCAGAAGGGGCGGAGAGGGGAGGGGCGGCCTGCCCCCCCCCCCCCCCCCCCTCTCGCCCTCGCCCAGCAGAAGGGGCGGAGAGGGGGAGGGGCGGCCGGCCCCTCCTCTCGCCCTCGCCCAGCAGAGGGGGCGAAGAGGGGGAGGGGCGGCCTGCCCCCCCCCCCCCCCCCCTCTAGCCCTCGCCCAGCAGAAGGGGCGGAGAGGGGGAGGGGCGGCCTGCCCCCCTCTCGCCCTCGCCCAGCAGAAGGGGCGGAGAGGGGGAGGGGCGGCCTGCCCCCCTCTCGCCCTGGCCCAGCAGAGGGGGTGGAGAGGGGGTGGGGCGGCCTGCCCCCCCCCCCCCCCCCCCTCTCGCCCTCGCACAGCAGAGGGGCGGAGAGGGAGAGGGACGGCCTGCCCCCCTCTCGCCCTCGCACAGCAGAGGGGCGGAGAGGGGGAGGGGCGGCCTGCCCCCCTCTCTCCCTCGCCCAGCAGAAGGGGCGGAGACGGGGAGGGGCGGCCTGCCCCCCCTCTCGCCCTCGCCCAGCAGAGGGGGCGGAGAGGGGGAGGGGCGGCCTGCCCCCCCTCCCCTCTCGCCCTCGCCCAGCAGAAGGGGCGAAGAGGGGGAGGGGCAGCTTGCCCCCCCCCCCCCCCCCTCTCGCCCTCGCCCAGCAGAGGGGGCGGAGAGGGGGAGGGGCGGCCTGGCCCCCCTCTCGCCCTCGCCCAGCAGAGGGGCGGAGAGGGGGAGGGGCGGCCTGCCCCCCCCCCCTCTCGCCCTCACCCAGCAAAAGGGGCGGAGAGGGGGAGGGGCGTCCTGTCCCCTCTCTCGCCCTCGCCCAGCAGAGGGGGCGGAGAGGGGGAGGGGCGGCCTCCCCCCCCCCCCCCACACCCCCCCCCCCACCCCCCCCCCCCCCCCCCCCCTCTCGCCCTCGCCCAGCAGAAGGGGGCGGAGAGGGTGAGGGGCGGCCTACCCCCCCCCCCCCCCCCCCCCCCCCCCCCCACCCTCTCGCCCTCGCCCAGCAGAGGGGGTGGAGAGGGGGAGGGGCGGCCTGCCCCCCCCCCCCCCTCTCACCCTCGCCCAGTAAGGGGGCGGAGAGGGGGAGGGGCGACCTGCCCCCCCCCCCCCCCCCCCCTCTCTCCCTCGCCCAGAAAGGGGGCGGAGAGGGGGAGGGGCGGCCAGCCCCCCCCCCCCCCCCCTCTCGCCATCGTCCAACAGAGGGGGCGGAGAGGGGGAGGGGCGGCCAGCCCCCCCCCCCCCCCCCCCCTCACCCTCGCCCAGCAGAGGGGGCGGAGAGGGGGAGGGGCGGCCTGCCCCCCCCCCCCCCCCCCCCCCCCTCTCGCCCCTCGCCCAGCAGTGGGGCGAGGGGAGGAGGCCTCCGCCCCCCTCCCCCCCCCCCCCCCCCCCCCCCCCCTTGCCCCTGCCCTAGGAGGGGGCCGACCCCCGGGTCTCGTCCCACCCTAGTTAGGAGGGCACATCGAGACCCGCGAGGTACCCCCTCTCGCCCAGTTCCGGGAGGAGGGTTTGGTCTGCGTTTAGCGCTGCAGAACAGCGGGATTTGGCTGTCCGCATGCCATCCGGGGATATTTTGGTAAACTCATAGGCCAGATTGTGGTTATTGGCAGACCAAGTTCAGGAATCCTATAAATAGGACCAAGGGGGCACCATTTGAGGGGCAAGCTTGTTCTAGGCTAGCTCTCTCCCTCTCTCTCTCCCTCCCCAAGTCTCTCTAGGGGGTTAGGAGAGCCTCCAGTGGTGCCCAAGCTTAGTAGTGGCTTGGGAGGGGAAGTTCCTAAGGGGCTTCCAGGTATGTGGCGGGACCTCCCCACTAAGCCCTTGGTCCAGTCCATAGTTCCTCAACCTTCAACCAAGAGCACTCCCTTGGGGGAGTAAGGGTTGGTCGCCCCTCAGCTTGCTGAGGGCCCCGAACTCCACAAAGACCGAGAAATCGGTTTCAACATTATGGTGCGGTGAGCGTGGAGTGTGACCGATTCAAGAAACTCTCAAGATGAGCTCCATGGACGGAGGTGGAGGAAGTTCCAACCCGGGTCACTCGCAGCCCCCGGAGGATGGGGTGACGTTGGAGATGTTCGAAAATCTCAAGCGGGAGATCATGCAGACCTTGCAGGTAGCTTTCGCCACGATAAGCGAAGGCAGGAGAGAAAGTGGTCCGGAGGCCTCACCTCAGCAGGTGGGCGAGAGCATCCTCGGCCAGGCATCCGGGAAAGAGGTGCCGGAAGGGGGCGAGTGGGGATGTCCTCGACCCCCACTCGCCAAGACCCAAGTGGGCGAGTGGGGAGGTCCTCGACCCCCACTCGCCGAGACCCAAGTGGGCGAGTGGGGAGGTCCTCGACCACCACTTGCCAAGACCCAAGTGGGCGAGTGGGGAGGTCCTCGACCCCTACTCGCCGAGATCCAAGGGGGGGGGAGTGGGGAGGTGTCAAACCCTGTCTTGCCCAGCTCCAAAGGGGGCGAGCATAGGAAGTCCTTTGTGTGAGTTGATCCTCTCGGCCCCAGTTCCAGAGGGGTTCGGGAGGTTGGAAATGTCTCACTACTCCGGCAAGGATGACCCCGTCCTGCACCTGCAGTGGTTTGAGGACATGGTCTCGATCAGGACCATGTCGGACGCTTTCAAGTGTCGACTCTTTGCGACAACCCTATATGAGAGGGCTAAAGATTGGTTCCACCAGCTCCCTATGGGATCCATCTATGCCTTAGAAGACCTGCGTCGAGGCTTCCTGCTACGCTTCTCGACATCAAGGAAGAGGAAGAAACATGCCGAAGCACTTTTCCAAATCAAGCAAGAGCTGGGGGAGTCGCTGGCTCACTATCTGGAGCGGTTCAGGGAGGAGGTTCTCCTCGTCCAAGAAGTGCCCGGGTAGACCCTCAAGCTTGCCTTCACGTTGGGGCTGCGGGAGGGCTTCTTCAAGATGGACCTCAAGAGGAGAGCTCCTTTGTCCTTTGAGGAGTTGATGGAAAGGGTGGCAGAAGAAGTTGAGAGTGAGGAGGCCAACCCAGAGTTGGCGAGAAGGTTGGCCAAGCTGAGTGAGCCGGAGGCAAGGCAGCAGTGGAGAAGGGTAGGGGCCCCCAAGAGGAAGTTCGACCAAGAGGAAGACAACTTTCAGGAAGAAGAGTCCGACCTCCCAGGGTGAAGGCAGGGACCGAAGGCACCCTCTCCACCACCTCAGCAAACCATGACAATCGATTGCGGGAGAAGGAGGAGAGCCAGGAAGGCAGAAAGAAGAGGAAAAAGAAGGGGTATGGTTGCGTTACCTTACTGTGACTTCCACGATGAGGAGGGTCACGCGACTTCCGCCTGCCCTGAATTCTTGGAACTAAGGGAGGCGAGAGGCCCGAGGAAGCAACAACAACAACAACCAGAAGAGGTCGAGGAAGACCAGACTTGGGAGTAGAAGACCAAGTTTTAGTTTTCTTGCTTATCTTTTTCTTTAAGCCCATGTAGTATGAGGGTCTACTTTCAGACTTAGTTTTTCTTGCATGTAATATGATAGTCAAAGTTATGAAAGTTTTTCAGGTACCTAGCCCCGATGCTGGCCCGCTGACCAGGCTCCCATCAAGCTGGTAGGGCCGGGAACCGCTCGGTGGCCGAATGTTTCAAAGGTACTTAGCCCTGATGCTGGCCCGCTGACCAGGCTCTCAACTAGCTGGCAGGGTCGTGAACCGCTCGGTGGCCGGATGTTTCTCAAGGTACTTAGCCCCGATACTGGCCCGCTGACCAGGCTCCCACCAAGCTGGCAGGACCTAGAACCGCTCGGTGGCAGGATGTTGCTCAAGGTACTTAGCCCTGATGCTGGCCCGCTGACCAGGCTCTCACCCGGCTGGCAGGGCCGGGAACCGCTCGGTGGTCGGATGTTGCGCAAGGTACTTAGCCCCGATGATGGCCCGCTGACCAGGCTACCACCAAGCTGGTAGGGTCGGGAATCGCTCGGTGGCCGGATGTTGCTCGAGGTACTTAGCCCCGATGCTGGCCCGCTGACCAGGCTCCCACCAAGCTGGCAGGGCCGGGAACCGCTCGGTGGCCGGATGATGCTCAAGGTACTTAGCCCCGATGCTGGCCCGCTGACCAGGCTCCCACCTAGCTGGCAGGGCCGGGAACCGCTCGGTGGCCGGATGTTGCTCGATGTACATAGCCCCTATGATGGCCCGCTGACCAGGCTCCCACCAAGCTGGCAGGGCCGGGAACCGCTCGGTGGCCGGATGTTGCTCGATGTACTTAGCCCCGATGCTGGCCCACTGACAAGGCTCCCACCAAGCTGGCAGGGCCGGGAACCGCTCGGTGGCCGGATGTTGCTCAAGGTACTTAGCCCCGATGCTGGCCCGCTGGCCAGGCTCCCATCAAGCTGGCAGGGCCGATAACCGCTCGGTGGCCAAATGTTTCAAAGGAACTAGGCCCCGATGTTGGCCCGCTGACCAGGCTCCCACCTAGCTGGCAGGGCCGGGAACCGCCCGGTGGCTGGAAGGTCTCTATGTATTTTTCCCCCGAGGTGGTCTCGCTAGCCGGGCTCTCACTAGCCGGCAGGGTTGGAAAACCCCTCGGGGAGGCTATATGTTTTTTCCGAGATAGCACCATTAGCCGGATCCCCAGAGACACTCGTCGAATATGCAGGGTTTGGACATTTCTTTCTGAGCGTATACCTCGCTCGAAAAGTGTGGGGATTGTGTACAACCCTGTATTCGTCGAGTATGCCATCGAGGCACGAGATATTTTTAACATTATTGCTCAGTATGATCCAGGGTAAGAAAAGAGGAGGGCGAGCGGTGGACGTAGAGGCCTCCCGCTCGCCCAGCTCATGTAGTGGGGAAGGGGGGGGGGGGGGGGGGGGGGCGAGCTCCCCTCGCCCCCCCCCCCCCCCCCCCCAGCAGGAGGGGGCGCGATCCAGCAGGGTGGGCGAGCTCCTCTCGCCCCCGCCCAATGTAGAGGGGGCGGAGAGGGGGAGGGGCGGCCTGCCCCCCTCTCGCCCTCGCCCAGCAGAAGGGGCTGCCTGCCCCCCCCCCCCCCCCCCCCCCCCCCCTCTCGCACTCGCCTAGCAGAAGGGACGGTGAGGGGGAGGGGCGACCTGCCCCCCCCCCCTCTCGCCCTCGCCCAGCATAGGGGGCGGAGAGGGGGAGGGGCGGCCTGCCCCCCCCCCCCTCTCGCCCTCACTCAGCAGAAGGGGCGGAGAAGGGGAGGGGCAGCCTGCCCCCCTCTCGCCCTCGCCCAGTAGAAGGGGCGGAGAGGGGGAGGGGCGGCCTGCACCACCTCTCGCCCTCGCCCAGCAGAGGGGGCGAAGAGAGGGAGGGGCGGCCTGCCCCCCCCCCCCCCCCCCCTCTCGCCCTCGCCCAGCAGAGGGGCGGAGAGGGGGAGGGGCGGCCTGCCCCCCCCCCCCCCCCCCCCCCCCCACCCCCTCGCCCAGCAGAGGGGCGGAGAGGGGGAGGGGCGGCCTGCCCCCCCCCCCCCCCCCCACCTCTCTCCCTTGCCCAGCAGAAGGGGCAGAGAGGGGGAGGGGCGGCGTGTGCCCCCCTCTCGCCCTCGCCCAGCAGAAGGGGCGGAGAGGGGGAGGGGCGGCCTTCCCTCCATCTCGCCCTCGCCCAGTAGAGGGGCGGAGAGGGGGGAGGGGCAGCCTGCCACCCCCCCCCCCCCCCCCCCTCCCCACTCTCGCCCTCGCCCTCGCCTAGCAGAAGGGGCAGAGAGGGGGAGGGGCGGCCTGCCCCCCCCCCCCCTCTCGCCCTCGCCCAGCAGAAGGGGCGGAGAGGGGGAGGGGAGGCCTTCCCCCCCCCCCCCCCCCCCCCCCTCTCGCCCTCGCCCAGCAGAGGGGGGAGAGGGGGAGGGGCTGCCTGCCCCCCCCCCCCCCCCCTCTCGCCCTCGCCCAGCAGAGGGGCGGAGAGGGGGAGGGGCGGCCTGCCCCCCCCCCCCCTCTCTCCCTCGCCCAGCAGAGGGGCGGAGAGGGGGTTGGGCGGCCTGCCCCCCTCTCGCCCTCGCCCCAGCAGAAGGGGCAGAGAGGGGGAGGGGCGGCCTCCCCCCCCCCCCCCCCCCCTCTTGCCCTCGCCCAGCAGAGGGGGCGGAGAGGGGGAGGGGCGGCCTGCCCCCCTCTCGCCCTCGCCGAGCAAAAGGGGGCGGAGAGGGGGAGGGGCGGCCCCCCCCCCCCCCCCCCTCTCGCCCTCACCCAGCAGAGGGGGCGGAGAGGGGTAGGGTCGGCCTTCCCCCCCCCCCCCCCCCCCTCTCATCCTCGCCTAATAAGGTGGGCGGAGAGGGGGAGTGGCGGCCTGCCCCCCCCCCCCCCCCCTCCTCTCGCCCTCGCCCAGCAGAGGGGGCGGAGAGGGGGAGGGGCAACCTGCCCCCCCCCCCCCCCCCTCTCGCCCTCGCCCAGCAGGGGGTGAGGGGAGGAGGCCTCCGGCCACCCCCTTGCCCCCGCCCCAGCAGGGGGCGAGACCAGCAGGGGGCCGACCCTCGGGTCTCGTCCCACCCCAGTTAGGAGGGTACGTCGAGCCCCGCGAGGTACCCCCACTCGCCCAGTTCCGGGAGGAGGGTTTTGGTCTGCGTTTTAGCGCTGCAGAGCAGTGGGATTTGGCTGTCCGCAGTCCAAAGCCGGGGATCTTTTGGTAAACTCATAGGCCAGATTGTGGTTATTGGCAGACCAAGTTCAGGAATCCTATAAATAGGACCAAGGGGGCACCATTTGAGGGGCAAGCTTGTTCTAGGCTAGCTCTCTCCCTCTCTCTCTCCCTCCCCAGGTCTCTCTAGGGGGTTAGGAGAGCCTCCAGTGGTGCCCAAGCTTAGTAGTGGCTTGGGAGGGGAAGTTCCTAAGGGGCTTCCGGGTATGTGGCGGGACCTCCCCACTAAGCCCTTGGTCCAGTCCATAGTTCCTCAACCTTCAACCAAGAGCACTCCCTTGGGGGGAGTAAGGGTTGGTCGCCCCTTAGCTTGTTGAGGGCCCCGAACTCCACAGAGACTGAGAAATCGGTTTCAACAATAGTGCTCCTAGTCGAGTGTTCATGTCTCGCATAGAAATTCGTATAGATTCAATTTCTTTTTATACTTTTAGATTACATTTTTCTATTAGCGTAGATATTGTTTACTTTACCCAGAAATTGCTGAATCCGGTGTGAATCAAACGGTAGCATAGGAATGTGTGTAGACGTTCGTTAGCCTCGTATTGCCCGAGTCGGGAGAAAGGATTATCTTTCTCGGTGGCTAAGAACTTGCCCCAAGCGACTCTTGAAGCATGGGTATATGGTTAGTCAATTGCATGAATGTGTTATAGGCCATCATTTTGGCCCGGTTGAGCCTTTGTGCCCATTCCTATCGCTCTATCCTCGTTAACCCAGTTGTGCCTACCCGTTCTTTGATTCAACCCCACTTTTATCTCACCAAAGCCTAAAAGCCAATCCTAGTCGCACACCCAAATTTAAGCTTTAGTTGTTATTTTCATGATTGGGGTGTTGATGTTGTGATATTTTTGTGAAAATGTGGATGCGCTTCATTGCTCATCTTGCTGAAAGTGTTTTGAAAAGAAAAGAAAAAAAATGAGAAAAAGAAAAAGAAGAAGTGTTTAATTGAAAATTTTTATAGATTTATGATTTGGTGTAGGCGGTGCACACACCCATGTAGTCAAGTCCAAGTCTGGGGGTGTGGTGTACCCGCGTGTCTTTTTATGGTGCTTGAGGATAGTTTTCTGTGCTAGCTCATTTGGGTTTAGTGCTTGAGCCGTCGTTTTTATCATTGTATACCTCACCTAAACCCAAGCCTCATCTAAAACCTAAAGTCCTATTGATTCACGCATTTGAGTCAAACCTGTGCCGTGGAGAGAGTGCAGCCGGGCAAGCTTATGGTCACCGACATTGATGGATTTCAATGGAGGTTGTCTCGAGCCCCGATCTTTGGCAATGCTCGCCTCAGCGTTCAGTTTGCTTTCTTCCTATGTACGACCTTATGATTCACCATGATTCACTTTTTGAGTAAATGTAATATATAAATACGCCCCTAAAAAAGTATAAACTAATATGTATAATTAGAAATTTTGTCTACTGTATTTCTACGTGCATGAGTATGCGACTTCGCATGGTATTCCGCTTTACAATTTCTATGTCAGCTTATGTTTTTCTTGTCCGCGTAAGAGATTGTTTGCCCGGGACGCGCAAACAGGTAAGTCTGGGGGTGTGATGAGTCCCAATTATATACACTTTTATGGACTCATCTAGGCCGATAATCTAGTCAAAGCACTACACTATAGACATATTTTCGCTCATATTTGATAGTCGTCTATCATTCCACGCTAAGTGCACTTCTAGGACCGTTTTTGTGTATTTTCTTGATTATCATTCTTATTATCTTTCATGCATTGTTAAGTGTCACACTCAGTGGCTCGACTGGTGTTTATGCTGGAACAAGGGTCGTGCAGGTGTTCCCGGTACAAATCTATACAGGAACACTGCGCACGATCACTAGTTCTATTGCACACGACCACTGGTCGTGCGCCACTGATCGTGCGCACTTAACCCCTCAAATCTGAGGTCTATCTTTCCAACCGCACGACCACTGACGATAGTGCGCACGACCACTAGTCGTGCGCCAATGGTCGTGCGAACATTATATTTTATAAATATCTTACATTGCAGGTTCCACCCGGATAGCGCGCACGAGCACAGAACTCCAGCGCGCACGACCACTGGTCGTGCGCCAATGATCGGTGCGCACTATTTATTCCAGCGCCTATTTATATCCCTGCTCGCGATTTAGGTCGGATCGCTCCATTCAGTCCGCCTAGCCCCGCCGTTTTCGCCCTTTCCGCAGGTTCTCTGCCCCCTTTGGCCTCCTCCATCATCCTCGAGCTCCAAGGATAGGGATCTAGCCCTACATCCACCATTATCCAAGGAGAAGGAAGCTTGGTCGTGCGGCCAGATCGTGACACGAAGAAGACTGTCCATTGGAAGGTAGTGACAGCCTTCTCTACCCCGGACACAGTTGAGGACCGAGTTTGGACGCGGATTGACAACCCAGCGATTCCAACCGTGAATCTTCGACAAGGCTTCGGATTGGGTCGATTCCTTGCTCTCTCTCTCTCTCTCTCTTTGTATTAGTAGTTGTAAATGTTAGATCTCTTATATTTTGATGATGTGCACTATGAATCTTGCTTTGTAATGTTGATTTCATGTTTATGAGATTGTATTTTGTTCATATGTGTGTATGAGGTGCGCACCCATCCATTTTCCATTCCGCCACCGCGTTCGTGTGCCGCACTAGCAATTGCTGGTGGCGTGCGTGTGGACGAGGTGTTTGCACCCTCATTCCGCTAGCCTACTCGTCCATCCGCCCTTGCGAAGTAGGGTGTTCAAGGCCTATGTAGTTTTCCATCCCGCCTGGGGAAACATTGCATAGCGGCATTGCATGGGAGTAGTTGTAGTATTTTCTTTTATTTTCCATAAACCAACCCCCCCCCCCCCCCCCTTCCGCAATCCATCCGCTCATAAGGACTTCAATCTCAAGTCCTTCCTCAATAGTTAACTCCACCTTACTGTGTTCCTTTGAGATCGATACTCTGGGATTTGCTCCTCGTTTTATATTACTTGAACGATTGGTACACTGTCATTTTGTGTCGCAGTCTAGCTACCGCCTATAGCAGTGTGCAAGATTTGCGCGTCACCTCCCACTCGCCCCAAGGGGGCGGGCGAGTGGGAGGATCCTCCCACTCCTCCCGCTACTCCCTTCCTCTCTTCCCCGGACCCTTCTTTTTCCTTGACCGATTTTGGACACCTATGAGCGGTCATTTTCACCTGTCGCCATTACTTTCATCATCCACTCTGGTCTCGGCGGATTACGGGTTATACACAATCCCCGCTTTTTTCGGGTTCGACGCGAGCCCGAAAAAATAATGGATGACCCATAGTTTGGAGAGACCAACGATGAGGGCTTGGTGGATAGAAAGATTCAAATTGATCTAACCGTGAGAAGCAAAAGACCCTTCATCACTCGATAACCCTCCCGTGAACCGAGCTTAACGGGGGATGTAGGCAACTCAACACCCTCTAGGGAGACGAGCTCAACCATAAGTGGAGACAACTCAACCCCTTCCAGGGAGCCGAGCCCAACTGGAAGTGGAGACAACCCAACACCTTACAGGGAGCCGAGCTCAACTGGAAGTGGAGACAACTCAACACCCTCCAGGGAGCCGAGCTTAACTGGAAGTGGATACAACTCAACACCTTCCAGGGAGCCGAACTCAACTGGAAGTGGAGACAACTCAACACCCTCCAGGGATCCGCGCTCAACTGGAAGTGGAGACAACTCAACACCTTCCAGGGAGCCGAGCTCAACTGGAGGTGGAGACAACTCAACACCTTCGAGGGAGCCGAGCTCAGCTAGAAGTGGAGACAACTCAACACCTTCCAGGGAGCCGAGCTCAACTGGAAGTGGAGACAACCCAACACCTTCCAGGGAGCCGAGCTCAACTGGAAGTGGAGACAACCCAACACCTTCCAGGGAGCCGAGCTCAACTAGAAGTGGAGACAACTCAACACCTTCCAGGGAGTCGAGCTCAGCTGGAAGTGGAGACAACTCAACACCTTCCAGGGATCCAAGCTTAACTGGAAGTGGAGACAACCCAACACCTTCCAGGGAGCCGAGCTCAACTAGAAGTGGAGACAGCTACGAAAGCCCGCTCACTAGTCAATTTTCTCGAGGCCTTAACTAAATTTCCACATTATGCCTCTCCGAGTGAGTTCTCCTGCCCTGCTGGTATCAACAAGCCTGGTCAGCGGTCTCTTCTCGGGGTTTTAACCAATACAGATCTACCTGACGGGCCTCCCAGCGACCAACATCAAAGAGCTCGGGCGAGTGGTCTCCAGTCGGGGCCTCACGCAACTTTCATTGCCTCTCCGAGTGAGTTCTCCTGCCATGCCGGCATCAACAAGCCCGGTCAGCGGTCTCTTCTCGGGGCCTTAACCAACATGAATCACCTGCCTCTTCGAGTGAGTTCTCCCGCCCTGCCGGCATTAATAAGCCTGGTCAGCGGTCTCTTCTCGGGGCCTTAACCAACATGAATCACCTGCCTCTTTGAGTGTGTTCTCCGCCCTGCCGGCATCAATAAGCCCGGTCAGCGGTCTCTTCTCGGGGCCTTAACCAACATGAATCACCTGCCTCTTCGAGTGAGTTTTCCTGCCCTGCCGGCATTAACAAGCCCGGTCGGCGGTCTCTTCTCGGGGCCTTAACCAACATGAATCACCTGCCTCTTCGAGTGAGTTCTCCTGCCCTGCCGGCATCAACAAGCCTGGTCAGCGGTCTCTTCCCTGGGCCTTAACCAACATGAATCACCTGCCTCTTTGAGTGAGTTCTCCTGCCCTGCCCGCATCAACAAGCCCGGTCAGCGGTCTCTTCTCGGGGCCTTAACCAACATGAATCACCTGCCTCTTCGAGTGAGTTCTCCTGCCATGCCGGCATCAACAAGCCCGGTCAGCGGTCTCTTCTCAGGGCCTTAACCAACATGAATCACCTGCCTCTTCGAGTGGGTTCTCATGCCCTGCCGGCATCAACAAGCCCGGTCAGCGGTCTCTTCTCGGGGCCTTAACCAACATGAATCACCTGCCTCTTCGAGTGAGTTCTCCTGCCCTGTCGGCATCAACAAGCCTGGTCAACGATCTCTTCTCGGGGCCTTAACCAACATGAATCACCTGCCTCTTCGAGTGAGTTCTCCTGCCTTGCCGGCATCAACAAGCCCGGTCAGCGGTCTCTTCTCGGGGCCTTAACCAACATGAATCACCTGCCTCTTTGAGTGAGTTCTCCTGCCCTGCCGGCATCAACAAGCCCGGTCAGCGGTCTCTTCTCGGGGCCTTAACCAACATGAATCACCTGCCTCTTCAAGTGAGTTCTCCTGCCCTGCCGGCATCAACAAGTCCGGTCAGCAGTCTCTTCGCGGGGCCTTAACCAACATGAATCACCTGCCTCTTCGAGTGAGTTCTCCTGCCCTGCCGGTATCAACAAGCCCGGTCAGCGGTCTCTTCTCGGGGTCATAACCAACATGAATCACCTGCATCTTCGAGTGAGTTCTCATGCCCTGCCGGCATCAACAAGCCCGGTCAACGGTCTCTTCTCGGGGCCTTAACCAATACCAATCTACCCGATGAGCCTCCCAACGATCGGCATCAAAGAGCCCGGGAGAGTGGTCTCCAATCGAGGTCTTAACTTAAATGCTATCTTTAACTACTTTCGATACATCATAAACAGATTACATAACATTACAATGCACTTCCTCACACTTACTCGGCCACATGCATCTTGGCCATCTCCTTCATCACCTCCTTCTTCTCCTCTAAATATTTTTTCATCCTCAAGATTTGTCAAGGATAGAAATGTTTTAGATCGTCTCCACTCCAAGTATTACCAATAGGGATCCCTTCAACATTTTGAAGGCGATACCCCCCTGACTTCAGGGCCTCCAGGATTACATAGGGTCCCTCACAATTGGGATGGAGCTTTCCTACGTTCACCGACCTTCCCGCGGCGTCAACCTTTTTGAGAACTAGGTCTCCTGGGATGAATTGTTTGATCCTAATATTTTTGTCAAAGTACCAGGCCATTCGACGCTTCACTTCCTCTTGTCAAATCGCTGCGAGGTCCCGAAGCTCTTCAACCATATCCAGCGAGAGCCGCTGTTCCTCCTCATTGTCCATCCTCCAGTCTTTGTCTCCTTCCTTGGCGACCACGACCCGGGGGGGACCTGACCACGAATTCCACCGGGAGCACAGCTTCAGATCCATGGGAGAGCTTGAACGGTGTTTCTCCCGTCACCGTGTTGGGTGTTGTTCTCAAGGCCCATAAGACCGAGGGAAGCTGCTCCACCCAGTTCCCCTTCAAGTTCTCCACTTTTTTCTTCAGTAAATTGACTATGGCCTTGTTTGCCACCTCTACCTGCCCGTTGCTCCGAGGATGATGAACGGAGGCAAAACGAAGGTCAATGCCAAACTGACCACAAAAGCTAATGAGTTCCTAGCTAGCAAACTGCGGCCCATTGTCCATCACTATGGCGAGGGGGAGCCCGTACCTGCAAATTATTTCTCCCCAAATAAAGTTCTTTACTACCTGTGAGGTTGTCTTCGCCAAAGCCTTGACCTCCACCCACTTGGAGAAGTAGTCTATCATGACTAATAGGAATCTTCTTTGGTCGCTCGCCTGAGGAAACGGGCCGACCAAGTCCATTCCCCAGATGGCAAAAGGCCAAGGTGTCGTGATTGTTCGAAGCCTCTGCGCGGGCTGGAGTTGGAGTGGCATGAAGAGCTGGCACTTCTGACATTTCTTTGCAAACTTCATGGTATCCTCTCAAAGAGTTGGCCAGAAGTATCCCTGCCTCAGCACCCTCTTCTCCAAGGTCCGACTCCCGGAATGGCTTTCGCACTCCCCGGAGTGGACTTCCTCCAAGACTCTTGGAACCTCTTCTTCCGTCACACATCTCGCTAAGAGTCCTATCAGGGTCTTTCTGTACAAGTTTCCTTCACGCAAAAGATAATAGGCTGACTTGTACCTGAATCGCCTCTTATCCGGAACACCTTCTGGGAACTCGCCCAAGGTCAGAAAGATAATGATCAGATCCACTCATGAGGCCTTCTAATCGATCTCCATCAACTCTTCTTCTTCGATGGATGGGTGGAATAACTCCATCACTATTCCCCCAACCCAGGGTCTATACTTTGCCAGGGAGTCTGCCCGAGTGTTCTCCTCTCCCGGCACATGCTGGATTGAGAAGGTGCGGAACTGGCTGACGAGACCCTTGACATTCACCAGGTACCTTTGGAGGGTCGGCTCTCTAGTCTCGAACTCCCACCAGAACTGGGACGCCACTACCATCGAATCGGTGAATACTCTAACATCCCGAATTCCCATTTCACTGCCAGACAAAGCCCAGGCACCACTGCTTTATACTCGGCCTGGTTGTTGGTTACAGGGAATCGTATGCCAACCGCTTGCTCGATCTATATCCCTTGTGAGCTGACTATGACCACCCCTCCACGGAGGGAATGTGTTGGTTATGGAACGTTCACCTATAGGGGGGGGTTAGGTGATTTTGATGATTTTTGAATTACGAGCGTGAGTTATCAGAAACTAAGTAATGCACAAAAGAAAACACGCAAACAAATTTCACCAGACGACACAAGATCTGTAGAGGTTCCTCAAGACCGGGTATCTTGAGTAGTCCTCTGTCCCTCTGCGCCTACCCAGCGATCCGCTAGGCTCGGCAAACTCCGCCAAAAGGTTCAGGCCCTCAAGCCTTACAACACGGACCCGCAAGTCCCAACAACCTAGGCCCTCAAGCCCCTACTGCCCCCGAGCCCGCAAGCTCGACACTCAGGCCCTCAAGCCCTACCTTTCGGACCCGCAAGTCCAAACAGCCTAGACCCACAAGTCCCTACTGCCCCCGAGCCCGCAAGCTCGACACTCAGGCCCTCAAGCCCTACCTTTCGGACCCGCAAGTCCCAACAGCCTAGACCCTCAAGTCCCTACTGCCCCCGAGCCCACAAGCTCGACAAATCGCACCCGTGAGTGCACTGCCCTGGCCCTCAAGCCTCACAGCTCTCCATCCCTCAAGCTAGATAATATGGCCCGCAAGCCTTACAAGAGATTACAGATATAAACTGTTTCTTCTGCCTGATGTTGATTGGCAACTTTAGCCTGATGATGATCGGCTTCTTGAAAATGAAGAGAATGCTTCTGAATCGGATCTTGAATGCACGGTTCTTCTTCAATTCTTTCTTAGCCGAATGTGGATTGGCTTCTTAACAGTCGATGGGGGTGACTGCTTCTTTCTTTCTTGTGGTGCTTGTGTTGTTCGATTTGCTTCGTACGTAAGTTCTTTCTTTTTTTTATCGATCTTTTTAGGGCAACCTCATATGTCCTTTTATAAGACTGAGAGGGGTCACCCAACGGTCTTCTGAAAAGTTCCTTTATGTGTCAGATCTCCAAATATTTTTAGCACGCGCAAATACCTCGAAACTTTAAGTGCACGCGCTGATTGAACAATCAGGCGGCGACATTAATTGCTGACAACACGCGTCCACAAGATTTGAATTTGTCTCGACGATATATTCCATCTTTACGACGACATGGAATATCTCTCGACGACATACCTTTGTCGGCTCCTTGTGCTTTGGAAATTCTTCTCAGATCTCCTTGCTTTTGCCTCCGCCGCTTGCATTCCAACGATACGGGAAATGCTGGCGTTCCTGCATATACGACAATATGCTTCCTTTGTCTGTGTCGTTGGGACCTTCCTTTGTTCATTCTGTCGTTGTAATTGTAGTATTGTCTTGTCGACATGGACGCTATTTTGATGTCGACAATACTCCATTCTTCTCGACGACATGTCTTTCTTTGACAGTTTCTCTGCGTCTGCTTTGCTTGTCATTACAGCGACAAGCATACTTTGTCGGCCATCCCTTCTGTCCTTCTCGACGATATATACTTGTATACTTGTATTCTCCTAAGATTATGAACTAGATGTGTGATCAAATACAAAGTGAAGTATTCTTGACATGATGACTTCTTCAAATCAGGAATCATGTGGGCACGATTCCCAACAATCTCCCCCTATTTAAAGAAGTCAGAATCTCATTTCAAGACTACTTCACATGACAATAAATATCATAATCTTAACAGAAGGTGTGTCAAGATATAACTTATCTTTGAGCTAGCTCCCCCTTGATTGTCTCCCCCTGTCTTTAGGGTGTCTTTGAGTACATCAATTTTGTAGCTCCCCCTTGATTTGATGTCTCTTCTTTGAGCACTCTTTCTCCCCCTTTCTGACTTATTGCCTTCTGCTTCTCTAAGTAGGGAATGGCTCCCCCTTGCTTAGTTGTGATTCATTGAAGTCCTGTGAGAATTTCTAACAACTCATCTAGAAAGGCATTAGTAAATAATAGAGTTGAGTTTCACTCTAAGTTTAACACTCCCAATTGGAATTTGAAGAAGTTAAACTTAGCTTCATCTAGGGGCTTGGTAAATATATCAGCCACTTGTTTGTCTGTTGGGACAAATTTAAGTGTGATATCTTCATTCTCCACATGCTCCCTGATGAAGTGATACCTGATCTCAATATGCTTAGTCCTGCTGTGAGATACAGGGTTCTTAGCAATTGAGATAGCACTTGAAGAGTCACAAAATAGGGGTGTTTTGGTCATCTTTAGGTTGTAGTCTTCAAGTTGATGTTGAATCCATAACAGTTGGGCACAGCAGCTGCCAGCAGAGATGTACTCTGATTCTGCGGTTGAGATTGCCACACTCGTCTGCTTCTTACTACTCCAGGAAATCAGTCTTCCTCCAAGGAATTGACATGTTCCGGAGGTGCTCTTTCTATCTTCCTTGCATTCTGCATAATCTGCATCTGAATAACCCGTCAGTTCACATTCATTGTTCCTAGGGTACCATAGGCCAAGATTAGATGTACCCTTTAGGTATCTTAGAATTCTCTTCATAGAGACATAGTGAGATGCCTTGGGATTCACCTGATATCGAGCACAGACACACGTTGCAAACATTATGTCAGGCATACTGGCAGTGAGATAAAGCAAGGATCCAATCATGCATCTGTACTTGGTTTCATCAAAGGGTATGCCCTTTTCATCCTTGTCCAGAGACACATTGGTTCCCATTGGAGTTTTCATGGAAGAAGCACTCTCCAAACCAAATTTCTTGACTAGCTCCCTAGTGAATTTGGTCTGAGAGATGAAAATTCCATCTTCAGATTGTTTCACTTGGAGACCTAGGAAGTATTTGAGCTCAGTCATACTGCTCATTTCAAACTTTCCCTGCATCAAGTTGGCAAACTTTTTGCAGAGATTGCTGTTTGTAGAGCCAAAGATAATGTCGTCAACATAGATATGCACTAGCAAGATCTTGCCCTTTACTTCCCTTAGGAACAATGTCTTATCAATCTTTCCCCTTGAGAACTTGTTCTCAATTAGAAAGCTTGACAGTGTCTCATACCAGGCCCTAGGTATCTGCTTTAAGCCATAAAGGGCTTTTCTAAGAAAGTAAACATAGTCAGGATGAGTAGAGTCAACAAAACCTGAAGGCAGCTCTACATATACTTCCTCTTTAAGGTCACCATTTAGGAAGGCTGACTTCACATCCATTTGGTAGACCTTAAAGCCTTTGAATGCTGCATAGGCTAGGAACAATCTGATTGCTTCCAGTCTGGCTACTGGAGCAAATGTCTGATCAAAATCGATTCCCTCCTCTTGTCTGTAGCCTTTTGCTACTAAACTTGCTTTATTCTTGGTGATTACTCCATTTTGTTCCTGTAGACCCATTTGGTTCCTATGATGTTGTGTCATTGGGGTCTTGGAACCAATTTCCACACCTTACATCTTTTAAATTGATTCAGTTCCTCCTGCATTGCAGTAATCCAGAATGGATCCTGATTTGCTTCCTCAAATTTCTTGGGTTCAATTTGAGAAAGAAAACTCAGGTACAATGCTTGATTTGCAGCTCTACTTCTTGTCAGCACACCTTGGTTGACATTTCCTATTATCTTCTCTTGAGGATGATCTCTTACTTGTCTCAGTGCAGTTGGTAATATTCTGGGTATATCAGTATGAGCTACTTCTTCATCCTGCAATTCTTCAGCTATTTCTGTATCTTCTACAGGTTCCACTTCTATTTCCACCATTACTGACTTATTATTGTAGTTGAGTGGGGTGTCAACATTGTCTGCAATGGAAAGCTTCTCCAATCTTTCCCTTGTACCTGCATTCACTAAAGAACTAGACCAGCCCTTATGTATAAGGCTAGTCTCATCAAATACAATATGAACAGATTCTTCCACTGTTTGGGTATTGAGGTTGTATACTCTGTATGCCCTGCTGTAGGAGCTGTATCCAACGAAAATACCCTCACTACTTTTCTCAGCAAACTTAGTAAGTTTGGATTTCCCATTATTAAGGACATAACATTTGCTACCAAAGATCCTAAAGTAGGATAGAGTTGGTTTTCTGCCCTTCATTAGCTCATAAGGAGTTTTCTTATGGTCTTTGATGATTGAGGCCCTGTTTATCACATGACAAGCAGTGTTGACAGCCTCGGCACAGAAATACTCTGGTAATGAGGAGTCACTCAACATTGTCCTGCTGGCCTCTATCAAGGTTCTGTTCTTCCTTTCAGCAACTCCATTCTGTTGAGGAGTTCTGGGGGAGGAGAATTCTTGGGAGATGCCTAGGTCTTGGCAGAATTCTGTCATGTCCCCTGACTAAAATTCTGTCCCATGGTCACTTCTGAATTTGACCACCGAGCAGTTCATCTCATTCTGGATTTGCCTGACAAAATTCTTCAAGATGTCTAGTGTATCTGATTTCTTTTTGAGGAAGAATACCCAAGTGAACCTTGAGTAGTCATCAACAACTACAAGGGTGTATGCCTTCCCTCCTAAGCTATGAACTGACATGGGACCAAATAGATCCATGTGCAATAAAAATAAGCACCTTGACGACTCTTTGTTAGAAATGCTTTTGAAGCTAGTCCTAGTCTGCTTTCCAAGTTGGCAGGCTTGACAAGGACCATCTCTGATTCACTTAATATCAGGTCCATCTCTGACTAAGTTTAGCGAGAAAAGCTTGCCTATTGTCTTGTAGTTGATGTGTGCAAGTCTCTTGTGCCATTGTATACATAGAGCCTCTTTACCATCGGCTACTAGACATATGGGCATGGAAGAATTTATATTCAGGAAATTTAAGCAATAAATATGCCCACTCCGAGTGCCAGTTAAGACAGTCTCGGAATCTGAGGACTTCTTAATCAGACACTTATCCATGTGGAAGGTAATGACAAAACCTAGATCACAAAGCTGACTTATGCTTATGAGGTTGTGTCTCAACCCCTCCACATAGGCTACCTTTGTGATGGTGACTAACCCATTAGAGATATTTCCGTAGCCCCTGGTAACTCCCTTTTCTGAACCTCCAAAGATGACGGCCGGTCCATTCTCCACAGGGATGAATTCTTTCAAATACTTTCTGACTCCAGTCATGTGCATGGAGCAGCCACTGTCCAAATACCAAATTGGAGATTGGTTGGTATTTGGACTTACCTGCAAAATAAATTACTTCCCCTTAGGTACCCAATAAGGATTGGGTCCTTGGTTCCTGTTAGTATGATAGAACGGAATCGCAAACTCATGAGGGCTCTGCACTTTCCTTGCATTGAGCCCTGTTGGGTTGAACCAACAGTCCAGTGCAAAGTGGCCTACTTTCCCACAGCACCAACACTCATATCTGTTGTATCTTCTCTTCTACCTCATCATCTGTGTAGTGTGGCAGTGCTGATGAGCAGAAGAGAATGTTTCTTGCCTTACAGATCTAGGGTGAACCTCATTTGTGTGAGCCGGGGGAGGAATTGGCTTCACAACCCTTTGGTTCACCTTCTTAGGAGCAGGCTTTGTGATAACAGCCTCTCCCATACTTTTAGCTGTTATTGCTGAAGGTCTGTGGGCTGAAGAACTTGCTCTCAGCACCTTCTTGTTAGAAGGTCTGGCTTCAGGATCTTTGCCCATGACTGGCTCCAGATGAGAACTGATACCAGCTCTGAACTGTCCAGAGAAGGTGTCAATAATCGGCAGGATAGTTTTGTGCATTGAGAAGCTGGAAGCAAGCTTCTTCTCAGCCAGCAACAATTCTTCAAGGTCCCTAATGACCTTGTTATTCTGCCCTAATTCAGCATTCTTAAGCCGTATGGTTTCCTTAAGTTTGTCCACTTCTTTGCTCATGGAAGTTAGCCTCTCAGCTGTCTCCTGGAGCTTGGATTGGACAGGTTTTAAGGAATCTAACTCCTTGGTTTGCACCTTGAGGAGTTTCTTACTGCCTTTGAAGGCTTTCCATAAGGCTTTATATTTCCTTATCAGTTCAGATTCAACTTCATATTGGGATCTTGAGGCAGTGTTGTTGGCAGCAGACACCTCCTCATCATCATGCAAGGAATCTGCTACTGATTCAGAATCAGAGGCAGATAGAGAAGTTCTGTGTTTTACCTTTCCAGGAGAGTTGTCATCCTGGTTACCTTCATTAATAGCCATCAGTCCAATGAGTGCCTCAGCCTCAGTCCCAGAGGAACTTGAGTCAGAATCACTCAATGTTTTGATCTTCTTTGCCACAAACCCCTTTTCAGAGGTTCTCTTGCTCCTAGAGCTTCTTCTCTCTTCATGATTCCTTGATTCCTTTTTCTTCGAGGGGCACTCAGCAGCCATGTGTCCTGTTTTGCTGCAAGAATAGCAAACAGTATTATGTAAATCATGTCTACTGGAGTTAGACTGATACATGTCCTCCCTGGGAGCCCTCGATCTGTCCCGATGGTCAGATCTTCTGGAGCTTGAGGAGGAGTTTCTGCTGTTATCCCTCCTTCTTCTACGTATCAGCTTTCTGAATTGCTTTGAGAGGAGGGCCACCTCTCTATCTGTGTCATCGGATTCAGAGGAGTTGGCTCCTGATTCCTCACTGCTCTCAGATCTATTCTGAGAAGCAGCGATCTTCCCCCTGGATCTTCTGGAGCTCTCAGCCTTTAGAGCCACCGATATTTCTCTTGAGCTCGCCTTTGAGCTTTCTTCTTCTTCAGCCTTCCTTGTGTTGAGTTGAAGTTCATGGGACAGCAGTTTCTCATACAGATTCTTGGGCTCAATGATGCCCAGCTGACCCATCTCTCGGATGGCGCATATCTTGATATCCCATTCCTTTGTGAGGAATCTGAGAAACTTGTCATTTAAGTCAGAGTTCGTGAACTCCCCATCATAGTTTCTCAGGCCATTCACTATCTTGAAAAATCTCTCATAGCAGCTGGAGATTGTTTCACTTTTGCCCTGTTTGAAGGCTTCATACTCCTGGTTGAGGAGGGATTTTTTGTCATCCCTTACCTCATTGGTACCCTCCATATATACGATCAAGGAGTCCCACATCTCCTTGGCCGTTCTGCAGTGGATTAGATTTTGGAGGGTGGAGTCATCTATGGCACTGACAATAACATTTTGTGCCCTTTTGTCCAGACCTGCCAAGATCAGCTCATCCTTGTTCATGTATTCATACTTCTTTATTACCTGCCTGGTTGGGTCAATAGTGGAGGTACCAGTAGGGACAAAGGGGCACTGCTTGATCGTCAGGTAGATTCTTGGGTCAGCTACTTCCATAAAGAGCCTGACCCTTTCCTTCCAGATGGGAAAGTTCTCCTTCGTGCAAATAGGAAGCTTCAGAGCTCTCATTTCACGATTCTGATCTCCACCGGCCATGGTGAGACGTTCCGGATCTAGATCGGACTGTTAGGTCTCCTTTTGATCAACCTAGCTTTGATACCACTTGTTGGTTATGGAACGTTCGCCTATGGGGGGGTTAGGTGATCTTGATGCTTTTTGAATTACGAGCGTGAGTTATCAGAAACTAAGTAATGCACAAAAGAAAACACGCAAACAAATTTCACCAGACGACACAAGATCTATAGAGGTTCCTCAAGACCGGGTGTCTTGAGTAGTCCTCTGTCCCTCTGCGCCTACCCAGTGATCCGCTAGGCTCGGCAAACTCCGCTAAAAGGTTCAGGCCCTCAAGCCTTACAACACGGACCCGCAAGCCCCAACAGCCTAGGCCCTCAAGCCCCTACTGCCCCCGAGCCCGCAAGCTCGACACTCAGGCCCTCAAGCCCTACCTTTCGGACCCGCAAGTCCCAACAGCCTAGACCCGCAAGTCCCTACTGCCCCCGAGCCCGCAAGCTCGACACTCAGGCCCTCAAGCCCTACCTTTCGGACCCGCAAGTCCCAACAGCCTAGACCCGCAAGTCCCTACTGCCCCCGAGCCCGCAAGCTCGATAAATCGCACCCGCGAGTGCACTGCCCTGGCCCTCAAGCCTCACAGCTCTCCATCCCTCAAGCTACACAATATGGCACGCAAGCCTTACAAGAGATTACAGATATAAACTGTTTCTTCTCCCTGATGTTGATCGGCAACTTTACCATGATGATGATCGGCTTCTTGAAAATGAAGAGAATGCTTCTGAATCAGATCTTGAATGCACGATTCTTCTTCAATTCTTTCTTAGCCGGATGTGGATTGGCTTCTTAGCAGTCGATGGGGGTGACTGCTTCTTTCTTTCTTGCGGTACTTGTGTTGTTCAATTTGCTTCGTACGCAAGTTCTTTCTTATTTTTTTTATCGATCTTTTTAGGGCAACCTCATATGTCCTTTTATAAGACTGAGAGGGGTCACCCAACGGTCTTCTGAAAAGTTCCTTTGTGTGTCAGATCTCCAAATCTGTTTAGCACGCGCAAATACCTCGAAACTTTAAGTGCACGCGCTGATTGAACAATCAGGCGGCGGCATTAATTGCTGACAGCACGCGTCCACAAGATTTGAATTTGTCTCGACGATATATTCCATCGTTACGACGACATGGAATATCTCTCGACGACATCCCTTTGTCGGCTCCTTGTGCTTTGGAAATTCTTCTCAGATCTCCTTGCTTCTGCCTCCGCCGCTTGCATTCCAACGATATGGGACATGTTGGCGTTCCTGCATATACGACGATATGCTTCCTTTGTCTGTGTCGTTGGGACCTTCCTTTGTTCATTCTGTCGTTATAATTGTAGTATTGTCTTGTCGACATGGCCGCTATTTTGATGTCGACGATACTCCATTCTTCTCGACGACATGTCTTTCTTTGACAGTTTCTCTGCGGCTGCTTTGCTTGTCATTACAGCGACAAGCATACTTCGTCGGCCATCCCTTCTGTCCTTCTCGACGATATATACTTGTATACTTGTATTCTCCTGCGATTATGAACTAAATGTGTGATCAAATACAAAGTGAAGTATTCTTGACATGATGACTTCTTCAAATCAAGAATCATGTGGGCACGATTCCCAACAGAATGTTTCCCTGATACCCCGTCCGCGAACAGCTCCTATGCTACCACCTCGGGAGGTTCCGACTCATCCACCTCGGTTACATACTCCTCTAGAAAGTCCGCTACCACCTGCGCTTTCATTGATAGCCGAGGGACAAAGGTGACATCGAACTCGCTAAGCTCGATAGACCACTTTGCCAACCTGCCGGAGTGCTCCACTCCTTCCATAATGCCGCGAAGGGGGTGATCGGTCACTACCTTAACCGAATGCGCCTGGAAGTAGGGTCGGAGCTTCCTGGCCGAAATGATCAAAGCAAATGCCAGCTTCTCCAGAATGGGGTATCTGAGCTCCGCCTTCTTCAGGACTCGGCTGACATAGTAGATTGGAAGTTGTCTCTTTCCTTCTTCTCGGACTAGGACTGAGCTCATCGCCTCGGTGCCCACACCAAGATAGAGGAATAAGTCTTCTCCTTCTCTCGGTCCTTGCAACAGTGGAGCTTGCGTCAGCTGCCTCTTCAGGGCTTGGAATGCCGCCTCGCACTCTTATGACCATTCAAACTTTTGATTTCCCCTTAGAGCTTTGAAGAAGGGTGAGCACTTCTCTCCATCCCGAGAGAGAAACCTGCTCAACCCTGTCAGCTTCCCTGTTAGCCTTTGGATCTCCTTCGCACTCCTTGGCAACTCCAACTCCAAGATGGCTTTAACCTTGTCCGGGTTGGGCTCCACCCCCTCCGGGGTGAGTAGGTGACCAAGGAAGTTTCCTTGGCTTGCTCTGAAGACGCACTTAGAAGGGTTGAGTCTCATCTTGAACCTTCGAAGGGTGGCAAAGGTCTCCACCAAATCCTGCAAGTGAGACTCCACGTCCCTGCTCTTAACCATCAAGTCGTCCACATAGAATTCTAGGTTTCTGCCCTTTTGATCCTTGAAAACTCGGTCGATCATCCTTTGGTAGGTTGCTCCTGCATTCTTCAGCCCGAAGGGCATCATCTTATAACAATAACACCCGTCGTCTGTGATGAAGGAAACATCCTTAACGTCAGGCAGATGCATTCGGATTTGATGGTAGCCAGAGAACGCATGCAAGAAGCTCATCACTGGAAAGCCGACAGCTGAGTCCACCAGCGCATTGATTCAGGGTAAGGGGTAATAATCTTTTGGACATGCATTATTTAGTAGAGAGAACTCGATGCACATCCTCCACTTCCCTCCACTCTTCTTTACCATCACAACGTTGGAGACCCAGCCCAGATACTGGATCTCCTCTACGAACCCTTCTTCCAGCAGTTTTCTACCTCCTCTCTGATCGGCCCGACGAGGGTGGTCGATACAAATCTCTTCTTCTAGCGGATGGGGCGGATGCTCAAGTCGAGGTTGAGGCGATGACACGCCACATTTGCATCGACACCTGACATCTCTGCGGCGCTCCATGCGAAGATTTCCACATTCTGCTGGATACACCTTCGGACCTTCTCCTGGTCCTGCTCGCTCAGCCTCCCACTGATCTATATCTTCTCCAGCCTTCCGTTGTCGCTGCGACCTCCATTTCCCTCACCTCCTCTGCCACTTCCAACCTGGCCAAATCTTCCAACACCTGTTCTACCTTCCCTGCCTATTCTTCCCCTTCCAGTTGCCATAACTTGCCATGGGGGAGTTCCTTGGCTCTTCACTTCCAGTCATGAGACTTACTTAGGGTTTTCCGAACCAGCTACTTTCCACGCTCACCGCACCAGAATGTTGAAACCAGAGAACCGGTTTCGATGTTCGTAAAGAGGGAGGCAGCTGACCCTTACTTCACCTAATACTAAACACGTGACCGGTTATGGAGAGTGGAAGAACCATGCACCAAAAAGACTTGAAGTCCCTAAACAGACCCCTTGAGCAGCAGCGAAGAGGTCCCGCCACACACCCGGAAGATCAAAGAGAGCTTCCCCCTCCCAAGTCAATGTTGCGCTTGGGCACCCTGGAGAGCACTGAGGAACACCTGTCTATCGACTAGTTGAATAGGGGGTATGAGTGCTAGCTCGCAAGTAACACGCGGTGGGGGAGAAGACCAACCCTCTCCAAGATGCCCATGGGGATCTATTTATAGATTTCCTGAAATTGGGCTGCGGATAGCGCGATAGGTCTGCCAATAGCCAAGTTCCGCTGTTTGAAAATACTATCCGCACACCAATTCAAACCCGACTTTGCCCTGGATGGACGAACCAAGGCTACCCTGCTCAGATGAGTGGACTTCAGTCCGCTCATCCCCCCCCCCCCCCCCCGGTGCCAGGTGAGTGGACCGCAGTCCACTCGCCAACTTGGTCGGGCGAGTGGACTTCGGTCCACTCGCCCCCTTGAGGCGGGCGAGTGGGAGGGATCCTCCCACTCGCCCAAAGGGGGCGGGCGAGTGGGAGGGATCCTCCCACTCGCCCAAGGGGGCGGGCGAGTGGGAGGGATCCTCCCACTCGCCCAAGGGGCGGGCGAGTAGGAGGGATCCTCCCACTCGCCCGAAGGGGTGGGCGAGTGGGAGGGGTCCTCCCACTCGCCCAAGGGGGCGGGCGAGTGGGAGGGATCCTCCCACTCATCCCGCTACTCCCTTCCTCTCTTCCTCGGGCCCTTCTTTTTCCTTGACCTATTTTGGACACCTATGAGCAGTCATTTTCACATGTCGCCGTTACTTTCATCATCCACCCTGGTCTCGACGGATTACAGGTTATACAATATGGTAGCTCAGATTCTTGAATCTTTTGAGCTGGGGAAGCACATAAGGATCTTATCATTGATTTCAGTTAGAGAGATTTCCTTGTCTAGCCCCTTCAGCTCATTCACTATGATGTTGAATCTATCATACATCTCTCCTACAGATTCCTCGCCCTTCTTTTGAAAGTTCTCATATTGGGATATGGAGGGACTTTCAGTCCTTTCTTTCATCAGAACTTCCTTCCACCATTCTGGTGAGTGAATCCAAGATCTCCTTTGCTGATTGGCAGTCAGCAACCTTTTGAAAGATGTCATCTGACATAGTGGTGACCAGGATATTCATGGCCTTAGCATCACAGGCTTTTAGTTTCTTTTCAGCCTCTGACCACTCTTTTCTTGGTACAGTCACAGTTGTACAGGTTTCACCTGTACTTTCTCTAACTGGAGCTGGTGGACCTGAAAGGATAACATCATATATATCTTCATCAATATAGTTCATATATAATTTTATACTGGCCTTCTAGAGTATAACTTGTTCAGATTACACACTGGAGGTCTTGTTAAAGCATAATCCTTAGAACTCATTTTTCTTTATAAAATATATTTGAATGAAAGAAAATTAGAGTAGGAGGTCTTTCTGATCAAGGTGTTAGCCTTTTATTGATCAACCTGCCTCTAATACCAATTGAAAGTGCACAGTGTGCCTCTGAGAATTCTCTAGAGGGGGTGAATAGAGATTTAAAACTATTTCTATCAATAATGTGCAAACAATAAACTAACCTAAGGATTTATGCTCAAGAAAACATAGGCAGAATAAATAAGATGTAGGAAATAAAATGATGAATAAGAAATGGGACAGCACAGAAAATCACAACACAAACACAAAGAATTTTATAGAGGTTCCCCAAAATGTGGGTACTTCTCTCTTCTACCACCTGGTAGGAATGCACCAGCAGTGCCTGAGTCTTTTGATAAGGAGACTCTTAGAACCACTGATCTTTTGACAAGGAGATCATGAACCACCAGATCTTTTGATAAGGATATCTTGAACCACCAGATCTTTTGATAAAGAGATCTTGAACCACTGAATCCTTTGAAGAGGGATTAATAAAACTCTTTTACAGAAAATAGAAGGAGAAGGAGAAGAAAGAAGGTTGAAGGAATTCTGTTCTCAGAATTCTTGAGATGGTTGTTTGAAGAACAGCCTATCAGATGTTTCACAGAATCTGCTCTTGATTAACCCCTACTTTAGATGGTGATGAACTGCAGAGGCTTTGTTTGTCAGATCCTTTGAACTTCTACTGATTGAGATCTAGCTGCTATGTGATGGTGATGAAGAGCAGCTTTCAGATCTCCTATTCTATCAGATGAAGAACGGATGTATTCTCTTTCTATTCTTTTCTTTGTTAGGGTTCCTGAGAGAGGAGGAAGAAGAAGAGAAACCCTAATCAGAAAGAAGATGGCTGGTGGTAATGAATGCTTTATTCTTCTCTCTCTTTTCTGTCCTCTTATAGTCTGTGTCAAATTTGAATTTGTTTCCCTTTTTGGTATGACCTGAAAAGAATCTTCTATTCGACAATCTCTTTCTTTCTATATTTAATTCTCAGCCCGTCCACCAAAAAGGAATACCCTTCTAAGAAACCCTTTGTCTCCATCTTTAAAGCTTCCTTCTACTTCAAGCAATTATTAGGTCATTGGAGAACGGTCTTGAAAGATGTGGGCCATGAGAGAGGCATCAGAATGACAGCTGAAAAGATAGACTTTTATTGACTGTATTCAACGTAGCATCGAATTCACTTCCTCTCTTATCAACGCAGCTTCGAGTTCTTGTAGGAGTAGCTTCGATTTCATCTCTGCTCTGATTGAACTATGCTAGTCGACGTTGCGTCGATATCCTATCGACGTAACCATCGAGTTGAAAGGCATGGCTCTAAACTTCATTATCTGCGTCGAGATGAAGTCGATGTTGCGTCGACTTTAGATGGCTTCGACAGACATTCCCTTTTGCATCGAGTTGAGTAGAAGTTGCGTCAAATTCTCAGGTTACTTCGACAAGTCCCTGACCTCTACGTCGACATCTATTCGACGTACCATCGACTTGAGTTACTTCGACAGGAGGGTTAAACTACTTAAACTTCTAGTCAGAGTAGCGTCGACATGGACTCGATGTTGCGTTGAATTCTATTCGACACAAATGATAACTTTGCCCAAATTTGCACCCCTTGAACTGGTCTTGACACTCTAGGTTGAGTGTGACATCCTAAGACATCTAATGACCAGATTACCCTCACTATTCAATGGGTAATGTAATCCTAGGGGATAAAATCACTTTTAATTAATTTGTTAAGTTAAATCAAGGGTTTTTTCCAACAGTCCACTCGCCACCCCTAGGCGAGGGGAGGAGTGGACCAAGTGTTCCACTCGCCTCCCCCAGGCAGGGGGAGAGTGGACCAAGTAGTCCACTCACCGCCCCAAGGCGAGGGGGGAGTGGACCAAGTGGTCCACTCGCCCTCCTCCAGGTAAGGGTGCGAGTGGACAAATTGGTCCACTCGCCGCCCCTATGCGAGAGGGGGTGAGTGGACCCCTTAGGTCATACTCACCTTACCTATTCGGTCAGGTGCGAATAGACCTAGAGGGTCGCGCTCCCCCCATCGGGAATTTGGATTTGGATCGCAGATAGTGTTTTCAAGTAGCAGAACTCGGCTATTGACAAACCATTTTTGTTATCCGCAGACCAATTTCAGGAAAGCTATAAATAGACCCTCATGGGCACCCTGACAGGGGATCGAATTTTGGGTATTGGATGTGAGAGAGAGCTTTGCCTTCCAGGGTGCCCAGCTCAGCTTTGGTTTGGAAGGGGAAGATCTTCTTGATCTTCTAGGTTAGTGGAGGGACCTCCTCGCTACAGCTCGCAGGGTCTGTTTTGTCTAAGTTCACCATAGTCAGAGGTTCTTTGACTCTAAGTGACCATCCTTGTGATCTCGTTCAAGAGAAGTAAGGGCAAGCTACCTACCCGTTTCGAACTATTTTATCCCATTTTTAGGGTTTCAACATTCTGGTGCGGTGAGCATGAAAGTAGCTTGTTCAAAAACATTTGAGTGAGTCTCATGACTGGAAGTGAAGAGCTAGGGAATTCACCCCCTCCCGGCGAGTATGTAAGAAAGAGTGATTTCGATGATTTCAAAAAGTTGATCCTGGAGACCCTACGGATCGCACTCACCCCACGGGCAAGTGCTCGACACCACCAGTACCCATGCTTACCTTTCCATCTCTGGAGGAGACAACACAGGCAAGGCGACCAGGAAAGGAGACAGCTTTGGGGAAGACAGGAACCTCCACACGCGGGTGTTGTTCACCAGCCTGCTAGGTGCCAGCTACCCCAGCGAGGAGGTTAGGTGAGTGCTCCTAGCTTGCCAAGGAGGATGGGGGAGCCCTTTCTGTGAGCTGATCCTTTCAGCCCTAGTCCCGGCGGGGTTCAGGGAGTCCACCATGTCCTACTATACTTTCAAAGATGACCCCCTCTAGCATCTTTAAGGGTTTGAAGATGTCATCTCAATCCCACAGATGACGGACGCTTTCAAGTGTAGACTCTTGGCCATTTCCTTCAAGGGGAAGGCGAGGGACTGGTTCCATCTGCTCTCATCAGGGACCATCTACAGCTTCGAGGACCTGCGCCAGAGTTTCTTGCTGAGGTTCTCCACTTCAAAAAAGAGGAGAAAGGGGCAGAGGCCCTTTTCCTAATTCGACAAGGGTCAGACCGTCAGAGGAGTCTTTGGGAAGCTATGTGGATCGTTTTCAGGAGGAGGTCCTTCTCTTTCACGAGGTTCCATGACACACCTTATAACTAGCCTTTACCATCGGGCTACAACAAGGGCTATTCAGGATGGGACTGGCTCAGGACCCTCCTCTGTCCTTCGAGGAACTGATGGCGAGCCGCTTGGGAGATCGAGAGTGAGGAGACCAACCATGAGTTCATGGCAAAGGTTGGCTAAGTGAACATAGGAAGAGAAGAAGTTGCAGGGAGGAGCCCAGGAGCAAGGAGGGAAGAAGAAGAAAGAGTCGAGGAGGCAGGAGTACCAGGGACCCCCAGAGGGCAGGAGCAAGGCTGGAGGTTTCAACCACCAGTCGCCAGGCCAGCTTGGAGACCGTCGGGAGGGCCCCCTCAAGGCCAAGGAAGGGGGTATTTCCAGGGGAGGAAACTTTCAGGGAGGGCAAGGATGGTTCAACCCTGCGAGGTGGCGACCGGGTCTGAGGTCGTTCCAATCCCCGTCCCAGCATGATATGGAAATCGGTCAAGGAAGAGGCAAAAGAAGGAATCATGCAGGGAGAGGAGGAAGGAATTAACTTATTGTGACTTCCACCAGGATGAAGAGCATGCAACGGCCACCTGCCATGAGTTTCTGGAGATGAGGGAAGGGAGAAGGACCCCAGTCAGGGGAGAGTCGCTACTGTTAGAAGGGGTGGAAGGAGGACCCAGAAGAGAAGAAGATCCGGGTGAAGAGAGGACCGGCTTGGGGACCCAGGGTGGGATCGGAGTGATCCATGGTGGGGAAGGGATAGAGGCCACCTGGAAGGGGAGCCTCTATGACATCTATCGTCGAAGCGTCGCTTTGACTTCCCGAGCGCTGCCCCCTGGAGAGAAGTTCACTTTTTTGGCAAAGGATATGTCGGCCCACGAAAACCCGTTCTGCGATGCGCTAGTTATCCAGGTGGCGATCGATAACTTTACAGTCTCCCGAATTCTGGTAGACAATGGGAGCTCGGTGAACGTGGTCTTCAAAAAGGCCTTCAATGAGATGAAGGTGGATACGAAGAGAGTGCTAGCCTCAGATGGACCACTCTTCGGGTTCTCTAAGGAGAGTAAAGAGGTGGAGGGAGGAGTCGAGCTTCTCGTAACATTGGGAGGGACGTCGAAGAACTGTCGGTTCATCATTGTGGATGTGCCAAACACCAACAATGCTATTTTTGGGCATCCCCTCATCAGTGCCTTCAAGTGCGTACCCTCTCCTACCACCAATGCTTAAAGTATAACATAGGAGGGGTCCAGATTCAGATCAGAGGGGATCCCAAAGTGGCGCGACAGTGCTACAACACTGCAGTGAACACCATCTCATGGAAGAAAGAGGTAGAGGAAGTGGACAAAGTGATGGAGGGCTTCGCCAGGCTAGAGGTGGTGGAGAAGTGAAGGAGAAAGAGATCATCAACAACAGGGGAGTGCCAAAGAAGGTGCGGATTAGCGGGGGGTTGAGCGAGGAGAACCAGGAAAGGGTTTGAAGATGCATGCAACAAAATGTGGATATCTTTGCTTGGAGCACCGCGAAGATGTTGGGCATCGATGAGGATGTGTCGTTCCATTGACTCAACCTCGATCCCAGCATCCGCCCATTTGCCAGAAGAAGAGAGTTGTGGCAACCATTCTCGTTGGGCCTATCCATGAGGAGGTAGAGAAATTGCTGGAGGCAGGCTTCGTAGAGGAGATCCAGTATCTGGGTTGAGTCTCCAACATTATAATAGTGAGGAAGGGGGAATGAAGATGGAGAATGTTTGTAGATTTCTCCTTATTAAATAAAACATGCCCCAAGAATTGTTATCCTTTTCCTCGAATCGACGCGTTGGTAGATTCAGCCATCAGTTTTCATGTGATGAGTTTTTTGGATGCATTTTTTGGCTACCATCAAATTTGAATAAACACTCACCCGACGTTAAGGATGTTTCTTTCATCACGGATAATGGATGATATTGTTATCGAATGATGCCTTTCGAGTTAAGGAACGCAGGAGCAACCTACCAAAGAATGATGGACCGAGTCTTCAAGGAACATAAGTATAGGAATTTAGAGGTCTATGTGGATGATCTTATGGTGAAAAGTAAGGATGTGGGTTCTCATTTGCGAGACTTGGTGGAGACCTTCGCTACTCTTTGAAAGTTCAAGATGAGGGTTAACCCCTCAAAGTGTGTTTTCGGGGCAAGTCGAGGGAAATTTCTTGGTCACATACTCACCCTGATATGGGTCGAGCCCAACCTCGACAAAGTCAGGGCCATCATGTATCTAGAGTCACCAAGGAGTGCGAAGGAAGTTCAAAGGTTAATAGGGAAGCTGGCAGGGCTAAGCAGGTTCCTCTCCAGGGTAGGGGAGAAATGCTCGCCTTTCTTCAGAGCCTTGCACAAAATCCAGGGGGTTGAATGGACGATGGAGTGCAAAGCGACTTTTCGTGCACTAAAAGAGCAACTGATGCAGGCCCCATTATTACAGGGGTCGAGAGATGGAGAAGATTTGTTTCTATACCTAGGAGTAGGAGCTGAGGCGGTGAGCTTGGTCCTGGTCCGGGAAGAGGGGAAAAAGTAGTTGCCCATATACAATGTTTACCGAGTCTTGAAGAAGGCGGAGCTCAGGTACCCCATTCTAGAGAAGTTGGCATTTGTCTTGATCATCTTGGCTCAGAAGCTTCGGCCTTATTTCCCCCTTCGCAGTGTTATGGAAGGGGTGGAGCAATCTGAGAGATTCGCAAAGTAGTCGGTAGAGGTTAGTGAGTTCGATATCACTTTCATTCCTCGGTTGTCGGTGAAGGCACGGGCGGTAGCGAATTTACTGGCAGAGTGCGTAACCGAGGAGGAAGAGTCAGAATCTCCTCAGCCAGTGGCATGGTAGCTTTTCTTGGATAGGGCGTCGGGAAGGCACTCTTTAAGAGGAGGAGTGGTTTTAGTAAGCCTGCATGGGATGAGGCGATCAAGCAGGCGATCGACATCCATTTCCCTATCATGAATAACCAGGCCGAGTATGAGGTTGTGATAGTTGGGATCCGTCTGGCGAGGGAGTTAGGGATCCTAGATGTGAAGGTCTTTACAGATTCAATGGTAGTGGCTTCCCAGGTTTGAGAGGAGTTCGAGACCCGGGATCCAACCCTGCAGAAGTGTTTATTGAAGGTCAAGGGCCTCATTGGAACGTTTTGCACCTTCTCCATCCAATATGTTCCAAGAGAAGAGAATGTCTAAGCATATTGGTTGGCGAAATATGGCCCATATGTGGGGGGAAGGTGACCGAGTTATTTCGGCCATCGATTGAGGAAGGAAAGTTGATGGAGATCGATCAAAAGCCTTTGTAGATGGACCCTCTCATTCTCTTTTTGACTTCAGGGAGATTCCCGGAGGGAGTTCCGGATAAAAGGCGATTCAGGTATAAGTCGGCCTATTACCTATTGTATGAGGGGAGACTCTACCGAAAGATGTTGACCGAATTTCTGGCAAGATGTTTAGCGGAAGTGGAGGTCCCAAAGATTTTGTAAGTGATCCACTCTGGAGAGTGCGGAAGCCATTCTGGGAGCCAAGGTGTATAAGAGATAATGATGTGTACAAGTAGTTTATAAGAGATATTGATGTGTACAAGTTGCTTTAGGGTCCAATACTCATGAGTATAAGGTTTATAAGAGATAATGATGTGTACAAGTAGTGTTTTTGATAGGAGTATACAAATGATTTAATCAAAACACATGACATGTATAATGGAATAAATATAACATTATTAAAATGCGTATTTAGAGTTACTTCCACCCACAAAGCTATATTTAATTTCAATGCACATAGAAATAGTACAACTCCCAAGGTGCTCTACACACAATTCTCATTAAGACTTATCAGGGTGCAAATTAGTGCTTGGGGGATCACACATATTATTTTATCATTTATTTAATTGTGATCTGGTGTACAAGAAGAAGTAGTGTATAAAAGAGTTTGCACAAGATACTTTACAATTCTTTCCAAGGTGCTCAACCTCACAATGCTCATTAAGACTTAGCAGGAGGGTGAGTAGTGCTTGGTGGAGTTATCTTTGTCATGTATTCATTTGAATTTTGGTTTGGGACAAAGTTCTTCGAATTCACTTGTTTTTGCAAACATAGAGTTTTTAATTTTTAAAAGACACACTTCTTCAACTATGAATGCATGAAAAGAAAAAGATTTTTATGAGGTGTAGGTAAACTAAGCACACATAAAATAATGTTAAGTTGTTACACTACACAATCATGCAAGAGTAAGATTAACATCTGTAGATTATCAAAGAGGTGAGTGAATAAATCATTATCAAATATAAAACATTACTCATACTTAGAGGCATGTTAAGCACTTCTACACATGATTTCTATAATCAGTTTCATTGCACATTATAAGAAAATGTTCAAGGCATGACACAAAACAATGTTTTAGATATTTGAAATAGAGAGTTTTCATTGTATTTTAATCTTGAAAAGATAGCACAAATCACCCTTGAAAACATTTTAATTAGTAATCAGTTTTTATAATTTTTGTTTAAGATTTTGAAGACAAAATTTAAGACAAATGAAAGACATATTTTATGGTTTTACTTGGTTTTTTAATTTTGTAGTTGACTTTGAAAAAAAACATGTTTTTGTTTGTTTTTGACTTGTTATATATATATATACATATTTTAGCATTTAGAAAATAACAGGAAATGAATAGAAATATAGAACTTTAGGAATAAATGAGAAATTCAGGATTTTTTACTATCGCCAACGGTAACATCCTAACGTCGCACGATAGTAACAAAAGTTGTATTTCTTAGAAAAATGTGTGATTTTGAAAATTTTCACCTGATTATGATTGTTTAGAGTAAGGGCTATGTAGTAGAGCCAAGATATCAGACAAGCATACACAAAAAATGCAGGTTTCTTGTTTTAAGTTAAGACCCCTAATTCTAGTCTAAGTAAAGTAAATCGTGTATCAGGTAGAGGCTTGGTAAAAATATCCGCAAGTTAAGATTCAGTTCCTATAAAGTTTACATGAGCATGTTCCTTTTTATGTGATCTCTAATGAAATGATGTCTTATGTCTATATGTTTGGATCTTGAGTGATGGACGGGGTTGTTTGTTAGGTCAATAACACTCTTGTTATCATATTTTAATTCAATATTGGTTAGATGAACTCCGAAGTCTTCTAAGGTTTGAGTCATCCATAATGCTTGTGAACAACAACTTCCTAGTGTGGTATATTCGGCCTCGATGGTGGAGAGGGCAACATAATTTTGTTTTCTACTTAACCATGCAACTAGTGAATGGCCTAAGAAATTATGACATGTGCCACTAGTGCTTTTCCTATCTAACGAACACCCCGCAAAATTGGAATCAGAATAGCCATGTAAAATAAAAGAATTGTTATTTGGGTACTGTTGGATCTGATGGCGCCCTTAGAGGGGGGGGGGGGGGGTAAATAAGGGGTGTACAATTTTTGGAATAAAACTGACAGATATTTAGAAAACAGAAAAACTATTTGGTTCTGTAGCTAACGCTGGGCGTTAGGTAGTTAACGATGGGCGTTAGCTCTCCAGAAAAGACTTTACAGAAATATGAAAAGTGAATTTTCTTATGAAATACAATTCCAGAAAATTAGATATAATGAAAATGAATTTAATATTTCACAAAAGTGATTCCAAGGATAAAATTTTAATAACGCCTGAAATTAAAGGCGACAAAATATAATTCACTTTTTTGTTCCTTCACCGGTCCTTCTCCCAAGGACCGGTTGGCTATAGCCTATCTTTCCCCAGATAAGGCCTCTAGCCACCCCTAGATCTACCTTAGACCTAGTCATCACACACAAGGCGGCAAATTTCCCCCTAAACTGAACCGGGCTTAGTCGCCACAAGCAAGGCGACAAATTTCCTACCGTTATAAGAAAATATGAAAAGATAAAAGAAAATTTCAGAACAAAAGACTCCCTATAATGTAGAGCTCTGAAGGAGATGTTGAAGATGCGCAAGGATCATCATCAGAGTTGTAGCAAGCGACCTTCTTCAATTTGACTGTTGTAATCTCCTTCTCACCCTTGTTCCTCAATGGTGGTGTTGGGAGTTCTCTCAAAATTCGGGATGAAATGCACTCTCTGAATTTTGGAATGAAGGCTTGAATGCATGTAATCTTTGTGCAACGAAATCAGCCCTTTAAATAGGCACGGGAGCTAACGCGTGGTGTTAAGAGTTAACGCCAGCGTTAGGGATCATGTATGGTCGTGGCTGTAACCGTGCAACCGCTGAAATCGTGGCAGATCATGGACTCAACGTTGGCGTTAAGTGTCAACATTGGCATTGTCTCTGGCTTCATGACGCAATCTCTTCTCCACATCATTCCCTTTCCGGCATCATCCCTTTACAACGATAAGTTAACGCGGGGCGTTAACTACCAATGAGGAGCGTTAGCTCTCTTTTCAGAGAGTCGTCATAAATCAACATCATGTTCATAGGATTATTAAACTATAGTACATGCACACTATAAACACAAACAAGATTAAATACATAATGTGATTTGTTATTCTCAAACTAAGAGATGTGGAACACAAGCTCTAACAATCTCCCCCTTTTGATAATAACAAATCCACTAATAAGAAATAGAGCATAAATTAGAGTAGTGTTTATAGTATATGATAAGCGTGATAATCATGCATACTCCCCCTATATGGATGCTCCCCCATACATGAATGCATTTTTATTTTCTATTTTACTCCCCCTAAATAATAGATTTCTAGAATTTATTTCTTCAATTTATTCTTCCCCTTTTGTTATAATCAAAAGGAGGTGGGTTAGAGTAGTAGTAGCAATATGAAATGTTAGGCATTATGTAGATATAATAGCAACTTTTTGAAAAATAATGAACACAGCGAAAGCAAATTTGAACATCCTTAATCCATTGTAAGCACAACATATTATAAGCGTTTAAGTCAAATAAGTAGATGTTTGAATTACAAAAGTTGCAAGTTCATTTGAATTTCGAATTTAAAATTAGCAGGCAAGATTATAAAATATCTAGTAAAGATATCTTGACAATGTAAGTTAATTTGCATTTCAAGTAAACATAAACATTGAAAAAATCATGTTTTGCTATCTAGTGCATTTACTTATGATTATAGAGAATAATGTAGGTAAGTTTTAGGTCCAATTCTCATGAGTAGAAGTATTATAAATGATAATGATGTGTTTAATAAATGTGTTTTGATAAAGTATACAAATGTATAAATCAAACCACATGAAACTATGTAATGTAAGAACATAACTTGAATTGAACATAAACAACTTTACTTCCACCAATTTCAATGCATATAAAGATTTGAACTTATAAAGAGAAGTGGTCAAAATTTTGTTTGCACAAGACACTTTACAATTTTTGATGGAGTTTTCCTTGTCATATATTTTTCTTTGTTTTGAATCATTTTTTTTACCAAGGACTCCAAATTCACTTGTTATTGCAAACATAGAAATTTTATTTAAATATACCACATTTCTCTAAATACAAGTGCATGAAAAAACAAAGAATTCAAGAAAGAATTATTCAATATTGTGTAGGTAAACTATTTATGAATTTCAAAATAAGTTTTTATACTACACAATCATGCAAAAATAAGATTTAAAATACATGTATTTTAACCAAAGAAGGTGTAAGTGAAAAAATCATTATCATAGATAAAAACTTTACTCATACTTAGAGGCATGTAAAAACATTTCTGCACATGTGATCTATAACCAAATTCTTTGCACATTTTAAGATACTATTCAAGGCATGATAAAATCAAAAAAATAATGTTTTTAAGAAACTTGAAGGTTTAAATTAAACATTGTAAATAATCTTTAAACAATAGATACAATCATCCTTGACTTAAACATTTAAGCATATATTAAAAAAATTTATTTTTTTAAATACAAAATACTGCAAGAAAATAATATCAAGAATTTTTCAATAAGATAGAAAAAAATTGGAGCATAGAGGCTAACGCCAGGCGTTAGCTTCTTAACGCCGAGACAGAACAGTAAATTTTGACCTTTTGAAAAATCTTTTTCATGATTCATTTGTATTATAAAGAGGCCTTCTTACAGTTGAAATTTCAGACATTATGGAGTTGATTTGAAGGCTCTTTTAGCATATTTTTTGTTGTTTTAAAAGTATTTTTACATTTTTATTGATTTTTGAAAAGAAAAAAAAATGCAAACAAAAATATAAGACAATTTTGATAGCTTTTATAGAGTTTAAAGAGAAATTTTTAAGACACCTAATTCTAACATAAGCATGTGAAAACGTGCATCGGGTAGAGGTTTGGTAAAAATGTCGGCAAGTTGTGATTCGGTCCCTATAAAGCTAATTTTAACATGTTCCTTCTTAATATGATCTCTAATAAAATGATGTCGGACATCTATATGTTTTGATCTTGAATGATGTACGGGATTGTTTGTGAGATCTATAGCGCTCTTGTTGTCACACTTTAACTCAATGTTATTTAGATAAACACCAAAGTCCTCTAACGTTTGGGTCATCCATAAGGCTTGTGCACAACAACTACCTAGTGCGATATATTCGTCCTCGGTGGTGGAGAGGGCAACAGAATTATGTTTCCTACTCGACCATGATACGAGTGAAGGGCCTATAAAATGACACGTGACACTAGTGCTCTTACGATCTATTGAACATCCAGCATAGTCCAAATCAGAAAAACCGTGTAAAATAAAACAATTATGATGAGGATACTATAAGCCTAATCTAGAAGTACCGATTAGTTATCTAAAAATACGTTTAACCGCTTTTAAATGTGATTCTTTTGGGTTAGCTTTAATCTAGCACATAAACACACGGAAAACATAATATCGGGTCTAGATGTGCTTAAATATAGCAATGAACCTATCATTCCTCTATATAATGTTTGATCAATAGAAATAACGGCTTCATCTTTTCCTAACTTTAGTGATGCACTCATTGGTGTATTAGCTTGTTTTAGGTTTTCAAATCCAAATCTCTTAAGAATATCTTGAACATATTTAGTTTGACAAATACCATCTTATTTTTGTGAGATTTGAAATCCTAGAAAATAAGTGAGTTCTCCTACCAAGCACATTTCAATTTATTTTTCAACACTAAAACTACTTCATTACATAGCTCTTCATTAGTGGCTCCAAAAATGATATCATCATCATAAATTTGCAATATAATCAACTCATTATCTACATGTCTAACGAAGAGTGTATTATCCGCACTTCCTATTTTATACCCGTACTTTATTAATAAATAATGTTAATGTATCGTACCAAGCACATGACGCTTGCTTCAATCCATAAAGCGCTTTTTCTAACTTATACATATGATTTGGAAATTTTTCACTCGCAAAACCGGGGGGTTGCTCTACATAAACTTTTTCTTTTATAATCACGTTCAAAAATGCACTTTTAACATCCATTTGAAATAATTTAAATCTTTTAAAACTCGCAAATGCAAGAAATATTCGAATTGATTCTAGGCGAGCAACGAGTGCAACAGTTTCATCAAAATCTACCCTTTCGATTTGTGAATACCCTTGTGCAACTAGTCTAGCTTTATTCCTTGTTATCCTAGAGTCACCGTCTAGTTTATTTTTGAAAATCCATTTGACTCCTACAACTGGATGATTAGATGGCCTTTTTACTAACTTCCAAACCTATTCTGTTCAAATTGATTTAATTCATCATTCATAGCAAAGAATCAAAATTCATCATTTAAAGCAGTTGAAACATTTTTAGGTTCTATTTTGGATACAAAACAAAGGTTGGAAAAAGACTCATGTAAGGAAGAACAAGTACTTACCCCTTTTGATGGTTCTCCTATCACAAGCTCCCTTGGATGATCCTTAGTAAATTGCAACACTCTTGGAGGAACATATTCTTCTTGTTCTTCATCGTTCTCCTCTTTTTCTTCTTCTTTTTCTCCAAGCGATTCTTCATCCTCATGCTCCAAAAGAGGAAGGGGTTTGTCTTTGTTTCCTGTACGATTAGTATCTACACAAGGGACAAACTCATCAAACTATTTTAGTTTGTTTACATGTATAGACTCTTCAACTATTTTAGTTCATTTATTATAAATTCTATAAGCCTTACTAGTTGAAGAGTAACCAATGAAAATTCCCTCATCAAATTTTCCTAGTGCATCTTTAGTGTTTAAAATGAAACATTTACAACCAAACACATGAAAATAAGATACATTAGGTTTTCTTTTAAAATAAAGCTCATAAAGTGTCAATTTTAAAATAGGACGAAGCATGACACAATGATATAACATGAAGTATTAACCGCTTCGTCCCAAAATGATTTAGGCAACCCATATTCACTAAGCAGTGTACATGCTAGCTCTTGAAGGGTTCTATTTTTCCTCTTCACTACACCATTTTGTTATGGGGTGCGAGGAGCGGAAAATTCATGTTTAATTCCTAAATCATTACAAAAAAAACTTATCATTTTCAAATTCTCCTCCATGATCCAAGCGTATACATTTAATTTTTAAATCAAGTTCGTTTTGAATATGAATGCATAGTTTAGTAAATTCAAGAAATGCATCGGATTTGTAAGATAGACATTAAGTCCAACAAAATCTTGAAAAATCATCAATAATTACAAAAGTATATATTTCTACCTCCTAGACTAGAAGTGCTAACCGGTCTAAGTAAATCCATTTTAATTAATTGAAGAGGTCTAGTAGTAGAAATTACATTTTTGCTTTTAAATGAGTTTTTTGAAAATTCTCCTTTTTGGCAAGGCATGCAAAGAGAAGATAAATTACCATTAAGCATAGGTAAACTTTTAACTAATTTATCTTTTGATAATTTTAAAATAAGCTTGGTACTAAAGTGACCAAGTCGCCTATGCCAAAGTTCCAATTCGTCGTTTATAGAAATAACAAATTTTAAAGATGATTGTGAAAGATCATTAAAGGCAATCATATAAACATTATGAATTCTAGGTGTCACTACAACAAATAACACTTTTAGTAAGGACTAAAAACGTTACAAAAGGTAACTAATATCGTTACGCAAAGTTTTTGTAACGAAATTTACTTTATGTGACGACCGTTACCTAAGGCTCGACGCTAGAAGTTCTTGTAACGAAATTTTGTTTGTCGTTACAAATTATTTATTTGTGACAAACATTACTTCCTCACAATAAGATGAGTTGTAGTAAGGAATATTTCGTTACAAATGTTTGACTTTTTCCCCACTAAAGAAATTATATTTATATATCAAATATATGAATATTTCGTTACAAATGTTTGATTTCGTTACAATTGTTATAACATAACAATAATTATTTCGTTACAATTGTTATATACCTTCCTTACCCAAAAAATTCATTTATATTATTAAATTGTCAATTCCTAATTTAGATGGGTAGGCATGATTTTATTATAAATATGAAATATTATTTAAAGTATAATATAGTTTTATATTATGTAATAATATTTTATATTCATTAATAATTTGTAATTAAAATATTTAATAATAGAAATCATTATAGGTTTTAAAAACTAATATACTTTTCATATTTAAAATTTCAATAAAGTACGGGAAGGAAAAAATATGCCAAATTAATAAAAAGGAAACACATTACAAATATTAAATTTGAAATACTTACAGTAGCTATATAGATAGAGTACAAGTTAAGTGTCATCTCATCTATAACAAAACAATATTACAAAACAACAATAAGTTCAAGATGTTTTACAACACATCAAATTCTACGCTTTCTGACTAATGCATCTTCTTCCATCACTTTTCGCTCCAAGCTCCAACTCCCTAGAAATAAAAGAGAGCAATTATTAAAGGAGGCAGCAACACTTTAAAGAGGGCAAAAAGATAATATAAAGAGGATTCATGGGTGTGATGTGATCTAGTACATTAGCAGTTTTAATAAGAAATTGAAGAACACCGCTCACTATAGTATAATACATTAGCATTTTATGATCTAGCACAACACACTCAATGCAGTACAACACACTCACTACACAACACAACTCATTGCACAACACAGCTCAACACTCACTACACAACACTACTCACTGCACAACACACTCACTGCACAACACAGCCCACCACTCAGTCACTGCACACCACACTCTCTGCCCAACACAGTCACTGCACAACATAACACTCATTGCACTGCAAATCGTTACACAATCACTGCACACTTACCACTCATTGCACAACATAACACTGCACAACACATCGTACTACTCACTACACAACACAGCGAACTACTCACTCACAGCACAGCACACTCACTACAAAAAACTATACATTAGCAGCTGCAGCAATGCATGCAGCAAAATGGCACCTGCAGCAATGCAGCAAATTGGCAGTTGCAGTTTGATGCAGCAAACTGCTTGCTGCCAGTTTGCTGCAGTTGCGGCAAACTGCAGCTACAAGGGACACACTACACTACTCACTCCCAACACAATACACTCTGCACAAAACACTCACCGCACAAAAAATAACATGCACTTCACAACACTGCACTCAACGCAGCTGCACACACATCCCTCACAGTTGCATACATAACACAACTACACACAGAACACCCAGCACAACTGCAGTATACTACTGAAATTCTAGATTCTACATAAGTTCAACCAAATCAGAGAACTGAATAACTCCTCTTAATGCATTACAGACTGAAATCCTAAGTAATGTTCCACATTCCCATTTTTTGCATGTTCTAGTGCAATCCTAAGCAAACCCACAGCAAACCTGTTGTTGTAGTTTGTTGCAGCTGCAGCAAACCCGCTGCTGCAGTTTGCTGCAGCTGAAGCATACCCGCTGCTGCAGTCTGCTGCAGCTGAAGCATACCCGCAGCTGCAGCAAACCCGCAGCAAACCTGTTGTTGTGGTTTGTTGCAGCTGCAGCAAACCCGTTGCTGCAGTTTGCTCCAGTTTGCTGCAGCTGCAGCAAACCCGCAGCAAACCTGCTGCTGTAGTTTGTTGCAGCTGCAGCAAACCCGCTACTGCAGTTTGCTGCAGCTGAAGCATACCTGCTGCTGCAGTTTGCTGCAGCTGAAGCAGACCCGCAGCTGCAGTTTGCTGCAGCTGCATTAAACCCGCAGCAAACATGCTGCTGTAGTTTGTTGTAGCTGCAGCAAACCCGCTGATGCAGTTTGCTGCAGCTGAAGCATACCCGCATCAGTAGTTTGTTGCAGGTGCAGCAAACCCGCAGCAGCAATTTTATTTATAAAAAAGACATGGATTGGAACTATAAGGAAAGACATGATGTACTTAGGCATTAGTACTATAAGAAACCATCAAACATAAACCAATGACAGACCAAAATGAATTCAAATGCACTAAAAATAATAATAGAAGAAGAGATGAGGAGGCAAAGGAAGAAAGAGCTCACAGAGGTGGGTTTTTCAACCAAATAGCACCAAAAAGTCATCAAAGTTGGCCATATTTTTCCAAAACAGCAGTCAACATCTCCTTCAACTTATTCTGTCCTTCTTTTAAATCCGTTATTTCGGTATTGTCAGTTTGAATCAACGCTTCCTGCCTTTCAATAAGCTTTGTCTGGGATGCAATATGAGAGGTGGCATTGCGCAAATCTTCTTCTGCCGAATTTAACTTCTCTTTCAATTGAGTGGACTCGTTAATTATTTTCTTCCTTTGTTTGGTAGGAACGACCCCATAGACTAATCCTTTGTCATAGCCAGACTTAGTTCCAAGTGCTTTTTTTATAATTTCTCTCTCAGACATTAAGCTTTCACCGTCAGATTCAAGTGTTGATGCTCTCAGCCTTTCCATTTCAAGCTGTAAAATAATGTTACAATAGAAACATAAGTTATATATCACTGACAAACATCAATTCTCTCTACTAGTTTAAATTCTGACTTACATATGTTGCTTTAGCTTTCTCACTAACAAACACACCATTCTTCTTATGAGTGTTAGCAAAGTTCTCAACAGGACTTTGATTAACCTACATATGAACATAATATTAGAGAATATGAGGTAATAATCAAAATTCACTAATAATATCATTACATTACCATTTCCAATAGTCGTGAATGATAGGATTTGGAATATGACGTATGAGTAAACGGCATTTGGGACCTATTATCAGCGTTTGTTTTGGACCTTTTCTGTTATTATTCAAATTCACATATGAGTGCATGTACCAAAGCTTTTACTAATCATATATATATATATTAAACAGGGTTTTGTTAATTACTAAAATTCACCTTAAAACTCTCACTGTCGAAGTAATCGCACAAGGCACACCACTTCTCGAGTGAGATCCAATCAAACGGGCTACAAACTCTTGGATTCTTTCCCAATGCAACATATTGTTTATAAATTGCAGATAATCTCCCTCTCCAATGCGTATAACTACGCTGAAACATCTCATCCATATAGCCTTTTACTAATTGATCTGTAGACCATCCCTTTATATCAAACCATTGCTACAAAGGAACAACATATATATTTAGTTACTCCAACCAAATTGAAAAAAAAATGTCAAATAGAAATTTACTTACATCTAATCCAGCATATATAGGAAGTATACGTTCATTTTCAATTTCGCTCCAGGGGGCCAAGAAATCCAATCCTGGACTATGTCTAATAACAACGCCTATCCCATTTGCTAGGTGATTTGCAAAACGACGTGGTTTCTTGAAGCCTTCGGGGAACTCAATCTCAAGCAATTTCTTATCATAAAAAATGTATGTTATCATATAGTGTGATAATATGTAACTTTCAAGATAAATAAAACATACATTTTCTTCAATAGCTTTCTCGATAGATTTTCCTGTGCTCGCCCCACGACCTCTTTTTTTACTAGAGCTTGCATCTGCAAAATTAAACAAATTTAATAAATATATGGTTCTAGTAAATAATAAACATCGGTATGAAATATAATTAAGGAATGCTTACCAGTATTATCAGATATCTGTGGTGGACTTCCATCATCAAATTCACTAGCCGCAGCATCATCATGAAGATGATGTGATCCAAGAGATGATGGTTGTGCACTAGATAAAGGTGTGGTTGGTAGACTAGACGATGGTGGTAGAGTAGACGATGGTGGTAGAGTAGACGATGGTGGTAGACTAGATGATGGTGGTAGACTAGACAATGGCGGTAGAGTAGACGATGGTGGTAGAGTAGACGATGGTGGTAGAGTAGACATTTCAACAACAACATCATTTGTTGGTTCATCATTAACAAACAACGCTTTACTCCTTGTTACGGGGCGACGTAGAATGGCATTCTTCGGAGGCATTTTTCTGCAAAGTAAATAAGATACAAACGTTAAATAAGATACAAATGTTAAATATCGCATTAGAATAATATTCAATCAAAAATATGAAAAGTAAGAATTGGACTAGAGTTTCATCAAAATAGATAAGAAATAAACTTGACGCACCATGGCTCATCTTCATCACAATATTGCACAAGTGTTTCATCATCTTCATTTGTAGACTCATCTTCGTCAACGTTATCATTACTATGTTCCCTCTCATCGCGGATTTTAGTTAGATCTTCCACATTTATAATATCAGGTTCTATATCTTCTCTTGCTAGAAATTGCAAGTTATGATCCTCAATAGCATATATCAATTCATTATTAGAAGACTCATGTTGTTGAAAAGCCTCTCGAACCATAGACTCACCTATGCTATCATTCATTTCCTCCATTTCTAGGTCATCTTGTTCCTTAATATCCCAAAGGTGTCTATGACATACAAGCTGTGCAATTTTCCAATGCTCACCTAGTTTTGTGTCATCGACATAGAACACTTGTTGCACTTGGTTTGGAAGAACGAACGGATCATCACTATACCAACGAGATCTTATATCAATGCTCACAAAATATTTATCTTTTTGCATAGTCTTTTTCCCACCGGTGTTAAACCATTCACACCAAAATAATACTACTTTATTTCCATGAAGATAGATCAATTCAACTACTCTTGTCAATACTCCATAAAACTCAAGCATTTCATTTTGATGTTCCCCCTCAACAAGTAAACCACTATTTTGTGTGGTTCGACGATCATCTCGATCTTTTATATGAAATCGTACTCCATTAACAATACAACCAGAGTAGAATTTTGTTAAGTATGAGTGTGGACCATTTGCCAATGCCCATAACTCTTTAGAAATGCCTCTAGGTTGTTCGTGATGCAATCTATTTATCTATACATAACAAACAAAAAGTTGATTGGTTAAGTGAAATTTTAAATTAACAGTATAGGAGAATAATTTCGTTATTAGACCTTACATGATCTTGAAACCAAGAATGAAACTGTTCTTCGTGAGTTTGGTCGATGTTCTTATCATTTGCCTTTTTTAGCTCCTTCATGTGCATACTATAAAAGACAATAAGTAACTTAAATTTAGATATAAAGTAAGAATAATGATAATGGTTTAATATCAATCTACTAGCTCCTACATGTTTCGAACCTTTTAAAAGCATCCACTTCGTTACAATTATTTAATATGAATTTATGAGCTGCATCTAGATCTTTTTTTGAAAGTGCATGGCAACGGCGGAGAGGTCCAAAGGGCCTCACTTTTAATGCAAACACAGACAATTCACACTCTTGTTGATCTTCTGCTCCATCATCATTTCTTTTATCTTTGTTAAACCTTGTTTCTATTTCATTTAGATGCATTGACATAAATGTCAATGACTCTTGTACAATATATCCTTCCGCTATTGAACCCTCTGGACGAGCTTTATTACGTACATAGCCTTTAAGTGATTTTAGAAACCTGAAAAGACACTCAATAATAAGAACAACATATGTTTGGTTTATGCTATGTATGAAGATGATGTAAGAATGCATAAATAAATTTACCTTTCAATAGGGTACATCCAACGTGAATGAACTGGGCCAGCAATCTTTGCCTCCTTTGGAAGGTGAATAGCTAAGTGAACCATTACATCGAAAAAAGCTGGAGGAAATATTTTCTCCAATTTGCACAAAATAATTGGAATATTACTTTCCAATTTCTCGATATGCTCGACCTTTAGTGTTTTCGAGCATAAAATTTATAGAAATCCCCTAGCTCGTATAGTGCCTCAATGACATCTGGGCGTAGAGACCCACAAATACCAATAGAAATTAATCGTTGTAATATAACATGGCAATCATGAGATTTAAGGCCATAAATCTTTCCATCTTTTACGCATCTCGAAATATTTGAAGCATAGCCATCCAGAAATTTGAAATGTTTTAAAAATTGCAAAATCCTTTTTTTTTCATCCGAAGATAAATTGTAGCATGCTTGAGGTTTTATTATAGTACTTCCACTTCTAATCAAGTGCAACTCCTTCCTAATGTTAAGATCTCGCAAATCTTCTCGTGCTTTTTCTGTATCTTTATTTTTTCCATCAGTGTTCATTAACGTGCCCAACACACTATCACAAATATTTTTTCAACATGCATTACATCAATGTTGTGTCGTATCAAAAGCTTATGCCAGTATGGTAGTTCAAAGAAGATGCTTTTCTTCACCCAATTTCCTTCTTCAATGTTGCGTTTCCTCTTTCGTTTGCTTGGGTGTTTTCCAAATTTATCAAAATTATGTTCGAGTGTGCTCAAATTTGAAAGTAATTGTGCTCCACTCCACTCCAAGGGTTTTGAACGCATTTTTGACTTTCCATCGAACAATTTACTCTTTCGATATGGATGATCATTATGTAGATAACGACGATGTCCCATATAGCATATCTTACTTCGAATCCTTTTAGAATCTGTACCATATAAACAAGATGGGCATGCCCCATATCCCTTTGTGGTCCACCCAAATAAGTTACTAAGAGCTGGAAAGTCATTAATTGTCCACATAATTGCAGCATGCATTTTAAATGTTTGTTTAGCATATGTGTCGTATGTCTCAACGCCATTCCATAAATCTTTCAATTCTTCTATCAATGGTCTAAGATAAACATCAATATCTTTTCCAGGTGCACGTGGGCCAGGAATTAGCAATGACATCATAAAAAACTCATCTTTCATCCCTTTGTATAATGGCATATTATAAGGAATTAGCACAACCGGCCACATACTATAAGAAGTACTCATATTTCCAAATGGATTAAACCCATCAGTCGCCAATCCAAGTCTAACATTACGTGGATCTGCGGCAAAACTAGGATAGTTTGCATCAAAATTCTTCCATGCAGGTGAATCCACTGGATGACTTAAAGTACCTTCTATCTCTATATGCTTCTCAGTATGCCACCTCATGTAAGATGCAGTTTTAGAAGACATATAAATTCTTTGTAGTCTTGGTTTTAAGGGAAAATGCCACAAAACCTTTTGAGGAATCAATTTTCCTTTTCCATCGTTGTATTTCCAACGTGGTTCTTCACACACAGGACACGCAACTTTCTTCTCATTCTCCTTCCAAAATAGTGCACAATTATATTTACATGCATCAATCTTCTTGTACCCCAAACCTAAACCAGAAAGAAGTTTCCTAGTCCAATAAAGAGACGTTGGAATAAGATTACCTTCTGGCATCACATCTTTTAGTAATTCAAGAAGCATGTTTACCGATTTATCTGACATCTTGTTCATTACTTTGATATGAAGCAATTTAACAATGAATGATAACAAAGAATATTTTTTGCAACCTGGGTATAGTCCACGTCTGGCGTTACATAATAGATTTGAAAAAGAACCACTATTTTCTTCTGTAGTATTCTCAGGAAGTTCTACATCTCCAATCTCTTGTATCATATCTACTAAATCATCAATAGCTTCAATATCATCATTTTCCTCGAAATTATTTCTAGGATTTTGAGAAGATTCACTACTGGCATCACATCTTTTAGTCATTTTAGTTTCTCCATGATGTATCCAATCTTTATAGTACTTATAAAACCCTTTCACATGCAAGTCTGCTTTAACTTCAATAAAACTCTTTGGTTTATTGTTTCGACATACATTGCATGGGCAAAGAATTTTATCTCCATAATAAATAGCGTTTTCCCATGCAAACTCGAGAAATAAGTCCACGCCTTTTGTATAAGTGGAACTAAACCTATCTTGTTCATAAATCCAATCTTTATCCATAACATGAAGCAATCCCACCTTTAAATCTGTTTCAAAAACAAGGGGAAGAATTGTAAACATTAACAAAGGGGAAGAATTGCAAACATAAAAAAGGGGAAGAAATGCAAACATAAACAAAGGGGGAGAATTGCAAACATAAACAAATCTAATACTAGATAAATTGGTTATGTGGTGGCAGCTTCTATGGCTACGATTAGGGTTTCCTGAGTAATAATAGCCAGCGCCAGTAAACTTCGGATCTACTCCCCCTACAATCATTGTTCTAATACGAGATTCGTTTGGTTTAACTTGCATATGACCAACCATAGCTGATATGGTTCGGGCTTTCCTTGAATTCGCGGTGATTGAGTTACCAAACATTTAACAGAGAAAAAAGTAAGAGTTGAGGCTTTATTAAAGCTTTTGACAGAGAAATGCAACAAAAGTAATCATAACCACTTCCAATAATTTAAATAAGCCTGTTTGTTAGAGGAAATCCCACCCACGTTGGGAGACAACCTTTCATAGGGAATAATGAAATTTTCCAACATTTGTAATACTGGTAGGATCAACACCTCAAACGGTTGATTTCTAATATTTGTTAGTGAATCTGGTTCAATAACGAACTAAAGTAGTTAAGCTATCAGTAAACAATATTATGTAGAAATCACTGGGAGATGAAAAGAGAAAGAGATTGCACCACAAAGGTTCTTATAAGGGCTCCTCTTCACCACAAAAATTCCTGTATTTACAAAATGGAAAGGGAAAATGGAATGGTCAAATAATTAAGCACGTGAAAAGTTTAGTCAAGCTTGAGCTCAGTAGGACCTCAACCAACTCAATGTTAAAAAGGAAAAACTAAGAAGGTAAAATCTTTCAAATGAAATTTTGTATTGAGAGGAAAACACGAATTAGAAAAATGAAACAAAATTTGGATCTCTGTTGGTGGGGGCAAGGAAGAGGAAACCCATGCCGCAAGAGTGTTTAGGGGGTTGCCGCCGGTGGAGAAAGCGACAGGGTTCGGCAGGGCGGCGTGCGTATTCTGCGAAACCTAAACCCTAATCGTAGCCATAGAAGCTGCTCAATTAGGGTACAGAAAAAGGGGGAAGAGGGAGGAGACTCACGGTGGAGGAAAGTAACTGAGGAGCTCACGAGCCTTTCCAGCCCCAACGATGAGAGAACCCTAGCGTAGATCAGCGGTTGAGCAGAATGGAAGCCCACCTCTCCATCCTGAAAAACGAGATGCCGGCGAATGTAATACGAGACGCCGGAGGGGTTATCGACGAGGAGTGGCGCCGATTCACCGGTGGATTTGAAGAAGCTGCCAGTCGCGATGGAGGGTTTTGAGAATGGCGGATGGGGTCGATCAAGATGCCGGGATCTTAGTATTGTTTTAGTAATTAATTTATTAATTAATTATTTTATTGGAGGGAAATTTCCCTCCAAATATTTCATGCATGCATGTATGATCTAATGAAATTTCCCTCCAATATTTCACATGATATAATTTGAAGTTAGAAAATGAAAGAATTTTTTTAATATCTGAGTGCGAGCGAGCTCGACTCGTAATCGAGCTCGAGCTCATCGAACTCGAGCTGGACTCGTAATCGAGCTCGAGCTCAACGAACTCGATCTCGACTCAGAATCGAGCTTTTTTCAAGGTGGTTCGTCGAGCTTTCGAGCCACCGCAAGTCACCTTGCTTATAAATAATATATATGTGTTTGTGTGTGTGTGTGTGTGTTTGTGTATGTGTGTGTGTGTGTGTTTGTGTGTTTGTCTGTATGTGTTTGTGTTGGTGTGTGTGTGTGTGTGTGTGTGTATGTGTGTGTGTGTGTGTGTGTGTTTGTGTGTTTGTCTGTATGTGTTTGTGTTGGTGTGTGTGTGTGTGTGTGTGTGTGTGTGTGTGTGTGTTTGTGTGTTTGTCTGTATGTGTTTATGCATGCATGTGTACGTGTGCGTGTATCTGTGTTTGTGTGTGTAGTGTATCGGTTTTAATGCATATATATCTATATCTGTATGTATGCATGTGTCGGTGTCGTTTGTGTCGTCTGTATGTCTATGTGTGTTTGTGCATGCATGTTTGTGCATGTGTGTGTTTGTGTCTGTGTGTTTGTGTCTGTGTGTTTGTGGTTGTGTTTGTGTGTTTGTGTGTATGTGTCTGTCTGTATCTGTGTCTGTGTCTATGTCTGTCTGTGTGTGTGTGTGTGTGTGTGTCGGTGTCTGCGTGCCTGTGTATGTGTTTGCATGCATGTGTGTCTGTGTTTGTGTCTTTGTTTGTGTGTCTATGTCTGTCTGTGTCATCTATTTATGTCGGTGTGTGTGTGTGTGTGTGTGTGTGTGTGTGTGTGTGTGTGTGTGTGTGTGTGTGTGTGTGTGTGTGTGTGTGTGTGTGTGTGTGTGTGTGTGTGTGTGTGTGTGTGTGTGTGTGTGTGTGTGTGTGTGTGTGTGTGTGTGTGTGTGTGTGTGTGTGTGTGTGTGTGTGTGTGTGTGTGTGTGTGTGTGTGTGTGTGTGTGTGTGTGTGTGTGTGTGTGTGTGTGTGTGTGTGTGTGTGTGTGTGTGTATCTGTGTTTGTACGTGTACGTGTATCTGTGTTTGTGTGTGTAGTGTATCGGTGTTTATGCATATCTATATCTATCTGCATGCATATGTCTGTGTCGTTTGTGTCGTATGTGTGTTTATGTGTGTTTGTGAATGTTTGTTTGTGTCTGTGTGTTTGTGTCTGTGTGTTTGTGGTTTTGTTTGTGTGTCTGTGTCTGTCTATATCTGTGTCTGTGTCTGTGTCTGTGTCTATGTGTGTGTGTGTGTGTGTCGGTGTCTGTGTGCCCGTGCATGTGTTTGCATGCATGTGTGTCTGTGTTTGTGTCTTTGTTTGTGTGTCTATGTATGTCTGTGTCATCAATCTATGTCGGTGTGTGTGTGTCGGTGTCTGTACGTGTCTGTGTTTGACTGTGTCGTTTGTGCCACTATGACGTTACCCCCGCCTCAATATATAGTACTACTGTCCCAATGTGACGCCGCCCATGCAGCTTGCAAACCCCGCGCGCGCGAAAATACTCATGCCGCAATAGTACCACTTATCGATATGACATGTATTTATGACTTTCTTTATATTTATTTTCATTAAACCACGTGTCTTTGCGTGCGTGCGGGGCCCGTGCGCGTAGTTATTTTTAATCTAAAATTATGTTAATAAATTAATGTCAGATTTGCATTCATTTTTAAATTTAATGTTTTTTAGTTTTTGAATTTCTTTTCTTAAAATTTTATGGAGGGAATTTTTCTTCGTATATATATTTCATTCATGTAAGAGAGAGGGAGAGAGAGAGGAAGATAAACTTGTATAAAAGCATTTTCAATAACTTTATATATCTTTAACTGCAATATATAAAGAAACTTTAAAAGAATTTTTTTGTTAAAATATAAATGTTTTAGAAAAAAATTATAAAATATTGATGTAGTATTTTTTACGATCATTTTGAGTACTCATATGTATATGTTGCGGGCAAAGCCCATCGTCGACGCCTGAAACTGGTGCGGTTTGAGCTCAAACCGCAACCGCACCAAAAGGGGTCGGTTTTGGACCGAACAAAACCGCACCGCACCAAAACCGTGCGGTGCGGTTTGACATTGGTTCGGTTTGGAGTCGGTTTTTTGCGGTGCGGTTTCGGTTTTTGCACAGTTATCAAAATTTATCAAATAGTGCATGTACTATTCATAGAAATATTATGCTCGGTTAATTACATAGCAACATCTTCTCATACTTAAAATATGAAAGAGAACAAAATACAATAAATTGTATCCTATAATTATTTATTTCTTTATTTCATGAAAATCCTACAAGTGAATAAGATGATCAGATTATGAAAGATGGAATATAAAACAATTTATTAGATCTGCAATTTGACTGTTTGCGTCGACAATTTCAAAGTGAATTTATTTCATCAACCAAAGAGAATTTATCTCATCAACCAAACAAGAAAGATGAAATTATTTTGTTCACTCAAAAGCATAAAGAAAATGGCACTGAAATATAAAAGGAAGGACTGACTGGAATTACCTTCCATCGGAATTACAATTTGCTAATCACCATTTGAATCAGCATGAAATTTTAAAAGGCAAGCCGCGTGCAGCATGAGAATTGAGAGAGTAGAGATGCAGCGGCAATGGGCCAAGGAATACCGAATACTAGATTTGGGGTTCGATTTCAGTATTTCAATTTTCATGATTCACGGGTTCAATACAGTAAATAATCAATACAAATAGTTAATATACTTATAATCAATACAGTACATGAAATCTAAAATAGTAAAATAAAAACTAATTAAAATACATAAATGAAAATTTTCAATATATTTGTAAGATATTGAAATAATATTAAAATTATATTATACTTATAATCATTGCGGTGCGGTGCGGTTTATTCAGTTTTGTCAAGGCAAAAACCGAACCGCGCCGCAAACTATGCAGTTTTCCAATAACCAAAACCGCACCACAACCAAACCGTTCGGTGCGGTTCAAAATCGGTGCGGTGCGGTGCGGTGCGGAATTGCGGTTTTTTGCGGTTTCGGTTTTTAATTTTCAGGCTGGGCGCACCCCGCTCGAATGCGGGCTCAGCCCGCTCAGAGCGAGCGAGCACGGGCAAAGCCGCGCCCGTGCGGAGCTGCTCATAAAATTTTATATAAAAACTTTATATGAATTTTTTATAAAAACGTTTAATTAACTTTTATATAAAATTTTATACACGTTAGTATATATATAATTAAAATTATAATTATAATTCTCTTTTTGACTGTTTTTGCACCTAAGATGAGTCACTCAATCTATTTAAGTAATTAAGAACATTAATAATCAAACAGCAACATTATATTTATTACAAGACATCCATGGATGATATATATATATATTGCCTAAATCCTTCAGCGAAGGGAGAGAATTTTCTGTACGTGTAACATTCCTAAATGATGGTACGGGACAGTATTTTTAGTTGAAATTGCGACTGTAACTATATTCATAGTTATATTTACAGTCGTAAAAACATATGTAATTTACAACTGTAACTGTATTAAAAAAAATCACGTTTTAACACATGTATTTTCAGACCGTAACATATACATATGAGATCTTAAAATAATCATAAAAATAATTAAATTAATATTCTGTAATTTATTTATTTTTAAACACTGTATTTTGGCCTACAAAGGACGGTGCTACAAAAGCTCATAATTAATTGCAAAATGATTAGACGACTCTTGGACATGTATACTCATGTTGTTATATCATTTCATGTCGCTCCTTTTAAAAGGGCAATTTATACGCAGTCCTATTCTCGCTATTAATTAAATATCGTAACATGAAAAATATTTAATGTATCTTTTAAATTTTTGTATAAATAGAAATATATTATTACTAAAAAATAATTTAATTTATTTATCATCACCGATTTGCAGGAGCCTCGAGTTGGCCGCAACATATCTTATTTTCGACGTGATTTTTTAATCATAAATCTTAATTTCCTATGAATATTCTGCGTTTTATAGTGAGGAAGTATATGTTACTGTGTGATCTGACGAATTGGCCGGTTTAAAGTATTAAAAGTGCGGCCTAAGATTAGACGAAGGTTTAATGCATTAACAATTGAGTCATTATCATCTTATATTGATAATATATATTATACAACATATAATAATAATAATACAGCCTCATTTGGAACAAGTTTAAGAGCATTGAATTCTGGATATTTAATTAGTTCAACATTATCATGGAGTTTAATCAGATGAATTCCCCAAAGTACGTAGAACATTAAAAATAATAAATGTTTTTAAAAGGGCAATGTTATACGCAGTCCTATTCTCGCTATTCGCAGTCCAATTTTTACGAGTTTTTCCGCGCTTTTTGAAAATACGCTATGTAAATGCATTTTTTAGGAAAATTGTTCAACACGAAAGTTGTAGATCTCGTCGAGATCCACAACTTTCGTGTTGAACACTTTTCCTAAAAATGCACGCACAAGGCGTATTGCCGCCCTGATTGAAATATGAGCGTAAGTTTTGTAAATACGCTTTATACATGCATTTTTAGGAAAAGTGTTCAACACGAAAGTTGTAGATCTCAACGAGATCTACAACTTTTGTGTTGAACAATTTTCCTAAAAAAAGGACTTCGTATAAAGTTGGACTGAGAATAGCGAGAATAGGACTGCGTATAACATTGCCCTTTTAAAAACATTTATTATTTTTAATGTTCTACGTACTTTGGGGAATTCATCTGATTAAACTCCATGATAATGTTGAACTAATTAAATATCCAGAATTCAATGCTCTTAAACTTGTTCCAAATGAGGCTGTATTATTATTATTATATGTTGTATAATATATATTATCAATATAAGATGATAATGACTCAATTGTTAATGCATTAAACCTTCGTCTAATCTTAGGCCGCACTTTTAATACTTTAAACCGGCCAATTCGTCAGATCACACAGTAACATATACTTCCTCACTATAAAACGCAGAATATTCATAGGAAATTAAGATTTATGATTAAAAAATCACGTCGAAAATAAGATATGTTGCGGCCAACTCGAGGCTCCTGCAAATCGGTGATAATAAATAAATTAAATTATTTTTTAGTAATAATATATTTCTATTTATACAAAAATTTAAAAGATACATTAAATATTTTTCATGTTACGATATTTAATTAATAGTCATCTCTCGCGCGCCCGTAGGACAAATGCATGCTTGGGTACGTACGTACTTACACCCAGTTGAAAATGCGTGCGCGTGAAAAAAAAACGTAACTAGCTAGGCTAAATGTGCCCGGGTGAGAAAAAGCATCATGACGAAAAAAACGCGCCCGAAAAAATGTGTTTTTTTGAAGAAAACGCTGATGAGCGAATTATAACTTGTACGCAAACAAAATTGTGCTCCTGAGCCAAAAAATGTGCGCAGTCAAAAAAACACATGCCACCAGACAAAGAATGAACGCACAAGTGAAAAACACATGCACGGGCGAAAAAATACGCTCTATGGCCTAAAATGCGCGCTCATGTTTTAAAATTTAATTAATATATTTATTGTAACAAAACTTTGGTTACCAAAAAATACTAATTGTAAGAAAATTCTAATGGTTACAAATACTTTCATGGTGCTGTCACAATTGCTACTTATTGTAAGGAAATTTTACTATTTGTAACGTAAAACTAGTCTTGTTACAAATACCTGCTCTTATTGTAACAAACATTTAGTTATTGTAACGAATCATAAAATACTTGTTACAAAAAGTTAAGCTTTTGTAACGATAACAAAATTTCGTTACTAAATATAGCTATTAGTAACAAATTTTTTTTTCGTTACAATTTAGTCTTTACTAAAAGTGTAATTTAGTCATCTCTCGCGCGCCCGTACGACATCATTTGTTTTTGAATTTATGATTTTGCAAAGATTTGTAGATGATTCAAATAATACATTTAGACCCTTATCACATAATTGACTAATTGAAATTAAATTATATTTTAAACCATCTACAAATAAAATATTAGAGATTGAGAAAGAATCGTTACCCACGGTGTCGATACCCATGATCCTTCCTTTTTCGTTATCACCAAATGTTACCAACCCTCCTTTATTCATCTCAACGCTAAGAAACTTTGCTTAATTTCCCTTCATGTGTTTGGAGCAACCCGAGTCCAAATACCACACATCATTTTTGTCTGTAGACCGCTAACATACCTAAAAAGGAGATGAGAGTAAAGATCCGGATACCCAAGAGGTTCCTCCCATAGAATAGGTGGAAACCTTAGGCACCCAGATTTGCTTTATGGCACTACTTTCCTTCTTCCTACAAGATTTTGAGGTGTGTCCAAATAAATGACATTTGGCACATGATATAAAAGGGGATGAAACCCTTTTCGGAGTTTTAGAAAAACTTTTGCTGGAAGATGAGGCAACATTTGAAGTTTGAAATGGTTTTTTATTAAAATAATTTAAGTTTCTGGACTTTTTGCTAACGCCGACGTTAGTAGTTAACGTTGGGCGATAGCTTCCAGTAAGATAACCAAGGCCAAATTTGGCACTACCATGACATTGGTTGGCCAAGATCATGTCCAGAGATCTTTGCCCAACTCTAAATTTCTTAATAGCCATATTTAAATCATGAATATGAGCTTTGAGAGCGGTTTTTTCCGTCACTAACACAACACACCAATTCGCAAAGCTTTTCTTTCCTTCTTATATTTGAGAAAGAGAGGTTTTTAAAAGTTCTTTCTAAATCCCCCTTCTCCTTTGAAAGATTTTCGATAGTGGAGTGGGATTTAGAAAGAGCTTCTTCAAGTTCTTTCACTCTTGCCAAGGAGTGATTGCACTCTTGGCAAGATTCCTTCTCTTTCCTTAATAGTTTAGATAATTTTTTGTTTTCTTTTAAGAAAAGTTTATTTTCAGAATTTAAAACCTCGATATCATTTAAACTTTTATAAAAAAATTTGCATGTTTGTAAGTACTCAATAAATAAAACACCATAAGTAGTAGGAAGAGTTACCTCCGTGTTGCTTTGGACACTGCTTTCAACATCAGATAGTGTGTTGCTCTTTGTGATGAGGTACATGTTTGCTTCTTCTTCGCTACTAGAGGATGAGTTGCTTGATTCGTCGGAGGAGGAGGAATCATCCCAAGTAGCCGCCTTTAGGACCTTCTTCTTCTCCTTGCCCTTGTCCCGCTTTTCTTTACGCTCTTTCAAATATTTTGGGCACTGGCTCCGGATGTGTCCGGTATTCCAGCAATGGTAGCACTCCGGTGGTGGTCGCTCATCATCATCCTCGTCATTATCTTTTCATTTCTTTGATGAGGAACCCTTCTTGATAAAGTACTTCCGGAAGGTGTTTCTCCTTTTTGGATTCTTCATGAACCTTTTGAACTTCTTCACAAAGAGGCTCTCCTCGTCCTCTTCATCATCATCATCCTTCTTTGATTTTAAGGCCAAAGCCTTTTTTTGGCTCCATGTTGTACTCTTGTTGTTGAATTTTGAGTTCAACCTCATGGGTTTTGAGGTTCCCAATGAGGCTCTCAATTTGGAGCTTCTTTAGATCGTGCGACTCCGTGATAGCTGTCACCTTTGGATTGAATTTTGGAGGAAGAGATCTTAGAATTTTTCTCACCAAGTCACCGTTGGAGAACACTTTTCCAGGCACTTTTGAGTCGTTGACGATCTTGGTAAACCTTGTGTACATTGAATCTATTTCTTCATCCGCCTCCATCCGAAATTTCTCATATTCGAATTCAAGTTGGAAAAGCTTTGAATCCTTGACCTGCGAAGTACCTTCATGAGTGATTTCTAATAAATTCCATGTATCATAAGCAGTTTCACAAGCACAAGTTCTATTAAATTCCGTTCTATCCAAAGCACAAAATAAAGCATTCATAGCTTTAGTGTTATTCTTGCATCTTAACTTATCATTATCATCCTATTTGTCTCTCGATTTTTTCATAGTGACTTCTCCAACAATAATTGTTGGCGGAGAATAGCATGTTTCAACCATACCCCAAACATAATTATTTAAAGCAGTTAAAAAACAATGTATTCTTGTTTTCCAATAATTATAATCAGTACTGGTAAATAGAGGAGGTTTACTAATCCCTTGACCCTCAACAAAAGCATGATCATGATGCGTCATTATTCCCGGTTGTAAATCCATTTTTGGAATAACCTTCCTCTGATACCAAGTGTTGGATCTGATGGCGCTCTTAGAGGGGGGTGAATAAGGGGTTTACAATATTTGGAATAAAACTGACAGATATTTAGAAAACAGAAAAATTGTTTGGTTCTGTAGCTAACGTCGGGCGTTAGGTAGTTAATGTTGGGCGTTAGCTCTCCAGAAAAGACTTTTTACAGAAATATAAAAAGTGAATTTTCTTATGAAATACAATTCCAGAAAATCAGATATAATGAAAATGAATTTTATATTTCACAAAAATGATTACAAGGATAAAATTTCAATAACGCCTGAAATTAAAGGCGACAAAATATAATTCACTTTTTTTGTTCCTCCACCGGTCCTTCTCCCAAGGACGGATTGGTTATAGCCTATCTTTCCCCAGATAAGGTCTCTAACCACCCCCTAGATCTACCCTAGACCTAGTTGCCACACACAAGGTGGCAAATTTCCCCCTAAACTGAACCCGGCCAAGTCGCCACACGCAAGGCGGCGAATTTCCTACCGTTACAAGAAAATATGAAAAGATAAAAGAAAATTTCAGAACAAAAGATTCCCTATAATGTAGAGCTCTGAAGGAGATGTTGAAGATGCACAAGGATCATCATCGGAGTTGTAGCAAGCGACCTTCTTCAATTTGACTGTTATAATCTCCTTCTCACTATTGTTCCTCAATGGTAGTGTTGGGAGTTCTCTCTGAAATCGGGATGAAATGCACTCTCTAAATTTTCGAATGAAGGCTTGAATGCATGTAATCATTGTGCAACAAAATCAGCCCTTTAATTAGGCACGGGAGCTAACGTGTGGCGTTAAAAGTTAACGCCAGCGATAGGGATCGTATATGGCCGTGGCTGTAACCGTGCAACCGCTGAAATCATGGCCGATCATGGACTCAACGCTAGCGTTAAGTGTCAACACTGGCGTTGTCTCTGGCTTCATGATGCAATCTCTTCTCCACGTCATTCCCTTCCCGGCATCATCCATTTACAACGATAAGTTAACGCGGGGCGTTAACTACTAACACAGAGCGTTAGCTCTCTTTGCAAAGAGTTGTCATAAATTAACATCATGTTCATAGGGTTATTAAACTATAGTACCTGCACACTATAAACACAAGTAAGATTAAATACATAATGTGATTTGTTATTCTCAAACTAAGAGATGTGGAACACAATCTCCAATAGGTACCATATACATAATCTTGATGTTCCGATTAAGTACCTAAAAATTCATTTTACCGCTTTTAAATGAGATTCTTTTGGATTAGCTTAAAATCTAGCGCATAAATATATGACAAACATAATGTCGGGTCTAGAAGCACTCAAGTACAATAGGAATCCTATCATTTCTCTATACAAAGTTTGATCAATTGAGATTTCGGCTTCATCCTTTTCTAATTTTAATGATGCGCTCATCGGAGTATTAGCTAGCTTTAAGTTTTCAAATCCAAACCGTTTTAGCATATCATGTACATATTTAGTTTGACAAATAAATATTCCATCATTTCTTTGTGTTATTTGAAAACCTAAAAAATATGTGAGTTCACCAACAAGACTCATCTCAAATTTGTTTTGCATCACTTGTACTACTTCGTTACACAACTCTTCATTAGTGGCTTCAAAAATAATATCATCAACATAAATTTGTAAAACAATCAAATCATTATTAATATTTTTAATGAAGATTGTGTTATCGCCACTACCCATTTTATAACCGTGCTTTAATAAAAAGGATGTTAAGCGTTCATACCAAGCACGAGGTGCTTGCTTTAAACCATAAAACGCTTTCTATAACCTATATACATGATTAGAAAATTTGTCATCTACAAAGTCAGGGGGTTGTTCAACATAAACTTCTTCTTTAATTATCCCGTTTAAGAAGACACTTCTTACATCCATTTGAAATAATTTAAACTTCTTATAACTCGCAAAAGCAAGAAAGATTCTAATAGATTCTAGGCGAGCAACGGGTGCAAGCGTTTCATCAAAATCTACCCCCTCAATTTGAGAATAGCCTTGTGCTACTAATCTAGCTTTGTTCCTAGTGATTCTAGAATCTTCATCTAATTTATTTTTAAATATCCATTTTACACCTATAACCGGGTGATTAGATGGTCTTTCTACTAACTTCCAAACCCTATTTCGTTCAAATTGTTTTAATTCTTCATTCAAAGCAATAAACCAAAACTCATCATTTAAAGCGGTAAAAAAATGTTGGGTTTAATTTCAGAAACAAAGCATAAATTTGAAAAAGATTCATGAATGGAATAACGTGTCGTTACCCCTCTTTATGGTTCTCCAATGATAAGCTCTTTTGGATGATCTTTTGTAAATCTAAGCACGCTTGGAGGTACGAAATTTTCTTGCACCGACTATATTTCTTTATCAACTCCAAGGTGATCATTTTACTCGTCCTCCAAGGGTGAAAGGGGTTCCTCTTCTTTTTCTGCAATAGTAGAATCTACACACGGAACAAGTTCATCAAATCGAACATGTATAGACTCTTCCATCTTTTTAGACTTTTTATTGTATATCTTATATGCTTTACAAGTGGAAGAGTATCCAAGAAAAATTCCTTTGTCATACTTTTCATCAAATTTTGCTTAATGCGTCTTTGGTGTTTAAGATAAAACATTTACACCCAAAAATATGAAAGTAAGATACATTAGGTTCTTTTGGTAATATAGTTCATATGAAGTTAACTTTAGAATTGGGCGAAACATGACTCGATTTATTACATAACAAGAAGTATTTACTGCTTCAGCCCAAAAAGATCTAGGCAACCCATACTCGGATAGCATAGTGCGTGCAAGTTCCTGAAGGGTTCTATTTTTCCTCTCCAGCACACCATTTTGTTGGGGGTGCATGGAGCGGAAAATTCGTGTTTGATGCCTAGATTTTTACAAAAAGTCGCGAAGTTTTCATTTTCAAATTTCCCTCCATGATCCGAGCGAATGCATTTAATTTTCAAATCTAACTCATTTTGAATATGATTACATAATTTTGTAAATTCAGAAAATGCATCGGATTTGGAGGTAAGAAATAATGTCCATGTAAATCTAGAATAATCATCAATCAACACAAAATTATACTTTCTACCTCCTAGACTACAAGTACTAATTGGTCCAAATAGGTCCATGTGAATTAGTTGTAAAGGTCTAGTGGTGGACATTTCATTTTTATTTTTGAATGAAGTTTTAAAGATTTTTCCTTTTTGGCACGGCAGACATAAAGAAGATAAGTTTCCATTAAGCATTGGTAAACCTCTTATTATTTTATTTTTTGACAATTTTAAAATCAACTTGATGCTAGAGTGACCAATACGCCTATGCCATAATTCAAGTTCTTCATTTTTTTGAGATTAGACATTTTAATGATGTACGTGAAAGATCATGAAAAGCAATCAAATACACATTGTGAGTTCTTAGTCAACTGTGTGAAAAGGTCTCAATGTTTTAGGATTTATAATTTTACACAAGTTTGTAAAAGACTCAAATAAAATATTGAGACCTTTATCACACAGTTGACAAATAGAGATTAAGTTATATTTTAAGCATTCTACATATAAGATATTTGTAATAGAAAAAGAGTCGTTGTAAGACCCCCTCCCCCTTACTAGGAAGGTTACCCGGGCCTTATGCCCAGAACTGCTGCCTTACGGATGACACCAACTCACGGGTTAGTCGCCACCGCAAGACGCCGATCCTGTCGGCTAGTACAATCATTCAACCTTTAGGACAATTGAGAATATAAGTATTTACAAAAAGCATAAGTCCACAATCATAGAACATCTCGAATAAGTGAAATAGAAATAGTCAAGCATAGCACAAAAAAAGAGTAAGGGCTTATGCCTGATACATATCCAAAATGAAAATAGCGATACAATCACACTCTCTCACTACATCTCCAAGCGAAAGCTAAACAAAAATCTAATCTTCAAGCACATGTCTCGTAGTAGAAGTAATGCGCGACATCTGCTCCTCAGGTCCTGCCACCTCATCTGGCTGGTCGTGCTGGTGCTCCATCTCCTTAGGCTCCTACGGTCACAACTAACCGTTAGTCATAAAGACTAAGTCATTTTGTCCTCGCCTCCTTCCGCGACTCCTAGGTACCGAGCGGGAAGAAGGAAATGGAGGACAACAAAGCATAATGACAGCAAGCAGGTTACAAGGAAATCTATGCTAGCAGTATATATAAAAATTATGGATCTACGCTAGCATTATAAGCAGATAAGCAGTAGTGAAGCAATAGTAAAGCAATAACGAAGCAGTAAAAGAAGTAAATAAAGTAAAGCAGTGCGGCGCAGGTAAGGTAAACAAGTATAATTATACTAACATCGCATGAGTACCTTAACTTATATGAATGCCCATACAAACTTATAAGTTAAGATTTTCAGAAATATAACTTATCATATAAAAGAATCCATACTAATTTATATGATAAGGGTCTACAATTAATGTCCTAATATTTATGTATGCTATGATATGCATGTTATGATATGATTCATAAAAGTGCAGCCCACCCACACGACTCTGTGATCACAGATCTTTCATTCCTAATTTTTGGAGTTAGCTAAACTCTTTGGTACCACCATTGTGGCTACGATAGTAGTGAAGCGGGCGCCTTCACTTCCTAGGCTAGTATACACACTCCCAAGCCTAGACCCTTCATATGCCTCTGTATACATCCTAGGTGCACTCTAGAGTCTTGCATACTCTTTGCTGGAATCCACCAGTCTTTATGGTCGGGTGTGCATTTTCGGGTATTATCCTCCAAATCGCAGTATAAACAACCTACTGTCCCCTCGAATCCTCACACCTGCCTAAGCCAGTGTAATGTCGTCGGTGTGATGACTGGTCCAGTACTGAAGACCCGCCACTAATTTGTTTCTATGCACATGCAAGTTATCACAACCCGAGCCTCCAGCTCGCAGGACTAACCCGTCCTGATATACAACTTCCCGAGCCTCCAGCTCGCAGGACTAACCTGTCCTGATATACAACTTCTCATCCCTTAACTCGTGGTGAGGTTTACCATATGTCTTGTTCACTTAATTAGGTTACTCTTGTTTAATTATTATTATACTTAGAAGTTTAGGGTGAATCCTGGACTTCCCGAGGTCTACCCTGTGAAGGGCTCGCAGTGGTACTAGGGAATATGATGGGCTGAAGCTCAAATCCCCCTTTGCAGGACAATTAATTTTGTTGGTGTCTACCCCTCTCTACAGACTCACTCTCCTTATTACTCTTATTACTTAAATGTTTTAAGTCGTATCAATTGCCTCCAATTCTACCTTTAGGCAAACGTTCTCCTAAACGATGCTCAACTCATAAAATTTCTGATACTCTATGTGGTGTAAGTCTTATATGATTGTCAAAATGTTCTTAACTCACACTAATCACATACCATGAACACTATATCATGTTGAATGAGTGTCATGATTTTTCTAAGGTAATAAATGCCCCTTTCGTACCTTTACTTATAGTGTTACATGATTTTGAATTATTTTATAAACTATAGTACGAATGTTCTCCGAAAAATCCATAACTTCTAGGGACTGTTATAACTGATATATTATTGTTATGTTCCAAGTCTCATTACAATTCTAAGTGATCCTGCTGGTCTAATCAATATAACAGTTTTCTACTATTTGCAGACCAAATGAAATTGAACTAGTTTTAGTCCCTATGATTCAACCTTCACTATATCATGTCCAATCGAGCTAAATTTCATACCACAGGTTTATAATGACTATATCAAGATCTGACGGTCAGGGATTATCATCCCCGATGAGCAATGGAGCAGATCAACCCGACCTAGATCACCTTCCAGGTTAAAATCCCAGCCACCTGGCCACCTCTCTGGCCGGCCATTGCCACCACCACCTCCATTGAGGTGGTGGCTATCGCCAGGCGCTGGAACAGCCTCCGGAGATAGCTTTTTCGGCGATCCCAAGCTAGAAGAAAAGCTCGGGATTTCTCCCCCTTCCTCACATGAGATCGGGCTCAATTGAGCCTGATTTCTCTCCTAGGTGGATCTAGATGCTAGCACAAAGGGAGGAGATGAGAAATGAACCTGTGTGGGGGCTTGGAGGTGTGTGTTGTAGCGTTGCGGCGTGGTGGCGACGATCTCTATCGAGCGAGCTAGAATTCGTGATCCTCCATAAATTGTTGTGATCTCAAGGGCTGGCTCGTACTCTCTGGAGCTCTCTGAAGCTAAAGGTGAGTTCAATTTGGCATGAGGGGGGCTCTAACCATGCCAAACATTAAGGCATGGTTCGACTAAGCATTGTTTGCTCTTCCCTACTGCCATTTGTCATCCTTCCAGCAGCAATTCGACTAGGAATTAACTGAAGAGTTCAGTTAGGGGCTTGGGAAGAGGAGAGGGGGAACAAGTGGCCTCCAATCCACAAAATCCTCCTTGTCCCATATGCAATTTGGGGGAAATGTCCATATTTCCCTCTTGCATGTCATCTCTCTCCAAAGCCAGAGGGCATGGCTGGTAATATGGCATGTGGGTTGCTGGATGGCTTTAGTTGAGGCCTTAACCCATTGGGAATTCACTTGGGCTTTTAATTTCTTCCTTTAGGCCTAATGTTGACCATGGTTGACATTGGTGTTGACTTGGTCAAATTGGTGAGATGGCTGGTCCAATGTATTGGTCTTGATTCCATTGACACCACCCAATGTTGGTTAGGTCATGGTGGTGCCCTAATTAGGTTAATTTAGCCAATATGTGTGATTTTGACCAAATTAGGAAAAGTTTGACTTTGGTCAATTTGGGTCAATTGATGATCCCATGATGGGGCTTTTAGGTCAATTGGGTCTCTTATGATGTTCTAAGACTAGGGGTGAGGTCAATTTCATGTTTTGGGGGGAAGGATTGACTTATGTTGACCTAAGTTTGACTTTGGTCAAATTAGACCAATTGATGACCCCCATGATGGGGCTTTTGGGTCCATAGCACTCCTTTAAGGGTTTACCATCTAGTGGTGGGGTCAATTTACAAGTGTGAGTTCAATTTGAGATAATTTGACCTAAGTTGACTTGTTTCCTATAGTGGACCACATGTGAGTTCACCCAACTCCAAGTATCCTAAGGTCACTACCTAGTTCAAACTCACTTCACTCCCCACATGTCCTACCCTAATTGAAGTTAAAGGGTCTAGTAGGAAATGGGATATTACAGTCGTTACCCACTGTACTGATGCCTAAGATTCTTCTATTTCCATTGTCACCAAACGTCATCATTCCTTTTTTTCTTCTTAGTGAGGCTAAGGAACTTTGCTTTATCGTCCGTCATGTGTTTGGAGCACCCCGAGTCCAAGTACCATATGTCATTCGTTTCCTTAGCCTGCCAAAACACCTAAAAGGAAGATGAGTATAAAGATCCGCATACCCAAGAGGTTCCTCCCATAGAGTAGGTGGAAACCTTAGGCGCCCAAATTTGCTTGACAACACATCGTGCCTTCATCCTACAAGAGTCTATGGTGTGTCCAAAGTGAAAGTACTTAGCACACGACATAAAAGGGGTTGAGATCTTTTTCAAATTTTTCTGTGGACTCTTGTTGGAGGATGGGGAACCAACAAAAAACATTTTAGATTTATTATTCCAAGAATTATTGGTTCTATTACTACCGCCAGCGGTAACAAGTACCGTCGGGCGGTAACTTCCAGAACCATATCCTAGCCCATTTTTAGAGCTTTTATGTCTTTGGTTGGCCAAAATCATATAAAGGGTATTCTGGCCAACTCCGAACTTTTCTATGGCCATGTTCAGGTCATGGATTCGAGCTTTTAAATATGTTTTCTCATTAACTAGATTTCCACATCGATTTGCAAAATTTTCTTTCCATCTTCAATTTGAGAAAAGAGTTTTTTAAACTTCTTTCTAAGTCTCCCTTTTGTTTTGTAAGAGATTCACTATTTGAGAGAGTCTTAGAAAGATCGTTTTCTAGTTCTTTTATCCTTGCCAAGTAATGATCATTCTCTTGGTAGGACCGTATCTCTTTTCCCAAAGCTTTTACTTCCTTATTTAACTTTTGATTTTGTTTTAAAATAATTTTATTTTCAGTTTTTAGAAGATCGAGATCTTTTAAACTCTTATTAAAATATTTGCATGTTTTCATATATTTAATATAGAGATCATCATAAGTAGTAGGAAGTACCCTAGTGTCACTTTGGACACTGCAATCATCATTCGATGATTCACAGCTTTTACCCATGAGGCACAGATTTGCCTCATCACCATCTCTTGAAGTAGACTCGCTTGAGCTTTCGGATGAAGAGTCATCCCATGTTGCAGCCTTCAGAACATCCCATGTTGCAGCCTTCAGAACCTTCTTCTTTTCTTTACCATTATGCCACTTTTCTTTTTGCTCTTTCAAGTACTTTGGGCATTGGCTTCGTATATGCCCGGTCTTCCTGTAGTGGAAGCACTCGAGTGGAGACCGCTCGTCGTCGTTGTCACTTGGTTTCTCCTTTTTCTCTCTTTTAGAAGATGAGCCTTTTTGGAAATACTTACGGAAAGTGTTCCTCCTTTCCGATTTCTTCATGAATTTTGTGAAATTTTTCACAAAAAGGCTCTCCTCGTCCTCCTCCTCCTCATCGTCCTCATTCATTGACTTCAGTGCCAAGGCTTTCTTCTTTGGCTCTGTGTTATATTCTTCTTCTTGGATTTTGAGTTCAACCTCATGAGTTTTGAGATTCCGAATGAGGCTCTCAATTTGGAGCCATCTTAGATCATGTGATTCAGAAATAGCTATCATCTTTGGATTGAATTTTGGATGGAGAGACCGGAGGATTTTCCTCTCTAAGTCACCGTTTGAGAAAGTTTTTCCAAGTATCTTTGAGGCGTTGACGATCTTGGTGAAGTGAGTGTACATCGAGTCCATATCCTCGTTTGTATCCATTCTGAACCTTTCAAACTCTGACTCCAGTTGGAATAGCTTTGAGTCTTTAACATGTGAAGTACGCTCATGTGTTATTTCCAAAAAAATCCAAATATCGTAGGCGGTTTCACAAGCACTAACGCGGTTAAATTCAGTTCTATCTAAAGCACAAAATAAGGCGTTCATTGCTTTAGCATTGTTTTTGCATTTATTTTTATCTCCATCATCTCACCTATCTCTAGGCCTTTCCCTGGTTACTTCTCTAACAAAACATATAGGAGTAGTATACGGTTGTTCAACACAAGCCCAGACGTCTAGATCTAAATTAGTTAGAAAATAACGCATTCATGTTCTCCAATAGTTATAGTCAGTTCCTGTGAAGAGTGGAGGTCTAGATATTCCTTGCCCCTCATGAAAAGCGAGATCATAGAGCGCCATTTTTCCCGACTGTTAGACCATTTTGGAATAACCTACTTCTGATACCACTTGTTGGATCGGTAGGCGCCCTTAGAGGGGGGGTGAATAAGGGTTTTAAAACTTTTACAATTTAATAGAGTTTAATCAAGTAAGATAGTATTTATAAAAATATCTTGGTTAAAATACTGCAGTAAGCTTTTAATAAAACTGGGTTGCTCTAGGCACGAGAGATGAGCACTATGTTGCTAATGCCAGTGGTAGTGTTACCGCTAGGCGTTAGTGACAGAGAATGCATTTTCGTTTAGATTTTAACGATCAAAGATAGCAAGACAATATTAGAGAAAAACATATGATATTATTGCTTTAGAAATAATTATAAAATCTTATCTCAATGACGCTTGGGATTGAGGCAAATGCATAAAACTCTTTTGGTTTTCTATACCGAATCTTCTCCCTAAGAACTGGTTGGCTTTAGCCGATCTATCCCAGATATGGCCTCAAGACGCTCTAGCCTCTCTATCCCCAAACAAGCCTCGATCAACCCCTAGGTCTAATATCAAGACCTAGTCGTTGTGTGGCGAATTCCCCCCAGCCCTCGCAAGGCCCTAGTCGCCAACCACGTGGCGAATTCTCTATTGATGATAAAAAAAAGTTACAAATAACAGAAACTAAAACATCAAAGAAACTCCCTCAAAGGTTGAGCTTAAAGATGAAGTCTGCGTTATTGATCTTTCTTCAAGTCCTTAGCGTTCACGAACGTTGACGGAGTTCTCTTGGCTGCAAAGAGGAGGCTCTCACGAATACAGGATTTGAGGCTTAAATGCATCGTCCAAAAATCAGCAATCCAAAATGAGGAGGACCGCTCTTTAAATAGACTCTGATCCTAGGGCCAGCAGTAGTGCTACCGTCGGGCGGTAGCCTCTTTAGGAAACAAGCTGACATGCGGATTGGGTCATCTTTGGCAACATTCTGGCTCTAAATTTAGCATCCCCTCCTACCTCTATGCGGTAAGGTTAGCGCACCGCATTAGCATTATCTCTTTCCTAGCCGTTAGATCTCCTTCCTTTTTTGCTCCTCAATCAACATCATGATCGTGGGACTTCCATAAGTTACCATCGGGCATTAGGCTTAATGCACGGCGGTAAGAGTTGTTATATTCAGTCTCGACGACAATCCTTTCTCGACGAATGTTTCCTTCTCGACGGTGTTTCTAAATATGCAGAAGCTATCGCCAGCGGTAGTGTCCTCAAGGGAGACCTTGTCCTCAAGAAGGTCGATGTCATGGGAAGGTCAGCAAATATAGGGAAGCTCCATCCCAATTGGGAGGGACCTTATAAAATTTTGGAAGCCCTTAAGTCGGGGAGATATCGACTCCAAAGAGTCGAGGTGATCCCCCTTGATAATACTTGGAGCTGTGACAGCCTGAAATGCTTTTTTCTGCAATCGAATGCTGAGAATTCTTTGTTGCTACTTCGTTATCATGAATGTTAGTTATAATGATGTGGAAGGATCTTTGGTTAAGGCCCTAAGAAAAGACCGCTTACCAGGCTCGTTGATGTCGGCAGGACAGTAAAACTCACTCGAGAGGCAGGAAAGTCTATCTTTGGTTAAGGCCCCGAGAAGAGACTGTTAACCATCCTCATTGATGCCGGCAGGATAGGAGAACTCACTCGAGAGGCAAGAAAGTCTATCTTTGGTTAAGGCCCCAAGAAGAGACCGCTGATCAGGCTCGTTGATGTCAGCAGGACATGAGAACTCACTCGAGAGGCAAAAAAGTCTATCTTTGGTTAAGGCCCCGAAAAAGACTGTTGACCGGGCTCGTTGATCCCGACAGGACAGGAGAACTCACTCAAGAGGAAAGAAAGTCTATCTTTGGTTAAGGCCCCGAGAAGAGACCGCTGACTGGGTTCATTGATGCCGGCAGGACAGGAGAACTCACTCGAGAGGCAAGAAAGTCTAACTTTGGTTAAGGCCGCTGACCGGGCTCGTGGATGTCAGCAGGACAGGAGAACTCACTCGAGAGGTAGGAAAGACTATTTTTGGTTAAGGCCCCAAGAATAGACCGCTGACCGCGCTTGTTAATGTCGGCAGGATGGGAGAACTCACTTGAGTGGCAAACATATTATATAAATAAAAGGAACAATAAAAGAAAATTCTTTATTAATTAGAAGGGATTATAGGGTTGGGTGCTTCGCAGCCACTGATCCATACATAAAGAAAAACAAAGGGGGACTCACCCATACAAAAGGGAGGAGGACAATTAACTAAGCAGGAAGAGGTCTCTTCGACTCTCAATATCCGGTTGAAGGCGAGTAACCGTGGTTGGAGGAAGGCGAGTCGGGGTGCCGGAAGTAGCATGTCGGCAGTAACTTCGTTCCACTTACTCCGAAAGGCTTCTGCCTCGTGAAGAGAGCTGACCACGGCCTCGACGGTCTTTACCACGATCTTCTTACAGACAACTTCGACCTCGACATGGGCGAAGTGGAGAAGCTTCGTCGCCCGCAAAGACTCACCTTGTCCTCCCACTCACATCCTTGTTTGGGCCTCAGCGTGGAGGGTCTTCACACTCTCCACCTCCTGCTCCAACTCAAAAACCCGCCTCCTAAGCGAGTCGGCATCGTTTGGCCCCCGCGGTAGAGAATTTAGAAAAGCGAAAAGGGGAAAGAGTTTTCATTCAGGTGAGTGCAAACCAGACCCCTGATGACTGCTCGTGGAGCCTCTCAGCAAACCCTAGGCGTGCAGCGATGTTAGCAACTTTTTCCTCAGCAACCTGTCTCGTTGTGTCGGCCTGCATGAATTTCCTCGAGAGTGTAAGGCCTCAGCAAGCGGCCATGTGGTAGAGCTCGGTTGCGCAGAGCTGATCCTGCGAGCTCATGTATGTGATCGTGCATGGAGGTCTTTCTGAATGTAGTTGTGCCCTGCTTGTCGTACAGACCATAAGTAAGGTTATACGCGGCATCGCTGGTAGACTCGCCCTCGACCCAAGAGGGCTGTAGGGATGAGAGCGAGACTCTGTTCATCGTTTTGTCCCAGTAAAGAACGGGCTCGTCAAGCCGGCCCATTACACACTGCCCCCTAATTCAAAGTTGGGATGGTAGGCTAGCTCGTCCGGGTCGCTGGTTCTCCTATCTTCCTCGACATTGATCGATAGTCTCCCCTGCGAATGGATCTCCCCTAGTGCATCTTCGGCTCCTTTTTCGGAGGGGGAGGATAGTCCAGTTCCACCACCGACTCTTTCTCCTTTAGTTGTCTTGACACGGAATCCTCTGGGGTGGAGGCACAAGCAGTTGCGGCCATCTGGGCAAGTCGGCGAGTAGAGGTGGAGGAGCTCCCTCTCGCGTGTGGGGATTTCGGGGGAGATTCCGCTAGCCTGTAGAAGTAAAAAAAGAAAGGAAGGGTTTAAGCCCGAGGAGAGGTTGAGTGTGAAAAGAACAAATCAGAGGAAGGAGAAAGCAGACCTGTCCCCGACGACACATAGGCAAGTCGGTCAATGTTCCTCCGCAGGTATTCAACTTTGAAGCCCACGCTCGCGAGGTACTCAAACAACTCGTCTGCCTCGCCATCCACGCGAGATGCTTTGTAGATTTTCTCAGGCCTCTGAATATGCGAATAGGAGATCCTTTCGAGATCACCCTGAATAAAAATGAACTTGTCATCCAGTGATGGACCTTATTCATGGTCTCGCTCACCTTGACATGCGCACCAGTTAGAAAACATACTCCATCGTTGGTCGCCCAAAAAATAAAAACCTTCTGGAAGACAGTCAAGTTGAACTTAATCCCCTCATCGCGCAAATAACAGGCAATGACGGTCAACATAGAGACCCTGTTTGAGTTGAGTTACGCAGGAGCAATCCCAAAATACCTGAGAAATTGTCTCACCTCAGGCCAAAGGGGGAGGCGGAGTCCGACCTCAATGTGAGAAAGTGGAAACATGAGTCAGTCTTCATAGAAGGTGTTGATGGCCTCGCCTTCTGCTGAGCAGCGAGTCACAAACCCTTCAGGGAAGGCAGGAACTCTCAAAGGCAAGGAACTCCTCCTCTGACATCCTCACCTTAGGGAAGGGGTGTTCGGAGAAGTTCACCTCGCATTTCTCTCACCCATTCCAACTAGGAGACGAGCGACTGGGAGCGATCTCACAAGGGAAAGAAATGCGAGTGAAAGTGGAATTGAAAAAAAGGGGAAGGCGAGCAAGAAAGCCGATGAAGTGAGAAGGCATGGATGGGGGGTATTTATAGTAGAAGGGGGGCTCAGCAGGTGGAGATGAGTGGGAGATTGCGCAAATATGTGCGACCCACTCACCCCCTCCCACTCGCCCTCTCCCACTCACTCCCACTCGCCCCCAGCATGTCCCGCTTGCCCCCTTCAACTCGAACCCCTCCAACCCACTCACTCCCACTCGCCCCAGCATGTCCCGCTCGCCTCCTTCAACTCGAACCCCTCCAACCCACTCGCTCAATCTGACTCGCCACCCTATCCATGATCCTTTCATTCAACTGACAACCCTGTTAAGCGACACAAGCATATCGTGCGTAAATCATGACGCTTAAAAGAGGAAAAGAAAGAGGTGGGAGAGGTAAATGTGACCGCGCAAGGCAAGTCGAGTAGTTATGCAGGATTGTTTCATAGTACAACATTGCAGGAATGCAAATTAAAAGCGATGGCAAAGAAGAGTTAGGTAGGTCTCGCTCAGTGTTGAGTCCATTTCCAAAAGCCTCGACCTCGAGTGCGAACTTTTAGCCCACTCAGGGACCCACACACTCACGAGTTGAGACAATCTCCTCGTTCAAGGTGTGCATGGTAGCCTCCACTCGGTGCAGGTGGTCCTCTGTCGGTTCTACCATGCCTCCAGAAGCAAGTTGAACCTCCTCCGCGAGTAGGGTGAATTCCGCTTCCAACACTTCCATCCGTTGCTCCAACGCGCGGATGCGGGCGATGGGGTTTGGCTCAACAAACCTACACCCCTCTTGGAGCTCATAGAGCAAGCGTCCCTACCTCCGAATTATGTCGACCAGACGGTCCCTCGGCTCAGGAACGTTGGACAGATCCCCAACGAGCTCGTCAATCACCGAAGGATAGGGAGGTGGCGAGAAGGCTCCCATCTGGCCCGACTCGCCAGTCGAGGCCTCATATGGCCCTGTAGGATTAAGGGACTCGTTGCTGATACATCTGACACAGACGGGATTTTCGCAGTAGGCTTACCTCGCGAGGTCCTCACCCCTTTTCTGTGGTGGGGAGGTGTGTGCTCGTGTCGCTGTCCCGTGGAGTGCTCTGACAGCATGCCATAGGTACCGACAGGGGGAAGGACCAGGGATTTCCCTACACCAGCCCTTGGAGGTGGTCCCCCGGGATTGTGCTGCTTGGCAGGCTCGCGCACGGGTGGAATTGAGTCCACTGACATGCTGGTAGTGACGAGTTCCTAGGTAGGGTCGTGAGCTGGTGTCCCTCCCTGCGAAACATCCTCTGCAACTGAGAGCGGAGGTACTGCAAATTAAGACAATCATCATTACGAGAACAAGCGTGATGGTTGAGGTTAGGTCAAACTACACACCAAGGATTGGGGAGTGTACAATGGGACTTTGAGGGTGAGAAGCGGGAATCGTCTGAGCGCATGTACTCTCCGGCTCGCCTCTTTCACGGGATCCACCTTTATCGCCCGGGACGAGCTGGTAGCATCAAAGAGCGCGATTGAGTTAAAAAACCGACCCAAAAAGAAAGAAGGGGTGAGGGAACGACACCATGTCTGAGGTCTCCAGGTGCAAAACAAATTCAAACTTTAGTGAGGATGAAGACACCACCTCGCCCACCGGCTCAATTCGGTGCTTCTTAGGTGGTGACCTCTACACTCGTGCCGAAGAAGGAAGCAAATGTTCCTGAACGATGGCCCTGAGCTCTGCTAGGTCACCCCGACTCTTCCCGGAGAGAGCTTTAAGACGAACACGAATATCCTGAGGAGGATGCATCTCGACTAGAATGAGGGAGAGAGGGGTGAGTTTTCTGAGTTGAAGCTTGCCCCCTCCGGGGTTTATAGCTACCTGGCGGGACCCACTCGAAGATTCCCTACAAAATCCTACTTGCTCGCCAAATCGTGGGTTGGACTTTCTTTCCGACCTTGAGACAAGCTCGCAAAGTGCGGGGATTATGTACAACCCCCATATTCGTCGAACGAACCCCTTGATGCGGACGAGGCAGAAGCTAGGTCTATCGTTTGACTTGTTTGGCTAGGGGCAAGCGAGCCATGCAAGGTTCGCTCGCCCGATCTTTTTGGCATAGGGCCTAGGCGAGGTGGGGAGTGGACCAAGTGGTCCACTCGTCGCCCCTAGGTGAGGGGGGGAGTGGACCAAGTGGCGCCCCTAGACGAGGGGAAGAGTGGACCACTTGGTCCACTCGCCCGCCCCCAGGCAGGTGGGGGGAGTGGACCCCTTGTATCGCACTCGCCCCACCTGTTCGACCAGGTACGAATAGACTTAGAGGGCCGCACTCCCACCATCAGGAATTTGGAATTGGATCGCGGATAATGTTTTCAAGTAGCGGAACTCGGCTATTGACGAACCATTTTAGACCCCCATGAGTACCCTGACAGAGGATCAAATTTTGGGTATTGGAGGCGAGAGAGAGCTTTGCCTTCTAGGGTGCCCAACTCAGCTTTAGTTTGAGAGAGGAAGATCTTCTAGATCTTTCGGGTTTGTGGCGGGGCCTCCTTGCTGCATCTCGCGGGGTCTATTTTGTCTAAGTCCACCATAGTGAGAGGTTCTTTGACTCTAAGTGATCGGCCTTGTGCTCTCGCTTAAGAGAAGTAAGGGCAAACTACTTACCCATTTCGAACTGTTTGACCCCGGTTTTCAGGGTTTCAATATAGAGATTTAAAGAAATTAAAGTCAACAGATGACTTTACAGCTTCCTCCTAGCTTTCAGTCGAGTTCCATGAGAGAGGAGAGACGAAGGGGGAGAGAGAAAGTTGGGGAGTGATTCGAAGACCAGATATCTCAAGGTTCTTCTATGAGAGAGAAAGTTGGGGAGTTCGCCGCCATTGATGCTGGAGTAGGAGCTCGTTACCGACGCCGCTAGAGGAGGTGATCAACGTCGTCGCCACTGGAGGAGGACCTTGCAGCCGCCTTTGTCACAACCCGCATTTTCTCCATAGTAAATAATACGTCAGAGTAAGAGAAAATACGCGTTGTGATGCCACATCGTGCAGGGGACAACTGCAGACGCTCAGGCAGCTCTAACTTCACACTTTTCTTTAGAAAGTCATGAACTTTATGTTTTAAAACAAAATTTATGTTTGAGGTTTCAAACACCGTGTCCCTCGGTTTTAATGGATCATCTAGTCCATAAATAAAAACGTATAGATTTACGCAGCGGAAATTACATAATTTACTTTAATTCACCCTATATGAGCGTGATGAACTAACCAGCATTCTAATGATATGGAATCTCTATATTTTAGTATAGGTAAAAAAAAAAGAGTTCTTTTACGAGTTTCAAAATAGAAGGGATGACAATTTTAAAAGAGATGTCATGTATGAAGAATTATGCAGTTTTGTATATAAAGTAACTACCATGCATCCTAACATAAAACCTTCCCAGAGAGCAATTGCATAAAAAGCAAACAACGGTAGTAGCATATAAATAGCAAGAACAAGTCCAACATAAAAGAACTGAGGCTATGAGCGTCAACAGACTAACACGAACCCATAACCCTAACAAGTCTAGAAAAGAAAACAACAATCTACCTCTCCAAACGAGAGTAAGCAAAACAACTACAACAACACTGCAGAAAATAGAACTCGGTCAGCTCCACCTGCTACTGATCCGAACCTGAGGCATTCAAAAGAAAAGAATGTCTCAGCACAAAGGCAAGAAAAGACATCATAATCAAAGAGTGAGAGAAAACTCAACAAAAGAGGGTTACCAACCCAATCAAGAATAGTTGTGAACATCAGCAAATCTAATAAAGAAGTATTAGCATCCAACAGTAAGGAGAGACTGGCACAAGGTGCGGTCAAAGTTGCATTGCAACAACATCCAACAGAAAAAAGTACCGAGTTGCCCAAGAAATGAATCACTATCCCAGCCAAAAGCAGTACTGAGGCGGAGGCATTCTTTCCAACCAACCATCAGACCAAAACATACAACCAAGGAACAAAAGCACTGCGGCGGTGGTTACAGCCCACACAACCAACAGTCTACACGTCCATGGAAAAGAAAACAGGCACTGGTAGTGGCCACTTCGTCCACCCACAGTCCAAAAATAACCAACTGGGAATAGTAGTTCACAAAATCCTGATCAAAACAGACACCATAGAAAAACCCGGAAAACAATTCCAAGAGAAACCTAACCTTACGACGAATTCGTCGAAATGCATTCGACGAACCCAAGGGATACCGACGAATTCGTCGAAAAAAGAATACTATCGACGGATTCGTCGAAATACTATCGACGGATTCGTCGAAATACTATCGACGAAATTCAAAGGCACTTAGCGAAAATACTATGGAAAACGACGAAGTCGGCGAAAGCCTAATCCTATCGACGAATTCGTCGAAATGATATCGACGAATTGACTAAATCAATTCGAAACGGGCCTAACGCCAAACGACGAATTCGTCGAAATGAATTCGACGAATTCGACTTATCTGATTTAACTTACACGAAATCATTTCTTCAAATCCTAAGGTATTCGACAAAGTCGACGGAACATAATCGACGAATTCGGCGGAACATAATCGACGAATAATGACTTAGAGGGAGATCGGCGAATTCGTATATTTTGACGAACTTTAAAAAAAATACTTGACTACTCGGTCGGAAGCCTAAAACTATTTCGACGAATCTATTTAAGGGCATTCCGGCGACATTATAAACGAGAGTAACTTGACGAATCTACAATAACTTGACGAATTTTTACGGGATACGCGTCATTGGCTGAAAATGAATCTGAAAATACTTGTCTAAATAAGATATAAGTAGAAAGAACGGTAAAGAACGAACAAGAACGTGGCAAGGGGGAAGAGTCCACCACTTGCCTCAATCTTTTTGAAGAAGACGGCCTCCGACTTGCTCCTCGTCGCAGATCGACCGCTAGAATACCTCGAGGAACGATCTCTGAAACTTTTGGGGCGAAAAAGAGGGTTAGGGCTACCGGCTCCAACCTCAAAAATCTATGAAACTCGAAATACTTACCGCACACGCGAAGAGCTCGGCGAGAGCTTTCCAGATCTATGCTCCGGCGAAGATTTCGTGCTCCGGAGCTCCGGTGGCGGCGATCTGAAGGTCCACGGAACGACGTCTCTCGCGGGTTCGCAAAAGACCGGGGAAGGAGAAGATGAATAGGATTTTTCGGTTATTACGGAGGAGAAGAATGCCTTTTATACATATAATAATGAGATAATAATAATAATAATAGTAATGATAATAATCATAATAATACTAATAATAATAAAATTAATCTTAATCAGGAGGAAGGGATATGATTCACGATTGAAATCTCTCGGGAAGTTGATTTCACGGGAAGTATTTTAAACTTACGGGAAAATGAGATTTCACGAGAAATATATATAATTCATGGGAGGATGAGATTTCTCGAGAATGGATTAGGATGCCTCGTGAAAATTTTTCTTTTCTTATATATTACGGTTATTAGTATTAATATATAATAGTAAATGTAATATTATTTTATTATTATCAACTAAACGAACGCCGAAGTCGACGAAACTCGCAACAAAGGTGAACGGCGGCGCTACGAATCCAACGGCGAAGTCGGAATCAAAATTCGACGTACCGTTCTCGAGATATAAATTTCCGAAGTTTACAGCGATGGATAAATATACAAATCTTGAAAATTCATCGAGGCTTCAAATTTGCTCGGAACGCCACGAAACTTTAAGAAGTTATTTCTAAAATTAAATAATTTAATTTCCTAACGTAAAATTTTCCAATTCCGGGTAGTCTCAAAATTTGATCGACATGACCCAACGGATACAAAACGCACAGCGACGGCGCTCTGCTAACTCCGCGCTAACGTAACGCCCTACATCATAATAACGTCATCAATATAAATAGATTAACAGCCGAAATTTCAGGGGCGTTACAGTCACTCCCCCTAAAAAAAAGTTTCGTTCCGAAACTTTAGCAAATAAATCGAATACAACAGGCAGAAGCGAGAACGAGAAAACCACGGATGAAAACACTCACCAAAGATAATTAAGAGAAAAGACGAGGATGAGATGTCCTCATCACAGATTCCAGTTCCCATGTCGTGCTCTCGACGTCTTGGTCTCGCCAAAGGACTTTGACCATAGGGATTGTCTTCTTCCGCTTTTTGTAACGACCCGCCTTGCAGTGGCACTACCGACCGTTAAACACTAGCTCAATCCTGAGTCTCTAGAATACGAACATGCTCTCCTAATAACTGTTGTTATATGCAAATCCAATCAGTCCAAGACGCTTATCCCAAGCCACACCATGATCCAAAATGTAACATCTGATCATATCTTCCAAAATCTGATACTTTCTGGGTAAAGACATACTTCAAACTCTTATGATCCGTGAAAATCTTGCACGACACTCCATAAAGAAGATATCTCCAATGCTTTAAGGCATAAATCACTGCCGCAAATTCTAAGTCATGTGTAGGGTAATTCTTTTCATGAACTTTCAGTTGTCTCGATCCATACGCGATCATCTTTCCTTCTTGCATCAAAACACAACCAAGACCAACATGAGATGCGTCCACATAAACGGCATACTCTACTCCCTCGGTCGGTAAAGTCAAAACAGGAGCACTACACAAACGCTGCATTCTCCTGGGTAAGCTTAGTCAGAGGTGCCGAAAGCACCGAAATCCTTGCATAAATCTTCTATAATAACCTGCCAACCCTAAAAAAAACTCCTAATCTCCTTAGGCGTTGTAGGCGTCTTCCAATCCAAAACAGCAGAAATCTTTGCTGGGTCTACAGAAACCCCATCATTGTTTACCACATGACCCAGGAAAGACACTTGCGAAAGCCAGAATTCGCACTTACTCAATTTCGCATACAACTTGTGCTCTCTTCGAGTAGACAATACTAAGCGTAAATGCGTAGCATGCTCCTCAGCACTTCTTGAATACACCAACGCATCATCGATGAAAACTACTACGAAATGGTCTAAGAAGTCTTTGAACACATGATTCATCATATCCATAAACGCAGAGGGTGCATTAGGCAAACCAAAAGACATCACTAAGAACTCATAATGTCCATAATGGGAACGAAAAGCGGTTCGAGGAACGCCTGACTCACGGATCCTCAACTGATGGTAACCTGAACGAAGGTCAATCTCTAAAAACACCGAACTACCACGCAATCGATCAAATAAATCATCTATTTGCGGCAACGGATATCTATTCATGATGGTCACCTTATTGAATTCCCTATAATCTATGCACAACCTCAAAGAACAATCTATCTTTTTCACAAACAACACTGAAGCACCCTAAGGCGAAGAACTTGACCTAATGAATCCACACTGCAACAATTCATCTAACTGGGTACGCAACTCTTCCAGATCACGCGGGGCCATATGGTACGGTGCCTTAGCAATCGGACGAGTAACGGGCTCAAGATCAATAACGAACTCCACATCTCTCTCAAGCAGAAGACCAGGAAGACTAACAGGGAAAACATCAGGAAACTCTCGCACCACAGGAACATTATCGATACGCGGCGAACCACTAACAGTTTCTAACATAGAAACAAGGTAACCATAACAACCCGAATCTAAAAGTTTCCGAGCACATACCGTAGAAATAATCGGGGAATCCTGGCGTGGAAAGTCATACACACTCATGGGTTGACCGTTGTACATATTGAAGTCCAAACGTTTAACCTTGCATTGGATAACCGCATCATAACTGGACAACCAGTCTATGCCCAAAATCACGTCGAAATCTTCCAGGTCTAGCACCTTCAAATCAGCAAACGCTAAGAAATCACCTAAGAGGATAGGACAATTCTGGATACCCTGGTTCGACACCACGGAGTCGCCAGAAGGAAACTTAACGCGAAACGCATCGCCAATCAGATCGAGGATCAAACGATGACGCTCTACAAAAGTCCTAGCCACGAACGAGTGGTAGCACCAGAATCAAAGAGGACGCGCGCCCAACGGTTCTTTACCTTAAATTCTCCTATAAAATCGAATACATAACTAGCCGAATAGAAATTGAAACTAAGGATAAAGACTGAGAGTTAAATTAAGGCCTAACCTTAAATAACTTGGGTGGAATTCTGCGCTTCTTCCCTAGTCATCACATTCAACTTGCCATTTCCTCTATCCTGATGCTGCGACTGTGGCGGCGGCAAAGCCTGAAGTGCCACTGGCTGCAGAGGCAGTTGGAAACGCGGGCATCTAGACTTAACGTGCCCCTTCTGTCCACACTGAAAACACACCTTATCCTTGGACCAACAATGTGCAACGTCATGCCCATTTCGCTTACAGAAGGTACATGTCAGATCTTCTCTGGGAGCGCTCTGTATTGCTGACACTTGCTGCTGCTTCATAGTTCCCAACCTCTTGAAACATTTTTCGAACGGATGGCCTGAGCGACCACAAAAGCTACAAACTTCTCCACTTCTTTTCTTTGGAGCCGGGCTAGATACCTTGGGGGTTTCCCCCTCTTAGACTTTCCTCTTGTCCTTTTCATTAATGCACCTCTATTCTTGGCATTGTCGATGGCCTCAACTTTTAGCGCGGCTTCTACTACTTCAGCATAGCTTTCAGATCTGTATGCGCTAGCCAACTGCTGGACGTCGCTACGAAGTCCTCCGAGAAAATGCTTCACTCTTCCTGACTCTGAAGCGACTAAATCTGGAGCAAATCTGCTCAACTTACTGAATTCAATCTCATACTCACTAACCGTGAGTTGTCTTTGCTTCAGGTGCAGAAAATTATTCATTAGACGGCCTTGCTCGACCGACGGCAGGAACTTCTTTAACACCATTGCCTTAAACGACTCCCACGAACATCCGTCTACAAGACTTTCTCTCTCCCTGATCCACCAGCTCTTAGCAAGTCCCTTCAGCTGGTAAGCGGCGACCATTACCTTTTGGTCCGCAGAGATTCCTGAATATGAAAACATCTCCTCAATGGCGACCAGCCAGTCATCCAGCGCCATGAAGTCAGCTCTTCTGTCATACGTAGGGGGTCCTAGTCTTTGGAAGTGCGATATAAAGTTCATCTCTGGTGGCAGTAGAACTGGAGGCACCAGAGGAGCGGGGGAAACAGGTACAGTCTGACCCACTACAGGGCCCTGCACCACAGGCCGTTGCTTTGTCGCAGAGTAATGCGACAAAGTAATGAGGCAAGTCGACGGAACATAATCGACGAATTCGGCGGAACATAATCGACGAATTATGACTTAGAGGGAGATCAGCGAATTCGTATATTTTGACGAACTTTAAAAAAAATACTTGACTATTCGGTCGGAAATCTAAAACTATTTCGACGAATCTATTTAAGGGCATTCCGACGACATTATAAACGAGAGTAACTTGACGAATCTACAATAACTTGACGAATTTTTACGGGATACGCGTCATTGGCTGAAAATGAATCAGAAAATACTTGTCTAAATAAGATATAAGTAGAAAGAACGGTAAAGAACGAACAAGAACGTGGCAAGGGGGAAGAGTCCACCACTTGCCTCAATCTTTTTGAAGAAGACAACCTCCGACTTGCTCCTCGTCGCAGATCGACCGCTAGAATACCTCGAGGAACGATCTCTGAAACTTTTGGGGCAAAAAAGAGGGTTAGGGCTACCGGCTCCAACCTCAAAAATCTACGAAACTCGAAATACTTACCGCACACGCGAAGAGCTCGGCGAGAGCTTTCCAGATCTATGCTCCGACGAAGATTTCGTGCTCCGGAGCTCCGGTGGCGGCGATCTGAAGGTCCACGGAACGACGTCTCTCGCGGGTTCGCAAAAGACCGGGGAAGGAGAAGATGAATAGGGTTTTTCGGTTTTTACGGAGGAGAAGAATGCCTTTTATACATATAATAATGAGATAATAATAATAATAGTAATGATAATAATAATAATAATCATAATAATACTAATAATAATAAAATTAATCTTAATCAGGAGGAAGGGATATGATTCACGGGAGATGAAATCTCTCGGGAAGTTGATTTCACGGGAAGTATTTTAAACTTACGGGAGAATGAGATTTCACGAGAAATATATATAATTCATGGGAGGATGAGATTTCTCGAGAATGGATTAGGATGCCTCGTGAAAATTTTTCTTTTATTATATATTACGGTTATTAGTATTAATATATAATAGTAAATGTAATATTATTTTATTATTATCAAAACTAAACGAACGTCGAAGTCGACGAAACTCGCACCAAAAGTGAACGGCGGCGCTACGAATCCAACGGCGAAGTCGGAATTAAAATCCGACGTACCGTTCTCGAGATATAAATTTCCGAAGTTTACAGCGATAGATAAGTATACAAATCTTGAAAATTCACCGAGGCTTCAAATTTGCTCGGAACGCCACGAAACTTAACAAGTTATTTCTAAAATTAAATAATCTAATTTCCTAACGTAAAATTTTCCAATTCCGGGTAGTCTTAAAATTTGGTCGACATGACCCAACAGATACAAAACGCACAACGACGGCGCTCTGCTAACTCCGCGCTAACGTAACGCCCTACGTCATAATAACGTCATCAATATAAATAGATTAATAGCTGAAATTTCAAGGGCGTTACAGCCTTAGCCGAAGAGGAGGAAGGAGCGGATTCCTCAAGCTGCGTTTCCACGCTGAACCTCGCCCGTCATCGCCTTTTACCTGCCCAAAACCCACCAAACCCGACCAAAAGTGGTCAGTTTTGGGGCTAGTTTATTTTTCTAAAAAGCAAAATCCATCGATTTTGGAGAAAAGCCAATTCCTTCCGAAAAAATGCCAAATAAACACAATAATTAAAATTGGAGTACTCAAAATCAATTCAATCCTAACAAAATCTACGAAAGAAACAAAGCCTAAAAAAATTGAGAGAATTTTAGGTACGCGTGCATACCTAGAGGATCGTACGAGGCTGTATTTTTTTTTTGAAAATTACAGTTGTATTTTCAGTTACAGTTGTAAATGGTCTGTATTTTTAGTATAAATTACAGTTGTAACTTAGTTCAAAAATTTCACTTTTTTATAGGTGTATATTCATCCCAAAATATATACATATGACTACTTAAAGACTGATGTTATGTGCAAACCGGTTTTGGCTACGTGCAAACCATCAAAACTCGCGCTTTTTGAAAATACGCCTTATAGGTGTATTTTTAGGAAAGTATTCAGCATCAAAGTTGTAGATCTCGTCGAGATCTACAACTTTCGTGTTGAACATTTTGCCTAAAAATGCATCTATAAGGCGTAGTTTCAAAAGGCGCGAAATATTTCATAATAGTCTCGCGCATTTTGAAAATACGCCTTATAGGTGCATTTTTAGGCAAAATATTCAACACTAAAGTTGTAGATCTCGACGAGATCTACAACTTTGATGTTAAACACTTTTCCTAAAAATGCACATATAAGGCGTATTTTCAAAAAGTGCGAGTTTTGATGATTTGCACGTAGCAAAAATCGGTTTGCACATAACATCACTCCTCTTAAAATGACCGTAAAAATACATACATCAATATTTCATGATTTCTTTTAAATAAAATAAAAATTGTAGCTTATAAATCAATTTTTCACACCATCCTCTGATACGAATCCCGTACGTAACTTTTGTTCAAACCAATTAGACTATGAGAATGAATGATTTAGGATATGACCCGTGATTTCCCTTCATCAAAACCCGCTGGGTAGGCCTACGCGTATAAACCGAAAACCGCACCGAACCGCCAAACCGAACCGCACCGCACCGACTTTCAAACCGAACCGATCGGTTGCGGTTCGGTTCGGTTTATTGCGCGCGCAAACCGGCAAGCTATTTGTGCGGTGCGGTTTTGTATAACTCAAAACCGTGCAAACCGCACCGCACCGCACGAGTGTTTAAGTGTTTAATTTTTATTTGTATTTCATTATATATTTATATTTGTATTCCATTATATATTTATATTTGTGCGATATGCTGGGCGTTGGCGATAAATTTAGGTGCTGGAGATAAATTTAGGTGAGGTGCGGATATTAATTTAGGTTATTGATTTGTTTTAGCCAAGCTCGGGTCACGAGTGTTTTAACTTTTAAGTTTTCATTCCAGCCATTTATGTTATTGGCGATATTAGATATATTTCAATATTTGTATTAAAATTTTAAACCTCCCATTTATCCTCCTGACCTCCTCACGCGCTAAGGTGCACTGCTAGGGCAACTGACAGGCGACGGCTTCCATTTTCATTTTTCCCTCCCCTCGGGCCTCGTCTCCTCTGAAGTACTTGATTCGCCGCCGCCTCCTGGGATAATCTCTCCTCGCCGCCGCCTGGGATCATCTCTCCTCGCCGCCGCCTGGGAAGTGGGATCATCTCTCCTCGCCGCCGCCTGGGATCATCAGCTCCTTACAGGTATCGATTTAGAGTTTTAGTTTTATTGCAGTTTAGGTTTTGATTTTGCAGTTTAGGTTTTGATTTAGAGTTTTAGTTTTATTTGTACAGGCTTAGCCCTTAGGGTTTGATTGATAATTTATGCAGTTATATTTATGCAACCAAATTTGTACAGGTTTAGGGTTTTATTGATAATTTATGCAGTTATATACTTATATTTATGCAGTTAATTTAGCAACCAAGTTTTATTGCATGGGATCCAAAAATATTAAAGGGAAAGAACAAATTGTGATGGAGGCAGGAGAGAGTTCTCAAAAAAAAGTACAAAATTCACTTCCTCTTGTGATTGATAATGAAGATTCAAAACATATTTTAAAGAAATCTAAAGTTGATGACTCTGATGGTAATAAGGACAAGGCAAAATCTGCAGTGTGGGATTGGTTCACAAAGTTTAAAGATAGCGAAGGAAAGGATAAAGCTAAGTGCAAGCATTGCTCGAAGATATATGCTGCTGATCCTCGGAAGAACGGAACAAGTGCTTTACGAGCACATATGCTAACTTTATGTCGATTTCGAGTGAAAAAAAACAATCAAAAAATGTTATCTTTCAGTGAAAAAAAAGAAGATGGGATTACTGTTGGTGCATTAAAGGCTATTAAATTTGATGAAGAACAATGTCGAGTTGCCTTAGCAAAAATGGTTGTAGTTGATGAGTTGTCCTTCAAATTTGTAGAAAACGAAGGCTTTAGAAACTATTCTAATCAATTAGAGCCACGGTTCAAAGTGCCTTCTCGAACAACTATTTCCAAATATTGCATCAATCTTTTCATTTCCGAGAAAAAGAAATTAAAGAAGCAACTGCGGTCAGAAAGAATGTGTCTAACAACAGATACTTGGACATCTATTCAAAAATATGGATATATGTGTCTCACTGGACATTGGATAGATAAAGAATGGAGATTGCAAAAGAGGATTCTTAATTTTGTTAGAATCATTGATCACACGGGAGAAGGCATCGGTAATGAAATATTAAATTGTATGGCTGACTGGGAGATTAAAAAATTTTTCACCATTACTATGGATAATGCATCAGTCAATGATGTAGTTGCTAGATTTTTGACAAGAAAAACCAAAGAATGGAAGAGCACCATCCTTGAGAATGAATTTTTGCAAGTGAGATGTTCAGCACATATACTAAATTTAATCGTGAAGGAGGGATTATCTGAATATAATGAATCCATCGAGAAGATTCGCTTAGCCATCAAGTTTGTAAAAGGATCATCTCAACGATTAGAGAAGTTTAAGAAATGTGTAGTTAATGCCGAGATATTAAGCAAAGCTCTCTTGTGCTTGGACGTTGACACAAGGTGGAATTCCACTTTCTTGATGCTAGAGACGGCAATTAAGTTTGAGAAGGCTTTCAATGAATTAGAGGATGAAAGTTCATATAGAAGCTATTTTCACAACGCCGATAATGTTAACGGCCCACCCAAGGCAGATGATTGGAATAATGCAAGTTTATTTGTGAAGCTTCTAAAGTTATTTTATACAGTTACATTGGAGGTTTCCGGCACAAAATATCCAACTTCGCATTTATTTTTCCAAAATATATCAATGATGGAACATGCAATAAATTCTATGTGTGATAGTCAGGATTCTGCAATGAGCATTGTTGCACACCGGATGAAGACAAAATTCGATAAGTATTGGGGAAGTTTAGAAAAAAGTAATATTCCACTATATGTTGCATTTGTCTTAGACCCACAATGCAAGCTAAAAAGACTTGCAAAGTGTTTCAAAGCAGTGTATGATATAGCAAGAGCAAGAACAATGATTGAGTTGACTGAAAGGACACTCTATAGATTATACAGTCATTATGACACAATTGTAAATGCAACTCCAACTCAACATAATATTAGCCAAGCTTCAAGTTCCGGGACTTCTATGAATCAAGACGATGTGGAATATAACTTTATTGCTTACCAAAAGAAAATGTTTATGGATGATTTTGAAGAGGATGAAGCAACTATTTGTGTATCTGAGATTACAATGTACTTGAAGGAAGACACATTGAAGCTGCAAACAAATTTTGATATTTTGAATTGGTGGAAATTGAACTGCTCAAGATTTCCAATATTATCCCAAGTTGCCAGAGAAGTTTTAGCTATTCCAATTTCTACTGTAGCATCAGAGTCAGCTTTCAGTACTGGAGGACGTATTCTTGATCCTTTTAGGAGTTCATTATTACCTAAGACAGTTGAAGCTCTAATTTGTGCTCATGATTGGCTGCGTTGCAAGACAAACCTTAGTGAGATAGAAGAGATGATAGTCGATGTTGAGAAATATGAAGAGCTTGATAAAGGTATTGTTTCCACATTTGATTTATAAATTATAAATTTTTTGCTTCACTACTATAATTGTAGATCAATATTCTTAACATTGTTTTTAATTTTGTAGAGCTGGACAAACAATTACAAGAAGGCGATATTGGAGATGTCAAAATTGAAGATGTGAACTAAATATGGTAAATATTTATGCTTTTGGTTTTGGTGAATCTCTTTTTGCAAATTACAATATGTTTAGTACTTATCTCTATATGAGTATATGACTATCTCGTCATTTGTTTTATCTGTTTAGTGTTTATGGTTGTTCTTCGTAATCACTTCTTAAAACATAAATATATGTTATTGTTACTAAATGTTTTATGTTTCTATTGAATCTCATTCTAAATATTACTTGTGATTTTATTGAATGATATATTGAGTGTTACCCAATGCAATTATATGTACTAAAATGAAAAAAGTAGCATTACTATAGATATTAAGCAAAATATTAATAAAAACCGAAACCGCACCGCATAAACCGATAAAAAACCGCACCGAAATCCAAACCGCACCGCACGGTTTAGGTGCGGTGCGGTTTTGGCCGGCCAAAAACCGCACCCCTACGGTGCGGGTTCGGTTTGGGCCCAAACCACACCAAACCGCACCGCGCGCAGGCCTACCGCTGGGGGAGTAAAATCATGTCCACTGGTGCAGGTACGGTCAACACCAAAGAGCTGACTAGGGTTAACGTCGGCACTTTGTCGTGATCGCTCGAGAGGGCGAAGGAGAGGGAGAGCGATCGATCGATCGAGGGGGAGAGAGAGATGAGGATATCCCTCGACGGGCTGAGGGACAAGAATCTGATGCAGCTGAAGAAGCTCAACATGGCTCTCTTTCCCGTCCGCTACAACGACAAGTACTACGCCGACGCCCTCTCCTCCGGGGAGTTCACGAAGCTAGGTTCATTTCCTTGCCCTCTAGCTTACATTAATTTCTTCGTAGTACCCTAACGGAGATGGCCGCATTTCTTCCCTCGCTTTGTTCTTCCCACAGTAGCTGTTTTTTTCCTTGTTGGATTCTCCTTTCTCAGAGCTCCAATCTTACCTCATTGTGGTTAACTTGCATTGCATGTTCTGTCTAAAAATTTTGTTGTCACTGCAAATTTATGTTATCGACAAATTAAGACAACGCTTGCAGTGACTATGAAACTGTAGGATCATCAGGACCAAATATAACCAATCCTTATGAAGTATAATCGATTGTTAATAAAAAGGCACGAATAAATGTAGGTGTGCAAACTGAAGTGCGGATAACTTAAAGAGTATCATTCATGAATTCACCCTGTGTCTTATAACCGCCGCCATCCTTAACAATGAAGAGTTGTTCTTATGAATAAAATTGGCGGCTCTTGAGGCACCGACAACATCCTGTTAGAAATTTTATTTAAAACATTCATTTTATAATTTTTTAATGGAGCCTTGTATGGTGTTTGTGCTCCTCATCTTTGATGGAAAAGCTAAAACCCAAATGAAGGGAACTCCAAAATGTGGAGGAAAAACCTTTCATGAAAATGATGAACGGTTTAGTCACACCTTGTCAATCTCCTCTAATGTAATGGGTTTATAAACAATTCCACTCCTTCTAATTTGTTCAAAGGAACATAAGGAGAATTTATAAATTACAAACGTGCGCGCGCACGCACACACCACATCGGATCTGGATTTGTGGAATAATTGAATTGAATTGTATTTTTGTATAAAATAGTTTTGACATGTAAAAACCCTAAATTAATTTTATGTCAACGTACATTGACTTTTCTTAACATGTCGACGTACGTTGACTTCTTCTTCCGCCCGTGCGTCGACATCTCTTGGTACATCGAGACCTTCCTTTGTTGTGTGTCAACTTCCCAAGTCTTCCCTGCGTCGAGATCTTCTCAACATATGTCGACTTCCATACGTCGACATTTGCGCTATCCACAGACCAAGCGCGTTCTTCATCCTGCATCGACAAGAGTCAACATACGTCGACTTCCGTGCGTTGACTATCATGCGTCGAGATCTCTGTTATTCGCTGACCAAGCGCATATTTTTTTGTACGCGTTTCTTTACGTGATTTACTTCTTTACGTTGGAAATATAACTTACTAAAAATATTCGTTGGAATTTATTACGTGATTATTTCTTGTGGTTTTCACGAGACTCCTACATAGGAGGTTTTCTTGAATCGTTTCGTACACTTTTACTTACTAGTTCTTTCTTGCTCTCTCGCACTCTTACGATGATCTTGCTTTCGTGTTTCTGCTTTCTTGACGTTTGCTTCATCAAGTGGGAGTTCGGGTGCTCTGTGTTTCTTCGGTGTCCGCGCATATCGAAGTTTTCGGGATCAAGTCGGGTGTTGTACCTTGGAGGAGTGAGCATCAGTTGAAAGCCCTGCCCGATGGTGGTACAACTTCTTCAGGGCAGTGATTACACGCCTTACCCATGCTCTATTCTAAACTATAAATATTATTCTGATTTCTTTTATTTTTGATCTCACTGTTTTACAAGTTTTCATTATAATATTGTTTCCAAGATTTGCTATTATACTATAAGTGTTTTTCAAAACGAATATATATATATATATTATTTCGGAATAAAGTATAAATATTCCAACAATCTAAAGAAGTTGTAGATCTAAATCACATAATCTCTTGTGAAAGAGCCATGATAGGCTATCATCTCACAAACCGCCTAGTACCAGTGAGAGCCCGTTATTGGGTATTTCTTAGGAAGTCAAAGAATAACAAGATAATAAAATCAAATACTCAAAATGATTGTCTGCTATCATTTTCTGTTGTGCTACAATTTATTTTAAATTCCAGCAATCTGTAATGACATCTCGTTCTGAAGACTTTGCCGAGATCAAACCCTAAAAGTTTAATGGAAACAGTTTTCGTCGTTGGCAAGCCCAAGTCGAATATTGGCTTAATACCTTAGTTTTAGTATCTGTCATTTTTGATTCTCCTGCTATAGAAACCTCAAACGGCTATGGTGTTGCAACTACAGTTGCCTCATCTCTTCAATCATCTTCTTCTTCTAGTGCTAACACAACTAGGACTTATGTCTGACGTATCCTTGTAGAGATCCGGTAGATATTGAATATCATTACCGTCATCGAATCCTTAGTGCTTTGTCCAACAACTTTTACGATATTTTCCTTCAATATCGTACGACTAAGGATTTGTGGTATTTACTTGAAGCGCACTATAACCTTGGCAATGCGGGTATCGAATGCTACATTATTTCAAACCTCCATAAATTCAAGATTGATGTTTCAAGCCTATCAATCCTCAACTCCATCAACTAGATGAGATGTTATCCAAGATCCGACCCGATGACTTAATATTATATGAAAATTATTTAGTTGCATGTCTTATAAATTCCCTTCCGGATTCATGGTCCGGCTTTAGCACTAGACTAATACATGACCAATCCAACCTCACTTATATTCAAATCCAAAATGTTATTCGCATAGAGGAAGAACATAAGAATAAGAATTCTAAAGCCCCCGAAGATCTTGCTCCTAAAGTCAATCTCACCGAATCTCATGACAACCATTCATCTCACTATAACTTCAAAGCCAAGGGCAAGAACCATAAAAAATCTTTCCGTCTAGGTTCCCTCCATCAGAAACCCAATCATCCCAAATCCAGTTCTTCAAATCAAAACCTATGTAAAGGGAAATAGTGCTTCATCTGCTGCCGCATAAATCATCTGTCTACCAACTGCTTCTACAAGAAGACAGAACCTGTTACCCGCAAACCCCATGCGATCAAGCCTCAGGCCAACATGATCCAAACACCAGATCAACCTATCTTCAGGTTAGATTATACTCCTAGTCTTCTTCTCACTTGTTCATCAAATTGGTGACTTGATTCCAGAGTAAATGTTCATACTTCTTTTGATTTGCCACCTTTCAGTACATCAGTTGAGGAAGTGTGATCTTAAGAGATGCTTCTTCGGCACAAATACTTGTACGAGGGCGAGTGGATCTTAGGTTGACATCCGGGAAGACATTGGTCTTGCATGATGTGCTTTATGTGCTGAGAGTTAGGAAAAATCTAGTGAGCGAATCATTGCTTGTGAAGAAAGGGCTATAAAATTATTTTGGAGTCGAATAAAGTTGTAATCAATTTGAATGACATTTTTATTGTTAAAGGATTTGTTTGTGATTGATTATTTAAATTAAGATCCTCTATTAAAATTCTTAGATTTGACCGAGGTCGAGAATATACTTTGAATGAACTAACCCAGTTTTGCCAAAACCAAAAGAAAAATTCATCAAGTAACCGCTCCATATTCACCTCAATCTAATTGTGTAGCTGAGCGTAAAAATCGGACTTTGATGAACATGGTCAATGTCATGTTAGCCGAGTTCGATGCCCCAGAAAATCTTTGGAGAGAAGCGTTGCTTACCTCCTCTTTTATCTTTAATAAGATTTCTTCAAAACATAATGATAAAACATTATTTGAATTATTTAAATTAAGAAAGTCTAACCTCTATTTTCTTCGTGTGTGAGGGTGTTTAGCTAAGATAGCAATTCCTGAACCTAAAAGAATGAAAATAAGGTCTAAAACTATAAACTCTATCTTTATAGGATATGTATATGATAGTAGTACTAATAAATTTCTTAAAACTAATTCTCTAATTAGTGAAATCTTCATTAACACTATTTTAGAAGCTAGAGATGCAGTTTATTTTGAAGATAAGTTTCTCTAAATTAAATAACTTATTTCAACCTTCTAGTAGCTCAACCTAACCTTCTTCTTCTATAGACCCATTAAAAATTGATGAACTTTGAAGAAGTACAAGAATTAGAACCGAAAAGAATTTTGGAGAGAACTACTTCACTTATTTAATTGAAGGAGATTCCAACTCATATGAAGAAGCCATGACTTCATCTGATTCTCCCTTTTGGAAAGAAGCCATTAATTTAGAAATTAATTATATTTTAGAAAATAAAACTTGGATTCTAACCGATTTACTTCCTTGTGCCAAAATCATAGGTTGTAGATGAATCTTTAGGAAGAAACTTAAATTGGATGGCTCAATAGAAAAGTATAAGACTCGTCTTGTTGCTAAAGACTATGCACAGAAACAAGGAATAAATTATTTAGATACCTACGTCCTCGTAGCTAAGATCACTTCTTTTCGTGTGTTAGTAGTCTTATCTTCGATCCATAAGATGATCATTCATTAAATGGATGTCAAAACCGCATTCTTACAGGAAGACTTAGATGAAAAAGTCTAAGTGAACTCGAAGGATTTGTTGTTGAAGGCCAAAAAACTAAAGTTTGCAAACTTGTTAAGCCTCTTTATGGACTAAAACAAGCTTGATTCCGTTGTATTGTCATTTGATTTTATAGCTAATGAATAGGATAAATGTATTTATGCAAAGCTAGATGACAATGCAACTGTCTTGCTTTGTCTCTGTGTAGATGATATTTTAATTTTTGGTATGTCACTAAAAATTATTAATGATATTAAAAATTATTTATCATCAAAATTTGATATGAAAGATTTAAGAGTAGCCAATGTCATCTTAAGCATGAAGCTAGTTAAAATGATACAAGTGTATTATTCTCTTTCTCACTCAATTAAGAAAATGTTGCCCAAATTTAGCTTATATGATTCCGCACTCGCTTCAACTCCGTATGACGCTAGTATAAAACTTTGTAAAAATATTGGTGAACCTCAACATAGGTATGCACAAATGATATGATCACTCTTGTATATTACTAATCGTACTAGGCCCGACATCTTTTATGTCGTAGGCAGATTAAGTAGATATACTAGTAATCCGAGTGATTAACATTTGATAACATTAACTAGAATATTTAAATACCTTCGAGGAACTCTTGATTATAACTTAGTATATACGGGCTATCCTGAAGCATTAGAAATATATTCATATGCCAATTGAATAACTGATTCGTTAGATGTTAAGTCCACAATATGATATGTATTCCTCTTAGGAGGAGCTGTCATTTCACGGGTTTCTACAAAACAAACTGTGATTTCTAGAAGCACCATGAAATTCGAGCTTATAGTTTTAGACACTACGTGTGCCGAAACAGAATGGATTAGAAATTTACTTTCTGAAATTCTTGTTTATGTTAAACCTATTTCTGATATTTCATTACATTGTGATAACAAATCTGTTATTGATTAAACTGTTTCTGACCGTACTAATTCCAAAATGAATAAGTTCATGAGAATTAGGTACAAGTCAGTGAAGCAGAGGAAAAAAAAGTGATATCACTCAACTATATAAAGTCAGAATTGAATCTGGTTGATAATCTTACCAAGAGATTGTCCCTAAAGGAGATTTTATTGTCATCGAGGGGAATGAGGCTTAAACCCATATGATTTGCTGTCAACGATGGATACCCAACCCATGTGATTGAAGATCCCATGAATTGGGTTCAATGCGGTACAAACAAAGTCGTTGATGTAGTATAGTCGGGAGCACAAAATTTAAAGGTTGAGAAAACTTTCTTCCCATTCCTATTATGTTGTGCTCTACGTAACAGTTTATGATGGACTTAAAGTTCTTAATGGTTGCAAAAGACATATATCTTTGTTAGATATTAGTTATGAAATATTTCTTGAAGCACCACCTATATGGGGGTAGTCGTGATGTCGCGACTTTGAGATCCGGGCTGAACCCTAATAACTCTTATGAAAAATTAAGAAATGTACATAACCATTAGAGCGCCCACAGCCATAACCCAAGAGCTTAGTTAATTTTCCGATCAAAATTAAAAATTCATAGCCTCTGATACATTATACTTTTCGGTAGAGGAAATAAGTACTAAGTATAGGTTCAAAGTAACCATTCCACCTATACTCATTGCATTAAATACAATTTGATAAAGTAAATTTGTATTTGATTTTATTTATTATTACTAATCATTTTAATTATGAAGTTCACTTTTAGTTTTTCGTTTTTGTAGGGGATTACTAAAAATTTTATTTAAATCATTCATTTTATAATATTTTAATGGAGCCTTGTATGGTGTATGATGTTTGAGCTCCTCATCTTTGATGGAAAAGCTAAAACCCAAATGGAGAGAACTCCAAAATGTGAAGGGAAAACCTTTCACGGAAATGATGAAAGGTTTAGTCCCACCTTGCCAATCTTCTCTTATGTAAATGGGCTCATAAATAACTCCACTCCTTCTCTTTTGTTCAAAGGAACATAAGGAGAATGTATGAACCACATGCGCGCGCGCCCACCACACCGGATCCGGATTTCATATTTGGGATTTGAGAATAATTGAATTGAATTGTATTTTTTGTACAAGATAGTTTTGACACATTGTAAAAATCCTAAATTAAAATTATGTCAACGTACATTGACTTTTCTCAACATGTCGACGTACGTCGACTTCTTCGTCTGCCCATGCGTCGACATCTCTTGGTCACATCGAGACCTTCCTTTGTTGTGCGTCGACTTCCCCGTCTTCCAGTGCGTCTAGATCTTCTCAACATATGTCGACTTCCTTACGTCGACATATGCGCTATCCGCAGACCAAGCACGTTCTTTATCCTGCATCGACAAGAGTCAACGTACGCCGCCTTCTGTGCGTCGACATCTTTATCATGCGTCGAGATCTCTGCTATTCGCAGACCAAGCACTTATTTTTCTGTACACATTTTTTTACGCCATCTGCATCTTTAATTCTTTACGTTGGAAATATAACTTACTAAAAATATTCGTTGGAATTTATTACATGATTATTTCTTGTGGTTTTCATGAGACTCCTACATAAGAGGTTTTTCTGAATCTTTTCATACACTTCTTCTTACTCGTTCTTTCTTGCTCTCTCGCATTCTTACGACGATCTTGCTTTCGTGTTTCTGCTTTCTTGACGTTTGCTTCATCAAGTGGGAGTTCAAGTGCTCTGGTTCACATTGATATTGAGATATATATTTGCACCGGTTCACCTTATTTTTCTACAAAATCAAACGAAGTAACTATCTCATCGAATTTCATATATCACTGTCTAAAAGCTAGCTTCATGTCAGGGGATTTATTAAGCTTACATACAAGTTGGTCAGAATGACTAGACTCGAATCCCCCAACTTATACCATATAGACTTCTTCAATCAGATCATCATTCTGGAATGTGGTCTTAACATTCATATGGTGTTACTCAAAATCTCAATGAGCTACAAAGTTTTATTATTACTCTAAAATAGTCTTTAGAGAAAATATGAGAAAATATTTCGTTATAATCAATCCTTTTTTCCCTTTAAACTGCTCGACCTTTCCTTTGGAGTCTTTTTGGTCTTAAACACCCATTTATAATCAATGAGTTTGCAGCCTTTAAGTAACTCGATTAACTCTCAAACTTTATTTAGTCTTATAGACTTCATGTTGTCTTTCATTACATTCCACCATAGATCGGTTTGAGGATCAGAAACAGCTTCATTAAATTCAGTGCGTCAACTACATGACTAATGTCAAATTCACTCTCACCCAGGTAAACTTCATAGTTCGATGAAATTGTGGACCTTCTCTACCTAATAGATTTTTTAACGGGTAGATGGTCCTCTTGAATATTGTGCTTCACCAATGCTCTGGATGCTGAATGAAGGAAGCATGGTTATGTGCACATAAATCAAAATGGATTCTTGGGTCTGCCCTCTCTGATGTCTTTGGCTTTGATTTGAGGGCATGATTCCGCAGCAAACGCGACGGTATAGGGGGCCACTATTTCAGTGGTACTCTGTGAGCAGCCACTTTGTGCATTTATTGTCAAAGGTTAGGTCTTTCTCCTCTGAGAGAAGCCACTTTGTGCATAGTGCCAAAGGTTAGGTCTGTTTCCAATCTTCCCCCGCCCATACCCCCAATGATTGGGGACTATATGGGTTATGATGTTGATGTTGATGTTGATGTTGAGATGGTCCTCTTGAATCTGTGAAGGAATCTCAATTGGAATCGAGACAAGACCGATTCCACTTCCTCTGCAAGTTCTATCATGGGTTCAAGCATCACCGAATTTTCCAATAAGGGCACTGTTAAATTAATATGCACAACTTCCTCAACTTCATTACTCAACTTCATTAATAATGTTAGAACTTGGTTCCTCAACGACATCTAATTTTAAGAACCTGACTGTTTGTGATTCTATAATTCTAGGTCCTCCTGAAGGGGAATAAAATTTAAACCCCTTAGAATGATCTGGGTAACATATGGAGTAACAACGACAAGTTCTAGGTACTATCTTACTTTCAGATGAGTTATGTAAACAGACTTCCGCAGGACAACCCCAAATGCGTAAATGATTAAGGTTGGGCCACCTACCAATCCACAACTCAAAAGTGTTTTGGGTACTGATTTAAACGAGACTCTATTAAGAATATACAATGTAGTCTTAAGTGTCTCTCCCACAAAAGTGCAGAAAGTTCTACTCAGTATACACCTCATCATTTTCTTAAGGGTACTATTACACCTTTCGATCATATCATTTTGCTCAGGACTACCCGACATGGAATATTGGGCAACAATGCCACAACTCTCCAAGTATGTGGAAAACAAACATTTATATTATTTGGAGGCATCATGTCTATCAAAATACTCACCTCACATGTCAGACATAACTATCTCGATGACTTTTCCTTATTTGTTTTTCAACTTCGGTCTTGAAAATTTTGAGCTTGTTAAAAAATTCAGATTTTTTTCTTAATTAAGTACAAATAACCAAAACGAGAGTAGTCATTTATGAAGGTTATAAAATATATATTCTTACAGATTGTAGTGATCGCTAATGACTATATGAATAACCTATAATAGATCAAGACTACGTATGAAGCCCTTCTTCTTAATCATGGACATTTTACCTTTACAACAATCTTCATATGTTCCTATGTCACTGAAGTCAAAAGTGGGGAGAGTATTTTTCTTAATTACATTTCTACTATTTCCCTAGAAATGTGGCCTAATTGTTTATACCACAAAGTGGAAGATTTTTCTCTAAGTAGAGGCTTTTTACATTATAAGAGGCAACATAAATGTTCGTAGGAACTAGATATATATTATATATTCCGTCAGATAAAGTGCAATGGACAATAACTTATGATTCTTAAGTAAGCTTAATTTAACCACTAAAATGTTAAAGCGATAATAAAATTTATCCAAAATGGAAAATAAATTAAGTTCCTTCTAAATGAAGGAATATAAAATATGTCTCTCAAATATAATTCATATCCAAAATTTAGGACTAAAGATACATCTCCAATAAACACTATCTCTACCCAGCATTGTTGCCAACAGTGAGTCTGCACTTACCTTACCTGACTTCCTCCTTCTGATGAATCCATGTAATGTGAAAACAATATGATTAGTTGCCCTACTATCAAACCAACATGACCTAGATAATACTTCGATTAAATTGGATTCACAAAGAACTAAAACTAAAGGATTATCTTTAGGAGTGAAATCATGTTTTTCCATTCAAGTCTTAAACTTGATGCACTCCATCTTCACGTGTCGTTCTTGAGCTTTAGAAGGAGTTTTGAACTAATTCTTCTTCCTAAATGATTGTTTTGTTATCAGTACCACAATGTGAGTCTTCTCTCTCCTCAACTTCTCCTCCTTGACAACACAACGGGTAATGAGATCATTGATCTTCCACACCTTATCTTGGGAATTGTAGATATTTTTCAAAATACTGAACTCCGAAGAAAGTGTATTAATTATTTGATGCACAATAAACACTTCAAGGAGAATGATCTCCAACTCTTGCAGCTTGGTCTGATAATAGACCATCTTCAAAATGTAATCGCAGACGCCTCCTCCACCCATGTACCTCATGGAGAAGAGATCATGAATCAACATCCCGATTTCAGCATTTGAGAATACTTTATACCTCTGCCCAACGACAATCATAAAATCCCTGGCAGCGACAGTATCAGGAAGGCCACTTAATATGTGCTCTGGAATGGAACACTTCATAGTTAATAAACAGATTTTATTTGACTTGTCCATGCACTAAAATGATCTTTTTCAGCTTTAGTGCTGGTCGTTGTGAGGCCTGCAGGCTGGTCGGTGCTCATGGTCATCTCTATGTCTGTCATTTGAAAGACAAATTTGATGTCAGACTTCCATTTCTTGAAGTTCGACCTGGCTAATTTTTTAATGGTCGTCATATTAGTATGAACGGTAAAGGCGACTAAAGAGGAAGAGAATGCAATTTGAATCAGATAATAGGACAACATTGACTAAAAACCCTAAATAGCGCACCAGGAAAAGAATCTTTACGCGTCAACGTGCAACACCTTTGGACAGACTACGCGTCACACAATTAGTGATTCTCAACACAAGAACTAAAAACAGTTATGCTCGAGCTTTTCGTAAATCTACCACCTTTGGGCGAATTGATTACTAGAGTCCCGCACTACCGTCTTAATGTCTGAGCCTATCCCTTTGAACCTATTGTGCAAGCACCGCCTTTGGGTGAATGACTGTGCACGAGTCTCAGAGAAATTTCTAAAACATATGAAACTGTAATCTCACAAACTGACTTGAAATAACCATTTTGGCGGCTACAGATCTAATCAACCTACGAGACTCTCTCACATCGAGATATCTGAATATTGCCCTAAATGCAGTATCACGTTCTTTTTTTATGATGTGTGGGCACTTAATCGTCTAAATAGTCACTACAATTGTCTGAGACGGTTTTCAATTAATGCACTTTTAAACGAGTCCCTACAAATTTACTTCTCTCTGTTTAATTAAATGGTTGTCTAAATAACGTGTTCTTCAATGACTGAATTAACTTTATTATACTCTAATAAATTAGTATGATTAATTCAATTGATCGTGTTTGCTCTGATACCAATTATCTAAAGATTTAAGAGTCACGACAAATTTATGTTATTGAAAAATTAAGGACATGCATGCAGTGACTATGAAACTATACGATCGTCGGGATCAAATATAACTAATCCTTATGAAGTATAATCGAAGCTAAATGATTGATAAGTTAATTACAATGAAAAAGTTAAGCTTATTCTTCTCTTTAATAGGAGAGATAATTTAGGGTTGAAGACTTCATGGACGAAATCGCCCTCTTCACCATTAGATTTGTTTTAATTAGTAATCCTAAAAATGAATTTGGCTAACAATTAAAATGTCTTAATCAAACCGGAATTTTGCCAAGGGCGAGACCGATTCGCGCATGATAAAATTATGAGACTGTAAACCTGTATTAGGTGAGTAGGCCCAAGACCGGCCTAACTCGCCCCAAGGCAAGGCAGGGCGAGTCTATACACCTCAGGCGAACTCGCCCCAGGGGAAGGCGAGTCTGCACGCCTCAGGCGAACTCGCCCCAGGGGAAGGTGAGGCAAGCTCGAATCAATCCGACTGGCGAGTCCTCCCTCTCTATCTGCAGACTAATGGGGGCTGCGATTAGTATTTCCGAAAAGGCGCGAGGGGCTGTTTGCAGAACAGTGGGGTCTGTAGATAGTAATTTGGTTAATGCGGAGGCAGCTACCCGCAGACCAATAGGACTATTTTTCCCTCAGAAGGATTTGCCTATAAATAAGACCCGTTATTCCTCAGATCAGCATTGATGCACCCCCATAGAGAGCCAGAGCTTTCTTTTGTTCCTTTTCGTGCTATTTAAGGTGCGGGCTCAACTCCTGGTTTTAAGGGGGGAAGTGATACAAAACTTCTGGGTTAGTTGCGGGACCTCCTCGCTGCAACCTGTGGGTTTGTTCATAGGCATTCATCCACCAAATAGTGAGGGCTAGTTCCAGGCTCGAAATACTTAGCTCCAGGTGTACAACCCTCATTCTCCGAGGTAGGCCCATTCAAAGCCACGTAGGCTGAAGTCAAGGTCAAAGGGTCAGCACAGGAGCCGGCAATCCAAGACACAAGGCAACTCAGCCAGCAGGAGCAAGAGGCGAGCAAGGGGCGAGTATGGCGAGCAAGGGGCGAGTATGGCGAGCAAGGGGCGAGTATGGCGAGCAAGGGGCGAGCAGAGGCGAGCTTGGGCGAGTATCTCGCGAGTATGGGCGAGTATCTCGCGAGTATGGGCGAGTAGCCCTTGTAACTCGCGAGCAGAGGCAGTATACTCGCCTGTACCCCCCCCCCCCCCCCCTAGGATTTCTCTATAAATAGACCCCCAGGGGTACTAGAAATGACACTTTTGGAAGTGGTCGAGGTCCCCCCAAGTTGGATACTCGCCAAATCCATGCCCGTCTAGTACCTCGCCCAGCTTTTGGTTGCGGAGGGGAAGTTTCTCCCAAACTTCCGGGTATGTGGTGGGACCTCCCTGCTGGAGCACTTGGGGTGTGCTTAGTCATTTTCTCTCTCCTATTTTAGCTATCAGAGCCGTGGAGTTGGACCGCAGGATCAGTAACCTCGGGCTGCATTGATCCGAATCTTGAGGTCAGGATTTTCCTGGCGTCAACACCTGGGATCTAACGAAGAGAGAAGTAACTCAAGCTACTCCCCAAATCTTGAACTCAGTTGAACCGGTATCCGGGTTCCAATATTTTTGGTGTGGCGAGTGTGGACTAGTAGCTTGAGAAGAAAATCTTATCCGACGACCCCATGACTGAACATGGCGTGTCGGGGACCGGCCAGAGGAACTGGCATCCTACGGGCGAGTTCGTGACAAAGAGTGATTTCGCGGAGTTCAAGAGATCGATGGAGGACACCATCAAATCCTTCTCTCGCCTCGCGCCGACGCGGGAGGCCCAACACCCATGATCGCCGTCTTGCCCGGCGTGGCGGCGATGAGCCAACGCCCTGGGAAGGAAAGCGCCCCGGAGGAGGAGCGGATTCTCCACGCGCGGGATCTTTCCGCGAGTCCGCAAGATACTCGTTACTCCGGAGGAGAGTACGACCGAGTTCGCCCAACTCGCCAGATCGCGCCAGCCAACCCTTTCTGCGAGTTGGTGCTGACCGCTCCTGTTCCTGAGGGTTTTACGGAACCTGCGATGAATTACTACTCCAGGAAGGATGACCCCGTACATCACCTGCAATGGTTTGAGGACATGGTCTCCATCAGACAGATGTCTTTAAGTGCCGACTGTTCGCCATATCATTCAAGGGAAATGCCCGGGACTGGTTCCACCAGTTGTCTGCAAGCACAATCAATGGCTTCGAGGACTTGCGTAGAGGCTTTCTGCTCCGTTTCTCCACCTCAAAGAAAAGGAAGAAGGGGCCGGAAGCTCTTTTCCTCATCAAGCAAGGACCACACGAGATGCCGGGGGAATACGTCGACCGCTTCCAGGAGGAAATTCTCTTGGTTCAGGAAGCCCCAGGGCATACTCTCATGCTGGCGTTCAAGTTTGGACTGCAAGGGGAACTCTTCAAGATGGAGATCACCCGGGACCCCCCAATGTCGTTCGGAGATCTGATCGATCTGGCCGCGAGGCAGGAAAAGAGTGAGACAACGAATTTGGAGTTTGTGGCCAAGCTGGCCAGGTTGGAGGGAGGAGATGAGAAGGGGAAGACGGAAGCATAGGCAGGAGGCCAAAAAGAAGGAAGATCCGAGGATGCAAAAAGGGAAAGCATTCAGAGAAGGTCAAGATCATCGAGATCAGGGGAGAAGGCTCTCTCTTGAGCGTCGGGTCCGATGTACCCCCCCGTTCATGAGGGGGTGGGGTCGGAAAAAGATGGTGATTGGCATGAAAGATTTCCGGAAGCTTGCTAACTCTACCAACATACAGAACTCCAACTCAGTGTACTCCATACTCACTAGTGTTTGGAGCCGCCGAAACGACCAATCCAGTTTTTACTGAACCGGCCTCTTTATACTGCTTGCCATTTCGAAGTCGGGGATTTGGTTGCAGTCTAGTCTGTCTACGAGACTCTGACTTAATCGCTAGGCATGACTTGCTACTAAAGTCTAGTGAGAATCCGGAGCTCTTTCATCCGAGGCGCGTAGCGAAGCACGCAAAAAGAGCAAGAGGCGATCCGTAGGGATCGAAGAAAGTGTTTCATCCAATCCAAGAAATCATTCATTTAGTGGACAAACTTGCTCCGCACCTCTTCACTCTGCTCGAGCGAGTCCCTCCTGAGCACTAGCTGTAGCAGTATAGATAACATGTACCTTCCAAATCCATCATTTCGCCCCGCTTCTTTTTCTCTTTCTTCACTTCAATGAAAACTGAATTCTACTTGTTAGATAGACTATTCCAAAGTCTTGCCAATGCTAGGCGGGCACAGCAAGAATTTCCGGGATCAGCACTATTACTTTGATCGGTGAGGGCAAGTACACTAAACTAAGTAGTTGAAGGTGGCATGGCAGGCCCATTCCAGAAGTTCTTCGACGCTCTCTGGGATCTACGTTGTGTAGGTCGGGCCGATCTCTCAGTTTTTGATATGTCCCCACCCAGTGCCTCGTGCTACTCCAGGCTTTCAAGCCGACCTCCCCAAAAAGCCGGCGGGGTCTTTTCTGTTTGGACTGCAAATACAAAATACATAGTTTATGCTGAATTGATTGCATTGACCAAAGAAAGGTTCGACAGACTTGATTCTGAAGCACCACTTTACTTTGCCTTCTCGTCTGCCGGCCAATACTCTATTTTGGTTTTTGAGTTGAGTATTTATGTAGCAGGAGGAGCAGGAACGTATCCGGGCTTTAAGGAGAGGGCCGCCCGTAAGCCTAGAGGAGTAAGGGAGCTTATAGAAAGAGAGGCGAACGGGACTTTAGTCCGTGAGGAAAGGAGAAAGGAGGCCGCCCGAATGGTTTAGGGTATATAAAGGCGAAGCTTATACTATGAAAATCAGTGGTCGCGATAGCGACGAAGAGCGGTGAAGAAAGAGAGGCGAAGAGACGAAGGAGCGAAGCGAGAGGAGTGGTCTCGATCGTCACGTCACCCTACGAAATGAAAAGAGATGGCGGTTCCTCCCATTCCGGTTCTGAACCGGTTGGGAAAGCTGCTTCACTTTCTGCCCTTACCCCTCATTCTCCATTCGACATGGCTACAAGCCAGACAGTCTTTCTTGAACGTAGGGCAGTTCGTTTCTCTTTCTAAGAGAGAAAGATAAGAAGACATTCTTCTATCTGGTGAAAACTACACTTCGCTACCGCTCGCCTTCATTGATGTGATCTCGGGAATCAGGTGCGACGGAACCCATTTTCAATTCGCTGCCGCTTTCATGAAATTTCACTACATGCCACTAGAGGAGGAAGTGATGTTCCCAGGCTAGGCTAGTGAATCGGGTCTCTCCCTAGGGTCGATTGTCCTTCTAGTGAGTTAGCGCTTAGACTTTCTCTCCCAAAAGGAAAGTCAGGTGAGCTTATATAAAAAGGCGAAGGAGTCACAAACCTCAAGGAAAAGCAAAATCTTCTCTTTCTCTATCTTATCTACCTTTCGTTCCGTTCTTTTCTTTTCTTCGCTTAGAAAATCTACGATTCGAAATTTTTTTACTTTTGATTTGAGTCCATAATAAAGAAAATAACTGGCAGGTTTCATTAATGAAAAGAAAAGCGGAGGCCCGCCATCTGCTAGCATTGTGGTTTGGAATCGATTCTTTATCAATGGCCCACCCTTTCTTTGAACCTTGTCAATGATCGAACTGAAAGATATGAACTGAGTGCCATTTGATGAGTAAGATCGAACAAGGGAGAGGGATATGGAAAGGATGAAGTAATGAAAGAGGAAGTCATTGCTAGTAGTAACGACTTGTCACGATCCATTGGTTCATATAGAATCCATGTCCTAGGTCTATCAAAAAACATTCTTTTCGCTAAGCGTATATAAGAAAATAGAGTGAAAGGGTCCACCCCCGAAACCAAGGGGGAGAACGGGGGCGTGGCCGAGGAGCAAGGCCGCGACAGCCTCGAGGTGAGGAGGAACGCATGGCGATGCCTTATTGTGACTTCCATCAAGTGGAAGGTCACACAACAACAACATGCCCCAAGTTCTTGGAGCTAAGGAGAGGAGCAGGAGGAGAGGGAGCCCGGGAGGGGTAGCAGGAGCGAGAAGGAGGATAAGTGATGAGGAACGGGGGAGGAGGAGCTCCCGCCTCGAGAAGGTGTGATCGGGGGATCTCGGAGCTCATGAGGGGATAGGCGTTATCCACGGGGGAGTGAGGCTGGAGGCGACTCCGAAAGGGAGCCTTCATGCAGTTTATCGTCGAAGTGTGGCCTCGACTTCCCAGAGCCCACCACCGATGAGGGAGATCACCTTCTTGGAGGAAGATATGTTAGGGAATGAAAACCCCTTCCATGACGCGGTAGTGATCAAAGCCGCGGTAGAAAACTACACGGTCCCCCACATCCTCGTGGACAACGGGAGCTCCGATAACGTGGTTTTCAAGATGGCGTTCGATGCGATGAAGGTAGAAGAAAAGAGGGTTACTACGACAGAGGGGCCACTCTTCGGCTTCTCTGGAGAGAGAAAGGAGATGGAAGGAGGGGTGGAGCTGGTTGTGACACTGGGGAGGGGGACAACCAAGTGCTGCAAGTTTGTCATTGTAGACGCCCACAGCAGCCACTACGCCATATTTGGCCGACCCCTCATCAGCGCCTACAAATGCGTGCCCTCATCCTACCACCAGTGCTTGAAATACAACCAAGGAGGGTTGCAGATCAGGATCCGAAGCAACCCTAAGGTGGCAAGGCAGTGTTATCTCAATGCTGTCAACACCATCAGCTGGAAGAAGGAAGCCGAGGTCGTAGACAAGGTGATGGAAGAGATGACAAGGCTAGAGGCGGCCGAGGAGGTGGAAGAGAAGGAGATCCAGTCTGAAGGCGGAAAGCCAGGAAAAGTAAAGATCAGCGGGGAGCTGAAGGAGGAAGATAAAGAGAAGATTTTGTCCTGCATCCAGGAGAACGCAGACATCTTCGCCTGGAGCGTCGCGGACATGCCGGGCGTTGATGCGGACGTCGCCTGCCATCACCTCAACCTGGATAAGGGAGTCCATCCCATCCAGCAAAAGAAGAGAGCAACTGCCACTACCCTGGTCGGGCCCATCAGAGAGGAGGTGAAGAAGCTGCTGGACGCGGGGTTTGTGTCGGAGATCCAGTATTCAGGCTGGGCCTCCAATGTTGTAATGGTAAAAAAGGGGGATGAGAAGTGGCGTATGTGTATCGATTTCTCAATCCTTAATAAAGTTTGTCCTAAGGATTGTTATCCTTTGCTTCGAATTGACGCGCTGGTAGACTCAGCCATCGGTTTTCCTATTATGAGCTTTTTGGATGCATTCTCTGGATACCATCAAATCTGCATGCACCCTCCCGATGTAAAAAATGTATCCTTCATTACAAACGTAGGATGCTACTGTTACAAGATGTCTTTCGGGCTCAAGAACGCAGGTGTCACCTACCAGAGGATGATGGACAGTGTGTTTAGGGAGCAGAAGGGACGCAACCTTGAAGTGCCCGTCGACGATCTCATGGTGAAAAGCAAGAGTGTGGAGAAGCATCTCGGGGATTTGGCAGAGACTTTCTCTACCCTCCGCAAGTTCAAGATGAGGCTAAACCCAGCGAAGTGCATCTTCGGGGCCGGGAAGAAGAAGTTCCTTGATCATCTCCTAACCCCGGCAGGTGTAGAAGCGAATCCAGATAAGGTAAAGGCAATCATGGAGATGGAGATGGAAGCGCCTAGAAATGCGAAGGAAGTTCAACGCCTGACGGGTAGGTTGACAGGGCTGAGTAGGTTCCTCTCCAGAGCGGGGGAGAAATGTTCGCCCTTCTTTAAAACACTCCGAGACAACAAGAAGTTCGAGTGGTCTGCCGAGTGTCAAGAGGCCTTCGAGAGCTTGAAGCTCCAACTCACTCGGACACCCTTGTTACAAGGGCCCAGGGAGGGAGAGGACTTCTTCCTTTATGTCGGGTAGGAGCCGAGGCGGTGAGCTCGGTCCTGGTTCGCGAGGAGGGTAAAAAGCAACTCCCGATCTACTATGTGAGTAGGGTCTTGCGGAAGGCGAAGCTGCGATACCCCATCCTGGAAAAGCTGAATTTTGCCTTGATCATCTCCGCCAGGAAGCTTCGACCCTATTTCCAGGCTCACTCGATCAGGGTGGTGACAGATCACCCCCTCCGCAGCATCCTCGAAGGAGTGGAGCATTTAGGGAGATTGACTTAGTGGTCGGTAGAGCTTAGCGAGTTTGACGTCACCTACATCCCAAGGCTAGCCATGAAGGCCCAAGCAGTGACAGATTTTTTGGCAGACTACACCGTGGAGGTAGATGAGGCAGAGGCACCCCAACGGGTGGCCTGAGAGATGTTTGTGGACGGAGCCTCGGGGAGAAACTCCTGTAGAGGAGGCGTCGTCCTAATCAATCCTCAGGGTGCCAGGATAGTGCATGCCATTTATTTTCACTTCCCGATCACCAATAACCAAACGGAGTATGAGGCCGTGGCCGCATCCAAGACATCCGAGTTTACTCCGATTCCATGATGGTCGCCTCCCAGGTTCGAGGAGAGTTTGAGGCAAGAGAGCCGGTACTGCAACATTACCTGGTGAAGGTAAAAGGCTTGGTGGGCACGCTCCGATCTTTCTCCATACAACACGTTCCGAGGGAGGAGAACGCACAAGCGGACCGGCTGGCCAAATACGGCCCCAGGGTCGGGGGTACAGTCACAGGATTGTTCCGATCCTCCGTCGAGGAAGGGGAGATGATGGACATCGACCAGCCCTCCTCCTGGATGGATCCCTTTGTAGCTTTCATAACCACAGGCGAATTTCCCGCGAAGGTTCAAGACAAAAGGCGGTTCAGGTATAGGTCGGCCTACTATTTATTGACGGGGTGCTCTATAGGAGGACCCTGTCCGGTCCTTTGGCGAGATGCCTCTCCGAGAGAGAATTCCCGCAGGTCCTAGAAGAGATCCACTCAGGTGAGTGTGGGAGTCATTCGGGAAGCTAGACCTTAGAAAAAAGGTGCTGAGAACGTGGTACTTTTGACCCACCATCAGGAAAGACGCATAAGAGTTCGTACAAAAGTGCCAAAAATGCCAGCTCTACGCCCCGCTCCAGCTTCAGCCAGCCCAGCATCTCCGATCAATCACCACCCCCTGGCCATTCACCATTTGATGAATGGACCTCGTAGGGCCATTCCCCCAAGCGAGTGGGCAGAAAAAGTCTCTTAGTGATGATCGACTACTTCTCCAAGTGGTTGGAGGTGAAGGCTCTAGCAAAGACGATCTCTCTGGTAGTCAAAAATTTCATTTGGGGAGAGATCATCTGTAGGTACAACCTACCTCTCGCCATCGTCACAGACAACGATCCGCAGTTCGCCAGCCTAGAGCTCACGAACTTCTGCAGCCAGCTAGGAATTGACCTACATTTTGCTTCGGTTCACCACCCAAGGAGCAACGGCCAGTTCGAGGTAGCCAACAAAGTCATCGTCAACTTGCTGAAAAAGAAGGTGGAGAACCTGAAGGGCAGCTGGGTGGAACAGCTCCCCAACCCATTGGATCTTGCCCGTTGATCAGAGTCGTAGATGTTGAGGGGGAGGAAGAGGGCCGCTGTAGTTGGCGAAGGTGGTGAAGGATGGACGCCTGATGGTCCTCGGAGCGGGCCTCAGAGGTTTAGGGGTGAGATTGGAGGTCGGTGACAGTGTATTCAGTGACATCAAGTCGGTTGGACATGGGGTGAGTCCAGGCCATGCACATTGGAGTCAGCTGGTGCTGAAAGCAAATAGGCGGAAACTTGGGTTGTCGCGTGTGGAAGGGGACCGCGGCCTGGAGACAATGGCGTGTGTACAACCCCGATATTCGCCTATAAGCGAACAAGGACAGAGAATTTACATGTGTTCTTTGCGTTCGACGAACGGCGTTCTGCTGTCGACGAAGAGGTTCAAAGCTGCGCTCGACGAAATCCAAGTAACGCTCGACGATCCCGCCTCAGCTCAGCGGTCGACGCTTTTACTCAAGCTCAGCGGTCGACGGAGCCCGGAGTTCGACAAACCCCGATGTCCGTTCGACGAATTCGCTTCTCGGACCGATGGCCGTCTCGACGGCCACCTCTACCCTGTCTCAGCAGAAGAAGTCGCATGAAGGCGCGCGAGTCAGACCCCCGCGAGCCCAAGCTTCAAGGTCAATTCGCAAAAAGGCGAGCGAGTCAGGTACTCGCCGGCGGTTCGCAAGAAGGCGAGCGAGCCGGGTATTCGCCAACTGTTCGCAAGAAGGCGAACGAGCCAGGTACTCGTCGGCCGTTCGCGAGAGGGCAAGCGAGTCGGTTTCTTTTCAAGTCTCAGGGTTCGACAGAACGTCGAAGAGCGTTCGACGGATGTCGAACATTTGTTGAAGTCGTCGAACTCGGATCAGCGTTCGACGAATTTCGTTCTCCGTTCGACGAAATCCGTTCGACGAATTCATCTTTTCGGTCGACGAATTTCGTTTAGGCAAACTCACCTCTCTCGTGGGTGATGTTCTCATAAACCGCTCGGTCCTTAGACTAAAGAGGTGAAATTACTCCCCAACTCCTGGTGGTCTGCAGGTAGCCTCTCCAACAGCGGAGTTTGGCTGTTAGCAGGCCAAGTTGAGGTGCGATTATTAAAACCAAAAGGCGGAATTCCGCTATTGACAGACCATGGTCAGAAAACCAATAAATAAGACCTAAAGGGCACCTTTGGAGAGGACTTCACTTCAGCTTCTCTCTCCCAAGGCTCTCCTTGGCTAGCATTTCCAGAGCTCTCCAAGGTGCCCGAGTCTCAGCTTTGGCTTGGGAGGGGAAGCGCTCAACGATCTTCCGGGTTAGTGGAGGGACCTTCTCGCTGTGACTAAGGTCTTAGTCATCTTCCTAGTTTTCGGTCTACCTTCTCTGAGGGATCAGTAAGGGCTAGCTGCCCCTCATTTCGGTGAGGGCCCCGAGCTCCACAAGAGGCCGAGAAATCGGTTTCAACATTTTGGTGCGGTGAGCGTGGAGTGCGGCTTGTCCAAGAAAGTTCCAAGGAGCAGATATGGCAGGAGGCGAGGATCAAGGAGAGGAGTTTAGCGAGTCACCGCAGGTGGTGACGCCGAGGATGTTCGCGAATTTCAGGAGGGAGGTGCTCGACACCTTCGGACTCACTGTCGCGGCGTTGCGAAGTGAGTTTGCGACCCCAGCGCCTCAGGCGACCCCTCCTCCAGCAGCGGTTGGCGAGAATGCCCCGGGGGGGAAGGGCCGGAAAGGAAGTCGCCGGAGGGTCAGTGCAAGACCTAGAGGGGCGAGTGCTGTTCGCCAGCCCAGCGAGCTCTGTGCCGGCGAGCGCGGCGCAGGCAAGCGCGCGCCCGGAGGATGCAGCGACAGTGGGGGTGGTTCAGGCGAGTGTCGCTCTCGCGAGCGCAGTCCCCGCGAGCCCAGGTCAGGCGAGGGAGCTTGGGGGGCGTGTGGAGCGAGAAGGGATAGCAGGAGGGGGAAGTCCCTTCTGCGAGCTGGTGCTTTCCGCACCTGTCCCGGCAGGGTTCGGGGAGTGGGACAGGGTGTACTACAACGACAGGGATGACCCTGTCCAACACCTTCAGTCTTTTGAGGACTCGGTCTCTATCAGGCCGATGTCAGATGCCTTCAAGTGTCGGCTCTTCGCCGTCACCCTCAAAGAGAAGGCCAGAGATTGGTTCCACCAACTCCCTGTTGGGTCAATCTACGCCTTTGAAGACTTGCGCCGAAGCTTCCTTTTGCGATTCTCAACTTCAAAGAAAAGGAAGAAGGACGCTGAGTCTTTCTTCAAAGTGAAGCAGAAGCCAAAGGAGTCGTTGGCTCGCTACGCGGACCGGTTTCAGGAGGAGGTACTGATCACTCAAGAGATGCCTGGGTTTGCACTCCAACTCGCTTTCACCGTTGGGCTAAGGGAGAGTTTCTTCAAAATGGCTTTGAAGAGGAAAGCCCCCGTCTCCTACGAGGAGTTGATGGAGAGAGTGGCGGAAGAGATTGAGAGTGAGGAGGCCAACCCGTAGCTCACCAATAGGCTAGCAAAGCTCAGTGAGCCAAAGGTCAGGCAGCAGGAAGTAAGGAGAAGGAAGGAGCCCCGGGCCCCGGAGGGGGAGTGGAGGCAGCGTGCCGAAGGAATGCAAGGTCAGGGAAGGGGTTACGGCCCAGGAAGGGGTAACTTCTATGGAGGTCAAGGAAGACCCCACCAGTTGGATGGAGGCAGGGTCCGAGGCAAATGCCTCCCCCACCTCAGCAAGCCATGGCAATCAGACGGGGAAGAGGAGGAAGAGGAAGAAGAGAAGAGGCTAGAGAAGAAGCAGGGGCAGGGAGAAGGAGGAGGAACAGGATGGCGGAGGGCGAAACAGGGGAGGTGACGTTGCCGTATTGTGACTTCCACGATGAGGAAGGTCACGCGACGGTCATCTGCCCAGAATTCCTGGAAGCAAAAAGGGGCCGAGTGCCCGCGCCGAGGCAACAGCAACCAGTGAGAATCGAGGAGGTCGAACCTCGAGAGGAGGAGGAAAGGTGTGAAAACAGAGTTGATGTGGGGAGTAGAGGAGGGATCAGGGTGATCCATTGGGGGGGGGGGGGGGGTAGGGGTGGAGGCAACCCGCAAGGCTAGCCTCCATACCATCTATCGGCGGAGCGTGGCCTCAACATCCACTGCTCCACCCCCAGCGGAGAAAATTACTTTCTCCCAAAAGGACATGCCAGGTCATGAAGATCCGTTCTGCGATGCGCTGGTCATCCAGGCCGCCATCGAGAACTTCACCGTCTCGCGGATTCTAGTCGATAACGGGAGTTCGGTCAACGTCGTCTTCAAGAAGGCGTTTGACGAAATGAAGGTGGAGGCCAGGAGGGTGTTGGCCTCAGATGGTCCCCTATTTGGTTTTTCGGGAGAAAGGAAGGAGGTAGAGGGTGGAGTGGGGCTCCATGTGACCCTCGGAGGGCAGTCCCGGAACTATCGCTTCGTGATAGTGGATGCCCCGAGCAACTACAACGCCATCTTCGGACGGCCTCTCATCAGCGCGTTTCGGTGCGCACCTTCCACCTTCCACCAGTGTCTTAAGTTCAACACGGGTGGAATCCAGGTCCGGGTCCGGGGAGACCCCAAGGTGGCGAGACAGTGCTATGTGACGGCTGTCAACACCATCACCTGGATGGGAGAAGCGGAGGAGTGGGATAAAGTGATGGAGGAAGCGACAGAAGCCAGAGGTGAGGAAGAAGAAGAGGAGAGGATGGAGAAAGAGGAAGTTCATGCCCAGGAAGGGGTCGCTGGGGGCCCATGGCGGAGGGAGGAGAAGAAGAGGAGAAAGAAGAGGGTGCCCGGGAAGGAGGGGCGGAGGAGTTGATGATGGTAGGGGAGGAAGAGACGGAGGAGAGAACCCAAGCGCTCGCTTGCGGCGGAGAGAAGGAAAGCGCTTGAGGAGAGCAATCTAGGCTGGAGGCCGTGGAGGAGGTCGTGGAGCTTGAGGTCACCACTCGGCTTGGGGTGGTGGAGAAGGTCCGGATCAGCGGAGAGCTTAGTTCGGAGGAGCAGGCTGAGATCCTAGCCTGCGTGCAGAAGAATGTGGATGTCTTCGCTTGGAGCGCCGCGGAGATGCCCGGGATCGATGCGGATGTGGCTTGCCACCGCCTCAACCTCGACCCCGGCACCCGCCCCATCCGACAAAAGAGGAGGGCCATTGCCAAGGTTGCAGATGTCGGATGTCGGGGTTCATGTCGGTTTTAGTTCGAAATGTCGTATGTCGGATTGCGGGGGAAATATCGGGGATATTTTACAATGTCGGATTTTAATATTTAAATAAATTTATTCATATATATAAACATTTTTTATAAATATGTGCAGTTACATACATAATGTGTTTTTATAAATTACACAATAAACATATATACACATAATGTATGTTTATAATTTAAACAATAAACGTATATACACATAATGTATGTTTATAAATTGCACAAAAAGAAGCATTGACGACAGTAAACGACATAAAGAGCGTCAAATGTGAGCGAGAAAGAAGTCAAATCTTGGCTCAGAGAGATGCAGAAAATGTAGCACAAAACAAAATATTACCACTCGGACGCTTAAAAAAAATGAAATATATATATTTATAGTACTCGCCATATATCGTCCGCGAGATATCGCCCGATATATCGGTTAAGACCGATATATCGGGGCCTGAAGACCGATATATCAGTGATATTTTCAAAAACGACATTTTTGCTTAAAATGTCGATGTCGTGGCGTTTTCTGCCCAAAATCTTTATGTCGGCCGACATGTCGGACATGTCAGCCGACATCTACAACACTGGCCATTGCAAACAAGCTGGAAGGACCCATCCGAGAGGAGGTGGGTAAGCTCCTGCAGGCAGGTTTTGTATCGAAAATCCAGTATCCAGGCTGGGTCTCCAATGTGGTCATGGTAAAGAAGGGAGGAGGTAAGTGGAGAATGTGTATCGACTTTTCGCTACTTAATAAATCATGCCCGAAAGATTGCTACCCCCTACCTAGAATCGACGCGCTGGTTGACTCAGCCGTTAGTTTCCCTGTAATGTCTTTCTTAGATGTTTTTTCAGGTTATCATCAAATTCGCATGCACCCCCCGGACATCAAAGATGTCTCCTTCATCACGGGGGACGGATGTTACTGTTATAAGATGATGCCCTTCGGGCTCAAGAATGCAGGTGCCACATACCAAAGTATGATGGATAGGGTCTTTCGCGAACAGAAGGGAAGAAACTTAGAGGTCTATGCTGATGATCTCATGGTAAAGAGCCGGGACCTTGGGTCTCACCTCCGAGACCTTGAGGAGACGTTTGGGACCCTACAGAAGTATAAGATGAAACTCAACCCCTTGAAGTGTGTCTTCGGGGCTAGCCGATGGAAATTCCTAGGTCACTTGCTCACCCCGGCGGGGGTGGAGCCTAACCCAGACAAGGTCAAGGCGATAATAGAGTTGGGGTCACCAAGAAACCCGAAGGAGGTTCAGAGCCTCACGGGGAAGCTGGCCGGACTTAGCAGGTTCCTCTCCAATGCGGGAGAGAAGTGTGCGCCCTTCTTCAAGGTGCTGAGGGGCAATAAAAAATTCGAATGGACCCCGGAGTGTGAGGAAGCTTTTCAGGCTTTCGCATTGGTGGTGGCGGCTCGGAGGCTCCGACCCTACTTTCAGGCACATTCAATCAAAGTAGTGACAAATCACCCGCTTCGCAAAGTCATGGAAGGGGTGGAACACTCGGGAAGATTGGCAAAGTGGTCCGTGGAGCTGAGCGAGTTCAATATTACGTTCGTACCTAAGGCGTCGATCAAGGCCCAAGCAGTGGCAGACTTCATGGCTGACTACACAACCGAAGTGGGGGAACATGAACCGCCTCCCCCAGTGGCGTGGAAGATGTTGGTGGATGGTGCGTCAGGAAAGCACTCCTATGGAGGGGGAATCATCCTGGTAAGCCCTCAAGATACAAAGATCGAGCAAGCTTTGAACATCCACTTCCCAATTACCAATAACCAAGCTGAGTACGAGGCGGTGATAGCGGGCCTTCGTCTGGCCCGGGAACTGGGAGTGCAAGATGTGGAGGTCTCGACGGACTCCATGGTGGTGGCATGCCAAGTCCGGGAGAGTTTGAAGCGAAGGACCCGACTCTCCAGCGGTACCTGGAGAAGGTCAAGGGAGTCATCGGGCGATTTCGCACCTTCTCCATCAAACACGTGCCGAGGGAGGAGAGCACCCCCGCAGACCTCCTAGCCAAGTTCGGTCCCCAAGCAGGGGGAACGGTTTCGGAACTCTTCTGACCCACCATCGATGAAGGAGATCTGGTCCTGAAGAAGGTCGACGCTGCCGGAAGAGGAACCACGGTGGGTAAACTTAATCCCAACTGGGAGGGCCCATACATTGTAAGCGAAGTGCTCAAGTCGGGGGGTATCACCTCCGGGATGTGGAAGGGGTACCTCTCGGCCGAGCCAGAAGTGGAGATGATCTGAAGCGGTTCTACCCTTGAAAGTTTTTTACTATATCATTTGTTGAGTGTTGTTTCTTTGTGTGATGGTTATAACTGCTGTGCGAAGATAACAAAGGTAACAAGTATTGGTGTTGGAATGCCCCAGATCGATTCCGCTCCCGGGCTCTCACTAGACGGGGGGTTCAGGTTGATCTCTGGAGAGGCTGGCAAGGTAACAAGTATTGGTGCTGGAATGCCCCAGATCGATTCCGCTCCCGGGCTCTCACTAGACGGGGGGTTCAGGTTGATCTCTGGAGAGGCTGGCAAGGTAACAAGTATTGGTGCTGGAATGCCCCAGATTGATTCCGCTCCCGGGCTCTCACTAGACGGGGGGTTCAGGTTGATCTCTGGAGAGGCTGGCAAGGTAACAAGTATTGGTGCTGGAATGCCCCAGATCGATTCCGCTCCCGGGCTCTCACTAGACGGGGGGTTCAGGTTGATCTCTGGAGAGACTGGCAAGGTAACAAGTATTGGTGCTGGAATGCCCCAGATCGATTCCGTTCCAGGGCTCTCACTAGACGGGGGGTTCAGGTTGATCTCTGGAGAGGCTGGCAAGGTAACAAGTATTGGTGCTGGAATGCCCTAGATCGATTCCGCTCCCGGGCTCTCACTAGACGGGGGGTTCATGTTGATCTCTGGAGAGGCTGGCAAGGTAACAAGTATTGGTGCTGGAATGCCCCAGATCGATTCCGCTCCCGGGCTCTCACTAGACGGGGGGTTCAGGTTGATCTCTGGAGAGGCTGGCAAGGTAACAAGTATTGGTGCTGGAATGCCCCAGATCGATTCTGCTGCCGGGCTCTCATAAACGGTGGGTCAGGTTGATCTCCGGAGAGGCTGGCAATGTTACAAGTGGTTTGGGCAGGTAAATAAGTTACTCATAACAGGAGGTTTGGCTCGCAAGCGACCTCAAGACCCGGGCGAGGCGAGACCGAGGGTTCGCTCGCATACGAGAATCAATCGCGGCAGGGCAATAGAGTCGGCGGCTCGCAAAGTCACTCACGAATTTTAGCGGAGCGAGTAAAGACGGCGAGCCGGGGAGGGCCCGTTTTCGCTGTGATTCGTAGATAACGGTAAGAGCTCGCAAAAGGCGAGTGCGAACTAGGCAGGCTAATATAGATCCCTCCCGCAAGGTTCCCCAACGAGGTGCGTCCCGAACAGGGATAAGGTCTTACAACCTGAGTCCCAACGTCGCCGCAGAAGAAAGGTAGGCGAGAGCGACCTAGATATAACATAACGAGGAAAAAGCTGTCAATAAAAGAGATGCGGGCGCGAACGTCAAGCGAAAGTCTAAAAACACGAACATAAGAAAATTGAGATCGCGCGAGCACGAAAGAAAAGATCACATGCGAATAATAAGTAAAGTGATAATATGGGAAAGATAAACAAAGTATTTCCTTTCATTCCTCACAAAAATCATAGTCCAACGACGGTCTCGCCAGAAAAAAAGAAAAAGTTTTTACATTATCAACGACAAAAAATCAAGGCGGCCGCCAGGCAGCTCTTAGTCGCTCTCGCGGTCTTCCGCCTCGGAGATGGGCGCGAACAAGTCTGGGACAACTTTTTCCGCAGTGAACTCCATGGCGTCGGGGACGATCATGTCCGCCCCTTTGAGGGTATCAAGGATGAGTTCCGCGATCTCCATCGACCTTTTGCGGTCGGCTTCTTTCTCTTCTCGCGACTGACAGCGAGTCCCAGCTCGTGGAGGAGGGGGAGGAAGCACCGCCGAGGTCAGGTCGTGGACCTGGGCTTTGAGGCAGGTGTTCTCCATCTCCAAGTCAGCGATCCGCGCGTGAAGCTGGCTGACGGACTCGGCGTCCTGCAAAAAGTGGATTAGCAAAGGAAAAGCGGTGCTGAGCCGGAAAAGGCTTTCGCAAGGCATTATTTACCAGTCCGCCTTGAAGACTGGCGAGGAGGCCCTCCGATAAGGCCTCCTTCCCCTTAAGCTCCGCGACTTCATCCGCAGACTTCTGGAGCTCAACGTTAAGCTCCCTGATCTCCCTATCCGCTGTAAAGTACCGGCGGCCCACCATGTGGGTAAGCTCCATCGCCCGGAATTGGGCTCGCATAGCTTCATATACTACCCCCTTCGGCGTAAAGGACCGAAAGAGGGAGGCATCCTCGCGACCATAGAGGCCGAAGGCGAGGGCGAACGCCTCACCCCCAGCCCTGTGGTCCTCTATCCAGGAAGGGAGTAGAGAGGAGCAGATGACCTTGTTCTGCTTAGGGTCCCACGCGAGCACCGACTCGCCAACCGCGTCCGCAAGCTTCATACCGAGCCCGAAGTTAGTGTGGCTCGCCGGTTTGGGCTTGGCGTCCGTCTCCCCCGGCTCGCCACCCTCTTTGGCAAGCTCTTGACCCGCAGCGGAAGGAGAGGGGAGATCGGGTTCGGATAGGTCCACGACCTCCTTCGCCTTGGCAGCGGAGGGGGCCTTCTTGGTCTTCTTCGCCGCCCCCTGCGAGGCGGGCCGACGTAGGGGAGGAGGACGTTTCTTTCCCGACGAGGAGCTCGGGATGTCGCGGCAGGCCTCAGCGGCCACGCGCACGAGCGAGCCAGAAGTGAGGGAGGAAGGAGGCGCGTGAGGAGGGTTGAGTGGGAGTTCACGCTCTCCTGCAAAGATAACGGGGAGCGTTAGACAGTCGAAGGAGAAGGGAGTGAGGAAGTCGGCAAGTGCGAGTCAAACCTTCTCCCGGGGGGACAGGTGGCAAGAGGTCCACTCGCTCTCGGAGGAAGGCGACCTCTTCCCTTGAGGTATTGGTACAGGACCGCATCACGACCCCCTAGCGAGGCCGGAGGGCGGTAAGCGGCCTCGTCTCGCTGGGTGGGAGTGTAGGAGACGTTGCCGAAAGGACCCTTCACCAGCACGAACTTCTGCGTCCAATAATGAGACTTATTCACCGTCTCGCAGACGGTGACATGCTGGCTCGCAAAGTGAGCCGTCCCGTCCTTGTACGCGCGGAACGAGAAGACCTTGCGGAAGACGAGCAGGCTAAACTCGATCTTCTCCGCCCTGAGGTAACTGGCGAACGCGACCACCATGGCGATCGCGTTCGGCGTTAGCTGGCTCGGCAGAACGCCGAAGTACTTGAGCACCTGGAAAAGTCAACAAGGTTTAAGCGCCATTCGCAAAGCGAGTCAGGAATGTAAGGGTTGAGAAATAAACATACTTGGCGCACTTCCGGCCAAAGTGGGAGTCGCAACCCGTTTTCGAAATGGCGATGGGGATGGCGAGCTCATCGGGATGCGGGTCGCTGATGGTGTCCTTCTCGGTAGGGCAGCGAGCCACAAACCCGGAGTGAATGTACTGATCAACGGTAGCCTGGTACTCCTCCTTCGTAAGGTTGGCGCAGAAGAAAAGGCCATCGAGGAAGGCCCCGGAACACTTGGACCGCCCCTCAGCCTCCGTCTCGCCGACCATGATGTCAGGGATCCGCGAAATCGCAAAAGCCGCGAGAGCGAGCTAGGTTTGCGAGAGAATCAGAAAGAGAGGGAGCGCGAAGGAGTAACAGTAAATGCGGTGGTTGGAAAGGAAAAGGGTCGACTATTTATAGAAAGGAAAAAGGCGGGAAGAAGCCGAAGCGTCGGTATCTGCGGATAGCGGATTCGCGCGGTACTCTTCCGCCTCTAGGGGTCCTATTCGCTCCCGGCGAGTCGGCACCCTGTCAAAACTTTCTCCCATTAATCATTGGCGAGCTAGCGCTAAATAATAAAAAGTAAAAAGCGGGGGCAGTACGCGAGTGCGAGTAATAGAAACACAAACAAAACCAACGCGGGGGCGAGCCGGGCAAGGCGAAAGATGAGATAATAAACAAGGAAGTAGGGGCTCGCAAGCGAGTCAAAGTGTCATTATTACAGATTTATAAAAATGGTTCACGACCCCTCCCATCGAAGGGGAGGGGGAAGAAAAACAATAAAGAGCAATGCAAGAATCCTTAATATCGCAGCCACTTCCAGCGACCGCGACCCCGGACACCAGAGCGAGGGGGGACTCGCGGGTAGTGATACTCGCGAAGTGACCGGTTCGCCTGGCTCGTCAGCCGCATGTAATCATCAATTCGGGCAATGTACACCCCGGGGGAGGTCGCGTCGCCATGATCGGTCGGCCGTATCTCGACGAGACACGCGCGTTCGCGTCCTCCATCGCGGCAAACCTTTCCTCATTGGCGAGCCTATCCAGCCTATTCTGCTCGTGTAGATCCCTCAGCAGGGCGGTATGCTTCTGGAATATCTCGGTGACCCGCCTCTTCATTCGCTCTGGATCGCTGGGGTCCCCCAGAAAGTCTGCGACCTGGCTCGGCGAAGGGGGTGGAGATATCTCCAATGCTCCAGACTCCGACTCGGAGAGCGGGGTCACGGAATTACCTGCGAAGTAGGAATCAGCGACAAGGTGAAAAGTAACACTCAATGGCGACAGTCTAACCTAGTGGAGGAATTTGAGTACTTGGCCGCTGGCGGGAGGTGCCCGGCTGGCCTCGGAATGCTTCAACAAAGGCAGGGGTGAGGGCCTTACCCAGACCAGGAGCGAGCGCGGGTCCAGATCCAAGCCCGGGCTCGGCAATCAACGTCCCTCCCGGGCTCCTTTGGCCCAGGAAGCCGAATCCAGGAGTAAGGATAGTCTGGTTCGGCAGGGTGGGCGAGTCCGCCGGAGGAGGAACTTGTTCCTCTATGGCCGCGAGAGGGGACACTGCATAAAGAGTAGGTATGATTTGACGAGTCGAGAGACCTTTAGGAAGACAAGGTAAATCACTCACGTCGTTGCGAAGGCGAGTCCCGTCGGCGTTCGGCCCTCGCATCCACGAGAAGAGCGTCAACTCTATCCGTGGAAGGGAGGTGGGTCTCTGTGATTGGCCCTTCCCGAGGCGCTCTCATCCGAGGGATCATTCTGCGAATAAGATAAGTAAGGTTGAAAGGAAAGAACATCAAACCAGCGAGCTTGGCGATAATACCTGCAAGGCGAGCACGTCATCGGGAGAGTGCGGCGAAGAAGAAGACTCACCCCTGCCGGCCGCGCGCCGAACGACCTTTGCCGTTTTTAGGGAGGGCGGAGGCGGAGAGCGCCGCGGAGAAATCCAAGAGGCGATGGCGACGGCTTTCCCCTTCTGGGCCGCTTGCGAGGCCTTCAGGCGAGCCAACATTTCGTCTTTTTCGACATCACGTTGGGGCTCGCGACGAGTAAGAAAAGAGAGAGAAGAATAAAAAGTTCGAATGACGGACGGGGAGAGTGGTATTTATAGTGGTGGGCATGGGGCCCACCGAAAGATTCTCGCCACGTCACCAGGGGACCGGCGAATACCAGGGGTTGGACGGTTCTTCGCGAGCCTAAAAATGCCTCGCGAAGAGCGGGGATTGTGTACAACCCCGATATTCGCCTATAAGCGAACAAGGACAGAATTTACATGTGTTCTTTGCGTTCGACGAACGGCGTTCTGCTGTCGACGAAGAGGTTCAAAGCTGCGCTTGACGAAATCCAAGTAACGCTCGACGATCCCGCCTCAGCTCAGCGGTCGACGCTTTTACTCAAGCTCAGCGGTCGACGGAGCCCGGAGTTCGACGAACCCCGATGTCCGTTCGACGAATTCGCTTCTCAGACCGATGGCCGTCTCGACGACCACCTCTACCCTGTCTCAGAAGAAGAAGTCGCATGAAGGCGCGCGAGTCAGACCCCCGCGAGCCCAAGCTTCAAGGTCAATTCGCAAAAAGGCGAGCGAGTCAGGTACTCGTCGGCGGTTCGCGTGAAGGCGAGCGAGCCGGGTATTCGCCAACTGTCCGCAAGAAGGCGAACGAGCCAGGTACTCGCCGACCGTTCGCGAGAGGGCAAGCGAGTCGGTTTCTTTCCAAGTCTCAGGGTTCGGCAGAACGTCGAAGAGCGTTCGACGGATGTCGAACATTTGTTGAAGTCGTCGAACTCGGATCAGCGTTCGACGAATTTCGTTCTCCGTTCGACGAAATCCGTTCGACGAATTCATCTTTTCTGTCGACGAATTTCGTTTAGGCGAACTCACCTCTCTCGTGGGTGATGTTCTTATAAACCTCTCGGTCCCTAGACTAAAGAGGTGAAAGTACTCCCCAGCCCCTGGTGGTCTGCAGGTAGCCTCTCCAACAACGGAGTTTGGCTGTTAGCATGCCAAGTTGGGGTGCGATTAGTAAAACCAAAAGGCGCAATTCCGCTATTGACAGATCATGGTCAGAAAACCTATAAATAAGACCTAAAGGGCACCTTTGGAGAGGACTTCACTTCAGCTTCTCTCTCCCAAGGCTCTCCTTGGCTAGCATTTCCAGAGCTCTCCAAGGTGCCCGAGTCTCAGCTTTGGCTTGGGAGGGGAAGCGCTCAACGATCTTCCGGGTTAGTGGAGGGACCTCCTCGCTGTGACTAAGGTCTTAGTCATCTTCTTAGTTTTCGGTCTACCTTCTCTGAGGGATCAGTAAGGGTTAGCTGCCCCTCATTTCGGTGAGGGCCCCGAGCTCCACAAGAGGCCGAGAAATCGGTTTCAACAGCGTAGAGGGGTGTTGACCAATGAAGGACGACGACACGGGCATGTCAGACCGGTGTTAGGAGTTACGATGGGGAGAGCGACAAGAGCAACAAATGATAGAGTAGAGTCATAAGTTCCTCGCAAGGGGAGTTCTGGTTCAAGTTCCAACCCATGCATGGGGACTATATATAGTTTTAGCCCCCTCAACCCTAATTAGTTCTTTATACAAAAAGAAAAAATAATAACCAAATACTACATCTGATTTCCGTTGATGATATATTTGATTCTTTTAGTTGGAGATGTGGAGGCAAGATCAGTTTCAGGATTCGTTGTTGGAGGCAACGTCAAGTAGGGGCAACCTATGTTATCAAGGCGTGCGCCTAGGCGCACCAGGCGCACCGGCCCTCGCCTCTGCAAGGCAGAAGCGGCTAGGCACACACAGGCGCACCTCAGGTGCGCCTAGGCGCGGGCCTTACCAGCTCCCAGGCGCACTTTGGTACCTGTTTTTTGGGAGGTGGGCAAAAACATGATCTCAGACGCACCTGAGGCACACTTAGGCGCACTTGGGCATCCAATTCACCGACTTTCAGTGAATTGGGTGCTCAATTCACTGAAAATGAGTGAGTTGGATGCCCAATTCGCTATTTTTCAGTGAATTTGGTGCCCAATTCATTGAAAATCAGCGAATTGGATGTCAAATTCATTGAAAATCAGCGAATTGGATGCCCAATTCGCTGATTTTCAGTGAATTTGGCACCCAATTCATTTTTGTGCCTCACGTGCCTCAGGTGCGCGCCTACGCCTAGACTCCAGGACCCCTTTGCGCCTCGGTGCGCCTTCCGCCTTTGATAACATAGGGGGCAACCTATCAGAGATCCTGTTGGGCTTACCCTTTGTCATTCCTTCAAGTTCTAAACAGTAGGTGTAGAGCTGAACATAGTTCCAGCAGATTAGTGATAACCTGCTTGATTTTTCTAATGTCATTGCTAAAAGCTCAATTGATGTTCTATGCACATGATCCTTCTGCTTCACTGTTAATTTATTTGAAATAGTATGTTTTGAATGTACATGTGGGACTCTTACCTGCAGTTCACATATGCAGTTGCATTGCATGAGCTATGACAATTTTAAACATGATAAGAAATGGATGGATACCTGCTGCATTCCTGCCACAATTTTTTGAGTTGTTACAAATGTAACCGGCGTATGTTACTCATTTGGATGTTTGGCAATTCTGATGGCATCTAGATTTCAAGAACTTTATTTCTTAATCATGATTATTAAATTGACGACATTGTTGAAATTAAAATTTTCCGCAGGTTACTACAGTGACATTTGTGTGGGCGCAGTTGCGTGCCGTCTGGAGAAGAAAGATGGAGGGGCAATTCGTGTTTACATTATGACACTTGGTGTTTTGGCTCCATACAGGGGTTTAGGGATTGGTAAGTGTATGCATTAAGATTTTCTTTTTTTCTTGCAGATCCCCCTGTACTTAGTCATTCATGATTTCTCCCTTGCTGCAAAATGGTTTCAATGGCCACCTAAATCTTACTGAACATATGCCTTTACATGCAAGGGTCTTTCATTAATTATCTTTTGGAAAAAAATAAATTTCTAAACTTGGTGATTGCAGAACTAAGTTTACTGCTTATAAGTCTAGGTGAAACATGCCATTTAGAGTGAGATCTAGCCTTGTAAAACTCTTGCAACTATATGGCTTAATAATTTGAATGCAGCCAGCATGTCAATCCTTACCAAGAGGCGGATCGCCTGATGATTGCTGGGGTTTTACTGCTTATTAAACATGAAGTGAAGCATGTTTTGATTGAGAGTAAGGCCCTGTTTGAGAGAGTGGTGACAATTTTGAATACAATTATGAATAAGGATCCTGCTTTATTTATCACTGATCTTTAGGCTAAAATTGTGGAGTATTATGTTTTTTATGCATAAAAATGTGCCATGGATTCTTTTCCTGTGTAAATTTAATGCAGATTCGGTGGAATTACGCACGTACCACTCGTTTGGTTCTTATCTCTGTTTTACTTTTTCAATAAATTTTCATCTATTTAATTTTACTTTTTTGACCTCTTACCTCAGTTTGGTATTAAGGTTTTTTTGTACCAAGAGCTATCTGTCTAGGCCTATAGTGCTCATCCAACATATCTAGTCCATGGTTATTAAAGGCTCAAGACGCATCAAGGCACGATAGTGTCTTGAAGCCTAGGTGCAAGGCGCAAAGCGCAAAGGTGTCTTGGAGTCTAGGCGCGTGCCTGACGAGGCAAGACACAACTACATCCATTTTAAATAATCAACATCAAACATTACTTCATCACTTGATCAGATGTTTCATCCATTCTACTCATTAATCTATTCATTACGATCCTTTATATCTCATAAACAACTGCATGACTAGACCTACGTTGTTAATGGCGCGCCTAAGACTCAAGGCTCACCAGGCTCAGAGGTTTGTGTCTTCGTGCGCCTTTTTTGCACCTTTGGGGCATAAAAGATGCCCCTAAGTGAGATTTATGTTGTAAATTTTTTTTTCAAAATAAAGAGAAATAATGTGAGAACTCAATAATATTTGCATGGTTTAGTGTTTGCGAAACATATTCGAGCGTTGAGACTTAGATATGATGCAAATGACCACATTGATTCTATTTTTAAGAGATATTGTTGCATATGGATTTTAATATGCTTTTAGTTACAATGATATTAGTGATGTTGACCTAGATTGTTACCATGGTGAAATCGCGTTTGATTGTCCTTGTTGGCTGCAAGAATTACAGGGAGGAGGGGGAAGAAAGAAGGAATAAATGATAGAAATTAAGCCTTAGGGCTCACTTAATTGATTATACTTCCAAGATAGTCAACAGTAGGTCTTAATAAACTTATATAGTGCCCTGCTCAAATTACATGAAAGGGAAAATGGTGTAAACTTCGCGAGGACATAGTACAAATACAATAATAAGATAGGGATGACGAAGTGCACAATGCCCGTGCGCATTATTGGACAACGTCTGCCGTCTCGTTGGGATCTGTGTCCTTGTCACCTCGATCTCGACATTTATACGCCTCACATGTGATGGGCCCCTCGCCCTCATCCGTATATATAATAATTCCGCCCTCTGGGAAATTCACCTTGTCCTCAAGACAGAAGTCTGGGAATTGAGTGTGGAATGTGTCGCGTTCCACCCATGAGGCCTCAGATTGGGATCTGCCAATCTAATGCACCAAAACCTAATCTACGAAGAGACTCTCCAGGAGCGACATGCACTTATCCTGAATGAGTTGGGGAATGTAGTCCAGTGGTGTGGTGCCAGATGAGGCAGAAGGTAATGTCGTCTCCACAGGGTGGTCACCTATCACCTGTTTTAGCTAGGAGACTGAAATGTCGGATGGATGCAGCTCGTTGGGGGCAACTTTAGTCGGTATGCACCGGCGCCTATGCGAACGAGGATCTCAAATGGGTTGTACAACTTGGCCGCTAACTTGGTATGGGTCCGTGAAGAATCTGAGATCTAGTGGTATATGCGGAGTTTTTGATAAAGACCTTGTCTTCCTCCGTGAACTGGATGTAACAGTGATGTCGAATGGCTTGAGCAACCATCATGTCTTGGGCCCATTGATGGCGGGTGCTCAACCCAAGAAGAACTGTCACAATCCTGTAATATGCTCGCTAATGCCTCAACGGGACATTAACTGGTAATATTGTGCTAAGTGAAGGGGGCAACCAACAATAAATAATCTTAAACGGGGTTGTACCTGCAACTGCTGTGTGGAGGGTGTTGTAACTATACTTAGCCCAGGGTAGCCACTCGCCCCAAGCACGCATGTGATCATAGACAAAGCATTGAAGATAGGCCTCTAGACAACAGTTGGGGATTTCGAATTGCCCGTCCGTCTGTGGGTAATACGTCGTGCTCATTCGAAGCGGAGTGCCTTGCATTTTGAACAACACATGCCAAGAGGTGCTCAAGAATAAAGGGGGCGCTCACAATGAAGTAATAAAACTCGTGGAGGCAGACCATGCCCTCCACGAAAGCGTCGTGATGAATAGTATTTAAGCATATTTTAAGCATAAAATTCAGCTTAATTTAATTATAAATTATTAGTATTCTATGTATTTTTAGTTATTAAAACGTTTCGTTTCATAATTATGTAGCTTTATATTACTTTCTGCAGGTTTTAAGACTTTTTGGACAAAATTGGCAGTACACGCCCTCGGTCACGGGCGTGACTGAGGGCGTGTCAACTTAATCCAGCATTTCCAGCTCAGCTGACCGTGTTCTGAAACCATGCCAAGAATTTCGCCAAGTACACGCCCGTGACCAATAAGTCACGCTCGTGTCCGACCGTCCTTCACCCAGAACACGCCCAGCTCGATGATCACCCCTGCTATCACGCCCTAAGGATCTTCCGCACATGACACGTCCGTGTCAATTGAAGGTCACGGGCGTGTACCGCCCAACTCGCCGATCACGCCTCCGTCCCGCCAGAAGTTCCCGCCAATTGCAATCTTTAATATTACATGCCCTTGGTCACAGGCGTGACCAAGGGCGTGACGCGTCGTGTAATGCCTACAATTACTCCAGTTCGCGCCTCTCCGCGGTCGTTTTGATTCCGACCCAGACACGCCCTAGGTCACGTGCGTGACCTAGGGCGCGCAACACCAATTTTCGCCTATTAAAGCCAGCAACTCCAGAGCTTAAAAGACGAATTTTTGGGAGTATTTTCTGAGTTTTCGCCTTCTGTTTTACTGTTCTGGTGTTCTACTTGCGGTCTCTTTTTTTCTTGTAAGTTCTTTAGAATTTTATTTACTTGTAATCTTCAAGTTTTTCTTTCTTGTAATTCATAGAATCCAAGCAGGTTGGTTGAAGTGGAGAGGCGCGTCTGGGATCCTATGTGATCGTAAAGTACCACTAAAACTTAAAGGCAAGTTTTACCGTACTGCAATTAGGCCTGCAATGCTCTACGGTTCTGAGTGTTGGGCAGTGAATGGTGTACACGAGCAAAAAATGGGAGTCGCGGAGATGAGAATGCTTAGGTGGATGTGTGGTCACACGAGACTGGATAAAATTAGGAATGAATGTATCAGGGATAAGATAGGAGTGGCGCCAATTGTAGAGAAGATGCGAGAAGCTCGTTTAAGATGGTTTGGACATGTACATAGGAGACCATTAGAGGCACCTGTTAGGCGTTGTGAGAGTTTAGTCACTAGACATGTTAAACGGGGGAGGGGTAGACCAAAAAAGACTTGGAATGAAACTATAAAGAAAGACATGATGTACTTAGGCATTAATGAGACTATGCTTAAAGATAGGGCGCAATGGCGACAGAGGATCCATATAGCCGACCCCACTATGGTGGGATAAAGGCTTGAGTGTTGTTGTTGTTGTTGTAGTAATAAAATTGTCTTTTCTTCTTCTTAATCTTTTCTTGTTTCATCATGCAATTCATTACTTTTATTAATTCCTCCATCTCTAAGAGTAGCTAACTTCACTTTAGTACTCGATCGAGATGACCCAAAGATGAAATAATCATGTTATAATCTATATTTTCTTCGCCTCGTTTTTAGTTTCTAATGATTTACCCTTGATCTATATTAAGTGAGGTCATATTCTAGATATATGATTTTCATTTATGTTTTCGTACTTTAGTTAGCCGAGTGGCTCGTGTGCGAATCGATCATTCATGAGTAAAGAGAATTGTATGTAATCCTCGAGAGAGGACAACGAAATTCTCCCGGATCAGAGTCAAATCCAAAGCGAGGTTCATAACGCAAAGCAAGTTTTAGGTATTCAGAAAAAGAAGGAGAGTTTGGCCGATCAACCTAAACTTAGGTGGGGCAATCCTCGAGAGAGGAGCGTTCATATTTCGGGAACCTCCATGGCCAAATCATCTTCATAAATAAAATTAGAATCTTATTTCTTCCGATTATTTTCATTCTGAGGTAATTCAAAGATCGTGTGCTAGCTTTTAATTATAAATCTTGATCCATTGCTTAATTCGAAATTTAGTTCTTTTTATTTCATAAACCACCCAAAGTTTTAGTTGATAAAATAATAGCAATTTTCTTGAAGTGAAAGTATTCAATGCGCCCGGAAAAATACGACCTTGATATTTTAATATCTTATACTATTATCGATAAAGTACGCTTGCCTTTATCGATATAGGATTGGAGAACATCTTCTTGATTTTTATAAAAAAAAAAATCCTATCACGACGGCAACGCCTAATGCGAAAAACGGATGACGGAGTGGGAGGAAATGATCATACTTAGACAGGCGGTCGATGACCACGAGGATGCAATCCAGATTCTTGGACCGGGGAAGTTTCTAAATGAAATCCATGACGATGTCGTTCCAAATCATGTCTGGAATGGGCAGGAGCTTAAGTAACCTACCGACAATGTGGCATCGTACTTAGCGCGCTGACACGCGAGGCATGTGACCACGAATGACTTGACCCTCCTAAACATGTCATACAAGTATAGCTAGCTGGCTAAGCGCCGATAGGTCCGAAAAATATCCGCGTGACAGCCCGTCGGTGTTGAGTAAAACTTATCCAACAATTGTGGGATGAAACGGGAGGACACCGAAAGAACCAAATGCCCTCGCCGACCCCCAACCGGACTAAAGGGTGGTTGAGCAGTAACATCTGTTTCAAGGGCGATGATGACGAGTTGGAGGAGCGGGTCTGTGGTGACTTCTTGCTGGATGGAGGCGGCATCCTCCCAAACCGGTCGGGAGATGGCCGCGAGGGTGATGTCGACTAGTTTGCAGGACAACAAGTTGGTGGCCTAGTTGGACCAGCCCAACTGAAACTCGACGGTGAAGTCGTAACCCTACAATTTTGTTATTCAGACTTGTTGTGCTGGCGTGACAATCTTTTTTTTTCTACAAATACCAGAGGCTATGATGGTCCGTACGGATGGTGATGCGCCGACCCAACATATTGTGACACTAATGCTGGACGGACAGGACCAAGGACATGAGTTCGGTCTCATAGGCGGATCACGTCCGAACCGTGGGTGCGAAAGAGCGGCTGAAGTAAGCATCCGACTGATCAAATTGCATAAAAACTGCGCCAACAGTGAATGACTGGTCGAAGTCGGGAAGTGCTTAGACGAGGGCGGTGACAAGAGCTTGTTGAAGGGCCGTGAAGGCCATGGACGCCTCTGCCATCAACAGAAAAGAACTGGAGTCTTCTTTCTTTAATAAGCTGGAGAGGGGCTTAACGAACTTAGCGCAGTCCCGAATGAAACACTGATAATACCCAGTGAGGCCAAGGAATCCCTGGATGTCTCGGAAGGAGCGGGGGGGGGGGGGGGGCATTAGACGACCTCCACCTTCTAGGTCTCCTCGCCACGCCCTTGGCCAAAATAATTTGTCTCAAGTATCTACTCTCGGTCTGGCTGAAAGTCCACTTATTGGGGTTCATGCGGAGAGGCACGCTCATGGTGTGTGGCTAGGGTTGCCCACACACGCTGGAGATGATCCTGCCATGAGGAGATGTAGACAAGAATGTCATCAAAGAACACCAAAATATACCTCCGTAGGACCGGACGAAAGCGATCGTTCATGCTTACTTGAAAAGTGGTTGACGCGTTCATGAGACCAAATGACATGACCAAAAACTTGTAGTGGTCATCATGGGTGTGAAAGGCCATCTTAGGGATGTCCTCGTCGCGCACTCGTATGTGGTGGTAGCCGGACTGTTGGTCGAGCTTGGAGAGGAATATTGCCCTGCGCAATTCATCCAATAACTTCTGGATTACCGGTATGAGATATTTATCCGGAATAGTCTCCTTGTTAAGCTCCTGATAATCTACACAGAACCACCAGTTGCCATCCTTCTTTTGGACAAGGAGGACTGGACTGGAGAAGGGACTAGCGCTAGGATAGATGAGGCCCTTAACCAACGTTTTGCCCACAAGGTTTTCGATCTCATCCTTCTGAACATGCCCGTCGCAGTAGGGACATACGGAAATAGTGGTCATCCCTGATTGAAGGGCAATGTGGTGGTTAGTCGGGGCGGAGTTGGACGAAGGGTAACATCGACAAAGATCCAGGGAAAGCTTCCAGGATGCGTTGCAGCTGGAGTGATGTAGGGAGAATGGTCGGTTCGACTCAACAATATGAAATAATTCTTCCGCAAGCCAATTTTAAAAGAATAAGAACACCGACATTTAAAAATTAACGTCAAAGAGGCAAATACGATAATTAGGGGGCAAGCTCCGAAAGTTTAAAGATCAAATAAATATTAAGCAAGAAAATTAAAATTATTAAATATTATTAATTTTGAAATGAACAATTTTAAGTAATTAATTTAATTTCATAATTAATATCCACTGCTCAGTAATACCCGCGACACCCTCGCCGAAACCACCTCCTGACGCCTGGCGACGGACTCCCTCTCCCCGACGACGCCACCAGAGGGCTCCTCCCACCCCGACGACCTCGTCTCCGCCTGCCGCCAGACTCTTCGTCGAGTTCAGGGCCGTCTCTTCTCAGTTTCCGTCGCCTACAACCGCTGGGATCTTGTATCTTGCCCAACAACCGCCGTCACAGCCCTCTCCATCTATTTTTCCAGCCAAGGTACATCCTCTGGATGTCGGCAACCAGTTTCCCACTGCCCACATCTGTGTCTTTTTAGTGGCCGTGACTTTCCACCGAGCCTTCCTCCACTGTTCTAGATCTGGCCAAGTGGTCGCTGCCCTTATCCTCCACTACTACACAGCTGGACTTCGTCGTTTCGCACACGATGTTGGTATGATCCTCACCTCATTCTCGCGTCTCGATTACTATTAGCCAACTTTCATGGATGCCTGTGTTTTGTATATAAAATTCAGAGTTTACCAGCCCAAATTAACATGTCCTGTTTGTCGTTAATTTGTTAACTCTACCGTCGCTTTCTCTTTCTCACATTGAGACGTTTGTGGATGAATTTATCTAAAAGTTGACTACGTACAAATGGTAGTCTAGTTACGCTCATTTATGAACCCTAAGTCGGTTATCGCTTGAAATTACCCGTAAAAGTCCAGCTAGTGCCACATATTTAAAATCGTTCACAACTCATATTATTTAAAATCAACATAGAGAGTTTAGTATACATCAGATGTGCCACAGGAACGCGACAAAACTCAATTCCACTATTTGGATGGAATGGAAGGCAACTTCCTGGCGGATGAGGGAGGTATCCCCCCCCCCCCCCCCCCAAAAAAAAGTGAAAGGGATCCTCGACTGATGAAAACACATCATCATGTGATCCCAGACTCCCACTTGACATACACGTCATCGAGGGTACAGAGTCATGCTACGCCAATATGACGTCGACACCACCAAGCTCAAAGGATTTAAATTGCCCCATGCAGTTCATCTAATAACTCCTGGATTACTGGTATGAGATATTTATCTTGAATAGTCACCTTGTTAAGCTCCTGATAATCTACATAGAACCGCCAATTGTCATCCTTCTTCCGGACAAGGAGGTGGACGAAGGGTAGCATCTACAAGGACCCATGGGAAGCTTCCAGGAAGCGCTGCAGCTGGAGTGATGTGGGGGGGATGGCTGGGTTGGCTCGACGATGTGCCACAGGAACGCGACAAAGCCCATTTCCACTTTTTTTGGATGGAAGGAAGGCAATTGCCTGACGGGCGAGAGAGGCATCCCCCGCCAAAAGTGAAGGAATCCCGGATTGATGAAAACACATTGTCATGCGATCCCAGACTCCCAGTTGACATACATGTCGTCGAGGGTATGGAGCTATGCTACGCCCAATTTGACATTGATGCCACCAAGCTCAAAGGAGTATAAATTGACCCGGAGAGGGTAAGGGCCAACGGTGATCTCCAGGATCACACAGCGGCCACCAATGGCTCTGCGACGACCGTTACCTAAGAAGACCGAGAAACGAGGAGCGAGAGACGTGTGAATGTCAAGTCGTGCCATAAAAGGAACCAAGAGCTTCAAGTTTGGGGGCTAGAGATGCCGCCAACTGCGAAGCAAGGGATGTCTGAACGATGCAATCTCGCTTGGGGTCCGTCGTATGTAATTGCCTCTGTGCTTCGAAATCTTCAAGGGTGACCGTTGGTTCCTTCTCGCTAATGGTGACAATCATGAGTTGGAGAGTATGGTTGTTTACAACGGAAACATAGGCCTTTACTGTGAAGATTGCGGTACTCCAGGTTGGTTATCCGGTGGCTGATCGGCGGACGGTGAGGCTAGGACGGTGGCCCTGGGCGAGCCACGACATGCTTCTTGGGTGGCAGTCGAAAGGGCGTTGGAGGGAGACTAGGCTGTCGCGGCTGAAAACTCCCCGGGGGCAGCTGGTATCGACGCATTTGACTTAGAAGTCTGCTCTCACCAAGAGAGCGAGATCCATGGCATCAGTAATAGACCGGGGTGGTGGGTGCGAAGGCGGGATCCGATGTGGGGAAGAAATCCCTGCATGAAGATGCCCAATTAATGATCCAGCAGCGGTATTGCTCGAAATGTGTGTTGCCAATGGAATGAACTCATCTATGTAGTCGTCAAGGAGGCCCGATTGATGGACGCCGCAAGCCCGCAAAGACGTTCCACCGCCGTCCCGGAATAATGAACATCGTATTAGAGGATGAGGGCCTGTTGGAGTTCCGACCACGAGAGAGAGGGGTTGTTCTGGTGGAGCCAGCTGACACAATGAAAGGCCTATCCTTCTATGCCGACAAGAACAGTGGGGATTTTTTGGGCCTTAGAGCTATGATGCATACTGAAGATCGCGCCCAATGATGAAGAGCAACACTTGAGTCTGCGTCAGATCCCACGGATGGATAATATCAATTAAACTACTTAACTGCTCCGATAACTTTTGATTGTTTGTAGGTTGGATAGATAGCTTGAGAAATATTATTTTTAACACCCCGCATTATATATCAATGAGTCCTACTTGGTCATGTTGTCTTTTAATATTTTCCCTGAAAGGATCTTATAAATGTATCTGTCAATTATTTTCCTTATGCAACAAAGAGGATAGTTACGGTTTTAGGCTGATAAAAATGATACTCTCAAGTTGTTTGGTCTTCTCATGAAAGAACAAATTAGAAGCAAAATGAATAGTTGATTGATTTTCACAATGTAGAGAAGTAACTCTCGTCACTTCAATTCCAAGCTCCCCTACCATGGATTTGAGCCATATTAGTTCATACATGGTCGTAGCCCGGACTCTGTATTTTTCTTCAGCTGTCTGTCGATCCACAATCTATTTCTTGCTCTTTCAAGACACCAAGCTACCTCAAAAAACATAACAATATCCACCAATGGATCTTCTATCATTAGGAAACTCCGCCCAATCAACATCACAGAACCTACATATATTCAAGTTCCCCGATCATGGTACAATTTCCCTTACCCAGTAATCAATCTTTGGTACATAAAAAAACTCATCATGGATGTCAAAAAATAATATCGTGTCTAGTAATAGTCAGGTAAATGAGTTTCCTAACTAGTCTTTGAAATCCAACTTTCTTATCAAGCATGATAATCTTGTTTGTTGATATCATAGTGCAGGTTAATAGGACTCCAGCCAGTTCAACATTCAAATACTTGATTTCTTCGAGGAAGTCTAGCACATATTTTCATTTAGATATAAATATCGTTATTTTATATTGAGTCACCTAAATACCTTGAAAATACCGCAGTAAGCCAAGTTTTCTAATATCAAACGTGGATGAATAAAATGTTTTAACCTTAATAATGCGATTTTCAGCATTACCGGTGAAAATGGTTTCATCTGTAGATCATGAATGCAATTTATATACTCCCACAAAAAATCAATTTGTAACAACTTACTACTCTGCTATGAAGCACTGATACTTACAACTGTCTTATGTACCGTATCCGAAACGTTTCAGAGTCGGGGAAACTCTCGAAAACTCTGGGAAACCCGTCCCCGAAACTCTCAGAATTTTTTTTCTTTTAATTCTAGATTCAAATTTTTTTTGGAAACTCACGGATACTTTCAGATATTACCGGATACACCTGAGTATGCTCGGAAATGCCCCAAAATTATGTGTTTTGTAATGGTAACGTGAAGAAAGACATGTGAAAGAAAAGTGTTGAATGAGATTTAATTGATTACATGTTTTTATTCATGACTCTTATTTAGAATATGATACGTTTTTGTAACACAAACTTTTTTTCATTTAATATATGATACGTGAGATATAATAATGAAAAAAATGAAGAAAACGTGAATGACATACATGTCTTCATTATTATTGTATTTATAATTAAATAATTAAATTTTTCAAAAGCGGATCTCGTATCCTAGGTTTTTTTTAAATCACGTTTCTCATATCCGTATCATATCTTGTATCCCGTCCCTGTGCAACACAACTACTCTGTTTGTCAAACTAAGAAAACTAAGTGGATGAGTAATATCAAATCCTTCTTACAATTCACCATATAAAATCTAATTTTGACATCCAGTTAGTATAGATTTCATGATTTGGCAGCAAAATAAGAGAATTTGAACATAAATGCACTTGTCTATAAGAACAAATATCTCTCGATAGTCCGCTCCAATCCGAGTGAAGATTTTGGTTACAAGCCAATCCTTATTCCTTTTTGCAAACCCATCTTGATGATATTTAACAACAAACACTCACCGACATCTAACCACCTGCTTCCCATGAGTTTCTGCTATCTCTTGTATACCCTACTATTTTAATGCTTTCATCTCACTTTTCGTTGTAGTTTTCCATTTAGGGTTGATCACAAGTTCAGATAGTTTTTAAAATATAGAAATAGAAGATGCAACATCACGATAAGCTTTTCTCTTCTTCTTTTGGGGTGGTGTGTGTGTGTGTGTGTGTGTGTGTGGGGGGGGGGGGGGGGGGGGGGGGTGGAGGAATAACCAACATCTATACTATGTATACAAAAAAAAACTTGGTGTAATGGTGCAGCCGAAATATTCAACTCCAGCCGTTCGATCTGGCTCCTAAAAAAATGCCCGTCCGATTAAAGCAGCGCCACTGCAATCTTTCATAATTCCTTTAATAACTGCGTACTTCTTCACACGTGTCATTATGAATTTGTGCTTCTCCTTGCCTCCACCACGTGTTTCCTAACGTTTTCCCACGCACATGATTTCTATTTTCTTGACTCTTCTAAATTTAGTAGTAATATATCATTATATTATATAAAATGAAATTACCTCCAGAACAGTTGATCAATGATTTGTGTTTCAATATCAATAAAGACATTCACTTTAACCATATAGCGTCACATCATATCTCACTTATTATTTGAAAATAATTTATTAAAAAAATTAGATTTTTATTTTATATTTACGAGTGACAGTGCACGGGGGGCCCCCGTGCCCCGTGCGACAGTACCACCGTCCACGACATTGCCCGTGCGCGACGGTGCTCTCCCGCTCGCAAACCCCTGTGAGCACGACGCCCGGGGTTTGCGAGCGGGGGAGCACCGTCGCGCATGGGCAATGTCGTGGATGGTGGTACTGTCGCACGGGGCACGGGGGGCCCCCCGTGCACTGTCACTCGTATTTATAAATAAGATAGTTTGAATGACTACAATGAACTATTTTAAATGCCCTCCAACAGTAGCGGACCTAGAATCATTTTCCTGTGTGGGCTTTCAATAAAATAATGACCAAAAAATATTTGACAAATATAAGAAAAAACTATACATGATGCATACCAATATGAGGTATGTCAAGGTCTTCAATCTTCCAAATGCCAAGGTCTTCAATCTGCAATGCCAGTTTTTTATGTTACTCCAGATGGCCTTGAGAAGGTCTTCAATCTGCCAACTGCTAAGAGAAGGATAATCCTAAAGCTCAGTGTCTAATAAACAAAAACAAATTAATTTAATAGTTAGTAAGGGATGTGGATTAATCCAAAGAAAACTAAGAAGATTTTGGGATCATTATCAGATTTGCCAAATGCTATTAAGCTCTGCTGAACTATTATGAGAAAGCCTTGCTAAAAAAATTGTATCTACAGGAATACAGAATCATAAACTTGTGTTATGATCTGAAAACTAAGAAAAATGTTCTTACCCCAGTTCTCTGTTGGTTTAATCTGCCACTAGTTGCGACTTGCAAACATCAGACACCTATTCGGATAACTGATCGCATCTGGTCCCGGGAAGAAAAAAATAGAAAGAAATCAATATTCTCGAGTCATCGAAACTCTGCTGCAAATTACTTCATCAATCATTAGTATTCTTCACCATACACATTCACAGAATCGTGCCTGGTCCAACACAGGAACACCATTCATAATCAGGAAACTCAAAATCAAAAATGGTATTTAGAAATCAGAAATTAGGGGAGGACCGGATACACCATACACAATAATACAATCAGGAAACTCACATTCAGTGGTCAGAAATTAGGTCCAAAACTCAAAATCGTGCCCGGTCGAAAACTCACATTCACGGAGGAATGAGTTCTGCAAAGGCAGAGATGCGGAATAGGGGAGGACCGGAGGAATGAATTTTGCAGTTCGCCGTCGTCAAAGGGGGTTCGCAGAGGCAGAGATGCGGAGCTTCCGGCGTTTGCCGAGCCCAGCAGAGGACTTGCTTCCGGCGTTCGTCGAGCACAGAGGAGGAATCACGCCTGGTTTTCGTAGAGCCCAGAGGGAGCGCAAAAGCGGGAATGCCAAACCCTTGATTTGCGAAAAGAGTGTGGGCGGCTGCCCACACTTGGCTTATAATAAGTCTGCCACTGCCCTCCAACTTGTTTGTCATGTGTGTCGATATGTATGACATGTTTTTTTGAGGTGAAAACGAAATTTTTTCCTTAAAATAGATTGTCATTTAGTAAAATATGAGCCGACATATCCTATTTTTTAATATATTAGCCAACACGATATTTGAACATATCGTCTGTTATTTTATTTTAGGTTAGCAGATTAACATTATATATTTACACATGTATCATATTATATATGCTTAAATCCATTAGAGTTATTGTTTTGTTCTTTTTATTTGTTATTCTTATAATTACTTTTGTATAATTATCTCACATTATTTTTTTTACTTCATATTATGAAAATGTTCAACATATTCATTAATTGAATGTTTTTATGTTTTTAACATAAATTTATCGAGTTTGAAAAGATTTATAATCAATCAATGATATTTAACTTTTAAATCTTGTTTATTTGCTATAAACTTAGTATTGTCAAAATAAAAATATTGTATAATATTAAATTTATTTTACAATTTATCTATTTGTGTTTGCTAATAATATTTTATTTTGACCATTTTTTCGAATTTATTTTTGGATATTAATACCATATGAGAGGGAAGGTCAACACACCGCACTGGTTCGGGGTGGGGGGAGAGAAAGAGAAAACGGTAAGATGGCCGACCTTAATTTTTCATGATTCTCATTCAAGATAAAATCTCATAATACATCTTTGTCCCTTATATACTAGAACAAGGTCGAAACCGCAAGTTTTGAAAAAAAAAAGAGAAATAAACTAGATAATAAAGTGCTGAAATCATCCAAATTGTTGCGTTGGACGATCTAATGATTCTGGATGGGCGTCGACATGTATGTCAAAGCATCATTGATCACAATCTATGCAGATAAGGTGGGCTTCCCGTAATGATTTCCAAATGCTTCCTTAAGTTGAGAAACGTGGAACACGGGGTAGATTTGGTTGAACGGTGGGAGTTGGAGGCGATATGCCGCTTCGCCGATTCGGGCAATATCCTGAAATGGCCCAAAATAATGTGCTACGAGCTTTGAGTGCACCCAATGGTTCATTGATGACTGTTGATAGGGGCGGAGCTTGACGAGGACCGAATCCCTAACTTGAAACTGAACCTTGCGGCAATGTTTTTTGGCTCTCTCCATTTTCTGTTGCGACCGCTGCAAATGGGTTTTTAGTTGTTGGAGGATGTCGTCACGACCGCTCAAGTGCGTGGCCAAGGCCTCCAACTGGCTTTCGTCCGGTAGGTGATGGGTAATGATCGGCTGTTCATGGCCATGAACAATGTTGAAGGGAGTGGTGTTGACGACATGATGGAGTGCAATAATGTATGAGTATTCAGCTCAATTAAGCCACTCTACCCACTTTTGTGGTAGATCACACACAAAGCATCAGAGATGCGTCTCAAGGCAGCAGTTGAGCACTTCCGATTGGCCATCGGTTTGTGGGTGGTACGCGGTGCTCATACAGAGGAGGGTTCCTTGTAATTGAAATAACTTTTACAAAAATGTACTTAAGAAGATAGGGTCATGATCTCTGCGATGGAGCGCAAAAATCTGTGTAGTCGAACAAGCCCGCCAATAAATGCAGCGACCACCGTGGGTGCGGAAAAAAGATGCGAAAGTGGAATGAAGTGTCCATATTTTAACAGTCAATTGGACATCACTAGGATGCAATCATACCCCTTGGATTTCAGTAGGCGTTTATTGAAATCCATGGCGATATCCTCCCAAACGTTGTCCGGAATGGGGAGGAACTGTAGCAATCCGCCAGGAAATCTGGTCTTATACTTCACTGGTTGGTAAGAAAGGCACGCGACTACGAATTGCTTGATTTGTTGAAACATGCATGCCCAATGGAAGGATGCAGCGAGGTGGTGAAAGGTAATGTAGGCCTCAATATGGACTATCGTGGGGTTACAATGAAATTCTGCGAGCACTCATAGAATGCATGATGATGTGCTCGAAAGAATAAGGCATCTCGATAGAGCAACCACCCTCCAGCCAAGGTGTATGGGGGCTACATCGCGGGGTTGGCCTAAAGGGCCTCACAGATTCGACGTAGGGCCAGAACGACCTCCACCTCCTGTTGGATGGTGCGCGTATCCTCCCACACTTGTCGTGAGATAGCGAGAAGAGAGACAAATTTAGTGTGGCCCAAGGGCTTTGCCACACATACTTGTTGCGTTGGTGTTGCAATCGTTTGAGTGAGTAGGTACCTTCGACAGTCATGGTCCGCATAGACTGTAAAGGGACGCCCTAATAAATAAGGACACTAATGTTTGACGACCAACACAAGCGCCATGAGTTCGTTCTCATAAGCCGAGTGAGAGTGAATGGCGGTGGAAAACAATTGACTGAAGTAAGCCACCGTGTAGCCACATTACATGAGCATCGCCCCCACCTCAGTGCCAACATTCTAGCATCGAGCATTTTTTTGCAGCTCCCCCCCTATAGTATCGTTACCGCAGTAAAGTTTCACCATCAAGTACGGGATGGAGGACCGTGAAAGCATGGTCCGCGCCGACCGACCAATGAAAATGTGTCCTCCGTCTTTATGAGTGGTGTCGTGAGAGGCTTCACGATCTTGTCGTACTCGTAAAATTCACGAACATCCCGAAGGAAGTGCAGTTGTGGACAATGCAGTACAGACCTGATTTTGTCCAGTCCATGTATACCCCTTGCGCGGAAATGTTATGGTATGCATAACTGATGGTAGTATATCCAAAAGCACATTTCTTGGAATTGATGATCAGATGGTGTTGTTGGAGCGTGGATAATGTGGCCTCCACATGAGTGAGATGGTTCGGCCAGGTCGCGTTGTAAATTAAGATTTCATCGAAAAAACCAATATGCACTTACGAAGAACATTGCGGAAGATGTTCATGGTGACCTGGAAGGTGGCAGGGGCATTTGTTAGCCCAAAGGGCATAACATGGAACTTATAGTGCTCATCATGAGTGTAAAATCTTTTCTTTGGGATGTTCGCAGATGCCACCCTAATTTGATGGTAGCCCGCCTGAAGATCAAGTTTGGAGAAGAACGTTGCACCCCACAGTTCATCCAACAACTCCTGACTCACTAGGATAATGGAACCAGATATTTGAAGAGCACCGAACTTTATTAAGCTCACGGTGGTCGACACAAAAACGCCAACTCCCATCTTTCTTGTGGACTAGGAGCATCGGGCTAGAGAAAGGACTAGAGCTGGGAAGCATCTTGCACACGAGGCGCTCAGTCTCATCTTTCTAAATGTGGTCGTAGACTCGTAGCGGTACAAGTGGACTGACATCAAAGATACGCTCGGTTTGAGCATAATACGATGATATGAATCCCGTTAAGACTACAAAGTGAAGGGCTTCGCCATGATCGACGAAAATTGCGTCGGGAGGCGTTCCAGTTGTGGGTGAATCTGCGCGTGCAGGATCGGATTGCGGTGGCCATCCACATGAGGCAAAATCCACGACCGTTGTTTTAACAATAACATTGAATGAGATCGTCTTACGAAAAAGAGTCATGTTGTCAGAAAGCAGTTAAGGTACTCTGCGGAGTACAAAGCACATGATCATCTTGTCCCAATTCACGATGAAGTCGCCCAAGGTGCGAAGTCAAATCACCCCAAGAATAATGTTGACGTTGCTCAACCCAAATGCGTAGAAGTTCGTTGTGATGTTACATTGTCCTAAAGAGAGTAATCTTGATGCAGAGCCACCCGTCGGCCGTCTACGGTCATCCCTCAAGCATACCGTGTAGGAGGGAGATGGAGTGGGTAAGATATGCAAACGATCTGCCGATACTTGTGAGATAAAATTATGGCTTGTTTCGTTATTGATCATGACCACTGCGTGCTTGTTTTGAATGAACTGCGAGTTTCATTGTTTGGGGTCTGAAAATCCCCCCACAGAGTACAAAATGGGAGGTCGAGAATGTTGAGATGCCCCATGGGTAACGACAGACACTTCGACTCGTCGAGTTCCAATGCTTCAAAGTCGACTAAGGTAACCTTGGGTGAATCCTCGCCAATTATAGCTCGGAGCTCTTTCATGGGGCAATCATGTGTCGACGAGTATTATTGTTTGCGGCTAAAACACATCCCACGATTGCGTAAGTCATTATATTTTTGGTTGGACAGCCAGTGTGTCGCATGGGGCTAGGCTAGTTGAGGTGGAATGGGGGGGTCGCAGGGGCACAATGGCGTGGAGCGGTGGTGTCTCCGTTGAGGGCGGTGTAGCTGAGAGGGGCACGCAGAACACCATCCGCGGGGCCCCACTGGCACATCCGGATGGTTATTTGTCGTAATACGTCAGTTTAACGCCAAAGCCAGCTTCCATGAGGCGGGCCACGTCCATGGCGTCGACAATCGTCTACAGGTTCTGAGTATGGACACATGAGCTGATATGTGGAAGAATTCCTTGCATAAAGAAACCCAAATAGTGATCTGGGAGGCCAGGCACATGAGTGACCAAAGAAATAATGCATTGATATAGTCGTAGATGGAAGCGGTTTGGCGGACGCCACAAAGATGTTTAACGGTCGTGCACAAGTAGTGAACGTTGTAGTGGAGGATAATCTTGTTTTTTGAGGCCCGACCATGAGAGGTCGGGTGTGGATTGATGGAGTCAGTGAACCTAATGGAGGGCGGAACTCTCCATGCCAAGGAGCATGGTCGGCACCTTGTGAAGTTCCAGGGTTGCGTGAAGGTCAAAGAAATGCTCGGCCCGAGGGATCCAACCGATCATATCCGTGTCGTTGAAATGTGAGACCTTGAGGGTCCGACTGAGTGCTGCAGACAGGGGGAGCAGAGGCGGAGTGGCGAGGGTTGGATCTGGCGGAAACCCTAACAGCGAAGGCACATCGGCGGAGGAATTCGACCCCGTGGGTCGCGGAAGTGACGGGTTGTCCAGGCGGGTGAGGATAGCTTGGACACTCGCGGTGTGTGAGGCGATTGTCTCGGCCTGTGCGTCGAGGCGGCTCGAGAAGGTAGAGTCTCCTGTGGCGTCGTCGGGAGGTTGTCCATGGAGTGGGTGTCTGGCATGCGGCGGCTCTTGAAGGGCAGCGGTGAATGTAGCCGTCGGCGTAGAGGGCGGTCGGAACGATAAGGTTGGACCAAATAATATTGTAGGAGAGGGAAGACCGACACAAATTTTCATGAGTTTCATCCAAGATAAAATCTCAACATATATCCTTGTCCCTTATATATTAGGACAAAATCAATAGAGTAAATAACAAGTTTTGAAATAAAAATGAGAAATACGATAGATAATAAAGTGCTGAAATTAAACGTGCTCCCCAAAATGATGCTCCCCCGCTGCGTGAAGTTTGTCATTTGGTGTCCGTCTCCGCGTGTTTGTGTCGTGAGTAAACGCGCCACTCCTGTGGTCTTGTCTCACCTTCCACCACATCCGTAACATTGTTGCTCTCTGGAAAATCGAGCCAAGTATCATCGAGCCAAGTATCACTTGGTCCTCAAGGCATAAGTTGGGAAATTGGTCGTGAAACTCCTTATAATCGAGCCAAGTATCATCTCGCCTCCCACTACATCTGTAACAGATATGTACAGCTCATTATTCCTCTATTAGTTATGTTAGGTTTTTTTTACTTTTTTATCATATAATTATACTTATTATACATAAAAATAATTTTATTTATTTATAAGATATATATAGAAATCTAATATTTTAAAATATCTGCAATTTATCTCCGACTTCTGATATTCAACGTTTAAAAACTTAATTTAGCATGTCGTCAGCAACCAATATTTACAACCTTAAATTATGATGTTAGGAGGGGCATGTTCAACAACGAGGATCTCGTAAGGAGTTAGTGTGGGAGCATGAGTATTGAGTTCTTCTAAATGAAATTCGTTGATATACTTCTAGCTATTTTTTGTGAGTTAGTCCTCACAAGTGTTGCATAAACTCAGTAGGAAGATTAATCTTCCTGATCTAAATGATAGTGATTTCTAACAAAAAAAAGTAGCAACCTTTGAAACAATTATTTTATGAAGATTAGTAGTTGTGCATGTGATCCCATTGCTTTCACTCACTCTCTCTCTCTCCTTCTCTCTTCTTCTCTCTTGCTTTCTTTCCCTTGCTATCCCGTTTTGTTGTGGTGAAAGAGAAGATAGACTTTGAAAGATAATTCAATTTTCACTTAAATAACTCAGCATGTCCTTAGAAGTTTATTTCCCTCCCGATGAGATCTAAGAATTGAGTTCCTATGATGGTGCGAAAATTCTTAAATATTTCACATATGTTTCTCATCTTTTTCATCATACACAACCACTTAAATTTAGAGTGATCATCAATAAAAATGCAAAGTACTTGAAGCCATTCGCAAAATTCATTGGGTTGTTTAGATGTCAAAATATATAAGGTCAAAGCACACTTTTGTTCTATTCAGACTTTGAGAATATATGATTATGCAATCTTTGGTCCTGACAAGCGTTACATAAAGTATTATTATTACCTCAAAAACACTTATTTGGAAACATAAGCTTCAGAGTCTTTAAAGTTGCGTCGCCAAGTCTCTGGTGCCATAAAGCTCAGTCTACCCTTGCTCTTAGAGGTTTCTACCATTGCAAAATTCTTAATAGTCTTCTTTCTCACCAAGTCTTTAAAGCACGCGGTGATTAGTGAAAGAAGTAAAGCTACAATTTAGATGTTTTGTTAGATAATTGACTAACAAAAGATTATTATGTCATGAAGGCTTATGGATCCAGTGTTTGAGGCATAAGACCCGTCGACAATTTTAGCACTCCCACTCATTGCAGTAATCGAAAAAACTTAAATGGGCTGGCTTGTCATATTATCAGATGCCCCTGAATCGATAATCCACCAAGTATTATTTCTTAGATAGGATTAACAATAGTATGAGCAGACTAAGATTTCATAAATACATTTCTAGTTTTTTTGGGCACCATATGGGAATCATTGCTTCCATTTAATTTGACATTGACAACTCTATGTTGAAGTTATTAGTATTCTCTTTTAAGTGTGTTTGGGGTTTTGTCCCACACTGTAGTTTTACGTTTAATTGTTTTTGTATGTCCTGTATAATGCCCCCTTGTGGGATGAATAAAATAAATCAAATATTTATTTTCCTCATTTTAACATGGTATCAGAGCAGGAATTGACTCCCTGAAATTTCATCATCCTAATTGTTGGCGACCTAATTTCTCGGTGGCTTCCTCTCTGGAGTCCGCCTCTTCCTCTCGTTCTCGTCGACAGGTCCAGCCCCCACTCCCATTGAGCAGTTCAGCTTCCGCTCCCGTCGACGGGACCGGCTTATGATTCCGTCGACAAGAGCGGCACCTGATCCCGACGACGGAGGTCTCCTCTGCGTTCTTCGTCGCCTTCGACTGCTTCTCCCTGTTGACATTTCCTCTCTGCCTATCCCGTCGTGCTCCCGTTGCTTTTCCGTCGACGATCAACGTTGAGACCGTCTGCGCTTCTGATCCCCACGACAACTGCGTCGGAGGGAGCTCTCGTCTTCTGCTGGCTTCATCATGCCCGTCGACGTTTCCCTCGTATAGATCGAGCAGTCGCTTCCTTCTGCTGGCTCCATCTTCTCCCGCTGCTTCTCGATTTCGGTGATGCTTCCCGACGCAGATCTCGTCGTTCTTATCGACGACTTCGACGATCCCGTCTGCCGCTCTCTTCCGGTCGTTCATGTTTGCGTTCCTATTGCAAATCTTTTTCGTTCTTGTTTGCTCATCATCTGCGATCCCGTCAGAACCCGTATGTGCTCGGTTGTTGCGCCAATGACGTGCTCCGGCCTCCAGATCTGTGCTCATGCTTCCCTCTGTCGATTCCAGCCGCTTCCATTCGTGCTTCGGTCGATTCCAGCCGCCTTCTGTCATTGCCCCACGTGCTTCGACTGAATCCAGCCACTGCTACCCCTTCCGGGGTGTTGATCTCTCATTGATGGAGTTTCTTATTTTTTAGTAGTTTCTTTGTGTCTGTGTGGTTGTTAATGTTTTTTTTGGTCTTGTCGTCAAGCCTTCATGCACATGTGTTCCACGTGAGGGAGTGTCTGTGACGAAGGAAACTTGGATGACATTTTCCCAACTCTCGCCTTAGTCACACACGACCTCTAGGCTTATTTCTTGTCTTTATGCCTTCATGCACGTGCGTTTCCTGTGAGGGGGAGTGTTTGCGACGAAGGCGACTCGTATGATTTTTCCCGACTCTCGCCTTAGTCACACACGGCCTCCAGGCATATTTCTTGTGTTGTTTATGTCTCCCCATTTTTTCTTCATTGTTGGGTAGGTGGTATGGTCTTTGTTGGTTGACCTTTCTATCCAGCGGGTTGTATCGTGTGGGAGTATCCCTGGTCATCCGTCTGCTGATTTCTTTCCAGCGAGTCCACGTCGTGTGTGGGACCTGTGTCGTGTGTGGGTCTACGTCGTGTGTGGCTATGTCCCCGACTTGATTCCCCGGTTTGTAATTTTTCCTGGTGGCTTGTCTGTTGTTTTGTGCCACTTAACCTACCACAATTACCTTTCCTTTTATGACGTTTTCAAGCCGGAGGTTTCCCCTTCAGCTTGAGGGGGAGTGTTGAAGTTATTAGTATTGTGTTTTTAAGTGTGTTTGGGGTTTTGTCCCACACCGTAGTTTTATGTTTAATTGTCTTTGTATGTCTTATATAATGTCCCCTTGTGGGATGAATAAAATAGACTGAATATTTCTTTTCCTTTTTTCAACACTCTCATGGTACAGTAATCATTGAGGGCATTGCTGGGGCAGATCCGCGCCGGTCGCGCGGACGACATTGCCCGGTCGCGACCTCCCGGCGTTTGGCCGGGTCGTGGTCGGGCGGTGGGGATCTTCCCCACCCAGACTTTTCCGCGGATTTCCCGCGGAAATCCACCGCGCGGAGGCGACCGCGGTCCGGTCGCTTCCGCGCAAATTTCCTCCACGGGAAATTCGCTGCGCCAAACGAGGCCTTAGTATTATCCATATAAGTGATCAAAATATTTGTTGTTTATGGAACTATCACCTAGAGGGGTGGGGGTGGGGAGAATAGGTGATATGACTATTTTGAATATAAAGCACAAAAGCAAATAAAATAGATCACAACACAGATCACAACCACATAACACATCACACAAAAACACTAAATTTATAGTGGTTCCCCAAGACAATGTGTCTTGAGTACTCCACTGTCCCTCTGCGCCTATCTAGCATTGTGCTAGAGTCTGCAAACTCCACCAAATTCAGATCTCCTCCACAGATCTTACACCTTAGGCACAGCAGGCCCTACAACTCAGATCCTTCTAGGATCCTACCTTAGGTTCCTGGAACATTACAGCTCAGGCACTCCATGCCCTACAACTCAAATCTGCAATAGATCCTACCTCAGGTTCTCACAGAACCCTATAGCTCAGACTCAAAAAGTCCTACAGAAAATATTATGTTTACAATAAAGAACACTTCACAGAGTAGAGAATAGAAATATCCTGAAGTTTCTTCTGAGGCCAGATGCAGACGGCCTCTGGATCTGAAGAGAAGGCCTTGAAGATCTATTCACTAATGCACAGAAGGTTCTCTTAGATCCTTTTCTTCAATCTGGAACAAGTTTATCAGTCGATGATGTCTGACTGAACATTGGAGAACTGAGAGCAATGTTCACGAGAATGTTCCTTCTTCTGAAAGTCGTTACACTGTTCGATTGATTCTTTCTCTTTCTGCGTTCTATGTTCTCTGTCTTTTAGGGAGAACAAATTATCCTTTTATATGACAGAATGTCTAACGGTCTATTCCGAGGTCTTATTAATGTCAGAAGCCCATTCCTAAACAGTATCCGCTGATTGGACCCTTAGACGGCGGCCTTAAATGCAGACAGCGCGTTTCGAAAAATCTCGGTCTGTCTCGACGATATGAACACCATCTCGACGACAGAACTTGTTGTCTCAGTGATCCAACTTCAAGTCTTCTGAGATCTTCTCCTCGAATAGAAATCTCGACGATATGAAAACTATCTCGACGACAGAACTTCCCGTCTCAGCGACTTGTTCAGTTACGACGATATAAGGTCTTCTCGTCGATATCGCCGTGATCCTTTCGACGATATGGAACTTCTTAACAACATTATCTGTCTCCACAATATCTAACAGCCTTCACGACGATATAGCTCTTTCACGACGATATTTGACTTAGTTGTTTCTTCTTGTTCTCACAACGTTATCGTCGTGTTCTTCTCATTGTCACAAGGATTCTTGACTCATTTCTTCTGCTGTCTTCTGCGAGTGATCTCAACGATATGTCCAGTCCTTTCTCAACAATATATCCAATCCTTTTCAACAATTTTAGACTTAGAGATATATGAGAAATACTGGATACACTGTCTATATACTGTAAACTGTTACGCCCGGCGTCATTACCAGGTTATTCGGCTATTGGGCCACGTCGACCAAAGGAGAAGGCGGAGGAAGACCGGGCTGAACCATCTGGTCCAGCCCGCCAATATTAATATAAGGAGCACCGGGGCTGAACCGCACCGGTTCAGCCCCTATGGGGGCCGGCCGGCCCTAGGGGTTGGGTGGGCATAAATACCCAACCCCTCCTCCTTAGTTGGGGATGAAGATTATTATTCAGGTATTTTCCCCTCTCTTCTTCCTCAAACCCTAGCCTCAAGCCCTAGTTTCCTCTAATTTCCTCTAGTTTCCCCCCTTCCTCTAGTAAGATTGTAACATTTGGTATCAGAGGATTCGTCCTCCCAGTTTTTTTCCCGGATTCGAGCGCTTCCGGACTGTTTCCGCTCGACTGTTTCCGCTAACAAAGCCGATCGACTATTTCCTGCCGATCGACCCATTGCGCTCCTGTACGACTCCATCCCTCGCGTCCAGTCCTCGACATCCAGCCCTCGACATCCAGCCCTCGACATCGACGACTCCAGTCCTCGCCATCGACGCCGCCGCCTGCTGCCATTGACGCTCGACTAGTATCGACGCTCGACTGGTATCGACGCTCGACTGGTATCGACGCTCGACTGGTATCGACGCTCGATTGGTATCGACGGTCGACTGGTATCGACGCCGCCGCCTGCTGCTCCGGGGCCACCGCCGCCGCCTGAAGCTCCAGCCCTCGACATCTCGCTGCTCCAGCGACGTCTCCAGGGATTCCAGCGCCGACTCCTTCTCGATCCGACGACTCCAGCGCCTGCTGCTCCAGAGGCCGCCGCCTGCTACTCCAGCGGCCGCCGCCTGCTGCTCCGGGGCCACCGCCGCCGCCGCCTGCCTCCTGCCTACTCCTCAGGCTTCTGTTGCTCCAGAGCTTCCGGCGTCTGGTTCCGCGGCCATGGTGACACGCACCGAAGCCGAGAATGCACGCTTGGCCACCATCGAAGAGAACTACGTCGTGTTGTCGGACACGGTGGCGGCACTCGAAGAACAAGTGAAATCCTCCAATAAAAATCTAGAGGATCGCTTGGACGCGCGCATGGAGGAGATCAAGAACTTACTCGTGCAAAATCTGAAAGGAAAATCCCACGCGGCGGAGGGATCCGAAACCGAAGCATCCTACCATCCCCCGGCGCAGAACGGCACAGGAATCGAAAGTGGAATGCAACAAGGTGCCGGATCCGGGTCTACGGGAGGCGGCATCCACGTATCGGGATCGGCGGCACCGAATGGGCCGTTCGGCGCTCAGTACGCTTGGAACGGACCGGGAATGCAGCCGGGTTCCTCGTGGCGGGGTCCAGGGCAGGGAGCAGCCCCTTTTCGACCTACTGGAGCGAATGCGATCCCACTCGGGGGTGTGGCAGACATCCTACCGATGCCACCACCATATGGAGGATCGGCGGACTATGGAAATGGCAACCCATGGGGTGGAGGGCAACAAGGAGGCTACGGTCTGGACCGGGGACGGCCCGGGCCCGCAGTGGCTCCAGCACCACCATACCATCCAGCACCGGCAGAACACCGCCCATATATGCAGCCCAAATTGACACGAATGAACTTCCCTAAGTTCAAAGGAGGTGACGCCCTTGAGTGGATCCAGAAAGCTGAACTTTTTTTCAAATACCAAGAGATTCTAGCGGGGCAGTGGGTTCAGTTGGCATCTTTCCACCTGGAAGAGGACGCCTATCAGTGGACAAAATGGTTTCTGAGGGGACGCGACTATGCACCCTGGGAGGAGTTTGTGGAGTCCTCTGCTCGCTTCGGTCCTTTGGAGTACGAAGATGTTGAAGCCATGTTGCAGAAATTGCGGCAAAACGGGACCGTCACGGAGTACCGGACAGAGTTTGAACGGTTGGCCAATCGGGTCAATTGGGAGGATAAAACGATGCTGAGCTGCTTTGTATCAGGATTGAAGGATCACCTGAGAGACGAGGTCCACGCCTACATGCCACGCAGTTTGAGTCATGCATCAGCCTGGCCAGGATACAGGAGGAGCGATACAATCGGCAGAGGACTCGGACGACAGGTCGGGCACCTACGGGTGCAGATGTACCCAAGCAAGAACCACCTACCGGGGGCCGCCCTACGGTGACGAGGTTGACGTGGCAGGAGCTTCAGGCCAGAAAGGACAAAGGGTTATGCTTCAACTGCGATGAGAAGTATACCCGCGGGCACGCTTGCCAGAAGATCCAGGTATTCATGCTACAGGAGGAAGCGGAAGATGTTACTCACACTGCAGCGGAGGGAGAGTTGGTTTTTGACGACTTTGTCGTATCCCTCCAGGCCCTGAAGGGGGGTACCCCATCTCCGACCTTACACTTGACTGGGAGGGTCGGCAGGGAGACGGTGACGATCTTGATGGACAGCGGGAGCACTCACAACTTCATCCAACCCGGTGTGGCCCGGAAGACGGGGGGTGTCATAGAGCGCAGCGCAGCGTTCCACGTCAGGGTGGCGGATGGACGTACACTGCAATGCGAGGGGGTGATGAAAGGGGTGGAGCTCCAGATACAGGGATACACCGAGCATATTGATGTTTACTTATTGCCAATCCGGGGTTCTGACATGGTGTTGGGCGCACCGTGGCTGCAGCAACTTAAGCGGGTGACCTTCGATTGGGTCCAGATGACTATGGAGTTCAGCCAACACGGGAAGGGGTACTGCTTGGAAGGCCTCCAATCGTCTCAGGTCAAGGATATCTCCCTCCGCAGCGTGGCACCGGTTAGTACGATGAGTGGAGCAGCGCCTACGACTCCAACAGAGGTCTCGTCTCAGATGCACGCCAGAGCCGGCTTGTTCTAGGAGCCTCACACTCCCCGCCTCCAGCTTGAGGACAAGCTGGTCCTTGATGGGGGAGGGAATGTTACGCCCGACGTCATTACCAGGTTATTCGGCTATTGGGCACGTCGACCAAAGGAGAAGGCAGAGGAAGACCGGGCTGAACCATCTGGTTCAGCCCGCCAATATTAATATAAGGAGCACCTGGGCTGAACCGCACCGGTTCAGCCCCTATTGTGGCCGGCCGGCCCTAGGGGTTCCTGGAACCCTACCTCAGGTTCCTGGATCCTACCTCAGGTTCCTGGAACCCTACAACTCAGGCACTCCAGGCCCTGCAACTCAGATCTGCAATGGATCCTACCTCAGGTTCTCACATAACCCTATAGCTCAGACTCAAAGAGTCCTACAGAAAATATTATGTTTACAATAAAAAAGAACACTTCACATAGTAGATAATAGAAATATCCCGAAGTTTCTTCTGAGGCCAGATGCAGACGACCTCTGGGTCTGAAGAGAAGACCTTGAAGATCTATTCACTGATGCACAGAAGGTTCTCTTAGATCCATTTCTTCAATCTGGAACAAGCTTATCAGTCGATGATGCCTGACTGAACCTTGGAGAACAGAGAGCAATGTTCTCGAGAATGTTCCTTCTTCTGAAAGCCGTTACACTGTTCGATTGATTTTTTCTCTTTCTGTGTTCTATGTTCTCTGTCTTTTAGGGCGAACAGACTATCCTTTTATATGATAGGAATGTTTAACGGTCTATTCCGAGGTCTCATTAATGTCAGAAGCCCATTCCTAAATAGTATCCGTTGATTGGAGCCTTAGACGGCGGCATTAAATGCAGACGGCGCGTTTCAAAAAATCTCGGTCTGTCTCGACGATATGAACACCATTTCGACAACAGAACTTGCTGTCTCAGCGATCCAACTTAGACAACTCTTCAAGTCTTCTGAGATCTTCTCCTCGAATAGAAATCTCGACGATATGAAAACTATCTCGACGACAGAACTTCCCGTCTCAGCGACTTGTTCAGTTACGACGATATAAGGTCTTCTCGTCGATATCGTCGTGATCCTTTCGACGATATGGAACTTCTCAACAACATTCTGTCTCCACGATATCTAACAGCCTTCACGACGATATAGCTCTTTCACGACGATATTTGACTTAGTTGTTTCTTCTTGTTCTCACAATGATATCGTCGTGTGTACTTTGTTGACACAACGATGTCGTCATGTTCTTCTCATTGTCACGACGATTCTTGACTCATTTCTTCTGCTGTCTTCTGTCAGTGATCTCAACGATATGTCCAGTCCTTTCTCAACAATATCTTTCACAAACGTAGTGTTTTTATCATTAACCTGAGCACTTCTTCAAATCAGGAACATTGTTGGGCACTGTTCCCAACAATATCTTTCACAAACAAGGAGAAAGAGAACAAGCCAACAAAAAAGGGGGAATGGGAGAGTGCTGGATTTGCCTGCGAAGATAGCTACGAAAGTAATGAACATTGTTACCACTTGGGTTGAAACAGATATACTACGTGTCATTGCCAGAAGATGGAAATTGCTGGATGATTATTTTTTATCACCCATCTCTTCAATATTGGTTGTGATGAATATGCTGTACTTTTCCAATGGAGGGTATGTGAAATCTAGTCTTACAATGTTGATATGAGAATCCTAAAGTACCTAGACCTCGTGCTTTGCACAACCTCGAGGATATATGTTACAGAGCTGCACGACGCCGAGCCTCCATGGCGAGTTTACACGCGTCGGACACGTATATTGCATGGCCCCACCGAGCCTGTGGAGCAGATTGCGGCCTAGTCGTTAACAATGTTTTAAATATCGAATGTCGGCGACATTTCGGATTTGAGTTTTTAAATGTCGGATGTCGGAAGTCGAAGACATGTCCGGGATATTTTAAAATATCGGATTTCCATGTCTTATAAATAAATTTTTTATTTTTATGTATACTAACTATAATTATGTTATAAAATAAAAAAAATAATATAACAAATAGATAAAAAATGAGCCATTTATATTACGAAATAAAATCGAATAGTATAAGATAAAATATTATTAACAAATACAAAATGATACATTGTAAAATATATTTAATAGTATACAATAATTTTATTTTGATAACAATAAGTTTATTGCAAATAAAGAAGATTTAAATATTTTGTGTAATAAATGTATTAAATATTTTCATATATTTTTGTAATATGAAATTAAAAAATTGTGAAACAATTATACAAAATTGGTTGTAAGAATAAAATGTTAAAAAAATTTAAACAATAAGTCTAATCGATTTAAACAGACATAATATAATATTCATAGGCGATTTAAACATATGTTGCTAGTCTGCTAATATAACATAAAATAAAATAGCGGACGATATATTTAAAAGTCGTGTCGGACGATATATCGGAAAAAATCGGACATGTCGGCCTATATTTTATGGAAGGATATAATCTATTTTTGTTAGAAAAACATATTGTTTTGTCCTAAAAAATGACATGTTGGAAGACATTTAAAGCAATGGCCGTTATCGTATCATTTATTTTCAGCATTTATGTTTTATTTCAGCTTTTATTTTGGGGCGGTTTATTCGTGTCGTTGTTCGCACCCCACTACTATAAGGGGCAGCGCTTGTACTCGTTCTTGGACATCTTGGATGAATGTGTGTTTTCCCTCCTCTTTTCCTTAACCCTAATCTTTCCCCTCTCTCCCTCTTCCCCTCCTCTCTCTCTCTCTCCCCGTAAATGGCCGACCCCACCCCCCCACCCCACCCCCACCCCCTCCACCGCTGGGCTCGTATCAATATAACTTTCTCCTGTAGACTCCTAGGTGCTTTATGTAGCCGATAAAGATAGTAGTTACAATTGAGTTGTGGAGCTTTGAAACTAATGGAATAATATACAATGCTGGAGAAAGTGGATCACTGAAGTTTCAATTGCTTGAATCTTTTACAACGCTGTGAAAGATGTCTGCGAGCGTCACAAGGGAGATGACAGTTCTGTGTATGTCTAAACTTAATAATGACAATACATAAGTTGTGCTACTTCGCAAGGATCTCATGGCTACTTATGTATGGGATATTCTTCCAGCGAGAAGCTTCCTGTGATTACGGTCAATGAATGTGGTAGTGGAGAAGACGCGGAAGACTGTCAATATGATGTGTGATGGAGAAGACGAATTGGAGGCTAGGAGAAATTGTCATTGTGAAAACATGAGAACCACCAGCAAAACAACAACAGAGGATGAGGTGTACTCTAGAGAAGATTAACTCATCAATCAATGACCTAGATGAAACCATATGTCTCAGTATCAGAGCCTGACTCTGATATCATCATGTAGAAGTACCTATAGGAGGACAGGTTTTACCCATGAAGATTACTATAGACTCCCAGCTTTAGCAATTGTCGGGTAAACATCCGCTTACAATACCATATGTCTCACTTATCCTCCAATAATCTATAGCAAGATATATTTATCTAAAGCCCCATAAATGTAGGAACCATAATAAGGCTAAACCAACTCTTGAGTCTACATATGGATCAGACCTGACTCTTATATAATCTCAAATGCTTAAGAAAATACTGGAAAGAATTTTAATGGCAGAGCATAGCATATAAAACTCACTGGAGATTAGGTATAAATTTCAAATAAAAAAACATGTGCGATTATAGCTCTTGGTTTTATTGAAATCTACAAGAACTAAAATGAAAAATGATCCATCCGAGCATTTACATATAGTCAAGGAAAATAATTGGTTGAAGAAGAATGGCAGCCCTAAATCACACATGAAAATTCAATAAACAGGTCCTTTGAGCACCTTCACTTGAAAGCAAAGTGCGCACTTCTGCTTTGGCTGATTCTTCTGTATGAAGTGAAGTTCATCATGAGTACTTATGTTCGCTATTCTTCTAATGCATTTTCGCTGCAATACGCTGACAACTATAAACAATTTTCCCAATAATCTGATGCTGTATAAAGACCGAGTCGGTGGGTTAGTGACGCCTGTCCTGCATCAGTTAGTTTCTGCTATTTTTCCCATTTGGAATGTTTATGCTCCTAATGTTTTGGGGCATCCAAATAATTATATACCTTCTAATCATATGCCCACCCTGCCTCATATTGTGCCTACTAATCCGTGCTGTTTTTTGCAAAATATACCCAACAAATTTGATTTCTGTTGGCTTTGCCTTTTTTCAAGTATGTATGCGGGTAGTTCAAGTTTGTAATTGATAAAAAAGGAATGCTTTTACTGCTTTTGGCGGATCGCTTACTATTAGGTTCAATTGTATTTCAATCAGTCGAGGCACCATTTGTTACTATTGGACAAATCTCTTTCTTTTTCTTCTCGTTCTATGCCATAATGCCCATTCTTTGACGGGTTGGAAGAGGAATTTTAAATTCTTACACGAATGTGATTGGCCACATACTCAGATGAGCATGCTTTAAGAGTGAACATCAGTTCTTTTCGAATGTCATGTGTTTCCTTACTAGTGTAATACGAGATAAAATTTGAGAAAATGTTGTCCTTGTTGTCCTACACGAAATGTATGCTTTAAGCTCACCAACACCCACTTATTCCTAGGTTCGCATACACGGTACTGTTACGGCTGTGTTGGGCGACTTAGGCAATATTTGCTCGTAAATTTATTATTTCTGCACACATGAAGTAGGGGAATTTCCAAACTACTGGTTTTCTGTTAAATGAATGAACTCTGACAAAGATTTTTTGCAGGTACAAAGCTGTTAAATCATGTGATGGACTTGGCCGCCAAGCAGAATATCTCGGAGATTTACTTGCACGTGCAAACAAACAACGACGACGCCATTTCCTTTTATAAGAAATTTGGATTTGAGATCACGGAGACTATCGAGAATTACTACACAAACATTAGCCCACCGGATTGCTATGTTGTTAGCAAACTTGTGGGTCAGCCTGCTGCAAAGAAATGAGGAATAGCTGGGCTGAAAGTTCAGTGATTAGATTGTTCTTTTTGGTCCTTCAATCTTTTCTTCTTAAAAGATGTTCATGGAAATTTTATATCAGAGATTTTGACACATTGGTAGCCTACTCTCTCTCTCTCTCTCATTCTCCTCCTACTTGTATACCATTTACTGTTTTGTAAAGATCTTATTTGTTTCTATCAATGGCTGTCAGAGGCTAGAGCATTCAGTTATATTTCCCCCAACTTACATATAAAAGATAATAATCCCCCAACTTATATTTTCTTGTCATTACATTCTTCTAGCATCCCCATCCAGTGTATCTTGACATTCAACACCCTCGGCAGAAAGCAGCGAAAAAAAGTGCTGGCCCAGCATATAATGCCTCGAGCGGTGACCACCGTGCCGGCGGTAAATTGGGCGAAAACCTTGGTGGGAGCCCACCCCTAGTTTTTGCCAAACTGAGCTTTTGTATGAGCTTCACAGCGGCTGCATTTTTGTTGTATGTACAATGGGAAAGCCTTCTCAATGGTTTAATGTTAAGGGAACCTATCTGAGTTTACATGTGGGAGGTGGAGTTAGGATCGTTAGGCGGATGATCCAAGCTTGTGGTCGTGTAGCAACGGCGAAATATTTGTATGTATTTTATTTATGCGCATCTTTATGTATGTTTGTAGCGGCCAATCATAGCCGTTTGTTTTGGTTTCCTAGCTTGTAAGTTTGATTGTAGGGGATGATATCTGGGCATAGTAGAATTTGGAGAGTTGAGTTTGTGATCATTCCATGGTATCCATTCCATGGGTTCTAGTAGACATTCGAAGTCTACTACATCTCCTTCTCCTCCATTTTGTTGGTCGCAACCACATACATCTGCCGGCCACCCCTAACCCTGTCATCGGCAGCCCCCATCCTCTCCTCTTAACTGCCAAAATTCCCATATAGCCACCTCCTAATTTCAGTTATTACCACTAACAGACTATTGAAAAATGCATCTTACTCCCCTCCTATCCAATAACCGCCCACTAGTGCTTCGTTTGGCGCAGCGGTGGCGGTCGTGAACGTGGTGGTCATGAAAATTTCATGCATTTTATGCTCAAAACTAATTTATTTTCTTGGTAGCGGTCATGACCTTTGTCATGCCAAACATATATTTTATGATAATTGCATTTTTGACCAAACTCACCGTAGCAAATAAGTCGTGCCAAACGAAACCTAGATCTCCACTAGCTCTTCTTGAGTTTCCAATTTGAAGTAGCTAGAGGTGCAAAAAAGGCTTGTCGGACCTAAGCACCTTGGGTCTGGTTTTTTTGCTGTTGGACCCTGCTCAAACTGGGCTCGAGTTTTTTGCTGTTGGGCCTTGCTCAAATTGGGCCCAATCTAGGCTCGGGCCTCCCTAAATATAGCGGGGTTTGCCTAAGCCTAGTAAATTGGGCCCAGGTTAGGCCAGGTCTGGCTAGGCAGGCCCCCAAATTAGATATTTGGGGGCCGTTGTTGCCGCCAAATGGCAATAACAGGCTCAACAACGGTCGTTGTCTGCCAAAAGCAGTGGCTAGCTTCCTTTAGGCAGCAGACTTACTAGGCGGTAAGTGCCCAACGTTTTGCAAAAATAGGAGGCCTAGTGAGGCCTCCTGGGCCTGGGCCTAATCGGTCTCAGACCCAGGACGGGCAACCGAGCCTAGGCTTAATTTGCACCCCTAATTCCAACCACCATCATCTAGCCGGCCACCCCCTTTGCATCTCCACTTCATCATAGCTAGGGGGGTGCGAAAACCGCTTAAACTGACTGACTTGCCCAAACCGAATTGAAAGCCACATTGAACCGCTTTGTTTGGTGTAGGGAAAGTTTTTCATTTAGGATAACAGCCTCCCTCTCGATTTGATGTGATTTTTTATTTTTAAAATTTGAAGAAATCGCACCAAATCGAAATAAACTAATACCACATAAATATATTATCTTTAATCATTAGAGTTATAGAGCTTCTAAGCAAATGAGACGCGTATTATAGCATCCCTTCATAAAGTCCAAAATACTCGTGCTATCACCATCAAATTCGATAACTCCCACAGAAAAAAAAAATTATAGATTACACAGTTGATGAAGATGGAGATAATCCTATTCATTCAAATGGTCTTTTTTTAGGAAATACTGCAATTATGTGGATGTTGTGCATATCTAGGACTTAAAAATCATTCAGATTTATTATATTTGCATTGGATGTGTGATTTTCTATGCAACTAAAACAGTCATATCACGAAAATTGTAGTATCTAAAGATCTATTTTTAGCTTGTGATTGATTTTGTAGTATTTATATTTTAAAAATATATGTACTACACATTTTTTTCATGATAATATAACTCATGTAACTATATTTTTTTCCCAAATTTTACATCATATTTCACCTCACATTATCTTTTTAGTGTTTATGTATATCGCGTGCTAAAAACTGCACCAAAACCGCAACCGCACCGCAAAAAACCACATCAAATCGAAACTGCACCGCGTAATTTCAGTGCGGTGCGGTTTTGCTCGGGCCAAAACCGCGCCCTTGAGGTGCAGTTACGATTTGAGCCAAAACCGCACCGCGCACCCCCTTAGACATGGACTAAGATCACTCCAAAGTATGAGTTCAAGATTTTCTTAATATTTGTATTTCATTTTATTCTTAGGAAAAGCTAAAACTATTTGTTTCCCAAGGTTTTTGGTTTTACATGGGAAGACTCTATAGGTATTTTAAGCTTTGTTTGATCTACTCTTTAATTTGAATTGATTTCTCTAAGGTGCATGTTTCAACTACAATAGTTACTTGCATAAAAATCAGGTATAATGAGAAATAATTTTGTGCTTTAAAAATTATAATAAAACCAAAAACCGCCCCAAATCATCCAAATTATTGAACCGAATCAATCGATTTAGGTTTGGTTCTGTTTGGGAAAAAATAATCGGCCCTTTTTTATTTGGGTGTAAACCGAACCACTTGCACCCCTACTCATGGCCACCCCAGTTACATCAAGTCCTTTTGGAAGTCCAAATTAGTATGACAAACCTTTAGTTCAGCGATGGAATTGCTTCCACTATGCTGTCCAAGCCTAGAATCAACACCACACATCTTCATTATACCTCAATTATTCGTGTAGGTTCTAATTTCAAGTTATTAATACTCATATTCAGTGAAGAGCATATTGCTTGTGATCTAAATTCGTACAAGTTTGTTCAATTTTGATTTTACTTTAAAAGCCTATTCGCCGAGCATTTAATTGCAGCACTCTCTGTTTAATTTTAATTGGATCTTGTTTGTGCTACTAACGTCTAATCCCTAGTGTGAATATTTGTGAACGCTATTATTAAACCCAACATTTATTAATTCGTTGGATAATTATACGAACATTACATCATTTAGACCTATCTACAACACTACGCTTAAACCCGCTCACTACAGTTCCATTAGAACACGATTCTACTCTTTACTTCACATTTGTCCCGCGTAATAGAGCTTCTCATTTTATACTTAGTCTTCTTCTTCAGATGTCGGGAAAGAGCGTGCGAATGTGAGATAATTTGCTCACATGTTAAGTTATTTAGGAAATAATCTTTCTATATTTCATCCTTCTAGCTAAAACTGTAATGTTGGTATCGTAGTTTTAGAATCTTGCATGATAGCTTGAGTTTTATATTGCTAGGCTGTTGAATGATGAAAATAGATGTCGAGTGTTTGATCAAATTGATCAGGATTTGTAGAAACCAGGTTTAGGGGCTGTTTGGGCGGATTTTTTGGAGTTGCACCCCGCAGCTTCTCAAAAATCAGCGCCAAACAAAAATTAAGCCCCTCTACTCCCACCGCCCACAGCGCTAAAAAGCCATATACTTTCTGTTTTTTCGCACCGCGTTTACTACCACCGCCGCTATTCGCGATTATTCCCCACGGCGCCTTCCTTCTCTTTGCGCGACTAGGGTTTCGCCTCTTCTCATCGATCTCCCGTCCAGGCTTCGACGCATCCAGGAGCTCCTACCGCTGGTCCGACAAGATTTGCGTCATCTTCTTCCGAGCAAGGAGGGTTGGAAAAATGTAATAGATAATTTCAAAGCGCGCACGGGATTAACATATGATCGGGCACAGTTAAAAAATAAATGGGACCAATGAAAGAAGGATTGAAAGCTATGACGAGATCTAAAAAGAGGGGAGACTGGATTATGGTGGAATCCTACTAAAAAAAACTATTGACGCATCAGATGAATGGTGGAAAGAAAGAATATAGGTTAGAAGCAATATGTTAAGTTTGTCTTTTGGTTTTTCATCTATTTTATATTAACTTATATCATTTTTTTTAGATGTTGCCCGCCGCCAAAAAATTCGGATATGCAGGAATTGCTTCTGAGCTTGATGAGAAACTAGATCGGGATTTTAGCCATGTTGTTGCTAATGGTGAGGATGTTTGGACCCCTTCCACGGGATCATGCCACCTGCATTTGATCAACATGACGAACATGTTGTAGAGAATATAAATACGCAGACATTTACATCTGATGATATCAATTTTAGTGGCTAAAGTACACAAATAGTAGTGCAACAAGTTCCCAAGATTCAAAGAGATCACACAAAGGAAAAGCAATAGATAAGGGTAAAAAATAAGTTATGGAATTACATGTTGAACAACTAGTGGAGTCATTTAAAAGTGTTGCAAGTACTTTCTTTATGCTCACAAAGCCACCAAAATATCTATTTGTTGAATGAAGACTTGGAAGAGCTTGAAAAATATCCAAAAATATATGAAGATTCCCGTTTCTATGATTGGGCAACAGTTTTCCTAATGACGATGATTAACAGGGCTACATTTTTGGGCATACCATGTGGCAAAAGGCCTGTGTGGTTGAAAAATCGTTACATGCATAGTAGCGCTTGATTACCATGTTGCATTGTGTCAACTTCTGTTGTAGTATCTTGTATGTTGCGTTGTGTCAGTTTTTGTTGTATTAGTTTCTATCTGCGAGTTCCACATTGCATTCATGATGTCACTTCGTAGTGTTATTAAGAGAACCTTTGGTGTGTGGAAGAAGAAGTGAGGCGTACTGAGAAAGATGCCACAATACACATTTTCAAAACAGTATGTCATCGTTATGGCGATAATGACCCTGCATAATTATATTCGAAGGCACCCCTCACGTATGGATCGAGAGTTTATTGCATGTGATTTGGATCCTAACTTTGTGCACCGACAGACGTATGAGCATAGAGCAACTCGTAACCAAACCACCACTAATGCAAATCCAAACATTGACCATGTAACAATTGAAGGGATTAGAGCAAATGAAATGTCTGCATTACGAGATTTTATAGCCGACCAGTTACAAAATGATTGCAGATACAATATTTTTTTAGTGGTTAAAAATAATAAATAATTTACATCAGAAACAATGTATATATTTCTTCATTATTCAGGTAAACATCTTCGATGCAGAAATGTGGGGATCTAATGACGTAATTGCAAAATTAGCTGCAGTTTAATTTTATGATATCTGCAAACAATAATTTTTGACAGAAAATTTAAATTTTCATATTCAGTTGCAATTACTTTAGTTTTGAATAAGACACCACACAACTACTCTGTCAAACAGTATATGTCGTTTCTCTGTTCAAACAACACTGGTTCAGCAGATCTTTCAAACAGTTTCACTGCTTCTCTCACCACTCTCCAAAACAGATGATTTTTCCACCACTCTGCAAATCAATTGATTCTCCTGTCGCTGTAACTGAGTCCAATAGAGTCATTCATTCACGTTGGCACTATCATAATGATAGGGGCCCTGTCTCATCGCGTTCTTATTTTGAACCAAAACTTTTGTTGCTTTATTCTCGGGTGACCGAAATATTTGTTGTTATCTCGAGTGTGCTACCGAAAGCTTGGCTGAAATCTGAATGTAAGAAATCTGAATGTTGTCCTCTCTGAATGTGGTTACCCTTCCAAGGGTTTGTTTTCAAAAATTGAATATGGATTGTTTGAAGATTTAGAATTGAATATGATTTCTGATTGAGCGGATTTTTATTTTAATAGTAACTCTAGGATGATTTATTTTAGAGCAGTTATATTAGCGCTCCACTTATGTATATTAGCATCCCATAAAAAACATCAAATAACACATAAATTTTAATACCTTACTTATATACTCTCACCACAGCACTAACCCGCGACCCCCACACCCACACTCCTCGCTCATTGTTCATCCTCATTGTTCCCGACGATGATTATGTCGCTGACATCACGCCCCACCATCTATACCTCGGGCGACTCTTCCGACGGAGGCTGTGTCCATTTTCGGCGACAAATGTGGAAGCTCCATCGATTCTCGCGCGACGCAGGTTTGCTTCACCTCCAGCGTAGGCCATGTAAATCTGGTGGAGGTGCTAGGGTAAGCTTATGTTTTCTCCCTTAGACACTTCATTCCTTTCTCTACTATACTATCTTATGATTTCCGTTAATCCATAGGCCTCTACCGAAATTTGCAAGCCAGATTTCTAGTTGGTTTCCTTATCCCTTGCACTGGCGACTGCTGATACTGAAATAACAAGGATTATTGAGATATTTGATTTTTTTTTTTACTTTTGATTCAATTGTACAATGCTATATATTGTGATTTTATTTTTGTTTGAAGCTAGTATATTGCTAAGGTGTAGATGTTGTATTTTATGGTTTGAAATCAATGGATAAATTTTAATTTAATTTTTTTTTTACTTTTGCTTCAATTTTTTTAGATGCTAATGTGAAAATAGAATTTTTTGTGGTGCTAATATAATACGACGACTACTATGAATTATGAGATGCTAATAATATTGTTCTCTATTTATTGGATCCGGATCCCCTGGAGTTCGTGCGGGAACTCCAGGGGTGGAGTTTGCGTGATCTCGCGGCGAGAGCCCCCATATTTTTTTATATATTTTTTGTTTTTTTTACTTTTCCTCTTTTGTCTTCTAGCGGATAAATGATCTCGCTCATTGAATTGATGGAGTTGGGGCATCTTGCGCTGTTGGATTGAACTCCATCCCGGAGTTCCCGCACAAACTCTAGGGGATCCTGATCCCTATTTATCCAGAGCTATGTGTTTGCTATCCAGGTTGACTGAATATTTGAATAGCGCGGTCATTATTCATCCTACCCACCTATAATATTATCTGATATTTAATAAATATCACTCACATACTTTATTTAATTATATATATGTTTTGTCTAATTATTTATTATTCATGCATCCATATTCTATATTAATATTTTTATTATTAGGATAATTATTTTATATTGAATAACTCAACTTTAATGTAAATGCTTTCAATTAGAATCACACAACTTTGACTCTTAGAATTATATAATCTATGCTTATATTTGTAAGCCTAATATATTCACATTACATGAACATATCACTATATCACTCATCGGTGGACTCAAAAAAAAAGTGGGCGAAAAACTAATTTATTCGAAAAAATTTAATGAGTAAATATTAAAAATACATGTCTATATTATATTAATGTCATATTTTTTATTTTATGTTTATATTTTTTAATAAATTTTTTTACAATGCCTATTTTTAATGAACTTTTTTGTGCAATGTCTATATACAAAAATATACATTTCTTAATGAAGCTTTTTGTAAAACCAAATTCAGCAAAATTAAGATATCATGATTTGAACTCATAACTTTTCATCAAAAACTTAAATCTATAAGGACAAATTTTCAATATAGCCTTAAAATTAATCTAAAGTATAGAAATAGCCTTCGTTTAATAAGCATTCCCAATGTAGCCCCCTTTCGCAGATTTGGCAGACACGTGGGCCCGGGTGCAACATTGGTCGAGTGTTTAAGGATCACAGTTCTCTAAGCATACTAGGATTAACGATCAGTGAGCATTGGTCGAGAAGAATTAACAGAGGCTCTTATATACTCGCAGTAACAACTCACAGTGACGTTTATTTATTGAAAAAAATTTAGGTAGGAACGCACCTAAGTATTTCTCTTATTTCTGGACAACGGAATTGTTTTTTTCATAATTGCTGCATTTGCATTACATTCATAATTATAACATTTATAGTTAAAACATAATTATGTTCATCTAAGGAGCTTTATCCACGTTTATGTTCAAAACTAGTGTTTTTTCTTGATGGCGGTCACAACCATTATAATGTCATTCTCATTAAAACAAATAGCGAGTAATTCATTACAAAAGTCATTCCCATTAACATTCTCAAAATAAACTAAATACACATCTAGTGCATTCTCAAAACATCAGATAACGTCAAAATTAAAACAAAATTACTGAGAAACAAATCATCCAAAACATCTGAAAACAGCGAACGATTTTTTCCTTGCTATATCTAGTGCATCCCTTCATAAAACCTGCAAAAAATTAAAAGAAACATTATTACAAATATAGTATTAGATAATTAAAAGAAACATTTCAAAATCAAATACATTCTTACCTTCGATTTTCTGGATTTGCGGGGCATGTTGCTCGATTGTGTCCCAATTGTTTACAAATAACACATTTTCTATTACTACGATTAATGTGTTCATCCATTGTATTATGATGTCAACGAGTTTGAGAGCGTCCAGTCCTTCGTATTAAAGTGGGTGGTTGAAGCTCAATAATACATCGTATTGCGTCTAATGGTTGTCACCCTGTAATAACTGGAATACCATGAAAATTTTCGTTGTACGTATTTTTGTAACAAGATATTATATAAAAGTCTGATATTATCTGCTCATGTGAACAACGTATAAATGCAAGTGAAACAATTATATGAGCACAAGGGACATGATATAAGATCATACTATGACAACTGCAGGAACATTCATCATCAGTGAGCAGTATATGATGTGCTATATTTTTGCCATCGTAGCATAAAAATTCAGTGTGATTTATCTGGACTAGCCTACGTAAATTTCTTGCAGTTGCTTCTCGGTTACCTAGCATTGTCAATATTTTATGCACAAATCTAGACACTGCATCACTTTCCCATTTTAGCGCATCTTCACCTCTTTTACGAAATAATGCAATACAGTGATAAAATGTAGCTGATACAAATGCTTGTATGGGCAACCCTCTCGCTCGTTTAAGTACTCTATTGAAACTTTCGCTCGCATTTGTCGTCATAGTGTCATATCTAGCGCCACCATCATATAATAAAGTTTATTTTTCAACATCCCTAGCCACCAACCAATCACATGCTCTTTGATCAACAATTTTAATGCGTTCCATATTTTATGTAAATGTTACAAAATCTGATGCATTGCCCGTCCAATACATTTTTATCACACAATACATCAATTCCATTCAAACTAAAACCTCTAATAGCTTTTTTAAAATTTTCACGCAAGTGTCGCAAACAGTGCCTTTGTTTTGCATATGGAAGCTCAGATGCAACTCCACGAATTAAGCCTGCATGTTTGTCATTGATAATACAAAGATTTGGACGACTAGCAATAATTAGAAGCAACTCTTTCAACCGATTTAAAAAACCATTCTCACGATTCATTACACTCTGACTCAACAACAACAAATGATAACGGAAAAAGTCCATTATTAGCATCTATACCAACGGTTATCAACATAGTACCTCAGAAATGACCAATAAAAAAGTTCCATCATGGCTAAGAACGGGACGACAATTAGCCCATCCTTCAACTGAGGGTCCGAAAGCCCAAAACAATCTTTGAAATTTATTGTTTGCAGAGGTATAAACATCAAAAACTGTACCGGGGTTAATACATGCAAATTGTATCTAGATATCAGAGTAGAATTTTATAAGACTCAGACCAACCCCCAAAATAGTTTTTATTGCTTTCTGTCTGGCGTCCCATGCCTTTTTGTAGCTCGTCATGATATTAAATTTTGCATTTATCCGGCCTCTTATCTCGCTCGGTTTAATGTCTATTTGTGTCCGAAGTACGGGAGTAATAAATCTCGCAATAAACATTATAGTGCACTGTTTGTGATCATTTTGTGCATATATGCGTGCTAGATATTTTGGAAATCAACCAAACACCTCTCTGTTTTTTGGAAACAATAGTCATTAGTTTCCATGGTCATGGTCGACTAGAATGCATGTTCTCTAAGCATACTAGGACTAATCAGCACTGATTTGACTGAAATATTTTAAATTTTACATGATTCTGTATAGACTATGCACCTATAGTGCAGTGCATCTCCCATTTTTTTCTAAAAAGATCTAACTTGTAAATCGAGAGGTATTAAAAAGTATATGATTTGGTTATATTATGAATATTCTCCATCAAAATCTTCTTCAACCGCCCAATCTTTTATTGTTCTAGCAAATTGAATGAATGAATTATCAACGATTATGCGATCAACCCAACTATGATCAACTGAAATTGATCGTTCAAAGATTTCTTTAACTCTACTTTGAGTTTCAAAAATATTTTCATCATCATTATCAAACGAGTCGTCACTGCTGTTATCGTCCATTTCATTTAGATCAATATTTAATCCTTGTTGTTGATATACTTCGCACTCATCAAGTTCAAATTCAACACCATCAGACATGATTATGACACATCAAAATAACTGAATTAAAAAAATTATTAGCATCAAAAAATAAACTAAACGTTTAAATTATTATATAAATAAAACAAAAAAACTAAACATTACCGAATTAACTATATATTATTAAAAAAATAAAATATTTATTAATAATTAATAACTCATCTATTAAAACAAAAAAAAAATATTTAAAATATTAAATAACTAAAATGCAAACAGATTGTAGAGATAGCAAATCATTGGGTAAAGAAATGCAATTCTATTTTGAGAGATTTGTTTTAAGGCTATATGATTTATTTTATAGGCTTTCACACATGTAAAAAAAACCCGCATGCAGTGTGAGATTAAATTTTGTTATTATGTACAAAAAAACCCCACAAAAATCCATGTTTAGGGCCCGCCGAGACAATTCTTCTCCTTAAACACTGACGAATGCTGCACCCGGGCCCACGTGCCTGTCAAATATGCAAAAAAGGGCTATATTGAGAATGCTTATTAAGCGAATATTATTTCTATACTTTAAATATATTTTAAGGCAATATTGAAAATTTGTCCAATCTATAACCACTATGCCAACCTTGATTTAATGAAATTTTAATGAATAGTTACAATATATAATATATTTAAGGCAAAAAAAAATAATTGATTTCTAATAGTACATAAAAAAAATCAGTGTCAGCGACCATCCACACCGAGCCTTATGTAGGCACCCTTGATTTCACTAAAGCATATGTTTCTTTTAATAATAGTAATTGCTTTGTAAATATAATTAAGAATAAATAAATCTTTTACTAAACCCCTTATAAAAGTATATCAAGTGTTTGGCGCGGGGTTGTTGCTCCGGTCAATTTGGATAACAACATAAAATGTATTTGAGATGACAATTGTGACAATCACCAAGAAAATAAATCTAATTTTGAATATAAAAGTAGATGGAATCCATAGACGAGGTCAACTATTTACGAATTGTTCATAACCATCGCGTTCACGACCGTTACCACCGTGCCAAACCGCTCCAAATCTAAATATGTGAGGTAATTCTTTTGTAAGAAAATATATTTTGGCTTCGTTTGGCGTGGTGGTCGTGACCATGAACGCGGTGGTTATGAACCGTTGTTCGTGAACGGCCAACCTCATACAAGTAACTTCATCCATTTTTATGTTCAAAACTAGTTTTATTTTCTTGGTGGCCATCAAAATGCATCGTCATGCCAAACATTCATTCTATGACCGTGGCAATTTTATCCAAACTCCCCCAGCAAATAAATTTGCATGTCTAGCCTTCATCTTGTAGCTTTATAAGAAGTAAATTTGCATGTCTAGCCCTGATTAATCGTGTCATAGTTTAGTGTTTAGGCTTTATAAATCCGCCTGCAGTTAACAACGCTAAAAAAAAAATCAAAGAGTACTATCATTCCCACTCAAGATCAATTAAAATAATAAGATATTTTCATTTCTTTTATATTTTTTAACCAAATTTTGGCTATTCGCACACCAATTTCTACGAGTTATTACGCGCATTTTGAAAATACGCCTTGTACATGAATTTTTAAGAAAAGTGTTCAACACGAAAATTGTAGATCTCGTCGAGATCTACAATTTTTGTTGAACACTTTTCCTAAAAATGCACGTTAAAAGCATATTTTCAAAAATTCGTTATAGTTACGATCAGTTTTGAAAATACGTCTTGTGCGTGCATTTTTGAGAAAATTGTTCAACACGAAAGTTGTAGATATCAACGAGATCTACAATTTTCGTGTTGAACACTTTTCCTAAAAATGCAACGACAAGACGTATTTTCAAAAGACGTGTAATAACTCATAGAAATTGGTGTGCTAATAGCCAAAACTTGTGTGCTTATAAAAATTGCCTTTAAATAACTAGTGCAATATTGGGTATCTCTTTATTCTTCAGGCATTGATATCAAATCTTTTTTGCATAATTGCATATTGCACCGCTATTTTTTGAATTTACAAAAACTCCTTTGTAAATTACATTTCATAACATTCATGCTCAAACCTCCCTTGTAAATTACATTTCATAACATGCATGCACAAATCTCCCTTGTAAATTACATTTCATAACATGCATGCACAAAGTTTACCCTCATGCTTTCCTCAAGGGGATATTTTTGTTCATGCATGTTCTGAAATGTAAACTAACAAAAGAGATTTCTATAATTTCAAAAGATAGAAAGGCGCAAACTATAATTTTGCAAACTTAGGGAAGGTTTCAGTATAAGAATCTATGATAAAGAGAGGTAAACAACATAGGCTCTGTTTACCCGGGAAGTCGCACTAGCCGGCGAACACAGATATCCAAAAAAAAAATCAGCATTTGGGCAAAAAAATAGTTGACATTAGACTGCAGTTGCTCGAACAAACGCCATGGCAGCCGGACACCAAGCGCCGCGGTGCCCGATCTCAGTCCAGGACACGATAACCCCAAAATGATGCAACAAATGCTCAACTTTGTCCAATTAGGTCTGATTAACCCAATATTTTTCTCCAAGTTAAAAACCAAACCAGCAATAAAACCTAATCAGTTGCACATCATGTTAAAAGCATCTTACCCCCATCCAATTCCTGAAACAAAATAGTTCATGCCAGACAAAAACACAAACTAGAATAACAGAATCTTAACCATGATCTCAACAAACTCATCTAAATCTGGAAGTTCGATATAAATATTCAGAAGGTACATAGATTGTACAGCTACTCATTAAGACCGAGGAGAATGATACCTAAGAAGGCGCATGTAGAGTGCGAGTAGAAAGCCGAGCGAGCTATTCCTTGGACGATTTGTTAATGAGGGACTTGTGGATGTGGGGTATGACGCCGCCTCCCGCAATGGTGCCTTTGATGAGCGTGTCCAGCTCTTCGTCCCCCCGAATAGCGAGCTGCAAATGCCTCGGCGTGATGCGCTTCACCTTCAGATCCTTGCTCGCGTTGCCAGCGAGCTCGAGCACTTCGGCCGTCAGGTACTCCAAGATCGCGGCGCAGTATACAGCAGCAGTCGCTCCGACTCTTCCGTTCGCCGCAATGCGCGTCTTAAGCAAGCGGTGAACGCGGCCAACGGGGAACTGAAGTGAGGCAGGAAAGTAGTTCTTGTCTAAGCATATTATGCATAATTTATTCAGAAGATAAAAGAACCATTTATTCAGAAGATAAAAGAGAAATATTTAAATGAGGTTTTCCTTTTTCTCGTAAAATCTGATTGGACGTAGAGTTTGAAGACCCCTAAGAATTAGTTATTGCGGTGAGTTTGTCTAGGCTTTGTGAGCCCAACTACATTTGGATCAGGGTGACTATGCAACCATAAGCGTTGTTTCAGGGAATCAGGCCAGAAGAACCGAGGGTAACCAAACCCCACAAATCCGACGTTTGTCTATGCAGAGATGTCCGATCGACGTGCAAAAAAGTTATGGTATAACTGCGACGAGCACTATGCTCGCGGCCATTGCTGCAAATGGCTATTTTACTTGGACATTGAGCACACCGGCCAAGTCGGCATTGGGTGAATCTGACACAAGAATTTGATCTACCTCTGAGCTTGAGGACAAGCTCATTTTGGAAGACGGGCTCATGGGCTTCATGCTAAGTTATCGTTATTACCTTTATTCTTCATGTCTATGATTTGTCCTTTATGTATTAAATGATGAGTAATTAAGAGATTGTTAGTTGTTAAGAATTGTTAAGTGTCATTAATGTCATGTAAGTCTATTTAAGGCATAAGATGTTTGAATGAAGTAAATATTGAGTCTATTTTCTTGTCCTTGAATGAGACTATTGTAGCGCTCTCTCTCCCAAGCACACTACGCCTAGATAGCCACGGTTGCAGCTCCATAATATCCTCCTCCGACATCTCCACCTCTGGCCACCACCCGACGAAGCGACCAAATTTTGAGTGTATAATAGGAACTAGAAAGAGAATGCTTGAATCAATGAACCACGGATAAAATCCGGAGCGAGCTCCGGCCAACTCTCGGAGGCTGGTTCCTCCGAAGAGCTTCTCTTTAATGAGAACCCAAAAGACCAATGATCAAAAGATAACCTAACTCCCCAAAACCACCTCTTTATATAGGCAGGGGGGCTCACATCAACCCTAATAACCTTTAAAGAAAATACTGATACTAATACTAATAATGAAACGAGCGCGTGTAACAATACACCCAGTCAGAAAAACGACCTTGACCCCAACGTCGGCACGCCGCCTGCCGATCAGTAATGATATGCACGCGGTTGGGATGTCGTCGATGTGCCTGGGGGGTCTCCTGGTAGTCCGTCTGAGAGCAACAGGGCGTCAAAGTCGGCGGCGGTGAGCGTGGCCACATCGTCGCCGATGAGGACCCGACACTCCTTCACCGAGCACGCATGACCAGGAGAGTAGGGTTGCTTGCAGCGGAAGCACAGACCCTTGCTCTGTAAGTCGGTGTACTCCTGATTGGTCAGGCGGTGTGTAGGGACATGCCGAGTGTTGGTTGGACCCATAATTGGTGGTCGGGGTAGGGGAGGTGGCAGAGGTGGAGGTTTGGGATGGGATGGGTCGAGAAGTAAGGTTGGGAGGGATGCCTGGAGGAAGGTGAAGGGTACGGAATGTCGCCGGGCGTCGCGAGGAATTCCGCATCCACAAGGGGGGAGAGGTTGATGGCTTGGTGGACCGTTAATGACTTGAGGGTGCGGAGATGGGAGCGGAAGTGGGGTTGCAAGCCGTTCATGAAGAACCCCAAGTAATGGTCTGGGGGGAGTCCGGGAACATGGGTGACCACTTCCACGAAGGCATCGATGTACGAGTCAATGGAGTCGGTGTAACGGACCCCACAAAGTCGCTCGATCATGGGGGCCGAAGTAGCGGTCGTCATACCGCTGAATCAGGGCCTCGGTGAGATCTGTCCATGTGAGGTCGGGAGAGGTCTGGCGTAACCAACAGACCCAATGGAGGGCAGACCCTTCAATGCCGATAAGTGCGGTGGAGACCCGTTGAGTCGGAGGGGTCTGGTGGATGTCGAAGAACTGTTCGCCGCGGGCAATCCACCCAAGGGGTCAGTCCCGTTGAAGGTGGGAATGTCAGGTCCACGGTACGGTGGAGTCGGTAATTCCACCACTGCGGGTGTATCGGGGATCATAGTGCAGGGGGATCCCACAGCAGAGGCGGTAGGAGGCCCGGAGTGCTGGCTAGGCTGTAAGTTCTGGAGCATGGTCAGAATCGAGGCGAACTGTTCGGTATGTGCCTCGAGGCGAGCGTTGATGGTGGAGAGGGAGTGTTCGAGGGCTTCCACGCGGGATTCCATCCTCCCCTTTGGCATATGAGGATGCACGAGGGATAGAGCGTCGCAGGAGAGTGTCGGAGAGGGCGGAGATGTGCGGGCTGGCGGCGAATAGTGGAAGCAGGCTGCCGCAGCGGCGACAGGATCTGGCGGATGGAAGGATCTGGAGGTAGGATGCCGAGCGGAACGACGGATCGGTGCGGATCCGGCGGGTGCTGAGGCGGCGCTGAATCGAAGGGGCTGGCGGTGCGATGCGCAAGCGAAGGGGCTGGCGGTGCGGCGCTGAATCGAAGGGGCTGGCGGTGCGGCGCTGAATCGAAGGGGCGAGCGGAACGATGGATCGAAGTGATCGACGGATCGACTGCGGTACGCACGACGCAAGGATCGACGAATCTGGCGGTTGCGTCGCAGGGAAGGCACGGGGTGGCACGCAAGGATCGACGGATCTGGCAGTTGCGTCACAGGGGAAGGCACGGGGCGGCACGCAAGGATCGACGGATCTGGCGGTTGCGTCACAGGGAAAGCACGGGGCGGCGACTGCGGTTACGCACGACGCGACGGCGTGCAGTGCGGTGTCGGATCGCGGAAGCGGACTGCAGGAGCTCTCAGACAGCAGAGAGGAAGACTCCGGCGGCTGCAGCAGCGGGCGGAGCGGCAGGTCGGACCAAATAATAGGAACTAGAAAGAGAATGCTTGAATCAATGAACCACGGATACAATCCGGAGCGAGCTCCGGCCAACTCTTGGAGGCTGGTTCCTACAAAGAAATGAGAGCCCAAAAGACCAAGGATCAAAAGATAACCTAACTCCCCAAAATCACCTCCTTATATAGGGAGGGGGGGCTCACATCAAACCTAATAACCTTTAAAGAAAATACTAATACTAATACTAATAATGATACGAGCGTGCGCGTAACAGTGTACTTTGGTAGATCAGAGTTCTGGGTAGATGATAAAATGCACAGTAAAAATGCAGAATTCAAAGAAATGTCTCTGTTTGGCACTCCACCTGGGCAGTGCGCTTAGGTTGGACCGTGTTCGGGTGTGCACACCAAACCTGGGGAATTATCGGATCCACGATCTGAAGGCCAACAATAACGGTTTCGTGCCAGCTGGGAGCAGGGGAGCCCCTCTACGTTCCTCGTTGCGGCATTAATAAGTTCAATGCGAGAGCACCAAACAGAGACTTAGTCCTATTTATTCCAAATGTGAAAATTTCATAAAACTTGTTAATTGATCCTTTCCCTAAAATAATCACATAGGATGGATAATCATATTGGATAAGAAAGGTCACAACAACTAGTATACTACTTCAATTTTAGAACCTAACACAATTATTCTAATAAAAATGGAGATTAAATATATATCAGAGAATTAAACCAAAATATGAAGCATATACATTCTATCAAATATTCTTCACATAATCTCTAACAAATTAGTATACTTCAAAACATCGAAGTAGAACAATTCATCAGAGGGAAAATAAGAACAATAGAATGCATCCAATTATTGCAGCAGAGGAAACAAGGCAATGGAATTGAAGCACTGAAAGCAGATTAATGACAGAAGGAATAGAGGGGCTCTAGTCATACTAAATAAAATGTTATCATGATGCCTAAACAGTTGTTAAAATTTTTCCAGTAAACTAATATTTCTTGTGAGATATTTGTTCCAGTTATACTACGACGCCAAATAAATGATATATAAATATTTTATTTATACCACATTAAAACGAAAAAGTTGGGTTGACAGTGGCCCTCAAATAGAACTATCAAATGAATCTGAATCCTTCAATTCTGATCACAAGATTTTTTTTAAACATACTAGTGTAAAATAAAAAAAAAATTTAAATACATACAACAAGTGTAAAATCAAAAATATGTCTTTTGTAGATACTAGTGACCTTGCACAGAGTCACTCCATGCACAGTGTCCGGCTATAGTGCTCGGTTGTCGCTCAAGTGACCATCAGTGGCGTAGTCGCACACTGCCCATAGGGGGACACGTGCATAGTTGCTAGTAACATTTTTAAAAAATTCAAAATTTGCATGTGCAACTTTCATGACACTGGTAGTAACGCGGGTAGTGTTCTGGATCGAAAAGGTGCAGGGGCGGCTGGTGCATTTGGGTGTTATCTTAAAAAATCAGCTCCAAAAATGGCATTTTGGGGCCAAAACAGTACATGGACAAGTCAAGTGACGGGTCATTCCCAACGCTCATTTCTCTATCACATTACAGACAGCAACTGTTCAAACTCCAACACTCTCCCAAACAGAGTCTTAATTACATGTTGTTTAAGAAACATTACGTGTGTACAGGTATTAATTATATTATCTATTTAACTGGTGATTATATACACCACTGAGGGCCTGCTATTTCAAACTTATCCAAATTTATCTAACATACAAACAGATAGTTTATATATTGAATAAAGTGCTAACAAATTTATGAGGCACTTAAAAATTGAAATAAACAGACCCTCTCTAACAAAACAAACACATCACCATGCGGGTATTGCACAACATGAGATTTTTGTAAAGGAATGTTACATTGCACAAGAAGCTGCACTCATTGCACAAGAATCTACATGCATTGCACCTGCTGTGCACGAAGTAGTGTTTACAGGTATCAAGTGAAGTAAGGAAGTCAGTTAAGGAGAAGATGAAGCTAGGATTTTTCAAGATACATGCCCTTAGCCTTCCTCTCTGCTATTTATAGTAGAGTTCATTACAAACCTCCACCAAACCAGTTTACACAAATTAATTTAGTTCTAGAACCGAACCAAATCTAGCACCCACTACTTACCTAATGGTAAAAAAAATCTTGAGAATCAAGGGTGTCCTATAATCTGACTGGTCATCTATTAGGTCTACTTAGCTATATTAAGGTTACAAATTATGAGTCGAGGTACTTACTGAAAAGGTTCTTTTTGGACTTACAGATAATTTTTGATTTTAAATAATAATTTTGTTTTTGAGTTTGTTAAGTTTGAATTCAATGTGAGGATCTAATTATATTTAAACAAATAGCAAATAACAAACTATACCACTTTATAAAATATGTTTTCTAATTCAAGCAACCAAATTGGACCTAGGGGAACTTTCTCAACTAGTAAGCAAACGGCTTTGAGGTTGTGATGTACAGGTGTATCCGTCCAACTCTGAGGGAGCTGAACTTTAACTCAAAAACAAAATAAATGTCAGCTAAAGCTAAATTTGAGAAGAGAAAGGGATGATCGGTTTTCAGTCAACTTTTGACACAAACAGGGTAGATTATTAAGTTTGGAGGGGAAAAAACTAGATACAATTGAAACAAGCTTGCACATCCATTCTTGAGAGCTTGTTCCCTCTGAGAACTCATCTCCAAATGAGAGAAACCAAGAATCCAACAAGATGTCCCCGCTGTACTCCCCTAAAGGGGAGAAACAAAATGTTATGTGCCCCGGTTTGGGACCTTCTGAGCGGCCGGAGAAGGGAGAAGTCCCTCAATGATTTGGAGTGCCTCCTAGCTCGGAATGGAGCTATGGTGTTGAAATGGTGGAATGGGGCCGCTGCTGGCAAGGGGAAGGGCACCGTTAGGGTTGGCGGAAGTGGACAAGGGGGGTGAGAGATAGAGAAAAAGATGAGAGAGATAGAGAAAGAGATTATAATTTGTCATCTCTAACCAAGTACACCCACCAAGGAACCGGTCCAAGCAAGATGCCCCCACTTGGGCTTAAACACGTGGGAACAAAATATGCGCGGTAACATACACGCTAAACCTTCTAGTAGATATAATCAAAAGTGCGTGCACGAACAAAAGCTATAATATGCGAGCGAACGATGCGGAACGGCCTCATGCGGTAGTGGCGTGGTTGCGGCGGTGGTACGTCTGACCCAATCGTGGATCCGTAACATCTCCTTCCCCGTCAGAAGTCAGCTTGTCCTCAAGCTGAGTGGGCAAGGCGACGAGAGGAACTGCCGGCGGCTCGCCTATGAACCGTTTCAGATGTGAGACATGGAAGACATCATGGATGCGCGTCGCAGGAGGAAGGCGGAGTTGGTAAGCTACCTCCCCAATACATTGGAGGATCTGGAACGGGCCATAGAAGCGTGGAATCAATTTGTTGGGAGTGGCCGCTGCCTGCATGGAGAGATGTCGGTAGGGGCGGCGTTTGAGCCACACCCATTCGCCAATTGCAAAAGAGACGTCGCGGTGCCCGCAATTGTATGTCGTCTCCATCCAATGTTAAGCATTGAGTAGGTGGTCCCGGGCCACGGCGAGGAGCTGGTCACAGTCCAAGAGCTCGTGGTCCACGGTTGTGAGAGTGGTCTGTCCACGCCCGTAGGTAATAAGAGGGAGAGGGTCTTGGTCGTCGACCAAGTGAAGGGGGTTGTCTGAAGCATCGTGTGGTACGACGTATTGTAACAATACTTCACCCATGGAAGCCATTTCACCCAATCTTTTGGATGGTCTCCCGTCAAGCAACGTAAGTACATTTCAACCGTGTGGTTGACAACCTCGGTTTTGTTGTCCGATTGTGGGTGGTAAGCCGAGGAGAAGGTCAATTTAGTGCCGCTCAGGGTAAAACATGTCGAGAATAATGAGAAAGGCTTAGGCTCCACAAAGGAGACCAATAATATATATATATATATTTCCAATATTACAATATTGCTCATACACCATACACGTATTACACAATAATTATAACTCCAATACTTCCCCTCAAGCTGGTGCAAAGATGTCAATCATGCCCAGCTTGGAAATGGTCAAATCAGACCGAGTAGGACCAAGAGCTTTAGTGAAGGCGTCAGCAACCTGGTCAGCCGAGGGGACAAAAGCAGGAAGAACAGTCCCAGTACGAACGTGATCACACAGAAAATGAACATCCATCTCGATGTGCTTGGTGCGCTCATGAAGCCCTGAATCCTGGGTAAGTAGGAGAGCTGACTTATATCACAGTAGAGAGTCGAGCCAGCAACAAGAGATAGGACAAGTTCAGTCAGCAGCGATCGGAGCCAAACCAATTTAGTGACGCCATGTGCCATGGCGCGGTGCTCTGACTCAGCCGACGAGCGAGATACGATTGGTTGTTTCTTACTCCGCCATGAAACAAGATGATCACCAGGGAAAACACAGAGACCAGACGTGGAGCGTCGATCGGTCACAGAGCCAGCAAAATCTGCATCAGTGAAGCAGGAGAGAGCAGAGGCACTATCCGCCCGATAGAACAGTCCAAGACCAGGAGTGCGCTTAAGATAGCGAAGAACACATCGAGCAGCCTCAAGGTGAGATGTCCTGGGAAAGTGCATAAACTGGCTGAAAACGCCCACTGAGAAGCTGATGTCGGGCCTAGTATTAGTCAAGTATATCAAGCGGCCAACTAGACGCTGGTACTGAGAGGGGTCTGGTAGAGGATCACCAGATTCAGCATGAAGGCGATGGTTGGTATCCATAGGAGTACTCGCAGGATGACACCCAAGGAGACCTGTGTCCCGAAGAAGATCTAAGGTGTACTTGCGCTACGAGATGGAGATACCCTGTCGTGAGCGAGCAACTTCAATCCCAAGGAAAAAACGAAGGGGTCCAAGGTCTTTCACCTCGAAGACAGAGCATAGCGTAGCTTTCACCTCAGAGATGCCAGAGGGGTCATCCTCGGTGAGAATAATATCGTCTACGTAGACCAAGATAATGGCACGACGGCCCTCTGGAGTGGCACATAACTTCAATAAAACGTTCCTTCCAAAAATGATTGGTGAACACCTTATCGAGGTTGGAAACAATGCTTTACGGCATGTCATGCAAACGGAAGATGTCTGCGAAGAAGATTTAGTTAGGGACCAACTCGGAGGTCGCCGGAAGAGTAGTCGGAGGTGGAGATAACGGAGGCGGAGATACTACAGAGCTTTGACCGTGGCTGCCTATGCGGGGCGTGCTCGAGAGAGAGAGAGCTTCCAATTATCTCTTTTAGGGTTGGGAAAATAGACTTTATTCATACCAATACAAGACCCACTGAATCCTTTAAATAGGACTTACAATCAACATCAAAATGAAAGACATGAAAGGAAATAACGGCAAACTTGGACATGCGACTAAAAAGGACATCTCATAACACAAGACATAAATAACGACAACATATAAGGACGCGACTCTTATGGCATAATAAATGTATATTATGAAATAATTAATACTAAATAACGCCATAAAAGGACCCGTAACATCTCTTCGCCTTGCAAAATGAGCTTGTCCTCAAGCTCGAGGGAGATCAATGGTGTTCGCGTCAGCCGATACCCTCATCATCAGAGTCCTCGACGTGCAGATAGAAAAGTCGTTTGCACCTATGGTCGCGAGTATACTGGTCGTCGCAGTTGACACATAAGCCATTGGCGCGCCGTTCCATCATCTCGTCCCGAGATAGTTTCCGGACTGATGGGGATGGATGTCCCTCTGAATGACCTGGTTGAATGCCCGTGTTGGTGGCCAAATAGACTTACTGTGCCAGTTGGAGGCGACGGTCACATATCCTAGCCAGACGCACAGCAGTCAGTAAGTCTGGAGGAGCCTCAAATTCAACATCAAGTCGCAGGCGATCGCGAAGTCTGGCGGTGAAGTTGCTGACCTGCATCTCCGGGGAAAGCGTGACGTGCGCCAGAAGAAGTTGAAACTGGTTCAGATAGTCGTCCACGGAGCCCGTCTGGCGTGGTGTTGTGAGGGCACCAAGGGAGTTGCTGTGAATGGGAGAACCGAAAAACAAGTTGCAAAATTGTTTGAAGTCGTCACACATTAGGCTCGGCTGATCAATGAGGAGACGAGTGGCCCAAAGCAAGGCCAAGTCGAGAAGGTGGAAGGAGGCCAGAGGGAGTCGTTCAGCTGCCGATGTTTGTTAAGAATTGTTCGCACCTAGTGAGACAGCCCAAGGGATCAGTTTTCCCATCGTAGGTGGGGAATTCCAACTGGGTATAACGCGGCTGAATGACGGCTTCAGGGCGTAAGAGGCTCTGCGGTGGCGGCTCATGGCGGATGATCGGCGGTAGCGTAACTTGACTGTTGCTGACGTGATCCATGGGTGTAGTAACAACAGGAAGGGAGGCGATCAGTTCATTAAGTCTGGCGGTGATAGTGGCCATGTCGTCCCGATGTCGGGTTTCGGCGTCCCGAAAGTGTGCTTCCATGGCGGTCATGACAGTCTGCAGCACGTCCTGGAGAGCCGTCCTGAAGTCTTGCGAGTCCTCCATCGGTTGACTTGCCTGCCGAGAGATCGAGAGGGTGATTGCACGCCTAGAGTCGTTGGAGGCGGCTGAATTTGTGTTGTCACGAGTGCCACGTCGTCGCCCAATGGTGGCGACACAAATTCGAGTAGAGTGTGGATTGTGTGCTTGATCAGGAACGAATTAATTCCCCACGCTCGGTCGGAATACACGGAAATTAATTCCTGCAGCTGTCCAGAAGGCGTGCGGACAGAAGGAAATTATTTCATGGTGAGCTGCTTTCGGTTCAATCGTCGGATGCGACGGTGAAAGAACAGGTCGTCGGATGAAAGGCTAGGGTCGATGGAGATGCCCGATGCCGACGATGATGGAACAGGAACGGCTGCAGGCAAGCATCAATCAAGAGTGCATCGAGGAAGAGACGACAGCGAAATAACCAACGGCGACTCGACGATCAAGCGTACCTCGTGTGGCTTCAACGCTGGAGGAACGTAGGCTGCTCAACGATGCTCCAAGATTTCTTCATAGGCTGCTCTGACTGAAGCGTAGGAGCGGCGGTGTGATGTTGTCGTGGATTGCGGCAGGGCTGTCGGCGGAAGAACAATGAGGAAAGAGTTTTGTCTCTGATACCAAGGTGTTAGGGACTGACTCAGAGGTCGTCGGAAGAGTAGTCGGAGATGGAGATGACGGAGGCGGAGATACTACGGAAGCTTGACCGCGGCTGCCTATGCGGGGCGTGCTCAAGAGAGAAAGAGCTTCCAATGATCTCTTTTAGGGTTGGGAAAATATATTTCTTTATTCATACCAATGCAAGACCCACTAAGTCCTTTAAATAGGACTTACAATCGACATCAAAAGGAAAGAACATGAAAGGAAATAACGACAGACTTGAACATGTGCCTAAAAATGACATCTCATAACGACACGGCATAAATAACGACGCCCTATAAGGACGCGACTATAATGACATAATAAATGTATATTAGAAAATAATTAATACTAAATAACATCATAAAATGACCCGTAACAGATTTGGGCCACCCGTTCGACAATGAGAGGGCGGGAGAGAGCGATGAAATGCACCCCTTTCGAGAAGTGATCTACTACCACCATGATCACATATTTTCCCTTGGCTAAGGGAAGCCCCTCCACAAAATTCATTGATACGTCCGCCCAGATTTGCGTGGGAACTGATAGAGGTTTCAAGAGACCGGCTAGGAGAAGGTAGTTTGACTTTTGTTGTTGGCACATCGGGCAAGCCACTATGAAGTCCTGCTCCTGTCAGCGGAGACCCTTCAAATAAAACTCGGGGCGAATGTAGTGGAGTGTTTTGTGGATGCCTTCATGTCCCCGATTGTTGTTGTCCGCTAGAATCGGGTAGATGGAGGGAGATGCGAGTTCCAAGTACAGCCGTCCCCTATAGAAGATGAGCCCTTCATGCGTGGTCCATGCAGGCGATAGAAGGACTTCGACGGCGCGGTGAAGCAGTTCAGTGAGGGTCGGGGATTGAGAAATCTCATGGCGGATGGTTGCTAGGATGTCGGCCTTCGGGCTTGAGAGGGCACAAAGGACCGCCTCTGTGTCGGAGTCACGGTGAGAATGAGCGTTCGCAGCGCGGTTCAATGTGCCGACTTTATATTCCATGCGGAAATCGAATCCCAACAGCTTGCTCACCCAACGTTGATGCGGTACCGTGGTAAGGCATTGCTCCAATAGGTATTTCAAAAAATGATTTGTGCGCACGACGAAGGAGCGCCCCCAAAGGTAGGGCCGCCAATATTGGACGGCTTTGGCGAGGCCGATCAATTCTTGTTCGAAGGCTGGAAGTATCTGATGATGTTGGGCAGTACGCCGACTGAAATAGGCGAGCAGGTGCCTGTGCTGCTGCAAAACCGCATCGCACCCATTAGCTGTGGTGTCGCATTCGACATTGAATTCCTCGACGAAATCGGGCAAGTGCAGGATCGGGCAGACAAGAGGGCATGTTAAAGTTGGAGGACGGCGGCCTGGGCAATCTCCCCCATGCGAACGCATTCCGGCGGAGAAGGCTGGCGAGAGGCTCGGCAATGGAGCTGTACCCGCGGATGAAACGGAGGTAATATCATGTGAATCCCAAAAATCTATGTAGATCGATTGGGGAACCGGACAGGAGGCTACGCCTCAGAGCTTCTCGAGGTCAGCCGACAGGCGACACCCTGTGGGCGTGAACCACAGCCCCAAATATGTCACACTGCCCTTGCTGAACGAGCATTTGGGCACCTTGAGGACAAGTCAATGACGTTGTATCAATTCTAGTACCTCGCGGACGTGAGAAAGATGCTCGGTCCAAGATTTACTATAGATCAAGATGTCAAAAAATACAAGCACAAACTTGCGTAGGATAGGTTGGAATACCTCGTTCATGAGCGACTGAAATGTGGAGGGTACGTTGGTAAGGTCGAAGGGCATTACCAAGAACTCAAATGCCCGTGATGAGTCTGAAAGATTTTTTTTTCTCCACGTCCGTCGTGGCCATCTGCACTTGATGGTAGCCGGAATATAAATCGAGCTAGGAGAAAAATTGTGCCTCATGCAATTCATCCAGGAGTTGCTCGACTACCGGTATTGGGAACCAGTCCTTGACCGTCTTGGAGTTCAGATCTCTGTAGTCAACGCATAAGCGCCAAGTGTTGTCCTTTTTATGGACAAAAAGAGTGGGGGAGGAGAATGGAGAAACGCTACGATAGATAATCCCTTGTTGGAGCATCAAGGAACACTGTCGTTCAATTTCATCCTTCTGGAGAAACGCGCAACGATACGACCACAGGACCACTGGGGCGGACCCGGGTAAAAGGCAAATTCGGTGGTGCTGGGCGCGGTGAGGTGGAAGTTTGGTCGGAAGTGCGAATGTATCCGCGTACTCTTGCAGAAGGATTCGCAGATTCGGAGGTTCCTTAGTGGGGGTAGCCCCATTCGACACCGTGGGCCCTTTGAGAAAGAAAGAGGATGATGAATGCGTCGGGGAGAGGCCTTGCCATTCAACCAGTCGGTCCCCGTGATGTCACTGCATTGTGAGACGATCAAAGTCACATGTGATCGGTCCCAACGTTCGCATCCAACGAACTCATAGCACCACGTCGAATCCTTGGAGATCCACCACCAAGTGATCCACCAAGAACGTACGGTCCCGCATGACAAGAGGGACCTGTCGGCACATTCCCGGGCAGTTCATGCTCTGGCCATTTGCAACCGAGACAAGCACGCGATGGGGGGGGGGGGGGGGGGGGGGTGATCGGTAGACGGAGGCGGACAGCTTCTACGTGCCGGATGAAACTGTGTGCTCCCCGAATCCATGAGGGCAATGAAGGGCTTGTCGGCAAGGGTGATGGGCACTTGTATCATGTGGCCCTCTTGCAGCCCAGAGATGGCATTGAGCGAAATCTTCGGCATGTACGTTCCCGCATGACAAGAGGGACCTGTCGGCACATTCCCGGGCAGTTCATGCTCTGGCCATTTGCAACCGAGACAAGCACGCGATGGGGGGGGGGGGGGGTGATCGGTAGACGGAGGCGGACAGCTTCTACGTGCCGGATGAAACTGTGTGCTCCCCGAATCCATGAGGGCAATGAAGGGCTTGTCGGCAAGGGTGATGGGCACTTGTATCATGTGGACCTCTTGCAGCCCAGAGATGGCATTGAGCGAAATCTTCGGCATGTCCCCATCATTATCCTCATCGTCGTCCTCTGATAGGTCATCCACCTCGATCAAAAACAACCTTTTGTATTGATGCCCTGGACAAACGGTTCCTCACCGTTGAAACAGAGCCCCTTGGCTCGTCGGTCGGCCATCTCGGATGCGGACAGGCAGCGTCGGAACGGCGGTTTGATCGATTCTCCTCCTTTAGCCGGAGAAGATGTGTGTGGCGGTGTTGGTGGCCCCCAGGAAAGGCTGGGTGGCTTGCGTCGGGCAAGGAATGGCTGGTCCAAGAGAATCCTTTTCTCGCACGTCCGGGCGACATTCATGGCGGTGGTTAGATTGGGTGGATCCTAGAACTCAACGTTCAGTCGGAGACTTTCGTGTAAACCGGCGGTGAAAATGGGAACTTGCTGGTCGCTGCGGACGGAAGGAGCGCGGGCAAGTAAAAGTTAGAAATGCTCGAGGTAGTCGTCTAAGGAGTCGGTCTGGCAAAGAGCAATGAGGTCCTCCAAGGGGTTTCCCTGCAGTGAAGGCCTGAAACGCAACGTGCATGCGGTCTGGAACTCGTCCCATTGTAAGTAAGGGCGCTCGCACTGTAGCTGGGAAAACCATAGTTGTGTCAGCCCGTTGAGGTGGAAGGAGGAGATGCCTAGGCAATCATCCCATGTGGTGCGCTGGTAGGATAAAAAGATTTCGCATTTTGTGAGCCACAAAAGGGGGTCGTCACGCCCGTCGAACACCGGGAAGTCCATCTTAACGTAACGGGGAACGTCGCCGCCCTCCGGACGAATGTCGAAAGTACCCTCCTAGTGCAGGCTACCGGAGATGGACGAGCGGTTGCTAGTCGGTTGCTCGAGAGTGGGGCACTTGGGGGAAGAGGGGTGCTGCGAGGGGTGGCTTCAACTAGAGCTGTCACTTAAAACCGAAAACCGTAAACCATGCCGGAACCGCAAAAAACCAGACCGAACCGTTCGCAAATTATTCGAGTTCCTATTTGAATTTTGGAACAGTAAACTACAATGGTCCGGATGCGGTTCCTTCATTTTATTATCCAGACCGGAACCGGAACCGCAACATAAATGACTCGAGCGGTTTCAAAATTTTTAGACCCGATTTGGATCGGACTAAAGCAAAACCAAACCGCAATCCGTTTATTATTATTATTTATAATATATATTATAAATAACCGAACTCTGATCGGTACTGCTGGTGAGGTAAGTGTTGGGGTGATGGAGGTACAGGGAGAGGCAGGACCGGCGGAAGTGGTGGAGGCGGACCGATCAACAGAGGTCCATATGGAGGCAGGTGCTCCAGGCAATGGAGAGGTGGTTGAGAATTCGATGGTGGCAGCAGCTGATGGGGTGGCCGAGTAGAGGAGGGAAAATGGGCCACATAGAGTTTCTCGTTGAGGTAAGGAGCTTGCTCTACGATGCGGGAGAGAGCAAACGAGTTATGTACACGAAGGCGCATGCGGATGTGGGGTTGTAGTTCCGCAAGGAAATACCCCAGATAATGGTCAGGGGATAGTTCGGTGACGTGCGTGGTGACCTCAATGAACTCGGTGATGTAAGCAATGACATTGTTAGACTGGCGAACAGAGTTGAGGAGCTCGTAGGCATTCTCCGCTTGGCACATGTCATAGTGGCGAAGGAGTTCCTCCTTCAAGGTGGGCCAAGAGAGATCAAGGGCATTTTGGCGTGACCAACGCACCCAGTGCAACACAAGGCCCACCATATAGATAGTTGTCATGGGAACCTTCTGGTTGGTGGGGGTGGATTGCAGGTCAAAAAATTATTCAATGTGGGTGATCCAACCAAAGGGGTTGGTGCAGTCGAACACCAAAATCTCAATCTGGCAGAGGTGCGTCGAGTTGATGTCCACAACGGGGTGTAGGAACCCTATGTAGTCAATCGCGGGCCGATCGGGGTGCGGCGGTGGAGGTGTCGGTGGACGAATAACAGTGGTGGCCGCGAGCTCGCGAAAAAAAGTGTGAGATCCTCTAATCGAGCTTCTAGGCGAGTCAGTGGAAGCCAAAGCAAAGGCGTACTCATCTGTGTGAAGAGCGCCATGGAACCGGTCTAGGGCATGGATCAAATGAGTCAGCGAACTGTTGAACTGAACAGGGCACAGCACGCCAGCTGGATGTAGCCGTCGGGAGCATCGGAATTTGAATGGTGCAGTGCTGGCGGCAATCGACGAGGGCTGCTTTGAAGGGGGTGTCAGACAAATGAAGAGGTGTGGAGAAGATGCATAATGCACAGGGGAGAAGATCTGAGAGTGTGCATTGGAGTTGATGATGGGAGAGAGCAGATAACAACGTCGATGTCGTGCGGGGAGCGGAGTGTCGCGGACGGGTCAATCGTGTGAGGCGCTAGAGCTGGTGGCGAACAAGTCGCGCGGAACGGCCTACGGTTCTGGAGACGGTAGCAAGAAAACTACGGTGCAAAACTAAAACCTAATTGTGAGTAGGCCCACAACAGACATGTACAGCATGCTTGAAGGATATGTATCGTGCTTGAGAAGGATACATACCAGGATGATCAAGTAAATCTAAATAACAATCTAAACATTCATTTGGTATTGCTATGACTACTACATCGAAATATAAATATAATGTGGATCTCTGTGGTTTCATATTGAGGATAGGCCCAACTGACCGAGATGTTTCTGGGAACTGTGTCCATAGATGATGCTGGACATGAAATAAGGCGATCCGTTGTCAGATTTCAAGAAGGAAATGTGAAGCATATGCCCATTTAACGAAACTACTTGCATACATGCATCTGACATTTCCTCTCACATTTCTTATGCTTCATGGGTTGATTTTTATGCAGTTTTACAATTGACACTTTCTTATGTTACATGCATTTGTTTTTCATAGCTGATATTAACTTGCAGAAAAAGAAATATAAATGTTATCCTTCCGTTTAAGTGCATTTAGAGCACTCAGAGGTTGTTGGTTTAACTAGATGGCTGATTGATGTTTGTGGACTTTGTTGCACTAAAGCAAGCAGAAGTCAAATAGCAAGAATCCGTATAGAAAGCAAGCCTAAGAGAAAGATTACACTAGCTACAAGTCAATTCCTAATGGGTAATATTGATATTATAGATGATATAGAACCCTAAAATGATTCATATCTTGTACCTCTGCAAAGACTTTTGTGTAATGAATATAACTTTTTGTCTCATTTCTTCTCATGTGGTAACAAATGATGAAATGATTTTCACTGATGATAGAAGCATTGATTAATTATCTAGTTAATTTTGAGGATTGATAAATTAGAATGACAATAGTGATAAAAAAGTAAATTTTATGTAATACTACTATTAATCATCAATAATGTTTGGGTAACCATCAGGCTCTTAGCAAGACCAGCGACACGAAAGGGGTGTTAATTTTCTAGCATTATAGGTTTGAAGATACATAGGGAATCACATGAGCTATATAGACAAATTAAAGACTAGAAATTTTATTGAGAGTTAGAACAAACATCTAGATACGAACAAATTATAAGAAAAGAGATGTAACTGCTCCTTTAGGAACTTCAGGGTAATAGACTGGGGTTGAAACTCTGAGGTGCAAATACTGAATTATAGGTAAAAATATTAAATAACTCACTGATGAAACACAGCTTAGGATGGAAGGTGATCCTAACGGCCTAACCTTTGACAAGTAGAGCAGGTCATAATATATAGCATTGTATTGCCCATCCCTAAATTCGATGTTGTTTTGGGTAATGATTGATTGTTTTATCTTATGGAAGTGATAGATTGTCAAGGAAATAAGTGGTTTTTAGGTCACCTAATCTCCCTTATGATGATATTTGAAGCACGAAAGAAGTGAACAAAAACAATGATTTCTTACATCGAGGCAACTATGGTTGTGAATATGAGAGGCGTTTTTCCTACTACTTTTGCAAGGACAGGAGATAAGACAGACAATTCAAGATATAAAAATCGTATGAGATTACTCAAGGTATTTCCAAATGATTTAAATGGGTCCTGACCAAACCATTCTTGTCATGGCATCAAGGCGCACCAAGGCGAGCGTCGGGCGCCTTGACGCTTAGGCGACAAGGTGGCCTAGGAGACAATAAGGCGAGCAAATGTCAGACGACAATTAATTTTTTTTTTTAAAACAAATGAAGACTATAGACAGTGGTTATTATAATAACCGCGGTAAAAAATAAAATGTCGAGGTAAAATCAATTGTTTATAGCCCTATTAGACAGCGGTTGATATATAAAGCGTTGTCTAATGTACCCGGAACCATACAATAGACAACGGTTTATATATAAACCGCTGTCTATTGTACCCGGAACCATACAATAGACAGCGGTTTATATATAAACCGCCGTCTATTGTACCAGGAATGATATAGAAGGCAGTTTATATATAAACCGCTGTCTATTGTGTCATTCCTGGTACAATAGACAACCGTTTATATAAAAATCGATGTCTATTAGAGTATAGTCAGCGCTATTCTCCTTTTTTTAAATAAGGCGTCCGCCGCCTTGTTTTCAATTGGGCGCCTGGACGCCTAGGCGACGCCATGACAAGAATGGACCAAACAGAGAAATTGAATTCAAGATTTACTAATCCTTGAAATAATGTTAGCGGCTAGATCCCCTAGGTGTATGGCTCTTTTGAAGAACATATGTACAAAGGCCCATTTCAAAGCCCAGGCTGCCCAGCTAGAGCCCACTCCATCTTAGGATTTAGTCTCACATCTTAGAATAGGATTATTGCTCCTCTCTCTCTTCCTATATAAGTGTACAAAGTCTTGTATGTAAATGTATGTGTGAGGAATTAATAAAATAATCTTTTATTTCTCTCGTTTTTTGTATTTTCCCACATGGTATCAGAGCTAAAAGCTAAACGGATCAAAAAAAAATTAATTCCGTTTTTCTCTCCTCTGCTTCTCCAAGCCAGGCCATGCGGTGTGTGCGGTCTGACATATTCTGACCGCCTCCTCTTTCTGGCTCAGAATATCCTCTCCAATCCTGCCTCTTCTTCGCTTTTTATAGTTTTTTTCCGCTACCGCCTGGGCCCCACCAGTCTAGAGTCTGCTGCGACGTCTCCCATCTTCCCACTCAACTGGCAGAACTTTTTTTGGTCGCAGAAGCCCCTTCCGGGTCCCTAATCGCGTGCTTCCTCAGATTGCCGAGCTTTTCTTCGTCTGCCTCTGATCGCGTGCTCCCTCTGCTCGCCGAGTTTGTCGTTGCCTCCTAATCACGTGCTTCCTTTGATCGTTGAATCTATCCCGAGTTCTCTCCAGTCCGCCACCAGCTCCCGCTAGCTCCCTCTGAACGTCGAGCAACCCCTTCTCCAGCGCGTTGCCTCCTAGCCGCGTGCGACCTCTGATCGTCGAGCGACATCTTCTGACCGTGAGCTCCCCTGGCCACTGCTAATTGCCTCTGCCAAGCTGCTCCTCTCTGCCTCTGCCGGCTTGCCTCTGCTTGATCGTTGCTGCTTAACTGTTGCTGAGCTCTCTTTACCGTTGTTGAGCTCCCTTGACTGGCAGTTGAGCCCTCTTGACCGCATCCATGGATCCTCTCCTCACTAGTTTTTTGTCGCGCTCCTCGCTTACTCCAATGGTCGTGAATGATGCCCCGTCTCATCCGGCATGTGATGCGCTTCGGATGAGCTTCGGATCACCACTATCTCTCTTAGTGGGAAAAAGAACTTTGTTGAATGGGTGCACTCTGTTCGTCGTGTTCTACAGACAAAAGGCCTTCTTCATCATCATCTAACCAAGGCTACTCCATCTGACCCCACCAGGGAATGGCTCCATGATGACGGTCGTGTCTAATCTTGGATTCTAAACTCGATGGACAGTGAACCATATCGTATGGTCATGTATCATGAGATGGCCAAAGCCATGCGGGAGGAACTTCACTCTCTTTATTCTGGCAAGGACAGCTGCAACACCTCTTTGACATCATCACGAACCATCAATCTCTCAACTCGGGAGTGGCTAGCGACTTAACCTCTTTTGTTGCGCGATCCAAAACTCTAGTAGAGGTCTGGATTCAACATCAGCCCCGAACTACGGATCTCACTGCCAACGTGCTCAAAAAGAAGCGGTCGGCATCGCCATGATGATGGCCCGTGTTCCGCCTCACCTCCATAATGTTCGGGCTCAAATCCTATCCTCCTCCACCATTCCTTCTCTTTCGAATGTGTGCTCCATGTTGTTAAACGTCACACCACCACCCGATGCTCTCGGGATTCTCTTTTTGGCCCTGCTCCAACAGTCTTCTCCATCTCACCCACCTCCATCCGCCCATGGAGGTCGCACATCTTCTCGGGGTAGGGGTCGAAACAGTCGCGCCCACTTTAAATGTAACTACTATGGCAGGGATGGTCATCGTGAGGCCACATGCTATTGTAAGCACGGGGTGCCACAACCCCCGCATGCCTCCATTGCATTCAATGCTCCCACTAACAATCAAACCGACATTGATGCCTTGCGCACCCAATTCCAGCAACCTCAAGGGATGATCAGTCGTTCCTCAGGCTCTGTTGCGTTAATCTCCAATGAAAGTATCTCCTGTCTCTACCATAGTCCATCCTGGATTATGGATTTCGGAGCAATGCACCATATTACCCCGAAGAAACCTCCTCAACACTTGGACTCTGAGCACCGCAAGTACATCACAGTGGCTAATGGGGACACCACCCCAGTTTCTGGATTGGCTGACGTGCCCCTTACTCCCTCCATCTCTCTTCACTCGGTTTTCATGTTTCGGGCACTTATTTCAATCTCCTCTCTAGTCTCTATTAGTCGTCTCACTCAAGACCATAATTGCTATGTAACTTTTTCATCCACCTCCTTTGTTGTGCAGGATTGACAGACGCAGACTGTCATTGGTAAAGGGCAAATGTCGAATGAGCTCTACACTCTGGACATCCATCCCACGATTTTCTCCAACATTAGCTCTGTCGAGTGACATCGATGTCATGGGCATGCCCCTCTCCAGATCCTCAAGAAAGCTCTCCCCGATCTATCCCTCAACGACTTCACATGTGTGTCTTGTATCTTCGGCAAACAACATCGTTCTTCTTTTTCTTCTCATTATACTCAGAGTGATGCTCCCTTTGTTTTAGTTCATTCAGATATTTTGGGACCTTATAAGACAACAAGTGTCTCTGGTTATCGTTACTTCCTTATTTTTATTGATAATTAATCTCGTATGACATGGTTATATTTACTTCATGATCGCTCTGAACTAACTCGTGTGTTTCATGCCTTTATTATTGAGACACGTACCCAGTTTTATACTACAATTAAGGCTCTGTTTGGCGCGAGGGTTGGGTGGGCACTGTTTATCTCTGGTTATTTCATCCGCGCCGTTGAACCGCAACCGCGGGAACCTCGGCGCGGATGAAATCCAGGCCTTTCCCGCGGTTTTCAGCGGCAGTGCTGAAATCTGCGCCCGCCAACCTCCGCTCCAAACAGAGAAAACCCGCGACTGCAAATCAAAAATCTCTGATCCGCATCCGCTGTCCCAAACAGACAGACAGTAAAACTCTTCGAACTGACAATGTGCGTGAATACATAAGATATGCATTTACTAATCTTTGTGCCGAGTTTGGGATCATCCATCAAACCTCATGCGTGTATACCCCCCCCCCCACCAAAATGGTGTAGCATAACACAAGAATTGTCACCACCTTGAGGTCGCTCGCTCCCTTGTGTTTCAAATGAAGGTTCTCAAGCTTTATTGGAATTTCGCGATATCTATAGCTTGCTACCTCATTAACCACATGCCCTCCTCCATTCTCAACTTTGCGGCTCCCTTTAACCTTCTTTTTCCCTCCACACCCCCCTTTCCAGTGACACCTCGTGTCTTCGGATGCATCTACTACATTCATAATCTTGGCCCGTCCACCGACAAGCTTGCTCCTCATGCCACCAACTATGTGTTCGTTGGTTACTCTCACACTCAGAAAGGTTATGTCTACTACTCTCCTAGTGATCAGAAGGTTGTTACATCTGGTGATATAACATTCCTCGAAGAGACGAAGACCAGCCTTATCATTCTCTACATAGTGATCCTCCACTGCCTCCTCTACTTTCGCGGCCCACTGTTCCTATTACTTCTCACCTACCACCACTCCTTCCCACCCCGATCACCTCCATCCCAACAAAACCACCTCTTCTTCGTGTGTATACTCGTCGCTCTCCTCAGTCTACTACCCTACGACAGGTGCCGCTACTAATGATACCTCACGGCTTGCAGATACGACACCCATCTTTACTGCTCACCCGCTGGCCAATTATGTATCCTTGCATAGCCTCTCTCCGGTACTTCACCAATTAACAACTTCTTTATCCACTATTTCCACCCCCAACTCTTTGCGGGAGACTTTTCAACATCCGGGGTGGAGGGCGGCCATGGATGAGAAAATGTCAGTTCATTGGGCAAATCAAACGTGGGATCTTGTCCCTCTTCCTCCTGGCCATACTTGTGTGGGTTGTAAGTGGTCTTTGCCATCCAACATGGTCCGGATGGGAGCGTTCAACGTCTCAAGGCCCGCTTTGTGGCTCGTGGTTTTACTCAGCAACAAGGCCTAGATTATGATGAAACATTCTCTCCCGTCGCCAAGCTAAATATTGTTCGTGTCTTGATCTCCCTCGCTGCTCATCGACATTTGCAGTTGCATCAATTGGATGTCAAGAATGTTTTTCTCAATGGCGATTGGAAGGAGACTATCTACATGCAACAACCTCCCAGGTTTGAGACCCCGAGGGAGTCTCTTGTATGTCATCTTAAGAATTCTCTTTATGGTCTCAAACAGTCTCCCCGAGCATGGTTTGACAAGTTTAGTCAGGTTGTTCGTGATGTTGGGTTCACTCAAAGCTCGTCCGACTTCTCTCTATTCACTTGTCATCGTCTGACAGGCACAGTGATTCTCTTGGTATATGTCGATTATATTTGATTACAGGAGATGACCTCAAAGGAATACACATGATAAAGCAACACTTAGCCTTTGTTTTTCAAACTAAAGACCTGGGAAATCTTCGGTACTTCCTTGATCTCGAGGTAGCATGGCATCCTGATGGCCTCGGCATATCTCAACGGAAGTACTGTCTTGACCTTCTTCACGATGTTAGCTACTTTGGGTGCAAGCTTGCTGATACTCCAATGGATGTTGTTGGGTATTGTAGCCACAATTACCTTGATTTGAAGAAGTGTCCCTTGAACTAAGATGAATTGATGTTGTATTTGATGTTGTTCTCTAGTTATGTGCTTGCAGATTATAAATGATTAAGTATAAAACAATGTCAGGTTTCAATGAGTCATTAAACACAGGTATATGCAATGTAATTCTTCATTGTGTAAACCAAGGTGTTGACTCATGTGGAATCTCTCTATTGGGATATACTTTATATTCAAACACAAAAGGAAGAGCCAAGGAAAGTTGCTGCTGGTTTGAAGAAAATTATTTTCTAAGTTCTCTGGATTTCGTCGAACTAAGTTCGACGAACGGAAAGGATTTCGTCGAACGCTGTTCGACGATCGACGTTCGTCGAACGCAGTTCAGTGGCCGTTTGTCGAGCACAGTATAGATTTCGTCGATCGCTCCGTTCGACGAATTAAAGTTATTTGGTCGATCGCTCCGTTCGACGAATTGAAGTTATTTCGTCGATCGCAGTTTGCCTATCTCCGTTCGACGAATTGAAGTTGTTTCGTCGTTCTCTTTTGCTGAAGTTAATTTTTGTTGAAGGATAAATGGTTTAAGTTGAGTTCGGCTAATTCATTTAGACGAGTTCGGTTAATGGTATTAGCCGAATTCGGCTATTGATTTTCGGCTAATTCATTTAGTCAAATCCTAAGTGAGTTCGACTAATGTATTTAACCGAATTCGGCTGTTGGTTTTCGGCTATTCTATTTAGTCGAATCGGTGATCGCGTATCTCCGGTTCTGTTCGTTCCGGCTCGATCTTTTAGGGCATCCTCCGTGTCAATACACGTGGCGTCCATCCCGCAGGTCTCGATTATAGCCGTTAGAGAAGAAGCTATAAATAGCTAAGGGTTATTATCTTTAAACCCTAATCGTGAAATTGTATCTCTCGCAAATCATCGCCCGTCGGCCGACCGTTCTCGCACAAACCTTTCGTCTCCGACAAGGAAAGTTTTTCACGATTCTTCTTGAAGAAAAGATTCAACTGGATCTCTGTTCTTAGGTTTCATCAAGTTTGTTTCAGATCCAGTCGTTTCCTAAGTGTTCAGATCAAGCCTTCAAAGCTAGATTTCTTCTTCCTCTTTTAGATCCAGATTTCTATTTCAAGGAAGAAGAAGATCCATAAGTTCCAGATCTGATCAAGTTAAATCTCAAGGAGATTTGAAGAAGATTGTTTCTCAATCTAAAGTTTTGTAAGATTTCTTTACAATATTCTTGTAGGAAGCTTGCTTCCGAGTTGTAGGAGTTTTACTCCGAGTTGTAGGAGAGTTTGTAGGAAGTTCTTTTTCCGAGTTTGTAGGAGCTTTGTCTCCGAGTTGTAGGAGAGTTTGTTCTCCGAGCTTGTAGGAGTTTGACTCCGAGTTGTAGGATTATTCTTAATCTGAGATCAGTGAAGTAGCCTAGTCTAGCCGGTCGTGCTAGATAGGTGAGGTGGAAAGTGGACTACCCAAGATCGGGGAACCACTATAAATCTTTGTGTTGTGCTGTGCTCTTTTGGTTTCTGTGTGCTTTTATCTTTAAGTTTTTAATTCCGCAAAAAGCCGCAGAATCCACCTATTCACCCCCCTCTAGGTGATTTAGGCCGCAACTAGATACTTTCAATTGGTATCAGAGGCAGGTTGTTCGTTAAAATGTTAACACCTTGAACAAGATCTTTAAATCTAGTTGCAAGAGCAAGTTTGTCTGGGATGGAAAAATCCAAGGATTCTGTCAAGATGCTCGTCTGTTCTAAGGAGAACTTCCCCATGTGGAAGGAAAGAATGAAGTTCTACATGGAAGCCACCGACCCGAGAATTTTTCAGATAGTTGAGGAAGGTCCCCATGTTCCTATGAAGTCATCTTCAATAAATTCAGCTATTATGATTCCAAAGAAGATGCTAGAGCTAGACAAAGATGAAATTGCTCTCGTCATCTTGGACAAGAAGGCAAAGAACATCATTGCTGGTGCAGTGGACGATTCAATGCTACAAAATCTTATACACTGCAAGTCTGCCAAGGAGATGTGGGATTTCATAGTTGTTCTTATGGAAGGTACAGAAGAAGTGAGGGATGATCGAAGATCGTTGCTAAATCAAGAATATGAAGCCTTCAAGCAAGATCCAAGAGACTTCATTTCTGATACTTATGAGAAGTTCTTTAAGATCGTCAATGGTCTTAAGAATTACGATCGGGAATTCACCGTCGGAGAATTGAATGACAAGTTCTTGAGATCCCTAACGAAAGAATGGGATACCAAGGCAATTGCTATCCGGAAATTCGGAAAGTTGGCAACGATGGAGCCACAAATTTTGTTTGGCAAGCTCTTATCACATGAGCTCAAGCTGAGTATCAGAAAAGCTGAAGAAGAGGGATGCTCCACCTCTGGAAGAGAGAAGTCCGTGGCACTGAAGGCCAAAGAGTCAAGAAGAAATAAAGCTACATCATCTGGCAGGAGACAATCCTCAGATGAAGACGATAAATCAGATGCTTGCCCCTCGAGCTCTGTTATGTCTGATGAAGAGTTCTCATCTCTCTCCAAGCAATTCAAGAGATTGCTCAGAAAAAGAAGCCAAAGGAAAAGTCAGTCCTCATCAGATCATAGAAGATCAAGGCGTGATAATGAACATCACAAGAAGGAACACGGCAATGACAGGTACAAATCTAAACCAAATAAACATATTTCGACTGATATTATCTGTTATTGTTGTAATAAGCCAGGACATTTAAGTACGGAATGTCCATATAAGAAGAAAGAAGGATCGAGGAAGGAAGAGAAGAAATCCTTCCAGAATAAAAGGAAAGAGGAAAAGAGCTTCTTGGCAAAGAAGACCAAGACTCTTAGCGACAATGACTCAGGGGAGACAAGCTCGAATGAAGAAGCCTATTTTGGGCTAATGGCACATTCAGATGAGGAAGTAAGCGACTCCTCATACAAAGGGAAGGTAAACTCTCACACTCCTCTTTCCGCTTCTGAAGATGAGACTGCATCCGTAGCAAATGAAGGTTATTCTTCAGAGGAAGACTTAGATCTAATGGTTCAGTATAAAGCTATGTTGAAAGGATTTGACAAATGCCGCAAGGTAGTCAAATCTCAAGCAAATGAGATTGAATCTCTCAAGATGGTGGAATCCGATTTGAGGGAGGAAATTGAAAAATTTACTCCTCTCAAAGATGAAGTCCAAATCTTGACAGATGAACTTAACAGCTTCACTGAATTATTAAATCTAAAAAGAGAAATTCATAAATGAATTAGAAGAAAAGTTAGTGGTGGAAAGGAAGATTGTTGAAAGCTTCTCTAAACCAAAAACTATTCTTCCAATCATTAATAAATTTTCTGCTCCTGCGAAGGGTAGTGGTCTTGGTCATGAGGCTGAAAGTAGTAAGGCTGCCAAGAAGAGAGTTGTGAAAGGAAAAGGAAAGGCTGATCAAAGTCAACCTTCATTCAGGAAGGTGGTTTCTCCTACAAACCCTTTTGACTTTGATTCATCTTATGGTCACTTTACAAGACCAACTCATGTTGAGTCAAGTAAGGGGAACCAAGGATGTAACCATCCTCGATGCCTCGAAACAACTGCTTTCAAGGTACCTTATGAAGAAGTAATCCCCAAGGGTCATGGTTCATTTGTACATGGATCAGTTGTCAAGAAAGCACCAAAGATTAAATCTGTTGTTGCTAAATCTCTTGAAGAGAAGAAGGAGCCGTGTGTATGTTGCAACCACGGGGCTTCTACTTCTAAGAATGTTGCTCCTGCTAAACTCCCAGTTCAAAAGTTAAAACAGGAGAACAAGAGAAGATACAATCGATTTGATTGTTGGTGTTGTGGCAAGGTTGGTCACTTCGTCATAGATTGTTGGTTTAACCCCAGAAATTATAAGACTCCACGGGTTAACAATGTAAGAATGACCCATTGCAATGTTAACACTCAAAGTGGTGTTAATCTAACCAGGAACCTAGGACCCAAATCCTTTTGGGTTCCTAAGGGAAATTAATTTGTGTTTGCAGGTATGTCCAAAAGCCAACTAAAACTCTAATCAGGCATTTGGACAGTGGATGTTCATGGTACATAACCAGAACTAGAAGTTTATAGCAAGGATGCTAATAAGTTTAGGAAATCAGTCCAGGCACTGAATTTCTAAGGGGGAGAAAAAATTGAGGGGGAGTTGATTCAATTTTTCAAAACTGACTCCCAAAATAAAGACACCTATGCAATTGCTGAGGGGGAGTTTGATCTCTCATGCCTTTCCTTCCCTATCTGAAGTAGTCAGAAAGGGGCAGAGAAATTGTAGGGGGGAGAGAAGTTGAAGTTGGGAAAGAAGAGAATTTGAAAGAGAAAGTAGAAAGGGAGAGAAGGTTGAAAAGCTAAGTTTCTTTTAACTCTCCTTATGTTTAATGTGCTTCTCTGCATATTTATCTCTGTACAATTCACCTTAGTAAACAGGGTTCTGACTTCAAATAGGGGGAGATTGTTGGGTATTGTAGCCACAATTACCTTGATTTGAAGAAGTGTCCCTTGAACTAAGATGAATTGATGTTGTATTTGATATTGTTCTCTAGTTATGTGCTTGCAGATTATAAATGATTAAGTATAAATCAATGTCAGGTTTCAATGAGTCATTAAACACAGGTATATGCAATGTAATTCTTCATTGTGTAAACCAAGGTGTTGACTCATGTGGAATCTCTCTATTGGGATATACTTTATATTCAAACACAAAAGGAAGAGCCAAGGAAAGTTGTTGCTGGTTTGAAGAAAATTATTTTCTAAGTTCTCTGAATTTCGTCGAACTAAGTTCGACGAGCAGAAAGGATTTCGTCGAACGCTGTTCGACGATCGACGTTCGTCGAACGCAGTTCAGTGGTCGTTTGTCGAGCACAGTATAGATTTCGTCGATCGCTCCGTTCGACGAATTAAAGTTATTTCGTCGATCGCTCAGTTCGACGAATTGAAGTTATTTCGTCGATCGCAGTTTGCTTATCTCCGTTCGACGAATTGAAGTTGTTTCGTCGTTCTCTTTTGCTGAAGTTAAGTTTTGCTGAAGGATAAATGGTTTAAGTTGAGTTCGGCTAATGCATTTAAACGAGTTCGGTTAATGGTATTAGACGAATTCAGCTATTGATTTTCGGCTAATTCATTTAGTTGAATCCTAAGTGAGTTCGACTAATGTATTTAACCGAATTCGGCTGTTGGTTTTCGGCTATTTTATTTAGTCGAATCGGTGATCGCGTATCTCCGGTTCTGTTCGTTCCGGCTCGATCTTTTAGGGCATCCTCCGTGTCAATACACGTGGCGTCCAACCCGCAGGTCTCGATTATAGCCGTTAGAGAAGAAGCTATAAATAGCTAAGGGTTATTATCTTTAAACCCTAATCGTGAAATTGTATCTCTCGCAAATCATCGCCCGTCGTCCGACCGTTCTCGCGCAAACCTTTCGTCTCCGACAAGGAAAGTTTTTCACGATTCTTCTTGAAGAAAAAATTCAACTGGATCTCTGTTCTTAGATTTCATCAAGTATGTTTCAGATCCAGTCGTTTCCTAAGTGTTCAGATCAAGCCTTCAAAGCTAGATTTCTTCTTCCTCTTTTAGATCCAGATTTCTATTTCAAGGAAGAAGAAGATCCATAAGTTCCAGATCTGATCAAGTTAAATCTAAAGGAGATTTGAAGAAAGATTGTTTCTCAATCTAAAATTTTGTAATATTTCTTTACAATATTCTTGTAGGAAGCTTGCTTCCGAGTTGTAGGAGTTTTACTCCGAGTTGTATGAGCGTTGTCTCCGAGCTAGTAGGAAGTTCTTTTTCCGAGTTTGTAGGAGCTTTGTCTCCGAGTTGTAGGAGAGTTTGTTCTCCGAGCTTGTAGGAGTTTGACTCCGAGTTGTAGGATTATTCTTAATCCGAGATCAGTGAAGTAGCCTAGTCTAGCCAGTCGTGCTAGATAGGTGAGGTGGAAAGTGGACTACCCAAGATCGGGGAACCACTATAAATCTCTGTGTTGTGCTGTGCTCTTTTGATTTCTGTGTGCTTTTATCTTTAAGTTTTTAATTCCGCAAAAAACCGCAGAATCCACCTATTCACCCCCCTCTAGGTGATTTAGGCCGCAACTAGATACTTTCAGATGTCAAACATAACTCTGTGCTCATGCCTCCGACTCTGATCTACTTCTCCCAAACCCAGAGTACTATAGTCGTCTTGTAGGAAAGCTGATTTACCTTACAATTACAAGACCTGATATATCTTTTGCTATTGGAGTTGTCAGCTGATACATGCATAATCCACGAAGATCTCACCTCCAGGCAGTTGAGCGAATCCTCTGTTATCTGAAGACCGCTCCTGGACAAGGGCTTGTATACAAGTCTTCCTCTACCTTATCTCCCATTTCCCATTCTGATGCTGACTACGCTAGCTCTCTGGATGATCATCGGTCCACGGGTACATATGTACAAAGACCCATATCAAAGCCCAGCTAGAGCCCACTCCATCTTAGGATTTAGTCCCACATCTTAGAGTACGATTATTGCTCCTCTCTCTCTTCCTATATAAATGTACAAAGTCTTGTATGTAAATGAATGTGTGAGGAATTAATAAAATAATCTCTTATTTCTCTTATTTTCTGTATTTTTCCACATGCTCAAAATGAACTAAGCACTGGCTAATCACATTGATGGTGGAGAATAAGTACTCATTACAAAAAATTAATGATCTATGTAATTAGTTAGAAAAGTACTCTACATATAAAAAAAGGAATTGAAGTTGGAGTATTATTAGTGGAGGGTCGTGAGGAGATGTCCAATGCCTTCAACTCAAGGCATGGACACTTCAAGTTTAAAGTATTGTCCTTCAAACTAGCGAATGTCTTTCAGCTTTATGGATCTTATGAATTGATAATGTATTCTAAGAATGAGAATGATCACGCCATACATTGGTAGTCTGTTCTTCAAACATTAGAAGAACATCATTATGCAATCCAAGTATGTATTATGGCTAAAGAAAATGACCATTTGCGGGTCATAATTTCAACAAGGGCAATCTTGAAATTGACTTTAAGAAAATTATAACTATTAGGGAGTGGTTGAAACCCCACAACTGTGATAGAAGTTCGTAGTTTCATAGGTATCATATAGAGATACAGAAGATTTGTGAAAAGATTTCCCAGGATAAGGAAAAAGGGCAGTCCCGCGCACAAAGCATTCCCGTGCAGTGAGGGTCCGGGAAAATGTAGGCAAACCTTACCCTGCACTTTTGACAAAAAAATAATAGAACTACGCTGGACCCTTTATTGAAATGAGGCCTCTACCAAGATAAAATGAGATTAATGATGGCACCCATATTATGTTTACCAACAGGGGATGACGGATTTCATATTTACAATAATGGCTAAATTAAATGTTTAGCTTGTGTCCAATCGCAACAAAGAAAAGTAACTAACATTTTAGAATTTTCCTAGACAATTGAAGGAAAAAGGGAAGGCATTCCATGTGCATGATTTAAAATTTGTAGTGACAGATTTTGCATTGAAGATATTAAACATTATCTACATTAAATGAAATGTGAGGTATTCATTGATCATAGGAGTCAAAAGTTCATATTCACTCAAAAAGAGTTGAACATGTCAACATGGGTGGTCAAAATTCGTTAAAGATTACAAGTTGGATACTAAGCACTTCTAGAAAAAGTTGTTGGTGCCAGGAATAAAAAGAGCATCATTTACTATGTGGCCAATTCCCACACATAGAAAACTAGCTAAAGTCGAATGTCAGAAATTAAATGCCCATGTAGACATTGCCAAATCCCTGACAAAAGTTTGAAGATATAAATGTAGATTTTGAACAAGGTTTGCAAACAAGACTTAAGATAATGACATACTGTGGATCATTGTGGATAGGTTGAGGTTACACATTTTATTCTGGTAAAGCAAACAAACCTAGCGGAAAACAAAAGAACTGAGAGGAAAAATGAGCAAATCGAAGTTATTCAAGACAAAAAAATAACATGAGACAGGAGAAGTGTTATGACCAAAAGCAAGCAGAAAAAAGTTAGTCAGGTTCTAATGTCGATCATTGATCTTCACAGAGAAAATTGTGATCTTGACACTATTTCTAGATCCTGGAACAATTGTCACCTTAGTTCACAAAGATATCATCCATGCTCGACTTGGAATATGGAGATTCAAATCCAATTGTACTATATAGTCTATATTTATATATTCTAACAACCTTAAATAGATATAAAAATGGCATACGCAATTAATAATACAAAACTAAGAAATATGATGCATTTTTCATTTTCACATTTTCCATCTTTCCATAGTCAAACAGCCTAAATTTTGATTTAGTCTCCATATTAAGTCTTGCTTATTCACGTAAGCTTCTTAGGTACTATCGCCTCTATGAAATATTTGATCTCTTACATACGTATTTTCCATTTCAAACATGAGTCTTTGTTCTGCGATATTTCCTAATTTTTACGGTTAACATCTCTACTCAGCTCAGGTCTTACGATCTTTGTGCCCTAGTGTCCCCTTCTTAGTGTGCTATTTCATTTATTTATTTCTTGTTTTCCTATGTGTTGCTGGTTATACGCTATAAATGCAAATTTGTCTTACTCTAAGATGTCATTCTCGATGATTTGCTGAAATGTCTATTGAATGGTGTCATTCCCCACTGCTTCCTGAGGCAGACAACAGGTTGATCCTCTGCTAAATAATTTTCTTTTTTGTTTATACTGCTTATTAATAAAATTGTTTAAAGACCTAAAGTTACATTTGGAATGCTTTGTTTCACATGAAATTAAAACAAGAGAAAATTATTTAAGTTATGTATTGAATTCACAAATTGCTAACTTTTTTTGTATTGAATGATGCTGAAAATAGAGAATTTGCTCAATATTTTCAACTTAATAAACAAATTATCATGCTTAAAGTAAACCTACTTTTTCATCTTATTTCTAATTCTTGAATGTAATTATTCAATCATTTCATGCTCTATTCAACATGCTTTAGAGTTGTTATGCATCCTCAAAACGATGTTTCTCTCGCCTTCAAAATTACTCAAAATTGAATGATCTTGGAGAGTTCTAAAGCAATTGAATAGCAATAATTCAATAGTTGTGGTATAAGTTCGATATTTCTACTCCTTGAATGTAATTCAATCATTGTGGTATAAGTTGTGTTGACAGTGATTTTGTCGACTGCCAGTTGCATATAAATTTTACTTTAAATGTATAGCATCTTCAATTTTGGAGCAAATGCTGCAGGAAGCAAACATAAGTTTGAAGGCTTAGTCTTTCGAAAGGACAGAGCTTGGCTTAGCCCATTCCCTCAGAATGCACTAGAACAAATTAAGCTAATCTAATGTTATTCTTGATGGCAATCTTCCTCCTTCGGCCATTGTGTGTCTCCCAAACGGACCCATCAACAAGGGCAGAAGAAACCACTGAAATCTCTGTTATTCTTTGGCATCCGCAACATTGTTAAATAATCTGTACCCATCGACCAAATGTGAACATTGCAGATGACTACTGTTAAACAATCTTTGTGTATTTTGTTGTATATTATATTAAATTTGATATTTGCTTTGACCTTTGAGTGCATAAGTTTGTTGGCCAGTTGATTTGTTTTGGATAGGCCCAAGTTGGTGTCATTCAATTATGCTCTCATTCATATATATATATATATATATATATATATATATATGTGTAATAAGGGATCGAGAAGTTAGGTTTTCAGAAGAACAGCTCGGTCTACGGAGGTGTCGATGCCTCCTCCTCCCGGTGTCGACACCGGGAGCCCCTACTGCTGCCTCCACCCCCAGGTGCTGACGCCGCCATTCCCACCGACGGATCCACCTCCAGCCCTCCTCCAGGCCGATGACAGTCTTCTCCCTCAGCCATACGACCATCCACCGCCTCCTCCAGCCCCGCCTTCATTGTCTGAGCCTTTCCCAGCCTTCCCAGCAATCTGGCGCCGCCCTCCCTGCCACCTATATCTTCGACCAGTCCCCTTCCCTGTTGGCTGTTGCTGCAAGCTTCCAGCAGCTTTTGGACGCATCCAACAGCCCGTTCCTTGATTTCCATGTGCTATCCAGCCCTCCTCTCCTCCGATTTCAGCATTCTTGCCCCTCCAAAATCACACCATTCAGCACCTCCCCGCTCCAAAATCACACCATTCAGCACCTCCCCGCTCCAAAATCACACCATTCAGCACCTCCCCGCTGCTACACTCTGCTGCCCAGCCCCTTTCCACTGTCAAATCCACTCACAAACACCTTCATGAGCCTCTCCAGACCTCCTCCATTTCCACGGCAATAACCCCTCTGTATATCCACTCAAGCGCTTCCCCAACGATACCTGCTTTTCCCCCTCCTCCAACAGCCCTCCCAGTCCACCAAGCGCTTCCCCAATGCCAAACCTGCATTTCCCCCTCCTTCAATAGCCCCCCAATCCACCAAACAGCCACCACCCCTCTCCGAAAACCCCCACACAGCAGTATCCTCACTCCCGGACAGTCATTGGCACCATTGGAGCTTCCCCAACACCACCGGCATCGAATACTTGGTGAGCTTTTACTTCTAGTACTCATTTATTCACATTGTTCGGATATCTCGTATTGTTAGTAATACTTGGCGTAGATTAATTTAATTGTTGCATATCTTTATTGGCGTGCAAAAGATTTATCAGCTTCGCATTTTAATTTCTGTGCACTCTCAATTAACTTGTAATTGTTGTCTACTTACGTTCATTGCAATATTTGTAATCAATTGCGACGCTTGCACGAGATTTTAAAATTAATTTGTTTAATTAATTGTACGTCGGAAAATACTTGCATGACTGAGTCATCGCATGTGCATTGCATTAGAGTTATCCCTCGTTAGTTCATTGGATCGTGTGCTTTTATTCATTTGCATCTTCATTTTAGGGTTCTTCGTCGGTACATTCATCGCATGATCACATGTGTTGCATTTAGGGTTAGGGCGTCATAAGTCCACATCCTATAGATTCGATCTGCGTCAAATTGGAATCAGAGCCCAGATTCGGGCTTTAGTTTAATACGCAGTAGTAGAGTCTATAGGTTCCTTCATGGCTAGGTATCGTCAGTATTCCTCTTCCCTATTTGGGAATCCTGACTCCATTTACACCCGCTCCCTTAGAGTCCCTTCAGGGAGATCCTCGCGTTACTACGACGATTACTCTCGATCGCATCACATCTCTTCCAGAGATCGTGTTGATCCATCGACGCGATCCAACTATGCTAGAGACGATCATTATGATGATTACCGTCGTCCATATCCCAGCACGCGAGAGGATCGTGTTGATCCTTCAACACGACTCGATTACCGTAGGGATAATTATTATAAGGATCATCGTTTTGAGAGAGATCTCGAGCGTCCGTTTCGTATTTTTGCACCGTCTTTTGACGACTCGTCCTTTAGTTATTGGCTTGTGGACATGGAATATTACCTTGATCATTTTGAGTTATTCGGCGAGTGTCACATAAAATTTGTGAAACTTAGATTGCTAGATCATGTGAGGGCATATTGGCTTAGCGTTGAGAGGACTCATGAGCGAGAACGTCTTCACCACATCACTAGTTGGGTGGAGATGAAGCACCCTCGTCGCATCTTCGCGCATATTTATGTTATTGCTATCTCCAACAATTTTTCTGTGTAGCGTGTATCTTCACGCACAAGTATTTATTTATCACGCATGTATTGTTTACTATGTAACGCGCACATCGCCCGCCCTTATTGTTACGACTTATTGAGGTGATCGTCCAATAAGTCCATGAATAAAAAGATCCGTCAAATTAGGTAGCATGTTAATTAAGGCAAGCGAACAAGAAAATATCTATTAAAATAAAGTATATTCAAATTAATTAATATTGAACTCAAAATTAAGCTCCATTTTGGGAATTAATTTATTATGAGAATTACCTAAGATGGAATATATTGGAATTCCTATTTGGACTCTTGAAATCAAATAAAAGATTTCCTAAAAATAACCTAATAAGGACTGCTGGCTCACTGTTTTTTCCATTCCTTCTATATTTTATCCTAATGAAGACAGCTGCACTTTTATCAAAGGCAATTTAATTCATTCCTTCTACAACATGACCCCTGTTTCCTTTATTACTCCAACATGTGCATTAAAAACAAAGGGACTCTCCTCCGTTCCAGGTAGAGCTGTCACGGTTCCGGTTCGGTTCCGGTTCTACTAAAACCGTGAACCGGACCGCTAAGGTAACGGTTCTTCAAATTAGAACCAAAACCATATTTGGTTTGACCGGTTACGGTTCTGGTTACGGTTCCAACATAATTTTTGGAACCGTCGTGTCAACGGTTCTGATTCTGGTTCAACAAGAACCAAAACCAAACCGGACACTAACGGTTCGGTCTGGTTCTATGCGGTTCGGTCCGGTTCCAATCGGTTCTATGTGTTATAGTTTTAATCATTTTATAACTATATAATTTGAGTCATTAGACGTATTGACAAAGATTATTATCTATTTAAAAATACATATTTGAAAAGGAAATTAGAATTCAAATGGTTGGAGCAATAATTTTATGTTTTTGAAGTTTAAATATGTTAAAATTGAACTAATACAGATATGCATGCAATAATATCTGATTTGACGCACTGAATAGAAAAAGAATGAGTAATATTGTATGATTACAATAAACCTGGTCCAAAAAATTAACATAAACATGGTTATTAGCTTGGTGGATAACAAGTAACACTCGATGCTCAGCAAAAACAGTCGCTTTACCGAAGTAGTTGAGGATTGATAAACATAAACATGCATAAAATAGAGAATATAATTATCAACAAAATTAAATAACAACCACCAAATATAATTTTTGTATATATGTTGGCAGGGTCCATCATTGAGTATGACTGCAATCGGACGGCGCTGCAATCAAACGACTGATATTGGTTTTGTCGTATAGATAATAAATATATATTATTAATATTATAAAAAAAATAATATTAATAATATATATTATAAAGAATAATAATAATAATAAACGGATTGCGGTTCGGTTCTGCTTCGGTCCGGTTCGAATCGGGTCTAAAAAATTTGAAACCACTCGAAACATTTATCTTGCGGTTCCGGTTCCGGTCCGGATAATAAAATGAAGGAACCACACCCGAACCATTGTTGTTTACGGTTCCAAAATTCAAACCGGAACCTGAATAATTCGCTAACGGTTCCGGTCCGGTTCCGGTTCCGGTTCTTTCGATTTACGATTTTCAGTTTTTATTGACAGCTCTAGTTCCAGGTAGCTGGGTAAAAACGAAAAAGAAATAGAAACCTCTCTATTCTTTTTCGCAAAAACCAACCCCCTGCTCTTTTGCGCATGCTGCTGCTGCCATCGATCAACCCCACCTCCGCCTGGGCTGAAACTGCCAGTTGAGCTCAATTGGTCGACCAACCCCACCTTCGCCTGAGCTCAATTGGTGATGATAAATGAAAGAACTCTATAGTTAAGCGTGCTCGGATGGGAGTAGTTCCGGGATGGGTGACCTCCTGGGAAGTCCCCGTGGGGGCACTTAGCTTAACTGGATCAATTCTCATCAAAGGGAGATAGCGGTCTCCAACAACCCACCGTGGCCGAATAGGCGAGGAGAGGGGTTGGGGTGGCATGGACTGCAGTCCTTGTGAGGGCCTAGGACGAAATCAGCGTTGGTTCGCCAGGCTGTGGTCAGGGTCCTCACACGTTGCGCCTTGATGGATTTGTCTGTCGCGATCTGAGCCTCAACTAGCTGGACGAGGTCAGGGTAGCTAGGCATTGTCTCCCTCCAGGATGGCATCCTCCTAGGAAAACTCAGCGCAGGAGCTCGGGGTAGTCCCCCAGAATTTGTCGCGCCTCTGAAGTGAAGCGACGGAAGAAATCCTTAAGCGTCCCCCCGTCGTTCTGTCGAATCCCAGAAAAGTGAGAGGGGTCCCGAACGATCCTGCGGCTGGCGATAAACTAATATGCGAATAACCAAGTTAACTCTGCAAAATTGTAGATTCCTCCTTTCAGAGAATGGAACCAGGTGCGAGCTTACCCCTTCAAAGTTGTCAGGAATACTTGACACGTGAGCTGGTCGGGAGCGTTGTGGATTCACATGATCGTCACGAAGTGGTTGACATGCACCAGAGGATCATCTGCCCCATCGAAGGTCTCAAAGTTGGGCAGCTTGAACTTGTGTGAAACAGGATGCCCTAGAACCTGCGAAGCTAGTTAGGAGTCATGGTGGAAGGGGCATCACACGCTTATGACTCGGCGCTGCCATGCTCGTATTCTTCTTCAATCATGTTCTTCACTTCCTCGCGAGTGAGCCTTCCGTAGGCCTGTCCGACATCTATTTCCATTAGGCGGGGGTTCAGCGGCGCGCGCCTAGGAAGTCCTCCGGGCAGCGCAGCGTGTTTGGAGCTGGCAGCGACAGATAACTCGTCCGCAGCAGGGTCTTCGATTCTGACGGCGCCTTCCGAAAAAGCGCAGTTTGGGACCAGCGGAGGTCGACCGCCTTGGGCGACGACCGGGTTGTGGGCGTGGGAGGCCCCCAGATCCCTCAGCAGGGTGAGCACCTGAGGCTAGTGCTCCTCCATCAAGTGCACGCGCTCTTCTACGAACGTTGTCGGCGCTGGGACGACTTCTTCGAGAAGCAGAATGTTGCTTGCAGGTGAGTTGGTGGGGGCTAGATCAGCACGCTCCTCGTGAGTTGCCCCGTTGGTAGTGCGAGCGCTTCTTCTCGCCATTGTTGTCGACTTGGACTGTAGAGCGAGTACGGTATTCAGAAGTTCTTCAGAATTTTGGGAACACTTTTTCCACAGACGGCGACAAACTGTTGGGGTCGCTTAGTGCTCCCACAGACCGGAGGAATCAGACCGTCTTAGCTTGAGAGTGAGCTAAGCGCGCAAACAGTCAATGAGAGAACCAATGGTAGAACAACAAAATTTTTACTTGGAAAACCCAGAAAGAGAAAAAACCACAGGGCCAGTCCCAATTCTGGCAAAATCTTATCCGTTGAGTGCAAACATAAGCTTCCCCAACGCCATACTTGTATTTTCCCCTCCTCCAACAGCCCTCCCAGTCCACCAAACAGCCACCACCCCTCTCCGAAAACCCCCACACAGTAGTATCTTCAATCCCGGACAGTCGTCGACACCATTGGAGCTTCCTCAACACCACCAACATCGAATACTTGATGAGCTTTTACTTCTAGTACTCATTTATTCGCATTGTTCGGATATCTCGTATTAATAGTAATACTTGGCGTGATTAATTTGATTGTTGCATATCTTTATTGGCGTGCAAAAGATTTATTTGCTTCGCATTTTAATTTCAGTGCACTCTCAATTAACTTGTAATTGTCTGTTTACTTTCATTGCAATATTTGTAATCAATTGCGACGTTTGCACGGGATTTAAAAATTTATTTGTTTAATTAATTGTGCGCCGAAAAATACTTGCATGACTGAGTCATCGCATGTGCATTGCATTAGGGTTATCCTTTGTTAGTTCATTGGATTGTATGCTTGTATTCGTTTGCATCTTCATTATAAGGTTCTTCGTCGGTCAATTACATTCATTGCATGTTCACGTGTGTTGCATTTAGGTTTAGGGCATCATAAGTCAACATCCTATAGATTCGTCCTGCATCACTTCCTCTCTGCTATTTATAGCAGAGTTCATTACAAACCTCCACCAAACCAGTTTACACAAATTAATTTAGTTCTAGAACCAAACCAAATCTAGCGCGCAATACTTATTTCAGTAAGGATGGCTGGAAAAATTTAATAATGAATTTCAAAGAGTGCATGGAAATCATTATTAGCGAGCATTAATTAAGTGAAGATCAAAATTGAGTCACATACGCCAATAATCAGACCCATATTTAAACCATAAACTTAAACACAATGTGGCAAAACCAACCCCATGATGTATTAAATCATTCATTTTATGGACTGACTCATCTTCCTTTCACCAGATTATAGTAGTCATTTTTCACCAAATCTAGATTTTGCCTGCCTTAATAATTAGGCATCATATGCTAAATTTTATTGTGTGTTCTTTATATGATAGCTGTTGCTTAAATTCTTTGATGAAGTAAAAATATTATTTATCAACCATATTTATGTATATTTTTTTATCACAAACAACCTATTCTACAAGTGCGCCTAACTCCTCTATTTACTGTACTATTCTGACAGGCTTTCCTACCACAAAATTTCAACCAATTAGAGAAGTCATTAATGTTTTCCAGCTATACTAAACTATATTATGTTTTCTAATAAAAAAAGAAAAAGAAAAATCTACTCGCATAAATTTGGACAGTCTCTAGAAAGTATTTTTTGTGTGATTATTATACAGAGATTAGTGATTCTTCTCAAATACATTTAGCTTGAGTTTTAAATATTCTCGAATATATGTGATATGTATATTTATTGGTTATTGTGTGTAAAAAGATAGTCTTAAAAGGGGCAAAAATATATTAAGTCATATATTTTCTGAAATTATATAAGGATATTTTATTCCATTAATTCATTTTTCTTTCTATTCAAATGTATTAATTAAAAAATGCTATTGAGATTTGAGAACGTGTTATTATGAAAAAAAAAACCCGAATTTCCCTATGTTTTAGGGTTTCCCGGGTTGCCATGAGAGGAATGGGACTAGGACTTCAGGACCTCCCCCTACCCCTGCTCTTGTCTCTTTTCTTTAACTGAACACTTCACCCAATCCGGATTTAGCTATGACGTTAAGAACGAGGGACAGCCCCTCAACCATCCCACCTCCGGAGGGGGATGAAAGGGGGAGGTTATCCCCCGAACATCCATCCCCGAATGGAAGGAGCATGGCGCTTGATGTCTCCTGGGAGACGCGCTTAAGCTTCATTTCTTCCACCCAGCCACTGCTGTCGTGCAATATCGACGAGCTGTGGCCTCCGTATGGAGCCGACGTATATCGAGTCGTCTTGGCTCTGGTCCACCAGCCAGAGCCTGCACTAGCCAGTAGGGGGTTTTGCTCCCCCCCGTGCGATTCCTGGGCCAGCCCGTTGGACTGTTGCTGAGGTCTTCAGCACCCTTCTGGTAGCACTCTTCCTAAAACGCTAGTGTGATAGAGCCTTCTTGTGTCGTCACACCTGTGCTTTTCATCTGTTCCTTCAGTTTTTCCGTATGTTAATTTTATCGAAGGAAGGCATAGTTAGGGCATCAAAGCCGATAATTAGCCTCGCAGGAGAGGTTATTTTATTCAACTGACAAACGTCCTAGATCGCCTACAACAAATGGCCGAGACAAGATCAACTAATAGGTAGGGATGCCCTTCAATCGCCCTACAGTCAATAGCAAAATAGAGAGGGGATAAATTAGTTATCTTATTCCACAAAATCCTTGTGTGCGTCTTTGGTAATGCACATGTGCCGGCTTTCGCCTTCGAACCTCAGTGTCTCCCTTCTTACCTTTATAACTCTCTCATGATCCCCTCTTCTTCTCTCTTTTACTCTACTTTGATTTTACGGGAAATAACTTTTTTCTTCATCGACGGGGAAAATGTCGGGGAAAGGCGCAAAAGGTCTGAACACGGGCAAATCCTTGGCCCTCAAGGACAAGGATAGGAAGAAACCGGGGTCTCGCTCATCCAGAGCAGGTCTTCAGGTGTGATATTCGACCTATTAGTATAATTGCATGAAACCTTGTACTATCTCTAGGTTTTGCTTATCCTGTTGGTGTCAGAAGTTGAGATTTTCACGGGTTGACAATAATCTTGTCCATTTGACAAGTACAGCAGGTCATATATAGCATAGTATTACCCATCCCTAAATTCGATGTTGTTTTGGGTAATGATTGATTGTTAAAACCTATGGCAGTGATAGATTGTTGAAGAAAATAAGTGATCTTTAGGGCACCTAATCCCCCTTAGGTTGAAATTTGAAGTACGAAAGAAGTGAACAAAAACATTGATTCCATACATCGAGGCAACTATAGTTGTGAATATGGGAGGCATTTTTCCTAGTACTTCTACAAGGAGATAAGATGAACAAAATTCAAGATATACAAATAGTACGAGATTACATAAGGTATTTCCAAATGATATAAATGGGTCCTCGTCAAACTGAGAAATTGAATTCAAGATTTACTAATCCTTGAAGTTAGCAGATAGATCCCCTAGGTGTATGGCTAAAATGAACTAAGCAATGACTGATCACATTGATGGCGGAGAATAAGTATCTGTTATAAAAAAAATTAATGATCTATGTAATTAGTTAGAGAAGTACTCTACATATAAAAAAGGAGTTGAAGTTGGAATATTATTAGTCGAGGATCGTGAAGGAGAGGTCCAATACCCTCAACTCAAGGCATGGACAGTTCAAGTTCAGTATTGTCCTTCGAACTAGCGAATGTCTTTCAGCTTTATGGAACTTATGAATTGATAGTGTATTCTAAGAAAGAGAATAATGATCGCGCCATACATTGGTAGTCAGTTCTTCAAACATTAGAAGAATATCATTATGCAATCCAAGTATGTATTATGGATAAAGAAAATGACCTTTTGCGGGTCATAATTTCAACAAGGACAATCTTGAAATTGACTTTAAGAAAATTATAAATATTAGGGAATGGCTGAAGACACCACTGGGATAGAGGTTCGTAGTTTCATAGGTACCATATAGAGATACAGAAGATTTGTGAAAAGATTTTCCAAGATAATGAAATGACCAAAAAATAATAGAACTATGATAGACTCTTAATTGGAATGAGGCCTCTACCAAAATAAAAATGAGATTAATGATGGCACCCATATTATGTGTACCCCCAGGGGATGAAGGATTTCATAATTACAATAACTATGTAGCGCAGGGACGGAAACGGGATGCGGGATACGATACAAAACGGATACGAGAAACGTGATTTTTAAAAAAAATATGGATACGGAAACGTTTTTAATTTTTTTAATTATTTTAATATAAGTATTAATTAATATAAAAAAATACAATTAACAAACTAAGGTACCATCCCAGTCACTACATTCAATAAAGAATAATTGGCACACAATCATGTTGTTTAGGCATAATGAGAAAGATTAGGCTAGGAGAAGGTATTGGATATCACAGGAAGAGAAAATATGAAGAATAGCTCATGCAATCTATTCATTGAGGTATCCAAAAGCACAAACATTATTTATAGTGCCTACAAGTACACATTTTAGTTTGATTTATTTATTATCAATACAGATTACTCAAGAGTCAAGATTGGGCCTACAAGTACACATTGAGAACTAATATCATAATAGGTAATGATGATCATCAAACTCTTCACATAAACAAGATCTTCTTTGGCATTAAATTAATAAAATGATTTTGTAAGGAGAAGAAATTATTTGTAAGAGTTAGCCACCATTTAATATGAGGCGTGACTGCGCGCCTCACGCCGTGAATAAAATTGCGGGAAACGCGTATCCCGCAAGGGGATACGCGTTTCCCAATTAATTTTTTTATTTAATTTAAATATTGTGTTTCCTACACGTTAGGAAACATTTCGGAAACGCGTTTCCGCGCGTTTCCGGGCGTTTCCCGTATCCGATACGCGTTCGAGCCGATACGCGAAGCATTTTTAAGTATCCGTGCTTCGTAGTACAATAATGCCTAAATTAAATATTTAGGTTGTGTCCAATCACAACAAATAAAAGTGACAAGCATTTTCCTAGATAATTGAAGGAAAAAAGGGAAGGCTTTCCATGTGTATGATTTAGAATTTGTTGTGACAGTGTTTGCATTGAAGGTATTGAAACATTATCTATATGAAATAAAATGTGAATATTCATTGATCATATGAGTAAAAAATTCATCTTTCACTCAAAAAAGTTGAACATGACTCAACATGGGTGATCAAAATTCAGTAAAGATTACGAGTTGGATACTAAACACTTCTAGAAAAAGTTGTTGGTGCCAGGAATAAAAAGAACATCATTTACTTCGTGGCCAATTTCCACACATGCAAACTAGAAAAAGTCAAATGTCAGAAACTAAGTGCCCTCGTAGCCGTTGTCAAATCCCTAATGAAAGTTTGAAGATATAAATCTAGATGTTGATGTCGATCATTGATCTTCACACAGAAATTGTGATCTTAACACTATTTCTAAATCCTGGAACAATTGTCACCTTAGTTCACGAATATATCATGCATGCTCGACTTGGGATGTCTATATTTATGTATTCTAAAACATAGCCAACCTTAAATAAAATAAATATGGCATACGCTGTTAATAATGCAAAAACAGAGAATTTTGATGCATCTTTCTGTCACATTTTCCATCTTTCCATAATCAAACAACCTAAACTTTGATTAAGTCTCCAAATTCCAAAGTTGACTGAGTCTTCATATTTGCAACAAATTGAAGTATAAAATAACAAAAATAAGGAAATGACATTTGTTGCATTGTTTAGAGCATATCCCCCACATCTGAAATTTTTAAAAAAAAATCTTGCTTATTCCCCTAAGCCTCTTAGGTACTATCACCTCTCTATGAAATATTTGATTTCCTACATACGTATTTTCCATTTCAAACATGATTCTTCGGTATGTGATATTTCCTAATTTTTACAATTAACATCTCTACTCAGTTCACGTCTTACGACCTTTGAGCCACGTCTCCAGCCCTCTCATGTCTCTAAATTGTCGGTGGTGTATCAAAATATGTATTATTTATTTGTTATATAATAATTAATATGTATAAATATATGTATATGTATTAAAACACACATGAGTGATTTGGGTTGGAGAAAATCAGATTTGACTTGCTCGCAGTAAATTCATAGAGAATTTCGAATTTCCAGCATATTTATCAGTCTAGAACAATGTTGAAATCATGTCATAGAACATAATTTGGTCTTAGTAACAAACAACTCAAAAAATATTCGCACTTTAACATATAAAAAAATGACTAAGATCTAAAGTGTTGAAGTTATGTGTATAAGCTCTAGATAAATATAAGAAAGTGAGGGTAAATTTGAATAATTATCCAATTTGATAATAAAAAATATAAACCAGCACATAAATTGAAGTCGGAAAGAGAGAAAATAACTATTCAAGTGGTTGCATAGCAGAAATCAATTGTTGCGAAGATAACCCAATGACAGTATGCTTCCCAGTAACTCATAAATCGTGGGTGCATAGAGTCTATTCCTCCAAGATTCATAGTAGATTACCATTTCATGCTCAATGCCAACATAGACGAGTGACTCTCCTTCAGCACTATCACACAATTTAGCCAACAAATCTGAATCATAATGATCGATGCTCAGTTGGGTTTTCAAGATGTTAAAGCTCATTCTTCTCTTCCAGACATTAAATCCTCCAAATCTACTTCAAAATCCCTCAAAAACTTCAGTACTTAGAAGTACGCTCTCCGCCCAACTACCATAAAGTTCGATCTAATCAAGAACACATCTTCTCATGAAAAAAAACCGAGATTGAGAACATCTCAGATATCATCCCTCAAACAGCCAAGATCATTATGAACCGGTGAAAAACTCAACTTCTGACACAAACACGATGAGTAAAACCTAGATACAGTACAAGGTTTCGTGCAATTATAGTAATAGGTCGAATATCGCACCTGAAGACCTGCTCTGGATGAGCGGGACACCGGTTTCTTCTTATCCTTGTCCTTGAGGGCCGAGGATTTGCCCATGATCAGACCTTTCGCGCCTTTCCCTGACATTTTCCCCGCCGATGAATAAAAAGCTATTTCCCGTAAAATCAAAGTGGAGTAAAAGAGAGAAGAAGAGGGGATCAGGAGAGAGTGATGCGGTAAGAAGCGAGACACTAGGGTTCGAAGGCCGGCATTAAGAGCATTACAGAAGAGCCGAAGACGAGGATTTTGTGGAATGAGATAACTAATTTATCCCCTCTTTATTTTGCTATTTACAATAGGGCCATTGAAGGGCATCCCTACCTATTAGTAGATCTTGGCTGTCCATTGGCTCGGCCATTTGTCATGAGAGATCTAGGCCGTCTGTGAGTTGAATAAAATAACCTCTCTCCCGTGAGGCTAATTATGGGCATGGATGCCCTAATTATGCCTTCCTTTGATAACATTCTTTTACCTAATAAATCGTTCTCAAATCTCAATAGCATTTTTTAACTAATACATATCCTTATATAATTTCTGAAAGGCGATTGTTAACCGCACCCCGAAAATGGCTATCCGCACCCCATTTTGTTTTAAAACGCCAGTGCTTATTTACTTTACTCGCAACCATAAAAACCCCTATTCCGCTTCGGTGCCTGCTCGAGCCGCTCCCCTGTGCCTCCTCGCGCCGCTCCCGTCCGTGCGTCCTCCTCGCGCTGCTCCCCTGTGCCTCCTCGCCGACGTCAAAGCCTCCTCGCCTCCTCGCCTCCTCCTCTCTCCCGAACCGTCTCTGCCTCCCGTCACTGCCTCCTCGCCGACGTCGTCTTCCACGAGCACAACCTTCCGCCGACTTCGTCTTCCTCCATCCGCTGTGCTCAGGTAAACTTCATATCTACAACCTCATATCTACTACTACTCAATAATGCTGCTCCACCATCCCTTTAAAAGTCTAATACAGTGTTAAGAGAAACGTTAATTTTGCAAGAACAACTTGCATCAAATAGAATCAGTATTTTTTCAAAATATGAATTTTTGTCCACAACATTAGATTAAAGGGACTTTTTTTTCTATTGTTTAGGGTTCGCTCAGTTGCACAGAACTGAAATTGAATGCAAAAATTTAGTTTATATTCAATTCAGAATTGAAATTAGTTAAATAAACAAGGAAAAACATGGTGATGTATACCTTAGATGAGCTCACAGCAGCAGGATTGAGAAATTTATGGTATTAGACCAACATGTACTGATGCCCATATTGCAATACTTGCAAGTGGTATTATGATCAATAACTCCCTCCAAAGTATTTTTCTTTCTAGTTTTCAGCAGGATAGAGTCAGTAAACTATGTAACTTGTTATTTTACATGTTATTGTCTCATAATTCATCAAATTGATAGGTTATTCTTATATGGATAGGTTTTTCTTATATGGAGTTTTCAAGTGATAGCATGAAAATGTTGGAGTATGGTGCAAATTTGTCTTTACCCATGACTAGTAAGTGTAAATCTCTATGTAATTGCTTTCAATGAAATGTTTATTTTCATAGGATTCTAAGTCTTTTTTTTTCATATGTCTCTAGCTTTTAATAATGAAAGGGAAGAAACCTTTGAGAAGGTAGAAGTGGATGTTGGTAGCCACTTTGACACAGGCATATTGTTCGATTCTAAAGAAGAGTTAATCGAATGGGCTCGTGGTGTTGGTACAAGCTTGGGTTATGTAGTAACCATAAAATCGTCTGATAAGCTGAATGAGCGGTCAAAACCCCGTGTATTTCTAGGTTGTGATAGAGGGGGTAAATACCGAGAAAATCAGAACAATAAAAGTTGGGTGAATAAAGGAATGCGTAGATCCTCTTCAAAGCGTTGTGGTTGTTCATTTTCACTGAAAGGGCAAAGAGAGTTAATTACTGAAAAATGGAGGATTTACATATTATGCGGGATACACAATCATGAGAGAGTCCATCTTGAGGCACATGCTTATAGAGGAAGATTAGATGAGGAAGAGAAAAAATTGGTAGAACAAATGTACAGTTCAGGAGTCAAGCCACGCAAAATATTAGCCGCGGTGAAGAAGGAAAATAGTGGAAATACCACGGTTATTAGGACAATTTACAATGAGCGGGTGAGGTTACTAAAGAAAGAGTTGGATGGAGGAACGCCTATACAATATTTATACAAGTGTTTGAACGATGCAGGTTACGTTTCATTTAACCAAGTTTGCGCTGCCAATAACCAATTGGAAATGTTATTTTTTGCACATCCGGTTTCGATAAAGCTAAGCAATATGTTTCCAACAATTTTTCAGTTAGACTGCACATACAAGACAAATCGTTATCGTATGCCATTACTATGCATTGTTGGAGTTACATCTACAAATCAGACATTTTTTTCGTGTTTCACTTTTATGTCAAATGAAACGGAATCAAGTTACAAATGGGCTCTTGAATGTTTTAAATCCATTCTCCATCAACATTCCCAACCGATTGTGTTTGTGACGGATAGAGAGCAAGCTTTGATGAATGCTATAAAGGTTGTATTTCCGCAATCAAAAAATATTTTATGTCAAGTGCATATTAATAGAAACATTTTAGCAAATTGCAAGAAGTACTTCGATGAGGGAAAGGCATTCGAAAGTTTTATGGGTGCATGGCAAAAAGTGGTAGATGCTCGTACAGAAACTGATTTTAGTATGTGCTTAAACAGGCTTGTGGTTGATTACTCTACAAAGTATTGCGAAGTTGTCACATACATCATGACAACTTGGATAAATCCATACAAAACCTTTTTTGTTTCTAGGTGGATCGATAAATGTCTTCATTTGAGTAATTCAACAACCAATCGTGTTGAAGGTGCACATAGTCAACTTAAGAAATTTTTGGAGGTTTCTATTGGTAATTTATCAACTATTTGGAGGACCTTTGATCAAATGATCAACATTCAACACACAGATATTAAGAGATCATTTGGTAGTAGTTGCATTCAAGTAAATAAAGATTTTGCAGGCTCTTTGTATTCCGACCTTCTAGGTCGTGTTTCTCTCAAAGCTCTACAGTGCATAAAAGAGGAGGTTGACATGGTGAAGAGTGGAATGGAAAGTGGTAATGCAGATAAATGTACACATAAAAAGAGATGTACTATGTGTTTGCCCTGTGCACATGAGTTGGTGTCTTATGTTGCTCAATCTAGAGCAATTCCATTATGGTTGGTACATGGACATTGGAAACGCTTAGCCTTAATTACTGACGAGGAAAAAGCTGATATTGACGGGCCGGAGGAGAAAGTTGATATTGACGGGCCGAACGACATAAACCATGAACTAGAAGCAATTATTCGGAAGTTCAATGATGCAAATGACATACAAAAGAAAGAGTTAAAACGAAAGTTGCGCGAACTCATTGATCCATCAATAACCCAAACTACTGAGCCATTAGTTAAATTGCGTTTAAAGGGAAGGCCAAAAGGGAGTTGCAAGAAATTTAGAGATAACTCAAAATCTACAAAGCGTGATCCATCCCATTTTGAGTACGTCTTGATGGAGGAAAAGACACTTGAACTTAAAAAATTGAAGGCTCTTCCAAAGTTGAATGCACGCAAGCGGACAATTTATAAAAATGTTAATCCCTTGCTTACAAAGAAGTTGTTGGATGACGTTCGTGAGCAAATGCCATCTTATTTATCACATGACATTATGGAGGTTATCGATGTGCTTGGCGATGGGCATTGCGGATATAGAGTAATTGGCCAAGCTTTAAAGATTGCGGGCGGTTGGGAACAAGTAAGGTTCGATTTACATGAAGAACTTGAAACAAAATTGACAATGTATGATATCATGTTTGGCAAAACAAGAAGAGAAGAATTATTAGGTTCTCTTGAATGCAATACAACTCCAGCAACTTTGGACAAATGGATGTCCATGCCGGATATGGGACTCGTTATCGCTTCATGCTACAATATAGTAGTAGTCCAACTATCTAAAGTTCAATCGTTCACATTTCTCCCGTTACATTCACCTCCACCGGAAGAACCAAAAATTGTCTACATTGGATTTATCGATGGTAATCATTTCATTGAACTTCATATGCGGGATGGATGTCCGTTACCGTTGATTTTCCCTCTTTGGAGAAGGTATTGTGGAGAAATAGCACAAACATGGGAAAGTAAATTTGCGGCAAAGTTGGTAATGAAGGAAAGCAATATTGGACGTTCCACTGCATTCATACATTTGGATGACTCTTCCTCCAAAGGTAAGACAAATTTAATATATATTGACTAAAATTTCTGATTTGTGACAATATATTGACTAACTTGTTTTTGACAGTTTAATGTAACATATTGAGATGTTTTTGCCAATATCGATATCAAAGCCGATGGTTGTATGCTCGCATAGCATTATTTTTGGTACGGTAATTCGTAACAACAAACTCATATTTGTTTGATATTAATATTTTTTTTTCTAGAACATGTTTACATCATGCCAGTGAAGTACATGTCTAATTATATTATTGTGCTTTTACTTGTCAGGCATGGAGCTGGTCTCAATCGAAACAATACTAGGCCTGCTGGTCGATCAAGGAATGCTAGTTTAATGGAATGTTTGTGGTCCTTATCAGAAAATTTTATGTACTATTTTGGATTTTGAGTTTATTTAGCAGATATATGTATGGTTTTGAGTTTATATAGCAGAAATATGTATGATTTTGAGTTTATATAGTAGAAATATATATGGTTTTGAGTTTATATAGCAGATATATGTATGGTTTTGAGTTTATACATAAAAGTTAAGTACTTAATATTTTGGGGTGCGGCGCGAAAAAATATCGGGTTGCGGTTAACATTATTATAATTTTCGGGTTGCGGTTAACATTGGGGTGCGACAAGCCAAAATCGGGTTGCGGTTAACAATCGCCTTTCTGAAAATACTTGACTCAATATATATTTGCCCCTTTTAAAACTTTTTTTACACACAATAACCAATAAAATACATGTCACGTATATTTGAGAATATTTTAAATTCAAGCTAAATATATTTTAATAACGTGTCTAATAGGTTGAAATTTTGTGGTAGGAAAGCCTATTAGAATAGGATTTTGATTAGAGGTGTGAGATGAGTTGAGTTGACTTGTGAGCTCGATGAGCCGGCTCAAAAAAAAAAGCTCGACTCCAGCTCGATGAGCTTCAGCTCGATTGTGAACCAAGCTCCAACTCACATGCTCATGTTCATGAGCCCATTTTTTCCTTCCAACTTTTTTATATATAAATACGAGTGACAGTGCACAGGGGACCCCTGTGCCCCGCGCGACAGTATCCTGCCCACCCCGGCGGGCTTCGCCCGCCCCCGGACACTGTCATAATTAATTATGTATATATATATTTTAGATAGTTTAAAAATTAAAAATATATATAATTAATTATGTATTATATATATAATTATATATTAATATTAATATTATATACATTAGTATTATATGTATAATTATATATATACCATATATAAAGAAATATCAAACCCACGAATTTTAAAGTCGTTGAAATGATTACGGTCGTCAAATCTGACGTGATATTTCATCAGTTGTCGGATCAAACCGCTCCCTCTCTCTCCACTTTTTCATAGATCTCCTAAACCTACTATGGGGTGACCTAAAACTATGAAGCTGTAGGATACCATACTACATGAAATTATGATTTTACCCCTAAATTTATTGAAAAGGGAGGGTCATATGACCCATTTTTTAATCTCACGAAAATTGTTAATGATGAGAATTGAACCCAGGTTTCCACTATGTCAAGCAAAGATGACAACAATTACACCATATGTTTTTTGTTGAACAACGTTGAATTATGTTTTATATATACATGTATAAATATAAACCGCCTTCGTCGAATGTCGCCGCCCCTGCCGAATGTCGCCCCCGCCAAATGTCGCCGCCCCTGTCGAATGTCGCCGCCCCTGCCAAATGTCACCTCCGCTGAATGTCGTCGTCCCCGCCGAATATAGTCACCCCCGCAGAATGTCGACGCCCGCACGGGGGGGCATCGTGCCCTGTCACTAATAATGTCAGGGTGGAGCCAGGAAATAATGTCAGGGTGGGCAGACTGCTTTCATAATATAGTAAAAAACACATTACATTTTCAATAATACACATTATATTTCAAAAATAATACATGAATATTTAACAATATTTCAACTAATTTAAAATAAAAAAACACATTACATTTCATAGTTGATCACGTCGACTTTTCATATTTTGAAAGCGTTTGATGATAATCTCATTATCAATATTTTTGAATATATCTCTTTCAATATATGCAGCTGAGCAATCATTCAGCATTGAGTCTCCCATCCGATTACGCAGACGGTTTTTCATGACATTCATTGCAGAAAATGCCCTCTCAACTGTTGATGTAGCAACTGGTAAAATTAATGATAATTTCATCAGTAAATAAACCAAAGGATATAAAATATTTTTTTTTGTCTCAACCATCTTTATTGCAAGATCGCTAATTCCATTTACATGTGCAAAGTCACTATCAACCCGAACATCATAAATATAAGTCTCCAACTGACAATTCAGTTCCATAATATCTAAATTTGAAAATTCTAATGGATAAAACTCGGCAGGTCGTCTCAATTTTTGCTTATCAAAAGTAGAAAATGAATTCTTCGGACTCAAACTTGCAACACAAAGAAGTAGTTCTGTATTTGTCTCCGTAAATTAGTTATTCAATTCTTGAAGCTGCATATCTATCACATTATAAAATATCTCAACTCGATAGTGATGTGAATTTGTCATTTCTTGAACCCTTCTTATTGATCGGCCTCCTGCAACATATAAAGTATTCATATCTAGAATACTAATTTTGTAATTATTACAGAATAAGGAAATTTCATCAAATAAGTCTTTCCAACCTTTATTTCGTTTATCCTGCAACATTTGGTTAGAAATTTTCACTAAATGCATGTCATTACTAATATCTTGGTCTTTACGTTGCAATGCATGTGATAAACTATTTGTTATTCCCAATATATCTCTCATCAAAAATAAAATAATTATGACATCAAATGATTGAAGTGAATCTAATATTGAAAAAGTCGTTCCTTTATTATCACAACTTGAATGTGGATCTTTTTCAATAATCTCGAGAACATCGATAATGGAGGAAAACATCACAATTATGTTAAGTAATGAACCATAATGTGATCCCCATCTAGTATCACCTGACATTTTCAAAGTTCTTTCTTGGTTTAAACCAGTACCACTTAAGAGTTCACATTTTTGTAAACCTTCAGTAATCTTAACAAATTGACACTACACCATATCATGCATATGGTAGCGCTCAAAAAACCGCTACTATATATTAAAAAACCGTTACTGTAGGGATACAGTAGCGGTTGCGCGTATGTTGCATCTACCGTCGTGGTCGTAGGGTATGGTAGCGGTTACACATTGTATTGTGGCGTCCTGAAACCGCTACCATAGGTACATCTATTATAGCATTTATGGTTTTCAATGGTAGCGGTTATTGAGCGCTACCATTTTATAACAATGACTACAATTCTTCATCGTCAGGCGTTTATTCTTGTATTTGGCAACATTTATTCTTCATCGTCAGACGTTTAATAAATTCAATTATTTCCTATTAAATTGAATAAAAATAAACATATTAAATTGAATAATAATGGAGATAATATCTATTTTGTAAAAGAATTTAAATAAATTTTTTTTATTAATAGTAAAAAGAAGGTGGGCCCAAACCTTTCATGAATACAATCGATATATAGATCACTTAATTTTCTTTAATAAACTCAATACATGAAAAAACATGAAAATTATTCTCTTTCTTCTTCACGGGCTCATCTTTCTTGCCTTCTTCCTTCTTCGAAGTTCCCTTGGTGCCTCATTTTTCTCCTAGTTTGTGGTGATGGCTTTCTTGAGTGTAAAGTTGTTCAGCGCTCGAGCTGAATATTATGAGGTAAGGGTAAAATGCAGGCAAAGAGATAGATAAATTACAAGAGCTTATAAGAGGACAATTATTTAGAAGGAGAAAAAACAGAGCACAACGCGTCTACAGGAATAAGCTAACGTTGATTACAAAAGCATTTGCAAATAGGATCTCTTTGGAGTCCAATTCCTTAATGACCTCGAGAATGTAAGAACAATCTTAATATGCATTTTTTTTAACCAAAATACTTTCATTTCATATAAAGAAAATAGGAAAATAGAATGCCATATGAATAGGCAAGGAAAAAAACTGCAGTGATGTTTTGAAAACTTTCGCGACGCTTTTCAAAAACGCCGCTAAAGTTTCCGCATCGTTTTGTTTTTTTTTTAAACGCCGCGAATATCTGCAGTGATGTTTTAAAAAAACACCGCAGATTTAGCGGCATTTTTTTAAAAAAATGCCGTTAAATCTACGACATTTTTATAAAAAAAATGACATTTTTTCTCTTTTAATGCACTAGGACCCCACATTTCAGATTATACACAAAAATATTCATGATGGATGGTGTATTTATATTAAGTAAACATACAAGATGTAAAAAAGAGCATTATGTTGATGAACAATTGTTGAATTTTCATAACGACAATTACAATTGTTGAAACTGAACAGTTTAATAAATGACATTTCTATCTAAAAGAAAATAATAAATCCAATAGTTCACCACATTAAGATTGAAGAATCTACAAATTTTATAAACACTTTCTATGCTCTGAGTTTAAGAATGGGAGCCAAAACAGACTTAAAGTGCAAACCCAAATGAACTTTTTCTTGGAGAAACTCATTTAGGCATTTCAACAAACACCAAAAGTGCAAATTATTCATCTAACACAGTACAAAATGATGACAGACCTTCCGAGCAACAGCCAAAGTAGCTTCATCTTTGCTAACACTCTCTATTGATCAAATGAAATCGATGGTTTCACTCTCAATTTACTAATGGTAAAACCCTAACATATTATTACTATAAATCTGCAATTTAATCGGGCACAGAACTACCTAATTGTTGATTTTTTTGTAATTCCTGCAAATAAGTTAAAGAAGATTCACATAAAGCAAAAGCGCAGAAATTTGACTGCTTAACTCATGTTATTCTTCCTGAAATTACTCGACTTTGATCAATTACAACAACTAAGAAAGATTACTCACCATCGATGGGCTCCAACTCGGTGGATACGACGGCGAGGAGATTCGTGTTCTTCTCCCTCTCTCGCTTGAAGAGCTCGAGGAAGAGGGCGAGTTCATCGTCTCGTTCCTTCTTTCCGCTGGTCGGAGGGAAGAACCTAAGCCAACCTGCACTCGTTGCCACCGCCTCGAACAGGAATGAACTGCCTGGTGAGAAGAGAAGCAGGGGCTATATGAAAGAGATGAAGAAATAGACTGTGTAGTAGACGATTTCAATGCGGGAAAACTAGAAAACTATCATATCCTCTCCTCCTATGGCACGCAGAAACAGAGACGCTGGGCTTGTAGAGGCGGTACTGACGGCGGTCGTGGAGGCCACAGAGAAGACAGTGAGTGGGTGAGGTAGGGCACGGGCATGGAAAGAAGAATAAATCGTGAACTCTCTTTCGGCGTCCTGAAGATGGAGTGGAATAATAGAGGAACGGAGCCCTAAAATCAGAATATTTGTTTTAGCGGCGCTTTAAGTGAGAATCGCTGCAAAATCGATCTTTTTGGCGGCGCTTGTTAATAAAAACGCCTCCATAAATCTAATAAAACATTTGCCACATTTTTCTCAAAAAAGCGCCGCGAAATATAAAATTTACGGCCGCCGTTGTACATTAATTCTGTTGTAGTGACGTGAGCGGGGTTCGTGGCAGCGGATATCTTCAATAACTTGAATGTTGCGGCGACGCGGCCGCGAGCAGAGGTTGTAGCGGCGAACAAAATCATGCACGGGCGGGTCGGCGTCATCAGAGGGTTTCTTGGGGAGTAGAAAGTAGCAGGTGTTTTATTTGTTTTGGCAATGCACGAGGTGATAGTTTGATGCATGAAATTGGTAGCGTTTTTGTAACCGCGACAAAATAACTGATACTATAGGTATGATATGTTATAGTAGCGTTTATTTATTTACAGTTGCGGTTATAAATGTTGCCATAAATATCTTTTGGTAGCGTTTACTTAACCGCTATAAATTAAGCGTTACCATATGCATGATATGGTGTAGTGTGAGACTCGCATAAAAGCTTTTGACGCTTACACGAGACATTGATTATATTGGTCAAAGTGGCAGTCAATTCAAAAAGTCAAGCAACTTGAACATAAATTTTTGCAACTGCTACTAACGCTAATTGATGTTGGTGTGCAAAACAATGAACATAATATGCAGATGTGTTATCTTTCATAATTAGAGCTTGAAGTCCATTAAACTCCCCTCGCATATTACTTGCACTATCATATCCCTGTCATCGTAATTTTGAAATGTTGAATCAATGATATAAGAAGAATTCTTCTAATGTTTCTTTAAGAGATTGAGTTGATGTATCTATGACATGCACAATTCCAAGAAAACGTTCAATTATCTGTCATTCACTGTTAACATAGCGCAAAACAATAGTCATTTTCTCTTTATGAGATATATCTCGCGACACATCTATCAGTATAGAAAAAAAAGCATCTCCAATATCCATTTTAATACAATTTATTGTCTCAACTGTCATTGAATTGATATATATTTTTGAATTTCAGGAGCAGTTAACTTGTTATTTTCTGACGCGTTATGCAAAATCACTTTTTTCACCTCGATCGAGAAATCGTAAAAGCTCAAGAAAGTTTCCTTGATTTGTTGAAGAATCGGATTCATCATTAACACGTAATGCTAAGCCCTGTTGTATTAAAAAACGAATGCAATCAACTGATGCAGTTAGACGTGTTTTATACTCATGTCTAGCGAGATCTGTTTGTTTATGAAACCGGACCACAATATGTTGACTTGATTTCATTAAGTTAGTGCACATCACTACAACTTGATTGTGAATACAATTGGGGCCACCAACATGTTCTCGAAGTCTACTTAAATCATCTTTCCAATTTCAAAATCCGTCAATATTAAATGAATCTCCCCCTGATTGTTGTCTCATTTCAGCTTAAAAAGATAACAAATATACAAAATGTTGCGTCTTTTGCTATGCTGTATTCCAACCACGAAGGAAATTGCTCAAACCATAAATAATTGAACATTCTAGTTCTAGTTGTATTCCCAAACATTGTCTGTGGAAATTGATGATGTTGTGGTTGACATGGACCCTTCAATAAATATTGTCTTCTAATTTCATCTCTATCATTAGCATTATAATCTGACATTCTAACTTGTAACCCTGGATCGACTATTATGTTGTCTAAATTAGCTTCAATCCAGCCCCTCTTTGAAGATGATTTAGAAATTGGAAGTTTCTTAAAAAATTTATCCATTTCTATAAAAAACAATAAACGAAAGAACTTCTGATTTTTGAATGTTATGCAAGTGCAACTCATGAAAAACAAACAAAATAACAATTGCACAATTGCACATAAAAAGTGTGGATGTGGTAGGAAAGTAGATCTTGAGTGCAGGGATCATACCAATGAGAGTCATGTTAATCAGCGTCGGAGCCAGCCACGAAGGAAGGAGTCTTGTTTCAGACTTTCAGCGCTGGAGCCAGCCACGAACTCACGAAGGACGAAAGGCAGGACTGACGGACACGGAAGGAGTCTTGTTTCAGACTTTCAGCGCCGCTGCGTGCCTGCGCCGGAGCGCCGGAGTTGTCGTCCTGCACGGCTGCACTCCTGCTTGTCAACATTGTCGCCTGTCAATCCCAGCGAAGAGCAGAGTTTGGCCGTTGCCGGATACGGGAACCGGGAACGTCGGGAAGGGATTGGCTGAATGGGAATTTGAAAACCTAAATCGCGATAAAATACCAACCCTCCCTGTAAGCTGTCGTCCGTTAGATTAGAATTAGATCCAAGAGTTAAAAAAATTAAAGCAAAATTTCTAAATCTTGGGATTCGAACATGAATCATCACCAAAGCCACCTAAAATTTATACCACTGCACCGACTAAAAACTTCTGAACATCTATAATATATATACATACATACACACACACACACACACGAGTGACAGGCACGGGGCTCCGCCCCTATCCAAGGTGACATTTGTCGTGGGGCGACATTTGTCGTGGGGCGACATTCGTCATGGGGGAGACATTCATCGTGGGGGCGACATTCGTCGTTGGGGCGATATTCGTCGTGGGTGCCACATTCGTCATGGGTGCCACATTCGTCGTCGGGGCAACATTCGTCGTGGGGGGAGACATTCGTCGTGGGGGGAGACATTCATCATGGGGGGCGACATTGGTCGTGGGCGGCGACATTGGTCGTGGGCGACGACAATGGTTGTGGGGGCAACAATGGTTGGCAGCGGCGACATTTCTCGTGGGGTGCGATATATGTCGTGGGCGGGGACATTTGTCGTGAGTGCGACAATTGTCGTGGGATGTGAAATTTATCGCGGGGGTCTGTTGGTCTCAAAAACTCCTGCAACCTTATCAATTATACAGTGAAGCTTCCCAGCAGCTATGAAGCGAGATAGTTCCCCCGAAGAGATGAAATAAGGAGCATTTCATGGTTACTGATTGGATTTTAATTACTCAAGATTATTTTTTCCGAACTGGAACATCATGTTTATTCAATAATTTTTTGAGAAATCAACTCAGGCATGATATGAGTGCATTAATGCATATTTATACATGTATGCTCGGGAAGAGTGAAGAACAACACACACATATCTTCAGCTCACATCCTCATGATGTCTCACATACATAAATGTGTCACGAATGCAATCCTCCCGTGTTAATAAAAACATAATAAACTCCTGAGATTTTAGGATATAGTTTTGGGGAATCAGTATAAGTGATACTTTATGTATAAACCTAAACACAATAAAAATAGAAAGGGGAAAATCTAATGCTTATATAACATGAGCTCGATAATTATAGTTATTTAAGTCAAGGCAGAGGGCATAGAGAGAACATGTTTAAAACTGCAGTTGCAGCATTGAATTGCAAGTGCAATTCTATTAAATTAAATACTCATTGAATAAATAACATGTTTAAAAAACATTTACCTATTTCAATAATGGTAAAATTGTAAGCCAAGCATATATCCCAATAAATCAACAGAGCAGGAAGAGGTGTTGTTACCTTTGGAGTGTCAGTCTTGCGGGTTGCGGTTAGAGAATTCCTATAGGGAATAAAGTTAGAGAAGACCTTTATTCCATGATTGCTTGTTTATCCATACACCTCTACCATCCCCTCTTGGGAAGAGTAGTCCTGGTTCAGTGAGCTTGCCACCCCCAGGCCCCGATTGAAGAGCACTCAAGACCTACCAAAATGTTTTGAAGACCACAACATTTATGAGAAATAAATATATGGCAGGGAAGCATGAAGTTATGCCAGAAAAGTTTCATATTCTTCACATGCTTATTGCATCATATTGTGGGGGAAAATGCTAGCTGACAGGAAGCATACAGAAACTTGGGATTGAGCTTAATGAAATTATTTAATCATAAGATCGAGCAAAGACCCAATTTATAAAATAATGATGGCTTAATTTTTTTATAATGCCTCATAATACAAAGAACTAATGTTCATACATTACTGTGTAAATTAATCAGCTAAACACATTAGAAAGTCATTCATACCGTTAGAGATTTTTCTTATGGCTTGTCCAGTAACCCAGAATGCAAATTTTCAACACCATATACCTAAAATTGTTAAAGCCAAGATTAGAATATCTGCTCATAAGCTCACTCCAATAAACAATATAAAAGAAGAGTAATATAAAGTCAAACATTTATGAGGTTGGTGCATATTTATCCTTTATTTCTTTAATTTAGAGAAGGTGAAAAGGGTTTGAAAAACCTCTTCTAGAAATAATATGCGCAACCCGTAAGACTGGCACTCCAAAGGTAACAACACCTCTTCCTGCTCTGTTGATTGCTTGTTTATCCATACACCTATACCATCCCCTCTTGGGAAGAATAGTCCTGGTTCAGTGAGCTTGCCACCCACAGGCCCCGATTGAAGAGCACTCAAGACCTACCAAAATGTTTTGAAGACCACAACATTTATGAGAAATAAATATATGGCAGGGAAGCATGAAGTTATGCCAGAAAAGTTTCATATTCTTCACATGCTTATTGCATCATATTGTGGGGGAAAATGCTAGCTGACAGGAAGCATACAGAAACTTGGGATTGAGCTTAATGAAAATATTTAATCATAACATCGAGCAAAGACCCAATTTATAAAATAATGATGGCTTAATTTTTTATAATGCCTCATAATACAAAGAACTAATGTTCATACATTACTGCGTAAATTAATCAGCTAAACACATTAGAAAGTCATTCATACAGTTAGAGGTTTTTCTTATGGCTTGTCCAGTAACCCAGAATGCAAATTTTCAACACCATATACCTAAAATTGTTAAAGCGAAGATTAGAATATCTGCTCATAAGCTCACTCCAATAAACAATATAAAAGGAGAGTAATATAAAGTCAAACATTTAGAAGGTTGATGCATATTTATCCTTTATTTCTTTAATTTAGAGAAGGTGAAAAGGGTTTGAAAAACCTCTTCTAGAAATAATATGCGCAACCCGCAAGACTGACACTCCAAAGGTAACAACACCTCTTCCTGCTCTGTTGATTGCTTGTTTATCCATACACCTCTACCATCCCCTCTTGGGAAGAATAGTCCTGGTTCAGTGAGCTTGCCACCCCCAGGCCCCGATTGAAGAGTACTCAAGACATACCAAAATGTTTTGAAGACCACAACATTTATGAGAAATAAATATATGGCAGGGAAGCATGAAGTTATGCCAGAAAAGTTTCATATTCTTCACATGCTTATTGCATCATATTGTGGGGGAAAATGCTAGCTGATAGGAAGCATACAGAAACTTGGGATTGAGCTTAATGAAATTATTTAATCATAAGATCGAGCAAAGACCCAATTTATAAAATAATGATGGCTTAATTTTTTATAATGCCTCATAATACAAAGAACTAATGTTCATACATTACTGCGTAAATTAATCAGCTAAACACATTAGAAAGTCATTCATACCGTTAGAGGTTTTTCTTATGGCTTGTCCAGTAACCCAGAATGCAAATTTTCAACACCATATACCTAAAATTGTTAAAGACAAGATTAGAATATCTGCTCATAAGCTCACTCCAATAAACAATATAAAAGGAGAGTAATATAAAGTCAAACATTTAGGAGGTTGGTGCATATTTATCCTTTATTTCTTTAATTTAGAGAAGGTGAGAAGGGTTTGAAAAACCTCTTCTAGAAATAATATGCGCTCTTTCCTAACCGATGGCAGCATGCAGGGTACTTGGAGGGGTTGATGTTTCATCGAATGGAAATGGTGGAGGTGGAGGAAAATGTTGGAGTCGACGATGGTACCTGGATGAGTTGTCATTTCATCGAATGGAAATGTCGGAGGTGGAGGACGATGTTGTAGTCGACAATGGCGTAATTGCTGGAGCTACTGAAGTCGCAAATGCTGGAGAGATCGAAGTCGTAGATGTTGTAGCGGCCGAAGTCGTAGATACTGGCACCGGCGGAACTAGATAGGGACATGCCCGGGCAAGTGCCCGAGCATAAACTTTGGAAAAAAAAATGATAGTAGTCTAGCTAGGTGTAGGCTTGTAGCTGTCAGCTTGGCTTTTATTGTCTTTTGTCCTTTGTCTTTTGTCTAAATTTGTAGCTGTCAGCCCTAGGCCCCTAGGTGGCTAGGTTTCAACTTCCAATATGTATTGCTGCAGCTCTGAGTCATGGGAAGAACTAGCTGTCAGCTTGGCTTTTAATGTTTGTTTTAGATTTCTCTTATAAAATATTTCTTCTATCACTTGCAAAAAAATTGTGCATTATTTTTATAATTTTTTTTTGTTTTAAAAATGTCAACAACCAGAAAAATATAAACTTATTAAACACCAAGAACCCAATAGAGAAAGTGCAAAAATCTAGCAATAAACTTGGATCAAAGAAGGAACATTTTGAATTTTAGTGGTGCCCAGGCTAAGATAAAATCCTAATTCCGCCACTGGATACTGGAGTGCCCACAGTGTACAAAGTAGTAGATGTGGGAATGGAGTAAGATCTGTAAGTGATTTGGGGAGGGGTTGCTGTTCGTGGAGGAGGGATGGGGAGATGCATTAGAGGAGAAGTAGGATGTCAGCAGAACCCTAGAATCGCGAATGAGATTGGAGTGAGAATGCGTGATACGGGTGCCTCGTTGGGAGGAACTGTTTTAGAATATCGCAGGATGTAGAGCAATCACACAGGAGATTTATCGGAAGGGGGAGGGAATACGTGAGAAGACGTGACCTAGAGGACGGGAAGAAGAAGCGTACCGTAGTGCGCCTTCGCCGTCGGTCGGGGTTGGTTATCGGGGAGGCAGGGAGCGTTGATGTCTTGGTCGGCAGAGGGCGTTGATGTCTTGGTCGGCAGAGGGCGTTGATGTCTTGGTCCGCAGAGGGCGGAGTGTTGATGTTGCGGCTGAATCGCGATGCAGAGGAGATGGGAGGGAGCGATGGAGAAGGAATCGTGTAGCTGTGGAAGGCGTGGGAGGGAGCGTTCGTGCGGCGTGGTTTTTAGTTAGGGCAGAGGTTGCAATTGGGAGGAATATATAAAGGTCCCTGTATAATCGGACGGTTCCTAATAACCGAACCATAATTAAGGGTGCAGATTTTTTGAATGAATTTTTATTTCACGCTAATCGCAGACCGTAGTATTTCTTTTTAAATTAGTACAAATATATTAAAATTTTAAAATCTTAGTCATAAACTCACAACCAACCTCTTATTTCACAAAATCCAGGGTGGGCCATGTAACACCCCAAAACCTTAACATAGAAATTTGTTGCTGGAAGCTAGCGCCGGCGGTAGTCGATACTGCCTGGCGCTAGCCAAATCGACGAAAGATAGCCAAATCGACGGAAGCTAGCTGAATCGACGGGAGCTAGCACTGACGCTAGCGTTAGCGCCGACAGTAGGTCTTTCAGTCGATTAGTTGTGCTTCGAGATCGTGAGGCAATCGACGGGAGCTAGCGCTGGCGCTAGTGCTAGCGCCGACGGTAGCTTGCGATACAGATATGTGATTTAGAGATCGTGGCCGTCAAATCCTTATGTTTTAGATCCAATGGTTGGGATTTATTCCCGGATTCCTTAGAGCTTGGCCAGAGGAGTGTTTATCCTTATTATCTTAAGTCTTATCTCTCTTCAAGCTTGAGAAAGAGAAAAGCCAAGGAGGAAGAAGGAGGTATCTTCCGCCATTGACGGAGCTCCAAAGCTCCGAATCGCGAGCCATTTACAGATCTACGGATAGCAGCCCGGTACGGTCCTTTCCATCCAACTGGAATCTTGGATTATCATGATGCCAAAGAAAAATACAAGGGTAACGATCTTCTACTTGGACAAGTGAAGTCCTCCTTTTTATGGCATGTTTGCATGGAAAACCCCCCACCGATTGGTGGAGAAAGGGAAGTTTTCTAGCAGGTTGATCATTTCAATCCCCTTTGGTTACTCGCATATAGCATCCAGAATCATAGTACGGATATAGGCATTGTGTGTGAAACCCATCCGGACAGGTTGGTCTGGATTGGTGATGGCTGTATTGTCGATTGTGCCGGAGAAGACTCCATGATTTTGTATGCGCTATTTTCGGGTTGTGTACTGTAGGGTACTACAGGGAGTCCTGGAGTTAACCTCCAGGAAATACCTGAATTTGTGGGCGGATTCGATGATCTATCACTACCGCCCGACGCTATGGCTAGCGACGGCGGTAGCTCCCAGGGAGCTGTTTGTTGAGGTGTGAAGCCTCCTTTCATTGCTCCGACTGAGGTGAAGCCGTACCCGTGTCGGACGGTTGATGCCGACGAGTTGATCCCGGGCAAAGATGATCCAAACCCACCCCCATACCGGATCAGTGAAGAGGTAGCTCCTCGGTGCACCGTAAGATGTTGGGAAGGGTCCGTAAGACGAGGTAGTCTTGACGGCCAAAGCTCTTGCGAACTCTTTGTCTAAGGAGTTGTTAGGTGTGGCTCAGGGAGTACACCGTGAGAGTGCCTTGAGAGCATGAAACGTGTGGTTGTGCGTGCCAACGCTGGTGTTGATTGCTTATACATGTGGTTCTTGAATGCACTTTGACAATCTATGCCTATACTGTTTGCCTGCAGGGACGGAGTACCACCACCTTGGCTATAGGGGTGAGGTCGTTATAATATTGGTCAGCTTTAGCTGACCGGTTACTTGTTGTCACGTTTTGGTGGATTGTTGTTGGTGGTGTAGGTGAGACAAGCGGGAAATAGCGGGCGGTGACCCCTTTAGCCGTGTTGGCCCTCGAAGGCCAGCCTCTTTTCTGTTTTTCATGTATTGTCGGCCTGCGTGCCGATGTATGTTTGAGTTTAACACATTGTTCAATGTAAGGCCTTAAGGCCATAAATCTATTGTTTCATTCTTGGGATAGTGGATAGTTCTAACAGATATTTTAATCAAATGCTTCCGCTTACGCTTTATTTACTCTCGTATAGTTGTAATTCTTTTTTATTTATCACCTTATGATGCCTAGCTAGTGTGTATAGTATGGCGTGGGGTCCTGGCCGGACCTATTGTTATATTATTCGTACTAGCATGGTGTTACAATTTGGCATCAGACTTTAGGAATCGATCCATAGTTTTGTGAATTCGGGGCCGAATTCATTTTAAGGGGTGGAGTACACGTGTTGTGCGTTCACCTAAAACGATTTTAAAAAACTAACAAAAATGTCCACTTAGAAATGAAAAGCATGTTTGTTTGCGGAACCTGAGAGTTCCTTGCTTGTTTGTTGTTATGTTTTCGGTCCCTAATCTGTGTTTTGCACGATTATAGGTGACTAGGAGTGGTACGGGGCAATCTCAACCCCGTAACACTGCCGAAAGTAGTGCGTCCGCTGAGGTACCAACGACCACTTCTTCTGCTGAGATGGTTAGATAAGTCGCTGAAGCGGTCTTCACGATGATCAATAACCAAGCTGAACGGCTTGCACAACCTACTACTCCTACTCCAGAGGTGGCCCCAGTGCCTGTTACTGCAGTGGAGCCGAGAGCGGAACCTGTTGTAGAGCCCAGGGTCGAAACGAGAGTGGAGTTAGTAGCTGCGGGGCGAGCGCGCGACCAGCAATTGAAGCACATTCTAAGCTTCAACCCTCCAACCTTCCTTGGGACCGAGTCCCCAACAGAGGCTGAGGATTGGCTGGCAATAGTAAAGAAGACTCTAAGGGCAACAACAACTGAAGAGGCGATGAAAGTCACCTTAGCCACTTTCCTTCTAAATGGAGAGGCATAGCTTTGGTGGGATGAACTGGAAGCGCACAAGTTGGCCGGTAGAGTTATTATCGAGGTCTCGATTGCAGAGTTCACAGGTCTGTTTCTCCAGAGGTTTATTCCCTCTGCCCAGCGCCGTGCATTGCAAAACCAGTTTCTGCGGTTAACTCAAGGCGATCGTTCGGTGGACGACTACATGCATGAGTTCACGAGACTGAGTCGCTATGCGAGATCTTTGGTAGAAGATGAGGAAGCTAAGACGAATAAATTCTATGAAGGCCTTCGAGATGAGTTAAGGCTGCTTTTGGCAGACCCTATGACTTTTGGCTTCTAGGTTATGATGCAAACTGCCAGATCACTGGAACTAGATATGCAGAGAGTGCAACACGTAAAAGGCCTCAGCAAGAAGCCAGAATTTCTCGCGCCGACCTCTCAATTAAAGCCTGAGTTCAGGAAAAATTAGAGGAAGTCTAGGTTCGCGGAACCAGCTCCTTCAAATGTATTAGGTGCAACTACTGCGCGGGGTCCTATTACGTGTTTCACCTGCGGGAAGGTGGGTCACAAAGCCCTAGTGTGTCGAAGTGGCCCCCCGAAGGCAGGAAACCAAGCGGTGGACTATGCTCATGCGGCGGGTTCTTCTTATGCGGAGAAAGGCAAAGTTGTGGAATCTTCTGCTTCCCACTAACCTCCGACCCAACCGAGAGTCTATTCGCTTGGCCAGCAAGAAGTCATCCGACAAAATGATGTCGTCACAGGTATGAATTAAAATTTGGCTTTTACAGCTTAACATGATTTATACTGCATATGCGACTATATCTTTCTGATGTGCTTTTAGGCTTCGTTCTAATCTTCAACTATCCGGCGAGAGCTCTCTTCGATACTGGAGCATCGCACTCCTTCTTGTCTAAGGACTTCGTGTTGCGAATCGGAGTACCGTCTACCCTGGTGAAGGATAGACTGGAGGTAGTATTGCCCAATGGATCTCGGATGAGCGTGTATATGTTGAGTCGTGTAAAGGTGCGGATTGGGAATCAGGATTTCGACTTGGAAGCGTCACTACTACTACTAGCTGAGTTTGACGTAATCTTTGGCATGGACTGGCTCTCGAAGCAGCGAGCATGCATAGATTACAATCGAAAGGAGGTTACTCTAGGAAAGAACACCGGTGATGAGACCACATTTGCGGGTATGCGAGGAGCAAGCAAGACGCTGATGTCTACTCTCCAGGTGGTCAAGGAAGTGAGAAAAGGCCGGGAGTTGTTCTTCACGTTGTTGGAGGCTTCGACGCCTAGGCCCAGTTTAAGTGATGTCCCTGTGGTGGCAGAGTATGTTGACGTGTTTCCTAACGAACTCCCTGGGGCTCCACCCCAGCGAGAGATTGATTTCTATATCGAGTTAGTGTCAGGTGCCAAACCTGTGTCATGCTCACCGTACCAGATTGCGCCAAAGGAATTGGTAGAGTTGAAAGTTCAGCTGCAGGAACTGCTAGAGCAAGGTTATGTACGTCTAAGTTCATCCCCTTGGAGTGCACCAATTCTTTTTGTGAAAAAGAAGGACGGGAGCTTGCGTCTATGCATCGACTATAGAGAGCTGAATAAGCTGACCGAGAAGAACCGTTATCCGATTCCAAGAATTGATGACTTATTCGACCAACTGGTTAGGTCGACGGTATACTCGAAGCTAGACCTAAGGTCTGGCTATTATCAGCTTCGTATAAGGGAATGTGATATTCCAAAGACGGCGTTCAGTACCCATTTGGGGCATTATGAGTTCACGGTAATGCCGTTCGGTCTCTCCAACGCACCATCGGTATTTATGGACTTGATGAATAGAACGTTTCGAGAGTACTTGGACCGATTTGTGATCATCTTCATCGACGACATTTTGGTATACTCTCAGTCTGAGGAGGAGCATACAGAGCATTTGCACGCAATGTTGAGCATCTTGAGGAGGAGTCAGCTTTATGCCAGATTCTCCAAACGCGAGTTTTGGCTACCATCAGTGGCGTTCCTTGGTCATGTCATTAGTGGTGAAGGAATAGTCGATCCGTCGAAGATTGTGTCAATCCGAGAGTGGCCTATACTGAAAAATGTGGCTGAAGTCCGAAGTTTCTTAGGACTTGCCGGTTATTATTGGCGCTTCGTGGAGAACTTTTCGAGGATCGCACTTCCTCTCACTAAGTTGACTAGGAAAGATCAGAAGTTCGTTTGGTCGTCTGAGTGCGCACGAGCTTTTGAGGAGATGAAGAGCCGTCTGACCACGATGCCCATTCTATGCTCGCCATGTGGAACGGAGGGTTATGAAATATATAGCGACGCCTCGGGGAGCGGCTTGGGTTGCGTTCTGGTGCAGTTTGGGCAGGTGATCGCTTATGGCTCCCGACAGTTGAAGGTACATGATAGGAACTACCCGGTCCACGACTTGGAGTTTGCGGCCGTGGTATTCGCTCTTAAGTTATGGAGGCAATACTTATATGGCGTGAAGATCGACATCTTTACCGACCACAAAAGCCTCAAATACCTGCTGGACCAGAAGGAGTTGAATATGCGATCGAGGCGGTGGATGGAGTTCCTGGGGGACTACACCTTTGATATTCGTTACACTCCCGGAAAGGGGAACGTGGTTGTAGACGCGCTGAGTCGGCGGGCTCCCGCACAAGCAGGTTGGATTTTGGGGAGCATCTAATCTGTGATCTAGAGTCCCTGGAGATCACTTGTGTCGACAAGAGAACGTCTTCTACTGTATGCTTGAACTGGACGGAGGTTCAATACGACCTTGCCGACCGAGTTCGCCAAGCTTTGGAGCTGGATGAAAGCATGAAACGTTACAAGGCCTCTTTGGATGGGTATATCGCTGAATTATCTTTCGACGACGGTCTTCTATGGAAAGATGCGAGATTGTGCGTCCCAAAAGTGGCAAATTTACAGGAGGAATTGATGTACGAGGCTCACTTTACCAAGTACTCGATTCACCCGGGGAGCACGAAGATGTATATGGATATGAAGATACTCTTCTGGTGGTCAGGATTGAAGAAAGACATTGCTCTCTACGTGGCAAAGTGTCATACTTGTGCATTAGTGAAGGCTGAATGTCAAAGACCTAGTGGGTTTCTGCCGATTCCAGAGTGGAAGTTTGACGACATTTCGATAGATTTTGTGCACGAGTTGCCGAGATCGCAGCATGAAAACGACGCCATCTGGGTGATCGTAGATCGTTTAACAAAGGTATCACACTTAATTTCGAATCGGAAAGACGATTCTGTAGAAAAGCTCGCAAAGTTATACGTTGATAATATCGTACGATTGCACGGAATTCCTCGTAGCATCGTGAGCGATCACGATGGGTTTTTCATATCTAATGATTGGAAACTGATCCACCAACTATTGGGTACTAAGCTGAAATTTAGCACGGCCTTCCCCCCGCAAACGGATGGACAGACCGAGAGGACAAATAAGACGATGGAAGACATGCTCCGGATGTGCGCCCTGGATTTCAGAAAGAGATGGGAGCATCATCTCTATATGATTGAGTTTGCCTACAACAACAGCTACCAATCAAGTATCAAAATGGCTCCGTTCGAAGCCCTTTATGATAGGAAATGTCGTACGCCGATGGCTTGGGCTGAAACGGGCGACACGAAGTTGTTGAAGCGCAAGGATGTGGATGAAGCGAATACGTCGATTCAGGCAATACGAGAGCGGTTGCTTATTGCCCAAGATAGGGCAAAGTACTACAATGCACATCACCGGAACGTCAAGTTTGCCGTTGGTGATTGGGTGTACCTAAAGATCAAACCGTTCAAGGGAGTATCGAGGATCCGACGCTTGAAAAAGTTGAGTCCAAGGTACGTAGGACCGTTTGAGATTCTAGAACGCATTGGTGAAGTTGCCTATCGGCTTGCTCTATCTGAGGAGTAAAGCGGGCTGCAGAACGTATTCCACATCTCCATGTTGAGAAAGGCTGTGAAGGAGCCTACGCATATTGTTGCGGTTGACGAGGTGCCGATTGATGCTGGGCTAAAGACGAAAGTCAAGCCCATACGCATCGAAGATACCGATGTGAAACAATTGCGGAACAAAGTCATCAGAATGATAAAGGTCTGTTGGGACAACTGCGGAAAAGAGGAACTCTCTTGGGAAAGAGAGCAAACCATGCTTGCGGAGTACCCCGAGCTTTTCCTTTCAGGTATAAATTATATTTTTATACCTTGCTGTTTTCATAATTTCGGGCCGAAATTCTGTTAAGGGGGGTGGAGTTATAACACCCCAAAACCTTAACATAGAAATCTGCTGCTGGTAGCTAGCGCCGGCGGTAGTCGATACCGCCTGGCGCTAGCCAAATCGACGGAAGATAGCCAATCGATGGAAGCTAGCTGAATCGATGGGAGCTAGCGCTGGCGCTAGCGTAAGCGTCGGCGGTAGGTCTTTCCGTCGATTAGTTGCGCATCTAGACAGTGAGGCAATCGACGGGAGCTAGCGCTGGCGCTAGTGCTAGCGCCGGGGGTAGCTTGCGATACAGATCCGTGATTTAGAGATCATCGCCTTCAAATACTTATGTTTTAGATCCAATGGTTGGGATTTATTCCGGGATTCTTTAGAGCTTGGGCAGAGGAGTGTTTATCCTTATTATCTTAAGTCTTATCTCTCTTCAAGCTTGAGAAAGAGGAAAGCCAATGAGGAAGAAGAAGGTATCTTCCGCCATTGACGGAGCTCCGAAGCTCCGAATCGCGAGCTGTTTACAGATCTACGAAGAGAAGCTCGGTGCGGTCCTTTCCATCCGACTGGAATCTTGGATTCTTATGATGCCAAAGAAAACGACAAGGGTAACGATCTTCTACTTGGACAAGTGAAGTCCTCCTTTTTATGGCATGTTTGCATGGAAAACCCCCCACCGATTAGTGGAGAAAGGGAAGTTTTCTAGCGGGTTGATCATTTCGATCCCCTTTGGTTACTCGCATATAACATCCGCAATCGTAGTACGGATATAGGCATTGTGTGTGAAACCCATCCGGACAGGTTGGTCTGGATTGACGATGGTTATAGTGTCGATTGTGCCAGAGAAGACTCCGTGATTTTGTATGCGCTATTTTTCGGGTTCTGTGTACTGTAGGGTACTGCATGCAGGGAGTCCTGGAGTTAACCTCCAGGAAATACCTGAAGTTGTGGGCGGATTCGATGATCTGTCACTACCGCCCGACGCTAGGGCTAGCGACGGCGGTAGCTCCCAGGGAGCTGTTTGTTGAGGTGTGAAGCCTCCTTTCGTTGCTCGGGCTAAGGTGAAGTCGTACCCGCGTCAGACGATTGATGCCGACGAGTTGAGCACGGGCAAAGCTGATCCAAACCCGCCCCCATACCGGATCGGTGAAGAGGTAGCTCCTCGGTGCACCGTAAGATGTTGGGAAGGGTCCGTAAGACGAGGTAGTCTTGACGGCCAAAGCTCATGCGAACTCTTTGTCTAATGAGTTGTTAGGTGTGGCTTGAGGAGTACACTGTGAGAGTGCCTTGAGAGCACGAAACGTGTGGCCGTGCGTGCCAACACTGGTGTTGATTGCTTATACATTTGGTGCTTGAACGCACTTTGACAATCTATGCCTATATTGTCTGCCTGCAGGGAAGGAGTACCACCACCCCTGCTATAGGGGTGAGGTTGTTATAATATTGGTCAGCTTTAACTGACCGGTTACTTGTTGCCACATTTTGGTGGATTGTTGTTGCAGGTGTAGGTGAGACAAGCGGGAAATAGCGGGCGGTGGCCCTTTTAGCTGTGTTGGCCCTCAAAAGCCAACCTCTTTTCTATTTTTCATGTATTGCCGGCCTGCGTGCCGATATATGTTTGAGTTTAATACATTGTTCAATGTAAGACCTTAAGACCATAACTCTATTGTTTCATTCCTGTGATAGTGGACAGTTCTAAAAGATGTTTTAATCAAATGCTTCCGCTTCCGCTTTATTTACTCTCATGTAGTTGTAATTCTTTTCTGTTTATCACCTTATGATACCTAGCTAGTGTGTATAGTATGGCGTGTGGTCCCGGCGGGACTTACTGTTATATTATTTGTACTGGCAAGGTGTTACAGGCCCACCCTATACCCTATGTAGATCCGCCCCTGTATATGTATGTGTGTGTGTATATATATATATATATATCTTTAACTACTATATACAAGAAGTTGCCTTTGGTGCAACATTCAAAAGTGTCAAATATAGTCGCATTCTTTTACTCCAATGACTTAACATATATTATAAAAAAATGAAAATACATAAAATATAATAGCTATTTGTGTAATTACACAATATCCCAATGATAAAAATAATAATGAAAATTCATAAAAATCCAAAAACTTTTTAGTAGACCTCCTACACCTACTATGGTAGGTAATTATTATGCCTCAAAAAACTAATTACGAAATATAATGACTTACTTTAAAATGATTTTTTGTTAAAATATAAATACTTTTGGAAAAAATAATTATAAAGTATTGATGTATATTTTTTACGATAATTTTGAGTACTCATATGTATAAGTTAAGAGGGAAGCCCGTCGTCGCTGGTCAGATATTGTCGTATGCAGGCACAACCTGCTCGAATGCGGGCGCAACCCACTAAGAGTCAGAAAGCACGGGCAAAGCCCACGTGGAGCTGCTCGTATATATATAGACACACACACACACACACACACACACACACACACACACACACACACACACACACACACACACATCTTTTCCATATATAAAGAAGTATCAAATCCATGAATTTTAAAGCCATTGAAATGATTACGTTCGTCGAATCTGGAATGATAATTCATCAATCGTCGGATCAAACCATTCCCTCTCTCTCCACTTTTTTATAGGTCTCCTAAACCTACTAGGAGGTGACCTAAAACTATGAAGGTGTAGAGTACCATACAACATGAAATTATGATTTTACCCCTAAATGAGTGTCATATGACCCATTTTTTAATCGCACAAAAAATGTCAATAGTGAGATTTGAACCCAGGTCTCCACTATGTCAAGCAAAGATAACAACCATCACACCATATGGTTTTTGTTGAATAAAATTGAATTATGTTTTATATATACGTATATAAATATAGATCGCCTCCACCGAAAGTCACCACCCCTGCCGAATGTCGCCGCCCCTGCCGAATGTCGCCCCCGCCGAATGTCGTCACCTCTGTCGAATGTCGCCCACGTCGAATGTCGCCTCCCGCACGGGGGGCCCCCGTGCCCTATCACTCGTATATATACACACACATATACACACACACACACACACATATATATATATATATATACTATATATAAGGAAATCCCCTTACTGGTGTAATGAGACGCCACCAATCAGATTGGTGATGTTTTTTTTACGATTTTTCCTTATTTTTTATTTTATTTTAAAAAGTGATCAACATGAAAGTTGTAGATCTCATCGAGACGAATAACTTTCATGTTGATCAGTTTTTAATTTGAAGCCGTTTAGACTCCCGATTCAACGTGACCTTTTTCGAGGTTTAAATTGGGGTCCTAAACAGCTTCAAATCAAAGAGTGATCAATATAAAAGTTATTCGATGAGATCTACAACTTTCATGTTCATCACCTTTTCAAATAAAATACAAATCGAGCTCAAAATCTTACAAAACAAGACTCATGTTATAAAAGCCTAGATGCGGCCGAAGGCCGCTTGACAGCAACGCGCCAGGGGCGGGCGAAGCCCGCCTCCGCAAGCCAAGTACTGTTGCGCGGGGCACGAGGGGCCCCCCGTGCACTGTCACTCGTACATATATATATATACACATATATATACATATATATACACATATATATATACATCTATATACACACATATATATATGTACATATATATATATATGTGTACATATATATACATATACATATTTTATATCTATACTATATTAAAAAGAAATATGATTTTTGCTTCAATGACAAGGAAAATAGGGTAAGAAATGACAAGCTAAATGAGACACAAATAAATCAGCATCGTCCATTCACCGATCAAAAAAGCCTCCCCTCATTTAACTCCCCACTCCCTCGACATTCAGCATCCCGCTCCATCACTCACGCTCGACAGTTGCAAAAAAAAGCTAGGGCACGCCGTTCTCTCCCTGTCCTCCCCGCATCCACGAAACCCCGCATCCTCGCACTGCTCTCTACACCACGCGAGGACCTCCAACACCGACGAAATCCATAAACGACGACTCCAACACTGACGAACGCCATCTCTGAACCTCAGTCCACAAATCACTACACCTCTGATTCCTTCCGGGCATCGCAGAGGTAGCCATCTACGAACCCACGCGATCCCCCTTCCACTCACTAATCTCCTCCTTCATTGTTTCTCCAGGAAATCTCAGATCTATATTTCCAACTACCACACCATCTCTGAAGCTGCGTCAACGAAGCCGCGTCAACGAAGCCGCGCCAACGAATCTAGGTATAATCTCCACTCACTAATCTCCTCCTTCACTTCTTCCTCCATGCAATCGCAAATCTACTAAATCCAGCCTAACCTACTTCCTCCATTACTGTTTCATGATCCCATTTTTTCATAATTTTGACTCTATATTTGTGGTGTTTTTTGCAACAGTAAGCAAACATATCTCTATATCTGTGGTGTTTTTTGCAATGCAGTATTTTTTACGATTTCTCTTTTCTTCTACTGAAGTATGCAATAGGCATATTATTTTGCATAAGAAGTACTACTATTCCTGTTCCTGAAACATTTATCTCAGTAATAAAGAGTTACAATTGGATGAGTTTTGTGAATGAACTTCATAGCCAGGTTTGTCTCACTTTAGGTTGGATTGCTAAGCATTCCTAGGTCCTGCAACTTATATTTCTATACCACTTATATTCCTAGGTCCTGCAATTTTTCTTCCACTTACACTGAATGAAATTCTTCCTCTTCCTGTGAACTATGCCCTTTGATTAAATTTTTTATATTATTACTAGATAAAAAATAGGATGTAATCCTTCTTTTTGGGCATAATTAGGATTTCATGGTTCTTTGATTCCATAATTTGTTCTCTTTGTCCGTTAATGTGATGATGAAGTATGACAACTTGAAATGAAATGGTGTAGTTTCTCTCAACTATGTTCACGACATTGAGGATGGCCTTCGGAGAAATTTCTCAGGCAACCTGTGCGTGTCATTAATGTTGGAAGGAGCCTGGAATATTTGATTTTCTTATCTATTCCAATCTCCAATCCAATCTATAGCGCAATCTGAGCCTTACGCAAGCTTAATTGACTAATACTCTCGATGAATCTTGTTTATCACAAGATTTTGTTGATTACTGCTACGCAGTTTTGAATTTGCTTTCAATTACTTGATGTTTAATTATGTGCTCTATGTTTGGAATATATTTCCTTCGGGCAATCTAAGATCTACTAAATTCGGCCTAACCAACTTCCTCCATTATTGTTTCATGATTCAGTTTTCTCATAACTTAGAGTGGCTGTCTGATGCTTTGATGTTTGCATTTCCCTATGTTAATCGGCAGTCTAAGCTCTTATGAATTTTCATGGTCATAAAATGTTGGCAAACAACAAACATATCTCTAATATCCGTGGATTATTTTTGCTGCTGTAAATTAAAACGAAATATGCCAAGAGAAAGCAAACATATCTCTAACCTACTTCTTCCATTATTGTTTCATGATTCCACTTACCCTAAATGGAATTCTTCCTCTTCACGTGAACTATGCCCTTTGATTATATTTTTTATATTATTACTAGATAAAAAATAGGATGCAATCCTTCTTTTTGGGCATAATTAGGATTTCATGGTTCTTTGATTCCATAATTTGTTCTCTTTGTCCGTTAATGTGAGGCGATGAAGTATGACAACTTGAAATGAAATGGTGCAGTTTCTCTCAACTATGTTCACGACATTGAGGATGGCCTTCAGAGAGGTTTCTCAGGCAACCCGTGCGTGTCATTAATGTTGGAAGGAGCCTGAAATATTTGATTTTCTTATCTATTCCAATCTCCAATCCAATCTATAGCACAAACTGAACCTTACGCAAGCTTAATTGACTAATACTCTCGATGAGAGTTGTTTATCACAAAATTTTGTTGATTAGTACTGTTTCTATTTGTGGTCAGAAAATTTCGAGTTTAAGCTGCCCGGAAAAGTGCATTAGTTTGCTCCTCATTATCAAAGATGGAATTGGATTTTCAAAGATTGTATTTTGTTATTTTGAGAATTGTTTGAAAAAAATGTTTAGTGTTTGAATGGTAATTATGAAAAGATTAACCATTAGGATCTTACTCCTCTATGTTTTCAATTTTGTATCTAAATGTGCTTATATGTATGCCAATATGATCATCTATTTGGATATATATTTGTGATATACACCTATACCACTGCATGTGTGCATGAATGTATGTGGTTATATCTATCCTAGCATCCTTATCTATTTTAGGCATATCGTTGCATGTGATGAGTATCTATCATAAATCTGGATGCAGATTGTCCGAGATTGCTTACTGAGAACTCTCCTACTAGCAAAAAAGCATACATTGACATCTTATCAGCAAGGTAATCAATTTTGCCAGAATTTAAATTGTGTAAGGGTGCTTCGAGGTATTAGTCAATTAGTGGCCAAGCGAAGCATGTTAGTCTCTGTGATGAATGCTTATAGGGATGCTCCGTAGTATTGGCCGGTAGATGGTCAAGCGGAGCAGATAGATTTATTGTAAAATTTACTCTATTTGCATTTCTTTATTTTCCGTTAATGTGATTCGATGAAGAACGACAACTTGAAATGAAATGGAGTTTTTCTCTACTATGTTTTTCATGTCTACTTCGGACTGAAATGTTATGCCCTCGATTTCTGCAGTGCCCTCGATTTTCAGGTTTGAGTTATGCCCTCAGTTTCAAAATTGCTATATTTCTCTATAAAATTGCGCAATATTTGTTCATTTCTCTTTCATTGTAAGTCATAAGTATGGTGCCCCAATTACTGCTATTAAATTATTTGATCTGTTCATTTCTCTTTCATGTGTAAGGGTGCTTCGAGGTATTAGTCAATTAGTGGCTAAGTGAAGCATGTTAATCTCTGTGATGAATGCTTATAGGGCTGTTCCGTAGTATTGGACGATATAGGGTCAAGCGGAGCAAATAGAATTTCTGTAAAATTTACTAAATTTGCAGTTCTTTATTTTCCGTTAATTTGATTCGATGAAGAATGACAACTTGAAATGAAATGGAGTTTTTCTCTACTATGACAACTTGAAATGAAATGGAGTTTTCCTCTGCTATGTTTTACATGTCTATTCTGGACTGAAATGTTTTGCCCTCAATTTCTGTAGTGCCCTCGATTTTCATGACTTAGTTATGCCCTCGGTTTCTGCATTGCACTGCACTGCAGTGTAGAAATCTGCACTGCATTGCAGCAATCTGCACTGCACTGCAATGCAGAAATCTGCACTGCTATTAGCAGTGCAGATATCTGAACTGGAGTGCAGTTTTCTGCATTGCATTGCAGTGCAGAAATCTGCACTGCTATTAGCAGTGCAGAAATCTGCACTGCAATGCAGTGTGCAGTGCAGTACAGATTTCTGCACTGCATTGCATTGCATTGCAGTGCAGAAATCTGCACTGCATTGCAGTGCAGACCAGAAATCTGCACTGCATTGCAGTGCAGTGCAGACCAGAAATCTGCACTGCATTGCAGTGCAGTGCAGATTTAGTGCACTGCATTGCAGTGCAGTGCAGATTTCTGCAATGCATTGCTGTGCAGTGCAATGCAAATTTCTGCAATGCATTGCTGTGCAGTGCAGTGCATATTAATATATGTACACCATTTGATGTCTTGCGATTATAGATGCCAAGTTGGGCCCAACTACAAGCATGTGCTGAAAGAAGACGTGAGCTTCGTGATCATCGCGCAACACTCCAAGTCGAAGCTGGTGAGACTAACACAAGCAGCTTGCTGCGTGAAATATATCGCCCAAGAGGACAGCCACGAACATATGCATCAACTCAGGACCGACGAACAACAACAAATGCAAGAAGAAGAGAAGCCCGACGGACGCAAAGACTAATGGAAATAACAACTTCCGCACAGTTACAACCTCAAGATGAACCAGCCAATCTAACAAGTACTGGAGAAGAGAGTCACCATACACAACAACAACCAGGATACACGCCTACAAATAATCCAACCACACATTTCGTTCAAGAGCAACCTACTATACTGCATATTTCAACCGGTCAACCTCGAAGCCCCTCCAAAATTCTAGAATAATAATTCTACATCAACTACGATAATATATTTCATATATTTAATAATAAATCACTTGACTCATTTTACAGGTCCTGTGTTCACACAAATATTGACCAACCAGACGATCCAATTAGAGCATGGACAGACAAGTAGTAGACAACGCCGTATAGGTCGTTCCACAATCCCCCCAGATAATAACTTTTATGCAATTTAATTTTTCCTTCATATTTATAAACAATACGAAAAAACATTAGACAAACATCAACTAATAGAGCGCGGAGATACAAACACCACCGACTTACCACGTGAAACAAATCGCCCAAGAGGAAGGCCATGAATATATGCATCAACTCAAGACCGACGTAATGCAACAAATGCAAGAAGAAGAGAAGTTCGACGTTTGCAAATACTGACGGAAACTGATAATTCCAACCAATTACAAAATCAAGATGGGCAACCAACTTCAACACGTACTGGAGAAGACAATCAAAATACACAACAACAAACAATAAACACACCTACAAATAATCGTCGTCGGAGAAGACAAACACCCAATCAGATACAAACTCAGCGAAGAAGTACACGTCTTCAAGAACAACGAACTGCGACGACGCAATATCAAATGGCGGAGTCGGCTAACGATACATCGAATCCCGAAGGTCAATTAACCAGTACAACAACACCAACAAATATATCCAATATGGAGATGCCCGAGGGACCGTCGAGACTTCAGGGTAATTTCCATTATGAAAGTGCAAAACAAACACTAAGAACTTTTACAAATGGTTGTTGCATAGTAACCTCTCCATTTTAATGTACAGGCAACAATACCATTCGAAGAACAACAACTCATTTCTCAGCGAGAAATTGTTACCCCGCAAATAATGTGCCTCCAGTTACACTATGTGCCCCTACTATTTGCCCACATTGTCCAAGCTTTTTCACAAAGAAACACCTACTCTATGCTGCAAAGGAGGTTTGATTGATCTACCAAATATTCCAGCACCCCTCGAGCTACTAGAATTATACACTTCTCAAACTACTGAAGCACGCAATTTTAGACAGAATATACATGCTTACAACCACGTTTTTTCATTCACATCCATGGGAGTAACATTTGATGATAATATCCCAGCATTTAATCAGGGTATATATACTTTTAGAGCGCATGGTGCAATTTATCATAACATTGGTTCTCTCCTACCAGAATATGGTGCACGCCCACGTTACTTGCAAATGTTCATTTACGACACAGAACACGAATTGGAGAATAGGTTGCACGAAAGCCCGGGTCTCCATATCCCGACGCTTGAAAAGATCTCCGCCATACTGGATGCGGTAAACCCTTTTGTACATATACTTAGGCAGCTTGCAAAACAACCAAATCTCCAGCAATGCAGATTATTAATTAAAGAAAAGCCTTCAGTTGAGCGCCAATACTCACTCCCAAGGACATCACAAGTTGCGGCGATATTAGTAGGGGATGATGACTTTATGGAAGCCAATGATAGAAACATAATCATCGAAACTACTTCAGGCATGCTATTAACTATAAAAGAGTACTCTGGTTACTACGACCCTCTACAATATCCATTGCTCCATCCGCACGGGTCATACGGATGGCAAGGAGATGAACTAATTGGCCGTGCAGATCGAACTAGCTGTTGCCACTACTACTCATACTTGCATGATACAAGTATACTATAATTTACAACATAGATTTTATGCATCGTATGCCTTATAAGTATCTGCTAATTTAGCATGTCTGCATGCAGCAACGCGAGAACACACCGTCCATACTACACCATGCTGGGCGTTTGTTACAACAATACATTGTCGACATGTACATTAAAATTGAAACACAAAAACTGCGCTGGATTCGGTCCCACCAAAGTGACATTAGGGCCGAGGTTTATCAAGGTTTGTAAGATTGCTTACATATCGGCGAAAACGAAGCAAGTATATATATAAAACAATCTTCCACCAATATATCATTCTAGCTTAGTTATAAATACACATGTTATCTCTTTACAGGTAATGTGGGTCGTAGAACAATCTTACCATCATCTTTTATTGGGAGCCCCAGAGATATGTACCAACGGTATCAGGATGCTATGGCAGTTGTGCATAATAACGGTAAGCCAGATATTTTTTTAACAATGACGTGCAATACTTCGTGGCCGGAGATAACTGTCGAGTGTACAACCCTCATTCTCCGGGCCCATTCAAAGCCACGTAGGCAGAGGTCAAAGTCAAAGAGTCAACACAGAAGTCAACAGTTCGAGATACCAAGACAAAGTCGGCCAGCAGGAGTAGTAGACGAGCTCGTCGAACGCAGCCTTCCGGAGTTCGTCGAGCACAGGAGCAGAAGAAGGCCTAAGCGAGTAGGGGTGCACTCGTGCGAGTAGCCCGGATACTCGCCAAATGGTGGGCGACCATAGGCAATACTGGCCCATTTGCCCGGGGAGATCGCCTCAATGTCGCTAGTCGCCGGGCAGGGGCTGGGCTATAAAACCCCCCCTACCCCTTGGTTTTCCTATAAATAGGACCCCAGGGGTACTTGGATTGGCACCTGGACTTGAGCTCTTGAAACCCTGCTCTTGCATTCTGGAACCTGTCGCACTTGGCCGCTACTCCCGGTACTAGCCAAGTCGGTGCCTTCCTTGTACCATGCTCGACCATTTTTGGTCTTGGAGGGGAAGTCTCTTCGGAGCTTCTGGGTACGTGGTGGGACCTCCCTGCCACAGCACCTGGGGTCCTGTTTATTGCTCTTCTAGCTCCCTCATAGTTGCCCGCCAAGCCATCTCTTCGAGCCGCTTGGCAAGTAGTCTCCGACTGCATCGGTCCGAATCTTGAGGTCAGGATTTTCCTGGCATCAACACCCAGCTTTATCTCGGACAAACGCCTCAAGATCGCCCAGATTTAATCTCCAGGATTTTTCATGTAAAGTTGGAATGTTTAAAGGACGATGTTTTTCATAAAGGTGTCCTTGGTAGAGTTGTCGCGCACGTCCATGTGGCTGAATTTCAAAAGCGTGGACTACCACATGCACATATGTTATTTATTTTCAATGAGCACGATAAGTTGAACAGTCCAGATGACTACGACGACGTCGTAAGAGCAGAAATCCCAATACATTCCGTAGAGCCCGAGCTATACAGTGCAGTTCTTAAACATATGATACACGGACCATGTGGACGATTGCGCCCGAACGCACAATGCATGAAAAATAATGTTTGCAAAAAGGGCTTTCCAAAACCTTTCTCTGAATGCACTACACATGGAATTGATTCATACCCCCTATACCGATGCCGAGATGATGACAGGACAATAACACTAGGCCGTGATGACAATTTGGTGATCGATAATGGGTGGGTTGTTCCATACAACCCATGGCTTTTACTCAAATATGATTGTCACATTAATGTGGAAATATGTAGTAGCATTAAGAGCATCAAATACATATACAAGTATGTGCACAAGGGTCCAGACTGGGTTGCGTTTGAAGTGAGATCGGGGCAAAACTACGACGAAGTTAGTAAATACGTCGACGGTCATTGGATTTATCCTCCTGAGGCTTCGTGGAAGTTGTTCAAATATCATATGTACCAAACATATCCATCAGTCGTGAGATTACAAATACATCTACCAAATCAACATCAAGTTCGGTTTACCGCTAACCAATCGATTGCCAATGTGCTTGCTAATGAACTTAATTCACGAACGATGTTAACAGAGTTTTTCAAACTGTACAACGATGGGCTAGAAGCCGTACAATATTTATATGCAGACTTCGCAAAGCACTACCGATGACTCACACCAACCAAAAAATGGATAAAAAGGGCTCGAAATCGAACAGTCATTGGCCGCATATATGCCGTATCACCAACAAGGGTGAACGCTTCTACTTACGTCTTTTGCTTAATCACATTCCAGCACCAACATCATTTGATTACTTATACACTGTCCATGGGCATCGTTGTGCCACATTCAAAGAAGCTGCTGAGATGCATGGGTTGCTTGAAGAAGATAATAGCATCAGAGAATGCCTAGCGGAAGCCAGAAATTTCAGAATGCCGTCAGCACTGCGAAGATTATTTGCAACAATATTGTTGTATTGTCAGCCAACCGGGGTAAGAACCCTATGAGATGAAAACCACACAGCGATGATCGAAGATTATGGTAGCACCAGCACCACAAACAATAATTTTTTGATTAATAGATTACTTTGTGAGTTAAACAATATCTTCGAACAATATAATAAGAGCACAAAAGATTTTGACTTGCCCGCTTAAGCGAGGGAATACAATACTCAGTTGACTTGCCAGGTTTGATTGACAACGAACTATCAATTCCAATATCAGCAGTGGATTTAAACTCAACGACATCCCTAAATCATGGACAACAAACAACATACAACATTATATGCACTTGCATAAGAGAAGGAAACTGAGCTACTTTCTTCGTTGACGGCCCCGGTGGAACCGGTAAAACTTTTCTCTACCGCTCTATATTAACGACTTTTCGTAATGAAGGTCGTATTGTGATTGCAACTGCAACTTCCGGAATAGCAGCAAATTTACTTCAGGTGGCTGCACTGCTCACTCCCGGTTCAAAATCCCTATTAAACTCGAGAACGTACAAAATTGCGGGTTCAGTAACAATCCGATATGCGTAAATTAGTCGAGCTTGCATGTGCAATTATTTGGGACGACACCAATTGCTCACAAAAAAGCATTCGAAATTCTCGATCGTACATTACGAGATGTGCTAGGAATAGACAAGCCTTTTGGTGGAAAAGTTCTTATTATGGGAGGTGATTTCAGACAGGTGACCCCCGTTGTCGTAAATGGCACAAGACTGGAAATAGTTCGGTCAAGCATCGTTGAGTCTTATTTATGTCCCGATGTTAGGTTGCTTAAACTAAACGAAAATATGAGGGCACGCAATGACGTCCAGTTTGCTGAATTCTTGCTCAGGGTTGGAGATGGTGAGGAGCCAACAACAGAAAATGACATGATCCGACTTCTCGACTCAATTGTTATCCCTTGGGAAGGAGAGCACTCAATTCAACATTTAATAAATTTTGTATTCCCCGATATGCAAAATTACAGTGTCAGCAGCAGCAACATCGAGTATTTAGAGACCAGAGCCCTAATAACTCCATTGAATGAAGACGTTAACAAGTTAAACGAAAGTTGCATGCTTCTGTTCCCAGGGGAAAGCACAACGTACTACTCTTTCGACTCGGTTTCTGACGATAACAATAACTTATATCTTCCAGAGTTTTTAAACTCCATTAATCCTGGTAATCTACCCCCACACAAGTTAACATTAAAGCGCGGTTGTTCCATTATGCTGCTCCGAAATATAGATCCAAAAATTGGATTGTGCAATGACACAAGACTAATATGTCGTACGTTTGCAAGAAATATCATTGAAGCAACTATATTGGTTGGGCAATTCAAGGGTCTTCGAGTTTTTATTCCACGCATACCACTTAAGAGTGCAGAAGATATGGAAATGCCATTTGAGCTAATGAGGAAACAATTTCCGGTCAGATTGAGTTTCGCATTGACAATTAAAAAATCCCAGGGCCAAACAATTGGAAATGTAGGAATCTATCTTCCAAATCACGTATTCAGTCATGACCCATTATACGTTGCTTTATCAAGAGGGGTTTCAGCACAGACCACAAGAGTTTTAGTAAAAAATCATGCAATCGAGGGTCATGAGGGTGTGCACACAAAGAACGTGGTTTTCAAAAAGATATTTGCACGAATAGATTCGAATCACACACCTTGAACGGTATGACATCAGATTCAACCCAACAATATTTGGGTTCATGCATTCTTTTACTATTTCTATCTTTACACATCTAATTATTTATATTCTATGCTGCCAGCGGTGCAAAAAAAGAATGATGACAAAACCCACATGTGTCATGATTCATTCAAGACTGAATGATGGATGTACGTCTTCAGTGACTATCTGATTTTAAAAGGAAGATTCATACCAAAGTCATACACCATGATAACTTCATATGAAGAACTCCATAAGTATGGACTCAATGGTATGTACTTAGTTTCCAAAAATTAATTTCACTCTGTTTTTAAATATTCAAAAGTTTTTTTAATATAGTTGACTAATATACTATATATTATGTATATTATTTTTAATTATTTAAATTCATTTGTTTCACGCGATGCACCACAATTTATAAAGCCTCCGGTCAATTTTATTAAAGGTTCACTGCGCATGTTAAGAGAGATTGAAAATGTATACGGTAAAATTAATGTACAATTAGCTAACCTCATCGCTCAAACCTACTGGTCAAAATTTACGCATGTTACCAGAGATTGAAGATGTACGTGGTTACATGACTACAAATTGGGCAGTGCTGAGATTGAAATTTACGCATGTTAACTTAAGATATTTGATTCTATTCTGTTATATAATGTTGCTCTCATTACATACTTTGCGGCCACGATGATTTTTGGTCCTACGACGATTCTCGCCACCACGCCGAATGTCGACCCCACGAAAAATGTCGGACCAAGGACGACATTCGCACCCACGACTAAATGTAGCCCCCACGACGAATGTCGCCCCACGACGAAGAACGCCCCCACGAATAATGTAGCCCCCACGACGAATGACGCCCTCCAGACGAATGTCGCCCCCACGACGAATGTAGCCCCCACGACGAATGACGCCCTCCCGATGAATGTCGCCCCCACGACGAATGTCGCCCCCACGACGAATGTCGCCCCCACGACGAATGTCGCCACTACGACGAATGTCGCCCCCACGACGAATGTCGTCCCCACGACGAATGTCGGCTTGCATAGGGCTGGAGGCCCGTGCATGTCACTCGTTATTTTAAAAAGAAATAGGATATGACTTTTTAAAGCCATAAATTTAAAATCCATTAGGTCCGGCGCGTAGGTAATGACTTTCTGGAATTGGCTTTGGCCAGGAAACCAATATCTGCAGGAATTGGTTTTGTGCATAAAACCAATTCTGCTGTTCGGTTGCAGGATGGAATTCAGTGAACAGAATTGGAATTAATATCTGTAAGTTGTTCGGCTGCACAATGGACTTGGCTTTCTGGAATTTAAATTTTTAAAATTCAAAATTTTAAAAGCGTGCGCCCGGGCGAAAAGCGCGCGCCCGAGCAAAAAACGCGTGCCCGGGCTAAAATATTGCGCTAGGGTGAAAAAATCGCGGCCGGCGAAAAAATCGCGCAAGGGAGAAAAAATAGCGCCCGGCCAAATAAACGTGCCCGGGAGAAATAAAACGAGTCCGGGCGAAATAAACGCGCCCGTGCGAAAAAATCGCGCCCAGGCAAAAAAATCGCGCCCTAGCGAAAATATGCGCCCGGATAAAATAAACGCGCGCGGACGAAAAAATCGCGCCCGTGCGAAAAATTTCGCCCCGGACGAAAAAATCACGATCAGGCGAAAAAATCGCGCTCGGGCGAAAAAATCGTGGCCGGGCGAAAAAATTGCGCCCGAGCAAAAATATCGCGCCCGACCGAAATAAACGTGCCCGGGTGAAATAAAACACGCCAGGGCGAAAAAATCTCGCCCCGACGAAAATGTGCGCGCCCGGGTGAAATAAACGCGCCCGGACGAAAAAATCGCGCCCGGGCGAAAGAATCGCGCCCCGGGCGAAAAAATCCCACACTGGCGAAAAAATCGCGCACGAGCGAAAAAATCGCTGCCGAACGAAATAAACGCGCCCAGGAGAAATAAAACGCGCCCCGGCGAAAAAATCAACAGGGAGCCGAGCTCACCTGGAGGTGGAGGAACTCAACACCTAACAGGGAGCCGAGCTCACCTGGAGGTGGAGGAACTCAACACCTAACATGGAGCCGAGCTCACCTGGAGGTGGAGGAACTCAACACCTAACAGGGAGCCGAGCTCACCTGGAGGTGGAGGAACTCAACACCTAACAGGGAGCCGAGCTCACCTGGAGGTGGAGGAACTCAACACCTAATAGGGAGCCGAGCTCACCTGGAGGTGGAGGGACTCAACACATAACAGGGAGCCGAGCTCACCTGGAGGTGGAGGGACTCAACACCTAATAGGGAGCCGAGCTCACCTGGAGGTGGAGGAACTTAACACCTAACGGGGAGCCGAGCTCACCTGGAGGTGGAGGCACTCAACACCTAAAAGGGAGCCGAGGTCACTTGGAGGTGGAGGGACTCAACACCTAACAGTGAGCCGGCCTCACCTGGAGGTGGAGGGACTCAACACCTAACTGGGAGCCGAGATCACCTGAAGGTGGATGGATTCAACACCTAACAGGGAGCCGAGCTCACCTAGAGGTGGAGGCACTCAACACCTAACAGGGAGCCGAGCTCACCTGGAGGTGGAGGAACTCAACACCTAACAGGGAGCCGAGCTCACCTGGAGGTGGTGGCACTCAACACCTAACATGGAGCCGGGCTCACCTGGAGGTGGAGGGACTCAACACCTAACAGGGAGCCGGGCTCACCTGGAGGTGGAGGGACTCAACACCTAACAGGGAGCCGGGCTCACCTGGAGGTGGAGGGACTCAACACCTAACAGGGAGCCGAGCTCACCTGGAGGTGGAGGAACTCAACACCTAACAGGGAGCCGAGCTCACCTGGAGGTGGAGGGACTCAACACCTAACAGGGAGCCGAGCTCACCTGGGGGTGAAGGGACTCAACACCTAACAGGGAGGCGGGCTCACCTGGAGGTGGAGGGACTCAACACCTAACAGGGAGCCAAGCTCACCTGGAGGTGGAGGGACTCAACACCTAACATGGAGCTGAGCTCACTTGGAGGTGGAGGAACTCAACACCTAACAGGGAGCCGAGCTCACCTGGAGGTGGAGGGACTCAACACCTAACAGGGAGCCGAGCTCACCTGGAGGTGGAGGAACTCAACACGTAACAGGGAGCCGAGCTCACCTGGAGGTGGAAGGACTCAACACCTAACAGGGAGCCGAGCTCACCTAGAGGTGGAGGGACTCAACACCTAACAGGGAGCCGAGCACACCTGGAGGTGGAGGAACTCAACACGTAACAGGGAGCCGAGCTCACCTGGAGGTGGAGGGACTCAACACGTAACAGGGAGCCGAGCTCACCTGGAGGTGGAGGGACTCAACACCTAAGAGGGAGCCGAGCTCACCAGGAGGTGGAGGCACTCAATACCTAACAGGGAGCTGAGCTCACCTGGAGGTGGAGGGACTCAACACCTAACAGGGAGCCGAGCTCACCTGGAGGTGGAGGAACTCAACACCTAACAGGGAGCCGAGCTCACCTGGAGGTGGAGGAACTCAACACCTAACTGGGAGCCGAGCTCACCTGGAGGTGGAGGAACTCAACACCTAACATGGAGCCGAGCTCACATGGAGGTGGAGGAACTCAACACCTAACATGGAGCCGAGCTTATCTCGAGGTGGAGGAACTCAACACCTAACAGGGAGCCGAGCACACCTGGAGGTGGAGGAACTCAACACCTAACAGGGAGCCGAGCTCACCTGGAGGTGGAGGGACTCAACACCTAACAGGGAGCTGAGCTCACCTGGAGGTGGAGGGACTCAACACATTCTCAGACCGGCTTCTCTTCTTGGAGCCTTACCAACCCAAACGAATCCACCTGACGGGCCACCCAGCGACCGACATTAACAAGCCTGGGCGAGTGGTCTCCAGTCGAGGACTCAACTTAAAACGAATCCACCCGACGGGCCACCCAGCGACCGACATCAACAAGCCCGGGCGAGTGGTCTCCAGTCGAGGACTCGACTTAAAACGAATCCACCCGACGGGCCACCCAGCGACCGACATCAACAAGCCCGCCGGGCGAGTGGTCTCCAGTCGAGGACTCGACTTAAAACTAATCCACCCGACGGGCCACCCAGCGACTGACATCAACAAGCCCGTGCGAGTGGTCTCCAGTCCAGGACTCGACTTGAAATGAATCCACCCGACGGGCCACCCAGCGGCCGACATCAACAAGCCCGGGCGAGTGGTCTCCATTCGAGGACTCGACTTAAAACGAATCCACCCGACGGGCCACCCAGCGACCGACATCAACAAGCCCGGGAGAGTGGTCTCCAGTCGATGACTCGACTTAAAACGAATCCACCCGACAGGCCACCCAGCGACCGACATCAACAAGCCCGGGCAAGTGGTCTCCAGTCGAGGACTCGACTTAGAACGAATCCACCCGACAGGCCACCCAACGACCGACATCAACAAGCCCGGGCGAGTGGTCTCCAGTCGAGGACTCGACTTAGAACGAATCCACCCGACAGGCCACCCAGCGACCGACATCAACAAGCCCGGGCGAGTGGTCTCCAGTCGAGGACTCGACTTAGAATGAATCCACCCGACGGGCCACCCAGCGACCGGCATCAACAAGCCCGGGCGAGTGGTCTCCAGTCGAGGACTCAACTTAGAACGAATCCACCCGACGGGCCACCCAACGACTGACATCAACAAGGCCGGGCGAGTGGTCTCCAGTCGAGGACTCGACTTAAAATGAATCCACCCGACGGGCCACCCAGCGACCGACATCAACAAGTCCGGGCGAGTGGTCTCCAGTCGAGGACTCGACTTAGAACGAATCCACCCGACGGGCCACCCAGCGACCGACATCAACAAGCCCGGGCGAGTGGTCTCCAGTCGAGGACTCGACTTAGAACGAATCCACCCGACGGGCCACCCAGCGACCAGCATCAACAAGCCCGGGCGAGTGGTCTCCAGTCGAGGACTCGACTTAGAACGAATCCACCCGACGGGCCACCCAGCGACCGACATCAACAAGCCCGGGCGAGTGGTCTCCAATCGAGGACTCGACTTAAAACGAATCCACCCGACGGGCCACCCAGCGACCGACATCAACAAGCCCGGGCGAGTGGTCTCCAGTCGAGGACTCGACTTAGAACGAATCCACCCGACGGGCCACCCAGCGACCGACATCCACAAGCCCGGGCGAGTGGTCTCCAGTCGAGGACTCGACTTAAAACGAATACACCCGTCGGGCCACCTCGCGACCGGCATCAACAAGCCCGGACGAGTGGTCTCCAGTCGAGGACTCGACTTAGATTTTATCATTAACTACTTTTGATATATTATAAATAGATTACATACCATTACAATGCGCTTCCTTGCGCTTACTCGACCACATGCACCTTGGCCTTCTCATTCATCACTTCCTCCATCTCCTTAACTTCCTCCCGGTCCTTCCGGGTATAGCTGTCTCCTCTCTGTCGGGGTTCTTCTTCCTTCCCTTACCTCCAGAAACTCTGGGCACGTGGTTGTCGTGTGGCCCTCTTGTTAATGGAAGTCAAAATACGACAATGCCATCATCCTTGCTTCCTTCCCTGCGCGACCCCTCTTCTTATTTCCTCTTTTTCGACCAATCGTCATGGTTTGTAGGGGGTGGGGTTGCAATGGCCTTGTGTCCGTCTGCCTCCCTACTGGGTTGAACCGTCCCTGCTCCCCCTGAAAGTTTATTCTCCCTTGGAAATGGCCTCTTCCTTGGCCTTGAGGGGGTCCTACTGGCGGCCTCCAGGTCGGTAGGGCGACTGGTGGTTGAAACCCCCAGCCTTGCTCCTGCCCAACGGGGGCTCCCTGGTCCCCCTGACTTCTCGCTTCCTCCTTCTTCCTCCCTCCTTGCTGATGTGCTTGCTCCGCCTCCATCGGAGATTGCGAGGCGAGCACGGGTGTGGGTGGTGTCGAGCACTCGCCACGAGGGGGGAGTGCGACCCGCAAGAGCTCCAGGATCGACTTCTTGAACTCGTCAAAATCACCCTTCTTCATGTACTCGCTGATAGGGGGTGAGTCCCCCAGCTCATCGCTTCCAGCCATGAGACTTGCCCAGAGCTTTCCGAACTAGCCGCGTCCACGCTCACCGCACCATAATGTTGAAACCAGAGAACTGGTCTTGACGTTCGCAAGGGGGATGCAGCTAACCCTTACTTGACCTGAGCGAGACCCTTGACCAGTCACTAAGAACCGAAGGACCTTGCCCTTGAATAATCACCTAAATCCACGAAAGGACCCCTTAAGCTGCAGCGTGGAGGTCCCACCACATACTCGGAAGCTCACAAGGAACTTCCCCTCCAAAGCCAATGCTGAGCCTGGGCACCTTGGAGGGCACTAAGGATCACCTCACCGTCCACCTTCAATGACAGGGGGAGGGGAGGGATAGTGCTTGCTCACACGCGAGGGGGGGGGGGGGGGGGGGGGGGAGAGGGGGGTACCAACATCCCTTCCCAAAGTGCCCATGAGGGTCTATTTATAGACTTCCCACAAAATGGTCTGCGGATAGCCAAAATGGTCTGCCAATAACCTAGTTCTGCTATTCGAAAATACTACCCGCGCCCCAATGAACTGAGGTCACCCTGCCCGGGCGAGTGGACATCGGTCCACTCGCTAACTTGGCCAGACGGGTAGGTGCCCAAGGGGCGGGCGAGTGGGGGAATCCCGCACTCGCCCAAGGGGCGAGTGGGGGAATCCCCCACTCGCCCAAGGGCGGGCGAGTGGGGGAATCCCCCACTCGCCCAAGGGGCGGGCGAGTGGGGGTTTCCCCCACTCGCCCAAGGGCGGGCGAGTGGGGGATTCCCCCACTCGCCCAAGGGCGGGTGAGTGGAAAGACTCCACCCCCCTCTTGCCCCGCTAATCCCTTCTTCCCTTCTCCAGCCTTGACCGACTCTGGTCGCCTCTGAGCGATTGCTCTACTTGCCTCGGCCACCTTTACTATCTCGACCTCATACGCGTCGGGTTACACCGACTCGAAAAATATGAGGGTTGTACAGAAGCACTCTCTCTCAAGCGTGACCCGCTTAGGCAGCTGCAGTCAAGGCTCTGTAGTATCTCCACCTCCGGCCACTCCTCTGGCGACCTCCAACTAGCTCCCAAACAACTTGGTATCAGAGGTTCTCCATCCTCAGATCAATACATCCATTGTGATTCAACAGAGCCAATATCCTCGACGATCCTCAACCCCGCGAGCCCTACGACATCAATGTGCCACCGACGACTTCTCCGTCATTTGTCGCACCTCGTTCCAGCGGCGACCCCAACTCACACTTCCGCTGAGCCCGGGTTCCCTTCCCACCTCCGTCGCCAGCGATGTCCCTGCCGCGAAGAGCTTCATCCACCCACAACTCTTCATCGAGCCATCTGCATACATCGTTAACTCCCGATTCTCCAATCCCAGTCCAACATCCTCAGAATTCATTGACAACAGATTCGACGCACATCTTTGTCGCTGAATAGAGGCCCGACAGACGCTGTCGTTCTACCCACCAGCGTAGATGCACACCTACCTCATCGATCTAGCCAATCGAAGTTGCGTCCCTCCAATCATCGAGGGCACGCCCAACTTCTGTCTACCATCGCACGCCTGATCCGGCTTCTGTCTACTGTCGCATGCCTGATTGACGCCCTAAGTGATGAAACAATCCCAATCATCTGCCTCCCCCCTATGCCCCTGGTGTGTGGGGGCTGATCTATCGTGGGCTGGGGTGGTGTTGGTCGGTTCTGAACTTGATTCTGCAAGAATCTTTCAAGGCGCCCTTGTCGTGTGAGGCGCTCGATCTCGTCCTTCAACCATGTGCAATTTTCAGTACTGTGGTCATGCCCGCGATGGAAGTTGCAATATTATGACTATTCTCCCATGTTTGGAGCGAGCGGCTTGGGCCTATGGAGCACGTCATTATCATGGATGGACATGAGTACATTGGTTTGGGAGGTGTTCAAGTGAGTGTAGTCCTGGTGCTCACGGGGTCCTTGGTCTCAGCGGGGGTTGTCACGATGTTTGTTGTTCTTCCTAGGGACCGGTAGTGTCCCCTGCTCCCTCTTCCTTTTTGAGCTTCCTTCAAACTGTCGTCAGTGTGCCTTCCGAGCCTCAACTCACTGGACGAGGTTAGGGTAGTTAGGCATTGTCTCCATCCAGAATGGAGTCCTCCCAGGAAAACTCAGAGCAGGAGCTCGGGGTAGACCCCCAGAATTTGTCGCGCTTCTGAAGTGAAGCGACGAAAGAAATCCTTAAGCGTCTCCCCGTCGTTTTGTCGAATCTCAGAAAAGTGAGAGGGGTCCTGAACGATCCTGTGGTTGGAGATAAACTATGTAACATCCCGATTCGAGCTAGACCCCTTGTGCGCGTTTTTGAGTCGAGCGAGTTGACTCGAGCTCGTGGTGTATTGGGGGCCCGGCTTGCACCTGAGCCGGAGGAGTGCACTCGACAAACGCGGCGAATACCATTTCTATTCCTTGTCTCGATGTTTGCTGTATCGGGATCCGAGCTGTCCGGAGAGTATAATTTGAGCAATAAAACTCGAAGGAGGCGTACCGCCTTGAAGGAATTATAGTGCGTACGTTAGCTCAAATGACACGGTCTGCGAATAGCATATTTATCCAAAAGGCGATATGCAGCAGACGGTCTCGGTATTCACCCCAGTCAGGGTTGTTAGACTCGTGAAGCCTTTACGAGTTCAACGAAACTGTCCGCGCTCGATTCTGATGAGAATCGACGAAATTATAATGTGGTCTGCGAATAACATATTTATCCAAAATGGTGAAATTGACCAAACGACCTCACAATTAACCCCAGTCGGTCTTGTTAGACTCGTAACAATAGTACGAGTTCAACGAATTTATCCGTTTAGACTCGTAACAATAGTCCGTTTCGGATGAATTCCGAGTTCTCTAGGGCAGAGTACGAGCATTTAAACTCTAATATTAATAATATTACTATTATTAATAATAATAATAATATTATTATAAATTTATTATATATATATATACGTAAAGTTTAGGTTAAAGATGAGACCGGAGCCCCCTCCTCCCTTGCGCCGTCAGCCACCAGGGTTCCCCCCGATCCCCCTTCCTCTCCTCCGACGCAGCTCCTCACGGCGAGCCTTCTCCGGCGCATCCTCCTCCGGCGAGTCCGACCTCCGGCGCACTTCCTTTTTCGGCAAGCTCCACCTCTCCCATGGCAGCCTGCTGCTCTCCTCCATGGCCGAGCTCCTCCTCTTCCTTCTCCGGAAAGATCTCCACCTTCTCCCTCGAGGCCGACAACCTCAAGATCCATGGCCGAGTAGCTCTCCGCAACAACCCCTCCACCACCCAGCTCCAGATCTCACTCAAATCCCTCTCTCTAGCTTCCTCCGGCGCTGCTCGGCCCACGACGAGCTACTTCGGTGGCCACGCCTCCGCGAGCTCCTGCAGCTCCTCTCAAACCGAGCCACCTCCACCTTCTCCCTCCAGTCCGGCAACCTCAAAAGCCATGTCCGACCACCACCAAACCGAGCCACTTCATGATCGGCGAGCTCCTCCTCCGACAAGCTTTTCTCCACGGAAGCCTCTCCCATGGCCGCACCACTCCTCCTCCTCCAGATATTTTCCCCTCAATTTCTTCCAGATCCGAGCTCATCCCCAAGCCGCCGACTCTTCCTATTTTCTTGGCCGACCAAATCCATGTCCGAGCTCCTCCTCAGGCTCAACTCCGAGCAGCAGCCATCTCCTCCATTTCCGGCGATGACGCTCCAACCGAGAGCGTTCTAGCTCTCAAAACAGTAGCAAGGCCCTCTCCAAAAATAGGGCAGCGGCAGCGCACTCAAAAGGACGACACCACATCGACGACGATCGACGAGATTCGACCATGACCGAGAGCTACGCATAAACGCCGCATAAGCGGCTATTGGGTAGCATGCTTGGACACTCGGTGAGCTTCCTCCCCTCTCCCTTGGTGCTTGTTTCCTAGATCACACTAGGTGAGATATCGATCTCAATAAAGTCAATTGGAGAGCAAGCCGTGAAGAGACGGCCTGAAATAAATGTTCCGGGTAAATGTTCCGGCCACTTCCGACCTCTAACACGTCACCCGTCGATGTACCTCAAAGCGAGGAAGGTGGTGGCGGTGATAGTCGGTCGGTTTGGGGTTTTTGGTGGCCGACGAAGAGATGTATTATATTTCGGGTTGGGCAGATCGCAGCCTTAGGCTGGAGGTAGACGATGAGGTGATGATCGTCTGATGTGCTTAAGATGTGTGCTAGTAATTTTATTTTAATAACTGCAATTTTCTTTCACTCTTACATAGCCGAGTTTAAAAAGAATTTTATGTACCCTAGGCCTACGCTGTGCCCAAATATTTGTATGTTTAGGGCACTTTTGTTATAGTTTTGATCATAACTTAGAAAATTGACCTAAGAATAATTAGTGGGTGTAATCACCCCTAATGGCCCTAAATTTTTGGTGGCATGTAGATATGTATATGAGTAGCCTCTGTTTCAAATTTGAGGACAATTGGAGTTCATCTTAATGGTGAACCCCCAAGGGACATTTTGATGCCCTAGGTTTGAAAACCACTTAGTCTTGGTGGCTTGTGGATTTTGGTGCTTAGCCTTAAGGGCTTATCCAAATCCAGTGGTAATGGGGCTTACAGATTGTGTAGGGTCTTGCTCATCATCAATGGGTGATTGGAGCAATGGAGACCAAAACCCCTAGCCCATACCTCTAAAATTACTTAATTGCCCTTTTGGTCCTTAATGAAGCAACTAGGACCTAAACACATATCTAGACAACCAAACTTCATCCCTAGGTGGAGAATAGTGTTATAGGGCTAGGAGAATTATCATGAGATTTTTACTATTTAATTAGTATGTATTTTGAGTTTTAGAGAAATTTGCTTAATTGATGGATCAAGTCAAATCAAGAACTTGGGGTTATCTTCACCTTACCAAATTGAACAATGATGTCAATTGAAGTATTAGTGCCCTCTGGATTTTAATCTTATGATCCTTGATGATTTTTCCATGCCTCTTTGGTTGAATTTACACATATGCCACTTTTGAAAATAAGTTAATATTAAATGGCATTTGTCCTCGAAAAATTCTGAAATTTAGGCCAGACATTGACATTCATATTCTAAAGCATTGGAATCATTTGGGGTGCCATTTACTTAGGAACTTATCCATTTTATGATTTTTGTGAAAAACCTAGGTTTTGGGAATTTAATTATGATGTATAGTAAAACCATACATAAGGCCCCCAAACTCTATAGGAAGGTTACTTATGGTGATATGTGGTATATGAAATTTTACTTGGAACACTTATAGTGAAAAAGTTTGTATTCATAAGTAAATTACCATTTATGCCCTTTTGATGACTTATACATTTACTTGAGCAAATCACCTTGAAACTCTATGAAATTTTTATATGAGGATCACATCAATGATAATGACTTATGGGAATTTTCTGGAATTTTCAATGCAATTTTGATATTTATGTAATTAATTGGGTGATTTTGGATTTATCTTCAGTTATTTAATTCAGGGCAAAACAGTAATTATGAACCTACATCCTTGGTGTTATGCATTTGAATTCAGTATACGTACATGATAATTATTTGGTAGGCATTGGACCAAAATTTAGAGTACTCCATGAACAATTTAGGGTGTGTCACAATATTCAAGAAAAATAATTAAATATTAAACTAAGCTGGAAAATTATGAAAATTGAACCATGTTCTATTTAGGTCAGTAGGAACCTTGGCTAAAATTTGTGGAACCATAGGACCTGTGGTTAGGGTTTTCCCTTTGGGAAGGAGGATTACCCTTAGGTGGTCTGCGTTTAGCAAAACTGGTTTTGTACTCTGACCCTCTAGACCCATGAGACTTGGAAGATGACTGATGTGTAGTGATAAGGAGCTCATGATTAATATGTCTATCCATGAGGGGTCACCACTTGAGGGATTCAGGTCAAGTTTAAGTCAGGAGAGAGAGGGAAAGCTGCACTTGGCCCAATTGGGCCAAGAAGGTCTAGTGTTCAAATTCACTATCTATTTAAGAGCAATATAAATAAGGAGCAATAAATCACCAACCAATTAAATGTCTTGTGGAGGGGAAATTTGGGATTCAGCCCATTGCGTCCCCTAGTACCCCCGGGAACCCTTCACCGGGTGGGCCGCGGGAAGTCCAGGACTTACATTAATTCACCAAAGAAGTAACATGAGAAATAAGTAAGGAAACACGTCCACCAATCTAAATAAGTATCTGGTAAAAGGGAGCTTGGGATTCAGCCCATCGTGTTCCCTAGTACCAATGAGAGCCCTTCACCGGGTGTACCTCGGGAAGTCCAAGACCAACCCTAAATTGCAATAACAATTAAAGTAGGCAAGAGTAGCCATAGTAGGGTAAGATTGGATTTATGTATCTCCTCCCAGTTGCGGGAGTGGCAGGATTGTGGTGCCCGGTTAGACGAGCGGAAACCTCGAGGGGATGATTATCCCGATAACATTCTCAGAAATGTGGCAGGTCTTCGGTACTAGGCAGGTCGTCACTCCGATCGCGGTACGTTGACTTAGCGGGTGTGTAGGGGTCTAAGGGGCCAGCTTGGCTGCGTGTCGGGATGACAGTTCCCCGAAGACACCTCTCACTTGGCTCACAGTCTGGTGGACTCCAGCAAAGAGTACGCAGAACTCAGCGGTTGTTTAGCGTCGAGGCGTACGTGCGGTCTAGGCCTGGTAGAGTGTATACCCGCCTGGAGTGGACAGCCCGGTCCGCTACCACCGTGTGTCACAGCGGTTGGTACCCGAGAGGTTGACTTCCTTTCAAACAGAGGGAACTACAAAGGTCTGTGCGCATAGAGTCGTGTGTGTTTCATTGCATAAGACATTCATGGCATAGCATAACATACGCACTTGCAGATCCTCATCATATAAATTAGTATGGGCTCTTTTATATGATGAGTTATGATTCCTGGAAATCCTAACTTATAAGTTTGTATGGGCATTCATATAAGTTAGGGTACGAGATTGATTACTTGTCGCTACTGTTCTTACTGCCTTGCTTTACCTGCTTTACTTACTGCTTATTTACTACTGTACACCTTTATTATACTCCTGCTTATACATGATTAGATTAGCCCCTTTTACACTTGTGTAACTTAGAATTTGTGTATATACTAGTTTACTTCCCCCGTCACCTGGTTTGTATATTTCTGTTATATTGCAGCTTTTCTTCCTTTCCTTTCGCCCGGTGCCTTGGAGTCGCCGGGGGAGCGGATGGGAAGCTACTTAGTCTTTATGACTAACGGTTACTACGTCCCTCTTTTTAGGAGCACATTCAGTGGTATAACATCGTTCAACACCGGAGGCCAGCCAGGTCAGGTGTGCAGGGCTGGGGTTTATGGTACCTTAGCTGCCGTCAGTGACAGAAGCGGGTGAGTGTTTTGAGATGTAGCCCTTGGGGCATTTAGCTGGTTACTCTGATGATTTGCAGGAGCTTGTGTAGCTTTCTGCTTTTCTCTGTTCTGGACTTTATTACTTATTGTGAACCTATGGCTTTAATGCTTTCTATTATTGATGGGTTGGCGCTGTTCAGTTGGTAATAGCCGGCAGAATAGGCGTCTTGTGGTACAGGTTAGCCCGTGTGCTGACGCTACCGCAAGGCGGCTGTTCTGGGCATAAGACTCCCCTCGGCCGTGTTTTGTGTTCCGGGAGGGGGATCTTACAAAAGGTGCACTTTTTGTAACAGTCCTGGCTAGCCAGACCCGGGCCCCTAGCCCAGAACTGCCGGCACTGACGGCCCAGGCCCATTCTGGGACGGCCTGACCAAGCCCATCCGGGTCACTTGCCCCGCCCTAGGACACTGTACCGCCGGTTCAGCCTGACCACAACTGGTCAACAACAAGCCTGCAGGCCGTACACCCCAACCCCTCTCTGGCCTGCCACAGGGCACATCGGGTTGTTGGAGGGGGGAACGAACCCACGCCCTCCCTTTGATGAGAATTGAGCCAGTTAAGCGGCAGCGCGTGGACTTCCCAGGAGGTCACCCATCCTGTGACTACTCCAGCCCGAGCACGCTTAACTACGGAGTTCTTTCACTTCTCATCACCAACTGAGCTGTAGCTCAATTGGTGATGAGAAGTGAAAGAACTCCGTAGTTAAGCGTGCTCGGGCTGGAGTAGTCACTGGATGGGTGACCTCCTGGGAAGTCCACGCGCTGCCGCTTAACTGGCTCAATTCTCATCAAAGGGAGGGCGTGGGTTCGTTCCCCCCTCCAACAACCCGCTGTGCCCTGTGGCAGGCCAGAGAGGGGTTGGGGTGTACGACCTGCAGGCTTGTTGTTGACCAGTTGTGGTCAGACTGAACCGGCGGTACAGTGTCCTAGGGCGGGGCCAGTGACCCAGATGGGCTTGGTCAGGCCGTCCCAGAATGGGCCTAGGCCGTCGGTGCCGACAGTTCCTGGGGTTGCCAGTGACCCGGATGGGCTTGGGCCAGGACTGTTATAAACTAATCTGCGAATAACCGAGTTAACTCTGCAAAATTGTTGATTCCTCCTTCTTTCAGAGAATGGAACCAGGTGTGAGCTTACCCATTCAAACTTGTCGGGAATACTTGACACATGAGCTGGTCGGGAGCGTTATAGATTCACATGATCATCGCGAAGTGGTTGACTTGCTCCAGAGGATCATACATCCCATCAAAGGTCTCAAAGTTGGGCAACTTGAACTTGTGTGAAACAAGTTGCACTAAAAACCGCGAAGCTAGTTGGGAGTCGTGGTGGAAGGGGCATCACACGCTTGTGACTCGACATTACCATGCTCGTATTCTTATTCAATCATGTTCCTCACTTTCTCGCGAGTGAGCCTTCCGTAAGCCTGGCAGACATCTACTTCCATTAGGCGGGGGTTCAACGACGCTCGCCTGGGAAGTCCTCTGGCAGCACAACGTGCATGGAGCTGGCAGTGTCAGATAACTCGTCCGCAGTGAGGTCTTCGATTCTGGAGGTCGACCGCCTTGGGCGACGATCGGGTTGTGGGCGTGGGAGGCCCCCAAATCCCTCAGTAGGGTGAGCACCTGAGCCTGATGATCCTCCATCAAGCGCACACACTCTTCTAGGGACGTGGCCTGCGCGGGGACGACTTCTTTGAGAAGCAAAATGTTGCTTGTAGGTGACTTGACGGGGGCTAGATCAGCACACTCATCGTGAGTTGCCCCGTTGGTAGTGCGGGCACTTCTTCTCGACATTGTTGTCGGCTTGGAGTCCTTTGTAGAGCGAGTACGGTCTTCAAAAGTCCTTCAGAATTTTGGGAACACCTTTTTCACAGACGACGCCAAACTGTTGGGGTCGCTTAGCGCTCTCACAGATCAGAGGAATCAGACCGTCTTAGCTTGAGAATGAGTTAAGCGCACCGACAAACAATGAGAGAACCAATAGTAGAATAATAAGATTTTTACCTAGAAAACCCAGAAAGGGAAAAAACCACAGCGCCAAGCCCAGTTCTGACGAAATCCACTAGTATCCGTTGAGTGCAAACATAAGCTTTCCAAAGGGTGACAAACCACCTCTGGTTTACAAAATATTTTTAAGTGTTCGGAGTTTGACAAAGCTAAGCACTGTAGAGCGCGTTCTGGAACGAGGCGCGGAGTGCCTTCAGGAGCAGTCTTGAAAGTGGAGTGGGCACGCGGGAAGCGTGTGCTGAGTGGAGCGCAGAGCGCGAAGGTACCACTAGAGCAGACTTCTTGGAATTAGAGCCGACACATAGGAACCGCGTGCTGAAGCAGACTTAGTGTTGGAGCGGTCACGTGGGAAGCGCGCGTTGAGTGGACTTAAAGGAACGGTTACGCAGGGAGCGCGTGCTGAGTGAAAGGATGAGTGTTGAGGAGGAGGGTGAGAGCTGAGGAGGAGGTCTTCGCCGGAAAACTTCAGAGCTCTGTCTTCTCCTTTTTCTCTATCTTTAAATGAAGGTCTGTGTGCCTTTTATAGCTTTTTGGGGGGCGCATCGATAATTACATCTTTTGAATGCTAAACGGGGCGAATATGAATGCTCGATTTCGATCACCTGGATCACCAATTTTTTTTTGATATGACGATCATGCAACCCGGGCGGCCTGGGCAACTCGGCAGCCCAAGTAAGCTCGTCGGCGAGACGACGACGACCACAAATGGGGCACGCGAGGGGATGCGCGCGTGAAATGGGATGTGTGTGCGCGACCTGGTGCACGTGCAAGGGTGCGCACGCGACCGGCATGCGCGCAAAGGCGCGAGTGCGCAACCTATGCGAGCGCGCGCAGAGGCGCGCGTGTGCACTCCCTCGCGCCCCGGAAGGGAGCGCGTGCATGCGTTGTTGCTGGTCTTTGATCTGTCTAGGGGAAAGTCCTGCACGGTTGAGGCGAACAGTTTCAACGATCCGGTCGGCATTGCGAGCCATGAATGCAGGCATAATTCAGATATATTTGAGGGAAACCCCATCAGTGATCCTTTCTCTTTAAGAAAGGGCATTGTTAAAGGCAAACCAAAAATGCCTATCCGCACACCAACATAACTCAAAATCCCCATTTTAAATTAGTTCCGATTTTTTTAAAGGCAAACCAAAAAACTGTTATCCGCACACCAACATAACTTTATATTTTCATCTAAAATTTGTCTTAAATTTTCTACGGGCGAACCATAAGTCGCACACCAGCGCCGAAAATTCACCCCGATTCCATCTCGCGCTGAGTCGAAATCTTCTCACATTAAATAATGATTTATTTATTCAGTATATGTATGCACAATAAATGTTTTTTTTCCTTTTTTTATAGTCGATAAATTTGTAGGTTAAATTTCTTCGTCTGTGTTAATTTCGGGAAGAGAAGTATTTAACAGTGCGCTACGAATATCTATAGTGGGTCTGCTGATATAAATCCCCATATTTAAATGAAAGGAATACTTTAGATATAGTTAGAATGATGTGATGATAATAAGAGAAAGGATGATACTATTGGGATTTACTCCAAACACAAAATAATGGGGAGATTTTTGGGTTCGAGTCCGGAACGCCAGCGGGTATTCGGGACCAATGGATGTACACAGTGTAGTGCACTATTTTGCTCCCTCTCCGATTAGTTCGGGTATTCGTCCCGGACTCGGATCGAAAGTATTTTGTGAAATAATGAGAGTTCTTGTGAGTTCTAATTCTCATACATTTGCATGGCATTAAATGATATGACATATGAATAATAAAAGGATCGATGTTGGGAAAATGATTTCTATTAACCCCTGAACATAAGTTGAATAAGAATTCTAAGAATGAAAAATAAGGCTAAGTAAATATACGTCGAATAGTATTCGACGCAACGTCGAGATAAAGTCGACGTTTCTATCAGAATGAGTCGAAGTAGCTCCAAGCAGAAGTCGACGTATCCTATGTCGACGTAGCTCTGACTTCTAGTCGACGTATCTTGATAAGTCGACACACCTTAGTCGACGCACCTTCCTTATTCTCCTCCCGACGTCCAGACAGGATGTATTCGACGCTTGCGTCGAATAGTAATCGACGCATGTCGATCTTTATGACAGAATTCAAAATCGCCAGATCTCTTTCCTTATCTTATAGATCTGATTTATATGGAATCAATTTATGTCTTATAGCCATTCTGAATCTTTCTTTTCCTCTATTAGATTCTTGGCTAAATTGATTAAATCCTTTATGGACATTATTTGAAATCAGATTGAATACTTTCCTTCTATGGATATAACTGTTATGTAAATTTCTCTTTCTTTCTAATACTCTGCCTGCTAATTGATTTCTCTCCTATAGTGTTATTTTAATGAACAGAGCTATAAATGACCAAGGAGGTCGGCAGAGAAAGGGGACTAGGTGATTCACCATTTTACATTTGAAAAAGAGAAAAAACTCCCAAGTGATAAAAAGAGAATTGAGAAATAGCCCTGCAACAATATTCAAGCAATCTTCTTCTCCTGCTTCTGAAATCACTCTGCTGCAAATTCTGATAGCTCTCACATAAGAGGGAAAAGCTACAAATCTTCTTCTCTCTATAGAAGAAAGATTTAATTCACTACTTCTTGTGCTTCCAATCTTCTTGCTAGGAAGAAGATTCATTCTTGTTATAAATACTTCTTTTCCTTTTTCTTATTTTCATTCTCACATATTGCAAAAGAGTTTTTAGAATCACTCTTCAAAAAATTCAGTTGTACTGGTTCTAAGAGTCTCCTTGTCAAAAGACTCAGTTGGTTCTAAGAGTCTCCTTATCAAAAGACTCAGGGTGGTTCTAAGAGTCTCCTTATCAAAAGACTCAGTGCAAGATAGTGAATTCCTACCAAGGGTGTAGAAGAGTGGACTACCCAAAGTTTGGGGAACCAATATATTTTCTTGTGTTGTGCTGTGATTTCTTTTCTTGCATTTACTTTCTTTATTTGTTTAATTCTTGTTGGTGTGTGTGGGAAGCTCTAATGTGTGATCATACACATATATATATATATATATTTACTTTGCACAAAATATTTTAAATCTCTATTCACCCCCTCTAGAGAATTCTAGTGAGGTTAACTGTGCACTTTCAATTGGTATCAGAGGGAGGTTGATCTAAAAAGGATAACACCTTGATCAAAAAGGTCCTACCTTTCATATATATAAATATATATATATTTCTAACAATTATTTTTCACATGTCACAAATCAAAGATTATGCTTCCACCAGACCACCAATTTGCAACCTTGAAAAGTTTGCACTTTGGAAAACAAGAATTAGAATTTATTTAAACTCTATTGATGATGAATTGTTTAATGTTATCTTGACAGGTCCCCCCAAACCATTCAGAAAGGACTCAAGTGGAAAAGTGACCGAAACACTTGCTCCAAAAGCTGAGTGGACAGAGGAAGAAAAGAAAGCCCAAGGATATGATGCCAAGACTATGAATATCCTAGTCTCAACCCTCTCAGATGAAATCTTCCAAAAGATTGCTGATTGTGAGTCAGCTAAGGAAGTATGGGAAGCTCTCACCAAAATGGTAGAGGGAAGTGCTGATGAGAAAAAGGATAGAAAGGCACTACTCATCTCTCAATATAAAAACTTTCAGAAGAAAGAAGGTGAAAGTGTTGCTGACATGTATGCCAGATTCAGCCTCATAGTGAATGAGTTGAAGACACTTGAAAAGGACATATCTCTCACTGAGATAAATGACAAACTGCTTACTTGCTTCCCTAGCTCTTGGGATTCAAGAATCTGGCCAATTAGAGACTCCAGAAGTCAAAGAGAAATTTCAACAGATGTCCTGTTGGGCAAATTAAAATCCTATGAACATCTGTTGAAGACAAGAGCTGAGAAAGAAGAGAAAGAAAAAGCTCCCTCACTCTCAAAAGAAAAGAGTATTGCATTGAAGGCTGTTGAAGGTGAACCCTCTACAAGTGATGAGGAGCTGATCAGTCTGCTAGCCAGAAGGTTTAAGAAGTGGATTAAGTCAGAAGGATCCAGAGGAAGAGACTCAAAAACCAGGTATAATAAAACACCTACTAAAGAGATTATATGTTACTCTTGCAGGAAACCTGGACATATTGCACCTGAATGTCCTAAGGAGATCAGCAAAAAGAAAGATCTGAAAAGAACAGATCTACAGAAGAAAAAGAAGAAAGAGAAAGGTCTCATTACTCAATCATGGAGTGATTCAGAAACTGAAGTAAGCACCTCATATAACAATGATCAAGAAGAGACCAAGCTGGAGGAAACCTGTTTGATGGCCACTGAGAAGCATGATGACACATCTATGATAAATATACTTGATGATGTAGATTTATCTTCCACTGACTTCAAAAACAATTTCAAAGAATTCTGTTTAAATTTAATCAAATCTGAAAAAGAAATAGATGAACTAAGAAATGAATTAAAAACTCTCAAACAAGTGAACACACAGTATAGTAACTATGAGCTCAGTCTAGGACTCTTAGAAAAGGAATTAAACAAAATCTGTACAGAAAACCAAACACTAAGAAATGAGCTAGCAAAAGCAAAGTCCTTTGAAGATTCTCTAAATGGGAGAAGTCAGAAGCTCAAGAACATCTCTAAAAATCTTACTAATAGATTTAGACAACTAGAAGATAATACTAACTTAGAACCAAAATCTCAATCACCTAGGAAATCTGTTTGGAGATATCCTATTCACTCCACTAGGGAAGGACACTTGACAGGAGAAAGATCACAGGAAAATCCAGAAACAACCACTGTCTTTAATAAAATTAATCCCATTATATATGAAGGAATCCTAGGAAGATATCCTCAAAAAAAAAATCTAAACATACGTCGAATTCTTATCAACGTGCGTCGACTTGTAATCGATGCTTACACCAAAGTGCATCGACTTCTACCCGACGCAACTTCTCTCATGCTTCGACAGAAAGAAAACGCAGAATGGAGAAAGCGTCGACTTCATATCGACGCAACCATAAACCTACGTCGATTACATATCGACGCAACCAATCAGACAGACATCTCTCCTCTACCAAACAACAATCTCAATCCATCTCCTTTTACTATGATCACTACTTCTGTAACATCACCAAAGAAAATTGGTATGATAAACTAATGCCCCTAAAGGAGGAAGGATATTCAGAAAAACCCACTTACTCTCTTATTAAATTTCACACTGATGGGAGAAAAGGACCCCAGCTCAGCAGGGTTCAAACTAATGTTTAAAATTTTATGTGCAGATGTATCACATCTCCAGGCTGGTGTGGTACTTGGACAGTGGATGCTCCATGCACATGACAGGATGCAAAAACCTGTTAATCAACTTTGAGGACAGACTTGGACCATCAATAACTTTTGGAGACTCTAGCTGTGGCCAAACCAAGGGCTTTGGAGATTTCAAAGAAGGGAAAGTCACCTTCAAGAATGTGGCAGTAGTCAAAGGACTGAAGCACAATCTGATAAGTATAAGTCAGATATGTGAAAATGGTAAATATAAGGTAAAATTCACCACACTATTCTGCCATATTATTGATATCAAGACTGGTGCCACAGTACTCAATGGAATTAGAAAAGGAAAAGTATATGTAGTGGACTTTGGTTCCTCACCCACAGAAGTCTGTTTATTCAACAATATTATTGATAAAAGTGAACTATGGCATAGGAGACTAGGTCATCTAAACTACAAAACAATTAGTAAACTAGCAAAGAATAACCTAGTCAGAGGCTTACCAAAAGGTAGGTACTCTAAGGATTCTCCATGCAGACCTTGCCAACTAGGAAAACAAACCAAATCATCCTTCAAACCAATTGGTAAGGATGACTCTCCCAGGGTCCTTTACTTACTACACATGGATCTCTTTGGTCCCATCTCCACTCAGAGCTTAGGTGGAAAATCCTATACCCTAGTCATTGTGGATGACTACTCTAGATTCAGCTGGGTATTCTTTCTAAGGGCTAAGTCTGAAACCCACAAGACTCTCTCAAGATTCATAAAACAAATTCAATCTGAACTTAATAGTCAGGTTTCCATAATCAGAAGTGATCATGGGACTGAATTTGAAAATCAGTTTATGAGTAGTTTCTGTGAAGATATAGGTATCAAACAAAGTTTTTCAGCCCCTAGAACTCCTCAGCAAAATGGAGTTGCTGAAAGAAAGAATAGGACTTTAATAGAATCAGGAAGGACCTTACTTGTAGAATCAGGTTTGCCAAAAACTTTCTGGGCTGAAGCAGTCAACACTGCCAACTATGTTCTAAATAGAAGCCTAATACACAAAACTAAATCAAAAACTCCATATGAGCTCCTGAAAGGAAAAACACCCATAGTTAAATATTTTAAGATCTTTGGATGTGCTTGTTTTATCCTAAATAATGGAAAGGATCATCTTGCCAAGTTTGACAAGAAATCTGATGATGGAATATTTCTAGGATATTCAGCATCTAGTAAAGCCTATAGGTGCTATAACAAGAGAACTCTTAAAATTGAAGAGTCTATGCACATTATTTTTGATGAAACTAACATACTGTTTAAGGGGGAGGGAACTCCCACCAGCTCTTTTCCACAGGAAAACAGCAACATAGAAATACAGCTTGAACAACTGGTTCTAGAGAACACAGATAATGGAAAAGAAAACAAGATAAAGGAATCAAGTGAGGAATCTGAACAAGAACATGAAGAAGATTCAGAAAAGAGCATGCAAAACCAACTCCCACAAGAGAACATGGTTCAGGAAGGCCAGGTGGACATTGACCCTATCACCAATGAGGAAGAAGAGCATCTGACAAGTCCAGGCAGGACAAGGGTCAATTTAAAAGATCATCCACAAACTCAAGTAATTGGAGACCCCAATACAGGAGTAAGAACAAGACACCAGGTCTCCACTAGGATGATGCTCCAATGCTTCCTATCACAAGTTGAACCAAAGAAGTTAGAGGAAGCAAATTGTGATCCTCACTGGATTATGGCCATGCAAGAAGAACTAGGCCAATTTGAGAGAAATAAAGTATGGAATTTAGTGGAAAGACCAAGAAACTACCCAGTGATTGGCACAAAATGGGTATATAGAAACAAATTAGATTCCACTGGAGTAATTGTCAGGAACAAGGCAAGACTTGTAGCACAAGGATATAGACAAGAAGAAGGAATAGACTACAATCAAACCTTTGCTCCAGTAGCCAGATTGGAAGCAATTAGGCTCTTTCTTGCCTATGCAGCTTTCATGAAGATGAAAGTATATCAGATGGATGTCAATAGTGCTTTTCTGAATGGTGACCTTCAAGTAGAGGTATATGTGGAGCAACCACCAGGTTTTGTTAATCCCTCCTCTCCTAACTTTGTTTATAAACTCAACAAAGCACTATATGGTCTTAAGCAAGCTCCTAGAGCTTGGTATGAAACTCTCTCTAACTTTCTTTTGGAAAATTCCTTTGAAAGAGGAAAAGTAGACAAGACACTCTTTACTAGAACCCATAAAAACCAACTTCTTCTTGTTCAAATATATGTAGATGATATCATCTTTAGTTCAACTCATCCTAAACTGTGTAGAAGATTTGCTAATCTCATGCAATCTAAATTTGAAATGAGTAGTATGGGAGAACTCTCATATTTCTTAGGATTACAAGTAAAACAAAGTAGTGAAGGAATCTTTATCTCACAATCAAAGTATACTAAAGAGCTAATCAAGAAGTTTGGTATGGAATCAGCCTCCTCTATGAAAACCCCCATGGCAACAAATGCCATTATAGAAAAGGATGACAAGGGAAAATCAATAGATCAAAAGACATATAGGGCAATCATAGGGTCCCTTCTATATCTCACTGCTAGCAGACCTGACATTATGTTTGCAAATTGCATATGTGCTAGATTTTAGGTTGATCCAAAGGAATCCCATCTCACCTCTGTAAAAAGAATTCTTAGATACCTAAAGGGAACTCCTGAACTAGGTCTATGGTATTCAGCAGAAACCAACTTTGAATTAATAGGTTTCTCAGATGCAGACTATGTTGGATGTAGGGTTGATAGAAAAAGCACATCTGACACTTGCCAATTCCTAGGTGACAGATTAATCTCATGGTTTAGTAAGAAACAAACCTCAGTCTCAACCTCAACAACTGAAGCTGAATATATAGCTGCTGGGAGCTGTTGTTCACAAATCTTGTGGATGCAAAATCAGCTTCTTGACTACAAACTGGAAGTCAATAACTCTAAGATTTATTGTGATAGCTCTAGTGCTATATCTATAGCATCTAACCCAGTCCTTCATAGTAGAACCAAACACATAGAGATCAGACATCACTTCCTTAGAGACAATGTAGAAAAAGGTAAGATAACCTTAGAATATATACCCACAGAAAGTCAAAGAGTAGACATTTTTACAAAACCCTTGGATGAAACCAAGCACAACTACTTCATAAACACCTTAGGAATGCTCGATGGAAGCTTGTAAACACCATTGTTAGGGAACTCTAAAGAAATCAGACAATCTAAGAAAATTTCCTGCAGATACGTCGAATACATATCGACGCTCCGTCGAGACAAACTCGACGTTGACACCGATTTCCATCAGACAAAGTTACGTCGATCCTTTATCGACGCACCGTCGAATTCATATCGACGCAAGACTATGATCACGTCGATAGAACTCCAGGCTGGCCAATCTCCACGGAGCGCCGACTCTATATCGATGCAAACGTCGACATCCATTCGACGTAACGACGACTTCAGGTTAAAATTAGAATCAAATCCTTACTTCCTCTTCTGACGATTAGATTACCTTGATTTCTGTTTCCCTTCTCGACGTTTCATCTTCTTTAAATAATACCTCTTATTTCATAACATATACCTTTCTGAACCCGCCAAAACTTTGTCTTCTACCTCTCTCTCTTTCTGCTTCAATGGCGCCCACTCCTGGTCAATCTGCCCTTATCAAAGCGATGAACGATGCTCTGGAAAATCTTCTCAACGACTTCCAGACACGTCTAACCAACTTCTCCAATGAATGTGCCAATATGATCACCACCTGTGAAGCCAAATTGGCCACCCTATCTTCCTCTCTTCCTGAGCTTCATGCTCTTCTTCGAGAAGAACCTCTGTCGCCACAAAGGTTTACATCCTTCCTGAAAGATATAAACCAGGGGGAGAGTTGCTCCAGAAACCCCTCTTGCCAGGTCCTTGATCTCACTTAAAGCTCAGGTTTAACTCTCTTCTCCCCAACTCTAAGTATTCTCTCTAACTATTACTCCAATTCCATTATAGGCTCCACTCCTCTCAAATCACTCTGACTACACCTTCATCAAACATTTTGGTGAATCCTCCTCTTACAACACTGAAGGGGAGCATGCTGTGGATTCAGCATTCAGAATTGATGACCCATATAACCAGGGGGAGATTCCTGTAGTAAAGAACCCATAAATCCAGGGGGAGGAAGAAGCAGTCACCTCTGATGATTGGAATGGACAGATGTGGATTGATGCACCCTTATGTGAGGAGGAACTTCAACATCACTCCCCTGGCTTCTCTGCCAGTTACATCAAGCTGAAGACACCTATACTTGAGGACATCCCTACAAAAGAGCTTGGAGGAGACAATCATCCCTCAGCAGAGATCATTCTACCTGAAGTCATTCTGCCTTCTATTGCAGAACAGACTCCTCTTCTTGATATAGTTCCCTCTCCACCCAAAGAGAAAACTCATTCTCCTTCATCTCCACCTCTACCTCTACCTCCACTTCAACCTTCTTCTCTACCTCCTCTGCTACCTCTACCTCCACAAGTAGCAAGCCTCTCTAAACAGATCCTACCTAGGCAAAGTCCAGGAGGACAGATGAAAAGGAAAAGAGAAGCCATTCCCTACTGACAAAACTTCTCCAAAGAAGAAAGGAGTGAGTATGCAAAAGAAAGGAAGTATAGAAAAGCATGTGAGGAAATAAAAAGATTTGAAAAGATGCCTATTATCACTCCTAACAGCCCTGTGAAGAAGTACCATGACCCTGACATGGAAAAGAGGCATGAAGAGATACGAGAAAGAGAACTGTATGAATATGAAGCAGCTAGGAAAGAAGTGGAAGATAAAATGAATGCCTGGATAGAAAATATCAACAAGGGAATGACTAAAGAACAAATTCTTGCTGAATCTTCTATCAGAATTCCAAAGAAGTTGTTTGATATTGAAGCTTATCAAAAGAAAAACCCTCAGGTAGGGATCATTCTAGAAAAAGGTCAAAAACACAAGAAGGGTGTAGGGTGTACAGAAGATACTTACATTCCCTACAAGAAGCCCAACAGACCTGTAAAATTAGACAAATGGCATGCCTCACCCTGGAAAGGGAAAGGAAAAATGGCTGACATTCCTGAGAAGCAGCAACCAGAAAAGAAAACAAAATATAGGCCCAAGGTTGATAACAAGGGACCACCTGAGATCAAGCCTACTGAAAAGAAAGTTCAAAACATTACAATTGAGATGATTGATGAAAAGGCAGCAATCATCATCAGCAAAGGCTACTCCATAAATGACACAATCCCTGATGGTGATAAACTATTGGAAAAACTGCATACAATCATCAGGAATGTCCAGGAACGACCTGATAGAGCCAGGGGCTACATTTTTGATGCTATTGAAAACTTATCTAGGAAACTTTATTCTGCTTTTGTCAACTTCATGTACAGAAAGAACTTTCTGGTTTAATTCTTGTGAAAAACAAATGCTTGTCATATGCTTTCTTATTCCAATTTCTCTTCTGATTGTTTAATAAATTTCTTATCTTTACAAATGCTGTGAAGTATTAATTATATGCTTTCTCTCCTATAGGGTTAAGACAAATAGGGGGAGATTGTTGGGAAAATAATTTCTCTTAACCCCTGAACATAAGTTGAATAAGAATTCTAAGAATGAAAAATAAGGCTAAGTAAATATGCGTCGAATAGTATTCGACGCAACGTCGAGATAAAGTCGACGTTTCTATCAGAATGAGTCGAAGTAGCTCCAAGCAGAAGTCGACGTATCCTATGTCGACGTAGCTCTGACTTCTAGTCGACGTATCTTGAGAAGTCGACGCACCCTAGTCGACGCACCTTTCTTATTCTCCTCTCGACGTCCAGACAGGATGTATTCGACGCTTGCGTCGAATAGTAATCGACGCATGTCGATCTTTATGACAGAATTCAAAATCGCCAGATCTCTTTCCTTATCTTATAGATCTGATTTATATGGAATCAATTTATGTCTTATAGCCGTTCTGAGTCTTTCTTTTCCTCTATTAGATTCTTGGCTAAATTGATTAAATCCTTTATGGACATTATTTGAAATCAGATTGAATACTTTCCTTCTATGGATATAACTGTTATGTAAATTTCTCTTTCTTTCTAATACTCTGCCTGCTAATTGATTTCTCTCATATAGTGTTATTTTAATGAACAGAGCTATAAATGACCAAGGAGGTCGGTAGAGAAAGGGGACTAGGTGATTCACCATTTTACATTTGAAAAAGAGGAAAAGCTCCCAAGTGATAAAGAGAGAATTGAGAAATAGCCCTGCAGCAATATTCAAGCAATCTTCTTCTCCTGCTTCTGATATCACTCTGCTGCAAATTCTGATAGCTCTCACATAAGAGGGAAAAGCTACAAATCTTCTTCTCTCTATAGAAGAAAGATTTAATTCACTACTTCTTGTGCTTCCAATCTTCTTGCTAGGAAGAAGATTCATTCTTGTTTTAAATATTTCTTTTCCTTTTTCTTATTTTCATTCTCACATATTGTAAAAAAGTTTTTAGAATCACTCTTCAAAAAATTCAGTTGTACTGGTTCTAAGAGTCTCCTTGTCAAAAGACTCAGTTGGTTCTAAGAGTCTCCTTATCAAAAGACTCAGGGTGGTTCTAAGAGTCTCCTTATCAAAAGACTCAGTGCAAGATAGTGAATTCCTACCAAGGGGGTAGAAGAGTGGACTACCCAAAGTTTGGGGAACCACTATATTTTCTTGTGTTGTGCTGTGATTTCTTTTCTTGCATTTACTTTCTTTATTTGTTTAATTCTTGTTGGTGTGTGTGGTAAGCTCTAATCTGTGATCATACACATATATGTATATTTACTTTGCACAAAATATTTTAAATCTCTATTCACCCCCATCTCTAGAGAATTCTAGTGAGGTTAACTGTGCACTTTCAATCGAGAAACTATGTTTATGTATTAAACTTTCCAAATTAAAGTTTATGGATATATTTTGATTGAAGCATCTGTCTTTGCTAAGAGAAGAGCTTCTGCATACCAACGAATAGTTGAACACAATGAAGGATAATTGCTATTTATTTTATCATAATGTATATGCTTTCATATTTTTTTAACATTATTTTGCTTGCTTTAAGATACTGAAAAATTAAGTTCATATTAATTCAAGGGTTGAGCTTGAACCACTGTGTTTAGAGAACATAGAGAATTTGATAAGAATGAATTTAGAAAATTTAGCATTGATATTATAATATGTTAAAGAGTGCATGTCCACAAACATCATATCTATTATGGCGCTTGCAGGAGCAGCTTTGAGAGCAGGCCTGGAGCAGACACTTGAGATGACATTTGGGAAGGCGCTTGAGAAGGCGCTTCAGAAGGCACATATTCCGAAGGAGATCTCTAAGTCGCTCTTGAAGAAGGATTTGAGAATTAAAGGAGGTCTTCAAACTTCGAAGAAGATCTCTGAGAGATTTCTCGCTGGAAAACTTCAGAGCTCTCTCCTTGCCTCATGGTTGCTTCGTATTCAAATTAAGGCCTAAGGGTCTATTTATAATTTTTTTGAGGGGCGCATTGGTAATCGCATCGTCTTGTGATTCGAAACGACGAATGAGGTTGCACGATCTTAGTCACCTGGATCACCAATTTTCGGAAAATGACAGACATTCCACCCTGACAGCCCGGGAAGGTTCACCGACAGCGATGGTGGACGACCGCGGCGGGCGGGGCGGCGGCGAATTGTGGCGGACGGAGGTGATGGCGGCGAATGGTGGCGATGGAAGGGCGGAAAGCGCACGGGGGCGCATGTCGCACGAGACCTGTGCGCGCGTGCGGCTTGTGCGTTTGGGCGGCTGCTGGGCGCGTGAGGCCGCTTTGTGGGCACGGACGTTGTACACGTGGTTGTTCTGTGTGTGTGCATGCTTTGTGCGTTCAAGTCGATACATTTTGACGATCCGGTCGTGGTTATGACTGAAAGTGAAATTTAGGGGAACCACATTAAATACAATATATATATATTTATATATATATAAGGGTCTATCAAAACAATCCTATACAATATATATATATATCTTTTACTATATATAAGTAAATACATTTGAGACTATTTTGAAGCTCCAAATAACCACTCAAGTAATCTCAGCCTTCCGATCTGATTTCATCACAACATCTCAGCCGTTCGATCAACCTAGAACGTTGATTCCATCTCGACCGTCCATTTTCTTCTCTAGATCTCCTAAACCTACCTTGATAGGATGTCTTAAACCTATAAATTTTATAGGACCCCTACCTTACAAAGTGAAATTACTATTTTGCCCCTACTATTTTGAAAAAAGAGTATTGGCTCACGCGGGCCAACCACCAGCCCACAGACCAATCATGATCCTACCCGCAGCCAGCCCTTAGAAAGCACGCCCGACACAGCAAGCCAGTGACAAGCCTGTAGCTCGTCGGCCCGCTGCAAGCAACAGTTCATCAAACTGAATGGTGAAAATGTTAATATACTAAATATTACAAAAATATTAAGCGGTGTGGGACTATTCAAAAAGGCGTGTGAACAGTACACGTGCACAGTTTAGGTAATATACGCAGAACACGCGCCTTTTAAAAATAGACCTCCTATATGGCATTTTTAGGAAAAGTGTTCAACATGAAAGTTGTAGATCTTGACGAGATCTACAACTTTCATGTTGAACACTTTTCCTAAAAATGTCATATAAGAGGTCTATTTTCAAAAGGCGCGACACTGGGCAGAACAATTTGCATAGTTCCGTCCGGGTTCCGCCCCTTTTGAAAATCGACGTCATATATGATATTTTTAGGAAAAGTGTTCAACATCAAAGTTGTAGATCTCGACGAGATCTACAACTTTCATGTTGAACACTTTTCCTAAAAATGCAATATAGGAGGTCTATTTTCTAAAGGCGCGGCACTGGGCAGAACAATTGCGAATCGCATAGTTCCGCCCGGGTTCCGCTCCTTTGGTCTCCTATATGACATTTTTAGGAAAAATGTTCGAGAGTTGTACACTTTCCCTAAAAATGTAATATAGAAGGCTTATTTTCAAAAGGCATGTGTTTCGAGTTTTTCTCTATATGAGAGTTTCGCGGATAAACAGTAACCCCATATAATATATATTATCTAATCTAATATAAATATTATTAACTACAAAATTTTAACCGCCAATAAATTAGCAGGCGGTTCACCCGCAACATTTACTTCATTTTACTAGGTGTTAAATTTTAAAAAATTTATATTCGTTTCTTATAAAATACAGTATAAATAATTTAAAAAATAAAAAAAATTATAAAAAATGCAAAAACTGAAATAGATTTAAAAAATAAAATTATTTAAAAAATAAAATAAGCCCGTCGATCAGGTGTGGACGAAGCACGCGGCCGCGGTGCGGGTACTATCGCGCAGGGCACGGGGGCCCCCCGTGCACTGTCACTTGTGTATATATATATATATATATATATATATATATATATATATATATGGGTCTATCAAAACAATCCTATATAGATATCCCCTTGTGGTGTAATGGTGAGGCCTATCAAAACAATCCTAGCCCTCCATTCAATCATCTCAATCTCTCTTTATTTTTTTATCATTTAATAAAAGTCCTTCCCTCCTCATGATGTCCTTGAGGCTGCAATCGTGTCGTGCGCTCGAGGCATTGTGAGTGGCGGGAGTGTCGTTACGTAGAGTTACTGTTGTTGGCCGTTGGCCGCACGGGGGAGAGAGTGCACTGTAAATTTGTAATACATATAATTATTTGACCCTTAGGTTTTAATTTTTTATCATGAATATCCTTAAAGAGGTGAACAAGTCAGAAATATGGAGAAAATAAGAGCAAATGGTCAAGTTGATGCCTGAGTCTGTACCTTGAAGCTGTTGAGTATGCTGGAGTCAAACCCATATTACAAAAAAGAACAATAAATTTATCGAATATGATTATCATAACTACTTCATACAAATTATTTCCAACACAGACAACTCATGTTTGCCTCAAGTGGGTTGATTTTTCCCAATATGAACTTCTATTTTGTCATTGACCAACATCTCTTCCTCACTACTTTAGTAGTATGATTCATTTAATTATGCGTCTTTCTTGATTGATTTCGCATTAGAAAAATTGGGTTAAATTAGTGAATTCTTTTTTTTGATAGGATACAAAAAATACATCATTTCTTTAGATGAAGAGGAGGTATTTACCTTCTTCTATCTTTCCATCTAGGATATGGATTGCATCATTATAGGAACTGAACATTATGGCAAGCGATTGAATCTTGAAGCAGCTCGCGCAAGGCCGCCCATCGTGACCTAGCCGCACGAGAAATCCCGAGAACTGATCTTGCCATCCATATCGTTGCCGATGAGAAGAAGTGCCCAGGAGATCATAACCGACCGTTCTCCCATTTTCTCTCCCATCTTGGACTTGAGCAGACCTTAGGGAGCGACTGGTTGCCGTTTGTGTGCACAGGCGAGCGGGCGTAGTAGGTGCGCAAGAGCAAGATGGTTTGGGCTTAGGGGGACCGTTACACGAGGCAGTGCTAGTAGTGATGCAATGCTGCGGTGGCAGCATCTGTATTTGCTAGATGTTGGGTGTGTACGCTCGGAAAGTGTAGTTGGTCTCCAGGGCCGTGGACTGAGCGCAACGAAAGCGACGGTGGGCTGCCTATCGGAGGCAAAGCCAAGTCCTAGTTCAGGTGTTTCCTCTCCGGTGGTGGTGGTGGTGGTAAGTCGTCATCTGACGATAAAGATTCGTGTGTGAGCCTTTGGGGTCCGTTGTTCCATGAATTGCAGTAAGTCATTCGATTACTCGACGGGTTGAAGTGCCCGATTCCACCCATGGCGCACAACCAACCCACCTCCTACTCCCACCCCCAATCAAAGACTTTTTCAAGCTATATAAACTTTTGCTGCAATTGAGAATAATTAGGAATTTGGAACAAAAGAAAGATTATTCCTAGTTAGACAAAATTTCAATTGGTTACTAGAAGGGATCCGGATTCTCTCCATTTGGGTGAAATGGATCGTGGCGTGGATGCATTCTCACTTGATGTAATGGTGGAGAATTTTTTGATTAAAAAGAAAATATAAAAGGATGAGATTAGTGAATCCGTCAGATTAGCAAGAAATAGATCTGGACCGTGAAATGGATACTATCCATTTCGCTCCAAATGGAGAGGATCCCCATGGTACTAGAAGAAGTGCAATTCTCATTCTCGAGTAAAATGGTACCCTGATCCTCTTTATTTGGGATCAAATGTATAGTATTCATTTGTTGGTCAAGATTCTTTCTCAGGGGATCGGATGGGTTAACCAATCCCATCATTTTATATATTTTTTATATTAAAAAAATTTACACCCTTAGATAACTAATGAGAGGATATTGACCATCAAATGAATACTATCAATTTGGTCCAAATGAAGAAGATCCATATCCTATTAAAATGTGGGTCCTTCGTAGGGCTATATCATCATTTTCATTATGCTACTTCTGGTCGGTTCTCTCTACGAATAATTATGGGCTTGACAATGATGATTGTAAATAATTTGCCGACTAGACATATTTGAATGGGTAATACAATAGATGTCTTCTAAGCAGGAGGGAGATAATTTGGTACGCAACACGTACCAAAAGAATCATACGGGGATTTATTTTCTCCGCCAGATTTGTTTTGGACCGCCAGCAAAATTAGGAGAACAGTATTAACTTCGTGAACAGTTGCTCAATAAGCTTTTTGGGGCTGAGGACCTTACACATGGGCTAGGAAGTGTGCATATGATGCTATCAACATCACATCCAGTAACACACCTTATTGTCTCCTTACTTTCGCTACCTACTTTTATTGTCTCCTTACTTTCGCTACCTATATTTTTATCTAGGTCTGAAGACGAGTTACTGGGTTGACCATCGAGTGAGACCATGAATAAAAATGTTTGATAATTTAGGCTGATTAAGAGAGGAAAGACAAGTATAAAATTAATTAGGTAACAAATAAAATAAAATGGAATTGAATCCGCTCACTTATAAGCAAGAATATAGGAGGGAAAGAAATTATATGGAATCAAATTGAGAGGAGCAGAGAAATGAATTCTATTCATTTCCTCTGCCGAGCATGAACTCCCTTCAGTCAACATCAAACATCGGAGACGACACCATCGACCCGCCCATGACACCAACCAGGGATTGACGAAGGAAAACGGCAGAGCCTTGGTATCCCAGTCTCGACGCCGACGATAACATTGGATTTTCACAGGGTCGTCTTCGCCGATCGCAAATCCTTTTTCCGACGACCCGTGTTCCACTAGTATCCTCGGGATCTCTTCGGTCATTGTCTACTACGCCCTTCCAATGACTGATGGTTTCCGCCAACCATGCCCTTTCCGCTCGTTCGCCGAGCGTTTTCCCACAATCGTGGCTGCCTCGTTCCGGGTCTAGTTCCGAGGCAAGCTAATTAGTTACCGAACGATAAAATCCGCTCCATTTCAGTGATTAATCTGTAGAAAATTTATGTGCCCAAAAACACTTCACCACTTGCACAAAATCCGTTCTCAACCACAATGAAATTCAACAATGATAAACCCAACTGGGATAAACTCCACGCAAATCAAATTTAGAAACAAAGGTTAAAGTTTGCTTACAACCGGAGAGAAACAACAACAAACAATGAGAGAAAAATAATCACGCGCCGTGATTTACCATAGCGAGACATGCTTTGATTTTCACGGACAAAAATAACCTTTAAGTGCAGCCAGGAATCTCACCAGAAAAAGAAAACTCCAAAGAAGACCTCTGTCCGGAACTTTTGAAGATGGCAATTCTTCTATCACCAAAAACAGCAAAGAGAAAAATCTGGACAGAAAAGGTTCCTGCACACTTTCACGAACAGGGAAAGAAAACACCTTTTTGCTTGCACTAGTTACGAACCAAGAAGGGGAGAAAAGTCACGCCGGTTTTTTTTGGCCAGCAGTTATATTATTTTAATGGAGGAGAAAAGACACCCTTTTCAAAAAACCGTCCGCTGCTTTACAAAACTGCACGCACCGAATAAAAACTGACAATTTTTTCTTTTCGTTTTTCTCTTTAAAGGACAGCACAAAAGAAGTCACAACCTATTTTTTAAGAGGTTGCAACATTTTTCTGCACTAACTCATCTTGATTATTTTAATACTCCCCCTCAAGATGAGCTCCCGATATCATTCCGAGCAAACCACGAAGACGCTCGAATGATCCTTTTGGTAAAGGCTTAGTGAAAATATCCGCCACATTATCATGACTACAAACAAAGTCCATCACGATAGCACCATTAAGCACTTTCTCCCGAATGAAATGATGCTCAATTTCTACGTGCTTCGTCCGAGCATGAAAAACCGGATTCAACACGAGCTTCAAAGCACTCTCGTTGTCGCCGCGAAGTACTGTAGCCTTTTCAATTTTCACAAACACATTCTTCACTAGTCTACGAAGCCATATACACTTCTGAGCCGCCAAAGATGATGCTTTATACTCTGCTTCGGTAGTGGAAAGGGACACTGAGTCCTGTTTCTTACTACACCATGACACTGCTGTTGAATCACACAAGAAAACATACCCCGACGTCGACCTCCGATCATCAGAATCTCCACCATAATCAGCATCTGTGAATCCGTGTAGATTGAAGAATATGCCTCGTTCATACAACAACCCCATGTCCAAGGTCGCTCGAACATATTTTAGAATTCCCTTTGCCGCCTCCAGATGAGGCTTCCTCGACTACTGCATATAACGACTTACTCGGCCAACTACGAACGAGATATCCGGCCTTGTAATCGTCAAATATATCAAACTTCTCACCAGAGCCCGAAAAAGCTTAGGATCCGGGAGGACCCTACCTTCATCTCGATGAAGCTTCAACCCAACTTCTAGTGGAGTAGAACTGCTCTTCCCTTCCTTCATGCCGAATCTATCAACGATTCACTCCGCATAGGCCTTCTGGGACACAAGCAACCCGTTCTTCTTCCTTTCCACCTCAAAACCAAGGAAATTGTGTAACTCTCCCAAATCCTTCATCTCGAAACGAATAGATAGCTCCGCTATAAGCATTGCCACCTGTTCGTTATCGTTTCCTGTCACGATCATATCGTCGACATACAACAATACGAGGACATGTAGACTACCCTTCTTCTTCACAAATAAACTCGAGTCCGAGTCGGATGCATAATACCCACAAAATTGTAAGTATTCCGCAATCTTTCCATACCACGCCCGAGGTGCTTGCTTCAAGCCATACAATGCCTTCTTCAATTTGCAAACATAATCAGGATGAGTTTCAGATACGTACCCCGGTGGTTGCACCATAAAGATGCCCTTGTCAATCTCGCCATAAAGAAAGGCGTTCTTCACGTCGAGCTGCCACAACCTCCAACCTTGGCAAGCCGCCAATGCAATCACCATCCGTACTGAAGTCATTTTCGCCACGAGACTGAATGTCTCATCGTAGTCCTCCCCGTAGTGCTGTGAGAAACCTTGAGCTACAAGACCTGCCTTGTACCGCTCGACACAGCCATCTGCTTTCTTCTTGATTTTGTAGACCCACTTGCATGTGACTGGAGTAACACCATCCACCTTGGGTACAAGATCCCAAGTCTCGTTCTTTTTGATGACACTCATCTCCTCATCCATGGAATTTTCGCACTCCTTCAAGCCCGCAGCTTCGTCATAGCATGACGGCTCCCGCTCATCAAGTGGACCTGCAAAGTAACATGAAACCATGGTTAACATATTACCTTCCTTATAGCGAGTCGGTGGCACGATGGTCCTCTTTGATCTTCTAAAAGAAGAACCACTCTCCATCACTCCGACCCTTGCCTCCGTACATGCTCCCCCGTCACCATGACTTGAAGCACTGCTCCCCCTTCTTCGTGACTCCGTCTCCACCGACGTCGAACCCGAAGAGCATGGAGCTCCTGGAGACATAGGTAATTCAACTGATCTTTCATCAGTTTCTTCTTCATGGCTTGCTACTCCCGCATTCTCTTCCAATACTGTGTCAGGACCTCCACCATAAGATGTCAACTCGTCAAACACAACATCGCGAGAAACGATGAACCTTGGAGTATGAGGGTCCATACACTTCCAACCCTTCTTGCGCTCATCATAGCCTATGAAGACACACTTCATAGCTTTGGCATCAAGCTTCGTCCTCCGTGCATCTGGAACATGAACATAACAAACCACTCCAAACACTCTCAAATGATTCACGTTCGGTACCTCTCCAAACATGAGTTTATATGGAGACTTTTGGTTGTTCGGGCTCAATGGCAACCTGTTGATCACATAAGTTGCACACATCATTCCTTCCGCCCATAAGGCCTTAGGAATACTCTTAGCATGCAACCAACACCTACAAGTCTCAGATATATGCCAGATCTTCCTCTCGGCAACTCCGTTCTGTTGCGGTGTATAAGCACATGATAACTCTCTCCTGATCCTATTCTTCCTACAGAAAGAATAGAACTCCGTGGAAGTAAATTCCCCTCCATTGTCTGTCCTCAACTTTTTGATCCGCAGATTCAGCACTCCTTCAACTCGCTCCTTGAACTCCAGGAACTTGCCAAACACCTCTGACTTCTCCTTCAAAAAAAATACACCCACGTGTAGTGTGAGAAGTCATCCACGAACAACAACATGTACCTTTTTCCTGAAAAACTTGGAGTAGCAGTCGGCCCCATCACATCACTATGAATGCACTCCAGTGGTCTCGTGCACCTCGAGAGAGACGTGTCAAAAGGAAGGCGATGTGCCTTTCCAAACTGACATCCCTCACATACATGTCCATCACCAAAAGAAGATAAGCGAAGTAAGTCTCTAACAAGACTCTTCGCCACCATCGCTCTCAGCTTCTCCATGCCGACATGCCCCAACCTTTCATGCCAAATCACAGCACTATCGTTGTCCTTCATCTTGTCCACATAAGATGTTGTGGAGAGAACATACAGATCACGAACCCGCCTTCCAGTGTGAGTCACCTCCGCCTTCACCGAATCAAAGTTCTGTAGGAACTTCACCTTCTTTGGCCCAAATAACACGTGGTACCCAGCATTAACTGCATTCGTCACTGAAAATAGGTTCTTCTTTATACCCAGCACATGATACACACTTGTCAATGTATGTGCACTCCTATCACTACCAACTGTCACAGTCCCCTCTTGCTCCACCGGATGAATTGTGTTATCCGCCGTCATGATAGCATCACATCCATCATACTTCCGCAGAGATGAGAACTTGGACCCATCACCGGTAAGGTGATGTCCACATCCGGAATCGACGATCCAATCGTCTTCGAAGTTCACCGAGGCCAAGACGTCCACATTGGAGACTTTCTCCGCAAGGCAACACCTCCCCCAACCTTCTTCTTCCTTTGTACCTTCCTCCTTCTCTGCTGTATGACCCGATGTGAGGTTGACTCTACAATCACGTTTGTAGTGTCCAACCTTGTTGCATCTGAAGCACCTGACATTCTTCTTTCCTCCATCATTCCTGGGAGGGAAACAAACACCACCCTCCCTAGATGAGGTAGAAGAACCTTCTCTGTCATTCTGCTTCTTCTTCTTATCCTAGTGTTTCTTCTTCTCGGTGTACAAAACATCACTCCCTTCATTAGAGATAGACACCTCCGCCATCTGTCTAGCCAAACTCTCCTGAGATGTCAAGAGATTCTCCAACTCCATCATGGACGGTTGAGTAGCCCATCCTTGCACTGCTATGCCAAAAGATAAATACTCCTTCTGCAACCCCCTGATAATATGTCTCTTCAATTTCGCCTCAGAAATTGGTTCTTCCGGATCCAATGAGGTAATTTTTGCACACAGATTCTTCATCTTCAGGAAATAAACCGAGATGGAAAGCTCTCCCTGATTTGCTTTCGCCAACTCATTTTCCAGAAACTGCAGTCTTGCCACATTCTTCTTGTTGAACAAACCATCAAGGGCCGCCCAAATCTCCGACGTTAATTTGCACCCTATGATGTGATCAAACAAGTCCGGTGAGATAGCTTTTTTCAGGGTGAACTCCGCTTTGGCGTTCATCTTCTTCCAGGCCCTGACTTCTCGAGCATTCGTCGCAGTCGCCACTACCTCTGTCTGTGCATCTCCACCAACAACGTCCCATAAATCTTCTCCCAATTAACAAGTAACTCTTCAAGCATGACTTCCACTTCTTAAAATTTGTATGCGTGAGCATATCGATCCCCAAACCTCGAGAACTACCACTGCCTTCCATTGATGAGAAACTCGGATATTTGCAACACGAAAGAACTTAGCCCCGCTAAAACTTTCGTAGCTCTGATACCATGTAGAAAATTTACGTGCCCAAAAATACTTCACCACTTGCACAAAATCCGTTCTCAATCGCAATGAAATCCAACAATGATAAACCAAACTGCGATAAACTCCACGCAAATCAAATTTAAAAACAAGATTTAAAGTTTGCTTACAATCGGAGAGAAACAACAACAAACAATGAGAGAAAAATAATCACGCGCCGTGATTTACCATAGCGAGACATGCTTCGATCTTCACCGACAAAAATAACCTTTAAGTGCAGCCAGGAATCTCACCAGAAAAAGAAAACTCCAAAGAAGGCCTCTGTCCGGAACTTTTGAAGATGGCAGTTCTTCTATCACCAAAAACAACAAAGAGAAAAATCTGGACAGAAAAGGTTCCTGCACACTTTCACGAATAGGGAAAGAAAACACTTTTTTGCTTGCACTAGTTACGAACCAGGAAGGGGAGAAAAGCCACGCCGTTTTTTTTGCCAGCAGTTATATTATTTTAATGGAGGAGAAAAGACACACTTTCCAAAAAACCGTCCACTGCTTTAAAAAACTGCACGCACCGAATAAAAGCTGACAGTTTTTTCTTTTCGTTTTTCTCTTTAAAAGGACAGCATAAAACAAGTCACAACCTATTTTTTAAGAGGTTGCAACATTTTTCTGCACTACCTCATCTTGATTATTTTACTATAATCACTTAGCTTAAACTATGTGTTCACCTAAATAATTGTGCTTGGCCGGACTGCCTTATTCATCTGCGATTGGCGTTGTTTTAAAAAAAATTATTTCATGCTAACTTTGCCAGTGGAATTATAGATCTGTGCTACAATTCAAGCCGCGAATGCTTGAGAATCGACTCAGACAACGTTTAATGACTTATGGATGTCCAACTACTCTGAGAATGAGGACGTATCGATTGCGAGTTGTTTTCCTCCTTGCCGCCACTGAGTTTGTAAACTGGATTGCATCACGATGCAACAAAGTAAACAGCTCGGCGCCAAAATAGTTGGAAAGGGGGTGACTTCAACCCTAGATGAACAAGACAAACTTCTCATCTTTATCAAAAACCAAAAGCCCCCTTAATCAGCAGCCTTCCCATACATATATCCAACACCAAAGCAAACAACGACAAAATCCCCAAAGTACCCACATAATAAAGGATAATGCTAAAGTTCAAAATAACCAAAACAACCAAGGGAAGGAAGAAATATAAAGCTCATGAAGAGCTCTAATTGGTAAGAGGAGTCGGGGACGCCGCTCGCCAGGGAGCTTCTTGCTTTTCTTCTGCTTGTCGAGTTGGTCGAAAAGCTGGTCTGCGATCACCTCCGCGTTGCTCCTCGTGTTCCCTGCTGCATCATTCTCTCCCACCTGGAAGAAACTCGACCCCGAGTTGTCCAGATATAGTGGCACATCATCGGGAAAAAAGATAAATATCCGCGACATTAAATGTTTTGGAAATGCCATGTTATTAGGGAGGCCGAACACATAGGCGTTATCATTGATTTTCTTCTTGACGGGATATGGGTAGTATTTCTATGACTAGAGCTTGTTATATTTGTAAATGTATATTTGGATAAAATATAACGGGTCGGAGGCATAACGGGTACGGACGGATACATGGATATCCGTCACCCGTTATCATTTGGGTTTGCCAGATAAACCCCCTAGGGGCAACGGAGAGTCCATTCCACTTTGATGTTCCTCCGGATGCTTCAAGCAAAACTTCTAACAATCTCGAAGTTGCCCTAGGAGTCTTGCTCCACTCTCTCGTACGCACGCCCCCAAGGGAGGAATCCCCGTAACCGCCCGACACCGCTTGCAACCGCCGCCCAGCCGCTGGTATCCCGCCGCCGTTCTTCCTCCCCCGCGTACGCCTCCACCCGGCTGCTCCTGTGCGCTCGCCCTAGGAGGATCGCCGCAGCCGCCACCTTCCTCGCTCGCATGCAAGGCTCTCGCCGCCGTCGCTGCCGTGAAGGGGATCGCCTGGACCTCGCCGTTGCCCTCTCTCGCAGGCGCCGGTCTCCCCTCCTGCGCTCGCCCGCCGTCGTCGTTGCTCTCTTGCGCAACCGCCTGGACGAAGCCGCAGCCACCGCCGCTCCTTGTCGGGGCTCTCTCCCCCTGGATCGCGAGTTCCCTCAGCCGCCGGTCTCCTTTCTCGCACTCGTGTGTCGTCGCCGCTGCCTCCCGACGTCACAGCCACCTGGACAAAGACGTAACCGCCGCAAGCCATAACCGACGCGAATCGTAACCGCCGCCGCTCACGCGATCCGCCGCGTCGTCGCCACTGCCGCTCCCTTTCAGTCCAGATCCCTCCCAGCCGCCGCCGTCAGCATCCCGCCGCCACGGTCTTCCACAATCACCGATGTGCAGCCCTATCGCTATCGTCCGACGACAGCGACAGCGGTAGTAGTCCGTTATCGCTACCGCCAGACGACAGTGCCGACGTTAGCAAACAGGAACCCTGTTTTCTTGTTTTTCGTGGCCAGATCTCCGTTTGTCGTCCGCACAATGATGAAGGGGAACAACCTCTCGTCCCCCGTTCCGATGATCAAGCTGGAGAAGTTCACGGTGACTGAGTTCACGACTGGAAGTTGAATACTCTATTCGGGATGAAGTACCTGAACGTGTTCTACACCGTTCATTCTGATCGTGCTAGGGTCGCCGGGACTGATGACGAAGCTCAGTGGGTTGCTGATGAGGACTTCTGCCGCGATTACCTACTGAACTGCCTGTCCTCCAGTCTGGCAAAACGTACATGAAAATGAAGTCAGCTAAGGAGATCTGGACGCACTGGAGGAGCACTTCAGGCAAGAGGAGGATATGTCTAAGGCACACTTGGTGGACAAGTTCCACTCCTTCACTTTCGATGAGGAGAAAGCCATTCTCCCTCGGGTATCGGAATTCGAAAACCTAGTCGATTCTTTACATATTGAGAATATTTTTTTGCCAGATAATTTTGTTGCTGGCACAATTGTGTTTAAATTGCCTTCCACGTGGTACAATTTCAAAACTGAAATGTACCGCAAGAAGATGCAGATGGGTCTAAACGAGCTCAAGCGTTTTATACGCATTGAGGACGAAAACATGATTCAACATGCCTTAGAAGTTGTTAGTAAGCAGAAGGCTGCTGCTAATATGATTACAAACTCTAAACGCATGCCGAACCCTAGGAAATCGAAACCCAACCATAGTAGCTCCCAAGTTGCAGGCCTAGTAAACACATTAAAAAGTGTAAGGGGAAGTGTTTTAACTGCAACAAGTGGGGACACAGTGCATTTGATTGCAGACTTCCTCACAACAAAAGGGGCAAAACACCACAAGAAGGCAACCAAGCCAATATGGTTAGCCTCACTGAGCCATCCAACTTTGTCGCCATGGTTGGAAACGAGAAGGCCAGTACTGAGTGGTACCTTGACTCGGGGGTAACGTACCACATTTGCAATAATTCAAATCTGATGACAGGACTCACTGATGCGAAAGAATCGGTGTCCGTTGCAAACAGTGAGACAACTGACATTCTGAAGGTGGGGAATGCGACGCTACTGCTCTCCTCAGGTAAAACCTTAACTCTTAAAAATGTTAAGTTTATTCCTTCACTAGCTGCTAACTTAGTGTCTATTAGTTTACTTTGTGATGCTGGTATGTTTTTTAATTTCTGTAGCGGTAGAGTAACACTGTCTGTTAACTCACACTATTTTGGATGTGCCTACGTCCAAAATAGAATGTACAGACTAAGTCTAGCAAACGAATTAATTCAACAAGTTCAAACAAACTTAGTTATCCCTAAGACTCTACATGAGAGACTAGGACACGTAAACTATAAAAAAATGTTCCAAATTGCTAGAACTCACCAGATCGCTTTAGACACTATAGAAAAACCTGATAAATGTGAAGTGTGTGCTCAGACTAAGATCACTAGAAAACCTTTTAGTGCGGTTACTAGGAGCACAACACCCTTAGAACTAATACATTCCGACATATATGACTTCAAAAGTTTTGTCACTAGAGGAGGCAGGAAGTATTTGATCACTTTTATAGATGTCTGTTCTAGGTTCTGTCACATCTATCTCCTTAAAACTAAATACGAAGCATTTGAAAAATTCTGTATTTTCAAAACCAGGGTAGAAAACCACTTAGACATGAAAATCAAGAGATTTAGAAGTGATAGAGGAGGAGAATATATGTCCAGTGAGTTCAAGTGTTTCCTTGCCTAACATGGAATCATAGCAGAAACCACTGCTCCTTACTCACCCCAGTCTAATGGCATAGCTGAACATAAAAATTGAACGTTAACAGAAATGTTAAACTCTATGCTCTTGACTGCAGCATGCCTTCCATTTATTGGAGAGAAGCAGTCTTAGCTGCAAACCACATTCTAAATAAAGTTCCTCATGCTAAGTTAGAGGTTACACTCTATGAGCTTTAGTTTATGAGACCCCCGTATTTTACTAGACTTAAGACCTGGGGCTGTATAGCCTATGTCAGGGTTCCTGACCCTAGACGGTCTAAGATTGGACCTAGGACCAATACATGTGTCTACCTAGGTTGTGCTGAAGATAATGCTGTAGATAGATTCTTAGATATTTCTAATAATATCATTATAAAATCTAGGGATGCAGTGTTCTTTGAAGATAAGTTCCTCAAGGATAAGAACCTGTCACTCCCAGGTTTGCAAGTCACTACTACTGAAGAAAATCCCAACTCAGTACCGAGCACTTCCTATTCTATTACCGTAGACAACTCTGGCCTAGAATCTAGGAGAACTTCTGTATGAGAGCGAACTCCCAGAACCTTCGGTAGTGACTTTGTCACTTGCCACGTTGAGGCTGATCCATCCACCTATAAGGAAGAGATGAGATCCAGGGATTCTCTACTCTGGAAAGAAGCTATTGATGAAGAGATGAATTCTCTACTTCAGAATAACACCTGGACGTTGGTTGATAAGTCAAAAGGGGCTAAAACTGTAGGGTGTAAGTGAATTCTGAAGAAGAAACTGAATCCTGATGGTAGCGTAGCTAAGTATAAATCACGCCTGGTGGCTAAAGGTTTCACACAAGTAAGCAGAGTAGATTACTTTGATGTCTACTCACCCGCGTGTCACTTAACAACCATTAGGGTCCTCCTTGTTATTGCATATATCGAGAACTTTATTGTTCATCAAATGAATGTTAAGACTGCGTTCTTGAACGGAGATCTGACCAAAGAGATCTACATGAGTCAACCTGAAGGTTTCATCGTAGAAGGTCATGAAATGAAGGCCTGTAAACTACTAAAGTCTTTATACGGACTAAAACAGACACCCAAACTATGACATGAGAAATTTGACCATAGTGTAAAGAACATAGGATTCATGTCGAGTCTCTCGGATAAATGTCTTCACATACATCATAGATCAGATAAAGTCACCATAATTTGCTTGTATGTAGATGATATGCTCATTCTAGGATCTGATCAATCCGAAGTGGATGACGTTAAGTCAGATCCAATAAAAGAATTTAGCATTAAAGACCCAGGTGTAGCTAACACTATACTAGGCATGTAAGTGAGCTTTGGGAAGAATGACATCTCCCTAAGTCAAAGCCACTACATAAAGTCCATGTTGGACACGTGGGGATACATCGACAATAAAGCATTTGAGACTCCATACGACTACATTAATCATCTAAAGCCCAATGGAGGAGCTATGGTTAGACAGTTAGACTACTCTAAACTGATTGGTAGTCTCATGTATGCTATGGTCTACATTATACCTGACATAGTCTTTACGGTCGGCATGTTATGCAGATTCACTAGTAATCCTAGCCAAGAACATTGGAATGCCTTAGATAGGCTAATGAGGTACTTAAAGCACACCCAAAAGCATGCTTTATTCTACTATAGACATCCTTCAGTTCTTGAAGGATATTCTGATGCATCATGGTGCTTAGAATTAATTGACAGCAAGTCCACTAGTGGGTTCGTATTCACACTAGGAGGAGCAGCTGTAGCTGAAAGTCTAAGAGATAATCCTGTATTGCTCTCTCTTCTATGGAATCCGAACTCTACACTCTAGCATCAGCAGGAGAAGAAGCAAAGTGGCTAAGAGATTTGGTGATGGACATTCCACTGACAAGCCTGAAAATGAGTTCTGTTGCAGTTTACTGTGACAATCAGGCCACTAAAAAGATTGATATGAACACTTTGTTCAATGGAAAAAGAAGGCACCTAAGGTTGTAACAGTCCTGGTTGACCTCACTCACAAATCAAGGGATTATGACCCTGATTGATGTGAGATCGAAAGATAATGTTGCAGACGCCTTGACCAAAGGCCTGAATAGAGCTCTCACAATAAAAACATCGGGGGAGATGAGACTAAAGTTCATAGAAATATGAAACTTTCCTCCGTTGCTTATGTTTTGAAAGTGAGAACTTATATAGTCACAACATTCAAGCATCTAATAACAGACTGAAAACCCCAAATGATTTCTTGATGAAAACCCAAGATGGCTAGATGTCTGTTATTCCACAATTGATAACTAAGCATCTTTCTCATTGTAAGTTGATTCGAAAATTATTCAACTGGGAATAGAAAGTCATTGTAGTCGGTTAATCTAACATTAATAATCATATGCACATTATTCCACACTTGATAATGTTGCAAACGTTATTGTGCCAAATTATTCCACATTTGATGATGAGGTACATAATGATCACTAATGAGTAAGATAACAATGATTGATTTATAAAATCAACACTAGACTGGTTCCTGCTAGACTAGATAGAGATGCTGACAATGTTACTCCACTATTGCTACAAGTACTAAGCTCATTCAGGTAGAGCTAGTTTACTTTAAACGTTACTGCATATGTTTTATGAATTCATAGAGTTCTAACTCATAAAATTCCTTGCATGCTATGATGGAGTTGAAGGAAAGAAAGTAGTTTTTGATATGGATGTTGATGATCTACTAGATGAGTAGAATTGTTACATGTTTTATCCATTACTACTATGTTTTCAGACTTTTATCCTTAGTTCTGCACTTATGTTTGGATGTTTGTTTTCTGTATGAACAAAACTCCTGTTATGTTTTAAAAGTGTGTTTTCTTTCTGAGGAAATGTGTTAAGTCTGAAATTTGGTAGTTACTGCTTTCTTGCACTCTGACATGTATACGTTATTTATCATAAATATAGGAGGAGATTTTAAATGTATATTTGGATAAAATATAACGGGTCAGAGGCATAACGGGTACGGACGGATACGTGGATATCCGTCACCCGTTACCATTTGGGTTTGTCTATATAAATCCCCTAGGGGCAACAGAGAGTCCATTCCACTTTGATGTTCCTTCGGATGCTTCGAGCAAAACTTCTAACAATATTTTCCATCTAGAAACCATTCCTTACGAAGGAGCACCATCACCTGTTCTCCAACAACATAAAGCTTCTCTCGACGGTGCTTGATTGCTGCCTATTTGTATTTGGCATTAGCCTGCTCGATCCAGCTGCGAATTTTTGCGGTATCCGTATGCCAGCCATCGGCCAGGTGATGTGCCCCTACACTGGTTTCAGCCTCCCTGGGTAACACAAGTAAGTTTATAACATGTGTCAGTGCCTTGCGATACACGACAGAGAATGGCGTGGCGCCGATTGTGCGGTGGACAACACTATTGTATGCAAATTCTGCTTGTGTCAAAGCGGAGTCCAAATTGTTTTGGTTTGCCTTGACAAATGCTCCGAATAGCTCTGCTTGGTGAATTCCGTCTGTCCATTCGTTTAAGGGTACTCTATGCTGCTATGGATCAAATGAGAGTCGAACTTATGCCAGAGAGGACGCCAAAATTGACTAAGAAACTTGCTATCTCGACCAGATGTAATCGTTTTGGCCACGCCATGTAAACGCATGACCTCATTGAAATATAGCTTGTCAATATGTTGGGCATCATCTACTTTGCAGAACGGATTAAAATATCACATCTTCGAAAATCGATCAACAACCACTAGGACGGAATCCACTCCGCACAGAGTTCGCGGTAAACCAAGTATAAAGTCCATCGACACGTCCTCCCAAATGTCCTGAGGAACAAGCAAAGGAATGTAAGGTTCAGTATTTTGTGCCTGACCTTTTGTTGTTTGGCAAACATAGCAGCGCTGGACAAGCCGAGTGACATCTCGCCGAAAATGGGGAAAATAAAATTGAGCACCAACCGCAACAATGGTTTTGTCCCATCCTAAATGTCCAGTGAGGCCCCCACCATGCAAATCACAAATTGCCTTCTCTCAAAGAGATGAATGGGGAATGCAGAGTTGGTTGCTTCTCAACAGGAACCCCTCATGAATATGAAAATCTGTACAAGGCTGTTGGGTACAACATTGCGCCCAGATGTCGTGAAAGTCCACATCATCCGCGTATAGTTCCTTCAGGCAATCAAAGCCCACTATCTCATTGCGCAAAGTGATCAACAAGGTAGCTCGCCTACTCAAAGCATCAACCACCATATTGTGGACGCCTGCCTTATGCCACAACTTAAAAATGATTTTCAGTTGAAATTGGACCCAACATGCATGCATGTCCTTGCTAATGTGTGCTTAGGTGTGTAAGTGCTTCAAAGCACGCAGTTAGAATAGAGAGCAAACTCATTCCCCACTAGGTAATACTCATATGCCTTCAATGCGCACACAACCAAATAGAACTCCTTGGCATAATTAAGTGTTCTAATTCCATCGGGTATCACCGAGTTTTTCACTGAAGAATGCAATAGTCTTCCTCTCCTGTGCCAATCCCCACGCCACTAGCATCATAATCCACTTCAAAAAACATCGTAAAATCCAATAAGGCGAGAACAATGGCGGAGCACAACCTATCTCTAATACCACGTGACACAGTGAAGCAAATAGCTCGGCGTTGGAATCATTGGAAAGGGTGTGAATTCAACCCTAAAAGAGAAAGACAAACTTCTTATCTTTATCAAAAACTAAAAGCCCCCCTTAAAATTCCCAAAGTACACACATAATAAAAGAAACTGCTAAAGTCCAAAATAACCAAAACAAACAAGGGAAGAAAGGAATATAAAGCGCAAGATAAGCTCAAATTGGTAAGAGGAAACCCCAGTCAGGGATGCTGCGTGTCGGGGAGCTTCTTGCTGCGCTTCTGCTTGTCGAGTTGGTCCAAAAGCTGGTCTGCGATCACCTCAGCGTCGCTCCTCGTGTTCCCTGCTGCATTATATCAGCATACATTCCGTAGAATGAATATAAGACCAAGTCAAATGCCGATGTGTATACGAGATCCTTATTTTTGGGTAACACATTTGATATCAAGTATTATTGAATTCCAAACTCTCTTTTGGGAACACATGCATATCTAAAACTAAAAAAGATTTACTTTGATATTTTCAAAATTGTAGACCACTTCATTTGAAACAAGCTCAGTTAATTCGCCCCATCAACATCCTAACAAAGTAATATAGACTATTAAGGATTTTGATGGTCATATATGATCACATGATATATATACTCCATAGCTTTTAAATATAATGTATACATTTTGGATTTAAGGTCATCATAAAATATTTGCCCGAATTAATCTTTGTTTTGCTCCCTGCACGAGAAGACTAGGTCGATCTACTCTGGTGATGGCTCAATGTGTGTGAGGTCATAGATGCGGTGATTGTTGACATTCTGATGTATGATGACATAGTGAGCATGTTTGATGTTGCATAAGTAGTATCGAAGTTGCTGTAACAACCCTTAAAAATGTAAAATAATAATATTAAAAGGAAATATTATTTCCCCTCTTAACCGCACCCCCACTCCCGATTAAACCCCCCCTCGGTCCAGATCTCCCGCACGCAAGCCGCAAATCGCACCCCGCTCAGCTAGGGCTCCCGCAGCCCCGATCCCGTCTCCCGCAAGTCACAGAGCCGCTGCCCCAATATCCCGCGCGCAGAGCTGCCGCCGCCTCCTCTAGGCCCTGCGCCTCCTTCTTCTTCCTTCAAGGGGCCGACAGCAAAATCTTCTCTTGCCTGGGTCGTCTCCTCCTGTCGTGGCCTCTTCCGCCTCCCTGCTCGTCGGTGTCTCCTCCTCCTGCTCTTGCTCCTCCTGTCGTGGCCTCCTCCACCTTCTGCTTCCTCTGTGCTCGTGAACGATGAGATCTCTTCCTCAGGCCGGCTCTAGGGAAGCAATCTCCCCTTGTTCTGGCCGGAAGCAGCCACCTCTCCAAGCCAGCAGCCCTTCTCCTCCCTCCGACAGCAAGGTCTCTCCTCCAAGGGACCGGCAGCCTTGTCTCCTTCTCGTGGACAATAGCCACCTCTCTCCGACAGCCCCCTCCTTCTCCGATTTCGCCTAGGGTTTTGCTCGAACCCTCCTTCTCAGATTTTGGACTCAGATTTGGTTCCTATGGGTAAGATTCTCCACCCAAACCCTCATATTCAGATTTTCATAACCACTAATAATTTATTAGTGCCCCGATCTGCGTGCAAATTGTGATTTTAAGTTTTTGCACTTTTATAATCGTCTAACTGTGTCTTGTTCTCGATTTCCGGTGCCGCTCCTCGATTCCATTGGTGGGATCACGCAAACCCTCTCCGATTTAGGGTTTCCGCAACCTAAGAGCCGCCAAGTCTCCGTCTCCGCGTGGAATCTCTTCTCCCCTCTATTTTGAGGGAGGTAATCCGCTAAACCCTCTTTGTTTATTTTCCGCGTCGTGGAATGCTCGTGTTAGCATAGTGAATTAAGCTATGTTGCTTTCATCATTCTTAAGCAGGTTTGAAATAGGATTTCTGTTCTTGCTTGCATCGCTTAGCTGCCGCCGTCATTCAGCCTCATTTAAGGCAAGTAGAGATCCCTCTCTTGCAAACATTGAATTTTATTTAGCATGTACTGTTCTTATGATTTTATGAATTCACCCTTGAATACACGTTTCATCAAATAAGTTTAGTTTCTGATTGCTTGAATTGACTTGAAAGTAGTTTGAGGTTTCACACATTTGGGATAACACAAATTTGAAATGTGAAATGATGATTTTTATTGGAGGACTAATAGATCTTTTCGAGCAGGAACATTAATTGTTATAATAATAAATGTTAAGATTCCTGCTAGCAACTAGGTGAATTGTGCTTGATATAAAATCTTCGACTCGTACACATGGTTACTTAGAAGATATTCGTGTCTTGGAATGACGTAATCTAAAGGAATACTGGATACCCTAGAAAATGTTGCATAGTAATCTTATTACTCGTGAATACTTGAATACGCAAGTTTCAAAACTCTCTATCGAGTTCTCTGAGTCATCGAATCTTGTTTCTTATACCTGTCTGGTTCTAAGACTTGAGTAAATCATTTTCTATAACTTGATTCCTCCTGTTTCACATTTATAAAATATACTCTTGTATATCTAAATCAGAATCTTGGTTACATGTCTTGATATGATAAAATCCACGAAATCCTGCGCTAAGTCAATAATAACGCAAGTTAACATTGAAAGGTAGGGTTTAACTGACGCAACTCCTTGACTTGGGTTCCCTCTTGAATCCCTAATGGGAACAAAGGACCGGTCGTAGCGAGCTTGAATTTCTGAATCTCTAAGGTCCTATGTGTCATAAGTAAATCTTGGAAGCTAGGGTTTAGCTGGTGCATCGTCTTGATTGCATGGTCACGGTAAGCAGGAAATAATCTTATTCTATTAAGCCTTACACCCGTACATGAGTGTGAACCATGTGCGCCCATTATAAACACCTACGCATTTCATTGATTACAGCTTATGATATTACATGATCTTTTATCTACTTATTCCTGAATCTCCGGCAAGTCTTGAATCTGAACCTATATTTGAACCTGAATCTGTCTGAATCATGAATCCTTCAGTTCATTTATGTGCTAAGCAATCATTGAAAGGTAGTGTTAAATTGATGTGACGGTTTGAATCGAGTTTCCGCTTACCTTGTAACGGGAACCAATAATGTCATAGCAAACCCAATTACTTTGATAAGTCTTGCATTTAGACTCCTGTTAGAATCTCGTGCATCAGAAAGAAACACTTACACCTTTCAATGATTACAACTAATGACATTACATGACTGAATCTTTGTTGTGCTTCGGAATAGCCTAATAATTCTGATTATTTCTACTCGTCTTGCTTACTGTCTGCCTTGCTAGCTTTGCTTCTGATAAAACTGGTACTTATACATTGTTGTTTCCCTTGCTAGTTTGTAATTTACCTTGCTTATGTTATCAATGTTCTGAGGCTTTTCCTTCTTGTTTTGGATTTGCCTTAGTGTTTGCGCATGCGCCGCCTGCTCGTTGAGGCCGATCTGCGTCAAGTTTCAGGTTTTGTGTTTATGTTTCATTTCTTTTACTGTCAGATATTTCTGTTATGTAGTAATTACGATCAACCATTTTCTCTTGTTTCATGGACAACTGCTAGGCTAAATATTATAAGTACTAGAATTTGACATGTTTTGCATGTTCATTCATTTGCGATGTTCACTGCATAAATTTCTGTTCCAGAACTTGTATCTTGAGCTTTTATTAAAATGCATGTGCACCTGTTTTAAATTATCATGTTTTAAAGCTTCCGCAACAAAACAACCTGTTTTTACTCAAAAGTAACTCTTTTAAATCTATTTGTAGTATTTCTGCTTGCGCCTTAGCAGGCATGGTTTTCCTTCCGCCCATGCCTGTGGCATCACGACCCGCCCGAAGCGCACTCTGACTCTTGTCGAGATGGGTCGTGACAGTTTGTATCAGAGGGAGGTTTGTTTCTAAAGATAAAGTATTTTACAATTATCAAATATTTTGAATCTTATTTTATAAATATTTATGCATGCATCATTACTTCACGCCCCTTGTCATTATGTGTTGTTCGCGGCTGAAACACGTACACACTCACTCATAAGCATGAGTAGTATGCACACGAATGTTAAGGGAGTATGGGCAAACTTAACATTTTTGTGCATATGAATTCCACTAGGATATACACCGCTTGCGAATATTAAATGGTTATGGGAAGTTTAATATTTTCAAGTGCGTTGGCATTAGAGTCTTAATATGCATGACATGTTAAGTGATATGGGCGCTTAACGTGGCATGTGTATCCATTCATTTGCATTCATATCATAAATCATTGCACAAGTGTGAAGCCAAGAACAACAATAATGATTGCACACGCATGGTTTTACTACTTGCTTGACATCGCACATGATTCCAATTTTGCACTTGCACGATCATTACCTAGAGTTGTCCAATGAAAATGCTGTAATTATTACATAATTTATGTACCTGACAGTAGGAAATGTGTTAGAATTTCTAGTTTCAAGACCCCGGTATTCGAAATCAGTGCTTCCTATTCTGCTTGTGTATCGATCTCATATGATTCTCTAGTATCTCCTTCTGGTTAGCTCTTAAGCGTCAACATCGCAAGTAAGTTACCCCTTCGTGCAAAGATTGTTCGCTCTCAAATTTTTGAGTCTTATCCCTCAATTCCGAGCTGAGTGAAGCAATTCCCGTGTTCCCCGAATCCAATCCTTTGTATCGGGTCATACCCGCTAAAATCGTAGAGTATCAAGTAATCAAGTTTCGAAAGAAAAAAATCATCCTTATGATAACTGTGTTATGAATGCATGAAAAGTCTGAGTAATTCTCTCGAGAACTTGAATCTAATATGCGAAGCAATTATCCGCAAAATTTTCTCTTGATCTCGGTAAGTCTCCGCGCTTGTCTTCCTTTCTGTTTCAGCATATTCATTGTTAGCTTCTATGTCTTGATCTGCAAATCTTGTTTGGATTAAATGGCATCTGAATCTTCGCCATGAGAGGTCCCATTCAGAGAATTCCAAGAAAGTTTCGGGACGAAACTTCCTAAGTAGGGGAGAATGTAACAACCCTTAAAAATGTAAAATAATAATATTAAAAGGAAATATTATTTCCTCTCTTAACCGCACCCCCACTCCCGATTAACCCCCCCCCCCCCCTCGGTCCAGATCTCCCGCACGCAAGCCGCAAATCGCACCCCGCTCAGCTAGGGCTCCCGCAGCCCCGATCCCGTCTCCCGCAAGTCGCAGAGCCGCTGCCCCTGTCTCCCGCGCGCAGATCTGACGCCGCCTCCTCTAGGGCCTGCACCTCCTTCTTCTTCCTTCAAGGGGCCGACAGAAAAAGCTTCTCCTGCCTTGGTCGTCTCCTCCTGTCGTGGCCTCTTCCGCCTCCTTGCTCGTCAGTGTCTCCTCCTCCTGCTCTTGCTCCTCCTGTCATGGCCTCCTCCGCCTTCTGCTTCCTCTGTGCTCATGAACGATGAGATCTCTTCCTCAGGCCGGCTCTAGGGAAGCAATCTCCCCTTGTTCTGGCCGCAAGCAGCCACCTCTCCAAGACAGCAGCCCTTCTCCTCCCTCCGGCAGCAAGGTCTCTCCTCCAAGGGACCGACAGCCTTGTCTCCTTCTCGTGGACAACAACCACCTCTCTCCGACAGCCCCCTCCTTCTCCAATTTTGCCTATGGTTTTGCTCGAACCCTCCTTCTCGGATTTTGGACTCATATTTGGTTCCTATGGGTAAGATTCTCCACCCAAACCCTCATATTCAGATTTTCATAACCACTAATAATTTATTAGTGCCCCGATATGCGTGCAAATTGTGATTTTAAGTTTTTGCCCTTTTATAATCGTCCAACTGTGTCTTGTTCTCGATTTTCGGTGCCGCTCCTCGATTCCATTGGTGGGATCACGCAAAACCCTCTCCGATTTAGGGTTTCCGCAACCTAAGCGCCGCCAAGTCTCCGTCTCCGCGTGGAATCTCTTCTCCCCTCTCTTTGAGGGAGGTAATCCGCTAAACCCTCTTTGTTTATTTTCTGCGTCGTGGAATGCTCGTGTTAGCATAGTGAATTAAGCTATGTTGCTTTCATCGTTCTTAAGCAGGTTTGAAATAGGATTTCTGTTCTTGCTTGCGTCGCTTAGTTGCCGCCGTCATTCAGCCTCATTTAAGGCAAGTAGAGACCCCTCTCTTGCAAACATTGAATTTTATTTAGCATGGACTGTTCTTATGATTTTATGAATTCACCCTTGAATACACGTTTCATCAAATAAGTTTAGTTTCTGATTGCTTGAATTGACTTGATAGTAGTTTGAGGTTTTACACATTTGGGATAACACAAATTTGAAATATGAAATGATGATTTTTATTGGAGGACTAGTAGATCTTTTCGAGCAGGAACATTAATTGTTACAATAATAAATGTTAAAATTCCTGCTAGCAACTAGGTGAATTGTGCTTGATATAAAATCTTCGACTCGTACACATGGTTACTTAGAAGATATTCGTGTCTTGGAATGACATAATCTAAAGGAATACTGGATACCCTAGAAAATTTTGCATAGTAATCTTATTACTCGTGAATACTTGAATCTGCAAGTTTCAAAACTCTCTATCAAGTTCTCTGAGTCATCGAATCTTGTTTCTTATGCCTGTCTGGTTCTAAGACTTGAGTAAATCATTTTCTATAACTTGATTCCTCCTGTTTCACATTTATAAAATATACTCTTGTATATCTAAATCAGAATCTTGGTTACATGTCTTGATATGCTAGAATCCACGAAATCCCGCGCTAAGTCAATAATAACGTAAGTTAACATTGAATGGTAGGGTTTAACTGACGCAACTCCTTGACTTGGGTTCCCTCTTGAATCCCTAATGGGAACAAAGGACCGGTCGTAGCGAGCTTGAATTTCTGAATCTCTAAGGTCCTGTGTGTCATAAGTAAATCTTGGAAGCTAGGGTTTAGGTGGTGCATCGTCTTGATTGCATGGTCACGGTAAGCAGGAAATACTCTTATTCTAGGAAGCCTTACACCCGGACATGAGTGTGAACCATGTGCGCCCACTATAAACACCTACGCATTTCATTGATTACAGCTTATGATATTACATGATCTTTTATTTGCTTATTCCTGAATCTCCGACAAGTCTTGAATCTGAACCTGTATTTGAACCTGAATCTGTCTGAATCATGAATCCTTCAGTTCATTTATGTGCTAAGCAATCATTGAAAGGTAGTGTTAAATTGTGTGACGCTTTGAATCGAGTTTCCGCTTACCTTGTAACGGGAACCAATAATGTCATAGCAAACCCAATTACTTTGATAAGCCTTGCATTTAGACTCCTGTTAGAATCTCGTGCATCAGAAAGAAACACTTACACCTTTCAATGATTACAACTAATGACATTACATGACTGAATCTTTGTTGTGCTTCGGAATAGCCTAATAATTCTGATTATTTCTACTCGTCTTGCTTACTTTCTGCCTTGCTAGCTTTGCTTCTGATAAAACTGTTACTTATACATTGTTGTTTCCCTTGCTAGTTTGTAATTTACCTTGCTTATGTTATCAATGTTCTGATGCTTTTCCTTCTTGTTTTGGATCTGCCTTAGTGTTTGCGCATGCGCCGCCTGCTCGCTGAGGCCGATCTGAGTCAAGTTTCAGGTTTTGTGTTTATGTTTCATTTCTTTTACTGTCAGATATTTCTGTTATGTAGTAATTACGATCAACCATTTTCTCTTGTTTCATGGACAACTGCTAGGCTAAATATTATAAGTACTAGAATTTGACATGTTTTGCATGTTCATTCATTTGCGATGTTCACTGCATAAATTTCTGTTCCAGAACTTATATCTTTTAAATCTATTTGTAGTATTTCTACTTGCGCCTTAGCAGACATGATTTTCCTTCCGCCCATGCCTGTGGCATTACGACCCGCCCGAAGCGCACTCTGACTCTTGTCGAGACGGGTCGTGACAGTTGCACAATAATCTAATTATGTTAGGTAGCATGTGCTCCCCATGCTATGGATTTTTAGAGATTACGAGTTCCAAGAGTGACAGATGGGTACATCATGCTCATTACTATAAGAAAAACATCATTTAAGAACGGAAAATAGGAAGGGTAACTAATTTGTTGCTAATTAGCATCGAATTTAGCTATGTAAATGTATTTTGTTTTTACCTACAAAAATAACAACAAAAATTTTTGTTGCAAAAATAACAACGAATTATTTTGTTACAAAATACTTGTTGCTAAATAGAAACAAAATATTTCCTTTCAAATTTTTTTACTAAGTATTTAAGATCGAAATATTTTTGGAGGGAAAGATTCATCCCTCCAAATATTTTCGCTTCACTTTTAATAAAAAAAGAGTGTTTTTTAAGTTCTTCAACAAATTAAAGGAGCCTTAGCCCGATATCAGCTCCCCGCCCAGCTCGCCACTCTCCCGCGAGATCACCCCGCCCTACACCAAGCCCCAGCCCGATATCAGCTCGCCGCTCTCCCGCGCGATCTCCTGGCCCTCCTTCCTCCCCGTCCTGGTGAATCGACATCCACATCCCACAATCCCAGACTTTCAATCGACGATCTCACCGAGCCTCCGCATGATTCCGTCTCAGCATCTGCATCTTCCCCATTCAGCAATTTTCTAACGTGTGAGTACAACCCTAGTTCTGATTTCTGAACTCCTCGGGGTTCATCCTTCCCATTCTGAGCGGCCGAGGTTCGTTCTTCCCATCCCGAGCAGCGAAGGAGAGAACTTAGAGTAAGTCACCATTATTTAAGAAAATGAAATCAAAAGAAGAAATTCTTATCTTTATTTCATCTTTGATACGAAGAAGAAGAGGTTCGAAGTTGTGGATCATGAAATATTGCAATGTTTTGGGATTATTTTGTGTTGTTTTTAGGTTTTTCAAGTTGCTGGTTTTGACTGGACCAATTTGTGGAAGTGTTGGGTTGTTGGTGTGCAAAATTTCTTTCTATTAACTTACCCAATTGTGCATCAATATCATAATCAACCTTTGGTTAAGAGAGTCTTAGTGGTCCAGTTTGTAGAACCTTTTCAGTATCATATTTGTTTGTCTAAGTTCTTCATGATGGCAGCGTTGTCAAATGTGACATTGCGGTGAACTTAGCTTCAAATTCTCCAGTAAAACTATGAGTTGTGGGAGAACATGACACGACTCTTACAGGACGACAAGAGAAGAGGCCTGCCAATTGAAGTTCGAGTTGTGCAAGCTGAGTGATAAGTCACTTATTTCGATTGGTGTGTGTGTAGATGCATTTTACATCACAATATCATACAGATTATATAATATATATTACTAACATATAGGTTAAAAATCCAGCCAACCAAATAACAGACAATGATATCAAACAATTTGCATGTGAGTTTAGTAGCATTGTTAAACGTTGGAATGGATATTTTGTGAATGGTTATATATTTCACACACTTGAGTATGGAGAAGGAAAATCTACAATGAATAGTGTAATCTGTGTCAGTGAGAGTTATTATAATGATTTTAGTGAAGACTATTATGGTGAATTACTAGAAATTCTTAAGTTGAATTTTGTAGGTCCTATCACAAATACCGTAGTGATGTTCATGTGTAAATGTTTCGATAATGGAAAACGAGGAACGAAAGTTTATCTAAGATATAAAATTGTTGATATTAATAGTGATCGTCGCATGACTGAAGATAACCCTTCTGTGATGGCTTCTCAATGTCATCAAGTGTACTACACATCATATCCTTTGAGAAAGAAAACTCTTGATCGCTGATGGCTTGCGTTTTTTAAAGTTAAAGCCAGAAACACATATGAGATAACTCATATTCCACTGGAAGAATTTTACCAAGAGAGTTCAACTATGAATCCAACTCATGTTGTACTAGATGATGACATTGCTCTAGCTGATATTCATCGTCAAGCGGAAGAAGTAAATCTTGATGAATTACAACCACTAGATAGGGAACTTGAACAAAGTTTTGAGTTAAATGAGTTCAAAAATTGTTCAACAGAATCAGATGATGATGGATTAGATAATGTTGATTTAGCAGGGGAAGAAGATGACATCACTTTCAATGATATACATGCTCTTTAACTTTTATATTTGTGTAAGCTTGAGAATATAACTCTCATGTTAGTTGTACTTACTATTATGCTTGCATTTTTTTTCTTTGGTGTAAATGCATGTTTTTAATATATTCAAATTAGTGATGTATTAACATGATTTACAGTTACTATGCGGACTAGGGAACGTGGGAGAAGATTATTATCTTACAAAATTTGAGATGATAATTTCTTGAGACTCTTAACGAAAGATTTGAATCATCAATCAAGCACAAATTCTGACTCGCATTGTGATACTGATGAGGAGCATGAGATGTCTGATGAGGTGAATGCGCATGATTGCTTGCCTCCTTATGTAGAGAAACATGAGCCAAAAAATTTCCGATAGCAAAGATGAGATCGAGCGTGATAAAGAGGGACGAGAGATACTCATTATCTCAGAAAAATGGTAAAATTGTCCCTTTAAAATTTATTTTTTTCAATTTATTTTCTTATGTTGTTTAAATTATTAAACGACATACATTTGATAATGTATGTTATTTATTTATATTGCTTTATAACATGTTTGCACCTTCATTAGTACTTATGCACCTCGTTCCATGTTGAATTGTTTGAGAGGTTGGTTCAATGGAGTTTGACCCACATTTAGTGCAATTCCAAATGATGTAAAACAATATTTGTTTAATATATTCAAGGTAAAAAAATATTTTGATTATTTCTTAGTTTTTATGTTACAATTATGTGCATATAATACATGTTTTTTGATAATTGTAGGCAAAATATACTTATCGTGCTCCATCGACGGTGCAACAAGTGTATAAAATTTGGAAGAGTTATTTTAGCTGACCAATGACTTCAGAAATGAGGCGAATCTGAAAAGCAGCAAAGGCAAAGTCTGCATCTCCACTAACGTGGATGCGATGAGAAATTTTTGAAGGATTATGGGGCATATGGGAAGCACGTAAGTATAAAGATCTTCAAGAAAATAATCGCAAAAATAGACTCTGTGATAGAGATGGTCTTGGGGTAGTAAAAGCACAAGTGAAATCATTTTCATTCATCATTATGCTCATAGGATGGTAAGCATTTTTATTATATATATAACAATCAATGTATTGCTCTGATCTTGATATAGTTGATACATTTTTGTCTCAAACTTGTTCTTTTATTTATTATGTCTATAGATCTATTACATCTAGAGCTTCAACATCTTACAATTATCTGTTTGTGAGACATCCCCACCATCTATTGTACACATTGACTTGCATCTATTGTACTCATTGACTTCTTGTTGAGGTGCAGGCTATTTTAGTAGAAAAGGGATTAGCCTCATGATTGGATGATGTTAATCTCATTGTCCGTTTGCGAGAGGTTTCACCGACTAGAATGTGTGTGTCGATCTCCACCCATAGTTTGGATTCGGCTGAAAACTACGTTCAGAGGCGACTCCCGCACCCGGAACTTCTCAAATTTCGCCCAGTTCGCTGAAAAATTGCGAACTGGGCGCCTAGTTCGCTGTAAAACTGCATGGAAGATCTCTCTAGGTGATTGAAGCATGTCTCGCTAGGGTCTCTCAGATTTTTGTATTGTAATTATCTGGTTGTAAGCATACTTTGAAGCCTCAATTTTAAATCGAATTGTTGCTTTGTGTGGAGTTTATCCCGGTCGGGTTTATTATTGTTATTGGGAGCAGTGCCCAACAATATTCCTGATTTGAAGAAGTGCTCAGGATAATGATAAAGTACAATTTGTATTTGATGTGTATTTGATGTGACATGAACAGATCAGAATATCATATTCACTAAGCATAATATACAAGGATCAAGCAAAAACATCTAAGGCAAATATCGTCGTGTTAACAAGATTCACACGACGATATCGTTGAAAGAGTAAACATCATCGTTGATAAGACTCATGATGGATCGAGGCTTACCACACAGTATAAACCAAATGTCCAGTACCTCTCCTATTTCTCTAAGTCCAAAATCGCCGAGAAGGACTGAACATATCGTCGAAAAGCATTCATATATAATTGAGACAACTCGTAGGACTCAACAGAAGGCTTATGATAGTTATCATCGAAATAATATGGACATTCTGACGATATCGTTGTGACAACAAAGTATACACGACGATATCGTCGTAAGATCAAGAAGAGTTGAACAAGTCACAGTGTCGTCGTGTCAACAAGAATCACGCGACAATATCATTGTGAAGTCTGATATAATGAAGCTCACCAGAAGACTCAAGTTAAAGTATTCAACTATGTCGACGACATCGTCATAAAGAAGCCTTGTCGTCGAGAAGACTAATGTAGAACTCGTGAAGACAGTTTATGGCTGAAGTATTGCTTATCGTCAAGAAGATCAAGACGATATCGTCGAGAAGTCAGAATGAACAAAACGATATCGTGGATAAGACATGATGATTTCAACGACATCTTCGAGAAGACATCAAGTCAACAAGACGTTCATGACGACATCATTGAGATGACTTCATGTCGTCGTGAGTGCAAGTATAACTGATATATCTCATATCGTCGAAGTATCCCTCTCTGAAGAAGATTGAAGAAGACATGAAGAATTGTCTAAGTCCAAGATGGATCGGCGTAACGGCAAGCTCTGTCGTCGAGATTTTGCTAATATCATCGAGACAGATCAAGATAATTCAAAACGCGCAGACTGCATTTAATGCCACCGCCGAATGATCCAATCAGCGCATGCCGTTAAGAAATGAGCATCTAACACTTAAAGGACTTCTGAGTAGATCGTTAGATGGCTCCTCAGTCTTATAAAAGGGATAAGTGTATGCCCTAAAAGAAGAACAAGAATACTAGATACAAAAATTAATCGAACAGTAAAAGCGGTGATGGAGACGACGGTCCTCAACATGAAGATGATGTTACCGGCACGCTTACGGATGGTACCGGCGCACTTACGAATGATGGTGCCGCTCCGACCAAAGACTTACGTCGTCATCGCTGAGACAGTAATTATGATGGACGCCATCACCGCTACAATCTCCGCCCGAGGCGCAAAAATAATAATTAATAATTATAATTATTAATTATAATTATTAATTATAATTATTAATTAATTTACCATGCTTGTTCTCTATATTTTATTTAAGCATTTGGGGACTTTTAATTTTTATTTCATGCTTTGTTTAAATTTGTTGCGTATGGCCTTAACCTTTGTAAGCCTATATAAGACCTCTTGTAGTAGATTTATTATTATTTAATGATAAAACAAAAATCAAAACCCTAATCTTCTCTATTGGACTTCCCTCCTCCTAGCCGCCCCTCTCTCTTCCCTCTCAAGAATTTCGGCCTCCCCTCTCTCATGGCCGCCCCTCTCTCTTGCCCCTATTCTTCTTGGCCGCCGGCCACTACTCCTCCCCCCTTTTTCTTTCGCTCTATTAGATCGGTCTTCGCCATAGCTATCTTCCCTTCATCCCGTAACATCCTTGGGAATTTCGACAAAGGAGAAATCAAGGTGTGATCTCGTGGAACCTAGATCCGGCGTGAAGCGACGAAGGCGAACGAATTTCTCTCCATCCGACGCGACTCCGGTGGGTCCGTTGAAGAATGATTTGGGCGAGTGCATGCTTGAGGGTAATCCCATCTCAAGCGGGGTAACGAAATTTTTACTCTTGAGATTTCTCTCTCGTTAATTTCTTGTGGTGATAATTTTGGCGTAATCTTCGAATCACTTGATTAATCGTGGTTTCTTCGATCGATTTTGCGTTCATCTTAATCTCTTTAATTTTCGAAGAGGATTGACGAACCTCGACTTTTTGTTGGGAGAGATCTACCATTTTCGAATTGTTATTTTTGGTAGATCTCTTTTGGTATAACTTTAGCTCGATCGGACCGGGTGGGTCCTTTTAGTCGGGAAGAATTTTGGCCTATAGCCATTTATTCGACCTCTAACGGTGTGACTACTCATTCGTTAGCTTCTAATTGATAAGTATTATGTTGCGTGTACGCTGCGATTATTTTTTGTGCGACGTATAAATTGGAACGTTGAGAGAGAACACGTGCTTGTTCGTAGCGATCGTGTCGGAGAGCGTAGCATGCATCAATTTGGTATCAGAGATAGGTTCGTGTCAATTTCTTAATTGACACATTCCTATTTTTTTTCTTAGTTCGCCGGCACACACAATCGTCGCACCTTTTCGTGTTCAAAATTTCAAAATTTTAAGCTCTGGTCTGCGAATAGCGGCCTAAAATTCTCATTTTTCAGCGAAAATCAAAAGAAAAAATTTCTGGTAATCTGCGTACTATTTTCTAAAAGAAAATAAAAAAAATATTTTACTTACCCTAATTATTAGACGGGAACAAATTATTATTTTATAAAATTTTCTGGTCAGATTCATCGTTGTTCTAAAATTGTATGCATACGAGACTAGGCACGGAGTATCCCACATTCCCACGTCCTCTTCCCAGATGACGGACAAGCGGGACACGACTCACGGTCCAACAACTCTTGAAGAACTCCATCAGGAGGTTAATGATCAGTTAACGGACATTCAGGAGATGCTTCACGAGATAAGGTTAGCCCAAAGAGCACCTCAAACTCAAGCACCCCGCCAACAGGTAGAAGGGAATGTTAACAATAATAACATTCATGAACCTGCACCTCCTAATCCTGCAGTACGCCAAGGTGACGAAGGGAATATTAATCATAATAATAATCCCGAACATGCCCCGCGAGCACCGTACGAGTTTGATATTACTAGGGCCGTGTCGATCAAACCATCATCATATGATGGGTTGGGTGACCCCCAAGTTTTCTTGGATTGGGTTATGGAGATAGAGTGCTACTTTCAGTAGCAAAATCTGACTGACGTGGATAAGGTACACGTAGAGAGTATGAAACTGTTGGGTAGAGCGAAGACGTTCTGGTTGAATGAGGAACGACGTAGGCGTGCGGTAGATGGTGTACCCCGTGTTGGTTGGGCAGGCATGAAGGCCGTATTGACTGATCAATACGTTCCTACATACCATCGAACGCAAATGTTTGATGAGTTAGCTTCTCTTAGGCAAGAGAATCGTTCGGTCGCTGAGTACATGGGCCTCCTGAAGGACATGATGGTTAGATGCGATGTTAGGGAGATGTTTGAGGTCACCCTTTCACGTTTTCGTAAGGGGTTGAATCCCGACATTCAAGGTAAACTCCTTCGTTACGGGCACACGGATTTAAGCACCACATATAACTCCGCGTTGGATATTGAAAAGCACCTTGCTCATAAGTCCAAGTCTCATTCATTTCAGAAGAGTAAGTCCATCTTAGGACCCCCTCCCCCCTCCGTCTGCTCTAAAAGATAAGGGTAAGTTCTGGTCCACTGACTCGAACTCGGTTGTCATTACCGCTAGGAATACGCGAAACCCGCCCGACGAGAGAGTGCCCGTGGGTAGGATTAGCAAGATGAATGCTACATGCTACACTTGTGGTACTCAGGGACATTACGCTAGTGAATGTCCAACTAAGTCCAAGCCCTTGGCCCTGTTGGATACGTCGACTGATTCCACCGAACTCACGTATGAGGCCGGTGAAGAAACTGAATCAGAAGGAGTGTCGAGCGACTTAGATGATGACGTCAATATGATGGTGATGAGATGTATTTTGGCTACTCTGCGTGCTTCGGATGATTGGAATAGAACGAATATTTTTTCGCTAAATTTTAAGAGCGGAGAGAAGTGGGGCAAGTTGATCATTGATAGCGGTAGTTGTATGAACGTGATTTCTGAGAATGCGGTTACCCGGATGATGTTAGTCACTGAGCCGCACCCTCATCCCTATAAAGTTGCTTGGGTTAATAAGACATCCCTTCCGGCAGCGAAGCGTTGTTTGGTACCCCTTACCATCAAGGCTTATTCTGAAAAGGTTTGGTGTGACGTCATCCCCATGGATGCCTGTCATGTGTTATTAGGACGACCGTGGCTATATGACCATGATGTTACTCATTTCGGGCGTGCCAACACGTATGAGTTCAAGTTTAATGGCAAGACCATTATCTTGAAACCCACTGCACCTAATTAAGGATCCTTCGGTCGCCTCTAAAGACACAATTGTGCCTGTAGAGAAAAAAATCTTAAGCTTGATTGGTAAGAATGAGTTCGCGCGCCAGACATTTTTGGATGGTGTCCTCTATGCGTTAGTTTGCTTATAAGCAAAGGAGGACGTGTCTACGCATGAGAGTTTACCGCCCGCGCTGTGAAATCTGTTGGAAGAGTTTAAGGATGTATATCCGGATGAGTTACCGCCTATGTTGCCTCCCTTGCGCGACATACATCATGTTATAGATTTCATTCCGGGTTCGTCGTTACCCAACCTTCCTCACTATCGATTAAACCATTCCGCACACCTAGAGTTACAAACGCAAATTGCTGACTTGTTACAAAAGGGGTTCATCCGTCATAGTAAGAGTCCATGTGCCGTTCCGGCATTGCTTGCTCCTAAGAAAGACGGCACTTGGAGGATGTGTGTGGATAACCGAGCTATAAATAAAATTATTATTAAATATCGGTTTCCAATCCCTCGTTTGGACGATTTGTCGGATATGCTATCCGGAGCCACGATCTTTTCAAAATTGGATCTTAGGGGTGGCTACCACCAGATTCGAATTAGAGAGGGTGACGAGTGGAAGACAACCTTTAAATCTAAAGAGGGGCTCTACGAGTCATTAGTGATGCCGTTTGGGCTTTCCAATGCCCCTAGTACATTTTCTAGGATGATGACACATGTCTTCCAACCCTACATGGGAAAATTTATTGTGGTATATTTTGATGATATTTTCATTATATTTTTAGTACGTCTACCATTGATCATGAGTCTCACTTGAGGACTATCCTAGCAACGTTACGTGCGGAAAAAAATATTTTTTAATATTAAAAAATATACTTTCTATGTTACGTCTGTAGAGTTCCTTGGCTATATTATGAGTTCGGAAGGCATACATGTAGATCCTAAGAAGGTCCAAGCCATCAAGGATTGGCCGGAACCCACCAACATTCGTGACGTTCGGAGCTTCCACGGTTTAGCTATGTTTTATCGCCGATTCATTCGTGACTTTAGTAGTATCATGGCACCGATCACGGAGTGCATGAAAAAGGGTGATTTCATTTGGACGAAATCGGCCACTAAGGCGTTCCAAACGATAAAGGATAGGATGTCGAAAGCTCCTCTTTTGCGGTTACCGGACTTTAGTAAGGTTTTTGAATTGTATTGTGATGCGTCTGGGATCAACATAGTGGCAGACTAGGTGGTCATTTTGGGCGTAACAAGACCATCGCGTTAGTAGAGGATAAGTTGTATTGGTCGGGCCTTAAGTCAACGGTGCATAAAATTGTGGGGAGTTGTCGCACGTGTCAATTAGCTAAGAGCAATAAAACGAACGCGGGAATTAATACCCCTCTTCCGATTCCTTCCGTTCCTTGGGAAGATATTAGTATGGATTTTATTCTTGCTCTTCCCATCACGTTTTGGCGTCATGACTCCATTTTGGTGGTCGTCGACCGGTTCTCAAAAAAGGCTTATTTTATTGCGAGTAATAAGACCGATGATGCGTTGCACGTTGCTATATTATTCTTTAAGGAAGTCGTTGGCCATAGGGGCGTCCCTAAGACTATAGTCACTGATCGGGACGTGAATTTCACTTATTATTTTTGGAAGACCCTGTGGTGGATCATGGGCACCAAGCTCTTGTTTTCCTCGGCCTACCATCCATAGACGGATGAGCAAACGGAAGTGGTTAATAGAAGTTTGGGTAGTTTACTCCGTTGTCTGGTAGGTGACCACAAGGGTACGTGGAATCTCCTCCTTCCCCATGCCCAATTAGCGTACAATAATTCCAATAATAGGTCCATTGGGTTGTCTCCGAATGAGATCGTGCACAGATATAAGGCACGAGTGCCACTTGACTTGGTTCCGTTACCTCCATCTTATAAGTCAATTCAATTTGCACAAGAATTTCCTGTCACGTTCATAATTTACACAAGCACATTAAGGGCACGCTAGCTACTCAATATGCATCTTATCAATCTCATGAAAACGTACATAAGAGAGCATCTCACTTGAAGGTTGGAGATTTGGTTATGGTGCGTCTCATTCCTGAACGGTTGCCTTCGGGCACCATAAAAAAGTTGGCAAATCGGCGAGCGGGTCCATTTCGAATTTTAAAAAATAGGAGAAATGCATATCTTTTGGAGTTACCCACTGATTGGGGAATCTCTCCTATTTTCAATGTTTCAGATTTAACGCCTTATATTTCTCCACCACTTGAATTATCTGTTTGCTCATTTGGTTCCACTACATTTTCTAATGGGTTGGGGGTGAGCTTGTGCCCGGTTCGCTCTCTTCTTCAGTTCCTACTGGAGGTACGTTGAATGTTGATGGCGGAACTTGTTCTCCTTATTTGCCTAATGTTTTTCCAAGGTTCCCCCGAACCACTTTTGTGCCTGACAGGATCCTCAAAGATGAAGTGCTCTCCTCTCCTAGTGGTGACAGTCGCCACTACTTGATTCGTTGGCGTGATCGATCGGCCGGCCTCCGATGACTCGTGGATTCCAGAATCGGAGTTGGCTCTTTTGGATGATACTCTTCTCCGCCACTACCTTCAGGACAACTCATCGGTGATGAGTACTTTTGAGCGGGGGAGGATTGATGGCGATGACGGCCTTCAACATGAAGATGATGGTACCGGCACGCTTACGGATGGTACCAACGCGCTTACGGATGATGGCGCCGCTCCGACCAAAGACTTACATCGCCATCGCCGCGACAGTAATTATGATGGACGTCATCACCGCTACAATCTCCGCCCGAGGCACAAAAATAATAATTAATAATTATAATTATTAATTAATTTACCATGCTTGTTCTCTATATTTTATTTAAGCATTTGTGGACTTTTAAATTTTTATTTCATGCTTTGTTTAAATTGGGTTGTGTATAGCCTTAACCTTTGTAAGCCTATATAAGGCCTCTTGTAGTAGATTTATTATTATTGAATGATAAAACAAAAATCAAAACCCTAGTCTTATCTATTAGACTTCCCTCCTCCTAGCCGCCCCCCTCTCTCTTCCCTCTCGAGAATTTCGGCCTCCCCTCTCTCTTGGCCGCCCCTCTCTCTTGCCCCTATTCTTCTTGGCCGGCGACCACTACTCCTCCCCCCCCTTTTTCTTTCGCTCTATTAGATCGGTCTTCGCCATAGCCGTCTTCCCTTCATCCCGTAACATCCTTGGGAATTTCAACTAAGGAGAAATCAAGGTGTTATATCATGGAACCTAGATCTGGCGTGAAGCGATGAAGACGAACGAGTTTCTCTCCATCCGACGCGGCTCCGGTGGGTCCGTTGAAGAACGATTTGGGCGAGTGCATGCTTGAGGGTAATCCCATCTCAAGCGGGGTAACGAAATTTCTACTATTGAGATTTCCCTCTCGTTAATTTCTTGTGGTGGTAATTTTGGCGTGATCTTTGAATCACTTGATTAATCATGGTTTCTTCAATCGATTTTGCGTTCATCTTAATCTCTTTAATTTTCAAAGAGGATTGGTGAACTTTGACTTTTTGTTGGGAGAGATCTACCATTTTCGAATCGTAATTTTTGGTAGATCTCTTTCGGTACAACTCTAGCTCGATCGGACCGGGTGGGTCCTTTTAGTCGGGAAGAATTTTGGCTTATAGCCATTTATTCGACCTCTAGCGGTATGACTATCCGTTCGTTAGCATCTAATTGATAAGTATTGCGTTGCGTGTACACTGCGATTATTTTTTGTGCGACGTATATATTGGAACGTTGAGAGAGAACGCGTGCTTGTTCGTAGCGATCATGTCAGAGAGCGTAGCCTGCATCAAGCGGCTATGAAGAAGAAGGAACAAGAACCCGAGAACAAAACGATCTTGCTTTGTGTTCTCCAAGTATCAGTCAAGCAACATCGACTGATAAGCATTGTTCCAGATTGAAGAAGGGATTGAAGAGAAGCCTGCTCTCAGCAAGATAAGATCTATAGTTTTCTCTTCAAATCCAGAAGCCAGTTTCATCAGGCTAAAGAAGAACTTCTCATTTTCTATTTATAAGGCTTTCACAAGCCTGAGTTTGTAGGATCTGTAATAGATCTGAGTTTGTAGGGCTTGAGGGATGAGATTATAGAGCTTGAGGGCCTGAGTTTGTAGGGCTTGAGGGCCTGAGATTGTAGGGCTTGAGGGTCTGAGTTTGTAGGGCTTGAGGGCCTGAGTTTGTAGGGCTTGAGGGTCAGAGTTTGTAGGGCTTGAGGGCCTGAGCTTGTAGGGTTTGAGGGTCTAAGTTTGTAGGGCTTGAGGGCCTGAGATTGTAGGGCTTGAGTGCCTGAGTTTTGGTGGAGGTTGCCGACTCTAGCACACTGCTAGATAGACGCAAAGGGACAGTGGAGTACCCTAGACACTTTGTCTAGGGGAACCACTATAAATCTCTGAGTGTTTTCTGTGATGTGCTTTTATTCTCTAAAACTTTAAACCAGAACCTTCATAGTGACAAAATAGGTTCAAATGATCTTGAAATACCTATTCACCCCCCTCTAGGTGATTAGACAACATCCTAAAACTAACAATTGTTGGTTTTCGTTAAGATTGGATTTTATGCAAACATGTGAAGTGATCTTTGGGCACGCAAAATTTTTACAAACTTTAGTAGAAAATGCGATGAGGAAGAACAACGTACGCACTATAATTCCTTCAAGGCGGCGCGCTTCCTTTGAGTTTTATCGCTCAAGTTATGCTCTCCGGACGGCTCGGATCCCGATACAGCAAACATCAGGACAAAGAATAGAACTGGTACTCGCCGCATTCGCCGAGTGCACTTCCCCGGCTCAGGTGCAAGCCTGGCCCTCAGTACACCTCGAGCCCGAGTCAACTCGCTTGACTCAAAAATGCGCACAAGGGGTATAGACCGAATCGGGATGTTACATGTTATGTCGAGGAGGCTTTACCGACATTGCTTTCCTCATAGAGATCAAACTAGTTGTGGGTCCCCTGCAAGCACCGCTCGAGAGTACCTTAGGATTATTCGATGGTCATTGAATAAGATGATCAGTTGGGCAGGTGTGGTTATGTCGCGGAGGCTATACCGACATTGCTTTCCTTAGAAAGATCATCAAAGTTGTAACTATATCCCCTTCAGGTCACGATAGAGCTAACAGTCACCTGGACCTCCCTTGATGCAGTGGTGTGTTAGATACCGTTCGGGAACCAATATTCTAAAGACCTCCGCACGGGAATTGGCAAGCTTCCACTACACGTGTGCGAAAACTCCCCGCTACACGTGGTCCTCGTGGTATTACGCTAATGTCTACAATCCGAGGGGGTTCAAGCAGAACTTGGCGATGTCTCCAAGATTCAGTGAGGGATATAAAAGGTACAGAGTCACAAGACAAGGAAAAGTGTTAGTATGGGGTGTTGGGCTGCGGTCAGTAATTGCCCCGGCGTGCTGCGTTATTCGAAGCAGAAGGGTGTGTCCCCTGCGGGCCTAATTGGCTGCCCCGTGGATCCTGCTCGAGTAGACGACTCTATAAAGGATAGATTGCACCTTCACCAACAGTCTGGGCTTTTGGTCAAGTTGGTTGCGTCGAGTCCCCACAAGTTGTATCAGAGAGGGTCGCGGGTTCGAAACCCCGGGTCGTTGCTGGGGGGGATTGTTAGGCTGCGGTCAGCAATTGCCCCGGCGTGCTGCGTTATTCGAAGCAGAAGGGTGTGTCCCCTGCGGGCCTAACTGGCTGCCCCGTGGATCCTGCTCGGGTAGCCGACTCTATAAAGGATAGATTGCGCCTTCACCAACAGTTCGGGCTTTTGGTCGAGTTGGTTGCGTCGAGTCCCCACATGGGGCTTTTCATTGAATATCCGAAATGCAAATAATGAAAGACAACATTTCAAGGATAGAATCGTTTGAGATCATCACCACTCCAAGTACGTGAGTTGTTTTCTCCGTCACTTGTCTGGAGGTGATAAGCCCCACTCCTTAATACTTCCTTAACGATGAATGGCCCTGCCCAGTTGGTATTTAATTTCCCCACAATACCCGTTCTGGCTGTAGCATCCACCCTTTTTAATACAACATCTCCGGCTGCGAATTATTTGACTCTGACATTCGTATCAAAATGTCTAGCCATTCTCCTCTTTACTTCCGCCCGCCTGATAGTTGCTTCATCTTGGAGTTCTTCGATAAAATCCAAGCTATATTTTATTCCTTCATCGTTGGCCTCCATCCAAACTTCGTATCCTTGTTTTGCATACACAACTCTGGAACTGGTTGCAACATGGAATCGTCCACTGCACTAGCAATTATGTTCTTAGCCTTCTTGTCAAGAGCAACAAGAGCTATCTCATCCTTATTCAAATCCATCATTTTCTTAGGTATCTGAACAGTAGGATTTGTTGACAAAACGGTCATGGGCACATGGGGACCTTCTTCCACGACTTGGAAGATTCTGGGATCTGCAGCTTCCATATAAAAACGGACTCTTTCCTTCCACATAGGAAAGTTGGCCTTAGTGCAGATGGGCAGTTTCAGAGAGGATTCCTTGACTCTATCCATGGCTTGCTAGCAACTAGAAGGATGGACCCTGTTCAAGGTGTTAACCTAGCAACGAACAGCGACCCTTTGATACCAATTGAAGTATCTAGTTGCCTACCTAAATCACCTAGAGGGGGGTGAATAGGTGATCTCTACGTCTTTTGCGGAATTAAGAATTAAACGTAAAGCACAGCACACAAAATAAATCACAGCCACAGATAACACCAGGAATTTATTGTGGTTCCCCGTACTTGGGTACTCCACTGCCGGCCTTGCCAATCTAGCACCACAGCTAGACTTGACTACTCACTAAATCTCGGATCAGAATGATCCTACAAACTCAGAGTTAAACTCCTACAATCTCAGAGAGAACCTCTCTTACAACTCGGAGAAAAACTTCTCCTACAACTCGGAGGACAATCTCTCCTACAGCTCGGAGATAACAACTCCTACAATAGATGATAAAAGGTTTTGAACAATAAGATACCAGATCTGAATAACAGAGGCGTTTTCTTCCTTCTTCTTGAATGGCTTTAGAGAACGATGAGGAAGAACAACGATCCTTCAAATCTGTCTTTGGCAATCCGAAACGATCCAATAGAGGTTGTAGAATCAGAACACGGATCGATCGAATCCTTCTTTGATAGAAATCAGCAACTCAAATGAGTAGATCGATCTTCAATCGTAGGCGACAACGAGGCGGCGCTTTTCTCGTTCTTTTAGATCAGGAAAGAAAATTAGGGTTTGAGAACGATTCGAAAAACTTGTTGGAAATAACCCAAGAGCGATCCTATATATAGAGGGCAATGATTAAGGGTTAAATCGACCTTAAACGCACTCAATATAGCCGTTAGGATCGGGAAGGAGCGTTTACGAACCGTCAAGAACAGAGGAAACAAATTAGAAAATAACGGACAGAATTCTCGAGACAAAAGGGATCTCTCGAGAACTAACGGATCTCTCGAGATATGAAACAAAGAGAGCAGGAAAGGGATGTCTCGGGAACTCGATGATCTCTCGAGACATTACAAAGATTTCGGTCTTAAGGACTCTCGAGACAAGCTTGATCTCTCGAGTCATCAAGAATAGAAATACCGAGATCAATAGAACTTGCTTCTCGAGACATTAAACGACTCTCGAGACATGCTTGATCTCTCGAGACATATCCTTAGAAAAATTTATATTCATTTACTCCTTTTCTTCTCTTGAACACTTGCTGCAACCGCACTCCAAAGTCTTCAAGAGTCTTGAAGATGAAGTGTACCCCAATAGAGAGATCACACATGAGTCATCACCATGTTTCATATAATGAGGAATTACATTGTATGAAACTGTGTTTGCAGACCCATTGTGACCTGACATTGATTTACACTTAGCAATGATAATCTGCAAGACAATACTGGAAAAGCATATCAAATACAAATGCAATTCAATCTTAGTTCAAGGGCGACTTCTCACAAATCAAGGTAATTGTGAATACAATTCCCAACAATCTCCCCCTATTTGTAGAAGTCAGAACCCTATACACTAAGTTGAATTACAGCAATATAGAATAAATATGCTACACTACACAAAGATATAGAAATGAACAAGTAGAGAACATCAAATCAACAATTATATATATATGTCTAAATTGAATTGTTAAGAAGACTTGATGTTCACAAAATCAGAACCAAGGCAAAATATGTCTTGTCAGCATCAGCAACATCCTTCAAGACCTCCTTTTCCTCTTTTCTTCTTGTCTGGAGAAATAGGCATAAGGCTTGGGATGGTAAAACGGAGGTGGAGCCGAGCATCAGAATTATTATAACCAAATGCCCTGAAATGGATTCTTCTCTTCCTTTGAGCTGTCTCATGTTTTTCCCATTCAAGTGAGCTGTAGCATTCAGATCTTTTCATTTTGCCTTCACGGACTAACCTATAGGTTTCAAGAATTATGTCTTTTGAGACTGGGCTCTAGATTTCTGGTAGAACCTCCTCAACCTGAGCTTTGCTATGGCCTGCAGAGCTAGAACTCGGAATAGATCTACTCGCAGAGGGACCTTCACCGTGTTTTCTTTTTCTTTTGGTCCCAGCCCTATCTGATTGATCTTCAACTATAGGAGCCTTCCCAAGTAGTTCTTCTGGCCTTGGAGAAAACTGAGGAACAGGAACATCTGGATCAATTTCTAACTCAGGAAAAATCTGATTATGAAGCCACGTTGCTGTTTTGAAGGAATAAGCATTAACATCAGCAATTTGCTTCTGCACCCTAGAAGAGAACTGATCAAACTGTGATTTCCATGAGCTTTGAATAGCTGACACAGAGCTTTCCACTAAATCTGTCATTCTTTCCATTATAATGTCCTCCCCCTTTCTGACTTCTACAGATAGGGTTTGGAGAGTATCATCTTTGAAATTTCCGACTTCATCAACAATCCGGAATGTATTAGCTTCAGCCTTGTCAGACAGTGAGTCTTGAAGCTTTGTCATTGTAATAGTCTGAGCCAACACTGTGCCTACACCTTCAGTTGCATGTTCAATTGCTTTGCTCCCTAGGCTCATCAATTTAGAGAGATTTTCATAATTTGATTTGATTTTAGCTAACTCCCTACCAAGATCACTTTCAACTGAGGCAATCTTCCTGTGAACAGTTGTCAAAGAGTTCTCAAACTGTTCACTCTGCTTCTTGAGCATAGCTTCAATCTTTCCCAGAAGAGAATCTGCATCAAGGATTGGAGGGGAAGGATGAGAGGAAGGAAGAGTAACAGCAGGTGCGGCATCAGGAACATCATCAGGGAGCTCTTCAATCTCAAGAGAGTGAACCACATTGTCCTCTTCACAACCTAGCTCATCTGGAGCATTCCTGGTTGTGTCAAACTCTGACTCCCCCTCAACATGTACTAGGGGAGGGGATGATTCATGAATGGAATCATCATCTTCGTCTTCAAAAACAAAATCTGCACCAGACCCTGCCTGTTGGCCATTGGGACTGTGCACTTCAGATACTTCTTGTTGCAAATCCTTCTGAACATCTGAAACTCTGTCATCTGCCAAAGAAGTGTCTGCTTCAAGAACTGAGGGAGAAGAGGGGATGAACACATCCTTGTCAGAAGAAGGTATGTTCTCCTTAGCAGGAAAATCTGACACTATGACATCTGCTTGTACTGATGGAGAAGGAGGAGGTGATGGAACTGAATCTGGTAGAGGTGAAGATGGATCTGGCTGTGTCACTGATGAAATGAACGTTGTTGAAACTGATGAAGGTTGACCTTTAGCTTTGGAACGAATTGGCAGCTTGGCACGACTTGAAGCTTTAGAACGAATCCGTGAAGGAAGTGGAAATGATGTTACTTTAGGTACCTGACCTTCAGAAGATGGAACTGGAATTTCTGCTTCACTTGCAACTGCAGATTGATGAGTCTCCCCCTCAGAAGTAGCACTAGCCACTCCCGGCTTCTTGATTCGAATGTCCCATCTCTGCATGGAGATGCCATCGATCTTCTTAAGGTGATGGATAACTGCACCTTTGGACATGTCAAATATAGCAGGATTAAACTGATTCAGGAATAATGAGATGATCCGGGCAAAGTTTGGAGAATTAATGCAAGCCTTGATATTTTAGAATAAGATTGAGGCCCAATCTCTCTGTTTTCCTGACACAATTCCAATCACCAACTGAAATATTTCTTCAGACACGTGTCCTCGTGTGCCTGTCCTGCAGAAAAGAACCTTGGAAACAATGTCCACTAAAAGCTTGCCAGCATCGTTCATCTTGTGCCTCTTCACTGCAGCAAAATCTGAATCAAGACCACAGTACCTTGCTGTTCTCAACCAGTCAATTTCATTCAGCTCTGCTTCAGCTTCTATTTCAGACAGCTGCAAATACTTAGTAAGAGTCTTTGGAGAGACTTTGATTTTGATACCCTTAACAAATGAAATCAACATTCTTCCTTCCTTAATAGGCTTCACATTTATCAAGAACTCTTCAACCTCATCAAATAGCACCCGGCAAGGATGCTCAAGAACGAAAGTAAGACCGACGGCATCAAGCAAACAAAATAGGTTCTTGAAGTCATCGGATAAACTGGCGATACCTGAGCGAACGACCTCATTCCCGACGCCAATCTTTGGATGAGGAGTAGGAGCCATTAATGCGAGAGAGAGAGAGAATTGTCGAACGAGAGTGATGAAGCACCGAGAACCACGGAAGCACCGACCTGTCGCCGCTCGAGAAGAAGTCGAAAGGTCTTGGAGGTCTCGGAAATGATTTGCGTGAACATCAAGTTTTCGAGTTCTAATATATCTATACTATCTTGATTTGACGTTTAAGTGACATTTTGAAGAAAAATAAGAGAAAGAGCAGCGCGTACCTGACATTTGGAGTTCTTTAAAATACTTATGTCTCCGTTTAGGAAAGCGGATTTGACGTCCATTTGATATACAGTGAAACCCTTGAAAGCAGCATAAGCAAGGAAGAGTCTGATCGCTTCGAGCCTTGCTACTGGAGCGTACGTCTGATCGAAGTCGATACCTTCCTCTTGTCTGTATCCTTTAGCTACAAGTCTGGCTTTGTTCTTTATGATTGTTCCTTCTTCATCCAGCTTGTTTCTGTACACCCACTTTGTTCCAATGACATTTTTGTCTTTGGGTTTTGGAACAAGTGTCCATACCTTACAGCGTTTGAATTGATTTAATTCTTCTTCCATAGCAATTATCCAAGATGGATCTTCATTTGCCTCTTGGAATTTCTTTGGTTCGACCTGCGAAAGAAAACTCAAATGCATATTCTCGTTAATGGTACCTCGTCTTGTTCTTATTCCTTCATGAGGATCTCCTATGATCTGATCAACTGGATGATCCCTCATGTGTCGTAGCCCGAGGTTCCTTGCATGATTTGGACCGATAGGACTTTCTTCTACTGTTGGAGTATCTTCCTCCACTTGGATTGGCTCTTCATCCGGATGATCTTCTTCATAGGTAGTTATTGGGGGAATCTTGATGAAGTGTTGGGAATTTTCTTCAACTGGCTGATCCAAGCTTAAGTCCTGCAGCTTTGAACCTGTGTCTATAGAAGAAATGCTAGAGGAGCTGCCTTGTAGCATGCTCGTCTCATCAAATACAACATTAATAGATTCTTCTACCACTAGGGTTTTCTTATTAAAAACTCTATATGCCCTACTATGGCTACTATAACCTACAAAAGTACCTTCAAAGCTCTTTTCACTAAACTTAGTTTTGTAATGCTTTCCATTGTTTAGCACAAAGCATTTACTACCAAAGATTCAAAAATAAGAAATGGTCGGTTTCTTGCCCTTTAGAAGTTCATAAGGAGTCTTTTCATGGTTTTTATTTATTAGTGCTCTGTTTTGCACATGGCATGCAGTATTGACAGCTTCAGCCCAGAAATATTCAGGTAGTGAAGAGTCACTCAACATGGTTCTGCAAGCCTCAATAAGTGTTCTATTCTTTCTCTCAGCTACTCCATTTTGTTGTGGAGTTCGAGGAGAGGAAAACTCATGAAAGATACCAAGGCTTTCACAAAATTCTATCATGGCTCCAGATTCAAATTCTGTACCATGGTCACTTCTGATTTTGACCACCGAACAGTTAAATTCATTCTGGACTTGCCTGACAAAGCTAGTAAAAGTGTCAAAGGTATCTGACTTGTGTTTCAGAAAGAATACCCAGGCAAAACGAGAGTAATCATCTACAATAACCAATGTGTAAGACTTTCCTCCTAAACTCCTAATTTGCAAAGGACCAAACAAATCCATATGGAGCAGGTATAAACACCTGGTTGAATCTTTGCCAATAATGCTCTTGAAGGTAGCTCTTGTTTGCTTGCCTTTTACACATGCATGACAAGGTCTATCTTTAACGCACTTAACATCTGGTGCATCGTGCACTAAGTTTTGAGAAAACAATTTATTAATAGTTTTGAGATTTATATGTGCTAATCTCTTATGCCATTGGTCAACAAGAGATGCACTATCTTTAGCTAAAAGACACACATGTGTAGAAGATGATATACAAAGAAAATTTAAACAAAATATGTTTCTACAGCGAATGCCTGATAAAATCGTTTCATGATTTTCAGCCGACTTTATCAGACACTTATCTTTATGAAAATCAACAATGTATCCTTTATCACAAAGTTGACTTATGCTTATCAGATTATGTTGTAATCCTTCCACATAAGCTACATCAGAAAACGATACATTACCATTAGAAATCATACCATAGCCTTTAGTTATTCCTCTGTCTGAACCGCCAAAAATAACTTTTGGACCGTTCGCAACTGGAATGTAGTTTTGTAAAAGGCTTCTTGTCCCGGTCATATGCCGAGAGCATCCACTGTCCAAGTACCAGATAGGATTTTTATTGGCCTTTGAACATACCTGCAAAAACAGATTATTTTGCCTTAGGAGCCCAAACAGATTTGGGTCCTTGGTCCCTTGTCAGTTGAGCACCACGATGAATGTTAACATTGCGAGTGGTCTGCCTTGCAAGGTTCACTTGTGGTCTCCTAGTATACGTTGTGTTGAACCAACAATCAACGGCAAAGTGACCAATTTTGCCGCAGCACCAACAGTCGAATCTGTTGTACCTTCTTTTTACACTCTCCTGCTTAACTTTTTGAACGTTAGCTCTTGCAGGAGCAGTCCTTCTAGATGAGGATGCCTCATGGGGGCAGCACACACAAGGTGGTACTGTCTTCTTCGGCTTTGGTGCAACAACCTTCACTTTTGGTGCTTTCTTAGCACTCGGACCATGAACAAATGGACCGTACCCTTTCCGATTAATCTCTTGATAGGGTGCTTGAAAAGCACTATCACCAAAGTTTCGGGGAGGAGCCCATTCCTTATGATCATTCACAGGCGCAAAAGGAATTGATCGTGTGAAATGACCATAGGAACTCTCCATATCATAAGCATTCGTAGGGAATATAACTCTCTTGAATGCTACAGGCTCTTGATGAGCTTTCCCTTTTTCTTTGGTGGTAGCTTTCTTAGCAACTAAACCATTCTTCTTAGCAATTGTGTTTTTAGAAGAATTGCTAGTACTAGCTTCATGCCCTATACCGCTTCCTTTTGCCTTAGTGGTAAAAGTACCAATAATTGGCAGAACAGTTTTAGGTTGAGAGAAAGCTTCAACCAACTTCTTCTCAGCCGCAAGCTGTTCCTCCAAGACTTTTATCGAATGATCTCTCAGGGCAAGAGTCTCTTCCGAGCTTTTGATCTTGTCTTTCAAAGCTTGGACTTCCTCTTTGAGAGAAGAAAGTTCTTCAACTTCTTTTCTCAAGTTAGATTCCACCTCCTTGAGAGCCATGATCTCCTTACCTTGAGTTTTGACGACCTTTCGGCACTTGTCAAAGCCTTTGAGCATTTTGGTATATTGAGACATAAGCTCAGATTCATCGTCTGAGGGGTTATCCTTTTGTTCAGCCGAAGCATAATCAGAATCAGATAGGATAGTGTGATCATTTACCTTTCCGGTGTACGGGGGTGCTTCTTCATCATCAGACATGGCCATCAGGCCGAAGTAAGCTTCTTCTTCATCACTCGACTCATCGGAGTCACTGTCGCTCAGAGTTTTGGCTTTCTTAGCGACGAAACTTCTATCTGATTTCTTCTTTCCGTGGATGGATTTCTTGTCTTCTTTTCTTCCACTTTCTTTCTTCTTGTAGGGACACTCAGCAATTATGTGCCCTGACTTATTACAACAGTAGCAAATAATGTCAGAAGAAGAATGTTTGTTCTGTTTGGATTTATACCTGTCATTATTGCTTGAGCCCTTCCTGTGATAGTCGCCATCACGATGAGAATGTTTATGATCCGAGGAAGACGTCTTGTTGTTCATGTGCCTTCGTTTGTTCAGCAGTTTCTTAAACTGACGGGAAATCAAAGAGAACTCCCCATCAGACAGTTCGGAACAGGAGGAGCTGGCTTCCGATTCTTCTTCATTATCAGATTCCTTTTCTCTGATCAGTATCATGGCTTTGCTCTTCTTTGAACTCTCTGCCTTCAAGGCTAAGGTTCTTTCTTTGCTTGAAGCTCGATTTACATCCTCTTCAGACTTTCAGATGTTCATTTGCAGTTCATGAGACAACAGCTTTCCGAACAGATTCTGAGGTTCTAGACTGGGCAATTTTCCAAACTCTCTAATAGCAAAAATCTTGCTATCCCAGTCTTTCATTAGGGAACGCAAGAATTTGTCATTTAGTTCACCGTTTGTGAACTCCCTGTCGTAGTTCCTCAGACCATTGACTATCTTGAAGAATCTTTCGCACGCATCAGCAATGCACTCCTTCTTATTCTGCTTAAACGCCTCGTACTCTTGATTAAGTAGAGACCTTCTATCTTCTCTTACCTCGTCAGTACCTTCCATTAGAACAATTAAGGATGTCCACATCTCTTTGGCTGATTTGCAGTGGATTAAGTTTTGCAACATTGAATCGTCCACTGCACTAGCAATTATGTTCTTAGCCTTCTTGTCAAGAGCAACAAGAGCTATCTCATCCTTATTCAAATCCATCATTTTCTTAGGTATCTGAACAGTAGGATTTGTTGACAAAACGGTCATGGGCACATGGGGACCTTCTTCCACGACTTGGAAGATTCTGGGATCTGCAGCTTCCATATAAAAACGGACTCTTTCCTTCCACATAGGAAAGTTGGCCTTAGTGCAGATGGGCAGTTTCAGAGAGGATTCCTTGACTCTATCCATGGCTTGCTAGCAACTAGAAGGATGGACCCTGTTCAAGGTGTTAACCTAGCAACGAACATCGACCCTTTGATACCAATTGAAGTATCTAGTTGCCTACCTAAATCACCTAGAGGGGGGTGAATAGGTGATCTCTACGTCTTTTGCGGAATTAAGAATTAAACGTAAAGCACAGCACACAAAATAAATCACAGCCACAGATAACACCAGGAATTTATAGTGGTTCCCCGTACTTGGGTACTCCACTGCCGGCCTCACCAATATAGCACCATAGCTAGACTTGACTACTCACTAAATCTCGGATCAGAATGATCCTACAAACTCGGAGTCAAACTCCTACAATCTCAGAGAGAACCTCTCTTACAACTCAGAGAAAAACTTCTCCTACAACTCGAAGAACAATCTCTCCTACAGCTCGGAGATAACAACTCCTACAATAGATGATAAAAGGTTTTGAACAATAAGATACCAGATCTGAATAACAGAGGCGTTTTCTTCCTTCTTCTTGAATGGCTTTAGAGAACGATGAGGAAGAACAACGATCCTTCAAATCTGTCTTTGGCAATCCGAAACGATCCAATAGAGGTTGTAGAATCAGAACACGGATCGATCAAATCCTTCTTTGATAGAAATCAGCAACTCAAATGAGTAGATCGATCTTCAATCGTAGGCGACAGCGAGGCGGCGCTTTTCTCGTTCTTTTAGATCAGGAAAGAAAATTAGGGTTTGAGAACGATTCGAAAAACTTGTTGGAAATAACCCAAGAGCGATCCTATATATAGAGGGCAATGATTAAGGGTTAAATCGACCTTAAACGCACTCAATATAGCCGTTAGGATCAGGAAGGAGCGTCTACGAACCGTCAAGAACAGAGGAAACAAATTAGAAAATAACGGACAGAATTCTCGAGACAAAAGGGATCTCTCGAGAACTAACGGATCTCTCGAGATATGAAACAAAGAGAGCAGGAAAGGGATGTCTCGGGAACTCGATGATCTCTCGAGACATTACAAAGATTTCGGTCTTAAGGACTCTCGAGACAAGCTTGATCTCTCGAGTCATCAAGAACAGAAATACCGAGATCAACAGAACTTGCTTCTCGAGACATTAAACGACTCTCGAGACATGCTTGATCTCTCGAGATATATCCTTAGAAAAATTTATATTCATTTACTCCTTTTCTTCTCTTGAACACTTGCTGCAACCGCACTCCAAAGTCTTCAAGAGTCTTGAAGATGAAGTGTACCCCAATAGAGAGATCACACATGAGTCATCACCATGTTTCATATAATGAGGAATTACATTGTATGAAACTGTGTTTGCAGACCCATTGTGACCTGACATTGATTTACACTTAGCAATGATAATCTGCAAGACAATACTGGAAAAGCATATCAAATACAAATGCAATTCAATCTTAGTTCATGGGCGACTTCTCACAAATCAAGGTAATTGTGAATACAATTCCCAACAGTTATAAATGAAAGTGAAATTCCTCAACGAAATCTGCATTTAATCCCTCATGTCCATCAAATTCATCCAGTCCAATCAATTCGTCAATTAAAACACCCTCTATCAAAGATTCCTGGAAATTACTATCCTCAAACTCTAGTAAATGTTTTTTTGGAAGCTCTTCCTGCTTGTGTCTGGTTCTGAACTTTCGGTTGATGGCTCTCTTTTTTGGTGCAACTATTGCTTTCCTTTGTTGAACTCTTGCATCGTACCAGCCAAGAAGAAAGTTGAGGACAAGATTAGCTCAAATGCAAAGTTGCGAGGGTAGATTTCCGACTACTTTTTTCGGATAAAACTAATGTTTTGGTAGATTTCTTCGATGTTTAACTGGATTCATGCCTTTGCATTTGACTGAATTGGGCGCCCAATTATTTCTCTCTATCCCCAAGCTTATGATTGATGCTAGCGATTAGCCACGATTGAGTTAACCATAATGCCTAAACACAACCCTCTAACGATTTATGTTTTGTAGAAAAGTTATATATTGGACTGATTTAACTGTAGAAATTTTATGTGAATTATGGGTGAACTTCTTAATAGACAACACAGTTAATCAAAGTGTTCAGTTTTGTTGTGTTAGAATTGTGAGTGGTTTCATTGTGTCTAATTAAACGTAGCTAACTTTTTATTATGTTTGGGCACCCCGTTCGCTGTTTTTCAGCGAATTGGGCCCCAGTTCGCTGTTTTTGTCTACTCTTATTTTCAAGCTCTCAAAAGTCATGATCTTTGATGACGTGTAAATTTGAATGATGATGCCTTATTTTTCTTTTACTTTGTGTACATTTGTGTGCATGGGTACACGACTTCATAAAATATTATTCTTGTACTTTATGTATATATGTTTGTGCAAATGCTTATAATTAATATGCAAATTTGTTAAGTTTTTTTTGCATTGTAGATCAAGGATAATAGAGAGATACCAGTGCCTCGTGAAAAAATGTTTACTCGCACTCATAGAACAAACAAAGGGAAAAGGGCCTTTTGCAGATGATAAATCAAATAGAGCATATGTAAGTTTTTCATTTATTATTTTTTGAAGAAATTACAATTTATTCATATTATTAATTATATTTCAATTTATTTTTAGGAGATTTATACCTCAAAGCTAAACGGGAAGCAATCTCAGAGCATTTTATCTTCTCTCAAGGTTCATGCATATATTATCCTGAATTGTGGGTTGAGGCATCAGGTTGTCTAAGAAATGGGCGTTGTTATGAATTTGGTAATTCATATAGTGAAAATATGACTTTCTCCGGTACTAGCTCAATTAGCGGCTTACAAGTTAAAAATGACAAGTACATGGATCGTATTAAAGATTTAGAGAATCAACAAATGAAGATGAATAATAATTTTGAACGAAGAGTTGATGAGGTTGTGCAAAATATTGTTAAGAATGTTGTTTCTACTGCTCTAGAGATGCATGATATTTATCAATGTCATCAATTTTCTTCCGGGCAGTTTCCTTCTCCAGGATTATATAGTTCTTCGGGTCATTTCTCTGCTCCAGGTCCTGGCTATTTTTCAGCTGCAGCATGGCTACTATACTTCTCATGACTATTTTCCAGTACCAAATCATCATCCTCATGCTCAATATCAAGTTGAAAGTCATGCTCATTCTCCCACTCAACGCCAACCATTTGAAAATCGTCATTCTTCAGATCCACAAATTACTCAATCATATATAGTCTTTGATTTTGTTATATTTATGTTGTGTTTGGGGTTTCAATTCTATGTTAGATCAATTTACTTTTGATTATATCATTTTTTTTGTTATGCAGATGTATTGATGTTTTGGTTATATTAAACTTTGGTCATGATGCATGGAAGTTTAATGTGTTGGGTTTTTCTAGAACCATACATCAAATGTAGGCGCAGCGGAAATGAAGAGAAATAACCCAAAAGACTTTGGATCGGCCATGAATGTTGAATCAAGAAGTTAATCAAAATGCTAGGTATGAAATTACCTTTGCGGGATTGGATCAAATCCAACCTAGATGCTCCACGAGTTGATTCCTGTCGTCGGCTATGCGAGTCCTCACGTAGAATAATATCTACGTCTCTACAGTGATCCACACGAGCCGGGAGAAGAATGACTGCACCTTGAACTTCCACGAACTGCTAGGTTCGCTCCAGGAAGAACACACACGGCGACGATCGCCGGAGATGAGGTCGGCGGACGCGATTCAGAGACGGCGGAACACTTCCGTCGGCTAGGGTTCGTAAGGCGAGAGCGGAACTCCTTCCGTCGGCTTTTCTTTTCGTTCGTCCTAAGAACCCTAAAACGAAGTCCTATTTATACCCAAAGGATAAACAGCTTCTAGAAGAATCGCTATCCGCAGACCACACAGCAGAATAAGGGCTTCTGTTACAATTCGTCGGAATTCCACGGAAGATCATTCGTCGAGATTTCACGGGACAATCCGACGAATCCGACGAATCAGATCAGACGACAACATTTGCCGAGAAAATGATCTCTGTAACAATTCGTCGAGTCTTCACGGGACAACCCGACGAATCCCGACGAATCCAGACAGACGACAACATTTTGCCGACTGAAGGGTTTCTGTAATAATTCGTCGAGTGTTCACGGGACAATCCGACAAATCCCGACGAATCCGACGAATTCTATCCGTGTAAACCCGACGAATTCAGACAGACACAACCTGCTGGATTTTCCCATTCTATATATGGTGATTGGTAACATTTACCAACACAGTCAATCTACCAACTTCTCCACATGCTCTTATGTGCGACCCTGCAGGCTCATATCGCGTTGGCAGTGAGATTACATGTTTGACCACTTCTAGATCACAATGGCAACTCCAACAGTCTCCCACTTGATCTTGAAAGTATCAAACCAAAAACCTCACAAACAATGAGCGGCATCTAGCAATGCATCATTGCTCCCCAAGCAATAAGAGTTCATAACTCATAAGCCTTTATGACCAATGTTCCAGCGTTGTCTTTGTCCCTTTGTCCCTTACATCCGGAAAGAACTAGAGGCATGGACCGTGTCACCCTCATAATAGCTCAATCCAAGTTTCTTGATCTAGAACGGACTTCCAGAGAATGGTGAGCCCAATATCACATATTGGCTCAACCAAGCATGGCCATGCATTTCTCAGTCCAATTCCATCAAGGGGCCCATGGATGCAACTCCTGTTAGATAGGAGGACAAATCCCATATCTGCTCACACCCAAACACCCAAATGATTCGTAACGTACCCAACGACCACCCTTATCATCAACCTTCTTCAAGGAAGACTTTAGATGACATCAAAGCACGCTCTTCCTCACTCGGTGAATGCTGTGACTTCAGGTCAAAGGACCACAACACCATTGTCAAATGAGACCTACTTGTGACACTTTTAAGTAACAATCCACAAAGTAGTCTCAGGTTGGGTCTGTCCAGTACAACTTGTTCACTAACAAGTACCCACGTGATGACTTGATATCACAATATCATGACCTGTGAGAACCGGTCATCAGTCAACACACATGCTAGTCTTAATGTATCATCATCACCCTTAGCTTCTACGATGATACCTCGACCAGGGACCTTTTAAGAATGAAGCTTCGAAATCATAGGCTCTCACATTCAAGTCTCGTACTTGATGTCCTATGGAAGCGAACATTCTAAGGGTATTTATCACGAATTTTATTCTATCATATAGAAACAGTATATCGTAATAAAAGAACTTGCCATTAATCGTAAAAAGAAATAATTGGTACACAATTCATCATATGAATAAATTTTAAACAGCCAACAGAATATTTATTTTACATGCAACCCACAAGACTCCCACTAGAGTTGATCATTCAAGTATCGTATACCCATTGATCTAGTATGACCATCATGCTTTCTCTGCGCGAGAGGCTTTGTCAGTGGATCTGCAATATTCTCCTCAGTCGGCACTCTGCAAATGTTCACATCTCCTCGTTCGACAATCTCACGAATAAGATGGAACCGCCGAAGTATGTGCTTGGAGCGCTGATGGGATCTAGGTTTCTTAGATTGTGCAATTGCACCATTGTTATCACAGTAGAGAACTACGGGACCAACAATGCTAGGAACTACATCTAGCTCGCCGAGGAATTTCCTAATCCATACAGCCTCCTTCGCTGCATTAGCTGCAGCGATATACTCGGCCTCAGTTGTAGAATCAGCAACTGTCTCTTGCTTGGAACTCTTCCAGCTCACAGCTCCTCCATTCAGGCAAAACACAAACCCTGACTGAGACTTTGAATCATCCCTATCAGTTTGGAAGCTGGCATCCGTGTAACCACTTACAACGAGCTCTTCCTTTCCACCATACACCAAGAATACATCCTTAGTCCTTCTCAAGTACTTCAGGATATTCTTTACGGCTATCCAGTGACATTCACCGGGATCAGACTGATACCTGCTATTCATGCTCAAAGCAAAAGAGACATCGGGTCGAGTACATAACATTGCATACATGATTGACCCAATTGCCGAAGCATATGGAATCGACTTCATGTGGTCCTTATCTTCGCAAGATTTTGGACACTGGTCCTTAGAGAGATTCACACCATGAGATATGGGCAAAAATCCTTTCTTGGACTCAAGCATGTTGAACCGCTTCAACACCTTGTCAATGTACGTACTCTGGGTCAAACCCAGCAACTTCTTCGATCTATCTCTATAGATCTTAATACCGAGTATGTAAGTCGCTTCACCCAAGTCCTTCATAGAAAAGCAGTTCCCTAGGTTGTTCTTAACAACTTTCAGGGTAGGTATGTCATTCCCGATCAGCAGAATGTCATCTACATTCAATATCAGGAAGACAACAATGCTCCCACTGATTCGCTTGTAAACACACGGTTCATCTTCATTCTTGACAAAACCAAACTCTTTGATCTTCTCATCAAAACGAAGATTCCAACTTCTAGAGGCTTGTTTCAATCCATAGATGGACTTATTCAGCTTGCATATTTTAGTGGCTTCATTTGGGGATACAAAACCCTCGGGTTGTGTCATGTACACTTCCTCAAGGAGGTTTCCATTTAGGAAAGCCGTTTTGACATCCATCTGCCAGATCTCGTAGTCATAATACGCAACAATAGCAAGCAATATCCTAATGGACTTTACCATGGCAACAGGGGAAAAGGTCTCATCATAGTCAACACCATGAATTTGCTTGAAACCCTTAGCCACCAGTCGCCCTTTGAATGTCTGTACATTCCCATCCATGTCGGTCTTCTTCTTGAAGACCCACTTGCACCCTATGGGTCGTACCCCTTCAGGTGGTTCCACCAAGTTCCAAACTTGGTTTATATACATGGAGTCCATTTCGGATTTCATAGCCTCAAGCCATTTGTCGGAGTCCGGTCCATTCATAGCCTCTTGGTAGGTTGCTGGTTCATCATCATGATCCATAAGCAACACATTACCTATTTGAGACACGAGAAATCCATATCTCTCAGGCTCAAATCTTGGTCTACCAGATCTACGTAGGACTTGTGTTTCGTGAGCAGGTTCTCTAGCTACAACATCTTGTAGTCCTGGCTCAGAATCCAACTCTGGTTCATTCACTATTTGTGGTTCTTGAACTTCTTCAAGTTCTACCTTTTGCGTCTTTCTTGATAAGAACTCTTTCTCCAAGAAGACACCCGTCCTTGCGACAAACACTTTGCCCTCAGACGGCAGGTAAAAGTAATATCCCTTCGTTTCCTTAGGATATCCCACCAGATAACACTTATCTGATTTGGGTGCCAGCTTGTCAGGCATTTGACGTCGTACGTATGCCTCACAGCCCCAAATTTTAATGAACGACATACTAGGACGCTTCCCAGTCCATATCTCATATGGTGTCTTTAGAACCGTTTTCGTCGGAGCGCGATTCAGTGTTATTGCAGCAGTCTCTAAAGCAAAACCCCAAAAGGAAACAGGCAAGTCTGCATGACTCATCATCGACCGTACCATGTCTAACAAAGTACGATTTCTCCTCTCAGACACACCATTATGCTGCGGTGTCCTAGGTGGAGTGAGCTATGATACAATACCACACTCTTTCAGATGATCACGGAACTCATGACTCAGGTATTCGCCACCTCGATCAGATCGGAGTGCCTTAACCTTTTTACCCAATTGGTTCTCCACTTCATTCTTAAACTCTTTGAACTTTTCAAAGGTTTCGGATTTGCACTTCATAAGATACACGTATCCGTATCTACTGAAATCATCAGTAAATGTAACGAAGTAGAAATACCCACCTCTAGCCATAGAACTCATGGGTCCGCATACATCACTATGTACAATACCCAAGAGATCCTCAGCCCTCTCAGTATAACCAGTGAAAGGGGCTTTAGTCATCTTGCCTAATAAACAAGACTCACATCGCTCAAATGATTCATAATCAAATGAGTCCAATAGTCCATCTTTATGGAGCTTGGATATGCGCTTCTCATTTATATGGCCCAAACGACAATGCCAGAGATATGTAGGATTTGAGTCATTTGTTCTTAGTCTTTTATTATTATCTACATTATAGATCGGATGGTCCAGGTTCAAAACATAAAGACCATTAAACAATTGAGCTACAGCATAACAAACATCATTCTTAAATATAGAACAACAATTGTTCTTAATTATAAAAGAAAATCCAATCATGTCTAAGCATGAAATGGATATAATGTTTCTAGTTATGGCCGGAACATAATAACAATTATCAAGTTCTATTACAAGCCCACTGGGCAAAGAAAGACGGTAAACCCCTACGGCTACAGCAGCAACTCTTGCTCCATTACCGACACGCAGGTCCACCTCTCCTTTACTCAGCAATCTCCTCCTTCCTAGTTCCTGCACATTTGTACAAATGTGAGAACCACATCCGGTATCCAATACCCAAGATGAAGGAGCAGAAAGGTTTATCTCTATAACATAAATATCCGAAGCGGAAGTCATACCTCCCTTCATTTTCTGCAGACCCTCAATGTACGAAGGACAATTCCTCCTCCAATGACCAGCCTTGCCACAGTGGTGGCATTTTCCTTCCTTCACGGTGCTCTTCTTTTTCAGCGCAGAAGATTTGGGCTCAAGATGTGACTTAGGTCCCACCTTCGTCTTCTTGAAGCCCTTGGCCTTACCCTTGCCTTTATGTACCATCAATATGGGACTAGCAGGCTTGACCTTCTTCATGTTTATTTCGGCAGTTCGCAACATGCCTAGGAGCTCGGGCAGTGTCTTGTCTATTTCATTCATGTTATAGTTCAAGACGAACTGCTCATAACTATCCGGCAACGATTGCAGGATAAGATCTGTGGCCAACTCTTGACCCAGAGGAAAACCCAGTCTCTCCAGGTTCTCTATATACCCAATCATCTTGAGTACGTGAGTACCAACTGAGTCTCGAGCTCCCATTTTGCACTGAAATAAGGCCTTCGTGACATCGAACCTCTCTTGACGAGCTTGCCCTTGAAACATTTTCTTTAGGTGCTCGTCAATCTCCTTGCACCCCATGTTCTCGTGTTGCTTCTGAAGCTCAGAGTTCATGGTGGCAAGCATAAGGCACTCGACGTCTAAGGCGTCATCGGTATACTTCTTATAAGCATCCTTATCAACACGGGACGAGTTCCCGGTCGGCACCTCGGGGGCTTCTTCTTCCAAGACGTAGAGCTTTCGCTCTTGCCTGAGAACAATTCTCAGGTTCCTATACCAGTCCATGTAATTCGTCCCACTAAGCTTGTCCTTCTCAAGGATAGCTCTCAGGGACAAGGTGGAATGTGAACCACTTGCCATGGAATTCTACAAGAATTCATGCAGAATTTAATTAGTACCAAAATTCCAAAATACAATTTATTTTAATTTGGACTTCAATTAAATACTCCCACTATTTTATTCAAATTGATGGCCCTCACTATCAATTCGGAGAGTCCATTGCGAGCTACTCTCTTAGTGGACAAGATCCGTATTTCACCAACACCACGAGTCCGCTTTGGCGTTCCTCTCATAATGCGGTTATTTAGGTAGGCAACGCTTGCCAATTGCATCCTCATGCAATTCTTGTATGGCTGGTGAATAACTCCTTATTCGCATCCATCATATGGTGCATGCCAACCCTATGCCTCTAGGCACTCAACCTTTGAGGTCACCTAGTTAAGTTAGACCCGATGACGACAGTGGGATATCACAATTATCCGCTCGCACCCTTACCAAGATAGATTAATGCACCTTGCTTTGGCAAGCCCACACTTCATCGATCGAGGCAGGAAGAGTGTCATCCATCAGAAGGCATCCGAACACTTAATATTTGATGAAGGGAATTTTAAAGATAGGTTAACACTTAACCATGATCAACATTTGATCAATGTGCACATCCACAGAAAAACAAGCTTTCTAAAATCCTCATGCATCCCTTATGTGCACTACATAAGACTATCAACCTTTGATAGACGAAAGGGCTAAATCTGGACATTTAGAACTCTTCCAAATCTTCAGATTTACATGCATTGGACAAAGGCAAAGACAACTCGACTTAAAGCAGTAGACAAGCTCGTCTCTCATCGTTGGATTCAAAATCCAAAACAAAACAAGGGTTCATTAACCACTTGAGGGACGGTTACTGCTAAGGAGACAATAATTTCTAACAATTAGAAATTACCACGAAATCCCAGACGTTCCTGGCGGGGTTCCAAGGGGCCGCGCCCCTGGCGGTGGTCTCGCTGACCGATCAGCGAGCGGGGTCAAGGGGCAGAGCCCTTGCGGGGTGCGGGGCAGAGCCCCGACCAAAATTTTTGAAATCCCACCACCAGAAACCACACAAAATCACATCAAATGTGATATTCCAAGAAGAAATCTTGACATTTAGAACGCTTCCAAATACCTAGATTTGCACGTACTGGAATAGCCTAACTTCTGAAACAACATTCATGACCAGAACCTGGCTCTGATACCACTGTTGGGTTTTTCTAGAACCATACATCAAATGTAGGCGCAGCGGAAATGAAGAGAAATAACCCAAAAGACTTTGGATCGGCCATGAATGTTGAATCAAGAAGTTAATCAAAATGCTAGGTATGAAATTACCTTTGCGGGATTGGATCAAATCCAACCTAGATGCTCCACGAGTTGATTCCTGTCGTCGGCTATGCGAGTCCTCACGTAGAATAATATCTACGTCTCTACAGTGATCCACACGAGCCGGGAGAAGAATGACTGCACCTTGAACTTCCACGAACTGCTAGGTTCGCTCCAGGAAGAACACACACGGCGATGATCGCCGGAGAGGAGGTCGGCGGACGCGATTCAGAGACGGCGGAACACTTCCGTCGGCTAGGGTTCGTAAGGCGAGAGCGGAACTCCTTCCGTCGGCTTTTCTTTTCGTTCGTCCTAAGAACCCTAAAACGAAGTCCTATTTATACCCAAAGGATAAACAGCTTCTAGAAGAATCGCTATCCGCAGACCACACAGCAGAATAAGGGCTTCTGTTACAATTCGTCGGAATTCCACGGAAGATCATTCGTCGAGATTTCACGGGACAATCCGACGAATCCGACGAATCAGATCAGACGACAACATTTGCCGAGAAAATGATCTCTGTAACAATTCGTCGAGTCTTCACGGGACAACCCGACGAATCCCGACGAATCCAGACAGACGACAACATTTTGCCGACTGAAGGGTTTCTGTAATAATTCGTCGAGTGTTCACGGGACAATCCGACGAATCCCGACGAATCCGACGAATTCTATCCGTGTAAACCCGACGAATTCAGACAGCAACAACCTGCTGGATTTCCCCATTCTATATATGGTGATTGGTAACATTTACCAACACAGTCAATCTACCAACTTCTCCACATGCTCTTATGTGCGACCCTGCAGGCTCATATCGCGTTGACAGTGAGATTACATGTTTGACCACTTCTAGATCACAATGGCAACTCCAACATAATGACGTATACATGAAAGTTTGATGATATATGTAATTAGTTTGTTGATGTATCTAAGCAAGTTTCATGGCATATTAAAGTTTGTTAATATATGAAAGTTTGCTTATATGATCTTGATATTGGGTATGCATGATATATATTTGATCATGTATGTCTTTTAATTATAATACATGTTATTAAAAATTTGTGTGTTGCTTTGATCAAAATTGTATTGCTATTAATTAATTTTTCAATTTGGCATAATCAAAAATAAAATTAATTTAAAATTATGTGTTATATAATGTTACTATTAAAATAAAATTGACCCCATATATTTATATTGCTAATTGATTCAAAATAAATAATTTTTCATAAATTTATCCACCAATAATGTATTATTAATATATTTATTTCTAATATTTGACATTTATTAGCATTAAAATCTGCCACAATTATAAATGCTAGCTAATTTTAGAATCAAAATTATTTGATAGTGATTAACAATGAATTTTTTGTAGGTATTATACCATGCTAAATTAGAAAGCAATATATTCCGTGCTAAAATTTTCTTGCAAAACAGCAAGGAAAAACATCCTTGCTGAATTTAGCTAAACTCAATTTAGAAAGGAAAAAAGTTTTGTTACTGAATCCCTTGTTAATATAAATTATCAACGAATTTTATGATTTAGCAAAAGACTATTCTTCTAGCTAATAAAAGTTTTTGTTGTAGTGCTTTTATCAACCGGGGCAGGAGTAATATAACAATCTAGCGAGCTCAATAGCTATAACCTCCTTGTCATTACAAAGATCTCATTGTACAACCTTTCATTTTGATTTAATTCTTGGCATAAATCACATCGGACTTGAATTCAATTTTCACGCATGTTCAAAGCAACACTTATTACTCTCTATCCGTAGTGACCATCACCTATCATGTCAATGAAATCAATAATATGTGTTGACATGTATGACAACATTTGTGTTCGGACGCTCTTAAGCAAACTGTTTCTTGTGTGAATAACCCATCATGCATCTCTCTTCATATTTATCTTCAATGGCTCTTTTTATGTTGCTTGATGATCAAGCATCAAAACATGTTCAAAATGAGAAGGATTTCATTTTGTTGATTTGTAATCATCCACTATTTTTTTCAAACTTCCTTTTGGGCGTCCCCTCAACTTCGTTGACATTTTTAGTTCTTGAGTTTGACTTAATGGTGGATTAACTATTTCACGGAGCTTTCTTTTCCGTTCTTTTCTTTGTAGATCACTACTTCTCTTATATCTTTCTAAGAGCCCTTTAATGTCATTATCAAGATCATTTACTTATGTATCTTCTACTTTAGTTTCATGCAAAGATAAGTGTCTCTAATACTTATGTACTATCCAACATTAAAACCATTGATGTACGTAAACAACTCATGTGCACACGATAATCAAAAAGTACATCTAACTTGCATAGTAGAGAGAGGTTCACTACCATTGAGAAAGAGAATAAAGTGTGTGTGGGGGGGGGGGGAGATTAAAGTGGGTCTGCATTCCTTTCCAGGAGCAATAGAGCTTAGGATAAGAAAAAATCTCATATGAGAAGGCTGGCTAGAAATTGCTTGTCAAAATACTAGGAAGAAGACCCCACAGGTCTCGAGTTTTTTCTTAAATAAAAGGATGCATGCATTTTCAGGTTCAAATTGATACACTTTAGAAGAAAGTACTTCTTTCTTAATAAGTTCTAAAACAAAAACAGAAACATTACCAACTAGCTCGGTGTATAACAAACCTTTAAAGCACATTGTCACGATGCTAAGTTTAGCTAACTCATTTCGTGACCATTGTTCAAGATTACTCTGGATGTGTTGAGAATATTCTAGAATATTGGAGAAAGATCACACTTGGGAAATATGGAAGAGCATGGAAGAGTGTGGAAGAATCTAGTCACTTCCATGTATGGAGAAATCTAGATTCTTCTCGAGTTTGGAGGGAAAAGGGGGATGAGGCCTATATAAGAGGAGGACCTCTCCCCATTTGGGAGCATCCAAGGTTTTGGTGTGTGTTGTGATAGCGAGACTCCTCTTGTAAGGGTTGAGTGCTTGCGGGCTTTGAGTGTTGGGCATTGTTGTATGTCTTGATCCTTTTGTATGTCCCGCTCAACTGTCTTTCAAACTGTCTTGTAATTTCATTCAGAAGTACAATCAAAGGTTTCCTCTTTACTCTGATTTTTTATTGAAGCTAGGATTACTTGGTTAGCTTAAGTTGGTGGAAATACTAGCCAAGTGTCGCACGCACTTAGTGTTGAAATACTAAGTCCATGACAGTTGGTATCAGAGCGAGGTTCTACATATCGTGCTGCAACAAAGACGAATATGGTCGGGGAAGAAGAATACCATATTGAGGAGGAACGAGGTAGGGATACTACCCAACAAACTAGCAAGAAGAAGCGGGACCAAAGCCGGGTTCGAGAAGAGAGCCACTTGGCGCTAGCTATGGAGGACTGGGAGAAACGCGTGGAAGTCATGGAAATCAATAGCCGTACGATGTGTAAAGAGTGGGAAGCCATTCGTGTGGAGCTAAAGAAGAGACTCCAATATGCATTTGATGACAATGCCACATTACATACACACATCGACGAGTTGGAGGAGGAACTAGCCATATGCAAGAAGGTTATCGCCAATGGAAGTGTCAGCACCACCACTGCCATTCCTAGAGTGGACATTCCAAGACCAGATTCATTCTTGGGCAAGCGGGATGCCAAAAAAGTTGAGAACTTCTTATGGAAGATTGAGAACTATTTTGAGGGTTATCAGCTACGCGATTATGCAACCAAGGTACGTACTGCTTCACAATTTCTTGATGACAATGCTGCACTATGGTGGCGAAGGAGGCAGACAGATGCCGTGAAAGGATTATGTCGATTGGACACATGAGAGGAGTTCAAGAAGGAGCTTAAACTACACTTCTACCCGGAGAATGTTGCATATCTTGCACGAAAGAGGCTAAGGGAGTTGAGACAAAAACGAACAATAGCGGAATATGTGAGCGAGTTCACAACACTTATGTTGCAAATCCCTGACGGAGGACGCGAACAATGAAGTCCCAAGAAGCTTGGTGGTGAAAATGGATGACCGTCTGTCGAGAGGAGGCCATAGGCCTACCTCTCCCTTGCGGCAAGGGGGACATGGAGGCTTCGACAATAGTGGTGGCGGGCGGCGTGGAGGGCGCGGCAGGCTCGGCTTTGGCCGAGGGGCTGGTGGTGATGATGCCCCTTGGCGTGCGGGATTGGAGCACCTCGGGAGTGGGCGTCCTGGCGGATCTACGGTGGACGAAGGAGTGGCGGACGGGAGTAGGCACCGGGATCTGTCCCCTAGCTTGGAGCGTGGTCGGCGTCATCCCTCTTGGGCGGACGATGCAGTGCAGGATTCGCAGCCCTGGGACGACAGTGGCCGTTTCTTGCCATTAATGGCGGTTGGCGGCGGGCTGGAGGTGCCGTCTTCCGCCCCGCATCGCGGCATCTCGGCTGCACTTGACCTGCTCAATGAGGGTGCGGTGCGCTCAGGTATGTCAGAACCACCTATTGGTAATGGGGCTGATGCAGAAATGGCACCGGGCGGGGATGCGCAAGAGGCGGAAATGGCCATGGAGCAAGGGGCATAACAGCTTTTGCATCAAGTTTTTGCACGGAAGGTGCTCGACGAACTGACCGACCCAAATTCGCTGGGGATTTGGAGGGGCACTGGGTGCTGGATGACTCAGGTCCGTCTCTTGGAGACCTCCTGCACCGCCCTGGAAGCTCGCCAGCTGCGCACGTCAGCGGTTGCTCGCCGAACAATCACCGCCCGAAGGTGCTCGGGGAAATGTCAGACAGAACAGCAGCCCGCCTTCGGCCTGGCAGCGCAATGGGCTGGTCTCGCTGGATGATATCCAAGGGCTGGATGACATTGCCCCGGACGTCTCTCCCTTTGCCATGCTTGATGCGATGGCAACCCGGACCATGGAAAATCTTTCGTTCTCGTTGGTTGGTAAAATCTTGGGTCGGCGACTGCCCGCCCATGTGGTCGAAGCGGAGATCCGTAAACGGTGGGAGCAATTCGGGGAGTTTCGCTTCTTGGTGCTCCGCGCCGATTGTTTTTATGTGTTTTCTTGTCCGCGGAGGCACGCGACTCCGTCCTACAAGGTGGCCCGTGGTTTATTAATGGCTTTATTGTCGGCATGGATGTTTGGACGCCAGCCTTTGATCTGTCTTCATTCAAGGGCCTTTCCTCGTCGGTGTGGGTGCGGCTTCCGCGCCTTCCGCTTCTGTTCTGGGATCGCGCCAACATCCCCCGCATCGCGGCACGTGTGGGCAAGCCTCTTTGGGTTGACTCCACAACCAATGATTGGGGCCGCATGGAGTATGCTCGGGTATGTGTCCGGGTGGATTTTTCTAAGCCCCTTCCAGGCGAGGTACAGGTTACCAGCTCTTTTATGTCGTTTGTGCAGACCGTTGAGTATGAGGGTCTTGCTTCCCTATGCTCCTCATGCGGTTGTGTTGGCCACTTCGATGGGGCATGCCTGCCCCCCCTCGGCGACCTGCTCCCCCTCCGACACCGGCCCCTGCTCGAGTGCGACTCCTCCGCCCGCCCCTCACGTGCCGCAGCAACAGCCCGCGGAGCCTGTACTGGAGCAGGGCGGCCTGCTCGGACCCGTTCCAGAGCAGGGCGGCCTGCTCGGACCCGGTCCAGAGCAGGGCGGCCTGCTCGGACCCGGTCCATGGAATTTGGTCCAGCACCGCCGCCGACCCCGGCGGGGTGCGAATTCGGCCCCCCTTCCGCCCCGCCCCCTGGACGTTCGCCCAGCTCACCGCCAACAACTATAGCGGCCAGTTGTTCACGCCCCAGCGCGCGGCCCACCATTGCCCAAACAGCCTTTGGTGTCGGATCCGCACGAAGCTGTGTTGCAGCCGTATGGCAAGGAGCTCGCCTGGCCAGATGTGGATGGGGATGGCGGCCTGCCTGTCGATGCGGTCTTGGGGAAAGAAATGGTGATCTACCCTCTCGATCCGCCGAGGGTGCACCGCTCTCTCGCTGCCCGGGAGCTTGCAAGTTTGGACCCTGTAGTGATTATTTCCAACAAGCGAAGTCGGGGGGATCTGGTTAGCGGCGGTGGGGACGCCTCCTCTTCAAGGTGTCCATGACGAGCCTCATTTTGTGGAATTGTCGGGGGGCTAGGAATAAGGAGGTTGGACATCTTCTCCGGGACCTTACTCTGCGGTGGGGAGTTTCCCTTGTGGGCTTGTCTGAGATGATGGTGGAAGATCTTTCCCGACGTGATGTGGACCGGCTGGCGGGCCGAAATTGAGATTTTGTGCATCAACCGTCGGCTGGCAGGTCGGGGGGTATTTGTTGGGTTTTCTATACCCCTTCATAAGGGATGACATATCGAATATGCGCAACGGAAATGAACAAGAACAACCCAAAAAGAGATCAACGGATCTTGCTGTTTTCATGATTCAAGAGAATAAGAAAGCAAATACAATATATACCTTCGCAGGATTGAGTCAATACTCAACCAAGGTGCTCCAAAGAGAAATCCGAAATCTGCTTTGAGTTCTTCAAGGATCGAAATAGATCGATCCCTCTACAGAAGTCCACACAAGCAAAGGAGAACCCTAGCTTCTTGTCGTACAAGAACTAGGTCGAAGAAGGATGCTCTCAACGTCCCCACGGACTGCTAGATCCGATCCAGGGGAGGCGGCGACCGACGGCGGCGACAAGAGGCAACAGAACACGATCGGTGGACGGGAAGAACGTGCCCTCGCGCGAAACAATTCCGGTCGGCAGTTCTTCTAAATCGCGAAAGGACTAAGTCTAAAATCGTGTCTTTCGAAGACCTAATCGCATGCCTTTATATACGCAAGGTATAGGAAAGGCTATCTGCAGACCGGAGGGAAAATCAGAATATATGTCCAGATTTACATTCGCCAAATTCGACTAATCACATTAACCGAATTCGACTAATCACTATAACAGAATTCGGCGAAACACTATAACCGAATTCGGCGAAACCATTTAGACGAATTCGTCTATATGAATTCGACTATATATAAATTCGGCTATATAAATTCGGCGAAACCATTTAGCCGAATTTGACTTTAGCCGAATTCGGCTATAAACCCTTTAGCCGAATTCGTTTAAAGCCTTTAGCCGAATTCGTCTAAACCCGTTAGCCGAATTCGTCTAAACCCTTTAGCCGAATTATCTAGTATAAATCCATTCGTTTAAACCCTTTAAACGATTTCCCGTTGGGACATTCTCAACTTAATTCCAAGCAGGCACAAGATTGGTCCTCCACTCATATCCAATATGAGTAAGGCCAACACAATCCTTTCTCCAATTTCTCCAAACGCTTTTATGTGCGACCCTATAGGCTCATATTGCGTTGGCAGCAAGACTAACTATTGATTGCTTTGAGATCACCTCAGAATCTTCTATTTTCGCTCCCGAGCCCGACAAGCGAAAGCAGCCCTCGATTCGTTGGCGACTGGAGGGACGATCTCCTCCGCTCTTCGCCTGGTTCTTCTCCGCCGCTCTTCGCCGCTCGTAAGTCCTCTATTTCCGATCTCGCAAGCTCCATGCTTCCTCCCTATTTCCCATCTTCGTGAAATTTTTTGTTCCGCTCGCTTATAAGATTCGTCCTCCTCCTTCCAGTGAAAACCAAGCAAGGGTACTCTGAGGATCTTCCCCTGCCGACAGGTTCTTACACTAACCCTCTTCTTCACCAATTTATGTATTTCCGAAGTTGTAGATCTGTCTCTTTTTTCGATTTTTTGCCGTTTTTTTTTTCGTTTCCACTATTTGATCTGCCCTAAAATCAGCATTTGTTGAAGTTCTTCTTCTTTAAACAGCAGTTTTTGGTTGTCCATTTGAGCATTTGGTGCAGAAATTTGTCCATTCAGCATTTGTTTGTGTGTGTATATGTTTGTGTTTGTGTGTGTGTTTGAAAATGTGTGTGTGTGTGTGTGTGTGTATGTTTGTGTTTGTGTATGGTTGTGTGTGTGTGTGTGTTGTGTTTGGATGTGTGTGTGTTTTGGATGAGTGTATGGATGTATGTGTGGATGTGTGTGTGTTTGAAAATGTGTGTGTATTGTATGTGTTTTTTTTTTGTGTATGGTTGTGTGTGTGTGTGTGTGTGTGTGTGTGTTTGGATGAGTGTGTTTGGATGAGTGTGTGTGGTTGTGTGTGTGTGTGTGTGTGTTGTGTGTGTGTTTGGATGAGTGTGTATGTGTATGTGTTGATTTGTGTTTGTATGTGTATGAATGAGTGTGTATGTGGTGGTTGTTTTTTTATGTGTGTATATGTGTATGGTTGGATGTGTGTGTGTGTGGACGTGTGTGTGTTGGATGAGTGTATGGTGTATGTGTGGATGTGTGTGTGTATGTGTGAGTGTATGAGTGTATGGTGTTTGTGTGTATGGTGTATGTTTTTTATGTGTGTGTGTTTTGGATGAGTGTATGGATGTATGTGTGGATGTGTGTGTGTTTGAAAATGTGTGTGTATTGTATATGTTTGTGTTTGTGTATGGTTGTGTGTGTGTGTGTGTTTGGATGAGTGTGTGTTTGGATGAGTGTGTGTGGTTGTGTGTGTGTGTGTGTTGTGTGTGTTTGGATGAGTGTGTATGTGTATGTGTTGATTTGTGTTTGTATGTGTATGAATGAGTGTGTATGTGGTGGTTGTTTTTTTATGTGTGTATATGTGTATGGTTGGATGTGTGTGTGTGTGGATGTGTGTGTGTTGGATGAGTGTATGTTTGAAAATGTGTGTGTTTGAAAATGTGTGTGTATTGTATATGTTTGTGTTTGTGTATGGTTGTGTGTGTGTGTGTGTGTGTGTGTGTTTGGATGAGTGTGTGTTTGGATGAGTGTGTGTGGTTGTGTGTGTGTGTGTTGTGTGTGTTTGGATGAGTGTGTATGTGTATGTGTTGATTTGTGTTTGTATGTGTATGAATGAGTGTGTGTTTGAATGAGTGTGTATGTGTTGATTTGTGTATGTGTGTTTGAATGAGTTTGTGTTGATTTGTGTATGTGTATGTGTTGAATGTATATGTTTGTGTATGTTTGAATGATTGTTTGTGTTTTGGGTATATAATGGGAAACCCAAAGGCCGGAGGAAGCACAGCAACATGGGAGTCAAATGATGTTTTGATCTTTTGCGATCTTTGCATTATAGAGATAGGGTTGGGAAATCGGCCTACCACCCACTTCAGCAAGGATGGTTGGAAAAATTTGATTGAATCTTTTAAACAGCGGACTGGAAAAAACTACGATCGAATGCAAATGAAGAATAAGTGGGACCATCTCAAGAAAGACTGGAAGTTGTGGAAAGAACTTAAACATGGAGAGACCGGTTTGGGATGGGACCAGGAAAAGAGAACCATTGCAGCTTCTGATCAGTGGTGGGAGGATAAAATCAAGGTAACCTAAAAATCAAATAATATAAACAAAATTATATTTTTTTTAATATTTTCTTATATTATTATAATTGTTATGTATAGGTTGTTCCTGCTGCCAAAAAATTTCGATTTGCTGGTATTGCTCCCGAGTTAGAGGAGAAACTGAATATTATGTTCAGTCAGGTTGTTGCTACAGGTGAAGATTCTTGGGCTCCATCAATTGGCAGCGTTCCACCTGATGTGGAGCACATTTCTGACGAAGAAGACAATCCAGTGGAAAACTTGGAGGTGCAACGACTTGATGCATCAACCAATATTGGCAATACATCCACCTCCACTAGTAAACGAAGAAGTAGGAATAAAGGAGTGGCTCTTTCCTATATGAGTGAATTACGTGCATCTGTACTAGCGGACAAGCCACCACCAATTGTCACAATCAAGGAGGCAGTGGACTTGATATGCAAGATGCAAGAGATACGTGATGATCAGAGTTTATATTACTTTGCTTTGAACCATATCAAAGACAAAAACAATAGAGAAATTTTCATTAACATATCGGAGGATGATAGGGTATGGTGGATCAGAAGTGCTTTTGAGAACAGGATGCAGTGATCGTGTCATTTTAGGCTGTTGTGTGCTGTGTTATGTGTTTTGGGTTTTTCAAAAGACTACATGGAGTTTTTTATCATGTTTGTTTATTATTAAAACTATTCTGTAATGAACTATTTTAGTAAGACTTTCATGTGATGTATTTTTTATCCTATGATATTTTTTTGTTGTGATGTTTTTTTGCTGTGATGTTTATACTGTGGAGTTTATACTGTGATGTTTATACTATGATGTTTTTATATCCTAATCTAAATTCATGTTATGTGTTGTCTCTTTTAGGTAATGGAAGCATATGACTCGAACAGTGACGATTCCGGAAATTCGCCTTGTCTTTCTCCAGAAAGGGTACAACATATTGAATATTGTAATAAAGTTATCTCAACAATAGATGAGATAAATAATTGCATACGGGAGAAGAGACCATGCATGACGTCTAAGCAAACAAGGGAGCTTTGGTTGAAAGAGTTGCTTGAAGGGCACCCGGATAGAATTCATGACGCATTTAGAATGTCAAAGCGAATATTTATTGATTTGCTTAGAAAGCTAGAAAACGATCATGAATTTCATGGATCACAACGCACAACCTCAAGAGAAATCCTAGGAATTACATTGTACATCCTAGCACATGGAGGCTCTATAAGATTGACAAAAGAGCGATTTCAACACTCAACTGAAACTATAAGTAGATTTTTTTCAAAAGGACTTGGATCATTATTGCTACTGTCAGTTGATGTTATAAAACCAATTGATCGTCAATTTACAGAAACACCTCCAGAAATAAGATATGATGGCCGTTACATGCCATTTTTTAAGGACTGCGTTGGTGCAATTGACGGAACACATGTAGATGCGAGGATACCTGTTGATGATCAAGTTAGATATATTGGGTGTCATGGCACAACAACACAAAATGTGATGGCTGTTTGTGATTTCAATATGTGCTTCACATTTGCACTGGCTGGGTGGGAAGGATCCGCTCATGATAGTCGTATCTTCGCGCGCGCATTGTCAGACGATAGGCTACATTTTCCGCATCCTCCTCAAGGTAATTTGTGTAATAAATGATTGTATATGCTTTAATCATTCGCTACAATATTATTATGTTTAACATAACAAGTAATTACAGGTAAATATTATTTAGTGGATGCTGGATATCCATTAAAGACGGGTTATTTAAAACCATATCCAGAAACAAGATATCATTTGGCAGATTTTGCACGTGGGAGTCGCCCCATCCATGGCAGACATGAGCATTTCAATAAGGCACATTCATCTCTTCGAAGTGTGATAGAGCGGACGTTTGGAGTTTGGAAGAAAAAGTGGCACATTCTTCAAAAAATGCCACAGTACAAATTCAAGAAACAACGTTCAATTGTACTAGCGACCATGACATTGCATAACTTCATTCGTAGACATCCATCTCGATGGGACCCAGAATTTAATGCTTGCGATGCTGATGACTCATTCATACCACCAGAGGATGATGATCATACTACAGAGGATGATATTGAGACTGATATGTTTGATGACGGAGGATCTGATTATATGTCTGCTATACGAGATAGTATTGCTGAAGAAGTGTACAACACCCGCAGGTAAAATTTCAGATCATCTCTTTAACAAACTCTTGAAATCATATTAAACAAAAGTATGAGTAATATCAATTTTTTTTATTATGCAGGTGACGAAGAATGATTGAATAAAGTGGAACGAACGCACCGGAGAACCTACCATTTGATGTTATATTTGAGAACAATATTTATTTTTATTGATATGTTTTAATGTTTGAGAACAATATATATTAATATTTTCATTAAAAAAACAGCTCTCAAAACAGCTGTTCTACCAAACAGTTTTTTTTGAAAGAGCTCTGTTCAATAAGCGCTTATACACAGACCATCCAAACAGCCTGCAGCTTTTCAAAACAGCTCCTCAAAGAGCTCTGTCTAAAGAGCTCTGTTCAATCAGCAGCTTCTCAATCCGCAGCAGCTCTCCCAAACAGACCCAAAGTATCAACAAAAGTCTCACAAACAATGAGCGACATCTAGCAATACATCATTGCTACCTAAGCAATAAGAGTTCATAACTCAACAAGCCTGTCATGACCAATGTATCAGTGTTGTCATGTCCCTTTGTCCTTTACATCCGGATAGAACTAGAGGCATGGACCGTGTCACCCTCATAATCGTTCAATCCTAGTTTCTTGATCCAGAATAGACTGTCTGAAAATTGGTGAGCTCAATATCATATATTGACTCAACCAAGCATGACCATGCATTTCTTAGTCTCATTCCATCAAGGGGCCCATGGATGTAACTCCTGTCATACAGGAGGACAAATCCCATTTCTTCTCACACACAAACATCCAAATGATTCGTAACATACCCAACAACCACCCTTATCGTCAACCTTTCTCAAGAGAAGACTTTAGATGGCATCAAAGTACGCTCTTCCTCACCTGATGAATGCTATGACTTCAGGTCAAAGGACCACGATCACCATTGTCACTTGAGACCTACTTGTGACATGTTCATATAACAATCCACAAAGTAGTCTCACGGGGGTCTGTCCAGTACAACTTGTTCTTAACAAGTACCCTTGTGATGACTTGATATCACAATATCATGACCTGTGAGAACCGGTCATCAGTCAACGCACATGCTAGTCTTATGGTCTCATCCTCGCCCTAAATTTCTAGGATGATACCTCGACCACGGACCATTTAAGAATGATGCTTCATTTAAACATAGATCCTCACATTCAAGTCACGTACTTGAATTCCTGTGGAAGCAAACACTCCAAGGACATTTATTATGCTAATTAATCTTATCAGACATATATAAATGACATAATAAAAGAACTTGCCATAAATATAAAATGAAATACATAGTACATATTACAATTCATCCAATGAACAAACAACCAACAAATATGCAATCCACAAGGCTCCCACTAAAGATAATCATCCAGGTATCTAATACCCATTGATCTAACATGACCATCATGCTTCTTTTGCGCAAGAGGCTTTGTCAGTGGATCTGCTATATTTTCCTCAGTTGGTACTCTGCATATGCTCACATCTCCTCGATCGACAATCTCTCGAATAAGATGGAAGCGCCGAAGTATGTGTTTGGAGCGCTGATGAGATCTAGGTTCCTTAGCTTGTGCAATTGCACCGTTGTTGTCACAGTAGAGAACTACGGGATCAACAATGCTAGGAACTACATCAAGCTCGCTGATGAATTTCCTAATCCATACAGCCTCCTTTGCCGCATTCGCTGCAGCGATATACTTGGCCTCAGTCGTAGAATCAGCAACTATCTCTTGCTTGGAACTCTTCCAGCTTACAGCTCCTCCATTAAGGCAAAACACAAAACCTGACTGTGACTTTGAGTCATCTCTGTCAGTCTGGAAGCTTGCATTCGTGTAACCCTTTACAACGAGCTCTTCCTCTCCACCAAAAACCAAGAATGTATCCTTAGTCCTTCTCAAGTACTTTAGGATATTCTTGACAGCTATCCAGTGACCATCACCAGGATCAGACTGATACCTGCTAGTCATGCTTAAAGCATATGAGACATCGGATCGAGTACATAACATTGCGTACATGATTGATCCAATTGCCGAAGCATATGGAATCAACTTCATGCGGTCCTTATCTTCCAAAGATTTAGGACACTGGTCCTTAGAGAGACTCACACCATATGACATGAGTAAGAATCCTTTCTTGGACTCAAGCATGTTGAACCGTTTCAACACCTTGTCAATGTATGTACTCTGGGTCAAACCCAGCAACTTCTTCGATCTATCTCTATAGATCTTAATACCAAGTATGTAAGTCGCTTCGCCCAAGTCTTTCATAGAAAATCACTTCCCTAGGTTGTTCTTAACAACTTGCAGGGTCGAAATGTCATTCCCGATCAACAATATGTCATCTACATACAATATCAGGAAGACAACAATGCTCCCACTAATCTTCTTATAAACACAAGGCTCATCTTCGTTCTTGTTGAAACCAAACTCTTTGATCTTCTCATCAAAACGCAGATTCCAACTTCGAGAAGCTTGTTTCAATCCATAAATGGATCGATTCAACTTGCATATTTTAGTGGCTTCACTTGGAGATATAAAACCCTCGGGTTGTGTCATATACACTTCCTCAAGGAGGTTTCCATTAAGGAAAGCCGTTTTGACGTCTATTTGCCAGATCTCGTAGTCATAATACGCAGCAATAGCAAGTGGAATTCTGATGGACTTGACCATAGCTACAAGGGAAAAGGTCTCATCATAGTCAACACCATGAATTTTCCTGAAACCTTTAGCCACCAGCCGGCCTTTGAATGTCTGTACATTCCCATCCATGTCGGTCTTCTTCTTGAAGACCCACTTGCACCTTATGGGTCGTACCCCTTCAGGTGGTTCCACCAAGGTCCAAACTTGGTTTGCGTACATGGAGTCCATTTCAGATTTCATGGCCTCAAGCCACTTCTCGGAGTCGGGTCCATTCATAGCCTCTTGGTAGGTTGCAGGCTCATCATCATGATCCATAAGCAACACATTACCTATTTGAGTCATGAGAAATCCATATCTCTCAGGCTCAAATCTTGGTCTACCAGATCTACATAGGACTTGTGTTTCTTGAGCAGGCTCTCCAGCTACAACTTCTTGTAGTCCTTGCTCAGGTTCCAATTCTGGTTCGTTCATTGTTTGTGGCTCTTGAACTTCTTCAAGTTCTACCTTTGCAGTCTTTCTGGATAAGAACTCTTTCTCCAAAAAGACACCAGTCCTTGCGACAAACACTTTGCCCTCAGACGGTAAGTAGAAGTAGTATCCTTTGGTTTCCCTAGGATACCCCACAAGATAACATTTATCCGATTTGGGTTCCAGCTTGTCAGGCATTTGACGTCGCACGTATGCCTCACAGCCCCAAATCTTGATGAACGACATATTAGGACGCTTCCCAGTCCATATCCCATATGGTGTCTTTAGAACCGTTTTTGTTGGAACTCGATTTAGTGTGAAAGCAGCAGTCTCTAAAGCAAAACCCCAAAAGGAAACGGGCAAATCTGCATGACTCATCATCGATCGCACCATGTCTAACAAGGTACGATTCCTTCTCTTAGAAACACCATTATGCTGAGGTGTTCCGGGCAGAGTGAGCTGTGATACAATACCACACTCTTTCTGATGATCACGAAACTCATGACTCAGATATTCGCTACCTCGATCAGATCGGAGTGCTTTTATCCTTTTTCCCAGTTGGTTCTCTACTTCATTTTTAAACACTTTGAACTTTTCAAAGGTCTCAGATTTGTTCGTCATAAGAAACACGTATCCGTATCTACTGAAATCATCAGTAAATGTAACGAAGTAGTAGAACCCACCTCTAGCCATAGAACTCATGGGTCCGCATACATCACTATGTATTATACCCAAGAGATCATCAGCCCTCTCATTACAACTAGTGAAAGGAGCTTTCGTCATCTTGCCTAATAAACATGACTCGCATCTCTCAAATGACTCATAATCAAATGAGTCCAGTAGTCCATCTTTATGGAGCTTGGATATGCGTTTCTCGTTTATATGGCCTAAACGACAATGCCAAAGGTACATAGGATTCGAATCATTTGTTTTTAGTCTTTTAGTATTTTCTATGTTATAGATCGGATGGTCTAAGTTCAAAACATATAAACCATTAAACATTTGGGCAACGCCATAACAAACATCATTCTTATAAATAGAACAACAATTGTTCTTAATTATGAAAGAAAAACTAATCATGTCCAAATGTGAAATAGAAATAATGTTTCTAGTTATGGCGGGAACATAATAACAATTATCTAGTTCTATTACAAGCCCTGTGGGCAAAGAAAGACAGTAAACACCAACGGCGACAGCAACAACTCTTGCTCCATTCCCGACGCGCAGGTCTACCTCCCTTTTACCCAGCATTCTTCTCCTTCTCAGTTCCTGCACATTTATACAAATGTGAGAACCACATCCGGTATCCAATACCCAGGATGAAGGAGCAGAAAGGTTTATTTCTATAACGAAAATACCTGAAGTGGAAGTCATACTTCCCTTCTTCTTCTGCAGATCTTCTAGATACTGAGGACAGTTCCTCCTCCAGTGCCCTGCCTTACCACAATGGTGGCACTTCCCTTCCTTAGCCAATCCTTTCTTTTTCAGTGCTGAAGACTTGGGATCAAGATGTGACTTAGGTCCTACCTTAGTCTTCTTGGTTCCCTTGACCTTGCCCTTGCCTTTATGCACCATCAGTATGGGGCTAGCAGGCTTGGTCTTCTTCATGTTGATCTCAGCAGTTCTTAACATGCCTAGGAGCTCGGGCAGTGTCTTGTCAATTTCATTCATATTGTAATTTAAGACAAACTGCTCGTAACTGTCCGGCAATGATTGCAGGATCAGATCAGTGGCCAACTCTTGGCTCAAAGGAAACCCCGGTCTTTCAAGGCTCTCTATATACCCAATCATCTTGAGTACGTGAGTTCCTACTGGGTCTCGAGCTCCCATCTTACACTGAAATAACGCCCTGGATATATCGAACCTCTCTTGGCGAGCTTGCCCTTGAAACATTTTCTTCAGGTGCTCAACCATCTCATAACAACTCATGTTCTCATGTTGCTTCTGAAGCTCAGAGTTCATAGTCGCGAGCATAAGACATTCAACATCCAAGGAGTCATCTCCATACTTCTTATAAGTATCTTTATCTGCACGTGGTGCATTAGAGGCTGGCTCTTCAGGGGGATCTTCTTCCAAGACATAGAGCTTGCGCTCTTGCCTGAGAACAATTCTCAGGTTTCTATACTTGTCAAGGAAATTTGTCCCATTTAGCTTATCCTTCTCAAGGATCGCTCTCAGGGACAAGGCGGAGTGAGATCTACTTGCCATGGATATTCTACAAGGAATTTTGCAAAATAAAATTTTAGTACTATATTTCAAAATACATTTTATATATATTTTAATAAGGACTTTTATTAAAGAGCTCCCACTATTTTAATCAAATCGACAACCATTGATATCGATTCAGAGAGTTTATGCGAGCTACTCTCTTAGTGGACAAGATCCGTATTTCACCAGCACCACGAGTCCGCTTTGGCATTCCTCTCATAATGCGGTTATTTAGGTAGACAACATTTGTCAATTGCATCACTATGCAACTCTTGTATGGTTGGTGAATAACTCTTTATTCGCATCCATCATATGGAGCATGCAAACCCTATGCCTCTAGGAACTCAACCTTTGAGGTCACCTAGTTAAGTTTGACCCGATGTCGACAGTGGGATATCACAATTATCCGCTCGCACCCTTACCAAGATAGATTAATGTACCTTGCTTTGGCAAGCCCACACTTCATCGATCGAGGCAGGAAGAGTGTCATCCATCAGAAGGCATCCGAATACTTAATATTAGATAAGGGATTTTTATTTCAAGTGATTAACATTTAATCATGATTAACATTTAATCATAGTGCACAATTAGAAAATAAAAATTACAATATTCACATTCCAGAAACATCCTAGATGTGCACAAAAATAGTCTATCAACACTTTGACAAAACAGGGCTAAATCTGAGCATTTAGAACACTTCTAAGTCTCCAGATTTACATGCATTGGACATATGAACAACAACTCCACAAGTGCAGTAGACAAGCTCGTCTCTCATGTCAGATTCAATAATCTAAACATTTGGTTTCACAAACCATATTGAGGGACGGTTACTGCAGAGGAGAAACAACCTCTGAAACATGAAAATCGCAACGCAATCACATGCGTTCTTGGCGGGGTTCCAAGGGGCCGCGCCCCTGACGGGGTCTTAGGGGCAGAGCCCCTAACGGGGTCCAAGGGGCAGAGCCCACCACACAAAATCACATCAAATGTGATATTCCAAGAAGAAATTAGGGCTTTTAGAACGCTTCTAAATGTCCCAATTTACACGCACTTGACCACAACCTCCCTCTGATACCACTGTTGGTTTTCTATACCCCTTCATAAAGGATGACATATCGAATATGCGCAGCGGAAATGAACAAGAACAACCCAAAAAGAGATCAACGGATCTTGCGGTTTTCATGATTCAAGAGAATAAGAAAGCAAATACAATAGATACCTTCGCGGGATTGAGTCAATACTCAACCAAGGTGCTCCAAAGAGAAATCCGAAATTTGCTTTGAGTTTTTCAAGGATCGAAATAGATCGATCCCTCTACAGAAGTCCACACAAGCAAAGGAGAACCCTAGCTTCTTGTCGTACAAGAACTAGGTCGGAGAAGGATGCTCTCAATGTCCCCACGGACTGCTAGATCCGATCCAGGGGAGGCGGCGACCGACGGCGGCGACAAGCGGCAACGGAACACGATCGGCGGACGGGAAGAACGTGCCCTCGCGCGAAATAATTACGGTCGGCAGTTCTTCTAAATCACGAAAGGACTAAGTCTAAAACCGTGTCTTTCGAATACCTAATCGCATGCCTTTATATACGCAAGGTATAGGAAAGGCTATCCGTAGACCAGAGGGAAAATCAGAATATATGTCCAGATTTACATTCGCCGAATTCGACTAATCACATTAACCGAATTCGACTAATCACTATAACCGAATTCGGCGAAACACTATAACCGAATTCGGCGAAACCATTTCGACGAATTCGTCTATATGAATTCGGCTATATATAAATTCGGCGAAACCATTTAGCCGAATTTGATTTTAGCCGAATTCGTCTAAACCCTTTAGCCGAATTAGTTTAAAGCCTTTAGCCGAATTCGTCTAAACCCTTTAGCCGAATTCGTCTAAACCCTTTAGCCGAATTATCTAGTGTAAATCCATTCGTTTAAACCCTTTAAACGATTTCCCGTTGAGACATTCTCAACTTAATTCCAAGCAGTCACAAGATTGGTCCTCCACTCATATCCAATATGAGTAAGGCCAACACAATCCTTTCTCCAATTTCTCCAAATGCTTTTATGTGCGACCCTATAGGCTCATATTGTGTTGGCAGCAAGACTAACTATTGATTGCTTTGAGATCACCTCAGAAACTCCAACAGTATTGCGGAGCTATGGCGGAGTGACGTTGTGCAGTTTGTGCCGATCTCTCTCTCTCTCTCGAGGCAATGCGTTATTGTGGATGTCACCTTCCCTGATAAGCGATGCTGGCGGGTGGTGTTCGTTTATGCGAACAAGGATGTTTATGTCCGGAGGCAGCTGTGGTCTTTGCTGGAACAGCATGCAACCCCAGATCGCCCGATGATTGTAGTGGGTGACTTCAACTGCCTTCTGCGGCCGGAGGAGCGGCGAGGAAGTCAGCCCTTTGTTTATTCACAGGGGTCTTTGGAGATGGATGCAGCTGTGGCGGAGCTGGACCTTCAGGAGCCGGGTTTCACGGGCCCGGCCTTTACTTGGTCTAACAACCAGCCCAGACTTGGGCGTGTTCTGGGGCGTTTGGATCGGGTGTTTGTTAACTCAGTGGGAATGGACGTTATCCCCTTGGGTGCTGTGCGACACTTGCCCCGGGATGGATCTGACCACTGTCCTATCCTGCTGGCTTTGGGGGAAGTGCAGGCTGCTAGGCCGTCTAGGTGGATCAGGTTTGAGGATACCTGGCTTTCTTACCCGATGGTGCGGAAACTGGTATCTCGATCCTGGCTGAAGGCGGATGTCGGTGATAGTGCAGAGGTCTTACAGCGAAAGTGTCGCCGCACCCTTCGGGCCCTTTTCTTTTGGAGCAAGAACAAGCTCAAGGATCTGGGTGCTCGGAAGGAGATTCTGGAGGCGGAGATTGTGGAGCTCCAGCGGCTGGAGAGCTTGGATGGTGGCATCTTAGAGGAGCAGACTCGGACTCTCATTGCGACGGTTAAGGATCTCTTGAGCATTCATGCTAGGTTGACCACTTGGTGGAAATAACGTGCAAAGGTGCAGTGGATCAACGAGGGTGATGCGAATACCCACTATTTTCACTCCATCGCCTCCTGTCATCGGCGAGGCAATCAGATTTCTTAGGTGGAGCTTGCGAACGGCGACCTTGTTGAAGATCCAGAGGGCATCGAGGCGACATTCTTGGACTTCTTTGTTTGGAAGTGGGAGTGTGCGGCTCCTGTTCTTGCTGGGTGGCCGCTCCTGCCTTCCTCTCGGCGGCTTGATGGAGGGGTAGCCTCCTTGTTGCTGAAGGAGGTTTCTGAGGAGGAGATTTGGGGCGTCATCAAGGGCATGAGGCCCAACCGTGCTCCGGGCCTAGACGGTATTACTTCATCTTTTTTTGTCCACTTCTGGCTCATTGTGCGTACTTCTGTTTGCAGGGCCATTGGCGACTTTTTTTGCTCTTGGTCGTATGCCCAGTGCGTGGAAGGAGACACTGGTGGTACTCATTCCGAAGTGCCCCAATGCGTCTCGACCGGATCGGTTCCGGCCTATTAGTCTGTGCCAGACCATCTATAAGGTGGCAGCGAAGATCATTGTGGATCGCATGAGGGGGCTCCTACCCTCGCTCATCTCGGAAGAGCAGGGGGCCTTTGTTCCTGGGAGCTCTATTTCCCACCAGTGCTTCATCGCCTAGGAGGTGGTGCACAAGCTGGCGATCTCGACCTCCATGACTTGGTTCCTCGCTATGAAGGTCGACATGGAGCAGGCCTACGACAAGATGTCGTGGGAGACACTGCGGCAGGTTCTGGTCATGTTTGGGTTTCCGGAGGAGTATGCTAGATGGATTCTGTAGTGTGTGGAGGGGCTGCAGTTTGCGTTGCTCCTCAACGGGCGACGTACGAGGTGGATCGAGGCAAGTTGTGGCTTCCGGCAGGGATGCCCCCTCTCCCCTTATCTGTTCATTCTGTGCTCTGAGCTGCTCTCGCTTGCCTTCAGTCAGCGGGGGAACTCATTGGGCGTTATGGTTGCGGCTTCAGGCCCGCAGATCTCTCACTTGCTTTACGCTGACGACATCTTCATCACCTCGGATGCCACCACGTCTTGTGTGGATCAGTGTCTTGCCGTGTTTCAGGAGTACTGTACTTGGACTGGGCAGCTGATCAACAGGTCGAAGTCCATGGTCATGTTTGGCAAGTCCACCCCTACGAGGACGTGCGACAGGCTGACTCGCCGCTTGGGCTTCCAGAGGGTTCGCGAGTTTACTTACTTGGGCATTTTGCTGGCAATGCACAAGTTAAAGCGCTCCGACTTCTCACACCTGCTTCTGAAGGTGGCGGCGAAGGTTCGGGCCTGGGGGAACTGCCACCTCTCCTTGGCAGGCCGGGCCACCCTCGTCAGGTCGGCGCTCCTAGACACGCTGATGTTCCTCTATACACATTGTCATGTGCCTCGCTCGGTCCAGGAGGCTATAGAGCGGCTGGCGCAATTTTTCCTGTGGCAGAGGGCCCCTTCCCAGCGTGGGATGCACTATGTTAGCTGGGCGCAGTGTTGCTCTCCCTCTGCCGGGGGTGGGCTTGGCTTCCATGGGGTGAGTAGGTGGCAGGGCCCCTTGCGGGCAAAGTTCGCCTGGGAGCTGATACAGCCGGGATCCTCCCTTTTCCACAGGTTGGTTTCGGCCCGGTACACTGGCCGCCTTTGGCGGGAGGGGATCACCCGACGTGACTCTCCGGTTTGGCGGCTCATCAGGGAGGGCGCTGCGTGCCTTCGGCCACTGCTTCGCTGGCAGATTGCGGATGGGGATTCTATGGATGTGCTTGCGTACGCTTGGATTCTTGACCGGCCTCTCTCCCGGTGGCCCACTTTCGCTGACTGCGGCTCGCTGGAGTCGCTCCAGGTATCGGCCTTCTTGCGTCCAGGCGGCGGTTGGGATGTTTCCGCTTTGTCTCAGTTTTTTGGGTCGGATCTTGTTGAGGCCGTCCTCCAGATCCCAGTCCACAACTCATTTCCCCAGGACAGGTCGGAGCTCTGCACCCGCCTCAGCGGCCGTTCTATTGCCTCCCTAGCCTACATGGGCCAGTTTGACGGGGATTGCCCGGACTTTAGCTGGCTTCGGAAGCTAAAACTTCATCCGCGGGAGCGGATGTTTTGGTGGCGGCTCCTGTGGGATGCGATCCCCACCCGGGCGTGGCTTGCCCGTCGGGGTCTTACTACTGAGCAGGGATGCCCTTGGGGCTGCACGTCTGAGGAGACCCGGGACCATCTGGTTTCGGACTGCTGCTGTCTGTCGGTCATTCAGGCTGCTCTTCTGCATTGGGGATACAGTTTGCCCTCCTACTCCAGCTGGGCGACTGCGCTGCAGCTTCTCTCCTCTGTCTCTGTCGGCGCGCTCGGTACAGTGAGGGTTTTTTGTTGTGCGTGTTGGGTTTTTCTAGAACCATACATCAGATGTAGGCGCAGCGGAAATAAACAGAAACAACCCAAAAATGCTTGGATCGGCCATGAATGTTGAATCAAGAAGTTAATAAAATACTAGGTAAAAATTACCTCAATGGGGTTGGATCAAATCCAACCAAGATGCTCCAAGAGTTGATTCCTGTCGGTGGCAAGAAGAGTTCTCACGTAGAATTATGTCTACGTCTCTACAGAAGTCCACACGAGCCGGGAGAACGCCAAGTCACGTCGCACGCAACTCGGAAGGAAGAAAGGCTGCACCTTGCACTTCCACGGATTGCTAGATCCGCTTCAGGAAGAACAATGCCGGCGACAATCGACGGAGAGGAGGTCGGCGGAGGCGAACGAGCGACGGAACTCCTTCCGTCTAGGGTTCGGGCGAGAGCGGAACACTTCCGTCGGCCTTTCTCTTTTTCAGTTATAATGAACCCTAAAACGAAGTCCTATTTATACCCAAAGGATAAACAGCTTCAAGAAGAATCGCTATCCGCAGACCACACATCAGAATAAGGGCTTCTGTTACAATTCGTCGGAATTTCACGGAAGATCATTCGTCGAGATTTCACGGGACAACCCGACGAAATCCGACGAATCACAACAGACGGCAACAATTGCCTAGTCAAGGCTCTCTGTGATAATTCGTCGAGATTCCACGGAATGACCCGACGAATCCCGACGAATTCCGACGAATCCAAACAGACGACAACACTTTGTCGAGTGGAGGATCTCTGTCACAGTTCGTCGAGTTTCCACGGAATGACCCGACGAATCCCGACGAATCCGACGAATCCAATCCGTGTAAACCCGACGAATCCGACGAATCATATCCGACGAATCCAATCCGTGTAAACCCGACGAATCCGACGAATCATATCCGACGAATCCAATCCGTGTAAACCCGACGAATCTGACGAATCATATCCGACGAATTCAGACAGCAACATTTGCTGGACTTCCCCATTCTATATATATGGTGATTGGTAACCTTTACCAACACAGTCAATCTTCCAACTTCTCCACATGCTCTTATGTGCGACCCTGCAGGCTCATATCGCGTTGGCAGTGAGATTACATGTTTGACCACTTCTAGATCACAATGGCAACTCCAACAGTCTCCCACTTGATCTTGAAAGTATCAAACCAAAAACCTCACAAACAATGAGCGGCATCTAGCAATGCATCATTGCTCCCCAAGCAATAAGAGTTCATAACTCATAAGCCTTTATGACCAATGTTCCAGCGTTGTCTTTGTCCCTTTGTCCCTTACATCCGGAAAGAACTAGAGGTATGGACCGTGTCACCCTCATAATAGCTCAATCCAAGTTTCTTGATCTAGAACGGACTTCCAGAGAATGGTGAGCTCAATATCACATATTGACTCTACCAAGCATGGCCATGCATTTCTCAGTCCAATTCCATCAAGGGGCCCATGGATGCAACTCCTGTTATATAGGAGGACAAATCCCATATCTGCTCACACCCAAACACCCAAATGATTCGTAACGTACCCAACGACCACCCTTATCATCAACCTTCTTCAAGGAAGACTTTAGATGACATCAAAGCACGCTCTTCCTCACTCGGTGAATGCTGTGACTTCAGGTCAAAGGACCACAACACCATTGTCAAATGAGACCTACTTGTGACACTTTTAAGTAACAATCCACAAAGTAGTCTCAGGTTGGGTCTGTCCAGTACAACTTGTTCACTAACAAGTACCCATGTGATGACTTGATATCACAATATCATGACCTGTGAGAACCGGTCATCAGTCAACACACATGCTAGTCTTAATGTATCATCATCACCCTTATCTTCTACGATGATACCTCGACCAGGGACCTTTTAAGAATGAAGCTTCGAAATCATAGGCTCTCACATTCAAGTCTCGTACTTGATGTCCTATGGAAGCGAACATTCTAAGGGTATTTATCACGAATTTTATTCTATCATATAGAAACAGTATATCGTAATAAAAGAACTTGCCATTAATCGTAAAAAGAAATAATTGGTACACAATTCATCATATGAATAAATTTTAAACAGCCAACAGAATATTTATTTTACATGCAACCCACAAGACTCCCACTAGAGTTGATCATTCAGGTATCGTATACCCATTGATCTAGTATGACCATCATGCTTTCTCTGCGCGAGAGGCTTTGTCAGTGGATCTGCAATATTCTCCTCAGTCGGCACTCTGCAAATGTTCACATCTCCTCGTTCGACAATCTCACGAATAAGATGGAACCGCCGAAGTATGTGCTTGGAGCGCTGATGGGATCTAGGTTCCTTAGATTGTGCAATTGCACCATTGTTATCACAGTAGAGAACTACGGGACCAACAATGCTAGGAACTACATCTAGCTCGCCGATGAATTTCCTAATCCATACAGCCTCCTTCGCTGCATTAGCTGCAGCGATATACTCGGCCTCAGTTGTAGAATCAGCAACTGTCTCTTGCTTGGAACTCTTCCAGCTCACAGCTCCTCCATTCAGGCAAAACACAAACCCTGACTGAGACTTTGAATCATCCCTATCAGTTTGGAAGCTAGCATCCGTGTAACCACTTACAACGAGCTCTTCCTTTCCACCATACACCAAGAATACATCCTTAGTCCTTCTCAAGTACTTCAGGATATTCTTTACGGCTATCCAGTGACATTCACCGGGATCAGACTGATACCTGCTAGTCATGCTCAAAGCAAAAGAGACATCGGGTCGAGTACATAACATTGCATACATGATTGACCCAATTGCCGAAGCATATGGAATCAACTTCATGCGGTCCTTATCTTCACAAGATTTTGGACACTGGTCCTTAGAGAGATTCACACCATGAGACATGGGCAAAAATCCTTTCTTGGACTCAAGCATGTTGAACCGCTTCAACACCTTGTCAATGTACGTACTCTGGGTCAAACCCAGCAACTTCTTCGATCTATCTCTATAGATCTTAATACCGAGTATGTAAGTCGCTTCACCCAAGTCCTTCATAGAAAAGCAGTTCCCTAGGTTGTTCTTAACAACTTTCAGGGTAGGTTTGTCATTCCCGATCAGCAGTATGTCATCTACATACAATATCAGGAAGACAACAATGCTCCCACTGATTCGCTTGTAAACACACGGTTCATCCTCGTTCTTGACAAAACCAAACTCTTTGATCTTCTCATCAAAACGAAGATTCCAACTTCTAGAGGCTTGTTTCAATCCATAGATGGACTTATTCAGCTTGCATATTTTAGTGGCTTCATTTGGGGATACAAAACCCTCGGGTTGTGTCATGTACACTTCCTCAAGGAGGTTTCCATTTAGGAAAGCCGTTTTGACATCCATCTGCCAGATCTCGTAGTCATAATACGCAGCAATAGCAAGCAATATCCTAATGGACTTTACCATGGCAACATGGGAAAAGGTCTCATCATAGTCAACACCATGAATTTGCTTGAAACCCTTAGCCACCAGTCGCCCTTTGAATGTCTGTACATTCCCATCCATGTCGGTCTTCTTCTTGAAGACCCACTTGCACCCTATGGGTCGTACCCCTTCAGGTGGTTCCACCAAGTTCCAAACTTGGTTTATATACATGGAGTCCATTTCGGATTTCATAGCCTCAAGCCATTTGTCGGAGTCCGGTCCATACATAGCCTCTTGGTAGGTTGCTGGTTCATCATCATGATCCATAAGCAACACATTACCTATTTGAGACACGAGAAATCCATATCTCTCAGGCTCAAATCTTGGTCTACCAGATCTACGTAGGACTTGTGTTTCGTGAGCAGGTTCTCTAGCTACAACATCTTGTAGTCCTGGCTCAGAATCCAACTCTGGTTCATTCACTATTTGTGGTTCTTGAACTTCTTCAAGTTCTACCTTTTGCGTCTTTCTTGATAAGAACTCTTTCTCCAAGAAGACACCCGTCCTTGCGACAAACACTTTGCCCTCAGACGGTAGGTAAAAGTAATATCCCTTCGTTTCCTTAGGATATCCCACCAGATAACACTTATCTGATTTGGGTTCCAGCTTGTCAGGCATTTGACGTCGTACGTATGCCTCACAACCCCAAATTTTAATGAACGACATACTAGGACGCTTCCCAGTCCATATCTCATATGGTGTCTTTAGAACCGTTTTCGTCGGAGCGCGATTCAGTGACATTGCAGCAGTCTCTAAAGCAAAACCCCAAAAGGAAACAGGCAAGTCTGCATGACTCATCATCGACCGTACCATGTCTAACAGAGTACGATTTCTCCTCTCAGACACACCATTATGCTGTGGTGTCCTAGGTGGAGTGAGCTGTGATACAATACCACACTCTTTCAGATGATCACGGAACTCATGACTCAGGTATTCGCCACCTCGATCAGATCGGAGTGCTTTAACCTTTTTACCCAATTGGTTCTCCACTTCATTCTTAAACTCTTTGAACTTTTCAAAGGTTTCGGATTTGCACTTCATAAGATACACGTATCCGTATCTACTGAAATCATCAGTAAATGTAACGAAGTAGAAATACCCACCTCTAGCCATAGAACTCATGGGTCCGCATACATCACTATGTACAACACCTAAGAGATCCTCAGCCCTCTCAGTATAACCAATGAAAGGGGGTTTAGTCATCTTGCCTAATAAACAAGACTCACATCGCTCAAATGATTCATAATCAAATGAGTCCAATAGTCCATCTTTATGGAGCTTGGATATGCGCTTCTCGTTTATATGGCCCAAACGACAATGCCAGAGATATGTAGGATTTGAGTCATTTGTTCTTAGTCTTTTATTACTATCTACATTATAGATCGGATGGTCCAGGTTCAAAACATAAAGACCATTAAACAATTGAGCTACAGCATAACAAACATCATTCTTAAATATAGAACAACAATTGTTCTTAATTATAAAAGAAAATCCAATCATGTCCAAACATGAAATGGATATAATGTTTCTAGTTATGGCCGGAACAAAATAACAATTATTAAGTTCTATTACAAGCCCACTGGGCAAAGAAAGACGGTAAACCCCTACGGCTACAGCAGCAACTCTTGCTCCATTGCCGACACGTAGGTCCACCTCTCCTTTACTCAGCAATCTCCTCCTTCCTAGTTCGTGCACATTTGTACAAATGTGAGAACCACATCCGGTATCCAATACCCAAGATGAAGGAGCAGAAAGGTTTATCTCTATAACGTAAATATCCGAAGCGGAAGTCATACCTCCCTTCATTTTCTGCAGACTCTCAATGTATGAAGGACAATTCCTCCTCCAATGACCAGCCTTGCCACAGTGGTGGCATTTCCCTTCCTTCACGGTGCTCTTCTTTTTCAGTGCAGAAGATTTGGGCTCAAGATGTGACTTAGGTCCCACCTTCGTCTTCTTGAAGCCCTTGGCCTTACCCTTGCCTTTATGTACCATCAATATGGGACTAGCAGGCTTGGCCTTCTTCATGTTTATTTCGGCAGTTCGCAACATGCCTAGGAGCTCGGGCAGTGTCTTGTCTATTTCATTCATGTTATAGTTCAAGACGAACTGCTCATAATTATCCGGCAACGATTGCAGGATAAGATCTGTGGCCAACTCTTGACCCAGAGGAAAACCCAGTCTCTCCAGGTTCTCTATATACCCAATCATCTTGAGTACGTGAGTACCAACCGAGTCTCGAGCTCCCATTTTGCACTGAAATAAGGCCTTCGTGACATCGAACCTCTCTTGACGAGCTTGCCCTTGAAACATTTTCATTAGGTGCTCGTCAATCTCCTTGCACCCCATGTTCTCGTGTTGCTTCTGAAGCTCAGAGTTCATGGTGGCAAGCATAAGGCACTCGACGTCTAAGGCGTCATCGGTATACTTCTTATAAGCATCCTTATCAACACGGGACGAGTTCCCGGTCGGCACCTCGGGGGCTTCTTCTTCCAAGACGTAGAGCTTTCGCTCTTGCCTGAGAACAATTCTCAGGTTCCTATACCAGTCCATATAGTTCGTCCCACTAAGCTTGTCCTTCTCAAGGATAGCTCTTAGGGACAAGGTGGAATGTGAACCACTTGCCATGGAATTCTACAAGAATTCATGCAGAATCTAATTAGTACCTTAATTTCAAAATACAATTTATTTTTAATTTGGACTTCAATTAAATACTCCCACTATTTTATTCAAATTGATAGCCCTCACTATCAATTCGGAGAGTCCATGCGAGCTACTCTCTTAGTGGACAAGATCCGTATTTCACCAACACCACGAGTCCGCTTTGGCGTTCCTCTCATAATGCGGTTATTTAGGTAGGCAACGCTTGCCAATTGCATCCTCATGCAACTCTTGTATGGCTGGTGAATAACTCCTTATTCGCATCCATCATATGGTGCATGCCAACCCTATGCCTCTAGGCACTCAACCTTTGAGGTCACCTAGTTAAGTTAGACCCGATGTCGACAGTGAGATATCACAATTATCCGCTCGCACCCTTACCAAGATAGATTAATGCACCTTGCTTTGGCAAGCCCACACTTCATCGATCGAGGCAGGAAGAGTGTCATCCATCGGAAGGCATCCGAACACTTAATATTTGATGAAGGGAATTTTAAAGATAGGTTAACACTTAACCATGATCAACATTTGATCAATGTGCACATCCACAGAAAAACAAACTTTCTAAAATCCTCATGCATCCCTTATGTGCACTACATAAGACTATCAACCTTTGATAGATGAAAGGGCTAAATCTGGACATTTAGAACTCTTCCAAATCTTCAGATTTACATGCATTGGACAAAGGCAAAGACAACTCGACTTAAAGCAGTAGACAAGCTCGTCTCTCATTGTTGGATTCAAAATCCAAAACAGAACAAGGGTTCATTAACCACTTGAGGGACGGTTACTGCTAAGGGGACAATAATTTCTAACAATTAGAAATTACCACGAAATCCCAGACGTTCCTGGCGGGGTTCCAAGACCCCCTTTTAAAATCATCAACATTTGATGTTCCAGGAAGAAATCTTGACATTTAGAACGCTTCTAAATACCTAGATTTGCACGTACTGGAATAACCAAACTTCTGAAACAACATCCAAGACCAGAACCTAGCTCTGATACCACTGTTGGGTTTTTCTAGAACCATACATCAGATGTAGGCGCAGCGGAAATAAACAGAAACAACCCAAAAATGCTTGGATCGGCCATGAATGTTGAATCAAGAAGTTAATAAAATACTAGGTAAAAATTACCTCAATGGGGTTGGATCAAATCCAACCAAGATGCTCCAAGAGTTGATTCCTGTCGGTGGCAAGAAGAGTTCTCACGTAGAATTATGTCTACGTCTCTACAGAAGTCCACACGAGCCGGGAGAACGCCAAGTCACGTCGCACGCAACTCGGAAGGAAGAAAGGCTGCACCTTGCACTTCCACGGATTGCTAGATCCGCTTCAGGAAGAACAATGCCGGCGACAATCGACGGAGAGGAGGTCGGCGGAGGCGAACGAGCGACGGAACTCCTTCCGTCTAGGGTTCGGGCGAGAGCGGAACACTTCCGTCGGCCTTTCTCTTTTTCAGTTATAATGAACCCTAAAACGAAGTCCTATTTATACCCAAAGGATAAACAGCTTCAAGAAGAATCGCTATCCGCAGACCACACATCAGAATAAGGGCTTCTGTTACAATTCGTCGGAATTTCACGGAAGATCATTCGTCGAGATTTCACGGGACAACCCGACGAAATCCGACGAATCACAACAGACGGCAACAATTGCCTAGTCAAGGCTCTCTGTGATAATTCATCGAGATTCCACGGAATGACCCGACGAATCCCGACGAATTCCGACGAATCCAGACAGACGACAACACTTTGTCGAGTGGAGGATCTCTGTCACAGTTCGTCGAGTTTCCACGGAATGACCCGACGAATCCCGACGAATCCGACGAATCCAATCCGTGTAAACCCGACGAATCCGACGAATCATATCCGACGAATCCAATCCGTGTAAACCCGACGAATCCGACGAATCATATCCGACGAATCCAATCCGTGTAAACTCGACGAATCCGACGAATCATATCCGACGAATTCAGACAGCAACATTTGCTGGACTTCCCCATTCTATATATATGGTGATTGGTAACCTTTACCAACACAGTCAATCTTCCAACTTCTCCACATGCTCTTATGTGCGACCCTGCAGGCTCATATCGCGTTGGCAGTGAGATTACATGTTTGACCACTTCTAGATCACAATGGCAACTCCAACAGTGCGGTGTACCAGGCCTGGTGTGGCCGCAACGCCAAGGTCCACAGTGGCGAGGTGGCGTCCTTTACTGTCATGGCGGCGACCATTGTTGAGAACCTCTCCATTATGCGAACTCTAAAACTCCAGGGGCACTGGGGTACCACCCAGCCTCACCGGCTGTCGACACCACTCTTTTGGTGCCCCCTGCCCCCTGGATGGATAAAGTTCAATGTGGATGGTTCTCTCTCCTCGTCTGGGCTTGCTGGGCTTGGGATGGTGGCCCGCGATGACCAGGGTGCTCTCATCTTTGCTGTTGGATCCTCGCTTTTGCACTGGGATCCTGGGGGAGTGGAGCTGGCGGCGGTCTTGGCCCTCAAGGATCATATCCCGCCATCTTTATATGGGGTGCGCGGGGCTATTGTGGAGGGCGACTGTTTGACCCTTATGGACAGCTGTGCTGCTGGTTTGTGCCGAGGCGACTGGAGCGTGACGGTGGACGGCGAGGAGGACTTCTCTTTTCTGAGCGGCTTCCCGCAACTTCGATTCCAGCATATTGGTCGTGCTGCCAACAGAGTTGCTGACTTCTGTGCTCATTTTGCCCTTCGGGAAACCTTTGTATGGCTAGATGTTGATAGCACTCAGACCGAGTTTGCCGAGCTTGTTCGTGCAGACTTGGATGACATGTTGTAGCTTTGTTTTCCTTTTTTATTTTTAATTTCATGCTATATGCACTTTTCAAAAAAAAAATGTTGCAAATCCCTGACATGTCAGGGGATGATCAACAATTTTATTTCGTGGATGGGCTACAATTATGGGCAAAACAAGAAGTGCAGAGGCGTGGCCCTCGTACTATCGATGAAGCAATTGCAGCAGCTGAATCACTAAGCGAGTTCCACCAAGAAGAAGAGAAGAGCCATCTTGAGAATGTTGAGGATGCTAAAGTAGAATCCAAGAACTACACACACCGCCAAAGAAGATTCGAGGAAAGAAGAAGGCCACCCACCTGCTTTGTATGCAAGGGACCCCATCACATGAAGGAATGCCCAAAGCTTGGGACCTTGACGACAATGATGAAGAAAGAAGAGTCAATAAGTGGGGTACGTAGAAGAGTCATAAGAAATGGCAAGGCTAAGTATCATGCAACGCCTTAATGCCATGTCTACCCAAGGTTCCTACATAAGACGCTCACCTTTGCAGTGTTTCTTCTGTAAAGGACCGCATAAAGTGAATGTTTGTCTGACTTTGGAGACGATACGATTCACTGCTGATCAAGTGGGGAGAAGGGACAACTACAAGTCAGGAAGGGCAAACCAAACTCATACTAGGGGAAGGATGGTAAGTAAAGGACAAATGATGGTGGATGTGGAGATCGAGGGCACGAAGATGAGAGCCTTAGTGGACACACGAGCAACTGACTTCTTTATGTCTGAATCTGCTGCCAAGAGAATTGGACTACCGATCAAATTTGGACCAACTCAACTCAAATTTGTCAACTCTCAGGAAGTGCGAACTATTCGTCTTGCTCCAGATGTGAGTGTTCGTCTTGGAGATTGGAAGGGTAAGGTGCCCATTGAAATTATCCCTTTTGCTGATTATGACATTGTCATTGAGATGAATTTTCTTGATCAGTTTGAAGGTCTTCTCATTTTCCCAACATCTGAGATACACCTCATTGATGGTCTGACTTCCTACCCGGTGACGATAAGGAGAGTACATGGACAAGAAGTGAAGACCCTCTTCGCGATAAGGTCTGCACAAAGATGGTGAAGGAAGGATGCGTCGAGGACGACGTATGGTTTCAGTGGGGGAGAATGTCACGGTGCTAAGGTTAGCTAACTCGTCGCGTGGCCATTGTTCAAGATTACTCTAGATATGTTGAGAATATTCTAGAATATTGGAGAAAGACCACGCTTGAGAAATATGGAAGAGTGTGGAAGAATCTAGTCACTTCAAGGTGTGGAGAAATTTAGATTCTTCTCGAGTTTGGAGCGAAAAGGGGGAGGAGGCCTATATAAGGGGAGGACCTCTCCCCATTTGGGAGCATCCAAGGTTTTGGAATGTGTTGTGATAGTGAGACTCCTCTTGTGAGGGTTGAGTGCTTGTGAGCTTTGAGTGTTGGGCATTGTTGTATGTCTTGATCCTTTTGTATGTCCCGCTCAACTGTCTTTCAAACTGTCTTGTAATTTCATTCGGTTCCTCTTTACTCCCGTGCTTTATTGAAGCTAGGCTTACTTGATTAGCTTAAGTTGGTGGAAATACTAGCCAAGTGCCGCACACACTTAGTGTTAAAATACTAAGTCCGTGACAACATGCTAACATGAATCTTGCTCTGCCCAAACATCTAAGGTCTCTTAATGAAAATTTACAATCACATCGTTTAGAACTTGATTTCCTCTGGGTTTTGATGAAATTTTTCGGATATTGGCTCGCTCGTGCAATTCCATATCTATCACAACCAAAAGTAAGTCTAGGTTTCACTCTTTTTTCAAGTTTGTCAGCCCGTAAAATGATGACAACAGATCTCAAACCTCTACCAACGTGTTTTGCCAATTCAATCAATTCTTCCTTGCTAGGAAAACTTAAATTTGTCACAAAATGTTGCCAAATATTTACATGTGGTTGGTGAGAGATGTCTCCATATGTCAATAATTTTTGCTCTTCACTACTCATTTTAATCTAGAAAGAAATTGGATTAAACCTAATAATGTAACAAACTAAAAACACAATCCTATAATAATGCACTAAACCAATGAATGAAAATCTATATATTTTCCCAACCAAAACCCTCCTTTTTCCAAATAAAATTAGATTATTATCAAGAAAAAAAATTAAACATCAAAGATACAAGAAGGGTTAACGAAAAACTTTTTTTCAAGCTAAAACTAGGAAAACCCTAGATCTAAGAGAATGTATGAGGCTCACATTGGAAAAGAATAGGAAAACGGAGGATGAAAAAGCTTCTGAGAAGGACTGGAATGACTTGGATCGACTGCTCCAGGCTTCGAAATCAGAGGAGGCATATGGAATGGATTGAATCGACTGCTCCAGGCAGATTGTTGTACTCAGAAATGGCGTATGGAGGAGCTCCGGCGACAAGGAGACGTATGTAGGAGCTCCGGCTGCGGCACACACGAGATCCAGGCGGCAGCGACGACGTCTGTGGAGAGGAGTGGCGTGAAGGCACGAGTTAAGGCAGAGCGACGACGGGCGAATAGATCGGGCTTCAAATGAGGGGGGTGACAATTAGAGTTTTTTGTTTGTTAAAATCTTTTGAGAATTAAAAATTTTGGTGCTCCAAATAGCTATTGTGGGCCTACAAATATAAACACCCATAAACTATTGGTTTTTGAATTAGATTTATGTTATTATAGCAATTTCATTTTCTTTGAGATAAACAATTCTCTTTTGAATTTTTGGTACTAAACACTATGTAATTAAGAGATTTTACACAATGATTTTAAATATTTAATTTTGGCATTTGTATTCTCAAAAATTTCAATATTGACACTTTGCACCATCCTAATTGAATATTAGGATGCAAAATACACAAAATTAAATATTTAAATGCAAAATACACAAAATTAAATATTTAATGTGCAATATATAAAAACCTACTAATTTGATGGTGGCTAGGGCTAAAGTTGCATTCTCTCTCTCAAAATATTACGCTTCTTCTTGGGCGGAGCCAGATCTAGCCGCAGAACCACCAAGCCTTCCTCCCAAAAGATGGAGCCACTCCACCTCCCTAATCCTAAGCAACAAGACTATCACCAATCCACAGCCAAAACCGGCAGCCGCGCTCGACTTCATAGACACCGCCGCCGACACCAGCATCACAAACGACTCCTCCTTGCTCCCCATATCCCTCGACGCCATAGCCAGCTCCACCCCAGAAAACAGAAGCAGAACCCCCAGTATCCCCACTGGAAACTGCCCAAGTATCCTCACAAACGAGTTTCCAAACATCAAACCCAGCAGCATCTTCCCCGCCGCCAGAAACAGAACCGACAGCCCGCTTCGGCCGCCGAACCGGTACTGCCCGGCCAGCCCGCCGGCCCCATGGCAGACCGGCATGGCCCCGAACCAACATCCGGCCCAGTTCATCATCCCCACGCTGATTGATACGGCCGCCGCCGAAGCCTCACGGTCTGGAAACAGATCGCCTGAGAGCTTGCAGACCGCGATCACCGAGTTCAGGACGGAGAGCGGGATTTGCGGGATTGCCCCGCGAATGAATCCGACCTTCCAATCTTCCCACGTTATGGTGATGACGCGAAGAGGAGAAGGCCCGAGTTTGAGATGTTTGAGAACAGAGGGGTCGCGGGCAAAACAGAGGATGAAACCGAGAAAGAAGACGATGAGGGCGGAGGGGACAAGGAGTCGCCTTTCGTTGCCGGCGCCGGAGGAGAGTAGGATGAAGAGAAGGGCAGATAGGGCGAGGACGAGTCCGTCGGGGCCTAGGAAGGGACGGGAGCCGGCTGTCTTCCCGGTGGACAGGTCCTGGGTGAGGGTGATGTAGGAAACGGCGGAGAAGGCGAACGACAGGCCTTGGGAGAGCTGCACGCCGCGAACGACGGGGAGGGGGATTAGGCGGTAGAAGACAGACATGAGGCCGGAGGCTCCGAGGACGAGAAGGGCGGAAGCGGTGGAGAGGCCGGCGGCCATGATTTGGGGAAGGGAGAGGCGGGAGGAGGGAGAGATGGCGACGGCCGCGATGGATTTCATGGGCTGCACGGGCATGGGGATGCCGAAGAGGAGGCCTGTTATGGCGTTGTAGAGGGCGGTGAAGATGAGGGTGGTTCCGAGGTCGAGGCCGTTGACTAAGGAAAGGGCGAGGACGATGGGGATGTATGTGCCGAGGTCTCCGACGGCGCCGCTAAGTTCGGACCAGATGGTGGTTTTGAGGCAGAAGCTGGATGAGAGGGAGGGCCGAGGGGGGCGGTGGGGGTGGGTGGAGTCGTCGAGGAGGGGAGCCGAGTCGCCGGCGGTGTTCGGCTCCATCGTAACGGTCGGTGCCGATGGTTTTGGGATCAGGGATTGGTGGATCTAAATGAAGAATAGGAAGAAATGTGTGGGGTTGGGTAACGTGACCATGCCACGTGGCATGTTATTGATCTTATCGTGCGAGATGCACACTAGTTTACGGGTAAAAAATTTCGCCCGCCACCGGCGAAAAAAATCGTCCGGAAGTCCGGAACATTTAGCCCATCAAAATAAGGGAAATAGTGTGGTCCAGTGTGCCTGTGCACCGCGGGCCCCACAATATATGACACTTATCTTGGTACCGGACCTGAAATTTTGCTCCTAGTTTAAGGCGCGGCGGCTTTGCATGATAATGAGCAATTATGATACATTTTATTTGATTTATATGTATGTATGTATATGTATATATATATGTATATGTGTATATATATATATGTATGTATATGTATAATGTATACAATGACTAAGAATTTTATGAAGTTCAGGCGCAATAAATCTAAACTTAAAATTCATTAGCAAAAATATCGTAATATATATATATATATATCTTTAACTACTATATAGAAGAAGTTGACTTTGATGCAACATTCATAATTGCCAAATATATCCTCATTCTTTTACTCCAATGACTTAACAAATATTATAAAAAAAATGAAAATTCATAAAATGTAATAACTATTTGTGTAATTACATCATATTCTTATAATAAAAATAATTATGAAAATTCATAAAATACAAAAAAATTTAGTAGACCTCCTAGACCTACTATGATAGGTTATCATTAGACCTACAAAAAATAATTTTGAAATATAATAGCTTATTTTAAAATAATTTTTTGTTAAAATATAAATGTTTTTGAAAAAAAATTTTATAAAATATTGATATATATTTTTTTACGATCATTTTGAGTACTCATATGTATATGTTGCGGGCGAAGCCTTCCGTCGCCGACCGGGTACTGTTAAATGCGGGCACAACTCTCTCAAATGCGGGCGCAGCCCGCTAAGAGCCAGCGAGCACGGGCGAAGCCCGTGAGAAAATATGCATGTATCTAATTGTGTTCCTCACAATATTGCCCTCCCAATTTTAATTGAATTGAGTAAAATTGGAGGAACATGTGAATGATTCAGCCTAAGTTATTATTGTGCTCTTCAACATTTGAATTACACTATATAAATGGAAATTTTTATAAAAAACTATTATTGTGCTCTCATTGTGAGACTATTGCTAGAAAATCTAGCCAATATAGTGCAACAAACTTCATATGAATAAATGGTTAAAAGGAAGAAATCCAGAGAATCTATATTATAAATCTACATCATCTAGAATACTTTAAAACTAGATAATTAAATGCCTTGCAGAATGCAGATGATAATGAATGAACCCCAGGAATCCCCCCATTCACAGAAACACCATTCTCGCATGTGTTTTTCCCTCTCGTGGATGCCTGGGCTTGGCCCTGGCCACCATGCTACACAAATCTCAATATCTTGTCGTAGCATCTTCCAATGACAAAGCAAATGAGACTGTGATGAGGAATCACACACCGGAAGGTGCAAAATCGAATGCTCTAGAAGGCCTAGATCCTTGGCAGATCGACGGAGAGCTTGGTACCTTAGAGGTCAGAATTCCAGGTTTGTTTGCTTCTGTTTCCTGGGCTTCGATGAACAGAAGCGGCGGTGTTACCGAACATTGAATCTGTAATGGAGAGAAGGAGGCGCTTCCATCATCGGAGCAGCTTTTGAGGATGGATCTGGGAGAAGGAGGCACTTCCATTGCCGGAGAAGCTTTTATGGAGGGATCCAGGAGAAGGCGATGAGGGGAGCATGGATGAAGAGGATGCTGGATCTGCGGGCCATCATCGAGACACGAGCGGGAGAAGGGAATTTAATTCGGGTGGCTTCATCGCCTCGAGCGTGAAAAGAGAGGTCGATTGTGAGTTGAGATGTTCAAAACGCCTGAAATCTTAGGAGGTTAGTTGAGGTCAGAGAACAGGGTCGGAACCACCGAATCAAGAACTAATGGAAGAATTGAAGTCTTTCCTGACCTTCACTCCTGGTCTTCGTTCCGTGAAGTAGAGTTGTCGAGCCATCGATGAGAACTCGGGCATCGAGCTGTGAGGGTCGAGGTGCGAATGTGTGAGAACTGAGCCCCTGAAGCTTTTCCGCAATTTTTACACCCGGGCACGTACCCAGGTATGTCTGTGCATGAGTCCACCCATAAATGTATGCATATATACGAGTGAATGCAAATGACATCAAAACATAAATTCCTATGGGCGATTATTTTCCAAGACAAATTAATTAGCTTCTCAAAGTCGAATGACAATGCATAAAATTGCAATTAAAAAAACTGGAGGCCCCATTCTCACTTGTTTTCCCACCTATCATGCTTTCTATGAGAAACCATGACAAATTTGCTCATTCAAGTCAATGATCCATGCAACTAAAATCCTAAGAGATCTTACAATGACGACTCAACAAAAAGTCATCGATTGCTCTTCCCCAATGCAATATACATCGCCAATTAAATTCAAATTTTTAGTGAAAGTACATAAAATACGAAAAAATATCAGAAAACAATCCATAGTTGTAATAAGAAATCAGTCCAAAATTTGCTCATTTATTTAAGAAATCAGTACATGTGATACAAATAAAATTTAAGAAATCAATCCAGAGTTTGCACATTTTTTAAGAATTATGCCCATGATAGTGAAGATACTATCGTTGCAGAATGTCTTTGCTCGATGGTAATGTTGCTTCAGCTATCATTTACAAAACATCAAGACTCTAATAAATTAAGGGAGTATTGTATATGAAAGTGCAAATCATTGAAGACCACCACCACCAAAATGCTCAAGAATAATCATGGGTCAAAGACTCTGAAATATGATAGTTTGGTATTGGCATGGAGAACAAATCTAAAGTGAGAACATAGTGCTAATGAACAACATTACTAAAACAAGCAGAAGAAGAGGTCGGGGTACGAGAGAAATTCATAAAAACAAAAATATTATCAACACGGTCAACAATAATCTTATCCAAAAAATTTGGGATTGGCTATGTGAATCTTCGTTAGTATGTATTATCGTAGTTTCACCCTATTCAAACTTAATACTTAAGAACTTCGATTTGAGAATTGTCATCGATAGCATTTTCACAGGTCAAAAGTCTCGCTCCATTTGTCTTTATTAATTCTTTGTAGCTAAGAATCTCTTCAAATTGATCCGTATCAACTTGCACTTAAAATCATTATGATGGTAAGAGATAACTTAAGGATTAGCCAGTTAACCTACATACAAAGATGACAACATAGAAACATCCGACTAATTTTGTTAAGAATTTAGTCTGAGATAAAACAATTTGACTTTTCACCACATGCTTTCATATATATTCAACCAATCCGTTAAGAAACAAAGAGAATGTGGAGGCAGATCTACCTAAAAAAAGTTCTCATGAAAGTTTGCAATATGTTATCATAACTTCATTTTGCAACTCCTCAAATGACACAGTTGTCCCAAACAAAAACTCTATGTAATTCTTGAAGTATTTTGAACGAATTCAAAGTACATTAGAAACATTGAAAGTGTGAAAAAATAAAGGGATATTTGTGAATCTACAGTTTTTTGTGCATGATTAGTTCACAGAAATCACGATTACTATCATGGTCGCAAGACCTGGGCACTATCTGTAAGATCCCTCTCCTCCTTATCGAAGAGTTCCCGGACATTATGCCTAGAACCGCCGTCTTACGGTGACTCTAACTCACGGGTTAGCTATCACCGCTCAACACCAATCCTACCGGCTAGTTCGATCATATCACATGCCAATTTTGCAAGAAAGAAATGCTATCAAATATGAATAGTCCACAATCACGGACACACACTCACAATATATATATATATATATATATATGTATATATGTATATATATGTATATATATATGTATATATATGTATATAAAATGCAGATTGTCCACAATGAGAACAAAATAAAGAGTGCAATGGCTTAAGACCGATAAAAATCCAAAAGTAAATAACAATACACTCTCTCACACTACAGAATGCGGAAGCTAGTCAAAAAACTCTCAACATCCTGTCACCGTGTGGTAGTAGTGATGCGCGACATCTGCTCCTTAGTGTCTGCCGTCTCGTCCTGCCTGACGTACTTCGGCTCCCGCTCCTCGATCTCCTGGTGTTACGGCCATATCCGACCGTTAGTCAAAAATAATAAGCCAATTTTATCCTCGCCTCCTCCCACGACTCCTAGGTACCGAGCGGGAGGACGAAGCGAAGGACATCAATGGGTAAAAGAAAGAGCAGGTGATATGGATTATACTGGCAGCATATATGAATCAATGAGCAGTAGACACAACATCAATAATTAATAAGTGAGCAACAAATAATTAAATGTGGCGCAAATAAAGGTAATAGTAACTACTACGCTATCATCTATAGTACCTTAATTAACTTATATGAATGCTCATACAAACTTATAAGTTAAAGTTTCCGGAATTGTAACTTATCATATAAAAGAACTCATACTAATTTTTATGATAAGGATCTGCAAGTGCATATGCCTATAGTATGTATGCATGTTATGATATGTTCATACAGTGCAACTCACTCACATGACTCTGCGCGCACAAACCTTTTGTTCCCGCTTTTCGGAGGTAGCAAGCCTCTCAGGTACTTCCGTCATGGCAATGGAAACAGTGGATCGGGCACTCCATTTCTCGGTGGGTATACACACTACCAAACCTAGAGCTTACGTACGATGTTGTACACGTCCTAGGTGCACTTCCGTGAGCTCTTGCGTACTCTTGCTGACAACCCACTAATCTCTTATGGTCGGGGTGGGTTACTAGGGGATGTCCTTCAGACCGCAGTAAATTAACCTACTGGCCCTCTACCTCACCACACCCCGCCAAAGTCAACGTACTGTCATCGGTGTGACAACTGGACCAGTACTTAAGACCCGCCACTAGTTTATGCACATGCAAAGTTTATCACACCACCCGAGCCTCCAGCTCGCAGGACCTACCACTCCTGAACCAATCCGTCTCATACAATGGGATGAGGTTTTCCTTTCTTAAATTCTCTAAATTTAAGCCACTCTTTGATGATTACTTAGTCGATCATAGCGTTTTAAGGTGAATCCTAGACTTCTCGAGGTCTACCCGGTGAAGGGCTCGCAGCGGTACTAGATGATATTCTGGGGTGACATCCCAAGCCTTCCTTTCTCAGAATATTTACTTTTATTGGTTCCTACCCATTGCCACGATTATTCTCATAGTTGCTCTAAAGTTACTTAAAGATGACTTAGGACTCTTTTTGGGCAACGCGGTGACCTATATGCGATGCGTGGTGCAAACCCTTAAGTATTTATCTATATGTTCCAACCTTATCTTAAAATACACAATGATCATATTATCACTCTAAATATCCCATAATTGACAAGGTAGAAAGATCTGAAAATGGTTTCAATTGTTCATAGGATGCTGCGATTCTAGTTTACTAGTCACTATAGGAATGGAGTCCTCCTCTAAGGCTACAACTCATAGGGACAGATGTTATGGCTGCCCTATCTGTGTGTTACAAGTTTCATTCAATTTTCATGTGCTCTGGCTAGTCTAGACATTACCTTAATTTTTTTCTATTCGCAGACCAACACTAGAATTGAATTAGATTGAGCTCTATGATCTGAACTTTACTATAACTTGGTCAAATGCCCTAAAATTTATACCATAGGTTCATCATGACCAAAATATGGAATGGTCAGAAATTCATAATTTTCCTAATTATTTTGGCCATGAATAAAAATTCTTTAAAGATAATGCACACCTCACTTTACACACGAAGTACCAATTTCAGAAGTCAAAGTGCTCCCAATATTTTATCAGTGGAATTGAATGTTGAATTACCATGAATAACTGGATTTCCTAATTTTCCATAGCATTTATGGCCACTATTTCAATATTTAAATATTTGTGTCAATTTGTCACATTACACAGTAAGTACAAAAATAAGTCATTCAAAAATTCTGGAAATTTTACCATTGGTTTATAATGATCTAAAAACAGTCTAGCCAAACTTTTAGAATTTTCTAGATAGTATTAATCATACAGATTTCACTGATACATAAGTGTGACAAATGACATTTTTGGTAATTTACAGTGTGAATGACTTCCGAAAATCCTACTAAAGTCCAGAGATCTATTTCAACATAAAGTATCATGTGACAGAAAATTGAATTTACCTCAAGACATTAGGTTGTGTTCATTTCAATTATACATTTATGTGACAAATTCAATTATAATCAAAAAACTAGTAATATCAACTTCAAAATTCCCAATAAAATTTCCAGATATATTGATTGTACAACCTCCATATTTGTCGAGCTGGCGTAACTTGACGCAAATGAGGTCGCAGTAACAAAGGTGGTCCTGAAAGTGAAAATGACCGCTCAGAGGCGACTGAAACCAACCAAGGCAAAATGAGAGCCTGGGGGAGGGAAGAAAGGGGTAGCAGGGCAAGTGGGGGAAGCCCCCCACTCGCCCCCCTTTGCGGGCGAGTGGGGGAAGCCCCCCACTCTCCCCCCTCGCCGACGAGTGGGGGAAGCCCCCCACTCGCCCTCCCCCTTTTGCAGGCGAGTGGGGGAAGCCCCTCACTCGCCCCCCTTGTCGGCGAGTGGGGGAAGCCCCCACTCGCCCGCCCACCTTTTGCGGGAGAGTAAAGGAAGCACCCCCACTAACCCCCTCTCTCTGGTTTCGGGGGAAGCACCCCCACCCGCCCCCTTACGGGCAAGTGGGGTAAGACCCCTCTCACCCTCCACTCGCCCTTCCTAGCGGGCAAGTGGCACTCGACCACCCCTCCCTCTTACTAGCGGGTTATTCGGGGGGGGGGGGGGTGTCACGACCCATCTCGACAAGAGTCAAAGTGCGCTTCGGGGAGGGTCGTGATGCCATAGGCATGGGCGAAAGGAAAATCCAATTAAAACCACTTTCATTTACTGACTCGTCTTCCAACAAATGAGACACAATTCATCTGCGTGAATATTCAAGTAACCATCATTCACGTCCACAACTTGTGACATTCCAAACATGTGATACCTCAATCTATTAACAAGTCTATTTAGAGATTCGAGGTCTAAATTTATTCGACGAAACAAGCATTTAAGGGTGCATTCATATAAAAACAAGAACAGACATGACAATTAAATTCAATGCTTGCAAGAGAGAGGGATCTCTACTTGCCATAAATGAGGCTGAATCTGACGGCGACGGCTAAGCGACGCAAGCAAAAGTAGACATCACATTTTGAACCTGATCAAGCACAACGAAGGCGACATAGCATAAATTACTACGCTAATACAAGCATTTCTACGATGCGAAAATTAAACAACGAGAGTTTAGCGAATTTACCTCCCTCAAAAGTGAGGGGAGAAGAGATTACCACGCGGAAAATAGAATTTGGCGGCGCTTGGGTGACGAAAACCCTAAATCGAAGAGAACTTCAAGAGATCCCGCCAATTGGAGCGACGAACGGCACCGGGGGCACGAATACCTAAGGATTTGGCGATTAGGAAGTGCACCAAAAATTTGAAATGCAAAATGGGGCACGAATAAATCATTAGGGCTTATGAAAATTCTGTAATCAAGGGTGGAGGAGGAAGGTTCTTACCCAAGGAAGACAAGACCGGGCTCAAGGAGCCGAATCCGAGTCCGAAATCTGAGCGGAGGAGGGTTCGAGCAAAACCATAGGCGAAATCGGAGCCCAAGGAGGAGAGGGTAGCTGTCAGCCCTTGAAGAGGAGGGTGTAAGGTTGCCTGTTGCCAGCCCTAGAGGAGAAAGTTGTCGGCTTCTTGGAGGAAGAAGGGTCGACGACCAGAGCAGGAGGAGAAGGAGCCGGCCATGGCAAAGGAGAAGGAGCCGGCCATGGCAGAAGGAGAAGGAGCCGACCACTGCAGGAGGAGGCACAGGAGGCACAGGAGGCGGCGGCCATGTCTGGAGGAGGAGACGACTGCAGGAGGGAGAGCAGCAAACGCCGGCGGCTGCGCTGCGCACGCGAGACGGGAGCGGGAGACGAGAGCAGGAGTGCGGCTTGCGGCTTGCGGGAGACCTGGACCAAGGGGGGTTTAATCGGGAGAGGGGCTGCTCGGGATTTAACAGAGGAGGGGCTGGGGTGCGGATATATAACAAGGCTTCTAAAATAAATGTTTTATTATTTGTATTATTTTAGGGTTGTTACATTCTCCCATACTTAGGAAGTTTCATCCCGAAACTTTCTGAGGATTCCCTGAATGGGACATATCATGGCGAAGATTCAGATGCCATTTAATCCAAACAAGATTCGCAGATCAAGACATGAAAGCTAACTATGAATATGTTGAAACAGAAAGGAAGACAAGCGCGGAGACTTACCAAGATCAAGAGAAAATTTGCGGATACTTGCTTCGCATATCAGATAAAGTTCTCGAGAGAATTATTCAAACTTTTCATGCATTCAAAACACAGTTATCAAAAGGATGATTTTTTTTTTCTTTAGAAGCTTGCGTACTTGATACTCTACAATCTTAGCGGGTATGGCCAGATACAAAGGTTTGGATTCAGGGAACACAAGAATTGCTTCACTTAGCTCGGAATTGATAGATAAGACTCAAGAATTCAGGAGCGAAAAATCTTTGCACGAAGGGGTAACTTTCTTGCGATGTTGACGCTTAAGAGCTAACTAGAAGGGGATACTAGAGAGTCAGATGAGATCGATAGACAAGCAGAACAGGAAGCACTGATTACGAATATTAGAGATTTGAATCTAGAGATTCTAAAACATTTCATACTATCAGGTACATAAAATATGTAATAATTACAACATTTTCATTAGACAACTCTAGGTAATGATCATGCAAATGCAACCATGAGATCGTGTGCGATGTCAAGTAAATAGTAAAGCCATGCGTGTACAATCATTATTGTTGTTCTTGGCTTCACACTTGTGAAATGATTTATGATATGAATGCAAATGAATGGATACACATGCCATGTTAAACGTCCATATCACTTAACATGTCATGCATATTAAGACTCTAATGCCAACGCACTTGAAAATATTAAACTGCTCATAACCATTTAATATTCGCAAGCGGTGTATATCCTAGTGGAATTCATATGCACAAAAATATTAAGTTTGCCCATACTCTCTTAACATTAGTGTGCATACTACTCATGCTTATGAGTGAGTGTGTGCGTGTTTCAGCCGCGAACAACACATAATGACAAGGTGCGTGAAGAAATGATGCATGCATAAATATTTATAAAATAAGATTCAAAATATTTGATAATTGTAAAATACTTTATCTTTAGAAACAAACCTATCTCTGATACCAACTGTCACGACCCGTATCGACAAGAGTCAGAGTGCGCATCGGGGCGGGCCATGATGCCACAGGCATGGGCGAAAAGAAATCCATGCCTGCTAAGGCGGACACAGAAATACTACAAATAAATTTAAAACAATTAATCTAAAGAAAAACAGTTTGTTTTACTGCGGAAGCTTTAAAATATAATAACTTGAAACATGTGCACATGCATTTTAGTAAAAGCTCATGATACAAGTTCTGGAACAGAAATTTATGCAGTGAACATCGCAAATGAATGAGCTTGCAAAACATGTCAAATTCTAGTACATATAATATTTAGCCTAGCAGTTGTCCATTAAACAAGAAAAAATGGCTGATCGTAATTACTACATAACAGAAATATCCGACAGTAAAAGAAATGGAACATAAACACAAAACCTAATGCTTGACGCAGATCGGCCTCAGGAGCAGGTGGCGCAGACACGAACACTAAGGCAAATCCAAACAGAAGGAAAAACCTCAGAACATCGAAATACACAAGAGCAAGAAAAACAAAATACGAGTAAGAGAAACATAATATATGTGTACCGCTTTTCATGAAGCGGAGCTAACAAGACAGACAAGCAAGTGAGACAAGCAGAAATATCTAGAATTATTAGACTACTCCGAAGTATAGCCTAAACATTTATTTTGCAACAACATAAGCTGTAATCGATGAAATGCGTAGGTGTTTGCAGTGGGTGCACATGGTTCACACTCAAGTTCAAGTGTAAGGCTTACTAGAATAAGAGTATTTCTTGCTTACCGTGACCATGCAAACAAGACGATGCACCATCTAAACCCTAGCTTCCAAGATTTGCTTATGACACGCATGACCTAAGTGATTCAGAAATTTAAGCTCGCTATGACCAGTCCTTTGTTCCCATAAGGGATTCAAGAGGGAAGCCAAGTCAAGGAGTTTCATCAATTAAACTCTACCTTTCAATGTTAACTTACGTTATTAATGACTTAGCACGGGATTTCATGGATTCTAGCATATCAAGACATGTAATTAAGATACTGATTCAGATATACAAGAGTAGATTTAATACACATCAACGTGAAACAGGAGGGATCATGTTATAGAACATTATTTACTCAAGTCTTAGAACCAGACAGACATAAGAAACAAGATTCGATGACTCAGAGAACTCGATAAAGAGTTTTGGAACTTGCGGATTCAAGTGTTCACGAGTAATAAGATAACTATACATTATTTTCTAGGATATCCAGTATTCCTTTAGCTTACATCATTTCCAAGACACGAATATCTTCTAAGTAACCATGTGTACGAGTCGAAGATTTTATATCAAGCACATTTCATCTAATTGCTAGCAGGAATCTTAACATTTATTATTATAATAATTAATGTTGCTGCTCGGAAAGATCTACTAGTCTTACTTTTATCCATCAAATAAGATGCAATTCATTTAAATAAAAATCCAATTAAACCACTTTCGTTTACTAACTCGTCTTCCAACAAATGAGACACAATTCATCTGCGTGAATATTCAAGTAACCATCATTCACGTCCACAACTTGTGACATTCCAAACATGTGATACCTCAATCGATTAACAAGTCTATTTAGAGATTCGAGGTCTAAATTTATTCGACGAAACAAGTATTTAAGGGTGCATTCATATAAAAACAAGAACAAACATGACATTTAAATTCAATGCTTGCAAGAGAGAGGGATCTCTACTTGCCTTAAATGAGGCTTAATCTGACGGCGACGGCTAAGCGACGCAAGCAAAAGCAGACATCACATTTTGAACCTGATCAAGCACAACGAAGGAGACATAGCATAAATTGCTATGCTAATACAAGCATTTCTACGACGCGGAAATTAAACAACGAGAGTTTAGCGGATTTACCTCCCTCAAAAGTGAGGGGAGAAGAGATTACCACGAGGAAAACAGAATTTGGCGGCGCTTGGGTGACGTAAACCCTAAATCGGAGAGGACATCAAGAGATCCCGCCAATTGGAGCGACGAACGGCACCGGGGGCACGAATACCTAAGGATTTGGCGATTAGGAAGTGCACCAAAAATCTGAAATGCAAAATGGGCACGAATAAATCATTAGGGTTTATGGAAATTATGAAATCAAGGGTGGAGGAGGAAGGTTCTTACCCAAGGAAGACAAGACCGGGCTCAAGGAGCCGAATCCGAGTCCAAAATCTGAGCGAAGGAGGGTTCGAGCAAAACCCTAGGCGGAATCAGAGCCCAAGGAGGAGAGGGTGGCTGTCAGCCCTTGAAGAAGAGGGTTTAGGGTTGCCTGTTGCCGGCCTTGGAGGAGAAAGATGTCGGCTTCTTGGAGGAAGAAGGGTCGACGGCCAGAGCAGGAGGAGAAGGAGCCGTCCATGGCAGAAGGAGAAGGAGCCGACCACTGCAGGAGGAGGCGCAGGAGGCGGCGACCACGTCTGGAGGAGGAGACGACTGCAGGAGGGAGAGCAGCATACGTCGGCGGCTGCGCTGCGCACGCGAGACGGGAGCGGGTGACGAGAGCGGGAGTGCGGCTTGCGGCTTGCGGGAGACCTGGACCAAGGGGGTTTAATCGGGAGAGGGGCTGCTCGGGATTTAACAGAGGAGGGGCTGGGGTGCGGATAGACAGCAAGGCTTCTAAAATAAATGTTTTATTATTTGTATTATTTTAGGGTTGTTACAGGGGGGTGCGAGTAGTAATTTCATGTGGCTATCCGCGGCCCATTTTCAAGAAGTATATAAATAGACCCTCATGGGCACCTTGGGAGGCATCTCTTCTTCTCTCCCTCGCGTGTGACTTGTGAGCAAGCACTCCAGCCCTATGTCAGCTAAGGATGACAATGAGGTCTTCTTAGTGCTCTCTAGGGTGCTTGGGCTTGATGCACTCACGGCAAGTGTACCGGTCGTTCACAAGTAATAAAAAATGGGAAGTTATCCCCAAGTATCGATCTCTCAAGGAACACGGCAAGGTGGAGTTATCCTTCGAGGCAGGACTTGAGATTGAAGTCCGATGGTTGGAATTATGCAGGGAGGATGGCTTTGTTTGATGACAGAATAAAATAAAAAGCTAACAACTACTCCTATGCAGGCCTTGAGCGCACTGCTTGCTGGGCGAGATGGAAACTAGGAAGGCCTTGTACTTGCTGCTTCGCAAGGGTGGATGGACGAGAAGGCAAGCGGAATCGAACTGTGCAGGCCTTGAGCGCGCTGCTTCGTAAGGCGAATGGTTTACACGGGCCGTTAGCACCGCTTAGCTTGGCGGATGGAAGAGTAGGCTCACGTAGTGGAAGAGTAGTCAAGCGGAATGGAAGAGTAGGCACACGGAATGGAATGGCGGGTTGGCAAAGTGGAATGGAGTGGGGAGGAATGGATTTGGTGGCGCACCTCGAATACACATATGAACAAAATATAATCTCATAAACATGAAATCAACATTACAAAGCAAGATTCATAGTGCACATCATCTAAATATGAGAAATCTAATTACATTCATCAAAACAAAAGGAAAGAGTGCAAGAGAATCGACCACATCCGAAGCCTCATTGGGATTCACGGCAGGAATCGCCGGGTTGTCAATCCGTGTCCTAGCTCGGTCCGCAACTATGTCCGAGGTAGAGGAGGGCTGTCACTTCCTCCCAATGGACCCGTCTTCTTCGTCTCACGACCCGATCTACTCCGGTGCGAAGCTTTCCTCTCTTAATGATGAGTGTAGGGCTAGAATCCCCTCCTTGGAAGCTTGAGGATGATGGAGGTGGCCTAGGGCAAAGCCCTCATGGAAGGGTGGAAGAAAATGGAGTTGGAGCTCTCCTTGCGGCGGAAATGGCGGAGCTGAATCGGCCCAAATGACCTAAAAATCGGGACTTAAATAGAAAACATGTCAGAAAATCCTTCACGCACGACCAAACGCACGTTCGGAGTCAACCGTGCGCGAAGGAATCGCACAGGCGCAGAAAAAAATACAATATTTTAGAAAACAGCATCTGCTCGTGCGTTTTAACGCACGGGCTGGGCTCGTGCATGAAGAAAACGCACTGGCAGAATCCGACGGCAGATTTTCATGATATTTTGAGCGAAATGAAAACGCACGATCAATCAAATCGTGCATGAAGGATAAACACACGGCCGTGCGATCTTGAAAACAACAAAATAAAGATATGTGGAGCACCATGTGTTTACCCCTAGCAGAATAGTGCGCAATTGCACACCGCAATGGACCAAAATGTGCATTCCATGTGAGAATTGTATAGCAATGATATATAAGCAATAACATACTAAAAGTGAAGTGCAAATGCATGAAAACAAGCCCAAATGAGTCCAAAATTGTGTATATAATTGGGACTCATCACACCCCCAGACTTAAACGTTTGCTCGTCCCGAGCAAATCATCTCAAGGCGAAGAGGAAGAAAGCTAGTTGACTAAGCAATTGTACGAACGAAGTACCATGCGAAGTCGCATCCTCATGCACAAAGAGAAATAGCAGAAAACAATTCTAAGTATACCCAATAATTTCTATTTTCTATAAGCGTAAAGAAGATATTACTTGTACTCCTACTGTGAATCACAGTGAATCATCCGGTTACGCGTTGAACGAAAGTAGACGGACAATGAGGTGAGCATTGCCAAAGATCGAGTCTCGGGCGGATCTCCAAAGGAATTCACCAATGTCGATGACCATACGCTTGCCCGTTCACACTCTCTCCACGACACTGGTTTAACTCAAGCGCACAAATCAATAGGACTTGTAGGTTTATAGCATGGCTTAGGTTCAGGTGCGGAAAACAACGGTAAACATGAAGGCTAAGCACGCCCAACCCAAATGAGCAAGTACAAGAAATCAGCTAACACCACAACATGAAAGCGCGGGTGCACCACACCACCAAACTTGGCTTTTACAATGAGGTGTGTGCACCGCCTACTCCAATATACAAAGCTCATAAAGTTTTCAATTCAATTTGCCTTTTTTTACTTCATTTCTTTTTCAACATTTTCATTTTTTTAACATATATATATATAATGAACACATCCACGCATCTGCAAAAATGAACACTACAACAACACCACCACATGATACCATAAAAAGAACTAAACTCGACTGGGTGTGCGACTAGGATATGCTATTTGGCTTTGGTGAGATATAAGTGGAGCTGAATCAAAAGGAGGGGTAGGCACAACTGGGCTAGCGAGGGTAATGTGGCAGGAACGGGTACAAGGCTTAACCGGGCCAAAATGAGGGCCTACATCACATTTGCGCGCTTGACTAACCGTATACCCATGCTTCGAGAGTCGCTTTGGGCAAGTTCTTAGCCACCGAGAAAGATCAACCTTCCTCCCGACTCGAGCAATACGAGGCTACTGAACGCCTACACAATTCTACGCCACCATTTGATTCATGACCGGATTCACAACTAGAGTATAGTAAACAAAATTTACGCTAATAGAAAAATAGAAACTAAAAGCATATAAAGAATTTTAATCTACACAAACTCTAAGTGAACATGAGTGTACGACTAGGAACACTCTTGGAGTCAACATTTTACTCCGCCATACAATACTAAGCCAACACAGAATTCTTCGCCTTGCGCACAGGTGATAAACAAGCTCGGTACGTGCAAAAATTTAAGCACGCGCTCAAGTGGGTGATGTGGTGTGCGACGCAAATGAACAAAACCAAATATCATAATAAAAGCTTCTAGCATGCAAAAGATGTGTGAACATGAGTGGGTAACGAAGCGCGGTTCTCCCCCAGACTTAATCTAAGCAATACATCATATGATATGACAGTAGAAATAAAAATAGCGGCTAGGAGAGAAGTTACCCCATGCTCAGCAAGTGAGCATACCAGAAGATTGGCGATAATACTGCAATGGAAATCCAAGTCCGCCACCAAAAGATCACCACCCTACAAAAAGGACGCACCAAGCAATGGCAAAAATGATATATTAAGGCATTAGCGGATTAGAAAGGAATAAAAGCAACAAAAACTTGGGTTGTCTCCCAGCAGCGCTTTTGTTTGTCGTCCTTAAGCTGGACTTAATACCTGTATTATGCAGTTTTAATAAAATTTTAAGCATAAAAGAGAAAACTAAAATATCCTAATTATTACAACCATTCCAAAAAGATCAACTGTAAGTTGATTTAAAGTAGTAACTGCAAATAAAAGAAATGGGTCCGAAGACCCAACAACAGCAGTCCAGAAGATCAGGAGCTTTCCATATCCAGATTTCATATTTCTTCATCCTCTTCCTCTCCTCCAATCGGCAGTCATGGATGAAGTAGCATTTACCACCCTGCACCCAGTCTTTCAAGGAAAACGCAGGCAATGATGATAAGGTGGAATAGATGATGGATTTCATCATTGCCGGTTGCTTTTCCTTCCAAGACTGCCACACAGGATCGCCCAAAATGGGTCTAGATATTCATGCACCTGCAAAGGAATAAATGAAATATCAGACAATAAAGTAGGCGAGGAAGCAGGAAGGATGAATTTATCGATATTAGCATTAAAAGAATGATGATTAGGAAATTAAATAGATGAAGAACTAAAAGGTTCAAATAAAGGAGGAGTGGCCCCGGTTTCACTCCTGGCAGGTTCCACAAAAGGCTCATTGTCGACCGCATTAAGAGCACTGCAGGAAGGATATGAGCAGCTAGGAACTTCGATGATGAGTTGGACCTTCTCCTCCGGTGATGAGGTAGAAACCTCATCACTAAGAAAAATGTCCTCCTCAGTGCAACTCAGCATAGCTTCAGGCTCCTTAGGCTTATCCTGCACATCTAAAAACTCGGCAATAAGAGCAGAAGATACATGCATATTGATACAAGAAAATATCTGAGTAGAAATGGGACTCAAGATAGAGTCCGATAGGAGTGAAGAAATATCCTCAGATACAGAATCCACAGGAAAGGATGGCACCAAAGAGGAAGAAAACTCCAAAATGTCATCGTAGTGATCAACAACGACGCTGATCGACGCATTCGTTGTGCTCCCAAGATGACCCGGGGGCCTAACGTATGTGTCATCGGCGATGGAAGGAGCGGCGGCATAGGAAGGCAGTGGAATGATGATAAGTGCTGGCTCATCATCCTCTCCCAATTGCAATTTCCATTGCTCACAGTCCTTCAGCACGTGATCAAGACTCTGACAACACAAGCAGCGCTTCCCGGTAGGTTTTGACTTTAGAAAAGCCAAACCACCCGGTGAAGGCGATGCTCGCGATGGGGACGCATTCTTATAATACGTAGGTCCATAGTATGAACTACACGGATTATAATTATGGCTTCTTAAATGGCACTCATCACTAGAGTGACTAGACGCTCTACACCACCTACAATGTTGATAAGCAGACATATTGGTGCAAAGAAGGATTCACTAATAATATAAGCTGAAAAATAACTCAGTATACACGAAGGGAAAAATTAAATCAACAGGAACCTGATTTTTGAAATACTTAAAAAGATAATAAGAGAATTTACAAACACTAAATTAAAACAAATGCGATAAACAAATGGAAAAGACTTTATCTCTTGTCGCTCTCTCTCAAGTAACTCACACGACTGTGTTCCCCGGCAACGGCGCCAAAAACTTGATGCACTCACAGCAAGTGTACCGGTCGTTCACAAGTAATAAAAATGGGAAGTTATCCACAAGTATCGATCTCTCAAGGAACACGACAAGGTGGAGTTATCCTTCGAGGCAGGACTTGAGATTGAAGTCCAATGGTTGGAATTATGCAGGGAGGATGGCTTTGTTTGATGACAGAATAAAATAAAAAGCTAACAACTACTCCTGTGCAGGCCTTGAGCGCACTGCTTCGCTAGGCGGGATGGAAACTAGGCAGGCCTTGTACGCGCTGCTTCGTAAGGGTGGATGGACGAGAAGGCAAGCGGAATCGAACTGTGTAGGCCTTGAGCGCGCTGCTTCGTAAGGCGAATGGTTTACACTGGCCGTTAGCACCGCTTAGCTTGGCGGATGGAAGAGTAGGCTCACGTAGTGGAAGAGTAGTCAAGCGGAATGGAAGAGTAGGCACACGGAATGGAATGGCGGGTTGGCAAAGTGGAATGGAGTGGGCGGAATGGATTTGGTGGCGCACCTCGAATACACATATGAACAAAATATAATCTCATAAACATGAAATCAACATTACAAAGCAAGATTCATAGTGCACATCATCTAAATATGAGAAATCTAATTACATTCATCAAAACAAAAGGAAAGAGTGCAAGAGAATCGACCACATCCGAAGCCTCCTTGGGATTCACGGTAGGAATCGTCGGGTTGTCAATCCGCGTCCTAGCTTGGTCCGCAACTACGTCCGGGGTAGAGGAGGGCTGTCACTTCCTCCCAATGGACCCGTCTTCTTCGTCTCACGACCCGATCTACTCCGGTGCGAAGCTTTCCTCCCTTAATGATGTGTGTAGGGCTAGAATCCCCTCCTTGGAAGCTTGAGGATGATGGAGGTGGCCTAGGGCAAAGCCCTCATGGAAGGGTGGAAGAAAACGGAGCTGGAGCTCTCCTTGCGGCGGAAATGGCGGAGCTGAATCGGCCCAAATGACCTAAAAATCGGGACTTAAATAGAAAACATGTTAGAAAATCCTTCACGCACGACCAAACGCACGTTCGGAGTCAACCGTGCGCGAAGGAATCGCACAGGCGCAGAAAAAAACGCAATATTTTAGAAAACAACATCTGCTCGTGCGTTTTACTCACGCACGGGCTGGGCTCGTGCATGAAGAAAACGCACTGGCAGAATCCGACGGCAGATTTTCATGATATTTTGAGCGAAATGAAAACGCACGATCAATTAAATCGTGCATGAAGGATAAACGCACAGCCGTACGATCTTGAAAACAACAAAATAAAGATATGTGGAGCACCATGTGCTTACTCCCAGCAGAATAGTGCGCAATTGCACACCACAATGGACCAAAATGTGCATTCCATGTGAGAATTGTATATCAATGAAATATAAGCAATAACATACTAAAAGTGAAGTGCAAATGCATGAAAACAAGCCCAAATGAGTCCAAAATTGTGTATATAATTGGGACTCATCAGGGCTCAACATTGGCTTGGGAGGGGAAGCTCTCTTTGATCTTCCGGGTTTGTGGTGGGACCTCCTCGCTGCAGCTCAAGGAGTCTATTTTGGTCTTCAGGTCTTCTTAGGTGCAAAGTCCTTCGGCTCTCAGGATCGGTCACGTGTTCTAGCTCAGGTGAAGTAGGGGTCAACTGCATACCCGTTGCGAACGTCGAGGCCAGTTCTCTGGTTTCAACATTCTGGTGCGATGAGCGTGAAAGCAGCTAGTTCGGAAATATCTGAGCAAGTCCCATGACTGGAAGCGATGAGATGGGGAACTCGCCCCTACCAACTAGTACATGAAGAAGAGTGACTTCGAAGAGTTCATGAAGTCGATCCTGGAACTCTTGCGGGTCACACTCCCCTCCCCACCTCAGGGCGAGTGCACGACACCACCAGCACCCGTTCTCGCCTCGCCGTCTCTGATGGAGACAGAGCAAGCACGTCGGCAAGGGAAGGGGCCAGCCTCGGAGGAAGGCTTGAGCCTCCAAGCGCGAGTGCACTTCAACAGCTCGCCTGGGACCAGCTGCCCCGGTGAGGAGGTAGGGAGAATGCCTCCATCTCACTAGGGAGGACGAGGGAGTCCCTTCTGTGAGCTGATTACCTCAGCTCCCATTCCAGACGGGTTCAGTGAACCTGCCATGTCTTACTACACTGGCAAGGATGACCCTCTCTAGCATCTCTAGTGGTTTGAAGGCATGGTCTCGATCAGACAGATGATGGACTCTTTCAATTGTAAACTCTTCACCGTCACTTTCAAGAGAATGGCAAGAGACTGGCTCCACCAGCTCCCATCGGGTACTATCTACAACTTTGAGGACCTCCACTGAATCTTTTTGCTGAGGTTCTCCACCTCGAAGAAGAGGAGGAAGGGGGCCCTATTCTTTATTTGACAAAAGCAGGGGGAGACGTTGGGGAGCTACGTGGATCGATTTCAGGAAGAAGTTCTCCTCGTCAACGAGGTGCCCGGGCACACCCTACAACTGGACTTTACCCTCGGCCTACAACAGGGGCTGTTTAGGATGAGCCTGAGTCAGGACCCCCTCTGTCTTTCGAGGGGCTAATGGAGCGGGCTGCTCGAGAAATCGAGTGCAAGGCCACCAACGAGGATTTCGTGGGAATGTTAGCCAAGTGGACGGAGGAGGAGAAGAAGGAAGAGAGGAAGGAGCAAGGAGGAAGAATGAAGGAGGAAGTGAGAAGTCGGGGACACCAGGGACCCCCCGTTGGGCAGGAACAAGGCTGGAGGTCTCAACCACCAGTTCTCCGACCAACCTGGAGGTCGCCAGGAGGACCCCCTCAGGGCTAAGGGAGAGGCCATTTCCAAGGGGGAGGAAACTTTCATGGGGGCAGGGACGACAGAACCCAACAGGGTGGCGACCAGACCCAAGGTCATTACAACCCCAACCCCTGCAGACCATGGCAATTGGCCGAAAAAGAGGAAGTAAGAAGAGGGGTCGTGTAGGGAGGGAAGCAGGGGGGTTGGCGCTGCCGTACTGTGAGTTCCATCAGCAGGAAGGTCACGCGACAGCTACCTGCCCAGAGTTCCTGGAGATAAGGGAAGGAGGAAGAGCCTTGGCAGAGGGGAGACAACTCTACCTGGAAGGACCAGGAGAGAGAGGAGGAAAAAGGAAAGAAGAAGAAGACCGGTGCGAGGAAAGGGCCGACTTGGGGACCCTGGGTGGGATTGGGGTGATCCACATAGGAGTGGGCATAGAGGCCACCCGGAAGGGGAGCCTCCATACCATCTACCGTCGAAGCATCGCTTCGATCTCCCGAGCCCCACCCCCGGGCGAGAAGATCACCATCTCGGCCCAAGACATGCCGGCCCATGAAGACCCTTTCTATGATGCACTTATCATTCAGGCGGCGATCGAGAACTTCACGGTCTCTCGGATCCTGGTCGACAACGGGAGCTCGGTGATCGTGGTCTTCAAGAAGGCCTTCGAGGAAATGAAGGTGGAAGCAAAGTGAGTGCTAGCCTCGGATGGACTGCTCTTCGGATTCTCCGGAGAAAGGAAGGAATTGGAGGGAGGAGTCGAGCTCCTCGTCACTTTGGGAGGCACATCGAAGAACTGTCGGTTCATCATCGTGGATGCGCCGAGCAACTACAATGCCATTTTGGGCATCCCCTCATCAGCGCTTTCAACTGTGTACCCTCCTCCTACCACCAGTGCTTGAAATATAGCACTGGAGGAGTCCAGATCCGGGTCAGGGGAGACCCCGGGGTGGCACGATAGTGCTACATCATGACAGTAAACACAATCACATGGAAGAAGAAGGCAGAGGAAGTGGAGGAGGTGATGAAAGAGATGATCGAGATGCATGTGGCCAAGTAGGCGCAAGGAGGTACATTGTAATAAATAGGTAACCTCTTTATGATGAATGAAAAATATTTAGAGGTAGCACCTTAGATAAGACCCCTACTAGAGACCGCTGACCGGGCTTGGTTATGGCGGCAGCTGGGAGCTCATCGGATTGTCTCATTGCAGTTAAGTCTTCGAGAAGGGAGGCCGCCTCGCAGAGTGTTGAGTTCCTCCATCTCCGGGTGAGCTAAGCTCCCAAGAAGTGTTGAAGTCCTCCACTCCAGTTGGTCTAAGCTCTTAGGCAGTGTTGAGTTCCTCTGCCTCCGGGTGAGCTGAGCTTCCAGGAAGTGTTGAAGTCCTCCACTCCAGTTGGTCCAATCTCTTAGGCAGTTTCGAGTTCCTCCACTCCAATTGTTCCAAGCTCTTAGGCAGTGTTGAGTTCCTCCGCCTCTGGGTGAGCCGAGATCCTAGGAAGTGTTGAAGTCCTCCACTCTAGTTGGTCAAAACTCTTAGGCAGTGTCGAGTTCCTCCACTCCGGTTGGTCCAAGCTCTTAGACAGTGTTGAGTTCCTCCTCCTCCGGGTGAGCTAAGCTCCCTGGAAGTGTTGAATTCCTTCACTCCAATTGTTCCAAGCCTTTAAGAGGTGTTGAGCTTCCTCCACCTAAAGTTGAGTTCGGATCGACTAAAGATGTTGAGTTTCCTCCATCTCAGGTTGATTTCAGCTCGACCAGAGGTGTTGAGCTCCCTCCACCTAAAGTTAAGTTCGGCTCGACTAAAGGTGTTAAGTTCCCTCCATCTCAGATTGAGTTCAGCTCGACTAGAGGTGTTGAGCTCCCTCCATCTCAGGTTGAGCTCAGCTCGACTAGAGGTGTTGAGCTTCCTCCACCTAATATTGAGTTCGGCTCGACTAGAGGTGTTGAGTGCACTCCATCTCAGGTTAAGTACAACTCAATTAGAGGTGTTGAGCTTCCTCCACCTAAAGTTGAGTTCAGCTCGACTAAAGGTGTTGAGTTCCCTCCATCTCAGGTTGAGTTCAGCTCGACTAGAGGCGTTGAGATTCCTCCACGTAAAGTTGAGTTCATCTCGACTAAAAGTGTTGAGTTCCATCCACCTCATGTTGAGTTCAGCTTGACTAGAGGTGTTGAGATTTCTCCACTTCAAGTTGAGATCGGCTCGACTAGAGGTGTTGAGCTTTCTCCACCTTAAGTTGAGCTCGACTCGACTAGAGGTGTTGAGTTTTTCCTTACCTCAGGTCGAGTTCAGCTTGACCAGAGGTATTGAGTTTTTCTCTACCTCAGGTCGAGTTTAGCTCGACCAGAGGTGTTGAGTTGTTCCTCCACCTCAGGTCGAGTTCATCTCGACTAGAGGTGTTGAGCTTTTACCACCTCAAGTTGAGCTCGGCTCCACCAGAGGTGTAGAGTTTTTCTATACCTCAGGTCGAGTTCAGCTCGACCAGAGGTGTTGAGCTCCCTCCACCTCAGGTTGAGTTCAGCTCGACTAGAGGTGTTAAGCTTTCTCCACCTCAAGTTGAGCTCGATTCGACCAGAGGTGTTGAGTTTTTTTCCTCCACTTCAGGTCAAGTTCATCTCGAATAAAGGTATTGAGTTTTCTCTATCTTAGGTCGACTTTAGCTCGACTAGAGGTGCTGAGTTTTTTCTCCTCACTACAACAAACTGCACCTGTTGTAAGGACTGGAATGTAACTGAAACACAGTTTGTTACTAATAGTTATATTTAGTAACAAAGTTTTTTTGTTGTTACAAAAAAACTTTTTTGTAACGAATATTTTAAATTTTGTTACAATAATAATTAATTCGTTACTATAACTATAAGTATTTGTAACAACACTAATGTTACGTTACAAATAAAAAACTTTTCTCACAATAAGTATCAATTGTAACCACATTATAAAAGTTTTTTGTGACAAAGACATTATCCTTACTAATAGTAATATTTTATTATTAAAGTTTTGTTACAAAAAATATATCATATTTTATTTTCAATTTTTGTACAATTTTATTATCAAAGTTTTGAATTCTTTTTTTTTTTTTGAAAAAAAAAAAACAAATTGTATGCGCGCGACTCTCTCTCACATGAATGAATGAAATATACGGATGAAAATTTTCCTCCATAAAATTTTGAACAAAACAAAACTAAAAAATAAAAATATATTAAATGTAAAAATGAATGCAAATTAATATGACATTAATTTTTTAATATAATTTTGGAATTAAAATAAAATCACGCACGAACCCGCGTGCACGCAAATGCGCACTCTCGCGCGCACGCAAATGCGCCCTCGCGCGCACGCAAAATGCGCCCTCGCGCGCACGCAAATGCGCTCTCGCGCGCACGCAAATGCGCACTCTCGCGCGCACGCAAATGCGCTCTCGCGCGCACGCAAAATGCGCTCTCGCGCGCACGCAAATGCGCTCTCGCGCGCCCGCAAATGCGCTCTCGCGCGCACGCAAATGCGCTCTCGCGCGCACGCAAATGCGCTCTCGCGCGCACGCAAATGCTCTCTCACACGCACGTAAATCTGGGAGAGCTATTGATGGAGTATCCCTAAAGGCGCTAACCGCACACCATCCATGGGGGTGCGATTATCCAAAGAACTCTCAATAGCGGCGTAACTATCTGAATTATAACCATCGCCGCCATCGCCGCCATCGCCTACGACGCCTACGACGTCGCGATTGTCGTCATCGCCGTAGCAAATACCCATGAATAGCTTTAGGCCAGTTGTAATTTAAAAACACATCGGACTCGAACAAACAAGTAAACTCCTTGGGGACACTGTTGCATGGAAGGAAAAAATACATAATACATGAAGTATTAAACTACTCAGAATCATTTTTTCTGAAGTTTTAAAAGAAAAAATGATTTTTTTTAAACTGTGGCCTGCATATATCTAAAATCGGTCTGCATTTAACATCGTTTTTTTTTTAAACTGTGGCCTGCATATAGTCAAAACTGGCCTGCGTTTAATATCGCTCTATATATATTGATTGATGGATGACACGTACTTTAATGAAAATAAATGTATAATGAAATTCATAAATACGTGTCAAATCAATTCATAAATACAACGCGTTATTCAATAAAATTTACTTTTAAATAAGATTTATATTTTTTAAAATAAGAATTACCCCCGCTCAATTTTGTCCACTCTTAGGAGCTCGATCAACTGACAGTGCACATGAGGCCCATGTTCCCCGCTCGACAATACCCCCGCCTCGACATTGCCCGACAGTGCACATGAGCTTTAAAATAAAATTTATGTATTTTTAAATAAGGTTTATCCGTTTATGTATTTTTTAAAAGTAAGAATTACCCCGCTCAATTTCGTCCGCTCTCAGGCGCTCGATCAACTGAATAAAAAATAATTGAATATTAATTTAATTTTCTCACCGGACACAAACAAACACACACACACACAACAAACTCGTACACACATACACACGAGTGACATGCAGTACACAGGGGGCCCTATGCCCCGTGTGACAGTAGACGTTCACCGCGATCGGGCGGGCGGAGAGCCTCGTGTACTAAAACAAAAACATTAAATAAAAAACATATAAACTTAAAGTATGAAAACACGTACATGTCATATTGATTGCTAGAAGACACGCAGTTTAATGAAAATAGATATAAAAGAAAGTCATAAATACATGTCCTATCGATAAATAAACACATGGTTCAATAATTAAGCTAACATTAATTACTTTTTAAATAAAATTTACTATCGTGGCGGGGGTAATGTCGCGCGGGGCACGAGCGCTTCCTAGATGCACTGTCATTTGAACGAGCATCTGTGAGCGGGAGAGTTTGGGCGGAGGTAGTGACGTCGATGATGTCGGGGTACTGTCGCAGCGGAGAGCGCTCATCGAGCACAGGCGTATCCCATACAAAGATACTTGTAGGTCTATATATATAATTTAGTAAATTAAAATATTATTTTAAATTAAAATATAAAACTTTATTATACAACTTTAATATAAAATTTTATACAACTTTAATATAAAACTTTATTATAAAATTATTATATGCATTATGATATATAAAAATTAATTGAATATTAATGTTAATTTAATTAATTATAATAGTAATTAATATTAAATTTCATTCAGTTATACTGTTATATATATATATAAAAATAATAATAATAAATTATAATTATAAATTTAGTTATATATAAACTTATATAAGATTTACTATTAATGTTATCTCATTACATCTCTATTTTTTAATGAGGAATTAAAACACACACACACACAAAGAGAGAGGCACACGCACATGCACACGCACACGCACACACACGCGCTTACACACACGCACACTCGCACACACATACACACACAGACACACAGACACGAACACACACAAACAACTATTGTTAATTTAATTAATTATAATAGTAATTAATATTAAATTTCATTCCGATATATATATATAATAAATTATAATTATAAATTTAGTTAGATATAAAAGTATATAAGATTTACTATTAATGTTATCTCATTACATCGCTATTTTTTAATGAGAAATTAAAACACACACACACACACACAGAGACAGAGGCACACGCACACACACACACACGCACACACACGCACACACACACACACACACACACACACACACACACACACACACGCACACGCACACACGCACGAACACACACAAACACAGACACATCCACAGACACACATAGTTAGAGATCACACACAGACACGGACACCTGCATACACACACATAAACAGATACAGACATAAACATAGACACAAACACACATACACCGACACATACACACATACACCGACACATACACACAGACACAGATAGACACTGACACAAATAGACACAGACACATAAACACAGACACAAACACACACATGCACAGACACACATAGACACAAAGACAACATAGCTATAGATCATACAGACACACACACATACACACACACACAAACAGGCACAGACACAGACACATAGACACACCGACACACACAGACACAGACACAAACACAGACATACATACACAAACACAGACACACGCATGCACAAACACACATAGACACACAGGCACAGACACATAGACACACAACCACACAGACACACAGACACAGACACACATAGCACAAACACACACAGACATACAGACACAGACATAGGCACACACATGCACAAACACACAGAGACACACATACACAGACAGACATACATAGCTAGAGATCATACACACACACACACACACACAAACAGGCACAGACACAAACACAGACACAAACACACAAACACAGACACATAGACACAGACACACCGACGTACTGACACACACACACACACACAAACACAGATACAGACACAGACACAAACATAGACACACATATACAAAGACAGACACACACATGCACAAACACACATAGACACATAGGCACAGACACACGGACACACAACCACACAGACACAGACACAAACACACGCAGGAACAAACACACATAGACACATAGACATAGACGCAGACACAGACAAAAACACAGACACACACAGACACACAGACACATATATACACAGACACACACACGCACACACACAAACACACACAAACACATATAAACAGAGGGAAATTTTATATAATTATTGGACAAAAAAATAGGCAGTAAATAAAATGATTTATTGCAAAATAAATTTATTTCACAAAAATATTATTTATATACTAATCAAATAAGTACTTAAATCATATTTTTGTAAAATAAGATTTGAAATTTTCGTTTTCCCTCATTTTTCCCTCCCTCAATGAAGAAAAGGAATATATAATATATTAATTACTAATTAGGTTACTTGAACCGTCGACCTAACTAGTTTCAAGATTCATTCCGGAGGATTTAGAGTCAAAGTGCTGCTCCTTCTCGCAGCTACCCGCCGACGCGATGTCCTCGCCATCGACGAAGATGTTAGCTGAAGAGTAGGTCTGTCCGCGGTGCGGTTTGGTGCAATTTTGGCCCAAACCGCAACCGCACCGCAATGACGCGGTTTTGGCCCGAGCAAAACGAGCCAAAACCGCGCCGCACCGAAATTATGCGGTGAATATTTTACTTAATATATTAAAATGTGATATCACAAAATTATAAAAAATTAAAGTACCTAAATAATCGGTGCGGTACGGTGTTTGCGGTTTTAAGATTTGAAAACCGCTCCGCACTGCACGCGATTTATAGAATTTCAAAACCGCACCGCACCTACATTACGCGGTGCGGTATAAAAATCGGTGCGGTTTTTGCAGTGCGGGCAGTTTTTGTGGTTTGCGGTTTTTCATGCTCACCCTTACTGAAGAGTGGAGTAAGCGTCGTTGCTGGCACTACAACAAAATGAGAATATAGCGATTTTTTTATGCGACGTTTTTTAAAGCGCCGCAATAAGTATTTTTTTGGTGGCGATTTTATTAGAAAAACACCGCTAATATATTATGAGTGGTGTTATGGACACACCAATAATGGCTATGTACACCTCTTAATATCAAAATAAAACTTCTAAAACCCTACTAATTTTAAGTTTCTCTCAGTCGCTAGGTACAGCCATCCCCGACGCCTGACCTAGCCGCGCCCCTTCGCTTAGCCCCGCCGCTGGAACCCCCCTTCGCCGGCCACGACATCGCAGGGTACATCCATCCCCACGACGCCGAAACCCCCCTTCGCTTACCTCCGCCGCTGGAACCCCCCTTCGCCGGCCACCACATCGCAGGGTACGTCCATCCCCACGACGCCGAAACTCCCGTCGCCCCGACTGGCAGCTCCGCCCGACGACTGTAGCAGCTCCGTCGGCCGCCCCAGACCTAGCAGCTCCGCCGGAAAAATCCTCCCTGCTCCTCCCCGAGTTCGCATTCGTGCAGGTATCCCTTCTCCTCCCCAGACCTAGCAGCTCCGTTCATGTATAGTTGGATTTTTTTTTTCAGTTTGTTCCCAATCATGCCTATAGTGAAGGGTATTAGCTGATTTTGATTAGGCATAGGAGAAGTTTGTCATAGGAGAAGTTTGTTTCCCATGTATTAGCTGATTTGCTATTCCTCTGCCTATAGTGAAGGGTAGTGAAGTAGATGTTCTTAATGGTATTGAATCTTGAAAATTACATGATTGTTTATACTCTTATTTTATCATATAGGTTTAGATGACTCAAGAACACAATGTTGGAATGCATTTCGCTACTGATATAACATTCCCCAGTAAAGAGGATTTGATCGAATGGGCTCGCAATGTTGCCAAAGGGTTGGGTTTTGTGGTTGTTGTTCAAAGAGCAGATAAGGTTGTTGGAAGGCCTAAGCCTAGAGTTTATCTAGGTTGTGATAGATCGGGTTCCCCTCGTGTCCATTTAAAAAGGGTGAAGCAGAATTTAAGGAAAAGTAGCTCTAAACGTTGCGGATGTCCTTTCTCTTTATTAGGTCAAAAAGATGCAACTGATAATGAATGGAAACTAGAAGTGAAATGTGGAATGCATAATCATGTTTTTGTTCACCTTGAGGCACACAGTGTTGCTAGTAGGCTAAATGAAAATGAACAAAAAATTGTTGAAGAAATGTACTCATCAGGTGTGAAGCCTAGAAAAATACTTTCTGCTTTGAAGAAAAGGAATCCTTCCAACACTTCCATAATAAGAACAATTTATAATGAAAAAATGAGATTGTACCGGAAGGAATTGGATGGAAGCACACCAATTCAATTTTTGTATAGATGCATTAGAGATGCGGCATACACAAGCTATAATCAGGTCAATCCGACTAATGGTGCTTTGGTCAGTTTGTTTTTTGCGCATCCAACGTCCACTCAACTAAGTAACATGTTTCCGAATGTTTTCATTATGGATTGCACGTATAAGACTAATCGGTACCGATTGCCTTTGCTTTCTATAGTTGGACTTACATCAACAAATTTGACTTTTTTCTCCGCTTTCGCATTCATGTCGAATGAAACTGAAAGTAGCTACAGGTGGGCATTGGAATGTTTTAAAACTTCATTAGATCCCGCTGCTTTGCCCAGTGTATTGATAGTTGACAGGGAGATCGCGTTGATGAATGCCATACAAGTTATTTTTCCTCAAGCTAGAATTATATTGTGTCAAGTTCATATCAGCCGGAATATATTAGCACATTGCAAGAAATATTTTAAAAGCGGGAAAGAATGCGAGCTATTTTTGTCAGAATGGCAATGTTTGGTCAACTCTCAAACAGTTCATGAGTACAATACGTGTTTCAATTTATTGTTAGCCAAATACAGTGAAAAATATCCCGATGTTTTGCACTATGTGGTGTCTACTTGGCTCGAACCTTATAAGGAGTATTTTATTACAGCTTGGATTGATAAGTTGATGCATTTTGGGAATACAACCACTAACCGAGTGGAGAGTGGACATAGTCATCTTAAAAGATTTTTGGAGGTATCTGTGTGTAACTTAACATCAATATGGAAAACTTTTGATCAAATGCTTAATTTACAACATACCGAAATTAAGCGTTCTTTTGGGCAAAGTTCAATACAAGTCAACACCGGGTTTAGGGGATCATTATATACCGAGTTGCTTGGTTATGTTTCTATTGCAGCCTTAGATTTAATAAAAAAATAAGAAGAGTTGGCTAAGCGTGGTTGTGTAGAAGCCACTAAATGCTTGCATAAGATGCGAAACACAATGGGATTGCCATGTGCCCATGAACTAGTGACTTACATGAATCAATCATTGGCATTTCCTATGTGGATGGTCCATAAACATTGGCGTCAACTTACTTTAAAAGCATGCAACACTACAGAAATAAAGAAGGAGGATGAACCAGTTGACATCATACAAATGGAGTTAGACGGGTTACTACAAAAGTACAATACTATTACCGATTCTCAAAGACATGAAATGAAACGGAAATTGCGGGAAGTGTTGGAGCCTACTACCACTCAAACCAAAGAACCACGTATGCCTTTAAAATTGAAAGGAAGACCACGCGGAAGTTACAAGAAATTCAAGGATGATTACAAATCAACTAAAAGGGATCTATCACATTTTGAGCATGTTTTGTTAACCGAACAACATTACCAACCTAAACCTAAGAAGCTCCTTCCAAGAAGAAAAGCGGGGACCGACAGATTTGTTGAGTGCATTCGGAAGGAGATGCCCTCATATATATCTAATTATATTGTTGATGCCATAAATGTAATCGGTGATGGGCATTGTGGTTTTCGAGTGGTAAGTAAATCGCTTGAAATGGGTGAAAATTGGCTACAAGTTCGTATAGATCTATCAAATGAAATGGGATGTTTTCAATTTCTGTACAACAACTTATTTGGTAATGTCAGACAAGCAGAACAACTTTCATCTTTGGATTGCACTGTTGCAACGGCTCCGCTAGACAAGTGGATGACAATGTCGGACATGGGATTAGTGATTGCTTCTTGTTATAATGTGGCGGTCGTTCATTACTCGAAGATTCAATCGTTCACATTTTTGCCTTTGCACTCATCCCCTCCGCCGAGCCGAAAAACTATATTTATTGGATTTGTGAACGGCAACCACTTCATTCAACTGTTGATGCGGGAGGATTGTCCCCTACCTCCAATAATTACTACGTGGACTCGGTATCATGCTACCATCGCTGAAGAGTGGGACTTGACATATATTCCAAGAATTAGAGAAGATGATGATATGATAAAAGTGGAAGAAAAAATAAATTTGGCGGATCCTTGAAAATGAGGTATACTTATTTTTTAATTAATAGGCATGAGCAATACCCGGGAATAACATGATCACTATTTTTTTTTATAATGTATCTTGTGCAGATTATTGGACCCTAATGTTTCTTTGATGATCAACTATATTACAAGACTTCACTACATATAGGTAAAAACTAATATTTCTACTTCTTTTACTCATACTGTATATCTATAATATAATATTTACATAATTTTTTTTATACAGGATGGAGGCTGCTGCAGAAATCAATGCAAGAAATAGCTTACAAGAATTTTGACTTCATATGTTATTTTTTGGACTCAAATATATTTTGTAACGGACTTCATATGTTATTTTTGGACTAAAATAGTTAGTGTAACGGACTTCATATATTAATTTTTACAAAAAATGTTTTTTTAAATTGATTGGATGTTGAAATAACATCTTTTTGAAGAGTTAGTAATCAAATAACAATTGGTGTGTACATAGTGAGTTTTGGTTGTACATAGCGATATTGGGCTGTACATAGCCATTGGCTGTCCATAGCCATTTATGGTGTGTCCATAACATTACTCTATATTATATACGTATTTGACTGCGTTTTTTTATTTAAGCTCCATGAAAAATTAAAGTATTGGGGCGCATTTTGTTTGGAAAACGCTGCGAAAAAATTCCCCTATTTAGGAAAATTTCGTTTCCCACATATATAATAATATTTGTAATACTAATGTTACATTATTATTTGAAAAATGTTGTGGAGCAAATCATCCTCCCATCCCAGCCGCTTCTCCTGTCTCCTTTTAGCGGTCAAGCTGCTTCCACGCTGGCAATTCGAGGCATTTTTTATCCGCCAATCACAGCATTCCTTCAACTTTCAAATGCTACGATTTTATTTTTTCAATCATAGCTTCTCCGACTTCTCCCGGTCTTCAATCCCGCAGCCATGAGTTCCACCACAGTCGTCTCAATCGCTTATCAGTTCGCCGGCGAGGAAGCCCGAGAGAGAGAGAGAGAGAGAGAGAGAGAGAGAGAGAGAGAGAGAGAGAGAGAGAGAGAGAGAGAGAGAGAGAGAGAGAGAGAGAGAGAGATCTTGATCAGGTTCTTGATCGGAAACCCTCCTCTCAGGATCGGGGAAAGCGCTGGCATCGATTGAAGGAGAAGATAGTCTCGCTTTAGCTTCCTTTAAAAGGGCAACAAAGGTAAATCGCTGGATCATATCTTCAGCTAATTCGGCCAGGGTTTCGCTTAAATTACCACGATGTCTACAACGCTGATGAGCAGCGAAGCTGCGGACGAACAAGAGGAGTTTGGGTTCGCCGAGTGTGAGTGCTGCAGTTTGACGGAGGAGTGCACGACGGCATACGCGGCGGAGGTTCGTGCAAGGTTTGGTGGGTGGTGGATCTGCGGCCTCTGCTTCGAAGCGGTGGAGGATGAGATCCGTAGATCATCAAGGCTGATCTCGATGGACGAGGCACTGAAGAGGCAGTCAAGTTTCTGCTTAAGCTTCCGCTCAGCAGCGATTCTTCCGGCGACAGACGCCGGGGATCACCTTATTTCCGTCGTCAGGATGCTCATAATCAGGAGCCTCCACTCGTCGTCCCCCTTGTTCCGATCAACCTCCAATGGTAGTCCTCGGAAGGGCCTCACAGTTAACTGCTTGTCCTCTATTGGGAGTAGCCTCCTTAGCGAAGTTGGAGACGGCGAGCTTCTCCGGGTCAAGGGATTCAACTTCAATTAAATGAAAAATTGTCGGCGCTACCAAGTCCATCTCCCGGTCTGCAAAAGTCAGCCTGCAGTTCCGTGTCGGCAGGGTCACTCGATTCCTCAAGGCCGGCAGATACGCTCTGCGTGTTGAGGCCGGAGCTCCAGTCTATCTCTCGATCGGTCATTCTTGAATACCACGCAGCAGAGGTGAGGGATCAAAGATCGCCCATGCAATAGCTTGGAGATGGACAACCTTCGAAGGAGGTGCAAGCTTGGATGCGAACTTGGAGGAGCAATCCACTCAGAAGTTGGAGGAAAAGTTCAAGCGGAAAGCAAGGAGGAATACGAACTAGCTGGAGCTAGTTTATTGCCGAGAAGAACAATGCTTTGCAAGTTTTCCACTTGCAAACAAAAATGTTATCTTAATTCAGCATGCTTCAAAGGCAGTTTCAATATCACTAGAGTGTTTTATTTTATCCATTGCAAGCGTCTATTAACTACATATGTATAATTCTTTATTGTATATATATTTATAAGAATTAAAGGATGAATAATAGCTAATTAGTTTTTTTATGTAGTGAGTTTAATTAAAAGATGAAAGTAATGTTTGCATGTATTGAAGAGTTTGGGCTATCTCCCACCTTCTTTCCTTTATTAATAAAATTAAAAGTAAAAAAGCTCTATTTAAAGAGCTTATAATAGACATTGAAATTTTCTAGCTTCTTATAGTTATTTGTAATAAAATCTCAGGTACACAAAAAATAGAAATGAAATATTTTTGATATATAAATGAATTGGCTGTAGTAAGAAGAGTGGAAAACAAATGTAACGATTTTTTCGTTACTATTGTTTAATCTATTGTAACGAAATAATGTTTATTATACTTTATTGTAACGAGTTATTTTATTTTTAGTGAGGAAAAAAAATATTTGTAACGAAGTAGTTTTAATCATAACTATTTTTTGTGAGGAAAAAATAACATTCGTAACGAAATAATATTTATTATGACCAATTTATTGTGAGGAAGAATCTCTTTTTGGTGAGAAAGTATTATTTGTTACAATTACTTTATTTGTAACGACATGCATACATTCGTTACAATAACCTTTAGCGTCGAGCTTTAGAGGAGGACCGTTACTTAAAGTTTTTTTCGTTACCAAAGAATTTTTGTAACGAATTTTGACACTTATTGTAACGAATTAGGTCCTTACTATAAGTGCAGTTTGTTGTAGTGCCTCTTCAGGCCGAATTCAGCTCGACTAGAGGTGTTGAACTTTCTCTACCTCAGGTCGAGTTCAGCTCGCGACTAGAGGTGTTGAGTTTTTCCTCTACCTCAGGTCGAGTTCAGCTCGACTAGAGGTGTTGAGCTTTCTCTACCTCCAGTTGAGCTCAGTTCACGGGAGGGTTGTTAAGTGGAGAAATGTTTGTCTTTCTTGCGCTTAGTTAAGATTGAACCGTCTTTAAATAGTTCAATCGCTGCGTTCTCGCCCTCGCCAGATCGAGTCGGTGTTTCTTCCGCGGCGATCGCGCGAACAGCACGAGGGAAGAGAGTGAAGGTCCCTGGACCAAAGCCATGAGTTCTGCAAGGTCGCATTGACTCTTCCCGGAGAGAGCCGTAAAACGAGCTTTGAAATCCTGAGGAGGGTCCATCCTGCTTAGGGGAGAGGAGTGAGGAGAGCTCTCAAGGATGGTGCCCCCCTCACCTCCCCCTCCGGGGCTTTTATAGCCAATTAGGGGGACCCTCCATTGATTCTTTGGAAGTTCCACCTGCCCGTCAAATATGTGGGTTGGACATTCTTTCTGAGCTCGAAAAGAGCGGGAATTGTGTACAACCACCATATTTATCGAGCTGGTGTGACTCGACGCAGATGAGGTCGCAATAGCAAAGGTGGTTGTGACAAGTGAAATTGACTTCTCAGAGGCGACTGAAACCAACCAAGGCAAAAGGAGGGCCCAGGGGAGGGAAGGAGTAGCATGGAAAGTGGGGGAAGCTCCCCACTCGCCCCCCTTTGCGGGTGAGTGGGGGAAGCCCCTAACTCGCCCCCCCTTGCCGGCGAGTGGGGGAAGCCCCCCACTCGCCCCCCTTTTGCGGGCGAGTGAGGGGAAACCCCCACTCGTCCCCCCTTGCCGGCGAGTGGGGGAAGCCCCCAACTCGCCCCCCTTTTGAGGGCGAGTGGGGGAAGCCCCCCACTCGCCACCTTGCCAGCGAGTGGGGGAAGCCCCCACTCACCCCCTTTGCGGGCAAGTGGGGGAATCGCCCCACTCGCCCCCCTCTTGCGGGCGAGTAGAGGGAGCACCCCACTCGCCCCTCTCTCTGGTTTTGGAGGAAGCACCCCCACTCGCCTCCCTTATGGGCAAGTGGGGGAAGACCCTCTCGCCCCCACTCGCCCCCAACTCAACCTTCCTAGCGGGCACGTGGCACTCGACCTCCCCCTCCCTCTTCCTACTGGGTTATTCGGGGGGGGGGGTGCGAGGAGTAATTTCAAGCGGCTATCCGCAGCCCATTTTCAAGAAGTTTATAAATAGACCCTCATGGGCACCTTGGGAGACATCTCTTCTTCTCTCCCTCGCATGTGACTTGTGAGCAAGCACTCCAGCCCTCTGTCAGCTAAGGTTGACAGTGTAACATCCCCAATCCTTCTAGACCCCTAAATATTGTTAGGGCATGGGTGGTGTGCAGAGTGGCCACTAGGGCCCTTGGGCCAAGTGGAGTGTGCTAAATGCACACCAAGGACACAAAATCAACATAGTCCAACACCACTCCCTTAGGCCAATTGACCCTCAATTCACCAAATTGACCTCCCCCATACCACCCTAACCACTAAGGAAGACCATTGCCTTGAGAATTGCACTTGGGTGGGACCCAATTGCATGAAATTGACCAAAGTCAACATTAGGTCAACATTAACCAAACTAAGTCAATTAGGGTTCAATTGACCCTCAAATGTTCAAATTGACCTTACCACCACACTCTAAACACTTTAAGGAACCCATTGGACCAAAAGGCCCCATCATGGTGGGACCAATTGACCCCAATTGACCAAAGTCAACTTTAGCTCAATTTAGGTCAAAATCACACCTTAAGGCAAAATTAGCCCAATTGGAGCCCCACCATGGACCAACCTATGTTGGGTGAGGTTAAGGGGCCCATGACCCCCAAGTAGGGTCAACCCACTCACCATGGTTGACCAAAGTCAACCATGGTCAACATAGCCCATTAAAGGTGAATTTCAAGCCTAAATTGAAATGAACCCCAACACCAACCAATTAACCAATCATTCATGGACTTAGGACATGCCCATGGTCAGCCTTGGACTGAACCCAAACCATGGTTTGATTAATCAAATGAGAGGGGGGAACCAAAAGTTGATTAAAAAGGCAAAAGCAAAAGCAAAAGCTAAACCCCCCTCCTCTACACTCCACCTCAATCAGCCTAGGGCCTTGGGTGATTGCTGGGCACCTGGGAATAGGGCAGAAGGGCAGCTGTACAGCTGATTGGTTGGCCAAAATGCCAAAAACGTGGGCCTCCTAGTTCAAACTCCCTTATACTCTCCTCCCCACTCCCATTTGACCATCTCATTAGCTTCAGAAGATGGCAAGCAGTCGAAATCGACCCTTGGATCAAAGCTTTTGGTGGAGAATGGAGGAAATGGTCAAGGTCACCGGAGAGGAGCATTTCCATGGCCAACCGCCGCCGCCGCCGCCGCCAAGCCCCCTTTAGTGTTCGTTTCTCCTCCTCTCCCTCTATGCTAGCTTCCCCCCTATTTTATTTGAAGGTTCGGGCTCAATTGGGCCGGAATCGAAACCTCAAATCCATGGAAAATGGAGATTTTCGGCCATGCTAGGATCGCCGGAAAACACCACCTCCGGCCGCCATGTCGCCGGGAATCCATAGCCCCGACTACCACGAAGGTGTTGGTGGTGGTGGTTGGCCGGGGAGGAGCTGGGATGGACGAGAAATAGGAGAGCAAGTTTGCCCAGCTCTGGATGATCTCAGCCATTGGCTGGAGGAAGAAGATGAAGGGGGATTCTCGGATCTGCTTTAAGATTCGTGCAGGATCATTATTCCATGCATTTATTTAATTCATTATACTTGTTATTCTGCCTCAAAAACTCAGTGCACTTCAAATAAAAATTAAGGCCTCTTAGAGGCCGATATAGACAAAGTGCCCAACATGAAAGTTGTAGGCCTTGGTCTTAACTTTCATTTGGATTTGAGTTTAGGTCATTTGGTGACCTACAGCTCCCTAGGGAGCTGTTTTACTAGGACTGGTCCTACACTAGGTCAGTCCATTAGAAAAATTGCCTAGGTCAAACTCCTCCATCTTTGGAGCTGTGCTTTTAACCATGGGTTGGTATACCCTAGGGTCACCCCCTGCCAAAGGGGCAGCCCTTGGTGGATACCTTTACATAGGGTTTTTGTGGTAATTAGATTATTTAAATTATGTTGATTTTTGGAGCATATGATGTCCAAATGACACCAAACTTTGGTGGCATACTCTTTTGTACATGTGTAGTGTCTAACTAAAATATCACTCCATTTGGAGTTGATTTCATATGGAAAATTGGAAACCCTAATGAGGGCCTTTAAGGGTCAAATTAGGCTTAGGTCATTTTGAGGAGTTGAGTGTGTTAGCCTCCTCCTATCATATTGTATATGTGGGTATGTATATACAAATGCTAGTGTCACACCCTAAGGGTCCATTTGGAGCCATTAGGGTGGTGTGACCTAAAACCCTAAGGGTGAATCCTTAAGGGTGCCAAGTGAGATTTGTGAAGGACATAGGGCCAAATGTTCTAGCCTTGGCTCTGAACTTTGCGGATATGATTTTAAAGGCATAAAATGTCTTAGGAAATTTAAATGGTAATTTTAGAGGCATTTAAGTATTTTCTACCTAATAAATGAAATAGCCACCCCTTTCCTTAATAAATTGAAATGCATGGTCATAGGACCTTGAATGGTTTTGAAACTCCATCAGTGGCTGATTAGGGATGCTATTGTGCTATAGTAATTTTGTTATAATTTATTGAGGTGTTATTCCTTGTGTAGGAAATTTTAAGTACTTGCTAGCTTAAGGGAAATTAATTTTGAAAAATATCAAATCTTAGGGCTTTGGCATGATACTTGGTGATCTGTGATTTTAGGTTAATCTATACCCATGATAATTGTTTGGAAGCTATTGGAATTGTATTTCATATACTTCATGTAGAAATTGAGATTTACATTACTAGAGTATTTAATCTTTTTAAAATATCAAATCATAGGGCTTTGGCATGATACTTGGTGATCTGTGATTTTAGGTTAATCTATACCCATGATAATTGTTTGGAAGCTACTGGAATTGTATTTCATATACTCCATGTAGAAATTGAGGTTTACATCACTTGAGTAATTAATCTTCTTAAAATGTCAAATCACATGGTAATGACACATCCATTTTGGAATAGGACTCTAAGTCCTTATATTATCATTGAGTAATTTTTGTAGAATTTTCAGAAGTGAAATTACTATTTTTCCTAATTATAGTGGCATTTTGGTAATTATACAATTATGATGATATAGTAGGCCAGATGATATCCTAGGGCCATGATACTCAATGAACCACCTTTTTTTGGGATAATATCTTGCTGATAATTTTCATATAACATGAGGAATCATTTTGAGGGTAGTTCATGTGTATTTTGACTTAAGTTCTTAACTATTTTGAATTAAAATAAATACCAAATTAATATGGAAAATTATGGAAATTGGGCAATACCTTATTAAGGTCATTAGTAGCCTAAGATAATTATACCAGACCCTGGAGATGAGTTTTTAGAGGGATTCCCTTATGGGGTTGAGGGATAGTCCAATTTGGTGGACTGCGTTTAGTAAAAACAGAATTTGGTGGACTGCGTTTAGTAAAACTAGAATTTGGAGTTTTGACAATTTAGATCCCTAAGTAGTGGGTAGGAGTTATACCCAATCAGTAAATGAGATATAGCCCACCATGATTCAAGGAGGGTCAATTCTAGGATTAGTTGTGAGGTTGTGCTGAGGTTATTGTAGAAGGAAAGGAGGTACGTCCAACCCAATTGGGTGGGACGGGAGATTAGCTAAATCACTTTACTATATGAAATGATTAAGGGTGAACCAAGTGTTATCCACCAACTAAAATAATTATCTTGAAGAGGATTGTGGGGTTGAGCCCATTGATCTGTAGTACCGTTAGGGGCCCCTTACGGAGTACACCGCGGGAAGTCCAAGATTCACTCTAAATATAACACGAACTAAATTGTAGGCAAGAGTAGCCTAAGTGGATATGCAGACAGGTATGGATCTCCTCAGTGAAGGAGGTGGGTTGGATCAGCTAGTGTGTTAGTCCCTGAGCTGGAAGCTCGGGTGGACAGGTTAACACCTATTACTTATTCAATTAGTGGCGAATCTTCGGTACTAGGCTAGTCGTGTCACCGACGGTAGTACGTTGACTCAGGTGAGGGTGAGGTTTAGAGGGCCGGTAAGTTTGAGTACCGCGGTCTAGAGGACAATCCCTAATAACCCACCCCGACCTTAAAGTCTGGTGGATTCCAGCAAGAGTACGCAGGAGCTCCGCTGTTGTGTTATTAGCGTTGAGGCATACATGAGGTCTAGGCTTGGTAGTGACCATACCCGCCTAGGATGTGGAGTGCCCGATCCACTGCCACCGTGAGCCACGACGGTCGGTACCTGAAAGGTTGGCTTCCTTTCAAACAAATTGGGAACTATAAAGGTCTGTGTGCATAGAGTCGTGTGGGTGAGTCACATTGCATAAATTCATTAAAACATCATAACCATAGCATAACATAACATACACATAGCATACCCCCATCATATAAATTAGTATGGGCTCTTTTATATGATGAGTTTCCTGGACATCTTAACTTATATGTCGTATGGGCGTTCATATAAGTTAAGGTACGAATCTGTGATGGTAGTTTAGATTTACTTACTGCACTGATTTTCTTTCCATTTACTGCTTACTTCATTGCTCTACATTACTGCCTTATACCTGCACTATACTGCTAGCTAGATTTTACTGCTTTACTTATACCTGCTAGAGTAATGCCATGCCACCACCTTCTTGTTTACCCTTGTTTGTCCTCCGCTTCTTCCTCCCGCTCGGTGCCTAGGAGTCGTGGGGGGAGGCGAGGACAAAACGGCTTAGTCTTTATGACTAACGGTCGGTGTGACCGCAGGAGTCCGAGGAGATGGAATTGTTCCGCGCGCAGCAGGACGAGATGGCAGGACCTGAGCAGCAGATGCAACGCACTACCACGACGCCACAGGTTAATGATAAGATAGCTAGTCTTCCGCACTTTGAGAGTTTTGATGTAGTCTTCCGCATGTTGTAGTGAGAGAGAGATAGTACATTATTTTGGTTATGTATCAGGCATAAGCCCCTTTTTGCTTGTACTTCTCTTTTGGACTGTTGTTTTCATTATATATATATATATATATATATGATGCTGTGACACTGTGGACATGCCTTTTCTTCTGTTCTTACTTCTTTGGCATATTTTACTTATGATCGTATAGCCGGCAGGGTTGGTGCTAAGCGGTGTTGGTCAACCCGAGTGTTGGCGACACCGCGAGGCAGCGATTCTGGGCGAAGATCCACCTCAACCGTGCGATGCGGGAGAGGTTCGAGTTTTTAAGTACCCGATCGGGTTTTGGAAAAAGAGATCTTACAGACAGTGAGGTCCTCTTAGTGCTCTCCAGTGTGCCCATGCACAACATTGGCTTGGGATGGGAAGCTCTCTTTGGTCTTTATGGTTTGTGGTGGGACCTCCTCGCTGCAGCTCAAGGGGTCTATTTTGGTCTTCATGTCCTCTTAGGTGCAAGGTCCTTCGGCTCTCAGCGACCGGTTACGTGTTCTAGCTCAGGTGAAGTAGGGGTCAGTTGCATACCCGTTGCGAACGCTGAGGCCAGTTCTCTGGTTTCAATTTTGATTACTCTATGTACAACGCCCATATTTTCCAAGCTAGTGTGACTCGACGCAGATGGGGCCAGAATAGCAAAGGTGGTTGTGACAAGTGAAAATGACCGCTCAGAGGCGACTGAAACCAACCACGACAAAAGGAGAGCCCGGGGGAGGGAAGAAAGGAGTAGAAGGGAAAGTGGGGGAAGCCCCCACACTCGCCGCCCCTTTGCGGGCGAGTGGGGGATGCCCCCCACTCGCCCCCTTCCCGGCGAGTGGGGGAAGTCCCCCACTCGCCCCCTTTTGCGGGGAGTGGGGGAAGCCCCCCACTCGCCCCCCTTGTCGGTGAGTGGGGGAAGCCCCCCACTCGTCCCCTTTGCGGGCGAGTGGGGGAAGCCCCCCGCTCGCCCACTTACTGCCGAGTGGGGGAATCCCCCCACTCACCCCCTCTTGCGGGTGAGTAAATGGAGCACCCCCACTCGCCCCCTCTCTCTAGTTTTGGGGGAAGCACCCCCATTCGCCCCCCTTACAGGCAAGTGGGGGAAGAGCACTCTCGCCCTTCCTAGCGGGCAAGTGGCACTCGACCTCCCCCTCCCTCTTCCTAGTGGGTTATTCGGGGGGGGGGGGGGGGGGGGGGGGGGGTGCGCGAGTAGTAATTTCAAGCGGCTATCCGCAGCCCATTTTCAAGAAGCCTATAAATAGAACCTCATGGACACCTTGAGAGGCATCTCTTCTTCTCTCCCTCGCGTGTGACTTGTGAGCAAGAACTCCAACCCTCTGTCAGAAAAGGTCGGCGGAGAGGTGCTCCGTAGTGCTCTATAGGGTACCCAGGCTCATCATTGGCTTGGGAGGGGAAGCTCTCTTTGATCTTCCGAGTTTGTGCTGGGACCTCCTCGCTACAACTCAAGGGGTCTGTTTTGGTCTTCAGGTCTTCGGGTCTTCTAGGGTGCAAGGTCCTTTGACTCTCAGTGACTGGTCACGCATTCTAGCTCAGGTGAAGTAAGGGTCAGCTGCATACCCATTACGAACGCCGAGGCCAGTTCTCTGGTTTAAACATTCTGGTGCGGTGAGCGTGGAAGCAGCTAGTTTAGAAAAATCTGAGCAAGGCCCATGACTGTAAGCAAAGAGCCAAGGAACTCACCCCTTCCCAACAAAACATGGCAATTGGCAGGGGAAGAGGAGGCAGAGAAGGTAGATCAGGTGTTAAGAGATTTGGCCACGTTGGAAACGGCAGAGGAGGTAAAGGAGAGGGAGGTCGTCAGCGGCAGCGGAAGGCGGGAGTAGATACGAATCAACAGGAGGCTGAGCGATCAGGACCAAGGTAAGGTCCTAAGATGTATCCAACAGAATGTGGACATCTTCGCATGGGGCGCCACAGAGATGTCAGGTGTCAATGCGAATGTGGCATGTCATCGCCTGAATCTCGACTCAAGCATCCGCCCCATCTGCCAGAAGAAGAGAGCTGTGTCGACCACCCTCGTCGGGCCGATCAGAGAGGAGGTAGGGAAACTGCTAGAGGCCGGGTTCATAGAAGAAATCCAATATCCAGGGTGGGTTTCTAATGTAGTGATGGTAAAGAAGGGGCCGAGATGGGAGGTGGAGAATATGCGTGGACATCTCTCTGTTGAACAAGGCATGTCCCAAGGTTTGCTACCCCTAGCCCCGAATCAACGCATTGGTAGACTCAGTTGTCGGCTTCCCAGTGATGAGCTTCTTGGATGCATTCTCTGGCTACCATCAAATCTGAATGCATCCGCCCGATGTTAAGGATGTTTCCTTCATCACAGACGCGAGTGTTATTGTTATAAGATGATGCCCTTCGGGCTGAAAAATGCGGGAGCAACCTAGAAGTCTACGTGGATGACTTGATGGTTAAAAGCAGGAACGTGGAGTTTCACCTGCAGGATTTGGTGGAGACATTTTCTACCTTTCAGAGGTTCAAGATGAGACTTAACCCTTCTAAATGTGTCTTCAGAGCAAGCCGAGGAAAGTTCCTGGGTCACCTACTCACAACGGAGGGGGTCGAGCCCAATCCGGACAAGGTCAAAGCCATCATACAGTTGGAGTCGCCAAGAAGTGCGAAGGAGATTCAAAGGATGATAGGGAAGTTAGCATGGTTGAGCCGATTTCTCTCTAGAGCAGGGGAGAAGCGCTCTCCCTTCTTCAAAGCCCTGCGTCAAGGACAGAAATTTGAATGGACACCAGAGTGCGAGAAGGCTTTTCAGGCATTGATGCGACAGCTGACGCATGCTCCATTGCTCCAAGGACCGAGAGAAGGAGAAGACCTTTTTCTCTATCTGGGGGTAGGAGTTGAGGCGGTGAGCTCGGTCTTGGTTCAGGAGGAGGGAAGGAGGCAGCTGCCGATCTACTACGTCAGTCGAGTCTTGAAATGGAAGAGCTCAGGTATCCCATCCTGGAGAAGTTGGCATTTGCCTTGATCATCTCAGCTCGAAAGCTCCACCCTTATTTCCAGGCTCATTCGATCAGGGTGGTGACCGATCACCCCCTTCACAACGTTATGGAGGGAGTGAAGCACTCAGGCAGGTTGGCAAAGTGGTGAGTCGAGCTTAGCGAGTTCGATGTCACCTTCGTCCCTTGGTTATCGATGAAAGCACGGGCAGTAGCAGACTTCCTGACAGAGTATGTGACCGAGGTGGATGAGTCGGAACCCCCAAGTTGGTAGCATGAAAGCTGTCCGCGGACGGGCCATCGAGAAAGCACTCCCTCGGCCGGGGGGGGGGGGGGGGGGGGGGGGTCCTAGTCAGCCCGCAGGGGACAATGATCGAGTAAGCGATCGACATCCGATTCCTCGTAACCAACAACCAGGTCGAGTATGAAGCAATTGTGGCTGAGCATCGACTGGCGAGGGAACTGGGAATCTGGGATGTGAAGGCTTTCACATATTCGATGGTGGCGGTCTCCCAAGTTCAAGGTGAGTTCGAAGCAAAGGAGCCGACCCTCCAAAAGTATCTGGCAAAGGTTAAGGATCTCATCGGGTGGTTCCGCACTTTCTCCATCCGACATATTCCAAGAGAGGAAAATGTCTGAGTATATCGATTGGCGAAATATGGTCCCCGCGCGGGAGGAACAGTGACTGAGTTATTCCATCAAAATAGGTGCTCATGCCATCAAAATAGGTGCTCACAACTCGTAACAACATCATATGTCGACATAGTTTGACTTTTTTGCTTCCAGCGGGGTAGCTAACCCTGCGGCCCTCACTGTTATGGAAAAACAATGACAATGGTTGTTCCCTCCACATTTGGGTATGCTCGTACCTCATTACCCAGGCCCTTGTGTACATCAGGGTATACTCGTGGATGTGAGTGACATCCGACGGTGACGAAAATTTGGTTAACTAGTGGAGGGACCCAGCACGACAATTATAAAAATAAAAGATAAGCTCCCGGGGTTTGCATACTCCCTAGTGCCCAGTGTCGCCAACACTCTCATGACAGCGTGAACGACTCATGGGCATGACCGTCCCGCCACAACAAGCACAATTCAATTTACAAGCATTTTATAAAAAAAAAACAAGTCTGCACTTTCTGGGTCTAGCGACTGCTTGCCCTACTCAACATATAAACAATTCGGGGATGCGACTATCACGTGAGGCTTGATCGCACAACTCAGGCTTAATAATAAGGTATGACGATCAAGTGCGTATATTATTTAGGGTTACCCTTGGAGGAATGTTCCATCTCCAAGCTAACTCTAAATAATAATGCTTATATTAAGCTAAATCGCATTATAGAGTTAGACCATTGATAAATGAAAGTTCTGTAAATAAAATGCAGTAATTGAAGTGCGGTAAATAAAATGCAGTAATTAAAGTGCGGTAAATAAAATTCAGTAATTAAAGTGCTGTAAATAAAATGCAGTAATTAAAGTGTGGTAAATAAAATGCAGAAGTAAATGAGACAATAACAGAGATGAGAACAATTACGTTTAATTAAAGTTCCATGTATTTGCGAATCCATCTCCGTTTCAAGGAGACGTCTCCGTTTTAAGCAGACATCGTCATTCCAAGGAGACATCTTTGCTTCACGGAGACATCACTTTTCCAAGTAGGCATATTTTATATCACGGTGATTTTCAAGTGTTAGTTGAATTTCGGGGTCTGCCGGGCTTCAAGTTGCCAGAATCCGATAATTATTTAAGTTGCATTACCCGCCCAATTTAGACGTCTTACCTTTCATGACTCGCTGGGTTACCAGATCATTTATTTCTTTCAATTAAATATTAGGATTTCGCCTTTATTAATTTATTAAAACACCCGATATGATCAGACAATCCCAGATTTAAAGGGGAGGGAAAATGTAAGTTTATTTATCCCCATCATTTTTATTAGGGCATTTTGTGCTCAAAATTATCTCCTGATAATTTTTTTACTAATATTTAGCCTCATTTTAATTTATTAAAATATGAAATGTGATTAGAAAATTTCTAAATTATTTTTTTTACTAATATTTAGCCTCATTTTAATTTATTAAAATATGAAATGTGATTAGAAAATTACTAAATTAAAACCCAAGGTTAGTGTTACCCTAACTAACTCGCCATAATTTTTTCAAGGTATTTTAAGGTTTGGATTAGTCTCTGTTAAATTATCTAGCAATAAATGACCACCTTTTAATTTCATAAAATTCCAAACAAAATTTAAAAAACAATAGAATTTTACTGTGGATCTATCATACCATTAGCATACTGCCATAATTTTCCAGAGAATTTTGGTAAATAATTTGGCCTATGCTATAATGTTTAACCCTAATTAGCCCCCGATTAAATTCCTAAGAATACCACGAGGGTCCGTTCGTTTAGACGGAATTGGCTTTCTGGAATTGACATTAGAGATTAGAAATTCAATTCTAGTGTTCGGCGCAACGAAATTTAAGCGGATATTGACTTTCATGTGAAAACTCATGGCTTTTACTATGAACTAGAAAATCAAATAGCAATTCTTACCTCCGCCCATAGGTTTTCTACATAATCAAATGTTTACACCAGAGTTTTTCGACATACGAGCGAGTTTTTCGCCCGAGCGTGCGTTTTTCTGCAGGGTGTGTTTTTCAGTCGGGCACGAGTTTTTCGGTCGAGCACGTGCTTTTCGACCGGAAGTTCATTTTTCTCCTAGGCGGGCGTTTTTTCGACCCGGAGCGCGATTTTTCGCTCGAGCGCGCGTTTTTCAGCCGGGCGCTTATTTTTCTCCCGAGCAGGCATTTTTCGGCCGACCGGGTGTTTTTTCGGCCTGTCGGGCATTTTTCGCCCGTAGCTCTTTTTTCGCTCAGGCACGTGTTTATTTCGCTAGGGCGCGTTTATTTCGCCCGGGCGCATTTTATTCTCCCGGGCACATTTATTTCGGCCGGGCGCGATTTTTTTCCCAGGCGCGATTTTTTCGCTCGGGCGCGATTTTTTCGCCCAGGCGCGATTTTTCGCCCGGGCGCGATTTTTTGGTCTGGGGCGCGATTTTTTCGCCCCGGCGCGATTTTTTCGTCTATCGCGCATTTTTCGTCGGGGCGCGTTTATTTCGCTGGGGCGCATTTATTTCGCTGGGCCGCGTTTTATTTCTCCCGGGCACGTTTATTTCGACCGGGCGCGATTTTTTTCCCAGGCGCGATTTTTCCCCCGGGCGCGATTTTTTCGCCTAGGGTGCGATTTTTTCGCCAGGGCGCGATTTTTTCGCCAGGGCGCGATTTTTTCGCCTAGGGCGCGATTTTTTCACGCGGACGCGATTTTTTCATCTGGGGCGCAATTTTTTCGTCCGGGCACGTTTATTTCACCCGGGCGCGATTTTTTCGCCCGGGCGCGTTTATTTCGCCCGGACTCGTTTTATTTCTCCCGGCACGTTTATTTTTGCCGGGCGCAATTTTTTCGCCCGGGCGCATTTTATTTCTCCCGGGCGCGTTTATTTCAGCCGGGAGCGATTATTTCGGCCGGGCGCGATTATTTCGACCAGGCGCGATTTTTTCGCCCGGGCGCGATTTTTTCGCCCGGCGCAATTTTTTGCCCGGGCGCGATTTTTTCGCCTAGGCGCATTTATTTTGGCTGGGCTCAAATTTTTCACCCGTGCGCGATTTTTTTGCCCGGACGCGATTTTTTCGCCCGAACGCGATTTTTTCGCCGGCGGCGATTTTTTCGCCCTGGCGCGATATTTTAGCCCGGACGCGCGCTTTTCGCCCGGGCGCGCTTTTAAAAATTTGAATTTTAAAAATTTCAATTCCAGAAAGCCAATTCCATCGTGCAGCCGAACAACTTACAGATAGTAATTCTAATTATGTTCACTGAATTCCATCCTGCAACCGAACAACAGAATTGGTTTTAAGCACAAAACCAATTCCTGCAGATATTTGTTTTCTGGCCAAAGCCAATTCCAGAAAGTCATTACCTGCGCGCCGAACGGACCCTGAATGTTTCCAAAATTTTTAAACTTTTACAGAGTGTGTATAGATCACCTCTAATGATCTACATAAAATTTTCATAAATTTTATTGATGAAATGTTTCTCTGTTATATTAAAAGAGAAAGTTTTGACCTATTTAAAATAGTATATTAACTCCAAAAAATATCAAATATTTGTTGTCGGTGTAAATCAACATTACTAATCTCCCCAAATTAATTCAGAATTTTGTGCTTAAGAAAAAGCCCTCTGCTAGCTTTATTAGTGTAATTTTGACTTATTTAAATTCTAAAAAAATATCTAACCTCTTCAGAAAATTATTTTAATTGTACTGGAGGCAGCTCTTGTCATAATCTACAAATTTGATCATATTCAGAGTTTTTGATTTTGAGCAGTGGTTTAGCCATAGAAAAATCAAAACAATTTCTGTTATATATAAAACAAGCATATCACATATATTTAAGCCTTCCAACATGTTACGATCTCCTAATCTTTGGGGTTAATACATGAGAAGATTCTAGAGAAATCTGGAGTCTTGTACATAGAAAGGCAGGAGAAGAATCTAGAGAGTCCATGACTCTTGTATATACCAGAATTGTATAGAATACTCTAGAATAGTAGGGATCTAGAATATTCTTTGGTTTGGAGGGAAACCTCTTTGGGGCCTATAAAAGGGGAAGGCCCCCTCATTTGTAACCATCCAAGTTTGGAATAAGCTTTTGAGTTCTCTTGCTTACTTCTTCTCTTGTGCACTTGTGCTCTCGTGTTCTTGTTCTCGTTCCCATTTCCACCACAGTTTTCTTAGAGTGAGGATGACTTAGCTAGCCGCGAGGGGTGGCAAGAGGAGCTAAGGCCGGGCGCGGGTTTTTCGCTCGGGCGCGCGTTTTTCGAGGGCGCACGTTTTTCGCCGGGGCGCGTGTTTTTCGTCGGGGCGCGCGTTTTTAGCCAGGGCGCGCGTTTTTCGCCCGACGCGCGTTTTTCGCCCGGGCGCGCATTTTTCTCCCTAGCGCGCGTTTTCAGCCGGGCGCACGTTTTTCGCTCGGGTGCGCGTTTTTCAGCTCGAGCGAGCGTTTTCTCCCGGGCACACGGTTTTGCCCGGGTGCGCTTTTTTTCGCCCGAGCGCGCATTTTTTGCCCGGGGGAGCGTTTTTCGCCCGGGCGCAAGTTTTTCTCTCGGTCACGCATTTGTCTCCCGTCGCGAATTTTTGGCCCGGACACGTGTTTTTCGCACGTGCGCGTGTTTTTTGTGGGGCGCGCATTTTTCTGTCTCAAAAAAGTGTGCTTCCGTGCCAAAAAATGCACTCCCAACCGAAGAACTTGCGATCGGGCAAAAAATGCTGTCATGGGCCAAAAAACACACACCTTGGCGAAAAACACACGTCCTGGAGAATAATGCACGCCCGGGAAAAAATGCGCACCTGGGCGAAAAAATTTCGCTTGAGCGAAAAACGCGCGTCTTAAAACATATTATGCAATTTAATGCGTTCGGCGCTGATGCTTATTTTGAATTTTATAAAATTATTGTATAATGTCAATTCCAATACCAATTCTATCATTCAGCCGAACAACTTTTGTGCCTCAATTCAAATTCTGTTGACTGAATTCAATCTTACAGTCGAACAACAAAATTGAAATTCTGTATAAAGCTAATTCATGTAGATATTGATTTTCGTCGAAAAGCTAATTGCAGAAAGCCAATTCCGTTCAAGCGAATGAACCCTTAATGAAAATTTTCCAAACAGTCTATAACATTTTCAAAACAGTTTTTTGAATAACTCTAATGTCACAATTGATTTTTCACCACCGCTTTTTCTACCGCCACCGCCGTCCCCAATAGAGCCTAAGATTCAACTCTCATCTCGGTGAAATTGATTATTATTCCATGAGAAATTTATTTTAATGCGCCTCAATTTTTTATTTTTTCTTAGATTTGTCTCCTAAAAAAGAGAAATAATGTTGTGCTATTAGCACATGCAAATTAAGTATTTATTTCTATACATAAAGCATACCATCAATTTTCAATTACATAATTATTGCTGGAGATGTGGAGTCTGATCATACTGTTAATTGTGCAATTTAATATTTCTCGATAGCACTAGACTTCAAGTGTAAAAAAGCTTTCTTTGCAACTCCTAACAAGCTTCCTTTTGCATCTTTGTATCTTTTGCTTCTTTTTCTTGACATTTTTTTCTTCGTTGTTTTCGATCTTTGTTCTTTAGAATTATTTACTTTCAACCATTCAAATAGATCTATTTGAGGATCAATTTTTCAAAAAAAAGGAGAGAAATATTGATTATAATTTGGTTGGAATGATCAAAATCACAATTTCAAAGAATATTCTTAGTGCACAAGAAGAAGAAGAATTCCTTAATAAAGATAAGAACAATCTATGTCATTTCCTACTTTGACGTTATTATGTTAATAATAAATAGCAATGATAGTAGGATGTAATCGGAGGCAAATTCAAACTAGGGATTCAATACATAAATAGTAAATATTTTTAATATCTTCCATTAATTATTAATTGCTGAATTCATAACCCTTATTATGTGCTTCAATTTAATAAATGTTTTTCGCTTCAATGGTTGGTAAGAATTTTAGCAGCTTGATCTTCAGAGTTGAAGTACTCCAATTCAATCATTTCTTGTCTACTTCATTTATAAGAAACCGATAGCGTGTTTCCATATGTTTACTTATTTTGTGTGTGCATGTATTCTTGAACAAGTAAATGGTATGATTATTATCAAATATATATATTTTTTTTGTACAACTTTCAAATTCTTGCTCCTCTAAAGCTCTTGGTTTCTTGCTCCTTCCGACACTTTGCCAAATTCTTGCTCATTTATCTTGAAAATAAAGAAATAAGTGAAATAGTATATAAAATGTATAAAATGATATAAAATGAGAGCTTCATCTAATGCAAATGATATAAAAATATAATATAAATTCGTTTTATCTACTTGTGTTATCAGATTGCTTAACATGCACTAAAAAAATAGTACCAAAAGATTTGGAACAAGTCTCGAAAGTACCTTTTTTATCATCTAAATCTACATCCCAATTATTATAAAAATACCTTATAAGAGCGGAATTGGTATAAATTAAATTATAATTGGTGTGGGTCGCTTAGTGCTCCCACGGACTGGAGGAATCAGACGTCTTAGCTCGAGAGTGAGTAAAGCGCGCAAACGGTAAAATAGAGAGCCAACAATAGAACAACGAGACGTTTTACGTGAAAAACCCGTAAAAAAATAAAATCACGGGGCCTGGCCCTGTACGTACAAAATACACTAGATATCAGCTGATTACAAGAGTTAGAATTTCAAGAGGATGACAGACCACCGCTCCGATTACAAGTTCTTTAAAGAAAAAAAAACTAAGTGTCGGGAGGCGCTCGTGGGAGAATTAGCTAGAACAGAGTTGTCACCAGTGGAACGCATGTTGAGCACGAGAGTGAACTGAGAGCCAAGTCTTCGCCGAAAAACCTCAGAGCTCTCTCTTCACTTCTTTCTCATGTCCTTGAAAATGAAGGCATCAGTGTACACCCGTATTCGTCGAGTGGGTCCCACAGGCCAACTGGCGAGACCTAGGCCAGTCAGATCATTCGCCCCGGCTCAGACAGGTGAAAATACCCCCGGGTTAGTGGGGGTAAGCTGCAGGAGAGAAGGAGCTGGGCGAGTGGTGCCCTCACGGACCACTCGCCCGGAAGCGTGGACATTCGCCCAGCTAAGCGGGTGCCCAGCGGGTGGTACCCTCACGGACCACTCGCCCAAAAGGCTTTGAGGGGGAAATGACCATAATACCCCTTGTGGGCTGCAAATAGCCCTTCGGAACAGCGGAGTTAGGCTATTAGCAGACCAATTTGGGGTGCGGTTAGTGTACAACCCGTATTCGTCGAGTGGGTCCCACAGGCCAACTGGCGAGACCTAGGCCAGTCAGATCATTCGCCCCGGCTCAGACAGGTGAAAATACCCCCGGGTTAGTGGGGGTAAGCTGCAGGAGAGAAGGAGCTGGGCGAGTGGTGCCCTCACGGACCACTCGCCCGGAAGCGTGGACATTCGCCCAGCTAAGTGGGTGCCCAGCGGGTGGTACCCTCACGGACCACTCACCCAAAAGGCTTTGAGGGGGAAATGACCATAATACCCCTTGTGGGCTGCAAATAGCCCTTCGGAACAACGGAGTTAGGCTATTAGCAGACCAATTTGGGGTGCAGTTAGTAAAACTAAAAGGCGGATTCATGTTATTTGCAGACCAGCCTAGAAAAATCTATAAATAGACCCTTAAGGGCACCTTGGAGGAGATCCGATTCCTTGAGAGTCCTCTCCTCCAGGCTAGTTTTGGTTGGCAGTCCGTGTCCTCCAAGGTGCCCGGCTGAGCTTTGGTTTGGGAGGGGAAGCTCTCTAAGATCTTCCGGGTGTATGGCGGGACCTCCTCGCTACAGCCTTGGGTCTATTCCAAGTTTCTCATCCACCGGTCGGAGGGTCTAGTGAGGGAGAAGTAAGCGTCGACTACACCCCCAGTGGGTCCGAAATCAGGAGACCAGTTGCTGGTTTCAACATTTTTGGTGCGGTGAGCGTGGATCGTAGCCGGTGAAGGAAAATCTCAAGCTAGGTTCGATGACAGGAGGTGGGGAAAATGGTTTAAACTCAGGCCACTCGCAGCCGCCAGCAACAGGGGAGTGGCTGGAGATGTTTGAGAAGTTCAAGCGAGAAGTCCTGCAGACAGTTCTCGCTGGGCGGAGTGAGTGCGAGACCCCGGCAGTCCCCGTGGTTCCGCCCCTGCAGATCAGCGAGAACGCACCGGGGCAGCGGCTGGGGAAGGAGGTGCCAGCAGAAGGCAGTGCGCGAGATCTCCCTGGGCGGCAGCTGTTCAGCTGCCCGGCGAGTGCTGAGGTGTGCGAGCTGGCTCCGCGCGAGAGGACCATTCGCCGAGCAGGGGAAGGGAGCCCCTTTTGCGAGATGATCCTCTCGGCCCCAGTGCCAGAGGGGTTTCGAGGGCCGGAGATGTCCTACTACACCGACAAGGAGGACCCAGTCGTGCACCTGCAGTGGTTTGAGGACATGACGTCAATCCTTCCCATGTCGGATGCTTTTCAATGTCGACTCTTCGCAACCACCCTGAAGGAGAAAGCAAGGGACTGGTTCCACCAGCTTCCCACAGGTTCCATCTACGCGTTCGATGATTTGCGCCGGGGCTTCCGGCTGCGCTTCTCGACGTCGAAAAAAAGGAAGAAGGATGCGGAGGCTCTCTTCAAGATCAGGCAAAGGGAGGGGGAATCCCTGGCACATTACATGGATAGGTTCCAGGAGGAGATACACCTTGTGCAGGAGGTGCCGGGATTCGCCCTCAAGATGGCGTTCATCGTAGGGTTGCGAGATGGGTTCTTCAAGATGGACCTGAAGAGAAGGCCTCCTTTGTCCTTTGAGGGGTTGATGGAGCGAGCAGCAGAGGAGATTGAAGGGGAGGCGGCCAACCCGGAGTTCTACAAGAGGTTGGTGAAGATGAGCGAGCCCGAGGTGAGGCAGCAAGAAGGAAGAAGGCGAGAAGAACCCAGGGGTCAGGGGTTCGAAAGACCGCCTCGGAATTGGAGGAATCAAGAGCCCAACAACAGGTTGGGCTGGAGGCACCAGGAATGACCAGCGAGAGGTCGGGAAGGGGGGTATCAAGGAAGAGAGGCGGGAGGAATAAATCCGGAGTGGAGGCAAGGTCCCAGACCCCCTCACCCCCCAAGGGAGCAAGCTATGGCAGTAGGCCGAGGAAGAGGAGGTAGAGGAGCAAGAGGAGGGAGAGGAAGAGCAGGAAGAGGGGACAGGGTGGCGTTGCCCTATTGTGACTTTCACCAGGAAGAAGGTAACGCGACCGCCACCTGCCCAGAATTCTTGGAGATGAGAGGGAGAGGTCAACCACGACGGCAGCAGGCCAGGATCGAGGAAGTGATCCCAGAGGCGGAAGAGGACCGATGCGAGGACAGGGCGGATACAGGAGCCAGGGGGGAATCAGGGTGATTCATGGTGGGGTTAGGATAGAAGCCTCTCGCAAAAGGAGCTTCCAGGCGATGTTCCGGAGAGACGTCGCATCAACTTCCCAGACCCCACCCCCCCACAGAGAAGCTCACCTTCTCCTCGGAAGACATGCCCGATTATGAGGACCCGTTCTGCGTTGCCCTGGTGATCCAGACGGCGATAGAAAACTTCACGGTCTCCCGGATCCTGGTGGACAATGGGAGCTCGGTGAATGTTATCTTCAACAGGGCTTTCGATGCGATGGAGGTGGAGAAGAAGAGGGTGCAGGCCTCTGATGGGCCGCTGTTTGGTTTCTCAGGAGAAAGGAAGGAGGTTGAGGGAGGTGTCGGCCTCCAGGTGACATTAGGAGGGGTCCCGAGGAACTGCCGGTTCGTCATCGTTGACGCTCCGAGCAGCTACAATGCCATATTTGGGCGCCCTCTCATCAGTGACTTCCGATGTGTGCCCTCATCATACCACCAGTGATTGAAGTTCCATAGTGGAGGAATGCAGATCCGAATCCGGGGAGATGCAAAGGTGGCCAGGCAGTGCTATGTGACTGCCGTCAATACCATCTCTTGGATGGCGGAGGCTGAGAAGATGGATGAAGAGATGAGGAGGCCGGAGGGGCCAGAAGAAGGAGTGGAGAAGAGGGGAGAAGAGGAAGAGGGTAGTGCCCGAAGAAAGGAGAGGGAGGTAGCTCAGGAGGAGCAGGTCGAACCGATGGAGGAGGAAGGTGCGGCATAGGAGAAGGCCAGGGTAGAGGGGCGAGAAGCGAGGGGAAGATGGGAATAGCTGGCCCGGCTTGAAGCGGCAGAGGAAGTAGTGGAGATGGAGGTTATCACCCAGGGAGGAAGGGTGGAGAAGGTGCGGTTCAGCGGGGGCCTCAGCCCGGAAGACAGGGTGAGGATGCTGAAGTGCATTCAGAAGAACGTGGACATCTTCGCATGGAGCGCGGCAGACATGCCCGACATCGAAGCGGACGTGGCTTGCCATCGTCTCAACCTTGAGCCAGGAGCCCGCCCATCCGACAGAAAAGGAGGGCCTTCGCCGACAAACTCGAAGAACCAATCCGCGAGGAGGTGGCCAAGCTCCTTGAAGCAGGTTTTGTATCGGAGATCCAGTATCCAGGCTGGGTCTCCAATGCCGTCATGGTAAAAAAGGGCGATGGTCGCTGGCGTATGTATATTGACTTTTCTTTATTAAACAAAGCCTGCCCTAAGGATTGTTATCCCCTGCCTCGGATCGACGCGCTGGTTGACTCAACCGTCGGTTTTTCTGTGATGAGTTTTTTGGATGCTTTTTCAGGTTATCACCAGATCAGGATGCACCCCCCGGATATCAAAGATGTCTCTTTCATCACCCAGGAGGGGTGCTACTGCTATAAGATGATGCCCTTTGGGCTGAAAAATGCAGGAGCAACCTACCAGAAGATGATGGACCGGGTTTTTAAGGAGCAAAGAGGAAGAAACTTGGAGGTTTACGTAGATGACCTCATGGTGAAGAGCAAGAGCGTGGAAATTCATCTCCGAGACCTCGAGGAAACCTTCGCCACCCTACGCAAGTACAAGATGCGCCTGAATCCCCTAAAGTGTGTGTTCGGGGCCAGCAAGGGGAAATTCCTGGGACACCTTCTCACCCCTTCGGGGGTAGAATCTAACCCGGACAAGGTCAAAGCCATCTTGGAGTTGGGATCGCCTCGGAATGCCAAGGAGGTCCAGCGCTTGACGGGAAAACTCGCGGGGTTGAGCAGGTTTCTCTCCCGGGCCGGAGAGAAATGCTCCCCCTTCTTCAAAACGTTACGAGGCAACCAGAAATTTGAGTGGACAAAGGAATGCGAGGAGGCCTTCCAGGCCTTGAAGGGTCAGCTCACCAAAGCTCCGCTACTCCAAGGTCCCAAGGAGGGGGAAGATCTATCCCTATATCTCGGAGTCGGGACTGAGGCTGTAACCTCCATCCTGGTCCTGGAAGAAGGCAAGAAGCAGCTGCCTATCTATTACGTGAGTAGGGTCCTAAGGGAGGCGGAGCTAAGATACCCGATCTTGGAGAAGTTGGCCTTTGCTCTGGTCGTCGCAGCAAGGAAACTCAGGCCATACTTTCAGGCCCATTCAATTCAAGTAGTGACGGACCACCCTCTTCGCCAGATCTTCGAAGGAGTAGAGCATTTAGGGAGGCTAGCTAAGTGGTCGATAGAACTCAGCGAGTTCAATATCACCTTCGTCCCTCGGCTATCCATGAAGGCACAGGTGGTGGCGGATTTCATGGCAGATTTTGTGGCCGAGATGGAGGAGGGTCAGGCCCCTCGTCATGTTCCGTGGAAGCTGCTGGTTGACGGGGCCTCGGGTAAGAATTATCTCGGAGGAGGGGTAGTGCTGGAGAGCCCTCACGGGGTGAAGATCGAGCAGACACTCGTTATACATTTCCCAATCACCAACAACGAGGCGGAGTATGAGGCAGTGATCGATCGAGGAAGGGGAACTCATGGAAATAGAGCAGCGGCCCTCTTGGAAGGATCCCTTCGTTACCTTCCTTGCAACAGGGAAATTCCCGGAGGACGTTCCAGACCAAAGGCGCTTCCGGTACAAGTCCGCCTACTACATGCTCCATGAGGGGGATCTGTATCGGAAGACCCTCTCGGGCCTCTTGGCCTGGTGCATCTCGGAGGATGAAGTCCTGAGGATCTTGGAAGAAGTTCACTCCGGCGAGTGCGGCAGCCACTCGGGGAGCAGGATGTTGGAGGCAAGAATAATGAGGCAGGGATACTTTTGGCCAACCCTAAGCAAAGACGCGTCCACCTTCGCCAAGAAATGCCATAAGTGCCAGATGTTCGCCCCGCTTCAGCTCATGCCAGCTCAGAGGCTAAGGAGTATCACGGCACCCTGGCCATTTGCCATATGGGGGATGGATCTGGTAGGACCCTTCCCCCAGGCTAGTGGGCAGAGGAGGTTTCTCTTAGTCATGATCGACTACTTCTCAAAGTGGTTGGAGGTCAAGGTGCTGGCTAAGGTCACCTCCCAGGTGGTCCGCAACTTCATATGGGGGGAGATCATCTGTCGGCATGGTCTTCCGCAGGCCATAGTCACGGACAACGGTTCGCAGTTCGCAAGCGAGGAGTTCATCAGTTTCTGCGGCCAGTTGGGGATAGACCTCAGGTTTGCATCCGTCCACCATCCCAGGAGCAACGGGCAGGTGGAGGCGGCAAACAAGATTATCGTGAACTTGCTCAAGAAGAAGGTGGAAAATCTTAAGGGCAATTGGGTGGAGCAGCTCCCCTCAGTCCTGTGGGCTTTAAGAACCACCCCCAACATTCCCATAGAGTTCGAAGTCATGACGCCACGGGTAAAGGCCGCCACGAATGGAGAGGAAGATTGGAGAGCTGGGAACGAAGAGGAGTTGCGGCTCTCCCTCGACCTCATCGAAGAAGCCCGGGATCTAGCAGCCATTCGCCAAGAAGAGGTCAAGCGGCGGATGGCCAAGTACTTCAACAAGCACATCAGGATCAGGCAGTTCGAAAAAGGGGACCTAGTACTCAAGAAGGTTGACGCGGCCGGGAGGTCTACCGCAGTGGGAAAGCTTAATCCCAACTGGGAAGGCCCCTATGTCGTGGAGGAAGCGCTAAAGTCCGGGGGGTATCGCCTTCAGAACGTGGAGGGCCAACCCCTCAGCCACACCTGGAGCGGTGACGATCTTAAACGTTTCTATCCCTGAAACTATGTAATAAAAATGTTTTGAAATAAGAATATTTTGTTTAACATGTGTTTGAGAGCGATACTGCAGCTTGTGTGAAAAACTCCGAAAGCTCCAAAAATGGCCCCGAGCAGACCCGCTATCCAGGCTCTCATCTAGCTGGCAGGTTCGAAGGCTCACTCTGTGGCAGGTTCTATGTTGAAGGAAAAATGGCCCCGAGCAGACCCGCTGTCCAGGCTCTCATCTAGCTGGCAGGTCCGAAGGCTCACTCGGTGACAGGTTTTATGTTGAAGGAAAAATGGCCCCGAGCAGACCCGCTGTCCAGGCTCTCATCTAGCTGGCAGGTCCGAAGGCTCACTCGGTGGTAGGTTCTATGTTGAAGGAAAAATGGCCCCGAGCAGACCCACTGTCCAGGCTCTCATCTAGCTGGCGGGTCCGAAGGCTCACTCGGTGGCAGGTTCTATGTGGAAGGAAAAATGGCCCGGAGCAGACCCGCTGTCCAGGCTCTCATCTAGCTGGCAGGTCCGAAGGCTCACTCGGTGGCAGGTTCTATGTTGAAGGAAAAATGGCCCCGAGCAGACCCGCTGTCTAGGCTCTCATCTAGCTGGCAGGTCCGAAGGCTCACTCGGTGGCAGGTTCTATGTTGAAGGAAAAATGGCCCCGAGCAGACCCGCTGTCCAGGCTCTCATCTAGCTGGTAGGTCCGAAGGCTCACTCGGTGGCAGGTTCTATGTTGAAGGAAAAATGGCCCCGAGCAGACCCGCTGTCCAGGCTCTCATCTAGCTGGCAGGTCCGAAGGCTCACTCGGTGGCAGGTTCAATGTTGAAGGAAAAATGGCCCCGAGCAGAGCCGCTGTCCTGGCTCTCATCTAGTTGGCAGGTCCGAAGGCTCACTCGGTGGCAGGTTCTATGTTGAAGGAAAAATGGCCCCTAGTATACCCGCTGTCCAGACTCTCATCTAGCTGGCAGATCCGAAGGTTCACTCGGTGGCAGGTTCTATGTTGAAGGAAAAATGGCCCCGAGCAGACCCGCTGTCCAGGCTCTCATCTAACTGGCAGGTCCGAAGGCTCACTCGGTGGCAGGTTCTATGTTGAAGGAAAAATGGCCCCGAGCAGACCCGCTGTCTAGGCTCTTATCTAGCTGACAGGTCCGAAGGCTCGCTCGGTGGCAGGTTCTAAATTCTCAAGGAGTGACCTCAAGAGCACTCGCGTAGACCACGCGCCGGAACGGTGATTTCACCTCGCTTTCATAACTACCTAAACACAGCCCCGTGATGCGCGAATGGTCCAAAGGCTCACTCAGTAGCGGGAAGTCGAAAAGAGCGATGCATCCTAGGTCGTCAACGAGCAGCGGCGAATGGTCAAGACAGTTACACTACAGCCTAGCGTCCTAATGAGCCTAGCGAGATATAGCGGCGAATGAGAAAAATTAATATAGCACAAAAATTGTAATCAATATATATCTTTCAAGGGGACTCGCCCAGTTCATGATTACATCCAAAAATGAAGAATAAAAAGAAAACAAAAAATAAATACAAAGGGCCCATCTCATGGATCGGCAGGCTTCTCGCCAGAAGATCCATCGCTTTCGCTCGAATCCAGTAGGAGGGCATCTTCTCGCGGCTCGCCGTCCTCATCTTCCGGGAAGGGGATCAGAATGTAGAGCTCGGGGACGACCTGTCAGGCAGAGAGGCATTCGGCCTCCTCCTTCATGTACCCAGCCTACCGCAGCACCTGCAGCGCGTGCTTCACGGCGCTTTGAGCATTCTCCTGCATCAGCTGCTTTAGCTCATGGTGGGGATAAAAGTGCCCCCTGCTTCCTGAGGCGAGTGCCAAGGCATCGGCTTCTTGCGCCTGCTGGACCTCGGCCTTAGCCAGCCGGACTTCCTCCTCAAGATTGCCCACTCGCGCGCGAAGCATCTCGGCGATCATAGCGTCCTGAGAAAACGAAGGTGGTGAGAAGGAAGTGCGGCAATCATCAACGGTCATTCACGGGGAGGAGGGAGGAGGGAAATATACCTCTCTGACGGGACGGCAGGCGAGAAGGGCTTCCGCAGCTGCCAACTTCGTCTTGAGTTCCTGCGCCTCGGCCGAAACAAGGGCCCTGGTCTCCTTGACCTTGGCCAGACTCCGCGACAGACTGATGCTCCGGCGCGAAGACATATGTGCAAGCTCAAGGGCCCGCAGCAGGACTCGAGCGGTCTCGTGGGCGAGAACCTGAGTCTTCTCGGCATCGAAGACTTCGGCATCGTCACGGCCATAGAGGGCATACGCCATGGCGTAGGCCTCGCCGGTAGCGACATCACTCTCTATCCAAGTCGAATGGAGGGTGGAGAGCGAGACCCGGTTATTGTTTCTGTCCCACTTCACTAGAGGAGCCCCCGAGGGATCCACGTACTTCTCGCCATTTGCGAAGTTCCGGTGGTCCCTAGGCAGCGGAGGCGGCGGCAGCGACGATCTCGCCTGGATCCTAGTCCCATCTGGCACACCCGACCCCAAGGTTTGGGTCGGCGCATCTGTCCCCTGGGTTAGGGCCGGCGCGCCCGTCCCCAGGGTTTGGGTCAGAGCACTCGCCCCTCGGGTCTCATCCAAGATCCCCTTCCCCTTGGCGGAAGTACTTTTCGGCTTCTTGGAAGAAGAGGAAGTGAGCACCCCGGGTTTTCGTTTCCGGCCGCTAGGTTTGGAGGAGGAAGGTTCCTCCCGGCAGGCATCCGCGGCCGCCTGTGCAAAGGATACAGAAACCCCAGGAGGTCGCGGCGGGTGAAGGGGGAAATTACGCACACCTGCATAAGAACGCGAAAGATTTAGCGAATGACGTAAGAATCGCCAAGCCGAAACGAATGCAGAAGGTCTCGAAAACTTACCCTCACCCTGCGGAATGGGCGGGAGCGAGTTGACATTTCGCCGGAGATGGACGAGGTCCATCCCATGCTGAAGGATGTATTGATGCAGCTTGGCCTCGTGCCCCCCTAAGGTCGGGGGACGAAAGGTCGACTCCTCCTCCTGCACCGGGGCGAGAAGGGTATTCCCAAGGCTCCCGCCGACGAAGATGAAGCGGCGGACCCAGTCGTAGTTCTTGTTCGGGAGACCGTAGTGTTTGAGAGGGTTTTGACCCGAGAAGAAGGAGATGCCGTGTGAGCAGCGGAAGGTGTACAGTTTGCGGAAGACGGGTAGCGAGAACTCGATCCCCTCTTCTCGCAGGTAGTACGCGTACCCAACCAGCATGGCGATAGAGTTGGGATTGAGCTGTCCGGGCACGACCCCGTAGTACCGGAAAGTCTGGCGGAGTTCCGGCCAGATGGAAGGCGAAACCCCACCTCGAAGTGCTCTAGCGGGATTGCGAGAGCACATGGCGATATGGAGTTTAGACGTTCCTCCGGCTCGGGCTTTCGCGCCTAGAATGCCGGCGGAACGTAGTTAGCAACCGCGCTCATGAAGGCCTCCTCGGAGAGGTCGCAGGAGTCGAAGACATGATTGACGAATGCGCTGGCACACCTGGCCCTACCTTCAGCGTCGCCACCCATTTCGCGAATGCTGGAGAAGACGGGAGCAGCAGAGAAGAGAGAAGCGCGAGTGCTAGCGCGAGGAGAGAGAGGGAGCGGATGGCAAGGTAATTAATATGGTGGTTGGACGGCCTATTTATAGAAGAACTAAAAGACGCTTGGGCTTTTGAGGCAGCGGGTGTGCGGATAGCAATCGCGCCTTCCCGACGCCTCGAAACCCAGGCCGATCCCTCTCAACCATTAATGGCGAATGCGCAGTGGCTATCCGCTCGACGACCACGCGAAAGAGTTACGAAAGCATTCAGCAATATCATATCATTCGGCATGCTCAAGCAAGTTGCGAGAAATATAAACGAAAATAGAAAAAAAGCACTCGCCAAGCACAGAATGTAAAATTATTACAGGCATAAATAGAGTCCAGTATCCTCAGCACCGTAAATAGAATAAAGGGAAAAAATACAAAGGAGGCGAATGAAGACCAGACTAGCGCTCCTCCCAGTACCACCGACCATGCCCTCGCGGCCCAGCCTCCGGAGGCATTCGCGGACGATAATACGCGAGCATGGAGGTGATCTCGTGAGACGCCAGCTGAAGTTGATCCCGGGCTCGCGCAGCGTGCCTCCCGGGAGAAAGCTCCCCCCCCTTCACCTCCCAGACGCTCCACCGCCGCGAGAAGGCGCGAATAGTCCTTCCGAAGGTCCTTCAGCTCGCGCGTGACCTCCATCCGCATATCATCCACCTGGCCGGCGATGTTCCGTTGGATATGGATGAGCTTCCCCAAGACCTCCGTGACTCTCTCCTTTAGGGTCGCATGATCTGAGGAGTCGCCGAGGAAGTCAGAGAGATCCCCGGGAGAGGGGAGGGGCGAGAGCATTCCGTCTTCCCCCTCGTGGTAGGATCCAAAGGGAGAGGCTTCCCGATAGCCTGCGAGATCATAGACTGGTCAGTCACGTTAAACAAAGCGGATGCGCTAAATGCAGCAGAGGTCGCTAACCTAGTGAGGGGTCCCCATGACCGGAGGGACGAGGCGAATGGGGGTGCGTTTTAAACGAACCGGCGGGAGGCAGGACCTTTCCCTTTCCAGGACGGTAGGGCTGTGAAGAAGGAGCTGGAGCATCCGCAGGATCATCCGCTCGGTCCTGTTGACCGGGTCCCTTCTCGGGAGACACCCTCGGCTCATCCGCAAGCACGGAAGGATTCGGTCGAGCAGGGGAGCTCGGAGGAATGAAGTCCCGCGGCGAAAGGACAGGAACGAGAGCTACGAAAAACAATGGTCAGTGACGAGCAGTATGAAGGACGAATCAAGAGGGTTCACAACTTACCGGACTGCAATGTGGTCTCGCCCGGAGGGGGGGGGGGAGGAGCAAGGTCCAGGTCTGGAGGAGGCCTCTCATTCGCGAGAGGTGGCACCGCGGCACTGCTCGAGACTGCCCCGTGGCCGGCCTCAGGCACCGAAATCCCCTGCGAACGGCCAGAGCGAACGCAGGATAGGGGACAGGAACCAAACAGAAAGACAGGAGGAATCCTCATACCTGCATCCCGGGGTCCGGAGGATTCCTCGCCGGAAGAGTTTTCACCGGAGGGGTATTCGCCGGAGGAGTTTTCGCCGGAGGGGTATTCGCCGGGGGAGTATTCGCCGGAGACTCCGAAGCGGTCTCGCCTCTTTGACGATTCAGCCGAATCGCCTTGACTCGACGCGAGACGTAGGGGGCACTCGGATCCCGTTTAGACATAAGCCAGGGAGCAAATTTGGCAGCCTTGGGGGCGGTTACACTTTGGGCCGCAGCCAGGCGCTCGATCATCTCCTGCGAGAGGGGTCTCGCGGAAGGTTTGTGGAAATATATTGATATCGGCGAAAGGCCAAGGGAGAGAAGAAGCTCCGAATCGAGGAATGAAAGCGTTCCAGGAAAATCTGACATGAAGAGATATATATAGGGCAACGGTGGGACCCACAGAATCTTATGGGACCAGTCAGCCAGCACTCACCGAATACCGGGTTGGACTGTTCTTTCCGAGCGCAGGAACCGCTCGCAAAGAGCGGGGATTGTGTACAACCCGTATTCGTCGAGTGGGTCCCACATGCCAACTGGCGAGACCTAGGCCAGTCAGATCATTCGCCCCGGCTCAGACAGGTGAAAATACCCCCGGGTTAGTGGGGGTAAGCTGCAGGAGAGAAGGAGTTGGGCGAGTGGTGCCCTCACGGACCACTCGCCCGGAAGCATGGACATTCGCCCAGCTAAGCGGGTGCCCAACGGGTGGTACCCTCACGGACCACTCGCCCAAAAGGCTTTGAGGGGAAAATGACCATAATACCCCTTGTGGGCTGCAAATAGCCCTTCAGAACAGCGGAGTTAGGCTATTAGCAGACCAATTTGGGGTGCGGTTAGTGTACAACACGTATTCGTCGAGTGGGTCCCACAGGCCAACTGGCGAGACCTAGGTCAGTCAGATCATTCGCCCCGGCTCAGACAGGTGAAAATACCCCCGGGTTAGTGGGGGTAAGCTGCAGGAGAGAAGGAGCTGGGCGAGTGGTGCCCTCACGGACCACTCGCCTGGAAGCGTGGACATTCGCCCAGCTAAGCGGGTGCCCAGCGGGTGGTACCCTCACGGACCACTCGCCCAAAAGGCTTTGAGGGGGAAATGACCATAATACCCCTTGTGGGCTGCAAATAGCCCTTCAGAACAGCGGAGTTAGGCTATTAGCAGACCAATTTGGGGTGCGGTTAGTAAAACTAAAAGGCGGATTCATGTTATTTGCAGACCAGCCTAGAAAAATCTATAAATAGACCCTTAAGGGCACCTTGGAGGAGATCCGATTCCTTGAGAGTCCTCTCCTCCAGGCTAGTTTTGGTTGGCAGTCCGTGTCCTCCAAGGTGCCCGGCTGAGCTTTGGTTTGGGAGGGGAAGCTCTCTAAGATCTTCCGGGTGTGTGGCGGGACCTCCTCGCTACAGCCTTGGGTCTATTCCAAGTTTCTCATCCACCGATCGGAGGGTCTAGTGAGGGAGAAGTAAGCGTCGGCTACACCCCCAGTGGGTCCGAACTCAGGAGACCAGTTGCTGGTTTCAACAATCAGTGACTTTTTATAGTTCTTATGAGGGGCGCGACGGCAATTGCGACTTCTTAGAATTTGAACGGGCGAATACAAGTGCTCGATTTTGGTCATCTGGATCATCAATTTTTGGAAAATGACGACCATGCCTCCCCCCTCCCGGGCGATCCAGGAAGGCTCGCTGGTGAGACGGCGGCCGTGATCGCGACGAAGGGGGCGCACTAAGGGATACGCACGACCTGGAGGCTGGTGCACGCACAGGGGGCAAGCACGGCCAATGCGTGCGTGCGCGCCGACGCGCTTCGGAGGGTGCGCATGCAGTGTGTGCGTGCCCCCGCGCGCCCAGGAAGGGTGTGCGTGTTGCTGCTGGTCTTGACCTGGACAGGGAAAAGTTCTGGACGATCGAGGCGAATCGTTCTGACTGTTCGATCGAGGTTGCGAGCCATGAATGTGAGCTTGATTCAGATAGATTTTAGGGGAATCTCATCAATAATTATATGTGTTTTTAGGCACCTTTGTATATTGTTTTGGCACTTTGCAGATTGAGTAGATTGACGAACTAGGATATTTCAGATATGTGCAAGTCAATAGAATGATCGTGTTCAATGTCACTCATTGTGCATGTGAGATATCTTATGCTTCGAAGGATATGCTTGAAATTAGTGGATTCAACATTTGATCATCACCTTCTTTAGGTAATTAAGTTCCAACCTCAACTTAGAGGAATTAATAAAGGGTAATTGGATTGTAAATACATAATTATACATTTCAATAGCTTGCATGTTCTTTGTAAATAGTCAAAAGAAATATGACACAAGACAAATATTTATCATTTTAATTTATGAGTCTTGGATCTTCTTAGATTTTTTCTTGCAATTATCAAATCAAGATAAAGAATATCATGAAGCTCTTGGGTAATTTCTTTTGTAAAGCTCTTGGGTAATTTCTTTCAATAGCCTCTATCCCTTCATTTTGTGTAATCTATTTCCTTGAAATAGATAGCTACCTCAGAACTGTCGAATTCACTTTTTACAAGTATAGTAAAATAAACAAATTTTCCACCAATTTTTTAAATAATACTATTAGATTGTTACATAAAATTATCGCATGTTGATGTTCTATTGATGATTTCTCTTTTTTCTTCCAATTTTTAATAGTGTGTGGTATAACATTCTCTTCTTCAATTGTAGAATAAGTAATTTAGGATAATTCTTCTTCAAATATGGAAATATGATTCCTCAAAGAATCAATATGCCTACGATCAGCAAAAGCCTAAAATCCACATTTTTCTAGGGTCCAAGGGTTGTGTTGTGCATCTTCCCTTCGCATGTCGGTGAAAGCCTATGATTCACATTTTTTCAAGGTCATCTATGATAGTTGAAGCATGTTGGTGAAAGCAGGACGACTGGGATCAGAAGCACTGATCATAATCCTTCTTCATTTTTGCATCTGGTGCTCTAGAAGCCTACAATCCAATTTATGATAATGTGTATGAAATTGGATCATTGTATCCTTGGAGGGCATCCTGGTGTGTGTCATTGTATACAATAACAACAAGGACAAAGATGATCTTTCGCCGGTAGAGATCTGTTGGAGGTCTATCTTATGCACCAATCTTCCTTCGAATTGGTGAGGAAAATGTGGATCGGCAAGGGCAGCGAATGCAGAACCGACGGTAAGGATTAGAAACCGTTGCAACTCTATCACTCATATTCACGCTTGGTAATTGTTGGGAATCCTGCTCACATGATTCCTGATTTGAAGAAGTCAACAAGTCAAGAATACTTCACTTTGTATTTGACATTCCATCTAGTTCATGCTTGCAGGAATCGACAATACGTCATGTACTTTAGTTATTAGACTAAGTACTATATCGTCGAGAAGAACATGCGATATCGTCGACAATGCGTGCTTGTCGTCGTAATGACGGGCAAAGCAGCAACCGCTGAGAAGCAAAGTATTCGTCGACCGCTGAGACATGGCGAGATCGTCGAACGAAGAATGCCGATCGTCGAACGCTGAGACGTGCCGATCGTCGAACGAAGGATGGCAAGTTCGTCGATCGCAGAATGCTGTTCGTCGAACGCAGAGATGACACGGGACATCGTCGTGTGGAATTCATGCCGTCGAGAGAACATATGATTACGACGACATGATGCAAGAAGGAAGCTCACGACGACACTGTCAGAGAAAGAAGATCGTCGTATATACAGAATTGCCAGGATATCTTGTATCGTCGAGATACCACCATCAGAGGCAGAAGGAAGATCGCGACGACAAAGTCAGAGACAGCTTACCGTCGCAATGATGCAAATATCTTGAAGACAGAATTCAAATCTTGCGGACGTGATGTCAGCAATTAATGCCGCCGCCTGATTGTCCAATCAACGCGTGCTCTTATGGAATGTGCGTCTGACATTAAAGGACAACATATGTTACCGTTATGCGGCTCATCTGTCCTATAAAAGGGAACAGTGTTGCCCTAGAAGAATGAGCTTGCTGTGCAAGAAAAAGAACGTGAAAAAGAATCCCGCCGCTCTTCAATATTACAGTATTTTTCAGTGGAGAAGATAGAGAACAAGATTCAAGAGTTTTGATAAGAAACAGTCACATCCATTGACTGAGAAGTCGCCGTTCATCAGGCAAAAGAAGAAGAGGCTGAAGAAGACCCAGAGCTGAAATTCAAAATCAAGAAGCATCTTCTTCATCCGTAAGAAGCCGATTTTTATCAAGGCTAAGTGGCCAGATTTCATCTGGCTGAAGAAACAGTTTGTTTTATTACTGTATTTTCCTGTAAGGCTTGGGGGCCAAATTGTCTAGCTTGAGGGCTGGAGAGCTGTCAGGCTTGAGGGCCAGGGCAGTGGACTTGCGGGTCCGACCTTGTCTATCTTGAGGGCTGTAGAGCTGCGAGGCTTGAGGTCCAGGGCAGTGCGCTTGTGGGTGCGATCTGTCGAGCTTGCGGGCTCGGGAGCAGTAGGGGCTTGCGGGACTAGGATGTTTGGACTTACGGGTCCGTGTTGTAGGGCTTGAGGGCCTGAGTGTCGAGCTTGCGGGCTCGGGGGCAGTAGGGGCTTGCGGGCCTAGGCTGTTTGGACTTGCGGGTCCGTGGTGTAAGGCTTGAGGGCCTGAAGTTTTTGACGGCGTTTGCCGAGCTTGGCACACTGTTGGGTAGGCGCAGAGGGAGAGAGGACTACTCAAGACACCCGGTCTTGAGGAACCTCTATAGATCGTTGTGTGCTTTTCTGTGTTGCACTTTCTATTTCATACATCTACTAATCAAAAACAAAGAACACCTAAAGAGGGGATAACATAATTTGAAAAACCTATTCACCCCCTCTAGGTGATTAAGTAGACACCCCAATAAATAACAGTAATAGATGTAGGGATTCGATGCCAAAGATTGTCGTTTACGCACTCTTTTTTTCTTGCATCTTGGTCCTTATTTTGAAGATTTAATTCATCAGAGTTCACCACTTTGCACGCAAGTTGTTTGTTTTATTTCCTCAATCACTTCAGAACGCTCGTTCCACTTAGGTTCCTATTGCTTGATATTGTGCTCATGTGAGCGTTGTCTGCAAGTCATTCTCGTCGGTGCCCGCCGGCTTCATGGCGGTTGGCTCTCCTTCCTTCGCCGGAGGATCTTAGTGTTCTTCGGCACCCTCTGGTGGCCCGTTCCTGCTTATGCTTCAGTGGTGCTTGTCCCCCGTAATGTGCTGCTACAGTCCTCGATTTGCTTGGGCTTCTTCGGGTTGGTGGGGTTTTTATGGCAGATCCTCTGGCTCCTCATCCTTTGCCTTTTTGCTAAGGTTGTCTCCTATGAAAATGTTGTTTCTTATTTTTTGGCTCATTCTCTCTTTGGACTCCCAGATCGTCCACTTACGCAATCCGCATTAGAGGATTTCATTGCGGTATTCACGGAGGAAGAATTGCTCTCTATTGCAGTCTCGCTAAAATTGTGCTTGGTTGCCAAATGTGCATATGATTGACCCTCCATTTCTGCTTTCAAAACATTTTTGGCTCAACACTTGAAATTTTCTCATGACTTTAAAGTTGTCTCCATTGAACACAAATAACTTATACTCAATTTCAAAGTACAGGACTTCAAGAAGGTATGGTTGAAGGAGGTCTTGGGATTCAAAAATTTCCTGTTTCATTTCTGAGATGGTTTCCGAAATATTCTCCGATTCGGGAGTCTGATATTGTCCCCATATGGATAAATATATGGGGCCTTCCAATCCATTATTTTGATGAGGAAATTGTCTACATCCTTGCCAAGCCCCTTGGACCACTCCTATGCCTTGATGCTCCTATGTTGTAGGGCACACATACTAATCATGCCCGAGTTTGTATTGAATTCAATCTCAAGTCCCTTATACCCTCACATATCTTTATGGGAGTGATCGGGGCTAATCGAAATCAGATTACTCACTCCTTTCCTGTGACTTTTGAGAGAATACTACTATACTGCTCTGGATTTCACACAAAGGGTCATGTTATTGGTGATTGTAAGAAGACTAATATATGCTCTCCCGAAGTTCCAGTTCGAGCTTTGGTGGATCTGCTAGCTGATAGTTGTACCTCTATTGTGTTGTCTCCTCCTGTGGTGGTGAGTCAGGTGGCGGTCTGCCCTTCTATGCCTTCTACTCCCCGCATGGTGAATCTGGATGTGGATCAAGACGACCCCCTCCCTCACTTTTATGGATTGATGACAACATCTCTAGGATTAAGCGTTTTATAACAATTTCTCATCGGCGGCCTAAGTTGGGTCCATGGGGTTCTCGAACCCCTGTGGTTCCCATGTCCAATAACTTGTCTGATTATGTGGATCATGATGATGGTGCCTACGAGGACATGTGGTCAGATGATCAGTATTCGCAGATCACCAATATTGAAGATGTTGCGGTGTAGCTAGAAGAAGATACTAATAACCGAACTGAAAGCTTGTTTAATAGTGAACTATGATAAGATCTTGAGTACATCAGGGAATGGCAAACTCAACAGTGTAAGAAGTGGAACAAAAAAAAAACTACTCCTTGAAATCATCACATCGGCCCCAACGTCACAAACCGATGCGCAAAAATCTCTAAACAGCCTTGAATTTGAGGATTTTTAAATTTTCCAATATCATTGTTGTACTTAGGTTCAGGTGGTCTAAGTGGTACTTTTTATCCACTTTGGGTGGAGTTAATTGTCTCGTTTTATCTTTGTATCCCGTTTTTATTATCAATATATATTCAACTTCTATAAAAAAGAATCAATATGTGTTTTCTTAACAAAGGTTGGATTTTTTAATTAAGATTGAAAAGAAGTATAAAATATACGTAGCATGCCAAAAGGCTACAAAACACACAAGTTATTAATACATGTCGGAAATAATTGTGGGAGTATACAAGAAAGCAGACTCAAAACTCATTGTATTCTAAACTATCAAAAGATTCCCACGCGTTGCTCTATGCCGGAGGGGACGAGACAATGTTCGCTTAGTGTAAACCTTTTTGTTGTGTTTTTTATGTCTTTGAGTTTGCCACCCCCCAACGTACGTGTCCTTGTAGTGCTGCTTCCCAACATCCCAGTTGTCTAGCCGAATATTAGAATCCCATCTTTACTCCTCTAAAATGACATCAATAGAGTTGATTTGCACTTACTGAACATCTGAATTGAGGTCCTCGAAATCTCCAGCGTCATGGGTTGCAAAATCAGACATTACGTAAGTGAAAGGGACAACAGTAGCCCCAAAACCGCACAGGACTAGGGATGTTTACAAACCAAATAGTTCGTGAATAATTCGGGAATCGATTCGATAATGATTTTTTTTTAATTTAAATTCAGATTCGAGTGACATTCGAATCTTGATTCGAGTGACATTCTGTTCTGAATCTGAATAATATTGTCTCTATTGTCAAGATTCACGAACAATATCATATTATATATGAAGATGATCCAAATCTTCTGATCCAATACTATTTGGTGTATCATTTGAAGCAAATTCGGATTCGAATACAAGCCCAAATCCAAAATCGAATCCTGAATTTTGGGACAAATTCAAATCCGAATTCAAATATTCGAATGAATCTGAATCTCTGCATTTTATGAGAAATATATATAAGGTAATAAAGAATTTTTTATTATCATAGCATATACTCTGTATGGGACCTAGGTGTGCAATTTCTGCTCGGCACGGGTCTGCCTGGGTCTGAGCCCATATCAGAATGGTTTAACTAAAGTGGTTGTACTTTATCCTGACTAAGACTATTCTCTAATACACGATACAATATGCGATATTTTTTACGACAACTATTCATGGCAATATATATTTGGCAAGTCTTTCACCCCATTTAGGGAAAGTAACTTCAAATTACAAAAATATTTAAATGCCAAAAACAATGATATCATAGCCAAAACTCATTTTTGGCATAACATTAAGGTAGAGATAAATAACATTCACAATATTAATTTGGAGCATACAATACTTTCTTACATGAGCCTTTATAATGAAAATACATGAAATCATGTGCGTATAACATTTTTGTGTGGGACCCACTGTATGGTGCATTTTTCATTGGTCATGGACAGTGTCCAGGACCGGACCCAAGATTTTTCGTTTAGAATGAGTGCATATTTGTTATCAAGAATGAGGAGTTGACTTAGGGCCGGTTTGGGAGAGCGGTGACGGTGGAAAATGGAGTGGTAGCAAAAGGAGAGTAGAAAAAGAAGCTATTGGAAAAGGTATATTGCAAACGAATATATGTTTGGGTAACTCCGTTTGCAGAGTTTTTCAGAAAAAAAAAACACATTATAAATTGTTTGACAACACAAAACATAAGCAAAAAAAATAAATTCATAAATGCGCGCCCGATCGGAAAAATGCTCGTCTTGGACGAAAATGCGCACACGGGCGGAAAAATGCGCGCCCGGGCGGAAAATGCGCGCCCGGGCAGAAAATGCGCGCTAGGATGGAAAATGCGTGCCCGAGAAGAAAATGCGTCCCCGAACCCGAAATGCGCGCCCGGTCCGAAAATGCGCACCCGGACAGAAAAATGTGTGAGCAGGCGAAAAATGCGCTCCTGGGCCAAAAAATCTGCGCACGGGCCGAAAATGAGCGCCCGGGTCTAAAATGCGCGCACAGGCTGATAAATGCGCGCCCCGACTGATAAATGCGCGTCCGAGCGAGAAATACGTGTTCGGGCAGAAAAATGCTCTCTCAATCCGAAAATGCGCGCCCGGGCCGAATATGCGCGCACGAGCCGAAAATGCGCGTCCGGGCCAAAAATGCGCGCCCGGGCCAAAAATGCGCGCACGGACGGAAAATGCGCGCACGGGTGGAAAATGTGCGCACTGGCGGAAAATGCGTGCACGAGCGGAAAATGCGTGCCCGGGAGGTAAAATGCGCGGTAGGGCGAAAAATGCGCGCCCTGGAGAAAAAATTTGCCCCCGGGCGAAAAATGCGCGCTAGTGCGGAAATTGCGCGTTAGGTGAAAAAATGCGTGCCCGCGCTAAAAATGCGTCTACGTGCCGAAAATACGTGCTTGGGTGGAAAAATGCACGTCTGGGACGAAAATGCGCGCCCGGGCCAAAAAAGTGCGCCCGGTTGGAAAATTATTTGTCAGGAGAAAAGCTAGGGTCTCCACAGTGTTGTCGAACTGGATCAGGAGGAGGAAAACATTTGCGCAGCGTCAACTATGTATCAGGATGAGAAAATGCTTTTCGAAAAAAATTATAAGTAGGAGGCTCGTGATTTTTCAAAAAGAGAAGAAAAATAAGTTTTGAGCGGTAACTTTTTCAACTGATAAACTTTTCAAACAATTTGTAAAGTGCGATAGTATTTTTCAGAAAATGAAATAGTGCTAAAAAACCCTCCCAAACAGACCCTTAAGCAGACACATAACATATCCTTTAGACTCTATGCAGTTGGACAGAAATAGAACTGGAATTTGGATTTTTGATCATAATTTAATCTAAATTCTTTTTAAAAATTCCTGCAAACACAGATTAGAGTTTTGGTTGACCTTTGCCTGATTAGAGTTTTGGTTGACCTTTGGATATACCTGCAAACACAGATTAATTTCCCTTAGGAACCCAAAAGGATTTGAGTCCTAGGTTCCTGGTTAGATCAACACCACTTGGAGTGTTAACATTGCAATGGGTCATTCTTACATTGTTAACCCGTGGAGTCTTATAATTTCTGGGGTTAAACCAACAATCTATGGCAAAGTGACCAACCTTACCACAACACCAACAATCAAATCGATTGTATCTTCTCTTGTTCTCCTGCTTCACCTTTTGAACAGGAGGTCTAGTAGGAGCAACATTTTTTAGAAGTAGAAGCCTCGTGGTTGCAACACACACATGACTCCTTCTTCTCTTCAAGAGATTTAGCAACAATAGATTGGATCTTTGGTGCTTTCTTAGTAACTGATCCATGTACAAATGAGCCATGATCCTTGAGGATTACTTCTTCATAAGGTGCCTTGAAAGCAGTTGTTTCGAGGCTTCGGGGATGGCCCCATTCTTGGTTCCCCTTACATGACTCAACATGAGTTAGTCTTGTAAAGTGACCATAGGATGAATCAAAGTCAAAAGGGTTTGTAGGAAAAACCACCTTCCTGAATGAAGGTTGACTTTGATCAGCCTTTCTTTTTCCTTTCACAGCTCTCTTCTTAGCGGCCTTACTACTTTTAGCCTCATGACCAAGGCCACTACCCTTCGCAGGAGCAGAAAATTTATCAATGAGTGGAAGAATAGTCTTTGGCTTCGAGAAGCTTTCTACGAGCTTCCTTTCCACCACTAACTTTTCTTCTAGTTCATTTATAAACTTCTCCTTAAGATTTAATAACTCAGTAGAGCTTTGAAGTTCATCTTTCAAGATTTGGACTTCATCTTTGAGAGGAGTTAATTTTTCAATTTCCTCCCTCAAATCTGATTCCATCATCTTGAGAGATTTAATCTCTTTTGCTTGAGATTTGACTACCTTGCGGCATTTGTCAAATCCTTCCAAAACGGCTTTGTACTGAGTCATTAAATCTGAATCCTCCTCTGATGAGTAGCCGTCATTCGCATTGGAGTCAGTTTCAGATGCAGAAAGAGGAGTGTGCGAGTTTACCTTCCCTTTGTATGAGGAGTTGCTTACTTCCTCATCTGAATGTGCCATAAACAAAAAATAGGCTTCATCATCTGAACTTGACTTCCCCGAGTCACTGTCGCTAAGAGTCTTAGTCTTCTTTGCTAAGAAGCTCTTTTCTTCTTTCCTTTTTCCTTTGAAGGATTTCTTCTCTTTCTTCTTTTTGTAAGGACATTCCGTACTTATATGTACTAGCTTATTACAACAATAACAAATAATGTCAGTCGAAACATGTTTATTCGGTTTGGTTTTATACCTGTCGTTGTTGTGTTCCTTCTTGTGATGTTCATCATCACGTCTTGATCTTCTATGATCAGATGAGGACTGACTTTTCCTTTGGCTCCCTTTTCTGAGCAATTTCTTGAATTTCTTAGAGAGTGAAGAGAACTCTCCATCGGACATGTTTGAGCTTGATGAGCAAGCCACAGACTCATCGTCTTCATCTGACGACTGTGTCCTTTCAGATGATCTAGCTTTACCTCTTCTTGCCTCTTTGGCCTTCAGTGCCACAGACTTATCCCTTCCAGAGGTCGAGCATCCTTCTTCTTCAGCTTTTCTAATATTCAGCTTTAGCTCATGTGATAGGAGCTTGCCAAATAATATTTGTGGCTCCATCGTAGCCAACTTTCCGAATCCCGGATAGCAATAGCCTTGGTATCCCATTCTTTCGTCAGGGATCTCAAGAACTTGTCATTTAATTCTCCGATGGTGAATTCCCGATCATAATTTCTAAGACCGTTTACAATCTTGAAGAACTTTTCATAAGTGTCTGAGATGGAGTCTCTCGGATCTTGCTTAAATGCTTCATACTCTTGATTCAGCAAAGATCGTCGATCATCTCGCACTTCTTCTGTACCTTCCATAAGAACCACTAGGGAATCCCACATTTCTTTTGCAGATTTGCAATGTATCAGATTTTGCAACATAGAATCATCCACTGCACCAGCAATGATGTTCTTGGCCTTTTTATCCAAAGCGACGAGAGCAATCTCATCCTTGGTCAATTCTAGCATTTTCTTGGCTATTTGAATATTAGAGTTTATTGAAGAAGGTTTCATGGGGACATGAGGGCCTTCTTCCACAATCTGAAAGATTCTTGGATCTGCAGCTTCCATGAAGAATTTTACTCTTTCTTTCCACATCGAAAAATTCTCTTTAGTGCAGACTGGCAGCTTGACGGAATCCTTGGATTTATCCATTCCGGACATACTGTCTCTTGCAATCTAGATTTAGAGATCTTGTTCAAGGTGTTAACCTTTTATGAACAACCTACCTCTGATACCAATTGAAAGTATCTAGTTGCGACCTAAATCACCTAGAGGGGGGTGAACAGGTGGTTTCTATAGCTTTTTGCGGAATAAAAAATGTAAGAAGTAAAGCACACAGAAAACCAAAGAGCACAGATTTATAGTGGTTCCCCGTTCTTGGGTAGTCCACTTTGCACCTCACCTATCTAGCACGACCGGCTAGACTAGGCTACTTCACTATTCTCGGATTAAAAATAATCCTACAACTCGGAGTCAAACTCCTACAATCTCGGAGAACAAAATCTCCTACAAACTCGGAGAACAAACTCTCCTACAACTCGGAGCAAACCACTCCTACAACCCAGAATAAAATTCCTACAACTCGGAGGCAAACCTCCTACAAGAAGATGAAGGGGGTGGGGGGGGGGGGGGGGGGGGGGGGGTTATAAAACACACAAATACTTTGGATTATAGAATCCAATCTTCTAGAATCTCCTTTAGATTCTATTTCTTCAGATCTGAACTGATAGGTCGTCTTCTTCCTTGTGAAATGAATTTCTGAATTGAACTTGAGACGGGAAGGGAAGAACCTTGATTCTTGAAAGCTTTTGATCTGAATACTCAATCACCCAACAAGATCTAGAGGAATATCCGATCAGTAAAGAGATCTTGTTGGATGAGAACTTACAAAGAAATCGAGCAGGTATCCGATCAGCAACTGTAGATCGTCTTCTTCGAAAGCACAAGCCGACTGGATCCTTTTTCGTTTTTGGCAAAATGTCCGATTAGCAATTGACGATTAACTATCAGCACTCTTTTTTGAATAGTTGAGAAAATATAAATATATTTATGTCTTCCTCTCAACAGCTATGTGATAGAAATAAGGAAGAATATTTTCAACGGCTATAAACAAAATTAAGGAAGATTTCTTTTAATGGCTGTAGCAAGAAATAAGGAATATATATTTCTTCTCCAACGGCTAACAACAGGAAATTAAGGCAAATAATCTTCTCCAACGGCTGTCTGCATGATTTAAGGAAGATATTCCAAATATACTTTACGTGGCTGAATCAGCAATTTGAAATTTGAAACAGCGCCATGCAATTCTGTCGTCTGGGAAGATTTCGTCGAACGGAACAGTGTTCGACGAAATTAACTGAATTTGTCGAACGATGTTCAACAGACGGTGGCCGACGAAATCTAAGAAAACAGCGCTCGACAAATCATAAGCAAACAACGTTCGACGAAATGTCTTCAGCTAACAGCAAACCAGTGAACGATGAAAAACATTTACTTAGTCGAACTGAGTTCGACGGATTTCGTTCGACTAATCTGAGTTCGACGAAAACTTCTCTGTTCGTCGAACTGAGTTCGACGAATTTTCCACAATTCGTCGAACGGAAATTTCATAAGAAAAATTTTCTTTCTTCCAAATTTTCAATATCAGCAGCAGCTTTCCTTGGCTCTTTCTTTTGTGTTTGAATATAAAGTATACCCCAATAGAGAGATTCCACATGAGTCAACACCTTGATTTACACAATGAAGAATTACATTGCATATACCTGTATTTTATGACTTATTGAAACCTGACATTAGTTTATACTTAGTCATTTATAATCGGCAAACACATAACTAGAAAACAACATCAAATACAACTCAATTCAACTTAGTTCAATGAGACATTTCTTCAAATCAAGGTAATTGTGGCTACAATACCCAACAGCGCGCTAGTGTGGAAATTGCGCGTTAGGTGAAAAAATGCGTGCCTGCGCTAAAAATGGGTCCACGTGCCGAAAATACGTGCTTGGGTGGAAAAATGCACGTCTGGGCCGAAAATGCGCGCCCGGGCCAAAAAAGTGCGCCCGGTTGGAAAATTTTTCGTCGGGAGAAAAGCTAGGGTCTCCACAGTGTTGTCGAACTGGATCTGGAGGAGGGAAACATTTGCGCAGCGTCAACTGTGTATCAGGATGAGAAAATGCTTTTCGAAAAAATTTATAAGTAGGAGGCTCGTGATTTTTCAAAAAGAGAAGAAAAATGAATTTTGGGCGGTAACTTTTTCAACTGATAAACTTTTCAAACAATTTGTAAAGTACGATAACATTTTTCAGAAAATAAAATAAAGCTAAAAAGCCCTCTCAAATAGGCTCTTAAGCAGCAAGCACATAACATATCCTTTAGAGCCCTAAGCAGTTGGACAGAAATGGAACTGGATTTTGGATTTTTGATCATAATTTGATCTAAATTCCCTTTATGCTGTTTGATAAACAATGGAATTGAGTGGGTCGGGGTGAAACTGTTCAATTACATCGTTGAGTTGCATGAGAAATTCAGTAAAAAAAATTGCAATTTTTTTGTAAGACTATTATATACAAAAGAATTACTTTTTATAAGCTTCCTACGAAATCACTATATTCAAAATTTCAAACTGCTCTTCTGATGATTATTAATAGAGATCTGGCGATCGGACTGATGAGGCATTATCAAACAATGGGAAGAAGATTTCTCAAAATATTGGGGGACGATTGCGCAACTTCTATTTTTTTGTGTGGCAGCAATTTGACACAGATTTCAGGAGATCTAAAAATTGAATCAATGAACTGTCATTACCAACAATTTCAGAGAGAAGGGAAAGACGCTGTCTAAAAATATTTAACGATGATTTCCTGGTTTTTAATTTTTTTCCCACAACACTAATTCAATAGCGACTACAGGAGTTTCTATGCTCAAATTGATAAACCATTAGCTCCATAGCTCTTGGAATGACGCGGAGAACATTTTGTCCCCAATCAACGAGGTTGTTCGATGATAATTATTCGAGATCCGGATATCTAAGCGACCAACCACCAGTTACAGTGTTTAAATGAAGAAAAGAGCGATTCAAAAATTTTTATCATTGGAGAAAACGAGGTGTTTTATCATCGGATTGAATTAGCTAAAGCTTTACAACAAAAATAACTTCAAAAATACATTATTTGGTGATGTATTACACATGCAATTAGTATTCATCTTCTTATATAGGTTAACTCCATGGTGCCCTAAAAACTATAATTTCACGAATGATCATTGATGTAATACTCATTTTATCATTAATGAGGTAAAATTCATATATGCTTATGAAAAACATTTAAATATTTATAATTGTGTATGATTACGCAAAAAAGGGAAAATTAAACATGGTTTTTGAATTTCAGTTCATTAGCTTATGTGCGGTCATAAAACATGAAATCGTGTTTGTGTTTTTTTAGTAAATAGAATACAAAGTTATGAATAGCAGTGGCGGTGAAAAAAATCCTATATTCTCACCCGTCGTTGTTTTGAAGGAGTTTGGTTTTCGGGCGATAAAAATAGTTTGTCAAAAGGGTGTTTTTAGAAAAGTTAAACGAAGCTTTTCGAGTTTTCGTGTTTCTTTTCTCATTGATCGACATCTCTCCTCTCCTCCTATGACTCTTCCTACATTAATCTCATCACCGCTTTCCCTACAACCACAACCATCCAAAACAGAGCCTCAATTACAATCACTCGTCTGCAAACTGCACTTTGATTGCTCCATCATAGGAAGACCATAATTTTCTAATTTGGGCTCTTCGATTAAATAATGCATGTAAAAGAAAAGGTTGGCTAAAATAAAAAACTACATGTGTTTGAAAACATCAATAAAAGGTATGTGTGAATAACGAAAGACTAAACATTTCAAAATTATACATAAAAATTAACATATTCACCAAAAGATACAAAATACATGATAACAAAAACTAACATACACACAAAAATTTATATTTAATTGGCTTCGTTGACCATATCACCTATAACCTCATATTCAGATTATTCTTTAACATTTCAATTTTCAAATACAATCTAATTTCCATTTACAACTAGTCAAACTCTTACATATATACGCATAAATCAGTGAAGGAATGTGCGTCGATTGAAGCATAACTTCAGTAGATTGGCACAAATGCACAAAACAAAAATGAAGAACGTGACGACAAATTGAGATTCTAATGTAAAAAAATGGAGATTGCAATGAATGAAATATTATTATGTGTTAGTTAATGGAAATCGGTAATCGTAAATTAAAAACAGCTATTCATGTATTTTTGTTAACCGCAAACCATTATTTTTTAAAAAATTGTATTCGCAAACCAGATTGCTATTCGCTCATCGTTTGGAAAAAAACACAAATTCAAAAGGACATGATGTAAAAGTTCTTACATAACTTCCTCTTGATTAGCTTCATATGCATATTTTGGAATAATAAATACACATTGACAGTTTGACACGGCAATTTATGGTACTTTTTAATTTGCTATATACATTAGATTCACATAGTAGGTCGAAAATTCAAAATTGCACAAATATGTGGTGCAGTTGGGGGTGCAATTAATAATGAAAGCCAAAGGTTTGATGTATTCACGGAATTAATTATTTGGAAAGTGAGGGAAAGGCAAAATCAGCTTCTAGATGGACATGCAATTGTGGCAACGGGGGATTTTCCATTGGGGATGATTTTGAGTCGAGTTCAAGCAATTTGTGTTCGTCTCGACATGAAAATTTTTTAGTCGAATTAGGCTCGAATCTAAGTAGATTTCTATTGACCCGGCTCGACTTTAAATGACTCGATTCCAAGGTGACTCGAAATTAAATTAAGTTGACATGAAAGTGAGTAAACGAAGCTCTTTAAGACTTTATGAATTTAGTTTAAGTTTAGATGTTAGTGCATTTAATTTGGTCGTCCCTATTACGCTAGTTAGGCAAATAGTCTATTTTGATATGCTTTTAACAACTGCCCATTTATTTCACAATTATTTGCATACATCCTCCTCCTTTATTATCAATAAAAAAAAATTTGAATTAATATTGAATCTTTATTTCCTTGTGCAATGTTATAAGCAAATCGCTTTTAGCTAACAAAAAAAACCAGGTTTAGCCCGGTTTTACTACTTCATGACACTATTCGCAAACACCCCTAAAACTAGACATTCTCATGTGTGTTTCTAGTTTGGCCGATGAAATCTCGTCGCCCCTCCCAATTCCGTGCCTCAACGCCGCATCCGACGTCGAGGTGCCTCCATTCACGCCGACGGCGGGGCACCTCACACCAGCTAGCGGTGCCTAAACCTCTCACCATCAACGCCTCTCCTATCCGTGGCGAAGAGATCTGTTTCCCGATTTCGTGCAGCGGCAGGATTACCTTGTCTGAGTTTCAGATTTTGTGTGTGTGTGTGTGACATTGCTCCTTCGTTTCCAACTGCATGTCTCATTACCTTCCATTTATCTTTGTTCTTTTTGTACGTGTTATTTATAAGCTTGTAGGTGGACGTAGGAGTTCCTTTTGAACTGTAAGCTTCTATTTATATGCATTTTATAATTTTGTTTTTTTCTCCTAATATGATGCTGTAACCCATTAATCTATAGAAGGATTTAAGATGCGATTAAAAAAATACCTTCACCAATAAGAAGTGCTCATAGTGGAGGAGGTGAGACAACTTAATGCTCATAGTGGAGGAAGTGGGACCACTTAATGCCCATAGTGGAGGAAACAGCCAAAAACCGCCGGGGGCAAACGGGCACGGTAATGCGCCCCCGTCCGAGTCCGCCCGGCCCTGCCGCTCGGAGGGGGCGGCCGGACGGACGCCCGTCCGGCCACGCGACCGGGGTGCAGACACCCCGACCGTGTGCCAACCACATGCCTGCATGGCCAATGTTGCGCCCACATGGTTGCGTGGCCAAGGCCGCGCGGCCCCGAACCGTGCGACCTCGGCTGTGCGTACCCGCTCGTGTGCACCCAAGCGCCTGGCCTCGGCTGCGCGTACCTGCGCGCGGATTCGGCCAAGCGCGCCCGAGCGCGTTGACCATGCCCGGCGCGCTGGGGCGCGTGGGCAAGCGCGCAAATGGTTCCATTATTTGTGGGATGGAGCCATCAACGTTTTGCGGAGTTCGCTCAGCAGTTCACGGACTAGTTCATCGCAAACCACAGAATCGTCCGAGACCCCTCTCATCTTTCAAGGATCCGCCAGAATGATGGTGAGACCCTCAAGGACTTTTTTCCGTTGCTTCACTACTGAAGTGTGGCAAATCACAGATGTTGACCCCGAACTTCTGCGCAGCATTTTCCTGGGGGGAGCATCGCCCAAGCGGTTTCTATTCAGCACTGATTATGGAAACAGTGCCAAGATACCCAGACCTCATGCATCGGGGTGAAGCTCAGATGACAGCTGATGAAGCCATCGAGGCACACCGCCACTAGTTCGAAGGAAGTCAGAAAAGAAAGAGGGGGCAGGAGCAGGCCCCTAGAAGGCAGGAAGAGCGTCACAATGAAGAGCGCTGCAATGATGAGCGTCGCTGAGACCCCCAAAGAGATCAGGCTCCCTGACCACCTTGGGTTTACTCTCCTGTAAATACGTCGCGGGCCAATGTGCTCTCTGCCATCCAGGACAATTCGACATTCTAAAGGCCAAGAGCGCTCCCCTTGAACCCCATGAGCGACTAGTCAAAATACTATGAGTTCCACCGAGGGACCCGACACACCACCGAAGAAAGTTCTGGACTAAAGGAGGAGATTGAGCGCCTTGTTTGTCAAGGGCTCCTTAGAAGATTCTTATAAGGCTTGGTGCCTAATCAACCGCCACCACCCAGACAAGCAAGAGATCAACCTCCTGCGCCCCAGGTAGCAGTAGGAGGCAGACGGATGGTGTAAGAAGTCGAGACCATCACAGAATCTCCCATTATTTCCGCCCAAATTCTTTTAATCGCCTGGCATGGGAGGGGTCATGAAGATAAGAAGCTTAGGCAGGACACTACCATCACCATCGTGGATGAAGACCTCGAGGGGTTACGGTTACCACACTAGGACCCGCTCGTGATCAACACAGGGATCGAGGACCCCTGCTTCAATGTCAAGAGAATACTAGTCGACAATGAGATCTCTATCGACGTTCTATTTCTCTCCACTCTCCAGAGTATAAAGTTCAACAGAGAGCACCTCAGTCCCACGGCAGGGCCCATTTACGACTTTGACAACCGCCCCATTCCGGTACAGAGAATGATTACCCTCCCGATCATGTTGGGGGAGTTTCTAAGGCAAAAAGTCATAATATCCAGTTCTTAGTCGTAGAGTCGAGTTGCGCCTACAATGCCATCTCCAGGATGCCACTCTAATCCATCTTCGGTGCAGTCCCATCAATTCCGCACCTAGCCTTGAAGTTCCAGACCATTGAAGGAATATGAGTCATACACGGAACCCAGGAGACAACACGAACCTGCTGCCTGAAGTAGGCTTAGTCGGCGAAGGCGACTGCCTTAACATCGACAACTTTGACCTTCGAGACAAAGCTATATTATAGTGCGGGGCGCCGCTTGAAGGTCTTGTGGAAGTGCCGCTCTCCCAGCAGGATCCGACCTAGATGGTACAGGTCTGGTCCCTTTTATCTCAAGAGGAGCGGGAGGAATACGCAACTTTCCACTGCGCAAATGAAGACATCTTCTCATGGAGCCCATAAAACATGCCCGGGGTAGACCCACAAGTCATCCTTGATTCTTTGAATATTAATCTTTCCTGCAGGTCAATGATCCAGAAGAAGAGGAACTTCGCTCTGGAGCGACTAAAGGCAATCAAGGAAGTGGTGGCAAAGCTTCTGAAGACATAATTTATTCGCGAGGCAGAGTACCCCACATGGCTCACCAATGTGGTCAAGCATGGTGAAGAAAGCCTCTGGAAAAGGATGGATGTGTGTCGACTACAACAACCTCAATCAGGCATGCCCGAAGGACAACATCCCCCTTCCGAGGATCGATCAGCTTGTCGACGCAATGACCGGTCATGAGCACCTCAGCTTTATGGACGCATACTTAGGGTGCAACCCGATAAGGATGAATCCGACAGATGATGAGCACACAACTTTTCGAACTGATAAGGGAGTTTACTACTATAGTGTAATGTCCTTCGACCTCAAAAATTCTGGAGCTACCTACCAAATATTGATGAACAAGGTGTTTACAGACCTCATTGGGAAAATGATAGAGGTATATATAGACGCCATGTTGGTGAAGAGCGTCCACCGTCACGACCACTTGAAAGACCTAGAAAAATGCTTTCAACTCCTTCATCGCTTCCATATGCGCCTCAATCCTAGCAAGTGCGTGTTTGGTATGATGACAGGGAGGTTCCTAAGTTTCATGGTAACTCATCGGATAATTGAGGCAAACCACAAGAAGATCAAGACGCTAGAGGATATGTCACCACCTCGCTCCATCAAGGAGGTGTAGCGCTTGAATGTGAGGATCACCACACTCTCTCGATTCCTGGCATGGATAGGGGACACGTACCTCCCCTTCTTCAAGATTCTCTAGGGGCATGCCACTCCAGATTCCAATGGACGGACAAGTGCCAGACGGCCTTCGAGCTCCTCAAATAGTACTTGGCCTCGCCTACGCTCCTATCAAAGCTTAACCCCGGGGAAACCATGTACTTGTACCTAGCGGTGTCTTGGACCACCCTCACCTCGGTGATCGTCAAAGATGAAGGAGGATTTCAACTACCAATCTACTACCTCAACAGGGTTCTCACTGACACGGATACCAGATATCCGCAGCAGACAAGACAGTCCTAGCTCTCATATTCTCAACAAGAAAGCTTTAGTCCTATTTTCAGGTCCATATAGTGAGTGTCTGGGAGGCTAGTAAAATGGGTGGTCGAGCTCGGGGAATTTGACATCCATTTCTTACCCCACCCGGACATCAAGTCTTAGGTGCTCGCTGACTTCATTATGGAGTACACCATTCCTCCAGAGGCGACTCCTACCGAAGATACTGCTACCGCCCGTGGACCCTCTATGTCGACGGTGCCTCAGGAGCCGAAGGATTAGGAGTAGGATTGCTCTTTGTAATCCTGGAGGAGATCACCCTTGAGTACGACCTCAGATTAAAGTTCTCAGCTACCAACTATATTGCAGAGTATGAGGTTCTGATTGCCGACGTCCCGCTTGCCATCGACTGCATGACAGAGAATTTGATGGTCCACACTAATTCCCAGCTAGTCTTCTCACAATTCGAGGGGGACTACGAGGCAAGGGAAGACCAGCTGGCACAATACCTCCTGTTGGTGAGATTCCTTCTACAGATTCCATCCCACCAGATCATGTACATTCCACGGGAACAGAACTTCAGAGCTGACGCGCTCTCCAAACTCAAAACCTCTCCCTCCAGCTATGAGTCTCGGCGGCGCCGGGTCAAAGAGATCATGATCCCAAGTATCCAGCGACCATGGGAAATTATTGCAATCAATGAAGGAGAGCCATCTTGGGTGACTCCCCTCCTAACCTACCTCGAGCACAGGTTTCTGTCTGAAGACCTTCTAGAAACATGACGAATATGAATGCAGGCTGCGGCATTTGCCCTCATCGAAGGGGAGCTCTACAAGCGGGCCTTCTCCGATCCCTATTTGAAGTTTCCACTGATGCCCAAGGCGGAGTAGACCTTGAGGGAGGTCCACATAGGAATCCACGTATAACACTTAGACGGTTAGTCCCTGGCCCTGAAGATCTTAGGCCAAGATTTCTATTGGCTAACGATGAAGAAGGATGCGACCGAGTTTGTCTAGGAGTGCAAGAGATGCCAACTCCACGCAAAAATTCCTCATCAGCCATTTGTCAGCCTCACGACACTTCAGCGTGCCTGACCATTAGCGCAATGGAGAATCAATCTTCTCGGCCCCCTCCCAATGGACTCCAGACAAAAGTAAGTTTATTATAATGGCTATTGACTACTTCACCAAGTGGGTAGAAGCGAATCCCATCGCAAAAATAACTAAGGAGAATGCCAAGCAGTTTTTCTGGAAGAACATCGTTTGCCGCTTCGGCATATCGACAGTGATTATCGCCGACAATGACACTTTATTCACGGAAGGGCATTCACAAAGATCTACGATGACTTAAAGATCAATCTTCGCCATACGGTCGCGGCTCATCCACAAACAAACGGCCAGGTTGAAGTGATAAATCATACCATCCTCGAGAGGCTGTAGATGCGCCTGCAGGAGGGAATTGGGAGGACGCCCACATAAATGTTATATGAGCATACCACATAATGGAGAGGACTCCAACTGGCGAGACGTCGTACAATCTTGGTTATGACATTGAAGCTGTAATCCCTGTCGACATCCGCGTTCCAAGTACCAACGTGCTGAGTTTCAATCCAGAGAAGAATGATGGGCTACTCCGGGAGAACCTCGACTTGGTCTTCGAAGCCAGGAATACAGCCGCCCAGTGCATCTCCGTCTACAAAAGATGTGTTACCCAACTCTACGACAGAAGCGTGAATCCCAAACCAATCGACATGGGCGACCTCGTCCTCTAATGCTTCAAAGCCTCCGACAAGGGGCCACAGAAGGACAAACTTTAAACAACATAGGAAGGGCCTTACATCATCATCGCAGTCATAAAGTCAGAGACATTCATGCTTAGAATGGCGGAAGGAAAAACTCTCCCTCGCGCCTGAAATGCGTAGAACCTGCTACATTTTTATCAATGATTTTATGTATTTCATCATGTAAGAAGTCACGAGCTACAATTCGCACAACAATCTTGTAATGATTATTATCGCATTTTGGTTATAACGATCTTAACTAATAAAACAACCTGACTAATGTATGATCCCCCGCCTCCTTACCGGAGAGTTCCCAGATCTTATGCCCAGCACCGCCGTCTTACGCTGAACCCAACTCACAGGTTAGTTGTCACCGCTCAATGGCGATCCAGTCGGCTAGTTCGAACATATCACATGCGAAATTTCGAGAAAAAAGTAATTACCAAAAATTATAAGTCCACAATCACATGCACATATATATAAATATGAAGCAAATAGTCCACAATGAGTATGAACATAAAAGAGTGCAAGGGCTTATGCCCAATACATATCCAAAAGAGAAATAGAAATACACTCTCTCACACTACTCTATGAGATAGCCAATCAAAATCGCTCAATAAACCTGTCGTCGTGTGGTAGTAGTAATGCGAGGCATCTTCTCCTAAGGTTCTGCCATCACGTCCTGCATGTTGTAGTGCTTCTCCCACTCATCGATCTCCTAGTGTTACAGCCACATCCGACCATTAGTCAAAAGACTAAGCCATTTTGTCCATGCCTCCCCCCACGACTCCTAGTACCGAGTGGGAGGATGAAGCGGAGGACGACAATGAGTAAATCAAGAGCAGGTGACATAAAACTATACTAGAAGTATATATGAGCAAGTGAGCAGTATGTACAACAGTAAGAAATAGTAAGTAAGCAGAAAATATGTAAGTGTGGCGCAAGTAAAGGTAACAAGTAAGCTACTACTTTATCATCAAGAGCACTTTAACTTATATGAATGCCCATCCGAACTTATAAGTTAAGGTTTTCAGAATTATAACTTATCATATAAAAGAGTCCATACTAATTAATATTATAAGGATCTGCCAGTGCATATGCCAATAATATGTATGTATGTTATGATGTGTTATGATATATTCATATAGTGTAACTAACCCACACGACTCTACATGCACAGACCTTTTTGTTCCCACTTTTCAAAGGTAGCAACCCTCTTAGGTACTTCCGTCGTGGCTATGGAAATAGTGGATCGGGCACTCCACTCCTAGGCGGGTATACACACTACCAGACTTAGGCCTTACGTACGCTATTATACACGTCCTAGGTGCACTTCCTTGAGCTCTTGCGTACTCTTGCTGGCAACTCGCCAGTCTTTTATGGTCGAGTGTGGGTTATTAAGGATTGTCCTCCACACCGCAGTAAAGTAACCTATTGGCCCTTTAACTCACCACACCACGCCAAAGTCAACGTACTGTCATCGGTGTGATGACAGGACCAGTATCGAAGACCCATCACTATTTATGCACATGCAAGGATCATCTCACCACCCGAGCCTCCATCTCGTAGGACCAAGAACTCCTGAATCATTCTACCCTATACATTGGAATGAGGTTTATCTTTCTCAAATTCTCCTACTTAAAGTTACTATTGACTGTTATTTAGTTGATCATAGCGATTTAAGGCGAATCCTGGACTTTCTGAGGTCTACCCGGTGAAGGGATCGCAGCGGTACTAGAAGGTACGCTGGGGTGACATCACAAACCTTCCTTTTTTCAGAATATTTACTTTTATTGGTGACTACTCATTGTCAAGGCCATTCTCATTATTGCTCTTAAACTATCTGATAGTTTATTAGGTAGTATTCGAATTCGCCTAGAGGGGGGTGAATAGGTTTCTTCAAAATTTCTTAGTTACAACTAGCTGTTGTTAGAGATTATATAAAGTAAATGCCCAGCACAGAAAACACAGTTGATTACAGTGGTTCCCCAAGACAGTGTGTCTATGGGTAGTCCACTTTCCCTCTACACCTTTCTAACAGTGTGTTAGACAAGACAACCTCCTCCAAAAACTCAGCTCCAAGAGCTTACAACTCAGATCCCTCAGGATCTCTCAGGTTTGCTCAAAACCCTACCTCAGGCTCAACTACCTCAGGCTCAATAACCCTACCACTTAGAGTGCTCCAACTCCTGCACCTCAGAAATCCTCATGATTTCCTACCTTAGGCCTATCAAGAAGCCTTACCTCAGATCTCCTTATAGATGTTACACCTCAAGCTGGGAGTACACCTCTACAAGCTCAGGCTCAAGATCCCTACACACTCAGGCTTAACAAACCTACATACTCAGAATAATAATGTTCTTACAGAGTTTATAATGTTTGCTTACAATAGAGGACTGTAAAGATATATCCTTCAGAGATGGTCTTCTGTTGTTGATGCACATCAGGTACTGTCTTGAAGCAGGGCTGAATGACAGTAGCTCCAGTCCTTGCTTCTATCTGATCTTCTTCTTTAGTAGATGAAGAAAGATCTACTCATTCTTCTGGATTGAATCAGCAATAACTATCTTATCTCAGCTGATTGCTTATAACTCCAAGAAGCGGGCTGAGATAACTGTGGAAGCCATCAATAACACAATAGCTTTGTTTCAGAATATTTTCCACTTCATCTATTATGCCCTAACTTCTTCTTTTATACTTCCTCCAATATGCAATGGATCTGAAGAGTTCCATGTCACAACATGGACATAAATAGAAAATGTTATCTTTGCTTTCCACCCACTTGCGCCAAAAGTAGATCCCGCCAGGCTTTATTCAAATATGAATCTGTCTCATCGGTTGGGCTGAGACAGGCTTTAGTCTCAGCGGCTAAGCTCCAGTCTCAGCGGCAGAATCTGTCTTCGTCTCAATGGATCCACTGAGATAGTTAGTCTTCTCAGTGGATTCTGTCTAAATGCAGCTCAGCTGAGACAGTCTCCTTCTCAGCGGCTCTGGTTGCGTCTCAGCGGTTCAGTTGAGGCCATGTTGTCGTCTCAACGGTTTTGACAATAAAACCACAGAACTATTCCAATGATTGGCATAACCTAACCCTGCATAGACATGATGCAAAAGAGGGTTTATCAAATATAATATGTACTTAGCATTGAGTGTGATGCCTCTTCAAATTAGGAGAACATTAAGGGCAATATTCCTAACAATCTCCCCCTATTTGAAGAAGATAGAACATACACCAATGCTAAGATACATAACCACAAATAACCATATCATGAAAAATAATGATATATCAGAATTAAGGTCATGATAACATAACAATAACATTGTTAACTAAGTATAAGCATCATAGAAGATATCATGACAAATTATGAATAATAGACATGACAACATAACAATAACATTGTTAACTACATATATGCATCACAGTATATATTAAGCATTAATATAGAACAATATTAAGCTTGACTAATATTGGTCTATTAACAAGAGATATACTTTCAAACATAAGAATCGATTTCATTAGTGATAAAATGTCATTACAGCTTTCAATTCAATTGATTCAAATGAAAAACTAAATACATTAGTTAAAGTTTTTCTTTTCTTTGCTGCACTTGAGCATTCTGCACCTCCATCATTAGCCTTCTATTTTGGAGCAACAACTTTCATCTCAACTATCTTTCTCTTGTTCTCTTGCCTTTTGAAATACAGATATGGCCTGAGAATATATCTTGAAGGCATCCTCTTTGAGTTGTTTTTCCTTACAAGATTCTCTTTGAAGACCCTTTCCCTCTGGGCATTCCACTCAAGGTGCTTGATCCATTCCTCTGGAGGATATATTCTGTCAATATCTTTGCAGATCTGGCCATGGTTCAACCAAGCATTCAATATTATACTTTTTGAGTCATCACTCCAATGCTCATAATCAGGGTCCTTGACCTGCTCTTTTCTATTCTTTGCCATGAATTCTTTTGCTAGCATGACACCTTCTCTTTTCCTCCTTGCTGCAAGTTGAGCATCTTGAGCAACCTTGGCTTGAGCCTCAAAATCAAAATCTTCTTTTCTTAGATTATCTAGCAGAGGCAGGTTCAATGTTATTCTTGTTCCTTGCAGAACCTTGGGGGTCAACTCAGAATTAGTCTCTCAGCATTGGTCTCCTCCCCCTTTCTGGCTTCTTCAATTACTTTTTGTTCTAGACTTTGGGAGGCAGCAATAGCTAACCAGATAGGGTTTGGAAGGCATTCTATAGGTCTGATATTAGTTCAACCTTCATATTTTCTGCCTCTCCAATCATTGTTGTTGTTGTTGTTGTTGTTGTTGTTGTTGTTGTTGTTGACCACACATACTCTTCAATGTGGTTGGAGGTCTTCTCTATTACTTCATCAGTCTTGCTCACATAATTCTTGATATATGCCATGTCTTGCTCTGAGAGTTGCAGAGTTTTGTCTATTGATATCAGTATTGTATTCTGAGCTACAACTGACTTTTCAGCTAGATCAAACCACTTGGTCATTTGTCTGTTGAGGTAGGATTTTTCTTCCTTTATGACTTGAATTTCAGACATTATTTCACTCTTGACTGAAGAGACAGACCTATCAATATATTCCTTTATTGATGTCTTATGACCATCAATAAGTGTACTAATTGAACTTAGGGTAAGTTCATTTGACATTGCATAGGTGGAGGGTTGTACTTCAGCTACTACAGTGGGTATGCTTTTCTCTTGAGGGGCTTGATTATCACACTCCAGTAGAGTGGATGGCTCCTTTGCATGCTCTTCATGCTCCCCCTTAGTCAGAGCAGGGATACGCTCCACCTCAGCTTGATCATCCTTGCCAGCAGCCTTTGCAGATTGATCAGTGTGGTCAACAACAATTCCATCATCACTATCGGTGTAGACATCTTCATCTCCTGAGAAGTTCTCTTGTCCCCCCCCCCTCAGATAGGGCATCCATCCTTTCTGGATCAGTTGAATCCAAGAAATCTGGGGAGTTATTAGGGATTAGACTTATCCTTCTTTCAAGATTAAGGATAATTTTGTCAGTCTTACTTTGCAAGTCACTAGGAGAATCTGATTGCTCTTCATCATGTCTTGCAGAATCAGCAGGCACATTGTGTGCATTATTATCAGCATCTTGAGGATTAGGAGCATCACTTTGAGTATGATCTCCTTCATTTCCATCAGACTTCTATTCAGCAGCAGTAACCTCCTCATTCTTCTCATGGTCTTCAGCAGCAGCATGATCCTCATGACCTTCACTATCATGCTCTTCATAAACATTTTTGGCTAGATTGCTGGCAGATCCTTGATCATCCTCAACAGGGACATTTTCAGCAGCTTTTGAATTTGAATCAGAACTTACTATTCTAGTTTTCTTTAGTCCTTTGACTAACTTCCTTTTCTTCTCCTTAACCTCAGAGGGCTGACTCATTAGGAGCACCATTGAGAACCTGTCCAATGTCCTTATGTCCATTCTTTTCAGGTAGTGAAGGTTGGATCCTTTGGAGCTATCAAATTCTTCAGGATAGGAATTCAGAAGTTTAAGAGAAAGAATTCTACCTAGGTTTGGAGCATGCAGACATTCTTTGATCCTTTGGAAGATCACAGCAGCTTATGAGGTCTTTTTCTTCAAGATCACTCTTGTCATCAGCTCAAACATAGACTTTGAAATAGTATCATGGGACCCTGGCTTACAAAGTAATGCTTTGCATAATATATCTGATAGTAGCTTTCCTCTTTGATTAAAATATTTCCTCTTCAGTGAGCCAGTCTTGGCATCACTGTACTCACACCATTTGAGGGCTTTCTCTTTGTATTTTTCAGACACACTATCTTCCTCATCATTACTGCATGATGGCAGTTGAAATGCTTTCTCTAGCTTCCTTGGAGATATCATAATCTTCAAGCTACCAATCTTGGACTTTAAGGAAGATTTGGAAGAAGATAGCCTTGCATTGCTGTACAATTCTAAAACTTCAGTTCTGAGAATCACAGATGGCTCTGACAGTAAATAGCCCTACCCTTGGCCTTCTAGAAGTTGAATCACTTCTTTAATCTCTGGTTGAATATGTTGAAATCAATTTCTTATTATCTAATACCCCTCTAGAAGATCCGTTGAACTCTTTGGCGCCACTCTTGAAGAAAAACGAGTCGCTGATTCGGTAGGAAAGGAAGGTTCGTCTCGACGGCTAGGTAGGGTTTGAAGTGTGAGAAGTGATTAAATCAACATATCACTATTTATAGGTGTGCTATAAGTCATTCTTAAGGTGTGATGTTGATTAGACTTATTAATTAGTTGTTTTAAATAAGCAATCCCATCTCAGAGGATCCGCTGAGACAGAAAGCTTGACTGCAGGGACAAGGTAAACTTAACCGCTGAGACGACTTAGCTGTCTCAACGGTAACTGCTGAGACGACTTAGCTGTCTCAGCGGTTCAGCTGAGACTGTCTCAGCGGTTTCAGCTGAACTCACTGCGTAGCAGTGAACCTTTATAAATTAGATTGTCTTTCTCCCTAATCATGTCACTAATAGTTTTGAAGTATTACTATTTTCTAGCAAAGCTTATGAAATATAATAACAAACATGATAGACAAAATGAAATGTTGAAGCCTATTCTAAGTTCAACATTCTTAGCTCAATTTTAAAAAAATTAAATTTAGCCTCATCCAATGGCTTTGTAAATATATCTGCAACTTGATTGTCAGTGGGGACATGTTTAAGACAGATATCTTTATATTCTACATGTTCTCTAATAAAATGATACTTTATTTCTATATGCTTAGTCCTGCTATGAGAGTCAGGATTCTTAGCAATAGAAATAGCACTGGTTGAGTCACAAAACAGTGGAGAATTACTTACCATGTGGTTGTAGTCCTCTAGCTGGTGTTGTATCCACAACAATTATGCACATCAGCTCCTTGCAACAATGTACTCAGGCTCAACTGTGGATATTGTCATGCTAGTCTGCTTCTTGCTGCTCCAAGAGATCAGCCTCCTTCCTAGGAATTGACAAGTTCCACTTGTACTTTTCTTATCTTCTTTGCATCCTTCAAAATCTGCTTCTGAAAAACCAGTCAATTCAAAATCATTGTTCTTAGGGTATCAAAGGTGAAGATGTTGACTGCCTTTAAGGTATCTCAAAATCCTCTTTGCAGCCGAGTAGTGAGATTCCTTAAGGCATGCTTGGTACCTAGCACAAACACATGTTGCATACATAATGTCTGGTCTGCTAACAGTCAGATACAACATGGATCCTGTTGAAACCAATAAATAGTATCTGTGGAGCTCGGGGCCCCCAACGAGTTGGGGGGAAGTTGGAACTTACTAATCCCTTGAAGGGACAAACTGAAGTCTCGGAACTGGACACGAACCCTTAAACTCAGCAAGGAGGACCCACCACACACCCGGAAGATCTTTATAGCGCTTCCCCTCCCAAGCCAATGCTGAAGCCCGGGCACCTTGGAGAGCTCTGAAAATGCCAACCAAGGAAAGCCTGAGGAGAGAGAAGCTCTAAAAAGAGAAGTCCTCTCCAAAGGTGCCCTTTGGGTCCTATTTATAGATTTTCTGGACTGGCGTGCGAATAGCAGGATTTTGCCTTTTGATTTTACTATCTGCACCCCAAAATTGGTCTGCTAACAGTCAAACTCCGCTGTTCGGGGAGGCTAATGGCAGACCACCGGGGGTAAAAAGGTAATTTGGCCCTATCAGCCTATGGGCGAGGAATCTGCGAGATTACTACTAGTGAAGCTTTTGCGGGCCTTCTTGCGAATCCTACTCGCGACACCACTCCTAGGAGAGCGCGCTGCAAAGAACTCGCTTGGGCCCCTTTTGGCGGTATCTGTCGAGGTCCGGTCTCGCGTGCCTTCCTGCGAGACCACATCTTGACTTCTTCGAACACAGAACACATTTCGTCGAACGCGCTTGATTTCGTCGATCGTAGAACCCATTTCGTCGAACCCAGAAAACTGGTGTAAGCGGCCCGCGAGTGGTTGGCCTGCCAACCCTTCTCGCGGGTGCATGGCGAGTACTCGCCTCGCCAGGATACCAGCGAACAGTCGGCGAGGACTTGTCTCGCTCGCCCGACTCTTGCGAGGACTTCTCTGGCTTGTCCCCCTCACTACTTTCTTCACAATGTTGACCTCTCGAAACGCCCCCTCCCCCTTGCCTGGCGAATATCGGGGTTGTATACAATCCCCGCTCTTCGTGAGGCTATCTAGGCTCGCGAAGAAACATCCAACCCCTGGTATTTGCCAGCTTCTTGATGATCTGTCAGGAATCTTTGGTAGGACCCACCTGCAGGCTATAAATATCGCCTTGAGCCACCGTGACACGCAACATTATTTCCTTCTTCTTCTCCTTTTTCCCTTACTGTAGCTGTTGAAAGTTGTCGCTTTCCAAGGAAATGGAGACTCGCCTACTAGCCTCGAAGGCTGGCTAGCAGTCTTCTATGGGCAAAGTCCCTGCATGGGCGAATCGTCCACCTCCCGCTCCGGTGCCGACAACGAAGAAGGCGAAAACGGTTCGCCAAACCGAGGACGAGTCAGCGCCACCGGAATCTCCCCTAGACAACCGCTCCCCCGAGAAGGTAGGTGTCATAACTAGCCAAGCTCATAAATTGATCTCTCTGAATCTTGCTTGATCGCAGGAACACGCCACCAACAATGGTAGTGGCGAGCCTGAAACTGGGTCTCTCCACGTTCCGCCAGCCAGCAAGGACCCCGCTGGAAAGAAGGCGGCAGGTACCCCGCTATTCTCGTTCGCTCACGCATTTTTGTTGACTAATGGCTCCCGGTTCCTTGCTCTTCGCAGTCTCGCCCCAGAAGACTTCGCCTCATCAAGACTCGCTGCCTCTGTCGCCGGTCCCCGACACGACCATAAAGATGCTGGGGTTCAATTTCTGGCGGGCGAGGACTCTGGCGGCTCAAGACCGCCGAAGATTCCCCCAATCAACAACGCGGCTTACCCTCCTGGCTTGGGAAAATCTCTTTTTCCCCACTACGACAACGTCTTTGAGGGTCGGCCCGGGCCTTCTCGCCCTGGGCCTTCTCGCCCTCCTCCAGGTAAGGGTTTCTGGACCCTCGAGATATATGAGGATTTCCCCCACCTGTTAACTGTCTATTCTCTCTCGCAGAGCACTCTGAGACCCCGAACACCGACTCAGACTTTGGGGACGAAGGGGTGTCCCCCCTCCCAGAGCAAATGGAGGACTTCTTGGGGGATCCGCGAGATCCATAGGCGATGAAGAGACGAACTGCTGAATTATTTCAGAAGCAAGGTCGGATGTTGATGGATCTCAACCTTCAAGCGAGACGAGATAGAGAAGCTGCCAAGGAGAGACATGTAGCCCTGATGGATGAGTGCGCGAGACTCCGAGCCGCGTTATCTCGTGACCACGACGAGACTGTCACAACGCCGGAGGTGCATATTGCGAGGATGAGGGACTACGCCTACCTTATGGATAAGGAGGGCCAGAAGGCCCAAGATTATTACAACTCCAGGGTACCGCCGCGGACCGGCTCGCGAGGTGTCGGCAGGTGGAAATGGTTGCCTCATTAGTCCCGCGAGCCCGCCTCCCTTTTGCGAACCTTTCCTGTTTACTATTGTTTCTTCTTATAATGGACAGTCCCGTAACTATTTGCTACTTGTATTTATGAATTCTTGCTTGGTAATAGCTATTAATGGTTATTTATGGGTTCTCGCTCGCGATCCTTATAGCTATGCCCTTTTCTTATTTTATTCCTGCCGCAAGTTATTCTGTTCTCGCCTAATATTTATCCATGCTAGCTTCGCGAGAAGATCTCGTCGGCGTGTTATTTTTGAAAGCAATGTGTTTCTCGCACGCGTTCAGGAGGTGACGTTTTGCTAACCGCACCCATCAACGCTTCAACTTCTTCCCGCCATTTTGGTTTTGCTATAAATAGGTTCATAATTGAGAGCCACTTACCGCATTCATCGTCAACCCTTCTTCCTCCCTTGCTCGAGAGATCTCACCGTCTCTCCCTCGAGCCTCTTTCTTCTTTCACAGGTTTCCAAGATGGTTTCTGATGCTGCCGAGGCCGAGGGTCGGCGGAAGCGTGCCTTGTCTTTCGCCGACCATTCTTTCTTCAACTGCAATCTGACCGAGGAAGAGTACCTCACGGCGGTCGCCGACTATGTACCCCCCGTGTTCTCGGCTCGTCGCCCTCGCGAGGACGAAGCGATCAACTCCCTCCTCGCTTATGAGTTGGCCATTCTGACGGCCCATTTTGCGGTGGGCCTGTGCCTGCCCCTATGGCCTGAAGTCCGCCAGGTACCGATTAATATCGCTTACCCTTTTCTCTTGTTGAATCAATCTCGCTCGCCGTGTGCTGACCTCGCTTTCTATTGCTCGTCAGGTGTTCAAGAACTACGACGTCGTTCCAGGCCAGCTCACCCCCAACGCCATGGCGGCGATCATAGCCTTCGCCAGCTATATGCGCGAGGAACGCATTGAGTTCAGCCTTCCGGTCTTCTGGAAGCTGTTCTCCTTCCGAGCTTACAAAGACGGCACCGCCTACTTCGTGGGATCGGGTCCAAAGTTCGTCGAGACCGTGAACAAGACCCACTACTGGGCTCAAAAGTTCCTCTTCGTGAAGGGGAACTTCGACAACATCCCCTTCTCGCCAATTCAGCACGCCGAGACCACCTATCGGCCGCCAACTCTCGGCGGCCACGATGCCTCTTTATACCAGTTCTTCTGTAAGAAGAACTTCGAGGTGATCCATCTTCGTCGGAACCTCGACTTGCTGCTTCCCATTTTTCCCGGGGAAGGTAATAATCCTGCTCGCTAACCTGCACCCTTTCAAATATTTAACGTAACTTAACTTTCTTCATTCCAGGGGAGCGAGATCTGCCCAACAACCCCCCCTATTCGAGCAGAAAGAAGCCTTCCTCCACTCTTGCCCTTGCTACAATGGGAGCGGAGGCTTGCCGCGAGACCACCACCCTGCCTCCGCTGTCCTCTCGCAAGAGGCCGGGGCCTCCAGCAGCCGAGACCCACCCGCCAAGTATCCGCCAAAGAAGAAGACCAAGAAGAGCCGGGGCCCGCTCCCCTCTGCGAAGGGAAAGGAGCATGCCGAGGTTCCCCTCGGCGAGATCAACCTCACCATCCTTTCTGAGGGGGAGGTTGATGAGCAGAGCGAGGAGGCCATCCGGACCTCCGACCCGCCCATTCCAGTCAACCACTGGAACTTCGGCCTCGGCCAGAAGCGTAAAGATGAATCCGGTGAGCTCCTGGTGTGTTGGAGGCCGGAGGTTAACAAAGCTGACATCTCCACCATCCTCCCCTCATGGGTGGAGAAGTCGACTGTCAACGGTCACGCCTTCACTTCTCCTTCTCCCTCTATGGGTGCGAGGATGTCGGGGCCTACAAGGATGAGACCGCGAGGACTCTCGCCTACGAGAGCGCAAGGTCTCTGCTGCGATCCTTGGAGCTTGCCCATATGACGGGAAGGCGATGCCTGCAGCTTGAGCACCAAAACGTGGAGCTCGCGAAAGCCTACCAGGGACTCTCCGCCGAAAATGCACAACTCAAGGAGAAACTACTCGCCGCCGAAGGTGGTGTGGTGAGTCCCCGGGACCTCGCTACCTCTTCCTTTCTATGCTTTTCCTTTCTAAACTTTTCTCTCGTGCAGAACACCGAGGCGGCCGAGAGGTCTGAAGCCCGCATCCTCAGTTTGGAGGGCGAGATCGCTGGGCTAAAGGCCCACAACCGTGAATTGGCCCGTGCATGCGTCCCCCCTCTCCTCGCCGCCTGAAGGAAGAGAGGCGAGCTCGAAATGAGGAGATCTGCTAGGAGTCTACCCAGTCAGCGCGCTACATCTTTCAGGCGATGAAGGGGGCCGGGGTCCGCGAGCGACCTCTAAAGCCTTGTATTATTATTTTGATTTCATTCACATTTTTTGGCTCGCGAGATCGCTGCTCATTGTAATTATACTGCCAAATGTAAATGTAGATTTTTGTCATTGTACAGTGTTCATTCTTTTTGCCTTAGTCTTTTCTTTATTTATGTCTCGTTCTCGGATACTCTTTAATGTTCTCGCGATATTCATTCTCGCGCATTACACGGCCGGAAAGCTCTGGCGTAGAACCCGCACCCCCCTTTGTCATGCGAGATGTTTTCCTTTCGTCAAGTGAGAAGGACGTGGTCGGTACTGAAGATTTGCCAGCCAGAGACCTCCCCCCCTTGTCCGCACCGTGAACCAATCAATCTTGCCAGCCTCTCCGCAAGATCAACCTGTCCAACCGGCTTGCGAGAGCCCGACCGCGGATTCATCCAGGACAGTCTAGCATAAATAACTTATTGACCTTGCCAGCCTCTCCGCGAGATTAACCTGACTCACCGGCTTACGAGAGCCCGACAACGGAATCATCCGGGGCAATCCAGCATAAAGAACTAGCTCTCGCTTGCCAGCCTCTCCGCGAGATTAACCTGACCCACCGGCTAGCGAAAGCCTGACAGCGGAATCATCCGGGGCAATCCAGCATAGAGAACTTATCAATCTTGCCAGCCTCTCCGCGAGATTAACCTGACCCACCTGCTAGCGAGAGCCCGGCAGCGGAATCATCCGGGGCAATCCAGCATAAAGAATTTATCAACCTCGCCAGCCTCTCCACGAGATTAACCTGACCCACCGGCTAGCGAGAGCCCGACAGTGGAATCATCCGGGGCAATCTAGCATAAAGAACTTATCCACCTTGCTAGCCTCTTCGCGAGATTAACCTGACCCACCGGCTAGCGAAAGCCCGGCAGCGGAATCATCCGGGGCAATCCAGCATAAAAAATTTATCAACCTCGCCAGCCTCTCCGCGAGATTAACCTGACCCACCGGCTAGCGAGAGCCCGACAGCGGAATCATCCGGGGCAATCCAGCATAAAGAATTTGTCCACCTTGCCAGCCTCTCCGCGAGATTAACCCGACCCACCGGCTAGCGAGAGCCCGACAACGGAATCATCCGGGGCAATCCAGCATAAAGAATTTATCAACCTCGACAGCCTCTCCGCGAGATTAACCTGACCCACCGGCTAGCGAGAGCCCGACAGCGGAATCATCCGGGGTAATCCAGCATAAAGAATTTGTCCACCTTGCCAGCCTCTGTGCGAGATTAACCTGACCCACCGGCTAGCGAGAGCTCGCAGTGGAATCATCCGGGGCAATTCAGCATAAAAAATTTATCAACCTCGCCAGCCTCTCCACGAGATTAACCTGACCCACCGGCTAGCGAGAGCCAGGAAGCGGAATCATCCGGGAATCATTAGAGGCCCCACTGGCCGGGGGCACTTGAAGGCGTCAGACATAGGTCTGATTGAAACCATATCCTCGAACAATTGCAAGTGTTGAACGGGGTCATCCTTGCCGGTATACAGCGTCATGGCCGGCTCCCTAAATCCTTCGGGAAGTGGTGCCGAGAGCACCAACTCGCAAAAAGGGCTCCCCCACTCACCCTATGGACCTGCTCCACTCTCCCTGCGAGCTCTCCTGGCGACCCTGCTCCTTCCGACCTCGGGCTCGCCAAAGGACCGCTCGCCGGGGCCCCACTGGCCGGGACCCCTTCCACTTGGGCGACCCTCACCGGGACCTCGCTTGCTCTCTCCAGACTGGGGAAAAGTTCTTTCCTGGAGAGATCTTGCCCCGCTCCTTGGGTCGACGCCTCCCTTCCTGCTCGCGGAGCTGGGGCATTCTCGCCCACCCCCGGCGGAGCAGCCACTTGGGTCGCTGGGGTCGCGAGACCGCCAAGCGCCGTGACGAGAATGCTCTGAAAAGCTCCAAGAAGATCTCGCCTAAGGTCTGCCAGCATCTCCACCGTTGCTGGCGCTCCTGGGGGTGGTGATCATCCAGGTCTCTCCTCCTGCTCGTCCTCTCCTGTCATGTTTCTCCTCAAGATTTTCTTGAACCAACTGCACTCCACGCTCACCGCACCAAAAATGTTGAAACCAATAAATGATCTCTGTGGAGATCGGGGCCCCCAACGAGTTAGGGGGCAGCTGGAACTTACTAATCCATTGAAGGGACAGACTGAAGTCTCGGAACTGGACACGGACCCTTAAACTCAGCAAGGAGGACCCACCACACACTTGGAAGATCTTTAGAGTGCTTCATCTCCCAAGCCAATGCTGAAGCCCGGGCACCTTGGAGAGCTCTGAAAATGCCAACCAAGGAAAGCCTGAGGAGAGAGAAGCTCTAAAAAGAGAAGTCATCTCCAAAGGTGCCCTTTGGGTCCTATTTATAGATTTTCTGGACTGGCCTGCGAATAGCAGGATTCCGCCTTTTGATTTTACTATCCGCACCCCAAAATTGGTCTGCTAACAGCCAAACTCCGCTGTTCGGGGAGGCTAATGGCAGACCACCGGGGGTAAAAAGGTAATTTTACCCTATCAGCCTATGGGCGAGGAATCTGCGAGATTACTACTAGTGAAGCTCTCGCGGGCCTTCTTGCGAATCCTACTAGCGACACCACTCCTAGGCAAGCACGCTGCAAAGACCTCGCTTGGGCCCCTTTTGGCAGTATCTGCCGAGGTCCGGTCTTACGTGCCTTCCCGCGAGACCACCTCTTGACTTCGTCGAACACAGAACACATTTCGTCGAACGCGCTTGATTTCATCGATCGCAGAACCCAGAAAACTGCTGTAAGCATCCCGCAAGTGGTTGGCCTGCCAACCCTTCTCGCGGGTGCACGACGAGTACTCGCCTCGCCAGCCTACTAGCGAACAGTCGGCGAGGACTTGTCTCGCTCGCCCGACTCTTGCGAGGACTTCTATGGCTTGTCCCCCTCACTACTTTCTTCACAATGTTGACCTCTCGAAATGCCCCCTCCCCTTTGCCTGGCGAATATCGGGGTTGTACAGATCCAATAATGCACATGTACATGGATTCAACAAAGGGTTTTCCCTTCACATCCTTGTCCAGGGAAATATTTGACCCCATGTGAATTTTCATGGTGGAAGCAGATTCCATCCCAAACTTCTTAATAAACTTCATAGTGTACTTAGTCTGAGAGATGAATATCCCTTCATCAGACTGTTTCACTTGGAGGCCTAAGAAGTTCTTTAGCTCTCCCATACTGCTCATCTCAAACTCCCCCCATATAAGGTTGGCAAACCTTTTGCAAAGGTTGTCATCAGTAGACCCAAAGATTATGTCATCAACATAAATTTGGACTAGGAGACACTTGCCCTTTGTTTCCCTAAGAAACAATATACTATCTATCTTTCCCCTCAAGAACTTATTCTTGATGAGAAATCTAGACAAGGTCTCATACCAAGCCCCATGGGCTTGCTTTAGTCCATATAATGCTTTTCTAAGTAAATAAACATGCGAGGTAAGAGTTGGATGTACAAAACCTGATGGATGTTCCACATATTCCTCCTCTTTCAAATCTACATTTAGGAAGGCTGACTTGACATCCATCTGGTATACCTTGAACCCCTTTCGGGCAGCATAGACAAGGAATAACTTTATTGCTTCTAACCTTGCAACTAAGTCAAAATTTTGATCAAAGTCAATACCTTCTTCTTGCATGTATCCTGAAGTATCTAGTTGCCTACCTAAATCACCTAGAGGGGGGTGAATAGGTGATCTCTACGTCTTTTGCGGAATTAAAAATTAAATGTAAAGCACAGCACACAAAATTAATCACAGCCACAGATAACACCAGGAATTTATAGTGGTTCCCCGTACTTGGGTACTCCACTGCCGGCCTCGCCAATCTAGCACCACAGCTAGACTTGACTACTCACTAAATCTCGGATCAAGAACGATCCTACAGTCTCGGAGTCAAACTCCTACAAACTCAGAGAGAACCTCTCTTACAACTCGGAGAAAACTTCTCCTACAACTCGGAGAACAACCTCTCCTACAACTCGGAGATAACAACTCCTACAACTCGGAGATAACAACTCCTACAATAGATTGAAAAGGGGTTTGAACAATACTAAACCAGATATGAATAACAGAGGCGTTTTCTTCCTTCTTCTTGAATGGCTTTTGAGAACGATGAGGAAGAACAACGATCCTTCAAATCTGTCTTTGGCAATCCGAAACGATCCAATAGAGATTGTAGAACCTGAGTATGGATCAATCGAACCCTTCTTGAAAGAAATCGGCAACTCCAAAGAGTAGAACGATCTCCAATCGTAGACGACGGCGAGCGGCGTTTTTCACGTTCTTTTTGATCGGGAGAGAGATTAGGGTTTAGAACGATTCTTTTTCTTCCTTTTAAACAATCCTATATATATGGAGAGGAGCAATTAAAGGATTAATTAGCCTTAAAGGTGCTCCATATAGCCGTTAGAAACGAAAAGGGGCGATCACGATCCGTCCAGAACAGAGAAAATGAAACAGAAAAATTACGGACAGAAGTCTCGAGACATAAGGGATCTCTCGAGACATAAGGGATCTCTCGAGACATGAAACGGAGAAAGCAGGAAAGGGATGTCTCGAGAACTCGATGATCTCTCGAGACATTGCAAAGATTTCAGACTTAAGATCTCTCGAGACAAACTCGATCTCTCGAGACATGTCTGATCTCTCGAGACATGTCTGATCTCTCGAGACATATCCTTAGGAAAAATTTGTTTCACAAAAATTCCTTTTCTTCTCTTGAACACATGCTGCAACCGCACTCCAAAGTCTTCAATAGTCTTGAAAAAGAAGTGTACCCCAATAGTGAGATCACACATGAGTCATCACCGTGTTTCATATAATGAGGGATTACATTTTATGAAACTGTGTTTGCAGACCCATTGTGACCTGACATTGGCTTACACTTAGCCATGATAATCTGCAAGACAATACTAGAAAAGCATATCAAATACAAAAGCAATTCAATCTTAGTTTAAGAGTGACTTCTCACAAATCAAGGTAATTGTGAATGCAATTTCCAACAATCTCCCCCTATTTGTAGAAGTCAGAACCCTGTACACTAAGTTGAATTACAGCAGTTAAAGAATAAATATGCTACACTACACAAAGATATAGAAATGAAAAAGTAAAGAACATCAAAACATCAAATATATATATATATATATCTAAATTGAATTGTTCAGAAGACTTGATGTTCACTAAATCATAATGAAAACAAAATATGTCTTGTCAGCATCATCATCATCATCCTCCTTCAAGACCTCCTTTTCCTCTTTTCTTCTTGTCTGGAGAAAAAGGCATGAGGCTTGGGATGGTAAAACGGAGGGGGTTCCGGAGCATCAGCATTATTATAACCAAAAGCTCTGAAATGAATCCTTCGCTTCCTTTGAGCTGTCTCATGTTTTTCCCATTCTTGAGAGCTGTAGCATTCAGATCTGTTCATTTTACCTTCATGAACTAACTTGTAGGTTTCAAGAATAATGTCTTTTGAGACTGGGCTCCAGATTTCTGGATAACTTTTCTCAACCTTAGCTTTGCACTGACCTGTAGAGCTTGAACTAGGAACTGATCGACTGGCAGAAGAACCTTCACCAAATTTTCTTTTTCCTTTGGTCCCAGCCCTATCTGATTGTTCTTCAACAATAGGAGCCTTCCCAAGTAGTTCTTCTGGCCTTGGAGAAAACTGAGGAACAGGAATATCTGGATCAATTGCCAACTCAGGAAAAATCTGATTATGAAGCCACGTTGCTGTTTTGAATGAATAAGCATTAATATCAGCAACTTGCTTCAACATCCTGGAAGAGAACTGCTCAAACTGAGAATTCCATGAGCTTTGAAGAGCAGAAACAGAGCTTTCAATCAAATCTGTCATTTTAGCTACTATATTTTCCTCCCCCTTTCTGACTTCTACAGAGAGGGTTTGGAGAGTATCATCTTTGAACTTTCCGACTTCATCAACAATTTTGAATGTATTGGCTTCAGCCTTGTCAGACACTGATTCTTGAAGCTTTGTCAGTATAACAGTCTGAGTCAACACTGTGCCTACACCTTCAGTTGCATGATCAATTTGCTTGCTCCCTAGGCTCATCAAATCAGAGAGATTTTCATAATTGGATTTTATCTTAGATAACTCTCTGCCTAGTTCACTTTCAACTGAGGCAATCTTCCTGTGAACAGTCGTCAAAGAATTTTCAAACTGTGCACTCTGCTTCTTGAGCAGTGCTTCAATCTTACCTAGAAGAGAATCTTCTGCACAACCTAGCTCATCTGGAGCATTCTTGGTTGTGTCAAACTCTGACTCCCCCTCAACATGTACTAGGGGAGGTGACAATTCATGAACTGACATGACATTATCATCATCTATGTTAAAAACAAAATCAGCACCAGACCCTGCCTGTTGGCCACTGGGACTGTGCTCTTCAGATACTGGAAGGGATTCTGTTGGAGCTGATGAGGATTTACCTTTGGCTTTTGAACGGATTTGCAGCTTGGCACAACTTGAAGCTTTAGAGCGAGTCCGAGATGAAAGTGGCAATGATGGTACGAAGGGTGCTTGATCTTCAGAAGAAGGAGCTGGAGTTTCTGCTTCTCTTGCAACTGCAGATTTAAGAGTCTCCCCCTCAGAAGGAGCACCAGCCATTTCCGGCTTCTTGATACGAATGTCCCATCTCTGCAAGGAGCTGACATCGATCTTCTTAAGGTGATGGATAACTGTACCTTTGGACATGTTGAAAATAGCAGGGTTAAACTGATTTAGAAACAGTGAGATGATCCGGGCAAAGTTAGGAGTATTTATGCAAGCTTTGATATTTGAGAATAAGATTGAGGCCCAATCTCTCTTCTTTCCAGTAACAATGCCAATCATCAACAGAAACATCTCTTCAGACACATGTCCTTGAGAGCCTGTCTTGCAGAAAAGTGCCTTTGAGATAATGTCCAGCAGGAGCTTCCCTACAACATTCAACTTATTCCTCTTAACTGTAGAGAAATCTGAATCAAGACCACAGAACCTTGTTGTAGTCAACCAATCAGTGTCAACTAGCTCTTCTTCAGCTTCCACTTCAGACAACTGCAAATACTTAGCGAGAGTCTCTGGAGAGACTTTGATTTTTATACCCTTAACGAAGGAGATCAACATACTTCCTTCCTTGATTGGCTTCACATTGATGAAGAATTCTTCAACCTCTTCAAACAGTATCCGGCAAGGATGCTCGAGAACGAAGGTGAGACCAGCGGCATCAAGCAAACAAAACAGAGTCTTGAAATCATCGGATAAACTCGCAAGACCTAACCGAATTACCTCATTGCCGACTCCAATTTTCGGATGAGGAGAGGGAGCCATTGCAGCAAGATGGAGAGAGAGATGCCGACGGAGAGAGCTGAAGCACGAGGAGCCACCGAGAACCACCGACAACCACCGAACCGCAGAGTCGAGTCGCGGATGATCACTGCTCGAGAGGGAGGCGAAAGGTCGAGGAGGTCTCGGGAGATGACTCGCATGAACATCAAGTTTCCGATTTCGTATATATATATATTTTGATTTTACGAAAAAATAGAAAATTAGAAATAGGAATTAGCGCGTACCTGACGTTTGGGATTCCCTTTAAAAAATATGTCTCGAGACATCGGTTATGTCTCGAGAGATACACCGTGTCTCGAGATCTGCTTCTTGTCTCGAGACATGACTTGTCAAAAGAGAACTTCCTGTCGCCAAGGTTTTGATTGACTTGACCATTACTCCATGTTGAGCATTCCAAGTTCCGTCTTGAAGAAAGAGAACTTGGTCTCATCCAGTGGCTTCGTGAAGATGTCTGCAACTTGCTTATCCGTGGGGACATAACTCAGATTTATGTCACCCTTCTCCATATGCTCCCGGATAAAGTGATATCGTAGCTCGATGTGCTTTGTCCGACTGTGAGAGACTGGATTATTTGCGATAGCAATTGCACTGGAAGAGTCGCAAAACATAGGAATGTTTTTGAGCTTCATGTTGTAGTCTTGAAGTTGATTTCTTATCCAGAGAAGTTGTGCGCAACAACTGCCAGCAGAAATGTATTCCGACTCGGCGGTTGAAATTGCAACACAATTCTGCTTCTTGCTACTCCAGGAAATAAGTCTCCTTCTGAGGAATTGACACGTCCCAGAAGTGCTTTTCCTGTCGTCTTTGCTACCTGCAAAGTCTGCATCTGAAAAACCAATTAGTTCACTATCATTACTTCTTGGGTACCATAAGCCAAGATTTGGTGTGCCTTTAAGATATCTCAAAATTCGCTTTGCAGCGGTATAGTGGGATTCCTTAGAGTTCACCTGATATCTGGCACAAACACATGTAGAGAACATTATATCAGGTCTACTGGCAGTAAGGTAGAGCAATGAGCCAATTATGCTTCTGTACTTGGTTTCATCAAAAGGTTTCCCTTTCTCATCCTTGTCCAGAGACGTAGCTGAGCTCATTGGAGTCCTCATAGAGGTTGCACTCTCCATTCCAAATTTCTTAATCAACTCCTTAGTGAACTTTGTCTGAGAAATGAAGATTCCATCTTCAGACTGTTTCACTTGAAGTCCTAAGAAATATTTCAGCTCACCCATACTGCTCATTTCAAATTTCCCTTGCATAAGTTTAGAAAACTTTTTGCAGAGGTTATCATCCGAAGAACCAAATATGATGTCATCGACATAGATTTGCACTAGCAAAATCTTGCCTTTTACTTCCCTAAGAAATAATGTCTTGTCTATCTTTCCTCTTGTGAACTTGTTCTCAAGAAGAAAGTTAGACAGCGTCTCATACCAAGCTCGAGGAGCTTGTTTTAAACCATATAAAGCTTTCTGTAATAAATAAACATGATTGGGATGATCAGGATTAACAAAACCTGGGGGTTGTTCAACGTATACTTCCTCTTTAATGTCTCCGTTTAGGAACGCGGATTTGACATCCATTTGATATACGGTGAAACCCTTGAAAGCAGCATAAGCAAGGAAGAGTCTGATCGCTTCGAGCCTTGCTACTGGAGCGTACGTCTGATCGAAGTCGATGCCTTCCTCTTATCTGTACCCTTTAGCTACAAGTCTGGCTTTGTTCTTTACGATTGTTCCTTCTTCATCCAGCTTGTTTCTAAGCACCCACTTTGTTCCAATGACATTTTTGTCTTTGGGTTTTGGAACAAGTGTCCATACTTTACATCGTTTGAACTGATTTAATTCTTCTTCCATAGCAATTATCCAGGATGGATCTTCATTTGCCTCTTGGAATTTCTTTGGTTCGACCTGCGAAAGAAAACTTAAATGCATATTTTCGTTAATGATACCTCGTCTTGTTCTTATTCCTTCATGAGGATCTCCTATGATTTGATCAACTGGATGATCCCTCATGTGTCGTAGCCCGAGGTTTCTTGCATGATTTGGACCAATAGGAGTTTCTTCTGCTGTTGGAGTATCTTCCTCCACTTGGAGTGGCTCTTCATCAGGATGATCTTCTTCATAGATGGTTATTGGGGGAATCTTGATGAAGTTTTGAGAATTTTCTTCAACTGGCTGATCCAAGCTTAAGTCCTGCAGCTTTGAACCTGTGTCTACAGAAGAAATGCTAGAGGAGCTGCTTTGAAGCATGCTCGTCTCATCAAATACAACATTAATAGATTCTTCTACCACCAGGGTTTTCTTATTAAAAACTCTATATGCCCTACTATGGCTACTATATCCTACAAAAATACCTTCAAAGCTCTTTTCACTAAACTTAGTTTTGTAATGCTTTCCATTGTTTAGCACAAAGCATTTACTACCAAAGATTCGAAAAAAAGAAATGGTCGGTTTCTTGCCTTTTAGAAGTTCATTAGGAGTCTTTTCATGGTTTTTGTTTATGAGTGCTCTGTTTTGCACATGGCATGCAGTATTGACAGCTTCAGCCCATAAATATTCAGGTAGTGAAGAGTCACTCAACATGGTTCTGCAAGCCTCAATAAGTGTTCTATTCTTTCTCTCAGCTACTCCATTTTGTTGTGGAGTTCGAGGAGAGGAAAACTCATGAAAGATACCGAGGCTTTCACAGAATTCTGTCATGGCTCCAGATTCAAATTCTGTACCATGGTCACTTCTGATTTTGACCACCGAACAGTTAAATTCATTCTGGACTTGCCTGACAAAACTAGTGAAAGTGTCAAAGGTATCTGACTTATGTTTCAGAAAGAATACCCAGGCAAAATGAGAGAAGTCATCTACAATAACCAATGTGTAAGATTTTCCTCCTAAACTTCTAATTTGCAAAGGACCAAACAAATCCATATGAAGCAGGTATAAACACCTGATTGAATCTTTGCCAATAGTGCTCTTAAAGGTAGCTCTTATTTGCTTGCCTTTTACACATGCATGACAAGGTCTATCTTTAATGCACTTAACATCTGGTGCATCGCGCACTAAGTTTTGAGAAAACAATTTATTAATAGTTTTGAGATTTATATGTGCTAATCTCTTGTGCCATTGGTCAACAAGAGATGCACTATCTTTTGCCAAAAGACATACTGGTGTAGAAGATGATATGCAAAGAAAATTTAAACAAAATATGTTTCTACAGCGAATGCCTGATAAAATCGTTTCATGATTTTCAGCCGACTTTATCAAACACTTATCTTTATGAAAATCAACAATGTATCCTTTATCACAAAGTTGACTTATGCTTATCAGATTATGTTGTAATCCTTCCACATAAGCTACATCGGAAAAAGATACATTTCCATTAGAAATCATACCATAGCCTTTAGTTATTCCTCTGTCTGAACCGCCAAAAATAACTTTTGGACCGTTCGCAACTGGAATGTAGTTTTGCAAAAGGCTTCTTGTCCCGGTCATATGCCGAGAGCATCCACTGTCCAAGTACCAGATTGGATTTTTATTGGCCTTTGGACATACCTGCAAAAACAAATCATTTCGCCTTAGGAGCCCAAACAGATTTGGGTCCTTGGTCCCGTGTCAGTTGAGCACCACGATAAATGTTAACATTGTGAGTGGTCTGCCTTGCAACGTTCACTTGTGGTCTCCTAGTATACGTTGTATTAAACCAACAATCAACGGCAAAGTGACCAATTTTACCGCAGCACCAACAGTCGAATCTGTTGTACCTTCTCTTTACACTCTCCTGCTTAACTTTTTGAACATTAGCTCTTGCAGGAGTAGCCCTTTTAGATGAGGATGCCTCATGGGGGCAACACACACAAGGTGGTACTGTCCTCTTCGGTTTTGGTGCAACAGCCTTCACTTTTGGTGCTTTCTTAGCACTCGAACCATGAACAAATGGACCGTACCCTTTCCGATTAATCTCTTGATAGGGTGCTTGAAAAGCACTATCACCAAAGTTTCGGGGAGGAGCCCATTCCTTATGATCATTCACAGGTGAAAAAGGAATTGGTCGTGTGAAATGACCATAGGAACTCTCCATATCATAAGCATTCGTAGGGAATATGACTTTCTTGAATGCTACAGGCTCTTGATGAGCTTTCCCTTTTTCTTTGGTAGTAATTTTCTTAGCAACCAGACCATTCTTCTTAGCAATTGTATTTTTTGAAGAATTGCTAGTACTAGCTTCATGTCCTATACCGCTTCCTTTTGCCTTAGTGGTAAAAGTACCAATAATTGGCAGAACAGTTTTAGGTTGAGAGAATGCTTCAACCAACTTCTTCTCAGCCGCAAGTTGTTCCTCCAAGACTTTTATCGAATTATCTCTCAAGGCAAGAGTCTCTTCCGAGCTTTTGATCTTGTCTTTCAAGGCTTGGACTTCCTCTTTGAGATAAGAAAGTTCTTCAACTTCTTTTCTCAAGTTAGATTCCACCTCCTTGAGAGCCATGATCTCCTTACCCTGAGTTTTGACAACCTTTCGGCACTTGTCAAAGCTTTGGAGCATTTTGGTATATTGAGACATGAGCTCAGATTCATCGTCTGAGAGGTTATCCTTTTGTTCAGCCGAAGCATAATCAGAATCAGATAGGATAGTGTGATCATTTACCTTTCCGGTGTACGGGGGTGCTTCTTCATCATCAGACATGGCCATCAGACCGAAGTAAGCTTCTTCTTCATCACTCGACTCATCGGAGTCACTGTCGCTCAGAGTTTTGGCTTTCTTAGCGACGAAGCTTCTATCTGATTTCTTCTTTCCATGAGTGGATTTCTTGTCTTCTTTTCTTCCACCTTCTTTCTTTTTGTAGGGACACTCAGCAATTATGTGCCCTGGCTTATTACAACAGTAGCAAATAATGTCAGAAGAAATGTGTTTGTTCTGTTTGGATTTATACCTGTCATTATTGCTTGAGCCCTTCCTGTGATATTCGCCATCACGACGAGAATATTTATGATCCGAGGAAGACGGCTTGTTGTTCATGTGCCTCCGCTTGTTCAGCAGTTTCTTAAACTGACGGGAGATTAAAGAGAACTCCCCATCAGACAGTTCGGAACTGGAGGAGCTGGCTTCCGATTCTTCTTCAATATCAGATTCCTTTTCTCTGATCGGTATCACTGCTTTGCTCTTCTTTGAATTCTCTGCCTTTAAAGCTAAGGTTCTTTCTTTGCTTGAAGCTCGATTTACATCCTCTTCAGACTTTCGGATGTTCATTTGTAATTCATGAGACAACAGCTTCCCGAACAGATTTTGAGGTTCTAGACTTGGCAGTTTTCCAAACTCTCTAATAGCAACAATTTTGCTATCCCAGTCTTTCGTTAGGGAGCGCAAGAATTTGTCATTTAGTTCACCGTTTGTGAACTCCCTGTCGTAGTTCCTCAAACCATTGACTATCTTGAAGAATCTTTCGTACGCATCAGCAATGCACTCCTTCTTATTCTGCTTGAACGCCTCGTACTCTTGATTAAGTAGAGACCTTCTATCTTCTCTTACCTCGTCAGTACCTTCCATTAGAACAATTAAGGATGTCCACATCTCTTTGGCTGATTTGCAGTGAATTAAGTTTTGCAACATGGAATCGTCCACTGCACTTGCAATTATGTTTTTAGCCTTCTTGTCAAGAGCAACAAGAGCTATCTCATCCTTAGTCAAATCCATCATTTTCTTAGGTATCTGAACAGTAGGATTTGTTGACGAAGCAGTCATTGGCACATGAGGACCTTCTTCCACAACTTGGAAGATTCTGGGATCTGCAGCTTCCATATAAAAACGGACTCTTTCCTTCCACATAGGAAAGTTGGCCTTGGTGCAGATGGGCAATTTCAGAGAGGATTCCTTGACTCTATCCATGGCTTGCTAGCAACTAGAAGGATGGATCCTGTTCAAGGTGTTAACCTAGCAACGAACAGCGACCCTCTGATACCAATTGAAGTATCTAGTTGCCTACCTAAATCACCTAGAGGGGGGTGAATAGGTGATCTCTACGTCTTTTGCGGAATTAAAAATAAAATGTAAAGCACAGCACACAAAATTAATCACAGCCACAGATAACACCAGGAATTTATAGTGGTTCCCCGTACTTGGGTACTCCACTGCCGGCCTCGCCAATCTAGCACCACAGCTAGACTTGACTACTCACTAAATCTCGGATCAAGAACGATCCTACAGTCTCGGAGTCAAACTCCTACAAACTCAGAGAGAACCTCTCTTACAACTCGGAGAAAACTTCTCCTACAACTCGGAGAACAACCTCTCCTACAACTCGGAGAACAACCTCTCCTACAACTCGGAGATAACAACTCCTACAACTCGGAGATAACAACTCCTACAATAGATTGAAAAGGGGTTTGAACAATACTAAACCAGATCTGAATAACAGAGGCGTTTTCTTCCTTCTTCTTGAATGGCTTTTGAGAACGATGAGGAAGAACAACGATCCTTCAAATCTGTCTTTGGCAATCCGAAACGATCCAATAGAGATTGTAGAACCTGAGTATGGATCAATCGAACCCTTCTTGAAAGAAATCGGCAACTCCAAAGAGTAGAACGATCTCCAATCGTAGACGACGGCGAGCGGCGTTTTTCACGTTCTTTTTGATCGGGAGAGAGATTAGGGTTTAGAACGATTCTTTTTCTTCCTTTTAAACAATCCTATATATATGGAGAGGAGCAATTAAAGGATTAATTAGCCTTAAAGGCGCTCCATATAGCCGTTAGAAACGAAAAGGGGCGATCACGATCCGTCCAGAACAGAGAAAATGAAACAGAAAAATTACGGACAGAAGTCTCGAGACATAAGGGATCTCTCGAGACATAAGGGATCTCTCGAGACATGAAACGGAGAAAGCAGGAAAGGGATGTCTCGAGAACTCGATGATCTCTCGAGACATTGCAAAGATTTCAGACTTAAGATCTCTCGAGACAAACACGATCTCTCGAGACATGTCTGATCTCTCGAGACATATCCTTAGGAAAAATTTGTTTCACAAAAATTCCTTTTCTTCTCTTGAACACATGCTGCAGCCGCACTCCAAAGTCTTCAATAGTCTTGAAAAAGAAGTGTACCCCAATAGTGAGATCACACATGAGTCATCACCGTGTTTCATATAATGAGGGATTACATTTTATGAAACTGTGTTTGCAGACCCATTGTGACCTGACATTGGCTTACACTTAGCCATGATAATCTGCAAGACAATACTAGAAAAGCATATCAAATACAAAAGCAATTCAATCTTAGTTTAAGGGTTACTTCTCACAAATCAAGGTAATTGTGAATGCAATTTCCAACATATCCCTTGGCTACCAGTTTAGCCTTATTCTTGATGATGATTCCATTCTGATCTAGCTTATTTCTGTAGATCCATTTGGTGCCAATGATGTTGTATCCTTGAGGTTTTGGCACCAACTTCCAAACTGTGCACTTTTTGAATTGTAGAAGCTCTTCTTGCATGGCTTGAATCCAAAAGGTATCTTGATTAGCTTCTTCAAACTTCTTGGGCTCCATCTGAGAGAGAAAGATCAGGAATAGAGCTTCATTGTGAGCCCTGCTTCTGGTGATCACCCCTTGGTTCTCATCAATTATCTGGTTCCATAGATGATCCCTCAGATGCCTGGTTGCTGTAGGCAATCTGTCAGCAATATGTAGCTCTTCTTCTGAAGCAACAGGATCTTTAGTAGCCTGCTGATCTTCATCTTCAGGAACAACAGCCTCTGAATAGATTCTACTGGTGCTGGGTATATCTTGGATAAACATTTCTTGCATCTTCTGTTCATTATCTTTCAGAACTGGAGAATTGGACCAACCCTTATAAAGTAGGCTGGTCTCATCAAAGACAACATGCATAGACTCTTCTACAACATGCATGAGTCTTCTTGTTGAGTACTCTACAGGCTCTACTATGTGAGTTATATCCAACAAGAACCACACATTGCATTTTTTTAGCAAACTTTGTTAGTTGGGATTTTCCATTATTTAAAATATAGCATTTGCAACCAAAGATTCTAAAATATGAAATTGTTGGTTGTTTGCCTTTCAGAATCTCATAGGGGGTTTTTCCAAGGGTCTTATTGATGGAGGCTCTATTGAGAACATAACAAGCAGTATTGACTGCCTCAGCCCAGAAATATTTTGGGAGTGAGTCACTAAATAATGTTCTCCCAACTTCTATCAAGGTCCTATTCCTCCTCCCAGCCACACCATTTTGTTGTGGAGTCCTTGGGGAGAAAAACTCTTGGGTGATACCAAATTCTTGACAAAACTTTGTCATGGCCCAGATTGAAATTATGTACCATGGTCAGTTCTAGTTCTGTCCACAGTACATTGTAGTTCATTTTGGATTGCCTTGACATGGTTTATGAAGATATCCAATGTATCAGATTTTTTCTTAAGGAAGAATACCCATGTATATTTTGAGTAATCATCAATAATCACTAAAGTATATAACTTCTCACCTAGGCTCTGAATAGGCAAAGGACCAAATAAGACCATATACAATAGATATAAACATCTTTTAGTGTCTCTGGAGCCAATTATTTTAAAGGTGACCCTAGTTTGCTTGCCCATTTGGCATGCATGATAGAGACCACTTTTAATACATTTCAAATTTGGACTATTCCTAACAAGGTTCTTATAAAATAGTCTATACATTGTCTTATAGTTAATGTGGGCAAGTCTTTTGTGTCATTGAACACAAAGAGATTCACTTTCATTAGCTACAAGACATACATGAGATATAGAATTATTGCAAATAAAATCTAAGCAATACACATTCTCACTCCTAGTGCCTGAGAGAATGATCTCTAAGTCAATTGACTTTTTGATCAAGCACTTGTCATTGTGGAATTCAATGACATAGCCCAAGTCACATAGTTGACTTATGCTTAGAAGGTTGTGTTGCAATCCTTCAGCATAAGCTACCCTTGTTATTGAAACTATGCCATTTGAGATCATACCATATCCTTTGCTGATTCCTTTTTCAGAACCTCCAAAGATAACTTTTGGTCCATTCTTCACAGGAGTGTAATTTTGCAGAAGACTCCCTGTACCTGTCATGTGCCTGGAGCACCCATTGTCCAAGTACCATATTTCACTTAGGATGGTACTTGAACTATCCTGCAAAATGCAATTCCTTTTCCTTTAGGAGCCCAACTATTTTTGGGTCCTAGGTTCCTGTTAGCATAAACACCCACTCTTTCGCTCACTGCAACCTTTGCAGGAAAGCTCCTCTTTGAATTAGGCACACTAGTGTTGTGCCAACAATCTATGGCAAAGTGTCCCACTTTACCACGACACAAGCATTCATGGATATTATACCTTCTTTTCTGAACACTCTTTGAAGTGGAAGAAGCATAAGAATGCTTGTGTTCAGTGAATAAGGTAGCAACATTCTTCCTATTCCTATTAGCAATAACCTGGCTAATTGACTGTCTATAGTTAGTCTTAGCAGACTTTATCTGAGTGACATCAGCTGGTCTTAGTTTGGCAGCTAAGCAAGAGTTGATGGCATCAAATACTATGTTGTTGGACTTGATTATATGCTTGACAACATCCATGTTTTTTGCTAATTGGGACTTAGAAGAGCCACTTTCTTATCCTTGATTGAATGAGCTGAAGTAGCAAATATAAATGGTCAGAATGGGCCATTTGAATTTCTTCATGGGGAGCTTTCAAAGCACTTATCCCCATGCCCTTTCTTCTGCTTTAATAAGGAGTATTTTCCTTCCTATATGAACTTCCATTCTTCCAGTGACCATACAAGTTGTCCTGGTCATACCTGTTGGAGGGAAGCAACACCTTTTGAAATCTGGTATGAGGCTTAGCTTTAGCCTGACCCTTTCCTCCATTCTCAGCACCTACAACCCCTTTATTAAAACCTAGCCCTCTCCTATTGGTTTGGGAGGAGAAGGTGTCAATAATGGGCAGTATGGATTTGAGTTTGGAGAATTGAGCCACCAAGCTCTTCTCTTTGAGAAGCTTCTGCTCAAGGTCCTTGATGACCTTGTTCTTTTGGCTAATGGTGCATAATTGGAATATTGTAATTCCCTTCAGCTGAATTATTTCTCGCCTTATCTGAGCCATTTAGGTATATGACTCAGTGCAATCAGGCTTTGCCTGCTGAAAGGAAGCAATCTGTAGAGCTTGCCTCTTGGCTTGCTTCTTGCTCTTTTTCAGAGCTTCCAACAAAGCACCATACTTGTCAATCAATTGATTGACATCCACTTCAGATTCTGAATCACTCTCATCATTAGATGAGCATGCTTCAGATTCTGGTACTGACTCATAATCAGAAGAGGGAAGGAGAGGAGTTGATACCTGATCAGGATGATCCTGACAGTCTTCATCATCTGATATGGCCATTAAGCCATATTGTTCTTTGACATCTTCATCCTCCTCTATGTCATTATCTGAATATGACAGAGGGGCCCTGATGCCAACCATAGCAGCAGGATAGTCTTCATCCTCTTCAGCTGCAAACAACCCTATGTAAGCTTCCTCTTCTTCTTCTTCTTCAGAATCTGAGGATGAAGACTCAGATTCACTCCAACTCTTCTCCTTCTTTGCTAGAAAGGATTTTTCACCTTTCCATCCCTTATGGTGATGAGTCTTCTTATCACCTCTTTCCTTTCTCTTGACTGGATAGTCAGCTATGACAAGTCCAGGCTTTCTGCAACAACATTATTTGAAATATGTTTAACATGTTTAGGGTCATACATGTCACCCTTGGGGTGCTTCCTTTCTGATCTGATGTGTTCCTTCTTGGGATGAGAGGAGGAGGAAGGTTTGTTCTTCCACTGCTTCCTCCTCATCAGCTTCTTGAAGTGCCTTGAGAAGGCAGCAAACTCCTTATCTGATGAGTTGCTGTCAGATGTGTTGGGCTCAGAATTTTCTAAGTCAGCAACCCTTTTTGGTGGAGAAGGCATTCTTGCTTTGCTCTTCTTAGAGCTTTCAACATTGAGAGCCACAACTCTCTCCTTTGCATAAGGCCTGGTGGATGTGTCCTCCTCCTTCCTTGCAGAAAGATGCATCTCATAGGAGAGAAGATTTCCAAATAGTGTATAGGGAGGAGTCTCACCCAGCTTTTGCCACTTCTCGGATGGCACAAATCTTTGTATACCAATATCTAGTTAGAGATCTTAGGAATTTGTCATTCAGCTCATAATGACTGAAGACCCTTCCATAGGTCCTCAGCTCATTCACCACTCTAAAGAACCTTTCATAGCAGTCAACTATGCATTCCAGGTTGTGTTGCCTAAAGGCTTCATACTCCTGATTAAGGAGGGATTTTCTATCATCCCTCACTTCTTCAGTACCTTCCATATACACTATGGGTGTATCCCACATATCCATGTCAGTCTCACAGTGCACCATGTTCTGGAAGGTGGAATCATCAATTGCATTGACAATTATATTTTGTGCTCTATTGTCCATGGTAGCAAGTGCAATTTCATCCTTAGTCATTTAAGCATATGACTTGGACACTTGCCTTGTAGGATCTATAGTGGAGGGCTTTGTGAAGACAAAAGGACGCTCCTTGACAGTTATATATATCCTAGGGTCTGAGGCTTCCATGAACAGCCTTACCCTTTGCTTCCATATACCAAAAGTCTCCTTTTTGCATATGGGCAACTTCATAGATCCCATCTCCTTCTGACCTCCAGTGGAAGCCATTGGATTCAGATTTGACTACTCCTTATAGGATCTGGTCTGACTGTTAAGTCCTTATTGACCAACCTAGCTTTGATACCACTTTATAGTTTATTAGGTAGTAGTCTAATTCACCTAGAGGGGGGTGAATAGGTTTCTTTGAATTTTCTTAGTTACAGCTAGCTGTTGTTAGAGATTATATAAAGTAAATACACAACACAGAAAACTCACAGCTGATTATAGTGGTTCCCCAAGACACTGTGTCTATGGGTAGTCTACTTTCACTCTACACCTTTCTAACAGTGTGTTAGACAAGACAACCTCCTCCAAAAACTTAGCTCCAAGAGCTTACAACTCAGATCCCTCAGGCTCAACAGCCCTACCACTCAGAGTGCTCCAACTCCTACACCTCAGAAATCTTCCTGATTTCCTACCTCAGGCATATCAAGAAGCCCTAACTCAGATCTCTTAAGAGATCCTACACCTCAAACTGGGAGTGCAGCTCTACAAGCTCAGGCTCAACAACCCTACACACTCAGGCTCAACAACCCTACACACTCAGAACATTAATGTTCTTATAAAGTTTATAATGTTTTCTTATAACAGAGGACTGTAAAGATATATCCTTCAGAGCCGGTTTTCTATTGTTGATGCACATCAGGTGCTGTCTTGAAGCAGGTCTGAATCGCAGTAGCTTCAGTCCTTTCTTCTATCTGATCTTCTTCTTCAGTAGATGAAGAAAGATCTACTTGTTCTTTTGGATTGAATCAGGAAGAACAATCTTATCTCAGATGATTGCTTGTAGCTTCAGGAAGCAGGCTGAGATAACTGTGGAAGCCGTCAATAGCATAGTAACTTTGTTTCAAAATATTTTCCACTTCATCTATTATGCCCTAACATCTTCTTTTATACTTCCTCCAATCTGCAACAGCTCCGAAGAGTGCCCTGTCACAGCATGGACAAAAATAGAAAATATTATATTTGCTTTCCACCCACTTGTGCCAAAAGTAGATCCCGCCAGACTTTATTCAAATATGAATCTGTCTCAACGGTTGGGCTGAGACAGACTTCAGTCTCAGCGGCTAAGATCCAGTCTCAGCGACAGAATCTATCTTCGTCATAGCGTATACACTGAGAAAGTTAGTCTTCTCAGCAGATTTTGTCTAAATGCAGCTCAGCTGAGACAGACTCCTTTTCAGCGACTCTGGCTGCGGCTCAGCGGTTCAGCTGAACCATACTGTCATCTCGGCGGTTTTGACAGTAAAACCACAGAACTATTCCAATGATTGGAATAACCTAACCCTACATAGACCTGATGCAAAAAAGGGTTTATCAAATACAATATGTACTTATCATTGAGTGTGATGCCTCTTCAAATCAAGGGAACATTGATGGCAATATTCCCAACACTATCCTAAGATGACTTAGGATTCTTTTAAAAAAGTGACGCCATATATGCGGTGCGTGGTACAAACCCTTATGTATTTGCCTACATGTCCTAAGGCTAAACTACTGATTTACCATGATCATATCATTATTATAAATATCATCATAATTTCTCTAAGGTGGAAAAGCCTCTAAATATTTCAGTTATTCACCGTGCAACATGATCTTAAATTAATACTCAACTATAGGACGAAAGTTCTCCAAAAATTCTACAACTTATAGGAGCAGATATAATGGATGTCCTACATATGTGTTCCAAATTTCATTCAATTCTTATGTGTTCTGACTATTCTAAATATTACATCAAATTTTTTGCTATTTGCAAACCAACACTAGAGTTGAGCTAGTTTTGATCTTTATGATGTGAACTTCACTAAATCTTGGCCAAATGTTCTAAAACTCATACTATAAGTTCATCATGACCAAATTAAACAATGGTTAGAAATTCATAATATTACTAATTAATTTGGCCATGATCACAAATTCTTTTAATTCAAGGCATACATCATTTTACACATGAAGTAATATTTTCAGAAGTCAAAGTGTTCCAAATATTTTATCAGGGGTATATAGTGGTGAAATATCATGATTGAAAAAGTTCCATAACTTTCCATAGTAACTATGATCATTATTTAAGTACTTAAATATTTAGGTCAATTTGTCACATTACACTGTACTAAGATAATTCAATCAAAAATTCTGGAAAATTTACCAAAGGTTTATAATGATCTAAAAATTGTATAGCCAACGTTTAAAAATTTTCAAGTACTATTAACCATAAAAATTGTAATAATACATAAATGTTACAAATGAAATTTCTGATAATTTACAATGTACAATACTTCCAAAAATCTTATTAAAATTTCTAGAGGTATATTTTAACATAAAGTACTATGTGATAGAAGATTGGGCTTTTTTCCAATATATTAGGTCATGTTTATTTCATTTATACATTTATGTGATATAATCAATTATGATCACCTTGGAATATCAACTCCAAAAATCTTAAGAAAATCTCCATAGGTGTGGATTATCCTAAATAATCATGTGACAGAAAATTAGAATTTTCCTAAGTCATTTGGCCACTTTTATTTGATTAATTTAATTATGTGACATTAATATAATTAATTAAATGCCTAGGATTTTCCACTCCAAAAATCTTAATTTTTCTAGAGATGTTACCATTCATCATAATATGTGTACTGCCCAAACATCATGGGCATGCATCAAGTCATTTGTGACAAATTTACAAAATACTAAATAGTTCTATATGCACACCACCTTCCCATACATTTCATTCACATGTGTGGAATATATTATCCTACAGAGGTCCAAATGACCTTAAAATTTTACATGTGACTATTTATGACCTAAATAACATGTCACCCAAGATTTGGGTCTTTTGAATTGGTCTAGCCACATATATGTGTGGATTATCCTAAATAATCATGTGACAGAAAATCCGAATTTTCCTAAGTCATTTGACCACTTTTATTTGATTAATTTAATTATGCGACATTAATATAATTAATTAAATGCCTAGGATTTTCCACTCCAAAAATCCTAAATTTTCTAGAGATGATACCATTCATCATAATATGTGTACTGCACAAACATCATGGACATACACAAGTAATTTGTGACAAATTTACAAAATACCAAATAGTGTTATATGCACACCACCTTCCCATACATTTCCTTCACATGTATGTGGAATATATTATCCTACAGAGGCCCAAATGACCTCAAAATTTTACATGTGAATATTTATGACCTAAATAACATGTCACCCAAGATTTGGTTCATTTGAATAGGTCTAGCCACATATATTTAAATAATATGAAAAATCACATTTCTTACCAAACTATAGAAAAATGATTCCCCAAAATTCTGATTTTTGGGAAGGGGTGTGTCTATGGTATATACTTACATGTCCAAAGTATTAGGTCCAAAAAAACACTTATGTGAAATAAATTCACAATTTAGTGACTGGTCCGCCTTTAGGACACATATCAGAAGAATGGCCCTACATAGAGTTGTCGGTCACCAAACCTGGTGATTCAAAGTCATATGGACATTAAACCTAAAGGGCTACAAAAGTTGTCTAAGGCATGTTTTCCTAAAATAGCCTATAAGTGGTCTAATTATTGAGATCAATCTACTACATAAAGTGTGACAAATCATTTCATTTATTTTAACCCTGGCCTGCATATAGCCATCAACCCTGGGAATCAACGACCCAGATTACGTTTCCTACCTCCAGTCAAGGGACGGGATTGCCCCGTCCTGGGATGACTTCCAAGTCAAATTCTCGACCATCCGTCCACCACCACGGACGACCACCACGTCTGTTGAGGTGGTGGATATCGTTTGACGACGAGATGCCGGCCAGAAATTGCCTCTCCGGCAAACCTGAGCAGAGTGAAAGAGCTTGGAATTTCTCTCCTTGCTCACATGGATCGTGGCTTAATTGAGCCACATTTCTCTGCCTAAGGAGCTAGAAAGCTAGCATAGAGGGAGAGGAGGAGAAATAGACTTCGATTGGGGCTCGACGACAGTTGTTTCGATGGCTGGCCATGGTTTTTCTCTTCTCCAGCGAGCTTGCCCGATCCGTTGACTCTCCACCAATATCTCTCTTCTCAGTGGCTGACTCGACTCCTTAGGCCCTACTGAAGATGATGGAAGTGTCTATTGGGCGTGGTGATAAATGTATAGGAAGAATGAGAGGTATGAGTGTCGACCATGGTTGTTTTGCTTTCCCCTTTACTGCTGAGCAGCTTCCATCCCCTGATGGTGACTATTCATGGCCTGAGGATTTTGGCTAGAAGCTTGGGCAGAGGAGTGGAGAGCCATATGGCCTCCATTCCTCAAAAACTCCTCTTTTCCTTAAAGCTTTTGGGGAAAATGCCATTTTTGCCTCCATGCCAATCTTCTTTCTCCAATTTCAAGAGTTTGGCGTGCCAATAAGCATGTGGACTACTGGTTAGGCTTGGGTTGGAGCCTTAGTCCATTTGGAGTCCACTTGGGCTTTTGATTTCTTCCTTTAGGCCGAATGTTGACAATGGTTGACTTTTGAGTTGACTTGGTCAAATTGGTGAGTGAGCTAGCCCCACTTGATGGTTATGAGTCCTATGACCCTACCCAAAGTCCATTGGGCCATGGTGTGGCTCCAATTGAGTTAATTGACTCATATGGTGTGAGTTTGACCCAAATTAGCCTAAGTTTAACTTTGGTCAAATTGGATGGATTAGTTGACCACCTGATGGACCTTTTGGGTCCAATGGGTCCTTAATGGGGTTAGAAGGTTAGGGGTGAGGTCAGTTTGACCAATTGAAGGTCAATTGATCCTTGATTGGGTTGATTTGGTTATGTTGACCAAGAGTTGACTTTGGTTAATTCTTTGAAATTAAGTGGAACCAATTAGTGGTTATTGCCCTAATGACCTCCCTCGGTGATTAGGAGGACATAGGTTAGGTCCATTTGATGTATTGAAAGTCAATTGAGTCTAATTGTGTTGAATGAGGTCATGTTGACCTAAGTTTGACTTTGTCAATTTGGCCTATTTGGTTGACCAATTGATGGGGCTTTTGGTCAAGTGAGTCTCCATTAGGGTTAGGAATATAGTGGTCAGTTCAATTTGTACTTGTGGGTTCAATTTGGCTAGTTTTGACCTAAGTTGCCTTGTGTACACTTGTGAGCACTATATAAGCTTACCCTAACTCAATGGGCCCCAAGGTCATCTCTTTGCTTCCACTCACCATTCACACCACATGTTATGCCATAACGCTATCACGTGGTCTAGTAGGATTATGGATGTTACAGGTAAGGTCGTGCTAATTGGTTCAAATGGGAAAGCTCTTCACTAACACAACAAGTCTATGCCCTGCCATCGTCGGGGCCTGCCCCCTCCCCTCGCGGTTGGCGCCCACAAACTTGGGTAAGACTGCGCTAATTGGTTCGAACGGGAAACCCCTTCACCAACACAACAACCATATGCCCTCCATCGTCGGGGCTTGCCCCCTCGTGGTCGGCGTTAACCAACTCGGATAAGGCCGCGTTATTTGATTGAACGGAAAAGCCCTTCACCAGCACATCAAGTTTACGCCCTACCACCGTTGGGACCTACCCCCTAGCGGTCGACGCTAGTAAACTCGGTTATGACCGCGCTAATTAGTTCGAACAAGAAAGCCCTTCACCAGCACAACAAGTCTACACCCTGCCACCGTCATGGTCTGCCCCCCTCGCGGTTGGCGCTAACAAATTCTGGAAAGGCCGTGCTATTGGTTCGAACGGGAAAGCCCTTCACAAGCATAATAAGCCTACACCGAACGAGTCATGAACCGGGGAACTCGCGCCTTGAAAACACATCAAGTCAAACAAAAGCAACCATAAGTCATCACACGAGTGATGCAATGGGTCGATGAGATCTATAAAATCAAATACTATGCACAAAATACAGCTACAAGAGCATCAAATACAATGTTATACAACACAAAAGTAAACTACAAGTAGAAAAGGAAAAAAACAAAACACAAATAATGATACACATAGAGGCAAAGATCAATCCTCAATAACTACATAAGAACGATCATGCTCAAAGAGTTCTACTGTACCAAGGCTAGTAATGTTGCATCCGAACTTCTTCTCCATCACACGAAGAGTCTTCCTGATGCCCCCTCATAAAGTCAATCTCACACTCATCCTCCAGCAATGGATCCCCTCCTTGGTTATGATCTCAGCACGAAGCTCCTTCGAGATCCGAAAGCACTCCTCCACAAAAGCTAGGGAATCCTTGTACTCAGTAACTCCCACAGCCTTGGTCTCCTCGACTCCCTACTCCAAGGAAGAAAGCCTCTCTACCTCACTTCTCAAGAACCCCAACTCACCATCCTAGAGAAACATCTATCCCTGAGCATCCGCCATGTGTCGAATAGCATTTTGGGCGATCACTTTGTCGAACCATACTCCTCCCGCAACCTCTCAAGCTCTTCCCTGGCAGAAGAAATGTCGGACTCTAGCTGCTGAAGACGAGTAGCATCGCACTTTATCATCTTCTTGGAGTCAGAAAAAGCACTCTTCGCCTCCGCGCAGCTCCTCCTAAAGGGTGAAATATCCATCTTTCACACCCACGTAGCAGTCATTCCAGGTGTGGGCTACACTTTTGAAAACCCCAATCTGCAAAAAGAAAAAGGAATCAAAACATGCAGCAAAACAAATAATGTAAACCCAAAACAAAATAATTTTACTAAAGGAGGGGGCGGGGGATCGTCCTGAGGGGGTCGGTCAACAACGGGAGAAACCAAAATCTTAACCACAGGATCAGCAGGAACGACCTCCACCATGCTGTTATTGGGACCTGCCTCATCAGCACAACTCCTCGACGTCCCGCACTTGAAGATGAGCTTCCTTTTCTTATCACGAGCCAGAGGAACATCGATGTCGTGGTCATCATCTGATGAAAGTATGGTCGATATCAATCTACTCTCCTCCACGCAGATGGAAATACAGTATAGGGCCTTCGACAACCCGCCTCAATCTGGAAATCTAGAGAGCAAAAAGTGATTCTCCCATCCTATCTGACGATGACAATGAACATGAAGCTCCCTCCACAGCTCAGACAATTCCCAGCGGTTCCTAACATATCTGTAGAGGGTATTCCCGTGGCAGTAGTTGTTCCTCTCCCCAAAGCGGAACCATCTGTTGTTGCTACAAACATCAATCCGACCGTCTGGATCAGTCTGAACCGTGTCCCCAAAAGGATACAATTAGCCACATGGTCCTCGTCATCCTGACAAGAGTAAACTAAGAAAAGGGCACTCAGTAAAACTTGAAGACTTTGACAGCCTCCTTCAAGGGGAGACGAAACCCCAACTTTAGGTTGCTCTCTGAAAGGGTAATAAAGTCGGTCGGCATATTCTGGGCCCTCTCATATTCACGTGGAATACTTACTTCAACACTAGAAGGCAATTCAAATCGCTTACGCCACATGTCATTTCGCGCACTATCGAGCGTGGAACTCAACCGCATCGGTCTCGACTACGTGCCTCGCCTTGCTACCTGAAAATCATAAGACTTCAAGGCAGGTACAATTATAAAAGAATAGTAATAAACATACAATAATATTTTGAGAACCACAATGAAATATCCGTACGAATTAATCAGGGTGCCTGATGGCGTGTAAGCACACATGTGTCACAGTATGCCGCGCCTCGACGCGCATCTAAAGGGTTGCGCGATTGGTAGACACGACCGCTAGTCACGACCGACCCGTGCGCTGCTGCACAATGTTGAGCCATGCAGAGGGCAACCGCCCAACGTGAGGCTGCACTGAGTGCGGCCGCACCACGCGCAATCGCAGCCTGTGCGCTCTCACCCCGCATAACAACCACCCGCTCAGTGCACTGTTGTGCAGCACGAAGCCGCATCGCGCGCAGCTGTGGCCCATAGACCACGCAGTCAAACCTTGTCCAGTTGTGCGACAGCACAGTGTCCAGCTGTGCACCCGCGCAGTGTCCAGCTGTGCGCCCGTGCAACATACAACTGCGTGGTCACGCAACGTCCGACCGCGCAACAGGCAGACCCACAATCGTCCAGCGTGCGGCCACCCGATGCCTGGTAACGTCGGCCTCCCGATTGCATTTCTCTTTTCTACTTCCACCGTTGGATCGTCGATCCTCCCTCGTCCGCATAAGATTGAAAAATTACGTACCTCTGGCATGTCTCCGCCGCACTTCGCGCCTCCACCACTTCAACACGAGCCGCAACGAACATATGTAAAGGATATAAATTCTTGCACTCCTCTAGCACCAGATGTAACATCATCAGAACAACTAAACCCCTTGGGTGCATTTTGTCATGACATTGCTTTAAGAAATCAAAATGACCCTAAGAATCAAGATGAATAGGTGAAAATCACCTTGGTGTGCAAATAATCAAATTTGACTCCAAGGTTTAGGGCTTGATTTTAAGTTTCAAAATGACAAATTTACCCCACCTATTTCATCTAAGTCCCTTAGGAAGTTCCTTGGGATAGTTAGGACCCATTATGGTCAACCCAATTGCCCAAATTGACCAAAGTCAACCATGCCCTCAAATAGGCCAAACCACCCAATTTAAGGTCAATTAAGGCTCAAGTGACCTAATTATCCTTCCCCAAATCCACCTAACCATCAAGGGAGGCCAAAGGAGCCAACCTTGACCCATTGGACCACTCAATTTCATCAGTTTGACCCAAGTCAACTTTTGGTCAACATCACACCAAATTGGCCTAATTAGGCTAAATTGACACAATGTGGACCCTACCATGGCCCAATCCACCATTCCTTGTCCCCATGGACCAATTACCACCATTTGGGGACATCCCACTCACCAATTTGACCAAGTCAACTCAAAAGTCAATATTTGGTCAAATAAGCCAAAATTGGGCTTATATGAAATTAAACCAATTTCTCATGGGTTAAGGTCCTCCATAGAGGCCCATTCTGAAGCCCAATAGCTAATGACCATGCTTGCCCCTCTGGATTTGAAATGGGGTGACATGCAAGGGGTGGATTTGGGATTTTTCCCCAAATTAAAATAGGACAAAGCATGAATTCATGGGGAGAGCTCCACTTGGCACACCAATACTCTTCCCACCCTCCTTCTGAGACATTAGGCCAAGCGGAGGCACATTTCAAAGTTTTCCCCTTGGCTGAGGGCTCCACTCATGGGTTCCCCCCATATACACCTCCACAACCCCAATTGAGAGCCTCACATGCTTCAGTGAGCTGAGAGGAGAAGAACCCCCTTGCTAATTAAAGGAATTAGCCCCAGTTCAGAGGACTCACCATGGATTCAAGGAGGAGCTCAACCATGGTTCCCAAGAGGATTACACGCTCCAACACCACCGATCAGGCAAGCATTTCTCCTCTCCTCCTCTAGTGCTAGAGATCCCCTCTTTCCTTTTTGAATTTTGTTAAGAAATGGTGGCTACACCATTTTCCCGATCGGGCTCCAAAGCCCCTCCTAACTCCTCCTCCCAATTCGTCTATAAGCCACCTCCGACCGCCATTTTGCCGGCTATCGATGGCCAACCCTCGGCCGGGGGTGGTGGCACCGAGCTTATGGCCAGAAATGCCCTCAGGTGGCCAGAGGGAGTGAGAGAAGTCGGCCCATGAGGAGTTAATCTGAGCCCTTGGCTCAAGGAAGAAGACAATCTCCCAGCCATTAGATCTGGGAGATCCTTAATCGCAGACCAAAAATTAATTAAATATCTTTTATATGTATAAAACTGTCTGAACTTAAACAAAATATAGAAAATACTTAGAGGCTGAAACACAAAGTGTGTTCAACATAAAACATGTAGTCCTTGGTCCCTAGTACTTTTAGAAAGTGAGTTCACTCAATTTAGAGCATTGTAGCTCCCTCAGCACCATTTTTTGTGGGACTGGTCCTAGGGTAGATCAGAACTTGGATTCTTAATCTCTTAAATGGCAACTTCAATGAGGCTGAAATTTGGGTCATGCATGAATGCGCCCTAATACTACATTATGCCCAAAAATCAGAATTTTTGGATAAACTTTTGCTATAGTTTTGTCCATTATGTAATTTACCTTAATAATGTAATTTAAGGAGCTAGACACCTCTAAATGATCCCAAATTTGGGTGACATGTTCATATAGGCACCAATTGGCTTGGGCTAAAATTTGAATGCAACTGGACCACTGCATGTTGGGTTAATTCACTTGCATGTCCTTGCATGGTTAAGGTGTGGTGTGCATATAGCCCAAAAGAGTATTTTGTGTACTTAGCTCATTTGGCTTGGTCTTAGCCTCTGAAATTTTAGCCACATCTTTGTCTCGGTACAACACTTCACCTCAGAGGGAAATAAGAATTTTGGGACCCAACATCCAAATTTAGGTCTCAATTCAAATTATACCCCATTATTGTAATTCTGAAATAGTTATAAATAAAACTTAATAAGAAGTTATGGAACTCTGGTAAATCCCTTGTAATATCATTTTGAATCTCTGGAAATTTATTAAGAATATTTAGTGGTCTTATGCCTTGAATAAATCCAATAACATCACATGTCACACCTTTGAATTTATTAAGAATATTTAATGGTCTTATACCATGAAAATGCCTAAAAAATTATGATTCTCTGGATTTGACTTTGATTCATCAATATGTGTTAGTAGAAATTTTATAGAATTTTTAGATGAATAATTTGGATACTTCATTTGTAAATTAATATATAGAGACCATTGCTCATAAATGGATTTTGTTGGTTTAGAAAAGTTGAAAAATTATGATTCTTTGAATTTGACCTTGATTCAGCAATATGTGTTAGTGTAAATTTTTATAGAATTTTTAGATGAATAATTTGGATACTTCATTTGTAAATTACTATATAGAGACCATTGCTCATAAATGGATCTTGTTGATTTAAAAAAGTTAAAAAATTATGATTCTCTGAATCTGACCTTGATTCATCAATATGTGTTAGTAGAAATTTTTATAGAATTTTTAGATGAATAATTTTGATACTTCATTTGTAAATTACTATATAGAGACCATTGCTCATAAATGGATTTTGGTTGATTTAGAAAAATTAAAAAATTATGATTCTCTGGATTTGACCTTAATTCATCAATATGTGTTAGTGGAAATTTTTATAGAATTTTTAGATGAATAGTTCTGATACTCTATTTGTAAATTACTATATAGAGACCATTACTCATAAATGGATTTTGTTGATTTAGAAAAGTTGGAAAATTATGTTTCTCTGGATTTGATCTTATTTCATCAATATGTATCGAGAGGAAATTTTGTGAAATGTTTAAATGCATAATTTCTAGTACTTCATTTGAAAAGTGACAGTTAATGGTTATTAACTATAAATAGAAAGTGCTGATCTAAATAGGTTGGAAAAATCGGGAACCTTGCCTATCTTAACATCTTGCTCAAAGTTGTTAGAGTAATTTTAATTAGATTATTTTGGGTACTTGGACAAAGGTTCTCAGGTATAAATGGTAGGGAGAAAGAAATAACTATTTTAATTTAGAATATTCATATCTTGATTTATTGAAAATTGGAATACTCTAGAATCTGGACATAAACCTGTGATAACACTATGAACCCATGATATTTTCCTGGAATTTATGATTACATTTAATTGGTACTTCATTCACAATGTAGAGTCTGGAGTTATTACTTAGGATAATCATATCTTGATTTATTGACACTAGAATACTCTAGGAGTCTGGACATACACTTGTGATAACATTATGAACCCCTGGTAATTTTCCTGGCATTTATGGTTACATATTTTTGGTACTTCATTCACAATGTAGAGTTTGGAGTTATAACTTAGGAAATTCATATCTTGAATTATTGACACTGGAATACCATAGAAATTTGTGCATAGGCTTTTGATAGCAATATGAACTTCTGGAATTTTGGATGGAAATTTTATTGGAAAGTTTGAAATTTTTACATAGAGAATTCGTAGGGTTTTGCGGGTAATTCGTCGTGAGGCTTAGGTAATTCGTCGAGAGGATTAGGTAAATTCGTCGAGGCGTCCTTCACGTCGTCGAGACTTAACCGATGAGACTTAAATCGCCGAGTGATTCTGGATTCGTCGAGTGATCTCGACGAGCCCGCCGAGACTTAGAAAATTAGTCAAGTCCTCTTTGTATAATTCATCGTGTGATTCTTGATTCGTCGAGTGATCTCGACGAATCCGCCGAGACTTAAAAATTAGTCGAGTTCTTTGTACCGTTCCTTGAGTGATTCTAGAATTCGTCGAGTGATCATGATGGATCCGCCGAGACTTAGAAATTAGTCGAGTTCTTTGTATAATTTGTCAAGTAATTCTGGATTCGTCGAGTGCTCTCGACGAATCCGCCGAGACTTAGAAATTAGTCGAGTTCTTTGTATAATTCGTCGAGTGATTCTGGATTCGTCGAGTGATATCGACGAATCTGCCGAGACTTAGAAAATTCGTCGAGTTGTCTGTGTAATTCGTCAAGTGATTCTCGATTCGTCGAGGGATTTCGACGAATCTGTCGAGTCTTAGAAAATTTGTCGAGCAGAGCATTGTCCAAAAGAGTGTTTGCCTAAGGGTAGACGTAGATTAAGTATCATAATTCATCTAGGCGGTAAGAGTGGACACGAATAAATTACACACTTGAACCTTAGACGTCTAAGTTAACAAAAGACTTGAAAAGATTAGATGGTTTAGGGACACGAATAAATTACACACTTTCATCTTCGGTGACAAGTATTTCATAGATTGGAGAATTCAAATCTGCCCTTAGAATCGTAGGCTCGGTAGATATAATGGACGAGTTGGTCCTGCAAGCAGTAGACCTGGTGAATAGATAATAGAGGGCTAGTTAGCCCTATGAGTCGGAGGCTCAGATGATAGAAATATTACATAAATGCATGTGCACAAATGTGGTGGGTCTTTGGTACTAGCCTAGTCGACACACCGACGGAAGTGCGATGACTCAACAAGTGGTGGGAGTCTAAGGGGAGCCTAAATAATCTTAATGTGCATCCATAAGATCCTACACATAGCCATTTAAGGTCTGGCTCCTTCGAGTCCAGCAAGAGTACGCAGGAGTTTATGAGTACCATGTTTGGTGCCATAGCGTACGTTAGGGTCTAGGCCTTGTAGTGTGTTATACCCACCCAGGTGAGGAGACGCCGTCTCCTCTTCCACCGTTTGACCACGATAGGAGGTGCACGAGAGGTTTGCTACCTCCGAAAAGTGGGAAATAAAGATCTGTACGTACAGAGTCGTGTGTTTTGGTTGCATGCGCGTGAACCTTCAACACAGATGTTGCATTACATTTCATTTCATACACATCTTACATATAATCCATGACCCCTTCGTATAAACTAGCTAGTATGGGTTTCCTTATACGATGGGCCTTGCAAAACGACCCCTTAACTTATTGGACTGTATGAGCTTTCCATATAAGTTAAAGTTTCAATTATGAAATGTTCGATGGCCGTACTTCTTGTATTTATTTACTTGCTCTCATTATTGATATGTTTATATATATAACTCTTGAAGTAGAATTGATAGCGATGTTTGTACTTGTCAGTAGATCTCAGTTTATTTATGATTAGGATTACTACCATGTGAGAGATGTGTCACCTGCTTGTTCACTACCCTTTGTTGTCCTCCGTTTCTTTCTCCCGCCTGGTGCCTAGGAGTCGTCGGGGGAGGGGACGGGGAAAACCGCTTAGTTTTTTTGACTAAAGGCCGGTTGTGGCATAACAAACATGAGCACTAGGAGGAGCAGCACCGCATCCAGAGGGACGGACCTGAACCAGTTGCCCGACCCGGTGTTGGATTATCAGCAGCCTCAGGGAGAGCACCGGTGAGCGACCGTCGAATGTCAGTGTTTGCAATGCTTTATTTTTGCCAAGAGAGTGGCTAAGAAAATATGATGTAACGGGCTTAAGCCCTCTTTATCTCTAGCGCTTCTTATTTCAACACTCTATCTATTTTGTATCTCATTTGGACAAGTATTTTAAGTATTATGTGATTGTTGTGGACATGTGTTTCTTTTTTATGTTATGATGTATGGTTGGCCAGGATGAATGATTAGCCGGCAGGATCGACGTCTTGCGCTGGGAGCCTTCCCAAATGAAGGTGTCACAGCAAGGTGGTGGTTCTGGGCGGTAAGACCCGGAATCAGATGCAAAAAGGGGGTCTTACACCAGATGTGGACTCCAATGATTTGGGGGGGGGGGGGGCAATTTATGGGTACCCCCATTAATTTATAGAAGAATTTGAGCCGCGGTTAGAAAAAAAATCTCCACTAATGAGAAGTTCTCATAGTGCAGGAAGTGGGACCACTTAATGCTCATAGTGGAGGAAGTGAGGCCACTTAAAGCCTATAGTGGAGGAAACTGCCAAAAATCGCCCGCAACCACCGAGGGAAACGCGCACGGACGCGCGCTCCCTACTAAGTATGTTGTCCCCGCAGCTTGGAGGGGGAGGCCGGATGGACGCCTGTCCACACAGTCGTCCAGCCAACCGACCAGGGTGCGTACCCCCGGTTGCGTGGCCAAGGACGCGCCTACATGGTTGCATTCACAACGCTCCCGCGTTTGCTCACAACACTACTGACTCACAACGCGACCGCGTTCACGACGCATGTAACATCCCCATCCGTTCGGGAGCATATAACAGAAGGTCCGGCCGGGGCCCCACGCCATATACTACAAAACAAACGGGAACGTCACCTAATTGAAATATCGAACGACTCTAAACAACGAAGCTAACTCAGAGCATTCTATGCGGAAGCAAAAGAGAGAGACAAGATATATAAACCACAAAACCCGAACCTGGGTATGTCCACTTCTATTACTTGGAATAAAATATTTTATACAACAAAATTTAGGCACTACGGCCTTACAAATTACCAACATCGGCGCGCAGGCCGGCCATACATGAAAATAAGAGAACATCAAAAAGGCCTTCAAGGGCCGCAACAGCACAGGGGCTTCAGCCAGCTATGAGCCCGCTATGTTCCCGCTCGGTCCAACACCTGTACAACAAGCCCACCAAAAACGGTGGCAAAATAGGGCAACGGTCAGCAACGGCTGACCAAATTATAACGACCCCACCCCTTCGAGGGGGTGGTAGTTTCCCGTCCCTGCAAGAGCATCACAACATATATATATAACAGAATGAAGCGGCTGACGCGGACCACAACAATTCATACATATGCATCAAACACAAATGTGGGAATGACCTCCACGTCTCGTGCTCTCAGGCACTCTTTGGTGTACTCCGCCTTCCACCACCATCCACTCTTGATGGCTTTTCCCTTCGAGGCTAAAGTCGGTGGCCCGAATACCAGGGCTCTCCCGTGATTTAATTGTGAACATCCCGTAGTCCGAAGACTCTTTCCCATCGCTTCCCGACATGCTGTACGAGACTTACTAATCAGGTGCTGCAATGGTGCGGTTTCAGGTTCGCCAAATGCCCGTTGTTCACAGCTCTCGTTGTACAACATGAAAAGCGGGTATGGCGTCCCCTCAGACCAGGTATTCTCAATTAGCCGGCTCTACGGGCCGCTAAGTCATCCACCAGGACACCCTCACAGGTCGGGCACACAGGCCTCAAGTCCTCTCAACAGGTGGGCACAACAACATCACCAGAACTCGGTCTGGGAGCTGTCGCCAGCGTTAACGCTAACGCCTGGCGACAGTGCACAAAAACCCCAATTTTGGCTTCTAGCTGTGGGTGCTTCCCGGGGCACACCCACAGGCATTGCTGCACATGCAGTAGCACTCCCACTGCCTCAGAACGCACAAAATCACCAGAACCAAGTCTGGGAGCTATCGCCCGACGATAACGCTAACGCTGGCGGTAGTGAACAGAAACTCCATTTCTGTTTCTAACTTCGGGTGCTTCCCGGGGCACACCCCCAGGCGTTGCTGCGCATGCAGTAACACCCTATAGTCCTACGAAGCAGGCAAAAAACATAACCAATCCGGACGAACCGTCTCGGATGGGCTTCACATAGCGCGCCTACGTCCATTTCACGCATGGACTCTACATGTATGCAAGATCTTACAGGGATAACATGAATCCACCCGTCGGAGGTCACGACCTCACCCTTTTGGGTAGGGACCTCAAAGATGCACAGAAATGGACTAACACATGTCCAAAAGAGGATAGAAATGATCGTTACCCTTTGACGTCGCTTCGAGGCCATAACTTGATTTTTGGCACGGTTGGAAAGGAGCGTCTTGCCCTCCTCTACGCGTAGCCACCAACGGATCGGGATTCGGTGTAGGAAACCTCCACCAAAGATGAGCTCTAGGGTTGGAAAACCCTATTCAGCACCACTACCAAGCTCCTCCTTCTCACCAAAACAAAACCCTTAGTGAATAAGGAAGAGAAGAGGGTTTTCGGCCTTTTCACGCCACCTCCCGAGCTAACCAACCCAAATCCAGCCCCAAGAGTCCAAGTGCCATCAATGCCCACGATTTTGGCCGCAAAGTACAAATTTCCGCTGTCGCTGGGCGGTAGCGCTATCGCCTGGCGATAGCTCTAAAGAACCGACTCCGACCAATCAACGCCACTGCTTTGAACAATGCATGACACGTGTCACGTTGTCGCCAGCGTTAGACTTACCGTCATGCGACAACCTCTCGACAGAGGCCTTCTCGACAGAACGCTATCGCCGGGCGATAGCCGCTATTGCCAACGACAGCGCTGGATTCCAGAAATCTAACTTTCTGTTTTGAGGTCTTACAACCCTCCCCTCCTTATAAAAAATTTCGTCTCGAAATTTGTAAAAATAGGCATATATATATATCCAAAAAGGTCTTTACAAAAAGGGGAAAAAGAGAGATAAACGTCACCGAAACAGCTCGGGGAACTCCTCCATCATGGTCAGCTCACGCTCCCATGAGAGTTCCTCGCGACCGCAGTTGTCCCAACGGACCCTTACCATACGGATCGCCCTGTTCCGCAACTGACGCACCTCAGCATCCTCGACGCTAACGGGCCTGACCGTCGTCTTAAGCCCACTATCCAGGGGCACCTGATCCGCCGCGACCACATGCGTAGGCTCTTGCACTGCCTTCCGCAACACGGAGATGTGGAATACATTGTGTAGCCCGCTCAGTTCCGCCGATAGTGCAAGCCTATAAGCCGCCTCGCCGACGCGCTCGATGATCTCAAACGGTCCAAGGTATCTCGGACTCAGCTTTTTCAAGCGTCGAATCCTGGATACACCCTTGAACGGCCTGATCTTCAAGTAAACCCAATCGCCAACGGTGAACTGGACGTCGCGGTGCTTCGCATTATAGTACTTCGCCTGCCTATCCTGCGCAACCAAAAGCCTCTCCCGGATTATACGTACCGTCGAAGTCGCCTCTTCGACGTCTTTCCTATTGAAGAGCCTCGTCTCGCCCATTTCCGCCCAAGCTAAGGGAGTGCGGCACTTCCTGCCATAGAGGGCCTCGAAAGGTGCCATCTGAATACTCACCTGGTAGCTGTTGTTGTACGCGAACTCAACAAGAAAGAGGTGATCTTCCCACCCCTTGCTGAAATCCAGGACGCACATCCGGAGCATGTCCTCCATCGTCCTATTGGTACGCTCAGTTTGGCCATCCGTCTGAGGATGAAAGGTCGTGCTAAACTGCAGCTTCGTACCTAATAGACGGTTGACTAGCCTCCAATCGCTCGAAGTAAAGCGTCCATCTCGATCACTGACGATGCTACGGGGCACACCGTGCAATCGTACTATTGTATCAACATACAACTTCGCCAACTTCTCCACCGAGTCATCCCTCCGGTTGGGGATAAAGTGCGCCACCTTCGTCAGCCGGTCTACGACTACCCAGATGACATCGTTCCCGCGCTGCGATCTCGGCAGCCCATGCACGAAATCCATGGAAACGTCATCGAATTTCCACTCTGGAACCGGTAATGAATTCAAAAAGCCACCGGGCTTCTGACATTCCGCCTTCACTAGCGCACAAGTGTGGCACTTGGCCACGTAGTGAGCGATGTCCCTCTTCATACCCGGCCACCAGAAAAGGACCTTCATGTCCTTGTACATCTTCGTGCTCCCCGGATGAACTGAATACCTGGTACGATGCGCCTCGTACATCAACTCATCGCGCAGCTCACCCACCTTGGGGACGCACAAACGATCGCCTCTCCACAGCAACCCGTCACGCACCTGAAACTGGGCATCCGGCCCAGCACCAGGCTCCTCCGCGTAGCGTTTTAAACTCGGATCGAGTTCTAAAGCCTGGTGGACTCTATCTGCGAGGTCGTACTGCACCTCAGTCCAATTCAAACAGGCACCGACACTGCTCCTCTTCTCCACGCAAGAAATATCCAAGGCCTCCAGGTCACGTATCAGGTGCTCATCATGCATCTGAATCCAGTTGGCCTGCACTGGAGCCCTGCGACTGAGTGCATCTGCCACAACATTCCCCTTAATGAATCTCGAAGGTGTAGTCCCCAAGGAACTCCCTCCACCTCTGCTGTCGCATATTCAGCCCCTTCTGCGTCAGAAGGTACTTCAGGCTCTTATGGTCCGTGAAGATGTCGATCTTCACGCCATACACATAATGCCGCCAAAGATTCAGGGCAAATATCACGGCCCCCAACTCTAAGTCGTGGACCGGATAGTTCCGCTCGTGCACCTTCAGCTGGCGAGAGCCGTACGCTACTACCTTGCCATGCTGCTGCAGAACACAGCGAAGGCCGCTCCGAGAAGTGTCGGTGTAGATCTCATAGCCCTCCGTGCCGCAAGGCAAACATAAGATCGGAGCCGTGGTAAGCCGCCACTTCAACTCCTCGAAAGCCTGCGCACACGCGAGCGTCCAAACAAACTCCTGCATCTTCCGTGTCAGCGTCGTAAGAGGCAGTGCGATCCGTGAGAAGTTCTCCATGAAGCGCCTGTAATAGCCGGCCAGCCCGAGAAAGCTACGGACCACCGCTAAAGTAGAAAGAACAGGCCACTCCCTGATGGCCGCAACCTTCACCGGATCTACCGCCACACCCGCTCCACTAACCACATGGCCTAAGAACGCCATGGAAGGTAGCCAGAACTCGCACTTCGAGAACTTGGCATACAGCTGGTTCCTCCTCAGAGCCTCCAAGACTACTCGCAGGTGATCACCGTGCTCCTCCTCAGACTGAGAGTAGACCAGTATGTCGTCAAGGAAGAGGATCACAAACCGGTCGAGGTACTCTCGGAAAGTCCGGTGCATCAAGTTCATAAACACCGAAGGCGCATTAGACAGCCCAAACGGCATCACGGTGAACTCGTACAGCCCGTACCTTGTACTGAAGGCAGTCTTTGGGATGTCGCACTCCCTGATTCGCACCTGATAATAGCCGGACTTCAAGTCCAGCTTCGAGTATACCGTCGAACCAACGAGCTGGTCGAACAAGTCGTCTATCCTCGGAAGAGGATACTTGTTCTTCTCGGTCAGCTTGTTCAGCTCCCGATAATCGATGCAAAGCCGCAGGCTACCGTCCTTCTTTTTGACAAAGAGGACCGGTGCACTCCAAGGTGTGGAACTCGGACGCACGTAGCCCTGCTCAAGCAGCTCCTACAACTGCAGCTTCAACTCCGCCAACTCCTTCGAAGCCATACAATACGGCGAGCGGGCCACAGGCTTAGCGCCTGGCACCAACTCAATCGTGAAATCTATCTCCCGCTGCGGTGGAGCACCGGGGAGATCGCTCGTGAACACATCGGGGAACTCTGAAACTACCGGAACATCCACTAGGCTGGGCCTCGGCGTTGAAGCCTCCACTAGAGCAAAGAATAACTCTGCTCCCTGTCGCACTGCCTTGGACACCTGGAGAGCAGACATCAACATCTTGCTCGATCCACGCATGCCCGCAAAGACCGTCTCACGATCGGCACACTGCCCAAACCTCACCTCCTTGGTGGTGCAATCGATGCACGCACGCTGTTCCGACAGCCAGTCCATGCCTAAGATTACATCGAACTCAACCGGGGGGAGTAATGATGCTTTCAGGTCATACTCCTAGCTTCCAACTAGAACCTTCACGCATCAACTCCTCTCCACACGCATCGAATATCCATTCGGCAGTAGGACCTCCAGTCCATCTGCAGAAGCAATCGACGGCGCACCAATACGTTGGATGAAGTCCGACGATAAGAAGGAATGCGAAGCTCCAGTATCGAAAAGCGCTCTCGCAGGAACGCCTAAAACATTTACAAAGCCTACGCCGCCAAACAAGGTTAGCATGAACACTAAAACATGTATATAAAACAGTAAGGATCGTATCTTACATTATACCTGTCACGACGTCCTTGGCTTTGATAGCCTCCTACTGACCAAGACTGAAGACTCTAGGCTGCGGGGGAGCCATACGGGAGGCAGTGGACTCAGCCGCCTTCCCCTTCTCAGAATAAGATGACCCAGTCTTCTTCTCTGACCTTGGAAGCCCACTGCGACAATCTCGAGAGAAATGGCCAGGCTTGCCACAGGTAAAACAAATAAGAGGGCCACGTCCAGACGACGCACCCGAAGCAGAGGGAGCTGGCCCAGATAATCGAGCCTTCTTCCAGCGATTCAACCTCCGCAACTTCGCCGGACTCGGCGCCTTGCCCTCCGGCACTGCCTCGACCACAACCATCTTGCCCTTCTCCCTGAGCATGTCCTGCTCAAGCGCTCGGGCTGAACTAACGAGGGTCATGAAATCCTGCGTCAACGACCCTGTCAGAAGCTACCGCAACTCACTACGCAAGCCTCCGTAGAACCTGTTCACCCTTCTCCCCTCGTCATCGAAAGAAGTTCCAGCGTAACGCTCGAGGCGGGTGAACTCATACAGGTAGTCATCAACCAGTCTATCACCCTGCGTCAGATCCAGGAACTAGTTCTCCATCGCGATCTGCTACGACGGAGGCACATACCTTGCCAGGAAGATTCTCGAGAACTCTTCCATCGACACATCAACCAGTCGCCTTCCCGCAAACTGGCGCCTCTCTACCTCATCCCACCACCGCCTGGCTTCCTTTTCCAACAAGAAAGTAGCGAAGGTCACTTTCTGCGCTTCATCTGACTGTGTCGCTGTCAGAATTCGCTCCATATGCGACAGCCAGTCCTCGGCCTCAGCTGGGGATTCAACCCCGGTAAACGAAGGAGGTCGAAATCCCAGGAAGTGCTTCAGCTGTTGCTCAGCACCACGCCTCACGGGGACTTGCTCCACTCTTAGTGGCTCTGGGGCCACTTCCTGCACCGACGGTTGACCTTGCCTTCCAGGCTGGCCATTCAACGCAGCTAGAACGGCTTCTGTAACTCGCCGAACCATCTCAGCAGACGGAGGTGTAGGAGCCTCAGCAGACCCGCTACTCTCAACCACGTCACGGGGACACGACGGTCCCGCTGCACTTCGAGTGCCCTACACGAGTGCATCATACAGTTAGACGACAACACAGTCGCAACTAACAACAAAAGGAACACTCAGGTTCCAAAATCTTGCAATAATTGTTGGTTTGTTGTTACATTTTATTCCTAAGTGGACATTTTTGGGTTTATTTTACGTCTCGACGGTAGCACACACACGTGCTCACCATCCCTTAAAAGAATTCATCCACAAATTCCTTAGAAGGACACGGAACCCTAGAAGCTGATACCAGTTTGTAACATCCCCATCCGTTCGGGAGCATATAACAGAAGGTCCGGCCGGGGCCCCACGCCATATACTACAAAACAAACGGGAACGTCACCTAATTGAAATATCGAACGACTCTAAACAACGAACCTAACTCAAAGCATTCTATGCGAAAGCAAAAGAGAGAGACAAGATATATAAACCACAAAAGCCGAACCCGGGTATGTCCACTTCTATTACTTGGAATAAAATGTTTTATACAACAAAATTTAGGCACTACGGCCTTACAAATTACCAACATCGGCGCGCAGGCCGACCATACATGAAAACAAGAGAACATCAAAAAGGCCTTCAAGGGCCGCAGCAGCGCAGGGGCTTCAGCCGCTATGAGCCCGCTATGTTCCCGCTCGGTCCAGCACCTGTACAACAAACCCACCAAAAACAGTGGCAAAACAGGGCAACGGTCAGCAACGGCTGACCAAATTATAACGACCCCACCCCTTCGAGAGGGTGGCAGTTTCCCGTCCCTGCAAGAGCATCACAACATATATATATTACAGAATGAAGCGGCTGACACGGACCACAACAATTCATACATATGCATCAAACACAAACGCGGGAATGGCCTCCACGTCTCGTGCTCTCAGGCACTCTTTGGTGTACTCCACCTTCCACCACCATCCACTCTTGATGGCTTTGCCCTTCGAGGCTAAAGTCGGTGGCCCGAATACCAGGGCTCTCCCGTGCTTTAATTGTGAACATCCCGTAGTCCGAAGACTCTTTCCCATCGCTTCCCGACATGCTGTACGAGACTTACTAATCATGTGCTGCAATGGTGCGGTTTCAGGTTCGCCAAATGCCCGTTATTCACAGTTCTCGTTGTACAACACGAAAAGCGGGTATGGCGTCCCCTCAGCCCAGGTATTCTCAATTAGCCGGCTCTACGGGCCGCTAAGTCATCCACCAGGACACCCTCACAGGTCGGGCACACAGGCCTCAGGTCCTCTCAACAGGTGGGCACAACAACATCACCAGAACTCGGTCTGGGAGCTGTCGCCAGCGTTAACGCTAACGCCTGGCGACAGTGCACAGAAACCCCAATTTTGGCTTCTAGCTATGGGTGCTTCCCGGGGCACACCCCCAGGCATTGCTGCACATGCAGTAGCACTCTCACTGCCTCAGAATGCACAAAATCACCAGAACCAAGTCTGGGAGCTACCGCCCGGCGATAACGCTAACGCCGGCGGTAGTGAACAGAAACTCCATTTCTGTTTCTAACTTCGGGTGCTTCCCGGGGCACACCCCAAGGTGTTGCTGCACATGCAGTAGCACCCTATAGTCCTACGAAGCAGGCAAAAAACATCACCAATCCGGACGAACCGTCTCGGATGGGCTTCACACAGCGCGCCTACGTCCATTTCACGCATGGACTCTACATGTATGCAAGACCTGACGGGGTTAACACGAATCCACCCGTCGGAGGTCACGACCTCACCCTTTTGGGTAGCGACGTCAAAGATGCACGAAAATGGACTAACACATGTCCAAAAGAGGATAGAAAGGATCGTTACCCTTTGACGTCGCTTCGAGGCCATAGCTTGATTTTTGGCACGGTTGGAAAGGAGCGTCTTGCCCTCCTCTACGCGTAGCCACCAACGGATCGGGATTCAGTGTAGGAAACCTCCACCAAAGATGAGCTCTAGGGTTGGAAAACCCTATTCATCACCACTACCAAGCTCCTCCTTCTCACCAAAACAAAACCCTTAGTGAATAAGGAAGAGAAGAGGGGTTTCGGCCTTTTCACGCCACCTCCCGAGCTAACCAACCCAAATCCAGCCCCAAGAGTCCAAGTGCCATCAATGCCCACGATTTCGGCCGCAAAGTACAAATTTCCGATGTCGCCGGGCGGTAGCGCTATCGCTTGGCGATAGCTCTAAAGAACCGACTCCGACCAGTCAACGCCACTGCTTTGAACAGTGCATGACACGTGTCACGGTGTCGCCAGCGTTAGACTTACCGCCGTGCGACAGCCTCTCGACAGAGGCCTTCTCGACAGAACGCTATCGCCGGACGATAGCCGCTATCGCCAGCGACAGCGCTGGATTCCAGAAATCCAACTTTCTGTTTTGAGGTCTTACAACGCACGTGGAAGTTAACCGTCTTTCCTTCTCGTGTCCATAAAGATTACAGGATTCGTTCGTTGCCGCCATCGCCACCAACAGTCCTGCCCAAACTGCCCGAGGGACAAAACCCTCATATCGACAAAAATGGTAATCCGTGTGCTCCTGATCGTGCAATCGGATTCCATGTTAAGAGTCTTCTTGCCAGCAGTTGGTATCTAATTTGACTGTTTGCGCGCTCGTCACACTCTCGAGCTGAGACAATTCAATTCGACAGGTCTGTAAGAGTGTCGAGCGACCCACAACAATGCTTATAATATTTTTTCTAACTGTAGAATATCACGTGTAAATTTTGGAGCATTATTTGAAGTTTTTGATCCCTATATGTTTCTATTAAGAAAGAGTATCGTTATTTTTTGTGTAATCATTTTTAAGATCGGCTATTTTTTTTACAACATTGCTCTATATAGTTCAAAATTTTCATGTGAAACTTGCATTTTTCTTAAATTTCCTGAATAATTTGCTAATAATAAAAATGATTGTGAATAGCAGTTTGAAACATTGGTTTGCTCTTTGATGAGGTTCTCATGAAATCTATTCGAGTTAGACTAGTATTTTGAGATCGTAATCTCGACCAGATTGCCGAAAATGATGGCCTCGACCGCAAGTGCGCGCTAACCTCACGCATGCGCCCTCACGCGCCCTCTCCACGCTCTCTTTCTCTCCTCCACCGTCAGTTCACCGACGAACCTACCCGGATCACCCGGGGGCATTGTCTCCCGTTCATAATCCAGAAGGATGCAATTATCAGTGCGCGCCCAGAAACTATTAAAAGGCACTCTTGCATTCATTATCAATGGCAGAAAAAGGAGAGAAGACAGAGCTCTGAGGTTTTCCGACGAAGACTTGACTCCCTGCTCACTCTCCTGCCTAGCATTCGCTCTTACTGCTACAATGTCTGCTATAGTGAAAACTACAGTGACCGCTGTCGTGATTGCTACAGAGACTCCCACAACGATTGTTATAGAGACCGCTTCCGCAAGCATTGCTCAAGACTTTGCTTTTTCCCTCAAAATACATGTAAAAGGAGCAGTCACCTGTCACCCTCCTGAGAACGCTAACTCTTGTAGCCGCCTGCAACAAATGAATTTTGTCAGAGTGTGACATCCTGCCCAGTGATTTTTTTTCTTTTTTCGGATTTTCCACGTAAAATGTCGCGTTGTTCTGTTGTTGCTTCTCTTTTGCGCAGTTGCACGCTTGGCTCACTCTCAGGCTACGACGATCTGATTTGCTCAGTCCCTAAGAGCGATAAGCGACTCGCGATAAACGACTTGCGATAAGCGACTATTATTCAAGAGGGCGGAGATCCTCTCCATTAAACACAAATTGAGGGGAACCATTTTACTCTCCTGATCAATTCGCATTTATCTGACGGTCCAACTTTTTTTTTTCAATTGAGGGATTAAAAAAATTGAATAAGGTGAAATAGATCCCCCACATACTTTATAAATCGTTATATTAATTGCTCCGGGGCATTGAATTTGTCACCCAGTTGGTACGAATTATTATTGCAGCAAATATTATCATATTATTAACATATCATCGCTAATTTCTTATCTTCTAAGAAGTTATGCGCCATAATCCCCACCGTTCGGTCAAGATCCAATGCTTAGAAGGGCGTGGGTCCCGCCTAAGCTGGAAACCAAATATCAACCACGTGCCCATCCAAGGAAAGACTTTATGAGCCTATGACAGTTGGCTATTATTGCAAGAAGATTATCAGCCTCTCTGAGGTGAGCTCTCATAAATTCAATAGACAGGTTTGAAAAAAAAAAAACTACTCGAGCCCGTGAGCTGAGCATGAGCTCGTCCTCGCGAAATTCTGAGTTCGTTTGGTTCCCCAAACGGACGTCGCAACGACCGCGCCACACCACGCTTGCTCGCAAGAGCCACACCTGGCACCGCGCGCAGCACTACGCAAGTGCTGCCCGCAAGGCACAAAGTGTCGCGCGGCACTGCCGCGCGTGGATTTCTGCGCGGAAATTGCCGCGCAGGTCGTGCGGGAATTGTCGCGCCAACTCTGTGGCAACTGCCGCACACCAAGTCGGGCGCTAACTTGGTCAACGCCCATACGTGGCTCTCCCCAACCCCAATTGGGGAGTTGGGGAGTTGTGTGTTACAACACTCCCCAATTGGGGAGTTGTGCGTTACAGCACTCCCCAATTGGGGAGTTTTCTCCCGCTCGCCAACTGCCGTGTGGCGGCTACCGCGCGTCCCTCCCCATCCTTGGGCGCCGCACTCAACGCCTCCCTTTTCGGCACTTATAGTCGCGTCTTCGTCACCATGTCCCACACACTCTAGCGCCCGAAGCGCCTCCGCGCCCGCGGTACCTCCGCACTCGTGGCGCGCTCAGAACACGTCCGCGCTCACTGCGCGCTCAGACCACTTTCGCGCTCACGACGCGCTCAGACCACGTCCACACTCATTGCGCGCTCAGAAAATTTCAGAGCTCATTACGCGCTGAGAACACCTTCGCTCTAACTGCGGGCTCAAAACACCTCCGCGCTAACTGCTCGCTCAAAACACCTCCACACTAATTGCACGCTCAGAACACCTCCGCCCTAACTGTGAGCTCATACACGTCCACGCTCACCGCACGCTCAAAACGCCACCACGTTCGCAGCGCGCGCGACAGTTAATCTTCTTTGCTTCTTGTGTCCACAAAGATTGCAGGATTCATTCGTTGTCGTCATCGCCGCCAACTGTCCTACCCAAACTGCTCGATGGGCAAAACCATCATATCCACAAAAATGGTGATCCGTATGCTCCAGATCGGGCAATGATTCGCCCTTCAGATAGTTATGGTGGTTACAACGACGCAATTACCAAGTCGTCCCTATCAAAAACTATAAAAGGAGCTCAGAGCTCTCATTTGAGGGGACCTTGCCTTCACTGCTCGAGAGAGCTCCTTCGAATATCTTTCAGAGTTCTCTTTCGGCATTCGAAGAATCTTCGAAGATCTCCTTCAGCCTTTGAGACCTCCTCCTTCGAAGATGATATGAAGATCTCCCTTTGGCCTTTGAAGATCTTTTTCCTCTTTGAAATTCTCAATTTCTCATTCTTCTCTGCACGCACTGCAACGAGCGGTGGTCTGTCACCCTCGTGCATTCTACTATTTGTAACACTCAGTAACATAGTGTAATTTGGTCGACACTATTCCGGTCTCGTGATTTTTCACCATTTTCGGGTTTGCCACGTTAAAAAATCTTCTTGCCAGCTGTTCGTGTTTTCTGCGGCTGTTTTTGCACTTGACTCACTCTCGAGCTAAGACGGTTCAATTCGACCGGTCTATAAGAGTGTCGAGTGACCCGCAACAAGAATAATAATAAAAATGATTCAAATACAATAAATATTGATAAAAGAAAAGGTATGTTCTTCCAAATGGTGTAGAAAAAATAAAGTTTTATACTTAAATTATGAAGTGCTGTAAAACTCATTCCACAAAGCAAATAAATAATTGCCTCATGATGTCTTCGGGGTGCAACTCGGGTCAGTTCAGATCGGTTTCACCGAAAACCAAGAACCAATCCATATTGGTTCGGTTCCCTCATTTTGGAACCATAACAGACTCATATATTCAAAATCTAGAACCATACCCGAGCAAAAAATTCGGTTCGGTTCCGGTTCAGTTTTCGGTTCTACCCGATGAGATAATTATAACTATAAAATTCTTATAAAATTTATGAAAAAACTTATTTTCCTACCATTTTTTTACACAAATCTTATCGTCTTAATCATATGTTGTTTATGTTCAACAATAAATCTATGAAATATTGTTATTGTACAACCCTCATTCTCCGAGGGTGGGCCCACTCAAAGCCACGTAGGCAGAAGTCAAGGTCAAAGGGTCAGCACAGAGACCAGCAGTCCAAGACAGAAGCAGAAGAGACCCTGACGAGTATGCAGGCAATACTCGCCAGGTAGGCGAGTATCAACCAGAAGAGCTCGCCGCACACAGAAGACAGCAGAAGCCCTGGGCGAGTATTGGCCCGGCGTGTGCGAGCAACACCCAATACTCGCCAGATGGGAGACTATGACATTGTACTCGCCGAGTAACCCATAGTCGCCGGGTTGGGGGCTGGGCTATAAAAGGCCCCCCTACCCTTTGGTATTCCTATAAATAGGACCCCAGGGGTACTTAGATTGGCAGCTGGACTTGAGCTTTTGGACCCCGATTCCCGAACTCTCGAGCCCGTCACCCTTGCTTTTAGCCAAGTCGGTGCCTTCCCTGTACCAAGCTCGACCACTTTGGTTTCGGAGGGGAAGACTCTCTTGAGGTTCTGGGTACGTGGTGGGACCTCCCTACCGCAGCACCTGGGGTCCGGTTCGTTGCTCTTCTAGCTTCGTCGTCGTTGCCAGCCAAGTCATCTCGTTGGACTGCTGGGCGAGTAGCCTCCGGCTGCATCGGTCCGAATTTTGAGGTCAGGATTTTCCTGGCGCCAACACTTTGGTGCGGTGAGCGTGGACCGCAGTCAGAGAAGGAAAGTTCAGTAAGAAGGCGAGATGGTCGCAGTTGGCGACCATGAGGAGGTAGTCGGCAACCCGTCCGCAAGTGGCGAGTTCGTAACGCTAGCAGTTTTTGAAGCCTTCGCGCAGCGTATGGAGGGGACCATGCGAGCAGTGCTGCAGCCGCGCGCCGAGGTCACGACGACCTCGCCGCATCGCCCAGTTCCGTCCGAGGGAGGGAGTCCCCCCGACGAGCAGGAAAGGAGCACGTGGAGGATGAGACCGAGCGACCAAGGAGGTCGCAGTTCTACCAGCCAACCTCGCAAGGGATTCGCTTCCGCGAGCTGGGCGAGCAGGCGAGGTATCCGGATACTCGCCCATATGGCGAGTATGGAGGTGATACTCGCCAGGTTGAGGATCGTCGCCGGGCAGGAGGGAGGAGCCCCTTCTACGAGGAGATCCTTGCCGCGCCAGTGCCAGAAGGGTTCAGGGACCCCGCCTTGAATTATTATTCGGGGAAGGAGGATCCCGTCCGGCACATCCAATGGTTCGAGGATATAGTCTCTATCCGAACCATGTCGGATGCCTTTAAGTGCAGACTGTTCGCCATCACCTTCCATGCAAAGGCCTGGGACTGGTTCCACCAGTTGCCCGCCGGCTCGATTTACTGCTTTGAAGACCTGTGCCGTGGACTGACTACCCGGTTCAACACGGCCCGGAAGCTGAAGAAAGAGGCAACGACTCTGTTCTATCTGGTACAAAGGCCGGATGAGGCGTTGGGAGCCTACGTCGAGCGCTTTCAGGAGGAGGTCCTGCAGATCCAGGAGGTGGATAACAACATCCTGTTGCTGGCCTTGACGTTCGGCATAAGTTAAAGCCTCTTCAAGTTGGAGCTCAGTAGGAATCCTCCTTATTCCTATGACAACCTCATTTAGAGGGCCAACAAGTTTGTCCGAGGAGAGGCTTCCAACCCTGACTTCTTGGCCAGGCTTGCTAAGGTGACCGGGGGCGAGGAAGAAGAGAGGGACAGGATCCTTGAGAAAAGGAAGAGAGAAGAGCCCCGGAGGGCGGAGAAGAAGAAGCCGGAGCGGCGCGAGGAAAGGAGAAGAGAAGAGAAGAAGAGGGAGGAGCCCAGGAGAGAGGAAGCCAGGAGGAACGTTGAGAGGAGGCCCGTCGAGTCCCCGGAGCGTCAGGAGGAGGAAAGGCGCTATCAGGTCCCCGTCAACCGGCCACCTTGGAGGCCGGCTGGACGACACCAGCGTCGGGATCAAAGGGGAAGATCCCCAGAGAGAAGACCCTTTCGCCAGCCAGAGAGGCGTCGGGAGAGGAGGAGAGACGAAGCGATGGCGGTAGCCGGGCGTGGCCGCCGTCAAGGAAGGAAGAAGCAGCGGCAGAGGAGGCCGCAGGTAGAGGAGGTTTCCCTCTACTGTGACCTTCACCAGGTGGAGGGGCATGGCACGATGGCCTGCCCCGACTTTTGGGAAGCCCGAAGGAGGCTAGCAGCAGGAGAAGGTGGAGGGGAGCAGCGAAGGATCGAAGCCCCTGTCGAGCCGCCGGCAGTGCAAGCCGTCGCTCGAAGGAGGAATGAAGACCGGGTCGACCAAGGAGGGCGGGGAGACCTGGTTCAGGGAGGCAGAGTCGGAGTGATCCATGGGGGAGCAGGGCTGGAAGCTTCCCGCAAGGGGAGCCTCCATCAGATCTATCGCAGGAGTGTCGCCTCGACCTCTCAAGCACCACCCCCGATGGAGGAGATCACCTTTTCTGAGGAGGACATGCTAGGGAATGAGAATCCCTTCCATGATGCCCTCGTGATTCAAGCCGCAGTGGAGGACTTCACCGTTGATCGTATCCTGATCGATAATGGTAGCTCCGTAAACGTTATCTTCAAGGGGACGTTTAGCGGACTGGGAGTCGGAGCAACAAGGGTTCGAGCAACTGATGGTCCCCTCTTCGGCTTCTCCGGAGAGAAGAAGGAAGTGGAAGGAGGAGCAGACCTCCTTGTAACGCTCGGTGGCACCTCCATCAACTGTCGATTTGTTATCGTCGACGCCCCGAGCTGTTACAGGGCTATCTTTGGGAGGCCGCTTCTCAACGCCTTCAAGGCCGTCCCATCTTCCTACCATCAGTGCTTGAAGTACTGCAAGGGAGACGTCCAGGTGAGGATCAGGAGCGATCCAAGAGCTGCGCGGGAGTGCTATCTCAGTGCCGTCAACACCATCAGCTGGATGGCTGACACAGAAGAGTTCAGAAGGGTGCTGGAGAGCCCGACCAGGCTGGAGGTGGCCGAAGAAGTTGAAGAAATCGATGTACTCTCCGCAGAGGGAGTACCTGGGTTGCTGAAGATCGGTGGATCGCTAAAGACGGAGGAGAAGATCGAGATGGCGATGTGTCTGCAAAAGAACGTCGACATCTTCGCTTGGAGTGCCGCCAAGATGTCAGGAGTCAACCCTGAGGTTGCATGTCATCGCCTCAACCTGGATCCCGCGGTCCAGCCCGTCCGCCAGAAGAAGAGGAGGACCGCCACCATCCTTGCCAAGCCAATCCGGGAGGAGGTGAAAAAATTGCTCGATGCAGGCTTTGTGTCAGAGATCCAGTACCCAGGCTGGGTCTCCAATGTTGTAATGGTGAAGAAAACGGGGGGGGGGGGGGGGGGGGGGGGTAGCTGGAGAATGTGTGTTGACTTTTCCTTGATGAATAAAAGCTGCCCGAAGGATTGTTATCCCCTGCCTCGAATCGACGCGTTGGTTGATTCAGCCGTCGGTTTTTCTGTGATGAGTTTTCTTGATGTGTTTTCAGGATATCACCAGATCCGGATGCATCCCCCCGATTGCCGCAATGTCTCCTTCATCACCGATGATGGCTGCTACAGCTATAAGATGATGCCCTTCGGTTTGAAGAATGCGGGAGCCACCTACCAGCGGATGATGGACCACATCTTCAAGGGACAAAAGGGGAGGAACCTGGAAGTGTACGTGGACGACCTCTTAATCAAAAGCAAGAGCGTCCAGGAACATGTGACCGATCTGGTGGAAACCTTCGCGACGCTAAGGAAATTCAAGATGAGACTCAATCCAGCAAAGTGCGACTTCGGAGCAGGAAGAGGAAAGTTTCTGGGGCATCTCCTTATCCCGGAGGGAGTAGAGCCTAACCCTGACAAGGTTAAGGCGATCCTGGAGATGCAGTCCCCAAAAACGATGAAGCAAGTCCAACGGTTGACAGGAAGGCTGGCGGGTCTTAGCCGCTTCCTCTCAAAGGCCGGTGAGAAGTGCTCTCCATTCTTTAAAACACTCCGCAAAACTGAAAGCTTCGAGTGGTCCGAAGGATGTGAGATGGCGTTCGAAAGATTGAAGGAGCAGTTGACTCAAACACCTCTCTTTCAAAGCCCAAAGGAAGGGGAAGACCTGCTCATCTACCTGGGAGTAGGAGCAGAAGCAGTGAGTTCCGTATTGGTCCGAGAGGAAGGAAGGAAGCAGCTACCCATCTACTATGTCAGTCGGGTGTTGAAGAAGGCGGAGTTGAAATTCCCGATCCTGGAGAAGCTCGCTTTCGCCCTGGTGGTGTCGGCGTGGAAGCTCCGGCCTTACTTTCAAGCTCACTCCATTCGGGTTGTGACTGATCATCCTCTCCGAAATATCCTAGAGGGAGTGGAACATTCTGGGAGGTTAGCGAAATGGTCGGTAGAACTCAGCGAGTTCGACATTTCCTTCTCACCCCGGGTAGCGATCAAGGCCCAGGCGGTAGCAGACTTCTTGGCTGACTTCTCAATGGAAACGGAGTCAGGAGAAGAAGCTCTCTATCCGATCCCATGGAAGATGTTTGTAGACGGAGCTTCGGGCAAAAGTTCTGTGGGGGTGGGCATCGTGCTCGTCAGCCCACAGGGAACAAGGATCGAGCAAGCCGTCGAGATCCTCTTCCCCGTCACAAACAACCAAGCAGAGTACGAGGCCATAGTGGCAGGCTTGCGCCTTGCCAAGGAGTTGGGGATCCTTGACATCCGGGCTTTCACGGATTCGATGGTGGTCGCGTCGCAGATTCGAGGCGAGTTCGAGGTGCGCGACACCATCCTGTAGAAGTACTTGGTAAAGGTGAAAGGGCTGATTGGGGGCTTTCAATCCTTCTTCGTCGAGCATGTGCCGAGAGAGGAGAACTCGGCAGCAGATCGCTTAGCCAAGTATGAGCTGAGAGCTGGAGGAACTATTACCGAACTCTTCCATCCATCCATTGAAGAAGGGGAGATGATGGAGATTGAGCAACGCCCTTCATGGATGGATCCCTTCGTGGCCTTCCTAGTCAGCGGTCAGCTCCCAACAGGCGAAGGTGATCAAAGAAGATTCCGGTACAAGGCGGCGTACTATTTACTGCAAAACGGAGAGCTGTACCGCAAAACCATCTCCGGCCCCCTGGCCAGATGTGTCTCTGAAGACGAAGTACCTCGAGTGTTGGAGGAGATTCACTCGGGAGAGTGCGGAAGCCATTCTGTGACTCGCACTTTGGAGCAAAGGATCCTAAGGCAAGGTTACTTCTGGCCTACTATCCGAAAGGATGCCGAGACCTTCTCAAAGAAGTGTCAGAAGTGCCAACTCTTTGCCCCTCTTCAGTTACAGCCGGCCCAGCAGCTCCGATCAATCACCGCCCCATGGCCGTTTGCCATCTGGGGGATGGATTTGATCGGCCCTTTCCCACAAGCAAGTGGCCAGAGGAAGTTTGTTCTCGTCATGATCGACTACTTTTCTAAGTGAATCAAGGCCAAAGATTTGGCCAAGACCACCTCTCAAGTCGTGAAGAACTTCATTTGGGGAGAGATCGTCTGCCGATTTGGAATCCCTCTCGCCATCGTCACCGACAACGGTCCCCAGTTTGCCAGCCTGAAATTGGAAGATTTCTGCAGGAAGCTGGGAACCGATCTTCGATTCGCCTCCGTACACCATCCCAGGAGCAACGGTCAGGTGGAGGCCGCCAACAAGCTGATCATCAATCTGCTGAAGAAGAAAGTCGAGAACCTGAGAGGTAATTGGGCAGACCAGCTCCCCTCGGTCCTTTGGGCTTTGAGGACCACTCCTAGCTCAGCCACCGGGGAGACACTGTTCAAGCTCTCTCACGGGTCGGAAGCTCTCATTCCAGTAGAGTTCGAAGTCAGAAGCCCAAGGGTGGTATCCGCGGAAGACGGAAACGAAGAATGGCGATTGGAAAATGAGGAAGCCCAGAAGCTGTCTCTCGATTACATCGAAGAGCTCCGAGACCTGGCCTCATCTAGGCAAGAAGAGATCAAGCGCCGAATGGCTAGACATTTTGACAAAAATGTCCGCCTCAAACACTTCCAAGCAGGTGACTTGGTCCTAAAGAAAGTGGATGCGACAGGCAGGTCAGCAGCTGTCGGGAAGCTCAACCCGAACTGGGAAGGACCCTTCATCATCCAAGAAGCTCTCCTGACCGGAGGATACCGCTTGCAGAACCAGGAAGGCGAGCTGCTAGGGAACACCTGGAGCGGCGATGACCTGAAAAGGTTTTATCCCTAAGGGGAATGTACATGCCCCCTCCTTTTGTAAATTTTTTTATAAATAAAAATTTACGTCTCCCTGAAATATGGGATGAGGCAGTCCTTCCTATCTCAGAAAAGTCTTAAAAAAGAAGGCCAGTGAAGTCGATCTCCACTCTAGGTTGGGAAATGAGCCTCCGACTTAACCCCCGTAAAAACTCAGAACGGATGATGGGACAGTGCCTCGGGTGTGCGTTCCCTTAAGTCCAAGCCTCTGCAATGACGACCGAGATCAGCTCCCCCCTTGCACGTTGGCCGCGGTTCCCACCGACCGCATTTCTCGTCCGACTGAATAGATTACCAGGAGAAAAGTCTGGACGCCGACCTCCCGATTCGGCGAAGAGATGATCGATTTAACTAGCTCAGGGGACCCTTGAATAAAGGTGTCGTGCACCCTCAAGAGCTGAACACTCGCAGCGAAGCAAGCCATTTTTTCTAAAATATTGTGTCCGATCATGTGAGTTGGCGTGCTTAAGTGTGCTTGACTTCCTGCTACTTTGTTGAGCAACAGGAAGCAGGTTTGATCCACATCCAGCATCCAAGTAGGGTGGAGGCCTCGGGATGGTATGTCCCCTTGGACCTCCCCGACTACCACTCCCTGCTTGACGTCATCCTGCATCAACACTCGACACCGCAAGTTGGAAGACGAGCCTCCGACTTGACCCTCGTAAAAACCCAGAACGGATGATGGGACGGTGCCTCGGTAGTGCGTTCTCCTAATACCAAGCCTCTGCACTGACGGTCGAGATCAGCTCCCCCCTTGCACGTTGGTCGAGTTACCCTCCGACCGCATCTCTCATCCGATTGGAGAGATTACCAGGGAAAAGTCTGGAAGCCGACATTACAACTTTGGGAAAGGGCAAGACCGATTCGACCGACCGAAGAATGAAGACATTCCGGCATCCAAGTAGGATGGAGACCTCGGGATGGTGTGTCCCCTTGGACCACCCCGACCGTCATTCCTTACTTTATAACATTCTTCGTCGACATCCGGTATCCAAGTAGGATGTAGGCCTCGGGAAGAGGTGTCCCTCCTGACCTCCCCGACTGCCATTCCCCATCTCTTTCCCTCAAAAAAGTCCATTTTTATTAAAATAATTCTAATGCACTCTTCACCAGGTGCAAGGCAAGGCCTTGAGAGCATGTGTTCCTCGAGACCCTCCAAGTGCCCCTCACGACTAGACTCAAGCAGAAGGAACCATTGAAAAGGCGAGTATGAAGGTAATACTCGCCGGATAGGCGAGTATATACCTGCGAGTATACACATGCGAGCATACAGGTGCGAGTAGTCAGGAGCGTGCATTCGATCTCGCCCCGATCCGAAGAGCCTAGCGAGCACTCAATCTCGCCCCGATCTGAAGAGCCTAGCGAGCACTCAATCTCGCCTCGAGCCTAAGAGCTTAAGCGACATTTAAGACAGGAAGCAAGGCAGAAGAAACAGGTCGCCGGGCGAACAAAAAGGGTGCCCAGGCGACTAGGCGTCATCCTCGCCATCAATGTCAGCATCTGGTTCATCGCCGCCATCGTCATCATCCTCGTCCTCGGAGTCATCATCCTCGGAGTCACCAGACAGCTGGGAAGATGCTCGCAAGGGAGAGGTGGACTCCTCGGCGAGCAGCGCCGGGATGAGGTCCACCACTGTCAGCTCCATCGCCGAGTAACCCATAGTCCGAGGGTGGGCCCACTCAAAGCCACGTAGGCAGAAGTCAAGGTCAAAGGGTCAACACAGAGACCAGCAGTCCAAGACAGAAGCAGAAGAGACCCTGGCGAGTATGCAGGCAATACTCGCCAGGTAGGCGAGTATCAACTAGAAGAGCTCGCCGCACACAGAAGACAGCAGAAGCACTGGGCGAGTATTGGCCCGGCGTGTGCGAGCAACACCCAATACTCGCCAGATGGGCGACTATGGCATGGTACTCGCCGAGTAACCCATAGTCGCCGGGTTGGGGGCTGGGCTATAAAAGGCCCCCCCTACCCTTTGGTTTTCCTATAAATAGGACCCCATGGGTACTTGGATTGACACCTGGACTTGAGCTTTTGGAACCCGATTCCCGAACTCTCGAGCCCGTCACCCTTGCTTTTAGCCAAGTCGGTGCCTTCCCTGTACCAAGCTCGGCCACTTTGGTTTCGGAGGGGAAGACTCTCTTGAGCTTCTGGGTACGTGGTGGGACCTCCCTACCGCAGCACCTGGGGTCCGGTTCGTTGCTCTTCTAGCTTCGTCGTCGTTGCCAGCCAAGTCATCTTGTTAGACTGCTGGGCGAGTAGCCTCCGGCTGCATCAGTCCAAATTTTGAGGTCAGGATTTTCCTGGCGCCAACAGTTATAAACATAAATTTTGTTGTATTATATAGTATAAACCAAATAATATTATTTTACTTTAATTAATATTTATGAAACAAGTATTAAACATTCGATTCTCAAGTCGGTTCTCGGGTACCCAATCGGAAGAATCGAGAACCGACCCAAAAGTTCATTTCTTGTCTTTTCGAGAACCATACCCGAACCGAGAACCATTAGAACCATCTTGAATTGATCAGTTTGGTTCCGAGTCGGTTTTCGATTCTCCGGTTCTTTTTGCACACCCCTAGGTGATGGGGAAATAGAGCAGGTGGAGGTTGCAATCATTGACAGATTGCAGAAGCAATTGATTGCGATCCAGAGTTAGTTGTAGTTTTTCTTTATTTTAGGCTTTGTTTGTTTAAGCTTTTTTTCTTCATTGTGTTTGAATACTTTTCACTTGAAACCACCGATCCGTCCAAACTTCATATTATATCTAATTTTAATTGTAGGGAGGGAGCTCCATTCAAGAACTTTGTTTTATCCCCGTCTCCAACCACTCCATCTACAACCGTCTCCACTCACCCAACAGACAATTAATCAATGGATCGTGCAGGTTATCAGGCTTACAAAAAGCACATGCAGGTCTAACCCGAACATGTGCCAGTATTTGCCACAGGCAGCGCAACTTACAATGAAAATGCACGACAAGCTTAACGTACGCGAACTTACATACAAAATCTAGAATTGGCATAGCCTTCAAGTTTCAATTTTTCATTATTGTTCGAAGCATTGGTCCAAGAGTCCTAAACAAGGTGCTGATTTGATTATCTTTTATTCCTTGTATAGTTTCACCAAAAAAAACATTGAGGTATAAATATTTTCCAAATAATATGATCAATTGTTAACAATAATATATCGTACACTAACAAATATCAAAGTTTGGTAATTTTCCTTTTTTAATTAGCATACAACTTTCTAAGTTCATATGCTATGATGCTAAGTGTTTTATATTCCTCGATGATTTTATCATTACTAAGATTTACACTTTCATTATAGAAATTGTTAGGGAAAATTCTTTTGTGATTTGATTTATCAGGTTATTAAAGTGATATAAGAAAATGCCCTTATGCATAGATGCATATTTTCTTTAGTCTAAAGTTCAGAAATATTCAGAATGACCAAGCAGAGAATCAGTGCTCTCAAAGAATTTAGAGTATGGTTAAGTAAATGATCTTACTTTGGGAAGATGTCAACTTACGTAGAGAAGTATACACTAAAGATGTCAACATAGGTCGAGAACTATGCAAGAAGATGTCGACATACGTCCAGAAGCATACTTCTATGTGCCGATATCTTTTTATGGAGAAGTCAAAGCATATCTATAAATGCATACTTTGAGATATACTTGTTGTATATATGTCTCATCTTATGTCAAAAAGACATCAAAGTTTAAGAAGCCTTGTGTCGACTTCCATACAGAATAATTCTGAATGAAATTTGAACAGATTAATGCAGCGATTCAGATTTAATCATGATGGTTAAAGATCTAATTAAGGAAGGTCTCCTCTCTGATTGAATCACATCTGACAAGAGATTTATTTTGCAGCTTATATATACACTTATTCCAATTCTAAATGCAGTACACAATATAGCAGACAGAATATAGATGCAATTGTAAGGAAGCCGTCTCTCTCTCTCTCTCTCTCTCTCTCTATATATATATATATCTCTCTCGTATCCTTTTTCTTCTTCCTCAAAAAGTTCCGAGAGAAGAATAATAGTCGACAAGATTATCTTCTCTAGATTTAGAGACTGATTACTTGGAATGAATCAAAAGGTTTTATTAAAAATTATTCCTTAATAGATTCAATCCTTTCTCTATTGAATCAGATATCCCAGGAGGAATCGACTACAAATTCTGCCACAACACAATCCACACAGTGTTTTCAAAGAGCCAATTTCTCAGAGATTGATGAAGGGGACAACATATATTTTCAACATTAAGTTTCTGATAGAGTTTTGAGAATCTCTCTCTTAAAAAAATTCAGTGGTTTAAAATCTACCTATCAAAAGGATCTTGGAGTGGTTTTGAGTCAACCTTCTGAAAATGCTCTCAGATTGGTTTAGCCACCATATCAATAGGCTTCTGTTGGAGATACCTTATGAAAATCTCATTTGGTTCTTAGAGTCATCTTAACAAAAGATTCATATGTAACTGATTTCAAGAGTCTCCTTATTAAAAGACTCAACACTATCTACCTACCAAGGGGTTGAAGAGGGGAAGTACCCAAATTTGGGGAATCTCTATAAAACTCTCAGTGTCTTCTGGATTGCATAGATCTTTATAGTTTTATTTGGTTATTACTTTACTCTATACTTTCTACTGCAAAAGCAAACAAATCAATATGTGGCATATGTTGTAAATGATTAAAAGATAGATAGAATTTTAAATACTCTATTCACCCTCTCTAGCGTAATTTTTAGCATCTTACCCTACCTTTTAATTGGTATCGGAGAGAGGTTAATCATAAAAAGGTAACACCTTGATCAAGATCCAAGGGTATTAAGAATTACTTGTCAAATTTCTAATTTTAATCATGAGCTCTACATAGAATTGAGACTATTTGTCCACCAGACCTTCTGTCTATAATCTAGAAAAATTAGATTATGGAAATCCATAATAATATTATATATGAACTTCATTAATGAAGATAACTTTGATTCAATTACTGTAGATCTAGTTAGTCTTACTTGGATTGATCAAGATGGAAAAATAGTGCAAATTACGAAAGCTGATGTATCAGAAAAGGAAAAAAGGCAATGGCATGTGATGCCAAAGATATGAACATTCTGGTGTCAATAATGCCAGATGACATATTCCAAAAGGTTGTTGATTGATAATAAACAAAAGAAAATGAGACTCAATGATATGCATAATTGAAGGAAGTTCTGATGAAAGAAAGAACAAGAGATCATCTCTGATCTCTCCATATGAAAACTTCATAAGGATCCCTGAAAAGGTTTGTGGCAGACATATACCAGAGGTTCAGTTTCATTGTCAATGAGCTTAGAAGCCTTGACAAGAATATCTCTATCATAAAGATAAATAATAAACTTCTGATGTGCTTCCCAAGCTCATAGGATGCAAGAATTTAAGCAATAAGAGAAGCCATGTATCAAAAATAAATCACCACAGATGCTCTCCTGGCAAGCTGAAATCATATGAACTACTTCTTAAAAAAGAGCTGAAGGTGAAGCAAAGGAGAAAAACTCTTCTTCTTCCAAAGAAAGGTCTATAACACTCATAGCTGTTGATGAAGAAAGTCAGACTATGGATAGTAAGTTAATGAGTCTTATAGCTAGAAGATTTAAGAAATGGATCAAGTCTGACGATTATAGGAGGAAGGAAAGAAGCAACACAAGGCCAAGGTATGATAAAACTCCATCTAAGGAGATTATTTGTCTTTCATGTAGAAAACCTGGGCACATTGCACCTGAGTGTACCGATCTTATTAAGGCAAAGTCTAAAAGAAGGAGAAATATCATAAGAAGAAATATGATCATAATAATAAGAAGGGAAAATGATTCATAACAGAGATCCAGAGTGATACTACAGAAAATTCATCCAACTCTAATGAAGATAAGAGCAAAGCAGAAGAAATCTGCATGATGGCTCTGGAAATTACTGAAGAAGAAAATGATCTTCTTAATGAAGATAGTGAGGTAGCCTATTTTGAAAATCTTGATTATTCATCTAAAGATTTTAAAATAGCATTCAAAGGTTTCTGCCAAGACCAAATAGTTGCAGAAAATCAAACAAAAATTCTCAGAAAAGAGATAATGAGTCTTACTCAGAATTTGAAAGAAGAAAATGAATATGTTAAATATTATGAACTAAGAGTTCAAAATGATTGGTTGAGAGATGAAATTAATTCTATAAAATTAGAGAATGAAAATTTGAAAGTTGAACTTAACAAGACTAAACACTTTGAGGATTGTTTGAATGGGAGAAGTCAACAACTTAAGGCAATTTTAGAGAACCTCTCAGTTAGGTTTAAAAATCTTGATCTAGGTGCTGACTCTCCTCAAATATCTAATTCTCCCAGCATACCAGCCTGGAAAAATCCTGTAAAATTTATTAGTACTAAAGGAAAAGAACAAGTAAATCCGCTAGTTGATATTTCTTTTACATTAAAAGATGTTAGAAGGAAAGCTCCTCAATATAGGAATAATGAACCAACAATTTATATACAAACAACTTTAGTTCCTCCAGACCAAAGAGGAATCCTGGGAAAAGCTCTCATAAACAAAGATAATAGTCAGCCAAATTACTTTAATAGATCTCAATATAAGTTAAGTTTATCTCGACGTACATCGAGATATACATCTCATGTGTCCACTAGTAGTCGACGTATGGTTGATTCAGAGCAAATATACAAAGTGCAATGATCGTTTACCAGAGTTCTTCCCTCTTTTGCTAAGGTTAATAAGAAAAACATGAATAATAAATATGAGTGTTTTTGTTGTCATAAAGTTGGTCACTTTATGAAATATTGCTGGTATAATCTACCAGCAACCTCCCATTCTAAGGGGTACAAGGATATACCTTTTTATTCCTATATCACCCCATACAATGGAAGAATTAAACACAAGGTAGCCTGGGTTCCACCTAACTTATAATTATTTTACAGGAAAGGAACTGTCTAGACATAAACCAGCTGTGGTACTTGTACAATGGCTGCTCCAAACATATGTCTGGAGACAAGCATTTGTTGGAAAGCTATATGGTAATTCCTGGACCTAAGGTAATGTTTGGTGACTCCAACTATGGTAAAACCCAAGGCTATGGGAGGATCATGGTTGGGTCAATAACATTTGACAAGGTAGCTCATGTTGATGGGTAGAATCACAACTTAATTATCATAAGCCTGCAGTGTGACAATGAATACAAGGTAGTATTCAATTACACCCAATGTCAAATTATTTCATCAATTATATGTGGTATAGATCTTTCTGGTAATATGAAAGAGAATGTTTATATAGTAGATTTTCCATCTAACCAAAATAAACTCTGCTTATTTAATTCTAATATAAGCAATGTTGAGTTGTGGCATAAATGACTAGGACATTTGAATCTAAAAACAATGTCTAAAATCTATAAGGATAACTTTATTAGAGGTCTTCCATAAGGTAGATATGTTAAAGAAAAACCATGCAGAGCTTGCCAATTGGGTAAGCAAACAAGAGCATCATTTTAGAGAGCAAATAAAAATGACTCTTTTAGAATCCTATATTTTCTACATATGGATCTATTTGGACCCATTGTTGTCCATAGCTTGGGAGGTAAGTCATACTCATTAGTTATTGTGGATGACTTTTCTAGATTCATTTGGGTGTTCTTTTTGATAACTAAGTCCGACTCCTTCAATATTCTCTCAAGTTTCATTAAACAAATCCAAAATGAACTGAATACTTCATTTGTAATGATCAAAAGTGACCATGGTACTGAGTTTGAGTTTCATAGGATGTTTGAATTTTGTGAGAATGAAGGGACCAGAAATAGCTTCTTAGCTCCTAGAACTCCACAATAAAATGGAGTTGCTGAGAGAAAGAATAGAACACCGATTGAATCAGGTTGAACATTATTAGTTGAGACTAACTTGCATATGTCATTTTGGGTAGAGACATTTAATACATCTAGCTATGTTATCAATAGAAGTCTCATTCATAAATCTGAGGGTAAGACCCCTTATGAGATTTTGAAAGGCAAAACTTAAAATATATCATATTTTAAGATATTTGGATGTGTTTGTTATATTTCTGAGAATGGTAAAAACTATCTTGCTAAATTTGATAATTGATGTTGGAATCTTCATTGGATAGTCTACATCTAGCAATGCCACTATATGATATAATAATAGAACATTAAAAATAATAGAAACAATGCATGCAATTTTGATGAAATTAACATGCTATGTGAAGGAAAAAATACCTCCACACTCATATTTTTACTGATAATGGAATTAACAAATCAGATGGAAGAATTGGCTGTGGATCAAGTTGGTCCAAGCTCCTCAAACTCTTCTATTCAATTTGAATTAATTCCAAAGATTGTTGAGCATTACCAGAAAGAAAATGATGATGAAGATGTTGTTCAGATAATGATGAAGAAATTCAGAATGAAGCTACTAAAGTTGTCCATGTGGATATTTCTATTCCTCAACAAGAGGAGGCAAAAACTCTCCCACTAGAGCTTGTCACTCTTAGGGATCACCCCACTTCATAAATCATTAGGGATATCTCTATGATTGTGCAAACTAGGAGCAAACTATCCAATGAGATGATGTTCATTGTTTCCTTTCTCAAGTTGAGCCCAAAAAGTTTGAAGATGCAAATAATGATCCACACTGGATTGTTGTTATGCAAGAAGAACTTTCTCAATTTGACAGGAGAAATGTATGGACTGTTGGAGCTTGTGTTCCACATCTCTTAGTTTGAGAATAACAAATCACAATATGTATTTGATCTTGCTTGTGTTTAGAGTGTGCATGTACTATAGTTAATGAACATGATGCTGATTTATAATGATTCTCTGAAACAAGAGTTAACACCCCGCGTTAGTAGTTAACGCCCTGCGTTAACGTCTCATCGATAAGGGATGTCGTCGATAGGAGATATCATCGAGATGCAGTACTGTCAAGTACCAAGAGACAACGCCAGCGTTGACTCTTAACACCCGCATTGAGTCCACGAAACTACCACTATCCCGATGGTTGCACGAGCTCAGCCATGATAGTGCACGTTCACAAAGGCTGGCGTTAACTATTATCGCCGCGCGTTAGCTTCCGTGCCTATTTAAAGAATTGATTTCATTTGATCAATTTAGATGCAATCCAAGCCTTCATTCTATACTTCAGAGAGATCATTTCATCCCGAATTCAGAGAGAACTCCCAACACCAATATTGAGGAACAAGAGTGAGAAGGAGAGTTCCAACGACAAATTTGAAGAAGGATGCTCGCTTCAACTCTGACGTGGTCATGGCGTATCTTCAACATCTCCTTCAGCGCTCTTCAATCTAGGGAGTCTTTTTTTACTTTATCTATTCATTTTTCTTGTAACGGTAGTAAATTCGCCGCCTTGTGTGTAGCGACTAGGCCGGGTTTGGTTTAGGGCGAAATTCCCCACCTTGTGCGTGACGACTATGTCTAGGGTAGATCTAGGGGGTGGCTAGATGACTTATCGGGGGAAAGATAGGCTATAGCCAACCGGTCCTTGGGAGAAGGACCGGTGAAGAAAAAAAAGTGATTTTTAAGCTGTCGCCTCTAATCTCAAGCGTTATTGAAATTTTATCCTTGTAATCATTTTTGTGAAATATAAAATTCTTTTTCATTATATCTAATTTTTCTGGAATTGTATTTCATAAAGAAAATCATTTTGAATATTTCTGTAAAAAAATTTTCTGGAGAGATAACGCCCGACGTTGACTCTTAACGCCAGGCGTTAGCGACAGAGCCAAAAAGTTTTTCTGTTATTTAAAATCTGTCAATTTATCTCAAAAACAGTAAACCCCTTATTCACCCCCTCTTAAGGCGCCCTCATATCCAACACTTGGTATTAGAGCAAGGTTATTCCAAAACGGTTTCACAACCGGGAATAATGGCGCAACATGATCATGCTTTCGTTGAGGGTCAAGGAATTAGTAGACCTCCTCTATTTACCGGGACTGATTATAACTATTGGAAAACAAGAATGCGTTGTTTCTTAATTGCTTTAGATAATAATGTGTGGGGTATGGTTGAACAAAGTTACTCTCCACCAACAATTATTGTTGGAGAAATTACTATGGAAAAACCAAGGGGCAGATGGGATGATAATGACAAGTTAGATGAAAAAATAACGCTAAAGCTATGAATGCTTTATTTTGTGCTTTAGATAGAACGAAACTTAATAGAATTTGTGCTTGCGAAACTGCTTATGATATATGGAATTTATTAGAACTCACTCATGAAGGTACTTCGCAGGTCAAGGATTCAAAGCTTTTCCAACTTGAATCCGAATACGAGAAATTCCGGATGGAGGCGGATGAAGACATTGATTCAATGTACACAAGATTTACCAAGATCGTCAATAACTCAAAAGTACTTGGAAAAGTGTTCTGCAACGACGACTTGGTGAGAAAAATTCTACGGTCTCTCCCTCCAAAGTTTAATCCAAAGGTGACGGCTATCTCGGAGTCGCACAATTTAAAGAAGCTCCAAGTTGAGAGCCTCATTGGGAACCTCAAGACCCATGAGGTTGAACTCAAGATTCAATAACAAGAGTACAACTTGGAGCCAAAGAAGAAGGCCTTAACATTGAAGTCAAAGAAGGAGGTTGACGGAGATGATGATGAAGAGGACGAGGAGAGCCTCTTTGTGAAGAAGTTCAGAAGGTTCATGAAGAATCCAGAAAGGAGAAACACCTTTTAGAAATACTTCATCAAGAAGGGATCTTCATCGAAGAAAGGAAGAGGCAGCGACGAGGATGATGATAAGCGACCACCACCGGAGTGATATCATTGTAGAAAGACCAGACACATCCGGAGCCAGTGCCCGAAATATCTGAAAGAGCGTAAAGAAAAGCGCCAGATGGGAAAAGAGAAGAAGAAGGTCCTAAAAGCAGCTACATGGGATGACTCCTCCTCTGAGGAGTCATGTAGCTCATCCACTAGCGATGAAGAAGAGGCAAATATGTGCCTTATGGGAAAAAGTAACAAGACATCCGAGGATGAAAGTAGTGTCCAAAGCGACACTGAGGTAACTCTCCCTACTACTTATGATGATTTATATATTGAATATTTACAAACATGCAAATTTTTTGATAAAAGTTTAAAAGATATTGATCTTCAAAATTTTGAAAATAAACTTTTATTAAAAGAAAACAAAAAATTATCTAAACAATTAGGGAAAGAAAAGGTATCTTGCCAAAAGTGCAATCACTCCTTGGCAAAAGTGAAAGAACTTGAAGAAGCTCTTTTTAAATCCCAATTCAATATTGAAATTCTTACTAAGGAGAAGGGGGATTTAGAAAGAACTTTAACAACCTCTCTTTCTCAAATAGAGGAAGGAAAGAAGAGTTTTGTGAATCAGTGCGTTATATTGGTAACAGAAAACACCGCTCTCAAAGCTCGTATTCATGATTTAAATATTGCTATTCAGAAGTTTGGAGTTGGGCAAAAATCTCTGGACATGATCTTGGCCAACCAATGCCATGGAAGTGCCAAATATGACCTTGGATATGGTTCTGGAAGCTATCGCCAGGCGTTAACACCTAACGCCAGCGTTAGCTATAATTCTAGAAACATTAATTCTATTAATAATAAATTCAAAAATTCAAATGTTACCTCATTTTCCAGCAAGAGTTTATCCAAAACTCCAAAAAGGGTCTCATCCCCTTTTATATTGTGTGCCAAATGTCATTTATTTGGACACACCTCAAACTCTTGTAGGAAAAAGGGTCGTAGTGCTATAAAGCAAATATGGGTGCCTATGGTTTCCACCTATTCTATGGGAGGAACCTCTTGGGTATCTGGATCTGTACTATTATCTCCTTTTTAGGTATGTTGGCAGGCTAAGGACAAAAAGGATGTGTGGTATTTGGACTCGGGATGCTCCAAACACATGATGAGAAACAAAGCAAAGTTCCTTAGCCTTGAGATGAAGAAAGGAGGGATGTTGACATTTGGTGACAATGGAAAATGAAGGATCATGGGCATCAACACAGTGGGTAACGATTCTTTTTCAATCTCTAATGTTTTGTAGATGGCTTAAAACATAATTTAATATCAATTAGTCAATTATGTGATATAGACTTAAATGTATTATTTGAATCAGCTACAAATCTTTGCAAAATTTTAAATTTTAAAAGAAATGATGTCGTACTCACCGCACCTAGAATGCATAATGTTTATATGATTACTTTTAATGATCCTTCAAATTCTTCTTTAAGATGTTTTATTTCTAAAAAGGAAGAATTAGAACTTTGGCATAGACGTCTTGGTCACTCTAGCACCAAACTTATTTGGAAATTATCAAAAGATAAATTACTTAAAGGTTTACCTATGCTTAATGGTAATTTATCTTCTCTTCGTACGCCTTGCCAAAAAGGAAAGTTTTCAAAAAATTCATTTAAAAGCAAAAATGTAATTTCTACTTCTAGACCACTTCAATTAATTCATATGGATCTATTTGGACCGGTTAGCACTTCAAGTCTAGGTGGTAGAAAATATACTTTTGTAATAATTGATGATTATTCTAGATTTTGTTGGACTTTATTTCTATCTTCCAAATTCAATGCATTTCTTGAATTTACAAAACTATGCATTCGTATTCAAAACGAACTTGATTTAAAAATTAAATGCATACGCTCGGATCATGGAGGAGAATTTGAAAATGATAAATTTTCTTCTTTTTGTAATGATTTAGCAATTAAACATGAATTTTCCGCTCCTCGCACCCCACAACAAAATGGTGTAGTGGAGAGGAAAAATAGAACCCTTCAAGATCTAGCACGCACTACGCTTTATGAATATGGGTTGCCTAAATCATTTTGATCTGAAGCGGTTAATACATCTTGTTATATCATTAATCGTGTCATGCTTCGATCTATTTTAAAATTGACACCTTATGAGCTTTACTTTAAAAGAAAACCTACTGTATCTTATTTTCATGTCTTTGGTTGTAAGCGTTTTATTTTAAACACTAGAGATGCACTATGAAAATTTGATGAAAAATGTGATGTGGGAATTTTCATTGGGTACTCTTCAACTAGTAAGGCTTATAGAATTTATAATAAACGAACTAAAATAGTTGAAGAGTCTATACATGTAAGGTTTGATGAGTTCGTTCCTTGTGCAGATACTAATCATACAGGAAACGAAGATGAACCCCTTTCCCCTTTGGAGCATGAGGATGATGAATCACTTGGAGAAAAAGAAGAAGAAAAAGAGGAAAAAGAAGATGAAATAGTATAATCAGAGCTGTCACGGTTCCGGTTCGGTTCCGATTTTACTAAAACTGTGAACCGAACCACTAAGGTAACAGTTCTTCAAATTAGAACCAAAACATATTTGGTTTGACCGGTTCCGGTTCTGGTTCCGGTTCTAGCATAATTTTTGGAACCGTCGTGTTAACGGTTCTGGTTACGGTTCAACAAGAACCAAAACCAAACCGGCCACTAACGTTTCGCTCCGGTTCTATGCGGTTCGGTCTGGTTCCAACTAGAATTAAAATTAACCAAACTTAGCGAAATGAACGGGGGAGGTCAAAAATAAAAAAACCAGAGGGAAAAAGTATACCCGCGCGCTCGTTTTTTTTGCAAGTGGAACTTCGAAGTCTGAGGCCCGGGCGCAGGAATTTTGCGTTACACCAAGAGGGATACTTTTTGTATAATATATAGTAAGTCATACTGAAAGTTAAAAACTGAAACCACAAAACTACAAAATTGCAACAGACCGCGCCGATTTTACAAATTCAAAGATCACGATCGTGTAATGCTGATGCAATAATGTTCATGTTGCTGAAGACCACGACTCAACATAGGGTAAAGAAATTTGAATTGTTGCTCTTTAAATCTTATTTTACAATTAAAGTTTTGCTTGAATAATATATTAGTTAATTCAATTTGAATAGATTATCAGTTATAATTAGATTTGTCTTTCATGATTACTATTAAATATTAATTATATATTCGCTATATTTTTAAAACAAAATAATTCAGAATAATATATGAGTAAAATTCAAAATACATTATATGTCCGTATAAAAACAAAAAATACACAGCAAAAACCGACTCCAAATCGCACCAATATCAAACCACACAGCACGGTTTTGGTGCGATGCAATTTTGTTCAGTTCAAAACCAACTCTCTTTGTTGCGATTGCGATTTGGGTTCAAATCGCACTAGTTTCACTCATAATAGTAAGTATAGATAAATTAAAAAATAACAATATAATAATAATAATAATAATAATAATAATAATAATAATAAACGGGTTGCGATTCGGTTCTGCTTCGGTCCGGTTCGGATCGGTTCTAAAAATCTTTAAACTGCTTGAGACTTGTATATTGCGGTTCCAGTTCGGGTTCCGGTCTGGATAATAAAATGAAAGAACCACACCCGGACCAATGTTGTTGACGATTCTAAAATTCAAACTGGAACCCAAATAATTTGCGAACGATTCGGTCTGGTTCTTTGCGGTTCCTGTTTGGTTCCGGTTTGATTTACGGTTTTCGGTTTTAAGTGACAGCTTTAAGTATAATATGTTCCTCCAAGCGTGTTGCAGTTTACTAAGGATCATCCAAAGGAGCTTGTGATTGGAGAACCATCGAAAGGGGTAAGTACTCATTCTTCTTTACATGAGTTTTTTTCCAACCTTTGTTTTGTATCCAAAATAGAACAAAAAAAATGTTTCAACCGCTTTAATTATGTTTTTTTGGTTTTTAGCTATGAATGATGAATTAAATTAATTTGAACGGAATACGATTTGGAATTTAGTAGAGAGGCCATCTAATCATCCAGTTATAGGAATTAAATGGATTTTCAAAAATAAACTAGATGGCGACTCTAGTATAACAAAGAATAAAGCTAGACTAGTTTCACAAGGATATTCACAAATCGCAGGGGTAGATTTTGATGAAACTTTTGTAGCAGTTGCTCGCCTAGAATCAATTAGAATATTTCTTGAATTTGCGAGTTTTAAAAGATTTAAACTATTTTAAATGGATGTTAAAAGTGCATTTTTAAATGTGATTATAAAAGAAGAAGTTTATGTAGAACAACCCCCCAGTTTTGTGAGTGAAAGATTTCCAAACCATGTGTATAAATTAGAGAAAGCGCTTTATGGATTGAAGCAAGCGACACGTGCTTGGTTTGATAGATTGACATTATTTTTGATAAAGCACGATTATAAAATGGGAAGTGCGGATAATACACTCTTCATTAAGCATGTAGATAATGATTTGATTATATTATAAATTTATGTTGATGATATCATTTTTTGGAGTCACTAATGAAGAGTTATGTAATGAAGTAAGTTTAGTGATGAAAAATGAAATTGAAATGAGCTTGGTAGGAGAACTCACTTATTTTCTATGATTTCAAATCTCACAAAAACAAGATGGTATATTTATTTGTCAACCTAAATATGTTCACGATATTCTTAAAATATTAGGATTTGAAAACCTAAAACAAGTTAATACACCAATGAGTGCATCACTAAAATTAGGAAAAGATGAAGCCGGTATTTCTATTGATCAAACATTATATAGAGGAATGATAGGCTCATTGCTTTATTTAAGCGCATCTAGACCCGATATTATGTTTTTCGTTTGTTTATGTGCTAGATTTCAAGTCAACCCAAAAGGATCATATTTGAAAGTGGTTAAACCTATTTTAGATATCTAATCGAAACATCTAGATTAGGCTTATGGTATCCTCTTAATGATTGTTTTATTTTACATAGTTTTTCTGATTCAGACTATGCGGGATGTTCATTAGATCGTAAGAGCACTAGTGGCACGCGCCATTTTATAGGCCCTTCACTCATATCATGGTCAAGTAGGAAACAGAATTCTGTGGCCCTCTCCACCACCGAGGTCGAATATATCGCACTAGGTAGTTGTTGTGCACAAGCCTTGTGGATGACCCAAATATTAGAAGACTTTGGTGTTCATCTAAATAACATAAAATTAAAGTGTGACAACAAGAGTGCTATAGATCTCACAAACAATCCCATGCATCACTCTAGATCAAAACATATAGATGTCCGACATAATTCTATTAGAGATCATATTAAAAAGGAATATGTTAAAATTAGCTTTATAGGAACTGAATCACAACTTGCCAGCATTTTTACCAAACCTCTACCCGATGCACATTTTCACATGCTTAGGTTAGAACTAGGTGTCTTAGAAATGTCTCCTTAAACCCAATAAAAGCTATCAAAATTGTCTTATATTTTAGTTTGCATTTAAAAAAAAAATGTGAAAACACTTTCAAAACCACCAAAAACATGTTAAAAGAGCCTTCAAATCAACTCCATAATGTCTAAAATTTCAATTGTAAGAAGGTCTCTTTCCCATACAAATGAATCATGAAAAAGATTTTTCAAAAAGTCAAAATTCAGTGTTCTGTCTCAGCATTAAGAAGCTAACGCATGGCGTTAGCTCCTTTGCTCCATTTTTTGTGTGTTTTGAATAATTTCTGGTATTATTTTAATGTTTTGTGTGTGTTTTATTTCTCTGTTTGTAAAAAGCTTTCTATTTTTTTATTTCCTTTAAAACAAAATTTTATTTCTTTTCAAAAAAATATGTATTTTCTCATGCGTTATTATGGGTGTATCTCTCTGGCATAGAATTGTTGGATCCTGTGGCGCCCTTAGAGGGGGGGGGGGGGGTGAATAAGGGTGTGTTTAAATTTGTAATTTTTACTTAATAATTTTAAGACAATTTTACTTTAATAAAAAGTTTCTTAAAAATTAATTTTAAAAACAAAGCAATTTTTGTATAACACCAAGCACAAATTTCTAAGATAAAAATTTAAGCAAACCAATTTGCGATTAGTGAGAAGATCATCATTTTATTTATCATGAAATTTGCATACAAATAAAAATGATCTTAACAATGCTTAAGATCAAGGCACAATGATAATATGTAAATACAATATTTTTGATTTACCAATCCTTCTCACAAGGATCGGAAGGCTATCGCTTGTCTTTCCCAAGACAAAGCCCAAGCCTATCCTCTAGATCTTCCCAAGATCTAGACGTAGCACACAAGGCCACGATTTCCCACCAAGCCACGCAAGGACTTGGACGCTCCGCACAAGGAAGCGCTTTTCCCCTAAGTCGCGCAAGGACTTAGACGCCGCACGCAAGACGACGATTTCTTCCCCAATACAAAATGAAATATGAGTAAATGAAATACAATATGAAAAAGTCAACTCCCTAGAAATTCAGATCTCTGAATGGATTGTTGAAGCCTTGAGATGATCGTTGATGGAGTAGCGCGCCCGATCTCGTCTTCAATCTTCAATCCTTCTTTGCACAATTAGGAGTTGAGGAGGTTCTGGAGCTCTCTGGTTTGTATGCACTCAGGTAGGGACTGGAAATCTCCAAAGCTTGGAATGCACGAACCAAAGGCACCATTTTATAGACTTTCACTGTCGCCTGGGCGACAGTCACTGTCGGAAATTTCCGACAGCGCCAAACTGCCTCGGTCGTGCCATCGAGCCGTCGTGTGGGCAGTTGCTGGAATCGTGGAGCTGTCGCTGGGGCGACATCGATGTCGGAATTCCGATAGCGCAAAACCGTCGGTCGTGGGTGAAGTCGTGGGCAGTTGATGTAACCGCTGAGCTGTCGCCTGGGCGACATCGCTGTCGGATTTCCGACAGCTCAATACTGCCGATTGCTGTTCTAACCGCTGAGCTGTCGCCTGGGCGACAGTGGGTGTCGGAATTTTCCGACAGTGAAAATTTCCCACAATCAATTTTTGCTCCAAGAGAATTGTGAACATTGCATACCTGTTATCTGCACACCATTAACAAAAATAGGATCAAATACAAACGGGACTTTGTTATTATCAAACCGGAGGAGTGCGAAACGCATGCTCCAACAATCTCCCCCTTTTGATAATAACAAATCCGTATAAAAAGTAAATCATGTCTATTTAGATTGTTGATTTTAACCTTTGGTGTGTACACAAAATTAACATTATATATATTCCTTGAAAAATAAATAATCTATCTCGAGATGAAAGCTCCTTCTAATTGAATGCTCCCCCTACATATATGCTCCCCCTAAAGATATGCTCCCCCTAAGTATATGATGTATTGTGTAGGTGGAATAGATGGTTGATTTTTCTTTTTAATTTCTTTTTATACTTGTGAATTCTCCCCCTTTTGGTATTAGCAAAAGTGAATATTAGAGTAGATAATAGTTCGAAAGGGAAGATACATAGGTTATAGAAAGATAGAGTAAGCGGAAGCAATTTTTGGGAAGGATAGAAGTCCTTTAAATAATAGGAATATGCCATAGTATGAACAAGCTCATGAAGGGACGGTATAGCCATATGAAGTAATGAAAGAAAATAACTTGAACATGAGTAAGATCATTAGAAAGTATCATAGAAAGACACAATAGTGTATAGATATATGGAATATTTTCGGTCCAATTCTCATGAGAGGAATGTTTATATAACATAATGATGTGTACATGTGATACTTAGATCAAACATATGAAGTCATTTAATTTACATGATCATTAAAATGTTGAACATAATAAAAGCTTATAAAGGCAACTTCGACTTTGAAGATATAGCACAAGCTGAATAGAAAAACCATTTTCTTTTGCTCAAGTTACTTTGCAATTCTTTCCAAGGTGCTTAACCTCACAATGCTCATTAAGACTTATCAGGAGGGTAAGTAGTGCTTGGTGGAGTATCCTTGTCTTTATTTTATAATTTTTTTTTTGAGATCACAGATGTGATATCGTAATTTTGATATATTGATAATATTTTTTTTGAGGATCTCCGAATTCACTTGAATCGCAAAAGATGGTGTATATTTTGTTGTGCTAACAAATCAAGGGTGAAAGTTGTTTTTAAGAAGTGCTATTTGATTATGTTAAAGCAAATATGATCCATGTATATATTAAATAAAATCAGTGTATTGATCAAAAGAGGTGAACGTGATGGCTCATTATGATAGATAAACAATTTCTCATACTTAGAGGCATGCGAAAACAATTTCCAATGGTCTAAACAACTTAGTAGAAATGTCAATACGATGATAGCTTGAAAATGAAATCATATAAACATGTAAGTCATTTTATTTAAAATAAATATCACATGGTTTGTCATCAAGTCATGAGATGAAGCATTAATAATGACATATAACTATTGTAGATCATAAAAGAGGCCTAAAATTGGAGTTTTGTGAAAATTGTAGCTGTCGGAAATTTCCGACAGCCACTGTCGCCTGGGCGACAGTGAAAAATTTAAATAGGGCTCAGGACCGAGTCAAAACATATTGTGCATCATTTCCTGGAGTGAAAAACAAGAGGAAGGCTGTCGGAAGTCGGCGACAACCCTAGATCCAAGGTATGGGTTTTTGATTTTGATGTTTTTAACTCCAAATTTTTTAGGGCTTTGTTATTTTGATAGTAGAGAAGAAGGAAAATGAAGTTTTCATGTTGATTGTAGATGAATGGTGTAGGTTTTGAAAGTTTTGATTTGAAAAAATGTAGATCTAGTTTGAAAACAAGATGATCTTGGTGGATCTTTGCCAAAAATATAATTTTTTGTTAAATTTCTTTGTGATTTGGTGATGAAGGTTTCATTTGTTCATTTTCTTAAATATTTGTGTAGATTTAGGTTAGGGAAGAGGGTTGAAGATGATGAATAGTAAAGGATTTTGAGAATATTGTGATTTGAAAAATATGTTAAATTTTTTGTATAAACTTGATGTTGAAATAATAGTTATTTTGAGTAGATCTGGAAGTGAAAGTAAAAATTTTCGAGAAAAATTCAATTGGAGGGCTGTCGGAAATTTCCGACAGCCACTGTCGCCTGGGCGACAGTGTTCCAGTGCACAATGAGAAAATCTGTTTTAATCAAAAATTTTTGTATTTTATTTGCAGAATGGCTTCCAGCTCTAAAGCCCGAAAGAGTACGTCGGAGGACGCACATACTTCATATCAAGTTTATTCTGGAGTGGAGAAGGCTATTGTTGGGGTGGCCAAATACATCGAATTTGATTTGCCAAAACATGATCATATTTATGATCGTCTTGCGAAGGCAGGTATTCTCTCAATACTCTCACCAGAGGGGTTTTCATCCTTTTTAATTCGTGAATTTTATAACCATTTGGAAGACCCAAATGTTACGGAATTGGATGGAGGTGTGAGATCAAGGATCCAAGGTCAACATGTGGAAATAACACATGCTGATCTACGAGAGGAATTTGGACTAGTGATGAGTGAGAATATGCCTGATATAGTGAAGAATTATCGGAAGGATAGAGATTGGACCCTAGTAAACATGAGTTTACATGGGAATCAGAAGAAAACTCTTACCACTGAAGTTACCTCACTTACACCGGATGCTTACTTAGTCCAAGATATATTAAGGAATTCGGTGATGTTGAAGAGTGGAGACACAAGAAGCATTACTGCGCAGTTGACCCTCTTTACGTACTATATTATGGAGGATGAGCCTTTTGATATGGCAGACTTCATACTATCCCAGATTAGGTATACGTACAGATTGAAACATCCAAGATGGGTGAAGGTGCATACGCTGCCAATGGGGTTGGTAATTCAGCGTGTACTTTATAAGAAGTATGGATGGATTGTGCAAGACTCGTATTTTGATGATTGTTATCCAGAAATTTATTTCACGGGTTCAATGAAAGGGAAGAAGCCGCTTAGAAAAGCTCAACCGGGAATCGAGATTAGAGAGCCGAGCATTTCTAGGGCAGGATCACTAAGGGAATCCATTGATGATTTGCGTGATTCGTTAGAGGATCACAAAAAGGAAGTGAAAAAGGATCGTAGTCGAATGCAGAAATTTATGAAGTTTCTTGTCAAAGGTCTGAAGTTGAAGCCAACGCCGGAGGAGGAGGCAGAATGGCAAGTTCCGGATGAGGAGCCGCCACGCCAATCGGTGAGGCAGACTCGCCGTGGCAAACCCGTGAGACGAGGACCTCCAGAAGATTGTCCAGAGAGCAGCGGGGCTGGTTATGAAGACTCAGAGTAGGTTTGTGTTGCTGCTGCTGCTGGGAGATGTCGGAAAATTCCGACATCCACTGTCGCCTGGGCGACAGTGAACTTCTTTAAATTTCTGTGGTTTTTAAATTTTTTTTTTGTTTAAAGAACTTGATCCTTAAGTTTGTGCTACTGTTTTGATGTGAACACTATTGATGTAATGTTAGTGATGTTGAATTTTGTTAAGGTTTTTGAAATTTGATGTTTTGTTTTTTTTTTATAATTTTGGCATTTTTGTATTTACATTGTTTATGTTTTGTGATAATAAATTTTTTTGTTATAGGCTTTAAAAAGTGATATATTCATTGTGAAATGTCTAGAATTCCCAATTCTAGCCTAAGCATAGAAAAACGGGATTCCGGTAAAGGTTTAGTGAATATATCCGCTAGTTGATTATCTGTGCCTATAAATGAAATTTTTATGTGGTTATTTTTAATATGATCTCTAATAAAATGATGTCTCACATCAATATGCTTAGACCTTGAATGATGGACCGGGTTGTGTGTTAAATCAATTGCACTTTTATTATCACACCATAATTCAATAGTTTGTTGTTTAATATTAAAGTCTTCTAAGGTTTGTTTCATCCAAAGGGCTTGTGCACAACAACTACCTAGTGCGATGTATTCGGCTTCGGTGGTTGAAAGGGCAACAGAATTCTGTTTCCTACTCGACCATGAAATGAGTGAAGGGCCTAAAAAGTGACAAGTGCCACTAGTGCTTTTCCTATCTAGTGAACAACCGGCGTAATCAGAATCAGAATAACCAAAAAGTGTAAAATCATCGCTATGAGGATACCACAAACCAAGTTTAGATGTGCCAATTAAATATCTAAAAATTCTTTTTACCGCTTTTAAATGTGATTCTTTGGGATCGGCTTGAAATCTAGCACATAAACAAACTGAAAACATAATATCCGGTCTAGAAGCAGTCAAATATAAAAGTGAACCTATCATGCCTCTATATAAAGTTTGATCTATTGATATTCCAGTTTCATCTTTTCCTAATTTTAAAGATACACTCATAGGAGTATTTGCTTGTTTGAGATTTTCAAATCCAAATCGTTTTAAGACATCATGAATATATTTTGATTGGTTAATAAAAACTCCATCATGATTTTGAACAATTTGAAATCCTAAGAAATATTTTAATTCCCCTACCATACTCATCTCAAATTCACTTTCCATCATTTTTACAACATAGTTACACAACTCTTCATTAGTGGCTCCAAAAATAATATCATCAACATAAATTTGTAAAACAATTAAATCATCATTTACTTGCTTAATGAAGAGTGTACAATCAACACCACCCATTTTAAAACCATTTTGTAATAAATATATGGTCAATCTATCATACCATGCTCGTGGTGCTTGTTTTAAACCATACAAAGCTTTTAGCAATCTATATACGCGATTAGGAAATTTTTCATTTATAAATCCTGGGGGTTGTTCAACATAAACTTCTTCTTTAATCAACCCGTTTAAAAATGCAGTTTTAATATCCATTTGCAATAATTTAAATCTTTTATGGCTAGCAAATGCAACAAAAATTCTAACTGCTTCCAATCGTGCTACGGGTGCAAAAGTTTCATCAAAATCTACCCCTTCAATTTGATTATATCCTTTCGCTACAAGCCTAGCTTTGTTTCTAGTGACCCTAGAGTCACTATCTAATTTGTTTTTGAAAATCCATTTGACTCCTACCACTGGATGATCACTAGGTCTATCAACAAGAATCCAAACTTTATTTCTTTCAAATTGATTAAGTTCTTCATTCATAGCTAGAAACCAAGATTCATCATTTAAAGCGGTGGCAACATCTTTTGGTTCGATATTTGAGACAAAACATAAATTTGAAAAGGTTTCATGTAAACTAGAACGCGTACGTACCCCACATAATGGTTCTCCAATAACAAGTTCTTGCGGATGATCTTTTGAGAATTGTAGTTCGGTTGGAGGTACATACCCTTCTCTTTCTTCTTCTTCTCTATCTTCTTCTCCTCTTTCTTCTTCTCTTTCTTCTCCTTTTTCTTCTTCATTTTCTCCAAGTTCTTCTTCATCATTCTCCACCGTGGGAAGGAGTTCATCTTCTTTTCCTGTAATTTTCCTTTCTACACATGAAGCAAACTCATCAAACCTAACATGAATAGATTCTTCAACTATTTTTGTTCTCTTATTATAAACTCTATAGGCCTTGCTAGTTGAAGAATAACCAATGAAAATTCCTTCATCACATTTTTCATCAAATTTGCCTAAGTTATCTTTTGTATTCAAAATAAAGCATTTACAACCAAACACTTTAAAGTAAGATACATTTGGTTTTCTTTGAAAATAAATTTCATAAGGAGTTAGTTGTAATGTGGGACGAATCATGACACGATTAATAATATAACATGCCGTACTAACTGCTTCGGCCCAAAAATATTTTGGCAATTTAAATTCACAAAGCATAGTACGTCCTAATTCTTGGAGTGTTCTATTTTTCCTCTCCACTACACCATTTTGCTGTGGTGTGCGTGGAGCGGAAAATTCATGTTTTATCCCAAAATCATTACAATATGAAATAAATTTTTCATTATCGAACTCTCCTCCATGATCTGATCTAATGCATTTTACCTTTAGATCAACTTCATTTTGAATACGTGAAATTAGTTTTACAAATTCATCAAAAGCATCAGATTTTGAATATAAAAACAAAGTCCAACAAAATCTAGAATAATCATCAATAATAACAAACGTATATTTTCTACCTCCTAGACTTTGTGTAGAAATTGGACCAAACAAGTCCATATGTAATAAATTCAAAGGTCTAGTGGTAGATATGACATTTTTGCTTTTAAAAGGTGATTTTGTAAATTTTCCCTTTTGGCATGGTGAACATAATGAGGATAGCTTTCCATTCAAATTTGGTAATCCTTTTATTATTTTATTTTTAGAAAGCTTTACTATGCGTTTAGCACTAGAATGTCCTAGTCTCCTATGCCATAATTCAAGTTCATCATTCTTTGAAATGAAACATTTAAGTGTAGAATGAGATAAATCATGAAAAGTGATTGTATAGACATTGTTTATTCTTGGTGCAGTAAGTACAATTTCGTTTGTTTTAGAATCAATAATTTTGCAAAGGTTTGAGCTAGAGTCAAATAAAACATTTAGATTTCTATCACATAGTTGACTAATAGAAATTAAATTATGTTTCAAACCTTTAACATATAAAACATTTGAAATTTTAAATTCTTCGTTACCTACTACTCCAATGCCTTTGACTTTACCCTTTCCATTATCTCCAAATGTCACTGTTCCACCTTTCTTCATCTCCAGGCTAAGGAACTTTGATTTATCGCCCGTCATGTGTTTTGAACATCCAGAGTCCAAATACCACACGTCTTCTTTGTTCCTAGCCTGCACGCATACCTAAAAAGATGATGAGAGTAAAGATCTGGTTACCCAAGTGGTCGATCCCATTGTATAGGTGGACGCCTTAGGTACCCAGATTTGTTTAACAATAGCTTTTCCCTTCTTCCAACATGAGCTCGAGATGTGACCAAATCGATGACATTTGGCACACACAATGAATGGTGAGGAACCATTTTTCACTGGTTTCTCTGGACTCTTGCTGGTGGAAGCATCTTTATGTATGGACTTAGAAAAGATTGTATTTTTAGAAATAAGATTTCTGAACCTGGAGCTGTCGCCGGTTCCGACAGTAGCTGTCGGAAATTTCCGACAGCCTCCAGAGCTTCCAGAAATGTATCCTAGTCCATATTTTGCTGTACCATGGCATTGGTTGGCTAATAGCATATCCAGTGATTTTTTTTCCAACACCAAATTTTCCAATTGCCATGTTCAACTCATTTACTTTGGATTTTAGAATTGAATTTTCTTTTACTATCATGCCACATCTATTTGCAAAAATTTTCTTATAATTATCTAATTGAGAATGAGAAGTTTTAACAACTTTTTCTAAGTCCCTTTTTTCTTTTACAAGTAGATCAAATTTTTGATCGGACTTAGAAATAGTAGTTTCAAGTTCTTTTATCCTTGTCGAAGAATGATCACACTCTTGACAAAATATCTTCTCTTTCCTAATAGATTCCAACTCTTTTGATAGTTTTTTATTTGCTTTTGAAAGACCTTTATTTTCAGATTTTAGAAAATCAATTTCCTTTAAGCTTTTATCTAAAACTTTGCATGTTTTCATAAATTCAGAATATAACTCATCAAAAGATGGAGGCGTTACCTCAGTGTCGCTTTGGACACTGCAGTCGTCTTCAGATGTAATGCTGTCTTTTGCCATCAAGCATAGATTAGCCTCCTCTTCTTCCTGTGTTGAGGGATCACTTTCTTCACCAGACGAAGAATCATCCCAAGTCTCTGCCTTTAACACTTTCTTCTTTTTATCGTGCCTCTTTGCTTTTTGCTCTTTCAGATACTTTGGGCACTTGCTTCTGATATGACCAATCTTCTTGCAATGGTAACACTCCGGTGGCGGACGCTCCTCTTCATTCTCCATTTTTCCTTTGCCTTTTTGGTAGGCAAAATCCTTCTTTTTGAAAAACTTTTTAAATGAGTTTCTCCTCTCTGGATTTCTCATAAACTTCTTAAAATTTCTTACAAACAATCCTTCTTCATCTTCATCACTTTCTTCAGTCTCACTCTCAAATTCCTTTTTAGATTTCAACGCCAAGCTCTTCTTTTTGGGCTCCAAATTATATTCTTGGCTTTGAATCTTCAACTCCACTTCATGTGTTTTTAGATTCCCAATGAGACTCTCCAATTTTAATGTCTTAAGATCATGTGACTCAGAAATTGCAGTCACTTTTGGATTGAACTTCGGGGGAAGTGATCTTAAGATTTTTCTAACTAAATCTCCATTTGAAAAGACCTTACCCAACACCTTTGAATCGTTCACGATTTTAGTGAATCGTGTGTACATTGTGTCAATTTCTTCATCCACCTCCATTTTGAATCTTTCGAACTCTGACTCCAATTGAAATAGCTTTGAATCCTTTACCTGCGAAGTACCTTCATGAGTAATTTCCAAAAGATTCCAAATATCAAAAGCAGTATCGCAAGCACAGACTCTATTAAACTCGGTGCGATCTAGTGCGCAAAATAAGGCATTCATGGCCTTTGCATTGTTTTTGCATTTTAATTTATCATTTTCATCCCACTTGTCTTTGGGTTTTTCCATAGTTACATCTCCTACAACAAATGTTGGAGAAGTGTAACTAGTTTCTACCATATTCCAGACTTCTATATCTAAAGCAATTAGAAAACAACGCATACGTGTTTTCCAATAATTATAGTCCGTGCCCGTGAAAAGTGGTGGCCTACTAATTCCTTGTCCCTCAACGAACGCGTGATCGTTGTGCGCCATTACTCCCGGTGGTAAAACCGTTTTGGAGTAACCTGCCTCTGATACCACTTGTTGGATCCTGTGGCGCCCTTAGAGGGGGGGGGGGGGGGTGAATAAGGGTGTGTTTAAATTTGTAATTTTTACTTAATAATTTTAAGACAATTTTACTTTAATAAAAAGTTTCTTAAAAATTAATTTTAAAAACAAAGCAATTTTTGTATAACACCAAGCACAAATTTCTAAGATAAAAATTTAAGCAAACCAATTTGCGATTAGTGAGAAGATCATCATTTTATTTATCATGAAATTTGCATACAAATAAAAATGATCTTAACAATGCTTAAGATCAAGGCACAATGATAATATGTAAATACAATATTTTTGATTTACCAATCCTTCTCACAAGGATCGGAAGGCTATCGCTTGTCTTTCCCAAGACAAAGCCCAAGCCTATCCTCTAGATCTTCCCAAGATCTAGACGTAGCACACAAGGCCACAATTTCCCACCAAGCCACGCAAGGACTTGGACGCTCCGCACAAGGAAGCGCTTTTCCCCTAAGTCGCGCAAGGACTTAGACGCCGCACGCAAGACGACGATTTCTTCCCCAATACAAAATGAAATATGAGTAAATGAAATACAATATGAAAAAGTCAACTCCCTAGAAATTCAGATCTCTGAATGGATTGTTGAAGCCTTGAGATGATCGTTGATGGAGTAGCGCGCCCGATCTCGTCTTCAATCTTCAATCCTTCTTTGCACAATTAGGAGTTGAGGAGGTTCTGGAGCTCTCTGGTTTGTATGCACTCAGGTAGGGACTGGAAATCTCCAAAGCTTGGAATGCACGAACCAAAGGCACCATTTTATAGACTTTCACTGTCGCCTGGGCGACAGTCACTGTCGGAAATTTCCGACAGCGCCAAACTGCCTCGGTCGTGCCGTCGAGCCGTCGTGTGGGCAGTTGCTGGAATCGTGGAGCTGTCGCTGGGGCGACATCGATGTCGGAATTCCGATAGCGCAAAACCGTCGGTCGTGGGTGAAGTCGTGGGCAGTTGATGTAACCGCTGAGCTGTCGCCTGGGCGACATCGCTGTCGGATTTCCGACAGCTCAATACTGCCGATTGCTGTTCTAACCGCTGAGCTGTCGCCTGGGCGACAGTGGGTGTCGGAATTTTCCGACAGTGAAAATTTCCCACAATCAATTTTTGCTCCAAGAGAATTGTGAACATTGCATACCTGTTATCTGCACACCATTAACAAAAATAGGATCAAATACAAACGGGACTTTGTTATTATCAAACCGGAGGAGTGCGAAACGCATGCTCCAACAAGAATATCATTTACTAAAAGGGCTATTAAAGTCTTCTATGTTATTCGAGAGAATATATATATAAAAAATAAATACAAAATTACAAAACAATTTCAAAGAACAAAAATATTTTTGTGTGTGTTTATTGTTATGTACATATATCAACATTCAAAATTTTTTAAAAAATGTTTTTTATTCATTGTCATTGTCAAGAATGATTAATTATATCAATTAAAGATTAAATACAATGTTTAATTTAACTTTCAATTTTCTTAAACACATTATCTTATATTTGTCATGCCTTGAATAATATCTTAGTAATGTGCAAAGAATTTGGTTATATATTACATGTGTAGAAATGTTTTTACATGCCTCTAAGTATGAGTAAAGTTTTTATCTTTGATAATGATTTTCTCACTTACACTTTTTTGTTAATTTACATATGTCTTAAATCTTATTGCATGATTGTGTAGTATAAGAATTTCCTTTGAATCACATAAATAGTTTATCTACACAACATTGAATTCTTTATCAAATTCTTTGTTCTTCATGCACTTGTGATTAGAGAAATGTGGTTTAAACTACTATGTTTGTAAATCAAGTGAATTCGGAGTCCTTAGTCACTAAACTAAAAAGCAAATAATAAATGATAAGGAAAACTCCACCAAGCACTACTCACTCTCCTGAGAAGTCTTAATGAGCATTGTGAGGTTGAGCACCTTGGCTAAAGAATTTTAAAGTGTCTTGTAGCAAACACTTTATACACCACTTCTCTTAGTACACCGGATCACAAAAAATGAAAATAAAGCTAAAAGTATAAAAGTGATCCCCAAGCACTACTTTGCACCCTGATAAGTCTTAATAAGCATTGTGTGTGCAAAGCACCTTGGTAGTTGTACTCTTTATTTATGTGCATTGAATTTTGTGGAAGTAAATTTATTTATGTTCACTTCAAGTTATGCTCTTACATAACATATTTTCATGTGATTTGATTTATACACTTGTATACTTTATCAAAACACCCTTATTGAACACAACATTATCATTTATAAGACTTCCACTCATGAGATTTGGACCTAAAGCTTATCTACACTATTCTATACAATCATGAGTAAATGCACTAAATAACAACGCATGATTTTTTTCAATGTTTATGTTTACTTGGAATGCAAATTAACTTACATTGTCAAGATATCTTTGCTTGATGTTATATAAACTTGCTTGTTAATTTTAAATTTGATTTTCAAATGAACTTGCAACTTTTGTGTTGGAACAACCCTATTACTGATTTGGGCTAGGATCACTATGTGTCGAACTAGGATCAAGTTGACCCCATTGTATAGTTTAAGGGTCAAGTCCTTAGGCTGATAGATTAGCTAGAACTTAATGAAAAAGTTAAGTTCCCAGCGTTCGACAAATGGCTAGCGGCGCTCGACAGATGGCTGCCAGCGCTTGACGAATTCCAGCCAGCGCTCGATAGTTCTCCAGCCAGCGCTCGACAATTTTCCAGCCAGTGTTCGACATTCTCTGAGCAACGCTCGAAGAATTCCAGCCAGCGCTCGACAAATTTCTTATTGAAGCTCAGATCGACAAATATTGATTCCAGATTAATTAATACTTTAATATCAGTTATTTGTCAGTACTCTGAACACATATCGACGACCCTAACAGATATATTCAGTATATTTGGACATATTCAAGTAAGGATATTATATTCTTTGAATATATTCCTTCTTTCCTTATTCCAAGACATAAATAGCTGTTGACAATTAATGCAAAGGATTATTACACGTCTAAGGAATTAAAGGACCTGCCAAAAGTCATTTGGTTTTTGTTGTTATTCCAAGAAAGGATTTAAAGTTTGATTATTCTATTCCAAAAATAGAATATATCATATACAGACTTTATTGTCTCAGCTCTCGACAGAATTCAAAAATATACTTACATAATACAGAGAGAGAACAACAAGAATATAGTGAAAAGAAGAAGAAGAACACTCAGAAAAATATTCTCAGTCTTCTTCTTCCTCCTCAAGCAGCAATCTCTACTTCTCTGAGAACATCTTCAAAGTTCAATCTCTCAGATATCTGCTGCAAGTTCAAGTCTTCTAAAAGAGCAACAAGGAATCTGAAGAATCCATTTCTTCCAAATCAATCTGCTACAGATGATTTGTGTCTTCAAGAAAAAGCTTCTCCATCATCTGTCAAATACTTCAATTAGACAGGGGGAGCTTTACAACAAGTCCACTAGAGTCTTCTCTCAGCATCTTGACAGAGAAGAACACTATAACCCTTTTATCACCTCTCTTGTACAAGGTTAATACTCCCTTCAAAAGTGTAACCTCCTTGGTGGCAAGACAACTGATCAAAAAATCCTGTTGGTTTTGAGCATCTGAACAAAAGCTCTATGGTGTGTGGACACCTGATCAAAATCACCTTGGTGTTAGGGCACCTGATCAACCCTCCTAGTGGACTCCTACCAAGCGTGGTAGAAGAGTGGACTACCCAGATTTATTGGGGAACCACTATAAATTCCTTGTGTCCTCTGTGTGTGTTTATTTCTTTGTGCTGTGCTGTGTGCTTTTATTTATTCCGTTTTTCTGCTTATATATTTATCTCACACTGCTTACACATATATATAACACTATTTTAATTCCGCTATAAAAACTAAGGAAAAGTTTTTAATACTCTATTCACACCCCCTATAGAGTAAATTAAGATCTAACCTCCACTTTCATTTTGTAAATCAAGCATCTACTTTTTCCTATTCAAACGCTTATTATACACTTGTATTTTAATTTTTTTTAAAAGATGCTTCATAATTTCTTTCGCTGTGTTCACTATTTTCCAAAAAGGTTGCTAGTTTTTCTACGTGATGCATAATATTTTATATTGCTAATACTCTAACCCACCTCCTTTTGATTATAACAAAAAGGGGATAATTAATTGAAAACATAAGAAATCTATTATTAAGGGGGAGTAAAATAGAAAATGCATTCATGTAGGGGGAGCATCCATATAGGGGGAGTATGCATATTATCACGCTTCACATATATACTATAAACACTACTCTAGTTATGTTCTATTTCTTATTAGTGGATTTGTTATTATCAAAAAGGGGAGATTGTTGGAGCTTGTGTTCCACATATCTTAGTTTGAGAATAACAAATCACACTGTATTTGATCTTGCTTGTGTTTATAGTGTGCAGGTACTATAGTTAATGAACAGGATGCTGATTTATAATGATTCTCTGAAACAAGAGTTAACGCCCCACGTTAGTAGTTAACGCCCTGCGTTAATGTCTCGTCAATAAGGGATGTCGTCGATAGGGGATGTCGTCGAGAAGGAGATATCGTCGAGATACAGTACCATCGAGTACCAAGAGACAATGCCAACGTTGACTCTTAACGCCCGCGTTGAGTCCACAAAACGGCCATGATCCCGACGGTTGCACGAGCTCAGCCACGATAGTGCACGTTCACTAACGCTGGCATTATTTATTAACGCCACGCGTTAGCTTCTATGCCTATTTAAAGAATTGATTTCATTTGATCAAGTTAGATGCAATCAAAGACTTCATTCTATACTTCAGAAAGATCATTTCATCCCGAATTCAGAGAGAACTCCCAACACCAATATTGAGGAACAAAAGTGAGAAGGAGAGTTCCAATGACAAATTTGAAGAAGGATGCTCGCTTCAACTCCGACGTGGTCACGACGTATTTTCAACATCTCCTTCAGCGCTCTTCAATCTAGGGAGTCTTTTATTCTGATATTTACTTTATCTTTTCATTTTTTCTTGTAACGGTAGTGAATTTGCCGCATTGCGTGTGGCGACTAGGCCGGGTTCGATTTTGAGTGAAATTTGCAGCCTTGTGCGTGGCGACTAGGTCTAGGGTAGATCTAGGGGGTGGCTAGAGGCCTTATCTAGGGAAAGATATGATATAGCCAACCGGTCCTTAGGAGAAGGACCGGTGAAGGAACAAAAAGTGTTTTTTAAGTTGTCGCCTCTAATTTCAAGCATTATTGAAATTTTATCCTTGTAATCATTTTTGTGAAATATAAATTTTTTTCATTATATCTAATTTTTCTGGAATTGTATTTCATAAAGAAATTCATTTTGAATATTTCTGTAAAAATATTTTTTGGAGAGATAACGCCCGATGTTGACTCTTAACCCCATGCATTAGTGACAGAGCCAAAATGTTTTTCTGTTATTTAAAATCTGTCAGTTTATCTCAAAAATAGTAAACCCCTTATTCACCCCCCTCTAAGGGCGCCATTAGATCCAACATGGACTTTGGTTTAAAGGATAAGAAATTACCCAATTATTGCAGCCAAATGGGCATATAGAAATAAATTAGATACTGAAGGAATTATTGTTAGGAAAAAGGCAAGACTGGTTGCTCGAGGTTATAAGCAAAAAGAAAGGATTGATTATGATCAAACATTTGATCCTGTGGCCAGACTTGAAGTTATAAGAATGTTCTTGGCATATGCAGCTCATAGCAAAATACATGTATTTCAGATGGATGTGAAGAGGGCTTCTCAATTGCATTTTACAGGAAGAGGTTTATGTAGAACAACCTCCAGGTTTTGTTGATCATACTCATTCATCCATTGTTTATAAATTAAATAAGGCCTCTTATGGTCTTAAGCAAACTACAAGAGCTTGGTATGAGACCTTTTCTACCCTCCTCCTTGAACACTCCTTTGTGAATGATATGATAGACAAAACATTATTCATCAGAAGATATACAGACAAACTAATATTAGTACAAATATATGTTGATGATATTATATTTGGGTCTACAAAAACCAATTTTGCAATAGATTTGTTGCTTTAATGCAATCAAAATTTGAGATGAGTAGCATGGGGGAGATCACTTATTTCCCTGGTCTTCAAGTAAGAAAATTTGGTGAAGGCATATATATCTCTCAATCTTAATATACTAGAGAATAAATCAAGAAATTTGGAATGGAGAGTCCTACCACAATGAAACTCATATGACTACCAATGATGTAATTGATAAGGATGAGGCGGGTAAACCTGTTGATCAAGAGATCTATATGATCATTATAGGATCACTCATATATCTTATAGCTAGTAGACCTGATATAATGATTGCAACTTGTGTTTGTGCAAGATTCCAAGTAGAACCTAAAGAATCTCATATGACCTTTGTAAAAAGGATACTGAGATATTTAAAAAGGTACTCTTGAGTTAGGCCTTTAGTACCCAGTAGAATCTGAATTTAATTTAACAAGTTACTGTTATATCTATATCCGCCCTTAAAAGGGGGTGGGGGGGGGGGGGTGAATAAGGGTTTTGTGAAATTTTGATTTTACTTTACCCACTTTGATTAAAAACATTTCTCCAAAATACCTTTAGCGAATAGAAATTGAAATCAATTTAATAAAACAAAAGAAAGATTGTATTTCAGAAATAAATCATTTCTATAAAGAGAAAACACCAAGACAAGATTTATATTAATTTAGAAGTGGTTACAAAATTGTGATTTCTATAACGTTAGAAATTGTGGCGGTGAATATAAAAATCCTTTTGTTTTCTATACTAACCCTTCTCCTTAAGGACTGATTGTCCCCAACCTATCTCTCCCCAGATAGGCCACAAGTTGTCTCTTAGATCTAAACCCTAGATCTAGTTGCCATCACCCACAACGAATTCCTCCCTAAGCCGCGCACGACCTAGTCGCCAACACCTACGATGAATTCCACTCATGATAAAAAAAGAGTCACCAAAAGCAAAGACAAATACAAAAGAAATGATAAGTGTAAAATATGATGTAGAACTACCTATGATGTGCAAGCTTCGTGTAGAATCATCGTCGATGTGCTTCCCCTTCAAGTTCTCCTTTAATCTTCATGATAGCCCAAGGGAGCTGTTACATAGATCTGATATGAGGCTCTGAAATTTTGGAGTGGTGGTACAATATTTGCCTCTCAATAATTGATATGAAAGAAAGAGCAAACAGCCTGTATTTATAGCATTAAGAGCTAGCTAGCGCCAGTGGTAGAACATATCGACCCATGGTAACATTTTAGGCAACATATTGACGTGCCAGATCGAGCAGACATTGTAGGCAATTTTCTGTATTTTAGGCAACATTCATCTTTGACAACATCTACTATACTGCGCTAAGATGCCACATCGTGCTAGCATCTTTCCTTTTTTGTTCCTTTGCTCCCGCTAGTGTTTTCATTTGAATTCAATTTGGCGCTGTCCTACAGTATTCAACTCTACCGCCAGCGGCAACTGCTACCGCCCTGTGGTAGGTCATCCTTTAGAGCATCGATTCCTTTCTTGTTTCATATTTCAAGTATGCATTCAGAGTGGTGATGTACCTATATTTCTTGCAGCAATAAAAATAAGACAAGCATGATCAAATATATAATGTGATTTGTTATTCTTAAACCAAGAGAGGCGTAATGCGTTTTCCAACAAACTCCCTCTTGTGATAATAACAAATTCTCTAAGAAGAAATCAATTATTTTAGAGTTGTGTTTAGTGCGGTATGTGACAATCGTAATAAACCAAGTTTTCTAAGTGGTGCGGTTTGAGTACATAATAGTGTTCGTATTCTAGAAGTGTATCCTCCGCCTATATGAATGCTCCCCCTATATAGATGCTTCCTTTATACATTTTTGGTATTATATTACACCCCCCAGAGTATTAGATTTCTTCAATTAATTCTCCCCCTATTATTATTATCAAAAGAGGGTAGGAGAGAGTGATATCTTAGTTTGTCATATATAGAGATGAAATACTATAACACATACAACTTGTTGGATTAAAAAAATTAATCATGATTGAGCATAAAAGTGAAATACATTGGAAAATAGATCAAGCATTTTGTTTTTAAAAGATTTTTTTTTTGAAAATATTAGCACAAAATATAAGGATTTTTAAGCTTGATTAGAAGATGTTTGAGTTTTGTACAGGCGATTTCATTAAAATTTTGAAGTATAACAAGCATGATTTGAAATATTAAGAAAAAGACAACAAGCTATAATGTAAAGTAATTTACATTTCAAGGAAAAAAGAACATTGTAGCGGTCATGCATAACTATCTAGCACATTTACTAAGGTTTGTGGAAACAAATTTATTAGTGTGTTTGGGTCCAATTCTCATGAGCGAAAGATTTTATGTAAGATAATAATGTGCATAAATAGTATTTTGATAAACTATACAAGCGCGTTAATCAAAACACATGACATGTAATGGAATAAAAATGCAACATTATCAAAACTACACAAATAAAATTACTTCCACAAAGTTCAATGCATATGAAATAAATTGTGCAACTACCAAGGTGATCCGCACACACAATGCTTTTTAAGACTTATCAGGGAGAGCAAAGTAGTGCATGAGGGATCACCTAATATTATTCTGTAAGTTTTGTGATCCAGTGTACTAAAGAGATGTTAAGTGGTGGATTAAGAGTTTGTTTGCACAAGACACTTTATAATTCTCTCCAAGGTGCTCAACCTCACAATACCTATTAAGATTTATCTGGAGAGTGAGTAGTGCTTAATAGAGTTTTCTTTATCATTTTTATTTGATTTTTTGTGACCAAGGACTCCAAATTCACTTATTTTGCAAACATAGATTTTTTTCTTTTGTAACCACACTTCTCAAATAAATAAATGCATAAAAGACAAGGAATTGCATGAAATAATTCAATGTTGTGTAGGTATTCTATACATGTATTTAAACTTTGTTATATTATTACACTACACAATCATGCAACACTAAGATTAAAGACACATGTATGAATCAAAGATGTGAGTGATTAAATCATTATCTAACATAAAACAATACTCATACTTAGAGGCATGTTGATCACTCCTAGACATGGTTTCTACAATCTATTTCATTACACAATAGAAGATAGTTGTCAAGGCATGACAAAACAAAACAATGTTTTAAGAAACTTGAAAGTTAAACCATACATTGTAAGGCATCTTTAAGAGATATGACAGCCTTGACTATAACAATGAAGATTAGTAGTTTTTATCTTTGTTGGTTTTTATGAATATACACAAAACAAAAGTTTAGAAAATAACAAAAAAAACATATTTTTGTATTTTGAAATTATTTTGTAATTTTATTATTGATTTTTGAATTTCTTTCAAAAGTAAAGAGTAAACACAATTTTCAAAAGAAAAACACAGAAGTCTTTAAAGAGCACATCAGTAAAATGATCTTCTATGTAAGAGTAAAATAAATAAAAGAAAAAAAATCATTTTTAGTCTTACCGCCGTCATTAGCTCTTACCGCTCGGCGCTAGTAAATAGAGATGTGTTATTTCACTTAGAAAACATGGTTTTCGATAATTTTTCATTTTATTTTTCTTTATTAATGTTTTCCATGATAAGGGACACCAACTACTGCAAAGAGTTCTGAAAAATAATGAAAAAGTTGCAGATTTAAGATTTTGGCCTAAGGTGTTAAAAACAAAGGTTATTTTTCAATTTTTGTGTGTTCTCCATATTCATGAAAGCTCAAACAGATAAAATATGCAAAACAAAAAATAAGAGATTTAAAAATAAGCATGTTCAAATAAACAAAATAAGCATGAACAGTATAATGATAAAGAATGCATGCAATATATATAGAAATGCTCAAGACCAAACAAACCCAAAATACATATCTACATAATAACCTCGTACAAAGTGACAGATGGGCATGAGGAGTTGCACACATACCTTAGGTTGGGATGTGAGTCTCATATAAATACACAAGAAGTCACTCATCCTAACACACTTTCCCCTTGTTCCTCGCAGGACTCCACTGGAACCCTCCCCAATCAAGCACAAGACGTGACTTACATGTTAGCTCCTCTAATGCATACAATCCTATGCCCCCACTATTATGAAACACATAACACGGGTGAATGATCATGGATATACTAAATATTTAGTTTGTACCAATTCATAAACTATGACTTTTATGTATGATGAATTTTTTAGAAAGGTTGTTATAATGGAGATAAAATAGTTTTATAATTATTTAATAATTTTTCATTCATACAAACAAAGATATAGTTATCATGATTTTCAAAATTCAATACTATACTTTTCATATAGCTTAACATGACATTATAAATGAAATAACTAGTATATGCACTAAATTAAACAAATACTAAGAGATGATGCTAGAATGATGAGTTTGGACGACAAAATACAATGTTATGTCTTTTATGATAAAGTTCAATATATATGCTTGATTGGATGATTATGTTGCATGTATTCAAAATAGAGTTTCAATCTAATTTTTCATGGACCTAAAATGAATTTACTAATGATTTATTATGATAAGTTCATTATTGATTCTAGAGACTAGATAACAATGAGATATAAGCAATCGACAAATATATGTGAAATGACATTCATGTATAAATAGTGAAGCTCAAAGCACAAGATGAGGATAAGACACAATAAACCAAAAAAAATCATATAAGAGACAATGATTCTATTGTTACAAAAGTGATACCTCCACAACTTCAGGTTAAGGGTCACCAATAGGGAACTGATGAGTTGTTGGTTACTTGCTGGTTGAAGAATGGCAGAGAAAAAAGGGTCGCAAAGTGGCAAGAACAGACTTACATGCTGTGGCAAATACCACTTGCAGTGGGCAATTTATAGAATAAAAATTGGCAGTTACCAAAGAGAAGAAACCGAGCTGTTAGCAAGTGACTCAAAAGAGACTAGTTTTTAGACTGCTTCCACAGATGGAAAGCTTGAGGATTCGAATCAGCATGCTTTCTGAGTACTGCTCACCCTTATTTATAGGTGCAGGGGGTCTGCCCAAACAGGAAGGTCTTACAATTACGGGCTGCCCGAGATACATGAGAACTGGCAGGGATGAGAGGTTACATGGGGGTGAAAATAACAAAAGAAAGAGAACAAAACCATGATCACATGGTCTGGAGGTCACCTAGTGCACAATTTCAGTCCTTTCATTTGGGGAGCTGCTGGAGAGAGCTGAGCAGTCTAGGAATTTGGCAAAATGGTAGTCATGCAGACCGACTTGATATGAACAAAAAGCTAGTCGTGAGATTCTGGGTAAACATGATCCCGCACATTTTCAAATTTATGAAAACAGAAATATTCTCTTTAACCACGGAGACCGCGACATGCCATTAATACTAAAAATTCTATAAATACGGTGAGTAAAGTAACCATGCACCTTTTGAAGATGTTTAATGGGATGTCGACGCGGTCTTCTCCCTCAACGAAAATCATTGCTAAGAAAGATAGTCGCGCGGTCATTAACGAGAACCCGCAAACTGGAGAAAGTTCTAGGGTAGTGAAAGCCACTATGACCGCCAAGAAGCCCGCTGCAACAAAAAAGTTGACTGAGGTCGTAGAGATTTCCCACCAAGCGGTTAGGATAATTGAGTCTGCAATGATGACCGATTTGATCACACCGATCCCATCGCCATATGTGACTATTGATGGTACTCCCCCTTCTGAAAGGGTCGTTCTACAGCTGGACGAGACTGAGATAAACCTTCAACACATCTTGTACTGGCATTGATCGCACACTAATTACAAATCTGACCATGCCAACTTCTACCACAGCCCATGTAGATGGAGATCAGCAGGACAACTCACCTATTGATGATGCTAGTGTAGAGGAGGTCAGACAGAGCATGAAGAAGGTGATAACCGCTGCTGATCGACTAAGACAGCAGATTGGGATACAATCATAATTTGATGAGGTGGTGAGAAAGCGACAACGGTTAATTTTCGAATCGTTAGAAAAAAGATGAAAACGTAAAAAACAAGAAGAGAAAAAAAAACGAAGAAAGAGAAGAAAGAGAAAAAGGGGAAGACAGAGTTGACTACTGAGGTCGGAGCAGTTAACCATGATAACATTATTAGTGAAGAGGGGGAGGTGTCGCGATCTCTGACTAAGTATCATCTTGCTGATGAAGAGGAGAGACATTCTGACCGGGGTTCATCACCCTTGGTTGATTTTCCCTGTCCAAGGAGGTTGACCATGATTTAACCGCATAATTAGATGATGCATTCTCTGAAGAAGATGATAGTAACCTTGCGATTAACTTACAGGTTCCTGATGTCCTTGATGGCGAGGAGACAAAAGTTGAGGCAAACGCTAAGGAAGCAACAATTCTAGATGGGGAAAGGAAGAAAAACACGTGGAGGCCCAGGCTCAACTGGCTCTAGAGGAGGCTAGTTTGACCGACGGTGCTGCGGCCATTCCTGCGGTTAAGCAGGCCAAAGTTTAGAAAGTGTTGGGGAAATGATTTATCTTAACCCCTAGAAATGAGTAGAATATAAATTCTAAGTATGAAAAATTAGGCTAAGTAAATATGCGTGAATAGTATTCGACGCAACGTCAAAATATAGTCGACGTTTCTCTCAGAATGAGTCGAAGTAACTCTTAGAAGAATTCAACGTAATCATAGTCGACGTACCTCTGACTTCTAGTCGACGCATTTGATAAAGTCGATGCACCTTTGTCGACGCACCTTCCTTATTCTCCTCTCAACGCCAGCCAGGATGAAATCGACGTTTACGTCGAATAGTAATCGACGCACGTCGATATCTATAAGTAATTCAAAAACACGCCAGATCGCTTTCCTTCTCTCTGTAGATCTAATTTTTATGGAATGATATTATTCTTTTATAGCCGTTCTGAATCAGCCTTTCCTTCTATTTGATTCTTGGCTTATTTGATTAAGATTATTATGGATATTATTTGAAATCAGAATGAATTCTTTTCCTTCTACAGAAATATTGATTATGGAAACTCTTATCTCTTTCTAATTCTCTGTCTGCTAAATTGATTATTCTCCTTTAGCAATATATTTTAAACAGAGCTATAAATAAGGAGGAGGTCAGCAGAGAATAAAAAGAAGTGATCCACCATATACAATTGAAAAAGAGGAAGTGCTCCCAAGTGAAGAGTGAGAAAGCTGAAAAAAGAGATAGTGTGCTGCAGCAAAGAAAAAACCTTCTTCTCCTTCTTCTGAAGCCATTCTGCTGCAAACTCTGAAAGCTCTCACAAAAGAGAGAAAAGCTTACAATCTCCTTCTCACTATAGAAGAGAGTTCATTTTCACTATACTTGTGCTTCCAATCTTCTTGCTAGGAAGAAGATTCTTTCTTACATATATCATTTTCTGTTCTTCTACTTGTTCTACTTCTTCTTCTCATTCTATTTTCAAATTGTGTTAAAGAGTTTTTAGAATCTCTCTTCAAAAAATTTAGTTGTAGTGGTTCTAAGAGTCTCCTTACCAAAAGACTCAGTTTGGTTCTAAGAGTCTCCTTATCAAAAGACTCAGTCTGGTTCTAAGAGTCTCCTTATCAAAAGACTCAGTGCAAGTTAGTGAATTCCTACCAAGGGGGTAGAAGAGTGGACTACCCAAAGTTTGGGGAACCACTATATTTCCTTCTGTTGTGCTGTGATTTTCTTGTTGTCATTTTTCTTCTTTACTTGCTTAATTCTTGTTGGTGTGTGGGAAGCCTAAATCTGTGATTATTACACACACATATATATATATGATAACACAAAGTATTTTTAAATCTCTATTCACCCCCCTCTAGAGAATTCTAGTGAGGTTAACTGTGCACTTTCAATTGGTATCAAAGCGAGGTTGATCTAAAAAGGGTAACTCCTTGATCAAAAAGATCCTACCTCATATATATATATTTTTGAAAACTATATCTTTTCACATGGCACAAATCAAAGATTATGCTTCCACCAGACCACCAATGTGCAACCTTGAAAAGTTTGCAGTTTGGAAAACAAAAATTAGGATTTATATGAATTCTATTGATGAAGAATTATTTAATGTTATTTTGACAGGTCCTCCCAAACCTTATAGAAGAAACTCAAGTGGTGAAGTGACTCAAACACTTGTCCCAAAGGCTGAGTGGACAGCTGAAGAAAAGAAGGCAGGAACATGTGATGCAAAAGCTGTAAACATTCTTGTCTCAAACCTCTCAGATGAAATCTTTCAAAGGGTTGTTGATTGTGAATCAACTAAAGAAATATGGGAGGCTCTTACAAAGATGGTAGAAGGAAGTGCTGATGAAAGGAAAGATAGAGAGGCTCTATTGATCTCCCAATATGAGAACTTTCAAAAGAAGCATGAAGAAAGCATATTTGAGATGTATGATAGATTCAGTCTGATCATAAATCAATTAAGGAGCCTGGATAAAGAGATCTCTCTCACAGAGATCAATGACAAACTGTTAATGAGTCTCCCAAGTTTATGGGACTCAAGAATATGGGCAATAAGAGATACAAGAGGACAAAGGGAAATCTCAACAGATGCCCTCTTAGGAAAACTTAAATCCTATGAGCAACTGCTGAAAACCAGAGAAGAGAAGGAAAGAAGAGGAAGCACTTCAACCTCCTCAAAAGATAGAAACATTGCTTTGAAAGCAACAGAAGAAGAGACCCTTGTCACTGAAGAAGAATTATTCAGCCTCCTGGCTAGGAGATTCAAGAAGTGGGTCAGGACAGATGGGTCTAGAAGGAGAGAATCAAAACCAAGGTATGATAAAACTCCTACTAAAGAAATCATTTGTTATTCCTGCAGGAAAACTGGACACATTGCACCAGAATGTCCAGAAAATACTGAGAAAGAAAAAGATCTGAAAAAGAAAGATCTCAAGAAAAAGGGGAAGAAGAAAGAAAGATGCTTCATTGCAGAAGCTTGCAGTGAAACAGATTCTGAGGACAACACTTCATCCAAAAGTGACAATGATGAGTCTAAGCAAGAAGACCTATGCTTAATGGCTTTTGAAAGCTCAAATGAAGAACATGGTGCTAAATCATGGAGTGAGACAGAATCAGAAGGATGCATCTCTTCTGACAATGATAAAGAAAATAGCCCTATTCTCATAGAGGAATCTGAGGATAAGGATGAGGTAAGCATTTTTGATGACATAGATTTTCTGTGTGATGATTTCAAAAATGATTTTAAAGGATTATGTTTAGATCAACTAAAAGCTAAACAAGAAATTAAGAATCTAAGAGAACAAATTAATGTCATTAAAAACCAGAGAAATATAGAGGATACTTGGTCTAAAAATTATGAGTTAAGGGCTAACTTCATAGAAAAAGAAATAGAGAGGGCTAAAATAGAAAACCAGCTTTTTAAGAATAAGGTATCCCAAGCAAAAGCTTTTGAAGAATCAATACAAATGAGAAGCCAAACACTTAAAGAAATCACAGAAAAACAAACAAGAAGACATAAAAATCTTAGGCTAGGAGCTGATCCCTCGGCTAGTCTTAATCCATCCAACAAACCTGCTTGGATGAGCCCAGTTAAATTCACTAAACCCACTAACTCAGCAAACCAAGAAGAGGACTCACAAAATATGGGAGAAGACTTCAAGGAAATAAATCAATTTGATGAAATATCATACTATTCAGCTGATGACTCTCATACTTCTTCTGAGAAGGCAACTAGGCCAAGAGAAACAACTCATAAAGAAATAAAATCAGAAAAAGGGAAAAATAAAATTTGTGAAAACACAATTGCGTCGACTTCATATCGACGCATGAATGATAGTGCGTTGAATTCTACTCGACGCAATCTCTCAGATGCTTCGACCTCAATTCGACGCTTGAATAAAAGTACGTCGACTTCAAATCGACGCAACTTCTTCCATGCATCTATTTCAGATCAACGCAATCTGGAGAAAGCACCAAGTATAAATCGACGCAACTATCAACATACGTCGAATAGATATCGACGCATACAAACTCAGAGCAACATAAAGACAGAACACCTCCATCCTCCAAAAACCTTCCATCTTAACCTCCATTTAGGACCTATTCATCCTGATCATAATTTTTATCCTAATCAAAAGGTCAATCCTAATCAACAGCACTATCTCTCTCTAAACTCAAAATTCCATAATCTAAAGATAGTCAGATGTTATATATGCAATAAAACTGGCCACATTGGCAAACAATGTTGGCACAATCAATCTAATCATAAAAATTAGTCCAAGACTGTCTTAGAAAACATTAGGAGCAGGAAGAAATAATCTCTCAAGGGAAAACCAAAAATTTTTCAGGAAAATAAAAGTCACGTCGATTTTATAATCAACGCACCGTCGATAACTATCAATAATAACTTAAATCGACGCATGCGTCGACTCCAATCGACGTATACGTCGATATGAAACCCTAACATCTTACCGCAGACTGTATCGATGCTTACGTCGAATTCCACTCAACGTAATGTCGACTTCATGAAAAAGAGCGACAATACTAAAATATTTTCGGTCACATCCACTGTAGTACCGAATATGCCTCGAATTATGTCATTTCGACGTTTCACCTGACTTAAATAGACTCTTCAGTTAGAAATCCTCTCGCACTCTGCATCTTTCATCCCTCTTACCTCTCAGTCCAGCCATTTCTTCCTCTTTCTCACTGACCTACAATGGCTCCCAAGATAAACTCTGGGTTCGACATTGACCTCGAATCCTTCCAAGCTGCCGCAGGAAATTATAAGAGCATCATAGCTCTCTTCACTGAAGCTAGTCTGGATAAGCTCATCTCCACAAGATGTAAGCTCCTGGAGACAGAACTCACAGAGCTGATGACTCATGTTCAGATATCTGAACAAGGAGAAATCACAGGAACAATCCATGGGACACCTGTTTCAATTTCTGCAGAACACATTAGGACCACCTTTGATCTACCATCAGGTGATGAACCTATGGAACTTACCCCTGATGAAATAAAGAATTTGTTAATCACCATGAAGTTCTCCAAAGATAGACCAATCCACCTGAAGAAAATAGACTTATCTGAGGAGTATAGACTATTGGCAGACATAGTAGGGAAAATATTACTATGCAAGATCTCTGCCCATGATGTAGTGCCCAAGCAGCAACTGAACATCATGGGGGCCCTTGTGCTGAAGAAGAAGGTAGACTGGGCAAGCTGCCTGCTCAAAATGATAGGCTATAAATACTCTCACAAAGAGAATGCCTATATGAGAATTATGAGCCAAGTTCTCTTCCACTCCTTCCCTGACCTATGCAAGTCAAAAGGAATTCCCATCCCTCCAGGCAAAAGGATGTCCATAGCTCTCTTCTCAAAATGGACCAGGCAAATTCCCAAGCCTGGTGCCATTCCTGAAAGGACTCCTTCTCCTCCTATCTCTCCTGCTCATCCATCTTCTCCTCCTCCTCATACAAACATCTCTTCTGTACCACCATCATCCACACCCTCACAAATACCAACCCAATCACCTGCTCAACCCTCCTTTATTCCTCCACCATCTCCATCCAATACACCTCATCAAAATGATACAGTCCCCTCTTCACCTTCATCACATACAACACCTCCTCCTCCAACACACTTTGAACCATCTCCATCCACTGACAACCTCATCACTCAGTGTATCCACTCCACAGCCCAAAGATTCCAAGCAATGCTGGATGGGCACTACTCCAAGATTTATTCCTCCATCTTACACATGCAGACCCAAATAGATGGGGTCAGTGCCTCTGTGCAAAGCCTGAAGACCTCTATCTCTTCCTCTAAGGTCACCAGATCTTTCTTAACCTCCTTGGCTAAGAAGGTCAAGAAGGGGGAGAGGTTAGGTGAAGAGCAGCTCTCCAGTCATAAATCTCTCTCTCACAAGTCTCTTCCTACTTCAAAAAATGATAGTCTTGCACTGCTCAAAACTATTGGGAATGAAGTTGTACCTGAGCTACATAGTGAAGAGCACCTAATAGAGGTACTAAATATGGCAAGAGAGGCTACTCAACAAGTGATTCTATTACAAGGGGAGGCATGTAGGATAGAAAATGAAGTTGAAAAGGAAACTGAGGCTGAAGGAGAGAAAGAAAATGAAGCTGATTCTGTGATGGGTGAAGTAGGAGCTCAGGAGCCAGATGCAGTTACAACTGGAGCTGGAAATGAAAGAGAAATTGAAGAAGAAGGAAAAGGCTCAAAGGAAGCTCCATTCCAGGGGGAGCAAACTACTTTGACTCAGGGGGAGCAAATGACTGAGACTCAGGGGGAGCTGAGGAAATCACCTGCTACTGAGAAGGAGCAACCCACAAAAGTATTTACTAGGAAAAGAAAAACTCCTCCTACCCCTGAACAATGATGATATACACTACAATTGTCTATGCTTAAATGTTGATCAGTCAACTGAACATGAAATTTGTTTATATAATTTCTTATTCTATCTTCTTCTGATTATTTAGCATATTTCTTCTCTATACAAATGCTTTGCTTTGTTGATTAAAAGCTGATAAAATTACTACCTATATAGGGTTAGGACAAATAAGGGGAGGTTGTTGGGGAATGATTTATCTTAACCCCTAGAAATGAGTAGAATATAAATTCTAAGTATGAAAAATTAGGCTAAGTAAATATGCGTCGAATAGTATTCGACGCAACGTCGTAATATAGTCAACGTTTCTCTCAGAATGAGTCGAAGTAACTCTTAGAAGAATTCGACGTAATCATAGTCGACGTACCTCTGACTTCTAGTCGACGCATTTGATAAAGTCGACGCACCGTTGTCGACGCACCTTCCTTATTCTCCTCTCGACGTCCAGCCAGGATGAAATCGACGTTTACGTCGAATAGTAATCGACGCACGTCGATATCTATAATTAATTCAAAAACACGCCAGATCTCTTTCCTTCTCTCTGTAGATCTGATTTTTATGGAATGATATTATTCTTTTATAGCCGTTCTGAATCAGCCTTTCCTTCTATTTGATTCTTGGCTTATTTGTTTAAGATTATTATGGATATTATTTGAAATCAGAATGAATTCTTTTCCTTCTACAGAAATATTGATTATGGAAACTCTTATCTTTTTCTAATTCTCTGTCTGCTAAATTGATTATTCTCCTTTAGCAATATATTTTAAACAGAGCTATAAATAAGGAGGAGGTCGACAGAGAATAAAAAGAAGTGATCCACCATATACAATTGAAAAAGAGGAAGTGCTCCCAAGTGAAGAGTGAGAAAGCTGAGAAAAGAGATAGTGTGCTGCAGCAAAGAAAAAGCCTTCTTCTCCTTCTTCTGAAGCCATTCTGCTGCAAACTCTGAAAGCTCTCACAAAAGAGAGAAAAGCTTACAATCTCCTTCTCACCATAGAAGAGAGATCATATTCACTATACTTGTGCTTCCAATCTTCTTGCTAGGAAGAAGATTCTTTCTTACATATATCATTTTCTGTTCTTCTACTTGTTCTACTTCTTCTTCTCATTCTATTTTCAAATTGTGTTAAAAAGTTTTTAGAATTTCTCTTCAAAAAATTCAGTTGTAGTGGTTCTAAGAGTCTCCTTACCAAAAGACTCAGTTTGGTTCTAAGAGTCTCCTTATCAAAAGACTCAGTCTGGTTCTAAGAGTCTCCTTATCAAAAGACTCAGTGCAAGTTAGTGAATTCCTACCAAGGGGGTAGAAGAGTGGACTACCCAAAGTTTGGGGAACCACTATATTTCCTTGTGTTGTGCTGTGATTTTCTTGTTGTCATTTTTCTTCTTTACTTTCTTAATTCTTGTTGGTGTGTGGGAAGCCTAAATCTGTGATTATTACATATATATATATATATATATATAATAACACAAAGTATTTTTAAATCTCTATTCACCCCCTCTAGAGAATTCTAGTGAGGTTAACTGTGCGCTTTCAGAATGCAGCGGTGGCTCGAGTAAAGGCCTAGGAATCTATTCAATCTGGTAAGGCGCATGCAAGACCACAACCTCCTATTCTTTCCAAGGTCTTTAAGCCCTTGTCGCGCGATAAGCGACCAAAGATCGAAATCATTCCTCTGAACGATCTCTTCCTAACAAGTAATGTCAATTTGAAATAAAGACATAAGAAAGGGCAGTGATTACAGAAGCAACAACTCAAACAAATTGATTCTGAATGGTTTAGGCCCTCTGATCGCCAAATGTTGACCGCACCTCCTGCGGTCACCAAAATAATCAAAGAACCTTTCTATACTTCCAATTCGGTACCTTAGGAGTAGAAAGTATATGTCTTCCCTGCTTGTTTATTTTTTATCTTCAAATAGAAAAGATTTCTTATTGCGTGGTTCTTATCTTTTACCGCAGATGAAGAAAGAGAAGAGGAGGAAAAACCCCTCCTGAAGATCCCGAAAGCTTTTAGAAAGCTGTTAAGTCCTCTGATCAAAGATGTTCAGAGGATGTGGCAAAGAGAGAGAGAGAGAGAGAGAGAGCTCTTGAAGATCAGGTATGATCTCAGGCTTCCACTTTTGAGAAAGAAATGGGGGAGATGAGGGCAATTCTCCAGGAGAAGATGAATAAACAAATGCATTACAAGGAGCTAGCCTTGCAGAACCAGATAAAATCTCAGGCTGACCACATTCGTAAGCTTGAAAAGGATGTTGAGTACAATAAGGGGAAAGCTGCTTCCTTGACCGATGATGCTAAGTGGGACAAGCAGTCTGGTCTTGTGGTTACTGCGACCAAGGAGGGAACATCTTCTACCTGTCAACAAGGAGAGAGGGTGACTCCAACTAAGGTCCCCTTAATTTCTCTTGACCGGATTGATAGGGTTGTCTCCCAACTCCATCAGACAACAATGTACGCTAACCGCCATATGTCGCAAGTAATGTCTGCTATCAACCAGATGTAGGAAGACACAATGCATATTGGATGAGATCGCGCGGTTTGAAAATACTTAATCATCTACTTCTCTTATATCAATTTGAACAATGTAGTAGTGGTATTGTGATGACTTTTCCTGTGAACAATGTTAACTTCATTTGATATATGTTTAAATGTTGTATTTTAATTACCTCTGAGATGCTTGTTGAATGTTTCTGTGCGATTAGCGCGGCTAGATATTCTATATTTGATATTTATGATGAATGATTTCCTTCTGATCTTAAGTAAATGGTCTGTTCAGTCTGATGACTAATCGGGCGGTTAGACATATTAGATACATGACTTTTGTGATGAATGATTTCCATATGATAACTAATCTTACGATCTGATATATAACCATGTGGTTAGAGTGTTATAGAATTTTCCTTGGATTTTTATAAATAGGACTGAGTAGTGAAGAAAAATGAAGATTTTGTTGATGCGGTCGAAACAGAAATCCAGCCAGTCTCCCACAATGGTAGCCACACGAGTAAATGCGAGTGACATTTTTTTGTCTACTGTTCATAATACATCGAGGCTATCTCTACCAGAGGATAGACAATTCCTGACAGATCACTTTATTCATACGCAACTGATCACGTGACTTCCATGAGAAAGGGTTGAATACCCGGTCGGACAAGGTGATCACAATTTCAATTGATCACTTTTATTTTGGCTTTAGCTTTCCTCTCTTCTAGGAGGCTATAACAATCTTTGATCATTACGGGGGGGGGGGTTCCCAGTCAGCTGCCACCCAACTCGATTGCTGCTATATTCTCATATATAACATATATTCGGTCAGAGAAGGTCCTTTTCACCATAAATATTTTTCAAAGTGTGTTTACCATGCGAGCTCGAAAAGAAGACAAGAAAAAAAGAATAAGTCAAGGGTCTTCTTTACTTCGGCCGCCCGACATGAAAGTGGTCAATATGATGAGCAAAGTTCCAAATTGGACTAAAAGATTTTTAATTTTTGAAGAGGACTTTGGTAGCTTGGTTGTGCGACCAGAAAATCAGAATAACTTTTTATTTAAATCTCCAAGGGAATTATTAGAGATCGAGATGAAGATAGTGGAATACCTAGCCCCTGAGCAGTTAGAAATAAATTATGTTCCACTGCTTGCTGTGGTTTCTGATATTCCTGTGTAACCCCGTGTTTGTCGAGTGGGTTCATCAGGCCATCAGATGATCTAGAGCGAGACTGGGGAATTGACAAGTCGGTCGGGCTAGTGGTGGGCCTCAACTCACACTCACCTCCATCTCGGTGTGAGTGGCATGTCCCAACTTTGCCGGGCACTCTCCGCTCCGGCGAGTCGGCTTGGAATAGCCTGGATTCGCCTGCTAGGTTGGTGGTATGTTTTTCCCATGGAATTCCATTTTGGCCCGCAGTTAGCCTTTCCAAACAATGGGATTCCACAGTTGGCAAACCAACTTGAGCTGCTTTTAGTAAAACTAAGAGGCGGGATTCGGCTATCCACAGACCATTTTGGGAAAACTATAAATAGACCCCCAAGGGCACCTTTGGAGAGGATCTCTCACTTATTTCTCTCTCCTCTGGTTTGCTTTGGTCAGTTAGAGAGATCTGGCTTGCGGCTCACCGTGGTTTTTGGCTGGGTATATATGAGCTCTCCAGCACTCTCCAAGGCACCCAACTCAACAAATGGCTTAGGAAGGGAAGTTCTCTAAGATCTTCCAGGTTAGTGGAGGGACCTCCTCGCTGCAGCTCGTGGGTCTATTCCTAGTTTTCCACCATTTATGAGTGAGGTTCTTTTCTCTGAGTGCCCGACCTAGTGACTGAACTCAGGAGAAGTAAGAGCAAGCTACACTAGTTCAAACTCCTCTCGAGTCGTAGTTTCTTGGCCCGGAGGTTGTGGTTTTCGAGATCAACATTTTAGGTGCGGTGTGCGTGGACCGTAGCTTGTTCAGAAAATCCCGCGTAAAATGCATGGACGGAAGCAATGGGCAAGGAGGCGACCTTGGGAGCTCACCCCTTCAGGCGAGTTTGTTAGGAATAGTAACTTCGATGAGTTCAGGAAGTCGATTCTGTAGAACCTGCATCGCCCTCTCGCCGCCAGGCGAGTGCTCAGCTCCTGCGGTTCTAGTACTCGCCCCACAAGCTCTGGGCAAGGATGCACACGACAAGTGACCCATGAAGGAGGCACAGGCGGGTGAGGATGAAGGAGCCCTTCACACACGGGTGCTATTTCCCAACCTGCCGAGTGCTTGCTACCCAGGCGAGGAGACTGGGCGAGTGCTCCCGACTCAGCAAGTAGGGTCAAAAAGTTCATTCTGCGAGCTGATTCTCTCAACTCCCATTCCAATGGGATTTACAGAGCCCGTTGTGTCCTACTACATAGGCAAGGATGATCCCCTCTAGCATCTCCAGTGGTTTTAGGATGGCATCTCCATCAGATAGATGACCGACGCCTTCAAGTGCAAGTTGTTCTCCATCTCTTTTAAGGGAAAGGCGAGGGACTGGTTCCATCATCTCCCTTCCAGAACCATCTACAGTTTCAAAGACCGCCGCCGGAGTTTCCTGCTGCAATTTGCCATGTCAAATAAGAGAAAGAAGGGGGCTGAGGCTCTTTTTCTAATCTAGTAGATGGCTGTAGAATCATTGGGGATCTACATGGATCGATTCCATGAGGAATTCTCTTGGTCCATGAGGTTCCAGGGCACACCTTGCAACTCGCCTTCACCCTCAGATTGCGATAAGGGCTTATCAAGATGGGACTTGCCCAAGATCCCCCTCTGTTATATGAGGAATTAATAAAGCAGACAGGGCGAGAGATCGAGGGGGAGGCCACCAACAATGCTTTCATGACAAAGTTGGCCAAGTGGGTCAGGGGAGAAGAGAAGGGGGGAGGAGGACCCCAGCAGCATGAAGTGAGAAGAAGAGAGGAGCCTAGGAGGCAGGGGTTCCATGGGCCCCCCGGAGGATAGGAGCCAGGAGGAAGATATCAACCATCCATCAATCGGCCAGTATGGAGGCCACCCGGAGGATATCCTCAAGGTCACAAAAGAGGATTCACCCAGGGTGGGGAACCCTTCCAAGGAGGAGGGGGCAGCTTCAAGGAGGGCAGAGACGATTCAACCCTCCGGGGTGGAGACCGGTTCTGAGACCCTTCCATCCCCAACCTCAGCATGCCATGGCGATTGGCCGGGGAGGAATAAGGGGAAGAAAAAATTGCCCAGGAGGGGAAAAATGGGGAGGGTGGCGTTGCCATACTATGACTTCAACTAGAAGGAAGGTCACGCAACGGCTACCTGTCCTGAGTTCTTAGAGATAAGAGGAGGGTGGAGAGCCCCAACGAGGTAGAAACAACTTCCTGATGTTGGAAGAGCAGGAGAAGGAGCGGATGTAGAGGACCGATGCGAGGATTGGGTCGATGTAGGAATTTGAGGAGGGATTGGGGTGATCCATGGAGAGGTAGGAATCGAGGCGACCCGAAAGGGAAGTCTCCATGCCATCAATCGTCGGAGTGTCGCTTCAACCTCAAGGACCCCCCCGAGTAGAAGACCACCTTCACTAACAAGGACATACCCGAGCATGAAGATCCATTCTGTGATACTCTAGTAATCCAAACAGCGATCGGGAACTTCTCGGTATCCAGAATCCTTGTGGACAATGGGAGTTCCGACAATGTGATATTCAAGAAAGCCTTCAATGAGATGAAGGTGGAGGCGAAGAGGGTACTCGACTCAGATGTACCTCTCTTTCGATTCTTTGGAGAAAGGAAGGAAGTAGAGGGAGGAGTCGAGCTCCTCGTGACTATGGGGGGAATGTCCAAGATATGCCGGTTCGTCATCGTGGATGCTCCGAGTAGCTATAATGTCATCTTCAGGAGGCCCCTCATCAAATCATTCTGGTGTGTACGCTCCTCCTATCATCAATGCTTAAAGTATAGCATTGGGGGGGGGGGGTCCAGGTCCGAGTCAAGGGAAACCCTAAGGTGGCTAAGCAGTGCTACGTCATGACCGTCAACATTATCACCTAGAAAGAGGTGGCGGAGGAGGTTGGCTGAGCTATGGAGGGACAAGCCAAACTAGAGGCAACAGTGGAAGTCGGGATGAAGGAAGTCACCACCCAGGATGGGAGGCCGGAGAAAGTGCAGGTCAGGAGGAGGCTGAGCGAGGAGGATCAGGAGAAGCTCTGAGAGTGTACTCAGCAGAACATCGACATCTTCATATGGAGTGCTGCAGACATGCCATGGATCGATGCGGATGTGGCATGCCATCGCCTCAACCTTGACCCGAGTGTCCATCCTGTCCGCCAAAAGAAAAGAGTCGTGATAACTACTCTAGCCGAGCCCATCCGAGAAGAAGTAGGGAAACTGCTGAAGGCATGTTTTGTATCAGAGATCCATTACCCAGGCTGGGTCTCCAATGTTGTAATGGTGAAGAAAGGAGACAGAAGATGGATAATGTGTATCGACTTTTCTTTATTGAATAAAACATGCCCCAAGGATTGTTATCCTCTTCCTTGAATCGACGCACTGGTAGACTCAGCCATTGGTTTCCTTGTGATGAGTTTTTAGATGCCTTTTCAGGATACCATCAAATCCGAATGCACCCTCCGGATGTCAAGGATGTTTCTTTCATCATGGACGATAGATGCCATTATTACAAAATGATGCCCTTCAGGTTGAGAAACGTAGGCGCCATGTACCAATGAATGGGGGATCGAGTGTTCATGGAATAGAAGGGGAGGAATTTGGAGGTCTACGTAGATGACCTGATGGTGAAGAGCAGGGATGTGGGGTCCCACCTCCAGGACCTAGCGGAGACCTTTGCCACTCTGCAAAAACTCAAGATGAGACTCACCCCTCTAAAGTGTGTCTTTGGGGCAGGAAGGGGGAAGTTTCTAGGTCACCTCCTCACCCCTATAGGGATAGATCCCAAACCCGATAAGGTGAGGGAAATCTTAGACTTGGAGTACCCTAGAAATGTGAAGGAGGTCCATCGATTGGCAGGGAAGCTGGCATGGTTGAGCAGGTTCTTCTCTCGGTCAGGGGAGAAGTGCTCGCCCTTTTTCAAGGTGTTACGAGGAAGTCAAAAGTTCAAGTGAACTTTGGAATGTGAGGAGGCCTTTCAATAGTTGAAGAGGTAGCTCACACAAACCCCCCTACTCCAAGGGCTGAGGGAGGCAGAGGACCTAGCTTTGTACCTGGGAGTGGGAGCCGAGGTGATAAGCTCAGTCCTTATCTGAGAAGAGAGAAAGAAGCAGTTACCCATCCATTACATCAACATGGTCTTGAAGAAGACAGAACTCAAATACCCCATCCTTGAGAAGCTGGCGTTCGCTCTAATCATCTCGGCAAGAAAACTTCATCCATATTTCCAGGCACACTCGATCAAGGTACTGACTGACCATCCCCTACGCAACATCATGGAGATAGTGGAACATTCAGGACAGTTAGAAAAAAGGTCGGTGGAGCTAAGCGAGTTCGAGATTTCCTTTGTACCCCGTCTATCGATGAAAGCGCAGGCAGTGACTGACTCCTGACAGAGTATGTGGTCGAGGTGGAAGAGTCCCTGTCCACCGAGCACTTGGCCTGGGAGATGCTAGTGAACGGGGAATCAGGAAGGTACTCCCTAGGTGGAGAAGTGGTCTTGGTAAGTCCATAAGGGATAAAGATCGAGCAATCAATAGACATCTATTTTCCTCTCACCAACAATCCAGCCTAGTACGAGGCAGTGATAGCAGGACTCCATGTGGCAAGGGACCTAGGGGTCCAGGATGTGAAGGTCTCTATGTAATCGATGGTGGTAGCATCCCAAATTAAGAGATAGTTCGAGACTAGAGAACTGAGTCTCCAACGATACCTGACGAAGGTCAAAGGGCTCATCGGGCTGTTCCAAACCTTTTCCATTCGATATGTGCCAAGGGAGGAAAGTACTTTGGTAGACTATCTGGCAAAGCATTGCCCTCGTGCAGTAGGGACGGTGAAGGAATTATTTCAGCCATCCATCGAAGGAGAGCATGTGGAGATCAATCGACGACCCACGTGGATGGATCCTTTCATCGCTTTCCTGACCTCGGTCAAATTCCCAGAGGAGGTTCCAGATAAGCAGTGATTCAGGTACAAATCATCCTACTATGTGCTTCAGGAGGGAGCCCTGTCTCGGAAGACCCTGACTGGGCTCCTCGCAAGGTTTGTCTCCGAGGAGGAGGTCCCAGTTGGAACATGGTCTTCCGCATCTCCTAGGTTTGAGAATAACAAATCCTATGTGTATTTGATCTTGTTGTGTTTAAGTGTGCAGGAAAACAAAGTCCATATGAATCAAGGATTACATAAGAAGGTTGCCCCCAAATTTGTGCCTTCAAATCCAACACTCCTTCTAGCACCGACGGTATCACCTAGCGCCTAGCGCTAGCGCTAAGGAACCGCTGAGAAGAAACCAAACTGCTGAGACGAAACTGCTGAGACGGAACCGCTGAGACGAAAACGCTGGGATGGAAAACTGTTGAGATGCAAACTGGTGCTCGACGAACTGCTTGCTCTACCGTGGCGAGCTAGTACTAGCGCTGGCGCTAGCTTTTGCTCGACGAACTGTAAGCTACGCTCGACGAAATGCTCATCACTGCGTTCGACAAAAATTCGATCGACGAAAAGAATGCTTAAGCGCAATTCCGGGAGCACATATAGAAGGAGATAGGGCCTAACAGTATCCAATAGCGTAGGCGGTAGCGCGGAGCATAGAAGGCAAGAGATAATTATTTCCTCAGATTGAAGATTCTGCCGCGCAGAATATGTCCTAAAATGGGATAGCGCCGACGGTAGCGTTAGCGCATGCGCTAGCTCAAAGTCTATAAAAAGGACCCCTTGGATCTGTCTTCCTCATCCTCTTCAGATCAAAAATTCCAGAGCTTCGTGCCACAACATAGAGAGGAAGGATCAGAGAGATACTCCCACAAATCCATAAAGGCTTAAGGAGATCCGTGGAGAAGATTTCAACACGCGTCATCATCGTGACGAAAGACCGCATTGACTACGATCATACTCTGCGGGCCTTCGTCCACTTCTCCAAGAGATCCATATAGGGAGTTTTATATTATTGTCTTTTTATTTCACATCTTTTCTTTTAAATCGTGTAGTAAATTCGCCTCGTGTTGGCGACTAGGTCTAGGTAGGACTTAGGGTAGAAATTCACCTAGTGTTGGCGACTAGGTCTCGGGTGTAGGTCTATGGGGTGCTCGAGGCCATATCCGGGGAAGGGTTGGCTAGAGCGGCTTGAGGCCGTATCCGGGGAAGGAACGACTAAAGCCAGCCGGTTCGTGGGGATACGATTCAGTATAGAAAACAAAAAGAGTCTTTTATATTTCGCTTTGATTTCTAGCGTCATTGAAATCAAAATTTTGTAATCAATTTTATTAATAATAATCATGTCTCTCTTTGTGTAATAAAATTGATTTGTTCTTCATTTCTCTAAATTGTTTATTATCCTCTCCTTTATTATAAAACAATTTAGATCTTTAAACAAAATCACTATTTTGATTTCTTATCATAAGCAAGTATTTCAAAATATAATATAAGTTTTTAGAACCCTTATTCACCCCCCCCCCCCCCCCACTAAGGGCGCTTACCGATCCAACAAGTGGTATTAGAGACAGGTTATTCCAAATTGGCTTAACAACCGGGAATAATGGCGTCTCATGATCTCGCTTCTATTGGTGGGGAAAATTTTTATGAAGAAGAAAAATCTCTTGCACCACCTTTATTTGAAGGAAGAAATTATAAAGGGTGGAAATTGGTAATGGAAAGGTTTATTAAAACATTAGATATCAACGCTTGGGATATAGCAATAACAAGACCAGCAGACGAATCAAATAAACAAGAGCGTCACCTAAATGCAAAAGCTATGCATTATATGTTTTATGCTTTATCTCAAGATATCTTCAAATTAATATATTGTTTTTCTAGTGCATACAAAGTTTGGAAATTTCTTGAAGAAAGGTATGATTTTCCTCTTACAGGTATGGAACAAACACAAGAATTGGAGAACATACAAGCTTGCGCAAATTTTCAAGAAAGCTCCTCTCATGGCGGATCCATGAAGTGCACATCAAATGGAAAAGAAGAAATCCCATCTCTGGAAGAGGAATGCCAAATAGATGAAGACAACAAAGAAAATTTATGCTCAAATCTCACAACATCCAAAAGCACTGTAAGGAAATCAAATCATCTTATTATTTGCAATTCTATTTCTACTTTACAATTGCTACAAATTACAAAGCGCAAAATTAAGAAATAAAAAAATGCGAATTGCAAATTGCGCTTAGAAAATAAAAATTTAAAAGCAAAAGTAGAATCAAAATCTGATTTATCTAGCTTTACTCATGTCACTTCAATTGAAAATACAAAACCTTGTTTTGATTGTAATGATATTAAAGAAAAATATGAGGAACTTGAAAAAGAAATTATTTGTATGAAGAACATAATGAAAAATTATCTTTAGAAAATTCTCTTTAAAAAGTGATTGTGATACATGCAAAAGTTATAAAATTGAAATTGAAGAGATGGACGAAATATTTTAGGAATACAGAAATGAATATCAAAACCATATTGATTCAATTGTTTCTACACTTAAAAATAGCACAATTGCGTAGTATAATAAAGCTAGACATAATTTCAAACTTAAGAACAATGAATTAGAAACTAAAATTAACTTGCTTAAGGAAATCATAAAGAAAAATTCTCAATATCAAGCAAACTCCAAAAGCAAGTTGAATATGATTTCTCAAAAAATGAATAAACCAATCAATGGAAATAAAAAACTTCAAAAGATTGAAAATGAAATTCCAAAATACTATCATCATTATCACTTACAACATCAATCTTCTCTCAACATAAAATTGAATGTTCACAACTTTCCTATGAAAAATACTTTCAATAATCATCAATATAAAGATTATCACAATGGAAATTTCACATATAAGAATAACACCAAACCAAAGTTTGGATGGAGGCCCAAAACTAAAACATTTACTTCACATGAAAGGACCCATTCATCAATATCCACCCACAAACCTACACATTATATTTGGGTACCCAAAGGAACCACCACACTTGGTCCCCTTTGGATACCTAAATCTCTTATTCATTAGGTATCACCAAACGCATGAAGTAGAAATCAACAAAAAATAAAATATCAATTATTCTACTTCATGATATGCTTTAATTTCTTGTTTTCTTATTTTTTTAAGCTATCATGTTATGGTTATCTTATATATTATAGGAAATATGATCTTATCTCTTAAAACTTAATGAGTTTATAAATCAAATTAATCAAAATTCAAAATCATATTTTATTTTAGGTGACCTATCTATTATTCTTATATTCATTACATATATATATACATCATATTCAAAATTCTCTATGTGGTATTAAAATCTCCAACCATAGGATTTAAAAAATATACTACATATGATCCTAAAATTGCCTAAACATCTCCACTTCATGACTTCAAAATTTATAAATAAAACGTAAAACAAAACCTTTAAAAACTACCAAAGAAGGATCACATAAAAACAGTCAAACATCCAAAACCAACAAAATTAAACATTGCAGATAGCGCTAGCGCTAGCCGGTAACGCCTGCACTAGCAAACAGCATCCAAAAACATGTGTTCAAATTCCTGTATTATTACAAAACTGAAAACTTGTTCCCCTCAGGTCCCTCCTATTCCACTACTCTTCCTCATCTATCTCCTCCACACTAGGACTTGGGGATTGTCTTCTGCGAGTCCTCCGAATCAAATGACGCGGTGGATCCTGTACTGGGCTGTCCCACTCCCTTCGCTCCGGTGTAGATGGTTTTAGCTTTAATGCCTTGATCATGAACTTCACCATCTTCTTTATACCAAAAACATATTTCTCCACTCTTGTCATCCACTCTCCCATTTCTTCTCGAAAAGATTCAAATGAATCATCTTGAGCCCCTCGAGATGACGCTCCTCGCCGGAGTGGTGGTCGAGCAGACGTCGATGGCTCATCCAAGAGGGATGTAGCTCGCAAGTGTGAGGTACTATAGATAGGAGGAAAGCAGTATATCAAGTAAAAACCTATTTTAATAGAAGGGTATATCACCTGAATAACCCATTGTATGATGCCACCCATGGGCAAGTTATTATATCTATGGCGGGAAGGATGCTGCAACTTGTATGAATAGCGAATCAAGGAAAGTAACAAATCTGCCACATCAAATTTCTCCTCCTCTAAAATGAAATAGGTGACATAACTTAGTTGTGCTGTGACTTTTGCTGTATCACCCAACTTTAGCATGATTGTGTGGCGTAGTGCATCTTGAACGACCAAGGCATCTACTGTGAGTGACGACACAGAGGAGATCAGACTCCTGCATTCCCTACTATGCAGCACCATGTTCACTTGAGTCCAATCTCTATCTACTCTAAACTTCTCAACAATTTCCAAATGATTTGGATATTGGGTCAATCCAAACACATCCCTCAGTTGATCATGAGTAATTGTCACCACGTGTCCTTGCACCAGAGACCGCACTCCTCCATTCAGCTCTATCTGCGATGGGTTCTCTAAGTGCGTATAGAAATCTCGTACTAACTCTGAAGAAAACCCATCAGAAATAAATAAATTCAACACCTCGGAGGCAGCAAATAACTGCATGATATGGTGGTGATGAGGCATGTCAAACTCCACGATATATGGAACACCTACTACTGCAGCCTCCACGGCCAGCTCTGCACTTTTCTTTCCTTTTTGATCCAGGTGACATTTGCCACATTATAAGAGGAATTAAAACTAAGCAACAATCACTAGCGCCAGCGCTATCACTAGCGCCCAACGTTATCACTAGCGCCTACTGTAGCGCCGACACTAGTCCTCTGATCTAAAAAGTTAAAAATCTCCATAAAATAAAATATTTTCAAATACTAACTTGCTAGATCCAAGAAACCCACATAATCCAAACCAAAATCAAAACCAAAATCCTCATAAAAATGTAAAACAAAAATCTTGAAGAAAAGAATCAACCATTGTAGATCTAGTTTCTAAAACCACCTAAAAACCTCAAATATCTTCATCTCTAACATCAAAATCAAGTGTTAAAACAAAAATCATAAGAAAAGATGAAGTTTTACCTCAGATCTATGCATGGGCTGGGTCGTCTTCTAGGGTGCGTTCGTTTGGTGGGTTTTGATCTACAGGAATTGGTTTTGGCCGAAAACCTACGGCGCAGAGGTTTTGGAATTGGGTCAAAACCAATGTCTGTGTTCGTTTGCAGGAATGTTTTCAGTCACAGGAATTGAATATTCCAATATTGTTGTTCGGTTGCAGGATGGAATTCAGAGACGGGAATTGAAATTTATGGTATTTTGCTTTAGTTGATTGCGCATGAATTGATTTGTTTTTTGGTTATTATGTTGTATTTGCTAGCTCAAAGTCATACCCATGATCCAAATCTAATATAATGTGAGATGATTTTGTAGCTGAATAATCATTGTTATAAGTATAGGAAATTACCCCTTAATAAGATGTGTCATATAATATATAAATAAAAAATGAATATCCAATCATCTATGAAAAACTTTCACACAAAAAATCTGGGTACGAAGTAAACTATTCTAAAAAATAATCTGGAAGCATGTAATTGCTGCATAATAAACATATAACATATTCTTTAGAAGAGGTTTTAATTTCTGCATAATAAGCATATGTTGCATAATAAACAATAAACATATAATCTGAAAAAAAAATCTGGAAGCAGGTCATTGACGAGGCGTTCTTCCAGGAAAAATCTTCCCATTTCTCCTCGCCGACGTTGTTGACGAGGCGTTTTTCTTCACCGTCACAGGTGCTCGCCGGCCTAGTTGACCTAGGCGTTCTTCCTCGCCGCCACCGCCATAGCATAGGTGCTCGCCGGCGTCGTTGATGTAGGCGTTCTTCCTCGCCGACGCTATTGGAGCAGCCCCTTGAAGCCATCGTCGGAGAGAAGGAGAAGGAAGCAAAATCTCCATGGGAACTCCTCTCTCACGCCCACTGTCGAGCTCGCCCCAAAACCTACCCAAAACCGACCAAAAGTGGTCAGTTTTGGGGATAGTGTATTTTTGTAGAAACCAAAACCTATAGGTTTTGGGTGAATGCCAATTCCTTCCTAAAAAAATGCCAAACGAACACAGGAATTGGAATTGAGATACCCAATTCCAATTCCTTTCCTTCAATCACCGCCAAACGAACAGGCCCCTAGGGTTTTTCGGGAGAGAGTCAATAGAAATGGCCAAAATGAAAAAGTAAAGGGGATTTAACTAAAGAATCGATATCGCCAGCGCTATCGCTAGCGCAGGCGACATTGCACCTTTCTGATCTTTTAAGAAAACAAAATTGTATAAGATTCCTAAATTTATTCTCCACTGCATGTACTACTTAGTTATGCAAGATTTCGATTATTACGACTTGAGTTAGGTGTCCTAGATCTTTCGAGTTAAAACACATTCGCACATGCAATTTTGTAAATTTTAACCATCTAAAACATCTCCTAAAAATCTGCAATTTCAGCATGAAACTACTATTGGGACACTTAATCAAGATCAACAATTAAAATTTTCAAAATCATAAAAAATCTTGTACTATTTCCCGCGCTAGCGCTAACGTCGGCGCTAGCGCACTTATTCATTTTTCTGTATTTTTAAACTTTTGAAAAATTCTTAAAAATATATTAATCTATATGCACTATTTATTTTTGCACTTTTGATTATATTTCATTTTTGAAAAATCAAATACAAAAATACAAAAGCCAAATTACAAAAAATATGTCTTGCCTTTTGTCATTTGTTTAAAGTCTATTTTTGTTATGCAAAAATCAAATACAAAAATATAAAACATTAAAACTATCAAAAAAAACTGTATGGTTTTTTCTGTGAAAATCAAGCATGATTTAATATATTATTTAGAACTTCTATAATGTTGCAATCTATCTTTTCAAACTACTTTAAACATTGTTTTCATCATGCCTTCATATATCTATTAATATGTGCATCAATTATATTGAAAAAGTTGTGTAGAACCAAGCTTAGCATGCCTCTAAGTATGAGTAAATGTTTTATGTTTGATAATGATATTTATTCACTCACTTATTTTGGCATTGTCTACATATGTGTTTAATCTAAGAATGCTTATGTATGTTTTGTAATAGTACAATGAATAAAAATTGCACAAGTATCTTACCAACACTACCTTTATTTGCACTTTTAAAAGTTAAGAAAAGTGGTTATGTTTTCATAAATTATATTGGTTTGCAAAACAAGTGTATTCAGAGAACTTTGCACAAAATAAAAAATTATAAAATAAAGTGACAAAGATAACTCCACCAAGCACTACTTGAACCTCCTGATAAGTCTTAATAAGCGTTGTGAGGTTGAGCACCTTGGAAAGAATAGTAAAGTACTTGTGCAAACCATATCTTTCTTTCAAAATAAAAACCACTTACTCTTAAGTACACCGGATCAATAGTTTCAACATTAAAATAAAATAAATATGTGATCCCCCAAGCACTACTTTGCACCCTGATAAGTCTTGATGAGCATTGTGTGTGCAAAGCACCTTGGTAGTTGTACATTTTGTTTGTGCATTGAAGTGTGTGGAAGTAAAATTATTTGGGTTTTATTGTGCTCTTTACTTTACATATCTCTTGTATTTTCGATTAAAACATTTGTTTACTCTATTCAAAAATACACTTATGTGCACATCATTATCTTCCATAACACTTCTTCTCATGAGTATTGAATCCTAATTAAGGGTGCGAGCGGTTCGGCTTGTGCCGGTTTGGACCCAAACCGAAATCGAACCGACATGCCTCGGTTTTCGGTTTGTCCAAACCGACCCGAACGGAACCCGGTCAGTTCGGTTCAAAGTCGGTTCGGTTTTTTTTTCGATTTTTGGCGGTTCAGTGTCAGTTTTTTATGAGCTAACTAATGACGCATTCAATACAATATTGGCATACTATTCAATACTTCAAACGTTATTCTTAAAATTAGCAAGCAACAAACAGGTAAGCACAACTAAATTAATTCAACATGCATGTTTAATTGTTTACTCAGATATATTTATTATAGTTAAAACATCTCCGACTCCTCCAAACAAAATGGTGGATAAACAAACATTAAAAACTCAGCATATTTATATTCAAATGAAACTTTAATCAGTGTCAAATGACATAATTATAGAGGAAAAAACGGGCTTTAAAAATCTCCAGAATTCAAAATATTTAATGTTCATGGGGGTACAGCCGTGGATTAGTATTTGCTACAGGTTCCTTGTAGTATTTGCGTGACATTGAAGTTGTGAAGTTTGAACAGTGAACTGTGAACCTGCGTGAACCGAATCAAGGTTGAATCCTATTACCTATATATAATTGATAATTTATATAACAAAAGCTAACACATACTTTATAATTATTATAAAACAGAGGCTAACATATACATAATTTATAATAATTACAATATCAGTCGGTAACGTCGGTTCGGTTTGGTCGGTTTTTACAACTTGAAAACCGACCCGAGCCGATATGACTTCGGTTTTCACAAGGTCCAAACCAAACGGACATCGTACTGGGCGGCTCGATTTCACAATCGGTGCGGTGCGGTCGGTTCGGTCGGTTTTGTCGGTTTTCGGTTTTCGCTCCTCACCCTTAATTCTAATGCCAATTCTATACTACTCTTTATTTATGAAATGCACTAGATAACCTAGCATGCTTTCTACAATGTTTGGTATGTTTTGAAATTGTGAATTAAAGTAACATTGTAGTAATCTCTTTTTGATAACATTATTTCATGCTTGGTTACTTTATTGTCAAACTTAAAGATTTTAATTAAAAATGATTTACAAAAACATCTTCTTTTTGAAATTTAACTCAAATATCTTTTTATGGATCATCATTGATTACAATAAGATATTACTTGTATTTCTATAAGTCTTCCGCATCATAACCATATAATTGTTTTACCTTGCGCTTTCATGCTTACTTAAAGTCTTTTATTTTGTGTGCATCATCACTTGAATCTTAAAATTCCTTTCTTTCAACAAGTGGTAGACTTGCTTGGTAAACTTTATATTGGTTACTCTAAACATGAATATTTTTTTTTGCTAAAAACACTGATTTATTTCTATGAAAATATTGGTATATTAAAAACCCTGATTCATTAATGAATTTAAAAAATAGCTATGTGAGTGTTTTCATAAATTCAAATAACAATATAAACCCATAGGCTATGAACTTATCACTAAAGTTAAATGTTTAATGTTTCCAATAATTATTATCCATGATTACATATCTCACCATAGCGGGGGCGTAGGGTTGTAGACATTAGATAACCTAACCTCTAAGTCGTGTCTTGTCCTTAACCGGGGAGGGTTCCAGTGGGGCCTTGCGAGGCACTGGGGGGAAAGAGTGCTGGGTTGAGTCTTTCTAGTGTTTGCATATGGGACTAACACCCCAACCTATGACATGTATGCAGCTCCTCATGCCCATCCGTCACTTACTACAGGGCTAGGGTGTAGACATATTGTCTGGGTAGTTTAGTTACTTGGAAATAATTACATTTTTTGTTATGCTTAAAACTCTTATATAAAAAGGAAAAACTAACATGATAATATTGAGTACTTGACAAATGTTAGATTGTTCAACTTTAAGCTAAAAACTCTAATCTATTTTTATAAAAATTATTCTAAAACTCCTTATTATTCCCGCTCTCTAAGAGCTCGATCATGCCTCTATCTTCTTATCAAAAATTTTGTGTTTTGCTTCCTTACCCACTTTTGCTAATAACAAAAGGGGGAGAACAAACATGATAAATATAATCCTCTATCCAAATAGAAAACTAACATGCTTAATTAAGATGATAGCTTACATAGTAGGGGAGCATTCACTTAGGGGGAGCATGTATTTAGGGGGAGCAATTCTAAATGCTAAAATCGATAATTATCCTAAGTCATCACTCTCACACACACACAAGTAAGTTTCATCATGCTTATATATATTAATGCTCTGATTTATCATTAATGGATTTGTTATTATCAAAAGGGGGAGTTTGTTGGAACATGGTCTTCCGCGTCTCTTAGGTTTGAGAATAACAAATCCTATGTGTATTTGATCTTGTGTGTTTAAGTGTGCAGGAAAACAAAGTCCATATGACTCAAGGATTACATAAGAAGGTTGCTCCCAAATTTGAGCCTTCAAATCCAACACTCCTTCTAGCGTCGGCGGTATCACCTAGCGCCTGGCGTTAGCGCTAAGGAACCGCTGAGAAGAAACCAAAACGCTGAGACGAAACCGCTGAGACGGAACCGCTGAGACGAACCGCTGAGACAAAACCGCTGGGATGGAAAACCGCTGAGATGCAAACTGGCGCTCGACGAACTGCTTGCTCTACCGCGGAGTGGTAGTACTAGCGCTGGCGCTAGCTTTTGCTCGATGAACTGTGAGCTACGCTCGATGAAATGCTCATCACTGCGTTCGACAAAAATTTGATCGACGAAAAGAATGCTTAAGCGCAATTCCGGGAGCACATATAGAAGGAGATAGCGCGTGGTGGTATCCGATAGCGCAGGCGGTAGCGCGGAGCACAGAAGGCAAGAGAGAATTGTTTCCTCAGATTGAATATTCTGCCGTGCAGAATATGTCCTAAAATGGGATAGCGCCGGCGGTAGCGTTAGCGCAGGCGCTAGCTCCAAGGCTATAAAAAGGACCCCTTGGATCCGTATTCCTTATCCTCTTCAGATCAAAAATTTCAGAGCTTTGTGACACAACAAAGAGAGGAAGGATCAGAGAGATACTCCCACAAATCCATAAAGGCTTAAGGAGATCCGTGGAGAAGATTTCAACACGCGTCATCATCGTGACGAAAGACCGCATCGACTACGATCATACTCTGCGTGCCTTCGTCCACTTCTCCAAGAGATCCGTATAGGGATTTTTATATTATTGTCTATTTATTTCACATCTTTTCTTTTAAATCGTGTAGTAAATTCGCCTTGTGTTGGCGACTTGGTCTGGGTAGGACTTAGGACAGAAATTTGCCTCGTGTTGGCGACTAGGTCTCGGGTGTCGGTCTAGGGGGTGCTCGAGGCCATATCTGGGGAAGGGTTGGCTAGAGCGGCTTGAGGCCGTATCCGGGGAAGGAACGGCTAAAGCCAACCGGTTCGTGGGCATATGAGTCGGCATAGAAAACAAAAAGTGTCTTTTATATTTCGCTTGATTTCCAGCGTCATTGAAATCAAAATTTTGTAATCAATTTTATTAATAATAATCCTGTCTCTCTTTGTGTAATAAAATTGATTTGTTCTTCATTTCTCTAAATTGTTTATTACCCTCTCTTTTATTATAAAATAATTTAGATCTTTAAACAAAATCACTATTTTGATTTCTTATCATAAGCAAGTACTTCAAAATATAATATAAGTTTTTAGAACCCTTATTCACCCCCCCCCCCTCTAAGGGCGCCTACCGATCCAACAGTCCCGATGGTTCTGGAGGAGATCCACATCGGAGAGTGCGGAAGCCACTCCAGGAGTCAGACTTTGGAGAAAAGAGTGCTAAGACAAGGTTACTTCTGGCCCACGATCAACAAGGATGCATCAGATTATGCAAGGAAGTGCCAAAAATGTCAGCTCTTCGCACCTTTGGAACTTCTACCAGCTCAAAGGCTTAGGACCATCATGGTGCCATGGCCCTTTGTAATTTGGGGAATGGACTTAGTGGGTCCTTTACCCCAGGATAGTGGGCAAAGGAGGTTCCTCCTAGTCGTGATCGACTACTTCTCCAAGTAGCTAGAGGTCAAAGCGCTGACAAAGACAACCTCACATGTAGTGCGAAACTTCATTTGGGGAGAGATAATCTGCCGGCATGGGTTGCCCCTAGCTATCGTCACAGATAACAGGCCGTAGTTTGCAAGCAATGAGCTCGCCAGCTTCTGCAGTCAGTTGGGCATCGACCTCCGATTCGCTTCCGTTCATCATCCCAGGAGCAACAGACAAGTAGAAGCAGCGAACAAAGCTATCATAAATCTGTTAAAAATGAAGGTAGAGAACCTAGAGGTTAACCGGATGGAGCATCTTCCCTCAGTCTGTTGGGCTTTGAGAACCCCTTCCAGCACGGTCACGAGGGAAACTACTTTTAAAATCTCCTACGGCTCCGAGGCCGTGTTGTCGGTGGAGTTCGAGGTGAGGTCCCCTCGAGTTATGGCCGCAGAGGAAGGAGACGATGAGTGAAGAGTAGAGAATGAGGAAGAACAACGGCTCTCGCTTGACCTCGTGAAGAACTTCAGGACTTTGCAGCCATTCTCCAAGAGGAGATCAAGCACATGATGGAAAGGTACTTTGATAGACACATTAGAACCATGCACTTTGCGAAGGGGGGCCTTGTTCTCAAAAAGGTCGACGCAGAGGGAAGGTCAACATCGGTTGGAAAACTCCACCCCAATTGCGAAGGTCCCTATCTAATTTTAGAAGTGCTAAAATTAGGAGGGTATCGCCTCCAGAATGTTGAAGGAGTCCCTTTTAACAACACTTGGGGCTGTGACGACCTGAAACTTTTTAATTCCTTGTTGATAATAAAATTTGTCTGGTAATTCTGTTTAGAGATGTGTAGACTTCTGCCCTACTAGGGGCAGGGTGCCAGGAACCAAAAGTTCATGCTGTTTGAAAATTAAAAGTTCATATGTTGAAAGACCCCTGAGTTGGTTCCGCCGACCAGGCTCTCACAAGCCAGCGGGGCAGGTTGACCACTCAGGTGGCAGGTGAAATGATGAGGAAAGGCCCCTGATTTGGTTCCGCCAATCGAGCTCTCACAAGCCGACGGGGCAGATTGACCACTCAAGTGGAAAGTGGAAATGATGAGGAAAGGCCCCTAAGTCAGTTCTACCAACCGGGCTCTCACAAGTCGGTTGGGAAGGTTGACCACTCAGGAGGCAGGTAGAGATGATGTTAAATGACCCCTGAGTCAGTTCCGCAGACCGGGCTCCTACAAGCTGGCGGGGTAGTTTGACCACTCATGTGGCAGGTAGGAATGACGAGGAAAGGCCCCTGAGTTAGTTCCACCGACCGGGCTCTCAAAAACCGGTAGGGAATGTTGACCACTCAGGAGGCAGGTAGAGATTATGATGAAAGACCCCTGAGTTAGTTCTACAGACCGGGCTCTCACAAGATAACATGGCAGGTTGACCACTCAGGTGGCAGGTATAAATGATGTAGAAAGGCCCCTGAGTTGGTTCCGTCGACCATACTCTCATAAGCCAGCTGGACAGGTTGACCACTTAGGTGGCATGTAGAGATGATGTTGAAAGACCCCTGAGTTAGTTCCACTGACCGGGCTCTCACAAGACGGCGAGGCAGGTTGACCACTCAGGTGGTAGGTAGAAATGATGTGGAAAGACCCCTGAGTTGGTTCTGCCGTCCGGGATCTCACAAGCTGGCGGGAGAGGTTGACCACTTAGGTGGCAGGAAGAGATGATGTTTAAAAACCCATGAGTTTGTTCCACCGACCAGACTCTCACAAGCGGGGGGGGGGGGGGGGGGGGGGGGGGGGGGCAGGCTGATCACTCAGGTGATGGGTTATGAAGCAATGATTAAAAGGTCCCTAGAAAGGATTTCGCTGACCAGGCTCTCACAAGCCGTCAAAGCAGGTTGATCATCTATGTGACAACGAAGAGGGGGCGAGAGAGGGATTCAACCCAGGCAAAGGAAGAAGACGAGTCGAGGTGGTATCACCTAGGACATACATTTCTCCCATTCACTCTCTCATGGATAACAACATACGCGCAGGTTGCGCAGCTCATGACTGGGGTAGGAATTTGGTTCTCTCGCGAAATCTCGGGTGGAGTTGCCCCTGGTTTTTACATAATGGATACGAGCACACAGGGACGGCAAAGCCTAGTTCTCGCAAGTCTCTAGGTCTCGTAAGTCTCTAAATCCCGCATGAATCAAAAGAGGAATCCAACACTAGTCCTTAAATAGGCACTCGCCGAGTCCAAGAGGTTAAGGTGAGTCGCCATGAGTAAAAAGAAAAAAAGGAGAAAAAGGAGAAAAAAAGAGAAGGAAAACAAGAACAATTAATTTTTTTCATATCATTACATAACAAAAATCTGGGGTCTCTCCCCTTACATGTATAACAAAAGTTTACGGACTCGCACCTTTTACATATAAAAAAAAGTAGGGAAGAAAAGAGGTATTCAGAGGATGGTCTTCACTCGCTGTCATTCTTGTCATTTGGCGAGTAGGCGTGTGAGTCAGAGGACGAGCCCGTTGGGGGGTCGAGGAGGAAGAGCGCGTGTATCAGCTCCTCGACAGTGATGTTCTCCCACCCCACCCCAAATGCGTTGACATCTCGCAGTATGTTGAGCGTGGTCTCGGTGGCTTTGATCACCATTAGCCTTTGAGTCGCCTCGATCTTGTTGGGGGTGAGTTACAACACCTCCTTGTTGGAGCTTGCTTTCCGCATCTCTTGGTTTGAGAATAACAAATACCGTGTTGTATTTGATCTAGTCTTTTGTGTGTTTATAGTGGCCAGGTTGTACAGGTTCAATGAGGAGACAAGTCCTCGTTCATGGGCATGATCCGAGAACGACAAGTCTCAGGTTGGATGAGTTTTGTGCGCTGATCTTAAAATGGCCATAACTTTCAATCCAGGAAGAGTTACAGAACGTACCACCCCATTTCGGAGATGAGAACGACTAAATCTACAGTCTGGAGTAGTTTCGGACGGCAATAATGAAGAGGAGCTGTAGCCCAGGCGACAGTAACTGTCGCCCAAGCGACAGCTGATGTCGCCCAGGCGACAGCGGATGTCGCCCAGGCGACAGCAGAGAAGTTACAACTACTTCCCCCACGGCAGCACGACGAAAGGCAGTTTTGAGCTTTCGGAAATCCGACATCAATGTCGCCCAGGCGACAGCTCGGAGGTTACAACAACTGCCCACGACAGCACCACGACCGGCAGTTTTGCGCTGTCGGAAATTTACGACAGCTGATGTCGCCCAGGCGACAGCGAAATTCTATAAATTGGCTCCTTTTGTTCGTGCATTAAGAGCTTTGAAGATACTAAGTCCCTTCCTGAGTGCAAACCATCTAGAGAGCTCCAGACCTCATGAACTCCCATTTATGCTGAGAAGGTTTGAAATTGAAGACGAGATCGGATGCGCTTCTACATCAACGATCATCTAGAGGCTTCAACCTTTTTTTCAGAGATCTGAATTTCTAGGGAGTTCTTATTTTATCTTGTATTTTCATTTATATACATTTTACTTTGTATTGGTAGGGAAAATCGCTTCCTTGTGCGGAGCGTCTAAGTCCTTGCGTGGCTTAGGGGAAAATCGCTTCCTTGTGCGGAGCGTCCAAGTCCTTGCGTGGCTTGGTGGGAAATCGTGGCCTTGTGTGCTACGTCTAGATCTTGGGAAGATCTAGAGGATAGGCTTGGGCTTGGTCTAGGGAGAGACAAGTGATAGCCTTCCGATCCTTGGGAGAAGGATTGGTAAACAAAAAGAAATTTACATTTGTACGCCTCCGATTTCTAGCGATATAGAAATCAAATTTATGTAAACACTTTTTCATATAATATAATCATGTCTCTTTTGTGTTTACTTGATTTCCATCATTTGGCGTAATCTCTATTATATTGTGTTCTAAGTTTTCAATTCTAAATCTAAATTGTTTATTTCAATCTCCTTCATTATAAAACAATTTAGTAATTATCTTGAAAATTATAGAAAGAATTTTATTCCCTTATTCACCACCCCTCTAAGGGCGCCACAAGATCCAACACTCCTCACCCTTAGAGGATGATCCACCACTCCCCACAGTTGGTGTCTTCGCAGGGGTCAGGGCGTGCTGCGCCTTCAGGGCCTCCACTTCAGCCTCCAAATCGCCATTTCGAACTGCCATCTGGGTCGCGACCTTGACATCCAGTATTATGGTCGCATGAGAAAACAAGGAAAGAAAAGGGGAGGGGAAAATAACTGCTTAGGCGAGACCTACCTCCTTCTTCAAAGCCTATTCCAGGAGCCTCTCAGTGATTCTGAGCCACGCTTTGAGATCCCCATCCCACTCCTCAGCGAGCTCTCGAGCGGCCTCGACTTTGTAAAAGCTCTTCATAAAGGAGAGGACGTGGCGGAACTCCATGCGCGAGACCTCCGTGGAGCGCATCTGGGCCCGCAAGCTCTCGTAGGAGAGCTCCCACAGGGCAGACTTCTCATAGTCCACAACCTCCTCTCTCTCATACAACCCATAGGCTAGGCTATAGGCATGGCCGCCCGTCTGACCTTGCTCAATCCAAGAGGGGAGGCGAGTAGAAATGTAGATATTCTCCGTCGCCCTATCCCAAACAAGTATGGGCTCCCCCGCACTGTCCCGAGGCTTCTCCCCAAGGACGAAGTGGGGGTGCACATCCTGCAAATCCCCCCACTCGGTCCCGCATCGACATGGGCCGCGAGATCCAGACAACTCACCATGATGGTTGATGTGTGCAAACCTATATCCGCAAATGACAACGACAAGTGTACAATGTTGGAAGTAGTATAGGTGTATAAAAACCAAGGTCGTATAAAAATCTGGGCGAGTTGAATACTCTTACTTCGAGAAAATCTCTATTATCTTATCAATAGAACTTTGTGCTGGTACTTGCTTGAAAAGCTAGGTGAATTAAAGACGGATAAAAACAATGATTTAGGAACCTAACACTCAATCTTGAATCACCTCGGGGATAAAAATAAGAATGAAGAATAAAATCGCATTATCTTAATAAAATAGCTTTGACCGTGGGGATTCCTTGTTGGATCTGTAGGCGCACTTAGAGGAGGGGGGGGGGGGGTGAATAAGGGTTTTAAACTTTTTATGATTATTAAAGAAAATAAATCTCTGTTGCTACCGCCAGCGGTAGTGTTACCGCTCGGCGTTAGTGAAAGAGAAATTAGCTTTCAGGTTAAGACAATGAAAATCAAAGAGCACGAATCATAGATGAAGAAATAAACATATTTTCATTAATCATCAAATCGAAATACATATGTTTACAAAAACTTTTCCAATAACACTTGGAAAGAGGCGACAAATGAAAAACTCTTTTTCGTTTTCTATACCGACCCTTCTCCCAAGGACCGGTTGGATTTAGCCTGTCTCTCCCCAAACAAGGCCTCAAGCCGCTCTAGCCAATCTATTACCAGAAAGGCCTCGAGCACCCCCTAGATCTACTCCCTAGACCTTGTCGCCAACACAAGGCGAATTACTCCATAAGTCCTACCCAGACCTAGTCGCCAACATGAGGCAAATTCCCCCCTAGTCAGCGCGAGGCCTTAGTCGCCGTGTGACGAATTTCTCTACTGAACAAAAGATATAAAAATATTACAAATGAAAAATAACAACTAAAGACAAACTCCCTCTTAGGTTGAACTCGAAGATCTTGTCGAAGGTGCGCTGAAGTAATCCTTTGAGTTGATGCGTGAGACCTTCTCGTAGAATAAGCGTGTTGGTTCTTTCTTTGAGTTCCTTGCATTCACGAACGTTGACGGAGCTGTCTTGGCTGCTTCTGTAGGCCCTCACGAGTGCTCTAAAATAAGGCTTCAATTCATTCTGCAACAGCAAGCAGCAACGGAGGCGGTGCACGTCTTTTTGTAGAATCAGCCACTACCGCCTGCGGTAGTACTACCGCCCCGCGGTATCCACATAAGGCAATGAAGCATATGGATCGTGGTAGTTTAAGCAACATTCTGAGCGCCAAACACTAGCGTGCCGCGGTACCGCTAACGCCCCGCGTTAGTGAGATTTCCTTCCTTCAGCCAATATCATATTCCAAATCTGCTCCTCAATCATCTGCAGACAGGATGTTTCCAAAATCTACCGCCGCGCATTAGACCTAACGCGCCGTGATAGTACTTGCCAAACATAGCGTCCCGTCGACATTCCATTTTCTCCACTGTTTCCTTCTCGTCAAATGTTTCCATTTATGCTAGCGCCATCGTCAGTGCTAACACTCCGCGGTAGGTCATTTCGTTGGGCGCATCTTCGTCGACCTGTCCTCAGCTTTCATCGATCTCAATCTGGTTCATCGAATGAAAACTTATTTTCGTCGATCTCAATCTGGTTCGTCGAACGACAACTTATCTTCATCAATCACAATCTGTTTCATCGAACGGAACTAGCGACAACGGTAGTATTACTGCTCCGTGGTATAACATTCATTTCGTCGAGCGCCGCGGTAGAGCATGCAGATTGTCGAACGGAGCACCGAGTTCGTCGAACCCAGTTCGTCGAACGGACACTATAGCCAGCGGTAGTGCTAATGCTCCAGCTCGTTCTCAGCGGTTTCCTTCTCAGCGGTTTCGTCACAGCAGTTCGTTAGTGCTAGCGCCAGCGGTAATGTTAACGCGGCGCGGTAGCAACAAAACACCGCACCATGGAGATTTTAAAGTACAGAATCCTGCTTACTATAAACACAAAACAAGTATGATCAAATACAATAGGATTTGTTATTGTCAAACTAAGAGATGCGGAAAGCATGTTCCAACAAACTCCCCCTTTTGATAATAAAAAATCCTCTTAGAAAGAAATAATACAATTGATAGGAATTTGTGTTTATAATAGAGATAAGCATGAAATTTAAGACATATGCATATGTGCATATACTCCCCCTAAATGAATGCTCCCCCTAAGTGAATGCTCCCCCTACAACAAAATTTCCTATGAACTTAACTCCCCAAAAATATTAATTTCTTTCAAATTTATTCTCCCCCTTTTGGTATTATAAAAAGTGGGTGGAGAGGAAGGCCAACAAAAAGTGTGCAATAACTGTGTAGAGAGGGAATGAGCATGATAAAGAATTAAACACTTAGAAAAAATAATAGATATGAGTGAAAAGAGAATGTGAATAAATTGTCATAAAGGAACCACTTGTTGGGAAAATGTATTCATGATCGAGCATACAAGTAGTAAGGAGGTGGAAAGCATGACGAAATAAGTTTTATGTGAACATCTTTATAGGAATTGAGAAGCATAGTAGATGATTAAGAATTTTGGATATAAGAAAATAGATGTTGTAGCATTTTAAGTACACAAAATAATTTCAGTTTTAACATAGCCATACACTAGTTTTGAAAGGTATGCAATACAGAGTTCTCATTGGCGTAGCGGAAAAATAATATGTAAGCATGATATAAGATATTAAGACAAGATATAAGAATATAATATTCAAAATTTAGAAATCAAGTACACTTATACATTATAATGATCATGCAAGGCTATCTAGTGCATTTACTTAAGAATTTAGAGAAGACATGTAGATATGCAATAGACTCTAATTCTCATGCGTAGAAGGCTTACAAGTATTAATGATGTGTACAAAAGAGTGTTTTTGAAAAAATATACATATGAGTTAATCAAAACACATGACATGTATAATGGAATAAACACAATATTATTGAACAAGCGTTTTTAGAGTTACCTTGTCCCACAAAGCTATATAAAACTTTCAATGCACATAAAGAAAAATAGTACAACTACCGAGGTGCTCTGCACACACAATGCTTATTAAGACTTATCAGGGTGCAAAGTAGTGCTTGGGGAATCACAAGTATTATTTTGAATTTTAGTTTTTTTTGTGATTCGGTGTACAAGAAGAAGTAGTGTAAAAGGAAAATGTTTGCAACAAGGCACTTTACAAATCTCTCCAAGATGCCCAACCTCACAATGCTCATTAAGACTTATCAGGAGGGTGAGTAGTGCTTGGTGGAGTTAGCTTTGTCAATTATTTATTTGAATTTTTGCTTAACGACAAAGGTCTCCAAATTCACTTGTATGTGCAAACAAAAGATTTTTTGAAAAGACACACTTCTTCAAAAAATTAGGTGCATGAAAAAGATTTTTACATGTGGTGTAGGTAAAACTAAGCATGCCTAACTATAATATTAAGTTGTTACACTACACAATCATGAAGGAGAAGATTAAATTCATATGTAGTATATCAAAAAGTGTGAGTGAAAAAAAAAATTATTTGCAAATATAAGCCATTTACTCATACATAGAGGCTTGCTATGCAATACTACACATGATTTCTATAATCAGTTTCAAAGCACACATAAGATAATGATCAAGGCATGATACAAAACAATGTTATTAAGATACTTGAAATAGAGAACAAAACATTGTATACTAAGCTTAGCAAGATAAACTATATCATCCTTGAAAATCTACATCAGTTTTTATAAATTTTAAGTTTTCAAAATCAAAAAGAAAAACAAATAGAAAGCATGTTTTTGATGTTTTAATTGGTTTTTCAATTTTGTAGTTTGTTTTGATATATAAAAAAACATGTTTTTGGTTGGATTTTGATTTGTTCTATTTTTTTTGTGTTTTTGGAATTTTAAAAGAAAATAGCAAAAACTGAAGGATAAGAATGAAAAAGAGGCTGGAAATACAAAAGTATCCACTAACGCCATCGGTACCCAGCTATCGCCTGGCGGTAGTGACAGAACTAGAATTTTGGGGAAAATGTGAAAATTTTCAGAATGTTTTTTTGAATATATTTGTGCATATTTGTGACAATGAAGTTCAGCAATGAAATCAGACATATGCATACACAAAAATGTGGATTTTCCAAGTTTAAGCTAATATGTCCAAAACCCCAAATTCTAGCCTAAGGTGTCACAATACACTTTCAAAATACTTGTGTTTTTCACATGCATGAGAGTTCAGAAATAGATAATATGAAAAACATAAGATAACATGTTTGAGCACGAATATGCATGAGTGAAATGATCGTAACTAAGTGAAATAATATTCATGCAATGTATACAACATATGTATGTCTAAGATCATGATACCCTAACAACATGTCTACACCCTAGCCCCGTACTAAGTGACGGATGAGCATGAGGAGCTGCACGCATGTCGTAGGTTGGGGTGTTAATCCCACATGCATACAAAAGACAACGCTCACCCTAGCACTCTTTCCCCCCAGTGCCTCGCAAGGCCCCACTAGAACCCTTCCCGGTTAAGGACAAGACATGACATAGTGGTTAGGTTTCTAATGCACACAATCCTACGCCCTCGCTATAGTGAGACACATAGTATGGTTGAATGATCATGGGCATACTAAGCACTTAATCTTATTGAACCAATTTTTTAAACTATGGCTTTTATGCGAGATTAATTTCTTATTAGATTTGATTTTAAAGCAACATAGTTATTATGAATTTTAACTTTCAATTGTTTTTCTTTAAAATTGATTTATTATGGCATCATTAGATCACTAGCATGAAGTATTGTATTGATTAGTTGATAATGCTAGAGGGAAGAGTTTTATCACAATTTGATGGCGTAAGATCTATTTCATTAATGTTGCATATATACAAACCTAGTCATTCAAATTTTGGACATAGAATGAAGTGATCATACTAGTTAATTTATTCTTTTAGATATAAACATGATTCTATGATCTTCATATAAATAAGATACATGTAAAACATGATTGATTCATATAATGGTCATGATCACAAGCAATTTGATGAAATTAATAGGATCTTTTGTAGATTTTTAATATTTGAATTAAAAAGATCTATTGAATTGGCAAGATTATTATACATGATCATGAATTTTAACACAGGAATTATATACTCATAATTAATTGTTCATGATGATATAAATGAGATATTATTAAAGAACATTCATATTCATCCTTTTTGAATTATTAGTGAGAAATATTATAAGGTGAAAACTTAAGATAAAAAATAAAGAGAAATTTTTTTTTGGTTATTTAGAAAGGTTTTGTAAATTTTCTCTTTGATTTTTGAAATCTTAAGTAAATCACATATGTATAGTTTTATTAGGAATTATATATTTTTAATTTTTGCAATTTTTCAATTTCAATTTGACATGATTATGATTAAACATACTAGGGGTAATCAAAAAGACGCAAATATATTAAATACCTAAGCAAAACTTGCGCATTTTATAAATTTAGCCTAATACCCCTAAAATACCATTTTAAATCCATTTTGACACTTATTTCATTTAGTCTTAATAAAATCATATGACAAATTTAGTTTTTTTTTAATTTTTATAAGACTATTAGGAAATGGATTTAGAAGGACAAATAAAAAGGATAAGTAGATCACTAGAAAAATGACATGACTTATTATTCAACTTTATTCAATTTGATTTATTTATGAATTTTGGTTTAATATGTGAAAGTCATATCACATGTTATATAAAGTGATAATATCATGATAGCTTAAAGAAATAAAAAACAAAAATAAAAAAAGGAAATATAGCTTGTCATGAAGTAGATAATTGACATTTTATTTTTTAGTTGATTTCTACTTCATGCAAATGATTGGATACTAATGAATGAGAGATTTAGGTATCCAAAGAGGACCGGGTGCGACGGTTCCTTTGGGTACCCAAATACATCGTGTTTGCTTTTGGGGAGATAGTGATGAATGGGCCCTTTTGAGTGGAGTTTGTGTTTCATTTTTAACTTTGGGCCTCCATTCAAATCTTGGTTTAATATTATTTTTATTTTTATGTATCAAATTTCCAATGTGATTATCTTTATCTTTAAGATTATAATTGTAATGATTATTGAAAGTATTTTTCATAGGAAATTTGTGAACATTTAATTTTACGTTGGGAGAAGATTGATTTTGTAAATGATAGTAATGATTGTATTTTGGAATTTCATTTTCAATCTTTTGAAGTTTTTTATTTCCATTGTTTGACTTATTTAAAATATTCATATTCATATTCAACTTATTTGTAGATATTTCTTGATATTGTGAATTTTTATTTATAAATTTCATAAGCAAGTTGATTTTTGTTTTTAATTCATCATTCTTAATTTTTAAATTATGTCTAGCTTTATTATAAGCGATTGTGCTATTTTTAAGAATGGAAACAATTGAATCAATATGATTTTGATAGTTATTTCTATATTCATCAAATGTTTCATCCATCTCTTTAATTTCAATTTTGTAGTCTTTACACTTAGCACAATCATTTTCCAAAGATGATTTTTCTAAACATAATCTTTCATTTTGTTCTTTTATAAAAACAAGTTCCTTTTCAAGTTCCTTGCATTTTTCTTTTAGATCATTAAATTCTATACAAGGTGTAATGTTTTCAACTAAGGAGCCATGGATAGAACTAGATAAATTTGAATTTGATTGTTCATTAATTTTTGCCTTTAAATTTTTATTTTCTAAGCGCAAATGTTTATTAGCATCTTTTAATTTCTTAATTTTGTGCTTTGTAGTTTGAAGCAATTGTAATGAAGAGATAGAAGTACAAAAAATGGGATTTGATTTCCTTACGTTGCTTTCGGGAGAGGCACGATTTGAACACATAATTTCCTTGACATCTTTTTGGCACTCCTCTTCCGAAGACAGTGCTTCTTCTTCTCTTCCATTTGATGTGTGCTCCACTAATCCGTCATGAGAGGAGCATTCTTGAAGACTTGAGCAAGCTTGCATATTCTCCGGTTCTTGTGATTGTTCCATACCTGTAGAGGGAGAATCATAAGTTCTTTCAAGAAAATTCCAAATCTCATATGCGGTAGGTAAAGTATAAATAAGTTTGAAAATATTTTGGTCTATCGCACAAAATATACTATTCATAGATTTTGCATTTAAAATAATTTTATTTCTAGTTAGTACGCTAGGTGGCTTTTCTATAGTAATATTCCAAACTTTTTCATCTAAGGCCTTAGGAAAATTTTTCATTAATATTTTCCACCCTTTATAATTTTTGCCCATAAATAATGGTGGTGATAATACTTTTTCATTTATATTAAAATTTTCCCCACTCGTACAAGCAAGATCATGATTAAGAGACGCTATTATTCCCGGTTGTTAAGACGATTTGGAATAACATCGCTCTGATACCACTTGTTGGATCTGTAGGCGCCCTTAAAGGGGGGGGGGGGGTGAATAAGGGTTTTAAACTTTTTATGATTATTATAAAAAATAAATCTCTGTTGCTACCGCCAGCGGTAGTGTTACCGCTCTGCGTTAGTGACAGAGAAATTAGCTTTCAGGTTAAGACAATGAAAATCAAAGAGCACGAATCATAGATGAAGAAATAAACATATTTTCATTAATCATCAAATCGAAATACATATGTTTACCAAAACTTTTCCAATAACGCTTGGAAAGAGGCGACAAATGAAAAACTCTTTTTCGTTTTCTATACCGACCCTTCTCCCAAGGACCGGTTGGATTTAGCCTGTCTCTCCCCAGACAAGGCCTCAAGCCGCTCTAGCCAATCTATCACCAGAAAGGCCTCGAGCACCCCCTAGATCTACTCCCTAGCCCTAGTCGCCAACACACGGCGAATTACTCCCTAAGTCCTACCCAGACCTAGTCGCCAACACGAGGCGAATTTCCTCTAGTCCCCGCAAGGCCCTAGTCGCTGTGTGGCGAATTTCTCTACTGAACAAAAGATATAAAAATATTACAAATGAAAAATAACAACTAAAGACAAACTCCCTCTTAGGTTGAACTCGAAGATCTTGTCGAAGGTGCGCCGAAGTAATCCTTTGAGTTGATGCGTACGACCTTCTCTTAGAATAAGCATGTTGGTTCTTTCTTAGAGTTACTTGCGTTCACGAATGTTGACGGAGTTGTCTTGGCTGCTTCCGAAGGCTCTCACGAGTGCTCTGAAATAAGGCTTCAATTCGTTCTGCAACAGCAAGCAACAACGGAGGCGGCGCATGTCTTTTTGTAGAATCAGCCACTACCGCCTGCGGTAGTACTACTGCCCCGCGGTATCCACATAAGGCAATGAAGCATACAGATCGTGGTAGTTTAGGCAACATTCAGAGCGCCAAACACTAGCGCGCCGCGGTACCGCTAACGCCCCACGTTAGCGAGATTTCCTTCCTTCAGCCAATATCATCTTCCAAATCTGCTCCTCAATCATCTGCAGATAGAAGGTTTCCAAAAGCTACCGCCGCATGTTAGACCTAACGCGTCGTGATAGTACATGCCAAACATAGCGTCCCGTCGACATTCCATTTTCCCCACTGTTTCCTTCTCGTCAAATGTTTCCATTTATGCTAGCGCCAACGTCAGTGCTAACGCTCCGCGGTAGGTCATTTTGTCGTGCGCATCTTCGTCGAGCTGTCCTCATATTTTGTCGATCTCAATCTGGTTCATCGAACAGAAACTTATTTTCGTCGATCTCAATCTGGTTCGTCGAACGACAACTTATCTTCGTCGATCACAATCTGATTCGTCAAACGGAACTAGCGCCAATGGTAGTATTACCGCTCCGCGGTATGGCATTCATTTTGTCGAGCGCCGTGGTAGAGCATGCAGATCATCGAACGGAGCACCGAGTTTGTCGAACCCAGTTCGTCGAACGGACACTAGCGCCAGCGGTAGTGCTAACGCGCCAGCTCGTTCTCAGCGGTTTCCTTCTCAGTGGTTTCGTCTCAGCGGTTCGTTAGTGCTAGCGCCAGCGGTAATGTTAACGCGGCACGGTAGCAACAAAACACAACACCATGGAGATTTGAAAGCACAGAATCCTGCATACTATAAACACAAAACAAGTATGATCAAATACAATAGGATTTGTTATTGTCAAACCAAGAGATGCAAAAAGCATGTTCCAACATTCCTAAATTATGAACGCACCTCTCTCGAGGAATACGTCCACCTGAGATTAGGTTGATCGACCGAACTCTCATTCTATGATTGAAACCCCTAAAGCTCGCTTTACGAGGTGAATCCCGCTATTGGCTTTTACTCCAATCCGGAAGGGTAACGTCGATCTCTCTCGAGGATTATGTTCTACTTTTTTTTATCCTTGAGTGATCGATTCGCATTACGAGCCTCTCGGCTAACTAAAGTATGAAAACAAGAACAAGAACTATATATCGAAAATATAATCTCGTTATCTTAAAATCAAGGATAAATCTTAAGCAATCTAGAAAAGAGAGAGAGAGAGAGAGCAATTCAAAACTATTTCATGACTTATATCATTCCTTGGATCATCTCGATCGAGTACTAATAATAATTTAGTTACTCATAGAGATGGAGAAATCAATGAAAATGAAATAGTTCATGATGAAAGAGAGAATATAATAATAAGAAGAAAGAACTATTATATTGATTTTTTTGCAAAAGAGATTACAAACTATGGAATTTAAATTGCAAACTATTGAAATGAAAGTTACGATTGCAAAAGAAAAGTACACAAATTGAAAGTTACAATTGCAATAGAAAGAGAAATACAAGAAATGCTTAAAACATGAAAACAAAGCAAGAAAAGAAGACTCGAGCTCCCAAAAATTTGTCCCTTCAGTTCTGTTGGAGCTGGCTTTAAATAGGCTTCAAATTGAGGTTACACGCCCTCGGTCATGCCTGTGACCTAGGGCATGTACTTGGCGTGATCGAAGTTGATGCGGGAGGGTTCACGTCCGTGGACTGGATGTCAAGCCCCCGGTCACGCCCATGACCCGGGGTGTGTAATTTTAATTGACGTGGCATGTTGATCTGGCTGCGGGAGGCGGGTCACGGTCGTGTCCTGGGTAACCCTTGGTTACGCCCATGACCTAGGGCGTGTACTTGGCGAATCTCATAGAATGAGCCCGGGGTGGCGACAGCAGGTCTGGAACACATCTTAGGCAATTATGCCCTTGGTCACGCCCGAGACCTCGGGCGCGTACTTGTAATTTTTGCTCAAAATGCCCAGAAGACCTAAAAAACCCAGAATAAGCTTAAGTTAGCTCATATAAATGAAAAGAAAAAAAATACATGTGATAATTCAAATATATTATATGAATTCAAATAAAAATAGTATTAAAAATATATTAAAAGATGAGTATAAAAAGTACTCGTCAAACACCCTCATGCTTGAGCTTTTGCTATTCTAGAGCAAAAGAATGAGAGATAATCTACAAGACATTGACACTATTTCTAACTAACTAAAGTTTCATTAAATCAAGAGTAAGTTAAAGACAAATCCTAGAAATTCAAGAATTCAGTCGCAAATTATGGTGTTAATTTAATAAGAGAACATGCTTAGCTAAGAAGACTTCTCAAGATAACTGTTTAGCAAACAAAATTGTAGAAATTATCTTACAAAGTTGGATTGAAATTATAGACACTCTAACAAAAATAAGCTTATGGAAAAGACACCTACCAAAATATTGCTCTCTTAATAATTTTATTTAGAACTAGAACTAGTGAAATTGGCTAAGGATGGGTTCTACACAAACTGGCAAAATGAAGAGATACAAAAATAGAGGTGATGAATTTCATCCTCTCACCTTATTTGAATAAGAATTTGTATATGTTTAGGAAAATAATGAATTTTATCCTCTTATTTTCCATGTTATATAATCTTTAAAAATTTCTCTTCAATCAAAAACCCAAAATGTATATGTTTAGAAGTAATGAATTTTATCTTCTTACTTCATGACATAAAATCTTTTAAGTGATTTTGGGTGCATATGCGTAGGGGATAATGAATTTTATCCTCTTATTCCCATGTCATACGATCTTTTACTTTTATATATTTATATTTTTTATTTGCCAACAAAGGGTGGGGGGTAAAGAAATGATTCTAGTTTTTCAAATAAACTATTTTGAGAGCAACTTTTTAGTGGAATAAAATTTCCTGAGATCTTGAAAGTTAGTAGGGAATATAATAAAAATCCAAGGTTGTTTAGCCAATTTACTACAAAGTTGAGTCATTTAAACTCAAAAAGAGAAGTAGTGCAAAATAAGATCTCTAATTGAATTAAGAACATAAAGTGTTTCTTAAAACTAAATTACTTCAAATTTAGATCTAACAAATTCTGATAAAACAAAATGTTTAGCTAGATTAAAAAAAATAAAAATGCTTATATTTACTTCTCAAACTAGATTTCTAGAGAATAGTAAAAACACAAGTAAGGGGCGAATATATATATATATATATATTTTTTGTTCTTAGATTTCCCGAGGTCTACCCGGTGAAGGGTTCGCAAGGTACTAGTAGGTGCGATGGGATGACAAGCCCAAACTTCCCTTTCCAAGAAATTAGATTTTTATAATATTTTAATTTTTTTTGTTTCTTTTTATAAATTGAAGAGAAAGTCTAGAAAATTACACTACACTACACTCCCATACTTAAAGTTATACATTGTCCCCAATGTTTAAAACTAAGTATGAAGTATCATCAAGATAAAGAAAAATATAGTAAAAAAATCAAAATAGCGATGAGAGGAGGGGAGAAGGGGGCTTCCTTGGTTTGTAGATTGGGTTGCCGTAACAAAAACCTGCAAAATAAGTTTAACAAACAAAGCAAAAGCAAGAAAAAAAAGATAACATTGGGGTGCCTCCGAAGAGCGCTTTGTTTACCGTCACGTAGCTTGACTAATCAAAACGAGTGGTTAATCCCCTTAATATTTGAATTTTTCCATGCAATTGCATGACGGTGATTATTTAAAGTTTAAATAAATTTGGAAATTTCCGAATCATTAAGCAAAGAATAAATAATCACAAGCAATTTTGAACTTTCTCCTAAAAAATTATAGTTGATATGTTCCGGGAGTTGTTTTGATTCTAAACTTGGCGGCTCTTCATAGGATGGTTTAATTTTAAAATTATTTTCTTTGATTTGTTCAAAATTGAGTGGCCGAGTTATTTTCTTAAGATAAGAAGTAGTTTCAAATTATGTATTTTCAATAATAGGAGAAATTATTTCAGCAGAGGTCGACAATTCTTTTTCAAAATTTGACTATAAGGTGAAATAAGATTCGTCGTTAGGAAGTGTATTTCTCATGGAGGAGTCAATACTAAAAGTAGCTTCTTCATACCCCACTCGTAGGAGAAGTTTTCCGTTACTTATATCCATTATTGCCCTAGAGGTGGCAAGGAAGGGACATCCGAGTATAAAGGGTACTTTGATATCACTACAACAAATTACACTTTTAGTAAGGACTAAAAACGTTACAAAAGGTAACTAATATCGTTACACAAAGTTTTTGTAATGAAATTTACTTTATGTGACGACCGTTACCTAAGGCTCGACGCTAGAAGTTCTTGTAACGAATTTTTGTTTGTCATTACAAATAATTTATTTGTGACAAACATTACTTCCTCACAATAAGATGAGTTATTGTAACGAATATTTCGTTACAAATGTTTGAATGTTTATTTCATCACAATAAATATTATTTCGTTACGAATGTTTTTTCCTCACAAAAAAACAGTTACGATTAAAACAATTTCGCTACAAATGTTTTATTTTTTCCTCGCTAAAAATAAACTAACTTCGTTACCATAAAGTATAATAAATATTGTTTCGTTACAATAGATTAAACAATAGTAACGAAAAAATCGTTACATTTGTTTTCCATTCTTCTTACTACAGCCAATTCATTTATATATAAAAAATATTCCATTTCTAATTTTTGTGTACCTGAGATTTTATTACAAATAATAATCTTGAAAACACACATATATTTAATATTTCGTAACAAGATCAACATGTATTTATTCACACTAAAAAATATTACATAGAGTACAAGTTATTATCATCTCTTCTAAAATAATACAATATTACATTACAAGATCAACATGTTTCTAATAAATCTTCCGTCATTTTTCAAAAAATGAATCGTCCATCACTTTCTAACTAATGAATCTTTCGTCACTTGTCGGTCAATGCTCGAGCACCCTACAAATAAAAGAGAGCAATTAAGATCACCCTACAAATAAATGAGAGCAGAAACATCCATACAAACTCACATCCATACATACATAATCCATACACACCCCATTAAACAAGCGTACAATAAAACACACACTTGCCGCCCGTTGTTTAGTTCACACTGTAATCCCTTCCTTACAATGTGAATTCAAGAATTTAGTAGAAATTTTGCCAAGAAAATTTCATCTGTACAAAACAGTACATCAAAAATATTGTTGTGCAGGTCATATTGGAATACTTGATATATATAAAACAGTACAAAATAGTAGATCTTGGAATAGTTGATCAACAATATTGCCTCCCAACATTTTTTCCCTAAAGGAAGGGATTACATTAACCTGCATATATTTAACATTAACCTGCATATATTTAACATTAACCTCCATATATTTAACATTAACCTGCATATATTTAACATTAAACTACAGTTTAATATATAATCTTTAGGTATGTTACATAGCCACCAAGCTCAAGTTCAATCAGACCATAACAATCTAAATTAGAACTTAGAAATCTAAACAAAAATATAAGATATGAAGCTCAGGAAATATGTTACATAGCCATAAAGCTCAGGAAATATAATACATAGCCACCAATCTAAGGGCGGAGGCGGGGGATCGAAACGAAGCTTTTTTCTTCGCTTCTCATGGTGCGGCGGGTGCAAACACGGCAAATGCCGCCGCCCGATATTTGGTTACACGGCTTGCGGCGGCTTTTGCCGCAAACGCAGCCCGCCACCGCCGCGCCAAATGCCACCAAAAAATTGAGCAGGGAGAGCTAAGCTGATTCAAAATAAAGTTTTTTTGAGGGTCTTGATTTCATGGCTGGTTGATATTGGATGGTTAGGAATGAAAGTGTTGTTTTTAAAGGAGTACCCTACGTTAGTTCTGTTGCGATCAAGAGGGAGGGAATCGGGAAAATGAGAGGGAGAGGGGGGAATTTGGGGGTTTAATAAAACCCTAGCCCAAGGCTATCCGTAGACCACTCCCTTATCCGCACCCCAACTCCTATTTGCACCCCAAACTCATTTTCTTTTGAAATTAAGGCGTAACTAACAGCAGCTATATAGAAGAGTCCAATTAAAAGCATGATGGAAAGATTCTATATTAATTAAGAAAAAATGAAAATATTGTGTACTCATGATGGAGTAATATGCAAACTAAACTGAACTTACAAACCAGAAAATAAGCAAACTAAACACCACTCGATCGCATCGATTCTCAAACATCACCACCAACGCTCCTTCAGTCCGCTAAGTAATCAATTTCATGATATTTCATCAAGGATAAGTGTATTGAAATTATTTTGATTGTTATGCTCCAGAAAAATTAGAATAGAACAGTAAATAAAAGGCTGGATATGTGAAAATGTTTGAGGGTGTAGTTACCTTGGATATCAATCGCAGGTTTGGAGAAGCCGAGTAGGGGGTTTGAAACCTGCAGCAGATTATGGAGATTAGGCAGTTAGAACTTAGAAATAAAAAATAAAAATCAAAGTTAGAAAGTGACAATCTCATATTCCGTCGGATTAGAAATCAGAAATAGAAATCAAACTGCAATGACTGAAAATCGGATTAGAAATCAGAAATAGACACTACAAGAAAGAGTCGCATTGGCGACATTTTTATAAACCTTTAGCGACATTTTTTAAACGTGGCGAAAGTTATATCGACGTTTTTATAAACGCCACAAAGGCGTCGCGGTAGGAATCGTCGCCATTACTTTGGCGACGTTTGATATACACCCGCCGCAAAAATTAGCCACGTTTTCGCAAAAAACGTGGCCAATGGTTGCCAACATTGGCGACATTCTGCTGCTTCAAACGTAGCAAACATTAGCCACGTTTTTAAGAAAAAACGTGGCCAATGCTTGCCACGTTTGTTCATTAAAACGCCACCAAAAGTACCTTTAACTAAAAAAAATATTGTTTAATTTACTGCAATATATGGCTAAAAGAAAAAAATGCACATCTTGAGAGCAACTGAGGTTTAGATTGCTTGCAGCATGAAGTTATTACACATAGTATAAGTCAAGGAGATTGCTAATATTATTAAGATGAAATGTCTCAAATTACATTCTATTTGGGGTTTTCTTGATACAACAAGTTTACATGCTAGAATTAGTAGAGGAGCAAAAAAATGAGGAAGAAATTATTATTGAAAAACTATATAAAGAAATTGAAGCCACAACTGAAGATCAGCTGACACCTATAATATCAATGCACTCACTATCTTAAATAGTGAATTACATAGGCAATGTCATGCTACATCCAATTTATAGTATTCCAGTTACATTAATAAAACTACCTAAATGAATAAATACATAAGCAATGGCATGCTACCTTCAAATTTACAGTATTCTAGTGAAAAAATTCATAACATTAACCTGTCCTAGCAAAGCTCGGTACCAAAGTGGAAAAACAGCAAAGAACAACAATTAAAGGTATAAAACTACCTAAATGCATGAAATTCCTTTGGACTGAGATGTAGCGTTGATTCAAACCCTTCCAACCGAGAATGATGGATCCTCAGCAACAATCCAAGAAGAACCCATGAATTAGTGGATATCTATCACATCTCAATTCATTAGCAGTTGATCAGTAGTTCCACAAACCAAACAAAAGTCAACAAAAGTACACATAATCTTTTATCCAACAAATGGCCCATGCATAATAATAGCATAGAGATGCTTATACCTGCAAAGAAGCTCCAATGGTTATTAGAAACTTCACAGTCCACGCTACCTTGGCCTGCAAAGAATTAAAAATATCATCAAATAGACATAAGAGCATACATTGAAAAAATAATCTGAAAGGGCAAAGAGAACGTGAAGGACATTTTTGAACTCAAGCGTTGTAGCGGCGGCGGCGGACCTCCATGTTCTGAATCACGACAGGAATGATCGCTACAATGGGATCTGCAATGGTGGCGGGTAAGAGGCAGAAGGTTCGTCGCAGATGGCGTCGAGCCGGTTGTGCTTCTTCCGGGTCCTTCGTCTCTTCATCATCGTCCGAGAACCACCTCACATAAGGAACTTCATCCACTTTTATGTTCAAAACTAGTTTTTTTTCTTGGCGGTGGTCGTAACCATTGTCATGCCAAACATACACTCTATGATGGCGGCATTTTGGTCCAAACTCACCGGAGCAAAAATGCCGCACCAAAAGGAAACTAATTTGTGACGGTGAGATGAAATCTTCCTACAAATCTAAAAGAGTTGCTAGCATTGATTTCACAGTATGATGATATCGCTACCAAAGGAGGGAAAAACAATCTTCTAATGGAGATCTTCAAATCTCAAAAGCGAAAATCCGGATCAGTAATTGGAAGATGAATTAAATAAAAAAAAAGCTCTCTAGAAGCATGCGGCGGAATTAGATCTTCTTCCGACCTACAAAGAAAGGGGAAGGAAGTATGTACGAGATGAAACTTACCGGGGCCGAGAATCATGGCGAGGAAGATCATAAAGAGTACCACCGCGGTCATGGCGGATGGACAGATGAAAGAGAAGTGTGTGAGCAGAACTTACCAGAAGAGGGAGAGAGAGAGGGAGTGAAAGAGGAAAGCGAAGCCCTAAATAATAACCAGCGATGCTACAGCTTTCCCCTTGCTGTCGCTCGCATGTCTAGTTGTAAGAGAAAGTTAGGGTAGGGGAATGACTGAAAATCGGAAGAATCATACCTTTTTTAGGGTTTTTTGGAGGTAGAATGGAGGAGGAAGTGAATAGCAACGTGGAGGTTAGGGCTACGCCTGGGAGCAAATCGAAAGCGAAAGTATGATGGTGAGGGCGACTGCTTGGTCGTCAAAGGACTCCTGTTTTGATGAGGGCGGTGCGGACTGCGACGGGGCGGACTCCGACGGGGCGGACTCCGAAGGTGCTGAGGCGAGGAGCGATAACTTCAGTGGAATAGGGGAAGAGTGGGGTTTGGAGTTGAAGAAAGGAAGTATGTGAGGTTATTTTGACAGGAAGCGTCAGTGCCAGTTGAACGGGCAGATCGCGAACATGGAGCGGGGTGAGGGTGCTTGCGTCGTGTAGGGGCAGATCACGAATGGGGAGCGGGATGGAGAGCTTGGAGCGACCGTAAAAAGCACTGTGTCAGAATAAGTGCGGGAAATATGCCGCCAAAAAATTCAGGAGGGAGAGATAAGTTGATTTAAATTAAAGTTATTTTGAGGGTCTTGATTTCATGAATGGTTGATATTGGACGGTCAAGAATGAAAGTATAGTTTTTAAAGGAGTGTTGAACTACTTCTTTTTAAAAGAGTATAGCGAATTTTTTTTGGCAAAATTTCTACTAAATTCTTGAATTCACATTGTAAGGAAGGGATTACAATAAGCTTGAGGAAATTTTTCTGCCCTTGACACATCGGTTTCTTTCATTAAAAAAAAATGTTTAGTGCTGGTAATTTATTGGATGTTTTTTTTTGAAAAATTTGTTTTGTACTTACAGTTCCAATTACATTATGCTGCAGTTTTATCCAATGATTTTACATTCGTTGGTTTCAATAATTCGATCAACAAACTCTATCGGCTGAGCTTCCGCGAACCACACATCCTTTGTTAAATCATTCAAGAGGTATAAAATTTCCAACACATTTCAATTTTTGTTGATCAGCAAACTCTACCGGCAGTGAAGATGTTTGTTCTATATAATACTAGAAGTAATATTTTTAATGTGTTTGGCATTGCTGTGCGATTGTATCAGTCTTAGCATATTTACTATTAATCATCTATTATATTGGTCTTAAAGCACGGTTTAGCTTTTGTGATTATAGTCTACTAAATATTTGAGCTTGGTGGCTATGTAACATATAACTCTACTTGAGGTTTTGTTATTTACAGCACCATTTTGACACGTAACACTATTTGAGGTTTTCTTATTTAGGTAACTTCATATAGATTTCTCATATACTTGCAGCTTTTGAGCCCTTTAAACCTATAGTGAAAGAAGTCAACTACCAAACAACGAGATGCACGTAACACACGGAGACGCGAGCTTCGTCATCTGCGCAAGGATGCTCTTCGAGCCCAACGAAACATGGTTGAAGGAAGTTCACAAATGCCACCTCCACATGCTTCATCGATAACTACCATATTGAATAGTACTACAAACATCCAACCTATCACATTCCTCTCTAGGGGAAGACGACCAAGATGAACAAGACAACTACCACCTCATGATAACTCACTAGCTCATAACGTGATCATGTCACCAGATGCACTACCACCACAAACGCAAGCCGATATACAACATCAGTCGTTAGATGTTGAACATTCTTCGATAAATGCAGCACAACAACCGATACATGATTTTGGAGAATGAATAGGTACTAAGCTACACGTTTAATCTACACTTCTCATCAATACACCTTCAATACCTCTCCGATCGACTAATAGTCTAGGCTACACGTTTAATCCCCCACGACGACTGTGTATTCGGGTTGTGTGTGAGTGTTTGTCTGTCTATGCATGTTTGTCTGTGTTTGTGTGTGTTTGTGTTTGCGTATCTATGTGTGTTAATTATGTGTCTGTGTCTGTTCCTATGTGTGTTTGCGTGTTTGTGTCTTTGCTTGCGTGTCTATGCGTGTTTGTGTTTAACTATGTCCGCGTCTATGTCAGTCTGTATCTATGTCTGTGACTGTGTTTGTGTTTGCGTGTTTGTGTTTGTATGTGTGTGTGTGTGTGTGTTTGTGTCCAGTGAGAAAATTAAATTAATATTCAATTATTTTTTATTCAGTTGATCGAGCGCCTGAGAGCGGACGAAATTGAGCGGGGTAATTCTTACTTTTAAAAAATACATAAACGGATAAACCTTATTTAAAGCTCATGTGCACTGTCGGGCAATGTCGAGGCGGGGGTATTATCGAGCGGGGAAGATGGGCCTCATGTGCACTGTCAGTTGATCGAGCTCCTGAGAGCGGACAAAATTGAGCGGGGAAGATGGGCCTCATGTGCATTGTCATTAAAGCAAGTGTCATCCATCAATCAATCAATATATACATGACATATATTTTCATTAAAACGCTAGCTCCCGAGCAAAAAACGTGTGCGCTGACAAATTTATTTATGCTCCCCAGCAAAAAAGATAGAGTTAGTGCAATGCGCGCGACTGAAAAAAAAATGTGTGCTCGGGAAATAAAGCGCGCATCTGAGTGAAAAGCACATGCTCGAGCGAAAAATAGGCGCTCGAAGGGTACAATTATTTCACCCCTGCGCACAATGAAAAAATATGCGTGCATGGGGGCCAGTGCGCGATCGTTATTTTTAATCAAAAATTATATTAATATGTTTTAAATTTTTTGATTTGTTTTGTGCAAAGTTTTTTGGAGGGAATTTTCCCTGCAAATATTTCATTAATTTGAGAGGGAAGGAAATAGACAAAACATAATAAACTAGAGGAAGAGCGCGCGGCGACAGCTGAGAAAGAGAACGACGATGGCGGTGGTCGTGGAAGAGAGAGGCGACGACGGCGGCGACCGTCGAAGAGAGGGGAGACAATGGCGGCGGCAGTACGTGAAAAACATTGCTACAGCTCGCAAATGGATGTTTGTGTGTTTGGTTGTCCGTGTCTGTGTGTGTGCATGTGTTTGTGTTTGAGCCCCGACACATGCAATACGCGCTAGCTCTCAAGCAAAAAAAGGAAAACTACACACACGAGAGTGCATTTATGTGCGCGCGAGAGTGTATTTGCGTGCGCGTGAGAGTGCATTTGCATGCGCGCGAGAGTGCAATTGCGTGCACGCGGGTTCGTGCGTGATTTTATTTTAATTCCAAAATTATATTAAAAAATTAATGTCATATTAATTTGCATTCATTTTTACATTTAATATATTTTAAATTTTTAGTTTTGTTTAAAATTTTATGGCTGGAAATTTTCATCTGTATATTTCATTCATTCATGTGAGAGAGAGATAGAGCTGCACTGGAGAGAGGCAGAAAAACTTTTATAAAAAGTTAAAGATTTATAAAACCCCCCGTATGCGTAAAAATACATGTTGCAATAGTATCACATATCTGCGACAGCCGCGCACGGATGTTTGCGAGCCGTAGGAGTATTGTCGTTGCGTTAGAGCACTATCGAGGCGGGGTTCTGTCGCGTGCATACAAATTTTTTTTAATTTTTTTCAAAAAAAATAATAATTCAAAACTTTGATAATAAAATAGTACAAAAATTGAAAATAAAATATGATATATTTTTTATAACAAAACTTTAATAATAAAATATTATTATTAGTAAGGACAATGTCTTTGTCACAAAAAAAACTTTCATGATGTGGTTACAATTGATACTTATTGTGAGAAAAGTTTTCTATTTGTAACGTAACATTAGTGTTGTTACAAACACTTACAGTTATAGTAACGAATTAATTATTATTGTAACAAAATTTAAAACATTCGTTACAAAAAAGTACTTTTTTGTAACAACAAAAAAAATTTGTTACTAAATATAACTATTAGTAACAAACTGTGTTTTAGTTATATTTCAGTCCTTACAACAGGTGCAGTTTGTTGTAGTGACATCTTTCTCGCTGTCTAGAATGATAAAGTCTACCGGGAAGATAAACTTGTCTATTTTAACTAAAACATCCTCTATGACTCTTATTGGGTACTTTAATTTATTGACCCATCCGCTAGTTGGATGCTCGCTTTAGTTGGAGTAGGGGTGCCCAACCCAAGCTTTTAAAATAGAGAAAAGGCATCAAACTTATGCTAGCCCGTAAATCGGCTAAGGCATGTTTAATTAGATTATTGCCAAAAAGACAAGGGATCGAGAATCGTCCCATATCGTTTAATTTTTTCGGCAGTCTATTTAAAACAACTGCTGAGCTTTCAGCGCATGAAACATTTTCAAACTTCTTTTTATTAGTTAACAAATTCTTTGAAATATTTTGCGTACTTAGGCATTTGAGAAAGTGCCTCGCAAAAAAAAATATTAATTTGGATTTGTTTCAAAATAAAAATGAATTTTTTGTATTTCTCCTCGTTGCGCTCATTTTAAATTTTAGACGGATAAGGAATATAATGGGTTTGAATATTGCTCGGAGCTAAATTCGAAGAAATTAAGTGCCGAGATGGGGTTGAAACGTTTACCTCGGGCTCTGCCAGATTTGAAGATTTTACCTCCTTTCCGCTACAGAGGGTTATTGCGTTGACGCTCTCCTGTGGGTTTGGCTCAGTATTGCCTGGTAGAGCTCCTTGCTGGATTTCGGAGAACATTTTGGCAAGCTGTCCAATCTGATTTTTGAAGCTTTTAATAGATCCAGATAGATTCCAGATGTTGGACTCGTTGGAGGCAACATATTTAGTGAAGACCACTTCAAGTGAAGAGGGCTTGTGTGGTGGTGGCGGAGCGAATCCGGGAGGATTCACTTATGGTGTACGTTGAGCATTATTGGGGTTACTCCATGAAAAATTAGGGTGGTTCCTTAAACCCAGATTAAAACTATTATTGAAAGGGATATTATTATTCAGGTAATAAGGAGGGCGGTAGAAGTTCCCCATATAATCTACATGCTCTTAAATAAAATTATTATTATTATTAAAATTATTATTATTAGCCCAATTAGTGGCGGAGGAAGCAGACATCTCCGTCACTTACTTAGTAAGCCATTTTAATTCATGTGTTAGGTTAGGGGTGACCTCGACTTCAAATAGTCCGGTTGGCTTCTTAGGGCGCGACCGTGGCGCATTCCACTGATACACATTCTTGTCCATCTCCTCGAAAATCTCTTGAGTGACCTCTGGGGTTTTGTTATTAAGAATTCCCTCAGCTGCCGCATCAATTATTTGCCTTGTTTGGAGATTCAAACCATTGTAGAATGTTTGAAATTGTTGCCACATTGGGAGGGCATGATGGGGACATCTCCGCAAAAGTTCCTTGAAGCGCTCCCATGTGACATTGAGAGACTCTGAGTCTATTTGCATAATGGAAAGAATGTCCGTACATAATTTAGCGGACTTCGTCGGAGGAAAATATTTCGTTAAGAATTTCTCCGTCATCTCGGCCCATGTAGTGATGGAACCTCTAGGAAGAGATCCCAACCACTGCTTGGCCTTAGTCCGCAAAGAGAAAGAAAATAAATGCAAATGAATGATGTCATCGGTGACGCCATTTTTTTTGAAAGTGTCGCAAATTTCCAAAAAAATTAGTAAATGTAAATTTGGATCTTTATCTGGTAAGCCATCGAAAATGACGGTTTGTTGTACCATTTGAATGATACTCGTTTTAATTTCAAAATTATTATTTGCCACCGCTGGGCGAATAATACTAGACCGTGTTCCCTCCAAATTTAACATTGCATAATAGGACATGGTCCGTAGCGGGGCCTCGTTATGGTCGGGATCTTCCATTATTCCTTCGTTAGTTTATCCGATTGACTCTTCGCGAATTATTTGTAGATCACTAAATCGGAGACGTCGCTGCAAGGTGCGCTTGATTTACGAATCAAAACACAATTCAAGATTAATTGAAGAGTTTCCTCGTGTCATAATCTAAAAGAATAGAAAAGAGAAAAAGAGGTGAAAAGAATAAAAAGGTGAAGAAGAAAAGATTAAAATGACTATAATCTTATTATAATATTTTAATTAAGAATATATATAATTTTTTTTCAAAGAGCGGGTTAAGTTAGTCTCGAACTTCCTGAGGTCTACCCTGTGAAGGGTTCGCACGGAACTAGGTGATGCGATGAGATGACAAACCCAAATCTCCCTTTCCGAGAATTTAAGTTGCGCCTTTTAATTTTTTTTAAAAAAAATTTGAGAGAGGGGTGAGAAGAAAGAGAACGATAAAATTAATAGATATTTCTCTTTTTGAAATATCAACTCAATTCCCGGGCAACGACGCCAAAAAACTTGATGCGTGCAAAACTATATCCGCAAATGACAACGACAAGTGTACCGTGTCGAAAGTAGTATATGTTTATATTAACAAAGGTCGTATAAAAATCCGGGCGAGTTGAATACTCTTACTTCGAGAAAATCTCTATTATCTTATCAATAGAACTTTGGGTTGGTTCTTGCTTGAAAAGCTAGGTGAATTAAAGACGGATAAAACAATGATTTAGGAAGCTCGCACTCGATCTTGAATCATCTCAGAGATAAAAATTTGAAGGAAGAATAAAATCGCATTCTCTTAATAAAATAGCTTTGACCGTGGGGATTCTTGAATTATAAACGCACCTCTCTCAAGGAATACGTCCACCTGAGATTAGGTTGATCGACCGAACTCTCGTTCCATAATTGAAACCCCTAAAGCTCGCTTTACGAGGTGAATCCCGCTATTGGCTTTTACTCCAATCCGAAAGGGTAACGTCGTCCTCTCTCGAGGATTGCGTTCTACTTTTTTTTATCCTTGAGTGATCGATTCGCATGACGAGCCTCTCAGCTAACTAAAGTACGAAAACAAGAACAAGAATTATATATCGAAAATATAATCTCATTATATTAAAATTAAGGATAAATCTTAAGCAATCTAGAAAAGAGAGAGCAATTTTAAACTATTTCATGACTTATATCATTCCTTGGATCATCTCGATCGAGTACTAATAATAATTTAGTTACTCATAGAGATGGAGGAAACAATGAAAATAAAAGACTTCATGATGAAAGAGAGCATATAGTAAGAAGAAGAATAACTATTTTATTGTTTTTTTGCAAAAGAGATTACAAACTATGGAATTTAAATTGCAAACTATTGAAATGAAAGTTACGATTGCAAAAGAACAGTACACGAATTACAACTTACAATTGCAATAGAAAGAGAAATACAAGAAATGCTTAAAACATGAAAACAAGGAAAGAAAAGAAGACATGAGTTCCCAAAAAATTCGTCCCTTCAGTTCTGGTGGAGCTGGCTTTAAATAGGATTCAAATTGAGGTTACACGCCCTCGGTCACGTCCGTGTCCAAGGGCGTGTACTTGGCATGATCGAAGCTAGTGCGGGAGGGTTCTTGCCCATGAACTGAATGTCAAGCCCCTGGTCACGCCCGTGACCTAGGGCGTGTAATTTTAATTGATGTGGCAGGCTAATCTGGCTGAGGTAGGCGGGTCACAACCGTGTCCTGGGTCACGTCCTTGGTCACGCCCATGACCTGGGGCGTGTACTTGGTGAATCTTCACGGAATAAGAGCGGGGTGGCGGTAGCAGGTCTGGAACACATCTTAGGCTGTCACACCCTTGGTCATGCTTGGGCGTGTACTTGCAATTTTTGCTCAAAATGCCCATAAGACCTGAAAAACCCAGAGAAGCTTAAGTTAGCTCTTAAAAGAAAAAGAAACAAATTACATGAGATAATTCAAATATATTATATGAATTCAAATAAAAATAGTATAAAAAATATATTAAAAGATAAGTATAAAAAGTACTCATCAGTGGTCTTCTTCTTGGAAGCCACGATCTTCTTCAACTTCTTCCGTGAGCCGGAAGGGGTCGGGGGGTCGAGGTCCACCACCTACCTTTTCCCTTTGCCACCACTGGACTTGGGTTTTCGTAGGTCACCAGCGCAGGCCTCCAGTGCAGCTCTCGCCAACTCAAGTGGAGTGGTCAGTTTCACGCCACCCGCATGAGGCGGGTTCACCGGAATCAGACGCTCCCCTGCAACATGGAAACATGTTAAATGAGGTGGTCGAGCAAATAAAATGTGGTCTAGAATATGCGAGTAGAAGCATACCATCCCCCTGTGGCACCGGGCAGAGCAAGTTGATACGCCGCCATAGGTAGGCGACCTCGAAATTCTTCTCGAGGAAGAACTGGCAGAACTGGAAGAACTGGCAGAGCTCCACGTGAGGAGCGCGATATATCTACTTGCTCCGATGGATATGCACGTACAGAATGTTGCTGAAGTTCCCCTTAATGAAGAGGAATCGATCATTCCAATGGATCACCTTGTTCAGGGTCTCGCAGACCTTGATTTGTGAGCCTGTCAGAAAAGCGACCCCATCTGAGGTCACCCGGTAGGTGATCAACTTGCGGGAGGCGGTGAGGTTGAACTCTATCCTCTCCTCGCGGATGTAGCAGGCGAATGCAATGAGCATGGCAATCATATTCGTGTTAATCTGTGTGGGCACCGTCCCGAAGTACTTCAGGAACTACTTCACCTCGGGCCACAGGGGGAGGAGAAGCCCAACTTCGACATGAGAGAGTGGAATGCGAGCTAATCCTTACGGAATGAGTTAATGTCCTTGCGCTCCCTCAGGCAGTGAGCTGAATACCCTTTTGGCAGGTAGGCGACCTCGAACACAAGGCGGTCCTCCTCCGACACCTTCCCCTCAGGGAAGAGGTGGTCAACAAAATTCGCCATGCAGTTTCCTCTCCCATCAGTGGGATCGGATGTCTTGGCGATTTTTTAAAGGTTGGCGAGTGGAATGAGCGAGTTGAAGGGAAAATAAAAATAAGGTTGTAGTTAATGCGGTAGGTGAGTACGGAAATGAAAGTGGGTGTGGGGTATTTATAGAAAATGTGGGGTTAGAGGGGTTTCGCAACTGACAACGCAACCCGCTCACCCTACGCACAATCGCCCCTACCCACATGCGAGAACCGTTGAGTTCTTTCTCGACGAGCCGGTAGGATCACTCTTACCCTGCAAACCCTACCATCGGAAAACGATAGAAAAAAGCAACAGAATGTGTGAGCCGCACCAGATAAAGAGAAGCACAGATCCCCGCGAGACGGGGTTAGACATAATAAGATAATCTTCATACAGAAAGAAATAGAAATTAAAAAAACATGAAGGAAACTCGAAGCCGAGCGGATTAAAGATGTGGCTGGCTTCACCTCCGGGGACCCCAACCGCTCATCCACATCCTCGGGGCTCACCTTGCCAAGGCGTACCCATGAGTGGCAGCAATCTCTTGTTGGAGGGCAAGCACAAACTCATCAATTCGCCTGAAGTGGTCTTCCAGCGACGCCGAGGCACCTCTTGCAAGCCACTACACTTCTTCTGCGAGCAGACTATAGTCTCCCTCAAGGGCATCCATTCGCCGTTCCAGGGAGAGGATGTGAAGGAAGGGTTCATTATCTGTCAATGCCCCATCCTCCAGAAGCTCGCAGAGCATAGATCCATGCTTTCGTAGAATGCACGCCAACCAACTTTTCATCTCGGCGGCATTGGAAGGATCATTGAGGTACTCGTCGATATTGTCTAGAGAAGGCAGTGCCGAGTAGAGAACTTGCTCGTTGAACTCGTTAGTCTTTTGAGTAAATAATCTGATGCAAGGTAAAAAGTTAGTACCAAATTGAAAAACAAGAAGGCGCGAGTGAAGTCTCGTACCGAGCGAGTCCTCGACAGCTTTCCCCTCGTAGTGTGAGGCGGGCTTGTAGTCCTGACTAATAAGAAAGTTGGGGCTCCCGCCGAAGGGACGGGAGGTGGGGAGCACCATGGATTTCCCCGAACCCTATCGCAGCAGTGTTCGCAGGAGTAAGGGTTATCTTGGTGAACTCTGGGCCAGCTCCTGAGTGGGCGACTTTGGCCGCAGAGAGTTCGTCGAGAGGTCAATGTATTTAGGCATTGCAAAATACATACACACCCATGAGGCATGAGTTGAATGCTTTAAGGAGTGATGATTCGCTTACCAAGGACGTGACTGGTATCAGGGTCGACCTGATTACTCACTTCCTCCTGCTCACTGATCCGTTGATCGCTCGCACCACCTTCCGTGGAGGTATTGACCTGCGAATCCTATGACTCAAGACCAACATAACCTCGCGAAAGTTGTCACAAGCAAATGCATTAAGGAAAAAATCTGCACCTGTTCCGCGATCTCGAGGCCCAAGCTGAACGTGGGGTGAGAGGGAAGATCGGTCAGAGTTTTTCCCTCCCCACAAACTCTTACCACGCCCTCTTGGCGATGCGCTTTTCCACTCACTTCGGAGTAGCCCGCGAGGAGTGTTCGGTGATTAGCCCCAGTAGACCAGCGGAGTTCGCTTCGCTCTTTTTCTTAGCAGTGGCGAGACGAGCTTGGAGGTCTTGGGAGAGTGGCATATTGATCAATCGAAGGACATCCAAAGAAGATGGAAGTAGGTTCGGGGGAGGGGGATTCCCTCCTAGTATATATAGCCCCTAATGGGACCCACCAAAAAATTCCCCTCAAAATGAAGGCACTCTCCAAACATTCAGGGTTGGACCATCTTTCTGAGCTTGAGGTAAACTGGCAAAGAGCAGGGATTGTGTACAACCTCACATTTGTCGAGTGGGTTCATCAGGCCATCGGGTGATCTGTAGCGAGACAGGGGCTTTTACGAGTCAGTAGGATGAGTGGCGGGCCTCAGCTCGCACTCACCTCCAGCTCAGTGCGAGTGCCGAGTCCTAGCTCTATCGGGAACTCGCTACTCTGGCGAGTCGGCTTGGAATATCCTGGACTCGCCTGTTATGTTGGCGGTATGTTTTTACAGGGAATTCCATTTTGGCCTGCAGTTAGCCTTTCCAATTAGCGGGATTTGTTGTTGGCAGACCAATTTGGGTTGCTTTTAGTAAAACTATAAATAGACCCTCAAGCGCACCTTTGGATAGGATCTCTCACTTATTTCTCTCTCCTCTAGGTTGCTTTGGTCGGTTAGAGAGATTTGGCTTGCTACTCACTGTGGTTTTCGAGTGGGTAGACAGGAATTTTCTAGCACTCTCCAAGGTGCCCAGCTCAGCAATTGTCTTGGGAGGGGAAGTTCTCTAAGATCTTTCGGGTTAGTTACGGGACCTCCTCACCGCAGCTCGTGGGCCTGTTCCTAGTTTTCCACCTTTTGTGAGTGAGGTTCCTTACTCTGAGTGCCCGGCTAGTGTCTGAACTCAGGAGAAGTAAGAGCAAGCTACACTAGTGCGAACTCCTCTCAAGTGGTGGTTTCCAGGCTCAGAGGTTGAACCGTGGTTTCCGGGTTCAACAATACTAATTGAAGACCATCACTTATATCCTGTAAGTAAGTTTAGATAACTGCATTTAACCGCAAGTTTGATACTAATAATTTCTATCTTATATTTCAGCAGTCTTACAAGTTCCAAAAAATAAACCGCTGAGACCGCAAGGAGATGGTCTAACACAAAGATAAATGAGGAAGAAGAGAGACAAGGAGAAATTTCCTCAAGCCATCGGGGAGTCGAGCTCTTCGATTGGTGCTTACCACTTCTCCAACATCGATAAAGGGGTCAAGGACCTTTTTGGCAAGCCTCTTCTGTGTTGAGATAGGAAAGGAAATAAAATATCGATCTCCACAGTTCTTCCTTCATGGAAGAGTGACTTCTCTTGCCACCTTGACACATTAATTACAAATGCCATATATGGGAAGAAGAATATGTCTGAGATAAAGGAGAATCCCCATGGGGACTTTGCTGCTCAAGCCAGCCTAAGGAGCACTGTCATGAACAACTATATGGGTCAGTTGCAATGACAATCATTGAAGACTATAACTTGCTTACTAGAGAAGCTAGAGGTAAGAGAGCCACTTTCTAATCGTGTGGTCAGATGTTTTTCGAACCGACCAATCTAATCAAGTTTTCTTGCAGAATGCCTATAACCCTGATAATACTGCCTTCTAGAATGTGGTAATTTCCCACTGCCGAGAAAACATTGAGGATGCGCTCTTGATGTTAAAGGATCAAGGAGCCTTCACAAAGGATTTTAAAGATGTCAATTTTGGACTTGTTCCCAAACTTGGCAGACTTAGAGACTGAACCAATCATCGCAGTCTCTGGTGATGAAGATCTAGGTGAAGCGGCTAACGAGGAAGGTGGCGGTCAGATGAATAAATAAGTTCAAGAAGAGGAGGGAGAAGATGAGGATATTGAAGAAGCAGAAGATGTTGAAGAAGGAGGGTAAAGCTGAGGATAAAGAAGACAAAGAGGGCTCACAGTAAGGAAGTGGAAGCAAGTAAATTGCTTCTCCCTCTTGCTCAAGCACTTCCTCAAGTTCTCGCTCTGGTTTTGAAGAAGGTTCTGGGAGATCTTCTCACTCTTCAAGTTCTTCTCAAAGTTCATCTGAGGAATCTCCGACCAAGAAGAAGAAGAAGAGAAAGAAAGATGAAACTGATGAGTGATAGATTTTCTGCAATGCAATTTTAATTTTTGAAAAAGGCGTCGACTGTTTTTTGTTAGTCGCTTGGTCTAAATACTTATAACTTTATTTTGATATGAAATGAAAGAAACCTTTTTTGTTACCTTCCTTACCGCGCTTTCATTACATCTGCTTGTGTTTTTTCTGATCACTTACATTATTACTGCTCTGATGTTATCGATCATATTTTATTTTAATCGTGTAACAGCAATACTTAAAACTAGAGATTTTTCAACACTGCTTTTGTTGAACAAATAATCCATCTGTCTCTTAGGCCAACATCTTCAACCTCTTCACACTCCTAGCGAGCTTCAAAAACTTCTTTCCATTTGGTAGAATCTTTCTTTTCACCCTCCTTTTTGACGATCAGATCATAGAGCTTCCCCTCCTTCAGCAACCTTTCAATTATGAATCTGAGGGCTCGACTGTTTTCTGTTAAATTCCCCTTTTCCTAATGATATTCATAGTAGAGGGTATGATTCCTAGATCTGAACTCTGAGTTCATCGGAGCTGGCCTTTTGAAATATGGTTGCTTTTGGATTATATGCAATACATCAGTAATAGGAAGATCAAGTTCAGTAAATGTCTCTTGAGAGTCATCATACTACTGCTGAGGCCGGATGGCTGGAGGAGGAGGAGGCTGGAAAAACTGAGAATGTTGGACCTGGGTAGGCACTTGAGGTCTCATTTGATTAAATTACTAGTGATTATAGAATAGGCGGTGATGGCAGAAATCCCTTCCTCTCTGAGCAGGAGGATTATACTCTTGACCAGCTTGACGCTGAGATCGCTGAGGAGTGGTAGAAAAGAAGGCGCAACAACTTTGTATTGATCTAACTCAGGCAAGGAAGAGATATATCCAGGGTTGGAGATCTCCCCTTCGATTAAGTGATTGGAAATAACAATCAGTTCCTGCTAAGAGCTAGTCTCTTTCAATGTAACTTCAAACTTTAGAGGACCTTCGCAGAGGCCAATAATGAAGGCAACCTGATAAAGATAAGAGTCCACATCTTGGATGCCCAAGATCTCTTCCTGGAACCTATCAACAAAGTGATCTACAGTCTCACTCTCACCTTGCTTTATTCTGAAGAGGGCTGCCAGGCCACTCTACTACTTCTTGGAGGTTGCAAACCTCAGATGAAGCTCCTTCCTCAAGTCCCCAAAATAAGAAATGGATTGAGAAGGCAACTTATTAAACCACTCCCTAGCTTCACCGCTGAAGGATGTAACTAGGAGCGTGTAGTGGAGGCTGTCAAACAGAGTCCACTTGGAAACTGTCGACTTGAATGCTTGGAGATGGTAAATGGGATCATCTCTCCTAGTAAAGACTGGAAGACTAGGTTCTCAGAAGCCAATTGGAACTGTCTCCCAATAGATCTGAGAAATGAAGGGAGAGGGATCCTCCCAGCTATCAGTTGAAGGACATTCACTTCCTTCTTGGAAGTTCAGCACTCTGGTTGGACCAGAGCAGCTGCTCTGAAGACATCTTGGCGAGCAGCTGCAAAATCAGCATCTTGAAGCCGCATAGGAGCTGTGGGCTGAGTAATTGGGCGGACAGGGGCAAGGAGACTGCCCAGAGCTGGCGATATGATGGGAGGAGTCACAGTCGGCACTGTCTGAGGACCTAATCACTGAACTATAGTGACCAGGGCCTGGTTAATTGCCTCAAACTACTGAGCAGTCTCGTGATGAGACTGCTCAAGATGAAGCTTCTTGCAGAACTCGAAAGCTTCCAGAGTGAAGGCACTACTCAAATTGGAGTGGGGCCCGGCGGGCGGACAATGTTGGATATCTTGGTCTGTCATTCCTAACCGTGCGGTTTGCTGAAACAACTCAATCTGAAGGTCGCGTGTTCGTTCTGCTGGTACAAAAATTGTACCTCCACAATTTCAGGTTAAGGGACACCAAGAGGGAACTGATGAGTTGTCAATTACTTGTTGATTGAGTAATGGCAGAGAAAAGAGGGCCACTGAGCGACAAGACCAGACTTACCCATCACGGCAAATACCACATGCGACGAGCAATTTATAGATTGGAAACTGGCATTTATAAAAGAGAAGAAACCGAGCGGTTAACAAGTGACTCAAAAGGGATTAGTTTCGAGACTGCTTCCACAGATGGAAAGCTTGAGGATTCGAATCAATATGCTTTCTGAATACTTCTCACCTCTATTTATAGGTGCATGGGACTGCCCAAATGGGTAGGTTCAAAAATTACGGGCTGCCCAGGATACAGGAAAACCAGGCAATTAAGGATGAGATGTTACTTGGGGTATAAATAACAAAAGAAAGAAAATAAAAACCTGACCGCGCGGTCTGGTGGTCAGCCTTGTGCACGGTTTCTGTCCTTTCTTTTGGGGAGCTACTGGAGAGAGCTGAGCAGTCTGGGCGGTCATCAAAATGGTAACCACACTGACCAGCTTGAGATGAACAAAAATCTAGTCGTGGGATTCCGGGTAAACAGATTCCATTGTATCATTTATAATCCTAAGTGTGCTAAACATAACTTATTTGAGATTATAATGATAAATATATGATAGACCAAGAATTGTGACTCATGATTAGAGACAATCAAGCATAGGATATTAAGTATTCATAATCATGAGATAAGTAATTCATGGTGATGTATGTGAAGTACTACATGAATATTTATATTCATCCTTTTTAACTTATTATTGTGAAAACATGCAAGGTGAATATGACATTAATATATGAATATGTTTTTAGAGATTTTGGATAGTTTTGTGAATTTTCTCTTAGGTTTTGACTTTTGGAAAAATGAACTAAAAAGATGTGAAAATTTTTGAAAGCAGAGAAGAACGATAAGTAAAGTAGTAAAATAATTTTCAGAAAACATATGCAAATAAAATAAGAAATTTTAAAGCTACCACGGATGTTAAACCCTATCGCGCGGTGCTAACAAACATAGAATTGTTTTTTCTCTTTAAAACATTTTTTTCCGACATTTTTTTATTCCGATTTCTCTTGATTATGATTTGTCATGATAGGGTCCATCAAATGCAGCAAAGAAATCAGAAAAATAATCAAAAAGTTGTGGGCTTTAATTTTAGCCTATGACCTCTAATAAACCATTTAATTTCAATTTTTTGAGTAATAAATTAGTGCAAATGATTAGATTAATCATGATACTGATACTTTAAGAATTTCATAACTCAATTTTCAATGATATTATGAGAGACTCAACTAGCCTAGACAATGGATTTCATAGGTGTAGATGTTAGAACAATGAGATAAGTTATCCACTTGCAATAATATGACTTTTATTCAAATCCATCCAATTTGATTTATTAAAGTGTAAGCTTACGCAAGGTGAGTGTGTCATACCACAACATATATCTAATGCGATCATAAAACATGCTGGCTCAAATATAAAGATAAAACAAACAAAATTGCACAAAGCAAAAAGGAAAGAAAAAGTTATTTTAATTTTTAATATTGACATTAAGCGCATCGTGAAGTAGAGTTTTGTGTATTTTATTTCAATTTATTTCTACTTCATGCATATTAGTGGCTACTAATGAATGAGAGATTTAGGTATCCAAAGAGGACCAAGTGTGATAGTTCCTTTGGGTACCCAAATATAACTTGGTGATTTATTTAGAGGCAACGATGAATGAGTCCTTTCAAATGGAGTTAATTCGATCTTTTTAACTATGGGCCTCCATTCATACCTCGGTTGAATGTTATTTTTATTTCTTAAATTTTCATAGTCATTATTGTAGGAACACGGTTTTTCGCATCCCTTTGGTTTGAGAATAACAAATCGTACTTGTATTTGATCTAATTTGTCATTGTGTTTTTAGTTTGTAGGATTGAATAAAGATGACACTACGATGCTATGTGTTGGTCTGAACTAACTCAAGTGCTGAAAAGAAAGGATATGGTCTAATGCCAGGCATTATAGCCGACGTCGACGTTGACCCTCGATCTCACCAATATGAAAATGGTATGGTGGTAAGCAGTCGTGATTGCAGGTGCATTTTGGGAATGATTTGACCTAACGCCAGCGTTAGACTTATTACAAGCGTTAGGGTTGCCTAAAATGAGATGTTTCCAAATATGCAATATCTCCTTCCTGGATTGTGGATTCTATCCATAAAAACATTTCTATACATATTCAATGTAACGCGTTAGCCCAGACGCCAGTGTTTGCCTCCTCTGCTATAATTAGGTGGCATTCGTTCTATTCAACTTTACAACTCAAGGAGCCCTATTCCAGCACTCTGAATTCTCTGTGAGGGCCATATTATATAGACCACAAAGGATCTCCCATACAAATTCAAGAGAATAAATCAAAGGAGGATCAGATCAACGCTAACTTAATGCGAAGAATGCATGCTTCGACTTCAACGATCTTCAGCGGTTCTTCGTCATCTCCTCAAAATTTCTTCAAAGGGAGATTTCAATTTGTCTTTCATATTATGTAATACCTTTATATTTTTAATCATTTTGTGAATTCACTATGGTTGTTGGCGGATGGGTCCGCGTGCGACTTTGGGGAATTCGCCGCAAGGTGACTAGGTTTAAGGCTTAGATCTAGGAGGTGTTCGAGGCCTTTTTGGGGATATAAAGGCTAGAGCGGCTTGAGGCTGTATCTGGGGATAGATCAGCTAAATCCAACCGATTCTTAGGGAGAAGAGTCGGTATAGAAAAAAAGTGTTTTCATACGATTCGCCTCGATTTATAGCATTATAGAAATTCGATTTTGTAATCAATTTAATCAATGATAATCATATCTCTATTTGTTCAATAAAATTGATTTGGTTTTCAATATCTAACACTTTACTTTTGATTCATTCTATTTCATATAAAATATCAAAAGTTTTCTATTAAATTATAAAGTTTTCTAAAACCCTTATTCACCCCCTCTAAGGGCGCCTTTAGATCCAACAAGTGGTATCAGAGCGAGGTTATTCCAAAATGGTTTCACTACCGGGAATAATGACGCTTCATGATCATGATCTCGCTTCTACTAGTGTGGATAAATTTTATATAAATGAAAAATCACTAGCACCACCTTTATTTGAAGGAAAAAATTATAAAGGGTGGAAAGTTTTAATGGAAAAAATTTCTTAAGTCCTTAGATATAGAGGTTTAGAATATTATATTTAAAAAGCCCCAAAGTGTCTTAAATAGGAACGAATGTTCGTTAAATGCTAAAGCAATGAATAGTTTATTTTGTGGGTTTGATCAAAATATTTTCAAACTCATTTATATATTTACTACTACTTTTGAAATTTGGAATTTTCTTGAAAATACATATGATTCCCCTTTTACAGGTATAAAGTGCACATCAAATGGAATAGAGGAAGACAACTCATCAAGAGGAAGAGATGATGGAAACTCATGTATGGAAGAGGAATGCCAAGAAGATTTCCAAGGAACTTTATGTTCAAATCTTGCCTCATCCAAGAGCTTTGTATGTAATTCTAAATCACTCCTTATTTCCAATTCCATATCTACATTACATGTGCTAGTGATTGCTAATCATAAAATTAAGAAATTGAAAAATACTAATTCAAAATTACGTTTAGAAAATAAAAGTTTAAAAGCAAATGCTAATGTAGAATCAAATTCTAATGTGTCTAGTTCTTCTTCTTACTCTTTACTTAAGATTGACACACCTTGTATTGAGTGTGATAAATTAAATAAAAAATTCAAGGTGCTTGAAAAAGAGCTTATTATTGCACAAGAGAATAGTAAGAAGTTAATAAATGAAAACAATGGTCTATTGGATAAACTAGAATCTATAAAATTATTTGTTCAAAAATTTTCAAGTAACAAAAAATCCTTTATTTCTAGTTTATCTTCAAAATTGTGTAATGCTTCTACTAGTATTTTAAATACTATAAAATATACACCTAGTAGAATACTTAATCATAGAAACATGTTGAGTTCTATTAATGGAAGTGAAAATAAAATGTATTTGCAAATCAAAATCCTAATCACTATCATTTACAAAATCATCTTTCGCCCAACTTAAAATTAAATTTGAACAAATTTCCAATGAAAAATGGTTTCAGGAATCATTATTGTTGGATCTTACGGCTCACTTAGAGGGGGGGGGGGTGAATAAGGGTGTTATGGAATTTTAAATCTTAACTAAATTTATCAAAGTTTGTGATCAAAGTTTAGGAATATTTTATAAGAAAATATATTTTGATATCTCAGAAAAGATTGTATTGAAGATTCCTTTTTTAAACAAGAGAGCAAAAGTTTTTGTTAACTGTTGCTAACGCCGGCGTTAAGTGTTAACGCTGGGCGTTAACTCTCTAGAAAATATTCCTTAGCACAAAAAGATTGCCGCAGTGATTTAACTTATAAAATCTTAAATGAAATACAATTCTAGAAAATCAGAGATAATGAAAACAATTATTGTATTTCAAAGATAATTACACAAATGTTAATTTTAATATTTTAATGAAAATATAATTTAAAACATTCTTAAAGAGGAAATAAAATCAATTGAATAGAACATTAAAAGACATGATTTTATTTCATAATAAATTGAATACACAAATGTTTAATTTCTATAACGCTAGAAATCAAGGCGAGAATATATAAAAACACTTTTTTTTGATTCACCGGTCCTTCTCCCAAGGACAGGTTGACTATAGCCTATCTATCCCCAGATATGGCTTCTAGCCACCCCTAGATCTACCCTTGACCTAGTCGCCACGCACAAGGCGGCGAATTACCCCCTAAGCCGAACAAGGACCTAGTCGCCAACACAAGGAGAATTTACCCACGGAATCCTTCCCTGAATCCGACGTTCTCCCTGAACGATTTCTTCTCACAAATTACAAAAGGAAAAAGTAAAAGATTACAAGATAGTAAAGAGAAACTCCCCAAGAAATTCTGAAGGTGAAGACGAAGGCGATGTAGATGTTGGCATTCATGAAACGATCATCCTTCGTATGGAATATGCGTTGTAGACATTCTCCTTCAAAATCCTCTTTAGATCTTCATGATAGCCCAAGGGAGATCTCTTAATTGCTGTACACAAGCCTCTCTTTAAATTATTGGAATTCTGGAATCATCTCATAAATGAATGAGAGGAGTTTTACTTTAAATAGCCTTAGGAGCTAACGCGTGGCGTTAATCACTAACGCCGACGTTAGTGACCGTGCACTGTCGTGGCTGAAATCGTGCAAACCATCGGGATCATGGAAGAAACTAATTTCGTCGAACGAAACTCATTTTGTCAAACGCGATTTCTTGGAACGAAATCAAAGTTCGTTGAACGCCATCAAAGTTTGTCGAACGCAAGATCGTCAAGCGCAATTTTGTCGAGCGCAAGTTCAGTTCGTCGAACGGAATCTCCTTTCATCAAACGCTTTCAGATTTTGTCGAACGCAGTTTCGTCAAGCGCAATTTCATCGAGTGCAAGTTCAGTTCGTCGAATGGAATCTCCTTTCGTCGAACGCCTTCAAATTTCGTCGAATACAGTTTCATCGACCGGCATCACATTTCGTCGAATGCCATCAAAGTTCGTCGAACAACTACCACTCAGCGATAAGCCTTAACGCTGGCATTGTCTCTGGCTTCTCGATGGATTCCTTCTCAGCGGTTTCCTTCTCAGTGGTTACCTTCTCAGCGGTTTTCTTCTCAGCAGTTTTCTTCCCTGCGGTTTTCTTCTCAGCAGTTTTTAACGCGGGGCGTTAATAACTAATGCGAGTGTTAGCTCTCTTTTCAGAGAATCGTCATCTATCAGCAAACACTCATGTAGTTATAGTTCCTGTAAAACCTGCACACTATAAACACACAAAATACAAGATCAAATACAACATGGCATTTGTTATTCTCAAACCAAGAGATGCAGAACATAGGCTCCAACAATCTCCCCCTTTTGATAATAATAAATACCTTCATGAGAAATTAGTGAGATTAAGATAGTTTGTGTTTATAGATAAGTGCAGTAATAAGATATGCATGAATAACAGGTTAAGAGCGTGATAGATTTGATAACGATAATGCATACTCTTTCTATATGAAGTCCTCCCCCTACATAAGTGTTCTCTTATAATTTACTCCCCTAAATATCTATTTGACTAGATTTCTCAATTTCTTCTCCCCCTTTGTTATTAGCAAAAGTGGGTAGGGATGAGTGTATATCTACTAAGATTGATTAATAACCACTTATTGAAGGATTGTCATGATCGAGCATATGGTAGTGTATGCACCTCTTATATGATTACTCCCCCTATAAAGATACCCCTTTTTTTGTTTGATATAATTATAATGCACTCCCCATAAATATTTGATTTATGAAATTTAATCTCCCCTTTTGGTAGTATCAAAAGAGGGTTTAGGTGAGAGTATGCAATAAGGAGTAATATGTTTTATGTCGAGAAGAAAAATAGGATGCAATCAAAAAACTTGCTAAATACTACTTCTTGAAAAATATAAGCATGATGTAACATAAAGTAGTAAGCAACATTGCTGACATGATAAAGTAAGCATTCTATTTTAAGATACCACTTGTTGAAAAGAAAAAATAGAATACCACGGTGTTTAAAAAAAATAGACATGAATGAGCATAAGTGGTAAAATTAGCAGAAGAATATAATAAGCACTCTTAAACATAAATATATTTTTAGAGGATAAAACCATATAAAGGATAATGAGTTTTAAATTTGAAAAGTTGATGTTTGAGTTAAATATTGAAGAGATGCTCTTCCATTAAGATAATAATTGCAAGCATGATTTCATAATATCAAGAAAAGATACAAAAACTATAATGTAATAAAATTTGCATTTCAAGAAAACATAAACATTGTAGCGATCATGCTTTGCTATCTAGTGCATTTACTTAAGTTTATAAAGAATTTAGTCGATGAGCATTAGGATCCAATTCTCATGAGTAGAAGTTTTATGAAAGATAATGATGTGTACAAAGTAGTGTTTTGATAAAGTATACAAGTGAATCAGTCAAAAACACATGACATATATAATGAAATAACACAACATTAAAATACACAAATAATTTTACTTCCATAATATTTCAATGCACATAAATAAAGAGTACAACTACCAAGGTGCTCTGCACACACAATGCTTATTAAGACATATAAGGGTGCAAAGTTGTGCTTGGGGATCACATTTATACTTTTTAGCTTTATTTTCATTTTTTGGTGATCCGGTGTACTAAGAGAAGTGGTGTATAAATTGTTTGCTACAAGACACTTTACAATTCTTTAGCCAAGGTGCTCAACCTCACAATGCTCATTAAGACTTATCCGGAGGGTGAGTAGTGCTTGGTGGAGTTTTCCTTGTCATTTATTATTTGCTTTTTAGTTTAGTGACTAAGGACTCCAAATTCACTTGTTTTGCAGACATAGCATTTTAAACCATTTTCCTCTAAAGAATAAGTGCATGAAAGACAAAGAATTGTAATAACCAATTCAATGTTGTGTAGGTAATCTATTTATGCATTTTAATTCTTTATATTATTACACTGCACAATCATGCAAGTATAAGATTGCAAACATATGTAGATTATCAAAAATAAGTGAGTGATAAATCATTATCAATCAAAATACATTACTCATACTTAGAGGCATGCTAAGCATTTCTACACATGTATATCTACAATCAATTTCATTGCACATAACAAGATAATTTTCAAGGCAAATACAAAACAATGTTTTTTAAGAAACTTGAAAGTTAAATTAAACATCGTATTTAATCTTTAATTGATATTATTAATCATCCTCGACAATGGAAATGAATAACAATCAATTTTTATAAATTTTGAATTTTTTTTATATATGCACAAAACAATAAACACACATAAAGAGAAAACATATTTTTGTTCTTTAAAATTGTTTTGTAAATTTTTATTTGTTTTTATATATATTCTCTGGTAAACATAGAAGTCGTTAATAGCCCTTTAAGTAAATGATATTCTATGCCAGAGAGATACACCCAAAATAATGCATGAGAAAATACATATTTTTTGAAAAGAAATAAAATTTTGTTTTAAAGAAAATAAAAAAATAGAAAACTTTTTACAAACAGAGAAATAAAACACACACAAAATATTAAAATAATACCAGAAATTACTCAAAACAACAACAAAAATTTGGAGCAAAGGAGCTAACACCAGGCGTTAACTTCTTAACGCCGAGACAGAATTGCAAATTTTGATGTTTTGAAAAACATTTTTCACAATTCATTTGTATTATAAAGAGGCCTTCCTTCAGTTGAAATTTCAGAGTATATTGATTAGATTTGAAGGCTCTTTTAGCATGTTTTTGGTGATTTTTCAAATACTTGTGTTTTGTAAAATCATTAAAGCTCAAAATAATAAAATATGCAAACACAAGATGCATTGTTAGAACAAAAACAAATATGCATGATTTTAGTATAAGGAGTGAGATAATATTCATGCAATTAATATAATATGAGTATACCCAAGAATAATATACCCTAACTACATGTCTATACACTATAGCCTCATACTAAGTGATAGATGTGCATGAGGAGCTGCACATATGTCGTAGGTTGTGGTGTTAATCCCACATGCATACAAAAGACGATGCTCAACCTAGCACTCTTTCCCCCTAGTGCCTCACAAGACCCTACTGGAACCCTCCCCGGTTAAGGACAAGACATAACTTAGAGGTTAGGTCTCTAATGCACACAATCCTACGCCCTCGCTATTGTGAGACACATGTCATATGTTTAATGATTATGGACATACTAAGCGTGCAAGCCTTAAATATATGAACTATGGTATAATTGCATGATTAGTTTTGGATTTACAATTATATCGAAGATTGTTGATTTTAAATCCATTTAGAAAAAAATTTATTCATGCAAATAACTACAAAGGAAATTATAATTTTCATATTTTAGTAATATAATTTACTTTATCATTGCAAGATATATAACTAGCATGGACATTGATTTCTACCAATGGTAAGTGATGAGGCTAGTATGATGAATTACGACAACAAGGTGCAAAGCTAAGTAAAGTTGGACAAATATATAATTGAATTGCATGTATTCAAACATAGAGTTTTGAATTTTCATAGACCTAGAAAGAAGTGACAATTCAATTTGATTTCATCTTGTTTATATTAAGTTACTTCTTAGGTCTAAAGATAATGAGATACATGCAAATAATAGAGATGCACATCACACACACTAAACAAGGTATGAAACTATAATACCAATCACAATCATATATTTCATAATTCCTATGGTTGATAGAATTAGTGAATTTAAGACAGGTCTTGATAGATCATGAATTATGATATATGATTATAGTGAATTTTAGCATAGGATATTAATAGATCAAGGTGGAGTGTGTGAAATCATATTCATCATTTTTTTAATTTTTCAATTATGATTTTAATTTGTAGAAATTAGACAAAACAAGTATAAGGTATTTGAAAGTAAAAGATAATGATACTTAACATAGTAAAATAATTTTTCAGAAAATAATAATTAGAGAAAATAGAATTTTTAGGAAAATATGCTACCGTTGGCGTTAGTGCTAACGCGTGGCGTTAGCAACAGAGTTACAATATTTGATTTAAAACACATTGTTTTTTATATTATTTGATTCCGATTTTTCTCGATTATGATTTACAATATAGGGGCTATTATATGCAGCAATGAAAAATAGACAAATATGCAATAAGTTGTGCATTTAATATTTTAGCCTAAGACCCTTAAAAGTCCATTTAAATCTAATTTTAAAAGTAATTTCATTAGTCTTGATAATATCATTTAGCAAATTTAGCATTCAATTTATAATGATAATATAAGGCATTTATAGGCAATGGATTTAAAAAGGATAAAACATTTTAAAAAGAAAGATAGGTCACTTAAAAACTTTATGACTTTATATTCAATTCAATTTAATTTGTTAAACATTAGGCTTAAAATGAAAGTCATATCTCATGATAAATAAAGTGATCATAGTGTGTTGGCTCAAAAATAAGAAAACAAACAAAAGAAAAAGGACAATAAACCATATCATGAAGTAGAGTAATGATATTTCATTTTTAATTTATTTCTACTTCATGCAATACAATGATTCCTAGTGAATGAGAGATTTAGGTATCCAAAGGGGACCAAGTGTGATGGTTCCTTTGGGTACCCAAATACACCGTGTTGGCTTTTGGAGAGATAGTGAGGAATGGGCCTTTACAAGTGGAGTTAGTGTTTCATTTTTAATTTTGGGCCTCCATTCATACTTTGGTTGTTTATCTTTTAAATTCATATTATGATTATTTGACATCTTTTTGTGATGATAGTTGTTTGAAAAATAATTCATTTGGGATTTATGTTCACTACAACAAACTGCACCTGTTGTAAGGACTGGAATGTAACTGAAACACAGTTTGTTACTAATAGTTATATTTAGTAACAAAGTTTTTTTGTTGTTACAAAAAAAACTTTTTTGTAACGAATATTTTAAATTTTGTTACAATAATAATTAATTCGTTACTATAACTATAAGTATTTGTAACAACACTAATGTTACGTTACAAATAAAAAACTTTTCTTACAATAAGTATCAATTGTAACCACATCATAAAAGTTTTTTGTGACAAAGACATTGTCCTTACTAATAGTAATATTTTATTATTAAAGTTTTGTTACAAAAAATATATCATATTTTATTTTCAATTTTTGTACAATTTTATTATCAAAGTTTTGAATTCTTATTTTTTTTTGAAAAAAAAAAACAAATTGTATGCGCGCGACAGTACCCCGCCTCGATAGTGCTCTAACGCGATGACAGTACTCTTATAGCTCGCAAACATCCGTGCGCGGCTGTCGCAGATATGTGGTACTATTGCGACATATATTTTTGCGCGTACGGGGTTTTTATAAATCTTTAACTTTTTATAAAAGTTTTTCTGTCTCTCTCCCATGCAGCTCTATCTCTCTCTCACATGAATGAATGAAATATACGGATGAAAATTTTCCTCCATAAAATTTTGAACAAAACAAAACTAAAAATTAAAAATATATTAAATGTAAAAATGAATGCAAATTAATATGACATTAATTTTTTAATATAATTTTGGAATTAAAATAAAATCACGCACGAACCCGCGTGCACGCAAATGCGCACTCTCGCGCGCACGCAAATGCGCTCTCGCGCGCACGCAAAATGCGCCCTCGCGCGCACGCAAATGCGCTCTCGCACACACACAAATGCGCCCTCGCGCGCACGCAAATGCGCACTCTCGCGCGCACGCAAATGCGCTCTCGCGCGCACGCAAATGCGCCCTCGCGCGCACGCAAATGCGCTCTCGCGCGCACGCAAATGCGCTCTCGCGCGCACGCAAATGCCTTCTCGCGCGCACGCAAATGCTCTCTCGCGCGCACGTAAATCTGGGAGAGCTATTGATGGAGTATCCCTAAAGGCGCTAACCGCACACCATCCATGGGGGTGCGATTATCCAAAGAACTCTCAATAGCGGCGTAACTATCTGAATTATAACCATCGCCGCCATCGCCGCCATCGCCTACGACGCCTACGACGTCGCGATTATCGTCATCGCCGTAGCAAATACCCATGAATAGCTTTAGGCCAGTTGTAATTTAAAAACACATCGGACTCGAACAAACAAGTAAACTCCTTGGGGACACTGTTGCATGGAAGGAAAAAATACATAATACATGAAGTATTAAACTACTCGAATCATTTTTTCTGAAGTTTTAAAAGGAAAAATGATTTTTTTTTAAACTGTGGCCTGCATATATCTAAAATCGGTCTGCATTTAACATCATTTTTTTTTAAACTGTGGCCTGCATATAGTCAAAATTGGCCTGCGTTTAATATCGCTCTATATATATTGATTGATGGATGACACGTACTTTAATGAAAATAAATGTATAATGAAATTCATAAATACGTGTCAAATTAATTCATAAATACAACACGTTATTCAATAAAATTTACTTTTAAATAAGATTTATATTTTTTAAAATAAGAATTACCCCCGCTCAATTTTGTCCACTCTTAGGAGCTCGATCAACTGACAGTGCACATGAGGCCCATGTTCCCCGCTCGACAATACCCCCGCCTCGACATTGCCCGACAGTGCACATGAGCTTTAAAATAAAATTTATGTATTTTTAAATAAGGTTTATCCGTTTATGTATTTTTTAAAAGTAAGAATTACCCCGCTCAATTTCGTCCGCTCTCAGGCGCTCGATCAACTGAATAAAAAATAATTGAATATTAATTTAATTTTCTCACCGGACACAAACAAACACACACACACACACATACAAACACGTACACACATACACACGAGTGACATGCAGTACACAGGGGGCCCTATGCCCCGTGTGACAGTAGACGTTCACCGCGATCGGGCGGGCGGAGAGCCTCGTGTACTAAAACAAAAACATTAAATAAAAAACATATAAACTTAAAGTATGAAAACACGTACATGTCATATTGATTGCTAGAAGACACGCAGTTTAATGAAAATAGATATAAAAGAAAGTCATAAATACATGTCCTATCGATAAATAAACACATGGTTCAATAATTAAGCTAACATTAATTACTTTTTAAATAAAATTTACTATCGTGGCGGGGGTAATGTCACGCGGGGCACGAGCGCTTCCTAGATGCACTGTCATTTGAACGAGCATCTGTGAGCGGGAGAGTTTGGGCGGAGGTAGTGACGTCGATGATGTCGGGGTACTGTCGCAGCGGAGAGCGCTCATCGAGCACAGGCGTATCCCATACGAAGATACTTGTAGGTCTATATATATAATTTAGTAAATTAAAATATTATTTTTAAATTAAAATATAAAACTTTATTATACAACTTTAATATAAAATTTTATACAACTTTAATATAAAACTTTATTATAAAATTATTATATGCATTATGATATATAAAAATTAATTGAATATTAATGTTAATTTAATTAATTATAATAGTAATTAATATTAAATTTCATTCAGTTATACTGTTATATATATATATAAATAATAATAATAATAATAAATTATAATTATAAATTTAGTTATATATAAACTTATATAAGATTTACTATTAATGTTATCTCGTTACATCTCTATTTTTTAATGAGGAATTAAAACACACACACACAAAGAGAGAGGCACACGCACATGCACACGCACACGCACACGCACACACATGCGCTTACACACACGCACACTCGCACACACATACACACACAGACACACAGACACGAACACACACAAACAACTATTGTTAATTTAATTAATTATAATAGTAATTAATATTAAATTTCATTCAGTTATATATATATAATAAATTATAATTATAAATTTAGTTAGATATAAAAGTATATAAGATTTACTATTAATGTTATCTCATTACATCGCTATTTTTTAATGAGAAATTAAAACACACACACACACACACAGAGACAGAGGCACACGCACACACACACGCACACACACGCACACACACACACACACACACACACACACACACACACACACACACACACACACACACACACACACACACACACACACACACACACACACACACGCGCACGAACACACACAAACACAGACACACATAGTTAGAGATCACACACAGACACGGACACATGCATACACACACATAAACAGATACAGACATAAACATAGACACAAACACACATACACCGACACATACACACATACACCGACACATACACACAGACACAGATAGACACTGACACAAATAGACACAGACACATAAACACAGACACAAACACACACATGCACAGACACACATAGACACAAAGACAACATAGCTATAGATCATACAGACACACACACATACACACACACACACAAACAGGCACAGACACAGACACATAGACACACCGACACACACAGACACAGACACAAACACAGACACACATACACAAACACAGACACACACATGCACAAACACACATAGACACACAGGCACAGACACATAGACACACAACCACACAGACACACAGACACACAGACACAAACACACACAGGCACAAACACACACAGACATACAGACACAGACATAGGCACACACATGCACAAACACATAGAGACACACATACACAGACAAACATACATAGCTAGAGATCATACACACACACACACACACAAACAGGCACAGACACAAACACAGACACAAACACACAAACACAGACACATAGACACAGACACACCGACGTACTGACACACACACACACACACACACACACACACACACACACACACACACACACAAACACAGATACAGACACAGACACAAACATAGACACACATATACAAAGACAGACACACACATGCACAAACACACATAGACACATAGGCATAGACACACAGACACACAACCACACAGACACAGACACAAACACACGCAGGAACAAACACACATAGACACATAGACATAGACGCAGACACAGACAAAAACACAGACACACAGACACATATATACACAGACACACACACGCACACACACACACACACACACACACACACACAAACACATATAAACAGAGGGAAATTTTATATAATTATTGGACAAAAAAATAGGCAGTAAATAAAATGATTTATTGCAAAATAAATTTATTTCACAAAAATATTATTTATATACTAATCAAATAAGTACTTAAATCATATTTTTGTAAAATAAGATTTGAAATTTTCGTTTTCCCTCATTTTTCCCTCCCTCAATGAAGAAAAGGAATATATAATATATTAATTACTAATTAGGTTACTTGAACCGTCGACCTAACTAGTTTCAAGATTCATTCCGGAGGATTTAGAGTCAAAGTGCTGCTCCTTCTCGCAGCTACCCGCCGACGCGATGTCCTCGCCATCGACGAAGTTTTTAGCTGAAGAGTAGGCCTGTCCGCGGTGCGGTTTGGTGCAATTTTGGCCCAAACTGCAACCGCACCGCAATGGCGCGGTTTTGGCCCGAGCAAAACGAGCCAAAACCGCGCCGCACCGAAATTATGCGGTGAATATTTTACTTAATATATTAAAATGTGATATCACAAAATTATAAAAAATTAAAGTACCTAAATAATCGGTGCGGTGCGGTGTTTGCAGTTTTAAGATTTGAAAACCGCTCCGCACTGCACGCGATTTATAGAATTTCAAAACCGCACCGCACCTACATTACGCGGTGCGGTATAAAAATCGGTGCGGTTTTTGCGGTGCGGGCGGTTTTTGTGGTTTGCGGTTTTTCGTGCTCACCCTTACTGAAGAGTGGAGTAAGCGTCGTTGCTGGCACTACAACAAAATGAGAATATAGCGGTTTTTTTATGCGACGTTTTTTAAAGCGCCGCAATAAGTATTTTTTTTTGTGGCGATTTTATTAGAAAAACACCGCTAATATATTATATACGTATTTGACTGCGTTTTTTTATTTAAGCTCCATGAAAAATTAAAGTATTGGGGCGCATTTTGTTTGGAAAACGCTGCGAAAAAATTCCCCTATTTAGGAAAATTTCGTTTCCCACATATATAATAATATTTGTAATACTAATGTTACATTATTATTTGAAAAATGTTGTGGAGCAAATCATCCTCCCATCCCAGCCGCTTCTCCTGTCTCCTTTTAGCGGTCAAGCTGCTTCCACGCTGGCAATTCGAGGCATTTTTTATCCGCCAATCACAACATTCCTTCAACTTTCAAATGCTACGATTTTATTTTTTCAATCATAGCTTCTCCGACTTCTCCCGGTCTTCAATCCCGCAGCCATGAGTTCCACCACAGTCGTCTCAATCGCTTATCAGTTCGCCGGCGAGGAAGCCCGAGAGAGAGAGAGAGAGAGAGAGAGAGAGAGAGAGAGAGAGAGAGAGAGAGAGAGAGAGAGAGAGAGAGAGAGATCTTGATCAGGTTCTTGATCGGAAACCCTCCTCTCAGGATCGGGGAAAGCGCTGGCATCGATTGAAGGAGAAGATAGTCTCGCTTTAGCTTCCTTTAAAAGGGCAACAAAGGTAAATCGCTGGATCATATCTTCAGCTAATTCGGCCAGGGTTTCGCTTAAATTACCACGATGTCTACAACGCTGATGAGCAGCGAAGCTGCGGACGAACAAGAGGAGTTTGGGTTCGCCGAGTGTGAGTGCTGCAGTTTGACGGAGGAGTGCACGACGGCATACACGGCGGAGGTTCGTGCAAGGTTTGGTGGGTGGTGGATCTGCGGCCTCTGCTTCGAAGCGGTGGAGGATGAGATCCGTAGATCATCAAGGCTGATCTCGATGGACGAGGCACTGAAGAGGCAGTCAAGTTTCTGCTTAAGCTTCCGCTCAGCAGCGATTCTTCCGGCGACAGACGCCGGGGATCACCTTATTTCCGTCGTTAGGATGCTCATAATCAGGAGCCTCCACTCGTCGTCCCCCTTGTTCCGATCAACCTCCAATGGTAGTCCTCGGAAGGGCCTCACAGTTAACTGCTTGTCCTCTATTGGGAGTAGCCTCCTTAGCGAAGTTGGAGACGGCGAGCTTCTCCGGGTCAAGGGATTCAACTTCAATTAAATGAAAAATTGTCGGCGCTACCAAGTCCATCTCCCGGTCTGCAAAAGTCAGCCTCCAGTTCCGTGTCGGCAGGGTCACTCGATTCCTCAAGGCCGGCAGATACGCTCTGCGTGTTGAGGCCGGAGCTCCAGTCTATCTCTCGATCGGTCATTCTTGAATACCACGCAGTAGAGGTGAGGGATCAAAGATCGCCCATGCAATAGCTTGGAGATGGACAACCTTCGAAGGAGGTGCAAGCTTGGATGCGAACTTGGAGGAGCAATCCACTCAGAAGTTGGAGGAAAAGTTCAAGCGGAAAGCAAGGAGGAATACGAACTAGCTGGAGCTAGTTTATTGCCGAGAAGAACAATGCTTTGCAAGTTTTCCACTTGCAAACAAAAATGTTATCTTAATTCAGCATGCTTCAAAGGCAGTTTCAATATCACTAGAGTGTTTTATTTTATCCATTGCAAGCGTCTATTAACTACATATGTATAATTCTTTATTGTATATATATTTATAAGAATTAAAGGATGAATAATAGCTAATTAGTTTTTTTATGTAGTGAGTTTAATTAAAAGATGAAAGTAATGTTTGCATGTATTGAAGAGTTTGGGCTATCTCCCACCTTCTTTCCTTTATTAATAAAATTAAAAGTAAAAAAGCTCTATTTAAAGAGCTTATAATAGACATTGAAATTTTCTAGCTTCTTATAGTTATTTGTAATAAAATCTCAGGTACACAAAAAATAGAAATGAAATATTTTTGATATATAAATGAATTGGCTGTAGTAAGAAGAGTGGAAAACAAATGTAACGATTTTTTCGTTACTATTGTTTAATCTATTGTAACGAAATAATGTTTATTATACTTTATTGTAACGAAGTTATTTTATTTTTAGTGAGGAAAAAAAAATATTTGTAACGAAGTAGTTTTAATCATAACTATTTTTTGTGAGGAAAAAATAACATTCGTAACGAAATAATATTTACTGTGACCAATTTATTGTGAGGAAGAATCTCTTTTTGGTGAGAAAGTATCATTTGTTACAATTACTTTATTTGTAACGACATGCATACATTCGTTACAATAACCTTTAGCGTCGAGCTTTAGAGGAGGACCGTTACTTAAAGTTTTTTTCGTTACCAAAGAGTTTTTGTAACGAATTTTGACACTTATTGTAACGAATTAGGTCCTTACTATAAGTGCAGTTTGTTGTAGTGGTTTATTCAAATTATTTTTCAAAATACATTGATGTTGATACTCATAATGAATTTTATTATTTGGATTCTTTGAGAGTTTATAAGAGTGATGGTCTTTCTTAAGAATTGAATGTTGAAAAAGTGGGTTACAATATGTTTTAAATGATTGGTTCTTATTTTGATGATTTTCATTTCCACTCTTTCTTATAGACATACTCTTATAATATGAAGTTAAGCTTTTAGACTTTTGATAATTTGATAAACTAGAAATAAAAGATTTTTTATTATATGAAAATTTTTGAATAAACATTTTTACTGATTCTAGTTTTTCCTTTAAATTGTCATTTTCTTTTATCAATTTTTCATTATGCTCTTTTGAATTTAAAAGACCTTTTTTAAAACCTTGAGTTCTTCTTTACAAGAATTATAATCAAAATAGGGTTTAGCATTTTCAATTAAAGAGCATGAACAAGATTTTAACACATCAATACTTGATTCTACTTTAGCATTTACTTTTAAAGTTTTATTTTCTAAATGTAGTTTGAAATTAGCATTTTTCAAATTTTTTATTCTACGTTTAGCAATATTAAGCATATCTAGTGTAGAAATAGAATTTCTTACAAATAGAGAGGACTTAGAATTTCTTACATTGCTATGGGATGAGGCAATATTTGAACCAAGGGTTCCTTTGATATCTTCTTCACATTCCACTTCCATAGTTGAATCTTCATCTTCTGATAGTTTATATAGGTGTAGTCAATAATACCTAGAGGGGGGGGGGGGGGGGGGTGAATAGGTTTTACTTATTTTCTTTATATAATCCTAATGTATCTAGCTGCAGAAAACTCAATCACAGAAAGCACACAAGGATTTATAGAGGTTCCTCAAGACAGGGTGTCTTGAGTAGTCCTCTTTCCCCCTTCACCTTTCTAACAGTGAGTTAGACAAGGCCACAAACTCCAATCTCAGCTCCTTGAGCTTACACCACAAGTTCCTCAGAACTTCTCAGATCAAGAGTGATCCTACCTCAGGCACAACAGCCCTACACTCAGGCTCAGTAGCCCTACACCTCAGGCACAACAGCCCTACACCTCAGAGTTATGTAACTCCTACCACTCAGAAATCACACAGATCTCCTACCTCAGACCTATCAAGAAGTCCTACCACTCAAGCTGTCAACACATCTTTACACATAGGCTCAACAGCCTTTCACTCAGGCAACAATGCCTTACAAGGATATAAGAGTGTTTGTACTAAATACAGAAGATAAAAGTATTACTCTCAGGTCTTCTGTTTCCTTTGTTCAGATCTAAAGGACAGCAGCTTCATATTTGAATCACCTTGATCTTCTCCTTCAGCAAAGCAGAAGATCAACTTGCCCTCCTTGAGTTGGTACAGGAAGAGCTAACTAATGTCCTTCAGAAGATTAACTTCAGCTCCAGAGAACAACTTCAACTGGCTGAAACGTGAATGCTCGATTGCGGCTTGCTGCAAAAGCTTTTCAATGGAACAGTGCTTGTTGTTGTGCCTTAGCTTTTGCTTTTATACCTCCAGAAGGCTTCAATGGCTATTTCGATCCTCCTGACACAGTATGGGGCAGATTGGAGTTGCTTTTCCCTTTTTATTTTCGCTTGCGCCAAAAGCAGATCCCGTCAGCGTATTTGAATCTGTCTCAGCTGTTGGGCTGAGACAGATTCCAGTCTCAGCGATTTGCTCCAGTCTCCTTCTCAGTGGATCCGCTGAGACGGCTCCTCATCTCAGCGGTTTTGACCCTTCGTCTCAGCGGTTCTGCTGAGACAGATCTTCATCTCCTTGTAGATGATTTATTCTTATCTAAGGGCATGTCTGCGCCCTTCCTTTTGAATCACCTGTGCCTGTATATCCTACACAAGTATAGCTTTGTTAAATACAATATGTCCTTAGCATTGAGAGTGATGCCTCTTCAAATCAAGGTAATATTGAGGGCAATATACCCAACAATCTCCCCCTATTTGAAGAAGGAAGAACATCCCCAATGCTAAGGTCCATTAACAATAAAAATCATATCACAGAAAAATGATCTTACAGAGAAATGATCTGTGAAGCATAGGACCTATCTCCCTCTTGCTAATATTCTAAGCATAGTTTCTTACTTAGCAATGGCTCTTTAGTGATATCCTAAGCATAGGTTTACCACTCTCACCGAAAAATGATCTGTGAAGCATAGGACCTATCTCCCTCTTGCTAATATCCTAAGCATAGGTTCTTGCTTAACAATGGCTCTTTCTCCCCCTTTCTGGTTTCTTCAACTAATTATCCCATTAGGGATTGGGAGGCAATATCTATAGATACCTTTGGATCAACTTATAGGTCAACCTACACAATCTTGGCATTTGCCATCTCCCCCTCAACCTGAGCAGGGAGATTGCTCCCCCTTAATTGGTGAGCAATTTCTGTAATAACTGAACCTGTTCAAATTGAACATCATATTCTAGCTCCTGAATACTAAAGATAAAGGTACATAGTACATATAGCAATAGTAATAAGCACAACATTATGATCAAAAGATGAAATATCATTTCAATTTAAATGTTCAATACAGATATTTCAAACAATACAACTGATAAAAAAAATTTCAAGGCATGGTCTTCTTAGATGGACCCTGGGAAGAGCATTCTTCATCTTTGGACTTCCTCTTCCTAGCTTCAACAGCAGCCTTGATCTTCTCCTTTATTTTGAAGTATAGAAGAGGCTTGGAAAGATATCTGGGGGAATCCTTACAGGAGTTTCCCTTCTCACCAAGTTTTCTTTTAGAATCCTTTCCCTTAAGGATTCCCTCTCAAGGTGCTTAATCCATTCAGCAGCTGAGTAGACATGGTCAATGTCCTTCATTTGATTTCCATGGCTCACCCCAAGTATTGACAATAATTGTGTCCAACTCCAGATTGTCATCTTCATGGAGTGGATCCTCTAATCTTTCCATTCTTTTCTGGGCCATATATTCTTCAGCAATTTGAATGCCCTCTGCCCTTCTCCTCTTTGCTGCTCTTTCATCAGCAATAAGATTTGATTGACTTTGGAAGTCAAAGTCTTCATTTCTGCTAGGGTTCAAGATTGGAAGATTCAAAGCAATTCTTATTCCTTGCAGCACTTTTAAGCTTGAGTCCCACTGATTATCAGTAACCTTTCTGACAATGGTAAGGATATTTTCTTGAATAGCACTGGAAGCATTGTTGACCACTTCCATCACTTGCTTGTTGGCTTCTGCTTGATTGGAGAGTATCAGTTTGTGGGCAGAATCCATGTTGTTATACAGCTATATGTGAGCTCCTTTCAGCTTAGCATGCAGATTGGTAATCTTCTCCTCCCCTTCTTTGCTATTTTTCACTATCTTCTTCTCTATTTCAGAGTGTTGATGTATTATGGATTGGGAGAGAGTTTGAAGAGTGTTATCCACATCATCCAAAATACTTTCCTTGACCTTGTCAATGTGGGTCATGACATGGCTGCTAGATGTGTTAGCCACTTGTGCCATCCTTGCAACTGCATTCTCCCAGACATTTTGGTTTTTGTAAAGATGATTCTTTACATATGTGATGTCTTTGGTGGAGTCCCCTTTATGATCAGCAATTTGCTTCAGTACAGTGTGCTGAGCAGCAACTGTGCCTTTGGCCATTTCAAACCATCTTGTGATTTGCAGGAGGATATGATCTGATGCAGTTTTGACATCATTAACCTGGGCATTCAGCTCAGTTTTCACTGCAGCCACTCTTGACTCCATTCTTTGCTCACTGGCCTGGATTTCCTGAGTCAATGCAGATCTTGTTGCATACAACTCATCCCTTATCTGAGCAGAGACATCATGGACCTTTTCAGCAACAATCTCTTTCATAGACAACATCTGACCCTCAATCATTGTTTGTATTGAGTTTAGCAGGTCTGATGTGTCCAGAACAACAACTGGCTTTTCCTGGACCAATTCCTTTTCAACCACCTCTTCAGCTCTACTATGAGCAATATCCCGTCAATCATCAGGGATCTGCTCCTCCTCAGATGGGGAATTAGGTGTACCTTGAAGATTTGGGGGTGTTGGTTCCTATTGATGTTCCTCCGCACTAGCATACCCACCTCCAACTTCATAGGCAGGGCTATGCTCCCCCTCACTTGGGGCATCCATAGGTGGAGAATTTTGTCTAAGGTCACCTAAAAAATGATTGATGAGTTAAACACCTAGACTATACTATTGATAGAGAGTAGAGGTCTAACTGAAATCCTAATTTACCATGGATAGGTGAATTGGGAACTTCATCTTCAGCTTGAGGAACAGTTGGATCAGTATTCATCTGAGGTGGCTCAGGATTGGGTTCAACTCTTCCTTGGGGATCCTCCTCCCGGCTTGTCCTGGGAACATCTTCATTATCTATATTCATTGGGCTGCTGGCAGATCTAAGGTCAGACCCATGAATGTCCTCATTGTCAGACCCATCTGATTTTGAGGATGAATCAGATTTCTGCTGGGATTACTTTTTCTTCTTTTCCATTGCCACAGATGGCTGACTCATAGGGAGCACTCTGGAGAATCTATCCAGAGTCTTAATGTCCATTGTTTTGAGATAATGGAGATTGGACCCTTTTGAATTTGCAAAAGTTTCTGAATAACTATTCTGTAGGTACAGAGATAGAATCCTTCCCATATTGGGGGCATGTAGACATTCCTTTATCCTTTGAAAAACAACTTCCCCCCATGAAGTTTTCTTGGACAAAATTATCCTAGTCATTAGTTCAAACATGAACTGTGATACAGTGTCATGTGAACCTGGCTTGCATAGGATGGCTTTGCCCACTATGTCTGACAGCAGCTTACCCTGTTGATTGAAGAACTTCCTCCTTAGACAACTAGTCTTAGCATCACTATACCCTGTCCATTTTAGGGCAGTTTGCTTGTCCTTTTCAGATATCTCCTCCTCTTCATTTTTACTGCAGGGAGTTAATTTCAGTCCCTTCTCCAGCCTTTTGGCTGTTATTTTTATCTTCTCAGTTCCTATCTTGGACTTCAGGATGGTTTTGGAAGGAGATAATTTGACATTGCTGAACCATTCCAGAACTTCAGTTCTGAGAATGTAGCAGGGTTCAGACAGAATATGCTCCAGACCTTGAGCTTCCATCGGATGAATCACTTGTCTTATTTCTTCTGAGGTATGAGAGAATCCATCTCTGACGATTTCATAGCCCTCCAGGAGATCTTTTGAACTTTTTGGCGCCATGGAAGCAGAAAATCGAGGCGCTGAGATGGTAGAGAAGATGAATCATCTCGGCGGCTAAGGGTTTGACTTTGTTGTATGTTTTAAGTCACAGTGTATCTATTTATAGGATTTCAGTTTCGTTTTTATTAACCCAAGGTTTTTAGACTTAATTACCTTATTATGTTAAGGAATTTTGGGTTAATTGATGATTGATTATACGATTTCATATTGAACATGCCCCGTCTCAGCGCTTCAGCTGAGATGGAGACCTAGGCCGCTGGGACAGTGAACTGTCAACCGCTGGGACAGATTGCTTGTCTCAGCGGTTCAGCTGGGATTTTTCCCAGCTGATTCAGCTGAACATACTTCTGCAGTTTAACTGATCATAAGGTTTAGACCTAATGTAGATATTTTCGTTGAGTCAATGTCCTAGTCATGTCACTAAGTTGTAATGTATAATAATGGAAAGTTTTATAATTCACAATTCAGAATCAACAATAGTGACAGCTACTACTCATACATTTAGGACTATTCAATACTAAGCATGCCAAGATCTATTTTGAAAGCATTAAATTTAGATTCATCCAGTGGCTTTGTAAAGATATCAGCTACTTGTTTGTCAGTGGGGACAAATTCAAGACATATATCTTTACATTCTACATGTTCTCTAATAAAATGATATCTAATCTCTATATGGCCTGCTATGAGAGACAGGATTTTTAGCAATAGAGATTGCACTGCATGAATCACAATATAAAGGAGATTCCCTTACCTTGAGGTTGTAATCCTCCAACTGATGATGTGTCCAAAGGAGTTGTGCACAACAGCTACCTGCAGCAATGTATTCAGACTCAGCTGTGGATATTGCCACACTGGTTTGTTTCTTGCTGCTCCATGATATCAATCTTCTCCCTAGGAATTGACAAGTACCACTTGTACTCTTCCTGTCTTCTTTGCAACCTGCAAAATCTGCATCTGAAAAGCCCGTTAGTTCAAAGTCATTATTCTTAGGGTACCACAGGCCAAGATGCAAGCTGCCCTTATGGTATCTCAAAATCCTCTTCACAGAGGTGTAGTGAGATTCTTTAGGACAGACTTGATACCTAGCACAAACACATGTAGAATACATAATGTCTGGCCTACTAACAGTCAAGTACAATAGGGATCCAATGATACATCTGTACATGGACTCATCAAAGGCCTTTCCCTTTTCATCCTTGTCTAATGATACATTAGACCCCATGGGTGTTGTCATGGTGGAGGCTGATTCCATCCCAAATTTCTTGATGAGCTCCTTAGTGTACTTGGTCTGGGAGATGAAAATTCTATCATCAGACTGTTTCACTTGGAGCCCAAGGAAATATTTGAGCTCACCCATACTGCTCATTTCAAACTCCCCCTGCATTAGATTTGCAAATCTCTTGCAGAGGTTATCATCAGTAGACCCAAAGATTATGTCATCAACATAAATTTGGACTAAGAGGCACTTGCCCCTTGTTTCCCTAAGAAACAATGTGTTATCAATCTTTCCCCTCATGAAATTATTATTGAGGAGAAAGTTGGACAAAGTCTCATACCAAGCTCTTGGAGCTTGCTTGAGACCATATAATGCTTTCCTAAGAAAGTAAACATGAGAAGTTAAGGTTGGATGCACAAAACCTGAAGGTTGTTCAACATATACCTCTTCCTTCAAGTCTCCATTGAGGAAGGCTGGTTTGACATCCATCTGGTAGACTTTGAACCCCTTGTGGGCAGCATAGGCAAGGAATAGCCTAATTGCTTCCAACCTTGCAACTGGTGCAAAGGTTTGATCAAAGTCTATACCTTCCTCTTTCCTGTATCCTTTGGCAACTAATCTGGCCTTGTTCTTGATGACTGTACCATTCTCATCAAGCTTGTTCCTGTATACCCATTTGGTGCCAATCACATTGTGTCCCTGAGGTCTTGGCACCATCTTCCATACTTTGCATCTCTTGAATTGTAGGAGCTCTTCTTGCATGGGTTCAATCCAGAAGGTATCTTGATTGGCCTCTTCAAACTTCTTGGGCTCCATTTGAGAAAGGAAGCTCAAGAATAGTGCTTCATTATGATCTCTGCTTTTTGTCAATATGCCTTGGGTATGATCTCCAATTATTAGATCTCTTGGATGATCTCTCAGGTGCCTTGCAGCAGCTGGAAGAGGATCCTCTGGTGGCTGTGGTTGTTCCACTGGTTCAGCTGTGACTTCACAATCTTGTACCTCTTCTTCTTCAGGAATTGCAGTAACTGTTTGTGTTTTGCTGCTGCTGGGCTTGTCTTGGACAGTCAGCTCATGCAACCCTTCTTCATTTCCTGTCAAAGTAGAAGAGCTAGACCATTCTTTGTAGAGAAGGTTGGTCTCATCAAACACAACATGCATAAATTCTTCTACAACATGGGTTTTCTTGTTATAAACTCTATAAGCTCTACTATGTGAGCTATACCCAACAAGAACGCCCACATTGCATTTTTCTGCAAACTTTGTTAATTGAGATTTTCCATTATTTAGAATGTAGCATTTGCAACCAAAGATTCTAAAATAAGAAATTACAGGTTGTTTGCCTTTCAGAATCTCATAAGGGGTTTTCCCAAGGACCTTATTGATAGAGGCTCTATTGAGAACATAACAGGCTGTATTGACTGCCTCAGCCCAGAAGTATTCTGGGAGTGAGGAGTCACTAAGCAATGTTCTCCTAACTTCTATCAACGTCCTATTCCTCCTCTCAGCCACACCATTTTGCTGTGGAGTCCTTAGGGAGGAGAACTCTTGGGTGATACCAAATTCTTGACAAAATTTTGTCATGGCTTCAGATTGAAATTCTGTGCCATGGTCAGTTCTTGTCCTGACCACAGTACATAGTAGATCATTTTGAATAGCCTTGACATAATTTATAAAGACATGTAAGGTATCTGACTTCTTCTTAAGGAAGAATACCCATGTATACATTGAATGATCATCTACAATTACCAAGGTATACAACTTCCCACCTAGGCTCTGAATTGGCAAAGGACCAAACAAGTCCATGTGCAATAGGTATAAACACCTTTCAGTATCCTTGGAGCTAATACTTTTAAAGGTGGTCCTAGTTTGCTTACCCATTTGGCAAGCATGATAGGGACCACTTTTAACACATTTTAGTTTAGGATTATTTCTAACAAGGTTTTTAGAAAATAATCTATACATTGTCTTATAGTTAATGTGGGCAAGTCTCTTGTGCCATTGGACATAAGGAGACTCACTTTCAATAGCTACAAGGCACACAGAAGAGATAGAATAATTGCAAATGATGTCTAAGCAATAAACATTTCCACTCCTAGTGCCTGAGAGAATGGTCTCCAAGTCATTAGACTTTTTGATCAAGCACTTGTCATTGTGGAATTCAATGACATAGCCTAAGTCACATAATTGGCTTATGCTTACAAGGTTGTGTTGCAACCCTTCAACATAAGCTACCCTTGTGATTGAGACTATGCCATTTGAAATCATACCATATCCTTTGGTGACTCGCTTTTCAGATCCACCAAAGATAACTTTGGGTCCATTCTTCACTGGATGGTAATCCTTTAGAAGATCCTTAGTTCCTGTCATGTGCCTTGAGCACCCACTGTCCAAGTACTATATTTGGTTGAGACTGGTACTTGAACTAACCTGCAACACAAAATTTAATGTACCTTAGGATCTCAACTGACTTTGGGTCATAGGTTCATGTTAACACCATAGGGGATATTCCTAGAAAGGGCTGGTTTGGCTTGAGGTTCAATCTTTGCCTTTGGCACATTGGGGTTGTGCCAACAATCAACTGCAAAGTGTCCCACTTTGCCACAGCACCAACACTCATGAATGTTGTATCTTCTCTTCTGAGCATTTCTTGAGGATTGTGCAGCACAGTCCTTATGTCCAGGAATAGATACAACAGCATTCTTCTTGTTCCTCTCAGCAATGATTTGATTGAATGTCATTCTGTGTGCTGTCTTGATGCTCTTTGTCCTGATGGCATCATCTTGCAATGACTTGGCATCCATACAAGATGTGATGGCATCTGACACTGAGCACTCAGACAGGTTTACATATTTGGCAGCAGTCATTTTCTTGACTGATTCAACCTTAGAAGGGTTTGCCTTCTTATTCATGAATGATGTGGCTGAAGTACCAAAAACAAATGATCCATGTTGGGCCATTTGAATTTCCTCATGGGGAGCCTTCATGGCACTCAATCCCATTCCCTTTCTTCCACTATATGAAAGAGAATTTTCCTTCCTATAGCACCTCTCATTCTTCCAGTGACCATAAATGTTTTCATGGTCATACCTGTTGGAGGGAAGTATTACCTTTTGAAAGGTGGGTTGAGGCTTAGCCTTTTCCTTGCTCTTTACTCCACTCCCTTCTCCTACTTCCATTTTATTGAACCCTAATCCTCTCCTATTGGTTTGAAAGGAGAAGGTGTCAATAATAGGTAGCACAGATTTGGGCTTGGAGAATTGAGCCACCAACATGCTCTCCTTGAGGAGCTTTTCTTCAAGATCCTTAATGATCTTGTTCTTGTGGCTTATGGTGCCCGCATGGATGATTGAAATTCCCTTTAGCTTGCCAATCTCCTTGCTCATTAGAGCTAGCTGGGTAGCATGCTCAATGCACTCAGATTTTGATTGTTTAGGGAAGTAATTTCTTGGGCTTGCCTCTTGGCTAGCTTTTTGCTCTTTTTCAGAGCTTCCAGGAGTGCACTATACCTATCAATCAATTGATTGACATCCTCCTAAGAATCTGATTCACTTCCAACTTTAGATGGAGGAGATTCAGATTTTGGACCTGTTTCTTAATCAGAAGAAGAAGAAATGCAGTGTATCAATACCTGCTCATGTTCTGAATTGCTGTGGCTGTCCTAATTTTCAGTTATAGCCATCAGCCTATGGTCTTCTAGAGTGACCTCATCCTCCTCTACATCACTATCTGAATGTGATAGAGGGGCCCTGATTCCTATCCTGGCAGCAGGACAGTCTTCTTCCTCCTGATCATCAAACAACCCCAAGTAGGCTTCCTCCTCACCATCTGAATCTGAAGATGAAGATTCAGATTCACTCCAGCTTTTGCCTTTCTTATCTAGGAAGGATTTTTCTACCTTCCTCTCCTTCTGGTGATGAGGCTTCTTGTCACCTCTTTCCTTTCTCTTGACTGGACAGTCAGCAATGACATGTCCAGGCTTACTACAGTAATAACAAATTATGTTAGTTGAAACATGTTTACTAGATTTAGAGTCATACTAGTCCCCTTTGGGATGTTGCTTCTCAGAACTGTAATGATCCTTCTTGGGATGAGAAGAGGAGGAAGGTTTGTTCTTCCATTGTTTCCTCTTGATCATCTTCTTGAACTGCCTTGTGAATGCAGCAAACTCCTCATCAGAAGAGGAGCTGTCTGAATTGCAGCTCTCAGACTTCTCAGATTCAGCAGCCTTTCTTGGAGGTGAATGCACTCTACCCTTGTTCTTCTTAGAGCTTTCAGCTTTGAGAGCAACAGATTCTCCCTTGTGTGAGCCCTGGAGGAAGTGTCCTCCTCCTTTCTTGTAGAAAGCTGCATCTCATATGAGAGCAGTTTCCCAAACAATGTATGGGTAGGGGTTTCTCCAAGTCTTGCCCCTTTCCTGATTGCACATATTTAGTGTCCCAATCTATAGTTAGAGATCTAAGGAACTTGTCATTGAGTTCATAATCTATGAACACCCTTCCATAGGTTCTTAGTTCATTTACAATCCTAAAGAACCTTTCATAGTACATGGAGATATTCTCCTGGCTTAGCTGTCTGAAGGCTTCATACTCCTGATTGAGGAGTGACATTCTATCATCCCTCACTTTAGCTGTTCCCTCCATATAAACAACCAATGTGTCCAACATTTCCTTGGCAGTTTGGCAGTGTACCAAGTTCTGAAATGTAGTGTCATCAATGGCATTTACTATAATGTTTTGGGCTCTCTTGTCCATAGTGTACAATGCTATCTCATCATTGGTCAGCTCAGAGAATACCTTAAGTACTTTTCTAGTAGGGTCAATAGTGGAGACTTTCTCAAAGGTATAAGGACCATTTTTGACAGTAAAAAGATCCTTGGGTCTGAGGCTTCCATGAATAGTCTTACCCTTTGCTTCCATATACCAAAGTTTTCTTTGGTGCATATGGGCAACTTCATTGACCCCAACTCTTTCTTCATTCCACTGTTGGCCATTGGGTTTCAGATTTGACTACTCCTGTATAGGATCTGATCAGACTGTTAAGTCCTTTTGATCAACCTGGCTCTGATACCACTTGATAGTTTATATAGGTGTAGTCAATAATACCTAGAGGGGGGGGGGGGGGGGGGGGGGGGGGGGGTGAATAGGTTTTACTTATTTTCTTTATATAATCCTAATGTATCTAGCTGCAGAAAACTCAATCACAGAAAGCACACAAGGATTTATAGAGGTTCCTCAAGACAGGGTGTCTTGAGTAGTCCTCTTTCCCCCTTCACCTTTCTAACAGTGAGTTAGACAAGGCCACAAACTCCAATCTCAGCTCCTTGAGCTTACACCACAAGTTCCTTAGAACTTCTCAGATCAAGAGTGATCCTACCTCAGGCACAGCAACCCTACACTCAGGCTCAGCAGCACTACACCTCAGGCACAGCAGCCCTACACTCAGGCTCAGCAGCCCTACACCTCAGGCACAGCAGCCCTACACCTCAGAGTTATGTAACTCCTACCACTCGGAAATCACACAGATCTCCTACCTCAGACCAATCAAGAAGTCCTACCACTCAAGCTGTCAACACAGCTTTGCACACAGGCTCAACAGCCTTTCACTCAGGCAACAATGCCTTACAAGGATATAAGAGTGTTTGTACTAAATACAGAAGATAAAAGTATTACTCTCAGGTCTTCTATTTCCTTTGTTCAGATCTGAAGGACAGCAGCTTCAGATTTGAATTACCTTGATCTTCTCCTTCAGCAAAGCAGAAGATTAACTTCAGGTCCAGAGAACAACTTCAACTGGCTGAAACATGAATGCTCGATTGCGGCTTGTACCAAAAGCTTTTTAATGGAATAGTGCTTGTTGTTGTGCCCTAGCTTTTGCTTTTATACCTCCAGAAGGCTTCAACGGCTATTTCGATCCTCCTGACAAAGTATGAGGCAGATTGGAGTTGCTTTTCCCTTTTTATTTTCGCTTGCACCAAAAGCAGATCCCGTCAGCGCATTTGAATCTGTCTCAGCGGTTGGGCTGAGACAGCTTCCAGTCTCAGTAGTTTGCTCCAGTCTCCTTCTCAGTGGATCCGCTGAGATGGCTCCTCGTCTCAGCGATTTTGACCCTTCGTCTCAGCGGTTCTGCTGAGACAGATCTTCATCTCCTTGTAGATGATTTCTTCTTATCAAAGGGCATGTTTGGCCCTTCCTTTTGAATCACTTGTGCCTGTATATCCTACAAGTATAGCTTTGTTAAATACAATATGTCCTTAGCATTGAGAGTGATGCCTCTTCAAATCAAGGTAATATTGAGGGCAATATACCCAACATCTTCTCTTTTGCTTGATGTGTTGCCATCAATTGAGTCCAATATTGTGATGTTGTCTTCTTCTCTTGGATCCATAAGAAATTGCTCATATTCATCATCTGTGGAAGGAAGACTATAAGTATTCTCAAGAAATTTCCAAACTTCAAAAGCTGTAGGAAGCGTATAAATAAGTTTAAAAATATTTTGATCTAGAGCACAATATAGACTATTTAAAGATTTGGCATTTAAAAACATTTCATTTTTATTTAGAATAATGGGGGGCATTTTAATTGTAATATTCCAAACTTCAAAATCCAAAGTTTTAAGAAATTTTTCCATAAGTGTTTTCCACCCATTATAATTTTCACCCATAAATAATGATGGACATAATGATTTTTCATTTTCATAAAAATTATCCCCTTTAGAAGATACGAGATCATGAAGCGCCATTATTCCCGGTTGTGAAGCCGTATTGGAATAACCTACGCTCTGATACCATGTGTTGGATCTTACGGCGCCCTTAGAGGGGGAGGGGGGGGGGGGGGTGAATAAGGGTGTTATGGAATTTTAAATCTTAATTAAATTTATCAAAGTTTGTGATCAAAGTTTAGGAATATTTTATAAGAAAATATATTTTGATATCTCAGAAAAGATTGTATTGAAGATTCCTTTTTTAAATAAGAGAGCAAAACTTTTTGTTAACTGTTGCTAACGCCGGCGTTAAGTGTTAACGCTGGGCGTTAGCTCTCCAGAAAATATTCCTTAGCACAAAAAGATTGCCGCAGTGATTTAACTTATGAAATCTTAAATGAAATACAATTCTAGAAAATCATAGATAATGAAAACAATTATTGTATTTCAAAGATAATTACACAAATGTTAATTTTAATATTTTAATGAAAATATAAATTAAAACATTCTTGAAGAGGAAATAAAATCAATTGAATAGAACATTACAAGACATGATTTTATTTCATAATAAATTGAATACACATTTGTTTAATTTCTATAACGCTAGAAATCAAGGCGAGAATATGTAAAAACACTTTTTGTTGATTCACCGGTCCTTCTCCCAAGGACCGGTTGGCTATAGCCTATCTATCCCCAGATAAGGCCTCTAGCCACCCCCTAGATCTACCCTTGACCTAGTCGCCACACACAAGGCGCCGAATTACCCCCTAAGCCGCACAAGGACCTAGTCGCCAACACAAGGCGAATTTACCAACGGAATCCTTCCTAGAATCCGACGTTCTCCCCGAACGATTTCTCCACACAAATTACAAGAGGAAAAAGTAAAAGATTACAAGATAAGTAAAGAGAAACTCCCCAAGAAATTCTGAAGGTGAATACGAAGGCGGTGTAGATGTTGGCGTTCTTCAAACGATAGTCCTTCGTATGGAATATGCTTTGTAGACCTTCTCCTTCAAAATCCTCTTTAGATCTTCATGAAAGCCCAAGGGAGATCTCTTAATTGCTCTACATGAGCCTCTCTTCAAATTATTGGAATTCTGGAATAATCTCATAAAGAAATGAAAGGAGCTGTACTTTAAATAGCCTTAGGAGCTAACGTGTGGCGTTAATCACTAACGCCTACGTTAGTGAACGTGCACTATCATGGCTGAAATCGTGCAAACCGTCGGGATCGTGGCAGAAACTAATTTCGTCGAACGAAACTCATTTCGTCGAAGGCGATTTTGTCGAACGGAATCAAAGTTCGTCGAACGCCATCAGAGTTCGTCGAACGCCATCAGAGTTCGTCAAACGCCATCAGAGTTCGTCGAACGCAAGATCATCAAGCGGAATTTCGTCGAGCGCAAGTTCAGTTCGTCGGACAGAATCTCCTTTCATCGAACGCCTTCAGATTTTGTCGAACGCAGTTTCGTCAAGCGCAATTTCATCGAGCGCAAGTTCAGTTTGTCGAACAAAATGTCCTTTCGTTGAACGCCTTCAGATTTCATCGAACGCAGTTTCATCGACCGACATCACATTTCATCGAACGCCATCAAAGTTCGTTGAACGGCTACAGCCCAGCGATAAGCCCTAATGATGGCGTTGTCTTTGGCTTCTCGACGGATTTCTTCTCAGCGGTTTCCTTCTCAGCGGTTACCTTCTCAGCGGTTTCCTTCTCATCGGTTTTCTTCTCAGCGGTTTTTAACGCGAGGCGTTAACAACTAACGCGAGCGTTAGCTCTCTTTTCAGAGAATCGTCATCAATCAGCAAACTACTCATGTAGTTATAGTTCCTGTAAAACCTGCACACTATAAACACATAAAATACAAGATCAAATACAACACAATATTTGTTATTCTCAAACTAAGAGATGCGGAACATAGGCTCCAACAATTATCTCTCCCATGATAAAAATAATTACAATGGAAATGTTATGCATAACAATAATATTATTCCAAGGTATGAATGGAGACCCATTGTTAGTAATAATATATTAACTTCACTTGAAAGAGCTCATTCATCCTTGTCTCTACAAAAGCCAACACGATGTATTTCGGTACCCATAGAAACCATCTCACTCGGTTCCCTTTGGATACCTAAATCTCTTATTCATTAGTATTAAATCAAATGCATGAAGTAGAAATAAATCAAAATTGAGTATTTAAAATTCTACTTCATGATATGCTAAACTTAAAATTAAAAAATAAAAATAATTCTCTTTTCTTGTTGGTTTGCATAATTTTTGTTTTGTTTTTTCACTTTTGATCCAACATCCTTATGGTTACTTTATACATAATGTGATATGACACAATCACCTTGCATAAACTTTAATAAATCAAATTGAAAGTGTACAACCCCGTGTTTGCTGAAGGGGGGTAAATTGACTTGGATATATGCAAAGCGAGCAGGGGCTCCCCGCCTTGCAACGAGTGGGTCGCGAGGGCGAGGCGAGCAGGGCTCGCCGCCTCGCGGTGAGCGGATCGCGAGGGCGAGGCTAGTAGGGGCTCACCTCCTTGCAACGTGCGGGTCGTAAGGGCGAGTCGAGAGGGGACTCTCCACATTGCGAATGAGCGGATCAGGAGTAGGCTCGCGCTCGCCTAGGTAGGTCGCAAGGTAGGAGGCGAGCACTGATTTTGTTAACCCACGAGATTTTGGTGCAATATGTTATTTAGTATTATTTCAGGCCTATCTGCTGATATCCATCCCAAATAGCAGAGTTTAGTTGTTAGCAGACCATTTTAGGGTGCGCTTGACAAAACCAAAAGGCAAAATTGTGTTATTGGCAAACCCAGTTGAGAAAACTATATAATGACCCTGAAGGGCACCTTTGGAGGGCATCCAATTCTGGGGCTTCTTCTTCCTCTGGACAACTCTGGATAGTGTCCAAGGTGCTCAGCTTAAGCTTTGGCTTGGGAGGGGAAGCGCTCTTAGATCTTCCGGTTGTGTAGTGGGACCTCCACACTACAGCCAATGGTTAGTGCTTAGTTCTGAATTTTCGGCCAAGTTCTTCCTCGGGCCAAGTAAGTATTAGATGCCCCCTCTTTGGGGTCCGAACTCCTTAATGGGCTGATTCTCGTTTCCAAAATTTTTGGTGCGGTGTGTGTGTGGAACACGGCTTGTACAAGAAAGGCCCAGGGAGGTAACATAGCTGGAGAGGATGAGCGAGGTGCCGGCTACGGCGGCTCGCCACCACCTGACTCGTCGACAACGGTTGGGATGCTGGCAGACTTCAAGAGGGAAGTGATAGAGATAATCAACCTCACCTTCTCCGCGGTGGAAGGTGAATTCTGAACCCCTGCGGCCCAAGTTGTTGGCCATTGGGGGTAGGTGAGAATGCCCAGGGACAGAGGTCCGACAAGGAGAAGGCGGGCGAGGCGCTAGGGTGAGAGCTTTTCCCCAGCCCGGCGAGTGCGGGACCGATCAGCGAGCTCATGGGGCGAGTGGAGCAGGTGATAGCGGTGAGTGGAGGAAGCCCGTTCTGCGAGCTAGTGATTTCCGCACCACTCCCAGAAGGTTTTAGGGAGCCGGAGATGATCTACTACACTGACAACGATGACCCAGTCCAACACCTACAATGGTTTGAGGACATGGTCTCCATCTGGCCTATGTCGGATGCATTCAAGTGACGTCTCTTGGCCATCACCTTGAAGGAGAAGGCGTAGGGTTATTTTCACCAGCTCCACGTGGGGTCGATCTATGGGTTCGAGGATTTGCACCAAAGTTTCCAGCTGCGCTTCTCGACTTTAAAGAAGTGGAAGAAGAGTGCTGAGGTGCTCTTCAAGATCAAGCAAGAGCTAGGAGAGTCGCTGACCCACTATATGGACAAATTTGAGTAGGTCCTTCTCATCCAGGAGGTATCCGGGTTCACCCTCTAGCTTGCCTTCACGGTGGGGCTACGAGAGGGATTCTTCAAGATGAATGTGAAGCAGAAGGCCCCCCTGTCCTTTGAAGAGCTGATGGAAAGGGTGGTGGAAGAGATCAAAGGAGAGGCGGCTAATCCAGAGTTTGCAAGGAGGCTGGCAAAGCTGAGTGAGCCAGAGGCGAGATAGTAGGAAGTCAGGAGGAGAGACGAGTCGAGGGCTCCTGAGCTGGGGTGGAGGCAGCAGGACGGCGCATGCAGGGCCTATGAAGAGGGTTTGCCCAAGTAGGGGCAACTTCCAAGGAGGTCAAGGAATACTCAACCACCCAGGGTGGAGGTAGGGCCCGAGGCCACTCCATCCCCCATCTAAACAAGCCATGACAATCGGTTGGGGAAGAGGAGCAGGAGGAGGAGCAAGATGAGTTGGAGCTGCAGGAGCTAGGCGAAGAAACCGTGCTGCAGAGGCCGAGAGAAGGGGGTGTCGTTGCCATACTGTGACTTCCATCAAGAAGAGGGTCACGCAACGGCCACTTGCCCGAAGTTCTTGGAAGTCAAGAGGACAAGAGGCCCAGGGGAACAATAGCTGTCGGTAAGGATAGAATAGGTGACCGGAGCGGTGGAAGAGGAGGACAGGTGCGTGGACAGAGCCGGCGTGGGAAGTCGAGGAGGTATCAAAGTGATCCACGAGGGAGTGGGGATCGAGGAAACCCGAAAGGCGGGCCTTCATGCCATGTATCGTCTGAGCATGGCTTCGACTTCTCGAACCCCACTCCCAGAGGAGAGGATAACCTTCTCTCAGAAGGATATGCCGGACCATGAGGATCCATTCTGCGATGCGCTGGTGATCCAGGATGCCATCGATAACTTCACTTTCTCTCGGATCCTCGCAAACAATGGGAGCTCGGTCAACATCATCTTCAAGAAGGCGTTTGATGAGATGAAGGTGGAGGTGAGGAGGGTGCTTTCCTCAGACGAACCATTGTTTGGGTTCTCAGGAGAGAGGAAGGATGTGGAAGGAGGAGTATGGCTCCATGTGACCTTGGGGGGACAGTCCCGCAGCTGCCGGTTCATCATCGTTGACGCCCCGAGCAGCTACAACGATATCTTCAGATGGCCGCTCATCAACGCATTTTGATGTGTTCCCTCCTCATTCCACCATTGCCTCTAGTACAATGTGGTAGGAGTCCAGGTCTAGGTGAGGGGAGATCCAAATGTGGCAAGACAATGCTATGTTACCGCGGTCAACACCATCACCTGGCAGGCAGAGGAAGTAGAGATGGGCAAGGAGATGGAGAAGCAGGAGGTGCTGGAAGGAGTGGAAGGGCCTGGAGTAGAGGAGATGGAGGAAAAGAGAGAAGAGGTTCCAGCCCAGGGAGAAGGTGAAAATGAGTTGCGGGAAGCTCAGGAGAAGGGAATGATGGACGAAGAAGAAGTCGAAGCACTTGCTCGTGTAAGAAGGATGGAAGGTGACTGGAGTCAGCAGTCTCGGTTGGAGGCTGTGGAAGAGGTGGTAGAGCTGGAGGTTGTTTCCCAGGCAGGGGTGATAGAGAAGGTGAATATCAGTGGGGAGCTCAACCCCGAGGACCAGGGAAGGATCGTAGCCTGCATCCAAGAGAATGTGGACATCTTCGTCTGGAACGCGGCAGAGATGTCGGGGATTGATGCGGATGTGGATTGCCATCGCCTCAACCTCGACCCCGACACTCACCCCAACCGACAAAAGAAGAGGTCCATTGCCGACAAGCTGGAGGAGCCCATCTGAGAGGAGGTGGACAAGCTTCTCAAAGCCGGGTTTGTATCAGAGATCCAGTATCCAGGTTGTGTTTCCAATAGGGTAATGGTGAAAAAGGGAAACGGGCGATGGAGGATGTGTGTAGACTTTTAATTATTGAATAAATCATGTCCAAAGGATTGCTATCCCTTGCCTCAAATTGATGCGCTGGTTGACTCAGTCGTCGATTTTTCTCTAATGAGTTTTCTAGATGCCTTTTCAAGTTATCACCAGATCCACATGCACCCTCCCAATGCCAATGATGTCTCCTTCATCACATGGGATGGGTGTTATTGCGACAAGATGATGCCCTTTGGGCTAAAAATGTAGGAACAACATACCAGCGGATGATGGACAGGGTCTCCGTGAGCAAAAGGGGAGAAACCTGGATGACCTCATAATCAAGAACTGGGACCTCAAGTCCCACCTCCGGGACCTGGAGGAAACCTTCGGTACCTTGAGGAAATTCAAGATGAGGCTCAACCCTTAGAAATGTGTTTTTGGGGCCAGCAGGGGAAATTTCTTAGGCCACTTTCTCACCCCGGTCGGGGTAGAACCTAACCCCGACAAGGTAAAACCAATCTTGGAGCTAGGATTGCCGAGGAATGCAAAAGAGGTCCAACGCCTTACAGGAAAATTGGTCGGGTTAAGCTGATTTTTTTCAAGGGAGGGGGAGAAGTGCTCACATTTACTCAAGCTGGTGCAAGGGAAGAAAAAGTTCGAATGGACCCTCAAGTGCGAGGGGGCATTCCAGGCATTGAAGGAACAACTAACCCGAGCCCCGCTGCTCCAGGGACCAAGACAGGGAGAGGACCTATCCCTATACCTAGGGGTGGGGGCCGAGGTGGTCAGTTCAGTTTTGGTCCGGGAGGAGGCGGAAATGAAACTCCTGATCTACTACGTTAGTAGGGTGCTGAGAAAGGCGGAACTCAGATATCCCATCCTGGAGAAGCTGACCTTCGCCCTGGTGGTTTCGGACCGGAAGCTCCAACCTTACTTCCAGGCACACTCCATTAAGGTGGTGACTGATCATCCCCTTCACAATATTATGGAGGGGGTGGAGCACTCAGGAAGGCTGGCCAAATGGTCGGTGGAGTTAAGCGAGTTTGACATCTCATTCGTTCCTAGACTATCAATAAAGGCATAAGCAGTGACAGACTTCTTGGTTGATTACGTGACCAAAGTGGAAGAGATCGAGCCACGCCGCACAATGACATGGAAGATGTTGGTTGACAGTGCATCGGGAAAACATTCCTTGGAGGGAGGAGTGATCCTGGTAAGCCCCTAGAGGACGAGGATTGTGCAGGCAATCAACATTCACTTCCAACTCACCAACAATTAGGATGAGTACGAGGATGTGATCGCGGGGCTCCGTCTCGCTAGGGAGTTGGGCGTGCAGGATGTGGAGGTCTCAACGGACTCCATGGTGGTGGCCTGCCAAGTCTAAGGAGAGTACGAGGCAAAGGAGTTGACTCTCCAGAGATATCTCGAGAAGGTAAAAGGGCTCATCGAACAATTCCATTTCTGCTCAATTCAGCATGTGTTGAGGGAGGAGAGCACCCCAATAGACCTCCTGGCCAAGTTCGTTCCCAGGGCAGGGGGGACGGTGTCAGAACTTTTTCGACCATCTATCGAGGAAGGCGAGTTGATGGAGGTAGACCAACGAGCATCATGTATGGACCCCTTCATCACCTTCCTGACATCGGGGGAGTTCCCAGGAGGGGACATGGACAATCAGTGACTCAGGTACAAGTCATCATATTATTCTTTGCATGTAGGAGGATTATACTGAAAGACCCTCTTGGGACTCCTAGCCCGTTGTGTGTCAGAAGAGGATGCCACGAGGGTCCTGGAGGAGATCCACTCCTGAGATTGTGGCAGCCATTCTGGGAGCAGGACCCTGGAGGGAAGGGTGCAGAGGCAAGGCTACTTTTATCCTACCCTCAACAAGGATGCGGGATAATTCATGAAGAAGTGGTCCAAGTGCCATCTATATGCTCCTCTCCAACTCCTAGCAGCCTAGAGGCTCTGGACCATCATAGCTCCATGGCCATTCGCGATATAGGGCTGGACTCGGTGGGCCCTTTTCCCCAAACTAGTGGCTAAAGAAAGTTCTTGCTGGTAATGATCGATTATTTCTCCATGTGGCTGGATGTGAAGGCGCTGGCTAAGGTAACATCTCAAGTTGTAAGAAATTTTATATGGGGGGGAAATAATATGTCGACATGAGCTCTTATTAGCCATCGTTACAGACAATGGGCCGTAGTTACCAGTGATGAGTTCGTCAACTTCAGCGGCCGGCTGGGTATAGATATTCTCTTTGCATCGGTCCACCACCCTAGGAGCAATGGACAGGTGGAGGCGGAAAACAAAATAATTATAAACTTGCTAAAAAAGAAAGTAGAGAACCTAAGGGATAATTGGGTAGAGCAGCTCCCCTAAGTCCATTGGGCCTTGAGAACCATGCTGAATACAACCACAGGGGAAACCCCATTCAAGCTCTCACATGGATTCGAGGTCATGCTCCCGATCAAATTCGAGGTAAAGTCACCCCGGGTGGTCACAGCAGGTGAAGGAAATGAGGAATGATGAGTGGAGAATGAGGAAGAGCAAAGGATATCATTGGACCTGGTGGAATAGCTCTGGGACCTGGCAACTGTCCAACAAGAAGAGGTCAAGCGAAGGATGGCTCATTACTTTGACAAGCACATCCAAGTGAAGTAGTTCGAGAAGGGGGATTTGGTCCTGAAGAAGGTTGTGTTGGAGCCTATGTTCCGCATCTCTTGATTTGAGAATAACAAATACTGTATTGTATTTGATCTTGTATTTTGTGTGTTTATAGTGTGAAGGTTGTACAGGAACTATAGCTACACATCCCTATGAGTAGTATACTGAATGTAGATGATTCTCTGGAAAGAGAGCTAATGCCTCGCGTTAGAGTTAATGCCCGCGTTAACTTAACGTCGATAAGGGATGTCGTCGAGAAGGGAATGACATCGAGAAGAAGTACCATCGAGTACCAAGAGACAACGCCAACGTTGACTCTTAACGCCCAAGTTAAGTCCACAAACTGCCACAATCCTGACGGTTGCACGATGTCAGCGGTTGCTATACACGATCACTAACACTGGCGTTAACTCTTAACGCCACGCGTTAGCTCCAGTGCCTATTTAAAATGCATCCCCTCTCATTCTAGAGTGTGGATTCTATTGCCTCCAAATATAGAACTCTGATTCTTTTGAGAGAGGCTCGTCTACAACAATTAAGAGATCTCCCTTGAGCTAACATGAAGTTCTAAAGAAGATTTTGAAGGAGGTCTACAACGCATATTTTATACGAAGGATGGACGCTTCAAGAATGCCAACGTCTACATCGCCTTCGTCTTCACCTTTAGAATTTCTTGTGGACTTTTTCTTACTTTATCGTGTAATCTTTTATTTTTATTCCTTTTTGTAATTGGTGTGGAGAAATCGTTCGGGGAGAACGTCAGATTCCGGGAAGGATTCCGTGGGTAAATTTGCTGCGTTTGTTGACGACTAGGTTCTTGTGGGGCTTAGGGGTAATTCGTCGCCTTGTGCGTGGTGACTAGGTTGAGGTTAGATCTAGGGGTGGCTAGAGGCATTATCTGGGGTAAGGTAGGCTATAGCCAACTGGTCCTTGGGAGTAGGACCGGTGAAACATCGAAAAAGTGTTTTTAATAGTCTCGCCTTGATTTCTAGCGTTATAGAAATCAAATATTTGTGTAATCAATTTATTATGAAATAAAATCATGTCTTTTAATGTTCTATTCAACTGATTTTATTTCCTCTTCAAGAATGTGTTAAATTATATTTTCATCAAAGCATTAAAGCAAACATTTGTGTAATCAATTTCTTTGAAATATAATATTCATTTTCATTATCTCTGATTTTCTAGAATTATATTTAATTACAGATTCCATAAGTAAAATCACTGTGGCAATCTTTTTGTGCTAAGGAAAATTTCCTGGAGAGCTAACGCTCAGCGTTAACCCTTTACGCCAGGCGTTAGCAACAGTTAACAAAAAGTTTTGTTTCTCTTCTTTAAAAAGGAATCGTCAATATTATCTTATCTAAGATATTTAAATATATTTCTTATAAAATATTCTGAAACTTCAGTCGCAAACTCTGTTATTTTTAATTAAGATTTAAATTCCATAAAACCCTTATTCACCCCCCCCCCCCCCCCCGCACTCTAAGGGCGTCGTAAGATCCAACACATGGTATCAGAGCGTAGGTAATTTTAACACGGCATCACAACCGGGAATAATGGCGCTTCATGATCTCGCATCTTCTAGAGGGGATAATTTTTATGAAAATGAAAAATCATTATCACCACCTTTATTTATGGGTGAAAATTATAATGTGTGGAAAACTCTTATGGAAAAATTTCTTAAATCTATGGATATTGAAGTTTGGAATATCATAATTAAAATGCCCACCAATTATTTTAAATAAAAATGAAATGTTTTTAAATGCCAAATCTAAGAATAGTCTATATTGTGCACTACATCAAAATATTTTCAAACTTATTTATACGCTTCCTACTTCTTTTGAAGTTTGGAAATTTCTTGAGAATTCTTATAGTCTTGCCTCCACAGATGATGAACAAGAGCAACTCCTTATGGATCCAAGACAAGAAACCGATGAGGACTCAAGCTTGGAGGAAGATCTATTTAAGAGAGAAGAATGCAACATCACAATATTTTACTCAAATGATGACAACACATGAAGCAAATGAGAAGATGGAAATTCAACTATGGAAGAAATGCGAAGAAGATGTCAAAGGAACCTTTGGTTCAAATCTTGCCTCATCCCATAGCAATGTAAGAAAATAAAAATCTTCTCTTTTTGTAACAAATTCTATTTCTACATTTAGTATGCTTGAAATTGCTAAACGTAGAATTAAGAAATTGAAAATTGCTAATTCCAAATTACATTTAGAAAATAAAACTTTAAAAGCAAACGCTAAAGTAGAATCTTATATTGATGTTTCAAATTCTCTTTCATGCTCTTTAATTGAAAATGCTAAACCTTTTTTTGATTATAATACTTGTAAAGAAGAACTCAAGGTTTTGGAAAAATGTCTTTTAACTTCAAAAGAGCATAATGAAAATTTGATAAAAGAAAATGATAATTTAAAGGATAAACTAGAATCATTAAAAATGTTTATTTAAAAGTTTTCATATACTAAAAAATCTCTTATTTCTAGTTTATCAAATCATCAAAAGTCCAAAAGCTTATCTTCACATTATAAGAGTATGTCTATAAGTAAGAGTGGAAATGAAAATCATCAAAATAAGAACTAATCATCTAACACATATTGTAACCCACTATATCACCAATCACTTCAAAAAAAGACAATCACTCTTTTAAACATTCAAAGAATCCATATAATAACATTCATTATGATTATCAACATCAATCTATTTTGAAAAATAATTTGAATAAACATAAATCCTCAATGAATTATTTTTCAAACAACTATCATCATATAAAGATGTCACATAATCATTATATGGATTTGAGTGATAAACAACCAAGGTATGAATGGGGACCCATAAAGAAAAATGACACATCAATTTTACTTGAAATGGCTCATTCATCTTTGTCTCCCCAAAAGCCAACACGATGTATTTGGGTACCCAAAGGAACCATCCCACTTGGTCCCCTTTGGATTCCTAAATCTCCCATTCATTAGTATCTAATCATTTGCCTGAAGTAGAAATAAATCAAAATGAAATTTTCAATGCTCAACTTCATGACTTGCTTAATATCTTTTTCTTTTGTTTGCTTTCTTATTTTTGAGCCAACATGCTAAGGTCACTTAGATATTTTATGCAATATGACTTACACTTTTTAAGCCTAATGTTTAACAAATCAAATTAAATTAAATATAAAGTCATAAAGTTTTCAAGTGATCTATCTTTTCTTGTTATATGTTTTATCCTTCTTAAATCCATTGCCTATAAATGTCTTATTTTATCACTATAAATTGAATGCTAAATTTGCTAAATGATATTACCAAGACAAATGAAATTACTTTCAAAAATGGATTTAAATGAGCTTTTAGGGGTCTTAGGCTAAAATATTAAATGCACAACTTATTGCATATTTGTCTATTTTTCTTTACTGCATATAATAGCCCTTATAATGGAAAATCATAATCTAGAAAAATCAGAATTGAAAAACTACATAAATGATGAATATGGTTTCTCACACTCCACCATGATCTATTGATATCCTATGCTAAAATTCATTATTATCATATATCATAATACATGATCTATCAAGAATTATCTTAAATCAACTATTTCTATCAACCTTAGGAATTTGAAATATATGATGGTTATTGGTATTATAGTTTCATATATTGTTTTGTGTGTTTGATGTGCATCTCTATTATTTGTATGTATCTTATTATCTTTAGACCTAAGATTTAACTTGATATCAACAAGATGAAATCAAATAGAATTGTCACTTCATTCTAGGTCTATGAAAATTTAAAACCCTATGTTTGAATACATAAAACTCAATTATATATTTGTCCATCTTTACATAGCTTTGCACCATATTGTCCTAACTCATCATAATAGCATCATCACTTACCATAGGTAGAAATCAATGTCCATGCTAGTTATATCTTGCAATGCTAAAGTAAATTATATTACTAAAATATGAAAATCATAATTTCCTTTGTAGTGATTTTGTATGAATAAAAAATTTCTAAATGAATTTAAAATCAACAATCTTCGATATAATTGTAAATCCCAAACTAATCATGCAATTATACTATAGTTCATATATTTAAGGCCTACACGCTTAATATGTCCATAATAATTAAACCTATGACATGTGTCTCACAATAGCGAGGGTGTAGGATTATGTGCATTAGAGACTTAACCTCTAAGTCATGTCTTGTCCTTAACCGGGGAGGGTTCTAGTAGGGCCTTGCGAGGTACTGGGGGAAAGAGTGCTAGGTTGAGCATCGTCTTCTGTATGCATATGGGATTAACATCCCATCCTACAGCATGTGTGCATTTCCTCATGCCCATCGTCACTTAGTACGGGGCTAGAGTTTTGTCATGTAGTTAAGGTATCTTGATCTTAGATATACTTATATTATATTCATTGCATGAACATCATCACACTCTTTATATTTAAATCATGCATATTATTTTTGTTCTATCTCTGCATCTTGTGTTTCCACATTTTATTATTTTGAGCTTTAATGTTTCTATAAAACACAAGTATTTGAAAAATCATCGAAAACATGCTTAAAAGAGCCTTCAAATCATCTTTAAAAAGTCTGAAATTTCAAAAGTAAGAATGCCTCTTTATAATAAAACTGAATTAAGAAAAACATTTTTCAAAAAATCAAAATTTGCAGTTCTGTTTTGGCGTTAAGAAGTTAACGCCTGGCGTTAGCCCCTTTGCTCCAAAAAATTTTATTTTTGAAAAATCTCATGTATTTTCTCATGCATTATTTTTGGTTTATTTCTCTGGCATAGAATATCATACTGATAAGGCTAAAAAGACTTCTATGTTTTTCAGAAAATATTTAAATTTGAATATTAAAAAACAAATACAAAATTACAAAAAAAATTCAAAGAACAAAAATATGTTTTTCTCTTTATGTGTGATTATTGTTTTATACTTATATAAAAATTTAAAAATATTTAAAAATTAAAAAAAATTATATTTTTTTTGTTATTCATTGTCATTGTCAAGGATGATTAAATATATCAATTAAAGATTAAATATAATGTTTAATTTAACATTCAAGTTTCTTAAAAAATATTTTTTTGTATTTATCATGCCTTGAAAATTACCTTGTTATGTGCAATGAAATTGATTATAGACAAACATGTGTAGAAACGCTTAGTATGCCTCTAAGTATGAGTAATGTATTATGTTTGATAATGACTCATTCACTCACTTATTTTTGATAACTTACATGTGTTTACAATCTTATACTTGCATGATTGTGTAGTGTAATAACATAAATAATTAAAATGTATAAATAGATTACCTACACAACATTGAAATGGTTATTACAATTCTTTGTCTTTCATGCACTTATTCTTTAGATAAATGTGGTTGAAAATGCTATGTTTACAAAACAAGTGAATTCAGAGCCCTTAGTCACTAAACTAAAAAGCAAATAATAAATGACAAGGAAAACTCCACCAAGCACTACTCACCCTCCTAATAAGTCTTAATGAGCATTGTGAGGCTGAGCACCTTGGCTAAAGAATTGTAAAGTGTCTTATATAGCAAACAATTTATACATCACTTCTCTTAGTACACCAGATCACAAATAAAATTTGAAAATAATGCAAAGAAGTATAAAAGTGATCCCCGAAGCACTACTTTGCACCCTGATAAGTCTTAATAAAAATTGTGTGTGCAGAGCACCTTGGTAGTTGTACTCTTTATTCATGTGCATTAAAATATTGTGGAAGTAATAGTATTTGTGTATTTTAATGTTGTGTTAATTCATTACATATGTCATGTGTTTTTGATTGATTCACTTGTATACTTTATCAAAACACTATTTTATAAACATCATTATCTTTCATAAAACTTCTACTTATGAGAATTGGATCCTAATGCTCATCTACACTATTCTCTACAAACTTAAGTAAATGCACTAGATTGCAAAGCATGATCGCTATAATGTTTATGTTTACTTGAAATGCAAATTTTATTACATTGTAGTTTTTGTATCTTTTCTTGATATTATGAAATCATGCTTGCAATGTTATCTTAATGAAATAGCATCTCTTCAATATTTAACTCAAACATCAATTTTTCAAATTTAAAACTCATTATCCTTTATATGATTTTATCTTCTAAAATGGTGTTTATTAAGAGTGCTTATTATATTCTTCTGCAAAGTTCACCATGTATGTTCATTCATGTCAATTTTTTTAACACTGTGGTATTCTTTTATAAACAAGTTGGTATCTTAAAATACGAATGCTTACTTTATCATTTCAGTTATGTTGCTTACTACTTTATGTTCCATCATGCTTATATTTTTTCTCAACTAGTAGTATTAAACAAGCTTTATATTGCATCCTATTTTCATCTCAACATAAATCATTTAAAATTTTATTGTATACTATCATCTAAACCCTCTTTTGATACTACCAAAAGGGGAGATTAAATTGCGTAAATCTAACATTTAGGGGGAGTACATTAAAAATTCATAAGAAGTATTTATGTAGGAGGAGTAATCATATAGGTGGTGCATTCTTTATCCTATGATCGATCATGACACTCTTTCAATAAGTGATTCCTAACCACTTAGTAGATATACACTCATCCCTACCCACTTTTGCTAATAACAAAGGGGGAGAAGAAATTGAGAAATCTAGTAAAATAGATATTTAGGGGAAGGACTTGATATAGAAAGAGTATGCATTATCGCTTTCAATTCTATCACGCTCTTAATATGTTATTCATGCATATCTTCTTACCGCACTTATCTATAAACACAAATTGTCTTAATCTCACTAATTTCTCATACATGTATTTGCTATTATCAAAAGGGGGAGATTGTTGGAGCCTATGTTCCGCATCTCTTGGTTTGAGAATAACAAATACCGTGTTATATTTGATCTTGTATTTTATGTGTTTATAGTGTGCAGGTTGTACAGGAACTATAGCTACACATCCCTATGAGTAGTATACTGAATGGAGATGATTCTCTGGAAAGAGAGCTAACGACCCACGTTAGAGTTAATGCCCCACGGTAACTTATCGTCGATAAGGGATGTCGTCGAGAAAGGAATGGCGTCAAGAAGAAGTATCGTCGAGTACCAAGAGACAACACCAGCGTTGACTCTTAACGCCCGTGTTAAGTCCACAAACTGCCACGATCCCGATGGTTGCATGATGTCAGTGGTTACTATACACGATCACTAATGCTTGTGTTAACTCTTAACGCCTCTTGTTAGCTCTAATACCTATTTACAAAACAGCCCCTCTCATTCTAGAGGGTGGATTATATTGCCTCAAAATCCAGAACTCTGATTCTTTTGAGAGAGGCTCATCTACATTAATTAAGAGATCTCCATTGGGCTAACATGAAGATCTAAAGAAGATTTTGAAGGAGAAGGTCTACAATACATATTATATACGAAGGACGAATGCTTCAAGAACGCCAATGACTACATCGCCTTCGTATTCACCTTCAGAATTTCTTGGGGAGTTTTTCTTACTTTATCTTGTAATCTTTTATTTTTATTCCTTTTTGTAATTGGTGTGGAGAAATCGTTCGGGGAGAACGTCGGATTCCGTAGGTAAATTTGTCGCGGTTGTTGGCGACTAGGTCCTTGTGCGGATTAGGGAATAGTTCGCAGCCTTGTGCGTGGCAACTAGGTCGAGGTTAGATCTTGGGGGTGGCTAGATGGATCTGGGGTAAGATAGGCTATAGCCAACCGTTCCTTGGGAGAAGGACCGGTGAAACATCAAAAAAGTGTTTTTAATATTCTCGCCTTGATTTCTAGCGTTATAGAAATCAAATATTTGTGTGATCAATTTATTATGAAATAAAATCTTGTCTTTTAATGTTCTATTCAATTGATTTTATTTCCTCTTCAAGAATGTGTTAAATTATATTTTCATCAAAGCATTAAAGCAAACATTTGTGTAATCAATTTCTTTGAAATATAATATTCGTTTTCATTATCTCTGATTTTCTGGAATTGGATTTAATTATAGTTTTCATAAGTAAAATCACTGTGGCAATCTTTTTTTGCTAAGGAAAATTTCCTGGAGAGCTAACGCTCAACGTTAACCCTTAAAACCAGGCGTTAGCAACAATTAACAAAAAGTTTTGTTTCTCTTCTTTAAAAAGGTATCATCAATATAATCTTATCTGAGATATTTAAATATATTTTCTTATAAAATATTCTGAAACTTCTGTCGCAAACTTTGAATTTTTTAATTATGATTTAAATTCCATAAAACCCTTATTCACCCCCCCCCCCTAAGGGAACCGTAAGATCCAACACGTTGATGCGGCTGGAAGGGTAGTCGTGGTCGGAAAGCTCAATCCCAACTGGGAAGGCCCTTACATTGTAGAGGAAGCCCTCAAGTCGAGGGGTACCTCCTCCGGGATGTGGAAGCGATACCCCTCACCCGAGCTAGGAGCAGAGACGATTTGAAATGTTTCTACCCTTGGACGACTGTTATTTTGTAGCATATTAATGCGAATTGATATAGTTACTCATGACTCTTCTGTTATAGGTCCTTATGACGTGCATGGGTGCTGGATTGCCCCAGATGATTCCACTGTCAGTCTCTCAATAGTCAGTGGGTCAGGTTTATCTCACGGAGATGGTGGCAAGAGAAAGGTTATGTTGGATTGCCCCGGATGATTACGCTGTCGGGCTCTCATTAGCCGGCGGGCCAGGTTGATCTCACGGAGAGGCTGTCAAAGGAAAGGTTTTGCTGGATTGCCCCAGGTGATTCCGCTATCGGGCTCTCATTAGCCGGAGGTCAGATTGATCTCACGAAGAGGCTGGCAAGAGAAAGGTTATGCTGGATTGCCCAGGATGATCCGCTGTCGGGCTCTCATTAGCCGATGAGTCAGGTCGATCTCACGGAGAGGCTGGCAAAGGAAAGGTTATGCTAGATTGCCCTGGATGATTCTGCTATCGGACTCTCAATAACCGGCGGGTCAGGTTGATCTCAGGAAGAGGCTGGCAAAGGAAAGGTCATGCAGGATTGTCCTGGATGATTCCACTGTCGGGCACTCATTAGCCGGCGGGTCAAATCGATCTCACGGAGAGGCTGACAAAGGAAAGGTTATGCTGGATTGCCCCAGATGATTTTGTTGCCGAGCTCTCATTAGCCGGCAGATCACATAGAGTGGCGAGGCGACATGGGGCTCGCCCCGCAGATGCTCACAAAACTGTGGGACACGAGGTCCCCCGCAGGGCAGGGTTCCGCTTGCAAGGCCTAGGCAACGCTGCCTGGCAACATATATGGATGGGCGAGCCCAGGGTCCACGGATTCAAATGCACATCTAGAACAATCGAGAGAAATGGGCCAAGTCAAAGAACGCATGCGAGGTGGTGTACGTGAAGCGCCTCTCGCAAAATCACAGGATAGGCGAGCCCGGGGTTCATGAAAGTGAATAAGAAGTCAAAAGGCGTACACAAGCCCAGAGCGCGCGCTTAGCGAGTGCCAACGTGTGAAAGGTGCGTGAGCACGCTACGGCGAGGCGAATGTAAATGACAAAAAACACAGGAAAAGAGCTAAGTAAAAGTTTCATTTCATTTCATCAAAATATATTCTATTACAAGGATAGCGGCGATCTCGCGCTAGCCAAAAATAAAAAATACAATAGTATTAAAGTATGCAAGCCCTTAAGGTGGTCCTCGGATCATTCGCTATCCCCACCAGGAGAGGCGTCGTCGTCAAACTCAGGCAGCGGTTCCAAAAGCTTAGGAACCACATCCTTGACGGTGAGCCACGCGACATCGTCGGTCAAACGACCCACCTCCTGTAGGGTTTGAACGATGTGCTTCACCATCGCAATTGTGTTCTACTGTATCATCTTGTCCAGCTCGCGCTGTGAGTACGACTCGATCTTGCCATTGTGAGGAGGCGGAGGAAGGACGTCCCGGGTCAGCTCGCTATTCTAGGCCTTCTACCCGAGGTTTTCCTTCTCCAAGTCAGTGGTGCGGGCGAGAAGTTGATTGGCAGCCTCGGCATCCTGCGAGGGAAAAGGCGAGTTACTCAAAAGAAGGAGCAGTGATGAAGGAAGGTGAGTTCTTCAACAACTTACCATCCCACCCTGAAGACTATCAAGGAGGCCGTCGGAAATATTCAGCTTCTCCTTGAGGCTCGCGACCTCGTCCGTGGCAGCCTTTAGCTCGCGTTTGAGCTCTTTAGAATGTCATTCCAGCTGAAAGAAGAACCGACCTATCATAAGCGTGAGATCCAGGGCACAGAGTTGGGCTCGCGCGCTCTCATGGGCGAGCGACCGGGTCGACAAGTCGTCGAAGTCCGCGGCATCCTCCTGGCCATAGAGCCCAAAAGAGAAGGCAAAGTCCTGGCCGCCGATGGTATTCTGCTCCAGCCAGGAGGGGAGGAGGGTTGACACGGAGGCATTGTTGGCCTCATGATCCCAGCACAGCAGAGGCTCGCCTGTCCCTTTATCTGCGAATAGGCTCATCGACGGGCCTGCTCCCGGTAGGTCCCCTAGGGCAAGTTTTCCCTTACCAGGGTTTGAGAATTTCTTCTTCTTGGGTAACGACTTCGAGGAAGGCATCTCACGACTCACAGATTTAGGACGCTTCTTGTCGGAGGGCCCAGAAGTGCTGGGAAGGTCCCGACAAGCGGCCGCGACCGCGTTGACAAGCGCGAGTCTAGGGGGATATCCCTAGCCCTCAGGTAAGGTGGGTGGAGTGCGTTGGGAAAACTCCTTTGATTTAACTTAACAAATTATCTAAAAGGTGATCTTATCTCTTAGGTTGAATTACCCATTGAATAGTGAGGGTATTGTTGTCGATGTCTTAAGATATCTCTCTCAACTTATGGTGAGAAGACAAGTTCAAGACAAGCAGTATTTGGGGTAAGTTATCTTTTGCGTCGAATAGAAATCGATGCAGCATCGAATGGATGTTGACGCTACTTAGACTAGGAGTCCAAGCAACTCAACCTTCTGTCGAAGTAATTCAAGTTGATGTTACGTCGAAAGGATATCGGCGTAGAGGCCATGGTCATGTCGAAGTATTATGAGAAGTCGACGCAGCTTCTACTTCAACTCAATGCAGAAGGAAGTATTTGTCAAAGCCATCTAAAGTCGACGCAACGTCAACTACATTTCGACGCAGATAATGAGGTTCTGAGTCAAGCCTTTAAATCGATGGTTACGTCTATAAAGTTTCGATGCAACGTCGACAAGCAGAGTTCAATCAGAGCAAGAATGTATTCGATGCTGCTCTTAGAAGTAATTCAAGTCGACGTTACATCAAAAGGATATCGACGTAGAGGCCATGGTCATGTCGAAGTATTATGAGAAGTCGACGCAGCTTCTACTTCAACTCAACGCAAAAGGAAGCATTTGTCGAAGCTATCTAAAGTCGACGCAACGTCAACTGCATTTCGACGCAGATAATGAGGTTCTGAGTCAAGCCTTCAACTCGACGGTTACGTCAATAAAGTTTAGACGCAACGTCGACAAGCAGAGTTCAATCAGAGAAAAAATGAATTCAAAGCTGCTCTTACATAAACTCGAAGGTGCGTCGATAAGAGAGAAAGAGAACTCGATGCTACGTCAAATACAGTCTGAAAAGGAAACCTTTTCAACTGTCATTTTGGATCTGTCTCTCATGGCCCACAATACTCAAGACTGTTCTCCAATGGCTTAATTATTGCCTCAAATGGAAAGGAGCATTCAAGAAGACAGAAATGGTTTCTTGGAATGTCACATTAAAGTTGGTGGACGGGCCGAGAATTACAAGAGGAAAGGAAGAGCTATTGTCCAATGATATGCCTTTTCAGGTCATTCCAGAAGAGGAAAGGAATTCAAAAATAAAATAGAGGGACAATAAATAAGAAGATGGGAGAGAGAAAGAGAAGAGAATTCATTACATTTTCTCACGGCTGTCATCTAGGGCTTTCTCCTTCTTCTTCTTCCTCCTAGAACCCTAAAAGACTGAAACAGAAGATCTGCTCTCTCTCTCTCTCTCTCTTAGATCAGAAGAACAAAGGCTGCTTCTCATAACTACTATGCAGCTGCCAAATCTCAATAGAAGAAAAATATATAGGATCCAAAGCTTCATAATCCTTGCAAAACATCTCAATCAAAAGCAAGGATTCATTATTCACAGATTCGGAAAAGAGAAATCTGAAGCACAAGGCTTCACAGAATTTTGAGAACAGAATTCTCCTTCTTTCTTTCTCTTCCCCCTTCACTCTCTCTTCACATGTAAAAGAGGTTTTAGAATCCCTCTTTCTAAGGATTCAATGGTTCAAGATCTCCTTACCAAAAGATTTGTGGTTCAAGATCTCCTTATCAAAAGATCTGTGGTTCAAGATCTCCTTATCAAAAGATCTTTGGTTCAAGAGTCTCCTTATCAAAAGACTCAGGCACAGGTGGTGCATTCATACCAGGTGGTAGAATAGAGGACTACCCATATTTAGGGGAACCTCTATAAAATCTCTTGTGTTTGTGTTGTGCTTTTCTGTGTTATCCCAATTCTTTTCTTCAGCATTTTATTTCTTGCACTATATTATTCTACCTGTGATTTTGTTTGAGCCCAACTCCTTAGTTTGTTTTATTGTTTACACAGTTAGGATAGAAATATTTTAAATCTCTATTCACCCCCCTCTAGAGGATTCTCAGAGGCACATTGTGCACTTTCAATTGGTATCAGAGGGAGGTTGATCATTAAAAGGTTAACACCTTGATCAAAAAGACCTCCTACTCTTATCTCTTTACTTCAAATATATTTTATAAAGAAAATGAGTTCTAAGGATTATGCCTCAACAAGACCTCCAGTGTGTAACTTGAATAAGTTCACACTCTGGAAGGCCAAAATAAAGCTCTATATGAATTCCATTGATGAAGACATCTATAATGTCATTCTCACAGGTACTCCTACTCCAGTCAGACTAAAGGCAGGAGAATCCTCAACAACAGAGGTTGTCCCAAGAAGTGAGTGGACAAAGGCTGAGAAGAAAGTCAAGCCATGTGATGCCAAAGCTATGAACATTCTGGTTTAAACAATGTCAGATGACATTTTCCAGAAAGTTGTTGAATGCCAATCAGCAAAAGATATATGGGATTCGCTCACCAGAATGGTGGAAGGAAGCTCAAATGAAAGAAAGGACAAAATGTCCCTTCTCATTTCCCAGTATGAGAACTTTCAGAAGAAAACTGAAGAATCTGTTGCTGAGAAGAAAGTCAAGCCATATGAAATGTATGACAGATTCAGCATTATCATTAATGAGCTCAGAGGCTTGGACAAGGAGATATCCTTGACGGAAATTAATGATAAAATCCTCATGTGCTTCCCTAGCTCATGGGATTCAAGAATCTGGGAAATCAGAGAGTCCAGGTGCCATAGATAAATCTCTACTGAAGCTTTGCTAGGAAAGCTTAAGTCATATGAGATGCTTCTGAAGAACAGGGCTGAATCAGAAGAAAGAGAGAAAACTCCAGCTCCTATCTAAAGGAGCCATGCTCTGAAAGCTTCTGAAGGAGAGCCATCCACTCCTGAAGATGAGATGTTCAGTCTCCTGGCTAGGGGATTCAAAAGATGGGTCAAGACAGAAGACTCAAGGAGAAGAGAAAGGGGCTCAAGGCCCAGATTTGATAAAACTCCAAAGAAGTAGATTATCTGCTTCTCCTGCAACAAACCAGGACATATAGCTCCTGAGTGCCCACGGGAAAAAAGGGACAGAAGCAGCATCAATGATGAAAGGAAGAAGAAGAAGTATTTCAAAAGGAAAGACAAGAAAAAAGCCAAGGGTTTCATTGCTGAAACCTGGAGTGACAGTGAAGCTGAGTTAAGCTCATCATCATCTAAAAGTGATGATGAAGCAGAAGCAACATACATGATGGCACTGGGGATGTCATCAGATGATGAAGAAGAGCAAGTAACTATGTTTGATGATTTTTATTTTAGTTCAGATGATTTTAAAACCCGCTTCAAGGAATTCTGTAATGACTTTATCAAAATTCAAAAAGAATTAGAAGCCGATAGAGAAGAGTTAGAAAACCTTAAGAAAAAACTATATTCAGCAAATTACAACTTAAGAAATGAGATTAAGGACAAAGAATTAGAGCTAATAGAAATAAGGAATGAAAACATAAAATTAAAAGAAGAGTTAGCAAAGGCAAAAGCCTTTGAAGACTCTCTCAGTGGGAGGAGTCAAACTCTCAGAGACATCACATATAATCTCTCCATGAGATTCAATCACCTAGGGTTAGGAGCAGAGCCATCAACTAGCACATAAATCCCTAGGAAACTGCCTGGAAAAATCCAGTTAGCTTCATTAGACCTAGTGACAATGAATCATGTGAGGATAATGCAAAAACTAAGGGTCGGGAAGCTAATAGACCAAGGAAAATAACTAGAGTTAATAAAACAAATCTCAACAAAGAAAAGAAATCTCAAGAGAAGAATAATGTAGAAAAACTAAACAATCAAAAGGTAAAAGCAAAACCTAGGATAATAAGACATTCTGTTGATCTTCTATATTTAGATACATTTTATACTCATTTCAAGTATCAAAATAATAGGTTTGGGAAACTCATTCCTTATCATCCAAAAGGAGATCATGAAAGACCCTTCTATTCTTTCATTGAACCCTATAATGGTAAAAGCAAAGGGCCCAAGGTAACTTGGGTCCCTTCTAATGTTTGTACTACTTGTGCAGGATTAGGTAGGGTCCCTCTTAGGAGAAAATGGAGTGGGAAGGAAGTTGTATATCTTGAATAAGGAACAAAATTCATACAAGGGAGTGATTTCTGCTTTGAATCTTCCTTAAAGTTCATAAATTTAATATCATAAACTTATATTCAATAATCAAAATTGCTGGGTAAAACAACAATAATTTTCTACAAAAAATGGATCTATTCTTTCAGAATTGCGTCGAATAGTAGTCGACACACCATCGACCTCTACTCGACGTTAGCGTCAAGAAGCACTCAGAGTGGATAATTCGAATAGATCTCGACGCAACATCAAGTTCATATCAACGCATGCGTCATCTTATTGGTATTGGCCAAAGTCGAGGTTGCGTCGATTAAAAATAGACGTAACGTCGACAGGACTACGTCGACTTAAGGATTATTGAACAATCTCCAAGTTCATCGAATATTATTCGACGCAACATCGATATTACTGTGCACGCAGAATTGCTTCTAGAAGCATTCCCTCTTTACACGCCAAATTCTAATCTTTATCGATGGTGCGTTGACCTAAACCCTAAGTTGCGACGAATCATCTGCTTTTAAGCAACTTCAGCGTCGAGTTCATTATGCTTTCGAATTTTCCTCTCTTTGCTCTCTTGCTCTCCTCTTCTCCAGCTCTCTCACATTTTCTTCCCTTTTTCTCTTTCATTATTCTTTGTGATTGCAGGTGATAACAATCAGTTGGCTCCACCAAAAGTGAACTCTGGCTTCGATGTGGACATAGACTCTTTCAGTGCAGCTGCCGACAGCTTTAAAGCCATTCTTTGCTTGTTCTAGGATGCTGGTCTAACCAAACTGATATATACTAGATGTAAGATACTTGATTTAGAACTGAATGAGTTCAAAGAGACTATGCAAATAGGGGATAATGGCTCCCTCAATGGAAAAATCTCTGAAAAAGACATATACATCACAGAGCAAATTCTAAATCAGACTTTTGATCTAGCCACTGGAAGTGAGCCAGATGAGTTATCTGGGGATGAGATCAAGGAGGCTCTCAAGATTATGAAGTTCAAGAAGGACAAGGCCATCAATCTGAAGGAAATTGATCTTGGGGAAGAATATAGGTTCCTTACAAACATAGTGGGGAAGGTTCTACTATGTAAGATTTCAGCACATGATGCTATTCCAAAGCAACAACTTCAAATTATGGGAGCTCTAGGTCTTAAGAAAAGGTTAAATTGGAGGAAAAGCCTCCTAAGGATGATTGGACACAAATATGCCCACGAAGAAAATGCCTACATGAGGATAGTGAGTCAGGTGCTGCTTCACCACTATCCTAGTGTGTGTAAGTCAAAAGTTGTGCCTATTCCTCCTGGAAAGAGAATAAATATAGTAATATTCTCAAAATGGACCAGGAAAATCTTGAAGCCTGATCAAGCTCCAACCTCACCTCCTCCCTCTCCTCCTCCTCAAGATTCAGATAGGCATATACCAGATGCTCCAAGGGATAATATTCCTCCTCCCTCTCCAACTCCACTGGACACTGTTCGAGATCACCCTCAGGATGATGTTCCAGCTCAACCATCTCCTCAGCAACAACAACAACAACAACAAATCCCTCAATCCATTCCATCTACTTCAATCCAAGAGGCAACACCTCACATTTTTCAACAACAATCATCCACTATTTCCTCAAACTCTCAGTTTGCTCCACCTCCACAACCACCAATCCATATCTCCCCTGAAACCTACCATGCACTTTCTCCTATCCAAAAATATTTCCCTCCATCACCTCCTCCATCTACCTCTCTTTGCCCTCCAATTGACCTTGAGCAGGTCATCTCTAAGGCAGTTGGCTTGGCCTCCTCTACTTTTGCTGATCTATTATCATCTCAAGCCAAAAGGTTTGACAGGAAATACTCACAAATGGAGGCTAAAATGCTAGATTCCAAAAGATCCCTCGAAGGCATTAAGGACTACATATGAAAGTGCACAGTTAACCTCACTAGAATTCTCTAGAGGGGGGGGTGAATAGAGATTTAAAATATTTTTGTGCAAAGTTAATAATTATATATATATGGGTGTAGTGATCACAAATTAGAGCTTCCCACACACTAACAAGAATTAAACAAGTAAAGAAAAATAAATGCAATAAGAAAAATCACAGCACAACACAAAGAAATATAGTGGTTCCCCAAACTTTGGGTAGTCCACTCTTCTACCCCCTTGGTAGGAAATTCACTATCTTGCACTGAGTCTTTTGATAAGGAGACTCTTAAAACCAACCTGAGTCTTTTGACAAGGAGACTCTTAGAACCAACTGAGTCTTTTGAAAAGGAGACTCTTAGAACCAGTACAGCTGAATTTTTTGAAGAGTGATTCTAAAAACTATTTTACAATATGTGAGAATGAAAATAAGAAAAAGGAAAAGAAGTATTTAAGACAAGAATGAATCTTCTTCCTAGCAAGAAGATTGGAAGCACAAGAAGTAGTGAATTAAATCTCCCTTCTATAGTGAGAAGGAGATTGTAAGCTTTTCAGAATTTTGCAGCAGTATGGCTTTAGAAGCAGAAGAAGAAGAATGCTTGATGGTTGCTGCAGAACAATTTCTCTATTCTCTTTTCACTTGGGAGCTTTTCCTCTTTTTCAAATGTAAAATGGTGGATCACTTCTTGTTGCTCTCTGCCGACCACCTTGTTATTTATAGCTCTGTTCATTAAAATAACACTATAGGAGAGTAATCAATTAGCAGGCAGAGTATTAGAAAGAAAGAGAAATTTCCATAACAGTTATATCCATAGATCTGATTCAGGAAAGTATTCAATCTGATTTCAAATAATGTCCATAAAGGATTTAATCAATTTAGCCAAGAATCTATTAGAGAAAAGAATGATTCAGAACGGCTATAAAGAATAAATTGATTCCATATAAATCAGATCTATAAAAGAAGGAAAGAGATCTGGCGATTTTTGAATTAATCATAGTAATCGACGTGCGTCGATTATTATTCGACGTAAGCGTCGAATTCATCCTGGCTGGACGTCGAGAGGAGAATAAGGAAGGTGTGTCGACTACGGTGCGTCGACTACGGTGCGTCGACTTCTCAAGATGCGTCGACTAGAAGTCAGAGCTACGTCGACATAGGATACGTCGAATTCTTCTTAAAGGTACTTCGACTCATTCTGAAAGGAACGTCGATACAACTTTGACGTTGCGTCGAATACTATTCGACGCATATTTACTTACCTTGATTTCCTTTCTTGGAATTCATATTTAACTCATTTTCAGGGGTTAAGAGAAATCATTTTCCCAACAACATGTCTTCCTCCCCTGTGTCCAAGGAGTTCTTAACCCTTCCGCCAAAATAGTCTGGAGGAAGAAAGGCCTGTACTAGATGAGAGTGACCTTAATAAAGGGAAAGATGTTGAAACCCCCTGAGAAAGTGACCTTCTTCTAGGGCCCAAATGTTCAGGGGGAGCCAGATTCAGAGCATCAAGAAGGGCATGGAATTGAGCCAGAGAATCAAGTGCATATTGCTGCAGATAATCAGGGGAACTCCCATCTACTCAGGGGTAGCCTGTACCTGATGCCCAAAGGAATCTGGATGAAGAATTGGCAGCTGTAGGTACAACAGTGGATCAGGGGAGCCTCATGATGAAAATCTGCTGGATGAAGTGGCAAAGATTGCCAAGGAAGCTGTTGATATTGTTGTGCTAAATGCTGAAATTCAGGGGGAGCTTCCCAAAGACAATGCTGCAGAAGAAGTAACAATGTCCCTTGAAGAGGATGAGCCCATGCAGATTGCTCCAAGGAAGGTTGTTCCAAAAGTATTTTCAAGGAAAAGAAGAACTCCTGAGAAGGAGCAATGAAGTTCAGGTACTCTGTAAATCTTTATATACTTCCTGGAATCAAAGAGTTGTGGAGATTTATATAATTTCTTGGCAATTGAATGAAATAGCTTATGATTTCAGTATGTCATTTTCTTATGTCTATGTTGTCTTGTCTGTATTTTTTTATGTAAAAGGAATGTGTAAAATCACTTTAATCAATCTGTAAAATTTGTTAAGATAAATAGGGGGAGATTGTTGGGAAAAACTCCTTTGATTTAACTTAACAAATTATCTAAAAAGTGATTTTATCTCTTAGGTTGAATTACCCATTGTACAGTGAGGGTAATGTGGTCATTAGATGTCTTAGGATATCTCTCTCAACTTAGGGTGACAAGACAAGTTCAAGACAAGCAGTATTTGGGTTAAGTTATCTCTTGTGTCGAATAGAAATCGACGCAGCATCGAATGGATGTCGGCGCTACTTAAACTAGAAGTCAAGCAACTCAACCTTCTGTCGAAGTAATTCAAGTCGATGCTACATCGAAAGGATATCAACGTAGAGGCCATGGTCATGTCTAAGTATTATGAGAAGTCGACGCAGCTTCTACTTCAACTCAACGCAGAAGGAAGTATTTGTCGAAGCCATCTAAAGTCGACGCAACGCCAACTACATTTTGATGCAGATAATGAGGTTCTGAGTCAATCCTTCAACTCGACGGTTACGTCAATTAAGTTTCGACACAACATCGACAAGCAGAGTTCAATCAGAGTAAAAATGAATTCAAAGCTGCTCTTACATAAACTCGAAGGTGCGTCGATAAGAGAGAAAGAGACTCGACGCTATGTCGAATACAGTCTAAAAAGGAAACCTTTTCAGCTGTCGTTTTGGATCTCTCTCTCTCATGGCCCACAGTGCTCAAGACCGTTCTCCAACGGCTTAATTATTGCCTCAAATGGAAAGGAGCATTCAAGAAGACAGAAAAGGTTTCTTGAAATGTCACATTACAGTTGGTGGACAGGTCGAGAATTAAAAGACGAAAGGAAGAGCTTTTGTCCAATGATATTCCTTTTCAAGTCAATCCAGAAGAGGAAAGGAATTCAAAAACGAAATCGAGGGACAATAAATAAGAAGATGGCAGAGAGAAAGAGAAGAGAATTCATTACATTTTCTCACGGCTGTCATCTAGGGCTTCCTCCTTCTTCTTCTTCCTCCTAGAACCCTAAAAGACTGAAACAAAAGATCTGCTCTCTCTCAGATCAGAAGAACAAAGGCTGCTTCTCATCACTATTATACAGCAGCCAGATCTCAATAGAAGAAAAGCTGATAGGATCTGAAGCTTCATAATCCTTGCAAAACATCTCAATCAAAAGCAAGGATTCCTTATTCACAGATCCAGAAAAGAGAAATCTGAAGCACAAGGCTTCTCAGAATTCTGAGAACAAAATTCTCCTTCCTTCTTTCTCTTCCCCCTTCACTCTCTCTTCACCTGTAAATGAGTTTTTAGAATCCCTCTATCAAAGCATTCAGTGGTTCAAGATCTCCTTACCAAAAGATCTGTGGTTCAAGATCTCCTTATCAAAAGATCCGTGGTTCAAGATCTCCTTATCAAAAGATCTTTGGTTCAAGAGTCTCCTTATCAAAAGAATGAGGAACAGGTGATGCATTCCTACCAGGTGGTAGAAGAGAGGACTACATTTAGGGGAACCACTATAAAATCTCTTGTGTTTGTGTTGTTCTTTTCTGTGCTGTCCCAATTCTTTTCTTCAGCATTTTATTTCTTGCACTATATTATTCTGCCTGTGATTTTGTTTGAGCATAACTCCATAGTTTGTTTTATTGTTTACACAGTTAGGATAGAAATATTTTAAATCTCTATTCACCCCCCCCCCCCCCCGCCCTCTAGAGCATTCTCAGAGGCACACTATGCACTTTGAGAGTGGAAGATCCCGCTCTCCTGCGAATGACCCATAATGGAGTGAGAGGATAGAATATAAAGGGGGGCGAACATGAGTAGAACCTACCCCAGGTTGCACGGGGAGTAACGAATCGACGTTCTGCCGAAGGTATGCAACCTAAAAGTTCTTCCCCGTGAAGAACTTGAAAAGTTAGGCTTCATGACTACCAAGGGTAGGAGGGCGGTAGGTCGCCTCGTCGTGCAGGATTGGCGAGAAGGGGACATTGCTGAAGTGCCCCTTGACAAAAACAAACTTCTGGAGCCAATGATGACTCTTGTTAACCATCTCTCTATCCTTGGCGTGCTTGCTTGCGAAGTAGGAGGTCCCATCCTTGTACGCCCTGAAGGAGAACAGCTTGCGGAAGACCGACAGGCTGAACTTGATTCGCTCTTCCCTCAGGTTGCAGACGAAGATGACTATGATGACGATGGAGTTAGGGGTCAGCTGGCCCGGTATCATGCTGAAGTACTTGAGTACCTGGCGAACCTCCGGCCATAGGGGAAGCCGCAAGCTGACATCGAAGTGGGTTGCGGAGATAGCGAGCTCATCAGGTGAGAGGCTGTTGATGGCCTCTGTCTTCGTCAGTTGGAGGGCAGTGTATCTGGGCGAGGTGTAGTGAACGACCACTGCATGGTATTTGTTCTTGGAGAGCGTGCAGCAGAATAAAGAGTGCTCTAAAAAAGTCCAAGCGCACTTGGCTCGGCCTTCTGCATCACCACCATCACCACCCATCTAGCTAATGTTGGGCGAGAGTTGAAGAAGCGAGCACAAGCGTGAGAAAAGAGGTGCGAGTTCTCGAGAACGAAAGAAGTAGAAGGCTAAAGCGATAAATACGGTAGTTAGGGGTGGGGACGGGACCTGTTTATAAGAAAATAGAAATGGCATGAAGGAATTGAAGCAGCGAATGTGCGGTTAGCATAATTTCATTTCGATATGCCTCAATCCTCGAGCCAGCATCTTTTCCTCATCCGCTCACAATAATGCAGCAAAGCAAGCACGCTATAGGCGAAGCGAGCGCGCGGTGGGCAAGGCGAGCCTATTACAAATCGAGTGCGAGAATATCAAAAATGAGCGAATGTGGCACAAGCAATAATATCACACAACGCGAATAAATATAGGCGAAAGGCCCCATCGCGGACAAGAAATACCAAACTAATAATTGTAAGTTTGTTCGCAGGGTTGTTTAATGAAATCATTTAAATAACTGAAAAGTACATTTTCAGAGGTCACAGAGCAGGAACGGGCCCGAGCGGGATCAGTATTGGATCCACCTCCATCGGCCTCGACTTTGCACCCCCGAGCTCGACGTCATGTGAGGATCGTGGTAAGCATGGACGACACAGAGCTCGCGCTGCAGCAAGCGCACCTGATCCTCCACCTGCGAAAGGTGCACCCCCGGGGAGGTGACTTCACTGCGAGCTTCCAGGCGCAGCTTGTTGGACATGTGTGTCATATCCCTTTGTTTGAGAATAACAAATCTCATATTGTATTTGATATTGATTGAAGTGTGTTTATAGTGTGCAAGAACTATAGGTGCAATACTCCACAGGTAGAAGGCAGCATGGAATACAACTTTTTAAAGGAGCAACGCTACCGCCAGGCGCTAGCCGTTCGACGAAATTGAAGCTGCGTTCGACAAAATTTCGATCGACAAATTTGGCTCCATTTGAAGAAATTTTCGTTCGATGAACTTGAAGCTCCGACCAACGAAAGTTCATTCTGCCACGCCACCGACAGTTTTCACTACCGCCTGGTGCTATCTCAAGTTCGTGCACAGCGCCACGCCGCCGACGGTTTCGCAACCGCTCCACACGAACGCTACCGCAGACGCTAGCCACTAGCTCCAAGTTCTATAAATTGGAGTTTTGCTTCTCGTTTTGGCAATCCATCCTAGAGAGGTTGCTTGTGCCACAAATTCCAGTGCTGTTATGCTGCCGAAGATGGATCTCCCACAAAAAGCTTAATGTAGAATTCTGGAGGAGGACTACGTCACACTACATCCGAAGGATGATCGCTTCTACCTCGCTTATGCTACAGCGATCCTTCATCCTCGACTCCATAGATCTCATATAGGGAGTTTTATTATTGTTTTTCATTATTTCCATTCCATACTTTCTTTGTAACCCTTTAGTTAATTCGCCTTGTGTTGGCGACTAGGTCTGGGTAGGACTTAGGGGGAAATTCGCCTTGTGTTGGCGACTAGTTCTAGGTGATTAGATCAAGGGGGCTCGAGGCCATATCCGGGGAAGGATTGGCTAGAGCGGCTTGAGGCCTTATCCGGGGAAGGATAGGATAAAGCCAACCAGTTCGTGGGGATACAAGTCGGTATAGAAAAGGAAAAGATATTTTCATTTGTGCGCCTCCGATTTCTAGCGATATTGAAATCAAATTTGTGTAAACACCATTTTTATATAAAAATGCAATCATGTCTCTATTTGTGTTTACTTGATTTCTCACTTTTGGCGTTATCTCTAAAATATTGGTTACAAAGCTTTCAATTCAAATCACTTTGTCTAAATTGTTTATCTTAATCTATTTCATCTTTGATTGTTCTAATATTACTTTAAACAATTTAGTAATTTCCATAAAATTATAAAAAGATTTTTATTCCCTTATTCACCCCCCCTCTAAGGGCGTCGTAAGATCCAATAAGTGGTATCAGAACGAGGTTATTCCAAATCGGCTTAACAACCGGGAATAATGGCGTCTCATGATCTCGCTTCTACTAGTGGGGGCGACTTTCTTTTAAATGAAAAATCTTTAGCACCACCTTTATTTGAAGGCAAAAATTATAATGGGTGGAAATTTCTTATGGAAAGATTTCTTAAATCTTTGGATAGTAAAGTATGGAATATTACAATTAAAATGCCCCCAAGTATTTTAAATAAAAATGAAATGTCTTTAAATGCCAAATCTATGAATAGTCTATATTGTGCATTAGATCAAAATATTTTCAAACTTATTTATACACTTCCTACTGCTTATGATGTTTGGAAATTTCTTGAGAATACTTATAGTTTTCCTTCTACAGATGATGAACAAGAGGAATTCCTTATGGATCCAAGAGAAGAAATCGACAAGGACTCTTTCTTGGAGGAAGATAAATCTAAGAAAGAAATCGACGTGGAATTCCTTGTGGATCCAAGAGAAGAAATCGATGAGGACTCATGCTTGGAGGAAGAAAAATACAACGTCACAATGTTGGACTCATTTGTTGGCAACACATCAAGCAAAAGAGAAGACGGAAACCATAGCAATGTAAGAAAATCAAAAACTTCTCTTTTTGTAACAAATTCCATTTCTAAATCTCGTATGCTTAAATTTGTTAAACGTAAAATTTTTAAAGTTAAATTTTCTAATTCCAAATTACGTTTAGAAAATAAATCTTTAAAAGCAAACGATAAAGTAGAAACAAATATTGATGTGTTAAATTCTATTTCATGCTCTTTAGTTACAATTCCTACTCCTTGTTTTGATTGCAATTTATTTAAAGAAAAATTCAAGGAAATTGAAAAAGGGCTCTTAATTTCTAAAAGGCATAATGAAAAATTGATAGTTGAAAATGATGCTTTAACTTATAAGTTAATACAATTAAAATCTTTTGTTGAAAAATTTCAAATGTCATGTAATGAATTTCATCATAAGATTTTGAATAACAAGGATAAATTAACTTACAAAATCATTTCTAAAAAGGACCATTTTCACACATTAAATCAAAAGGAGTTTAGTTTCAAAAAGAATTATGATCCTCACAAAATTCTTAAGAGTCACTATTATAGGTCTCAATATATTTTCAATCATGACTCATATTTAAAAACTCCTTTTCATGAAAATCAAAATTCAAAATATTATCCTAAGAGTATGTATATAAGAAAGAGTGGAAATGGAAATCATCAAAATTATAATCAATCTTTTAAAACATATTGTAACCCACTCTTTCAACAATCACTTCTAATGAAAGACAATCACTCTTATAAAATTTCAAAGAATCCATATAATGAAAATAATTATGATTATCAACATCAATCTATTTTGAAAAAAAATTTGAATAAACACAAATCACAAAAGAATTATTTTTCAAACAAATATAATTATATAAAGATGTCATATAATCATAATATGAATTTAAAATATAAACCACCAAGGTATGAATGGAGACCCTTAAAGAAAAATGATACATCAACTTTAATAGAAAAGGCCCATTTACCCTTGTCTCCTAAAAGGTCGCCATGTCATGTTTGGGTGCCCAAAGGAACCATTACACATGACTTTGGATACCTAAATCTCTTATTCATTAGTATCCTATCATCTACATGAAGTAGAAACAAATAAAAATGAAATATCACTACTCTACTTCATGATATGCTTATTGTCTCTTTTCTTTTGTTTATTTTATATTTTTTAAGAACAAACATGCTATGATCACTTTATATATCATGAAATATGACTTTCATATATTAAGCCTAATGTTTATCAAATCAAATTTGAATTAAAATTGAACATTAAGTCATATATTTTTCAAAGTGATCTATCTCTCATCTTAAATTGTTTAAATATATCATTTTAAATCCTTTGCCCATCAATGTCTTGAATTAACATTATCATTTGAATATAAAATTATTTTCAAGACTAATGAAATTATTTTAAAAAGAATTATGGATTTAAATGGTTTATTAAAGGGCTTAAGCTAAAAATTAAAATGCGCAACGTTTTGATTATTTTTCTATTTGTTGCATTTGATAGCCCTTATAATGAAAAATATTATCAAATAAAATCGAAAACAAAAATTCATCTAAACGCATGCTTAATCTTTCAAAAAGCGGGTTTTTGATCAAAACTTCAATTATCCATATCTTTTGATCCACTCGTCCGATTTTTGCGTTTAATATCTTTTCAGAAAGAGCACAGAAATCTCCATCTATCGGCAAACTAAACTTGCCCATTTAAGTTTGTTTGGTGCTGTCAATTTGCCTAATTTCAACTCCGTTTTTAAATGCTATCTTAGTTCGCTTAATTTGGAAATTTATGTGTTTATAGAGTTTTCATTACATTCTATCCTTTAGTATAATTGTTTCATATATTAATTTAGATATTATGTGTGATGTGTGTCACCATTGTTTGCATGTAATTTAGACCTTAGAATCAACTTATATCATTAAGATCAAATCAAAAGTTTAATCATTTCATTATAGATCTAAAGAAAATTAATTTGAAAACTTCTCATATTACATGCAACATAATCTCCATTAATCCTATGTAATAACATTGGATTCAAACTCATCATCATAGCATCACTTCTATTTTATGAGGATCATAAACCTTTTTATATGCTTAAATTTATATGCTAGGTATAACATTTACAATGTTATTTAAATTTGATTGTAACTATGTGATTTGAAATTATAATAGAATACTAAAAATTCCAACAAACACATAGTTTATGGTTTGATCATTAGTATATATATCATGAAACTATATATCATCATGCAAAACCAAAGATCAATAAATCTAATTATCCAATGCAATTTTATTATAAATTTCAAAACGTTATATATATGATCTTTGTCTTTGGTATGATTTGATGATCATCATTTCTAGGCTTAAAAATCAAACATGCTTATTCAAAGAAGATCACTATATCACTATATCACAAGTCTAGAAGGATTAGATTTCTCATACATCATGATGATCTAACATATATTCTATGCAAAATTCTTTATAATCATAATTCATAATTCATGTTCCATCAAGAAATATCTCAAATCAATAATGTCTATCACCTAGAAATTATGAATCTTATGGTAAAAATATGAATAATGTTTTCTTTACATTATTTGATGTATTGATTTGCTTTGCTAGTGATTGCATGTATCTCTCATATTTATAGATTCTAGAATCAACTTTGGAATAATAAAGATACATCAAACTAAATCATCACTCCATTCTAGATCTATAATTTGAAATTCTATTTTGGAATACATGCAATATTAATATTAATCTTATGATATGACATTAAACCCAGAACTCATCATACTAGCTTTATCACTTATTGAATATTAGTAATTGTGCTAGTTATCACATATCGTCATCTCATAAAAGTAGAAAAACTATGCGGCTTTATATAACTCATCGCATTAAACAAAACCCATAGTTTATATATCAACCCAAAGATTTAAAAGCATAGGTTGTCCAAAAGATTATTCACCTATGACTTCATATCTCATAATAGCGGGGGCGTAGGGTTGTATGCATTAGAGACCTAACCTCTAAGTCATGTCTTGTCCTTAACCGGGGAGGGTTCCAGTGGGGCCTTGCGAGACACTGGGGGGAAAGAGTGCTAGGTTGAGTGTTCTATAGTGTGTGCATATAGGACTAACACCCCAACCTACGGCATGTGTGCAGCTCCTCATGCCCATCTGTCACTTAGTACGGGGCTAGGGTGTATACATTTAGTCGGGGTAGTCTTTAATCTTAGGACATACTTATATTACTCTTTGCATGATCATTTTATTTACTTATCACTTTAATCATGCATATTTTGGGTTGTTTAATAAAAAATGTCCTCTTGTGTTTGCATAATTTATCTTTTTGAGCTTAAATGTTTTTGTAAAATGCATGAATTTGAAAAAAACAAAGTTTCATGCAAATTTGATCCACCTAGAGATCTCCAAATATTCTGAAATTAAAGCATGGAACTACTCTAAGGACACTTAATCAATATCAAAAATAAAAATTTAAAAATTCCTAAAAAATCGTGTACTGTTTGTCGCGCTATCACTAGCGCCGGCGCTAGCGTGGGTGTGTGATTTTTCTGTTTTTTAAAATTTCTAAAAATCAACAAAAATATGTTAGTTTATTTGTGCAAATTCATTTTTGTGTTTCTGTCTATTTTATTTTTGTTTTATTTGAATTATGAATAAACAACTATAAAAGTTCAAAATTCAAAAATATGTTTTTTTTATATTTGTGTTTTAATCATATTATGAAAAATCAACTACAAAAATTCAAAATTTAAAAATGACAAAATCATGTTTTTGTGATTTTCTATTTTTTCATTGATTTAAAAATGATAAAACAAAAAAAATGTATGATATTTATTGCCAATATCAAGCATGCATGAATTCTATTTAGAATTATTTACAATGTTAAAACTTATTACTTCAAATTACTATGAACATTGTTTTGCTTATCATGCTTTGATATATATATTTAAAGTGCATCAATTGTTTTGCAAATGTGTAGAACCAAGCTTAGCATGCCTCTAACTATGAGTAAATGTTTTATGATTGATAATCATACATTTCACTCACTTATTTTGGTAATCAACATGTGTGTCTAAATCTAAAAATGCTTGCTTGTGTATTGTATTTGTACAATGAATTAAAACTTGCATAAGTTTATTTCCTACACTACATTTGAATTGCACTTATGAAATTTAGAAAAGTGGTAAAGTTTAAAAGTTGGGTTTGCAAAACAAGTGTATTCGGAGAATGTTGTCTCACAAATATGAACAAAAAATTATATATATGTAGACAAATATAACTCCACCAAGCACTACTTGAACCTCCTGATAAGTCTTCATAAGCATTGTGAGGTTGAGCACCTTGGAAAGAATAGTAAAGTTACTTGTGAAAACCTTGGTTATTACACCACTTTGTTAAAAATTATGTCCATTAAAAGTGTGTGAAAGTAATTTACTTGTGTTTTATTGTGCATTTCACTTTACATATGTCTTGTATTTTGGTGATTTAAATCAATTGTTAACATTGCCCAAAATACACTTATGTGCACATCATTATCTTTCATAACACTTCTTCTCATGAGTATTGGATTCTAATGTTTTATCTATACTACTCTTTATATAAAAATGCACTAGATAACCTAGCATGATCTCTACAATGTTTTGGTATTTCTTGAACTTTAGAATTAAGTAACATTGTACTATAATCTCTCTTTGATATGTTCATTTCATGCTTGGTATTTTTATGAAAAACTTTGAGATTTCAAAAGGTTTAAACATCTTTCAATTTTGAACTAAAACTCATATTTTTACTTATGCTTTTCATGCTCACAAAAAGATGTTTATTATAATCTTCCGCTTGCTTACAGCTCTTATCTTTATATTTGAAATCTCTTATATATGTTATGCTTAAACTCTTTATCTTTATTTATATTTCGAAAAGCTCGATCATGATATATAAATGCCTCCTTACTACCTTCACCCCACCTTCTTTTGATAATATCAAAAGGGGGAGATTAATTGAAGAAATCTATAAAGGAGAAATATAGATAAATAAGGGGAGACTAATTCATGAAATCTATCATTTAGGGGAGTAACACATAAATTGCATTTATGTAGGGGGAGCATTAAGATAGGGGGAGTATGCACATTATCATGCTTATCATATACTATAGTTGCATTATCATCTTGCTTACCATTTACTATAAACGCTATTGTTGATTTCTTGCTAAGTGGATTTGTTATTATCAAAAGGGGGAGATTGTTGGACATGTGTATCACGTCCCTTTGTTTGAGAATAACAAATCCCATATTGTATTTGATATTGCTTGTAGTGTGTTTATAGTGTGCAGGAACTATAGGTGCAATACTCCACAGGTAGAAGGCAGCATGGAATACAACTTTTGAAAGGAGCAGCGCTACCGCCGGCGCTAACGCTACCGCAAGGCGCTAGCCGTTCGACGAAATTTCGATCGACGAATTTGGCTCCATTCGACGAAATTTTCGTTCGACGAACTTGAAGCTCCGACCGACGAAAGTTCGTTCTGCCACGCCACTGACAATTTTCGCTACCGCCAGCGCTAGCGCTACCGCCTGGCGCTATCTCAAGTTCGTGCACAACGCCACGCCGCCGACGGTTTCATAACTGCTCCACACGAACGCTACCGCAGGCGCTAGCCACTACCGCAGGCGCTAGCTCCAAGTTCTATAAATTGGAGTTTTGCTTCTCGTTTTGGCAATCCATCCCAGAGAGGTTGCTTGTGCCACAAATTCCAGTGCTGTTATGCTGCCGAAGATGGATCTCCCACAAAAAGCTCAAAGGAGAATTCTGGAGGAGGACTACGTCACGCTACATCTGAAGGATGATCGCTTCTACCTCACTTATGCTACAGTGATCCTTCATCCTCGACTCCAGAGATCTCATATAGGGAGTTTTATTATTGTTTTTCATTATTTCCATTCCATACTTTCTTTGTAACCATTAAGTTAATTTGCCTTGTGTTGGCGACTAAGTCTGGGTAGGACTTAGGGGGGAAATTCGCCTTGTGTTGGCGACTAGTTCTAGGTGATTAGATCTAGGGGCTCGAGGCCATATCCGGGGAAGGATTGGCTAGAGCGGCTTGAGGCCTTATCCGGGGAAGGATAGGCTAAAGCCAACCGGTTTGTGGGGATACGAGTCAGTATAGAAAAGGAAAAGATATTTTCATTTGTGCGCCTCCGATTTCTAGCGATATAGAAATCAAATTTGTGTAAACACCATTTTTATATAAAAATACAATCATGTCTCTATTTGTGTTTACTTGATTTCTCACTTTTGGCGTTATCTCGAAAATATTGGTTACAAAGCTTTCAATTCAAATCACTTTGTCTAAATTGTTTATCTTAATTTATTTCATCTTTGATTGTTCTAATATTACTTTAAACAATTTAGTAATTTCCATAAAATTATAAAAAGATTTTTATTCCCTTATTCACCCCCCCCCCCTCTAAGGGGGCGTAAGATCCAACACAGCTCAACAAGAATTTGCACGTAGTCATCCTTGAGCGCGGCGATCTGGTCCACAAAGTACATCCTGTCCACCCGCGCCTAGTTGTAGAGGTCCAACATCATGAGGTCGTACTTCCAAAGCACCTCGGTTGCCTGCCTCTTCAGCACCTCGGGATCTCAGGGATCGCCCAAGAAGTCGCTGATCTTGTCTGGCGAAGGAGGGGGTGAGAGACCTTCCTCCCCAAAGTCAGGGTTGGCAGGGGAGATCTCGCAGGTACCTACAAGAAAGTATATCACCCTAGAGAAGGCGAGGTGCAAGTAATCGCTAGGGTGCTAACCAACCTAGTGAGGGTATAATCCCCTTGCTGAGAGACTAGCGGGAGGAGCTCATCTACCCCTGGAAGGCCTTGGTGTAGGTGAACGTAACCAACTTTCCCAGGCCAAAGGGGTGCGGCGCGTTACGGGTGATCCAGACGGTTGCGGGTAGCGAGTCATCAGGGCCCTTCTTGCCTAGAAGGCCAGAGCCTGGGATCATGGTGGCCACATCTGGTGGGCCCGGCGACCTTGGTAGAGAGGCGTGTCTTCCAGGCGTCGCGAGGAGGGTGACTGTAAGAGGCGACATCGGGTGGAAGTCAATGGCCAAGGGAAGCCAGTTTGCCGAGAGGAAGGCGTGTAGCTCACCAGGACGTGGCGAGGAGTCGTGCAGGGCTGCGAGGTCTATGTACATGGTCGTAGTACCGGCCCTCCCAGGGGCTTGAGGGCGAGCGCCCGTCAGGTCCTCTTCCACAGCTTCTTTCTTGAAGAGCGCATTCTGCGAGCAAGAAAAGATGATTTTTAACCTATTTCAGGGGAGATCAAGACCATCAGCTCATATACCTACTGGGCCAGCCCAGTGTCGGGTTCCTGATCTGGGAGAGAGGATCCACCCTCCCCCAGGTGTCTCCTAACCATCTTCACTTTTTTGGGCTTTGGGGAAGCAATAGAGGCCCGCCGGCTGATCCATGGAGCAAGCTCGATGGTTAACGACCGTCTGTTTGCTCTCGCAGCATCTATGCGAGCTTGGGCTTCTTCCAAAAGAGGCATTTTATAGCTACAGTAGTCGATGATGAAAGAAAGTGATGGGGCTGAGAAGTTTCCCATCGCCTGTGATTGGTGGCATTTATAGCTCTAGGGATGGGACCCACCAAAAGATTCGTGTCAGTTCAGCAGCCGACCGACGAACACTAGGGGTTGGACTTTTCTTTACAATCTTAGGATACAACCCACATGTTCATCGAAGGGTGGTAAATTGACTCAGATATAGGTGAAGTGAGTGGGGGCTCGTCGCCTTGCGACGAGCGGGTCACGAGGGCGAGGCGAGCAGGGCTCGCCGCCTCGCGGTGAATGGATCACGAGAGCGAGGCTAGTGGGGGCTCGCCGCCTTGCAACATGCGGGTCGCGAGGGCAAGGTGAGCAGGGGCTCGCCACCTTGCGAATGAGCGGATCAGGAGTAGGCTCGCGCTCGCCTAGGTAGGTCGCAAGGGATGAGGCGAGCACCAATTTCATCAGCCCCCCCCCCCCCCCCCGGATTTTAGTGCAATATGTTATTTATTATTATTTCAGGCTTGTCTGCCAATAGCCATCCCAAACAGCAGAGTTTGGTTGTTGGCAAACCATTTTGGGGTGCACTTAACAAAACCAAAAGTCGGAAGTTCGTTATTGGCAGACCCAGTTGAGAAAACTATATATAGACCCTGAAGGGCACCTTTGGAGGGCATCCAATTATGGGGCTTCTATCTCCTCTAGACAACTTTGGATAGTGTCCAAGGTTCTCCAAGGTGCTCAACTTCAACTTTGGCTTGGGAGGGAAATTAAAGTGCTCTTAGATCTTCCGGGTGTGTGGTGGGACCTACGTGCTGTAGTCAAAGGGTCAGTGCTTAGTTCTGAATTTTCGTCCAAGTTCTTCCTCGGGCCAAGTAAGTATTAGCTCCCCCTCTTTGGGGTCTGAACTCCTCGTTGGGCCGAGTCTCTGTTCCAACAGAAAGAAATTGAATAAAAGTCATATCATTTCAAGTAACATATTTATCCTCTTTTCTAGTTTTTATCTTTGTTAAATCATTTGCTTATAAATGTCTTATATTATCATTATGAATTTAATATTAAATTTGTTATATTATAATATCAAGATTAATAAAATTATTTTCAAAAATGGATTTATGTAGGATATTTATGGGTCTTTTGTTAAAATATAAAATGCACAACTTTTTATTTATTTGTTTGAATTCGTTGTTGCATTTGATAGCCCCTATCATATTAAATCATAATCATGAAAAATATTCAATTTCTGGGAAATTTTTTTTGCCACTTTAATCATCTTTGCTTTCAAAAAGGTTTAATATGTTTTGGCTAGATTCTATAATTAAAAATTAAAATTAAAATTTACAAAACCTTTCAAAATAACCAAAAATATTTTCTCATTATTTATATATATATTCACCATTCACCTTACAATCTTTTACCTTAATAATTTGAAAATGATGAATATGAATGTTCTTGTAATACTTCACTTACATCATCATGAATAATTGATTATGAGCACTTAATTTCTATGTGTTAAATTAAATGATCATTTATAATAATCATGCAAAATCAAAAGATCTTTTACTTCAAACATTAAACATAATTTAAGAAGATCATATTGCTTTCAAAATATGTTTCTGCGATCATGATTATTATATGAATGTATTATATAATGTGTTTACATGTATCTCACTTATATGTAGACCCTAGATTAAACTTTGTTCCAATAACAATAATTCAAATAGAATCATCACTTTATTCTAGGTCTATAAATTGGAATTCTATTTTTTGAATTCATGCAACATCATCACTATTAATCTTATGACATAGCATTGCATTCAAACTCATCATTCTAGCATCATCTATTACTATAGGTAGAAATCAATTTCTATGGTAGATATATCATGCCATGATGTGGTAAAGTAAGATTGAATAATGAAATTTTAAAAATCATAAAAATTATTTGGCTTTTAAATAATCTATCATAATTACAATAATTATTCTAAAAATTCCTAAAATGGCAAAGTTTTTGAATCAGCTCTTAGATTTATAACGCTTAGTATGTATGGTCATTCTACCATGATACATGTCTCGCAATAGCGGGGGCATAGGATTGTATGCATTACATGTCCTAACCAATAAGTAAAGTCTTATCCTTAACTCGGGAGGGTTCCAGTGGAGCCTTGCGAGGCATTGGGGGGAAAGAGTGCTAGGTTGAGCGACCTATTTTGTATGTATATGGGACTAACAAACCAACCTACGACATGTGTGCAGCTCCTTATGCCCATCCGTCACTTAGTATAGGGCTAGTGTGTAGGCTTATAGTAAGGGTATTATAATCTAGCACATACTAATATCATATATATTACATGCACTCTCTATGATTAAACACTTTATGCATTATTAGTGTGATTGAACACGCTTACCTTGTGTTTTGCATATTTTATCATTTTGAGCTTTAATGATCTTGTAAAACACTAGTATTTGAAAACCCACTAAAAATATAAAAGACATTTTTTAACAAAGTAAGACATGCTTAAAGAGCCTCTAATGATCTCTAAAATGTCTGAAATTTCTACACTAAGAAGGTCTCTATATAATAACTCTAAATCAAAGAAAAAAAAATAAAAAATTCAAGAAACGTCTACTATTTCTGCATTAAGAGTTAACGCTGACGTTAGGTTCCAACGCCAGCTTTAGAACTCAACGCCTGACGTTAGCCATCTGTGCACCAATTTTTAATTTCATAATGCTGAAAAACTCTGATATTCTATCATGCATATTTTCATGTATGTTTCTCTGTTTTTGAAAAAATTTATTTTCTGTTTATCTTAGTTTTTCTTTATTCAAAAAACCACAAAAATTCACATAATCCAAAATATGTGGTGTCATGCTTTTGTTTTAAAGTTTCAAAATTCTCAAAAATTATGTTTTGTTTTTACTACTTAACTATAAGATTTCACATAAGAAAAAATCTTGTTATTTTCTTCAAAAATGGTCAAAAGTGTTTAGGCATACTCTTACAGATTCTCTTCAATGTTTAATTTTCATCTCAAGTTTCCTAAACATTGTTTTGTCTTGTCATGCATTGATCTTAATCTTGTTATGTGCAATGAAATAGAATATAAAAAATTGTGTAAGATTGCATGTCTAGCATGCCTCTAAGTATGAGTAATGTTTTTATGTTAAATAATGATTCATTCACTCACTCTTTTGGTAATCCACATGTGCTCATAATCTTAATCTTGCATGAATGTGTAGAGTAATAGTTTAACATGTTAAGTTGTATGTCTAAATTACCTACACATTCTTTTCAAACATCAATTTCTTGCACATATAGAAGTGTGGTTTCAAAATTTTAGATGTTTGCAAAAAACAAGTGAATTCGGAGACCTTTAAACTAAATAAAAAATATATGAATAAAATGACAAAAATAACTCCACCAAGCACTACTTAGCTTCAGGGTAAGTATTAATGAGCATTTTGAGGTTGAGCACCATGGAAAGAATTGTCAAGTGTCTTATGCAAACACATATTTTTATCACTATATATATATATATATATTACATATATAACAGGTTGTAATTAAGATAGGAACAAGGTATAAATATAATAATTGAGATGCAGTATTAAACAGTTATTTATAAGGCTCTACTAGGTGGCACACAATCACGCAGGTGTTCACAACCTGCAACAACACCCCATGTCAACTTAGTTTGACCGCTTCTCTTTGAACAAGGTAGCGAACCCTGTGGGCCTCACCGATATTACAGATCGGTGACAGCGGTAGGTCCTACCTCTTTTGGGTGTGGATGTACCACACAACCCAGGCAACCAATGTGCAACCTGGTGTACTCCTGGATGTGACCAACATCCGGCAATAACTGAACTTGGCCAACTCGCGGAGGGACCCAACGGGGCAGATATTATATAGCCCAGATCCCGGGGTGCACATCTCCATGTTGCCTAGAGTTGTCAACATTCCCATGTCGATATGTACAGTCTACGGGCATTACCGACCCGCCACTTTTCACTGCAAGCAATTCGCAAGCATTTCAATAAGTAAATGACTGGCACTCTTCAGGTCTATAGTGGTTTGCCCTACTTGACATGAAATAATCAGGCAGACGACTGTATATCTTAATTATAATGCTCAGCCTTAGACAAGAAGCGTAGCGATTGAGGGAGCCTATTATTTAGGGCTAGCATTAGAGGAACAATTCATCTCCAAGTTATCTCTAACTAATGCTCAACCAATTAAACTGCTTATCCGAGCGGGACCCGAAATAAAAGTGTGGAAATAAAATCGTTATTAAATTACAGTAATTAAAGTGTGGTAATGAAAAGCTGTTGTAAGTAAAGTAAAGAAATTGAAATATTGAATGAACTACAGTAAATAGAATGCTAAACTAAAATAAGAGCAATACTGAAATGTAGTGCAGTAACTGAAATACAGAATAAGAAATAGTTCAGTTCTGCAGCTTCCTCTCCATTTAAGGAGGCTAGTTCAGTTCTTCTCTCCATTTCGAGGAGGCAACTCCGTTCATAGGAGGCTTCTCCATTCTAAGGAGGCAACTCCATTCATAGGAGGTTTCTCTGTTCCAAGGAGACAAGTTCAAAATTCTACATCGAGTTCTTATTATTTTACCGTATTAGGGTTCGCCAGTTTATTTGAATCTTATAGTTACTTTAGTTGCACTTGTTAAGGTAATTTAATGAATTTGCGTTGATCTGAAAGAGCTTCATTATAATTTCAAGCCTCTAGTTATAATCACCCAATTTAAACGACGAGACTTCAATTCTCCACAAGTTGTTTAACATGAGATCATCAACCTCAATTGCTTATGTCGGGCTATTCAAGTTCTTGTATTACGACCGCTATTAAATTTTTTTATTTAAACCTCTTTTATTCATAAATACCAAGAGAGTCGAAAGTTTAGAAAACATGAACCATAAATTGGATTTGCCCTAACATAATCCCCATAATTTTTCTCAAATAATTTTAAGCTTGTTTTGGCCTCCGATAGATTATTCGCCTCGAATAAACTCTTATATTAAACACCAAAAAAACCTTGGCTAATCCAAAAATTGCCAAATTTTGAAAGAGGGTTTATACTAACGTAAATAGGCTTCCATAATTTTTATCAGACTCATTTCACCAAGTAGGAGCCCTCTGGAATATTTAAAATAACGAGGATACCACAAATCAATTGTAGAAAAACAATAACCTTTCAATAAATCACCAAACTTTTCCAGTAGGTGAACACCAAACCCCCTGTCTTCCAGAGATTTTTTTTAGATTTTTATACCAAGATTAAAGACCTTTGATACTTTAAAAATAGTAATTTCTACATTATTTAAATCTTTAAAAATAGCAGGAATGAGTAATAAAATATGCTTATCTTTCAAGCATTGTGTCATCTTCTAATAAATACCACATAAAAATTTCTGCAGTTTTGATCGAGCAGAGGTTGCCCTAGGATTTTTATAATGATCAGAGTTGTTCTATTTAAATCATCAAGATAAGAGATAATTATAAAATTCTTCAAATAATTACAAAGTATGTTTATGGACTCTATGCATCTTCACAAATTTTCTATTTAAATTACAAACAACCCAAGAGCTTCTGATAAATCAAAAACAGAGAATATCATTTATTTAATTAAATAAAATACCAAATTATTGTAGAAAAATCTCATATTTTTATAGATCATATCCCTCTCCAAAGGAAACATTTTTTTGTTCAAAGTTTTTCCATCAAAGCTATAGATCAGCCTTAGAAAAATGAAAATGTCTCAACTTAAGAAAAAAAAAAATACATATCACATATGTTAGCGCTAATTTGCGGCTGAGATCGAGCCGCAGATCCCACCCGACAGCCCAACATCTGATCTAGTGTCGATCCGCTGTGGGGATCCAATGAGTACCTTGATTTTTCTAAATAAAATCAAGGCTGTCTGATCCCGATCACGGGATCAGACGACACTTATAAGTTACCGTGACCAGGGGGCATACGGGGCCTCCCCTGCCACCGTCTAGACACGGTCCGGCCGCGCCAGCACCCACATTTGACTCACCGAGGGTCGGAGCTTCCTCTGGTGGTGGTCTGGTGGCCTGGCGCCATTGGCGACCGTCAGAGTTAGTGTTTATAGAGATTTAACTCTCGGGTGTCGTCGGAGCCTCATCTTCCGGCGGTACCACCGCCTTGACTCTTCCCAGAGGGTGGTCGCTGATCCTCCTCCGGTAACCTCCCAGCTCCACAAGAGGGTGTGGGGAGGCTCTCGTTGCTCGTCCACCACCCAAGCCTGAAGCTTGGTTCTAGTGGCGGCGATGGCACTCCAGCGGCTTGGAGCGCCTTGCTGTTCGTCGGCGAGCTAGGGTTAGAGGGAGGGGAGAAGGAGGTTTCACCCTATATGGTAGCCTTCTGGACGTCCCGGCAAGTTCCACCATTAGAGGTGGTGAAGGGGAGTGGAGCTTGTGCTAGTGTTTTCTGGCGAGGTTGGGCTCTAGTAGGGGAGCTAGGGGTTCGACCTGAGCTTGGGAGAGGGGTGATTTCCCTCTGAGAGCAGGGTGTCCTTTATATAGAGCTAGGGTGTCCCTCCCCTCCTCCATCTCTCGATGTGGAATTACCCCCCCCCCCCCCCCTGAGAGAGGATTAGCTTAACCCTACCTAGGTTAAGGTAGTGAGCTGGCATCTATCAAAGAGAGCAATGACTGCAACTTTGTCATAAATCAAGAGGGCATGGCTTCAGTGGGTTTTCCTTAGGGTAGGAGAGAAGAGAGGGAAGGAAGGCTTCTTGGGTTTTTGGCTTGACCCTTCTATCCTCTTGCTAAATAAAACCAGAGCCCACTTAGGCTGGTATTGGTCCCATGGTGGGGTCATGGGTGGAGGGTGGTGGACTCTCCAATTAAATTCTAGAGGGTTTGAGAAATGTTGACCAAACTATATCAGAATTGAGCATAACAAATTTTGTTCATCTCGTATTGACCAAATGAGTCCAATGCAACTAACTAGGGTTAATTCTGAGTTTATATGCCCAATATCCAAAAATGGCGTTATTGTGACGTGCTACGATACTCAAAATAGTAGTTTTCTATAAACGACCTCAGATCGGAATGAAACAAACTCCGTTGCACTGGTATCAATTATACGAGTCTAATGCAATTGACAGAAGTCGATTCCGGGCACGTATGCTTAATATATTAAAATGGCGTCGTCGTGACATGCTACGATACTCAAAATGGTCATTTTCTCTAAACGAACTCGGATTGGAACGAAATGAGTCTCATTGCACTCATATTAATTATACGAAGCTAATACAACTGACAAAAGTCGATTTGGACGTATACTGAATATATAAAAATGACGTCGTTGTGACGCATTACGATACTCAAAATGGTTCTTTTCTCTAAACGACCTCGGATTGGAACGAAACAAGTTTCGTTGCACTCGTATCAATTATACGAGTCTAATGCAATTGACGAAAGTTAATTTGGAGCATGTATGCTCAATATATTAAAACGGCGTCATCATGACGCGCTACGATACTCAAAACAGTCATTTTCTCTAAACGACCTCAGATTGGAATGAAATGAGTTCCGTTGCACTCATATCAATTATATGAGTCTAATGCAAATGATGGAAGTTGATTCAGAGCAAGTATGCTCAATATACTAAAACAACATCGTCGTGATGCACTATGATACTCAAAATTGTCGTTTTATCTAAACCACCTCGGATTGGAATGAAACTAGTTCCGATGCACTCGTATCTATTATACGAGTCTAATGCAACTGACGGAAGTTGATTCGGAGCACGCATGCTCAATATATTGTCCTCTAGGGTACCTTATAGGTGATCGGGTCACTTTTATTGGGTCACCTATGGTCCTAGTGGCCCAATAAAAGTTAGGATGTTACACTACCGCCCCGCGGTAGGTCATCCTTCAGAGCATCAATTCCTTTTTGCTTCGTATTTCAAGTACGCATTCATAGTGGCGATGTACCTAAATTTCCTACACACTATAAATACAAGACAGGCATGATCAAATACATAATGTGATTTGTTATTCTCAAACTAAGAGAGGCGGAATGCGTGTTTCCATAGTTACTCAGATGCAGATTATGTTGGACGTAGGCTAGATAGGAAGAGCACATTAAGATCATGTCTACATCTATATCTGAGGCTAGATATCTTTCAGTTGGGAGTTGTTGTTCACAACTATTATGGATGCAAAATCAGTTATTGGATTATGGATATTCTTTCTCAAAATCCATAATCTACTATGACAGCTCCAGTGGTATCTCAATTGCCTCTAATCATGTACTTCATAGTAGGACCAAGAACATTGAGATAAGACATCACTTTATCAGAGACAATGTGGAGAAAGTAAAAATTGCATTCGAATTTATCCTTACTGAAGAGCAAAAAACTGATATCTTGATTAAAGAGGTCAAGTATAAGTATTTTATAAATACTCTAGGAATACTGGATAAAGCTGAATAAATAAAACTTGCAAAATTTTCTTAAGAAAAATAAGCTTTTTTATTTTAAAGATAGAACTCGATGTATGTCGACTACTGATCTCGATGTAGGTTGAGTTTAGCTCAATGTTATCCTACTTATTAAAAGGTTGTCTGTGTTGAGGCTATATGAAAGATTTGATATAAGGTCATGCGTCGACCTCTTGTGCATCGACTAGTTTTGCTTTTATGTCAATACGCTGACTACTATACATTGAGACCTAGGTCAATTCTTGCTCTCAGAAAATTTATAAGGGCTTGACGGATATATAAAGAGAAAACCTCTTTCATTTGTCTTTACTCCTACTTCAAACCTTTCATCTTCCATCTCATTTTTCTCTTTCAATAACGTGTTTTGCACGTAACAATGACTACACTAGCGATCAATTTTATATTTGATCTAGATTTCAAGTCGTTCTCAGTCACAGATAAGAATTTTCGTAACATACTAAATTTATTTGTTGAGCAAGGACTGAGGCTGTTGCTTTTCGGTCGTTCTCAGCTACAACATGATGTGATCCAAGCCTTCCACTCCTCTATTGATCTGATAGAGGATGGTGATATATCTGGTACCATCTGTTGGGTATTGTATCCACAATAGCCCTGATTTGAAGAAGTCCCCTTCAAACTAAGACGAATTGTAATTGTATTTGATTATGCACTTTAGCTGTGATGTGATAGGTTATTCCACTCTAAGTACAAACCAATGTCAGGTTTCAATGAGTCGTCAAACACAGGCCGGTGCAATGTAATCCCCCATTGTATAGACCAAAGTGTTGGCTCATGTGAAATCTCTCTATTGGGATGTACTTCATTTACAAAGTGCTAGAGAAGAAGGACTGGAGCTGATGATGGAATCATTTGAGAAAGGAAAATAACTTAAGTAAAATTCGATTATATCATTTAGAACATATAGTCGAATTCGACTATATGGTTTGAATGGATATAACCGAATACGGCTAATCCTTGTCCGAAAGGTTTATTTTTCTAAGTAAAAGAATAGTCGAATTCGATTAATGAAATTCGGTGAATCTGTTTAGTCGAATCCCTAGAACTGCCGAATTCGAATATATGGTTTAACCGAATAAATTCGGTTAATGCATTCGGTTAATCCATTTAGCCGAATCGGTCTGCAAGTATTTTCCGGTTCAATTCGACGGCGTATTCTTTAGGGCATTCCCCATGTACAGTACACATGGAGCTAGATCCCTAATTCGCACTTATGACCGTTGGAAGAAGACCCTATAAATACCTAAGGATTATTTCTAAATAACCCCAATCGCGAATTGTGAAAAAAATCTCTCGCAAACTACGACTGACGGCCGACTATTCTTGCGCAAACATTTCGTCTCCGTCAAAGCCAGCGATTCGTGACTTGTCTTCAAAAGTTCAATTGTCAAGATCAAGATCTACTGATTAGCTCTCATCTTCTATTGATCAAGTCGATTCAAGTTCTCAGATCTAGCTTCAAATCGTCCTCAAGATTTCTTCATTCTTCATTTTCAAAGAACTGAAGTTTATTGCTAAGAAGAAGAAATCTATCTCTCAAGATCTGAAGAAGAACTTCATCAGAAGTTTAAGAAGATTGTTCTTCAATTTACTGTGTTGTTGTAAGAACCATTTTCTAAATCTTGTAGGAAGCTTGCTTCCGAGTTTTTGTGTAGATCCTTGTTTGAGGATCGAGTTGTAGGAGTTGTCTTACTCCGAGTTGTAGGAGTGGTGTACTCCGAGTTGTAGGAGTTTTGACTCCGAGGTGTAAGATTATTTTTTAATCTGAGATTGGTGAAGTAGCCGAGTCTAGCTCGAAGTGCTAGATAGGCGAGGCGGGAAAGAGGACTACCCACATCGGGGAACCTCTATAAAATCCTTGTGTCTGTGTTGTGCTTTATTGTGTGCATTTCTGTGTTATATTTTAATTCCGCATAAAGACATAGAATCCACCTATTCACCCCCCTCTAGGTGATTTAGGCCGCAACTAGATACTTTCAATTGGTATCAGAGGTAGGTTGTTCGCTATAAGGCTAACACCTTGAACAAGACCTCCTCATCTAGTTGCTGAAGCAAGTATGTCTGGAATGGATAAAGCCAAGGATCCCGTCAAGCTGCCGGTCTGCACCAAAGAAAACTTTCCAATGTGGAAAGAAAGAGTTAGATTCTACATGGAAGCTGCTGACCCAAGAATCTTTCCGATTGTGGAAGAAGGCCCCCATGTTCCAATGAAACCATCTTCAATAAACTCCGCCATCATGATTCCCAAGAAGATGTTGGAACTAACCAAAGATGAGATCGCTCTAGTCGCCCTAGATAAGAAGGCAAAGAACATCATAGCAGGTGCAGTTGATGATTCCATGTTGCAAAATCTGCTTCACTGTAAGTCTGCTAAAGAAATGTGGGATTCTCTAGTCGTTCTGATGGAAGGGACAGAAGAGGTAAGGGATGATCGAAGATCGTTGCTGAATCAAGAATACGAAGCATTCAAGCAAAATCCCAGTGACTCCATTTCTGACACCAACGAGAAGTTCTTCAAGATCGTAAATTTTCTTAGGAACTATGATCGAGAATTCACAACTGGCGAACTTAATGACAAATTCTTGAGATCCCTGGCGAAAGAATGGGATACCAAGGTTATAGCCATTAGAGAATTCGGAAAGCTAGGAACCACGGAGCCACAAATGCTGTTTGGTAAGCTCTTGTCCCATGAGTTAAAGTTGAACTCCCGCAAAGCTGAAGAAGAGGGGATCAGGGCCTCTGGAAGGGAGAAGACCTCTGCTCTAAAAGTTGTAAGTTCAAGAAAGAGCAAGGCTCTCCCACCTGTCAGGAGATCATCTTCTGATGAGGATGAATCTGATGCCATCCCCTCAGGTTCAGAGATGTCTGATGGAGAATTTTCTCTGCTCTCTAAGCAATTCAAAAAGCTTTTAAATAAAAGAAGGCAGACGAGAGGTCAATCCTCGATTTCTCATCATAGAAGATCGAACCGTGATGGAGATCATCACAAGAAGAACCATGAAGGTGACAGGTATAAATCAAAACCTAATAAACATCTTTCTAATGACATTATTTGCTATTGTTGTAATAAGCCAGGACACGTGATTGCGGAATGTCCTTACAAGAAAAAGGAAGGTTCCAAGAAAGAAGATAAGAAATCTTTCAAAGGTAAAAGGAAGGAAAAGAGCTTCATTGCAAAGAAGCCAAAGACTCTGAGCGACAGCGACTCAGAGGAATCAAGCACTGATGAAGAAGCCTACTTTGGGCTAATGGCACAATCGGATGAGGAAGCGAGTGACTCCTCATACAAGAGGAAGGTAAACCCGCACACTTCTCTTTCCGCTTCTGGGTATCAAACTGAATCCATAGCAAATGAAGGCTATTCTTCAGAGGAAGAGTCAAAAATTAATGACTCAGTATAAAGCCGTTTTGGAAGGATTTGACAAATGTCGCAGGCTAGTCAAATCTCAAGCAAAAGAGATTGGATCACTCAAAAATTTGGAATCTGATCTGAGAGAGGAAATCGAAAGATTAACTCCACTCAGAAATGAAGTCCAATTCTTGAAGGATAAATTAAAAGGCTCTACTGAATTATTAATTCTGAAAGAGAAACTTATAAATGAGTTGGAAGAAAAGCTAATGACGGAAAAGAAGATAGTTGAAAGCTTCAACAAGCCAAGAACTGTTCTTCCTCTCATCGATAAATTTTTTGCTCCTGCGAAGGGTAGTGGCCTTGGCCATGTGGATGAAAGTAGTAAGGCTACTGAGAAAAGAGCCATGAAAGGAAAAGGAACTGGAAATCAAAGTCAACCTTCATTCAGGAAGGTAGCTTTTCCGACAAACCCATTCGACTTTGACTCATCCTATGGTCACTTTGCTAGACCAACACATGTTGAATCTAGCAACAGATATCAAGGATGGACCAGACCCCGGAACTCTGATGTGTCTCCATTCAAAGCTCCTCATGAAGAAGTAATCCTCAAGGATCATGGTCCATTTGTCCATGGATCAGCTGCAAAGAAAGCACCAAAGGTTAAATCTGTTGGTGCCAAGACTGATGAGAAGAAGGAGCCTTGTGTTTGTTGCAATCACGAGGCCTCTACTTCTAAGAAGGTTGCTCCTATTAGACCTCTCGTTCAAAAGGTAAAGAAGGAGAACAAGAGAAGGTACAACAGATTTGACTGTTGGTGCTGTGGCAAAGTTGGTCACTTCGCCATTGATTGCTGGTTTAATTATAGTTATGTTAAGACCCCACGAGGTAACAATGCAAGAGTGACTCCTCGTAGTGTTAACACTCCAAATGGCGGTCATCTGACAAGAAGCCAAGGACCCAAATCTGTTTGGGTTCCTAAGGGCAATTGATTATTGATTGTAGGTATGTCCAAAGGCCAATTCAAATCCAATATGGTACTTGGACAGTGGATGTTCTCGGCACATGACCGGAACAAGAAGTTTATTACAAGAGTATACCCCTATGAAAGATGGACCAAAAGTTATTTTTGGCGGGTCTAATCGGGGAATCACGAAAGGCTACAGTATGATTACCAACGGTATAGTCTCTTTCACAGATGTAGCTTATGTTAAAGGATTACAACATAATCTCATTAGCATAAGTCAACTATATGACAAAGGCTATATGGTTGAGTTCTACAAGGACAAGTGCTTGATAAAGTCGTCTGATACGTCAGAAACTATTTTAACAGGCACTCGGAGTAGAAATATTTTCTGCTTAAATTTCCTTTGTTTAGACTCTTCTACACTAGTGTGTCTTTTAGCAAAAGATAGTGCATCTCTTTGTGACCAGTGGCACAAGAGACTAGCACATATTAATTTCAAAACTATAAGTATGTTATTTTCTCACAATTTAGTTCGTGATGCTCCAGATGTTAAGTGCATTAAAGAAAGACCGCGTCATGCATGTCAAATGGGTAAGCAGACTCGGGCTACCTTTAAAAGCATTATTGGCAAAGATTCTACCAGATGCTTATATCTGCTCCATATGGACTTGTTTGGTCACATGCCAATCCGAAGTTTAGGAGGTAAGTCTTATACGTTGGTTATTGTTGATGACTACTCACGTTTTGCTTGGGTATTCTTTCTGAAACACAAGTCAGACACCTTTGCTTCTTTCACCACATACGTCAAGCAAATCCAGAATGAGTTGGAATGTTCTGTGGTCAAAATCAGAAGTGATCATGGTACAGAATTCAAGTCTGGAGCTATGACCGAATTTTGTGAAAGCCTAGGTATCTTTCATGAGTTTTCCTCTCCCCGTACTCCACAACAAAATGGAGTAGCTGAGAGAAAGAATAGAACACTCATAGAGTCTTGCAGAACAATGTTGAGTGACTCTTCACTACCAGAATACTTCTGGGCTGAAGGCATCAACACTGCTTGCCACGTGCAAAATAGAGCACTGATCAACAAGAATCATCATAAGACTCCTTATGAACTTCTGAAGGGCAAGAAACCAACCCTGTCTTATTTTAGAATTTTTGGTAGTAAATGCTTCGTACTTAATAACGGGAAATATTACAAAACTAAATTTAGTGAAAAATGTTTTGAAGGTATTTTTGTAGGTTATAGTAGCCATAGTAAGGCATATAGGATTTTCAACAAGAAAACCCTGGTTGTAGAAGAAACTTATAATGTTATATTTGATGAGACGAGTATGCTTCAAAGCAGCTCTTCTAGTGTCTTTGTTGAAGATGCAGATGCAAGGTTCAAAGAACTAAACTTAGAAGAAATTGTAAAGGAAGACGTTCCAAAGTCTATTGAAGTAAATATTCCGTCTACATGTGAGGAAGATGAACCTCAAGAAGATGAAGATGTACCTGAAGTGCAGGAACCTCATGGTCATCTAAATGCTGGAATGATCAGACATTTAAGGGACCATCCTGCTGAGCAAATTATTGGAGATACCCATGTCGGTGTAAGAACAAAAAGAGGTACAGCTAATGAAGTTTTGCATTTAAGCTTTCTATCACAGGTTGAGCCAAAGAAATTCGATGAAGCAAAGAACGATGCTTCATGGATCATCGCAATGCAAGAGGAACTAAATCAGTTTAAGAGATGCAAAGTGTGGAAGCTTGTACCTAGACCCAAAGGACAGAATGTCATCAGAACAAAATGGGTATTCAGAAACAAGCTGGACGAAGATGGTGTGATCATCAAGAACAAGGCCAGACTTGTTGCTCAAGGGTACAGACAAGAAGAAGGGATCGACTTCGATCAAACATTTGCTCCTGTGGCAAGGCTCGAAGCGATTCAGTTGTTTCTAGCGTATGCTGCTCACAAAGGATTTAAGGTCTATCAAATGGACGTGAAGTCAGCCTTCCTTAATGGTGATATAAAGGAAGAAGTATGCGTAGAACAACCCCCAGGTTTCGTTGACTCCTCTTTTCCTGATTATGTCTATTTCTTACGAAAAGCTTTATATGGTCTCAAGCAAGCTCCCCGTGCTTGGTATGAGACGATGTCTAGCTTCCTTCTTGAAAACAAATTCACAAGAGGAAAGATAGACAAGACATTATTTCTTAGGGAAGTAAAAGGCAAGATTTTGCTAGTGCAAATCTATGTCGATGACATCATCTTTGGTTCTACCGATGATAACCTCTGCAAAAAGTTCTCTAACTTGATGCAAGGGAAATTTGAAATGAGCAGTATGGGAGAGCTGAAGTATTTCTTAAGACTTCAGGTAAAGCAATCAGAGGATGGAATTTTCATCTCTCAGACGAAGTTTACCAAAGAGTTAATTAAGAAATTCGGAATGGAGAATGCAACCTCTATGAGGACTCCAATGGGTTCAGCTATGTCTCTAGACAAGGATGAGAAAGGGAAACCTTTTGATGAAACCAAGTTTAGAAGCATAGTTGGATCCTTGCTCTACCTTACTGCGAGTAGACCGGATATAATGTTCTCAACATGTGTTTGTGCTAGATTTCAGGTGAACACTAAGGAATCTCACTACTCCGCTGCAAAGAGGATTTTGAGATACCTTAAAGGCACACCAAATCTTGGCTTATGGTACCCAAGAAGTAATGATTTTGAGCTAACAGGTTTTTCAGATGCTGATTTTGCAGGAAGCAAAGACGACAGGAAAAGTACTTCAGGAACGTGCCAATTCTTAGGGAAACGGCTTATCTCCTGGAGTAGCAAGAAACAGAATTGTGTTGCTATTTCAACCGCTGAATCGGAGTATATCTCCGCAGGCAGTTGTTGTGCAGAATTGCTGTGGATAAGAAACCAACTTGAAGACTACAACTTGAAGCTTAAGGGAATTCCTATGTACTCAACATGTGTTTAGAAGCATAGTTGGATCCTTGCTCTACCTTACTGCGAGTAGACCGGATATAATATTCTCAACATATGTTTGTGCTAGATTTCAGGTGAACACTAAGGAATCTCACTACTCCGCTGCAAAGAGGATTTTGAGATACCTTAAAGGCACACCAAATCTTGGCTTATGGTACCCAAGAAGTAATGATTTTGAGCTAACAGGTTTTTCAGATGCTGATTTTGCAGGAAGCAAAGACGACAGGAAAAGTACTTCAGGAACGTGCCAATTCTTAGGGAAACGGCTTATCTCCTGGAGTAGCAAGAAACAGAATTGTGTTGCTATTTCAACCGCTGAATCGGAGTATATCTCCGCAGGCAGTTGTTGTGCAGAATTGCTGTGGATAAGAAACCAACTTGAAGACTACAACTTGAAGCTTAAGGGAATTCCTATGTACTGTGATTCATCAAGCGCTATTGCAATTGCCAATAATCTGGTGTCTCACAGCAGGACAAAGCATATTGAGATCCGTTACCACTTCATCCGGGAGCATGTGGAGCACAAGGACATTGATCTTAGCTATGTCCCGACGGATCGGCAAATTGCAGACATTTTCACAAAGCCGCTCGACGAATCAAAGTTCAACTATTTCAAAATGGAGCTTGGCATGTTAAGCAAAGAATCTTAGAAACAAGCTCAGAAAATCAGAAAATTCCTTCTCCCAGAAGACAGAAATTTGAATAGTCGAATTTTTCAGAAGATATCATCGAATTGCATTCGACTATACCATTTAGTCGAATTCGGCGATTTCAATTAATCGAATTCGGCTAATCGAACCCCTTTAACCAAATTCGGAGAATCCTATTAATCGAATTCGAAATTCGACTAATCCCTATGGCCGAATGACTAATCTTCTGGAATTCAAATTTCCTTCTTATCATTTACCGGAATTCGAAGAGACACGATTCAAAATATCAGGTACGCGCTCTCTCTCCTAATTTCCAACTTTATATAAATGTTTCTTAAAAGAGAAATCCGAACGCATCGCACTCCCGAATTCGTCCGTCGCTTCACTTCCGACTCCGACCTTAGTTTGTGCGATTCCTCTGCCGATTCGTCTCCCTCAATCGATTCTTCTCCAAAATTCCGTTCGCAATGTCTAAGAAGCAGTCAAGCAAGTTGCTCTCCGGCAGTGAGCTCGTAAGAACTGGGTTCGACAGTTCGATGGATGAATTCCGCAATGTCGTTTTGGCGCTTGAAGTTGCAGGATTAGGTTTTATTCTAGAGCATCCTTGCAAGGTTCTTGAGAAGGAAGTGTTGAAGTTCTTCAAGCATGCAGAGCTTAGGAAGCAAGGGTCAGTAATCAAGAGCAAAATCGGTGATCTCTCAGTCAAGGTTTCTCCCTCCAGATTGACTAAGCTTCTCAAACTTCCAGTGGTAACCGAATCAGATGTTTTCTCTTCCAAGGACTTCAAGAAGGCATTGTCGTTTTGTGGATTGCCTAAAGGAACTAAATCCATCTATAGGAAGCACATGAATGAGGAATGGAAACTGCTCTCAGATATTATGGGGAAAGTTCTTTTGTGTAAAGTTGGCTCTCATGACTACATTTCAAATTATATGTTCATATTGCTCGGTTTAGTAATCTGCAGGACAAGGGTTGATTGGGGCAGCGTGTTGTTTGACAGAATTTCAGCTAGTCTGAACACTCCTAACTTTGGAAGAATCCTCTCTTTATATCTCAATCGCTTAGACAAAGTCAGATTCAGCATGAAGACAGGAACCCCTCTCCACCATTTCAAAAGAATAGATTCCTCCATGGTTGAAAGATGGTCCAGGAAAGTTGGTGAGACCAAGGTGCTGACTCCCGTTGTTTCAAAAGCTGAAAAGATCCTTTGTGATGAGTCTGAAAGGAGCTTCGACAGTAACTCTCCAGTCTCCTCTCCTGAAAAAGAAAGTGAAAAAGAATGTGAACCCTCCAAGGGGGAGTGTTCTAAGCTACCAGAATCAGGCAAACGAGATTCTCCTGTAGTTTCTCCAGCTCCATCTCCAAAGATTCCTACTCCTCACAGCTCTCCTTCCAAGGCAGATGACAACGTTGGTAGCAATGATGATAGTGATGGTAATGTTGAAGGGGGAGATGACCCTGATGCTGATACAGTGAAGATAGATAAATCAGCTAAGGGCAAAGATTCTCTTCCAGAAGATGAAATCCCTGCTCAGATTGAGGGGGAGAATGTCCATTCTGATCATTCTCATTCTGCAGCAGACAAGCAAGATAAGACAGAGCTAACTCCGCCTCCTGAAAATATTACAATCATTATTGAAGATGAGCATGAAGCAGGGCCTTCTGCCTCTACATCCAGGATGAAAGAAAATCAGTGCAACAACCCAAAATTCACAAAATTCAGATCACTGTTGAAGATAAGAGAAATGAAGGCTCCACCCCTCCGCCAGTTAAAAATGATGACACCCTCGATGCTCTTCAATTTTATCACTATATGAATGATGTTGATTCAAGTGATTTTCTGGTCGCTGAGGATGATTTTGGAATATCTTCTCGATTCCAAGCTCAACCTCCCTCTGCTGAAGACTCCATGATGATCAATTTGGAAGAACTTCTTGTAAAGCAGAAAAGATTCTTTGAATTTGCTCTCAGTCAGGTTTTTACGAAGACCGGAGCCATAGAGGGAATGGGCAATCATTTACACTCAGTAACTCACAGTTTAGACAAGGTCAAAGAAAAGCAAGACGAATATTTCTCGATGGGTGCCTCCACCCTAAAGCATGTAGTGGATGGATTACATAATATCAGTGATAATACTACAAAACTTTCTGAAAATCAGCAATATATTTTTGAGGATGCAGTGAAGGGAAGATCGGCCATTCAGAACTCTCTCCAAAGTGTAAAGCATGAAATTATCCAAACCCTGACTGAAGAAGTCAGAAAGGGGGAGGAAAGATTGCATGAAAGGATTCAAACGCAAATTTTTGATTTGAATAGAGAGATAGAAGGAAGGATTCAAGAGTCATATATGAATGTTCAATCCCAGCTTTTAGAAATTTCAAGAGGCATTGATGTCAAGTTTCAAGACTTATATGGTTATCTGCATCAAAATCAAATGTGGTTGCATAATGAATTGTCAAGAGGCTATGCCCATGGTTTCCAAGGGCCAGGCCAATCTTCTGCGCAGCCAGCATTTTCGTCTGAAGAATTCAATCCGGACATTCAATTTGCTGCTTCGTCTGAACCTTTTATTCCTCCTGAAGTTTATCATTGGTCAGACGTTGAAGAAGAAAACTCCAGGAAAAGAGCTAGAGTTGATCAAGGAGGATCAAGCTCAGGTGGTTTTATGCATGATGCTAGAAGGGCTGCAGGTCCCAGATTTCTAGAACCAAGAGCACCTCATCCCAGGAAGATTGTTGGAGAACTGTGGAGTCCGGAATCCAGGAATATTATTTTGGACATTTATAATCTTGTAATGAACTCTAATGAATCTGTTGACAATCACTATGATAAATATGAGATCCACAAATGGGAGATGGCTAGGCTCAAGAGAAGAATTCACTACAGGAACCATCAAGATGATGAAAAGCCTCCTTCTCCTCCTCCAAGATATTTTCCGAAGCCAAAAGCTTACTTTGTCAGACAATTGAAGAAGATTCAAAAGGGAAAGACGTAAGAGAAATGATGGATGCTTGATCACTAGACTCTATTTCTCTTTTAAGAACATTTATATATTGCTGTCAAATTAATTTTTGGTGGACTTAAGTTTTTGACGCTTTTATATTTCCACATAGTTTAGTTCTTTACTTGCTTACATTTATGATTCCATGTGCAACTCACCATAGTAGATAGGGTTCTGACTTCTGCAAATAGGGGGAGATTGTTGGGTATTGTACCCACAATAGCCCTGATTTGAAGAAGTCCCCTTCAAACTAAGACGAATTGTAATTGTATTTGATTATGCACTTTAGCTGTGATGTGACAGGTTATTCCACTCTAAGTACAAACCAATGTCAGGTTTCAATGAGTCGTCAAACACAGGCCTGTGCAATGTAATCCCTCATTGTATAGACCAAAGTGTTGGCTCATGTGAAATCTCTCTATTGGGATGTACTTCATTTACAAAGTGCTAGAGAAGAAGGACTGGAGCTGATGATGGAATCATTTGAGAAAGGAAAATAACTTAAGTAAAATTCGATTATATCATTTAGAACATATAGTCAAATTCGACTATATGGTTTGAATGGATATAACCGAATTCGGCTAATCCTTGTCCGAAAGGTTTATTTTTCTAAGTAAAAGAATAGTCGAATTCGATTAATGAAATTCGGTGAATCTGTTTAGTCGAATCCCTAGAACTGCCGAATTCGACAATATGGTTTAACCGAATAAATTCGGTTAATGCCATTCGGTTAATCCATTTAGCCGAATCGGTCTGCAGGTATTTTCCGGTTCAATTCGACGGCGTATTCATTATGGCATTCCCCATGTACAGTACACGTGGAGCTAGATCCCTAATTCGCGCTTATGACCGTTGGAAGAAGACCCTATAAATACCTAAGGATTATTTCTAAATAACCCCAATCGCGAATTGTGAAAAAAATCTCTCGCAAACTACGACTGACGGCCGACTATTCTTGCGCAACATTTCGTCTCCGTCAAAGCCAGCGATTCGTGACTCGTCTTCAGATGTTCAATCGTCAAGATCAAGATCTACTAATTAGCTCTCATCTTCTATTGATCAAGTCGATTCATGTTCTCAGATCTAGCTTCAAATCGTCCTCAAGATTTCTTCATTCTTCATTTTCAAAGAACTGAAGTTTATTGCTAAGAAGAAGAAATCTATCTCTCAAGATCTGAAGAAGAACTTCATCAGAAGTTTAATAAGATTGTTTTTCAATTTACTGTGTTGTTGTAAGAACCATTTTCTAAATCTTGTAGGAAGCTTGCTTCCAAGTTTTTGTGTAGATCCTTGTTTGAGGATCAAGTTGTAGGAGTTGTCTTACTCTGAGTTGTAGGAGTGGTGTACTCCGAGTTGTAGGACTTTTGACTCCGAGGTGTAAGATTATTTTTTAATCTGAGATTGGTGAAGTAGCCGAGTCTAGCCTCGAAGTGCTAGATAGGCGAGGCGGGAAAGAGGACTACCCACATCGGGGAACCTCTATAAAATCCTTGTGTCTGTGTTGTGCTTTATTGTGTGCATTTCTGTGTTATATTTTAATTCCGCGTAAAGACATAGAATCCACCTATTCACCCCCCTCTAGGTGATTTAGGCCGCAACTAGATACTTTCACCATCAATGAGCTTGAGATAAGAATTACTAAAGCTGAACTATCTTCAACTTTTAATCTGTCAGTTATGCCTGATGAAGATATTCTTATTGAGCCTAAAATAGCTGAGGTGTTGAAGACAATGGAATATACAAGAAGTAAACTATCTAACATGAAGAAGTAAGAAGTATTTGAGCAATTCCAGTTCCTTGATGACATATGTGGCAAGGTTCTGAAGTGCAAAGTGTCTGCTCATGATGTAAATCCTAGGGCACTGCTGCAAGTAATGGGAATTTTGATTTTGAAAAAGAAGATAGATTGGGGGGAGATATCTCATGAGATTAATCCAGACCAGATATAGGGGTCATGTGAAAATCTCTTATGGAATAATGTTGAACATGGTGCTGCAGTATTCCTTCTCAACAATGTGTTTATATAAGGGGGTTCACATTTCTCTAGTGAAGAGGTTGACCATTCAACTCTTTGGAAGATTGGCAAGGCAGATCAATATAAAAATTCCTCCTACTCAACCATGTGTGGTTACTTCATCTACTTCTCTTCCCACTGAAATCCATTCTCTACCTTCTCCTCCACTCTCCATGCATGAAGCTCTTATTCCTCCTGGGAACACCATATTTTCTTCTCCTACTTATGATGATATACCATTTATCTTGATTTTCATATTCATATTTCGCTTGCTTCTCCATCATCACCAAAGTCTCCTAATCATCTCTAAAGTCTCCTGATCATCATGATGTTCCTATTTCCACAATTTCTCCTCTTGACTCTTACACTATTAAGTCTACCTTTACATCCATTTCAGTAATGGTGAAAGCTGAGATTGCATAATTTTCACAATAATTCTCTGCTAAGTGTCTATCTCTTAACACTCAAATGACTTCTCTTTCAACTAATGTGGATACACATTCTCAACATACACCATCATCTCCTCTCGCTAGGAAGTTCTTGATTTCTATAGAAGATAAAATCAAGAAGTGGGGGAAAGTTTGCTCTTCTAGCATAATTCCTAATGATACCATTCACTCTTCTGATCATGGTGTTCCTGATGATGATATTCCAGATGAAAATGTTAAAGATAATATGGGGACAACTAACTTAGATGATGGTTTCCCACTTACTATACCTAATCCAACTATTCAAACTAATATTCATAGTGATGATAATATACACTTTCATTGATATTGTACTAAATAATGAGAATACGCCTTAATCTCAACAGGATGTATCTCTACAAGTTGATCGGGAAGAGTCACCAGCTGTTGCAGTAATAACCTTAGCCGATGTTGCTCTTTCATAAAAGTAGTCACGTTTCCAGGGGAGATTATGGGAACTTCTCAAATCATCTCTCCTGTCAAGTTTTATAGCAGAAAGTCTAGAGTAATTGCAATTTCTGAGTTTGGAACTTATAAGGATTGACTGATTAAAGAAGATGACTTCAATATTCCAAAAGCAAAAAGGTTTAAGACTCACAACAATCTACTAATCAGAACCTCACCATAGTTTTATTTAGGAACTGGTACACATCATGTTTCTCTTATTCTAGCACCTTCCTTTAAAGCTCTTAAGAAGTCAGCTGCTTAAATTAAAAAAGGTAATCTGAAGCTTCATAAAGGCAAACACATTATTGACTCTGATTTAGTAATCTCATTCATTGATAAGATAATTCATGAGCTCTGTAGAAAAAGACTAAAGTTTATCAGGGTTTTTGAGTCTGCTTTTGAAGACTGGAGGAGGTTGATATTTATGTCAACATCTCTAAAAGATAATCTAAGCAAAGAGCCAAGAATATTTTCTCAGTATTGTGTGAAGCTCAAGGAAAAACTACAATTTCACATATATGCTTTTCTTGATAAAAATCCTCTTAAAAATTCAAAGCTCAGATAAATTTCCTCTTGATCTTTGGGTTATCTCTCTTCTTTTATATGCTTAAATGTGAAGGTCTTATGATGAAAATATTTTAAGAAATAAAATAGGGGGTGTGCATATATCAATTTTTTATATCTATTATCTACGATTATTCTTGTATTCATCTCAAGTCTATGCTCTTTTCTTATTTTTAAAATCACTTAATTTGTAAAACCTAATATATCAAATAGGGGGAGATTGTTGGGGAAAATTCCTTTATGATTTGATATATCATGTTATTAAAGTGATATATGAAATTGCCCTTATATATAGATGTCATATTTTTCTTTAGTCTGAAGTTCAGAGAGATGCATGGTCAAGCAAAGAATTAGTACTCTCAAATAACTCAAAGTATGGCTAAGTAAAAGATCCTACTTTGAGAAGATGTCAACTTACATCGACAAGTATACACTTAAGATGTCGACGTACATTGAGAAGTATGCAAGAAGATGTCGGCATACATCAAGAAGCTTACTTTGTGTTTTGACTAATAGTCAATATATGAAGACTGACAGTTATACTTCTATGTGCCAGGATCTCTTTAAGGAGAAGATAGATCATAAGTATAAATGCATACTTTGAGATATCCTTAATGTGTATATATATGTATATATATACATATATATACGAGTGACGGTGCACGGGGCCTCCCGTGCCCCGCGCGATAGTTCCCTACCGGCGACGGCGGGCTTCGCCCGCACCCCTCGTGCCCCGCGTGACATTTTCGACCGGCGAAGGCAGGCTTCGCCCGCACCCGGCATGCTTCGCCTGCACCCGGCAAGCTCCACCCGCCCCCGACAAGCAAAAGACGGGTTGCACCCGTATAAAGGCGCCCGCAGCATATACATATTAGTACTCAAAATGACCGTAAAAAATATATAAATCAATTGATAAAAAATTGTAAACTTTAATTTCTTCTCTCCCTATATAACTTCACATTTATTTGATAAACTTTAATTTCTTCTCTCTCCTATTTTTCTTTCTCTTTCTCCCGCCCTCTCTCTCTCTCTCTCTCCCTCTCTCTCCCTCTCTCTCTCTCTCTCGATCCTTCAGCACCGCACTCTCTCCCTCTCTCTCTCTCATCATTATTCGCCGCCCTCTCTGTCCCCTCTGTCCTCTCTCTCTCCCTCTAATATATATAATATTATCTCCTAAAGCCTTCGCCGCCCTCTCTTCTCTCTCTCTCGCTCTACCTCTCTCTTTTTCTCTGCGTCCTTCACCTGCTGTAGCTCTAAGAGACCTAGAGATTTGCAGTTTTTTAATCAGAAAAAATGGACGGCTGATGAAATATGAAGTCAGATCCGACTGCCACCATCTCTTCAATGGATTTATAATTCATGGCAAAATTATTTCCTTTATAGCGGTATATATATGCATATATATATTGTTGGAACCGTGACTCGGCCCAACGAGAAGTTTGCACCCCAAAGAGGAGACAACTTGCACTTACTCGGCCCGTGAAGAACTTGACCAGAAACTCAGAACTAAGCACTGACCCTTGGCTCCAGCACTGAGGTCCCACCACACACCCAGAAGATCTTCCACTCTTGTACACGACTATATTGGGCTCGTCTCGCCTGTCGCGCGCTCGCTTCACCTATAGTGTGCTTGCTTTGCTGCGTTGCTATGAGCGGGTGAGGAAAAGGGCCCGGCTCGAGGATCGAGGCATATAGAAATGAAATTCTGCTAACCGCACATTCGTCGCTTCGATTCCTTCCCGCCATTTCCATTTTCCTATAAATAGGTCCCGTCCCCATACCCAACAACTGCATTTATCGCTTTAGTCTTCTGCTTCCTTTGCTTTTGAGACCTCACACCTCTGTTCTCGCGCTCGCGCTCGTTTCTTCAGCTCTCTCCAATGCCTATCAGGTGGGTGGTGACGGTGGTGACGGTGGCAATGTCGAAGGCTAAGCGATGTGCGCTTGGACTTTCTTTGACCACTCTTTCTTGTTGCACGCTCTCCGAGAGCGAGTACCATGTAGTGGTAGCACACTACATCTCGCTCGGATACTCCGCTCGCCAGCCAACGAAGATAGAGGCCATCAACCACCTCTCGCCTGAGGAGCTTGCCATCTCCGCAGCCCACTTCAACATCGGCCTACGGCTGCCCCTATGGACAGAGGTTCACCAGGTACTGATGTGCTTCGGCGTGATACCGGGCTAGCTGACCCCCAACTACATCATTGTCGTAGTTGCCTTCTCCTGCTTCCTGAGGGAAGAGCAAATCGAGTTCAGCCTGCCAGTCTTCCGCAAGTTATTCTCCTTCAGGGCGTATAAGGACGGTATCACCTACTTCGCAAGCCAGCACGCCAAGGTTAGCGAGACGGTCAATAAGAGCCATCATTGGCTCCATAAGTTTGTTTTTGTCATGGGGCCCTTCGGCAACATCCACATCTCGCCTATCCAGCATGACGAGGCGACCTACCGCCCTCCCACACTCGGTGGTCACGATGTCAAGCTCTTCAAGTTCTTTGCGGGGAAGAAATTCGAGGCCGCATATCTTTAGCAAACCGTTGATTTGCTTCTCCCCATGCTACCTGGGTCAGGTACTAGTCGTGTTCGCCTCCGCCTTCATATTATGTCTTCTTATTCTGTTAGGTAACCCATGATCATTATGAGTCATTCACAGGAGAGCGGGACCTTCCACTCCACCCCCATACGTGAGTGTCAGGACTATCCTCCCTGGCCTCGCGCTTGCTAACGCGGCCGCAGCCACTTGCGGGGACACTCCTAGCACTTCTGGCCTTCTAGAAAGAAGCGACCTGAACCTGCGAGCCGCGGGACGCTTTCCTCGTAGCAGGTGCCTAAAAAGAAGAAACCCTCAACCCCGGGTTTGGTAAAGTAGGTCCTTGGGGATCTGTCAGGAGCAAACCCATCAGCGAGCCTGCCCGTAGATAAAAGGACCGGTGAGGGTGTTGGAGAGTTTGTCAGTGCATCGGGCTTGCCATGCCGGCGAGCCATCAAAACTTTGGTCTCGACGCGAAGCACTGAGACGAGGTCGGCGAGCCCCTGCTGCGCTGGGATCAGGAGGCCAATTGGACCTCTGTGTCAACCCTCCTCCCCTTCTGGCTAGAGCAGGAGACCATCGGCATCCAGGCCTACGCCTTCTCCTTCGGGGTTTATGGGCGGGAGGACGTCGCGGACTTCGACGACTTGACTACCCGGTTGCTCACCCATGAGAGCATGCAAGCCCAACTCCGCGCTCTGGAGCTCGCGCATATGACGGGTCATCGTTGCTTCCAGCTGGAATGACATTCTGAAGAGCTCAAACGCGAGCTAATGGATGCTACATACGGGGTCGCGAGTCTCAAAGAATAGTTGAATATTTCCGACGGCCTCCTCGCCAATCTTCATGGTGGGATGGTAAGTTGTTGAAGAACTCGCCTCTCTTCATCGCTGCTATTTCTTTTGTCTAACTCAATTTAAATCTCGCAGGACACCGAGGCTGCCAATCAGCTTCTCGCCCGCACCTCCGACTTGGAGAAGGAAAATCTTGTGTTGAAGGCCCAGAATAGCGAGCTAACTCGGGTTGTCCATCCTCCACCTCCTTGCAGCGACAAGCCTGAGTCATACTCGCAGCGCGAGCTAGAGGAGATGATGCAAAAGAATGCGATCGCGATGGAGAAGCACATCTTCCGAACCATGCAAGAGTCAGGATTTTTGACCAATGAGGCGGCACAGCTGACCGTCAAGTAGGTGGTTTCGGAGTTGTTCCTTCTGCTCCCCGAGTCTGACGAAGCCTCTCCCGATGGACAGAGCGAACGATCCAAGTACCAACCCTAGGACTTGCATACTTTTAAAACTTGTATTTTTTTTATTTTTGGCTGGTGCGAGATCACCGCAACCCTTGTAATAGAACATATTTTGATGAAATGAAACTTTCACTTAGCTCTTTTTTTTCTTTTGTCATATATATTCGCCTAACGTAGTGTACTCGTGCACCTTTCACACTTTGGTACTCGCGCACCTTTCTCTTTTGTCATTTATATTCGCCTCAACGTAGTGTACTCGTGCACTTTTCACAATTTGGTACTCGCGCACCTTTCACACGGTACTCGCGCACCTTTCACACGGTACTCGCGCACCTTTCACACGGTACTCGCGCACTTTTCACACGGTACTCGCGCACCTTTCACATGGTACTCGCGCATCTTTAACATGGTACTCGCGCACCTTTCACACGGTGGTACTCGCAGAACATGCGCTCCAGGCTCATGTATGCTTTTTGACCTCATTCACCTCCATGAACCCTAGGCTCTCTTTATCCTAAGATGTCGCGAGAGGCGCTTCACCTACGCCACCTCACATGTGTTCTTTTACTTGGTCTATTTCTCTCGATTGTTCCATTTGTGCATTTGGATCCGTGGACCCCGGGCTCGCCCATCTGTATATGTTGCGTTGCCAAGGCCTTGCGAGCGGAACCCTACCCTGCGGGGGACGTCATATCCCACGGTTCTGCGAGCATCCGTGGGGTGATCCCCCTGTCTCCTTTCCACTCTAAGCGATCTGCCGACCATAGTGGATAGGTGGGTCCTGGTAGTGGGACCTCCCTGAGGTTAACTTTTTGCCCCTTCCTGGCAGCCTCTCCATGAGATCGACCTTACCCACCGGCTAATGAGAGCCCGGCAGCGGAATCATCCAGGGCAATCCAACATAACCTTTCCCTTGCTAGCATCTCCGCGACATCAACCTGACCCTTCGGCTAGTGAGAGCCCAACAGCAGAATCATCCGGGGTAATCCAGGATAACCTTTCCTTTGCCAGCCTCTCTACGAGATCAACCTGACCAACCGACTAGTGAGAGCCCGACAACGGAATCATCTAGGGCAATCCAGTATAACCTTTCCCTTGTGAACCTCTTCGCGAGATCAACCTGACCCACTGGCTAGTGAGAGCCCACCAGCGTAATCATCTGGTGCATTCCAGCATAACCTTTCCCTTGTCATCCTCTCCGTGAGATCAACCTGACACATCAGCTAGTGAGAGCCTGACAGTGGAATCATTCGGGGCAATCCAGCATAACCTTTCCCTTGACAGCCTCTCCGCGAGATCAACCTGACCAATCGGCTAGTGAGAGCCCGACAACGGAATTATCCGGGGCAATTCAACATAACTTTTCCCTTGCCAGACTCTCCGTGAGATCAAGCTGACCCACTGGCTAGTGAGAGCCCGGCAGCGGAATCATCCTGGGCAATCCAGCATCCATACACATCATAAAGACCTATAGTAGAAGAGTCGTGATTAACAATATCAATTCATATCAACATATTACAGAACAATAGTTCAAGGGTAGAAATGTTTCAAATCGTCTCTGCTCCAAGTTTGGTTGAGGGGTATCCCTTCAACATCCTGGAAGTGGTACCCCCCTCCCCCCCCCCCCCCCCCCCCCCCCCCCCCCCCGACTTAAGTGCTTCCTCTATAATGTAAGGACCTCCCCAGTTGGGATTGAGCTTTCCGACCACGGCTCCCCTTCCAGCCGTGTCAACCTTCTTCAGGACCAAATCCCCCTTCTCGAACTGCTTTACTTGGATGTGCTTGTCAAAGTATCGAGCCATCCATCACTTGACCTATTCTTGTTGAATGGTTGCCAGGTCTCGGAGCTCTTCTACCAGGTCCATCGATAGTCTTTGCTCTTTCTCGTTCTCCACTCATCATTCCTCGTTCCCTTCACCTGCCGCAACCACCCTGGGTGTCTTTACCTCGAACTCAATTGGGAGCATGGCCTCGGATCCGTGGGAAAGCATGAATGAGGTTTCTCCCGTGGCTGTATTTGGTGTAGTCCTCAAGGCCCAAAGGACTGAGGAGAGCGGCTCTACCCAGTTACCCTCAGGTTCTTGACATTCTTTTTTAGCAAGTTTATAATTATCTTGTTTGCCGCCTCAACCTGCCCATTACTCCTAAAGTGGTGGACCGATGCAAAGCGAAGATCTATACCTAGTTGGTCACAGAAGCTGACGAACTTATTGTTATTAAATTGTGGCCCTGATGATTTGGTAGGATCGTTTCTTTTTTCTTTATTTTGGTTAACCTTTATATGACGAGATTAGATTTAGACGGATGTTTTCGAAGAGTCTCGCAAGTACTCCTACTTTGAGAAATTAACCGTTATCCTATTGAAAGATAGAAGTAACGGTCTTTTTCTGCTTTCAAAATATTGACGATTACGCATCGGCTACAACGCCGAATTCTATTGATTTTTAAAATAGAAAAGGAGAGTTTTGCACTAATTTGGTTTGAACAGTTTTTGTTTAAATTTTAATCCGAACTAATCATATAATAAAGGCAAGCATACCTTATCGTGAGTAATACCGGATATTTTGCTTTAGAAAATATCGAGGTCGTATATTTCCGCAGATCGTGTTGATTATGCTACTTTGAGGAACGAACTATTATTTTATCGAAATAAGTTTTTAATGTGGAATTTTACAAGAAAACGATAGTAAGCGAATAACTAGAGTTCTAAACGATGATAATAATAGCGCCCGATGTTGAATTACCTTGAGACGAAAATAGTCTTTTTTTGAAATAAAAGTGATGACTTTTCAAAACATTAAAACGGCTTGGCCGTGGAGGTTCCATAATTATGAATGCTCCTCTCTCGAGGGTACGCCCACCTGAGATTATGAATTTTTGACCTTCGAATATTCTTAATACTCGCTTTATGTTGTGAACCCCGCTATTGAGTTTTTACTTCCAATTCGGGAGACTTACCTCATCCTCTCTCGAGGGTAGAGCGCACTTCTCTGTACCCGTGAGCGATCAGTCCGTACGCACGAGCCTCTCGGCTAACTAGTGTACGGAGACGGAAATGAAAACCACACATCGATTATGTGGCTTCACTCAACGTTATTCTCAGATAAACCTTAAGCGTTAATTATTTTAGAAAGAGATGTTTTATTTTTTAGAAAAACTATTTTTGTGTCCCAATGCTCTTCGACATCGTGCGCTAAAGGAAATTAGTCACTCATCGGAATGGAGACGGCATTAATAGTTGGAAAATAAATGTTTAATTATTTAAGCGGATATAAGCGGATAAAAAGAGAAATGAAAAGACTTATAAAAAAGCAGTAATAATATCCGTCTCAACCGTCTTAAACAAGCACTAAAGAAAATTAGCCTTTTATTCAAGATTGGGGTGGTATAGAAATGAAAAGACTTATAAAGGTGCAGAAATAATATCCGTCCCAACCGACTAAAATAAGTGTTAAAGGAAATTAGCCTCTTATTCAAGATGGGGGTGGTATATAGCAGTTATATAAGAACTGAAATAAAGCTAAGTTACAAAAAAGAAAAACACTATCTCATAAACTCACGCACTCTACTTGTAATAAAAAGACTGAATCGAAAGAAAGTGTTTAAACGAAAGCGATAAATAAAGCGTTAAAGAAAGCGATAAACTATTTTTATGAAAGCAATAAACTAAGTTATGAAAGCAATAAACTAAGTTATGAAAGCAATAAAACTATTCTCATACACGCACACACTAACATAAATAAAAAAGAAGATGATCCAAATGAGAAAATAACATTTTATTTCTAAAAGGCAAAAATTACAAACGAACATAAACTTAATTGCATAAAGAAAGCTCACAATCACTCAAAATAACTCAAAATAACATTACAACACTCAAAATTTGGATGGGAAATGCTTCAGCCGAGCCCCTCTATTTATAGGAAAATTTTCATTTTTACACGCCCTAGGTCACGGGCGTGACTTGGATGTCACGGTCATGACTTAGGGCGTGACATTTGCGCGTGCTTTAGGGGTCGCATCCGCCGTCTTCTAGAAGGTCTGGCGGTCATGCATGGCTGCACACGGGCATGACCTACAGTGTCACGGTCGTGACAGTGGGCGGCAGTTTATCAGCAGCATGGGCGTGACTTTGGGGCTGGCGGTAGATTCGTCGAACGCTTGGATAGAGAGTTCGCCGAACGCAGCTCAGGTTTCGTCGAACGCAGCTCAATTTCGTCGAACGCAGGGCAGAGCGCTTTCGTCGAATGCAGGGCAGAGCGCTTTCGTCGAGCGCAGGGTGCCGTTCGTCGAACGCTGGACGCTGAGAGGGATTCATTGAATGCAGGGCTCCATTCGTCGAACGCTGGACGCTGAGCGGGATTCGTCGAACGCATGGCTCCGTTCGTCGAACACTGAGAGGGAGAGAGTTCGTCGAACGCAGCTCGAATTCGTCGAACGCAGGGCAGAGAGCGTTCGTCGAGCGCAAATTGAGAAGTTTGGCGTTTTAAAATTACACGCCCTTGGGTCACGGGCGTGACTCAGTGGCGTGACTTGACAAAAATTACCAAAATCTGCAAAAACAAAAATAAAACTAAGTTAGCAAGGAAATAATGAAAAAAGCAATTCATTTATTAATTTTCATAGAAAATTTACAATATTAATTAAAATTATACTAATAATTATACTAAAAATACATATATTTTACTATTCATCAAATACCCCCATACTTAATCTTTTGCTATTCCAAAGCAAAAGTAAGAGAGATCTATACGGGATTAACATAAGTTCTAATTTTTAGCTATCGTTTTATTTTAATCATAAGAGACTGAAAAATAAAAATTCGGAGTAATAAGTGTTAAGTCCTAAATTATGCAAATGATTTAAGTAGAAAGAAATGTCCTAGCCAAAAGACTTCTTAATTAACCAAATTGCAAACGAAATTGCAATCATTAGTAAACGAGATTAGATCAAAATTATAATAACTTTTGTTTAAAGAAATGTGAAGGAAATATGCATTTTACTAATTATGCTATCAAAGGATTTTTTGAATTAAGGCCAGAAACAATAAATCGGCTAAGGGAAAGGGGGTAAAAAGCTATGGCAAAAGAAGAGTAACTTGAATTAGGAGTGGTGGTTTGTATCTTTCCACCTTTCCTTTTTAGTTTTCTTTGGTGCTCACTGTGATATACGGGGGAAAACTGTTTGTTTTTTCTTTTGCTTTAATAACCCAATGCTTATGTTTACGGAACGAAATCTTATTCCCATTGACATAAGATCATTTAAAATTTTATCGGGTGCCTATATTTACGGAATGCAGTCTTATTCCCATTGACATAAGATCTTTTCTTCTTTTATTTTTCTTGTCATGCATACAAAGGGGTTTGCGAGAAAAAATTCTTAGAAATAATAAAAAAAAGGTTTGAGAGCAACCTTGGTAATTTGAAAATTCCTAGATTCCTAGAGACATAAAGTAGGGATAATTGGGGTCTAAAGTTGTTTTTCCAACATAATACACATGTCTCTATTTTGGCTAGTAGAAGTAGTGCTTGAAAACAAAGCCTCTATTTAAATTAAAAACACAAGATATTCTTTAAAACTTAACCCTGAACGTTTATATCTATCGATCTTAGATAAACGAACGAATAATAAAACTAGCGATTATGAAAATCCACAAACATATACTCTCGAAACTAGATGCTTTTAAGAATAAAAGTAAAGTAGGGTTTATTATTATTTTTTTTATTTTTGTTTGTTTTTCAACTACTATATAGTTATAAATATATATATATTTAACTTTTTTTTTTTTTGAAAAGTTTTGGGGTTTTGCAAAAAAATTTTGGATTTTAGTATTTTTTTTGTACTATGACAAAGTAAAAAAAGTAAAAACATGTTTGTTTGATTATTTGTGGTTTTAAACATTTTTTTTGTATTATGACAGTTATAAAAAGAGAAAAACATGTTTTTTTTTATTTTTTGTGGTTTTAAACTTTTTTTTTCTTTTTCAAGCTTATATTTACAAAAGTAGGCAAGATGAAATAAAGCATTTTTTTGAAGAAATTGTTTGTTTAAATGAAAATGGTAAAACACCCTCATACTTAAAATCCAACATTGTCCCCAATGTTGTAATGTAAGTATGAAGATGAGAAATAAGAAAAGATGCAGTATGTATAAAAAGATAGAGAGAGCAAAAAGCTTCCCTGAACGAAACTGGCGGGATCAAACGAAACCCTGCAAAAACATATAAAAGAACAAAACATAATAAAATATTAGATAAATATGGGGTGCCTCCCACGAGCGCTTTGTTTACCGTTGCGTAGCTTGACTAAACTAAAGTACTGGGATCATCGTTTGATAGGGAGTGCTATAGTGAGGGATTAACGTGCAGAGTAACTTCGTCATCTCCCACCCGAAGGAGGAGGAGACCAGTACTGACATCTATTAGCGCACGGGAGGTGGCGAGGAAGGGGCAACCGAGGATGATAGGCACCTTAGCATCTTCCTTGATGTCCAGGATGATGAAATCTACCAGGAAGATAAACTTGTCCACCTGGACCAGAACATCCTCCACTACCCCTATAGGGTACGTTATCGAGTTATCCATAAGCTGGATACTCATCTTTGTCGGGCTTGGGACGCCCAAGGCGAGTTGTTTAAAAAGAGAAAAAGGCATCAGATTGATGTTGGCGCCCAAGTCCACTAGAGCATACTTCAATAACATATTGTCGAAGAGGCACGGGATGGAGAACCGTCCCAGGTCGTTTAATTTTGGCGGCAATTTGTTAAGGAAAACAGCCGAGCAGTCCGCGTTAAGGGAAACGCGAGAAACATCGTCGAGTTTCTTTTTGTCAAAAATCAACCCTTTAAGATATTTCGCGTATTTTGGCATTTGGGAGAGTGCCTCGCAGAAGGAAACGTTTATTAAAATTTGTTTAATAATTTGTAAGAATTTTTGATATTGCTCGTCTTTCCGCTCGTTGTTTATTTTTGAGGGAAAAGGAAGAGGCGAGCAAGAAACGTTCGGCACGATCGGAAGACTCGGTGATTTATCTATCGAAGGAGAGAGTGTAGTGGTCGGTGTCGAAACATGTACCTTTGGCTCAACCCATTTTGGGGAGGTTACCTCCTTTCCACTGCGAAGATTTATGGCGTTGGCAGTTTCTCGGGGATTTGGCTCCGTGTTCCCTGGAAGATCTCCATATGGCCGCTCGGAGACCATCGATCTTTGCCAACTGTCCCATCTGATTTTCCAAGTTCTTAATCGATCCGGTAATATTCCTGATATTTGACTCGGTGGACGCAACGTATTTAACAAAAATATCTTCGAGCGGAGAAGATTTTGGAGGTGGAGGCTGAAATCCATGTGGAAATCCTTGCGGGTTCACATTTGGGGGCCTCTGAGCATTATTAGGATTGCTCCAGGAAAACTTTGGGTGGTTCCTCCAACCCGGATTATAATTATTACTATACGGATTGTTATTAGGGTTGAAGGGGGGCCTAATTGGGTTGCCTAGGTAATCTACAATTTCTTCGACAAAATTATTATTATTATTATTAATAGGAGCCCAAGCGGGAGTGGAGGAGGAAGCAGTCATCTCCTCCACTTGCTTACTTAACCTTTCGACTTGAAAGGCTAAGTGAGAAGTGGCATCCACTTTATATATCCCAGTTGGTTTAGTAGGGTGTGATCTAGGCGCATTCCATTGATAGGCGTTCATGGCCATTTCCTCGAACAGAGCTTGAGCGGCCTCCAGGTTTTGTTGTTTAATGTTCCCTCGGCAGCTGCATCGATCATCTGTCGCGTGGAAAAATTTAGGCCATTATAAAACGTCTGGACCTGTAGTCAGGACGGCAGCGCATGATGAGGACATCAACGTAGGAACTCTTTAAAACGCTCCCAAGTCTCATAGAGAGACTCATAATCGTATTGAATGAAAGAGGTGATATGGGTACGTAACTTAACGGTTTTTGACAGGGGGAAATATTTAGTTAAAAAGTGTTCCGTCAATTGGGCCCACGTGGTTATGGATCCTCTGGGAAGAGAAGTTAACCACGCTTTTGCCTTCGTCCGCAGCGAAAATGGAAATAAGCGTAAACGAATGGCCTCGTCAGTAACACCATTAATTTTAAAGGTATCACATATTTCTAAAAAGTTTGAAATATGTAAGTTTGGATACTCATCTGGCAAACCGTCAAATTGGACTGACTGTTGTACCATTTGAATGATGCTAGATTTTATTTCAAAATTATTATTAGCCACTGTTGGGCACGATATGCTCGATCCGGTATCTTCCAGATTTGTCCTGGCATAATATGCCATGGTCCGTGGCGGGGCCACATCTGAAATTTGATCGGCCTTAGGTTCAGTGTAAGTATCTCCGACTGACTCTTCGGGAAATTCGAGTAAGTTTTGATCACGAAGTCAGAGGCGCTCGTGAAGAGTGCACTCGATTTCGGGGTCAAAAGGAATATTCTAATCGTCCGAGGAGTTTCCTCGGGTCATATACTAATAATAAAAATGGTATTTTTTTGGCTTTTTGTAATAATTTTCTTTATTTTTTTTATTTTTTTGAAGATATTTTTAATATATATGATAAAAGTAATAGTAATTCCTTGTTTCAAATAACAACACTAATTGTCCCCGGCAACGGCGCCAAAAACTTGATGATTTGGTCGGATCGTTTCTTTTTTTCTTTGTTTTGGTTAACCTTTATATGACGAGTTTAGAATTCGAAGGATGTTTTCGAAGAGTCTTGCAAGTACTCCTACTTTGAGAAATTAACCATTATCTTATCGAAAGATAGAAGTAACGGTCTTTTTCTGCTTTCGAAATATTGACGATTACGCCTCGGCTACAACGCCGAATTTTATTGATTTTTAAAATAGAAAATGAGAGTTTTGCACTAATTTGGTTTGAACAGTTTTTGTTTAAATTTTAATCCGAACTAATCATATAATAAAGGCAAGTATACCTTATCGTGAGTAATACATGATATTTTATTTTAGAAAATATCGAGGTCGTATATTTCTGCGGATCGTGTTGATTATGCTACTTTGAGGAACGAACTATTATTTTATCAGAATAAGTTTTTAATGTGGATTTTTAAAATAAAACGATAGTAAGCGAATAACTAGAGTTCTAAACGATGATAATAATAGCGCCCGATGTTGAATTACCTTGAGACGAAAATAGTCTTTTTTTGAAATAAAAGTGATGGCTTTTCAAAACATTAAAACGGCTTGGCCGTGGAGGTTCCATAATTATGAACGCTCCTCTCTCGAGGGTACACCCACCTGAGATTATGAATTTTCGACCATCGAATCTTCTTAATACTCGTTTTATGTTGTGAACCCCGCTATTGGGTTTTTACTTCCAATTAGGGAGACTTACCTCATCCTCTCTCGAGGGTAGAGCGCACTTCTCTTTACCCGTGAGCGATCAGTCCGTACGCACGAGCCTCTCGGCTAACTAGTGTACAGAGACGGAAATGAAAACCACACATCGATTATGTGGCTTCACTCAACGTTATTCTCGGGTAAATCTTAAGCGTTAATTATTATAGAAATAGATGTTTTATTTTTTAGAAAAACTATTTTTGTGTCCCAATGCTCTTCGACATTGTGCGCTGAAAGAAATTAGTCACTCATCGGAATGGAGACGACATTAATAGTTGGAAAATACGTGTTTAATTATTTAAGCGGATAAAAAGAGAAATGAAAAGACTTATATAAAAGCAGTAATAGTATCCGTCCCAACGTCTTAAACAAGCGCTAAAGGAAATTAGCCTCTTATTCAAGATGGGGGTGGTATAGAAATGAAAAGACTTATAAAGGTGCAGAAATAATATCCATCCCAACCGACTTAAATAAGTGCTAAAGGAAATTAGCCTCTTATTCAAGATGTGGGTGGTATATAGCAGTTATATAAGGACTGAAATAAAGCTAAGTTACAAAAAAGAAAAACACTATCTCATAAACTCACGCACTCTACTTGTAATAAAAAGACTGAATCGAAAGAAAGCGTTTAAACGAAAGCGATAAATAAAGCGTTAAAGAAAGCGATAAACAATTTTTATGAAACCAATAAACTAAGTTATGAAAGCAATAAACTAAGTTATGAAAGCAATAAAACTATTCTCATACACACACACACACACACTAACATAAATAAAAAAGAAGATGATTCAAATGAGAAAATAACATTTTATTTCTAAAATGCGAAAATTACAAACGAACATAAACTTAATTGCATAAAGAAAACTCACAATCACTCAAAAGAACTCAAAATAACATTACAACACTCAAAATTTGGATGGGAAATGCTTCAGTTGAGCCCCTCTATTTATAGTTTTCATTTTTACACGCCCTAGGTCACGGTCGTGAATTGGATGTCACGGCCGTGACTTAGGGTGTGACATTTGCGCATGCTATAGGGGTCGCATCCGCCATCTTCTGGAAGGTCTGGCCGTCAAGCATGGCTGCACACGGGCGTGACCTACAGTGTCACGGCCGTGACAGTGGGCGGCAGTTTATCAGCAGCATGGGCGTGACTTTGGGGCTGGCGGTAGATTCGTCAAACTCTTGGATAGAGAGTTCGCCGAACGCAACTCAGGTTTCGTCAAACGCAGCTCGATTTCGTCGAACGCGGGGCAGAGCGCTTTCGTCGAATGCAGGGCAGAGCGCTTTCGTCGAACGCAGGGTGCCGTTCGTCGAACGCTGGACGCTGAGAGGGATTCATTGAATGCAGGGCTCTGTTCGTCGAACGCTGGATACTGAGAGGGATTCGTCGAACGCTGAGACGGAGAGAGTTCATCGAACGCAGCTCAAATTCGTCGAACTCAGGGCAGAGAGCGTTCGTCGAGCGCAGATTGAGAAGTTTGGTGTTTTAAAATTACACGCCCTTGGGTCACGGGCGTGACATGTTGTCACGGGCGTGACTCAGTGGCGTGACTTGACAAAAATTGTCAAAATCTGCAAAAAACAAAAATAAAACTAAGTTAGTAAGGAAATAATGAAAAGAAGCAATTTATTTATTAATTTACATAGAAAAATTACAATATTAATTAAAATTATACTAATAATTATACTAAAAATACATATATTTTACTATTCATCAGGCCCATTGTCTGTGACGATGGCTAACGAGAGCCCATGTCGACAAACTATTTCTCCCCTTACAAAATTTCTTACAACTTGAGATGTTACCTTAGCCAGTGCCTTCACCTCCAGCCACTTGGAGAAGTAATCTATCATAACCATCAGGAACTTTCTTTGTCCACTAGCTTGGGGAAAAGGGTCTACCAAGTCCAGCCCCCATATCTGAATGGCCATGGGATTGTGATGGTCTAGAGCCTCTGGGCTGGTAGGAATTGGAGAGGAGCATTGTAAGACTCCAGTGTCCAAGTGCAAAGAGTTCAAGAAGTTCTAAGCTAAAGATCTAGCGTCAGTGCTAGGCTAGCATCGGTGGTAGCTCATATCGTCGAAATGTTGCGTATCATCGAAGGGACTTGTTCGAATCATCGAAAGCATCAAGACGAATCGTCGAGTGCAAGCGCCAGTGGTAGTGCTAGCACCGTCGGTAGCTCTTTCGATGAATTTATGTCCCGACGAATGTATTCCGACGAATCATGTCGAGCACTCGTGAATTCGATCCGTTGAGAGCTAGCGTAGGCGGTAGCGCTAGCGGTAGCGTTCTCGACAAATCCTAAAGCGGCTGTAGATATGTTCGGTCGTACCGCCTGGGCTAGCGCCTGCGTTAGTAGGAAGTGTCGGCGGTAGCGGTTTATTTATAAAGCCTTTTGAAATAGCACAGTGTGCCCCTGAGATATACTCTAGAGGGGGTGAATAGAGATTTAAAAATATTTCTATCCTATTTGTGCAAATACAATAAAAATACTAAGTGTTATGCTCTACAATTCCACACACATAATAAAACACAGGTTGTTTAAGTAAAGCAAGAAAAGCAGTAATAGAAAAAGTTAACTATATGGGACAGCACAAAAAATAAGCAACTAGAAGACACAAAGATTTTATAGAGGTTCCACAAAATGTGGGTAGTCCTCTCTTCTACCACCTGCTAGGAATGCACCACCTGTGTTTGAGTCTTTTGACAAGGAGACACTTAGAACCACTGATCTTTTGATAAGGAGATCATGAACCAACCAGATCTTTTGATAAGGAGATCTTGAACCAACCAGATCTTTTGATAAGGAGATCTTGAACCAATGAATCCTTTAGAAGAGGGATTCTTAAAACTCTTTTACAGTTGGGAATGAGAAGGAGAAAAAAGAAGGGGGGAGAAAGAAGAATTCTGTTCTCCGAATTCTTATGAAGCCTGTCTCAAGAACAACTTCTATTTTCTTCTGCTAGATCTGCTGATGATGAACTCCTGCTTATGATTGAGATGATTTGCAAGAGCTATGATTGTCAGATCTTTCCTCTTCCTTCTGATTGAACTTTGGCTGCTATGTAATATTGATGATGAGCAGCCTTCTGTTGTTCTGTTCTAAGAGAGGAAGAGCAGAGCTTGTTTCTTCACTGTGTTTTCTCTATCAGGATTCCTGGGGGAAGAAGAAGAAGAAGAGGAAACCCTAATTCAAAAACTTTAGTAGATTGTGATGAATACTCTATGTTTCTCTTTCTGTTGCTCCCTTATATTGTCCCTCTTTAATTTTGAATTGATTTCCTTTTCTGGTAGGTTCTGAAAAGGTATTTTGCACTGGACAATTTCTCTTCCTTTCCTTCTTTAATTCACGACCCGTCCACCAACTGTAAGCTTGTTTCCAAGAAAGCTTTTTTGTCCTCCTTTAATTCTTCTTTCTATTTTAGGCAATTAATGAGCCGTTGGAGAACGGTCTTCAGTATTGTGGGCCATGAGAGAGGGCCCAAAATGACAGCTGAAAAGGTTTCCTTTTCATACTATACTCGATGTAATGTCGAGTTCTCTTCCTCTCTTATTGTCGCACCTTCGAGTTCATATAAGAGCGACTTCGAATTCATCCTTGTTCTGATTGGACTCTGCTAGTCGATGTTGCGTTGATACCTTATCGACGTAACCATCGAGTTGATGGCTTGACTCTGAATTCCATTATCTGCGTCGAAATGAAGTCGATGTTGCATCGACTTTAGATGGCTTTGACAGATACTTCGTTCTGCGCTGAGTTGAAGTAGAAGCTGCGTCGACTTCTCAAGGTACTTCAACAGGTCCATGACCACTACGTCGATATCTATTCGACGTAACGTCGACATGAATTACTTCGACATAAGGGTTGGACCACTTGGACTTCTAGTCAGAGTAGCGTTGACATTAACTCGATGTTGCATCGATTTCTATTCGACGCAACTGTTAACTCTACCCAAATTTTGCTTCTCTTGATATGGTCTTGACACCCTAGGTTGAGTGTGACATCCTAAGACATCTAATGACCAAATTACGCTCACTATACAATGGGTAATTCAACCTAAGGGATAAAATTACTTTGTAGATAATTTGTTAAGTTAAATCAAAGGAGTTTTTCCCAACACCTTTAAATCCGTGGTTTTCCCTTAAGTTCTCTTTGATCTTTTCTCTCTCATAAGGCTTAGAAGCAGAAGTCAAAGGAAGGAGATTCTTTTAGAAGTTTTGGTTAGGAGATCGCTTGCGTGCTTGTGCCGTCTTTGACTCCGTGGAGAGGAATCCTGGCCCGATGACACCAAAATGAGCATCAAGGGTAACGATTCTCCTCCTTAATCTCTGGACATGCTAGTCCTTTGATTTATGCATAGTAGCAGGAAGATTTCCACTAATTAGTGGATAGGTTTCTTCCGACGGGTCGATATGGATTATCCCCATAGAAATTGCATATAGAGTCCGGATCGCTGTACGGACATAGGCATACTGTGTGAAGCCCATCTGGACAGGTTGGTCTGGATTGGTGATGTTGATATTGTTATATTGCACTGTGGAGAAGACTCTGAGTATGTATGTTTGTTTTCGGGTTCTGGGTGTTGTGATGTGCTGTAGGGAGTCTTGGAGGTTACCTTCAGGAAGTACCCGAAAGAGCTTGTAGAATTGCGTTCTGTTATCTAGTGTCAGCGCTAGTGCTAGCACCGACGCTATTGCTAGTGATATGATATCACGTGGCATGTTATGTTGTTGACCTGGAGGAGGTCGTCTATGTGATCGGGATGAGGTGAAAGTTTACCTGCATCGTGATGCGATGATTGAGCCGGGAATAGCTGGATCTAAAACCATCCATAGTGTTCGGTGCGAGGGGGCCCCTCGGTGCGCCATCCTTTGGAGAATTGCCAGAACTTTGTGTGTACGGCCTAGCCGGAACTTCGTGTGTACGACCTAGCTCAAATGACCATCCAAGTTGAAAAAAGACTTGTGGATGGAGTGTGTGCCTTGAGAGCACGATACATGTGGCCTTGAGTCGACGTATGTGGTGATAGTATGTATGCGGTGCGTAGATGCACCTGTGAAATATATGCTGGTATTGCTTGTTTGCAGGGAAGGAGTACCACCGCCCCGGACTTGGGGTGGGGTCGTTATAATCTTGGTCAGCTAAAGCTGATCGGTTACCTGTTTTTCCCACTCCTTGGTGTATTGTGCATTACAGGTCCTGGCGAGACTAGCGGGAAATAGCAGGTTGGAACCCCAGCCGCTGCGCTTTGCTTACCCTCAAAAGCCCAAGTGTTTTGCGTGTTTTTACTTCATGTATTGTCAGTCTGCATACCGATGTTTATAAAACATGTAATTGGAGAAACAAATTTTGATGTATGGTCGTAGTGCCAAACCTTATATATATATCAGTCATTCCTATTCTGTATTGTGGACATGTCTTCTGGTTCAAGATTTAAATAAATTTATGCTTCCTCTTCTGCATAATCTCTGAGACGTTGTTGGTTGAGTAACTGAATACGTAACCCTCTTGCTTGGTCACCTTATATGGCATGGGGTCCCGGTCGGACCTAATGTTAGATATTGTGCAACGGGTGGAGTGTTACAAGCATATAGCTGGCACTTAGAGCATTTCTTCATGAATTCTGATGCATCCTTGCTGAGGGTAGGCCAGTAGTAGTCTTGCCTCAGCACCCTTCCCTCCAGGGTCCTGCTCCCATAATGGCTGCTACATTCTTCGGAGTGGATCTCCTCCAGGACCCTCGGATCCTCCTCTTCTGACACACAACGGGCGAGGAGTCCCAAAAGGGTCTTTCAGTGCAATCCTCCTACATGCAAAGAATAATATGCCGACATGTACCTGAGTCGCCGCTTGTCCACATCCCGCTCTGGAATTACCCCAATGTTAGGAAGGTGATGAAGGGGTCCATCCATGACGCTCGCTTGTCTACCTCCATCAACTCACCTTCCTCGATAGATGGTCAAAAAAGTTCTGACACCGTCCCTCCTGCCCTGGGACCAAACTTAGCCAGGAGGTCTGCCGGGATACTCTCCTCCCTTGGCACATGCTGAATTGAGAAGGTACAGAACTGTCCGATGAGCCCCTTGGCCTTCTCTAGATATCGCTGGAGAGTCGACTCCTTTGCCTCGAACTCTCCCTTGGCTTGGCATGCCACCACCATGGAGTCCGTTGAGATCTCCACATGCTGCACCCCAAATTCCTTGGCCAGGCGGAGCCCTGCGATCATGGCCTCGTACTCGGCCTGGTTGTTGGTGAGTGGGAAGTGAATGTTGATTGCCTGCTCGATACTCGTTCCTTGGAGGCTTACCAGGATCACTCCCCCCCCCCCAAAAAGGAATGTTTTCCCAATGCACCATCAACCAACATCTTCCATGCCACTGAGTGGGATGGCTTGAGTTCTCCCACTTCAGTTGCGTTATCAGCCAAGAAGTCTGACACTGCTCGTGCCTTTATTAATAGTCTGGGAACGAACAAGATGTCAAACTCGCTCAACTCCACTGACCATTTGGCCAACCTTCCTGAGTGCTCCACCCCCTCCATAATGTTGCGAAGGGGATGATCAATCACCACCTTAATGGAGTGTGCGTGGAAGTATGGTCGGAGCTTCCGGGCCAACACCACCAGAGCGAAGGTCAGCTTCTCGAGGATGGGGTATCTGAGTTCCGCCTTCCTCGACACCTTACTAACGTAGTAGACTGGGAGTTGAATTTTCCCCTCCTCTCGGACCAGAACCAAACTCACCCCCTCGGTCCCCATCCCCAGGTACAAGGACAAGTCCTCCCCTGCCTTGGTACCTGGAGCAGCGGGGCCCGGGTTATTTGTTCCTTCAGCGTCTGGAATGTCGCCTCGCACTCGGGGGTCCATTCAAACTTTTTATTTCCTCGCAGCACCTTGAAGAAAGGTGAGCACTTCTCCCCTGTCCTTGACAGAAATCTTCTTAACTTAGCCAATTTCCCTGTGAGGATGTAACACCCCAAAACCCTAACATAGAAGTCTGCTACTAGGAGCTAGCGCTGGTGCTAGAGTTAGCGTCGGTGGTAGGTCTTACCGTTGAGACCGTGAGGCAACCGTCGAGACCGTGAGGAAACCGTTGAGACAGTGAGGCAGTTGTCGAGAGCTACCGTTGGCGCTAGTGTAGCGCCGGCGGTAGCTTGCGATGCAGATCCGTGATTTGAGATCATGGCCGTCAAATCCAAAGGGTTTTAGATCTGATGGTTGGGATTTACTCTCGGAATCCTTAGGCCTTGACTAGAGGAGGGTTTATCATTATTATTCTAAAGTCTTAGCTTTCTTCAAGCTTAAGAAAGAGGAAAGCCAAGGAGGAAGAAGAAGGCATCTTCCTCCATTGACGGATCTCCAAAGCTCCGAATCGTGAGCCGTCTATAGATCCACTGAGAGTAGCCCGGTGCGGTCCTTTCCATCCGACTAGAATCTTGGATTCTCGTGATGCCGAAGAAAATGACAAGGGTAACGATTTTCTACTTGGACAAGTGAAGTCCTCCTTTTTATTGGCATGATTGCATGGAAAACCCCCACCGATTGGTGGAGAAAGGGAAGTTTTCTAGCGGGTTGATCATTTTGATCCCCTTTGGTTACATGCATTTAGCATCCGGAATCGTAGTACGGACAAAGGCATTGTGTGTGAAACCCATCCGGACAAGTTGGTCTGGATTGGTTATGGCTATATTGTCGATTGTACTGGAGAAGACTCTGTGATCTTTTATGCGCTATTTTTCGGGTTCTGTGTACTATAGGGTACTGCAGGGAGTCCTGGAGTTAACCTCCAGGAAGTACCCGAAGTTGTGGGCAGATTCGATGATCTTTCACTACCGCCCGGCGCTAGGGCTAGCGCTGGCGGTAGCTCCCAGGGAGCGGTTTGATGAGGTGTGAAACCTCCTTTCGTTGCTCGGGCCGAGGTGAAGCCGTACCCGCGTCGGATTACTGATGTCGACGAGTTGAGCACGGGCAAAGCTGACCCAAACCCGCCCCCATACCAGATCGTTGAAGAGGTAGCCCCTCGGTGCACCGTAAGATGTTGGGAAGGGTCTGTAAGACAAGGTAGTCTTGACGTTCAAAGCTCATGCGAACTCTTTGTTTAAGGAGTTGTTAGGTGTGGCTCGTGGAGTACACCGTGAGAGTGTCTTGAGAGCACGAAACGTGTGGTCGTGCTTGCCAATGTTGGTGTTGATTGCTTATACATGTGGTGCTCGAACGCATCTTGACAATCTATGCATATACTGTCTGCCTGTAGGGAAGGAGTACCACCACCCCGACTATAGGGTTGGGGTCATTATAATATTGGTCAGCTTTAGCTGATCGGTTACTTGTTTCCACGTTTTGGTGGATCGTTATTGCAGGTGCAGGTGAGCTAAGCGGGAAATATCTTGCTGGAGCTTATGCTGTGTTGGCCCTCGAAGGCCAACCTCCCCTCTTTTGCTTTCCTTAAATTGTCAGACTGTGTGTCGATGTATGTTTTGGAGTTTTGAGACTTTATTTTAATGTAAGGGTTTAAGGCCATAACTCTATTGTTTCATTCCTGGGATAGTGGACAGTTCTAAAAGATGTTTTAATCAAATATTTCCGCTTACGTTTCATTTACTTTGGTGTAGTTGTAGTTCTTTTCTGTTTATTACCTAATGATGCCTAACTAGTATGCATAGTATGGTGTGGGGTCCCGGTCGAACCTACTGTTATATTATTTGTACTGGCAGGGTGCTACAATTTGGAATCGGACTTTAGGAATCGATCCGTAGTTTTGTGAATTCGAGGCCGAATTCCTTTTAAGGGGTGGAGTGCACGTGTTGTGCGTTCACCTAAAATGATTTAAAAAGTAACAAGAATATCCACTTAGGAATGTAAAACATGTTTGTTTGAGGAACCTGAGCATTCCTTGCTTGTTTGTTGTTATGTTTTCGGTCCCTAATCAGTGTTTTGCACAAATATAGGTGACGAGGAGTGGTGCGGGGCAGTCTCAATCCCGTAACACTGCCGAAAGTAGTGCGTCCGCTGAGGTACCAGCGACCACTCCTTCTCCTAAGATGGTTAAATTAGTCGATGAAGCGGTCTTTGCAATGATCAATAACCAAGCTGAACGACTTGCACATCCTACTACTCCTACTCCAGAGGTGGCCCCAGTGCCTGTTACAGCAGTGGAGCCGAGAGCGGAACCTATTGTAGAGCCCAGGGTGGAACCGAGAGTGGAACATGTAGTTGTGGGGCGAGCGCGCGACCAGCAATTGAAGCACTTTCTAAGCTTCAACCCTCCAACCTTCTTAGGGACCGAGTCCCCAACAGAGGCTGAGGATTGGCTGGCAATAGTAAAGAAGACTCTAAGGGCAACAGCAACTGAAGAGGCGATGAAAGTCACCTTAGCCACTTTCCTTCTGAATGGAGAGGCAGGGCTTTGGTGGGATGAACTGGAAGCGCACAAGTTGGCCGGTAGAGTTATTACTGAGGTCTCGATTGCAGAGTTCACAGGTCTGTTTCTCCAGAGGTTTATTCCCTCTGCCCAGCGTCGTGCGTTGCAAAATCAGTTTTTGTGGTTAACTCAAGGCGATCGTTCGGTGGACGACTACATGCATGAGTTCACGAGACTGAGTCGTTATGCGGGATCTTTGGTAGAAGATGAGGAAGCTAAGACGAATAAATTCTACGAAGGCCTTCGTGATGAGTTAAGGCTGCTTTTGGCAGGCCCTATGACTTTTGGCTTCCAGGTTATGGTGAAAATTGCCAGATCACTGGAACTAGATATGCATAGAGTGCAACGCGCAAAAGGCCTCAGGAAGAAGCCTGAATTTCTCGCACCGTCCTCTCAAATAAAGCCTGAGTTCAGGAAAAATAAGAGGAAGTCTAGGTTCGCAGAACCAGCTCCTTCAAATGTATCGGGTGTAACTACTGCGCGGGGTCATATTACATGTTTCACCTGCGGAAAGGTGGGACACAAAGCCCTAAGTTGTCGAAGTGGTCCCCCCGAAGGCAGGAAACCGAGCGGTGGACTATGCTCGTGCGGCGGGTCCTTCTTATGCAGAGAAAGGCAAAGCTGCGGAATCTTCTGCTTCCCAGCAACCCCCGACCCAGCCGAGAGTCTATTTGATGGGGCCAGCAAAAAGCCATCCGACAAAATGATGTTGTCACAGGTTTGAATTAAAATTTAGCTTTTACAGCTTAGCGTGATTTATACAGCATGTACGACTATATCCTTGTTGATGTGCTTTTAGGCTTCGTTCTAATCTTCAACTATCCAGCGAGAGCTCTCTTAGATACTAGAGCATCGCACTCCTTCTTGTCTAAGGACTTTGTGTTGTGAATCGGAGTACCGTCTACCCTGGTGAAGAATAGACTGGAGGTAGTGCTGCCCAATGGATCTTGGATGAGCGCGGATAGGTTGAGTCATGTAAAGGTGCGGATTAGGAATCAGGAATTCAACTTGGAAGCGTCACTACTACCACTAGCTGAGTTTGACTTAATCTTTGGCTTGGACTGGCTCTCAAAGCAGCGAGCATGCATAGATTGCAATCGAAAGGAGGTTACTCTGGGAAAGAACACCGGTGACGAGACCACATTTGCGGGCATGCGAGGAGCAAGCAAGACTCTGATGTCTGCTCTCCAGGTGGTCAAGGTGGTGACAAAAGGCGGGGAGTTGTTCTTCACGTTGTTGGAGGCTTCGACGCCTAAGCCCAGTTTAAGTGATGTCCCTGTGGTGGCAGAGTATGTGGACGTGTTTCCTAATGAACTCCCTGGGGATCCACCCCAGCGAGAGATCGATTTCTGTATCGAGTTAGTGTCAGGTGCCAAACCTGTGTCACGCTCACCGTACCGGAATGCGCCAAAGGAATTGGCAGAGTTGAAAGTTCGGCTGCAGGAACTGCTAGAGCAAGGCTATGTACGTCCAAGTTCATCCCCTTGGATTGCACCAGTTCTATTTGTGAAAAATAAGGACGGGAGTTTGCGACTATGCATCGACTATAGAGAGCTGAATAAGCTGACCGAGAAGAACCACTATCAGATTCCAAGAATCGATGACTTATTCGACCAACGGGTTGGGTCAACGGTATACTCGAAGCTAGACTTAAGGTCTGGCTATTATCAGCTTCGTATAAGGGAATGCGATATTCCAAAGACGGTGTTCAGTACCCACTTCGAGCACTACGAGTTCACGGTTATGCCGTTCGGCCTTTCCAATGCGATGTCGGTATTTATGGACTTGATGAATAGAACATTCCAAGAGTATTTGGATTGATTTGTGATCATCTTCATCGACGATATTTTGGTATACTCTCAGTCTGAAGAGGAGTATACAGAGCATCTGCACGCAGTGTTGAGCACCTTGAGGAGGAGTCAGCTATATGCCAAATTCTCCAAATGCGATTTTTGGCTACCATCAGTGGCGTTCATTGGTCATGTCATTAGTGGGGAAGGAATATCAGTCGATCCGTCGAAGATAGCGTCAATCCGAGAGTGGCATGTGCTGAAAAACCTGGCTGAAGTCCAAAGCTTCATAGGACTTTCCGGTTACTATAGGCACTTCGTGGAGAACTTTTCGAGGATCGCACTTCCTCTCACTAAGCTGACTAGGAAAGATCAGAAGTTCGCTTGGTCGCCTGAGGTGCGCACGATCTTTTGAGGAACTGAAGAGTCGTCTGACCACGACGCTCATTCTATGCTCGCCATGTGGAACAGGGGGTTATGAAATATATAGCCATGCCTCGGGCAGCAGCTTGGGTTGCGTTCTGGTGCAGTTTGGGCAGGTGATCGCTTATGGATCCCGACAGTTGAAGGTGCATGAGAGGAACTACCCGGTCCATGACTTGGAGTTAGCGGTCGTGGTATTCGCTCTTAAGTTATGGAGGCACTACTTATATGGCGTGAAGATCGACATCTTTACCGACCACAAAAGTCTCAAGTACCTGCTTGATCAGAAGGAGTTGAATATGCGACAAAGGAGGTGAATGGAGTTCCTGGAAGACTACACCTTTGATATTCGTTACACTCCCGGAAAGGGGAATGTGGTTGCATACGCGCTGAGTCGGCGGGCTCGCGCTCAAGAAAGTTGGATTTTGATGCATGATGAGCGTCTAATCTGTGATCTGGAGTCTCTGGACATCACTTATGTCGATAAGAGAGCGTCTTCTACTGCATGCTTGAACTGGACGGAGGTTCAATACGACCTTGCCGACCGAGTTTGCCAAGTTTTGGAGCTGGATGAAAGCATGAAACATTACAAGGCGGAGACTTTGGATGGGTCTAGCGCTGAATTCTCTTTCGACGATGGTCTTTTATGGAAAGATGCGAGATTGTGCGTCCCAAAAGTGGCAAATTTATGGGAGGAATTGATGTACGAGGCTCACTTTACCAAGTACTTGATTCACCCGGGGAGCACGAATATGTATATGGACATGAAGAAACTCTTCTGGTGGCCAGGTTTGAAGAAATGCATTGCTCTCTACGTGGCAAAGTGCCATACCTGCGTGTTAGTGAAGGCTGAATGTCAAAGGCCTGGTGGGTTTCTGAAGTCTTTGTCGATTCCGGAGTGGAAGTTCAACGACATTTCGATGGATTTCGGGCATGGGTTGTTGAGATCGTAGCATGGAAACGATGTCATCGGGGTGATCGTAGATCGTTTAATAAAGGTATCGCACTTTATTCTGAATCAGAAGGACGATCCTGTTGAAAAGCTCGCAAAGTTATACGTTGATAGTATCGTACGATTGCACGGAGTTCCCCGTTGCATCGTGAGCGATCGTGATGGGCGATTCACATCTAATGATTGGAAACTGATCCACCAACTATTGGGTACTATGTTGAAATATAGCACGGCCTTCCACCCGCAAACGGATGGACAGATCGAGAGGACCAATAGGACGATGGAATACATGCTCCGGATGTGCGCCCTGGATTTTGGAAAGAGATGGGAGGATCATCTCTATATGATCGAGTTTGCTTACAACAACAGCTACCAAACAAGTATAAAAATGGATCCGTTTGAAGCCCTTTATGGTAGAAAATGTCATACACCGTTGGCTTGGGCTGAAACGGGCGACACAAAGTTGTTGAAGCACAAGGATGTGGATGAGGCGAATACGTCAATTCGGGCAATACGATAGCGGTTACTCGTTGCCCAAGATAGGCAGGCAAAGTACTACAACGCGCGACACCGGAACGTCGAGTTTGCCATTGGTGATTGGGTGTACCTGAAGATCAAACCGTTCAAGGGAGTATCGAGGATCCGACGCTTGAAAAAGCTGAGTCCAAGGTATGTAGGACCGTTTGAGATTTTAGAACGCATTGGTGAAGCTGCCTATCGGCTTGCTCTATCTGAGGAGTTAAGCGGGCTGCATGACGTATTTCATATCTCCATGTTGAGAAAAGTTGTGAAGGATCCTACGCTTATTGTTGTGGTCGACGAGGTGCCGATTGATGCTGGGCTAGAGACGAAAGTCAAGCCCATACGCATCGAAGATACCAAGGTAAAACAATTGCAGAACAAAGCCATCCGAATGGTAAAGGTCCGTTGGGACAACCGCGGAAAAGAGGAACTCTCTTGGGAAAGAGAGCAAACCATGCTTACGGAGTACCCCGAGCTTTTCCTTTCAGGTATAAATTATATTTTTTGTACCTTGCTGTTTTCGTAATTTCGGGCCAAAATTCTGTTAAGGGGGGTAGAGTTGTAACACCCCAAAACCCTAACAGAGAAGTCTGCTACTGGGAGATAGCGCTTGCGCTAGCGTTAGCGCCAGCGGTAGGTCTTACCGTCGAGACCGTGAGGCAACCATCGAGACCGTGAGGCAACAGTCGAGACAGTAATGTAGTCGTCGAGAGCTAGCTCTGGAGCTAGTGCTAGCGCCGGCGGTAGCTTGCGATACAGATCAGTGATTTGAGATCGTGGCCATCAAATACAAAGGGTTTTAGATCCGTTGGTTGGGATTTATTCCGGGAATCCTTAGGTCATGACCAGAAGAGGGTTTATCATTATTATTCTAAAGTCTTAGCTTTCTTCAAGCTTGAGAAAGTGGAAAGCCAAGGAGGAAGAAGAAGGCATCTTCCGCCATTGACGAAGCTCCGAATCACGAGCCATCTACAGATCCACTGAGAGCAGCCCGGTGCGATCCTTTCCATCCGACTAGAATCTTGGATTCTCGTGATGCCGAAGAAAACGACAAGGGTAACGATCTTCTACTTGGACAAGTGAAGTCCTCATTTTTATTGGCATGATTGCATGGAAAACCCCACACTGATTGGTGGAGAAAGGGAAGTTTTCTAGCGGGTTGATCATTTCGATCCCCTTTGGTTACTTGCATTTAGCATCCGGAATCGTAGTACGGACATAGGCATTGTGTGTGAAACCCATAGGGACAGATTGGTCTGGATTGGTGATGGCTATATTGCCGATTGTGCCGGAGAAGACTTTGTGATCTTGTATGCGCTATTTTCGGGTTCTGTGTACTATAGGGTACTGCAGGGAGTCCTGTAGTTAACCTCCACGAAATACCCGAAGTTGTGGGAAGATTCGATGATCTGTCACTACCGCCCAGCGCTAGGGCTAGCGTCGGCGGTAGCTCCCAGGGAGCTATTTGATGAGGTGTGAAGCCTCCTTTCATTGCTCGGGCCGAGGTGAAGTCGTACCCGCGTCAGATGATTGATGCCGACGAGTTGAGCACGGGCAAAGCTGACCCAAACCCGCCCCCATATCGGATCGGTGAAGAGGTAGCCCCTCGGTGCACCGTAAGATCTTGGGAAGGGTCCGTAAGACAAGGTAGTCTTGACGGCCAAAGCTCATGCGAACTCTTTGTTTAAGGAGTTGTTAGGTGTGGCTCGAGAAGTACACCGTGAGAGTGCCTTGAGAGCATGAAATGTGTGGTCGTGCGTGCCAATGTTGGTGTTGATTGCTTATACATGTGGTGCTCGAACGCACCTTGACAATCTATGCCTATACTGTCTGCCTGCAGGGAAGGAGTACCGCCACCCCGACTATAGGGGTGGGGTCGTTATAATATTGGTCAGCTTTAGCTGACCGGTTACTTGTTTCCACGTTTTGGTGGATCGTTGTTACAGGTGCAGGTGAGCCAAGCGGGAAATAGCTTGTTGGAGCTTATGCTGTGTTGGCCCTCGAAGGCCAACCTCCCCTCTTTTGCTTTCCTTAAATTGTCGGCATGCGTGCCGATGTATGTTGTGGAGTTTTGAGACTTTATTTTAATGTAAGACTTTGAGGCCATAACTCTATTGTTTCATTCCTGGGATAGTGGACAGTTCTAAAAGATATTTTAATCAAATGCTTCCGCTTACGTTTCATTTACTCTGGTGTAGTTGTAGTTCTTTTCTGTTTATCACCTTCTGATGCCTAACTAGTATGCATAGTATGGCGTGGGGTCCCGGTCGGACCTACTGTTATATTATTTGTACTGGCAGGGTGTTACAGAGGCGTTGTACCTCCTTTGCATTTTTCGGCGATCCCAGCTCCAAGATTGCTTTTGCCTGGTCTGGGTTAGGTTCTACCCCGACTGGGGAGAGCAAGTGGCCTAAGCACTTTCCTCGGCTGGCCCAAAAAATACATTTTTGGGGGTTGAGCCTCATCTTGAATTTCCTCAAGGTACCGAAGGTATCCTCCAGGCCCAGCTCTCCTCGCCGTAGCAACCCACTTGTCGCAAGGCGGCGAGCCTGATGAGTCCTGATCATATACACATTTATGGACTCATCCGGGCCGTTATTCAGTCATTTCACCGCACTTTAGCCTTGTTATAGTTTATATTTGTTATTCCTTGCTAGGTGCACTTCTAGGCCCATTTTGGCGTGATTTCATTGCTTTTCTTCATTAGTAGTTTTCATGCGTTGTTAGGTGCCACTTTCAGTGGCTGGATTCGTGGTTGTGCTGGAATTGGAGTCGTGCAGGTGTTCCCGGTGCAATTCTGCACAGGAACACTGCGCACGATCACCGGTTCTATTGCGCACGACCACTGGTCGTGCGCCACTGATCGTGTGTACTTAACCCTTTTTTTCATGAGTTCTGTTTGGTGCAGTGCGCACGACCACCTACGATAGTGCGCACGACCACCGGTCGTGCGCCACTGGTCGTGCGCACTTATCATTAATTTTATGAGTTCTGTCTCGACCAGTGCGCACGACCACCGACGATAGTGCGCACGACCACCGGTCGTGCACCACTGGTCGTGCGAACATTATAGTTTATAAATTTTGCATCTTGCAGGTTCCACCCAGGCAGTGCGCACGATCGCAGAATTCCAGTGCGCACGACCAGTGCACTATTTAAATCAGCGCCTATATAATGACCTGTTCGCGAATTAGGTCGGGAGAACAGCGGGGAACTCCGTTCAGTCCGCCGTTTTCTCCATTTCCAGAGGTTTTTCACCCCCTAGGCCTCCTCCATCATCCAAGGGCTTAAAGGAAGGGATTCTACACTCATTTTGATCGCTAAGGAAGAAGTTCTTCGCATTAGACGTGGCCGGATGGTAAATCGCTGGAGAAGACGGGTCCATTGGGAGGTGTGACAGCCCTCCTCTACCCCGGACGCAGTTGGGACCGAGCTAGGACGCGGATTGACACCCCGGTGCTTCCTACCGTGAATCTACAACGAGACTCCGGATTCGGTCGTATCTCTTGCCCTTTTTCTTCTACTTGTGTGGTCGTATTTGCTGTAATCTCTTTATCTAGATGATGATCGCTATGAACCATGTTTAGTATTGTTTATTTCATGTTTATGGAATCAATTTGTTCATTTGTGTTAATGAGGTGCGCCCCCGTTGATTTTCCGCCCCACCACCGTGTCCGGTGCCGCACTAGCAATTGCTAGTGGCGTGCTTGTCGAAGAGGTGCTTGCGACCCTCACTCCGCTTGCCTACTCGTTCATCCGCCCTTGCGACGCAGCGCGCTCAAGGCCTGCCTAGTCTCCATCCCGCCAAGCGAAGCATTGCATAGCGGCACTGCATAGGAGTAGTTATAATATTTTATTTTATTATTCGCAAACCAAACCAACCATCCATTGTAACACCGACCAAGGACTTCGATCTCAAGTCCTTCCTCAAAACCTAACTCCACCGTACTGTGTTCCTCAAGAGACCGACACTCAGGGATTTTCCCCATTATTATTACTTGCGCGACCGGTGCACTTGCCAATACGCATCAAGTTTTTGGCGCCGTTGCCGGGGAATGCAGGCGTGCAACGTCCCGTGTTGTGACTTTCGTTATACGAGCAGTTGTTTTTTATTCTCGTTGTTTTTCTTTTGTTTGTGATAGTGCATGCAGATACAAACCGCAGGCGAACTCGTACCCTTTGATCCTGAGATTGAACGGACCGCTCGCGCACGAAGGCGCGCTGCTGCCGTACAAGCGGCAATGGGTGATCAGGTAGACCCAAATGATGTTGATGCGAGAGTGCCCGGCGTGGGGCAACACCAGCCTGGAGACGAGCAGGAGGCGGTTAGGCCTCGGCCCCGCACGATGAGAGACTACACCACTCCAACTGCTGGGAGTGTGTATCCGGGGTTTGGGCCCAATATTATGAATAATCAGTTTGAGATCAAGCCTGCGATCTTGAACATCATCCGGAACAACGCTCAGTTCTCTGGAATGGCCAGCGAAGACCCGCATCTGCATCTGGCAGAATTTTCTGATATTTGCGGAACCTTCCGCTACGCGGGGATTGCTGACGACACGGTCAAGCTTAGACTGTTTCCCCTTTCACTCCGCGACAAAGCAAAGGTGTGGCTCCACTCCATTCCGGCCGGGACTGCTGCGACTTGGGATGCCCTCGCATCCAAGTTCCTTGCTAAATTCCACCCTGTGGATAAGATCGTGAGCTTGCGGCGGGAGATCGCCACCTTTCGCCAACTTGATCAAGAGACCCTTGCTGAGGCGTGGGAGCGCCTTAACGATCTCCTTCGCCGTTGTCCGAACCACGAGCTGCAACCGTGGAATGTGGTCGAAACATTTTACTTTGCAATCGAGCCCAACTACAGGGCAATGATCGATGCTGCGGCGGGTGGTACCTTGATGAACCACACTCCTGAGGAAGCCCTTCGGATTCTGCGCGACACTGCCTCCCACAGTACATTCTGGACTGCAGGGAGAAATGCTCCAAGAAGCGGTCGTGGTCTCTTTATGGTCGACTCACTTCCTTCTACACCCGCGCCTGCTGCTATCATTACCTGCGAGGGATGTGGAGGCGGAGGGCACCACGCGTATGAATGTCCGGGGAACAACGTGGCAGGTGACTTCGCACACTTGACCATGAACGAATCTGTTAATTATATAGGAAATCAGCCTAAGGGGGCGCCGTTCAATAATGCTTATAATCCGGGAGCGAGAAGTCACCCGAACTTCTCTTGGAATCCAAACACACCTGGCCAACGATGGGCACCGGGGCAGCATCAAAATGATGCTTACGCCTCCGGGAGCCAACCGAGGCCACCACACCCGGATTATAACCAAGCTCCCCCTACCCAAAAAAAGAGTAATCTAGAAGAGATGATGGAGAAATTCATGCAAGTAACTAATTCGAATATGGTGAACCAGACCGCATCCATGCGAAACTTGGAAACGCAGTTGGGCCAGTTGGCCCAAGTGTTAACCGAGCGATCGCAGGGGACCCTTCCCAGCAACACGGAAAAGAACCCAATTGATCAAGGGAAGAGTCTTGGGGATGTGGTAGAGGCTGATCCAAGTGAGCTGGTAATTTCCTGTTCCATCAACAAGTTTGAAACAAAAGCCTTGTGTGACTCTGGTTCCTCCCGCAACATCATTGCGTTGCAAGATGTAGCTAAATTACAACTGGAAATGAACACGGAGGAAAGGAAATCCCTGGTGCTTGCTAATGGGACTGTTATACAATCCGAGGGGGAAGTGAAAAATGTGGAGGTGACAGTTGAGGGAACAATTGTAGTTGCTGATTTTCAGGTCTTGGGCCCTCAGGAAAATCATTCTATCCCTATCTTGGGCGTGCCGTTCTTGAAAGAGAGCGGTGCCACCCTTGATTTCGCTACGGGGTGCGTTGTCCTACCCAATAAGGTGCAGCAGCCCACTTGCCCCGAAGCTGTAGCTGAAACATCCACTCCCCCCCCCCCCCCTCTTTTTAATTTTGATGAATCATTGAGCTGTGCAGGGCATGAAGAAGTTAAAGAAGCAATGGAAGGGGACAAGGAGGAGCACCTGTCTAGTGAAGAAGAAGAAGTTGATCTTCGGCGAGAGTTTGGTTCCGAGACGGAAGAAGACCACAATTCGAAGAACTTTGACGTGAATTTGGTTCGGGACAATGTCCCATTATCCTCTTATTGTGATTCTTGTAATAAACTATCTAAGCGCTCCATCTCCTGGGCCGATCCGGTAGTCACCACGATGTCGGAAGTGACGCCACCCGCCACTAAGGCGGAAAAATCTGAAAACTCTCAACGGTGGCAGTCCCCGACTGTCACTAAACTTAAACAGGAAAAACTTCTACGCGACGCTCGCGCTGCCGCTCTCCGTGGCAAGAGGGCGGAGGTTAGGGGAGCAGTGGGTGACACCAGTGTTGGCCCTAAAGCCTTCACCTCCCGCCTTCGTGCTACGGGGGACACGCACCATAAGAGCGCTTTTAGCTGATTTGTGTGATCTGAGTTTGTGAAACTACTTTTGAGAACTTCTCTTTTAATTCCTGCATTTTATAAACAATGTTAATACAGGTATTTGGTCCAGCTTAAGGACGTTAAATAAAAGCGCTACTGGGAGACAACCCAGATTTCCTGATTTTGTAGGTTCTATCTAACTTCTTTTAGTTCAGCTTCTGCATATGCTTTTGTTGTTTTGAGTTTTGTGCTTGCAGGTTTTGTGTTCGTTGGTGCGGATGCTGCGGACTGTTCTTGATCGTAAACGCCAATCGTCTGGTATGCTCAATTCTGAGCATTGGTAACACTTCCTCCCCTCTTTTAGCTTCCAATTTCTAGATGTATTGTTTAGACTAAGTCTAGGGGAGCGTATGTTGTCATTCACTGTGCTCGAGTTCCACTGCATACCGGAAGTTTGTTTCCTTTGTATCATTGTCATTATCATTGTTTTCATGCTTCACACACCACTTCACCCACTTGAGTGCGCGCTTATCTTTTTGTTGTTGTTCCGGTTAAACTATTTTGGTTGGAATGTGAAATAGGTTGTTAACTTAGGAATTATTATGTGGAGTGCGATGTTGACTCGTGTAGTGTTCTAGTCACTTCGCATGATATGGTAGAACTTGAGTAGAACTAGATTGTCTCTATGCATCTAATTTATGTTTAGTATTTTTGCGTAAATTTAGATTTGTTATACTCAAGTGGTGAATTTGAATGAAATTGACGATAACCGGGCGTTGTGTGTGTACGAGTGCTAGTCATGTGTTGCTCGAGTCGGGAGGAAGGTTTACCTTTCTCGTGGGCTAAGAACTTGCCCCAAGCGACTCTTGAAGCATGGGTGAGAGCGACTCGTCAAGTTAAACATGATGTAGGCCACCCTTTGGCTAGTTTGAGCTTTGTTATTCCATGTCCTTTTCGCTCACCTTTGCAAGCCAAATTTGTGCCTACCATTCCTTTGTTCAGCTCCTCTTCATCCACCAAAGCCTGAAGCTTATCCTACACCCGCAACCAAATTGCTTTTTAACTGCGCTCATAATTCTCAATTTGTGTGATGTTTGGAATCGTTGTGTTATGAAGGGGAAATAAAGTCTATTTGCTGATTTTGAACCAACCGGAGGATACTTAATAGAAACAAAGTTTGTTAAAAGAAAAAAAAATATCTAGAAAAAAAAGAGAGTATATTGAAAAGAAATCCTTCTGAGCTAAATAGAAAATCTGTTGGTATTTGTGAAGTAGGCTGTGTGCACACCTGGTTTTCATGATAAGTCTGGGGAAGTGTCACACGAGCATAGTTTGTTGGTCTTGTGTGGTGCAGCGTTCCGTTAGCTCACTTGTGTTGCGTAGCCTTCGTGTTTAAATTTGAATACCATACCGTAACCTAAGCCCCAACTCAATCCTATAAGTCCTATTGATTTGACTTGCGATTTTGCTAGCGCCGTGGAGAGAGTATGACCGGGCAAGCGTATGGTTCACGACGTTGATGGATTTCAGCGGCGTTTTTCCTAAGACCTGATCTTGTGCAACGCCCGCCTCAGTGTCTCGTCACTTTCATACCGGGCATGCTCGTTCAAATTCTTCATAATTCACCAACTGAGTATAACTAAATCTTTACTTACGCTTTAATACTTATGTAAATTAGTTAGCATAGTTAGAATCTCCTTCTACTAGAATCTCTACTTGCATGCGTATGTTACTTCGCACCGTACTCCTTTGTGTAATTCTCTATGTTAACTATCATTTTCACACTCCGCCGGATTCGTTTGCTCGGGACGCGCAAACAGTTAAGTCTGGGGGTGTGATGAGTCCTGATCATATACACATTTATGGACTCATCCGGGCCGTTATTCAGTCATTTCACCGCACTTTAGCCTTGTTATAGTTTATATTTGTTATTCCTTGCTAGGTGCACTTCTAGGCCCATTTTGGCGTGATTTCATTGCTTTTCTTCATTAGTAGTTTTCATGCGCTGTTAGGTGCCACTTTCAGTGGCTGGATTCGTGGTTGTGCTGAAATTGGAGTCGTGCAGGTGTTCCCGGTGCAATTCTGCACAGGAACACTGCGCACGATCACCGGTTCTATTGCGCACGACCACTGGTCGTGCGCCACTGATCGTGTGTACTTAACCCTTTTTTTCATGAGTTCTGTTTGGTGCAGTGCGCACGACCACCTACGATAGTGCGCACGACCACCGGTCGTGCGCCACTGGTCGTGCGCACTTATCATTAATTTTATGAGTTCTGTCTCGACCAGTGCGCACGACCACCGACGATACTGCGCACGACCACCGGTCGTGCGCCACTGGTCGTGCGAACATTATAGTTTATAAATTTTGCATCTTGCAGGTTCCACCCAGGCAGTGCGCACGATCGCAGAATTCCAGTGCGCATGACCACTGGTCGTGCGCAAATGACCGTGCGCACTATTTAAATCAGCGCCTATATAATGACCTGTTCGCGAATTAGGTCGGGAGAACAGCGGGGAACTCCGTTCAGTCCGCCGTTTTCGCCATTTCCAGAGGTTTTTCACCCCCTAGGCCTCCTCCATCATCCAAGGGCTTAAAGGAAGGGATTCTACACTCATTTTGATCGCTAAGGAAGAAGTTCTTCGCATTAGACGTGGTCGGATGGTAAATCGCTGGAGAAGACGGGTCCATTGGGAGGTGTGACAGCCCTCCTCTACCCCGGACGCAGTTGGGACCGAGCTAGGACGCGGATTGACACCCCGGTGCTTCCTACCGTGAATCTACAACGAGACTCCGGATTCGGTCGTATCTCTTGCCCTTTTTCTTCTACTTGTGTGGTCGTATTTGCTGTAATCTCTTTATCTAGATGATGATCGCTATGAACCATGTTTAGTATTGTTTATTTCATGTTTATGGAATCAATTTGTTCATTTGTGTTAATGAGGTGCGCCCCCGTTGATTTTCCGCCCCACCACCGTGTCCGGTGCCGCACTAGCAATTGCTAGTGGCGTGCTTGTCGAAGAGGTGCTTGCGACCCTCACTCCGCTTGCCTACTCGTTCATCCGCCCTTGCGACGCAGCGCGCTCAAGGCCTGCCTAGTCTCCATCCCGCCAAGCGAAGCATTGCATAGCGGCACTGCATAGGAGTAGTTCTAATATTTTATTTTATTATTTGCAAACTAAACCAACCATCCATTGTAACACCGACCAAGGACTTCGATCTCAAGTCCTTCCTCGAAACCTAACTCCACTGTACTGTGTTCCTCAAGAGACCGACACTCGGGGATTTTCCCCATTATTATTACTTGCGCGACCGGTGCACTTGCCGATACGCATCAGAGCCCAACTTGCTTCGCCCTTGCGACCCGTTTATCGTAAGGCGGTGAGCCTAGCTCGCTTCACCTTCGCGGCCCGCTTGTCGCAAGGCAGCAAGCCCCTGCTCGTTTCGCCTATATCCGAGTCTCATTTTACCCTTCGTCGAACACAGTGTTGTACATATATTAGCTTACGTCGACAGATATCAAAGTTTAAGAAGCCTTTTGTCAACTTTCATACAGAATAATTGTTGTAAAAAATCCTTTATGATTTGGGTGGTGTTTGGTTGGGCTGATAGGCTCCGGTGCGGATGGCGAAAAACTGAGTTTACGCAAAAAGCAGTGTTTGGTTCGGCGGCTCGCTTAAACGGCGGTTGTTAATATCCGATATTTTCTCCTATAGCCGATCCGTGCTCCAGAGTTCCCGTTCATCTGCACCGCTGCGATTTCTCCCGCAGGTCTTCCACGACGCCATTCCTCTCGCAGGTCTTCCACGATGCCATTCCTCCCGCAGGTCTTCCACGGCGCCATTCCTCCCGCTGGTCTTCCACGATGCCATTCCTCCTGTTGGTCTTCCATGGAGACTCCTCCCACAGGTCTTCCACGACGAGACTCCTCCCACAGGTCTTCCATGGCGAGACTCCTCCCACAGTTCTTCCTCCTTCCCTTCGACGCATTGGCAAGCTCTTCTTGGTCTCAGCCACATGTATGTCCACATCATCACATTCCTTCTTCTATGCCTCGCCTCCTTCTGGATTTTCAACATTTCAGCCATGAAGATCAACGATTATGTTATTGGGGATGTTCTCGGGATCTCGGGGATAGTTATACACTTCACCTACCTCTACCTCTCTCTCTCTCTCTCTCTCTCTCTCTCTCCATCCTCCTCTCTCCCTTCCTCGGTCCTTGCCTTTATCCCTCTACTTTCTCTCTCTTCAGGAGGAGTTCCATGAGGCTTTGTGCATACATGGTTGGAGAAGAAGGATCAAGATTTGATGGTGATAAAGGAGTTGCAAGACTTGCCTCTCTATACTCCCGGCAAGGCACAAAGGGACCAAATCAGGATTATGCAGTCCTCTACCAAGTTTGGGATTCATATTCCCCTGTTTTTCTCCCAATTTTTTTGGTATTTCAGCACTCTAATGGGATCAGAGAGATCTAAATCCATGGCTTTCTCTCTCAAAACCCCAACTTTTTAGTCCAAGATGTATGGTTTGGGGGAAAGGATCTGCTAGATCAATTTTGTATTTGATAGTTTTTTTGAAAATTATGGTTTAGTAACCCCCAAATCATTCTGCAGTCTACTTGCTCTGATGTGTGTATATAATTATTTTTTATAGCTTGTATGTGTGTGTGTGTGTGTACAAATGTGATTTTTTTAGTAAGAATATATTGTTTGTGTGTACAAATGTGCATGTGTGTGTTTATGTGTATGTGTGTGTTTATTATGTATGTTTGTATGTGTTTGTTTATGTGTATTTGTATGTGTGCGTGTTTATGTGTATTTGTATGTGTGTGTATATTGTGTCTTGTGTGTGTGTTGGTTATTATTTTATGAAAAAAAATCTCACCAAAACTCCATTTTGTACCAAACAACTTTTCTAAAACTCTGTTTTGCAAACTCCATTTAACCCAAACAGTTTTTTTACAAAACTCTGTTTTCCAAAAATAGCACGTATCTTAAACTCCATTTTCTATCAGCAGCTTTCCATCAGCAACAGCCCAACCAAACAGAGCCTTGATATATCAAATTATCAAAGTGATATAAGAAAATGCACTTATTATATAGATGGCATATTTCATATAGTATGGAATTCAAAGTCATTTAGGATGGCCAAGAAGTGAAATAATTCCTTCAAATATCTCAGAGTATAGCTAAGTAAAGGAGTTTACTTTGAGAAGATGACAGCTTACGTCGGCAAGTTATGGAGTCAGAAGTCAACGTACGTTGAGAAGTATGTATACTAATATCAATGTGCATTGAGAAGTTCAGATTAGTGCTTCGAATATGATCTAACCAATACTATCTGAAATACTTAGAACACAAGTCTAATAGAAGTCCAAGCACAAGTACGTATTGAGATATTCTCTTCTCCACTCCATCCCAATATACTTTTACTTCCAAGTAAAAGTTCAAGAAACTTTGAGTTGATATCCATGCAGAGCAAATTCGAATTGAGCGTGAATAGATTAAGACAATAAATCAGGTATGATTATAGCCGTTCAGATTTGAGTATATGGTTTTGATTCTCATTGAAGCATATCTAGCAAGGGATCATTATCGACAATCCGTGTCTATATATAGACCTTCCTATTCAAAAAACAAGAAGACAGGATATAGGAAAGCTATTGTGTTGAATAGATCAGATCTCTCTCCCCGATATAATTCTTCTTCTTCCCTCTTCGTTGCACGTTTCAGAACAGTAGTCAAAAAGATCATCTTCTCTAGATCAAAACACTTGATACCCAGGTGCTATATCTGATACAATTCCTCAACAGAGTCAAATCTTCTCTATTGAATCTGATCTCAAAAGAGAAATTAACTGAAAGTTTAATCTCTGACGAAACAATCAACACAGTGCTTTGAAAGAAAGAAGCCCACAAAGATTGTTGAAGAGGACAATAATTATGGAGACAGAATTCTTACATCTACTCTCTTTCTACATCAACTTTCTGACAGAGTTCTGAAAATCACTCTTCAATAGATTCAATGGTTTTTTATCCTCCTTATCAAAAGAATCTGAGAGTGGTTTTGATCCTCCTTATCAAAAGGATCGTGGTTTGGTTTTATCCACCTTATCAAAAGGCTTCTAGTTCTTAGCCACCTTATCAACGGGATGTTGGTTTGAGAGACCTTATAAAAATTTCTTGTAGCTCTTTGAATCTCCTTATCAAAAGATTCAGTTGTAATCGATTCTAAGAATATCCATATCAAAATACTCAGCATTGTATAGTGGATAGCCTACCAAGGGATAGAAGAGGGGACGCACCCAAATTTGGGGAACCTCTATAAAATCATTGTGTCATCTGGATTACATATTGTTGGGAAATGTGCCATGCAATGTTCCTGATTTAAAGAAGCACTCAACTCAATGATAAAAGCATTGTGTATTTAATGTTATATCTAGTTCATGCTTGCAGAGATCAGACAATATGTCCAGTACATTAATAATTTACCTAAGTACAATATCGTCGAAAAGGACTGTACATATCGTCGAAAACGAATACGCATGTCGTTGAAATGATGTGCAGAGCAAAGCAGAATGATCATATCGGTTATCGTCGAGACAACATGTGTATGATGATATTGTTGTGACATCAGCACTACAACACCTCACAAACGATATCAGAAAGCCGATATGAAGGAGATGACTCAAGCACAAAAATAAGTCAGATGTCGACGATATCATCGTAAAGAAGTCATGTCGTAGATAAGGCAATGTAAGACAGATATCATCTAAAAGAAGCCTTGTCGTTGGAAAGGTTAAGTAAGACTGATGTCGACGATATCGTCGTAAAGAAGGCTTGACCTCGAGAAGACTAAGGAAGGTGGCAGTTGCTGAAGAATAATCAGTCGACATGATATCAATTATGTCGTCGACAAGATAAGGTGGTTACAATAATATTGAGCACTCGAGAAGATTACGCCGACATCAGCTAGATGACTTCATGTCGTCTTAAGTGCAAGTGTAGAAGGGAAGTCCTGTCGTCGAGAGATTGTCCATATCGTCGTAACAATGGAAATGTCGTCGAGACAGATTCAAAATTTGCCAGACGCGATGTCAACATTTAATGTCGACGCCTGATTGTCCAATCAGCGCGTGCTCTTTAGGTATGGGTGTATGTCAATGAAGGACATCATAGGCGACCGTTAAGCAGCTCCTCCGTACTATAAAAGGGAACAACGGTTTCCCTAACAAAAGGCGAATGAGATAGACGAGAACGGAGAATCGAAAAGAATCCTGCCGAGCAATACAACAGAAAAAGCTGCGGAGAAGAATCGACATTAAGCAGAGGAGAACAAAAACGCACATCCAGTGTTCTCCAAGTTGCAGTCAAGCCACATCGATTGATAAGAATCGTTCTCGTCAAGAAGCAAATCAACATCAGGCAAAAGAAGAAGGCTTGAAGAAGATCTGTGCGACCAAGATTAAAATCAGAGACATCTTCTTCAAGGCCAGAAGCCGATCTCCACCAGGCAGAAGAATCCTTAGTCTAACTCTCCTTGTAAGGCTTGCGGGCCAAAACTGTAAGATCTGTTTTTAGATCTAAGTGTCGAGCTTGAGGGCTTGAGATCTGTGAGGCTTGAGGGTCAGGGAAGAGGACTTGCGGGTCCAACCGTGTCAAGCTTGCGAGCTTGGGTGCAGTGAAGGGGATTGCGGGCCTAGGCTGCAGGGACTTGCGGGTCCAAGGGGCAAGACTTGTGGGTCTGTGCTGTGTAGGGCTTGAGGGCCTGAGTGTCAAGCTTGCGGGCTTGGGTGCAGTGAAGGGGCTTGCGGGCCTAGGCTGTAGGACTTGCGGGTCCGAGTTGTAAGGCTTGCGGGCCGGAGACAATGGCGGAGTTTGTCGAGCCTGGCACACTGCTAGGTAGGCGCAGAGGGACAGAGGACTACTCAAGGCACCCTGTCTTAAGGAACCTCTATAAATTCTTGTGTGTATTCTATGTAGTGCTCTTAAACTCTAAATCTATTAACCAGAAATCAAGAATACCAAAAAGGGGAACAAAACAATTTGAAATACCTATTAACCCCCCCCCCCCCCCCCCCCCTCTAGGTGATAAGTCGACACCCAATAACCAACACATATTTCTTTATTATTTTTTTTGTTTATTATTTACTTTATGCAGCATATAAATTACAAAAAATCTATATATGTGTTGTGATTGATTAAAATTGAAAAGAAATTTTAAATACTATATTCACCTTCCTCTAGAGTATTTCTTAGCATCCTATCTTACTTTTCAATAATTTCGAATGAAATTTGAATGATTAAGGCATTGATTTAGATTTGATCGTGACTGTTAAATATCTAATTAAGAAAGGTATCCTCTCTGATTGAATCACATCTAAAAAGTGGTTTATTTTGCAGCATATATATATACACTTCTAATTCTGAATGCATTACATAATATAGCAGACATAATATTGATGCAATTGTAAAGAAGGCATCTCTCTCTTGTCTTCTTCTTCTTCTTTTTTCTCTACCTCAAGAAATTTTGATAGAAGAATAACAGTCGACGAGATCATCTTCTCTAGATTTAGAGACTGGTTACTTGGAATGATTCAAAATGCTTCATCAAATATTATTCCTCAACAGATTTAATCATTTCTCTATTGAATCTGATCTCTTAGGAGTAATTGACAACACATTCTATTTACTACATCACAATCCACACAGTGTTTTCAAAGAACCAAGTCGTCAGAGATTATTGAAGGGGACAACATTGGAGAAACAGATTTTCAACATCAATATTCAGATAGAGTTTTGAGAATCTCTTTTCAAAAGATTCAGTGGTTTAAGATTTACCTTATCAAAAGAATCTTGGAGTAGTTTTGAGTTAACCTTATCAAAAGGCTCTCAGATTGGTTTAGCCACCTTATCAACATGCTTCTAGTTGGAGATATATTATCAAAATATCCTTTGGTTTTTAGATTCTCCTTAACAAAAGATTTAGTTGTAACTGGTTCTAATAGTCTCTTTATCAAAAGATTAAGCATTATTTAATGGATATCCTACCAAGGGGTAGAAGATGGGACATACCTAAATTTAGGGAACCTCTATAAAACTCGGTGTTTTCTGGATTGCATAGATCTTTATATAGTTTTGTTTGTTTATTACTTGTCTCTATAATTTCTGCTGCAAAAACAAACCAATATGTGGCATATGTTGTGAGTATTTTAAATACTCTATTCAACCCCCCCCCCCCCCCCCCCCCCCCCCCCCCCACGCACACACACACATTTAGATTAATTCTTAGCGTCCTATCCTACCTTTCAGAAGTTATGTCATTGAGAGAAATTTAGGCTCTGTTTAGCGTTGTTGTGGAGGTATTGAACGCAGTGGTTATGAACCATTGTTCGTCAACGCCCAACCTCACCTAAGGAAATTCATCCACTTTCATGTCTAGTTTTTTTCTTGGTGGCAATCAAAATCATTTTCATGTCAAACATACATTCTACGATGGTGACGTTTTTGTCCAAACTCGCCGAAGTAAAAACACCAAGCCAAGCGGAGCCTTAATAACGCAATGTTTGAAAGATGATATTTGCTAAAAATATATGAGATTTAAGTTCAAAAATATTTTTAAAAGTAAAACTAAAATAAAACACAACAAATCGACCAATAATCGTATCGAAACTAGTATTCATCTGTTTGATTTCATTTTGGGTCCAAACTGACCCAAACCCAACCGTCTACACATATAACCAAGTCTCTTTGGAGGGTGTGTACTAGAGATTGCTATTAGCTCAGTAACTGCATTATCAATTGTATGAAAAGCCCGTTAAGTTCTGCCTCATTATCATTGTATATGATAGAAACTTCTCCACGAATTTTACATTTCTGGCAAGAGTAGAGGGATTCGGAGGAAAACGTGGAGAAATTGTGCATAAATTGAATAAGGGCATTGAGAGGTTGGTTACAACTCCTCCTCAATACCGAACACAACGAAGAATTGAAAGGAGGCTCTGATTGACAACCCAAAATCTACTCTGCGCACCCGAGGCTCAGATTGACAATTTCATACCCCCCCCCCCCCCCCCCCCCCCCCCCCTCCCCCTCGTCAGAATTTTTAGGTGCGTTCTCTCACCCAGTTTTTAGTGGGGGATAAATACAGCCGTATGATCACAGATTCTACGGCGAATCTGCTATCTAAAAATACTGACAGTATTTTTAATTCAAAAATACGATAGTATTTCAATTAATCATAGAGAACCAACGGCTTAGATGCGCTCCTCTCACCATGATCTTAGGTGAGAGTAACTCACCTAAAAAAATTTCAAGTAAAAGGGTCTGCCTGAGCCTACCAAACTAAGCCCAGGCAAGCTCAAAATGCTGATAATCCGCATTTTAATGCTGATAATCCGCATTTTATTTCTGATAATCCGCATCCTAATGTTGATATCAGCGTTATATATCATCATTATAAAATTTTGCATCTCTAATTTTAACTGTCTAAAATTTTGAGGCGTATGTTAAAAAAAAGAAAATAAAAACAATCTATGGACCTAATTCAAACTTACCAAGGTTTCCAATGCCTCCCGTAATTTTCCACATAATAAAATAATGTAATTTTAATTAATTGTATTTCCAAGATAACAGCAACGCACCATTTGTTTTTAAATATATTTAAAAAGGGAGGAAATAATAATAGTGGTTAAGGAATGACCGATTCAATCAGCTGCCACTTGCATATTGAATGCAACACAATTATTTTTTAGTAACCAAAATGAATTATTTTAGAAATACAACTGGGGCCAATTGGTTGAGTTATAATATTTAAACGACGTAATTTGACCAGGTCTTTCGGTCAAATTAGCATTACTCCAAATTATGAAGACTTAATTTTATTTTATTTTAAATTATTTTTTTTGTCCATTCATACTTATCTGTATTCGCATGCGCCGGCATGATTGGAGCTCTTGTGTGGTTGGTTGGAACGAGTAAATGTACTAATTTATTGAACCGAACCGGTTCATTTGAACCGCTTGAGTGTTTTCTGACATGGACATAAATAGGAGAGAAGATGGCTGAAAAGATGTACTCTTTCAGGAACTTTGGCTACTTATAAAAGATTTGTCCTTGTTGAAAGTCACCCTCAGTTGGTTAGGAGTACAAAATTATAGATTAGGAGTGGGAAATTTAATTATCAATAAATTTTTTAAATTACGAATCAGAAAAGATTAAGTAGTATCAAGAGAATTGTTGTTGGTCGCTCGACGCTCTTAAGATCGGTCGACTTGAACCGTCTCAACTCTTCAGTAAGTTGAGCGCGCAAACAATCAAAGTAAGGACTAACAACTGGCGGGAAGACTTTTAATGTGGAAAACCCGGAAATGATGAAAAATCACAGGGTCAGATCGGTGCCGACCAAATTGCACTATTTCACTGAGTGTTACAAGTAGTAGAATGCTCAAGAGTGACAGGACACCGCTCGCTGCAGGGAGTGTAGTGAAGAATGTGAAAGAGAGAATTTCCAAAGGGGAATGAGATCTTCAAGGGCCAAAGAGAGATCGTCAAGTCGCCTTAGAAGGAGATCTTCGAATGAGAAGGAAATCTTCGAAGGTCGGAGGAGCTGTTCGAAGGATTCTTCGAACGCAGAAGGAGAACTCTGAATGATCTTCGAAGGATCTCTCTCGGGTGATGAAGGCAATGTGTCTTCAAATGATGGTTCTTGACTCCTTTTATAGTTTTTGATAGGAGCGGTTTGGTAATTGCGTCGTTGTAACCACTATAACTACCAAACGGGCGAATCAATTTTTTTGATCTGGAGACACTGATTGCTATTTTTTGTAGATATGACATTTGCCCCCCCCCCCCCCCCCCCCCCCCCCCCGGGGTGGGGGGGGGGGGGCAGTTCGGGCAATTCAGGCAGTTCATGCAGAACTGGTGGCGACGGTTGTAACACTCTGTCAGTACAAATAATTTATCAATAGGTCTGGTCGGGACCCCACGCTATATTGAACACATTGGCTAGCGTTAATAAATTGATAAACAAAGACATAAGACTACACGAGAATATAAAAAGTACAAGCAGAAACTTTCATTAAACAGTTACATAAGAATGTTTACATATTCAGGAATGTTAATAAAAGAGTCACGACCTTAAGACCTTACATTCAACCAATGTAACAAAACTCTACAACATACATCAGACCACAGACCGACATTACATGAAGAGCAGTAAAATAGGCTGGCCTTCGAAGGTTAACTCAGCACTAGACTTTAGCCTCTATTTCCTGCTCAGCTTACCAACACTTGCACCATCCACAAATAAGAGGTAAACGAGGGTCAGATATGAGCTGACCACAAACCGCGTAACGATCACCCCCCCCCCCCCCCCTCCGACCATTCTAAACAGCTCTGGGGTGGGGCACCGCTAACCTGCAAGCAAGTCGTACAAGCAACATATAATATAATAAAGAAAGTACATTTACTCTAAATAATGTGAGGCTTCAAACACAATCAATTTTCTAGGTTGAGCATCAAAGAAATGGAAACCTAAGAATGCAAATGATGTTAGTTAGGTTCACCTGGAGGATCCCTACAACCGCCTAAGCAACCGCATGAAGCTAACATAATATTAATTCGTCACATCACAAACGTGGATACTCACGACCTCACGTTTCATGCACTCAAGACATGTTTCCAATGTACCTTAAATGGGTACTACTTCCAAACTGAGCTATAAACTTAGCTATCGCTTGTGCATTTACTGATCAGAGAAAACCTTCCTAAACCGGTCTCTTTCATGTTCTATCATCATACCAGATGGTTAATCTAATGTTGAACTACATGGTGCGGGTTCAGTTCAGCTTGTGCCCGTGCTCAAATCATTGTCACTAACACCACGTTGCGGGTGCGGATTTACCTCATCCCATGCACATTCGACACATACGATTGCTACCAAAATAACTAACTACGCACATAATTCATACAAGAGGACTTAGACTTCACAAACACAGCCAATGTAGAAGGTTCAAGTAAACTCCACTACGAATCTGTGGTGAAGGTTTGCATTCAACCACATCACAATCATTGGCTTCCATTAGGTACTCCAAAATACATCTAAATCTCAAGTCCCGTAACAATGACATATTTCACGGAGTCATTCTCCGACACGCATTCTAGGCTTAACCTAAATGCAATGTCACAAACAAGCATCATCGATCTGGTTCAACGACCACATGTAGGTTTCACACAAAATGCTTAAATCCGCACGTCTACCGAATTTCCGCATGTAAAATATGTCAGTGTAAGTTGAGGGAGGTCTAATCACATAAAGCGATGGCGAATATGTGTTTGATCGTTTTTCAAATATTAAACGTTTAAGCACAGAAATTCAAGCACATTACAGATTGCACATGTATTTTATAGTGGTTCCCCGATTTGGGTACATCAATTTTCCCTCTCCGCCAATCTGCAGTGTACTAGACTTGGCTAACTTCTCTAAAACTCATATGAATCAGATCTTATAACTCAGAGTTCTCGACTCCTACAACTCAAGAATAGTTCCTTATTCCCTACCTTAGATCCAATCCTTGGATCTTACAGCTCAGATTCAAGACTGAAACCTACCTCGGGAACCATGCAAAGTCTCATACCTCAGATCCCCAGCAAAGATCCTACAACTCAGATCTGAAAGATCCTACACTCATATTTTCTTAGAAATCCTACATGTGAGTATGTCAAAATAATATTCTTACAAACAAAAACTAAGACTCAGAAATATTATCTTGTAAAGTTGGAGTCTTCTTGAAGTCTTTAGCGGAAATGGCTTATTCACAGATCTTCTTGCAATGGATGTTGAATATCATAACCGACAAGAAGGTTGAATCTTTACTTAATAAGAAAGTATTGATCGACTTGCATGTATTTCTTCTTTTTTGTGAGCTCTGTAAACGAGTATGAATGTTGACGACGACGAGCTCTTCTTTCAGAAATAATAAAGGAAAATGATTGTAAATCTAAAGATTATGGTTTGCTGAAATCATCTCAACCCTTTTATAAGGACCCTTGATAATGGTCTCTTCCTCGTATGTCCTTTATGTTAGTTATCAGCTTTCATTGGCTCAATCCGTGGCGACAATAAATGACGTGACGCTAAATTCACACTTTAATTTGAATTCAAGCCTTTCCGTCATTCGACTAGATGTCTAGTCGAATTAACTTCTTCTCGATGAATTTGCAATGCGTATAGCTTTAGTTCAATTCTTCTGCACGAATCGTCTTGATGTCTTTGATAATCTTCAACATGATATTACTCGATACCATTCACCTAGTCGGATCCTCGATACCCCTTTGAACGGTTTGATCTTCTAGTAAACTCAGTCGCCAGCGGCGAACTCGATGCTCCAGTGATTTGCATTACAGTACTTTGTCTGTCTATCCTGGGCAATTAGCAACTGCTCTTATATTGCCCGGATTGATGTATTTGTCTTATCTATGTCCTTACGCTTCAAAAGATTTGTGTCACCCATTTCTTCCCAAGCCAAAGGCGTTCCACATTCCTACTGTTAGTTATGGATGTTGTCAAATCACCTAGTGGGGGTGAATAGGTATTTTAAAATCTCTTGTCCCTCCTTCTTTTGAGTTTATCTCTATGAAGATCTTAGTATATGGATTTAGAAATAAAGAACATAACACATAAAACACTCAAAGATTTATAGTGGTTCCTCAAGACAGGGTGTCTTGAGTAGTCCACTGTCCCTCTGCGTCTTTCTGGCAGTGTGCTAGGGTCGGCAAACTCTGCCAAAAATTCAAGCCCGCAAGGCCTACAATCTGAGGCCCTCAAGCCCTACAACTCAGGCCCTCAAGCCCTAAAAACTCAGGCCCTCGAGCCCTACAGCTCAGGCCCTCAAGCCCTACAATACTCAGGCCCTCAATCCCTAAAATACTCAGGCCCTCAAGCCCTACAACTTAGATCTGAAATAGATCCTACAATCTCAGGCCCACAAGCCCTACCGAAAAGGATTTAAGAAAAACTTCTTAGTCAGATGAAGATCGGCTTCTTGGACTTGAAGAGAATTCTTTGATGATTTCTTGGATAACACAGATTCTTCTTCAATCCCTTCTTTGATCTGGAACAATACTTATCAGTCGATGTTGATGGACTGAAACTTGGAGAACACTTGATGAGGAAGTTTTGTTCTCTGGATCTTGTTCCTTCTTTACGCAGCCTTACTATTCTATTCGATCTTTGCGTCTTTTCTATGTTCCTTACTTGTTCCTTATTTGTTTCTTTCTTGTTTAAATTAAGGCAGGCACTTATCCATTTTATAAGACTAAGGAGTCGACTAACGGTCTCCTAGGATGTCCTATAAGTGTCAGAGGCTCATTACTTAACGGCACGCGCTGATTGGACCACCATACGGCGGCATTAAATGCAGACGGTGCGATTTGAAATGTCTTGATCTATCTCGACGATATTTACAACGTCTCGATGACATAACTTGCCGTTATACTGATCCATCTTGGACTTGGACAAATCTTCAAGTCTTCTTCAATCATCTTTAGACAATGATATCTCGACGATACAAGATATCACATCTGCACTTGCACACTTACGACGACATAAAGTCATCTTAAAGATGTCGTCGTAATCTTGTTATCAACTTGCGGTCTTCTCAACGGTGTCGTTGAAACCATTCTGTCTTCTCGACGTATCATCTTGATCATTTCGACGACAAGCTATTCTTCTTCCATAAGAAGTCTTCACGAGTTCTCCCTTAGCCTTCCCGACGACAAGGCTTCTTTACGACGATGTCGTTGACACTCCCGATCACTTTGACTTAGGTCTTCAGCGAGCTTCCTTTCTCATCTCGACGACAGGATCTCTTTACAACGATGTCGTTGACATTTTCGAATACTTTACCTTAACTCTTCTTAGACTTTACAGCGATGTCGTCGTGTGATTCCGATTGCCACGATGATACTGGACTTTGTTCGATTCTTCTTGATCTTACAAAGATATCATCGTGTATACTTTGATGTCACAAAGATATCGTCGGAATGTCCATATTATCTAGATGATAGCTGATATGAACCTTCTGCTTAACTCTGAGTATCATCTCGACGATGTCTGAGTGTTTATTCGACGATATGTCCAATCCTTCTCGACGATTTTGGACTTATTGATATTTTAATCTCTGCAAATGTAAACTAAGCAGACCATAAAATACATAGTGCTTTTATCATTGACCTGAGCACTTCTTCAAATCAAGAACATTGTTCGGCACTATTCCCAACAATCTCCCCATATTTGAAGAAGTTCTAACTCACTTCAATGATAAATGCCACTCATAGAAAGAATGAAAATTTATGCAATTCAAGTTAATTAAACTACCAAGCATTATATAGATCTTAGCTGAGTAGTATACCCTCTCACTGGAGGTAGGGCTCCACTTGCCTGCATGTGGATCCTGCTCAATCTCCCTCAGCCTTTTCTTCCTGTACTCCTTATCTGTGGATCCTGCATTTATGATTACCTTCTCCCCCTTTAGAACTTCTTTAATTAATCGATCATCCAGGGTTTCTTACAATGAGATCATCATTTCATTTCTTTCTTCTGTGATGACTTCCAGCTGGAGAAGATTTTCCTGAGCTTCTAGGGTAGAGCACCCCAGATGGGTCTCCCCCTTAACCATTGCAGTATCTTATGCTGAGCTCCCAAGTTGGAACTCCCCCTCAACTGGATCACTGTAAAGAATTGGACTTCTCCTCTCTTCAACCACCTCTGTGTTAACAGTTCAGCTTCCTTCTCTGGGATATCTTGATGTAGAGACATCTCCCCCTCAATCTGATCAAGGTTCTGTTGGGATGGGCTCTTCCTTTCTTAGAGCTACTAGAGGCCTCCTCCTCTGAGGAAACCACCTTAGCAGCTTTCTTTGTTTTCTTCTTCTGAATTGAAGAGGTAGTTATATGTCCTTTGGATATAGACATATCTCACCTATCCAACATCTTGGAATCCAGCCTTTTTGGGGTAGTGCAGAGCCACTCCCATCTTTCTGTTGGGCACTTCCCCAAAACATCAGTCTCATCCCTGATTGGCAACAAAGATTCTTGTGCTGAGGGATCAGCATGAGTCTCCCCCTCAACTGTTGTACTCTTCTTTCTGGCAGACAAGTCTTCATATACTGTCATCCAGCAACCTCAATATTTGTATGTTGTTTTGGATTTGACATGTTGCTTCACTTTGCTTTGCTTGAGATAAATTTCTTCTTATTCTAGATTTATACCTAGATTACTTATTGTCCATTGCCCATATTAACATTTGGTTGGCTACTTGGACAAACCTGCAAGACAGAGATTTAATATTCCTTAGGAACTCAAATGAATTTGGGTCGTAGGATCTTGTTAGCACTGTAATAACCATCTCTACTTACTGCAGCTTTTGCAGTAAACCCACTGACTGGCTTCTCATGCCTTACTTTAGGCATTGTTGGGTTGAACCAACAATCTATAGCAAAGTGTTCAACCTTTCCACATCACCAACACCCAAATCGATTGTACCTCCTCTTCCGAGTCACCTTCTGAGTGGGGTATATGTGATTAGATGAGCAGGCTGCTTTGCAACATTCATTTCTACTGATCATGTGATTGTGCCTTGATTTTGGAATAGGTTGCACAGTCAATGATATTTCTTTGGGAATAGGTTTTTGAGGCAAAGCTTTTCGCTTTCGTTTGGTTGGTGGTGTTTGTGGAGAGACAACTTTTTGAAAGATAGTTCTAGCTTGGAAAGTCTCTCCAACTTCCTTATTATGTCCCAGTCCTCCTCTATCTTGAATGGAGAAGCAGTCTATAATATGGAGAATAGTTTTGGGCTTAGAGAAGCTAGTCATAAGCTTTCTCTCTGTTATAAGCTTGTTCTCTAGAGACTTGATTGTCCTATCTTGAGCATCAGATTTCTTCTGAAGAAAAAAGAGCTCATTGGATAATCTAATCTCCTCCTTGATCGTCTCATCAATTTGAGATTTGAAGGGCTTGAGGATTCTAATTTCCTCAGCTTGAGATTTGACCAATTTCTTGCTCTTTACAAGAGCGGCCAAGAGAGTGCCAGGCTGTTCTATCAGTTTAGCATGGTTCTTATTATTGCATGATGAGCAGTCTTCTACATCATCTTTAGATGATGAGCACTCATCTGATGTAATCTTGGTCTTTTTCAAATGAAGCAAGTGCTGGAAATATGTGAGTAGTACATACTTGAGCGGGATCTGAATCCTCATGACTTTATTCATTTGATAAGGCAACCAACCCATCGAGTTCCTCATCCTCAGAGTCACAGTCTGAGATAGTGAGTGGTGCCCTTATCCTTTCTCTAGCCACAGAGACTTCTTCATCCTCAGATTCACTGTCTGAGAGAGTCAGGGGTGCTCGAATTCCTTTCTCATATAGCCCTAGACATCTTTCTTCTTCAGAGTAGGAGGTGTTGCAGCTTCTTTCACTCAGAGATCTGAACTTCTTGATATTAGATCTTCTCATTTTCTTCATGATACTTTAATCTTTTGATCTGATTGTTTGACTCACCCAAGGGCAGATCTGTTCAAGCTGTTAGGCATTCTTTGAACAACCTACCTCTGATATCACTTGTTAGTTATGGATGTTGTCAAATCACCTAGAGGGGGGTGAATAGGTTTTTTAAAATCTCTTGCCCCTCCTTCTTTTGAGTTTATCTCTATGAAGATCTTAGTATATGGATTTAGAAATTAAGAACATAACACAGAAAGCACTCGAAGATTTATAGTGGTTCCTCAAGACATGGTGTCTTGAGTAGTCCACAGACCCTCTACGCCTTTCTAGCAGTGTGCTAGGGTTGATAAACTACGCCAAAAACTCAGGCTCGCAAGCCCTACAATCTCAGGCCCTCAATCCCTACAACTCAGGCCCTCAAGCCCTACAAACTCAGGCCCTCAAGCCCTACAGCTCAGGCCCTCAAGACCTACAATACTCAATCCCTCAAGCCCTACAATACTCAGGCCCTCAAGCCCTACAACTCAGATCTGAAAATAGATCCTACAAGCTCAGGCCCGCAAGCCCTACCAAAAAAGGATTTGAGAACAAATTCTTAGCCGGATGAAGATAGGCTTCTTGGACTTGAAGAGAATGCTTTGATGATTTCTTGGATAGGACAGACTCTTCTTCAATACCTTCTTCAATCTGGAACTATACTTATTAGTCGATGTTGATGGACTGAAACTTGGAGAACACTTGATGAGGATTTTTTGTTCTATGGATCTTGTTCCTTGTTTACTCAGCCTTACTTTTCTATTCGATCTTGCGTATTTTCTGCGTTTCTTACTGTGTTTCTTACTTGTTCCTTACATGTTCCTTACTTGTTTCTTACTTGTTTAAATTAGGGCACACACTTATCCCTTTTATAAGACTGGGGAGCCGACTAATGGTCTCCTAGGATGTCCTATAAGTGTTAGAGGCCCATTACTTAACGACACGTGCTGATTGGACCACAAGACGGCGACATTAAATGCAGACAGCACGATTTGAAATGTCATAATCTGTCTCGATGATATTTGCAACGTCTCGATGACATAACTTGTCGTTACGCCGATCCATCTTGGACTTGGACAAATCTTCAAGTCTTCTTCAATCTTATTTAGACAATGATATCTCGATGATACAAGATATCAAATCTGCACTTGCACTTACGACGACATAAAGTCATCTTAAAGATGTCATCGTAATCTTGTTACCAACTTGCGGTCTTCTCGACGGTGTCATTGAAACTATTCTGTCTTCTCGACGGTATCATCTTTATCATTTCGACGACAAGCTATTCTTCTTCCATAAGAAGTCTTCACGAGTTCTCCCTTAGCCTTCTCGACGACAAGGCTTCTTCACGACGATGTCGTCGGCACTCCCGAGCACTTTAACTTAGGTCTTCAACGAGCTTTCTTTCTCGTCTCGACGAAAAGATCTCTTTACGACGATATCGTCGACATTGCCGAATACTTTGACTTAACTCTTCTTAGACTTTACAGCGATGTCGTCGTGTGATTTAGATTGGCACGACGATACTGGACTTTATTCGATTCTTCTTGATCTTACGACGATATCGTCGTGTATACTTTGATGTCACAACGATATTGTCGGAATATCCATATTATCTCGACGATACCCGATATGAGCCTTCTGCTTAACTCTGAGTATCATCTCGACGATGTCTGAGTGTTTATTCGACAATATGTCCCGTCTTTCTTGACGAATTTGGACTTAGTGATATTTTAATCTCTGCAAATGTAAACTAAGCAGACCATCAAATACATAGTGATTTTATTATTGACTTGGGCACTTCTTCAAATCAGGAACATTGTTGGGCACTGTTCCCAACACCTACAATATAGGGCCTCAAAGGCCTCCATTTTAATACTCACTTGGTAGCTGCCAGTGTAGGCGAAGTCAAGCAAATAGAGGTGGTCCTCTCATCTCTTTTCTGAATCTAAGATGCATATCCGAAGCATCGTTCCATTGGTCTTCTCGGTCTGCCCATCCATTTGTAGGTGGAAATTTTTACTAAGTTTTAGCTTGGTACCCAATAGTTGGTGGATTAGCCTCCAGTCGTTCGATGTGAAACGCTCATCCCGATCACTCACGGTGCTACGCGGTACTCCGTGAAATCGTACGATGTTATCAACGTATAAATTTACTAACTTTTCCATTGAATCATCCTTTCGTTTCGGAATGAAGTGCAATACCTTTGTCAAATGATCAACGATCACCCAAATGTCATCATTTCCATGTTGCGATCTCGACAATCCGTGCACGAAATCCATTGATATATCATCAAACTTCCATTCCGGAATCGGCAAAGACTTTAAAAATCCACCAGGTCTTTAACATTCCGCCTTCACCAAGGCGCAAGTATGACACTTGGCCACGTAGAGAGCAATATCTTACTTCAAACCCAGCCACCAAAAGAGTTTCTTCATATCCATGCACATTTTTTTGCTCCATGGGTGGATAGAGTACTTGGTAAAGTGAGTCGTGTACATCAATTCCTCATGTAGTTTGCCAACATTGGGGACGCACAATCTAGCATTCTTCCATAGAAGACCATCTTCGAAGGAGAATTCAGCGTTAGACCCATCCACAGTCTCCACCATATAACGTCTCATGCTTTCGTCAAGATCAAATGCTCGTCTAACTCGACCTGCAAGGTCATATTGATCCTCTGTGTCCAGTTTAAGCATGCCGAAGTAGACTGTTGGGAACAATGCCCAGCAATGTTCCTGATTTGATGAAGTACTCGGGTCAATGATAAAAGCACTATGTATTTGATGGTTTGCTTAGTTACATAAGCAGAGATTAAATTATATGTTCAATTCTTCTCCAATATCACTAAGTCTAAAATCGTCAAGAATGACTGGACATATTGTCGAATAAACACTCAGACATCATCGAGATGATACTCAGAGTTAAGCAGAAGGTTCATATCAACTATCGTCGAGATAACATGGACTATTCGACGATATTGTTGTGACATCAAAGTACACACGAAGATATCGTTGTAAGAATAAGAAGAATCGATCAAAATCCAATATCATTGTGTCAACCAGAATCACACGACGATATCTATGTAAGGTCTAAGAAGAGTTAAGTCAAAGTATTCGGCAATGTCGACAACATCGTCGTAAAAGAAGCCTTGTCGTCGAGACGAGAAAGGAAGCTCTCTAAAGACCTAAGTAAAAGTGCTCGGGAGTGTCGACTACATCGTAGTGAAGAAGCCTAGTCATCGAGAAGGCTAAGGGAGTTCTCGTGAAGACAACTTACGGAAGAAGAATCACTTGTCGTCAAGATGATCAAGTCAATATTGTCGATAAGGCATTATGGTCTCAACGATATCATCAATAAGACAGAATGGTCTCAACGACACCATCGAGAAGACAGAATGGTCTCAACGACACCGTCGAGAAGACCGCAAGTTGACAATAAGATTACGATGACACCTTTATGATGAATTCATGTTGTCGTAAGTGCAAGTGCATATGTGATATCTTATATCATCGAGATATCATTCTCTAAAGAAGATTGAAGAAGACTTGAAGATTTGTCCAAGTCCAAGATGGATCATCGTAACGACAAGTTCTGTCATCGATACATTGCAAATGTCATCGAGACAGATCAAGACATTTCAAATCGCATTGTCTGCATTTAATGACACTGTCTGGTGGTTTAATCAGCGCGTGTCGTTAAGGAATGGGCCTCTGACACTTATAGGACATCCTAGGAGACCGTTAGTCGGCTCCTCGGTCTTATAAAGGTATAAGTGTCTGCCCTAATTCGCAGAAGTAAGAAACAGAGAAAATACGTAATATTGCATAGAACAGTAAAGATGTGTGAAGAAGGAACAAGAACCAGAGAACAAAACTTCCTCATTAAGTGTTCTCCTAGTTTCAGTCCAGCAACATCAACTGATAAGAACTGTTCCAGGTTGAAGAAGGGAATGAAGAAGAATCTGTGTTATCCAAGAAATCATCAAAGCATTCTCTTTAAGTTCAAGAAGTCGATCCTCATCCGGCTAAGAAGTTTTTCTCAAATCTTTTTCTGCAAGGCTTGCGGGCCTGAGCTTGTAGGATTTATTTTAGATCTGAGTTGTAGGGCTTGAGGGCCTGAGCTGTAGGGCTTGAGGGCCTGAGCTGTAGGGCTTGAGGTCCTGAGTTTGTAGGGCTTGAGGGCCTGAGTTTTGTAGGGCTTGAGGACCTGAGTTTGTAGGGCTTGAGGACCTAAGTTGTAAGGCTTGAGGGCTTGAGATTGTAGGGCTTGCGAGCCTGAGTCTTTGGCAGAGTTTGCCGACCCTAGCATGTTGGAGCATGCATTTCGCACTCCTCCGGTTTGATAATAACAAAGTCCCGTTTGTATTTGATTCTATTTTTATTAATGGTGTGCAGGTAACAGGTATGAGATGTTCACATTTCTGCTGGAGCTAAATTTGAATGTAGGAAAATTTCACTATCGGAAAATTTCAACAGCTGATGTCGCTCAGGCGACAGCTGAGAAGTTACAACTACTTCCCTCCACGGCAGCACGACGAAAGGCAGTTTTGAGCTGTCGGAAATTCGACAGCGATGTCGCCCAGGCGACAGCTCGGAGGTTTCAACAACTGCCCACGACACCACCACGACCGGCAGTTTTGAGCTGTCGGAATTCCGACATCGATGTCGCCCAGGCGACAGCTCGGCGGTTACGGCAACTGCCCGCACGACGGCACTCCAGCGGCAGTTTAGCGCTGTCGGAAAATTCCGACAGTCGATGTCGCCCAGGCGACAACGATTTTCTATAAATTGACTCCTTGTGTTCGTGCATTCTATGCATTGAGAATTCCCAGTTCCTTCCTGAGTGCATACGAACCAGAGAGCTCCAGAACCTCTTCAACTCCCATTTGTGCAAAGAAGGATTGAAGATTGAAGACGAGATCGGGCGCGCTTCTACATCAACGATCATCTCGAGGCTTCAACCATCCTTTCAGAGATCTGAAATTCTAGGGAGTTGTTCTTTTCATATTGTATTTTCATTTACACACATTTCATTTTGTATTGGAAGAGAAATCGTCGTCTTGCGTGCGGCGTCTAAGTCCTTGCGTGGCTTAGGGGAAAATCTCTTCCTTGTGTGGAGCGTCCAAGTCCTTGCGTGACTTGGTGGGAAATCGTGGCCTTGTGTGCTACGTCTAGATCTTAGGAAGATCTAGAGGATAGGCTTGTGCTTGGGCTTGGTCTTGGGAGAGACAAGTGATAGCCTTCCGATCCTTGGGAGAAGGATTGGTAAACCAAAATTATTGAATTTTTTATTAACATAATTGTGCCTTGATCTTAAGCATTGTTAAGATCATTTTTATTGTATGCAAATTTCATGATTAATATAATTATGTCTTTTTCTTTAATTACATATTTGGTGGCATAATCCTTATCTTAGAAATTTGTGTTTTGTTTAATACAAAAATTGCATTGGTTTGAAAGTGTTTATAAGTAATTTTTTTAGTAAAGTAAAATCTGTTTAAAAATTATTAAGTAAAACTTATATTTTAAACACACCCTTATTCACCCCCCCCCCCCCCCTCTAAGGGCGTCATACGATCCAACAAGTGGTATCAGAGCCAGGTTACTCCAAAATGGTTTTACCACCGGGAGTAATGGCGCACAACGATCACGCGTTTGTTGAGGGGCAAGGAATTAGTAGGCCACCACTTTTTACGGGCACAGACTATAATTATTGGAAAACATGTATGCGTTGTTTTCTAATTGCGCTAGATATAGAAGTCTGGAATATGGTAGAATCTAGTTACACTTCTCCAACATTTGTTGTAGGAGATGTAACCATGGATAAGCCCAAAGACAAGTGGGATGACAACGATAAATTAAAATGTAAGAACAATGCAAAAGCCATGAATGCTTTATTTTGCGCAATAGATCGCACTGAATTTAATAGAGTTTGTGCTTGTAATACTGCATTTGAAATTTGGAATTTATTAGAAATCACTCATGAAGGTACTTCGCAGGTAAAGGATTCAAAGCTATTTCAACTGGAATCTGAATTTGAAAGGTTCAAAATGGAGGTAGATGAAGAGATTGATACAATGTACACACGATTCACAAAAATTGTGAACGACTCAAAGGTGCTAGGAAAGGTGTTCTCAAATGGAGATTTAGTAAGGAAAATATTAAGATCACTTCCCCCGAAGTTCAATCCTAAAGTGACTGCAATTTCCGAGTCACATGATCTTAAGACCTTACAATTGGAGAGCCTCATTGGGAACTTGAAAACTCATGAAGTTGAATTGAAAATTCAACAACAAGAGTATATGGAGCCAAGGAAGAAGGGATTGGCTCTAAGATCTAAGAAGGAAGAAACTAGTGATTCTGAGGAGGATGAAGAAGATGAGGAAAGTTTATTTGTTAAAAAATTTAGAAAATTTATGAAAAATCCGGAGAGAAGGAATTCGTTTAAGAAGTATTTTAAGAAGGAGACCTTTAGGAAGAAAAAAGGAAAGGAAGGCGATGAGGAGGAAGAGAGACCACCACCAGAGTGATATCACTGCAAGAAGTTAGGACACATCCGAAGCAAGTGTCCAAAGTACTTGAAAGAACTTAAAGAAAAGAAGCACAAATGGTCGAAGAAGGTGTTGAAGGCGGAAACATGGGATGATACTACTTCTGAGGATGCAAGCAGTTCAGACTCAAGTAAAGAAGAGGAGGCCAACATGTGCTTAATGGGAAAGAGCGTCATATCTGATGACGAATGCAGTGTCCAAAGCGACACTGAGGTAACTCCTCCAACCTATGATGAATTATTTTCTGAATTTTTAAAGACTTGCAAATTTTTTGAAAAAAGTTTAAAAGATAATGATCTTCTTAAATCTGAAAATGAAATTTTACTTAAAGAAAACAAAAAATTGTTAAAGGAAATTAAGACTATTGGAAAAAGAGATATTTCTTGCCAAGAGTGTGATCACTTTTGGGGAAGAATTAAAGAACTTGAAGAATCTCTTTCTAAATCTCATTCTACAATAAAAATTCTTACTAAAAAGAATGAGATTTTAGAGAGAGATCTAAAATCTTCAATTTCCAAAGTCCATGAGGTAAAGAAATCTTTTGAACGTAGATGTGTAAATCTGGTATCCGAAAATACAAAAATGAGAAACCAGATTCATGACTTAACACTAGCCATGAAAAAATTTGGAATGGGCCAAAGATCACTGGATATGATCTTAGGATACCAACGCCATGGATCTGGAAGGTTTGGAATCGGATACACGTCAGGAAGCTATCGCCCGGCGACAACCACTGTCGCCGGCGACAGTGAAAATTCCAGAAAATCTACTTTTAAAAATTCTAGAGTTAATGAATTGTCAAATACTGCATCCTCATCCAGTAAAAGTCCAGAAAAGTTATACTCTTCTAAATACATTACATGTGCCAAATGCAATAGATTTGGACACACTACGGACTCTTGCTTGAAGGAAGGAAAAAGTAAAATTAAATAAATCTGGGTGCCTAAGGCTTCTACCTATACTATGGGTGGAACCACTTGGGTAACCAGATCTTTATTCACCTCTTCTTTCTAGGTGTGTTGGCAGGCTAAGGACAAAGAAGACGTGTGGTACTTGGACTCGGGCTGTTCAAAACACATGACGGGCAATAAAGAGAAGTTCCTTAGCCTAGAGATGAAGAAAGGAGGAGTTGTTACTTTCGGAGACAATGGAAAAGGAAAAATCATCGGCATCGGAGTTGTGGGTAACGAAAATTTTTCAATTTCAAATGTTCTATTTGTAGAAGGATTAAAGCATAATTTGATTTCTATTAGTCAATTATGTGATAATGGTTTAAATGTTTTATTTGAATCTTCTACAAATTTGTGCAAAATTATTAATTCCAAAACAAATGAAATTGTTTTTACCGCACCTAGATGTCATAATGTATATATGATTAAATTTCATTTTTCAAATTCTACCTTAAAATGTTTTTTATCAAAAAATGATGAATTAGATTTATGGCATAGGCGACTTGGACATACTAGTGCCAAGTTAATTTCAAAACTTTCAAAAGATAAATTAATTAAAGGTTTACCATTGTTAAATGGAAATTTATCTTCTTAACTATGTGTGCCTTGCCAAAAAGGAAAATTTTCAAAATCATCTTTTAAAAGTAAAAATATTATTTCTACCACCAGGCCACTTCAATTAATACATATGGATTTATTTGGGCCAATTGGAATTTCTAGCTTAGGAGATAGAAAATACACAATTGTATTGATTGATAATTATTCTCGTTTTTGTTGGACTTTATTTCTAACCTCAAAATCCGATGCATTTTCAGAATTTTCAAAATTATGTTTGCGTATTCAAAATGAATTTGAGTTAAAAATTAAACGCATACGATCGGATCATGGAGGAGAATTTGAAAATGAAAAGTTTATTTCTTTTTGTACGGAGTTAGGAATTAAACATGAATTTTCCGCTCCACGCACACCACAGCAAAATGGTATAGTGGAGAGGAAAAATAGAAATCTTCAAGAGTTATCCCGTACGATGTTATCTGAATTTAAATTACCAAAATCTTTTTGGGCTGAAGCGGTTAGTACGGTATGTTATGTAATTAATAGAGTAATGCTTCGCCCTATTTTAAAATTAACTCCTTATGAATTAATTTTTAATAAACAACCAAATGTTTCTTATTTCAAAGTTTTTGGTTGTAAATGTTTTATTTTGAATTCTAAAGATTCCTTAGGAAAATTTGATGAAAAATGTGATGAAGGTATTTTTATTGGCTATTCTTCCAACTAGTAAAGCTTATAGGATTTTTAATAAAAGAACAAAAATAGTTGAAGAATCTATTCATGTTAGGTTTGATGAGTTTGCTTCATGTGTAGAAAAGAAAATTACAGGAAAAGAAGATGAACTCCTTCCCACGGTGGAGAATGATGATGAAGAACTTGGAGAAAATGAAGAAGGAAAAGAAGAAGAAAGAGAAGGAGAACGAGAAGAAGGAGATAGAGAAGTAGAAGAAAGAGAAAGATATGAGCCTCCAAGTGAATTGAGGTTTTCAAAGGATCATCCAAAGGAGCTTATCATTGGAGATCCGCAAAAAGGGGTTAGTACTCGTTCATCGCTACATATTTTATTTTCAAATCTTTGTTTTGTCTCTGAAATAGAACCAAAAGATGTTTCCACCGCTTTAAATGATGAATTTTGGTTTTTAGCTATGAATGAAGAACTTAATCAATTTGAACGTAATAAGGTTTGGAATCTTGTAGAACGACCCAAAAATCGTCCTGTAGTTGGTGTTAAGTGGATTTTTAAAAATAAAATGGATAATGAATCTAGAATTGTTAGAAATAAAGCCAGATTAATTGCAAAAGGTTATGCACAAATTGAAGGGGTAGATTTTGATGAAACTTTTGCACCCGTAGCAAGATTAGAAGCGGTTAGGATATTTCTTGCATTTGCTTGTTTTAAAAGATTTAAATTATATCAAATGGATGTCAAAACCGCATTTTTAAACGGGTATATAAAAGAGGAGGTTTATGTAGAACAACCCCCTGGCTTTATAAATGAGAAATATCCAAATTATGTTTATAAATTAGATAAAGCGCTTTATGGATTAAAACAGGCGTCTCGTGCTTGGTATGATCGATTAACTCAATATTTGTTAAAGCACGATTATAAAATAGGAAGTGCTGATTCTACACTCTTCATTAAGCAAATTGATCATGATTTAGTTATTTTGCAAATTTATGTTGATGATATTATTTTTGGAGCCACTAATGAAGAGTTGTGTAATGAAATAGTTCAAATTATGAAAAATGAATTTGAAATGAGCATGGTTGGAGAACTTTCATATTTTCTAGGTTTTCAAATTACACAAAAACATGATGGTATTTTTATATGTCAAACCAAATATATTCATGATATGTTAAAAATATTTGGATTTGAAAATCTTAAGCATGCAAACACTCCTATGAGTACTTCACTAAAATTAGGAAAAGATGAAAGTGGTGTTTCAATTGAACAAACCCTTTATAGAAGTATGATAGGGTCTTTATTGTATTTAACCGCATCTAGACCTGACATTATGTTTGCCGTATGTTTATGTGCTAGATTTCAAGCTAATTATAAAGAGTCACATTTAAAAGCAGTGAAACGCATCTTTAGATATCTTATAGGAACATCTAAATTAGGATTATGGTATCCTCATAATGATTCCTTTATTTTACATGGTTTTTCGGATTCCGATTATGCGGGATGTTCTTTAGATAGGAAAAGCACTAGTGGCACTTGTCATTTTATCGGCCCTTCACTTATTTCATGGTCGAGTAGGAAATAGAATTCTGTTGCCCTCTCTACCACCGAGGCCGAATATATTGCACTAGGTAGTTGTTGTGCCCAAGCTCTTTGGATGTCACAAACGTTAGAAGATTTTGGCATGCAACAAAGTAGTGTAGAATTAAAGTGTGACAATAAAAGTGCTATAGACTTAACTAACAATCCCATATTACATTCTAGATCTAAGCATATAGATGTCCGACATCATTTTATAAGGGATCATATCAAGAAGGGTAATATAAAAATCAACTTTATAGGCACGGAAAATCAACTAGCGAATATATTCACTAAACCGTTACCGGATTCCCGTTTTTCTATGCTTAGGCTAGAATTGGGAATCCTAGACATTTCACAATGAATATATCACTACTCAAAACCTATACATTTTAAAAAGAAAAAGCCTAAATTTTAAAATCAAACCATAGAATTTAAAATGACTTAACAAAAATTCACACATCATTAATATTACATCAATATTGTTCCATAAAAACAGTAGAAAACAACATGAATTCAAGTTCATTAACAGAAATCAACATCTGAAGAAGTTCACTGTCGTCCAGGCGATAGTGGATGTCGGAAATTTCCAACATCAGTCAGCAGCAGCAGCCTGATGAAACTACTCAGAATCCTCAAAACCAGCCCCGCTGCTCTCTGGACAGTCTTCTGGAGGTCCTCGTCTCACGGCTTTACCACGTCGAGTCCGCCTCACCGATTGGCGTGGCGGTTCTTCGTCTGGAACTTGCCATTCGGCCTCTTCCTCCGGAGTTGGCTTTAGCTTCAGACCTTTCACAAGAAATTTCATGAACTTCTGCATTCTACTCCGATCCTTCTTCACTTCTTTCTTGTGATCCTCTAGTGAATCACGTAGATCATCAATAGACTCTCGAAGTGATCCTGCCCTAGGAATTGGCGGCTCTCTAATCTCAATTCCAGGATGGGCCTTTTTATGCGTCTTCTTCACTTTCATAGTACCCGTATAATATATCTCCGGATAACAATCATCAAAATATGAATCTTGAGCTATCCATCCGTACTTCTTATATAATATACGCTGAATTATCGCCCCCATTGGCAGTGTATGAACCTTCACCCATTTTGGATGCTTTAATCTAAACGCATACCGAATCTGGGAGAGTATGAAGTCCGCCACATCGAAAGGTTCATCCTCCATAATGAAGTAAGTAATGAGGGTCAACTGAGCCGTGATACTCCTTGTATCTCCACTCTTCAACATGACTGAGTTCCTTAATATATCTTGAACTAAAAAAGCATCCGGAGTGAGTGACGTCACTTCAGTGGTTAGAGTCTTCTTTTGACTCCCATGTAAACTCATGTTTACAAGGGTCCAATCTCTATCTTTTCTATAACTCTCCACTATATCCGACATATTTTCACTAATCAGTAGTCCGAATTCCTCTCTTAGATCAACATGTGTTATTTCCACATGTTGACCCTGGATTCTTGATATAACTCCCCCATCCAATTCAGTGTAATTTGGGTCTTCCAAATGATTATAAAATTCACGAATCAAAAAGGAGGAGAACGAATCTGCTGTGATTATTGAAAGTATACCTGCATTCGCAAGCCGATCATAGATATGATCGTGCTTCGGCGAATCAAATTCAACATATTTCGCTACTCCAACTATGGCTTTCTCCACCCCAGGGTACACTTGATACGAACTATGCGCATCTTCAGAAGTACTCCTTCGCGCTTTAGAACTGGAAGCCATTCTGCAAATAACATATAAAAAAAGAATGGATTAAACATGTGTTGTACACTGGAACACTGTCGCCCAGGCGACAGTGACTGTCGGAAAATTCCGACAGTACTTCAGTAAACTTCTCTTGAAAATTTTTACATAAACTTCCAGATCTACTCAAAATCAAGTTTTATTTCAACATCAAGTTTAAAAAAAAAATAATATTTTTTCAAATCTACATCTTCTCCATATCCTTACATCATCTTCAACCTTCTTCCATAAGCAAATCTTCCATTTTCAAAAAAAAAAAAAATTATAAATGCAGAACTTCAACCACAAAAATCACAAAAATAAAACATTTTTCACCAAGATCCAACAAGATCCCATTGATTTACACTAGATCTACTCTTTTAAAACACAAAACTTCCAAGATCTACACCATTCATCAAAGGGAAAATAAAAAACAAACATCTTTTATCATCTCCCCTTTCTAAAATCAAAAATCCCTAAAAATATTTTGAGTCAAAACACTTAAAAATCAAAAACCATACCTTAGATCTAGGATGTCGCCGAACTCCGACAGCTTCCTCTCGTTCTTAACTCCAGGAAATGATGCACAATAGGGTTTGACTCAGTCCAAAGCTGTATTTATATTTTTGGCTGTCGCCCAGGCGACAGTGACTGTCGGAAATTTCCGACAGTTCCCGATTTGATTAATCTTCAGTTTTTGGTCCCTTTGATGCTTTACAATAGTTGTATGTCCTTATTAATGCTACAACTCATGAATTGATGCCAAACCATGTGCTTTTTATTTTAACAAATGACTCTTACATGATTATATGATTTCATTTCCAAGCTATCACTGTATTGACACTCCTACTTAGTTGTTTAGACCATTGGAAATTGTTTTCGCATGCCTCTAAGTATGAGAAATTGTTTATCTATCATAATGAACTATCACGTTCACTTCTTTTGATCAATACGTATGTCTTTTTATTTAATATATACATGAATCATATTTGCTTTAACATAATAAAATAGCACTTCATAAATACAACTTTCAACCTTGATTTGTTAGCACAACAAAATATACACCATCTTTTGCGATTCAAGTGAATTCGGAGATCCTTGGTCAATTAAAAAATTATTAATATCTCAAAATTAAGATATCACAAAATATGTGATAAAAAATAAGGTTAAAATTAAAAACAAGGATACTCCACCAAGCACTACTTACCCTCCTGATAAGTCTTAATAAGCATTGTGAGGTTAAGCACCTTGGAAAGAATTGTAAAGTGTCTTGTGCAAAAGAAAAATGGTTTGCTATTCTTCTTGTGCTATATCTTCAACGTAAAAGTTAACTTTATATGCTTATATTATGTTCTCCATTTCATGATCATGTACATTAAATAACTTCATATGTTTGATCTAAGTATCACATGTACACATCATTATGTTATATAAACATTCATCTCATGAGAATTGGACCGAAAATATTCCAAATTTCTATCCACTATTGTGTCTTTCTATGATACTTTCAAATGAACTTAATCATGTTTAAGTTATTTTATTTTCTTACTTCATATGGCTATACCGTCTCTTCATGAGTTTATTCATACTATGGCATATACTTAATATTTCATGAACTTCAATCATTTCCAACAAAGTGCTTCTGCTTACTCTTCACTTCTACATCCTATATCTTTTGCCTTAAGAACTACTCCTTTATCTCATATTACCTTTTGCAATACCAAAAGGGGGAGAATTATAGGTATATTCAAGAAATCTCAAATATATTACACATAAATATTCCACCTAACCAATACATCATTTCAACTTACTTTAACATTTAGGGAGAGCATACATTTAGGGGGAGCATACATTTAGGGGGAGCATTCATTTAGGGGGAGCTTTCATCTAAGGGGAGATTATTTTTTTTAAGAGAAATATATCATGTTATTTCTGTGCACACACCAAATGTTAAAATCAACAATCTAAATAGACATGATTTCTTTTTATACTGATTTGTTATTATCAAAAGGGGGAGATTGTTGGAGCATGCGTTTCGCACTCCTCCGGTTTGATAATAACAAAGTCCCGTTTGTATTTGATTCTATTTTTATTAATGGTGTGCAGGTAACAGGTATGAGATGTTCACATTTCTGTTGGAGCTAAATTTGAATGTAGGAAAATTTCACTGTCGGAAAATTTCGACAGCTGATGTCGCTTAGGCGACAGCTGAGAAGTTATACCTACTTCCCTCCACGGCAGCACGACGAAAGGCAGTTTTGAGCTGTCGGAAATCCGACAGCGATGTCGCCCAGGCGACAGCTCGGAGGTTTCAACAACTGCCCACGAAACCACCACGACCGGCAGTTTTGCGCTGTCGGAATTCCGACATCGATGTCGCCCAGGCGATAGCTCAGCGGTTACAGCAACTGCCCGCACGACGGCACTCCAGCAGCAGTTTAGCGCTGTCGGAAAATTCCGACAGTCGATGTCGCCCAGGCGACAGCGATTTTCTATAAATTGACTCCTTGTGTTCGTGCATTCTATGCATTGAGAATTCCAAGTTCCTTCCTGAGTGCATACGAACCAGAGAGCTCCAGAACCTCTTTAACTCCCATTTGTGCAAAGAAGGATTGAAGACGAGATCGGGCGCGCTTCTATATCAATGATCATCTCGAGGCTTCAACCATCCTTTCAGAGATCTGAAATTCTAGGGAGTTGTTCTTTTCATATTGTATTTTCATTTACACACATTTCATTTTGTATTGGTAGAGAAATCGTCGTCTTGCGTGCGGCGTCTAAGTCCTTGCGTGGCTTAGGGGAAAATCGCTTCCTTGTGCGGAGCGTCCAAGTCCTTGCGTGACTTGGTGGGAAATCGTGGCCTTGTGTGCTACGTCTAGATCTTGGGAAGATCTAGAGGATAGACTTGGGCTTGGTCTTGGGAGAGACAAGTGATAGCCTTCCGATCCTTGGGAGAAGGATTGGTAAACCAAAATTGTTGAATTTTTTATTAACATAATTGTGCCTTGATCTTAAGCATTGTTAAGATCATTTTTATTGTATGCAAATTTCATGATTAATATAATTATGTCTTTTTCTTTAATTACATATTTGGTGGCATAATCCTTATCTTAGAAATTTGTGTTTTGTTTAATACAAAAATTGCATTGGTTTGAAAGTGTTTATAAGTAATTTTTTTAGTAAAGTAAAATCTGTTTAAAAATTATTAAGTAAAACTTATATTTTAAACACACCCTAATTCACCCCCCCCCCCCTCTAAGGGCGTCATACGATCCAACATAGCACACTGCTAGAAAGGTGCAGAGGGATAGTGGACAACTCAAGACACCCTGTCTTGAGGAACCACTATATATCTGGTGTTCTTGTGGGTTGTGTTTCTATGATTTGATATTGTGCTGTGATAAAGCTATTTAGTTCTTGTGCATTGAAATTCAAAAACAACCATATCACATAATCCCCCCCCCCCCCTCTAGGTGATAGTTCCATAACTAACAAATTTTATCAGAGGGAGGTTGATCAAAAAGTGACTTAATAGTCAGATCTAGATCAAGGAACTATTCACTATGGCTGGAGGTGATCAGCACAGAGAAATGAGATCCATGGAGCTCCCAATCTACACCAAAGAGAACTTTCCCATTTGGAAAGAAAAGGTAAGACTTTTTATGGAAGCAGCTGATCCTAGAGTGTTTGTAGTTGTTCAAGAGGGTCCCTCCTCCCCCATGACGGCATCTACCAGTGATCCTACTCAAAGAGTGCCAAAGAAATATGTTGATATGAGTAAGGATGAGCTTGCATTGGTAAGCCTAAACAAGAGAGCACAAAACATCATTGTGAGTGGAATTGATGACTCAACCCTCCAAAACCTTATTCACTGCAAAACTGCCAAGGAGATGTGGGACTCCCTGGTTATTTACATGGAAGGGACTAAGGAAGTAAGGGATGATAGGAAATCCCTTCTGAATCAGAAGTATGAGGCCTTCAAGCAAGGCAAGAATGAAAATATCTCTAGCTGCTATGAGAGATTTTCAAGATAGTCAATGAGCTAAAGAATTATGGAAGAGAATTCACAAATTCAGATCTAAATGATAAGTTCCTTAGATCCCTCATTAAGGAATGGGACATCAAAACATGTGCAATTAGAGAAATGGGTCAACTGGACAACATGGAGCCAAAGAACCTATAAGGGAAGTTTATCTCCCATGAGCTTCCCATGAGCTTCAGCTTAACACCAGAAAAGCTGAAGAAGAAAGCTTAAGGTGGAGCACCAGAGAAAAATCAATAGCTCTCAAGGCTGAGAGCATGAGGAGATCCAAGGACAAGACTCCTGCACACCAGGATAGATCTGAAAGCAGTGGAGCTTCTGATGCCATCACATCAGAATCTAACAACACTGACAAATAGATGGCCTCCCTATCTAAGCAGTTCAAAAAACTGATCTATAGAAGGAGAAGAGACAACTACAAACCATCTTCATCAAGTTCTAGAAGATCTGTTCAACATGACAGATCTAAATCCTCAAGGGAGGACAGGTACAAATCAAAACCTAGTAAATTTGATTTAACTAACACTGTTTGCTATTCTTGCAATAAAGCAGGTCGCATGATTGCTGATTGCCCTTCCAAGAAGAGGGAATCAAAGAACCATGAAGACAAAAGAAGGTCAAGGGACAAGAAGAAACCTGAAAAAGGGTTTATAGCAAAGAAGATCAAAACCCTGAGTGATTCTGATTCAAGCTCTTCAGAAACTGAAGATAAAGCACTTATGGCCTTATAGTCATAAATGAAGAAATCCAGGATGACAATGTCTCTCCTAGGAAGGTACTAATCAGAGCCCCATATCTGCTTCTGATTCTGAATCAGTAGCAGTTTCCTTGCATGATGATGAAGGTGAGTCTGCTGCCAACAACGCATCCTCAAGATCCACACATGAGGTTGAATCTTAACTGATACAAAAAATATAAAATTTGTGGAAAGCTTTCAAGAAAAGCAAGAAACTCCTCAAAGTTCAGGCTAAGGAGTTGAATTCCCTGAGATCTACCCACTATGAGCTACTGGAGACAACTAAGAAGCTGGCTGCTATGAGCAAGGAAGTGGATTGATTCAAGGAAGCCACAAAGCTTAAAAATGCTGAACTAGCTTAGAAGAACAAGGGCATTGCCTTGTGGAAATGTTGCTGGCTGAAAAGAAGATTATTGCCAGCTTTTCAAAACCCAAGATTGTCCTTCCCATTATTGACAGTTTTTCTGCACCATTCAGAGATGGTGTAGGATTCAATAGTGAGACAGTCAAGGGTAAAGCCTCTGAAGAGCAACCCTCTTTTAAGAAGGTGTTATTGCATCAAACCCCTTTGACCAGGAATCTTCATATGGTCATCTGACCAAAGCGTGCTCAGCAAGTGGTAGTAAGCCCTCTATCCCAAATAGAAGAGAAGGATTTGGACTAAGTGCTTTTGAAGCACCCCATGAGGAGATTCAGATGAAGAATCCAGGTATCTTTGTCCATGGACCTGGAGCCACAACACTCAAAAGCAAGGGAAAGGTTGCTCCTACCAAGCCTGTTCCCAAGAATGTGAACCAGAAGGTGCTGATACCAGCTCCACTTCATACTCACACCTGTGAGGTTCACCCAAGACCTGTTAGGCCAGGTGTCTTCACTCTTGCCCACCAACAATGCCATCCTACTCAGATGGTGAGGCAGAAGAGAAGATACAACAGGTATGAGTGTTGGTGTTGTGGGAAAGTGGGTCACTTTGCCTTGGACTGCTGGTTCAACCCAATAGGGCCTAGGGCAAGGAGAGTGCAGACCACTCAGAGGTGTGGTATCTCAGCTTATCCCCCTAATAGAAACCAAGGACCCAAATCAAATTGGGTGCATATGGGTAGTAATTTTTCTTGTAGGTATGTCCAAATGCCAACAAATCTCTCATTTGGTATTTGGACAGTGGTTGCTCCATGATAGTTTATAAGGTAGTAGTCTAATTCACCTAGAGGGGGGGGGGGGGGGGGTGAATAGGTCTCTTTGATTTTTCATGTTAATAGTTAGCTGTTGTTAGATAAGATGCAAGTAAAGGCACACACAAAAAGCACACAGCCTTTTATAGTGGTTCCCCAAGACAGTGTGTTAATGGATAGTCCACTTTCCCTCTACACCTTTCTAACAGTGTGTTAGACAAGGCAACCTTCTCCAAGAGCTTACAACACAGATCCCTCAGGATCTCTCAGGTTTGCTCCAAACCCTACCTCAGGCCCAAACAAACCTACCTCTCAGAGTGCTCCAACTCCCACAACTCAGAAATCCACTGATTTCCTACCTCATGCCTATCAAGTAGCCCTACCTCAGATCTCCACAGATATCCTACACCTCAAGTTGGGAGTATATCTCTACTAACTCAAGCTTATCAGCCCTACACACTCAGGCTCTACATCCTTACAGCTCAGGCTCAACAGCCCAATAACTCAGGCAAAATGCCCTACAAACTCAGAACACTAATTTCTTACAGTGGTTATAATTTATGCTTACAACAGAGGATAGTAAAAGATGTATCCTTCAGCTTTTGTCTTTTGTTGTTGGTTCACTACTGGTGATGTCTTTAAGCAGTGTTGAAAGGCAAAAGCTTCAGACCTTGCTCCTAACTGATCTTTCTCCTCAGCAGATGAGGAAAGATCAACTTGCTCTTCTTAAATGAATCAGGAAGAACTATCCTTTCTCCTTGTATCTGCATGTAGGTTCGGGAAGTAGGGAGATATCACTTGAGGAAGCCGTCAATAGAACAGTGCTCTCTATGCGATTAATTTTCCACTTTTCAACTCACTTTCTACAATGCCCTAACTTGTTCTTTTATACCTCTCCCATCTACAACAACTCTAAGGAGGGCCCTGACACGGTACGGAGGGGAATAGAAAGCTTTATCTTGCTTTACAACCACTTGCGCCAATAACAGATCCCACCAATGCTTTATTCAGATTTGAATTTGTCTCATCGGTTGGGCTGAGACAGTCTTCCGTCTCAGCGGCTGAATCTGTCTTTGTTGGATCGGTAGGCGCCCTTAGAGGGGGGTGAATAAGGGTTTTCAAAAACTTAAGATATATTTTGAAAAGTTTATAATAATGCAAGATTAAGACAATAAGAAGTCAAGTAAAACATTTGAAATAAAGTAGAGACATGTTTTATTAATATCAAATAAGGTTTTACAAAAGTTGACTTCTATAACGCTAGAAATTGGTGGCGATGAATAGTAAACTTTTTTTGTTTTCTATCCCGGCTCGCATCCCCACGAACCGGTGGCCCTAGCCTATCCTCCCCGGATTCGGCCTCAAGCTGCTCTAGCCAACCCTTCCCCGGATATGGCCTCGAGCACCCCCTAGACCTAGCCTAAATCTAGTCGCCAACACGAGGCGAATTTCAGCCCTAAGTCCTACCCAGACCTAATCGCCAACACGAGGCGAATTTACTACACGATTTAAAAGAGAAGATGTGAAATAAAAAGACAATAATATAAAACTGCCTATATGTGGATCTCTTGGAGACGTAGACGAAGACGCAGAGTATGATCGTAGTCGATGCGGTCTTTCGTCACGATGATGACGCGTGTTGAAATCTTCTCCACAGATCTCCTTAAGCCTTCATGGATTTGTGGGAGTATCTCTCTGAACCTTCCTCTCTATGCTGTGGCACGAAGCTCTGGAATTTTGGATCTCAAGAGGATTAGGAAGACGGAGCCAAGGGCTCCTTTTTATAGACTTAACGCTAGCGCCTGCGCTAGTGCTACCGTCGGCGCTATCCCATATTAGGACATATTCTGCGCGGCAGAATCTTTAATTGGAGGAAACTTTTCTCTCTTGCCTACTGTGCTCCTCGCTATCGCCTGCGCTATCGGATGCCTCCAGGCGCTATCGGCTTTTATAAGTACTCCCAGAATTTGTGCTTAAGCAAGCATTTCGTCGATCGGAATTTCGTCGAACGCAGCTAACATTTCGTCGAGCGAGATTTCATCGAACGCAGAGATGAGCATTTCGTCGAGCGCAGCCTATAGTTTGTCGAACGAAAGCTAGCATCTGCGCTAGGACTACCGCCAGCGCTAGTAGAAGTTTTGGATTTGATGGCTCAACTTTGGAGGAACCTTCTTATGTACTCCTTGAGTCATGTGGACTTTGTTATCCTGCACACTTAAACACACAAGATCAAATACACATAGGATTTGTTATTCTCAAACCTAGGAGGTGCGGAAGACCATGTTCCAACAAACTCCCCCTTTTGATAATAACAAATCCATTAATGATAAATCAGAGAATTAATATATAAGCATGATGAAACTTACTTGTGTGTGTGAGAGAGTGATGACTTAGGATAATTATCGGTTTTAGCATTTATAGTTGCTCCCCCTAAATACATGCTCCCCCTAAGTGAGTGCTCCCCTAATATGTAAACTATCATCTTAATTAAGCATGTTAGTTTTATATTTTGATAGCAGATTATATTTATCATGTTAGTTCTCCCCCTTTTGTTATTAGCAAAAGTGGGTAAGGAGACACCACTTAAAAGTTGATAATAAGATAAAGGCATGATCGAGCTTTTAGAGAGAATGAAATGATAAGGAGTTTTAGAATAATTTTTATAGAGATAGATCAGAGTTTTTAGCAATATAACATATTTAAGTATTATTATATGTCGGTTCATCCCCCTTTTTATATAAGAGTTTTAAGCAAAAAAATGTAATGATTTCCAAGTAACTAAACTACCCAGACAATATGTCTACACCCTAGCCCCGTACTAAGTGACGGATGGGCATGAGGAGCTGCATACATGCCGTTAGCTGGGGTGTTAGTCTCATATGCAAACACTAGACACAACTCAACCTAGCACTCTTTCCCCCCCCCCCCCCCAGTGCCTCGTAAGGCCCCACTGGAACCCTCCCCGGTTAAGGACAAGACATGACTAGAGATAAGATTATCTAATGTCTACAACCCTACGCCCCCGCTATGGTGAGAAATGAAGTCATGGGTAATAATTATTGGAAACATTTAAGCGTTTTAAATCAAATTATAATTTCATAGCCAATGAGTTTTTATATTTGAATTCTTAAAGAAAAGTTCCAGAGCTAATTTGAAATCCATTAATAAATCAGAGTTTTAGCATTACAATATTTGTGTTAGAATAACCAACATAAATTCTACCAAGCAAGTCTACCATTTGTTGAAAAAGGAATTTTGGTATTTAAGACTTTGATATAAGCATGAAAGCGCAAGGTAGAAATATATGGTGATGATGTGGAAGACTTATAGAAATGCAAGAAACATCTTATTGTAATCAATGATGATCCATAAAAAGATATATGAGTTAAATTTCAAAAAGAAGATGATTTTTAAATCACTGTTCAAGTAAAATCTTTAAATTCACTAATAAAGTAACCAAGCATGAAATAATGTTATCAAAAAGAGATTACTACAATGTTATTTTAATTCATAATTTCAAAATATACCAAACATTGTAGAAAGCATGTTAGGTTATCTAGTGCATTTCATAAATAAAGAGTAGTATAAAATTAGCATTAGGATCCAATACTCATGAGAAGAAGTGTTATGAAAGATAATGATGTGCACATAAGTGTATTTTGAATAGAGTAAACAAATGTTTTAATCAAAAATACAAGAGATATGTAAAGTGAAGAGCACAATAAAACACAAATAATTTTACTTCCACACACTTCAATGCACAAACCAAATGTACAACTACCAAGGTTCTTTGCACACACAATGCTCATCAAGACTTATCAGGGTGCAAAGTAGTGCTTGGGGGATCACATATTTTATTTTATTTTAATGTTGAAACTAGTGATCCGGTGTACTTAAGAGTAAGTGGTTTTTATTTTGAAAGAAAGATATGGTTTGCACAAGATACTTTACTATTCTTTCCAAGGTGCTCAACCTCACAATGCTTATTAAGACTTATCAGGAGGTTCATATAGTGCTTGGTGGAGTTATCTTTGTCATGTTTTTATGATTTTTGTTTTGTACAAAATTCTCCGAATACACTTGTTTTGCAAACCAATATAATTTATAAAAACATAACCACTTTTCTTAACTTTTAAAGTGCAAACAAAGGTTGTGTAGGTAAGATACTTGTGCAATTTTAATTCATTGTACTATTACAAAACATACACAAGCATTCTTAGATTGAACACATAAGTAGACAATGCCAAAATAAGTGAGTGAATAGCGATTATCAAACATAAAACATTTACTCATACTTAGATGCATGCTAAGCTTAGTTCTACACAACTTTTTCAATATAATTGATGCACATATTAATAGATATATCAAAGCATGATGAAAGCAATGTTCAAAGTAGTTTGAAAAGATAAATTGCAACATTATAGAAGTTCTAAATAATAGATTAAATCATGCTTGATTTTCTCAATGATGTCCATACAGTTTTTTTTTTTTGATAATTTAAAGTTTGAACTCATAAGATTGATCTTGGACTACCCGAGGACTACCTTGTGAGAGGTTCGCCCGGTACTAGGTGATATGATGGGATGATATCCCAAATCACCCTTTCGCAAGATACATGTAAATCGAAAAGCTAAGTTCAAAATAATAATTTTTGATACTTGTTTTTGTTTTATATTTTTGTATTTGATTTTTGCATATAGGAATAGAATTCAAACAAATATCCAAAGACAAAACAAAATAATTTTTTTGTGATTTGGCTTTTGTAATTTTGTATTTTAATTTTTCAAAAACAAGTACAGGCATAATTGCAAAAATGAGTAGTACATATAAAATAATATATTTTTATTGATTTTTCAGAATTTTAAATTTTAGAAAATCGGATACTTGAGTTAGCGCCGGCGTTAGGTCCTAGCGCCTGTGTTAGCTCACAGAGAGTGCTTATTTTAATCATATGGCCTAGATTTTCTTTGATTTTGCTTCTGATTTTTCTTAATTATGTTTTTGCAATGTAAGGCCTGTCTAATGAAGTGATGAGACGAGAAGAAATCGCAAAAAGTTGCGGAAGTTAAAATTAGTACATGAGTTTCATCTTCATTAGAGTTTCATATTTATTAAACCTTAATTACTGAGTTTTGCACAACATATGCATGAGTGAAATGATCATAAATAAGTGAAATAATATTCATGCAATTTTTCAATTCTGATTTAAACATGATTATGATTGAACATACTTGGGGTAATTGAAAATGACGCAAATATATTAACTACCTAAGCAAAACTTGCACATTTTATAAATTTAGCCTAATACCCCTAAACTACCTTTTAAATCCATTTTGACACTTATTTCATTTGGTCTTAATAATTTCATATGACAAATTTAGTTTTTCAATTTTTATAAGACTATTAGGAAATGGATTTAGAATGACAAAAATAAAAAGGATAAGTAGATCACTTGGAAAAATGATATGACTTTTTATTCAATTTTATTCAATTTCATTTATTTATGAATTTTGGTTTTAATATGTGAAAGTCATATCACAAGTTATCTAAAGTGATCATATCATGATGGCTCAAAGAAATAAAAACAAAAAGGAAATTAAGCATATCATGAAGTAGATTATTGAATTTTTTATTTATTTTTTAGTTGATTTCTACTTCATGTAAATAATTGGATACTAATGAATGAGAGATTTAGGTATCCAAAGAGGACTGGGTGTGACGGTTCCTTTGGGTACCCAAATACATCGTGTTTGCTTTTGGGGAGATGGAAGTGAATGAGCCCTTTTGAGTGGAGTTTGTGTTTCATCTTTAACTTTGGGTCTCCATTCAAACCTGGGTTTAATATTATTCTTATATGTCAAATTTCCATGATGATTTTGTAAAACATTGTTTATAGGAAATTTGTGAACATTTAATTTTATGTTGGGAGAAACATGATTTTGTAAATAATAATGATTTGGAATTTCATTTTCAGGCATTGATATTTTTTATTTCCTTTGTTAGGCTTAGACATATTATGAAATTCAAATTTAACTTGCTTTTGGAATTTGCTTGAAATTGTTGATTTATGTGTTGAGAATTTTTCTTTATAATTTCCTTAAGCAAGTTTACTTTTGTTTCCAATTCATAGATCTTAACTTTAAGATTATGTCTTGCTTTATTATACGTTATTGTGCTATTTTTTAGAGTGGATGTGATAGACTCAATATGATTGTTGTATTCGTTTCTAAAGTCATCAAAAGTTTCATCCATCTCTTTAATTTCAATTTTATAACTTGTACACATAGCACAATCATTTTTCAAAGTTGAATTTTCTAAACATAATCTTTTGAAAGTGGAGGTCAGATCTTAAGTTACTCTAGAGGGGCGGGGGTGAATAGAGTTTTAAAACTTTTCCTTAGTTTCTATAGCAGAATTAAAATAGTATTATATATAAGCGTAAGCTGTGTGAGAATTATATAAACAAAAAAATTAAGTAAATGTAATCACAAAATAAACAGCACAAGCACAGAAAATAATCAAACACAGAAGACACAAGGAGCTATAGTAGTTCCCCAATAAATCTGGGTACGTCTACTCTTCTACCACCTTTGGTAGGAATCCACTAGGAGGTTATTGATAAGGTGCCCTCACACCAGGTGAACTGTTAATAAGGTGCTCTAACCAAACAGCAGGTTTTTGCTAAGGTGCCCTGTCACCGAGAGTTAACTTTTGAAGGGAGTTATAACCCTGTACAAGATGGGAAGGAAAAGTTTATAGTGTTCTTCTCTGTCAAGATGCTGAGAAAGAATCTAGTGGATGTTGTTGTAAAGCTCCCCCTGTCAGATTGAAGTGTTTGACAGAAGATGAAGAAGCTTTCTCTTGAAAACTAAGATCTCCTGTAGCAGTTTGATCTGGAAGAACAGGTTCTTCAGATTGCTTGTTGCTCTTTTAGAAGATCTGAATTTGCAGCAGATTCTGAGTGAATGCTCTTGAGGATGATGTTCTCAGAAGTTTTTGTTTGCTGCTTGTAGAAGAAGAAGATGAACAAAAATACTTTCTGAGATGTCTATCTGTATCTTCTTCTTCTGCTTTCAGCTATATATATATATCCTTTTTATTCTGTAATAGAACGACGTTTGAATTCTGTCCACTCAAACGATTTTGGCAGGTCCTTTTATTTTTGACTATGAAAAGATTCCTTTTCATTAAATGTCAACGGCTATTGCTGCCTTGGAAAAAGAAAAGAAGGGAATATATTAACTGAGTTTAATATCCTTCCTTATCTGTCAGAATATGTCCAAAGGATATTAAATAAATCCGTTATATTCGTCGTTTTGCTGTTAGGATAGATAGAATATAGTTGATAACAAATCTGGGCTTCAATAAATGATCTGTCGAACGCTGGCTATAATCTGTCGAGCGCTATCCAGAGGATGTTGAACGCTGGCTGGAAAACTGTCGAGCGCTGTTCAGAAAATGTTGAACGCTGGCTGGAAAACTGTCGAGCACTGCTAGCCATTTGTCGAACACTGATCAGAGAATGTCGAGCGCTGGAACTGGCTGTAATACTTCAGTCTGCTGAGAACAATTTGTCGAACGATGCTAGACATTCGTCGAACGCCACTTGCCATTCGTCGAACGCTGCTAGCCATTTGTTGAGCGCTGGGAGCCTTAGATTTAATCTTAAGTTCTAGCTAATTTATCAGCCTGCAGACTTGACCCTTAAACTATACAATGGGGTCAACTGATCCTAATCAGTACATAGTGATCCTAGCCCAAAACAGTAAAAGGGTTGTTCCAACAATCTCCCCCTATTTGGGTTAGGATACTATTTGACAAGAAAAATTAAATAGATACAGCAGAAAGTATAGTCAACAGAGCAACAATGAAATGAAATATATCTGATAGATTAAAATAGATCATGAGATAAGATAAAAATAAATGCTCTGAGTTTATAAACTTTACATTCATAACCAAGCAATTTATTTAAGGCTTTTTGTCCTGAGAAGGTGGCTTGAATATGATTTTCCTGTTGGGGTCTTCTGATTTCTTTTTGCTGATAAACAAATCTTGAGCACCAATAATTTTCTGTTCTTTGACATGAGGGATAAATGCTTCTGGGTGCATATCAATATATTCCTCAGTATTGAATGCTTTAACTGTTTTGTATTTTTCAAGTTCTTTTCTTCTGTATTCTGACATGGTTGAGAAACTTGAGAAGTCTTTGCCTTCTGCTTTAGCCTTTTTAATCTGTGCATATGCAATTGTTTCTTTCAGTCTTGCCATCTGACAGATTTTCTCTTCTTCTGGATCTGGAAAGTGATAAATATCTTCTGAATCATTTTTGTCCTGAGTGACCTTTTGAGGTACTCTATCTCTGTGAAGAGATCCATCAAAAATGTGAAGTTTGTATTCTGAAGATATTTGAGAAGAAGAAAAGGTATGACTTCTTTGAAAGATAGGAGCTGATTTCTTAGAGGAAGGAGCACTGACTGATCCAGAGGCTTGAGAACCACTAGAACTACCAGGTCTCCTTGAATGTTGAGAGCTTGGCTTCTGAGAGGAAGAAGATACACCTACTGATCCTGTTGCACCAGCTGCTGGAGGAGGAGGAGGAGGAGGATGATTGTGCTTGACTGGTTTGTCAGGGATGTAGCCAGTCTTCTTGAATTTCTTCCTCCTATTGTTCTCATTTCTGGAGAGCTTCATCCAGTGAGGAGTTTTCTCATCAAGAGGGACATTATACAAAATGTACAGAGGAATGTCATTATTTGGATTTGGGGGCTTGGGAGCAGCCTTTGACTTAGCTGTTCTTTTCTTTCTTTTCTTTGAAAGTGTATCATCAGAATCACTGTTGTCATCATCATCATCAGAGTCAGAAGATGATATTGGCTTATTGTATAGATCATCAATTCTCTTGCTTGCTTCACGAGCCTTTAATCTTTCTTCTTCAGCTTTGTCAAACTCTACATCTGCTTCTCTCCAGATTTCATCAAAGCTTGGCATTGGTTCTTCATTCCATACAGGAATTGGAGGTGAAGAAGTAATTTGTGGGGCTGTTGTATCATCAAGGAATTCTGCAAGATCATCTTCATATTCTGCAGAATGATCCTTTATTTGAATGTCTTGAACAGTGGATGAAGGAATAGAGGATATGTAATTTTGTATGATATCAGAATGAGTTTTCTGAGGAAGGCAAATCAGAGCCTTTGATAGATCCTCCATGTATACCTTTGGTGATACCCTTGAAGTATACGTGACATCAAATTTTGATAATAAGCTATATAGATCACAGGATGGATGAATGCATATATTATTTATTTCTTCTATAACTTGTGTATCTGAATCAATTATATCTGTATCAAAAATTGTAACTTCTATATCTTATTCTGGAGTTTCTTCTATTTCCGGAGCTTCTTCATAGGACATCTCCCCCTGCCTAGCTTCAGGACAGCCTGAATCTAGTCCCCTAGTAGAAGGGACAGCAGTGGAGGAGGGAAGAGAAGCTATCTTCGTAGATAAAGTAGAAAGTGCCTGAAGAACTGGAGCAAGTTTTGCATCCAGGAGCTGGCTCATTTTAGGAAGGATAAGATCAAAAACTTGATCAGCAATAGAGAAGAGGTTGAGGGATGGGTAATCTGGTGGATGGCTAGTGGATGGTTGTGAAGTGGATGGAGATGATATTGGAGGAATGATATTGCTGATGTTGGTGGTATGTGTGTGAATGTCTAGATGGATTGGACTAGGAGAATGAATAGGTGAATGATATTCATTGTGCATTGGAGAGGGAGGTGTGGTAGGTAGTGGTTCTGAAGATAGAGGTGGAGGTGGAGCATCACTGATGTGAGCAGGTGGAGAGAGGACATGAGAGGAAGGAGGAACTGAGGAAGGATCTTCTAGAAGGGTAGAGGGAGTGACCTGATCAGTCCTTGTGTCCTCAGAAGCTTTCCTTTTTCTGGAGGCCTCAGCTCCTGTATTCTTCTTGGTAATCACTCTATCCCATTTAGCAAAGAGTGCTGAGGTCAGCCTCTTGTTGGCATTTATTGTTACTTTTGGTGACACCAGAAGCTCTGGATGCCTTTCCTGCAGAAAAATTCCTAAAATTCTTCCAAAGCATACATTCTCTGTAGAGTTTTTCTTTTTAATTAGGTCAAAAAGAATTGATCCCCAGTTGACTTTCTTCTTCTCCATTAAGGCCACCATTAACAGAAATTGGTGCCTACTGATATAGTCATGCCCAGAAGTCTTGCTCAGCAAGACTTTTCCAACAATATCTGCTAAGAACTTGTAGTCCTGAGACAGATTCTTTTTCAGAATGTGGCCAGGGTTTCCAGTCAAATTGCCCATTTTGACTAAAGCTTCATCAAATTCATTTGAGCTTATGTCTAACTCATCTTCACCATTTTCAAGACCAAAGATTTCAGAAAGGATGGTGGGAGAGAGAGAGACATGATGACCTGAGATTGTTCCCAACAAGATTTCATCTACTGGTTTTGCAGTGAAAACCCATTCTTTTATCTTTGCAACAGCTATCTTCTGCCTGGTGCTTAGAAGCTTCCTTAGTTGTTGTTCATCCAGCGTTTGAAGAATATCCTTGAAGATTTGGTCTGACTGTGCAAACGAGTCCATTTCAATGTCAAAACCTGCGTCAAACTTCATTAGGTGCAGAGAGGCCTGAGGAATCGCCATTGTTCCTGCAAAGAAAGTTGAAGATCAAGTGCAGAGGGGAACTGGAGGGAAAGACGATTTCTGTAGGCGCAAAGCTTAGAATAAGATAAAATAAGTGTTATATAGTCGAGAAAATAGGGAGGAGAATTCGAGGAGCGATGTTCGGCAAAACCTAATTAAATCTGAAGTCGAACCGACTTTAAAATTTTGTCGAAAAAAAATCTTTTTCGTCGACCGCCGTTCGACAAACGAGATTTTCTTCACTGACTCTGAATATGAAGGTTTTTGTCGACCATCGTTCGACGAATAAAAATTTGTCGTTCTTCGTTCGACAAAAATTTTGGATGAGATAGAAAGTATAATTTTCAACAAATTGAGTCTCCATCTATCATTCCCAGTTGATTCATAAAGAAGATATGTTTCTTTTCATCCAAGGGTTTGGTGAAAATATCTGCTCTTTGTAAATCAGTGGAGATGAATTGTAGGCAAATTTTATTTTTATTCACATTATCTCTGATAAAGTGGTGTCTTATTTCTATGTGTTTAGTCCTACTATGGAGAACTGGATTTTGTGCTATAGATATTGCACTAGTATTGTCACAAAATATAATTGATTGATTTAAGTTGATACCATAGTCTAGAAGTTGATTTTGTATCCACAGTATCTATGAGCAGCAACTGCCTGCAGCAATGTATTCTGCCTCAGCTGTTGATGTGGACACAAATGTCTGCTTCTTACAAAACCAAGACACAAGCCTATCACCAAGAAACTGACAAGTTCCTGATGTGCTTTTTCTGTCTACTCTGCATCCAGCATAATCTGAGTCTGAGAATCCAGTTAACTCAAATTCAGATGCTGTTGGATACCAGAGACCTAGATTAGGACAGCCCTTTATATGTCTTAAAATTCTTTTTAATAAAGATAGATGAGATTCTTTAGGGTTAACTTGAAATCTAGCACAAATACAAGTAGCAAACATTATATCAGGCCTACTAGCTGTCAAATAGAGTAATGAGCCAACAATTGATCTATACACCTTCTGATCAACAGGTTTCCCTGATTCATCAGCATTAATGACAGCATTAGAAGCCATGGGTGTTTTCATGGGAGAGGAATCAGACATTCCAAACTTTTTTACTAATTCCTTAGCATACTTGGATTGTGAAATGAAAATTCCTGATGAGGTTTGCTTCACTTGAAGACCAAGGAAGTATGATAATTCACCCATGCTACTCATTTCAAATTTAGATTGCATAAGTTTAGAGAACTTTTTGCATAAATTTGAATCAGTAGAGCCAAAAATAATATCATCTACATATATTTGAACTAGCAGTGTTTGATTTTTATGTATTCTGAAAAATAAGGTTTTGTCTACTAAGCCTCTACAGAACTTGTTTTCCAATAGAAAATTAGCTAAGGTCTCATACCATGCCCTTGGAGCTTGTTTGAGACCATAGAGAGCTTTATTAAGCTTGAATACATAAGAAGAGTGAGTTGGAGAGATGAAACCTGGTGGTTGTTCCACATAGACTTCTTCCTTGATATCTCCATTTAGGAATGCACTTTTTACATCCATTTGATATACCTTAAATTGTTTGTATGCAGCAAATGCTAAAAATATTCTGATAGCTTCAAGTCTTGCCACAGGTGCAAATGTTTGATCATAGTCTATGCCTTCTTCCTGTGAATATCCTTGAGCTACTAGCCTTGCTTTATTTCTCACAATATTTCCTTGATCATCAAGTTTGTTCCTGAAGACCCACTTGGTGCCAATGACTGGATGGCCTCTTGGTCTTGGAACCAAATCCCAAACTTTGTTTCTTTCAAACTGGTTGAGTTCCTCTTGCATTGAAAGAATCCAATTTGGATCTTGTTCTGCATCTTTTATGGTTTGAGGTTCAACTTGTGATAGAAAGCAAGTATGCATCTGATTTTGGTGTAGTTGATGTCTTGTCTGAACACCTGCTGAAATATCACCAATCACTTGTGAAATTGGGTGATCTCTAACTGTGATGTGGTCAACAGTTGGAGTTAATTCTGCAGTGGTATTTATTTGGGGATTTTGTTCAGTAATTGTATCCTGTGGAGGATGTTCTGTTATTGCTTGATTCTGATAATCAACAAGACCTGGATGATCATCTTCTTCACTATCTTCAAGGTTTTGAGCTAATGGTTGCATTGAATCTCCTGACTGTAGATTTAGTTCATTAAGCTCTTCACATAGAGCTGGTACCTGCAAAGCATTCTTGGTAGAAGAGTTCTTCTCCTTGTAAGACATGTTAGTTTCATCAAAGGAAACATGCATGGATTCTTCTATCTTAAGAGTGGATTTGTTAAATACCCTATATGCTTTGCTAACTATTGAATATCCTAAGAAAATTCCTTCTTCAGATTTTGGTTCAAATTTTCTAAGATATTTCTTATCATTGTTATGAACAAAACATTTACAACCAAAAATTTTGAAATAGTCAATTTTAGGTTTCTTCCCTTTAAGTAATTCATAAGGAGTTTTACCCTTAAGTTTGTGTATCAAACTTCTATTCAGAACATAGTTTGTTGTGCTAACAGCTTCTGCCCAAAAGGATAGTGGCAAATTAGCATCTGCAAGCAATGTCCTTGCTGATTCAATTAGGGTTCTATTTTTCCTTTCAACTACCCCATTCTGTTGAGGAGTTCTAGGAGCTGAGAAGCAATGCCTGATACCTTCCTTCTCACAGAATTCTTGCATAAGAAGAGACTCAAACTCAGTGCCATGATCACTTCTGATCAATGCAACTACAGTAGAGTATTCAATCTGTATGCTCTTAAGAAAGTCTGTAAGAACTTTAAAGTTATCTAACTTTTCTCTCAAAAAGAATACCCAAGTGAATCTAGAGAAGTCATCTACAATAACTAGAGTGTAAGACTTCCCTCCTAAACTCTTTATTGCTATAGGTCCAAAAAGGTCCATATGTAGCAAAAATAAGATTCTAGGTGAATCACTTTTAGATAAGGATTTAAAACTATTTTTGGTTTGCTTACCTAGCTGGCATGCCCTACATAAACCTTCTTTCTTATATGATCCTGATGGTAGACCTCTAACAAGATTATCTTTAGATAGTTTGGCAATTGTTCTAAGATTTACATGCCCTAATCTTTTATGCCATAATTCACTAGGTTTGCTTAGCTCATTAAACAGGCAAATTTCTGATTTAGAGGATTTAAAATTTACTAAATATATATTACCCTGTCTAATACCTGATAAAACAATGACATTATCAGATGACTTGATAATGCATTCTGATTTATTAAAGGTTACCTGATAACCTTCATCACATAACTGACTTATGCTGATGAGGTTGTGCTTCAGACCCTTCACATAGGTGACTTCCTTGAATGTTACTGCTCCAACCTTGATTTGACCAATGCCTTCGGTTTGACCATGGTTGGAGTCTCCAAAGATCACTTTGGGTCCAAGCTGTGCCTTGTAATTTTTCAGATTGGCCTTGTCTCCTGTCATGTGCTTTGAGCAGCCACTGTCCAAGTACCATTTTTGATTTAATCTTGGATGGCCGTGTACCTGCAAAGACAAAAACATAAACTAGTTGTTTTTGACCCAGACTACCTTGGGTCCTTTTGTGTTACCACAAAATTCAGAAATAAATGACATTTCAGGCTGATCCTTATAGCCTTATGGATGATATCTCCTTGGAGGTATTATCCATTCAGTGAAAGGATTTTTAGTTTGTTTGGAATTAAGATTTCTAGTATTTCCTGTATAGTATCTGTTCGACAAATTTGGATAAATTGGTCGACTATTGTTCATCTGATAACTATACTGAAAATCTGTTTTCAGACTTCGTCGAGCTCCGTTCGACAAATTTGAACCTTTTTGTCGATCTCCGTTCGACGAATTCTTTTATCCTTAACAGACTTGCTTGAAATATCTTTATCTCTTTTTGCAGCTTCTTTGCCTTTAGCAGAAATAAATTTTATAGGTGAGGAGAGGATATTTCTCTTAATCAGAGATGGCTCACTTGATGAGGCACCCAGGCCCAGTTTGCTATTATTAAGTCTAGCATTGACTAAGCTTGTGATGTCCATCAGTTTGATACTTCTCCCATTTAGGGATTCTTCAAATTTTTTGGCCTCAGAAAGTTTATTCTCAATGAGAACAATGTGTTCTCTGGAGGCAGCCAGATCTTTCTTAAGATTTGCATTTTCTTCACTCATCTTTTTCATTTCAGCTAACTTACATCTGAGTGAGATTATTTCTTTCTCAGAGTTGAGTAAGTCTGAGCAAAGGACTTTGAATTCAGCCTTGAATTCATCTGAAGTAAAATCAAAACCAGACATTACCTGATCTGCATCATTTTCTTCTTCTGATTCTGAATTTTCTTCATCAGATTTGCTGGCTGAGGCATTGATTGCCATCATGCAGAAGTTCTTTTCTTCTTCATCATCACTGGAGCCTGATGAAGATTCATATTGTGACTCACAGTCTAAGTCATAAATTGCCAGTAGACATTGGCTATTCTCTTTTGTTTCTTCTTCATCAGAAGAACCAGATGAAGATTCTGATTCTGATTCTGTTTCACTCCAGGATGTTGCTACAAATCCTCTTCCCTTCTTTTTGTGTGAGTGGGAGGAAGATTTGCTAGAACCTTTCCTTTCTTCCTTTTCTCTTTTTCTCTCCTTTCTGTCCTTTTTGTTTTGATTCTCTGGACATTCCGGAGCAATATGTACTGGCTTCCTGCAACCAAAACATATAATTTCATTAGAGTGATTTTTATCATACCTTGGCTTGTCATAGCTTCTGGATGACTTCTTCTTGAAATCTTTCTTAGCCATATTATAGAATCTTTTGGCTATGAAGCTCATCAACTCCTCTTTGGTAGGAGTTGGTCCTTCTTCTTCTGCAGCCTTGAAGGCTATGCTTTTCTCCTTCTTGAGTGCTGGGGATGAAGTGGATTCTTCAGCTTCCCTACTTTTGACGAGCTGCTCATAAGATTTGAGCTTGCCCAACAAGGCTTCAGTGGTGATCTCATTTAGGCTTCTGGCTTCTTTGATTGGCCAGATTCTGGAGTCCCATGTGCTGGGAAAGCACATAAGAATTTTGTCATTGATCTCTGTGAGTGAGATCACTTTGTCCAGAGACTTCGGCTCATTTATTATGAGGCTGAGCCTATTGTATCAGCAACATTTTCTGATTCTCCCTTCTTGAAGTTCTCATATTGAGAGATCAGGTGAGATCTTCTATCTTTCCTTTCATCTGCTGAGCCTGCCACCATGCTGTTGAGAGATTCCCAGATTTCTTTTGCTGAGGTGCACTCAACTACTTTCTGGAATATGTCATCTGACATAGTTAAGGCCAGAATGTTCATTACCTTTGCATCTGCATTTCTCTGCTTCTTCTGAGCCTCAGTCCACTCAGGAGGTGGAACAGTAGTGTTGTCTGTTGTTGCAGCAGTACTGGTTGTTGCTGTAGGTGTTGGAGGTCCTGTAAGAATAACATTGAAAATCTCCTCATCAATAGAGTTCATATAAAGCTTAAACCTTGCTTTCCATAGTGCAAACTTATTGAGATTGCACATAGGAGGTCTTGTGCTAGAATATTCCTTGTTTTGTGCCATGAGTTTTGAATGATATAAAATTCTTAGATAAAGAAGCTCTTAGACAAATTAAGATCTGGTTGATCTTTGTGATTCAGATGTTAGTCTGTAAGGAATCAACACCCTCTGATACCAATTGAAAGTGGAGGTCAGATCTTAAGTTACTCTAGAGGGGGGTGAATAGAGTATTAAAACTTTTCCTTAGTTTCTATAGCGGAATTAAAATAGTATTATATATAAGTGTAAGCTGTGTGAGAATTATATAAACAGAAAAATTAAGTAAATGTAATCACAAAACAAATAGCACAAGCACAGAAAATAATCAAACACAGAAGACACAAGGAGCTATAGTAGTTCCCCAATAAATCTGGGTACGTCTACTCTTCTACCACCATTGGTAGGAATCCACTAGGAGGTTGTTGATAAGGTGCCCTCACACCAGGTGAGCTGTTGATAAGGTGCTCTAACCAAACTGCAGGTTTTTGCTAAGGTGCCCTGTCACCGAGAGTTAACTTTTGAAGGGAGTTATAACCCTGTACAAGATGGGAAGGAAAAAGTTTATAGTGTTCTTCTCTGTCAAGATGCTGAGAGAAGAATCTAGTGGATGTTGTTGTAAAGCTCCCCCTGTCAGATTGAAGTGTTTGACAGAAGATGAAGAAGCTTTCTCTTGAAAACTAAGATCTCCTGTAGCGGTTTGATCTGGAAGAACAGGTTCTTCAGATTGCTTGTTGCTCTTTTAGAAGATCTGAATTTGAAGCAGATTCTGAGTGAATGCTCTTGAGGATGATGTTCTCAGAAGTTTTGTTTGCTGCTTGTAGAAGAAGAAGATGAACAAAAATACTTTCTGAGATGTCTATCTGTATCTTCTTCTTCTTCTTCTTTCAGCTATATATATATATCCTTTTTATTCTGTACTAGAACGATGTTTGAATTCTGTCCACTCAAACGATTTTGGCAGGTCCTTTTATTTTTGACTGTGAAAAGATTCCTTTTCATTAAATGTCAACGGCTATTGCTGCCTTGGAAAAAGGAAAGAAGGGAATATATTAACTGAGTTTAATATCCTTCCTTATCTGTCAGAATATGTCCAAAGGATATTAAATAGATCCGTTATATTCGTCGTTTTGCTGTTAGGATAGATAGAATATAGTTGATAACAAATCTGGGCTTCAATAAATGATCTGTCGAATGCTGGCTATAATCTGTCGAGCGCTATCCAGAGGATGTTGAACGCTGGCTGAAAAACTGTCGAGCGCTGTTCAGAAAATGTTGAACACTGGCTGGAAAACTGTCGAGCACTGCTAGCCATTTGTCGAACACTGATCAGAGAATGTCGAGCGTTGGAACTGGATGTAATACTTCAGTCTGCTGAGAACAATTTGTCGAACGATGCTAGACATTCGTCGAACGCCACTTGCCATTCGTTGAACGCTGCTAGCCATTTGTTGAGCGCTGGGAGCCTTAGATTTAATCTTAAGTTCTAGCTAATTTATCAGCCTGCAGACTTGACCCTTAAACTATACAATGGGGTCAACTGATCCTAATCAGTACATAGTGATCCTAGCCCAAAACAGTAAAAGGGTTGTTCCAACATCTTTCATTTTGTTCTTTTATAAAAAGAAGTTCCTTTTCAAGTTCCTTGCATTTTTCTTTTAACTCATCAAACTCCATACAAGGTGTAGTGTTTTCAACTAAGGAACCATGGTAGAACTAGATAAATTTGAATTTGATTCTTCATTAATTTTTGCCTTTAAATTTTTATTTTCTATGCGCAAATGTTTATTAGCATTTTTTAAATTCTTAATTTTGCGCTTTGTAGTTTGAAGCATTTGTAATGTAGAAATAGAAGTACAGAAAATGGGATTTGATTTCCTTACATTGCTTTCGGGAGAGGCACGATTTGAGCATATCGTTTCTTTTACATCTTTTTGGCACTCCTCTTCCGAAGACAGTACTTCTTCTCCTTTTCCATTTGATGTGTGCTCCATTGATCCATCATGAGTGGAGCATTCTTGAAGACTTGCGCAAGCTTGCATATTCTCCGGTTCTTGCAATTGTTCCATACCTGTAGAAGGAGAATCATACATTTCTTCAAGAAATTTCCATACTTTGTATGCACTAGAAAAATAATATATTAATTTGAAATATCTTGAGATAAAGCACAAAAAATATAATGCATAGCTTTAGCATTTAGGTGACGCTCTTGTTTATTTGATTCGTCCGCTGGTCTTGTTATTGCTATATCCCAAGCGTTGATATCTAATGTTTTAATAAACCTTTCCATTAATAATTTCCACCATTTGTAATTTCTTCCTTCGAATAAAGGTGGTGCAAGAGATTTTTCTTCTTCATTAAAATTTTCCCCACCAATAGAAGCGAGATCATGAGACGCAACTATTCCCGGTTGTTAAGCCGATTGGAATAAAACTGCTCTGATACCACTTGTTGGATCGGTAGGCGCCCTTAGAGGGGGGGGGGGTGAATAAGGGTTTTCAAAAACTTAAGATATATTTTGAAAAGTTTTATAATAATGCAAGATTAAGACAATAAGAAGTCAAGTAAAACATTTGAAATAAAGTAGAGACATGCTTTATTAATATCAAATAAGGTTTTACAAAAGTTGACTTCTATAACGCTAGAAATCGGTGGCGATGAATAGTAAACTCTTTTTGTTTTCTATCCCGACTCGCATCCCCACGAACCGGTGGCCCTAGCCTATCCTCCCCGGATTCGGCCTCAAGCCGCTCTAGCCAACCCTTCCCCGGATATGGCCTCAGGCACCCCCTAGACCTAGCCTAAATATAGTCGCCAACACAAGGTGAATTTCAGCCCTAAGTCCTACCCAGACCTAGTCGCCAACGCGAGGCGAATTTACTACACGATTTAAAAGAGAAGATGTGAAATAAAAAGACAATAATATAAAACTCCCTATATGTGGATCTCTTGGAGAAGTAGACGAAGACGCAAAGTATGATCGTAGTCGATGCGGTCTTTCGTCACGATGATGACGCGTGTTGAAATCTTCTCCACGGATCTCCTTAAGCCTTCATGGATTTGTGGGAGTATCTCTCTGAACCTTCCTCTCTATGTTGTGGCACGAAGCTCTGGAATTTTGGATCTCAAGAGGATTAGGAAGACAGAGCCAAGGGGTCCTTTTTATAGACTTACCGCTAGCGCCTGCGCTAGTGCTACCGCCGGCGCTATCCCATATTATGACATATTATGCGCGGCAGAATCTTCAATTGGAGGAAACTTTTCTCTCTTGCCTACTGCGCTCCTCGCTATCGCCTGCGCTATCGGATACCGCCAGGCGCTATTGGCTTCTATAAGTACTCCTGGAATTTGTGCTTAAGCAAGCATTTCGTCGATCAGAATTTCGTCAAACACAGCAACATTTCGTCGAGCGAGATTTCATCGAACGCAGAGATGAGCATTTTGTTGAGCGCAGCTTACAGTTCGTCGAACGATAGCTAGCGCCTGCGCTAGGACTACCGCCAGCGCTAGTAGAAGTTTTGGATTTGATGGCTCAACTTTGGAGGAAACCTTCTTATGTACTCCTTGAGTCATGTGGACTTTGTTATCCTGCACATTTAAACACACAAGATCAAATACACATAGGATTTGTTATTCTCAAACCTAGGAGATGCGGAAGACCATGTTCCAACAGTCTTTGTCTCAGTGGATCCGCTGAGACAGATAGTCTTCTCAGCGGATTCTGTCTAAATGCAGCTCAGCTGAGGCAGACCCCTTCTCAGCGGCTCCTGGCCTCGTTTCAGCGGTTCAGCTGAGACAGTGAAGCTGTCTCAGCGGTTTTGACAGTAAACCATAGACCTTATTCCAATGATTGGAATATGCTAACCCTACATATATACAATGCACAAGAGGGTTTATCAAATACAATACGTACTTAGCATTGAGTGTGATGCCTCTTCAAATCAAGGGAACATTGAGGGCAATATTCCCAACAATCTCCCCCTATTTGAAGAAGGCAGAACATACACCAATGCTAAGATACATAACCACAAAAAGAACTATCATGACAATATATGAAATAACATTCATCATAACATAACAAATAATTGTTAACAGAAATTAGGCATCATAGAAGATGTCATGACATATTATGAATAATAGTCATGACCACATAACAATAACATTATTCAACACAACAATAACATTGTTAACTACATATTGGCACCATAGAATATATAATGCATTCCCATAGAACAATATTAAGCTTTACTAATGGTGTCCTATTAACACAAGCTATCATTTCAATATAATTATCAAATTCATTAATAACAAAATGTTAATACATGATTCATTTTACATTTGTTTTTTATGAAAAAACTAAATACATTAGTTCAAGTTTTTCTTTTCTTTGTTGAACTAGAGCATTCAACATCTTCATCAACAGCCTCCTTTCCTGCAGCAGCATCTTGCATTTCAGCTACCTTTCTCTTGTTCTCCTGCCTGTTGAAGTAAAGATATGGTTTAGTAATGTATATTGAAGGCATCCTCTTTGGATTGTTCTTCCTTACAAGGTTTTCTTTGAAGACCCTTTCCCTGTTGGAATTCCTCTCAAGATGTTTTATCCATTCTTTTGTAGGGTATGTCTTGTCAATGTCTTTGCAGATCAGGCCATGGTTCAGCCAAGCATTCCGAATAATACTTTTGGAGTCATCACTCCAATGCTCATACTCATGGTCATTTTCATGCTTTTTCTAGTCACGGCGATGAATTCTTCTGCAATCATGACACCTTCTCTTTTTCTTCTTGCTGCAAGCCTAGCATCTTGAGTTATCTTTGCTTGATGTTCAAAATCAAAATCTTCTTTTCTGAAATTGTCCAGCATAGGAAGGTTTAGAGTTATTCTTGTTCCTTGTAGAACTTTGCGGGCCAGCTCAGAGTTGGTTTCAGCATTGGCCACCTTCTCCTTTCTGGCTTCTTCAACCACTTTTTGTTCCAAGCTTTGGGAGGCAGCAGCAACAGACCCAGATAGGGTTTGGAAAGCATTTTTCAGATCTGATTTTAACTCATCCTTCATCTTTTCTGCCTCTCCAATCATTGTTGTTGCAGTGGTCCATACATACTCTTCAATATGATTGGAGGCCTTCTTTATTACCTCATCAGTCTTACTCACATAGTTCTTGACATAACTTATGTCTTGCTCATATAGTTGCAGTTGTTTGTCCATTGATCTCAGTATGGTATTCTGACCAACAACTGATTTTTCTGCTAGATTGAACCACTTGGTCATCTGCTTATTTAGGTAAGAGGTTTCTTCCTTAATTACTTGAATTTTTGTCATTACTTCATTTTTCACTGTGGAGACAGACTTATCAATATAATACTTAATTGAAGTCATATGACCTTCAATAATTTTACTTAATGAACTTAGGATAAGTTCATTTGATACTGCAGATGTGGAGGGATGAAGTTCAGGTACTACTGTGAATGTCTCTACTGCATGCTCTTCATGATCCCCCTCAGCCTAAGCAGGTATGTGCTCCCCCTTAGTTGTATCATTAGTCTTGGCAGCATCCTTATCTTCTGCCTCCTCCTGCTGCTCCTCCTCAAATGGGGCACTCATCCCTTCTTGATCATCTTCCCAGTAGTCTGTTGGTTCACGAGGGATTAGTTTAATTCTTCTCTCTAGATTTAATATAAATGAATCAATCTTACTTTGTAAGTCAGCAGCAGTGTCTAATTATCTCTCTTCAAGATCTTCTGAAGATGAGGGCACATTTAGTACATTGGCATCAGCTACTTGAGACTTAGGAGCATCACTTTGAGTGTGATCTCCTCCTTGTTCATCTGACTTTTCTTCGGCAATAGCAGCCTCCACACTCTTCTCATGCTCTTCAGCAGCAGCATGATCTTCATCCTTCTCATGCTCTTCCGCAGCAGCATGATCCTTATGACCTACAGTGTCATGATCTTCATGATCACCTCTAGATGGACTGCTGACATGAACTTGATTATCCTTAGTAGGGATATTTTCCGCACCCTCTGACTCGGAATCAGAACAAACCATTCTGGTCTTCTTTAGTCCTTTGACTAATTTCTTCTTCTTCTCCTTTAGCTCAGAGGGCTGACTCATTGGGAGCACCCTTGAGAACATGTCCAATGTCTTGATGTCCATTCTTTTCAAGTAGTGAAGGTTGGATCCTTGTGACTTATCAAACTCTTCAAGATATGTGTTCAGAAGATATAGTGAAAGAATTCTGCCTAGGTTGGGGGCCTGTAAAGATTCTTTTATCCTTTGGAAAATGACAGTAGCCCAGGAGGTCTTTTTCTTCAAGACCACCCTTGTCATCAATTCAAACATATACTTTGATATTGTATCATGTGACTGATGCGATAATTTCGGCAAGTGCACCGGTCGCGCAAGTAATAATAATGGGGAAAATCCCCGAGTGTCGGTCTCTTGAGGAACACAGCAAGGTGGAGTTAGGTTTCGAGGAAGGACTTGAGATCGAAGTCCTTAGTCGATGCTACAATGAATGGGTGGTTTGGTTTGCAAGTAATTAAATAAAATACTATGCCTACTCCTATGCAATGCCGCTATGCAATGCTTCGATCGGCGGGATGGAGACTAGGCAGGCCTTGAGCGCGCTGCGTCGAGAGGGCGGATGGGCGAGAAGGCTAACGAATTGAGGGTCGCAAACACCTCTTCAACAAGCACGCCACTAGCAATTGCTAGTGCGGCACCGGACATGGTAATGGAGTGGAAAATCGATCGGGGCGCACCTCATTAACACAAATGAACAAAATGATTTCATAATCATGAAATAAGCAATCTTAAACATCATTTGTGGCGTTCATCATCGATATAAAGAGAATACAACACTATAACCACATAAGTAGAGGAAAAAAAGGGCGAGAGATACGACCGAATCCGGAGTCTCGTTGTAGATTCACGGTAGGAAGCACCAGGTTGTCAATCCGCGTCCTAACTCGGTCCCAACTGCGTCCGGGGTAGAGGAGGGCTGTCACACCTCCCAATGAACCCGTCTTCTCCAGCGATTTACCATCCGGCCACGTCTCAAGCGAAGAACCTCTTCATTAGCGATCAAAGTGAGTGTAGGAACCCTTCTTGCAAGCCCTTGGATGATGGAGGAGGCCTAGGGGATGAAATCCCTCTGAAAACGGCGAAAACGGCGGACGGAACGGAGCCAAATTGCGTCCCCCCGACCTAATTCGCGAACAGGTCATTATATAGGCGCTGAATTAAACAGTGCGCACGGTCAGTGGCGCACGACCAGTGGTCGTGCGCACCAGAGTCCGGTGATCGTGCGCACTGCCTGGACGGAACCTACAAAGACAGAAATTATGAAATAAAATGTTCGCACGACCAGTGGCGCACGACCGGTGGTCGTGCGCACTAGCGTCGGTGGCCGTGCGCAATAGATGAAACAGAACTCATAAAATTACTGGTGAGTGCGCACGAGCAGTGACGCACGACCGGTGGTCGTGCGCACTGGAGACGATGATCGTGCGCACTACAGCAGACAGAACTCAAGAATTTAATGGTCAATGCGCACGAGCAGTGGCGCACGACCGATGGTCGTGCGTGCGCACTGGAGTCGATGGCCGTGCGCACTGCACCAGACAGAACTCGTGAAAAAGGGTTAAGTGCGCACGATTAGTGGCGCACGACCGGTGGTCGTGCGCACTAGAACAAGTGATCGTGCGCAGTGCTCCTGTGCAGAATTGCACCGGAAACACTTGCACGCCTCCTATTCCAGCACAAACACAGATCTAGCCACTGAAAGTGGCACTTAACAACATATGAATACTACTAAAGATAATACACACGAAAACACACCAAAGTGGGCCTACATGTGCACCTAGCATGGGTTATCAAATATAGACTATAATAAGGCTAAAGTGCGTGATATTGACAAAATAACGGCCCGGATGAGTCCATAAATGTATATATGATCAGGACTCATCACACCCCCAGACTTAACTGTTTGCGCGTCCCGAGCAAACGAATCCGGTGGAATGTGAAAATGATAGCTAACATAGAGAATTACACAAGGGAGTACGGTGCGAAGTAACGTACGCATGCGAGTAGAAATTCTAGTAGAAGAAGATTCTAATTATGCTAACTAATTTACATAAGTATTAAAGCGTAAGTAAAGATTTAGTCCTACTCAGTTGGTGAATTATGAAGAATTTGACGATCATGCCCAGTATGAAAGTGACGAGACACTGAGGCGGGTGTTGCAAAAGATCGGGGCTTAGGAATAACTCCGCTGAAATCCATCAACGTCGTGAACCATACGCTCGCCCGGTCACACTCTCTCCACGGCGCTAGCAAACTCGCAAATCAAATCAGTAGGACTTATAGGATTAAAACGAGGCTTAGGTTACGGTATGATATTCAAAGTTAAACACGATGGCTGCGCAACCCAAGTGAGCTATCGGAACGCTGCACCCCACAAAACCACAAACTACGCTCGTGTGACACACCCCCAGACTTATCATGAAAACCAGGTGTGCGCACGGCCTACTTCACAAATTCCAACAGATTTTCTGTTTTTAGCTCAGGAGGATTTTTTCACACTACTTTTTTTTTCTTTTACATAATTTTCTTCTTTTATGTATCCTCCGGTTGGTTCAAAATCAGCGGATAAACTTTATTTTCCCTTCATAACACAATGGTTCCAAACACCACACAAGTTGAAAATTATGAGCACAGTTAAAACATTTTGGTTGCGGGTGTAGGATAGGCTTCAGGCTTTGGTGGATGAAGAGGAGCTGAACAAAGGATTGGTAGGCACAAATTTGGCTCGCAAAGGTGAATGAAATGGACATGGAATAACAAAGCTCAAACTAGCCAAATGGTGGCCTACGTCATTTTTAACTCGACGAGTCGCTCTCACCAATGCTTCGAGAGTCGCTTGGGGCAAGTTCTTAGCCCACGAGAAAGATAAACCTTCCTCCCGACTCAAGCAACACACGACTAGCAATCGCACACACACAACACCGGGTTATCGTCAATTCCATACAAATTCACCACTTGAGTATATTAAATCTAAATTTACGCAGAAATACTAAACATAAATTAGATGCATAAAGAAAACCTAGTTCTACACAAATTCTACCATAGCATGCGAAGTGACTAGAACACTACATGAGTCAACATCGCACTCCAAATAATAATTCCTGCGTTAACAACCTATTTCACATTCCAACCAACTAGTTTAAACGGAACAACAACAAAAAGACAAGCACACACTCAAGTGGGAGAAGTGGTGTGAGAAGAATGCAACGATGATAATGAAAATGAAAAATAAAAAGCAACCTTCTAGTATGCAATGCAGCTCGTGCACAGTGGATAATAACAACCGCTCCCCCAGACTTAAGCTAAACACGATATCTAGAAATTTGAAGTTGAAAGAGGGGAGGAAATGTTACCCAATGCTCAGAAATGAGCATACCAGACGATTGGCGTTTAAGATCAAGAATAGTCCGCAACGTCCGCCATCATGAGAAACAAAGGCCACCTGAAAGTTATACACTAGAGCAACAAAAATAGTGAAAACTAAACTAAACATGTGAGAGCACAAAAAAAAATCAAGAAATCTAAGTTATCACCCATGGGAGTGAACTTGTTCCTGCCATCAATATTGAGCACTCACACACGAAATAAGGGAACAGAAAAAGCTGAATAAATAAACTATGCCCAGAAGAGCATTCCACAAGCAAAATGTTATTATTACAATTAATAAAAGATAAGGAGTTCAAATGACTCAACAAAAGAAACTAAACAGAAAACAAGGCTTAGAATATCTCGCATGCAGGGGGGAAGATCACTCGTCGTCGCTGTCGCTATCTAGCACCACAACGGACGGCGACCGTCTGGAAGATGATGCGGCCCGCCCCGGAGGTGGGGGAATATTTAGCCCTCCCCGTAATGCCTGCTGATAGACGAAATCCGTAAGCCAGTACTGGTTTGCCTCCAAATCGGAGAAGCGCCGATCGAAACTTGGCACCTCCGGCGCTCTAGAAGAACTGCCCTCTTCCTTGGCTCTCCGCTCCTGCTGAAATGAATGCCTTCGCGGCTGCAGAAGGGCTACCTCGCGGTGAGTATTTGGCGGCTTAGCCGGCTCTCCGTGCTCCTCGTCGCCTTGCCTCTCCCTAGGCGCATCTCCCGGCATCACGACCACAAAGTGTCTACTACTCTTCTTCCCCACAACCCGTAATAGATGGAAACTCACCATGGTGGCCCGCGTGATGAATGAGGGTGCAGTCACCTGCACCATCGGAGGCAGATGACTCCAGATCCCCAAGCTTTTGGCAATGCGGGTGATATAGTAGGCACCACCAATGGCGCCTGTGAGACCGTAGGTAGCCTCGTGATGGAAGAAGAAGGCCAACATGTAGCCGAGATGCAAGGGCTGCCGAAATTCCATACTATAGAGGGAGATCAGATCCTGCCACCCCACTACATTCTGACTAAGGGCACGGGCGACAAGAGAGTGGCTAAGGACGTGCTGCAGGTATCGGAGAGCAGGCGCGACGATCCATGTGGATTTGCTTTTTCTGGCCACATATTCTTCATCACGACCCGTGAGGGCACACCACGCGGCACGCGGGGTAACACCATCAGGGAAGGAGACATCCAAATCCAGAAAAGGGATCGTCGTGGCCTCGGCTTCGGTGTAAAATCCAGCGCACACCGCCAACTCGGATAAGGAAAGAGTGAAAACCTTGCCCAAAATTCGGAAAGAGCACTTTCCCGGACGTTGGCCGGAGGGCAACACTTCCCACTCAAATGTAGCGAGAAATTCCAAGGAGAGCTCCCGGTAGCCGAGATCATTGCACTCGAACACCCCGCTCCAATGATCGAAATAATAGCGCTGGCGGACGGCCTCCCCCAACTCCCCATTGTCGCCGATAGAGTTCAACTCGTTCCAATCCACGAGACGCTGTGATAGGAATGGCTTCTCCTTAAGAGAATTGAATCGCCGCGTATGCGAATCCTTCGAAAAAGTCGCCATCCTAGCGAGGATCTGAGCAGGAGAGCCGGAAGAGCGGCCGGAGCATTGGTAGACCTTTTGACGATCTCTGGAGCTCATGGTGGTAGGAGGGCAAAGGAAGGAGGAGAAATAGGGAAAGGGCTCACCGGAAGGGAAGGAGGCGCACGATCGGCGGCAAGCAGGCAGAAACGGCGCACGGACGTCGGCGAATGAGAACCCTAGATCGTGCGCGAAAGGCTCGGGCGGACGGGCTTTTTATAAAAATCTGGGCCGATCGCACGACCAGTGGTCGTGCGCTATAAGTAGTGCGCACGATCAGTGATCGTGCGCTTTAGGAATTTTTCAGCGGCCAAAATTTTAGTAAAAATTCCATTCACCGTGCAGTTTACGCACAAACAGGAGTCAGCACACGCAGCGAGACATTCATAGCCTTAACAAAAACTCAACTAAACCAAACAAAATAAAGTTTCAGGAAAAATAAGGATAACTACTGGGGTTAATGTCATCCCAGCACGACTTATTCGAAAATATAAAAATTCTAGCTAATGGGCCTATGGAAGGAGAAGTGCACAGGTAACTGTTCTAATATGCGTGTCGGTAACGAGTACCGATACGGTGATAGAACAGTCACCCCTCTACTTAAATAAAGATACATGCTCCTCACAGGTAGAGGGTAGAGAACGTAAGAAAAGGAGGAGGCCTGGTCCTCGCTCATCTCACGAAACACATCCTTGCCTAGCAAGGTATCGTCAACAGGGAGGTAGCAGGAGGAAAAGGCAATGAATGGAGCTTCCTCTACGGAGGGGGGATAAACCTCCTCACATGAGAGGATGCTCTTATCATTGACTTGAGCAAACAGCTCCAAGTCCTCCTGAAGCACCTGTGAAGACTCAACCTGCACCGGCTTAGATGACGAAAGGGGGTCAGGAAATAAAAGAGACGAAAGACGTAAATGATCAAACATCGGGGGAGCGGTCCCGGTCTCACTCCCATCAGGTTGGGGAAGCAAAATAATGCTTGCATTATCATCAATGCTACAAGGCTCGGCGGGATCAACGGTGGCCAAGCTTAGGATTTGGACTTCCTCCACCGGTGCTAAGGGAGACTCCTCTTCACCTAGAAGGTTGTCCTCCTCCATAGGAATAGGCACAACACTCTGATCAACCGCCTCCTCTTGTGACACCTCATCGACAATGTCGTCGGAGACGAGTGTAGTGTGCACAACAGCGGGAAGAATCGAATCCACTAGAAGTGGTGGATGCACTGGGAGAATAGACTCAGCAATGTCGGTGCCCAAATCAGCCACACACCTGGTGACTGTGTCAACGCCATACCCTTCAAGATGTGAAGGTGGCAATGACACAAAACCGGATGTTGAACGTGTGCCGCCAGAGTTAGGATTCGGGATGATCCGGATATCCGGCTCGTCATCCTCGTCCAATTGGCGACGAAAAACAGCACAATCCTTCAGGGCATGATCTGTGCTCCGACAAAACTGGCACTGCCTAGCGGGCTTCTTTGGCACAGCGGGGGCTGGAGCCGAAAAGAAGTATGACGGTAAAGGCTCAGCAGAGTAGCCATAAGACTTACGCGCACCATAGGAAGTACCAGATGAAGTCGGTGCTCCATATGCTGGGCTGCAGGAACTATGCCTACTATTCTCCGTAGGGCATTCATCACTAGAGTGAGAAGTATCTCTACACCAACGACAACGAATATTGAGATGTGCCCACATAGTGTAAAAATAATACGATTCAAGATAAGAATGCTATTATGCAGACACTATACCAAACAGAAATTACTACAGCAACCTAATATTAAATAAGAAAGCGGAATAAAAAGAACAGAAATAAAATTTAAAGGATGCAATTTACAAATGAAAGGGCTTCTCTCTCAGATTCTCCCTCTCCCGAAAACTCACACGACTGTGTTCCCCGGCAACGGCGCCAAAAACTTGATGCGATAATTTCGGCAAGTGCACCGGTCGCGCAAGTAATAATAATGGGGAAAATCCCCGAGTGTCAGTCTCTTAAGGAACACAGCAAGGTGGAGTTAGGTTTCGAGGAAGGACTTGAGATCGAAGTCCTTAGTCGATGCTACAATGAATGGGTGGTTTGGTTTGCAAGTAATTAAATAAAATACTATGCCTACTCCTATGCAATGCTGCTATGCAATGCTTCGATCGGCGGGATGGAGACTAGGCAGGCCTTGAGTGCGCTGCGTCGAGAGGGCGGATGGGCGAGAAGGCTAACGAATTGAGGGTCGCAAACACCTCTTCAACAAGCACGCCACTAGCAATTGCTAGTGCGGCACCGGACATGGTAATGGAGTGGAAAATCGATCGGGGCGCACCTCATTAACACAAATGAACAAAATGATTTCATAATCATGAAATAAGCAATCTTAAACATCATTTGTGGCGTTCATCATCGATATAAAGAGAATACAACACTATAACCACATAAGTAGAGGAAAAAAAGGGCGAGAGATACGATCGAATCCGGAGTCTCGTTGTAGATTCACGGTAGGAAGCACCAGGTTGTCAATCCGCGTCCTAACTCGGTCCCAACTGCGTCCGGGGTAGAGGAGGGCTGTCACACCTCCCAATGAACCCGTCTTCTCCAGCGATTTACCATCCGGCCACGTCTCAAGCGAAGAACCTCTTCATTAGCGATCAAAGTGAGTGTAGGAACCCTTCTTGCAAGCCCTTGGATGATGGAGGAGGCCTAGGGGATGAAATCCCTCTGAAAACGGCGAAAACGGCGGACGGAACGGAGCCAAATTGCGTCCCCCCGACCTAATTCGCGAACAGGTCATTATATAGGCGCTGAATTAAACAGTGCGCACGGTCAGTGGCGCACGACCAGTGGTCGTGCGCACCAGAGTCCGGTGATCGTGCGCGCTGCCTGGACGGAACCTGCAAAGACAGAAATTATGAAATAAAATGTTCGCACGACCAGTGGCGCACGACCGGTGGTCGTGCGCACTAGCGTCGGTGGCCGTGCGCAATAGATGAAACAGAACTCATAAAATTACTGGTGAGTGCGCACGAGCAGTGACGCACGACCGGTGGTCGTGCGCACTGGAGACGATGATCGTGCGCAATACAGCAGACAGAACTCAAGAATTTAATGGTCAATGCGCACGAGCAGTGGCGCATGACCGATGGTCGTGCGTGCGCACTGGAGTCGATGGCCGTGCGCACTGCACCAGACAGAACTCGTGAAAAAGGGTTAAGTGCGCACGATTAGTGGCGCACGACCGGTGGTCGTGCGCACTAGAACAAGTGATCGTGCGCAGTGCTCCTGTGCAGAATTGCACCGGAAACACTTGCACGCCTCCTATTCCAGCACAAACACAGATCTAGCCACTGAAAGTGGCACTTAACAACATATGAATACTACTAAAGATAATACACACGAAAACACACCAAAGTGGGCCTACATGTGCACCTAGCATGGGTTATCAAATATAGACTATAATAAGGCTAAAGTGCGTGATATTGACAAAATAACGGCCCGGATGAGTCCATAAATGTATATATGATCAGGACTCATCAGTGACCCAGGCTTGAACAACAATGCCTTGCCTACAATATCAGATAGAAGCTTGCCTCTCTGATTGAAGAACTTTCTCTTCAGTGAGACAGTTTTGGCATCACTGTACTCACACCACTTGAGGGTCTTTTCTTTGTCTTTTTCAGACACTCCATCTTCCTCATCATGAATGCATGATGGCAGTTGAAAGGCTTTATCCACCTTCCTTAGAGATATATTTATCTTCAAGCTTCCAATCTTAGACCTCAATGAAGAGTTGGGAGATGATAACTTTGCATTGTTGTAAAATTCCAGAACTTCAGTTCTGAAAATTACAGATGGCTCTGATAGAAGATATTCTAATCCTTGGTCATCTAGAAGTTGAATCACATCTTGTATCTCAGATTGGGCATGCTGGAATCGATGTCATATGATTTCATATCTTTCTTGGAGATCCTTTGATACTTTTGGCGCCATTTCTTCTCAAGAACGAGTCACTGAGACGGGAGGGAAGATGGTTCGTCTCGTCGGCTGGGGTGTAAGGATTTGTAAATTGGTTTAATTAACATTGTTCTATTTATAGGGGCTTGGTTTAGGTTTATATTTGCCCTAATGATAGATTTTGATTTAACTTATCAATTTGCTGGAATTATGGTCTCAATGGTAAGTTGTTTTGATTTGACTTATCAATTTATTTGATTTGATCAAGTCAATATCGTCGATAAGGCATTATGGTCTCAACGATATCATCAATAAAACAGAATGGTCTCAACGACACCGTCGAGAAGACAGAATGGTCTAAACGGCACCGTCGAGAAAACCGCAAGTTGACAACAAGATTACGACAACACCTTTAAGAAGAATTCATGTCATCGTAAGTGCAAGTACAGCTGTGATATCTTGCATCATCGAGATATCATTCTCTAAAGGAGATTGAAGAAGACTTGAAGATTTGTCCAAGTCCAAGATGGATCATCGTAATGGCAAGTTATGACGTCGAGACATTGCAAATATCGTCGAGACAGATTAAGACACTTCAAATCATGTTGTCTACATTTAATGTCGTCGTCTGGTGGTCCAATCAGCGCGTGTCATTAAGGAATGGGCCTCTAACACTTCTAAGACATCCTAAGAGACCGTTAGTCAGCTCCTCAGTCTTATAAAATGGATAAGTGTCTGCCCTAATTCGCAGAAGTAAGAAACGCAGAAAATACGCAAGATCGAATAGAACAGTACGGTTGCGTGTAGAAGGAACAAGAACCAGAGAACAAAACTTCCTCATCAAGTGTTCTCCTAATTTCAGTCCAGCAACATCGACTGATAAGAACTTTTCTAGATTGAAGAAGTGATTGAAGAAGAATCTGTGCTATCCAACAAATCATAAAAGCATTCTCTTCAAGTCCAAGAAGCCGATCCTCATCCGGCTTAAAAGTTTTTCTCAAATCTTTTTTTGTACGGCTTGCAGGCCTGAGCTTGTAGGATCTGTTTCAGATCTGAGTTGTAGGGCTTGAGAGCCTGAGCTGTAAGGCTTGAGGGCTTGAGCTGTAGGGCTTGAGGGCCTGAGTTTGTAGGGCTTGAGTGCCTAAGTTTTGTAGGACTTGAGGGCCTGAGTTTGTAGGACTTGAAGGCTTGAGTTGTAGGGATTGAGGGCCTGAGATTGTAGGGCTTGCGGGCCTGAGTTTTTTGGCGAAGTTTGCTGACCCTAGCACACTGCAAGAAAGGCGCAGAGGGACAGTGGACTAATCAAGACACCTTGTCTTAAGGAAACACTATATATCTGGTGTTCTTGTGTGCTTTGTTTCTGTGATTTGTTGTTGTGCTGTGATAAAGGTATTTAGTTCTTATGCATAGAAATTCAAAAACAACCATATCACCTAATCCCCCCCCCCTCTAGGTGATAGTTATATAACTAACATAGATGCTCTCCTATCAACACAAGAGATCTCCAGGGACTCTAGATCATGGATTAGACGCTCCTCGTTCATCAATATCTAATTTTCTTGCGCGGGAGCCCGCCAGCTCAACGCATCCGCAATAGTATTCCCCATCCTAGGAGTGTAATGAATATTGAAGGTATAGTCCCTGAGAACTCCATCCACCTCCTTTGCCGCATGTTGAACTCCTTCTGATTTAACAGATACTTTAGGCTCTTATGGTCAATAAAAATGTCAATCTTTACACCATAAAGATTTCAATCTTTAGGCTCCTTTGTCGCATGTTGACAACCCTTTGCCACGGATCGAATATCCGCCCTTATCCCATGCAGTAGGTCACGACACCGACAGGGCATACCCCCCTCACGGTTGCCCAGGTTCAAAGGTTTTCCCTTCAATATCTCTTCGGGGCCATGCCCCAGTGACCTCCCTTTGACACGGATCAAAGGTCCTCCCTTCTCCCCTGCAGTAGGTCATGGCACCGCTAGGGCCTGCCCCTTCACGGTTGCCCAGGTTTGAAGGTATGCCCTTCAACATCTCTCTGGGGTCATGCCCCAATGAACTCCCTTTGCCACGGATCGAAGGTCACCCCTTCTTCCCTACAGTAGGTCACGACACTGCCAGGGCCTCTCCCCCCCCCCCCCCCCCCTCATGGTTGCCCAGGTTCTAAGTTCTTCCCTTCACCGTCTCTCCGGGGCCACGCCCCAGTGACCTCTCTTTTCCACGGATCGATGATCCGCCCTTCTCCCTTGTAGTAGGTCACGCCGCCGCCAGGGCCTGCCCCCTCACGGTAGCTCAGGTTCAAATGTTCTCCCTTCACCATCTCAGCCAAAGATAACACGCAACACAGTGGCCTTGATCTCATGCTACCCCGGCTCTAAGCATCTTCCCTTTGCCCGCGTAGTTGGCCACGACAACATCAGGGTAACGACCCCCCATGCTGCTGCCATCAGAAAACAAAAAAATGCAAAACCAAGCCACACATAAAACAATAATACAAAGCCATTACACAAATAATGCCACAAGCTGGAGCAATCCACAAATATTTATACAATCAGCAAAAAGCATTTAAAATGCTACAACTACGTGCAAATACAAAGTACAAAGTTACCAACTCAATACAAGAACACCACCAAAGTGTGAAACATACAAAATACAAGATTCAAATACAAAATGCTACTCCTCGCCCTCGACATCAGAGGCAGAGTACTCATCCTCAGGAAGATCCTTAACACCCAGACCAGACAGATCGCAATCACACATCTGCGCAACCAGTCAGAGGGTCTTCACCAACCCACACATAAAGCCATCTCGCGCTCATCTTCAAGTTGAGGACCCACCTCCATGCTCCAGATCTTCTCACGAACCTCCTCCGAGAGCAGAGAGCAGTCCTGCATATAGTCAATGGTGTCCTTGTACTCAGCCAATTCGCGGCCTTCAGCTCAATAGTCCGCTCCAGCTAGGAAAGACACTTCACCTCGGTCTTCTATGACTCTAGCTTTGCGTATTGACGAACCATCGTGTCTTACAAATCTTCCAATAAATGAACCATCTTCTCCACGAGGGCCTTCTCTGTCTGGACCTCTGTTCGAGACTACTCTAGTTTTGCATGCAACTCAGCCTCAATCTGCTGAAAATGGGACACGTCGCAATCCCGTCTCCCCTTCAAGTCCGAAAGGGAGCTCCTTACTCCACGAAGCTCCTCCCAAAGCGCGAGATAGCTATCTTTTAGGCCCACATAGCAGTCATTTCATGTAAGAGTGATGCTAGTCTGAACTCTAATCTGCAAAAAGAAGGAAGAAATCAGGTTCTTTACAAGAGGACCGATAGACAAAAGTAAAGCCATAACACTTACTGCGACATTCGTGGGATTAATAGAAGAAGAACCATGCCTCATCTTAGCTAGTAGCGATACAAAAACACCTTCGGGAGCCCGGGGGCAATAGATCCAAGGACCTTCACGTCAAGATCAGTGGGCAAGTCATTAACACTTGAACTACAAGGAGCCACCTCAGTGGTGCGCCCCTCTGTCCGAGAAGAAGGATGAGGCGCCGATTCGAAACATCCATTCTTGAACACCAACTTTCTCTTCCTGTCATGATCCAACGACGTTGTTGCAGAGCGCTCAACATCGTTGAAAAGACCGCACAGTAACAAACGCTTCTCCTCCACAAACACAGAGATGGCGAACAAGGGTTCGCCAATGTATGAGGCTGAACAAATCCCAGCACTGGCGTAAACTCCCGCTCAGGACCTTTCAAGCAAAGGCAACGATCAGGAAGTGACTTCCAAAGCTCTGGCAAGCCCCATGAGTTCCTGACATAACCAAAACAAGGTGGTCTCATGGCAACAATCTGCCCAGCTCTCAAACTCGAGCTAGTGTTTGTTGATATAAACTTCGATACACCCGCCTCCATCAGTGCACCGTTCACATCATTCTCTAAAAAGGTCCATGGTGAACCTCGAGCCGTGCTCCCTGAAGAAAGCTATCAGGCTAATGATTCACGTCATCCCGATGGGAATGAATTAAGACACTGCTGTGCCGCAATGCTTCAAGATTTCAACCACCTCCTCGCACGGTAGAAAGCAGAAACCAGACCTCGGCGATGACTCACACAGTGTCATTTAGCCTCTCGGGAAATTTTGTGCATGCTCCTCAATGTGCGGGATTTTTATCTCCAGCCCGACAGGTATCCCATACCGCTTCCTGCAGACTTCAAGTTGCTCAATAGTAAGAGAGGAGCGCAACCACATCGACTTATCTCACGAGAAGTGCCTCAAAATCTAAAAAGGGAAATACACGACAATATTCAAAAGCAATGATCCAAGTACACCAAACACCCGTCGATATACTACGTGCAAGTTCGTACAGCAAGCACATGAGCGCACACCCTGCATAAGAGCGCACAGCCCCCCCCCCCCCCCCCCCCCCCCTTGCAAGCATGTGTGCACCCCTCGCGCCCTACACGTAGGAGTGCACATCGCGCGCAGGAGCGCCCCTCGAGCGTGGGTGTGCAAGGTGCACTCCCAGCGCTCGGGTGCACACCCAGCGCGCGCAAGGACATCGGTGCGCACCCTCCGCATGCATGTCCCATGCGTGTAAGGCGTGCAGATGCCCGTACCATGCGTGCACTTGTCATGTGTAGGTGTGTCCTACACGTGCGCATGCACGTACTTCTCTCACACCACTTCTGTCTCCATGTACCTCTTTTCACGCTTCTTCACCCACCTCTGTCATGTTCACCGCAATTCCTTTGCACACGGAAATTCCCCGCTCTCCTCTCGCACATGCTCTAGACTTAAGGGACTTTGGGGGGCAAATGATGGGGTCTCACCTAATTTATAGAAATTTTGGGCTACAATTAGCCAGAATTCCATGACCCCCACTAACTTAATGGGGAGTTATGAAATAAACCACCTCACACGCGATCACTATGTGTGATGCATGCACCCAACTTCCATCCGCCATCACACCCCATGGTTGGCTGCCACCTCACCTCGTGATTGCACCCTTGCGGCCACGAGCGATCGCGGTCGTCTGCCTCATCGTATGACCTGCGGTCGGCTGCCCACGTTCTCGGCTGTTTTTTTTTATTTTTAATAACAAAACAGAAACAAACAAATGTAAGGGGAAACGTATTTTTGTATTTTTGAAATTGTTTTATAATTTTATCTTTGATTTTGACTTTTAAGGAAAAGATCAAAAACTAAAATACAATAAAATTTTTGAAATCAGTGTAAATGCAGTAACATAATTTTTTAGAAAGAAAAAAAATCAGAGAGGGGTGTTAGTTATGGATGCTGACAAATCACCTAGAGAGGGGGGGGGGGGGTGAATAGGTATTTTAAAAACTCTTAACCCTCTTTCTTTTGAGTCTATCTTTATGAGTATCCTACTGTATGGATTTGAAAATTAAGAACACGACACAGAAAGCACTCAAAGATTTATAGTGGTTCCTCAAGATAGAGTGTTTTGAGTAGTCCATTGCCCCTCTGCGCCTATCTAGCAGTGTGCTAGAGTCGGCAAACTCTACCAAAACTCAGGCCCGCGAGCCCTACAATCCCAGACCCTCAAGACCTAAAACTCAGGCCCTCAATCCCTACAACTCATACCCTCAAGCCCTACAGCTCAGGCCCTCAAGCCCTATAAAACTCAGGCCCTCAAGCCCTACAACTCAGATGTGAAACAGATCCTACAAACTCAGGCTTGTAAAAGCCCTACAGAGAAAGAATGAGAAAAAAGATCTCTAGCCTAATGAAGATCTGCTTCTTGGACTTGAAGAGAATGCTTTTGATGATATCTTGGACAGCACAGATTTCTCTTCAATCCCTTCTTCAATCTGGAACATTTTTTATCAGCCGAAGTTGCTTGACTAAAACTTGGAGAACACTTGATGAGGAAGTTTTGTTCTCTGGTTCTTGTTCCTTCTTCATGCAGCCTTACTGTTCTATTCGATCTTACATGTTTTCTGTGTTTCTTACTGTGTTTCTTACTTGTTGAAATTAGGGCAGAAATTTATCCCTTTTATAAGACTGAGGAGCCGACTAACGGTCTCCTAGGATGTCCTATAAGTGTCAAAGGCCCATTCCTTAACAGCACACGTTGATTGAACCCTCCAGATGGCGTCACTAAATGCAGACAGCGTGATTTGAAATGTCTTGATCTGTCTCTATGATATTTGCAACATCTCAATGACAGAACTTGTCGTTACGCCGATCCATCTTGGACTTGGACAAATCTTCAAGTTTTCTTTGGAGAATGATATCTCGACGATACAAGATATCTTAGTTGCACTTGCACTTACGACGACATAAATTCATCTTAAAGGTATCGTCATAATCTTGTTGTCAACATGCGGTCTTCTCGACGGTGCAGTTGAGACCATTCTGTCTTCTCGATGGTGTCGTCGAAACCATACTATCTTCTCGACGGTGTCGTGGAAACCATTCTGCCATATCGATGATGTCGTTAAAACCATGTTGTCATATCGACGATGTCGTCGAAACCATTCTGACTTATCGACGATGTCGTTGAGACCATTCTGTCTTCTCGATGATGACATTGAGACCACAATGCCTTATCGACGATATTGACTTGATCATCTTGACGACAAGTGATTCTTCTTCCATAAGTTGACTTCACGAGAACTCCCTTGGCCTTTTCGATGACTAGGCTTCTTCACGACGATGTCGTCGACACTCCCGAGCACTTTTACTTAGGTCTTCAGAGAGCTTCATTTCTTGTCTCGATGACAAGATCTCTTCACGATGATGTCGTCGACATTGCCTAATACTTTAACTTAACTCTTCTTAGACCTTACATCGATATCGTCGTGTGATTCTAGTTGACACGATGATACTGGACTTTGATCGATTCTTCTTATTCTTACGATGATATCGTCGTGTATATTTTGATTCACAATGATATCGTCGAATTGTCCATGTTATCTTGACGATAGTTGATATGAACCTTTTGCTTAACTCTGAGTATCATCTCGACGATGTCTGAGTGTTTATTTGACGATATGTCTAGTCCTTCTCAACGATTTTAGACTTAGTGAGATTGGAGAAGAACTGAGCATATGATTTAATCTCTGCAAATGTAAACTAAGCAAATCATCAAATACATAGTGTTTTTATCATTGACCTGAGCACTTTTTCAAATCAGGAACATTGTTGGGCATTGTTCCCAACAAGGGATCTGATATATTAAGAGTTAGACTAATGCTGACAGTAATAAGTAACGTCGGACGTTAGCAATCGGAACTTGATTTTTCATTCAAAACACATATTTTCGTAATTTTTTGCTTTTAATTTTTCTTGAATATGATTTATCATTATGGGGTTATCTAATGCAACAAGAAAAACATAAAATAAATAAAAAGTTTTGGATTTTAATATTTTAACCTAGGATATCCAAAACTCTCAATTCTAATCTAAGCATACTGAATCTAGGATCAGGGAGAGGTTTGGTAAAAATGTCCGCAAGTTGAGAATCAGTCCCTATAAAGCTAATTCTTACATGTTCCTTTTTAATATGATTCCTAATAAGAGGATGTCGGACATCTATATGCTAAGATCTAGAATGATGTACGATATTGTTTGTAAGATCGATAGTGCCCTTGTTGTCACACTTTAGTTCAATGTTATTTAGTTGAACACCAAAGTCTTTAAGAGTTTAAATCTTGTGCACAATAACTACCTAGTGCGATATATTTGGCCTCGGTGGTGGAGAGTGCAACAGAATTTTGTTTCCTACTTAACCATGATACAAGTGAAGGGCCTATAAAATGACATGTAACACCAGTGCTTTTACGATCTAATGAACATTTAGCATAGTCCAAATCAAAAAAGACATGTAAAATAAAGGAATCATTATGTGGATATCATAAGCCTAATCAAGATGTTCCAATTAGATATCTAAAAATTCATTTAACCGCTTTAAATGTTATTTTTTGAGGTTAACTTGAAATCTAACACATTACCAAACGACAAACATAATATCAGGTCTAGAAGCACTCAAATATAATAATGATCATATCATTCTTTTATATAATGTTTGATCAATAGAAATACAGGCTTCATCTTTTTCTAACTTTAGCGATGCACTCATTGGAGTATTAGCTTGTTTTAGGTTTTCAAATCCAAATCTTTTGAGTATATCATGAATATATTTAGATTGACAAATAAAAATATCATCGGGTCTTTGTGTGATTTGAAATCCTAATAAATATGTGAGTTCTCCTACCAAGCTCATTTCAAATTCATTTTTCATCACTAAAACTACTTCATTACTGGCTTCAAAAATTATATAATCAGCATAAATTTGAAAAATTAGCAGATCATTATTGCAATGCTTAATGATGAGTATATTATTCGCACTTCCCATAGTATATCCGCTCTTTAATAAAAAATGATGTTAATCTTTCATACCAAGCACGTATCGCTTGTTTCAACCTACAAAGTGTCTTTTCTAATTATACACATTATTAGGAAATTTTTTATTAATAAAATTGGGGGGTTGTTCAACATATACTTCTTCTTTTATAATCTTGTTTAAAAATATACTTTTAACATCCATTTTAAATAATTTAAACCTTTTAAAACTCGCAAATATAAGAAAAATTCTAATAAATTATAGAAGAGCAATCGGTGCAAAAGTTTCATCAAAATCTACCCCCTTGATTTGTGAATAACCTTGTGCAACTAATCTAGCTTTATTCCATGTAATCCTAGAATCAACGTCTAATTTAATTTAAAAATCCATTTAACTCCAACAACTAGATGATTAGATGGCCTCTCTATAAGGTTCCAAACCTTATTACGTTCAGATTGATTAAGTTTTTCATTCATGGCTAAAAACCAAAATTCATCATTTAAAACGGTTGAAACATTTTTTTGTTCTATTTTAGATAAAAAACAAAGGTTTGAAAATGACTCATGTAAACAAGAACGAGTAGTTACCTTAGCTGGATGGTTCTCCAATAATAAGTTCCCTTGGATGATCCTTTGAAAATTTGAGCTCACTTGGAGGTACATATTCTTCTTTGTTAGTTATTGGGTGTCAACTTATCACCTAGAGGGGGGGGTGAATAGGTTTTTCAAATTATTTTATCCCATTTAGGTGTTCTTGTTTTCTGGTTAATAGATCTATAGATTAGTAAAGCACATCATAGAAAACACACAAGAACTTATATAGGTTTGCCAAGACAGGGTGTCTTGAGTAATCATCTTTCCCTCTGCGCCTACCTAGCAGTGTGCTAGGCTTGGCAAAACTCCGTCAATGTATCTGGCCCGCAAGCCTTACACCTCAGACCCACAAGTCCCTACATCCTAGACCTGCAAGCCCCGTCACTGTACCCGAGCCCGCAAGCTCGACACGTTCGGACCCGCAAGTCCCTGCAGCCTAGGCCCTCAAGCCCCTTCACTGCACTCGAGCCCGCAAGCTCGACACTCAGGCCCTCAAGCCCTACACAGCACAGACCAGCAAGTCTTGCCTACAGCCTAGGCCCGCAAGCCCCTTAACTGCACCCGAGCCCGCAAGCTCGACACTCAGGCCCTCAAGCCCTACACAGCACAGACCCATAAGTCTTGCCTACAACCTAGACCTGCAAGCCCCTTCACTGCACTCGGGCCCACAAGCTCGACAAGTTTTGACCCGCAAGTCCCTCTGCCCTAGCCCTCAAGCCTCACAGATCTCAATCCCTCAAGCTTGACACTCTGATCTGAAAATAGATCTTACAACTTTGGCCCTCAATCCTTACAATGAAAGATTTACAGTAATGAAAACTGTTTCTTCTACCTGATGGAGATCGGCTTCTTATCTTGAAGAAGATGCTTCTGATTTTGAATCTGAATGACACAAATCTTCTTCAAGCTTTCTTCCTCTTGCCTGGTGTTGACTGACTTCTACTTTTTAATGATTCTTAGCAGTAGATGAGACTTGATTGTAACTTGAAGAACACAGTATGATCGTTTTGTTCTTCCCTTCTTTCTTTCTTTTTTACCGCCGCTTGTACTGTTGTATTGCTAGGCAGGATTCTTTTTCGTTTTTCTCGCGAATTTTTCTAGGGCATCACTGTTCCCTTTTATAGGACGGATGAGCTGCTTAACAGTCACATATGATGTCCTTTACTGTCAGACGCCCATCCCTCAAGAGCATGCGCTGATTGGACAATCAGGCGGCGACATTAATTGCTGACAGCGCATCCGGCTACTTTTGAATCTGTCTGACGATATTTCCATTGTTACAACAACATGGACAATATCTCGACGACAGGACTTTGTCGATGCCTTGAACTAGTCTCTTCTTCAATTCTTCATCAGATAGTGATATCTTCGACGATACTGGACATCTCTTCTGTACTCGAGCTTATGACGACACAAAGTCATCTAACTGATGTCGTCGCGATCTTCTTGTCTGCTTGATATCGCTGTAACAACTTTATCTTGTTGATGACATAAATGATATCATGTCGACAGACTATACTTTAACAACTGCTTGTCTTCAACTGACCTCCTTCAGTCTTCTCGACGTCACACCTTCTTTATGACGATGTAGTTGTCATCAATCTTACTTAGCCTCTTCAGCGACAAGGCTTTTTGACGACCACATCTTTGAGTCTTCTTCTTCATCTTCGACTTTCTGATATCGTCGTGTAGATGTCACAACGATATCACCATTATGCCTTGTTCTGCGTGTTGTTGACGATATGCCTGCAGTTGTCAACGATATGTTTGATCCTTTTCGATGACACAAACACAGTCATCCTTCTTTGTTTTCCCATCATTTCAACGATGTGCATATACTTGTCGATGATATGTCCAACCTTTTTCGACGATATTATACTTAGGCAGGTTATTGAAGTACTGGACATATTGTCTCATCTCTGCAAGCATGAACTAGATGTGACATTAAATAGAACTTGCACTTATCATTGAGTTGAGCACTTCTTCAAATCAGGAACACTGTTGGGCATTATTCCCAACAATCTCCCCCAATTTGAAGAAGTCATAAGCCACTCAATGATAAAGTACATTTTAAGAAAATAAGCATATAATGATGACATTGCAGCTATAATTGAGTGAACACATAATTTGACAAGTTTTACTTCATTTATAAATAGTGCCAAATGTTTTCAAAAGTTTTTGACATTTCAAAAGTTTTCAAATATTTAGTCGTATATATCTCTGGTGCCCTCATAGCCGCTTCACCCTTTGATTTCTTGACACTGGCTTCCTGCTCCTTTTCAGCTTTTACTTGCTCCCATGCTTTTAGGATGATGGTTCTGGATTTAGGACTCCATCTTTCATAGTCCTCCTTTTTCTCCATCTCCTCCCTGTACTTTGTCTTCCTTATTTTTACTTCTGCATCCTCTAGTGCTTCCTTCACTTTACCCTTATCAGTGGCAGTATCAGGGATATCTGCATGTTGCTCTTCAGCAGGGTACTCTTCTGCAGACTGGTCAAAATGTAGAGGAGGGAGATTCATTGCTTCCCTGATGGTGTTTGTGGTCCAGATGGCATGATCACCACTGGCCTTTATCATTGATCTCTCCCCCTTTATGACTACTTCAGATATCCCACTCTAGAGATTCTCCTGAGAAACCAATATCTTGTTTTTAAGCATGTGGATTCCTGCTTCCAAGTGATTCTTGGTCTCAAGCAGATGACTGTCTAGATCTTTATTATGGTGATCTAGACTTTCTTGGAGATCAGTTTTGTGTTCAGCCATCCTCTTGGTGGATGCAATGTAGGCCTTTTCTATGTTATTGACAATCAGAGTCTGATTGACCCCTAAATTAGATAGACCCTTGTGAGTAAGGGTTGTCTCTTTGGCAGTATACTCATGTAGATTCTTCACATCATTTCTCAAGCTCTCTGTTTCAACAGATAGTTCCCTTTTCAGTTCATTTACCGCAGAGGTAACATAACTTTCAATTTTTAATATTTGCTCTTCCAGGAGCATCTTTATCTGAGACAACAGTGAGAACTCCACTGGTCTATTCTCTGGAGGTGAACTAGCTTCTTCTGGTTGCTATTCTTCATTCCCTTCCAGTATTGGAGATAAAGGTTTTCTGATGGGTGATTGGTTTGGCCTTTCTACCTTTTCAGGACTCGGTAGATCTCTGCTAGTCTCATCAGAAGAGACCTCTAGCTTCTCTTCTTGGGGATCTCTACTTGGGTCCTCTTGGTCTACTGATCCATGATGGACAGCATCCTCAACCTCAATGATCTTATTGATCACTTCTTCCACTTGAGCAGGGAGATCACCATTCTTCTCCCCCTCAGTCTCAGCATCCTCTTGCTCAGTTCCTGCTGTTACTATTTTCTCGGATTCCAGACTTAGGGCAGAGGTCTGGAGGGAAATATTTCTCTTCTCTACAGACACTTCAGAGTCAGACGAGTCTGAGGTATTGTCTGATTCACTTTCTTCAGATGATCTTTCTCCCTTCCTCTTCACATCCTCTGCAGTATTCAGCTGCTTGGGAGGCTTGGTTAGAGTTTTCTCCCATCTTTCCAATTTCATGATGTTCATCCTTCTCATGTGATGGATTTTTACGCAATGCTTCTTGTTGAAGCTTTCAGGGTAGGATATCAGTAGATACAGTGATAGTATTCTTCCCAAATTTGGAACTAGAAAGCTTTCATGTATTCTTTTGAAGATGATTTGACCCCAGTTGGTCTTTTTACTTAGGATTATCCTCTCCATGAGCTCGAACATAGGCTTGGATATCCTATCATGCGACCCGACTTTACAGAGGAGGGCTTTTCCTACAATATCAGCCACAAATTTTCCTTGTTGATTAAGACTCTTCCTTTCCAGGGACCCATGGGTCTTGCTGGAGTGTCCGCACCAATCCAGAGCTCTGTTGAGGTCTTCCTGGGTGACCTTCTCATCTTCTTCCCCCTTGGCAAAGGCCGGCAGCTGAAGTGCCCTGACCAGCCTCTTAGGATTCACCTTGACCTTTATCCCATCGGTCAATCTTTTCACAGATGTTCCTTTTGAGCCACCCTTGGCATTAGAGTAGAACTCCAGCTCTTCCCTTTTCAATATTACGGTTGACTCTGAGAGAGCGAACTCCAGGCAGACTGTGTCTAATAGCTTAATGGCGCTCTGAATCTCTTCTGGACCTTCTGAGCAACCGCCCCGTACTACTTCGCTTCCTTCATAGAGAAGTCCTTCCTTCTTTGGCGCCATTTCTTACTTGATCCGAGAGGATTCTAGTTCAGTCGACTTGTTCACTCTTCGAAGGCAAAGAGAACATGACGTCTTTTTAGGGCTAGTGTAGAAAGTGTTTCAACCTTAAGACATCTGCCCTATTTATAGTTTTCGAGTTGGAAGATGAAGTGTCATTTGTTAAATGTCTGATTAACTCGAGTTAAGTTGTTATGATTGGTTAAGCTCAGGTCTATTTAAGAGTTCATTGATGATTAGGTATTGTCGTGACGCAAATTCGATGTCGAGGAGTCATTCCGACGATACCAATCATCATTTCGACGATATGGTTTTGCGTTCAAAACAATATTGTTCTTTTTCACTCTTTTTATATGAACAGTACAGTGCTTTCTGCTTACTCAAGTAAAAATTACCTTTAACACAATGATAAGGATGAGGTTATGTATTGAACATCAACATAGTTACCTTCACCTTAGCTTTATATCTTCTTGAGCTCGTAGCTCCCCCTTGATGGGATGTCCACTTATCTTTACTTTTAGCTCCCCCTTGACCAGTGCATCTTGGCATGTGGTGAGGTTTTTCTTAGTCCAGAGTTGATCCTGGAGCACTTATTGTCCATTAGCCTTGTTTGCTTTTTATTGGCTAAATGGACTTCCCTGCAAAACAGATTTAATATCCCTTAGGAACCCAAGGTGACTTGGATCCTAAGTTCTTGTTAGTATAATAAGAAATTCTTCTACTCACCTAAGCCCTTCCAAGAGATCTCTCCTTTGCACTAGGCACACTAGGGTTGTGCCAACAGTCAATGGCAAAGTGTCACACTTTGTCACAGCACCAACATTCAAACATGTTGTATCTTCCCTTCTGACTGACTGTGTGAGCAAGAGTTCTTTGTGTGTGAACAAATGAATGAAGCAAAGAAGGTGAACTGTGCTAATGGTAGATGTGATGTTTGCTATCACCATTCACAGTTTTGCTTCTAGAGTCAGTCTTCTTTAAGGATTTCTTCTCTTCTCTGAGCTCAGCAAGTTACTGCCTCCTCATAAATTTCTGAGGTACCTTTGAGATTTTAGGCATGATCTTGGGTTTGGAGGAGCTTGCCACAGGCTTCACTACAAAGGGAAGTTTATCCTCCACCCTTCTGGTGTTCTCATTCTTAGATTTCAGGGCATTGGGCTAAATTTTGTCCTTCTTCAGAAGAACCACTTCTCTGGTTAGAGAGCAACACAACTTCCTTGCTCTCAATCAATGCCTTCAGAGTTTTCCCAAATTTGCTTATCAAGTCAAGGTTGGAGCTTGCCTTGAAGTCCTTTTTGAGTTGAACAAACTCTGCATTCTCTAGAGTTAGTTTTTCTGCTTTCTCTGAGAGATCAAGATTTCTTGCTTGAAGAGAGGAGATCTTTGCATCCTGCTCCTTGCACAGCATCTTGAGCATCTTGACGTCTTCTAGAAGATCATTGTATGACTTGGAACAGTCATCATTTCTAGATGAGCTTGTCTCTGATTCTGAGTCTGAGGTAGATAGAGGAGCCCTTATGCATACCTGTTCAGGACAGACATCATCCTGACTTTCTTCCTCTGACTCAGATAAGGCACACAGTCCAAAATCATCATTCTTTTCTGAGTCTGAATAGCTTGAGTCACTGTCGCTCAACGCTCTGACTTTCTTCTCAGCTACCCTGCTTCTATCTTCTTTTGATCCTTCCATAAGGACAGTTAGAGAGTTCCACATCTCTTTTGTTGTTGTGCAATGAGCCAGTTCCTGAAGTGTTGAGATGTCAACTGCACCAGCTATAATATATTTGGCTTCCTTGTCCAAGCTGACTAGGATGATCTCATCTGCAGTCAATTTTCTTGAGCACTGGCTTGGGGACATATGGCCCTTCATGAACGATTTGAAACATTCTAGGATCCACTGCCTCCATGAATATTCTAGCTCTTACTTTCCAAAGGGCAAAGTTCTCCCTGGAGCAAACAGTTATCCTTGATTCCATAGCTGTGGAAAGTAGACACCCACTGGTAGATCTGTTCAAGTTGTTAAGCTTTTCCTTGAACAACCTGGCTCTGATACCACTTGTTAGTTATTTGGTGTCAACTTATCACCTAGAGGGGGCAGGGGGGGGGGGGGGGGGGGGTGAATAGGTTTTTCAAATTATTTTATCCCCATTATGTGTTCTTGTTTTCTGGTTAATAGATCTATAGATTAGTAAAGCAAAGCACAGAAAACACACAAGAACTTATAGAGGTTCCTCAAGACAGGGTGTCTTGAGTAGTCCTCTTTCCATCTGCGCCTACCTAGTAGTGTACTAGGCTCGGCAAACTCCGTCAATGAATCTGGCCAGCAAGCCTTACACCTCGGACCCGCAAGTCCCTGCAGCCTAGGCCCTCAAGCCCCTTCACTGCACCCGAGCCCGCAAGCTCGACACTCAGGCCCTCAAGCCCTACACAGCACATACCCACAAGTCTTGCCTACAGCCTAGGCCCGCAAGCCCCTTCACTGCACCCGAGCCCGCAAGCTCGACACTCAGGCCCTTAAGCCCTAGCATAGACTCGCTAGTCTTGCCTGTTGGATCGGGAGGCGCCCTTAGAGGAAAGGGTGAATAAGGGTTTTAAAAACTTATATTATATTTTGAAATACTTGCTTATTATAAGAGATCAAAATAGTGATTTTGAATAAAGATCTAAATTGTTTTATAATAAAGGAGAGGATAATAAACAATTTAGAGAAATGAAGAACAAATCAATTTTATTACACAAAGAGAGACATGATTATTATTAATAAAATTGATAACAAAATTTTGATTTCAATGACGCTAGAAATCAAAGCGAAATATGAAAAAAAACTCTTTTTGTTTTCTATACCGACTCGTATCCCCACGAACCGGTTGGCTTTAGCCGATCCTTCCCCGGATACGGCCTCAAGCCACTCTAGCCATCCCTTCCCCGGATATGGCCTCGAGCACCCCCTAGACCTAAACTCAAGACCTAGTCGCCAACACGAGGCGAATTTCTGCCCTAAGTCCTATCCAGACCTAGTCGCCAACACAAGGCGAGTTTACTTAAACGATTACAAGAAAGGATGTGAAATGAAAAGACAATAATATAAAAACTCCCTCAATGTGGATCTCTTAGAGAAGTAGACGAAGACGCAGAGTATGATCGTAGTTGATGCGGTCTTTCATCACGATAATGATGTGTGTTGAAATCTTCTCCACGGAGTTCCTTTTACCTTTATGGATTTGTGGGAGTATCTCTCTGAACCTTCCTCACTATGCTGTGGCACGAAGCTCTGGAATTTTTGGATCTCAAGAGGATTATGAAGACGGAGCCAAGGGGTCTTTTTTATAGCCTTGGAGCTAGCGCCTGCGCTAGAGCTACCGCCGGCGCTATCCCATATTAGGACATACTCTGCGCGGCAGAATCTTCAATTGGAGGAAACATTTCTCTCTTGCCTACTATGCTCCTCGCTATCGCATGCGCTATCGGATACCTCCTGGTGATATCTCCTTCTATAAGTTCTCCCGGCAATTGCGCTTAAGCAAACATTTCGTCGATCGAAATTTCGTCGAACGCAGTGATGCATAAAAAGTGCGTCGCGGTTATAAAAATACTTGACGTGAAAAATTATAACTACAAACGATAACGGCAAGTGTACCGTATCGAGTGAAGTATAGGATCTCGCAAGATCAAGGTCGTATTAGACTCGGTTCATGTTAAGTACTTCTACTTCGAGTGAATGTTTATTATTTTACCGATAGAAGAATAGGGTTGGGTTTATGTAATTTAATTTTACTAATTAATAAAAACTAGCGCACGGCTTTCGAACCACCTTAGACTAAGCAAAAGAAACGTGTAGTAGAAATCGATCTCGTGTTAAAGTGGCCTTGACCGCGGAGGTTCCAAAAGCATGAGTGCTCCTCTCTCGAGGGTTGGCTCAACTAAGCTTAAGTTGCACACGACCGAACTCTCGTTCTATAATCAAGTGGCTTAAGACTTGCTTTAAGAGAAGGACCTCACTGGGATGTTAATCCCGTCCGGAAGAGTTACGTATGTCCTCTCTCGAGGGGTACGTTCGACTCTCTTTACCAATGAACGATCCGTCTTAAGGGCCTCTCGACCGTTAAAAGACGAAAACCGTTACTAGAACGAGTTGGCCACGGTAAATCGTAAGCGTTTTAACACTACAAAAAGAGATTGCATCATCCTTGGATCATCTAAGCCGAGCACTAAAGTGATTAGTTGCTCATGATCACGGAGGAATCATAAGAAGAGGAGGAAGAAAACATAGCGAAAAGAGCGGGGAAATTAAAGACTAAAAATTACGATTTTATTAGTGTCAATTGTAAAAAGAAGAATACATAAAATTGAGATTACAAGAGAGACTACAAGCTTTGAAATGAAATAGCTACCATCATAAGAAATAAAGGAGGAGCATAAGAACTACTAGAAACATGAAAATGGTACAAGAAAATGAAATTCTAATCCTAAAAATCCGTCCTTGAAGATCTGGAGAAGCTCCCTTTAAATAGGCAGAAATTTGATCTTACACGCCCTTGGTCACGCCCGTGACCAAGGGCGTGAAAGGAGCGTGATCGATGCTGGTGCGGAGAGGGCGCATTCTGGCTTCAATGCAGGCGTTTCGGACGCGTCACGCCCTAGGTCACGCCCGTGACCTGGGGCATGTAATCTTGAAATAGTGCTGCTGGCGGGAAACTCTGGCTGGAAGAAGTTCGATGCTAGTCACGCCCGGACTGGAGGTCACGCCCTCTGTCACGCCCGTGACCGAGGGCATGTAACTTTAAATGACGCGGCGGCTCGATCTGGATGCTGGTGGCATGGTCCCGGTCGTGACTTGGGTGTCACGCCCTTTGTCACGCCCGTGACCTGGGATGTGTACTTGGCGAATCTTTACGAAATGGGCCCAAAGTGGCGGCAGCAGGTCTGGAACACATCTTAGGCTGACACGCCCTTGGTCACGCCGTGACCTTGGGCATGTACTTGACATTTTTACTCAAAGTGCCCAGAAAACCTGCAAAACATAAAATAAGCTTAAATTAGTTGAAGAAATTAAAAAGGAACAGATTAAATAAGAAAATACATATAATTTATATAAATTCAATTTAAAACTATATTAAAATAATACTAAAAGGTGAGTACAAAAAGTACTCATCAAACACCCCCATACTTGAGTTTTTGCTATTCCAGAGCAAAAGAGTGAGGAAAGAATTACAAGACATCGATATTATTTCTAATTAACTAAAATTTTATTAAACCATGAATAAGTCAAAGGCAAATTTTAGGAATTCAAGAATTAAGTCATAAGTTATGTTGATAATTTAAAAAGAGAAATTTGTTTAGCTAACTACTTCTCAAGATGACTATTTAGCAATCAAAATTATAGAAATTTTCAAACAAAATTAGATTGAAATTATAGACACTCTAACATAAAAGAAGCTTAAGGAAAAGACACCTACTAAAATACTGCTTTCTTAATAATTTAGTTTAGGACTAGAAACAATGAATTTGGCTAGGGATGGGTTTGAACGAAATGGCAAATGAAGAGTTCTTGAATAGAGGTGATGAATTTTATCCTCTCACCTCATTTGAATACGAAATTGTATATGTTTAGGAAAATAATGAATTTTATCCTCTTATTTTCCATGCCATATAATCTTTTAACAATTCTCTTCAATCAAAAACCCAAAATGTATATGTTTTAGATGTAATGAATTTTATCCTCTTACATCATGACATATAATGTTTTAAATAATTTTGGGTGCATATGTTTAAGGAAATAATGAATTTTATCCTCTTATTTCCATGACATATGATCTTTTTCTACATTTTTTTTATTTGCCAACAAAGGGTGAGGGGGAAGAAATGCTTCTAGTTTATAAATTAAATTATTTTGAGAGCAAATTTTTTTAGTGGAATGAAATTTCCTAAGTTCTTAAAGTTAGAAGAGAATACAATAGAAATCTAGATATGTTTAGCCAATTTGCCATAAAATGAAGCTATTTAAAATTAAACGGAGAAGTAGTGCTAAATTAACTCTCTAATCGAAATAAAAAACATAAAGTATTTCTTAAAACTAAATTACTTCAAATTTAGATTTAACAAATTCTGATCAAATAAAATATTTAGCTAAATTAAAAATGTAGGAATACTTATAATCGTACCTCAAACTAAATTTCTAGAACATTAAAAACAACAAGGCTAGGCGTATTTATTATTATTATTATTATTATATTTTTATTATTATTTCTTGGACTTCCCAAGGGCTACCTGGTGAAGGGTTCGCAAGGTATTAGGAGCTGTGATGGGAATTCAAGCCCAAAGCGCCCTTTCCAAGAAATTAGATTTTTATAATTTTTATAAAAAAAAATTTATCAAATAAAAATATAGGGAATGCAAAGCTACACCCACATACTTAAAATTAAACATTGTTCCCAATGTTTAAAACTAAGTATGAAGAATACTTGAAAGAAAAACTTTTAAAAGAAGAATACAAGAAATTAAAGATAAGCAAGGGGTGCCTCACAAGAGCGCTTTGTTTTTCCCGCCTTTAAGCTAGACGATTAGTGTTAGCTAAAAGGAAAATAGAATTTAAGGTGCACGGGCAACTCCCTGAATATGCGTTGCGGGAATTTGGATGTGATCCGTTGCCCGGCGACTCCTCCACTTGCTATTTGATTCTCCATGTTGCTTTTGGGTTGAGAGTGTAAATTCGAATCACCTATCCATACCTGAGGTGATTTGAATTTTTGTAGATGAGCGGCAAATGGGTCCACGATGACGTTTAGTTGCGACGGCTCATCCTTTACATGGAAATCATAAGGAATTGAAGAATCCAAAGCAAAGGGGTCAGAAACAATTTCACGAGGAGTCACTTGTGAAAGAAAAAGATTAAAATCCGATTGTTCGTTTAAAATAAAGGTTTTCTCCCCAAAAATAATTGTTATGTCAAAACGCGTAAAATCATCATTTTCATTTATTTCATTTTCAAAAATAGGCGGCGTTAGCGAATTATCATGAAAATGCGAACAATTTTGACTTAACGAATTTTCTAATATCTGGGAGGGAGGAGAAATTAGGGAATCAAAATTTTTAGGAGATGAAATTTCTTCATCGCCGCGAAGACTATCCGGGTGGCCTGCCCACCATGAATAATCCACGTCGGTGAGTGAAAAAGAATCACCAGCGTTATCTGGATTATAAAAAGTATTTTTCTTATAATAATTATTTTCCTCGTGAAAATTATTAGAATAAAAATCATGAAAATTATTTTCATAAGATTCATGAGAATTATCTTTATTAAAATTAAAAATATTTTCATAAGAAAAATTTTGAGAATTTAAATTATAGCTAGAATTCTCATAAGAGTTAGAAAAATTATTTTCATAAGAATCATAGAAATTATTTTGAGGAAAATTATTTCCATAATTAGAAAAAAATTATTTTCACTATTAAAATTTTGAGAATTTTGAAAATTAGAATTATTAGCGTTAGGAAAATTATTCTCGTAGAAATTTGAAAAATTATTTTCACAAAAATTACTTTCATAGGAAAAATTATTTTGATAATTGTTATGAAAATTATTTTCACTATTAAAATTTTGAGAATTTTGCGAAGAATGTTCCCTAATAACATTATTTATCCTAACCGCGGCTTCGAAATCATTGATTTTATCTTGAAGCGCGTTAATAGAAGCAGAAAGTTCTAAGACATTATTAGCATTCTCAAGCGTGCCGGATAGCCAAAACATATTTTTTTTTTGAAAAACAAACGGATTTTAAATGAATGGAATTGAAATAAAAAATAAGAAAATATTTTTTTTATATATTTTAATAAATAAAAAAATGATAAAATTAATAAAATTAACTCTTTTCAAAATATCAACAAATATCCCCGGCAACGGCGCCAAAAAACTTGATGCATAAAAATGCATCGCAGTTATAAAAATACTTGACGTGCAAAATTATAACTACAAACGATAACGGCAAGTGTACCGTATCGAGTGAAGTATAGGATCTCGCAAGATCAAGGTCGTATTAGACTCGGGTCATGTTAAGTACTTCTACTTCGAGTGAATGTTTATTATTTTACCGATAGAAGAATATGGTTGGGTTTATGTAATTTAATTTTACTAATTAATAAAAACTAGCGCACGGCTTTCGAACCACCTTAGACTAAGCAAAAGAAATGTGTAGTAGAAATCGATCTCGTGTTAAAGTGGCCTTGACCGCGGAGGTTCCAAAAGCATGAGTGCTCCTCTCTCGAGGGTTGGCTCAACTAAGCTTAAGTTGCACACGACCGAACTCTCGTTCTATAATCAAGTGGCTTAAGAATTGCTTTAAGAGAAGGACCTCACTGGGATGTTAATCCCGTCCGGAAGAGTTACGTATGTCCTCTCTCGAGGGGTACGTTCGACTCTCTTTACCAATGACCGATCCGTCTTAAGGGCCTCTCGGTCGTCAAAAGATGAAAACCGTTATTAGAACGAGTTGGCCACGGTAAATCGTAAGCGTTTTAACACTAAGAACAAAATTTTAAAACACAAAAAGAGATTGCATCATCCTTGGATCATCTAAGCCGAGCACTAAAGTGATTAGTTGCTCATGATCACGGAGGAATCATAAGAAGAGGAGGAAGAAAACATAGCGAAAAGAGCGGGGAAATTAAAGACTAAAAATTACGATTTTATTAGTGTTAATTGTAAAAAGAAGAATACATAAAATTGAGATTACAAGAGAGACTACAAGCTTTGAAATGAAATAGCTACCATCATAAGAAATAAAGGAGGAGCATAAGAACTACTAGAAACATGAAAATGGTACAAGAAAATGAAATTCTAATCCTAAAAATCCGTCCTTGAAGATCTGGAGAAGCTCCCTTTAAATAGGCAGAAATTTGATGTTACACGCCCTTGGTCACGCCCGTGACCAAGGGCGTGAAAGGAGCGTGATCGATGCTGGTGCGGAGAGGGCGCGTTCTGGCTTCAATGCAGGCGTGTAATCTTGAAATAGTGCTGCTGGCGGGAAACTCTAGCGGGAATAAGTTCGGGGCGAGTCACGCCCGTGACTGGAGGTCACGCCCTCGGTCACGCCCGTGACCGAGGGCGTGTAACTTTAAATGACGCGGCGGCTCGATCTGGATGCTGGTGGCGTGGTCCCGGTCATGACTTGGGTGTCACGCCCTTTGTCACGCCCGTGACCTGGGGCGTGTACTTGGCGAATCTTTACGGAATGGGCCCGAAGTGGCGGCAGCAGGTCTGGAACACGTCTTAGGCTGACACGCCCATGGTCACGCAGTGACCTTGGGCGTGTACTTGACATTTTTACTCAAAGTGCCCAGAAAACCTGCAAAACATAAAATAAGCTTAAATTAGTTGAAGAAATTAAAAAGGAACAGATTAAATAAGAAAATACATATAATTTATATAAATTCAATTTAAAACTATATTAAAATAATACGAAAAGATGAGTACAAAAAGTACTCATCACGCAGCTAAGAGTTCGTCGATCGAATTTTCGTCGAATGCAGTTATGAGCATTTCGTCGAGCGTAGCTTACAGTTCGTCGAACGACATCTAGCGCCTGTGCTAGGACTACCGCCAGCGCTAGTAGGAGATTTGGATTTGATGGCTCACATTTAGGGGAAACCTTCTTATGTAATCCTTGAGTCATGTGGACTTTGTTATCCTGCACACTTAAACACACAAGATCAAATACACATAGGATTTGTTATTCTTAAACCTAGGAGATGCGGAAGACCAAGTTTCAACAAACTCCCCCTTTTGATAATAACAAATCCATTAATGATAAATCAGAGCATTAATATATATGCATGAAGAAACATACTTGTGTGTGAGAGAGAGTGATGACTTAGGATAATTATCGGTTATAGCATTTAGAATTGCTCCCCCTAAATACATGCTCTCCCTAAGTGAGTGCTCCCCTAATATGTAAACTATCATCTTAATTAAGCATGTTAGTTTTATATTTTGATAGTAGATTATATTTATCATGTTAGTTCTCCCCCTTTTGTTATTAGCAAAAGTGGGTAAGGAGACACCACTTAAACGTTGATAATAAGATAAAGGCATGATCGAGCTTTTAGAGAGAATGAAATGATAAGGAGTTTTAGAATAATTTTTATAGAGATAGATTAGAGTTTTTAGCAATATAACATTTTAAGTATTATTATGTCGGTTCATCCCCCTTTTTATATACGAGTTTTAAGCATAAAGAAATGTAATGATTTCTAAGTAACTAAACTACCCTGACAATATGTCTACACCCTAGCCCCGTACTAAGTGACGGATGGGCATGAGGAGCTACAAACATGTCGTAGGTTGGGGTGTTAGTCCATATGCAAACACTAGACAAAAACTTAACCTAGCACTCTTTCCCCTCCAGTGCCTCGCAAGGCCCCACTGGAACCCTCCCCGGTTAAGGACAAGACATGACTAGAGATAAGGTTATCTAATGTCTACAACCCTACGCCCCCGCTATGGTGAGATATGAAGTCATGGATAATAATTATTGGAAACATTAAGCATTTAAATTTAGTGATAAGTTCATAGCCTATGGGTTTATATTTTTATTTGAATTTATAAAAATACTCACATAGCTATTTTGAAATCCATTAATAAATCAGGGTTTTTAATATAACAATATTTTCATAGAAATAAATCAGAGTTTTATATAAAAAATTTCATGTTAAAAGCAACCAATATAGAGTTTACCAAGCAAGTCTACCACTTGTTGCAAGAAAGGAATTTGAAGATTCAAGTGATGATGCACACAAAATAAAAGATTTTAAATAAGTATGGAAGCGCAAGGTAAAACAATTATATGGTTATGATGTGGAAGACTTATAGAAATACAAGAAACATCTTATTGTAATCAATGATGATACATAAAAAGATATATGAATTAAATTTCAAAAAGAAGATGTTTTTGTAAATCATTTTTCAATTAAAATCTTTAAGTTTGACAATAAAGTAACCAAGCATGAAATAATGTTATCAAAAAGAGATTACTACAATGTTACTTTAATTCACAATTTCAAAACATACCAAATATTGTAGAAAGCATGTTAGGTTATCTAGTGCATTTCATAAATAAAGAGTAGTATAGAATTAGCATTAGGATCTAATACTCATGAGAAGAAGTGTTATGGAAGTTAATGATGTGCACATAAGTGTATTTTGAATAGAGTAAACAAATGTTTTAATCAAAAATACAAGAGATATGTAAAGTAAAGAGCACAATAAAACACAAATAATTTTACTTCCACACACTTCAATGCACAAAAAAAATGTACAACAACCAAGGTGCTTTGCACACACAATGCTCATTAAGACTTATCAGGGTGCAAAGTAGTGCTTGGGGGATCACATATTTTATTTTATATGTTGAGACTAGTGATCTGGTGTACTTAAGAGTAAGTGGTTTTTATTTTGAAAGAAAGATATGGTTTGCACAAGATAATTTACTATTCTTTCCAAGGTGCTCAACCTCACAACGCTTATTAAGACTTATCAGGAGGTTCAAGTAGTGCTTGGTGGAGTTATCTTTGTCACTTTATTTTATGATTTTTGTTTTGTACAATGTTCTCTGAATACACTTGTTTTGCAAACCAATAGAATTTATGAAAACATAACCACTTTTCTTAACTTTTAAAAGTGCAAATAAAAGTAGTGTAGGTAAGATTCTTGTGCAGTTTTAATTCATTGTACTAATACAGAACATATACAAGCATTCTTAGATTAAGCACATATGTAGACAATGCCAAAATAAGTGAGTGAATAAAGATCATTATCAAACATAAAACATTTACTCATACTTAGAGGCATGCTAAGCGTAGTTCTACACAACTTTTACAATATAATTGATGCACATATTAATAGATATATCAAAGCATGATGAAATCAATGTTCAAAGTAGTTTGAAAAGATAAATTGCAACATTGTAGAAGTTCTAAACAATAGATTAAATCATGCTTGATTTTCACAGAAAAGTTCATACAGTATTTTTGATATTTTTGCGAAATAATTTTAATTTAAAGTTTGAACTCTTATAATTTGATCTTGGACTTCCCGAGGTCTACCATGTGAGAGGTTCGCCCGGTACTAGGTGATATGATGGGATGATAGCCCAAATCACCCTTTCGCAAGATACATGTAAATAGAAAAGTTAAGTTCAAAATAATAATTTTTGATACTTTTTTTTGTTTTATATTTTTGCAATTGATTTTTGCTTTTAGAAATAGAATTTAAACAAATGATAAAAAATCAAAAAAGGCAAAACATATTTTTTGTAATTTGGCTTTTGTATTTTTGTATTTGATTTTTCAAAAATGTAATAAAAGCAAAAGTGCAGAAATGAATAGTACATATAGATTAATATATTTTTAGGGGTTTTTCAAAATTTAAAAAATATTGAAAAACACAGGTGCGCTAGCGCCGGCGTTAGCACTAGCTCGGGAAACAGTACATGATTTTTGATGATTTTGAAATTTTTGTTTGTTTATCTTGATTAAGTGTCCAAACAGTAGTTTCATGCTGAAATTTCAGATTTTTAGGAAATGTCTAGATAGTGCAAATTTCATGAAACATTAGCGATTTTGTATATGACTTTATCAAATAAACTTTGCATGAGATATAAATTATTATATCTCCATTTTAATTTTTCTAAGGCTTGTATTTATCAATCTAATGTAGTTTGACAATGATAGGAAATGTAAGCACGACAAGACATGAATGAACAAATCAAATATGCATGATTTTAGTGATTAAAAATAATGTTCATGCATAAGAATATCTTGGATAAGCCCTAGATGAGAATACCCAGCCTGTATATCTTGGTAAACACATAAAGCCTAACATAGACACGAATATTCTTTAGGTGGCAATGTCAGAATGATAAGTTTGAGATTAATGTTATACCAAGGTTTGATAGTGTTTCAACTTATAGACCTAGAATGGAGTGACGATTCTATTTGATTTGATATCAAGATGATTCAAAGGTCTAAACTTGAAATAAATTGTAATATACACCAACCATTATAATATCAATTGTCATCAGTTAATATATCAATTATAATTCACATAAATATGATAGAAATAATTATTTTTAGAAGACTTTTGATATGACTTATGATGTTAGAGAATTTTAGCAAAGGACATCAATAGATCATAGTGGTGTTTGTGAATTCAATATTCATTATGAGGGTAAATTCTTTCAATACATTTCAGTGATTTTCTTTTTAACTAATTAAGAATTTTGAATATATATATATCTGTGATTTTTGATAGGTGAACAATAGTGAGGGTGTAGATCATGTTTAACATTAAGGAGTGAACACAATATAATTTTTTGTTGCGAATAAAGATAACCATATTGAAAGTTGAGCTTTCATTTAGATCTTGAACTTTCTTGTAGATTATGTTATTTCTCTAAACCACTTGTTGGTGAAGGCTAAAAAGCTTAATAGCCTAATGACTTGATTTAATTTTAAAATATCTTATAGCAAATTTTGAATTTGATTTATATGAATGATAAAAGATATTTATAGATAATGAATATGAGAGAGATAGATAGGTCATCAAAATTAGATGTCTTTTGAATTTTGATCAATTTGATTTTATAAACATATTAAGCTTTTAAGAGATAGGATCATATTTTCAATACTATATAGGATGACCATGACATGATAGTTCAACATGAAAAAAACAAGAAAAAATAAAAAGGACATTAAAGCACATCATGAAGTAGAAATTTGTATATCTTATTTTGAAAAGTTTCTACTTCATGCATTTGATGATACCTAATGAATAAATGTTTTAGGTATCCAAAGGGGACCATGAGGGATGGTTCCTTTGGGTACCCAAATATAGCGAGATGTCTTTTGGGGAGACAAGGATGGATGGACCCTTTCTTTTGACATTAGTGCGTCATTCTTAAGTATGGGTCTCCATTCATACCTTGGACAAATACTATTTTTATTTTTCAAATTTCCATTGTCATTTTCTTGTATGTTTGGATTAAAATGACTTTTGAATTTATTATTTAAAGGAAATTTGTTTGCGTTTAATTTTAATTTGGGAGAAGATTGATATTGTAAATGATGATGATGATAGTGTTTTGGAATTTCATTTACAATCTTTTGATGTTTTTTATTTCCATAGTTTAGCTTATTCACGTTTTGAGAAATCATATTCAACTTGCTTTTGGATTTTGCATTATATTGAGAATGTATGTTTTGAGAATTTTTCTTTATGATTTCCTTAAGCGAGTTGATTTTAGTTTTGAATTCATTATTTTTAATCTTTAAATTATGTCTAGCTTTATTATAAGCGATTGTGCTATTTTTAAGAGTGGAAACAATTGAATATATATGATCTTGATATTTATTTCTATATTCATCAAATGTTTCATCCATTTCTTTAATTTCAATTTTATAGTCTTTGCACTTAGCACAATCATTTATCAAAGATGAATTTTCTAAACATAATTTTTCATTATGTTCTTTTATACAACTAATTTCTTTTTCAAGTTCCTTAAGTTTTTCCTTAATAATATCACAATCAAAACAAGGTTTTGTGTTTTCAAGTAAAGGACAAGATGGTGAAACCACATCACAATTTGATTCTAAATTAACATTAGCTTTTAATCTCTTATTTTCTAAACGTAAATTTTTATTTGTAATTTTCAATTTCTTGATCTTACGTTTAGCCATTTTTAGTATATTGAAACTAGAGATGGAAGTTATCACACAAGAAGAAGATTTTGACTTTCTTACAGCGCTTTTGGCAGAGGCAAAATGTGAGCATGAAGTTCCTTCGTTATCTTTTGGGCCTTCCTCCATTATAGATGAATTTTCGTCTTCTTTTCTCTTGATGTATTGCTCTCTTTTTCCAAGTTAGTTTCCATGATTTCCATGGCTTTGCTAAGAGAGAGATCTTCTTGAATAGTAGTGGATGCTTGTACGTTCTTCTCCTCCCGTGTTTGTTCTATACCTGCGAGAGGAAAATCATACATTTCTTCAAGAAATTGCCATACTTTGTATGCACTAGAAAAACAATATATTAATTTGAAAATTTTATTTGATAGAGCACAAAATAAATAATGTTTGGCTTTTGCATTTAGTTGACGTTCCTTTTTATTTGATTCATCCGCAGGTCTTATAATGGCTAAATTCCATACTTCGACGTCTAAAGTCTTAATAAATTTTTCAATTAAAATTTTCCATCCTTTATAATTTGTTCCTTCAAATAAAGGTGGTTTAAGAGATATTTCTTCTTCACAGAAATTTGCCCCACTAGTAGAAGCGAGATCATGAGACGTCATTATTCCCGGTTGTTAAGCCGATTGGAATAAAACCCCTCTGATACCACTTGTTGGATTGGTAGGCGCCCTTAGAGGGGGGGGGGGGTGAATAAGGGTTTTAAAAACTTATATTATATTTTGAAATACTTGCTTATTATAAGAGATCAAAATAGTGATTTTGAATAAAGATCTAAATTGTTTTATAATAAAGGAGAGGATAATAAACAATTTAGAGAAATGAAGAACAAATCAATTTTATTACACAAAGAGAGACATGATTATTATTAATAAAATTGATTACAAAATTTTGATCTCAATGACGCTAGAAATCAAAGCGAAATATGAAAAAAAAACTCTTTTTGTTTTCTATACCGACTCGTATCCCCACGAACTGGTTGGCTTTAGCCGATCCTTCCCCGGATACAGCCTCAAGCCACTCTAGCCATCCCTTCCCCAGATATGGCCTCGAGCACCCCCTAGACCTACACTCGAGACTTAGTCGCCAACACGAGGCGAATTTCTGCCCTAAGTCCTACCCAGACCTAGTCGCCAACACGAGGCGAGTTTACTTAAACGATTACAAGAAAGGATGTGAAATGAAAAGACAATAATATAAAAACTCCCTCAATGTGAATCTCTTGGAGAAGTAGACAAAGACGCAGAGTATGATCGTAGTTGATGCGGTCTTTCGTCACGATGATGATGCATGTTGAAATCTTCTCCACGGATCTCCTTTAGTCTTTATGGATTTGTGGGAGTATCTCTCTGAACCTTCCTCTCTATGTTGTGGCACGAAGCTCTGGAATTTCTGGATCTCAAGAGGATTATGAAGACGGAGCCAAGGGGTCCTTTTTATAGCCTTGGAGCTAGCGCATGTGCTAGTGCTACCGTCGGCGCTATCCCATATTAGGACATATTCTGCGCGGCAGAATCTTCAATTGGATGAAACATTTCTCTCTTGCCTACTGTGCTCCTCGCTATCGCCTGCGCTATCGGATACCGCCTGGCGCTATCTCCTTCTATAAGTTCTCCCGGCAATTGCGCTTAAGCAAACATTTTGTCGATCGAAATTTCATCGAACGCAGCTAAGAGTTCATCGATCAAATTTTCGTCGAACGCAGTTATGAGCATTTCATCGAGCGCAGCTTACAGTTCATTGAATGACAGCTAGCGCTTGCGCTAGGACTACCGCCAGCGCTAGTAGGATATTTGGATTTGATGGCTCAACTTTGGGGGCAACCTTCTTATGTAATCCTTGAGTCATGTGGACTTTGTTATCCTGCACACTTAAACACACAAGATCAAATACACACAGGAGTTGTTATTCTCAAACCTAGGAGATGCGGAAGACCAAGTTCCAACATTGTCTATAGCCTAGGCCCGCAAGCCCCTTCACTGCACCCGAGCCCGCAAGCTCGACAAGTTTGGACCCACAAGTCCCACTACCCTAGCCCTCAAGCCTCATAGATCTCAAGCCCTCAAGCATGACACTCTGATCTGAAAACAGATCTTACAACTTTGGCCCTCAAGCCTTACAATGAAAGATTTATAGTAATGAAAACTGTTTCTTCTGGCTGATGGAGACCGGCTTCTTATCTTGAAGAAGATGCTTCTTATTTTGAATCTGAACGGCACAAATCTTCTTCAAGCTTTCTTCCTCTTGCCTGATGTTGACTGGCTTCTACTTTTTAACGATTCTTAGCAGTCGATGAGACTTGACTGCAACTTGAAGAACACAGTATGATCGTTTTGTTCTTCCCTTCTTTCTTTCTTTCTTTACCGCCGCTTGTACTGTTGTATTGCTAGGCAGGATTCTTTTTCGTTTTTCTCGCTACTTTTTCTAGGGCATCACTGTTCCCTTTTATAGGACGGATGAGTCGCTTAATAGTCACATATGATGTCCTTTACTGTCAGACGCACATCCCTCAAGAGCATGCGCTGATTGGACAATCAGCCAGCGACATTAATTGCTGACAGCGCGTCCAGCTACTTTTGAATCTATCTGACGATATTTCCATTGTTATGACGACATGGAAAATATCTCGACGATGGGACTTTATCGATGCCTTGAACTAGTCTCTTCTTCAATTCTTCATCAGATAGTGATATCTTCGATGATACTGGACATCTCTTCTGTACTCGAGCTTATGATGACACGAAGTCATCTAACTGATGTCGCCACGATCTTCTTATCTGCTTGATATCGCTGTAACAACTTTATCTTGTCGATGACATAAACGATATCATGTCGACAGACTATACTTTTGCAACTGCTTGTCTTCAACTGACCTCCTTCAGTCTTCTCGACGTCACGCCTTCTTTATGACGATGTAGTTGTCATCAATCTTACTTAGCCTCTTCAGCGACAAGGCTTCTTGATGACCACATCTTTGAGTCTTCTTCTTCATCTTCGACTTTCTGATATCGTCATGTAGATGTCGCAACGATATCACCATTCTACCTTGCTCTGCGTGTTGTTGACGATATGCCTGCAGTTGTCGACGATATGTTTCATCCTTTTCGATGACACAGATACAGACATACTTCTTTGCTTTGCCCATCATTTCAACGATGTGCCTATACTTGTCGATGATATGTCCAGCATTTTTCAACGATATTATACTTAGGCAGGTTATTGAAGTACTAGACATATTGTCTCATCTCTGCAAGCATGAACTAGATGTGACATTAAATACAACTTGCACTTATCATTGAGTTGAGCACTTCTTCAAATCAGGAACACTGCTACTGTTCCCAACATTCTTTCTCTTCCTCATTCTCCTTTTTCTCTTTTTCACCAAGTGGTTCAACATCCTCATGCTCTAAATTGGGAAGGGGTTCCTCTTCATTCCCTGTAGGATTAGTATCTACACGAGGAACACGCTCATCAAATCTAACATGAATAGACTCTTCAACTATTTTAGTCATTTTATTATATATTCTATAAGCCTTACTAGTTGAAGAGTACCGAATAAAAATCCCCTCATCACATTTTTCATCAAACATTCCTAAGGTATCTTTAGTGTTCAATATAAAGCATTTACAACCAAACACGAAAGTAAGATACATTAAGTTTTTTTTTTTTGGAAATAAAATTCATAAGGAGTTAATTTTAAAAATGGGCGAAGCATGACATGATTAATTACACAACATGACGTATTAATAACTTCGACCCAAAATGATCTAAGTATCCCATATTCAGACAACATAATACGTGCAAGTTCTTGAAGGGTTTTATTTTTCATCTCCACTACACCATTTTGTTGTGGAGTGTGTGGAACAGAAAATTCATGTTTAATTCCTAAATCATTATAAAAAGTAGTAAATTTATCATTTTCAAATTCTCCTTCATTATCTGAGCATATGCATTTTATTTTTAAATCAAGTTTATTTTGAATACGAATGCATAGTTTAGTGAATTCAAAGTAAGCATCGGATTTGGAAGAAAGAAATATAGTCCAACAATATCTAGAATAATCATCAATTAATACAAAAGTGTATTTTCTACCACCTAGACTAGAAGTGTTAATCAGTTAAAATAAATCCATGTGAATCAATTGAAGGTTTAGTAGTAGAAATAACATTTTTGCTTTTAAAAGAATATTTTGAAAATTTCCCTTTTTGGCAAGGCAAGCAAAGTGAAGATAAATTTCCATTAAGTATTGGTAATCCTCTAATTAGTTTATCTTTTGATTGTTTTAAAATTAGTTTGCTGTTAGATTGACCAAGCCGCCTATGCCAAAGTTTTAATTCTTCATTTTTAGAAATAAAGCATTTTAAAAAAGAATGTGAAAGATCATTAAAGGCAATCATATAAACATTATGCATTTTAGGTGCAGAGAGAACAACATCATTTATTTTAGAATTTATAATTTTACAAAGATTTGTAGAAGATTCAAATAAAATATTTAATCTTTCATCACATGGCTAAGGAACTTTGCTTTGTTGCATGTCATGTGTTTAGAACATCCCGAGTCCAAATACCACACATTTTCTTTGTCCTTATCCTGCCAACATACCTAAAAGGGAGATGAGAGTAAAGATTCGGATACCGAAGAGGTTCCTCCCATAGAATTGGTGGAAACCTTAGGCAGCCAGATTTGCCTTAAAGTACTTCGTCCCTTCTTCTTAGACGAGCTTGTGGTGTGTCCAGATATATGACATTTGACACATGATATAAAAGGGGTTGAGACCATTTTCGGAGTTCTGTATAAACTCTTGCGGAAGATGAGGTAACAACAAACTTTTGAATTAAATTTTTAGTATAAGAATTATCTTTTCTCGATTTACTGTCACTGCCGGTGTTAAGAGTTAACTAAGCTCATATTTTGCACTACCATGACATTGGTTGGCCAAGATCATGGCAAGTGACCTTTGGCCAACTCCGATTTTTTTAATGGACATGTTTAAATCATGAATTTGGGCTTTAAGAGCGGTGTTTTCTGCTACTAACATAACGCACCGATTCGCAAAAGTTTTTTTCCTTCTTCTATTGGAGAAATATTGGTCTTTAAAGTTCTTTCTAAGTCCTTTTTTTTCTTAGTAAGAGATTTGATAGTGGAGTGGGACTTAGCAAGAGCTTCTTCAAATTCTTTTACCCTAGCCAAGGAGTGATTGCACTCTTGGCAGGATACCTTCTCTTTCCCTACTAGTTTTACCTCTTTAGATAATTTTTTTATTTTCTTATAATAAAAGTTTATTTTCCAATTTTAGGAGATCTATATCTTTTAAAATTTTATCAAAATAGTTGCAAGTTTGTAAATACTCAGTATATAAATCATCAAAAGTAGGAGGAGGTACCTCAATGTCGCTTTGGACACTGCATTCGTCATCAGATGGCATATTGCTCTTTGCCATGAGGCACATGTTGGCCTCTTCTTCATCGTTGGAGGATAAGCCACATGATTCCTCGAAGGAGGAGGAGTCTCATGTAGCTGCCTTTAGTACCTTCTTTTTCACCTTGCCCTTGTGCCACTTTTCTTTTTGCTCTTTTAGATATTTCAGGTACTGGCTCCGGATGTGTATAGTCTTTCTGCAATAGTAGCACTCCAGTGGTGGTCGCTTATCATCGTCATCGTCGCTACCTTTTTCTTTCTTTGATGAAGATCACTTCTTGATAAAGTATTTCTGGAAAGTGTTTCTCATTTCCAGATTTTTCATGAATCTTGTGAATTTCTTCACAAAAAGGCTCTCCTCATCCTCTTCATCATCATCTATGCCGGCCTCCTTCTTTGATTTCAATGCCAAGGCCTTCTTCTTTGGCTCCATGTTGTTCTCTTGTTGTTGACTTTTTAGTTCAACCTCATGATTTTGAGATTCCCAATGAAACTCTCGATTTGGAGCTTCTTTAGATCATGTGACTCCAAGATGGCCATCACCTTTGGAATGAACTTTGGAGGGAGAGACCTAAGAATTTTTCTCACCAAGTCGCCGTTGGAGAACATCTTTCCAAGCAATTTTGAGTCGTTGACGATCTTGGTGAACCTTGTGTACAATGAATCTATGTCTTCCGCCTCCATCCAGAATTTTTCGTACTAAGATTCTAGTTGGAATACCTTTGAATCCTTGATCCACGAATTACCTTCACGATTAAATTCTAATAAATTCAATATATCGTAAGCAGTTACACAAGCACAAGTTTGATTAAATTCGGTTATATCCAAAGCACAAAATAAAACATTCATAGCTTTAGCGTTATTCTTACATCTCAACTTATCGTTGTCATCCCATTTTTCCTTTGGTTTTTCCATGGAAACTTCTCCAACAACATATGTTGGTGGAGAGTAGCATTCTTCTATCATACTCCAAACATCATTATCTAAGGCAATTAAAAAAACAACACATTCTAGTTTTCCAATAATTGTAACCGGTACCGGTGAATAAAGGAGGTATACTAATCCATTGGCCCTCATAAAAAGCATAATCATGGTGCGCCATTATTCCCGGTTGTGAAACTATTTTGGAATAACCTATGTTTTGATACCAAGTGTTGGATCTTATGGCGCCCTTAGAGGGGGTGAATAAGGGCTTTTCAAATTTGTGCATAAAACTTGTAAATATTTCTGAGAATAATATTGAGAGGAAAAATATTTATTTGTGTTGCTACCGCCGACGTTAGTAGTTATCGCCCGACGCTAGCTCTTCAGAATTATAAAATCTTTCAACAAATGTGCCAAAGTGATTCTTGCTAAAAAAATCTTAAATGAAATAAAATCCTAGCAATTCAGAGAAGATGAAAAATGATTTTATTTTAAAAGATAATTACAAAGATAATAATTTCAAGAACGCTTGAAATTGAGGTGATAAGAAAAAACATTTTTTGTTTCTTCACCGGTTCTTCTTCCAAGGACCGGCTAGCTATAGTCTATCTTACCCCAGATACGGCCTTTAGCCTCCCCCTAGGTCTACACCTAGACCTAATCATCACACACACTGCAGCGAATTCCTCCTAATCCTCGCAAGCCCTAGTTGCCAACAACTGCGACGAATTCACTACCATTACAAAATAAAATAGAAGAATACAAAGTAAATTCTGAAATAAAAACTCTCTATATTGAAGAGCTCTGAAGCAGATGATGAAGAAATGCCATGAACATCATCGGAGTTGAAGCGTGCATCCTTCTTGTAGTTTGACTGTTTGGAAATCTCCTTCTCACTCTTCATCTTCAAAGATGGAGTTGGGAGTGCTCTGAAAATCAAGGATGAAGGCTCTCACGAAAGGTTGGAGTTGTGGCTTAAAAGCTTGTTGCATAGAACAAAGAGCTATCATTTATATAGGATCTGGTAACTACCGCCAGCGGTAGAGCTACCGCACTGTGTTAGCGTTCGTGTATAAAGCGTGGCCGATGTCGTAGAGGTCGTGGCTGATCATGGCAGAACGTGGCCCTACCGCACCGCAGTAGTACTAACGCTCCGCATTAACTCGATGTGTGCATGGCATCTCACTAGCATTTCCATCACGATGATATTCCTTCTTGTCGACATAGTTTCTAAACGATATGCTACCGCTCGTGTTAACATTAACACTGGGCGTTAGCATCTCGACGATATTTCTTCTCATCGACATTCCCTTCACGCCGATATTTCTTCTCATCGACATCGCTTCTCGACGATAAGCTACCGCTCGCAGTAATATTACCGCCAGGCATTATCTTTCTTTTCAGAGCTTTGGCTGCATTCAACATTCTACACATGGGGGTATTGTTCTAGTAGTTCCTACATACTATAAACACATGACAAGCATGATCAAATATACAATGAGATTTGTTATTCTCAAACCAAGAGATGCGGAACGCATGATCCAACAAAAGGTCCCTCTACGTCATAACTGAGTGACGAACTCTGACACCCCTCACCCCGCACCGAGCAACGAGCTCAATTCGGGCAGTGACCTACTAGCGTCGGCGCCAAGTAGATAACTCAAAACCGGTAAGGGTGGACAAAGGTCTCTCTACGCCATAACTTAGTGATGACATTCGCCCCCCCCCCCCCCCCTGCGCCGAGCAATGAGCTCCATTCTAGAAGCGACCTACCAGTGACGACACCAAGTAGATAGCTCAAAACCGGTAAGGGAGGACAATGGTCCCTCTATGCCATATTTGAGCACCGACCTCCAGCAATAATGTCGAGCGACGACCTCCGGAGCCAAACAACAAGTTAACCAACCTTCTATAAGGGAGGACAAAGGTCCCTCTATACCTCATCCGAGCATCGACCTCCGGCACTAACGCCAAGCCACGACCTCTGGAGCCAAACAATAAATTAACCAAGCCTCGGTAAGGGCGGACAAAGGTCCCTCTACGCCACATCCAAGCGTCAACTTCTGGAACTAACGCCAAGCAACAACCTCGGGAGCCAATCCCAAACAGCAGGCTTGCAAACCCCCGATAAGGGCAGACGAAGGTCTTCTTATTTCAACCGAGCATCAACCTCCGACAATAAGTTCGAGTGATGACCTCTGGAGCCAATGCTGGACGACAAGATCGCACAATCATCCTAATGAGAAAAGTGGGAGTGGCAAAGCACTTCAAAATGGCTATAATACAGGAGTTTGTAAAAAAGGCATCTCCATGGACTCAAAAAAGGCCATCAAGGCTACATAACGTGTTGGATCTTGTGGCGCCCTTAGAGGGGGGGTGAATAAGGGCCTTTAAAAAAATATGATTTTTTACTTAAGAATTTTAAAACATATTTTACTTTTCTAAAAATTACTTATAAAAATTTCAAACCAATGTAATTTTTAAATTAAATCAAACACAAATTTCTAAGATAAAGATTAAGCAACCATATTTGCAATTAAAGAAAAAGTCATAATTTTATAATCATGAAATTTACATACAAATAATATGATCTTAACAATGCTTAAGATAAAGGCACAAATATGATAATAAACCTCTTACAATTTGTGTTTATCAATCCTTCTCCCAAGGATCGGAAGGATATCACTTGTCTCTCCCTAGACCAAGCCCAAGCATATCCTCTAGATCTTCCCAAGATCTAGACGTAGCACACAAGGCCACGATTTCCCACCAAGCCACGCAGGGACTTGGACGCTCCACACAAGGAAGCGATTTTCCCCTAAGCCACGCAAGGACTTAGACGTCACGCACAAGGAGACGATTTCCCTACCAATACAAAATGAAATGTATATAAATGAAAATACAAAATGAAAAGAACAACTCCCTAGAAATTCAGATCTCTGATAGGAAGGTTGAAGCCTCGAGATGATCATTGATGTAGAAGCGCGCCCGATCTCGTCTTCAATCTCAAACCTTCTAAGCAAAAATGGGAGTTGATGAGGTTCTGGAGCTCTCTGGTTTGTATGCACTCAGGAAGGGACTTGGAATTCTCAATGCTTGGAATGCACGAACGAAACAAGCCAATATATAGATTTTCACTGTCGCCTGGGCGACATCACTGTCGGAATTCCGACAGCGCTAAACTGCCGCTCATAGTGCTGTCGTGCGGGCAGTTACTGTAACTTCCGAGCTGTCGCCTAGGCGACATCAGCTGTCGGAAAATTCCGACATCAAAATTCTTCATCAGTCAAATTGAGCTCCATTCAGAATTTTGAACATCTCATACCTGTTACCTGCACCCCATTAATAAAAATAGAATCAAATACAAATGGGATTTTGTTATTATCAAACCGGAAGAGTGCGAAACGCATGCTCCAACAATCTCCCCCTTTTGATAATAACAAATCCGTATAAAAAGAAATCATGTCTATTTAGGTTGTTGATTTTAACATATGGTTTGTGCACAAAAATAACATGATATATTCCTCTTAAAAGTAATCTCCCCCTAGATGAATGCTCCCCCTAAATGAATGCTCCCCCTAAATGTTATAGTAAATTGAAATAATGTATTGTTTAGGTGGAATATTTAGGTGTAATAGTTCTTTGATTTCTTGAATATACTTATAATTCTCCCCCTTTTGGTATTAGCAAAAGGTAATATGAAATGAATTAGTAGTTCTTAAGGGAAGAGATAAGACGGAGAAAATAAGAGTAAGCGGAAGCACTTGTTGGGAAAATGATTGAAGGTCTTCAAGTAATAGTGAAAGAAATCATTGTCTACCTAAATCACCTAGAGGGGGGTGAATAGGTGATCTCTACTGTGGTTGCGGAATAAAAATTTAGCACACACACAACAAAAAACATCACAGCACAGAGACATAAGATTTATAGAGGTTCCCCAAAGGTGGGTACTCCTCTCTCTCGCTCCGCCTATCTATCACTTCGGGTTAGCATCGGCAACTTCACCAAAACTTTACGTGAACATTCGACGAATTGACTTAGCCATTGAAAAATACTGAACAAAGCTTGAAAACTGTCTTCTGTTTTCATTCGTCGGAATTCGTCGGGAGTTCTCGAGAACATTCGACGAATTGACTTAGCCATTGAAAAATACTGAACAAAGCGTGAAAACTGTCTTCTATTTTCATTCGTCGGAATTCGTCGTGAGTTCTCGAGAACATTCGATGAATTGACTTAGCCGCACATTTTCCTTCACAAGTCTGTCTTTTTGACTTCTGTCTGCATTCGTCGATATTCGTCGGGAGTTCATGAGAACAGTCGATGAATAGAATTAGCCGCAGAAATTTCTTCTTTAAACTAGAAATTTGGCTTCTGTCTGGATTCGTCGAGATTCATCGGAACTTCACGAGACATCTCGACGAATTGACTTAGCAAAAATTTCTTTTCTCCTGAAAACCTGCTCCACTCCTCAAACTTGAAAACCTTCAGTTATGAGTATATGAAGTACACCCCAAAAGAGAGATTACACATGGACCAACACTTTGTTCTACATAATGAGGGATTACATTGTCTAGAACTGTGTTTGGTGATCCATTGCAACCTGACTTTGGTGTGCACTTAGCATTAAGACCTGTCATAACACATCTAAACAGAAATCATAAAATACATACTCAATTCAATTTAGTTCACTAGGGGACATCTTTAAATCCAGGTAATTGTGGATACAATACCCAACAAATAGTAATATGCCATAATATTGAATAAACTATGAAGAGATGGTATAGCCATATGAAGTAGTAGAATAAAACAAAATAACTTAAACATGATTAATGTCATTTTAAAGTATCATAGAAAGACACAATTGTGTATAGAAATTTGGAATCTTTTCGGTCCAATTCTCATGAGATGAATGTTTATATAACATAATGATGTGTACAAGTGATGCTTTGATCAAACATATTAAATTATTTAATTTACATGATCATTGGAATAGAAAACATAACATAAGCATATAAAGACAACTTTGACCTTGAAGATATAGCACAATAAGAGTAGAATACCATTTTTTCTTTTGCACAAGACACTTTACAATTCTTTCCAAGGTGCTTAACCTCACAATGCTTATTAAGACATATCAGGAGGGTAAGTAGTGCTTGGTGGAGTATCCTTGTCCTCAATTTAAACTTTTTTTATCACATATTTTGTGATATCTTAATTTTGAGATATTTATAATTTTTATTTTTAATTGACCAAGGATCTCCGAATTCACTTGAATCGCAAAAGATGGTGTATATTTGGTTGTGCTAACAAATCAAGGTTGAAAGTAGTATTTATGAAGTGCTATTGTATTATATTAAAGCAAATATGATTCATGTATATATTAAATAGAAAGACATATGTATGGATCAAAAGAAGTGAACGTGATAGTTCATTAGTATATATAAACAATTTCTCATACTTAGACGCATGCGAAAACAATTTCCAATAGTCTAAACAACTTAGTAGGAGTGTCAATACGATGATAGAGTGGAAATGAAATCATAATCATGTAAATAGCCATTTTAAAAAAAAATCACATGGTTTGGCATCAATTCATGAGTTGTAGCATTAATAATGACATATAACTATTGTAAAGCATCATAGGGACCAAAACTGAATTTTAAGCAAATCGGGAGCTGTCGGAAATTTCCGACAGTCACTGTCGCCTGGGCGACAGTGAACTTGCCCAAATTTCATTTTCTGTTATCTGAACTTGATCCGATGTTGATTTCTACTATTTTTGTGGAACAATTTTTATGTAATATTAATGATGTGAGAATTTTTCTTAAGTCATTCAAATTCTATGGTTTGATTTAAAAATTTAGTTTTTCTTTTTAAAATGTATAGGTTTTGTGATATTTTTAATTTTATAGGTCATAAGTAGTGATATAATCATTGTGAAATGTCTAGGATTCCTAATTCTAGCCTAAGCATAGAAAAATGGGAATCCGGTAACGGTTTAGTGAATATATCTGCTAGTTGATTATCCGTGCCTATAAATGAAATTTTAATCTGATTATTTTTAATGTGGTCTCTTATAAAATGATGTCTAACGTCAATATGTTTAGACCTAGAGTGATGAACCGGGTTGTAAGTTAAATCAATAGCACTTTTGTTATCGCACCATAGCTCTATTGTTTGTTGTTTAATGTTAAAGTCTTCTAAAGTTTGTTTCATCCAAAGAGCTTATGCACAACAACTACCAAGTGCGATGTATTCAGCTTCGGTGGTTGAGAGGGCAACAGAGTTTTGTTTCCTACTCGACCACGAAATGAGTGAAGGGCCTAAAAAGTGACAAGTGCCACTAGTGCTTTTCCTATCTAGTGAACAACCGGCATAATCAGAATCAGAATAGCCAAAAAGAGTAAAATCATCGCTATGAGGATACCACAAACCAAGTTTAGATGTGCCAATTAAATATCTAAAAATTCTTTTTACCGCTTTTAAATGTGATTCTTTGGAATCCGCTTGAAATCTTGCACATAAACAAACTGAAAACATAATATCGGGTCTAGAAGCAGTCAAATATAAAAGTGAACCTATCATGCCTCTATATAAAGTTTGATCTATTAATATTCCATTTTCATCTTTTCCTAATATTAAAGATACACTCATAGGAGTATTTGCTTGTTTTAGATTTTCAAATCCAAATCGTTTTAAAACATCATGAATATATTTTGATTTGTTAATAAAAACTCCATCATGTTTTTGAACAATTTGAAAACCTAAGAAATATTTTAATTCTCCTACCATACTCATCTCAAATTCACTTTCCATCATTTTTACAACATAATTACATAACTCTTCATTAGTGGCTCCAAAAATAATATCATCAACATAAATTTGTAAAACAATTAAATCATCATCTACTTGCTTAATGAAGAGTGTACAATCAACACCACCCATTTTAAAACCATTTTGTAATAAATATATAGTCAATCTATCATACCATGCTCGTGGTGCTTGTTTTAAACCATACAAAGCTTTTAACAATCTATATACGCGATTAGGAAATTTTTCATTTATAAATCTTGGGGGTTGTTCAACATAAACTTCTTCTTTAATCAACCCGTTTAAAAATGTTGTTTTAATATCCATTTGCAATAATTTAAATCTTTTATGACTAGCAAATGCAACAAAAATTCTAACTGCTTCCAATCGTGCTACGGGTGCAAATGTTTCATCAAAATCTACTCCTTCAATTTGATAATATCCTTTCGCTACAAGCCTAGCTTTGTTTCTAGTGACCCTAGAGTCACTATCTAATTTGTTTTTGAAAATCCATTTGACTCCTACCACTGGATGATCACTAGGTCTATCAACAAGAATCCAAACTTTATTTCTTTCAAATTGGTTAAGTTCTTCATTCATAGCTAGAAACCAAGATTCATCATTTAAAGCGGTGGCAACATCTTTTGGTTCTATATTTGAGACAAAACATAAATTTGAAAAACTTTCATGTAAACTAGAACGTGTATGTACCCCACTTAATGGTTCTCCAATAACAAATTCTTGCGGATGATCTCTTGAGAACCTTAGCTCGGTTGGAGATACATATCCTTGTTCTTCTTCTTCTTCACCATCTTTTTCGTCTTCTTTCTCTACTTTTTCTTCATCATCATTTTTCCTCAGATTTTGTTTCACATCTTCTTCATTTTTCTCATTGCCTGCAACTTTAGAATTCTCTACACAAGAAATGCCTTCATCAAATTTTACATGAATAGATTCTTCAACCACTTTAGTACGTTTATTATAAACTCTATAGGCCTTGCTAGTTGAAGTATTACCAATGAAAATTCCTTCATCACATTTTTCATCAAATTTGCCTAAGTTATCTTTTGTATTCAAAATAAAGCATTTACAACCAAAAACTTTAAAGTAAGATACATTTGGTTTTCTTTGAAAATAAATTTCATAAGGAGTTAATTGTAATGTGGGACGAATCATGACACGATTAATAATATAGCATGCAGTACTAACGGCTTCGGCCCAAAAATATTTTGGCAATTTAAATTCACAAAGCATAGTACGTCCTAATTCTTGAAGTGTTCTATTTTTCCTCTCCACTACACCATTTTGCTATGGTGTGCGTGGAGCAGAAAATTCGTGTTTTATCCCAAATTCATTACAATATGAAATAAATTTTTCATTATCAAACTCTCCTCCATGATCTGATCTAATGCATTTTACTTTTAAATCAAGTTCATTTTTAATACGTGAAATTAGTTTTACAAATTCATCAAAAGCATCAGATTTTGAACTTAAAAACAATGTCCAACAAAATCTAGAATAATCATCAATAATAACAAATGTATATTTTCTACCTCCTAGACTTTGTGTAGTAATTGGACCAAACAAGTCCATATGTAATAAATGTAAAGGTCTAATAGTAAAAATAACATTTTTGCTTTTAAAAGATGATTTTGTAAACTTTCCTTTTTGGCATGGTGAACATAATGAAGAAAGCTTTCCATTCAAATTTGGCAAACCTTTTATAATTTTATTTTTAGAAAGCTTTACTATACGTTTGGCACTAGAATGTCCTAGTCTCCTATGCCATAATTTAAGTTCATCATTCTTTGAAATAAAACATTTAAGTATAGAATGAGATAAATCATAAAAAGTGATTGTATAGACATTGTTTATTCTTGGTGCGGAAAGTACGATTTCGTTTGTTTTAGAATCAATAATTTTGTAGAGGTTTGAGCTAGAGTCAAATAAAACATTTAGATTTTTATCACATAGTTGACTAATAGAAATTAAATTATGTTTCAAACCTTTAACATATAAAACATTTGAAATTTTAAATTCTTCGTTACCTACTACTCCAATGCCTTTGACTTTACCCTTGTCATTATCTCCAAATGTCACTGTTCCACCTTTCTTCATCTCCAGGCTAAGGAACTTTGATTTATCGCCCGTCATGTGTTTTGAACATCCAGAGTCCAAATACCACACGTCTTCCTTGTTCCTAGCCTGCACGCACACCTAAAAAGATGATGAGAGTAAAGATCTGGTTACCCAAGTGGTCCCTCCCATGGTATAGGTGACGCCTTAGGTACCCAGATTTGTTTAACATTAACTTTTCCTTTCTTCCAGCATGAGTCCGAGATGTGACCAAATCGATGACATTTGGCACCTGCAATGAATAGTGAGGAACCATTCTTTAATGGTTTCTCTGGACTCTTGCTGGAGGAAACATCTTTATGTGTGGATTTAGAAAAATTTTCATTTTGAAAAATAGGTTTTCTGAACCTGGAGCTGTCGCTGGTTCCGACAGCAGCTGTCGGAAATTTCCGACAGCTTCCAGAAACGTATCCTAGCCCAAATTTTGTTGTCCCATGGCATTAGTTGGCTAAAAGCATATCCAGAGATTTTTTTCCAACACCAAATTTTCCAATTGCCATGTTCAACTCATTTACTTTGGACTTTAAAATTGAATTTTCTTTTACTATCATGCCACACCTATTTGCAACATTTTTCTTATAATTCTCTAATTGAGAATGAGAGGTTTTAACAACTTTTTCTAAGCCCTTTTTCTCTTTTAGAAGTTGATCAATTTTTTGATCGGACTTAGAAATAGTATTTTCAAGTTCCTTTATCCTCGTCGAAGAGTGATCACACTCTTGACAAATTTCCTTCTCGTTCCCAGTAGATTTCAAATCATTTGATAACTTTTTATTTACTTTCAAAAGAACTTTGTTTTCACATTTTAAGAAATCGATTTCCTTTAGGCTTTTATCTAAAAATTTGCAAGTTTTCAGAAATTCAGAATATAAATCATCATAAGATGGAGGAGTTACCTCAGTGTCGCTTTGGACACTGCAATCATCGTCAGATGATGCATTTTCTTTCCCCATCAAGCAGACATTTGCCTCCTCTTCCTCCTGTGTTGAGGAATCACTTTCTTCACCAGACGAAGAATCATCCCAAGTCTCTGCCTTTAACACTTTCTTCTTGTAACTTTTATCGTGCCTCTTTGCTTTTTGCTCTTTCAGATACTTTGGGCACTTGCTTCTGATATGACCAATCTTCTTGCAATGGTAGCACTCCGGTAGCGGACGCTCCTCTTCATTCTCCATTTTTCCGTTGCCTTTTTGGTAGGCAAAATCGTTCTTTTTGAAAAAAAATTTAAATGAATTTCTCCTCTCCGGATTTCTCATAAACTTCTTAAAGTTCCTCACAAACAGTCCTTCTTCATCTTCCTCACTTTCTTCAGTCTCACTTTCAATTTCCTTTTTAGATTTCAAAGCCAAGCTCTTCATTTTGGGCTCCAAATTGTACTCTTGGCTTTGAATCTTCAACTCCACTTCATGGGTTTTTAGATTCCCAATGAGACTCTCCAATTGTAAGGTCTTAAGATCATGTGACTCAAAAATTGCAGTCACTTTAGGATTGAACTTCGGGGGAAGTGATCTTAAGATTTTCCTCACTAAATCTCCATTGGAGAAAACCTTACCCAACACCTTTGAATCGTTCACGATTTTAGTGAATCGTGTGTACATTGTATCAATTTCTTCATCCACCTCCATTTTGAATCTTTCGAATTCTGACTCCAGTTGAAATAGCTTTGAATCCTTTACCTGCGAAGTACCTTCATGAGTGATTTCTAAAAGATTCCAAATTTCATATGCAGCGTCACAAGCACAAACTCTATTAATTTCAGTGCGATCTAGTGCACAAAATAAAGCATTCATGGCTTTTGCATTGTTTTTACATTTTAATTTATCATTGTCATCCCACTTGTCTTTGGGTTTGACCATAGTTGCATCTCCTACAACAAATGTTGGGGAAGTATAACTTGTCTCGACCATATTCCAAACTTCCTTGTCGAGAGCTATTAGAAAAAACCGCATTCGGGTTTTCCAATAGTTATAGTCCGTGCCCGTAAAAAGTGATGGCCTACTAATTCCTTGCCCCTCAACGAACGTGTGATCGTGTGCGCCATTACTCCTGGTGGTAAAACCGTTTTGGAGTAACCTCGCTCTGATACCACGTGTTGGATCTTGTGGCGCCCTTAGAGGGGGGGGGTGAATAAGGGCCTTTTAAAAAATACGATTTTTTACTTAAGAATTTTAAGACAAATTTTACTATTCTAAAAATTACTTATAAAAATTTCAAACCAATGTAATTTTTAAATTAATTCAAACACAAATTTCTAAGATAAAGATTAAGCAACCATATTTGCAATTAAAGAAAAAGTCATAATTTTATAATCACGAAATTCACATACAAATAATATGATCTTAACAATGCTTAAGATCAAGGCACAAATATGATAATAAACCTTTTACAATTTGAGTTTACCAATCCTTCTCCCAAGGATCGGAAGGCTGTCACTTGTCTCTCCCTAGACCAAGCCCAAGCCTATCCTCTAGATCTTCCCAAGATCTAGACGTAGCACACAAGGCCACGATTTCCCACCAAGCCACGCAAGGACTTGGACGCTCCACAAAAGGTAGCGATTTTCTCCTAAGTCACGCAAGGACTTAGACGTCACGCACAAGGAGACGATTTCCCTACCAATACAAAATGAAATGTATATAAATGAAAATACAAAATGAAAAGAACATCTCCCTAGAAATTCAGATCTCTGAAAGGAAGGTTGAAGCCTCGAGATGATCGTTGATGTAGAAGCGCGCCCGATCTCGTCTTCAATCTCAATCCTTCTAAGCACAAATGGGAGTTGATGAGGTTCTGGAGCTCTCTGGTTCGTATGCACTCAGGAAGGGACTTGGAATTCTCAATGCTTGGAATGCACGAACGAAACGAGCCAATATATAGATTTTCACTGTCGCCTGGGCGACATCACTGTCGGAATTCCAATAGCGCTAAACTGCCGCTCGTAGTGCTGTCGTGCGGGCAGTTACTGTAACTTCCGAGCTGTCGCCTGGGCGACATTAGCTGTCAGAAAATTCCGACATCAAAATTCTTCATTCAGTCAAATTGAGCTCCATTCAGAATTGTGAACATCTCATACATGTTACTTGCACACCATTAATAAAAATAGAATCAAATACAAACGGGATTTTGTTATTATCAAACCAGAAGAGTGTGAAACGCATGCTCCAACATAACAAACAAAGCATAATACAATAATACATTGCACCTACTGTGACAATAATAAGCAAACACAATACAAGATGCACAAAAGAAACACACATACCATCAGTTGCGAGGATCACCCCTCAATGCAAACATAAGGATCATCATCCTCCACGCAAAGCGGAGGCCCTTGCTAAAGTAAGTCGGGTTACCTCATCCCTTAGTTGCGTTGTCATGGTCTCCTGGCGAATCATGCCAGCCTAGGGCTCCGCGAGTAGGCTGATAGCATCCTTATGAGCTGTTATGACCACCTCGGCCTCCCTCTGCTACTTATCGATCTCATCTCTAGAAGCAAGCTCGGACTATGATCTATCTAAACGAGCAACACATTGTCCCTCCTCCTCTAAGCCTGAGCTAAAGAATCCTCTGTGCTACTGAGTTCCTCCTAGCGGAGCTCGAACTCATCCTTCATCGCCACATAATGATCATTCCATGTATGGGTGATGATGCATAGCTTCCCAATCTGAACAAGTGCAAACACAAAAATAGAATCACAATAAAAATGACGTAACAATCGAAAATCATCTTCCTTACCTTCGCCGCAATGACTCTTAAGGAAGAGGGCACGTGTTTCTTGCCCTTGGCGACCTCAAACGTCGGCTCCAACTTATCTAAAGGGGATGACTCTACCTCCTACTCGCCATAGTCTGGGAGCAGGACTCCCTCCTCCAAATCAATAAGACCTCCATCTTCTACTTCGATGACAGGCTCAGAAGGTGCGGAGTACGGACCTACTGATAGTACATTATTTATAGTTATTTTTATATAATATTTTATTAATAATTAATTTATTTTAATTTAGTTTTAGTTTAATTTATGACTAATTTACTTTTTTTGTTTTTTCAAGTAATTTGGGGTTGTCAATAGCAATTTCAATCCCACAGCCGTGTTCAGGGGAAATACTGGAACAAATCTGCAAAAATCCCAAGTACACTCCCTAGGTCACGGGCGTGACCAGTGTCACGGTCGTGCACCGCCTTCGGCTCCTGGAAGACCTTGCCATGTCAGATTAAAATTACATGCCCTCTCTAATGGGCGTGACAGAGGGCATGACCTTCTGGTCACGGTCGTGACTCGCCCGATATAACCTTCAATGCAAGTAGTTTCCAGAGCCCTCAGTTTCTAGCTTACACGCCCTTGGTCACGGGCGTGATCGAGGCCGTGACCCTTCCCACAACTGCCAGATTAACTCCTGATCGCATCGTTTCCCGCCGTTTCCAGTCTCGGTCAAGACATTCCCTAGGTCATGGTCGTGACCCAGGTTGTGACCCGCCAAGTAAATGATTTTTGGCGGTTTTTCTCCCCAACGCTCCTGGGCTTTCAAGTCAACAGTTATGCACCTTACATGCCCTTGGTCACGGGCGTTTGGTCACGTACGTGACCAAGGGCGTGACTATCCAATTTTCTGTATATAAAAGACAGTTGCTGCCAAAGTGATCCGGATACAGTCCCTGTTTTAGATTGGATCATTTTTCTATCATTTTATTGTATTCCTTTTTATGTAATTTTACTTTATGTCTTGCACCTTTAATTCCTAACTTAGAATTTACCTTTCTTGTACTTGTAATTTCATTTCTTATTTTATAAAAATGTTTTTCCCTTTAATTATGAGTAGCTAGTTTTATAGCATTCGATTGGAAGAATTCTTGAGTTTCTTATTTCGTAATTTCATTTTCATTACTGTAGATTTAGAATTATTACAATTCATCTTTGATTTTAATCGCATTGATTTCATATTGTCAACATACTCTTTTCAATTAATGATCTATATTTTAGTTGATCGAGAGATCTGTGAATACAAGAAGATCACTCAAGGGTGAAAGGAGTTGCATGCACTCCTCGAGTGAGGATGACATAAATTTTTCGGATTTGAGTCAAATCCAATAGTGCGGTTCACCTCGTAAAGCAAGCTTAGGGGTTTCAACTGGCCGAGGAGTTTTAATCAATCAATCTAAGGATAGTTGGTTGCATATTCTCGAGAGAGAAGCTTTCATAATTTGGGAACCTCCACGGTCGAATTATTCTACCATTTTGTTATGAATTTAGATTTACGATTTATTCAACTTAAGAAGGATTTCCGATCAAATGCGCTCTTCTACTATTTATCTTTTATTATTCCAAATATATTTTTATATTTAGATAAAAAAATATTAATTTGCGTGAGTAGAAGTAGTCAACAAACCCTTGGAATACGACACTTGATATTTATTTTTAAATATCTTATACTATGAATGATAGGTGTTCTTGCCTATAGTTCGTAGAATTTGGATAATATTATATATCCTAAATTTTATGTATCACCTGCTCCCTCGTGCTTCAAAGTGAAGACCAGTTTTCTCTTCCTGCCTCGCTCAAAGGGAACGACACAACTCCGCTCGAAGCCTGTAGAGAGGCCCACCAAAACAAGCCACTTCTTATCAACAAACGCATCGATGCGGTAAATAATTCTTGTCATAGCACACGCATATTCAAAGCACGATACGGGAGAAAAGTCGTCATCCGGGCTGGACAACCAGTGGTTGTGTTCGGGGTGTAACATCACACAAACCACTAGACCCAAAAGTTGAATTTTTGTCATGACTAGGTCATGAAAAAAGGTTAGGCTAGTCAAAAGAACACCAAAAACCCTAGGGTGAGCCTAACTAACCATGGACCCCACCATGGGTCAACCAAATAAGGCAATTGGGCCCAAGCCCAATTAAGCCCAAATTTGGCCAAATTGCCCTAATATGGGCCAATTGGCCCCAATGTGATCAAATTGATCACACCATCCTTCCCCTAACCATAGGGGAAGACCAATAGGGCAATACCAAGCCATTGAATTCAACCAATTTTGTGAATTGGGCCAAGATCACCATTGGGCTCATCTAACCCAATAAACCTTAATTAGGTCAATCGGACCTCAATTGGCCAAATTCCTAAACCCTAAAGGAGGTCCATGAACCCAAACCAACCCATAGATTTCAATTAATTTCTTAAAATTGATCAAAATCAGTAATAGGCCCAATAAGCCCAATTTGACCCAATTTGATCAATTAAGCCAAATTAGGTCACACCATGACCCAATTTCACTTTTAATGTGTTTAGTGGCCCAAGACCATCAATGTGAGTTAGCCACATCACTTAAATTGGGCTTGGTTTTAGGGGCCCTAGCCCACATAGCCCAATTTGACCTATTTAGGTCAAAATAGACCAAACCCAAAATCCAATGGGCCAAGGCCCTCAATTGAGGCCCAATCTAAGATCCAATAACCAGAATACCTCTTATGCCCCCAAATTTCTGGAGAATTTAGGCAAGCAGGGGTAAAATTGGGATTTCCCCCAATTTTTCACATAGGGACAAAAGGGGGATTTGAAAATTAAGTGTCAATTGACACTCAATCCTTTTCCCAAAGCCTTCTCTCAGCTTCCCCATGAATTCACCAACAGATTTGGGTGAGGTGGCAGCTGGGTAGAGGGATAAATTCAAATGAGGGGAGGTGTTGGCCGGCCACTTTAATGGCATTGCATGGAAGAGCCAACAATTGGCCTTAATTCCCCCTTCCTAAGACCCTCTTTGAGCTCAGGTATTAATTCCCTGTAGTTCTCTTGTCAGCAAGGAGCCCTAGGCGTGGCAGGATTGAGAGGTGGAGCCTTGCCAAAATCGACCTTCAATGGCATCCCATTGATAAGTCACCACCCAACCCAATTTAGATGACCACTAGCTTTAGAAACCCCTGAGAAAGAAAACACCTAACTCTATTGAAGGGATCAAGCAGAGTTTGGAGAGATCGAGCAAGGACTGGAGCTCAAACTTTCGGCCATGGCACCCAGGAATTCCAACCTCATCCAAGCCCAAACTCAGGTGGATTCCCCTCCTCTCTTCTCATGGTAGATCGTAGAATCTCTAGGGATTGATTTCGAGCTCAATTGAGCTGAAATGGTGGAGCTCAAAATTTGAGTTTACACTGATTTTTCCCATGTCCCAAACCCCCCCGTTTCCCTCCTTTCCGGCCAGCAACCGCCTCGAATCGTCGGCCACCACCTCAACGGAGGTGGTGGTGGCTGACCATGAACCTAAAGGGGGTGGCTGAAATTTGACCTTAGAATGAACCCAGGTAAGGCAATCCCGGATGTTGGCTAGCTGGGAGCGATGATGGAGAGCCGTCGGATCCAGCTCTAATGATAGCCACAGACCAGATTTTAAATCCCTGGATTTTTATTAAATGTTAAAATAACTAGATTTGCCTAAACTTTGAAGTAAATATAAAAAAATATAGGTGCAGAATCAGAGGAAGTGATCTAAATGAAAAAGGTAGCCTCAGGTCTGAACTATTTTTAAAAATTAATTTCATGAGGTTTGAAGCATTGTAGCTCCCTAGGCATTTGTTCTAGTGTGACATATACATGAGGTGTCCTAGTCACTAAATAATTGTTTTAAAGAGTTCTACAACTCCAAATGAGTTGAAATTTGGGGAATGCATGAGTCATGCCCCCAATACACCGCCTATCCAAAATTTGGGATTTTTAGAAATTATTTTCCTAAAGTTTTAGGAAATATTCAATTGATTGTGCATGTGATAATTAAGGGTGCTAAAGACATCAAATGATCACAAATTTGTGGTGGGGCTTGGATTTGTTATAGTATGAGCCTGGTAAAAATATTAGTCCATTTGGACTCATGCATGTGGGGGAAATCCACATGCAAGGCCAAGGTAGCTTGGAAAATTGAAAATTATATTATACACCTATTGTTTTGTGAATAAAAAACTATTCCCTTGGTCAATTCTTATGAAATTCAAAGCATGCACTTGATATCATGAGATCTCACATCTCAGGAAAAAATCATGAACATTGGGGTTGAATTCCCTAGGAAATTAGGGTTTATGTGATTTTGTCACATTGATCACAATTGAATAATTTAGGGTCAAAACTTTTTGAAATGTTATAAAACTCTAGGATTCACCTTTGGAGAGGGTAATTACACCGTGTAGATTTTATGGGAATTTTTAGAGATATGATAGCCCACTAATTAGTAATTAGTTAAATTACCCTCTAACTATTCTATCACACTTCTGCATGAGCAAATGAATTCTGAATTGTATGAAACTGGGTAGTTAGACTTTTGAGATAATTAGTAACCTTTGGGAATTTTATTATATTTAATTGCTGAGTATTTACTATGGTTCTTTCACAAGGTGGAATTTTAATATCTTCCTTAATTAATTGTAAATGCTAGTCAAATTGATCTGAAAAATTATGAAACTGGGTAGTTAGACTTTAGAGATCATTAATAACCTCTGGGAATCTTATTAAATTTAATTGATGAGTATTTACCGTGGTTTCTTCACAAAGTGGAATTTTAGTGTCTTCCTAATTAATTGTAAATACTGGTTAAATTGATCTGGAAAATTTTGAGACTAGGTGAGTAAACTTATTGGATTATAATGATGACCTGAAAATTGTGTTATATTTATTCTCTGATGATTTACAGTGGCTCTTTCATATTGTGGTATTATGTGACAATTATGGTTTATTTATTATTGATTAATTGTTGTTATTGGAAAAATGTCAATCTCTGTTGATGTTCATTATATAGTTATACAAGTACCTAGAAATTTTATTTACATCATTTGGATGAATAATTGAAGTAGATCCTTCTCAAAATCATAAACAGTACCCTGGTGTAATTAATTCATTTTCTTGAAGTCTATTAGGGAGAAAATCACGAATCTCTGTCAAACACCCTTTTGGATCATAACTAATCTTAGGAAACCTTATTACACCAATTGGGTCTTGTTAGTTAATACTTCATGTACAAATTGATATATCCCCTTTGTATAAAGGAATTGAAGTTTAGGCCCAAACATAACCTTATTCAAGTGAAAAGGTTGGAAATTAGTAACTTATCATTTGTACAACTTCTGGAACCTTTTTTGAATACATATTAGATTGGAGGACCATGTAGCTCCCTTTTAGGTAATGTATCATACTTGAGGACAATTTGGTCTGCGGGTAGCAAAAGAACTATTTGAATTAGACCCTATTTGATCTTTACACATAGAATTATTAATTTCTGGAACATTTTGTACATCTTAGATTGATTGGTAGATCAACCAACTAGTGTCAACACTTAATGTTTGGGTTTGGGGTGCGTTTAGTAAAATTATCAATATGGGATTTTGATAATGATATGTTAGGAGATATGAGGGGTGATCCACCAGCAACTATAGGTTATGATTAACATCAGAATATGGAACCATTAGATAAGAATTGAGTGATGACGTGAAGGTGTAATTAGTCACTAAAGAAGGGCAGGGATTGATGTTTAATTGAACATCATCGCTTCCATGCCCTGGTAATTGCAATTCACCTTAGGGCTCTAAAGCAATCAGAGAGATAGTGGGAGGTATGGGTAGCCGCTAATAATAACAAATATCTTGAGAAAGAATGGTTTGGGATGTCACCCCATCATACTTCCTAGTACCGCTACGAGCTCTTCACCGGGTAGCCCTCGGGAAGTCCAAGGTTCACTCTAAACTTCTAAGTACAACTAAACGATAGACAAGAGTAGTTTAAGTTGGAGAACTTAATAAAGTAAACCTCGTCCCAACATATGGGACGGAGTGGTACAAGGACTTGATGGTCCTGCAAGCTTGAGGCTCGAGATGTTATGATATCAAGACGGATTAGTCATGCGGGCAGTAGGCTCTGTGTTATCTAAGGAGGACTGGATAGTCTGGCGAGCTAGAGGCTCGGAGAAATACAATTAAGAAGTGTTACTTACCAGATAGTACGTGGATACCCTATGTGTTCTTAGGGGCGTACATAATGTCTAGGTCGGGAGGTGTTGATAGGAGCTAGAAGTGGGCATGCCCGATCCACTGCCCCTATTTGCCTCAACGGGGTACCTAAGTTGACACATACGAACAGAGGGAACTTACAAGGTCTGTACATACATAATTGCGTGTGTGAGTTGCATCATTGCATTGCACAACATAGCACAGCATAACATCATTACATAAACAAGTCCTCACTGTATAAATTAGTATGTGCTCTTTTATACGATGAGTTTACCTTCGTGTCAGCTCCCCTAACTTATAAGTTTATATGGGCATTCATATAAGTTAGGGATACTTTTTGTAGTTGCTCTCCTTTACTTATATAGCTGCTCTTTCTTTACTTATACTGCTGATAACATCATTGCTTACTTATTGTACACTGCTACTATTTCTAGTGCTTACGTATTGTCTACTGCACTTTGTGTTCATTGATAGTATAATAGAACTGCTAGAGTAGGCCCCTTAACATTATACATATATACCATTGCTAGTTAGGGTCACTGTCACCTGTTTTTGTATATTACCCCTTGTTACCTTTCTCTTCATCCTCCCCGCCCGGTGTCTAGGAGTCACGGGTGGAGGGAACGAGGAAATCGCTTAGTCTTTTAGACAAACGGCCGGATGTGGCATAACAACCAGGTACCCGAGGAGCAAGTGCAGCAGCAGCACAGGGAGATCGAGCGTGAGCAGACGGTGTAGCGCATGGTAGCACTTCCTCATCGCGATGTGAGTTTAGTAGTAGCCTACTTGAAAGATGGAGACTATTTGATTAGGGTTACCATGTACCGGGCATAAGCCCTCTTTCTTTTCAGTGCTCTTTACATATATGTATCTCATTTATGGACTATGAATATGTTTAATTGTGTATCCGAATGTGATTTGTGGATTTGGTGATTCTTTCTTTAAATTCTTTACCTTTGTGTGATGGTTGGCCTGGATGTAAAAGCCGACAGGATCGGTGTCTTGTAGTGGTGACCTCCCCGTGAGTTGGTGTTACCGCAAGGCAACGGTTATGGGCGGTAAGACCCGAAAATGAATGAAAAAAGGGGGTCTTACATGGGGGCGCTCTCCACTCCTCAGCAAGTCCCCGAGGATTCCTGATGAAACCGTAAAGCGAACCCCCATGGCGATAGTCACTTTTCTCCTCAAAAACTAACCACCTATTGTTGCTCATAACCTCGATCCAGTCGCCTATACCAGGGTAAACCTCGCACCAAGCATGTAAAAGTTGGACTGAATGTCTAGAACTATGCGCACAGACGAAGCAGATGATGTCCATGATCCTCATCAACCCAACTTGAGAGAACTGTGAAACCGACATTCCGCAGAACTCAAGAATCTCCACCATCTCCTCACCGGGACGGACATGAATCCCCGCCTTAAGACACCCCTCTGAGATCATGATGAAGCCTTAAAAGGGAGCTTGGGCACGCTCATCGGGGAGGAGAATCTTCACCACCAAGTCTGTCATAATGCCAAAGCACTTTTGCCATACAACGATCCGATCGTCGGTTGTAGTCGAAGGTAAGTGCATGGACTTTGCTGAAGAAGCTCGATTCAGGGCTTGAAAGATAGAGAAAAAGTTAGCGCCAAAAATCACGGAAACCCAAAACAGGGAGCCAAGTCCTCGCCCGGAGCCACGTGCACAACGTCCGCGCCCACGCAGCCCGCATGCACAGCAATCGCCCGCAGTGCGCACACGGAGGCCGCGCGTGCGCGAAGGATGCACGATGTGCGCACGTGACGGACACACAGTGCATGTACGCGTAAAGGCAGCATAGTGTGCGTACGCGGCGGCCGCGCACCGCACGCGTGCGCAGAGGCTGCGTAGCGCGCACACGCGCCATTCGCGCACCACGCGCACGCGCAAAGGCCGCGGGTATGCGGTGGCCGCGCACTGTGTGAGCGTGCATGGATTGCTTACGTGTGGCTTACCCGCACACTGCGGACGCACGCGGCCCCTGCACCCGGCCGCTCGCGTCATTCCGCCTCGCCCCGTGTCGTCCCGCGTCAGCGTGCGATTCCTCTTTTTTTCTAAGAAATCTGGTCCTCGCCTTGCAAATTGCATCTAACGTCACTATGACTCTCTCAAAAATCCTACAGAAACTCAGTAAAAATAATGAGAAGCGCCTACAAAATTTATAGATCCATTCATATCACTCACCTATGAAGGATCGCCTAAGAAAGAAAAATATCTCATAATAGTAATCAGACACAAAAGCGGTATCCAATTTTAAGGCTCTGTTTGGCGCGGCTGCAGCGACTGGAGAAGCAGTGGGGGGAAGCAGTGGTGGAATAATCAGCTGTTCTGCAGAGTGGTGGCTGAATCTGTGAATCTGTTTGGAAGAACAGCTGTTGCAGTGTTGTTTCAAACGGAGAAGTTGTTAAGCTGTTTGGCAAAACAGCTGTGCGTTTTTAATTTTTTTTAAATTAGAGATAAACAACAATTAATTATAACAAATTAACTTAGTGTACATAAATAGTAAGCACTTTGATATTCTACCATAAAATAAAACACACTAATTAATAGGTTTTTCCAAAACAAAACTCGTAAATGTGATCCGCCTCGAACATGCATCAACGCTTTCGATCATTGAACCTCAACTGCATAGTAAAATAGTAATGTAATTAATCAATTATATAATTTTATAGGTAATATAGTTTACAAAATTAAAACCTTTAATGTTTCATACCTGTGATATTCCGTCAGTTGATCCGCTATGAAGTCCCTGATGTTCGACATTTCAGTAGCTCCCGTTCCTTCAAATGTACTATGTGCAATATTCGGGTTTGGATCAATTGTTCTTGGATGATTGTTTGGTCGTAGTTCGTACGCCTCTGCATGAACAAAGCTTTCGTTCCCATCACATACATCGAACTCTGGGTCAGAACGTGATGGATGTCGTCTAATGAAGTTATGTAGGGCCATCGTAGCGACCACAACGACACACTGCTTTGAAAAATCAAACGGAGGCATTTTGCTTAGTATGCCCCATTTCTTCTTCCATACACCAAAGCTCCTTTCGATCACACTACGGAGCGAGGAGTGTGCTTTATTAAATATCTCTCTACGTCCTTCTATTGGCCGATTACCCTGAGCGAAGTCCGGCAAGTGATATCTAGTTTCCGGAAAAGGTTTCAGAAGCCCTTTTTCTAGTGGGTAACCAGCATCCACAAGATAATATTTACCTTCAATAATAGAAAAGATTAGACAGTAATCACATAGAACAAATAAAATAATATATGTGAAACAAAGATTTTGTACCTTCAGGCGCAAATGGAAATTTACTCATCGGATCCCTTACTGCACGATGGTATATACGGGTGTCATGTGCAGAACCTTCCCAGCCAGGAACAACGCAAGTAAAACACATATTAAAGTCGCATACAGCCATCACATTTTGAGTTGGACTTCCATGACGACCAATGTACGGCACTTGGTTTTCAACAGGTATGCGTGCATCAACATGTGTGCCATCAATAGCTCCAACACAATCTTTAAAAAATGGCATATATCTTTCATCATTTTTTATGTGTAAAGGAATAGCATGAAACTGAGGATCAGTAGGATCTATGATGTCCATGGACAGATTAGTCAGAGCACGAAGTCCAATCATGAATAACCGACTTATAGTCTCCGTAGAATGTTGAAATCGTTCACTTGCTTTCCTGAATGTTTCATTGTGACCCAAAATATATACTGTGATTGCCAATATATCACTAGCTTGATTTCTTTGTGTACCCTTTAACCAGTGAGTATGTTCTAACAGTGCTAGCAAATCAAAAAAAAATACACTTTGTCATTCGAAACATGTTGTGAAACCTCACAGGATGTCCCAAAAATAATTCACGTATCCATTTGTGCCCGGTCTGAGAGGATGTCATGCAAGGGGTTTTATCAGAAAATAAAGAGGCATACTCAGTGATCACACATACACTAGATGCCACGAGGTTGACAAAGTGAGCACATTCCTGCTGACGAGTTTCATAATTATTTAATACAAATTCTTCATCATCATTTATGTTTAGATCATCATCATGATTCCCTGTTGCCATTATAGTAGCCTAACAATATGAAACAATAATCATTATCAATATTTCGAAATAACAGTATGTAACATAGAAATAACATAGAAGTTTCAAATTTCGAAGTAGCAAAATAGGAATAACATAGTGGGTCTTGAGCAAAATAGGAATAACATAGTGGGTCTTGAGCAAAATAGGAATAACATAGTGGGTCTTGAGCAAAATAGGAATAACATAGAAAAAGACATCATTTAAGTGAGTTCATGTAGTGGGTCTTGAGCCATTCCACCATCCTATCCTCTGGTATACTCAGGAATGTCACTCGATTCACCGGGGTTTGGAAATGGACTGTAGCAAAATGATAAATCCTTCTGTCCTCAAAGATCTCTGGCTGGGAGAAAAGAGAAGGCAACTCTCCAGACGAAGGCATCCATACATTATCCCCTGTAGCAACAACCAAGATGAACATTTTTTTCTAATTTTTCTTCAAGCTCCGGAGGTATACCAGCAGAACGGAATTTCTTTGCATTAGGGATCATCTAAAAAATTGAAATAATTGTTAGACATGGAAAATAGTAATTACAAAAACTAAAATGTAAAAAACACGCTAGTAACTAACCTCAATTCTTTCCTTCCACCAATCATCTGAAGCGTCTATCGTCCATTTAGTTGGGTTCCAACCAAGCCCTGTCTCGCCTCTTTAAATTCACGTCATAATTTCCAATCACGCTTCAATTGATCCCACGTGTTTTTCATTTGTGCACGAGTGTACTCTAAAGTGGTTCGCTCCTTAAAATTTTTCATCAAATTCACCCAACCCTCTTTATTGAAATGAGTGGTTGGTCTATTCCCTAAATCTATCTCTCGGATACAAAGATCGCAGAATATAAGAACATGGGTTGACTCCCAGTTGGCCGATATCCCACCATCTTTTGATATTACCATCTAAATTACCAAACATAAAAAACAATCCAAATAAAATTAACACAACATTATGAATGGATCCTAACATTTGCAACATTATGAATGGATCCTAACATTTGCAACATTTATAAAGTACATTTGCAACATTATGAATGGATCCAAACAACATTATAACATTCAAAACGGGTAATAACACAACGTTTGAATGGATCCAAAACATTCATAACAAGTAATAACCACAACATAAATAACAAGTAAAAAGCACAACATATGAATGGATCCATTACATTCTACTACATCGATTCCTATAATGCTTGAAAAAAATTAGAAATTTGAAGAAATTATAATGCCTGAAGAAATTTGAAAGACCCCAAATGGCCGCTGGGAAGAACTGGGAAGGGGAAGACAAACCTTGGAGATTCTTCGGCCGCAGAGAAGAACTGGGAGGAGGAAGAAGAGGAGGGGCCGCTGAGATGTTGTCGTCGAGAACTGATGAGGACGAGGAAGGGCCGCTAGCGGGAAGAACGGGGAGGAGGAAGATGAGGCGAGGCCGCTGAGAAGAAGGGGGAGATGTTGTCGTCGACGAGGACGGGCCGCTGAGAGGAACTGGAAGGTGAGAGGAGGAGGAAGGACCGCTCGAAGAGGAACTGGGAGATCGTCGCGCTAGGGCAGGGAATCGCGGCCGATTTCGCGATCCAGGAGTCGTGAAAAATAATCACGACTCCCGAATCGCGGTTTTTAGATCTATTTCGGCGGTGGTTGTTTCCACTGCAGGGCGTAACTTTTCTGTTTGGCGGGGCGGTTTAAGAAGCTGCGGCGTGCAGCTCTCAAAACGCCCCGCCAAACATAGCCTTATTATGGTTGAGAATCTTGAGATCTCAAGAAAGGTGGTATATAAGCATCAAATCCCCAAAATTCAGGCAGCAAATATGAAGGCATGACACGACGAATAAAATCTGCGGCACAGATAATTAAGCCGCACGCGACGGATTATTTAAAATTCACAACGAACGATGTGTAATTGTATGGAAAAATTTCCGAGCTCGATTTTTACAATTCGCGACTCCCCAGAAATTATGAGGCATTTGATGGGTTCTCCTAAAAATTGTCGAAATCAGACCAGCTTTTTCAAGATCATAAACTTGACCGGATCGCAAAAGTGGACTGACTCGACCATAACCCCTCGCCTCGGCTAGTGCAGCCCCAGCGGCAAAGAGCCCGCGCACGCACCCCTTCCGGGGTGCACAACCAAACGGGTGCGTGCGTGACTCGGGCGCGCGCTCACGCGAGCCTCTGGGCGGTGCGTGTTGGACATGTGTGTCACATCCCTTTGTTTGAGAATAACAAATCCCAAATTATATTTGATCTTGCTTGTCGTGTGTTTATAGTGTGCAGGAACTAAAGGTGTAATACTCCACAGGTAGAAAGCAGCTTGGAACCAACAAACTGAACTGGAGCACTACCGCCAGCGTTAGGGGTTAATGCAGGCGCTAACGCTACCGCCAGCGCTACCACTACCGCCTGGCGCTATCTAAAGTTCGTGCAAAGCGCCGCGCCACCGACGGTTTCTCAACCGCTCCACACGAGCGCTACCGCCAGCGCTATCTCAAGTTTGTGCACAACGCCACGCCGCCGACGGTTTCTCAACCGCTCCACACGAACGCTACCGCAGGCGCTATCTTCAAGTTCTATAAATTGATGGGCTCTCTCTCCTTTTGGTCAGAGCTTCCAGAGAGATTAATTGTGTCAAATTTCCAGAGCTGTTACTCTGCCGAAAGCTCATCTCTCACTCAAAGCCAAAGAAGATTTTTGGAGAAGGAAGGCCACACGCTGCATCCGAAGAATGATCGCTTCAACCTCGCTTGTGCTACAGCGATCCTTCATCCTCAACTTCAGAAATCTCATAGAGGGAGTTCTTGTTATTTGCTTTATTTCATTATTGTAATTTTGTAGTAGAATTCGCCTTGTGTTGGCGACTAGGTCCTTGCGCGGCTTAGGGGGTAATTCGCCGCGTGAGTTGGCGACTAGGTCTAGGAGATTAGATCTAGGGGGTGCTCGAGGCTATATCCGAGGAAGTATTGACTAGAGCGGCTTGAGGCCATATCCGGAAGGATTGGCTAAAGCCAACCGATTTGTGGGGATACAAGTCGGTATAGAAAAAGAAAATTTATTTTACTTTGTACGCCTCCGATTTCTAGCGATATTGAAATCAAATTTATGTAAACACCTATTTATATAATATAATCATGTCTCCATTTGTGTTTACTTGATTTCTTTCATTTGGCATAAACTATAAAATTGCAAATTACAATTGTTTCTTCCCTTAAGCTAAATTGCTATCTCGTTCTAATTTACTTTAAACAACTTAGTAAATCGTCTAAAATTTTAAAAAGAAAGTTATTCCCTTATTCACCCCCCCCCCCCCTCTAAGGGCGCCAATCGATCCAACAGTGCGTGCATGCTCGTACGCCCGCACGCCCGTAACCGGACTGTGCGGGCCATGCACCCGCAGGCCGCGCGCCCCCTCACGCGCGCGGGTCACTCGTGCACCGCAGCCGTGCAGGGCATGCGCGGGCATGCGCACAGACCACCTCCGCGCACGTGCTGCGTGCACAAGTTGTTTGTGTTGCCTCGTGCACGCGCCTCTTCCAGCACATCTCTGGCACCATCGCCATCGCCGCCGCCGCTGCGTCCACCACCTCGCTGACAAACCGGCCTGGGCTGCCTGGGGGGCGTGGTCCTTATTTTTCGAAAATTGGTGATACAGGTGATCAAAATCAATCACTCTTATTCGCACGTTTAGAATTCAGATGTGCTCAATTACCAGTGCCCCCCAGGAAAGCTATAAAAAGGTCATCAGACTTTTCATTTGATAGCACACATCCAAAGGGAGAAGGCAAAGCTCTGAAGTTTTTCGGCGAAAACTTGCCACCTTGACAGTTCTCATGCTCAGTTCTGACTGTCACTGCTCTCCTGCTCAGCTGGCTCTGAGTGCTCTCCTGCTCAGTTCTGACTCTAACAACTCTTTTGCTCAGCTTAGACTCTGGCAGCTCTCCTGCTCAGTTCTGGCTCTGATAACTCTCATGTTCATCTCTCTGCTCGCGGCAGCGCCTGCTCAGAGTCTGCTCAAGAGACCACTCTCGCGAGTGCCGCAAAAGACTTATGCACTTTTCTTTCTTTCCTCGAAATACTTGTAAAAGGAGTGGTGACCTATCACACTCCTGAGAGCTCAAACTATTGCAACTGTCTACAAACTAGTGGATTAGATCATCACCATGCTGACCCCGTGGTTTTTTCTTCTTAGGGACGGTCTTGTTGTTATGTTGTTGTTCTCTTTTTGACTGTTTATGTGTTTGACTCACTCTCGAGCTAAGGTAGTCTGATTCATCCGGTCTAAGAGAGCACTAAGCGACCCGCAATAAGGCCAATATTTTTTTTTAATTATTTACATAAAAATAACTTAAGAAATTTCAAACTAAAAAAATATTTAAAAGATGAAATTAATGGCATTTTACTATGGATGTGTTTGGTGCGGCATTTTTAATCCTGTTAGTTTGGGCAAAAACGTCACCGTCATAAAATATTTGTTTGACATGATGACGGTCAGGACCGTCCCTAAGAAGAAAAAAAACTAATTTTAAACAAAAAAGTGAACAACGATTCATAACCACCGCATTATTATTCATCGTTGTGTCAAACGGATCATATGTCCCGCAAAATAGATAAATATGATATTTCCCTTTTTGTTCGGGCCGAATATGCCGTTGCTTTGACTTTTCTTTAGGTTATTGTTATAACTCTAGCGTACAATTTGGCAACTAGAGGACTTGGTCTTCACTTCTTTGTACCATACACTTCCTCTTATTTAAGCTAAATACTTGACTTATATATATACACACACACGAGCAGCTTTGCACGCTCGCTGACTCTTAGCGGGCTGCGCCCGCATTCGACAATGCCCGGCTGTCAACGGGGGGCTTCGCCCGCAACATATATATATGAGTACTCAAAATGATCGTAAATAAATATACAATCAATATTTTATAATTATTTTTTTTAAAAACATTTATATTTTAACAAAAAATCATTTTAAAGTAAGACATTATATTTCAAAATTAATTTTTGTGGGCATAATGATAACCTATCATAGTAGGTCTATGAGGTCTATTAAAAACTTTATTTTTATTATAAGGATATGATGTAATTACACAAATAGTTATTACATTTTATGAATTTTCATTTTTTATGATATATGTTAAGTCATTGGAGTAAAAGAATGTGGATATATTTGGCAATTTTGAATGTTGCACCAAAAACAACTTATATTTAGTAGTTAAAGATATATATATATATTTTTTAAAAATGAATTTATTGTATAATATAAGACATATAATCTATCCGCTAGCATCTGTCCAATTATTTTAAGCACATGGACGAGAATAATAATCTCAATTATGTTCAAATACGCAAATGTTGATTTTTTTATAGCATCCCCTCACCCTCAAGACGACCGAGAAACTAAGAACTCTTCTTTCATCTTACCACTAATTTATTTATCTTCTTAGAATGTATAATATTTCTTATGATATTTTGCATAACACAAACAAGCTCGTTTGGAATATTAAAAAAAGGGATATTATACATAAAAAGGGGGAAAATAAATTAAAAATATATATCACTAGACTAAAAATAAGGGATATTATACATTAAAAAAAAATAGGCGATTAATTTTCACGAACTACATTTATCTATTCACAAACTAACTTTTCCCCCACTTTATTTGAGTTTATAATTCATTTTAGATTCTTGAAATCTCTATTTGCAAACCATCCTCATCTCATGCCCTAACGCCTTGAATTGTTTCCTCTTCCAACCACAACCCCATCCTGCCCATATTAGTTCTGACACACAGGTGTATAACTTCGGATCCGGACCTAAACCCTAACAGCTCCGACTCGCCTGTGAAGAAGTGATTATCCACTAGCAACTCCTCATTTTGTTCGCATGAGGAGTTGCATGTCTGACGACTCCATTCTTAGCTCAACGATGGCATTTCAACCTTGCCCGACGACGTCCCTCTCTTCTTTGGCGACCTTTTGAGCTGAGCTCGACCACTCCATTTCGAGCTCAATGACTTGATTCTAAGCCTCGGAAAGACATTTTCTGTCGAGCTAGATGCAACATTTCTCTTGCTGCCACTACTAGAAATTTGATTTTTAACTACATATTTTTTTGCCAGGTTCAAAAATCGTGGTTAATACACTAGTATTAGCCACAGTTGCATAAACCGTTGATAATAGTTATATTTTACCCAGGGCTCAAAAAATTACTATTAGCCGTGGTTTTAAGTCGTGGCTAATAGTCAAATTATTTGACACGGCCTAGTCTATTTTAGCGTTATGGAAAACTTTTTGCCAGGGCCCAAAACCGTGGCAAAAGGTCAAGGTATTAGCCACGACATTATTTTGTGTGGCTAATACTATTTGCCACGGCCAATCCGTGGCTAAAAATCTTTCTCAACGCGACCTTTAACCACGAATTTTTCCCGTGGCTAGCCGTGGCAAAATTTCTTTAGCCACGATTTTGGACTTTTTGCTAGGGCAATTTGTCCTGGCCAAAACTCTGTTTTGTTGTAGTGTACCCTCTGAGTCGAGTCTGACAACTCCATTCTGCCTATTTCCGGTGGTAAGTATTCATTTTATACTCTTGTTTTCTCAACTTGAACCGTATAATCATTTTTATCATGACTGAACTACATAATTCAACTATGGTATAAGAAACCACTCTATAAATATTTGATACACTCCCCATTGCACGTTTTTAGCTTGTATTGGGTATTTGATTATGTTAGGGTTCATATCAGTCCTCTTGCAGGAATTGTCGGAATCCTTGCCGGCATTTGATTTCGCGTTTGTCTTCGTGTTGTTAGGTATGCCCAAAACATTTCTTTACTTGGGTATTTCATCTTGTTTGGTGAATTTTCTTCAAGTTTTATGCCTCATTTTAGTTTCATCATATATGTGAATTTCATAGATATCGTCATGGGAAGATGTCAATCCTAATACTGCATCTTTTTCACGTGCATATGGTAATTATCTAATCTTTTCCCCTAAATCTCGGTGGTATTCCAATGATAAATGCATTTTGACGAGTTATACTATGTTTTGTTTATAGATATGACAACACATTTTAGACAAAAATAATGTTTACATCAATGAATGAATTAATTGTGTGGGCACATAATGTCATTATGTCTTTTAGCTTTATTATCACGATACAAAGCTCCGAAAAAATAACTATTTGATAGCACCCCCATGTTATCCTTGGTTGTGATATATCCGAATTTGCCCGTAAGAGTTAAAATAAAAAAAGATGGGTTAAATAGAATATGAGGAAACAATCACTAAGAAATATGAATGTCCTTATTCCGTTAAGGAATATAAGGAGGTTAATGTAGATGAATGATGAGCAAATGTGTTATGCGACATTCATAACCATTAAATTGTCCATTTAGAGACACATCTATACGCTGGGAGGTTGGATGAAAATTAAGATAAATTAATCAAAGTTATATATTCATCAAGACATATATAAGCCTAGAGAAATATTATCAGCACTAAAAAATGAAATCTGAAAAAATATTACTACAATGAGAACTATTTACAATCAAAGAGTGTTACTACATAAAAAGGATTTGAAATGTTTGAGTCAAACACAATTTTTATATAATTGTATTACGCAGGTAGAGTATGTTAGTTTTAACATGATTAAAGAGGTGAGTAAAGAGTTAGAGAACTTATTATTCGAACATCCTACCTTTATCCAATTGAGTTTTATATTCTCATATGTTTTTCAACTGAATTGCACCTACAAAATTAATCGGCATCTTATGCTTTACTGTCAATTGTTTTGGGACTGCATCTACAAATTAGTATTTTTTCCGTCATTTACATTTATGTTAGATGAGTTGGAAAACAGTTATATTTGGGCTCTTGAATGTTTTAAATCAATATTGGATCAGGTTCTATGCCCACTGTCTTTATTATAGTTGGAGAATTAGCTATTATGAATGTTATTAAAGTTGTTTTTTCTCGTTCAAAAAATATTTTATATCAAGTTTAGATACATAGAAATATTCTAGTGCATTGAAAAAAAATATTTCAATAAGAGTAAAGAGAGATTTTTTTGGTGTATGAGAGAGTCTAATAGAGTTATTACAATGCTAACAATATATGCATAAAAAATGAAGTCTTTACATATGTTGCCACCACATGGATTGATCCGCACAATAAGTACCTTGTATTTCCATGAGTGGACATATTTCTACAATTAGAAAAACCTACCAATCGAGTAGAGAGTGAGCATAGTCTGTGAAGAAAATTCTTCATGTTTTCAATTGAGAACTTAACAACCATTTGATCAACTTTTGACCAAATGATACACTAGCAACACACAAGAATAAAGAGATAAATTGTTCAAAGTACTATCCAGATCAGCACTTTATATACAAGATCGTTGTACATAGCTCTGGTAGGTAGCATTTTGTTGCCTACATTGAGGTTTATTAAAGAAGAGGAGACCGTGTAAAATCAGCGAACTATACTCGTGTCAAAAAATGCACACATAAGGTAAGATATTAGATGAGCTTGTCATGTGCTCAAGAATTGGTACCATATATTACCCAGTCTTCATCATTCCCATTCTGCATGGTTCACAAATATTGGAGGAAGTTGTTATTGGAAGAAGATAATAACATTGTTAATCAGGATGACATTACTACTGAATTTGAAGGCATAAGCCATCGATTCAATGCTATAGTTCAACACAAAAGGAAAAAAATAAAAAGGAAGGTTCGATAAATTATGGATTCAATCTCATCTCAAACAGTTGAGCCAAAAAATACCACTAAAGTTGGAGGGGATATTAAGAGAATTTACCCAAAACTAAGTAAGTTGAGGACCCTAGGTCAACTAAAAGAAATTCTTTAAACTTTGAATATGTTTTGATGAATGAGAGTGAGAAGGCAGTGCAAAGTAAGAAGATTTTTTTTTAAAAAAAAAAGAAAAAATGGATATTACTCATTACAGAAACTAACACTTACTATCAAGCTATAAATATGGGGGAAAATTGAGCGCAAGTGAGATTGAACCTCACTAGGGAACTACAGATTAAGGAGAACATGTACAAGAATATTTTTGGCATCTCATTACACAAATATTTAGTGACATCCCTTAATTGTCTTCAAATACTAGCACCAGAATACAAATAGATGTCAATGCCAGATATGAGGCTTGCAGTGACATCTTTGTTGCAACAAAGCATGAATGCAGTTGTCTGCAATCCAAACTCACTTTTCTTTCCTTAAATTATGGACCATTTGATAGCCCAATGAGCTTCATAGATGGTAATCATTTTGCACAGCTGATGCTACGTGAGAGGTCCATTACCACACATTATCTCATCTTGGAGAAGACATCTTGATCTTATTGTCGAGTCATGAGAAAATATATACATTTCAAGATTAGATAACTCTCGGTTGCAAGAGAATACACAAAGTTAGAGTCAATTTAGACAAATACTAATTTTTAGGCATGTTAATGTTCATGATTAAAATTTCTTCGCTATTTCACAGCTTATTGAGATGACTACAAAAACAAACAAATATAGTTTTGAAATACATCAACAAATAAGTAAGATCTCAATTCCTTACTTGCACTTATTTTGTTAATATGAAGTACTAAACTTTCCTTTTGTAGCATTGCTGACATATTTTCTTAATATGACCTACTTATAAATATTTTTATTTATTTATTTTTATATTTATCTGCGAATAACAAAATGTTTATGAATAACAAAAATTGCTATCTTTCTATCTGCGAATAACAATCTCAAAACATATCTTCACGGTACAAAATTATATGCCAGTTTATTTAATTACTTATTTTTACCCAAATTCTGCACACCAAAGGCGACGAAGCTTCACGCGGCGGGACTGTCCCAGCTGATCATTCCGTTGACTTATCTCCGTATGAAGCTCTCTCTCCCCCCAACTCTAATCTGCGGGGACTGCTTCTTCCCAAGTTTCTGCTCTTCAACACTACCCCAACTCATGGATAGCAGGCGATAGATCTGAGAACTCGTGCTCTGTTTTCTTCTAAGATAGCAAAGATTGAATCTTTTGAGCGAATTAACGAAAATGGAGAGCGGTCTGAGGATGGCTAGCATCCGAGGGAGCATGCGGAGCGTCAGCCGGAGTAACTCCTCATGGAGAACCCGGAGTACCACCTTGGGCAAATCTATCCGGGAGGAAGACGATGAGGAGGCCCTGCGATGGGCGGCGCTTGAGAAGCTCCCCACCTACGACCGGATTCGGAGGGGGATTATTACAGGAGCCGGCGGCGCTTCCCAGGAGGTGGATGTTCAGGGGCTTGGCATACAGGAGCGGAAGAACTTGCTTGAGAAGCTGGTCAGGACCGCTGAGGAAGACAATGAGAAATTTCTTCTCAAACTCAGGGACAGAATGGAACGGTGAGTGCCACAATGGTAAAAATATGTTGTTACAGCTTGAAGATTTACAGACCGCTATCGCTTACACTTGTTTTCTTCAGTGTTGGAATCGATAACCCCATGATTGAGGTCAGGTTCGATCATCTTAACATAGACGCAGATGCATATGTGGGGAACAGAGGGATTCCTACTATCGTCAATTTTTTTGTGAACAAGATCATGGTAAATGAACAATCTTTTACCATTTCTGAACATTTTCACATAGATTTCTATCATGGAACTCTTATGATTAACTAGTTCTTGATTTGCTTCTACAATTTTTTTTAATCTCAGGGAGTACTGAGTGCTCTGCATATTGTGCCAAGTGGTAAGAGGCCAATTTCTATTTTGAGTGATATCAGTGGGATTGTGAGGCCTTGCAGGTATGAATATAATTTTAAAAGTCTGATTTTAGGAATGAGAATGGTTTTCTCTTGTTCAGTAACATCTGATTAGAATTTCTGTCATGCAGAATGACTTTACTTTTAGGACCTCCAGGGTCTGGGAAGACTACCCTTCTATTGGCTTTGGCTGGAAAGCTTGATTCAACTCTGAAGGTACTTGATGAAACTTTTCTTTCTAAAAGTCTTTAAAGTTATATTGTAAAAGAAATCTGTAGTTAGGATGCCGGGCCAGCTTGGTTACCATGTACGCTCAGATTCAATCGATTTGATCAACACGTAAACTCTGGTGGATGATTTCAACGGCTAGATAAGTCAATCTAGAAGTCGTGGGTAAGTTTCGTATGGAAGAGGAGACGCCTTTGAAGCTGAGGATTGATATCTAGATCTTCCAAGAAGACCTCGACATTGAGAAATTCATAGATTGGTTGTTGGAGTTTAATAATTTTTTTGATTATATGAAGATTTCCACTTATTGGAGGATGAAGTTAGTGGCATGTAGATTAAAAACAGGAGCAACAACTTTATGGGATAGATTGCAGAAGATCGATGGAGAGACGGGAAGGGATGTTTAACTACATGGAGGAAGATGTATAAGAAGTTAAAGGCACATTTCCTACCCCACGATTATGATTAACACCTTTTTCATCAATCCCAATGATGTGCATAAGGCCCTAGCAGTATCATGAAATATGCTATGAAGTTTATGTATCTTGCCGTGCGAAAGAACCTCAATGTGACCATCTATGTAGCACGGGGATGGACGGAAATGGGATGCGGGATACGATACGAAACGGATAGAGGAAAAGTGATTTTTCAAAAAATAAGGATACGAGAAACATTTTTAAATTATTTTAATATAAGTATTAATTAATATAAAAATAAGCCAACTAACAAATATCTTGAATTGTAACGAAAAGAATTTAATAAGACTACAACATAGACCATACATATGCTAAGTTCTAAATAATGTATTATGCATTGATTGACCATGTTTAGAGATAGTATACAAGACAATTATAATGTGTTATGCAATGCAATTGACCTATTTGCAACTGAAATCAAACCAATACTAGATGCATTGATTGACCATGTGGAGACATTTTGTACGGGGATAACATGATAAAGTTGCATTGGATGGATTGAAACTTAGGTATCATGCCTTGGCATGCCGAAATACTCATCTAAAGTTGTAGATCATTAAAATATAACTTTGGGGCGCTTTAAACAAACATACGCTATAAGTTAAGCTCTATGGAAGCTTGGCATAACCTAAGCCAATGCCAAGAATAACAATTATACAAATATACCATGAAGTTACAGTAATAGACAGTTTCTAAAAAAAGTAAGATATTGGAAATGACAATGATCAAAACCTGGAAGAAGAAGAAAAGGAAGAAGAAGAAGAGGAAGAAGAAGAAGATGAAGAAGAAGGAGAAGAGGAAAAAGAAGAGGAAGAAGAAGAAGAGGAAGAAGAAGAGGAACAAGAAGAAGAGGAGGCGTAGGAGGAGGAAGAAGAAGAGGAGGAAGAGCATACGAGCAGGGCAGGATCGAGAGCTGGGAGCGGGATCTGGATCGGCAGTGGAGCAGCAGCAAGCCAGCAAGAGAGGGAAGAGCTTCGATGGGCGTGATGCCGGAGAGCTTCGACGCAGAAACCTCTCCTCTCGATAGTGGCGTGATGCGGGAGAACGTTGGGCGCACGATGAATCGTGTCAACCTAATGCTAAGTCGTGAAATGAATAAGCAGCGGGACTTTTACCGCACGGGAATCGCGTATCCCACAAGCGGGATACGCGATTCCGAATTAAAAATGTTTTTTTTATTTAAAAATGCATTTCCTAGAGTTTCGGAAATGCATTTCCGGTCGTTTCCCGTATCCGATATGCGTTCGAGCCGATACGCAGAGCATTTTTAAATATCCGTGCTTCTGGGACAACACGTATCTCGCTACATGGATGTGTGTGTAAGAAGCATGTGTATGCGTCTATTCACCCTGCCAATCCTTATACCGAACCTATATTTGGTAAGTATTTCAAGTGCAATCCAATGGGCATTGCTTTACCAAATACCCATGCAGGATAGATGCGGTGTATCTATATCATGAGGCATGGGCCTGCAACCAATGTGTGACTATATATGCAATCCGGGTGATTCTGAGGAGGAAGTCACTCTTGGGGCAGCGCATAAGATCATGACAGTACCCAAGGTTGACAGTTGAACGCAACAAGATAAACTTTTAAGAACCATATTCATGTGTTGGTGACGTTCTATAGACGGTCCATGAGTGACTTCAGTGCCTTCATGATTTTTATCCTTGAATGTGTGAAGATAATAGAACAAAGACGTGGAGAGTTTTGTGTTAATTAAGGAATAGCTTTGTTCTGATCCGGTCCTCTTCCTTCTTTACTTTAACAAGCTTTGTGATGTCTAGTGCAATGCTACTTTGTTTATAAAGCCAAATTCAACCCCAATGAATCATGTTCATTGGGGTTGTTGGCTATCATGCATTGCCTTTGTGACGTTGCGGCCATTAACTCCATATTTTTGGACGGATTTTGCTAAAAGAATCAAAATTTGGCTGGACCTGTGGCACATGTAGTGGGACCCATTCCACGAACAAGACAATTTTTTTGGTGTTGAAAACGAGCAGATTGAAGAAATTTTCTACTAGCTAAATTGTTTTTTTTTTTGTATATATGAAACAAAAGAAACTAAATGAGTTTCACAACTTTCATCAGGTTTCAGGCGAGGTAACCTACAACGGGCATCATATGAATGAATTTGTCCCTCAAAGGACCTCAGCTTATATTAGCCAGCATGACACGCACATCGGAGAAATGACTGTGAGAGAAACCTTGTCTTTCTCTTCGAGATGCCAAGGAGTTGGAACTCGTTATGGTACACCAGCAAGAAATGTTCAGTTAATTGAATTTCTTGTGACATTTGAGGAACTTTGAACTCATTATATTGCCCCAATTATTTGTAGATATGCTGACAGAGCTATCAAGAAGGGAGAAGGAAGCAAACATCAAGCCAGATGCCGAAATAGATTTCTACATGAAGGTCGGTATGAAGAAATTTGATTCATTTTTCGGTCCTTGAACGAGTAATCATAAACCTAAAAAAGTTTAATGACATATTGCTTCTATTGTTTGCACTTCAACAGGCCATATCACTGGAAGGACAGGAGAATGTGATTACTGATTACATTCTTAAGGTGATTCTAGAAGCACAAATCCAGTTAGGTCTTCTGTTATAAAAAGCAGCACTTTATTTGTTTTGTTATTCCTTCTATAGATTTTAGGACTGGAGGTTTGCGCCGATACCATGGTTGGAGATTCAATGATAAGAGGGATTTCAGGTGGACAAAAGAAGCGTGTGACGACTGGTAAGTTAGCATGGTGTCTTGTGCCACTGCACACATAAAATAGACGAAAAAGAAGCAACTCTTACTAAGCAACTATTTAATACATAGACTCTTGGGCTCTGTTTGGGATAGCGGCGCCAGTGGCGCCGATAGGAAATGGAGCCCTAGTGAGAAATGAAGTTCAAAATAGAGTTTTTAGCTTTTCCCACTGCAGCTCTAAAATGGAGGTTAAAGTTTTTTTATTTCACCTTTGAGGTGAATCAAGAACATCGCCGAAGCAAATATGGAGTACCAAACAGAGTCTTAGTTTAACGGTATACTTACTTGCCGATGTATACGAAATCCTGTGCAGGTGAAATGCTTGTTGGACCAGCGAGAGCGCTTTTCATGGATGAAATCTCGACAGGGCTCGATAGTTCCACCACATACCAGATAGTGAATTCCTTGAGACAATCCGTTCACATCCTAGGAGGGACAGCAGTCATCGCGCTGCTCCAACCTGCTCCCGAAACCTATGAACTCTTTGATGATATCGTACTTCTCTCTGAGGGACAGATCGTGTACCAGGGGCCAAGAGAATATGTTCTTGAGTTCTTCGACTTAATGGGGTTCAGGTGTCCGGAGAGGAAAGGAGTCGCAGACTTCCTGCAGGAAGTAAGTCGCGGAAACTCGATCAATTTCATGTTCTTATATCAACAGAATGGTTAGGTCCTCAGTTCTCTTCTTTCTGTGTCAACAGGTGACTTCAAGAAAAGATCAACGTCAGTATTGGTCGAGCAAAGATGAACCATACTCGTATGTTTCTGTCAATGAATTTTCTAGCGCCTTCCGGGCCTTCCATGTCGGCCTCAAACTTGGGGTAGAACTCGGAGTTCCTTTTGATAGAAGCAGGAACCACCCAGCAGCACTGACAACTTCGAAATATGGAATCAGCAAAATTGAGCTTCTCAAAGTCTGCACATCGAGAGAATGGCTGCTGATGAAGAGAAATTCGTTCGTCTACATATTTAAAGTAGTCCAAGTGAGTAGAGAAACCCGAAAAAACCTTAGTCAACAACCTTCGAAGTTGTACATTTGTGAACTAATCATGCTTCGTTTCTGCGCCTTTTACGTCTGCAGCTCATCCTTCTCGGTTTAATTTCAATGACCGTCTTCCTGCGCACGAAGATGCATCATCGCGATATAGAGGATGGAGTCATCTACTTGGGCGCGATGTTTCTTGGCCTCGTAACTCATCTGTTCAACGGATTTGCTGAACTCGCGATGAGCATTGCGAAACTTCCCATATTCTACAAGCAAAGAGACCTACTTTTCTACCCCTCATGGGCCTATGCAGTTCCTACATGGATTCTCAAGATACCAATCTCATTTCTGGAGTGTGCTGTCTGGATTGGATTGACTTACTATGTCATTGGTTTTGATCCAAATATCAACAGGTTAGAATAATGAAGATGGCATCACAAAAACAGTTATATTTTATGTATGTTTTTTGCTTCTTTTGTGTTAGATTCTCGGTATTAAACACTACTTTTTTGCAGGTTCTTCAAGCATTATCTGCTGCTTGTTCTAATTAGTCAGATGGCGTCGGGGCTTTTTCGGCTCCTTGCAGCTCTCGGAAGGGAAATGGTTGTGGCTGATACCTTTGGGTCTTTTGCACAAATCGTGCTTTTGATACTAGGTGGATTTGTTATTGCACGAGGTGTGGGAATTTTCACCAACTAATTATTATACTCTTGTGACTGCAGCGGCGACTTTTTAACTGTCGGTCTCTTCTTGCAGGGAAAATCAAGAAATGGTGGATATGGGGTTACTGGTCCTCTCCTTTGATGTATGCGCAGAATGCGATCGCGGTGAACGAATTTCTTGGTCATAGTTGGAATAAGGTAAAAATATCTTCTAAATCATAGGTTAGTTTTTCTCACTACCCTTCTTATAACTATTGTGAAAGAAATTTCTTTGTTAAACAGCCTGTCCCTGGGTCGAATAATACTCTAGGAGTTGAGATATTGAATCTTCGCGGGATCTTTGTCGATCCTAACTGGTATTGGATAGGTGTGGGGGCCCTTATAGGCTACATCTTCCTGTTCAACGCCCTCTTCGTCTTCTTTCTCGATTTGCTTGATCGTAAGGATCGAAACATAACTGCATAGAATTCATCTTTCAAAATTTTTGGATTTCTGGTGCTAAGTTGATTGAATCCTGCAGCACTTGGGAAAGGGCAGGCAACCATTTCTGAAGAGACACTGAGAGAGAAACAAGCTAATAGAACAGGTGCAAGCCTTGAAGTGACTTCAAAAGATCAATTGTTGACATCAAGGCTTGATTCTTCCAAATATACAGGCGAAGGTAAAGAACTTAGTCTAAATAGTATATTCATCAATGATAAACAAGAAAAGTTTGTTCACATCTCCTGAAAACATTTTAACTGCTCACAGAAAATGTTCGAAAAGAGATCAAAAAACGCGGAATGGTGCTCCCATTTTCTCCACTTGCGATTACCTTTGACAACGTTCAGTACTCCGTCGACATGCCCCAGGTACTCTAACTGCCGCATGTACGTAATACTTTCTACACAGAAACGAAGTGCTAAAAATCCTTCCATACATTCTTTGCAGGAAATGAAAGAAAAAGGAATAGCGGATGACCGTTTGGTCCTATTGAAAGGTGTTAGTGGGGCATTCAGACCAGGAGTTCTCACTGCTTTGATGGGTGTAAGTGGGGCGGGGAAGACGACTCTAATGGATGTTCTAGCTGGAAGAAAAACTGGCGGCTACATAGATGGCGACATTTGTATATCTGGATACCCGAAGAACCAGGCGACATTTGCTAGGATTTCGGGATACTGCGAGCAGAATGACATCCACTCTCCGCACGTAACGGTTTATGAATCTCTCCTTTACTCAGCATGGCTGCGTCTATCACCCGATGTTAATGCTGTGGCGAGAAAGGTTAATCGATTAAATTAGCATTCATCTCGTATGTTTTCTTTGGCTCGGAACGTACTAACTTGAAGAAGTAAATTACTTCAGACATTCATTGAGGAGGTCATGGAACTCGTGGAGCTGAAAGTACTGAGCGGTGCGCTGGTAGGGTTACCCGGTGTGAACGGTTTATCGACTGAACAGAGAAAGAGGCTGACGATTGCGGTAGAGCTTGTGGCCAACCCTTCTATAATATTTATGGATGAGCCAACCTCTGGGCTTGATGCTAGGGCTGCGGCCATTGTGATGAGGACAGTGAGGAACACTGTGGACACCGGTAGGACCGTGGTGTGCACCATTCATCAGCCGAGTATTGATATCTTTGAAGCTTTTGATGAAGTAAGTTGCTTACAAATTTTGAGCAAATCATTTGTGTTTTACTTGTATTCTATACTGAGATACCTTTACTCTGTTCAACTGTAGCTTTTCTTAATGAAACGAGGAGGAGAAGAGATCTATGTTGGTCCATTGGGCCGCAATTCGTCACAGCTGATCGAGTACTTTGAGGTCAGTATCAGCTCAACGGAGTGGAGAACTCTTGTCATTGTCAGATGTTAGGAATAATTATGAAAAACTCCTCCCCTCTTATGTTTCCAAATTATGAAAACCTCCCCTGTAAGTTTACATTATAAGCATACATGTACTAAAAAACCCCGGTAAGACATGCTTGTTAACAATGTAACCTTAGTTGAGAGGTTTTTGGTAATTTTGAAAGATAGAAGGGAGGCCCCTGTAATTATGCAAAGATGGAGAGGTCTCTATAATTACGCAAAATTAGGGGGATGTAAATGACTTGTATAACATTACAACTTTTATCATATTCTTCAGGATGTGGAAGGAGTGAGGAGGATTAGAGATGGCTACAATCCAGCCACATGGATGTTGGAGGTTACAACTCAGGCACAAGAGGAGACTCTAGGTGTTAATTTCACCGAATACTACAAGAACTCAGATCTCTACAAGTAAGCTCATCTGGAGGACACACCCACATACTTGACCTGAAAATTAACAAGTTGACAAATTTTGTCTTACATTTGAATTCTACTCATTGCAGAAGAAACAAAGCTTTGATCAGCGAACTAAGTGTTCCTCCTCCCGGCTCAACGGACATTTTCTTTCGAACCAAGTACTCACAGTCCTTCTTGACTCAGTGCAATGCTTGCCTATGGAAGCAGCACAAGTCATATTGGCGCAATCCGTCTTACACGGCAACACGAATCTTTTTCACCACTATCATTGCTTTAATATTCGGAACTATTTTCTGGAAACTCGGAAAGAATGTGTAAGTTTTAGATGACATTCTTCATCCTCACTCAACACTTTTACATTTGAGGCGCAAAATTAAGCTGCACGAATCAATCCTGCAGGAGCACACAGCAAGACCTGTTCAACTCTTTGGGCTCGATGTATGCGGCTGTGCTGTTCATAGGAATACAGAATGGGCAAACTGTGCAGCCAATCGTCGATGTAGAAAGAACAGTTTTTTACAGGGAGAAGGCTGCGGGAATGTATTCTGCGCTTCCTTATGCACTCGCTCAGGTCCTCATTGAGATCCCGCACATTTTCCTTCAGACGGTCATATACGGACTCATTGTCTACAGCTGCATCTCCTTCGACTGGACCGTAGTGAAGTTTCTTTGGTATTTGTTCTTCATGTTCATGACCTTCATGTACTTCACATTCTATGGCATGATGGCAGTTGCCATGACACCAAACAGCGACATTGCTGCCATTGTCTCCACCGCATTTTATGCAATATGGAATATTTTCGCTGGCTACCTAATCCCTCGACCTGTAAGTGTACTTCACAACAAAAATATCTTAGGGTCTGTTCGTTTGGACGGAATTAGGGCCCTGAATTAGAATTGGAAGTCCATTTTCATGACCTCCTATTCTATTCCTGAAGTTCCTATTCCTTTTCAAAAATAAGCGCGCTAATGTTGTTTCTGGTGCCTTGCAGAGGATTCCTGTGTGGTGGAGATGGTACTCCTGGGCTTGCCCGGTGGCATGGACCTTGTACGGGCTGGTTATTTCGCAGTTCGGCGATTATGAGACAACGATCGAAACTGGCGAAACCGTGCGTGAATTCCTGAAGAGATATTTCGGATTCAGGCACGACTTCTTGGGACCAGTAGCTGCTGCCATGGTCGGGTTCACTGTGCTGTTCGCATTTGTCTTTGCGTTCTCCATCAAATTTTTCAACTTCCAACGAAGATAAGAGAATGCCGCTGATCCTTCACCGCTTGGACATTTATACATTTAACTTCATAATTGGTGTGTAGATAACTTCTTTATAGGGTAGGGCTTTTGTAAAACCTCTCTTCTTCTCTTCCCTTTTGGCTGCAGTCTGAGTGAGTGTTCCTGGTTTTTCTCAAATACGTTCAAAGAATTGTGATCAGCATATGTCGAACTTACGTTGTATTAATCCATGCATCATTAATATTCACATTCGAATGCATTGAAGTATATTTTATTTTTTTCTTATGGTATGAGGTTCTAATATAGCAGACTGCAGAGGAGCAGAATCATATGTTGAACAGTTTTTCACATTGAAAACATTCAAGCGTGAATTGAATGGTTGGATTGTTGCGAAAATAAGAGAACAATAAAGAACGAAACTTAAATAAACGATCCGACACTAATTTATACGGTTCATCCCAAGATTGGCTACGTCCATGGGCAGCAGCAGTCAGATTTTCACTATTCAGAAAAGGTGATTATAAAAGGGTGGAAGAATTTCAGAATTTGGAATATAGAATATAGACACAATACATAAAACAGAATGCCCAAATTGCCACTCAGAAGGCAGCTACCAGGAGTTTATATAGCACTCAGTACAAATTGACACCCCTTGACACACGCCCGTGTGCCTTGGGCGTGTGTCCCAATCGACGCGTCTTTTTACGACAACAGTCTAACAACTGCCATGAAACCGTCAGAACGGCACACGCCCCCGGACCCCGCCTTTGGATTAGAATTCGAGGCATATAATTAACATGGATTTAGCTGGTGCCGGTCGAAGGGCCATTTTGTCGAACATTAAGGCTTCGCTTGGCGCGGCTTATTTGCTCCGGTGAGTTTGGTCAAAAACGCAATTATCATAGAATGTATGTTTGGCGTGACAAAGGTCATGACCGCTGGTCCGCTGCCAAGAAAATAAACTAGTTTTGAGCATAAAATGCATGAATTTTTTTAGATGAGGTTGGGTGTTCACGAAAGATGGTTCATGACCACCACGTTCACGACCGTCACCACTGCGCCAAACGAAGCCTAAATGTGCAGATAGTTGAATTACCATGCGCAAGTATCGCTAGGGGCAGATTCATAACACTAGATGGTATAGGTGCCTATAAATAAATTGACATTGGCTTCATTTGGCGGGGTGGCGGCGGTCGTGAACGCGGTGGTCATGAACCCCCACCTCACCTAAAAAAATTTATGCATTTTATGCTCAAAACTAGTTTATTTTCTTGGTAGTGGTACTAACCTTTGTCTTGCCAAACGAAACCATTAATGGAGAATCCAGGTGCCTAAAATATCGAAAGATTTTATCTTTGATATTATATTTAAAAAAATGTAAAACTATTAGATCATCTGAATTTTTTTAAAACTACTCTGTAATTTGGAAAACCATCAAAATAATATTACAGAAAAAATATAGAACAATTAGTATCGCAGAAATAATCTTACAAACAAAATAAGTTAAGTTGTAATATTTGACTAAAATGGGAAACTCAAATGTTACACCAAATAGAGGAAATTTAAATTTAAACTTAAATTATTTCTAACATTTGAGTTTCCCATTTTAGTCAAATATTAAAACTTAAATTATTTTGTTGTAACATTTGGGCTTTTTTTATGCCGGGCCATGCTTAAACCGGGCCCAGGCCCTTGCAATATTAGGGGGCCTGCTAAGCCCACAAAATCGGGCCCAAGCAGCAGCTAGTTGCCAAAACGCAGCTAGCTGCTGTCGTGGCAACAAATCTGCTGGGCGGCCACGCCTAGCATTAAATGTTGGGCATGGCCGCCCAACATTTAATAAATGTTGGGCAAAATTGCCCAGCATTTATTAAATGTTGTGCAAAATTTAAACGGGCCAATTGTCTGGGCGGGCCCGGGCACCAGGAAAGGCCCTGCCCTAATAAGGGGGCATGTTGAGCCCCCTTAAGCCTGGCATGGGTCTGGCCCGGGCCTATCTGGGCCCAGGCTTAATCGGGCTCAGACCTGGGCAAACTCGGGCCGGGCAACCGACCCTGTGCCAATTGTGCACGCCTAATAGCAGCGGTGGACGCAAGTGGTACCTGTTATAAATTCATGGAGTAAAATGTCTCTACATTGAATTTTGTGTAACCGAAAAAATCGAATAAATGCAGCGACTAATATGAAACTTCTAGGATCGTTTTAACTAAATACTATCAATCTCTAAAAGGAGTTATGCAGAAATTATTTTTGTAGCTTAAGAACACATAACGAAGCGAACTTGAATAAACAGAAGTGCGGAAATATAATTTATACTGTTCTTAGAATCCTGCTCGTGCTTCATCATGGAGGGTATCCCCAAAATCTTTGATGTGTTTTTCCTTACGGACTCCACGGCACTAGCGGATCCCGTTAGCATGCAAAACTATCATAATATCTAAACTCAACGACAAAACAAAGTCAGCGCCAAAAGGAAAATATATCCATGCAGTGTGAATCATGAACTTTAATATCCAGGATACATCTCAATATATGGATTTGTTAAACAATATTTATATATCCCGTATATTCTAAAATGCAAACCTTAATCAATATACATATATATATATATATATATATACCTGGAATTTAGAATATGGAAAGCCCACTTCTGTAATATGAAAGCCCGACTGTCTCTCTGCAAATGAACATATCCTTTATTTTAGTAAACTAACGGGGATCTGGATCGCCTTCCAGATCTAGAACCGTATAGAGAATGCGAGCAAGAAGACGGCGACTGTTTGCTTCTCTCTGTGTTCAGAAACGAGCGGTGGGGTCGGATCTAGATGGGCAACGGTGAAGAATACCTTCAAAAGGAATGAATCTCTTCTCTGCTTACAGTTTTTTGGAAAAAGAGAAGAGGTCGGCTGCTGTTAACAGTTTGATCGAAACCCTGTCACCCTTGTTCACAGTTTGATCGAAAATCCACACAATGAACGGCGTAATCTTTGGTGGGAGTTACAAAAATGAATTAACGATATTCATTCTATTTAAAACCCAAAATTTAAACACAACGAAAGCTCCCAAATTAATAAGATTTTATGATTACGCCGAAAACCGTGCCAACGGCGAGGCCGAGTTCGCGTCTTGTATTTACGAGACGATTTGACCCACCTATCATAGGCTTTGACCGTTCATGTGACCGAACTAGCACACGCTCGTAGGAGTCCGAATAGACTCCAATATTCGCGTACTACTTTAACGGGTCATCTCGATGAATCGAGTCTACATTACGGGAAATTTCCAACAGTACCCTGCACTCAAAATTAAATGCCGCAAAAACACTGAGGGTTCGTTCGCCCTGAGGCGTGTATTTTCGCCCTGAGGCGCGTTTTTTTCGCCTGGGCGGCCATTTATCGCGCATACGAGGATTTTTAACTCGGGCGCGTGTTTTTGTTCGTGCATGTGTTTTTTCGCTCGGACGTGTATTTTTGCCCTGGCGCGATTTTATCGCCCTGTCGCATGTTTTTCGCTTGGACGCACATTTTTACGCCCGTGCGTGCTTTTCGCCTTGACTTGCGGTTTTTCGCATGAGTGTACATTTTTTTGCCTAGGATGTGGTTTTTTGCCCGATCGAGCATTTTTCGCCCGATCGAGCATTTTTCGCACGGACGAGCATTTTTTGCACGATCGAGCGTTTTTTTCTCGGGTGTGATTTTTTAGCCACAACACTCATTTTTCACCCGGGCATGCACTTTTTTGCCCGGGCGCGCGTATTTCGACCAGACAGGCAATTTTCTCCTAGGCGCGCGTATTTCGACCGGACACGTAATTTTCGCCCGGGCGCGCATTTTTGCCTCAAAGCGTTCTTTTCGCCCGGGCGCACATTTTTTCGCCCGAGAGCGTGTTTTATCGCCCGAGCATGTTTTTTGTCTGGGCGCCCGTTTTTTTCGCCCAGGCTCGCGTTCTTTCGCCCAGGCACACATTTTTCACCCAAGAGCGCATTTTTTGCCCTGGGCGCATTTTTCTCCCAAGTGCACATTTTTCATCGAGCGCGCATTTTTCACCACAATGCTCATTTTTCTCTCTGACGAGCATTTTTCGCCCGAACGCGTGTTTATTGTCCGGGCGCTCATTTTTCGCCCGGGCATGCACTTTTTTTGCCATGGAGCACACTTTTTGGCCTGGGCGCGTGTTTTTGGCCCGGGCGTGTGTTTATCGCCAAGGTGCACGTATTTCGCTCGGGCGCGCGGTTTTCTCCCGGACGCTCATTTTTCGCCTAATGCGCGTTTTTCACCCGGACGCGCGCTTTTCGCCCGGATGCGTTTTTCGCCCGGGCACACATTTTTTGCCCGAGCGTGCTTTTTTCACTCGGACAGGCTTTTTTTCTCATGGGCGCGCGTTTTTCGTCCGGGCGCTCATTTTCGCCAGACCCGCATTTTTTACCTGGGCGCGCAAATTTTCACCCGGGCACATGCATTTTCGCCAGTGTGCCCAAGCACGCATATTTCGCACGGGTGCATATTTTTCGCTCTGGGGCACATCTAAGATTGAATTTTATCTAACAAACGAACAACAAAATTAATCAATTTCATAATATTATTCAATTCTGTTTATTGGCCGAACACAGTAATTGAAATTAGACTAATTTAAATTTCTCGAAGTCGAGGAATTGAAATTAATCTCAATTCCAATATCCAATTTCAATTCCTTCTGAACGAGCGGTACATGAGGGTACGAACTGATCAAAATTGGGGTCAAATATGGATTTTACGATATGATTAACCTATCTATTGAATTCTCTCTAATCAATGCATATCATATTTTCATCTTTCAGCGATTATTTCAGTAGAAAATTTGCTATCACACCTTAGAGGTGCGAATAATAGTTCACTTGGAAGTAGAGGTATCCACAAATCGAGTCGAATCAAATAGTCTTTCAATTGAATCTAAATTTATCATAGAGTGCAGATATTTAGATTCAGAATCGTTTGAATATTTGAATTCAGCTTCATCTCAAAATCCGGGAATATCAAACAACAAAAACTATAAAATAAGCAAAATTGTTGATATTAAATCAATCATAATTACTATTATCTGCAATAAGAAGGAGACACATAATCAATCAAAACTCACAATAAATCATGCGGTAGGGAAGCAAAATAAACATAGCAGTCCAATACTCATAACTAAAATCAATAGAGAAGCAAAACCAGTTAGCAGTAGACCAATTAAGAATAAGGAAGATCAACCTTCTGAATTAATTAGAAAAACCAATCAAACGACTCCAAAATTTGACTCAAATCCAAAAGTTGGCTGCCAACAATGAGTTTTTGCTAATACTTGAGGCATGCAGTTATCGACAAATACCTTGACGTCGTCGGCTGAAAGGGCTGAAGTTGTCGTCAACTGGGAAAACTCAATGTCGAACTAGAAGGGCTGAAGTTGTCGGCAACTGGGAAAACTCAATGTCGAACGAAGATGGAGGGTCAGGGCTTGAAGGAGAAGCGGGATAAGGTTGTCGTCGAGCGAAACATGGCGTCAGCAAGATGTAGTTATCGGCGAGCGAATCATTGCGTCGGCAGGATGTAGTTATCGGCGAGCGAAACCTGTCATCGTCGGCGGGATTAGATTGTCTTGAACCCTAGACGAAGAGATCGTCGAAGAGAATAAAAGCGGCGTGCGCTGAAGGAGAATAAAATGGGGTGTGCTGAAGGAGAATAAAACGGGGTGCGCCAGAGGAGAATAAAAGCGTGGCGCGATTATAGTGAAGAATAAAACGAAAAATCAGGTGTATGTATTTCTCTTAAAACTGAAATGCGAATAGCCAAATATGAACTAATAACAAAACTCTTAATTATATATATTTTTGCGGTCCATATTACATCAACATTTCACATATCCATGTACAAAAGCATACATCAAAAGTATCTCATTTACACACACACACGCGCACATACACGCGCACACACACGCATGCGCGTGCGAGCACACACACAGCTCGCCCAAGCTCGCTGACTCGGCTTTGCCCGTGCTCGCTGAATCTTAGCAGGCTGTGCACGCATTCGAGCGGGCTACACACGCATTCGAGCGGGTTGCGCCCGCATATGAACACTTACCTTTTATTCAAAACATATACATATGAGTACTTAAAATGACCGTAAAAAATTACGAATCAATATTCATATTTTTATTTTGTAAAAAATGTATATTTTTATCTAAAAAATCAATTTCTCTCTTTCATTTTTCTTCTCTCCCTCCTATCCCTAAATATAATTATAGGAGAGCAATAAAGATTTTCTCTTCCTCTTTCCCCCTCTCTCTTCTCTCTTTCTCTCTCTTCATTGAATGTTTGAGATCAAAAGCTTGTCACATATTAGATGACTAAGATTAATTCTACAACTTCAAACTACTTCTCTCTCTCTATATATATATATATATTTAACTTCTATAAGCAAGAAGTTTCCTTTGGTGCAACATTCAAAATTGCCAAATATAGCTTCATTCTTTTACTCCAATGACTTAACATATATTATGAAAAAAGAAAATTCATAAAATATAATGGTTATTTGTGTAATTACATTATATCCATATAATAAAAATAATGATAGAAATTCATAAAATCCAAAAGATTTTTAGTTGACCTCCTACACCTACTATTGTAGGTTATCATTAACCTCCAAGACCTACTTTAAAATAATTTTTTGTTAAAATATAAATGTTTTTGAAAAAAATGATTATTAAATATTAATTAAAATTTTTGTGCTGTCATTTTGAGTGCTTATATGTATATGTTCCACCGGGGGTGGGCGAAGCCCGCCAGCGCGAAGCCCGCCAGCGCAAAGCCCGCCGGGTGTGGGCGAAGCCCGCCGTCGTCGGCCGGGTACTGTCGCGCTTGGAAGTAGGGGCGGAGCCCCGTGCCTGTCACTCGTGTGTATATATATATATATATATATATATATATATATATATATATTGACACACACACACACACGAGCAGCTCCGCACGGGCTTCGCTCGTGCTCGCTGACTTTTAGTTGGCTGCGCCCGTATTTTAGAGGGTTGTGACCGCATTCGAGCGGGTTGTGCCTGCATACGACAGTACCCGACCGACGACTATACAACCCTGCATTTGTTGAGTGGGGCCTCAGGCTTAGGATAAGCAAAAAGGCAAGCAAGGAGGGATTTCGCCCAGGTCAGAAGGAGTTCCGAGCGAGTGCGACCTCTCTCGCATAACACTTGCGTGAATGAGGCGCCTTCAAGGGCCATTCGCCCCGCGAGTGTCGGGAAGTCAGGCACGCGGGAGGTCGGGCGAGCGGTGTCTTCATGGACCACTCGCCTAGAGGGATTTGGGGGTAAATTACCTAGATACCCTTCGTGGGCTGCAAATAGCCCCTCAGAATAGCGAAGTTAGGTTGTTAGCAGACCAATTTGGGGCGCGGTTAGTAAAACCAAAGGCGAATTTATGATATTTGCAGTCCAGGCTAGAGAATCTATAAATCGACCCTTAAGGGCACCTTGGAGGAGATCCGATCTTTTAGGCTCTCTCCTCCTAGGCAAGTTTTGGTTGACCGCTAGTGCCCTCCAAGGTGCCCGGCTGAGCATTGGTTTGGGAGGGAAAACTCTCTAAGATCTTCCGGGTGTGTGGCGGGACCTCCTCGCTACATCCTTGGGTCTGTTCCTAGTTCTTCGTCCACACTCAAGAGCGTAAGTGAGGGATAAGTAGGCGCGGGCTACACCCCCCAGTGGGTCCGAACTCAAGAGACCGGTTGCCGGTTTCAATATTTTTGGTGCGGTGAGCGTGGACCGTAGCCCGTGCAAGAAAATCTCAAGCTGAGCTCCATGGTAGGAGATGGAGGAGAAGGATCTGACCAGGTCCACTCACAGCCACCCGCGAAAGAGGTGACACTGGAAATGTTTGAAGGCCTCAGGCGAGAGATCCTGCAGACCTTGCAGCTAGCTTTCACCACGAGGAGAGAGTGCGAGACACCCGTAGTTCCGGTGGTCCCGCCCCAACAGATAGGCGAGAACGCCCCCGGCCAGCGGCCCGGGAAGGAGGTGGCGGCAGAGGCGAATGTGCGAGATCTCCCAGGGCGGCAGCTGTTCGACAGCCCAGCGAGTGCGGAAGTTTACGAGTTGACTCCGCACGAGAGGACCACTCGCAGAGTAGGGGAGGGTAGTCCCTTTTGTGAGTTGATCCTCTCGTCCCCGGTTCCAGAGTGGTTCAGAGGGCCAGAGATGTCTTACTACACCGGGAAGGATGACCCGGTCCTGCACCTGCAGTGGTTCGAGGACATGGTCTCAATCCTCACAATGTCGGATGCCTTCCTGTGTCGGCTCTTTGCCACCACTTTGAAGGAGAAGGCGAGGGTCTGGTTCCACCAACTCCCCGTGAGCTCTATCTATGTCTTTGAGGATCTGCGCCGGAGCTTCAGGTTCGAAAGGTTCAAAGGTTGGCCCCGAGCAGACCCACTGTCCAGGCTCTCACCTAGCTTGCAGGGTTGTAGGCTCACTCGGTGGCAGGTTCGAAAGGTTCAAAGGTTGGCCCCGAGCAGACCCACTGTCCAGGATCTCACCTAGCTGGAAGGGCTGTAGACTCACTCGGTGGCAGGTTCGAAAGGTTCAAAAGTTGGCCACGAGCATACCCGTTGTCCAGGCTCTCACCTAGCTGGCAGGGTCGTAGGCTTACTCGGTGGCAGGTTCGAAAGGTTCAAAGGTTGGCCCCCGAGTAGACCAGCTGTCGAGAAGACCCGCTGTTCAGGCTCTCACCTAGCTGGCAGGGCCATAGGCTCACTCGGTGGCAGGTTCAAAAGGTTCAAAGGTTGTCCCCGAGCAGACCCGCTGCCCAGGCTCTCACCTAGCTGGCAGGGCCGTAGGCTCACTCGGCTGCAGGTTCAAATGGTTCAAAGGTTGGCCCCGAGCAGACCCGCTGTTCAGGCTCTCACCTAGCTAGCAGGGATGTAGGCTCACTCGGTGGCAGGTTCGAAAGGTTCAAAGGTTGGCCCCGAGCAGGCCTGCTGTCCAGGCTCTCACCTAGCTGGCAGGGCCGTAGGCTCACTCGGTGGAAAGTTCGAAAGATTCAGAGGTTGGCCCCGAGCAGAACCGATGTCTAGGCTCTCACCTAGCTGGCAGGGTCGTAGCCTCACTCGGTGGCAGGTTCAAAAGGTTCAAAGGTTGGCCCCAAGCAGACCCCCTGTCCAGGTTCTCACCTAGCTAGCAGGGCCATAAGCTCACTCGGCGGCAGGTTCAAAAGGTTCAAAGGTTGGCCCCGAGCAGACCCGCTGTCCAGGCTCCCACCTAGCTGGCAGAGTCGTAGGCTCACTCAGTGGCAGGTTCAAAAGGTTCAAAGGTTGGCCCTGAGCAGACCCGCTGTCTAGGCTCTCACCTAGCTGGCAGGGCCGTGGCCTCACTCGGTGGCAGGTTCAAAAGGTTCAAAGGTTGGCCCCGAGCAGACCCGCTGTCCAGGCTCTCACCTAGCTGGCAGGGTCGTAGGCTCACTCGGTGGCAGGTTCGAAAGGATCAAAGGTTGGCCCCGAGCAGACCCGCTGTCCAGGCTCTCATCTAGCTGGCAGGGCCGTAGGCTCACTCGGTAGCAGGTTCGAAAGGTTCAAAGGTTGGCCCCGAGAAGACTCGCTTTCCAGACTCTCACCTAGCTGGCAGGGCCGTAGGATCACACGATGGCAGGTTCGAAAGGTTCAAAGGTTTGCCCCGAGCAGACCCGTTGTCCAGGCTCTCATCTAGCTAGCAGGGTCGTAGGCTCACTCGGTGGCAGATTCGAGAGGTTCAGAGGTTGGACCCGAGCAGACCCGTTGTCCAGGATCTCACCTAGCTGGAAGGGCCATAGGCTCACTCAGTGGCAGGTTCGAAAGGTTCAAAGGTTGGACTCGAGCAGACCCGCTGTCCAGGCTCTCACCTAGCTGGCAGGGCCATAGGCCCACTCGGTGGCAGGTTTGAAAGTTTCAAAGGTTGGCCCCGAGCAGACCCGCAGTCCAGGCTCACACCTAGCTGGTAGGGCCGTAGGCTCACTCAATGGCAGGTTCGAAAAGTTCAAAGGCTGGCCCTGAGCAGACCAGCTGACCAGTCTCTCACCTAGTTGGCAAGGCCGTAGGCTCACTCGGTGGTGACCCAGTAGGAAGGCAAGATAAGAAAGAAATATCCAATGCGAAAAACTAACACAGGGCAAGTCTCGGCATAAGGTCGGCGAGTGGTGTCCATCATAAGGGACACTCGCCGGCAAATGACACCGTTCGAGAAGGGAACTCGCCCGTCGAGTGCACAGTGGAATGTTGGCCAACCCTAAGGGTTGCGAGAATTCAGCAGGATGAAATGGGTTCTCGGCGCAGTTACGTTCCCGACAGAAGTCATCAAAATCGTCTGTCCAAAAAGGGTTGGGGCGAGTGCGGAAGGGTTGCGACCGCGTGGCGCACCTCCGCAGCGAGAGTGTCTCGGTTACGACCTAGACTAAGGGTTAGCGACGCTAAGAGTGAACAACGATATGCGAACACACACGCAAAAGGCCGAAAGCATGCAATATAGCGTACGAACGCACGAGCTATCAGCTGGTAATAGAGAGATGCACAAAAAGAAAATACAAGTCAGATTGCGAGAGACAAAATTTTATATTCTATTTTTAGTGTAAGAAAAGGAAGTACAGAGGAATTCTCGCATTACACTAAAAAGAAAAGAGAGAGAGAGAAAAGAGGTCTTCAGGGATCGTCGGCTTCCTCGCCAGAGTAACCGCAGCTCTCGCCCGGAGAGGGAAGATCGCCGAGTTCCCGCCCATCGCCAGCTTCATCCACAGAGTCAACCTGGGCGAAGAGTTCATGAAGCACGTGGTGGGCGAGAATCCTCTCGCTCTCTTCCTTCAAAAGACCGGCCCTTCACAGCACATCCAACGTATGCTTCGCTGCTCCTTGGGCGGACCTCTGCATCAGCCCCTCGAACTCAGCGTTAGAGTAAAGGTGTTGAGTGTCCCTCTCCGTGGGAGGTGGCCGAGCAGCGGCATCTCGCAGCTTTTTGTTCTCGGCCTCCAGCTCCTTGAGCCGCTCCGCAAGGATGCACGCCCGCACAAGTAGGGTGTCATAATTGGCTTTGTCCTACAAGAAAAAAAGAAGGTTAGGACGGGATGAGAAAGAAAGAGGTGTGAAAGCTTAGGTCACGGCAAGGGGATGCGCTCACCTCTTGGTCTGGGCGGCTGACGAGGAGGGCCTCGGCTTGGCCAGTTGCTTCTTGACGGCCACGACCTCGGAGGCAGTGATAGAGCGGGTCTTCTCAACCGCGGCCAGGTTCCGCGCGAGGGTCATGCTACGGCGAGAAGACATATGAGTCCACTCGATAGCACGCATCATGGATCGCGCAGCCTCGTGCGCGAGAGTCTGAGTAGACGCGGTATCGTAGATGGATGCGCCCTCGCGACTGCAAAGCGCGTAGGAGAGACCGTAGGCTTGGCCGCTAGTGGTTTCCCTCTCCATCTAGGACGGAAGGAGGCTGGAGATGGAGACCTGATTGGCCCACCGGTCCCAGTGAAGCAGAGGCTCGCCGACCACATCCGCATACCTCTCGCTGAGAGGGAAATTTTGGTGCCCTCTTGGCACCGGACCCGAGGAGGGCTCCGCCGGCTAAACGGCGGTCTGGATCGCATAGTCTTCCACCGTGGGAGCGCTCGAGCTAGGGGTCTTGTCCGCGACCGTCTTTCCCTTAGCAACTGAAGAAGGTTTCACCCGCTTGGCGGAGGAGCTAGTGGCCACGTCGGGCTTCCGCTTCTCCCCGCTGGATTTCGTGGAAGGAGGATCCTTGCGGCAAGCCGCCGTGGCGGACCGCGCGAGGGAAAGGCATCGTCGGGAGCGACCTCCACGTCCGCATTCGGCAAGTGGAGGGGAAGGCTTCGAACCCCTGTATCAAGAAAGTCAAGTTAAGAGGGCAGAAGCGAGTGCAAAATGAGCGGGATCTAGGGTCAAAATTGTTCAGCTTACCCTCTCCCGGCAGAATTGGCGGAGGCGAGCTGATGTGCTTCCGCAAGTGCACGACGTCCATTCCATGCTTATGGATGAACGCATGGAGCTTGGCCTCATAACCTCCCAGCATTGGAGGCTTGAAGGTCGACTCGTCCTCCGGCACTGGCGCGAGGAGAGTGTTGTCGAAACTCCCGGTCACGAAGACGAACCGTCGAGTCCAGTCATGGACCTTTTTGGCGGTACCGGTGACCTTGAGCGGGCTTTGGCCAGAGAAGAAGGCCAACCTGCTCTTCACTCGAAAATTGAAGAGCTTGCGGAAGACAGGGAGGGAGAATTCGATCCCCTCCTCTCACAAGTAGCAGACGAATGCTACCAACATCGTGATTGAATTTGGGTTCAGCTGAGCGGGAACTACGCCGAAGTAGCGGAAAGCCTGACGCAGTTCGGGCTAGAGGGGGAGCTGGAGTCCCACCTCGAAATGGTCCAGGGGGATGGCGAGAGCGTCGGGCGAGATATGGTTTATGCGATCGCGGCTTCCAGGGTGGCGCACGGTGAATCTGGGCGGGATATATTCGGCAACAGTCGCGGAGAAATCTTCCTCGGACAGGTCGCAGATGTCAAAGTTATGATCGAGAAACGACTTGGCGCACCTGCTCCTGCCATCGGGTTCGGGAGCCATCTCGTGTGAAAGAAAAGTGGCAGGAAGACTAGAGAGAGGTGCGAGTGTCAGTGTGAGAACAAAGGAAGAAAGAGAAGAAAGCATAATTAAAGAGGTAGGCGGGCTGACTATTTATAGAAAAAATAGAAAATAAAGTGAATTCTCTACAGGCGGGGTGCGGATAGCTGTCGTGCTATCTCGACATCTCAGAGTTCGAGCCAGCCTACCAATACCCTAGTCGCCGGCGGATGGCTAAAGCGATGCGTGAGACTCCTCGGGTGAGTACATATTAAAAAGTATAGCACGAATGAAAGCACTCGCAAGGAAGCATTCACAAAATCAATGAAAGACAGAATAAATAGCATACAAACTAGAAATTGTTCGCGAGCCGCAGCTGGTCTCGCCGGACCACCCTAGATTTCTTTAGCCGATAGGGCTTGGAAGGGTCTCTCGTTTACGAGAGCCAGGGGGCGTATCAGGTGGACTTGGAGGGATCCTCCCCGTGCGCGACAGCAAGGCGATCCATCAACCCTTGCGAGAGCGGTCTTTGTGTCGGCCTCATGAACGTTATTGGAGCAGCGAGGGCTTTGAGGAGAAAAATGGGAACAGTGATTGGAGGACAAGCATTTTGAAGGCAGCAACCCGGGAAGTATTTATAGCAAAGTGGAGGGTCCCACAAAAATATTCCCTCCAGGTCAGCATGAGCTCAACAAACACAGGGTTGGATTTTCTTTCCGAGCGAGTACCTCACTCGCAAAGAGCGGGGATTGAGTACAAACCCGTATTTGTTGAGTGGAGCCTCAGGCTTAGGATAGGCAAAAGGGCAAGCAAGGAGGGCTTTCGCCCAGGTCAGAAGGAGTTCAGAGCGAGTGCGGCCTATCTCGCATAGCACTCGCGCGAATGAGGTGCCTTCAAGGGCCATTCGCCCCGCGGGTGCCGAGAAGTCAGGCACGCGGGAGGTCGGGCGAGAGGTGCCTTCATGGACCACTCGCCCAGAGGGATTTGGGTGTAAAATTACCTAGATACTCTTCGTGGGCTGCCAATAGCCCCTCAGAACAGCGGAGTTAGGCTGTTAGCAGACCAATTTGGGGTGCGGTTAGTAAAATCAAAATGCGGATTTATGTTATTTGCAGTCCAGGCTAGAGAATCTATAAATAGACCCTTAAGGGCACCTTGGAGGAGATCCGATCTTTAGGCTCTCACCTCCTAGACAAGTTTTGGTTGATCGCTAGTGCCCTCCAAGGTGCCCGACTGAGCATTGGTTTGGGAGGGGAAGCTCTCTAAGATATTCCGGGTGTGGAGGGACCTCCTCGCTACATTCTTGGGTCTGTTCCTAGTTCTTCGTCCACAGTCAAGAGCGTAAGTGAGTGATAAGTAGGCACAGACTACACCCCCAATGGGTCCGAACTCAAGAGACCGATTGCCGGTTTCAATAACGAATGTGGGCTTTTCCCGCAACTTATACATATTAGTACTCAAAATGGCCGTAAAAAATATACATCAATATTTTATAATTATTTTTTTCAAAAATATTTATATTTTAACAAAAAATTATTTTAAAGTAAGTCATTATATTTCAAAATTAGTTTTTGGAGGCATAATGATTACCTACTATAGCAGGTGTGGGAGGTCTACTAAAAAGTTTTTGAATTTTATGAATTTCCATCATTATTTTTATTATATGAATATTGTGTAATTACACAAATAGCTATTATGTTTTATGAATTTTTATTTTTTTAATAATATATGTTAAGTCATTGGAGTAAAAGAATGATGCTATATTTGACACTTTTGAATGTTCGACCAAGGGCAACTTCTTATATATAATAGTTAAAGATATATATATATAAATACACACACACACACACACACACACACACACACGAGTGGGCTGCTCCCGTATTCGAGCGGGTTGTGCCTACATATGAGCAGAATACGCCCGCATATGAGAACTTACCTTTTATTCAAAACAATACATATGAGTACTTAAAATGACCGTAAAAAATAAGTATCAATATTCCTTTCCTTTGTAAAAAAATGTAATTTTTTCCCTAAAAATCAATTTCTCTCCCTTTCTCTTCTCCCCCCTCTCCATCCTATCCCTAAATATAGGTATAAGAAGGTGATTAAGATTCCCTCTCCCTCTCTCCCCCTCTCTCTTCTCTCTTTCTTTCTCTCTCTTCATTGGATGGCTCAGATCAAAAGCTTGTCACATATTGGATGAGTAAGATTAATTCTACAACTAAAAACTAATTATTTAACGTAGTTAAAGATATATATATATATCATCTTACATAAAATAAAAAAATGTGCTATCCCTGCCGCTTGCAAACCCTCGAGCACACGAAAAAAATGAGCGACCGGTGGAGTATAACGATCAGGGGTTTGCGAGCGGCGAGAGTGTCGTTACGCCGGGACAATGTCGTGGTCGGAGTACTATCGTGCGGGACACTGGAGCCCCCACGTGCAATGTCACGGTCGGGGTACTGTCGCGGTTGGCCGTAGGGGTCGAGCCCCGTGCCCGTCACTCTCGTATGTGTTTCTCTCTCTCTCTCTCTCTCTCTCTCTCACACACACACACACAGACGCACACACACACACAAGCATCTTCGCACGGGCTACCGCCCGAGCTCGATGCTCTCCAATTTGACAGTACTGAAAGTGCACAGTGTACCTCTGAGAATCCTCTAGAGGGGGTGAATAGAGATTTAAATTTATTTCTATCCTAACTGTGAATACAATAAAATAATCGAAGGATTTATGCTCAATCAAGATCTCAGGCAAACTAAAATAGTGCTGAAATATAAAGCAGAAAACATTAATGTAAACTAGTTAAGAGGGACAACACAGAAAATTAGCAAACCAGAAGACACACAGATTTTTATAGAGGTTCCCCAAAATGTGGGTACTCCCCTCTTCTACCACCTGGTAGGGATGCACCACTGTGCCTGAGTCTTTTGGTAAGAAGACTCTTAGAACCACTGATCTTTTGACAAGGAGATCATGAGCCACCAGATCTTTTGATAAGGAGATCTTGAACCACCAGATCTTTTGATAAGGAGATCTTGAACCACTGAATCCTTTGAAGATGGATTAATAAAACTATTTTACAGAATGGAATTAGAAGGAGAAAGAGGAAGATAAATGGTGTAGGAATTCTGTTCTCAGAATTCTTATGAAGGTTGTATGATACACAGCTTCTTGTATCTATCACCGAATCTGCTCTTGATTAACTCCTGCTTATGATAGTGATGTATTGCAGGAGCTTTGAATGTCAGATCCTTTGTATTTCTGCTGATTGAGATCTGGCTGCTATGAGATGGTGATGAAGAGCAGCTTTCAGATCCTTTGTTCTTTTCTTCTGATTAAGATCAGTCTGCTATATGATTGTGATGAAGAGCAGCTGTTCTTATCTTCTCTGTATATTTTCTATTAGGGTTCCTGAGGGAGGAAGAAGAAGAGAGCCCTATAGAGATGATAATGGTTGATTGTAATGAATGCCTTCTTTCTCTTTCTTCTCTTGCCTTTTATTGTCCCTGTTCAATTTTTGAATTTGTTTCTTTTTCTGGTAAGGCCTGAAAAGGTATTTTTGTCTGGACATTTAATCCTTCCTTCCTTCTTTAATTCTCGATCCGTCCACCGATACTAAGCTTATTTACAAGAAAGCTCTTTGTCTTCTTTAATCCTTTTTTCTATTTCAGGCAATTAATGTGCCATTGGATAACGGTATTGAGTAAGGTGGGCCATGAGAGAATGTTCAAAATGACAACCGAAAAGGTTTCCCTTTTCAAACTGTATTCGGCTCAGCGTCGAGTTCTCTTCCTCTCTTATCGACGTATCTTCAAGTTCTTGTAGGAGCAACTTCGAATTCATCCTTGCTCTGATTGAACTCAGCTAGTCAACGTTGCGTCGATACCCAATCGACGTAACCGTCGAGTTGATGGCTTGGCTCTGAACTTCATTATCTGCGTCGAGATGAAGTCGACGTTGCGTCGACTTTGAATGACTTCAACAGATACTTCCTTCTGCTCTGAGTTGAAGTAGAAGTTGCGTCGACTTCTCAAGATACTTCGACAAGTCCATGGCCTCTACGTCGATATCCATTCGACCTGACGTCGACTTGTGTTTCTTTGACAGAAGAATGAACTTTTAGTCAGAGTAGCGTCGACATCCATTCGATGTTGCGTCGAATTCTATTCGACGCAAATGTTAACTTTGCCCAAGTTATACTTCTTTTGATCTGGACTTGACACCCTAGGTTGAGTGTGACATCCTAAGACATCTAATGACCAGATTACCCTTACTATACAATGGGTAATTCATTCCTAAGAGATAAAATTACTTTTAGGTAATTTGTTAAGTTAAATCAAAGGGTTTTTCCCAATAATCTCCTCCTATTTATCTTAACAAATTTTACAATTTGAATAAAGTGATTTTGTGCATTCCTCTTATATAATCAAGAATACATCCAAAACAATATATACAAAAGAAAATAATTGACTGAAAACTCAAAAAATAATTGACTGAAAGCTCAGACCATATCATTCAATATATAACTCTCCATAGCTGTCTTCTAGGAAGAAAAATTTTCTTACAAAGTACCTGAGCTTCATTGCTCCTTCTCAGGAGTTCTTCTTTTCCTTGAAAATACTTTTGAAGAAACTTTCCTTGGGGCAATCTGCTAGGGCTCATCATTTTCTTCAGTAGTAATGTCTCTGGGAAGCTCCCCTTGAGAGTGTGCATTTTTTTCAGCCTGCTGGACAGCTTCCCGAGCAATCTTGGCTACTTGATCTAGCTCTGTTTCATTCTGAGGCTCATCCTGAACCACTGCTGTACTCACAACTGTCATTTCAGTATCCAAATCCCTTTGAACAACTGGGGCAGGCTCCCCCAGAATATCTGCTGCATCTGGGCCAGGCTTCCCCTCATCTTTAGGCTCCCCCTGGATCTGTGCTTGTTGGATTATAGTAGCTTTGTCAGGAGCTTCATTGGCATCATCTTTATTTTGTCCACTCAACTCTAGGACATGTCTTTCTTCCTCCAAAATATTCTCCCCCTTCTTAACCTTGCTGGCCAGGGAGGTTAAGAATTCCTTTGTGACCATGGAGGAATATATAAAATCTTTGAGGCTCTGATAAAATCTTTGAAAATTTAATAGCTCACCCTCCAGTTGTGAGTATTTTCTGTCAAACCTTCTAGCCTGAGAGGCCACCAGGTCTGCAAATGTGGATGAGGCAATGGACACAACTTTGGAAATGATCTGCTCAAGATCAATTGTAGATAGAGGAGGTGATGGAGGGAGATCTTCTGGGATAGGAGAGATAGCATGATAGGTTTCAGGTGAGATATGAATTGGTGGTGGAGGAGGGGCATAAGTGAATGAAAACTGATGATGAGTTTGAGTAGATAGCTCTGGGAATGATGAGGATTAGTGATGTTGTTGTTGTTGTTGCTATTGAGGTAAATGTTGGGCTGGAGCATCATCCTGATGGATATTTGGAACAGTGTCCAGTGGAGGTGAAGAGTGAGGAGGAGGGATAACACTCTTTGAAGGGTCTGGTATTTGCCTCTCTGGCACTTGAGGAGGAGGAGAGGGAGGAGGTGAAGCTGAGGCTTGACCAGGCTGTAGGATTTGTCTGGTCCACTTAGAGAAAATTCCAATGTTTATTCTCTTTCCAGGAGGAATTGACACTCCTTTGGACTTACACACACTGAGATGGTGGTGAAGCAATACCTGACTCATGATTCTCATGAAAGCATTCTCCTTGTTGGAGTACTTGTGAGCAATCAGCTTTAGGAGGCACCTCCCCCAGTTAATCTTCTTCCGCAGAACTAGCACTCCCATAATCTGCAACTGCTGCCTAGAGATAGCATCATGGGCTGAAATTTTACATAACATAACCTTCCCCACAATGTCAGCCAAAAACCTGTACTCTTCTGCCACATCAATCTTTTTAAGATTAATTGGCTTCTCCTTCTTGAACTGCATTATTTTTAGGACATTCTTTATTTCCTCTCCTGAGAGTTCATCTGGGTCATTCCCAGTAGGCAGATCAAATGTTTGAGAAAGAATCTCCTCAAATATGCTGATGTCTTGACCAGAGATTGTCCCTTGGAGAGAACCACCATCTACTACTGAAACAGTATCCTTGAATTCTGTAAGTTCTACATCTAGAACCTTACATCTTGTGGAGATCGGCTTTGTTAAACCAGCAGAATGAAATAGACCAAGGATGGTTTTTAAGCTTTCAGCAGCAGCATTGAACGACTCGATGTCCACATCAAATCCATAGTTAACTTTTGGTGGAGCCATCAGAACAATGGTACCTGCAAACACAAAGAAAATGAGAGAGAAGGAGGGAAGAGAATGCAAATGCAAGAGGCAGCTGGATAGGAGAAGAGCAAGAGAGCAAAGAGAAGAAAATTCGAAAGCGTAGATGTTTCGATGCAGTAATTGCTTAAAAGTAGATGAATCGCCGCAACTTAGGGTTTAGGTCGACACACCGTCGTTAAAAACTTATTATTTGGCGCGTAAAGCTGTATCGGGATTGCTTCTAGAAGCAATTCTGCGCGCCCTGTTATATCGACGTTGCGTCGACTAGCACTCGATATAACTTCGAGATTGTTCAGCAGACCTTAAGTTGACGTGGTCCTATCGATGTTACGTTGATTTTTAATCGACGCAACTCCAACTTTATCCAGAGACCAATAAGACGACGCATGCGTCGATAGGAACTCGACGTTGCGTCGAGATCTATTCAAATTGTCTACTCTGAGTGTTTCTTGACGCTGGCGTCGAGTAGAAGTCGATGGTACGTCAACTCCTATTCGACGCACCTCTGAATAAACAGAACTATTTTTTTAGAATATTCTTGCTGTTTTCCCAACAATTATTTGTATTGAAAATAGATTGTAATATAATTTTAATAAGCACCAGGAAAGAGTCAAGACAGAAGTTACTCCCTTGAACAAGTGTTGTTCCTTAATCATAACCCACATCTTTCTTCCCATTCCATTTTCTCCTGAGTGGGACCCCACCTAGCCCTACACAGGTAATTCAAACATTAGAAGGAACCCAGGTTACCTTGGGCCCTTTGCTTTTACCATTGTAAGGTTCAATGAAAGAATAGATGGGTCTTTCATGATACCCTTTGGGTTGATAGGGAATGGATTTCCCAAACCTCTTATCTTGATACTTGAAATGAGTATAAAATGTATCAAAATATAACAAATCAGCAAAATGTTTTATTATTCTAGGTTTTGCTCTAACCTTTTGGTTGAGATTATTTGACCTCTCTACATGATTCTTGCCCAGGGGTTTTTCCTTTTTATTCAGATTTACTTGATTAGGTTTGTTTATCCTATCTAGATGGCTGTTAGTCTTAGCCTTGAATGATGTACCCTTTTCACTTGGTTTGTACTCATTAGGTCTAACAAATGACAATGGATTTTTCCAAGCAGGTTTCCTAGGTGCTTCTGTGCTAGCGGAGGGCTCTGCTCCTAACCCTAGGTGATTAAATCTCATAGAGAGATTTTCAGTGATGTCTTTGAGCTTCTGACTCCTCTAATTGAGTGAGTCCTCAAAGGCCTTTGCCTCTGCTAGCTCTTCTTTCAGATTTATGTTTTCTTTTCTAAGTTTAATCAATTCTAACTCTTTATTATTAATTTCATTTGTTAGATTTTGATTTATTAGGAGCACTTCATCTTTCTTAAGGTTCTCTAATTCACTTCTGGCTATGTCTAATTCCTTTTCTTTCCTAAGATGATCAATGCTGAAAATTTTAAAACATGATTTAAAATCATCAGAGCTTACAAAAAAGTCATCAAAAACTGATACCTAATCCTCTTCATCATCTGATGACATCCCTAGTGCCATCATGCAGGCTGCTTATGCTGCTGCCTCATCATCACTTTCAGATGATGATGAGCTTAGTTCTTCTTCAGAATCACTCCAGGTTTCAGCAATGAAACCTTTGGCATTCTTCTTGTCCTTTCCTCTGAAGGACTTCTTCTTCTTCTTGTCCTCTTTGTTGTTGCTTCTTTCCCTTTGTTATTGTGAGCACTCATGAGCAATGTGCCCTGGATTGTTGCAGGTATAACAAATAATCTTCTTCTTTGGAGTTTTATCATACCTAGGCCTTGAGTCCCTTTCTCTTCTCCTTGAGTCTTCAATTTTGACCCATTTCTTGAACCTCCTTGCTAGGAGATTGAACATCTCATCTTCAGGAGTAGAGGGCTCTCCTTCAGCGGCTTTCAGAGCAAGGCTCATTTGGGTAGGAGTTGGAGTCATTTCCCTTTCTTCTGATTCAGCTCTGTTCTTCAGCAACATCTCATATGACTTAAGCTTTCCTAACAAAGCTTCAGTTGAGATCTCTCTGTGGCACCTGGAATCTCTAATTGCCCAGATTCTGGAATCCCATGAGCTAGGGAAGCACATGAGGATTTTATCATTAATTTCAGTCAAGGATGTCTCCTTGTATAAGCCTCTGAGCTCATTAATGATGATGCTGAATCTGTCATACATATCAGCCACAGATTCTTCAGCTTTCTTTGGAAAGTTCTCATACTGGGATATGAGAAGGGACTTTTTGTCATTTCTTTCATCAACACTTCCTTTCACCATTGTGGTGAGTGAGTCCCAGATTTCTTTTGCTGATTGACCTTCAGCAACCTTCTGGAAAATGTCATCTGACATTGTTGACACCAGAATATTCATGGACTTGACATCACATGCCTTAACCTTCTTCTCAGCCTCTGTCCATTCCTTTCTTGGGACAACCTCAGTTGTTGAGGATTCTCCTGCCTTTTGTCCGACTGGGACTGGAGGACCTGTGAGAAGAACATTATAGATGTCTTCATCAATGAAATTCTTGTAAAGTCTTATTCTGGCCTTCCAGAGTATGAACTTATTCAAGTTACACACTGGGGGTCTTGTAGAAGCATAATCCTTAGTACTAATGTTCTTAGAAAATATTTGTAATTAAGAAATAAGAGTAGGAGGTCTTTTTGATCAAAGTGTTAACCTTTTAATGATTAACCTCCCTCTGATACCAATTGAAAGTGCACAGTGTACCTCTGAGAATCCTCTAGAGGGGGTGATGAATAGAGATTTAAATTTATTTCTATCCTAACTGTGAATACAATAAAATAATCTAAGAATTTATGCTCAATCAAGATCTCAGGCAAAATAAATTAGTGCTGAAATATAAAACAGAAAACAGTAATGTAAACTAGTTAATTGGGACAACACAGAAAATTAGCAAACAAGAAGACACACAGATTTTTATAGAGGTTCCCCAAAATGTGGGTACTCCCCTCTTCTACCACCTGGTAGGGATGCACCACTGTGTCTGAGTCTTTTGGTAAGGAGACTTTTAGATTGATGACAGCTTGTGGATGGAGCTTCTTCACTTGATTGCAAATACTCTTCTTCTTCTTGTAGTTTAGATTCCTGAGCAAATGATCTTGATTGGTGTCTCAGGGTATAGAAGATCTGCAAAGAAGAGTTAGCAAAAACAAAACAAGATAGAATAATATGTTGTTATCTGTTTTTGCTGCTGTTCTTCTTCTTCTCTTATTCTTTTTCTTCTCTCTTCTCTGTACAGCAAATGTGTTATGTTCTGTGTATATAATCTGTCGTGAATAACTGCTGTATATTAATCTGCTATATGATGAGTTGTCTCCTGCTGTCGTGTAAAGATGTTGTCCTCTTTTCTGGGCTAATTTGATTTCTTGCCCGACAAGGAAGGAGATAATATCTCTTTCTTTTTCCAGAATCCTCGAGCAAACAAATTGCCGTCTTTGGCTTTTGCAATGGCTATAACATTTAATGCTTGCAACGGCTGTAATGTTAAGGCAGCAATATATATAGCAATATATAAATAGAAATAATAAAATATTGCTTTATTAAATCTGACAGCATATATATATATATATAATTTTAGTCGAACTGAGAATGATATTAAAATAATGCTGAAGATATTTCGTCGAGCTTAGCTTCACGTTCGTCGACCTGATCATTTGATTCGTCGTTCTGAGCTTCTGCTGAATATTCGTCGAACGCAGACTTGAGATCGTCGAACGCAACTTTTCGTCGAACGCAGAGACGGGCTGGATCGTCGACTGCTGAATATTGAGCTGTTCGTCGAACGCAGACTTGAGTTCGTCGAACGCAGCTTTTCGTCGACCGCTGAGACGGGGTCTGTTCGTCGACCGCTGAACCGCTGAGACGGGATCGTCGACCGCTGAGATAGGTGTTCTTCGTCGACCGCTGAGATGGCTGGATTTCGTCGAGCGCAGAATGAATACCATTCGTCGAGCGCAGAGCGCCGTTCGTCGAACGCAGGTAGCCGTTTGTCGAATGCAGAGAACTTATGTTATTTTTATCTTTCTCTTATTTTCTCAGCCTATTAATTATATCTATTTTCAGCCTTTTATCTTAATGGGATTTGATCTAAGTTATAGGATGTGTTATGATAGAAACTTAGACATTAAAGGTGGATCCTAACTCAAATTAAAACTAAGGTTCCAACAGACTTGAGGCCGTATCTGGGGAGAGATCGGATAAAGACAACCGGTTCGTGGGGATACGAGTCGGTATAGAAAACGAAAAGAATATTTCATATTTCGCCTTCAATTTCTAGCGTCATAGAAATCAGATTTTGTAATCAATTTTATAAATGATAATCATGTCTCTTCTTGTTTAATAAAATTGATTTCATTTCTAATTTCATTATCTCTTTACTTTTAATTTAACTTACTTCTACCAAAATATCAAAAGTTTTCTATAAAAGTTTAAAGTTTTCTAAAACTCTTATTCACCTCCCCCCCCCCCCCCTCTAAGGGCGCCTCAAGATCCAACAATAGGGTTGACATGCACCATATGATGGATGCGAATAAAGAGTTATTCACCAACCATACAAGAGTTGCATGATGATGCAATTGACAAGTGTTGTCTACCTAAATAACCGCATTATGAGAGGAACGCCAAAGCGGACTCGTTGTGTTGGTGAAATACGGATCTTGTCCACTGAGGGAGTAGCTCGCATAAACTCTCCGAATCGATATTAAGGGTCATCGATTTGATTAAAATAGTGGGAGCCCTTTTAATAAAAGTCCTTATTAAAATAAAAATGTATTTTAAAATATAGTACTAAAATTTTATTTTGCAAAATTCTTTGTAGAATATCCATGGCAAGTGGTTCTCACTCCACCTTGTCCCTGAGGGCGATCCTTGAGAAAGACAAGCTCAATGAGACTAACTTCTTTGACTGGTTTAGAAACCTGAGAATTGTTCTCAGGCAAGAGCGTAAGCTCTATGTCTTGGAAGAAGATCCTGGTACGCCCGTGAGAGGTGTATATAAATACGCAAGTGCACGTGCCGTACAAGTAATAAAATGATGAGAAAGTGATCGTTCCCACGAGGAAGTGCTTAACTTAGTGCTCACAAATATTAGTTCTACCTTTTCTCTAAATTCAAGCAAGTAATAAATGATTGGTAAAGATAATTAAATAATTCAAAAGCAACAATTACAACTCTAATTACGGTTACTTAAAATACTTTTACTTCACTTGGAAAGATAGTCTCATATGTGTTTTTCCCTTGCTATGATGACAACCAACAAAAATGATAATTCATGAAGTATTAGCAATGATCTTGCAACGATTCTAAAATGGATAACTTTATCTCTCGATCACCATTATCCGTTTATCCCAAATCCTCTAGTTGTCTCCAACTTAGATGAAATTAGAATAACAAAAAGCGCTAGAATCACGGTTGCTAATTGAAGAGGAGATCTCTCTCTCTCTTGGAATTATATTAAGATTTATGATACACTTTCAACGCTCCTCTCTCGAATCTCGCGATGAAGTATAAATACGGAAGTTTGGTTAAAAACTACACGACTCCTCTCTCGAATATCGCCGTGCGAATAAACGTTCATCTAGCCCGACTCATCTCTCGAATTTTTGCCAAGCACTTTAAAGATGAAACTTAAACCAAAATCCCAAGAATAGATCATAAATTTAATAAAGATCACAACAATACATTCACAAAGTATAAATGAAAATCAAGTCATCATCACAACTAAGGTACTTCACACATGCAAGACTTAGAAAATTAGTTCATGGAAGAAGAGAAGAGTAGCAAATCAAAGTAGATCTTACTAGACATGATTAAGGGAATCAAAAACGCTGTAGGAATGTTTCTAGACTCAGATCTTTCTCCTTGGTGATGATCCACGCCTTCTTTCTCCAAGCCCTAGCCGAAATTTCCAAGAGGAAGAAGACCTCCAAAAGTTCCCTCCTCTCTTTCCAAGTTCTCCCTCACAATAATAATGATTTTTTCTCCTCATTTTCGTGCTCATAACTGCCCTTCCAAATCTGAAGGGATGCCTCCTTTGGAATTACACATAGACACCTCTTTTAAAATTCAAAAATCTGAATTTCCGCCGCCACGTTGCAACCTGCAAATTTCTGGCGTTGCAACTTATTTTCTGCATCAGCAATAAATGTTCCATTGCTTCCCCAACTTGAATCCTTTGACCAATCTTAGATAGAAAACATGGAAAGTGACCGAAATCAGCCCAACATTGATTAATAAAATATTTAAACATATTTTCTATAATTGGGGATTATTTTCCTCTTTTTAAATGAATATTAGAGTAGAATAAGTAGTGAAATAACTTCCTTTTGGGAAGTTATCACCCCACCACACTTAAACAATTGCTAGTCCCTAGCAATGAAATAATCCAAGAAAAATCTGAATGGAGGGCTAATATTATGAAACAAACTCAAATAATCTCACATCCTTGCGAAATACATAAACCTACAATTCAACGAGAGTTCACCCAATCACAAATCCGTTAGCTTGATACAAGATAAGGCTCAATTAAGAAATCTAGTGTCGTGCATGCCTCTCTTTTAAAATTGTTTACTCCCATTTCATATTTAACATAGACTTCTGCATTAATAAGAAAAAATGAGATTGTTCTACTTCACTGATTTAACCTTTCCATAAGTTAGTAGCTCAAGTGAAAGTAGGACTGAAGTGTATGGATTGCTTTTTATACGAAGATGGAATTTCCTAGTTAATGATCTTAACAATTTACCACATTATGGTGTCGAATACTAGATTTGGTTTCACATTTTAACTTACTTCGTAGTTGGGATCATTCCGAGTATAGATATACACACCCAGGCCACATATCACTATGATGTTTCAAATTAAATTTTTTTTTTTTTTAGCTCTTATCATAGTTGGGATCATTCCAAGCATGCATACGCACACCTAGGCCACATATCACTATGACTCACACATTTGGCATCTTTTATAAATTCATCACAGTTGGGATCTTTCCAAGTATGTCTAACTATACCCAGGCCACATGTCACTACGAAGTTTGATCAATTTTCTTTTATAAGGTTCGACTCCCATAAGTGGATAAATTACTAAAATACATCAAATAAGAGAAATAAGAAAACGGAACATGAAATGGTTCAAGCTCCATTATTGTAGTGGATGGTCACAAAGGATATACTAACTAACTCATGTTTTGGTTAAACACATTGGCTTAGCCCATACTCATCCATCCCCATTATGTTACAGAAGTATATATAAAAATAGATCTAGAGAGTAAACTCATTCAAAGAAAATCTTTTGCATAACACTAAAATTAAAAATTTTCCTAAAATTTCGCTAACATCAAATTCATGAGTAGAGCTCTCCAAAATTGTTTGGTTTTACCAATTGATTATTGATTACACACAAGGATTGAGATTAAATAGTTAGAATAAGCCCTCATAAAAATAGGAGGGGTTATGCACCCCACCACACTTAAACATTGCTAGTCCCTAGCAATGAACTCAATGAAAATATAAAAGAGGAAGTAATGGACAATTGAACGATGAAAGAAATAGGAACAATGTAAAACAAATACTCCCCTCATATTCTTCTGCACTTTTTGTTGCAATCTCCCAAGGAAGGCCTAGTCCAAGAGTGTTCCGTTCAAATCATAGCTCAGTAGTCCAGAGGATCTGCAAATAGCATCACAAAACCAAACAAAAGCATAACCCTAATAAAGTAGCATATAATTTAAAGATTTTAACGGTAGCAATAGATATTGGATGGAGTCATATCTTAGCAAAAACATTTCAAGTAACTAAAATGATGGAATGCAAGGTAATGGTCAATAAAATTAAAATATGCAACCATCACAGCACTAACTTCACAGAAATATTATCCAAAAATAAGAAAAATTTATGTGTTATAACGCGCAAAATTTATGCGTTGCAACGCGGATGCGTTGCAACGCGCAAAATTTATGCGTTGCAACGCGGAATTCAAACTGCCAGAATTTAAAGCTACCGCAGAGGCTAGCAAGTTGTAACGTGCAAAATTTTTGCGTTGCAACGCGGAATCCAAAACTGCCAGAATTTATACTACCACCGAGGCTAGCATGTTACAACGCGCAGAATTTTCGCGTTGCAACCTAAAATCCAAAACTGCCAGAAATTACACTACAACCGAGCCTAGCATGTTGTAACGTGCCAAATTTTTGCGTTGCAACGCGGAATCCAAAACTGCCAGAATTTATACTACCACCGAGGCTAGCATGTTACAACGCGCAGAATTTTCGCGTTGCAACCTAAAATCCAAAACTGCCAGAAATTACACTACAACCGAGCCTAGCATGTTGTAACGTGCCAAATTTTTGCGTTGCAACCTAAATTCTGGAAAATTTTCTTTCTAATTTTTTTTTATTATCAAGATCTACTTTGCCATCTCTTCATCACCTATTGTCCTCCAAATGATAAAAACAAACATAAAACAAACAAAACAAACTAAAAACGATAGAAAAATAACAGAAATGGTGGGTTGCCTTCCACCTAGCAAAATAGACAAAAAAAAAAATTAAACTAATTGAACTAGACTTGGAAAAATAAAATTGCAGGAAAAATAAGATAACTACTGGGTTTATTGTCTCTCCAGCATGACTTATTCAAGTCTCGAAAATATTCTAGATTATTGGTTTGTGAAAGATAAAGTGAACAGGTAACTGCCTTAATATCCGTTGCGGTGCCGGGTACCGATATGGAGATAACACAGTTACTCCCTCTCCTGAATAATAATACCTGAATTTCACAGGTAAGGGAAATAGAAAATAAGAAGAGCAGGACATCTGCTCCTCACTCATCTCATCAACATGCATATTCTTAGATGGAGAAAGAGGTTCAAGAAATAAATTAGAAGAAAGACATAAATAATTAAAAAGTGGGAGAGTGGTCCCGGTCTCACTCTCAACAGGCTCCAAATCTTGTACACTACTGTCGACATCCAAAACAGGGCAAGAGATATCAGAAGGTATAGGAGTCACACAAGCAACATGGACATCATCAACAAGCGAGGAAGTGGATACTTCCTCAACCAGTGAGATGACATCGTCAAACTTTTGCGACTCGACTACAATCTCTGTAACCTCGCACTGCTGGATGGCTAAAGCAGGATCAGTGGAAATGAGTGTAGAAAGTTTATGCAAAGGAGGAATTGCGTCAATTTCAATATCAGAACACATGTGGATTGGTTCCTCGTGGGGTGAATCCAAAAGAGATGATGATTGCGTGTGTATATGAGGCACAACCATGTCATTGCACAAATCAACTGAAGGAAAATCCGCAATACTCCTCTGTATACAAGGTGGTACTGTGTATGGATCATCAGAGGTAGAAGGAACGTCATGTGTACGGAGTGAATCCGCAATAGCCCCCCGTAGACAAGGTGGATAAGCAGATATACTAATTTCAATATACGGTTCATTCTCTTCCTCCCTTTTACGTTGAAATGCAACGCACTCTTTTAATATGTGGTCGGTGCTATGACAGAATATGCATTGTTCCCTACTTCTTTGCGGCCTTTGAGGGGTCGTGCTGAAATAAGGGAATGATGCTTGTTGTGGAGGTGCGTAATTATAAAAACTAGGCTCGTCATATGACATATCATATGATATTGGTGCTCTGTAAGGTGAGTCATATGACGTATAACCATGGTCTCCTTTATAACAATCATCACTATTATGATTATAAGACCCACACCATCGACATTGAGAGTAAGAAAACATGATGATGCATGGGTGAATTCACAAATTAAAATTATGCATAAACTAGTTGTACAAATACAAAATTACTATGGAGGCCCGCTTAGAAAATTTAAAATAACAATGAAAATAGAATTAAAAACAACAAAAACTTGAGCTCTAAATACTCAGGGTTTGCTAATATTGCAAGAAAAGAATCACTAAATAGTTGCACTTCCCCGGCAACGGCGCCAAAAACTTGGTACGCCCGTGAGAGGTGTATATAAATACGCAAGTGCACGTGCCGTACAAGTAATAAAATGATGAGAAAGTGATCGTTCCCACGAGGAAGTGCTTAACTTAGTGCTCACAAATATTAGTTCTACCTTTTCTCTAAATTCAAGCAAGTAATAAATGATTGGTAAAGATAATTAAATAATTCAAAAGCAACAATTACAACTCTAATTACGGTTACTTAAAATACTTTTACTTCACTTGGAAAGATAGTCTCATATGTGTTTTTCCCTTGCTATGATGACAACCAACAAAAATGATAATTCATGAAGTATTAGCAATGATCTTGCAACGATTCTAAAATGGATAACTTTATCTCTCGATCACCATTATCCGTTTATCCCAAATCCTCTAGTTGTCTCCAACTTAGATGAAATTAGAATAACAAAAAGCGCTAGAATCACGGTTGCTAATTGAAGAGGAGATCTCTCTCTCTCTTGGAATTATATTAAGATTTATGATACACTTTCAACGCTCCTCTCTCGAATCTCGCGATGAAGTATAAATACGGAAGTTTGGTTAAAAACTACACGACTCCTCTCTCGAATATCGCCGTGCGAATAAACGTTCATCTAGCCCGACTCATCTCTCGAATTTTTGCCAAGCACTTTAAAGATGAAACTTAAACCAAAATCCCAAGAATAGATCATAAATTTAATAAAGATCACAACAATACATTCACAAAGTATAAATGAAAATCAAGTCATCATCACAACTAAGGTACTTCACACATGCAAGACTTAGAAAATTAGTTCATGGAAGAAGAGAAGAGTAGCAAATCAAAGTAGATCTTACTAGACATGATTAAGGGAATCAAAAACGCTGTAGGAATGTTTCTAGACTCAGATCTTTCTCCTTGGTGATGATCCACGCCTTCTTTCTCCAAGCCCTAGCCGAAATTTCCAAGAGGAAGAAGACCTCCAAAAGTTCCCTCCTCTCTTTCCAAGTTCTCCCTCACAATAATAATGATTTTTTCCCCTCATTTTCGTGCTCATAACTGCCCTTCCAAATCTGAAGGGATGCCTCCTTTGGAATTACACATAGACACCTCTTTTAAAATTCAAAAATCTGAATTTCCGCCGCCACGTTGCAACCTGCAAATTTCTGGCGTTGCAACTTATTTTCTGCATCAGCAATAAATGTTCCATTGCTTCCCCAACTTGAATCCTTTGACCAATCTTAGATAGAAAACATGGAAAGTGACCGAAATCAGCCCAACATTGATTAATAAAATATTTAAACATATTTTCTATAATTGGGGATTATTTTCCTCTTTTTAAATGAATATTAGAGTAGAATAAGTAGTGAAATAACTTCCTTTTGGGAAGTTATCAGATCCCCCCGCAGAGCCAGCCGCCACTGCACCTCGTACAGATAAAGATGCTTACAATAAGTATGGAGATGACTCCTTGGATGTTGAATGTCTTATGCTCACGACAATGAACTCTGAGCTTCAAAAGCAACACGAGAACATGAGTTGTTACGAGATGGTCGAGCTCCTGAAGAAAATATTTCAAGGGCAAGCTCGTCAAGAGAGGTTTGACATATCCAGGGCGTTATTTCAGTGTAAGATGAGAGTTAGAGACCTAGTAGGGACTCACGTACTCAAGTTGATTGGGTATATATAGAACCTTGAAAGACTGGGGTTTCCTTTGAGCCAAGAGTTGACCACTGATCTGATCTTGCAATCGTTGTTGGACAGTTACGAGCAGTTTGTCTTGAATTACAATATGAATGAAATTGACAAGACACTGCCCGAGCTCCTAGGCATGTTAAGAACTGCTGAAATCAATATGAAGATGGTCAAACCTACTAGCCCCATATTGATGGTGCATAAAAGCAAGGGCAAGACCAAGGGATTCAAGAAGACTAAGGTAGGACCTAAGTCATATCTTGATCCCAAGTCTTCAGCACTGAAGAACAAAGGCTTGGTGAAGGAAGGGAAGTGCCACCATTGTGGTAAGGCAGTGCACTGGAGGAGGAACTATCCCCTCTATCTTGAAGATCTGCAAAAGAAGAAATGAAATGTGACTTCCACTTCAGATATATTTGTTATAGAAATAAATATTTCTGCTCTTTCATCTTGGGTATTGGATACCGGATGCGGTTCTCACATTTGTATAAATGTGTAGGAACTGGGAATGAGAAGACTGCTAGGTAATAGAGAGGTAGACCTGCGCGTTGGAAATAGAGCAAGAGTTGCTGCCGTTGTCGTAGGAGTATATCGTCTTTCTTTGCCCACAGAGCTTGTAATATAATTAGATAATTGTTATTTTGTTCCAGCCATAACTTGAAACATTATATCTGTGTTATGTTTAGACATGAGAGGACTTTCTTTCATTATCAAGAACAATAGTTGTTCTATATTTATGAATAATGTTTGTTATGGTGTAGCCCAACTGTTTAATGGCTTATACGTTTTGAACTTAGATCAGCCAATCTATAACATAGAAAATACTAACAGACTAAAAACAAATGGCTCGAATCCTTCGTATCTTTGGCATTGTCGTTTAGGCCATATAAATGAGAAACGAATATCCAAGCTCCATAAAGATGGATTGTTGGACTCATTTGATTATGAATCTTTTGAGAGATGTGAGTCATATTTATTAGGCAAGATGACAAAGGCCCCTTTCACTAGTTATAACGAAAGGGTTGATGATCTCTTGGGTATAATACATAGTGATTTATGCGGACCCATGAGTTCTATGGCTAGAGGTGGGTTCTACTACTTTGTTACATTCACTATGATTTCAGTAGATACGGATACATGTTTCTTATGAAGAACAAATCCGAAACCTTTGAAAAGTTCAAAGAGTTTAAGAATGAAGTAGAGAACCTACTGGGAAAAAGGATAAAAGCACTCAGATCTGATTGAGGTGGTGAATAGCTGAGTCATGATTTTCGTGATCATCTGAGAGAATGTGGTATTGTATCACAACTCACTCCGCCCGGAACACCACAACATAATGGTGTGTCTGAGAGGAGGAATTGTACTTTGTTGGACATGGTACGGTCAATGATGAGTCATGCAGATTTGCCCATTTCATTTTGGGGATTTGCTCTAGAGACCGCGACTTTCACTTTAAATCGCGCTCCAACGAAAGTAGTCAAAAGACACCATATGAGATATGGACTGGGAAGAATCCTAGTATGTCTTTCATTAAAATTTGGGGTTGTGAGGCATACGTGCGACGTCAAATGCCAGACAAGCTGGAACCCAAATCAGAAAAATGTTATCTAGTGGGGTATCCTAGGGAGACCAAAGGGTACTACTTCTACCTGCCGTTTGAGGGCAAAGTTTTTGTAGCAAGGACAGACATCTTTTTGGAGAAAGAGTTCTAATCCAAAAAGACTGCAAAGGTAGAACTTAAAGAAGTTCAAGAACCACAAACTGAAAATGAACCTAGATTGGAACTTGAGCAAGGACTACAAGTAGTTGTAGCTAGAGAGCCTGCTCAAGAGACATAAGTCCTACAAAGATCTGGTAGACCAAAATTTGAGCCTGAAAGATGTGGATTTCTCATGTCTCAAATAAGTAATGTGTTGCTTATGGATCATGTTGATGAGTCTGCAACCTACCAAGATGCTATGAATGGACTAGACTTCGAGAAGTGACTTGAGCCCATGAAATCTGAAATGGACTCCATGTATGCAAACCAAGTTTGGACCTTGGTGGAACCACCTGAAGGGGTAAGACCCATAGGGTGTAAGTGAGTCTTCAAGAAGAAGACCGACATAGATGGAAATGTACAGACATTCAAAGGTCGGCTGGTGGCTAAAGGTTTCAGGCAAATTCGTGGTGTAGACCAGTGGCGGAACTAGGATTTTGAAGTCGCACGGGCACAATGTAAGTATTGTCGATCGGGGGGTTCGGGGGGTTCGGGGGGCAGGGCCCCCTGAGCGGGGATTCGGGGGCAGCGACCCCGAATTTTTTTTTTGCAGGGATATTTATGTAAGAAAAATATTCAACACAATATTACAATAAAATGCAATTACATGAAAATTCAAAATAAAACATTATAAAAACTTACAGATCAACATGATGCTTTACGTTGACACATACTCTGAAAACGTGAAATAATTTCTTCATTTGTAATTGTATCTGCAACGTCTTTTTTAATATACGTCACCAAACAATCATTCATCCATTCATCTCCCATTCTGTTTCGCAGACGATTCTTTATTATCTTCATTGCAGAAAATGTTCTTTCAACGCTAGCTGTTGCAACAGGTAGGAGGCAAACTAACTTTAACAATCTGAAAACTAGCCGGTAAGTATCTTCTCTTTTTAATTCCACTAATTTTTGAAGAAGTTCACTAATTCCCTTAAATTCTGAAAATATGTCCGGCGATGCAGATCGCATGTCAAAAATATACATGTCGAGTTGTCCTTCAAGTAACTGCGACTCCATTGGAGTAAAATCATATGAGTATAATTCAGCAAGATGAATTAGTTTTTGTTTATCATAAGCAGCAAATTGATTATTTGGGTCCAGACAAGCAACACACATCAGCAATTCTGTGTTGACTTCATCAAAACGGTCATTTAGCTCATTTAGCATCCAATCCAACACTGCAATAAAAATTTCAATCCTGAAAAAATGTAAATTGGTAATTTTATGTGTGTTGCGTCTTGATCTACCTGGTTGAACAAACTTCTCATTCATATTTGGAACTTTTATGTCATGTTTACAACAAAATTTAGAGACTTCAACCATAAACGATTGTCACTCAACCTCATCATTTCTCATATTTAATAGTAGGGATTTGGACAACTTTACAAAATGCATTGCGTTGACAATATCTTGATCCTTTTTCTGCAACGCTTGTGATAACTCGTTAGTTTTTGCCAAAATGTTTTTCATCAAATGAAGCACAAATACAAATTTAAAAGTCAAGATAATTTGTAATAGTGCGATTGTCATTCCTCATTGATTTCCATCTGCCCCATCAACTACGACAATCTCCAGTACATCAATAATTGACGAAAACATACGAATAAAATTTAAAACTGTCACATAATATGAACCCCATCTTGTGTCTCCTGCACGTTTGAGCTCTAAAGGTTGATTCAACCCTTGACCACTTTCCAACTCACCACAACAAAGTTCTCTAGCAACTCGATCAATTTCCAACGCTCGAAGAGAGTCGCGTCGTTTACAAGAGCCACCAACAACATTCAAAACATGTTTAATAACTGTGAAAAGCTCGACAATATCTGAATTTCCTTCTGCAACAGCTACTAGCACCAATTGCAGTTGATGTGCAAAACAATGAACATATAAAACACAACTATTTCATTCAAAATCAAAGCTTTTAGCCCTTTGAACTCATCTTTCATATTACTAGCACCATCATATCCTTGCCCACGCAACTTAGATATACTGAGACCATTTTTCATAATTAACAAATCAATGGAAGATTTTAAGGATAATGCAGTAGTATCAGCTACGTGAACAAAACCAAATAGACGCTCTATAATCTTGCCACTGGAATTCACATAGTGTAACACAACAGACATCTGCTCTTTTGTAGAAACATCACGAGATTCATCCACTAGAACTGTAACGCAATCTTCTCCAATTTCACAAACAATTTGTTTTGTTGTCTCTATTGCAATTGCTGATACTATTTCTTTCTGAATCTTCGGCGATATAAGTTGACAATTTTGAGGAGCGTTTTGAAGCGCAATTGCTTTGATCTCATCATTATGCGACGCAAGGAAGTTCAGAAGCTCAAGAAAATTACCTCGATTGGTAGACTCTTTAGTCTCATCATGACCACGGAATGAAAGTCCTTGTCGTAAAAGAAATCTAACGCAATCAATCGAAGAACATAAACGAGCACGATAATCCAAAATTTGTTGTTCTTCTTGTTTAGCAAAAGCAATTTGAATACCTTGTTTTTGATTCATCAAAGCCTCACACAGTTTTCTAGAAGCATTGTGTGGAGTTGTGTGATTTCCAACATGTCTGTCCAATACAGTTTTCTCTTTCCAATTTTTGAATCCTCTAATAGTAAAAGTAGGCTCACAACCTCTTTGAGGGAAAACATAACAGTAAGGACAAAATGCTGCATCTTTTTCTACACTGTATTCTAACCAGCCTTTAAACTCGTTAAACCAATTCTTGTTAAAGCGTCGAGCTTTGTTTCCAATTTCTGTTTGGGGAAAACTTTCTAAATGAGGTTGACAAGGACCCTTCTGCAAGTAATATCTTCGTATTGACTCTTGAATATTTGCATCGTAGGAGTTTATTGGATTTCTTAGGCCAGGATCTGATGGTAAATCTTCTATTTTGAACTCTTCTACGTGACTTCTTTTACCAGTGAGAACTAACTCCTGAGAATCTATCGAACTTTGACATGCTCCCTTTTTAGAAAAAAATTTCTCCATTGGCCACTAATTAAACACGCTGCAAAAAACCGACGAGATATTCCCGTAAGCGCAACTAGGGCTAATCGATATGCACATCACAAACATCACAGGGACGGACTAAATCAAGAGGAACATTCCGGTTAACGTTGAAATCATAAAACTCTTTTGAAAATTCAAAACAAAACATTGAAATCATAAAACTCTTTTGAAAATTCAAAACAAAACATTGAAATCATAAAATTCTTTTGAAAATAGCTGAATACGTGTTTAAAAATAGGTGTTAAATTATATCCTACATAAATCTATACCAAACTGGATTAAATCACAAACCTAAATCTATATCTATCTCTATATAATTTATATCCTACTTAGATCTAAGTGAGGAAGAAGAATGGACCTTGCGTCCTTGCCGTAAGCTTGAATTTCCCTGCAATCAGATGGAAAAAGTGCTCGAATGTCCTGTCAAATTTGAAGAAGATTGCAAAATTAATAACAAACCAACATAATTATTAATTTAAGAAGAAGAAGAAGCGTACCGACCAGCAGAGCACCGTCCCCGACTCTCGACAGCAAATCGCGCACTGCTCCAGCGAGAAAAATCGCGAATCGCCTTCCCGCAACGCCGCACCTTGCCCTAGATTCGCGAAAAAACACGGTCGGGCACTTGCCCGACCGTGTCTTAACATGGGTCCGCCCGTGGTGTAGACTATGATAAGACCTTTTCCCCTATTGCCATGGTCAAGTCCATCAGAATTCTACTTGCTATTGCTGCGTATTATGACTACGAGATCTTGCAAATGGATGTCAAAACGGTTTTCCTTAATGGATACCTCCTTGAGGAAGTGTATATGACACAACCCGAGGATTTTGTATCTCCAAGTGAAGCCACTAAAATATACAAGTTGAATCGATCAATTTATGGATTGAAACAAGCTTCTCGAAGTTGGAATCTGCATTTTGATGAGAAAATCAAAGAGTTTGGTTTCATCAAGAACGAGGATGAGCCTTGTGTTTACAAGAGAATTAGTGGGAGCATTGTCGTTTTCCTGATATTGTATGTAGATGTCATACTGCTGAGAGGGAATGACATTCCGACCCTGACAGCTATTAAGAATAGGCTAGGGGACTGCTTTTCTATGAAGGACTTGGGTGAAGTGACTTATATACTTGGTATTAAGATTTATAGAGATAAATCGAAGAAGTTGTTGGGTTTGACCCAGAGTACATACATTGAGAAGGTGTTGAAACAGTTCAACATGCTTGAGTCCAAGAAGGGATTCATACCCATGTCACATGGTGTGAGTCTTTCTAAGGACCAGTGTCTTAAATCTTTGGAAGATAAGGACCGCATGAAGTTGATTCCATATGCTTCCGTAATTGGATCAATCATGTATGCAATATTGTGTACTCAACCCGATGTCTCATATGCTTTAAGCATGACGAGCAGGTATCAGTCTGATCCTGGTGATGGTCACTAGATAGCTGTCAAGAATATCCTAAAGTATTTGAGAAGGATAAAGGACGTATTCTTGGGGTTTGGTGGAGAGGAAGAGCTCGTAGTAAAGGGTTACACAGATGCTAGTTTCCAGACTGATAGGGACGATTCAAAGTCCCAATCAGATTTTGTATTTGCCTAAATGGAGGAGCTGTAAGCTGGAAGAGTTCCAAGCAAGAGACAGTTGCTGATTCTACGACTGAGGCCGAGTATATCGCTGCTGCAAATGCGGCGAAGGAGGCTGTGTGGATTAGGAAATTCATCAACGAGCTTTGTGTAGTTCCTAGCATTGTTGATCACGTAGTTCTCTACTGTGACAACAATGGTGCTATTGCATAAGCTAAGGAATCTGGATCTCATCAGCGCTCCAAACACATACTTCGGCGGTTTCATATTATACGAGAGATTGTCGGTCGAGGAGATGTGAGCATATGCAGAGTATCGACTGAAGATAATATTGCGGATCCACTGACGAAGCCTCTTGCACAGAGAAAGCATGATGGTCATACTAGATCAATGGGTATTAGATACCTGAATGATCATCTCTAGTGGGAGTCTTGTGGATTAATTTATATATTTGCCGGTTGTTGTTTATTCATGTGATGAATAGAGTACTTTATATTTAATTTTACATTTATGGCAAGTTCTTATTATTATGTCATCTGCTTCTATTTGACAGATTAATTAGCATAATAAATACCCTTAGAATATTTGCTTCCATAGGAATTCAAGTGTGTGACTTGAATGTGAGGGCCTATGTTGAATTAGAAGCTTCATTCTTAAAAGGTCCCTAGTCGGCGTATCATCTTAGAAGTTAAAGGGCGATGATGATACATTAAGACTAGCACGTGCGTTGACCAAGGTTGTCAGGATCGAGATCCTAGGTGAGATCGTTTCGAGGTTGGATCGGATCGGATCGTAGGATCGGATCGAGGATCGCAAGATCCTACAACATTCATAAATTAAGACAAAATATAAAATTGAATTTTGTATCATCCAATTACATGCTCAATTAACAAACAAAAATCAATAAATTGAGCAGTATATGAATAATTATATTAAATTTTTTTTAATAACTAAATAAAAAAACAATATCATACTAAGTTCACTTTCAGTTTCAGGTAGGACACTCAATGTCTTCTAACAATAAAAACAAATTTGGACTGATGGATTGGTGGAAGCCTAGAAACAGGAAGACAAACTGAGACTGATGGATTGCTCGTATGATGGAAGCAGGAAGCTTGAATTGCTCGTATACTGGATTTCTAACCGCTAGATTAATCGTACGCTAGAAAGGAAGAGAAGACGTCGGCCTGAAAGTAGGAAGTAGGAAGCCACTGGATTACCAACCACCAGATTGCTCATACGTAAAAAATATAAGATAAGACACTGACACCAATTGAAATGGAACCTGGTAAGGAAGGAAAAGGAAGATATTGTCTGGACCGCAAGCAACCGAAGACGTCGCTCTTGGCCTCCGCTTGCAGTCGGTAATCGACACATGGGATACGGTAAAACAACATGATATGATTATGTGATGGGGTATGGGGAAGGGATTGGGATAAGGTTAGCAATGGGTTATGGGCGTTGGACCAGTTGAATGAGATCGGGATAGGGTTGGACATGTTTCTAGTTCCCTTTGTCCAGATCGGTAGAATCAGGTCGGGATCGCGATCCTAAAGATCCTAAGATCTGGGTCGCGATCCCATCCGTAGATGTGCCAATTTAGATCATATGTAAGATCCGGATCGATTTACATAATCTGGGTCGTAGGATCGTAAGATACTACGATCTGGATCACGATCCTGATAACCATGGCGTTGCCTGATGACCGGTTCTCACAGGTCATGATATTGTGATATCAAGTCATCACATGGGTACTTGTTAGTGAACAAGTTGTACTGGACAGACCCACCTTGAGACTACTTTGTGGATTGTTATATGAACATGTCACAAGTAGGTCTCTACTGACAATGGTGTTTGTAGTTCTTTGACCTAAAGTCACAACATTCATCAAATGAGGAAGAGCGTACTTTGATGCCATCTAAAGTCTTCCTTGAGAAAGGTTGATGATAAGGGTGGTTATTGGGTATGTTACGAATCATTTGGGTGTTTTGTGTGTGGACAAAAATGGAATTTGTCCTCCTATATAACAGGAGTTACATCCATGAGCCCCTTGATGAAATTAGACTGAGAAATGCATGGTCATGCTTGATTGAGTCAATATATGATATTGAGCTCACCAATTTCAGACAGTCAATTCTAGATTAGGAAACTAGGATTGAACAATTATGAGGGTGACACGGTCTATGCCTCTAGTTCTATCCAGATGTAAGGGGCAAAGGGACATGACAACACTGATACATTGATCAAGACAAGTTTGTTGAGTTATGAACTCTTATTGCTTGGGTAGCAATGATGTATTGCTAGATGTCGCCCAATGTTTGTGATACTTTTGTTTGATACGTTCAAGATCAAGTGAGAGACTGTTGGTTTTCCAAGGTGATCTGGAAGTGATCAATCATTTGATCTTACTGCTAATGTGATATGAGCATATGAGGTCACACACAAGAGTGTTTGGAGAAGTTCGAGAAAGAATTGTGTTGGTTTTACTCATATTGGATATGAGTGAAGGACCAATCCTGGGTCGAGTCAAGTGTATGCTCCACAGGTATTGTGAATACTGTATGGAGCGTGTTGGCAAGTCTTCAAGACGAGTCATCGAGAGTGTCTCGACGACTCTTACCTCAGTTCATCGAATGTATGAATCCATGTTAACTCGATGAATCCATGTTGACTCGACGAATTAAAAGTTGATTCGACGAATCCATGATTGACTCGACGAATCCGACAAACTCATGTACTCGACGAATTGACTTGTACTCGACGAGAAGTGAAAAGTTCACTCGACGAATTGACTTGTACTCGAAGAGGAGTGAAAAGTTTGCTCGACGAATTGAGTTGTACTCGACGAATTTCTTCAGTGAAAGGTTCACTCGACGAATTATGTTTTACTCCAATATATGTGGTGGGTGTGCGGATAACATCTCTCTCGCCTGGGTATAAATAGAATACGATTCTACGACCTAAATAAGCGATTGCTTTTTGCGAATCAGAGAGAGCGGCGGAAGAGTTCCGCGAAAGCTTCCGACGGAAGAGTTTCGACCGGTCGATCCCGCCGCCGCCGCTTCTCCCTGTCGTCGGACCTAGCAGTCCGTGGGAGACGTTAAGGGTTGTTCTTCTCTGACCTAGTTCTTGTGCGACAAGAAGCTTGAGTTCTTCATCGCTCGTGTGGACTCCCGTAGAGGCGCCGATCCATTTCAGCGCTTGGGACTCAACGATCATTATTCGGAATCTCATTCGTGGAGCATCTTGGTTGAGTGTTGACTCAATCCCCTTCAGGTACTGCAATGCGTTGCTTCTCCTATTTCTTGATTCATGAAATCGCAAGTTCCTTGAACTGTTTAGGGCTGTTCTTGTTCTTTATTTCCGCTGCGCATATGTGATATGCATTGTACATTTGATGTATAGAAAACCCAACAACTCGTACATGAGATGCTGAATTGATTCTCTGTAAATAGTTTTACTAACTATCCATGTTATCATTGAGATAAATTCTATTTTAAGAAATCTCTTTTGGGCATTTAATCAAACTTCTTATGAGCATTTTAGAGGGAGAAAGGTAGCAGATAGAGCCCTTCAGGTGAATTTTTTGGTTTGTTGTGAGTAATAAAATCAGAGGGAAGAAGAGTTGAAGCAATGCCATAGAGCCGTTAAGATGAAGTTGAGGAGAAAGACATTGGAATCAGACGTTCAGGAGGTGGTTGAAGAATGAAACCAATGAGAGCTGATTGGAATGCTTCAGATCTTTGGTCGAGATCCTCTTCGAATGCGGGGAAATCCTCTTGGAATCTGCGAGCAATGGAGTCAGATTGAGAATGGAAACATGAACATGAAGCAGGTTGATCGCCCGACAGTCCAAATAACCTTGAGCTCGCTAGCAACTTGATCGTCGGCTACAAAAGAATAGCGACGGTAGGAGAGGCGGCGACAAATGCCTAGGGGCGGTGTGAAACGCAAAGAAAAAAATAGAATGCTTACCGGAGAATGATCGGAGGTGAGCGACGAAGGATCTCGACCGACCGGCGATAAGTCTCCAGCCACCGACGAAGGATGCACAACGACGGGCGTGCGTGAAGGGCGGTTGTGAATAAAGGCGAACGAAAGTAGTGGGACAAAATGATCGCCCGCTCGAAGAAGATAGATGAGCAGCTCGCGGCCTCCCTGTTGATGTCGTGCACCGCTTGATTTCAAAGCAGAGGAGAAGCATTAGCTATTTCAAAAGGGGAAATGAGATGAAGCGGCCCAGAAACGCATGAATGCGAAGGAGGAGAAGAGCTCCGGAGGAGGAGAAACGCACAGACGGACGGGCACTGTAGATAGATGTAATGCTCTAATTCATTTTTTTGCAGCCCGGTGCACAGAGCATCTCCACTCAAGGGTCTGGGTAAGGGTCTCAAAACAGACTTATTTTTTCATGCGTCGTGTAATCGTGCGTCGGACGCATGAAACCCATGTGCGCGGGTGAAATTCAGACCTTTCATCGCATACGTTTTTTTTAACTTTTTTTTAATGGCATCTTTTTCTCAACCTTCCGATCATGGATCAAACGGTGCGCTGTGCACATTGATCTATGTGCGCACACGCACCTAAATATCTCTCCACACCATAAGGGTGAAATATAGGCAAATCTTAGGATGCATTTTTGCAAAAGGCTGCTTCTAAGACTCCGACACCATAACTTGTCAACATGTGCTCTAAAATTGATTATAATTTTTTTTAATGACAACCATCGTATTGGATTTGAAATAAGTAAATAAGTAAATAAATAAATATACGTATGCCATCTATAAGATGTTATATTGAGATAAATGTAATACTTCTTATTTGCCTAACATTAAACTAGATTGTTCGTACATTTTTACATGCATACATCATGTATTATCTAGTTTAATGTTGAAGTTTTCTAACTTATTTATATAATTCAGTTAGTATTCGTTCGTTTAAATGGAATTGGCTTTTTGGAATTAACATTGAGGATTAGAAATTCAATCCTCTCGTTCGGCGAGCAGTTATTGACTTTGAAGTGAAAACCTATGACTTTGACCTTAAACTAAAAAACCAAATCGCCAATTCTTACCTTCGCTCATGGGTTTTCTGCAGAATTGAATGATTTTGAGCTCGTGGCGTTTTCACGCGGGCAGTCATTTTCGGGCGAGTTTGTGTTTTTTCGCCAGGGCGAGTTATATCCCTTGAGCACAATTTTGACCTCGGCTCGCTTTTTTCGCATAGGCACGCATTTTTCGCCCCGAGGGCGTGTTTTCGGCACAGACGAACATTTTTCGCCCCGACGCATGTTTTTCGGCCTAGACGTGATTTTCCCCCGTGGGGGGGGGGGGGGGGGTTCGCCCGAGCGCACAAACACGGGGTTTTCGCCTAGTGCGTATTTTTCGCTCGAGAGGATGTTTTTCGGCCCGGACACAAAAGCTTCACCCGGGCGAGTCTTTTTTGCCCAAGCACGCATTTTTCGGCCCGGGCGCACGTTTTTCGCCCAAACGCACGTTTTTCGACTGGAAGTGCATTTTTTGGCCAGAAGCGCGTTTTTCGACTCGGGCAGGAATTTATCGTCTGGGCACGTGTTTTTCAGCCAAGCGCATATTTTTAGGGCTCGCATTTTTTGTCCCAGACGTGTGTTTTACGCTCGGGCACATATTTTTTGCTTAGGAGCAGGTTTTTCGGCCCGGGCGTGAGTTTTTCACCCGAGCGTGATTTTAATGGTCAGGCGCGCGTTTATCGTCTGGTAGCGGGTTTTTCGGACGAAAATGAAAAATTGCATGTCCGAGCAAAAAATTGCAGTCGGCTCGAAAAACTTGTGCCCTGGCGAAAGACGCACGCACAGAGAAAAACACGCGTTTGAGCTGAAAAGCGTGCGTCTTGGAAAAAAATGCGCCCCCAAGAGAAAAAATGCTTGCCCGAGTAAAAAATGTACGCCTTGGTGAAAAATTCACGCCCCGGCGAAAAAATCGTGTCATGGACAAAAAATGACACCCGGGCAAAAAATGCACTCCGTGGAGAAAAAATCGCGCTCTGTCCCAAAAATGGGCGCCCTGGCAAAAAATTCACGCCCGGGCCGAATAATACGCTCCGGCGCGAAAAATGCGCTCCCGGGTGAAAAACTCGTGTCCGGGCTGAAAAACACGCTCCGTGGCAAAAACATGCATGCTCTGGCAAAAAGCGTGTGTCAAGGCCAAAAATTCGCTCTCAGGCTGAAAAACGCACCGTGGGGCGTAAAACGTGCTGCCCAAGCGAAAAATCTGTGCACGGGCCAAAAAATGCCAGGTGAAAAACGTGCGTCCGAGTGAAAACACACCCTTAGGTGTTAAAATCATGTTTTGGCCGAAAACGTGTGCCTAGGCTAAAAATTCGCTTGCGGTCGAGAAATGAGAGATTAGGCGAAAAACACGCTCCTGGGTGAAAAAATTGCGTTCGGGCCGAAAAATGCATGCCCGGGCTAAAATTTCGCTTGCTGACGAAAAACACGCAATCAGGTGAACAACGTGAGTTTGATTGAAAAAAAATTCTTTTCTTTTGATTCTTGAAAACCATTATCTTCCATACGAACAAACAATGTAACTATTATAAAAGAGTTTTTAAGTTTTTTTTTTTCAAAAAGCGGAGGCTACTAATAATTAACCATATAAGAGATGCTTGTACAAACTCCATTTAAAAATATGTCAAATCTACGGAAGAAAATTGTTGTATATTTAATAAGGGTGTTATTATTAGCAAATTCATTTTGTCTTTGAATCATTACTATTAGTAAATCATAAAAATCTGAAAATGTAATGAATAGTAAATTATATGTATTTTAGTATAGTTTTTAACATAGTTTTAAGTAATATTGTATATATTTTTTGAACATTATTGAATAAATGATTTGTTTTTGCTAATTTTTATTTATATATATTTATATGTAAAAATTAACTATTTAAGTATATATTTATATATGAAGCTAAATAGTAAGTATGTAAATATTTATGTAGGTAAATACGTAAAAGTATATTAAATATATATATTTATTAAATAAAAACTGTAACTATTTATGTAAATATAGACTATAAATAAGTTAAAATATATAATGACACTCCGTCCCGTCGATCAACATACCATCCCCTCGATCGGCATCCTGTCTCGTTGACATGCTTCCCGTTGATTTTACTTGTTTTAAAATCTACATCAAAGTCCCGTCCCGTCGATCGACATCCGGTCCCGTCGATCGGCATCCCGTCTCGTCGATATATTTCTAAGTACCGATCGACATCCCTTCCCGTCGATCGACGGGATGGGATGTTGATTTTTCCTTCTCCTCATTTTTTTACTTGTTTTTTAATAAAACTCAGAGTCCCGTCGATCGACCGCCCTTCCCGTCGTTATGCTTCCCGTCCTGTCAATTAGCTGCTCGGTGTTCTAAGTCCCGATCGACATCCCTTCCCGTTGATCGACGGGACGGGATGTCGATTTTTCCTTCCCGTCTATAAAATACATATAGATATTAATATAATATAATATATATTTATGATCTTGTGTCTACAGATAAGCACGTTTGCCTGAGTGGATTGGGTGTGGCTAGCCTCCCATGAGGTGGCGGGATTGAAACCAGGCCCTGCAATTTTTGTTGGATTAAATCTGCAACCCGCCAGCTGTCACCTGCTATCCGCACCCCTGAAGTTCTAAGTCAAAACATGCCACTCTCAAGTCAAATCGTCAGCTGCCCTTCCAATCCTTTTTTTTAGTAATTGCAGCCCCAATTTTATCTATAAATAAGATGGCTTTTCTTATTTTTAAAGGTTCAGATTTTAGAACCTAAGTGTTTTTGTTGTGAGTTTATTTGAGTGTTCTTGTGAGTTTTTTTTAGTATTCTTGTGAGTCTTTTTTTAGTGTTCTTGTGAGTGTATGTGAGAGTTTTTTTGTGAATGTTTTCCAAGCCCTTGTATGGGCTCCTTTTTCCCAAGTTTAAGCTTTCTTGAAAAAGTTGTAAACCCTATTAATATATAAGAAATTTCTTCTTTGTTCTTCTTACTCTTTAAGTTTTTGTTGTGTGAGTGTGTGTGATAACTTAGATTGTGTTTTCTTTTTAATTCAAGTTGTATGTGTGTGGGTATATGAGTGTAATTTTTTGCTTTCTTTTAATTTAGTTTCCAATTATCGTAGAGTGAGTGCGTATATGAGATAGATTTTTCTTTTTTGCTAAATTAGTTTTTCTACTTTCTTTATTTCAGTCATTTAATTTCCGTAGAGTGCGTTCGTGTATGAGATAGTTTTTCTGCTTTCTTTATTTCAGTCATTTAAATTCTCGTAGAGTGCGTGTATGAGATAGCTTTTCTGCTTTCTTTATTTCAGTCATTTAAATTTCCGTACAGTGCGTGCGTTTTTAATTTAGTACGTTCTTTTCTTTTTTTCCTCTTCTTTTCTTATAATTGTTTTTCTTTATTTTTGTTAACCGCACGTAATCGCTTAATTATTATCGGCATCACTCTTTCAAATTTGCAAAATTAATCACTCGTTTAATCGATAAAATAATAGCGCGTTCTTAAAAGGTAAAAATAATCAATAGGATCCAGAAAAATACGACCTTGATATTTTCTTAAAAAAATATATCCTATACTTACTATACACGATAAGGTATACTTGCCTTCATAAAAAGATTAGTTTGGATAATAATTACAAAAGGTAGCAAAACTCTCCTTTTTTATTTACACATTTAAAGAATTCGGCGCCGTAGACGAGGCGTAATCGTCGATATTCCGAAAGAAGGAAAGACCGTTACTTCTATTCATCGAAGTCGGATAACGGTTAGTTTCTTGATGTAGAAGTACTCGCGAGATTCCCCGGCAACGACGCAAAAAACTTGGTGGCTTTAAAATTTGATTCTCTACAACATTGAAGACAATGTTGGGTTTTAAGTATGAGGGTATTTTTTCGTTATTCCAAAAATAAAAAAAATTTTTCTAAAAATTAGAAAAAATCCAAAAATTTTCTAAAAACCCCAAAATCCAAAAAAAAAATCATACTTTGAAATAAATTAGAAAAAATCCAAGAAAATCTAAAAACCCCAAAATCCAAGAAATTTCTAAAACCCCAAAATCCAAAAAAATTTCATACTCTGTAAATAAATTAGAAAAAAATCCAAAAAAAAATTCTAAATAATCCAAAATCCAAAAGAGAATTTTTTTTCATACTGTGAATAAATTAGAAAAAAATCCAAAAAAGTTTTCTATAAAACCCCAAAAATTCCCAAAAAATCATAATAAAACCCCTACTTAGCTTTTTATTTTACAAAACTAGTTTGAGTTTATTTATAAATATTTTCATTATTTTTTATTTGCCAAAACTCTTATTTGTATCGTAGTTTGTAAGAGGTTTTTGGAATTTTAGTTGTAAAGAACACATTGTAATTTTAATTTAATTAGAGAACAAACTTTTTGGCACTACTTCAAGTTTACCCTAAATAACTTCTTGTTGTATTATTTTGGCAGACCATCTTTAGACTTTTATTATCCCTACTTCAAACTTGTGAAACTTTAGGAATGTTCTAAATCTACTAAAAATTGCTTTAAATTTTTTTCTTAATTTATAAATTCTAGAAATTTCTAAACCCTTTACCTGTTATTCCATATTCTTGATAATTTTGTTCTAAAAGATCTTATGTCAATGAGAATAAGATTTCATTCCATAAATATAGGCACCCTGTACAACCCCTACTCGCCAAGAGGTGTTAAAAGACTATGGGATTAGCAGGCGAAAGGAGTAAGAAGCACTACAAGATAATACTGTATTGGCCACGTTTTTATTAGGCTACGGCGACGTTTTTCAAACGTACCCAATGTTTTCGCGACGTTTTTTTAAACGTCGCAAAGACGTCGCGGCATATTATGTCGCGGTTACATTCGACGACGTTTTGTTAAAAGCGCCTCTAAAGACTATGGTATTGGCGGCGGTTTATATATCAAACGTTGCTATTAATCCGCCACGTTTTGTAAAACAAACGTGGCTAACATTAGCCACGTTTTTTTGGAAAAAACGTGGCTAACATTAGCCACGTTTTGTTAAAAACGTGGCTTACGTTAGCCACGTTCATTAGCCACGTTTTGTGAAAAAACGTGGCCAAAGATGTTGAATTAATTTTTTTTTTTATTATTTTATCATAACAAAAACAGTAATTTAAATAAACATTACAGGATATGTAAGCATTTGGTTGAAGAAGAGCATAATTATAATATTCCATAAAAAATTACAAAATGTTGTTATAAATAAATTACTACAAAACTACAAGATTATATATGTTATCTTTCACTACGTTACTTCACCATATGTTCCAAAACTTCCAATACAATTTATGTACAGTTCTAGCAATGATACAAACTACTAAAAAAATTCTCATTTCCTTGACTATTCCATCTTTACCCCATTCCTGAGGCTGAGAGTAGTATCTTCAGGGAGCGATCGACGATATTGTCCTAACTGCATCTTCATCCACCAAACCCCTATAGCAAATCATGAACAAACATATTCTCAAGCTGTTATTGTTAATGACAACGAAGAATCTGAAAATAAGAACCAAGCTAGGAAGATCAAGCAAATACCCAGATTGGCAAAATATGATTTAGGATTTTTAGTAGTTCTATTGCTCTTGTGTTAATATGTTTGATTTATGAAAAGATAATGATAATTAGTATAAAGTAAATGACTTATATCTCCATAGTAGCGAGCCAGGGTCTCAAAGGCCGCCCGTAGGAAGGCAGGTGAGTTGGGCTCTCGCCAGCCGCTCGCAGAAGGCGGGCGAGTTGGGCTCTCGCCGGTTGCTCGCAGGGAGGCGGGCAAGCCTGGCCTCGCAGTTCGCCCGAGGAAGACCAGGCGAGAGGAGCCCTTGTGGGCGGTTCGCCCAGCAGGGGTCCAGGGGTGATTTTACATGAAAACCCTTGGTGGTCTGCAGTTAGCCTCTCCAAACAGCAGAGTTTGGCTGTTGATAGACCATTTTAGGATGCGCATAGCAAAAGTATAAGGCGGAATCCTGCTATTAGCAGACCAGACCAGAAAAATTATATATAGACATTTAAGGGCACCTTTGGAGAGGATTCCAATCTCAGTACTCTAAGCTTCCTCCTCCCTAGGTTATCTTGGATTAGCTCCCAAGCTCTCCAAGGTGCCCAGTCTCAGCTTTGGTTTGGGAGAGGAAGCGCTCAAAGATCTTTCGGGTGTGTGGTTGGACCTTCTCGCTTCGACCAAGGGTCTGTGTCTAGTTTTGAGTCTTCGGTCTGTTTCCCTCTGAGGAATCAGTAAGTGCTAGATGCCCCCAACCAAGTTCTGGTTTCAACACACCCAATTAAAATTAAAAAGATCTTATATCAATGTGAATAAGATTTCGTTCTGTAAACATAGGTATTGGGTATTTGTGAAGAAAAAAAATGGGAATAAGATTTCATTCTCTACTCTATCCAAAAGAAAAAAAAATTTGAGTGGGACGAGAGGATAAAATTCATCATCCTCAAATCAAAAATCTCTTCTCTTACCAAGCTTCCCCTACCCCTTAGCTAATACAATTGAAAACTAGATATAAATTAAAAAAAATTTAAGAGAACATAATTAGTAAGTTTTAATTATTCTTAAAAATTTCTTTAAAAAGTTAAAGTTCTTATAATTATATTCTAATCATGGTGCTAATGATTACAATTATTTAGGTCGCTACTTAGCTTACTTTAGAAGTCTTGTTGGCTAAATTTTTTTCGCTCTTTTTAAATCATTATCACGATGTAGGGCTTACCTCTTTAAATCTCCTAAATTTATTTCAAGCTTACTTTCGATTAAATAAACTTTTGGTAAATTAGAAATTCTATTAATGTCTTATGGGTATATCTTTCTTTTGCTCTGGAATAGCAAAAGCTTAAGTATGTGAGCATTTGATAAATAGTAAATTATACGTATTTTAGTATAGTTTTTAGCATACTTTTAAGTAATATTGTACATATTTCTTGAACATTATTGAATAAATGATTTGTTTTTACTAATTTTTATTTATATATATTTATATGTAAAAATGGACTATTTAAGTATACATTTATATATGAAGCTATATAGTAAGTATGCAAATATTTATGTAGGTAAATATGTAAAAGTATACTAAATATATATGTAAATGTATATGTTTACCCAAAAATCGGCGATCCCCTTTGAGCTAACTTTTTGCAGGTGATCAGCGATCCCAAAAGTGGCCAAAGCAACCTGGACAGCCTCAGCAGGTCGGGCGATCTCCCATCGCCCCAGACATTTTTGCAGATCCCGTACGGTCTCGCCCTTGCCGGGTGAGCTCCATGCGGTCTCGTCCCTGCCGGGCGAGCCTCCTCCTCGCGAGCTCCCCTTCCGGGCGGTCTTCCTGGTGAGCTCCCCTTCCAGACGGTCTCCCTGGCGAGCTCCCTTTCTGGGTGGTCTCCCTGGCGAGCTCCCCTTCCTGGCGGTCTCCCTGGCGGTCTCCCTGGCGAGCTCCCCTTCTAGGCGGTCTCCCTGGCGAGCTCCCCTTCCGGGCGGTCTCCCTGGCGAGCTCCCCATCCAGGCGGTCTCCCTGGCGAGTGGTATCCCTGGCGAGCTCCCCTTCTAGGCGGTCACCCTGGCGAGCTCCCCTTCCTGGCAGTCTCCCTGGCGAGCTCCCCTTCCTGGCGGTCTCCCTAGCGAGCTCCCCTTCTGGGCGGTCTCCTTGGCGAGCTCCCCTTTGAGGCGGTCTCCCTGGCGAGCTCCCATTCTGGATGGTCTCCCTGGCAAGCTCCCCTTCCAGGCGGTCTTCCTGGCGAGCTCCCCTTCTGGGCGGTCTCCCTGACGAGCTCCCCTTCTGGGCAGTCTCCCTGGCGAGCACCCCTTCCTGGCGGTCTCCCTGGCGAGCTCCCCTTCTGGGCGGTCTCCCTGACGAGCTCTCCTTCTGGGCGGTCTCCCTGGCGAGCTCCCCTTCTGGGCGGTCTCCCTGTTGAGCTCCCCTTCTGAGCGGTCTCCTCTCCTGCCGGTCTCATGTTTCCCGGGCAGCCCGTCATTTTTGGACCTGCCCGTTTGGGCAGGCCCCCGCGCCTATAGATAGAGGGGCAGGGGTACTAGAAAAGAGAGTTCGGAGGGTTTCCATCCCCTGGCCTGTGACTTGAGCGGTCTACATTTTTTGAGACCGACGAGACCTCTTCCTCCTTGTCGGGGGATCTCCCTCTTGTCAAGTGATTTCCTTCAGCTCCCATCTCCCCCGACGATCTCTTTTCTGCTCACGACCATCCCTTTTCTCCCTCTCTCACTCCTACACTCGCAGCTCAAAGTAACCGACCACCCAACAGTTTCCCCCCTCCTTCTCCAATTTGAGCAAGTGTGGACTTGGTGCATTTTTGGTTCGAACAATCAACACGCGACCTTCAGATCTTTAGTGGTTGATGAACAATAGTTGCGATGAAGGTGTGGAATTTCGCCGAGAATGACACCCAATCTTAAAACAGCTATAACTTTTGATCCGCTTGTCCATTTTCAGCCCACAATATCTTTTCGGGACCGAATCAAAGCCGTCCATCCAATGGAAAACTGGTTTACCCATTTGTGTTCGTTTTGCGCCCTCAGATTGCTCAAATTCGACTCTGTTTAGAAGTTATTACAGTTTTTCTCTTTCGGCAATTTCGGCAATTTTAGTTTTTGTGCTCTCGACTAGCCATGACTGACCTCGAGTTCGCCCAAGCTCCTTTTAATGAGGCTCCTCCTCCTCCTGCAAGTTTTGCACATCTGATCGCTCCTCTACCATCTCAATTTGAGGAGTTCACAACTACTTGTCATGATTACTTCAGATCAGTTGCCCAGGAAGAGCCAGCAGAAGTGCTGAATTTTCAGGATAACTGTGCTTATCATTCAACTCCTCTTGTTATTGATGAATTAGAGGAGCCTTCTCCCTTTATAAACAGAGTTCGTTCGGAGTATGTTTCTAATAATTTTAGAGAGCCCCATCTTCCTGTCTTCTCGGGAGGAGAAGATCATATCATCCATCTGTTGGAGCATGCGTTTCGCACTCTTCCGGTTTGATAATAACAAAATCTCGTTTGTATTTGATTCTATTTTTATTGATGGTGTGCAGGTAACAGGTATGAGATGTTGACAATTCTGATTGGATCTCAATTTGACTGTATGGAGAATTTCGATGTCGGAATTTTCCGACATCTACTGTCGCCCAGGCGACAGGACAGAAGTTACAGCAGCAGCCAGCACGACAGCACGACGAGCAGCATTTTGGCGCTGTCGGAATTCCGACAGCGATGTCGCCCAGGCGACAGGACAGAAGTTACAACAGCAGCCCGCACGACAGCACGACGAGCAGCAGTTTGGCGTTATCGCAATTCCGACAGCGATGTCGCCCAGGCGACAATGAAAAACTATAAATTGGTTTGTTTTGTTCGTGCATTCCAAGCTTTGAAAATTCTAAGTCCTTTCCTGAGTGCATACGAACCAGAGAGCTCCAGAACCTCATCAACTCTCATTTGTGCTTAGAAGGTTTGAAATTGAAGACGATATCGGACGCGCTTCTACATCAACGATCATCTCGAGGCTTCAACCTTCCTTTCAGAGATCTGAATTTCTAGGGAGTTCTTCATTTGATTTTGTATTTTCATTTATATACATTTCACTTTGTATTGGTAGGGAAATCGTCTCCTTGTGCGTGACGTCGAAGTCCTTGCGTGGCTTGGTAGGAAATCGTGGCCTTATGTGCTACGTCCAGATCTTGGGAAGATCTAGAGGATAGGCTTGGGCTTGGTCTAAGGAGAGACAAGTGATAGCCTTCCGATCCTTGGGAGAAGGATTGGTAAACTCAAATTGTTAAAAGTTTATTATCATATTTGTGCCTTGATCTTAAGCATTGTTAAGATCATTTTTATTGTATGTGAATTTCATGATTAAAAAAAATTATTATGACTTTTTCTTTAATTGCAAATTTGGTTGGTTAATCTTTAACTTAGAAATTTGTGTTTGAATTAATTTAAAATTTTCATAGTTTGAGAATTTTTACAAGTGATTTTTAGAAAAGCAAAATTTGTTTTTAAAAATTCTTAAGTAAAAAAATCATAATTTAAAAAGGCCCTTATTCACCCCCCCCCCCCCCCCCCCCCCCCCCCTCTAAGGGCGCCACAAGATCCAACACGTTGTATCATAGGGAGGTTACTCCAAAACGGTTTTACCACCGGGAGTAATGGCGCACAATGATCACGCGTTCGTTAAGGGGCAAAGAATTAGTAGGCCACCACTTTTTACGGGCACAAACTATAACTATTGGAAAACCCGAATGCGGTGTTTTCTAATAGCTCTCGACATAGAAGTTTGGAATATGGTCGAGACGAGTTATACTTCCCCAACAATTGTTGTAGGATATGTAACTATGGACAAATCCAAAGACAAGTGGGATGACAATGATAAATTAAAATGTAAAAACAATGCAAAGGCATGAATGCTTTATTTTGCGCACTAGATCGCACTGAATTTAATAGAGTTTGTGCTTGTGATACTGCATTTGAAATTTGGAATCTTTTAGAAATTACTCATGAAGGTACTTCGCAGGTAAAGGATTCAAAGCTATTTCAACTGGAGTCAGAGTTCGAAAGATTCAAAATGGAGGTGGATGAAGAAATTGATACAATGTACACACAATTCACTAAAATCGTGAACGATTCAAAGGTGCTGGGTAAGGTTTTCTCCAATGGAGATTTAGTAAGGAAAATCTTAAGATCACTTCCCCCGAAGTTCAATCCTAAAGTGACTGCAATTTCTGAGTCACATGATCTTAAGACCTTACAATTGGAGAGCCTCATTGGGAATCTAAAAACCCATGAAGTGGAGTTGAAGATTCAAAGCCAAGAGTACAATTTGGAGCCCAAAAAGAAGAGCTTGGCGTTGAAATCTAAAAAAGAAATTGAAAGTGAGATTGAAGAAAGTGAGGAAGATGAAGAAGGACGGTTTGTGAGAAACTTTAAGAAGTTTATGAGAAATCCTGAGAGGAGAAACTCATTTAGAAAATTTTTCAAAAAGAAAGATTTTTCCTACAACAAAGGCAAAGGAAAAATGGATGATGAAGAAGAACGTCCGCTACCGGAATGCTATCATTGCAAAAAGATTGGACATATAAGAAGCAAGTGCCCAAACTATCTGAGAGAGCAGAAAGAGAAGAGGCACGATAAGAAGTTCAAAAAGAAGGTTCTGAAGGCGGAGACTTGGGATGACACAACTTCTGAAGGCTCAAGTGAAGCAAGCGATGAAGATAAAGAAGAAGCAAATGTATGCTTGATGGGGAAAGAAAATGGGTCATCTGACGACGATAGCAGTGTCTAAAGCGACGCTGAGGTAACTCCTCCATCTTATGATGATTTATAATCTGAACTTATGAAAACTTGCAAATTTTTGGATAAAAGCCTAAAGGAAATCGATTTTTTAAAATGTAAAAATAAAGATCTTTTGAAAGTAAATAAAAAGTTATCAAATGAGTTGAAATCTATTGAGAACTAGAAGGTAATTTGTCAAGAATGTGATCACTCTTCGACAAGGATAAAAGAACTTGAAAACACTATTACTAAGTTCGATCAAAAAATTGATCAACTTCTAAAAGAGAAAAAGGACTTAAAAAAGGTTGTCAAAACTTCTCATTCTCAATTAGAGAATTACAAGAAAAATGTTGCAAATCGATGTGTCATGATAGTAAAAGAAAATTAAATTTTAAAGTCCAAAGTAAATGAATTGAACATGACAATTGGAAAATTTGGTGTAGGGAAAAAATCTCTGGATATGATTTTAGGCAACCAATGCCATGGGTCAGCAAAATTTGGACTAGGATACGTTTCTGGAAGCTCTGGAAGCTGTCGGAAATTTTCGACAGCTGATGTCGGAACCAGCGACAGCGCCAGGTTCAGAAAACCTGTTTCTCAAAATAAAAATTCTTCTAAGTGCACATATAAAGATGTTTCCTCCAGCAAGAGTCCAGAGAAACCATTGAAAAATGGTTCCTCACTATTCATTGTATGTGCCAAATGTCATCGATTTGGTCACATCTCGGGCTCATGTTGGAAGAAAGGAAAAGTTCACGTTAAACCAATCTGGGTACCTAAGGCGTCCACCTATACCATGGGAGGGACCACTTGGGTAACCAGATCTTTACTCTCATCATCTTTTTAGGTGTGCGTGCAGGCTAGGAACAAGGAAGACGTGTGGTATTTGGACTCTAGATGTTAAAACACATGACGGGCGATAAATCAAAGTTCCTTAGCCTGGAGATGAAGAAAGGTGGAACAGTGATATTTGGAGATAATGGCAAGGGTAAAGTCAAAGGCATTGGAGTAATAGGTAACGAAGAATTTAAAATTTCAAATGTTTTATATGTTAAAGGTTTGAAGCATAATTTAATTTCTATTAATCAGCTATGTGATAAAAATCTAAATGTTTTATTTGACTCTAGCTCAAACCTTTGCAAAATTATTGATTCTAAAACAAACGAAATCGTACTTACTGCACCAAGAATAAACAATGTCTATACAATCACTTTTTATGATTTATCTCATTCTACACTTAAATGTTTTATTTCAAAGAATGATGAACTTGAATTATGGCATAGGAGACTAGAACATTCTAGTGCTAAACGCATAGTAAAGCTTTCTAAAAATAAAATAATAAAAGGTTTACCAAATTTGAATGGAAAGCTTTCTTCATTATGTTCACCGTGCCAAAAAGGAAAGTTTACAAAATCATCTTTTAAAAGCAAAAATGTTATTTCTACTACTAGACCTCTACAATTATTAAATATGGACTTGTTTGGTCCAATTACTACACAAAGTCTAGGAGGTAGAAAATATAGGTTTGTTATTATTGATGATTATTCTAGATTTTGTTGGACATCGTTTTTAAATTCAAAATCTGATGCTTTTGATGAATTTGTAAAACTGATTTCACGTATTCAAAATGAGCTTGATTTAAAAGTAAAATGCATTAGATCAGATCATGGAGGAGAGTTTGATAATGAAAAATTTATTTCATATTGTAATGAATTTGGGATAAAACACGAATTTTCCGCTCCTCGCACACCACAGCAAAATGGTGTAGTGGAGAGAAAAAATAGAACACTTCAAGAATTAGGACGTACTATGCTTTGTGAATTTAAATTGCCAAAATATTTTTGGGCCGAAGCGGTTAGTACTGCATGCTATATTATTAATCGTGTCATGATTCATCCTACATTACAATTAACTCCTTATGAAATTTATTTTCAAAGAAAACCAAATGTATCTTACTTTAAAGTTTTTGGTTGTAAATGCTTTATTTTGAGATAAAAGATAACTTAGGTAAATTTGATGAAAAATGTGATGAAGGAATTTTCATTGGTTATTCTTCAACTAGCAAGGCCCTATAGAGTTTATAATAAACGTACTAAAGTGGTTGAAGTAACTATTCATGTAAAATTTGATGAAAACATTTCTTGTGTAGAAAATACTAAAGTTGCAGGTAATGAGAAAAATGAAGAAGATGTGGAACAAAATCTGAGGAAAATGATGATGATGATGAAGAAAAAGTAGAGAAAGAAGACGAAAAGGATGGTGAAGAAGAAGAAGAACAAGGATATGTACCTCCAACCGAGCTAAGGTTCTCAAAAGATCATCCACAAGAATTTGTTATTGGAGAACCATCAAGTGGGGTACGTACACGTTCTAGTTTACATGAAAGTTTTTCAAATTTATGCTTTGTCTCTAATATAGAACCAAAAGATGTTTTCACCGCTTTAAATGATGAATCTTGGTTTTTAGCTATGAATGAAGAACTTAACCAATTTGAAAGAAATAAAGTTTGGACTCTTGTAGATAGACCTAGTGATCATCCTGTGGTAGGAGTCAAGTGGGTTTTTAAAAATAAATTAGATACTGACTCTAGGATCACTAGAAACAAAGCTAGGCTTGTAGCGAAAGGATACAATCAAATTGAAGGGGTAGATTTTGATGACACTTTTGCACCCGTTGCACGATTGGAAGCAGTTAGAATTTTTGTTGCATTTGCTAGTCATAAAAGATTTAAATTATTGCAAATGGATATTAAAACTGCATTTTTAAACGAGTTGATTAAAGAAGAAGTTTATGTTGAACAACCCCCAGGCTTTATAAATGAAAAATTTTCTAATCGCGTGTATAGATTACTAAAAGCTTTGTATGGTTTAAAACAAGCACCACGAGCATGGTATGATAGATTGACCTTATATTTATTACAAAATGGTTTTAAAACGGGTGGTGTTGATTGTACACTCTTCATTAAGCAAGTTGATGATGATTTAATTGTTTTACAAATTTATGTTGATGATATTATTTTTGGAGCGACTAATGAAGATTTATGTAATTATTTTGTTAAAATGATGGAAAGTGAATTTGAGATGAGCATGGTAGGAGAACTAAAATATTTCTTAGGATTTCAAATTATTCAAAAACATGATGGAATTTTTATAAACCAATCAAAATATATACATGATGTTTTGAAAAGATTTGGATTTGAAAATCTTAAACAAGCTAGTACTCCTATGAGTGTCTCTTTAAAATTAGGAAAAGATGAAAGTGGAATATCCATAGATCAAACTTTATATAGAGGCATGATAGGTTCACTTTTATACTTAACCGCTTCTAGACCAGATATTATATTTTCAGTTTGTTTATGTGCTAGATTTCAAGCCGATCCCAAAGAATCACATTTAAAAGCGGTAAAAAGTTTTTTTAGATATTTAATTGGCACATCTAAACTTGGTTTGTGGTATCCTCATAGCGATGATTTTACTCTTTTTGGCTATTCTGATTCCGATTATGCCGGTTGTTCACTAGATAGGAAAAGCACTAGTGGCACTTGTCACTTTTTAGGCCCTTCACTCATTTCATGGTCGAGTAGGAAACAGAATTATGTTGCCCTCTCAACCACCGAGGCCGAATACATCGCACTTGGTAGTTGTTGTGCACAAGCTCTTTGGATGAAACAAACTTTAGAAGACTTTAACATTAAACAACAAACTATAGAGCTATGGTGCGATAACAAAAGTGCAATTAATTTAACTTACAACCTGGTTCATCACTCTAGGTCTAAACATATTGACGTTAGGCATCATTTTATAAGAGACCACATTAAAAATAATTAGATTAAAATTTCCTTCATAGGAACGGATAATCAACTAGCCGATATATTCACAAAACCATTGCCGGATTCCCGATTTTCAATGCTAAGGCTTGAATTACGAATCCTAGATATTTCAAACTAAGCATATCCAATATGACAAATCAAGTTTAATTAGATAAAGAACAATGGAAAAACATCATTTTAAATCAAAACATAGAATTTGAATGACTTAACAAAAATTCTCATATCATTAATAATTCATAAAAATTGTTCCAGAAAAAACAGTAGAAATAAACATAAGATTAAGTTCAGTAAACAGAAATGAAATCTGGGTAAGTTCACTGTCGCCCAGGCGACAGTGAGTGTCGGAAAATTCTGACATCAGCCAGAAGCAGCAACCTGCTGGAAACTACTCAAAATCATCATATCCAGCCCCGCTACTTTCTGGACAGTCTTTTGAAGATCCACGTCTTACAACCTTTCCACGTCGAGTCCGCCTAACCGATTGGCGTGGCGGTTCTTCATCTGGAACTTCCCATTCGGCCGCTTCTTCAGGAGTAGGCTTTAACTTTAGTCCCTTCACCAGAAATTTCATAAATTTCTGCAGTCTACTGCGATCTTTCTTCACTTCTTTCTTGTGTTCTTCAAGTGAATCACGAAGATCATCTATAGCCTCTCGTAGTATTCCTCCTCTAGGATTTGTAGGCTCTCTAATCTCTATTCCAGGATGAGGCTTTTTATGAGACTTATTAACTTTCATGGTACCCGTATAGTATATTTCAGGAATACAATCATCTAAGTATGAATCTTGACTTATCCATTCATATTTCTTATAGAGAATACGTTGAATTATAGCCCCCATTGGCAAAGTATGAACCTTCACCCATTTTGGTTGTTTTAATCTAATAGCATAACGAATCTGGGCAAGGATGAGGTTCGCTACATCAAAGGGTTCCTTCTCTATAATAAATATGTAAACAGCATCAACTGTGCTGTGATACTCCTTGTATCACCACTTTTTAGCATGACTGAGTTTCTCAATATGTCTTGGACTAAATAGGCATCAGGAGTGAGTGAAGAGACTTCTGTGATTAGGGTCCTCTTTTTACTTCCATGTAAACTCATGTTTACAAGAGTCCAATCTCTGTCCCTTCTATAGCTTTCTACTATGTCTGGCATGTGATCAATCATAAGAAGACCAAATTCATCTCTAAGATCAACATGTGTTATTTCCACTTGTTGACCTTGGATTCTCTATCGCACTCCCCCATCCAATTCAGTGTGTTTAGGGTCTTCCAAATGATTGTAAAACTCTCGGATCAAGACAGATGAGAACATATCTACTAAAATTACTGATAATATACCTGCATTAGCAAGAAGAGTGTAGATATGGTCGTGCTTAGGAGAGTCAAATTCAACATATTTTGAAACTCCAATAATTTCCTTCTCAATCCCCGGATATACTTGATATGAACTATGAGCATCTTCAGATAAACTTTTACGAGCCTTAGAACTGGAAGCCATTCTGCAAACATAACAAAACTAAATTTAAGCTAATCACTGTTCTGTGCACTGGGATGATGTCGCCCAGGCGATATTGACTATCGGAAAATTCCGACATTGATCCAGTGAGATTTTTTCTATGTTTTTCAACATAGACTTCCAGATCTACTCAAAATCAAGCTATATTTCTGTTAAAATTTTTTTTGAACAAAACTAAACCTTCTCACATATCATTTACTATTCATCTTCTTCAACCATCTTCAAAAAAATCATCTACAGCTTTTGAAATTAATCAATGTAAAAATACAAATCTTAAACCTCCAAAAACAAAAAACACAAGATTCAAACATACCTTATTTCAAAAATTTAAGTCAAACCTAAAAATCAACCTAACATACCTTAGATCTAGGGTTGTCGCCGCACTCCGACACCTTCCTCTCGCCTTCCAGTCCAGAAAATGATGTACAATCGGGTTTGACTCGGTTTTTAGTCGTTCTTATACTTTTAGCTGTCGCTCAGGAGACAGTGCGTGTCGGAAAATTCCGACAGCTCTCAAATTTGATTTATCTTCAATTTTGGTCTCTCTGATACTATACACTAGTTATATGTCATTATTAATGCCACAACTCATGAATTGATGCCAAACCATGTGTTTTTTATTTTTTAAAAATGGCTATTTACATGATTATATGATTTCATTTCCACTCTATCATAGTATTGACACTCCTGCTAAGTGGTTTAGACTATTGGAAATTGTTTTCGCATGCCTCTAAGTATGTGAAATTGTTTATATATAATAATGAGCTATCACGTTCACTTCTTTTGATCCATACATATGTCTTTCTATTTAATATATACATGAATCATGTTTGCTTTAACATAATACGATAGCATTTCATAAATACTACTTTCAAGCTTGATTTGTTAGCACAACCAAATACACACCATCTTTTGCGATTCAAGTGAATTCGGAGATCCTTGGTCAATTAAAAATAAAACTATATATAAATATCTATACAAACTACAAAGTTAAGATATCACAAAATATGTGATCAACAAAAAGTTTAAATTGAGGACAAGGATACTCCACCAAGCACTACTTACCCTCCTGATAAGTATTAATAAGCATTGTGAGGTTGAGCACCTTGGAAAGAATTGTAAAGTGTCTTGTGCAAAAGAAAAAAATGGTATTCTATTCTTATTGTGCTATATCTTCAAGGTCAAAGTTGTTTTTATATGCTTATATTATGTTTTTTATTCTAATGATCATGTAAATTAAATAATTTCATATGTTTGATCAAAGCAACACTTGCACACATCATTATGTTATATAAACCTTCATCTCATGAGAATTGGACCGAAAAGATTCCAAATTTCTATACACAATTGTGTCTTTCTATGATACTTTAAAATGACATTAATCATGTTTAAGTTATTTTTTTTATTCTACTAATTCATATGGCTATACCATCTCTTCATGAGTTTATTCAATACTATGGCATATTACTATTATTTCAAGACTTTCATTCATTTTCAACACAAGTGCTTCCGCCTACTCTTCTTTTCTACATCCTATCTCTTCCCTTAAGAACTACTCATTCATTTCAAATTAACTTTTGTTAATACCAAAAGGGGGAGAATTATAAGTATATTCAAGAAATCAAAGAACAATAAGAACAATTCCACCTAAATCTTCCACCTAAACAATACATCATTTCAGTTTACTATAACATTTAGGGGGAGCATTCATTTAGGGGGAGCATTCATCTAGGGGAGCTTACATTTAAGAGGAATATATCATGTTATTTTTGTGAACACACCATATGTTAAAAACAACAACCTAAATAGACATGATTTCTTGTTATACGGATTTGTTATTATCAAAAGGGGGAGATTGTTGGAGCATGCGTTTCGCACTCTTCCGGTTTGATAATAACAAAATCCCATTTGTATTTGATTCGATTTTTATTGATGGTGTGCAGGTAACAGGTATGAGATGTTCACAATTCTGATTGGAGCTCAATTTGACTGTATGGAGAATTTCGATGTCGGAATTTTCCAACATCTACTGTCGCCCAGGCGACAGGATAGAAGTTACAGCAGCAGCCCGCACGACAGCACGATGAGCAGCATTTTGGCGCTGTCGGAATTTCGACAGCGATGTCGCCCAGGCGACAGGATAGAAGTTACAGCAGCAGCCCGCACGACAACACGACGAGCAGCAGTTTGGCGCTGTCGCAATTCTGACAGCGATGTCGCCCAGGCGACAGTGAAAAACTATAAATTGGTTCGTTTTGTTTGTGCATTCCAAGCTTTGAAAATTCTAAGTCCTTTCCTGAGTGCATACGAACCAGAGAGCTCCAGAACCTCATCAACTCCCATTTGTGCTTAGAAGGTTTGAAATTGAAGACGAGATCGGACATGCTTCTATATCAACGATCATCTCGAGGCTTCAACATTCCTTTCAGAGATCTAAATTTCTAGGGAGTTCTTCATTTGATTTTGTATTTTCATTTATATACATTTCACTTTGTATTGGTAGGGAAATCGTCTCCTTGTGCGTGATGTCTAAGTCCTTGCGTGGCTTAGGGGAAAATCACTTCCTTGTGCGGAGCGTCCAAGTCCTTGCGTGGCTTGGTAGGAAATCGTGGCCTTGTGTGCTACGTCTAGATCTTGGGAAGATCTAGAGGATATGCTTGGGCTTGGTCTAGGGAGAGACAAGTGATAACGTTCCGATCCTTGGGAGAAGGATTGGTAAACTCAAATTGTTAAAAGTTTATAATCATATTTGTGCCTTGATCTTAAGCATTGTTAAGATCATTTTTATTGTATGTGAATTTCATGATTAAAAAAATTTATTATGACTTTTTCTTTAATTGCAAATTTGGTTGGTTAATCTTTAACTTAAAAATTTGTGTTTGAATTAATTTAAAATTTTCATAGTTTGAACATTTTTATAAGTGATTTTTAGAAAAGCAAAATTTGTTTTAGAAATTCTTAAGTAAAAAAATCATAATTTAAAAAGGCTCTTATTCACCCCCGCTCTAAGGGCGCCACAAGATCCAACACCATCTTCAAGCCTTCAAATTTGTTATCTCATTGAGGACTAGTTTAGATGGGATTAAGTACAAATTATTAGTTATATCCTTTGACGGTCAAGCTAGAGAATGGTTCTATAAGCTACCAGCTCAATCAATCACCTGCTTTAAAGATCTTCGAAGAGCACTTCTCTTGAGATTTGCTACCTCGAGGAAGCGGAAGAGAGGCCCAACAGCTCTTTTTCAAATCAAGCAAGGAGATAACGAGACTCTTGCTCAATTTGTTGACAGGTTCCAAAAGGAAATTGTTGATGTTAATCAGAACTTGTATAAAATTGGCTTGATAAATGGATTACAAGAAGGTCCTCTCAAATTTGAAGTCACCCGAAATGAACACGAGACTTATTGGATCTTATCAGAAAAACAAATCAATTTATTGAAGGAGAGACAACAAATCCTAATTACACTTCTTCTCTGAATCAAAGAACCCAACAACGGAAAAAGAATTCTTATTATCAACATCCGTCTTCGTCACGAAATATCCCGCAAGATAAAGGCTTCAGATCTTACTCCTTTCCTCAGAATAGATCTACTCAACATCCACAGCGAAATGCATCACCAGAATTTGTGGAAGTCTGTCATATTCAGTCTTTCAATCCAAGGACACTTAAAACCGAGAATTATCCAGGAGGGTATACTCAGCTTAATATTCCCATGGAAAAAGTTCTTATGACCATTCAGGATATGTCAGAGTTTAGAGTTCCCTGTCCTATGAGATCAAAGGCCAAGTATCCACATGGAGAACTCTTCTGCAAAAATCACTCAGACATTTGTCATGATACAGAACATTGTCGAGCTCTTCGAAAGCTAGTAGATAAACAATGGGAAGTAGGAAAGTTACAAGACTATCTTGCTCAATAATCTGACAATTTTTCCTCTTGTAGAAGGAGTGTTGCAAGCAAAGAATCTATCATTCAATAAAAGAAGTGCATAGAGTAGAGATGAGATAAAATGTCATTTTATTTCTCATTTCTTATAACTCCCATTTGTTTGGAGTTTTGTGCACCTTCCCTTTTGTAACCTTACCTGTAATAAGTATAACAGTAACCGAGTCCCACCAAGCAACTATCATCGTACAGATCCTCTTGACAGCCAGATATATCATACATCATATCCAGAGTCACTACTATATCCTTCACTACATATGTTTATTCAATTATGTCTTAAGCTCTTTCTTTACATTACTTTCTGCTTTTAAGAGGGGGCGGTTTGGAGCATTTAAGACCGCCGCCTGAGGTCTTTTAAAAGGGGCGGTCTATAGCATTTAAGACTGCCGCCTAAGGTTTTTTAAGGGGCGGTCTGGAGCATTTAAGACGGCCGCCTGAGGTTTTTTAAGGGGTGCTCTGGAGCATTTAAGACCGCTGCCTGAGATTTTTTAAGGGGCGGTCTGGATCACTTAAGATCGCCGTCTGAGGTTTTTTAAGGGGCGGTCTGGAGCATTTAAGACCGCCGCTTGAGGTTTCTTAAGAGGCAGTCTGGAGCATTTAAGACCGTCGCCTGAGGTTTTTTAAGGGCGGTCTGGAGCATTTAAGACCGTCGCCTGTTGTTTGGTGTGAAGGGCGGAAATACCACCTCTGATTATTTCTTCTCGGGTCATAAAATCCATAACGACCACATCACACAAGAATTATTTGTTGATGTGTAGTGGTAGCCCAAAATCTCCTTCTCTGTGATGATTGTCGTATTACTACAGTTTTTCTGTCGAGTTAATCGACTTTCTTTGCTTGAATGAAGATGATTCTATTTGATAATGGATTGGTTGTGATAGATTGCTAACAATTAATGTTAGATGGTGTGATATTATTTATGAAAGTGCACAGTGTGCCTCTGAGAATCCTCTAGAGGGGGGGTGAATAGAGATTTAAGATATTTATATCCTAACTATGCATACAATAAAACACACTAAGGAATTATGCCCACAAACAACACACAAGCAGAATAATTATGGCAGGAAAAAAAATGCTAAGAAAGAAAATTGGGACAGCACAGAAAAGCACAACACAAACACCAAAGATTTTATAGAAGTTCCCCAAAATGTGGGTAGTCCTCTCTTCTACCACCTGGTAGGAATGCACCACCTGTGCCCAAGTCTTTTGATAAGGAGACTCTTCTAACCACTGATCTTTTGATAAGGAGATCATGAACCAACCAGATCTTTTGATAAGGAGATCATGAACTAACTAGATCTTTTGATAAGGAGATCTTGAACCACTGAATTCTTTGGAAGAGAGATTCTTAAAACTCTTTTACAGTTGAGGAGAAAGTGAAGAAGGAATAGAAAGAAAGAGAGATAATTATGTTCTCAAAATTTTATGAAGCCTTGTGCTTCAATTTTCTCTTTTCTGGATCTGTGAATAATCAATCCTTGCTTTTGATAGTGATGTTTTGCAAGGATTATGAGCTTTAGATCCTGTTTTGCTTTTCTTCTATTGAGATCTGGCTATTGTATAGTAGTGATGAGAAGTAGCCTTGTTCTTCTAATCTAAGAGAGATAGTGAGAGAAGGTCTTCTGTTGTTCTCTTTTAGGGTTCCAGTAGTAAGAAGAAGAAGGAGAAAGTACTAATTCACAGTCGTAAGAAATTGTAATGAATGCTGTGTGTATCTTTTCTCTGCCTTCTTCCTATTTATTGTCCTTGTATCAAATTTGAATTTGTTTACTCTTCTGGAATGTCTTGAAAAGGTATATCATTGGACAATATCTCTTCCTTTCCTCATTTGTTCTCGACCCGTCTGCCAATTGTCTCGATCCTTTCCAAGAAAGCTTTTGTTGTCTTCTTTATTGCTTCTTTCTATTCTAGGCAATAAATGAACCGTTGTAGAACGGTCTTCAGTATTGTGAACCTTGAGAGAGATATCCAAAATGACAGCTGAAAAAGTTTCCTTTTCAGACTGTATTCGACGTTGCGTCGAGTTCTCTTTCTCTCTTAGTGACGCACCTTCGAGTTCTTGTAAGAGCAGCTTCGAAATCATTCTTGCTCTAATTGAAGTCTGCTTATCGACGTTGCGTCGATACCTTATCGACGTAACCGTCGAGTTGAGGGCTTGACTCTGAACTTCATCATCTGCGTCGAATTGAAGTCGATGTTGCGTCGACTTCAGATGGCTTCGACAGATTCTTTCTTCTGCGTTGAGTTGAAGTAGAAGCTGCATCGACTTTTCATGATACTTCGACATGTCCATTTCCTCTACGTCGACATCCTTTCGACATAGCGTCTACTTGATCTACTTTGACAGAAGGTCGAGTTGCTTAGACTTCTAGTCTAAATAGCGTCGACCTCAATTCGATGTTACGTCGATTTCTATTCGACACAATTGTTAACTTAACCCAAATTCTGCTTGTCTTGATCTGGTCTTGTCACCCTAAGTTAAGTGAGATATCCTAAGACATCTAATGACCATATTACCCTCACTATACAATGGGTAATTAAATCCTAAGAGATAAAATCACTTTAGATAATTTGTTAAGTTAAATCCAAGGGGTTTTTCCCAACAATCTGCCCCTATTTATCTTAACAAATTTTACATATTGGTTAAAGTGATTTTACATATTCCTTTTACATAATCAGAAAATACATTCAAGACAATACAGACATAGAATAAATAACTGGATGAACTAGTAAACAGGAATGCATCTGATTAATTATCACATGAGTTTATCAGAGTTTAGCCAAGTATAAATCTACTTCTTTCCTTTCAGAAAAGTAGATAAGGCCTCATAGATCTTTCTGAATTTCCTTTCCACATACTTGAAGTTTGCAGGAGTGGCTTTCTCTAGATTCTTCTGTATTCTTTCATGCCCCATGAACAACTTCTCCAAGTCACTTTCTGTTTCTGGGTGAACATCTTTTAATGTGAAACCCAGACCAAGAACTTTTACTGTCAACAGGTTTATGTCTTCTAACTCTAGATCATCTGACTCTGAGTCCCCATCAGGATCTGGTATAAGAAAGGTTGATTGAGGTTTACCAGAGACTGAAGCAGTCTTGAACACTATCTTCTTCTTCTTCACAGGAAGTTGTTCTCCTTTCTTTTTCTTCTGAGGTGGCTCCTATGTATCCTCTGGAATACATCCAACACCCCTTTTGTGAAGTTGGCATATTTCCTCCAACATCTTAGCTTGAGGACTTTTTGTAATATACTCAGTGGGGTCAAACAAGGAGGTTTTGATGGGGATTGCTTTTGCCAGCTCCTCTTGTTCAACAACTTCTTTTCCTCTTTGCAGAATATCAATAGACCTTTTTTCTCTTTTCCTTAATTTCCTTTTGCGCTACTTCATACTAATATCTGTCTCTCTCACCAATGTCCTCTAGAGCTTTGTAGAGCTTTGGATCAGTGTAGGTTTTCATTGTATTCTCTGGGACTTCAATCCTCTCATATTTTTTATGATAGGATTTATTTTTATTGTATTCCTTTCTCTCCTCTTTTGAATACCTTTGCCAAATAGGTAGCTTCCCTCTGCCCCTCTTCCTCTATATGGAGGTCTTCCTCTGAAGACAGGTGTTGGAAGAATTTGTTTAGCTGTTTGAATTGGGGCAGGTGAAGATGGAGGCTGAACTGGAGCTGGATTTAGATCACATGAGACAAAATCCTGATCAGCCACCTTGATTGGGGAAGGTGTTGTTGTAGAATCTTCAGAAGGCACCCTGAATGCAAGTGCATCAAGAATGGGTATTTCAGTGTCTCCCTGGAACTTCTGTAGAGTCTTTAAGTAAACCTGATCATCTGAGATTAAAGGGATCTCCCCCTAGATTGAGGACTCCCCATATGTTGGTGGTAGGATCCTTGAAGGGATTGACTCCCCCTGAGTTGTTGAACTTTCAAGCTGCAGCCTAGATGTGGTGGCTGGCTCTCCTTCAGAAACAAAGGAGAGAGTCAATGTTGTGGTGTACACTGAGTCATGGAGAGATTTGTTCACACATCCTTGAGGAGACCTACTACATATTTCTCCCCCTGCTGTCGATCGTTGAACAAGGATATAAAAGCACCAGTAGGGATACTCTCATACCTTACTCTGTTATCTAGGTCCTGGATTTCAGCATTGAGAGACTGCAGCTTTCGATGTTGAGCACTGATCTTTCTGTAACATACTTTAGAGAAGTCAAGATAGAGGGAAATGAAGTGTGAAAGAAGGGTCTCCATGGCTTGATTAATAGCATCGGCAATGTCTTGGGGAGACGCCATTGCTGTCCTGCGAGTACTCTCAAACTGAGTCAGTAGCAGATATCCAGTGAGGATCACTGTCCACTTCTTCAATCTTCTTTGGTTCATATTGTGATAAGAAACATTGCAGCATTGTCTCTTATGAGTTGTTTCCTTATATTGACTCCAACTGTCAAGTCTCCTATTACTTGTGTTGGAGGATGATGTTTTTGAGTCATCCTGGATATTGTTGAGTGATCTAGGAGATTCTCATCTTCCTGAGGTGCCACTTGCTTATCCTGGATCATTTGATTCGTCGAGCTCAGCTTCACTTGCAAAAGCGTCGAGCGCTGAGCTTGAGTAAAAGCATCGAGCGCTGAGCTTGAGCAAATTCTTCGACCGCTGAGATGGGAGCATCGAGCGCAGAATGCAAGCCATTCGTCGACCGCAGGATGCCGTTCGTCGAACGCAGATGGCCGTTCGTCGAACGCAGAGAACTTATGTATTTTTTATTTCTTCTCTTATTTTCTGCATATTAAATATATATATATATTTCTTAGTATATTATTTATATATATATTCTTTTCAACCTTCTAACTTTATAGGATATGATCTAAGTTATAAGATATGTTATGATATAAACTTAGACACTAAAGGTGGATCCTAACTCAAATCAAAACTAAGGTTCCAACACAGTGTCAATCTCCTGTTATCCTTTTCCCTGACACACCAATGAATGGTCCACTATGCCCATCCTTTCAACTTGTTCTGCTAGCTGGTCTTCTTCCTGCACAATAGTGCTGGTGGAAGTTTCCTTCCACTTGTAAAACATGTTAGTTTCATCAAAGACCACATGCACAGACTCCTCAATTTTGAGAGAGCTCTTATTGTAGCACCTATATGCCTTGCTTGATGAGGAATATCCCAAGAATATCCCATCATCAACCTTCTTGTCAAATTTGGCATGATGACTTTTCCCATTGTTGAGGATAAAGCAAGTACACCCAAAAATTCTAAAGTAAGTGACTATGGGTGCATTTCCCTTCAATAACTCATATGGAGTCTTCAACTTACTCTTGTGGACGAGACCTCTATTCAGAACATAATTTGTAGTATTCACTGCCTCAGCCGAAAAGGACTTTGGCAAGTTGGATTTGGCTAATAATGTCCTTCCTGATTCAATTAGGGTTCTATTTTTCTTTTCAGCCACCCCATTTTGTTGGGGGGTTCTAGGAGCTGAAAAGCTTTGTCTGATACCTTCATCCTCACAGAATCTACACATTAAATGATTTTCAAACTCAGTTTCATGATCACTTCTGATCACAGCATGCAACCTGGGTGTTGAATTCAGATTGAATCTGTCTAATGAATCTTGAGAGGATCGTGAAAGTGTCAGGCTTAGCTATTAGAAAGAACACCCAACTGAATCTACAAAAATCATCAATAATGACTAAAGTATAAGACTTACCTGCTAAGCTCTGAGTGGAGATAGGACCAAATAGGTCCATGTACAACAGGAATAGGATTCTGGGTGAATCATTCTTACCAATTGGTTTGAATGATGCCTTAATCTGCTTTCCTAGTTGGTAGGCTCTACATGGATGATCTTTATTGACCTTACCAGTTGGTAAGCCCCTCACTAGGTTGAGCTTGGAGAGTTTGGCAATTGTCTTAAGATTAAGGTGACTAAGTCTCCTATGTCACAGCTCACTATTCTCTAACTGGGAGTTGAATAAGCAGATCTCAGACTTTGTGTACTCAAAGTCTACAACATAGACCTTACCCTTCTTAAGACCAGTTAATACCACTTGGTAAGTTTTAGTGCTAACTACATGACACAAGGACTTGGTAAGTACAACTTTGTATTCCCCATCACATAGCTGGCTAATGCTAATCAAATTATGTTGAAGTCCTTCAACATAAGCTACCTTAGAAAAGGAGACTTCCCCAATCCTGAGCAAACCATATCCTTTGGTTTGACCATAGTGAGAATTCCCAAAGATTACCTTAGGCCCTTCATTGGCCTTGAAATTCTCCAGTAGTTCTTTTGCTCCAGTCATATGCATGGATCCACTGTCCAGATACCACTGCTGGTTTGTGGTTGGACAGTATTCCTTCTGCACATGAAATTAACCATTAGTATGGACCCTCACATGTTGGGGTCTCTTTCTTCTATCATCATATGCACTAATGAAAGAATGAGAAGGTCTTTCAGTATACTCCCTTAGGTGAAGAAGTGATGCATTATTATGCCAATAATGTTTGGCAATGTGTCCCAATTTAGAACAACAAAAACATCTAGGAATAGAGATAAAGAGAGGTTTAGCTATTTGGTGGCTTTGAGCATGAAACATACGTCGAGAAGAAGTCGACGCATTCTTAGAGTTGCGACGAATGTAATTCGACGTGTCTGCACAGTCCTGTCGATAGTCATTCGAAGCATGGTATCGGTTGCATTGAGTGCAATTCGACGCACCCACATAGTTGCTTCGAAATGATGTTGATGTATATGCTAGATTCCGTCAAGTTGCATTCGACGCATTCTTAAAATTGCGTCGAGTTCTATTCGACGTATGATTCTTTTTGTTAAGGCTTTTATTTAATTTTTCTAAGGGGTGTTTGCCTAAGATTCCTGGTTGATCACTAATGTTTGCCCTATTAAATATGGTGACTTTATTAGGGTTGTTATCATTATGATCTTCACTTGATTCTACAATATTATTAGGTCTAGACATAAATGATGCTACAAGATTTTCCCAAGCATATTTGCTAGGGATTTGAGTGCTAGTGGATGGTTGTGATTCCTGATCAAGATGATTAAATCTCTTTAAGAGATTTTATGAGATATCTTTAATCTTTTGACTCCTTCCATTGAGGGAGTCCTCAAAGGCTTTAGCCTTTGAAATTTCTTTCTTTAGGTCTGACTTTTTATTATCTAGTATGTGTAAATTTTTTTCTTTTTCATATAACTTATTTCTCAGGTCATAGTTAACTGAGTACTGATTATCTCTCTTAAGTTCTTCTAGTTCTGATCTGATTGTTTTAAGTTCCTTTTGGTTGTTAATAAAATCTTGACAAAATTCTTTAAAACAATCCTTAAAATCTCTTGATGAAAAATCAAGGCCATCAAAAACTGTTACCTCATTCTTGAAGTTCTCATATTGGGATATGAGAAGTGACTTTTTGTCTTTTCTCTCATCATAACTGCCTTCAACTAATCTGGAGAGATATTCCTAGATTTCCTTAGCAGAGTTTCACTCAACAACTTTTTGGAATATGTCATCTGACATAGTTGAGACCAAGATGTTCATGGCCTTGACATCACATGTCATGACCTTCTTCTCAGGATCAGTCCACTCTGCTCTGGGGACTGAGGTTTGTATGACTTTCTCATTAGCATCCTTCCTTACTTAGGTCGGGGGACCTATCAGGATGAAGATTTCCTCATCAATACAGTTCATATATAATTTTATTATAGCCTTCCAGAGTGTGAACTTATTTAAGTTACACACTGGAGGTCTTGTTGAGGCATAATCCTTAGAACTCATTTTCTTTATAAAATTTTTATAGTAAAGAAATAAGAGTAGGAGATCTTTTTAATCAAAGTGTTAGCCTTTTAATGATCAACCTCGCTTTGATACCAATTGAAAGTGCACAGTGTACCTCTGAGAATCCTCTAGAGGGGTGAATAGAAATTTAAGATAATTCTATCCTAGTAGTGTATACAAAAACACACTAAAGAATTATGCTCACAAACAACACACACGCAGAATAATTATTGCAAGAAATAAAAATGCTAAGAAAGAAAATTGGGACAGCACAGAAAAGCACAACACAAACACCAAAGATTTTATATTGGTTCCCCCAAAATGTGGGTAGTCCTCTCTTCTATCACCTGATAGGAATGCACCACATGTGCCTGAGTCTTTTGATAAGGAGACTCTTAGAACCACTGATCTTTTGATAAGGAGATCATGAACCAACCAGATCTTTTGATAAGGAGATCTTGAACCAACCAGATCTTTTGATAAGGAGATCTTGAACCACTGAATATTTTGGAAGAGGGATTCTTAAAACTCTTTTACAGTTGAGGATAAAGTGAAGAAGGAGGAGAAAGAAAGAGAGAGAATTCTGCTCTCAGAATTCTGTGAAGCCTTGTGCTTTAGTTTTCTCTTTCTGGATCTGTGAATAATGAATCCTTTCTTTTGATAGTGATGTTTTGCAAGGATTTTGAGCTTCAGATCCTGTTCTGCTTTTCTTCTATTGAGATCTGGTTGATGTATAGTAGTGATGAGAAGCAGCCTTGTTCTTCTGATCTGAGAGAGATAGTGAGAGCAGGTCTTCTATTTTTTCTCTTTTAGGGTTCCAGTAGTAAGAAGAAGAAGGAGAAAGCCCTAATTCACAGCCGTAAGAATTTGTAATGAATGTTATGTGTATTTTTTTCTCTGCCTTCTTCCTATTTATTGTCCTTGTATCAAATTTGAATTTTTTTCCTCTATTAGAATGTCATGAAAATGTATATCATTGGACAACATCTCTTCCTTTCCTCATTTGTTCTTGACCCGTCTGCCAACTTTCTCGATCCTTTCCAAGAAAGCTTTCGTTGTCTTCTTTATTACTTCTTTCTATTCTAGGCAATAAATGAGTCGTTGTAGAACAATCTTCAGTATTGCGAGCCTTGAGAGAGAGATCCAAAATGACAGCTGAAAATGTTTCCTTTTCAGACTGTATTCGACATTGCATCAAGTTCTCTTTCTCTCTTATCGACGCACCTTCGAGTTCTTGTAAGACCAGCTTCAAATTCATTCTTGCTCTGATTGAAGTCTGCTTGTCGACATTACGTCGATACCTTATCGATGAACCGTCGAGTTGAGGGTTTGACTCTGAACTTCATCATTTGCGTCAAATTGAAGTCGATGTTGCGTCGACTTCAGATGGCTTCGACAGATTCTTTCTTCTGCGTTGAGTTGAAGTAGAAGCTGCGCCGACTTCTCATGATACTTTGACATGTCCATTTCCTCTACGTCGACATCCATTCGACGTAGCGTCGACTTTGATCTACTTCGACAGAAGGTTGAGTTGCTTAGACTTCTAGTCTAAGTAGCGTCGACATCAATTTGATGTTACGTCAATTTCTATTCGATGCAATTGTTAACTTAACCCAAATTCTGCTTGTCTTGATCTGGTCTTGTCACCCTAAGTTAAGTGAGATATCCTAAGACATCTAATGACCATATTACCCTCACTATACAATGATTAATTAAATCATAAGAGATAAAATCACTTAAGATAATTTGTTAAGTTAAATCCAAGAGTTTTTTCCCAACAATTTACAAGAGGAACAAACTAATTTTAATATGTACCATAAAGCACTACCAAATAATTATGCAATTATTTGTTAGGTACTAATCTTTCAGGTACCGTAAAATCCCATATGCATTATGTCGGGATTTCTGGTTTTCTGGATTTCATGGCTAATCAATTTATGACTTCAGATTTCTCAAATCATATATTGAGTTAGACATCAGCTGACATAATATCATTAGCAACATTATAATCGGCAAGACAAAAATCATCCAGCTATATTAGTTTCATGCTCATATTTTGGGAGCGTGTGAATATGAGGATATTAGAATGTTGGTTTTCTCCTTCCGCAGACATGAATGCTATCTCTCTTCTTCACACAGAGATATTATTTCAGCAAACATCAAAGCAAGTGATTATTAATAAACATTCATATCATCTATGAATGAGATGGTCCTTCGTATACACATCAAACATGGATAGAAATAAGTATCAGCAAAGTTGTTTCAGGTACCTGACATATTTTTATTACTTGTCATCATATACCTGTTTTTTTATCTTTTGCAGAGATATACAGGTATTTGCGAGTTTTCTTCAGGTACTCGCGTATTCTATGCTTCATATACCTGTATTTCATATCTTTTGCAGAGATATACATGTGTTTGTGAGTTCTCTTCAGGTACTCGCGTATTCTACGTTTCATATACCTGTTTTTCATATCTTTTGCAGAGATATACAGGTGTTTGCGAGTTCTCTTCAGGTACTCGCGTATTCTATGTTTCATATACCTATTTTTCATATCTTTTGCAGAGATATACAGGTGTTTGCGAGTTCTCTTCAGGTACTCGCGTATTCTATATTTCATAAACCTATTTTTCATATATTTTGCAGAGATATACAGGTGTTTGCGAGTTCTCTTCAGGTACTCGTGTATTCTACATTTCATATACCTGTTTTTCATATCTTTTGCAGAGATATACAGGTGTTTGCGAGTTCTCTTCAGGTACTCGCATATTCTATGTTTCATATACTTGTTTTTCATATCTTTTGCAGAGATATATAGGTGTTTGCGAGTTCTCTTCAGGTACTCGCGTATTCTATGTTTCATATACTTTTTTTTCATATCTTTTGCAGAGATATACAGGTGTTTGCGAGTTCTCTTCAGGTACTCGCGCATTCTATGTTTCATATACCTGTTTTGCATATCTTTTGCAGAGATATACATGTGTTTGCGAGGACTCTTCAGGTACTTGCGTATTCTATGTTTCATATACCTGTTTTTCATATCTTTTGCAGAGATATACAGGTGTTTGCGAGTTCTCTTCAGGTACTCGCGTATTCTATATTTCATATACCTATTTTTCATATCTTTTGCAGAGATATACATGTGTTTGCGAGTTCTCTTCAGGTACTCGTGTATTCTACGTTTCATATACCTGTTTTTCATATCTTTTGCAGAGATATACAGGTGTTTGCGAGTTCTCTTCAGGTACTCGCGTATTCTATGTTTTATATACCTGTTTTTCATATCTTTTGCAGAGATATACACGTGTTTGCGAGTTCTTTTCAGGTACACGCGTATTCTATGTTTCATATACCTGCTTCTCATATCTTTTGCAGAGATTTATAAGTGCTCGCGAGTTCTCCTTGAGGTACTCGCGCAATGTGTTTCTTTCATACATGCTTCGACTATTCTTTTTGCAGAAATAAGCAAGCGCTCATGAGTTCTCATCAGGTACTTCCGTATTATGTTTCTTTTATACCTGTCTTAACTACCCTTTTTTGCAGAAGTAAGCAGCTGCCCGCGAGTCCTCACCAGGTATTCGCATAATATACACACTTTTTATACGCATGTTTAATTATGTCCGAAAAAGTGGATCTCGATTCTCGTGGATAAGTTCTATTTTTTCGAAGTTTTTTCTAAACTTGAAAAAAATGCGGGGATCGTGTTTACCCAAAAATCGGCGATCCCCTTTGAGCTAACTTTTTGCAGGTGTTCAGCGATCCCAAAGGTGGCCAAAGTAACCTGGACAGCCTCAGCAGGCCGGGCGATCTCCCATCGCCCCAGGCATTTTTGTAGATCCCGTGTAGTCTCGCCTTTGCTGGAAGAGCTCTGTGCGGTCTTGTCCCTGTCGGGCGAGCCTCCTCCTCGCGAGCTCCCCTTCCGGGCGGTTTCCCCGGCGAGCTCCCTTCCAGGCGGTCTCCCTGGCGAGCTCCCCTTCCGGGCGGTCTCCCTGGCGAGCTCCCCTTCCTGGCGGTCACCCTGGCAGGCTCCACTTCCGGGCGGTCTCCCTGGGGAGCTCCCCTTCCGGGCGGTCTCCCTGGCGAGCTCCCCTTCCAGGCGGTCTCCCTGGCGAGCTCCCCTTCCAGGCGGTCTCCCTGGCGAGCTCCCCTTCCAGGCGGTCTCCCTGGCGAGCTCCCCTTCTGGGAGGTCTCCCTGGCGAGCTCCCCTTCCTGGCGGTCACCCTGGCAGGCTCCACTTCCGGGCGGTCTCCCTGGGGAGCTCCCCTTCCGGGCGGTCTCCCTGGCGAGCTCCCCTTCCAGGCGGTCTCCCTGGCGAGCTCCCCTTCCAGGCGGTCTCCCTGGCGAGCTCCCCTTCCAGGCGGTCTCCCTGGCGAGCTCCCCTTCTGGGAGGTCTCCCTGGCGAGCTCCCCTTCTGGGCGGTCTCCCTGGAGAGCTCCCCTTCCTGGAGGTCTACCTGGCGACCTCCCCATCTGGGCAGTCTCCCTGGCGAGCTCCACTTCTGGGCGGTCTTCCTGGCGAGCTCACCTTCTGGGCGGTCTCCCTGGCGAGCTCCCCTTCTGGGCGGTCTCCCTGGCGAGCTCCCCTTCTGGGCGGTCTCCCTGGCGAGCTCCCCTTCGGGGCGGTCTCCTCTCCTGCCGGGCGATCTCCCCTGCCGGTCTCATGTTTCCCGGGAAACCCATCGTTTCTGGACCTGCCCGTTTGGGCAGGCCCCTGCGCCTATAAATAGAGGGGCAGGGGTACCAGAAAAGAGACTTCAGAGGGTTTCCATCCCCTGGCCGGTGGCTTGAGCGGTCTCCATTTTTTGAGACCGCCGAGACCTCTTCCTCCTTGCCGGGCGATCTCCCTCTTGTCAAGTAATCTCCTTCAGCTCCCATCTCCCCCGGCAACCTCTTTTCTGCTCGCGGCAATCCCTTTTCTCCCTCTCTCACTCCTTAACTCGTAGCTCAAAGTAATCGACCACCCAACAGTTTCCCCCCTCCTTCACCAGTTTGAGCAAGTGTGGACTTGGTGCATTTTTGGTTCGAACAGTATATGTTAAGTATTTAAAAGTTTTTATTAAATAAAAACTATATCTAATTATGTAAATATAGACTATAAATAAGTTAAAATATATAATGGCATTCCGTCCCGTCGATCAGCATCCTGTCTCGTCGACATGCTTCCTGTCGATTTTACCTGTTTTAAAATATACGTCAAAGTCCCGTCTCGTCGATCGACATCCAGTCCCGTCAATCGGCATCCTGTCTCGTCGATATATTTCTAAGTCCCGATCGACATCCCTTCCCGTCGATCGACGGGACGGGATGTCGATTTTTTTTTCCCGTCATTTTTTTTACTTATTTTTGAATTAAACTCAGAGTCCCGTCGATCGATAGTCTTTCCCGTTGATCTACAGCCCTTCCCGTCGATATGCTTCCAGTCCCGTCGATTAGCTGCTCGCTGTTCTAAGTCCCGATCGACATCCCTTCCCGTCGATCGACGGGACGGGATGTCGATTTTCCCTTCCCGTCTATAGAATACATATAGTTATTAATATTATATAATATATATATATTTATATATGATCTTGTGTCTACAGATAAGTGTGCTTGCCTGAGTGCAATTTTTGCTGGATTAAATCCAGCTATCCGCAACCCGCCAGCTGCCACCTGCTATCCACACCCCTCAAGTTCTCAAGTCAAAACACGCCACTCTCAAGTCAAACCGCCAGCTGCCCTTCCAATCTCTTCTTTTTTTGCTAATTACAACCCCAATTTTGTCTATAAATAAGAGGGTTTTTCTTATTTTTAAAGGTTCAGATTTTAGAACCTAAGTAAGTGTTTTTGTTGTGTTTTTCTTGTGAGTTTATTTGAGTGTTCCTGTGAGTTTTTTTAGTGTTCTTGTGATATATGTGAGAGTTTTTTTTGTGAGTGTTTTCGAAGCCCTTGTTTGGGCTCCTTTTTCCCAAGTTTAAGGTTTCTTGAAAAAGTTGTAAGCCCTATTAATATATAAGAAATTTTTTCTTTGTTCTTCTTACTCTTCCTTTAAGTTTTTGTTGTGTGAGTGTGTGTGATAACTTAGATTATGTTTTCTTTTTAATTCAAGTTGTGTGTATGGGTATATGAGTGTAATTTTTTTGCTTTCTTTTAATTTAGTTTCCAATTATCGTAGAGTGGGTGCGTATATGAGATAGATTTTTCTTTTTTGCTAAATTAGTTTTTCTGCTTTCTTTATTTCAGTCATTTAGTTTCCGTAGAGTGCGTGCGTGCATGAGATAGTTTTTCTGCTTTCTTTATTTCAGTCATTTAAATTCTCGTAGAGTGCGTGCGTGTATGAGATAGCTTTTCTGCTTTTTTTATTTCAGTCATTTAAATTTCCGTAGAGTGCGTGCATTTTTAATTTATTGCGTTCATTTTTTTTTCTCTTCTTTTCTTATAATTGTTTTTCTTTATTTTTACTAACCGCACGTAATCGCTTGATTATTATCGTCATCGCTCTTTCAAATTCGTAAATTAATCACTCGTTAATCAATAAAATAATAGCGCGTTCTTAAAAAGTAAAAATAATCAACAAGATCCGGAAAAATACGACCTTGATATTTTCTAAAAAAAATATATCATATACTATACGCGATAAGGTATACTTGCCTTCATCGAAAAATTAGTTTGGATAATAATTACAAAAGCTTGCAAAACTCTCCTTTTTTATTTACACATTTAAAGAATTCGGCGCCGTAGCCGGAGCGTAATCGTCGATATTCCGAAAGAAGGAAAGACCGTTACTTCTATTCATCGAAGTAGGATAACAGTTATTTTCTCGAAGTAGGAGTACTCGCGAGACTCCTCGAAAACGCCCGCCTAATTCATCTCATCGCAGAAAGGCTTTTGCAGAGAATCTAATTTTAAAGCCACCAAAATGACTATTTGAAAACCAAATGATTACTAGCAAATCATTCAAAATTTAAAAAAAAAATACTAAAAAATAAGTGTTTGCACTATACTATATCATTTACCATTATAAAATTTTACTAGTTATCATGTCTTCTTTGCTACAAAAGGATAATAAAAAATATCCTTGTCTTCAATATCTCCCAAAAATTTGTGCAATAAAATTAAACATTTTAAGTATATTTTTCATGTAAATTAATAAATTGAAATTGAAATCAAAATTTATACCTTTCATGATTTGTACTTGAAGTTGCATTCCCCTGAACTTGCCACAAAAAGGATAATAAATTTTTTTATTGTTTCAATAGCTCTCAAAAATCTCTGCAATAAATTGAAGCATTGTTAGAACATGTTTTTATGTAAATTAATAGACATGCAATAAAATGAAGCATTGTTAATAAAAAAAAGGCAAAAGCGTGGAAAAAATGTTTGTTGAATAGATGTAACTCCATCAACAGAAAGTAATGACAACTGATACCTATTTATCTTGTATGTATAATCCATTAAAAACATAGTAGAAAATGCTTTACTTAGTTTAATAGTAGTCGGATGCGCAAAAAACAAGCTAACCAAGTTTTTCCCATTCCATAACTCGATTAAAACTCAAATAGCCACTTTTAAACCCGGAAACTATGGTTCAACATCTGAACCAGGAAATCACAGTTTGAGAGGAGTTCAGACCGGTGTAGCTTGCTTTTACTTCTCCTGATTTAAATCACTGTGCCAGGAACTCAGAGCAAAGAACCTCACTCAAAAAAGTGGAAAACTAAAAACAGACCTGCAAGCTACTGTGAGAATGTCCCGCTACAAACCTGGAAGATCAAAGTGAACTTCCCCTCCTAAACCAATGCTGAGTCGGGCACCCTCAAGGGTATTGGAGAAAATTAGACTATCAACCCAGAAACCACGACAGATAGAGTTCTGAAGTTCTTCAAAATAACCTAAGGAGAGAGAAAGGCCCAAAAAGCAAGCCCCTCCTAAGGTGCCCTTGGGAGTCAACTCGCTTATCGGCTAGAAGTTTAGCCGGTCGGCTGGAGGCGAGTCGACTTGCCTGAGCTTAATGCCTCGCGGTAACGGTAACGCTGGCGGTAGGTGAGTCTTTCCCCTTCTACCTGCTGGCCTTGCTAGGTCCACTCGGCAAACCCATGGTTGTCTATTTGTTAAACACTTGTACAAATATTGTATGAGCGTGACACCATCTAATTCTTTCTTCTGCATCTTATATCTCATTATAAATATTTCGCATCACTGTATGATTCTCTGCATTCATCTTTTAAGGGTTGCTAATATATTTCTTGGTTTCATATTGGAGGCAAACATGTTATGAACTTTTTTTTCTCAACGCTATTCAATCGTCCCACAATCGTGTGTGCTTGTAAATGAACCATTTCATGATTATGCATCTCACATTTAACTTGAATAGTCCATTCATCTGAGCGCGCATTTTTTCACAATCAAAGAAAAAGAGCAACTACAACACTTGCTAGTAGTTTTTCAAACATTTTGTTTAACTCAACCATTTTTACATTGTTTCTCACGGTATAGACCACCTCTATCACAACCAAGAAACACTCGTGGGCTTGCTCTTTCACCTTCTAATTTAGCTGAACCTTTAACCATGACTACAAAACTCAGACTTTTCTCGACATTACGATCCCACTCAATTAAAGCTTCCCTTGATGGAAATTGAATTTTGATTTCAAAGTGCCTACCAACTTCCTCGTATACATTTGATTTGCTACAAAAATAAATTAAATGCCTAAATTCCTACACAAAACACAAAAACAACCAATATGGAATTAAATGCTTGCTACCTTGGAGGAGATGTATGTTGTAGAGTGTTAAACTATGTATTTATTATTGTGCATACTTAGTCCCACATTGTCTATTGGGATTTCCTCCATCCTCTTCTCTCCTATATGTAAGACCCATTGGTCCATTTTATAGTTAAGTGAATATATTGCAATACCTGTTTTACTTATTTGTAACATGGTATCAAAGCTATAATTTTTTTTAGCCGCTCGCCTTCGTGCTCGCGTGTCCGCCCGAGCCTGCTCCTGCTCCTGCTCCTGTCCTCCCCCAGACCGCACCTCCCCCAGACCGCTCCTCAGACCGCTCCTCACCTCCTCAGCTCAGCTCACTCCAGACCGCACGTCCCCCTCCTCCTCAGACCGTAAAACCCCAACTCAGACCGCACCTCCCCCTCCTCAGACTGCAACCCTCCCGCTCAGATCGCTCCAGACCGCACCTCCCCTCTCTCAGCTCAGACCGCCCCCGCAGACCCTCAGACCGCCCTTATCCAGCTTCGTTCAAACCGCCACTTCAGACCACCCCCTCAGCATTTCTCCCCCGACCCTCAGACCACCACTTCAAATCGCTCCAGACCGCTCCCTCAGACCGCCACCCTCAGCACCTCTCCCCCGACCACTCCCACAGCTCGCCACCCTCCAGGTCGCCCCCACTACCAGACCGCACCCTCCAGTTCGCCCCCTACCAGACCGCAACCCCCCAGCTCATACCGCACCCTCCAGCTCACTCTCACAGCTCGCCACCCTCCCTCAGACCGCCACCCTCCAATTCGCCCCCTACCAGACCGCTCAGACCGCCCCCTACCAGCCCCCCCCCCCCCCCCCCCCCCCCCCCCCGCCCTACTTACCCCAGCTCAAGCAGGCTCTTCTCTCCGACACGTTCTCATGGAGGCTCCTCTGATCTCCCCAGCCCTGAAAGCCACCTCCTTTCAACTCGTTGTTGCCAGCGACTGGCCTGACTGGGCTCTGACTGTTGAAGCCGCTCTCTGCTCCCGTGATCTCTGGGACCACATCATCGGTACTCCTCCCGCTCCTGCAAGCTCTGTCGCCGCCAAGACTGTCACTCCCAGCTCAGACAAAACTCCTGAAGCTGTCACCTCTACAGATGACGCCACTCTTTGGCGCCGTCGCGATCAAGCCATCCGGGCCTACCTTTTGGAATCTGTTGCTCGTCCGCTCCTCACTTCTATCGGTCGTCTCCCTTCGGCCCATGCCATGTGGGAATACCTCCGAGACCGCTTTGTCCCCCGTGGTGGTGCTCGGCGTCACCATCTCATCTGCGACTCACAATCTGCCCGCCAGTAAGGGCGCTCTGTTCAGGATTTCTTCACCATGATGAGTGCCTACTGGCACGAACTGGACTCAATGATTCCCCTGCCCTGCGGCTGTCCTCGCTCTCTGGACTTTCAGCGCCATCTCTCTAAGGGTCATCTCCATCAGTTCCTCGCTGCCCTGCGCCCCGAGTTCTCTTTACTTGCATCTCAGCTCCTTCACCGGGTCCCCCTTCCCACTCTGGATGACGCCCTCATTGCTCTCCTCGATGAAGAAACCCGTCTTCGACCTCCTGTGCATACTTAGTCCCACATTGTCTATTGGGATTTCCTCCCTCCTCTTCTCTCCTATATGCAAGACCCATTGGTCCATTTTATAGTTAAGTGAATATATTGCAATACCTGTTTTACTTATTTGTAACATGGTATCAAAGCTATAATTTTTTTTAGCCGCTCGCCTTCATGCTCGCGTGTCCGCCCGAGCCTGCTCCTGCTCCTTCTCCTGTCCGCCCCCAGACCGCACCTCCCCCAGACCGCTCCTCAGACCGCTCCTCACCTCCCCAGCTCAGCTCACTCCAGACCGCATGTCCCCCTCCTCCTCAGACCGCAACCCCCAACTCAGACCGCACCTCCCCCTCCTCAGACTGCAACCCTCCCGCTCAGATCGCTCCAGACCGCACCTCCCCTCCCTCAGCTCAGACCGCCCCCGCAGACCCTCAGACCGCCCTTATCTAGCTTCGTTCAAACCGCCACTTCAGACCGCCCCCTCAGCACCTCTCCCCCGACCCTCAGACCACCACTTCAAATCGCTCCAGACCGCTCCCTCAGACCGCCACCCTCAGCACCTCTCCCCCGACCACTCCCACAGCTCGCCACCCTCCAGGTTGCCCCCCCTACCAGACCGCACCCTCCAGTTCGCCCCCCTACCAGACCGCAACCCCCCAGCTCATACCGCACCCTCCAGCTCACTCCCACAGCTCGCCACCCTCCCTCAGACCGCCACCCTCCAATTCGCCCCCTACCAGACCGCTCAGACCGCCCCCTACCACCCCCCCCCCCCCACCTCCATTTTTAGCCTCCTAATCGCCCCCCCTACTTACCCCAGCTCGAGCAGGCTCTTCTCTCCGACACGTTCTCATGGCGGCTCCTCTGATCTCCCCACCCCTGAAAGCCACCTCCTTTCAACTCGTTGTTGCCAGCGGCTGGCCCAGCTGGGCTCTGACTGTTGAAGCCGCTCTCTGCTCCCGTGATCTCTGGGACCACATCATCGGTACTCCTCCTGCTCCTGCAAGCTCTGTCGCCGCCAAGACTGTCACTCCCAGCTCAGACAAAACTCCTGAAGCCGTCACCTCTACAGATGACGCCACTCTTTGGCGCCGTCGCGATCAAGCCATCCGGGCCTACCTTTTGGAATCTGTTGCTCGTCCGCTCCTCACTTCTATCGGTCGTCTCCCTTCGGCTCGTGCCATGTGGGAATACCTCCGAGACCGCTTTGTCCCCCATGGTGGTGCTCGGCGTCACCGTCTCATCTGCGACTCACAATCTGCCCGCCAGTAAGGGCGCTCTGTTCAGGATTTCTTCACCATGATGAGTGCCTACTGGCACGAACTGGACTCAATGATTCCCCTGCCCTGTGGCTGTCCTCGCTCTCTGGACTTTCAGCGCCATCTCTCCGAGGGTCATCTCCATCAGTTCCTCGCTGCCCTGCGTCCCGAGTTCTCTTTACTTGCAGCTCAGCTCCTTCACCGGGTCCCCCTTCCCACTCTGGATGACGCCCTCATTGCTCTCCTCGATGAAGAAACCCGTCTTCGACCTCCTGTGATTGTCTCCACCGCTCCCAGGCCCGACACTGCGCTTGCGTTGCATCCTCGCAGCAGTCCTGCTACTTGTCACTACTGCAAGAAGGTAGGACATATGAAATATGAGTGTCCTACTCGGCCCCCTCGCCCTGCTCAGCACAAACCTCCTGACAATCGCCGTGATGATCGTGGTAAGGGACGCGTTCGTGACCCTGGACCTCACCCTACTGCTGCTGCTGCTACTGACCGTCTGCAACGACTAGAGGAGTTATTTTGCCAATCACCACTATTTCACTCTGCCTTCTCTGCTAGCTCCCCTGCGGAACAGAGCCTCTTAGCTGCACCTGGTACTACTGCTGCTCGGGTTACTCCAACTGCACCCTGGTATTTCGACTCCGGGGCCTCCTGCCATCTCACCTCCAACTCCACCATCCTCACCAACTGTACTTCCACCCCCACTACCCTTCAAGTCACCACTGCTGATGGGGGTTCTGCCCCTATTTTGCGATCTGGCTCCATCACCCCAACTTCTGCCCCTACTAGTCATCTTACCCTCTCCAACGTTCACCATGCTCCTCGGCTACACATGAACCTTATTTCTGTTAGCTCTCTCTGTGATCTCGGATTAACTGTTTCATTCTCTTCTTCTGATTGTGTTGTGCAAGATTCACGGACAACTCAGAGGATTGGACAGGGCCGTATGACTGGTGGTCTGTATCAGATAGAGCATCTCCACGTCCCCCCATCATCAGCTTCGTTAGCTTCTGCCTTTTCTGTTGTATCTGATGCCGACTTGTGGCACAGACGTCTAGGACATTTATCTACTGACCGACTTCGAAGTGTTATCCATTCCGGAGCTTTGGGTCGTGTCTCCTTTTCCCCCCTTTCTATATGTACCGGCTGTCGTTTGTCAAAGCATCTTGCTCTACCATTTACAAGCAGTGCTTCTCAAACAACAACCCCTTTTGAACTAGTTCATTCTGATATTTGGGGCCCAGCGCCAATTGCCTCACATTCTGGATACCTTTACTATGTTAGTTTTATTGATGATTTCTCTCGTTGTGTTTGAGTTTATCTCCTTCGCAATCGCTCTGAAATACCTGATGTATATCGCACGTTCACAACCATGCTTCAAACTCAGTTTGACCGTCGCATTAAAATTTTTCGATCTGACTGTACTCAGGAGTTTCTCTCCTCCACCATGCGCAATATCCTCTAATCCCATGGTACCATCCATTAACAGTCTTGCCCACACACCCATGAACAAAATGGGGTCGCTGAACGAAAACATCGTCACATCATCGAAACTGCTCGGGCCCTGCTCATCTCTGCCTCCGCCCCTCATTCCTTCTGGGCTGAAGCTGTCCTCACTGCTGTTCACCTCATCAACATAACTCCCTCCTCGGCTATATCTGGAGTCACTCCTTATTAACGACTATACTGTCTTCCACCAACCTATGCCCCTCTCCGTACGTTTGGGTGCACCTGCTTTGTTCTCCTTCCCACCATTGAACGCAATAAACTCTCTGCTCGCTCGTCCCGCTGTGTTCATCTAGGCCTTAGCCCTCATCACAAAGGCTATCGATGCTACGATCCGTCCACTCGTCGCATTCACATCTCTCGACATGTCTCCTTCATCGAACATGAGATGTTTTTCTCCTCCACACCACCAACTCCTCCCGCCCAACCTTTTGTCTCTCCACCCCTTTCTCTTCCGCTACTCCCCCCCTATTCCAACTCATCCCAGAACTCCCATTGCACATCCTCTCCTGTTACCAGCCCGTCCTCCAGTCGAAGATCCCCCCTCCAACTCAACTCCTCCTCCGCTGCTCACAGTCCTTCCTCTCGCTCCTGCTCCCTCTGATACGGCTATGTCTGAAGCTCCGTTCGCCTCTGCACCCGTGGATCCTGCTCCTCCTCGGCGCAACCCTGTTCGCCATCGCAACCCGCCTGCTCGCTACGACCAAAGCTCTGATCGGTCTACCGCTTCGGCTCTCACCACAGCTACCTCCTATTCCCCTGCTTTTCAAGCCTTCCTCACGGCTCTCCACTCCCACCGGGAGCCCCAGTCATACTAAGAAGCAGTTGGAAAACCCGAATGGCAGCAAGTCATGGCTGTTGAACTTCAGGCCTTCCGCAGAACTCACACCTGGGACCTCGTCCCCTGTCCTCCTGGCATCACCCCTGTCAGTTGCAAATGGATATTCAAAGTTAAGACTCGCCCGGACGGCTCCATTGAGCGCCACAAAGCCCGTTTAGTTGCCCAGGGGTTTTCTCAGGAACATGGGATCGACTACGATGAAACTTTTGTGCCAGTTGCCCGGATGACAACCGTTCGCACCTTACTTGCAGTCGCTGCTGCCCGAAACTGGCCCCTCCATCAGAATGATGTCACCAATGCCTTTCTGCATGGCGATCTCACAGAAGTGGTGTACATGGCCCCTCCTCCGGGTCTCTCTGTTCCCCCTGGCCACGTCTGCCACCTCCGTCGGGCCCTCTATGGTCTCAAACAGGCCCCTCGTGCCTGGTTTGAGCGTTTCCGCATTGCTGTTCTAAAGGCTGGCTTCATTGAACGACAAACGGATCATGCCCGGTTTACTCGCACCTCCGCTCAGGGATGCGCCATACTTCTCTTATATGTGGACGATATGATTATAACTGGCGATGATCATGTCACAATTGCTTCTCTTCAACAACATCTCCGCAGTCAGTTCGAAATGAAGGACATGGGCCCCCTTCGATACTTCCTTGGGTTAGAGATCTCCCGCTCCAACCGCGACATCCTGGTTTCTCAGCAGAAATACATCTCCGATATTCTCTCAGTCGCCGCTCTCACTGACGACCGCACTGTTGACACCCCCATAGAGCTCAATCTGAAACTCCTCCCAATAGACGGCGAACTGCTTTCAGATGTCTCCCGTTATCGACGCCTTGTCGGGATGCTGGTCTATCTAACTATGACTAGACCTGACATTGCCTATGCTGTTAGCTTTGTCAGTCAGTTTGTTCAAGCTCCTCGCTCAGCTCACTACGCCGCGGTCCTCCGGATTCTCCGCTATCTTCGCACCTCCGTCAACCGCTCGCTATTCTTCTCTGCAACTTCTCCATTCACCCTCCGAGCATTTTCGGATGCTGATTGGGCGGGGGATGTTACGACTCGTCGCTCAACTACCGGTTTTTGCTTTTTCCTGGGCGACTCCCTGATCTCCTGACGTAGTAAGAAACAAGAATCCATTACACGCTCCAGCACGGAGGCTGAGTATCGTGCCATGGCCTCCACCACTGCTGAAATCATCTGGCTCTGCCGTCTTCTACACGACCTTGGTGTACAGATAACAGGACCCACTCCTCTATTTTGTGACAATCGAAGTGCCATTCAAATTGCCTCGAATCCGGTGTTCCATGAACGGACAAAACACATTGAGATTGATTGTCACTTCACTCGCCAGGAATTCCTCGCCAACACTATCTCTCTACCATTCATAGCTTCTGAAGAACAAGTTGTGGACTTTCTCACCAAGTCACTCACTGCTGCAAGATTCTGATATCTCATTAGCAAACTCTCGGTTCATGATCCACCTTGAGTTTGAGAGGGCGTAACTATGTATTTATTATTGTGCATACTTAGTCCCACATTGTCTATTGGGATTTCCTCCCTCCTCTTCTCTCCTATATTTAAGACCCATTGGTCCATTTTATAGTTAAGTGAATATATTGCAATACCTGTTTTACTTATTTGTAACATAGAGCAAGTTCCATTTAGGGAATGTAACGCAAAGCATAAAATCTGAAAAAGTTCAAGGGAAAAAACTCACCAAAGGTTGGATGAACAACTAAGATCTACTTTAACAAATCCATATGAAAAACTCACCAAAGATTTGGTGAAATAAGTTTTGATTTCAGAAAATCTGAAAAATTTCAGGTATCACAGAAATGACCCAAATCTGAAATATGATGGAAGAAATAGAGTTACATGGAGCTAACAATGGATACAAAATCTAAACAAATAATGTCTTACCTAAGAGGAAACTGAAGACCGGCCTGGAATCTGCAAGAGAAGGACCGGGTGGGTCTCGTTGGCGACTAACTGGTGGAGATAAATCGATGGCGGCAAGATCTGGTGGAGAGAAATCGCCGGCAACGATGCCTTCGGTGGAGAAACCTGAAGGGCGGCGCAAGAAATCTACGATGAACATAAGGCCTGGAATGGCGAGAGCGGAAACAGGCGGCGGCGAGGGCAGAATATGGGATTTAAGAATGGTCTGCTAGCATCGAAATTCCGGATTAGAAAAAAAATGCAAGAAAATAGCTGAAGTTTGCTAAAAGTCAATATGAGTTGGCTAGTAACAATACTCTTTAATAATTGTTGCGAGATATTTATTTGGGGGGGGGGGAGAAACTATCTCTATTAATCAAATAAATTAAATTAAATTGTTCATTTCCTAAATTTGCTTTGCTCTACAAATTCAATTTTACTTTTTGCACGGAGAAGCAAGCTGGAGAGGATCCTGATAACCCGGCGGGACGCCGTTCCGGCGAGGTTGAACCGGCGTGAAAGTGTTTGGTAAGCTTCTCGCGAGCTTCCTTTGAGGATGGCCGGCATAAAAGGGGGCAAATCAGGCATTTTGCCGCTGGCCTACGGAGCACCAACCGACCGTTGTGAACGATCATTTTCTCTCTCATCCCCGGACAGCCACCGGGCCGGGTTCTCAAACAGAGCCTAAGAGCTGGGCCAAAGACCAAAAAAACTCGTGGACCAAATGGTCAGCACCGGGACCGTTCAAATCCTCGTGGTTGTGACGTGATCACATGTCAAGTCGACGGTGTTTATTGGTAGCTTAGAACCCAAGCATTATTGTGTGAAAAGAAACTGGATGACGTCATGCTGCTAATTTAGTTTATTTTAGAAAGATGGAGAGTAAGACCTTTCGATATTATTATTTTTAGGGTACAGTTTGGTAATTTGCTCGTAATAATTAATTCCTTTTTTCACACACTTATAAATCGGGATAGTTTGGCACAAGATAAATGGCCTCGTTAGGCGCGGCTTGTTTTGCTTACAAAAAATGCATGTTGGTGTTCACGGGCGACAGTTCAAGCCACCGTGTTCACGACCGCCACCACCGTGCCAAACAGAGCCAATGTAAAATACAATTTTCAATTTTCTTTTAATAGATTTGGTATTTATTGTTGCGGGGCACTTAGCGCTCTCCTGGTTCAGAAGAATCGAACCGTCTTTAGCTCGAGAGTGAGTCAAGTGCGCAAACAGTTAAACGAGAAACAACATCAGGAAAAAGCAAATTGTTTTACGTAGAAAAACCCGGAAAGAGAAAAACCACGAGGTCGGTTCAGTGCCGACCAAATCCACTAATTCGTAGGCGGTTACAAGTGTTGGAATCTTCGGAAGGGTGACAGGTCATCACTCTGTTTATAAGTACTTGAAAGATAAAAAAAAAAGTAAAGTCATGACCGTACAAATGATATCAGTAGGTCCGACTGAGACCCCACGTCATATCGAGCATACAAGCTATGTGTTATGAAGGTGATAATCAGAAAATCTACAACAACGTACATCAAAGTATCAAATGCTAGCGGAAGCATTTTATTTATATAAACATGAATGTTCACTTCACTGGGAACGAAGAAACAGTAAGTGTATTGGCCTTAAGGTCGTACATTCATATAAAATGTAACAAAACTAACATGATTTATATACATCGGCACGCAGACCAGCAATACATGAAAAACTATAAAAAGTTTGGCATTGACCTTCAAGGGTCAATTCAGCATTGAGCTCTTCGCCCGCTACTTCCTGCTCGGCTCGCCAGTACCTGTATCATCCACAAATAAGCGGCAAACGAGGGTCAGTTATATATATGAGTTGATCACAAACTGTGTAGCGATCTCCCTAACCATCCTTGCCGACTGCGGGGCTGTGGTGCCGCTCTCCTGCAAGTTAGCCGTAAACAAACAACATATCTATATATATCAAAGAGAAAGTGCAACTACTCTAAACAGAGTGAAATTTCAAGCACAATCAATCTTCTAAGTCGAGCATCAAAGTAAGATGAACATAGGTATATGCACATGATGTTGGTTGGTTTACCTGAAGGTTCCTTCAACCACCTAAGCAATTCCGCATGAGGCTAACATCACAATCACAAATGTTGGTACGTACGACCACATGTTTCATGCTCTCAAGGTATGTTTAGGTGTACACTAGCATGAGTATTACCACAAATCCCAGTATTGTCAACTCAGATTCCGTTTGAACATTTACTAGTCTAGCCATCAAGCCCGACTTAGTATCTCTCATGCTAACATCATTCAAGAGGATTTTCCCTCGTGCCGAACAACATCGTGCGGGTTCGGCTCAGCCACTGCCCGTGTTCAAATCACCTTGTTTAGACAAACGTGATGCGAGTACAGCTTTACCTCGACCCGATCTCGTTTAACCAATACCACGTTATGCACATAATCCACCCGAGAGGACATAGGTTTCACGATCACAACAAATATGTGAAGAAAGTTTACATTCTCCCACCAAAGCAACGAGGATTTTACTAAGTGCTTCGCGAGAACCCTTAGTCCCACCTCTCGCAATACGATGATGCATTTAGCGGAGTCATTCTCCGACACGCAAATTGCCAAGCCAAGCATCACCGATTCTGACCAACGGTCATGAATAAGCTTCACACAAAATTCTTAAATCTGCACATCTAATGGATTTCTATATGATAATGTTGGGGGCAGACACAATCGACCCGGAGGAGGTCATGCCCTCTGTTAATTAGCTGAAGAGACTCTTCTTATGCAAGCATATCAACAAATAAAGGATAAACACGTCCTAAGACCGTAGAGAAGGATCGCTACCCTTGTACAACCCCGATATTCGCCAGGCGAGGAGGCACGATTTAAGAAGGCAACAAGATGAAGTAATAAGAGATGACCTTAGGGCCAAAAACCTCGCGAGAGAGACCTTGGAGAAGTCCCTCTCGGAGGGCTCGCTGAGAGGCGAGCGAGAAGGGTCGGCGAGATAAATGCTCGCAGGAAGTTTGAGGAAGTTTTCTGAGTTCGACGAAAGGAGTACTGCGTTCGACGAACTCTCCCGTGTTCATCGAGCTCACCTGACTTCGTCGAGCTCGCCCCTGTTCGGCGAAATCATCAGAAGTCGACGAAGTGTTCTATGCTCATTAAAGCCAAAGGGACGGTCTCGCAAGAGGAGTCGCGAGACCCAGACCTCGGCAGATATCTTCAAAAGACTGGGCCAAGCGAGGGCTGACAAACCAACACTCTGCAGGCCGCTGGCATAAGAGACCTATGTTCAGTAAAGAGGTGTCCAGTGAAATGTGTTCAGTGCGTGGCAAAGTCTATAGGCGATCTCGCAGGAAGGCTCGCGAGTTTAGAGCATCAGCGTCCAGCGAGCTCAATTTTGCGTTCGACGAATGTCGAACGGAGCTCAGCATTCGTCGGACGGCGCCCGACGAACAAAATATATTCTATAGCAGCGCTTGACAAATTACAGCAAGGAAGCAGCGATCGACGAACCGCCCGTCTCAGCGGACAGCGAGCAATTTAATGTTCTGCATTCGTCGAGCTCGTCTGTGATCGGCGAAGTGCCCTGCGTTCGACGGAAGGTGTGTTGAGCTCGACGAAGTCAGGAGGCGGCCTCACAGGAAGGTTCGCGAGATCGGACCTCGGCAGATACCGCCAGAATGGGCCAGCGAGGTCCTCGCAGGGCGATCGCCTAGGAGAGGCATCGCGTGCAAGGCTCGCGAGAAGGCCCGCGAGAGCTTCGACAGTAAGGTTCTCGCAGTTCCTTGCCCATAGGTTGATAGGGCCAAATTACCCCTTTACCCTTAGTGGTCTGCCTTTAGCCTTTCCAAACAACGGAGTTTGGCTGTTAGCAGACCCATTTGGGGTGCGGATAGTAAAATAAAAAGGCGGGATCCTGCTATATGCAGGCCATATCAGAAAATCTATAAATAAGACCTAAAGGGCACCTTTGGAGAGGACTTCACTTCAGCTTCTCTCTCCTCACGCTCTCCTTGGTTAGCATTTCCAGAGCTCTCCAAGGTGCCCGAGTCTCAGCTTTGGCTTGGGAGGGGAAGCGCCCAACGATCTTCCGGGTTAGTGGAGGGACCTCCTCGCTGTGACTAAGGTCTTAGTCATCTTCCTTATCTTCAGTCTACCTTCTCCGAGGGATCAGTAAGGGCTAGCTGCCCCTCATTTCAGTGAGGGCCCCGAGCTCCACAAGAGGCCGAGAAATCGGTTTCAACATTTTGGTGCGGTGAGTGTGGAGCATGGCTGGTCCAAGAAAGTTCCAAGGAGCAGATATGAAAGGAGGCGAGGATCATGACGAGGAGTTCAGCGAGTCACCGCAAGTGGTGACGCAGAGGATGTTCGCAGATTTCAGGAGGGAGGTGCTCGACACTTTCGGACTCACGGTCGCGGTGCTGCGAAGTGAGTTCGCGACCCCAGCACCTCAGGCGACCCCTCCCCCAGCAGCAGTTGGCGAGAATGCCCCGGGGGGAAGGGCCGGAAAGGAAATCGCCGGAGGTTCAGTGCAAGACCTAGAGGGGCGAGTGCTTTTCGCCAGTCCGGCGAGCTTTGTGCCGGCGAGCTCTGTGCCGGCGAGCGCGGCGCAGGCAAGCGCGCGCCCGGAGGGTGTAGCGACTGTGGGAGTGGTCCAGGCGAACATCGTTCTCACAAGCGCAGTCCCTGCGAGCACGAGTCTGGCGAGAGAGCTCGGGGGCGTGTGGAGCGAGAAAGGATGGTAGAAGGGGGAAGTCCTTTCTGCGAGTTAGTACTTTCTGCACCTGTCCTGGCAGGGCTTGCAGGAGAGGGTCGGAAGGAGGAGATGGAGCAGAGGTCCGAAGAGCCGATGGAGGAAGAAGAGGTAGAGGGTCAGGCCCCGGGAGGGGGGGACAGAAGAGTTGATGGTGGTCGGAGAAGAAGGAAAGGAGGGGGAGGTCGAAGCACTCGCTAGTGGCGAAGAGAAGGAAGGAGATTGGGGAGAACAGTCCCGGTTGGAGGTCGTGGAGCTCGAAGTCACCACCCGAGCCGGTGTGGTGGAGAAAGTCAGGATCAGCGGGGAGCTCAGCCTGGAGGAGCAGAAGCAGATCCTAGCATGCGTTCAGGAGAATGTGGATGTCTTCGCTTGGAGCGTCGCGGAGATGCCCGGGATCGATGCGGATGTGGCTTGCCACTGCCTCAATCTCGACCCCGACACCCGTCCCATCCGTCAGAAGAGGAGGGCCATAGCAGACAAGCTGGAAGGACTCATCCGAGAGGAGGTGGGTAAGCTCATTCAGGCAGGGTTTGTATCAGAGCTCCAGTATCCAGGCTGGGTCTCTAACGTGGTCATGGTAAAGAAGGGGGGAGGTAAGTGGAGAATGTGTATCGACTTTTTCTTGCTTAATAAATCATGCCCCAAGGATTGCTACCCTCTGCCTAGAATCGACGCGCTGGTTGACTCAGTCGTAGGTTTCCCTATAATGTCTTTTCTAGATGCTTTTTCAGGTTATCATCAGATTCGCATGCATCCCCCGGATATCAAGGATGTCTCCTTCATCACGGGGGATGGGTGTTATTGTTATAAGATGATGCCCTTCGGGCTCAAGAATGCAGGTGCCACATACCAGAGAATGATGGACAGAGTCTTCCGAGAACAAAAGGGGAGAAACCTGGAGGTCTACGTCGATGATCTCATGGTAAAGAGTCAGGACCTCGAAGCCCACCTCCGAGACCTTGGAGAGACCTTTAAGACTTTGCGGAAGTATAAGATGAAGCTCAACCCCTTGAAGTGTGTCTTCGGGGCTAGCCGAGGGAAATTCTTAGGTCACCTGCTTACCCCGGCGGGAGTGGAGCCAAACCCGGACAAGGTCAAAGCAATAATGGAGTTGGAATTGCCCAGGAACTCGAAGGAGGTTCAGAGCCTCACTGGAAAGCTGACCGGACTCAGTAGGTTCCTCTCCAAGGCGGGAGACAAGTGTGCCCCCTTTTTCAAAGTGTTGAGAGGAAATAAAAAATTCGAATGGACCTCGGAGTGCGAGGGGGCCTTCCAGGCTTTGAAAGAACAACTCACTCAAACTCCTCTACTCTAGGGGCCGAGACCGGGAGAGGACCTATCCCTATACCTGGGGGTAGGGTCCGAGGCAGGAAGCTCGGTACTGATCCAGGAAGAAGGGAGAAAACAGTTCCCCATCTACTACGTCAGCCGAGTGCTGAGGAAGGCGGAGCTCCGGTACCCGATTCTGGAAAAGTTGGCCTTCACATTGGTGGTGGCGGCCTGGAGGCTCCGACCATACTTTCAGGCACATTTGATCAAGGTAGTGACTGATCACCCACTTCGCAAAGTCATGGAAGGGGTGGAGCACTCGGAAAGATTGGCAAAGTGGTCCGTGGAGCTGAGTGAGTTCAATGTTACGTTCGTGCCCAGGGCGTCGATCAAGGCCCAAACGGTGGCAGACTTTATGGCTGACTACACAACCGAAGTCGGGGAGCATGAATCTCCCCCTCAGTGGCATGGAAGCTGTTGGTGGATGGTGCGTCAGGAAAGCACTCCTATGGAGGGGGAATCATCTTGGTGAGTCCCCAAGGGACCAAGATCGAGCAAGCTTTAAACATCCACTTCCCGATCACCAACAACCAAGCGGAGTACGAGGCGGTGATAGCGGGCCTGCAGTTAGCTCGGGAATTGGGAGTGCAAGATGTGGAGGTCTCGACGGACTCCATGGCGGTAGCATGCCAAGTCGGGGGAGAGTTTGAGGCAAAGGACCCGACCCTCCTGCGGTACTTGAAAAAGGTCAAGGGGGTCATCGGGCACTTCCGCACTTTCTCCGTCAAGCACGTGCCAAGAGAAGAGAGCACCACCACAGACCTCTTGGCCAAGTTCGGTCCTCGAGCAGGGGGAACAGTTTCGGAACTCTTCTGACCCACCATCGAGGAAGGAGAATTGATGGAGGTGGATCAGCGGGTCTCGTGGATGGATCCTTTCGTCACTTTCCTATCATCAGGGAAGTTCCCTGAAGGAGACATAGACAGGTGACGCTTCAGGTATAAGTCAGCTTATTATTCCTTGCATGTAGGAGGGCTATATAGGAAGACTCTCTCGGGACTCCTAGCCCATTGTGTTTCTGAGGAGGAGGTCCCAAAAGTCCTGGAAGAAATTCACTTCGGGGAGTGTGGCAGTCATTCCGGGAGCCGAACCCTGGAGGGGAGGGTGTTGAGACAAGGCTACTTCTGGCCCACCCTCAGCAAAGATGCGGCGGAGTTCGCAAGAAGATGTTCAAAGTGCCATCTCTATGCTCCACTCCAACTCCTCCCAGCCCAGAGGCTCCGGACCATCAAGTCTCCCTGGCCTTTTGCCATATGGGGGTTGGACCTAGTTGGCCCTTTCTCTCAAGCTAGTGGCCAAAGAAGGTTCTTACTGGTCATGATCGATTACTTCTCCAAATGGGTAGAAGTGAATGCGCTCGCCAAGGTAACATCTCAAGTTGTGAGGAATTTTGTGTGGGGAGAAATAATTTGCAGGCACGGCCTCCCGCTGGCTATAGTGACGGACAATGGGCCACAATTTGCTAGCGAAGAGTTTGTTAGCTTCTGCACCCAGCTTGGCATCGACCTCAGGTTCGCATCGGTTCACCACCCGAGAAGCAACGGCCAGGTGGAGGCGGCAAACAAAGTAACCGTCAACCTACTAAAGAAGAAGGTGGAGATCCTCCGGGGAACTGGGTAGAGAAGCTACCATCCGTTCTCTGGGCCCTAAGGACTACCCCAAACACTGCCACTGGAGAGACCCCGTTCAAACTTTCTCATGGGTCTGAAGCAGTCCTTCCCATAGAGTTCGAAGTAAAGACCTCCAGGGTGACCGCCGCAGGTGAGGGGGACGTAGAGTGGCTAGTGGCTAATGATGAGGAACAAAGGCTATCCTTGGACCTGCTGGAGGAACTCCGGGACCAGGCCACAATCAGGCAGGAGGAAATCAAGCGACGAATGGCCCGATATTTTGACAAGCACATCCGAGTGAAGCACTTTCAGAAAGGAGATCTGGTCCTGAAGAAGGTCGACGCGGCCGGAAGAGGAACCACGATGGGTAAACTTAATCCCAACTGGGAGGGTCCATACATTGTAAGCGAAGTGCTCAAGTCGGGGGGGGGGGGGGGTATCACCTCCAGGATGTGGAAGGGGTACCTCTCGGCCGAGCCAGAAGTGGAGATGATCTGAAACGGTTCTACCCTTGAAAGTTTCTTACTATGTCCTTTGTTGAATGTTATTTCTTTGTGTGATAGTTATAACTGTTATGCGAGAGCAAGCAAGGTGACAAGTATTGATGCTGGAATGCCCCAGATCGATTCCGCTCCCGGGCTCTCACTAGACGGGGGGTTCAGGTTGATCTCTGGAGACGCTGGCAAGGTGACAAGTTTTGGTGCTGGAATGCCCCAGATCGATTCCGCTCCCGGGCTCTCACTAGACGGGGGGTTCAGGTTGATCTCTGGAGAGGCTTGCAAGATAACAAGTTTTAGTGTTGGAATGCCCCAGATCAATTCCGCTCCTGGGCTCTCACTAAACGGGGGTTCAGGTTGATCTCTGGAGAGGCTGGCAAGGTGACAAGTTTTGGTGCTGGAATGCCCCAGATTGATTCCAATCTCGGGCTCTCACTAGACGGGGGGTTCAGGTTGATCTCTGGAGAGGCTGGCAAGGTGACAAGTTTTGGTGCTGGAATGCCCCAGATGGATTCCGCTCCCGGGCTCTCACTAGACGGGGGGTTCAGGTTGATCTCTGGAGAGGCTGGCAAGGTGACAAGTTTTGGTGCTGGAATGCCCCAGATGGATTCCTCTCCCAGGCTCTCACTAGACGGGGGGTTCAAGTTGATCTCTGGAGAGGCTGGCAAGGTGACAAGTTTTGGTGCTGGAATGCCCCAGATCGATTCTGCTCCCGGGCTCTCACTAGACGGGGGGTTCAGGTTGATCTCTGGAGAGGCTGGCAAGGTGATAAGTTTTGGTGTGGAATGCCCCAGATCGATTCCGCTCCCGGGCACTCACTAGACGGGGGGTTCAGGTTGATCTCTGGAGAGGCTGGCAAGGTGACAAGTTTTGGTGCTGGAATGCCCCAGATCGATTCCGCTCCCGGGCTCTCACTAGACGGGGGGTTCAGGTTGATCTCTGGAGAGGCTGGCAAGGTGACAAGTTTTGGTGTTGGAATGCCCCAGATCGATTCTGCTCCCGGGCTCTCACTAGACGGGGGGTTCAGGTTGATCTCTGGAGAGGCTGGCAAGGTGACAAGTTTTGGTGCTGGAATGCCCCAGATCGATTCCGCACCCGGGCTCTCACTAGACGGGGGGTTCAGGTTGATCTCTGGAGAGGCTGGCAAGGTGACAAGTTTTGGTGCTGGAATGCCCCAGATCGATTCTGCTCCCGGGCTCTCACTAGACGGGGGGTTCAGGTTGATCCCTGGAGAGGCTGGCAAGGTGACAAGTTTTGGTGCTGGAATGCCCTAGATCGATTCCGCTCCCGGGCTCTCACTAGACGGGGGGTTCAGGTTGATCTCTGGAGAGGCTGACAAGGTGATAAGTATTGGTGCTGGAATTCCCCAGATCTATTCTGCTCCCGGGCTCTCACTAGACGGGGGGTTCAGGTTGATCTCTGGAGAGGCTGGCAAGGTGACAAGTTTCGGTGTTGGAATGCCCAAGATCGATTTCGCTCCCGGGCGCTCACTAGACGGTGGGTTCAGGTTGATCTCTGGAGAGGCTGGCAAGGTAATGGGTATCGATGCTGGAATGCCTCAGAACAATTCCGCTCCCAGGCTCTCGCTAGACGGGAGGTGCGGGTTGATCTCTGGGGAAGTAGGCAAGGAGATGAGTTCTTCATGAGGTCAGGTTGATAATCCTCAGGTTGGCGAGCCTTCGGCGCTGACCCGGGCCTTCTCGCTCGGCTAGAAAAAAGATGTCGCACGATAGTATATGAGTGGCGAGAATCAACCCTAAGCACTTCGGGGCGTCCGGTGCTCGGCAGAGAGGTTGCCGGCACAGGGTGGGAGGTGAGCTCTCGCCGAGAAGGAAAGTACCTTGCGAAACCTAGAGGAAAACGCATACCCAAAGGGTGATAATCCTAAGGCAAATGACGAAAGACCAGAGCAACTGGAAATGTCTTATGCCTATCTATTCGATAACATAATGTGCGAGAACGAACATCGCGAGAATAAACTTCGCAAAGACAAATATCGAGGCATGCGAGAACGAGATATCAACATGAGAAACAATATAGCGAGCACAGTACAAGGCCAAAAACATGCATCTATGCATTTCACGGTTTGATTTACTTGAGGCGGCGATCTCACCAGCCCAAAACGAAACAAGAAATAAAACCAAAAATTACAAATATCAGGGATCACTCGCGGACCCTTCCTCGTCATCGCTGCTCTTCACTGGCGGGAGCGGGATGAAAAGCTCTGGGACGATGTATTCCAGAGTCATGCCAGCCGCGTCGGCGGCTAGGAGGACGGCCGCTTTCATCGTCTGGAAGATATAGCGAGCTGACTTGGTAGACTCCTCGCGGATTTCCTCGTCTCGCGCTCGCCGCTCTTCCTTCAGACGGCGGGGAGAAGAGGGAACGACGGCACAGGCGAGCTCGCAATTTAGGGCTTTTAGCCCAGCCACCTCGCCCTCCAAGTCCTGGATGCGAGCGTCGGCTCTTCCGGCGGCCTCGACATCCTGCAAGTAAGATAAATTAAGGGAGCGAAATGGCCGAATGAGAGGAGGGTGACGAGGTCTAGGTAACTCACCACACTTCCCTCTACGGCGAGCAACTTCTCCTTTAGCTGCGCGTTCTCGGCAAGAAGCCCCTGATAGGCCCTCGCGAGCTCCACGTTCTGAAGCTCCAGTTGCAAGAAGCGCCTCCCCGTCATATGGGCGAGCTCGGCAGAGCGCAACTGAGACCTCGCGCTCTCGAAAGTGAGAGTCCTCGCAGTCTCGTCTTTGTAAGCCCCCGCATCCTCGCGTCCATAGAGGACGAATGAGAAGTCAAAGGCGTGACCGCTGACGGTCTCCTTCTCCACCCAGGTAGGGAGGATGCTGGAGATGTCCGCCCGGTTCGTCTTCGGCTTCCAGTTCACCAAGAGCTCGCCCTTCTCATCCCGGCGCCTCTGGACGATACCGAAGTTATAGTGGTTGACGGGGATGGGCAGAGCGGAGGTTCTGACAGCCTCCTGGCTGGGCTCGTCATCCTCACCTCCCGCGGAGAGGCCGATAAGGTCGAACTCATAAAAAGCGGCCTCGCCAGGCTCCTTCCCCTTCGAGGAGGCGAGCGAGACCTGGCTCTTCTTATTCTTTTTCTTCGGCGGGGATTTTGAGGGAAGGCCACGACTACTAGAAGCCCCCGATCTCTTGTGAGAGGAGGGCTCACCTGGTGTGATGGCGCCTCGGCAGGCTTCCGCCCCCATGGTCGCGAGAGCAAGGGTAGCGTCGGTCTTTCGATTGCTAGCGTAAGGGGGGATCAAGGGGGAGATCTCGCTCGCCTGAAAAGTGTTGGAATCACAATAAATACAGAATTGCTTGGAATAGCAGGAGTTATTGAGCGGGATCTTTACCTTCCCCTGCGAGCACTGGAGGCAGCGAGTCGAGGTTGCGGTGGAGATAAACAACCTCGAAGTTCTTCTTGTAGAAGAACTGATAAAGGACGACGTCATGGCCGCCGAGGGCAGTGGTCCGATAGGTGGTCTCACCGTGCTGGACTGGCGAGATCGGGATATTGCCGAAGTTCCCCTTGACAAAGAGGAACTTCTGGGCCCAGAAGTGGGCCTTGTTGACGGTCTCGTCGACTTTAGGACCCGAGCCCACGAAGTAGGCGGTCCCGTCCTTACAGGCGCGGAAGGAGAACAGCTTCCGAAAAACTGGAAGGCTGAACTCGATGCGCTCCTCGCGCAGGTAGCATGCGAAAGCTATGATCACCGCCATGGCATTAGCGGTAAGCTGACCCGGAACAACGCCGTAATGCTTGAGCACCTGGCGAGCAACAAGAAAACCAGGATTAGTTTATATAATGAGCGAGACTTGACCTGCAGAGAATAAGAATTGAGCGAGAGAGATTATTACTTGGCGAACTTTCGGCCACAGGGGGAGACGCAAGCCGACCGAGAAATAAGCGGTGGGGATGGCCAGCTCGTCGACAAGTGGCGCGTTGATCACGTTGTTCTCGCTAGGACGGCGCGCCGCGAATGGAGGGGTGACATAGTCGGCGACCGAAGTAAAGTATTCCTCATCTGTCAGGTTGCAATGAAAGAAGCTATGCTCGGCGAAAGCCTTAGCAATCTTTCGCCGACCCTCCGACTCGTAAGCATCGCCGCCCATTTCGAAAACCTGCGAGAGAGGAAGTAGAACGAGAACGGAAAGGAGCGAGAGCTCTGAAGCAGAGGAGGAAGAAGGTTGACAGTAAATGCGGCGGTTGACTCAGCTATGACAACCTATTTATAGCAAAAGTAAAAGGGCGGGAAGAAGCCCAAGCGCCGGTGAGCGCGGTTAGCCAAAACATCACATCACGACCGCGGGCGAGAAAGGCCTGCGAGGTTAGTACAAGCAACATCTTTGCGAGAACAGCACAAACAAACATAATGGCGTAAGGGGGCGGGGGGGGGGGGGGGGGGGGGGGGGGGCGCCGCGAGATACATTTAGCGAGAACGGAGGCTCCCCGCGAACACAACATAGCATGAAAATGAAATGCATATTAGCAGCGAGCGAGAACTAATAAAAGGCTAGTAATAATTATTATCAGACAAAATAAAACCAATATATGAGTTGCAAGCCATTGCGAGATTGTCTAGAATAGCGGCACTCGTTAACAGGTAATAAGAGTTCGCGACAACGAAGAAGTTAGCGAGAATCATGGGGCATCCACTGCCACCTACCCCCACCCCGCGACCCGGACCGCGGCGGTATCCTAGAATTATAGTAATCCTCGGTCGCGCGGCCCTCCCGGTCCATGAGGAAGGCATAATCCCTCATCCTCGCTATATACACCTCCGACGTCGTGACGTTCTCATCGTGATCACGTTGTCTCGCGGCCCGGAGCCTCACACACTCTTCCATCAAGACATCATGCCTATCCTCGACGGCCTCTCTGTCCCGTCTCGCCTGCATGTTGAGTTCCATCAGCATCCGACCATGTTTTTTAAGCAACTCTGTGGCTCGTTGTTTCATCGTCTCAGGATCTCGCGGATCCCCTAAGAAGTCTTCCACTTGGTCAGGAAGGGGAGACATCTCGTCGTCGCCCAACTCGGAATCGGTAGGCGGATTTTCAGAATTCTCTACGAAATATTACGAAAAGGTTAGATAGCGCGCTTGAGTTCGGGCAGGGCAGGGGGCCGTCGGAATGCTTACCCAGAGGGGGGCGAGAAGTCCCAGGGCGGCCCTGGAAGACGTTACCATAGCGGGGGTAGAGAGATTTACCCAGACCAGGAGGGTAGACTGAGCTATTGGTCGGAGGGATCTTTGGCGGTACAGAGCCGCCGGTCTCCTCGCTCGTCAGGAGTCGGAACCCTAGCCTATCTATAGTTTTGTCGGGAGGAGGCGGAGACGGGGGGCCGCAATGCCTGGCGAGCCGGGGACTTTCGGGGCGAGACTGTAAGAAGCAGGGAATGAAGGTCAGATAGTTGACAAAAGGAGGGCTGGCATGCGAGATTAAGGGCGTACCTGCGACATTTTTCCCAGCAAGATTTGTATCCGCCGGCGGTATTTTGCGAGACCCACCAGCAGGTTCGCCAGCGTCCTCGTTCGGCAAAGCATCCTGCGAGTAGGCATGAATCACATGCAAACTTATTGACAAGATAGAGGGATAGCTCATACCTTCTCATGGGGACGGTTATCCGGGGAGGAGTCCAGCAGCACGGAGCCATCCCCGATTCGACAAGCCGCCTTCGCCTTCTTAGTCTTCGACAACTGAGCGGGAGGCGGCTGATTCATCCAGGCGGGGACCCTGGTCGTGGAGGGTAGCCCGCCGGCTCTCACAGCCCTCAGGCGAGCCTCAGCTTCTTCGGAAAGCGACATCTCCTGACAGCTACAGTATGGGGCAAAAAGAAGGAAAAGGAAGTGGCAGCGCGCGCCACTAAGGACTCGGGACGATATTTATAGCCCTCAGGGTGGGCCCTACCAAAGATTCCTGACAGATCATCAAGGGGCTGGCGAATACAAGGGGTTGGATGTTTCTTCGCGAGCCTAAATAGCCTCGCGAAGAGCGGGGATTGTGTACAACCCCGATATTCGCCAGGCGAGGAGGCACGGTTTAAGAAGGCAACAGGATGAAGTAATAAGAGATGGCCTTAGGGCCAAAAACCTCGCGAGAGAGACCTTGGAGAAGTCCCTCTCGGAGGGCTCGCTGAGAGGCGAGCGAGAAGGGTCGGCGAGATAAACGCTCGCAGGCAGTTTGAGGAAGTTTTCTGAGTTCGACGAAAGGAGTACTGCGTTCGACGAACTCTCCCGTGTTCATCGAGCTCACCTGACTTCGTCGAGCTCGCCCCTGTTCGGCGAAATCATCAGAAGTCGACGAAGTGTTCTATGATCATAAAAGCCAAAGGGACGGTCTCGCAAGAGGAGTCGCGAGACCCAGACCTCGGCAGATATCTTCAAAAGACTGGGCCAAGCGAGGGCTGACAAATCAATACTCTGCAGGCCGCTGGCAGAAGAGACCTATGTTCAGTAAAGAGGTGTCCAGCAAAATGTGTTCAGTGCGCGACAAAGTCTATAAGCGATCTCGCAGGAAGGCTCGCGAGTTTAGAGCCTCAGCGTCCAGTGAGCTCAATTCTGCGTTCGACGAATGTTGAACGGAGCTCAGCATTCGTCGGACGGCGCCCGACGAACAAAATATATTCTATAGCAGCGCTCGACAAATTACATCAAGGAAGCATGGGTCGACGAACCGCCCGTCTCAGCGGACAGCGAGCAATTTAACGTACTGCATTCGTCGAGCTCATCTGTGATCGACGAAGTGCCCTGCGTTCGACGAAAGGTGTGTTGAGCTCGACGAAGTCAGGAGGCAGTCTCGCAGGAAGGTTCGCGAGACCGGACCTCGGCAGATACCGCCAGAATGGGCCAGCGAGGTCCTCGCAGGGCGATCGCCTAGGAGAGGCATCACGTGCAGGGTTCGCGAGAAGGCACGTGAGAGCTTCGGCAGTAAGGTTCTCGCAGTTCCTTGCCCATAGGTTGATAGAGCCAAATTACCCTTTTACCCTTAGTGGCCTGCCTTTAGCCTCTCCAAACAGTAGAGTTTGGATGTTAGCAGGCCCATTTGGTGTGCAGATTGTAAAATAAAAAGGCGGGATCCTGCTATTTGCAGGCCAGATCAGAAAATCTATAAATAAGACCTAAAGAGCACCTTTGGAGGGGACTTCACTTCAGCTTCTCTCTCCTCAGGCTCTCCTTGGTTAGCATTTCCAGAGCTCTCCAAGGTGCCCGAGTCTCAGCTTTGGCTTGGGAGGGGAAGCGCTCAACGATCTTCCGGGTTAGTGGAGGGACCTCCTCGCTGTGACTAAGGTCTTAGTCATCTTCCTTGTCTTAAGTCTACCTTCTCCGAGGGATTAGTAAGGGCTAGCTTCCCCTCATATCGGTGAGGGCCCCGAGCTCCACAAGAGGCCGAGAAATCGGTTTCAACAACCCTTAAAGATTTCTTGGGGCCGTGAATCAAATATCTAGCCAGATGGAAAAGACCGCATCGGGCTGCTCTCCGTAGATCTGAACTAGGCTTGCGATTCAGAGCTTCGGAGCTCCAACAATGGCAATTCTATCTCCTTCTTCTTCCTCTCTCTCCCAAATCACTTTAGCTAATTCTCTTCAAAATGACAAGTAATGGAAAGCAGAGTACTGTCAGCCCTATTAGTATAATAGGGCGACCTGTTCTAGAGCATTTGATCACATTCCATAAAGGATTTAACAGCCATGATCATAGTTTTGGGAATCTGTTTCCGTCAGCTACCGCTCGCCGGTATCGCTACCGCGCGCCGCGTTAGCGCTAAGCGGTGATCCTATCCTGAACAGTCAGCGTATCGACTTGAACTTTCACCGATACTTGGAGTGATATCGACTGAAAGACCCACCGTTAGCGGTATCGCTACCGCATGCCGTTAGTGTCTAGTCGATGAATTCTAGTCGAGTAAGTACTACGCCGCGCGGTAGCGGTAGTACTTACCGCATCGCGTTAGCCTTCTCGACGACAAGCCGTCTCGTCGACATTTATCGTCGACACGGGAAAGTCTTCTAGTCGACACACTACCGCTAGCGATACCTCTACCGTGCGGCGTTGGCGGTGTGCTACCAGATTTGCTTTGTTTCTTACCACTGGGAATTGGGGTGTTACAAGCGGTAATTGCGCTCCATTGAAATTTGAACGGGCCAATGAGAATGCACGATCATGGTCACCTGGATCACCAATTTTCTGAAAATGACATTAATGCCCCTGAGCGGTGCGGGCAATATTCCGGGCGGCCCGGGTAGGTTCGCCGGAGTTGTTGGCGGTAGGCCGCGACGGCAGGCTGCAGCGCACCGCCGGTGCTCGCTTACGCGTGCATGATGGGGGCATGCGCGGGTGCATTGGCCATGTGGGTGCACGCGAACCCCAATTGTGCTTTGTTCGAGTTCTTTGCTTGCTTGGCTCGGGGGCGTTCTCACTTGGTTAACTCGGCCCATCTTGACGGTCTGGTTGAAGCCTTGGTTTTAACAATCCGGTCCGACTCGGAACAAATTTAAGAAAACCCCATCAAATGCCCTCAATTTTTGTGGGTCGCGAATTGCAAAAAAACGAGCTTGAAAATATTTGTTATGAACGCACGATTTTTGGGTAGGAATTTTTGAATAACTTAGTGTGCGCACTGCGCAGATTATTTTATTTACTATGTAACATGTCAATATTCTCTGCCAAAATCCGGAGATTTACTGTATGCGTTGTTGAATATTCTCTGCCTTTTCTGCATGATTATTATTTTAACAAGATCGAATATCTCGTCGTAATTGGGACGGAAATATATAGCCATATTTTTTTCCTTTTACGCAAACCTTTCTCTGCTCAAGAATGACTTCAAAAATTCTGGAAGCAACCCTTTTCATTTAATTGTCTCCAGTAGGATTTTTGGAGAGAGCTCGTATGACGCTTGTGGAGGAACTTCGTCACCATGTCACTGACGAGTAAGGTAAAAACTTTGAATGAGAAAATATCGTACGAGGTATAGGGTGGTGACGAGAGACGTAGAATCGTCCTTGCTGGGGCCGGGCAGTCAGTGCTTGCGGGGCGTGCCGAATTGCTTTCTTTTTTGTTCTGACCTTCTTTGTGCTAATTTTTTTTCTTCAGGCCCCCAAGCAAGCTGTCCCAGCGAATTCCAAGCGCCTTCTTTCGGCTCTGAGCGTCAACCATGTAGACGCGTGGCGACTGCGCTTTGGAATTATGGCGAACTTGGAGGTGAGGATCCCGCTCCCTAGAGAGCGTGCCTTAGCTCCACCCGATGGTTATATTATGATCTCAGAGGGGCGCCTCAAAGTAGGTTTTTGAGTCCCTCATGATGAGGAGGTGGTGGAGATTTTTAGATTCTACGGAGTGCCGATCACCCAATTTCTTCAGTGGGGAAGACAAGGATCATGAGTCTTGTCAACTTATTCCGAGGTCACGGTTCTCGGACATCCGTCGAGATTTTTTGAGACTGGTGCGAGGTTCACCCATGATTGGGTGACCGGATCAACGCCAGGAGCAACTAGAAGTAGCTCATCTTCGAGGAGAAGACCGATTACCATCACGAGGGCACACTCTTTGGCTCCGTTAAGAACCCTTGGGGGATACCTGATGTGTGGAGGTCGCTCCCCAGACATCTCTGCCAGTTGTCTGGCAGGGAAGGCGACTATTCTCCCGTGCTAGATTTTGAGGATGCGCAAGATGTGGAAAAATCTATTTACTGCATTGGTGTGTTTGGTGATTAGAAGAGGTTGATCCTGGCGGGCCTCTTTACGGATGTTGTGTGGAGTTGGGGCATCCATATCCCTATGACATAGGAGACTGAGTCACATTAGCCAGAAGGGTCTGAGATGTCTCTCCCGAAAGAAAATGATCTCTGAACTATCTGTAGATCAGTTAGAGAGATGCGACTAATGCATGACTGAGAAGCTGAATAAAGTATCATTCCAGAGCCACACTTCCACCAGAAAATTCGAGCCACTAGAGCTCATACGTACTGATTTCAGCGGGCCACTGAAGGTCCAGACGAGAGGAGGAGTGTCTTACTTCATGACGTTCATTGATGACTATTCGAGAAAACTTTGGGTCTATGCTATTAAGACCAAATGTGAGGTTCTCAACACTTTTCAGAGATTCCACGTTGAGGTGGAGAAGCAATCTGGGGAGAAGTTAAAGTGCATCAGGTCAGACAACGGGGGAGAGTATATTGGTCCTTTTGAGGAGTATTGTAGAGAGCACAAGATAAGACATGAAAAGACTCTGCCCAAGATGCCGCAGCTGAATGAAGTAGGTGAAGGAATGAATAGGACCTTGATGGAGAGGGTGAGGTGTATGCTATCTGAGTTAAAGCTACCTGACATGTTTTGGGGTGTGGCTTTATACACAGGTGCCCACGTCATCAACCTATCTCCCAGTTATGAATTTTAGGAGGACGTTCCTGATAAGGTCTGGTATGGGAAGAACCCTTCATACAGTCACTTGAGGGTCTTCGACTGCAAAGCCTTTGTGTACGTCCCTCGAGACGAGAGGTTAAAGTTGGATTTCAAGACCTGTCACTGCATATTTTTGGGATATGGACGCAGCGGCGAGTTTGGCTACAGGTTCTTTGAAAGTCAATTGATATGCTTTGATACCAATTGAAAGTGAGTTTAGTTCTTAAATATTAAAGGCTCTTGTTTAAGTTTTACTTCAAAGTAAATGATATATATAAATATATGAGTGCTGGGTCAGTAATAAAATCAAACACCTAGTAGGCACAGCAATACAACACAAATAAGAAATAAAATAAAACAAACAAGCAATCATCCAGATGACACAAGAAATATAGTAGTTCCCCAAAACCTGGGTACATCTACTCTTCTACCCACTGGTAGGAATCCACTGGAGGTTGTTGATAAGGTGCCCTCACAACAAGGTGTTTTTGATAAGGTGTCCACACACCAATGGAGGTTTGATCAGGTGCCCAAATCACCAATAAGCTTTTGATAAGGTGCTTAAAAACCAAGGGAGCTTTTTATCAGGTGCTCTAACCAAGATGCAGGTTTTTGCTAAGGTGGCCTGTCACCGGGAGTTAACTTTTGAAGGGAGTTATAACCCTTTACAAGATGAGAGAAATAAAGAAAACAGAAAAGTTATGTTGTTCTTCTCTTTGCTGAGAAGACACTTGAAGATGATGTTGAAGAGAGCTCCCCCTGTCTGATTTAGTTTGATGACAGCTTTGTGGATGCAGCTCCTTCTCTATAATGTAAATACTCTTCTTCTTCTTCTTGCAGTTTTGATCCTGAGCAAATAATCTTGATTGGTGTCTCAGGATAAATATAATATGCAGAGAAGAGTTAGCAAAACCCAAGATATAAAAATATTGTTCTTTGTATAAAGAACTCTGGTATGTTCTTCTTTCTTTTTGCTTCTCTGTTTCTCTCTTCCTCTTTCTTTTCTGTACAACAAATGTGATATGTTCTGTCTCTTAATTCCTGCTACTTTTCTCTGCTCTTCTCTGTTTATTTATTCTGGAGAGCTTTCGGCTGTTTTGAATTCTTGCTGACAAAAGAGGAAAGAAATAATATCTCTTTTATTTCCCAGATCCTCGAGCAGACAAATTGCCGTCTTTGGCTTTGCTGCAACGACTATAACATTTAATGCTTCTGCCAACGGCTATATATAAATGTTAAGGCGGCAATATATATATATAACAATATATAAATAGGAATAATAAAATATTGCTTTAATAAATCTGACAGCATAAATATAATTTTAGTCGAGCTGAATGATATAAAAATAATGTTGCAGATATTTCGTCGAGCTGAGCTTCAAGTTCGTCGACCTCATCATTTGATTCATCGACCTGAACATTTGATTCACTGTTCTGAACAACTGCTGAATATTCGTCGAACGCAGACTTGAGTTCGTCGAACGGAAGGATTCGTCGACCGCTGAGCCTGAGTAAAGGAGTCGAGCGCTGAGATAGGTGTTCTTCGTCGACCACTGAGATGGCTGGATTTCGTCGAGCGCAGAACGCCATTCATCGAACGCAGATAGCCGTTCGTCGAACGCAGAGAACACATGTAAAATTTATTCTTTCTCTTATTTTCTGCTTATTAATTATATGTATTTTTCAGCCTTCTTTTTTAATAGGATTTAATCTAAGTTGTAAGATATGTTATGATATAAACTTAGATATTAAAGGTGGATCCTAACTCAAATCAAAACTAAGGTTCCAACATTCTTTGACCCGGTTGAGAAGAAGCCTATATGCAGTCGCGACGCCATATTTTGTGAGGATCAAACTATGGTTGATCCTGAGAAGACTGAGAACGCTGACTCTCGCACTGATAGAGAGTCTCCTATGATTGGAGGTGATGATATTAAGGAGGCCGCATAGCATGATCTTGTGCAGGGCACTGAGCCACTTCCATATGATGAGAACACTACTGATGGCGAGCTTATAGAGGACATCACTGATGATGCACCTATACCAGCAGCTGAGCTCGCTCCACGAAGGTCTGATCGAGTCAGACAACCATCTTCGAGATACTCTGCTACTGAGTATATTTTGTTGACTAATGCGGGGGAGCCCAAGTGCTTTGATGAGGCAGTATAGAGCTCAGATAAGAAAGAGTGGATGGTTGCTATACAGGAGGAGATGCAGTCTCTGCATGAGAACCATAATTATGAGCTGGTACAATTGCCTAAGGGCAAGAAGGCTCTGATGAATCGATGGATTTTTAGAGTAAAGCAGGGAGACCCCTCGACACCACTCAGATATAAGACAAAATTAGTGGTGAAGGGTTTCAGTCAGAAACAAGGAGTTGATTTTGATGAGATCTTTTCACCTATTGTGAAGATGTCGTCTATCCGAGTTATTCTTGGCCTTGCTGCGAGGCTCGACCTGGAGATTGAGCAGATTGATGTCAAGACTGTATATCTGCATGACGATCTTAAGGAGGAGCTTTATATGGAGCAACCTGAAGGATTCAGGGTCAAAGGGAAGGAGAGTCTAGCATGTCGCTTGAAGAAGAGCTTATATGGCCTGAAGCGGGCCCCACGACAGTGGTACAAGAAGTTCGATGTTTTTATGGGGGAGATCGACTTCAGGAGGTCCACCCTTGATCACTGCGTGTTTGTGAAGCAGTACACTCCATATGATTTTATTATTTTACTCATTTATGTTGACGACATGCTGATAGTCAGGAGGAGCACTGCGTGCATTGCCAAGCTGAAGCGGTAGTTAAGCTCCACATTTGCGATTATGAACTTGGGAGTTGCGAAGAACATCCTATGGATGCATATTCAGAGAGATAGATGCTCCAGGTTACCTTGGTAATCGTAGAAGAGAGATATCAGAAAGGTGCTACAAAGATTTAGTATGGACCAGGAGAAGAAGGTGAGCACGCCGCTTGCAGCACACTTCATACTTACTACTGACCAGTGCCCGAGCACACCTGAGGAGAAAGAGGAGATGGCCCCCTATGCTTCTGTAGTTGGTAGTCTCATGTACGCTATGGTTTGCACTAGCCCTGATGTAGCGCATGTCGTTGGCACTGTGAGTAGATTTCTCTCCAATCCTGGGAGAGAACATTGGAGCGCTGTGAAGTGGATTCTGAGGTACCTACATGGGACGTCAGACTTGACGTTAAGGTTTGAAGATAGTGAGCCAGAGCTACTAGCCTACACTGATGCTGATATGGCTGGAGATTTGGACTCAAGAAGATCAACTTTTAGGTACCTGATCCTATTTGCGGGGGGAGCTATTTCGTGACAGTCAAAACTACATAAGTGTGTTGCACTGTCGACTACGAAGGCAGAATTTATTGCAGTCACTGAGGCAGGAAAAGAGCTTCTTTCGATGAAGCGTTTCATCAAAGAGTTTGGTTTCACTCAGGAGCGCTACAAACTATTATGTGACAGTCAGAGCGCGATTCATTTAGGGAATAACCCCACCTTGCACTCAAGATCCAAGCACATTGACACGCAGTATCATTGGATACATGATACTCTAGAGCAGAGAGAGCTGGATTTGCCGAAGGTGCACACAGATGACAATGGAGCTGATATGCTTACGAAGACCGTGTTGAGGGGAAAGTTCGAGCATTATGTGAGGATCGCCGGCATGGCGATCTCTTCCATATAATAACAAAGGGGATAAATTGTTGGGTACAGTTTCTGTCCTTTGCGGAGAAAACTGTGGATTTGAGTTCTACTAACTCGAATTTGATGGCACTGAATCTACTGATCAAAATAGGAGACATGTTGATGGAGGCCCTAGCAGGAGGCAAACTGGAGATTTGAAGGACGATTGTCAGAATGACAAGTTTCTTCACTTAGTCGAAAAGAGAGAGATTTGATGAGATAATTTTCTCCTAAGTGTGAAAGCAGCTAGTCACATTTTGATCATGCTTTTTAAGCATGTGTTTCATGCCAAGTGTGAAAAGGGGTAGCCGTCTTTGACTATGAAATCAACATGTGCTCTTGAAGGAAGCTTCTAGGAAAGTGCCCAGAGGAAGCGTCATGACATGTGCTTTTGACCGAGGGAAGCTTCACGGAAGCTTCATAATACATGTCATCTATCAGTACATCTACCCCCTTAGTTTTGGCCTTATAAATAGGCATGAAGGAGGAGGGGTAAGACATCCACTTCTCTCCCATCTCAAGCATTGAAAGAGTTTCTATAGAGGCCTTTGTGGCAAACGTCTTAGTTTGTGGAGAGCTTTCGAACGTCTCTGTGACGTTGACGAGGAATACTTCGCCTACACGGATTGGATCAAGAGTAGATTTGGGCAAAGATTCGAAGGGGCATCTTGGAGAGGATTTGTGTAATCCGTCTCGTTCGCCACTGTCGGTAACTTGCAATTTTCTGCTACTGTTTTTGTGTATTATTGTGTGGTGCGAAGTTGGTGAAGATCCTGTGTGGATCGAGGAGGGAAAACTTTGTAATTGCCTATTTGTTTTACACATTCTTAGTGACGACTTTTCGGGTTGGACTCCGATCGTCCCGTGGTTTTCACCCTATTGGGCTTCCACGTTAAATCCGTGTGTCACTTTTATTGTTGGTATTTTGTGCTATGTTTTGATTGTGTATCGACATTCCGCTAAGCGGCCGTGCAGATATTTGCACGAACTAATTTGCAGGTGCTCTGGTCGGGCTTGCGTGCTCTCTAGCCCAACACGTTGGCCATGCTTGTGCGTGCGACCCCCAATTTCACTTGATTTCGGGTTCCTTGCTTGCTTGGACCAGGGGCGTTCTCACTTGGTTGACTGGGCCCATCTTGGTTGTCCGGCCGAATCCTTGATTTTGACGTAACTGATCTGACTTGGAACAAATTTTGGGGAACACCATCATATATATATATAATCATTTTTAGAGAAGAATAATAATATCTATAGTTTATTAAAAATATTTATACTTTTGAAATCTCAAGTTGGAGCCAATACATCATTAGCGGTCAAATACAAGTTTTAAATTTTATTAGTATATGTGGTGCTTGCACAGTAGCAGCATGAAAATGTAGTAGTAAACTTAACACAATTGTGACATTTTACCTATATTTGAAAATTTTGGTTAGAATATATGCCCCCCAATTTTTTTTTTTTTGTGATGTTTACAGTTGCTAAAATACAACCACACTTTGGATGACTAGGATAGTATTATGGCTAAGCCATTCTCACCATTTTCAACCTGTGCTACTATATGTAATGGTACCTGCATTTCCTTTATTTCATTCATAACCTAAATCTTGCTCTTATGTGCGCCGACAATCTTCTTCTTACATGAGTTCTCAGTATCCACTATAACTTTGTCAAACTGAATGTTTACAAAATCATCAAGCTAAGTATGGTGACGCACGAATCTTTTGAGTCTTGCTCAATCACGACGGCCCGAAGCAACCAAAATAGAGCCACAATTTGTACAAACATATATAGCCTGCATCAAATTTGACTAGAAGTTGCTTTTCATTTTCGAAGAACCAAGTTGTTGGAGAGATATTTTTGAAGACAATATTTTGACATTGAAACCATTGGTCCTATGGATTGCTTTACTTCCAAAATATTATGTTACAAAAGTCAAAGCTGGATGCGGTACGTTTCATGCCTCAAAATCGCTATCTTCATGAATCTTAAGCGACATCTAAAGACATTCTTTCATCTTCAAGAACACGAAATAGTTTCATTCAATTCGGTCGTTTCCCGCATTAATAGGAGTCAAAATTGAATCGGAAATATGGAAGAAAAAAGAAAAAAATCGCAAAATCTGCAGAGAAGAGAAAATCACCGATGGAACGCTCGAGGTGTTGAGCATAATTTCACTCTGCGTACGCATGAACACCCTTCATCATATTGAATTAAAACTCATTTAGGGAACGACGAATCCGCTCAATCAGACATCATGAATGGTTTCAACCACAAATTTCAGCTCACTTTTGTGTCCTATGAGTCCTTTACATGCAATTATAATTTTTTTTTGCAGTGATGTGCATTTAACAATGTGACCCACATTAAAAATTTTATAATGTGCGCCTATAATTAATATGCACACAGTAATTAACACCTCCCGTATAAAAGACGTTCACATGTGATAATTCCAAATTAATAAAAGTAAGATTTTATCATTTTGTGAATTGATATAATTTCAGAATTGAATAAATTTTTCATCAGAAAAATTGAAGTGTTCGAAAGCGTGCCGGCAGATCAAAAAGGTTTGTATTGTTTTCTGATGTGGACAGAACAAAGCCTCCAGCACCTTCGACCGTTGACCGGTAAACCTTCCTCCTTTTAATCCAATTAATGAGCACGAGGTCTGACTGTGATCACCAAGCCCACTTCTTCATCTCTTTGACCGCTCTCTCTCTCTCTCTCTCTCTCTCTCTCTCTCTCTCTCTATCTCTCTATAAAGACTTCTTCCAAAACTCGATCTCAACTCTTATATAACAGCCAATTTTGCCAGCTTTCTTCCGGCAAACAAACTATGGAGGTCGCCATGTCCGGTAAGAGAAGCCGAGCGCTTAGAATAGTGGTCATTGAAACCCAGTTTGTGAGCACTGACAGCAAACACTTCAAGTCCGTCGTTCAGAAGCTGACGGGGAAGGACGCCGTGGCGTTCTCCGGCGCGGCAGCATACGCCGCCGATGCCGCGGAGCTGCCGGAGGGGATGGGTGACGGGATGAAGGTCGTGGGGGATGAAGGAATGGACGGGGATGATGGAGTGCGGTGGCAGAGAGATGATGATGCGAAGGAAGAAGACGTTGACTTCTGCGGCATGTCGATCGAGGACTTCTGCAACCTCTGGCAATTTTAATTTGATGAAGAGTATATTCATTAATTTATATTTCTGATTTAAATTCATGGGCGTATGATTTTTAGGGGTTTTAATTATGATGCCCTTTTGTTTATGTTTATATAAAGAGAGTTTTATTATATACATCTACAAATACTAAATTTTTTTTTGCTGTAATTAAATAATTTTATTTATATTATAATATACATTTATATTTAATAACTTGTTTACGATTTGCAAGCTTTCGATTAGATTTGATTGGGTCTTAATTTTACAAGTTTTGAGGGCGTTTGAATGATGCGCGGTTCAACTCTGAAAGAACCAATTGCAATAGAATTAATACGGTGAAGTTATCAAAATAACTTAAAGCTCAGTTTTTTGCTCTTGAGAGTTTGAACAGAAATGCCAACCGCATACAATATATGTTTCACATGACAACGGTTGTAATTCGCCGCCAAGAAAAAAACTTAGTTTTGAACATAAAATTGGATTAAATTCCTTAGGCAAGGCCGAGAGTTCACGACCACCAATGCTGTGCCAAACAGACCGCAATAGTGATATTCTAGTACTCTCAATTCTTCTCCAACGTAATTTAATAATATTACTGATGTTGTTCCCCCTAAAATTATCAGAGTCAGCCAGACCGAGTGAGCCGCGCGAGTAAACCGTGCTCGCTTGAAGGGTCGTAAAACCACGAGGCCGCACGCCACACAGGCCTACCAGGCGCACGCCAGGCTGCTCTCTACGCACTGCCTCCCCGCGCGGGCACGACCTACCCACGCACGTGCACGGCCTACCCGCGCGCGCGCACGACCACCCTGCGGACGGCCTCTCCCCGTGCGTGCGCCGACAGTGCCCCACCGCCTTCGACCACCTCCGACCGCCACCGTCGCCGAGCAACTTGCCCGGGCCTCCCGGACCGCTCGGGGGGCATGTTCGTCATTTTCAAAAATTGGTGATCTAGGTGGCCGGAACTCATCAGCGTCATATGTCAACTCCCGATCTGGCCATGCGCAATTACCAGCATGTTCCTTCAAGAAAGTTATAAAAAGACCCACACGACTTCATTTGAAGACACAATCCAAGAGACAAGAGAGAGCTCTGAGATTTTTCGGCAAGGATGTGGGACTCTTCTCGTTCCTTCGCTCTGAATCCGCTCTGCTCAAGGCTCCAGTGGACATTCTCGCAAGTACCGACAAAGGAACTGAAGAACACTCCCGTGGACGCTCTGGGACTTAGTAATTTTTCCTCCCTTCTTTGCCTTCAAGGCTTGTAAACGGAGAGGTGACATGTCACCCTCCGAGGATCTCAAACTTCTGTAACCTAAAATGAACTAGTGGATTTCAACTCGGCACAGATCCGGACGCATGAATTTTCACCATTTTTGGGTTTTCCACGCTAAAACGCCTCGTGTCATTGCTACTTGGATTTCATTTGACTGTTTCCGCGCTCAACTTGTAATAACCAATGTTTTTCCACCTAAAGAAAGCAAGGTTTCTGGTAGCAAGAGCTAACGCAGGGAATTAGTGCTAACACGGGCATTAGCAATATCGACTAGAAGATATTGTCTTGAAGATATCGTCTTGATTAGCTCGACAAGGTGTCAAGTCAACATACTAATTCTGGGCGTTAGTGTTAACGCCGGTGTTAGGTCGATATCGACTTGATGAGCTTACCTTGTCGTCGGGAAGCTCCTGTTGTCGTCGAGAGGTCTCGACGATCGACTGGGCTAACGTCGGGCGTTAGGGCTAACGCCGACGTTATCGATCGACTTGATGACAACCTTGTCGTCGAGAAGATCCTTGTGTCAATGAGAGGTCCCGTCGATACGACTAAATGGCTAACACCTGGCGTTAGGGTTAACGCTGGCGTTGAGTTTTCTAGCTGTTTGGTTAAGCGGTTCTGGATAAGATCAAGTCCACCGCTCTTTGGGGTTTACGCGAGCGTTAGGGCTAACACCGACGTTAGCTCTGTATACAGACTCACCAGAGGAATCATGGATGTCCATTCCTTTTTGGAATTTTGATCTAAGGGTTGGGATTTGTCCCGACCCACCTAAAGCAACAGCAGGAGTAAGTTTCTTTTCATTTTTATGACTTCCTCTCTCTCTCTCTCTCTCTCTCTCTCTCTCTCTCTCTCTCTCTCTCTCTCCCAAAGTAAAGGAAGAAGAAGGCTTTATCCTGCCATTAGAAGAGCTTCCAAGTTCCGTTCAACACGCTGAGTTCAAATACATGGAGCGGACCTTGCTGCGAACCTTTCCATCCGGATCGTTTATGGAGTCATGGCGCCGAAGAGATCGTCAAGGGTAACGATCCTTCTTCTTGATAATGAGACATGCTAGTCCTATATTTTGCTGTTAGCATAAGTGCATGAAAGTGTCTCCTTCACTAATTAGTGAAAGGTTATACTTTCACCGGGTGGATGTTGTTCATCCCAGTATGAAATGCATATAGAATCCGATTCGTGTACGGATATAGGCATGTTGTGGGAAACCTATCTGTGACAGGTTGGTCCGGATTGGTGATGATTAAATTGCGTGTCGGATAAGACTCAATGCTTATTGTGCTATTTTGTATAGCTTGAATGAAGCATACTGAGTTGTATACTGTGCTGGAGAGCAACAACAGGAAACACATGCATTTCTCGGAAGAAATGATGTTCTGTTTGCTAACTCTCGACATTAGCGTTAGTGTCGACATTATCGCTACTGATACCAGATATCACTTAGTGTGCTTGGCAATTGCCCTTGAGTCTGCGTTGATGATCCATTGGTGATTGTCATGTTGACGGGCCGACGTGAAGCTGTACCCGCGTCGTGCTGGTTGTTCACGATGATTGAGCTGGGAAAGGATGTTCTGAACCCATTCCATGCTGGTTGGTGAAGAGGTCGCTCCTCGGTGCACCGTCTGATATTGGAAGGAAAGTCCAGTAAGTGCGTGGCTTGACCGACGCAGCTCAATTACCATCTAAGTTTGTATAACTAAGGATGGAGGTGGGACTCTGGGAGTACACCGAAAGTGTGTCGTGAGAGCACGAAATGTGTGGCCATGCATGCCAATGTTTGTGATGATTGTGCAATATCAATTGTTTTAGCTGCACTATTGAGATATATGCTGCTAGTGTGCTGACTTGCAGGGAAGGAGTACCACCGCCCCCGGAATGGTGTGGGGTCGTTGTACCATTTGGTCAGCTAAAGTTGATTAGTGTTTTGTTTTCCCACATCTTTGTGGATTGTACATGTGCAGCTGCTAGTGAGCCGAGTGGGAAATAACTGTGTGAAGCCCATTGCTGTGATGGCCATTGAAGGCCGATCTTTTGAGTGTTTTCTTTTCATGTATTGCCGGCCTGCGTGCCGATGCCTGTAAACCATGTATGGAGATAAACACTTTGTGAATAGCATGTATGGCCTTAAGGCCTAACCGTTTTGATGTATATATATTAGTCATTCCTAGTTGGTTTTGTGGACATGTCATTTACTAGTTCAAGATTTATATAAATGCTTCTGTTAGTTTGTAACTCTGAGATGTGGTAGGTTGTTTTACTATTTCGTAACTCTTTAGCTTGCACATTTAATATGGCGTGGGGTCCCGACCAGACCTACTATTATATTTTTTAGCGTGGGCGAGGGTGTTTCAATTTGGTATCAGCTTCTGGTCTCGATCTCTTCTCACTCGAATTTGTGGTCGAATTCTTTTACGGGGTGGTGAGCACGTGTGTGCGTCGCCGTTTAAATCATCTAAATAACAAGTGAATGTTCACTTAGGAATGCAATATATACATGCTACAAACATGATTGCAGAACCTGCCTGTTCCTTTCTTGTTGTTTTGTTGTGATATTAGTCACTAAATTATGTGCGACATTATTATAGGTGGCTAAGAGTGGTTCGGGGGCAGTCCCAACCACGATACACTACAACGAGTAGTGTATCTGCTGAGGTGCCTACACCTCCTCCTTCTGCTGAAACGATCCAGAAGATTGCTGAAGCTGTGTTTGCAATGTTCAATGCACAACCAGGAAGGCATGCACAACTTCCTACCCTTGGGGTGGCCCCAGTGCCGGTTGGTGTAGTTGAGCCAGTTACCGAAAGGAAAGTACCGGCCGTAGCAAAGCGAGCTTCATACCAACATTTGAAGCATTTTCTAAGCTTCCATCCTCCTATGTTTGCGGGGACAAGATCCCCAACGCAAGCTGAATATTGGCTCTCTCTCGGATAAAGAGAACCCTGACGGCTACAGAGTCGAAGGAAGCACAAAAGGTGACCTTAACTACCTTTCTCTTGGATGGAGAGGCGAGGATTTGGTGGGATGAAATGGAACTACATCAATTTGTGGGCAGACAACTGACTGACATCTCGATGGAGCAGTTCTCAAGATTATTTTTGGCAAGGTATCTCCCCTCTGCTCAACGCATTACAATGGAGAACCAGTTCTAGAAGTTAACTCAAGGGGATAGGCTGGTGTATGATTACCTCCATGAGTTTACACGACTTGGATGGTATGTGGGATCTTCATTTGACGATGAAGAAAGAAAGACCAATAGGTTTTATGAAGGTCTGCACGATGATCTATAACTGCTTCTGGCAGGCCTGATGACGCAAAGATTTCTTACCTTAGTGAATACTGCCCGATCCCTTGAGCAGGATCTAAAGAGGGTCCAAAGTAGGAAGGACCTATCTGTGAAAAAGACCGAGTTCAAAGTACAGGTTTCTGCAAAGTCTGGGTACCAAAGATATAAGAAGAAGTCTAAGTTTTCAGAACCAACTTCCTCTTCTACTTCAGGAGTGACGACTGGGCGAGGTCCAATTATCTGCTACAAGTGTGGCAAGCCAAGACATATCCAGAGAATGTTTTAGTGGTCCCCAGAAGGTAGAGAAAAAGGCGGGTGCGTCTTATGCGTAGAAGGGGAAAGCAACAGAGTCGTCTGCATCCTAGTATACTCAAGCTCAACTCCGAGTATATAATCTTGGCCAGCAGGAGGCCATCGGGCAAAGTGATGTCGTGACAGGTATGATTTAGTATATAGCATTCATTGCCTTATGTACTTTATACCTTGTGTACGATTGCTTGTATAACCTGTTTGTATTAGGCTTTGTCATAATTCAGAATTGTCCAACGAGGGCATTATTCGACACTAGAGCATCTCACTCCTTTCTGTCTGAGGAATTCATACTACGAGTTAGAGTGCCTTCTTTCCTTTCAAATGATAGATTGGATGTTTTGCTACAAAATGGGTGTCAAATGCATGCAGATAGAGTTTGTTGTGTTCAGGTGCGGATAGGAAGTCATGAATTTGACTTGAAAGCATCAATGCTGCCGATATCTGAGTTTGATGTGATCTTTGGCATGTACTGGCTTTCAAAGCTGCGTGCATGGATTGATTGCAATCTCAAGGACGTCACGCTGGGGAAAATACTGAACACGAGACTGCGTTTACTGGTATGCGAGGATCGAGCAAGATGTTGATGCCTGCTCTCCAGGTAGTCAAGGCGGTTTGAAAAGGTGAGGAGTTCTTCTTCATGTTGTTGGATACTTCGATGCCAAAGCCCAGTTTGAGTGATATCCTAGTTGTATCGGAGTTTGTAGATGTGTTTCCTAAATATCTCCCTAGAGCTCCACCTCAGCGAGAGATCGACTTTTCTATTGAGCTTGTACCGGGTGCTATACCTATGACACGGTCACCGTACGGAATAGCGCCAAAAGAGATGGCGGAGTTGAAATTTTAGTTGCATGAGTTACTAGAGCAAGGCTATATATGTCCAAGTTCATCTCCTTGGAGTGCACCGATCCTCTTTGTGAAAAAGGACAGAAGCTTGCATCTATGTATAGACTACCGTGAAATGAATAAGCTGATGGAGAAGAATAAATATCTGATTCTGAGAATCGACGATATATTTGATCAGCTAGTTGGATCGATTGTGTATTCAAAGCTGGATCTGAAGTCCGGTTACTACTATTTGAGGATCAGGGAATGTGATATTCCCAAGACGACGTTTAGTACCCGTTATGGGCACTACGAGTTCACAATGATGCTGTTTGGCTTGATGAATGCGCCATTGGTATTCATGGATTTGATGAACAGAACATTCTGAGAGTTTCTTGACCGGTTTGTGATTGTCTTTATAGACGATATACTGGTTTACTCTTAATCTGAAGAAGAGCTTGCGATTCATTTATGCATAGTGTTGGAGACCCCGAGGAGAAGTCAGTTGTATGCCAAGTTCTCTAAGTGTGAGTTTTGGCTATCGTCAGTGGTCTTCCTAGGTCATGTGGTTAGTGGAGAGGGCATTGTAGTGGATCTTGCGAAGATAGTTGCAATACGAGAGTGGCCTATGTTGACTTCGGTGGCGGAAGTCTGAAGTTTCTTAGTACTTGCCGACTACTATAGGCGCTTCGTAGAGAACTTTTTGAGGATAACTCTACCTATCACAACATTGACTAGGAAAGATAAGAAGTTCATTTGGATGTCGGTGTGCGCGCGAGATTTTGAGGAGCTGAAGAGTCATCTAACCACGACACCAATTTTATGTTTGCTAAGTGGTACAGAAGGCTTTGAAATTCACGGTGACGCGTCGGGGAGTGGCTTAGGTTACGTTCTTCTTCAGTTTGGAAATATGGTAGCTTATGACTTTAGCTAGCTGAAAGTTGAAAGTGCATAGTGTGCCTCTGAGTATTCTCTAGAAGGGGGGGGGGGGGGTGAATAAAGTTTTAAAACTTTTTCCCTAATTATGCACCCACAATAAAACTACTAAGTGCTTTTGCAATAAGCAATCCCAAATGCAGAATAAAGTAAACAAGGTTGCATGAAATATAAGAACATAAAACTGTAAAACAGGGACAACACAGAAAAGCAAACACAAGATTTTTATAGTGGTTCCCCAAAATGTGGGTAGTCCACTCTTCTACCTCCCTGATAGGATTGCACTAATTGTGCCTGAGTCTTTTGGTAAGGAGACTCTTAGAACCACTGAGTCTTTTGATAAGGAGACTCTTAGAACCACTGAGTCTTTTGATAAGGAGACTCTTAGAACCACTAAATCCTTTGAAAGAGGGATTAATAAAACTCTTTTACAGATTGTGAATAAGAAAGAAGAAAGAGAGAATGAGGAGAATGGAATTCTGCTTTCAGAATTCTTCTGAAGTTATTTTCTGCTTCTGTTTATCACTGAATCTGATTATGATGAACCCTTGCTTATGATTGTGATGATTGCAAGGGTTATTGACTTGATCCTTTTCTCTGAGCTCTTCTTGTAAGCTTGCTGTTGTGTGAAGAAGAAGAAAAGCAGCTGTATTGTTTTTCCTGTACTCAGCAATATGTTCTGATCTGTCTTAGGGTTGAAGGAGGAAGAAGAGAGAGCCCTATTCGACAACCAGAAAATAATGTAATCAATGCTCTTCTTTTTCTTCTCCTCTCAGCATATTTATTCTCTATGATTGAATTTGAATTTCTTTCTTCTTTTAGGCTGTCTTGAAAAGGAATTCCTACTGGACAGTTGATTTCCCTTTCTTCTTTTGTTCCCGACTCATCCATCAGATCTGAATACATTCCAAGAATATTTTTGCTGTATCCTAGAATACTCCATCCCATTCTTGGCAATAAATGAGTCGTTGGAGAGCTGTCTTCAGTATTGTGGGCCTTCTGAAAAGGCATTAAAAGGACAATTGAAAAAGCTTATATTTCAGACTGTATTCGACACTGCATCGACTTTATCGTTCTTCATATCGATGCACCTCTGAGTTCTTATAGGAGTAGCTTCAAATTCCTTCTTATCTCTGGCTGAACTCAGATGTCGACATTACGTCGATTACTTATCGACGTATCCGTCGAGATGAAGGCTTCGACTTGAACTTCATCTTCTGCATCGAATAGAAGTCAAAGTTGCGTCGACTTCTAAGATGACTTCGACAGGATCTTCCTTCTGCGCCGAGTTCCTTTCGACGTTGTGTCGACTTGAATTATACTTCGTACAACTGATTGAGTTGCTTCGAATTTCATTAAGAGTTACGTCGACATTTAGTCGAAGTTGCGTCAACTTTTATTTGACGCAAGTTGTAACTCAACTGAATTTATGCTTATCCTGACCTGGTCTTGACACTCTAAGACGAGGGTGACATCCTAAGACATCTAATGACCAATTTACCCTTTCTATACAATATGGGTAATATAACCTAACAGATGAAATCACTTTTAAGTAATTTGTTAGATAAATCACAAGGGTTTTTTCCTAACGATCTCCCCTTATTTATCATAACAAATTTTACAAAATAAAGTAAGTGATTTCAAACATGTTTTGACATAAACTCAAATACAAACAACTATACATAAACAATAATGACATTAATGAATAAAATCACAGACCATTTTATACATTTTCAAGTAGTCATATTGTTCTTAGCAGCTCTGTCCTCTAGATGCTATATATAAAGTGTTCATAATTACATAATACCTGGAGTTCACTGTTCTTGGCCAGGAGTTTTCCTCTTCTTTGAGAAGACTAGAGGAATTACATTTCTTGCAACAAATACAAGCTTCTCATTTTCTTCTTCAGCAGTCCTGTCAGCTTCTTGATGGGTTTCATCCTCTTTGGGAGGCTCCCCTTGAGATTGTGCATATTTCTCAACAGTCAGGGCAGCCTCTTTAGCTATCATTGCAACTTCATCAAATGGTTGGTCATCTTCTAGAAGCTCCCCCTATATTGATGCAGGCTTCTCTGGAGAATTTGCATGAGACTCCACTTGGACTGTTCCTGTTTGAAAAATAGTGAGCTTGTTTGGGTCATGCACCTCAGCAGCTGGAGCACTTGGGGCAATCTCTTCTTGTGCACTCTTGTCCTTCTCTTGGACACTCACAATTTCCTAATTAAGCCTCTCCTCCTCCTATATCTTCTCCCCCTTATTAACCTTACTTACCAGAGAGGTTAAGAATTCTTTAGTTACCATGGAGGAGGATATAGTTGATTTCAGTGCTAGGAGGGACTCTTGTGATTTTTGCAATTCTGACTCCATCTGGGAGTACTTCCTATTGAACTTCCTTGCCTGAGAGGCCATTAGATCAACAAATGTGCTGGCAACTAATCCTACTGCTTTTGAAATCACTTGTTCAATGTCAAACAAGGAGTGGGTGTGGTAGAGACAGGAGGTGTTATTGTGAAGTTTCCATGGAAGTATGGAATATCTTGGTGGATAGGAGAGATGGATTGATACACTTTTGGAGAGATGTGATGCTATGGTAGGAGAGTAGACTAATTATATGTAATTATAGTGGATGGTTGTTGTGGTGGTTGGGGAGGGATCTGAGGTGCAGGTTCTGGGACTGTAGTAGATGGGATGGACTGGGGATTCCGGGTAGGAGTATCATTTGGAATGATATCTTATTGTGCTGCTGCAGGGACCTGTGCTAGATTGTCCTCCCTTGGGGGATCTGGTACAGTTGTCTCTGTGTCCTGTGGGGTTGGAGAAGGAGGAGGAGAAGGTGCAGCTTGACCAGGATTAGGATCTGCCTGGTCCACTTGGAAAATATCCCTATGTTCATCCTTTTCCCTGGAGGAATAGGCACTCCATTTGACTTGCACACCATTGGATAATGGTGAAAAAGCACTTGACTCATAATTCTCATATAGACATTTTCTTTGTATAAATATTTGTGGCCAATCAGCTTCAGGAGGCATCTCCCCTAGTTTATCTTCTTAATAAGGACTAGATCACCCATGATCTGCAGCTACTGCTCGGGGATAACATCATGTGCTGATATTTTGCATATCAACACCTTTCCCACTATGTCTTCCAAGAACCTGTATTCTTCTGCAAGATCAATCTTCTTCAGATTGATGGCATTCTCTTTCCTGAATTGTATGATTTCTAAAGCCTTCTTTGTCTCTTCCCCTGTCAATTCATCATACTCATCACTTGTTGGTAGATCAAAGGTGTGAGATAGCATTTCCTCTGTAATGTTAACATCAGTTCCAGATATTTTCTCATGGAGGGATCCATTCTCTCCTGTTTGAAGATTGTCTTTGAACTATGTCAGTTCAACATCCAGTATCTTGCACCTTGTGGAGATCATCTTTATTAACCCAGTATTATGAAATAAGCCGAGAATGGATTTGAAATTATCAGATGCTGCATTGAAGGAGTCCACATCAACATCAAAACTAGAGTTGGTCTTAGGAGGAGCCATTGATCCTGTAGTGATGTACCTGCAAGAAGAAGAGAGAGAGAGAGAGAAATGGAGAAGAGAAAGAGAACAAGAGTATGAGAGAGAGCTGGAGATAAAGAGAGCACGAGAGCAAGAAGGAGAGAATTGGAAAGAGTAATGAATTCGATGCCTAAATTGTTTAAAAGAAGACGATTCGTCGCAATTTAGGATTTTATTCAAAGCACCGTCGACAAAGATTAATAGTCAGCGCGCCAAAATGTGTCGAAGCATCTTCTAAAAGTGAAACTGCGCGCGCTTGTCATGTCGACGTTGCGTCGATTTAAACTCGACACACCTTTGAATTTGACGAGCAAGTATTAAATCGACGGATGCGTCGATATGAAATCGATGCTACGTCGAATGTTATTTGAATTATCTGATTCAAATTGCTTTCATAGCTAGCGTCGAGTAGAATTTGACGGTACGTCGAATACTATTCGACGCAACTCTGAATTAGCAGTTCTATTTTCTTAGAAAGCTCTTGCTATTTTTCCCAGCAATAATTTTATCGAAAAAAGTATTTATACTTTATTTTTATGAACCAAGAAAATAACAAGGGGATTCAGAGAAGAAATCACTCCCTTTGTTGGATTTAGTTCATTATTAAGGCTTTAGTTCTTCCTTCCCCCTCTATTATCTCTTAGGAGGGATCCTACCTAATCCTGCACAAGGAGCTCAAACATTAGAAGGAACCCAGGTTACCTTGGGCCCTTTGCTTTTACTATTATAAGGTTCTATGAAAGAGTAGAAGAGTCTTTTATGATATCCTTTAGGATGGCAGAGAATGGGTCTATCAAACCTATGTTTATTATTTTGGTACTTGAAATGTGTATAAAATGTATCCAAATATAATAAATCAGCAGTGTGTAATTATTCTACTTTTGGCTTTAGCCTTTTGATTGTTGTTGATTAATTTCTCTGAATTACTCTTGCCTAGAAATTTCTTTTCCTTATTTGATTTTACTCTATTAAATACAGTTATTTTATCTGGATTATTAATATCCTGATCCTTAGTTAGTGCACTCCTCTCACTTGGTTGATAATCACTACATCTAACAAACCTAACTGGATTTTTCCAGGCTGGTATACTATGGACTTCTATGTTAGTGCAAGGATCTGCTCCAAGACCTAGGTGATTAAATCTCATGTAGAGATTTTGTGTAATATCTTTGAGCTTTTGACTCCTCCCATTGAGAGAGTCCTCAAAGGCTTTTGACTTTGTTAGCTCTTCTTTTAATTATAAATTTTCATTTCTTATGTTAATTAGTTCCGATTGCTTATTAATTTCATCTACTAAGTCCCGATTTCTGACATATAAATCATCTTTCTTAAAATCTTCTAACTCTTCCCTAACTCTAGTTATTTCTTTTTAAGTTTTGAGATAGTCATTACAGAATTCCTTAAAACATATTTTAAAATCTTCTGAGTCAAAATAAAAATTATCAAACAGAGATACCTGTTCTTCTTCATCATCTGAGGAGATCCCTAATGACATCATGCAGGTAGCTTCAACAGCTTCTTCATCACTATCTGATGAGGAGGGGCTTAACTCTGCTTCAGAGTCACTTCAGGTTTCAGCAATGAAACCTTTTGCTTTCTTCTTATCTTTCCTAATGAAAAACTTCTTCTTCTGCTTATCTTTGTTACTGGTCCTGTCCCTTTGTTCTTTTTGGCACTCAGGGGCTATGTGCCCTAGCTTGTTGCAAGAGAATCAAATCACTTCCTTCTTTGGAGTCTTATCAAATCTGGGCTTTGAGCTCCTTTCTCTTCTTCTTGAGTCTTCTGTCTTGACCCACATTCTGAATCTCCTTGCTAAGAGACTGAACATTTCATCTTCAGGAGTGGATGGCTCTCCTTCAGCAACCTTCAAAGTAAGGCTCCTTTGGATAAGAGTTGAGATTGCCTTCTTTGCCTCTGTTTCAGCCCTGTTTTTTAGTAGCATCTCATAATATTTGAGCATTCCATCAGTATAGATCTCTCTATGGAATCTAGACTCTATGATGGCCCAGATCCTTCAGTCACATGAGCTTGGGAAGCACATGAGGATCTTATCATTGATCTCTGTCAGGGATATCTCCTTGTCCAAACTCTTTAGCTCATTGATAGTGATGATGAATCTGTCATACATTTTAGCAACACTTTCTTCAGCTTTCTTTTGAAAGTTCTCATATTAGGATATGAGAAGGGACTTCCTGTCCTTTCTTTCATTAGATCTTCCTTCAACAATTCTAGAAAGGGATTCCCAGATCTCTTTTGTTGATTGGCAGTCAGCTACTTTCTGGAAAATATCATCTGACATTGTGGAAACTAGAATGTTTATTGTCTTGACATCACATGCCTTCTGCTTCTTCTCAGCTTCTGTCCACTCATTCCTTGGAACAGCTTCCAGTGTTGAAGATCCACTGGCATCTTGTCTGTCTGGAGCAGGGGGACCTGAAATTATAACATCAAAGATGTCTTCATCAATAGAGTTCATATACAACTTTATTCTGGCCTTCCAGAGTGTAAACTTATTTCGATTACACACTGGTGGTCTTGTTGATGCATAATCCTTAGAACTCATTTTCTTTAGAAAATAATTTTTAACTAATTACAGTAAAGAAATGATCGAGAGGAGGAGATCTTTTGATCAAGGTGTTAAACTTTTAATGATCAACCTCCCTCTGATACCAATTGAAAGTGCACAATGTGTCTTTGAGTATTCTCTAGAGGGGGGGGGGGGGGGGGGGGGGGGGTGAATAGAGTTTTAAAACTTTTTCCCTAATTATGCACACACAATAAAACTACTAAGTGCATGAATCAGCAATCCCAAATGCAGAATAAAGTAAACAAGGTTGCAGCAAATATAAGAACAGAAAACTGTAAAACAGGGACAACACAGAAAAGCAAACACAGAAGACACAAGATTTTTACCAAGTATCCATATTTACTGTAGAATTGATAAGTAATAAAATATATGTATTTTTAGTATAGTTATTAGTATAATTTTAATTAATATTGTGAATTTTCTATGTAAATTAATAAATAAATTGTTTCTTTTCATTATTTTCTTACTAACTTAGTTTTATTTTTCTTTTTTGCAGATTTTGACAATTTTTGTCAAGACACGCCCCTGAGTCACTCCCGTGACAAAAAGTCACGCCCGTGACCCAAGGGCGTGTAATTTTAAAACGCCAAACTTCTCAATCTGCGCTCGACAAACGCTCTCTGCCCTGCGTTCGACCAAAATCGAGCTGCGCTCGACGAACGCTCTCTGCCCTGCGTTTGACGAAATCGAGCTGCGATCGACGAACGCTCTCTGCCATGTGTTCGATAAAATTGAGCTGCGTTCGACGAACTCTCTCCGTCTCAGCGTTCGACGAAAGGCACTCGGCGTTCAACAAACTCTCTCCGTCTCAGCGTTCGACGAACGTCGCTCTACGTTCGACGAACTATCCGTGTCCAGCGTTCAACGAACGACGCTCTGCGTTCGATGAACTATCCGCGTCCAGCGTTCGACGAACGACGCTCTGCATTCGATGAACTATCCGCGTCCAGCGTTCGACGAACGACGCTCTGCGTTCGACGAACTATCTCCGCCCAGACGTTCGAAGAATCCAGCGCACACGCCAGCCGTCACGCCCAGTTAAAGCAGATATGTGCCGCCCACTGTCACAGCCGTGACACTTCAAGTCACGCCCGTGTGCAGCCATGTTTGACGGCTAAACCTTCCAGAAGATGGCGGATGCGACCCCTAAAGCACGCGCAAATGTCACACCCTAAGTCACGGCCGTGACATCCAAGTCACGCCCGTGACCTAGGGCGTGTAAAAATAAAATTTTGCCTATAAATAGAGGGGCTGTTTGTAATGTTATTTTGAATTCTTTTGAGTGATTGTGAGCTTTTCTTTATGCAATTAAGTTTATGTTCGTTTGTAATTTTCGCCTTTTAGAAATAAAATGTTGTTTTCTCATTTGGATCATTTTCCTTTTTTATTTATGTTAGTGCGTGTGTGTGTGTATGAGAATAATTTTATTGCTTTCATAACTTAATTTATTGCTTTCATAATTTAGGTTTATTGCTTTCATAAAAATAGTTTATCGCTTTATTTATCGCTTTCGTTTAAGCGCTTTCTTTCGATTCAGTCTTTTTATTACAAGTAGTGTGCGTGCGTATATGAGATAATGTTTTTCTTTTTTGTAACTTAGCTTTATGTCAGTCTTTATATAACTGCTATATACCACCCCCATCTTGAATAAGAGGCTAATTTTCTTTAGCACTTGTTTAAGTCGGTTGGGACGGATATTATTTCTGCACCTTTATAAGTATTTCATTTCTATACCATCCCCGTCCTGGATAAGAGGCTAAGAATTTTTTAACGCTTGTTTAAGACGGTTGGTATGGATACTATTACTGCTTTTATATAAGTCTTTTTATTTCTCTTTTTATCCGCTTAAATTATTAAACATGTATTTTCTTAATTATGCTGTCTCTATTCCGATGAGTGGCTAATTTCCTTTAGCACACGATGTCGAAGAGCATTAGGACACAAAAATAGTTTTTCTAAAAATAAAACATCTCTTTCTAAAATAATTAACGATTAAGGTTTACCCGAGAATAACGTTGAGTGAAGCCATATAATCGACGTGTGGTTTTCATTTCCGTCTCCGTACATTAGTTAGCCGAGAGGCTCGTGCATACGGACTGATCGCTCACGGGTAAAGAGAAGTGCGCTCTACCCTCGAGAGAGGATGAGGTAAGTCTCCCGAATTGGAAGTAAAAACCAATAGCGGGGTTCACATCATAAAGCGAGTATTAAGAAGATTCGATTATAGAATGAGAGTTTGGTCGAATATTCATAATCTCAGGTGAGCGTACCCTCGAGAGAGGAGCGTTCATAATTATGGAACCTCCACGGCCAAACCGTTTTAATATTTTAAAAAAGTCATCTCTTTTATTTCTAAAAAAGACTATTTTTCGTCTCAAGGTAATTCGACATCGGGTGCTATTATTATCATCATTTAGAACTCTAGTTATACGCTTATTATCGTTCGTTTTTAAAAACCCACACTAAAAACTTATTCCGATAAAATAATAGTTCGTTCCTCAAAGTAGCATAATCAACACGATCCGCGGAAATATACGACCTCGATATTTTCTAAAATAAAATATCATGTATTACTCACGATAAGGTATACTTGCCTTTATTATATGATTAATTTGGATTAAAATTTAAACAAACACTTTTCAAATCCAAAACTTGTAAAACTCTCCTTTGCTATTTTAAAAATCAATAGAATTCGGCGTTGTAGCCGAGGCGTAATTGTCAATACTCCGAAAGAAGAAAAAGGTCGTTACTTCTATCCTTCGATAGGATAACGGTTAATTTCTCAAAGTAGGAGTACTTGCGAGACTCTTTGGAAACACCTGTCTAACTCTAATCTCGTCATATAAAGGTTGCGCAAACCAAATTAATTAAAAAGAACAATCCGAATCAAATCATCAAGTTTTTATCAACAGAAGGACTAAAATACATTGCTTTTATATTGGGATTTTCTATTTCAGTTACTTTGACTTCTTCTTTTGGATTGTGCCAACAATTTTGAGCAGAGTGATTAGGAATGCGACAACTTTTGCATCTAAAAACAATCCTTTTTATTGATGATTGGTTTTCTTATAGACGATGCAATAAGTTTCAGCAGCAGGAGTAACCTTGGGGTAAGTTACTTGTTGCTTGCCTTTTCCAGTATTTCGTTTAAAGCCTTGCTTCCGTTGGAAGGGGGACATACTATTCCATTTTCTATTGTCTGGAATGTTTGATTTCAGCTGTAACTTTACTTGTAACGCTTGATCTAACGGTTGATTGAGTTGTTGCTGTCGTTCTTCATGTGTTTTTAAGGAGCCCATGAGGGCAGCTAAAGGAAGGGTTTTTTTTAGTTTTTTGACTCCTCTATAGTTGTTACGGCAAGGTAGAAGCTTGGAGGTGTAACATCCCTAATCCTACTAGACCCCATGGAGGTGTTAGGGCATAACATGAGGAGAGAAGGGTGAGTGGTGGCAAGAGATGACATTGGAGTTCACTAAATTAGGGTGAACTCACATTGTGCTCACTAGTGAGCACAAGACAACTTAGGTCAAGTTAACCAAATTGGACTCACAAGTACAAGTTGAACTCACCATTATGTTCCTAACCCTAATGGAGACCCATTTGACCAAGAACCCCAACAATTGGTCACCCAAATATGACAAATTGGCCAAAGTCAAACCAAGGTCAACATAGCCCTATTCAACACAATTGGACTCATGACCTTCAATAACTCAAAGTGACCTTACCTAGGTTACCCTAATCACTAAGGAAGGTCATAAGGTCAATAATCACTAAATAATTCGACTCAATTTCAAGGTATTGACCAAAGTCAACTTTTAGCAACATAGCCCAAGTCAACCCAATCAAATTATCTTGTTTATAAACCTTGATTTGTAATGTTTATTTCATGTTTATGAAATTATCTTGTTTATATGTGTGTTTGAGGTGCGCTACCAAACCCACCATCACCCTCCACTCCATTCCACTAGCCTACTCTTCCATTCTGCAAACCTACTCTCCCATTACGTGAGCCTACTCTTCCATTCCACAAGCCTCCTCTTCCACTCTATATGCCCACTCATCCATCCGCCGAGCGAAGCAGTGCATAGCGGCCTGTGTAATCCACTTTATTGCGAAGCAGTGACGACGAACCGCATAGTTAGCTAGTTCTTTTAATTTGTTTTCACAAAGACACCCACATTTTCTGCAACCCATCCGCTCGATAGGACTTCAATCTCAAGTCTTTTCACAAAAGTAAACTCCACCTTACTATGTTCCTTGTGAGATCGATACTTGGGAAACATTCACCTACTTTATTTTACTTGTGCGACTGGTACACTTGTCATAAGTGCATCAACCAACCTATTCTTTCATAACTCCTTATGATGGTAGAAGAAAGGGATCCCAGCAAGTGAGAGTCTATGTTAATGTTTAAATTTTTGTGCAAAAAAGAGTCTGTCCCACCACAAACATCCAGTGGTACTTGGACAGTGGATGCTCCATGCATAAGACTGGAGCAAAAGATTTGCTGGAAAATTACAAGGCTAAGGAACGCCCTAAGGTATTATTTGGTAACTCTCTCTGGTCAGACCAAAGGATACAGTGTGCTCAGAGTTGGAGAAATATCTTTCTATAAGGTAGCTTATGTTGAAGGTCTTCAGCATAACCAAATTAGAATTAGTTAATTATGTGATGGTGAATACAAGGTTGCATTCACTAAATTATTGTGTCATATTATTAGTTCATTAACTAATCAAATAGTATTAACTACCCTTAGAAAAGGTAAAGTGTATGTAGTTGATTTCAATTACTCTAAATCTGAAATTTTCTTATTTAATTCTAACTTAGAAAATAATGAATTATGACATAGGAGACTTAGCCATTTAAACATTGAAACAATTGTTAAGCTATCAAAGCACAATCTAGTAAGAGGCTTACCAAATGGTAAGTACAAAAAGGATCTTCCTTATAGAGCTTGCCAATTAGGAAAACAAACAAAATCCTCATTCAAACCAATTGGTAAGAATGATTCCCCTAGAACCCTATACTTATTGCACATGGATCTCTTTGGTCCAATATCCACTCAAAGCTTAGTAGGAAAGTCTTATACCTTAGTCATTGTATATCACTTTTCAAGATTCAGTTGGGTGTTCTTTCTAAAAGCTAAGTATGAAGCTTTCAAGATCCTCTCAAAATTCAGTAGACAGATTTTATCTGAATTCAATACTCAGGTTGCTATGATCAGGAGTGATCATGCACATAATTTGAGAATCAATTCATTTATAGATTCTGTGAGGATGAAGAGATAAGACAAAGCTTTTTAGCTCCTAGAACCCCCCAATAAAATGGGGTGGCTGAAAGGAAAGATAGAATCTTAATTGAATCAGGAAGGACATTATTGGCTGAATCCAATTTGCCAAAGTCTTTTTGGGCTGAGGCAGTGAATACAACTAACTATGTCCTAGATAGAAGTCTCATTCACGAGATGTTGGGAAAAACCCTTGTGATTTATCTAAAAAATTATCTTAAAGTGATTTCATCATCTAGGATGCATTACCCATATTGTATAGAGAGGGTAATCTGGTCATTAGATGTACTAGGATATCACATTCACTTAGAGTGTCAAGACCAGGTCTAAGATAAGCACAAATTCAGTTGAGTTAAACTTGCGTCGAATAGAAGTCGACACAACTCTGACTGAAAGTCAAAGTAACACATAATGATTGTCGAAGTATCAAGTGAAGTCGACGCAACATCAAAATGAACTCGACGTAGAAGGAAGAGCCTGTCAAATCCATCTTAGAAGTCGACGTAACTTCGACTTTAATTCAATGCAGAAGATAAAGTTCAAGTCCAAGTCTTCAACTCGGCGGATACGTCGATAAGTACTCAATGTAACGTCGACATCTGACTTCAGCCAGAGCTAAGAAGGAATTCGAAACTGTTTCTATAAGAACTCAGAGGTGCATAGAAATGAAGAATAATGAAGTCGACACAACGTCGAATACAGACAAAAATAGTATATTTTCTAATGTCCTTTCTGATACTTCTCCAAAGTCCTCCAAAGATGAAATTTGAATTACAACGACTCGTTTATTGCCAAGAATGGAATGGAGTATTTCAGAGGAACAACAAATACATTCTTGGAAGTTATTCAAATCAGATGGATGGGTCAGGAAACATAAATAGAAGGAAATACACAATGTCCAATGCATATTCCTTCTAAGGGCAGAACAAAAAAGGAAAGAAATTGAAACACTACTTGACAATGAATAAGTATTCAGAAGAAGGAAGAAAAATATAACTGATCATTCTGTCTTCTTCTTCTTCCTCAAGATCTCTCAGACAGAAAGAGAAGAACTTCTCTGTACAGATATACAAGGTTGCTGCTTCTTCTTCTTCATCATACAACAGCAGGCAAACAATAGTACAGAAATCCCAATGATCAAAAGCTCATAACCATTGCAATCATCACTATCATAAGTAAGGGTTCATCTTATACAGATCCTGAAGAATATCAAAAGCTCACAACTGCTGAAGGATTTATACAACAGAATCATATTCTTCTTCTTCTTTCCTCTGTTCTTATTTTATAACTAACAAAGAGTCCTAAGAATCTCTCTTCAAATGATTCAGTTGGTTCTAAGAGTCTCCTTATCAAAAGACTCAGTGGTTCTAAGAGTCTCCTTATCAAAAGACTCAATATTTCTAAGAGTCTCCTTATCAAAAGACTCAGTGGTTCTAAGAGTCTCCTTGTCAAAAGACTCAGTGTTAGTTCTGAGAGTCTCCTCATCAAAAGACTTGGGCACATTTAGTGCAATCCTACCAAGGTGGTAGAAGAGTGTGTTTGGAATTTGCTCTCAAATTCCCTTGATTTGAAGAGGGGGCACTTTGCAATGCTAAGTACAAGATGTATTTGATAAAGCCATGTTTGTGTAAGATACGCATGCTTAGGTGACTCAAAGAGAAAGGGCCAATCATGACCTAAGATCAGGAGAAATTAACTCCTAAGAGATGGAGATCTGTCTCAGCTGAACCGCTAAGACGAAGGGTCAAATCCGCTGAGACGAGGAGCCGTCTCAGCGGAACCGCTGTAAAGGAGTAGCTGTCTCAGCTTGTGCCAACCGCTGAGAAGAAGACTGTCTCAGCTGTTAATCTGCTGAGACAAGGATGAGACAAAATCAAACATATTTCCCGTTGACTGGCGCCATACAGAATTTGATAAAGGCGCAAAAAGTGATAAAGTAATGCCTTTATCGGCATGGGCAAGGGAGGTCGTGCTTATAGCCATTGAAGATGTACAGTATTATAAAAGCTAAAGCTAGGGCAACAAAGAAAGCTCTCCTTCATCTTTGCAAAGTTGTTCAAGCTGAAAAGAAAGCCGGCTGCAAATTCCTGAAGCTGCAATAACCTTCTTGCCTTGAACAAAAGTTGTTCTCTCTTGCAGAGATTCAAGCCTTCATCATCAAGAGAGATAGAAGTCTACTTTCTTCCTTCTGAAGAAGAAGACAGTGGTGCTGCTCTAAACCAATCTGTCCAGGATCAGCTCAAAATCAGCATCTGCTGAAATATTCTATTGATAAGATTGAATCAGTAGTAGAGATTTTCATTCTATTATTACTTTATTTTGTAAGAGCTATTCAGCTCTGAGAAGGTTGAAAAAGGGTGTTGTCTGAAGTAGGACCGGGAGGTGGTCTGAGTTGTAGGAGGTGGATTCCTCTGAGTTGTAGGGTTGCTGTACCTAAGGTAGGAGCTAGTGATAGCTCTGAGCTGTAGGGATTATTGTCCTGAGGTAGGATCATCTGAGATCTGAGAAGTTCTGAGGAACTTGTGGTGTAAGCTCTAAAAGCTGAGAAGATAACTTGGAGGAGTATCTTTGACCCTATCTAACATTGGAGTTATAGGGGTGTAGGGGGGACAGTGGACTACCCATCACTTTGGGAACCACTATAAAATCCTTTGTGTTGTGGTTGTGATTCTTTGAGCTTGAATCTATTATTTGTGTAGGCATATTAGGCTACTAACAGCTCTAAGCTTAAAAGAAATAAGAAAAACCTATTCACCCCCCCTCTAGGTGAATTAATCTAGACCCCTAAGTTCTTTTAAGTGGTATCAGAGGCAGGTTGCTTAAAAAGGCTTAACAACCAAGCAAGATCCCAAGGGTTAGATTAAAAGTTTATCTCCATGGCTGGCCACCAAAAGGAGATGAGTTCAATGAAATTGCCAATTTGTAGGAAAGAGTCCTTTGGCATATGGAAGCAAAGGGTCAGGTTGTATATGTAAGCAACTGACCCTAGGATTTTTGTGACAGTAGAGGTAGGTCCCTTTACCTTCACTAAGACTACCACTACTGTGCCAGTGGTGAAGGTGCCAAAGCCATATGCTGAACTGACCAAGGATGAGATTGTCCTGGCTGGCATGGACAAGAGAGCACAAAACATTATTGTTAGTGCTATTGATGATTCCACCTTCCAGAACCTTGTCCATTGCTAAACAACCAAGGAGATGTGGGACACCCTCATTGTCTATATGGAGGGCACTGAAGAAGTTAGGGATGACAGGAAGTCACTTCTTAACCAGGAGTATGAATCCTTTAGGCAGCTGAACATGGAGGGAATATCTGTGTGCTATGAAAGGTTCTTCAGGATAGTCAATGAGTTAAGAACCTATAAGAGAGTGTTCAACAATTATGAACTGAATGATAAGTTCCTGAGATCTCTTACTAGAGAGTGGGACAACAAAATCTGTGCCATAAGGGAAATGGCTAAGTTGGCTGAAACTCATCCCCACACTCTCTATGGAAAGCTGCTCTCCTATGAGATGCAGTTGACTGCTAGGAAGGAAGAAGAGCAGAATGCAAGGAGTAATACCAGGGAGAAATCCCTGGCCTTCAAGGCTGAAAGCTCTAGAAGAGGGAAGGAGAAGGCTCACTCACCTCCCAAAAGATTTGCTGAACCAGAAATTTCTGAGCCCAGCTCATCTGGTTGCTCCTCTTCTGATGAGGAATTTGCTGCCTTCACACGACATTTCAAAAAGTTACTGAGGAGGAAGCAATGGAAGAACAAGCCTTCCTCCTCATATCACAACAAGGAGGATAGCAAGGAGTCAAAGCATCACTCCAGGAGTGACAGGTATGGCTCCAACTCTAAATTTAATTCCTCTAAAGTTGTTTGTTATTGCTGCAGCAAGCCTGAGCATGTCATTGCTGACTGCCCTGTCAAGAGAAGAGAGAAGGATGAGAAGAAGGCTCATCAGCCAAAAGGCAAGAAAGGAGAGAAATCATTTCTAGCTAAAAAGGAGAAGAGCTTGAGTGAATCAGACTCCAGCTCATCAAAATCTGAAAAGGAAGAAGCCCTCATTGGGCTGGTAGCTGTTAAAGAACCTGCTACTGGCAGGATTGCAATCAGGGCCCCTCTATCTCACTCTGAAAGTGATGATGAGGTGGATGCAGAAGAGAAGTTCAATGGTCTGATGGCCATATCTGAAGGCTCCTCAAGCAGAATATCTGATGCTGATGAGGTACCAGCTTTCAACCTATCCCATTCAGATTCTGAGTATGAAACCAGCCCAGATTCTGATACATCCTCAAGGGATGGAGGTGAGGATGAATCAAGATCAAACATAGATGTTGATCATCTGATTGACAGATATGGGGCTCTCATTGATGCCTTGGGCAGGAAGAAAAAGCTTGTTAAAGAACAAGCTAAAGAACTCAAAAAGCTAGGCCACTTAAGGCTGAGCTACAAAGCAAGATGGACATCTTCCATCAAGATGGACAAAAGTCCATAGAGCTCCAGAAGGTGATTGATAATCTTCTTGATGAGAAACAGAAAATGTGGGTGTATATCAAGAAGCTTAACAATCAGCTTCTCAATGAACAAAACTTAGTAGCCCAATTCTCCAAACCCAAAACTGTGCTACCCATTATTGGGACCTTCTCCTCCCAATCTGGTAAGGGGGGATTAGGTTACAATAATAAGGCAGTCAAGGTAGGGAATGATAGAAAGGGCAGGACTCCAGCTAATCTTAAAACTACCTTTCAAAAGGTGTGGCTGCCCTCCAACCAGTATGACCAAGCAATCATATATTGTCAGAGGAAAAATGATCAGGCTCCTCGCAATTTGAATGGATCAAGCATTGCAAGGAGAAAGGGTCTTGGGTTGAGTGCAATGAAAGCTCCCCATGAGGAAATTCAGATGGTCCAACCTGGACCATTTGTTTTTGGTACCTCAGCACCCTCACTCAAGGGAAAGGGGGCCAGCTCATCCAAGACTGGCCTAGCTGAGAAAATGTTGGCTGCTGTAGTGGTACAAACCCACATCAGAGCATTCCTGATGCTGTCAATAGTATGAGAGCTAAAAAGATGAAATTTTTTGGTGACATGAAGAAATCCTCTCATATGCACAAGCCCCAAACAACTGTCACACCTCCTCCAGCAGCAAAGCCTAAGAAGAAGGATGTCTCCTTCTCTGAACCTAAGCAGGCTTCTGATCCTTCCAGGATGGTTCAGAAAAGGAGATACAACATTCATGAGTGCTGGTGTTGTGGTAAAGTGGGTCACTTTGCCATAGATTGTTGGCACAACTCAAGTCCCCCAAGTGCTAGGAGTAGATTTACTCCTAGAAGTGCAGCTATCAGATACAATTACCCATTGACTAACTGTTTCCTAGGACCCAATCCTTATTGGGGTCCTAAGGCTTACTAATTTTGTGGTTGCAGGATAGTTCAAGTGCCAACATGATTTGGTACTTGGACAGTGGGTGTTCCAGGCATATGACTGGAAAAAGGAAGGTCCTTAAGGATTTCATTCCAGAACTCAAAGGAAGAAAGGTCATCTTTGGAGGCTCTGAACATGGAAGAATAAAAGGTTTTGGTATGATTTCCAATGGCATAATCTTTATCACTAATATAGCTCATGTTGATGGGTTGAAACACAACCTATTGAGCATAAGCCAATTATGTGACTTAGGTCATGTAGTAGAATTCACTAGTGAAGTGTCTGATAAAAGGGAAGAGTTGTGAAATTTTTCGAATCTTTATGAAGCGAGCAGGAGTTAGTCAACTTAGAGTTCACAAGCCAAACAATCAGAAGCAAATGGAGGCAAACAAGTGATCTTTATTGATAGCAACTTCAAATTACAAGGCAAGGCATGCTTCGCGAGACATGATTTCGCCATCACAAACACCAAAGGAAAAAAAATACAAGTTGAAGAAACTTGAGACCGCGCGGTTTCCCTTGCGACCTCAGCAACTCGCCAAACCGCAACCCGCTGCCGATCTCAGAACAACACCAGACCGCCGATCAGACCGCACCCCTCCTTCCGAACTCCTGATCCTCCCGAACTCCAGCAACACAACTCCAAGACGCAGACCGCCCAAACACTTTCAGAGGAAGAGGTGATCGCTGCTGCCCGCACTATCCGCAGAAGCTGCACACGAAGAGTTCAATCAGTAGACCGCCCGGTCAGACAAATCGAGACCGCGGGAAAGAAGAGAACTCGGCTTACACTTGGTGTGTCTTGATTATTGCTGCTGATGGGTCCTATTTATAGGCGTGGGACCTGATCCAGTCACCACCCTATGAGATAGGATCACCACCCTCCAGACTACGTGACCTGACCGGTCACACCGCGCGATCAGCAACAGTACTCCTGCTTCAATTTGGTGAACTCGCCAGCTTCAACATCAACTATGAGAGACCGCCACTTTCACAGCAGATCGTGACTCCAAGGGAGATCGCCAGACCGCCTGAAGCTGTTCACCCCCTGTGTTCGTCCGAGACCGCGAACATAGCAAGTTCTCCATCAACCCGTGAACTCAAGTCCGCAGGCCAGTCTCCACCTGAGACCGTGAACAACGTCCAGCTCGCATATCAGTCTCCTCCTGAGACCGCGACCTAAGACCGCGCAACTAAGACCCTTAGTCCGCGAAAACCACCAGAAAGCCCGGTCAGCTACCAGACCGCATTTTGGAAAACCTGGATCAACCTGTGCGGTCACACCAGACCGCCACAGCCTTGAAGAAGACAACACGCCACGCGATCACACACAGATCGCGCAGACCTGAAGATGATCAACCCACCACGCGGTCACAGACAGACCGCGCGGCCTTCACCTTCAGCCGCCTTAGACCCGTACCAGCGATCAAGCCAGGAGACCGCAGCTAGCTTAGACAAGCCAGACCGCAAAGGCAGACCGCCAAGTCGTGCGGTCAAGCCAGACCGCCCGACCTCCTCCCAGACCGCCCAGGTCCAAAAGTCCTCTAACTTCCACTTCAACAATTTCAACACTCCCCCTTGAAGTGGGAAGTTGAAACTAGCCCCAGTAGGCTCCTTAGCCGTGCGAACGGCCCCTTCGCCAGCGCCTTTGTGAAGATGTCTGCCACGTTGTCCGCACTCCGCACATGCCCGACTGAAAGAGATCCCTCCAGCACCTTCTCCCGTATGAAGTGGTGCTCGATCTCGATATGTTTGGTCCTCGCGTGACAAACTGGATTGGTAACCAGTTTGAGAGCACTCTCGTTGTCACCGCGTAGCAGAGTCGGCTCCCGAACCTCCTTGTGGACGTCTCCCACCAACCTCCTAAGCCAGATGGCTTCCTGAGCTGCCAAGGCCGAAGCCTTGTATTCCGCTTCCGTGGTGGAGACCGATACGGAATCCTGCTTCTTGCTGCACCATGATATAACTGTAGGGCCCACCATGAAGACGAATCCAGATGTCGACTTCCGATCATCTGAATCTCCCCCGTAATCAGCATCCATGTACCCGTGCACCTCGAAGCCCGCATCCCTCCGGTATAGGAGACCCATGTCCGAGGTCGCCTTGACATACTTCAGAATGTTCTTGGATGCTAGCAGATGAGGTACCCGTGGCTCCCATATATCGACTCACTCTGCCAACTGCATATGCAATATCTGGCCTCGTGATCAGTAGATAGATCAAGCTCCCAACCAGAGCTCGGAACACCAACGGATCTTGCATGATCCTCCCGTCATCCTTGCGAAGTTTTGTGGCCTTCTCCAGAGGTGTGGAAGTGCACTTCCCTTCCTTCATGCCGAATCGTTCCACGATTCGCTCCGCATATCCTGCCTGGGACACCAGCACTCCACTCTCCTTCCTCTGCACCTCGAGTCCAAGGAAATGATGAAGCTCACCTAAGTCCTTCATCTCGAACCTGATAGACAGCTCGGCTCAAAGCTGCGCTACCTCCTCCTTCGAGTTCCCCATCACGATCATATCGTCGACGTATAGCAGCACGATGACTTGAAGCTCCCCGCTCTTCTTGACGAACAAGCTTGAGTCTGAGTTTGAAGCACCAAATCCACATAATAAGAGATATTCTGCAATCTTCCCGTACCACGCCCTCGGCGCTTGCTTCAACCCATACAGGGCCTTCTTCAGCTTGCAGACATGCTCCGGAAAATCTTCAGACACAAAGCCAGGTGGCTGGACCATGAAGATGTCCTTGTCAATCTCGCCGTACAAGAAAGCGTTCTTGACGTCGAGCTGCCAAATCTCCCATCCACTGAACGCCGCCAAGGCAATGATAAATCAAACTGAAGTCATTTTTGCCACCGGACTGAAAGTCTCCTCGTAGTCTTCACCGTATTACTGCGAGAACCCCCGAGCTAAAAGACGAGCCTTGTACCGCTCGATGCTGCCGTCAGCTTTCTTCTTGAGCTTGTAGACCCACTTGCATGTCACAGGAATGGTGCCCTTGGGCTTGGGCACAAGAGACCAGGTCTCATTCTTCTCGAGAGCTGCCATCTCTTCTTGCATAGCAATGTCCCACTCCTTTATGCCTCTGGCCTTCTCAAAGCTCGACGGCTCCCTCTCATCCAAGGGACCAGCGAAGAAACATGAGACGAAGCTCACTGCGTTTCCTCTTGTATAGCGATCAGGGGCGACGATCACCCCCTTCGACCTCCTCAGCTCCTTCCTCTGAACCGCATTATCTTCAGCTGCTTCTTCCCTAGCTCCTCTTCCAGACGTGCTAGGAGAATCGCTCCCCCTGCTCCCTGAACCAGAAGCCCCCGTCTCGGAACTAGAAGGAGATTTACCAGCTGGTGACATAGGTAGCACTACCTGAAGATCCTCCACAGCTTTCTCTGGCACCTCCACCCTGCTCTCTGGTAGCTCCACATCAGAGGACCCCTTGTAAGATGTCACCTCATCGAACACGACGTCGCGAGAAACCATAAACCTCCGCGTCTCCGGGTCCATGCACTTCCAGTCTTTCTTCCGCTCATCGTATCCCACGAAGACTAGCTTCCTTCCTTTCGCATCTAGCTTTGTCCGAAGAGCATCTGGAACATGCACGTAGCAGGTGGAACCAAACACCCTAAGGTGTACCATGCTTGGCTTCTCCGTGAACATCATCTCATGCGGAGTCAACATGTTGATGGGACTCAAAGGCATCCTGTTGATGACGTAGGCAGCACAAGACATTCCCTCCGCCCAGAAGGACTTTGGGATACTCTTGGCATGCAGCCAACACTTGTAGGTCTCCGTCAGATGACGAATCTTCCGCTCTGCAACACCGTTCTGCTATGGAGTATGTGCACAAGTGAGCTCTCTCCGGATGCCTGCCTTCCTGCAAAAAGTAGAGAACTCACTGGAGGTGAACTCCCCTCCGTTGTCAGTCCTCAGCTTCTTCACCCGCAGCCCTAGCCGACCCTCCACGAGCTCCTTGAACTCCACAAACTTGGCAAACGCCTCCGCCTTCTCCTTCAGGAAATATACCCAGACATATCTGGTGTAATCATCGATCAACACCAGCATATATCTGCTGCCTCCGAGGCTTGGGGTAGCAGTAGGTCCCATTAAGTCACCGTGGATGCACTCCAACGACACACTACTCCTTGTCTGCGACTTGTCAAATAGTAGTCGATGAGACTTGCCGAACTGACATCCCGCGCAAACATGACCTTCACCGTAGGAAGATAGACTTGGCAGGCCCTTGACCAGACCTCTCACCGCCATTGCTTTCAGCTTGTCCATCCCTACGTGCCCCAACCTCTCATGCCATATGACGACACCATCATTCGTCTTCATCTTGTCGACATAGGAACTTGTTGATAAAACGAACAAGTCCTTTGCCCGTCTCCCGACATGGACGACCTCGGCCTTTACGGCCTCAAAATTGCGTAGAAACTTCACTTCTGTTGGGCCGAACAGAACGTGATACCCAACGTCTACAGCGTTGGTCACAGAGAAAAGGTTTTTCCTCATACCAGGCACGTGATAGACACTCTTCAAAGTAAGTGGCCCTCTATCACTGCCCAAGGAAACGACCCCCACCTTCTCTACTGGATGCACAGTATTATCAACAGTAATGATTGCATTGTTACATGTATAGGGCTGTGCAGAGGAAAGCCTGGTCTCATCTCTTGTGAGGTGATGACCACACCCCGAGTCCACGATCCAGTCTTCCAGATAGTTGATAGGAGCCGAAGCTCCAACAGATGCCGAGAAGGCTCCTCTCCAACCTCCTTGAGTGTGCCTGGCCTCAGATTCCTCCTTCTCCGCAGCATGCCCAGCTTGGGTGACCACCCTGCAATCCTTCCTGATGTGGCCATACTTGCCACACTTGAAGCACTTCGGACCTTCACCCTTCTTCTTCCCATCAGCCTTGGGAGCATACCCCCTTTCCTGCTGCCCAGAAGTTGAAGGCCCATAGCCTCCTCCAGCGGTCTTCTTCTTCTTCTTATCCCACTTCTTCTTCTTCCCCGAGAAGAGCACCTCGCCATCTCCCCCAGCCACTGACACCCCCGCCATCTGCCTTGCCAAACTTTCTTGCGATGCAAGCAAGTTCTCCAGCTCCAACAGAGACAACTGATTTGCCCATCCCTGCACCGATGTCACAAAGGCAACATATTCCTTCCGCAAGCCGCAGATGATGTGCCTCTTCAGCTTCGCCTCAGAGATAGGCTCATCAGGATCCAATGCTGAGATTTCAGCGCACAAGTTCTTCATCTTCAGAAAGAAAGTGGAGATAGATAGATCACCCTGAGCCGACCTTGCCAGCTCATTCTCCAAGAACTGTAGCCTCGCTACATTCTTCTTGTTAAACAGCCCATTCAGGGCTCTCCAGATCTCCGCAGATGATCCACATCCTAGAATGTGATCAAACAGATCAGGTGAAATTGCTCTCTTCAGAGTGAACTCTGCCTTCGCATTCGTTCTCCTCCAAGTTCTTACCTCAGCCCCATTATCCCCTTCCGGGATAACTTCCTGCGTCTGATCTCCTCCAACTACCTCCCAGAGGTCCTCACCTAGAAGATAGCTTTGCATACACGACTTCCACTTCTTGAAGTTAGTCGATGTAAGCATCTCAATTCCAAGACCCCTCGCTTCCATTGCTCTACCACTGGCTCCTTCGTCACAAAGGCGATGGCTACTCTAAGTCACTCACTGCTCTATCCACTCCAACCTGGCTTTAATTTGATACCATGTGAAATTTTTCGAATCTTTATGAAGCGAGCAGGAGTTAGTCAACTTAGAGTTCACAAGCCAAACAACCAGAAGCAAATGGAGGCAAACAAGTGATCTTTATTGATATCAACTTCAAATTACAAGGCAAGGCATGCTTGGCGAGACAGGATTTCGCCAGCACAAACACCAAAGGAAAAAAATACAAGTTGAAGAAACTTGAGACCGCGCGGTCTCCCTTGCGACCTCAGCAACTCGCCAAACTACAACTCGCTGCCGATCTCAGAACAACACCAGACCGCCGATCCGACCGCACCCCTCCTTTCGAACTCCTGATCCTCCCGAAATCCAGCAACACAACTCCAAGCCGCAGACCGCCCAAACACTTTCAGAGGAAGAGGTGATCGCTGCTGCCCGCACTATCCGCAGAAGCTGCATAAGAAGAGTTCAATCAGCAGACCGCCCGGTCAGACAAATCGAGATCACAGGAAAGAAGAGAACTCAGCTTACACTTGGTGTGTCTTGATTATTGCTGCCGATGGGTTCTATTTATAGGCGTGAGACCTAATCCAGTCACCACCCTATGAGATAGGATCACCACCCTACAGACTGCGCGACCTGACTGGTCACACCAAGCGATCAGCAACAGTACTCCTTCTTCATTTTGGTGAACTCGCCAGCTTCAACATCAACTATGAGAGACCGCCACTCTAACAGCAGATCGCGACTCCAAGGGAGATCGCCAGACCGCCCGAAGCTGTTCACCCCTGTGTTCATCCGAGGCCGCGAACACAGCCAGTTCGCCATCAACCCGCGAACTCAAGTCCGCATGCCGGTCCCCACCTGAGACCGCGAACAACGTCCAGCTCGCATACCAGTCTCCTCCTGAGACCGCGACCTGAGACCGCGCGTCTAAGACCCTTAGTCCGCGAAAACCACCAGAAAGCCCGGTCAGCTACCAGACCGCATTTTGGAAAACCTGGATCAACCTGTGCGGTCACACCAGACCGCCACAACCTTGAAGAAGACAGCACGCCACGCGATCACGCACAGATCGCGCACACCTGAAGACGATCAACCCACCACGCGGTCACAGACAGACCGCGCGGCCTTCACCTTCAGCCGCCTTGGACCCGTACCAGTGATCAAGCCAGGAGACCGAAGCTAGGCTTAGACAAGCCAGACCGCAGAGGCAGACCGCCAAGTGGTGCGGTCAAGCCAGACCGCCCGACCTCCTCCCAGACCGCCCAGGTCCAAAAGTCCTCTAACTTCCACTTCAACAATTTCAACAAGAGTGACAACCAAGTCATTCTCTCAGGCACTAGGTATGGTAATGTTTATAGTTTAAACTTCATTAATATAAATTCCTCCATGCCTGTTTGCCATGTAGCTAATGAGAATGAGTCTCTTTGTGTCCAATGGCACAAGAGACTTGCTCACATAAACTACAAGACTATGAACAAGCTCTTTTCCAAGAACCTTGCGAGGGACTGTCCCAAGATCAAGTGTATTAAAAGCTGCCCTTGTCATGCTTGCCAAATGGGGAAGCAAACAAGGGCCACTTTTAAAAGTATTGGCTCCAAAGATACTGAAAGGTGTCTTTACCTATTGCACATGGATTTGTTTGGTCCTTTGTCAATTGAGAGCTTAAATGGGAAGAGGTATACCTTGGTGATTGTTGATGATCACTCAAAGTATACCTGGGTGTACTTCTTAAAGAAGAAGTCTGATACCTTGGATGTCTTCAAGACATTTATCAAGGCTATTCAGAATGAATTGCTGTGCTCAGTGGTCAGAATAAGATCAGACCATGACACATAATTCCAGTCTGAAGCCATGACAAGCTTCTGCCAAGAACTTGGTATCACCCAAGAGTTCTCCTCTCCCAGAACTCCACAACAAAATGGAGTAGCTGAGAGAAGGAACGAACTTTGATTGAGGCTGGCAGAACCCTGCTGATTGACTCCTCTCTCCCAGAATATTTCTAGGCTGAGGCTGTCAACTCAGCTTGCCATATCCTCAATAGTGCCTCCATCAATAAGGCTTTTGGTATCACCTCATATGAAATTCTCAAGGGCAAACAACTAACCATCTCTTACTTTACAATCTTTAGTTGCAAATGCTACATCCTGATCAATGGAAAACAACCCCTCACCAAGTTTACTGAGAAATGCAAGGTGGGTATCCTTGTTGGATACAACTCTAATAGTCGAGCCTATAGGGTCTTCAACAGCACAACACATGTTGTTGAAGAAACAATGCATGTAGTCTTTGATGAATTTGACCTTATTAATAAGGAATGGTCTAACCAACCTTCAAGTGCAGGAATTTCAAGGAAATTACAGTAAATGAGACTTCAGGACAGACCACGCATAAGTAAGCCTCCAACTTTAACTGGAACTGACCATGAAGAAGCACAAGATGATGATTCTCAGCTGCATGAAGAAACTGCTGCTTTGGAAGAAGTTCAGCAGGATGCAGAAAATGAACAGCAAATAGGAGCTGCCAGATTGCCTCCTACTCTAAGGGTTGACAGAAATTATCCCTTGGAGCTGATCATTGGGGATGTTCAACAAGGTGTAAAAACTTGAAGTAGGGCTCACAATGAGGCTTTGTTCCTCAGTTTTCTGTCACAGGTAGAGCCCAAGAAGTTTGAAGAGGCCAACATGGATCTATTCTGGATTCAGGCAATGCAGGAAGAACTCTTGCAATTCAAGAGGTGCAAAGTATGGAAGTTGGTGCCAAGACCACTAAGACACAATATCATAGGCACCAAATGGATCTTCTGGAACAAGATGGATGAAAATGGGACAATCATCAAGAACAAGGCAAGGCTTGTTGCAAAGTGTTATATGCAAGTGGAGAGAATAAACTTTGACCAAACCTTTGCCCCAGTTGCAAGGTTGGAGACCATAAGGTTATTCCTTGCCTATGCAGCCCACAAGGGCTTCAAAGTGTACCAGATGGATGTCAAATTAGCATTCCTAAACGGAAATCTGAAAGAGGAGGTATATGTAGAGCAGCCATCAGGTTTTGTTCATCCAACTCTCACATCTCATGTTTACTTCCTTAGGAAAGCCCTTTATGGTCTCAAACAAGCTCCAAGAGCTTGGTATGAGACCTTGTCTAACTTTCTCATCAAGAACAAATTCTTGAGAGGAAAGATAGATAACACATTGTTTCTTAGGGAAACAAGGGGCAAGGTCTCCTAGTCCAAATCTATGTTGATGACATAATATTTGGGTCTACTGATGACAACCTCTACAAGAGCTTTGCTAATCTAATGCAGGGGGAGTTTGAGATGAGCAGTATGAGTAAGCTCAAATATTTCCTTGGGCTCCAAGTGAAACAGTCTGATGATGGAATTTTCATTTCCCAGACTAAGTACACCAAAGAGCTCATCAAGAAATTTGGGATGGAGTCAGCCTCCACCATGAGAACACCCATGGGATCTAATGTATCACTAGACAAGGATGAAAAGGAGAAGTCCTTTGATGAATCCATGTACAGGTGTATCATTGGATCCTTGTTGTATTTGACTGCTAGTAGGCCAGACATTATGTGTTCTACATGTGTTTGTGCTAGGTATAAGGCTTGTCCTAAGGAATCTCACTACACCTCTGTGAAGAGGATCTTGAGATACCTCAAGGGCAGCCTGAATCTTGGCCTTTTGTACCCTAGGAATAATGACATTGAACTGATAGGCTATTCAGATGCAGATTTTGCAGGGTGCAAAGAAGATAGGAAAAGCACAAGTGGCACTTATCAATTCCTAGGGAGGAGGCTGATCTCTTGGAGCAGCAAAAAGCAAACCAGTGTGGCCATATCCATAGCTGAGTCAGAGTACATTGCTGCAGGCAGCTGTTGTGCTCAACTTCTATGGATCCAACATCAATTGGAGGATTACAACATCAAGGTTAGTCAATCTCCCCTGCTATGTGACTCATCCCGTGCTATTTCTATTTCCAAATATCCTGTCTCCCATAGCTGGACCAAGCACATAGAAATTATGTACCATTTTATTAGAGAGCATGTATAGTGTGAAGATATCAAACTTGAATATGTCCCCACAGACAATCAAGTAGCTGATATCTTCACCAAGCCACTGGATGAGGCCAAGTTCAATTCTTTCAAAATTGACTTAGGAATGTTGAATTTAGAATGAGTTCACTTATGAATCTATACCCACTGTTACACTCCTTATGTTTTCATCTGTACAATTCTCACAATATGTAATGTTATGATAAATTGAAATCTGAATTGATCAACTTTACAGTGGGCATAGTCCACATGATAAGGTAGATAACCTCCCTACAATGTTAAATACTTTGAAAATCTAATATCAGCTGAGACCCATCTCAACTGATCAGCTGAGACAGCCAAACTGTCCCAGCGGATAAGTCTCCTCCAAAACAAACTAAAGCAGACTGAGGCCTCAGCTGAGAACCTTCTCAGCTGATCCGCTGAGACGGCCATCCTGTCTCAGCGGATAAGTAGTTCCCCGTCTCCACGGACGGTAACATACCATCCCAGCGGATTCTCATGCTGTCTCAGCGGATCCACTGAGACGTCTAGGTTAACACTCAAAATTTCTGCAATACTTCCAGACTCCCCATCTCCTAATCCTATATAAGTAGCCGACCGTGCTAAAAGACTCTTCACATTCACTTGCGCCACTTCAACCGACGAGTCGACTCCCCACACCCATCGTCCCAGCGCACTTCTCTTCGACAAATGGCGCCCAAGACCGTGAAGGAGTTGCTTGAGGGATATGAGTTGGTGATGATGGCTTTCTCCATGCCTCACCGGAGATTCTCAGTGTCATCACCCTCGTCACTGAAGCTGGTCTGGAGTTCCTGCTATCCGAACCTTCTCAGATATTCAAGAATGAAGTGTTAGAGTTTTATGCCAATGCCAAGTAGTCATCCTCTAAGGATGGTCTGTCTTCCAAAATTGGAGAGATAAGGGTGAAGTTGACCCCTAAGAGACTAGAAAAGGTACTGCAATTACCTAGATTGGCAGAAGAGGAGGTGTCAGATACTGACAAGGAGCAAGCCCTGAGCTGGTGTGAATACAGTGATCCCAAGACCTCATTTCTGAAAAAGAAATTCTTCAATCAAAAGGGCAAGTTGTTATGTGATATAGTAGGGAAAGCTCTTCTGTGTAAACCGGGCTCTCATGACACCATTTCTCAACCAATGTTTGAGCTGGTTATAAGAATCATCATGAAGAAAAGAACTAGGTGGGGGAATGTTCTTTATCAAAGACTGAAGGAATGTCTGCAGGCCCCTAACTTAGTAAGGATCCTGTCACTTTACCTACTGAAGGCATATCCAAGCCATTTCTCCTCCATCGAAGGTGTCAATATCCACTACTTGAAAAGATTGGATATCAGGACATTGGACAGGTCAACAAGAGTCCTCCCCATGAGCCAACCCTCTGTGCTGACTGAGCTGAAAGAGAAGAAAAAGGCAAAGAAGATTGAAGAAGAAGGTGCTGAGAACTCCAGGAAGGATGATGAACCACAAGAGCACATGGAAGGTGTGGAAGGTGAAGATGTCCCCAAGTCAAATGTGGATACTGAACCCCAAGGAAGAGTTGAATCTCACTCTGAGCCAACTCATATTACTACTGATCCAGCTGTCCCACAAGCTGAGGATGAACTAATCAATTCACCTCTCCATGGTAACCTAGGATCATAGTTAATCTACACTCCTCAGACTATACATGATATTAGGTGTCTAACTAACACATCATTTTCTTTTCAGGTTCCCCAAGACAAAGTCCTCCACATATGGATGCTCCAAGTGAGGGGGAGCATGACTACAGGTCAGGAGCAACAGATGCTTCTCCAAGAAGTGAGGGGGAGCAAAGCTCACACTGTGAAGAGGAAGGTGGGGGTACTAGTGAGGGGGAGCACAACCCAGATGCTGGCAGAGCTCAAGCTCAGATTGAGGAAGGGGTGAACAAGATAATTGACAATATGGAAGTTGAGTTACAGCCAGACTATCTACTCCCCTCTGATGAGCTACCAAGATCTGACCCTGCAGTGGAGAAGGAAAAGGATAGGGCTGAAGAGGTAGTGGAGAGGGAAATTGCCCAAGAAAGGCCAGCAGTTGTGCTGAACACATCTGACCTACTAAGCTCAATAAAATCCATTATTGAGGGTCAGATGTTGTCTGTCAAGGAGCACATTGAAGAAAAAGTTCATGGTGCCACTGCCCAACTAAAAACTGAGCTAAATGCTATAAGGGAAGCATTGACTCAGGAGATCCATGCCAGTGAGCAGAGAATGGAATCCAGGGTGGATGCAGTAAGGACTGAGCTGAATTCTCAGGTCCAAGGTGGCAACACAGCCTTTGCTTATATCCTCCAGCAGATGACTAGATGGTTTGAGATGGCTAAAAACACTATTGCTGCCCAGCTCACCATACTAAAGCAAATTGCAGACAAACAAGGGGACTCCACAAGGGACATTGCCTATGTAAAACATCAAGTCTATAAGAATGAAAATGTCTGGTAAAGGGCAGTGGCCAGAATGGTACAAGTGGCCAATACAACCAGCAGCCATGTTATGTCCCACATTGACAAGGCGAAGGAGAACATACCGGATGATGTGGGCAGTACTTTCCAAACTCTCTCCCAATCCATACTTGACCAACACTCTGAGATTGAAAAGAAGATATATGAAGAGAGCAAAAAGGGGAGGAAGAAATTGCCAAGCTAAGTACAAACCTTAAGGTTGGACACCAACCTGGAGAATGCCCACCAACTGTTTCACACTAACCAGGAAGCAACCTACAAGAAAGTGGTGGAAGAAGTCAGCAATGCCTCAAATGATATTCAAAATAAACTTCTAAGAGTTGTTAAGATGGTAAATGATGATCATAGGGCCACAAGTCTGAAGGTGCTACAAGGAACCAGAATTGCCTTAAATCTTCCTATACTGAACCCAGACAGACCTGAAGATTTTGACTTTCAAAATCAATCTGAACAGATTCAAGATAAGAGGGAAGCAAAGAGGAGAATGAGAGAGGGCATTCAGACTGCTGAAGAGTACATGACCCAGAAGAGGATGGAAAGGGAGAATGATCCATTTGCTGAGGAAGATAATCTGGAACTGGATACCATAGTTGTCAACACCTAGGTCAGTCATGGAAATACACTCAAGGATATTGACCATGTATACTCATCTGTTGAATGGATCAAGTATCTTGAGAGGGAGTCTCTAAGGGAAAGAATCCACAAAGAAAATCTGGTGAGAAGGGAAATCCCTATAAGGGTACCCCCAAGATATCTTCCAAAGCCATTCCTGTACTTCAAAAGGAAGGAAAATATGAGGATTGCTGCTGAAGCAAGGAAGAGAAAGTCAATGGAAATAGAAGAAAGCTCCACATCAACCCAGGGATCATCCAAGAAAATTCTATACTTAGGAGCTCCTTAGGATGTTTGATGTAGCTATGTGATTTGAACCGATAGTGTATATCTGTTTAGGACAATTGAAGGAAATGATCATTTATTCCCTGAAAATTATGTTGTGTCATTTATTGTTTATGTATGTATGTTGCATTTGAATATCTATGCTTTACCTTAAATAGTTATTAAATATCATGTGCATAGTTCATATAGCAATGAAGAAATGCTGAGTCATTATATAATAGAAATATATGTGATGTGTCTTCATGAGTTGTTGATATGTGTATCTAATGATGCTTGGTATAAATAAGAAACTGTTAATGTCCACAGAAATTTACTCAAGCTATATGTATCATGAAATGTCACAACTCCACTTATTTAATCAATTTCAGTAAAATGACATATTTCTGATTAAGAGGCTACTTAGCATTGGCAGGTGTTTTGCCCTCTTCAAATAGGGAGAGATTGTTGGGAATTTTCCCTCAAATTCCCTTGATTTGAAGAGGGGCCACTTTGCAATGCTAAGTACAAGATGTATTTGATAAATCCATGTTTTTGTAAGATACACAGGCTTATGTGACTCAAAGAGAAAGGGCCAATCATGACCTAAGATCAGGAGAAATCAACTCCTAAGAGATGGAGATCTGTCTCAGCTGAACCGCTGAGACGAAGGATCAGATCCGCTGAGACGAGGAGCCAACTCAGCAGAACCGCTGTAAAGGAGTAGCTGTCTCAGCTTGCGCCAACCGCTGAGAAGAAGACTATCTCAGCTGTTAATCCACTGAGATAAGGAGCCGTCTTAGCGAATCTGCTGAGACAGAATCAAGCATATTTCCCGTTGACTGGCGCCGCCCAGAATTTGATAAAGGCGCAAAAAGTGATAAAGTAATTCCTTTATCGGCATGGGCAAGGGAGGTCGTGCTTTTAGCCGTTGAAGATGTACAGTACTATAAAAGCTAAAGCTAGGGCAACAAAGAAAGTTCTCCTTCATCTTTGCAAAGTTGTTTAAGTTGAAAAGAAAGCCGACTGCAAATTCCTGAAGCTGCAACAGCCTTCTTGCCTTGAACAAAAGTTGTTCTCTCTTGCAGAGATTCAAGCCTTCATCATCAAGAGAGATAAAAGTCTTCTTTCTTCCTTTTGAAGAAGAAAAAAGTGGAGCTGCTCTGAACCAACCTGTCCAGGATCAGCTCAAAATCAGCATCTACTGAAATATTCTATTGATAAGATTGAATTAGTAGTAGAGGTTTTCATTCTATTATTACTTTATTTTGTAAGAGCTATTCAGCTCTGAGAAGGTTGAAAAAGGGTGTTGTCTAAAGTAGGACCAGGAGGTGGTCTGAGTTGTAGGAGATGGATTCCTCTGAGTTGTAGGGCTGCTGTACCTAAGGTAGGAGCTAGTGAGAGCTCTGAGCTATAGGGACTATTGTCCTGAGGTAGGATCATCTGAGATCTGAGAAGTTCTGAGGAACTTGTAGTGTAAGCTCTAAAAGCTGAGAAGATAACTTGGAGGAGTATCTTTGACCCTATCTAGCATTGGAGTTAGAGGGGTGTAGGGGGACAGTGGAATACCCATCACTTGGGGAACCACTATAAAATCCATTGTGTTGTGGCTGTGATTCGTTGAGCTTGAATTTGAAAGAGGAGGTTAGATCTTAAGTTACTCTAGAGGGGGGGGGGGGGTGAATAGAGTATTAAAACTTTTCCTTAGTTTTATAGTGTAATTAAAATAGTGATATATATACGTGTGTAAGCAGAGTGAGAAATATATAAACAGAATAACTGAATAAATAAAAGCACATAGCACAGCACAAAGAAATAAACACAACCAGAAGGCACAAGGAATTTATAGTGGCTCCCAAATAAATCTGGGTAGTCCACTCTTCTACCACCCTTTGGTAGGAGTCCACTAGGAGGGTTGATCAGGTGCCCTAACACCAAGGTGATTTTGATCAGGTGTCCACACACCACAGAGCTTTTGATCAGGTGCTCAAAACCAACAAGATTTTTTGATCAGGTGTCTTGCCACCAAGGAGGTTACATTTTTGAAGGGAGTATTAACCCTGTACAAGAGAGGTGAGAAAAGGTTTATAGTGTTCTTCTCTGTCAAGATGCTGTGAGAAGACTCTAGTGGACTTGTTGTAAAGCTCCCCCTATCTGATTGAAGTATTTGACAGATGTTGGAGAAGCTTTCTCTTGAAGACACAAATCTTCTGTAGCAGATTAATCTGGAAGAACAGTTCTTCAGATTCCTTGTTGCTCTTGTAGAAGACTTGAACTTGCAGCAAAATATCTGAGAGATGGATCTTGAAGATGATGTTCTCAGAGTAAAGATGGGTGCTGCTTGAGGAAGAAGAAGAAGACTTGAGAATAATAGAATGAATGTTCTTCTTTCTTCTTTCTCTATCCTTATTGTTTTTCTGTATTCAGCAAGAAGGCTGATTTGAATTCTGTCGAGAGAGATAAGACAATAATGTCTGTCTTTGATATATTCTATCTCTGGAATAGAATAATCTGTCTTTAATTCTTTCTTGGAATAACAACAAAGACAAAATGACTTTTGTCAGGTCCTTTAATTCCTTAGCCGTGAAATACTCTTTTGCATTAATTGTCAACGGCTATCTTTGTCTTGGAACAAAGGAAAGAAGGAATATAGTTAAAGAATATTATATCCTTACTTGCCTGTCTTGAATACGTCCAAATGTATTGAATATATCTGTTGGAGTCGTCGATCTGAGTTCAGAGTATTGACAAATAACTGATATAAATAATCTGGACTTGTATTTGTCGAACTGAGCTTTAATACAGAATTTGTCGAGCTCTAGCTGGAATTCGTCGAACGCTGCTCAGAGAATGTCGAGCGCTGGAACTGGCCATAATACTTCAGTCTGCTGAGACAAATTCGTCAAACGATGCTAGACATTCGTCGAACGCCACTCGACATTTGTCGAACACTGGGAACTTAAATTTTCCTTAAGTTCTAGCAACTCTAACAGTCTAAAAACTTGACCCTTAAACTATACAATGGGGTCAACTTGATCCTTAGTTAAAACATAGTGATCCTATCCCAAATCAGTAATAGGGTTGTTCCAACATAATTTATTAGTTGTGTAGGCATATTAGGCTACTAACAGATCTAAGCTTAAAAGAAATAAGAAAAACCTATTCACCCTCCCCCTCTAGGTGAATTAATCTAAACCCCTAAGTTCTTTCAGAATGGACTACTCACATTTTGGGAAACCACTATAAAATTTATGTGTCATCTGTGTTTGATTTTCCGTGTTATCCCCTTATTACTATTTTCTGTTTATCTGTGCTTATATTATTCTGAGTTGGTATTGCTGAATGCATAGTTGTTAGAGTAGTTTTATTGTGTGTGCAAATTTAGGTAAAAAGTTTTTAAACTCTATTCACCCCCCCTCCAGGGAATACTCAGAGGCATACTATGCACTTTCACAAGACTAAGTTAAAAACTCCCTATGAGATGTTGAAAGGAAAGACACATATAGTCACATACTTTAGGATATTTGGATGTACTTTCTTCATTATAAACAATGGAAAGAGCCAACTTCCCAAATTTGACAAGAAGACTGATGATGGAATATTCTCGCGATACTCTTCATTGAGCAAGGCCTGTATGTGTTATAATTTGAGTACCCTAAAAATTGAAGAGTCAATGCATTTTGTATTTGATGAAACTAACATGTTATCCAATGGGAATGAATCTTCCACCAGTTACATTGCAGGAAGAAGATCAACTTGTAGATCAAGTTGAAAGGTAAAGTATTATGAATCACTCATTAGGTTGTCAAGAAAAAGGAAAACAACAAACTGATAATGAATCAGATGAAGAATCTGTTGAAAATGATGATGCCATCAAGAAACCTAGTATACCAGAACAAAGAACTATTCAACAGAAAGAAAATGATGCTACTGCAACCAATGAAGATGAAGAAATTAATGAGGATATGAATCCACTCAACAGTTCAACCAGAACTAGAATAACTCTAAAGGATCACCCTCCTTCACAAGTTATAAGAGACATGAATGTGGGAGTAAAGACCAGGCATCAAATTACAATTGAGTCCATGCTGTAGTCCTTTCTCTCCCAATATGAACCTAAGAAGTTTGAAGAAGCAGACAATGATCCTCACTGGATAGCTGTCATGCAAGAGGAGTTTACACAATTTGAAACGAAACAAGATTTGGACTTTAGTGGAAAGACCAAGGAACTACCCAATTATTGGAACAAAATTGGTATATAGAAACAAGATGAATTCAAATGGAGTTATAGCAAGATAAAGCCAGACTAGTAGCTCAAGGATACAAACAAGAAGAAGTTATTGACTACAACCAGACCTTTGCTCTAGTGGCTTGAATAAAAGCAATCAGAATGTTTCTTGCTTATGTTTCTCACATTAAAATCAAGTTATATTAGATGGATGTGAAGAATGCATTTTTAATGGAACTCTTCAAGAAGAAGTATATATAGAGCAACCACCAGATTTTTTTAATCCAACTCATCCTTCTTTTGTTTATAGATTTGATAAAGCACTATATGGTCTCAAGCAAGCTCCAAGAGCTTGGTATCTTGTCAACTTTTTTTCCTAGAACACTCCTTTATAAGAGGAAAGGTAGATAAAACACATTTCACTAGAGCATATAATAATCGGCTACTTCTAGTATAAATATATATAGATGACATCATATTTGGCTCCACAGACCAAAAACTTTGCAAAAGGTTTGCTGACCTATTGCAGTCTAAGTTTGAGATGAGTAGCATAGGGGAATTATCCTACTTTCTTGGAATTCAAAAAAAGAAAAGTGAAGATGGCTTTTTGATATCGCAATCCAAATACACTCAAGAGCTTATCAAGAAATTAGGGATGGAAAATGCCTCTACCATGAAAACCCCCATGGCTACCAATGTTGTACTTGATAGAGATTAAAATATTCAGTCATTTGACCAAAAGACTTACAGAGCAGTCATTGTCTCTCTTCTCTATCTTACAGCAAGTAGGCCAGACATAATGTTTGATACTTATAAATGTGCTAGATTTCAAGTTGACCCCAAGGAATCCCACATGAGTTTTGTATAAAGAATACTCAGATATCTAAAGGGTACACCTGAACTTGGCTTATGGTATCCTATAGAGTATAGATTTGAGCCAGTAGGTTACTCAGATGCTGATTATGCCGGGTGCAGGCTTGATAGAAAAAGAACCTTAGGAACTTGTCAATTCCTGGGTGCTAGACTAACATCTTGGTTTAGCAAAAAACAAACCTCAGTGTCCACTTCAACTGCTAAAACTGAGTATATAGCTGTTGGAAGTTGTTGCTCACAAATATTATGGATGCAGAAGCAATTGTTGGATTACAACTTGACTCTTGAGAACTCCACAATATTCTATGACAGCTTTAGTGTAATTTCTATAGCTTCCAATCTTGTTCTCCACATTAGAACTAAGCACATAGAGATAAGGCACCACTTTCTCAGAGATAATGTAGAGAAGGGTAAAATCTCTCTTCAATACATTCCCACTATTAATCAAATTGCTTATATATTCACTGAGCCACTTGATGAGAGCAAGCACAATTTCTTCATCAATGCATTGGGAATACGTGATTGGGCTCTCTAGGTCACTTTTATAATCTAGTAAAACCTATATCACATAGAAAGGTATTGCTGGGAAAACAACAATTTTTTTGAGAAAAATATAATGTTCATTCAGAGATGCGTTGAATACAAATCGACGCACCATTGATTTCTACTCGATGCCAACTTCGAGAGCTGTCTGGGATAGTTAATTCGAATAGCACTCGATGCAGCATCGAATTCGTATCGACGCATGTATCGACTCAATAGTTATTGCATTTATTCAAAGTCATGTCGATTTCCACTCGACACAACGTCGACATTTCGAGTGTGCTTTGAATTTGCTTCTAGAAGCTACTTCGACATATTTTGGCAAGCTGAATCTACATCATTTCGACGTTACTGCGAGTAAAACCCTAAGGTACGATGAATCTTCTTCTAAAAGCAACACAGGCTCTGTTTGGTTGGGCTGTTACTGATGGAAAGTTGCTGAAGAAAAGCTGCTGAAAGGAAAATTGCTGATTCTGGAAAACGAAGTTTTGTTAAAAAAAATTGTTTGGGTGAAATGGAGTTTTGAAAAAGTTATTTGGAAACAAAACGGAGTTTTGAGTGAATTTTTTTCCCCCACAAAATATAAGAAAAAATAATATTTTTTCCATAATATAATACCAAACAAAAAAAATAATATTTACTTGAACCAGTTACCCCCGATATCTCGGTCTACGATCTAGATTCATACAACTGATCCACTATATTATCACGTAGCGCGATCATCTCCTCTATACCACATGCAGTGTTAGAGCATGTATCTTGCCGCTCTTGTGTGGCCACTCCATCATCTCAACCCCCCTTCTTGCACTCACTGAAATCAAAATCCACACGCGAAGGGTGCTGGCGAATGAAATTATGTAAAGTCATCGTGGCCATCAGAATATATGCTTGTTTGTCAAAGCGATACCTTGGCATGTCCCACAGTATGACCCACTTCTTCTTCCAAATGCCGAACGATCGTTCTATCACACTTCTAAGTGATGAATGTGCATGATTGAACATCTCTTGGTGTCCTTCTACTCGACGACCACCACAGGAAAAGTCTGGCAGTTGATACCTTATATGTTGATATGGTTTTAAATATCTTTTTTGAAGAGGATAGCCAGAATCAACCAAGTAATATTTTCCTGAAGAATATAAAAAAATGTATAACAACATTAAATATTTAAAGTAATAAATAGATGAACTGAATTTTTATTATTTACCTTGAGGTGGATGAGGGAACTTATAACGAGGATCATTTATGGCATAATTGAAAATATGACTATCGTGCACAGATCCCTCCCAACCCTCCATAATGAAAGTGAAGCACATGTTGAAATCACAAGCCGCCATGACATTTTGTGTTGGTCTACCATTTCTACCAATATAGAGAACATGACTTCCAACTGGTATGCACGCGTCAACATGTGTTCCATCTATTACCCCAACGCAATCTTTAAAAAAAAACATATTACGTCTATCATACATAATCTCTGGCGGAGTGCAGCTGAAAGACCTATCTGATGGCTAAATCACTTCCTCGACTAACTGCAACAAAGAACGAACACCTCGAGCAAAACATCTGCTAGTTATCTCTGTTGAGTGTTGAAATCGCTCGCGTGTTTTTGTTATTGATTCATTATGTGACAATATGCACATTGTCAATGCTAGGACTTCTCTGGAAACAGTCCTTCTTGTTCCCTGAAAACCACACTTCTCCTCCAAAGAGTGCAATAGAACCATAAAAATTTCTTGACTAATCATGAATGAGTCATGAAATCTCACTCGAGTACCACGAAGTAGCTCTCCAACCCATTTATCATATGTTTGCTTTGAAGTCATGGATGGAATTGGATGGTTTAACAACGAGGTGTGTTCAGAGATAAAACATATTGCTGCTACCAGATTTTGATGATGGGCGATAACATAATTTCTTCTAATGATCTCGTGTTCCTCGTGCTCTTCTATGGTAATCTCAGATTCAACACTAGACCTTTTCTGCTAAAAAAGCATTACCAAGAATTATAGATACATAGGAATTACCAAGATTCATTATCACCACAAAAGTAAAATTGAAAATAACAATTGTCCATAATATTCGTACAATAGTAAAAAACTTAATTGTGTCCACATCATAACAAAGAACATAGTACATAACAACAAAATACAACATACATAGTTCATAAAAGCAGATAATGCAAGTAAAAATGATGTCTCCTACTAAGCCCCACGAGTATAGCGGTTACGAAGCCACTTTATGTCCATGCCTTCCGGAAGGCACATGAAAGTCTCTCTATGTTTTGTTTCCATCAAATATGTGATGGCAAAATCATAGAAGTCTTCATTAGACTGCACTTGTGATTACGTGCTTAATTTTTCTAGTGTCTGTCCAATACTAAAAGGACAAGATGAACTCCTGGGTGGTTCCTGGATGCATCGACTTATGATCTTCGAGGACTCAGCCAAGTCATCTAACACTAAGCTAGTAGTTTCTTCTTTCCTTTCTTCCTTTTTTCTCTTATTTCTGATATATTTGTGGCCTCGACTGGATGAGGAACTCCGCTAACCTCAATGCCATCATGTTCATTCTCTGATATTGCTCTTTCATCGATAGACTCCTTAGCAAGATTCCTGGAGTAAGGGGTCCAAGCATGATGTCCTGTAGCGATAACCGAACTGAACATCATGTTCAGTTTATCCTCTAACTCTGGGGGGATTCCTGCATACCGGAATTTCATTGCCATCGGGACAACCTATAAAATAAAGAGTTTTAAAATTAGACATTGAAAAAAATTTAAAGTACCAATACGAAATACCAATGATTTTAAGTAATAAATACCTTCAATCTTTCATCCCACCACTCGTCTGAGGCGTCTATAGTCTTTCTTGATGGATTCCAACACAAACTCGTCTCACCACGTTTCAACTCTGTCCATAATTTCCACTCTTTCTTCAATGATCCCATTTATTCTTAAGTTGGACTTTATCATATTTTTTTTCGGTCTGCGCTTCAAATTTTTTTATAACATTTGTCCACCCCTCTTTATTAAAATGCGTGGTTGTTCGATTCCCAAGTTCTATCTCTTTTATGCAGATATCACAGAAGAGCATCACATCATTATTGTCTAACATAGTGGCCACCCCACTATCTTTTGTTTTGCCCATCCATAAAAATTAAACAAGACTTGACCTAAACAACATTTTAAGAAGACATAACAACAACACATACACACATATACACATATAACAAAACTATAGGAATCCATCAAAAAACAAACACACATACACACACACACATATAAGAACACACATATAAAAACACAAATAAACAAACACACATACACATGAACACATACACACACACACACACATAAACATACACACATATACAACACGCATATAAAAAAGAACAAACACACAATAAATAATAAACACACATACAATTAAACACACACACACACACACACATACAATTAAATACACATACAAACACAATAAAACACACACACACACATATAAACACACACACACACACACACACAAACACACAAACACACAAACACACATATACAAACACAATAAAAAAGAACAAACACACAAAAAAATAAGCACACACATGTTGGATCTTTAGGCACCCTTAGAGTAGGGTGAATAAGGGTTTTATGGCATTTAAATCTTAATTATATTTATCAGAGTATGTGACCAAAGTTTTGGAATACTTCTTAGGAAAATATATTTTAATATCTCAAATAAGATTATATTGACGATTCCTTTTTAAAGAAGACGGAATTCAAATTTTCTCCACTACCGCTAGTGCTAGTGCTAACGCCCGGCGTTAGTGACAGAAGTTGAAATCCATAAGTTAACGATCAAAATGAATCTTACAATATATTTTGCGTTAGTGCTTTGCTTAAAAGATAATTTACAACATTTTTAAAGAGGAAATAAAATCAATTGAATGAAACATTAAAAGACATGATTTTATTTCAAAAGAAAATTATTACACAAATATTTGCTCTAATGCTTTGATGAAAAATATAATTTAAAACATTCTTAAAGAAGAAATAAAATCAATTGAATGAAACATTAAAGGACATGATTTTATTTCATAAGAAATCGATTATACAAATGTTTGATTTCTATAACGCTAGAAATCAAGGCGAGAATATGAAAAATCCTTTTTTGCGATTCACCGGTCCTTCTCCCAAGGACCGGTTGACTATATCCTATCTTACCCCAGATAAGGCCTCAAGCCACCCCCTAGATCTAACCTCGACCTAGTCGCCATGCACAAGGTGACGAATCCCCCTAAACCTTACAAGGACTAGTCGCCACACACAAGGCAGCAATTTTTTCACGGAATCCGACGTTCTCCCAGAATGATTTCTTCACACCCGTTACAAAAAGAAATACAATAAAAGATTACGAGATAAAATAAAGTAAGAGAAACTCTCCAAGAAATTCTGAAGGTGAAGACGAAGGCGATGCAGACGTTGGCGTTCTTGAAGCGTTCGTCCTTCGTATAGAATATGCGTTGTAGACCTTCTCCTTCAAAATCTTCTTTAGATCTTCATGTTAGTCCAAGGGAGATCTCTCAATTATTATAGATGAGCCTCTCTCAAAAGAATTAGAATTCTGGCTTTAGAGGCAATAGAATGCTTGTTGTAGAATGAGAGTGGCTGCTCTTTAAATAGGAACGGAAGCTAACGTCTGGCGTTAAGAGTTAACACCAACGTTAGCGGTTCATGCACATCGTGGCTGAGATCGTGCAACCGTCGAGATCGTGGCAGATTGTGGACTCAACACGAGCATTAAGAGTCAACATTGGCATTGTCACTAACTTATCGATGCACTTTCTTCTCCATGTCATTCCATTCTCGACGTCATCCCTTCTCGACGATAAGTTAATGCGGGGCGTTAACTTCTTAACGTGGTGCGTTAACTTCTTAACGTGGTGCGTTAACTTCTTAAAGCAGGGAGTTAAGAGTTAAAGCGGGGCGTTAACTCTTATAGCGGGGAGTTAACTCTAACGCGGGGCATTAGCTCTCTTTCCAGAGAATCGCCTCCAATCAGCTTACTACTCATATGGATGTGTAGCTATAGTTCTTGTACAACCTGCACACTATAAACACACAAAATACAAGATCAAATACAACATGATATTTCGTATTCTCAAACCAAGAGATGCAGAATATATGCTCCAACAATCTCCCCTTTTTGATAATAACAAATACCTGTATGAGAAATTAGTGAGATTAAGATAATTTGTGTTTATAGATTAGTGCAGTAATTAGATATGCAAGAATAAAAGGTTAAGAGCGTGATAGATTTAAAATCGATAATGCATACTCTTTCTTTATGAAGTCTTCCGCCTACATAAGTGTTCTCTTATAATTTACTCCCCATAAATATCTATTTTACTAAATTTCTCAATTTATTCTCCCCCTTTGTTATTAGCAAAAGTGAGTATGGATGAGTGTATATCTACTAAGATTGATTAGGAACCACTTATTGAAGGATTGTCATGATCGAGCATATGATAATGTATGCACCTTCTATATGATTACTCCCCCTACAAAGATACCTTTTTGAGTTTGATATTATTATAATGCACTCCCCCTAAATATTAGATTTATGCAATTTATTCTCCCCTTTTAGTAGTATCAAAAGAGGGTTTAGTTAAGAGTATACAATAAGGATTAATATGATCTATGTAGAGAAGAAAAATAGGATGCAATCAAAAGCTTGTTAAATACTACTTGTTGAGAAAAATATAAGCATGATGGAACATAAAGTAGTAAGCAACATAGCTGAGATGATAAAGTAAGTATTCTTATTTTAATATATCACCTGTTGAAAAAATAATAGTCATGAAAGAGCAAAAGTAGTAAGCTTAGCGGAAGAATATAATAAGCACTCTTAAACATAAACATCTTTTTAAAAGATAAAATCATATAAAGGATAATGAGTTTTAAATTTGAAAAATTGATGTTTGAGTTAAGGATTCAAGAGATGTTATTCCATTAAGATAAAATTTCAAACATGATTTTATAATATCAAGAAAAGATACAAAACTACAATGTAATAATCATTATCAAACATAATACATTACTCATACTTAGAGGCATGCTAAGCATTTCTACACATGTTTATCTGCAATCAATTTCATTGCTCATAACAAGATAATTTTCAAGGCATAACAAATATAAAACAATATTTTTTAGGAAACTTGAAAGTTAAATTAAACATTGTATTTAATCTTTAATTGATATATTTAATCATCCTTGACAATGACAATGAATAATAAATATATTTTTTCAAAAAAATTTATGTAAGTACAAAACAATAAACACACATAAAGAGAAAAACATATTTTTGTTCTTTGAAATTGCTTTGTAATTTTGTATTTATTTTTAAATATTCAAATTCAAATACTTTCTGGAAAACATAGAAGTCTTTAAAAGGCCCATCAGTAAATGATATTCTATGCTAGAGAAATAAACCCAAAATAATGTATGAGAAAAAATAGGAGATTTTTCAAAAATAAAATTTTTTGGAGCAAATGGGCTAACGCCAGGCGTTAATTTCTTAACGCCAAAACAGAATTGCAAATTTAGATTTTTTGAAATATGATTTTCTTAATTCAGTTGTATTATAAAGAGGCATTCTTACTATTAAAATTTCAGATTTTTAGAGATGATTTGAAGGCTCTTTTAAGCATGTTTTTGATGATTTTTCAAATACTTGTGTTTTATAAAATCATTAAAGCTCAAAATAATAAAATATGCAAACACAAGATGCAAAGATAGAACAAAAATAATATGCATAATTTAAGTAAAAAAGTGAGATGATGTTCATGCAATGAATATTATATAAGTATATCTAAGATCAAGATACCTTAACTACATGACTACACTCTAGCCCCATACTAAGTGACGGATGGGCATGAGAAGTTGCACACATGCCATAGGTTGGGGTGTTAATCTCATATGCATACAAAAGACGACGCTCAACCTAGCACTCTTTCCCCTAAGTGCCTCACAAGGCCCCACTGGAACCCTCCCTGGTTAAGGACAAGACATGACTGAGAGGTTAGGTCTCTAATGCACACAATCTTACACCCTCGCTATTGTGAGACATATGTCATAGGTTTAATGATTATGTACATACTAAGCGTGTAAGCCTTAAATATATAAACTTTGGTATAATTACATGAATAGTTTTGGATTTACAATTATATCGAAGATTGTTGATTTTAAATCCATTTAGAAATTTGTTATTCATGCAAATAACTGCAAAGGAAATTATGATTTTTCATATTTTAGTAATATAATTTACTTTAGCATTGCAAGATATAACTAGCATGGACATTGATTTCTACCTATGGTAAGTGATGATGTTAGTATGATGAGTTAGGACAACATGGTGCAAAGCTATGTAAAGATGGACAAATATATAATTGAGTTGCATGTATTCAAACATAGAGTTTTGAATTTTCATAGACCTAGAATGAAGTGACAATTCTATTTGATTTCATCTTGTTGATATCAAGTTAATTCTTAGGTCTAAATATAATGAGATACATGCAAACAACAAAGATGCACATCACGCACACACAAAGCAAGATATGAAACTACAATACAAATAGCCATCATATATTTCATAATTCCTAAGGTTGATAGAAATAGTTGATTTAAGATAATTCCTGATAGATCATGAATAATGATATATGATAATAGTGAATTTTAGCATAGGATATCAATAGATCATGGTGGAGTGTGTGAAACCATATTCATCATTTTCGTAGTTTTTTTAATTCCGATTTTTCTAAATCATGATTTTCCAATAAAGGGGCTATGATATGCAACAAAGAAAAATAGACAATTATTCAAAAAGTTGCGCATTTAATATTTTAGCCTAAGACCCCCTAAAATCCCATTTAAATCCAATTTTGAAAGAAACTTCATTAGTCTTGATAATATTATTTAGCAAATTTAGCATTCAATTTACAATGATAAAATAAGACATTTATTGGCAATGGATTTAAGAAAGGATAAAACATATTACGAGAAAAGATAGATCACTTGAAAACTGTATGACTTTATATTTAATTTAATTCAATTTGATTTTATAAATATTAGGCTTAAAATGTGAAAGTCATATTGCATAATATATCTAAGTGACCATAGCGAGTTGGCTCAAAAATAAAAAAACAAATAAAATAAAAAGACATTAAGCATATCATGAAGTAGAGTATTGTATATTTCATTTTGATTTATTTCTACTTCATGCATTTGAATGGATACTAATCAATGATAGATTTAGGTATCCAAAGGGGTCCAAGTGGGATGGTTCCTTTGGGTACCCAAATACATCATGTTGGTTTTTGGGGAGATAGTGATGAATGGGCCCTTACAAGTGGAGTTAGTGTTTCATTTTTAATTTTGGGCCTCCAATCATACTTTGGTTGATTGTCTTTGAAATTCATATTATGATTATACGACATCTTTTTGTGGTGATAGTTGGTTGAAAAATAATTCGTTTGGGAATTATGTTTATTGATATTGTTTTTCAAAATAGATTGATGTTGATAATCATAAAGAGTTGTAGAATAATCATTCTTAGAGAGTTTATAAAAGTGATGGTCTTTCTTAAGAATTAAATGTTGAAAGAGTGAATGAATATGTGCATTAGTTAAAAGTTCTTATTTAATTGTTGATTTTCTTTTCCACTCTTACTTATAGACCTACTTTTATAATGTGGAGTTAAGCTTTTGAACTTTTGATGATTTGATAAACTAGAAATAAGAATTTTTTTATTATATGAAATTTTTTAATAAATATTTTTAATGATTCTAGTTTATCTATTAAAACATCATTTTCTTTAATCAATTTTTCATTATGCTCTTTTGAAGTTAAAAGACCTTTTTCCAAAACCTTGAGTTCTTCTTTACAAGGATTATAATCAAAATAAGGTTTAGCATTTTTAATTAAAGAGCATGAAGGAGAATTTGAAACATCAATATAAGATTCTACTTTAGCGTTTGCTTTTAAAGTTTTATTTTCTAAATGTAATTTGGAATTAGCATTTTTCAACTTTAAAATTTTACGTTTAGCAAATTTAAGCACACGAAATGTAGAAATAGAATTTATTACAAAAAAAGAAAATTTTGATTTTCTTACATTGCTATGGGATGAGGTAAGATTTGAACCAAAGGTTCCTTTGACATCTTCTTCTCATTCCTCTTCCATAGTTGAATTTTTGTCTTCTCTTTTGATTGATGTGTTGTCATCATTTGAGTCCAATATTTTGACGTTGTATTCTTCTCTCTTAGATAGTTCTTCCTCCAAGCATGAGTCCTCATCGGTTTCTTCTCCTGGATCCATAAGGAGTTGCTCTTGTTCATCATCTGTGGAGGCAAGACTATAATAATTCTCAAGAAATTTCCAAACTTCAAAAGCAGTAGGAAGTGTATAAATAAGTTTGAAAATATTTTGATCTAGTACACATTATAGACTATTCAAAGATTTGGCATTTAAAAACTTTTCATTTTTATTTAGAATAATTAGTGGCATTTTAATTGTAATATTCCAAACTTCAATATCCAAAGATTTAAGAAATTTTTCCATAAGAGTTTTCCACGCATTATAATTTTCACCCATAAATAAAGGCGGTGATAATGATTTTTCATTTTCATAAAACTTATCCCCTCTAGAAGATGTGAGATCATGAAGCGCCAATATTCCCGGTTGTGAAGCAGTATTGGAATAACCGACGCTCTGATACCATGTTTTGGATCTTTAGGCGCCCTTAGAGGGGGGGGGGGGGTGAATAAGGGTTTTATGGAATTTAAATCTTAATTATATTTATCAGAGTTTGTGGCCGAAGTTTCGGAATACTTTTTAGGAAAATATATTTTAATATCTCAAATAAGTTAATATTGCCGATTCCTTTTTAAAGAAGACGGAATTCAATTTTTATCCACTACTGCCAGCACTAGTGCTAATGCCCGGTGTTAGTGACAGAAGTTGAAATCCATAAGTTAACGATCAAAATGAATCTTACAATAAATTTTGCTTTAGTGCTTTGCTTCAAAGATAATTTAAAACATTTTTAAAGAGGAAATAAAATCAATTGAAAGAAACATTAAAAGACATGATTTTGCTTTAGTTGCCATACACAAGGCGGCAAATTTCCCATGGAATCCTTCAGAGAATCCGACGTTCTCCCCGGACGATTTGTTCACACCCGTTACAAAAAGAAATACAATAAAAGATTATATGATAAAATAAAGTAAGAGAAACTCCCCAAGAAATTTTGAAGAGTTCGTCCTTCGTATAGAATATGCATTGTGGACCTTCTCCTTCAAAATCTTCTTTAGATCTTCATGTTAGCCCAAGGGAGATCTCTCAATTATTGTAGACGAGCCTCTCTCAAAAGAATCAAAATTTTGGCTTTAGAGGCAATAAAATGCTTGTTCGTTGTAGAATGAGAGGGGCTGCTCTTTAAATAGGCACGGGAGCTAATGTCTGACGTTAAGAGTTAACGCCAGCGTTAGCAGTTCATGCACATAGTGGTTGAGATCGTGCAACCGCCAAGATCGTGGCAGATCGTGGACTCAACGCGAGTGTTAAGAGTCAACGCTGGCGTTGTCACTGACTTCTTGACGCACTTTCTTCTCCATGTCATTCCTTCTCGACGTCATCCCTTATCGACGATAAGTTAACGCGGGGCGTTAACTTCTTAAAGTGGGGCGTTAAGAGTTAAAGAAGGGCGTTAACTCTTAATGTGGGGCGTTAACTCTAACGCGGGGCATTAGCTCTATTTCCAGAGAATCGTCTCTAATGAGCATAATACTCATAGGGATGTGTAGCTATAGTTCTTGTACAACCTGCACGCTATAAACACACAAAATACAAGATCAAATACAACATGGTATTTGTTATTCTCAAACCAAGAGATGCAGAGCATAAGCTCCAACAACACACACACACACATACACATACAAATATACACACAATAAAAACACATAATACACACACACACACACACACCAACATACATAAACGCGCATACAAACAACAACATACACACACACATACACATACACACACTAAGAAATAGACACACACCCACACACACATACACATACAAATATACACACAATAAAAGCACACAATACACACACACACCTACATACATAAACACACGTAAACAACATATACACAATACACATTAAACACACACAGACATACATACACACACAAATACACACCAACAAAAATACATAAACACACACCACACATACATTCACACACATACAAACAACACACCCACACAACAACAACACATACACACAAATACACCAACTGGAAAAATCTGAAAACAAATACACAATAATCTGGATATATGGAGAAGGGGGGATGCCTAACGGAAAGAGTTCTTTAGCGAGAGAGAGAGAATGGTGGTGAATTTCTCCTATCTGAAAATAAAAATTTACAACAGGAATTGCAGGAAATCAGCAACCCCAAAATGAGGAAATTGGGTGAGAAGAGCCAATCAGGAAGAAATCATACCTGAGAAGAACTTCCGAGAGAACAACGCCGACATAGGAGAAACACCGATGGAGGAGAAACGCAGATGAAGGAGAGAACGACGAGTCTGCGCAGGATTTTCCATCGTCATTGACAATGAAGGGGGGTCGGAAGCGCTCGCGATATCAGGGTAAGTTTCCGGAAAGAAGAGGTGTGCGACTTTTGCTTGAGGAAGGGATCGAGAATGAGGGAGCTTCTCACTTGAGGAAGGAATCAAAACAGGACGCCAGCTGATAAGCCCGATTTATATAGGGTTTTTTGGACTCATCTGGGCTAGTTTTCTCTCACGTGCAATTCACATTCTGCACAATATTGCTTATATTGCATTGATACACCGGATTACACGAAGTGCACTTTTTGGCCCATTATGGAATAGTTTGTCCTTCCCTTTCATTCCACTATTTTTATAGTCTTATTTATTCATGTGAATGCTTGGGATGTTTATCTCTACCAGTAGTCCAGGCTGTTTTCCTACGGTACATGGGTTGTGTGGATGCTCGGTGTTGGATGACCATTTTTAGCCTAAAAAGCCTATAGTCGTGTATTTTTGTTCTCGCACGATCAGGCGCACGGACACTGGTCGTGCACATTCCCCCATTTTTCACCCGAGTGGTTCACACGATCACTGGATTTCTTCTCGCACGACCACTGGTCGTGCGCCACTGATCGTAAGTTATTTTGCCATTCTGGATTCTACTACAGGTTGTCCTCGCACGATCAGTGACATTTCTTCACGCATGACCACTGGTCGTGCGCCACTGATCATGCGCGTTGTTTTATCTCCCGCCTATAAATATGTTGTTTGCGATTTTTAGGCCATTCCGAAGCGGGCTGCTCGTGATTTTCTTCCGCCGTCAGGGCGGAAAGCTCCATTTTTGAAGGTTTCTTCCTCCCCCTTTCACCCGAGGCCACCTCGCATCATCCAAGCACTTCAAGGGAGAGATCCTAGTCCTACATTCATCACCGAGGAAGGAGTATACAGCTCTTGTGGTGGCCAGATCATGAGACAGAGAAGATGGGTACTTTGAAGGGAAGTAACAACTCCTCTGGACCCCGGACATAGTTGTGGACCGAGCTAGGACGCGCATTGACAACCCGGCGATTCCTACCTTGAATCCTGACAAGCCTCTGGATTTGGTTGAATTTCTAGCTCTTCCTCCTTTCCTCTTTATGATTGTAGTTAGTTTCTGTTAGGAACAGTGCCCAGCAGTGTTCCTGATTTGAAGAAGTGCTCAGCTCAATGATAAGTACAAGTTGTATTTAATTTCATATCTAGTTCATACTTGCAGAGATCAGACAATATGCCCAGTACTTCAATAACTTGCCTAAGTAAAATATCATTGAAAAAGACTGGACATATCGTCAACAAGTATAGGCATATCATTGAAATGATATACAGAGCAAAGCAACATGATCATGTCGGTTATCGTCGAGATAACATACACATGATGATATCATTGTAACATCAACACTACAACACCTCACAACGATATCAGAATGCCGAGAAGAAGGAACAAGACTGAGGCAAATAGAATTCTGGTGTAGACCATTTCGTCGAAAAGAAGCCGTGTCATTGAAAAGGCAAAGGGAAGGTCAGTGTCGAAGATATCATTGAAAAGAAGCTGTGTCATCGATAAGACTGAACAAGATAGGTATCGTCGTAAAAAGCCTTGTCGTTGTAGAGTCCAAGTAAGACTGATGACAACTATATCGTCGAAAAGAAGATGTGACGTCGAGAACACTGAGGATGCAGTTATGAAGATAGGCAGATGCTGAAGAATAGTCTGTCGACATGATATCGAACATATCATCGAGAAGATAAAGTTGTTACAACGATATCGAGCATTCAAGATGATTACGCCGACATCAGTCAGATGACTTCATGTCATTTCAAGATCGAGTGCAGAAGAGATGTCCAGTGTCGTCGAGATATTATCCTCTTCGTCGTATCAATGGAAATATCATCGAGACAGATTCAAATGTTGTCAGACGCACTGTCAGTCGTTAATGCCGCCGCCTGATTGTCCAATCAGCGTGTGCTCTTAAGGTATGGGCGTCTGTCAGAAAAGGACATCATAGGAGACCGTTAAACGACGTCTCAGTCCTATAAAAGAGAACAGTGGATGCCCTAAATCTCTCTCGAACTGAATAACAAAAAAGTATCCCACCGAGCAATACAAAGCTGCAGAGAAGAATCAAGAATAACGAGAGGAGAACAAAAACGCTCATCTTGTGCTCTCAAAGTTGCAGTCAAGCTACATCGACTATTAAGAATCATTCAAGAATGGAAGCCAGTCAACATCAGGCAAAGCAAGAAAGCTTGAAGAAGATTTGTGCCATTCAGATCCAAAATCAGAAGCATCTTCTTCAAGAAAAGAAGCCAATCTCCATCTGGCAGAAAAGTTTATATTGTATATCTTTCTTTGTAAAGGCTTGCGGGCCAAATCTGTAAGATCCATTTTCACTTCTAAGCGTCAAGCTTGAAGGCTTGAGTTCTGTGAGGCTTGAGGGCTAGGGCAGAGTACTTGCGGGTCCAAATGTGTCGAGCTTGCAGGCTTGGGTGCAGTGAAGGGGCTTGCGGGCCTAGGATGCAAGGGCTTGCGGGCCGATCTTGCAGGCTCGGGTGCAGTGAAGGGGCTTGAGGCCCTAGGCTGTAAGGAACTGAGGGCCTGAGTGTCGAGCTTGCGGGCTCAGGTGCAGTGAAGGGGATTGCGGGCCTAGGCTGCAAGGGCTTGAGGGCGTGAGTGTTGATCTTGTGGGCTCGGGTGCAGTGAAGGGGCTTGCGGGCCTAGGCTGTAGGGACTTGCAGGTCCGAGTTGTAAGGCTTGCGAGCCGGAGACGTTGGCGGAGTTTTCCGAGCCTAGCACACTGCTAGGTAGGCGCAGAGGGAAAGATGGCTACTCAAGATACCCTGTCTTGAGGAACCTCTATAAGTCCTTGTGTGTTTTCTGTGTTGTGCTCTCTCAAACTCTAAATCATTAACCAGAAAATAAGAACACCTAAAGGGGACAAAACAATTTGAAAAACCTATTCACCCCCCTCTAGATGATAAGTCGACACCCCATAACTAACAATTTCTCTTTATGTTGATGATGTTGCACTCTATATTTGTTGAACTTCTTGATATATATTATGAAATGTTTTCATGCTTTATGAGTAGCCCTGTAAGTTGAGTCGAGCCGGCTCGTGAGCTCGATGAGCTGGCTCGAAAAAAGCTCGACTCGAGCTCGAACCAGTTGAGCTCGAGCTCGAGCTCGATTTCGAGCCGAGCTCGAGCTCGATTACTCTTGTTCATGAGCTCGCGAGCTGGCTCGCGGGCTTTTTTTTTGGGTATTTTTTTTAAATATATATAAATAAAAATAAAAATGGGTTCATGAGCAAAAAGCTCGCGAGCAGCTCGAGCTCGACTCGAGCTCGCGAGCTCGAAAGCTCGAGCTCGAGCTCAATATACTAGTCTCGAGCTCGAGCTCGAGCCAAGCAGGGTAAGCTCGACGAGCTCGAGCTCGAGCTCGAGCTCTAAATATTTAGCTCGAGCTCGAGCTCGAGTTTGGGATTTTTGCCAAGCTCAACTCGAGCTCGACTCGTTTACACCCCTATTTATGAGTGCTTGAGGTGTGCTTTTGTGGTGATTGTGGTGTGAGTGTTCGGTGTTGCCGCACTAGCGATTACTAGTGGCGTGCTTATTGATGAGGTTCTTGCGACCCTCATTTCGTCGGTGCATCTCACTCCATCTGCAAGCCTTCTCGTCCATCCGCGCAATGAAGCGGTGCTAATGGCCTTTGTAATCCATCTGCCTAGCCAAGAGGTACTAACGGCCCTCAAAACCTTCCGCAGTTACACTCACCTCATCCGCTTTCCTTATCATCCATCTGCCTTGTGAAACAATGCATAGCAGCCTGCATAGTTTCTATCCGCCCGGCGAAGCAGTGCATAGCGGCTTGCATAGTAGTAGTTTAGTTTCTTTTATTTTGTTTCCGCAACCCAAAACCAAATCTCCCGCATTCCATCCGCTTGAAAGGACTTCAATCTCAAGTCCTTCCTCAAAAGTAAACTCCACCTTACCGTGTTCCTTTGAGATTCGATACCCAGGGGTTCACTCCTCGTTTTATATTACTTGAACGACCGGTACACTGTCATTTCGTGTCGTAGTCTTGTTACCGCCTATAGTAGTGTGCTAGATTTGCGCATCAAGTTTTTGGCATCGTTGTCGCAGAACATAGTCGTCTGAGTTTCTGGAGAGGGAGAACCTGATAGGGAAATTCTTTCTTGTGTGTATAACTTTGTTTTTGTTCATTTCCTTTTATTCCTTCTTTTTACTTGTTTTAAAGTAGGCTGCCTTAGTAAATTATTGTTGGGTGTAGTATTTTGCACAATAGTGTTTTTTCTTTTGAATCTAGTTATCTTTACGCAATGTGGGCCGCATTTAATGTCTGTTATCGTTGGTGTGGAGATATTTCCCACGATAGTGATAAATGCCCTACTGGAGATGGTGGGCATAATTCTCGTGGCCCAGTGTATGGAGCACCGTTCTCCTACAGTCCTTCGTACCCCGTGCCCAAGTCTTATGGCCACTCGTCCTCGCCGCATTTACCATTTTTATATTCCTCTCCGGCCCCGCAAGGACCAAGGAGTAATATAAAACGGTGTTTTTTTTTGTCAAAGCATAGATCACGCCCTGAAGGACTGTGCTTGAGGTGTGCTTTCGTAGTGATTGTGCTGTGAGTGTTCGATGTTGCCGCACTAGCAATTGCTAGTGACGTGCTTATTGACGAGGTGCTTGCGACCCTCATTCCGCCGGTGCGTCTCACTCCATCCGCAAGCCTCTCAACCACCCGCGCAGCGAAGCGATGCTAACGGCCCGTGTAATCCATCTGCCTAGCCAAGAGGTGCTGACGACCCTCAAAACCTTCCGCAGTTACACTCACCTCATCCGCTTGCCTTCTCATCCATCCGCCATGCGAAGCAGTGCAAAGCAGCCTGCATAGTTTCCAACCTCCCGACGAAGCAGTGCATAACGGCCTGCATAGTAGTAGTTAGTTTCTTTTATTTTGTTTCCACAACCCAAAACCAGATCTCCCGCATTCCATCCGCTCGAAAGGACTTCAATCTCAAGTCCTTCCTCAAAAGTAAACTCCACCTTACTGTGTTCCTTTGAGATTCGATACTCGGGGATTCACTCCTCGTTTTATATTACTTGAACAACCGGTACACTGCCGTTTCGTATCACAGTCTTGCTATCACCTATAACGATGTGCTAGATTTGCGCATCACCGGCGATGGAGGTATCGGGCGCCGCTAGCGAGGGATTGGTTTTTCCCAGGGAGGATTTCGCGATGCATTTGCGGTTGGAAGAAAATGGGAGTCGTGGATGGGGTATTAAAGAAAATAGTTGATTTTAATAAACGGAGGTTTTGAAATAAGCGGAACCAAACCCATTTTTATTCAAAACACCAGTGCGTCCCAGCCGTGCAGCAGCCGAAAAGTCGAACCAAACGCCACCACAGTCATTAGACTTTATTGTGCTTATGAATTTTCTCCCTCTTGCTCTCCTACTTTCTTGCTCTTCTACTCTTGTATTCTCTCTTCTTTGCAGGTACCACAGAAAACCAATGGCCTCTAACAGTGATATCCTTGAAGCAATCAATTTGGCTTTGGAGACTTTGTTTTCCATGTTTTAATCGCTATACATGGATTTTTCAGAAGACTGCTATCGAAAACTATCTGAATAGCATCACAGGTTGAGGAATATCTCCGCTCAGACGAAAGAAATCGAGAAGGAACAACGATCGTCGGAGTTGCCCGCTGAGGTCTTTATATCCTTCTTCAATGATATAAAATTGGGGGAGAAGGGTGACAACAGGCCCCGAACTGATTCGGTTTATACTGTTATTGAGCATCAATACTCTTCTTATGTCTCTAAAGGAGATCCGACAATCATCTCTCAACTTCTTTTTGCACCAGCACCATCTTCTCCAAATAGATTCCCGCCTGCAATCCAAGGGTAGTCTTTAGTTCAGTGGGAGTCTAACCTCTTCTCAAATGATGATGATGATGATTGGACGAGTTTGAAGGAACCATTAGTATGGACTGAATCACCCATTACTGAGAACACAGAAATGAAACCTGCTTCTGAAGAATCAACAACCCAATCTCATGTTCTGCTTCCTCCTGCTTATGTTTTGCTTCCTCCTGCTCCTGTTCTGCCAGTTCCAGCACCTACTCCTAGAAAAGTTCAAAGGGAAAGAGGGACATTCAGAAGAAGGCCATATGATAGGCAAATACCTATCTGGGAAAGATTTTCTAAAGAAGAAAGAAAGCAGCATAGGAAAGACCAATCATACTATAAAATATATTAAAAGATTCAAATGCCTGAAAACCAGATAAAGTATATATTGATCTAGAGCTTGCCAAAATCTTCAATGAAATTAAAGAAAGAGATCAATATGAATATAATGCCTCTCAAAAGGAGATTGAGGAAAATATAAAGAAAATTATTGAAAGACTCAAGAAAAGAAAAATGCAGTTGAAGAAGAACAGATGAAAGAAGCCATCAAAATTCCAAGCACATTATTTAATCCTTCAAAATATGCTACCAAAACTCCTCAAGCAAAAGTTCTGAAATATAAAGGACAACTTCGCAAAAAGGGTCTTGTATTTGTGATCATAATGTGGCAGCTCAGCCAATTCACAAGAAAAGAAGGATTGTTTTCAAAATAGCTTCAACTCCGGGTACCACTCAATCAACCTTCATAGTGTCAGGGACTGAAATCCCAGAATCATATGAGTAGACTTAGATGAAATAAATGAACTGGCTGCTAAAATCATAAACCTTAGTTTCAAGGTAAATGATGTCTATTTTGATGTTTAAACTGATATAGAAAAACTATTCAAAGGTCGTGTTAAAATCCAAAAAAAATCCAGAGAAGGCAAAACCTACTAATTTTAAGTATGTGGAAACAAAGCTCAAAAAACTTTATGGGCCTTATCTACATTCATTACAAAGAGAAAAGTAGAATGCTTCTTTTGGGTAATTCAATGGACGTAATCTTCAATTCTATCTCAGTTTATGTTACTGTCTTTCTCAGCATATGCCTTTATGTGTATTCTTTTATTTTCAATATGTTGAAATCACTTAAGAGTCTGTAAAATTTGATAAGCAAAATATGGGAGATTGTTGAAAAAACACCCCTCATGATTTATCTTATAAATTCTGTAAAAGTGATTTCATTCTCTAAGATTTATTACTCATGTTGTATAGTGAGGGTAATTTGGTCTTTAGATATCCTAGGTTGTCATATCCACCTAGGTGTGTCAAAACCTAGCCAAAAGGAGGTCAAAAATTAGTTGTGTTAAACTTGCGTCGAATAGTAAACGACGCAACTTCGATTAAAAGTAGAAGCAACTTCAAATAGAAGTAGAAGTAACTCAGACTAGCAGACGATGCTTTATTTGATTGGTAGTCGACACAACGTCGATTGGATTTCAATGCAGAAGGCAGAAGTCGATGCATACATTTTTTTCAAGATGAAGTCGACGCAACATCGATTAATATTCGACGCAGAAGCCAGAAGTTGAAGTCCATGGAAGCGTCGATAAGGAATCGATGCAACGTCGATAGCAAAATTCATTTCAAATCTGTGAAGCAGATCTCAACGTAGCTTCTAATGGAATTCAAAGGTGTGTCGATATGAAGTCAGAAGATATTCGACGCAACGTCGAGTACAGTCAAAAAATTGGAAACTTTCTGGAATGGATTCTGATGAATATTCAAAATGTATATATGGAACATATTTGAATCCTAACGGGTCGCAACAGGATATAAAGAGAAAGAAAGATATTTGAGATCTAGAGGTGATGAAATTGGAAGTTCTATAAAAGGATATTGACGGGCTATCAACCGACGTAGATGGAAAGCCACAATTCTCATTCTATACCTTCCAATTGGAGAATCAATCAAAAGGGAAAGTGATCTGATTCTAAATTGACAGAAGAATATATATACAAAATTCAAAAAGGAAGATAGGGATGTTGTTGTTGTTCTTTGTCTCTAGACATTCTTCTTCTCCATTTTTTCTCTCTCAAAAACAGCAGAGCTTCTTCTTCCTCTCCTTCTGCTCTCTGAAAGAAGCCTATGTGATCAAATGTAGTGAAGCAAAATAATCCTTGACCCTCTTCTTATCAAGGATTCATCAGATCTAAAGAAGAGACCATCCACTCAGTGCTCAAAGAGGATCTTGTTCAGAAGAATCCTCTACCTCTTATAATTCTTCTGATTACTTCTATATATTCTTTATCTTTCAATTAAATTGTACAAGAGTTTTAAGACTCTTTCTTCAAAGGATTCAGAACTGATTCTAAGAGTCTCCTTATCAAAAGACTCAACATTTGGATAGTGGATTCCTACCAAAGGGGTAGAAGAGTGGAGTACCCATAGTTTTGGGGAACCACTATATGTTCATGTGTCTTCCGTGTTTGTGCAATTTTCTGTGATTGTCTCTTGATTATTTTTATTCTGTGATAGCTTTAATTCTTGGTGGAATCTTGGATGCTTAGGAATTATAATTAAATTTTCTATGCACATTTTATTCAAACTTTTTAAATCTCTATTCACCCCCATCCTCTAGAGAATTCTCAGGGGAGCAACTGCGCACTTTCAACTTTCATAAAGAAAATTTATTATATTGCACACAGGGGGTCTTATGGTTGCATATTCTCAGGATTGTGATTTACTAATATTTGTGATATAAACTTTTCTTAAGCGATTAAGTTCTCTGAGAATCTTGTTAATCAAGGTGTTTGCCTTTTTTGATCAAACTACCTATGATACCAATTGAAAGAGAAGGTAATCTCTTGAGAAGTATTCTAGAGGGGGAGAATAGAGTAATTAAAATCTTAGAGAATTTGTTTCACTATTTTTCACAGTTTTACGCACCACCCAGGTTATATCACAACCATAGAGTAAATAACAGAAATCTGAAGTAAATAAAAGAGCAAAAAAGGAAAGCACAAAGAAAAGACAATCAATACAGACGGCATAAGAATTTTATAGTTGTTACTCAATTAACCTGGGTACGTCTACTCTTCTGCTTGAATGCGGGATTCCACTATCTTAGTGTTAGAATTTTGATAATGATCCCTTAGAACCTGAAGTTGTTGATAAAGTCTCTCCAAACAAATTGTGTTTTTGATAGGTCACTCTAACCATGAGTTGTTGATAAGGTCTCTCCAAAACCAAGATTCTTTTCTAAGGGAGACATAATGAACCAGGAGTTATTTATTAAGTCTTTCCAAAACCAATTAAAATCTTTTAAAGAGAGATTCAAAAACTCTTTCAGTAGGTTGGATTTGAGTTTCCACAATATGTCCTTCAGTAGCAGATCTCTGAAGGAACTGATTCGCTGCAGCATGGTGTGGATTCAATATTCTTCTTATTGATGAATATTCTGGAGGAGGAAATTGAATCTTGATCTTCAGCAATGACTTTTGAGATAAGGGCTTCTTCATTTGAATCTTCTAATATAAATGAAGATTCTTCTTGATCAACTATTAGAGTTTTCGAGAGGAACACTCTTTCAAAATGTGTTTTGAGCACAGAGGGAGTTTATCTTCCTTTTCTTAATGACCGACCATTCTCTAGCCATACCTCTTTTTCCCTTTTTCTTTTTGATCAATAGTCCTTCTCTTTTATATAGCTTCATTTTAAATTCCTTCCAAAATTATGGAATTAATTTCTCTGGACAAATAATCCCATAGCCATTGATATCTTTCTAAAAATAGAAGAGTAATAGTAGTATTTCATCCATGATTTATGTCGTGATGAGTTCCAGGAAATGAAAGTGGAAGAGGAGACATCAAAATAGCTGGAGAAGTCGATGTCACTTTTGGGAATTCAATGCAGCTTTGGAGAATTTGATGTTGCTTTGAGAAGAGTGAAAGCCTAGGGTGTGGTCTAATCAACTAGAGGGGGGGTGAATAGGTGTTTTAAAATATTTTAGTCTTTTTGAGATTTAAGACTAATTTAGCATGAAAGAACACAAACAAAATACCTCATAAAAACACACAAAGATTCATAGTGGTTCCCCAGTGTGGGTACTCCTCTGTCCCCTTTTACCTATCTAGCAGTGTGCTAGACTCGGTCAACTCCTCTCTAAAAACTCAGATCTATCAGATCTTACAACTCAGGAACTCAGCAAGCCCCCTAACTCAGATTCCCTCCTGGAATCCTATCTGCTAGCAGCAACCCTACCTCAGAGTGCAAGTGCTCCTAAAACTTAGATTCCCAGCAAGGATCCTACAACTCAGATTTCCTCAGAAACCCTACAACTCATATTTCCTCAAAAATCCTACCTCAGGTCTTCACAAGACCCTACATCAGACTTTCAGCAAAGACCTACACTCAGGCCTTCTTACCAGCCCTACACTCAAGTTGTAGCACAACCCTACCTCAGATCTCAATGAGATCTTACAATAATAGTTTGCAAGAATGTTTACAATATATAGACTCTGAAAGATATTGCTTTGAGCAACTTGAGTCTTCTTAGGCCTTCCTGAACAGAAAGTCTTCTCTTTAGCAACAGCACTGGATCTTCAATAGATGAGCCTTCTGATCAGGATCAGTGCTGAGCTTTCTTGTCTGAAGAAATCTTTTTGCTCTCATGAATGAGAGCTTTCTTGTTGAAGCTCGGCTTCTTCTTCTTCTTCTCCTTTCTTTCTTTGAAAAGACTTGTTTTTTACTATTTTATTGCTTTGCAGCCGTCAAGCTCTTCAAAGAATACTAGGGCATACGATTTTTCAAGTTGTTAGTGTTTGCTAACCCTCTCTTATGCTTTTATAGCTCTGAGACATCAAACGGTCGAAACTTTAGAAAATTGATGCAGAACACTTTTCAGAAGTCATTATTTTGGCATCTTCCTATGTCATTTTCGTCAATTTAAAATCCCTCCTTCTGAGCTTGACAAGACGATATCGTCATGTGAAGATAGTTGACACGATGATAACCAACTTAGATGGCTTTACTTGAGCTTTCACAACGATATCCCCATTTGCTGACTGTTCTTGAGTTCTCACAACGATATCATCGTGTGAAGCATATTGTCACGACGATATATGCCTTAGCTAACTTTTCTTGAGTCCTCACAATGATATCATCGTGTGAAGCTTGTTGTCACGATGATATATGCCTTAACTGACTTTTCTTGAGTCCTCACAATGATATCGTCGTGTGAAGCTTGTTGTCACGATGATATATGCCTTAGCTGACTTTTCTTGAGTCCTCACAACGATATCATCGTGTATACCTTGTTGACACGATGATATATGTCTTAGCATACTTTCTTTGAGTTCTCACATCGATATCGTCGTGTGTACCTTATTGATACAGTGATATATGTATTAGCCTACTTTCTTTGAGTTCTCATAACTATATCGTCGCGTGTACCTTGTTGACACGACGATACCGTCGTGTTCTTTTTATTGTCACATCGATTTTTGACTAACTTCTTCTACTGCCTTCTGTGAGTGATCAAAACGATATCGTCGTGTGATAGTAATATGCATGATGATATTTAACTTAGACATTTGTGCTTGTTCTCCAAACATTACATTCAAGATATATTATGTCCCCACATGCTCATGTCACATCAAATAGATTTCAAATACAAAATGTACTTATTATTGACCTAGGGACTTCTCCAAATCTGGAACATTGTGGGCAATGTTCCCAACAAAAAGGAGGTTGATGTAGCTCTGAGTTTTAAAGCACTTAGATTTTTCTCTAACGTTACGTCGGTTACTCTTGCCGTTGTGTTGAATACCTTTCAATGCTACTCTGAAAAATGCCTTTATCTGTGCATGATGTTGAATATGTGTTGTTCCAATTCATTCTTAGGATACATTCCGACATATTAGATACTAAGTCCTTATGACTCAAATTATCCCTCTATACAACATGGGTAATATCCTAATTAATCACTCTTCAAACTGTATATTAAATCAAGATGTGGGTTTTCTCAACATTGCTCAATATAGTCTTATCAATTTTCTTATATGGTCTTGTCATTATCAAATAGATGGAGATTGTAGGAAAAATTCATGTTGATTTTATTGTATAAAACCATCAAAAGGCAAGGTATATAAGAAGAAAGAGGTCAGAAAAAGTCAGATAAAAGAAATTGGAAAGTCGAATGAATTCGTACAAAAGCAGTAGATGATCATTTACTAGGCATATATTCGCCGATCTCGGGCTCACTTGCTGACCAAGCAAGCAATTACTGATCAGATTTCTGATGCCGACTACGCGTTCATCGACCGGGGACTAGAACATTAAATGAGTTTAAGTCCAGTTTCTAAAGACATTTGCGAACATAGTTGATACTTCTGAAATTGTATCTGGAAATATAATCTGATAAGGAAATATACCTATCATATTATAGTATATAATATTTAAAAGTTAAAAAACAAGTTTCGTATTTTCTACGGGTCTGTTGATTACATATACTCACTGACTTACTATTATTTTATCTAGGATTATTGTTTGAAAATTTAATAAATTAAGAAAAATAAAAATATAAAGATGAGAGAAATAAGAGAAAATTTTGCACTTGATCTAGAATTACGATAAAATATGCAACTGAATTATAAGCATCTTAATAGATAATCTTGACCGTGGAAGTTCCTAAATTATGATAGCACCGCGCTAGAGGAATACTCTCACATAACCTTAGGTTGATCGATTATGATCTCTCGACCAGTCGAAACCCCTAAGCTTGTTTTACCAGATGAACCTCACTATTGGATTTCACTACAATCTGAAAGATTTATGTCTTCCTCTCTTGAGGGGTTCTTGCAACTCTTTTTACCAATGAGCGATCTACTCATATTCCTTGATTGCTAGATCAACTAGAATACGAATCAAAGTTGACTATCATGTACTAGAAACATTAAATCAACATCATAAAAATCAAAGGTAAATCCTAGATTTCTTCTTAAAAGCTTTTGAAAACAAAATGAGAAATTTATTATTAATTCATTTATCGTTCATCATGATTAAATACTATGGAATTCACCTACTCTTCATGATGAAAGATCAGTACAAGAAAATATAAGAAAACTTAATCAAGGAAAACTTACAAAATTCCAAATCAAACTTTACATGAAGAGCCTTCTCTTTTTCTCTCTTGCAATGAAGAAAAATGCAAATACAGTAAATAAAAATGCAGAAAGCTAAAGTAAAAAAAAAAACTTGATCCTTAAACTTCTGGAATTTTCTGGATTTTATAGCTGAAAATTTTAGGTTGCACGCCTTGACCAAGTTTTGTGACAGGAGAAAATCGCCAAAATAAAAGCCCAAGAAGCATTCTGGAAAAACCGCCAAATTTGTCATTAAAGGGAATTACACGTCCTCAATCACATCCTGACCAAGGGCATGTACATGTTGAACGACAAAGTTACATGCCACGGCTTGAATGGAGCATGAATGAGCTGAAACTGTAGAGGTTACACCCTGACCGAGGGCATGTAAAATTAAACTGAGCTGATATGGCGTGACGGCGCACTAGATTAATTGGGGGCGTGAACTTAGGTGACATGCCCTGACACGCTCAAGGCGTGTAATCGACTTTTCTTCAACTTTGGCCTCCAAGGCGTAGCAGCAGAGGTTACACGCCTTGGGTCAGGGCATGACCCAGGGCCTGTAATACTAAAATTTACCAGAATGCTTCAGATTGCCTCCAAACAATGTCCATGACTTCCAAATATTATTTGCAGCCCAATTAATCCTGAAATTACATAAAGATGCATATATATATAATAAATGTTAAATTATATTAAATCTACTTTAAGAACTTATAAAATATAATGAAAATAAACAGAATATATGCACTATCATTAGTTCTTTATCTATCTGTTGGAAAACCTGTATTTGTGAATCACTGACAAAAATATCATCTTGTACAAGTGCTCCCATATCAAACAGATATCACCGTCTGCTGATAGTAGTGCACTGATTGAGTCATCCCTTCATCAGCGCTCGCCAAAAGGAAGTTCACTCTTTACAGAATTATGACATAAGTTCACTGATCGTTAACCAAAGCTCAATGATCACCGACTGACCCAGACCTCCATATTCATTGATTATTGTCCGCAAGTGAATACTTTTAAATTCAAATAGAGCCATTGCAGACACATTAAAACAAGTGCAACCTTTTATGCTGCCCACTATTTTGGGGACTTTAACAGAAATTAACGAGACGTTGAAAAGGATCTTTACGATAGAGACTAAACAACTTTTTGATGTTATCTAGCTTAGTTTACCAGAGCAGAATCAATGGATCTTCTATCTATAACTTCTTTTGATGTAAACTAAGTCTCTTTCTTTTGAGACTTAGATAGATACATCATCTTCTCTCTTGGTGATAATTCACCCATGCTAGAACATTAAAAGTGTGGAATGATAACATAGAATTACCCTAGATTGGATGAATAGAGATTTAAAATATTTTAACACAATCAATCACATCACATACCACAGATTATATAAATAACAACAAAGATTATGCAGTAATTAAATACTAAGTTATTGAGCAATCATCCAGATAACACAAATGTTTTATAGAGGTACCCCAAAATTTGGTATCTTTCTTTCTTCTACCACCTTGTAGGGAATCACTAAGCAATACTTATTCTTTTGATAAGAACGCTCTTAGAACCATTGAATCCTTTAAAGATAGATTTTTAAAACTCTATCTCTTAATCCTTTAAAGTGGGATTCTTAAACTCTATCACTGAATCCTTTAAAGAAGGATTCATAAAACTATATCACTGAATCCTTTAAATAAGGATTCTTAAAACTATATCTCTAAATCCTTTAAAGTGGGATTCTTAAACTCTATCACTAAATCCTTTAAAGGACTCATAAAACTATATCATTGAATCCTTTAAAGTGGCATTCATAAAACTCAATCACAGAATATTTTGAAGGGGCATTCTTAGAACCCTTCTACTGAATGGATGGAAGTACCAAACTTTTTCACAATGAGATTATTTCTTTGACAAGCTCTGAAAGAATCTTTGAATTTGATAATCTGTGTGGATATTAATATGTATTTGATCAGCTGCTCTTGAGGAGAGGAAGACAGAACATCAGTCAACGATCTTCTTTTCTGTTCTTGGGTCTTGAAGCAAAACAACCTTTTTCAGAATGGGAGAGAGAAGAGAAAGAAGAATGAGACTTAGAGACAAGATTAGTCTTTCTTTGATCGTGAGGGAGAAGAGAAGATGACACGATCTTTCAATTTCAATTCCTTGAATCAATCGAATGACCTTTCTTTGTTTGAATCTTCAGTATATAGGAGACCATTTGATTCAATACTTTCATTTTCATCTATGATTCATTATAATCTCTTTCTTTAAACGGAGCGACAATTGTTGGATTTTAAGTAGATTTGATGGTTCTGATCAAAGCAAATAGCGGTATTAACACGTTGTATAGTGCATCTGATCAATTCTAACAATAATCATTATCCAAAATTCTGGATGACCCAGCTTTGATCTTACAATGGAATAAATTATGGTTGTAAGCCATCGTCAGCACGATCACTGCGGGGCTCTGTCACCGCCTCTGGAGAGCTATCACCGCCAACCACCACCCTAGTGACTCATTGGATGGAGGCAAGTCAAAGGATGGTGGTCTAGTGACCTGTCACGACCGGTGGTGGACTAAAAACTACAAACCATAAGAATATGATTATCATTATCATTATCATTGTTTTTCATATCTGGCAATAGGGAATTAATCAAGGGTTGCTAAGGAGGTCTTGGTGGCCCTCCTCACCCATTATGATGCCTCAACTACCAATAATGTAGGTGGTTGACTGCCATATTCATGCGAGTGGTCTGAGAGTCACCTCGTCGGAGCCAACTCTCTGGTATCCTGAGAAGCCATATGGTAGTCTACAAATGAGTTTAAAAGAGAAGGAATTTGATGGCAGACATTGTAATTGCATGGAGTCGTGCGGATCATAGGTGGGTGGCCATAACCCTCAGAGAGGGCGAGATCATTGTTGATGTTCGCCACTTTGGTTCAGGTCAACTCTCATTTTGTTTGAGGTTACTCTAATGTTGTGGTGCCATTAACAAGAGATCGGGTGCTCCTTTTATAGGCGAAAGGATTTGACTTCCCAACCTAGCCTTGGTAGTGCTTTGTATACGGTCGTTTACTCCACCTACTTCGTCATTGTCATGGGATGGTAACAGTGTTAGTGGAGGAGCATATCTTCTTCAGGCATGGGCATGAAGCGCGGGGTTGGTTTAATGGCGTGGTTCATCATTTAGCCTAATTTAGTATAAACTGGAGAATGTTGATACCTATGGTCAAACAACGTGCTAAGGTGGCGGTGGGGTCCTATCATGGACTCATGTGTGTAACATCCTCACACCCTACCACCCGCAGCGTGTTAATTGGGCTCCGTGCATAGTGTGAGTCCCAATTAACACACATGTCATCAGATTGGTCAGGATAGCTTGATCAAGGCAACCAGAGCCGCACTGGACATAACTTAGCTCAGCTGAGTATGACGAGCGTTACACATTTCCTTAGTGGACCGCAACATACTTGAAATACCCGAAATAGTCATTTCACCCTTCATGGGTACCCTCGACCCAACAATGAGCCAAATGGGTCCCATAATGACCCTTGAAACAAGTCATGACCTATTATTGTATTAAAATTAATTTAAGTAATATTAGTTAAGCTCGAAGACTAAGACAGAAAAGTCATTGATGTCAAACAAGATCTCGTATTATACAATAACCATCAAATTAATCTCCTAAACCCAAAATCAATATATAATGTCAGAATGTTTAATTTTAACACAATTACTCCGAGCTAATAGAGGAGAAGAATTACTGCTCATTAATGTACCAATAATACAAATTAATCAAATAAAAAATATCAAATGATGGAATTTGAACTTCCATGGACCCCAATTACCCATAAATATTTATTAAGATATTTTGGATGATTTAATTAAATAAAAACTATTTATTTAATTAAATAAATTAATTAAATTGCAAAAAATTAAAAAAAAATCATAGAAAAATAGGATTATTCCTCGAAAAATTATGAAACCTTTTCCATAACACCCTTAAACTTTAGGGACCAAAATAATAGTCATTTAGAAGCATTAATATTCAAATATATGCGCTTGGGTTCTACCATATGCTTAAAGCCACTACAAAAAATGCATTTTTAGTAAGGACAACATTCGTTACAAAAGCTCATTAAAATCGTCACAAAAGATATATTTAATGTAACGGACGTCATTTAAAGCTCGACGCAAATACTTCTGATAACAAACGTATGTTTGTCATTACAAATAACTTACATGTAACAAATATTACTTCCTTACAATAAGATGGATTATAGTAAAGACAAATTCATTCAATTGCTAAAAAGAAATTGATTTATATATATCAAATTTATTGATATTAATTGATTTAGTTACAATTATTAAATATTCTCACTAAAAATAAATTCATTTATATATTTAATTTTTTTAATTCCTATGTTTTATTATACAAATGATTTTATTATAAATATTAATTATTATTTTTAAATATATATTAATAATTAATATATAATATTTGATATTAATTAATATCATTTTATTTTCATAATTTATAACAAGAACAATTATTAAAAAAATACATTTTATCTAACCACTGTACATGATATTGGTACCAAAACAAAGCTATAGTTTCGTCACAGAATGTCAAGCCAACTGTGATCAAATCATCAACAAAGATGACGGGCTTAAATTTATCACGAGTACATACAAACAGGTTCTATGAAGTTTTAGAAGAATAATCTAAAGAAAACTGAAAACATCAATGCAATTTATAACCCACTTTGAAAGATATATATTGCATCTAAAAGCCTACTGAGAAATAAATTAACATTTCGTAACTAAAAAGGGCAAAAAAGCTTCCTGAAGCCATCATAGAGACAGATCAAGGGAGAAGTGGAAATGGTCATCTAGCAAGGGGGTGTCTGATCACGCCGCGGCCTTCATCGAGAATGAAGTTTTTATTTCTGAAATCTGGGCTGGAGAAGTTCTTCCTGCTTCACTTCAATATGAGGCAGGCCCATCGTCGACCCTCCCGACATGAGCTCCACAAAATGCATTGCATTGATCACGAGCGTGTTGTCACGGCTTAACCTCTACGGGGTTAACCTTTGGAATTTTCTAGAGAAATCTAGGAGCATTTTGTACATAATATTCTAGAGAATGGTAGAAACACTCTAGAATGATCTCATGTGAACATTCTAGAGAACTCGGGAAAGTTGTAAATACACGAGGGTTGTAGAATGATCTAGAAATGTAGGTATTCTAGATCCTTCCATCTTTTGGAGGGAAATTCTTTTGGGGCCTATAAAAGGGGAAGACCCCCCCTCATTTGAAAATCACCAAGTTACAAGCAACCAAGCAATACAAGTTCTTTGCTCTCTCAATCTCTCTTGCTCTCTCTTACAAAGTGCTCTCTTACTCATCTTGCCACCACGATCGTTGGAGAAGGCTGACTTAGCTAGTTGCGAAGGGACGCACAAAAGAGCTAAGGTCGCACGCGACGTTGTCAAGGGGACAAGTCTGTGACAGTTGGTATCAAAGCGAGGTTGACTCAGGTTGACTCTAGTGCGTGGTTCGTGAATATCAAGAGTAGATGGCTTTGGAAGGGAACAACAACTCTAGCATTGTTGATGAGCGCGGCAGGGCGGCCGAGGAGAAAAGAGATAGAAGGAATAAGAGGGACCAGAGCAAGGGTCGCGATGGTTCCATCTCGGAGCAAAATATGGTTGATCCAGCTGAATTTGAAGCTCTACGGGAGGCGCATCTTACCCTTCAACGGAAAGTGGATCAAATATGTAAGTACTTTGACACTTTCCATGTTGAACAAGAGAAGTTGCAGGTGGATATTGACCTTCTCAAGGAGCAAACTATGGGCAAGTCGGAAGGCGCTTTTGATTCCATCATAAGCGACTTGGAAGAGCGCCTCACAAGTCTTGAAAATGAAGTTGATGACTTGCGTAGGCGAGGTGCTACAAATGGAGGAAATGGTGGGAATGGTGCAGCCATGGTAAATACAAAGCTTGATGTGCCCAAACCCAAGAAGTTTGCGGGAAAGCGAGATGTGTTGGAGGTGGAGAACTTCCTTTGGCACATGGAGAAATACTTGGAAGGATATGACATCACAAACGAGGCACTAAAGGTACACCATGCTGGTTATTACTTGGAGGACCTTGCTTCCTTGTGGTGGAGGAAAATCCAAACAGATATTGCAAAGGGACTCTACCGGATCGATACTTGGGAGGACTTCAAGCAGGAGTTAAGAAGGAACTTCATCCCCGAGAATGTGAAGGATGAAAACTTGCGGAAGCTCAGGGAGTTGAGGCAAAAGGGAAGTATCGGAGACTGTCAAGCAGTTCACCACTCTCTCACTTCAGGTATTCGATGTCCCCGAACATATCCTTCTCTTCAACTTCATCGATGGGCTGCAAAATTGGGTGAAACAAGAGGTCAAGAGGAAGGACCCAAGAACCACCAGGGATGCTATTGCCATCGCCGAGTCTCTTATTGAGTTCCAGCGCCAACCAAATCCTATCAAGGAGAAGAAGGACAAGGTGGGCTATGGAAAAGGTGGGGGAGACCGGCGAGACAACAAGGCGGCGCACTTAAAAGGAGGGTCAAAGTCATTGCCCGATCAAAGGAAGGAGTTCGAGGAGAGGAAGAAGAACTTCACACCCAGCGGCGGATGTTATGTGTGCAAGGGGCCACATCCGATGAGCAACTGCCCAAAGTTGGGATCATTATCGGCTATGGTGGAGAGTCAAAATGTCACCCCATCGGAGGAAGGTACTTCTCAAATGAGTTCATTACAATTGTTGAATGCTTTGAACGTGCAGCCAACAAAAGCCGCATCAAGCAAGGGGCTGATGTATGTGGAAACAGTCATCAAGGGGAAGGCTACAAAAGCCTTGATTGACACAGGGGCTTCACACAACTTCATGATCGAAGGAGAAGCCAAGAGGTTGGGCTTGCAGGTTGTGAAGGGCAGAGGTTGGATCAAGACCGTGAACGGTCAAGCGAGGCCACTAGAAGGAGTCACACGCCATGTAGAGCTATGCATGGGCACCTGGAAGGGTCGGGTGGACTTCTCAATCGCACCCATGGATGACTTCAAGGTCGTTCTTGGAATGGACTTCTTGGAGAAGATGCAAGCCATCGTCATGCTAGCACATCGCTCAGTTTGCATCTTGGAGGAAGGAAATGCTTGCATGGTTCCCACGGTGCAAGGGCCAGCAAAGGAGGGGCCGAAACAGCTACCAGCCATGCAGTTGGAAAAAGGGTTCAAGAAGGGTGAACCTACGTACATGGCCACCCTAAAGGAGGAAGACAGTGACACGATGGAGGAGGTGCCTCCTATCATTGCAGACGTGTTGGCAAGAAATGAAGACATCATGTCCGCAGAGTTGTCATTGAAGCTACCACCTCGGCGGGAGGTGGATCACAAAATTGAGTTGGAGCCAGGGACGAAGCCCCCAGCTAAAGCACCATACCAGATGGCTCCCCCTGAACTAGAGGAGTTGAGGAAGCAACTCCAAGTTTTACTGGAATCAGGAATGATCAGGTCGTCTAAGGTGCCATTTGGTGCCCCGGTGCTACTTCAAAAGAAGAAAGACGGATCATTGCGGTTGTGCACAGACTACCGGGCACTAAACAAGGTGACGGTAAAGAACAAGTATCCAATTCCTCTCATTGCTGATCTTTTCGACATGCTTGGAAGTGCAAGGATCTACTCCAAGATGGATTTGCAAAAAGGATATCATCAAGTGCGGATTGCGGAAGGAGATGAGCCGAAGACCACATGTGTCACGAGGTATGGAGCATTCGAATGGTTAGTGATGCCTTTTGGCTTAACTAACGCACCAGATACTTTCTGCACGTTGATGAACCAAATATTCCGCCCCTACTTGGACAAGTTTGTGGTGGTATACTTGGATGATATTGTGGTATATAGCAACACCATCGAGGAGCATGTGGAGCATCTTAGTCGAGTCTTCCAAGTGTTGCGGGAGAATGAGATGTACGTGAAGAAGTCCAAATGCTCATTTGGACAAGAGGAGATACACTTTCTTGGTCATGTCATCGGGCATGGGAGCTTGCGAATGGACATGGCAAAGATCAAGGCAATTGATGAATGGGAGCCGCCAACGAAGGTACCAGACTTACGATCATTTTTGGGCTTGGTGAACTACTATCGCAGGTTCATCAAGGATTACTTAAGGAGGGCAGTGCCGTTGACGGACCTGTTGAAGAAGAGCAAGGCTTGGCTTTGGGCGGAGGAATGCCAAAGCGCTTTTGAAGACTTGAAGGCAGCGGTTTGTACGGAACCGGTGCTTGCTTCGCCGGACTTTAGCAAAAGGTTTGAGTTGCATACGGATGCATCGGACTTTGCAATTGGAGGAGTGCTAATGCAAGATGGTCACCCCTTAGCTTTTGAAAGTCGGAAACTCAATGAGGCGGAACGGAGATACACCGTTCAAGAGAAAGAGATGACGGTCATCATCCATTGCTTACAAGTGTGGAGGCATTATCTATTTGGGGCGCAGTTCACCATCAAGACGGATAATGTGGCATCCACTTACTTCCAGACACAAAAGAAGCTGACCGCTAAACAAACAAGATGGCAAGATTTCTTGGCGGAGTTCGACTTTGTGTTGGAGCATAAGGCGGGGAAAACCAACGTGGTGGCTGACGCACTAAGCCGCAAAGCTGAGCTAGCTGCAATGTCCATGACTAATGGGGAGTTGTTGGACAATATCAGGCAAGGGTTGAAGGAGGATCCTCTTGCCATGCAACTCATAGAGTTGGCCAAGGAGGGCCAAGCTAGAAGATTTTGGGTAGAGAACAAGCTACTCTACACCAAAGGGAGGCGATTGTACATCCCAAAGTGGGAAAACCTGCGGAGGGATCTCATCAAGGAGTGCCATGACACCAAGTGGGCTGGACATCAGGGACAGAAACGCACTTTAGCGTTGATGGAGGAGTCATACTTCTGGCCACGGATGAGGGATGAAGTGGAGTTATATGTGAAGACTTGTCTTGTTTGCCAACAAGACAAGGTGGACAACAAGCAACCCGCGGGATTATTGGAGCCATTGCCTATAGCGGAGCACCCATGGGAGTCGGACACGCTTGACTTCATCAACGCGTTGCCAAAATCAGACGGGTTCAGATCGATCTTGGTGGTAGTCGATCGTTTCTCCAAGTATGGCACATTCATCCTCAGCATAAGGGTCACTACTACGGAGGAGACGACACGCCTATTCTTCAAGAATGTGGTGAAGTATTGGGGGTTGCCAAAGACTATCATTAGCGATCGAGACCCCTGATTTACAGGAAAGCTGTGGACGGAGTTATTCAAGTTGTTCGGGTCAGAATTGAACTTCTCCACCAGCTTCCACCCTCAAACCGATGGGCAGACAGAGAGGGTGAATTCTTTGTTGGAATTTTATCTACGGCACTTCGTGAGCGCCAATCAGCGGGACTGGGCCAAGTTGATGGATGTGGCTCAATTTTCGTACAACTTGCAGCGGAGCGAGGCGACCGGGAGGAGTCCGTTCGAGCTTGCCACGGGGAGTCAACCACTCACTCCGCATACATTGGCGACCACGGAGGATGACGGAAGAAGCCCAGGAGCTTGGAAATGGACAAGTCTTCGGAAGAGCAAGCCGACGTAGCCAGAGCATGCTTAGAGAAAGCACGCAAACGGATGAAGAAATGGCCGGATTCAAAGCGAAGGATGGTGGAATACACGGTTGGGGATAAGGTGTTGGTGAAACTTCTCCCTCAACAGTTCAAGGCTTTGCGCAGCTTGCACAAGGGCTTGGTTCGAAGATACGAAGGCCCATTTCCGGTGATTGCAAGGGTGGGTAAGGTATCTTATCGCCTTGACCTACCCGACTCTTTGAAGATTCATCCGGTCTTTCATGTCAGCATGTTGAAGCCATATCATGAAGACAATGAAGACCTTCAAAGAAGGACATCGCATAGAGCACCACCAGTGATGACCAAGTCTTTTGATCAAGAGGTGGATGAGGTGTTCACCAGGAGGACAGTGCGGAGAAGAGGTGTGCAACCTAGCACACAATATCTGATTAAGTGGAAAGGAAGGCCAGCGTATGAAGCTACATGGGAGACACTTGAGGATCTCTGGCAGTTCAAGGACATCATCCAGCAGTACGAGGCGACGAGGGCGCCGCCAGGCTAGGTGGGGGAGGATGTCACGGCTTAACCTCTACGGGGTTAACCTTTGGATATTTCTAGAGAAATCTAGGAGCATTTTGTACATAGTATTCTAGAGAATGGTAGAAACACTCTAGAATGATCTCATGGGAATATTCTAGAGAACTCGGGAAAGTTGTAAATATATGAGGGTTGTAGAATGATCTAGAAATATAGGTATTCTAGATCCTTCCATCTTTTGGAGTGAAATTCTTTTGGGGCCTATAAAAGGGGAAGGCCCCCCTCATTTGAAAATCACCAAGTTAAAAGCAACCAAGCAATACAAGTTCTTTGCTCTCTCAATCTCTCTTGCTCTCTCTTACAAAGTGCTCTCTTACTCATCTTGCCACCACGATCGTTGGAGAAGGCTGACTTAGCTAGTTGTGAAGGGACGCACAAAGGAGCTAAGGCCGCACGCGACGTTGTCAAGGGGACAAGTCCGTGACAGTGTGCAGAAGGTACAACGGGAGTTCGTTGTAATCCTTCTTATACAAGATTCTTCTTACTTGAGTTTCTAGACCCAAGCTTCTGTGCCTTTTGTTGCACAAATCAAATCAACCTGCAATAAATCATTTCTTTACAAATTTCAATTACATTTCATTCACATATGCAAAATTGTCATAATGTAAAGGTAAAGAGAAGATAACTTATAAAAGCTACCTCTTCGAGTATCTCGCACACAACTCGCTTGCTCTAGTCCAACGGTTGAACCCTTCAAAAAGCAGTGAGCTGTGTAGACTCCAGCAGCAAGCATTGAAGGGCAATATTTGAGCATTCCATACTCAACGAGGCACATCTCAACGATGTTAGATGATAGGAGCTCAAGCTAGTTCAAATTCAAATAACATACTGTATGAAAATTAGAATCATCACATCAAATAAAAAAATATACCTTCCTATCAGACACATCAGCCTTTAGAAATCTCTTCAAGAACACATTAGGAGTTGGCACATACATTTTGAATTCCAGAGTGTCTGCCATCAAATTTCCTACATGCATGATTGGGACCAAATTATGTAATAGGGACATGAACAATAAGCACATAAATTAGAATTTTGACTAACGATGAATCCTTCTCTTTTCAACTTTATATATTGGTACCATCATTCAAATTAAAGCATGTTGGTTAAAGTGCAGGAGTATCTTTCATATACGTACAGTATTGTTGCGGGTCGCTTGAGTGCTTTGGTAGACCGGTTGAATTGAACCACCTTTGTTCGGAAGCGAACCGAGAGCGCAAACAGTCAATTAGAGATTCGTTGAGTACACTGAGACTTTTTAACGTGGAAAACCCGGAAAGGGTAAAAAACCACGCGGTGGGAGCTGTGCCGACCAAACTTCACTATCTTCTGAGGGGTTACAGTCAGGTGTTTAGAATTCGAGCGCGACAGGCCTCCGCTCGTTACAATGAGAGAGAGAGAGAGAGAGAGAGAGAGAGAGAGAGAGAGAGTTCCGAAGGTGACAGGCCACCTCTCGGAAAACTAAGTCTTTTTCCTTCTGAGAATGGTGGAGAACAAAAGTGAGAATGTTGAGTCGCCTTTCGGGAGAACGAAAGTGAGAATGCTGAGTCGCCTTTCGAGAGAAAGGAAATCTTCAAGTCCACGAAGGAGATCTCCAAGCGACGAAGGAGAATTCCGTGGAAATCTTCAAAGGGGATCTCCCGGGTGCAGAAGGCAAGGTCCCCCCAAATGAAGGTTCTGGGCTCCTTTTATAGCTTTGGCCGGGGTAGCCCGGTAATTTCGCCGTTGTAACCACAGTAACTACCTGGCGGACGAATCACGTTTTCCGGTTCGGAGCACATGGATCGTCATTTTTCGTAAATGACTGTCTCGCCCCTCAGGCAGTTCCGACAGTTCGGGCAGCTTTGTTGAAGCATAAAAAGGCGACAAACTGTTCCTGCAATCTGAGAAATTAGAAAGACAAAAAGTGAGCGCGCCCGAAATGTAGGAATATTTTGAGCGCGCAACGAATACGGAAGCGTTCTGAGCGCGCAACGAACACGGAAGCGTTCTCAGGCGCAAGGAACACGAAAGCGTTCTGAGAGCGCGGCGAACGCGAAGGCGTCCTGAGCGCGCGGCGAACGCGTAGGCGTCCTGAGCGCGCGGCGAACGCGAAGGCGTTCTGACCGCGCGGCGAATGCAAAGGAGTTCTGAGCGCGCGGCGAACGCGAAGGCGTTCTGAGCGCGCGGCGAACGCAAAGACGTTCTGAGCGCGCGGTGAACGAGGAGGTGTTCTGAGCGCACGGTGAACGCGGAGGCGTTCTGAGCGCGCGGTGAATGCAGAGGCGCTCTAGGAAGAATCCGGAACCCGAAGAGCGTGCGGCGAGTCAGAAGAGGGGGATTTGCCCTAACCCCACTACGGGGGAGAGTGGCTTGGTCGGGGGCACGGCGTAGCCGCACCCGAGGGGGGTGCGGCTCGGCTTGGCCGCACCCAAGGGGGTGCGGCCGGGCTGCACCCCAAGGGGGTGCGGGTTGGCAGCACCCCATACGGGGTGCGGTTTGGCCGTACTCCTTACTATAGGGGTGCGGCTATTCGCACCCCACTAGTGGGGTGGGGGCTAATCGCACCCCAGTAGTGGGGTTCGACTATGGCGGCGCGCGGCGCGTTCCGTGCGTGCTCTCGCACTGGCGATTGGTGGCTGAAATGGCGGGTTCGGTTTCTCCAACTCAAGCGATCATGCGTTGACCGTTGACCCCACCTCTCTTTTGTGGAGTTTTCTCTAGACGCACCCCAAGGCCTTTATGGATGTATAACATAAGCCCCACAAACCTTCGGAGTCCGAATTTCTGCGCGGAGGAGTTCGGATGTTTTGATTTTTCTGTGGCGGCAATTTGCATCATCGTCATCTTTGTGCGACGTGCCGGAAGTCGATGACGCGCTATTTCCACACCGCTAATTAGCGGGCACAAAATGCGGTACGACGGCAGTGCACCGGTCATTGTCAAGCAATAAAAGTAGGGAGTAGCTCCCCAAATATCGTTCTCAAAGGACCGCAAGTTAGGTAGTACGATTTGCCTGTTAGGAGATTAATTATGAGGGTTTCTAAGTTAAACAAACACAGGGAGATTTTGATTGGTTTTATAGAACAAGAATGAGAAAACTAAACAAACTATGCGGGTCGCAATCACCACGTCGCTTGGTGGATGGATTTAGTGCAGGCCGCGATGCCGTGCTTCGCTTAGCGGAGGGCCGGTGAGCAAATGGATGAGGTGAGTGCAAATGCGAGAGTTGAGGGTCGAAGGCACCTCTTCGCTATCGCTTCCAGCTTTTGCTAGAGCGAGTGCTAGAACGTGTGTGTGTAAGTGGAGCGGGGGAGGAGCGCATCACAACACAGCATCAAGTAAAGAACAAGATCATAAACAAACTCCCATTCATAGACAAATAGAGGTTCACTTAGTTCATTACAACAATAAAGAGTACATATCAAAAAAGAAGAAGGGGTAGAAGGAACCACGAGATGAGAAGCCTCGCCGTGGATCTTGGTCAGAATGGGGGATCGTCACGCCTCCTCCGAGCTCAGTCCTTGGTTGCTTCCGGGGCTTAGAGGCTGTCACTACCTCCAACTGTTGCCCATCTTCTTCTCAGAGCTGGGTCACTTCTGCTTCGCCCAATGGAGATGTCCTCCTCATGGAATGCTGTCTGTAGATGGCGGAGAATGCTTCCGGGATCCTAGATGGACCTTAGGATCAATGGATGAAGCCTTCCCAAAGGGGGGAATGGATGGGAGGAACTTGGAGAGGTGAAACCGCGGACTGGCGCGGAGAAATCGCGCCGCAAAATAGTGCTCGAATACCTAATTTTGCGGAGCAGCGGTTTAAATACGGAGCAGAATAAACACTGCGCACGGTCAGTGGCGCAAGACCAATGGTCGTGCGCGAAGGAATGCCTGTGATCGTGCGCAGTCAACCTGTAGCAAAGATAAAGATGGGAATTAACGCACGGTCAGGGGCGCACGACCAGTGGTCGTGCGCGAAGGAATCCTCTGATCGTGTGTCGTCGCTCTGTCTGGGAAGGGAATTAACGCACGACCACTGGTCGTGCGTCTGATCGTGCACGAAGGAATGCGCACGATCAGAGGCTTTCTAGGACAAAAATTGCCCCGCACCATCCCGAACGTTCACGCGATCCCAGGACCTGCAGGAAAAATACATATGACCCCGATCCGTGCACACCACCGGATCCATAACACAGGCATACAGTAATATATAAGAAAAACATGCCACAAAGGGGGAAGGATTGCACAAAAGGCGCAGATACGCCGTGATATCAATATAAGCATATATGAACAGCAATTGAAGTGCAATGACACTAAAACAAACTCAGATGAGGCCGGAAATCACTGTATAAACCAGACTCATCACACCCCCAGACTTACCTGTTTGCGCGACCCGAGCAAACAAATCCGGCGGAGCGAGAAAAGACATAGCTGGGTTAGAAATTGCAAGGACGGAGTAATATGCGAAGTCTCATACACATGTGCATAGAAATCTAGTAAAAAGAATTTTTAGTTATGCAAAATAGTTTACATAATTCTAACAACGTAACTATATATTATTTCTACTCAAAAGTTGAATCATAGGGAATCACTCGGTCATGCGTAGGAAGAAAGTAGAAAGGTTGCTGAGGCGAACATTACTCAACATCGGAGTTCGGAACAACCTCCACTGAAATCCATTAGTGTCGATGACCATAAGCTCACCCGTTCGCACTCTCTCCACGGCATTCGTACGATTCGATGCGCAAATCAATAGGACTTTAGGTTATGATTTAGGCTTAGGCTACGGTGCGGTAAACAATGATAAATGCGGGGGCTTAGCACACATAACCCAAATGAGCTTGCAAAAGAAACACTATACCAGCAATAATAAAAATGTGTACACCACTTATTCCCAAATATATCTCTTTATACATTTTTTTCTTCTCTTTTTTTACTTTCTTTTCTTTTCTCATTTTTTCAAATTTCATAACTTTGCACAATTTAGATACAAAACAGCTATATCTTCAATAACGCATTTCCACCACAATCACAAATATACACCGCATCAACACCCAATTTTTTAAATGCACAAATTGCTTGAGCTCAGAATTTGGTGTGCGATTAGGATAGTCATTTTGGCTTTGGTGAATTGAAGGTGGAGCTGAATCAACGGGATCGGGTAGGCACAAGGGGCTAGCAAGGATAAGATGTTAGGACCGGAATACAAAGCTCAAACTGGCCAACATGATGGCCTACGTCACGCTCACGCACTGAACTAACTCATACCCATGCTTCGAGAGTCGCTTGGGGCAAATTCTTAGTCACCGAGAAAGATGATTCTTCCTCCCGACTCGAGCAATACGAGCCTAGCACCCCTCTACACACATCCCTACACTACCGATTGATTCGCACCGGATTCACCACTTTTGAGTAGAATAAACTAGAATTACGCTGACAGAATAAAATGTAAAACTAAAAGCATAAAGAAAAGTTTAATCTACACCAACTTCTATGCGAGACATGAATAAATGACTAGAGCACTACACGAGTCAACAAAGTACTTCGTCTTGCAATCCTAACCCAGCACCGTGATTTCCCATTCACACAACCGAGACGAGTAAGACTCGTCGCGCGCCTACAGTTAAGTGCGCTCACATGGGTGTCGTGGTGTGCCATAAGATGAACAATGCTACAATATAACACAGATTGTAAATCCTAGTATGTTGTGCACTATGCATGTGCACGTGGTAATGATAACTCTCACTCCCCCAGACTTACACTAAGCAAAAAACATGTTTGATAGCGGCATAAGCTTAAGAGGGCTAGGATGAGAGATTACCCCATGCTCAGAAATGAGCATACCAGAAGATATGGCGTTTTGTTCAGAATGCGGTGATTCTACCGTGCTCCAATAGATGCGGACCTGCGATTAAAGAGATCCCAAGCACAACAAAAATATAGCAAAAAAAAAGATAACAAGAAAGAACGGAACCAAATGGTCCCCAATGGGTTGTCTCCAAAGAGCCCTTTTGTTTAACGTCCTTGAAGGTGAACCAAATACATGTATTAGAGTTTGATAGCAATAGTCTTATAATAAAAAAAACTAAAGAGGCAGTACGACGCAGCAAATAACTTGAAACAGAGAAGCACAGAAACATAACATATGGCACACAGAACAGCCCGGAGATCCCGGCACGCATCAGCTATATGCTGATTTGTGGTGGTTCTCCCCAGTCACGCGAGATGGGCAGGAGGTGAAAGCTTTAGGGCCCAAGAAAGATGTCTCTCCCTTGCCCCTAACCTCCTCCTTCTCGCGCCGGAGGGCTGCAAAGCGCACTGCATGCAGGATTCTTTCCCGCTTCAGTTTTTCCACTGAAGGAGAGCGGCACCGGCACCATGTGCGGAAGGGGTGATAGTGTTTGTCGGATTGGGATCAGCCGGGGGCTTCATTTCTGCACCCTCAAAAGGGGGTAGATCGGCCCAATGAACCTGTTTAGATTATTTACATTTCTTGTTTTGAATAAAAACATTGTTTGTAAGGCTCATCGCTCCGCCTTCTCCCATGTCTTCCCACTCCTTGGTCTTACTGCTTTTCCTCTCTATCTCCAACTCTTTATTTGTGAGCTGCTTTGCTTTTTCTTCCATCAGAGTGATACATTCCTCCTCTCTAGGATTCTTCACGTCAAAGTCTGTTTTTTCTTCATTGGACCTGCACTTACTGTTACTCACTGAGAGGTTAGGAAGATAAGATGATCCTGACAGGTTTGTCGCATTGGAAGGTAGGGTGACGCAACCCGTGGCGATGTGGAGGGTTGCGCCACTCTCCTTTAGAAAAGGAACCCCCAGGATTGGCATGGAATCATTTTCCATAGGGCTTAGAATCTGAAAGTCGGTGACTACAGCCGTCCCATTAAGGTTTACTACGACCTCACGAATCTCACCCTCAGTTTCGACAGTCACTCCATTAGCCAACACCAGCGACTTCCGGTCCTCAGAGTTCATTGTTAGGTGCAATCTCTCAACATCTTGCAGAGCAAGAATGTGCGAGATGCCCCAGAGTCGCAAAGCGCGGAAACCTCAATATTATTGATAGTACATTCAACAACGTAAGGGCTCACTTGACCACCATCCGCGTCAGCAATGCTTTTACCTTGCTCCCGCGGGTTCTTTTCAGTATTGCTTGGAAGAGCACCTTGGGTACGCTCGGAGTGCACCTGGGCCAAGTGAGCAAGGTGGTGCATTCTTCCATCATTTCTTCCAATGCACTCTTCCTCTGCGGTGGTGCATTTTGAGCAAACCCCGGTTGTGGTGGCCTCGGTTGGCTACCGGAGGCTTGCGCATCAAATTGATGCAAGCCTCCTTGCCATCGTTGGCTAGGAACGTTTGTTTCCATGAGAAGTTCGGGTGACTTCTCACGGCCGGGTTATAAGCGTTGTTAAATGGTACTCCCCGATTTTGATCATTCATATAATTTACATTTTCATCAAAAGTTAATTCAGCAGGTTGCTCACCTGAGGGGCACTCATATGCATGATGCCCGGGGTTTCCATATCCTTGACACGAAATGGTCATTACTGGGGCAGGAGGGAGGGCAGGCCTCTTAAGTAGCACGACGTTGTCATAAGGCGCCGACGCCACCTCGGCAGATGCGCCCGACGTGCTCACCTCAAAGAGTCCACGAGCATTCCTTGGAGCGTTTCTTCCAGCAGTCCAGAACGAACTATGAATGGCAGTGTCCCAGAGAATCCTCAGTGCGTCCTCAGGAGTATGGTTCATCAGGGTCCCGCCTGCAGCAGCATCAATCATGGCTCTATAATTGGGCTCGATTGCAAAATAGAAATTTTCCACTAAGCTCCAAGGTTGTAGCTAGTGCTGAGGGCACTTCCGGAGGAGGTCCGTGAACCGATCCCATGCTTCCGCAAGGGTCTCCTGATCGTGTTGTCGGAAGGTTGCGATTTCTCTTCGCAAGTTTACAACCTTGTCTACCGGGTGGAATTTTGCCAAAAACTTTATCTGCAGAGCGTCCCAGGTGGTAGCTGCGCCGGGTGGTATTGTGTTAAGCCAAGCCTTCGCCTTGTCGCGGAGGGAGAATGGAAACAACTTGAGTTTCACCGTCTCATCAACAAGTCCTGCGTACCGAAATGTACCGCAAATCTCTGCAAATTCAGCTAGGTGAAGATGGGGGTCTTCACTGGTTAACCCGGAGAATTGGGCATTATTGCGGATCATATTCAGAATGGCCGGCTTTATCTCAAAATTGTTGTTAGTAATAGCCGGGCCAAATCCGGGGTACACACTCCCCACAGTGGGCGTGGTGTAATCTCTCATGGTCCTCGGCCTCGGCCTAACCACTTCATTCTCGTCGGCCGCCTAACCAACGCCTAGTGCATCTCCTATCCCGGGATTGATCGGGTCCCCATTGACATCCATGGTTGCGGCAGCACGGAGACGCGCCCGTAGGGTACGCTCTATTTCAGGATCAAATGCTGTGAATTCACCAGGATGTTTTCCACGCATGCGCACACTACACCAAAAAAAGAAATATCAAAAACAAAAATACCCTTAAACTAATTTCCCAAGAAAGACAAATCATACACGCTTGCAGTCCCCGGCAACGGCGCCAAAAACTTGACGCGCTATTTCCACACCGCTAATTAGCGAGCACGAAATGCGGTACGACGGCAGTGCACCGGTCGTTCTCAAGCAATAAAAGTAGGGAGTAGCTCCCCGAATATCGTTCTCAAAGGACCGCAAGTTAGGTAGTACGATTTGCCTATTAGGAGATTAATTATGAGGGTTTCTAAGTTAAACAAACACAGGGAGATTTTGATTGGTTTTATAGAACAAGAATGAGAAAACTAAACATACTATGCGGGCCGCAATCACCGCGTCGCTTGGTGGATGGACTTAGTGCAGGCCGCGATGCCGTGCTTCGCTTAGCGGAAGGCCGGTGAGCAAATGGATGAGGTGAGTGCAAATGCGAGAGTTGAGGGTCGAAGGCACCTCTTCGCTATCGCTTCCAGCTTTTGTTAGAGCGAGTGCTAGAACGTGTGTGTGTAAGTGGAGCGGGGGCGGAGCGCATCACAACACAGCATCAAGTAAAGAACAAGATCATAAACAAACTCCCATTCATAGACAAATAGAGGTTCACTTAGTTCATTACAACAATGAAGAGTACATATCAAAAAAGGAGAAGGGGTAGAAGGAACCACGAGATCAGAAGCCTCGTCGTGGATCTTGGTCGGAATGGGGGGTCGTCACGCCTCCTCCGAGCTCGATCCTTGGTTGCTTCCGGGGCTTAGAGGATGTCACTACCTCCAACCGTTGCCCGTCTTCTTCTCAGAGCTGGGTCACTTCTGCTTCGCCCAATGGAGATGTCCTCCTCATGGAATGCTGGCTGTAGATGGCGGAGAATGCTTCCGGGATCCTAGATGGACCTTAGGATCAATGGATGAAGCCTTCCCAAAGGGGGGAATGGATGGGAGGAACTTGGAGAGGTGAAACCACGGACTGGCGCGGAGAAATCGCGCCCCAAAATAGTGCTCGAATACCTAATTTCGCGGAGCAGCAGTTTAAATACGGAGCAGAATAAACACTGCGCACGGTCAGTGGCGCACGACCAATGGTTGTGCGCGAAGGAATGCATGTGATCGTGCGCAGTCAACCTGTAGCAAAGAAAAAGATGGGAATTAATGCACGGTCAGGGGCGCACGACCAGTGGTCGTGCGCGAAGGAATCCTCTGATCGTGTGCCGTCGCTCTGTCTGGGAAGGGAATTAACGCACGACCACTGGTCGTGCGTCTGTTCGTGCGCGAAGGAATGCGCACGATCAGAGGCTTTCTAGGCCAAAAATTGCCCCGCACCATCCCGAACGTTCACGCGATCCCAGGACCTGCAGGAAAAATACATATGACCCCGATCCGTGCACACCGCCGGATCCATAACACAGACATACAGTAATAGATAAGAAAAACTTGCCACAAAGGGGGAAGGATTGCACAAAAGGCGCAGATACGCCGTGATATCAATATAAGCATATATGAACAGCAATTGAAGTGCAATGACACTAAAACAAACCCAGATGAGGCCGGAAATCACTGTATAAACCAGACTCGTCAGTCGACGCTCGGCTCTAGTTGTGGGAGAAACTTTCATTTCGTCTTGATCGGCTTCGGGCTTGCTGCCCAACGATTGCATCGAAGATTGCAGCGAGCTTGCCCCCCCCCCCCCCCCCCCCCCCCCCGTGATTATGCCGGATATCGTGACGAGGTTGTCGTTTAGCGTTGAAGCCTGAGGAGATTTGGGGCGAAGTGCCGAAGTAGCGCTGAGGCGAGGTGCGCAAGGTGCGCTGAGGCCAGGAGCCCAAGCAGCGCGGAGGCAATGTGCCCAAGCAGCGCCGAGGCAATGCGCCCAAGCAGCGCCCAGGAAAGGTGCCCAAGCAGCGCCGAGGCAATGCGCCCAAGCAGTGCCGAGGCAAGTTGGGCGGGCCCAAGCAGCGTCGAGGCAATGTGCCCAAGCAGCGCCGAGGCAAGGAGCCCAAACAGCGCTGAGGCAATGCGCCCAAGCAGCGTCGAGGCAATGCGCCCAAGCAGCGCCGAGGCAAGGAGCCCAAGCAGCGCCGAGGCAATGCACCCAAGCAGCGCCGAGGCAATGCGCCCAAGCAACGCCGAGGCAATGCGCCCAAGCAGCGCCGAGGCAATGCGCCCAAGCAGCGCCGAGGCAATGCGCCCAAGCAGCGCCGAGGCAAGGTGCCCAAGAAGCGCCGAGGCAATGGGCCCAAACAGCGCTGAGGCAATGTGGTTTTTTGGGCAGACCTAGTTAAAATTGTCGTACTTGACGCTTATCCTCCACTCGCGAGAGGCCTCTTCTCTTCAACATGTTGGCGAATTTGCTGTTATGTGTTGGTACCTGTGTAGCTTGCTGATTTCCCCAAAATAACGGATGAGTTTGCGCGAGTCTGAGCTCGCGACTTCTACATAATAAAAAATTAGTTTGCGCGAGTCTGAGCTCGCGGCTTTTAGATAATAGAAAATTAGTTTGCGCGAGTCTGAGCTCGCGGCTTTTACATAATAGAAAATTAGTTTGCGCGAGTCTGATCTCACGGCTTTTACATAATAGAAAATTAGTTTGCGCGAGTCTGAGCTCGCGGCTTTACATAATAGAAAATTAGTTTACGCGAGTCTGAGCTCGCAGCTTTTACATAATAAAAAATTAGTTTGCGAGAGTCTAAGCTCGCGGCTTTTACATAATAGAAAATTAGTTTGCGCGAGTCTGAGCTCGCGGCTTTTATAATAGAAAATTAGTTTGCGCGAGTTTGAGCTCGCGGCTTTTATAATAGAAAATTAGTTTGCGCGAGTCTGAGCTCGCGACTTTTATAATAGAAAATTAGTTTGCGCGAGTCTGAGCTCGCGACTTTTATAATATAGATTTGGTCGGTGAATAGCGGGTGTATTCAAACTAGGGGCGAATGCAAGAGGGGCAGGCCCTTACGACGCCGGGACTTGACGGCGGAGGAGAAGGGCGAACCTTCAATCGACGGCGGTGCAAATTCCCCGGGGCAGGGCCCCGAAGTGGCCGGTGAATAGCTGGTGTATTCAAACCGGGGGTGAACGTAAGGGGGGCAGGCCCCTACGACGCCGGGACTCGACGGCGGAGGAGAAGGGCGAACCTTCAATCGACGGCGGTGCAAAGTCCCCGGGGCAGGGCCCCAAAGTGGCCGGTGAATAGCGGGTGTATTCAAACCGGGGGCGAACGTAAGGGGGGCAGGCCCCTACGACGTCGGGACTCGACGGCGAAGAAGATGGGCGAACCTTCAATCGACGGCGGTGCAAAGTCCCCGGGGCAGGGCCCCAAAGTGGGTTCCTGCAGTATAATAGTTTATGACAGGTAAAACATAATTAGAAAATGAACATTGATACATGCGCAAGTGCAATCTTGCGGCTTCTGAGCCAATAAGTTTCTGATACAAGTTTGACGAGAGAGAAGGTAACATCGAGCTCCTTTTGTGCTGCGCTTGCTCGAGCTCTTTCGGTTGTTCAGCATGGTGAGCGACGGTGACCCGGCGACCGACCCTCGGTGGCATCCTTCTGTGCTTCTTCGCGGAAAGCCTCAAGGTGTCCTGACTGGACAAGGCGTTCAACTTCTTCTTTCAACCTGGCACAGTGCTTCGTACGGTGTCCTCGGCCTTTGTGGAAATTGCAAAACTGGAATTGATCTCCCCTGTGTTGGGAGAGCGCTATGTGCCAGTTGATGATTTTGCCGTTATAGATTATGGACAGTATATGTTCGTGAGGGGCATTTAACGGGGTGTAGATCCGAGAGCTTTGATTTGATAGCTCTCGGGAGCAGTCTGCTTGGTTCTGAATGGGCAGTACGACCTTCTCAAACTGTTGTTGTTGTCCCTTTCTCTTGCGACACGTATCCCCAAGTTGTAGTGGGTTTGCCGGTGCCGGAAGATTAGCTTTTTCCGCCAATGTGTGGTTTGCGCGGCACTCTCGCACGCCTTGCTTCTCAGAATTTGGTTTTGGCGACGGGTCGTAGTTGATCCAAGGGAGCTCGGCTGCGGCCGTGTCGAAACCACGAATTGCATCCCTGAGGATTCCCCCTTTCTTGGTCGTGCGTCCAGACATGGAAACGTCGTGGTCCAGGGCGTCGAGTAGGAGACTCCCAAATATTGCGTCGTAGGGGGAGTCTGCCTCTGCGATGATGAACTGAACGTCGTACTGGACTGGTTCCGAGTGCATCCCTACTTGGACGGGGAGGGTGACGACTCCTATGGTGGGTACCATAGTTCCGTCTGGGAGCTCTGCGTCGCTGGCCCTGAGCTTGAGGTTCCCGCTTAGGAGCTTGAGCCGCACCAAGGCTGCCACGAACAGGATATTGAACGAGATGCAATGGGTTATCAACGCTCTCCTTAGTTCACAGGCTGGATTGCCTATGCTTGCGTCTAAGGCGAAGTCCAACCATCCACGGGGACGCTCCTGGCGAAAGCTTGTGTAGATCTTTTCTTGCTGCTTGCTCCGCTCTGCTTCCCCTAGGTGGGGCAACTCGTCCATCTCGGGCTCTTCTCGCTCTTCTTCTTGGATCCTCGGCGCGTGCGCTTCGTGCCATTCAACGAACAGTTGGGACAACTCGGTGAAGTTGTGAATCGCTCCGTTTGGCAGAGATTGATACCAGTGAGGGCGTCTCCGCGCAGTGTCTTGGTGAAGATTTTGCAGCTGATTTGGTCGGGAAGTCCGAACGTCCGCATCGTTACCAAGAAGTGATTAACGTGCCCGTACGGGTCCTCTGCTCCGTGGAACTCCTTGTAGTGCGAGAGCTTTAGCCATGACGGAACTGGGTATGCCAAAATTGACTTTGACAGGGGGGATCGCCTTTTGCTGGTGCGTGACATCGTTCGGATCCTGCCCTGCCGCGAGAGGGGCCGACTTGCTAGTTGATCCAAGCCACTAGGGCAGGATGGGTGCAGTGATGAGCGCTCTTTTCGCTGGGTTTTCAGGGATTGAGGAACTGCATGCGTCGGATAGTTCGGGGGAGGTGTCCACTCTTGCTGCTTCCATGAACTCAGGCGAAGCGGGCGCTGCGTTCGGAAATCCTTCGCTCGGTATTTGGGAATCCATTCCCACAGACGGCGCCAAACTGTTGCGGGTGGCTCGGGTGCTTTGGTAGACCGCTCGAATTGAACCACCTTAGCTCGGAAGCGAACCGAGCGCGCAAATAGTCAATTAGAGATTCGTTGAGTACACTGAGACTTCTTAACGTGGAAAACCCGGAAAGGGTAAAAAACCATGCGGTCGGAGCTGTGCCGACAAAACTTCACTATCTTCTGAGGGGTTACAGTCAGGTGTTTAGAATTCAAGCGCGACAGGCCGCCGCTCATTACAATGAGAGAGAGAGAGAGGGAGAGTTCCGAAGGTGACAGGTCACCTCTCAGAAAACTAAGTCTTTTTCCTTCTGAGAATGGTGGAGAACAAAAGTGAGAATGCTGAGTCGCCTTTCGGGAGAACGAAAGTGAGAATGCTGAGTCACCTTTCGGGAGAAAGGAAATCTTCAAGTCCACGAAGGAGATCTCCAAGCGCCGAAGGAGAATTCCGTGGAAATCTTCAAAGGGGCTCTCCTGGGTGCAGAAGGCAAGGTCGACCCAAATGAAGGATCTCGGCTCCTTTTATAGCTTTGGTCGGGGGTAGCCCGGTAATTTCGCCGTTGTAACCACCGTAACTACCTGGCAGACGAATCACATTTTTCGGTTCGGAGAACACGGATCGCCATTTTTCGTAAATGACCGTCTCGCCCCTCGGTCAGTTCGGGCAGTTCGGGCAGTTCGAGCAGCTTTGTTGAAGGCAAAAAAGGCGACAAGTCATTCCTGCAATCTGAGAAATCAAAAAGACAAAAAGTGAGCGCGCCCGAAATGTGGGAATGTTCTGAGCCCGCTCAGAAGCGTTCTGAGCGTGCAACGAATACGGAAGCGTTCTGAGCGCGCAATGATCACGGAAGCGTTCTGAGAGCGCGGCGAACGCGAAGTCGTTCTGAGCGCGCGGCGAACGCGAAGGCGTTCTGAGCGCGCGGCGAACGCGAAGGCGTTCTGAGCGCGCTGCGAACGCGGAGGCGTTCTGAGCGCGCGGCGAACGCGGAGGCGTTCTGAGCGCGCGGCGAACGCGGAGGCGTTCTAAGCGCATGTCGAACGCGGAGGCGTTCTGAGCGCGCGTCGAACGCGGAGGCGTTCTGAGCCCGCGGCGAACGCGGAGGCGTTCTGAGCCCGCGGCGAACGCGGAGGCGTTCTGAGCCCGCGGCGAACGCGGAGGCGTTCTGAGCGCGCGGTGACTCTAAAGGCATCCAGAATGGGATAAGTAGGGCACGTGCCCGGGTCATAAAACTCACGCAATCTGTCTGTGACTCAGTTTTGGGAGAAAAAACAAATCGTGCCCTAGCAGCAGCCACGAGTCCGCGAACCGTGCCCGGTGCCCCCTCCCCTTCCGGCGGAAAAGCTGCCAGTTTCGTCGAGCATCGGCGGGGTCTTACAGTTGCAGCCGGCCGGCGGCGCCGCGGCGTGGTCTTTCACTCTTTCTTACAGTAAGCGGCAAGGTCTTTCACTCTTTCCGGCGGTTGAGGCTAGCACGCTTGCTTTCTCTCTAGACTACTGCAGAAATTTTAGATCCAGGTTCTTATGTGTTCCCCGGTTAGTGTTGTACCCCCAATCATCTCCATTCTCCAATATCTTTAGTAATGATCTGAAATTCTGAATCCCATTTGGAATGAACATTTTGAGTTTGCAGTTGAAGATTCAAGTACTCAGCAATCAGCATCTGATAGTCAAGATAGCCTAAGTGACCTTCTCCCTGGCAAAGTTAAAGATATTTGGTTGAGTCTTGTGAAAGATTTGGAGATTCAGAGAGACAAAACGGACAGGAGTCAGGTCAGTTTCCTGATTGCAGCTTGCTTGTCTTGATTTCTGCATTCGGCTTAGGTCATCTTCAAAATTTTGCGCTTCCTCACATTAAATATTATTAACCGTGGTGAAAAATAGATTAAAAGCCACATTTGAATCAAGCATTTGAACATGTTTAAAAAAATGCACGTCCTCCCATTAAGAGCATCTCCAATGGAGATCTCTATATTTAGAGATCCTCATTGTAACATGTTCTCTAAATATAGAAAACATGGTTAGAGCAACTTCAATCATGTTCTCTAATTTTAGAGAACATGATATTTTTTTGTATGTTTAATGTATATATACATATATTGGTAATAACTATACGCAGTCTCATTTTGGCTATGTGCAGACCACGCAATTTGAAAATGGCTATATGCAGGCCAACTATATTTATATAAATCATAATTATAGTAATAAATTATTATTATTTTTGTATTATATTTTATAATTTTTTAAAGTTTTTTTAACTTCAAACTTCATTACATAATTAAAATACAAAAACATTACATAATTCAAAATAAAAATATTACATTTAGAATTAAAACTAAAATTCTGGTAGATCATCCCTTGGTTCGCTACGACTTCCGCGCGCGCTTTTCCCGTGTTGTTCTCCTCCATACCCTGGCATGTCATAGTCGCTTCCTCCATACTGACTTCCTCCGTGCTGGTATCCTCTGAACTGAGGTCCTCCAAATTGGCTTCCGCCGTATTGACTTTCTCGGTACTGACTTCCTCCAAATAGACGACCTCCAATTTGAGGTCCTCCAAATTGAGGTCCTCCAAATTAAAGTCCGACGTGTGGGTCTCTTTCATACTGACTTCCTCCATAACCACTACCTCCATATATGTCTCCTCCATATTCACTTCCTTCGAGTGATGAAGATCCTCCAAATAGTAGTTTTATAATGTTCTTATTCAAAATGGCTTATTTTTTTGTCGAAAATACTGCCGCTCTGGAGTTCCTTTGATGCTATCCAAATCTATCATCATGATATCATGATCTTGTTTAGCGCTTTGAAGGTCTAGTTTCCTTCTATGCACAATATGATTGTCAAAGACGAACGAGATGAAAATGAAGATGTCGATATTTCTACGCCACCACCGACTCAGAATGTTGAAGAGATCGACACAAGTGAAGCCGAAAGATTTCGTCAATTCCTAAATCGGCATAAAAAATCAGAGACAAAGATGCACATTTCGCACTTCGAGATGCACTGATTGAACATTTGTGGGCATGACATGGTAATGAAGCAATGTAATTTTGAAAATTTTATGCATTTTAATTTGAATGTATTTTGATTTATGCAATTTGGCGATGGGTTGGAGGAGTTTCTGGCTTCAAATTTGAAGAATGACGATGGGTTGGAGATGCTCTAAATACTAACCGGGTAGTGATCTTGTGGCTTACGGCGATGCCACCGGGCAAACGCAATAGTTGGTGAAGTAAAAATGAAAGGCAGCTACTCCTCCAGCTACCGCACCAGTACTATAGGCATTATTTTCATGAAAGCCAAAAATTAGAAGCCATAAAATTAATCGGGGCTGATATTAGTGCTACAGATTTGGTTATCCGCAATAACGGCTATCTGCAAGTATCATTTTGAGGATTGCCTATCCGCAAGCAGTATTTCTATTTCCACACTAATTTATGTTTTTTATATTTAGAGATTTAATCTTTCATCAAAATGAAAAAATACAACATTAAACTTTATCAAAATGCATAAAAATATTATCAAAATAGCTGTCCTATTTGAAATTGGGCAAAAATAAAGCTGTCCTATCAAGATCCGCAAGTTTTTCTACAACAATGAATAGATGAAGGCTATGCAGGTATTTAGTTTTGTATATTTGTATGCAATAACATAGGGGAAAATGTCCTTCTCCTTCATATCTTTATAGAGTTTAATGGCTATCAGGGAGGCTCTAGGGCCTCTGTGTTGGAGTAAGGTCAGTTTGGCGGAATCGGGAGTTCTCCCAGAGCACATGCACCCCGAGATTCTGCATCCCCGCCATCGGAGATTCCTCCTCCTCCTCACCCTCTCCTCCTCCCTCCTTCACTCCGCCGCCTCCTCCTGCCTCCCCCGCCTCTCCACCACCAACGCCGCCGCCTCCCCCGCTCCTCTCCCCTGTTAGGATCGTGTCACCTCACCGATCCGTGTGCCTTTGTGATTCCTAAAATAGAGCGAATTCTATTTTGGAATATCTTTATAAGGATGATATTATTTCTGGATTGTTCTCTTATTATGGTTGAGCCAAATTTGGCCACCCTCCTAATTTGTGTTATCTCCCAAATTGAGAGATACGGTTACACATATATAAATAGGTGTGCAACAGAGTTTTTTGAAAAGGAGGAATATCGTCGTCGTTTTCTTCAAGGAGTGGGTCGCCAACTTACTCCTTTCGCCGGCTTCCATCTTGTAGCCTCCTACCGCCGAGTTCTTTCTCCCGCCGGCTGCCAAATCGGAATTCTTCATCCAGTCACCAAACCATTTTCTCGTCACAACGTGTACGGCCGGATCTTGGAGGGTTCGAGAATTTTTTGTTATTTTCTCGTTCTATTTTCCCCTCCATTTTAGCCGTATTGTATGTTTGAGAACTTGATAATATTATTGATCTCTGCCTGCACAGTGGACGTACCCATCATTCTTTCGGAGAACCACTTTAATTTTTGGTGTTCTTGTGTGTGGTGCTTGCTCTTTAATATTTGTCCTTTATTTTTCGTAACCTCAATTTTAGCCATTAAAAAATTTATTTGAATAGATTTTTCGGCACTCGGACGACCGTTTTTTCATAACAAGTGGTATCAGAGCCAGGTTCGATCGACGATCGTTTGGACGTTCCGTTTTGAGTTGGGTCAACGGTAGGTGACGACATCGGTACGCTCCCTATCTTCCCGATCTTGATTCGTGAATTTATTCGGTCGCTTCGATCTCCGTGCAATTTCTACAGTTTGTTTTCTATGGCGACTACCAACCCCAGTGCGAAGTTTGAAGTTACAAAGTTCGACGGAAAGCACAATTTTGGCCTATGGCAGGTGAAGGTCAGAGCACTACTTATCAAGGAAGGTTTACACCGTGTCCTATTGGGGAAGGCTAATAAGGATGTTGAGGTTACCGATCGCATGTGGGAGGACTTGGATCTCAGAGCTCTGTCCACCATACAACTTTGCCTACATGATGACGTGATATATGGAGTTCTTTCAGAGACGACTGCCTCTGGTCTTTGGGCAAAGTTGGAGAGTATATACATGACGAAGTCTCTCCCAAATCGCATCTACCTCAAGCAGCAATTATACAAGTTTAGCATGAAGGAGGGTTCCTCTCTACATGACCACCTGAACAGTTTCAATAAACTGTTATCAAAATGTCTCAGCATGGATATTAAGGTGGATGAAGAGGACAAGGCAGTTATTCTTCTAAATTCTCTCCCAAAGTCCTATGAGGGCATGGTTACTACCCTCACCTACAGTAAGGATATTTTGAACTTGGAGGAGGTCACGGCAGCCTTACTCTCAGATGACATTCGAAAGAAGTCGTCCGGCTCCGGCGTTGCTGAAAGCTCAGCTTTATTCTCTCGGGGTCAGTCTGGTTCAGGCAGAGGAGGCAAGTCCAAGAAAAGTTCAGATAGCCACTGCAATTACTGCAAAAAGAAGGGTCACGGAATCAAGGACTGTTGGAAGCTTCAGAACAAGGAGAAAGAAAAATCTCTTGGTGATGATAAGGAAAAGTCTGTCGCATCTCTATGCCTTGAAGATGTCGATGATGACGTCCTTTAACACTTTTCTCATCTATCTTTTTTCCTTGTTTTATCTGTATTTTTCTTCCTGCATTTTTTATCTCTTTCATTCTATTTTTTATCTCTTCATTTGCTCACCATCTTTTTCCCTCTATTTTGTCCTTAGTCATGCTACATCAATGCTTGCGTCTTTTATAACTCTTATTCTGAGTTATTTTTCCTGGTCAAAGATTTCATTATTGAATGCGTTTTTTGTTCCCCCATTACTTTAGCCCTTTCATTGTTACTCCTTCATTCTTCAAGGGCTTAGAGTGTGTCTAATCAATTCTTTTCTGATTAGTTCTCATAGGGGTTTCATCTTTCCATGCTGAGGTCAGTTGTTTTGCATTCTTTCTTGGTGTGTCTGCATTTATCATTTTCTCTCCCGCGCGCACATCAAATGCCAGGAGTCTTGACAGGTTCAGTTTGCTTTGGGAGACCACCGCTGGAGGTGGAGCAGTTGAAATTTAGCTTCAAGGTGGAGCGTTTCTGAGACAGACACGTTAGTCCAGTTTGTGTGCTGCTCAGGATTGAAGGAGTTCTTTTCTTATATTTGATCCGTTCTCGGCCAGAGTTCGTTCAGTCTGATCTCTTTGGCTTTTGGATCTTGGTGATCGTCGGGCTATTGGAGTTATTTCAAGTTGCAGGTGGAGTTTATTACGTGAGGCGTCAAGGTGGAGATTGTTAGGATCGTGCCACCTCACCAATCCGTGTGCCTTTGTGTTTCCTAAAATAGAGCGAATCCTATTTTGGAATATCTTTATAAGGAGGATATTATTTCTGGATTGTTCTTCTATTATGGCTGAGCCAAATTTGGCCACCCTCCTAATTTGTGTTATCTCCCAAATTGAGAGATACGGTTACACATATATAAATAGGTGTGCAGCAGAGTTTTTTGAAAAGGAGGAATATCGCCGTCGTTTTCTTCAAGGAGTGGGTCGCCAACTTACTCCTTTCGCCGGCTTCCATCTTGTAGCCTCCTACCGCCGAGTTCTTTCTCCCGCCGGCCGCCAAATCGGAGTTCTTCATCCAGTCACCAAACCATTTTCTCGTCACAACGTGTACGGCCGGATCTTGGAGGGTTCGAGAATTTTTTGTTATTTTTCTCGTTCTATTTTCCCCTCCATTTTAGCCGTATTGTATGTTTGAGAACTTGATAATATTATTGATCTATGCCTGCACAGTGGACGTACCCATCATTCTTTCGGGGAACCACTTTAATTTTTGGTATTCTTGTGTGTGGTGCTTGCTCTTTATTAGTTGTCCGTTATTTTTCGTAACCTCAATTTTAGCCATTAGAAAATTTATTTGAATAGATTTTTCGGCACTCGGACGACCGTTTTTTCATAACACTCCCCCTCCTTCCCATCTCCACCCTCGCCGCCGGCGCAACCCAAGCAAAGGAGGCCATCAGGGCCGGCGACGCCGGCACGCGCGGCTCCACCTACCTCCCCCCGCTACTTCGCTCTCCTCACGGACATCTCTGCTCTCATGTTCCCGATTTTTTCTCTATTTTCCCTTTTTCAGGCGTCTTGCTGGAGAAAGAGAACAAAATAGTTCTCCGCTGATAGGCTCCCCATTAATGATTTTCGTTGATCGCTAACAGGAGGAGAAGGCCGGAGGTCAGGAAGAAAACAGGATGTGCAGTGCGTATAAGTCAGTGCAGATAGAGAGAGAGAATCATAATTTCAAAATTTGCGAATAACAACGCCCAATTTAGTTTAGCTAGTGAATTTTTGCATATCTAGATCAGAAAAATGTAAATATTGCAAGCAACAAGTGTCCGTTGCTCAAAATAATGCTATAACATTGAAATTAGATTATCATTCACAGATTTATTTTTGTATATAATTTTGAATTATTCTGGTTCATGTCCTCGATGAAATTGTGCATGGATAAACATTTCCCGTTATAGCATTATTTGTTCTAAAATCATATATTAGGTTATATGATCTTATAGTAGGTTGTAGGCTATCAATTTCATATAAGTTGTTAATTTACTACTAAAAAAATATCGCTCAAAACTCTGTTTTGTTTCCAAACAACTTTTTTAAAATTCCGTTTTACAAACTTCATTTCACCCAAACAGTTTTTTAGCAAAACTTTATTTTTCAGAATCAGCAATTTTCTTATCAGCAACTTTTTATCAGCAACAGCCCAACCAAACAGAGCCTTAGATGGAGCAAACACAAATGCAATGACTCGGCATGAATGAACATTTATGTTGCACGGGGATGGGAATGGGATATGTGATACGATACGGAATGAATACAGGAAACGTGATTTTAAAAAAAATTAAGGTTACGGGAAACGTTTTTAATTTTTATTATTATTTTAATATAATACATGAGAATTAAATTAATTAGTCATACTATGAAACTATGAGAACGAGTAATAGAAAGATGAGTTAGACGAGAGACTAGCATCTCAGAGAATCAATTTGGAATCATGTCAGGGAGGTCAACCATGGAAGCTATACATCTCTTGCGGAGACTCGTTGACAACTATCGGGAAAGACAAAAAGATTTGCTTATGTTGTTTATCGATCTGGAGAAGGCTTGTGATAGGGTTCCAAGAGAGGTCTTGTGGAGAGTCTTAGAAAAGAAAGGTGTAAATGTATCATACATTGACGTAATCAAAGATATGTATACAAATTCAGTGACCAGGGTGAGGACATCTGGAGGATTAAACACATGAATTCTCTATCATTGTTGGCTTACATCAATGGTCAGCTTTAAGCCCTTATCTCTTTACCCTTATCTTAGAAGAGCTCACCGGACATATCCAAGAAGCAATACCTTGGTGTTTATTATTTGCAGATGATATTGTTTTGGTCGATGAGACGCGTGGGGTGTAAACACGAAACTTGAATCTTGGCGAGACACTTTAGAAAAGAAGGGTTTTAGGTTGAGCAAGAAAAAGACAGATTATATAGAGCTTAAAATTTAGTAGTGCAAGAAGTTCGGATGACTTCGTCATTAAATTGAGTGACCAAGATATTTCCCAGCAGTGAGTGCTTTAAATATCTGAGATCGATAATTCAAAACGATGGAGGTGTAGATAAAGATGTGATACATAGAATCCAAGCAGGTTGGTTGAAGTGGAGAGGCGCGTCTGGGATCTTATGTGATCGTAAAGTACCATTAAAACTTAATGGCAAGATTTATTTTACTGCAATTAGACCAGCAATGCTCTACAGTTCTGAGTGTTGGGTAGTGAATGGTGTACATGAGCAAAAAATGGGAATTGCGGAGATGAGAATGCTTAGGTGGATGTGTGGTCACACGAGACTGCATAAAATTAGAAATTAATGTATCAGGGATAAGACAGGAGTGGCGTCAATTGTAGAGAAGATGTGAGAAACTCATTTAAGATGGTTAAGACATGTACATAGGATACCATTAGAGACACATGTTAGGCCATGTGAGTGTTTAGTCACTAAACAGGTTAAATGGGGGAGGGGTATGTTGGAGTCCATGTTATGGAAGCTAACGCGATGCAGTAGGTGCACGATCTGTTCCAGTTAGCACGTTCACCACAATGTTGGGCACGTTACTACACGATACGCTAGTGCGGCGCGATAATACTACCGCATGCGGTAACTTCCAGAGTCTATTTAAAGGATGGATCTCTCCTTCTATGATATACCTCTCACATCCACCAAAGCTACAACTCTGATTCTTTTGAGAGAGGCTCGTCTCCAGACATTGAGATAACTCCCTTGGGCTAACATGAAGATCAAAAGAAGATTTTGAAGGAGAAGATCTACAATGCATATTCAACATGAAGTGTGTTGAAAATGTTGAAGTGTGAAGTTGGCGGTCTGCGGGATGATCGCGCGGTCTGGTCTAACCGCACGGTCTTGCGGTCTCCTATGCGGTTTGACCTATTCGGTCTAGCTGCAGTTTATTCATCCTGACCGCCGTTCTTTCTGTCCAAGGCTGCCGAGGTGAGGTCGTGCGGTCTGGTTGGTGTGACCGCGTGGCAAGCTGAATTCAGTACTGTGAGGTCGCGCAGTCTGGTTCGTGTACCACGTGGCGAGCTGTTGTTCTGTGTTGTGCGGGTTAAGCTGTTGACAGCACAGGTTGTTGTTCTGGTATCCGACAGTCCGATCCGGTGACTGTCTGGGTTCTTGATGGTGCGCGCCGACTAAGGTTCTCTTAGTTGCGCGGTCTCCAAATTTGTGTTCGCATAAGCTGGTCCCTTGGCGATATGCTGATGTATGCGGACACTGGTGTTGGTCGACTTGGTGGGATGTTGCCTTAGTCGACTTGGCTGTGTTCGCAGTCTCTGGAGGAGGTCTCGTATATGCGAACACTGGTGGTGGGCGTCATGACCATGCGGGATGTCATGATCGCGCGGCTTCTTGGAGGAGTGGCGATCTCCTGGTCAGGATTGAAGTCAGCGAGCTCACTTAGCGCAGAGCGATCTTCTGCTGACCGCACAGGTAGACCGGTCTTGGTCGCGCGGTCAGGGCGGTGACTCTATCTCATAGGGTGGTGACTGGATCTGGTCCCACGCCTATAAATAGGTGTCACTATTGCAGCAATATCATCGCACCAAGTGTAAGCTGAACTCGTGCCTAGAACTTGCGGTCTCGGTTTTGTGACCGCCTGGTTTGCTGATTGAATTTCCTTTGTGCAGCTTCTGCGGATTGTGCGGACAGCAGCGGTCATCTCTTCTTCTAAGGTGTTTGGGCGGTCTTGCGGCTTGCAGTGTGGGTTGCTGGTGTAACATCCCATTTCCTACTAGACCCCCTAACTCCAATTTAGGGTGAGACAGGTGGGGAGTGTGGTGAGTTTGAGCTAGATTGCAGCCTTAGGACACATAGGGTTAGGAGAACTCACCTGTGGTCTACTATAAGGCTCAAGTCAACCTAGGTCAAACTAGCTCAACATGAACTCACACTAGCAAATTGACTCCTACAATAGATGGTAAGCACTCCAAGGAATGCCATAGACCCAAAAGCCCCATCATGGGGTCACCAATTGACCCAATTTGACCAAAGTCAAACTTCGGTCAACATAGGTCAAATCCTCCCCAATAAGTTCAATTGAACCCCAAAGCATGAAATTGACTCCACCCCTAGTCTTAGGACATCATGAGGGACCTAATTGACTCAAAAGCCCCATCTTGGAGTCTTCAATTTGGCCAAATTGACCAAAGTCAACATTCCCCCAATTTTGGTCAAAATCACACTTATTGGTCAAATTAGCCAACCTAGGTCCTCACCATGACTCAACCAACCTTGGATGGTGCCAATGGACTCATGACCATCACATTGGACCAGTCAACACACCCAATTGACCAAGTCAACCCAAAAGTCAACATAGGGTCAATTTTGCCTAAATTGGGCTTAATTGGGATTAATCCAAATTCCAATGGATTAATGCCCTCATCCAAAGCCCATTCTGAATCGCATAAGCACAATGACCACCCTTGCCCTCTGAATCCAACATGCAAACACATGCATGGGGGCAAAAATGAGTTTTCCCCCTTCCTCCATTAGGGACAAGAAGGTTTTGAGGAGAGCTTGCCATGTGGCCCTCCTCACCTCTGCCCAAAGCCCCCACTGAGCTCCCTACATCATTCCTAGCCGATTTGGTGATGGAAGGGTGCCATTTGGCAGCAGGGAGGAGCATCCAAGGAGGAGGCCGAAATCACCAAGTCCAAAACCAGGTGACCAGCTCATTTCAGCCCAAACAAACTCATCCATTAGCTTCAGAAGTGTGAGGGCAATCGAAATCGACTACTGGAAGGCTCATTTTGGTGGAGAACTGATGATTCGACTTGGAGCTTGGAGCAGGTGGTCGGCCATGGCACGCCGCCGGGAAAACCGAGATCGAGCTCGGTTTAAGTACGATTTCTCCCCCCCCCCCCCCCCCCTTCCCTCTGTGCTAGTTATCTAAGGTCCTAGAAAAGGCAGACGAGCTCAATTGGGCCGTCAGCCATGGGATTTTTCCCTCCCAAGCTCCGATTGGGCTTCCTCCAGAGATCGGCGGAAACCACCACTTCCGGCCACCATTCCACCGCCAATCGACGGCCAACCCCTCAACGGAGGTGGTGGCGGCTGCAGATGGCCGGGGAGGGTGGTGGTTGGCCAGGATCAAGGCTGTTTCCTCTGGGCCGTTGGCTAGAGGAAGGAGACGAAATCACAGCCGTTGATTTCGTCTCCTTGATCTCTATTGGCAGACCACCTTAATGTTGCCTAAGTTTTTAAGTGAATTGCATGCGATTTTTGATGGCCTTAGAGGCCGATTTTGCAAAATGAGGCAGAGACAACTTTTGTAGACCTATGGGTCTAATTTCATTTGCCACCTTAATCTTCTGATTTGGTGCACTATGGACACCAGGGCACCCTTTTTTCTAGGACTGCTCTTTATGTCTATTGGCAAACCATAATATTTCTGTCTAAGATTTTTTATGTAGTTTGCATGCCATTTTTGAAGGCCTTAGAGGCCGATTTTGTAAAACATGGCAGAGATAGATTTTGTATCCCTATGGGTCTACTTTCATTTTCCACCCTAATCATCTAATTTGGTGCAGTATGGACACCAGGGCACCCATTTTCCTAGGACTGCCCCTTGTGTAGGGCAGAAATTAAAAAGGCTATAACTTTTAATTGGCTTAACCAAATCTCTTGAATTTTCTACCATGCATGCATGGTATGATGACACACCTAGGGTTATAATTTGAGAATTTTTGGAGGTATATTCTTTGAGATATTTTAGATATTAGTAAAAGTAAATTTTTGGTATTTAAGGAGTTGTATAACTCCAAACACCCCCTAATTTGGGGGGTGAGCTCTTCATATATATCTAAATAACTGGTTAAAATCTAATCTCTTATGCATGAGTAGTTTTCTCTGAACTTCAAAATGAAGTTAGGGTCTTAAGAGGAAAATTGGGGTGCTAATAGTCATTTTGGGCTTTTGAGCTTTTTGATGGAATTGATGGTGGGGATCACCTTGCATGCCTCTGAAACCTTGGGGTTAGTGAATGTCATGAGGATATACATCATTGTCACAAGTTTCATGATTTTTGGAAATTATTTTCCTAAAGTTTTTAATTAAATGATATTTGTCACACTTTTAAATTAATGGAATAATTTGAATCAAAACTTAGGGTTAAATCCAAAACTCTGGGAAATGGATCTTTGACTGGAAAGGCACATTTAGGAATTTTGTTGGAATTATTGGACCTCATTTATTTCTCTGAATTTGATTTATTTGGTTAGGTCAATCTATTCAAATATGACATTTAGGTCTCATATGCATTTGGAGAATTATGAAATTATTCTAGAAGGATTCCTGGGTGATTCTATAGCTCTGTAAATTTTATCATAATTTTTAGATGAATTTTTGAGGTAATTATCAATTTATTGAGGAAAAACCTCCTTTATGTAATTAATTAATTTAATGGGGTAAAATAGTTTGAAAAATTCTAAATCTCTGGATTTAGTGTTTTTAGATGATTATTATACTAGGATAATTTTCTCAGAATTTATAGAGACATATTAATGGTAGTTGTAGTGTAAATCACTATTTGCACCCTATTAATGTTAAATAGAAATTATGGTCAGAAATTTCTGTTAAAAATGTGAAACTTAGGAATTGATGTTCTGAGACCAATATTATGCCATAATAATTTTCCCAAAATTTATTGAAGTCTTAACATAGCACTTGTAGTGTAAACCCTTATACGCACACCAAATGTAACAAATGACAATTAAGGGTAAATACTACTTGGAATAATATGAAATTTAGGCATTGCTGTTTTTAGGTCAACAACATACTTCTGTGATTTAATCAGATTTTATTGAGACCTTTAGGTGGTGGTTGTAGTGTAAACTCTTATTGGCACACCACTTGTATTAAATGAATATGGTGGATAAATATTACCTGGAATATTATGAAACCTTGCATTTGGTGTTTTTAGAGGATTAGTATGCTAGGTTAATTTTCTCAGAATTTTTGGAATTCTTATTTTAGTACTTGGTGTGTAAAGTCACGTCTTCATCTTTTTCATGATAAATATAAATTATGATTGTAAATTTGCTGGAAAATTATGATCTTCTGGAAATAGTGATGTTATGTTCATATGAAGCTACTATAATTTTTCCAGAATTTTAGGAAGTCAAAATCTTGCACTTGATGTGTAAAATTATTTTTCCATTCATTCATTAAAAATTAGGGATTAGGGTTATTTAATTACTGGAAAATTATGAAATATTGGAAACCTTTTTATCATGTCACATTTCATCTCAGGAAGGATATTTAACAAGTTTGATTTCACTAGCTCAAACTCTCCTTCACTTTTTAGATTCATATTAGTAATTAATGAATTTTTTATAGAGGTCAAAATTAGAGGAAAGACTGTTTGGATTTTGATTATTCCTCATTCTATCCACTATGAACCTATGATAATAATTAGAAGTCATTTGGAAGTAATTTGATCAAGGTTCCACCTTAGGAATCTAAGTTAGATGTATGTCGTGGTCTGCGGATAGTAAAAACTCATTATGATGAATAGGTCAATATAATCATAAGGAAATCGGGGAGAATTGGATTACAACAAGAGATGAGTTTAGACCACCTGGAGGACTAAGAATTATTCTAGTGAGTCCAAAAGATTGGTTGCATAGGAGCGGGGTGAAACAAAAGGCGTAAGTTATAAAGGGTAATGAGAGGGAGGAAGGTTAGGTCAAGGTAGCCGCCAAGAATGTTAAATGTCCTGGAAAGGGGTTGGGCATCATCCCATCATATACCCTAGTACCTTGCAAACCCTTCACCAGGTAGCCCTCGGGAAGTCCAAGATCCACCCTAAACTTCCAAGTAGAATAATAACCAAACAAGAGTAGTTTAAATAGGAGTTAGAAGATGAGAGTGCTTGGTGAACAGTGGGTAAGGTTGTGCTCGAGATTGACGAAAGATCGTCCTTCCCCTTAGAGAGTCATAAAGCGCTGAGGTTAATTCAAGTGAAATGATAAGAGGGTAATCTTATGGGTAGATATCAATAATACTAAGTGTCTTGGGAAAGGGAATTTTGAGGTGTCATCCCATTGTAGTTCCTAATATCGTAGCGAGCCCTTTACAGGGTAACCCTCGGGAATCCAAGATTAAACGTAAGCCATGGGGATAAGATGTTACAAGAATAATCTAATAACACACTCACCCACACCCCGTGGTTGCGGGAGCCTAGTCTGTTTGGTGCTGCGAGCAGTAAGATCAGTGTTTGAAAGAGCGGATTGAAGTCAGGTGAGCTTGCAACTCAGTAGAGTTTGTTGGCCCGGACGGGTTGGTCCGGGGAGCCGGTGGCTTGGAAGGTTATTAATGACGGGCAGGTTAGCCCGGGGAGCTTATGGCTCGGAGATAGATTGTAGAACATGTTGCATGTGCATTGAAGGTGGTGGGTCTTCTGTATTGGACGGACGTTCACACCGACGTCAATACGTTGACTCGGCAAGTGTGGTATATACACTTAGCCTAGAAAGTCTGGCGGTCCAGTCAGCAAGAGTACGCAGATGCTCCACGGTTTTGTGTTGAGGCGTACGATAGGTCTAGGTTAGGTAGTGTGAATACCAACCTAGAGGTGGGCGAGGCCCAACCCACCGCTTCCGTTTGCCACTACAGGAGTATCCGGGGAGTCTTGCTAGCTCCAAAAAGGGGGAACTAAAGGTCTATGCGCATAGAGTCGTAGTGTGTGAGTTGCACTTGTATGAACATAGCATAACAACATACCTTGCATGACATAGCATGAACATTGCATTCCAACCCCTACCCCTATCGTATAAATTGGTATGGGACTTTTTATACGATAGGCCCTGCTAAACGACCCCTTGGTCTATAGGTTTGTATGGGCATTCCTATAAATCAATGGTTACTTTTAAATTACCTTACTCGCGTCGCACTGCTTCTTTATGCTTACTTCTTTCTCTGCTGCGATATTACTTTACTGCTTTTAGTACTGTTTACTGGTTCATATTGCTAGCATAGAACTTATATGTTATACTCTAGATAGCGTAGAATATCTGTCACCTGCTTTTGATTACTCCACTTTGTTGTCCTCCGCTTCTTCCTCCCGCACGGTGCCTAGGAGTCGCGGAGGGAGGCGGGGACAAAATCGTCTTAGTCTTTATGACTAACGGTCGATGGTGACCGTAGGTAACCGAGGAGCTGGAGCCCAGCTGGCAGGGGAGACAGGACCTGAGGAACAGATATCGTGCATTACTACCGCTACTGGACAGGTGTTGATGAGAGATGTTTTCTTGTAGCTTCCGCATAGATGTATATAGTGAGAGAGAGAACTGTACTGCTTTTATTCATTCGTACTTGTACTGGGCTTAAGCCCTTTTTACTCTTTCTTTTCTTGTACTCATTGATGGATAGCTTCATTTGGATATATATACATATGCAGATGCGTGTGATTGTGGACTTACGTGCTAGTTTTACTTCTTATCTCTTGTTGGCCTATTCGATCGTCCTTGCCGACAGGATCGGCGTCTTGCGGAGATGGCTAACTTGTGTGTTAGCATCACCGTAAGGCGGCGGTTCTGGGCATAAGATCCGGGAACTCTCCTGGTGCGGGAGAGGGGTCTTACAGCTGGAGTTCGGGAGAATCAGTGGAGTTCGGGAGGTCACGGAGCTTCAGTGGTGTTGTTCAAATTGTCGGCAGTCTGTTCGCGCGGTCTCCTCTTTTAGTCGCGCGAACATCCTAGCCGCGCGGTTAGGCGGCTTCTGTGTTCAGACCACCAGTTATCTTTCTTCAGCATTGTATTTTTTCTTTTGGTTTTGTGTACTGGCGAAATCATGTCTCGCCATGTATACCTCGCTCTGTAATGAAGATCCCTGTTGTTATCAATAAAGACTGCTTTGTTTCATGTGCTTCTGGTTGTTGGCTGTAACTTTAAGTTGTACGATTCCTACTCACTCCAAGATCTACGAAAATTTTCACAAAGTGCTTCTATATTCGAGGCCATTTGGTCACTCTTAATGAGGCCTAAAGTTGGGCAACAATTTAAAGAATTACAATATGGAATGTTGACCATGGTAATAAATCGGGAGATTTTTGTCAAAATAAACGTGTACTAAGTGTGTGAACATATACTCTCACCATGAAACTACTTTACCCGGAGAAAATTAAATGGAATAAGAAATGAATAAAGTAAAATGATGATCAAGGTATTGAAAATGCAACAAATTGATGCACCCACTTCATTGTTTAATTTAACCATACACATGTATGCAAGATGAATGGGACATGTGCATAAATGTGGCGGGCCCGTCGGATCTCCGACTAGGTCAAACTGATGGGAGTAGGGTGACAGACTGAAAGTATCTAGTTGCGGCCTAAATCACCTAGAGGGGGGTGAATAGGTGGATTCTATGTCTTTATGCGGAATTAAAAATTTAACACAGAAAAACAAACAATCAAACACAGCACAGACACGAGGATTTTATAGAGGTTCCTCGATGTGGGTAGTCCTCTTTCCCGCCTCGCCTATCTAGCACTTCGAGGCTAGACTCGGCTACTTCACCAATCTCAGATTATAACTAATCTTACACCTCGGAGTCAAAACTCCTACAACTCGGAGTATACCACTCCTACAACTCAGAGTATAACAACTCCTACAACTCGGAGTATAACAACTCCTGCACCTCGGAGTAAACAACTCCTACAAATAATCTCGGAGTGAAAACTCCTACAAAAGAAAAGATATTGAAACAAAATACTTCTTCTTAACCTCTAAAGAGATTAACTTCAGATCTTGAATACTGAGTCTTCTTCTCAACCTTGAAAGAAATCTTGGCACTTGAAAGATGTGGAAGAGAGAAGACTTGGCTAACCAGATCTGAATAGGCCCTTTGACTTACTTGAAAGAATCTTCAATAATGAGAGCAGCAATAAGATCAAAGGCCTTCTTCTGAGAAATCTCTAACAACAACAGAGAAAGGATCTTTGAGCAGCAAACGTTAGGTCTCAGAATTCTTGTTCAGCAAAAGAGAAAGGAGATCGACTTTTAGCTTTTTCTTTTCTGAACTGTCGGCTGAAGAGAGATTTTTAGATCGATTTTTTAAGATTGATCCCTTGCCCTAAAATAAGGATTTATTTATAGGGAGGACTTCAACGGCTCGTGCGACAATGAAGGGAGAGGCGACACGTGTACTGTTCATGGTGGCTAACCCTAATTTTCGAAAACGAAACGAAGATTTGAAATCCGTCTGTCCGTCATTCGTCGAGACTTCACGTGAACATCCGACGAATTGACTTGGCCACAGGAAAACACTGAACAACCCGTGAAAAACACTTTCTGTTACCATTCGTCGGGATTCGTCGGGAGTTCACGAGAACATCCGACGAATTGACTTAGCTGCAGAATTTTCTTCACAACCCAGCCAAAATGACCTCTGTCAGCATTCGTCGGGATTCGTCGGAATGACCCGAGTCATCTCGACGAATGGACTTAGCTGCAGATTTTTCTTCTAAACCAAGACAAAGGTCTTCTGTTTGGATCCGTCGGGATTCGTCGGAATGACCTGAGTCATCTCGACGAATTGACTCAGCAGAATTTTTCTTTTCTTCTGAAAACCTGCTCCACTCCTCAACCTTGAAAGCCTTCAGTTATGAGTATATGAAGTGCACCCCACAAGAGAGATTACACATGGACCAACACTTTGTTCTATACAATGAGGGATTACATTGTCTAGAACTGTGTTTGGTGATCCATTGCAACCTGACTTTGGTGTGCACTTAGCATTAAGACATGTCATAACACATCTAAACAGAAATCATCAAATACATACTCAATTCATTTTAGTTCACTAGGGGACATCTTCAAATCTAAGTGATTGTGGACACAATACCCAACAATCTCCCCCTATTTGAAGATGTCATAACCCTAGGCACTAACTTGAATTGCACAGAAAGTATACTAAATAAGAATACACAACCCAAACAGTAATATATAAGGAAAAATAGAATAGGACTGAATGTTTTAACTTAACACAAAAGAAATGTGTATATATATAAGCAAAGAAAACATCATGATTCCAGATAAGCACAGCTTATTCATGACCTTTGCCTTTCTTCTTTGCAAACATTCTGTCCACTGCCTCAGCTTTCTTCTTCAGTTCTGAATCCATTCTCTCAAAGAATGCCTTTGGCTTAGGCCAATATTTATCAGGAGCAGACTCTTTAGATCCACCATTCTTGAAGTGAATTCTTCTTTCAGTTGTCCTCTTCTCAAACTTGCTCCATTCTTCTGAACTATAATGGTCACTGACTTTTTCATTCTGATTGCTGACTCTATCAAAAACAGAGAGAACAATACTTTTGGAGATGGGGCTCCAACTTTCTTGGAAGTTTCTAGGAGGAGGCCTATCATAAAATTCTCTGATCTTCTTATGTGGAATAGACCTCTTAGCATATGGCTTATCAGCAAATAGCTTCCTTTTTAATGACTTCTCAGAGGGTTCAGCAAAATAGGAGCTGTCAGGATCTTGAACAGGGAATGGATCATCCCAAAATTCTTGATAAGATGAAGCAGGGATGACTTCATCAGCAAAAATAGAATCCTCAACAGGATTTGGAGAGAAACTAGGAGCCCTGGGTCCTGGAGCACTTGATGAGGGAAAATCTGACCCTTTATCCACAACAGCAAACCCAAGCATTCCAGCCACTTCCTTGAACAGCCAGCTTTGGGCTTTATGAGTATACCAATTCACATCCTTAACATTTTGTAAGATGTTTTCCTTGAGATCTTGCATTTGAGTAGCTACACTTTCATTCAAATCATTCATTTTGCTTGCACTTTCTTCTAACCTGGATACCACACTCTCCTCCCCCTTTATGACATCTTCATGCAGGAGGGTATATAATCTCTTCAGCTGAGTTTCAACTTGATCATCCAAGTAAGAGATCCCTTGATCATGAGCAGAATTAAGAACTTTATGAGCAGAGGTGAGATGAAGAACATCTTCACTGACCTGATGCAAGTTGGTAAGAGCATGCCCAACTGCTGTATTTGTATGATCCAAAGCTTTCCCTGCAGTTAGCATCCAGGCTTCTTGAACACTCTTGAATCTTCCCATTTCATGCTTGATCTCAGCCATTTCCTGCTTCAGAGAACTATCAACAGAGTCAATCTTCGTATAGACTTGCTTGATAGACTGATCAAAGTGATCAGTCTGAACCTTTAGCAGCCCTGCTATGGACTTCAGCAAAGAAGAGTGAGAGCTATCACCAGTCTCAACCTCTTCAGGAGAAATTCTATCAGCTACAAAACTTGAGGACTGTGCTTGCTTGTCAAGCACAGTTGCCCTTGGAGAAGTGCTCCTAGCCACAAGAACTTCTGGAGGAGGAAAAAGCAGCACAGAAGGAAAGACTTCAGGAAGAACAGATTCAGCCATGAAGATATCTTCCTGGTCTTTCTCCCCCTCAAGTAGAGACATCTCCTTAGCCAACTCCAGCCTGGCACCAAAGCTGCCCCTCTCCACAGATTCAGATTGCTCATTAGGAGAGTCTGACAAGATTTCATGATCTTCAGAAAGAGAATCAACCATGGCAGGTGATCTCCTTGAATCTTCCAGCTGAGGAGCCTCTTCAAAATCAGCAGCATCCTGTGGGCCCTCCATGTCAAGATCAGCATCATGGACAACAATATCAACAGGATCAAGAGGTACTTGATCAGCATCACTTGGAGGAACAGCTTCTGCAGCACCACTTCCTGCATCAATGTCTCTTGAGGTTGGAAACTCCCCCTCAACATGTGCATCTCTGCCCTGTGTAGGAGCTGGACTAAGTCCACTCCCCCTGGAGGATTGCCCTGCTTCAATAGACCTATGCTCATCAAGCAGAGGGGCCTCAACATCACTTACAGCAGCCCTAACTCCAGCATTCCCTAAGCCCTTGGGAATTACCCTTTCCCATTTGGAGAAAATGGTTGAGTTGATCTTCTTTGTGTGGTGGATGGGGATGCCTCTTCCAAGATTGAAAAAATCTGGATTACTACTATTCAGAAGCAGACTGATAATTCTTCCAAAATTTGGAGCAAGAAAACTTTCTTTAATCTTCTCAAAGATTACTTCACCAAAATTGAAATTCTTCCGACATATTATAGCGGTGTGAATTTTGAAAGCTTCTTCAGAGAGGTAGTCATGAGAGCCTACCTTGCATAATAATACTTTTCCTAGAATATCACACAGAAGCTTACCTCCTTCATTCATGAACTTTCTTCTGATTTTGGAGCTTTGATCAAGAATGCCACAGAATCTTCTGGCTCTGAAAATATCTTCAACAAACAACTCTTCTGATTCAACTTCAGGAAACCTCAGCAATCGGTTGATACCACTAGCCTTCAAAATGATTTTGCAAGACCTAATAGAGCTTTTGATCTTCTTACCTTGACTTGAGATTTTGGCATTGCGATAGAACTCCAGAATGTCCTGTTCTAGGATTTTAGCCGGCTCTTCTAAAACAAAACTGAGCCCGGCGACATCGAGCATCATAATCACATTCCGAAACTCATCTGAAGCTGAGCGGAAGGCGCCTCTCACCAACTCTCCCCCTGAATGCAAACCTCCAGAAGCTTTGGGCGTCATTGATGTCGTCGAAGCCGCGGAAGAGAAACAGAGGAATCGCGATAGAAGGAGACGAACGGTCGGGTAGGGTTTCACGGATGTTCTCGTGAAATCGTGATGTTTTCTTTGATTTTTATATATATATAAATTGAAGAAGAGTGCGTACCTGTAGGACGATAAAACCGTATTTAATAGGGAGATGATTCCACGGGAGATGAATTGAGAAGAGTAATAATTGTCCCGTGAAAACCCGTGAAACTTCATGAAATTTTCTGAGTTAACAAGGGAAATCTCGTGCAATTTCGTGAAATCTCAACAGTCCCAACTTCAAGATTCCTTGTTAAGCATTCCAAGTTCCATTTTGAAGAAATTGAATTTGGTTTCGTCCAGAGGCTTCGTAAAAATATCTGCAATTTGTTTGTCAGTATTAACATATAACAAATTTATGTCCTTACTCTCAACATGTTCCCGGATGAAGTGGTAGCGAAGCTCAATATGCTTCGTTCTGCTGTGAGAGACGGGATTATTTGCTATGGCAATAGCACTTGAGGAGTCACAGAACATGGGGATTTCTGAGAGCTTTAAATTATAGTCCTCAAGCTGATTTTTCATCCACAAAAGTTGTGCACAGCAACTGCCGGCATAGATATACTCCGATTCAGCAGTCGATATTGCAACGCAATTTTGCTTCTTGCTGCTCCAGGAGACGAGCCGCTTTCCTAAGAACTGGCAAGTTCCCGAAGTGCTCTTCCTATCATCTTTGCTTCCTGCAAAATCAGCGTCTGAAAAACCAATTAGTTCAAAATCATTGCTTCTTGGGTACCATAAGCCGAGATTCGGTGTGCCCTTAAGGTATCTCAAAATCCTCTTTGCAGCGGCATAATGAGATTCCTTACAATTTACCTGATACCTGGCACAAACACATGTTGAGAACATTATATCAAGCCTAGTAGCAGTGAGATAGAGCAAGGACCCAATTATGCTTCTGTACTTGGTTTCATCAAAAGGTTTCCCTTTCTCATCCTTGTCCAGAGACATACTTGAGCCCATTGGAGTCCTCATTGAGGTTGCACTCTCCATTCCAAATTTCTTAAGAAGCTCTTTGGTGAACTTCGTCTGAGAGGTGAAAATTCCATCTTCAGATTGGTGCACCTGGAGTCCTAAGAAATATTTCAGCTCTCCCATACTGCTCATTTCAAACTTACCTTGCATCAAGTTAGAAAACTTTTTGCAGAGTTTGTCATCAGTAGAGCCAAATATAATATCATCGACATAGATTTGCACTAGTAAAATCTCGTCTTTTACTTCCCTAAGAAATAATGTCTTGTCTATTGTTCCTCTTGTGAATTTGTTCTCAAGGAGAAACTTAGACAATGTCTCATACCAGGCACGAGGCGCCTGTTTGAGACCATACAAGGCTTTATGTAAATAATATACATGATCAGAAAAGTTAGGATCTACAAAACCTGGAGGCTGAGCTACATAAACTTCCTCTTTAAGGTCTCCATTCAGAAAGGCGGACTTTACATCCATCTGGAAAACCTTAAAGCCCTTATATGCAGCATAAGCCAGAAATAATCTGATGGCTTCAAGTCTTGCTACTGGTGCGAAGGTCTGATCAAAGTCAATCCCTTCTTCTTGCATGTATCCTTGAGCAACCAGTCTTGCTTTGTTCTTGGTGATGATGGCCTTTTCATCAAGCTTGTTCCGGTAAATCCATTTGGTTCCAATTACATTCTGTCCTTTGGGTCTAGGTACCAACTTCCAAACTTTACATCTCTTGAATTGGTTGAGCTCCTCTTGCATAGCAAGGATCCAAGAGGGATCGGTGTTTGCTTCTTCAAACTTCTTTGGCTCAATCTGTAAAAGAAAACTTAAATGTAAAACTTCGTTAGTTGTACCTCTTCTAGTTAGAACTCTGCTTGAAGGATCTCCGATGATTTGATCAGCTGGATGATCTCTCAAATGTCTGATCATTCCAACATTTAGATGACCATGAGGTTTCTGCACTTCAGGTACATCTTCATCTTCCTGAGGGTCATCATCCTCACATGTAGAAGGAGCATTTACTTCAATAGCTTTTGGAGCGTCTTCCTTTACAGTTTCTTCTAGGTGTAGTTCCTTGAACCTTGCATCTACATCTTCAACAAAAACACTAGAAGAGTTGCTTTGAAGCATACTCGTCTCATCAAATATGACATTGTAAGTTTCTTCTACAACTAGGGTTTTCTTGTTGAAAATCCTATATGCCTTACTATGGCTACTATAACCTACAAAAATACCTTCAAAACATTTTTCACTAAATTTAGTTTTGTAATATTTCCCGTTATTAAGTACAAAACACTTACTGCCAAAGATTCTAAAATAAGACAGGGTTGGTTTCTTGCCCTTCAAAAGTTCATAAGGAGTCTTATGATGGTTCTTGTTGATTAGAGCTCTGTTTTGCACGTGGCAAGCAGTGTTGATGCCTTCAGCCCAGAAGTACTCTGGTAGTGAAGAATCACTCAACATTATTCTGCAGGCCTCTATGAGCGTTCTATTCTTTCTTTCAGCTACTCCATTCTGTTGTGGAATACGGGGAGAGGAAAACTCATGAAAGATACCTAGGCTTTCACAAAATTCAGTCATAGCTCCAGACTTGAACTCTGTACCATGATCACTTCTGATTTTGACCACAGAACATTCTAATTCATTCTGGATTTGCTTGACGAATGTGGTGAAAGAAGTAAAGGTGTCTGACTTGTGTTTCAGAAAGAATACCCAAGCAAAGCGTGAGTAGTCATCAACAACAACCAACGTATAAGACTTACCTCCTATACTTCTGATTGGCATGGGACCAAACAAGTCCATATGGAGCAGATATAAACATCTGTTAGAGTCTTTGCCAATAATGCTTTTAAAGGTTGCCCGAGTCTGCTTACCCATTTGGCATGCATGACACGGTCTCTCTTTAATGCACTTAACATCAGGAGCATCGCGAACTAAATTTTGAGAAAATAACATACTTATAGTTTTGAAATTAATATGTGCTAGTCTCTTGTGCCACTGGTCACAAAGAGATGCACTATCTTTTGCTAAAAAGCACACTGGTGTAGAAGAGTCTAAACATAGAAAATTTAAACAAAAAATATTTCTACTCCGAGTGCCTGTTAAAATAGTTTCTGACGTATCAGACGACTTTATCAAGCACTTGTCCTTGTAGAATTCTACCATATAGCCTTTGTCACAAAGTTGACTTATGCTAATGAGATTATGTTGTAATCTTTTAACATAAGCCACATCTGTGAAAGAGACTATACCATTTGTGATCATACCGTAGCCTTTTGTGATTCCCCGATCAGATCCGCCAAAAATAACTTTTGGACCATCTTTCACCGGGGTATACTCTTGTAGTAGGCTTCTTGTCCCGGTCATGTGCCGTGAACAACCACTGTCCAAGTACCATATTGGATTTGTATTGGCCTTTGGACATACCTGCAATCAACAATCAATTGCCCTTAGGAACCCAAACTGATTTGGGTCCTTGGCTTCTTGTTAGATGACCGCAACTTGGGATGTTAACATTGCGAGGGGTCATTCTTGCATTGTTAATCCGTGGAGTCGTGACATTTCTCAGATTAAACCAACAATCTATGGCAAAGTGACCAACCTTGCCACAACACCAACAATCGAACCGATTGTACCTTCTCTTTGTCTCCTGTTTTACTTTTTGAATGTGAGGTGCAACAGGGGTGACTTTCTTAGTAGGAGCTTTCTTAGAAGTGGGGGCCTCATGGTGACAGCACACACATGGCTCCAACTTCTTCTCAACAGATTTGGGTGCAATCGTTTTAATTTTTGGTGCCTTCTTATGAGCTGATCCGTGAACAAACGGACCATGATCTTTGAGAATTATTTCTTCATGAGGAGCTTTGAATGGAGAGACGTCAATGTTTCGGGGAAAGCTCCATCCTTGATATTTATTACTAGGTTCAACGTGTGTTGGTCTAGCAAAATGACCGTAGGATGAATCAAAGTCAAACGGGTTTGATGGAAAAATGACCTTCCTGAATGAAGGTTGACTTTGATAAGCAGTTCCCTTCCCTTTCACGGCTCTTTTCTCAGTAGCCTTACTACTTTCGGCCTTATGACCAATTCCACTACCCTTCGCAGGAGCAGAAAACCTATCAATGAGTGGAAGAATAGTCTTAGGCTTCGAGAAGCTTTCTACAAGCTTCCTTTCCGCCTTCAACTTATCTTCTAGTTCATTTATAGTTTTCTCCTTTAGATTCAACAACTCAGTGGAGCTTTTCAGTTCGTCTTTCAAGAGTTGGATTTCATCTTTGAGAGGAGTTAATTGTTCAACTTCCTCCCTCAAAGCTAATTCCACTGCCTTGAGAGATTCAATTTCTTTTGACTTGGATTTGACGACCTTGCGGCACTTGTCAAATCCTTTCACAAGGGCTTCATACTGAGTTATTAACTTAGAGTCCTCCTCTGAGGAGTAGCCTTCATTTGCTACGGATGCAGTCTCATCTTCAGAAGCAGACAGAGGGGTATGAGAGTTTACCTTCCCCTTATAAGAGGAGTCGCCTATTTCTTCATCTAGATGTGCCATTAGCCCAAAGTAGGCTTCTTCATCTGAGCTTGACGCATCAGAGTCACTGTCGCTCAGAGTCTTTGCCTTTTTGGCGAGGAGCCTCTTTTCCTTCTTCTTTCCTTTAAAGGTTCTTTTTTCTTCCTTCTTTGACCCTTCTTTCCTTTTGTATGGACACTCGGCTATCACGTGTCCTGGCTTATTGCAGCAATAGCAAATAATGTCAGTGGAATCATATTTGTTCGGTTTAGATTTATACCTGTCATTATTGTAGTCCTTCTTGTGATGATCACCATCACGTCTTGATCTTCTGTGATCAAATGCAGTGGATTGGCCTCTCTTCTGCTTTCTTTTATTCAGAAGTCTTTTGAATTGCTTGGAGAGCAGAGAAAATTCTCCATCAGACAACTCTGAGCCAGAGGGGCTGGCATCAGATTCATCCTCATCAGAAGATGATCTCCTGACAGGTGGGAGAGTCTTGCTCTTTCTTGAGCTTTCAGCTTTCAGAGCGGAGGACTTCTCCCTTCCAGAGGCCTTGATCCCCTCTTCTTCAGCTTTGCGGGAGTTCAACTTCAACTCATGGGACAAGAGCTTACCAAACAGCATTTGTGGCTCCGTGGTTCCTAGCTTTCCGAATTCTCTGATGGCTATAACCTTGGTGTCCCATTCTTTCGTCAGGGATCTCAGGAATTTGTCATTTAGTTCGCCAGTTGTGAATTCTCGATCATAGTTCCTAAGACCATTTACAATCTTGAAGAACTTCTCGTAGGTGTCAGAAATGGAGTCTCTTGGATCTTGCTTGAAAGCTTCGTATTCTTGATTCAGCAACGATCTTCGGTCATCCCTCACTTCTTCAGTCCCTTCCATCAGAACAACTAGAGAATCCCACATTTCTTTAGCAGATTTGTAGTGAAGCAGATTTTGCAACATTGAATCATCAACTGCACCTGCTATGATATTCTTTGCTTTCTTGTCTAGGGCCACTAGAGCGATCTCATCTTTGTTCAGTTCCAACATCTTCTTCGGGATCATGATGGTGGAGTTTATTGAAGATGGTTTCATCGGAATATGGGGACCTTCTTCCACGATCTGAAAGATTCTTGGGTCAGCAGCTTCCATGTAGAATCTTACTCTTTCCTTCCACATAGGAAAGTTCTCTTTGGTGCAGACTGGCAACTTGACGGAATCCTTGGCCTTATCCATTCCAGACATATTTGCTTTAGCAACTAGATGAGGAGTCTTGTTCAAGGTGTTAGCCTTATAGCGAACAACCTACCTCTGATACCAATTGAAAGTATCTAGTTGCGGCCTAAATCACCTAGAGGGGGGTGAATAGGTGGATTCTATGTCTTTATGCGGAATTAAAAATTTAACACAGAAAAACAAACAATCAAACACAGCACAGACACAAGGATTTTATAGAGGTTCCCCGATGTGGGTAGTCCTCTTTCCCGCCTCGCCTATCTAGCACTTCGAGGCTAGACTCGGCTACTTCACCAATCTCAGATTATAACTAATCTTACACCTCAGAGTCAAAACTCCTACAACTCGGAGTATACCACTCCTACAACTCGGAGTATAACAACTCCTACAACTCGGAGTATAACAACTCCTGCACCTCGGAGTAAACAACTCCTACAAATAATCTCGGAGTGAAAACTCCTACAAAAGAAAAGATATTGAAACAAAATACTTCTTCTTAACCTCTAAAGAGATTAACTTCAGATCTTGAATACTGAGTCTTCTTCTCAACCTTGAAAGAAATCTTGGCACTTGAAAGATGTGGAAGAGAGAAGACTTGGCTAACCAGATCTGAATAGGCCCTTTGACTTACTTGAAAGAATCTTCAATAATGAGAGCAGCAATAAGATCAAAGGCCTTCTTCTGAGAAATCTCTAACAACAATAGAGAAAGGATCTTTGAGCAGCAAACGTTAGGTCTCAGAATTCTTGTTCAGCAAAAGAGAAAGGAGATCGACTTTTAGCTTTTTCTTTTCTGAACTGTCGACTGAAGAGAGATTTTTAGATCGATTTTTTAAGATTGATCCCTTGCCCTAAAATAAGGATTTATTTATAGGGAGGACTTCAACGGCTCGTGCGACAATGAAGGGAGAGGCGACACGTGTACTGTTCATGGTGGCTAACCCTGATTTTCGAAAACGAAACGAAGATTTGAAATCCGTTTGTCCGTCATTCGTCGAGACTTCACGTGAACATCCGACGAATTGACTTGGCCATAGGAAAACACTGAACAACCCGTGAAAAACACTTTCTGTTACCATTCGTCGGGATTCGTCGGGAGTTCACGAGAACATCCGACGAATTGACTTAGCTGCAGAATTTTCTTCACAACCCAGCCAAAATGACCTCTGTCAGCATTCGTCGGGATTCGTCGGAATGACCCGAGTCATCTCGACGAATGGACTTAGCTGCAGATTTTTCTTCTAAACCAAGACAAAGGTCTTCTGTCTGGATCCGTCGGGATTCGTCGGAATGACCCGAGTCATCTCGACAAATTGACTCAGCAGAATTTTTCTTTTCTTCTGAAAACCTGCTCCACTCCTCAACCTTGAAAGCCTTCTGTTATGAGTATATGAAGTGCACCCCACAAGAGAGATTACACATGGACCAACACTTTGTTCTATACAATGAGGGATTACATTGTCTAGAACTGTGTTTGGTGATCCATTGCAACCTGACTTTGGTGTGCACTTAGCATTAAGACCTGTCATAACACATCTAAACAGAAATCATCAAATACATACTCAATTCATTTTAGTTCACTAGGGGACATCTTCAAATCTAAGTGATTGTGGACACAATACCCAACACAGACTCTGGTCGATTCAGAGCAGGGTAAACTGTAGGCTAGCTACCTATCATTTAGGTCGGAACCCCTCTCCTTTTGTGATATGATATTGCCAGGATGTCGATGCTGACGAGTGTGTGTCTTCATCATTGCATTGAGGTACAATTATAGCCTTAGCTCGTAATGTGACCATGCCCTAGAAGTGAGATTGACTTGCCCACTGTCACCATCTTGCCACGACGGGTTGGCCAGGCGAATATCACAAAATTGATTAGTATGTCGACATATGGGAAAAACATATGGAATTGCATACTGAACACCATAACATCAACATTGCATACATATAACTACTTCTTATAATCTTGCTTACTTAATCCTCACCCCGATTATTATAATATGCTTTGACTATTATCTTAATTGTGTTTGTAGCTTTTCTATGCCCCGAAAGTTAAACTTGGGCGGGTAAGATGAAGGAGATCATTTAGTCATTTTGACTAATCCTTTCATTGTCCTCCCCACCCATTTAGGAGCTGACGGAGCTTGTCAATGTGACGAGACTGATGGTGCAGCCCGACAGACAGGAGCAAGAGCAGGAGATCCATAAAATGAGTTTAGTCTGCGAGCTAAACTGAGAAGTTAGGATACTATACATATATTTTTGGTTTTATTACGAATAGACGATGTATTATAACTTATGTAGCACCACCACCATTATCTAGTTATTATCATGTGACCTTTTTATTATATTATTCTTCCACTGATTTGATGAATTTGGTATTGATCATGTGTTAGCCTTACAAGACTAGTGTTTAGGGAAGTGGGCCATGGATAGGTGACAAGGTGGGTTCCTCTTCCTCAAAGTGGCTCTCTGGCGGGAACATTCACCTTAGGCATAGAGTTATCTTCGGAGATGTACGGGGGGGGGGCTTACAATGGATACCGTAGTATATTTGTTCTTAGTTATTGAATATGCCAATTAGTTATTATAAAAATTTCCTAAGGTCCAGAATGGTCATAAAATATTTCTCTCAATTTGGGGGGGGGGGGGGGGGGGGGGGGCTTACAATGGATACCGTAGTATATTTATTCTTAGTTATTGAATATGCCAATTAGTTATTATAAAACTTTTCTAAGGTCCAGAATGGTCATAAAATATTTCTCTCAATTTTTCTAACACGTTCATATTTTTATTCAATTTATTTGATTTAAAATCAATTAAATCCAAATATTAAATTAATAAATAATTTTATTTGATTAGTTCATTCTAAATATCCCAAAAAATATTTTGAGAGAAGTTAGGCTCTATTTGGGGCAACTTTTGTGGATGCATAAACTGTATTGGAACTGCAAACGTGAGTTTTAAGTTGTTTGTTTGATCCGCTTTCTGAATAGAGCGTTTTTAAAGAAGCCATATTCGTAATACATTCATTATACAAACAAAATTATCTCAATGATTGTTGTGTTGCATGATAGTATACGTGATGCAAGATCTTGCATGACGTCTACTCAAACATGTGATAAATGAATCGAAGAGTTAATTACTTGGGGCTTACAATGGATACCGTAGTATATTTGTTCTTAGTTATTGAATATGCCAATTAGTTATTATAAAAATTTCCTAAGGTCCAGAATGGTCATAAAATATTTCTCTCAATTTTTCTAACACGTTCATATTTTTATTCAATTTATTTGATTTAAAATCAATTAAATCAAAATATTAAATTAATAAATAATTTTATTTGATTAGTTCATTCTAAATATCCCAAAAAATATTTTGAGAGAAGTTAGGCTCTATTGGGGGCAACTTTTGTGGATGCATAAACTATATTGGAACTGCAAACGTGAGTTTTAAGTTGTTTGTTTGATCCGCTTTCTGAATAGAGCGTTTTTAAAGAAGCCATATTCGTAATACATTCATTATACAAACAAAATTATCTCAATGATTGTTGTGTTGCATGATAGTATACGTGCTGCAAGATCTTGCATGACGTCTACTCAAACATGTGATAAATGAATCGAAGAGTTAATTACTTGGGGCTTACAATGGATACCGTAGTATATTTGTTCTTAGTTATTGAATATGTCAATTAGTTATTATAAAAATTTCCTAAGGTCCAGAATGGTCATAAAATATTTCTCTCAATTTTTCTAACACGTTCATATTTTTATTCAATTTATTTGATTTAAAATCAATTAAATCCAAATATTAAATTAATAAATAATTTTATTTGATTAGTTCATTCTAAATATTCCAAAAAATATTTTGAGAGAAGTTAGGCTCTATTTGGGGCAACTTTTGTGGATGCATAAACTGTATTGGAACTGCAAACGTGAGTTTTAAGTTGTTTGTTTGATCCGCTTTCTGAATAGAGCGTTTTTAAAGAAGCCATATTCGTAATACATTCATTATACAAACAAAATTATCTCAATGATTGTTGTGTTGCATGATAGTATACGTGATGCAAGATCTTGCATGACGTCTACTCAAACATGTGATAAATGAATCGAAGAGTCAATTACTTGGTGGTCAACCAGGTAGGTTTCCCAATACATTTAGAATTTCACAACGAATTTTAAATGATCTACTTAGGAAGCTTGAACATGGTCATGGTTTAAAAGGATCACAACGCACAACACGAGAAATATTGGGTATAACATTGTAATTTTATCTCAACGTGGATCAATTAGATCAACATGTGAATGTTTTCAACATTAATTCATCTAAAACCATAGGTAAATATTTCAGCAATGGACCGAGAGCATTACTACTATTATCGATAGATGTTGTCAAACCATTTGATCAACAGTTCAGAGATATACCACCAGAAATAAGGTATGATGAGTGTTATATACCATTGTTTAATGACTGCATATGTGTGATTGATGTTACTCTTGTCAATGCAAGAATATTCATTGAAGATCAAGTCATATATATTGGTCTTCATGGCGCTACTGTTCGAACCAAAAATGTACCATGTCCACACTTGCTCAAGCTGGAGAAGAAGCGAGGGGGGGGGGGGTGATTGTTGAATGGTCGGTTACTTTGAGCTACGAGTGAAGGAGTGAGAGAGGAGAAAAAGAGATGATCGGGAGCAGGAAAGAGGTCGCCGGGGGAGATGGGAGTTGAAGGAGTCACTGAGGTCGCTGAGGGAGACCGCCAGACAGGTGGGAGATCGCCCAAGCAAGGAGGAAGAGGTCTCTGCGGTCTCAAAAATGGAGATCACACAAGTCAACTGCTAGGGGATCGAAACTCTCCGAAGTCCCTAAATTGGTGCCCCTGCCCCTCTATTTATAGGCGTCGGACCTTCCCGAACGGGCAGAGCCAGAAAAATTAGGCTGCCCGAACCGCGAGTGACCGGTGATACGCCAAAAGTGTAAATACGCAAGAGTACGTGTCGTACAAGTAATATAAAATGAGTAAGATCGTCCCTCGAGGAAGTGAATATTCTAACGCTTATGAGTATTAGCTAACTCTTTTCTTTAAATCCAAGATAAGTAATTCGATTGATTTGATAAAACTAATTCACCGAAAATTTAAAACTAACTTTAAAACTAAAATTACCTAAGTTATTTTTTATCAAATTTGGGAGAAAAGAACCTTGTATATTGCTTTCCTAGGTCTGTTATGATATTTGCTTAAGTATACCGTTGCGTTATATTTATTTTACTATCTTGCACGATTAAAAACTAGGAATCATAATCTCTCGATCCTTGAATTCCATTAACCTAGACTTCTCTAGTTATCTCTAACTTAGAAAAATGAAAGGTAAATTAAATTGCTCAAATCGCTCTTGCTAATAAGGTGATGGAATCTCTTCCTCTCTCTTTTATCATATCAAAATTATGATGCAAACACACCGCTCCTCTCTCGAATCTCGCGGCGTAATATAGAAGTGAAATATTTAATTTAGATATCTATGCGACTCATCTCTCGAATCTCGCCGCATAACATTAAGTAATTATCTTAAATAAATCGTGTCTCCTCTCTCGAATCTCACCACGAAACTTTAAAGATAAACATTATTCAAATCATTCGAAATAAGTCATAACATTGATAAAGATAGCAACCCAAGAAATCATACGGAGAAATTATAATAAACATCACAACAAAACCTAGTACTCACAACATACAAGGTATGAAGATTTAGTTCATGTTCCTTGAAATAAAAAAACAAACTAGAAAGATCTTACAAGACATTGTTCAGAGTCTAGAAATTAGCTCAGGAACAGTCCTCTCGATTTGCCTATCCGCTCAAATCTGCCTTCTTTTCCTTCTCCACTGCTCACGTTCTCCCTTCTCTCCGAATAAATTTCCAAAAGTTCCAGGTTTTTCCCCTTTTCTCCAAACTGTCGAACCCTGTTTTTATGCATGCATGCTTCAGTCTTTTCCCTGAAAAGGTGCGTCCTTTCATAAAGAAACGGCTGGCCCACTTTGAGTCTTGGAAAATCTGTACGTTTTAGTTCAGCGAAATTAATTTGAACCGCCATTTTATGACCAGGTCATGACCAAGCTGCTGCAAACTGCCAAGCACTTTAATTCCAGCTTACACTTGCCTATTGTTTTCATGGATTTCTCAGATTCCTGCACACATATATTACACATTTGACGATAAAAATGTCCAAAGTCAAAGATATAATATTTATTAGTCAATTGATCGTTATCTTTCGTATATTTTCTCAATATTCACTAAAATAATAGAGTTAATAACTTCTTTTTGAGAAATTATCAACCGGGGAAGCGAGATCGCCCGGGCGATGGGAGATCGCCCGGGCGATGGGAGATCGCCCGGGCGATGGCGAGCTGGCGAGATCGCCCGGGCAGTGGGAGACCGCCTGGGCTTGGCGACCTGGCGAGATCGCCCGGGGTTGGAAACCTGGAGGAGGTTGCCCAGAGCTGGAAACTGGAGGAGGTCGCCCGGGCACTGCGAGACCGCCCGGGTTTCTGAGACCGTGCGGATTGCTTTCGTAACCTTTGGATGGATCACCGATTTCTAGGTAAACAAAATTCCCGCATTTTTTCAAGTTTTGAAAAAACTTTGAAAAAATATAACTTACCCACGAGAGTCGAGATCCAGTTTCTCAGACATGATTGAACATGCGTATAAAAAGTGTGTATGTTATGTGAATAACTGAATAGGAAACTCATGAGCACCTGTCTTATCTCTGCAAAAGAGTAATCAAAGTGGACACGAAAGAAGAACATTATACGAGCACCTGGCGAGGACTCGCATGCAACTGCTTACTTCTACAAAAAGGGTAGTTAAGACAGGTATACAAGTAACATAATACGCGAGTACCTGAGGAGAACTCGCGAGTACCTGCTTATTTCTGCAAAAAAAGTAGTTAAGACAGGTATAAAAGAAATATAATACGCGAGTACCTGAGGAGAACTCGCGAGCACCTGCTTATTTCTGCAAAAGAATAGCTGAAGTATGTATGAAAGAAAAACATTGTGCGAGTACCTGAAGGAGAACTCACGAACACCTATTTTTATCCGCAAAAAAGATATAAGAACAGGTATATGAAAATATAATATGTGAGTACCTGAAGGAGAACTCGCGAGCACCTGTATATCTCTGCAAAAAATATGAAAACAGGTATATGAAATATAGAATACGCGAGTACATGAAGAGGACTCACAAACACCTGTATGTCTTTGCAAAATATATGAGAAACAAGTATATGAAACATAGAATGCGCGAGTACCTGAAGAGGACTCGCAAACACCTGTATATCTCTGCAAAAGATATGAGAAGCAGGTATATAAAACATAGAATATATCAGGTACATGAAATAATCTTGCTGATAGTTATTTTTATTTCAGCTCGACATGTATAAGAAGGAACATCTCCTTTACAGAGGGAATGAATGCTTATTAATCACTTGCTTTGATGTTGTTGAAATAATATCTCTATGTGAAGAAATGAGACAGTACCCATGTCTGCGGACGAAAAAAAAACAAACATTCTGATATCCTCATATTCACATATTCCATAACAATGAGTGTGAAGTCAGCATGGCTAGATAATTTTTGACTTGCCGATAATAATGTTGCTAATGATATTGTGTCTGTTGATTCCCAACTCAGTATATGATTTGAGAGATCTTAATTTATAAATAGATTAATCATGAAATCCAGAAATCCCGACATGATGCACATGGGATTTTGTGGTATCTGAAAAATTAGTACCCAACAAATAATTGCATAATTATTTGATAACGCATTGTGGTTGTAAGATCCCCCTCCCGGAACACAAAACACGACCGAGGGGAGCCTTATGCCCAGGATAGCCACCTTGCGGAAGCGCCAACGCACGAGCTAGCCTCCCCCACAAGACGCCTATCATGCCGGCCAAACCAACTGAACAGCGCCAACTCATCAATAATAGAAAGCATTAAAGTCATAGGTTCACAATAAGTAAAAAAAAGTCCAGAACAGTACAGAGAAAAGCAGAAAGCTACATGAGCTCCTGCAAATCATCAGAGTAACCAGCTAAATGCCCCAAGGGCTACATCTCAAAACACTCACCCCCCTCTGTCACTGACGGCAACTAAGGTACCATAAACCCCAGCCCTGCACACCTGACCTGGCTGGCCTCCGGTGTTGAACGCTGCTATACCACTGAATGTGCTCCTAAAAAGAGGGACGTAGCAACCGTTAGTCATAAAGACTAAGTGGCTTCCCATCCGCTCCCCCGGCGACTGCAAGGCACCGGACGGAAGGAAAGGAAGAAAAGATGCAATATAACAGTAATATACAAAGCAGGTGACGGGGGAAGTAAACTAGTATATACACAAATTCTAAGCTACACAAGTGTAAAATGGGCTAATCTAATCATGTATAAGCAGGAGTATAATAAAGGTGTACAGCAGTAAATAAACAGTAAGTAAAGCAGGTAAAGCAAGGCAGTAAGAACAGTAGCGACAAGTAACCAATCTCATACCCTAACTTATATGAATGCCCATACAAACTTATAAGTTAGGATTTCCAGGAATCATAACTCATCATATAAAAGAGCCCATACTAATTTATATGATGAGGATCTGTAAGTGCATATTCAATGCTATGCCATGAATGTCTTATGCAATGAAACTCACACACACGACTCTATGAGCATAGACCTTTGTAGTTCCCTCTGTTTGAAAGGAAGCCAACCTCTCGGGTACCAACCGCTGTGACACACGGTGGTAGCGGACCGGGCTGTCCACTCCTAGGCGGGTATACACTCTACCAGGCCTAGAACGCGCGTACGCCTCGACGCTAAACAACCGCGGAGCTCTGCGTACTCTTTGCTGGAGTCCACTAGACTGTGAGCCAAGTGAGAGGTGTCTTCGGGGAACTGTCGTCCCGACACGCAGCCAAGCTGGTCCCTTAGACCCCTACAGACCCGCTAAGTCAACGTACCGCGGTCGGAGTGACGACCTGCCTAGTACCGAAGACCTGCCACATTTCTGAGAATGTTACCGGGATAATCATCCCCTTGAGGTTCCCGCTCGTCTAACCAGGCACCACAATCTTGCCACTCCCGCAACTGGGAGGAGATACATTAATCCAAGCTTACCCTACTATGGCTACTCTTACGTACTTTAATTGTTATTGCAATTTAGGGTTGATCTTGGACTTCCCGAGGTACACCCGGTGAAGGACTCTCATCTGTACTAGGGAACACGATGGGCTGAATCCCAAACTCCCTTTCCAAGACATTTAATTGGTTGGTGATTTATTGCTCCTTCTTTATATTGCTCTTAAATAGACAGTGAATTTGGACACTAGACCTTCTTTGCCCAATTGGGCCAAGTGCAGCTTTCCCTCTCTCTCCTGACTTAAACTTGACCTGAATCCCTCAAGTGGTGACCCCTCATGGGTAGACATATTAATCATGAGCTCCTTATCACTACACATCAGTCATCTTCCAAGTCCCATGGGTCTAGAGGGTCAGATTACAAAAACCAGTTTTGCTAAACGCAGACCACCTAAGGGTAATCCTCCTTCCCAAAGGGAAAACCCTAACCACAGGTCCTATGGTTCCACAAATTTTATCCAAGGTTCCTACTGACTTAAATAGAACAGGGTTCAATTTTCATAATTTTCCAACTTAGTTTAATATTTAATTATTTTTTCTTGAATATTGTGACACACCCTAAATTGTTCATGGAGTACTCTAAATTTTGGTCCAATGCCTACCAAATAATTATCATGTATGAATACTGAATTCAAATGCATAACCACCAAGGATGTAGGTTCATAATTATTGTTTTGCCCCTGAATTAAATAACTGAAGATAAATCCAAAATCACCCAATTAATTACATAAATATCAAAATTGCATTGAAAAATCCAGAAAATTCCCATAAGTTATTGTCATTGATGTGATCCTCATATACAAAAATTCATAGGGTTTCAAGGTGATTTGCTCAAGTATTTGTATAAGTCATCAAAAGGGCATAAATGGTAATTTCCTTATGAATACAAATTTTTTCACTATAAGCGTTCCAAGTAAAATTTCATATACCACATATCACCATAAGTAACCTTCCTATATAGTTTGGGGGCCTTATGTATGGTTTTACTATACATCATAATTAAATTCCCAAAACCTAGGTTTTTCACAAAAATCATAAAATGGATAAGTTCCTAAGTAAATGGCACCCCAAATGATTCCAATGCTTTAGAATATGAATGTCAATGTCTGGCCTAAATTTCAGAATTTTTTCGAGGACAAATGCCATTTAATAATAATTTGTTTTCAAAAGTGGCATATGTGTAAATTCAACCAAAGAGGCATGAAAAATCATCAAGGATCATAAGATTAAAATCCAGAGGGCACTAATACTTCAATTGACATCATTGTTCAATTTTGTAAGGTGAAGATAACCCCAAGTTCTTGATTTGACTTGATCCATCAATTAAGCAAATTTCTCCAAAACTCAAAATAAATACTAATTAAATAGTAAAAATCTCATGATAATTCTCCTAGCCCTATGTAACATACCGATTCGAGCTAGACCCATTGTGCGCGTTTTTGAGTCGAGCGAGTTGACTCGAGCTCGTAGTGTATTGGGGGCCCGGATTGCACCTGAGCCGGAGGAGTGCACTCGACGAACGCGCCGAATACCATTTCTATTCCTTGTCTCGATGTTTGCTGTATCGGGATCCGAGCTGTCCGGAGAGTATAATTGAGCAATAAAACTCGAAGGAGGCGTACCGCCTTGAAGGAATTATAGTGCGTACGTTAGCTCAAATGACACGATTTGTGAATAACATATTTATCCAAAATGGTGAAATTGACCAAACGACCTCACAATTGACCCCAGTCGGTCTTGTTAGACTCGTAACAATAGTACAAGTTCAACGAATTTATCCGTTTGTGATTCCGACGTCGTTTGAAGAACTTTTGACGTTTAAGTCAAATTATGCCGCAAACGCTCCGGGGAGCGTAAAATAGGCAAACGGACTCGGATTTGATCGTGGACTGTTCCGACAGATGCATATCGGCGAGACGGTCGTAACGAGCCTGTTCGGGACAAATTTCGAGTCCTCTACGACATTGTGCGAGCGTTTTAGTCAATAATAATAATATCATTACTATTATTATTATTATTATTATCATAATATTAATATATAATATATATATACATAAGATTAGGTTAGGAAGCTACCTCCCGATCCCATCCCTGCTCTCTCTCTCTGACGGCGCTCCTCTCCTCCACTCCCGATCTCCTCTCCGGCGCACTACCTCGTCGGCAAGACACTCCTCCGGCGAGAGCTCCGGCGAGCTTCAAGTTCTCTCTCTCTCTCTCTCTCTCTCTCTCTCTCTCTCTCTCACTCTTTCTCTCTCTCTCTCTCTCTCTCTACAGCCATGGTTGAAAACTCCTCCACCTCTGTCCATGGCCTCCCCTTTTGTATCTTCCTCCTCCTACTCCGGCGGCCACGCCTCTGCGAGCTCCTCCTCCCTTACGCCGTCAGCCACCAGAAGGTCTCCCCGATCCCTCTTCCTCTCCTCCGGCGCTTCCCGTGAGCTTCCAAGCGACAACCTCTCCTCCAAGGTTCTACCAGCCACAACCTTCAACTTCGATGCCGCCTCCAGATCGGAACAACTCCCCTCTCCCTCCCATAGATCCAGCGAAATGACGAGCTTCACCCATTCGAAAACCGTCGCCCTCCATAGATCCAGCGAGATCTCTGATCTTCTTTGAGATCCGGCCGCCCCTCTCAAGCTCCAGCCACCTTCGTCGAGCAACTCCCCAGATCCAACCTCCTCTAGCTGACCGACCACCTCATTCTGCTCCAAGTTCAGGTCGCCGCCTATTTCAAGATTTCTGACGACCTCTCTTAGCTCCGACGGCAGTAACCCTTCAAGCTCCATAACCGAGTAGCTCCATCATTTTCACAATCCATACCATCTCCCTCTGATCTCTAAGATCTATTACCCATGAGTTTATATATGTCAATGATGAATCTACACGAGAGAAATCAGAGGAATATTTAGAAGTGTTGTATGAGTTCATGGGCACAGTGAAGTAGAGCTATAAGGAGAAAGCTCTCATTCAGTTCGAAGACTTTGCTAACCACAATGCAGTTGGGTAGCTAAAGGAGATTCCACAAAAGGTCGATGCCTCTTCGACAACATTCGACGGGGTTCAGATAGGCGAGATCCGACCACGATGGAGAGCAATGGACAAATGCCGCATATTCGGCTATTGGGTTGCATGCATGGACACTCGGTGAGCTTCCTCCCCTCTCCCTTGGTGCTAGTTTCCTAGATCACACTAGGTGAGATATCGATCTCAATAGAGTCGATTGGAGAGCAAGCCGTGAAGAGACGGCCTGAAATAAATGTTCCGGGTAACTGTTCCAGCCACTTCCGACCGCTAACACATCACACGTCGATGTAACTCAAAGCGAGGAAGGTGGTGGCGGTGTTAGTCGGTTGGTTTGGGGTTTTTTTTTGGTGGCCGACGAAGAGATGTGTTATATTTCAGGTTGGGCAGATCGCAGCCCTTGGCTGGTGGTAGACGATGAGCTGATCGTCTGATGTACTTAAGATGTGTGCTAGTAATTTTATTTTAATAACTGCAATTTTCTTTCACTCTTACATAGCCGAGTTTAAAAAGAATTTTATGTACCCTAGGCCTACCCTGTGCCCAAATATTTGTATGTTTAGGGCACTTTTGTTATAGTTTTGATCATAACTTAGAAAATTGAACTAAGAATAATTAGTGGGTGTAATCACCCCTAATGGCCCGAAATTTTTGGTGGAATGTAGATATGTATTTGAGTAGCCTCTGTTTCAAATTTGAGGACAATTGGAGTTCATCTTAATGGTGAACCCCCAAGGGACATTTTGATGCCCTAGGTTTGAAAACCACTTAGCCTTGGTGGCTTGTGGATTTTGGTGCTTAGCCTTAAGGGCTTATCCAAATCCAGTGGTAATGGGGCTTAGGGATTGTGTAGGGTCTTGCTCATCATCAATGGGTGATTGGAGCAATGGAGACCAAAAACCCTAGCCCATACCTCTAAAATTACTTAATTGCCGTTTTGGGCCGTAATGAAGCAACTAGGACCTAAACACATATCTAGACAACCAAACTTCATCCCTAGGTGGAGAATAGTGTTATAGGGCTAGGATAATTACCATGAGATTTTTTTACTATTTAATTAGTATTTATTTCGATCCTTGGAGAAATTTGCTTAATTGATGGATCAAGTCAAATCAAGAACTTGGGGTTATCTTCACCTTACCAAATTGAACAATGATGTCAATTGAAGTATTAGTACCCTCTGGATTTAATCTTATGATCATTGATGATTTTTCCATGCCTCTTTGGTTGAATTTACACATATGCCACTTTTGAAAATAAATTAATATTAAATGGCATTTGTCCTCGAAAAATTCTGAAATTTAGGCCAGACATTGACATTCATATTCTAAAGCATTGAAATCATTTGGGGTGCCATTTACTTAGGAACTTATCCATTTTTATGATTTTTGTGAAAAACCTAGGTTTTAGGAATTTAATTATGATATATAGTAAAACCATACATAAGGCCCCCAAACTCTATAGGAAGGTTAATTATGGTGATATGTGGTATATGAAATTTTACTTGGAACACTTATAGTGAAAAAGATTGTATTCATAAGAAAATTACCATTCATGCCCTTTTGATGACTTATACAAATACTTGAGCAAATCACCTTGAAACTCTATGAAATTTTTATATGAGGATCACATCAATGACAACAACTTATGGGAATTGTTCTGGATTTTACAATGCAATTTTGTTATTTAATTAATTAATTGGGTGATTTTGAATTTATCTTCAGTTATTTAATTCAGGGGCAAAACAGTAATTATGAACCTACATCCTTGGTGGTTATGCATTTGAATTCAGTATACATACTTGATAACTATTTGGTAGGCATTAGACCAAAATTTAGAGTACTCTATGAACAATTTAGGGTGTCATAATATTCAAGAAAAATAATTAAATATTAAACTAAGTTGGAAAATTATGAAAATTGAACCATGTTCTTTTAGGTCAGTAGGAACCTTGGATAAAATTTGTGGAACCATAGGACCTGTGGTTAGGGTTTTCCCTTTGGGAAGGTGGATTACCCTTAGGTGGTCTGCGTTTAGCAAAACTGGTTTTTTGTAATCTGACCCTCTAGACCCATGGGACTTGGAAGAGGACTGATGTGTAGTGATAAGGAGCTCATCATTAATATGTCTACCCATGAGGGGTCACCACTTGAGGGATTCAGGTCAAGTTTAAGTCAGGAGAGAGAGGGAAAGCTGCACTTGGCCCAATTGGGCCAAGAAGGTCTAGTGTCCAAATTCACTATCTATTTAAGAGCAATATAAAGAAGGAGCAATAAATCACCAACCAATTAAATGTCTTGTGAAGGAGAAATTTGGGATTCAGCCAATTACGTCCCCTAGTACCGATGAGAGCCCTTCACCGGGTGTACCGCGGGAAGTCCAGGACTTACCTTAAATCACCAAAGAAGTAACATGAGAAATAAGTAAGGAAACACGTCCACCAATCTAAATAAGTATCTGGTAAAAGGGAGTTTGAGATTCAGCCCATCGTGTTCCCTAGTACCGATGAGAGCCCTTCACCGGGTGTACCTCGGGAAGTCCAAGATAAACCCTAAATTGCAATAACAATTAAAGTAGGCAAGAGTAGCCATAGTAGGGAAGGATTGGATTTATGTATCTCCTCCCAGTTGCGGGAGTGGCAGGATTGTGGTGCCCGGTTAGACGAGCGGGAACCTCGAGGGGATGATTATCCTGGTAACATTCTCAGAAATGTGGCAGGTCTTCGGTACTAGGAAGGTCGTCACTCCGACCGCGGTACGTTGACTTTGCGGGTGTGTAGGGGTCTAAGGGGCCAGCTTGGCTGCGTGTCGGGACGACATTTCCCCGAAGACACCTCTCACTTGGCTCACAGTCTGGTGGACTCCAGCAAAGAGTACGCAGAGCTCCGCGGTTGTTTAGCGTCGAGGCGTACGTGCGGTCTAGGCCTGGTAGAGTGTATACCCGCCTAGGAGTGGACAGCCCGGTCCGCTACCACCGTGTGTCACAGCGGTTGGTACCCGAGAGGTTGGCTTCCTTTCAAACAGAGGGAACTACAAAGGTCTATGCGCATAGAGTCGTGTGTGTGAGTTTCATTGCATAAAACATTCATGGCATAGCATATCATACGCACTTGCAGATCCTCATCATATAAATTAGTATGGGCTCTTTTATATGATGAGTTATAATTCCTGGAAATCCTAACTTATAAGTTTGTATGGGCATTCATATAAGTTAAGGTACGAGATTGATTACTTGTCTCTACTGTTCTTAGTGCCTCGCTTACCTGCTTTACTTACTGTTTATTTACTGATGTATACCTTTATTATACTCCTGCTTATACATGATTAGATTAGCCCCTTTTACACTTGTGTAGTTTAGAATTTGTGTATATACTAGTTTACTTTCCCCGTCACCTGCTTTGTATATCACTGTTATATTGCAGCTTTTCTTCCTTTCCTTCCGCCCGGTGCCTTGGAGTCGCCGGGGGAGCGGATGGGAAGCCACTTAGTATTTATGACTAACGGTTGTTGCACCCCCCTTTTTAGGAGCACACTTAGTTGGTGTAGCAGCATTCAACCCAGGAGGCCAGCCTGGTCAGGTGTGCAGGGTTGGTGACTATGGTATCTTTGATGTCGTCAGTGGCAGAGGTGAGCGAGTGGCTTGAGATGTAGCCCTCGGGACATTTAGCTTGATACTCTGATGTTTTGCAGGAGCTTGTGTAGCTTTCTGCTTTTCTCTGTTCTGGACTTTATTACTTATTGTGAACCTATGGCTTTAATGCTTTCTATTATTGATGGGTTGGCGCTGTTCAGTTGGTTTGGCCGGCAGGATAGGCGTCTTGTGGTGGAGGCTAGCTCGTGCGCTGGCGCTTCCGCAAGGCGGCTATCCTGGGCATAAGCCCCCCCCCCCCCCCCCCTCGGCAGTGTTTTGTGTTCCGGGAGTGGGATCTTACAAATGGTATTAGCTTGCAACGATCCTGAGATAAAGAAGTCCATTAGACCACTAGGCTACCCCTGCTAGCTAGATCAGTTTGAGGACAAACTGAAGCAGCGGAAGCAGTGGTGTGCCCATGTGTAATTCACAATAAGTACGTCCGCTTTTTCCTATAGAAAGTGCCAACCTGAGCCAAACTCGTACCCTCACGTATAGATGCTGGCTCATTCCGAGACAGTATTTGTTTTCCCATTCCAACAGTCAGAGTTGGTTTGGCATATGATGCCATTTTGGTCGACTTAGCAGGATAGGTCATGACGTATCCTAGCCTTATACGGATCTTGGGGATGATTGAGCCAAGCAATAAGTGACCTTGAGTGACTAAGGGAAGAGTTTAATATGAGTGTAAATGCTAAAGACCCGCACCCTGAGATTTTGATCCCCGATATGGAGTAATATTGTCATCTTACCCAAAAAAAATTTAGGGCAATCTCAATGAGATTGGTGCCAGTAGTCCATTATCAGCTTAGTAAGAGACCACCAAGCATGCCTTTTATACTGTATGTCGATACCTCTCACTTCTATTTATGTAGAAGGTTTCATATGGAGGAGATATGATAAGAATTCGGATCCAGAGAAGACTCATTTTGGGGCGAATGTGTTATATTGGTGGTAGAAGAAACTCAGTCGAAGAGATACGGGGGCTTATCTCTTCGTTTATTGGGCTAGTTATGTACCGTCTTGGATCCCTTGAGGAGTTAGAATCTTTGTAATTTTTGACCGTTGGAAGTTTTGACCCCTGAGAGTTAATTCACCTTAAGCAAAGCAGACTGCTAAGGCCATGTTTGGGTTGATAGGAATTTTTATTAGCGGAATAAGAGAGGAAAAGCATTTTGAAGATGATCATTTCCTTTATAGTGTTCTAAGATTATGTGGATAAGTAACGAGGAAAGTAGTAAGTTAGCCGTTTTGGTAAATATCCGTATCGACCTATACTTAACTTTTGATGACATTACAGCTTGGTACTTGATGAAATTATGTACCCTCATGATGATATAATGAAGTTTGTATATGTACGAGTGGTTTAATTATCAATCATCCCAGAAAGTTAGGAAATTTGCAATGACTTGTATGTTAAAGGGATGTTTGGAAAAATTAATAGATCCAAATCGACTAGTAAAAGGCCAAAAATGAATGTGGCTTCATTGATTCGACTACGTTTGATTTATGAAGATGACAAGGATAGTATGACTTGTTAATTGATTAAAAATCTCAAATGTTTATCATGGAATAAACATGTCATTAGCAATCTCTAGCGGCGATTGTGGGCAACTTTGGAGTGTATACGCTATATACGAACAAGTAAGGGTTATGTGTAATATTATTACCTTGGCAAGGTAGATTTCTAGAGGCTCGATATCATAACCCGCAATGAGACAAGGTTTAAGTTTACAGTAAGAGGCCCTTTAAATGGAACTATCTGGATCCTGAAAGAAATTCGACACAAATTCTGAATTCGGTGCAAGTCTAACTATTATCTAGGTTGGACCAAAGTAATACCTGACTCTGGTCCTTGTGCTCTTAGAAGGAAGCGATAGATATACCTTCCTCTAAACCCGCAACGATGGTTCGTATTATCACTAAGACAAATTGTTAAACATCACAAGTCGAACAATTGTTGATTTTTAGGAATCATTGAAAATATAAATTTGTCCAAGCTTAAATTCTTGAGGCAATAACATCATGTTGGGGATTTGTGGATTGAGACAGGATATCATCATGGCAAGTGAAATGAGGTGAATGCGAACTTGATTGTTTTATGAACCAAAAGATAAATGGTGAAAATTCTTGATGATTAAACACATGAATATTTTGCCATGACGTGACATTGGAAATATCCTTGCCTCCCAAAATTTAAAAGTTAGCCAGTCCCTTGCAAAATTTGGAAGACGTATACTATATGTATGAATCTTTTTACTTTAAATATGATGATATGGAGAGTCAGAACACATAAATCGAAAATATTATGACCGCCTTTTGAAAGATTCATGATTTTGTGAAATAAAATTTAATTATCAGCAGTAGATACAGTGAAATCACATGATAAATGTTAAGACCCCCTTTTAGTGAGAGCAACTCGTGACTAGTATCACGGTTAGAAGTAGTGCTTCTTATCTACTATTGAGGCAGTAAGAGACCTCTAAGTTTGATGTTCGTACCCACAATGCGATGCTCCTCGTTGTAGTTTACATCCATTTAGACTGCGAGCCTAGAAAGTGACCATTTTGTAGTCGGGAACATGTCGACCCCTAAAAAGGTTGTGAAAATGGTAGCTTTGAGGGCCTAGAACACTTTAATGGGTCCCAGGAACTGTTATTCAAGTGCCTCGTGACAAGTGCTTATAGGGTAAAACTCCTAATCGAGGACGGCATGCCCATAGGGTCGGTGTGCATACAAGGGGTGAATGTACCATACTGGTGGTCGAAGAGACATAACTTAGGTGTATGGGGGCTAACCCTTTTTCTTTGTTTATTGGCCTAGCTAATGGACCAACTGAGGTTTCACCGGGAGTTAAAAATCTTTGCAGACTGCTTCACTTAGTCTTGTTATAATGAGGTTTTCTCATCTAAGTCGTTACAAGTCGACGATATTAGAATTAGGTACACCTTGATGAATGAGACTTTTTAAGCAAGGTGGATGGTTAAACACCAAGTTTTGGATTACGTTGAGTCCCCTACCAGAATGACAGATGTGAGTACCTAAAGGATGGTTATGTCCTTGCTCTGATCGAAGGTTATGCGGAGAAGTAGACCAAGGAGAAATGGTGATCTAAAACCTTTTGGGATATACACCGAGGTTGTCGAGTTTTCATACATGAACTCCTGGATAAATCATATAGCTGGGTAATGGAGGACATGAACACATCATGCTGTGTGCCAATTAGGACCTTTGTGGGTAACGTTGAGAAAAATTTAGCATGATTTAGATGTATGTCAATACTATGTGAAGGATGCGATGATGTCCTGATGTGATGGTAAGGACTTGAGATGGTAGTCCTTGAGTGCTGTTATGCACTAGTCGGATTCTGGCAAGTGCTTGAATGACATAAGGACTTTGTGGTAGTCCTTGGGTTCTGGTAGCACGAGTTCCATCATTAGAACCTCATGGGTGTAGTTATGTAAAATCTTGAATCCTCTTGATAGTGTTGTAGTGCCTCTCAGTGATCAATGGTCGGTCCGACGACCGCGCGACAAATTTTGGGGGACGCCTTGAGATTTGTTGAGTTGGAGTTGTATTTGATTGTTGATCAAAGGGGTGTGTTTAAAAGTGACATATTTAGGATAATTGGTTTAAATTGTAGCACTCTTAGCACCAAGGTTTTGCAACGTGTTTATTAAGTTAACACATTCACAACAGTGATGTCTATGCACTGGTTTGCTTACATATGTAATGATATTGTAAATTAAATAAAATTACCGAGGATTTGTGTTGGAGACTCATGGCAGACAGGCATGATATTGATGCAAGACAACTGTTGATGACACCTGCTATAGAGATATGGTGTTTTGAGATCCAGTCATGCAAGGTGTAAACGAGCTGGTGGCTCGACAGTCTTGATGGTTCATAGAACCTGTACAGCGATAGATGTTGGTAGTGGTAGCCTGTTGCATCGTGGTTTATATATAAATAGCCTGCTTGATGCCGTTCACACCAAGTCCTTGCTAAACGTTCCCTTGTATGATGTGTGCTTGAGATTAAATCGCAACATAATCAGTTAGACCGATGTATAGTGATTTTTGAAATAGTGTGTGTCATTATTAGTTCGTATGACTTCACAAGGCAAGAGTGCGCAAGCCATCTAGTTTCTATGTATAAATCGCAACAAGTGAGAATGCATATATAAGCTTGAAATTATTATGGCTGAAGTGCCCATGAATAAATATGATGAGTATATTTTACTCTCATCCAGAAAATCCTCATAACCTCAACCTAATATTTCGGGGACGAAATTATTTCTTCGTTTATTAGATTTGTAACATCCTGATTCGAGCTAGACCCCTTGTGCGCGTTTTTGAGTCGAGCGAGTTGACTCGAGCTCGTGGTGTATTGGGGGCCCGGCTTGCACCTGAGCCGGAGGAGTGCACTCGACGAACGCGGCGAATACCATTTCTATTCCTTGTCTTGATGTTTGCTGTATCGGGATCCGAGCTGTCCGGAGAGTATAATTGAGCAATAAAACTCGAAGGAGGCGTACCGCCTTGAAGGAATTATAGTGCGTACGTTAGCTCAAATGACACGATCTGCGAATAGCATATTTATCCAAAATTGTGAAATTGACCAAACGACCTCACAATTGACCCCAGCCGGTCTTGTTAGACTCGTAACAATAGTACGAGTTCAACGAATTTATCCGTTTGCGATTCCGACGTCGTTTGAAGGAGTTTTGACGTTTAAGTCAAATTATGTCGCAAACGCTCCGGGGAGCGTAAAATAGGCAAATGAACTCGGATTTGATCGTGGACTATTCCGACAGATGCGTATCGGCGAGACGGTCGTAACGAGCCTGTTCGGGACAAATTTTGAGTCCTCTACGGCATTGTGCGAGCGTTTTAGTCAATAATAATAATATCATTACTATTATTATTATCATAATATTAATATATAATATATATATACATAAGATTAGGTTAGGAAGCTTACCTCCCGATACCATCCATGCTCCCTCTCTCTGACGGCGCTCCCATCCTCCACTCCCGATCTCCTCTCCGGCGCACTACCTCGTCGGCAAGCCACTCCTCCGGCGAGAGCTCCGGCGAGCTTCAAGTTCTCTCTCTGTCTCTCTCTGTCTCTCTCTCTCTCTCTCTCTCTCTCTCTCTCTCTCTCTCTCTCTCTCTCTCTCTCTCTCTCTCTCTACAGCCATGGTTGAAAGCTCCTCCACCTCTGTCCATGGCAGCCCCTTTTGGATCTTCCTCCTCCTACTCCGGCGGCCACGCCTCTGCGAGCTCCTCCTCCCTTGCGCCGTCAGCCACCATAAGGTCTCCCCGATCCCTCTTCCTCTCCTCCGACGCTTCCCGTGAGCTTCCAAGCGATAACCTCTCCTCCAAGGTTCTACCAGCCACAACCTTCAACTCCGATGCCACCTCCAGATCGGAACAACTCCCCTCTCCCTCCCACAGATCCAGCGAAATGACGAGCTTCACCTGTTCCAAAACTGTCGCACTCCATAGATCCGGCGAGATCTCTGATCTTCTTCGAGATCCGGTCGCCCCTCTCAAGCTCCAGCCACCTTCGTCGAGCAACTCCCCAGATCCAACCTCCTCTAGCTGACCGCACCTCCTTCTGCTCCAAGTTCAGGTCGCCGCCTATTTCAAGATTTCTGACGACCTCTCTTAGCTCCGACGGCAGCAACCCTTCAAGCTCCATAACCGAGTAGCTCCATCATTTTCACAATCCATACCATCTCCCTCTGATCTCTAAGATGTATTATCCATGAGTTTATATATGTCAATGATGAATCTACACGAGAGAAATCAGAGGAATATTTAGAAGTGTTGTATGAGTTCATGGGCACAGTGAAGTAGAGCAATGAGGAGAAAGCTCTCATTCAGTTCGAAGACTTTGCTAACCACAATGCAGTTGGGTAGCTAAAGGAGATTCCACAAAAGGTCGACGCCTCTTCGACAACATTCGACGGGGTTCAGATCGGCGAGATCCGACCACGATGGAGAGCAATGGACAAATGCCGCATATGCGGCTATTGAGTTGCATGCATGGACACTCGGTGAGCTTCCTCCCCTCTCCCTTGGTGCTAGTTTCCTATATCACACTAGGTGAGATATCGATCTCAATAGAGTCGATTGGAGAGCAAGCCGTGAAGAGACGGCCTGAAAAAAATGTTCCGGGTAACTGTTCCGACCACTTCCGACCGCTAACACGTCACCCGTCGATGTACCTCAAAGCGAGGAAGGTGGTGGCGGTGTTAGTCGGTTGGTTTGGGGTTTTTTTTGGTGGCCGACGAAGAGATGTGTTATATTTCAGGTTGGGCAGATCGCAACCCTAGGCTGGAGGTAGACGATGAGGTGATCGTCTGATGTACATAAGATGTGTGCTAGTAATTTTATTTTAATAACTGCAATTTTCTTTCACTCTTACATAGCCGAGTTTAAAAAGAATTTTATGTACCCTAGGCCTACCCTGTGCCCAAATATTTGTATGTTTAGGGCACTTTTGTTATAGTTTTGATCATAACTTAGAAAATTGACCTAAGAATAATTAGTGGGTGTAATCACCCCTAATGGCCCCAAATTTTTGGTGGCATGTAGATATGTGTTTGAGTAGCCTCTGTTTCAAATTTGAGGACAATTGGAGTTTTTCTTAATGGTGAACCCCCAAGGGACATTTTGATGCCCTAGGTTTGAAAACCACTTAGCCTTGGTGGCTTGTGAATTTTGGTGCTTAGCTTTAAGGGCTTATCCAAATCCAGTGGTAATGGGGCTTAGGGATTGTATAGGGTCTTGCTCATCATCAATGGGTGATTGGAGCAATGGAGACCAAAAACCCTAGCCCATACCTCTAAAATTACTTAATTGCCCTTTTGGGCCGTAATGAAGCAACTAGGACCTAAACACATATCTAGACAACCAAACTTCATCCCTAGGTGGAGAATAGTGTTATAGGGCTAGGATAATTACCATAAGATTTTTTTACTATTTAATTAGTATTTATTTTGATCCTTGGAGAAATTTGCTTAATTGATGGATCAAGTCAAATCAAGAACTTGGGGTTATCTTTACCTTACCAAATTGAACAATGATGTCAATTGAAGTAATAGTACCCTCTGGATTTAATCTTATGATCATTGATGATTTTTCCATGCCTCTTTGGTTGAATTTACACATATGCCACTTTTGAAAATAAATTAATATTAAATGGCATCTGTCTTCGAAAAATTCTGAAATTTAGGTCAGCCATTGACATTCATATTCTAAAGCATTGAAATCATTTGGGGTGTCATTTACTTAGGAACTTGTCAATTTTTATGATTTTTGTGAAAAACCTAGGTTTTGGGAATTTAATTATGATGTATAGTAAAACCATACATAAGGCCCCCAAACTCTATAGGAAGGTTAATTATGGTGATATGTGGTATATGAAATTTTACTTGGAACACTTATAGTGAAAAAGTTTGTATTCATAAGGAAATTACCATTCATGCCCTTTTGATGACTTATACAAATACTTGAGCAAATCACCTTGAAACTCTATGAAATTTTTATATGAGGATCACATCAATGACAACAACTTATGGGAATTGTTCTGGATTTTAAAATGCAATTTTGTTATTTAATTAATTAATTGGGTGATTTTGGATTTATCTTCAGTTATTTAATTCAGGGGCAAAACAGTAATTATGAACCTACATCCTTGGTGGTTATGTATTTGAATTCAGTATACATACTTGATAACTATTTGGTAGGCATTGGACCAAAATTTAGAGTACTCTATGAACAATTTAGGGTGTCACAATATTCAAGAAAAATAATTAAATATTAAACTAAGTTGGAAAATTATGAAAATTGAACCATGTTCTTTTAGGTCAGTGGGAACCTTGGATAAAATTTGTGGAACCATAGGACCTGTGGTTAGGGTTTTCCCTTTGGGAAGGTGGATTACCCTTAGGTGGTCTGCGTTTAGCAAAACTGGTTTTTTTGTAATCTGACCCTCTAGACCCATGGGACTTGGAAGAGGACTGATGTGTAGTGATAAGGAGCTCATGATTAATATGTATACCCATGAGGCGTCACCACTTGAGGGATTCAGGTCAAGTTTAAGTCAGGAGAGAGAGGGAAAGCTGCACTTGGCCCAATTGGGCCATGAAGGTCTAGTGTCCAAATTCACTATCTATTTAAGAGCAATATAAAGAAGGAACAATACATCACCAACCAATTAAATGTCTTGTGAAGGGGAAATTTGGGATTCAGCCCATTGCGTCCCCTAGTACCGATGAGAGCCCTTCACCGGGTGTACCGCGGGAAGTCCAGGACTTACCTTAAATCACCAAAGAAGTAACATGAGAAATAAGTAAAGAAACACGTCCACCAATCTAAATAAGTATCTAGTAAAAGGGAGTTTGAGATTCAGCCCATCGTGTTCCCTAGTACCGATGAGAGCCCTTCACCGGGTGTACCTCGGGAAGTCCAAGATCAACCCTAAGTTGCAATAACAATTAAAGTAGGCAAGAGTAGCCATAGTAGGGTAGGATTGGATTTATGTATCTCCTCCCAGTTGCGGGAGTGGCAGGATTGTGGTGCCCGGTTAGAAGAGCGGGAACCTCGAGGGGATGATTATCCCGGTAATATTCTCAGAAATTTGGCAGGTCTTCGGTACTAGGCAGGTCGTCACTCCGACCATGGTACGTTTACTTAGCGGGTGTGTAGGGGTCTAAGGGGCCAGCTTGGCTGCGTGTCGGGACGACAGTTCCCCGAAGACACCTCTCACTTGGCTCACAGTCTGGTGGACTCCAGCAAAGAGTACGCAGAGCTCCGCGGTTGTTTAGCGTCGAGGCGTACGTGCGGTCTAGGCCTGGTAGAGTGTATACCCGCCTAGGAGTGGACAGCCCGGTCCGCTACCACCGTGTGTCACAGCGGTTGGTACCCGAGAGGTTGGCTTCCTTTCAAACAGAGGGAACTACAAAGGTCTATGCACATAGAGTCGTGTGTGTGAGTTTCATTGCATAAAACATTCATGGCATAGCATAGCATACGCACTTGCAGATCCTCATCATATAAATTAGTATGGGCTCTTTTATATGATGAGTTATAATTCCTGGAAATCCTAACTTATAAGTTTGTATGGGCATTCATATAAGTTAGGGTACGAGATTGATTACTTGTCACTACTATTCTTACTGCCTCGCTTTACCTGCTTTACTTACTGTTTATTTACTGCTGTATACCTTTATTATACTCCTGCTTATACATGATTAGATTAGCCCATTTTACACTTGTGTAGTTTAGAATTTGTGTATATACTAGTTTTCTTTCCCCGTCACCTGCTTTGTATATCACTGTTATAATGCAGCTTTTCTTCCTTTCCTTCCGCCCGGTGCCTTGGAGTCGCCGGGGGAGCGGATGGGAAGCCACTTAGTCTTTATGACTAACGGTTGTTGCACCCCCCTTTTTAGGAGCACACTTAGTTGGTGTAGCAGCGTTCAACCCAGGAGGCCAGCCTGGTCAGGTGTGCAGGGTTGGTGACTATGGTATCTTGGATGCCGTCAGTGGCAGAGGTGAGCGAGTGGCTTGAGATGTAGCCCTCGGGGCATTTAGCTTGATACTCTGATGTTTTGCAGGAGCTTGTGTAGCTTTCTGCTTTTCTCTGTTCTGGACTTTATTACTTATTGTGAACCTATGGCTTTAATGCTTTCTATTATTGATGGGCTGGCGCTGTTCAGTTGGTTTGGTCGGCAGGATAGGCGTCTTATGGGGGAGGCTAGCTCGTGCGCTGGCGCTTCCGCAAGGCGGCTATCCTGGGCATAAGCCCCCCCCCCCCCCCCCCCCCCGGCCGTGTTTTGTGTTTCGGGAGGGGAATCTTACAAATGAAGCTCAGTTGGTGATGAGAAGTGAAAGAACTCTGTAGTTAAGCGTGCTCGGGCTGGAGTAGTCATAGGATGGGTGACCTCCTGGGAAGTCCACGCGTTGCCGCTTAACTGGCTCAATTCTCATCAAAGGGAGAGCGTGGGTTCGTGCACCCCCTCCAACAACCCGATGTGCCATGTGGCAGGCCAGAGAGGGGTTGGGGTGTACGGCCTGCAGGCTTGTTGTTGACCAGTTGTGGTCAGGCTGAACCGGGGGTACAGTGTCCTAGGGCGGGGCCAGTGACCCAGATGGGCTTGGTCAGGTCGTCCCAGAATGGGCCTGGGCCGTCGGTGCCGGCAGTTCTGGGCTAGGGGCCCGGGTCTGGCTAGCCAGGACTGTTACACCCTATAACATTATTCTCCACCTAGGGGTGAAGTTTGGTTGTCTAGATATGTGTTTAGGTCCTAGTTGCTTCATTAAGGCCCAAAAGGGCAATTAAGTAATTTTAGAGGTATGGCTAGGGTTTTTGGTCTCCATTGCTCCAATCACCCATTGATGACGAGCAAGACCCTACACAATCCCTAAGCCCCATTACCACTGGATTTGGATAAGCCCTTAAGGCTAAGCACTAAAATCCACAAGCCACCAAGACTAAGTGGTTTTCAAACCTAGGCATCAAAATGTCCCCTGGGGGTTCACCATTAAGATGAACTCCAATTGTCCTCAAATTTGAAACAGAGGCTACTCATGTACATATTTACATGCCACCAAAAATTTGGGGCCATTATGGGTGATTACACCCACTAATTATTCTTAGGTCAATTTTCTAAGCTATGATCAAAACTATAACAAAAGTGCCCTAAACATACAAATATTTGGGCACAGGATAGGCCTAGAGTGGGCACCGATGTGGCCAAAATTTCAACCCCATAAGCCCACCCATTCAAAAGATATTATGGTTTTAGTGGGCTAACCCCACCTAGGACCAGCCCTAGGAAAAAGGCTCCTCTGGGGTCTACAGACCTCCAAATGCCAAAATCTTAGTTTCTAATGAAACTAGACATTTAGGGCTACACTAGTGTGTCTCACACCATAACATAAGTTTCCCATATCAAGCATTGGGTATCCACCCACATGCTGACCTATAATGGAGCTAATATCTTTATCATAGACTACTAATGCCCTAAACATAAAATTCTTTTTTAAACTCGGCTATGTAATAGTGAAAGAAAATTGCAGTTATTAAAATAAAATTACTAGCACACATATTAAGCATAGCAGACGATCACCTCATTGTCTACCTCCAGTCTAGGGCTGCGATCTGCCCAACCTGAAATATAACACATCTCTTCGTCGGCCACCAAAAACCCCAAACCGACCGACTAACACCGCCACCACCTTCCTCGCTTTGAGGTACATCGACGGGTGACGTGTTAGCGGTCGGAAGTGGCCGGAACATTTACCCGGAACATTTATTTCAGGCCGTCTCTTCACGGCTTGCTCTCCAATCGACTCTATTGAGATCGATATCTCACCTAGTGTGATCTAGGAAACTAGCATCAAGGGAGAGGGGAGGAAGCTCACCGAGTGCCCATGCATGCAACCCAATAGCCGCGTATGCGGCATTTGTCTGTCGCTCCCGATCTGGTCGGATCTCGCCGATCCGGACCACGTTTGACATTCGCCGAAGGAGTCGACCTTGGATCCCACCGGAGCGTTCGCTGTTCTTGGAGTTTTCACCGCCGAAATGGAGAAGATGGCCGGATCTGGAGGTGAAGAAGGAGAGCTCAACTTGTTGGAGAGGGGGCGGCCATGTATGTTGGAATGAGAGAGAAAGGCTTGGAGCTCAGATCTGGAAGAAATGGAGGGGGAAAACTTGATGGTGATCGGAGCTTGAGAGGGGCGGCCGAATCTCGAAGAAGATCAGAGATCTCGCCGGATCTATGGAGGGCGACGGCTTTGGAACGGGTGAAGCTTGCCGGAGTGGGAGGAGGAAGTGGCGGAGCTCACCCTTGGAAGAGTTTACCGGAGAGAGAGAGAGAGAGAGGGGGGATCTGGAGCAGACATAGGAGATCTTGCCGGAGAAGGAAGAGGAGAGGTGGTCAGAGCTTTGGGTCGGCTTGGCGGAGCTGCGGCCGAGGCGAGCTTGTCGTGAGGAGAGCTGCTCGACCATGGAGGGTTGCCGGAGTAGGCTCGCCGTGAGCTGAGCAGCGCCGGAGGAAGCTCTTGCCATGGAAGCTAGAGAGAGGGAGAAAGCAAGAGAGAGGGGGTGGAGGTTTGGGTATTTGGAAAAGGGCACCGAAACAGAGCTTGGAGATGGAGCTAATCGGAAATGGAGAGTTGTTGGCTGCCATGGGAGAGGAGAGGATAGCTTTGTCCATGGAGAGCTCGCCGGAGAAAACATCGTCGGAGATGCAGGCTCGGTTGGAGGAGAGGGGCGAGCTCGATCCATGGAGAGGAGATGCCGGAAGGAGAGCTCGCCGAAGGGAAAAGCTTGCCGTGAGGAGGTGCGCCGGAGAAGGGGGGAGCAAGCTTGGCGTCGGCCATGGTGGGGAGAGCTTGACGGTGCTGGGAAGAGATCGGGTAAATGGCTGTAAGTTTTCTAACCTAGTTATACATATATATATATATATATATATAAATATATATGTATTTATTATTATAACAATTATTATTATTATTGTTTTCATTTAAACTTAACTCATTCTACTCAAACGAGTGTACATCGCTCTAAAGGACTCGGAATTTATCCTGGAAGGGCTCGTTACGACCGTCTCGCTGACACGCATCCAACGAAATGATCAGAGGTCAATTCTGAGTTTGTTTGCTCATTTTACGCTTGTCGGAGCGTTTGCGGCCAAATTTGACTTAAACGTGAAAACTGTCCAAATGACGTCAGAATCGTGAACGGATAGATTCGTTGAACTCATACTATTGTGACGAGTCTAACAAGATTTACTTGGTCAATTGCGGGGTCGTTTCCCATATTTCACCATTTTGGATAAATACGCTATTCGCAGACCATATTAATAAATTCGCTGATTCTCATCAGAATCGAGCGCGGACAGTTTTGTTGAACTCGTATAGGCTTCACGAGTCTAACAAAACTGACTGGGGTGAATACCGAGACCGTCTACTGCATATCGCCTTTTGGATAAATATGCTATTCGCAGACCGTGTCATTTGAGCTAACGTACGCACTATAATTCCTTCAAGGCGGTACGCCTCCTTCGAGTTTTATTGCTCAAATTATACTCTCCGGACAGCTCGGATCCCGATACAGCATACATCGAGACAAGGAATAGAAATGGTATTCGCCGCGTTCGTCGAGTGCACTCCTCCGGCTCAGGTGCAAGCCGGGCCCCCAATACACCACGAGCTCGAGTCAACTCGCTCGACTCAAAAACGCGCACAAGGGGTCTAGCTCGAATCGGGATGTTACAATTCCAATAAACGAAGAAACAATTTCGTCCCCGAAATATTAGGTTAAGGCTATGAGGATTTTCTGAACGAGAGTAATATATACTCATCATATTCATTCATGGGCACTTCAGCCATAATAATTTCAAGCTTATATATGCATTCTCACTTGTTGCGATTTATACATAGAAACTAGATGGCTTGCGCACTCTTGGCTTGTGAAGTCATACGAACTAATAATGACACACACTATTTCAAGAAAATCACTACATCAGTCTAACTGATTATGTTGTGATTTAATCTCAAGCACACAACATACAAGGGAGCATTTAGCAAGGACTTGGTATGAACGACTTCAAGCATGCTACTCATTTATATAACCATGATGCAACAGGCTACCACTTCCAACATCTATCGCTGCACAGGTTCTATGAACCAACAAGACTGCCGAGCCACCAGCTCGTTTACACCTTGCAGGACTAGATCTCAAAACACTATCTCTATAGCAAGTGTCATCAACAGTTGTCTTGCACCAATATCATACATGTCTGCCATGAGTCTCCAACACAAATCCTCGGTAATTTTATTTAATTTACAATATCATTACATATGTACGCAAACTAGTGCATAGACACCACTGTTGTGAATTTGTTAACTTAACAACCACGTTGCAAAACCTTGGCGCTAAGAGTACTACGATTTAAACCAATTATCCTAAATATGTCACTTTTAAACACAGCTCTTTGATCAACGATCAAATACAACTCCAACTCAACAAATTTCAAGGCGTCCCCCAAAATTTGTCGCGCGGTCATCGGACCGACCATTGATCACTGAGAGGTACTACAACACTATCAAGAGGTTTCAAGATTTCACTTAACTACACCCATGAGGTTCTAACGATGGAACTAATGCTATCAGAACCCAAGTACTACCACCAAGTCCTTATGTCATCCAAGCACTTGCCAAGATCCGACTAGTGCATAGCAGCACTCGAGGACTGCCAACTCAAGTCATTACCATCACATCAGGATATCATCACATCCTTCACATAGTATTGACATCCATCTAAAAGCATGCTAATTTTTTCTCAACGCTACCCACAAAGGCCCTAATTGGCACACAGCATGATGTGTTCATGTCCTCAATTACCCAGTTATATGATTTATCCAGGAGTTCATGTATGAAAACTCAACAACCTCGTTGTATATCCCAAAAGGTTTTAGATCATCATTTCTCCTTGGTCTACTTCTCCGCTTAACCTTCGATCAGAGTGAAGACATAACCATCCTTTAGGTACTCACATTTGTCATTCTGGTAGGGGACTCAACGTAATCCAAAACTTGGTGTTTAACCATCCACCTTGCTTAAAATGACTCATTCATCAAGGAGTACCTAATTCTAATATCGTCGACTTGTAACGACTTAGATGAGAAAACACCATTATAGCAAGGCTAAGTGAAACAGTCTACAAAGATTTTTAACTCCCAGTGAAACCTCAGTTGGTCCATTAGCTAGGCCAATAAACGAAGAAATGGGTTAGCCCCCATACACCTAAGTTATGTTTCTTCGACCACCAGTATGGTACATTCACCCCTTGCATGCACACCGGCCCTATGGGCATGCCGTCCTCGATTAGAAGTTTTACCCTATAAGCACTTTCCACAAGGCACTTGAATAACAGTTCCTGGGACCTATTAAAGTGTTCTAGGCCCTCAAAGCTACCATTCTCACAACCTTTTTAGGGGTCGACATGTTCCCGACTACAGAATGGTCACTTTCTAGGCTCGCAGTCTAAATGGATGTAAACTACAGCGAGGAGCATCACATTGTGGGTACGAACATCAAACTTAGAGGTCTCTTACTGCCTCAATAGTAGATATGAAGCATTACTTCTAACCGCGATACTAGTCATGAGTTGCTCTCACTATAAGGGGGTCTTAACATTTATCATGTGATTTCACTATATCTACTGCGGATAATTAAATTTTATTTCCCAAAATTATGAATCTTTCAAAAGGCGGTCATGACATTTTCGATTTATGTGTTCTGACTCTCCATATCATCATGAGGGTACATAATTTCATCAAGTACTAAGCTATAATGTCATCAAAAGTTAAGTATAGGTCGATACGGATATTTACCAAAACGGCTAACTTATTACTTTCCTCGTTACTTATCCACATAATCTTAGAACACTGTAAAGGAAATGATCATCTTCAAAAATGCTTTTCCTCTCTCATTCCGCTAATAAAAATTCCTATCAACCCAAACATGGCCTTAGCAGTCTGCTATGCTTAAGGTGAATTAACTCTCAGAGGTCAAAACTTCCAATGTCAAAAATTACAAAGATTCTAACTCCTCAAGGGATCCAAGACGGTACATAACTAGCCCAATAAACGAAGAGATAAGCCTCTGTATCTCTTCGATTGAGTTTCTTCTACCACCAATATAACACATTCGTCCCAAAATGAGTCTTCTCTAGATCCGAATTCTTATCAAATCTCCTCCATATGAAACCTTATACATAAATAGAAGTGAGAGGTAACGACATACAGTATAAAAGGCATGCTTGGTGGTCTCTTACTAAGCTGATAATGGACTACAGGCACCAATCTCATTGAGATTGCCCTAAAATTTTGGGTAAGATGATAATATTACTCCATATCTGGGATAAAAATCTCAGGGTGCGAATCTTTAGCATTTACACTCACATTAAACTCCTCCCTTAGTCACTCAAGGTCACTTATTGCTTGGCTCAATCATCCCCAAGATCCGTATAAGGCTAGGATACGTCATGACCTATCCTGCTAAGTCGACCAAAATGGTATCAAATGCCAAACCAACTCTGACTGTTGGAATGGGAAAACAAAATAATGTCTCGGAATGAGCCAACATCTATACGTAAGGGTACGAGTTTGGCTTAGGTTGGCACTTTCTATAAGAAAAATCGGACGTACTTATTGTGAATTACACATGGGCACACCACTGCTTCCGCTGCATCAGTTTGTCCTCAAACTGATCTAGCTAGCAGGGGTAGCCTAGTGATCTAATGGACTTCTTTATCTCAGGATCGTTGCAAGCTGATACCAGTTGTAAGATCCCCCTCCCGGAACACAAAACACGACCGAGGGGAGTCTTATGCCCAGGATAGCCACCTTGCGGAAGCGCCAGCGCACGAGCTAGCCTCCCCCACAAGATGCCTTTCCTTCCGGCGAAACCAACTGAACAGCGCCAACCCATCAATAATAGAAAGCATTAAAGTCATAGATTCACAATAAGTAAAAAAAAGTCCAGAACATTACAGAGAAAAGCAGAAAGCTACACGAGCTCCTGCAAATCATCAGAGTAACCAGCTAAATGCCCCAAGGGCTACATCTCAAAACACTTACCCGCCTCTGTCACTGACGGCAACTAAGGTACCATAAACCCCAGCCCTGCACACCTGACCTGGCTGGCCTCCGGTGTTGAATGCTGTTATACCACTGAATGTGCTCCTAAAAAGAGGGACGTAGCAACCGTTAGTCATAAAGACTAAGTGGTTTCCCATCCGCTCCCCCGGCGACTCCAAGGCACCGGAAGGAAAGGAAGAAAAGCTGCAATATAAAAGTAATATACAAAGCAGGTGACGGAGGAAGTAAACTAGTATATACACAAATTCTAAGCTACACAAGTGTAAAAGGGGTTAATCTAATCATGTATAAGCAGGAGTATAATAAAGGTGTACAGCAGTAAATAAACAGTAAGTAAAGCAGGTAAAGCAAGGCAGTAAGAACAGTAGCGACAAGTAACCAATCTCGTACCCTAACTTATATGAATGCCCATACAAACTTATAAGTTAGGATTTCCAGGAATCATAACTCATCATATAAAAGAGCCCATACTAATTTATATGATGAGGATCTGCAAGTGCATATGCTATGATATGCCATGAATGTCTTATGCAATGAAACTCACACACACGACTCTATGCGCATAGACCTTTGTAGTTCCCTCTGTTTGAAAGGAAGCCAACCTCTCGGGTACCAACCGCTGTGACACACGGTGGTAGCGGACCGGGCTGTCCACTCCTAGGCGAGTATACACTCTACCAGGCCTAGACCGCGCATACGCCTCGACGCTAAACAACCGCGGAGCTCTGCGTACTCTTTGCTGGAGTCCACCAGACTGTGAGCCAAGTGAGAGGTGTCTTCGGGGAATTGTCGTCCCGACACGCAGCCAAGATGGCCCCTTAGACCCCTACACGCCCGCTAAGTCAACGTACCGCGGTCGGAGTGACGACCTGCCTAGTACCGAAGACTTGGCACATTTCTGAGAATGTTACCGGGATAATCATCCCCTCGAGATTCCCGCTCGTCTAACCAGGCACCACAATCCTGCCACTCCCGCAACTGGGAGGAGAAACATAAATCCAAGCTTACCATACTATGGCTACTCTTGCCTACTTTAATTGTTATTGCAATTTAGGGTTGATCTTGGACTTCCCGAGGTACACCCGGTGAAGGGCTCTCATCGGTACTAGGGAACACGATGGGCTGAATCCCAAACTCCCTTCACAAGACATTTAATTGGTTGGTGATTTATTGCTCCTTCTTTATATTGCTCTTAAATAGACAGTGAATTTGGACACTAGACTTTCTTGGCCCAATAGGGCCAAGTGCAACTTTCCCTCTCTCTCCTGACTTAAACTGGACCTGAATCCCTCAAGTGGTGACCCCTCATGGGTAGACATATTAATCATGAGCTCCTTATCACTACACATCAGTCATCTTCCATGTCCCATGGGTCTAGAGGGTCAGATTACAAAAACCAGTTTTGTTAAACACAGACCACCTAAGGGTAATCCTCCTTCCCAAAGGGAAAACCCTAACCACAGGTCCTATGGTTCCACAAATTTTATCCAAGGTTCCTACTGACTTAAATAGAACAGGGTTCAATTTTCATAATTTTCCAACTTAATTTAATATTTAATTATTTTTTCTTGAATATTGTGACACACCCTAAATTGTTCATGGAGTACTCTAAATTTTGGTCCAATGCCTACCAAATAATTATCATGTATGTATACTGAATTCAAATGCATAACCACTAAGGATGTAGGTTCATAATTACTGTTTTGCCCCTGAATTAAATAACTGAAGATAAATCCAAAATCACCCAATTAATTACATAAATATCAAAATTGCATTGAAAAATCCAGAAAATTCCCATAAGTTATTGTCATTGATGTGATCCTCATATAAAAAATTTCATAGAGTTTCAAGGTGATTTGCTCAAGTATTTGTATAAGTCATCAAAAGGGCATAAATGGTAATTTCCTTATGAATACAAACTTTTTCACTATAAGCGTTCCAAGTAAAATTTCATATACCACATATCACCATAAGTAACCTTCCTATAGACTTTGTGGGCCTTATGTATGGTTTTACTATACATCATAATTAAATTCCCAAAACCTAGGTTTTTCACAAAAATCATAAAATGGATAAGTTCCTAAGTAAATGGCACCCCAAATGATTCCAATGCTTTAGAATATGAATGTCAATGTCTGGCCTAAATTTCAGAATTTTTTCGAGGACAAATGCCATTTAATATTAATTTGTTTTCAAAAGTGGCATATGTGTAAATTCAACCAAAGAGGCATGAAAAATCATCAAGGATCATAAGATTAAAATCCAGAGGGCACTAATACTTCAATTGACATCATTGTTCAATTTGGTAAGGTGAAGATAACCCAAGTTCTTGATTTGACTTGATCCATCAATTAAGCAAATTTCTCCAAAACTCAAAATAAATACTAATTAAATAGTAAAAATCTCATGATAATTCTCCTAGCCCTATAACACTATTCTCCACCTAGGGATGAAATTTGGTTGTCTAGATATGTGTTTAGGTCATAGTTGCTTCATTAAGGCCCAAAATGGCAATTAAGTAATTTTAGAGGTATGGGCTAGGGTTTTTGGTCTCCATTGCTCCAATTACCCATTGATGACAAGCAAGACCCTACACAATCCCTAAGCCCCATTACCACTGGATTTGGATAAGCCCTTAAGGCTAAGCACCAAAATCCACAAGCCACCAAGACTAAGTGGTTTTCAAACCTAGGGCATCAAAATGTCCCTTGGGGGTCCACCATTAAGATGAACTCCAATTGTCCTCAAATTTGAAACAGAGGCTACTCATGTACATATTTACATGCCACCAAAAATTTGGGGCCATTAGGGGTGATTACACCCACTAATTATGCTTAGGTCAATTTTCTAAGCTATGATCAAAACTATAACAAAAGTGTCCTAAACATACAAATATTTGGGCACAGGGTAGGCCTAGAGTGGGCACTGATTTGGCCAAAATTTCAACCCCATAGGGCCACCCATTCAAAAGATATTATGGTTTTAGTGGGCTAACCCCACCTAGGACCAGCCCTAGGAAAAAGGCTCCTCTGGGGTCTACAGACCTCCAAATGCCAAAATCTTAGTTTCTAATGAAACTAGACATTTAGGGCTACAATAGTGTGTCTCACACCATAATATAAGTTGCCCATATCAAGCATTGGGTATCCACCTACATGCTGACCTCTAATGGAGCTAATATCTTTATCATAGAGTACTAATGCCCTAAACATAAAATTCTTTTTTAAACTCGGCTATGTAAGAGTGAAAGAAAATTGCAGTTATTAAAATAAAATTACTAACACACATCTTAAGCACAGCAGACGATCACCTCATCGTCTACCTCCAGCCTAGGGCTGCGATCTGCCTAACCTGAAATATAACACATCCCTTCGTCGGCCACCAAAAACCCCAAACCGACCGACTAACACCGCCACCACCTTCCTCGCTTTGAGGTACATCGACGGGTGACGTGTTAGCGGTCGGAAGTGGCCGGAACATTTACCCGGAACATTTATTTCAGGCCGTCTCTTCACGGCTTGCTCTCCAATCGACTCTATTGAGATCGATATCTCACCTAATGTGATCTAGGAAACTAGCACCAAGGGAGAGGGGAGGAAGCTCACCGAGTGTCCATGCATGCAACCCAATAGCCGCGTATGCGACATTTGTCTGTCGCTCCCGGTCTGGTCGGATCTCGCCGATCCGGACCCCGTTTGACATTCGCCGAAGGAGTCGACCTTGGATCCCACCGGAGTGTTCGCTGTTCTTGGAGTTTTCACCGCCGAAATGGAGAAGATGGCCGGATCTGTAGGTGAAGAAGGAGAGCTCAACTTGTTGGAGAGGGGGCGGCCATGTATGTTGGAATGAGATAGAGAGAGAGGCTTGGAGCTCAGATCTGGAAGAAATGGAGGGGGGAAACTTGATGGTGATCTATGGAGGGCGACAGCTTTGGAATGGGTGAAGCTCGCCGGAGTGGGAGGAGGAAGTGGCGGAGCTCAGCCTTGGAAGAGTTTGCCGGAGAGAGAGAGAGAGGGAGAGGGGATCTGGAGCAGACGGAGGAGATCTTGCCGGAGAAGGAAGAGGAGAGGTGGTCGAAGCTTTGGGTCGGCTTGGCGGAGCTGCGGCCGAGGCGAGCTTGTCGTGAGGAGAGCTGCTCGTAGATGCTCGACCATGGAGGGTTGCCGGAGTAGGCTCACCGAGAGCTGGGCAGCGCCGGAGGAAGTTCTTGCCATGGAAGCTAGAGAGAAAGGGAGAAAGCAAGAGAGAGGGGGGTGGAGGTTCAGGTATTTGGAAAAGGGCACCGAAACAGAGCTTGGAGATGGAGCTAATCGGAAATGGAGAGTTGGTGGCTGCCATGGGAGAGGAGAGGATAGCTTTGGCCATGGAGAGCTCGCCGGAGAAAACATCGTCGGAGATGCAGGCTCGGTTGGAGGAGAGGGGCGAGCTCGATCCATGGAGAGGAGATGTCGGAAGGAGAGCTCGCTAGAGCTTGGCTTCGCCGGAGGGAAAAGCTTGTCGTGAGGAGGTGCGCCGGAGAAGGGGGGAGCAAGCTTGGCGTCGGCCATGGTGGGGAAAGCTTGACGGCGCTGGGAAGAGATCGGGTAAATGGCTGTAAGTTTTCTAACCTAGTTATACATATATATATATATATATAAATATATATATATATGTATTTATTATTATAACAATTATTATTATTATTGTTTTCATTTAAACTTAACTCATTCTACTCAAACGAGTGTACATCGCTCTAAAGTGTTTGGAATTTGTCCTGGAAGGGCTCGTTACGACCGTCTCGCTGACACGCATCCAACGAAATGATCAGAGGTCAATTCCGAGTCTGTTTGCTCATTTTACGCTTGTCGGAGCGTTTGCGGCCAAATTTGACTTAAACGTGATAACTATCCAAATGACGTCAGAATCGCGAACGGATAGATTCGTTGAACTCATACTATTGTGACGAGTCTAACAAGACTTACTTGGTCAATTGCGGGGTCGTTTCGCATATTTCACCATTTTGGATAAATACGCTATTCGCAGACCACATTAATAAATTCGCCGATTCTCATTAGAATCGAGCGCGGATAGTTTTGTTGAACTCGTATAGGCTTCACGAGTCTAACAAAACTGACTGGGGTGAATACCGAGACCGTCTGCTGCATATCACCTTTTGGATAAATATGTTATTCGCAGACCGTGTCATTTGAGCTAACGTACGCACTATAATTCCTTCAAGGCGGTACGCCTCCTTCGAGTTTTATTGCTCAAATTATACTCTCCGGATAGCTCGGATCCCGATACAGCAAACATCGAGACAAGGAATAGAAATGGTATTCGCCGCGTTCGTCGAGTGCACTCCTCCGGCTCAGGTGCAAGCCGGGCCCCCAATACACCACGAGCTCGAGTCAACTCGCTCGACTCAAAAACGCGCACAAGGGGTCTAGCTCGAATCGGGATGTTACAGTAGTACATACTAAAATTAGTGTATTTCTCTTGCACATAATATCACATTAACCTGTCATCAGTTGTTAGCAATCTATCACAATCAATCCATCATCAAATGGAATCATCTTTATTTAAGCAAAACAAGTCGGTTAACTCGACAAAATGTCATGGCAATTGATGACAATCATTACAAAGAAGGAGATTTTGGGCTACCTCTGCACATCTGTGAGTAATTCAAGCGAGATGTGGTCTTAGTGGGTCTTACGACTCGAAAGAGTAATCAGAGGTTGTATTTCCACCCTTTATACCAAACAACAAGCGGCGATCTTAAATGCTCCAGACCGCCCCTTAAAAAACCTCAGGCGGTGGTCTTAAATGCTCCAGACCGCCCCTTAAAAACCCCAGATGGCGGTCTTAAATGCACCAGACCACCCCTTTACAAAACCTCAGGCGGCGGTCTTAAATGCTCCAGACCGCCCCTTAAAAAACCTCAGGCGGCAGTCTTAAATGCTCCAGACCGCCCCTTAAAACCTCAGGCGGTGGTCTTAAATGCTATAGACCGCCCATTTAAAAACCTCAGGCGGCGGTCTTAAATGCTCCAGACCGCCCCTTTTTAAAGACCTCAGGCATCGGTCTTAAATTCTGCAGACCGCCCCTTTTAAAAAAAGAAAGTAATGTAAAGAAAGATCTTAAGATATAACTGAATAAACGTATGCAGTGAAAGGTATGGCAGTGAATCTGGATATGACGTCTGATATATCTGACTGCCGAGAGGATCTTCGCGTCGATAGCTGCTTGGTAGGACTTGGTTACTGCTATACTAATTACAAGTAAAGCTAAAATTGAAGAGATGTAGAAAAACTCCAAACAAATGAGAGTTATATGAAACAAGAAATAAAATGACATTTTATCTCATCTCTATTCTATGCACTTCTTTTTTTGAATGAAAAAACCTTTTGCTTGTAAAATTGCTTATGGTGGAGGATAAACGGTCAGATTATTGAGCAAGATAGTCTTGTAACTTTCATGCTTCCCATAGTTCATCTACTAGCTTCCGAAAAGCTCGACAATGTTCTGTATCATGACCAATGTCTGAGTGATATTTGCAGAAGAGTTCTCCACGACGATACTTGACCTTTGATCTCATAGGGCGAGGAACTCTAAACTCTGGCATATCCTGAATGGTCATAAGAACTTTTTCCATGGGAATATTAAGCTGAGTATACCCTCCTGGATAATTCTCGATTTTAAGTGTCCTTAGATTGAAAGACTGAATAAGACAGGCTTCCACAAATTCATGTGATGCATTTCGCTGTGTATGTTGAGTAGATCTATTCTGAGGAAAGGAGTAAGATTTGAAGCTTTTATTTTGTGGGATATTTCGTGACGAACCCAGATGTTGATAATAAGAATTCTTTTTTCGTTGTTGGGTACTTTGATTCAGAGAAGAATCATAATTAGGATTTGTTGTCTCTCCCTCAATAAATTGATTTGCTATTCTGATAAGATGCCCATAAGTCTCGGGTTCATTTCGGGTGACTTCAAATTTGAGAGGACCTTCTTGTAATCCATTTATCAAGGTGATTTTATACAAGTCCTGATTAACATCAAAAATTTCAAGAATTTTCTTTTGGAAATTGTCAACAAATTAAGCAAGAGTCTCAATATCTCCTTCCTTGATCTGAAAAAGAGCTGTTGGGCCTCTCTTTTGCTTCCTTGAGGTAGTAAACCTCAAGAGAAGTGCTCTTCAAAGATCAGCGAAGCAAGTGATCGATTGAGGTGGCAGTTTGTAAAACCATTCTCTAGCTTGACCATCAAAGTATGTAACTAATAATTTGCACTTAATCCCATCTAAGATAGCAGATTCGAAAGCTTGAAAATGGCTGACCGGATCTTCTCCTCCCGAGAAGACCGGAAGACGGGGCTCTCTAAACTCATTAGAAACATACTCCGAACGAACTTGATTTGAGAAGGGGGAAGGATCTTCCATTTCAACAATAATGGGAGGAGCTAAAGGATAAGCAGCATATGCAGGGGCCGGAAAATAAGCATAGTCCTCAAAGTTCAGCACTTCTCCTGGATCTTTCTAGGTAGCTGATCTGAAATGATCACGACAAACAGTTGTGAACTCCTCAGATTGAGACGGGAGAGGAGCGATCAGATGTGCAAAACTGGCAGGAGGAGGAGCCTCCTCAAAAGGATCTTGGGTGAACTCGCGGTCAGCCATGGCTAGTCGCGCGCATAAAAACAAAAATTGCTGAAATTGCCGAAAGAGAAAAACTGCGATAACTTCTAAACAGAGTTGAATTTGGGCAATCTGAGGGCGCAAAACGAACTCGAACAGTTAATCCTGTTCACCATTGGATGGACGGCTTCGAGGTGGTCCCGAAAAGCTATTATGGGCTGAAAACTGACAAACGGATCAAAAGTTATGGTTGTTTTAAGATTGAGTGCCATTCTTGGCAAAATTCTGCATCTTCATCGTAACTGTTGTTCATCAACTACTCAAGATCTGAAGGTCGCGTGTTAAATGTTCGAACCAAAAATGTACCAAGTTCACACTTGCTCAAGCTGGAGAAGGAGGGGGGTGATTGTTGAATGGTCGGTTACTTTGAGCTACGAGTGAAGGAGTGAGAGGAGAAAAAGAGATGATCGGGAGCAGGAAAGAGGTCGCTGGGGGAGATGGGAGTTGAAGGAGTCACTGAGGTCGCTGTGGGAGACCGCCTGGCAGATGGGAAATCCCCCAAGCAAGGAGGAAGAGGTCTCCGCGGTCTCAAAAATGGAGACCGCCCAAGTCACCGGCTAGGGGCTCGAAACTCTCCGAAGTCCCTAAACTGGTATCCCTGCCCCTCTATTTATAGGAACGGGACCTGCCCGAACGGGCAGGGCCAAGAAAATCAGGCTGCCTGAACCGCGAGTGACCGGCGGAAGCGAGATCGTCCGGGTGATGGGAGATCGCCTGAGCTTGCGAGATCGCCCGGGCAGTGGGAGACCGCCAAGAACACGTCAACCAACAGGAGAATAAGGACACCAAAGATGAACACAAGCTTTCACAATACTAATTTTGGTAGCTAGTTACAACTGAACACGGTTGAATACAAGTTGCATCCAACTTGAATCACAATAGCCAATCGAAGGTAAGAACTTGGTCACGGACAAGGTCCGCTTCTCCTCCGGAGCACACCGCGCAGGTGATACTCGCTCCAATACTCGCTCCTCGCTACAGAAACTCGCTCCTCGCTACCGCCGGCGGTATCGCTAGCGCCAGGCGTTAGCTCTCCAACTCGCAAGCTCGCTGCTCGCACTCCAAGCTTCTCGCGTACTCGTCACGCGTCGCTTCCTCCAATACTCGCTAGCGCGAGCGCTATCACTAGCGTCGGGTGCTATCTCCTGAGTAGGTACTCGCACTCCCAGCTACTCGCAAGCTCGTTGCTCGCCTCTTCGCCTCTTGTCGCTACCGCGCGCGCTAGCACTAGCGTCGGCGGTATCTCCACTGCTCGCTACTCGCTCAAGGGAGCTGGCCGAACTTACTCCAAGTCTGATGCTCGCCTGCCGAACTTACTCCAAGTCCGATGCTCGCCTGGTGGCGCTCTGGTATCTCTAACTTGCTCAAAGTTGATGATACTCGCCAGATCCAGGATCGATCTCTTTAGAGTGGGGTACCCCTCTATTTATAGGCAAAACAAGGGGGTGGCGAGTATGAGCTAGCGCTAGCGCTGGCTCTAGCTCACTTCAATTCTAACAAAACCTGCAATGAATCTGTCTCTCCATTGCCACTACTTTATGAGGTTGGAGTTATTGAAAATACCTATATGCAGGATGAATCATGTGGTTGATAGATTCCAATTTTGGTTTCAGGACCTTTGGAACAGCCCATGCTTTTTGTTTCTTGGATTTATTGGTTCAATTTTGGTTTCAGGAACTATGGAACAGCCCATACTTTTTGTTTTTTGGATTTATTTGTACTAAATAAATCCAAGAAACAAAAAGCATGGACTGAAATGTTAATCTTCATGCATACTACATATTCAAGGTACATGCATACAACATATTCAACGTTCTTTATTTTTAGTCTTTATATCCATTGCTTATAAAATTTGCAAAATATTTGTGTTTCCTTTATGTGCTCCTCTAACAGCTTACTTATTCATTTTCGTCCTTAGATGGTATATGCTCTTTCCATGGATTTTCTCTGTTGTGATCATCAAATACATTGACTTCATGATTTACTTCTAATTCTTATTGCCCATATATTTTATCTGCATGCTTTCAATTGTAGGGAATAGATCTTCAAATCACCTTTAGATGAATATATTGATACAATAGGTGTTGACCATGCTAAAATTGATAGGTTTAGTAGAATTTCATAGGTTTGCTTCAAATGTTAATATAGGGGCTGTTATTTGATCCAGTTAGAAAATGTTCCTCACCAAAACCATCGCGCCCTATGCGTAACTCTCCTTTCCGGCATTCGGCGGTGCTGCCACAACATTTCCAGGCTTCCATTTTGCGTTCATTGACTCGCCGAAGCAACCTGAAATGGTTTAAAATTTTGAGAATGGAACCTACTAATGAAAAGGTTTAAAATTTGCACACTGATTCTCTACAGATGTGATTAATGGTGTTGGTATGATTTTGCAGCAATTGCAGAGTTTTAGAGCCAATTGACTTGATTTTTTGGTGCCTGGAGTTTTAGAGCCAATTGACTTGGTATATGAAAATCTAATTTCTTTTAATCGGCCAACCTGGCCGGATATTGCAATAAGTATTGATAAAATTATATAGTTTTGTGTCTTACAAAGTCGATAATCTGCCATTTGATTATTATTTATCATATTCCGGAGGCAGGTTTTGGATGGATTGGATATATGAATGATGTTGGGTCATTCGGGAGATGATCAAAGCAATCAAAGATAGAACTGAACTGAGGTCAGTCCACTTATGTCTCTATTTTTTGCATCATATTCTAAAGTAGTAGATTCATTTGACTCACCAACCAATTCTTTCTTCCTGTTTCGATGGGGTCAATGAGTTATGCATTGACTTCACATAGACCTTCTGCTCTCAATCTGATGCTTAATCCCATTTCTGTTTGGATGGGGTCCATAAATAATTTCGTGCACTATTAATGATAAAGCCTTCACTCACTGTGTATGTAAGAATAAATAGTGCTTTATTTTATTTTTAATTGTTCCACCATTATTTTATCCAGTGCTTTGATAGGAGATCTACCTCATATAATGCATGCATGCAACTTATAATCTGTAATCCATATGTGTAATATGAATATCCAATAGAGTTGATGCCAAGTTTTGAACTTATAGTTGTGACCTATAATATAACATTCTCTAAGTGAATATACAACCACAAATGAAAAACTATAGTAGAGAAAACTTCTCTCAAAATGCTTCTAGAACTTTCTCAAAGCAAAAATATAACAGAAACTCAGCAACACCTTTAGAATGTTAACGGCAGACCAACACAACGAGCTTAATGCAAATGTTGCCCCCCACGATAAATGTTGTCCCCCACGACAAATGTCGCCCTCACAACAAATGTCGCCCCCCACGACAAATGTCGTCTTGGATCGGTCCGGAGACCCGTGCATGTTAACCACAAATTCTCCAGCATTTTGGTTTCCATTTCCATTTTGGTTTAAATTGAATTAATGCTTAAAATGTATCTTCCTGTACCTACATTTAAGGGTGCTTTGAGGTATTAGTCAATTAGTGGCTAAGCGAAGCATGTTAGTCTCTGTGATGAATGCTTATAGGGCTGCTTCGTAGTATTGGCCGGTAGAGGGTCAAGCGGAGCAGATAGATTTACGGTACAGTTTGGATCGTTGGTGAAGACTTTGGGATAGATTATGGTACAGTTTGGATCGTTGGTGAAGACTTTGGGATTGATTATGATACAACATCCACGATAAATATCTTCCCCCACGACAAATGTTGCCCCGAACGACAATTGACGTCCACCACGACAAATGTCGCCCCCACGACAAATGTTCGCCCCCCCCCCCCCCCCCCCTCCCCCCCAACACACGACAAATGTCTCCCCCACGACAACTGTCGCTCCCACGACGAATGTCCCCCCACGACGATTGTCGCCTTGCATAGGGCCGGAGGCCCGTGCCTGTCACTCGTGCGTATATATATATATATATATATATATATATATATATATATATATATATCTTAACTACTATAAAGGAAATATTAACTCATGGCTTCGAAATTAGGATAGCCGTCTGATCACGGGTTGATAATTTTGTTGCCGTCCGATCGAGCTCGATCAAATCGCACTCTCTCTCCACATTTTACTAAGTCTCCTAAACCTACTACTAGGTAGTCATAAACCTATTTTAAAAAAAAAAATTTAAAATAAAATCTGCCCGAGATGACATAGACAATCCGAAGGAGCACACCCGCCCAGAAGAAATATGGTACGCCTGCTTGAAGATTGCCCACTGTATAGCCTGGACTGTTTTAGCGTTTTATAACAATATCCTGTTTCTTTAATTTACAAAAGAAAATATTCATTATACTCACGGTGTGAGACTAAATTTGCGAAGATGTGTATGCTAATGAAAAAAAAAAGCGCGGGCTAACCAAGGCTCGAACCGCAGACTTGCAAACTGGAACCGCCGCATATTATCCAATAGACCCTCGTGAATATAATTATGCTCAGACCACGTTTTTATATATTACTATTAGAAGAATTAATTAATAATTATATAAATATAACATTTCAAATTATATCGAAGAATTAATTAATAAGATTTCGTATTTTATATATTAATAAGATTTTATATTTTAAAAATTACATTTCGTATTTTATATATTAATAAGATTCCATATTTTAAAAATATATCACGAAGGGGGGCGGGAAGGTACTATCGCGTGGGGCAGTAGGGGCAGAGCCCCGGGTCGGGGGAAGCCCCGGGGGCTGGCGAAGCCTGCCATAGCAGGCCAGGAACTGTCACGCGGGGCACGGGGGCCCCGTGCACTGTCAATCGTGTATATATATATATATATATATATATATATATATATATATATAAATATATATATATATATATATATTTATATATATATATATTTTTATATATATATATATGAACTTTTAAACCATATTGAAACAAAATTACAACCACAAATTCATTCATAGTCATTAGAGATCTGGGCTGCAAATAGCCAAAAACGGGTTGATTTGGCCTGCAAATAGCCAAAAGCTTAAATTCCAAAACCAACCTTCTCGATCCAACCTCGCTGGTCAGGTCAGGCCGGTGGTGGCCGGTGCGCTCCGGTCAGACCGACGGTGGCTCCGGCGACGGCGGCGGACGGAGACGGAGGGCGGCCTGCGTATTTTAAAAAAATGAATAAAATTTTATTAAAATAATATAATATAATACAGAATTATATTAAATAAATATAATATAATACAAAATATATAATACAAATATATTATAAATATATAATACAATTTTTTTTAAATAATATAATATAATACAAATTTTATATTATAATAATAATATAATAAAGAATTATATATATATATATCTATTATAAAATGTAAATATTAAAATTTAAAAAAATATTAAAAAACATTCTTTTTTAATAAAATTTCTTAAAAAAAGAAAAAAAAAATTGGGTGCGGGCCGGTTGCGGGCAAAGCCCGTCGGAGGCGGGCAGGGTACTGTCGTGCGGGGCACGTGGGACCTCCTGTCACTCGTGTATATATATCTTTATCTTTATTATATAAGTGAATATAGCATTCTCCATGCTCTTACCGTTCTTTCATTTTTCACCGTTAGATCTTTCACATGTTTTATCCGAAAATCTTTAATATAAAAAAATAAAAAATAAAGTTCACGGGAGAGAGATAGTGTGGGAGAGAGAAAAAGGGGGAGAGAGAGAGGAAAATAGAGAGGAAAAAAATAATCTTTTTAAGCGTACACGTATTTTTTTTTACAAAATAAGTATTGTAATATTTATGCATATTGTTTTACGGTCATTTTGAGTACTCATATGTATATGTTGCGGGCGCAGCCCACAGACGCATCAAGCACTGGCGAATCCCGTGCTGAGGTGGGCGAAGCCCGCATGGATGCGGCCGAAGGTCGCCCGACAGCATCACGTCGGGGATGGACGAAGCCCACCGTCGCCGAACGGGTACTATCGCGCTTGGCCGTAGGGGCGAAGCCCCGTGTCGGGCACTAGTATATATATATATAAATATATATATCTTTACCATATACGAGTGACAGGCACGGGCCTCCGGCCCGATCCAAGGCGACATTTGTCGTGGGTGGCGATATTTCTCGTGGGGGTAACATTTCTTGTTGGGGCGACATTTGTCATGCGTGGTCATCTAAAAAAACATGGAGGTACTCTGTTTTCCGGTATCTAGTTGTTTATTAGAAAATCAATAAAATCATTGTCATTTGTTATTAGAGTTGTTGAGTTGCAATTGTTACATTCTATTTCTTCATTGAGGTGGTCTGTATTAGTTAATAAACATGGATATGATAGAAGTTCTTGTTGCAACAGAATGTGTAAAAACTTTTAAATCAATCTACGAATGATCCCTAAAAAGGAGATCCGAAATGTAAGGTGGGAAAGAAATATGAAGACAACCAAAAAAATAGATCATAAAAAAAAGAGTAAAGCGAAGAAATCTATGTTACCCACAAACATAAATTGAAAGAAAATATCGTCTATCGTTTTGCTGCAGGTAATATAATTCAATTTGAATCATTACCATACATTAAAATTTGGTTTATTACCATACATTGAAATTTGGAAGAAAACAGTAAGCACAATAAAGTAATGTATGGTAAAATCTCATCTTATTTGCTAGTAATTATTCACTAATTGAACCCAAATGCCTGTGTGAAGGATGGAAGCATTTTTATTATTATACAATTAAATTTGAACCAGCCATTTTTTTAGAAGACTGTGTACAACCTCTCTCCAAAAATACAGGACACACAATAATAAGGGTAGATACTAAAAATTGATATAAGCTATATAAAAGTACAAGACACACAATAATGCTTAGAAGAGGCACTCTGATGCGGCATTGTAAACTATTAAGAGTGGTGTTAATATCTAACCTTGAACTCTTGAAATGTGAGATTTGGGATGACTTTTGGATCGCCACCACTATCTACTCCATAAGTGTTCTCAGGGAAAATAGCCTGCGAGAAAACTAATTAAAATAAAGATATATAAAGATTTTCCAAGAATTAAACAAAAACATCTGAGAGTCCAGCACTATTCACATCAAAGAAGTTTTCTTCCATTAAAAGTTGGCATCATAAAAAACGAATCAAAGTAGTTAACTATCCAGAGAATTCTACAATAACCCTTGCAACAGACCAAGTATAACTCCTACATTAGTAAGTAAGCCAGGGTGTCCTAGAGACGCTACCTTAGATTTTAGTAAAATTCAATTCCTATAATCGTAGTAAAAAAAGAGATGTGAAGAGTGACTTGAGCAAACCTATAATTTGAGGTAAAAGGAGATTAAACAAACTCATTGAAGCAATAAATCAAGCATGTTGAGCGCAGGAAATATGATTTTTAAAAACTTGCCATATTTTAGAATAATTGAACGTGCCTGGATAACAAACAAATCATGGAAGCATGAAGAAGAGGATTTAGAGAAAGCATGATAATGCAGAAATGAGGGTGGGAATGGAATCAGAAGGTCTTACGTGACGTGAGGGGGTAATGTGTCGCAATCCTTTTACGCCCAAATCCTGCACAGCGAAATCGGAAGGAAGTTAGATTGAGGTCTTTAATGGTCGGGGCAGGGTTCGAGAAATGGTTGAGGGAGAGAAAACATGATGATGAGCGTTTGAACTGTGAAACCTAACAGGTTTAAGAGGGTGGAAGTCCTCACAGGCGATGGAGCGGTATTCTAGCGGAAGAGGAGGTTGCGTCCATGATTAGGGTTATTTAAGATCGTTGCGCCCATGGAGCCGCTGGATAAAGATTGCGGAGGAGCGAAGTGGAGGGCTGCGCGGTAGAGGGTTTTCGAGGGCTTCACGGCAGTGGTATTTCGACGCTTCGTGGATTGGAAAGAGTGGTAGGGTTTTTTAACGCCAAAGAGGGCCGTTTTCTTTAATTTTTAGGCGGATCCGAGAAGTTGATGGATGAATCAACGGTTAATATTTGTTGGATGGTTTTTAAATTCACGGCTTTTTAAAGTCATGTCATATTTCTTTTTAGAATAGTATAGATAAAGAAATATAGAAGACTAAGTGATTGCCTAGGTAAATATGACATTAGGAAGATCATGGCCGTCGAATCTGGCATGATATTTCATCAGCCGTCGGATCAATCCGCTCCCTCCCTCTTCAATTTTTTGTAGGTATCCTAAACCTACTAGGGGCGACCTAAAAAAGGTCTCCTAAACCTACTAGGGAGTGATCTAAAAAGAGCTGAATCGTGCGATCAGTTTAATAGGCAAAATAAAGAGGCGTTGAGTTTTGAACTCAGGTAAGTTATCACAATGACAAATGACACAACCAACTGAACCAATACAACTTGATGAAATTTTGTGTTCTATTTTTTAGTTAATCCTATCCGGAATAAAAATAAATATATTATTTAATATTTGATATAAAAATAATATTTATTATTTTTTTTGTTTCTTAACATTATTAAAATAAATGTCATTATTATTTATATTATATATACTAGCAGCTCCGCACGGGCTTCACCCGTGCTCGCTGCTCCACGGCGGCCTTTGGCCGCCGCTCCTAGGCAGCCTGCGGCCGCCCCGACGCTCCTCGGCATCGCTCGTGCTCGCTACTCCACGACGGCCTTCAGCCGCCGCAACGAACGCTGACATACACATATATATATATATATATATATATATATGTCTGCGTTCGACGAACGCGTGTCGTCATTCGTCGAACGACGGGACCCCTACGTTCGACGAACGGCGGGACTCATTCGTTTGACGAACGTTGACTTCTCCCTCGTCGATCCCAGGGGAGCCGCCATTCGTCGAACGCAAGAGTGTCGATGTTCTTCGAACGCAGGAGTGCCGCCGTTCGTCGAACGGCGGCACTCCTGCGTTCGACGAACGCGTGCCGCCGTTCGACGAACGGCAACATTTCTGCGTTCGACGAACGCTGAGACCCAATCGCTGGGACTTCTCCCTCGTCGATCGCAGGTGGGCCGCCGTTCGTCGAACGCAGGAGTGACGCTGTTCGACGAACGTCTGGCGCCGTTCGACGAACGGCGGCACTCCTGCGTTCAACTATCGCCGTTCGACGAACGCGTCCCGCCGTTCAACGAACGGAGGCCCACCTGCGTTAGACGAACGGTCAGGCTGGGTGCGGATAGGCTTCGTCGGTTGGACTGGTAGGCTGGGGTGCAGATAGGCTTCGTCTCAGCTGGCTGGCCCCAGAACATATACATATGAGTACTCAAAATGACCGCAAAATAATTTTAATTACTATTTTATAAAAAAAAATACAAAAAAAAATATTTATTTTAACCAAAAATCATTTTAAAGAAAATTTAGTAGGTAATGATAACCTATCATAGTAGGTTTAGGAGGTCTAGTAAAAACTTTTTGATTTTCTGAATTTTTTTATTTTTTTTATTATTGAGATATAGTGTTATTACACAAATAGCTCTTATATTTTATAAATTTCCCTTTTTTATCATATACGTGAAGTCATTGGAGTAAAAAAATGAAGTTATATTTGGGCAATTTTGAATGTTGCACTAAAGGCAATTTCTTGCATTTAGTAGTTAAAGATACACAAATAGCCCTTATATTTTATAAATTTCCCTTTTTTTTATTATATACGTGAAGTCATTTGAGTAAAAGAATGAGGTTATATTTGGGCAATTTTGAATGTTGCACCAAAGACAACTTCTTGCATTTAGTAGTTAAAGATAAGTGTGCAATATGTATATATATTCCAATGCATATCGAGACATCAATAGTTTAGTCACCAGTGTATATATTCCAAAGCATATCGTCGTATGGGCAGGTGAAGTCTGTCGATTGCACACGTAGGGCCGGAGGCCTGCACAGTTGCACTCACGTAGGGCCGGAGGTCCGCACCCGTAGTACTGTTGCGGCGGCGGTACTGTCGCGACGGGTGCAACGGCCGGCGGGCCGTGCCGTTCGACTTGTATATATATATATTTGGTACAACATTCAAAATTGTCAAATATAGTCTCATTCTTTTACTCCAAAGACTTAACATATATTATAAAAAAATGGAAATTCATAAAATATAATACTGCTTATTAAAAAAAGTAAATGATATGGTTTGAACCCAGACGCTCTCACATAAATGAAAACTTTAGAATGCACCACTAAACCGGCTAAAGTTATCTTATGTTAAATTCTTCTTTATTTTATACGAGTGAGAGACACGGGTTTCGCTGTTACGGCCAATCGCCACAATATCTCGACCTGACAATATATCGCCCATGCTGCGACTGCCGCTCGCAATTTTTTTTAACGTTGGTTAATACTTAATAATTTTATAAAAATTTATATTAAAAAAATTGAAATATATATTAACAAAAAAATTAAATTAATATAAATAATTAAATTATGATGGTCATCTCTCTTCTATCTCTCTCTTTCACGGTTTCGCCCTCTCGTCTCTCTCCTCTCTCCTCTCTCCTCTCTTTTCTTTAATTTTTAAAAAATGATAAAAGTATAATGATCCTATTGAATGTTTAAGTAAGAAAATGTTTTTTTTTTTTCCTTTTTAACAAGGGTATAATGGTTATATAGAATATTTAGCCAAAGATTTGTTTTACCTTTTAAATGTCGAGGTGAGGTTTTTCAGGGGTGGCACCCCACCCCTGGGATTATGCCTGCATTCATTTCACCGTTATTTGCCCAGTCTGACTTCATGCTTTCCTTCATCCTGTTGTCTCGCTTGGAACAGTTGTTGAGAGGATTTTTCAATAAATCACTATAAATTAATTTTTGCGGTTGTATTTATTTTAGTTTAATTACGCTAATATTTTTCTGTTATTTATATATTTATTTAAAATAATTTATCATTGTATAATAATTGAACATATTAAAAATAGTATTGATGCCAATTATCTATTTGCCGGTATCAATATCACATAAAACCATGCTTTTAAAAGTACTAATTAAATGCAAGAATGGATAAGATTGTAATTGAATCTATTAATTGAGATCAATTTTAATTTATGTAGGAATTATAATTTGATTAAATTTATTTTGTTGGGGCTTATAATGGGGAAAAATTTGGCACGTGCAACCGACTTGATGCGGGCGCAGTCCTGAGCGTCATGGGCGTAGCTCGCCGGGGGTTGGCGAAACCCGCCGTCGCTGGCCGGTTATTATCGCGATTGGCCTGGGGTGGGCGAAGCTCGCCGTCGCCGGCCGAGTTTTGTCGCTGTTGAAACCGGCAACCGACGGTCTCTTGAGTTCGGACCCACTGGGGGGTGTAGCCTACACCTACTTGCTCCTCACTTGCACTCTTGACTGTGGATGAAGAATTAGGAACAGACCCAAAGCTATAGCGAGAAGGTCCCGTCACACACCTGAAATATCTTAGAGAGTTTCCCCTCCCAAACTAATGCTCAGTCGGGCACCTTGCAGGGCACTGACAGCCAACCCAAAACTAGCCTGGAGGAGAGAGCTCAAAAGACCGGATCTCCTCCAAGGTGCCTGTTTGACAGGAAATCGGTGATCACCTCGAACTGGTTTTTTTTTTGCAGGTGACCTAAGCAATCCACTCGTTCTCGCAGTCCTCGGACAATCTCTCCCGGCGACCCAGGTTTTTCTCGCCAGGATTTCGAGCCCGGGTGGTCTCCCACCTCCCGGGCAGTCCCCCTAGGGAGGTCGAGCTCCGCACGACCTCGCCCGGGAGGTCGCTTCGCGCGGCCTCGCCCTGGGAGGTCGCTCCGCGCGGCCTCGCCCGGGAGGTCGCTCCGCGCGGCCTCGCCCCGGAGGTCGCTCCGCGCGACCTCTCCTGGGAGGTCGCTCCGCGCGACCTCTCCCGGGAGGTCGCTCCGCGCGACCTCGCCCCGGAGGTCGCTCCGCGCGACCTCGCCCCGGAGGTCGCTCCGCGCGACCTCGCCCCGGAGGTCGCTCCGCGCGACCTCGCCCAAGAGGACTCGGTCCGGGGGAGGTTCTTTTTAGGTGGTCTCTGTTTTCAGGTGATTTAGGTCTCAGGCGATCTCAGCAAATTCGGGCAGCCCGTTACTTTTAGAACTGCCCGTTTGGGCAGGCCCTCGCGCCTATAAATAGATGGGTAGGGGTACCAGTTGTGGGTCTTTGGGAGAGTTTTCGGCCCGTTGCCTTTGACATGAGTGGTCCTATTTCTGAGACCGCAGCAACCTTTTTTCGGCAGCTTCTGCCATCTCAATTCTGAGACCGCTGTAGCTCTTTTCGGCAGCTTCTGTCATCTCATTTCTGAGACCGCTGAACCTCTTTTCGACAGCTTCTGCCATCTCATTTCTGAGACCGCTGTAGCTCTTTTCGGCAGCTTCTGCCATCTCATTTCTGAGACCGCTGAACCTCTTTTCGGCAGCTTCTGTCATCTCATTTCTGAGACCATTGTACCTGTTTTCAGCACTCTTTGTTATCTCCTTCAGGAGACCCTCATCATCTCTTTTTCTCCTCCCCCTTTCCTTCACTCGTAGCTCGAAGTAACCAACCATCTAACAGTTTTCTTTCTCATTCTCCAGATTGAGCAAGTGTGGACGTGGAACATTTTTTTGTTCGAACAGTACCCTTAAGGGTCTATTTATAGATTCTCTAGTCTGGTCTGCAAATAACATAAATCCGCATTTTGGTTTTACTAATCACACCCCAAATTGGTCTGCTAACAGCCTAACTCTGCTGTTCTGGATGGCTATTGGCAACCCACGAAGGGTAGCTAGGTCATTTCCCCCGTAAAGCCTTCTGGGCGAGTGGTCCGTGAAGGCACCACTCGCCAGACTTCTCGCACACTAGATTCCACCGGGCGAGTGGTCCGTGGGGCACTACTCGCCTGACACCTGGCTCGCTTGGGGAGTAGGGTTCCGCCCCACTCGCCCTCCTCAGCGAGCGAACGCCTTGCGGATGGGCTCGCACTCGCCCAGAGGCTCCCCTGCCTCTCCTGACCTGTGCGAGTGCTCTTCTTGACCTATATCTTGCCTCTTGACCCTTTAGGACCTAGGGACCCACTCGACGAATACTGGGTTGTATACAATCCCCGCTCTTTGTGAGCGAGTCCTACGTTCGGAAAGAAAAGTCCAACCCCCAATATTCGGCGAGTGTTTTGCTGACCTGGAGGGAATCTTTTTGGTGGGCCCCTCCCTTCTGCTATAAATATACACCAGGTCGTTGCCTTGAGAGCTCCTATCCTCCAATTACTGTTTCTCTTTTTCACCTCTGAGCTCTTGCTGTTCAAATGACGTTCATAATGCCGACGCCGAGACCGCTCTCGCAAGGATTGATGGATCGACTTGCTGCCGCGCAGGGGGGAATACTTCCAGGTCCATGATACGCCCCCTGGCTCTTATCAAAGGGGGATCCGTCCTGAGGCCCCGTCAACCAACAGCTTCCAGAGAACGTGACGAAGCGCTTGCTCCTCTTCCATCTCAACCACATAGTCCGCCATAAAATCTACCACGACCTGCGCCCTCATCGATACCCTAGTGATGAATGTGATGTCAAACTCACTCAGCTGCACTGACCACTTTGCGAGCCTTCCTGAATGCTCTGCCTGCTCGAATATTTTGCGAAGGGGATGGTCGGTCACCACTTGGATCGAGTGGGCTTGGAAGTACGGCCTGGGCTTCCAGGTCGAGATAACCAGGGCAAAGGCCAGCTTTTCTAAAATCGTGTATCGGAGCTCCGCCTTCTTCAGAACCCTGCTCACGTAGTTGATGGGCAGCTGCTTCTTACCCTCTTCCCGGACCAAGACGGAGCTCACGGCTTCAGCCCCAACTCTGAGATACAATGTTAGGCCCTCTCCCTCCTTAGGACCCTGGAGCAGCCGAGCCTTGGTGAGCTGGTTCTTTGGGGATTGGAAGACCTCCTCACACTCTTTCGTCCATTCGAATTTTTGATTGCCTCGTAACACTTTGAAAATTGGGGAGCATTTCTCCCCCGCCCGGGAGAGAAAACTGCTCAACCCCGCGAGCTTTCCAGTCAGGCGCTGGACTTCCGTAGCATTTCTCGGCGATCCTAATTCCACTATAGCTTTCACTTTGTCCGGGTTAGGCTCCACCCCTGCCGGGGCAAGGAGGTGACCCAGAAACTTCCCCTTGCTGGCCCCGAAGATACATATCGAAGGATTCAGCCTCATCTTGAACCTGTATAGAGTGACAAAGGTCTCTTCAAGGTCCTGGAGGTGCGAGCTCACATCCTTGCTCTTCACCATGAGGTCATCCACGTATACCTCCAAGTTCCTTCCCTTTTGTTCCCTAAAGACTCGGTCCAACATCCTCTGGTACATCGCCCCTACATTTTTTTAGCCCAAATGACATCATCTTATAACAATATCACCCTTCTCTCTTGATGAAGGAGATATCCTTGACGTCTGGTGGGTGCATCCTGATCTGATGATAACCTGAAAAAGAATCTAAAAAATTCATCACAGAAAAATCGATGGCTAAGTCAACCAGTGCGTCGATTCGAGGCAAATGGTAACAATCCTTAGGGCAGGCTTTGTTTAAAAGGGAAAAATCGATACACATTCTCCAACGACCATCACCCTTCTTTACCATGACGACATTGAAGATCCATCCTGGATACTGGATCTCCGAGACAAAACCTGCTTTGAGGAACTTCTCCACTTCCTCTCGGATCGACTCCTCCAGCTTTTCAGCAATGTCCCTCCTCTTCTGTTGGATGGGGCGGGTTCTTGGCTCGAGGTTGAGTCGGTGGAAGTCCACGTCGATGCCCAGCATGTCTGCCGCGTCCATGCAAAAATGTCCACGCTCCTTTGGATGCACTCCAGCATCTTCTTCATATCCTTTGGGCCGAGGCCCCCGCTGACTCGCACCTTCTCTACTATCCCCTCCCTGGTGGTGACCTCCATCTCGACTACTTCTTCCTCCACCTCAAGCCGGGACGACTCTTCCCATCTGCCTCTTGCCTCCCCTCTTTCGGCTAGGGTCTCCTCTTCTACCGCAACCTCCTCCTCCATCAGTTTGGCATGCTCCTCCTATGTCGCCTCCGACTCCTCTTCCCGGATACTGTTCTCTCCTTCTTCCTCTCCCTCTGCCTTCCTCTCTTCTCCTGACCACTCCGGCCCCCTCATATCTCTATCTACCTTCTCAGCCTCCGGCATCTAGGAGATGGTGTTGACGGCAGTCACATAGCACTGCCTCACCACCTTTGCATCTTCCCAGATTCGGACCTGGACTCCTCCGCTGTGGAACATCAAGCACTGATGGAAGGACAAGGGAACACATCGAAAGGTGCTGATGAGAGGGCGTCCAAAAATCACATTATAGCGGCTCGGAGCGTCGACAATGACAAACCGATAGTTCCTCGGGACCCCTCCCAACGTCACCTGGAGGCCGACTCCTCTCTCGACCTCCTTCCTCGCCCCTGAGAACCCAAATAACATCCCATCCGAGGCCTGCACCCTCTTCGCCTCTACCTCCATCGTGTCGAAGGCCTTCTTGAAGATTACATTCACGGAGCTCCCATTGTCGACCAAGATCTGAGAGACCGTGAAGTTCTCGATTGCCGTCTCGATCACCAAGGCGTCATAGAATGGGTCTTCATAGTATGGCATATCTTCTGACGAGAAGGTGAGCTTCTCTGAGGGGGTGAGGTTTGGGAGGTCAACGCGACGCTCCTCCTAAACATCGCTTGGAAGCTCCTCTTGCGAGTTGCCTCTATCCCAACCCCTCCATGGATCACTCTGATCTGCATGGCTCCTATGTCTGCCCCGTCTTCACACCTATCTTCCCCCTCTCTGGGCAACACTTCCTCGGTCCTCACTGGTCGCTGCTGCTGCTAACCTCTTGCCCTCATCTCTAGAAACTCCAGGAAGGTGGCCATCGCGTGGCCTTCCTCCTGGTGGAAGCCACAATAGGGAAACGCCACCCTGCCTCCTCTTCCCCCTCTTCCTCTTCCTCCTCTTCCTCGACCTACTACCATGGTTTGCTCCTTGGGGGGGGGGGGGGGGGGGGGGGGGTGAGGGGGTCTGGGACCTTGCCTCCATCCCGGATGATTGACCCTCCCTTGCCCCCTTCCATGGTAACCTCTTTCCTGACCTCGCGCTGGTCCCTCCTTGGGTCTCCAAGCTAGCTGGTTATTGGGCTCCTGATATCCCCAATCCCGCTTCTGCCCCTGAAACCCCTGACCTCTGGGTTTATCTCTCCTTCTACCTTCCTGCTGCCTCGCCTCTGGCTCACTCAGCCTTGCCAACTTTTTTGCAAACTCTGGGTTGGCGGCCTCCCCTTCAATCTCTCTGCCGCCCTCTCCATCAACTCCTCGAAGGATATGGGGGGCCTTTCGCTTCAGGTTCATTTTGAAGAACCCCTCCCACAGCCCCATTATGAAGGCCAGCTGGAGGATGAACCCTGACACCTCCTGGACGTGCAGGACCTCTTCCTGGAACCCATCCACATAATGAGCCAGCGACTCCCCTGGCCCTTGCTTAATCTTGAAAAGCGTCTCTGCGTCCTTCTTCCTCTTCTTTGACGTTGAGAAGCGCAGCCGGAAGCTCCGACACAAATCCTTGAACGCGTAAATGGAACCAACGAGGAGCTGGTGGAACCAGTCCCTCACCTTCTCCTTCAGGGTGGTGGCAAAGAGCCGGCACTAGAAGGCGTCCGACATGGGTAGGATAGAGACCATGTACTCGAACCATTGCAGGTGTAGGACTGGGTCATCCTTGCCGGTATAGTAAGACATTTCCGGCCCTCTGAGCCCCTCTGGAACCGGGGCATAGAGGATCATCTCACAAAAGGGGCTTCCCTCCCTTGCCCGGTGAGTGGTTCGCTCTCGCGGGGTTAGCTCGCAAACCTCTACACTCGCCAGACTACTGAATAGCTGGCGCCCGGGAAGATCTCGCCCACTCGTTTCCGCCGCCACCTCCTGCCTAGGCTGCTGGCCAGGAGCGTTCTCGCCTATCTACTAGGGCGGGACCACCGGAACTACGAGTGTCTCGCATTCGCCTCTCGTGGCGAAAGCCAGCTGCAAGGTCTGCAGGACCTCTCGCTTGAAGTCTTCGAACATTCCCACCGTCACTCCACTCGCAGGCGGTTGCGAGTGGCCTGGGTCAAATCCATCTTCATCTCCATCCATGGAGCTCAGTTTGAGATTTTCTTGCACAAACTACGGTCCACGCTCACCGCACCAAACATGTTGAAACTGACAACCAATCTCTTGAGTTCGGACTCACTGGGGGTGTAGCCTATACCTACTTACCCCTTACTTGCACTCTTGACTATGGATGAAGAATTAGGAACAGAACCAAAGCTGTAGCGAGGAGGTCCAGCCACACCCCCAGAAGATCTTAGAGAGCTTCCCCTCCCAAACCATTGCTCAGTCGGGCACCTTGGAGGGCACTGCCAGCCAACCCAAAACTAGCCTGGAGGAGAGAGCTCAAAAGATCGGATCTCCTCCACTACAACAAAAAGGCGCGTTGAGGAAAATTATGGCGCACCCCTCAAATTTCAGGGGAAAATATTTCGCGGCGTTTTTTTTACCAAAAAACGCAACTAATAATATATGTTTTGCGGCGCTTTTCCGAAAAACGGCATAATATATTTTTCCATTGCATTAGCGGCGCTTTTTTAATTAAAACGTCGCCAAATACAAAACTTATCGCGGCGTTTTAACAAGCGCCGCAAATAAAACGCCGTTATATCATCATTTTGTTGTAGTGCTCTAAGGTGCCCTTAAGGGTCTATTTATAGATTCTCTAGTCTGGTCTGCAAATAACATAAATTTGTCTTTTGGTTTTACTAATCACACCCCAAATTGGTCTGCTAACAACCTAACTCCACTGTTCTGGATGGCTATTGGCAGCCCACGAAGGGTAGCTAGGTCATTTCCCCCCTAAAGCCTTCTGGGCGAGTGGTCCGTGAAGACACCACTCGCCAGGCTTCTCGCACACTAGATTCCACCGGGCGAGTGGTCCGTGGGGGCACCACTTGCCTGACACCTTGCTCGCTTGGTGAGTGGGGTTCCTCGCCCTCACTCGCCTGACCTCCCGCGCACTCACCCTCCTCAGCGAGCTAACGCCTTGCGGATGGGGCTCGCACTCGCCCGGAGGCTCCCCTGCCTCTCCTGACCTGGGCGAGTGCTCTTCTTGACCTATATCTTGCCTCTTGATCCTTTAGGATCTGGGGACCCACTCGGTGAATAAGGGATTGTACAATCGCGCTTGGCAGTAGGGGCGGAGCCCCATGCCTGTCACTCGGGTGTATATATATATATCATCTCACCTCTCTAAGCACTGCTTCACTTTTCTCCATGCACTTCTCCTCATAACCAAATTAATTAAATTACATTTATATAAATAAATTAAATTTGAATGAGATTAAATAGCTTAAATATCTAAATCAAAGGATTTCAAATTAAGATGGTAAAATATTGGGATAGAGCCATCTCTATCATTATATATAATCAAGACTCAAAGGTGGGACAATAATTTGCTGAGGTCCGATTGTATATCTCTATATCTCTGGAGATCCAATTGATTTCATTTTCCTACCGTTATATATAATTGATCAACATTCAATCAAATTTCACCTCAGCTATACCATAAACTTTAAATCTTAAATCCTAAGAACTCTAGATCCTAAACTCAAAATCATAAACTCTAAGCCTTAAACCTAAAAACTCAAACTCCTAAACTCTAAACCATAAACTTTAAACCATAAACTGAGCACAAACTTCTTCCTCAAAAAGAAAATTAATTATTCATGAGAAATCCTGGCCTCATTCACATTTTAGTAATTGCTTAATTAATTACTCCATTTAGGTTCCGTTAATTAACACAATGTTTTAGCTCCCGTGAGCCTGGACAAAAACGCCACCATCATAGAATGCATGTTTCGCAAGACAACTGCACCACCAAGAAAAGAAAAGTAGTTTTGAACATAAAAGTGGATGAAGTTCCTTAGGTGAGGTTGAACGTTCACGAACGATGGTTCAAAACCACCACGTTCCTGACCACCATCACCGTGCAAAACGAAGCTTTAGGCTCTGTTTTGCGCGGTGTTTTTGCTCCGGTGAGTTCGGAGAAAAACATCACCGTCGTAGAATGCATGTTTGACTCCTGAAGTCTGAACTGCAGCAGAGGCGTAATGAGGGGCGGCCACGACAGCGGGTGGCACGATAGGGGAGATGAACTCGCAGGAAGGCGTGGTTTCACGGCGGCGGATCGGGCAGCTGCGGTGCTCGGAGGAGGGCGTGGTGGTGCAGCGCGGACGGGAGCTGGGGGGCAACTCCGCCTCCGGGAGGGGCCCTTTAGGGGGTTCCGCCCCCTTTCTTGGCGGAAGGACTGCCCCCGAGGTGGGGGACAGCTCCAGATCGGGTGCGGACAGGCAGCGGGAGCGATCCCCCCCTCCGGACGGTGGCGCTTTGCGGCTTTCATGGGCGGACGAGATGGAGACTGGGCGGCATGGTAGTGCCCCGAATGGCCGACTCCGACCTTTGGAATATGGTGCGGGCGGGACTGGGACTCCGGCTGCGGATCGCGGCAAAGGTCCTGCTGCTGTTCTTGTGCCGCCGGCGGCGGGAGATGTGCACCCTGGTACGTCTGCTTCGCTCGAGTGTCTTGTGGATGATGTGGAGATGGTGCCCGGTGTGTGCGTGCAGGTTGGGGATGAAGATATGTTGCAGTCCAACCAACATTCCTCTGCTGATGCTCGCACCTCCGGTGTTTGTGATAATGCCGGGCTGAACCCCAAAAGCATTCCTGCCCCGGTCGTTCCCCCGGTTTGGGCTAGGAAGGGAATTGTTTCGCTGACCGATATGGCTGGCCTTGGGGACATCGCGCCGGATGGGTCGTCTGTAGCTATGGTCTAGGAGATTACCGCCCAGACGGTCGAGCATTTGGCCCATTCCGTTGTTGGTAAGATTTTGGGTCGCCGGCTACCTGCGCATGTCATTGAAATGGAGCTCCGCAAGAGGTGGGAGCAGTTTGGGACATTTCGGTTTATTATGCTGCGTGCATATTGTTTTCTGTGTATTTTTCTGTCTGATGAGGCCTGCGATGGTGTGCTCATAGGTGGGCCGTGGTTTATCAATGGTTGTATTGTAGGGCTGGATGTCTGGACGCCCAGCTTTGACCCTTCCTCGTTCAAGGGGTTGTCCTCGCCGATTTGGGTTCGTCTCCCGCGTCTTCCTTTTATGTTTTGGGATAAGGCGAATATTGCCCGTATTGCGGCTCGCATTGGTACGCCTCTTTGGATAGACTCGATAACTAATGATTGGGGGCGGATGGAGTATGCTCGCGTGTGTGTGCGGGTGGACCTCTCTAAGCCGCTCCGTGTCGGCGTCCCTGTCACTAGCTCGCTCATGGATTTCTTCCAGAAATTGGAGTATGAAGGCCTTGCCTCTATTTGCTCCAGCTGCGGATGTATCGGGCACTTGGATGGTGCGTGCCGCCCTTTGGAAGCCGCAGTTGTAGCCCCGCATGGGCGTGCCCACCCTACACCCGTGCCCGCCCTCCGCCTCCTGCGGACCCCCGACCTGCTCCTCCCGGCCCTGCTCCGACAACGACCTCCAATGGTGTGGAGGGAGCTGGCCCCGAACCGTGGACCGTTGGGAAGCAGCGGCGGTGACGGCGTGGTGCGAGGAAGCCCAAACAGCCCCCGCCGGCGGATGCCCCGGCTGCCCCCCGTCATGGCCCCCCTCCCCCTGCTGCTATGGACCCTCAGGAGCGTCCTGCACGACCTGCAACCGGTGAGCCCGAGCCGGCTTCTCCTCGCTGCCTTATGTCGATGTGTCGGGATGCCTCTGTGGACCATCCTGGAGCGGATGAGGATGGCGGCCTGCCTGCAGATGCCGTCTTGGGGACGGAAATGGTGCTCTACCCTCTTGATCTGACGAGGGTGCACTGCTCTCTCGCTGCTCGGGAGCTTGCAAGTCTGGACCCTGCTGAGTTTAATCCCCACAAGCGGAGTCGGGGGGATCTGGTGAGCGACGACGGGCACGCGTCCTCTTCAAGGGGTCCATGACGAGCCTCATTTTGTGGAATTGTCGGGGGGCTCGGAAGAAGGAGGTTGGGCATATTCTCCGAGATCTTATTTTGCGGTGGGGGGTTTCTTTCGTGGGTTTGTCTGAGACGACGGTGGAAGATCTCTCCCGACGTGATGTGGACTGGCTAGCGGGCCGGAATTGGGATTTTGTGCATCAACTGCCGGCCCTCAGGTCGGGGGGGGGTATTGCAGTGCTGTGGCGGCGTGACGTTGTGCAGTTTGTTCCCGTCTCTCTCCCGAGGCAGTGCGTCATTGGGGATGTTACCTTCCCTGATCAGCGATGCTGGCGGGTGGTGTTCGTTTATGCGAACAAGGATGCTTATGTTCAGCGGCAGCTGTGGTCTTTGCTGGAACAGTTTGTGACCCCGGATCTCCCGATGATTGTAGGGGGTGACTTCAACTGCCTTCTGCGGCCGGAGGAGCGGCAAGGCAGTCGACCCTTTGTTTATTCTCAGGGGTCTCTGGAGATGGATGCGGCTGTGGCGGAGCTGGACCTTCAGGAACTGGGTTTCACGGGCCCGACCTTTACTTGGTGTAACAACCAGCCCGGGCTTGGGCGAGTTCTGGGGCGTTTGGATCGAGTTTTTGTTAACTCGGTGGGAATGGACGTTCTTCCCTTGGGTTCTGTGCGGCATCTGCCCCGTGTTGGCTCTGACCGCTGCCCTATCCTGCTGACTTTGGGGGACGTGCAGGATGCTAGGCAGTCTAGGTGGATCGGGTTTGAGGATACCTGACTTTCTTACCCGATGGCGCGAAAGCTGGTGTCTCGATCTTGGCTCAAGGCGGATGTCGGTGAGAGTGCAGAGGTCTTGCAACGGAAGTGTCGTCGTACCCTTCGGGCCCTTTTCTTTTGGAGCAAGAACAAGCTCAAGAATCTGGGTGCTCGGAAGGAGACTCTGGAGGCGGAGATTGTGGAGCTCCAGCGGCTGGAGAGCTTGGATGGTGGCATCTCGGAGGAGCAGACTCAGACTCTCATTGTGGCGGTTAAGGAGCTCTTGAGCATTCATGCTAGGTTGGCCACTTGGTAGAAACAGCGTGCTAAGGTGCAGTGGATCAACGAGGGAGATGCGAATACACACTATTTCCACTCCATCGCCTCCTCTCATCGGCGTGGCAATCAGATTTCTCAGGTGGAGCTTGCGAACGACGGCCTTGTTGAAGATCCGGCGGGCATCGAGGCGGCTTTCTTGGACTTCTTTGATCGTAAGTGGGAGTGCGCGACTCCTGTTCTTGCTGGGTGGCCGCTCCTGCCTTCCTCTCGGCGGCTTGATGGAGGTGCGGCCTCCTTGCTGCTGAAGGAAGTTTCTATGGAGGAGATTTGGGGCGTCATCAAGGCCATGAAGGCCAACCGTGCTCCGGGCCTAGGCGGTATTACTTCCTCTTTTTTTGTCCACTTATGGCCCATTGTGCGTACTTCTGTTTGCAGGGCCATTGGCGATTTCTTTGCTCTTGGTCATATGCCGAGTGAGTGGAAGGAGACATTGGTGGTACTCATTCCGAAGTGCCCCAATGCGTCCCGTCCGGATCTGTTCCGGCCTATCAGTCTGTGCCAGACCATCTATAAGGTGGCGACAAAGATCATTGTAGACCGCATGAAGGGGCTTTTACCCACGCTCATCTCGGAGGAGCAGGGAGCCTTTGTTCCTGGGCGCTCTATTTCCCACCAGTGCTTCATCGCCCAGGAGGTGGTGCACAAGTTGGCGCTCTCGACCTCGGTGACTGGGTTCCTCACTATGAAGGTCGACATGGAGCATGCCTACGACAAGATGTCGTGGGAGACGCTGCGGCAGGTTCTTGCCATGTTTGGGTTTCCGGTGAAGTTTGCTCGATGGATTCTGCAGTGTGTGGAGGGGCCGCAGTTTGCGTTGCTCCACAACGGGCGACATACGAGGTGGATCGCGGCGAGTTGTGGCTTCCGGCAGGGATGCCCCCTCTCCTCTTATATGTTTCTTCTGTGCTCTGAGCTGCTCTCGCTTGCCTTCAGTCAGCGTGGGAACTCATTGGGCGTTATGGTTGCGACTTCAGGCCCGCGGATCTCTCACTTGCTCTACGTCGACGACATCTTCATCGCCTCAGATGCCACCACGTCTTGCGTGGATCAGTGCCTTGCCGTGTTGCAGGCGTACTGTACTTGGACTGGGCAGCGGATCAATAGATCAAAGTCCATGGTCATGTTTGGCAAGTCCACCCCTACGGGGAAGTGCAACATGCTCACTCGCCGCTTGGGCTTTCAAAGGGTCCGAGAGTTTACTTACTTGGGCATTTTGCTGTCTATGCGTAAGTTGAAACGCTCCGACTTCTCACACCTGCTTCTGAAGGTGGCGGAGAAGGTTCGGGCTTGGGGGAACCGCCACCTCTCCTTGGCGGGCTGGGCCACCCTCGTCAGGTCGGCGCTCCTGGCAACGCCGATGTTCCTCTATACGCATTGCCATGTGCCTCGCTCGGTCCAGGAGTCTATTGAGCGGTTGGCGCGGTTTTTCCTGTGGTAGAAGGCCCCTTCCCAGCGCGGGATGCACTATGTTAGCTGGGAGCAGTGTTGTTCTCCCTCTGCCAGGGGTGGGCTTGGCTTCCATGGGGTGAGTCGGTGGCAGGGCCCCTTGCGGGCAAAGTTCGCCTGGGAGTTGATGCAGCCGGGCTCCTCCCTTTTCCGCAGGTTGGTTTTGGCCCGGTACGATGGCCGTCTTTGGCGGGAGAGGCTCACCCGCCGCGACTCTCCGGTTTGGCGGCTCATCAGGGAGGGCGCTGATTGTCTTCGGCCCCTGCTTCGCTGGAAGATTGCGGATGGGGATTCAGTGGATGTGCTTAAGCATGCTTGGATTCTTGACCGACCTCTCTCCCGGTGGCCCACTTTCGCTGACTGTGGCTCGCTGGAGTCGCTCCAGGTTTCGGCCTTCTTGCTTCCTGGCGGCGGTTGGGATGTTTCCGCTCTGTCTCAGTTTTTTGGGCCGGATCTTGTTGAGGCCGTCCTCCAGATCCAAGTCCACAACTCTTCTCCCCAGGACAGGCCGGAGCTCTGCACCCGCCTCAACGGCCGTTCTGTTGCCTCCCTCGCCTATATGGCCCAGTTTAACGGGGCTTGTATGGACTTTAGCTGACTGCGGAAGCTGAAGCTTCATCCACGGGAGAGGATGTTTTGGTGGCGGCTCCTTTGGGATGCGATCCCCACCCGGGCGTGGCTTGCCCGTCGGGGTCTTACTGTTGAGCGGGGATGCCCTTTGGGCTGCAATTCTGAGGAGACCTGGGACCATCTGGTCTCCGTCTGTTGCTGTCTTTCGGCCATTCAGGCCGCTCTTCTGCTTTGGGGATACAGTATGCCTTCCTTCTCTAGCTGGGAGACTGCGCAGGAGCTTCTCTCCTCTGCCTCTGCTGGCGCGCTAGGTACGACGAGGATTTTTTGCTGTGCAGTGTACCAGGCCTGGCGTGGCCGCAACGCCAAGGTCCACCATGGCGAGGTGGCGACCTTCACTGTCATGGCGGCGACCATTGTTGAGACCCTTTCCATTATGCGAACTCTACCACTCAAAGGGCACTGGGGTACTACCCAGCCTCACCGGCTGTCGACACCACTCTTTTGGTGCCCCCGGCCCCATGGATGGATAAAGTTTAATGTGAATGATTCTCTATCCTCGTCCGGGCTTGCTGGGCTTGGGATGGTGGCCCGCGATAACTGGGGTGCTCTCATCTTTGCTGCTGGGTTCCCGCTGTTGCACTGGGATCCTGGGGGACTGGAGCTGGCGGCGGTCTTGGCTCTCAAGGATCTTATCCCGCCTTCTTTATATGGGGTGCGCGGGGCGATTGTGGAGGGCGACTGTTTGACCCTTATGGACAGTTGTGCTGCTGGTTTGCGACGGGGTGACTGGAGCGTGACGGTGGACGGCGAGTAGGATTTCTCTTTTCTGAGCGGCTTCCCTCAGCTTCGATTCCTGCATATCGGCCGTGAGGCCAACATAGTTGCTGATTTTTGTGCTCGTTTTGCCCTACGGGGAAACTTTCTATGACTCGATGTTGATATCACCCAGACTGCGTTTGCCGAGCTTGTTCGTGCAGACTTGGATGACATGCTGTAGTTTGTTGTACTTTTTGTTTTTTAATTTCATGCTATATGCACTTTTCCAAAAAATGAAACCTTATACTGCATATAAGCACTGAAATTAATTTTGAGGAATCTGTCAATAAATTTATTAATTTCATTTGTTTAAACTCAAATATCATATTTCGAATAAAATAAAAGTGTATGCCAGCTTTTTGTAAATAAAAAAATAAATTTGTCCCTTTCCAAAATATATAGAAATTATATGGCTGTTTTTAAAATAAGAAAATACAAGAAAAGCTATAGTCCATGTGTCCAATGATAACGATAAATTACTTTATCAAAAAACGTATTGGCAAACGTAAGCAGGGTTTTCCATTACCAAGTATGCACAATTAAAAAAAATGATTTTTTTCACATTTTTTATGATAAAATCATTCAATAATTTACAACTGGTTCGTCCTATCCAAAGAGAAAGATTATGCACGTAATACCTACGGCTCGGATTGTCCGGGACCAATGTCTAACCGTCGCATAAGCCAGCTCGTAGAATCAAATTCATTCACTAAATTGAATTCAAGAAAACTGTGATTGAAAGGTTAATGGTCAAGAAAGAAAAAGAGAACAAAGGTAGGCGTTGTATTTTTATTAAAAGATCCTGCCACTAACTCGTGTTAAAAATTCACCTGTGCAGTCACCATAGCAATGGTCAAAAAAAATATATAAGCAAAATGTGTTTGTAAGTCGCACCACCCCAATGACACGGCTTTTCGCCTATGACCCTATGTCAGAACTTTGAAGACTTGAGAGAGACGTTAGAAAAACGAAAATATTTGGGTGCGTATGCGCACCTCCTGGAGGTGCGGGAGCAGATCCGACCGTAGGATCGCGAGATCCAACGGTGCAGATTAATATTCGGACCGTATTGCGGGAAAATGATAGTAGTAATAGATGAGTATTTCAGATGTATTGCATCTCGACCGTTGATCGCGAGATCCTACGATCGGATCTGCTCGCGCACCTCCCAAATTAGGTGCCTACCAAATTCGAATTCTTAGAAAAAACCCTCATATTTTTGTGAGGGAAGATAATGCGCTCACACAATTGTCCATTATTCTTTAACATAATCCCATATTTTTTATTCATGTAAAATAAATTTTCATTTGACACTAAAATAATTACATTCAAAATTAAATAATATTAATTATTAATATTTAATATTATTGTTTTAATTAAATACAACTGATTATTTAATATTATGGTATTGATTAAAAAAAATAGTGAAACTTGAATGCCACAACCTTAGTTGGACGTCGTCATATGTAATCTGTACTCTTTCGACCAGTATTTCTTACCACCCAAAAGGAGAGGATCTTCCCCTTCTCGGTCCTGGTCTTCCCCAACCAAATCTGTATAAAATGGCGCCTTGCCCAGTTCTGAACCACAGTAGAGTAAGTTGGAGGTATCGGCTGTGAAGAGGTGGCAAGCAATGGCTCCAAGCGAGGTATTTGAATATCTGTCATCAGAGATGTCGGTGGTGACGGCGACGGTTACGACGGCGTTGCTTTTGTGGGCTGTATGGATGGGCACATGGCTGTGGTGGCGTCCTCGGAGGTTGGAGTGCGCTCTCCGGGCGCAGGGCCTCTCAGGAACCCGATACCGATTTCCCTCAGGCGATCTCAAGGAGAGCGCTCGCCTTGCCCGTGTGTCCCGGACCAAACCGCTCCCCCTTTCTCACGACATCATCCCCAGAGTATCCCCCTTCCTTCACCGAATCATCAATCAATGCGGTAATTGATATAGAGGGTCAGCATGGTCATATTGTTCCTCATGAATTTGTAAACTTTTTGCTAGAATTGCTTGTTCCTCATGATTTGTTTCCAATCGTCCTTCACCGTAACAACTTTGATATAAAAACCAGGTAAATCTTGCTTCACATGGTTTGGCCCCATTCCCACTGTAACCATCATGAATCCTGATTTGATGCGGGAAATTTTATCTACCAAATTCGAGCAGTTCGAAAAGCTAAAGATTTCCCCACTCGGAAAGTTCTTGATAACTGGACTTGTAAATTACGAGGGTGAGAAATGGGCCAGACATAGGAGGATTATCAATCCTGCATTTCATGCAGAGAAATTGAAGGTTAGAACCATTCGACATGAAATTTCACCAAATAAATCATATATTTTGCTGCTCACTTCTTCACCTGCGGCGTGGAATTTCATGGCTTCCAGCGAATGCAGCCGGCATTCTCCACTTGCTGCAGCGAATTGATAGGAAGATGGGAGAAATTTGTTCTTCCTGGTGGAACATCTGAACTAGATGTCTGGCCGGAGTTTCAGAATCTAACAGGAGATGTCATCTCAAGGACAGCATTTGGTAGTAGTTATGAAGAAGGAAAGCGTATATTTCAACTCCAGATGGAGCAAGCTAAGCTTCTTATTCAGGCATCTCAGACTGTATATATCCCAGGTTCCAGGTATGATGCAGTGGGACTTTGAACAATTTTCTAACTTGTATGGAAGGTTTCAACTTTATGTACCCTCATTAATGTAGAACTAAGGCTCCATTTAGCGTGACATTTTTGCTCTTGTGAGTTTAGACAAAAACACCGCCGTCATACAATGTATGTTTGGCATGACAACAAATATGACCGCTACCAAGCAAATAAAACTATTTTGAACATTAAACTAAATGAAGTTCATTATGTGAGGTCACGAAAGAGGATTCATTACCACCGCGTTCACGGCCGCCGCCGCCCTGCCAAACGAAGCCTAAGCCTCAGTAATTGATAGAACAGGTAACTTGTAATTCATTAGAGCATATTTTCAAACCCAAATTCCGCACGGTTGTGTAATTTAGTGCTACTTTTTATTATTTTTCAAAAATTTTGTTTATTCTCTTTTTAGTTGGTTTTCAACCCAAACTATATAAGAGTTGTTTGTGGGCTGGTGGAGTTTCTCCCTGGCTTCCGGTTGATCCCAAATTTCGGGTCAGTTTGACATGGCGGCGGCGGTCATTTACACTGTGGTTATGGTTCGTCTTTCGTGAATTCCCAACCTCTCCTAAGAAACTCCATCCAATATATTTTCAAAACTAGTTTTTTTTTACTGGCGTTCATAACCGTTGTCATCTCAAACATATATTTTATGACGATGACGTTTTTCTCCAAACTCATCGGAGCAAAAATGTGGTGCCGAATGAAACCTTTGTCTCCCTAGTTTCTTCTAGAGTTCTTTGGATTGGTGGGCTTGATCCTTTTTATTGCGTCACAAATTCATGCACTATTCACATGTTGTGTTTATTAGAACTATGCAACATTGCCTCTTCAATGAATGATCTAATTTAGGCTATGTTTGGCTAAATTTCGGATTGGATATGTTGCAGGTTTTTGCCAACTCCGCTAAATAGGCAAAGAAAGCAAATCGATCGAGAGGTTCGATTTCTCCTCCGAGGCATGATTGAAAAGAGAGAGACGACCATTAGATCGGGCGAGAAAGTCGGCGATGATCTGTTAAGCCTGCTGACTGAATCCAATTTGAAACTATTTCAAGAGCATGAGTTGAAGAATGGGGGAATGACTACTGAAGAGGTTATTGAAGAATGCAAGCTTTTTTACTTTGCAGGACAAGAGACAACAAATGTTCTGCTCAACTGGACTATAGTTTTACTGAGCATGAACCCAAGCTGGCAGGAAAGAGCACGTGAGGAGGTGCTGCAAGTATTTGGCGAAAATTCACCCGCCTTCGACGGTTTACACCAATTGAAGATTGTGGGTGATATCTAACCATTTTTTTGTTCATTTAATGCTATTTTGGACTCGATCTTTTACTTCTATTCTTTCTTAGCTCTAAAAGATCTCAACCTTATGATAAAGGTCATCGTGTTTGGGACAGCAGTGGGGAGTGGTGGCAGTTCCCAAATAAATTATTTTTTTTGGCCAAAACACTACCACAGTCTTGTTAAGTGAAGTCAAATTTTAGCAGCCGTAAATGCTCAGATCTTACAAAGAGAAACTTGGGTAAAAAACTTGAATTTCACACCTTCACCGCTTAAACCCTACTGTTGTTGTCCCAAACAAGAGCTTTAATGCTGCAAGAAAATCAACAGGCAAGCATCACACTAATGAGCTTCTGCTGCTATTTTTTCTCAAATTGGTGCAGGTGAACATGATTCTGCATGAGGTTCTAAGGCTATATCCACCAGTGATTTCATTGAGCAGGATGACCTCCAACAATGTGGAACTGGGAGGAATCACATACCCCAAAGGGGTGGTGCTTTCTCTGCCCATACTCTTCGTCCACCATGATCCCGAAATTTGGGGAGAAGACGCCCTCGAGTTTAACCCGCAACGATTCGCCGAAGGCATCTCGAAGGCAACGAAGAGCGGTAAAATGGCGTTCTTCCCATTCGGTTGGGGCCCTCGCATTTGCATCGGGCAGAACTTTGCGATGACTGAAGCCAAGTTATGTTTGAGCATGATTCTGCAGAGTTTCTCGTTCGAGCTCTCGCCCTCTTATATCCATGCTCCGCAAACAATCATAACCCTTCAGCCTCAACATGGCACTCCGATTATGTTGCATAGATTCTAAAACCCTTAAACCCTAAAACTCTAATTGTGGCTTCAAAGTTAGAATTGGAGGTCCAAATCTGATGAAAATGACCTCCAAACCTAATTGCAGGGCCACTTGTGAGTTACATCATCATGTTTTAGCAATGACAACGACTATTTTACTCCCTCTTTTTTGTCGGTTAGGAGGTCGCAACTAGGCAGCTACATGTTTAATGATTAAAAAATTGAGTACGAGTATGATATGATGATTGTATTTGAATTGGTCTTTGTGCTGTTCATCTGTTGGTTTAGAGTTGTTTCCTAGAGTCCAGTTTGGGAACTTTAACAAAGAAGGGTTGGTAGTTGAACTAATATCCCCTTGAAATGATTGAAGGACTTGAATAGTTGAAGTGGTTGATGGTTATTTAGCATGAAGGTTTTGGGGCGTATTCAGCAGGCCAGCTCGCGCGAACAGTGGAATAGCTGAACGAAGGAATGTATTAGCTGAGCGGAATGTATTTTACTAATTAGTAGAATCACTTCTCATTTCTTTCTTTTTGTAATGCTTGGAGGGTGAACATCAGGTAACATTACTGTGGCATTTTGGGCATGAGTGCGGCACACATGCATGTGTTTATATTTGTAAGTCGAATGCGCATAAGCTATAATTTCTCATTTGTTGGCCTTCGGCCTTAAAAACACGATGTTTCTGGAGTCTTTTTTAAAGTCTTTCAAGGTTAATAAAAAGATAAGCTCTCAAAAGTATAGATGTTGGATGCTAATGAAAAAATAATTTATAACACATTCTATATTAAATGAGAAGTGTACTCAATATGCATCCTCACAATGATGCAGCAGCTAAAACTAGATCAAAAAAATTGAACTTTTTTATTCACGAAAAGGGAAGCTTACATGCAAATAACAAACCAATGTTCTCTGTATGAATATGTAAATGAAACAAATCTGATCAACCATCATTCCTCCTCCCCAATTTAAACAGGACTCCACAGTACTAACTAAGGCTCTATTTGGCGCGGCGGCGACGGCCGTGAACGCAGTTGTTATGAACCGTCATTCGAGATGACCCGACCTCACCTAATTAAGGAACTTCATCCATTTTTATGTTCAAAACTAGTTTTCTTTTCTTGGTGACGGTCATAACCATTGTCTTGCAAAACATGCATTCTATGATGATGGTGTTTTTGCTCAAACTCACCCGTGCAAAAAAGCCCCCAGGCTGATCCTAAATCATTCAATTTAAGCTTCTCAGAAAGAAAATTAGGGTGGTAAATGGATGTCCATGAATAATAAGAAATGACTTATGGAGTTGAAAAGCAGCACGAAGTACTACAAATAATGAAATAAAGAAAAAGACTAATAAAAAATTTGGGAGGGGATTTTGTTAGAAGGCTATAAAATCAAAAGAATTTACTGAGGGAAGGTAGACAGTACTACCGGAACTGCATTCATCAAAAGAGGTGTTACCAAAAGTTGATCTTAAACAACTTGGCATGCGACTTTATATAGCTTACAAATAGTACTCAAAAGTAATAAAAAAGAGCTTGTAAATAAATAAAGTGTCAGCATATTTTTCTTGAAAAACTGAACTGCTCCTTAACTTATATTATTCAGTGTTCTGAATGGAGACTAATTCTTCTTGTAGGTTGCGGTGGATTTTTTTTCCTGTGGTGGCACTTCTATCAAAAACTGGATCAGTAGCTTCATTACTTCTAATTTCTAACACCCTCCCTTAATCGATGTTGCTGGTAACCCTCATATTTTTCTATAATTCTTCAAATTGATCTGAGGTAAAGGATTTTGTGGGGGCATCAACTATTTGTCCCTTTGTGTTGCAATATTCCTCTGTGATTTCTTTCTTGCTTACAAGATCTCAGATGAAATGTCATTTTAGTTCAAGATGCTTTGTTTTGTTGTGAAATATTGGATTGTAGGCAGGGATATTGCAGATGTGTTATCAATTTTGATGGTTGCCGAGATCTCTTTTGCTCCAATGATTTCTTGTAGTATCCCCTTTAACCATACTCCCTCCCTAGATGCTTCCTTGAGGCGACATACTCTGCCTCAGTGGAGGAAAGAGACTCTGCTTTTTGATTTCTGGAGCTCCAGGAGATTGGGTTGTTGCCTAAGAAATAGATGAATCCAAATGTGCTTCTTCAATCATCGTTGCATCCCCTTAGTCACTGTCAGAATATCCAGACAAGATTAGAGAATGACTGTCTTGCTCTTTACCTTTCTTCTTCTCTGTTTTCTGAGTATTTGCGCTGTCTTCTTCTTTTCTCTTATGATCATCCTTGCATTCTTCTCTTTTCTACTGACATTGAGCATTTCATTATTAGCATTCTCCTATTCTTTTCTGACATCTTCACTGCTAACATTTATCTCTTTGTGACTGATATTCTGTTCTCCTATGTGATTTTTCCCTCTTTCTCTTCTGGGCTGATATTCTGAGAAGTATTTGAGTTGAATTCTATGCCATATTCTCTGGTCCCTTTGTGGTAGCGCAGAATACGTTTGGATGCAACAAGATGTTTGATACTGGGAGAGTTTGTGTACTTTGATGCGAGGCTGACGACAAATTCAATATCTGGCCATGTAATAGTAAGGTATATTAGTGAGCCTCCTAGGCTCCTATATTGGTCACAACATGTAAGACCCCATTTTTTTGCTACAAAGCTGGGTCTTATGCCTAGAACCGCCGCTTTGCGGTGACACCAACACTCAGGAAGGTCGCCACTACAAAATGCCGATCCTACCAGCAATATCGATCACAGAAAAAAAAGTACCAACGAACAATATAAGTTCAAGTCCACATCATATAATATATAAATCAAAAGATAGATGTCCACAGATAATAACTGAATAAAAGAGTAGTAGCAAGAAGGGCTCCTGCCCAGTACATCATAGCATCACTACAAAATCTCTCGCGGAAGCAAATCTACTAATAATCACTCACTGATCCTGAGACCGGTGCTCCTATGCCAGACTGGCCCGCCTCCATCTACACCGGCCTCTGGTGGTGTTGCATTTCCTCGTTCCCCTAAAATGATATCCCCTAAAATGATATGGTCCATCAACCGTTAGTCAAAAAGATTAAGCCTCGTTTTCCCACCCTGCCCCCAGTGGCTCCTAGGCACCGTGCCGGAAGAACGAAGCGGAGGACAGCAAGGGGTATAAAACATAGCAGATGACATAGCCTAGCTACAGGAATATCTACCACTACACATGTGTATATATATAATTGAAGCAGTAAATAAAGCAGGGTAAAGAACAAGTAAAGAAAGGTAAGTAAATACAAGTATATAATAGAAAAGTAACATTTATTTATAGGAGCGCCCATACAGACCTATAGACCAAGGGGTCGTTTAGCAAGACCTATCGTATAAAAGGTCTCATACCAATTCATACGATATGGGTAGGGGTTGAAATGCAATGATTATGCTATAACATGCAGAGTTATGCTGATTAATGTTATGATCACACAAGCGCAACTCACACACCCGACTCTATGCGCACAGACCCTTAGTTCTCACTTTTTGGAGCGAGCAAAACTCATAGGATACCCCCGTAGTGGCAAACGGAAGCGGTGGGTTGGGCCTCGCCCACCTCTAAGTTGGTATTCGCACTACCTAACCTAGACTTATCGTATGCCTCAACGCGAGGAATACAACCGTTGAGCGTCTGCGTACTCTTGCTGGTTGGTCCACCAGACTTTCCTTGGCTAAGTGAAAACCACACTCGCCGAGTCAAAGCATCGACATCGGTGCGAATGACCATCCAATACTAAAGACCCGCCACCTTCATGCACATGCAAATATGATTTCTATATATCTCCGAGCCATATGCTCACCGGGCTAACCTGCCCATCACAATAACTTTCCGAGCCACCGACTCGCCGGATTAACCCGTTTGTACCTACAACCACCGAGCCTACTGCTCGTAAGTCCAAACCAACTAACCACCTGTATCAATGGGATGTGGGTGAGTGTATTATCAAGTTAAACTTGCATAATAATTTATTCCTACAGTTTTTGGTTAACCATGGACTTCCCGAGGACTACCCTGTGAGGGCCTCGCAACTGTACTAGGATCTATGATGGGTTGAACCCCAAAACTCCCTTTCCAAGGCACTTATTCTTATTGGTGTCTACCCTTGACCCGACCACTATTAATGTTACACTTACTAACACTAAGTGTGTTTTACTCCACTCCAAAGGAATGACAAGGCTCTTGTCGATCCCAAACACAGTCTTGCCCCTTTGCCAACCGGGTAGTCTCACTAATTGGACACTTGTTGGTGACCTCAAACCTCCTCAACTAGACTAAGTACACCAACTACCTCCACTTCCACTTAGTGGTCTACAAGTTACCTTAATTCTACAGTTTTACTATGCGCATACCTAGTGAACTATATGAGGTGCATGAGAAGAGGTATTCTAAATAATCATCCAAATGGCCCAAGATTATTATTGGAGGTGTGTTATGACATTTTAAGACTATCTCCAAAAATTCATAATTTTTCTAATTTATTTGGCATTTATTATAATTTCCTCAAAATCAGGGAACCTATGACTTTGAAAATCAAGTATGGTTTTCTGATAAGCTATGACCTTACAAAAATTTGTACAACTATATATCCTCAAAAAAACAGCCATATATAAAGTTCATACATTTCCAGAAAGGCTTTGACCTCCAAATAAAATATTGACTAATTTATCAAAATCAAAGATTAAAAAGGAAAGTACCACAAATACTCATTCAAAAATGTAAGATCCCCCTCCCGGAACACACAACACGGCCGAGGGGAATCTTATGCCCAGGACAGCCGTCTTGCGGAAGCGCCAGCACACGAGCTAGCCTCCCCCACAAGACGCCTATCCTGCCGGCTAAATCAACTACACAGCGCTAACCCATCAATGAAAGAAAGTATTAAAAGCCAAAAATTCACAATAAGTTATAATGTCCAAATCAGAGTGTAAGAAAGACAGAAAGCTACACAAGCTCCTACAAATCATCAGAGTAATCAGCTAAATGCCCCAAGGGCTACATCTCAAAACACTCACCCGCCTCTGTCACTAACGGCAGCTAAGGTACCATAAACCCCAGCCCTGCACACCTGACCCGGCTGGCCTCCGGTGCTGAACGCTGCTACACGTCTGAATGTGCTCCTAAAAAGAGGGAGGTAGCAACCGTTAGTCATAAAGACTAAGTGGCTTCACATCCGCTGCCCCGGCGACTCCAAGGCACCGGGCGGAAGGAAAGGAAGAAAAGCTGCAATATAACAGTAATATATACAAAGCAGGTGACGGGGAAAGTAAACTAGAATATACACAAATTCTAAGCTACACAAGTGTAAAAGGGGCTAGTCTATCATGTATAAGCAGGAGTATAATAAATGTGTGCAGCAGTAAATAAACAGTAAGTAAAGTAGGTAAAGCAAGGCAATAAGAACAGTAGCGACAAGTAATCAATCTCGTACCCTAACTTATATGAATGCCCATACAAACTTATAAGTTAGGATTTCCAGGAATTATGACTCATCATATAAAAGAGCCCATACTAATTTATATGATGAGGATCTGCAAGTGCGTATGCTATGCTATGCCATGAATGATTATGCGATGAACTCACACACACGACTCCATGCGCATAGACCTTTGTAGTTCCCTCTGTTTGAAAGGAAGCCAACCTCTCGGGTACCAACCGTTGTGACACACGGTGGTAGCGGACCGGGCTGTCCACTCCTAGGCGGGTATGCACACTACCAGGCCTAGACCGCACGTACGCCTCGACGCTAAACAACCGCGGAGCTCTGCGTACTCTTTGCTGGAGTCCACCAGGCTTTGAGCTAAGTGGAAGGTGTCTTCGAGGAATTGTCGTCCCGGCACGCAGACAAGCTGGCCCCTCAGACCCCAACACACCCGCTAAGTCCACGTACCGCGGTCGGTGTGACGACCTGCCTAGTACCGAAGACCTGCCACAATTATCCAAGTACTAACGGGGCTATCCTCCCCTCGAGCCTCCAGCTCGTCCAACCCAGTATACCACACGCTTGCCACTCCCTCACTGGGAGGAGATACATAAATCCAATCTTACCCTACTATGGCTACTTTTGCATACTTTAAATGTTATTGCAGTTTAGGGTTAATCTTGGACTTCCCGAGGTTTACCCGGTGAAGGGCTCTCAACGGTACTAGGGAATGTGATGGGATGTATCCCAAATTCCTCTATATAAAGATATTTATATTTAGTTGGTGGATGTATTTCACTTCGCATTTCGTGTTGCTCTATTAGTTAAGTGGATTTAGACTTCGACTCCCACTTTGCCCAATTGGGCTAAGCGCAGCTCGCACTTAACTTTAACTCTTGACTTAGCCTTAACCTGACCTTAAGTGGTAGCCCCTCATGGGCTTAAAGAATAAATCCGATCTCCTAATGCTACGCTCCAAGTTTTCTCCCAAGTCTCATGAGGTTTAGAAGGTCTAAGCTCAAAACTCAATTTTTTGCTAAACCTAGACCACTCAAGCGAACCATATTTACCCCAAAGGTGGAACCCTCAAAATATTTATCCTCATGATCTGATATAATCAACATCGGTTCCCACTAACCTATGTAGGTCATGATCCAAAATTCATCATTTCCTCAGTCAAATTGGCCATTAATAATATCTATCTAATTATGTGACACATACTAAATTACATATGAAGTATAAATTATATAAGTCCATATCGTCCAATAAAATCACCGGAGACATGTAATGTTAATTTAAGTTAATGAACAAGATTCATAATCCTCTAAGGTGATTTAGCATGTTATTTAATAATTGGACATAATTATCAAAATGTCACTATACCTGTTAAGTCCTAAAATAATCATCCCAAAATTTTAAGGAAAATTACACTGGTGGCTCATATGACTGAAATAAACATCTAACCATAATTTTAGAATTTCCAAGGTAATTTAGCCGTATTTAATTCATTAATTCGCAAGGTGCTAAAATCATATTTCTAAAATCACTGTCACCGTGCCTCATCATCTATAACATGATTCATATATAACCTTAGCTCAATCAAGCTTCCGAATCAGTACCTATATCACAATTTAAATTACTAAATAAAGGATTAATAACTTTGAAACTACACATCCAAAAATTGCAAAACTTCACAGGGGGTATATAATCATGTTATTAATTACTCCACCAATCTCATGAGCATCTAAGTAACATATTGCAAGACATTCAAAATATACTATAATCATATGCGTTATGACACAATTCAGTAAATCTGATATTCTAGAAGCTACACTCATCCAAAAATTATGATTAACCCTAATATGGGAATCTAAGAGCGAGAGCTACAACTTTTATGTTTACCATAAAACCCAGGACCTAATGCTTCATACCCAAAATCAGTGTTGAATGCAATTGTACAACCTGGGCGGAAATCAGAGAACTAAAACAAGGTTTAGTTTTCTAGACAGTCCACTCGACTGGACTTTTAGTGAGCTACAGGTCACCCCAGAAAACGTGTAACCTATCGTTGGAAAGCTCTTTTCAAGGGCTACAACTTTCATGTTGAGCCCGAAATCTAATTCCAGTGGGGTCAAGCCTAAAAAAAAATTGGCTTGAACCCAGTTGCGCACAATTCTCCTTAATAACCAAGAGCGAGTTATGAATACGTTTATTCCATATAATTATCAATCCTAATTACAGAGAATTATTCATCACACTTATGCAAGTTATAATTAACAAATCCTATAACAAGAAAACTATTTCTCAATTCTCAAACCTATAATGACATATATATATATTGAATTCCATAACAGGATCTATAATAGCAATATTTAAAACCTATTTCGAGCAGCACTATTCATCGTCGACCCAAATTGAAATTAGGGCATACCGCCTTCTCTCCTCCCGTACACCCTCACGAGGCCACCACGTCTCACGAAATCGACGTCCCACGTTCGTATTGAAGCGGGGAGTTGATTGGGGGTATTTTCGCGGCGATCGGCGCCCTACGACGAAAACCCTAACGCGGCCTTTTTTTTTCTACGGAGCTTCATCACGCTCGCAAATCGACTCAATTGAGTTCGATATCTCGCCTAGCGGATCTAAGAAAACTAGCACCAAGGGAGAGGGGAGGAAGTGTAAGACCCCCCCCCCTCCCCAATCCTTTACCAGGTTCAGGGAGGGGGAAATCTCTACTGCCCGAAGAAGACCACCCAGCGCTTTCCGGGTGGCGACGTCCCACCCGCTTAGGCACTGAGCGGTCTCTTTGTCAGGCACAAGAATCACAACTTCACGTCAGAACGCATAGCGGGAGCAATCAACAAAAGTAGGGAAACCAAAACACACTGCTTATATTTACATACTTAACGGGGCCGAAGCCTAACGTTTACAAAAGTGCCTTGAAGGCTACATCGACTGAACAAAAGGGCCTAAGCCGGTCCTATACTCTAGGACTCACGTCTCGGAAGACAGGGGGCGGGGCTGGGAAAGTCGTACGGATCATCTCCAAGGCTTCGAGATCAACCTGTGATGTGGGGGCTTCACGCTGTCCCGTCTCCTGTGATTGGTTATAAGAAATAGCCGTTAGTCACAGAGCTAAGCAGAAAACACATCCCCCTCCCCGGATCCGTATCCAGGGGGCGGCTAAAGACAGAATTGAAATAGCCGAAGCAAGGAAAGGGTTAGCAGCAGGTAATCATATACATACACATCTATATATATAAAGCGGGGCTCCTGCCCGAATAACCGCAATCGCGCGGCATAATAAGTCTATAATACTATCGCGCGTATACACACACCCCAGGTTCTCAAGACCTGTACCCACACAACGACCCTGTGTCGACACAGTTTTAGACCGCTTTAGTTCAAGCAGGGGAGCTAATCCCGCGGGCCTCACCGATGTGGCCGTCGGTGACAGTGGCCAGTCCTGCCACTTCTGAATGTAGTCGTACCGTATCATTCAGGCCCTCCCGTACAACTTGGTGTACTGAATGGATGTGAGCGACATCCGGCGAACCGATTTTTAGGCCGACCAGCGGAGGCGATACTGCAGGCTCAGAGGGTAATAACCCACTGTGCCCATCTCCCTGTCGCCATGAGTCGTCAACTCACCCGCACCGGTACGAACGGTCTGCGAGCGTGACCGACCCGCCACTTCCAAACAATCTTCACCCGCTTATTTTTAAACGAACCTTTAGGCCACGTGGCAATTCATACTCGACCGGTCGCATGACCTTGGACCGGGAGGCTTAGTGGTATGAGTGCTCCTTGCTTGGGGCTAACTTGGGAGGAGAGACTCGACTCCGAGTTTTCCCCAACTAAGGCCCCGCCGAAGGGAGGATAAGCACCGCATTTGTTGCCACGGCAGCTCCTCACTAGTAAATAAATTAGGCCGAAGCATGGGCCATAATATTTAAACAGAAATGTAGGCCGAAAGCAAAGGCCATGTAATAAACAGAAAGGTAGGCCGAAAGCAAAGGCCATGTAATAAACAGAAAGGTAGGCCGAAAGCAAAGGTCATGTAATAAGGAGAAAGGTAGGCCGAAAGCAAAGGCCATGTAATAAGTAGAAAGGTAGGCCGAAAGCAAAGGCCATGTAATAAGGAGAAAGGTAGGCCGAAAGCAAAGGCCATGTAATAAGTAGAAAGGTAGGCCGAAAGCAAAGGCCATGTAATAAGTAGAAAGGTAGGCCGAAAGCAAAGGCCATGTAATAAACAGAAAGGTAGGCCGAAAGCAAAGGCCATGTAATAAACAGAAAGGTAGGCCGAAAGCAAAGGCCATGTAATAAGGACCAGTACGAGACTGGATTTAAACGAAAGTGCTGAATGTAAATGCGGGGGGACCAGTACGAGACTGGATTTAAACGAAAGTGCTGAAAATAGGTACGGGGGACCAGTGCGAGACTGGATTTAATTGAGAGTACAGAAAATAAGTACGGGGGACCAGTGCGAGACTGGATTTAAACGAAAGTACAGAAAATAAGTACGGGGGACCAGTGCGAGACTGGATTTAAACGAAAGTAATTGCATAAGAAGAAGTGGTTAGTAGTCCAATCACTCCATAAGAGGAGGCTTCGATCGACGACTCCGTTCATTTATTATTGTCGCGGCGGGGTTACGTTTTGGTGCTGCGTCGCGGTGTCGTTCCAATTTTTTTGCGTTGCTTCTCCGAGCTTAGTCGATCTTTTTAGTTTAATACGCATAATTTTGGATAAATATTTAAGATATGCGTCGAGGAGACGCCGATTCGTTTTAATGAATTTCGCTCTTTTCCGGGCGTCTATTTTTGTTTGAAAAGGCTTTTGAGGGGTTAAATCACAAGTCCACACCCCCTATCTTTGGTAGCATTTGTAAAATACCTATATTTAGTGCCCCTAATTTTTGGGGATTTTTAGAAACACATTTGGGCATTTTAATACCTAAAATAAACTTTATATTGGGTTTTAAAAATAGTAAAACCCCTCCTAAAAATCCCAAAAAATTACAGGGGGTGGCCCCAAGGGTGAGGCACATTTTTCATATAGAAAAGTTTTCCTGAAAGGGCCCCATTTTTCCTCAGAAAAATGGAGAAGCCTATAGGGTGTTTGGGGTGCAAATAGAGGCAGGGAGAGACCTGGGGGCGCCGCACCGGGCGCCGTCCTTTGTCCCCACAGCGGATCCACAGCGGATCCGCTGTGGGGGGCACTCAAACCCACGCGGGGGCGGGAGTTAAGGATACAGGAGCCGTTGATCTCCCGGGGGAGATCGAACGGCTCCCGTCAGCCCTGACGGGAGGCGGCCGCTGCCGCCGCCGGCAGCGGCCGGTTGTGGCCGGCGCCGCCCCCGGTCGGTGCGCCGGGGGCGGGCGACCACTCCGGTGGTGGTCCGGCGGCCTGGCGCCGCCGGCCACCGCCGGGGCTCGTGCTGCAAGGGCACGGGGGCGATGGCGGCCTGTACGCCTCACGCAGGCTTGCCGCCACCGCCCCCACCGGAGGGAAGGGATGGGGGAAGCCCCCGGCCGGTACGCCGGGGGCCGGCGACTCCTCCGGGGGTGGTCCGGCGGCCTGGCACCGCCGGCCACCGCCGGGGAAGGGAGTAATAGGGGCGGGCGGCTGCGGCGTGGCCTGCATGGGCCATGCAGGCCGCTGTGCCGCCGCCCCTCCCGTCGGAGGGTCACCGGCGCCGCCCCCGGTCGGTGCGCCGGGGCCGGCGCCAACTCCGGTGGTGGCCCGGCGGCCGGGCGCCGCCGGACCCCACCGGACAACGGGGCAGAAGGGGCGGGGAGGCGCGGTGCAGCCAGCCCGAGCCGTGCCGGCTTGCTGCACCGCCGCCCCCCCCCCCCTCGTGCGTAGCCCTCCCTGCCGCCCCTGGTCGGGGCGCCGGGGAGGGGGCAGCCGTCCGGCGGTGGCCCGGCAGCCTGGCGCCGCCGGCCGCCGCCGGGGAAGGGAGAAATTCCCTTACAGGGAGCGCGAGGAGGAGGGGGAAGATGCGGCCGCCGCCGGCCGTGACTGCCGGCGGCCTGAACGCCTCCTCCGGGAGGTAGGAAAGGGGAGGGGGAGATCTCTACCTGGGGTGCTCGGGAGGAGGCAGGGTGGTGGTGGCCGGCCATGGAGGAGGAAGAGGAGGGTGGTGGCGGCTTGGCTCCGGCTAGCTCCGGCGAGGGGGGTGGCCGGCTGGGTTGGGGTGCTGGCAGAGGGGAGCTGAGGGAGAGAGAGAGAGGGAGAGAGAGAGAGAGAGAGAGAGAGAGAGGGGTGGTGTGTGGGGGAGGAATGGAGGGGCTGCCCCTCCTTTTATAGGAAGGAGGAGGCTCTCCTCCCCCCCCCTTCCTCTTCCTCCACGTGGGGATAAGGGAGGGGGAGATATTTCTCCCCCTCCCCTCCCTCCTCTCTCTCCTGCCCAAATAGGGGGGCTGCCCATGAATAGGCAGCCCTTCCTTTTTGGGGGAGGGGCTTCTCTCCCCCCCCCCCCCCCCCCCCCCCCCCCCCCCCCCCCCCCCTTTTTTTTTCTTTTCGTCTTTTCCTAAGTAATTTCAGACTGGGGGGGGGGGGGGGGTTTGACCAAGTCAACTTAGGGCGGGGTCCTCCTCGGCTCCCGGGACATGATAAGAGTCGCCGGGGCCGATGCCGGGTTCGTGTGCTTTATATTTCGTGCGTTGCACTGAGGCGATTTGCATAGGACTAAAATGGCATACCCTCCATACGACCTCGTATCGAGACGCAACGAGTTCCGTTGTGCTCGTATTGTCCATACGAGTCCAACGGTACTGACGGAAGTTAATTCGGGGTTCGTACGGCCACTATTCATAATAATGAGGTAGTGGTGCGCTACGATACCCGAAATGGTCGTTTTCTCCAAACGACCTCGGATCGAAGTGCAACGAATTCCGTTGTGCTCGTATTGTCCATACGAGTCCTACGGAACTGACGGAAGTTAATTCGGGGTTCGTACGGCCACTATTCATAATAATGAGGTAGTGGTGTGCTACGATACCCGAAATGGTCGTTTTCTCCAAACGACCTCGGATCGAAGTGCAACGAATTCCGTTGCGCTCGTATTGTCCATACGAGTCCAACGGAACTGACGGAAGTTAATTCGGGGTTCGTACGGCCACTATTCATAATAATGAGGTAGTGGTGCGCTACGATACCCGAAATGGTCGTTTTCTCCAAACGACCTCGGATCGAAGTGCAACGAATTCCGTTGTGCTCGTATTGTCCATACGAGTCCAACGGAACTGACGGAAGTTAATTCGGGGTTCGTACGACCACTATTCATAATAATGAGGTAGTGGTGCGCTACGATACCCGAAATGGTCGTTTTCTCCAAACGACCTCGGATCGAAGTGCAACGAATTCCGTTGTGCTCGTATTGTCCATACGAGTCCAACGGAACTGACGGAAGTTAATTCGGGGTTCGTACGGCCACTATTCATAATAATGAGGTAGTGGTGCGCTACGATACCCGAAATGGTCGTTTTCTACTGCTCGGGCCTACTTTTATTGGGCTCACTAGGGTCTAGTGGCCCAATAAAAGTCGGGATGTTACAATCCAATAAAAATAAAGAGATTTTCGTCCCCGAAAATTGGCTAAAGTAGGGGTTTAAATGATGTACCTGGGGGAAGAGCGTCGGGTATTTCTCTCGTACGAGCGTTTCTGGTTCCCAAGTGAACTCTTCGCGTCCACCGTTCGACCATAAGATCTTGACCATTGTGACTGTCTTGTTCCGCAGTTCTTTGATCTTGGAGTCCACTATCTTCACAGGTTCGAGTCGGACAGATCGGTCGGATTGCACGGATGTTGGGGGTGTGGGGAGGTGCTGCTCTGGTTGGCGCAGAACACGTCTTAGCGAGGAGACATGAAATACGTCGTGAAGGCTCCCCAGCTCGGCTGGCAAAGCTAACCTGTAAGCCACCGGGCCAATTCTTTCGACGACTGGATACGGGCCTAGATAGCGGGGGTCCAGCTTTTTCTGCCTCTTGATTCGTGATATCCCATGCATCGGCTTAATCTTTAGGAAAACCATATCTCCCACTTGGAATTCCACTTGCCGATGACGTGCGTCGTAATACTTGGCCTGTCGGCTCTGCGCTTCCAGCATGCGTTCCCGGATTAGTCTTATTGCGGCGGTGGTATCGTCGATGTAGGTGATTCCTAAGGCTTCGGGGTCCTCATCCTGTGCCCAAGACAGCGGGGTCCGACAGCGTCTTCCGTAGAGGGCTTCGTAAGGTGCCATTTTGATGCTTGCTTGGAAACTGTTATTGTAGGAGAACTCTACTAAGGGCAGTAACTGTTCCCACGGCTCGCTGTGTTCCACTATGCATAATCGGAGGAGGTCCTCCATTGTCCGATTTGTCCTTTCTGTTTGCCCGTCGGTCTGGGGGTGGAAGGCGGTACTAAAAGCTAATCTGGTTCCTAGATACGCCTGTACTCGTCTCCATTCTTTTGACGTGAAGCGTCCATCGCGGTCAGAGACGATTGACTTAGGTACCCCATGGAATCGGACCACTTGTTCTATAAATAGCCGGGCTAAGATGTCGACGCCGTCGCCTTGTCGGTTTGGAATGAAACGAGCCACTTTGGTGAGTCGATCTACTACGACCCATATCGAGTCGTTTCCTGCACGGGATCGAGGTAAACCATGGACGAAATCCATGGAGATATCTTCAAATTTCCATTCTGGAATTGGCAGAGGTTGTAGTAGACCTCCTGGGCTTCGACATTCCGCCTTGACCATCTGACAGGTCTGGCAATGTGCAACATAATTGGTGACGTCCTTCTTCATTCCTGGCCAATATAACGTCCTTCGCAGATCCGTGTACATCTTTACTACTCCCGGGTGTATGGAGTACCTGGTTTGATGTGCTTCACGGAGTATCTCCTCACGGATCCCTTCTGCAGCGGGAATGAATATGCGGTGTCTGTATTGCAGGATGCCATCGTACAGGTTGTAGTCTTCTTGTACACCGTGTTGCAAGGCCTGAATGATCGGTGCTGCTTCAACGTCGGTCTTCTGGGCTTCTCGTATTCTATTCCTGATGTCACACTGTATCTCCATCCAATAGAGGTGGGCTTGGTATTCCATCGGATTTCTGCGGGTGATGAGGATAATATCCATTTCTGCCAATGATTTGACTAACTCCTCTGGCACCATTTCTAACCAACTCCCGGTCCTCGGAGGCTGCCGACTCAAGGCGTCTGCAACTTTATTAGCCTTGCCAGGGTGGTACTGGAGGGCGAAGTCATAATCACAGAGAAATTCTAACCACCGGCGTTGCCGGAGGTTTAGCTCTTTCTGGGTGAAGACGTATTTGAGGCTTTTATGATCGGAGAAGATCTCGCATCGTACCCCGTAGAGGTAATGTCTCCAGATTTTTAAGGCGAAAACTACCGCTCCCAGCTCTAGATCGTGCGTGGCGTAGTTTAGTTCATGCGGCTTGAGCTGACGTGAGGCGTAGGCAATCACCTTGCCATGTTGCATAAGCACGGCCCCCAATCCTTTCAGAGAGGCATCAGCATAGATTTGGAAACCCTCGGTACCGGAGGGGAGGGTTAGGATTGGGGCCGATATTAGCCGGTTCTTTAGTTCGATGAATGCCGCCTCGCATTCAGGAGACCATTGGAATGTCACATCCTTCTTGGTGAGGGTGGTAAGTGGTAATGCGATCTTGGAGAAGCCTTCGACGAACTTACGGTAGTAGCCGGCGAGGCCAAGGAAACTTCGGATGTCTGCCGCTGTCTTAAGTGGCGGCCAATCTCGTACTGCTTGCACCTTGGCTTGATCTACTGCTACTCCGTTCTTGTTGACGGTGTGTCCCAGAAAGCCGACTTCTTCCATCCAGAATTCGCATTTGCTAAACTTGGCGAAGAGTGAGTGTTCTCTTAGCTTAAGTAGTACCATTTGGAGGTGCCTGGAGTGATCGGTTTTGTTCTTTGAGTAGATGAGAATATCATCTATGAAGACTATTACGAAATGATCCAAGAAGGGTTTGAATACCGTATTCATCAAAGCCATGAAGGCGGACGGGGCATTGGTTAACCCAAATGGCATTACCATGAACTCGTATAGTCCGTAGCGGGAGCTAAAGGCGGTCTTGGGAATGTCCTCTTCTCGTACTCTAAGTTGATAGTAGCCGGACCTTAAGTCCATTTTGGAAAAGACGGACGCGCCTTGTAGTTGATCAAACAGTTCATCTATCCGGGGTAGGGGATAGGTATTTCGGATGGTGAGTTTATTCAAGCCTCTGTAGTCGATGCAGAGGCGCAGCGATCCGTCCTTCTTTTTAACGAACAATACTGGGGCTCCCCAGGGAGAGGTACTAGGACGTATGAATCCTGCGTCGACTAACTCTTGTAGCTGAATCTTGAGCTCAGCCAGTTCCCTCGGGGCCATCCGGTATGGTGCTCGGGACACTGGTCGGGCTCCTTGAGTAAGTTCGATTTGGAAGTCTACTTCCCGTTGCGGGGGCAACCCGGGGAGTGACTCTGGGAAGATATCTGGGAAGTCCCTGATCACCGGTACTTTAGCGAGTACTTGCGTCGTGTTCTCCATCTCAAAGTAGATTAGGTACATCTCGTCCTTCCGTCGAACTGCCTTGACGGTTTGTGCAGATGTTAAGATAATGCGGGTGACGGAGGGTATACCTGCTAGCGTGATAAATTGCCCATTCGGATTCTGGAGGCGGATTTCTCGAGTCGAACAATTGATTTGGGCGCTGTGCTCGGCCAACCAATCCATTCCCAGAATGATGTCGAACCCGGTTATTGCTAAGATGGTGGCGTTGACTTCGAACTCTATGCCTCCTAGCATCGCCTGGAAGGAACACTTTTCGGTGGAAGTCATATCTGATCCATCCGGGAGTCGTATTCGGATTGACATCCCGGATGATCGTACCGTGTTCTCCTTGTCTGCGATGAAGTTTTGTGCAACGAAAGAATGTGTGGCGCCGGTATCGAACAATGTTTTAGCGGGGCGACCTTCTACCAAAAGTAAACCTGACAACATATATGTATATATATATATCATAATCAAAAGCTTTCGTACATATACATGAGTAGGGATGACATATACAAAAGTCCCAACATATAAAGCTATAACATCTCCTAGGATATCCTACTATCGGAAGTAGATACCTATCACTACGTCAGGAGCAGGACCGTGCTGGAGATCCAATGCGTATGCCTCGAGCGGTGCTGCTCTGCCCTGCCTAGCCGGCTCCCTCCTGCCTGCGGGACGTCCTCTGCGTCCACCTCGTCCTCTCTCTGCCGCTCTCTGTACTGCTCCTAAGCCGGGTCTCCCGGTAGCCTGCGGGCAAAAGGCTCGTATATGCCCAGGCTGCTGGCATAGGTAGCAGTTCCCTGCGAAGGGAACATCTCGTCGTGCGGCTGGGACGACCTGAGGTGCTGGGGCTGGGGGTGCTGGTCGGGGCTGGGGTGCTGGTCGGGGCTGGGGTGCCCGTCTATATGGCTGGTGACGCTGACGCTGTCTCCCATCTCGGCCCTGCCTGCGAGGACCTACCCCTCTCTCCCGGCCCTGGGTCTGGGGAACACCTACATGTCCCCTCCGCTGCTGGGCTACCATCCGCTGGTCCATCTCCAGAGCGGTGGCATGTGAGGCGATCGTGTGGAAGGATGCCTGGGAAATCATGATCAGGGCCTGACGGAGGTCGTCTCGTAATCCCCGATAAAATCTGGCCGCCCTGTCCCTATCTGTACCTGCTAAGGTCCCGGCGAAGCGGGCCAGGTGGATAAACTCTCTCTGGTAGTCTGGAACTGTCCTAGCTCCCTGCCTGATCTGCAGGAACCGCTCCTGGAGTGCCATCCGGTCTGCATCCGAAATGAAGTGTTCCAAGAAGGCCTCTGAGAACTCCCCCCAGAGAATGGTGCTGAGGGGTCGCCCTCTAAAAGCGGAGCGGCTAGCTGCCCTCCACCAGTCTCGTGCATAGCCCTCCAACATGGTCACTACTAGGGATACTGCGGCTACTGCTGGGCACATCATCCCTACAAGAAGCTCCTCTACCCTCTCCACCCACTCCTCGGCCTGGATAGCTGACTCCGTACCTCGGAAGGTGGGGGGCCTTAGCCCTCGGAACGTGGTCAGCAGATCGGTGGGTACGGTGGCCTGCTGGGGTGGTCGTAGGGTGGCTGTCTGGAAAGCTGCTAACAAGGCTATCAGTGTCCGTCCTAGCTCTGTATCTCCAAATGGAGCTGCGGCTGGTGTGGCTGGGACTGGTGGTGGGGTGGTAGGGTGGTACTGATCCTCAGAGGAGGACCTTCCGTTGCTCGACTCCGGTATCTGGAGAAGTAACAACATGAATATCAGAACTTGCAAAAATAAGGGAATTTTGCAGGACTGAAACGAAAAGTAAGCGGAAAGCGTGTGGGTGTACTACCGTGCAGTCTCGAATCCTTAACTCTAAGCCTAAAGGGTCCACCAGGCTTCCGCTGCGTGGTTCGTCCCGAACCAAGGAACGGAAACGGGGACGAGAGGATCGAAAGACTGCCCCATGTGGTCGGATCGTGGTAGCTCTGATCCATTTGTAAGACCCCCCCCCCCTCCCCAATCCTTTACCAGGTTCAGGGAGGGGGAAATCTCTACTGCCCGAAGAAGACCACCCAGCGCTTTCCGGGTGGCGACGTCCCACCCGCTTAGGCACTGAGCGGTCTCTTTGTCAGGCACAAGAATCACAACTTCACGTCAGAACGCATAGCGGGAGCAATCAACAAAAGTAGGGAAACCAAAACACACTGCTTATATTTACATACTTAACGGGGCCGAAGCCTAACGTTTACAAAAGTGCCTTGAAGGCTACATCGACTGAACAAAAGGGCCTAAGCCGGTCCTATACTCTAGGACTCACGTCTCGGAAGACAGGGGGCGGGGCTGGGAAAGTCGTACGGATCATCTCCAAGGCTTCGAGATCAACCTGTGATGTGGGGGCTTCACGCTGTCCCGTCTCCTGTGATTGGTTATAAGAAATAGCCGTTAGTCACAGAGCTAAGCAGAAAACACATCCCCCTCCCCGGATCCGTATCCAGGGGGCGGCTAAAGACAGAATTGAAATAGCCGAAGCAAGGAAAGGGTTAGCAGCAGGTAATCATATACATACACATATATATATATAAAGCGGGGCTCCTGCCCGAATAACCGCAATCGCGCGGCATAATAAGTCTATAATACTATCGCGCGTATACACACACCCCAGGTTCTCAAGACCTGTACCCACACAACGACCCTGTGTCGACACAGTTTTAGACCGCTTTAGTTCAAGCAGGGGAGCTAATCCCGCGGGCCTCACCGATGTGGCCGTCGGTGACAGTGGCCAGTCCTGCCACTTCTGAATGTAGTCGTACCGTATCATTCAGGCCCTCCCGTACAACTTGGTGTACTGAATGGATGTGAGCGACATCCGGCGAACCGATTTTTAGGCCGACCAGCGGAGGCGATACTGCAGGCTCAGAGGGTAATAACCCACTGTGCCCATCTCCCTGTCGCCATGAGTCGTCAACTCACCCGCACCGGTACGAACGGTCTGCGAGCGTGACCGACCCGCCACTTCCAAACAATCTTCACCCGCTTATTTTTAAACGAACCTTTAGGCCACGTGGCAATTCATACTCGACCGGTCGCATGACCTTGGACCGGGAGGCTTAGTGGTATGAGTGCTCCTTGCTTGGGGCTAACTTGGGAGGAGAGACTCGACTCCGAGTTTTCCCCAACTAAGGCCCCGCCGAAGGGAGGATAAGCACCGCATTTGTTGCCACGGCAGCTCCTCACTAGTAAATAAATTAGGCCGAAGCATGGGCCATAATATTTAAACAGAAATGTAGGCCGAAAGCAAAGGCCATGTAATAAACAGAAAGGTAGGCCGAAAGCAAAGGCCATGTAATAAACAGAAAGGTAGGCCGAAAGCAAAGGTCATGTAATAAGGAGAAAGGTAGGCCGAAAGCAAAGGCCATGTAATAAGTAGAAAGGTAGGCCGAAAGCAAAGGCCATGTAATAAGGAGAAAGGTAGGCCGAAAGCAAAGGCCATGTAATAAGTAGAAAGGTAGGCCGAAAGCAAAGGCCATGTAATAAGTAGAAAGGTAGGCCGAAAGCAAAGGCCATGTAATAAACAGAAAGGTAGGCCGAAAGCAAAGGCCATGTAATAAACAGAAAGGTAGGCCGAAAGCAAAGGCCATGTAATAAGGACCAGTACGAGACTGGATTTAAACGAAAGTGCTGAATGTAAATGCGGGGGGACCAGTACGAGACTGGATTTAAACGAAAGTGCTGAAAATAGGTACGGGGGACCAGTGCGAGACTGGATTTAATTGAGAGTACAGAAAATAAGTACGGGGGACCAGTGCGAGACTGGATTTAAACGAAAGTACAGAAAATAAGTACGGGGGACCAGTGCGAGACTGGATTTAAACGAAAGTAATTGCATAAGAAGAAGTGGTTAGTAGTCCAATCACTCCATAAGAGGAGGCTTCGATCGACGACTCCGTTCATTTATTATTGTCGCGGCGGGGTTACGTTTTGGTGCTGCGTCGCGGTGTCGTTCCAATTTTTTTGCGTTGCTTCTCCGAGCTTAGTCGATCTTTTTAGTTTAATACGCATAATTTTGGATAAATATTTAAGATATGCGTCGAGGAGACGCCGATTCGTTTTAATGAATTTCGCTCTTTTCCGGGCGTCTATTTTTGTTTGAAAAGGCTTTTGAGGGGTTAAATCACAAGTCCACACCCCCTATCTTTGGTAGCATTTGTAAAATACCTATATTTAGTGCCCCTAATTTTTGGGGATTTTTAGAAACACATTTGGGCATTTTAATACCTAAAATAAACTTTATATTGGGTTTTAAAAATAGTAAAACCCCTCCTAAAAATCCCAAAAAATTACAGGGGGTGGCCCCAAGGGTGAGGCACATTTTTCATATAGAAAAGTTTTCCTGAAAGGGCCCCATTTTTCCTCAGAAAAATGGAGAAGCCTATAGGGTGTTTGGGGTGCAAATAGAGGCAGGGAGAGACCTGGGGGCGCCGCACCGGGCGCCGTCCTTTGTCCCCACAGCGGATCCACAGCGGATCCGCTGTGGGGGGCACTCAAACCCACGCGGGGGCGGGAGTTAAGGATACAGGAGCCGTTGATCTCCCGGGGGAGATCGAACGGCTCCCGTCAGCCCTGACGGGAGGCGGCCGCTGCCGCCGCCGGCAGCGGCCGGTTGTGGCCGGCGCCGCCCCCGGTCGGTGCGCCGGGGGCGGGCGACCACTCCGGTGGTGGTCCGGCGGCCTGGCGCCGCCGGCCACCGCCGGGGCTCGTGCTGCAAGGGCACGGGGGCGATGGCGGCCTGTACGCCTCACGCAGGCTTGCCGCCACCGCCCCCACCGGAGGGAAGGGATGGGGGAAGCCCCCGGCCGGTACGCCGGGGGCCGGCGACTCCTCCGGGGGTGGTCCGGCGGCCTGGCACCGCCGGCCACCGCCGGGGAAGGGAGTAATAGGGGCGGGCGGCTGCGGCGTGGCCTGCATGGGCCATGCAGGCCGCTGTGCCGCCGCCCCTCCCGTCGGAGGGTCACCGGCGCCGCCCCCGGTCGGTGCGCCGGGGCCGGCGCCAACTCCGGTGGTGGCCCGGCGGCCGGGCGCCGCCGGACCCCACCGGACAACGGGGCAGAAGGGGCGGGGAGGCGCGGTGCAGCCAGCCCGAACCGTGCCGGCTTGCTGCACCGCCGCCCCCCCCCCCCCCCCCCCCCCCCCCCCCCCTCGTGCGTAGCCCTCCCTGCCGCCCCTGGTCGGGGCGCCGGGGAGGGGGCAGCCGTCCGGCGGTGGCCCGGCAGCCTGGCGCCGCCGGCCGCCGCCGGGGAAGGGAGAAATTCCCTTACAGGGAGCGCGAGGAGGAGGGGGAAGATGCGGCCGCCGCCGGCCGTGACTGCCGGCGGCCTGAACGCCTCCTCCGGGAGGTAGGAAAGGGGAGGGGGAGATCTCTACCTGGGGTGCTCGGGAGGAGGCAGGGTGGTGGTGGCCGGCCATGGAGGAGGAAGAGGAGGGTGGTGGCGGCTTGGCTCCGGCTAGCTCCGGCGAGGGGGGTGGCCGGCTGGGTTGGGGTGCTGGCAGAGGGGAGCTGAGGGAGAGAGAGAGAGGGAGAGAGAGAGAGAGAGAGAGAGAGAGAGGGGTGGTGTGTGGGGGAGGAATGGAGGGGCTGCCCCTCCTTTTATAGGAAGGAGGAGGCTCTCCTCCCCCCCCCTTCCTCTTCCTCCACGTGGGGATAAGGGAGGGGGAGATATTTCTCCCCCTCCCCTCCCTCCTCTCTCTCCTGCCCAAATAGGGGGGCTGCCCATGAATAGGCAGCCCTTCCTTTTTGGGGGAGGGGCTTCTCTCCCCCCCCCCCTTTTTTTTTTCTTTTCGTCTTTTCCTAAGTAATTTCAGACTGGGGGGGGGGGGGGGGTTTGACCAAGTCAACTTAGGGCGGGGTCCTCCTCGGCTCCCGGGACATGATAAGAGTCGCCGGGGCCGATGCCGGGTTCGTGTGCTTTATATTTCGTGCGTTGCACTGAGGCGATTTGCATAGGACTAAAATGGCATACCCTCCATACGACCTCGTATCGAGACGCAACGAGTTCCGTTGTGCTCGTATTGTCCATACGAGTCCAACGGTACTGACGGAAGTTAATTCGGGGTTCGTACGGCCACTATTCATAATAATGAGGTAGTGGTGCGCTACGATACCCGAAATGGTCGTTTTCTCCAAACGACCTCGGATCGAAGTGCAACGAATTCCGTTGTGCTCGTATTGTCCATACGAGTCCTACGGAACTGACGGAAGTTAATTCGGGGTTCGTACGGCCACTATTCATAATAATGAGGTAGTGGTGTGCTACGATACCCGAAATGGTCGTTTTCTCCAAACGACCTCGGATCGAAGTGCAACGAATTCCGTTGCGCTCGTATTGTCCATACGAGTCCAACGGAACTGACGGAAGTTAATTCGGGGTTCGTACGGCCACTATTCATAATAATGAGGTAGTGGTGCGCTACGATACCCGAAATGGTCGTTTTCTCCAAACGACCTCGGATCGAAGTGCAACGAATTCCGTTGTGCTCGTATTGTCCATACGAGTCCAACGGAACTGACGGAAGTTAATTCGGGGTTCGTACGGCCACTATTCATAATAATGAGGTAGTGGTGCGCTACGATACCCGAAATGGTCGTTTTCTCCAAACGACCTCGGATCGAAGTGCAACGAATTCCGTTGTGCTCGTATTGTCCATACGAGTCCAACGGAACTGACGGAAGTTAATTCGGGGTTCGTACGGCCACTATTCATAATAATGAGGTAGTGGTGCGCTACGATACCCGAAATGGTCGTTTTCTACTGCTCGGGCCTACTTTTATTGGGCTCACTAGGGTCTAGTGGCCCAATAAAAGTCGGGATGTTACAGGAAGTCACCTGAGTGTCCATGCATGCAACCCAATAGCCGCGAATGCGGCATTTGTCCGTCGTTCACATCCATAGTCACATCTCGCCGATCCGGATCTCGTCGAACGTCGCCGAAGAGGAGATCGAACTCTTGAGTGCGCTGTCGCTGCCCTATTTTTGGGGAGCGCCTTGCTACTGTTTTGAGAGCTAGAACGCTCTCGATTGGAGCGTCATCGCCGGAAACGGAGAAGAACTCGCCGGAGCAAGAAAAGTGGCAGCCCGGATTTGTTTAGTGGTCAGATCTTGAACTGGAGAAGGAGATGGAGGTTCGGGTATTTGGAAAAATAGGGGGGGCACCGAAACAAAGCTCGGAGATGGAGCTAATCGGAAATGGACGTGGCTGGAAGAGCCTTGGAGGAGAGCATCTCAGTGGAGGCTTGGTCGGATCTAGACCGGAGGAGATAAGGTATCTCGAGATCTTGCCGTGAGGAGGAGAGGGGCGGCGGTTTGGAGAGCTCACCGGAGGAGGAAATCGCCGACCATGGAGGTGGAGGTGCTTCGGCCATGGTTGCTTGGAGGGGGAGCTTCGCTGGCCGGCCATGGGAGAGGAGAGGAGAGCTCGAGAGATGGAGTTGCCTCGCCGGAGTAAAGGCTTACCGTAGGAGTCGCCGGAGAGGAGAGGGAGAAGGGTCGGAAAAGGAGGGGGAGCTCGATGCGGCGCTGAGGGGATCGGGTAGAAATCCTAACCTAACTAACGTATATATATATATATATATTATTATTATTATTAATAATAATATTATTATTATTATCTATTAACATTAAGTTATTTCATTCAAACGTCCTCATATCGCTCTTGGGAACTCGTAATTTGTTCCGGACGGGCTCGTTTTGACCGTCTCGCTGACACGCATCCACAGGGACTATCCGAGATCAATTCCGAGTTCGTTTGCCCAAATTACGCTCTCCGGAGCGTTTACGACCTAATTTGACTTAAACGGCAAAACTGTCCAAATGACGCCGGAATCACGAACGGATAGATTCGTTGAACTCGTACTATTATTACGAGTCTAACAAGACTGACTAGGGTCAATTGCGAGATCGTTTGGTCAATTTCACCATTTTGGATAAATATGTTATTCGCAGTCCACATTAATAAATTCGCCGATTCTCATCAGAATCGAGCGCGGACAGTTTTGTTGAACTCGTATAGGCTTCACGAGTCTAACAAAACTGACTGGGGTGAATACCGAGACCGTCTGCTGCATTTCGCCTTTTGGATAAATATGCTATTCGCAGACCACGTTATTTAAGCTAACGTACGTACTATAATTCCTTCGAGGCGGCACGCTTCCTTCGAATTTTATCGCTCAAGTTATGCTCTCCGGACGGCTTGGATCCCGATACAGCAAACATCGGGACAAAGAATAGAATTGGTACTCGCCGCATTCGTCGAGTGCACTTCCCCGGCTCAGGTGCAAGCCTGACCCTCAGTACACCCCGAGCTCGAGTCACCTCGCTCGACTCAAAAACGCGCACAAGGGGTCTAGCTCGAATCGGGATGTTACAAAAAATTACAAGGAAATTGGCAGATATCCAAGGTGATCGGAAAAGTTCACTGCTTGAGTTTCATAATTTTCCAAATTCATTTGTCCATATGAATCCTTTATTTAATTTATTTAATTAAACAGAGCCTAGGGCACTTGTGAAGATAATCATGTATAAGTTCTTCCAAAAATTATAGTAAAATTAATAGATTATACACTTGCTCTAAAAAGTACTCTGACCAAGTTTCATGATTTTCCCGTGAGTATTAAGTCTATAATTAGTTTTCTTACCACTAGGGCAAATATTGGGGGTTATGAATGAGGTACAATATATATCGACTCAAAATTCATAGCAAAATTATCAGAGAATATTATCATCAATATAAACTCACTGACAAAGTTTCATAATCAACCTAGCATGTCTGGACATGAAATTTCACTTTGAAAGAAGGTGGCCTAATTAAATAACAAGCAATTCAGTGAGGATTAATGTCACTAAAAATTCTGGAAAAATTATCCAGGGCTTATTTCCACCCCATGAAACTACCTACCAAGTTTCAAGTCCTTCCAAGGATTTATGTAACAACCCGGCCCAACCACCACAACAGGGCCCCACTCCAACTAAGTGGCCAAGGCGCACCCTGATGGGCTGGCTATCGTGGTTGGACAAGGGCTGCAGCCTGTGACACCCCAACGCCTCTCTAAGCCTGTTTCTCAGCTACAATGCATTGTTGATGGTGGGTCTCGATCCCCTGCCACCCTTGATTAGGCGCCTCAACAGCCCTCATCACCCTTGCAGCTCAGTTGGTGATGAGGGTTGTTGAAGGCGCCTTATCAAGGGTGGCGGGGGATCGAGACCCGCCATCAACAATGCACTGTAGCTGAGAAACAGGCTCAGAGAGGCGTTGGGGTGTCACGGGCTGCATCCCTTGTCCAACCGCGGTAGCCAGCCCATCAGGGTGCGCCTTGGCCACTTAGTTGGAGCGGGGCCCTAGTGTCGTGGTTGGGCTGGGTTGTTACAAAAAAGTGCACTTTTTTGTAACAACCCCGCCCAACCACCACACCGGGGCCCCGCTCAAACTAAGTGGCCAAGGCGCACCCTGAGGCGACAAACTTGGCCTAATAAAACCAAACTGCAGCAACTCATCTAACTGAGTGCGCAGCTCCTCCAATTCCCGCGGTGCTATACGGCAGGGTGCCTTTGCAATAGGGCGGGTCCCAGGCTCCAAATCTATCACAAACTCTATTTCTCGCTCAGGAGGGAGACCAAAAAGGTTATCAGGAAAAACGTCCGGGTACTCCCGCACCACAGGAATGTCTTCAACACAAGGCGACGATGCGCAAGCTGCAAGCAGAAATGAGACAAAGCAGACACGACCATCAAACTCCGCAAAGGCCTGGGAACAGACAACCGACATAACTGAGGAAGTTTGACGCGGGAAGCCAAACACGCTTCTGGGCTGGCCATCATTCATCAGAAAATCCAGATGCTTATCCCTGCACTGGATCACAGCGTCGTAACGGGCTAGTCAATCCATGCCCAGAATCACGTTAAAATCCTCCAAATCGATCACCTTCCAGTCGGCATACGCCAAAAATCCCTCCAAAATAATCGGACACTGCCCTACACACTGGTCTGACACCACTGAATCACCGGACGGGCACTTAACGCAAAGCGAATCATCAACATGCTCCAGAGCCTCCATCAACAGCGCCTTGGCCACTTAGTTGGAGCGGGGCCCTGGTGTGGTGGTTGGGCCGGGTTGTTACAATATGTGACTCTATGTCCTTCAATAGGTTCAATATACAACCCTAGGGCACTAGGGTTCTAGGGCATATCCAACCCAAACACCCAAAACCACTTGTGGGGGTGTTTTATTTGATATTAAGTTAGTGGCTAAGGTTTCACAACATTTTGAGGAGGTTTGAGCCCTCAAATACATCAAGTGCACATTTGTCCTAATATCCCTTAGTTTGATCAGATTTGGGTTACTTAATTACCCAACCAAATCAATCCCAAGTGGGATGAATTTTTACCATAGTCATGTTATGACCCTAAGGACCACCCACCAAAAATTGGTAGGGTTTGGAGATCTTTATGGTTTATTAAATTTCTACAAAAAACTATAGAAACAGGTCCTCCAAAAATTTCCATTTTTGGATATGTTGAGGGTAAGGGTATAACCGGCCTATGATCCAAATTTCAAAGCATTTGGATGAGTAGTTTAGTGGGGGCACCCATTTTTATTTCTGGTTAACGTTATGACACCTTGCACCAAACTGAGTGTTACTGTCAAACCAGTAGGCCAAATTGGCCCAAATCAATTTTATATTAAACTAGACATGAAGATCTATAACTTTTGTCTCTGGCCATTTTTCCTGAAAAGGCTTCTAAGGAGTTCATTTTTCAGTTTCAAAAACGTACATTCGTAGGAGAATTATAGCGTTAAATGATCATAATATTTTATAATCTGTCCAAATAAAAATGGAGGGCATCGATTCATCTTCTCCAATCAGCCAATGACCATGCATGATTGACCCAACCTGTACCTACTTGGGAGGTGATTTCCCGGCCACCTGGACCCTCTCCCGGTCGGCCAATGCCACCACCACCTCGGTTGAGGTGGCGGTCGACGATGGACAGTGGTTGGCCGACCGGAGGTGGACAGTAGGGAAATTAAAGCTTGAATCCAAGCTTTCGGCCATGCAGATCGAAGGCCAATTGGCCTCAAACCTTGCGGCCAACATGATAAGATCTACCCACTGAGAGAAAGATGAGGGAGGACCTGAGTGGTGGCTTGTAGCCGTGTCCATCGCTGGTCCGCCATTGTTGGCCGTGGAGCTTTTAATTTGGTGTCATACTGATATGGGTTTAGAGGGCTTGATTTCTTCTGGAAAGTGGGGGAAACTCCTTCCCTTCACCCCTCGAGGCTTTTTAAGGAGCCAATTCGGGGGGGGGGGGGGGGGGGGGGGGGGGGGGGGGAAGAGGCAAAGCTTGGGATTCCACCATTAACACCATTAATGGTGAAATTTTGGCCACCCCTAAAAACCACTAGATTCAACCCCCATGTGAGTTTGAAAACCTCTTAAACTTATCCTAGTTGATAGGGGGAATGAATCCCCATCAATTAGGAAGTTTTTTTGGCCTTCGTTGGCCCTGATTTACTCCACCAAATCTTATTTCATCCGCATTCGGTCGGTTCAACTACTGCCTGCGCTAGCGCTAGCATCTCGGCTTCATAAAGTTCTTCTCGGTTCGGCCACTACCACCAGCGCTAGTGCAAGTGCTAGTGTCTCGACGGTATAGATCTCATCTCAATGGTATGGAGCTCGTCTCAGCGGTTCGTCTAGACAACCACTACCGCCAGCGTTGGCGCTACCGCCAGCGCTAGCGTCTCGATGGCATAGAGCTCGTCTCATCGGTTCATCTATGTTGGATCTTGAGGCGCCCTTAGAGGTGGGTGAATAAGGGTTTTAGAAAACTTTAACTTTTTATAGAAAGCTTTTGATATTTTATTTGAATAAGAGTGAATCAATTTTATCATTAATAAAATTTCGTTACAAAATCTAATTTCTATGATGCTAGAAATCCAAGGCGAAATATGAAATACTCCTTTTGTTTTCAATACCGACTCTTCTCACTAATAACCGGTTGGCTTTAGCCGATCTCTCCCCAAATACGGCCTCAAGTCGCTCTAGCCCTTCTATACCCAGAAAGGCCTCGTGCACCCCCTAGATCTACTCCCTAGACCCAGTCATCAGCATTAGGCGAATTCCTCCCTAAATCCTACCCAGACCTAGTCGCCAACACGAGGCGAATTCACGAACCGATTACAAACATAAATATAAAAGACAAATATAAAAATTCCCTATAAGGTAATCTGAAGGAGACGACGAAGAATCGTTGAATAACATTGAAGTCCAAGCGTGCGTTCTTCGCATTGGGTTAGCGTGTTGATCCAAGACTCCTTTGATTAGTCCTTTTGAAATTGAGTGGGAGATCCTTTGTGGTCTGGAAATACGGCCCTCACAAATATTTCAGAGTGCTGGAATAGGGCTTCTTAGCATTGGTAATTGAAGAAGACGAAATCCACATATTTATAGGACTGACAGCTAATGCCGGCGTTAAGGCTAACGCCTGGCATTGACCCAGTATAGAAATGTTTTGATGGCTCATATCTTCAAAATAGTAAGGAGATACGGTACTTTAGGAAACATTCATTTTAGGCAACCCTAACGATGGCGTTGAGGCTAACGCAGACGTTAGGTTAGATTATTCCTAAAGTGCTCCTTCAATCACGACAGCATCCCTCCTTGCCACATTTGTCATGGTGGTAACAGAAGTCAACGTCGGTGTTAAGTCCTAATGCCTGGCGATAGACATCATTTCACTTTTCAGCTTGTGGGCAGGTCCAAACCAATAATATATCATCCTAGTGTCATATCTGTTTAAGCATGCATGCTAAAAATACAATGGAAACCACAATCAAATACAAGCAGGATTTGTTATTCTCAAATCAAAGGGATGCGAAAAATTATGTACCAACAATCTCCCCCTTTTGATAATAACAAATCCAATAGAGATAAATCAGATTCATATATAAGAGAGATATGTTTTTAGAAGGATATATGCCACTAAGCAATATAGAGACATTAATAAGAATTATAGATTGTTTAAATTGTGCTCCCCTACAAAAGTGTTCCCCCTTAGTGTATGCTCCCATAGACTAGATGTATGCCCCCTTAATTTAGTGAATCCTACTCCTTTAATCATTATGACTTATCATGTTATTCTCCCCTTTTTGTTATTAGCAAAAGTGGGTGGAGTGAAACAAAACTAGAAGAGAGAAGACAAAAGTTGGGACATAGCTAAGAGAGGATTAAGAGTTTTGTTTAGACATAAAGTAATTCACGATCGAGCTAAGGGAGAGAGTAGCACACCGGAAAAAGGATATGATAAGCGTGAAAGAACAACATTCCATGTTTTTACCAAAGGAATTCTACCACTTGCTTTTCAAAGTAATTTGAAAAAAGATACTACTTGATGATAGAAATGCAATATAGTTTGATAAGTACAAGTGAAGAAAAACCTTAGAAGTAAGCATGATAAAGTATGGTAAAAACAACATAGTCAAATTAGTAATGCGGAAAGATAGAACAAAATAACCAATGGTAGCATTTTTGTTATAGTTTGACCATTCCAACAATATTGCTAGTCTCTTCACATTTGAGCTTTAACCTTAAAAATTTTCATAACTAATAGGAAAACATAATTGAACATATTCAAAAAGATAAGGACTACAATGTAACTAATTTGTATTTCAAGTAAAGAAAATATTGTAGAAATCAGGCATTGCAATCTAGTGTTTTTACTTAAGTTTTTAGAGAATTATGTAATTTTGCATTAGGATCCAATTCTCATGAGAATAAGCTTTATGAAAAACAATGATGTTTGCATAAGGTGTTTTGATAAAAGTATACAAGTGAAATAATCAAAACACATGACATATGTAATGAAATAGTAACAACAATATTAAGATTGTAATCTTATAATTACTTTCACATATCAATTTTAGAATAAAATTTCAACGCACATTTCAAGAGTACAACTACCAAGGTGCTTCGCCCACACAATGCTCATTAAGACTTATCAGGGAGCGAAGTATTGCTTAGGGGGATCACATAAGCACTTTTATTAATTTTTATTTTTAGTGATCCGGTGTACAAATAGAAGTGATGACAAAAAAATGTGTTTGCACAAGGCACTTTACAATTCTTTCCAAGGTGCTCAATCTCAAAATGCTCATTAAGACTTATTAGGAGGTTGAGTATTGCTTGGTGGAGTTATCTTTGGCATTTTATTTCATATTTTTGTAATTTTGGGCCAAAAGGTCTTCGAATTCACTTGTTCTTGCAAACACTAATGATATTGAAATAAAACTTCTATGTGTACAAGAAATTTAATGTTTGAAAGATGGTGTAGGTAAGTTAGACATACAACTTAATATGTTAAAACTATTACACTACACAATCATGCAAGACTAAGATTATGAGCACATGTAGATTACCAAAATAGTGAGTGAATGCGTCATTGATTAGCATAAAACATTACTCATACTTAGAGACATGCTAGGCAATCATACACAATTTTCTAAAGACTATTTCATTGCACATAATCAGATTAAGGTCAAGGCATGAAGATAAAACAATGCTTAGGAAATTTGAAAATAAAATTAGACATTACAGACAATCCTTAAGTGTATACCTAACCAATTTGGACCATTTGAAACAAAATAACTAAGATGTTTGCTCTTGTGAAGTCATATAGTCAAACCATAATTTTGTAAATATTTAAAACACAACAAATGACAAAAGCATATTTTTGAGCATTTTTAGTTATTTAATATTTTTTTGCATTTTGGAAGAAAATTAACAAAATCATTACAAGAGAATTTTAAAGCAGAAAAAAACTTTTAAAAAAATAACAGAAATAGTTTAGGAAAAATAGAATTTCAATTTGAGCAAAAGAGTTGACGTCTGGCATTAACGACTCAACGCCCAATCAGAACACTGTTTTTTGAGATTTTTGAAAACAATTCTTGGAATAGGGAGTATGTATATAGACATTCTCAGTGTAGAAATTTCAGAGAATTTGGAGATGATTAGAAGGCTTATTTAAGCATATTTTTGGTAGTTTAAAAATGGTTTTTTTATTTTATATTTGTTTTTGATTTTCTTGTAATGAAAAAGTAATTAAGATGTAAACACATATATATATAAGTATATGAATGAATATGCAGAAAGAGTTGTAAAGATCAGAGAGAAATGCTAATGCGGGCGTTATTGATAGCGCCAAGCGGTAGTGCTTTTTAGTTCAATTTTGATGATGGTGATGCAGATGGATTCATCTTTTAAGATATATGATAATTTTCTTTTTTTTAGTTATTGCAGGTGAATGCATGAGTCTATAATTACTTTTGATCTTTGTGAGACTTTAGTTGGACTTAGCAATTTAAAGTGGATCTTGGACTTTTTGAGGTCTACCCTGTGAAGTGTTCGCACCAGTACTAGGAGATATGATGAGGTGACATCCCAAACCTCCCTTTCTCAAGATATTTAGGTATTATTGGTTGCTCCGCATACTAAAAATTTATAGATTCAATTTGATATATCTAAGACTCTCAATTCTAGTCTAAGCATGTTTTATGTTTGTTAAAAATGGTTTTTATATCTTTTGGGTTTTCAAATACTTGTGTTTTACAAGATTATTAAAGCTCAAAAATGATAAAATATACAAAATACAAGATAAGCATGTTCAATCAACCCAAGACTGCATGAATAATATAATTATAAAGAGTGCATGCAAAATATGATATAGGTGTGTCCTAGATTACAATACCCAAACCATATGCCTATGCACTAGCCCCGTACTAAGTGACGGATGGGCATGAGGAGCTGCACACATGCCATAGGTTGGGGTGTTAATCCCATATGCACACACTAGAGAACGCTCAACCTAGCACTCTTTCCCCAAGTGCCTCGCAAGGCCCCACTGAAACCCTCCCCGGTTAAAGACAAGACATGACTTAGAGGTTAGGTCTTGTAATGCATACAATCCTATGCCCTCGCTATTGTGAGACACATAATGTGGGTGAATGATCATGGACATCCTAAGCATTTTGTCCTATGGAATCAATTTATAAACTATGGATTTTATGAGAGATTGATTTCTAATTATAGTTCATTTTAAAACCACATAGTTATTATGAATTTTTACTTTCAATTCTTCTCTTTTAAAATAATTCATTATGGCAATATGAGATAACTAGCATAAATAATATTTATTAGATGATAATGCTGGAATGATGAGTTTGAGAGCAATGTTACGTCATAAGATTAATAGAGTTAATGTTGCATGTATTCAAAAGTAGTATTTCAATTTTTAGACCTAGAATAAAGTTATGATTCTATTTGATTTGCTCTTATTAGTATAAAGATGATTCTAGGGTTTATATATAGGTGAGATACATGCACACACAAAACATATTTCATTCACATTATCATGATCATGATCACAAACCATATGTTGGAAGCAAATGATCTTTTGTAGTTATGTTTCTTATTTGAATTAAAAGATCTTTTGATTTTACATGATTATTATAAGCGATCATTAGTTTAAATACATAGAAATTTAGGTACTCATAATATTTATTCATAATGATCTAAGTATTTAAAATAAAACAATTCATATTCATCCATTTCAACATATTAAGGAGAAAGATTGTAAGGTGAATACTGAATATATTGAGAGAATATTTTTTGGTTATTTTGAAAGGTTTTGTAAACTTTCTCTTTGAATTTTGAATATTAAACAAAACATATATATATATATATAATTTTCTTGACTTTCAAATTTCAATATTTTATTTTTCTTTAACATAACATGACATTATATAACTAGCATAGAAATTGATTTCTACTTATAGTAAGTGATGATGCTAGAATGAAAGTTATGGTAACAAGGTGCAATGTTATGTAAAGATTACAAACATATAAATGTGTTGCATGTATTCAATCATAGAGTTTTGAATTTTCATAGACCTAGAATAGAGTGATAATTCAATTTGATATCAAGTTAATTCCAAGGTCTACATATAATGATATACATGCAAACAATATTGATGCACATCACACACAAAACTGAGTTTAAAATTATAATACCAATTAGCCATCATATATTTCATAGTTCCTAAGATAGAAATAGTTGATTTAAGATAATCCTTGTTAAATTATGAATTATGATATATGATTTTTGTGAATTTTAGCATAAGATCATTGTGGAGTGTGTGAATTCATATTCATCATTATTTTAGTTTTTCAATATCAATTTTTTTAGATTATGATTTTTTTCAATATAGGAGCTATCATATGCTACAAAGAAATTAGACAAATATTCAAGAAGTTGCGCATTTAATTTATTAGTGTAAGTCCCCAAATACTCCTATTAAATCCATTTTTGACAATTATTTTATTAGTCTTGATATCATCATATAACACCTTTAGAATTGAACTTATAATGATGATAAGAGACTCTTATAGGTAAGGGATTTAGAAGGATAAACAAAAAGAAATATATAGATCACTTGAGAAATGATATGACTTTTTATTTAATTTTATTCAATTTGATTTATTAATGAATTTAGGCTTAATGTGTGAAAAGTAATATCGCAAGTTATATAGAGTGATTTTAGCATGTTGGCTCAAGAAAGGACAAAATAAAAATAAACAAATAAAAAGAAGGTTAAACATATCATGAAGTAGAGTAATGATATTCATTTTTTGATTTGTTTCTACTTCATGCAAATGTATGATACCTAATGAATAAGAGATTTAGGTATCCAAAGAGGACCAAGTCGGATGGTTCCTTTGGGTACCCAAATACATCGAGTTTACTTTTGGGGAGATGTAATTGAAATGGTCATTTTGAATTGAGTTTGTGTTTCATCTTTAACTTTGGGTCTCCATTCAAACCTTGGTTTAGTATTATTTTTATGCATCAAATTTCCATTATGATTATCTTTATCTTTAAGATTATAATTGTATTGATTATTGAAAATATTTTTCATAGGAAATTTGTGTACTTCTATTTTTAAGTTGGGAGGGGAATGATTTTGTAAATAATAGTGACTCGAATTTTGATTTTCAAAGACTTTGTGTTCCTCACTCCCATTATTAGTATTATTCAAGATATTCAAATTCATATTCGACTTGCTTTTACATATTCCTTGATATTGTGAATTTATGTATTGTGAATTATTAATCATAATTTTCATAAGAAAGTTGATTTTTGATTTTAATTCATCGTTTTTTATCTTAAGATTATGCCTAGCTTTATTATAAGCTATTGTGCTATTTTTAAGAGTGGAAACAATTGAATCAATATGATTTTGGTAGTTATTTCTCAATTCCTCAAATGTTTCATCTGTAAGAACCCTCTCCTGCACCAGGAGAGTTCCCGGATCTTATGCCCAGAACCGCCACCTTACGGTGACGCCAACACACGAGTTAGCCATCTCCACAAGACGTCGATCCTGCCGGCAAGAACGATCAACCAGGCCAACAAGAGATAAGAAGAAAAACTAGGTAAAATAAACCATGTCCACAATCACACACATATACATATGCCAAAATAATATGCAAGTCCATCAATGAGTACAAAAGAAAGAGTAAGGGCTTATGCCCAGTACATGTCCGAATGAAAAGGCAACAAAATAAACTCTCTCTACATATCTATGCGGAAGTTAAACACTCTCAGCATCTGGCACCTGTCTCGTGGTAGAAGTAATGTGTGGCATCTGCTCCTCAAGTCTTGCCATCTCGTCCTGTTGGTCGTGCGGCTGCTCCAGCACCTCGAACTCCTAGGGTCACAACCGACCGTTAGTCATAAAGACTAAGCTTGTTTTTTCCCCGCCTCCCCCACGACCCCTAGGCACCGGGCGGGAAGAAGGAAGCGGAGGACAACAAGGGGTAATAACAAATGCAGGTGACAAGGGATTCTATACTAGAAAGTATATACATAACAAGGTAAACTATACTAGCAGATATTTACGAGGAGTTAGTGAAGTAGTAAACAAGTAGTAAGTAAGGCAGCATGTAAGCAGTAAGTAAGCAGTAAGTAAGTAAAGCAGTGCACGCAAGTACAGTAAGCAAGTAAAATATACTACCATCACATGAGTATCTTAACTTATATGAATGCACATACACACTTATAAGTTAAGATTTACAAAATTATAACTTATCATATACATGAGCACATACTAATTTATCTGATAAGGGTCTGCAAATTATGTTCTAAGGTTTATGTATGTTATAGTATGCATGCCATGATATGATTTATACAAGTGCAACTCACCCACACGACTCTGTGATCACAGACCTTTAGTTCCCGATTTTTGGAGCTAGCTTCACTCTCTGGTACCACCATTGTGGCTACGACAGTAGTGGAGCGGGCAACTCTACTTCCTAGGTGGGTATACACACTACCAGGCCTAGACCCTTCGTATGCCTCTGTACACGTCCTAGGTGCACTCTAGAGTCTTGCGTACTCTTTGCTGGTATATCCAGCAGTCTTTGAGGTCAAGTGTGCATTTTTGGGGATCGTCCTCTAGACCGCAGTATAAACAACCTACTGGCCCCTCAAACCCTCACACCCACCTAAGTCAACGTACTACCGTCGGTGTGACGACCGGTCCAGTACCGAAGACCCGTCACTAATTTGTTCTTATGCACATGCAAGTTATCACCACCCGAGCCTTCAACTCGCAGGACCAACCCGTCCTGATATACAACCTCCCGAGCCTCCAGCTCGCAGGACCAACCTGTCCTGATACACAACTTCCCATCCCTTAGCTCGGGATGAAGTTTACCATATCTCTTATTTCATTTAGTTAGACTATTCTTGTCTAATTATTGTTATACTAGAAATTTAGGGTGAGTCTGGGACTTCCGGAGGTTTACCCGGTGAAGAGGTCGCAGCGGTACTAGGTAATGTGATGGGATGAAATCCAAATCCCCCTTTCCAAGACATTTATTTTTATTGGTGGCTACCTTTCCTAAAGACCCACTCTCCTTATTACTCTTTATGACTTAGATGTTTTATGACTTAACCTTCACCCTATTTCTAAGCAAACGTTCTCTTGAACGATGCTTAACACTTAAGAGCTCCCCTCCTCTAAATGGTGTAGGCCTTGAATGAATCCCAAATGTCTTTAATCACACCCAAAAGATGTTTCTTAAATATTTCACCGTGCTGAATAATCATCATAATCTCCTAAGGTGATAATTGCCCTTTTTATGTATAGTGCGACATGAATCTTAATTATTCCCTAAACCATAGTATGGATATTATAATCCAAATCTTATTGACTTTCTATGTGATCTTGTTGATCAAATCATCACATGAGGTTTTTACTATTCGCAGACCAAAATGAGATTGAACTAAATTTGAGTCCTATGATGCAATCTTGACCATATCATGTCCAAATGAGTTCTAATTTTTACCATAGGCTCATAATTGATAAATTAAGGGTTTACCAGAATTTTGATACATTTCATATAGGTTTGACCTCTATTTAAAATTTATTAATCAATTGATATCTTCCGAAATGTGAAGGAAGTACCATGTCAGTAGTTTCGATCTTGCCAAATAAATTTCCAGAGGTGATAAATGACATAAAAACATGGATTCCAAAATTTCATAATTTTTCAGAATATTTATGATCATAATGAAAGTGAGGTTAGATCTTAGATTTACTCTAGAGGGGGGGGGGGGGGGGTGAATAGAGTATTAAAAAGTTTTCACTTAATTTTATTGCAGAATTAAAATAGTGATATATGTATGTGTATTGAGTGAGTAATAAAAGCAAACACAAAGAGAGCACACAACACAGTACACAGAAAATCACACACAGAGGACACAAGGATTTTTATAGTAGTTCCACAATAAACCTGGGTACGTCTGCTCTTCTACCACACTTGGTAGGATCCACTAGGTTTTTGATCAGGTGCCCTATCACCAAGGGGTTTTTGATCAGGTGTCCACACACCAAGGAGCTTTTGATCAGGTGCTCTAACCAAACCACAGGTTTTTGTTCAGGTGCCCTGCCACCAATGGGTTAACTTTTGAAGGGAGTTATAACCCTGCACAAGATGAGATAAGAAGGGTTAGATGTTCTTCTCTGTCAATATTCTGAGAGAAGACTCTAGTGGAATGATGTTGTAAAGCTCCTTTGTCTGATATAAAATGTTTGACAACTTGAGGATGGAGCTTTCTCTTGAATGTACTGATCTTACCATAGCTGATTAATCTGAGAGAATGAGTTCCTCAGATTGTTGTTGCTCTTTGAAGATTTGATCTACCAGCTGATGACTGAGAGAGTAGAGTTGATGTTCTCAGTGAATGAGTGCTGCTTGAGGAAGAAGAAGATCTGTAAAGCTTTTCTTTCTTTCTTTCTTTCTTCTTCCTGTAACATTATTTCTTTTTCTTTTTCCTGTACAGATAATCTGTAATGTGTTCTGTTCTGCTGTCGTGTGTAAAAACTCTGATGTGATGTATCTTCTTCCTTTTTCTTTTTACAATATATCTCTAATTTGAAATTCGAATCAACAGAATAAGGAATAAAATAATCTGCATTTAATATTTCCTTAGAACTACACGCATGACTTTAATTCCTTTTCCTTTTTAATTAATGATATCCTTTTCCGCCAAACGACTATAATCTCGGGAAGAGAATGGAAAGGAATATAATAAGTAAGGCAGAAATCTTGTCTTGTCTGGAATAATAGATCCGTTGCTGTAGACGATCTGAGTTTAGAGAATAGAATAATATAATCTGTCTGAAATAAATCTGTTGTAGAGAAATTTTCGTCGAACTCAACAAATTTCATTGATCTCAAGATTTTCGTCTAACACAATGTTGAGTTCGTCGACCTCAAATGAATCTGGCTAGAAGAATTAAATTAGTTGAGCTGAGAAGATATTTCGTCGATCTGAACATCTGATACCTATTCTTCGAACACAGAGCTGAGTTCATCGAACTGAGGAATTCGTCGACCCCTGAACTGCGCAAATTCGTCGACCACTGAGACTAAATAATTTCGTCGACCGCTGAGACTGGATAATTTTGTCGACCACTGAGCCGCTGAGTTTGAAGATCGTCGACCGCTGAGAGCAAGCCGTTTGTCGAACGCAGAGTGTAAGCCGTTCGTCGAACACAGAGAGCAAGCCATTCGTCGAACGCAGAGAGCAAGCCGTTCGTCGAATGTAGAGAGCAAGCCATTCATCGAACGCAGAGAGCAAGCCGTTCGTCGAACGCAGTGTGGAGTTCGTCGAACGCAGAACTTGAATATTTTCTTGAGTTCTAACAACCTAAACCCTTGACCCATTGACTATACATTGGGGTCAACTTGAGTCCTAATACACAGATAGTGATCCTAGCCCAAATCAGTAATAGGGTTGTTCCAACACATAATTTCCATTTAATATCAAAGGTGTACAATTAGGGTTTTACACATGAGTACTATTTCAAGACTACCAAAAATTCTGAGAAAATTACAGTGGCACTATAATGGCATAAAATCATCAATTCCAGAATTTCATAATTTTCCAGCAGATTTATAATTATAATTTCTATTTAACATGGAAGGGTTGTAAACATAACTTTACACACTAAGTACTACATCCTGACTCCCAAAATTCTGAGAAAATTTCAGTGGCACTATAATGATATAAAAACATCAATTCCAGAATTTCATAATTTTCTAGCAGATTTATAATCATAATTTCTATTTAACATAAAAGGGTTGAAAACATAACTTTACACACTAAGTACTATATCCTGACTCCCAAAAATCCTGAGAAAATTTCAGTGGTACTATAATAGCATAAAACATCAATTCCAGAATTTCATAATTTTCCAGTAGATTTATAATCATAATTTCTATTTATCATAAAAGGGATGGCAAGATGACTTTACACATCAAGTACTAAAAATTTTCTTCCAAAAATTCCGAGAAAATTACTGTGGCACTGTAGTAAACAGAGAATATCTGTCCGAAGTCTCATTATTTTCCATGAAAGTTTCACCATATATATTGCTCAAATAAGGAAGAGTGACAAACTGAATAAATGAAATTTTATCATAAATAATATCTCCAAAAATTCTACCAAAAATTACAGAGGCTAATAATTATATCCCTAACCATTTTCCAGAGTTTCAACCATTAATCAGACATTTTGCCTAGTGAATTCTCAATTATTCATAATTGTGACATAGGGCAAATTTGCTAAAACCTAGAGGAAATGATCTCTAAATTTTCTACTAAAATTTACAGGGGTTCTAAATGGCATAACAAGGGATTATCCAGAGTTTCACAATTTTCCTCAAGGTTTTAACTATAAATATTTCAAAAATATAAAAGTGTGGCATGGATCACATTGATCATATTCTTAAGGTTCTTATTCCTAGAGATCCTAAGTTTTTCTGAGGTGGTGTATTATATCATAAGGAGGGTGTGTGCAAAATTTCAGAGGCTAACTTAAAGCCATTTGAGATAATTACACAATATACCCCTTTTCTCTATTGGCACACCAAATCACCCTTTAAGTAGAGACATGTAAAGGGAATTACACTACAAGCAGAGGTACATTTGATCTCAAATTTTAACCATGCACTAATATTGCCTAAATAAGGGTGACACCCAAATTTGGGGCCAGTTGGAGCTATACAACTCCAAAAATATCACTTATTTGATTTTACATATTTTGAATAAAACCTTAGAAAAATCATCTCCAAAAAATCTGAATTTTGGATGCAAGATAGATGCAGGGCACATGCATGCATGGCCAATATTTCAAGTCCATCAGACCTATAGTTTAGGATATATACACAAAATAATTTCTGTCCTCTAGTTGGACCAGCCTCACCAAATTAGATGATGAGGGTCCTACAGTGCCCCAAATGGGCTGATTCAAATTCCTACTTAAAGTAGACTTCAAGATCTACAAGAGCTATTCATGACATTTTTCATGAAATGGCCTCTAAGGCACCTAATTCTAAGATACAAATAGCTGCTAAAAGTGTGATAGAATTAAATATTATTGAGCATAACATGTAATGGTCCGCGACTATCAATTTGCCTCAGATCGGACGGCTCTCCTTCATCTCCTACCTTGATCCAACGGCTCAGATCTTCCCAACCTGGAAGCATTTGATCCCCCATTTCCCAACCATCCATGGCCCAGCACTGCCAGCCACCACCTCCACCACCTTCCTTGAGGTGGTGGCTACCGCCAGGCGGCGACACGGCCGCCAGAGATGGCTTCACCGGCGAACCCGAGCTAGGACAAAATCTTGGAAGATCTCCCTCAAGCTCGCATGGGATTGGGCTCAATTGAGCCTGATTTCTCTCCTAATTGGACCTAGATGCTAGCACAGAGGGAGAGGGGGAGAAACCGGAACTTCATGGGGCTTGAGGTTGAGGAGAGCTCGGAATCGCCATGGCCGACCACCTCCATGCTTGCCAATGCAAATCCTCCATTCCTCCATCAATTTTGTTGATCCAGGACTCGATTTCGACTGACTTCCTCCTTCTGAAGCTGATGGTGTCATTAGATTGGTGTGAGGAGGGCTCTTTGTGGTGTTTCCATTAAGGGGGAGCTCGGGTTCACCTTGGTTGCTCCTCCTATCCACCACAGGGCACCCATTCAGCCCCAATTTCGGCGAGCATTCATTGAGGAGCTCAGGCATGGCCTTGGGCAGAAGAATGGAGTGCAAAGTGGCCTCCATTCTTCAAATCCCTCTTGTTTTCTAATGGGGATTTGGGGAAAAGTCATTTTTACCCCTTTGCATGTCACCCCTTTCAAATTCCAGGGGGCATGGCTGGTAATTTCACCCTTAGGCTGTTGGGTGGGCTTGGTTGGAGGCCTTAGCCAAATTGGATTTGGTTTGGGCTTTCAATTTCTCCATTTAGGCCTAAAGTTGACCATGGTTGACCTTGTAGTTAACTTGGTCAATTGGGTGGGTTGACTGGTCCAGGATGTTGACCTTGGGTTCCTTAACACCCCCCAATGTTAATTGGGTCATGATGATGCCCCAATTGGGCCAATTTAACCAAAAGGTGTGATTTTGACCAAAATTGGGGAAAAGTTGACTTTGGTCAATTTGGTCTAATTGATGATCCCATGATAGGGCTTTTGAGTCAATTAGGTCCCGTATGATGTTATAAGACTGGGGTTGAAGTCAATTTCATGTTTTGGGGGTGAATTGAATCTATAGAGGAATTATTGGCTTATGTTGACCTAAGTTTGACTTTCATCAAATTGGACTAATTGAAGACCCCGTGATGGGGATTTTGGGTCCAAAGCACTCCTTTAGATGTTTACCAACTAGTGGTTGGGTCAATTTGGCCATTTGAGTCTGAATTGAACCCTATTGAGTTGAACTAGGCTATTTTGACCTAGGTTTGACTTTGGTCAATTTGGCTAAATTGGTTGACCAGATGATGGGGCTTTTGGTCAACTATGCCTCCTTTAGGGTTAGGGACATGTTGGTGGTGCTAATTCACATCTATAAGTTCAATTTGAGCTAATTTTGTCTAAGATGACTTGCCCCTATAGTGGCTCACACTTGAGTTCTCTCAATTCAAGGTGACCTAAGGTCACTACCTAGCCCAAACTCATTTTTTTCACCACATGACCTACCCTAGTTGAAGTCAAGGGGTCTAGTAAGAAATGGGATGTTACAAATCCTAATAAATAAAAGAATAATTTCGTCCCCAAAATTCAAGTTCGGGTCTACTGGGTTCCATGCTCAATGAAGATGAAAGGTCTCAAAAAGGTCTATATGATATCACAAGACTATTTGGTAATTGTTATTTTATCCCAACACCAATATTTTAACATATCCATCTTTCAAATTATATTCCAAGGTTCCACTTTGTGAAATGAGTACTATTTCTTCTCAGTAATTAATTCTAACAAGATTTCCAGATCTTTTTATTGATATAAAAGGTCTATATACAAAATTCTATAACAATCCAGCAACAATAGTTCATTGTATGAATTTCTCAAATTATACGCTCAAATTCTACTTCGTGAAGGAAGTATGTTTTTTAGTCAATGATTACTTCTAAGAAAGTTCCCAGAGTTTCCTTCTGTTATAAAAGTCTATATACAAAATTCCATAACAATCCAGTGAGCTTCGACCCTATATTTACTCACTTGGGGTCTATGTGACCAAAACATGTGAAGTCAACTTTCCTGGGGAAACTAACCCCAGGGTTAATGATTTTCACTATAGAGTATTGTATTATGATCCTAAGTGCATGGTTTAAATTTCACAAAAGTTGACCAAAGGAAGACCCTTAAACTCTCATGTAAACCTAGTGTTACATGGTCATGATATAAGCACACCAATTTCCTTGCACTTGCTTGTGGAGTAAACTGACTTTCAGAGGTCCAATTGACCTAAAATTTTAACCATGGTCTGTTATATGCATGTCCACCCTCCCAAAGGAGATCTGGTGTGATTTTGGTCCAAACCACTCATATTATACACCGTATATGATTTATTAAATTTCTACTAAAACCTTAGAGAAATGTGCCCTAATAATTCTGATCTTTGGGCATATAGTAGGTCTAGGGTAGGGTGTATACACACATGGTTACATTATCAGCCTCATAACATTTATTATGTAAAAGTTATTCACATTTTAAGGTATGTCCTTCACTAGGACCAACCTTACTAAATCTGACCTACTGAGAGTTGTAGGGCTCCAAATGGGGTGAACTCACTTTCTAAAGGTAGTAGACACAAATCCCTACAAAAGTTATCTCAGCCTACTTTTCATTTTAAGGCTTCTAAGGGCCTCAAAATTGGGGAGCAAAAGGTCTATTTTACTAGGGTAAAAACAACCTTTTGGTGTGGCCTAAGTAAAGGTTTTTCAATCGATCGTTTAAACATAGGTCTACTAATATGTATGGATCCAATTGAGTCAAGACTTTACCCTAGACTAATATACACATAATCACATTACCAAGGGGATTTGGAGTGATTTGACTTCATATAGTCTGAAATTTATACCATGCGTGTTTTATGAAATTATCACAAAAGCTATAGAAAAGGTCTTTCCAGAAATTCCCATTCTTGGGCGGTGTATGTATTTGGGCATGACTCATGCAAGACTAAAATTTCATCCTACTTGGAGTTATAGAACTCCAAGATTCACTAAGTTCGATTTGGGTGCTATATGCACACCATTTTCAGTAAATAAGGTCTAGGAAATCTAAGTTGGAACCAAACTAATCCAATAAACAAAAGGAATAGCCCATATGCATTTTAGGCTAAGTTTCTTTGGTATCATTAGGATATATTCATCCTAGCTATGCATTCAGACCATAGGGTGTCTGACCCTAGTCTTAGAGTCCTATCCTTAGACCTATTGATATTCCATGTACTTTAGGATCCTTGGGGTTACCAATTATCACACCCTTCTCAAGGTTAGTATATATGCAACCTCAAAATGGGCATTTTCCAAACATCAACCCTTATCTGATTGAACACAAATCCTTATCGGATTTCTGGTATTTGTCATGATGAATGGTTCGATGCAACCTAGTTGTTGGTTTGGAAATGTAAGTTTATGAGTTTCTTGTTATTTTTCTAATGGATTTCATGCACCGATCACTTGAGGCGATCCTATCCGTTGGGTAAGAGGTGATAATCTCACTTGGTAAGAGAATTAGGGACATCGAGGTTTAAGCCTTAGGTATCTACTTCCCCATAAGGTTCTTCTCCTGGTCACCTTGGGTGTCATCATGCATTAATCAGTCTATACCCGAGGTCGGTTTGGATTAGTATAAGCTATGAAGTCGTCTTGGTGCGTCAAACTAGAATGATGTCCTAGTTGGGTTGGCCTAACTCATTGATTAATGGACTATTTTGTGTGATTTTTTACACATGGGCACACCACTGCTTCCGCTGCTAGTTTGTCCTCAAACTAACTCGAGGGGGGTGTCCTAGGGTTTTGTGGACTTCTTACTCGTTGGATCATTTGTTCAAGTGATACCAGTTGTAAGATCCCTCTCCCTCACTAGGAGAGTTCCTGGATCATATGCCCAGAACCGCCGCCTTACGGTGATGCCAACAAACGAGTTAGCCGTCTCCGCAAGACGCCGATCCTGCCGACAAAAACGATCAACCAGGCCAACAAGAGATAAAAATAAAAACTAGGTAAAATAAACAAAGTCCACAATCACACACATATACATATGCCAAAATAGTATACAAGTCCATCAATGAGTACAAAAGAATGAGTAAGGGCTTATGCCCAGTACATGTCCGAATGAAAAGACAACAAAAGAAATTCTCTCTCTCTCTCTACATATTTCTGCGGAAGTTAAACACTCTCATCATCTGGCACTTGTCTCGTGGTAGAAATTGTTGGGAATAGTGCCCTGCAATGTTCCTGATTTGAAGAAGTGCTCAGCTCAATGATAAATGCAAGTTGTATTTGACATTCCATCTAGTTCATGCTTGCAGGAATCGACAACATGTCATATACTCTAGTTATTTTACTAAGTACTATGTCGTCGAGAAGAACAGGCGATATCATCGACAATGCGTGCTTGTCGTCGTAATGACGGGCAGAGCAGCAGCTGCTGAGATGCAAAGTGTTCGTCGACCGCTGAGACATGGCGAGATCGGCAAACACAGAATGTTGTTCGTCGAACGCAGAGAAGACACAGGACATCATCATGTGGAACACATGTCGTCGAGAGAACATATGATTACGACGACATGATGCAAGAAGAAAGCTCACGATGACACTAACAGAGAAAGAAGATCGTCGTATATACAAAATCGCCAGGATATCCTGTATCGTCGAGAGAACATATGTTTACGACGACATGAGGCAGAAAGAAGATCACGACGAAAAAGTCAGAGACAGTTTGCCGTCGTAATGATGCAAATATCCTGAAGACAGAATTCAAATCATGCGGACGTGATGTCAGAAATTAATGCCGCCGCCTGATTATCCAATCAGCGCGTGCTCTTATGGAATGGGCGTCTGACATCAAAGGACAACAGATGTTACCGTTATGCGGCTTATCAGTCCTTTAAAAGGAAACAGTATTGCCCTAGAATAAATGAGAGAGGCTTGCGGTGCAAGAAAAGGAAGTGAAAAAGAATCCCGTCGCTCAAAAATAGAACAGTATTCTACAGCGGAAAAAGAAAGAGAACAAGATTCAAGAGTTCTCATAAGAATCAGTCATCTCCATTGACTGAGAAGTCGCCGTTCAACATCAGGCTAAAGAAGAAGATTGAAGAAGGAGCTGAGCCATAAAGATCAAATCTAAAGCGTCCTCTTCAACCGTAAGAAGCCAATCTTCATCAGGCTAAGTTGCCGATCACCATCCGGCAGAAGAAGAGTTTTGACATTTCTATATTTAACCATCTATATATCTAGTGCATTGGTATCAGCAGCTCTCTTTGCTTTCTTGGTACCGACTTCCTGCTCCTTTTTCTCCAACTCTTCCCTGTACTTTCTCTTTCTAATTTCTTCAGTCTCAATTGTTTCTTTCTCCATATCTGTACAGGGACCTATGGTAGGCTCGTCATAACACAGGGAAGGAAGATTCATTGCTTCCCCGATCAGAGGGAGATTGTTCAAAGAAAAGCTTAAACAGCTTGAACAGATCTACCTTTGGGTGTCTAAGTATCATAGCCATGGAGTCAAGAATAGCTATCTGCTCTAGGGAGAACTTTGCCATGTGGAAAGTCAGAGCAAGAATATTCATGGAGGCGATGGATCCAAGAATGTTTTCGATTGTTCAAAATGGCCCCTCCATGACAATGTTAAGAGATGAAATTCTTCTTGCCAGCTTGGACAAAGAAGCTAGAAGCATTCTAGCTGGCGTAGTAGATCTGGCAACACATCAGAAGCTGAGTTGTTGCTCATCAGCTAAGGACATGTGGGACTTCTTAGAAATTCTCATGGAAGGGTCAGATGAAGATTTTGAAGAAGAGACCTCTCATGAAGAGGTATGCATCAGAGTACCACTGACTACTTCAGACAGTGAATCAGAAGATGATGATTCCTCTGGAGCAAAAGAGGGGATAAGAGCACCCCTGTCTCCTACAGACTGTGACTCTGAGGATGAAGAGGTTCATGGACTGATGTCTCTATCAGATGAAGAAGATCATGATGAATTGCATCATGATCAGGTATGCACCACCCACACATCTTTACTACCTGCTTCATTTAAGAAAACCAAGAGTGCATCAGAAAATTATCTATCTTCTGAAGATGATGCAGAAGACTGCTCATCATGCAACCATTAGAACCATGATGATCTATTAGAACCGTTTGGTGATCTCTTGGAAGCTCTGAGGAAGAGCAAGAGGCTTGTTAAGAAACAAGCTAGGGAACTAGAATCTCTCAAGCCTCATAGGGTTGAGTCTGATGGGGAACTGGGTATGTCCTACTGTAAGGACACCAATCCACATGAGCTCAAGAGAGTCATAGATAAACTCTATGATGAGAGAAGCCAAAGGGAAGAACTTATCAAGAAACTTGAGAGTGATCTTCTTAAGGAAAGAAGCTTGGTAGCTCAATTCTCTAAGTCCAAAACTGTTCTGCCCATCATTGACACCTTCTCATCCCATAAAAATAGGAGGGGTTAGGTTACAAGGAAGGGGTAACAGATGCTGGGAATGGAGAAAGGGGCAAAACTAAAGCTAAGCTTCACATCACCTTTCAGAAGGTAGTGCTTCCCTCGAACAGGTATGATCAGGACAGTTTCCATGGTCACTGGATGAATGGAAGCTGCACTAGTCATGAAAATGCTCCTGACTATAGAAAGAGAAAGGGCATGGGGATGAGCGCATTGATGGCACCCCATGAGGAAATCCAAATGGCCCATCATGGACCATTTGTGTTTGGTGTCCAGCCCCCACACTCAGGGATAAGGAAGCAACATCTTCCCAATCTCTTCCAGATAAGAAGCAGACTGGTAGCCCCTGTATAATCAAGTCTCACTTGATCATATCTGATGTCATCAACACCATGTCAGCTACAAAGCTGACATCTGTTGCTAATAATCAGATAAAGCCAAGAAGGAACAATTATACTAGAGCAGCAAGTCAGCTCTTGGCTGAGAGAGATAGGAAGAATGATGCTGCCCTCTCTACTGAACAGACTTCAAAAATTGTTTAGAAAAGAAGGTACAACATTCATGAATGCTGGTGCTGTGGCAAAGTGGGACACTTTGTCATCGACTGTTGGCACAACCCTAGTGTGCTTAATGCAAAGGAGAGACCTCCTGGGCTGACTGCGATGAGTAGAGGGATTCCCTATTATGCTAACGAGAACCTAGGACCCAAGTCACCTTGGGTTCCTAAGGGATATTAAAATTTGTTTTGCAGGATAGTCCAATTAGCCAATAAACAAGGCTAATGGACAATAAGTGCTCCAGGCTCAACTCTGGACTAAGATAAACTCACCACACACTAAGGTGCACTAATCTAGGGGAGCTGGAAGTAAAGATAAGTGTACATTCCATCGAAGGGGAGCAACCGGCTCAAGGAGACTTAGAGGCCACAGTGAAGGTAACCATGTTAATGTTTATCACATAAACACATCTTCACCTAATATTGTAAAGGTAATCTTTCAAAAAAAAATGGTATCAAAGCAAAAGGGATATCTGAAGAAATCATAAAGGGGGAGAGATCAATGATAAAGGCCAGCTTTGATCATGCCATCTGGACCTCGAACACGATTAGGGAAGCAATGAATCTTCCTTCCCTGTATTATGACGAGCCTACCGTAGGTCCCTGTATAGATATGGAGAAAGAAACAATTGAGACTGAAGAAATTAGAAAGAGAAAGTATAGGGAAGAGTTGGAGAAAAAGGAGCAGGAAGTCGGTACCAAGAAAGCAAAGAGAGCTGCTGATACCAATGCACAAGATATATAGATGGTTACATATAGAAATGTCAAAACTCTTCTGAACATTATGAACATTTGTCAAAAATTCTGTGTTTACTTAATTTTGCTGAAATGACATCATAACGTGCTTGTCTGCTTAAATGTTAATATCTGTTATGAGAATGGCATTTATCATTGAATGGGTTATGACTTCTTCAAATAGGGGGAGATTGTTGGGAACAGTGCCCTGCAATGTTCCTGATTTGAAGAAGTGCTCAGCTCAATGATAAATGCAAGTTGTATTTGACATTCCATCTAGTTCATGCTTGCATGAATCGACAACATGTCATGTACTCTAGTTATTTTACTAAGTACTATGTCGTCGAGAAGAACATGCGATATCGTCGACAATGCGTGCTTGTCGTCGTAATGATGGGCAGTGCAGCAGTCGCTGAGAAGCAAAGTGTTCGTCGACCGCTGAGACATGGCGAGATCGGCAAACGCAGAATGCTGTTCATCGAACGCAGAGAAGACACAGGACATCATCATGCGGAACACATGTCGTCGAGAGAACATATGATTACGACGACATGATGCAAGAAGAAAGCTCACGATGACACTGACAGAGAAAGAAGATTGTCATATATACAGAATCGCCAGGATATCCTGTATCATCGAGAGAACATATGTTTACGACGACATGAGGCAGAAGGAAGATCGCGACGACAAAGTCAGAGACAATTTGCCATTGTAATGATGCAAATATCCTGAAGACAGAATTCAAATCTTGTGGACGTGATGTCAGAAATTAATGTTGTCGCCTGATTGTCCAATCAGCGCGTGCTCTTATGGAATGGGCGTCTGACATCAAAGGACAACAGATATTACCGTTATGCGGCTTATCTGTCCTTTAAAAGGAAACAGTATTGCCCTAGAAGAAATGAGAGAGGCTTGCGGTGCAAGAAAAGGAAGTGAAAAAGAATCCCGCCGCTCAAAAATAGAACAGTATTCTACAGCGGAAAAAGAAAGAGAACAAGATTCAAGAGTTCTCATAAGAATCATTCATCTCCATTGACTGAGAAGTCGCCGTTCAACATCAGGCTAAAGAAGAAGATTGAAGAAGGAGCTGAGCCATAAAGATCAAATCTAAAGCGTCCTCTTCAACCTAAAGAAGCCAATCTTCATCAGGCTAGGTTGTCGATCACCATCCGGCAGAAGAAGCAGTTTTATTTACTGTAATTTCTTGTAAGGCTTGCGGGCCAAATTGTCTAGCTTGAGGGCTGGAGAGCTGTGAGGCTTGAGGGCCAGGGCAGTGCACTTGTGGGTGCATCTTGTCGAGCTTGTGGGCTCGGGGGCAGTAGGGGCTTGCGGGGCTAGGCTGTTGGGACTTGCGGGTCTGTGTGGTAGGGCTTGAGGGCCTGAGTGTCGAGCTTGCGGGCTCGGGGGCAGTAGGGGCTTGAGGGCCTAGGATGTTGGGACTTGCGGGTCCGTGTTGTAAGGCTTGAGGGCCTGAAGATTTTTGGCGGAGTTTGCCGAGTCCAGCACACTGTTGGGTAGGCGCAGAGGGAGAGAGGACTACTCAAGACACTCGGTCTTGAGGAACCTCTATAGATCGTTGTGTGCTTTCTGTGGTTTGTTCTTTATTTCTTAAATCTATTAACCAGAAAGAAGAAAAACCTAAAGGGGGATTTTATAAAAAGAAAAACCTATTCACCCCCCCTAGGTGATTAAGTAGACACCCCATAAACAACAGAAGTAATGCGCGGCATCTGCTCCTCAAGTCTTGCCATCGCGTCCTGCTGGTCGTGCAGCTGCTCCAGCACCTCGAACTCCTACGGTCACAACCGATCGTTAGTCATAAAGACTAAGCAAGTTTTGTCCCCGCCTCCCCCCGTGACTCCTAGGCACCGGGCGAGAGGAAGGAAGCGGAGGACAACAAGGGGTAATAACAAATGCAGGTGACAAGGGATTCTATACTAGCAAGTATATACATAACAAGGTAAACTATACTAGCAGATATTTACGAGAAGTAAGTGAAGTAGTAAACAAGTAGTAAGTAAGACAGCAGGTAAGCAGTAAGTAAGTAGTAAGTAAAGCAGTGCATGCAAGTACAGTAAACAAGTAAAGTATACTACCATCACATGAGTATCTTAACTTATATGAATGCACATACAAACTTATAAGTCAAGATTTCCAGAATTATAAATTATCATATAAAAGAGCTCATCCTAATTTATATGATAAGGGTCTGCAAATTATGTTCTAAGGTTTATGTATGTTATGATATGCATGCCATGATATGATTCATACAAGTGCAACTCACCCACACGACTCTGTGATCACAGACCTTTAGTTCCCGATTTTTGGAGCTAGCTTCACTCTCTGGTACCACCGTTGTGGCTACAGCAGTAGTGGAGCGGGCAACTCAACTTCCTAGGCGGGTACACACACTACCTATCCTAGAGCCTTCATACGCCTCTATACACGTCCTAGGTGCACTCTAGAGTCTTGCGTACTCTTTGCTGGTATCCACCAGTATTTGAGGTCAAGTGTGCATTTTCGGGGATCGTCCTCCAGACCACAGTTTAAACAACCTACTGGCCCCTCAAACCCTCACACCCACCTAAGTCAATGTACTGCCATCGGTGTGACGACCGGTCCAGTACCTAATACCTGCCTCTAATTTGTTCTTATGTACATGCAAGTTATCACCACCCGAACCTTCAGCTCGCAGGACCAACACGTCCTGATATACAACCTCCTGAGCCTCCATCTCGCAGGACCAACCTGTCCTGATATACAACTTCCCATCCCTTAACTCGGGATGAAGTTTACCATATCTCTTATTTCATTTAGTTAGACTATTCTTGTCTAATTATTGTTATTCTAGAAATTTAGGGTGAGTCTTGGACTTCTCGAGGTTTACCCGGTGAAGAGCTCGCAGCGGTACTAAGGAATGTGATGGGCTGAAATCCAAATCCCCTTTTCCAAGACATTTATTTTTATTGGTGGCTACCTTTCCTAAAGACCCACTCTCCTTATTACTCTTTATGACTTAGATGTTTTATGACTTAACCTTCACCCTATTTCTAAGCAAACGTTCTCTTGAACGATGCTTAACACTTAAGAGCTCCCCTCCTCTAAATGGTGTAGGCCTTGAATGAATCCCAAATTTCTCTAATCACACCCTAAGGTGATAATTGATATATATGATTTGCTTTGCAAATCATATAGGTAATTGTGAGTGATGCATTTGGAATTCGTCCCTCCTATATAACATGATTAACGTCCATGACCCCCTTGATGGAGTGAGACTATAAATGTATGGTCCTACAACATTGAGTCAGTATATGAATAATCATCATATACTGACAGGACTCTTCACCGTGCTGAATAATCATCATGATCTCCTAAGGTGATAATTGCCCCTTTTATGTATAGTGTGACATGAATCTTAATTATTCCCTAAACCATAGTACGGATGTACTCCAAAACTTCCATAACTTATAGGGGCTGATATAAATGATATGTTACTGTTATAATCCAAATCTTACTGACTTTCTATGTGATCTTGTTGATCAAATCATCACATGAGGTTTTTACTATTCACAGACCAAAATGAGATTGAACTAAATTTGAGCCCTATGATGCTATCTTCACCATATTGTTGTTTATTGGGCGTCTACTTTATCACCTAGAGGGGGGGGGGGGGGGGGTGAATAGGTTTTTCAAATTATGTTATCCCCTTTTAGGTGTTCTTGATTTCTGGTTAGTAGATCTGTAAAGTAAAGAGCAAACCACAGAAAGCACACAAAAGATCTATAGAGGTTCCTCAAGACCGGGTGTCTTGAGTAGTCCTCTGTCCCTCTGCGCCTACCCAGCAGTGTGCTAGGATCAGCAAACTCCGCAAAAAACTTCGGCCCTCAAGTCTTACAACACGGACCCGCAAGTCCCAACATCCTAGGCCCGCAAGCCCCTACTGCCCCCGAGCCCGCAAGCTCTACACTCAGGCCCTCAAGCCCTACAATACGGACCCGCAAGTCCAGTAGCCTAGACCCACAAGCCCCTACTGCTCCCAAGCCCGCAAGCTCGACAAATCGCACCCGCAAGTGCACTGCCCTGGCCCTCAAGCCTCACAGCTCTCCAGCCTGCAAGCTAGACGGTGTCGGACCCGCAAGTCCACTGCCCTGGCCCTCAAGCCTCACAGATCTCCAGCCCACAAGCTAGACGGTGTCGGACCCACAAGTCCACTGCCCTGGCCCTCAAGCCTCACAGCTCTCCAGCCCGCAAACAAGACGGTGTCGGACCCGCAAGTCCACTGCCTTGGCCCTCAAGCCTCACAACTCTCCAGCCCTCAAGCTAGACAAATAGGCCCGCAAGCCTTTACAAGAGATTACAGTAATAAGACTGTTACTTCTGTCGGATGAAGATTGGCAACTTTAGCCTGATGAGGATTGATTCTTAAGGTTGAAGATGATGCTTTTTGATCTGGAGATTCAGCACTGGATCTTCTTCAGCCTTCACTTCTTTTTGCCTGGTGTTGATCGACTACATTTCAGTCGATGATGATGACTGATTCTTCAGAGAGCACTTGATGCTTGCTCTCTACTTGATCTTCTTCTTCTCCGCCGAGAATACTGTTCTATTGAAGTGTGGCAGCGGGATTCTTTCTTTTCCTTTTCCTTTCTCTTGTTGATCGATCGATTGATGCCGTGTTAGGGCAACCTCTTATCTCTTTTATAAGACTGCGAGGTCCCCAATGGTCTTCTGAAAAAGTGCCTTAAGTGTCAGACGCTCCTTTCCTTAAGAGCACGCGCTGGTTAGACAATCATGCGGCGGCATTAAATGCTGACAGCGCGTCTGCAACTTTTGAATTTGTCTCGACGATATTTCCATTGTTACGACGTCATGGACAATATCTCGACGATAGGACTTTGTCGATGTCTTGAGCTTGGGTAGACCTTCAGTTCTTCTTGCTTCTGCCTCAGTTCTTCTTGCTTCTGCCTCTGAAGCAGATATCTCGACGATTCAAGACATTCTGCCGCTTCTGCATATACAACAATATGTTGTCTCTGACCATGTCGTCGTAATCATCTTGTTCTCTCGATGACATGAGTGATGTTATGTTGACGCTTCAGCAGCTGCTAGTCTTCAGCTTGTCTTTCTTCAGACGACATGCCTTCTTTACGACGATGTTTGTTCTTTCTCGACGACAAGGCCACTTTGGTGAAGTCGACGATACCGCGTATTCTCTGCGTTCGACGATCTTGCCCAGTCTCAGCGGTCGACGATCTTCCTTCTGAGTTCAACTATCTTGCTTCTGCGTTCGACGAACGCGCCAAATCTCAGCGGTCGTCGACCTTCCTTCTGAGTTCGACGAACTCCATTCTTCTTTCTTCATTCTGAGTTCGACGAACTTCATTCTTCTATCCCGTCTCAGCGTTCGACGAATCTTGTCCTTCTTGACGATATATATAGTACTTACAGAAATAATTAAAGTACTTGACATTTGTCGATCTCTGCAAGCATGAGCTAGATGGAGCATTAAATACAACTTGAACTTATCATTGAGCTGAGCACTTCTTCAAATCAGGAACATTGCGGGGCACTGTTCCCAATAATCTCCCCCTATTTGAAGAAGCCCTAACTTACCTCAATGATAAATGCCACACATGAAAAGATATATCATTTCAAATAGTAACATCACACTTAAAGCAGCAATCATAAAAAGAGATGAGATGTTCTTCGAGCATATAAATAGATTAAATGTTCAATAATAAACATTAGCATTCATTTGCCCCATCAAAACAAATTAAGATTATAATTTGTTGCCCCATCAGCGTCTGCTGCTGCTTGCTCCTTTGTTTTTCTGCCTTTGCCTCTGAAGGTAGTTGATGGACAGGGGAATTCTCTTAGGGGAAGGAGGAGGACCTCGTGGGAATGCTAGCTTGTGGTTCTTCCTCCTTTCCAGCTGCTTCAGGTGCTTCTTCCATTCAACTGATTGGTATACTCTCTGATAATCCTCTTGAGGGTATCCAAATTGGATCCACGATTCAGTTATTATTTCTCATGATTCTGGACTCCACCTTCCGGATTGTGGATCCAGCTGAATTTCCCTCAGTCTCTTTTGCCTGTACTGGTTGCTTTGAATTCTCTTTCTTTTTCTGGAAGTAGCTGGTTCTCCAAATTCTATCCCATACTCAGCAGAGTCAGTACTTGCAGAAGGATTGGCAGCATCATAGACTGACGGGGGTTGTTGCAACGACTGCTTTATTTGGTTTGTTATCCACATCGCCTGATGTGAACTGGCATTGATTATTTCATTCTCCCCCTTTAAGGCTTGTTGAAATACCCTTTCCTCGAGTTCTTATCTGACTTGATTCAGCTTGTTATGCAGGGATTGTTCAGTTGCATCCAGATTGTTGTTTACCTCCAGTAGATGTGAATCTAAAGTATGAGCGTTCTCGTTAACTTTATTCAGAACCTGTCTCGATCTGCTTAAGACCATAACACACATTATCTGAGAATTTGCCTTGCTCTTTCAGGATTTTGTGGGTTTGATGTCCCACTTTATTAACTTCCTCACTCATTTTATCGATTGTGGGAGCTGCCATAGTATAGAAATGAGCGCATTGGGTGTTGAGGTTGTGTATGTCGCTCTTTACTTTCTGAATTTCCCCCTTCATCACTTTTCGTAGACTATCCACAGTTTTTACTATGAATTGTTCAAGATGTTTTCGCTGAGCAGACAGTAGGGCTGATAGCATGTGGAAGAGAGATCCTGCTTGAGTCGAAGATGGCTCAGCAGTTTGTCCTTCTTGATCTCCTTCTCCCTATGGATCTGCTTCACTGACATCTTCAGAAGACTCTTCACTGATGTGCGCTGTGATCTTGGCTTTCCCCATAGAAACTTCTGGCAGGGGCTCACTTGGAGCTATGAGCACTACTTTGCTTGCTACAGTTAGCTCTCGGCAGTCTGAGAGAGTGATGTCTGCTGTTGGCTCATTTCCTTGATCATCTAGGGCAGAGTACCCCAGTTGAGTCTCCCCCTCAACCTGTGCATTCTCCTGATGTGAGCCTCCAGCTGAGAGCTCTCCATCAAACATTTCTGCATCTTGGGTTGAGCTCCCAAGTTGGGACTCCCCCTCAGCAGGAACACTCCCCAAGTTGGGGTTTCCAGCATTTTCTATAACCTCTGTGGGAGCAGGTTCATGGATTGATACATAAGCATTTTCTTTGGTGGATGTTTCTCCTCCGGTTGGAGTGGGATGGTGTGGGGATGGTTCAATGTCATCAGAGCTGCTTGATGACTCTTCTTCTTTGGAGGGATTTATTTGGGTTGCTGGTTTCTTCTGTTTCTTGGGAGCAGGCTGGTCATAAGAGGATGGTTTGGGGATGGACCTATCCCATCGATCCAGCATCTTAGCATCCAAATTCTTGGAGTAAGGAAGAGGTACTCCCATTCTTCTATGCAATGAATCACCCTGGATGTTTAGAAGAAAAATGGAAATTATTCATCCATACGAGGGGAACTTCAGGGTGTTCTTCACTCTCAGGAAGAGGAATTCACTCCAATTAGTTTTCTTAGAGTGGATTATTCTGGCCATGACAGCAAACATGTCTTTGGATATGCGGTCGTGGGAACCAGGCTTGCACAATAACACTTTGCCAACAATGTCGGCTTGCAGCTTCCCTTTCTGATTGAATTCAGCTCTCTTGATAGACCCGTAGGTCTTCCCGGTGTGTCCGCACCATGTGTAGCTTACGGACATTTCCTCAGAGGTCAGCTCTTCTTCTTTCTCTTCCCCTTGGATCCTTGGTAGATTCAGTGCTTATCCAAGGCTCTTTGCAGATATCTTGACCTTCTTGCCTCCCACCATGGATCTTATCCGAGTTTCAGTGTGGTCGAGTTTTGCTTCGGCAAAGAACTCGCCCAATTCCCGGTGGAGAAGAACCGAGGGTTCACATAGGACATACTCTAGTCCTGATGCCTCCAGCAATCCTATTACTGATCTGATTTCGTCAGAGCAGGCATTGAAACCTCCTCACTGAAGTTCACAACCTGAGATCACTTCTTCTTTCTTGGGAGCCATTGATTCCGAGTGAGAGAGAAAGCAGCACGACAAAGGAGGCGAGCGTTTTTCGACGGAGTGGCTTAGGGCAAATGATAGCGTAATTTTTTATTTTTGAGCATTCACTCTATTTATAGTGTCGGTAGATGAAGAGGCGCGTACCTTAAAAACCCGATCAGACGGCTCCGATGGACCCATCCAATCCTGATAAAAATAACTCGATTATATTTTGCCGACGTGGTTATTGTTGTCGAAATGCTCCTTGGATTCTTATCCTCTCAGCTCGAATCTTTGTCGTCGTCACGTCTATTGTGTCGTCATAACAACCTCTTGTATTGACGAGTCAATTCTTCCTTACATGTCTGCCTAGGACACTTTTTCGCTCTGCTTGGGAGTTATCCTTTAGCGCCAACCCTATCCAGCTTTTAGCCTTCTTTTAGTAAAATACCTGCATTAGTTTTGTTGGTAAATAAACTTTGCTGTTCTGACAGTAGGTCAGAACAGCCACCTTGTCCAGGGCCCAGATTAGCTTCTGGTGGGCACTTGGACTACCTGCATAATATGATTACACGCCCTTAGGAACCCAAGTGAATTTGGGTCCTAGGAAATTGTTAGCTTTAACGGGCATACTGAATATAACGGCCCTAGGATATACATATTGATTATGAAAAGGATTATTTGCCAGTTTAGCATTTGTTACCCTTGGAGCAGTTGGATTGTACCAACAATCAATTGCAAGTGCCCTGTCTTTCCACAACACCAACATTCATACCTGTTATATCTTCTTTTCTGATTTACTGTATGAGTAGGAGTTCTTTGTGTGTGAACAAATGAATGAAGCAAAGAAGGTGAACTGTGCTAATGGTAGATGTGATGTTTGCTGTCATCATTCACTGTTTTCCCTCTGGAGTCAGTCTTCTTTAAGGGTTTCTTCTCTTCTCTGGGCTCAGCAAATTTCTGCCTCCTCATAACTTCCTGAGGTGCCTTTGTGATTTTTTGCATGTTCTTTGTTCCACTTGTGGAGCTTCCAATCTTGAAATACCCAAGATTGGATTGCCCAGCATTCTTGTTGGAGGGTGAGATTACCTTCCTCAAACTAGCCATCTTCTCACAGGGTCTGCCTAATCTGTCTTCCTTGAAGCATCTCTGCTCCCCTCTCTGAGTGGAGCAGCTACCATTTACCAGTGGAGGAGAAGTCTCTGGTTTGGAGGAGCTTGTCATAGGCTTTACTACAAAGGGGAGTTTACTCTTCATCCTTCTGGTGTTGTCATTCTTAGATTTCAAGACTTTGGGCTGAAATTTGTCCTTCTTCAGAAGAGCTACTTCTTTGGTTATTGAGCAGCATAGCTTCTTGCTCTCAATCAATGCCATCAGAGTTTTCCCAAATTTGTCTATCAAGTCGAGGTTGGAGCTTGCCTTGAAGTACTTTTTGAGTTGACAAAACTCTGCATTCTCTAGAGTTAGCCTTTCTACTTTCTCTGAGAGATCAAGATTTCTTCCTTGAAGGGAGGAGATCTTTGCATCCTGCTCCTTGCACAACATCTTGAGCATCTTGACATTTTCTAGGAGATCATTGTATGACTTGGACCAGTCATCATTACCAGATGTGCTCGTCTCTGAATCTGAGTCTGAGGTAGATAGATGAGCTCTTATGCATACTTGTTCAGGTGAGACTTCATCCTGGACTTCTTCCTCTAACTCAGATAGGATAGTCAATCCAAACTGAGCCTTCTCTTCTGAGTCTGAACAGCTTGAGTCACTGTCACTCAATGTTTTGACTTTCTTCTTAGCTGTTTTGCTTCCTTCTTCTTCTGATCCTTCCATAAGTATTGTTAGAGAGTCCTACATCTCCTTAGCTGTGGTGCAGTGGATCAGTTTCTGGAGTATGGGAGTATCAACTGCATCAGCTAAAATTCCCTGGGCCTTCTTATCTAAGTTGACTAGGATGATCTCATCTTCAGTCATTTTCTTGGACACTGTCTTAGGAACATAAGACCCTTCTTGAACAATTTGGAATAATCTAGGATCCATTGCTTCCATGAATATTCTTGCTCTAACTTTCCAAAGGGCAAAGTTTTCCCTGGAACAGATAGCTAGTCTTGACTCCATAGCTATGAAACTTGGACACCCAATGGCAGATCTGTTCAAGCTGTTAAGCTTTTCTTTGAACAACCTCCCTCTGATACCACTTGTTGTTTATTGGGTGTCTACTTTATCACCTAGGGGGTGAATAGGTTTTTCAAATTATGTTATCCCCTTTTAGGTGTTCTTGATTTCTGGATAGTAGATCTGCAAAGTAAAGAGCAAACCACAGAAAGCACACAAAAGATCTATAGAGGTTCCTCAAGACCGAGTGTGTTGAGTAGTCCTCTGTCCCTCTGCGCCTACCCAGCAGTGTGCTAGGATCGGCAAACTCCGCCAAAAACATCAGGCCCTCAAGCCTTACAACACGGACCCGCAAGTCCCAACAGCCTAGGCCCGCAAGCCCCTACTGCCCTTGAGCCCGCAAGCTCGACACTCAGGCCCTCAAGCCCTACAATACGGACACGCAAGTCCCAGCAGCCTAGACCCGCAAGCCCCTACTGCCCCCAAGCCCGCAATCTTGACAAATCGCACCCGCAAGTGCACTGCCCTGGCCCTCAAGCCTCACAGCTCTCCAGCCCGCAAGCTAGACGGTGTCGGACCCGCAAGTCCACTGCCCTGGCCCTCAAGACTCACAGCTCTCCAGCCCGCAAGCTAGACGGTGTCGGACCCGCAAGTCCACTGCCCTGACCCTCAAGCCTCACAGCTCTCCAGCCCGCAAGCTAGACGGTGTCGGACCTGCAAGTCCACTGCCCTAGCCCTCAAGCCTCACAGCTCTCCAGCCCTCAAGCTAGACAAATAGGCCCGCAAGCCTTTACAAGAGATTACAGTAATAAGACTGTTACTTCTGCCGGATGAAGATTGACAACTTTAGCCTGATGAGGATTGACTTCTTAAGGTTGAAGAAGTTGCTTTTTGATCTAGAGATTCAACACTGGATCTTCTTCAGCCTTCACTTCTTTTTGCCTGGTGTTGATATGCTACTTTTCAGTCGATGATGATGACTGATTCTTCAGAGAGCACTTGATGCTTGCTCTCTACTTGATTTTCTTCTTCTCCGCTAAGAATACTGTTCTATTGAAGTGTAGCGGCGAGATTCTTTCTTTTTCTTTTTCTTTCTCTTGTTGATCGATCGATTGATGCCGTGTTAGGGCAACCTCTTATCTCTTTTATAAGACTGCAAGTTCCCCAACGGTCTTCTAAAAAAGTGCCTTAAGTGTTAGACGCTCCTTTCCTTAAGAGCAAGCGCTGGTTAGACAATCAGGCGGCGACATTAAATGCTGACAGCGTGCCTGCAACTTTTGAATCTGTCTCGATGATATTTCCATTGTTACGACGTTATGGACAATATCTCGACGACAGGACTTTGTCGATGCCTTGAACTTGGGCAGACCTTTAGTTCTTCTTGCTTCTGCCTCTGAAGCAGATATCTCGACGATTCGAGACATTCTGTCTCTTCTGCATATACAACGACATGCTGTCTTTGACTGTGTCGTTGTAATCATCTTGTTCTCTCGATGACATGAGTGATGTTATGTCGACGCTTCAGCAGCTGCTATTCTTCAGCTTGTCTTTCTTCAGACGACATGCCTTCTTTATGACGATGTTTGTTCTTTCTCGACGACAAGGCCTCTTTGGTGAAGTCGACGATACCGCGTCTTCTCTGCGTTCGACGATCTTGCCCAGTCTCAGCGGTCGATGATCTTCCTTCTGAGTTCGACGATCTTGCTTATGCGTTCGACGAACGCGCCAAATCTCAGCGGTCGTCGATCTTCCTTCTGAGTTCGACGAACTCCATTCTTCTTTCTTCATTCTGAGTTCGACGAACTCCATTCTTCTTTCTTCATTCTGAGTTCGACGAACTTCATTCTTCTATCCCGTCTCAGCGTTCGACGAATCTTGTCCTTCTTGACGATATATATAGTACTTACAGAAATAGTTAGAGTACTTGACATTTGTCGATCTCTGCAAGCATGAGCTAGATGGAGCATTAAATACAGCTTGCACTTATCATTGAGCTGAGCACTTCTTCAAATCAGGAACATTGCGGGGCACTGTTCCCAACACATATCATGTTCAAATGAGTTCTAATTTTTAACATAGGCTCATAATTGACAAATTAAGGGTTGACCAAACTTTTGATACATTTCATAAAGGTTTGACCTCTATTTAAAATTTATTAATCAATTGTTATCTTCCAAAATGTGAAGAAAGTACCATGTCAGTAGTTTCAATCTTGCCAAATAAATTTCCAGAGGTGACAAATGACATAAAAACATGGATTCCAAAATTTCATAATTTTTCAGAAGATTTATGATCATAATTTCCATTTAATATCAAAGGTGTACAATTAGGGTTTTACATATCATGTACTAGTTCAAGACTACCAAAATTCTGAGAAAATTACAGTGGCACTATAATGACATAAAATCATCAATTCCAAAATTTTATAATTTTCCAGCAGATTTATAATCTTAATTTCTATTTAACATGAAAGGGTTGTAAACATAACTTTACACACTAATTACTATATCCTGACTCCCAAAATTCTGAGAAAATTTTAGTGGCACTATAATGGCATAAAAACATCAATTTCAGAATTTCATAATTTTCTAGCAGATTTATAATCATAATTTCTATTTAACATGAAAGGGTTGAAAACAAAACTTTACACACTAAGTACTATATCCCGACTCCCAAAAATCCTGAGAATATTTCAGTGGTACTATAATAGCATAAAAACATCAATTTCAGAATTTCATAATTTTCCACTAGATTTATAATCATAATTTCTACTTATCATAAAAGGGATGACAAGATGACTTTACACATCAAGTACTAAATTTTGTCTTTTAAAAATTATGAGAAAATTACTGTGGCACTGTAGTAAATAGAAAATATCAGTCTGAAGGTCTCCTTATTTTCCATGAGAGTTTCACTAGATATATTTCTCAAATAAGGAAGAGTAACAAACTAAATAAATGAAATTTTACCATAAATAATATCTTCAAAAATTCTACCAAAAATTACAGAGGATCATAATTATATCCCTAACCATTTTCCAGAGTTTCAACCATTAATGGGACATTATGCCTAGTGAATTCTCAATTATTCACAATTATGACATAGGGCAAATTTGCTAGAACCTAAAGGAAATGATGTCTAAATTTTCTACTAAATTTTATAGGGGTTCTAAATGGCATAACAAGGGATTATCCAGAGTTTCACAATTTTCCTCAAGGTTTTAACCATAAATATTTCAAAAATATAAAAGTGTGACATGGATCACATTGATCATATTCCTAAGGTTCTTGATCCTAGAGATCCTAAGTTTTTCTGAGGTGGTATATTATATCATAAGGAGAGTGTGTGCAAAATTTCAGAGGCTAACTTAAAGCCATTTGAGATAAATACACAATATACCCCTTTTGGCTATTGGCACACCAAATTACCCTTTAAGTAGAGACATGAAAAGGGAATTACCCTACAAGAAGAGGTCCATTTGATCTCAAATTTTAAACATGGAATAATATTGCCTAAATAAGGGTGACACCCAAATTTGGGGCCAGTTGGAGCTATACAACTCCAAAAATGTCACTTATTTGATTTTACATATTTTGAATACAACCTTAGAAAAATCATCTCCTAAAAATCTGATTTTCTTTGAAAGTTGGCATGGGCCTATTATATATAAATAACCGAAAATGAAAGTCTACATAGCATAGTCAAACTGAATAAGCTGCAAAAGATCTGCGGATTGGGGCATACCCCTCTCCCAGTCAAAATCATTTTCAGACGCTGATTTTGCAACGTAGTCGGCAGCGGCGTTGGCCTCCCGGGACACCAGCGAGATATTCACCCTCGGGGCTTCCTTTAGCAATGCAGCAAAATTTGTCTCGACGTCGCCCGTGTAGCTCCCAGCTAAGATACTGTTGATCCTTGTGCAGGCTTCAGTGGAGTCTCCCTCGAGGATGATTCCAATAACTTCATTGAAGAATTGTTTGGCTAGTGCAAGGCCCAAACAAGCCCCCCTGAATTCTGTCATGCTGATTGATCGGCTGAATCCTTTTACCCCTTTCGCAACATAGAGGTCGCCAAGGTGGTCGCGTATGGTACAGCCCATTCCGGCGTTGTAGTTGGCCTGAACCGAGCCGTCAAAATTTACTTTTAGCCACCCAACGGGCGGGGACGTCCAAGTAGATTGGTGGTTACGATGGACAGTCCAGTTCCCGTGTAAGGCATCATTTAAAGCATTTATCACAATGGTGGCGGGCTGCATATATGGATCTCCATGGACAAAGCAGTTTCTTGCTTTCCAAACATAGTAAAAGATGGAGGCGAGAAATTTTGCGATTGTAGACCTTTTATCATTGGCGACTTCATTGTACATGCGATCCAAGAGGTTTCCGTTGGGTGCGCTTGGGGCGGGATGTATTCTGGAGCACTCTCTCCAAATCTTTGAGATGAATTTGCAACTTCCAACCAAGTGGTCAATTGATTCAACTTGATTTTCGGATGCAAGCAAGATGCAGGGCACATGCATGCATGGCCAAAATTTCAAGTCCATCAAACCTATAGTTTAGGATTATATACACAAAATAATTTATGTCCTCTAGTTGGACCAATCTCACCAAATTAGATGCCGAGGGTCCTACAATGCCCCAAATGGTCTGATTCAAATTCCTACTTAAAGTAGACTTCAAGATCTACAAAAGCTATTTCAGGACATTTTTCATGAAATGGCCTCTAAGTCACCTAATATTAAGATACAAATAGCTTCTAAAAGTGTGATATAATTAAATATTATTGAGCATAACATGTAATGGTCCGAGGCTATCAATTTGCCTCAGATCGGATGGTTCTCCTTCATCTCCTACCTTGAGCCAACGACTCAGATCTTCACGACCTGGAAGCATTTGATCCCCCATTTCCCGGTCATCCACGGCCCACCAATGCCAGCCACCACCTCCACCACCTTCCTTGAGGTGGTGGCTACCGCCAGGCGGCGACACGGCCGCCGGAGATGGCTTCTCCGGCGAACCCGAGCTAGGAGAAAAGCTCGGAAGATCTCCCTCAAGCTCGCATGGGATTTCTCTCCTAATTGGACCTAGATGCTAGCACAGAGGGAGATGGGGAGAAACCAAACCTTCATGGGGCTCGAGGTTGAGGAGAGTTCGGAATCGCCATGGTCGACCACCTCCATGCTTTCCCATGCCAATCCTCGATTCCTCCTTCAATTTTGTTGATCCAGGACTCGATTTCGACTAACTTCCTCCTTTTGAAGCTGATGGTGTCATTAAATTGGAGTGAGGAGGGCTCTATGTGGTGTTTCCATTAATTGGGAGCTCGAGTTCACCTTGGTTGCACCTCCTAGTCACCACAAGGCACCCATTCAGCTCCAATTTCGGCTGAGCCTTCATTGAGGAGCATGGCCTTGGGCAGAAGAATGGAGTGCCAAGTGGCATCCATTCCTCAAATCCCTCTTGTTTTATAATGGGGATTTGGGGAAAAATCATTTTTACCCCTTTGCATGTCACCCCTTTCAAATTCCAGGGGGCATGGCTGGTAATTACACCTTCGGGCTTCTGGGTGGGCTAGGTTGGAGGCCTTAGCCCAATTGGATTTGGTTTGGGCTTTTAATTTCTCCATTTAGGCCTAAAGTTGACCATGGTTGACCTTGATGTTGACATGGTCAATTGGGTGGGTTTACTGGTCCAGGATGTTGACCTTGGGTTCCTTAGCACACCCCAATGATAATTGGGTCATGGTGATGCCCCAATTGGGCCAAGATGAGTCAAATGGACTCAAATCTGGCTAAAGGAGCAAAAGTTTCAAAGTAATCAATACCGGGTTTTGGGAATACATGCTACTAATCTTGCTTTATGTTTTAGAATGGAGCCATCTTCATTATACTCCTGGGTGTTATTTTTGTTAATACCCGAGAATGGAGCCATCTTCATTATATTTTGAAGAACCATTTTAGACCTATAGTCTCCTTCTTTTCAAGCTTCTCAACTAATTCTCGGGTGTTATTTTTGTTAATCATGCATATTTATTCATCCATTCCATTTATCCAAAGATGATTTTTGATGGCATCTTTATAGTTATTTGGTTCTAGAACTGTCAAGGCAAGATTACAGTCTTGGTAGACATCAGATAACTGCTATATTGGCGTGGAGATGATGAATCACAAGATGTATATGAAATATTACCTGAGAACTCACTTATGTTTCCTTCCTCTAGAGTGGATGACCGAGCTTCTTCTTCTGTGATGGAATGTAGAAAGAGATCTTCATTTTGAGATGAGTTGAGCAACCCTCTTTTGATATCTGATCCAAGGAAATTTGCCACTGCCACTCTTGTTCTTCTACCACTATCACATCCCTAGAAGTTTTATCTTGTTAACTATAGAGTTATATAGTCTATAAGTCTTGTACTCAACATTATAACCCAATAATATAGTCTTTTCTCCTTTTTTCTAGCATATTTCTTTTATCTGTTGGGAGTAGGCTATAAGTTATACTCCCAAAGATTCTTAAGTTGTTTACTTTAGCCTTTTTTTCGTGTCATGCTTCAAAAGGAGTGTTGATTTTAAGGCTTTTGTACCAACCCTATTTAGAAGGTAGCAAGCTGTATTAACTGTCTCGGCCCAATATGTTTTTGACAAGTTTTTTTCATGCAACATACATCATGCCATTTCAATAATGATTCTATTTCTCCTTTCTACTATCCAATTCTATTGTGGTGTTCCTCTTACTGTTAGCAATCTTTTAATTCCATTATTGTTATAATAAGAGTTAGATTCCTTTCTTAGGAATTCCCCACCCCTATCTGATCTCAAGGTTTTGATGGGTTCTTAAAAAAATCTACTTGTTCTTTAAAGTTTACAAAATTTTAAAAGGCCTCAGATCAGGGGCGGACAAAGATCGAAGCACACCCTGGAATGTGCCTGGGTCAGATTTTTGGAATTCTTGTAATAGGTTGTCCTATTTTTACTAAAGCAACATAATTTAGCACCTAGGGTGCATTGTTCCAGACTTTTCTTTTTTGCTTCACCTCTAAGCTTTCGATGAGAAAGCCTGCTTCGCTGCACCAGAAGCTTTTTCTCAAGCATGCTCTTTGGTAGTCGAGTAATCAGAAAGGAGAAAGCCTGCTCCACTGCTCCGGAAGGAAAAATCTTGCTCGAGAAGGTAAAAGGATGCTCGAAAAAAGCTTGCCCGGGAACAACAAAGAGAGCATGGAGAAGGTGGATATATTTGTGAAAGGTGGAAAAGATCACTGGAGCAAGCTTTTTTCCTTCTCATCAACTATTAGGAGGAGGGCGGCTGCCGACGTGGAAGGAAAGAGAGAACAACAAGAAGAGGGAGTGGAGGAGGAGAGACATCGCCGCCAAAATTTTCTCTGACCATAGAATGTGAAATATTTTGTAGTCGGAAGAACACGTCAACCAACAGGAGAATAAGGACACCAAGAAGGAACGATACTATCACAATTTAATAACTCTGGCAGCTAGTTACAAATGAACAAGGCTGAATACAAGTTGCATCCAACTTGAATCACAACAACCAATAGTAGGAAAGAACTTGGTCACGGACAAGGTCCGCTTCTCCTCCAGAGCACACCGCGCAGGTGATACTCGCTCCTCGCTACCGCCAACGTTAACGCTAGCGCCCAGCGTTAGCTCTCCAACTCGCAAGCTCGCTGCTCGCACTCCAAGCTACTCGCACGCTCGCCGCGCTTCGCTTCCTCCACTTCTCGCTACCGCGCGCGCTAGCCACTAGCGCCGGGCGCTATCTCCGAAGTAGGTACTCGCTCCTTCCTTCTTTTCTCGCTAACACAGGTGCTATCCACTACCGTCGGCGCTATCTTGCGAGTAGGTAACTCTTCTGCCGAACTTACTCCAAGTTCGATGCTCGCCAAGTAGCGCTCTGGTATCTCTAACTCGCTCAAAGTTGAGGATACTAGCCACTTTCAGAATCAATTCTCTTTAAGGGGGGGGGGGGGGGGTACCCCTCTATTTATAGGCAAAATAGGGGGGTGGCGAGAAGGAGCTAATGTCGGCGCTAGCGCTAGCGCTGGCGCTAGCTCACTTCAATTCTAACACTCCCCCTTGAAGTGAGCTCCGGGAACAACTCCAAGCAACGAGCGAAGCCTCCGGAATGGCCCCGCAGATAGGGGTTCGTGAATATATCCGCAAGGTTGTCTTCACTCCGCACATGCTCCACAGCGATCAAGCCACCCAGCACCTTCTCTTTGATGAAGTGATGCTCGATCTCAATGTGCTTGGTCCTTGCATGACACACTGGATTGGTTACCAGTTTCAATGCACTCTCATTGTCCCCGCGAAGCACAGTAGGTCTGCTGACCTCCTCGTCCACATCCTCCACTAGTCTCCTTAGCCAGACACACTCCTGAGCTGCTAAGGACGACGCCTTGTACTCGGCCTCCGTGGTAGAAAGGGAAATAAAGTCCTGCTTCTTGCTACACCACGAGGTAGCAGCTGCTCCACACAAGAACACGTAACTTGATGTCGACTTGCGATCATCAGCGTCACCTCCGTAATCTGCATCCGTGTACCCATGCAGCTTGAAGTCAGACTTCTCTTCATAGGACAACCCCATCTCAAGGGTTCCCTTCACGTACTTTAGTATCCCCTTGGCTGCCTCCAGATGAGGCTTCCGCGACTCTTGCATATACTGACTAACTCGGCCGACAGCAAAGGCGATGCCCGGCCTCGTGATAGTCAAGTAGATAAGACTCCCCATCAGTGCCCGAAAGATCTTCGGATCAGGAACCTCCATTCTTCCTTCCGAAGCTTCAGCCCAGCCTCCAGTGGAACGGAACTGCTCCTCCCCTCCTTCATGCCGAATCTTTCGACGATCCTCTCGGCATACGCCCTCTGGGAAACATACAGCCCGCATCTTCTCTTCTCAACTTGGAGGCCAAGGAAATGGTGCAGTTCACCAAGATCCTTCAGCTCGAATCGTATGGAAAGCTGCTGTCTCAGCGCCGCGACCTCCTCAGGGTTGTTCCCTGTCACGATCATGTCGCCGATGTATAGCAGCACCAACATGTGAAGACCTCCACTCTTCTTCACGAACATGCTGGAGTCTGAGTCTGAGGCATCGTAGCCACATAACTGCAAGTACTCCGCAATCTTCCCATACCAGGCTCTCGGCGCCTGTTTCAACCCGTAGAGGGCCTTCTTCAGCTTGCAGACATGATGTGGCTGAGACTTGGACACGTATCCAGGTGGTTGCACCATGAATATGTCCTTGTCTATCTCTCCGTATAGGAATGCGTCCTTCACATCAAGCTGCCACAGCTTCCAACCTCGGCACGCCGGCAGAGCGATGATCGTCCTCACCGACGTCATCTTTGCGACAGGACTAAATGTCTCCTCGTAGTCCTCTCCGTAGGTTTGCGAAAAGCCCCGAGCGACAAGCCTTGCCTTGTACCGCTCCACTTCTCCATCTGCTCTCTTCTTAACCTTGTACACCCATTTGCAGGTGACAGGTTTGATGCCCTCCACCATGGGAACCAGTTCCCATGTCTCATTCTTCTCTAGGGCCTCCATCTCCTCGATCATGGCCGCGTCCCACTCCTTGATGCCAGCTGCATCTTCAAAGCAGGCAGGTTCCCTCTCATCGAGTGGTCCTGTGAAGAAGCAGGAAACCAAACTCACAAAGTTTCCCTCCTTATAACGAGCAGGAGAGACTATGGTCCTCTTCGACCTCCTCAAGGCTTGGCCACTATCTACCACTCTGGTAGACTCCTCTGCTTGCGATCCTCTCTGAACTCCTCCTGAAGCGGTGCTCTCCCTGCTTCTTGAGTTCGTAGCTCCCCCTGAGCCAGAAGCTCCTCCCGAGCCAGAAGCTCCTTCTGAGCCAGATGGAGATGGAGCACTGGGAGATAGCTCCAACTCCACAGTAGGGTCCTCAGTGACCCTCTCTTCCCTGCTAGGTTCTCCACTCTCCGGCAGCTCCACTGAAGAGACTCCCTGGTATGAAACCAGTTCGTCAAACACTACGTCGCGCGAGACGACGAACTTGTGGGTCTGCGGATCCATGCACTTTCACCCCTTCTTCCGCTCATCGTAGCTGATGAAGATACACTTCCTCGCTTTCGGCTCCAACTTGGTTCTCTGAGCGTCTGGGACGTGCACGAAGCAGGTAGAACCAAACACCTTCATGTGACCCACATTGGGCTTCTCCCCGAACATGAGCTGGTGTGGAGACACCATCCTGTTAGGACTCAGAGGTAGCCTGTTAATCACATGAGTAGCACACGCCATTCCCTCCGCCCATAAGGCTTTGGGAATGCTCTTGGCATGTAGCCAACTCCTGGTAGTCTCCACCAGATGGCGGATCTTCCTCTCTGCCACCTCATTCTGCTGAGGGGTGTGAGCGCAGGAGAGCTCCCGCCGAATGCCGAACCTCTTACAGAAAGAAGCAAACTCATTGGAGGTAAACTCTCCTCCATTGTCGCTTCTCATCTTCTTCACTCTGCGGTTCAGCCTCCCCTCCACAAGCTCCTTCCACTCTAGGAACTTGTTGAATACTTCTGACTTCTCTGTGAAATATTTTGTAGTCGGAATAACACGTCAACCAACAGGAGAATAAGGACACCAAGAAGGAACGATACTATCACAATTTAATAACTCTGGCAGCTAGTTACAAATGAACAAGGCTGAATACAAGTTGCATCCAACTTGAATCACAACAACAATAGTAGGAAAGAACTTGGTCACGGACAAGGTCCGCTTCTCCTCCGGAGCACACCGCGCAGGTGATACTCGCTCCTCGCTACCGCCGGCGTTAACGCTAGCGCCCAGCGTTAGCTCTCCAACTCGCAAGCTCGATGCTCGCACTCCAAGCTACTCGCACGCTCACCGCGCTTCGCTTCCTCCACTTCTCGCTACCGCGCGCGCTAGCCACTAACGTCGGGCGCTATCTCCGAAGTAGGTACTCGCTCCTTCCTTTTCTTCTCGCTAACGCAGGCGCTATCCACTACCGCCGAAGCTATCTTGCGAGTAGGTAACTCTTCTGCCGAACTTACTCCAAGTTCGATGCTCGCCAAGTAGCGCTCTGGTATCTCTAACTCGCTCAAAGTTGAGGATACTCGCTACTTTCAGAATCGATTCTCTTTAGGGGGGTACCCCTCTATTTATAGGCAAAACATGGGGGGGGGGGGGGGGGGGGGGGGGGGGGGCGAGAAGGAGCTAACGCCGGCGCTAGCGCTAGCGCTGGCGCTAGCTCACTTCAATTCTAACATAGAAACCTCGACAACTATAAGCTCTCCAACCACTCCGGCAACAACGAGATCCTTAACGACCAATGCACCAAGGCCGGCTGGATTGTTGAGGAGGACGACATGACTTATCGCATGGTCCGATCATCTTCCTCCCCCTCTTCTTCCATCCGATCTCGATTTTGACTTTTTTTTGTCAGATCTAGGATTCTCCCCCCCTTTATTTTGATTTTTGCCCGCTGTTTTTCCCGTGATGCTTGATAAATGTTTGATGATTTTGTTCTATTCTCGATTATATTTTGAGGATTTTGCTGTGTGAAGAAATTTGTATTCTTATATTGATCTTCTTCATCATCGCTTGGACTGCTCTTGAAGTAGAAGACTTTTTCCTGATCTGTTATAAATTAAAATGTTGTGAATTCTAGCGCCAGATTTTCGATCCATCTGTTACTTTGCTTTAGAAAAGGTGTTCTGTGTAATTTACTTAAAACACATTCTTCACAATTTCTGTTTTCTTGTACAGAGGGCATCCCTATGACAAGCTTTTCTTGACTAAACTTCTTCACGTCATGGAAGTTTAAATGGTCATACCTTTTATGCCAAAATTTCGAAGTTGTGGAATTACTTATCAAGACATGTTTCTTTACTGGAGGTAGAGATATTGGAAAAATCTTGTTGCTTGTCATTGGGATGGAGGCAATTTGTGTTGCATTCTTATCATATATGATGCATTTGTCTTAGTTGAATACAACTTTATATCATGTATTGACTAATTGGCCAACACTTAGTAAATTTGGAGATATTTCTGCGACATATTGAACATCATTTATGTACAGTGTTTGTCCTGATTTAGCTTTATAAAGATTATAAACGGCAAACTCTAAACCCTAGATCAATGCACCTTAAATCGAGCTCAAACATCTTTCTGAAAAACAAAATTAATTATTGATGAGAAATTCTTCTTTCAGTCGCATTTTAGTAATTGCTTAAGCACTTATATTGATTTTGAGGAAGGTGTAAATAAACTTATTAACTTCATTTGTTTAAATTCAATTATAATATTTCGAATAATATAGCATAAGAATATGTCTGTTTTTTTATAAGAAATGAATTGCCCCATTCCTAAATATAAGTTAATTATATGGCTGACTTAAAATAAAAAAATACAAGAAAACCTATAATCCATGTGTTCAATGGCAACGATAATTTAAGAGCAATGTTAAAAGCACATCAAATTAGGATATTAACACATGCACCAAAAATTTATCTAAAAACTCAAAAACTCTTAACACTCCAAGCTTTAAGTGCACACCATAGGAATAGCACGCCCCTTCCGTTCTCGCGACTCAGGCCAAAAATCCTCTGACGGTGCCGACGCTCTCCTCCACGCGCTGAATCTATCCACCCTATTTTCATCTTGGATCACCAACTGGCTCGACCCAGCCACCTCCGCCTTTCCCCCTTGGATATCGGTTAGTCGGCCACGCATGTTCTTCGTCCTGCTTATTGTCGGTGAAGAGAGAGACGACGTACTCCATGTCTGGAACAGGGCCATCGTGTGGTTGACGACAAGTTGGGCCTATTCTTGGATTGTACGAGAGGAATTAGCTGAGAGGAGTGCTTACAGGTTGATGGTGATGAGATTATTAGAGAAGAAGAAATGGAAGGAAGGGAAGTGGGGAGTATTAACTGTGCTGAATCCATGTCTGCTCAATGGTTTTTGTTCTTGTTCCTTCCTTGATGGTCATTGCTTTGCCGCGACATGGCTGATGTAGGGACAAGCGAAGTTTGGGATTCGAATGTGTGGAGGAAGTGAGATAAGACATAAAAATCTTAGGCTTCATTTGGTTCGGCGGCGGCGGATGCAGCTGGCGGGTCCAAATGGAGCATTGGAACTGGAGGGGGGGAGGGGGGTTGGAAACGCTCGGTTTAGGCACCTTTTCCTCTGTCCGGCGGTGGCATTTGCTCCAAATGGAGGAAGCGAAACGTTCAACCAAACGAAGCCTTAATGTTGGCAAAATTATCCTTCCAATCCATTCTCGACCTTCGAGAGAAAATAAAATGATTTTTTTGTTTGGTGTGGCAATAACACATCGATGTGAAAATAAAATTTTTTTGGTGTGTTAATATAGTTTGTCTGTCAATAGCGAAAATATGTATGCTTTTATCATTGCTCTAATTTAATTTATCAAAAAACCTAGCGTTAAATGTTAGCAGGGTTTCCATTACCAACTATACACAATTTAAAAAAATGATTTTTTTTCGCAATTTTAAATGATAAATTACTCAACAATTTACAATGGATTCATCCTATCCAAAGAAAACGATGGATTAAGCACCTAGAGCCTAGAGGGCCAAAGCGTATATTTTAAAATAAGCAATAAATATTAAAAAAGAATAACTTCTTCTATTGTGCTTTGACGCACAAATAAATTTATTTGAAGGTTTAATAAACTTTCTGAATATCATTATAAATTAACTAACCGAACATGCTGTAAAGATTCACTCATGTTCATGGGCACTATCCGGATAAGATATGATGAGCTATAATAATTATTGCGGGTCACTCGGTTTTCTCTTGGTCCGGAGAATTAGACTGTCTTAGCTCGAGAGTGAGTCAAGTGCGTAAACAGTCAAAAGAGAACCAACAACGATGACAGCTAGACATTTTAGCGTGAAAAACTCGGAAAAGGTAACAAATCACGTTGTCGTATCTGTGCCGCCCAAATCCACTAGTTCCTTTGAGATTACAAGAGTTGGAAATCTAGGAGGGTGACAGCCACCTCTCTGTTTACTAGCCTTGATGGCAGAGAAAAGTGGAAAAAAATGACTTAGTCCACAGTGCGTCTGCGGGAGCATTCTTCAATGTCTTCTCCAGTGCTTGTGAGAGCGTCCGCAAGAGCCTTGAATGTGAGCAAACTTGGGAGCGAGCCGAGCGGATTCAGAGCGAAGGAGCGAGTAGAATGCTAAGTCCTCGCCGGAAAACCTCAGAGCCCTCTCTTGTCTCTGTGGTTGCTTTTTTTTCTTTCAAATGAAGTTCTGGGGGCCTTTTATAGCTTTCCTGGAGGGGCACACTGGTAATTGCGACTGACTGGATCTTGAGTTGACGAATGACGTTGCTCGGTTTCAGTCACCTGGATCACCAATTTTCCATAAATGATGGACATGCCCCCCGAGCAGTCCGGACGGCCCAGGCAAAGTGTCTGACGACGGTGGCAGCCGGAGGCGGCGGGGCACTGCCGGCATGCGCGGGGAGAGTATGCACGCACGCGCGGACTTGTGTGTGCGCGCGTGGGGAGGCCGCGCGCGCGGGGGAGGCCGCACGTGGCGTACGGTCTTGCGGCTTCGTCCGCGGCTCCGTGTGTGCGCCTTGTCCGTGCACCCCTTCTGGTGGCTTTGTGACCCTTTGAGCGGCGCGGTTCATACGTGCGGTGGGCTCAGCCGGTTTAACTTGCTTGAGTGCTTTTGTCTGGTTTGACTCGGATAATTTTAGGGGGAACCCCTTCAGATGCACCCTAATTTTCAAGGGTCGTGAAACGCAGAGAGACAAGCCCGAAAATTATTAGTAGCTCTCGTGACAACTTTGACCCGAACACTTAAATATGATGGCGTGCGGGCGCTATAGATTATTGCACTCGCGTCGCGAAATCATGAGTATCGTTTTGATTGAATCCTGAGATCTCTAGTGTTTATAGCGGATATAATTTTACCTTTTTGAGAGATAGCTGATTGAATTTAGTTTAATATGTTTCCTCTTTTAAGGGGATGAGATATTACAGCATATTCTCTTAAATTAGTTGCGCCTTCATTATAAATCTTGCACATGACTTATAAATTTCAGGTCTCTCTTACTCTTTTTCACTATTTTGCGGTGGAACCTTTGGGGAGAGTTCTTTGATAGTTTATATAGGTGTAGTCAATAATACCTAAGGGGGGTGAATAAGTTTTACTTATTTTCTTTGTTTAAACCTAATATTTCTATTTGCAGAAAACACAATCACAGAAAACACACAAGGATGTATAGAGGTTCCTCAAGACAAGGTGTCTTGAGTAGTCCTATTTCCCCCTTCACCTTTCTAACAGTGAGTTAGACAAGGCCACAAACTCCAATCTCGGCTCCTTGAGCTTACACCACAAGTTCCTCAGAACTTCTCAGATCAAGAGTGATCCAACCTCAGGCACAGCATCCCTACACCTCAGGCTCAGCAACCCTACACCTCAGGCTCAACAGCCCTACACCTCAGGCACAGCAGCCCTACAGCTCAGAGTTATGAACTCCTACCACTCAGAAATCCCACAGATTTCCTACCTCAGACCTATCAAGAAGTCCTACCACTCAAGCTGTCAACACAGCTTTACACACAGGCTCAACAGCCTTTTACTCAGGCAACAATGCCTTACAAAGATATAATAGAGTTTGAGCTAGATTCAAAAGACAAAAGGTTTACTCTTAGGTCTTCTGAATCCTTTCTTCAGATCTGAAAACAATAGCTTCAGATTTGTATCACCTTGATCTTCTCCTTCAGTAGAGCAGAAGATCAACTTGCCCTTCTTGAGTTTGTACAGGAAGAGCTAACTAATCTCCCTTAGGAGATTAAATTCAGCTGCAGAGAACGACTTCAACTGGCTGAAACGTGAATGCTCGATTGCGGCGTAAACAAAGGCTTCAATAGAACAGTGCTTGTTGTTGTGCCCTAGCTTCTTCTTTTATACTTACAGAAGGCTTCAACGGCTATATCGATCCTCCTGACACAGTATGAGACATATTGGACTTGCTTTTCCCTCTCAATTGTCCTTTGCGCCAAAAGCAGATCCCGTCAGCACATTTGGATCTGTCTCAGCGGTTGGGCTGAGACGGCATCCAGTCTCAGCGGTTGGGCTGAGACAGCTTCCAGTCTCAGCGACAGCTCTAGTTACCTTCTCAGCGGTTGCTCCAGTCTCCTTCTCAGTGGATCCGCTGAGACGGCTACTCGTCTCAGCGGTTCTGACCCTTCGTCTCAGCGGTTATGCTGAGACAGATCTTCATCTCCCTGTAGATGATTTCTTCTTATCTCAGGCCATGTTTGGCCCTTCCTTTTGAGTTACCTGTGCCTGTATATCCTACACAAGTGTAGCTTTGTTAAATACAATATGGCCTTAGTATTGAGAGTGATGCCTCTTCAAATCAAGGTAATATTGAGGGCAATATTCCCAACAATCTCCCCCTATTTGAAGAAGGCAGAACATCCCCAATGCTAAGGTCCATTAACAATAAAAATCTTATCACAGAAATAAAATGATCTTCCAGAGCAATTATCTGTGAAACATAGGACCTAACACCCTAGACATTTGCACTGGCCCTTTCTTTTCTTTCTCCAGCATCTCCAGCATTGGTACTAGCCCTATCTCCCCCTTTCTGGTTTCTTCATCCTTAACCTGCTATGGATAGAGGGACAACATCTATAGATCCCTTTGGAACAACCTATAGGCTAACCTATACAGTCTGAGCATTTGCCAACTTCCCCTCAACCTGAGCAAGGAATTTACTCCCCCTCAATTGGAGAGCTATTTTCTGTAATAGCTGATCCATTTCAATTTGAACATGCCATTTAAGGTACTGAATACTAAAAGTAATAAGTACAGAGTACATATATTAATAGTAACAAACACAATATTATGATCAGAATATGGAATTTCATTTCATTGTAAATGTTCAGTACAAAAAAAATCCAACTTATAGTTGTACATTCAATCCCAAAAAAATGTCAAGGCTGGTTTTTTTTTTTAAGATTGACCCTTGGAAGAGCTTTCTCCATCTGTAGATTTTTTTTCCTAGTTTCAGCAGCAGACTTGATCTTCTCCTTTACTTTGAAGTACAGAAATGGCTTGGGAAGATATCTGGAGGGAATTCTTAAAGGAGTTTCCCTTCTTACCATGTTTTCTTTGAGAATCCTTTCCCTTAAAGATTCTCTTTCAAGGTATTTGATCCACTCAGCAGCTGAATAGACATGGTCAATGTCCTTCATTGGATTTCCATGGCTCACCCAGGTATTGACAACAATTGTGTCCAACTCCAGATTGTCATCTTCATGGAGTGGATCCTCTAATCTTTCCATTCTTTTCTGTGCCATGTATTCTTCAGCAGTTTGAATACCCTCTACCCTTCTCCTCTTTGCTGCTCTCTCATCAGCAATTAGATTTGATTGACTTTGGAAGTCAAAGTCTTCAACTCTGTTAGGGTTCAAGATTGGCAGATTCAAAGCAATTCTTGTTCCTTGCAGCACCTTTAAGCTTGAGTCCCATTGATTATCAGTGACCTTTCTGGCCATGGTAAGGATATTTTCTTGAATAGCACTGGAAGCATTGTTGACCACTTCCACCATTTGCTTGCTGGCTTCTTCTTGATTGGAGAGTATCAGTTTGTGGGAGGACTCTATGTTGTTATACAGCTGTATGTGAGCTCCTGTCAGCTTAGCATGTAGATTGAGTATCTTCTCCTCTCCTTCTTTGCTATGTTCCACTATCTTCTTCTCAATTTCAGAGTGTTGATCCAATATGGATTGAGAGAGAGTTTGTAAGGAGCTGTCCACATCATCCAAAATATATTCCATTGCCTTGTCAATGTGGGACTTGACTTGGCTGCTTGATGTGTTGACCACTTGTGCCATCCTTGTAACTGCATTCTCCCAGACATTTTGGTTTTTGTAAAGATGATTCTTTACATATGTGATGTCCTTTGTGGAATCCCCTTGATAGTCTGCAATATCCTTCAGAACTGTGTGCTGGGCAGCAACAGTATTTTTGGCCATTTTAAACCATCTTGTCATCTGCAGAAGGATATGATCTGATGCAGTTTTGACATCATTAACTTGGGCATTCAGTTCAGTTCTCACTTCAGCCACTCTTGACTCCATTCTTTGCTCACTGGCCTGGATCTCCTGAGTCAATGCAGCTCTTGTTGTATGCAATTCATTCCTTATCTGGGTAGATATATCATGAACCTTTTCAGCAACAATCTCTTTCATAGACAACATCTGACCCTCAATCATTATTTGTATTGAGTTTATCAGGTCAGATGTGTCCAGAACTACAACTGGCCTTTCCTGGGGTAATTCCTTTTCAACCATCTCTTCAGCTCCACTTTGAGCATTAACCCTCTCATTATCAGGGATCTGCTCCCCCTCAGATGGGGCATTAGGTGATACCAATTCCTGTTGATGTTCTCCCTCACTAGCATACCCACCTCCTCCTTCATAGGCTGGGCTATGCTCCCCCTCACTTGGGGCATCCTTAGGAGGAGAATTTTGTCTAAGGTCACCTGAGAAATGATTGATGAATTAGACACCTAGACTATACTATTGATAGAGAAAAGAGACCTAACTGAAATCCTAATTTACCATGGATAGGTGAGTTGGGAAATTCATCTTCAGCTTGATGAACAGCTGGATCAGCATTCATCTGGGTTGACTCAGGATTGGGCACAACACTTCCTTGGGGCTCCTCATTTGTCCTAGGGACCTCTTCATTGTCAATATTCATTGGGTTGCTGCCAGATCTATGATCAGACCCATGACTATCTTCATTTTCAGACCCATTTGACTTTGAGGATGAGTCTGATTTGTGCTGAGATGAATCTTTCTTCTTTTCCTTTGCCACAGATGGCTGGCTCATAGGGAGCACTCTAGAGAATCTATCTAGAGTCTTAATGTCCATTCTTTTGAGATAATGGAGATTTGACCCCTTGGAGTTTGCAAAGGTCTCTGAATAACTATTATGTAGGTACAGAGATAGTATTCTTCCCATATTGGGGGCTTGTAGAGATTCCTTTATCCTTTGAAAAATAACTTCTCCCCATGAGGTTCTCTTGGACAGAATTATCCTTGTCATTACTTCAAACATGAACTGTGAGACAGTGTCATGTGAACCAGGCTTGCATAGGATAGCTTTGCCCACAATATCAGACAACAGCTTCCCTTGTTGATTGAAGAACTTCCTCCTTAGACAACTGGTTTTAGTATCACTGTATCCTGTCCACTTTAGGGCAGTCCTCTTATCCTTTTCAGATATTTCCTCCTCTTCAGTTTTACTGCAGGGAGTTAACTTCAGCCCCTTCTCCAACCTTTTAGCAGTAATCTTTATCTTCTCACTTCCTATCTTGGACTTCAGGATGGTTTTGGAAGGAGACAGTTTGACATGGTTGAACCATTCCAGAACTCCAGTTCTGAGAATGCAGCAGGGTTCAGACAGCATATGCTCCAGACCTTGAGCTTCCATTAGATGAATCACGTGTCGTATTTCTTCTGAGGCATGAGAGAATCCATCCCTTACGATTTCATAGCCCTCCAGAAGATCTTTCGAGCTTTTTGGCGCCATGGAATTGGAAAATCGAGGTGCTGAGACGGGAGAGAAGATGAATCGTTTCGACGGCTAAGGGTTTGTCTTTGTGGTGTGTTTTTAGGTTACAGTGTATCTATTTATAGAATTGTAGTTTCATTTTTATTAACCCTAGGCTTTTAGACTTAATTACCTAATTGTGTTAAGGAGTTTTGGGTTAATTATCAGATTTCATATTGAACATACCCCGTCTCAGCGGTTCAGCTGAGACGGAGACCTAGGCCGCTGGGATAGTAAAGTGTCAACCGCTGGGACAGTTTGCTCGTCTCAGCGGTTCAGCTGGGATTTTTCTCAGCTGATTCAACTGAATATACTCCTGCAGTTTAGCTGATCATAAAGTTTAGACTTAATGTAGATAATTTGGCTGAAGATGTGTCCTAGTCATGTCACTAAGTTTTAGTGTACAATAATGTAAAGTTTGATAATTCACCATGTATAATCATCAACAGTGACAGCTATTACTCATACATTTAGAACTATTATATACTAAGCATGCCAAGATCAATTTTAAAAGCATTGAATTTGGATTCATCCAGTGGCTTTGTAAAGATATCAGTTACTTGTTTGTCAGTGAGGACAAATTCAAGACAGATGTCTTTACACTCTATATGTTCTCTAATAAAATGATATCTAATCTCTATGTGCTTAGTCCTGCTATGAGAGACATGATTTTTAGCAATAGATATTGCACTGGATGAATCACATTACAAAGGAGATTCCCTTACCTTGAGGTTGTAATCCTCCAATTGATGCTGTGTCCAAAGGAGTTGTGCACAACAGCTACCTGCTGCAATATATTCAGACTCAGCTGTGGATATTGCCACACTAGTTTGTTTCTTGCTGCTCCAAGATATTAATCTTCTCCCTAGGAATTGACAAGTACTACTTGTACTCTTCCTGTCTTCTTTGCAACCTGCAAAATCTGCATCTGAAAAGCCTGTTAGTTCAAAGTCATTATTCTTAGGGTACCACAGGCCAAGATGCAAGCTGCCCTTAAGGTATCTAAAAATCCTCTTCACAGAGGTGTAGTGAGATTCCTTAGGACAGACTTGATACCTAGCACAAACACATGTATAATACATAATGTCTGGCCTACTAGCAGTCAAGTACAATAGGGATCCAATGATACATCTGTACATGGACTCATCAAAGGTCTTTCCCTTTTCATCCTTGTCTAATGATACATTAGACCTCATGGGTGTTCTCATGGTGGAGGCTGATTCCATCTCAAATTTCTTGATGAGCTCCTTTGTGTACTTGTTCTGGGAGATGAAAATTCCATCATCAGACTGTTTCACTTGGAGTCCAAGGAAATATTTGAGCTCACCCATACTGCGCATTTCAAACTCCCCCTGCATTAGATTGGCAAATCTCTTGCAGAGGTTGTCATCAGTAGACCCAAAGATTATGTCATCAACATAAATTTGTACTAAGAGACACTTGCCCCTTGTTTCCCTAAGAAACAATGTGCTATCAATCTTTCCCCTCATGAACTTGTTCTTGAGGAGAAAGTTGGACAAAGTCTCATACCAAGCTCTTGGGGCTTGCTTGAGACCATATAATGCTTTCCTAAGAAGGCAAACATGAGAAGTTAGAGTTGGATGCACAAAAACTGAAGGCTGTTCAACATATACCTCTTCCTTCAAGTCTCCATTCAGAAAGGCTGATTTGACATCCATTTGGTAGACTTTGAACCCCTTGTGGGCAGCATAGGCAAGGAATAGCCTAATTGCTTCCAACCTTGCAACTGGTGCAAAGGTTTGATCAAAGTCTATACCTTCCTCTCGCCTGTATCCTTTGGCTACTAATATGGCCTTGTTCTTGATGATTGTACCATTCTCATCAAGCTTGTTCCTGTATACCCATTTAGTGCCACTCACATTGTGTCCCTGAGGTCTTGGCTCCAGCTTCCATACTTTGCATCTCTTGAATTGTATGAGCTCTTCTTGCATTGCTTCAATCCAGAAGGTGTCTTGATTGGCCTCTTCAAACTTCTTGGGCTCCATTTGAGAAAGGAAGCTCAAGAATAGTGCTTCATTATGAGCTCTGCTTCTTGTCAATATGCCTTGGGTATGATCCCCAATTATTAGATCTCTTGGATGATCTCTCAGGTGCCTTGCAGCAGCAGGAAGAGGGTCCTCTGGTGGCTATGTTTGTTCCACTAGTCCAGCTATGACTTCATCTTGTACCTCTTCTTCTTCAGGAATTGCAGCAGCTGTCTGTGTGTTGCTGCTGCTGGGCTTGTCTTGGACAGTCAGCTTATGCATCCCTTCTTCATTTCCTGTCACAATAGAAGAACTAGACCATTCTTTGTAGAGAAGGCTGGTCTCATCAAATACAACATGCATAGATTCTTCTACAACATGAGTTTTCTTGTTATAAACTCTATAAGCTCTACTATGTGAGCTATACCCAACAAGAACCCCCACATTGCATTTTTCTGCAAACTTTGTTAATTGAGATTTTCCATTATTTAGAATGTAGCATTTGCAACCAAAGATTCTAAAGTAGGAAATTGTAGGTTATTTGCCTTTCAGAATCTCATAAGGAGTTTTCCCAAGGATCTTATTGATGGAGGCTCTATTGAGAACATAGCAGGCTGTATTGACTGCCTCAGCCCAGAAGTATTCTGGGAGTGAGGAGTCACTAAGAAATATTCTACCAGCTTCTATCAAGGTCCTATTCCTCCTCTCGGCCACACCATTTTGCTGTGGAGTCCTTGGGGAGGAGAACTCTTGGGTGATACCAAATTCTTGACAAAATTTTGTCATGGCTTCAGATTGAAATTCTGTACCATGGTCAGTTCTAGTCCTGACCACATTACATAGTAGATCATTCTGAATAGCCTTGACATAATTTATAAAGACATGTAAGGTATCTGACTTCTTCTTAAGGAAGAATACCCATGTATACTTTGAATGATCATCTACAATTACCAAAGTATACAACTTCCCACCTAGGATCTGAATTGGCAAAGGACCAAACAAGTCCATGTGCAATAGGTATAAACACCTTTCAGTATCCTTGGAGCCAATACTTTTAAAGGTGACCCTAGTTTGCTTACCCATTTGGCAAGCATGACAGGGACCACTTTTAACACATTTTAGTTTAGGACTATTTCTAACAAGGTCTTTAGAAAATAATCTATACATTGTCTTATAGTTAATGTGGGTAAGTCTCTTGTGCCATTGGACACAAAGTGACTCACTTTCATTAGCTACAAGACACACAGAGGAGATAGAATAATTGCAAATGAAGTCTAAGCAATAAACATTTCCACTCCTAGTGCCTGAGAGAATGGTCTCCAAGTCATTAGACTTTTTGATCAAGCACTTGTCATTGTGGAATTCAATGATATAGCCTAAGTCACATAGTTGGCTTATGCTTACAAGGTTGTGTTGCAACCCTTCAACATAAGCTACCCTTGTGATTGAGACTATGCCATTTGAAATCATACCATATCCTTTGGTGACTCCCTTTTCAGATCCACCAAAGATAACTTTGGGTCCATTCTTCACTGGATGGTAATCCTTTAGAAGATCCTTAGTTCTTGTCATGTGCCTTGAGCACCCACTGTCTAAGTACCATATTTGGTTGAGACTGGTACTTGAACTAACATGCAATAAAGAATTTAATGTACCTTAGGATCCCAACTGATTTTGGGTCCTAGGTTCATGTTAACACCATAGGGGATATTCCTAGAAGGAGCTGGTTTGGCTTGAGATTCAATCTTTGCCTTTGGCACATTGGGGTTGTGCCAACAATCAATTGCAAAGTGTCCCACTTTGCCACAGCACCAACATTCATGAATGTTGTATCTTCTCTTCTGAGGATTGTGCAACATAATCCTTATGTCCAGGAATAGATATAGCAGCATTCTTTCTGTTCCTTTCAGCAATGATTTGACTGAATGTCATTCTGTGTGCTATCTTGATGCTCTTTGTCCTGATGGCATCAGCTTGCAATGGATTGGCAGCCATACAAGATGTGATGGCATCTGACACTGAGCACTCAGACATGTTTACAGATTTGGCAGCAGTCATTTTCTTGACTGATTTAACCTTAGAAGGGCTTGCCTTCTTATTCATGAATGATGGGGCTGAAATACCAAAAACAAACGGTCCATGTTGGGCCATCTGAATTTCCTCATGGGAAGCCTTTCTGGCTCTCAATCTCATTCCCTTTCTTCCACTATAGGAAGGAGCATTTTCATTCCTATAGCACTTCTCATTCTTCCAGTGACCATAAATGCTTTCATGGTCATACCTGTTGGAGGGAAGTATTACCTTTTGAAAGGTGAGTTGAGGCTTAGCTTTCTCCTTGCTCTTTACTCCACTCCCTTCTCCTACTTCCATTTTATTGAACCCTAATCCTCTCCTATTGGTTTGAATGGAGAAGGTGTCAATAATAGGTAGCACAGATTTGGGCTTGGAGAATTGAGCCACCAGCATCCTCTCCTTGAGGAGCTTTTCTTCAAGATCCTTAATGATCTTGTTCTTGTGGCATATGGTGCCCACATGGATGATTGACATTCCCTTTAGCTTGCCAATCTCCTTGCTCATTAGAGCTAGCTGGGTAGCATGTTCAATGCACTCAGATTTTGATTGCTTTAGAGAATTAATTTCTTGGGCTTGCCTCTTGGCTAGCTTTTTGCTCTTTTTCAGAGCTTCCAGGAGTGCACCATACCTATCAATCAATTGATTGACATCCTCCTCAGAATTTGATTCACTTCCAACTTTAGATGGAGGAGATTCAGATTCTGGACCTGTTTCATAATCAGAAGAGGAAATGCAGTGTATTAATACCTGCTCATGTTCTGAATTGTTGTGGCTGTCCTCATTTTCAGTTATAGCCATCAACCCATAGTCTTCTAGAGAGACCTCATCCTCCTCTACATCACTATCTGAATGTGATAGAGGGGCCCTAATTACTATCCTGGCAGCAGGACAGTCTTCTTCCTCCTGATCAGCAAACAGCCCCAAGTAGGCTTCCTCCTCACCATCTGAATCTGAAGATGAAGATTCAGATTCACTCCAGCTCTTGCCTTTCTTAGCTAGGAAGGATTTTTCTCCCTTCCTCTCCTTCTGGTGATGAGGCTTCTTGTCACCTCTTTCCTTTCTCTTGACTGGGCAGTCAGCAATGACATGTCCAGGCTTACTACAGCAATAGCAAATTATGTTAGTTGAAACATGTTTACTAGCTTTAGAGTCATACATATCCCCTTTGGGATGTTGCCTCTCAGATCTGTAATGATCCTTCTTGGGATGAGAAGAGGAGGAAGGTTTGTTCTTCCATTGTTTCCTCTTGATCATCTTCTTGAACTGCCTTGTGAAGGCAGCAAACTCCTCATCAGAAGAGGAGCTGTCTGATTTGCTGCTCTCAGATTTTTCAAATTCAGCAGCCTTTCTTGGAGGTGACTGCACTCTAACCTTGTTCCTCTTAGAGCTTTCAGCTTTGAGAGCAACAGATCTCTCCCTTGTGTGAGCCCCGGAGGAAGAGTCCTCCTCCTTTCTTGCAGAAAGCTGCATCTCATATGAGAGCAGTTTCCCAAACAGTGTATGGGTGGGGGTTTCTCCAAGTCTTGCTCCTTCCCTGATTGCACAGATTTTAGTGTCACATTCTCTAGTTAGAGATCTAAGGAACTTGTCATTAAGTTCATAATCTGTGAACACCCTTCCATAGGTTCTTAGTTCATTTACAATCCTAAAGAACCTTTCATAGCACATGGAGATATTCTCCTGCCTCAGCTGTCTGAAGGCTTCATACTCCTGATTGAGGAGTGACTTTCTATCATCCCTTACTTCAGCTGTTCCCTCCATATAGACAACCAATGTGTCCTACATTTCCTTGGCAGTTTGGCAGTGTACCAAGTTCTGAAATGTAGTGTCATCAATGGCATTTACTATTATGTTTTGGGCTCTCTTGTACATAGTGTACAGTGCTATCTCATCATTGGTCAGTTCAGAAAATACCTTAAGTACTTTCCTAGTAGGGTCAATTGTGGAGACTTTCTCAAAGGTATAAGGACCATTTTTGACAGTCAAAAAGATCCTTGGGTCTGATGCTTCCATGAATAGCCTTACCCTTTGCTTCCATATGCCAAAGTTTTCTTTGGAGCATATAGGCAACTTCATTGACCCCAACTCCTTCTTCATTCCACTGTTGGCCATTTGATTTCAGATTTGACTACTCCTGTATAGGATCTGATCAGACTGTTAAGTCCTTTTGATCAACCTCCCTCTGATACCACTTGATAGTTTATATATGTGTAGTCAATAATACCTAGAGGGGGTGAATAGGTTTTACTTATTTTCTTTGTTTAAACCTAATGTTTCTATTTGCAGAAAACACAAACACAGAAAGCACACAAGGATGTATAGAGGTTCCTCAAGACAGAGTATCTTGAGTAGTCCTCTTTCCCCCTTCACCTTTCTAACAGTGAGTTAGACAAGGCCACAAACTCCAATCTCGGCTCCTTGAGCTTACACCACAAGTTCCTTAGAACTTCTCAGATCAAGAGTGATCCTACCTCAGGCACAGCAGCCCTACACTCAGGCTCAGCAGCCCTACACCTCAGGCTCAACATCCCTACACCTCAGGCTCAACAGCCCTACACCTCAGGCACAGCAGCCCTACAGCTCAGAGTTATGAACTCCTACCACTCAGAAATCCCACAGATTTCCTACCTCAGACCTATCAAGAAGTCCTACTACTCAAGCTGTCAACACAGCTTTACACACAGGCTCAACAGCCTTTTACTCGGGCAAGAATACCTTACAAAGATATAATAGAGTTTGAGCTAGATACAAAAGACAAAAGGTTTACTCTTAGGTCTTCTGAATCTTTTCTTCAGATCTGAAAACAATAGCTTCAGATTTGTATCACCTTGATCTTCTCCTTCAGTAGAGCAGAAGATCAACTTGCCCTTCTTGAGTTTGTACAGGAAGAGCTAACTAATCTCCCTTAGGAGATTAACTTCAGCTGCAGAGAACGACTTCAACTGGCTGAAACATGAATGCTCGATTGCGGCGTACAACAAAGGCTTCAATAGAACAGTGCTTGTTGTTGTGCCTTAGCTTCTTCTTTTATACCTCCAGAAGGCTTCAACGGCTATATCGATCCTCCTGACACAGTATGGGACAGATTGGACTTGCTTTTCCCTCTCAATTATCCTTTGCGCCAAAAGCAGATCCCGTCAGCACATTTGGATCTGTCTCAGCGGTTGGGCTGAGACGGCATCCAGTCTCAGCGGTTGGGCTGAGACAGATTCCAGTCTCAGCGGCAGCTCTAGTTACCTTCTCAGCGGTTGCTCCAGTCTCCTTTTCAGTGGATCCGCTGAGCCGGCTCCTCGTCTCAGCGGTTCTGACCCTTCGTCTCAGCGGTTATGCTGAGACAGCTCTTCATCTCCCTGTAGATGATTTCTTCTTATCTAAGGCCATGTTTGGCCCTTCCTTTTGAGTTACCTGTGTCTGTATATCCTACACAAGTGTAGCTTTGTTAAATACAATATGGCCTTAGTATTGAGAGTGATGCCTCTTCAAATCAAGGTAATATTGAGGGAAATATTCCCAACATTCTTGCTCAGAGTACGAGTAGATCTTCCGTCGTCATGCCTCCGTCCTCGAAGGTGAGAGTCTTTTTTAATTTTTTATGCAAGGATGAGGCGGGAAGAAGTGAGAGAAAAGAGGAGGAAGGGGTGTGCCGGTCACCACGCGTGCGGGGTGTGCCGCCCATGCGGGCAGCCCGACGCGCGCAGGTAGCCGCGCGGGGTGCGCATGGTGCCGCGGTGCGCGCACTGGCGCAGTGCGCGCATGCAAGCGTGGTGTCGTGCGGCAACGTGCAGTTTGCGTGGTGTCGTGCGGCCATGCGGTGGGCGTTCTACGTGCTACCACGTGCATGCACGCGTTATTGCGCGGTGTGTGGATGGGGTTGTGTGGCGTGCGTGCGTCCTACTTGGGCCATAGGTTGACTCTTGACGCCCCTGAGTTTTTCGTCTCCCTTTTTTGTGTGTTTTTGTGCTAACTCTTTACTCCATTTTAGGTACCAAAGCGCAATGCTCCAGCGAAGTCGATGTGTCTCCCTTCGACTTTGAGCGAGGACCGGGTGGGTGTGTGGCGGAAGCGTTTTGGTATCTTAGCGTATGTCGAGGTGAGGATTCCTCTGCAGGAGGAGCTTGTTCAGGATCCTCCCGTGGTTATGTTGCGATCTCAGAGGGGTGTCTGAAAGATGGATTCTAGATCCCTCTCGCTAAGAAGGTTGTGGAGATCTTTCAATTTTGTGGGGACTCAGTCACGTATTTCTCCTCGGCTGGCATGACGAGGATTATGGGTATGGTTTGCTTCTTCCAGAGCATGGTTCTCGGTTAACTGTTCGTTTCTTCCGTGAGTGATGCGAGGTTTGCTCTGGATTTGGGGATTGGACTGAGGTAAAGAACAATAAAAGGTGGTTTGCTTTTGAAGACAAGACTGAATATCATCATAGTGGAACTCTTTTCTGGTTTGTCTGGAATCCCTAGAAACTGCCTGAGACTTGGGGGGAACTTTTGGGATGCTGTTGCAGGCTCACGGGTTGGAGTACGATTTCTCTCCTGTGATGTGCTTTGCGGATCCACACGAGTTGGTGAGCGTGCTCCTGGGAATTGGTGCCTTTGTTGGACCGAAGAGAATGGTCTTGGCAGATCGCTCTACAAAAGTCGAGTGGAACTGCGCCGTCCCCATGGAGTGGGGCAAGAAGAGGAAATTGGTCTTCCGGCTAAAGTTTGGGGAGGCAGGGTCGTCTTCTGCCGCTCTTGAGTCTGTTATCGAGGTTACAGACGACTGCCCGAGCGATTTTGGGGATGGATTCCTTCCCCCAGCTCCTGAGGCTGAGGAGACTCCGAATTTTCCTGCGGTCGAGCTGATATCACGAGACAGGACGACATCACCGTCGGTTGCTGCGAAGGGAAAGAAGCGAGAGTCATCCTCTTTTCAGGCTGCGATGTCGAGGGTACGTTGTCGTTTTGTTTGATTGTTCCATAGCCATGTACTTTTTCGCTATTCTGATCTTATGTTTTGTTTCCCCAATTAGATGAGCTGCGTGACTTTTTGCTTATGTGGGATAGCAGCTACGTGACTTTGAATAATGAATTCTTGTCTCTTCAGTAGAAGCCGGCTACATTGGAGGAGTCTGTTGCTTCTGCTAGGAAGATGAGAGAGAAGGTGATATATCGCTTGGATAGGTTGTAGTCTCGGGCTGAGAATGAGGCGCTACAGTGGAAGCTTGTTACGGCCGAGGTGAGTCTTTTGGAGGCCCTCAGTTGTGTTGAGGCGATCGAGACAGAGATGTCCAAAATGGAGGTTGATATGGCGCGGCTGAAGGAGGAGAGAGCACAGATGGCCTCTACGCAGAAGGATGTCGAGGTAGCGCGGGCTTCTACAATTGATGAGTACAAGGAGTCCTACGACTTTAGAGTGGAATGAGCTCGGATTGCGGAGGAGGCTCGTTCAGAGATGGTCGCCATGGAGGTTGATCCGCTGCTGGAGGATGAGCGTGATGTCGCGTTTTGCCTTGGATTTGGCAAGGTCTTCCGTCTAGCGTAGAGGATGTCGGAGCGCTCCGACATTGGGGTGGACGATGCCTCGGATGACGACTTTGACATTGACATCGAGTGGTGACTTCTATACTTGATTGTATCTGCGTGGTGCACGTATTTTGTATCTTTTGTTTCTTTCTTTGTTTGCATAGTAGTAGGCGCGACCTAGCACCGATAGTATTCTTTGTTTGTCAAGTAGCCCTTGTGATATTCTTTGAGATTAGAGTTGTTCTCCTGTTTGAGGTTGACATATTGTGATGATATGGAAGTGTTTTGATTTTCACGTTCCTCTTACCCGGATGCGTGTGCGTGACGCCAAGCGTCAGCTTTAGTGGTCGTTATTTAGCGTCGAGGCCGGGAGTCGACGTTTGAACATGACATGTAGGGGTGCTTGCCCCATGTCCCGATGAGACTGAAGGACTCAGTGTCCGTTCCCATTGGGCCATGTAGGAGGATTCGGGTCCTGCTATTGCCTTAGGGAACAGAAGGACACGAGGTCCGTTCTTTTAGGAGGTGCAGAAAGACTTTTGTTCGTTCTCGCCTTGCAGTAGAAGGACATGAGGTCCGTTCTTTCAGGAGGTGCAAAATGACCTTTGTACGTTCTCGCCTTGACAGTAGAAAGACAAGGGGTTTGTTCTTTCAGGAGGTGCAGAAGGACCTTTGTCTGTTATCGCCTTGACAGTAGAAGGACATGTGGTCCGTTCTTTCAGGAGGTGCAGAAGGACCTTTGTCCGTTCTCACCGTGACAGTAGAAGGACATGAGGTTCGTTCTTTCAGGAGGTGTCGAAGGACCTTTGTCCATTCTCTCCTTGACAGTAGGACACGGGGTCCGTCTTTCAGGAGGTGCATAAGAGCCTTTGTCTGTTCTCACATTGGCAGTAGAAGGACAAGAGGTCCATTCTTTTAGGAGGTGCAGAAGGACCTTTGTCCGTTCTCGCCTTGACAGCTGAAGGACACAGTGTAACATCCCAACTTTAATTGGGTCACTAGGACTCTAGATGACCCAATCAAAGCAACCCGATCACCTACAAGATACCCTAGAAGCTATGAGGTGACTAAAAATTGTATATTGAGCAAATGAGCTCTGAATCGACTTTCGTCAGTTGCATTGGACTTGTATAGTCTATACGAGTGCAACGAAAAAAATCATTTCTTTTGCAATTTCTGTTCTAATTATAGTTGTATTTTTGTTTTGCAGATTTTATGGAGATTTTGGTCAAAATTCATAGTACACGCCCTAGGTCACGCCCGTGATCAAGGGCGTGTAACTTTAATATCAGGCCAGAAGCTGTTTCCGCACATTCGAGGTTGTCCACAGCAAGTCACGCCCTCGGTCATGCCCGTGACCCATGGTCACGCCCGTGACAAAGGGCGTGTAAACTTAAAATCTTGACAGCTGTGTTGCCGTCGAGAAGAGGAGCTGCCGTCGAGAAGTTGACCCAAGTCACGCCCGTGACCCATAGGTCACGCCCGTGACCCATAGGTCACGCCCGTGACCCAAAGGTCACGCCCGTGACCCATAGGTCACGCCCGTGACCCATGGTCACGCCCGTGACCCAAAGGTCACGCCCGTGACCCATAGGTCACGTCCGTGACTTTCGCGCGTAATCCCTGCTCGCTGCCGCGTCGAATTCAAGCCCATGCTGAATTGATTGAAGCCGTCCTGAGTCACGCCCGTGACCCAAATGTCACGCCCGTGTAATGTCCAACTTTCTCCCTCCGTCACGCAAGCTCCACGCCGCCGTCCTAGTTGATGCAGAATAGTGATTACACGCCCCAGGGTCACGCCCGTGACCGAGGGCGTGTAACCCCAAATTTTCTCCTATAAATTCGGGAGCTCATTTCCAGCAATTCCTCCTCCTGCCCCCTGCCCATTTGGGCTCTTCTTGTACAGATTTTTCTTATTTTCATGTTTATGTTTAGTTTTTAATTAATGTAATTTTCTTAGTTTAATTTCTTGTAATTTCATTTCATGCAAGTTAGCCTAGTTTTAATTCAATGCAATGTAACTTAGTTTAATTTCATGTATCTCTCCTTTTATGTAATGAAAATTTGAGCTTCCTTTAATTTTTGCAAAATCTCTTTCTTCCTCTTAAATCTCTTCTCTTAATTTTTCTTTTAACAAGTATTTAGTTGTTTTGATTTTTACTAGCTTTGATTCGAATATATCTTTTCCTTATTATCGTTTTCTCTCTCCTTCGATTTATTCTCGAAAATTAATGATATCGAGTTCATATGCTGTTTATGAATTTCGGTATTTGTTTTCATATTCTAGTCAGCCGAGAGGCTCGTGCGTACGAATCGATCACTCGAGAATAAAAAGAGTTGCATGCACCCCTCGAGAGATCGAGGATGACGTAAATCTAATGGATATGAGTCAAATCCTATAGTGGGATTCACCTCATTAAAACGAGTATTAGGCGTTTTGGTTATAGGACGAGAGTTCGGCCGATCAACTTAATCTAAGGTGGGCGTATTCCTCGAGAGAGGTGCGTTCATAAACTAGGAATCTCCACGGTCCAGGTTTAGAGTTGAATGCTAATATTTATCCTTTTATTTCATTTCAAAGCGAGTTCTAATCAAGTTTTGTTTTTATTTTATTTTCTTTATTTTATTTTTATTCTCTTTTGTTTAGTTTTAATTTTACTCTTTTCCAATTTTATTTCCGATAAAATAATAGTTTGCAATCTCGAAGTAGAAGTACTCGACAAACCCGTGTTTTAATACGACCTTGATATTATTTTCTTTAGTATCCTATACTATAAACGATAAGATACGCTTGCCTTCATCGGATATAGAATTAGAGAAAAACAACAACAAACCGCTCTTTCAATTCTAAATCTAAACAACTAATTTTTATATCAAGTAGCCCTTGCGATATTCTTTGATATTAGAGTTGTTCTCCTGTTTGAGCTTGGCATGTTGTAATGATATGGAAGTGTTTTGATTTTCATGTTCCTCTTACCCGGATGCGTGTGTGTGACGCCCAGCATCAGCTTTAGTGGTCGTTATTCGGCGTCGAGGCCGGGAGTCGACGTTTGAACATGACATGTAGGGGTGCTTGCCCCGATGAGACTGAAGGACTGAGGGTCCGTTCCCATTGGGCCATGTAGGAGGATTCGGGTCCTGCTCTTTCCTTGGGGAATAGAAGGACACGAGGTCCGTTCTTTTAGGAGGTGCAGAAAGACTTTTGGCCGTTCTCGCCTTGCAGTAGAAGGACACGAGGTCCGTTCTTTCAGGAGGTGCAAAAGGACCTTTGTACGTTCTCGCCTTGACAGTAGAAAGACAAGGGGTTCGTTCTTTCAGGAGGTGGAGAAGGACCTTTGTCCGTTATCGCCTTGACAGTAGAAGGACACGTGGTCCGTTCTTTCAGGAGGTGCAGAAGGACCCTTGTCCGTTCTCACCGTGACAGTAGAAGGACATGAGGTCCGTTCTTTCATGAGGTGTCGAAGGACCTTTGTCCATTCTCTCCTTGACAGTAGGACACGGGGTCCGTCTTTCAGGAGGTGCATAAGAGCCTTTGTCTGTTCACATTAGCAGTAGAAGGACACAAGGTCCATTCTTTTAGGAGGTACAGAAGGCCCTTTGTCCGTTCTCGCCTTGACAGCAGAAGGACACAGTGTAACATCCCGACTTTAATTGGGTCACTAGGACTCTAGATGACCCAATCAAAGTAACCCGATCACCTACAAGATACCCTAGAAGCTATGAGGTGACTCAAAATGCATGGTACATTGAGCAAATGAGCTCTGAATCAACTTTCGTCAGTTGCATTGGACTCGTATAGTCTATACGAGTGCAACAGAACTCATTTCGCTCCGATTTGAGGTCATTTAGACAAAATGATTATTTTGAGTAATTTTGCGCGTCGCAGCGATGCCGAATTAGTATATTGAGCAAATGATCTCTAAACGACTTTCGTCAGTTGCATTGGACTCGTATAGTCGATACGAGTGCAACTGGACTCATTGCGTTCCGATCCGAGGTCATTTAGAGAAAATGACTATTTTTAGTAATGTTGTGTGTCGCAACGACGCCGAATTAGTATGTTGAGCAAATATGCTTCGAATCGACTTCCGTCAGTTGCATTGGACTTGTATATTTAATACGAGTGCAACAGAACTCTTTTCGTTCCGATCTTAGATCATTTAAAGAAAATGACTATTTTGAGTAATGTGTGTGTGTCGCAACGACGTCGAATTAGTATATTGAGCAAATGAGCTCTGAATCGACTTCTGTCAGTTGCATTGGACTCGTATAGTCAATACGAGTGTAACGGAACTCGTTTCGCTCTGATCCGAGGTCGTTCGGTGAAAATGAACGTTTTATTTAACGTCACTTGACATTATCTCACCGAAAATACTTTTTGAGCAAACGCGCCCGGAATTGACCCCGGTCAGTTGTGTTGGACTTGTATAGTCAATACGAGCACAAAGAAATTCGTTTCGCTCAATTTCGATGTCATTTAGTCTATTAAATAAAAATAGAATGTGAAAAAAATATAGTGCCGAAAAGCAAGAATGCTTGAATTTGTCCCTAACACTTCAAATATTAACTCGTCACTTGACGACAATAACCTACATTAACATTGACCAACATGGGAGACCAACCCTAGGGTTGACTTGCTGAAACTGTAACACCCTGTCAGCACAAACAATATAACAATAGGTCCGGACGGGACCCCACGCCATATTGAACACACCAGCTAGACCACTACAACAAAGTAGACCTATCGCGGCGTTTTTTATGTGGCGTTTTATAAAATGCCGCAGTTAGTTTTTAGCAATGGCGGCGTTTTATTTAAAAAAGCGCCAAGAAAAATGTAGGCAGAGAATTAGCGGCGTTTTAAATATTAAAACGCCGCTAAAGATCAATTAATAACAAATTAAATGCTAGGTTTTCTACTCATTCCCGCATAACCGTTGTTTCTTCTCATCCCGCATCCCTATCTCCCAGCTCTCTCCCGCAAGAACCCCGCCGAAATCCCGTGCGTTGGAGCTCCAATCGACCGAGACCTGCTCGCCGGAGGTCATATCATCGGCGGCGCTGTACTTTCTCGCTTTCTCTGACCTAGCCACAAACTCGCCGCTCATCCCCTCCTCGTTTATTCGTTTGTCCATTTTGGTAGAACTCACCCCTTTGTATCATCTCCATGAGGATGTCATGTTCTTCTTGCATTTTGGTTTTGTAATTAGTTCATAAATTAATATGGCAAAGAGGTTGAGCAAATAAACATGTTTAACAAAAAGCAAAGATCAATACTATCCAGCAAATATCTTGATGTTCAACACCAAGAGGGCTTCATAGTTTAGGGTAAGAACTCCGCTTTTATTCACGAGTATGAACTCTAGTTTGATCTGGTCAGCCTACACATTAATTAATAATTGATGAATCCAAGTATTAACTAACTAGTGAAGACGTTAAGAAGCTAGGGTACCCCGCAGGTAATTGATGAACCCCAATTAAATAAAGGTATTCATTCATCAGATCTTGCTCAAATTTAGGGTATCTTTGAAAATATTTGTTAACCGAGCAAGTTGTTATAATGTCTAACACGCCTCTTCAAGTCTAATAGGTTTCTCAAATAGACTTACTTTATTACTTCAAAATACATAACTTCAGTTTTTTCGTTAATATTATTATGATTACAATAATTTATTAATTCTACTCTACCAATTGCTCTGATTATTTTAATCTTTTAAGTAGCATTGAACTTTTGCTATGAACACCTCATGTAATTTATTCTTGTATTATATTTTTTGTAAATCTTCTTTTCTTGGTGCAGGTACAGTTTATTTACAAACGATACTTCAAGTAATTTTTTGTTTTGTTTATTGGAGATCTTTTTACTGCATTTTTTCATTGGATATTTCTGCTGTTCCAGAAGTTAATCTGTAAGCTAAGATTAAGAACCATGAACACTAGAGAATTGGCACACTCAATCTTAACGTGAGTTTTCCATATTTTTGGTAGATATATTTATGTTTTGTTTGCATAACTATTTTGAGTCCTTCAATGAATATATATAAAAATATGCTTTTATTGATTTCTTCATGCCAATTTTCATTTTTGTAATCAGGAAGATGAACTCAAGAAAGGTGAGATGGAGGATGAGAAGGATAGGATGATGCGAGATTACATGGCACAGTTGGATGCTGATAGAGATCATAAGCTTGCTGCTGGAAGGAACCATTCAGGCATCAAGTTGCATCAGAAATTCATGATGATTTTAAGTATAACATATGTTCTAAAGATGGAAGTAATGACATTTGGAGTATATTTAGGCCTGCAAGCGGTTCGGTTTGGGTCGGTTTGTACCCAAATCGAAACCGAACCAACATGCTTCGGTTTTCGAAAGGTCCGAACCGAACCAAACCCGATCGGTTCGGTTTGTTGTCGGTTCGGTTTTTTATCGGTTTTTTGCGGTTCGGTGTCGGTTTTTGTACTTCCCTAATTACACATTTACACTCTTGTAAATTAAGTGAAGCAAATGTTACGATCGTTCATCATACAGTTACCAAAATATTTAAATTTGTATCAATAAACTATACAAATGATAAATAAACATGCAAACCGGGCGGCTCGGTTTCACAATCGGTGCAGTTCGGTCGATTCGATCGGTTTTGTCGGTTTTCGGTTTTTGCTCCTCACCCTTAAGTATATTGCCCACAAGGCTCCAATTTTTTGCGGCGTATCGAAGATGGATGCTCTTTTATTTTAATATCACCTTTGTGTTTTCCCAATTTTTGTGTACTTAATCGTTAGTTTGCCTAAATAACTAGTGCCTCAAATTTCTCTACATCAAAACTGTTATCAATCTTTTTCAATCCTTACACTCTCAAATACAAATAATGACTCACAAAATGAATTGGTTGCTTATCCATGTAGTTAAGGGCCTGTTTGGGAGGGCATTTTTGTTCCTTTTCGTTTTCTGAAAAACGGCACCGCACCTAACAAACCGTTTGTATTGTCTACTGGTGGGAAAAACTACCGCGGAAAGCTACTTTTTCTCCTCTTTTTAAAAAGTTACTTCTCCCCTACTTTTCATTATTTTCGAAAAGCACTTCCTTATCCCGATACAAGATTAGCGCATTTTCTACCCGAGCGCAAATTTTTATCCCGTGTGAACATTTTTCCGCCCGGGCGAGCATTTATTCGCCCATGGGTGCATTTTAGGCCCGGACGTGAATTTTTTGCTCGGTCGCGTATTTTTTTCCCGGTCGCACATTCATCGCCCGGGCGCGCATTATTTCGCCCGGGCGCACATTGTTTCGCCCGGGCACGCATTTTTTGCCCGGGCGCATTTTTCGCCCGAGCGCGCATTTTTCGCCCGAGCGCAAATTTTTCGCGCGAGCGCACATTTTTCGCGCGGGCACACATTTTTCGCCCGGGCGCACATTTTTTTCCCCGTCGCGCATTTTTCGCCCGGACATGCATTTTTTCGCCGGAGCGCAAATTTTTCGCGCGAGCGCGCATTTTTTCGCCCGACGCGCATTTTTCTCCCCGGGCGCGCATTTTTTGCCCCAAGCGCATTTTTCGCCCGTGCTCTTATTTTTCGCCGGCGCACACATTTTTCGTTCAAGTGCGCATTTTTCCTTCATGGGCGCATTTTTTGTCCAAGCGCGCATTTTTTGCCCAGATGCGCATTTTCGCCCGACGACCCATTTTTTAGCCCGGACGCTCATTTTTTGCCCGGACGAGTATTATTCGCCCGACGCGCATTTTTCTCCCGAACACCCATTTTTCGTCTGGGCGCGTAGTTTTCGCCTGAACGACCATTTTCGCCCGGGCTCGCATTTTTTTGCTCGGGTGCGCATTTTTCGTCCGGGCACGCATTTTTGGCCAGGACGCACATTTTTCGCCCGAACGCCCATTTTTCGCCCACGCTCGCTTTTTTCGCTCGGGCGCGTATTTTTTGCCCGGGCGCACATTTTTTTCGTCCGGGCGCGCATTTTTCGCCCGGGCGCGCATTTTTTCGCCCGAACGTTTTTTTCCCCGGGCGCGCAATTTTCTCCAGGGCGAAAAATGCGCGTCCAGGCGAAAAATGCGCGACCGGGCGAAAAAAGCACTCCCGGGCAAAAGATGCATGCCCGAGCGAAAAAATGCAAGCCCGGGCCAAAAATCGGCGTTCGGGCGAAAACAGCTTTGGCTGCATTTTAAAAAAAAAACTGAAGCATTGGCGGCGTTTTAAAGAAAAACGCCGTCAATGCTCCTATTTTTGCGGCGTTTTTTTAAAACACCGCGGCTATTGGCGGCGTTTTAAAAAAAAACACCGCGGATTCCTGTATTCGCGACGCTTTCCAAAAAACGCCGCAAAATTCTTTCGCGGCGATCCATTCCGCGACGCATTTGCGGCGCTTTTTAAAACGCCATGAAAGCTTCCGCGGCGCTCGAAAAATGCCGCGGAAGGCCCAAATAAACGTTGTGATAGCCCAGTTTTGTTTTAGTGGACGTTAATAAGATGATAACCACAAAAACATAAGACTACACGAGAGTAATATTATGCACAGACGGAAGCTATCATTAAACATTGAAATCAGAATGTCCACCTACTCAGAAATATCAAAAATAGAGTTATGGTCTTAAGGCCTTACATTCAACAATGTAACAAAACTCTAAACATACATCGGCATGCAGGCCGGCAATACATGAAAAGTAGTAAAATAGGTGGCCTTCGAGGGCCAACAGCTTTGGTCTTCAACCCGCTTGTCTCACCAGCACCTGCACCAATCACAAATAAGAGATAAATGAGGGTCAGCTATGAGCTGACCACAAACCACGTAACGATCTCACCCCCGACCATTCTAGCTGGCTCTGGGCACCGCTCACTTGCAAGCAAGTCGCACATGCAATATATAATATAAATATGAAAGTGCATCTACACTACACAAAGTAAGGTTTCAAGCACAATCAATCTACTAAGTTAAGCATCAAAGAAAGATGAACCTAGGTATGCAAACGATGTTAGTTGGGTTCACCCGGAAGATCCCCACAACCACCTAAGCAACCGCATGTAGCTAACATAACATCAATTCATCACAACACAAACGCGGGTACATACGACCACACGTTTCATGCACTTAAGGCACGATTCCAATGTACTCTCTCATGAGTACCAACACTATCCTAAGTTATGTAAACTTATGTGTGTTAGAAAATGAATGTGACCGCGCGGTCTATACCTGTGACCGCGCCTTGCGGTCTGACCGCACGGTCTCTTCCTGTGACCGCTCCTTGCGGTCTGATGAATGTGATCACGCGGTCTCTGCCTGTGACCGCGCGGTCTAAATCTTCAGACCGCACCTTGCAGATTGCTCAGTTAGCGTATCTAACCTCACAGCTTATGCGGTCAAAATATTTGAGACCATGGTGACCGCATATGTCGTACTGTACAATGTTAGTCACACATCTCCTATCTGTAATCTCTCTCACCTTCTCCATTCTATATAAAGGACGTCATACCTTTGTAATATTCAGATTTTTTGGAAATAAAATATTAAGTTATTTTCAATTGTCACGTGTCTTTGTTAATTTCTGATAAGATATTTCCAAGTTCTCAAATGGTATCAGAGGCGAAAATTAGACCTAAAATTTCCGCGAGTATCCTGCCTTCCTGGCTTTCCCGGATTGTCCTTTCCTGCGGTCTCAATTTCATGTGACCGCAGCTCTGCCACTTCTTAAGACCGCAACCTCTGCTTCTTCTTTTGCTGTCTCATTTTCTTGTGATCGCAGCCCGTGCTCCCTCTTGGAGTTGGCTCCTTTCCTCCTCCTTTTATAACCTCCTCTCTATCATCTGGGTCCCACAGCTGGTCCGTTATTCTCCCTTTTTCTGCGGTATGCTATTCTGACCACGGCCCGGTATTCCATTCTGTGTCTGAGACTGCTCTGTCTCACTTGTTGAGACCGCGAGCTCTCCTATTCCCCTGCGAACTCTTTGGTCCCACGAACTCTTTTGGTCGTTGTGAGCTCCTCTAACCGCAATCCTTTCAGACCGCTGGGATCTTCTCTGCTCGCGTGCTCCTCTGTTCACAGCGAGCTCCTCTGATCACGTGCCTTCCAGATCGTCGGGAGCTCTCCTGCCTGCAAGCTCGTCTGACCGCAGCGAGCTCCTCTGCCTGCATGCTCTTCTATTCGCAGTTAGCTCTCCTGCCCGCGAGCTCCTCCAGACTGCCGGGAGTTCTCCTGCCCACGAGCTCCTTCCTCTCTATGGGTACTCCTGATAACTCTTCCTCAACTACCCTGACCACTCCACCAGTTCTGACCGCCCCCAGCCCCCACTGCTTCAGGAAATCTAGGTACCACCTCAAAGCTGACAGGACCAAACTATCCAGACTGGAGTGTCTCCTTCACATTTCTGTTAAGATCTCAGCACAAAGTTCGTCACCTCACTGATGAACCTTCTCCAATAGGTTTTGCTACCTTTGATGACTGAGATGTCAGTGATGCTCTAGTTTGAACATTGCTTGCAAACAGTCTCTCTGATGAATGTATGCTATCATTCATCATGATGATACTGTTAAGGCTGCATGGACTCAACTTGTTGCTCTCTATTCTAATGGGGCTCAGACTTCTCACATATACACATTATATACCGATCTCTTTGCTTGCCCCTCCATGTCTCCTGCAGCTGCTTACCAAATGGTGCAAGCTCTTGGTGCCGAACTTCTTCAGCATTGCCCCTTCTCCGCCAATCTTGTCGAGCAACACAAACACTTCCAGAAACTCCTGGTGATGTGTTACCTTCTTCGCCTCCCATAGTCTTATGATATGATCCGACAACAAATTGTAGGAGAAGTTGACTCTCCCACCCTTGCTGCTATCGCTTTTCGCATCTTTGCTGTCACCACTCTTCTTCAGCGACTTCTGCTTGCATCCCCACTGCCCTCCGACACCTTTGCTCATCCGACTCTTTGAAGCAACACTAGTGGACGTGGAGGTCACCCTGGGAGAGGTCTGTCCTGATACCTCTGCTCTCATTGCGGCAAGACAGGACATTCTGTGGATCGATGCTATACCAAGCATCCTCATCTTCGCCCTCCAACAAGTGAAGCAACCTTTTTGGCCAACAAAAAGTCAGCCTCTCTTGCCGCCTCTTCAGGTAGTGACCACATGCATGGCCACCAGGGGTAAGTCAGTAAGTGGCTCATTGACTTTGGTGCTACAAATCATATGACAGGAAATCCTCTTTTTTTCTCATTTGGACAAATATAGCTGGTCACCTCTGATTTTGATTGCGGATGGTTCTCCATTTCCTGTACGTGGGACTGGTATAGTCCTAGTCACTATATCTCTTCAACTACAAGACACTCTCTACGTGCCAACTTTTCCATGCAACTTACTCTCGGTTACTTCTCTATGCAAACAACTACATTGCTCAGTAACATTTACCTCTACTACTTGCTCTTTTCAGGATCCACAGTCCAAGGAGACGATTGCTACTGGGACTGAAAGTGGCAGCCTCTTTTTCCTGGATAGTGTATTTCCCATCTCTGCATCCACCTCTCTTCTACAATGGCATCTTCGCCTTGGTCATCTGCTTCCTCGCCTTCTCTACCAGCTCCTCCCAGATTTGTCCAAGGAAGACTCCTCTCTCAACTGTGAAGATAGCCAACTCGGGAAACACCATCGCTCCTCTTATCCAGCAAAACAAGGACCTGACTCTTCTCGTCCTTTTGAACTTATTCACTCAGACATCTGGGGTCCTTCTCCTACCAAATCTGTTAGTAGGGGTAGTCAGTATTTTGTTAATTTTATTGATGACTTTTCTCGATGTACCGGGACGTATCTTTTAAAAGAACGTTCTGATCTATTCTCTGTATTCACCCCCTTTGATAATTAAATTAGCACACAATTTCGTGTGATTATTAAAGTTCTTCGTACTGATAATGCTAAAGAGTATCTTAGTAATCAATTTTCAATTTTTTGTATACATCATGGCATTATCCATCAGACAAGCTGTCCGTATACTTCCCAACAAAATGGAGTTGTAGAACGCAAGAATTGACATCTCCTTGATGTTGCCCATACTCTTCTCACTCAAATGAATGTACCTCGCTCAAACTGGGGTCATGTCATCTTCCTATCTTGCTATCTCATCAACCGAATTCCCTCTTTGGTCCTTCAAGGCCAGACCCCCTTCTCCATCCTATACCCTGGTGCCACACCTTTTTCTTTAACCCCCTCGAGTCTTCTGCTGAACAGCATTTGTCCACTCTCCTTTTGTTGGTCAAGATAAACTCTCTCCTCGCTCCATCAAGTGCATCTTTCTTGGTTATTCTCCCACTCAAAAATGATATCGATGTTATGACCGTCTTCTTCGAAAATAGTATGTCTCCGTTGTCGTCACATTTTTTTGAAAATACACTCTACTTCTCGCACGACCCTACAACTTCACCCACTGATAATAACCCAACTCTACCCATTGTTTCTACCCCTCTTCCCGAACTCGCTCAACCTTCTCTTCCCATGCCATCCATTTCCTCTCTATGTCCCGCCACCCCGTCTCCACCTCCGAGTCCATCTTTATGAGTTCCCGGGCCAGCACTCTCTTCATCAGACGAATCTGATACAGATGACAGGTCAGAACTTGATCTTCTCATTGCTCTTCGCAAGGGAGTCTGAATGTGTACTCAGCATTCCATTCACGATGTAGTCTCGTATGCTCGTCTGACTCCTTCTTGTAGGGATTTTGCTCTAGCGCTCTCGGCCACTATCATTCCAACCACTTATCAAGAAGCTCTTGCCATACCACACTGGAAAGCTGCCATGGATGAAGAAATGACTACCTTGACTGAAAAGGGTAGTGCTTGGATTCTTGTCCCTACTCCTCCTACAGCAGATGTGGTCGGATGTCGATGGGTGTTTGTGGTAAAGTTTCATCCTGATGGAATTGTGTATCGTTATAAGGCTCGGTTGGTTACCAAGGGTTTCACTCAGACATATGGCATGGATTTATTTGACACTTTCTCCCCAGTTGCCCGCATCAGCACAATTCAGATTCTCTTTTCTATCGCTATCAACAAAGATTGGCAAATGTCTTAGTTAGATGTAAAGAATGTCTTCCTCTATGGAGATCTCCAAGAAGAGGTATATATGGAGCAAGCTCCTGTGTATGTTTCTCAGGGGGAGTCTCAGGTTTGCAAGCTGCGGAAGGCAATCTATGGCCGCAAGCAAAGCCATCGGGCCTGGTTCGACAAGTCCATGGAAGTGGTCTCTGTCATTGGTTTTGCTCTAAGTTCTGCAGATCACTCTCTCTTTATACGAAGAACTCCTCACTGACCGGTTGTTCTTGCTACCTCTGTAGATGATATTCTCCTTACTGGTGATGATAAGGATGAAATTGCTCTAACAAAGAAACACCTTCATCAAAACTTCGTTACAAAAGATATGGAACCTCCTAAGTATTTTCTGGGAATAGAAATCTCACGAAGACACAACTCAATGGTGCTCTCATAATGAAAATGTGCCACTGATCTTTTAAAAGAAACGGGTCTACTTGGAGCTAAATCGGCTCGATGTCCTATGACTGTTGGTGAAGAAAAATCTTGGAACGAGGACTCGCCACTTCTTTCAGACATCGCTAGGTACATACGACTGGTGGGCAAACTTATCTTTTTGACCGTAACAAGACCAGACATCTGTTATGTTGTAGGCAAGGAAAGTCAGTTCATGCAAAACCACAGGGAGTGTCATCTCCAATCAGCTCTAAAAATTTTGGAATACGTGAAAGGATCTTCGGGGAATGGATTACTGTTTTAGAAGAATAACCATTTGAGGATTGAAGCCTACTCTGATGCTAGCTATGCTGATGACAAAGAAGATCGGAAGTCCACATTCAGTCTTTGCACGTTTGTAGGAGGGAATCTAGTTAGTTGGAAAAGCAAGAAATAAGTTGTTGTATCTAGATCAAGTGTTGAGGCCGAATGCAGAAGTAGGATTCAACCACCTGTGAATTCAAGTGGTTACGGTCCCTTATGCATGACTTGGGAGAAGTCTATGACTATCTGTTACTAGTGTTCTACAACAACAAAGCTTCCATATACATATTAAGAAATACAGTGTTTCATGAGAGGACAAAACACATTGAAGTTGATTGTCACTTCATTAGAGAAGAAATATTGAAGGAACAAATCTGCACTCCATTCGTCACCTTCGCTAATGAGCTAAAGATGTCTTTAACAAACCAGTATCGTCCTCATTTTCTTTTTCTGACATTTGTTCCAAAATGGCATGATATACATATATGCTCCAGCTTGAGGGGGAGTGTAAGAAAATGAATGTGATTGTGCAGACTCTACCTATGACCGCAACTTGAGGTCTGACCGCGGGGTCTCTTCATGTGACCCTCCTTGCAGTCCGATGAAGGTGATCATGCGGTCTCTGCCTATGTCTGTGCGGTCTAAATCCTTAGACCACACCTTGCAGATTGCTCAGTTAGTGTATCTAACCTCACAACATATGTGGTCAAAATATTTGAGACCGCGGTGACCACATATGTAGCATTGTATAAAGTTAGTCCAACATCTCATATTTGTGATCTCTCTCACCTCCTTCATTCTATATAAAAGAGGTCATACGCACTACAACAAACTGCACATGTTGTAAGGACTGAAATATAACTAAAACACAGTTTGTTACTAATAGTTATATTTAGTAACAAAATTTTTTTGTTTTACAAAAAAGTACTTTTTTGTAACGAATATTTTAAATTTTGTTACAATAATAATTGATTCGTTACTATAACTGTAAGTATTTGTAACAACACTAATGTTACGTTACAAATAGAAAACTTTTCTCACAATAAGTATCAATTGTAACCACATCATGAAAGTTTTTTGTGACAAAAGACATTGTCCTTACTAATAGTAATATTTTATTATTAAAGTTTTGTTACAAAAAATATATCATATTTTATTTTCAATTTTTGTACTATTTTATTATCAAAGTTTTGAATTATTTTTTTTTTTGAAAAAAAAAATTTTGTATGCGCGCGATAGTACCCCTCCTCGATAGTGCTCTAACGCGACGACAATACTCTGACAGCTCGCAAACATCCGTGCGCGGCTGTCGCAGATATGTGGTACTATTGCGACATGTATTTTTGCTTGTACGTTTTTTTTTATAAATCTTTAACTTTTTATAAAAAAATTTCAGCTTCTCTCCCATGCAGCTTTATCTCTCTCTCTCACATGAATGAATGAAATATACTGATGAAAATTTCTCTCTATAAAATTTTGAACAAAACAAAACTAAAAATTAAAAATATATTAAATGTAAAAATGAATTGAAATTAATATGACGTTAATTTTTTAATATAATTTTGGAATTAAAATAAAATCACGCACGAACCCGCGTGCACGCAAATGCACTCTCGCGCGCAAACAAATGCACTCTCGCGCGCACGCGAATACATTCTCGCGCACACACGCAAATGCACTCTCGTGCGTGTAGTTTTCCTTTTTTGCTTGAGAGCTAGCGCGTATTGCATGTGTCGGGGCTCAAACACATACACATGCACACCCACAGACGCGGACAACCAAACAAACAAACATCCATTTGCGAGTTGTAGCAATGTCTTTCACGTACGTCCGCCGCCGTTGTCTCCCCTCTCTTCGACGGTCGCCGCCGCCGTCGCCTCTCTCTTCCACGGCCGCCGCCATCGTCGTTCTCTTTCTCGGCCGTCGCCGCGTGCCGTTCTCTTTCTCGGCCGTCGCCGCGCGCCGTTCTCTTCCTCTAGTATATTAAGTTTTGTCTATTTCCTTCCCTCTCACATTAATGAAATATATGGAGGGAAATTTCCCTCCATAAATTTTGCACAAAAAAATCAAAAAATTTAAAACACATTAATATAATTTTTGGATAAAAATAACGATCGCGCACTGGCCCCGCATGCACGCATATTTTTTCATTGTGCGCAGGGGTGAAATAATTGTACCCTTCGAGCGTCTTTTTTTTCGCTCGAGCACGTGCTTTTCACTCGGATGCGCGTTTTATTTCCCGAGCACACGTTTTTTTTTCAGTCACGCGCATTGCACTAGCTCTATCTTTTTTGCTCGGGAGTACAAATAAATTTGTCAGCGCACACGTTTTTTGCTCGGGAGCTAGCGTTTTAATGAAAATATATGTCATATATATATATTGATTGATGGATGACACGTGCTTTAATGAAAATAAATGTGTAATGAAATTCATAAATACATGTCAAATCAATTCATAAATACAACGCGTTGTTCAATAAAATTTACTTTTTAAATAAGATTTATGTTTTCTTTTAAATAAGAATTACCCACGCTCAATTTTGTCCGCTCTCAGGAGCTCGATCAACTGACAGTGCACATGAGACCCATGTTACCCGCTCGACAATACCCCCGCCTCGACATTGCCCAACCATGACTGTTCAAGTGATTCGAAGATCACGCCAAAATTACCACCATAAGAAATTAACAAGAGAGAAATCTCAGAAGTAGAAATTTCGTTGCCCTGCTTGAGATGGGATTATCCTCAAGCATGCACTCGCCCGAATTGTTCTTCAACGGATCCATCGGAGACGCGTTGTTTGGAGAGAAACTCGTCTGCCGTATTCGCTTCACGCTGGATCCAAGATCCACACGAACTAACACCAAGCACCTTGAATGAAATCTTCAAAGAAGAAGCTTTTAGGTTGGCCGAATTATTTGAAGGAAAAAGAATAGGAGATCCTTCGTGTTGCAAGCAAGAGAGAACAAGAGAGGGATGTGAGAAAGAGTCGTAGAGGAGAACGAAAATGAAAGGAAGAGAGGGAGAGAGGGGGCCGAAATTTTGGAGAGGGAAGAGAGAGGGGGCGGCTAGGAGGAGGGAAATCCAATAGAGAAGATTAGGGTTTGATTTTTTTGTTTTATCATTCAATAATAAAAATCTAATACAAGATGGTCTTTTATAGGCTAGCCAACAAACATGGCTAAACGCAGTCCGAAATTAAAATAACAGTGCACATGAGGCCCATGTTAACAGTTCACCATTGTTAGCTTTGACCCCATTACCATAATATTCCATTATCCATCTAATTGTAAATTAAAAGAATGACTTGTCCAAGTGGGATAATGGGTAAACTGAAATATTCATAGATCTATTTTCTCATTTAATTTAAAATATATATGCTGTTAAATTTGAAGAATGTTTATAATGCTTAAACAAATCCAGTCATAGATATATCTCATAGTTCACTCTTCCTGTGACTTTTGAAAAGTTTTTTTTGTGCTTGGAATGAAAGAGAGTTTTCTACAAAAATAGTCACACGAATGCATAAGATGTAGCAAGTTTATTTGAAGTGATAAATTAACATTCCTGTTCTGATTTTTTGTTGCAATAAAAGTTTATTCTCACTAAAAGAAAGGTGGCACATTAAATTTTAATTGACTATGGTTAGTTGTTTCACGGTTTTACCTCAAAAACTCGCTTCAGGACTAACAAGACTATTGTACTGCAATATTAGACTATAAGTGTGAGTTTGTATGGATGTTTCTGCTCTCATTTATTTGTAGGGTGATCTTAATTGCTCTCTTTTATTTGTAGGGTGCTCGAGCATTGACCGGCAAGTGACTAAAGATTCATTAGTCAGAAAGTGATGGACGATTCATTTTTCGAAAAATGACGGAAAATTTATTAGAAACATGATCTTGTAATGTAATATTGTATTATTTTAGAAGAGATGATAATAACTTGTACTCTATGTAATACTTTTTGGTGTGAATAAATACATGTTGATCTTGTTACGAAATATTAAATATATGTGTTTTTAAGATTATTATTTGTAATAAAATCTCAGGTACACAAAAAATAGAAATGAAATATTTTTGATATATAAATGAATTGGTTGTAGTAAGAAGAATGAAAAACAAATGTAACGATTTTTTCGTTACTATTGTTTAATCTATTGTAATGAAATAATGTTTATTATACTTTATTGTAACGAAGTTAGTTTATTTTTAGTGAGGAAAAAATAAAACATTTGTAACGAAATAGTTTTAATCGTAACTGTTTTTTTTGTGAGGAACAAAAATATTTGTAACGAAATAATATTTATTGTGACCAATTTATTGTGAGGAAGAATCTCTTTTTGGTGAGAAAGTATCGTTTGTTACAATTAATTTATTTGTAACGACATGCATACATTCGTTACAAGAACTTTTAGCGTCGAGCTTTAGAGGAGGACCGTTACTTAAAGTTTTTTCGTTACCAAAGAGTTTTTGTAACGATTTTTGGCACTTACTGTAACGATTTAGGTCCTTACTATAAGTGCAGTTTGTTGTAGTGATATACCTTTGTAATATTCAGATTTTTTGGAAATAAAATATTCAGTTATTTTCAATTGTCACGTGTCTTTGTGAATTTCTGATAAGATATTACCAAGTTTTCACAAGGTGGAAAAATAGCTTTTGGCTGGTCTAGGTGAACACCTTCCACGACCACTCCCATGATCGCACGACGTACAAGAGCTTAGGACATCTCACTGATATGCATGGTAACGGGTTTGGTTCAGCTTTGCCTATAATCTAGTCATCGTGATCCATCAGCACGACACGGGTACGGCTTCGCCTCGGCCCGTAAAGGTTTAACACATACAAGTGCTACACAAAAGATAAGTTACACACATAATCCTTACAAAAGAATATAGGCTTCACAAATACAACCAACGAAGGAGTTCCAAGGCAACTTTGCTTCAAAATCCGTGGTGAAGGTTTGCGTTCAACAATAACCCAAGCACGGGGCTTCCGTTAGGCTCTCCAATGCATTCTCGGAATTGGATAATGGTTCTTATCTGTCAGCTTCCATCCTTCTTTTTCACAAAGAGGACCGATGCACTCCAGGAGGATGAATTTGGACGTACATAGCCTTGCTCTAGCAGGTCATGCAACTAAACTTTTAGTTCTTCCAATTCCTTTAATGCTCTTCGGTACGGTGAGCGAGACACAGGCTTGGCACCTAGCACCAACTTAATACAAAAATCAATCTCTCGCTGAGGTGGAGCCCCAGGGACTTCGTTTGGAAACACGTCTGTGTAGTCCGCTATAATTGGAACATCACTCAGACTGCGCTTGGGCTCTGAATCCTCCAATAAAGTGAAGAATAGCTCCACGCATTTCTTCACCGCCTTGACCACTTGGAGAGCAGACATCAGTGTCTTGCTCGCTCCTCGCATACCAGCAAATGTGGTCTCATCTCAGGTGTTCTTTCCCAGCGTAATCTCCTTCATATTGCAATCTATGCATGCTCGTTGCTCTGAGAGCCAATCCATGCCAAAGATTACATCAAATTCAGACAAGGGTAGTAATAACGCCTCCAAGTCTAAGTCTTGATTCCCTATCCGCACCTTTACATGGCTCAACCTATTTGCGCTCATTCGAGACCCATTGTGCAGCAATACCTCCAATCTATCCCTTCCTAAGATAGACGGTACTCTGATTCACACCACGAAGTCCTCAAACAGAAAGGAGTATGATGCTCCTGTATCAAAAAGAGCTCTTGCCGAATAGTTGAAAACTAGGACGAAGCTTAATTGCATACACAAATAAAACATATTGTCACGCATGAAGTATAAGACACATTAATCCATAAAAGCTAAGTTATAATACATACCTATGGCGATATAATTTTGTTGTATGGTTACTTGCTGGCCAAGCGAGTAGACTCGCTGCTGGGTCAGGGGATGTTGGGAAGAAGAAGACTCAATTGCCTTCCCTTTCTCCGCATTCGAAGATGCAGCCTTACGACAGTAGTTCATTGCTCGACTCTCCACCTTCAGTGGACAACTTCAACATGCCTAGGACTTGTGCCCCACCTTTCCACAAGTGAAGCAAGTTATCGGACCCCGTCAGTCGTAGCTCCTAACACATTTGAGGTAGCCAGTTACGCGAACCTAGACTTCCTCTTGTTCTTTTGAAACTCTGATTTTGTATGAGAGGTAGGCGCGCTGAACTCTGACTTCTTAGCCTTGAGTCCTTTCCTGCGTTGGACTCTCTGCATATCCATCTCCATAAAACTGGACATATGGACCAAAGTATTAAAGCCAAAGGTCATGGGGCCTGCCAACAGCAGCCTCAAATCATCGTGAAGTCCTTCATAGAACTTATTCATCTTTGTCTCATCATCCTCCACAAATGATCCCGCGTAGTGACCAAGTCCGGTGAACTCATGTAAATAATCGTCTACAGAGCAATCACCTTAAGTTAAATGCAAAAATTGGTTTTGTAATATGCTATGCTTTGGGCAGTGGGGATAAATCTCTGGAGGAACAACTCCGAGAATTCCCTCATTGAGATATCGGTAATTTCTCTACCACCAAACTTGTGTGCTTCATGTTCTTCCCACCAAAGCATTGCTTCACCATTCAGTAAGAAGGTGGCTAAAGTGACCTTCATCGCTTCTTCCGTTGTTGTCACCATCAATGTTCTTTTTGTTCTCGACAACCAATCCTCTATTTCCATTGGGGATTCGGTCCCTGAGAAAGTTGGAGGGTGGAAGCATAGAAATTGCTTCAGTTATTGGTCACACACTCGCCCCACAGCTACATGCCCAACTCTATGCTCAACTCCTGGCTCCACTACAGGTTCAACTCTAGGCTCCACTGCAGCTACCGGCACCAGGGCCACATCAGGAGTAGGATTAGTAGGTTGTTCTAGCCTTGTTGGTTGTGCATTTATCAGAGCGAAGACAGCTTTGGCTACCAACCTAATCATTTCAACAGAGGGAGTGGTCGCTGGCACCTCATCAAACACACTACTTTTCGCAGTGTTACAGGGTTGAGATTGCCCCGCTCCACTCCTGGTCACAAATAATCATGCAACGCACAATTTAGTGACCGTAAACATAACAAAATATCAATCAAGGAACGCTCAGGTTCCACAAACAAGTATGTTTTTCATTCCTAAGTGGACATTAATTAGTTTTGTCATTTTAGGTGAACACACAACACGTGCACTCCACCCCTTAAAAAGAATTCGGCCTCGAATTCTATAAACACAGATCGACACCTAAAGTCTGATACCAAATTGCAATACCCTGCCAGTACAAACAATATAACAATAGGTCCGGCCAGGACCCCGCGCCATATTGAACACACTAGCTAGACGTTAATAAGATGATAACCAGAAAAACATAAGACTACACGAGAGTCATAATATAAGCACAAGCGGAAGCTTTCATTAAACATTGAAATCAGAATGTCCACCTACTAAGGAATATCAAAAATAGAGTTATGGTCTTAATGCCTTACATTCAATAATGCAACAAAACTCTAAACATAAATCGGCACGTAGGCCGGCAATACATAGAAAACAGTAAAATATGTTGGCCTTTGAGGGCCAACAGCTTTAGACTTCAACCCGATACTTCCCGCTTGTCTCACCAGCGCTTGTACCAACCACAAAAAAGTGGTAAACAAGGGTTAGCTATGAGCTGACAACAAACCGCATAACGATCTCACCCCCATCCATTCTAGCCGGCTCCGAGGCGGGCCACTGCTCACCTGCAAGCAAGCTGCACATGCAATATATAATATAAATAAGAAAGCGCATCTACACTACATGAGGTGAGGTTTAAAGCACAATCAATCTTCTAGGTTGAGCATCAAAGAAAGGAGAACCTAACAAATGATGTTAGTTAGGTTCACCCAAAGGATCCCCACAACCGCTTAAGCAACTGCATGAGGCTAACATAACATCAATTCATCACTACACAAACGCGTGTACTTACGACCACACGTTTCATGCACTCAAGGAACGATTCCAATGTACTCTCTTATGAGTACCAACACCATCCTAAGTTATGTAAACTTAGGTGGAAAAAGTGTTTTTGGCTGGTCTAGGTGAACACCTTCCACGACCTCTCCCATGATCGCACGGCGTATAGGAGGTTAAGTCCTCTCATCGATCTGCATGAAAACGATTTCGGTTCAGCTTTGTCCATGCTCTAGTCGTTATGATTCATCAGCATGACACGGGTACAACTTCGCCTCTGCCCATAAAGGTTTAATATATACAAGTATTGCACAAAAGATAAACTACACACATAATCCTTACAAGAGGACATAGGCTTCTCAAATACAACTAATGAAGGAGGTCAAAGACAACTCCACTTCAAAGTCCGTTGTGTAGGTTTGCATTCAAACACAACCCAAGCATGGTGTTAGTTATGGAACGTTCACCTAGAGGGGGGGGGGGGGTGTTAGGTGATCTTGGTTCTTTTTGATATATTAGTGTGAGTTATGAGTATTTAAGCACAACAGTAAAATATCACACACAAAAAGCACAGCAGACGACACAAGATCTATAGAGGTTCCTCAAGACAGGGTGTCTTGAGTAGTCTTCTTTCCCTCTACGCCTACCTAGCAGTGTGTTAGGCTCAGCAAAACTCTGCCAAAAAGCTTCAGGCCCTCAAGCCTTACAACACGGACCCACAAGTCCCAACAGCCTAGGCCCGCAAGCCCCTACTGCCCCCGAGCCCACAAACTCGGGACTCAGGCCCTCAAGCCCTACAACACGGACCCGCAAGTCCCAACAGCCTAGGCCCGCAAACACCTACTGCCCCCGAGCCCGCAAGCTCGACACTCAGGCCTTCAAGCCCTACAACACGGACCCGCAAGTCCCAACAGCCTAGGCCCGCAAGCCCCTACTGCCCCCGAGCCCGCAAGCTTGACAAATCGCACCCGCAAGTGCACTGCCCTGGCCCTCAAGCCTCACATCTCTCCATCCCTCAAGCTAGACAAGTTGTCCTGCAAGCCTTACAAAGATTACAGTAGAAATAACTGTTAATCCTGCCGGATGAAGATTGGCAACTTTAGCCTGTTAAAGACCGGCTCCTTGAGATTGAAGAAGATGCTTCTGAATCAGATCTTGAACGCACGGTTCTTCTTCAAATTTTTTCTTAGCCTGATGAAGATTGGAAACTTAACAGTCGATGAAGATGACTGCTTCTTCTTTTTCTCTCTATCTTGCGCCGCTTGTACTGTTCGATTCGCTATATGTGCAAGTTCTTTCTTGTTGATTTTCTTTTTAGGGCGACCTCCTATCTCTTTTATAAGACTGTGAGGCTCCCAACGGTCTTCTTGAAAAAGTTCCTTAAGTGTTAGACGCTTCATTCCTTAAGAGCACACGTAGATTGCTGACAGCATTAGTTGCTGATAGACATTCAGACGGCGACATTAAGTGCTGTCAGGAAATCAGACGGCGGCATAAATTGTTGATAGTGCGTCCGCACCATTTGAATCTGTCTCGACGATATTTCCATCGTTACAACGTCATGAACAATATCTCGACGATCGGACTTTATCGAACCCTTACGCCTTGATAGAGCTTCAGATATTCTTGCTTCTGCCTCTCATCTCGACGATACGAGATATTCTTCATATACGACGATATGCTATCTCTGACTGTGTCGTCGTGATCTTCCTTCTTGTAGATTGTCATCATATTCAGGTTGTTCTCTCGACGACATGAGTGATACTATGTCGACAGATCATACTTCACCAATTGCTAGTCTTCAGCTGTCCTTCTTCAGTCTTCTCGATGACATTCCTTCTTTACGGCGATGTTCAATGCCATCAGTCATACTTAGCCTTTTCTGCGAGAAGGCTTCTTCACGATGATGTTTGTTCTTTCTCGACGTCAAGGACACTTTGATGAAGTCGACGATACTGCATCTTCTCTGCGTTCGACGATCTTGCCCAGTCTCAGCGGTCGACGATCTTCCTTCTGAGTTCGACGATCTTGCTTCTGCGTTCGACGAGCACGCCAAATCTCAGTGGTCGTCGATCTTCCTTCTGAGTTCGACGATCTTGCCGAGTCTCAGCGACCGACGATCTTCCTTCCGAGTTCGACGATCTTCCTTTTTCGTTCAACGAACACGCCAAGTCTCAGCGGTCGACGATCTTCCTTCTGAGTTCGACGATCTCCATTCTGCGTTCGATGAACTCCCTGCTGCGTTCGACGAATCTTGTTCTTCTAGTTTCCTGAGATTTATAAGCAAGAGGAATGATCAAATACAAAGTGAAGTATTCTTGACTTGGTGACTTCTTCAAATCAGGAATCATGTGGGCAAGATTCCCAATAATCTCCCCCTATTTGAAGAAGTCAGAATCTCAATTCAAGACTACTTTCACTTGGAAAGTAAATCTTATAATCTCAACTTGTGAGCATGTAAGATTGTACTTATCTTTTGCTGAACTTTCAGAGTGCATCAAGTCTGTGCCTCCCCCTTGATTTGATGTCTCTTCTTTATGGCTCCCCCTACTTCTTTGCTCCCCCTATCTTTGAGGTCGTCTTCTTGAGCATCTTGTCTTGAACATTTGATGCCCTTTCTCCCCCTTTCTGACTTCTTTTCTGGAGCTCTTCTTTTAGGAGACAATAGTCCAAGGCTCCCCCTTTCTCGGTTATAGTTCATCCAAATCTTGAAAGGTTGTCTAACCAATCATCTAGAAAGGAATTAGTGAAAACTAAGTAGAGGATTACTCTAAGTTCAACATTCCCAGTTGGAATTTGAAGAAGTTGAAGTTAGCTTCATCTAGGGGCTTTGTAAATATATCAGCCACTTGTTTGTCTGTTGGGACAAACGCAAGGGTGATATCTTCATTTTCCACACGCTCCCTGATGAAGTGATACCTGATCTCAATATGCTTAGTCCTGCTGTGAGAGACATGATTCTTAGCAATTGAGATTGCGCTTGAAGAGTCATAAAACATGGGTGTTTTGGTCATCTTTAGGTTGTAATCTTCAAGTTGATGTTTGATCCATATCAGTTGGGCACAGCAGCTTCTAGCCGAGATATATTCTGATTCTGCAGTTGAGATTGCCACACTTGTCTGCTTCTTACTGATCCAAGAGATCAGTCTTCCACCAAGGAATTGACATGTCCCTGGTGTACTTTTCCTGTCTTCCTTGCACCCTGCATAATCTGCATCTGAATAGCCAGTTAGTTCACAGCCATTGTTCCTAGGGTACCATATGCCAAGATTTGATGTACCCTTTAGGTATCTTAAGATTCTCTTGACAGAGACGTGATGAGATTCCTTTGGATTCACCTGATATCTAGCACAGACACATGTAGCAAACATTATGTCAGGCCTACTTGCAGTTAGGTAGAGCAAGGATCCAATCATGCATCTGTACTTGGTTTCATCAAAGGGTATGCCCTTCTCATCCTTGTCCAAAGACACATTGGTTCCCATTGGAGTCTTCATTGAAGAAGCACTCTCCAATCCAAATTTCTTGACTAACTCCCTAGTGAACATGGTCTGGGAGATGAATATAACATCTTCAGATTGTTTCACTTGGAGACCTAGGAAGTATTTGAGCTCACCCATACTGCTCATCTCAAACTTTCCCTGCATCAAGTTGGCAAACGTTTTGCAGAGATTATTATCTGTAGAGCCAAAATTGATGTCGTCCACATAGATCTGCACTAGCAAGATCTTGCCCTTCACTTCCCTTAGGAACAATGTCTTATCAATCTTTCCCCTTGAGAACTTATTCTCAGTTAGAAAACTTGATAGGGTCTCATACCATGCCCTAAGAGCCTGCTTTAAGCCATAAAGGGCTTTTCTAAGAAAATAAACGTAATCAGGATAAGTAGAATCTACAAAACCTGATGGCTGCTCTACATATACCTCCTCTTTGAGGTCACCATTTAGAAAGGCTGACTTCACATCCATCTGATAGACCTTGAATCCTTGGTATGCTGCATAGGCTAGAAACAGTCTTATTGCTTCCAGTCTGGATACTGGAGCAAATGTCTGATCAAAATCTATCCCTTCCTCTTGTCTGTAGTCTTTTGCCACTAGCCTTGCTTTATTCTTGGTGATGACTCCATTTTCATCCAACTTGTTTCTATAGACCCATTTAGTTCCTATGATGTTCTGTCCTTGGGGTCTTGGAACCAGTTTCCAAACCTTGCAACTTTTAAACTGGTTCAGCTCCTCCTGCATTGCTGCAATCCAAAATGGATCCTGATTTGCTTCCTCAAATTTCTTGGGTTCAATTTGAGAGAGAAAACTCGGGTACAATGCTTCATTTGCAGCTCTGCTCCATGTCAGCACACCTTGGTTGACATTTCCTATTATCTTCTCTTGGGGATGATCTCTTACTTATCTCAAGGCAGTTGGGAGTATTCTGGGTACTTCTGCATCAGCAACTTCTCCAGGTTGCACTTCTTCCGCCGTTTCTGAGCTTTCTGCAGGTTCTTCCTCGATTTCAACTGTCACTGACTGATTCTCATTTCTGAGTGAAGTATCAGCATTGTCTTTAGTGGATAGCTTCTCTATTCTCTCCACTGTACCTGCATCCACTAGAGAACTAGACCAGCCCTTATGTATAAGGCCATTTGAGATGCAGCCATAGCCCCTGGTCACTCCCTTTTCCGAACCTCCAAAAATCATTGTTGGTCCATTCTCCACAGGGGTGAACTCTTTCAAGTACCTTCTGACTCCAGTCATGTGCCTGGAGCAGCCACTGTCCAAATACCAAATTGGAGATTGGTTGGCATTTGGACCTACCTGCAAGACAAATTACTTCCCCCTAGGTACCCAAAATGGATTGGGTCCTCGGTTTCTGTTAGGTTGGTATAAGGGAACACTAAACCACGAGGGGTTCTGCACTCTCTTTGCATTGAGCCCTGTTGGGTTGAACCAACAGTCCAAGGCAAAGTGGCCTACTTTCCCACAACACCAGCATTCATGTCTGTTGTATCTTCTCTTCTGCTTCACCATCTGAGTGGGGTGGCAGTGCTGATGAGCAGAGGAGAATCCTTCTTGTCTAACAGATCTTGGGTGAACCTCATATGTGTGAGATTGGGGTGGAATCGGTCTCACCACATTTTGATTCACCTTCTTGGGAACAGGCTTTGTAGGAACAGCCTTTCCCTTACTCTTGATTGTTGTTGCTACAGGTCTGTGGGCTGAAGGACTTGACACCAGCACCTTCTTGTAGGAAGGTTTAGCTTCAGAATCTCTACCCTTAACTGTCTCCTGATTAAAACCAATACCAGCTCTGAACTGTCCAGAGAAGGTGTCAATGATAGGCAGGATAGTTTTGGGCATTGAGAAGCTGGATGCCAGTTTCTTCTCAGCCAACAACATTTCCTCAAGGTCCTTAATGACCTTGTTCTTTTGCCCTAACTCAGCATTTTTAAGCCTTATGGCTTCCTTGAATTTGTTCACTTCTTTGCTCATAGCAGCCAGCTTCTCAGTTGTCTCCTGGAGCTCAGATTGAACACGCTTCAAGGAATCTAACTCCTTGGTCTGGACTTTGAGGAGTTTCTTAAACCCCTTGAAGGCTTTCCACAAGGCTTTGTATTGCCTTATTAGTTCAGATTCAACTTCATACTGGGATCTTGAGGCTGTGTTGTTGGCAGCAAACACATCCTCATCATCATGCAAAGAATCTGCCACTGATTCAGAATCAGAGGCAGATAGGGAGGTTCTGTGATTTACCTTTCCAGGAGAGTTGTCATCCCAGTTGCCTTCATTGATGGCCATCAATCCAATAAGTGCCTCGTTCTCAGTCCCAGAGGAGCTTGAGTTAGAGTCGCTCAACGTTCTCGTCTTCTTGGCCACGAACCCTTTTTCAGAGTTCCTCTTGCTCCTCGAGCTTCTTCTTTCTTCATGGTTCCTTAACTCCTTCTTCTTAGAGGGACAGTCCACAGCCATGTGACCTGTTTTGTTGCAGGAATAGCAAACAGTATTATTTAAATCATGTCTACTAGAGTTGGATCTATACCTGTCCTCCCTGGGAGCTTTGGATCTGTCACGATTGTCAGATCTTCTGGAGCTCGAGGAGGAACTTCTGTTGTTGTCCCTCCTTCTTCTGTGTAGCAACTTTCTGAACTGTTTTGAGAGGAGTGCCACCTCTCTAAGCTGGCTTCTGATTCCTCACTACTCTCAGATGAATTCTGAGCTACAGAGCTCTTGCTCTTGGATCTTCTGGTGCTCTCAGCCTTTAGAGCCACAGATCTCTCTTTTGTGCTCACTCTTGAGCTTTCTTCTTCAGCCTTTCTGGTGTTAAGCTGAAGTTCATGAGACATCAGCTTTCCATACAGATTTTGGTGCTCCATGACGCCCAGCTGACCCATCTCTTTGATGGCACAGATCTTGATGTCCCATTCTTTTGTAAGTGATCTGAGAAACATGTCGTTTAGATCAGAGTTGGTGAACTCTCTTTCGTAGTTTCTCAGACCATTCAAAATCTTGAAAAATCTCTCATAGCAGTTGGAGATTGTTTCATTCTTGCCCTGCTTGAAGGCCTCATACTCTTGGTTGAGGAGGGATTTTCGATCACCCCTTACCTCTTCAGTACCCTCCATATATACGATCAGGGAGTCCCACATCTCCTTGGCCGTTTTGCAGTGAATTAGGTTCTGGATGGTTGAATCATCTACAACACTTACAATAACATTCTGTGCCCCCTTATCCAGGCATGCCAAAGCTAGCTCGTCCTTGGTCATGTCTTCATATTTCTGTATCACCTTCCGTGTTGGATCAATGGTGGAAGCGGTTGTGGGGATAAAAGGACCCTGTTGGACTGTCAGATAGATTCTTGGATCGGCCGCTTCCATGAACAGCCTAACTCTTTCCTTCCAGATTGGAAAGTTCTCCTTGGTGCAGATCGGAAGTTTCATAGACCTCATCTCCCGATTTTGATCTCCACCGGCGATGGTGAGTCGTTCCTCGATCTAGATCAGACGGTTAAATCTTCCTTTGATCAACCTCACTTTGATACCACTTGTTAGTTATGGAACGTTCACCTAAAGGGGGGGTGTTAGGTGATCTTGGTTCTTTTTGATATATTAGTGTGAGTTATGAGTATTTAAGCATAGCAGTAAAATATCACACACAAAAAGCACAGCAAACGACACAAGATCTATAGAGGTTCCTCAAGACAGGGTGTCTTGAGTAGTCCTCTTCCTCTCTACGCCTACCTAGCAGTGTGCTAGCTTAGCAAAACTCCGCCAAAAAGCTTCAGGCCCTCAAGCCTTACAACACGGACCCGCAAGTCCCAACAACCTAGGCCCGCAAGCCCCTACTGCCCCCGAGCCCGCAAGCTCGACACTCAGGCCCTCAAGCCCTACAACACGGACCCGCAAGTCCCAACAGCCTAGGCCCGCAAGCCCCTACCGCCCCCGAGCCCGCAAGCTCGACAAATCGCACCCGCAAGTGCACTGTCCTGGCCCTCAAGCCTCACAGCTCTCCAGCCCTCAAGCTAGACAAGTTGGCCCGCAAGCCTTACAAAGATTACAGTAGAAATAACTGTTACTCCTGCAGGATGAAGATTGACAACTTTAGCCTGTTGAAGATCGGCTCCTTGATATTGAAGAAGATGCTTCTGAATCAGATCTTGAACGCACAGTTCTTCTTAAAATCTTGTCTTAGCCTGATGAAGATTGGCAACTTAAGAGTCGATGAAGATGACTGCTTCTTCTTTTTCTCTCTATCTTGCGTCGCTTGTACTGTTCGATTCGCTATATGCGCAAGTTCTTTCTTGTTGATTTTCTTTTTAGGGCGACCTCCTATCTCTTTTAGACTGTGAGGCTCCCAACGGTCTTCTTGAAAAAGTTCCTTAAGTGTCAGACGCTTCATTCCTTAAGAGCACGCGTAGATTGCTGACAGCATTAATTGCTGATAGACATTCAGACGGCGGCATTAAGTGCTGTCAGGCAATCAGACGACGACATAAATTGCTGACAGTGCGTCCGCACCATTTGAATCTGTATCGACGATATTTCCATCTTTACAAAGTCATGAACAATATCTCTACGACAGGACTTTGTCGAACCCTTACGCCTTGATAGAGCTTCAGATATTCTTGCTTCTGCCTCTCATCTCGACGATACGAGATATTCTTCATATACGACGATATGCTATCTCTGACTGTGTCGTCGTGATCTTCCTTCTTGTAGATTGTCGTCGTATTCATGTTGTTCTCTCGACGACATGAGTGATACTATGTCGACAGATCATACTTCACCAATTGCTAGTCTTCAGTTGTCCTTCTTCAGTCTTCTCGACGACATTCCTTCTTTACGGCGATGTTCAACGCCATCAGTCATACTTAGCCTTTTCAGCGACAAGGCTTCTTCACGATGATGTTTGTTCTTTCTCGACGTCAATGCCACTTTGATTAAGTCGACGATACTGCGTCTTCTATGCGTTCGACGATCTTGCCAAGTCTCAGCGGTCGACGATCTTCCTTCTGAGTTCAACGATCTTGCTTCTGCGTTCGATGAACACGCCAAATCTCAGCGGTCGTCGATCTTTCTTCTGAGTTCGACGATCTTGCCGAGTCTCAGGGATCGACGATCTTCCTTCTGAGTTCGACGATCTTCCTTTTTCGTTCGACGAACACGCCAAGTCTCAGCGGTCGGCGATCTTCCTTCTGAGTTCGACGATCTCCATTCTGCGTTCGACGAACTCCCTTCTGCGTTCGACGAATCTTGTTCTTCTAGTTTCCTGAGATTTATAAGCTAGAGGAATGATCAAATACAAAGTGAAGTATTCTTGACCTGATGACTTCTTCAAATCAGAAATCTTGTGGGCAAGATTCCCAACACATGGGGCTTCCGTTAGGCTCTCCTAAAGATACCTACAACTCAAGTCCCGCATTTAAAATGACATATTTCATGGACTCATTGATAAGTAGTTTTTATATGAAATTTTAGTATAGATTTTAGTATTTTTTTCAATAGAAATTTTGCTTATTTATGTCAATTTTAGTTTGTAAATAGTTCTTTTGTATAATTTAGATCTAATTTAGCATATTTTTATTTTTGTAGATTTTTTGGACAAATTGGGTCAAAAATGCCGGTCACGCCCGTGACCAATGGCGTGTCTTCTTAAATCAGGTCCAGAGCTGCTGCCGCGCAATTTGAGTTCAAGCGGGGAAATTAATCAAGTCATGCCCCAGGTCACACCCGTGACAAAGGGCGTGTAGCTGGTCACGCCCGTGGAACTCTCTATCTAGCCGAATCGAGACCTCATCTAGCCGAATTTGGACAGCCTTCAAGACGAATGAAGTTACGCCCTCGGTCATGCCCGTTGTCACAACCCGCATTTTCCCAACATTTAAAATGCTATCAGAGTAGGGAAAGCTACGCATTGTGGTGCCACGTCACGTAGGGGACACCTATTGACGTTAAGGCAACTCATCGTCCCTCGCAGTTCAAAGAAATTATTATTATTAACTCAAGGTAATTCAAATATTATTTATGCAAAAAATTAACAAAGCCGTGTCCCTCGGCTAGTTGGATCAACTAGTCCACGCTTTTAAAAATATAGTTTTACGCAGCGGAAAAATACTTGATTTAGTTACTTAGTGGCCTAAGTGTACATGAAAACCAAGTGAGGTGCACCATGCATGATCGTACGTCTAGATTTACTATATATAAAAGTAAATTTATCATGCGCCGAAAGTAGTGTGATTTACATTTCAAATCATGATATGCAATGCTCCAAATGCCTTAGCATATTTAAGCAAGGGGGCTATCAAGCCAAACCATAACAAACCATTCCAGAACAAGTGTCCAAAAGTAAACAAGTAACAGCAGCAGTGTAGCAAAAGTCTAACCAAACAGCACCATGGGCGTCGACACCTAACACGAACCCATGGGCCGACAAGTTCACAGGAAAACCCTACCTCAAGAGGGTCAGAAAACTGCAACCAACGCAACTCCACACTAACACCTACTACTGTCCAGAACCTGAGACATTCAAAGAAAGAATACCTCAGAAACAAGTTACAAGTGGTGCAAAAAACAAGAAAGTAAGCAAACCTCCGCGAGACCGGAGGGAAACAGTAGCTGCAAGGATCAGTGATGACAACACTAGCCGTAAATAATCAACAGGAAAAAAGATACAGCAGAAGTAACAAATAATCAGCAGAAAAACACTCACCAAACAAGGTGTGAAAGTAGGCAAGGTCAAAACTTGTCATAATCAGATAACCATCAACATTCAAATTATTGATCATGTTACTCTTGTTCAAATTATAGAGACTGATCAGCTCATCAGAAAAGGAGAAGTCGTGCGGGGATAATACCATCTGCATCATCATGACCCTCAGAGCACCGCACCGGTGGCACCGCCAACATTGTGTACGACCTCCAACAGAATTATTATTTTAAAAGAGCATCGCACCAGTGGCACCGCCAACATCGTGTACGACCTCCAACAGAGTTCACATTTTTTCATGTTTCTTTCAAAGGAAAAGGGGCGAGGCCCATCAGAACATAAGGTAGCATTTCTGGTTAACAAGATTAGCAAAATTATATTGAGTAAAAAGAAGCAAAAGTGAAATAGATGATATAACTCTGCATAATACCAAATACTGGAAGCAAAGGCGAGAAAAAGGGGGTAGCAAAGAGAAAGGGCAAGATCACCACTTGCCTTGAAATCACCGGAATCGTCTTCCGAACAACTCCTCGTCGGAGATCGGTCCAAAAGGAGGCACGGCAAGGCGAGATCTATAGAAAAATGGCCAAAATGAAGGTTAGGGCCGAAAACCCTAACGCAAAAAGTCCAAGAAACGGGAAAACCACGAACGCGAAGCTCTCCTCGAGAGCTTTCCGGATCTATGCTCGGTTGAAAATTTCGTCCATCGGAGCTCCGTCGGCGGCGACTGGAAGATTCAAAGAAAGTTCTCTCTCTCCGTCTCCCGCTCTCTGGTTCGGTCAGAAAGAAGAAGAAGAAGAAGAAGAAGAAGAAAAGAAGAGAATGACATTTATATATATATATATATATATTTAATAATAATAATAATAATAATAATATATTTAGAAGTGCCGGAAACCGTGAACCGGTCCGCATGGTCTGACCTTAAATCATATTTATTTTAGGGTGCTAAGTTCTTCGACTTTCTGATCAATATATATAAGATCATCACGTTATTGCGATTTGGAATTGGTCGTCAAAATGGGGGACTATGTCGTCAAAATGAAGGGAGGGATAACGTCGAAGGGAGGCTATCGTCGAACGGAGGGAGGCTATCGTCGGAATAGGGGGCTGAAGGAGCTGTGTCGTCGAATAGAAGGGGAGGCTCGATCATCGAATAGAAGAGCTGTTGGGGATCGACGAATGGAGAGGGCCATCAGATCGACGAATGCTTTGTATGGAGATCGACGGATGCTTTGTATGGAGATCGACGAATGGAATGGGTGATCTAAAACTAAACGAACGCCGAACCCAACGAAAATTTCGCCTAAGGTGAACGGCGGCGCTACGAATCCAACGGTGAAGTCGGAATCAAAATCCGACGTGCCGTTCTCGAGATATAAATGGCCGAAGTTTACGACGAACGTTAAATACATACAAATCTTCTAAAATGCGTCGAGGCTCTAAAATGGCTCGGATCGCAACGAAACTTGACGGACAAGTCTAAAATTAAATAATCTAATTTCCTAACATAAAATTTTCCAATTCCGGGTCGTTTTAAAATTTGGTCGACTTGACCCAAATAGACGCAAAAATGCGCAAACGGCGACGCGCCGCTAACTCGACATTAAAAGTAACGCCCTGACGTCATAAACACGCCATCACTGAATTAAATAATTACCGGAAAATCAGGGGCGTTACAGTCACCCCTCCTAAAAGGAAGTTTCATCCCGAAACTTAACACACAACTCAAACTAAAGCAACAGGAATAGTCAAGGCTAACAAATGAATGACTTACCTGAAAAACTAGGAGAAAAGATGCGGATGAGATTCCCTCATCGCTGACTCCAACTCCCACGTCGCGCTCTCGACGTCTTGATTCTGCCAAAGAACTTTGATCATGGGGATTGTCTTTCTCCGCAACACTCGATCCTGAGTCTCCAAAATACGAACAGGTTCTTCAACATATGAAAGATTGGGCTGCAACTGGGGCACCGAGTCAAGGACGTGACGATCACTAAGAACACACTTCCGCAACTGACTCACATGAAACACATCATGGACGCTAGGGAAGGTAGCAGGTAAATCCAGCCTATACGCATACCGGGGATCCATAAATTGGGTCCCGCATACCGGGGATCCAATTTATGATTCCTTCCAAATCTTTTAACACCAGGCATCAGAGAAACTTTCAGAAAAACCAAGTCCCCAACTGCGAATTCCAGCTCAACCATTCGCTGATTTGCGTACTTCTCATAACGCTCCTGAGCTACACGGAGCTTTTCCCGAATGTGAGTTACATCAATACTCATCTCTTCAAGGGATTCCGGACCTAGCAGTGGCTTCTCACCAACCTCGGCCCAAAACAAGAGAGTCCTACACGCCTCCCATACAAATCCTCGAACGGGGCCATCTGCAAGCTTTCTTGGAAGCTATTATTGTATGCAAACTCCATAAGTCTGAGGCACTCGTCCCAAGCTCCACCATGCTCCAATATGTAACATATGATCATATCTTCCACGATCTGATTAACTCGCTCTGTTTGAACACCAAACAATCTGCTTCAGGTCCTTATACATCTTTGTGGAACCAGGATGATAAGAAACACTAGAGTCATGTGCTTCACTACAGATTTTTGTCCTAATATCCTCAATCGCGGGAAAACAATACCTCCCCCGAAACTTCAACGTATTTTATCATCAATTAAAAAAATTATGGTAATTCCCTTTTCTCAGTTCTATTACGGAGATGCTACAAACTAGTATCATCCTTCTGATGCAGTCTTGTAAGGGTAATCCAAGATGGCTCTTCAGCTTCTAAACTCGAAGGCGCAGTACAACTACCGACTGAGATATCCATTAGCATAAACTCCTCCACCAAGGATTGCACAGAAAGATTGAAGTCATGCGCGGTCTTTCTACTCAGTGCATCAGCCACCACAATAGCCTTACCCGGATGATACAAGATATCAACTTCATAATCCGCAACATACTCCAACCATATGCGCTAACGCAAATTCAGTTCTTTCTGGGTAAAGACATACTTCAAACTCTTGTGATCCATAAAAATCTTACATGACACTCCATAAAGAAGATGTCTCCAAATCTTTAAGGCATAAATCACTGCCGCAAACTCTAAGTCACGCGTAGGGTAATTCCTTTCATGAACTTTCAGTTGTCTCGATCCATACGTGATCACCTTTCCTTCTTGAATCAAAACACAACCAAGACCAACGTGAGATGCGTCCACATAAACGACATACTCTACTCCTTCGGTGTAAAGCCAAAAAGGAGCGGTGCACAACTTCCTTTTTAATTCTAGAAAGGCTTCCTCGCACTTATCGCTCCACACAAACGCTGCATTCTTCTGGGTGAGCTTAGTCAGTGGTGCAGACAGCACCGAAAATCCTTGCACAAATCTTCTATAATAACCCGCCAACCCTAAGAAACTCCTAATCTCCTCAGGTGTTGTAGGCGTCTTCCAATCCAAAACAGCAGAAATCTTTGTTGGGTCTACAGAAATTCCATCCTTTCCCACTACATGACCTAGGAAAGACACTTGCGAAAGCCGGAATTCACACTTACTCAATTTCGCATACAACTTGTGCTCTCTTAGAGTAGACAGTACTAAACGCAAATGCGTAGCATGCTCCTCAGCACTTCTTGAATACACCGAACGACCACGCATTTGATCAAATAAATCATCTATTCGCAGCAACGGATACCTGTTCTTGATGGTTACTTTATTCAATTCCTTATAGTCTATGCACAACCTCATTGAACCATCTTTCTTTTTCACAAACAACATCGGAGCACCCCAGGGCGAAGAACTCGGTCTAATGAATCCACACTGCAACAATTCATCTAACTAGTACGCAACTCTTCCAGCTCACGCGGGGCCATACGGTACGGTGTCTTAGCATTAGGACGAGTACCGGGCTCAAGATCAATGATAAACTCCACATCTCTCTCACGCGGAAGACCAGGAAGACTAACCGGAAAAAATATCAGGAAACTCTCGCACCACAGGAACATCCTCGATACACAAAAAACCACTAACAGTTTCTAACATAGAAACAAGGTAAGCAAAATAACCGGAATCTAAAAGTTTCCGAGCACATACCGCAGAAATAATCCGGGAAACCTGGCGCGGAAAGCCATACACACTCATGGGTTGACCGTTGTCCATCTTGAAGTCCAAACATTTAACCTTGCATTGGATAACCGCGTCAAATCTGGACAACCAATCCATGCCCAAAATCATGTTTAAATCTTCCAGGTTTAGCACCTTTAAATCAGCAAAAGCTAAGAAGTCACCTAAGAGGATAGGACAACTCTGGATACCCTGGTTCGACACCACGGAGTCGCCAGAAGGAAACTTAACGCGAAATACATCGCCAATCTGATCGAGGATCAAACGATGACGCTCTACAAAAGTCCTAGCCACGAACGAGTGGGTAGCACCGGAATCGAAAAGGACACGCGCCCAACGGTTCTTCACCTTAAACTTACCTAAATAAGCATGCATCACTAGACAACTAGCAAGCTAAATCTAGAAGAAAGAGAACAAGTTAGGAGGAAATAAACTAACCAGATATCACGTGCGCTGAGGCTTGAGCTTCCTCTCTAGTCGGCACATTAAGCTTTCCTCTCCCCTTGCCCACGAACTGTGGGGGGCGGCGGCAAGGTCTGCAGAGGAACCGCTGAAGTCACGGTCTGAGAGTTCGGGCAGTCAGCCCTACGATGTCCTCTTTGTCCACACAGGAAACAACACCCAGTCTTCTTGAAACACCGGGCCGCCTCATGCCCGGGCTTAGAGCAGAATGAGCACACTGGGACCGCCTTGGGTGCGTCTTGAATTGCACTAACCTTTAACGGCTCCTGCGCCTCGAGCCTCTTGAAACACCTCTCGAACGGATGGCCCCGCTTGCCACAGAAGCTACAGTGCCCCACACCCCTCTTCTTTGAGTCCGAGTGAGATTCCTTGGAACTCTCCCGATCATCCAATTTTCTCTTTTCACTCTTTGCCTGCTGCCCATGAGTTTTCGTCTTTTCAATCGACTCGGCCTTCAATGCGGCCTCCACCGCTTCAGCATGAGTCTTTGACCCATAGGCGCTAGCCCACTGCTGGACGTCGCCAGTGAGACCACCCAAAAACCGCTTCACCCTTCCTTCCTCCGAGGCCACCAACTCAGGGGCAAATCTGCTCAACTTGCTGAACTCGATCTCGTACTCACTGACGGTGAGCTGCCTCTGCTTTAGATGCAGAAAGTTGTTCATCAATCGGTCACGCTCAACCGAAGGGAGGAACTTCTTAAGCAACAACCTTTTAAACGTCTCCCAAGAGCATCCCTCGGCGAGACCTTCCTTCTCCCTAATCCACCAACCTTTCGCCAAACCCTTCAGATGATATGCAGCCACCATCACCTTCGAAGCCATAGAGATACCTTAATAGGAGAACGTCTCCTCCATGCTGATCACCCAATCATCCAAGGCCATGAAGTCTGCCCTACCATCATAGGTAGGAGGTCCCAAACGCTGAAAGTGCGAAATGAAGTTCATCTCCGGTGTCAATGCCACTGGAGGCACCAGGGGAGAAGGAACGACTCGACTCACCACCGGTTCTTGCACAATAGGCTGTTGCACTAAGGCAGCAGACACCAAGGACTGAATCTGAGTCTAAATCGCAACCAACTGTCTCGTCAAAGCCTCATTGCTCTGACACAGACTTTCAATCACGGACTCACTCTGACCACCAGAAGACTCTCTCTCAGGATGGGGAGTCGATCACGTCGCTCTCCTACGAGACATGTCTAAAAGATAGATGGACATCCAATCAGAAAACAGGCTTAAGACACTTAAGCCAAACAGACTCGGAAACATCCCGGATCAAATCGAAATAGGAAAGAAAACAACCTGCTATTGTTGTTACCTTGCTCTGGAATTTCATGAAATGATGCAATGATTAAACTTAGGATGATGCACCATCATCCTATTGACTCTTGTGCTATGACATGAGTGCATGAACATTTAAATTTCTTTTCAAATCATGTGTGTACATATGTCATCTGGTATGTCTTTAACTTGACACACGTGCTTATGCGATGATATGAATGCATGCAGTGTTATGCATTATAGAAAGAGGCCTTAATTCATGTTGTAATATCCCCAATCCTTCTAGACCCCTAGTTGGTATTAGGGCATGGGTGATGTGCAGAGTGGCCACTAAGGCCCTTGGACCAAGTGGAGTGCGCTAAGTGCACACCAAGGGCACAAAAATCAACATAGTCCAATGTCACTCCCTTAGGCCAATTGATCCTCAATTCACCAAATTGACCTCCCCCATACCACCCTAACCACTAAGGAAGACCAAATCCATGGAAATTGCACTTGGGTGGGACCCAATTGCATGAAATTGATCAAAGTTAAATATTGGTCAACATTAACCAAACTAAGTCAATTAGGGTTCAATTGACTCCAGATGTTCAAATTAACCTTACCACCACACTCTAAACACTTTAAGGAACTCATTGGACCTGAAACCCCTATCACTTGGTCAACCAATTGACCAATTTGACCAAGGTCAACTCTAGCTTAATTTAGGTCAAAATCACACCTTAGGGCTAAATTAGCCCAAATGGGGCCCCATCATGGACCAACCAATTTTGGGTAGTGACTAGGGACCCAAGACCATCAAGTGGGTCCATCCCACTCAGCATGTTGACCAAGTCAAAGTCAAAGTCAACACTTGTGAATTAAACCCAATCTAGGTGACATAGCCACATACACTTGACCCAAGCCAAATCATTTGGCTTAACACCAATCAAAGGATCAAGCAAGCCCCTTGGCAGCTGGTTGGGCAAGCCCAAATTTGAGTTAGCCCAATTAAGGTGGAAAAGGAGGAGAGAGAAGAAGGGAACCAAAAGAGAAAAGCAAAAGCACCCTCCCCTCCTTCCACACTCAACCCCAATCAGCCTAGGGGCCATCCCTGATTGTTGTTGTTCTGGGCTTTACCCAGAGGGAAGCAGGAGGTAGCAGGGAGCAGGACAAGTGGTCGGCCAAGCCTTCCCCTTGAGCTTCAAATTCAAACCTGTCTATACAAGCCTCCTCCCTCCCAACTGACCACACCATCAGCTTCAGAAGGGAGAAAGCAGTCGGGAACGACACCTGGAGCTAAGGAAAGGGTGGGGAATGGAGGATTTGGGCATGGACGCTGGAGACAACAACTCCCATGGCAAACAGTCGCCGCCGCCGCCGAGCCACCACTGAGGTTCGTTTCTCCTCCCCTCCCCTCATGCTAGATCTCCATGTGATTTAATCTAAGGATCAGGCTCAATTGAGCCGGGATCCATGCTTGATTTCTCACTGATTTCCATGGATTTGGAACCATCGGGTTCGCCGGAAACCGCCGCCTTCGGCCGCCAGTCGCCGGTAGATGGTAGCCCCGACCACCACGAAGGTGTCGGTGGTGTTGGCCGGCGGTGGTGGTGGCTGGATCGCCGGCAATCGCGGTCGCAGCATCGCCCAGCTCGGCGCGATCTCAGTCGTTGGCTGGAGGAGGAAGACGATCCCCTGGCCGCAGGATTTGCATCAAGATGCGTGCTGTTCTTTTTTTTATATATATATTAATTCATTAGCTTGGATTTTCTGCCCCTTTATCAACCAGCCACTTCAAAAATTAATTAAGGGCCCTTAATGACAGAATTAGAAAAAGTGCCCAACATGAAAGTTGTAGGCCTTGACCTTACCTTTCATTAGGGCTTAAGTTCAGGTCATTTGGTGACCCACAGCTCCCTGGGGAGCTGTTTTACTAGGACTGGTCCTACACTAGGTCAGTCCACTAAAATAATTACCTAGCCTAAACCTCTCAAGCTTTGAAGCTAATATTTTAACCATGGGTAGTTATACCGTAGGGGCACCCTATGCCCAAAGATCACCCCTTGATGGGCAATTTTACCTATAGTTTTTGTGGTAGTTAAGATATTTAAATAAAGTTGATTTTTGGACCATATGAAGTCTAAATGACACCAAATTTTGGTGGCATGCTCTTTAATACATGTGTAGTGCCTGTCTAAATTTTCACTCCATTTGGAGTTGATTTGATATGGAAAATGGGAAACCCTAATGAGGGCCCTTAAGGGGCAAATTAGGGTTTAGGCCATTTTGAGGAGTTAAGTGAGTTGGCCTCCTCCCAACATGATTATTATGTAGGTAATGATTTAATAATGCATGTGACACCCCCTAATAGATCATTTGGAGCCATTAGGGTGGTGTGTCCTAAAACCTTAAGGGTAAACCCTTAGGGTTGCAATTTAGGGTTTGTGTAGGACATAGGACCAAATGTCCTTGCCTTAGCTCAGAACTTTGCAGTCATGTTTTTAAGAGAATAAAATGGCTTAGATAATTTTTTGGGAATATTTTGGGTCATTTATGTATTTTTCCCTTATTAAATGAAATTGCCACTATTTCCTCAAATAAATAAAATGCATGGTCAGAAGTCCTTGTATGGTTATGATATTTTATCAGTGGCTGAATTGGGATGAAAATAGGCTATGGTAATTTTAGTAGAATTTATTGAAGTGTTATTTCTTGTGGAGGAATTTTTAAGTGCTTACTAGCTTAGAGGAATTTAATTATGAAAAATGTCAAATCATTGGGCAAATTTATGAAACTTGGTTATCTGTCATATTTTGTTTACATATACGCATTATAATTATTTGGAAGCTTGTGGATTTGTATTTCATGTACATCATGTGGAAATTGGTATTTACTACACTTGGAAGTTAAATCATTTTAATTAGTCAAATCATATGGTAATGATATAAATATTTGGCAGAGGACTCTAGACCCCCATTTGGACACTTGGTAATTTATGTAGAATTTTCAGATGTGAAATATTATTTTTCCTAATTATAGTGGCATTTTGGTAATTATACAACTATGATGATTTAGTAGGCCACATGGCATCCTAGGGTCATGAAACTCCGTAAACCACCTTGATATGGAATATTACCTTACTGATAATTTTCATGTATCATGAAGAAGTATTTTGAGGATAGATCATTGTGTAATTTGACATAAGACCTTAACTACTTTAAATAATAATAAATACCAAATTAATATGGAAAATTATGGAAATTGGAGCATACCTTATTATGGTCAGTGGGAGCCTAGTATAATTATACCAGACCCTAGTGATGAGTTTCTAGAAGGATCTCCTTTTGAGGCTTGAGGTTAGTTCAACCTAATGGTCTGCGATTAGTAAAAACAGAATTTTGAATTTTAGACAATTCAGACCCTTAAGTAGTGATTAGAAGTTATGGTCATTCAGTATTTGTGTTATAGATTCAAAGAGGGTCAAACCTAGGGTTAGCAGTGAGATGGTGTTAGGGTTGGTGCATGAGGGTGGAGGTACGTCCAACCCAATTGGGTGGGACGGGTGTTGAGCTAAGTTACTTTAATTATATGAAATAATGAGGGGGTGAACTAAAGGTTAATCACCAACTAAAGTAATTGTCTTGAGAAAGAGGATGGTGGGGTTGAGCCCCTTTAAATCCTTAGTACCGTTGGGGGCCCCTTTACGGGGTATACCGCGGGAAGTCTAAGATTCACCCTAATTATAATACTAACTAAATTGTAGGCAAGAGTAGCCTAATTAGGTTAGCAAACTAGTATGGATCTCCTTCGAGGAGGAGATGGGTTGGATCAGCTTGTGTGTTAGTCCCTGAGCCGGAGGCTCGGGTGGACTTAATAACACCTATTTTTTATGCAAATAGTGGCGAGTCCTCGGTACTAGGCTAGTCGTGTAACCGACGGTAGTACATTGACTCAGGTGATGGTGAGGTTTAGAGGGCCGGTAAGTTTGAGTACCGCGGTCTGGAGGACAATCCCTAATAACCCACCCCGACCTTAAAGTCTGGTGGATTCCAGCAAGAGTACGCAGGAGCTCCGTTGTTGTGTTCTTAGCGTTGAGGCGTACGTGAGGTCTAGGCTTGGTAGTGAGCATACCCGCCTAGGATGTGGAGTGCCCGATCCACTGCCACCGTGACCCACGACGGTCGGTACCCGAAAGGTTGGCTTCCTTTGTAACAAATTGGGAATTATAAAGGTCTGTGCGCATAGAGTCGTGTTGGTGAGTCACATTGCATAAACACATTAAGTCATCATAAGCATAGCATAGCATAACATGCACATTAACATACCTCCATCATATAAATTAGTATTGGCTCTTTTATATGATGGGTTACCTGGACATCTTAACTTATATGTCGTATGGGCGTTCATATAAGTTAAGGTACGAATCTGTGATGGTAGATTAGTTTTACTTACTGCACCGCATTTTATTACTGGATTACTTCATGCTCTACTTTACTGTCATTTGTTTGCACTCTACTGCTAGCTAGTTTTACCGCTTTTCCTATACTTGCTAGATTAATGTCATGTCACCTCTTTCCTTGTTTACCCCTTGTTGTCCTCCGCTTCTTCCTCCCGCTCGGTTCCTAGGAGTCGTGGAGGGAGGCGAGGACAAAACGACTAAGTCTTTATGACTAACGGTCGGTTGTGACCGCAGGAGTCTGAGGAGACGGAGTTGTCCCGCGCGCAGCTGGACGAGATGGCAGGACCTGAGCAGCGGATGCAACGTACTACCATAACCCACAGGTTGATGATTAGATAGTTAGATTTTAGTATTTGGGAGTTTTATAGTTTCCGCATGTTGTAGAGAGAGGGAGAGAGAGAGTACTCATTTTGGTTATGTATCGGGCTTAAGCCCCTTTTGCTTGTACTATCTCTTTTTGGACATTTCTGTTTCATTATATTCTATATGATGTTGTGATGTGTGGACATGCCTTTAAATTCTGTACTTATTTTGGCATATATTACTTATGATCGTTTAGCCGGCAGAGTCGGTGCTGAGCGGGGTTAGCCAACCCGAGTGTTGGTGACACTGCAAGGCAGCGATTCTGGGCGAAGATCCACCTCAACCGTGCGATGCGGGAGAGGTTCAAGTTTTCATATACCCGAACGGGTTTTGAGAAAAGAGATCTTACAAATGGTATCAGAGAACGAACAATCATAAGAGAACAGTCCACAACATACTGGGTCACCCCGCTCGAGTATAGTTTGCAGACAAACTATGCAGCGGAAGCTATGGTGTGCCCATGTATGAAATCACATAAAACAGTTCACTAAGCACCAAGTTAGGTCAAATTTTGACTTACTTAGACAATTTAGCGACGCATCCTAGTCTAAAGAGCGACCTTGGGTCTAGATTTGGTTGAAGGTTAAGGATACCCAACGTAGCTAAGGGAAGAAGTTAGTATAAGTCTAGACGTTGAGACTTTCACGCTAAAGATTACGCTTTACTACCAAGTGGTAGGACCATCTCGAGGAGATCGGGTGTCTGTAGGCTTCTTTTAGAGTAATAGAAGACCCATAAGCATAACTCCCTTACCATAACTTGATACTTCCCATAACTTGATACTTCCCATTACAGTACGTTGAGGCAACCACCATAAAATACCAGAGGTCGAATTGGAATTTGAATTTTTTTGAAAAGGCCCCCTTTCCTAGTTAATCATATAGGAAACTCGGAAAAGGTAGCATAACTTATAATATTGGGAGCCTAAGTCTTATCATAACAATATATCTCAGGGTGGAACACCAAGTCAGAGAATATATGCCCTAAAGTTTATGTACGTATGTAAGATGAATATACCGTAGAAGTATTGAAGAGACTTAGCCCAAATCGGTAGGGGCTTATCCTTTTGTTTATTGGGCCAATAAAATACCGACTTGGATTGCCCCCTAGACTTTATTTAGAAAATGTTGTGACATTTACGTAGTAATCTCGAGGTTTGGAGTATTCAATGATACTCGGGTATTGGCGAGATCTTATTCATACACTTTTGTTTGTGGACCAACCCTCCTTAGAAGTTTGAGACACTTGGAGAATTACTTCACCTTAAATAGCAGGGATTGTTTATACCAAGTGGTGACCGCTATAGTTATGCTGGCAAGTTAAGTGAATGGTACACTTCAAGAGTGAGCGTGTACTCATTTTATTACTCCAAGGCTGAATCTAAGTCGACAAAAGTGATTAACTTGTTAATCATTTGGTTATACGTAAAGGGTTGTCGAGTGTATGGGCATAAGACTCTCGGAATCAAGAAGGTCAGGTTAAGAAGTTAGGGAATTTCTCTAACTTCCTGATCCAAAAAATGTTGTTTTGTCGTTTATAGGGACGTTTGGTCATCAAGCTCTTACCGGTCACAAGGGAAAAACGTCATAAACGGCAAATTCAGTGCAAGACCAAGTAAGATTTAGAATGATAGAAGTAAGACTAGGCTATAAGTTCTCATGACCATAAGAAATAATCAGTTTATCGTAACAAACTTACAAGTGTATTGTTGTAAATACACCTTCTTAACCTCGAGACATCGATTTGTAGAGTTATCGGAACAATTAATAAACATTGACGTCCGAACAAATGTCTCGATTTAGTCAAGTACTGAAAACAAGAAGAATGCCAAGTTTAGTAGCTTGGGATAAATGTGTCACATCGTGAAATTTTGAAGATTGGAATCAAGTTTTCGCAAGTAAAAACTTCAACTAAAGTTTCTTACACTCCAGAGCTTTCAAGGGTAATTTTCAGATAGTATTTTTTTTAATTAAAATTCAAGCTCTCTCCTTGGTGTAAATTTAGTTAAGATCTTTTTCTCTTAGAGTTGGTTTATGCATAACCAGAGAGCTTAGGAAGGTGACTCTTTGAATCTTGTAATATGATGATATAAACTATTTAGGGCTAAAGTGGAGAATCTTACCATGTTTGGATCTCGGGAAAAATGACAACGACCATCATGTACTAAAATGTTGAGGTTTTGAGAGTTAAAAACAAATGATTTGTTGTTGTTACTACCAACTCCCGCTTGAAATTATTAATATTACCTGATGATATTTATCGACGTAATTTTTGGACGACACAACTAAGAGAAGGGTCGTTATGATGAATCCTTTAATTCATAGTTTATAGCTTAAGTGAGATGAGACCACTTGACTTTGGAAGTGTAGCCCACTCGATATTGGAAATCTAAAGTGAAATTTGACGAATGATATATTGAAGATATATAACTTACATACAATCCTCCGATCTTAAGAACCAGAACTTGCAATTTCTCCAAAAATTATAATCACATTTATGAAGATTCAAGAATAAGGGAGACAGGTTTGATTTCCAGATATAAATGGTGAAACTTCTCGAAGATTAATGGGTTTTAATGAGACACCCTTCATGTTGAAATCAAATTGTGTCAAAGCATGTCATGATAAAAAGGGTTTTACCCTCGTGAGTTATGAACCAAATGGATATGGAAAGTAGATGAGAGTCATTTCACGAACATCAGTTTTAAACTACAGACGTCATGTTCCTCAAAGAAAAGCATGGAGGATACTTACATTTATTTATCGTGAGGAAGCGTTAACCTCATGTAACATTCGTAGGTCATAAGAGACTCTGGTCCAAGTGTAAACAAGGTTTATGTTATTATTTTGTAGCTGATAAACCTGACCTTGTATCCGCGGAGTCGGAAACGGTTTATCAGCAGAGACCTCATATGTTAAGGGATAAGGTCTCTTGGTGTAGGTGGTGTTGAACACCTACGTGTAAGGGAATTGTATAGTGAAGAATCAGAATAGACAACGACGGTTGGCTAAATGATCACGTCCTGGCTAATCGGTTTAGGAGTAGAGTATTATGTAAGCATGGTTTGTGAGTATAACGTTATGAAGTTAAGTTGAACTCGAAGGATTTTGGTGCCATCTAGCGCGGCTTGATAATATAAATTAGCTCTGTGGGATCTTATGTATTACAGATAGATCCTCCTTCAGGGGGTGTAGTGATTTTGATAACACCCACACCTGGTTAGCTTGTTTTGATTTTGAAGTGTCTATTTCCTATTTATTACCGGGATGGAGCAAGTAGAACCCGCATTGTGATTAGTGGCACGATGGTCTGAGCGGCGGGATAAACCTTCAATTAACCCTTGGTAGGAATATTGCCGACAATCTTAGCAAGGAATAGTAGAAGTGCAATGAGAAATCTTGGTAAAGACTGTTGCTCCAGTTTGAGTTCTCATATAGTAGAGGTCCGAGTTCTTCCGTGGAAGGAGATTCTGATGTCCGATTATAATAGTTCAATCATGGGCAAGAGGAGCACAGCTGGGTGCCCTTGGACTTCACGCAACAACGTTTCCCGGAACTCATCACCTCAGGTACAAATTAAACGCCTTTGAAATCCTTTATTCTTATAAGTACTTGCAACCCGTAGACCCCAACGAGGACGAAATACTTCTTTTGTTTATTGGGATTTGTAACATCCCCAATCCTTCTAGACCCCTAGTTGGTATTAGGGCATGTGTGATGTGCAGAGTGGCCACTAAGGCTCTTGGACCAAGTGGAGTGTGCTAAGTGCACACCAAGGGCACAAAAATCAACATAGTCCAATGTCACTCCCTTAGGCCAATTGATCCTCAATTCACCAAATTGACCTCCCCCATACCACCCTAACCACTAAGGAAGACCAAATCCATGGAAATTGCACTTGGGTGGGACCCAATTGCATGAAATTGATCAAAGTCAAATATTGGTCAACATTAACCAAACTAAGTTAATTAGGGTTCAATTGACTCCAGATGTTAAATTAACCTTACCAACACACTCTAAACACTTTAAGGAACTCATTGGACCTTAAACCTCCATCACTTGGTAAACCAATTGACCAATTTGACCAAGGTCAACTCTAGCTTAATTTAGGTCAAAATCACACCTTAGGGCTAAATTAGCCCAAATGGGGCCCCATCATGGACCAACCAATTTTGGGTAGTGACCAGGGACCCAAGACCATCAAGTGGGTCCATCCCACTCAGCGTGTTGACCAAGTCAAAGTCAAAGGCAACACTTGTGAATTAAACCCAATCTAGGTGACATGGCCACATACACTTGACCCAAGCCAAATCATTTGGCTTAACACCAATCAAAGAATCAAGCAAGCCCCTTGGCAGCTGGTTGGGCAAGCCAAACCTTGAGTTAGCCCAATTAAGGTGGAAAAGGAGGAGAGAGAAGAAGGGAACCAAAGGAGAAAAGCAAAAGCACCCTCCCCTCCTTCCACACTCAACCCCAATCAGCCTAGGGGCCATCCCTGATTGCTGTTGTTCTGGGCTTGACCCAGAGGGAAGCAGGAGGCAGCAGGGAGCAGGACAAGTGGTCGGCCAAGCCTTCCCCTTGAGCTTCAAATTCAAACCTGTCTATACAAGCCTCCTCCCTCCCAACTGACCACACCATCAGCTTCAGAAGGGAGAAAGCAGTCAGGAACGACACCTGGAGCTAAGGAAAGGGTGGAGAATGGAGGATTTGGGCATGGACGCCGGAGACAACAACTCCCATGGCAAACAGCAGCCGCCGCCGCCGCCGAGCCACCACTGAGGTTCGTTTCTCCTCCCCTCCCCTCAGCTAGATCTCCATGTGATTTAATCTAAGGATCAGGCTCAATTGAGCCGGGATCCATGCTTGATTTCTAACCGATTTCCATGGATTTGGAACCATCGGGTTCGCCGGAAACTGCCGCCTACGGCCGCCAGTCGCCGGTAAATGGTAGCCCCGACCAACGCGAAGGTGTCGGTGGTGTTGGCCGGCGGTGGTGGTGGCTGGATCGCCGGCAATCGCGGTCGCAGCATCGCCCAGCTTGACGCAATCTCAGCCGTTGGCTGTAGGAATTATATAAGGGCCCTTAATGACTGAATTAGAAACAGTGCCCAACCTGAAAGTTGTAGGCCTTGACCTTACCTTTCATTAGGGCTTGAGTTCAGGTCATTTGGTGACCAACAGCTCCCTGGGGAGCTGTTTTACTAGGACTGGTCCTACACTAGGTCAGTCCACTAAAATAATTACCTAGCCTAAACCTTTCAAGCTTTGAAGCTGAGATTTTAAACATGGGTAGGTATACCCTAGGGGCACCCTATGCCCAAAGATCAGCCCTTGATGGGCACTTTTGCCTATAGTTTTTGTGGTAGTTAAGAAATTTAAATAAAGTTGATTTTTGGAGCATATGAAGTCCAAATGATACCAAATTTTGGTGACATGCTCTTTAATACATGTGTAGTGCCTGCCTAAATTTTCACTCCATTTGGAGTTGATTTGATTTGGAAAATGGGAAACCCTAATGAGGGCCCTTAAGGGGCAAATTAGGGTTTAGGCCATTTTGAGGAGTTGAGTGAGTTGGCCTCCTCCCATCATGAAGATTATGTAGGTAATAATTTACTAATGCATGTGACACCACCTAATGGAGCATTTGGAGCCATTAGGGTGGTGTGTCCTAAAATCCTTAGGGTAAACCCTTAGGGTTGCAATTTAGGGTTTGTGTAGGACATAGAACCAAATGTCCTTGCCTTAGCTCAGAACTTTGTAGTCATGTTTTTAAGAGAATAAAATGGATAAGATAATTTTTTGGGAATATTTTGGGTCATTTATGTATTTTTCCCTTATTAGATAAAATTGCCACTATTTCCTCAAATAAATAAAATGCATGGTCAGAAGTCCTTGTATGGTTATGATATTTTATCAGTGGCTGAATTGGGATGAAAATAGGCTATGGTAATTTTAGTAGAATTTATTGAAGTGTTATTTCTTGTGGAGGAATTTTTAAGTGCTTACTAGCTTAGAGGAATTTAATTATGAAAAATGTCAAATCATTGGGAAAAATTATGAAACTTGGTTATCTGTCATATTTTGTTTATATATACCCATGATAATTAATTGGAAGCCTGTTGATTTGTATTTCATGTATATCATTTGGAAAACGTTATTTACTACACTTTGATGTTAAATCATTTTAATTAGTCAAATCATAAGGTAATGATATAAATATTTGGCAGAGGACTCTAGACCCCCATTTGGACACTTGGTAATTTTTCTAGAATTTTCAGATGTGAAATATTATTTTTCCTAATTATAGTGGCATTTTGGTAATTATACAACTATGATGATTTAGTAGGCCACATGGCATCGTAGGGTCATGAAACTCAGTAAACCACCTTGATATGGAATATTACCTTACTGATAATTTTCATGTAGCATGAAGAAGTATTTTGAGGATAGATCATGTGTAATTTGACCTAAGACCTTAACCACTTTAAATAATAATAAATACCAAATTAATATGGAAAATTATGGAAATTGGAACATACCTTATTAAAGTCAGTGGGAGCCTATTATAATTATACCAGACCTTGGTGATGAGTTTCTAGAAGGATCTCCTTTTGAGGCTTGAGGTTAGTTCAACCTAATGGTCTGCGATTAGTAAAAACAGAATTTTGAATTTTAGACAATTCAGACCCTTAAGTAGTGATTAGAAGTTATGTCCATTCAGTATTTGTGATATAGATTCAAAGAGGGTCAAACCTAGGGTTAGCAGTGAGATGGTGCTAGGGTTGGTGCATGAGGGTGGAGGTACGTCCAACCCAATTGGGTGGGACGGGTGTTGAGCTAAGTTACTCTAATTATATGAAATAATGATGGGTGAACAAAAGGTTAATCACCAACTAAAGTAATTGTCTTGAGAAATAGGATGGTGGGGTTGAGCCCCTTAAAATCCATAGTACCGTTGGGGGCCCCTTTATGGGGTATACCGCGGGAAGTCCAAGATTCACCCTAATTATAATACTAACTAAATTGTAGGCAAGAGTAGCCTAATTAGGTCAGCAAACTAGTATGGATCTCCTTCGAGGAGGAGATGGGTTGGATCAGCTTGTGTGTTAGTCCCTGAGCCGGAGGCTCGGGTGGACTTAATAACACCTGTTTTTTATGCAAATAGTGGCGAGTCCTCGGTACTAGGCTAGTCGTGTCACCGACGGTAGTACGTTGACTCAGGTGAGGGTGAGGTTTAGAGGGCCGATAAGTTTGAGTTCTGCGGTCTGGAGGACAATCCCTAATAACCCACCTCGACCTTAAAGTCTGGTGGATTCTAGCAAGAGTACGCAGGAGCTCCAATGTTGTGTTCTTAGCGTTGAGGCGTACGTGAGGTCTAGGCTTGGTAGTGAGCATACCCGTCTAGGATGTGGAGTGCCCGATCCACTGTCACCATAAGCCACGACGGTCGGTACCCGAAAGGTTGGCTTCCTTTATAACAAATTGGGAACTATAAAGGTATGTGCGCATAGAATTGTGTGGGTGAGTCACATTGCATAAACACATTAAGTCATCATAAGCATAGCATAGCATAACATACACATTAGCATACCCCCATCATATAAATTAGTATGTGCTCTTTTATATGATGGGTTACCTGGACATCTTAACTTATATGTCGTATGGGCGTTCATATAAGTTAATGTACGAATCTGTGATGGTAGATTAGTTTTACTTACTGCACCGCATTTTATTACTGGATTACTTCATGCTCTACTTTACTGTCATTTGTTTGCACTCTACTGCTAGCTAGTTTTACCTCTTTCCCTATACTTGCTAGATTAGTGTCATGTCACCTCTTTCCTTGTTTACCCCTTGTTGTCCTCCGCTTCTTCCTCTCGCTCGGTTCCTAGGAGTCGTGGAGGGAGGCGAGGACAAAACGACTTAATCTTTATGACTAACGGTCGGTTGTGACCGCAGGAGTCCGAGGAGACGGAGTTGTCCTGCGCGCAGCTGGACGAGATGGCGGGACCAGAGCAGCGGATGCAGCGTACTACCATAACCCACAGGTTGATGATTAGATAGTTAGATTTTAGTATTTGGGAGTTTTGTAGTTTCCGCATGTTGTAGAGAGAGAGAGAGTACTCATTTTGGTTATGTATCGGGCTTAAGCCCCTTTTGCTTGTACTGTCTCTTTTTGGACATTTCTGTTTCATTATATTCTATATGATGTTGTGATGTGTGGACATGCCTTTAAATTCTGTACTTATTTTGGCATATATTACTTATGATCGTTTAGCCGGCAGAGTCGGTGCTGAGCGGGGTTAGCCAACCCGAGTGTTGGTGACACCGCAATGCAGCGATTCTGGGCGAAGATCCACCTCAACCGTGCGATGCGGGAGAGGTTCGAGTTTTCATGTACCCGAACGGGTTTTGAGAAAAGAGATCTTACACATGTTATGAGCGGCGTACACATGTAATGTTATGCATCCCATACTACATAACATTATATGTAACGAAAAAAGAAAACATGCTAATGGGCTTCCATGTAATGGTGGTTATGCATCTCATACTACATAACCGTCACATGTTGCCACCTATGGTGGATCCATATACGAACACATATTATGCATCTCATACTACATAATATGCCTCGTATACTTCTTATCATGTTATGAGTGTAGTGACCATGCTTTGGTCAAGACATACTGATGACATATCGGTGTGTGTATACAATGAAATGATCTTACGAGGTTCTGCTTGGGATAGCGGTCGTTTGGCTCACACGCCAAACCACCCAACTACCTTTTTCACAGAACCTCCCTCTGATACCAACTGTCACAACCCGCATTTTTCCAACATTTAAAATGCTATCAGAGTAGAGAAAGCTACGCATTATGGTGCCACGTCACGTAGGGGACACCTACTGACGTTAAGGCAACTCATAGTCCCTCGCAGTTCAAAGAAATTATTATTATTAACTCAAGGTAATTCAAATATTATTTATGCATAAAATTAACAAAGTCGTGTCCCTCGACTAGGTGAATCAACTAGTCCACGCTTTTAAAAATATAGTTTTACGCAGCGGAAAAATACTTGATTTAGTTACTTAGTGGCCTAAGTGTACATGAAGACCAAGTAAGGTGCCCCATGCATGATCGTACGTCTAGATTTACTATATATAAAAGTAAATTTATCATGCGCAGAAAGTATTGTGATTTACATTTCAAATCATGATATGCAATGCTCCAAATGCCTTAACATATCTAAGCAAGGGGGCTATCAAGCCAAACTATAACTAACCATTCCAGAACAAGTGTCCAAAAGTAAACAACAAGTAACATCAGCAGTGTAGCAAAATTCTTACCAAACGGCACCATGGGTGTCGACACCTGACACGAACCAATGGGCCAACAAGTTCACAGGAAAACCCTACCTCAAGAGGGTCAGAAAACTGCAACCAACGCAACTCCACACTAACACCTGCTACTGTCCAGAACCTGAGACATTCAAAGAAAGAACACCTCAGAAACAAGTTACAAATGATGCAGAAAACAAGAAAGTAACAAACCTGGATCAGTGATGACAACACTAGCCGTAAAATAATCAACAGGAAAAAAGATACAGCAGAAGTAACAAATAATCAGCAGAAAAACACTCACCAAACAAGGTGTGAAAACAGGCAAGGTCAAAACTCACCATAATCAGATAATCATCAACATTCAAATTATTAATCATGTTACTCTTGTTCAAATTATAGAGACTGATCAGCTCATCAGAAAAGGAGAAGCCGTGCGGGGATAATACCATCTCCATCGTCACGACCCTCAGAGCACCGCACCGGTGGCACCGCCAACATCGTGTACGACCTCCAACAGAATTATTATTTTAAAAGAGCATCACACCGGTGGCACCGCCAACATCGTGTACGACCTCCAACAGAGTTCACATTTTTTCATGTTTCTTTCAAAGGAAAAGGGGCGAGGCCCATCAGAACATAAGGCAGCATTTCTGGTTAACAAGATGAGCAAAATTATATTAAGTAAAAAGAAGCAAAAGTGAAACAGATGATATAACTCTGCATAATACCAAATACTGGAAGCAAAGGCGAGAAAAAGGGGGTAGAAAAGAGAAAGGGCAAGATCACCACTTGCCTTGAAATCACCGGAATCGTCTTCCGAACAACTCCTCGTCGGAGATCGTTCCAAAAGGAGGCTCGACGAGGCGAGATCTACAGAAAATGGCCAAAATGAAGGTTAGGGCCGAAAACCCTAACACGAAAAGTCCAAGAAACGGGAAATACTCACCACGAACGCGAATCTCTCGTCGAGAGCTTTCCGGATCTATCCTCGGTTGAAAATTTCGCCCACCGGAGCTCCGTCGGCGGCGACTGGAAGATTCACGGAAAGTTCTCTCTCTCCGTCTCTTACTCTCTGGTTCGGTCAGAAAGAAGAAGAAGAAGAAGAAAAGAAGAGAATGACATTTATATATATATATATATATATTAATAATAATAATGATAATAATAATAATATATTTAAAAGAGCCGGAAACCGTGAACCGTTCCGCATGGTCTGACCTTAAATCATATTTATTTTAGGGTGCTAAGTTCTTCGACTTTCTGATCAATATATATAAGATCATCACGTTATTGCGATTTGGAATTGGTCATCGAAATGGGGGACTATATTGTCGAAATGAAGGGAGGGATATCGTCGAAGGGAGGCTATCGTCGAACGGAGGGAGGCTGTCGTCGGAATAGGGGGCTGAAGGAGTTGTGTCGTCGAATAGAAGGGGAGGCTCGATCGTCGAATAGAAGAGCTGTTGGGGATCGACGAAATGGAGAGGGCCATCAGATCGACGAATGCTTTGTATGGAGATCGACGGATGCTTTGTATTATTATTATTATATTATTACTAAAAACTAAACGAACGCCGAACCCAACGAAAATTTCGCCTAAGGTGAACGGCGGCGCTACGAATCAAACGGTGAAGTCGGAATCAAAATCCGACGTGCCATTCTCGAGATATAAATGGCCGAAGTTTACGGCGAACGTTAAATACATACAAATCTTCTAAAATACGTCGAGGCTCTAAAATGGCTCGGATCGCAACGAAACTTGATGGACAAGTCTAAAATTAAATAATTTAATTTCCTAACATAAAATTTTCCAATTCCTGGTCGTTTCAAAATTTGGGCGACTTGACCCAAACGGATGCGAAAACGCACAAACGGCGACGCGCCGCTAACTCGACGTTAAAAGTAATGCCCTGACGTCATAAACACGTCATCACTGAATTAAATAATTACCCGAAAATCAGGGGCGTTACACCCGTGACCAAGGGCGTGTAAATTTAAAGATCAATCCAGTGCTACTGCCATGTCCAGGTGGAAATTCTCTGACTTCCACCGAACTGCCAATCAAGCTCACGATGTATTTAATGAAGCCACCCGAGTATACGGTCGTGACCCAAATTTCACGGGCGTGTAATTTTTTATTTTCGTGGCGCCGTTACGCAAGCCCCACTCTTCCATCCCAGCTGAGCAGAACAGTAATTACATGCCCTTGGTCACGGGTGTGACCGAGGGCGTGTAACTTGAATTTTTTTCTATAAATTTCATAGGTTTTCTTGAGTCCAGGTTCAGAATTTTGGAGTAGGGAAGTGCTGCTAGTTGTTGTAGTTGCTCTTTTTAAGTGTTTTTCATGTCTTTACTCTTCATGTGCTCTCTCTCTTCTTTTCAAGTAATGTTCTTCTAGTTTTCTTTCATGCATTAATTTCTAGTAATCTTGTAATCTTTCTTTTACTAGTGTTGTAATTTTTCCATAAGCTTGTAATCACTTTTGTTTTTAATTAAAATTTCAACTTTGCTTTTCTTAATTTTCTCTCTCTACTTTAGTAATTTTTCATGTAATCTTATTTCTTGTTTTTCTTTTCCCCCTCCACCATGATTAACTAAACTCTCATTAGTGCTCGATCGAGATGATTCGAGGATGAGATAATCAAGTTATGATCTTTTAGCTCTCCTTTTCCGTTTAAATAAACACTTTTGATTTACCCTTGATTTTTAAAGTAGTGAGACTATATTATCGATATATAGTTTTCACTTAGGTTTTCATACTTTGTTAGCCGAGAGGCTCAAAGTATGAATCGATCACTCAAGGGTAAAGAGAGTTGCACGCACCCCTCGAGAGAGGATGACGTAAATCTCCCGGATTAGACTTAAATCCATTAGTGGAGTTCACAGCGTAAAGCATGTTTTAGGCATTCGATTATAGAACGAGAGTTCGATCGATTTTTCCAAAACATAGTTGGGCATTTTCCTCGAGAGAGGCATGTTCAAGCTTCGAAAACCTCCACGGTCAAGTGGTTTACTTAAAAGGAATTAGATTTATTTTTATTTACTTTTGATTATTCTCATGCCGAGTTGATTCAAGATCGAGTACTGATCTCTTTTATCATCGCCTAAACCCTTCTTTAATTTGCAAATTGTCTCTCTTTTAGTTAATTAAAACTACTCTCAAAAAATCAATTGATAAGATAATAGTTTCCTCCTCGAAGTAGAAGTAATCAACGTGCCCCGAGGAACACGGCCTTGGTATTTTGAAATATCCTATACTATAGACGATAAGATGCACATGTCTTCATCGGATATAAGTTTGGAGAATATAATCACATAACCCCTCTCTTTGCTTTTTCCAAACAATAACATCAATTTTTAAGCATCAATCATTCTCCGGCAGACATTCTAGACTTAACCTAAATGCACGTCACAAATCAAGCATCACCGATCCGGGCTAATGGTCATGGGTAGGCTTCACACAAAATACCTAAATATGATGACCACCAGATTTCTACATGCAATAAATGTCGGAGATGGACACAATCGACCCGGAGTTCCGAAGAACTAAAAGGAGTCCTACACTTCACTAATTAGTGAAAGACACAACCATATGCAAGCATAGAAAAAGGGATGAAATGGCCCTATGACCGGGAGGAATGATCGTTACCCTTGCCACTCTCTTTGGCGCGATAGATCCGAGATTTCAGTCGGATGAAAAAACCACACCGGGCTGCTCTCCGTGGATCTGAAAATGGTTTGCGATTTAGAGTTTCGGAGCTTCGTCATTGGCGAAAAGAGTCTTCTTCTTTCTCCTTGAATTTCCTCTTTCTCAAGCTTGGAGAGAGAAAAGAATTGTGAAAATGAAGGTAAACAACCTCTATTCAAAACCTAATAAGATCTGGAACAAGTCCCAGCCGTTATATCAAAAGCTCCAAGGATTTGGCTTCCAAGATCGTTGTTTCGCGAATCTGGGTTCGTCAACTACCACCGGCGGTATCACTACCTCCCGTCGTTAGCGTCTAGTAGATATATTCTTGTCGACAACCTCTCGAGGACAACCTCTCGACGACACAATGGAGCTTCCTGTCGATATAACTATCGCCAGCGGTATTACAACCACGCGGCATTTGTCGTCTCGTCGACGAGCCGTCTCGACGACACTGGTGAGCTTCAGGCTGATGACCTGAAGCTTCTAGTCGATAAACCTACCGCCCGACGTTATGTACCTGCTACAGAGTTTTGAGAGATTTCTTCCTATTGGGAAATGGCGTGTTACACAAACCCCATAAAGAAATACAATTTTCATGTATTCCTTAAGCGTCCACCCAAGATCCACCACACCCATTCTTCCACCCAATGCCCATTAGGCTTTAAATTCCCTTTAGGCCACCTGCCTAAATAAGGTTTGGAAACCCTAGGATAAAAACATGTGGTTTATACCTCTCTCTCTCCAAGCCTCCCATAACCCAACTAAAGCCCATAAACCCCTGCCCTTAACTTCAGGAGGTACAACCACCCCTCTAGATAACTGTCAGCTACCCCTAACCCCATCAGGGTTAAGCAAACCCTAACCCATCATGGGTTACTTGCTCAGGAAGAAAAAAGAGATGGGAGGGTCTTCCATCGGCTCTATATAAGGAGACCACTGCCTCGCTTGAAGGCACTGACTTTAGGCCAACCTTAGCCACCCTCTGTCTGCATCCAGCTCGCCCGAAAATCCCCTACCCGAGCGCCACCACCCACTCCCTCCATCTTCTCCATAGCCTCCCAACCAGAGAGCTCCAGAGGAACCCACTGTCAGGTGGTTTCTTCCCTCCTACCCTCTTTCCTGGGCTTTTTAACATCTTGTATGACACTTCAGTCGCTGGAGCGCCGTCGACGCCACCCGAGCTTCATTTTGAGCTCGCGTGGAGGCCGAGCATGGTGTGCTCCCCAAGTCTCCCTTGGGCTTCTGGGGACGTACCCGTTGACAGAGAGGGCTCGGCGGCCCTCTCCGAGAGAGAACACGTCGGCGTCACCACCGGAGAGCAGAGCTCCGAAGATGCCTGTCATTGCAGCGCTCTGTAAAAAACCCTCTTGGTGGCTAGCGGTGGCGACAGGCCGACAAACCACCGCAAGGAGGAGCATCGTTCCCTCGTCCCCTGGTGAATCGGTCGGGGGCAGAGGTGAGGCCGACCGACAATCGTATGGCGGCGGCAGAGGCCCGAAAGCCACTTCCCCACCACAGTGCTACAGATGTCGTCCGATCTCAAGGATAAGATCGGATGGACCATGCTTTCTTAATCACGCTGAATAATCATTAGGCCACCATAGAGGATCGGCGCTAGATCCGCTGTGTGGCCACAACGCGAGATCTATGGCTCGATCTCAGCCATTGATCTGCGCCAACATCTGCGCGGACCCTAAAATACACAGGCAGAGGAGTTTTTGAGTTTCTACGGCTAACATGTGACTCAAATGGAAAAACTCTAAACATAAAAGTTGTTCCTAATGGCAAGGTCTACTCTCAACAAAAATTTCATAATTTGTTAAGTAGTACAATTATTTTAATAAATTAAAATAAGGGAGATTTTCCTGTTTTTGATTAAACAGAGGATCTTATATTAGTGGGAAAATTCTGAGAAAAATCACGCAAACATGCAGAGCCTCTTTATACATCTAGTAAATATTTGGGAAGTTTTAGATTTGTATTGCTATTTTTGAGCAATTTAAAACTGTCTGGTTGAATCTTTTTAAATTAATAAAGACCTCCTGTTTGATGTTTTAAATCTGATAAAATTAGACCAGACCTTTGGTGATGGTATTCAACCACAATAAATAAATTTGGTAATTTATTGAGTAATTTAACTATTTTTAAAGAATTAAATTGTGACCTTTCTTCTGTTGTTAAATTAACAGAGAGCTCCTCTTGAGTTGACGAATGACGTTGCTCGATCGGTTCCAATCACCTGGATCACTAATTTTTCGTAATTGACGGGCGTGCTCCCGGGCAGTCCGGGCGGCACGGGCAAAGTGCTTGGTGACGGTGGCGGACGGACAGGCTGAATTTTGTCCCATTCCAAAATATAAGTTAATTATATGGCTGACTTCAAAAAAACACAAAAAAAATTACAATCCATGTGTTCCATTACCAAGTATACACAATTTAAAAAATGATTTTTTTTTAGCAATTTAAATGATAAATTATTCAATAATTTACAATGGATTCAGCCTATTCAAAGAAAAAGATAGATTAAGAACCTAGAGGGCCAAAACGTATAAAACAGCGGGTGGAGAAGCAGCTTTGGGACCGGAGGGGGGGAGACGGGGATCGAAACGGAGATTTCGGGGAGCTTTTTCTCTGTCCGGCGGGTGCAAACGGAGCAAACGCCGCTGACGCCCATTTGTTTACCCGCTGTCCGGCGGCGTTTGCTCCAAACACTCGACGAAAACGCCGAAACAAATGAAGCCTAAGCAAAAAATCTTATCATAAACAAAAAGTATTTTCTTACGACATCCGGTGTTCTATATGTATCCTAGCATAAGCAAAAAATCTTCAAAGAGAATAACTTCTATTCTGCTTAGACGTACAAATAAATTTATTTGATGGTTTAAAAATAAGCAAAAATGAAAAATTAGTTCCTAAACTTTTATAGTTGTTTGAAATTGGTCCCTCGACTTTTTTTTGTTTGATACTAGTCCCTAAAATTTTCATTTTGTTTGAAATTGGTCCCTATTAACTACTCTGTTAAGTTTTTGGATGGAAAATTATGATGTTGGAAATAATTTATGTGAAATAAATTGATATGGCAATGACTAGGAGAGAGAAAATTAAAGTTCAAGAAAAGAGTAATAAAATGCTGAAAAATATCATCCAATTAATGAACAATTTCCGTGGCAAATTTCCAAAATCCAAAATATTTAGAACAAATATTTTACAAATCCAAATATCCCAAATCCAAATATTGAACATACCAAATTTTTAGAACAAATATCATAAATCCTAAATATTTAGTACAGTTCTTTTTAAATTAAGTTGCAAAATTTTCAAAGAGCTCCTGATTTATCAACACGCTCTAGCATACCTATCATATTGAAAAAAAAGTTTTATTAGAATTAAAGTTGCATAGTAAATGAAAAAAAATATAAAAAATATGAAATGCTTACGTGCAACTTTTTTTATTATGCCCAACGATACCACACTTAGAGCATATAATTGTGCCATATTTGAGAGGAGAAGATGGATGATGGGGGAATAGGAGCAGTGATACCTAGCAGCAAGAGGAGGAATGCCGAACCGAACCAGAAGAAATATCGCCGGCGATAGGATGCCGATAGAAGCCACGAACCCTAGCACATGGGAAATGTGAACATCGCCGGCATTGGATGCCAATGGAAATCACGAAGTAGGTCGCGAACTCAATGTCCGTGGGAAAGATATAGCAGGCAGCAAGGGTTTTAGAAGGGTTTATTTGGGAACCGGGAGGGTAGCTGAAGGCAAAATAGGAATTAATAAATAATAAATGGCAGCTATCCTAATAAAAATTTGTCTCAAGGGGAGCTGAAGGCAAAAATGGAATTAATGAATGACAGTTGTCCTAATAAATTTGTCCCTAGTGCTGGAGTTAATTCCTAGTCAGCATCCATGTCATCTTTCCATCCAAATATTAACGGTTTAACTAATGAGAACCTATTTCAAACTTGTAATGAAGTTTAGGGACTAATATCAAACAAAAAAAAATTTAGGGACCAATTTCAAACCACCATGAAAGTTTAGGGACTGATATCCCATTTTTGCCTTTAATTAACTTTCTAAATATCATTATAATTTAAATAATGGAACATGATGTAATGAGTCGTTGGTGTTCATGGGTACAATCCGGATAAGATATGATGAGCAGTAATTATTGTTGCGGGTCACTCAGTTTTTCCCTGGTCCGGAGAATCGAATTGTCTTAGCTCGAGAGTGAGTCGAGTGCGTAAACAGTCAAAAGTGAACCGCCATCGATGACAACTAGACGTTTCAGCATGGAAAACCCAGAAATGGTAAAAAACCACGTGGTCGTATCTGTGCCGGTCGAAATTCACGTGTTCCTTTGAGATTACAAGAGTTGGAGATTCCAGGAGGGTGACAAACCACCTCTTCGTTTACAAGCCTTAATGACAGAGAAAAGAGGAAAAAATGGCAGTCCACAGTGCATCCGCGACAGCATTCTTTAATGCTTTCTCCAGTGCTTGCGAGAGCGTCCGCAGGAGCCTTGAACGTGAGCAGTCTTGGGAGCGAGCGGAGCGAATTCAAAGCGAAGGAGTGAGCAGAATGTTAAGTCCTCGCTGGGAAATCTCAGAGCCCTCTCTTATCTCTTTGGTTGTTTTTTTTTCTTTCAAATAAAGGTTTGACGGCCTTTTTATTGCTTTCCTGGAGGTGCGCACTGGTTATTGCGCATGGTTGGATCTTGAGTTGATGAAAGACATTGCTCGGTTCCAGTGACCTGGATTACCAATTTTTCGTAAATGACCGAAGTGCCCTCGGGCAGCCTGGCCAAGATGCCCGACGACGGTCGCTGTGGGAGGCGGCCGGGCACAGCTGGAGCGCAGGGATAGGCCGCATCCGCTTGGCCTCGCACACGCGCGGTGGTCCACGCTCAGCAGGCCACACGTGTAAGACCCCCTCCCCCAAACAGTTGCTCGGGTCGGAGAAGGGCCTTACTGCCCAGACGGGCACCCTACGCTCGCCAAGCGGGTAACGTGCCCATTTTCCAAGCGTAGAATGATCGTATTGCCAGGCTATGAACAATCATTATTAGATCGGCAATGAGAAGGCAATTCAGAAACCATGCATATATATATATATAAATATATATATATATATATATATATATATATATATATATATACTCGCATCTTCGAACTGGCTACGCCCGTTCTCGATCGATGCGTCGCTACGGGCTTCGCCCGTAACCAAGCGGGCTTTGCCCGCTTGACATTCAAGGAGGGCTTCGCCCGCCCCCACCCCCTCGGCGGGCTTCGAGCCCGCCCCCACCCCCTCGGCGAACCCGCTGGGGGTTGTTCGGTCGCGAGCAATGCACACCAATATTTTATTTATTTATTCCTATTTTCCGCCCCCACCCCCTCGGCGAACCCGCTAGGGGGTTGTCCGGTCGCGAGCAATGCACACCAAATTTTTTTATTATTATTTATAATTAAGTAAATAAATTTTGTAATAAAATTAAATTTTTGAAACCTTTAAAGTTTTAGGATTTTCTAAATTTAATTATTTTGCTCATTCTCGATGCGTGCTTCGCCCGCTTGGCATTCAAGTGGGCTTCGCCCGCCCCCGGCGGGCTTCGACCGCCCCGACAATTATTTATAATTAAGGGCCAGTGGATATACACGCAGCGTGGAGGAGATTTGATACGCGCTGTTTTTATTTAGTGATATATATATAGTGATATATATACGGCTCCCTCTCTTTATATAGTGATCTCTCTTTTATATCTATATATAATAAAGTTCTTTCAAGTTTGGTAGAAGAACACGGGCTCCGATCGACGAACACGAGCTCCGATCGACAAAAGGGCGGGAGATCGACGAACTGTCGCATGGCGGCCTCCGATCGACGAACGGGCGAGAGATCGACGAACTGCGTTCGACGAATGAGTGGGATATCGACGAACTGTCTCCTGGTGGCCTCCGATCGACAAACGGTCGAAAGATCGACGAACTGCGTTCGACGAATGGGCATTTTATTTAAAAGAAAAATGTTATATAGTGATAAAATCATAATGGTAAAATAGTAATATCAGATATATGCATATATATATATTATGAATTGCAAATACAAAATCATAATGGCTTTTTCGTTGTCGTCGTTGCCCTTCGTTAACCTAGCGAGGAGATCACTGCATCGTCGTCGTCGCCCCCTTCCCGGAAGAGAAATACCAAGCCCGTCGGAAGATTTAACCTAGCGCGGATATAGGGAGAAACAGCGTTGCGTGTATAAACATATATTTGTTTTAAAATTTAAAAGTATTTAAAATTTTAGTTATTAGATTTTTGGCAAAATAGGGAAATCAGTCCCTCAACTTTACTTACTTTATAAAATCAATCCCAATAATTATTTTTAACTGATTTTGGTCCCTCAACTTTTATCTTTCACTGATTTTGGTCCTTCTTAAAACGTCAGTTAATATATTAACGGAAAGGTAGTTCTCTCTCTCTCTCTCTCATACTCTCTCTCTCTCATACTCTCTCTCTCTCCCGCCCACTCACCGACCACCGTCTCTCCCTCTCCCGTCATGCTCTCTCTCTCTCTCTACCTGCTCTCCCTCTTCCTCTCCCTCACTCCCCCTACCCCTCTTTCTCTCTACAACAAATTCTCTATAGTCTGCTCCCTCTCTCCCTCTCTCCATCTCTCCCTCTCTCTGTCTTTAGTCTCATATAGTCAGCTCGTCTATAAAATGGAGTGTAGAAAACCAACAACTGGTGATTGTGTTCTCTATCGTCTTGAAACTGTGAAAGACTGAAATCATTCTAGTTTCCTATATCCTGGATAATGGCCCAGACAACTGAAAATATGTTCCCACCAATACTAGTATATATTTTCCTACATATTTCCCCCCATGCCTCTGCTCCTAGCCTAGCTAATTCCCTCTTCTAAAATTAATGCATTCATTTTACTTGGATTTTTACGGGATTGTCGAGACGCAGCAAGAGCTGCAGACTGATATGGACAAACTACCCATGTTCATCTTCCCTTGTTCAACTTCCCCTATTCCCCTGTTCACACACAACCAACTTGCAGATGGGCGCTCCTTTTGGATTTGCTGTAGAGAGAGAGGGGGTAGGGAGAGTGAGGGGGAGGAAGAGGGAGAGCAGGTAGAGAGAGGGAGAGAGAGCAAGACGGTGTCAGCAGAGGGAGAGAGAGACGGTGAGTGGGAGGGAGAGACAGAGTAAGAGAGAGAGAGAGAGGGAGAGAGAGACGGTGAGTGGGAGGGAGAGACAGAGTAAGAGAGAGAGAGAGAGAGAGAGAGAGAGAGAGAGAGAAGAGAGAGAGAACCACCTTTCCGTTAATTTATTAACAGACGTTTTAAGAAGGACCAAAATCAGTTAAAGATAAAAGTTGAGGGACCAAAATCAGCTAAAAATAATTATTGGGACTGATTTCATGAAGTAAGTAAAGTTGAGGGACTGATTTCCCTATTTTGCCTAGATTTTTTTAATAAAAATTTAATTACTTTAGTTTTATTTAAAAAGTATTAAGAAAACGAAATAAAAAATTTAAAAATTAAAAAAAAATGTGAACACCCCCGCGTCCGCTTCCGCCTGCCATCTGACGTTCCCTACGCCGCCGCCAGCCTGCCCGGACCCCACCGGCGGGTTCGCCGGCCGCCGGCGAACCCGCCGGGAGTTGTCCGGCGGCGAGCGGGCAGGGCCATCGCCGACCTGCTTCTGCCCAAATTTGTGCAAAAAACATAATTCTCCGACTCCTGGAAATCCCGAGCCTGCTTCCGCCGGGACGGGAGCGACATCGCGTCGATACAGTGTCGAGGCGGGGGTGGTATTGCGCGGGCCACAGGAGCCGCCAATGCACTGTCTCTGACCGAGTGACCGAGAGCAGGCGAGTTTTGGCGGAGGTAACGTCGCTACTGGGGTACTGTCGAAGCGGAGAGCATCGAGCATGGGCGGTAGCCCGTGCGAAGATACTCGTATATATATATATATCTTTAATAATACCTTATATATAATATAATAATTCGGATATAATATATTATATATTATATCTTGTTTTCTTTAATACCGCCGCCCCGCCATTACCCTTCTCCGCCGCAGCCACCGAACCCACCGCAGCCTGACCGGTGCGCACCGCCGAGTTCGCCGGACCCCGGCGAACCTGCCGGGGTTGGTCCGGCGGCGGTGGCAGGGCCACCGCCGCCGGTGGCCCTGCAGGAGCGCCGCAGGACCAACCCCGACAGGTTCGCCGGGGTCCGGCGAACTCGGCGGTGGGCACCGGTCAGGCGGCGGTGGCTCCGGTGGCGGCGGCGGACGGAAACGGGAGGGGCTGACACGGTGAATAGTCGGCGTTCGGGCTTGGATCGGGATTTTGGAGGGGGAGATTTCTTTATTTGGATATTCACAGACCTGGTATATTAGATCTGGCGGTGGAGATTCAGTGTGTGGTCCTATTTTGACCTCAAAATATAAATATATATATATATACATATACATATATAAACAAGACACTCTACCGCTACAGCCTAGATGAGAGAGAAGAGAGGGAGGGAGAGAGAGAGAGAGAGAAAGAACAGAGAGAAGATAGGGCGGCAGAGAGGTCTTTAATTTTAGAAAGAGATGGAGAGAGAAAAAGAGAGAGAGAGGAGAGGGAGAGAAATTAAATATTTAACATCAACACGTACATTTTTTTACAAAATAAAATGGTATTCTTGATTAATTTTGTTAGTCATATTGAGTACTCATATGTATATGTTGCGGGCGCAGCCCGCCACGACGCATCGAGTACGGGCGAAGCCCACCTAAAAACATCTGAAAACCTCCCGAGAGCATTGAGCCAGGAGCAGGCGTAGCCCGCCGTCGCCAGCTGAGTACTGTGTAAGACGGGCACCCACCTGTACTGCCCCGCGCTTACGCACCCCGAGAGCATTGCCCTACACGAGGCTCCGCCCCTACTGCCCCGTGCGACAGTACGCGCCCCGGCAGGCTTCGCCCGCCCCTAACACGGGCTCCACCCCTACGGCCAAGCGCGATAGTACCCGGCTGGAGACAGCAGGCTTCGCTCGCCCCAGTTGGACTTCGAGTATAGACTCGAGCTAAATTAGAAATTTATAGCGTGAATTCAATTTTTTGGGTTTTGAGGAAAAATTTTATTTTATTTGAAAAAGTGATCAACATGAAAGTTGTAGATCTCATCGAGATCTACAACTTTCATGTTGATCACCTTTTGATTTGAAGCCGTTTAGGGGCCTGAAAAAAGTCACGTCGAGTTTTTTCGGGCCCCAAATTAGGGGCCTACACGGCTTGAAATCAAAAAGTGATCAACATGAAAGTTGCATACCTCGATGAGATCTACAACTTTCATGTTGATCCCCTTTTCAAATAAGATACATTTAGGGCTTACAAATCAAGAAAATGGAGAATATAAAATATTGGTCTGTGAATAACTGCAAGCGTAAAACTAATATGTTTGAAATTTTGTCCCACATCGTGAGAATAGAAATTTTTGTGGTGTTTAAGTAACAGGATATGGAAACTTATTTGACATTTGAAATGGGGCGGGCAATGTAGAGTGGGCTGGCCTGTATGAAGGTCGGGATGGCGATATATGCAGACCTGGCGCGCATATTTTATATGCAGATCGGGTTTCATCTAGCAGATTTTTACAAAATCGGACGGGTAAAATGGTAATTTCCCATTGTAGGGTAGGAGCCCTACGAAAAATATAGGTTTAGAACACCATACTACTTTAGGGTTAGGAGACCTACGAAAATTTGTAGAGAGTGTGTGTGTTTACCCAGAAATCGACGATCACCTCGAGCTGGCTTTTTGCAGGTGACCGAAGCAATCTGCACACTCTCGCAGTCCTCGGACGACCTCTCTTGGCAATCCAGGTATTTCTTCCGGGTACCCGAGCCCAGGCGGTCTCCCATCGCCCTGGTGGTTTTTCCTTCGCGCCTCATAGAGGCCGGGCTTAGAGGTCGCATCCCGCGCGATCCCTCCCCCGGGAGGCCGCCCTCCTGGGGCGACCTCGGCCTGAGGAGGTCGCCCTCCTGGGGCGACCTCGGCCTGAGGAGGTTGCCCCCCTAGGCGACCTCGCCAGGTCGCCTCTCCTGGGGCGACCTCGGCCTGAGGAGGTGGCCCCCCTAGAAGACCTCGCCAGGTCGCCCCTCCTGGGGCGACCTCGGCCTGAGGAGGTCGCCCCCTAGGCAACCTCGCCAGGTCGTCCCCCCTGGGGCGACCTCGTCCTGAGGAGGTCGCCCCCTGGGCGACCTCGCCAGGTCGCCCTCCTAGGGAGAACTTGGCCTGTGGAGGTCGCCCCCCTGGGCGACCTCGCCAGGTCACCCCTCCTGGGCAACCTCGTCCTGAGGAGGTCGCCCCCCTGGGCGACCTCGCCAGGTCGCCCCTTCTGGGCAACCTCGGCCTGAGGAGGTCGCCCCTCCTGGGGCGACCTCAACCTGAGGAGGTCGCCCCTCCTGTGGCGACCTCAACCTGTGGAGGTCGCCCCCCTGGGCGACCTCGCCAGGTCGCCCCTCTTGGGGCGACATCGCCCCGGGAGGTCTCGGTCCCGGGGCAGTCCCTTTTAGGTGTTCTCTTTCTTCAGGTATTTTCTACCTCAGCAGGTCCAGGCGATCTCAGGTATTTTCTACATCAGCGGGTCTAGGCGATCTCAGGTATTTTCTACCTCAGCAGATCTGGGCAGCCCGTTGCTTTTAGATCTGCCCGTTTGGGAAGGTCCCCACGCCTATAAATAGAGGGGTAGGAGTACCAGTTGAGGGGACTTTTTTGGGGGAGAGTTTCGAACCCCTAACCTTGGACATGAGCGGTCTCATTTCTGAGACCGTCATTACCTCTTTTCAGCAGCTTCTGCTTTCTCATTTCTGAGACCTTTGCTACCTCTTTTTAGCATCTTTTGCTATCTCATTTCTGAGACCTCTGTTACCTCTTTTCAGCATCTTCTGCTATCTCATTTCTGAGACCGTCATTACCTCTTTTCAGCAGCTTCTGCTATCTCATTTCTGAGACCGTCATTACCTCTTTTCAGCAGCTTCTACTATCTCCATTCTGAGACCTCTGATATCTCTTTTTAGCACCCTCTGCCATCTCCTTCAGGAGACCTTCCTCATCTCTTTTTCTCCTCCCTCTTTCCTTCACTCGTAGCTCGAAGTAACCAGCCATATAACAGTTTTCTTCCTCCTTCTCCTTTCAGCTTGAGCAAGTGTGGACCTGGTACCATTTTTGGTTCGAATAGTGTGCAAGTTAAAAGCTTTAAATCCAACGGTGGTTGAATTACTGAGACAGATCTAACCGCCTATATTATTTGTTGGAATTTCAAACTCATGTTATTAGCGGGTCATAGTATTTCTTTATATATGGTAGAGATATATAATGCCCCACTCGGCTCAAAAAACACTACAAAATGCTCGCTCCTTCTATGCTCTATAGGCTCACATCTATAAAGTCAGGAGATGAGACTGGGGCATCCACTCGAGCGGGCTCTATTGCGGGCACTCTCTCACGCTGTAGCTGGGCTCACGCTGCTCCATCTCCAAAAAAGGGTATACGACGACACGTTAGCCATAAGACTAGTGGATTCACACCTCCTCCCCAAGATCTCTAAGGCTTTGGGACAAGTGTGAGCTTCTACAAAATATAAATACCGAAGCATTAGAAGCTATCAGTATTATATGGATGAAGATGAAGTAATCGAATATTGCAGCAAATAACTGAAATGAAATAAATCTATAAATTGTTATTTAAATAAGCTCTACTAGTTAGCGCGCAATCACACATGTGTTCATAACCTGCAACAACACCATATGTCGACATTGTTTGACCCTTTCTCTTCCAGCAGGGTAGCGAACCCTGCGGGCCTCACTGATGTAGCAGATCAGTGATAGTGGGTGGCCCTTCCACTTCTGGGTATGGTCGTACCGCACTACCCAATCCCTCCTAATGTACAACCTGTTGTACTCCTGGATGTGAACGAAATCTGGCGATAACAAAATTCGGCTAACCAGCGGAGGGACCCGCGGGGCATAAAACATGGCCAGGCTCCCGAGGTACACTTATCCCTAGTGCCTAGAGTCGTCAACCTTTTCGTACCGGTACGAAGAGTCTACGGGCACGACCGACCCAACATTTTTTTACCTGAAAGCAATTTACAAGCATTTCAATAAAATAAATAGCTGGCACCTTCCAGAACTACGATGATTTGCCCTTCTTGACATGAATTAATTCGGGTAGGCGATCGTCTTCACGTAACTTGATCGTATCAATCAACAAGGAGCGCGATGACTGAGTGAGCCCATTATTTAGGTTTCACCTTGGAGGAATGCTTCATCTCCAAGTTAACCCTAACTAATGCCTAAACAAGTTAAATCGCTATCAGAGCGAGACCCAAAATGAAGGTGCAAAAAAGAAAACATTAATAATTGCACTAAATAAGATGCGATAAAGGAAATACTGTAAGTACAATGTAGAAATAAAATGCAGGAATAAAAAGTAGTAATAAGAGCGGAATTGAAGAGAACAAGTAAGTAACAGGTAATAAGTAAAGTTCTCATGTCCGAATTTTCATATCCATTCAAAGAAGGCATCTATGTCTCAAGGAGACTTCTCCGTTCCGAGGTGGCATCTCCATTCTAAGGAGGCATCTCCGTTCCCAGGAGACATCTATGTTCCCAGGAGGCATCACCGTTCCAAGGAGGCATCTTCGTTCCAAGGAGGCATCTCCATTCATAGGAGGCGGGTTTTACAATTTTGCGGTGCGTTCTTCGTATTTTATCGTATTAGCGTCCGCCGGTTTAATTGAGCCTGATAAGTACTTTAATTGCACCTGGTAGGGTGACTTATAGGATTTGTGTTGATCTGTTGGAGCCTTATTATAGTCCTGAGCATCTTTATTATAATCACCTGATTTAATTGTCGAGACTCCAAATCTTTGCAAGAGGTTAAATATAAAGACCTTAGACATCAATCAATCTCATCAGAGTGGTTCAAGCTCATATTTTATGACCATCAATAAATTCCAAAAAGAGTTGGAAAGTTATGAAATATGAACCCGAGGTTGAATTTGCCTGAATTTAATCCCCATAATTTCCTCAATTCATTTTGAGCTTGATTCGACCTCCGATAAATTATTTGCCTCGAATAAACCCTTATATTAAAATTCCAAAAATACTTTCAATAATCCAAAAATTCCCAAATTTTAACTAAAGGTTCATATTGGCCCGGCTGAGATTGAGCTGGACCGCGCAAAAGCAGATCCTCCAAAGCGGATCAAGCGTGAATCTGTTATGGTGTAGCTAATCATTACTTCGGGAATATAAATAAGATCATGGCCGTCTGATCCCGATCACGGGATTGGACGACACTTGTAGCTCACTAGAGCCTGTGGGCTTACAGGGCCTCCCCGATGTCGTCTGGCTGGCGGTTCGCCACGCCACCACCCTTATTGGAAAAACCCCTTTGATTTAACTTAACAAAATACCTACAAAGTGATTTTATCTCTTAGGATGAATTACCCTATGTATAGTAAGGGTAATCTGGTCATTAGATGTGTTAGAATGTAACACTCAACATAGGGTGTCAAGGCCAGATCAAGAGAAGCATAATTTGGACAAAGTTAATATTTGCGTCAAATAGAATTCGACGCAACTTTGAATTATTGTCGACGCTACTCTGACTAGAAGTCCAAGTGGTTCACCCTTCTATCGAAGTAACTCAAGTCGACATTGCGTCGAATAGATATCGACGTAGAGTCCATGGACTTGTCGAAGTATCTTGAGAAGTCGACGCAGCTTCTACTTCAACTCAGAGCAGAAGGAAGTATATGTCAAAGCCATTCAAAGTCGACGCAACGTCGACTTCATCTCGACGCAGATAATGAAGTTCAGAGTCAAGCCATCAATTCGACGGTTACGTCGATTGGGTATCGACGCAACGTTGACTAGCTGAGTTCAATCAGAGCAAGGATGAATTCAAAGCTGCTCCTACAAGAACTAGAAGGTGCGTCGATAAAAGAGGAAGAGAACTCGACGTTACGTCGAATACAGTCTGATAAGGGAAACCTTTTCAGCTGTCATTTTGGACCCTCTCTCAAGGCCCGCCTCACTCAAGACCGTTCTCCAACGGCTCATTAATTGCCTCAAATAGAAAGAAGAACTAAAAGAGGACAAAAAGTTTTCTTGGAAACATGCTTAATGTTGGTGAACGGGTCGAGAATTAAATAAGGAAAGAAATAGATGGTCTACAGTAGAGTACCTTCTCAGGTCTCACTAGAAAGGGAAACAAACTCAAATCTGCTGGTGGACAATAAAGGGCAAGAGAAGAAAGAGAAGGGTAGAGCATTCATCACAAACGACATACTGTTCCATTGGGTCTCCTTCTTCTTCCTTTCTCTCACAGGAACCCTAAAGAAGAAAATACAGAGAAGAAATAACTGCTACTTTCCTTCTCTCTAAGAACAGAACAGAACAACGTTGTTCATCAACACAATCATATAGCAGCCAAAGTTCAATCAGAAAGAAGTTAGAAGGATCTGACAAACATAGCTTCTGCAAAATTATCACCATCATAAGCAGAAGTTCATCAAGAGCAGATCCAGTGAAAAGATACAAGAAGTTGTTCTTCATACAGCCATCATAAGAATTATGAAAACAGAATTCCTACACCCTTCCTCTTCTTCTTTCTCTTTCTAATTCCCTTCTGTAAAAGAGTTTTATTAATCCCTCTTCAAAGGATTCAGTGGTTCAAGATCTCCTTATCAAAAGATCTGGTGATTCAAGATCTCCTTATCAAAAGATCTGGTGGTTCATTATCTCCTTATCAAAAGATCAGTGGTTCTAAGAGTCTCCTTACCAAAAGACTCAGGCACAGTGGTGCATCCCTACCAGGTGGTAGAAGAGGGGAGTACCCACATTTTGGGGAACCTCAATAAAAAAATCTTGGTGTCTTCTGGATTGCTTTTCTGTGCTGTCCCAAGTTCTTTTTATTCTACACTTTATTTCCTGCATCATTATTATTTTGTCTGTGATCTTGGTGTGCATAAATCCTTAGTTTATTTTTATTGTTTTCCCAGTTAGAATAGAAATAAGTTTTAAATCTCTATTCACCCCCCCCCCCCCCCTCTAGAGGATTCTCAGAGGCACACTGTGCACTTTTAATTGGTATTGGAAGGGGGTTGATCAATAAAAGGTTAACACCTTGATCAAAAAGACCTCCTACTCTTATTTCTTAATTACAAATATTTTCTAAGAAAATGAGTACTAAGGATTATGCTTCTACAAGACCCCTAGTGTGTAACTTGAATAAGTTCACACTCTGGAAGACCAAAATAAGACTTTACATGAATTCCATTGATGAAGACATCTATAATGTTCTTCTCACAGGTCCTCCATCTTCAGTCAGACAAAAGGCAGGAGAATCCTCAACAACAGAGGCTGTCCCAAGAAAGGAATGGACAGAGGATGAGAAGAAGGTCAAGGCATGTGATGCCAAGGCCATAAATATTCTGGTGTCAACAATGTCAGATGACATTTTCCAGAAAGTTGCTGAATGTCAATCAACAAAAGAAATCTGAGACTCACTCACCACAATGGTGGAAGGAAGTGCTGATGAAAGAAAGGACAAAATGTCCCTTCTCATATCCCAGTATGAGAACTTTCAAAAGAAAGCTGAAGAATCTGTGGCTGATATGTATGAAAGATTCAGCATCATCATTAGTGAGCTCAGAGGATTAGACAAGGAAATATCCTTGACTGAAATTAATGATAAAATCCTCATGTGCTTCCCTAGCTCATGGGATTCCAGAATCTGGGCAATCAGAGAGTCCAGGTGCCACATAGAGATCTCAACTGAAGCTTTTCTAGGAAAGCTTAAGTCATATGAGATGTTGCTGAAGAATAGGGCTGAATCAGAAGAAAGGGAAATGACTCCAGCTCCTACCCAAAGGAGCCTTGCTCTGAAAGCTACTGAAGGAGATCCCTCTACTTCTGAAGATGAGAAGTTCAATCTCCTAGCAAGGAGATTCAAGAAATGGGTCAAAACTGAAGACTCGAGGGGAAGAGAAAGGGACTAATCAAGGCCCATGTATGATAAAACTCCAAAGTAGGAGATTATTTGCTATACCTGCAGCAAACCAGGGCACATTGCTCCTGAGTGCCCACAAGAGCAAAGGGAAAGAAGCAACAACAAAAAGGAGGAGAAGAAGAAGAAGTCCTTCAGAGGAAAGGACAAGAAGAAAGCCAAAGGTTTCATTGCTGAAACATGGAGTGATTCTGAAGCAGAATTAAGCTCCTCATCATCTGAAAGTGATGATGAAGCAGCAGCAGAAGCAACCTGCATGATGGCACTAGGGATGTCATTAGATGATGAAGATGATCAGGTATCTATTTTTGATGAATTTGATTACAGCTCTGATGATTTTAAATCTTGTTTTAAAGAATTTTGCATTGATCATCTTAGGGTAGAAAAAGAGTTAAACACAGCTAGAACTGAATTAGAGAATCTTAAGAAAGATGAAATACTCCTAATAAATCAAAATCTAACAAATGAAATTAATAATAAAGAGTTAGAATTGATCAAGCTTAGAGAGGAACACACAAATCTAAAAGAAGAGCTAGCAAAGACAAAGGCCTTTGAGGACTCACTTAATGGGAGGAGTCAGAAGCTCAAAGACATCACAGAACATCTCTCCATGAGATTTAATCACCTAGGATTAGGAGCAGAGCCCTCCACAAGTACAGATGCACCTAGGAAACCTGCCTGGAAAAATCCAATGTCATTTGTTAGACCTAGTGAGTATCAACCAAGTGAGAAGAGTGCATCATCCAAGGGTAGAGATAACAATCATTCAGATAGGATAGACAAACCTAAAAAGGTAAACTTGAATAAAAAGGAAAAACCCATAGCCGAGAATCATGTAGAGAAGTCAAATAACAACAATCAAAAGGCTAAATCAAAACCTAGGATAATCAAACATTATGCTGATCTCCTTTACTTAGATACATTTTATGCTCACTTCAAGCATCAAGATAGTAGATTTGGGAAATCCATTCCCTATCATCCCAAAGGGTATCATGAAAGACCCTTCTATTCTTTCATAGAACCCTACAATGGTAAAAGCAAAGGGCTCAAGGTAACCTGGGTCCCTTCTAATGTTTGAGTTACCTGTGTAGGGTTAGGTAGGGTCCCACTCGGGAGAAAATGAAGTGGGAAGAAAGATGTGGATTTTGATTGAGGAACAAGATTTTTTCAAGGGAGTAATTTTTGCCTTGAATCTTTCCCAATGGATTATTAAAATTATATTATGACCTATTTTCAATAAATATTATTGCTGAGAAAAACAGCAAGAATTTTATAAAGAAAAGGATCTGTTCATTAAGAGGTGCGTCGAATAGAAGTCGACGTACCATCGACTTCTATTCGACGCCAGCGTCAAGAAGCACTCAAAGTAGATAATTTGAATAGATCTCGACACAACGACGAGTCCCTATCAACGCATGCATCGTTTTGTTGGTTTCTGGCTAAAATTGAAGTTGCGTCGATTGAAAATCGACGTAAGGTTGACAAGACCGCGTCGACTTAAGGTCTGCTGAACAATCTCAAAGTTACGTCGAGTACTAGTCGACACAACATTGATATAACAACGCGCGCAGAATTGCTTTTAGAAGCAATCCCGACACAGCTTTGCACGCCAAATAATAAGTTTTATCGACGGTGCGTCGACCTAAACCCTAAGTTACGGCGATTCATCTGCTTTTAAGCAATTACTGCGTCGAAACATTTACGCTTTAGAATTTTCATCTCCTTTCTCTCTTGCTCTCCTGTTCTCCAGCTCTCGCGTGTCTCTCTCTCTCTCTCTCGCTTCTTTCTATCTTTGCAGGTACCTAGAATCAAATGGCTCCACCTAAAGTGAACTCAGGATTTGATGTGGACGTTGATTCATTCAGTGCAGCGACAGAAAGCTTCAAAGCCATTCTTGGCTTGTTTCTGGAGGCCGGCCTAACCAAGCTTATCTCAACAAGATGCAAGATCCTGGATATCGAGCTAACAGAGTTCAAAGATAATGCTCAGATAGGAGAGGATGGATCTCTTAAAGGAAAAATTTCTAATACAAATGTTCTGATAACAGAGGACATATTGAACCAAACTTATGATCTTCTTCTTGGAAATGAGTCAGAATAATTATCAGGGGATGAGACCAAGAGGGCCCTGGAGATTATGCAGTTCAAGAAGGACAAGCCCATCAATCTGAAGAAGATTAACCTTGGGGAAGAATACAGATTCCTTGCAGATATTATAGGAAAAGTGATGCTCTGTAAGATATCAACACTTGATGCTGTTCCAAAGCAACAGCTTCAGATAATTGGAGCTCTAGTTCTGAAGAAAAGGATCAATTAGGGGAAATGCCTCCTAAGGATGATTGGGCACAAGTATGCCCATAAGGAAAATGCTTTCATGAGAATCATGAGTCAGATACTGCTTCACCACTATCCCAGTGTGTGTAAGTCCAAAGGAGTGTCTATTCCTCCTGGAAAGAGAATAAACATTGGAATATTCTCTAAATGGACCAGGCAAATCTTAAAGCCTGGTCAAGCCCCAGCTTCACCTCCTCCATCTCCTCCTCCTCAAGAGCCTGAAAGGCAACTACTAGACCCTCCAAGGGGTAATATCCCTCCTCCTCTACCTCCACCTCCTCTGGACACTGTTCCAGATCTCCATCATGAGGATATTCCATCTCAACAACAACAACACCAATCCCCATCAAACCCAGAGCCATCTTCCCAAATGCCTCATCAGCTACCATGCCCGCAGACCGTTCATACCGGTACAGGAGGGTTGACGACTCATGGCGACAGATAGATGTGCACCGCGGGTTATCACCACTCCGAACCCGCAATTTTGCCTCCGTTGGTCGGCCTAAATCTCGAAATCGCGGGATGTCGCTCACATCCAGTTAGTACACCAAGTTGTACAGGAGGGCCCGAGTGATACGGTACGACTACATTCAGAAGTGGCAGGACTGGCCACTGTCACCAACGGCCATATCGGTGAGGCCCGCGGGGGTCGCAACCCCGCTTGAAGCAAAGCGGTCCAAGCTGTGTCGACACAGGGTTTTGTGTGTGCAGGTTTGAATACCTGAGTGCGAGTGTGCGCAAGATAGTATTGCTTTCATTATGTACTGCACGTCTATGTCACCTCGTGGATATTATGGTTGGGAGGCCCTATAGATATATATAAGTATATGTGCATGCCTGCTGCTAACCATTTACCTTGTTTCGGCTATTTATTCATGTACTTTAGCCCGCCCCCAGGATATGGATCCGGGGAGGGAATGTGTTTTCTACTTAGCTCTGTGACTAACGGTTATTCTTATAACCAATCACAGGAGATGGGACAGCGCGAAGCCCCCGCGCCGCAGGATGAGTTACCGGCCTTAGAGATGGCCCGATTAGATACTCCAGCCTCGCCCCCGGTCTTCCGCGACGTGAGTACTAGAGTATAGGACTAGCTTAAGATCATTTTTTATAGTCATGTGTAGCCCCCGGGGCAGATGTACTAAATAATAGGCTTCGACCCTTTCCACTTTATGTAAATATAAGCTGTGTGCTTAGTTTTCCCGTTCTATTGCTTCCGCTATGTGATTCTGATGTGTTGTTATGATTCTTGTGCCTGACAAGGCGACCACTCAGTGTTTGAGAGGGTAGTGAAAGAAATCGTTGTCTACCTAAATCACCTAGAGGGGGGGTGAATAGGTGATCTCTACTGCGATTGCGGAATAAAAATTTTGCACATACACAACAAAATTATCACAGCACAGAGACACAAGATTTATAGAGGTTCCCCAAGGTGGGTACTCCTCTCTCCCGCCCCGCCTATCTAGCACTTCGGGCTAGCGTCGGCAACTTCACCAAAACTCGGATTTATCAACAAATCCTACACTCAGAGACAACGGCTCCTACAACTTGGAGAACACCCTCTCCTACAAACTCAGAGTAAACAACTCCTACAACTCGGAGTAAACAACTCCTACAACTCGGAGTAAACAACTCCTACAAAATAACTCGGAGTAAAAACTCCTACAGAAATTAAATAAAGTTTGAAATAAAACTTCTCTTGAATCTCAATAGAGATTAACTTCAGATCTGGAAGGACTGAATCTTCTTCTTCCTTTAGAGTGGAAGCTTGGATCTTCAAGGATTAGGAAGAATGAAGAATCGGCAAACCTGATCTGAGTAGGCCCTTTGATTAAATCGAAAAGATCTTCAATATTGAGAGCAGCACTTGATCAAAGGCCTTCTTATCTGAGAAATCTCTAGCAGCACTGAAGAACGAAACTTGAGCGGCGCAGAAGATAGTTCTCAGAAAACTTGTTCAGCGCGAGGAAGAAGAAACGGTTGGCTTCCTTTTTCACAATCGGGAGAAAAAAATCTTCTTCTTGCCCTAAAATAAGAGATTATTTATAGGAAGACCTCCAACGGCTCGAGCGACAAACAAGGAGGGATCGCCACGTGTACTGTATACGGCGGCCAACCCTAATTTTCGAAAACAAAACTGAAATTTGAAATCCGTCTGTCCGTCATTCGTCGAGACTTCATGTGAACACTCGACGAATTGACTTGGCCATTGAAAATACATATCAAAGCTTGCAAACTGTCTTCTATTTTCATTCGTCGGAATTCGTCGGGAGTTCTCGAGAACATTCGACGAATTGACTTAGCCGCACCATTTCCTTCACAAGTCTTCCTTTATGACTTATGTCTGCGTTCGTCGATATTCGTCGGGAGTTCACGAGAACATTCGACGAACAGACTTAGCCGCAGAAATTTCTTCTTTAAACTGGAAATTTGGCTTCTGTCTGGATTCGTCGAGATTCGTTGGGACTTCACGAGACATCTTCACGAATTGACTCAGCAAAAATTTCTTTTCTTCTGAAAACCTGCTCCATTCCTCAAACTTGAAAACCTTCAGTTATGAGTATATGAAGTTGTTGGAAATTGTAATCACAATTACCTTGATTTGTGAGAAGTCACCCTTAAACTAAGATTGAATTGCATTTGTATTTGATATGCTTTTCTAGTATTGTCTTGCAGATTATCATTGCTAAGTGTAACTCAATGTCAGGTCACAATGGGTCTGCAAACACAGTTTCATACAATGTAATTCTTCATTATATGAAACATGGTGATGACTCATGTGTGATCTCTCTATTGGGGTACACTTCATTTTCAAGACTATTGAAGACTTTGGAGTGCGGTTGCAGCAAGTGTTCAAGAAAAGAAAAGAAAATTGTTGAAAACAATTTTCCTAAGGACATGTCTCGAGAGATCAAGTATGTCTCGAGAGTTCTGACATGTCTCGAGAGGCAAGTTCCTTGGATCTCGAGATATGGGTTCTTGATGTCTCGAGAGATCAAGCATGTCTCGAAAGACCTTATGTCCGAAATCCTTGTAATGTCTCGAGAGATCATCAAGTTCTCGAGACATCTCCTTCCTGCTCTCTTTGCTTCATATTTCGGGAGATCCCTCATGTCTCGAGAGAACCCTTTTATCTCGAGAATTCTGTTCGAAATTTTATCTAATTTGTTTTCTCTGTTCTTGTCGTTTCGTAAACGCTCTCTCTCTCTCTCGATCCTAACGGCTATATGGAATGCATTTAAGGTCGATTTAATCCTTAATTGCTTCCCTCTATATATAGGATCGCTCTTGAGTTTTAAACAATAAGTTTTAAAATCGTTCTCAAACCCTAATTTTCTCTCCCGATCAAAAAGGACGAGAAAAGCGCCGCCTCGTCGTCGTCTACGATTGGAGATCGATCTACTTATTGGAGTTGCCGATTTCTATCAAGAAGGATTCGATTGATCCGTGTTCTGATTCTACAATCTCTATTGGATCGTTTCGGATTGCCAAAGACAGATTTGAAGGATCGTTGTTCTTCCTCATCGTTCTCAAAAGCTATTCAAGAAAAAGGAAGAAAACGCCTCTGTTATTCAGATCTGGTATCTCTTTGTTCAAAACCTTTATCATCTATTGTAGGAGTTGTTATCTCCGAGTTGTAGGAGAGGTTGTTCTCCGAGTTGTAGGAGAAGTTTTCTCCGAGTTGTAAGAGAGGTTCTCTCTGAGTTTGTAGGAGTTTGACTCCGAGACTGTAGGATCGTTCTTGATCCGAGATTTAGTGAGTAGTCAAGTCTAGCTGTGGTGCTAGATTGGCGAGGCCGACAGTGGAGTACCCAAGGACGGGGAACCACTATAAATTCCTGGTGTTATCTGTGGCTGTGATTTATTTTGTGTGCTGTGCTTTACGTTTAATTTTTAATTCCGCAAAAGACGTAGAGATCACCTATTCACCCCCCTCTAGGTGATTTAGGTAGGCAGCTAGATACTTCAATTGGTATCAGAGGGAGGTTGTTCGTTGCTAGGTTAACACCTTGAACAGGATCCATCCTTCTAGTTGCTAGCTAGCCATGGATAGAGTCAAGGAATCCTCTCTGAAATTGCCCATCTGCACTAAGGCCAACTTTCCTATGTGGAAGGAAAGAGTCCGTTTTTATATGGAAGCTGCAGATCCCAGAATCTTCCAAGTCGTGGAAGAAGGTCCCCATGTGCCAATGACCGCTTCGTCAACAAATCCTACTGTTCAGATACCTAAGAAAATGATGGATTTGACTAAGGATGAGATAGCTCTTGTTGCTCTTGACAAGAAGGCTAAAAACATAATTGCAAGTGCAGTGGACGATTCCATGTTGCAAAACTTAATCCACTGCAAATCAGCCAAAGAGATGTGGACATCCTTAATTGTTCTAATGGAAGGTACTGACGAGGTAAGAGAAGATAGAAGGTCTCTACTTAATCAAGAGTACGAGGCGTTTAAGCAGAATAAGAAGGAGTGCATTGCTGATGCGTACGAGCGATTCTTCAAAATAGTCAATGGTCTGAGGAACTACGACAGGGAGTTCACAAACGGTGAACTAAATGACAAATTCTTGCGTTCCCTAACGAAAGACTGGGATAGCAAAATTGTTGCCATAAGAGAGTTTGGAAAACTGCCAAGTCTAGAACCTCAGAATCTGTTCGGAAAGCTGCTGTCTCATGAATTACAAATGAACATCCGAAAGTCTGAAGAGGATGTAAATCGAGCTTCAAGCAAAGAAAGAACCTTAGCTTTGAAGGCAGAGAATTCAAAGAAGAGCAAAGCAGTGATACCGATCAGAGAAAAGGAATCTGATATTGAAGAAGAATCGGAAGCCAGCTCCTCCTGTTCCGAACTGTCTGATGGGGAGTTCTCTTTAATTTCCCGTCAGTTTAAGAAACTGCTGAACAAGCGGAGGCACATGAACAACAAGCCGTCTTCCTCGGATCATAAATATTCTCATCGTGATGGCGAATATCACAGGAAGGGCTCAAGCAATAATGACAGGTATAAATCCAAACAGAACAAACACATTTCTTCTGACATTATTTGCTACTGTTGTAATAAGCCAGGGCACATGATTGCTGAGTGTCCCTATAAGAAGAAAGAAGGTGGAAGGAAAGAAGACAAGAAATCCATCCACGGAAAGAAGAAATCAGATAGAAGCTTCGCCGCTAAGAAAGCCAAAACTCTGAGCGACAGTGACTCCGATGAGTCGAGTGATGAAGAAGAAGCTTACTTCGGTCTGATGGCTATGTCTGATGATGAAGAAGCACCCCCGTACACCGGAAAGGTAAATGATCACACTATCCTATCTGATTCTGATTATGCTTCGGCTGAACAAAAGGATAACCTCTCAGATGATGAATCTGAGCTCATGTCTCAATATACCAAAATGCTCCAAAGCTTTGACAAGTGCCGAAAGGTTGTCAAAACTCAGGGTAAGGAGATCATGGCTCTCAAGGAGGTGGAATCTAACTTGAGAAAAGAAGTTGAAGAACTTTCTTCTCTCAAAGAGGAAGTCCAAGCCTTGAAAGACAAGATCAAAAGCTCGGAAGAGACTCTTGCCCTGAGAGATCATTCGATAAATGTCTTGGAGGAACAGCTTGCGGCTGAGAAGAAGTTGGTTGAAGCATTCTCTCAACCTAAAACTGTTCTGCCAATTATTGGTACTTTTACCACTAAGGCAAAAGGAAGCGGTATAGGGCATGAAGCTAGTACTAGCAATTCTTCAAAAAATACAATTGCTAAGAAGAATGGTCTGGTTGCTAAGAAAGCTACTACCAAAGAAAAAGGGAAAGCTCATCAAGAGCCTGTAGCATTCAAGAGAATCATATTCCCTACGAATGCTTATGATTTGGAGAGTTCCTATGGTCATTTCACACGACCAATTCCTTTTTCACCTGTGAATGATCATAAGGAATGGGCTCCTCCCCGAAACTTTGGTGATAGTGCTTTTCAAGCACCCTATCAAGAGATTAATCGGAAAGGGTACGGTCCATTTGTTCATGGTCCGAGTGCTAAGAAAGCACCAAAAGTGAATGTTGTTGCACCAAAGACGAAGAAGACAATACCACCTTGTGTGTGTTGCCCCCATGAGGCATCCTCATCTAAAAGGGCTGCTCCTGCAAGAGCTAACGTTCAAAAAGTTAAACAGGAGAGTGTAAAGAGAAGGTACAACAGATTCGACTGTTGGTGCTGCGGCAAAATTGGTCACTTTGCCGTTGATTGTTGGTTTAATACAACGTATACTAGGAGACCACAAGTGAACGTTGCAAGGCAGACCACTCGCAATGTTAACATTTATCGTGGTGCTCAACTGACACGGGACCAAGGACCCAAATCTGTTTGGGCTCCTAAGGCGAAATGATTTGTTTTTGCAGGTATGTCCAAAGGCCAATAAAAATCCTATCTGGTACTTGGACAGTGGATGCTCTCGGCATATGACCGGGACAAGAAGCCTTTTGCAAAACTACATTCCAGTTGCGAACGGTCTAAAAGTTATTTTTGGCGGCTCAGACAGAGGAATAACTAAAGGCTATGGTATGATTTCTAATGGAAATGTATCGTTTTCCGATGTAGTTTATGTGGAAGGATTACAACATAATCTGATAAGCATAAGTCAACTTTGTGATAAAGGATACATTGTTGATTTTCATAAAGATAAGTGTTTGATAAAGTCGGCTGAAAATCATGAAACGATTTTATCAGGCATTCGCTGTAGAAACATATTTTGTTTAAATTTTCTTTGTATATCATCTTCTACACCAGTATGTCTTTTGGCAAAAGATAGTGCATCTCTTGTTGACCAATGGCACAAGAGATTAGCACATATAAATCTCAAAACTATTAACAAATTGTTTTCTCAAAACTTAGTGCGAGATGCACCAGATGTTAAGTGCATTAAAGATAGACCTTGTCATGCATGTGTAAAAGGCAAGCAAACAAGAGCTACCTTTAAGAGCATTATTGGCAAAAATTCAACCAGGTGTTTATACCTACTCCATATGGATTTGTTTGGTCCTTTGCAAATTAGAAGTTTAGGAGGAAAATCTTACACATTGGTTATTGTAGATGATTACTCTCGTTTTGCCTGGGTATTCTTTCTGAAAGATAAGTCAGATACCTTTGACACTTTCACTAGTTTTGTCAGGCAAGTCCAGAATGAATTTAACTGTTCGGTGGTCAAAATCAGAAGTGACCATGGTACAGAATTTGAATCTGGAGCCATGACAGAATTCTGTGAAAGCCTCGGTATCTTTCATGAGTTTTCCTCTCCTCGAACTCCACAACAAAATGGAGTAGCTGAGAGAAAGAATAGAACACTTATTGAGGCTTGCAGAACCATGTTGAGTGACTCTTCACTACCTGAATATTTCTGGGTTGAAGCTGTCAATATTGCATGCCATGTGCAAAACAGAGCACTCATAAACAAAAACCATGAAAAGACTCCTTATGAACTTCTAAAAGGCAAGAAACCGACCATTTCTTATTTTCGAATCTTTGGTAGTAAATGCTTTGTGCTAAACAATGGAAAGCATTACAAAACTAAGTTTAGTGAAAAGATCTTTGAAGGTATTTTTGTAGGTTATAGTAGTCATAGTAGGGCATATAGAGTTTTTAATAAGAAAACCCTGGTGGTAGAAGAATCTATTAATGTTGTATTTGATGAGACGAGCATGCTACAAGGCAGCTCTTCTAGCATTTCTTCTGTAGACACAGGTTCAAAGCTGCAGGACTTAAGCTTGGATCAGCCAGTTGTAGAAAATTCTCAACACTTCATCAAAATACCCCCAATAACTACCTATGAAGAAGATCATCCTGATGAAGAGCCAATCCAAGTGGAGGAAGATACTCCAACGGTAGAAGAAATTCCTATTGGTTCAAATCATGCAAGGAACCTCGGACTACGACAAATGAGGGATCATCCAGTTGATCAGATCATAGGAGATCCTCATGAAGGAATAAGAACAAGACGAGGTACCATTAACGAGAATATGCATTTGAGTTTTCTTTCGCAGGTCGAACCGAAGAAATTCCAAGAGGCAAATGAAGATCCATCTTGGATAATCGCTATGGAAGAAGAATTAAATCAGTTCAAACGCTGCAAGGTATGGACACTTGTTCCAAAACCCAAAGACAAAAATGTCATTGGAACAAAGTGGGTGTATAAAAACAAGCTGGATGAAGAAGGAACAATCATAAAGAACAAAGCCAGACTTGTAGCTAAAGGATACAGACAAGAGGAAGGCATCGACTTCGATCAGACGTACGCTCCAGTAGCAAGGCTCGAAGCGATCAGACTCTTCCTTGCTTATGCTGCTTTCAAGGGTTTCACCGTATATCAAATGGATGTCAAATCCGCTTTCCTAAACGGAGACATTAAAGAGGAAGTATACGTTGAACAACCCCCAGGTTTTGTTAATCCTGAACATCCCAATCACGTTTATTTATTACAGAAAGCTTTATATGATTTGAAACAAGCTCCTCGAGCTTGGTATGAGACGATGTCTAACTTCCTTCTTGAGAACAAGTTCACAAGAGGAAAGATAGATAAAACATTATTTCTTAGGGAAGTAAAAGGCAAGATTTTGCTAGTGCAAATATATGTCGATGACATCATATTTGGCTCTACGGATGATAACCTCTGCAAAAAGTTTTCTAAACTTATGCAAGGAAAATTTGAAATGAGCAGTATGGGTGAGCTGAAATATTTCTTAGGACTTCAAGTGAAACAGTCTGAAGATGGAATCTTCATTTCTCAGACGAAGTTCACTAAGGAGTTGATTAAGAAATTTGGAATGGAGAATGCAACCTCTATGAGGACTCCAATGAGCTCAGCTACGTCTCTGGACAAGGATGAGAAAGGGAAACCTTTTGATGAAACCAAGTACAGAAGCATAATTGGCTCCTTGCTCTACCTTACTGCCAGTAGACCTGATATAATGTTCTCTACATGTGTATATGCTAGATATCAGGTGAACTCTAAGGAATCCCACTATACTGCTGCAAAGCGAATCTTGAGATACCTTAAAGGCACACCAAATCTTGGCTTATGGTACCCAAGAAGTAATAATAGCGAACTAATTGGTTTTTCAGATGCAGACTTTGCAGGTAGCAAAGACGACAGGAAAAGCACTTCTGGGACGTGTCAATTCCTCGGAAGGAGACTTATTTCCTGGAGTAGCAAGAAGCAGAATTGTGTTGCAATTTCAACCGCCGAATCAGAATACATTTCTGCTGGCAGTTGTTGCGCACAACTTCTCTGGATAAGAAATCAACTTCAAGACTACAACATGAAGATCAAAGACATTCCCATGTTTTGCGACTCTTCCAGTGCAATTGCTATCGCAAATAATCCAGTCTCTCACAGTCGGACAAAGCACATCGAGCTACGATATCACTTTATCCGGGAGCATGTGGAGATGGGTGATATAAATCTAAGTTATGTCCCCACGGATAAGCAAGTTGCTGACATATTCACGAAGCCACTGGATGAGACTAAGTTCTCCTTCTTCAAGACGGAACTTGGAATGCTCAACATGGAGTAATGATCAAGTCAAGCAAAACCATGAAGACATGAAGATTACAAAAAATTCAGAACTTTTCCTGAAAACATCAGGCATGTCTCGAGAACTACATGTTGTCTCGGGAACTATCTGTGTTCTCGACAACTCAAGTCACTTTAAAGTCTCGAAATCCAAAGAATTCCTGGGATTTCTCGAGACAAGCTAGTTCTCTCGAGACAAGTTCAAGATCTCGAGATACAGCAATGTCTCGAGATATGGGTCATCTTCCGAGACTTCAATGAAGGAAATAACCTGTTGAACTTCCTGAGTTCTCGAGACATACCCGATGTCTCGAGACATAGTTTTCCTTAAGAATTCCAAACGTCAGGTACGCGCCATTTCCACTCTTAATTTTCTTCAAAATGTCATTTTAACGTCAAATCAAAATCATATATATATATAAGAAATCGAAAACTTGATGTTCACGAAATCAATTTCCGAGTTCTCCCCGACCTTTCGACTTTCTCTCGAGTGGCGACGGTTAGCGACAGGTCACAGTGCTTTCGTGGCTCTCGTTTCTTCATCCTCTCCGTTTGATAGTTCTCCATCTCTTGCGTCAATGGCGCCCTCTTCTCATCCAAAGATCGGCGTTGGCAGTGAAGTCATTCGCTCAGGAATCGCCGGTTTATCCGAGGATTTCAAAAATCTCTTCTGTATGCTTGATGCTGCTGGTCTTTCATTCGTTCTGGAACATCCTTGCCGCGTGCTGTTTAATGAGGTGGAAGAATTCTTTATCAACGTGAAACCTATTAAGGAAGGAAGAATGTTGATCTCTTTTGTCAAGGGTATCAAAATCAAAGTCTCTCCAAAGACTCTCACTAAGTATTTGCAGATGTCTGAAATAGAAGCTGAAGAAGATCTAGATGACAATGACTGGTTGAGAACAGCAAGATACTGTGGTCTGGACTCAGATTTTTCTGCGGTGAAGAGGCACAAGATGAATGATGCAGGGAAGCTGCTGGTGGACATAATTTTAAAAGTTCTATTCTGCAAGACAGGCACACAAGGACATGTGTCTGAAGAGACTTTTCTGTTGATGGCTGGAATCGTGTCAGGGAAAAAGAGAGATTGGGCCTCAATCTTATTCTCCAATATCAAAGCCTGTATTAATTCTCCAAAATTTGCCCGGATCATCTCTTTGTTCCTGAATCAGTTCAATCCTGCTATTTTTGACATGTCTAAAGGTACAGTTATCCACCATCTCAAGAAGATCGATGTCATCTCCATGCAGAGATGGGACATTCGGATCAAGAAGCCAGGAATGGCTAGTGCTCCTTCTGAGGGGGAGACTCATCAGTCTGCAGCTGCAAGTGAAGCAGAAATTCCTCCTCCTCGGATTCGTTCTAAAGCTTCAAGTCGTGCCAAGCTGCCAATCCGTTCTAAAGCAAAAGGTCAGTCCTCATCAGCTCCAACAGAACTCGTTCCATCAGTGACACAGTCAGATCCGTCAGATACTATCCCATCACCCTCACCTGTTCACACTCCAGATTCAGTTCCACCACCACCTCCTTCTCCATCAGTTGTTGCAGCAGAAACTTCGTTAGCAAATGAGATAGTTTCAGCTGTTCTGAAGAATATTCAACAAGAATTATCTGAAGGGCACAGTCCCAGTGGCCAACAGGCAGGGTCTGGTGCTGATTATGTTTTTGAAGATGATGATGTTATGTCAGTTCATGAATTGTCACCTCCCCTAGTACATGTTGAGGGGAGTCAGAGTTTGACACAACCAAGAATGCTCCAGATGAGCTAGGTTGTGCAGAAGGTAATAAGGTTTCTTCTCTTGAGATTGAAGAAATCCCTGATGATGCTCCTGGTGCTGTCCCTGCTGCTACTCTTCCATCCTTTCATCCTTCCCCTCCAATACATGATGCAGATTCTCTTTTGGGCAAGATTGAAGCTATGTTCAAGAAGCAAAGTGAACAGTTTGAGAACTCCTTGACAACTGTTCACAGGAAGATTGCCTCAGTTGAAAGTGATCTTGGCAGGGAGTTAGCCAAAATCAAATCAAATTATGAAAATCTCTCTGATTTGATGAGTCTAGGGAGCAAGCAAATTGAACATGCAACTGAAGGTGTAGGCACGGTGTTGAAACAGACTGTAATAGTTACCCAACTTCAACAATCGATGAGTAATGATGCAGAAGCTAACACCTTCAGAGTTGTTGATGAGGTGGGCCATTTCAAAGATGATATTCTCCAAACCCTATCTGTAGAAGTCAGAAAGGGGGAGGAAAATATAGTAGCTCAAATGACAGACTTGATTGAAAGCTCTGTATCTGCTCTTCAAAGCTCATGGAATTCTCAGTTTGAGCAGTTCTCTTCCAGGATGCTGAAGCAAGTTGCTGATATTAATGCTTATTCCTTCAAAACAGCAACGTGGCTTCATAATCAGATTTTTCCTGAGTTGGCAATTGATCCAGATGTTCCTGTTCCTCAGTTTTCTCCAAGGCCAGAAGAACTACTTGGGAAGGCTCCTATTGTTGAAGAACAATCAGATAGGGCTGGGACCAAAAGAAAAAGAATGTTTGGTGAAGGTCCTTCTGCTAGTCGATCTGTTCCAAGTTCTAGCTCTACAGGTCAGTGCAAAGCTAAGGTTGAGAAGAGTTTTCCAGAAATCTGGAGTCCAGTCTCAAAAGACATTATTCTTGAAACCTATAAGTTAGTTCATGAAGGTAAAATGAATAGATCTGAATGCTACAGCTCTCAAGAATGGGAAAAACATGAGACAGCTCAAAGGAAGAGAAGGATTCACTTCAGGGCTTTTGGATATAATAATGCTGATGCTCCGGATCCACCTCCGTTTTACCATCCCAAGCCTCATGCTTATTTCTCCAGACAAGAAGAAAAGATGAAAAGAAGATCTTGAAGGATAGTGCTGATAATGTCAAGACATATTCTGTTTTGGTTCTGATTTTGTTGAACATCAAGTCTTCTTAACAATTCAATTTAGACATATATATATATATATAATTGTTGATTTGATGTTCTCTACTTATTCATTTTCATATATTTGTGTAGTGTAGCATATTTGTTCTATATTGTTGTAATTCAACTTAGTATATAGGGTTCTGACTTCTACAAATAGGGGGAGATTGTTGGAAATTGTAATCACAATTACCTTGATTTGTGAGAAGTCACCCTTAAACTAAGATTGAATTGCATTTGTATTTGATATGCTTTTCTAGTATTGTCTTGCAGATTATCATTGCTAAGTGTAACTCAATGTCAGGTCACAATGGGTCTGCAAACACAGTTTCATACAATGTAATTCTTCATTATATGAAACATGGTGATGACTCATGTGTGATCTCTCTATTGGGGTACACTTCATTTTCAAGACTATTGAAGACTTTGGAGTGCGGTTGCAGCAAGTGTTCAAGAAAAGAAAAGAAAATTGTTGAAAACAATTTTCCTAAGGACATGTCTCGAGAGATCAAGTATGTCTCGAGAGTTCTGACATGTCTCGAGAGGCAAGTTCTTTGGATCTCGAGATATGGGTTCTTGATGTCTCGAGAGATCAAGCATGTCTCGAAAGACCTTATGTCTGAAATCCTTGTAATGTCTCGAGAGATCATCAAGTTCTCGAGACATCTCCTTCCTGCTCTCTTTGCTTCATATTTCGGGAGATCCCTCATGTCTCGAGAGAACCCTTTTATCTCGAGAATTCTGTTCGAAATTTTATCTAATTTGTTTTCTCTGTTCTTGTCGTTTCGTAAACGCTCTCTCTCTCTCGATCCTAACGGCTATATGGAATGCATTTAAGGTCGATTTAATCCTTAATTGCTTCCCTCTATATATAGGATCGCTCTTGAGTTTTAAACAATAAGTTTTAAAATCGTTCTCAAACCCTAATTTTCTCTCCCGATCAAAAAGAACGAGAAAAGCGCCGCCTCGTTGTCGTCTACGATTGGAGATCGATCTACTTATTGGAGTTGCCGATTTCTATCAAGAAGGATTCGATTGATCCGTGTTCTGATTCTACAATCTCTATTGGATCGTTTCGGATTGCCAAAGACAGATTTGAAGGATCGTTGTTCTTCCTCATCGTTCTCAAAAGCTATTCAAGAAAAAGGAAGAAAACGCCTCTGTTATTCAGATCTGGTATCTCTTTGTTCAAAACCTTTATCATCTATTGTAGGAGTTGTTATCTCCGAGTTGTATGAGAGGTTGTTCTCCGAGTTGTAGGAGAAGTTTTCTCCGAGTTGTAAGAGAGGTTCTCTCTGAGTTTGTAGGAGTTTGACTCCGAGACTGTAGGATCGTTCTTGATCCGAGATTTAGTGAGTAGTCAAGTCTAGCTGTGGTGCTAGATTGGCGAGGCCGGCAGTGGAGTACCCAAGGACGGGGAACCACTATAAATTCCTGGTGTTATCTGTGGCTGTGATTAATTTTGTGTGCTGTGCTTTACGTTTAATTTTTAATTCCGCAAAAGACGTAGAGATCACCTATTCACCCCCCTCTAGGTGATTTAGGTAGGCAGCTAGATACTTCAGAAGTACACCCCAATAGAGAGATTACACATGGACCAACACTTTGTTCTACACAATGAGGGATTACATTGTCTAGAACTGTGTTTGGTGATCCATTGCAACCTGACTTTGGTGTGCACTTAGCAATTTAGAACCTGCAAACACATAACTAGAGAACAACATCAAATACAACTCAATTCAACTTAGTTCAAAGGAACACTTCTTCAAATCAAGGTAATTGTGGCTACAATACCCAACAATCTCCCCCTATTTGAAGAAGTCAGAACCTATGTACTGAGTTGAATTGCACTTAAATAAATATATATCAAATAGATAAGGAGAGTTAAAAACTTAGCTTTTTCAACTTTCTCTCCCTTTCAACTTTCTCTTTCAACTTTGCCAATTCTAACTTTGCCAATTCCTCCCAACTTCAAATTCTCTTGCAACTTCAACTTCTCTCCCCCTTTCTGACTACTTCAGATAGGGAAGAAAAAGCATGAGAGCTCAAAGCTCCCCCTCAGCAACTGCATAGGAGTACACATTTGGGAGTATATGTAGAATCAACTCCCCCTCAATCTTTTCTCCCCCTTAGTCTTATCTCCCCCTTAGAATTTCAGTGTCTGGACTGATTTCCTAAGCTTTTCAGCAACCTTACTATATTTCTTCTATGTTCTGGTCATGTACCATGAACATCCACTTGTCCAAATGCCTGATTAGAGTTTTGGTTGGCCTTTGGACATACCTGCAAACACAGATTAATTTCCCTTAGGAACCCAAAAGGATTTGGGTCCTAGGTTTCTGGTTAGATCAACACCACTCGGAGTGTTAACATTGCAAGGGGTCATTCTTACATTGTTAACCCGTGGAGTCTTGATGTTCCTGGGGTTAAGCCAGCAATCTATGGCGAAGTGACCAATCTTGCCACAACACCAACAATCAAATTGATTGTATCTTCTCTTGTTTTCCTGTTTTAACTTTTGAATGTGGAGTTTAACAGGAGCAATATTCTTAGAAGTAGAAGCCTCGTGGTTGCAACACACACATGACTCCTTCTTCTCTTCATGAGATTTAGCAACAATTGATTTAATCTTTGGTGCTTTCTTAACAACTGATCCATGTACAAATGAACCATAATCCTTGGGGATTACTTTTTCATAAGGTGCCTTGAAAGCAGTTGTTTCGAAGCATCGGGGACGGGTTTGATTTTGGTCAACCTTGCCCTTACCTTTAACAGCTCTTTTCTTAGCAGCCTTACTACTTTCAGCCTTATGACCAAGGCCACTAACCTTCGCAGGAGCAGAAAATCTTTCAATGATTGGAAGAATAGTTTTTGGTTTGGAGAAGCTTTCAACTATCTTCCTTTCCACCACTAACTTTTCTTCTAATTCATTTATAAACTTCTCCTTAAGATTTAATAATTCAGTAGAGCTTTGAAGTTCATCTTTCAAGATTTGGACTTCATCTTTGAGAGGAGTTAATTTTTCAATTTCCTCCCTCAAATCTGATTCCATCATCTTGAGAGATTTAATCTCTTTTGCTTGAGATTTGACTACCTTGCGGCATTTGTCAAATCCTTCCAAAACGGCTTTGTACTGAGTCATTAAATCTGAATCTACCTCTGAAGAATAGCCTTCATTTGCATTGGAGTCAGTTTCAGATGCAGAAAGAGGAGTGTGCGAGTTTACCTTCCCTTTGTATGAGGAGACACTTCCTTCCTCATCTGAATGTGCCATAAGCCCAAAATAGGCTTCTTCATCTGAGCTTGACTTCACTGAGTCACTGTCACTAAGAGTCTTGGGCTTCTTTGCTAAGAAGCTCTTTTCTTCTTTCCTTTTCCCCTTGAAGGATTTCTTCTCTTCCTTCTTTTTGTAAGGACATTTCGTACTTATAAGCCCTGGCTTATTACAACAATAACAGACAATATCAGTCGAAACATGTTTATTCGGTTTGGTTTTATACCTGTCGTTGCTGTGTTCTTTCTTGTGATGTTCATCATCACGCCTTGATCTTCTTTGGCTCCTTTTTCTGAGCAATTTCTTGAATTTTTTGGAGAGTGAAGAGAACTCTCCATCGGACATGTCTGAGCTTGATGAGCAATCCACAGACTCATCGTCTTCATCTGACGGCTGTGTCCTTTCAAATGATCTAGCTTTACCTCTTATTGACTCTTTGGCCTTCAGTGCCACAGAGTTCTCCCTTCCAGAAGTGGAGCATCCTTCTTCTTCAGCTTTTCTAATACTCAGCTTTAGCTCATGGGAGAGCAGCTTCCCATACAGAATTTGTGGCTCCGTAGTAGCCAACTTACCATATTCTCTGATAGCTATCACCTTAGGGTCCCATCCTTAGACAGTGATCTAAGGAATTTATCTTTTAGTTCACACATGGTGAATTCCCTTCCATAGTTTCTCAAACCATTTACAATCTTGAAGAATTTCTCGTAGGTGTCAGAAATTGTGTCTTTGCCTTGTTGCTTGAAGGCTTCATATTCTTGATTCAGCAAAGACTTCCTGTCATCTCGAACTTCTTCAGTACCTTCCATCAAAACCACAATAGAATCCCACATCTCTTTTGCAGACTTGCAATGAATTAGATTTTGTAGCATTGAATCATCAATTGCACCTGCTATGATGTGCTTTGCTTTCTTGTCCAGAGTGATAAGTGCAATTTCATCCTTTGTTATGTCCATCACTTTCTTTGGCACTTGTTTGGTGGCATCAATGGTAGAAGCAACCATGGGAATATGGGGACCTTCCTTAACTATCTGGGAGATTCAGGGATCATTTGCTTCCATGTAGAAGATGACTCTTTCTTTCCACATGGGGAAATTCTCCTTAGTGCAAACTGGGAGCTTGGAGGAAAAACTTTCCATGCCTCTGTCTAGAGATAGAGATCTTGACAACGTTGAAGGATCTTTAATCTAGGTGTTGCCACCCGGGAAGCGCTAAGTGGTCGTCCTTGGGCAGTAAGATCCCCCCTCCCTGAACCGGGTTCAGTTTTGGGGAAGAGGGGTCTTACACCCGGCCCCTCCGTGAATGCAATAAATATTACCGAGGGGACCCTCGTCATTTACTTCGATGCATTCTATAGCAGGATGAATGTCGTCATAATAGCCAACATCCTCCACATCAGCACACTCCCAGCTAACCTCTAATATCTCCTCCCCCTTTGAAGTTGATGGTTCGGTAGATATCTCTTTTCGGACCAGACCTTGGAGCTTTCCCTCTCCCAAGAGTCTTTCAATTAACAAGCGGAGGGCTCGACAATTTTCGGTCAGATGCCCTCCTTCCTTGTGGTATTCACAGAAGAGGTTTGGATTGCGGTTTCTGCATCCGACTTCAGGGGAGCAGGTCTCTTGAAGTCAGGTCGTTTTTGTAAAATTTGAACAACCTCGTTCATGGTGATATTGAGAGGAGTGAAGGATTCTTGAGAATCATCATACTGAGTAGACGGAGAAACCAGAGGTGATGGCGCAGCGTATTGTGGTAGATACACTAACATTATCTGTGGAATTGTCATGGTCGGAGCGGGTGCGGCGACCAACGGCGATTTCTGCTCTTGAAACCATTAATGGTCGAAGGTGTTGAAACCAATGACTTGGTCTCTTGTGGAGTTCGGGGTCCCCAAAAGAGGGGGTGACCTCACACTTACTTCTCTCAAGGGAGAGCTCTAGGCTAAGAGGCTAAGGAACTAGGAATAAGATCAAGGGCTTAGCGAGGAGGTCCCACCACACACCCGGAAGATCTTAGAGCGATTACCCTCCCAAGCCAATGCTAAGCTTAGGCACCTTTGGAGACTCTCCTCACCTACTAGAGAGATTTGGGGAGAGAGATAGCCATAAAAGAGTGATCTCCCAAGTGATGCCCCTTGGTCCTATTTATAGGATTTCGACCTTGGTCTACAAATAACCACAATCTGGCCTACGAGATTGTAACATCCCGATTCGAGCTAGACCCCTTGTGCGCGTTTTTGAGTCAAGCGAGTTGACTCGGGCTCGGGGTGTACTGAGGGCCAGGCTTGCACCTGAGCCGGGAAAGTGCACTCGACGAATGCGGTGAGTACCAGTTCTATTCTTTGTCCCGATGTTTGCTGTATTGGGATCTGAGCCGTCCGGAGAGCATAATTTGAACGATAAAACTCGAAGGAGGCATACCGCCTTGAAGGAATTATAGTACGTACGTTAGCTCAAATGGCACGGTCTGCGAATAACGTATTTATCCACGTTTGTGAAATTGAGCAAACAGACTCAGAATTGACCTTTGATCATTTCGATAGGTGCGTATCGGCGAGACGGTAATAACGAGCCCGCCCGGGACAAATTCCGAGCTTCCTAGAGAAATCTGCGCGCATCTGATTGAAATCCAATCAATCCTCCTAATCTAATAATAATAATAATTATAATAATTACTATAAATATTAATTATCTTTAGGTTAGAGATCATACCTTCAGCCGATCCGTTCTTCCTCCCTGCGCCCTGACGACGGAAACATGTGCCAGCCCAATCCCCTTCCTCTCCGGCAACTGCTCCACTCCGACGAGCCTCCTCTGGAGCACCTCCTCACGGCGAGCTCTCACCGAGCCCTCCTCCCAGCTGCGTAATAGATCTCTCCCTCTCTCTACCTTTTCTCTCCTCCTCCAGATCTGACTATGGATGAAGCTGACCCCTCCATTTCTTCTTCCTCCATGGCCGAGCAACCATCTCCAACCTCTCGAACCGAGCAGCCCCTTTCCCTTCTAACTCCAGATCTGGAAGGTTCTCCTCTTCTTCTCCATCTCCGGCGAGATTTGCTCCGACCAACACCACCTCCTTTCCAAGATCTAACCGAAACCTGCACTTGCTCGACTCCACCATGGTCGGCCGCCTCCAGCTTTGTCCGTCCTTCTCCATCATCGAGCTTCCATTTCCTAGCAGCCCAAGATCTGGAGATCTCTTCCTCCTATGATCTCCAAACAGCATTGTGATTCCACCTCTCCAAAAATAGAGAGCAAACCTCTCTCTCCAAGCCAAAACAGCCCACTCAAAGAGGTCGTTACCACTTCGGCGACGTCCGACGAGATCCGGATCGGCGAGATCCGGCCACGACTGGGAGCGACGGACAAATGCCGCATACGCGGCTATTGGGTAGCATGCATGGATACTCGGTGAGCTTCCTCCCCTCTCCCTTGGTGCTAGTTTCTTAGATCAAAATAGGCGAGATGTCGAACTCAATTGAGTTGATTTGAGAGCAAGCCGTGGAGGGATGGCTGAAATCTGTGTTCTGACTATTTATTTTGGTCACCTCCGGTCACTGATTCACCGCCCGTCAATGCATCTCACATACGAGAAAGGGGCGGTGATGTTGGTTGGTCGGACAGGAAATAAGGTGGCTGATGTGAGAGTTTTATTAGACTCCAGGTCGGGCAATTCACAGCCCCAGGCTGGAGGAAGAAGATGACCGAACGTTGTTCGATCAACACTTAGATCCGTGTAGTTTATATTAGTTATTTGGTAAATAATATATTTAGCGCGCGGTGAGGTAGGCGTACAAATTCATATTAATTTGGTGATTTACCTTGTTTTGCTTATCGGAAGCTGTTTAGAATTGATAGATAAATGTTTGATGACAATGTGGACACCACTCTTAAATGTCATAATTTTCGGATATAGGATTGCTGTGATTTGTCAATATTATGTTATAAAAACTATTGTGCCGCAAATTGTTATCACGATTACTCCGAACGAGCTGAGATATGGTGTAAACGCTCAAAATACTAACCATGACATATAGTAGAAATTTTTAGAAGTCTTGGTTTTGATATATCCACTTGATTAATCACTTGTTGATGACGCTCCAGGACAATAAGTATGTGCGTGAAACTTTAGGCAAGTAGTGGTTTGAATAGTGCTCCAATTTAAATTGTATGTAAATGTTATTAATATGATTCTAATATAATATTGGAGGTAATTGATTCTAAATATTGGGGCAAATCATTTAATGAACCTAAAACTTGTTGATTGGAGGTCGTTTGTACATATTCTCATGATGGTAAGACACGGCTTGACTGTACTCGTAGAAATAGGATACTTAACCGTCTACTTTATGGTTGATTCTTCAACGATATGGGACTTATAAATACTAGTGTTTATGATCAACTTTTTATACACTCATACCAGTCAACTAATGCTGACTTATAAGACATGCGAGTTGCCACTAAAGTAGAGGATATACTTAAACGATGTCGGGGTATGCACCTGAGGATCATACTGTACGTGATGTGTCGTTAGATGAATAACTACATTTGTAACACCACTCTTTTTACCCAAGTGTTCGGATATGATGAACGATTGATGACGTAGTATGAATTAACATTTAAATATATATGTTGAATCTAACAGGGTTGGATGAGAATAACCCTTGACTCAAAGTCGAGCTTAGACATTGATCTTTAGTTTTGAGGATATGATATTGTGCACAGTAGTCCTTAAGTTAGGATCGTATGGAGTGAAATCTCAGGACCTGTGCCTCTCATTGCTTAGAGCATGCTAACTCCGTACGGGTAGCATTGAGGGCTTAGTATAGTGATTTGGATGGGCCGACATCCTAAGTTAATGTGGGAAGGGACTCGGTTTGGAGCCCTTGCTTGCTTAAGAGCGTGAGTTAGCCCTGCGAGCGGTAGGCTCGGCATATAAAGAAGGACTAGGATAGTCCTGCGCGCGGTAGGCTCGAGAGAAATAAAGAAGGACTAGGATAGTCCTGCGAGCGGTAGGCTCGAGAGAAATAAGGAAGGACTGGGATAGTCTTGCGAGCGGTAGGCTCGAGAGAAATAAAGAAGGACTAGGATAGTCCTGCGAGCGGTAGGCTCGAGAGAAATAAGGAAGGACTAGGATAGTCCTGCGAGCGGTAGGCTCGAGAGAAATAAGGAAAGACTAGGATAGTCCTGCGAGCGGTAGGCTCGAGAGAAATAAAGAAGGACTAGGATAGTCTTGCGAGCGGTAGGCTCGATGTTTTTAAGGTCAGTTTAGTATTGCGAGCTGGAGGCTCAGGTGATAGTTTTATTTAGGACGGGTTAGTCCTGCGAGCTGGAGGCTCGCGTGGTGACAAATTGCATGTGCATAGAAACTATTTAGTGGCGGGTCTTCGGTACGGGCCGGTTGTCACGCCGACGGAAGTACGTTGACTTAGGCGGGTGTGAGGTTGAGGGGCCAGTATGTTGTTTATACTGCAGTCTGGAGGACGATCCCCAAAAGGACGCACACCCGACCTTTAAGACTGGTAGGTGCCAGCAAAGCGTACGCAAGACTCTAGAGTGCACCTAGGACGTGTACAGAGGCGTATGGGAGGTCTAGGCCTGGTAGTGTGTATACCCGCCTAGGGGTGGAGACGCCCGCTCCACCACTACCGTAGCCACAACGGTAGTACCAGAGAGTTTAGCTAACTCCGAAAAGTGGGAACTAAAGGTCTGTACGTACAAAGTCAGAGTGCGTGAGTATGCATGGGTGAGTCATCATATCATAATCATTGCACTGCATTGCATTGCACCGCATAAGACCCTCATCATATAAATTTGTATGGACACTTTTATATGATGAGTTACTATTTCTGTACCAAACCCTTAACTTATAAGCTTTTACGAGCACCCTTATAAGTTAAGCTCAATTCAGTTCCTTATATATATTACTTAATACACTGCTAGATGTAAGTGGTTTTATATACATGTTGTTAGCTGTTGATATATAACTGCTAGATATAAGCGTTTTTATATACATGTTGTTAGTTGTTGATATATAACTGCTAGGTTAGTAATACCTAATTGCCACCTGCATATTGTACTTACTGTTATATTGCAACCTTTCTTTCTCTCCTTCCACACGGTGCCTAAGAGTCGCCGGGGTGAGAGAATGTGAAGCCACTTAGTCTTTATGACTAACGGTTTATACGCCTTAATTTTAGGAGCCCCCCCCCCCCTCCCCCGCAGATGGAGCGGCAGCAGTGAACGGTGAAGGAGGACAGCCAGGCCAGAGAGACAGGGCCTGAGACTACGATACCGTCCATTTCTTCTATCATATACGTGAGCTTTTGAGCGCTTTGTTGTAGCCTTCGGGCAAGTTTCGTACTCTGATATTAAGGAGCTTTCTGCGTTCCTGCTTTGTTTTATTGTGGACTTTATATACTTAGTGTGAATGTGACTTATGTGGTTTCTTTTATTATGGGTTGGCACATTGATATTGGTCTTAGCCGGCAGGATAGGCGTCTTGGGGTATAGGTTAGCCCGTGCGCTGACGCTACCACAAGGCGGCTGTTCTGGGCACAAACTCCCCTCGGCCGTGTTTTGTGTTCCGAGAGGGGGGTCTTACAGAGATTACCAAAATACCCTCGGAATTGGCCTGCGAACAGCCAAATCCCACTGTTCTGAGGCGCTAAACGCAGACCATCCAGCTAAACGCAGACCATCCTGCTTACTGGAGCTGGGGCGAGAGGGGGGCTGGTCGCCCCTCCTCCTCTCGCCCCCTTTGCTGAGGAGCGGGGGCGAGAGGAGCTCGCCCCCCACTTTGGGAGCGGGGGCGAGAGGAGCTCACCCACCTCTTGCTGGGAGCGGGGCGAGAGGAGCTCACCCCCTCCTTGGGAGCAGGGGCGAGAGGAGCTCGCCCCCCTTGGGAGCGGGGGCGAGAAGTGCTCGCCCCCCTCTTTGGGAGCGGGGGTGAGAGGAGCTCGCCCCCCTCTTTGGGAGCGGGGGCGAGAGGAGATCCCCCCCCCCCCCTCTTGCTGGGAGCGGGGCGAGAGGAGCTCGCACCCTCCTTGGGAGCGGGGGCGAGAGGAGCTCACCCCCCTTGGGAGCGGGGGCGAGAGCAGCTCGCCCCCCTCTTTGGGAGCGGGGGAGAGAGGAGCTTGCCCCCCCTTGGGAGCGGGGGAGAGAGGAGCTCGCCCCCCTCTTTGGGAGCGGGGGCGAGAGGAGCTCGCCCCCCTCTTGCTGGGAGCGGGGCGAGAGGAGCTCGCCCCCTCTTGCCGGGAGCAGGGCGAGAGGAGCTCGCCCCCTCCTTGGGAGCGGGGGCGAGAGGAGCTCGCCCCCCTTGGGAGCGGGGGCGAGAGGAGCTCGCCCCCCTCTTTGGAAGCGGGGGCGAGAGGAGCTCGCCCCCACTTGCTGGGAGCGGGGCGAGAGGAGCTCGCCCCCTCCTTGGGTGCGGGGGCGAGAGGAGCTCCTCCCCCCCCCCCCCCCCCTCTTGCTCGCCTCCTACACGAGCTGGGCGAGCGGGAGGTCTCTACCTCCACCGCTCGCCCTCCTCTCTCCATGCCCTGGAACTTGCTGGAAAACGGTGTCAAAAATACCTCATGGGTCTCGGGGGCCCACTCGGCGAATACAGGGTTGTACACAATCCCCGCTCTTTTCGAGCGAGGTACACGCTCGGAAAGAAAGTCCAACCCTGCATATTCGACGAGTGGCGCTGGAAATCCGGCTAACGGAGCTACCTCGGAAAAAACATATAGCCTCCCCGAGTGGTCCTCCCACCCTGCCGGCTAGCGAGAGCCCGACTAGCGAGACCATACAAGGGGAAGAAAACTTTGCGTCCCTGGGCGGTCAATCTGCCCTGCCGGCTAGAGAGATCCCGGTCAGCGGAACCGTCCAAAGAAAAAAAAAACATTTAGAGAAATTTCGGCCACCGAGCGGTTCCCGGCCCTGCCAGCTAGGATGGGAGCCTGGTCAGCGGGCCAGCATCGGGGTTTAGTATCTTGAGAACTTTCTGCCACCGAGCGGTTCCCGGCCCTGCCAGCTAGATGGGAGCCTGGTCAGCGGGCCAACATCGGGGTTAAGTACCTTGAGAACTTTCTGCCACCGAGCGGTTCCCGGCCCTGCCAGCTAGATGGGATCCTGGTCAGCGGGCCAGCATCAGGGTTAAGTACCTTGAGAACTTTCTGCCACTGAGCGGTTCCCGGCCCTACCAGCTAGATGGGAGCCTGGTCAGCGGGCCAGCATCGGGGTTAAGTACCTTGAGATCTTTCTGCCACTGAGCGGTTCCCGGCCCTGCCAGCTAGATGGGAGCCTGGTCAGCGGGCCAGCATCGGGGTTTAGTACCTTAAGAACTTTCTGCCACCGAGCGGTTCCCGGCCCTGCCAGCTTGATGGGAGCCTGGTCAGCGGGCCAGCATCAGGGTTTAGTACCTTGAGAACTTTCTGCCACCGAGCGGTTCCCGGCCCTGCCAGCTAGATGGGAGCCTGGTCAGCGGGAATTAAAGAGGTTGGGCGGTGGGTTGTTGGCTCTTTTATACTTATCCACGCTATTTGCTCTCGTGGGATATTTTTCTCGCCGTCTGGAGCTCTTGACGGGCACGGAAGCACTAGGGTTGCTGCGATTCTTCTCCCCTATGCTCAGCGACTACTCCTCCATGGTCGACAGTGCTGGGAGAGTTTAATTAGGGCTATGGTCTTGTCCTTCTTGCGTAGCTACTGCTATGCTGGTTTTGGAATTTGGCCGGCAAGTGTGGGCTGAAATCATCTCACTGTGAGCCCCTCCTTTCTCTTCTCTCTTATATTTAATTACTGTTTTCTAGGTTTAGTTATGGCCTTGGCTCCTAAGTTGGGAGTTTGTTTGGACAGAATGCCCATGTTGGCCGACTGTTATTGCTTCTCTTTTCAGTCTTGTTTCACTGCATATTGGGACAGATATCTATCCATGTTATTATCCAATTTTGGGCTTACCTGGGTATGTTTTGATTTGGGTTAAAATGGGGGTTTTCCATTGATGATGTCGGCTTCTTTCCTGCATACTGATTTAGAATTAACAAAACAGGACCGGCTGTTTTCAATAGAGAAGCTATATAGTTTTATTTATGTTGGTCGGTTATGGTTCTTAAGCTGGGCCAGTAGTTGGGATTATTTGCTGATTTTTGCTTTGGGGCTTTGTTTTGCCTTCTGGCCAGCTGTTGTTATTTATTAATTTTGAGTATCCTGTGGGTTATTGTTGGCCGGTTGATGTCACTTAGAAGCTATATGACATTACTTATATTGATCGGCTAGTAGTATTAAATTGGGCCAGTCACTCTTATGCTGTGTTTGGCGCGGCTTATCGGTGACTTATTTGTTGCGGTGAGGCTGGACATAAACGTCATTGCCATTGAATGTATGTTTGGTATGACAAATGTTACTACCGCTACCAAAAAATAAACTAGTTTGGGGCATAAGATTTAGTATGACAATGACATTTTTGTCCAACCTCACCGGAGCAAATAAGCCCGCGATAAGCCGCGCCAAACGCAGACTTTAATTATATTATTGCTGTTGAGTTCTGGCTTTGCCTTCTGTTTCCTATTTTTGGGTTGTTGGCTATTCAGCATGATGATTATCACATAAATGCATGGTTTGGTGAGTAGCTTCCAAATGATGTTTGAGGTGCAACCCCGATATAAACGATCCTATATGATACGATTCCTATACAGATATCGTGATGGATGACATCTCAAAATAGACATGACAACGATATGAATTACAAAAAAAGAAAAGAACGACTGATGGTGAGAGCTACCTGTTTTATTTAAGCTTTATTGCTTTATTTTCTTTCATTATATGCGCTCTTCTTATATAGAATGTTAAATGCATAGTTTGATATCACTGATACTTATTGTCGCTATATTGTATGACATTGACAAAGGCAAACATGTGATTCATTTCTGAGGGGATTAATAAATAAACAACTCCTAAGTCTAAATAAGAACCGTGTATGGCTAACATAAATAAAAATGCATTGATGCATGACTATGTTAAGGGTATGACTGAATGTAAATGCGCATGAATGAAATGATTATGATGAATCCCAAACCAGTCGGTCGAAAGGCATAGTCGCGTGTTGAACGTACTAGTTTTGGGTACTGATGACCCCGAGGGGTCGGGCCCAAGGACTGGAATACTGAAAATTAATATGATGTTACAACAGTTACCCTTAACTTAACCTAACTAAAAGATGAAAACTGAAACCCAAGATAAGAATTGATATAAACATACCGATACACTGATTTATTGCATATACTGACACACAGATACATTCATTTATTGCATACATTGCTATATTGCTTCATTATTACAAATACTGATATGATAACTGGTTCATAATTTGCTTACTGGTACTGCTGTACAGATATAAAGGGTGCATAACTTTCTTACTTACACTGCATATATGATATAAATACTGCTATGATCCTATAATTGCTTCTATTGTTTTATTGCTACTAGCATGTTCATACAGTTATATGCTTCATAAGTTTACCACGGATTCAGAAAAATGGTTAGTATGATAAATATGTTATGCTATGTGTAACATTTTCCTAATTGTATACAACAATAAAAGAGGTATATCCTCACTTAGTAATATTTTTATGACTAAGTCCGTCGTCAATTTTTGTAGATAACCAGCATGATTTTGGATACGCACAACCAAATGGACTGATAATGGTAGGACAGAAAAGATTCGGCGAATAATTTAAGGTATTAGAGTAAATTTCTTATTATGTGTTTTTATTTTGTATTCACTAGCCTTACTTCAACCTGGGACACATGTTATGAATATAGCGTAGAGATAGAAGTATGTGGGGTCTAAATGGGGGCTTCACACTAGGCACGGCTTGCTGAGGGATTAATTGCTCGGTAAGCATGGCTAATGCCTGACTGATCGCTTCCAATCGATGATCGGTCAGCTTTTGAGCCCGCTCGACTTCTTGCTTGGATTACAGCGCCTCCCACAAGGAGTTATCGCTGCGGTCGGAGCGATCTCTCTGGACGAACTGGTCGGCGGTCTGACATTTCATCAAGAAATTCACCAATAACTTGCTATCTGAAGGTCGCGTGTTTCTGTTGATGCCGAAAATCGCACCTCCACGATCAACGCTAATGAAGCGAGGGAAAAGAGGAGGCTGCGAGCTGCTGGTTACTATTGACTTAGAGAAATCAGACCACTTAGACCGCTGGCAGCGGTCAAGACCAGACTTCGCCCGTCACGACGAATGCCACTCATGTGATGGGCTTTCCCTTGATTTAAGAAAAAGAGGTTACAGCGAGTTACAGGGCAAAGTGAGAGAGAAGTCATTAGTCTCTCGGGACACTTTTTTTTATATTGTGGCTAATACTTAAGTATTAGTCATGATTTTTTCAACTATGGCTAAAACCTAAATTTTTAGCCACGGTTTTTGCAATCGTGGTTAATACTTGCCACGGTTTTTGAACACTGGCAAAAAAATGTGTTGCTAAAAATTATTTTTCTAGTAGTGAATTCACAGACAACTAGTAGGCAAAAAAGAGTTGAATTGTACTTGGGGTCTTTATCTCTAAATCTTCCTTTGCATTCGTCACCATTTCTTATGCATTTGTAGTAAAAAAAATCTTAGGATTACTTTTTTTGCAAAACTTATGCACCAAATAAATAAAGGGAATTGTTAAAAGCACCGCATTAAAAGGATTTAAAATTAAATTTATATAAATAAAATTACATTTAAAATTCACTTTTCTCCATGCACATCTCCTCGTAATCAAATTACATTTATATAAATAAATTAAATTTGAAGGAGATTAAATAATTTAAATACCTACATTAAAGGATTTAAAATTAAGATGGTAACATATTGAGATAGATTCAACCAAGGATGTGACCATCATTTGATGAGGTTCCACAGTGCATCTCTAAACCTTAAAAGTAATAATTCAGAAAAGATAGTCAAATTTAATTTAACTCTTCTTGAGCTTTACCCTAAACCTTAAATCATAAATCTTAAAACTCTAAACGCTAAATTCTAAATTCTAAACTCTAAACCCTAAATACTCTAAACCCAAAACTCCAAATTGTAAACTATAAAACCTAGACCCTGCACCTTAATATTGACAGTGGCGGTCGTGAATGTGGTGGTTATAAACTGTTGTCGTTCCTGAAATCCAGACATCACTTAGGAACTCCATTCACTTTTATATTCAAAAACGTCGCCCCAAACAAGCCATTAGTCTCCCGGGACACCTAAATTTCACCCTAGCGACCTATTGTTGACCCTAACCATATCATGGCTTGATCAATCCTGCTAATACAGCATAATTGAAGGTGTAAATAAACTTATTAATTTCATTTGTTTAAATTAAAATATAATATTTCGAATATAACATAAGAATGTAAGCTTTTTTATTAAAAAAAAAAAAAAGAATTCGGCCCCCATTCCAAAATATAAGTTAATTATATGGCTGACTTTAAATATAAAGTACAGGAACAGCTGTAATCCATGTTTTCAAAAGACATATAGCAAATGTTTGCAAGGTTTTCTTTACCTAGTATACAAATGGATTCATCCTATCCAAAGATACAACATCTATATTTAAAAGTTCTTCTATTGTGCTTGGACGTACAAATAAATTTAATCGAAGGCTTATTAGATGTCATATTAATTTATTTTAAAAAACTAATTAATTACATATAATAAAAGATTATTTAATTGTATGTGTTTAGTTCATACCGCCCAAACACTGCCCTCAATTCCCCACTCAAATCTGTATAAAATGGCATCTTGCTCAGTTCTGAACCACAGTAGAAGAAGTGGCAAGCAATGACACCTAGCGAGGTATTTGAATATCTGTCATTGGAGATGTCGGTGATGTCGGCGGCGGTTACAACGGCGTTGCTTTTGTGGGCCGTGTGGATGGGCACACGGCTGTGGTGGCGTCCTCGGAGGCTGGAGTGCGCTCTTCGGGCGCAGGGTCTCCTAGGAACCCGATACCGATTTCCCTCCGGCGATCTCAAGGAGAGCGCTCGCCTCGCCCGTGAGGCCCGGGCCAAACCGTTCCCCCTTTCTCATCACATCATCCCCCGAGTATCCCCCTTCCTTCACAGAATCATCAATCAATGCGGTAATTAATCGAGCTTCAGCAGGGTCACATTATTCCACATGAATTTGTAGAATTTTTGCTAGAATCGCTTGTACCTTGATTTGTTTCCAATCTTGCTTCACCTTGACAAATTTGATATGAAAATCAGGTAAATCTTGCATCACATGGTTTGGCCCCATTCCCACCGTAACCATTATGAATCCTGATTTGATCAGAGAAATTTTATCTACCAAATTCGAGGAGTTCGAAATGCTAAAGATTTCCCCGCTCGGGAAGTTCTTGGTCACTGGACTTGCAAAATACGACGGTGAGAAATGGGCCAGGCACAGGAGGATTATCAATCCGGTATTTCATGCAGAGAAACTGAAGGTTAAAATCATTCGACATGAAATTTCACCAAATAATTCATATATTTTGCTCCTCACTTCCTCATCTGTTGCATGAAATTTCATGGCTTCCAGCGAATGCAGCCGGCATTCTCCACTTGCTGCAGCGAATTGATAGTAAGATGGGAGAAAGTGGTTCATCCTGGTGGAACATCCGAACTCGATGTCTGGCCAGAGTTCCAGAATCTAACAAGAGATGTCATCTCGAGAGCAGCATTTGGTAGTAGCTATGAAGAAGGAAGACGTATATTTCAACTCCAGGAGGAGCAAGCTAAGCTTTTTATTCAGGCATCTCAGACTGTATATATCCCAGGTTCCAGGTATGATTCAGTGGGACTTGAACAATTTTATAACTTGAACATATTTATAATTGTTCATCCTATTGCAGGTTTTTGCCAACTCCGCGAAATAGGCAAAGAAAACAAATCGATAGAGAGGTCCGATTTCTCCTCCGAGGCATGATTGAAAAGAGAGAGACGACCATTAAATCCGGCGAGAAAATCGGCGATGATCTGTTTAGCCTGCTGATTGAATCTAATTTAAAACTATTTGAAGAGCATGGGAAGTCGAAGAACTGTGGAATGACTGCCGAAGAGGTTATCGAAGAATGCAAGCTTTTTACTTTGCAGGACAAGAGACGACAACTGTTCTGCTCAACTGGACTATATTTTTACTGAGCATGAACCCAAGCTGGCAGGAAAGAGCACGTGAGGAGGTGCTGCAAGTATTTGGCGAAAATTCACCCGCCTTCGACGGTTTACACCAATTGAAGATTGTGGGTGATATCTAACCATTTTTTTGTTCATTTAATGCCATTTGGACTCTTTTACTTCTATTCTTACATAGCTCAAAAAGATCTCAATCTTTATGATAAAAGGTCATCATGTTTGGGACAACCGTGGCAGAGTGGTGGTAGTTGTGAACGCAACTGCGAAAAATATAGGTAGCATTTTAGTCGGTGTGATCACGAATGTTATTTTCCCAAATAACATTTTTTTGGCCAAAACATCACCAGAGTCATGTAAGTGCGTTCAAATCTTAGCGGCCGTAAATACTCAGACCCTAGAAAGTGAAACTTTGGTAAAAAAACTCTAATTTCACACCTTCACCACTAAAAGCCATAGCGGTTGTCCCAAATGGGAGTTTTAAAGTTACAAGAATATCAACAAAGAAGACTCACGCTAATGATCTTATGCTGCTGTTTTTCTCAAACTGATGCAGGTGAACATGATTCTGCATGAGGTTCTAAGGCTATATCCATCCGTGATTTCACTGAGCAGGTTGACCTCCAACAATGTGGAACTGGGAGGGATCACATACCCCAGAGGGGTGCTGCTTTTTCTTCCCATACTCTTCATCCACCACGATCTCGAAGTCTGGGGAGAAGACGCCCTTGAGTTCAACCCGAAGCGATTCGCCGAAGGAATCTCGAAGGCAACGAAGAGCGGTCAAATGGCGTTCTTCCCATTCGGTTGGGGCCCTCGCAATTGCATCGGGCAGAACTTTGCGATGACTGAAGCCAAGTTATGTTTGAGCATGATTCTGCAGCGTTTCTCGTTCGAGCTCTCGCCCTCCTATATCCATGCCCCGCACACAATCATAACTCTTCAGCCTCAACATGGCACTCCGATTATGTTACACAGATTCTGAAAATTTTAAACCATAAACCCCAATTGTGGCTTCAAAATTTGAATTGGAGGTCCAATTCTGATTATAATGACCTCCAAACCTAATTGCAGGGCCATAATTCTACGCAAACCTGTGAGTTACAACATTATGTTTTTTGTCATTTAGGAGTCGCAACAAGGCATCTCTATATGTTTGATGAATAAAAACTTGTGAGTTTGAGTATAATATGATGATTGTATTTTTATTGGTCTCAATCAAGTTCGGTGTTGTGGCGTTGGTGTAGAGTTGTTTGTAGAGTCATGTATGGGAACTTTAATAAAGAAGAGCTGGTAGTTGAACTAAAATCCCCCTGTAAAGGATTGAAAGACGACTCAAATTGATGAAGTAGTTGTTGGTTATATAGTTTGATGGTTTCGGGGCGTATTCAGCAGGCCGGCTCACACGAATGATGAAATAGATGAACGAGAGGAATGTCGTTGCAGAGTTAATGCTAGCTTTCTTAATTAGTAGAATTCTCTCATTTCTCTCTTTTTTGTAGTGCTCAGAGGGCGAACTTCAGGTAACATTATTGTCGCGTATTAGGCATGATTATTAAAAAGTTACTCATGATTTTCTCAACAGAGTCGTATATTACTCGATATGATCCCATGCTATCCAACATGCTTATATGTTACTCAATATAATTGTACATATCATTCAGTCAATATGATTGATTATATATCAATCAGAGACTAAGTTTTTAACAATATTGATATTTTCTATAGCTAGGGGAGTGCCGCCAGCCATACAGGATTATAACTGTTGGGTATTGAGCCCTCAATGTTCCAAGATTTGAAGAAGAAACACAAGTATAGATAATTCAAGTTGTTTTTTATGTGTGTTTTAGTTCATGATGTGACAAGTATGTCAAGACTATATATTTAGTATCAAGACTATATTTTCAGTATCAAAACTACACAAGAACTGAAAAATCACTAAGTCAAATATTGGCTTGTGTCTTACCAGACATATCGTTGAGAAATGAAACATATCGTCGAAACAGTTTCAACACTATCATTTTAAAGAAGCTTTATCGTTGAGAAAGCTAAGTTCAGATGTCTAGACGATATCGTCTTGAAGAAGACATATCATCTTGAAGATTGAAGACATATCGTGTAGAAGAAAATATCTCGACAATATCGTCAAAAAGAAGTAGTATCGTTGAGATAACAAGTAGAGTCTTGAAGAAAGAAGTATGTCGACGATATCGTCATGAAGATTGCATATCGTCGAGATGATCAAGACGATATCGGCTTGAAGGAAATTTATCGTCTTGACAGATGCTCAGCTGTATTTAATGTGCCGATTTTCTTAGAAATTGAAATACAGGGAAAGTGCACGCCACCTGTCCTGTGCGCTAATCAAGGAATATTAAATGATATATTCTCCACCGAATATAGTCGTTGCACAACATTAATAAAGAATATTATTCACTTTCATATTCTACAAGTTCCAAGAATGGCAAATCATTTATGATAATATATTCTGCCGTTTCAATCATCATTCCTAACTGGCCAATTAATTGTGGAATAATTCAATACGGGCCTTTATGAAAAATTATAGAATAATATAAAAGAGAGAAATTGTCGATTTCATTACACAAGCAACAGTCATTCTCTCTCACTCCTATTCTCACACATACAAGCATACACGCAGAAAAGACAGAAAAGTACGCAACAAGAAGACTTCATTGTTGTGCTGTGAAGATCAAAGAAAAAGTAAGAAAGAATCTTATTCCCGGATTGGAAAGTTGATCTGATATTTTTCTGAAGATGATTCTCAAGAACAGTTCAGTGATTCAAAAGATCCTTGAGCTTATATTTGCAAGAAGAAGAAGAAGACCATTCATTCAAAAGCTCATATCTCGAAGCCTTCTTTCAGCAACAAAAAAACTTATTTATTGTTTGTAGGGTTCTTTATGAGTCTGAGCTTGTAAGATCTTGTAACAGATCTGAGTGTTGGTAGGGTTTCGTGTGAACCTGAGCTTAGTAGGGTTCTTTGTGAGCCTGAGTTTGGTAGGATCTTGGTGAAGATCTGAGTTGTTGTAAGACTTGTAAAGCCTGAGTTGTTGGTAGGGTTCTTTGTGAGCCTGAGTTGTAATATCTGCTTATTGAAAAGAGATCTGAGTTGGAGAAGTTGCCTAGTCTAACACGTTGCTAGATAGGTGGGAGGGACAGTGAACTATCTCTTGACACATTGTCTTGAAGGGAACCACTATAAATCATGTGTGTTTTCTGTGTTGTTTCTATGATATGCTAGCTAAAATTTAAAGTAGCAATTAACATTGAAAACACCTAATCACCCCCCTATAGGTGTATTATTGACAACCCAAATCTTTCAATAACAACCTCATCAGTCCTAAATTTTAAGTCCATACAATCACTTTCCTCAGAAAAGATAATCTAGTTGTGTATAAAACATCTGTACGAAGCGGAGCTTGTCCTTAGAAAGGAGAAATCCAGTAGAACATTAAAAAATTGTATAAAGCTTGTCCTTAGAAAAGTTTCTTACCTTTTGTCAATATCTATATTGATTCACGACAGTACTGATCGATCACATCTGTTAGATCAGCATATCAGATAAGTAAGTCACGAACAATTCTCGTGAGAGCAATGATAGTGGTTGTTACATCAATCGATTTATTAGTGAGGCGCATCAAGTGTTGGCGAGAGATCTGGATACCTAAACGCCATCGCAAGAGATTAGATCAAGTCAACCACTACCCAACCGCGAATAATTCTAGCGAGATTTGATCTTAGTGGGCATTACGACCAATCAAAACCCCATCTCGCTAGAAATGTAATTATCAAGGCTATATTATACTACTTAGCCAATAATTTGATATGTGGGCTTCCCCGGAGGAGAAGCGTGTCATGCCGAAAGCATGAGAAAATGCATCTCTCATTTAGTTTTGTATGTACTAAATGAGAGATGAGATGGGATGCATTGAGATATCAATTGGATTTTGATTGATTTGTGAATAGAGTGGTCAAATCCAATACAAATTTGATCTTTCGACAATGACCATATGGTGGAAATCGAACAAAATAAAAAACTAATAAATACGTAAAACATAAGATTTTGTCGACACACCCATAGGTGGATTACATCTATTAGCAGCAGCAAATGAATTCAGGAAATCTTTGATTGAGAGGATAACGGTCAACACAGATGTGCAAGTGGGTTGTGATAAATGGAAAGAGAACAAAGGTAGGCGTTGGATTGTTATTAAATGGTCTTGTAACTAACATGCATTACAATATTTTTGGCCGTTAGCAACACTTGAAAAATATTGCCTAAAATTGTAAACTGTTGTCAAAACATAGATAACTGTTGTCATAGGATGTTGTCTATACAAGCGTTACATTTATATAGATACATTAAATTTGAATGAGATTAAATTATTTAAATATCTAAATTAAAGTATTTAAAATTAAGATTGTAAAATATTGGGGTAGAGCCATCTCTTCTACTCCATCGAGACTCGAGTAAGGGTGTGACCATCATTTGATGAGGTCTGACCGTGCTCCTCTATCTGTGGAGATCCGATTGATTTCTTATTTAAGTACTCTATTTAGCAATTCCTTAGAGTGACCTGTTGTTGACCCTAACCATATCATGACTTGATCAATTTGACTAAGGATGAATTTGGCACGGCAGTGTCAGCCGTGAACGCGCGCTGTAGTTACGGACTGTCGTTCGTGAGCGCTCGATCTCACCTAAGGGACTACATTCATTTTTATGTTCAAATTAATTTTTTAATTCTTGGTGGTCATAACCATTGTCATGCTAAACACATATTTAATGACTGTAGCATTTTTGTCTAAACTCACCAGGAGCAAATACCCCGTGTCAAACAGGCGAAATTTTTGGAACCGGGCTCCGTTTCCAAATCTAGGTCCGGATTAAAGCAGAGCGCGACACATGTCGAAATCTCATAAAACTAGTTTTTTTCTTCCCTTAAGCGCGCGCCTATCTCCCAGGAGATCATTTCTGATCTCTCAGGAGATCATTTCTGATCTCCGAGGAGTTCAAAAATTTATCAAAGCCAAGTCCACATTAGGAAATCATTTTGATCCCGGGAGATCAATCTTTTTGATCTCCCGGGAGATCAAAAAAGGGAGCTCCCAGAATATATTTTTGATTCAGAAATTTTTGAGAAGTTTTTTGATCTCCTGAGATATCTTTTTGATTCAGAAATTTTTGAGAAGTTTTTTGATCTCCCGGGAGATCTTTTTTATTCAGAAATTTTTAGAAGTTTTTTGATCTCCCGGGAGATCATAGATTATTTTGATCGGGAGATCATTTTTGATCTCCCGAGAGATCATTTTGCTCCAGAATTTTTTGATCTCTTAGGAAATCAGAAATAATCTCCTGGAGATCAAGAATGATCTCCTGGGAGATCAGAAATGATCTCCGAGGAGATCAAAAATGATAGGCGCGCACACTTAAGAGAAGAAAAGCAAAAAAATATGAGTTTTATGAGTTTCGACACGTGTCGTGCTCTGCTTTAATCCGGACTTAGATTTGGAAACAGAGCCGGTTCCAAAAATCTGCGGTCAAACAGACCCTATTACTGCATAAATGCACTTGTATTAATTTTGATGAAGGTATAAATAAACTTATTAATTTTATTTGTTTAAATTCAAATATAATATTTTGAATATAACATAAGAATATGTCAGCAAATAAGTTAATTTTGTCCCATTCCATGTCCTGACTTGATCAATTTTGTCCCATTTCAAAATATATGTTAATTATATGGCTTATCTCAAAATAAAAAAAAAATACGAGAAAAACTATACTAATCTTTCGGTAAACGTTAGCAGTTTTCATTACCAAGTATACACAATTTTACAAACTGATTTTATGGCTTAACTTAAAATTAAAAAAAATGAGAAAAACTGTACTAATCTTTCGGTAAACGTTAGCAGGGTTTTCGATATGGATGTTCACTACTTTGAGCTACCAGTCGATATCTGAATATGAGAAGGCACTAGAGAAGGCATCGTGGAAAGCTAAGTACACACTTGAGCAAGTGGAGCGAACACTTAAGCGAAATTGAACGCTTGAGCCAGAGAACAAGTAAAGTTCCAAGTCTTTACTGAAAAACTTCAGAGCTCTCTCTTCAATTCTTTTCTTGGTTGCTTGTCTTCAAATGAAGGCATAAGGGTCTTTTTATAGCTTTTCTGAAGGTGCATTGGCAATTGCGCCGTCTTGGAGTTTGAACCAGGAATGAGGTTGCACGATTCTGGTCACCTGGATCACTAATTTTGAAAAATGATGGCATGCCCCCCCCCGGGCGGTCCGGGCAATTCGGGCAAGGTCGTCGGCGACGGCAGTTGCATCAACGGAGGCATTGAGAGCGGTGGTGATGAGCGGGGAGATGAGCGCGACGTTTAGCGACAAGATGAGTGTGAAGAGGAATGCAGGGCTGAGCGCGGAAGAGAGCGCGGAGGTGAGCGTGGAGAGTAGCGCGACGTTGAGCACAGAGCTGGGCGCTGAGGCGAGCGCGGAGGCGGTGGGCATGAGTGTGACCGGGAGCGCGAGACTCATGCCAAAATACCAAAGCGCACTCCCCAACAGTAAGGGTGCTGGAAGCATTGTTTTAAATGTCCTCCGACATGTCCGACATGTCCGACATGTCTCCCGACATGTCTCCCGACATGTCCGACATGTCTCCCGACATGTCATTTTTCAGGGCAAAACGACATGTTTTTCTAAAAAAAATAGATTATGTCTTTTTGTAAAATATAGGCCGACATGTCCGATTTTTTCCGATATATCGGCCGACACGACTTTTAAATATATCGTCCGCTATTTTATTTTATGTTATATTAACAGACTAGCAGCATATGTTTAAATCTCATATGAATATTATATTATGTATGTTTAAATCGATTAGACTTATTATTTCGATTTTTTTAACGTTTTATTCTTACAACCAATTTTGTATAATTGTTTCACAATTTTTTAATTTCATATTACAAAAAATATGAAAATATTTAATACATTTATTACAAAAAATATGAAAATATTTAATCTCCTTTATTTGCAATAAACTTATCGTTATGAAAATAAAATTATTGTATACTATTAAATATATTTTATAATGTATCATTTTGTATTTGTTAATAATATTTTATCTTAAATACAATTCGATTTTCTTTTGTAATTATAAATGACTCATTTTTTATCTATTTGTTATATTATTTTTCTATTTTTATAACATATAATTATAGTTAGTATACATAAAAATAAAAATTTTATTTATAAAACATGAAAATCCGATATTTTAAAATATCCCCGACATGTCTCCGACTTCCGACATCCGGTATTTAAAAACTCAATCTGATATGTCGCCGACATCCGATATTTAAAACATTGGCTGGAAGCACGGCGCACCCCCCTAAAAGGGGGGAGAGGCGTGCTAGCATACGCGCACCCAAGGGGGAAGTGCGACAACGCGCACCCAAGGAGGTGATGCCCAATGCGCATCCCATTGGGGATGTGCACAACGCGCATCCCCTATTGATGAGTGCCCTATGGGGGGGGGGGGGGGGGGGGGGGGGGTGTTGTATTGAAACAACGCCCCCTTGGTGTTACCGTGCGCGGTGCTGCGCGGCACTTGCGCTCTGTGCATGCGTAGCGGGGGCGTGGCGTGGATCGCGCATATGTGCGTCCCAACGTCCGTTTGGGACTAATCGGACTCGGAATTGCACGAGAATGAGCCCGCTGGAATTGTATCAGTGAGCCGGTCGAGGTTGCGACAAAAAAATCTTAAGTTCGGCCGAGTTGTTTTTCGGGAACCTCATCAAATGCCCGCCAATTTTCGGAGGTTGTTTTTTGCATAAAATGTGCCCAAATTTTTTTTTGGCGGTCGTATATTTTCGGGTGTGCGAATTTGTTTGTTTGATCTGTGCGTCAAAATCGTTCTTTCATCGAGGTCGGTTTTGCGAGTTTGCTTGGGCAAATTGCGGTGCCTCGTGCGGTAATATGCTTGCCATTTTATGTGGATACCGGAAGTCGGTATTTGTGCTCTGAGCTTGCTATTTGGCGTTGACGCCAGGGTTCATTGTTGCAATTATGCGCGCTTCCCGATATTAGCACCGAAGGTCATTGTTGGGAATATTGCCCACAATATTCTTGATTTGAAGAAGTCCTAGGATAAAGATAAACTCACCTTGTATTTGATCATTGTTTGAGTTTTGATGTGACAAGTATAACTAAAGTGCATGGCTAATATAGGATTAGACTTATAGTCACTCAAACAGGGTTTTGCGTGTGTTATCCTTCATGGTGCAAAACACATTTTGACCTATGCCCTAACACTATATTAGACTTGTCACTAACAAGGAAAAACCACTTGGACAAGGTTTGGATATCATGCTGCAAAGTTTGCCAACATGTTGGGTTAAGCCTAAAATCTGCTAAGTCAAATATCGGCTAGATAACCTCACGACAAGGTCTCTATGTCGTCTAGACCATAGCTATATCGGCAAGATGATCTCACAACAAGGTCTCTATGTCATCTAGACCAAACTATATCAGCTAGACATTACTTATCTCTGAGTATTGACTAATTCATATTGTCTAGAAGAACCTATATCAGCTGGAAGAGTTCTAGACAATAACAACTTGTCGACATGAAGCTTTGCAGATAACATATATCGACTAGAAGCTTATGTCGTCTAGTAGAGTCTTAGATAAATGTGGATCTTGTGAAAGTGCATTGTGTGTCTCTAAGAATACTTTAGAGGGGGGTGAATAGAGATTTAAAAATATTTCTATCCTATTTGTGCAAATACAATAAAACACTAAGTGTTTATGCTTCAACAAATCCCACAAAGAATAAAACTAAAGTGCTGAAATATGAAATAGAAAAATAGTAAAATAAATTTAAACTATATGGGACAACACAGAAAATAAACAACCAGAAGACACAAAGATTTTATAGAGGTTCCCCAAAATATGGGTAGTCCTCTCTTCTACCACCTGGTAAGAATGCACCAACTGTGCCGGAGTCTTTTGACAAGGAGACTCTCAAACCACTGATCTTTTGATAAGGAGATCATGAACCAACCAGATCTTTTGATAAGGAGATCTTGAATCACCAGATCTTTTGATAAGGAGATCTTGAACCACTGAATCCTTTGGAAGAGGGATTCTTATGACACTTTTATAGGTGAGAATGAGAAGGAGAAAGAAGAAGGGGAGGAAGAATTCTGTTCTCAGAATTCTTATGAAGCCATGTCTCAAGAAACAGCTTCTATTTTCTTCTACTTGATCTGCTAGTGATAAACTCTTGCTTATGATTGTGATGGTTTTGCATGAGCTATGATTGTCAGATCTTTTCCCTTCTTTCTGATCAAACTTTGGTTGCTATATGATTGTGATGATGAGCAACCTTCAGTTGTTCTGCAGTAAGAGATGGAGATCAGCCGTTCTTTCTTTTCTGTTTGTTTCTCTATTAGGGTTCCTAAGGAGGAAGAAGAAGATGGAGTCCTAATAGAAAACTGTTAGCCGATTGTAATGAATGCTCTATCTTTCTCTTTCTTTTCTTCCCTTTTATTGTCCCTCTTGAATTTGAATTTTGTTTCCCCTTCTGGTAAGTCCTAAAAAGGTATTCACCATAGGACAATTTCTCTTTCCTTCCTTCTTTAATTCCCTACCCGTCCACCAACTATTATCATATTTCCAAGAAAGCTTTTCTCTGTCCTCTGTTAATTATTCATTCTATTTGAGGCAATTAAGGAGCTGTTGGAGAACGGTCTTTAGTGTTGTGGGCCATGAGAGAAGATCCAAAAATGACAGCTGAAAAGATTTCTTTTTCAGACTGTATTCGACGTAGCGTCGAGTTCTCTTCCTCTCTTATCGATGCACCTTCGAGTCCTTGTAAGAGCAGCTTCGAATTCATCCTTGCTCTAATTGAACTCAGCTAGTCGATGTTGCGTCAATATCTTATCGACGTAACCGTCGAGTTGAGGACATGGCTTTGAACTCCATTATCTGCGTCGAGATGAAGTCGATGTTGCGTCGACATTAGATGGCTTCGACAGATACTTCCTTCTGCGTTGAGTTGAAGTAAAAGCTGCGTCGACTTCTCAAGGTACTTCGACAGGTCCACAGTCTTTACGTCGATATCTATTCGACGTAACGTCGACTTGAATTAATTCGACAGAAGGGTTGAACCACTTGGACTTCTAGTCAGAGTAGCGTCAACATTAACTCGATGTTGCGTCGATTTCTATTCGACGCAAATGTTAACTTTGTCCAAATTGTGCTTCTCTTGATATGGTCTTGACACTCTAGGTTGAGTGTGACATCTTAAGACATCTAATGACCAGATTACCCTCACTATACAATGGGTAATTCAACATAAGAGATAAAATCACTTCTTATATAATTTGTTAAGTTAAATCAAAGGAGTTTTTCCCAACAATCTCCCCCTATTTATCTTAACAAATTTTACAGATTAAATAAAGTGATTTTACACATTTCTTTGCATAAATAAACATACATACAAGACAGCATAGGCATAAGAAAATGACAGATTGTAGACAAGCTATTCCATTCATTTGTCAGCCAGTTATATTGTTCTTTCCACAACAGTATTTGCATAGGCTATTCATTTGTCAGACAATTATATTGTTCTTTCCACAAGAATAATAATCACAGATACCTGAACTTAAGAATCCTTCTCAGGAGTTCTTCTTTTTCTTGAAAATACCTTTGGAATAACCTTCCTTTGAGCCATCTTCAGAGGTTCATCATCATCTTCAAGAAGGTTTTCACCATCTGGATCTAGAGATGCTTCTGCTTCTTCAGTGATCTTGTCCTTGAGAAACTCCCCCTGAGAATGTGCATTCTCTTCAGCCTCCTGGGAAGCTTCCTGAGAAATCTGAGCTACCACTTTCAGAATATCAGTCTGAGGCTCCCCATGAACTACTGCTGTACTAACATCTGCCATCTTTGTATCCAAATTCCTTTGGACTTTTGGAGCAGGCTCCCCATGATTATCTGCAGTAGGATCCACTTAATTTTCTGGCTCATTTACTTTATCATTCCCTTCTTGGAAGAGGGTCACTTTCACAGGGTCTTCAGCATCTTTTCCTTTATTAGGACCACTCTCATCTAGTACATGCCTTTCTTCCTCCAGAATTCCCCCCCCCCCCCCCCTTCTTAACCTTGCTGGTAAGAGAGGTTAAGAACTCTTTTGTGACCATGGAGGAAGATACAAAGTCCTTGAGGCTCTGTAAGGACCTTGTAGAGTCTAATAACACAGCCGCCATTTGGGAATTTTTCATGTCAAATTTTCTTGCCTGAGAGGCTATTAAGTCAACAAAAGTAGAGGAGGAAAGACCAACTGCCTTGGAGATGACCTGCTCAAGGTCAACTGGAGAGATATGAGAGGTAGATGGAGGAGGTGATGGAGGGAAGTCTTCTTGGATAGGGGAGAGAGCCTAATAAATCTCAGGAGAGATATGAATTGTTGGAGGTGGTGGTGGAGCAAAAGTGGATGGAATCTGATGAGGAATTTGAGGAGGTGGCTCTGGGGCTGAGGAGGATTGGTGTTGTTGTTGTTGTTGCAGTTGTTGTTGTTGTTGTTGTTGTTGTTGTTGTGGTTGTTGTGCTGGAATATCTTCCTGAGGAGTTTGAGAGGGAGCAGGTGATATATTATCCCTTTGAGGATCTGGCATCTGCCTCTCAAAATCTTAAGGAGGAGGAGAGGGAGGTGGCGAGGCTGGAGATTGACCAGGCTTTAAGATCTGCCTGGTCCACTTAGAGAATATTCCTATATTTATTCACTTTTCAGGAGGAATGGGCACTCCTTTTGACTTACACACACCAGGATAGTGGTGAAGCAGTACCTGACTCATGATCCTTATGAAGGCATTTTCCTTGTTATATTACTTATGAGCAATCAACTTTAGAAGACACCTCCCCCAGTTAATCTTCTTTTGCAGAACTAGAACTCCCATGATCTGCAACTGCTTCCTGGGAATGGCATCATTAGCTGAAATTTTGCATAACATAACCTTCCCAACAATGTCAGCCAAAAACCTATACCCTTCTTCCACATCAATCTTTTTGAGATTAATTGGCTTTTCCTTCCTAAACTGCATTATCTCTAGGACGTTCTTTACTTCTTCTTCTGACAATTCATCTGATCCAGTCCCAGTGGGAAGATCAAATGTTTGAGAAAGAATTTCCTCCGATATGCTGATGTCTTGACCAGAGATTGTCCCTTGGAGAGAACCACCATCTGCTACTGAAACACTATCCTACACCTTGTGGAGATAAGCTTTGTTAAACCAGTAGTATGAAATAGGCCTAAGATAGCCTTGAAGCTTCCGGCAGCAACAATGAACGACTCTATGTCGACGTCAAATCCGGAGTTAACCTTGGGAGGAGCCATCTGTGATTGTGTACTTGCATAAATCAAAGAAAGCGAAAGAGGGAAGAGCACACAAAAGCAGGAGAACCAGAGAGCAAGTGAGCAAGAAAGCAAGGAGAGGGAAATTCGAAAGCGCAATGATCTAGACGCTGTAATTGCTTAAAAGGAGATGAATCACCGCAACTTAGGGTATAGGTCGACACACCGTCGATAAAACTTATTATTTTGCGCGCAAAGCTGTGTCGAGATTTCTTCTAGAAGCAGTCCTACAAGCGATGTTGTATCGACGTTGCGTTGACTAGTATTCGACGGAACTCTGAGACTGTTTAGTGGTTCTTAAGTCGACGTAATCTTGTCGACGTTACGTCGATTTCCAATCGACGCTACCTCGACTTTGAGCAGCGACCAATGAATCGACGCATGCGTCGATATGAACTTGACACTGCGTCGAGTTCTATTCGAATTATCCACTCTGAGTGCTTCTTGATGCTGACGTCGAGTAGAAGTCGATGGTACGTCGACTTCTATTCGATGCACTTATGAATGAACAGATCAATTTCCTTAGAAAATTATTGTTGTTTTTCCCGACAATTATATTTATTGAAAATAGATTATGTTATTAATTTTATAAGTTGTAGATAAGATTCAAGATAGAAATCACTCCCTTGGATGATGTTTGTTCCTTATTCATGTCCTACATCTTTCCCCCACTCCATTTTCTCCTGAGTGGGACCCTACCTAATCCTGCACAAGTAGTTCAAACATTAGAAGTGACCCAGGTTACCTTGGGCCCTTTGCTTTTACCATTGTAGGGCTCAATGAAGGAATAGAAGGGTATTTCATGATAACTTTTTGGATGATAAGGAATGAGTTTCCCAAACCTATGTTTGTTACTCTGATACTTGAAATGGGTGTAGAATGTATCTAGGTATAACAAATCAGCAGAATGTTTTATTATCTTAGGTTTTTCTTTAGCCTTTTGGTTGTTGTTATTTGACTTCTCTACATTGTTCTTGCCTAGGGGTTTTTCTTTCCTATTCAGATTTACTTGATTAGGTTTATCTATCCTATCTGGATGACTGTTAACCTTACCCTTGGATGATGCACTCTTCTCACTTGGTTGGTATTCACTAGGTCTAATAAATGACACTAGATTTTTCCAGGTTGGTTTCCTAGGTGCTTATGTGCTGGTGGAGGGCTCTGCTCCTAACCCTAGATGATTAAATCTCATAGAGAGATTTTCTGTGATGTCTTTGAGCTTCTGACTCCTCCCATTTAGTGAGTCCTCAAAGGACTTTGCCTTTGCTAACTGTTCTTTTAATTTTATGGTTTCTTCTCTCAGTTTAATCAATTCTGCCTCTTTATTTTTAATTTCGTTTGTTATATTTTGATTTATTAGGTGTATTTCATCTTTCTTAAGGTTCTCTAATTCAGTCCTAGCTGTGTCTAATTCTTTTTCTACCATAAGATGATCAATGCAGAAATCTTTAAAACAAGTTTTAAAATCGTCTGAGCTAAAATCAAAATCATCAAAAATAGATACATGTTCCTCTTCATCATCTGATGACATCCCTAGTGCCATCATGCAGGCTACATCTGTTGCTGCTTCATCATCACTTTCAGATGATGAGGAGCTTAATTCTACTTCAGAATCACTCCAAGTTTCAGCAATGAAACCCTTGGCTTTCTTCTTGTCCTTTCCTTAAAGGACTTCTTCTTCTTCTTCTCCTCATTGTTGCTGCTTCTTTCCCTTTGCTCTTGTGGGCACTCTGGAGCAATGTGCCCTGGCTTGTAGCAAGTGAAACATATAATCTCCTTCATTGGAGTTTTATCATACCTGGGTCTTGAGCTCCTTCCTCTCCTCCATGAGTCTTCTGTCTTGACCCATTTCTTGAATTTCCTTGCTAGGAGATTGAACATCTCGTCTTCAGGAGTAGAGGGCTCTCCTTCAGTAGCTTTCAGAGCAAGGCTCCTTTGGATAGGAGCTGGAGTAGTTTCCCTCTCTTCTGACTCAGCCATGTTCTTTAGTAGCATCTCATATGACTTAAGCGTTCCTAGCAAAGCTTCAGTTGAGATTTCTCTGTGGCACCTGGACTCTCTGATTGCCTAGATTCTTGAATCTCATGAGCTAAGAAAGCACATGAGGATTTTATCATTAATTTCAGTCAAGGATATCTCCTTGTCCAAGCCTCTGAGCTCATTAATGATAATGTTGAATCTATCATACATATCATCAACAGATTCTTCAGCTTTCTTTTGAAAGTTCTCATATTGGGATATGAGAAGGGACTTTCTGTCTTCCTTTCATCTAGGCTTCCTTCCACCATTCTGGTGAGAGAATCTCAGATATCTTTTGTTGATTGGCATTCAGCAACCTTCTGGAAAATATCATCTGATATTGTTGAAACCAGAATGTTCATGGCCTTGGCATCACATCCCTTGACCTTCTTCTCAGCCTCTGTCCATTCATTTCTTGAAACAGCCTCTGTTGTTGAAGATTCTCCTGCCTTTTGTCTGACAGGAGTTGGAGGACCTGTGAGAAGAACATTATAGATGTCTTCATCAATAGAATTCATATAAAAAATTATTCTGGCCTTCCAGAGTGTACACTTGTTCAGATTATACACTGGAGGTCTTGTAGAAGCATAATCCTTAGAACTTATTTTCTTTATAAAATATTATTTGTAATAAAGAAAAAGTGTAGGAGGTCTTTTGATCAAGGTGTTAACCTTTTAAAGATCAACCTCGCTTTGATACCAATTGAAAGTACACAGTGTGCCTCTGAGAATACTCTAGAGGGGGGGTGAATAGAGGTTTAAAAATATTTCTATCTTATTTGTGCAAATACAATAAAACACTAAGTGTTTATACTTCAACAAATTCCACACAGAATAAAACTAAAGTGCTGAAATATGAAACAGAAAAACAGTAAAATAAATCTAAACTATATAGGACAGCACAAAAAATAGACAACCAGAAGACAAAGATTTTATAGAGGTTTCCCAAAATGTGGATAGTCCTCTCTTCTACCACTGGTAGGAATGCACCAACTGTGCCTGAGTCTTTTGACAAGGAGACTCTCAGAACCACTGATCTTTTGATAAGGAGATCATGAACCAACCAGATCTTTTGATAAGGAGATCATGAACCAACCAGATCTTTTGATAAGGAGATCATGAACCAACCAGATCTTTTGATAAGGAGATCTTGAACCACCAGATCTTTTGATAAGGAGATCTTGAACCACTGAATCCTTTGGAAGAGGGATTCTTAAAACTCTTTTATAGGTGAGAATGAGAAGGAGAAAGAAGAAGGGGGAGGAGGAAGAATTTTGTTCTCAGAATTCTTAGGAAACCCTGTCTCAAGAAACAACTTCTATTTTCTTCTACTTGATCTGCTAGTGATAAACTCCTGCTTATGATTGTGATAGTTTGCAGGAGCTATGATTGCCAGATCATTTCTCTTCTTTCTGATCAAACTTTGGCTGCTATATGATTGTGATGATGAGCAGCCTTCAGTTATTCTGCAGTAAGAGATGGAGAGCATTTATTCTTTCTTCTCTGTTTGTATCTCTATTAGGGTTCCTAAGGACGAAGAAGAAGATGGAGCCCTAATAGAAAACTGTTAGCCGATTGTAATGAATGCTCCATCTTTCTCTTTCTTTTCTTCCCTGTTATTGTCCCTCTTGAATTTGAATTTTGTTTCCCCTTCTCGTAAGTCCTAAAATGGTATTCACCACAGGACAATTTCTCTTTCCTTCCTTCTTTAATTCCCGACCCGTCCAACAAATATTAGCATATTTCCAAGAAAGCTTTTCTCTGTCCTCTGTTAATTCTTCATTCTATTTGAGGCAATTAAGGAGCCATTAGAGAACGGTCTTCAGTGTTGTGGTCCATGAGAGAAGGTCCAAAAATGACAGCTGAAAAGATTTCCTTTTTAGACTGTATTCGACGTAGCGTCGAGTTCTCTTCCTTGTAAGAGCAGCTTCGAATTCATCCTTGCTCTGATTGAACTCAGCTAGTCGATGTTGCGTCGATATCTTATTGATGTAACCGTCGAGTTGAGGACATGGCTCTGAACTCCATTATCTGTGTCGAGATGAAGTCGACGTTGCGTCGACTTTAGATGGCTTCGACAAATACTTCCTTCTGCGCTGAGTTGAAGTAAAAGCTGCGTCGACTTCTGAAGATACTTCGACAGGTCCATAGTCTCTACGTCGATATCTATTCAACGTAACGTCGACTTGAATTACTTCACCAGAAGGGTTGAACCACTTGTACTTCTAGTCAGAGTAGCGTCGACATTAACTCGATGTTGCGTCGATTTCTATTCGACGCAAATGTTAACTTTGTCCAAATTGTGCTTCTCTTGATATGGTCTTGACACCCTAGGTTGAGTGTGACATCCTAAGATATCCAATGACTAGATTACTCTCACTATACAATGGGTAATTCAATCTAAGAGATAAAAACACTTTTTATATAATTTGTTAAGTTAAATCAAAGGAGTTTTTCCCAACATCTTGTTTATCGACTAGAAAACCCTTCAGCTTGAACATTGGATATATACAAGAAGGATTCTAAGCTTGTCGATTAGAGAAGTCCATATCGAGTAGACAAGGATGTCGACTTTAATAAGTCCTTAACGGCTTGCTATTTCATATCGGCTAGACGAAGTGATATCGACTAGATGAGTGATATCGACTTGAAGATGGTTTCTCGTCTAGATTTCTAATATCGTCTTGAATAATAATATCGGCTTGAAGACTCGTTGTCGTATAGATTTCAGATATCGACGGGAAGCTCAAAGTAGTGAACATCCATATCGACTAGACCATCATCACAATGACATGAAGACCTATATCGGGGTGACTGAGTTAAAGTTCTCAGAAATTAAAATTATGCCGCCACCGATTGCGCCAATGATATTGCAACATTTTATAAATGGAATATTCACATTTAATGAATTTTATTATGACCGTTTGAGGAAACCCTAATTTTTGAAGTGCCAATCGAGAAATCAAAACTGTAAGTCCTGAGAACCGAGAAAATCGAAAAGGAGTCGCCGACCAATATCTATCTTTATTCTACTCCAGATTTTCTCTAAGCATTCGCTACAATCATTTCTAATAGTGCATAGAGATTCATCGGGAGAACTTTATCGTATTCTGAATCCTAATCGGGAAAATTTTTGTTGAGGCCGACGATCTCTAAGTGCAGAGAAAACCAGATCCTAGAGGAGCAGCTGTTAAATCTACATCATTCAACTACTCCAAGTTTGCTCAAGATATTCATTGCCCTCATTTCATTAAGAGAAAGAAGATTCTCTGCAATCAAGGATAAATATCAGATCCAGATTATTTATAGAAGAAGACTCCTCTCTCTGTTTCAAGAAGACAATTCTTTGGAGGAGCTGCTTTCAAGATCTGATCAAGTTAAAGATTTCTTCAATAAAGATTCAAGAAGACTCATCATCATGTTCTGTATAATGAGTGTACACTTTTTATCATCTTCTTTGAAAAGATATTTCTGTAGGATTCCCTGTATGGAATCTGTGGTATGTGTGAGCCTGGGGAAGGATTCAAGATTGAATCTGAGCTGTAGAAGTTGTATACTCTGAGTTGTAGGATCCTGTATTTGGGATCTGCGGTAGGGTCCTGTGTGACCTGAGGTAAGGTTCTGGATTGAACCTGAGGTGGTGAAGCGGCGGAAGAAGTCCTCGAGTCTCTCCCCCTCGTTTTGACAGATCCCAGAGAGGTGAGAAGGGTCTCTGACTATTCGGCGGTTGGCTATGAATTGGTTAGTGAACTGCTACGCTAACTCTGCGAAGTTGGCGATCTCCCCATCCTTCAGGGAATGGAACTAGGTGTGAGCTTGTCCCTTTAAGGTTTCCTGGAAAACTAGTCACAAGAGCTAATCAGGACTGTTGTAGATACACTTGATTGTTGTGAATTGGTTAACATGCTCCAGGGGTCTTCCGTCCCGTTGAAAGTCTCAAAGCTAGGCAGCTTAAACCTGTTGGGAATGGGGTGCGATGAAAGGAGCGTCGCAGGTTTGCGACACGTCGCCCATCGTGCTTGTATTCCTCCTCAAATCATATTTCTCACCTCCTCGTAAGTGAGACTTCGATCGGCCGGGCCGACATCCGTTTCCACCGGGAGAGGATTGAGTTGCGCATGCCCGGGAAGCTCAATTGGGCATGCAGCGCGCATAGAGCTGGATGCATCGTATAGTTCATCTCCAAAGGGGTTGTCCAGGTGGGCAATGTCTTCCGGTAAGACGCGCCCCGAGGGGAGAGGCGGTCGTCCACCTTAGGCAACGACGGGGTTAGGAGGATTAGTGATTCCCAAGTCCCACAGGAGGGAGAGTACCTCAGCCTGGCGTAGCCTCCACAGAAGTTGCTAGCACGGTGTCGACTCCCTAGGGAGGGTGTTGCACGTGCGGTGCACCCCCTAAAAGGGTTGCTGGCATATGCATCCCCAAGGGAGAAGCGCGGCACGCACCCCAAGGGAGTATTGCGCACTGCGCATACCCATTGGGGATGCGCAACGCGGTTCCCAATATGGCATGCACAGAATGTGCTTCCCCTATTGGGGTTGCGCTGCTAAGCGGCGCCCAATGGGGCGATGTATTGAAACAGCGCCCCCTTGTGGTTGAGTGTGCGCGTGGTGCGGCACTTGCGCACCGTGTGCGGGGTGTGAGGTGCGGCGTGGCTCGCGCGTATATGCGACGTGCGTTCTGGCGTCCATTTGGGAGACCAATCGGACTTGGAATTGCTCGAGAACGAGCCCGCTAGAATTGTATTGGCGAGTCGGTCGAGGTCGAGGCAAAAATTCTTAGGTTCGACCGATTTGTTTTTAGGGAACCCCATCAGGTACGATCCGCATAAGATATGATGGGCTGTAATTATATTCCTTCTCACTTTCTCGGAAATTGTTTTCAGTGAACAAATGATCTTTCGGTGAAGTGAAAATTGGTGATGAGGAGGGGTTTGAAAACTCCTTATCAAGGAGGTTGCAGGTTCAAGACCCGGCCTCAACAATGCGCCGTTGCTGAGAAATAGTGGCGCGGAGAGGCTTTGGGGTGCTTGGGTTGCAGCCCGTTAGCGTGCCTACATGGCCCCTAAGGGGGAGGGCTGGGGCGTTACACTGAGGAGGCGTGTATATGGGGCTGTCATTGGGGTAGGGATCGGCCAAGCGTTGGAAGCTCCTCCTTGGCTCCACTTGGCAGACCTCCTTATAGAATTCGATAGGGATCTCAGAGGGGAGTTCAATTCTCTGCTTGGGAAGAGGAATGGGCTGCCATGTGGAGGGAATTCCACAAAACCATGGTTGTCCTCATTCAAAATTGGGGATTTCCCAATTTTGCCCCATTTGCATGTCATCTCCTTCTAATTTCTGAGGGCATGCATGGTAATTAAGTCGTAGCTGTAAATTGGTTTTCTAACATTGGTCTTAGCCCACTTGAAACTTGATTCGGGTTCACTTGACCTAAAGGGGTCAATTTGGGCTATATGGTCTTGAGTTGACCCTAGGTTAAATTGACCAATGTGGCTGACCTACATTGATGGTCTTAGGTTCCTAGACACCATTTAAGGTGAATTATGGCTTGAGGAGACCAACTTAGTGACATTTGACCTAATTAAGTCAAACTAAGCTTATTTGGCCTAAGGTGTACTTTGATGTGATTCATGAAATTGGTGGAACTCAATGGGTTGACTTTGGTCCATTATGCAATTAGGTTGACCCTAATTGGTCCTAAATGACCCAACGGACTCCCTAAGGGTCTTAGAAAGAGTTGGTGGTGTCAACTTGTCATTTTGAAGCTTTAATATCAAGTCCTAAGTCATGGGGTCAAATTTGGCTATTTGCACACCAAGGTGATTTTTACCTATTCACCTTGGTTCTATGGACATTTTGGTCTCTTAGAGCAATGTCATGACCTTGTCATGACAAAATTCATCTTTGGGGTCTAATTGTTCTGGGGATGTTACATAATGCAGTTCAAAAAGGAGAAGACCATCAACCTGAAAATGAATGATGTATCTGAAGAATATAGGTTCTTGACAGACATAGTGGGAAAGGTGTTGTTATGCAAAATATCAGCGCATGATGCTATCCCCAAGCAGCAGCTGCAGATCATGGGTGTTCTAGTCCTTAATAAGAAGATAAACTGGGGGAGATGCCTCATGAAGCTGATTGGCCACAAATATTCACACAAAGAAAATGCCTATATGAGAATTATGAGTCAGGTGCTCTTCCACTATTATCCAATGGTGTGCAAGTCAAAAGAAGTGCTCGTTCCTCTAGGGAAATGGATGAACATAGGAATATTCTCCAAGTGGACCAGACAGATTCTAAAGCCTGGGCAAGCTGCCTCTTCACCTCCTCCTTCTCCAACTCCACAGGATACAGAGACAAATGTACCAGATCCCCCAAGGGATGACATTCCAGCACAGGGCCCTGCAGCAGCACAACAAGATATCATCCCAGATGAAACTCTTTTCCAAAATCTCTAGTCCATCCCATCTACTACATCTCCAGATCCAACACCTCAGATTCCTCTCCAACCATAGCAACAACCATCCACCATAATTCCAGATAATTAGGCTACTCCCCTACCATAGTATCACATCCCTCCAGAAGTGTATCAATCCCAATCCCCTATCTACCAAGAAATTCCAGATTACAATGAGAACTTCACAGCAACACCTACTGTCTCTGCCACACACTCAACTCCTTTCTTTGACTTTGAGCAAGTAATTTCAAAATCAGTAGGATTAGCTGCTAGCACTTTTGCTGATCTAATGACCTCTCAAGCAAGAAAGTTCAATAGGAAGTACACTCAGATGGAGTCAGAATTGCAAAAATCACAAGAGTCTCTCCTGACACTGAAATCAACAATATCTTCCTCCATGGTAACTAAAGAGTTCTTAACCTCACTGGTAAGTAAGGTTCATAAGGGGGAGAAGATCCAGGAGGAGGAAAAGGCTTAATCAGGAAATTGTGAGTGTCTAGGAGAAGGACAAGAATACACAAGAAGAGGTTGTCCCAAGTGTCCCAACTACTGAGGTTCTTGACCCAAATAAGCTCACTGTTTTTCAAACAGAAACAGTCCAAGTGGAGCCTCTTGCAAATCCTTCAAAAAAACTTGTATCAATCCAGGGGGAGCCAGCTCCAGAAATCCCTGTAGTAACCTAGGGGGAGCTCCCGAAGATGAATAACGATTGGATGAAGTGGCAATTATTGCTAAGGAGGCTACTCTAAATGCTGAACAAGATGCACATTCTCAGGGGAGCCTCCCAAAGAGAAAGAAACTTATCAAGAAGCTGACATGACTACTGAAGAAGAAAGCAAGCCTGTAGTATTTGCTGCAAAAAAGATAGTTCCTCTAGTCTTCTCAAGGAAGAGGAAGACTCATGACAAAGAACAGTAAAGTCCAGGTATTCTGTAATTATGAACTTTTTACATTATAGCATCTGGAGGACACAGCTGTTAAGAAAAATATGACTACATGAAAATGTATAAAATGGTCTATGATTCCATTCATTTATGTCTTTATTGTTTATGTGTAGTTGTTTGTATTTGAGTCTATGTCAAAACATGTTTGAAATCACTTACCTTATTTTGTAAAATTTGTTATGCTAAATAGGGGAGATTGTTGGGAAAAACCCTTGTGATTTGTCTAACAAACTACTTAAAGTGATTTCATCTGTTAGGTTATATTACCCACATTGTATAGAAAGGGTAAATTGGTCATTATATATCTTAGGATGTCACACTCACCTTATAGTGTCAAGACCAGGTTAGGATAAGCACAAATTCAGTTGAGTTAAAACTTGTGTCGAATAGAAGTCGACGCAACTTCGACTAGATGTCGGCGTAACTCTGATTGAAAGTTGAAGCCACTCAATCAGCCTGTCGAAGTATAAGTCATGTCGATGCAACGTCGAAAGGAACTCTACGCATAAGGAAGAGTCTGCCGAATCCATCTTAGAAGTCGACGCAACTTTGACTTCAGTTCGACGCAGAAGATGAAATTCAAGTCCAAGCCTTCAACTCGACGGATACGTCGATAAGTAATCGATGGAACATCGACATCTGAGTTCAGACAGAGCTAAGAAGGGTTTCAAAGCTACTCCTACATGAACTCAGAGGTGCATCGATATGAAGAATGATGAAGTCGACGCAACGTCGAATACAGTCTAAAATAAAAGCTTTTTCAACTGTCCTTCTAATACCTTTTCAGAAGGTCCACAATGCTGAAGATAGATCTCCAACGGCTTATTTATTGCCAAGAATGGAATGTATTCCAGGAGGCAGCAAAAACATTCTTAGAATGTATTCAAATCTGATGGATGGGTCGGGAACAAAAGAAGAAAGGGAAATTAACTGTCTAATAGGAATTCCTTGGCAGGACAGCACAAAAGAAGAAAGAAATTCAAATTCAATCATATGGAGAATAAGTATGCTGAGAGGAGAAGAAAAATACAGGGATTGAACACATATTCTCAATCGGTCGAATATGGCTTTCTCTTCTTCCTCCTTCAACCCTAAGACAGAAAAGAAAATATCCCTTTGCACATGAAAACATACAGCTGCTTCTTCTCCTTCATCTCACAGCAACAAGTTTAGAAGAAGTGCCCAGAGAATAAGGATCAAGCCAATACCCCTTGCAATCATCACAATCATAAGCAAGAGTTCATTATATTCAGATCCAGTAATAAAATAGAAGCAGAAAATAGCTTCTGAAGAATTCTGAAAGCAGAATTCCATTCTCCTCTTTCCCTTTTTCTTCTTCTTTATTCACCTACTGTAAAAGAGTTTTATTAGTCCCTCTTTCAAATGATTCAGTGGTTCTAAGAGTCTCCTTATCAAAAGACTCAGTGGTTCTAAGGGTCTCCTTATCAAAAGACTCAGTGGTTCTGAGAGTCTCCTTATCAAAAGACTCAGACACAGTTAGTGCAATCCTACTATGGATGTAGAAGAGTGGACTGCCCACATTTTGGGGAACCACTATAAATATCTTGTGTCTTCTGTGATTGCGTTTCTGTGTTGTACCTATTTACAATTTTCTATTCTTATATTTCCTGCAATCTTGTTTAATTTATTCTGCTATTGGGATTGCTGATTGCATACATACTTAGTAGTTTCACTACAAGAAAAATCATAATTAGCAACGAGGTAAATACCTTGCTAATATTTAACATTTATATTTTTATTTAAAATTGTCAAATTAAAATAATTTTTATTTTAGTAAAAGTTATTCTGTAAAATGAAGTTGTTGGGATTTGAACAGCCAACCTCTTACAAAGAGCCCAACAATATTACCACCTGATCCAACAAATTTTTTTGTTTAAAGTGACCGATATTATTTATATATAATGTATTTATATAATTATACGAGCAGTCGTGCACGGGGGACCCCGTGCGGGGGGGGGGGGGGGGGGGGGGGGGGGGGGCGACATTGATCGTGGGGGCGACATTGGTCGTGGGGGCGACATTGTTCGCGGGGCGACATTGGTCGCGGGGGCGACATTGATCGTGGGGGCGACATTGCTCGTGGGGGCGACATTGGTAGTCGGCGCGATATTGGTCGTGGGGGCGACATTGGTCGTCCGAAAAATTCCTGCCTATGAAATGCATGTGGGATAAGCCTTTCACTTTTCAGCTAATTCCTGCCTATGAAATGCATGTGGGGCGACATTGGTAATGTTTTTTTTATGTATTATAAGATTTTGTGGAATTCCTGCCTATGAAATGCATGTGGGATAAGCCTTTCACTTTCAGCTAATTCAAACAGCTCACATTAGCTGAAAACTTGTGTTCAGGAAGTATATCTCCAATTATAAGATTTTGTGGAATTCCTGCCTATGACAAAAATTGATTCATGTTAAAATCTAACAATATAGCTTAAAAAATGACAGGAAGAAACTATGTATTCATGAAAAACTGGAAATCACTAAAAATTGGCTATAGAAGAGTCTTGTTAACTAATGTAAAAACCAATGCAAATCACTAACACAAATAAATCAAAGCAAAGACTTAGAAACAAAATAAATAAATAACAACCCCAATCACTCCTGTAATGGAGGAACGGTTGTTGTTTCAGAGCCAGGTTTATACAATCCAAAAAAATTCAGATGACAGATTTATACAAACCACAATGGATGAAAGATTTATACAAACCAAACAAAATAATATCAGTGAGAATGAAGAAGATGATGAAGTTGCGGACCTTTACAGCTGCTCTCTGCAAATGGAAACATGGCGGATTGAGGATTGGGAGGGCTCCAAACAGTGAGCAGAGTGCAGCCAATCCCAAAATTTAATGCCTTTTAAATACTGCTACACCTACACGTGCATAGAAATACTATGAGGGAAGTCAAAAAGAAATACATGACCTTATAGTATTTGTTTTTAAATTTAAAAAAGAAATACTCTTTACATGCATTTAAGAAGTACTCTGATATTTAAACCCCAAAATTTATACTTTCAACAGCCCCATAACAGCCGGGATTTATACTTAGTTCCTTTATAAATTGATCAACAGCAGGGATTTATACTTAATTCCTTTATAAATTGATCAACAGCAGGTCATCCTGAAATAAGGCACATATAACAGCAAGGATTTATAACTTTCGAGCATCCTGATTGCTGGTAAGTGGTAACAGCCACATAACAACATGGATTTATACTTAATTCCTTTATAAATTGATCAAAAATTTAATCGGCTGACCAAAAATTGCAGCAGATAAAAAAAGAAGACAATAAAACAATGAAAATATGATTAGCAGAAATTGGAGCAACAAAACTGAGAAATGCATTTGAAGCCACAAAACTGAGAAAAAAAAGGAGATAAGTTAAAGGGTTAAACATTGAACTAAGAGTTGAAGTCAGCATGACCTGAAGAGTGTTGAGAAGCTAGCAGTGCGCCGAGGAGGAGTTGCCGCCGGAGGAGCCACTGAGGAGGAACTGCCGCGGAATACAGAAATTTGAGTTCCTTTCTATCTGAATACAGAAATGCCCCAAATTAATACAATTTGAAGAAGAACTCGATAAAAAAAACTTTGCGTTCCTTTCTATCTGAGTACAGAAATGCCCCAGATTGAACCGAAGAACTCTATAAAACAATTTCAGAAAGGATCCTCCTTGTTTTAGTTTTCAGCATTTCTCTATAAAAAAATTTATTAACAAAAGTTATAAAATAATTGAGAAGAGAAATTAAGGCTTCTTCATAGAAATAAAAAAAATGAGGGGAGAAATAGGTGCTCGAGTTCTTGCCAAGTAGGACTGGATTCGCAGAATAAGAAGAAATAATATAAATATATCTTTCGGAAACTCCGCTCATGGGTTCGCCGAAGGGGACGCCTCCATCTCCGGGAAAGTTGAGGCGCGCGCCGTGGCCAAACATTGCTCTTGTCGCCTTACCGTAAGCGTAAGCAGCCTCAATGGCCGTGAGGAAGGAACCCAGCCAGATTTTGCTCCCTCGGTTCGGCGCTAATCTCGGCGACCCACTTCCCCCAAACATGCTGCCGAACGCCACGAAATTTGCAGGCGGCGTTCTCCGGGCCGCCCTTCCCTCTCATGCACCCTTTCCTGGAGCTGGCGAGGCTCTGGCGATGGCGTCTTGGAGGATCCGGAACCCTGTCGAGGGCTCGATGGAGGCAGTGGGGGCTGCTTTCGGCGGGTGGCAGTCGTCGAGGAGGAGAGGTGTGGTAGGGGTGTGTGCGGTGCGGTTTGGTGCGGTTTTGGCCCAAACCGCAACCGCATCGCAAGAGCGCGGTTTTGGCCCGGGCAAAACCGCACCGCACCGAAATTATGCGGTGCGGTTTCAGTTTGGTGCGGTTTTTTGCGGTGCGGTTGTGGTTTCGGTGCGGTTTTTAGCATGTGATATGCATATACACCAAAAGGATAATGTGAGGCAAAATAAGTTGTAAAATTTGGGCAAAAAAATAGTTAAATGAGTTATATTTTCATGAAAAAATATGTAATACATATATTTTTAAAATACAAATACTACAAAATCAACCACGAGCTAAAAATATATCTTTATATAATACAATCTTCATGATATTAAGTCCTAGATATGCACAACACTCACATAATTGCAACTTTTTTTATCCTTCAAACATTGAAACTGATGGGTTCCCCCTCTACTTATGGAAAATACTGTAACCACCGCACACCGGATCCCATTCCCGCACGCCAAATCCCATTACCGCACACCGGATCCCGAAAACCACCGCACACCGAATCCCACCTTCGCACACCGGATCCCACTCCCGCGCGGCGGATCCAAACCACCGCGCACCGATCCAAACCACCTCGCGCGGGATCCCAACCGCCCCGCGCGGGATCGCAACCACCGCCAACCGCCGTCGGCCGACCGCCGCCAACCACCGGCCGGCCGCCGCCGGCCGGCCCCCGCCGCCGGCCGCCCGCCCGCCGCCGGCCGCCCGCCCGCCGCCGGCCGCCCGCCCGCCGCCCGCCGCCCGCCGCCCGCCGCCCGCCGCCCGCCGGCCGACCGCCGCCCGCCACCGCCGCCCGCCGCCCCCTTCATGGCCGGCGGCCATGGCCGGCCACCGTCGTCGCCGCCCTTCACCCTCCACCGTCGGATCTCTCCAAGGCCCTCGCGGCCCTCCGATCGTCTCGCGCGATCACGACCCTTCGATCGTCGCCAACGATCTCGGCCCTCCATTTGGTGGTTATCCGCGATAACCACCGTAACCACCGTAACTTCCACTTCCCAAGCCTATAAATAGACCCTCAAGGGTCTTCATTTGGATCCGATCTCTGATTCTCTCCCAGACTCTCTCTCTCTCTTCATTTCCTCCTCTCCTCAGAGCTTCTCTCTCTACACTCCGCCATCTCTTTTTACTAACTGACAGGTTCTTCCTGCGAACGCCTCTTACTGAGGAAGAAGTGCTACGCCGTTCAAGACGAGCACCCCGAACCCGAGCAGAAAAGTCAGGGCGCTCCGTGAAGTGCTCACCCAGCAAGCGCGCAGCCGCACCAGACGCACAGCAAGGCAATCAACTCCTAAGTGGTGGCCTGTCACCCACGGAGTTCTCTCTCTCTCTCTCTCTCTCACAATTGTAACGAGGCGCGGCCTGTCGCCCTCGCATTCTCCAAGAAAGCCCTGTAACAGCACAACATAGTGGATTTCGGCCAGCACCGCCCCGGCCACGTGGTTTTTCACCCTTTGGAGGGTTTTCCACGCTAAAGATCTGTGTGTACCATTTTCAGCATTTTCTCTCTGCAACATTCTGACTGTGTGCGCACTCGACCGCCCGGGCTAAGACGGACCGAATTGAAACCGGTCTACCAAGGGCGTTGAGCAGCCGCAAAAGTTTACCGCCGGCCGGCCGCCGCCGGCCGGCCGCCGCCGGCCGGCCGCCGCCCGCCGCCCGGCCGCCGCCCGCCGGCCGGCCGCCGCCGACCGGCCGCCGCCGGCCGACCGCCGCCGGCCGGCCGACCGCCGCCGGCCGACCGCCGCCGGCCGGCCGACCGCCGCCGGCCGCCGCCCCCTTCATGGCCGGCGGCCATGGCCGGCCACCCATGGCCGGCCACCGCCGTCTCTGCCCTTCACCCTCTTTCGGATCTCTCCAAGGCCCTCGCGGCCCTCCGATCGTCTCGCGCGATCACGACCCTTCGATCGTCGCCAACGATCTCGGCCCTCCATTTGGTGGTTATCCGCGATAACCACCGTAACTTCCACTTCCCATGCCTATAAATAGACCCTCAAGGGTCTTCATTTGGATCTAATCTCTGATTCTCTCCCAGACTCTCTCTCTCTTCATTTCCTCCTCTCCTCAGAGCTTCTCTCTCTACACTCCGCCATCTCTTTTTACTAACTGACAGGTTCTTCCTGCGAACGCCTCTTGTTGAGGAAGAAGTGTTACGCCGTTCAAGACGAGCACCCCGAACCCGAGCAGAAAAGTCAGGGCGCTCCGTGAAGTGCTCACCCAACAAGCGCGCAGCCGCACCAGACGCACAGCAAGGCAATCAACTCCTAAGTGGTGGCCTGTCACCCACGGAGTTCTCTCTCTCTCTCTCACAATTGTAACGAGGCGCGGCATGTCGCCCTCGCATTCTCCAAGAAAGCTCTGTAACAGCACAACATAGTGGATTTCGGTCAGCACCGCCCCGGCCACGTGGTTTTTCACCCTTTGGAGGGTTTTCCACGCTAAAGATCTGTGTGTACCATTTTCAGCATTTTCTCTCTGCAACATTCTGACTGTGTGCGCACTCGACCGCCCGGGCTAAGACGGACCGAATTGAAACCGGTCTACCAAGGGCGTTGAGCAGCCGCAACAGTTTGGCGCCGTCTGTGGGAACGGATTCCCAAAAACCAAGCAAAGGATTCCCGAGCATAGCACCCGTTTCTCCGGAGTTCACAGAACCAGCAGAAATGGACACCTCCCCCGGAATATCCGACGCATGCAGTTCCTCAATCCCGGAGAGCCCGGCGAAAAGAGCGCTCCTCGCTACTCCCGTCCTGCCCACGTGGCTTGGATCAACTGACAAACCGGCCCCTTTCGCGGCAGGGCAGGAGCGGAACGATGTCTCGCATCAGCAAAGGCGATCCCCCCTCTCCAAGTCAATTTTGGAATACCCAGTTCCGTCATGGCTAAATCCCTCGTACAACGAGGAGTTCCATGGAGCGGAAGATCCATATGAGCACGTTAGTCATTTCCTAATATTAATACGGAGGCTCGGACTTCCCGACCCCATCATCTGCAAAATCTTCGCCAAAACACTGTGTGAAGACGCCCTCTGCTGGTATCAATCATTGCCAAACGGAGCGATCCACAACTTCACCGAGTTGTCCCAAATGTTCGTTGAACGATATGAAGCACGCTCACCAGGGATTCGTGAAGAAAAGCCTAGCACGGGCAAACCGCCCCGCCCAGGGGGGGTGAAGTGGAGCAAGCATTAAGAGAGGATCCGCGCAAATATCCACCAGGAACGTCTCTGTGCATGGATGGACTTCGCCTTAGACGCAAGCATAGGCAGTCCACCCTGCGAGCTAAGGAAAGCGTTGATAACACATCGCATCTCCTTCAACCTCTTATTCCTAGCTGCCATAGTACGGCTCAAACCCCTGAGCGGGAACCTCAAGCTCAGGGCCAGCAACGCAGAGCTCCCCGGCGGAACTATGGTACCCACCGTAGGAATCATCACCTTTCCGGTCCAAATAGGCAGGCACCCGAAACCAGTCCAGTATGACGTTCAGTTCATCGTCGCAAACGCCGACTCCCCCTACGACGTGATATTCGGGAGCCTCCTGCTAGACGCTCTGGACCACGACATTTCCATGTTCGGGCACGTAACCAGCAAAGGGAACGTCCTCAGGGACGCAATACATGGTTTTGATACACTCGACTCCAAGCTCCCTTGGGTCAGCGACGACCCGTCGCCAGAGCCAAAGTCTGGAAGACTAAGCGCACGGAAGGACCGCGCAAGTCTCGCGTTGGCAGAAAGAGCCAAACCTCAGGCACCGACGAATCCGCAGCCAATCGATGCGAGCCGCAAAAGAAAGGGCCAACAGCAGCAATCCGAGCTGCTTACTCAGAGCCGAGCCGACCGCTCCCAAGGGCTATCAGGACAAAGCCCTAAGGGTTACACTCCGTTAAACACCTCCCGAGAGCACATTTTGTCCATAATCTGTAACAGCAGGGTCATCAACTGGCCCAAGCCGCTCTCCCTGCACAGGGGAGATCAATCCCAGTTTTGCCACTTCCACAAAGGCAGAGGACACCGAACGGAGCACTGTGCAAAACTGAAGGAAGAAATTGAACGTCTCGTCCAGTTGGGACACCTGGAGGCCTTCCGCAAAGAAGCACAGAAGGATGCCACCAAGGATCGGCCACCGGGTCACAGCCGCACGCCATGCTGAACAAGCTCGGACCAGAGAAGCGCTACGAAAGCGCAAACTCCGCGAGCCAGACTCGTGATCAATCCCAGTTTTGCCTCAACGTTGCTTGGGCACCGTAGGGGCCTGCCCCCCCTTACAGCAAATCCGCGAGCCAGACTCGTGCAAAAAGCCGCGAGCCAGACTCGTGCACCGTAGGGGCCTGCCCCCCTTACGGCAAAGCCGCGAGCCAGACTCGTGCAAAAAGCCGCGAGCCAGACTCGTGCACCGTAGGGGCCTGCCCCCCTTACGCCAAAGCCGCGAGCCAGACTCGTGCAAAAAGCCGCGAGCCAGACTCGTGCAAAAAGCCGCGAGCCAGACTCGTGCAAAAAGCCGCGAGCCAGACTCGTGCAAAAAGCCGCGAGCCAGACTCGTGCACCGTAGGGGCCTTCCCCCCCCCCCCCCCCCCCTTACGGCAAAGCCGCAAGCCAGACTCGTGTAAAAAGCCGCGGGCCAGATCCGTGCACCTATTCAATAAAAGCCGCCAGCTCAAGTCCGCGCAAACTCATCTGTGACTTTGAAAACAATCAAACTATGCAGATGCCAATAACTAGATTAACAAAATCGAACAAATGAACAAGTACGACAAGTACAATAAAAGAAGTAAAGCCACATCCGGCAAACACAACTACGAGAAGCTAAAGAAGTCACTCCTTGTCAGGACTATGATCCTCCTCCTCTGATAAGTCATCAAAGCCAAGGCCACTGACATCATAGCCCCGCATCCGGGATACCATCCGAAGATCCTTCGACGCTCCCTGTCGAAGGGCAAGCTCTCGTGAATCCTCCAGATGAGGCTCCACCTCCTGAGTCCAGATCTCGTCTCGGACCTCCTCGGCAACCAAGCAACGGTCCCGCAAGTAATCAATCGACTCCAAGTACTCGGCCAAGCCAGCCGCCTTCAGCTCGGTCTCCCGCTCCACGGAAGAAAGACGTGCTATCTCGGCTCGGCACCGCTCCAACTCTGCATCCCGGCACACTACGTCACCACGAGCCGCCTCTAAGGAACGCAAGGCCTCCTCCAACGCCGCCTTCTCCACACCAAGTCCGGACCTGGTCCTCTCCAGCTCATCCTGCATCTCCGAACCGATCTGCCTGAAGCGCGAGATGTCGCGATCTCGCCGTCTCTCTGCCTCCGCAAGAGCGCTCCTCGCCTCCCGAAGCTCACCCTGAATGGTCATAAACCCGTCCTTCAAGCTCACGTAATGATCGTTCCATACGTGCGCAATCGATACCTGAGTCTCCATCTGCAAAGGGAAATACATAAGTCAGAACCGCAGCCTCAGAATGACGCTATACAAAAGGAAGAAAAAAATCCGGCTTACCGCCTGGCTCATGGCCTCCAGAGAAGAAGAAACCCTCTTCCCCTCCGACACCTTTCGAGCTGTGCCTCGCTCCGGAGAAGCCTGGGGAGCAGAAGATCCCAGGACCTCAACCTCCTCATCAACCGGCTCTCCATCAGCTCCAGGTGCACTCGGAGCCGCCTCCTCCTGAGGAACATCCTGTACCAGTGGGGGAGCAGGACTTGGCTCCCCAAGACCTTTAAACACCAACTTCCTCTTTCTGTCACGAACAAGTGGGGCAGCAGCAGCACGACCAGCATCAACAGACAAACCGCATAGAAGCAGGCGCTTCTCGTCCACGAACAGGGAAATACTGTGCAGAACATTCCCCAACTCTCGAGCGTCTGAAAATCCAAGAATGGGAGAGAACTCCCGCTCACGTCCTTTAAGCCGCCGACAACGATCTGGTAAAGAGTTCCACACCTCCGGTAGTCCCTCCGGGTTCCTGACATAGCCAAATAAAGTGTTCCCATGACGGCGGTCCACCCGGGTCTCGAACTCCAGCCATCTCTTGTTGCTAAGGACTTCAATGCGACCTCCGACGTCAGCTTGCACCTCACACCACTCCTTGAAAAGGCCCAAGGAGAACTTCGCACCATGCTCTCGGAAGAAGACAATCAGCCCCATGATCCGCACCATCCCCTGAGGCATAAACTGTGACACTGGGACGCCGCAAAATTTCAGGATCTGGATCAACTCCTGGCACACCGGGAGGCGAAAGCCACTCCGAAGTGACGACTCGCAAAGGGTCATCCAACCCCGAGGTGGGTTCTGTACTCGCTCCTCAGGACCTGGGATTCGAATCTCCAATTCGGGGGGGGGGGCAGGTTGAAGCGCCTCCTCCATATGGAGACATGATCGAGAGTAAGACTCGAGCCCAGTCGCATTGGGCGACTTTGCCCACTGCGCCGAGAAGCCTGAAAGAAAAGGAAAAGGCGTCAGTACAAACCACAGACAAATATAAGAGAAGTCCGCCCGCGAGACTAACCGCCGCGCAAACCTCGCACAGAGGTAAGCCCCAAGAACACACGCGCAAGCACGCGCGGGTGCGCACGCCCGGACGCGCGCGAGCACGCGTGGGCACGCGCACCCTGTCGCGCGAGCACGCGCGCGCCCTGCCGCGGGCGAGCGCGCGTGAGCGCGCGCGCGCCCTGCCGCGCGCGAGCGCGCGCGCGCCCTGCCGCGCGAGCACGCGCGCGCCCTGTCACGCGCGAGCGCGCGCAGGCGCGCGCCCTGCCGTGCGCTCGCCTGCCGCGCAAGCGCGCGCGCCCTACCGCGCAAGCGCGCGCGCCCTGCCGCGCGCGAGCACGCGCGGGCGCGCGCCCTGCCGCGCGCGAGCACGCGCGCGCGCCCTGCTGCGCAGGCGCACGCCCGGCCGCGCAAGCCCGCGCGGGTGTGACCCGCGCGCTGCTCTCCGCGCGCACACGCGGCGACCCCGCGCACGCGAGTGCCACCCTCCCCCTCCGTGCGACTCCTCGCGCCTCTAGCACCCCGTTCGCCCGCCTTTTTTGGAAATTAAACCTTTGGACCTCATGCTCACCTTGGCGCCGCCGTCACCGTCGCCGCCGCCAACCTCCACGCTAGAATTCGCTCCGGCCATCGCTCACAGACGCAAGTCTCAGGGGAAAATCCAGTTGTTCTCCGTGCGCTCCAAACAAATGGATTTGGGGGGCAAATGATGGGTTCCCCCTCTACTTATGGAAAATACCGTAACCACCGCACACCAGATCCCATTCCCGCACGCCAAATCCCTTTACCGCACACCGGATCCCGAAAACCACCGCACACTGAATCCCACCTTCGCACACCGGATCCCACTCCCGCGCGGCGGATCCAAACCACCACGCACCGATCCAAACCACCTCGCGCGGGATCCCAACCGCCCCGCGCGGGGTCGCAACCACCGCCAACCGCCGTCGGCCGACCGCCGCCAACCACCGGCCGGCCGCCGCCGGCCGGCCCCCGCCGCCGGCCGGCCGCCGCCGCCCGTCCGCCGCCGGCCGGCCGGCCGGCCGCCGCCCCCTTCATGGCCGGCGGCCATGGCCGGCCACCCATGGCCGGCCACCGCCGTCGCCGGCCACCGCCGTCGCCGCCCTTCACCCTCCACCGTCGGATCTCTCCAAGGCCCTCGCGGCCCTCCGATCGTCTCGCGCGATCACGACCCTTCGATCGTCGCCAATGATCTCGACCCTCCATTTGGTGGTTATCCGCGATAACCACCGTAACCACCGTAACTTCCACTTCCCAAGCCTATAAATAGACCCTCAAGGGTCTTCATTTGGATCCGATCTCTGATTCTCTCCCAGACTCTCTCTCTCTTCATTTCCTCCTCTCCTCGGAGCTTCTCTCTCTACACTCCGCCATCTCTTTTTACTAACTGACAGGTTCTTCCTGTGAACGCCTCTTACTGAGGAAGAAGTGCTACGCCGTTCAAGACGAGCACCCCGAACCCGAGCAGAAAAGTCAGGGCGCTCCGTGAAGTGCTCACCCAGCAAGCGCGCAGTCGCACCAGACGCACAGCAAGGCAATCAACTCCTAAGTGGTGGCCTGTCACCCACGGAGTTCTCTCTCTCTCTCTCACAATTGTAACGAGGCGCGGCCTGTCGCCCTCGCATTCTCCAAGAAAGCCCTGTAACAGCACAACATAGTGGATTTCGGCCAGCACCGCCCCGGCCACGTGGTTTTTCACCCTTTGGAGGGTTTTCTACGCTAAAGATCTGTGTGTACCATTTTCAGCATTTTCTCTCTGCAACATTCTGACTGTGTGCGCACTCGACCGCCCGGGCTAAGACGAACCGAATTGAAACCGGTCTACCAAGGGCGTTGAGCAGCCGCAACAGAAACATTATGAGAAATCTAATGAATACGCATTTACAGTTAGATGAATCATTATGATACTATTTGCACTTAACAAAAGCTTATTAATCTTCAAATTCATCAATAAATCGATAAAAAACAAACAAACTAAACAAAAAAGCAACTATATGCGCTAATATAATTAGTTAATTACTATTATTAATTAATAATTTCAAAGTTATACTTTTATTTATATGTATGTGATATGTCACAAGTTTATTAAAATTGAAAATATGTCATTAGTCGGTGCGGTGCAGTTTTAGCGGTTTTCAAGATTCAAAAACCGCATCGCACCGAACCGCGCTCGGTTTGTAAAAGTTCAAAACCGCACTGCACCGAAACTACGCGGTGCGGTTTAAAAATCGGCGTGGTTTGTGCGGTGCGGGCGGTTTTTGCGGTTTGCGGTTTTTTATGCTCACCCCTAGGTGTGCGTCGTTTTTGCCGTGCCGTGCAGGAGAGGTGCCGTGCAGAGTTATCGCCGAATGAATAAATGCAGGGTGGCATATGCTGGGGGGAGGGTTAAATTCCAAAAATACCAAGATTTTATTATAGCCAGAAGAATTTTGGTGAGGGTATTTTTGTCCAAAAAATGTTACACCATCCCACCTTTACTCTTCCATTATATAATAAAGATAACCAAATATAAATATAATATAATTATATAACCAAATATAATATATATATATATAATATGTATTCATTTATATAATATATATTTATCTATATTTTATAATATAATATATGTATATAACGATATTTGTATATAGTTATATATCTTTATTATATAAATTAGGTGGTTTCCCGTTATCCGATAACATCTTTAATTAAAAAATTTAGGTGATTTCTCTCCCCATTACTGGAACCGCTCATTTTCCCCTCCCCGTTATTTCCTAATGAGCGGTTCCCCTCCCCATTATTATGATGTTTTATCATCCTAATAAACCGCCTACATTAACTCACACAGCACCAGCGACGCCACCTCCTCCAACTCCGACGAAACATCCAACGACACCTTCGGCGTGGCCGTCGCGGAGGAGGATGAGAAAAACAGGGGACGATGAAGACGATCTGGAAGATGAGATGTTTGAAGATGATGATGGTGATGAGGATTTTGGTGATGGATTTGTCTCTGGAAAAGTGGAGTGTGAGCTTTTTAATGGAAGCATTCAAACACCCTTGATACTCCATTCATTATCTTTTAGCATGAAAGATTTCTTCTCTCACGATGAATGATCTCCTATATTCATTCATTGTTTTAATGATTTCTCTTTTTTTTTTCTTCTAATGCTTTAAGGTCCCAAGCTGATTTCCTATTTCTAATGTCTCATCTTTCAACCATTGGAGCATAGCAGGTACATGCTTGCCTATAACATTCCTCCTGATGAATTTTCATTTGATGCATATCACCTGTTCGAGTAATTGTGTAAATGAAATTGGGAATAAACTTTTTAAGTACTCATGAAGGTTACTACAATTGGAAAGCTTTCAAAACAATATTGTAAGACTTCTAATAAATTGGGTAAGGTTTGATATCTCTTTTTTAATGGTTTTGATGTTTCTATATGATTTCTTTTTTTTAATGGTGGTCTTCTATGATATCAACTCTTTCATTCTTACCGCATACTCCACATCGGTCTGAAAACTCCCATTTCGATCATCACACATTCCCTCCTCTCCCCTGTGTGCCCTCCCCTCAATCCGACGGCAGACTTCCATCAATCGCTTCTCTACACCGCTCCATTCGTTGCTTCTACTCCTCTCCTCCTACCGTCGCTACTCGCCTTCGCCTCCCCTACATCCGACGGCCAACCCAAATCCAACCACCACACGAAGCCGCTCCCGCTGTCGTAGCCCTATCTTCCATTCGAATCCGCTTCTACTCCTCTTCTCCTACCATCGTTATTTGCCTCCGCCACCACTACATCTGACGTCATAATCCTCTGCCCAAAAACAAAAGGAAAGGATAGCGTTTGGAATAATAAACTTTTATAAATTAAAGTAGTAGCGGCCGGCAGGCTGCTGTAGTAAGAGTTCCAAACCGAAGTGGTGGCGTGGCGCCTACCTGAGGCTGAGGATGCGCTGGCGGCTGAGAAAGCGAGAGGTGAGTGGTGGAGCCCCCATCTTCACATTTTCTTCAGCATCTAGCCATGTTTGAATATCGCTTGGCTGGACGCCGGCCAGCCATATGGGGTTGCCTTCCTCCCGGGGAGCACAATGTACACATCCACCAATCTAACATTGATTCAACTGCATGCTCTGCTGAATCAGTGTGAGTCTGCGAGTATCGTGTTATATATATATATATCTTTATTATATAAAACAATATACTATTCTCTCCGCTCTTATCACGCTCTTTTATATAATGTAATTGAATGTAATTTAATAATGTGTTTTTGATAACAAAGTCGTATGTGGTTCTGCTTTGACATCAACTAAAACTGAGCAACGTTCAAGTTCATGCTGCCATTAAACAGAAAATGTAAATATGTAATGTTCAAAATATGGAAAATATTTGGTGCAAGATGTGAGGCCCCTACCCACATACATGTGTATCTAAGCTATGTTCAAACATGTGTCCCAGGTTGAAGTACGACTAGTGAATACAAAATAAAATCACATAATAAGAAATTTACTTGCATACCTTGTATTATTCATTGAATCTTTTCTGTTTTATCTTAATCCGCCCTTTTGGTTTTGCATATCCCAGGTCACGTTCGTTACCTACAAAATTTGACGACGGGCTTAGTCATAAAAATATGACTAGGTGAGGATATACCTCTTTCATTTCTATATACAATTAGAAAACTTACGCATTTTAAAACATAGTTTTCATACTAACTGTTTTCTGTCTCAGTAATGAACTTATGAAGCATATAACTACATGAACATGTTAGTATCAATAAAACATTATGAGCAGTATAAGATCATAATCATATCATGTATAATGTAACATTAAAGCAGTGTGTCCATGTATCAGTATCTATGAAAGAACATAATAACTGGGGGAAACATGTCAGTAATCATAAACAGTATAAGGAGCTGCAGCATTCATATGAACAATGGAACATGTCATGTAAGTATCATAACTGTATCTATATCATAGAAGCAGTGCAAATACATAATTTCATATCAGTTTTCATGTCTATAAGCATTTATCAATGAATCTTTATAACCCTTTAAATCAGTACTTTCATGAACATTTCGTTTCTTAGGATATATTAGGGGCGATTCGAATTCTTTTTCCTTTTTCCTTGACCCCGAAGGGTCCTTGACCCCGAAGGGTCCTTGACCCCGAAGGGTCCTTGACCCCGAAGGGTCCTTGACCCCGAAGGGTCCTTGACCCCGAAGGGTCCTTGACCCCGAAGGGTCCTTGACCCCGAAGGGTCCTTGACCCCGAAGGGTCCTTGACCCCGAAGGGTCCTTGACCCCGAAGGGTCCTTGACCCCGAAGGGTCCTTGACCCCGAAGGGTCCTTTACCCCGAAGGGTCCTTTACCCCCGAAGGGTCCTTTACCCCGAAGGGTCCTTTACCCCGAAGGGTCCTTTACCCCGAAGGGTCCTTTACCCCGAAGGGTCCTTTACCCCGAAGGGTCATTCATGTGCATGCAGATTCAAGTCGCCCGGAATATAACCTCGTGTCGACACGTTTACATAATAATGAGTTATTCATTTTTATTAATCCCCTCAGAAGTAATTCGTCTGTTTGCCTTTATCAAGGTCATACAATAACATTCAATATAATAAGAGTGCGTATGTAAAAAGAAAGTAAAGCCATAAAGCTTAAATGAAACAGGTAGCTCTCATCATTCGTAATTCAAGTCATTGTCATGTCTATATGGAGGTGTCATCCTTCGCAGTATCTGTATAGCATCATATCTTTTAAGGCATTTATATCGGGGTTGCACCTCGCTATAGGTTTAATAACATACATCATATGGAAGTTACTCACCAAATCATTTATGTGGCATAAGTATAGTTCACTAGTATAACTAAACTCAGTGATAATCATCATGCTGAAAAACCAACAACCCAAGAACAGTAAATAGAAGGCAAAGCTAGAACTCAACAGCAATAATATAATTCAGAGTGATTGGCCCAATTTAATTCTATTAGATGATCACTATCAGTAATGCCATATAGCTTCTAAATGACATCAATCACCCAACAATAACACACATTAGCTATTACCAAATAACTCAAAACTGGCCAATAAAGCGTAGTAAAATAATGAGAAAACTTAGCAAGGATCCAACCCAAGGCAGCATGGAGTAGGATCCCAGTAACACCACCAGTGTCTCCAATATTTACTTAGCCGGTCCAGCTTGGTTAACCAAATCAGCATACAGGAAAGAAGCCGACAACATCAATGGAAAACCCCCATTTTAACCCAAATCAAGCAGACCCATATACGTCCAACACTGGACAACCAACAAATCGGATAAGATCCAACACAATTTCATATCCTAACATAACCAGCCACCAACTTCAAAACTCCCCAATAAGCATTGAAACGGGAATGTAGAACAACTACAGCTGCTGCCTAGATTAGGTTAGGTTAAGCTTATCTAGAAGAAGCCTCCTAATAACAGTTATAATTTCACAACCATGTTACCAAGGCCACTATAACTTAACTTTAGATTGCTCCCCCTAGAAATCCTTACCGCCGGCCAAAATCAACAAATCCCAAAGCATAAACATTACCAAAGCTGCTCCTGCATCTATTATTTCTCCCCCTAAATCCAACATCAACTCCTAAATATCATTTCTCCCTAGAACTCCATCGGTAAAACAGAAATTAAGAGGGTGGGAGGAAGCAGCTCACAGTGAGTTAAGAGAGAATCGAAGCTTTTCTTCAACAACATCCACAACCCGACCTAGTTACTGCTCAAACACATCCAGCAACCACTGATTTCAGCAAAACTTTTGTGAGATTAAGAGAGGAAGAGGAGAAGATTGGAGCAGGGGAGCGGCGCCGTGCCCTAAACCGCGATACCGTCGAGAAAGGGAGAGAAATGAAAAGAGCCGATCACTTGGGTCGGTTAGAGGTAGGGGAAACAAAACCCACCGCCTTAAAAGGTTGCCAGAAATGTCTAAGTGCATCCCAATTTAATAGATGGTCGAAAAAAGAACAAAGTCCAAATAATTTCAGCCAAATGAAACCATGCCATTGCTATCAGCACCCCAAATATGAAGTAACTTGCAGCATGCCTAAGATTAAAGTATGTCAGCCACTTAATAATGCCTGAATCAGCTATCAGCCAACCACCATTTTCTTTATTGGCACACCACTTAGCCTATTAGCACCCCAATTCCATATATGCACACCAAGGTGCATACCCTTCCATTTAATCCTACATTGCCGCCGACGATAATAAATTTACAAGTTCATAAACAAAACTCAGCATATATATATATATTCCAACTCAATCATCCGGTTAATTATTGAATATATGGAAAATTTATATTTCGCTAAACCATGTCGAATGCCGCAACGTAATAACGACACTCATATTCAACAGTCAAAGCGACGCCTCGTTAACACTGATTCGGTTTTCATCATAGGGGATATATATAAAATTATTTCAATGGAGTTTTATATTGTTTATTTGCGTCACTCCTTCTTTTGGGCCGTTACAATTTCTTCCTCTCTTATAGAAATTTTCGTCCTGGAAAATAGGACATGATAACATTCAACCTTGCATGACAGGGACAAGGGTAAGATATCAATTCTCACATAACTGGTATATTTGCCATTCATTCAATCCTTCACTCGCTTTCCCGTGTTCCGAACTATTCAATTATAGCGATCGACAAACCGCCATAAGCACATAATAATAAACAATGTAGTGTTTCATGAAGCATTTATCGTCTTTCAGTTCCTTAATCATTAAAACATTGGCGTAACGCACTTAACATGATATGCACATTGTGAGCTTTCACGTTACCTTTTTACCAATGCACCTATTATCATTCATTAGTATTCTTATTCATCGCATATAAACTTTGATCGTAAACTCTTATCATATAAACTTTCCTTTAATTTGACATTATCTTCCGTATAATCATATTGGTATTTTCTCGCGCCTTCTTTACGTCCTTTCTTTAGCATATTTTCATTTGCATTTTGTAGTTTCATTTACTTCCCGTGTCATTTTACTCGTCATCCGACATACAATTTTGACTTTTCATTTTCATAGTACTCTCCTTTGTCAAAATCTTGAATCGTTGATTTAAATTCATATCTTATTGCCCTATCGTTTCTTCCGTAGCACCGTACTTTCATATTCACGTTGTTCTTATTTGCAAATTCCTTGTTATCGTTTATTCTTTACCTTAATCTTGATTTCATTTAGCTTATAACATCTCACTTATTTTCACATTTCTTGAAGTCATTACATAGGATCGAAACGACGCACTTGGTAAACAATTACACTTGTAAACTTATTTCGTTTTCATTTTTCTTGTTTGTGTAAACATTTTGGTCAAAATCGTATATGTCATATAAGATGAAGATACACTTCAATGTACATTCATTTCCTTAACTATGACCTACAATTGATCAAAGCTTGTTCTGTAACCCCTCTTTCAAAACCATATAACGTATCAAAGATTCAGCCGAAATCCAAGATATACTATATAGAGTGAAGTGAAATTACAATTCATTATAGTCTTTACTTTACTTATTCATTTCCTTCAACGTTCCATACCTATCATAATATGCTCCTTTTATTCTTAGCAGTACGTTTCTTCATTGCTTTGACATCGTATGTAGTTATTACAATATACTACGGATATTTTGCAATACTTGCATTAAATACAATCATATATTTTAAGATGTTAAAACTTTTTATTTGTGCACTTTTCGTTAATTGTTCAGCTTGCATATATTGTGCTTTAGACCATTCTAAATTGCATAACTATACTTACCCCTTGCTTTTATGCCACATGATTCATAAGCACAACATTTTTCATTCTTGTTTCATTCACCATCCTACATTTCTGAACTTAACGACACCCTTCTCCCTCAATGTTTTCTTTTCTTCGGCTCATTTTTAATAGCATATTCATTTCATGCACGTGTCGCTTTATCCTTACTTGTTATAGTCGAACGACTTCTTTTTTAAAAGGAATTTAATTCAATATTTCTTTCATGAACTACTGTTTAGTCTTACCACTGTAAAAAAAATCCCAAAACTTTAAACAGTGAAAATCGTTATTTTACTTTTTCTACAGATGTTTAGCAATGTCTTCATGGACAATAAACATTTGTTTCTTGTAGAATATTAGAGTCCATCATTTGTACACCTTGTTTTACAGGATCAATCATTTTACATGCCTCCGTCTTCGCATTATAATAAGATACAACGCTATTATCTACATAGAATCTTTCTTAAGTACATTCATCTGTCACCTCATTTATACTTATCACATTCATTTATCTATCGTAAACAATACGAAGATCTTTCTTTGTGGAAACATTTGGGTTGATTTGTGCAATAGGGACAATAGCAAGATTTACTTGAAGTTATCTCGCTTTATGTTCGTGTACATTTCAGTTAAGTCTTATTATTTCATGAAATCTTCAAAACTCTTAGACGTACTTCGAGTTAAAAAAAATTCTCATTTACTAGATTTCTATGAACGCTTTTCTCACTATCATAGCATGTGTGCTTATTCCGTACTCACTACAACCAAACTTCTTGAAAACCTGGCTCTGATACCAAATTGTGAGGCCCCTACTTAGACCCCACATACATCTGTATCTAAGCTATGTTCAAACATGTGTCCCAGGTTGAAGTACGACTAGTGAATACAAAATAAAATCACATAATAAGAAATTTACTTGCATACCTTGTATTATTCATTGAATCTTTTCTGTTTTATCTTAATCCGCCCTTTTGGTTTTGCATATCCCAGGTCACGTCCGTTACCTACAAAATTTGACGACGGGCTTAGTCATAAAAATATAACTAAGTGAGGATATACCTCTTTCATTTCTATATACAATTAGAAAACTTACGCATTTTAAAACATAGTTTTCATACTAACTGTTTTCTGTCTCAGTAATGAACTTATGAAGCATATAACTACATGAACATGTTAATATCAATAAAACATTATGAGCAGTATAAGATCATAACCATATCATGTATAATGTAACATTAAAGCAGTGTGTCCATGTATCAGTATCTATGAAAGAACATAATAACTGGGGGAAACATGTCAGTAATCATAAACAGTATAAGGAGCTGTAGCATTCATATGAACTATGGAACATGTCATGTAAGTATCATAATTATATCTATATCATGGAAGCAGTGCAAATACATAATTTCATATCAGTTTTCATGTCTATAAGCATTTATCAATGAATCTTTATAACCCTTTAAATCAGTACTTCCATGAACATTTCGTTTCTTAGGATATATTAGGGGCGATTCGAATTCTTTTTCCTTTTTCCTTGACCCCGAAGGGTCCTTGACCCCGAAGGTTCCTTGACCCCGAAGGGTCCTTGACCCCGAAGGGTCCTTGACCCCGAAGGGTCCTTGACCCCGAAGGGTCCTTGACCCCGAAGGGTCCTTGACCCCGAAGGGTCCTTGACCCCGAAGGGTCCTTGACCCCGAAGGGTCCTTGACCCCGAAGGGTCCTTTACCCCGAAGGGTCCTTTACCCCGAAGGGTCCTTTACCCCGAAGGGTCCTTTACCCCGAAGGGTCCTTTACCCCGAAGGGTCATTCATGTGCATGCATATTTAAGTCGCCCGGAATATAACCTCGTGTCGACACGTTTACATAATAATGAGTTATTCATTTTTATTAATCCCCTCAGAAGTAATTCGCCTGTTTGCCTTTATCAAGGCCATACAATAACATTCAATATAATAAGAGTGCGTATGTAAAAAGAAAGTAAAGTCATAAAGCTTAAATGAAACAGGTAGCTCTCATCATTCGTAATTCAAGTCATTGTCATGTCTATATGGAGGTGCCATCCTTCGCAGTATCTGTATAGCATCATATCATTTAAGGCATTTATATCGGGGTTGCACCTCGCTATAGGTTTAATAACATACATCATATGGAAGCTACTCACCAAATCATTTATGTGGCATAATTATAGTTCACTAGTATAACTAAACTCAGTGATAATCATCATGCTGAAAAACCAACAACCCAAGAACAGTAAATAGAAGGCAAAGCTAGAACTCAACAACAATAATATAATTCAGAGTGATTGGCCCAATTTAATTCTATTAGCTGATCACTATCAGTAATGCCATATAGCTTCTAAATGACATCAATCATCCAACAATAACACACATTAGCTATTACCAAATAACTCAAAACTGGCCAATAAAGCGTAGTAAAATAATGAGAAAACTTAGCAAGGATCCAACCCAAGGCAGCATGGAGTAGGATCCCAGTAACACCACCAGTGTCTCCAATATTTACTTAGCCGGTCCAGCTTGGTTAACCAAATCAGCATACAGGAAAGAAGCCGACAGCATGAATGGAAAACCCCCATTTTAACCCAAATCAAGCAGACCCATATACGTCCAACACTGGACAACCAACAAATCGGATAAGATCCAACACAATTTCATATCCTAACATAACCAGCCACCAACTTCAAAACTCCCCAATAAGCTTTGAAACGGGAATGTAGAACAGCTACAGCAGCTGGCTAGATTAGGTTAGGTTAAGCTTATCTAGAAGAAGCCTCCTAATAACAGTTATAATTTCACAACCATGTTACCAAGGCCACTATAACTTAACTTTAGATTCCTCCCCCTAGAAATCCTTACCGTCGGCCAAAATCAACAAATCCCAAAGCATAAACATTACCAAAGATGCTCCTGCATCTATTATTTCTCCCCCTAAATCCAACATCAACTCATAAATCTCATTTCTCCCTAGAACTCCATCGGTAAAATAGAAATTAAGAGGGTGGGAGGAAGCAGCTCACAGTGAGTTAAGAGAGAATCGAAGCTTTTCTTCAACAACATCCACAGCCCGACCTAGTTACTGCTCAAACACATCCAGCAACCACTGATTTCAGCAAAACTTTTGTGAGATTAAGAGAGGAAGAGGAGAAGATTGGAGCAGGGGAGCGGCGTCGTGCCCTAAACCGCGATACCGTCGAGAAAGGGAGAGAAATGAAAAGAGCCGATCACTTGGGTCGGTTAGAGGTAGGGGAAACAAAACCCACCGCCTTAAAAGGTTGCCAGAAATGTCTAAGTGCAGCCCAATTTAATAGCTGGTCGAAAAAAGAACAAAGTCCAAATAATTTCAGCCAAATGAAACCATGCCATTGCTATCAGCACCCCAAATATGAAGTAACTTGCACCATGCCTAACATTAAAGTATGCCAGCCACTTAATAATGCCTGAATCAGCTATCAGCCAACCACCATTTTCTTTATTGGCACACCACTTAGCCTATTAGCACCCCAATTCCATATATGCACACCAAGGTGCATACCCTTCCATTTAATCCTACATTGCCGCCGACGATAATAAATTTACAAGTTCATAAACAAAACTCAGCATATATATATTCCAACTCAATCATCCGGTTAATTATTGAATATATGGAAAATTTATATTTCGCTAAACCATGTCGAATGCCGCAACGTAATAACGACACTCATATTCAATAGTCAAAGCGACGCCTCGTTAACACTGATTCGGTTTTCATCATAGGGGATATATATAGAATTATTTCAATGGAGTTTTATATTGTTTATTTGCGTCACTCCATCTTTTGGGCCGTTACCTAAGAAGATGCAGCTTATGGCTTATTTCAGCAATGTTGAAGTTATTGTGCATCAATATCATAGATTATTTGAGGTCAAACTTATTGAGCAATGTTGAAGATGATTGTTCTTCACATTGTTTTCTCTGTATTATCGGCATGCTAACGACACGCGTCAACTCCAACATGGGTTCTTGGAAGTTCAACAATCTAATTGGTATATACCATCTTGCGTACTTAGATGATTCGTAAAAGCTGAAAATATAATTTCTCAATCTATTTGGTAATGTAGGCTTATGTGTTTCTTTGAGTGACAATTGCAACTAGATATTTCATTTTTACTGACTCGCAACCAAATAATTTTTCTTAATCTCACATGTGCTTCCTGCAACCACTTTGTTTTCTAGATATCTATTGTTTTTCCTGATGATGGTTAATGGAAGACGTTTCATAAACAGCTTCAGTACTTCCCAGTGGTAGCATATCTGTGAAACAAAATTCCTGTGTACCTATATTTTAGTAAATTATACATGTATTTTGGTGGTTTTGAATTGAACAAGTATTTATTTTCAGATTGTTTGTTCTAAAGTCTGGAAAAGTGACCAAAGATTTGTGCGCTTGAAGAAGGGTGACTCGAAAGATCGTCATGTTGTATAGTTGATGATTTTGTACAATCAGGAAGTACACTAATTGAATGTCAGGTATTTTTGCAAGATTTAAATATAATACTATGAGATCTGAGAATGATATTCATAGTTGCTCTACATGGCAGTAGTCGTTGCGCCTTCATGGTTAGTTGCAAGCACCTGACATGCGAAGCAATAAGGGCATCGTCTGATTCCCATATTATCTTTATGATTTCTCAGATGATATTTAATTCCAAATATCTTATTTAGTGTCCTCATTGGAATTAATGTTCAATGTATTAATGTTAAAATTGTGAATCCAAACCAATTAATCCTGAAGTTAACTTTAAAGAGAAGGGTCATGTTGTTTAATTCGTGCAATTCTGGCAGAGGTTGTGGAAGATTACGCTTTCTACATAGTTAGCTCTGTTGTATATTCATACATACATAAATGGTCGGAGGACGTGCTGTGTATGTATATTTATCCGATAAATGTCGCCCCCACGATAATTATCACCCTCCACGACAAATTTTGTCGCCCACGAGAAATATCGCCCCCACGACAAATATCGCCCCACCACGAAAAATGTCGCCCCACGACATTTGTCGTCCCCCACAACAAATATCGTCCTCAGGACAAATGTCGCCGCCCACGGCAAATATCGTCGCCCACCGCAAATGTCGCCGCCACGACAAATGTCGCCCACACGATAAATGTCTCCCCCACGACAAATGTCGCCCCCACGACAAATGTCGCCCCCACGACAAATGTCGCCCCCATGATAAATGTCGCCCCCACGACTAATGTCGCCCCCACGACGAATATCGCCTTGCATAGGGCCGGAGGCCCGTGCCTGTCACTCGTATATATATATATATATTTATATAATATATATTGTTTACCCAGAAGACCGCTACTTAAACAGTATCTCTCTCAAACCAGGCGGTTTGAGGTGTCAAGTCGCCCAGCTCTAGAACACGGGTCTCTCGGCCTAGCTTGAACAAGCCGGGCGGTCTGACGGTATCCAAACCGCCTCCAAGGATTGAAGATCGCCAAGGCTCAAGGCCAGAAGACAAGCCGCGGTCTCAAGTCAGAGGCCGCCCGAGTTGTTTCATTGCCTTGATCGCAGCGCATTTTGACTCCGGCCAATATAGATCGGAAGCTCAAGCCGCCAAGCCACGCGGCTTCTTTCTTTTTCCCTTCTGTATCCCGTCACTCCCTGCCTGATTCTCCTGTATCCGGGCAGACGGTTATTTAAATAAGGGGCGACGACGTTCCCAAGACACGCACATTCGAATCCTGGAGCTCGCATGTTAGAGCTGCGGTCTCGAGGTCTCGAGTTCACTGTCATGCGGTTTGTCTGACCGGACGGCTTCTCTTTTCCTTGCCTTGTAACCCGATGTAATCACTTTACTCAAATCAAGGGAAAGCCCGTCACAGGAGTGGCATTTGCCGTGACGGGCGAAGTCCGGTCTCGACCGCTGCCAGCGGTCTAATTCCTTCTACTCAATAGTAACCGACAGCTCGCGACCTCCGCTTTTCCCTCGCTTCTCTAGCGTCGATCGCGAAGGTGCAATTTCAGATTCAACATATATATATATTATAAAGTATTATTCAGATATTATATAACGATATATATATTGTTTTTCATATTATAAAATTATATAAAGATTTAAATATATTACTAATAATTTTGGAATATAAATAATTTTTTACTAATTTATAAATATATATAAACGACTATTATGTTTTAGAGGAGGGGATAATTTGTTAAGTAGCGATGATATTTTTTGGAAGAAAATAATTTTTTTTCTAAATAACATTTTTGCAACAAAAAAATTCGTTGCTATTTTGCATCGAAAAATTCGTTGTTATTTTAGCAACACAAATTTTGAAACAAAAAAATTTCTTGCTATATTTGCAACAAAAAAATTCCTTACAATTTTCGTAGGTAAAATAAAATTTTCTTTTCATAGCTAAATTTGATGCTAATTAGCAATGGATTATTAAGCCTTCCTAAATTACCTTGCTAAATGAGATTTTTGTTGTAGTATTTTATTGTGTGTGCATAATTAGGGAAAAGTTTTAAAACTATATTCACCCCCTAGAGAATACTCAGAGGCATACTGTGCACTTTCAGATATTCAATAAATAAAAATACTCCCTATAATAGATCTGAAGGTGATGGTGAAGGCTCGCAAGAGATAGTCATTGTCGTTGCGTTCGCGCTTCACGTAGAATAAGCGTTGTTGAATTTTGTTATGGATATCTCCAATATTATTGTAGGGGAGTCTTTGGACGACTAGAGAGAGAGTGCACAAAAGATCCATTGTAGTTAGCTCAGAGTTGTTCAAGAAGGAAGAGTGAAACGACTCTATTTATAAAGATGTCAGCTATCGCCAGTGGTAGCGGTTACCACCATTGGTAGCGATATTCGATCTGGAAGGAGTTTAGCGCCTTGGCCCGTCACGGTGTAACATCCCAACTTTGATAGGGTGGCCTAGTCTATTCAATTGAACCCTTGGAGGAGCTTAGTCTGGGTCATAGTGAACCACGACCAGACCTCCACCTTATATAAATGTTAGTTTGAGGTACAATGACTTAATATAGACAGTTGAATAGATCAACTCGAAATTGATCGCGGACAGTGCAGTGATTTTTGAGAGACCAAAATAAACTCAACGACACCAATGACGCCTCATTTGACAAACTTGATTGATTTAGGCAAGATCGAGCAACACGACGACCTCAACATGACTTTCTGAGAAAACAAACTTAGAATTGACTTTCGTTAGTTGCATTACACTCGTGTGATCGATACGAGTGCAACACAACTCATTTCATTCAAATCCGAGGTTGTTTAGCAAAAATGGTCGGTTAGACCACTTTGTTCAACATAGTTACCCCAAAATATCATTTTGAGCAAATGAACTCAGAATTGACTTTCATCAGTTACATTAGACTCATATGATCTTTATGAGTGCAACGCAACTTGTTTCATTCGAATGTGAGATTGTTTAGCGAAAGTGACCATTTAGGCCACATTGTTCGAACGGTCACCTTAAAATGTTATTTTGAGCAAATATGATCAAAATTGACTTTCGTCCGTTGCATTAGACTTGTATGACTCATAAGAGTGCAATGCAACTTGTTTCATTTGAATTCAATGTCATTTGATGAAATTAATCATTTTAGGTAACGTTGTTCGACACAGCGACCCAGAAATATAATTTTAAGCAAATTTGCTCAGAATTGACTTCTGTTAGTTACATTAGACTTGTATGACCCATACGAGCGCATCGTAACTTATTTCGTTTGAATCTGAGGTCATTTGGTGAAAATGACTGTTTAAGGTCACGTCGTTCGACACTAACACCCTGAATCACCTTTTAGCAAACGAGCTCGGAATTGACTCCAGTGAGTTGCATTGGACCCGTATAGTCAATATGAGTGCAACAAAACTCATTCGCTCAATTCTGACGTCGTTTAGTTAAGTTAACAAAAAATAAATCTCATAAAATTATACGTCATCTCGAAAACCATAAATGCTTGAATTCAACCCCATCATATCAATATTTACTCATCACTCGGCGACTAGGACTCACATTTGTTGGAACACGGTTTTCTGCATACCTTTGGTTTGACAAAGACAAATCCTACTTGTATTTGATCAAGTTTGCCATTGTGTTTTTAGTATGCATGATTGAACAAGGATGATACTAGGATGCTATATTTTGGCTCTGATCCCAGGCATTAGAGCCAACGCCAGCGTTGACCCTCGATCCCACCAATGTGAAATTGTTATGGAGGGAAGCTGCCGTGATTGTGGGAGAAGTTTTGGAATGACTTGGTCTAACGTCATGCATTAGCCTTAACGCCAGCATTAGGGTTGCCTAAATAAGAGCTTTCCAAACATGCAATATCTCCTTCCCAGAATGAGAATACATTCCATCAATCATTCCTAAATTGAGTCAACGCCTGTGTTAGGTCTAACACCAGCGTTAGCTTCCTCTCCTATAAAATGTTGGCTTTCATTCTCTTCAACTTTACAACTCAAGGAGCCCTAATACACCACTCTGAAATCTCTGTGAGGGTCTTATTTCTAGATCACCAAAGATCTCTCATTCAAATTCAAGAGAAGTAATCAAAGGAGGATTGAATCAACATAAACTCAACGCGAAGAACGCACGCTTCGACTTCGATTGTCTTCAGCAGTTCTTCGTCGTCTCCTTCAGATGTATTTATAGGGAGTTTTCAATTTTGAATTTAATATTTTGTAATAACTTTTTATATTTGTGATCACTTAGTGAAGAATTCGCCGCGGTTGTTGGCGACTAGGTCCGTATGTGGCTTAGGGGGAATTCGCCGTGTGTGTTGGCGACTAGGTCTAGGTCTTAGATCTAGTGGGTGCTCGAGGCCTTTCTGGGGATAGAGTGGCTAGATCGGCTTGAGGCTATATTTGGGGATAGATATATCGGCTAAAGCCAACCGGTTCTTAGGGAGAAGAGTCGGTATAGAAAACAAAAGGAGTTTTTCATATTCAGGCCTCGATTTGTAGCGTCATAGAAATCCTGTTTTGTAATCAATTTTATCAATAATAAGCATGTCTCTATTTGTTCAATAAAATTGATTTGGTTTTCTATTCTAGCAATTTACTTTTGATCTAATCTCTTTCTTAGAAAATATCAAAAGTTTTCTTTAAAATTATAAGGATTTCTAAAACTCTTATTCATCCCCCTCTAAGGTTACCTTAAGATCCAACAAGTGATATCAGAGCTAGGTTATTCCAATATAGTTTCACCACCGGATTAATGGCGCTTCATGATCATGATCTCGCTTCTACTAGTGGGGAGATATTTTATATAAAGGAAGAATCACTAGCACCACCTTTATTTGAAGGAAAAAATTATAAAGGGTGGAAAATTCTAATGGAAAATTTTCTTAAGTCCTTAGATATCGAAGTTTGGAATATCACAATGATAAAACCACCGGATGAACTAAATAAAAAAGAATGTCATTTAAAAGCAAAGACTATGAATAGTTTATTTTGCGCAATGTCACAAGATATTTTCAAAATGGTTTATAGTTTTTCTAATGCGTAGAAAATTTGGAAATTTTCTTGAAGAGATTTATAGTCTTCCTCATGTAGGCATGGAGCAAGCGCAAGATTTGGAGAATATGCAAGCATGCATGCGATTCAAGAAAACTCCTCATTTGATGAATCCATGGAGTGACGTCAAGCTGAAGGGAAGATGATAACGCATCAATGGAAGAGGAAGAAGAAGATGTTATAGGAACCTTGTGTTCAAATCAAAATTCTAAGCCAAATAGTGTTGTAAGCAAAACAAATTCATCTCTTCTTGTTGCTAACTCTATTTCTTCTTTTCATATGCTTGAAATGGCTAAACGAAAAATTAAAAACATTATTTCCATATTACGTGTAGAAAATAAAACTCTAAAAATAAAACATGTTGAGAATTCCAAAATTGATTTAACTAATTCTCCCCCTTCCCCATCACTTGAAAACGCTATTCATTGCCTTGATTGTAACTCTCTAAAAGAAAAATTCAAGGTTTATGAAAGAGAACCTCTTAAAGAACATAATGAAAAATTGTCTTTAAAAATTTTATCTTTGAAAAGTGATTGTTCTATGTGCAAAAGTAATAATAATGAAATTAAAGAGATGAATGAAACATTTGAAGAATTGAGAAATGATCATCAAACTCATATTAGTTATATAACCTCAATTCTTAAAAATAGTACACTTTCTTATAATAAAGCTAGACATAATCTCAAAAAAAAAAAAACTAGACATAATCTCAAGATTAAGAATAATAAATTGGAAACAAAAATCAACTTGCTTAAGGAAACTATGAATAAAAACTCACAACACATAAATCCACAATATCAAGCAAAATCCAAAAGTAAGTTGAATATGAATTTCCATATCTTGACTAAGCCAAACAAAGGGAATGAAAAACATCAAAAGCTTGTTAATGAAATTCCAAATCACTATCATCATTATCATTTACAACACCAATCTTCTCCCAACATAAAATTGAATGCAAACAAATTTCCTTTAAATAATAAATTCAAATGTTACTTTAATCCAAAGACTCAAGTTAATGACTATGGAAATTTGATAAATAAAAATAATGTTCTTCCTAGGTATGTATGGAGACCCATTGTAAGAAATAACATATTAACTTCACTTGAAAGGGCTCATTCATCCTTGTCTCTAAATAAGTCAACACAATGTATTTGGATACCCAAAGGAACCGTCATACATGTTCCACTTTGGATACCTAAATCTCTTATTAATTAAATATCATTCAATTGCTTAAAGCTGAAATGAATCAAAATGAAAAACCAATACTCTACTTCATGTTGTGCTTAATTTTTTCCCTTTTTATTTTGTTTGTTTTGTCTATTTCTTAAGCCCAAAATGCTATGGTCACTTAAGTTTGTGATATGTCCTGCACACATTATGCCTAAATTCTCTAATAAATCAAAATGAATGAAATTGAATAAAAAGTCATGTCATCTTTCAAGTGACCGATTTATAGTCTTTTTAGCTTTCATCCTTGTAAATCCATTACTTATTAATGACTTATAAATTGACTACTAAATTTGTTATGTTATATTATCAAAATTAATATTTTCAAAAAAAAAAACAATATATGGATTTAAATAGGCTCTTTAGGGTCTTTGGTTAAAATATAAAATGTGCAAATTTTTGTTTATTTTTGTTTATTTAATTCGTTGCTGCATTTCATAGCCCCTATCATATTAAATCATAATCATGAAAATTTAGAATTGAAAAATCGCAAAAACCATGTGTTTTAAACAAAAATCATAACTATGTTGCAAGTGCCAGGCGTTAGTTTCTAACGCCAGCGGTATCCTATTTTCTTACAAAACTCAGATTTCTCTAAATATTAATGTATGAAAAATTATTCTGCTACTTTAATCATCACTATGTTTGCTTTCAGAAAATTTTATGTGTTTTGGTTAATTTTCAAAAATAAAAGAGAAAATTTTACAAAACCTTTCAAAATAACCAAAAAATATTTTCTCATTATATATATTCATTATTCACCTTACAATCTTTCACTTTAATAATTTGAAAAAAAAGTTGAATATGGATTTTTTTCATAATACTTCACTTACATCATCATAAATAATTAATTTTGAGTACTTAATTTCTATATGTTAAAGTAAATGATCATTTATAATAATCATGAAAAATCAAAAGACCTTTTAATTCAAACATTAAACATAATTGGAAAAGATCTTATTGCTTTCAAAATATGTTTTGTGATCAAGATCATTGTATGTGTTTGCATGTATCTCACTTATATGTAGACCCTATAATCAACTTTGTACCAATAAGAATAAATCAAATAGAATCATCACTTTATTCTAGGTCTATAAATTGAAATTCTATTTTTGAATACATGCAACATCATATCATCACTATTAATCTTATGGCATAACATTAAATTCAAAGTCATCATTCTATCATCATCTCTTACTATAGGTATAAATCAATTTCTATGCTAGTTATATCATGTCATGAAAATTATTTGGCATTAAAATCATTTATCCTAATTACAATAATTATTCTAAAAATTCCTATAAATAAAGCCAAAGTTTATGAATGGATCTTTAGGTTTAAATACTAGTATGTCCATGATCATTCATCCATGATTACATGTCTCACAATAGCATTAGAATATCCTAACCTATAAGCATGTATTGTCCTTAACTAGGGAGGGTTCTAGTGGAGCCTTGCGAGGCACTAGGGGGGGGGGGGAAAGAGTGCTAGGTTAAATGACCTTTTATGTGCATATGGGACTAACACCCCAACTGATAGCATGTGTGCAACTCCTCATGCCCATCTGTCACTTAGTACAGGGATAGGGTTTAGAAATATAGTCAAGGTAGTTTTTTAGGGCATACTTATATTACTCACTGCATGAACATTATTTCTTTTCACTATGATCACTTAAATCATGCATATTTGGTTTGTTCGAACATTGCATCTTGTGTTTGCATATTTTATCATTTTGAGATTTAATGATCTTATAAAACACAAGTATTTAAAAAGCCAATAAAAATATGCTTAAAGAGCCTCCAAATCATCTCTATAAAATCTGAAATTTCTACATTGAGAATGCCTCTATAAAATAACTCTAACATAAGGAAAAGATTTTCAAAAAAATAAAGAAATCGATTACTGTTTCGGCGTTAACCCTTTTGCTCAAATTTCCATTTGATATTTTTGAAAAATCTATGGTAATTTCGGATGCATATTTTTTGTTTGTTTCTCTATTTTTGAAAGTTTTTATTTATCTATTAATTTTTGTTTTCCTTTATTCAAAAATCCACAAAATTCAAATGATCAAATTTTTTCAAAAATATGTTTTGTCATGCTTTTGTTTTGCTGCTTGACTATAGAATTTCACATGAGCAAAAAACTTATTATTTTCTTCTACTATGGTCAAAAGTGACAAAGCATACTCTTAAAGATTTTCTCCAATGTTTAATTTTATTTTCAAGTTTCCTAAACATTATTTTGTCTTGTCATGCCTTGACCTTAATCTTGTCATGTACAATGAAATAGACTATAGAAAATTGTGTAAGCTTGCCTAGCATGCCTCTAAGTATGAGAAATATTTTATGTTAAATAGTGATTCATTCACTCACTCTTTTGGTAATCTACATGTGAACATAATCTTAGTCTTGCTTGATTATGTAATGTAATAGTTTAACATGTTAAGTTATATGTCTAAATTACCTACACATTCTTTTCAAAAATAAATTTCTTGCACATATAGACGTGTGATTTCAAACTTTTAGTTGTTTGCAAAAGCAATAAGTGAATTCGGAGACCTTTGTACTAAATTAAAAAGTATAAATAAAATGACAAAGATAACTCCACCAAGCACTACTCGGCCTCCTGATAAGTCTTAATGAGCATTGTGAGGTTGAGCACTTTGTAAAAAATTATAAAGTGTCTTGTGCAAACACGTCTTTTTATCACATTTATTTGTACACCGGATCACCCAAATAAAATATATATATAAATTCTTGTGACCCCCCAAGAAATACTTCGCTCCCTGATAAGTTTTAATGAGCATTGTGTGGGCGAAGCACCTTGGTAGTTGTACTCTTGTAGTCTTGTATGTGCTTTGAAGTAAACTTTCTAGAATTGGTGTGGAAGTAATTCTAAGACTACACTCTTAATATTGTTTTACTACTTTATAACATATGTCATGTGTTTTGATTATATTATTTGTATACTCTTATCAAAACACTATATGCACACATCATTATCTTTCATAAATCTTATGCACATGAGAATTAGATTCTAATACATATCTACATAATTCTCTAAAAGATTAAGTAAAAAGCACTAGATTGAAATGCATGATCTCTACAATGTTTTCTTTACTTGAAATACGAATTAATTACATTATAGTTATTATCTTTTTTAATATGACAAATCATGCTTGCCTTTAGTTGTTAGAAAAAAGATTTCAAGGTTAGCGCTCCTTAGATGTGAAAATTCTTAAACATTGTTTGCACTTTTTGTTGGGAAAAACCCTTGATTTAACTTAACAAATTAATTAAAAGTGATTTTATCTACTAGGATTTAAATTATCCATTGTATAGTGAGGGTAATATGGTCATTAGATGTCTTAGGATGTCATACTCAACATAGGATATCAGGACCAGATCAAGGGAAGCAAAATTGGGCGAAGTTAACATTTACGTCGAATAGAATTCGACGTAACATCGAGTCCATATCGACGCTGCTCTGACTAGAAGTCCAAGTGGTCCAACCTTCTGTCGAAGTAACTTAAGTTGACGCTACGCCGAATATATATCGACGTAGAGGTCAGGGACCTATTGAAGCAATTGGAGAAGTTGACGCAGCTTCTACTTCAGCTCGACGTAGAAGAGGTTATCCGTCGAAGCCATCTAAAGTCGACTCAATGTCGACTTCATCTCGACGCAGAAGATGTAGTTCAGAGCCAGGCAAATCAACTCGACGTACACGTCGATAAGATGTCGACGCAACGTCTACTTGCAGAGTTCAATCAAAGCAGAGATGAAATCGAAGCTGCTTCTATAAGAACTTGAAGTTGCGTCGATAAGAGAAGAAAAGAATTCGATGCTACGTCGAATACAGTCTGTAAAAGTATACCATTTCAGCTATCGTTCTGATCCTTCTTTCATGGCCCACATCCTTCAAGACCGTTCCCCAACGGCTCAATAATTGCCTGAAATGGAAAGGAGTATTAAAGAAGAAGACAAAAAGGTTTCTTGGAAACATATTCTTTCCAGGTGGACGGGTCGAGAATTAAAGTGGAAAGAAAGAGAAAGTGATAAGCATATTACCTTATCAAGGATATCAGAAAGGGAAAGATATTTGAATTTGAAGAAGGTAGAATAAAATAATAAGAGGTGAAAGAGGCAGACAAGGAATTAATCACAATCAGCCGTCTCCTTCATTTTTCTAGGGCATCCACTTCTTCTCCATCTCTCTCAGGAACCCTAATCAAGAACATAAAAGAAAAGAGAAATACAACTGTTCTTCATCTAAGAGAACAGTAGATCTGATAGTTGCTTCTCATCACCATCATATAGCAACAGGATCTGAATCAACAGAAGTCAAGAAGAATCTGACAATCAAAGTCTCTACAGTTCATCTACATCAAAAGCAGAGACTAATCAAGAGCAGATTCTGTGGGACTTCACATTGGCTGTTCTTCAATCAGCCATCACAAGAATTCTGAGAACAGAATTCATACAACATTCTTTCTTCTCCTTCTCTTTCTACTTCTGGTAAAAGAGTTTTATTAATCCATCTTCAAAGGATTCAGTGGTTCAAGATCTCCTTACCAAAAGATTTGGTGGTTCATGATCTCCTTATCAAAAGATCATTGGTTCTAAGAGTCTCCTGATCAAAAGACTCAGGCATAGGTGGTGCATTCCTACCAGGTGGTAGAATAGAGGACTGCCCACATTTTGGGGAACCTTTATAAAATTTTTTGTGTCTGTGCTGTGATTTTCTGTGTTTTCCAGTCTTTTATTCTGCACTTTATTTCCTGCATTTTTATTCTGCCTGGTTTGTTAAGCATAACTCCTTAGAGTAATTTATTGTCAAACATAGTTAGGATAGAAATATTTTAAAACTCTATTCACCCCCCCCCCCCCCCCTCTAGAGGAATCTCAGAGGCACACTGTGCACTTTCAATTGGTATCAGAGGGAGGTTGATCAATAAAAGGCTAACACCTTGATCAAAAAGACCACCTACTCTTATTTCTTTTTCTATAAAAATATTTTATAAAGAAAAATGAGTACTAAGGATTATGCTTCAACAAGACCTCCAGTGTGTAACTTAAATATGTTCACACTCTGGAAGGCTAGAATAAGACTTTATATGAATTCAATTGATGAAGACATATATAATGTTTTTCTCACAGGTCCTCCTGCTCCAGTCAGACAAAAGGAAGGAGAAACCTCAACAACTGAGGCTGTCCCAAGAAAGGAGTGGACAGAGACTGAGAAGAAGGTCAAGGCATGTAATGCCAAGGCCATGAATAGTCTGGTATCAACAATGTCTGATGACATTTTCCAGAAAGTCGCTGAATGCCAATCAGCAAAAGAGATCTGGGATTCCCTCACCACAATGGTTGAGGGAAGTGCTGATGAAAGAAAGGACAAAAAGTCTCTTCTCATATCCCTGTATGAGAATTTTTAAAAGAAGGCTGAAGAATCTGTTGCCAATATGTATGACAGATTCAGTCTTATCATTAATGAGCTCAAAGGCTTAGACAAGGTAATATCCTTGACTGAAATTAATGATAAGATTCTCATGTGCTTCCCTAGCTCATGGGATTCAAGGATCTGGGCAATCAGAGAATCCAGATGTCACAGAGAAATCTCAACTGAAGCTTTGCTAGGAAAGCTTAAGTCTTATGAGATGCTTCTGAAAAACAGGGCTGAGGCTGAAGAAAGGGAGACCTATCCAGCTCCTATTCAAAGGTCCCTTGATCTCAAAGCTGCTGAAGGAGAGTCCTCTATCCCAGAAGATGAGATGTACACTCTCTTAGCAAGGAGATTCAAGAAATGGGTCAAGACAGAAGATTCAAGGAGAAAAAGGGATTGGAGCTCAAAGCCCAAGTATGACAAGACTCCAAAGAAGGAGGTTACCTGCTTCTCCTGCAACAAACCAGGGCACTTTGCTTCTGAGTGCCTAGAAGAGCAAAGGGACGGGAGAAGCAGCAATAGAGAAGATAAGAAGAAAAAGATGTCCTTCAGAGGAAAGGACTAGAAGAAAGGCAAGGGCTTCATTGCTGAAACCTATAGTGATTCAGAAGCAGAGGAGAGCTCATCCTCATCTGAAAGTGAAGATGAAGCAGAAGCTGGAGCAGCCTGTATGATGGCACTGGGAATGTCATCAGATGATGAAGACGAACAGGTATCAGTTTTTGATAAATTTGATTTTGAATCAAAAGATTTTAAAACTTGTTTTAGAGAATTCTGAATTGATAATCTTAGGGCAGAAAAGGAACTAAACACTATTAGGTTAGAACTAGAAAATCTAAAGAAAGATGATGTATATGTAAGAAATCAAGGTCTAATGGAAGAAATTAACAATAAAGAATTAGAACTAATAGAAATCGGGAAAAAAAGATATAAGACTAAAAGAAGAGCTAACAGAGGCAAAGGTCTTTGAGGACTCACTCAATGGGAGGAGTTAAAAGCTTAAAGACATCACTGAAAATCTCTCTATGAGATTTAATCACCTATGATTAGGGGCAGAACCCTCCACCAGCACAGAACCTCCTAGGAAGCCTGCCTAGAAAAATCCAGTGTCTTTTGTTAGACCTAGTAGTTATCAGCCTAGTGAGAAGAGTGCTTCATGTAAGGGTGAGAGTCCCAATCAGTCAGATAGGATAGGTAAAACTAATAAGGTGAAACCCTTAGGTAAGAACAACATAGGAAAACAAAATAACAAAGAACAACAGGATAAAGTAAAACCTACGATAATAAGACACTCTGCTGACTTGTTATATTTTGATACATTCTATACTCATTTCAAGTATCAGGATAAGAGGTTTGGGAAATCCATTCCCTATCATCCCAAAGGGTATCATGAAAGACCCTTCTATTCTTTCATTGAACCCTACAATGGTAAAAGCAAAGGGCCCAAAGTAACATGGGTTCCTTCTAATGTTTGAATTACTTGTGCGGGATTAGATAGGATCCCACTTTGGAGAAAATGGAGTAAGAAGAATGATGTAGGTCATGAATAAGGAACAAGAGTCATTCAAGGGAGTAATTGTTATCTTGAATCCTCCTTAACATTTATAACATCATATTATGATCTATTTTCATTAAATAAAATTGCTGGGAAAAACAGCAAGAATCTTCTAAAAGAAATACATATATTTATTAAGAAGATGCGTCGAATAGAAGTCGATGTACCATTGACTTCTAATCGACGCCAGCACCGAGAAGCACACAGAGCAGACAATTCAAATAGAATTCGACGCAGCATCAAGTTCTTATCGACGCATACGTCGACTTAATAATTGCTAATTAAATTCAAAGTCACGTCGATTGGAATTCGACGTAACATCGACAGGACTACGTCGACATAGGGTCTCTGAATAATCTCAAAGCTATGTCGAGTACTTATCGACGCAACGTCGACATATCAACGCGCGCAGAGTTGCCTTTAGAAGCAATCTCAACACAGCTTTGCGTGCCAAATAATAAGTATTATCAACGGTACATCGACTTAAACCCTAAGCAACAATGAATCGTCTTCTTTTAAGCAACACCAGCGACAAAATCATTACGCTTTCGAATACTCTTGCTCTCTTGTCTTCCTGCTCTCTTGCTCTCTTGCTCTCCAGCTTTCTCGTACACCTCTCTCTCTCTCTCTCTCTTTCACTCCATCTTTGCAAGTGCATTCAAAGAGATGGCTCCTCCAAAGGTTAATTCAGGATTTGATGTGGACATTGATTCGTTCAGTGCTGCCGTAGAAAACTTCAAGGCCATCCTTGGTCTATTCCAAGATGCTGGCTTGACCAAGCTGATCTCCACCAGGTGCAAAATCCAGGATACTGAGCTAACTAAGTTCAAGGACAGTATTCAAATGGGAGATGATGTAAGATCCCTCTCCCGCACCTGGAGAGCTTTCAGATCTTATGCCCAGAACCGCCGCCTTACGGTGACACTAACACCCGAGTTAGCTGCCTCCGCAAGACGCTGATCCTGCCGGCAGAATGATCAACAGGCCAACAAGAGCTAAGAAGGAAAATAAACAAAACCAAGTCCACAATCACACATTTATACAACAAAATATAAAAAGTCCATCAATGAGTACAACAAGTAAAGGAGAGAAAGGGCTTAAGCCCGGTACATATCCAAGTAAAGTAAACAACTCTCTCTCACACTACACTACATGTGGAAGCTAAACGGTCATCTCTCTCAGCACCTGTCGTGTAGCGGTAATGCGCGGCATCTGCTCCTCAGGTCCTGTCTCCTCTTCCAGCTGGGACTCCAACTCCTCGGTCACCTACGGTCACAACCGACCGTTAGTCATAAAGACTAAGCCGATTTTGTGCCCGCCTCCCCCCGCGACTCCTAGGCACCATGCGGGAGGAAGAAGCGGAGGACACAAAGTAGAGTAAACTAAAGCAAGAGACATGTGGCTAGACTAGCAGAGTTTATAATTATTGAACATTAAATGATAACAATTCTATGCTAGCAGAGTATAGTGCGAGAGCAATAAGTAAAAGACAATGCAATAAAAAGAAGCAGGTACAAGAAATAAGAGCAGCTACGAAAGTAACCTTAACTTATATGCACACACAAAAACACATAAGCTAAGGGATCTAGCAAGAAGTAATCTCATCGTATAAAAGAGCCCATACTGATTTATACGATGAGGTCTCTGTTTGTGCAGAAATGTTATGCTATGATGTGCAATGCAATGATGCAATGTTTGTATTATTATATCATACACATGAAACTCACCCACACGACTCTGTTCGTACAAACACTAACCTCTCAGGCACCTCCCGTCGTGGTCAAACGGTGGCAGAGGAGCGGGCGTCTCCTCCCCTAGGTGGGTAAGTCACACTACCAGACCTAGGCCCTAACGTACGTTGTGATACTGGTACCCGGTACTCATGAGCTCCTGCGTACTAAACTGAATTGGCCAGGCAGGGTTTAGGGAATCCGTCCCGTCGCACGCGCAGTAAGACAACCTGGCCCCTTATAAAAACCACTAGCACTGCCGAGTCAATGAACTGTTGTCGGTATGATGACTAAGACAGAATCGAAGACCCACCATATTCTATGCACATGCATAATTATCGTCTTTATCACCGAGCCTCCTGCTCATAATTCTAACCAAGGTTTATAGAAATCAAGCCAATCGCCCGCAGGCTAAACCGGTCCTTCAAATATAATACCCGAGCCTACCGCTCGCTAGACTACACCAGTCTTATATTTAAACTACGAGCCTACCGCTCGCTAGACTACACCAGTCTTATATTTAAACTACGAGCCTACCGTCGCTAGACTACACCAGTCTTATATTTAAAATACGGTCTACCGCTCGCAAGACTGCACCAGTCTTATATTTAAACTATGAGCCTACCGCTCGCTAGACTACACCAGTCTTATATTTAAACTACAAGCCTACCGCTCGCTAGACTACACCAGTCTTATATTTAAACTACGAGCCTACCGCTCGCTAGACTACACTAGTCTTATATTTAAACTACGAGCCTACCGCTCGCTGGACAACACCAGTCTTATATTTAAACTACGAGCCTACCGCTCGCTAGACTACACCAGTCTTATATTAAAACTACGAGCCTACCGCTCGCTAGACTACACCAGCCTTATATTTAAACTACGAGCCTACCGCTCGCTAGACTACACCAGTCTTATATTTTAAACTACGAGTCTACCACTCGCTAGACTACACCAGTCTTATATTTAAACTACGAGTCTACCGCTCGCTGGACTACATCAGTCTTATATTTAAACTACAAGCCTACCGCTCGCTAGACTACACCAGTCTCATATTTAAACTACGAGCCTACCGCTCGCTAGACTACACCAATCTTATATTTAAACTACGAGCCTACCGCTCGCTGGACTATCCCAGTCCTTCCTTATAACTCGAGCCTACCGCTCGCAGGACTATCCCAGTCCTTCTTATAAAATGTTCCGGTTTAGGATGGAAGTTAACTTGTCAAGTTCTCCTACTTAACTAGTCTTGTCTATAATTTAGTTGATTTTAGAAGCTTAAGGGTAGCCTTGGACTTCCGGAGGGTTACCCGGTGAGGGGCTCGCATCGGTACTAGGAAGTGTGGCGGGCTGACACCCCGAACTTCCTCTTCCCAAGGCACTTAATCTTGTCGGTATCTACCCCATTCTACTTGATCCCCATTTTCCTCTCCAATTACTTTAAATCTCTAAGATGAGTTAAACTTGGCACTTAGGAGTGGGGGAGTTCTTGTGAACTCCCACAACACCAACTGTGACCGGGTGCTGACTCTCCCGTCGTCACATTCTAAGCTCGAGTTCCCTTCTTCACCTAGGAACTACACACATACACCTAAAAATTCTTAGCCTTACTTGGAACCACACTCCTATTCTTCGTCATCCTTTATCCAGGGTTTGCCATAGATATTTCTCGACTTTCCCCTTGAGTAATTACCTTAAGATGGCTCACCCGGCTAAGGGTAGTTTTACTTCTATATAATCATTTAACACTGATGAGTTGTTTGTGGGGCCCTTGATGAGGTCTAACCTCCTTTTATATCATTATAAATTCCTGCACTTATAGCTTTGCTAAACGCACCCCAACCATTATTTCCCATGATGCCCTTAAAGATGTTCTTCCATATAATCCGAGCCTTCATAATAATCAAAGAGTTAATAGTTCTATGTGTGAAGGTCAGTGGTGGTCTAAATCATATAAATTAGTTTTACTATTCGCAGACCAAATGAGATTGAGCTAGATTTGACTCATATGGCGCAATCTTGATCATATCATATCCAAATGAGTTCCAATTACTACCATAGGTTCTTAATGAGTAATTTAGGGGTTGACCAGAGTTTAACATATTTCTATTAAATTTGGCTTCCATTTAAGATCCCTTATTCAATTGTCTTAGTCTAAATTACAAAGGGAGTACTCTAAATTTATATCTAAACCATATGAGATTGTTTCTACTGATGTGTCCCAACGAAAAAAACAACGATTTCCAGAGAATCGCAATATTCTATATTTAAATTTCTCCATAAACAATTAAAACACCCATGGGAGACAATTCATAATTTGTGAAGGATTTATCTTACATTTTCATCTAAACCACATGGGATTGTTTCTACTGATGTAACTCAACATACAACCACAATTTCCAAAGAATCAACATTTTATGAACTATATTACCCTATTTTCAGAATTAATTAAAAACAAGGGTTTTCACTTGGTTTGTGAAGTGTCTGCTGTATAAAATCATCAACATGATTTGAATTATTTCTAGAGATCCATAACTTGAAAATATCACTATATCCAGAGATTTGGAATTTTACAAACTATTTTACCCCATTAAATTAATTAATTACAAAAGGGGGTTTTTCCTCAATAAATTGATAATTACTACAGAGATTCATCTAAAAATTCTAGGAAACTTTACAGAGATATAGGATCACCAAGGGAATCTACTAGAATAATTTCATAATTTTCCAAGTAGTATTTGACCATAATAATCATTTAATACAAGTGGTGTGCCAATAAGGGTTTACACTACAACTACCCTCTACAGGTCACAATTAATTCTGATAAAATCACAGAAGTACAATATTTACCTAAAAACTTCAGTTCCTAAGTTTCATAATATTCCAATGAGTATTAATCCATATTTACCCTTAAATACAATAGGTGTGCCAATAAGGGTTTACACTACAACTACCATTTATATGAAACTATAAATCACAGGAAAATTACTAGGTAGTTATAATGATCTAAAAAGGGCCGGAATCTCATAATTTTCTCAGTGGATTTTATGCATGTTTGCTACAAGATAAGGAATTTACAAAAATGCCCTTATGCCATAAAAGCCTACTTTTTCTCCTCCAAAAATTCTACCAATAATCATAGGTGTTCTAAATACTGAAATAATGAGCCACATTTAATTTCATAATTTTCCATAAAACTATTCTCATTGAAATCATAAAAACTTCAAAAGGGCAAAAATGTAATTGGTGCTAATACTAGTATGAAATAAATTTCATATATTCCCAATAATTCACCAGAGGTCTAACTCAACATTATAGACCTATGACAAGAGATCTAGAATTTTCTAGATTCAATTACCCATTTTTATTTCATTAATTTGAAAGGGGCTAATTTTGAATTAAAACATAAAACCCTAAAATTTTAACTCCAAAAATTCTACAACTTCAGAGGATGATGTATTCCATCCACACCAACTCATAACCAGAGTTTCAAGGGCATCTAATGGGGCAAATGGGCCAAAATCACATTTTCCCCCTTTTTTGCTAGATGCACCCCAATTTTCCCTACACCCCTTCAATGTAAATGTTGGATTAACCAATCATGCATAGATCCAATTGGTCCCAAATTTTTACCAGAGACTAATATAGGTTAAATAAGCATGACACCCAAACTTGGGGTTATTTGGAGTTATATAACTCTAGTTATTTCATTTATTTAACTTTCCATATTTTGAACAAAACTATAGAAAAATTGTCTCAAACAATTTTGATATTTAAACCTAAGCTAGGTATAAGGCACATGCATGCATGGCCAAAATCTCAAGTCCATCAGACGTGGCATTAAAAAGTTATACCCATTCAAAGATCTGTTTTTTTGTTTTGACCAGCCTCATTAAAATGAGCATTGTGGGACCAATAATTAACCAATCGGCTTGATTTTACTTTCAGATGAAAGTAGACATCTAGATCTACATTAGTTGTCTCTGGGCATTTTTCAAAATAAGGCCTCTAAAGGCCTTTAAATAATTAAACAAAACTGGTGAAATAATGTGACAGATTATACATTTAATAAGGATATTAATACATATATGTATATAATCGATCCAGCATGAATCACAGCGCAGATCATACGATGCTCAGTCATCTTCCCCGATAGCCAACGGCTAGGATTTCTCCTATCTGGCCATCTTATCCGGCCATTTCCCGGCAACCTCCTGCCCACCACCGCCGGCCACCGCCTCCACCTCCGTTGAGGTGGTGGATAACGCCAGGCGGTGACACGGCCGCCGGAGGCGACTCCTCCGGCGATCCCGCGCGGAAGAGAAAGCTCGGGATTTCTCCCTCAAGCTCACATGGGATCGGGCTCAATTGAGCCCGATTTCTCTCTTAAATGGACATAGATACTGGCACAGAGGGAGAGGGGGAGAAACCGTGCCTGAAATAGGGCTGACAGCGGGTATTGTGGCGGTGTGGCATGGTGGCGGCGAGCTCCGGCGATCCTGCTCGAAACCTTGATTCTCCAGCAAAAGCTCCACTCCAGGTGGCTATTCTGACTGCTCTCCTCCTTCTTAAGCTTGTGGAAGGGTCCAAATGAGCTGGGGAGGGGTGTATAGGAAGGTTTGAAGAGGGGGAGCTCGGGTTCACCTTGGTTGCTCCTCCTAGCCACCACATGGCATCCATTCAACCCAATTTCGGCTGGGCCTTTACTGAGGAGGTCAGGAATGGCCTTGGGGAAGAATTGAGTGCCAAATGGCACTCAATGCATGCCTTCCTTTTGTCTCTTCTCCAAATTGGGGGAAAACCCCAATTTCACCCCTTGCATGTCATCCCATTTCAAATCCAGAGGGCAAGCATGGTCATTGGGTATATGGGCTTCAGAGTGGGCTGACCTTGAGGGATTTAGCCCATATGGCTTGGCTTAGTTCATTTAAATACCATTTTAGCCCAATTTTGATCTAGAGTTGACTTTAGTGTTGACTTAGTCAATTGTGTGTGCTGACTGGTCCAATATGTTGGTCTTGAGTCTATTGACACTACCCAAGGTTGGTTGAGTCATGGTGAAGGCCTACTTGAGTTAATTTGACCAACATGTGTGATTTTGACCAAAATTGGGGGAAAGTTGACTTTGGTCAATTTGGTCAAATTGATAAGTCCATGATAGGGCTTTTGGGTTAATAGCATTCCTTGGAGTGTTTATCATCTATTGGTGGAATCAATTTGTAGGTGTGAGTTCATGTTGAGCTAGTTTGACTTAGGTTGACTTGAGTCCTATAGGAGATCACATGTGAGTTCACCTAACCCTATGTGTTCTAAGGTTGCAACCTAGCACACACTCACAACACTCACCACTTGTCTCACCCTAATTGAAGTTAAGGGGTCTAGAAGTTCCGAGGATGTTACAAATCCCAATAAACAAAAGAATAATTTTGTCCCCGAAATTCAAGTTCGGGTCTACGGGGTTCCACTTGTGGAGGTAGTATGAGGGTTGTTCAGTCATTAAACCTGACATCTTTTCCAGGGTTTATATTGACATCAAAAGTCTATATGCAGATTTCTAGAACATTCCCGTATTAATATTGCAAGGTGTCTACTTCTAAAATTACAGTCCATGGTATGGACATTCTATATTATCACCTCAACTCTTCAATGTGAACGAAGCATGAAGTTTACTCAGAGGTTGATTCTAATAAAATTCCCAGAGCTTGCCACTGATCTAAAAGATCATACATCAAAACTCATGACATTTCAACACCAATAATTCAGGAAAATAATTTCTCAAGTTGTAATCTTACAATGTACTTTGTGAAGAAGGTATGTCATTCACTCAATGATTAATTCCAATAAAATTTTCATAGCTTTATACTGACACAAGAGATCATATATCAAAACTCATGACATTTCAACACCGATAATTTAGGAAAATAATTTCTCAAGTTGTTATCTCAAATTGTACTTGTGAAGGAAGCATGTCCTTTATTCAAGGATTAATTCTAACAAAATTCTCCAAGTTTCCTACTGATATGAGAAGCCCATGTGCAAGTCTCTATGACAATCCAGTAACTATATTTCATGGTACAATCTCTACGTTTAAGTCGACACATACCTCAATAATCTAGCTATAGGCATGAACTTATTTATGATGAAAATTCAACTTATGTGCACATGTGGTCATCCTTCCTGAATCCTTTCATACAGTTCAGCATCGACCAATACGTATGAGTCAATAAATCACCAAGTTCATTATACTCGTGAGATCGTCACTACTATGTATAAACCATAATCCAACCTCTAAAGTTACGATTTAATGAGAGGTCGGATTTCCCAATATCACATATTACTATCCAAACCATACATCATTCTTGGGGATTATAATGACATTTGTCCTTCAATTCCCAGGCTCGTCAAGCCATGATTCTAAAAAAAATCATAAGTACTCTCTCATTTACTTAATCCATAGGTATAATTTCAACGATCTAATATGATGGAAATAATGGTTACCCTTTTGTTTAGGATTAAACTAGGTAGGGTTAAATCATATCATCTTAACAGTTAAGCGCAATAATTCATCTTTTCAAGATCTCCGGTTATGCGTCAACTATCTCCTAAGGCATATGGATATCGGTCGCGATATAATTATTTGAAAATGAAAAGGGCTTGATTTTTCAATAATTGTATGTACATTATCTTCGAACGCCCTGAAATTCAAGAAATTCCAATTATAGTTCTATCATGCAGGAATCTAATTCCAATCCACAAATTTCGTGACGCTGTATATTGTTCCAAGCAACTAACTTGGCAACTTTATGTTTCTAATAACTTGACAAAAGAAAAAACCAGTATTTGATCGACCAATGACATCTTACATTTTGTCCCGATTCTATTACAGATCATAGTCTCGGGCTTGAGGAGGTGAATCTATGATATTGTCCTTGCATTGGGTTATTTATATATTGTTTATTTCTTAAGGTCATGAGGACCTATATCAACCCAAGCTCTATTCCTATCCAATCCATATTCTAAAGCTTTATTTACTTGTCTACACATACAAGACCTCATCTTCACCCAAGTAAGCGTTTGAAAATACCAACCTCAAGATCCATATGTTTGAGATACATATTCTAAATAAGATCTAGGAAAGTCCAAGTCCGTACCAAGTTAGCCCAATAAACAAAAGGATAAGCCCCCCATATATTTTAGGCTAAGTTTCTTTGGTATCATTAACTTATATTCGTCCTAGCCATGCATTTAGTCCTTAGGGTATCTGACCCTAGACTTGGAGTCTCATCCTGAGACCTATTAATATTGCACGCACTTTAGGATCCTCGGGGTTACCATTTTTTTTCACACCTTTCTCAATGACTAGTATATAAGCAGCCTTAGAATGGGCATTTTCTAAACACCAATCCTTATTCGACTGAACACAGTTCCTTGTCCTATTTCTGGTATTTGTCACGATGATTGGTTTGATACAACCTAGTTGTTGGTTTGGAGAAAAAATTTACGAGTCTCTTGTTACTTCCCTAATGGATTTCATGTACCAGTCTCTTGAGGCGATCCTATCCATTGGGTAAGAAGTGATAATCTCACTTGGAAGGATAATTAAGGACCTCGAAGTTTAAGCCTAAAGCAACTACTTCCCTATAAGGTTCTTCTCCTAGTCACTTTGGGTGTCATCATGCCTTAACCAGTCTATACCCGAGGTCGGTTTTGGGTTAGTATATGCTATGAAATCGTCTTGGTGCGTCAAACTAGAATGATGTCCTAGTTCGGTTGGCCTAGCTCATTGATTAATGGACTATTTTGTGTGATTTTTACATATGGGCACACCACTGATTCCGCTGCTAGTTTGTCCTCAAACTAACTCGAGCGGGGGTGTCCCAGGGTTTTGTGGACTTCTTTCTCATTGGATCGTTTGCTCAAGTGATACCTCGCTCTGATACCAGTTGTAAGATCTCTCTCCCACACCTGGAGAGCTTCCAGATCTTATGCCCAGAACCGCCGCCTTACGGTGACACTAACACCCGAGTTAGCTTCCTCCACAAGACGCCGATCCTGCCGGCAGAATGATCAACAGGCCAACAAGAGCTAAGAAGGAAAATAAACAAAACCAAGTCCACAATAACACATTTATACAACAAAATATAAAAAGTCCATCAATGAGTACAACAAATAAAGGAGAGAAAGGGCTTAAGCCCGGTACATATCCAAGTAAAGTAAACAACTCTCTCTCACACTACACTACATGCGGAAGCTAAACACTCATCTCTCTCAGCACCTGTCGTGTAGCGGTAGTAATGCGCGGCATCTGCTCCTCAGGTCCTATCTCCTCTTCTAGCTGAGACTCCAACTCCTCGGTCACCTATGGTCACAACCGACCGTTAGTCATAAAGACTAAGCCGATTTTGTGCCCGCCTCCACCCACGACTCCTAGGCACCATGCGGGAGGAAGAAGCGGAGGACACAAAGTAGAGTAAACAAAAGCAGGTGGCATGTGGCTAGACTAGCAGAGTTTATAATTATTGAACATTAAATGATAACAATTCTATGCTAGCAGAGTATAGTGCGACAGCAATAAGTAAAAGACAATGCAATAAAAAGAAGCAGGTACAAGAAATAAGAGCAGCTATGAAAGTAACCTTAACTTATATGCACACACAAAAACACATAAGCTAAGGGATCTGGCAAGAAGTAAACTCATCGTATAAAAGAGCCCATACTGATTTATACGATGAGGTCTTTGTTTGTGCAGAAATGTTATGTTATGATGTACAATGCAATGATGCAATGTTTGTATTATTATATCATACACATGAAACTCACCCACACGACTCTGTACGTACAGACCTTTAGTTCCCACTTTTTGGAGGTAGATAACCTCTCGGGCACCTCCCGTCGTGGTCAAACGGTGGTAGAGAAGCGGGCGTCTCCTCACCTAGGTGGGTAAGTCACACTACCAGACCTTGGCCCTAACGTACGCTGTGATACCGGTACCCGGTACTCACGAGCTCCTGCGTACTAAACTGAATTGGCCAGGCAGGGTTTAGGGAATCCGTCCCGTCGGACGCGCAGTAAGACAACCTGGCCCTCTTATAAAAACCATTAGCACTACCGAGTCAACGAACTGCTATCGGTGTGATGACTAAGACAGAACCGAAGACCCACCACATTCTATGCACATGCATAATTATCGTCTCTATCACCGAGCCTCCAACTCGTAATTCTAACCAAGGTTTATAGAAATCAAGCCAATCGCCCGCAGGACTAAACTGGTCCTTCAAATATAATTCCCTAACCTACCGCTCGCTAGACTACACCAGTCTTATATTTAAACTACGAGCCTACCGCTCGCTAGACTACACCAGTCTTATATTTAAACTACGAGTCTACCGCTATCTAGACTACACCAGTCTTATATTTAAACTACGGGCCTACCGCTCAGTAGACTACACCAGTCTTATATTTAAACTACGAATCTCGTAGTTTAAATATAAGACGAGTGTAGTCTAGCGAGCGGTAGGCTCGTAGTTTAAATATAAGACTGGTGTAGTCTAGCGAGCCTACCGCTCGCTAGACTACACCTGTCTTATATTTAAACTATGAGCCTACCGCTCGCTAGACTACACCAGTCTTATATTTAAACTACGAACCTACTGCTCTCTAGACTACACCAGTCTTATATTTAAACTACGAGCCTACCGCTCGCTAGACTACACCAGTCTTATATTTAAACTACGAGCCTACCGCTCGCTAGACTACACCAGTCTTATATTTAAACTACGAGCATACCGCTCGCTAGACTACACCAGTCTTATATTTAAACTACGAGCCTACCGCTCGCTAGACTACACCAGTCTTATATTTAAACTACGAGCCTACCGCTCGCTAGACTACACCAGTCTTATATTTAAACTACGAGCCTACCGCTCTCTAGACTACACCAGTCTTATATTTAAACTACGAGCCTACTGCTCGCTGAACTATCCCAGTCCTTCCTTATAACCTGAGCCTACCGCTCGCAGGACTATCCCAGTCCTTCTTATAAAATGTTCCGGTTTGGGATGGAAGTTAACTTGTCAAGTTCTCCTACTTAACTAGTCTTGTCTATAATTTAGTTGATCTTAGAAGCTTTAGGGTTAGCCTTGGACTTCCGGAGGGTTACCCGGTGAGGGGCTCGCAGCGATACTAGGAAGTGTGGCGGGCTGACACCCCGAACTTCCTCTTCCCAAGGCACTTAATCTTGTTGGTATCTACCCCATTCTACTTGATCCTCATTTTCCTCTCCAATTACTTTAAATCTCTAAGATGAGTTAAACTTGGCACTTAGGAGTGGGGGAGTTCTTGTGAACTCCCACACCACCAACTGTGACCGGGTGCTGACTCTCCCATCGTCACATTCTAAGCTCGAGTTCCTTTCTTCACCTAGGAACTACACACATACACCTAAAAATTCTTAGCCTTACTTGGACCCACACTCCTATTCTTCGTCATCCTTAATCCAGGGTTTGCCTTAGATATTTCTCAACTTCGCCCTTGAGTAATTACCTTAAGATGGCTCACCCGGCTAAGGTTAGTTTTACTTCCATATAATCATTTAACACTTATGAGTTGTTTGTGGGGCCCTTGATGAGGTCTAAACTCCTTTTTATATCATTATAAATTCCTGCACGTATAGCTTTGCTAAACGCACCCCAACCCTTATTTCCCATGATGCCCTTAGAGATGTTCTTCCAAATAATCTGAGCCTTCATAATAATCAAAGAGTTAATAGTTCTATGTGTGAAGGTCAGTGGTGGTCTAAATAGTATAAATCAGTTTTACTATTCGCAGACTAAATGAGATTGAGCTAGATTTGACTCCTATGGTGCAATCTTGATCATATCATATCCAAATGAGTTCCAATTATTACCATAGGTTCTTAATGAGTAATTTAGGGGTTGACCAGAGTTTAACATATTTCTATTAAATTTGGCTTCCATTTAAGATCCCTTATTCAATTGTCTTAGTCTAAATTACAAAGGGAGTACTCTAAATTTTTATCTAAACCATATGAGATTGTTTCTACTGATGTGTCCAAACGAAAAAACAATGATTTCCAGATAATCACAATATTCTATATTTAAATTTCTCCATAAACAATTAAAACACCCATGGGAGACAATTCATAATTTGTGAAGGATCTATCTTACATTTTCATCTAAACCACATGGGATTGTTTCTACTGATGTAACTCAACATATAACCACAATTTCCAGAGAATCAACATTTTATGAACTATATTACCCTATTTTCAGAATTAATTAAAAACAAGGATTTTCACTTGGTTTGTGAAGTGACTGCTGTATAAAATCATCAACATGATTTGAATTAATTTCTAGAGACCCATAACTTGAAAATATCACTATATCCAGAGATTTGGAATTTTACAAACTATTTTACCCCATTAAATTAATTAATTACAAAAGGGGGGATTTTCCTCAATAAATTGATAATTACTACAGAGATTCATCTAAAAATTCCAGGAAAATTTACAGAGATATATGATCACCAAGGGAATCTACTAGAATAATTTCATAATTTTCCAAGTAGTATTTGACCATAATAATCATTTAATACAAGTGGTGTGCCAATAAGGGTTTACACTACAACTACCCTCTACAGGTCACAATTAATTCTGATAAAATCACAGAAGTACAATATTTACCTAAAAACTTCAATTCCTAAGTTTCATAATATTCCAAGGAGTATTTATCCATATTTACCCTTAAATACAATTGGTGTGCCAATAAGGGTTTACACTTCAACTACCATTTATATGAAACTATAAATCACAAGAAAATTACTAGGTAGTTATAATGATCTAAAAAGGGCCTATCCAGAATCTCATAATTTTCTCAGTGGATTTTATGCATGTTTGCTATATGATAAGGAATTTACAAAAATGCCCTTATGCCATAAAAGCCTACTTTTTCTCCTCCAAAAATTCTACCAATAATCATAGGCGTTCTAAATACTGAAATAATGAGCCACATTTAATTTCATAATTTTCCATAAAACTATTCTCATTGAAATCATAAAAACTTCAAAAGGGCAAAAATGTAATTGGTGCTAACACTAGTATGAAATAAATTTCATAAATTCCCAATAATTCACCAGAGGTCTAACTCAACATTATAGACCTATGACCAGAGATCTAGAATTTTCTAGATTCAATTACCCATTTTTATTTCATTAATTTGAAAGAGGCTAATTTTGAATTAAAACATAAAACCCTAAAATTTTAACTCCAAAAATTCTACAACTTCAGAGGATGATGTATTCCATCCACACCAACTCATAACCAGAGTTTCAAGGGCATCTAATGGGGCAAATGGGCCAAAATCACGTTTTCCCTTTTTTGCTAGATGCACCCCAATTTTCCCTACACGCCTTCAATATAAATATTGGATTCACCAATCATGCATGGATCCAATTGGTCCCAAATTTTTACCAGATGTCTCCAAAAATTTTGATATTTAAACCTAAGCTAGGTATAAGGCACATGCATGCATGGCCAAAATCTCAAGTCCATCAGACTTGGCATTAAATAGTTATACCCATTCAAAGATCTGATTTTTGTTTTGACCAGCCTCATTAAAATGAGCACTGTGGGACCTATAATTAACCAAATGGCTTGATTTCACTTTCAGATGAAAGTATACATCTAGATCTACATTAGTTGTCTCTGGGCATTTTTCAAAATAAGGCCTCTAAAGGCCTTAAAATAATTAAACAAAACTGGTGAAATAATGTGACAGATTATACATTTAATATGGATATTAATATATATATGTATATAATCGATCCAGCACGAATCACAACGCAGATCAGACGACGCTCCGTCATCTTCCCCGATAGCCAACGGCTAGGATTTCTCCCTCCTGGCCATCTTCTCCGGCCATTTCCCGGCAACCTCCTGCCCACCACCGCCGGCCACCGCCTCCACCACCTCCATTGAGGTGGTGGCTAGCGCCAGGCGGCGACACGGCCGCCAGAGGCGACTCCTCCGGCGATCCCGAGCGGAAGAGAAATCTCAGGATTTCTCCCTCAAGCTCACATGGGATCGGGCTCAATTGAGCCCGATTTCTCTCCTAAATGGACCTAGATACTAGCACTGAGGGAGAGGGGGAGAAACCGTGCCTGAAATAGGGCTGACAGCGGGTATTGTGGCGGTGCGGCATGGTGGCGGCGAGATCCGGTGATCCTGCTTGAAACCTTGATTCTCCAGATAAAGCTCCACTCCAGGTGGCTATTCCGACTGCTCTCCTCCTTCTGAAGCTTGTGGAAGGGTCCAAATGAGCTGGGGAGGGGTGTATAGGAAGGTTTGAAGAGGGGGAGCTCGGGTTCACCTTGGTTGCTCCTCCTAGCCACCACATGGCATCCATTCAACACAATTTTGGCTGGGCCTTTACTGAGGAGGTCAGGAATGGCCTTGGGCAGAAGAATTGAGTGCCAAATGGCACTCAATGCATGCCTTCCTTTTGTCTCTTCTCCAAATTGGGGAAAAACCCAATTTCACCCCTTGCATGTCATACCATTTCAAATCCAGAGGGCAAGCATGGTCATTGGGCATATGGGCTTCAGAGTGGGCTGACCTTGAGGGCTTTAGCCCATATGGCTTGGCTTAGTTCATTTAAATACCATTTTTAGCCCAATTTTGATCTAGAGATGACTTTAGTGTTGACTTAGTCAATTGTGTGTGTTAACTGGTCCAATATGTTGTTCTTGATTCTATTGACACTACCCAAGGTTGGTTGAGTCATGGTGAAGGCCTACTTGAGTTAATTTGACCAACATGTGTGATTTTGACCAAAATTGGGGGAAAGTTGACTTTGGTCAATTTGGTCAAATTGATGACTCCATGATGGGGCTTTTGGGTTAATAACATTCCTTGGAGTGTTTGTCATCTATTGGTGGAATCAATTTGTAGGTGTGAGTTCATGTTGAGCTAGTTTTACTTAGGTTGACTTGAGTCCTATAGGAGATCACATGTGAGTTCACCTAACCCTATGTGTTCTAAGGTTACAACCTAGCACAAACTCACAACACTCACCACTTGTCTCACCCTAATTGAAGTTAAGGGGTCTAGAAGTTCTGAGGATGTTACAGATGATGGATCCCTTAGTGGGAAAGTGTATGAGATAGATATTCTTATAACAGAGGACTTGTTAAACCAGACATATGATCTTCAGACAGGGAATGAGTCAGATGAATTAACAGGAGATGAGATTAAGAAGGCCCTGGACACTATGCAGTTCAAGAAAGATAAGCCCATCAATCTAAAGAAGATTGATCTTGGGGAGGAATATAGATTACTTGCAGATATTGTAGGAAAAGTGCTACTGTGTAAAATATCAGCACATGATGCTGTTCCAAAGCAATAGCTTCACATAATGGGAGTTTTAGTTCTGAAAAAGAAGATTAATTGGGGGAGATGCCTCCTAAAGATGATTGGGCATAAGTATGACCATAAAGAAAATGCCTATATGAGAATAATGAGCCAAGTGCTCTTCAAACATTATCCAAATATCTGCAAGTCAAAAGGAGTGCCCATTCCTCATGGTAAAAGAATAAACATAGGAATATTCTCAAAATGGACCAGACAAATCTTGAAGCCTGGTCAAGCTGCACCATCCCCTCCTCCATCTCCTCCTCCTCTAGAGTCAAATAGGGAGATTCCAGATCCCCCAAGGGATGAACCTTCCCCAATGGACACTGTTCCAGAGCCCCATCAAGAAGATACACCAGCCTCACTTCAACAACAACAACAGCAGATCCCTTCCACTTCTCCACCTGAACCGTCTTCTTTACAAACTCATCTACTTCCATCCATCCCACCTCCACCTCCAATCCATTTCTCGCCTGAAGTTTACCATCCTCTCTCCCATTCAAGAAGACTTCCCTTCATCACCTCCACCTCCAGCTCATCCTCACATTGATATTGAGCAAATCATCTCCAAAGCAGTAGTCATTACCTCCTCAACTTTTGCAGATCAAGTGGCATCTCAAGCTAGGAAATTTGACAAGGAATTCTCACAGATAGAGGGTGAGTTATTAAGTTTTCAAAAAACATTTCAGAGCCTCAATGGATTTATCTCTTCCTCTATGGTTACACAAGAATTCTTAACCTCACTGGCCAGCAAGGTCAAGAAGGGGGAGAATATCTTAGAGGAAGAGAGTCCTATCTTAGGGGGAGAAGTTCAGGAAGAAGCAGATGAAGACCCTACCCCTGACAAGGTGACTACCTTCCAGGGGAGCTAGCAGATCAAGGGGAGATCCCAGGTATTCAAAGGCAGCCTCAGGAGGATCAGGTGATGGATGAAATAGCAAAGATTGCACAGGAAGCTGTAAAGGAGGCTGAGCATACTGCACAAAATCAGGGGGAGGCAGCTCCAGACATTCAGAGAAATTTGAATATGGAACTGGAAGCTGTGAGCACAGCAAGGGATCAGAGGGAGCCCCAAGATGAAAATCCACTAGGTGATGTGGACGAAATTGCTGTGAAAGCTACCCAAGAAGCTGAAGAGAATGCACAAACTCAGGGGGAGCTTCCACGGGAGAAAGAAGATGTTGCAGAAGAAGATGATGACAATGAAAATCTAAAGATAGCTCAGAGAAAAATCCCAAAGGTGTTTTCAAGGAAAAGGAAAACTCCTGAGAAAGAGCAGTAAGGCTCAGGTATTTTGCAAAGAAGTACAGTCTAATTTTAAACAGTTGGGATTACATATATTCTTCTTGATTATTGAATGAGATGATCTGAGAAAAAGCTTGTCAGGTTATTATGTCTACACTATATTATATGAAATGAATCGTTGTTTTTAAAAAATTGTATAAAATCACTCAGAACAAAATGTAAAATTTGTTAAGATAAATAGGGGGAGATTGTTGGGAAAAACCCTTGATTTAACTTAACAAAATAATTAAAAGTGATTTTATCTACTAGGATTTAAATTACCCATTGTATAGTGAGGGTAATATGGTCATTAGATGTCTTAGGATGTCATACTCAACATAGGGTATCAGGACCAGATCAATGGAAGCAAAATTGGGCGAAGTTAACATTTACGTCGAATAGAATTCGACGTAACATCGAGTCCATATCGACGCTGCTATGACTAGAAGTCCAAGTGGTCCAACCTTCTGTCGAAGTAACTTAAGTCGGCGCTACGCCGAATAGATATCGACATAGAGGTCAGGGTGTTGGAACAACCCTTTTACTGTTTTGGGCTAGGATCACTATGTACTAATTAGGATCAGTTGACCCCATTGTATAGTTTAAGGGTCAAGTCTGTAGGCTGATAAATTAGCTAGAACTTAAGATTAAATCTAAGGTTCCCAGCGCTCAACAAATGGCTAGCAGCGTTCGACAAATGGCAAGTGGCGTTCGATGAATGTCTAGCATCGTTCGACAAATTATTCTCAGCAGACTGAAGTATTACAGCCAGTTCCAGCACTCGACATTCTCTGATCAGTATTCGACAAATGGCTAGCAGTGCTCGACAGATGGCTCCCAGCGTTCGACAGTTTTTATTGACAGTGCTCGACAGTTTTCCAGCCAGCGTTCAACATCTTCTGGACAACGCTCGACAGATTATAGCCAGCGTTCGACAGATCATTTATTGAAGCCCAGTTTTGTTATCAACTATATTCTATCTATCCTAACAGCAAAACGATGAATATAACTGATCTATTTAATATCCTTTGGACATATTCTGACAGATAAGGAAGGATATTAAACTCAGTTAATATATTCCCTTCTTTCCTTTTTCCAAGGCAGCAATAGCCGTTGACATTTAATGAAAAGGAATCTTTTCACAGTCAAAAATAAAAGAACCTGCCAAAATCGTTTGAGTTGACAGAATTCAAACGTCGTTCTATTACAGAATAAAAAGGATATATATACAGCATAAAAAGAAGAAGAAGATATATATAGACATCTCAGAAAGTATTTTTCATCATCTTCTTCTTCTACAAGCAGCAAACAAAAACTTCTGAGAACATCATCCTCAAGAGCATTCACTCAGAATCTGCTGCAAATTCAGATCTTCTAAAAGAGCAACAAGCAATCTGAAGAACCTGTTCTTCCAGATCAAACTGCTACAGGAGATCTTAGTTTTCAAGAGAAAGCTTCTTCATTTTCTGTCAAATACTTCAATCTGACAGGGGGAGCTTTACAACAACATCCACTAGAGTCTTCTCTCAGCATCTTGACAGAGAAGAACACTATAAACTTTTCCTTCCCATCCTGTACAGGGTTATAACTCCCTTCAAAAGTTAACTCTCGGTGACAGGGCACCTTTTCAAAAACCTGCAGTTTGGTTAGAGCACCTTATCAACAGCTCACCTGGTGTGAGGGCACCTTATCAACAACCTCCTAGTGGATTCCTACCAAAGGTGGTAGAAGAGTAGACGTACCCAGATTTATTGGGGAACTACTATAGCTCCTTGTGTCTTCTGTGTTTGATTATTTTCTGTGCTTGTGCTGTTTGTTTTGTGATTACATTTACTTAATTTTTCTGTTTATATATAACTCTCACACAGCTTACACCTATATATAATACTATTTTAATTCCGCTATAAAAACTAAGAAAAAGTTTTAATACTCTATTCACCCCCCCCCCCCCTCTAGAGTAACTTAAGATCTAACCTCCACTTTCAATTGGTATCAGAGGTAGGTTGATTCTTTACAGACTAACATCTGAATCACAAAGATCAACCAGATCTTAATTTGTCTAAGAGCTTCTTTATCTAAGAATTTTATATCATTCAAAACTCATGGCACAAAATAAGGAATATTCTAGCACAAGATATCCTATGTGCAATCTCAATAAGTTTGCACTATGGAAAGCAAGGATTAGGCTTTATATGAACTCTATTGATGAGGAGATTTTCAATGTTATTCTTACAGGACCTCCAGCACCTACAGCAACAACCAGCACTACTGCAACAACAGACAACACTGCTGTTCCACCTCCTGAGTGGACTGAGGCTCAGAAGAAGCAGAGAAATGCAGATGCAAAGGTAATGAACATTCTAGCCTTAACTATGTCAGATGACATATTCCAGAAAGTAGTTGAGTGCACCTTAGCAAAAAGAAATCTGGGAATCTCTCAACAACATGGTGGCAGGCTCAGCAGATGAAAGGAAAGATAGAAGATCTCACCTGATCTCTCAATATGAGAACTTCAAGAAGGGAGAATCAGAAAATGTTGCTGATATGTACAATAGGCTCAGCCTCATAATAAATGAGCTGAAGTCTCTGGACAAAGTGATCTCACTCACAGAGATCAATGACAAAATTCTTATGTGCTTTCCCAGCACATGGGACTCCAGAATCTGGCCAATCAAAGAAGCCAGAAGCCTAAATGAGATCACCACTGAAGCCTTGTTGGGCAAGCTCAAATCTTATGAGCAGCTCGTCAAAAGTAGGGAAGCTGAAGAATCCACTTCATCCCCAGCACTCAAGAAGGAGAAAAGCATAGCCTTCAAGGCTGCAGAAGAAGAAGGACCAACTCCTACCAAAGAGGAGTTGATGAGCTTCATAGCCAAAAGATTCTATAATATGGCTAAGAAAGATTTCAAGAAGAAGTCATCCAGAAGCTATGACAAGCCAAGGTATGACAAAAATCACTCTAATGAAATTATATGTTTTGGTTGCAGGAAGCCAGGACATATTGCTCCTGAATGTCCAGAGAATCAAAACAAAAAGGAAGAAAGGAAAGGTTCTAGCAAATCTTCCTCCCACTCACACAAAAAGAAGGGAAGAGGATTTGTAGCAACATCCTGGAGTGAAACAGAATCTGAATCAGAATCTTCATCTGGTTCTTCTAATGAAGAAGAAACAAAAGAGAATAGCCAATGTCTCCTGGCAATTTATGACTCAGACAGTGAGTCACAATATGAATCTTCATCAGGCTCCAGTGATGATGAAGAAGAAAAGAACTTCTGCATGATGGCAATCAATGCCTCAGCCAGCAAATCTGATGAAGAAAATTCAGAATCAGAAGAAGAAAATGATGCAGATCAGGTAATATCTGGTTTTGATTTTACTTCAGATGAATTCAAGGCTGAATTCAAAGTCCTTTGCTCAGACTTACTCAACTCTGAGAAAGAAATAATCTCACTCAGATGTAAGTTAGCTGAAATGAAAAAGGTGAGTGAAGAAAATGCAAATCTTAAGAAAGATCTGGCTGCCTCCAGAGAACACATTGTTCTCATTGAGAATAAACTTTTCGAGGCCAAGAAATTTGAAGAATCCCTAAATGGGAGAAGTATCAGACTGATGGACATCACAAGCACAGTCAATGCTAGACTTAATAATAGCAAACTGGGACTGGGTGCCTCATCAAGTGAGCCATCTCTGATTAAGAGAAATATCCTCTCCTCACCTATAAAATTTATTTCTGCTAAAGGCAAAGGAGCTGCAAAAAGAGATAAAGATATTTCAAGCAAGTCTGTTAAGGATAAAAGAATTCAAAAGAATTCGTCGAATGGAGATCGACAAAAAGATTCAAATTTGTCGAACGGAGCTCGATGAAGTCTGAAAACAGATTTTCAGAATAGTTATCAGATGAACAATAGTCGACCAATTTATCCAAATTTGTCGAACAGATACTATACAGGAAATACTAGAAATCTTAATTCCAAACAAACTAAAAATCCTTTCACTGAATGGATAATACCTCCAAGGAGATATCATCCACAAGGCTATAAGGACCAGCCTGAAATGTCATTTATTTCTGAATTTTGTGGTAACACAAAAGGACCCAAGGTAGTCTGGGTCAAAAACAACTAGTTTATGTTTTTGTCTTTGCAGGTACACGGCCATCCAAGATTAAATCAAAAATGGTACTTGGACAGTGGCTGCTCAAAGCACATAGAAATAAAGCACCACTTTATTAGAGATAATGTGGATAAAAATAAAATTTGCCTACAGTTCATCTCCACTGATTTACAAAGAGCAGATATTTTCACCAAACCCTTGGATGAAAAGAAACATATCTTCTTTATGAATCAACTGGGAATGATAGATGGAGACTCAATTTGTTGAAAATTATATTTTCTATCTCATCCAAAATTTTTGTCGAACGAAGAACGACAAATTTTTATTCGTCGAACGATGGTCAACAAAAACCTTCATATTCAGAGTCAGTGAAGAAAATCTCGTTTGTCGTACGGCGGTCGACGAAAAAGTTTTTTTTTTGTCCGACAAAATTTTAAAGTCGGTTCGACTTCAGATTTAATTAGGTTTTGCCGAACATCGCTCCTCGAATTCTCCTCCCTATTTCCTCGACTATATAACACCTTATTTTATCTTATTCTAAGCTTTGCGCCTACATAAATCGTCTTTCCCTCCAGTTCCCCTCTGCACTTGATCTTCAACTTTCTTTGCAGGAACAATGGCGATTCCTCAGGCCTCTCTGCACCTAATGAAGTTTGACGCAGGTTTTGACATTGACATGGACTCGTTTGCACAGTCAGACCAAATCTTCAAGGATATTCTTCAAATGCTGGATGAACAACAACTAAGGAAGCTTCTAAGCACCAGGCAGAAGATAGCTGTTGCAGAGATAAAAGAATGGGTTTTCACTGCAAAACCAGTCGATGAAAGCTTGTCGGGAACAATCTCAGGTCATCATGTCTCTCTCTCCCACCATCCTTTCTGAAATCTTTGGTCTTGAAAATGGTGAAGATGAGTTAGACATAAGCTCAAATGAATTTGATGAAGCTTTAGTCAAAATGGGCCATTTGACTGGAAACCCTGGCCACATTCTGAAAAAGAATCTGTCTCAGGACTACAAGTTCTTAGCAAATATTGTTGGAAAAGTCTTGCTGAGCAAGACTTCTGGGCATAACAATATCAGTAGGCACCAATTTCTGTTAATGGTGGCCTTAATGGAGAAGAAGAAAGTCAACTGGGGATCAATTCTTTTTGACCTAATTAAAAAGAAAAACTCTACAGAGAATGTATGCTTTGGAAGAATTTTAGGAATTTTTCTGCAGGAAAGGCATCCAGAGCTTCTGGTGTCACCAAAAGTAACAATAAATGCCAGCAAGAGGCTGACCTCAGCACTCTTTGCTAAATGGGATAGAGTGATTCCCAAGAAGAATACAGGAGCTGAGGCCTCCAGAAAAAGGAAAGCTTCTGAGGACACAAGGACTGATCAAGTCACTCCCTCTACCCTTCTAGAAGATCCTTCCTCAGTTCCTCATTCCTCTCATATCCTCTCTCCACCTGCTCAACAATCACCTACACATTCTCATTCTTCATCCCCTCCTTCAACTGCAATATCACCCATCAATGATATTCCACTCTCAACTACCCACATCAGTGATGCTCCACCCCTATCTTCAGAACAACTACCTACCACACCTCCCTCTCCAATACACAATGAATATCATTCACCTATTCATTCTTCTAGTCCAATCCATCTAGACATTTCCACACATACCACCAACATCAGCAATATCATTCCTCCAATATCATCTCCATCCACTTCACAACCATCCACTAACCATCCACCAGATTATCCATCCCTCAACCTCTCCTCTATTGCTGATCAAGTTTTTGATCTTATCCTTCCTAAAATGAGCCAGCTCCTGGATGCAAAACTTGCTCCAGTTCTTCAGGCACTTTCTACTTTATCTTCTAAGATAGCTTCTCTTCCCTCCTCCACTGCTGTCCCTTCTACTAGGGGCCTAGATTCAGGCTTTCCTGAATCTAGGCAGGGGGAGATGCCCTACGAAGAAGCTCCAGAAATAGAAGAAACTCCAGAAGAAGATACAGAAGTTACAACTTTTTGATACAGATATAATTGATTCAGATACACAAGTTATAGAAGAAATAAATAATATATGCATTCATCCATCCTGTGATCTATATAGCTTATTATCAAAATTTGATGTCACATATACTTCAAGGGTATCACCAAAGGTATACATAGAGGATCTATCAAAGACACTGATTTGCCTTCCTCAGAAAACTCATTCTGATATCATACAAAATTACATATCATCTATTCCTTCATCCACTGTTCAAGACATTCAAATAAAGGATCATTCTGCAGAATATGAAGATGATCTTGCAGAATTCCTTGATGACACAACAGCCCCACAAATTACTTCTTCACCTCCAATTCCTGTATGGAATGAAGAACAAATGCCAAGCTTTGATGAAATCTGGAGAGAAGCAGATGCAGAGTTTGACAAAGCTGAAGAAGAAAGATTAAAGGCTCGTGAAGCAATCAAGAGAATTGATGATCTATACAATAAGCCAATCTCATCTTCTGACTCTGATGATGATGATGACAACAGTGATTCTGATGATACACTTTCAAAGAAAAGAAAGAAAAGAACAGCTAAGTCAAAGGCTGCTCCCAAACCCCCAAATCCAAATAATGACATTCCTCTGTACATTTTGTATAATGTCCCTCTTGATGAGAAAACTCCTCACTGGATGAAGCTCTCCAGAAATGAGAACAATAGGAGGAAGAAATTCAAAAAGACTGGCTACTTCCCTGACAAACCAGTCAAGCACAATCATCCTCCTCCTCCTCCTCCAGCAGCTGGTGCAACAGGATCAGCAGGTGTATCATCTTCCTCTCAGAAGCCAAGCTCTCAACATTCAAGGAGACCTGGTAGTTCTAGTGGTTCTCAAGCCTCTGGATCAGCCAGTGCTCCTTCCTCTAAGAAATCAGCTAGTGCTCCTATCTTTCAAAGAAGTCAAACCTTTTCTTCTTCTCAAATATCTTCAGAATACAAACTTCACATTTCTGATGGATCTCTTCACAGAGATAAAGTACCTCAAAAGGTCACTCAAGACAAAAATGATTCAGAAGATATTTATTACTTTCCAGATCCAGAAGAAGAGAAAATCTGTCAGATGGCAAGACTGAAAGAAACAATTGCATATGCACAGATTAAAAATGCTAAAGCAGAAGGCAAAGACTTCTCAAGTTTCTCAACCATGTCAGAATACAGAAGAAAAGAACTTGAAAAATACAATACAGTTAAAGCATTCAATTCTGAGGAATATATTGATATGCACCCAGAAGCATTTATCCCTCATGTCAAAGAACAGAAAATCATTGGTGCTCAAGATTTGTTTATCAGCAAAAAGAAATCAGAAGATCCCAACAGGAAAATCATATTCAAGCCACCTTCTCAGGACAAAAAGCCTTAAATAAATTGCTTGGTTATGAATGTAAAGTTTCTAAACTCAGAGCATTTATTTTTATCTTATCTAATGATCTATTTTAATCTATCAGATATATTTCATTTCATTGTTGCTCTGTTGATTATACTTTCTGCTGTATCTATTTAATTTTTCTTGTCAAATAGTATCCTAACCCAAATAGGGGAGATTGTTGGAACAACCCTTTTACTGTTTTGGGCTAGGATCACTATGTACTAATTAGGATCAGTTGACCCCATTGTATAGTTTAAGGGTCAAGTCTGTAGGATGATAAATTAGCTAGAACTTAAAATTAAATCTAAGGTTCCCAGCGCTCAACAAATGGCTAGCAGCGTTCGACAAATGGCAAGTGGCGTTCGACGAATGTCTAGCATCGTTCGACAAATTATTCTCAGCAGACTGATGTATTACAGCCAGTTCCAGCACTCGACATTCTCTGATCAGTGTTCGACAAATGGCTAGCAGTGCTCGACAGATGGCTCCCAGCGTTCGACAGTTTTTATTGACAGCGCTCGACAGTTTTCCAGCCAGCGTTCAACATCTTCTGGACAGCGCTCGACAGATTATAGCCAGCGTTCGACAAATCATTTATTGAAGCCCAGTTTTGTTATCAACTATATTCTATCTATCCTAACAGCAAAACGACGAATATAACTGATCTATTTAATATCCTTTGGACAAATTCTGACAGATAAGGAAGGATATTAAACTCAGTTAATATATTCTCTTCTTTCCTTTTTCCAAGGCAGCAATAGCCGTTGACATTTAATGAAAAGGAATCTTTTCACAGTCAAAAATAAAAGGACCTGCCAAAATCGTTTGAGTTGACAGAATTCAAAAGTCGTTCTATTACAGAATAAAAAGGATATATATACAACATAAAAAAAAGAAGAAGATATATATAGACATCTCAGAAAGTATTTTTCATCATCTTCTTCTTCTACAAGCAGCAAACAAAACTTCTGAGAACATCATCCTCAAGAGCATTCACTCAGAATCTCCTGCAAATTCAGATCTTCTAAAAGAGCAACCAAGCAATCTGAAGAACCTGTTCTTCCAGATCAAACTGCTACAGGAGATCTTAGTTTTCAAGAGAAAGCTTCTTCATTTTCTGTCAAATACTTCAATCTGACAGGGGGAGCTTTACAACAACATCCACTAGAGTCTTCTCTCAGCATCTTGACAGAGAAGAACACTATAAACTTTTTCCTTCCCATCCTGTACAGGGTTATAACTCCCTTCAAAAGTTAACTCTCGGTGACAGGGCACCTTTTCAAAAACCTGCAGTTTGGTTAGAGCACCTTATCAACAGCTCACCTGGTGTGAGGGCACCTTAAGAGTAGACGTACCCAGATTTATTGGGGAACTACTATAGCTCCTTGTGTCTTCTGTGTTTGATTATTTTCTGTGCTTGTGCTGTTTGTTTTGTGATTACATTTACTTAATTTTTCTGTTTATATATAACTCTCACACAGCTTACACCTATATATAATACTATTTTAATTCCGCTATAAAAACTAAGAAAAAGTTTTAATACTCTATTCACCCCCCTCTAGAGTAACTTAAGATCTAACCTCCACTTTCACAGGGACCTGTTGAAACAATTGGAGAAGTTGACGCAGCTTCTACTTCAACTCGACGCAGAAGAGGTTATCCGTCGAAGCCATCTAAAGTCGACTCAACGTCGACTTCATCTCGACGCAAAAGATGTAGTTCAGAGCTAGGCAAATCAACTTGGCGTGCACGTCTCATTTCAGGCTCAATAATTGCCTGTAATGGAAAGGAGTATTAAAGAAGAAGACAAAAAGGTTTCTTGGAAACATATTCTTTCCAGGTGGACGGACCGAGAATTAAAGTGGAAAGAAAGAGAAAGTGATAAGCAGATTACCTTATCAAGGATATCAGAAAGGGAAAGATATTTGAATTTGAAGAAGGTAGAATAAAATGATAAGAGGTGAAAGAGGCAGACAAGGAATTAATCACAATCAGCCGTCTCCTTCATTTTTCTAGGGCATCCACTTCTTCTCCATGTCTCTCAGGAACCCTAATCAAGAACAGAAAAGAAAAGAGAAATACAGCTGTTCTTCATCTAAGAGAATAGTAGATCTGATAGTTGCTTCTCATCACCATCATATAGCAGCAGGATCTGAATCAACAGAAGTCAAGAAGAATCTGACAATCAAAGTCTCTGCAATTCATCTACATCAAAAGCAGAGACTAATCAAGAGCAGATTCTGTGGGACTTCACATTGGCTGTTCTTCAATCATCCATCACAAGAATTCTGAGAACAGAATTCATACAACATTCTTTCTTCTCCTTCTCTTTCTACTTCCTGTAAAAGAGTTTTATTAATCCCTCTTCAAAGGATTCAGTGGTTCAAGATCTCCTTACCAAAAGATCTGGTGGTTCATGATCTCCTTATCAAAAGATCTGGCATGTACTTGGGTCACGCCCATGTACCACTCGTCTCGACGGCAGACCGTGACTTCTCGACGAATTTGTCTTGACCTCTCGATAGATGCAGGTCACGCCCTCGATCATGATCGTGACCGAGGGGCATGTAACCCATGACATGCCAAAGTTTTCCAAAAGAACAAGAACACGCCAGCCGTTACGCCCCAGTTGAACCTTCCGCCTGCCGATCAAGGTCATGCCCCTGAAAACTTGAGTCACGCCCGTGTTCAGCCATGTTTTCAGCAAAGTCTTCTAGAAGCACCCCGATGCTAGCTATTTCGGCTTCCTGAGCACACCGCAGGTCACACCCCTCGGTCACGCTCGTGACCGAGGGCGTGTAATTCAAAAAAAAAACCTATAAATACCAGGACTCAGCTGAGGGTGGGGGTTCACAATTTTTGCCTATTTTTTGGAGTTGTGAGCCCTCTTTGTTGTTTTTTGGCTTTTATGTAATTTTTTGTTTTTTGCACGTTCTCTTTTATAGGCTTGTAATCATTATTTTGGTAATGAAATAGCTTTGTTTCCTTCAATTGTCTCATCTTTTCTTTAATGTAGAGTGTGTGTGTGTGTGTAAGAGTGTATTTTTGTATTTTTCTTTTAATTTAGTTTTTCTCTTTTTTTTTTAACTTTTTAATTTCTCTTTTTTTTGCTTGTGTGTGTGAGTGTATGAGAGTAAAAATTGTTTCTTAACTTTTTCTTTCTCTTTTTAATTTAGCTCTCTTTTTGTAAGTGTGTGTGTGTGTGTGTATGAGATTAAATTTTGCTTTCTTTTAACTTAGTTTCCTTTATGTTATGTGTGTGTGTAGGAGAGTAGTTTTTGTTTTTGCCTTTGATAATTTAGTTTTTCTTTTATTCAAAGTTGTGTGTGTGTGTGTATGAGTGTAATTTGTTTCTCCTTAATTTAGTTTTTCATTTTCATTTTCTTTTATGTTTTGTTTTTCCTTTTTCTTTATTTAGTTTTTTTAAGTGTGTGTGTGTGTGTGTGTGTGTGTGATTTAAAGTTTGTTTTTGTTTTTGTTAACTTAGCTTTCAATTATGTTGTGTATGTGTGTGTAAGAGTTATTTTTCTTGCTTTCTTTTAATTTAGTTTTCAATTATCGTAGAGTGGGTGTGTATATGAGATAGATTTTCTGCTTTATTTATTTTAGTCATTTAAATTCTCGTAGAGTGCGTGCGTGTAAGAGATAGATTTTCTGCTTTCTTTAATTTCAGTCATTTCAATACCGTAGAGTGAGTGTGTGTAAGAGATAGGTTTTTTGCTTTCTTTAATTTCAGTCATTTCAATACCATAGAGTGTGTGTGTGTATGAGATAGCTTTTCTGCTTTCTTTCAATTCAATCATTTTAATTCCCGTAGAGTGCGTGAGTTTTTAATTAAGTGTGCTCTTTCCTTTTTCTTATAATTGTTTTTCTTTGTTTTTGCTAAACGCATGTAATCGCTTAATTATTATCGTCATCGCTCTTTTAAATTTGCAAAATTAATCACTCGTTTAATTGATAAAATAATAACGCGCTCTTAAAAAGTAAAAATATTCAACACGATCTGGAAAAATACGACCTTGATATTTTCCAAAAATATCATATACTATACGTGATAAGGTATACTTGTCTTTTCAAAAGATTAGTTTGGATAAAATAATTACAAAAGCTTTGCAAAATTCTCTCATTTTCTATAAAATTAAAAGAATTTCGGCGCCGTCGCCGGGGAGCTTCTCTCGATATTTTGAAAGAAGGAAAAACCATTACTTCTATCTTTCGATAGGATAATGATTAGTTTCTCGAAGTAGGAGTACTCGCGAGACCCCTCGAAAACGCTCGACTAATTCTATTCTCCCTCCGAAAAGGCTTTTGCAATTCAAATTTAAATCCATCAAGTTTTTGGCGCCGTTGCTGGGGACTTGTTGTTATTTCAAAAAAAAGAAACGCTATTAATTTTATCTTTTACTTCTTCATCCCACTTTTTCTTTCCTATACATATTTTCTAAACAAAAAACCCAAAAACGTAAAAAAATAGAAAAAGCTCAAAAAGCCCAAAAATCAAATCAAAAAAAATTATTATACAAGTTCTTAGTTTTCTCTCACTTATTTATTTTCAATCTAGTAACCCAAAAATCAAAAAGAAAAATTATTATAAAAGTCCTTTCTTTCTCTCTCTTGTTTATATTATCTCCAAAAAACCCACAAAATCAAAATCAATTAAAAAAAACAAAATAGCTCCTTCTCTATTTTCCTCTTAAATATATTATCTTCTAAAAAACTAAAAATAAAAATAAAAACTTTTTTTAAAGTACATGACCCGAGGAAGCTCTTCGGATAATCCATAAATTGCTTTTGATCAAGAAATTGAGCGCACCCTTCACGAGCGTCGCCGATCTCATGGTCAAAATTAGCCCTTAGATCCCGAAGAGTCACTCAGCGATACTATAATAGAAAATATGGCAGATCCTAATCCAAATGCGACCCTACAGCGAACCATGACTTACTATGTCAGCCAAATTTGGAAGATACTGGATCGAGTGTCACTCTCCCCGCAATAGCTAATAATACTTTCAAAATTAGATCTAGCATAATCCAAATGGTACAATAGTCAATACGGTTTGACGGTTTGCCAGATGAGGACCCAAATCTTCACCTCTCTAATTTTTTAGAAATTTGCGACACATTTAAAATTAATGGCGTCAGCGATGACGTCATTCGCTTGCGCTTATTTCCCTTTTCCTTGCGGACAAAGGATAAGACGTGGTTAACTTCTCTTTTGAGAGGTTCCATAACTACATGAGCCGAGTTGACGGAATTTTTTTAAATAAGTATTTTCCTCCATCAAAAATCGCTAAATTACACACGGATATTGCATCCTTTATACAATTCAATTCCGAGTCTCTTTATGAGACTTGGGAGTGTTTTAAAGAATGTTTGCGTAGGTATCCTCATCACGCGCTACCACCTTGGCGACAGGTCCAAACGTTCTATAATGGCTTAAATTTCCAAACCCGACAAATGATCGATGCGGCCGTCGGGGGAACGTTGAGTAACAAAACCCCAGAAATGTGCCAAGATCTTTTCGAGGAAATGGCCATGAACGCGTATCAGTGGAACGTGCCAAGGTCGCGTCCTAATAAACCGACTGGGATTTTTGAAGTGTATGCCACTTACTCACTTAGCCTCGCAGGTAGAGCGGCTAAGTAAGTAAGTGGCGGAGATGATTGCTTCCTCCTCCAGTCTCACATGGGAGAATAATAGTAATAATAATAACTTAATCGAAGAGATGGTGGATTACCTCGACAATCAAGTTCGCCCCCCCTTCAACCCTAATAATAATCCTTATAGTAATAACTATAATCCGGGTTGGAGGAATCACCTGAACTTCTCCTGGAGTAACCCAAACAATGCGCAACGCCCCCCAAATGCGGGTCCCCAGGGATTTTCGCAAGGATTCCCCCATGGATTTTAGCAGGGTTATCAGCCGCCTACTCCTCCAAAACCTTCTCCGCTGGAGGAAAATTTCGCTAAATATGTCGTGAAAGTGCACAGTTAACCACACTAGAATTCTCTAGAGGGACGGTGAATAGAGATTTAAAAGTACTTTGTGCAAAGTTAACAAATATATATATATATATATATATATATATATGTGTGTGTAATAATCACAGAGTTAAGCTTCCCACACACCAACAAGAATTAAGAAAAATAGCAAAAAGAAAATCACAGCACAACACACAGAAATATAGTGGTTCCCCAAACTTTGGGTAGTCCACTATTCTACCCCCTTGGTAGGAATTCACTATCTTGCACTGAGTCTTTTGATAAGGAGACTCTTAGAACCAGCCTGAGTCTTTTGATAAGGAGACTCTTAGAACCAGTACAACTGAATTTTTTGAAGAGAGATTCTAAAAACTCTTTTACACAATTTGAAAATGAAGTAAGAAGAAGAAGTAGAAGAAGTAATTGAAACAAGAAAGAATCTTCTTCCTAGCAAGAAGATTAGAAGCACAAGAAATAGTGAATGAAATCTCTCTTCTATAGTGAGAAGGAGATTGTAGGCCTTTTTCTTTATCAATGAGAGCTTTCAGAAATTGCAGCAGTATGCCTTCAGAAGAAGGAGAAGAGGAGGGCTTGTTGTTTGCTGCAACACAGTTTTACTTCTCTCAGATTTTCTCACTTTTCACTTGGGAGCTTTTCCTTTTTTTCAAATGGATGGAGTGGATCACTTCTCATTTTCTTCTCTGCCGACTTCCCTCTTATTTATAGCTCTGTTTATTCAAAGAATACTATAGGAGAATAATCAATTAGCAGACAGAGAAATAGTAAGAGAGAAAAGATTCCATAATCAATATTTCTGTAGAAGGAAAGAGATCATTCTGATTTCAAATAATATCCATAATAAACTTAATCAATTTAGCCAAGAATCATTTAGAAGGAAAGACTGATTCAAAACGGCTAGAAAAGAATAATATTATTCCATAAAATTCAGATCTACAGATAGAAGGAAAGAAATCTGGCGTGTTTTGAATTTGACATAGAAATCGACGTACGTCGATTACTATTCGACGAAAGCGTCGATTTCAGACTGGCTGGACGTCGAGAGGAGAATATGGAAGGTGCGTCGACTAAGGTACGTCGACTTCACTAGATACGTCGACTAGAAATCAGAGTTACGTTGACATAGGTTACATTAAATTCTGTTTGGAGTTACTTCAACTCATTCTGAAAGGAACGTCGACTATCCTTCGACGTTGCGTCGAATACTATTCGACGCATATTTACTTAGACTAATTTTTCATTCTTAGAATTTACATTCTACTCATTTTTAGGGGTTAAGATAAATCATTTCCCTAACAATCTCCCCCTATTTGTCTTAACCCTATTCTGGGAGAAATTGTATCAGCTTTTAATCAACACAGCACGACATTTATATAGAAAAAAAATATGTTATGTAATCAGAAGAAAATAGAATCATATACACAGACTTCATAAACATCATTTAAGCATGGAGGAAAGAATATATCAACATTGTTCAACACATCACTCAGGAGGGGTAGGAGGAGTTTTTCTTTTCCTAGTGAATACTAAAGTTTTTAAAGAAGTGGGTTGCTCCTTCTCAGTAACAGGAGATTCACTCAGCTCCCCCTGAGTCACAGCAGTTTGCTCCCCCTGAGATGGAACTTCCTTTTCTGTTACTTCTGCATCTTCAGATTCTTTCTCAGCTCCAGCTTCAGTTATGTCAGCATTTGGCTCCCCTGAGCTTCAACTTCTTTTTCTTTCTCATTTTCAGTCATACCTACAGCCTCAGCTTCCTTTTCAACTTCCTTCTCACTTTCAGCCACTTTACTTGCATCTCTTTGAAAAAGAACTACTTATTGTTCAGCTTCTCTTGCTATAGTGAGTACATCTGTTATCTGTTTATTTCCAATGGTCTTATCAGATTTTGAAGTAGGAAGGGACTTGTGTGAGAGAGATTTGTGACTTGAGAGCTGCTCTTCATCTAATTTCTCCCCCTTCTTGACCTTCTTAGCCAAGGAGGTTAAGAAAGACATGGTCACTTTAGAGGAAGAGACAGAGGACTTCAAGCTTTGCACAGAGGCATTGACCCCATCTATTTGGGTTTGCATGTGCAGGATAGAGTGAAGTTGGGAGCAGTGTGCATCCAGCATTTCTTGAAATTTTTGGGCTGTTGACTGGATACACTGGGTGATGAGAGCTTTAGTGGATGGAGATGGTTCAAGGTGTGTTGGAGTAGGAGATAATGGTGGAGGTGGAGGTGATGAAGGTGGATAGAGGACTGTATCATTGTGATGAGGTGAGTTTGATGGAGGAGGTGGAGGAATAGAGGAGGGTTGAGCAGGTGTATGTGAAAATGTAGGTAGGATAGGAGTTGTGATGGTAGTAGAGACTATTGGTGTGGATGATGTTGGTAGGGAAGAGATGTCTGGATGTTGAGGAGGAGGGGAAGATAGATGCACAGGAGAATTAGGAGGAGTGGGAGTCCTTTCAGGAATGGAGCCAGGCTTGGGGATTTGCCTGGTCCATTTTGAGAAGAGGGCTATGGACATCCTTTTTCCAGGAGGAATGGGAATTCCTTTTGACCTACATAGGTCAGGGAATGAGTGGAGAAGTACCTGACTCATGATCCTCATATAGGCGTTCTCTTTGTGAGAATATTTGTAGCCTATCATTTTTAGTAAGCAGTTGGCCCAGTCAACCTTCTTTTTCAGCACAAGTGCCCCCATGATGTTCAGTTGCTGCTTGGGCACTGCATCATGGGCAGAGATCTTGCATAATAGAACTTTTCCTACTATGTCTGCCAATAGCCTATATTCCTCAAAAAATTCTATTTTCTTTAGGTGGATTGGTTTATCTTTGGAGAACTTCATGATGAGTAATAGATTCTTGGTTTCCTCAGGGGTGAGATCCACAGGTTCATCACCTTATAAGGGAATGATGATGAAGATTCATTTAGCTATTCTTAGAAAATAATTTGCTTTCCTTTTGATTTGAAATAGAATAGTGTTGTTGTGTACCTGATGGAAGATCAAAGGTGTCCCTAAGGTGTTCTGCAGAGATTGAGACAGGTGTCTCATAGAGTGTTCCTGTGATCTCTCCTTGCTCAGATATCTGAACATGATTCATTAACTCAAAGATTTCTGTCTCTATGAGTCTGCATCTTGTGGAAATGAGTTTGTCTAAACCAGCTTCAGTGAAGAGAACTATGATGCTCTTATAATTTTCGGCGGCGGCTTGGAAGGACTCAAGATCAATATCGAAACCGGAGTTGATCTTGGGAGCCATTTAGGTCAGTGAGAAAGAGGAAGAGATGGCTGGACTGAGAAATGGGGAGGATGAGAGAAGCTCAGGAGTGTGCAGAATTTTAACTGAAGAGTCTATTTAAGTCAGGTGAAACGTCGATACGAGACACAACTCGAGGTTTATTCGGTACAGCAGTAGATGTGACCGAAAATATTTTAGTATTGTCGCCTTTTTCATGAAGTCGACATTGCGTCGAGTGGAAGTCGACGTATGCGTCGGTATAGTCTGATAGGGTGTCCTATCGATGTATGCGTCGATTAAGAGATCGACGTGACTTTTACTTTGTCTGAAAATTCCAGGTTTTTCTTCAGAGATTATTTCTTCCTAATCCTAAGGTTTTCTAAGTCACCCTGGGACTAATTTTATAAACAGTTGGATTGATTGTGCCAACATTTTTTGGCAGTGTGGCCAATTTTAGTACAGATATAACACCTAATTGTCTTTTGATTAAGGAAATTTGAGTTTAGGGAGGAATAGAGATGGTGATTAGGGCAGAGTTGTTGATTAGGATAAAAGTTTTGATCAGGATAGAAGTTTTGATTATGATAAGAGTTTTGATTAGGATAGAAGTTTTGATCAGGATAAAAGTTTTGATTATGATAAGAGTTTTGATTAGGATAGAAGTTTTGATCAGGATAAAAGGGTCCTGAATGGGGGTTAAGATAGAGAGTTTTTGAAGAATAGTTATGTCCTGTATTAAAGTTGCTCTGAGGTTTTATGCGTCGATATCTATTCGATGTATGTTGAGAGTTGCGTCGATATGTATTCAACGCTTTCTCTAGATAGCGTTGATCTGGAATCGATGCATGGAAGTAGTTGCATCGATTGGAAGTCGATGTAATGTTATTCATGCGTCGATTTGAGGTCGAAGCATCTGAGAGATTACGTCGAGTATAATCCGACGTACTATCATTCATGCGTCGATATGAAGTCGACGCAATTTTATTTTCACAGATTTTATTTTTCCTTTTTTCTGATTGGAGTTTTGTTTCTTTATAACTTGTTTCTTTTGGCATAGTTGCCTTCTCAGAGGTAGTTTGAGAGTCTTCTTCTGAATGGTATGATGATGATTCATTAAAGTGGTTTATCTCTTTGAGGGTGAAGTCTTCTTTATTTTGTGATTCTCCTTCTAAGTTTGTTGATTTGATGGATTTAGTAAATTTAACTGGGCTCATCCAAGCAGGTTTGGTAGAGGGTATTGAACTAGTTGAAGGATCAACCCCTAGCCCCAGATTCTTATGTCTGATTGTTTGTTTTTCAGTAATTTCTTTAAGTGTTTGGCTTCTGACTTTTATAGATTCTTCAAAAGCTTTTGCTTGGGAAACCTTATTCTTAAGGAGTTGATTTTCTATTTTAGCACTATTTATTTCCTTTTCTGTTTTATAGATTTTACACCTTAGTTCATAATTTTTTGAACATGTATCTTCTATTTTTCTCATATTAATTTGTTCTTTTAGATCCTTAATTTCTTGTTTAGCTTTTAGTTGATCTAAACAGAGTCTTTCAAAATCATTTTTAAAATCTTCACTGAGAAAATCTATTTCATAAAAAATGCTTACCTCTCCCTTATCCTCAGATTCCTCTATGAGAGTAAGGCTATTTGCTTTTGCTGTTGAAGAGATGCTTCCTTCTAATCCTGTTTCACTTCATGATTCAGCAACACATTCTTCTTCTGTGCTTCCAAGAGCCATTAAGCATAGGTCTTCTTGCTTAGACTCTTCATTGTCACTTTTAGATGAAGTGCTGTCTTCAGAATCTGTCTCACTCCAAGCTTCTGCAATGAAGCCTCTTTCTTTCTTCTTCTCCTTCCTCTTAAGGTCTTTCTTTTTCAGATCTTTCTTTTTCTCAGCATTTTCTGGACATTCTGGAGAAATATGTCCAGTTTTCCTGCAGGAATAACAAACAATATCTTTAGTAGGAGTCTTATCATACCTTGGTGGCCAGGAGGCTGAATAGTTCTTCAGTAACAGAGGTTTCTTCTTCTGTTGCTTTTAATGCAATGTTTCTATCTTTTGAAGAGGTTGGAGTGTTTTCCCTTCTTTCCTTCTCTTCTCTGGTTTTCAATAGTTGCTCATAGGATTTAAGTTTTCCTAAGAGAGCATCTGTTGAGATTTCCTTTTGTCCTCTTGTATCTCTTATTGCCCATATTCTTGAGTCCCATGAACTTGGGAGACTCATTAATATTTTGTCATTGATCTCTGTGAGAGAGATCTCTCTGTCCAAGTTTCTTAATTGATTGATGATCAGACTGAATCTGTCATACATCTCAGATATACTTTCTTCATTCTTCTTTTGGAAGTTCTCATATTGGGAGATCAATAGAGCCTTCCTATCTTTCCTTTCATCAGCACTTCCTTCTACCATCTTTGTAAGAGCCTCCCAGATTTCTTTGGCTGATTCACAGTCAACAACCCTTTGAAAGATTTCATCTGAGAGGGTTGAGAAAAAAATGTTCACAGCTTTTGCATCACATGTTTTTGCCTTTTTCTCATCATCTGTCCACTCAGCCCTTGGGACAAGTGTTTGTGTCACTTTACCACTTGAGTCCTTCCTATAGGGCTTTGGAGGACCTGTCAAAATAACATTAAACAAATCTTCATCAATAAAATTCATATAGATCCTAATTCTTGTTTTCCAAACTGCAAACTTTTCAAGATTGCACATTGGTGGTCTGGTGGAAGCATAATCTTTGATTTGTGCCATGTGAAAAATAGTTTTTAGAAATATATATATATGAGGTAGGATCTTTTTGATCAAAGAGTTACCCTTTTTAGATCAACCTAGCTCTGATACCAATTGAAAGTGCACAGTTAACCACACTAGAATTCTCTAGAGGGGGGTGAATAGAGATTTAAAAGTACTTTGTGCAAAGTTAACAAATATATATATATATGTAATAATCACAGAGTTAAGCTTCCCACACACCAACAAGAATTAAGCAAAATAGCAAAAAGAAAATCACAGCACAACACAAAGAAATATAGTGGTTTCCCAAACTTTGGGTAGTCCACTCTTCTACCCCCTTGGTAGGAATTCACTATCTTGCACTGAGTCTTTTGATAAGGAGACTCTTAGAACCAGCCTGAGTCTTTTGATAAGGAGACTCTTAGAACCAGTACAACTGAATTTTTTGAAGAGAGATTCTAAAAACTCTTTTACACAATTTGAAAATGAAGTAAGAAGAAGTAGTAGAAGAAGTAATTGAAACAAGAAAGAATCTTCTTCCTAGCAAGAAGATTAGAAGCACAAGAAATAGTGAATGAAATCTCTCTTCTATAGTGAGAAGGAGATTGTAGGCCTTTTTCTTTATCAATGAGAGCTTTCAGAAATTGCAGCGGTATGGCTTCAGAAGAAGGAGAAGAAGAGGGCTTGTTGTTTGCTGCAGCACAATTTTACTTCTCTCAGATTTTCTCACTTTTCACTTGGGAGCTTTTCCTCTTTTTCAAATGGATGGAGTGGATCACTTATCATTTTCTTCTCTGCCGACTTCCCTCTTATTTATAGCTCTGTTTATTCAAAGAATACTATAGGAGAATAATCAATTAGCAGACAGAGAAATAGTAAGAGAGAAAAGATTCCATAATCAATATTTCTGTAGAAGGAAAGAGATCATTCTGATTTCAAATAATATCCATAATAAACTTAATCAATTTAGCCAAGAATCATTTAGAAGGAAAGACTGATTCAAAACGGCTAGAAAAGAATAATATTTTTCCATAAAATTCAGATCTACAGATAGAAGGAAAGAAATCTGGCGTGTTTTGAATTTGACATAGAAATCGACGTACGTCGATTACTATTCGACGAAAGCGTCGATTTCAGACTGGCTGGACGTCGAGAGGAGAATAAGGAAGGTGCGTCGACTAAGGTACGTCGACTTCACTAGATACGTCGACTAGAAATCAGAGTTATGTCGACATAGGTTACGTTGAATTCTGTTTGGAGTTACTTCGACTCATTCTGAAAGGAACGTTGACTACACTTCGACGTTGCGTCGAATACTATTCGACGCATATTTACTTAGACTAATTTTTCATTCTTAGAATTTATATTATACTCATTTTTAGGGGTTAAGATAAATCATTTCCCCAACACGTCGCATCCAACAAAACAAATATCCGGAATATATCCGGATCGCTAAAAAAATTAGAAATGCAGGTTGGACAGCTTGCAAAAATGATCTTAGAGCGGCCACATGGAGCTTTGCCAGACAATACAAAGCCGAACCCCAGCGAAAATGCCCACGCTATAACCCTTCGCAGCGGCAAGGAGGCCGTCTCCCCATCGCGGGTTGAGCCTAAGGTACATATTTCGACTCTGACCCCTCCACGCTCTTCTTCGATTTCAATAGCTCCGGATTTTCCAATTGCGCCAAACATTTCGAGCCCGCAAATTCCTTACCCTTCGAAAATTAATAAAGAGAAGTAGGACGAACATTATTAAAAAATTTTGCGTATATTAAAACAAATCCAAATTAACGTCCCTTTCTGCCAGAGACTCTCTCAGATGCCGAAATACGTGAAATACCTAAAAGAGTTGCTTTCTAATAAAAAAGAAACTTGAGGGTATTTTGCGCGTTTCCCTAAATGTGGTATGCTCTGCGGTCCTACTTAACAAATTGCCGCCCAAATTGAATGACCGGGGAAGGTTCTCCATCACGTGCCTTTTTAACAATTTGTTAATAAAATACGCTCTAGCGGACCTAGGAGAGAGTATTAATTTAATGACATTCTTCCTATTTAAAAAACTCTATTTGGGCACTCCTAACCCAACTAAAATGAGCATCCAACTTGCGGATCGCTCGATAAAGTATCATATAGGAGTAGTGGAGGACGTCCTGGTCAAGGTTGACAAGTTTATCTTCCCGGTTGACTTCGTCATCCTCGACATCGAGGAGAACGCGGAGGTACCAATTATCTCTGATCGCCCTTTCCTCACGACCTCCCGAGCATTAATTGATGTAAGTAGTAGTCGCCTCCTCCTTCGGGTCGAACACAATGAAGTTACGTTTCACATTAATCCCTCCATGCGGAACACCTTCTCGAATGATGATTCATGTTTTAATTTGGAATCCGCGTTTGAGGATGAGTGTTCTTCGCTTTCTGAATTACTTTCATTAACGCTAAAAGATTTGGATCTGGTGAATCTCCCTCCTTTAGACGAATTGCCGCCAGATTCACCTTTCGAAACTTTCGATTCAAAGGATTTAAAAATCACCACATCTTACGAAGAACCCCCGGTCTTGGAGCTCAGGCAACTCCCCGACCATTTAAAATACATTTTTCTCATCGCGAACCTAAAACTTCCAGTTATTATTTCGTCCACTTTAACTGATTCGAAAACCTCTGAATTAGTTGAGGTTTTGTCTAAGCATCGCCATGCAATTGCATGACAAATTTCCGATATTAGGGAGATAAACCCCTCTTTTTGCCCGCTCAAATTTTTGTAGAAGATAATTCCCGTAAAACCCTCCAGCCTCAGTGATGACTTAACCCGAATATGCGGGATATCTTTAAGGCTGAAGTAATAAAACTCTTGGATGCAGGGATTATCTACCCAATATCGAACAGTACGTGGGTTAGCCCCGTACAAATCGTGCCAAAAAGGGTGGTTTAACGGTAGTGGCTAATCAGAACAACGTATTGATCTCAACCCAGACTATTACGGGTTGGCGGGTGTGCATCGACTACCAAAAGTTAAATGATGCCACCCGAAAACACCACTTCCCATTGGTGTTTATCGATCAGATTCTGGAGCGACTTTCAGGTCATCCAAACTATTGTTTTCTCTATGGTTTATCAGAGTTTTTCTAAATTCCTATCTCCCCTGAAGACTAGGAGAAAACAACTTTTGCGTGCCCTTTTGGCACCTTCGCGTATCGAAGGATGTCGTTTGGCCTCTGCAATGTGCCAGCTACATTCCAACGATGTATGTTGGCCATCTTTGGCGAGCTCATAGAAGACATTATGGACTACTTTATGGATGACTTCTCCGTATTTGGGAGCACCTTTTCAAATTGCCTACACAATCTGGATCGAGTCCTCTAAAGATGCGAAGACACGGACCTAGTTTTAAACTGGGAAAAGTGTAATTTTATGGTCCGGGAAGGTCTAGTTCTCGGCCACAAGATTTCCACTAAAGGGATGGAGGTCGATAAGGCCAAGGTCGAAATTATTGAAAAACTTCCCGCGCCCTCAAATATAAAATCAATTTGGAGTTTTCTTGGCCACGCGGGTTTTTACAGGCGATTTATTCAAAAAATTTCCAAAATAACAAAACCGCTAAGCCGCCTCCTGGAGAAGGATTACCCTTTTATTTTTAATACGACATGCATAGAGGCATTTAATTTTATAAAAGAAAAGCTTATCAATTCTCCCATTCTGGTGGCGCTAAATTGGTCCCTTCTGTTTGAGATAATGTGCGATGTGAGCGATATCACGATGGGAGCCGTACTAGGCCAATGTGTTAATAAATATTTTCATCCCATCTATTACGCTTCCAAGATGCTCACAGCCGCACATGGCAACTATACTACGATGGAAAAGGAACTTCTCGCCGTCATCTTTGCCATCGATAAGTTCAGGCCCTACATTACGCTCTCTAAAATCATTGTCTTTACTGATCACTCCACCCTCAAATATCTTTTGGTCAAAGTAGATGTCAAGCCCCGCTTGCTTCGATGGATCATCCTCTTACAGGAATTTGACTTAGTGATCAGGGACAAGAAGGGGGCTGAAAATATAGAGGCTGAACACCTCTCATGTTTAGAACACCCCGTCGTGGAAGCGCTCGTCGAGCCCGACATAGATGATAGATTTCCTGAGGAGCGCCTCTTAACTTTTACTAAATTAAGAACTTCCCCCATCCCTTGGTTCACAGACTGCGCCAACTATCTAGTTGCGCGGGTCCTTCCAATTTTTTTTTCAAAACAGTAAAATAAGAAATTCTTTTCATATTTGAAATTTTACTTTTGGGAGGACCCTTTTCTCTTTCGCGTCTGTGCGGACCAAGTAGTACGGAGATGTGTTTCAAGCGAGAAAGGTGCGCAAATATTGTGGCACTGCCACGAGGGGCCGCCCGGGGGGCATTATCAAGCTTACCGGACCGCGCGAAAAGCGCTAGAGGCGGGCTTTTATTGGCCCACTCTCTTTTAGGATGCTCATAATTTTGTGAGCCAATACGATAGTGGCCAGTGGTCGGGTAACATCTCTAATCGTGACGAGATGCCCCAAAATTTTTATTTATAATGTGAGATCTTCGATCTATGGGGCATAGACTTCATAGGCCCCCTACCTCCTTCATCTAATATTCAATATATTCTAGTGGCGATCGACTACGTATCCAGGTGGGCGGAAGCGCAAGCTCTCCCCACCAACGATGCTCGAGTCGTCGTCAAATTTCTAAAAAAATTATTTTCTCGCTTCGGTACGCCTCGGGCGATAGTGAGTGATAGAGTTACGCATTTCTGCAATGCCCGGTTTGCAAAAACTTTATCTAAATACGGCGTCACGCACAAGCTCGTCACCGTCTATCAACCCTAAACAAGCGGCCAAGTAGAGGTAGTAAATTGAGAGATCAGGCAAATTTTAGAAAAAACATTTTGACAAATCGAAAAGATTGGTCCTTAAGCTCGACGACGCGCTGTGGGCGTATTGTACGATGTACAAGATCGCCATCGATTGTAGACCATATCGATTAGTCTACGGCAAGGCGTGTTATTTGTCGGTTGAGTTAGAGCACCGTGCCTTTTGGGCTCTAAAATTTTCAAACCTCGATCTGAACTCAGCCTCCGAGAGTAGAAAATTCCAATTAAACAAACTCGATGAATGACGTGTAAACGCTTACGAGAGTAATAAATTTAATAAGGAGCATTCTAAGTTCTACCATGATCGAAAATTTAAATTTCCAAAATTATTTGCGTCTGGCGATCTTGCCCTTTTATTTAATTCACGCCTACGCCTTTTTCCGGGTAAGCTGAAATCCCGATGGTCCGACCCCTTTGAAGTCAAAGAGGTTTGGTCATATGAGACCGTTCTCATTTCCCACCCTGAAAAAGGCGAACTTAAAGTCAATGGTCATCACCTCAAATTCTGTATTGTGGGCGATCCAGTGGATGGTAAGCTCGAATTTATACCCCTACCCAACTTCTAAAAAAATGTTAACGCCAAATTCGTCAAGCTACGCGACGGTAAACAATGCGCTCGTGGGATGCACCCCATATTTATCTACTATTTTATTAAGCTCCATTTTTTCTACAAACTTTCATTTTTTGTACAAACCGCAGTTTCATTTTCGCTCCTTCATACTTAAATTACAACATTGTGGACAATGTTGGGTTTTAAGTATGGGGTTTTTTTTCGTTCTTTCAAAAAATATATATAGCTTAGAAAATATTTTGTAAATAAATTACTTAGAAACTACAACCAAAAAATTTTACAAAACCCCAAAATTTTCAAAAAAAAAATTAGCTTTTAATTTTATCTTTACCTTAACTTCATCTTTATCTCTCCCCCCCCCCCCCCCCCCCCCCCCCACCCTCTCAAAAACAAACCAAAATATATTGTAACTTAATTTTGGAAAGAGAGATTTGGGATTCACCCCATCGCATCTCCCAGTACCTTGTGATCCTTCACCGGGTAGACCTCGGGAACTCCAAAACTAATTAAAACATCAAAAATATTTCACTCTTTCTTGTAACATTTAAGGAAACAAAAAAAAACCAAAAAAATAATCATAAAACAAAAAAATTCTACAAAACTATTTGTTTTGTTTTGTATTGTTTTTTAAAACGTGTTTTGCAGGTGTTCATGCAGTCACCCCATCTCCAATCAGGGACGCCCTTTCCCGTTTTTACTTTTAATCCACATTTTCTTACTTTATGTCGTGTTTTTCTTTCCTTGTATTTTAGAAAAATTAAAAAAAAAACATAAATATAAGCTTAGAACAATTCAAAAAAAAATTGCAAAACCCAAATTAAAAAAAAATAGTTATTTCGTAGTACTAAAACTTTGAAAAAAAACAAAAATAATTTTTTTACAAAACCCCAAATTTAAAAAAAAAACAAGTTCAGTTCGTTATAGAAAAACCCAAAATATAATAAAACTCTACTTTGTTTTTTATTCTTAAAGCACTTTGTTTCGAGAGTATCTATTTGTGGATTTTCATAATTCCTAGTTTGTTTGTCGTTTGTTTATCTAAGATTGATAGATTTAAACTTTCGGGGTTAAGTTTCAAAGAATATCTTGTGTTTTTAATTTAAATAGATGATTGTTTTCAAGCACTACTAATTTATCTAAAATAGAGGCATGTGTATTATGTTAGTAAAACAATCTTAGACCTCCATTATCTTTACTTTAAGCCATTAGAAATTCAGGAATGTTCAAACTACTAAGGTTGCTCTCAAAACTTTTTTATTAAACTCTAGAATCTTTCTCAAAAACCCCGTATTATTCACCCATATAGCTTGGCAAAAAAAATAGAAGAAGAAAATTTCAATTCAAACATTAAAAGATCTTATGTCAATGAGAATAAGATTTCATTCCGCAGACATAGGCAACCAATAAAAAGTTAAAAGATCTTATGTCAATGGGAATAAGATTTCGTTCTATAAACATAAGCATTGGGTTAATAAAAAAATATTTGAATTTGTTTCCCCTCGTAAACCACGGCGGGTGCAAACCAAAAAAAATTCAAAAGGAGGGGTGAGAGGATAAAATTCATCACCCATAAATCAAATCTCATCTTTTGCCAAAACTTTGCACCCCCTTTTCCCCTAACCAATTTCTTGTTCTTTACACTTAATTTAAAGTCTTTTGAGAGCATAATTAGTAACTTGCATTATTTCCTCGAAAATTCTTAAAAGCAAGAGTTTCTATAATTCCGATCTAATCTCGTTTACTAACTATTGCAATTTTTCTTCCTATTTGGTCAATCAAGAAGTCTTTTGGCTAAAGACATTTCTCCCTACTTAAATTATTTGCATAATTTAGAACTTAATTCATTATACTCCGAATTTTTATTTTTCGGTCTCTTTTGATTAAATAAAATGATAGCTAAAAAAATTTAGAAATTATGTTAATCCCGTATATATCTCTCTTACTTTTACTCTGGAATAGCAAAAACTTAAGTGTGAGGGTGTTTGATGAATAGTATTTGTTGGGAAAAACCCTTTGATTTAACTTAACAAATTATCTAGAAAGTGATTTTATCCCTTAGGTTGAATTACCCATTATATAGTAAGGGTAATCTAGTCATTAGATGGTTTAGGATGTCACACTCTTAGGGTGTCAAGACCAGATCAAGAGAAGCAAAATTTGGGCAAAGATAACATTTGCGTCGAATAGAATTCGACGCAACATTGAGTTGTTGTCGATGATACTGTGACTAGAAGTCCAAGTAATTCAACTCTTCTGTCGAAGTAATTCAAGTTGACGTTACGTCGAATAGAAATCGACGTAGAGACCATAGTGTACAACCCCGTATTTGCGAGTGGGCCCACCCCAGACCCAAGGTTGCCAGAAGGCGAAGCGGGTGGTGCAAGTACGCATTCGCATAGGCCGAGAGGGGCCTTCGCCCGAAGAGCCAAGGTGGAACTCGCCTGCGAAAAGGCCCTGGGGTGCAGATAGACAGGTGAGTGGGGATCGAAGTCCCGCTCGCTTGGGGGATCAGGAAGTGGCTAATGGTGCCTTCACGGACCACTCGCTCAGAGAGGCGAGTGGTGCCCTCAGGCACCACTCGCCTGGGGGGGATCTAGAGGTCAAATGACCTTGATACCCTTTGTGGGCTGCCAATAGCCCTCAAGAACAGCGGAGTTAGGCTGTTAGCAGACCAATTTGGGGTGCGATTAGTAAAACCAGAAGGCGGATTCAGGCTATTTGCAGACCAGCCTAGAATAATCTATAATAGACCCTTAAGGGCACCTTGGAGGAGATCAGATCTACTTGAGCTCTCTCCTCCAGGTTAATTTCGGAGTTGGCTGTTAGAGCCCTCCAAGGTGTCCGGCTGAGCATTGGTTTGGGAGGGTAAGCTCTCTTAGATCTTTCGGGTGTGTGGCAGGACCTCCTCGCTGCAGCCTTGGGTCAATTCTAGATTTTTCATCCTCGGTCAGGAGAGTTTGGTGAGGGAGAAGTAGGCGCAGGCTACACCCCCTGTGGGTTCGAACTCAGAGACCGATTGACGGTTTCAAAATTTTTGGTGCGGTGAATGTGGACCGTAGCCAGTGCAAGAAAATCCCAAGTTGAGCTCGATGACAGGAGATGGAGGAAATGGTTCCGATCCAGGCCACTCGCAGCCACCAGCAACAACGGAGTAGTTGGAGATGTTCGAAAAGTTCAAGCAAGAGGTCATGCAGATGATGCAGGTGGCTCTCGCTGGGAGAAGCGAGTACGAGACCCCAGTGGTTTCGGTGGTTCCGCCCCAGCAGATCGGCGAGAACGCTCCGGGCCAGCGGCTTGGGAAGGAGGTCGCGATAGAGGCAAGTGCGCAAGATCTCCCCGGGCGGCAGCTGTTCAGTTGCCCGACGAGTGCGGAGGTATGCGAGCTGACTCCGCGTGAGAGGATCACTCGCCGAACAGGGGAAGGGAGTCCCTTCTGTGAGTTGATCCTCTCGGCTCCAGGGCCAGAGGGGTTCAGAGGGCCGGAGATGTCCTACTATACCGGCAAAGATGACCCAGTCCTACACCTGCAGTGGTTCGAGGACATGATCTCGATCCTCCCGATGATAGATGCCTTCCAGTGTCGGCTCTTTGCCACCACTCTGAAGGAGAAGGCGAGGGACTGGTTCCACCAGCTCCCGGTAGGTTCAATCTATGCCTTCGAGGACTTGCGCTGGAGCTTCAGGTTGCGCTTCTCAATGTCAAAAAAGAGGATGAAGGATGCGGAGGCACTCTTTAAGATCAAGCAGGGGCCCGAGGAGTCGTTGGCCCATTCTGTGGATAGGTTCCAAGAAGAGGTCCTGCAAGTCCAGGAGGTGCCGGGGTTCACCCTCCAGCTAGCCTTCATAGTGGGGTTGCGGGAGGGGTTCTTCAAGATGGACCTGAAGCGGAGGGCCCCTCTATCCTTTGAGGAGCTAATGGAGCGGGCAACGGAGGAGATCGAGGGAGAGGCCGCCAATCCTGAGTTTGCAAAGAGGTTGGCGAGGCTAAGCAAGCCAGAGGTGAGGCACCAGGAGGGAAGAACCCAGAGATCAGGGGTTTCGAGGGCATCAACGGGATTGGGGGTATCAAGAGCCCAATAACCGGCTGGCTTGGAGGCCCCAAGAAGGACCGGCGAGAGGTCAGGAAAGAGATCACCAACGAAGGGGGGAGGGGAGGGTCAATCACCCGGGATGGAGGCAAGGTCCCAGACCACCTCACCCCCCTTAAGAGAGCAAGCCATGGCAGTAGGCCGAGGAAGAGGAGGAAGAGGAAGAGGTGGAAGAGGGGGCAGGGTGGCGTTGCCCTACTGTGACTTTCATCAGGAAGAAGGTCACGCAACGGCCACCTGCCCGAAATTTCTGGAGGTGAGGGGGAAAGGCCAGCAACATCAGCGACCTGTGAGGATCGAAGAGGTGCTACCAGGAGATGAAGATGATAGATGCGAAGACAGGACGGACGTGGGAGCCAGGGGAGGGGTCGGAGTGATCCACGGTGGGGTAGGAATAGAAGCGACTCGCAAGAGAAGCTTCCAGGCGATGTTCAGGAGGAGCGTGGCGTCGACCTCCCAAACCCCACCCCCTTCGGAGAAGCTCACCTTCTCGGAGGAGGACACGCCAGACTTTGAAGACCCATTCTGCGACGCCTTGGTGATCCAGGCGACAATTGAAAACTTTACCGTCTCCCGAGTCTTGGTCGACAACGGGAGTTCGGTGAATGTTATCTTCAAAAAGTCCTTTGACGCGCTGGAGGTAGAAGAGAAGAGAGTGCAAGCCTCAGATGGACCCCTGTTTGGGTTCTCAAGGGAGAGGAAGGAAGTTGAAGGAGGAGTCGGCCTCCAGGTGACGTTGGGAGGGGTCCCCAAGAACTGCCGGTTTGTCATTGTGGACGCTCCGAACAGCTACATTGCCATATTCGGACGCCCTCTCATTAGCACCTTCCGGTGCGTTCCCTCGTCCTTCCATCAATGCTTGAAGTTCCGCAGCGGAGGAGTTCAGGTCCGGATCCCGGGGGATGCAAAGGTGGCGAGGCATTGTTATGTAACTGCCGTCAACACTATCTCTTGGATAGCGGAGGCTGAAAGGGTGTATAGGGAGATGAAGGGGCCGGAGGGGCCAGGTGGAGATAGGAAGGAAGGAGAAGGAGAGAGCAGCAACCCAGGAGAGGAGAAGGAAGTGGCTCCGAAAGAGCGTGACGAGCCGATGGAGGAGGAGGCTCCGGGGAAGAGAAGACCCTGCCCGAGGGGAGGGAGGAGAAGAGTAGATGGGAAGAGCCGACCCGTCTTGAGGCGGCTGAAGAAGTGGTCGAGATGGAGGTCACCACCCAAGGGGGAAGAGTGGAAAGGGTGCGGATCAGAGGGGGTCTAGGCTCGGAGGACAGGAAGAGGATGTTGGAATGCATCCAAAGAAACGTGGACATCTTTCATGAAGCGCGGCGGACATGCCCGGCATCGATGCAGACGTGGCTTGCCATCGCCCCAACCTTGAGCCAGGAGCCCGCCCCATCAGGCAGAAGAGGAGGGTCATCGCTGACAAGCTAGAGGAGCCGATTTGCGAGGAGGTAGAGAAGCTCCTCAAGGCAGGTTTCGTATCAGAGATCCAGTATCCGGGCTGGGTCTCTACTGTCATTATGGTAAAGAAAGGCGATGGTCGCTGGCGTATGTGTATTGATTTTTCTTTATTAAATAAGGCATGCCCTAAGGATTGTTATCCTCTGCCTCGAATCGACGCGCTGGTTGATTCCGCCGTCAGTTTTTCTGTAATGTCTTTCTTAGATGCTTTTTCAGGTTATCATCAAATCAGGATACACCCCTGGACGTAAAGGATGTATCCTTCATCACAAGGGAATGGTTTTATAGCTATAAGATGATGTCGTTCGGGCTAAAGAACACAGGGGCGACTTACCAAAGAATGATGGACCGGTTCTTCCGGGAGCAAAGAGGGAGAAACTTGGAGGTTTATGTAGATGACCTCATGGTCAAGAGCAAGAGTGTGAGCTCTCACCTCCACGACCTCGAGGAGACCTTTGCCACTCTGCGCAAGTATAAGATGAGGCTAAACCCCCTGAAGTGTGTATTCGGAGCCAGCAAGGGGAAGTTTCTAGGACATCTCCTTACTCAGGCGGGGGTAGAGCCAAATCCGGACAAGGTTAAAGCCATAATGGAGTTGAAATCACCGTGAAATGCTAAGGAAGTTCAACGTCTAACTGGGAAGCTCGCGGGGTTGAGTAGATTTCTCTCCCGGGCCGGAGAGAAATGCTCCCCCTTCTTCAAGGTGTTGTGAGGTAACCAGAAGTTCGAATAGACGGGGGAATGTGAGGAGGCCTTCCAGGCCCTGAAAAGCCAGCTCACCAAAGTTCTGCTACTCCAAGGTCCTAAGGAGGGAGAAAATTTATCCTTGTATCTAGGGGTCGGGGCTGAAGCCGTAAGCTCCGTCCTGGTCCGAGAAGAGGGCAAGAAGCGGTTGCCCGTTTACTATGTAAGTAGGGTCTTGAAGAAGGCGGAACTCCGATACCCGATTTTGGAGAAGCTGGCCTTCTCTCTGGTCATCTCGGCCAGGAAACTCAGGTCGTATTTCCAGGCCCACTCGATCCAAGTTATGATGGACCATCCCCTTCGTAAAATCTTTGAGGGGGTGGAGCACTCAGGAAGGCTCGCAAAATGGTCAGTGGAGTTAAGCAAATTCGACATCACTTTTGTCCCCTGATTGTCGATGAAGGCTCAAGCGGTCGAGGATTTCATGGCAGACTACGTAATCGAAATGGAGGAAGAACCAGCTCTTCGTCACATACCTTGGAAGCTGTTGATCGATGGGGCGTCAGGCAGGAATTCCTTAGGAGGAGGGGTGGTACTGGAGAGCCCTCATGGGATGAAAATTGAGCAAACGCTGGTAATACACTTTCCCATCACCAACAACCAGATGGAATACGAGGCAGTAATCGCCGGCCTATGTCTGGCTCAGGAGTTGGGAGTTCACGACGTGGAAGTCCTCACAGATTCGATGGTGATAGCCTCGCAAATTAAGGGTGAGTTCGAGGCAAGGGAGCCCACACTCATGAGATATTTGGCCAAAGTAAGGGGTCTCATAGGTGTGTTCAGGACCTTCTCCATCAGGCACATACCAAGGGAAGAAAGCGTCAAGGCAGATCAGCTGGCCAAGTCCGGCCCTCGGGCTGGAGGGACCTTGACAGATCTATTTCGCCCTTCGATTGAAGAAGGGGAGCTCATGGACATAGAGCAGCGCCACTCGTGGAAGGACCCTTTCATGACCTTTCTGGCAATGGGTAATTTTCCAGAAGGGGTACCAGATCAAAGACGCTTTCGGTATAAGTCCGCCTACTACGTGCTTCATGAAGGGGACTTGTACCGGAAGACCCTCTCTGGACTCTTGGCGCGATGCGTCTCGGAAGAAGAATCCCCGAGGGTCCTGGAGGAGGTTCATTCTGGCGAATGTGGCAGTCACTCGGGCAGCAGGACGTTGGAAGCGAGGATCATGAGGCAGGGATACTTCTGGCCGACCCTGAGCAGGGATGCGACGGCGTTCGCCAAGCAGTGCCGGAAGTGCCAGCTATTCGCCCCACTTCAACTTTTTCCAGCTCAGATGCTAAGGAGCATCACTGCGCCCTGGCCCTTCGCCATATGGGGGATGAATCTGGTAGGACCTTTTCCTCAGGCTAGCGGGCAAAGAAGATTCCTCCTGGTTATGATCGACTACTTTTCGAAGTGGTTGGAGGTCAAGGCCCTAGCAAAGTTCACCTCTCAGGTAGTCCGCAACTTCGTATGGGGAGAAATTATCTGTCTACATGGGCTCCCTCAAGCCATCGTCACAGATAACGGTCTGCAGTTCGTTAGCGAAGAGTTCATCAGCTTCTGCAGCCAGTTGGGGATAGACCTCAAGTTCGCATCCGTCCATCACCCCAGGAGCAACGGGTAGGTGGAAGCGGCAAACAAGGTCATAGTAAACCTGCTCAAGAAAAAGGTGGAGAACTTGAAGGGGAATTGGGTGGAGCAACTCCCCTCGGTCCTATGGGCTCTGAGGACTACCCCCAACACCGCCACGGGTGAGACCCCCTTTAAGATCTCTCATGGTTGCGAGGCCGTCATTCCCGTGGAATTTGAAGTCAAGACGCCACGGGTAAGGGCCGTCTCGGAGGGGGATGAAGAATGGAGAACAGGAAATGAGGAGGAGCTGCGACTCTCCTTGGACCTGGTCGAGGAAGTCTGAGATCTCGCCGCCATTCGTCAAGAAGAAGACAAGCGGCGGATGGCCAAATACATCAAAAAGCATGTCAGGATCAAACAATTAGAGAAGGGTGACCTCGTGTTGAAAAAGGTCGACGCGGTCGGAAGGTCAGCCGCAGTAGGGAAGCTCCATCAAAATTGGGAAGACCCCTATGTCATAGAAGAAGCATTGAAATCAGGAGGGTACCACCTCCAAAATTTGGAGGGCTAGTCCCTCAGTCACACATGGAGTGGTGACGACCTAAAGCGTTTGATCCCTAAGACCATGTAATAAGAATACTTGTACTTTGAAATTCCATTTTTCATATATATATGAGCATAGTACAATGGTTTCCATGAGAATTGTGAAAAAATCTCGAGGGTTGGCCCCGAGCAGACCTGCTGTCCAGGCTCTCACCTAGCTGGCAGGGCCGAAGGCTCACTCGGTGGAAGGTTCCAAAGGTTCGAAGGTTTGGCCCCGAGCAGACCCGCTGTCCAGGCTCTCACCTAGCTGGCAGGGCCGAAGTCTCACTCGGTGGCAGGTTTCAAAGGTTCGAAGGTTTGGCCCCAAGCAGACCCGCTGTCCAGGTTCTCACCTGGATGGTAGGGCCAAAGGCTCACTCGGTGGTAGGTCCCAAAGGTTCGAGGGTTAGGCCCCGATCAGACCCAATGTACAGTCTCTCACCTAGTTGGCAGGGCCGAAGGCTCACTCAGTGGCAGGTTCTAGAGGCTTCGAATATTGGCTAAGTAAGAAAGAAAAGTTCAAGGCGAAAAATTAAGAGGGGACAAGTCTGGACATGAGATCGGCAAATGGAGCCCGCCGCTGGAACACTCGCTAACAAATAAGATAGATAAAAGTTGACACTCGGCCGGCGAAGCGTGCGGTGAAAACTCCGGCCAATCTAAGCGTCGTGAGACGCCATATGATGGATGGAAAACTACACCAAGCCGAGTGGCCCACCTCTCGCTTGACGTCGACTCACGCGATACGACCGCCCCTGGCGAGTGATCCGGGGGTGAGGGGGCGAGTGTAACAGCCCGCGTTTGCCAGCATCGGCGAGATGGGGCAGGTTCCCTCTATAATTCGCCGAGCGGCCGCAACAATCGTGCAATGACGCGACGTCCTAAAGAGCCTAGCGAGCCGTGAAACGCAATAGAGAAGCAATCACAAATAAAGGCCAGCATTTACAAAAAAATGGGAGAGGGGGGTCCCGCCACCGATATATTCCAAAACAAGTGCGTGGAATAAAGGTTCATCACAAAGTACATTTTTAGGGATTCCTAGGGCTACCGCCGGAAAGTCCACGGCTTTCGTCTGAATCAACGAGGATGGTCTCATCTTTCCGCAGAGGGTCCTCATCTTCGGGGATGGGAACTGGCACGAAGATGTCCGGCACGACCTGGCGGGCAGAGAGCGTCTCGGCGCCTTCCTTCAGGTATCCGTCATCGTGAAGTACCTGCAGCGTATGCTCCGCGGCATCTTGCGCACTCTTCTGCAGCAGCTCCTCAAACTCATAATCGGAGTAAAAATATTTCTTACTCCCTTCCCCAAGGATCGAGGCCGCCGCGTCTCGCAAGCGCTGGACCTCAGCTTTAGACTCCTGAACCTCATCCTCCAGTCCATCCACTCGCACGCAGAGCATTGCGGCGCTGGTGGTGTCCTGTGAAAAGGGAGATGGTAAGACGGGGAGAAGAAAAGCGAAAACACAAATGCTTTCGGGAAATCGCGTACCTCCCGAACGGGGCGATTGGCAAGAAGGGTCTCAGCAGCCTCCAACTTGAGCTTCAGCTCCAAGACCTCGGCGGAAGTGAGGGATCGAGTAGTCTCCACGTCGCTAAGGTTCTGTGCGAGGTTGACGCTGCGATGCGAAGACATATGCGCAAGCTCGAAGGCTCGGAGGAGAGCTCGCGAAGTCTCGTGAGCGAGCACCTGGGTCTTTTCGCTGTCGAAGATGCCGCGTCATCTCGGTCGTAGAGAGCATAGTCGATGGCGTGGGCCTCACCACTGGCGACGTCGGTCTCGATTCAGGAGGAATGGAGGGTGGAGAGCGATACCCTGTTTGCATTCCTGTCCCACTGAACGAGCGGGGCTCCTGTGGGGTCCATGAACTTTTCGCCGTGCGCAAAATTTAGATGATCTCTGGGTAGCGGCTTCGGGCGAATCTCCTTCTGCGGAGCCGAGGCTCCGGCCGGAGCATTCATCACGGGAGCCTCGACCAAAGTTCCATTACCCTTTACGGGTGGGGGGCCTTCACCTTCGCGGAGGGGGATGCCTTATCCTTCGCGGATGAGGGGGTTTTCGATTTCTTAGATGAAGAAGCGAGAAGGGAAGCATCCGGCTTCCGCTTTTGGCCGCCAGATTTGGAGGATGCCAGGTCCTCTCGGCAGAGTTCTGTGGCGGCCCGCGCAGCAGACAGAGAGGGTCCCAATGCTGCCCCCGCCGGATATGGAGGATGGAGCGGGAAGTCGCGCACACCTGCATCCATAAGAAGTTCACTCAGCGGGAAAGTAAGGGGGAGAGGCAAGTTTAAGCACACTGAAACCACCCAAACTTACCCTCGCCCGGAGGAATAGGCGGGAACGAGTTGACGTTTCGCCGGAGATAGACAATGTCCATCCCGTTCTCCAAGATATACTGATGAAGCTTTGCCTCGTGACCGCCCAGCGGCGGGGGTTTGAAGGTCGACTCCTCCTCTTGCACCTGCGCGAAGAGAACGTTGTCGAAGTTCCCGCAGACGAAGACAAAGCTGTGAGTCCAATCATGGTTCTTGTTTGCAAGACCGGCCACCTTGAGCGGATTCTGGCCCGAGAAGAAAGCCGTCCCGCTCTTCGCCCAAAAGGTGAAGAGTTTGCGGAAGACGGGTAGGCTAAACTCTATCCCCTCCTCGCGCAGGTAGCAGGCGAACCCCACCAACATTGCAATGGAGTTCGGATTGAGCTGGGCGGGGACGACTCCGAAGTAGCGGAGCGTCTGGCGAAGCTCCGACCAGATGGGGAGGCGGAAGCCCACCTCAAAGTGCTCCAGCGAAATCGCGAGGGTGCCCGGGGCGAAAGTATTGATGCGGTCGTTTGGCCCGGGGCGGGTTGCAGAAAAGGCCGGCGGGATGTAGTCCACGACGGTAGTCATATACTCCTCTTTGGTAAGATCGCAGGGGTAGAAATCCTGCTGAGCAAACGCATTCGCGCACTTCCCCCTGCCATCCGGCTCGCCGCCCATCTTACGAGAGCAAGGAAAATCCGAGGGCGCGCAGATGAGAGAAGGGTGAGTGCTTGCGAGAGGAGAGAGATGGGTGGTCAAAGTGAAATGTAATAAATGGAGTTGGTAGAGTCAACTATTTATAAGGAAGTGAAAAATCGGGGGATTTCCTAGGCAGCGGGTGTGCGGATAGTGACCGTGCTTCTCCGACGCCTCGAAACCCGCGCCAAGACTTCTCGCCCGTTAGAGGCAAAGGCAAGACGAATGGTTGCCCGGCGGGAAGTAAGGCAACAAAAAGTGACTAGATGGCGTGCGAGGCGCCAACATTCGGCGGAAGTATAGAAAATATTAATATATGAAGCAAAGGCGGAATAGGAAGGAAAAAGAGCCATTCGCAAAACACAGTCAGAAAATTATTACAGAATCAAAAGAGTTTAGTGGTGTCTTTGTGAAACGTTAGCAATGGATCCAAGGGAGCAAGTGTCGGTAGGCTAGTGCTCGATCCAATGCCATCGACCCCGACCTCGCGTCCCCGCCTCCGGAGGCATTCGCGGATAGTAATAAGCGTTCATAGCGGTGATTTCTTGGTTGGCCAAATGTAGCTGGTCCCTGTCGCGCAGCGTGCCTCCCAGGAGAAAGTTCCCCGCCCTCATCGCCTAGGCGCTCCACCTCAGCAAGGAGACGCGCACAGTCCCAGTGAAGAGACTTCAGCTCGCGCCTTGTGTCGATCCGCTGCCCGTCCAGCTGTCCTGCGAGGTCTCGCTGCATGAAGATGAGCTTGCCAAGTACCTCCTTCATTCGCTCCTTCATGGTTTGGGCGTCGGAAGGGTCACCTAGAAAATCTGAAAGCTCCCCAGGGGAAGGAGGCGGCAAGACCATCCCTTCTCCTCCCTCATAGTAGGATCCCACAGGGGAGTCCACCCGATGACCTGCGAAAACAAAAATGTTGGTCTTGACAGGTAAAAGGGTCACATCAGAGCGAGTGAGCTCACTAACCCGACACGGACACGCCCTGCTTTGGAGGGGGAGCGTGGAAGGCTGCCCCTCGAATAAGCTAGTAGAAGGATGCAGAGACTTCCCTCTCCTGGGGCGGTAGGGCACCTGGTTGGCGGCTGGATGAGTACGGCCAAGGTCTTGGCCCGGAGAGCCCCCGTGCCCATTCGCGGAGGTAGGAGTTCCCTGGCGAAGGGGAGAGCGGCGAGGCGTGGAAGGCCGTTCTGCGGCATCAGGATTAAGGGCTGCGAGAAGTAGCGGTCAGAGGCAAGAAATATGCGGAAAAATTACACTATTTACCGATTACCAGCTTGCTGCAGGGTCTCTCCCCGAGTGTTCAAGAGAGCAAGGCTCTCGTCAGGAGGGGGTCTCGCATCATCGGGTGGGGGCATTGCTGTTTTCGTCAGATCAGTCCCGTGATCTTTCTCGGGAGCCGATGCCTCCTGCGAATGGTCAGCACCCTGGTAATGATGCTACGTAGAGGGGCTGAGGGATCAAAGGAAATGGGAGTACTTGCATCTGCCTGTCAGGAGGAGGGTTATTTGTCGAATGAGGGTATTACGAGGCGGACTCGCCCTCCACCTGGTCCCGCCGAACCGCCAAGGCTTTCCTAGAACGGAAGGGAGAATTATGGTCCTTCTTCGAAGAGCGCCAGGGGGCGGACCGGGCATCTTTAGGGGCGTTCTTCTCCTGGGCCACGACCAGGCTGTCCAACATCTCTTGTGAAATTTGTTTCGGGGATGGTCTCATGAAGGCCATCTCAAGGCGGCGAAAGCTCAAAGTGTAGGAGGAATTTATGCCGTAGGAAAGAGAGCGCTCCAGAGAAAATGCTCAGGGTAGGGATATATATATAGCACAGCGGTGGGACCCACAGAAAGATTCGGTCCAGATCAGCGTGGCACTCCTCGAATACCGGGTTGGAATGTTCTTTCCGAGCGTAAATCTCGCTCGCAAAGAGCGGGGATTGTGTACAACCCCGTATTCGTGAGTGAGCCCACCCCAGACCCAAGGTTGCCAGAAGGCGAAGCGGGTGGTGCAAGTACGCATCCACATAGGCCGAGAGGGGCCTTCGCCCAAAGAGCCGAGGTGGCACTCGCCTGCGAAAAGGCCCTGGGGTGCGGATAGACAGGCGAGTGGGGATCGAAGCCCCGGTCGCTTAGGGGATCAGAAAGTGGCGAATGGTGCCTTCACGGACCCCTCGCTCAGAGAGGCGAGTGGTGCCCTCAGGGACCACTCACCCAGGGGGATCTATAGGTGAAATGACCTGGATACCCTTTGTGGGCTGCCAATAGCCCTCCAGAACAGCGGAGTTAGGCTGTTAGCAGACCAATTTGGGGTGCGATTAGTAAAACCAGAAGGCGGATTCAGGCTATTTGCAGACCAGCCTAGAAAAATCTATAAATAGACCCTTAAGGGCACCTTGGAGGAGATCCGATCTGCTTGAGCTCTCTCCTCCAGGTTAATTTCGGAATTGGCTACTAGAGCCCTCCAAGGTGCTCGGCTGAGCATTGGTTTGGGAGGGGAAGCTCTCTTAGATCTTCCGGGTGTGTGGCGGGACCTCCTCGCTGCAGTCTTGGGTCAGTTCCAGATTTTTCATCCTCGGTCAGGAGAGTGTGGTGAGGGAGAAGTAGGCGCAAGCTACACCCCCTGTGGGTCCGAACTCAGAGACTGGTTGACGGTTTCAACACATGGACCTGTCAAAGTACCTTGAGAAGTCGCGCAGCTTCTACTTCAATTCAACGCAAAGGAAGTATCTGTCGAAGCCATCTAAAGTCGACGCAACGTCAACTTCATCTCGACGCAGATAATGAAGTTCATAGTCATGCCCTTCAACATGACGGTTACGTCAATAAGATATCGACATAACATCGACTAGCAAAGTTTAATCAGAGCAAGAATGAATTCGAAGCTGCTCCTACAAGAACTCGAAGGTGCGTCGATAAGAGATGAAGAGAACTCGACGCTACGTCAAATACAGTCTGAAAAGGAAACCTTTTTAGCTATCATTTTGGACCCTCTCTTATGGCCCACAACACTGAAGACCGTTCTCCAACGGCTCATTAATTGCCTCAAATAGAAAGAAGAATTAGAAAGAGGACAAAAAGCTTTCTTGGAAATAAGCTTACAGTTGGTGGACGGGTCGAGAATTAAAGAAGGAAAGAAAGAGAAATTGTCTAGTGCTGAATACCTTTTTAGGACTTACCAGAAAGGGAAAAAAATTCAAATCAGCAGTGGGACAATAAAAGGGAAGAGTAGAAAGAGAAAAGCAGAGCACTTATCACAATCGGCTAAGGTTTTTCAATTAGGGCTCCCTCTTCTCCTTCTTTCTCTTGGAACCATAATAGAGAAAACACAGAAGAGAAAGAATTGCCTTCTCTCTCAGCCAAGGATCTTCTTCTCCTCAACCCAAACCTTTGAAGAAAGATCTACAGAAGAATACACACTCTGCTCAGAGAAACAACTGCTGCTTCCTCATCACTATTATATAGCAGCAGCACTATTATAAGAGTAGAGAGAAGAAGGATCAAGAGCTTACAAAAACCATAGTAATCATAACTATCATAAGCTAGGGTTAATCTGATACAGATCCTAAATATCACTCAAAGAACAGCACCTCAAGGATTGTTGTTACGGAATTCTAAAAAATAGATTTCTGAATCTTCCTTCTCCTTCTTACTCTTCTTTCCTTACACCCCATGTACAGAGTTTTGAGAATCCCTCTTCCAAATAATTCAGTGGTTCAAGATCTCCTTATTAAAAGATCTGGTTGGTTCAAGATCTCCTTACCAAAAGATCTGGTCGGTTCATGATCTCCTTATCAAAAGATCAGTGGTTCTGAGAGTCTTCTTGTCAAAAGACTCAGGCACAGGTGGTGCAATCCTACCAGGTGGTAGAAGAGAGGACTACCCACATTTTGGGGAACCTCTATAAAATCTTTGTGTCTTAAGGTTGCTTATTTTCTGTGTTGTCCCAATTTCTTTTATTCATCAATTTATTTCTTGCACCATTATTATTCTGCCTGTGATTTTGTTGAGCATAATTCCTTAGTTTATTTTATTGTTTACACAGTTAGGATAGAAATATTTTAAATCTCTATTCACTTCCCCCCCCCCCCCTCTAGAGGATTCTCAATGGCACACTGTGCACTTTCAATTGGTATCAGAGGGGGTTTGATCTTTAAAAGGTTAACACCTTGATCAAAAAGACCTCCTACACTTATTTCTTTATTATAAAAATATTTCTTAAAGAAAATGATACTAAGGATTATGTTTCTACAAGACCCCCAGTGTGTAACTTGAATAAGTTCGCACTCTAGAAGGCCAGAATAAGGCTTCATGGGAATTCTATTGATGAAGACATCTATAATGTCCTTCTCACAAGTCCTCCAGCTCCAGTCAGACAAAAGGCAGGAGAATCTTCAACAACAGAGGCTGTCCCAAGAAATGAATGGACAGAGGCTGAGAAGAAGGTCAAGGCATGTGATGCCAAGGCCATGAACATTCTGGTTTCAACAATGTCAAATGACATTTTCCAGAAGGTTGATGAATGCCAATCAACAAAAACAATCTGGGATTCACTTACCACAATGGTGGAAGGAAGTGCTGATGAAAGAAAGGACAGAAAGTCCCTTCTCATATCCCAGTATCAGAACTTTCAGAAGAAAGCTGAAGAATCTGTTGCTGATATGTATGACAGATTCAGCATTATCATTAATGAACTCAGAGGCTTGGACAAGGAGATATCCTTGACTGAAAGTAATGATAAAATCCTCATGTGCTTCCCTAACTCATGGGACTCAAGGATCTGGGCAATCAGAGAGTCCAGATGCCATAGAGAGATCTCTACTGAAGCTTTGCTAGGAAAGCTTAAGTCATATGAGATGTAACTGAAGAACAGAGCTGAGTCAGAAGAAAGGGAGACTACTCCAGCTCCTATCTAAAGGAGCCTAGCTCTGAAAGCTACTGAAGGAGAGCCCTCTACTCCTGAAGATGAAATGTTCAGTCTGCTGGCAAGGAGATTCAAGAAATGGTTCAAGACTGAAGACTCAAGGAAAAGAGAAAGGGACTCAAGGTCCAAGTATGATAAAACTCCAAAGAGGGAGATTATCTGGTTCATTTGCAACAAGCCAGGACACATTGCCCTAGAGTGCCCACAAGAGCAAAGAGAAAGAAGCAGCAACAAAGAGGAGAAGAAGAAGAAGTTCTTCAGAGGAAAGGACAAGAAGAAAGCCAAGAGTTTCATTGCTGAAACCTGGAGTGATTCTGAAGCAAAATCTAGCTCCTCATCATCTGAAAGTGATGATGAAGCAGCAACAGAAGCAGCCTGCATTATGGCACTGGGGATGTCATCATATGATGAAGATGAATAGGTATCTGTATTTGATGATTTTGATTTTAGTTCAGAAGATTTTAAAACCTGTTTTAAAGATTCTGCACTGATCACCTTAGGGTAGAAAAAGAATTAGACACAGCTTGGACATAATTAGAAAACCTTAAGAAAGATGAAATATACCTAAGAAATTAAAATCTAACAAATGAAATTAATAATACAGAATTATAATTGATTAATCAGGAAGCTCAAGATCGGAGAAGATATACTTGGAGGCTAATTTTTCTTTCTCCAGAAGTAAGAAATCGATTTATCTTGCTGAACTACTCAATGCTCAATCATCTAACAGCAAGGAGAAGGATCTTCTAAAGTGTAGAAGAGGTAATCTTCACGGAAGTATATTCTCTCAAAGTCCTCTGCAAGAAGATCAGTGGTGAAGCCAATCAACATCAGGCTTCAAGAAGACTCCAGATCCATCAAGGAATGTTTTTTGAGTCTATAAAAAGGTTTTTGTAATAAAACTTATTTATCTGTAGGATCTCTTTGAGATTTGAGTTGTAGGATTCCTTTGAGGAATCTGAGTTGTAGGGTAATGTGTGACCTGAGTTGTAGGATCTATCTGAGATCTGAGCTGTAGGATTCCAGTAGGAATCTGAGTGTAGGATCCTTGGGATCTAAGGTATGATCTTTGAGAAGAACTGAGTGTAGATATATGGTTGTAGAGATTGAGATAGGGCTTTGACAGCTTGAGTTGTAGGGTCATGTGTGGCCTGAGTGTAGGATTTCAGTTGTGGATTTGAGGTAGGAGGTCAGCCAGTGCCTCTGAGGTAGGAGACTTTGTCTCTAAGTTGTAGGATCTGCAGATTTGAGTTTTGGTGGAAGTGGTTGAGGCTAGCACACTGCTAGATAGGTGATGGGTGAAAGTGGACTACCTAACTCGGGGAACCACTATAGCTGACTGTGTTTATGTTGTGGATTTTCTGTGATTGTGTGTTTCTTGCTTTTGCTTTCATTATTCCGTATTAAATTTACAAAATGACAACAATGTTGGATCGATAGGCTCCCTTAGAGGGGGTGAATAAGGGAATAAAATTCTTTTTATAATTTTAAGAAAATTACTAAATTGTTTTTTTGGTAAGAGAGAGCAAAATAACAATTTAACAAAAAGTAATTTGCAATAATAAAATTTACGCCAAATGAGAGAAATCAAGTACACCCAAATAGAAACATGATTGTATTATATTTAAAAGGGGTTTACATTAATTTGATTTCAATATCGCTAGAAATCAGAGGAGTACAAAAGTTATAGATTTTTCCTTTTCTATACCGACTCGTATCCCCACGAACCGGTTGGCTTTAGCCAATCCTTCCCCGGATATGGCCTCAAGCTGCTCTAGCCAATCCTTCCACGGATATGGCCTCGAGCACCCCCTAGATCTAATCTCCTAGACCTAGTCGCCAACACACGCAGCGAATTCCCCCTAAGCCGCGCAAGGACCTAGTCGCCAACACAAGACGATTTTACTACAAAAATTCACAATAATGAAATAATGCAAATAATAAAACTCCCTCTATGAGATTTCTGAAGATGAGGATGAAGGATCGTTGTAGCATAAGCGAGGTTGAAGCGATCGTTCTTCGGATGCTGCGTGATGGTTTCCTTCTCCAGAAATCTTCTTTGGCTTTGAGTGGGAGATGATCTTTCGGCAGAGTAACAACTCTTGAATTTTGGCACAAGTAATCTCTCTAGGATGTATATACAAAACGAGAGAGAAGGCATCATTTTATAGAACTTGGAGATAGCGCCTGTGGTAGCTCCTAGCGCTTGCGGTAGCGTTCGTGTAGAAGCAATTACGAAACCGTCGCGGCATGGTTTTGTGTGCACGAACTTAAGCTAGCGCCAGACGGTAGCGCTAGCACCTGAGGTAGCGCTAGCGTCCTGCGGTATCCCTAGCGCTGGCAGTAGCTCTCCTTCAGAGAATTTGATTTGAAGCTGCTTTCTACCTGTGGAGTATTGCACCTATAGTTCCTGCACATTATAAATACACGACAAGCAAGATCAAGTACAATATGGGATTTGTTATTCTCAAACAAAGGGATTTGACACACATGTCCAACAATCTTTCCCTTTTGATAATAACAAATCCTCTTAGCAAGAAATCGAAAAAGGTGTTTATAGTATATGATAAGCGAGATAAAAGTGCAACTATAGTATTTGATAAGCATGAGAATGTGCATACTCCCCATATCTTAATGCTCCCCCTACATAAATGCAATTTATGTTTTATATCCCCCCTTAATGTTAGATTAAATAAATTATTTATTATCCCCTAAATCATCTAGATTTCTCCTCTAGATTTCTTCAATTAATCTCCCCCTTTTGGTATTATCAAAAGAAGGTGGGGTGAAGGTAGTAAGGAGGCATTCTTTATAAATAATAAATCATGATCGAGCTTTTGTAATATAGAAAATGATAAAGAGTTTAAGCATAGTGTTGAAAAGATTTTAAATAAAAAGATAAGAGTTGTAAGCAAGCGGAAGATTATAAGAAACATCTTTTTGTGAACAAGAAAATCATAAGTATAAATATGAGTTTTAGTTCAAAATTTAAAGATGTTTTAACCTTTTTGAAATCTCATAGTTTTACATAAAGTTACCAAACATGAAATGAATATATCTAAAAAGAATATACTATAATGTTACTTAATTTTAAGTTCAACAGATACCAAAACATTGTAGAGATCATGCTAGGTTATCTAGTGCATTTATTATATAAAGAGTATTATAGATAAAGCATTAGAATCCAATACTCATGAGGAGAAGTGTTATGAAAGATAATGAAGTGTACATAAGTGTATTTTGAGCAATGTTAATAATTGATTTAAATCACAAAATACAAGACATATGTAGAATAAAGTGCACAATAAAACACAAGTATATTAACTTTCACACACTTTAATGCACATAATTTTTAACAAAGTGGTGTAATAACCAAGGTTTGCACAAGACACTTTACTATTCTTTCCAAGTAGTACTTGGTGGAGTTATATTTGTCTACATTTTGTTGTTCACTTTTGTAAGACAATATTCTCTGAATACACTTGTTTTGCAAACCCAACATAATATTTTTTTTAAAACTCAACCACTTTTCTTAATTTTTAAGTGCAATTCAAATATAGTGTAGATAATAAACTTATGCAAGTTTTAATTCATTGTACAATTACAATACACAAGCAAGCATCTTTAGATTAAACAAACGTGTAGATTACCAAAATAACTGAGTGAAAAAGTATCATTATTAACCACAAAACATTTACTCATACTTAGAGGCATGTTAAGCTTGGTTCTACACATATTTTGCAATACAATTGATGCACATAATTTGATATATCAAAGCATGATAAGCAAAACAATGTTCATAGTAAATTGAAGGAATAAATTTTAACATTGTAAATAATTCAAAATAATAGAATTCATACATGCTTGATATTAGTAATAAAGATCATACAGTTTTTTGTTATTTTGAAAAAAATTTAATGAAAGAAAAACAGAAAACCACAAACATATTTTTGTATTTTGTGAATTTTTAAGTTTTGTAGTTAATTTTTCATAATATAAATAAAACAAAAATAACAAATGTCAGAAATACAAAACAAAGTAGTACATAAACTAACATATTTTTATTAATTTTTAGAAATTTTGAAAAACAAAAAAATCAAACACCCACGCTAGCGCCAACGCTAGTGCTAGCGCGGAAAATAGTAAGTGAATTTTTGAGAATTTTAAATTTTCACTTTTTGATCTTGATTAAGAGTCCTTAGAGTAGTCATATGCTGAAATTTTGTAATTTTTGGAGATGTCTTAATTGCTCAAATTGCATAAAACTTTTAGCGTTTTTCATATAACTCATCCTAAGATGTCTAAGACTCCTAATTCCAACCTTAACATTTGAAACCTTGCATCGAGAAGAGGTTTAATGAACATATCAGCAAGTTGAGAGTCTGTGCCAATGAAACTTATTCTAACATTTTCCTTTTTAATGTGATCCCTTATGAAATGATGACGTACATCTATATGTTTGGATCTAGAATGGTGTACCGGATTATTTGTAAGATCAATGACACTTTTGTTGTCACATTTTAATTCAATATGTTCTAGATGAAAACCAAAATCCGCTAGAGTTTGGCTCATTCATAGTGCTTGTGCACAATAACTCCCTAGTGCAATGTATTCGGCCCCCGTGGTGGAGAGTGTAACCGAATTTTGTTTCCTACTAGACCATGCAACTAATGAAGGTACTAGAAAATGGCAAGTACTGGTAGTACTTTTTCTATCAAGAGAGCATCCGATGTAGTCTGAATCGGAATAGCCATGAAGTGTAAGTGAATTTTTGTGCGGGTATCATAATCCTAATCTAGTTGACCAAATTAGATATCTATAAATAAATTTTACCGCTTTTAAATGAGATTCTTTTGGATTGGCTTGAAATCGAGCACATAAACATATGACAAACATAATATCAGGTCTAGTTGCACTTAGTTAAAGTAGAGACCCTATCATACCTCTATATAAAGTTTGATCAATTGAAATTCCCGATTCTTCTTTTCCTAATTTTAGTGATACACTCATTGGTGTAGAAGCATGTTTAAGGTTTTCAAATCCAAAGCGTTTAAGCATATCATGCACATATTTAGATTGACATATAAAAAAATCATCATTTCTTTGTGATATTTGAAAACCAAGAAAATAAGAAAGTTCTCCTACTAGACTCATTTCAAATTTATTTTTCATTACTAAAATAACTTCATTACACAACTCTTCATTAGTAGATCCAAAGATTATATCAACATATATTTGCAAAATAATCATATTATTATTATTGTGCTTAATGAAGAGAGTTTTATCGGCACTTCCCATAATATAACCGTGCTTTAATAAAAATGATGTAAGTCTTTCATACCATGCACGGGGCGCTTGTTTTAAACCATAAAGCACCTTTTCTAGTTTATAAACATGATTGGGAAATTTTTCACTAATAAAACTGGGGGGTTGTTCAACATAAACTTCTTCTTTTACAAACCCATTTAGAAAAGCACTTTTTACATCCATTTGAAATAATTTTATTTTTTTAAAACTTGCAAATGCTAGAAAATTCATATAGATTCCAATCTAGCAACGGGTGCAAAAGTTTCATCAAAATCTATCCCCTCGATTTGAGAATATCCTTGTGCTACTAAGCATGCCTTATTTCTAGTGATTCCAGACTCACCATCTAATTTATTTTTAAAAATCCATTTTACACAACAATTGGGTGATTAGATGGTCTTTCTACTAATTTCCAAACGTTATGTCGCTCAAATTATTCTAACTCTTCATTCATAGTCAAAAACCAAAATTCATCATTTAAAGCGGTAGAAATGGTTTTTAGTTCTATTTCAGAAACAAAACATATATTTGAATAAGATTCATGAAGAGAAGATCGAGTTCTTACCCCAATAGATGGTTCACCAATTACTAGCTCCCGTGGATGATCCTTTGTAAATTGCAAGGCGCTAGGAGGCACATAATCATCTTTCTTGGCCTCCTCTTTCTCTTCTTTGGAAGGTTCCTCATCACCATGCTCCAAAGGTTGTAAGAGATCATCCTCGTTGCCCGCAGAAAGTATTTCTATACAAGGAACAACCTCATCAAATTTTACATTAATTGACTCTTTAACTTTATTAGTTCTTTTATTAAAAATTCTATAAATTTTACTAGTTGAAGAATATCCAAGAAAAGTTCCTTCATTGCATTTTTCATCAAACTTTCCCAAGCTATCTTTAGTATTCAAAATAAATTATTTACAAACAAATACTTTGAAATAAGATACGTTAGGCTTCTTTTGAAAATAGAGTTCATATGCTGTGTGATTAAGAGATGGGTGAAGCATGATTCTATTCATAACATAACATGATGTATTTACGGCTTCGGCCCAAAAGGACTTAGGCAATTTATATTCACATAGCATAGTGCACGCTAATTCTTGAAGTGTCATATTCTTTCTTTCTACAACATCATTTTGTTGTGGTGTGCGTGGTGTGCGTGGTGTGCGTGGTGTGCGTGGTGTAGAGAACTCATGTTTTATGCCCAACATATCACAAAAAGATGTATACTTTTCATTTTCAAATTCTCCTCCATGATCCGAGCGAATGCATTTATTTTTTAAATCACTTTCATTTTGAATACGAGTACATAATCTTGCAAATTCGGAAAATGCATCGGATTTGGATGAGAAAAATAATGTCCAACAATATCTTACAAAATCATCTATTAAAACATATGTATATAATCTACCACCAAAACTTGCGGTGCTAACGGGACCAAAAAGATCCATATGAATTAATTGCAAGGGTCTTGTAGTAGAAATGAAATTTTTACTTTTGAAAGAGGATCTAGTAAATTTACCTTTTTGGCATGGTGAACAAAGTGAAGGTAAAGTTCCATTTAACCTAGGCAAATCTCTAATTAAATCACTTTTGACAAGTTTAACAATAAGCTTTGTGCTAGCATGTCCTAGCCGTCTATGCCAAAATTCTAATTCATTATTTTTTAGTGATAAAACATTTTATAGATGATTTAGAAAGATCATAAAAAGAAACTATATAAATATTATGTATTCTTGGTGCAGTTAGTAAAATATCTTTTGTAATAGGATTGGATATTTTGCATAAATTAGTGGATGATTCAAATAAAACATCTAATCCTTTATCGCATAATTGGCTAATAGAAATTAGATTGTGTTTTAGTCCTTTAACATAAAGAACATTAGATATCGTAAAGGATTCGTTACCAACTGTACCACTTCCCATGATCCTTCCTTTTCCGTTATCGCCAAACGTCACGATCCCTCCCTTCTTTTTTTCTAGGCTAAGGAACTTTGTTTACTCCCAGTCATGTGCTTGGAGCATCCAAAATACAAGTACCACACATCTTCATTGTCCTTAGCCTTCCTGCACATATAGAAAGAAGATGAGAGTAAAGATCCGGATACCCAAGCGGTACCACCCATAGAATAAGTGGAAGCCTTAGGTACCCATATTTGCTTTAAAGTATTTTGTTTTACTTTCCTGCAAGAACTAGCTGTGTGACCTAACCTATAACAGTTTGCACACAAAATAAAGGGGGTTGCCACCCTTTTCTGGAATTTTGTGTTATTCTTGCTGAAAGGAATTAGATTTATAGAAGAAAAAAATTTTGTAAAAAAATTGCTGGATTTTTGTATGAGGTGCTAGCGTCGGCGTTAGTGGCTAGCGCCGAACGGTAGCTCTCACCTCGATATCTGAGCCCAAATTTTCCAGAACCGTTGCACTGGTTCCCTAGAATCATATCCAACATTTTTTGGCCTATTCCAAATTTTCTAATGGCTATGGTGAGATCATGAACTTGTGCTTTAAGTGATAAATTTTCTTTCACAAGCATGACACGCTTATTTTCAAAACCTTTTTTTTATTGTTTTTTATCTTCACAAGAGAGGCTTCTAATTTTCTTTCTAATTCCTCCTTCTCTTTTGTAAGAGTTTTGGCATAGGAGAGGGCTTTAGAAAGTGACTCTTCAATATCTTTTGTCATTTTAGTGGAGTGATCACACTCTTGGAAAAAAACCTTTCACTTTTCTAAAACAATTAAATTTTTGGAAAGCTTTTGATTTTATTTAATTAGAGATTTATTTTCCCGATTTAATAAAATACTAAATTTCATATTTTTATCAAAAGCTTTGCAAGTTTCAAGAAATTCATTAAAAAGTTCATCATAAGTGAGAGGAGTTACCTCAGTGTCGCTAAGAACACTGACGTCGTCGTCGTCATTTCCATGTCCCATGAGGCACATGTTTGCTTCCTCATCTTCGCTTGATGAAGTCCCGCTTGATTCTTCGGAGGAGGAGGAATCATCCCATGTTTTTTGCTTTTAGCACCTTCCTCTTTTCCTTCCCTTTGTGCCGCTGTTCCTTTTTCTCCTTCAAAAACTTTAGGCACTGGCTCCGAATATGCCCGGCCTTCCTACAATGATAACATTCTGGAGGAGGTCTTTCTTCCTCATCGTCGCTCTCCTTCTCCTTCTTTGAAGATGACCCTTTCCATCTTCCTTCCTTTTGGAAATATTTCTGGAAGGTGTTTCTCCTTTTCGGATTTCTCATGAACTTTCGGCAGTTCTTTACTAAGAGACTTTCTTCATCTTCATCCTCATCCTCTTAGCACTCCTTCTTTAATTTTAGTGCCAATGTCTTCTTCTTTGGCTCCTTGTTGTATTCATCGTATTGGATCTTGAGTTCTACCTCATGGGTTTTAAGATTCTCAATGAGGCTCTCAACTTGGAGTGTTGTTAGATTGTGCGGCTCCGAGATAGCTTTCACCTTCGGATTGAATTTTGGAGAAAGAGAACGAAGAATCTTTCGGACCAAGTCTCCGTTGGAGAAGGTCTTTCCGAGAGCTTTAGAGGCATTGATGATCTTGGTGAAGCGTGTGTACATTGCATCAATATCTTCGCTTTCATCCATCCGAAACTTTTCATATTCTGACTCCAGTTGGAAAAGTTTTGAATCTTTGACCTGCGATGTACCTTCATGAGTAATTTCTAAATGGTTCCAAATTTTATATGCAGTAGTACATACGGAAATTCTATTAAATCCAGTTCTATCTAACGCACAAAATAAAGCATTCATGGCCTTGGCGTTATTTTTGCAATTAAGTTTATCCTTATCATCCCATTTATCTTTTGGTTTTTCTAATGTTATCTCTCCAACTATAATTGTAGGAGGAGAGTATTCCTCTTCTACCATATTCCATAACTCAATATCTAGGGTCATAAGAAAATATCGCATCCTATTTTTCCAATGATTATAATCTGACCAAGTAAATAGTGAAGGTCTACTAACTCCCTGACCCTCGGAAAAAGCGAGATCATAAGACCTCATTATTCCTGGTTTTTAAACTAATTTGAAATTACCTAGCTTTGATATCACTTGTTGGATCAATAGGCGCCTGATGAGTCCAGTTTATATAGTGATTTCCGGACTCATCTGGGCTAGTTTTCATGCACTTGCACTTCACTTTAGGCATATTTTCAATTCTATTTGATCACATTGCCCATTTCATTGCTTAGTGCACATTTATGCCCCATCTTGGTGTGATTTCATGTATTTCTGTGGTCTAGTATATTTTCATGCAGGTCCAAGGGTTGTGCGACACTCGGGATGGGTCCTGGGGGATTTTCGGTCGAAAAAGCCTCTGATCATGCGTTTTCCTTCTCGCACGACCAGGCGCACGACCACTGGTCGTGCGTTAATTCCCTTCCCTGATCGAGCGACGGCGCACGATCATTGGCCTTCTTCGCGCACGACCACTGGTCGTGCACCGCTGACAGTGCGCTTTTGTGCAGATTTGGATCGAGCTACAGGTTCTTTGCGCACGATCAGAGGCATTCCTTCGCGCACGACCATTGGTCGTGCGCCTGATCGTGCGCGTTGTTTAATTCTGCTCCATCTATAAATAGACATGCGCGATTTTAGGTCGGGATCGACCATCCGACTCCGCCCAGCTCCGCCGTTTTCCACATTTTCTGCAGGGTTTCACCTCCTTCTTCACCGCCCATCTTAGGGAGGATCTTTGGGCAAGCTTTCAACGCCAAATCTTCGCCGGAGCTTCCTCTCGGCCATCTCCTTCATCCAAGAGCTTCAAGAAAGGAGTCAACATAGCCTTCTTCTTCAAGATCTGAGCAGCTTGTGTGATCATTCCTCCGGTTCGTGACACGAAGAAGACGGGTCCACTGGAAGGTAGTGAAAACCTTCTCTACCCCGGACGCAGTTGAGGACCGAGTTTGGACGCGGATTGACAACCCGGCGATTCCTTCCGTGAATCCTCAACAAGACTTCGGAGTCGATCGATTTCGCACACTCACCTCCTCTTGTAGTTGATAGTTTAGTTGGATTTCTTATATGCTTGATGAAGTATACTTTTATTTGTTAACATTAGTATGAAATCATGTCTATGTGATTGAGTAATCTTGTTATATTTTCATTTGAGGTGTGCCTTGTGGTGTAGATTGTTTGTTGTGTTGTGCCGCCCTAACAATTGTTAGTGGTGTGCTTTGCGAAGAGGTGCTTGCGACCCTCATTCCGCCGCTCTCTCCACTCCATCCGCTAGCCTACTCGTCCATCCGCCTAGCGATTCGGTGCATTGTGGCCCGTGTAGTCTTCCATCCCGCCTGGCGAAGCAGTGCGCTCAAGGCCTGCATAGGAGTAGTCGTAACTATTTTATTTTGTTTTCCGCAATCCAAACCAAGCCTCCCGCAATCCATCTGACCTTAAGGACTTCAATCTCAAGTCCTCCTCAATAGTCAACTCCACCTTACTGTGTTCCTTCCGAGATCGATACTCGGGGATTTACTCCTCGTTTTATATTACTTGAACGATCGGTACACTGCCGTTTCGTGCCGCAGTCGAGCTACCGCCTATAGCGGTGTGCGAGATTTGCGCCATCAAGTTTTTGGCGCCGTTGCTGGGGAACACAGGCGTGTGAGTTTTCTGGAGAGGGAGAATCTGAGAGAGAAGCCCTTCCATTTGTAAATTGCGTCGTTTTTTTTATTTCTGTTCTTTTTATTCTATTTTCATGTTTTTAAATAGGTTGTTTAGTAAATTACTGTTAGGTGTAACAGTTTGCACGATAGTGTCTTTATTTTGAATCTTGCTATGTCCATATAATGTGGGCTGCATTTAATATTCGTTGTCGTTTATGTGGAGATATTTCTCACGCTAGTGATAGATGCCCTATGGAAGATGGTGGGCATAATTCTCGTGGCCCGGTGTACGGAGCACCATTTTCCTATGGTTCTTCATGCCCTGTGCCCAAGTCTTATGGCCACTCGTCCTCGCCGCATACACCATTTTTATATTCCTCCCCGGCCCCTCAAGGACCAAGGAGTAATATAAAACGGTGCTTGTTCTGTCAAAGCATGGATCACGCCCTGAAGGACTATGCCGAGTATCTTCGCCAATTGGACGAGGATGATGAGCCGGATATCCGGATCATCCCGAGTCCTACTTCCGGCAGCACACCTTCAACATCCGGTTATGTGTCTGTGTCACCTTCATCTTATGAAGGGTATGATGTGGACACAGTCACCAGATGCGTGGCTGATCTAGGATCTGACATGGCCGAGCTTATCTCCCCTGTGCATCCATCACCTAGCGTAGATTTGATTCTTTGTGAGGAATCAGTGCTTGACTTTTATCCAAGCACCATTCCTTCCCCTGTTGTGCATTCTACTACGCTCATCTCCGACGACATTGTTGATGATGTGTCGCAAGATGAAGCTGGCGATCTATGTATTGTGCCTACTCCTATGGAGGAGGACAACCTTCTAGGTGAAGAGGAGTTTTCCTCAGCACCGGTGGAGGAAGTCCAAATCCTAGGCATGGCCCTTGTTGATCCCGCCGAACCTTGTAGCATTGATGACAATGCAAACATTATTTTACTTTCCCAACCTTTTGGGAGTGAGTCCGGGACCACTCCCCCGCTTGATTTTTATTTATGTTCTTCTTCTCTTTTATTTCTTGACCCCTTTTCTGCTATATCTGAGCCTGTGCAGGTTGAGTCTTCGCAGGTACTTCAGGAGGACTTGGAGCATTCTGCTCAAGTCAATGATGAGTGTATCCTCTCATGTGAGGAGGTTGATCCCCCCTCCATAGAGAAAGCCTCATTCATTGCCTTCTCCTCCTGCGGACCTGCTGTGGATGACACCTTGCTTGGCAAGGATTTTTTGTGTGAGATGAGTGAGGCTTATTCCTCCTCCTCATCTTACATTCTGTTTCCTCTACCTGTGCGTTGCAGGTATTATTATACAGGTAGAGGGGTGACTGTTTTATCGCCGTATCGGTACCGGCCACCGAAACGGATAATGGAACAGCTACCTGTGCATTTTCTATTCCATAGGCCCATTAGCTAGAACTCGTAAAGTTTTGAATAAGTCGTGCTGGGAAGACAATAACCCCAGTATTTATCTAATTTTTCTTGCATTGTATTTTTCGTTAAGTAGAATAGTTAGTTAAATTTCAATTTAGTTTTAGTTTTTCTATTTCTTTTTATTTTTGCGGAGCTCACCCCTGCAGGTCATTCCTATGGAAGGCGGTGGTCACGATTCTTCGTATGGCGGAGGTTCGGCTTGGTCTTGTTCTACACGCGTCTTCTGGTATGCTCACTTGCTGAGCATTGGGTACCCTCTTCCCCCAACTTTATTTTAGAATATCTTAATGCATAGTTTAAGTCTGGGGGAGAGCTAGTATTTGTTACCCAATGCACGTGCACACTGCATATGCATACTAGAAGCTTTTATTGATTTATTTTGTTTAGATCATTGCATCACACACCACTTGCACCCACTTGAGCGTGTGCTTAGTTGTTTGCGTGCCGCGAGTTAAACTCATTTCTTGAGCAAGGTTCGGGCAAATCATTGTGCTGGCTTTTAAATTATATAGTGGAGTAATATGTTGACTTCGGTGTTCCTAGTCTAATGCTTTTGTGAGCATAGAGATTTGTGTAGATTAGATTCCTTTTTATACTATTAGTCTTATACATTTCTATTAGTGTAAATAATGTTTGCTCTACTCAAATGGTGAATCCGGTTTGAATCAAAAGGTAGCATATGGGTGTGTGTACATTATCGCTAGACATGTATGGCTTGTGTCGGGAGGAAGGATAACCTTTCTCGGTGACTAAGAACTCGCCCCAAGCGATTCTTGAAGCATTGGCATAGGATAATTCTGTTGCGCAAGAATGACGTAGGTCATCATTTTGGCCCGGTTGAGCCTTTGTGCAAATCCTGATATCTTATCCTCGCTAGCCCATTTGTGCCTACCCCATCCCTTTGATTCAGCTTCACATTTTATTCCACCAAAACCAAAAAGCCGATCCTAATCACATACCCAAAGCTGAGCTTTAGCTGTTTTCACATTTGTATTTTGGAATGTTGATGTGGTGATGTTAAATTTGGAGATGTGGTTGTACTCCCTTGAACATTTGCTGAATTAAAAAAAATATAATTAGAAAAAGAAATGAAATGAGAAGAAAAGAAAAGAAAAATGAGAATGAGTTTAATTGAAAATCTATTTGAGATATGTATTTTGGAGTAGGCGGTGCACAAACCCATGCGTTCAGGTCTAAGTCTGGGGGTGTGGTGCATCCGCGTGTTTTTGTAGCTGCGGGGATAGAGTTATTGTTTAAGCTCATTTGGGTTGGGTGCTTTAAGCCGTCCTGTTTATCATTGTTTACCTCACCGTAACCCAAGCCTCATGAAAAAACCTTAAGTCCTACCGACTCACGCTATGAACTAATCTAGTGTTGTGGAGAGAATGTGACCGGGCGAGCTTATTGTCTCTGACACCGATGGATTTTGGTGGAGTTTGTCCCAAACCCTAGCCTGGGCAATGCTCATCTCAGCGTGTATTTTACTTTCCCCGTATGCGTGACCGATTGATTCACCGTGATTCACATTTATGAGTAGTAGTAATATTTATTTACTCCATTAGAAGCATATAAACTATGTGTATAATTAGAAACCTTATCCACTATTTCTCTATGCACTTGGGTATGCGACTTCGCATGGTACTCCTCGGTGTAATTTTAAGCTAGCTATTTATTTTTCCCCGCCTGCTTAGGATGTGTTTGCTCGGGACGTGCAAACAGGTAAGTCTGGGGGTGTGATGAGTCCAGTTTATATAGTGATTTCCGGACTCATCTGGGCTAGTTTTCATGCACTTGCACTTCACTTTAGGCCTATTTTCAATTCTATTTGATCACATTGCCCATTTCATTGCTTAGTGCACATTTATGCCCATCTTGGTGTGATTAACAACTCTTGAATTTTGACACAAGTAATCTCTCTGGGATGTATATACAAAATGAGAGAGAAGGCATCATTTTATAGAACTTGGAGATAGCGCCTGTGGTAGCTCCTAGCGCTTGCGGTAGCGTTCGTGTAGAAGCAGTTACAAAACCGTCGTGGCGTGGCGTTGTGTGCACGAACTCGAGCTAGTGCCAGGCGGTAGCGCTAGCGCCCTGCGGTATCCCTAGCGCTGGCGGTAGCTCTCCTTCAGAGAATTTGATTTGAAGCTGCTTTCTACCTGTGGAGTATTGCACCTATAGTTCCAGCACACTATAAACAAACGACAAGCAAGATCAAATACAATATGGGATTTGTTATTCTCAAACAAAAGGATGTGACACACATGTCCAACAAACAACACATATTCCTTTTAGGTGAAGGTGTGATCTAAGTAGCCCAATAGTAAAATAACAAAAATAAACCCTGAAGCAAGAAATCAAAAGTTTGATTATAATGTATTATCTTTTGGCTTCTTAGGTAATGAATATAACACAAATATCTATGCAAAACAAGATGACAATGCTACCCTTTTACTTTGTCTTATATAGATGATATTTTTATTTTTGAAACATCTTTAAAATTTATTAATGATATTAAAATTATTTATGATTTAAATTTGATATGAAAGATTTAGGAGTAGCTAACGTCATCTTAGGCATGAATATAATTAAAATTGATACAAGTGTATAATTATTTCTTTCTCACTCGATTGAGAAAATGTTGCATAAATTTAGCTTATATGATTTCACACTCGCATCTACCCCCTATGATGTTAATATAAAACTCTACACAAATATTGGTAAACCTATTGATCAATACATATATGCTTAAATGATAGAATCATTGTTTTATATTGTTAATCACACCAGACTTGACATTTCTTATATCGTAGGAAGATTAAGTAGATATACTAGCAATCTGAGTAGTGAACATTGAATAATACTCACAAGGATTTTTTTTTTAATATCTTTGAGGGACTATTGATTACGGCTTAGTATATACAGACATTCCCAGAGTACTAGAAGGATAATCAGATGACAATTGGGTAACTGATTCGTTAAATGTTAAGTCTACAATAGTATATGTATTACTTTTTAGGAAGAGTTGCCATTTCATGGATCTCTTCGAAACAAACTGTGATTTCTAGAAGCATCATACAATCCGAGCTTATAGCTTTGGACACTACATGTGTCGAAGCAGAATGACTTAAAATTTTACTTTATGAAATTCCTGTTTATTCAAAACTTACTCGTGTTATTTCATTACATTGTGATAAAACATCTGTGGTTAATTTAATTATTTCTAATATTACTAATTCTAAAATGAAAAAGTTCATAAGAATTATGTACAAATTAGTAAAGGAGAGAAGAAAAGAAGTTATATCACTCAACTATGTAACGTCAGAATTGAATCTGTCTGATAATCTTACCAAAGGATTGTCCTGAGGAGAGATATTATTATCATTGAAGGGAATGAGGCTTAAGCCTACATGATTTGTAACCAATGATGGATACCCAACTCATGTGATTGAAGATCCCATAAATTAGATTCAATGTGATAGAAACGATGTCGTTGATGTAACGTAATTGGCAGCACAAATTTTAAAAGGTTGAGAAAACATTCTCATTATTCCTATGATGTAGTGATTTACGTAACGTATAAGATGAACTCAAAGTTTTTAATGATTGTAAAAGACATCTTTCTTTGCGAGATATTAATTATGAAATATCTCTTGAGATGCCAATTATGTGAGGGTAGTCGTGAGGTTGCGACTTTGGGATCTGGCTTGCACCTTAATAACCTTCGTGATAATCAAATAGTGTGCATGTCCATTAAATCGCTCACCGTCATTACTCAATGAACAATATATCAGTCAAAAGATTATAATTCAAAACATCTAGGACATTATATTCTTCGGTATAGGAAATAATTATTAAGTGTAAGTTTAAGGTAATCATTCCACCAACACTCATTGCATAAGATCCAACTTGATGAAAAAATATTTATTTGATTTTATTTTTATTAATATTAACCTTATTCATTATGAAGTTTTTTTTTTTCATTTTTTGTGGAGATTGGTAAAAATTTATCAATAAAATAATTATTTCAATAATATTTAATAGAGTTTGCATGGTTTTTGGTGTTTGTGATTCATATCAATTGAAGTGAAAAGCTCAAAATAAAAATAGAGGGAACTCGAATTCTTGGAGGGAAACCCTTTCATGCATGGGAAAAGAAATAATTTTTTTAGTCTCACCTTGCAGTCAAACTCCATCACTTTAAGTGGGTATATAAACTAATTCACTCATAATTATTATGTTGAAAGAAACATTTATAAGGAGAATACATGAATCACACACGCGTGCATACTCGCTAGCACACACCATGCCGGTTTCAGACTTGGGATTTGGGGATGAATTGAATTGTATTTTTTGTACAAAATAGATTCACCATTTTGAAGAACCTAAAATAATTTTATCGTTATTACAATAAGTTGTATGTCAAATACATTTAGACATACGTCGATTACTTCCTCCAGCGTGCGTCGATTTCCATATTTCCATGTCACTCAGCCTACAAATTGACGTACTTCGAGTTCTGCTGCTCTCGCCGTGTGGTGATTCTTCGCTCCAGTACGTCGATATGAAATCAACGAAAGTCGATTTTTCCTGACCGCGCGAAATGTGTGCGTGATTTCTGTACGTGGTATTTCATATGTGATTTTACATCATTAAATTTTACGTTAGAAATATATGTCTACTACATATGATAAAATTTACTTAATATAATTGTTGCAAATTAATTACGTGGTTGATTTCTTGCGGTTTTACGAGACTCTTATATAGGAGGTCTTCCTAAAATAAAAGACAGGTTCTCAGAATCTCATACGCTCATTCTCTCTCAAATTTTTTTGTATTCTGCTCTTGCGATTTTGTTCTCTCACATTTATGTTTGCTTCATCAAGTGAATGCTCGAATGCTCTGTACTTCTTCGGTGTCCACGCACATAGGGTTTTTTTGGATCTAACCAGATGTTATATCATGGAGGAGTAAACATCGGTTGAAAGCCCTACTAGAGGATGATGCAACGTTTTTATGACAGTGTTACGCGTCTCACCCATACTCGATTTCTTAATTTATTTATTTAAAAGTTTCTTCATTTTACTGTTTTCAAAGTCATAATTTTCAAAACGGAAAAAACACATAGTAATTAGAGAATATATTATAAATATTCATACATGAATGCATGAATTACCAGAAGATCAGCAAATGATGTCTGTCCTGCAATTGATTTAGTATTAGTCTCAAGTAAATACTTCTCTCGCCTTCATTTGATGAGGAATATCATTTTTGCTCGCCCGTAATATCATTTTTGCTCGCCCGTAATATCATTTTTGCTCGCTCAGGAGATATTTTTATTTCTGGTCTTCCGGGAGATCATTTTATCATTTCTGCTCGCTCGACGAGTAAAAATGATATCTTGGGCGAGCAAAAATGATATTTAGGGGTAGCAGAAATAATCTTCCTGCAAGCAACAATGATACCCGAGGCGAGCAGACATGCTCTCTCAGAAATATTATCATGGATGAACAAAAATGACATCTCAGCCGAGCAAAAATAGTCTTCCTGGGAGCAGAAATGATTTTCCAAAGAGTAGAAATGATATCCCGCATATTATCTCCGTGGAAAGTCGGTCATATTCTGTTTTTATTGTTATCCGCACTACAGTTTTGGATATTCGCACTTTTTTTGTATGAGTTATTACGCGCCTTTTGGAAATACGTCTTGTACATGCATTTTTAGGAAAAGTGATCAACACAAAAGTGATCAACACTTTTCCTAAAAATGCACGCACAAGACGTATTGCCGCCCTGATTGAAATATGTGTAACTATAACAAATTTTTGGAAATACGCCTTGTACATGCATTTTTAGGAAAAATGTTCAACACAAAAGTTGTAGATCTCGTCGAGATCTACAATTTTTGTGTTGAACATTTTTCCTAAAAATATTTGTACAAGGCATATTTTCAAAAGGCGCGTATTAACTCATACAAAAAAAGTGCGGATATCCAAAACTGTAGTGCGGATAACAATCACCTTTAAAAACGCCTTTACAGACGGTGAGATCAGTGCAGCTCCCATTCTTGATAAATTACCCCCTATTCCATGTGTCCTTGCTAATAAAAAAAATAAACCCATTATGCAAAAAATAATCACACAAGTAGCTGTGAACGATAGCTAATTTATAAGAATGTCGAGGAGCATAAGAGGAAGCCCGCTTCATTCAGCCCTGTCTAAAATTTGTGGGGGCCCACGGCCGCCCAAAAGATCTTATGCCATCTATAAATACGAGAATCAGATTTGGTAGCACTTACAGACTTGGCTTGAAACCCTTTGTGAACCGCCGTCCACAGTTTTTTCAGCTAGGGTTAGGGTTTTCCCATCCTCATCGTCGAGGGCCATGGATTCTTCATCGAAGAAGCGCAAGGCCGAGGAGAATGGTGTCGCCACCCTAACTCCTTCTGATAATTTGACCCCTGACGATGCCCGAAAGATTATTGGGTCCTTCAGCCAGGATCAACTCGTGGACATCGTCGCCGAGGCTATGTGCCGAGACGCCGGCGTTCTCGATGCTGTACGAGTCATCGCCGGCCGCGACCCCGTCCAACGCAAACTCTTCATCCGCGGACTAGGATGGGAGACCACCACAGAGAAGCTCCGGACATTGTTTTCCAAGTACGGAGAACTTGAGGAGGCCGTGGTAATTGTCGACAAAGCCACAGGTAAAAGCAAGGGTTACGGGTTCGTCACCTTCCGCCACATAGACGGCGCCCTTCTCTCCTTAAAGGATCCCAGCAAGAAGATTGATGGCCGCATGACAGTAACCCAGCTTGCCGCTGCTGGAGCCTCCGGCCCCACAGCCCTTGTTCCCCCCGCTGCTGACGTTTCCCAGAGGAAGATCTATGTTGGTAATGTTCCTCCTGATATGTCTTCTGATCGCCTCCTTGCACTGTTCAGCTCCTATGGAGAGATAGAGGAGGGGCCACTTGGTCTTGATAAACTAACTGGCAAGTTCAGGGGTTATTCCTTGTTTGTCTTTAAGACCGTGGAGGCTGCTCAAGCAGCTCTTGTTGAACCGGTGAAGACTATTGATGGAAGCATCCTACAGTGTAAACTGGCCATGGATGGAAAGAAGGGGAGACCCGGGGCTGCTGTCCCAGTTGCTGCATCACAGGCCCAACTGGTAGCAGGCACCGGAGGTGATGGCTATGGTGATGGGCTGGCATTGGGCTCTCATTCATCATTGCCTGGATCCCTTTCAAGCCAGTTTGGTGCCCCTGTCGGTGGGTTCTCATCATATGGTGGTTTCTCTGGAAGTGCTGGGCTGCCTGGGGTTTCTTCAGGTTTTGGCCAGCTTCACCATCTGAACTCATCTCTGCAACCATCAATCGGCTTAGGAAATACTGGTTTGTCATCTCTGGGTAGTCAGGCCCCTTCTTCACTGGGTAGTTCAGGAGCTGGGGGATATGGAGTAGGCAGTCTGAGTGGCGGGCATTATAGTTCCTCAGGACAGTACTCAGGCTCTGGTGGCTATGGAGGTTTTGGGATTGGCTCTTCTTTGTACCGAATGCCAACAGGCTCATCTGGAATGCCTTCTAGTGTTTATCCTGAGACTGGACAGTACTCTACTACTTCTTCCATGTACCAAGGTCAACACCTCCAGCCCACGGGGTCATCTCCTGGACCTCGGATTCCACCTGGCAGTGGAATGTATCAGAGCATTCCTCATTATTTCTAAGGTAATTATTGGTTTCTTGCCATTTTTTATAATTTATCTTGACTATGCATGAGAAATGATTTGTGCTGCTTGTTTAGTTGATTTTGGGATATCTAATAGATGTCTGAAAAATTCATATTTTTAATTGATTGTTAGGTTTAGTCCAGGTGATGAATAGCTAGTTGTAAATGCATAGATTTTTTTGAGTATATATCTTCAGTATTTTTGGGTATGCATTGCGTGATTCTGAATTTTGATCGTGTTTATTGTGGTGGTGGTTGATGCACATCTCTCTCTCTCTCTCCATCATTGCCTCAGTCTATCTATTTAAATGTCATAAGTTATGTTGTCAATAGCATTATTTGCATGCTATTTCTTGTTATAATAGACCAACAGACTACTAGTTTGATGAAATTCTGAAACATTGTTGTTAAATTGAGTTCATGCCAAAGCTTTCTTCATGAATGTATCATGTCATAAACTGTCGTGACTTGGTATTGAGAAACATAAAAGCCACTTTAGGTTTTATCTAAAATAAATTTTCTTGATGAAACTTGTAAACATTAATGTTGAACTGATTTCATGCAACAGCTTTCTTTATGAATGTTAAACCGGCTTTATGAAATTACAGCCTCCTTGGGTTTTATGTAAAATAAATTTTCTGAAGTTGTGTACTATTTTCAAGTGGTCTGACCGTTTGATGCATGTCATACTTTTTCAGAGATTGCATCTTTTTGTTGTGCCCTCAACTTATGCATGTATGTTTGGTCTTAGGAAGATGATTCATTTGCTAGCCGTCTTTCTTTTGGTTCAGTTTTTATTTTTTATCTTTTCATTTTCCTTTGTAGGTAGCTAGTGGTTTTAGCTAAATACTTAAAGTAACATGTCATCTTGTTTACCAAAATTTATTCTCTCATTGGTTACAGCATGTTTTGTATACTTGTTGTATTGGATTATTTGAACTATATGCTTGAACTGTCATGGGTCTTAAAACATGTTTCATTAATACAATTTTACTACACTGACTTTTTGACTAGTTTGTGATATAATTCTTATCCTTATCACTATTTTTTGTTGTTGTCAGTAAATATGCACTTGCTTGCTTTTGTCTTTTTATCTTAGATTTGTAGGGCATTTTTGATTAGTAAGTAATAACATGCATTAAGGTGCATGTAATCAATCACTTAGATGTTAAAGAATTGTAGCTAGACGCTATTGTAGGTTTGGAAAAAAACTTGATGTATGCTGCTGCTTTGGTTGTAGGTTAGGAAAAGAAACTTGATGTATGATATTGCTTTGGTTTGCTCATATCATAAATTGTACTTTTTTTAATTACCTGTGTTGTGCAGTTCACCATGATTAAGTACTATTTGATAATAGTTGAAAATTTTGTTTTTGCGATACAATATTATATTTGGAATGTTCTTGAGTCCTCATAGTAATTGTGTATGTGGAACAATTGAATTGATTGGTACGTACAATTGGATGTGTGTGGATCGACATAGATGTATTTTTGGTGGAACAATTGAATTGATTGATACATACAATTGGATGTGTGTGGATCGACAAAGATGTATTTCTGGATTGAGAATTTCCTTTTTATGCTTTTACATGTTAATGATGTCTCTTTCTTCCCACCCGAAAATTAAAAAATGGAGAAGGATAAAGTGTCTTGGCTCTCAAGGATGCATTTGGAGATCTTTTTCAAATGGAGCTTTGATATGCTGAACATGTAGTATGAGATGTGCATTCATCTGTGATGCAATGCTTTTATCTGAGACTAAAAGAAATTGGATTGATTATTCTTGCTACAAATAGAATGGAAAGGATTTATGTCCCTGCATATTAAGATGTCCCTTTTATTGAATACATTTTTTTGTAGATAAGGCTTTGTTTTAGAAACTAAGAAGGATAATATACATGATGCTAAGATTTATAGTATACATTCACTATGATTCCTTGTGTGGTACTATGTCCAGTGGTACTATACGGTGTTGCTCTAGTGATAGGATGATTAGAGTCCGTCAACGTGATCATGTTATTTTTTTTATATTTTGGTTTTTTCAAATTTATATCTTGAGAGTATTGGTACATGATCAGATCACCCGATCTGAGCCATTAAATTTGTTTGCCTTAAGTCACCTGTTACGGCCCAGCAGGAACCCCCAGGCGCGAAGCCCGCCAGGGCCCATTTACTGGCCGTAAGCAGGAACCCCCTCTATTATCCTGGCATGGAGACCAGCGAGGGGCCCACCGACTTAACAGGGCCGCGGCCCAGTGCAACCCCAACCCTTCCCCGCCACTGTTCTTATGGCGTTAGGTTGTTGGGGCGGGGATTCGATACCCCGCCCCCTTGATAAGAAGCGCTTAACGCTCGCCCTCATGACCAACTGAGCCGCGCGTTAAGCGCTTCTTATCAAGGGGGCGGGGGATCGAATCCCCGCCCCAACAACCTAACGCCATAAGAACAGTGGCGGGGAAGGGTTGGGGTTGCACTGGGCCGCGGCCCTGTTAAGTCGGTGGGCCCCTCGCTGGTCTCCATGCCAGGATAATAGAGGGGGTTCCTGCTTACGGCCAGTAAATGGGCCCTGGCGGGCTTCACGCCTGGGGGTTCCTGCTGGGCCGTAACATAAAAGTGCAGCAGGAACCCCCAGGCGCGAAGCCCGCCAGGGCCCATTTACTGGCCGTAAGCAGGAACCCCCTCTATTATCCTGGCATGGAGACCAGCGAGGGGCCCACCGACTTAACAGGGCCGCGGCCCAGTGCAACCCCAACCCTTCCCCGCCACTGTTCTTATGGCGTTAGGTTGTTGGGGCGGGGATTCGATCCCCCGCCCCTTGATAAGAAGCGCTTAACGCTCGCCCTCATCACCAACTGAGTTGCACTTTTATGATACGACCAACCCCAACTAGGTCAGCCCAGTGGATCACACCGGGGCCCAGGGGGGCCGTACCAGGGCCGCGGTCCATACACCCCAACGCATCTCCCCTTCAGCTTCTACAGGGCGCGCTGTTGGAGGGGCCCCACGCTTATGGGTGAGGCCGCTGGGTTTTGAACACCCGACCTCCCTTGATAAGAAGGTCTTAACACACCTCTTCATCACCAACTACAACTGAGCCGCGGCTCAGTTGGTGATGAGGGCGAGCGTTAAGCGCTTCTTATCAAGGGGGCGGGGGATCGAATCCCCGCCCCAACAACCTAACGCCATAAGAACAGTGGCGGGGAAGGGTTGGGGTTGCACTGGGCCGCGGCCCTGTTAAGTCGGTGGGCCCCTCGTTGGTCTCCATGCCAGGATAATAGAGGGGGTTCCTGCTTACGGCCAGTAAATGGGCCCTGGCGGGCTTCGCGCCTGGGGGTTCCTGCTGGGCCGTAACATAAAAGTGCACTTTTACTGGTCGTAAGCAGGAACCCCCAGGCGCGAAGCCCGCCAGGGCCCATTTACTGGCCGTAAGCAGGAACCCCCTCTATTATCCTGGCATGGAGATCAGCGAGGGGCCCACCGACTTAACAGGGCCGCGGCCCAGTGCAACCCCAACCCTTCCCCGCCACTGTTCTTATGGCGTTAGGTTGTTGGGGCGGGGATTCGATCCCCCGCCCCCTTGATAAGAAGCGCTTAACGCTCGCCCTCATCACCAACTGAGCGGCCCCACCGACTTAACAGGGCCGCGGCCCAGTGCAACCCCAACCCTTCCCCGCCACTGTTCTTATGGCGTTAGGTTGTTGGGGCGGGGATTCGATCCCCCGCCCCCTTGATAAGAAGCGCTTAACGCTCGCCCTCATCACCAACTGAGCCGCTCAGTTGGTGATGAGGGCGAGCGTTAAGCGCTTCTTATCAAGGGGGCGGGGGATCGAATCCCCGCCCCAACAACCTAACGCCATAAGAACAGTGGCGGGGAAGGGTTGGGGTTGCACTGGGCCGCGGCCCTGTTAAGTCGGTGGGCCCCTCGCTGATCTCCATGCCAGGATAATAGAGGGGGTTCCTGCTTACGGCCAGTAAATGGGCCCTGGCGGGCTTCGCGCCTGGGGGTTCCTGCTGGGCCATAACATCACCCCATTTATATATCTCTGTCAGATTTTAGGATTAGATCATTAGGAGATTAGGGCTTCCTACAATAGCCGCACAGTCTTCGTGAGTGTTGATGCCCCCACTCTTTGATGGAGGCTAAAGGGATACCTCTCTCTGCCGTTGCTGGTGCAGACTCCAGCCTTCGCCTCCTACTCTCGACCTCCTACCCCCAACAAGCCCCCACCACATCTTCTAGAAAATCCCTCCTGGACCTTAGCTTAGGTTTGTCCTGTTACAGCCGCCCCTTGCAGTCGACTGCCTCTTCTTACGCCATTGGAGCTTCTATCTCTGCTCACCTCAGCGTCTACCCACGCCCTCCTTCAGTGACCTCACCGGAGCCCGTAGCTTCGATCTACCGCCGGCGAAAGTCCCTCAGTTGCCCCTTTTGTCTTTCCCAGCAGTTTCTTCAACCTCCGATGAACCTCCATAGCCTAGGGAAGCCACCACCTGAGTCTCCCTTTCCTGCTTCTCATCCCTTTCCCAATCTCCACAACATTCCCGAAGTCTCCAAAAAATCCCTAAATCCTTTAAATACGCTAGAAATTCCCACAAACCCCAGAAATCAATCAAATTCTCCCACAAAACCGTGCACCTGATTTATTGCCCACTCCCACTCCTACCCAAATCTACCCTTGTTTTAGTTCCACTTCGGATTTGATTATGCAGTGAGTTCTTGCATTTATTTCATGCCATTTTCACTGCATGGATGCAACCCTTAATTCTTGTGAATTTTTGCTTGGATTATTTGTTGATTTCCTTTTAATAAACGTATATTTTTTCATCTGATAGTTATTATTATAGCTCTTTCAGTTGCATGTGATTATTATCTGCTAGCCTCATTTGGGTCATTTGTAATCATATTTGAATGCTTGCACGAATATTAAATTTTCTATCTAATTAATCGCGTGGGAACAATTGCCCGTGGAATTATTTGCATAATTGAATCATACTAGGTTCATTGCATTCTGGTTTAGGTAGCGATTGCATTGTTCATTGGCTTGCATGCATGCATTCTCGTACCCATTAGAAAAGCCTATATATTTTTCCTACATCAGATCTCAATTGGTATAGAAAATCTGGTTTGGTGAAGGCCATCAAATTATAAGCATGATTGAGATTTTGAATTTGTAATGATGTTTCGGTAAAAAATAGTTTCATAATCTTGATGCAACACGCCCCCTTAATTTGTCTTCAGTTTGGTCTTTGTAGCAATATTTGTTTAGTATTATAATTCTTAAGGTTACTCTTTCATAAGTATTTAAGCTGTCCACATTTGGTTTTGTACTTTAATGGTTCGTTGTGACATGCACTTAAAAGTTTTGAGGTATTTAATTGAATTTTTGAACATAACTATTAATTTATACATTTAGGTTATGTTTAGGACTACTGTGGTGCTTGGAAAATTTCTACCCATCGCGACCGTTGTTTTAAATTGTTTGGTTGCCCAATGATGGGAAAATTGCTTTGATGAAAACGGTGTTTTAGGTCTTTTTGGATAGTTGATGTTCCTCACTTTGTTATAGGTCTTTTTGGATAGTTGATGTGTCTCACTTTACAAAAACAGCTTTGAGTAAAAATTACATGTCCCGTTGTTTTATCCCCCTGACGCCCTTCTTTGTTCATGCCTCTCGATACCTTTTTTTCATTCCCGCCTCTCCCAAATCCCTCTCCGATCTACCTAGATTGTCTTCTTGTATGCATCACGGGTCTCGCCGCTTAGTCGACCTTGTAGGCGGATCTTGCACCTCCTGAACCCCTGTCTTCTAGCACGCGGGCTTGCCTCACAATTCTCTCGCCGCCCCCAACCAGAGAAGAACACATGTGAACTCCATTACTGATTCTAGTATTCACCGTCAATCTAGTCAATCACGCCCACAACTTGTATACCTCTTGTTGATCACACTCATAGCCCTCTTGTGATTTCATTTACTTTCCTCTTGGCAATTTTATGTTTGTTAGCTAACTAATAATGAAAATTAATCGTTTGATTTTAAAATTTTCTTTACTTTGGTTGATGATTCTGTCTGATTATTAAAATTTTCTAATACAAGTGAACATATATCCAAATTTTTTTGGGATATAACAAAAATTCTCTTGATTTCTTTGCTGATTTGTATTGTTCAGCTCTCCCGTATTTAGCTCAATTCTCTATTTTAAACTAACAGTTTTCCCAGGACAATTCATGTGTACAATTTGCTTAAATGTCTTATAACCATTTTCCTCATTTCAGCATTATATGATGGACATTTTTGTCATTTAAAGGTAAATAACTATCAAAAGCTGCTTTGCCAAGCAGATAAACCTACAAGTCCATTTCATTCTGAACAACACTAAAATGAAGATTCTCCAAATAATTTGCAGCTTTTCTATCTGTGGTTTCCTGGCAGCAGTGACACTAAAGTGAACATACATTCCCTACAGCCGCAGCCATCCCAAACAGAACCTAAAATAACTATTAATTTCTTTATAAAACTGTTAATTTATACATGCAAATTTTCTAACATTTGTTTTCCTATTTTGGGGATTTCCATTTGATATCTTAGTTTTAGCTACTTTAATTTGATTGCTTGAATTTCAATTGATAGTTGGCATGTTGTCAACAAGCTCTTTGCAGTTTTTGTCATAAAAATAGTTCTCTGTTAGGGATATTTAGTTGCAGGGTTTGCTTACCTTGTTTTTTTCCTCTGAATTAATTGTTTGGCATCTCATAGCATAGTGGTGAAACGGTGATGTTATAATAATGCTGATTGGCCTTTTAATTATAGACCATAGATGAATATTTTACACTTTCTATCTTATGTTGTATTATTATTTGCATGTGTGATAGATTCTAGTTTTATAGGCTTTCCTGATTCTTTGACAATTTTCTTTCTGTAGATTCCTGTTTCTTTATTCTCAATTATTCTTTGTACTTGTTGTTTGATTTTATCCCTTCTTTTATTCCTTGTCCAAACATTTTTTTTAATATGCATTGTTTTATCATTATTTGTAGCACATGAATTGATGAATTTAGTTGTGATGGGTGTGCTATTCAGGTTTCTGAGAACTCTTGGGAGCAAATGCTTTAAATGGTTGTGCTGCTTTGATGATGTTTGCAAAACTTTTGTGGATGCTTCTACTTCTCCGGTCTGCACTGCTGTTCACTCTGGTTGTTTTTTAGAGTCATTAGAAATAGCATAGTATATTGAGAGCCATTGAACGTTATTGTGGAAATTGTACCCATTTGAGGAGGACTGTCGGCTCTAGATATTTAACTAGGTTAATTTTCTGTGCTTCCAAGTTATTTTGTTGTATGTCTGGTTACTGTGTTTGATATTTTCTCCCTTGAGAAGCTTGATTTATCCTTGTTTGGTTGTTTGTTTTTTATGTTTCTTGCTTTATATATTTGAAATGAAAAACGTATTAATTTCATAGCAGTCTGTACTATTTATTGTTGTGTGTTTAAGAAGCAGGGGTGTTAAACATGGATTGTGATATACAGTATAACTAGTGCTCTGCACGGGGTGACCTTGTGCGTAATATGTGAATGTGACAGTGCCCGGCCATTAAATGACAGAGTACTATTGCCGCTAAGTATCTATTTACAACATATAGATTTTTTATTTTATGCTATCCCTAAAATTAATGGGTTCCTTTTGATCAGGTATATTAAAATTGAATGGCTTAGATTCATTTGATGGTCATATTACATGATCAGGACCATCTAAAGTTTTTCTTGTAAACATAGTATAGATAGGAAGTATGATAACACCAACGATCATGGATGAAGACAGATCTAGCACATGTGAAGCTGTACTGATAAAGATGATGGCGATGATTGTGGTTATCATTATTGTGCTCCTTATCTGAGGTTTTGGCTTTGGAAATTCTCATCATTGATTCTTTAAAGGTGTTTATCCTATTAAATCTTCATTTTCTTACTGATTATTATTTAAGTGTCATATTTTCTTTTTCTACATCTTAGAATGAGTGATTAAGCGTCTATTTGCTTGAGTAATTGCATTGCCTACACAGAAATGTTGCAAAATAAATGTAATTAATTTATCTGTATTTATGCTGCACGAAATCTGTGAATGAAAGGATAGGCCCGTCTTGTTTTAGATGATTTCATTCTTCTTCTTGCCTTTGCTCTTGCATGCTGTTAACCTGTTGTTCCTCCGGCTATATTTGAACTGTAAGAATTAAAAATGAAGAAATTGCAAAACAAAATGCTTTCACTTGTTTAGTTTAGGAGGAATTGGACAAATGTGATTTCTCCTTCTTATTCCATTTATGAAAATTCTTTTTCCTCTTTGTTTGGGACTGAGAAAATAGTAATCAATAAATTTTGTTCACCTTTTCCTGTAGGATTCAACAGAAAATTTTCAAAGTAGAAGAATTAATTTGCTCATATTACCTAAGTAAATTTAATTATTTATTAATTGCATGAATATGAACTTTGTGGAATAATCCAAATCAAACGTATTATGCTTCTCTGACTCTCTCCATTGACATTACGGTTGTATGTATGTCTGTGCATTTGTAGTATATTCATGGAACATCATATCTTTATCCATCTCTTCTTTGCCATTAAGATCCAGTGTTGTTTCTTTGTGCTATTGTGATTGGTATGTGGATGTATCTCTCCTTGGTCACTAAGATTCATTGTTTCTGTGCGCGATTGTGGTTGGTTTGTGGAAAGTGCGGAGCTTTTTAGTTTATCGTTTTCATATTACTGCTGCATTCAGGTCTGTGTTTGTTTTGCTGTAAGCATTGCATGTGTTTTATATGTCATCGGCATATGTTCGGGACCTGTTATTATTATTTACTATCCACATTTGGGATTCGATTGCTTTTACTTCATTTTGGGATAAAGAAAATTTCATTTTGTTTTGTAGCCTGTCTTAATCTGTGTTACAGTGCATACTTGATGTGAAATGAATTCACCGTGTCAGGGATCATAGTTCATGGGCAGGGTGACTTATCCTAGCCCGTTCGGGTTTACACTTGTAGGAGGATGAGTTAGGATCATCATATGGCCGATCAGAGTCCGTATTCGCGTTCAAAGCGTCGACATGACAATTTCTATGTATTTTTCATATGTTTTTGCACATTATTTACACAACTTGTGTATTTCGTACCGGCCAATCATAGCCTTCCATTACTTTCTGTAGCCTATATATAGGATTTGGAGTTCATTTTCAGATTTTTACAGAATTTTGAGAGAAGTTTTAAATCTCTCTATAGTGCTGAATCCATGGAATCTAGCCCCGCTCCTTCGTCTCCCCTCTCCCAGCTGCCTTAATCCAGCCCTCATGGGACCGGCCAGCCACCAACCCATCTCCCCTCATCATCCATGCAAATAACTATCTATAACCGCAGTAACTACCTTGATAAACCACCAAAACCATCTTCAAATGCCGTAACTGTCCACTAATTTGACGATTTCCGGTTGTTTCCTTGTGAAACCGGACCCTAGTGGACTCCGACAGCCCTCCCTAGCCTAGACGACTTCACTCCCATGGGCTTTTTCCTTTTCATTCCTCCTTGTCGGACAGCAAATTTCAGTAGTTATCTCTGCCGCCAGCCTTCCCAGGGTGTTCCAGCCTCTGTCCACGGCCCTGACTGCGCTGATCGGCGCCCCAATCTCTGCCCCAGCCCAGGAAAGCCCTTCGCCTACAAAATTCCAGCTTGACTACCAGCCACTTTCCAGCCCCTCCAGTGGCTGTCCCAGGCGGACTGCACCTTCTGGCCGGCCATTCCACTGCAATCCAGCCCTCCAGGCTTACATTCAGTGATCTGTCTTGTTGTTTCCCCAACTGGCTGTTTTCCACAGCATTCCAAAACCTCCGGGAATCAAAAGTGGTTCAGATATTCAGGACTCCGGAACATAACCACCTCAAAATTGCTGTCCAAGACTGAAACTGCAGCAAATTCCCAATTCTTGGTCTCAATTGCTTTTGTAAATTCTAATTCGAAGTTATTATTGTTCTTTGTTGATCATTTGAGTGAAAATACATATTATTTGGGATCTTAATTTGTATTAGTTTGTCTAATTATTGTCCTATTTTAAAGGCACAGTTACTAAGCATTTCGCCTAAGCACTCATTGTTTTAATTCAACTAACACTTGTGTGCTTATCTAATCCGATGCTTTCAATTGTGAATGCTTGTAATTCTCTTTATTAATTTCAGCATTCATTGTTATTTTATTTGTCGGACAGTTGCATGTGCATTGCATCACTTTAGGATCCTCACTCATTACCACACTCGCATCCAAACATTAAAGTCTCATTAGATCATAATCATCTCACTACCTTCACCTTATCCTCTGTTACTTTGAATGCTATATCTCCGCAAACCTGCTGCTTACCTCTTATTTTAAACAGTAAATGCACCAAAAGAAAAGTTAATGAGTGCGGACTGAAATGTGTTAAGAATAATATGACTTGAAGAATTAAAGATTTGTGTTCTCTTATGATGGTGTTTTAAGTAAAAGAGCAAACTAAATTTAGAAGGCAATATTTTTGCAAGCTACAGTTAGATTATACACTGTATTATGGTATGCATATTGGTTGTTACACTTACCCCTTGCACATGATCTAGGACTAAATTCTATTCTTGTTAAAGTTAAGTTTACTAGATCTAATATTTAGAGTTTTTCCATATGAAATTTGAAAACTTTGGGTGAAATACAAGCGAATTTGTTGTAGATATACAGTTGAATGATAATATTGATGAGCTGACTAGGGTAAGTGATAGCATTACATCTATGAAGATAATTGTTGTTTGATGATATTTTAAATGTATTTAGTGTTCGTAGTCCTTGAGTTGTACTTAGTGATAGTTTAAATAATTAGTTTTGCTTGAGATGTACAAATAAATCATATTCTTGAGAAAAAATATTTATAGTTAAATGGACATTTAGGTTCTAGTAAGATGAACTACGAGAGTAATCATGGTGGGTTTGAGATTGGAGATAAACAGTAATGTGAGAGGTTATATTTGATTTTATTGTACCTTAGTAACATATATTTCAAGAAACAAGTACACATAATTACTTACAAATGTGGATTTGTTGAATAGTGACTTTTTTAACTTTTGAAAAAAATTGTTTTTGTTAAGATTGAAAGGTTATTTGAGGATAGTTTGACCAAAAACCATATAATAATAATTATTGGTTTGTCTTGTTAGTTTAAATTAAAAACAAAGTATAACTTAATAATGTGTTGGATTTCAAAATGCATAAAATTATTGGTCTTTCAAGATATGTTGAAAGTAAAAACAAAGTTGAAACTTTTTTCATTGAGCCAAGTTGCTTGATAAGATGGCTAATTCCACCAAAAAGAACAACAAAAAGGTTTTATGGGAGTTCAAAAATATAGATCATATGTTGATATAATGAGGCATGGCAGTGGAATGAGAATTGAGAAGGTTTAACCATTAACGAAATGCTTTTGCAATAATTTGTGAAGAACAGTGTTCAAAATAATATGTTATATTGTATATTGATAAAAAAGGTGCCAACTTCAAAAGAAGAAAGTCGTGGATTTAAATGGGATACCTGTTAAGATACGGAAAGATATGAGACAATGTTGTGTTTGGTTAACAAATAATATTAATGGTATTTGAAAATTTGAGGATTTCAGATTATTGCAGAAGTTGATTATCAATATTTAAGAACAAAGACAACATTGGAGATTGCACTAGTTTTATAGGAATCAAATTCATGATAATCATGCTACAAAGCATGATTATGGAACATCTTACACTAGTTTTGGTTAATTCATGATAATCTTGTGAGTAATGGAACATCTTACACTAGTTTTGGTTAATTTGATTTCCTGGCATAAAGATTTGCAATGGAAGTGAAGAGAAGAGAAATATATAATGTAGATAAATGGTCTTCATGTCACTTTTTATTGATCTTGAGATGACATTTGATAGAGTAACTTTATAATTGATTTGGTTTGCATTTAGGAGAAAATGAATCAAAGTTAACGTTGATGTTAATCATGTTATTAAAAATAAGAATGACAAACCATTAACTAGTGTTAAAAGTTTCCATTGATTGATGTATTGTTTCCAATCACATTAGGATTACATCGATGTTCAACCCCATTGTTTTAGAGATGCTTCCCATTGATCTTGAACTACAGGTTTCCTAGTTTATGGTTTCTAGCAGATAACATAAATTTGTGAGATAATTGATATAGCATAAGAGGAAAGTTAGAATAATGCAAAAAACATTTACAAGTCGAAGAGTTTTGAATTTGTAGAACAAAGACCATATGTATGTTATACACTGGTAGTTTGCAATGTTAACATTATCGTTGCTATTGTTAGAATATGTAGTAATAAATTTATCTCGAATCGCTGTTATACAAAATATTATGAATACTGATGATAATGTAACCCTTAAATTTGAAGGGGAGCCTTGGCGCACAGGTTGTGGTGTTCCCGTGTGACCTTTAGGTCACGGGTTTGAGTCCTAGAAGCAGCCTCTTGCAAAAATGCAGGGTAAGGTTTGCCTACATTTCACCCTTGTGGTGGGACCCTTCCCCGGACCCTCCATGCGTTGGGATGCTTTGTGCACCTGGCTGCCCTTTTTATGTAACCCATAAATTTAAGGTGGCATTATTATGCCTCAAGGATATCACGACTTACATGGTAAATTATTTAAATTGCAAGCTTGCTAACAACGTTCCAGGGTCATTAGTGTTGGGCACTAAAATAAGCATTTTGATAGGCACTGAGCATGATGTAAATGAGAAGTTGGATGGATGTTGCAGAACTATGAAAGAGAAATTAATGATTGATTATATATATGAATGATTAGATGACTTTTATTAAAGATAAGTCGGAGGATTATGTCAGTTTCAATGTTTTCATCAGAGAATGGATCAAATGGAAATCAAACATAAAATATAGCTGATTATAAGATTCAGTAGTGATACTGGTTATTATTGTTCATCATTGGATTTCTAAATAGCCCTGTGATTGTAAAAGATGAAAGATCCAAATAAATTCTGCTTCCTACTTTTGCTGGATTTTCCCAAACTTACGTTTGTCAATTATCACCCATTAAACAAGAACAGGAACAGGATGAAGATATTTATCATTGCCTTAAATACGTGGAATACAAACCCACCACACACGCACAAAGAAATGAGTGAGAATAAATGAAACTTGTAGATGAACAGTCATTATTTCAGTAGATGAAAGGATTTGTACAGTGAATATGAAGAGACAATAGGGCTAGCTTCATCCTTTAGTAATAAATCATGAAGACAAAAGCCAATTGGTACAGTTTTGTTCTGTTATCGCCTGATGTTTGTGCACTATGGATGCTATGAATATTTTCTCTCTGATCGATATCATAAGATAAACTGCTGCTATGACATTATTAATTTCGTGATATTTGCCATTTTAGTTGTTTGTCACAGATTATTGCCTACTTTGCCCTTGCTGAATTTGTTGGTTAAAATTGCTTAGGGTTTCTTATTTAGGATTGGAAGGTTTTGTAGTTAACTCTCAGCAATTATCGACCTCCAAAGTGTTACACCTCCAAATTTCATAAACCAAACAAACTATTCTCTCCAACGGTCTAGCGCTTAAAATTTCAAATTTTGTTTATTTGTTTGTTGAAGTTGGTTTTGGCTTCACCTTTCGTTGTGCGTGTAGATGCTTTTTATTTGCTTGCCCTTTGATGTGGGTACATATGTTTGTTTGCGTCACCTTTTGTAGTGTGTACAGTTTTTTGTATGTTTCAAAGTTATAAATTTATTAGCTTTACAAAATTGATGTTCACATGAGCAATTACAAATTTTCAAAGTTATAGCTTATTAGTTTTTTGATTGTATATAATAATAATAATAATAACAACAAATCAATGGGATTGAGATTGCGGAACATGCATATAGTGAGATATTTATATTGTTCAAGTTCTGAACCTGCTGGTGGCTTCATTATAACTGTTGTTGCTATCGATGGCTATCCCGTTAGTTCAATAAATTCTATACAATTGTGCAAAAAATATATATTACCAATATCAATTGCTGTTTTGTGCGATTTATTTGAAGTACAATTAATTTTGAGGATGCGATAGCATCAAATTTCCTGTATGCAATGATATCTTAGAATTTTTTTGATATGACTTGATGGTTATTGCACCATTTGCAGAATTTTAATAGTTGTAATGTGTATACACGAGGCTCACATGGATAGGTCCAAAAAGGTCTTGGAGGCAAACATAGGGTTACGACGGTTAGTATCCTTTAATATTGAGATTGCGTAATAAAAATATTTAATGTCAACTAACAGTATTAATTGTAGCTCTCAAGTTTTTTATTTTTTATTTTCTCTAGCTTGCGCATAACGGGACAAGTTCTCTTTTGGCTTGGGGTTGAAGACTCTCAGCAAATCAGTGGCGCTTGACAGGTTTTGCCATTTCTCTCAGTTTATAGGATTTGGGCTCTCTGGATCTTTAATATTTATTTTTATTATTTTCAGGTAGGTCTGCTGGCTTTTCGCTGGAGCTGTATTGAAGTATGTGGCATATATATGAAACGCTGTGAGCTTAGGTTTCGTTTGGCGCGGCTTATTTGCTCCGGTTAGTTTTGTCAAAAACGCCATTATCATAGAAGGTGTGTTTGGCAAGACAGGTTACGACCGCTATAAAGAAAATAAACTAGTTTTTAGCATAAAATGCATGAATTTTTAAAGATGAGGTCGGGTGTTCATGAATGACGGTTCATGACCACGGCGTTTACGACCGCCACCACTGCAAACGAAGCCTTAGTGGTTATGAACTGTCGTTCGTGAACGCCCGATCTCACCTATACTTCATCCACTTTTATGTTCAAAACTACTTTTCTTATCCTGCGGCAGTCATCATCGTGTCATGTCAAGTATACATTCTATTCTATAACGGTGGCATTTTTGTCCTAACTCACCGAAGCAAAAAAAAAAAAAAAACGGCGCCAAACAGAGCCTCAGTGGGCGGTGCTGAAAGCGTTAAAATGGCTTAAGCTTTCGTTTAGTTAATCAATCATTGAACTTTCATTTAGTTGAAATCATTCATTTAACTTCATAGTAGCACTCAAAATCAATCTACGGTGAGAGAGATTAAGGATTTATTTAAAAAAAAAAACACAATATAAGGATTTATTTTATATGATTTTGCCAATCCTAAGGTAAATTCCAGTGAGAAGGGTCCGCCCGCCTCTTGAAAATGAGTTGTTTTTTTAATTCGATGGTGCCGAATATGTTAATATTCAATAAATAAATTGAAAAGAAGACGACCACTAACCATTTATTATGGCCTGGCTTTTAGGCTTTAAAGCATCTTTGTCAGCTTGCTACATTTCTATTTTCAACTTATTCTCAACGCCACATGAGATGGTCGATGTATTATTGTGTGGGGGCACGCCGCACATGCGGGAAGAAGGCGAGCGATGCCCCCATCTGAATTTTTCTAGTATGGCCATGGGATACTTTAATTTAATATTATCAATTCTAATAAGACTGAATTTTTCTAGAGAGTGATGTTATAAGCGATTCTAATATGAATAATCCCAACCCAAAAAACCCTAAAATCTATTAATATAATTGCAGTCTTAATATGCCCCAAAAAAATCTAGATATAATTTCTAATATAACGAAAATTCAAGGCAGATGGCACGGGTTGTATTCTTGAAAAAAAAAAACTAATGAAGCAGTGATCAATAACAGGGATGGCCCTACTGGAACGTCCCCACCTGCCGTCGCGATGGATTGATTTCCATCATCGTTGAACATTTCCGCCCTGAATATTAATTTTAACACCCTTCAGAAATCATTTACATGCAGAGGACTAGATGTTCATGATCTGGTTCTGTTATCCACCCATTGACTTTTTCTGCAATTGCGTGTACAACTTCACTGGAAAACTTGACGAAGATCCTTCCCTCGACCGCCTCTACGCCGCCAATCTCAAGATGTACAAATGCAAAATCCTACGGATACAGCGATGGTGGAGATGGATCAAAGAATCTTCAAAACCTACAAGACAAAACGATTGAACAGCTTGTTTATGGTCTCCTTGAAGTTTTCTTCATTGAGTTTGGTCATTCCATGGAGAAGTTGGGGGAGGATTGAGATGAAGATTGGGGATGAAGGGGAGATCACACTGTATATTTTTGTATAGCTCGAATATTTTTTTGGACTATGAATAGTCATATTAGAACTGCTTATAACATCACTAAAAAATCTTTGGACTACGTAGAAAGAAGATTAAATAAATATTGTTTATTCAAAGTTTTTATTTTGAATAAAATGAATTAAATTATGTGAATATTTATGTATAATTTAATTTTAAATCTAATTTTTATTTATTAAGTAAAGATATTATATATATAAACTTAATCAATATAATTGTTTTTATTATACGTTCATGTTTTTATTATACGTTCATGTTTTTATTATACGTACATGCATATCTGTCTTAATAGCTTGCATGCTTGTAAAGTGGATGTTGTGTGAACAATTCCGCCCTCCGCGAAATGTGAAACGCCCGGTGATATGGGGCCTTAGAAGTAACGTCATACGATATGGGTCTTAGAGACTGGCTCTGCTCCATGGGTTAGGGTGATTTGAAAATCTATCTCACTTTATGGCGGCAGGCCAGATAGGTCTTCTGGGAATATATCTTGGTAATTATAAACAACGGGCACATGCTTGATCATTAACCTACCTTCTTCGACTTCTGATATAATGACAAGGTATAATATGCATCTCTGTCGTAATAACTTGCATGCTTGTAAAGTAGATATTGTGGGAACAATTCCGCCCTCTCCATGAAATTTGAAAGTGGATTTTCTTAGTTGTCCGAAAGCTATTTCCTTTTTAGCACAGTCGATTGTAGCTTGATGCTTTGTCAATCAATCCACCCCGAAAATGACGTCAAAGTTGTCGAGAGGAAAGATTAGCAGATCGGCTTCAAAGCTTCACTCTTCGATCCTTATGCTTCCATGTACGTATTCTCCTACTTCAACCTTCTCACTATTGGAGGTTTATGCACTCAGATTTTTCTAGCTTTTGTTTCTTTAACTCAAATTAATTAACTATTGCGTCTGATATAAATGAATGTGTCGCGCTAGAGTCCATTTATGTATTGTTAGACATATTCTCAAACAATATAGTACATGTGACGACATCTGATGAGTAGGATTTATGCGTATTTTAATTATAATAATTATGTTAAGTTTAATATAAAATTGTAAATATTATTTATCTTTTAGTTAAAAATCACTTCTTTTATAATTTCTGTTCTAAATATAGTTGTATTTTTGTTTTGCAGATCTTCTGGAGTTTTTGCTTAAAATTTGCATTACATGCCCAAGGTCACGCCCGTGACCAAGGGCGTGTAATCATAAGATCAATCCAGAGTTGTTGCCGTGCGTTTGAGCTAGTCCACAGCAAGTCACGCCCTCGGTCACGCCCGTGACCCAATGATCACGCCCGTGACCAAGGGCGTGTAAACATAGAATCTTGCCAGCAATGATGCCATCGAGACGAGGAGCTGCCGTCGAGAAGTTGACCCAAGTCACGCCCGTGACTTTCTCGCGTGATCTCTACTCCCGCCGCGCCGCAGTTAAGCCCACGCTGCACTCAAAGCAGCCACCCAGGTACACGCCCGTGACCCACATGTCAAGGGCGTGTAATGTCCGACTTTCTCCCGCCGTCACGCAAGCTCCTTGCCGTCGTCCCAGCCGATGCAGAACAGTGATTACACGCCCCAGAGTCACGCCAGTGACCACGGGCGTGTAATCTCAAAATTTCTCCTATAAATTCAGGAGCTCATTTCCAGCAAATCCTCCTCCTTCCCCCTGCCCATTTGGGCTGTATAGATTTTCTTGCTACCTGTCTAATCATCCCATAGATCCGGGATTGAGCAAGGGCCTGTTGTTGTGGCCTTCCATTTGCTTGGCCTTCATTCCCTTTTTTCATTGGGCAATTCGCCATGCGATGCCCATAATGTTGGCAAACTGCTCCATATTTTGTCGATCCAACATTGGCAAATACCAATTCTAGAATTTGTCGATAAACTCCTGCCAGAAGATATTTGCTGCTTTTTCTCCCATACAACTCAATGCGCTTGTTGTTGCGGGTCGCTTGGGTGCTCTTGGTAGACCGGTCGACTTGAACCGTCTTAGCTCTGAAGCGAACCAAGCTGGCTAACAGTCAATTTGAGATTCGTTGAGTACTCTAAGACTTTTTAACGTGGAAACCCCGAAAGGGTAAAAAATCACGCGGCCGGAGCTGTGTCGACCAAACTTCACTATCTTTTGAGGGGTTACAGTCAAGTATTTAGAATTCGAGCGCGACAGGCCCCCGCTCGTTACAATAATAGAGAGAGAGAGAGAGTTCCGAAGGTGACAGGCCACCTCTCGGAAAACTAAGTCTTTTTCCTTCTGAGAATGGTGGAGAACAAAAGTGAGAATGCTGAGTCGCCTCTCGGGAGAACAAAAGTGAGAATGCTGAGTCGCGTTTCGGGAGAAAGGAAATCTTCAAGTCCACGAAGGAGATCTTCAAGCGCCGAAGGAGAATTCCTAGGAAATCTTCAAAGGAGCTCTCCTGGGTCCAGAAGGCAAGGTCCTCCCAAATGAAGGTTCTGGGCTCCTTTTATAGCTTTTGCCGGGGGTAGCTCGATAATTTTATCATCGTAACCACCGTAACCACCTGACGGGCGAATCACACTGGACGATTTGGAGAACACGGATCACCATTTTTCGTAAATGACCGTCTCGCCCTTCGGGCAGTTCGGGCAGCTTTGTTGAAGGAGAAAAAGGCGAAAAGCGAGTCCTGTAATCTGAGAAATTAGAAAGACAAAAAGTGAGCGTGCCCGAAATGTGGAAGTGTTTTGAGCGCGCTCAGAAGCGTTCTGAACGCGCAACGAACACGGAAGTGTTCTGGGTGCGCTGCGAGCGCGGAGCGTTTCGAGCGAACGGTAGAATGAGGAGTCGCGCCCCCAAAGAGGATTTAGGCTCCGGTCGCATCCGACGAGGGGCGCGACTTCGGTCGAGCCCTCTACGAGCCCCCCTGCGAAGAAAAAAGAGGGGAGGGGGCTTGGCCGCACCCCATTGCGGAGAGGGGTGCGGCTTGGCCGCACACCAGGTGGGGTGCGGTTAGGTCGCACCCCATGTGGGGTGCGGTTAGGCCGCACCCGCGACGGGGGTGCTGCCTGCGCGTTACCATGCGCCCTACCGCGTGGTAGCGTCGCACGGTAGTACTACCGCGCGCGGTAGCGCTTGCGGTTGCGGGCGTCATGGCTGCGCGCGGTCCGCTCCGCGCGTATTCTCGCACTGGCGGTTGGCGGCGGAAATGGCGGGTTCGGTTTGCTCTACTACTCACCCCCTACCTTAGTGGGGGGAGTGGGTTGTGTGAGTAACCGTCACCCGGTTATCCTTTTATAGATGAGAGCCTATGTATGAATTCCTGTCATAAGCCCCCCAAACCTTCGGAGTCCGAATTACTGCGCGGAGGAGTTCAAAGGTTTTGATTTTTCTGTGGCGACTTTGATCATTGTTATCTTTGTGGTGCCTTGGGTAGGAATTATTGTCGAAGGATGAGTGTGCGACTGCTTTTATTTCCTTGTTCCGTTTAGGCGTTTCTCACTCTGCACAGCGTTGCGATAATACTCTCGTGGCTCCTCTGTCCTGGTTATTGTCGAAGTGTCGATTGAGGGGAGATGCTTCAAGATGGCCGGCGAAGGATGTTCGCACTTTGGAGATTGTTGCGGGTTTGCCATTTAGCGTTGATACCTGAATAGCTTGATGGTCTTTCACAAAATACCGGATGAGTCTGCACGGGTCTGAGCCCGCGACTTTTACATAATAATAAGAAAATAGTTTGCGCGAGTCTGTGCTCGCGACTTTTACATAATAAAATAGAAGTTTGGCCGGTGAATAGCGGGGGTATTCAAACCGAGGGCGAACGTAAGAGGGGTAGACCCTTACGACGCCGGGACCCGACGGCGGAGGAGAAGGGCGAACCTTCAATCGACAGCAGTGCGAAGTCCCCGGGGCAGGGCCCCAAAGTGGCCGGTGAATAGCGGGTGTATTCAAACCGAGGGCGAACGTAAGAGGGGCAGGCCCTTACGACGTCGGGACTCGACGACGGAGGAGAAGGGCGAACCTTCAATCGACGGCAGTGCGAAGTCCCCGGGGCAGGGCCCCAAAGTGGCCGGTGAATAGCAGGTGTATTCAAACCGAGGGCGAACGTAAGAGGGGCAGGTCCTTACGACGCCGGGACCCGACGGCAAGGAGAAGGACGAACCTTCAATCGATGGCGGTGCGAAGTCCCCGGGGCAGGGCCCCAAAGTGGCCGGTGAATAGCGGGTGTATTCAAACCGAGGGCGAACGTAAGAGGAACAAACTATTACGACACCGGGACCCGACGGCGGAGGAGTAGGGCGAACCTTCAATCGATGGCGGTACGAAGTCCCCAGGGCAGGGCCCCAAAGTGGGTGATTAAAAGCCTTTTTTGAAGAAGATAATAATGATTTTTCTTAATCGAACGTAGGTGTCAAAACACATTTTACATAGTTGGGGTTCGTTTTACGTGTGACTTTTGTAATAAAAGATAAGTTTGCACGAGTCTGAGCTCGCGGCTTCGTACACAATATAATATAAGATAAGTTAGCGCAAGTCTGAGCTCGCGACTTGTACATAATATAATATAAGATAAGTTTGCGCGAGTCTGAGCTCGCGGCTTTGTACACAATATAAGATAAGTTTGCGCGAGTCTGAGCTCACGGCTTTTTGCGTGATAGAAGACTTAATATTACTGAAAAAAGCGGCGCAGGTTCTGGGCGTTCCAGGTGCGTGGTAGAGTCTTTCCTTCCGCCGTTCTGAGCCTGTATGTTCTGGGTTTTACGACCGCAGTGACAACATACGGACTTTCCCAAGTTGGTGAGAGTTTATCTCCTTGGGGGCCTTTGCCGGGCGCCTCGATGCTGCGTAGGACGAGATCTCCTACGTTGATTGGTCTGAGCTTCACCCTTCTATCATAGAACTGAGCTACGCGCCTTTGGTAGGTTGCGACACGCTGGGCAACATCGTCTCAGATTTCAGGGATCAAGTCGAGATTCTCCCGAAGCAGCTCGTCATTTTTGTTGGGATCGAAAGTTAGCACCCGGGTGCTTGGAATGCCGATGTCGACGGGGATGACGGCTTCAGTACCGTAATACTGGTTATAAGGTGTCTCTCCTGTAGGAGTCCTCTTTGTCGTGTGGTATGCCCATAGTACACTTGGGAGTGCGTCCACCCATTGCCCCCCCCCCCCCCCCCCCCCCCCCCCCCCCCCCCCCCCCGACTTCTTCTAAGCGCGTCTTCAACCCTTTGAGGATGGTGCGATTCGTGACCTCCACTTGCCCGTTGGTTTGCGGATGTGCTACGATCGTGTGACGGAGATTGATTTTCAGATCCTCGCACATCTTGGTGAAGGATTTCCCGGGGAACTGAGTGCCGTTGTCGGCGATGATTGTTGCTGGGATACCGAAGCAGCAGATAATGCTCTTCCAAAAAAAATGTTTGGCGTTCTCTTTTGTGATTTTGGCCAAGGGATCCGCTTCTACCCACTTGGTGAAGTAGTCGATGGCTAGGATGATGAACTTCCTCTGTCCAGATGCCTGAGGTAGGGGGCCGAGGAGATTGATTCTCCATTATGCGAACGGCCACACACTTTGAAGTGTGGAGAGCGCGACCGGGGGATGATGAGGTACGTTTGCGTGTAGCTGACAGCTTCTGCACTTTTGGACTAGCTCGATTGCGTCCTTATTCATTGTTGGCCAATAGAAACCTTGGCGGAGTATCTTCTGGGCCAAAGCTTTTCCGCCTACGTGTTCTCCGCAGATTCCCCCGTGTACATCTCTTAGGGCGTAGTCTGTCTCGCCCGCCGGTAAGCACTTTAGATAAGGCCCTGAGAATGCCCGTTTGTAAAGCTCCCCGTCCACGATGGCGAATGATGCCGCTCGCATCCGTAGTCTTCGTGCATCCAGACGGTCCTTGGGGAGCTCCCCGTGCTCAAGGTAGGCTCGTAGTAGGGTCATCCAGGACGACTCTTCCTGGTTGACGGCCGCGATTTCCCATGACCCTTGAATACTTGGAACCACAATCTCTTCCACTTGGCGTCTTCAGGATTGGTAGCTGGTGGGGGAGGTTGCAAGCTTAGATAGAGCATCTGCTTTGGAATTCTGCTCTCGGGGGATGTGCAGGATTTGGTACGACGGGATCTTATGAAGGAGTAATCTCGCAAGCGCGAGATATTTCACTATCTGGTCATTCTTGGCCTCGTAGTCTCCCTCAACTTGCGAGACTACGAGTTGGGAGTCTGCGTAAATCGCCAGGTTCTCTACTTTGCAATCTATGGCAAGCCGGAGGCCGGCGATCAGTGCCTCGTATTCCGCGATATTGTTGGTTGCGGGGAACTTTAACCCGAGGCCATAATCTAAGGTGGTCTCGTCGGGACTTATGAGGAGCAGTCCTGCTCTGGCTCCTTTAGCTCCTGAGGCGTCGTCGACATAGAGAGTCCAACGGGGAGTAGTGATATCTTTAACAGGAGTTGCTTCTGGTGGGATGGTGTACTCTACGACAAAGTCGGCGAGTACTTGCGACTTGATGTCTGGTCGGGGAAGGAATTGGATGTCAAACTCGCCGAGCTCTACGACCCACTTTACTAGCCTCCCTGAGACTTTTGGTTTCTGGAGGATCGCTCGTAGCGGGAGCTGAGTCAATACTTTTATTGTATAAGCCTGGAAGTAGGGCCGAAGCTTTCTCGCCGAGAAGACGAGAGCTAAAGCTGTCTGGTCCTCTGCAGGATACCTGGTTTTGGTGTTGGTGAGGACTTTGCTGAGGTAGTAGACTGGCCGTTGCACCCCTCCTTCGTCTTTCACGAGCACCGAGCTGAGAGCCGTAGGAGAAACTGCCAGGTATAAGAACAAAATTTCTCCGGGGACGGGCTTTGACAGAAGCGGTGGTGAGGCCAGGTATTGTTTGAGAAGTTCGAAGGCCACCTGGCACTCGTCAGTCCACTAGAACCCGGAGTGGCGCGCTCCACGAAGAATTTTGAAGAAAGGGAGGTACCTGTCTCCCGTCCGTGATAAGAAATGAGATAACACAGTGATCCTCCCGTTCAGGCGTTACACTTCCTTAATTGAACGAGGTGGCGACATATCCTCCAACGCCTTGATCTTCTCGGGGTTGGCCTCAATTCCCCGATGGGTTACCATGAAACCCAGGAATTTTCCCGCCGTCACACCAAATGCGCACTTGCTGGGATTGAGCCGCATCTGGATGCGACGAAGAAGCTGAAAGCACTTTCCCAAGTCTCTCTAGTGGTCGCAACGGTGGACACTCTTCACCAACATGCCGTCCACGTATACCTCCATCATTTCTCCGATGAGGTTCTTGAAGACCTTGTTCATCAGCCTTTGGTAGGTAGCTCCAACATTTTTAAGGCTGAACGACATCACCTTATAGCAGTAGACTCCTTTGTCAGTGCGGAAGGCGGTGTGCTCTTCGTCCGCGGGGTTCATCCTTATCTGGTTGTAGCCTGAATAAGCGTCCATGAAGCTGAGTAGCTCGTGGCCGGCCGTTGCGTTGACGAGCTTGTCGATCCTCGGGAGGGGGAAACTGTCTTTTGGGCATGCCTGGTTTAGGTTGCTGTAGTCGACGCACATTCGCCACTTCCCCGAGGCCCTTTTCACCATGACTACGTTAGCGAGCCACGTGAGATATTCCGCTTCGCGGATGAACCGCGCCTCCAGGAGCTTAGCTACTTCCCCTTCGATCTCCTTCAACCGCTCGAGGGCGAAGTTTCTCTTCTTTTGAATCACAAGCCTGCAGGCAGGGTTAATGTTTAAAGAGTGGAAAATGACTTCAGAATCTACCCCGGGCATGTCTTCCGGGCTCCAAGCAAAAATGTCTTCGTTCTCCTGTAGGAAGGTTGTGAACTCATCTCGTTCTTCTTGCGACAGGAGGGATCCGACCTGAACGGTCCGAGTCGGGTCCCGCTGAGAGAGTGGTACTTCCTCTAATCCTTCAACGGGCGCACCCCGCTGCAGAGTAGTTTCGTCTCGTAGGTCGAAGTTGTTGATGTTGAGAGCGGTCGCCTTTGCGGGTTGAGCTTGCTTCAAATAGCAGGTTCTGGCTGCCTCTTGGTTTCCTCTTACGACCCCTATTCCTGCGGCGGTTGGGAACTTCATAGCTAGATGCGGAATAAATGAGACTGCTCCAAAGATAAACTGGAGCGGCCTCCCGAAGATGACATTATAGGCGGAGGTGGATTCCACCACCACGAACTGGATGTTGTATGTCGACTGTCTTGGAAACTCGCCTAATGTGACTGGGAGAGTGATCATGCCTTGAACTGGGACAGGTCTGTTATCGAAGTCGTAGACGGGCCCGACTGTAGGGCTGAGTTGATCCTTCGCGAGCTTCATACTTTGCAAAGTGGAAATGAACAGAACATCAACCGAGCTTCCGTTATCGACCAGTATTCTCTTTATATTGAAGCAAGGGTCCCCAATCCCCGCGCTAATTACGAGGGGATCCTGGTGTGGTAGTCGCAACCCTTGCAAGTCCTCTTCCCCAAAAGCAATTGTGATGTCCTGCTTGAGCTTCTTATCTTCGTAGTCTCTCATGGGTTTGGCGATTGAGAGGATTTGCGCCGCTAAGACGGGAGGTCCGACGATCGTTTCGATTTCTCCCACCATCGGTCTTCCTCCTCCAGCGCCTCGGGGAGCGGGAGGCTGCTCCCTTGCTTCTCTAGGCTGCTGGGGATGATTGGGAACCTGGCCTTGCAGGAATCTTCCCAGGAGTCCCTGGCGGATGAGACGCTCGATCTCGTCTTTAAGTCTGGTACACTCTTCAGTGGTATGTCCGGTTCCCCCCGATGGAACTCGCAATACCTGGATTGGCCGCCCCTCGGGTTTGGGGCTGGCACCCGGGGCGTGGGGAGTTCCGGATTATTCTGAATAGCGTAGAGTACATTTGTTCTGGTAGTATTCAATGGGGTGTAGACCCTGGGCGGCTGTAGACCCATGTCTCTTTGGGGATCGTGATGACGCTCATTGTTGCGGCGTCCCTCACCACGCCGTTCTTCTCGTCCACGAGGGGCTTGATCCGACCCCCTCTTCCTTCCCTGGCTACCTTCGAACTGTCGACGGTGCGCTTCGATGGCCTCGTCAGCAGCTATCTGAGCTTCAACTCGATGAACGAGGACAGGATAACTTGGCACAGTTTCTCTCATTAGAGCTGAGTAAAAGCCACTTGGGCAGAGGCCTACGAGGAAAACTCCTCGCAAGAGCTCAGGGTTGTTAAATTTTTTGAAGTGGAAGTGGAAGGGTGCTGGACGGTCTGGAGGCAGAGACCGCGTGGTCTGCGCCGATGCTCTGGCCGGTTCTGTCTCAGTTGTTCTGAGCGGTCTGATCTGGAGACCGTCTCTTTTGTCCGGGAGGCTTGCACGAGTTGATCTGGCAACTTGTTCAAGTCGGCCAGATGTTCAAGTAGGTCTGCCTTCTTGCAGTGACCGGGCGGTCTGACGACTGTTCTAGGCGGTCTGGTTTACTGAAAAAGTTCTTTGCCTTTGCAATAAAGATCGGGCGGTCTGTTTTAGGGAGATCGCAGTAACCGGGCGGGTTGTACATAACTGTATGGTTAATAAGGAAGCTTTTCAGCGGTGCTGAGCTCGGGCGGTCTGTTTTGTGAGACCGCTCACGATCTGATGGGCGGTTATTGTATCCTGGTTTGTGCGGTGACGACATCCGTCTTCTCGCCTATAAATAGGGGTGCAGAGCCCGTCATTAATAACGAGAATTGTAAGAACCAAAGTTGGCTTGATTGTGCTGGTCTCAATTTGAGGTCGCGCGATCCAAGATTTTGTCTGACCAGTTTTTGTGTTCGCAGGTTAGCGGCTAGCAGCTCGCGGTCAGCTTGTCTCCTTTCTTCCAGCTTTGAATAAACCAGTCCGGGCGGACTGTGTTTAGGTGTTCTTGGTCTGTGCAGCAGACTCAGTTGATCAGGCGGTCTTAAGTGGCCAGGCGATCTTGAGTTGCGGTCTGCAGCATGTAGCAGTTTCTCTGTTCATTGTTCGTCGGTTCTTCTGTGATCAAGACCGTGCGGTCTGGGCGATCAAGGAGTGCGAACTGGTTGTCTTTCAGTAGTTGAATAAAGCAGCAGGTCGGGCGGTCTGTGGTAGCGGTCTGACAGGTGCGGCTTGTGCTCTGTTCGCGCGGTCTCAGAGGCTATCCGTCTGGACTTGTCTGTTCGCTCAGTCTGGTGGTCTCAAGGTGTCAGATTGTCAGCAGCTTGTATTTTGTGTTTTGTGCTTCTCTCCTCCGTGATTCTTATGAATCATGTCTCATCATGTATACATCGAAATTGTGAAGAGATAGTTAATACCATAGCACTATTCGTTCTTCTCATTGCCATTGTTGTGCTACACTTGTAGAAAATTTTGTGAAGTGATTCCACATTTTTTACTTCATCTCCGGACCTCAACTTTTTTAACATGGTATCAGAGCGAGGTTGCTAAGCTGATACTTCTCTCGGGTTTCTCAAGTTGGTGGACATCAGTGGGATAGCAATGGAAGGAGGATATTGAACTCCTTACGCAGACTAACTTCAAGAAGTGGAAGTCTTGCATGGAGAGCTATCTTCTTGGCGAGGATTTGTGGGAGGTTGTAGGAGGAGAAGCGAGACAAGCTGTTATTCCTGCTGAAGGGAATGTTGAGCTCGTGAAGGCTTGGAGGAGAACCAATGCTAAGGCGGAGTTCACTCTCAAGAGAGCTATCATTCCAGAGCTGTTTGATCACATCATCAGATGTAGATCAACTGCTGAAATTTGGACAGCCTTGGATGGCTTGTTCAAGAAGAAGAATGTAGCGAGGCTACAGTTCTTGGAGAAGTAGTTGGCAAAAGCAACTCAGGGGAATTTGTCTATCTCAACGTTCTTCTTAAAGATGAAGAACCTCTGCGCAGAGATATCGGCTTTGGACCCGAATGAGCCTATATCAGAAGCTAAGCTAAAGAGGCACATAATCCGCGGCTTGCGGAGGGAGTATGTGGCCTTTGTGACTTCTGTTCAAGGCTGGGCTATTCAGCCTTCATTGCTGGAGCTGGAGAACTTACTTGCTTCGCAAGAAAGTTTGGCTAAGCAAATGGCTGGGATGTCTGTCTCTAGGGGAGAAGGCGAGGTTCTCTTTTCTGGGAAGAAGAAGAGATGGGACAAGAAAAAGAAGACATCGGGAGATGATGGTCCGTCTACTTCATATCAGCAGGAGAGGAGCTATGCTCCTAAGCGTGATGGGAAGAAGCAGGAAGGACCTAGATGCTTCAGGTGCAACAAGCTTGGTCATTTCAAAAGAGACTGCAAAGTCAATCTTCATCCAGGGCATGCTGCAGGGAAGGAGGAGGCTGGTTCCAATTCTGAAGGTAGTTGGGGTGGTGAAGGTTCTTTCATGACGGGCACGTGTGTTCAGACCATGGCTTCCATCAACTATCAAGATGATTGGATAATGGACTCTGGGTGTGGTCATCACCTCACCGGGGATGAGTCGAAGTTTTCCTCATTGCAGGCATATACAGGTAATGACGCTATCATTACGGCTGATGATACTGTTCATGCAGTTGAGAAGGAGGGTGTGGTTTCCTTGAACGATGGTAGAGGTACTCTTACGTTGAAGAGTGTCTATCATGTTCCGGGGATGAAGAAGAACCTCTTCTCGGTGACCAATGCGGTGGATGCTGGCTATCACATTCTGTTCGGTCCAAAAGAAGTGAAATTTCTCCGAAATGTTTCAGCTGTGAAAGCTGAGATCACTCATGTTGGGAGACGAGTGAAGGACTTGTTTGTTCTTTCAACAAGTTCTTATGTTGATAAGATGAGGGCTAACGACAGCGCTGCTATCTGGCACGAAAGACTTGGGCATGTTGGGATGGATAAGTTGAAAGCTATAGCGGGAAGAGGCCTTGTGAAAGGTCTGCCTAGCTTGTCTTCTTTCGGGGATGGTCACGTTTGTGCAGGTTGTCAGTTTGGTAAGGCTCAACGCTTTCCATTTGACAAATCATAAAGCAGATGTAAAAGACCATTGGAGTGTATCCATGGTGATCTGTTTGGACCTACCAACACTGCCAGTCTTGGAGGTAGCATGTATATGCTGATTTTGGTTGATGACTTCACCAGATATACTTGGGTATATTTTCTGAAGGAGAAGTCAGAGGCGTTCGAGAAGTTTGTGGAGTTCAAGGAGCTGGTGAAAGGTCGGCTAAACCTGCGGGTGAAGAGGTTCAGAACTGACAATGGAGGGGAGTTCACCTCTAAGGTGTTCTTTAACTTCAGCAGGAAGCATGACATCCAAAGGGAGCTTTCTTGTGCTCACACTCCACAGCAGAACGAAGTTGCATAGCGGAAGATCTGTCACCTGACGGAGACCTGCAAATGTTGGCTTCTTGCCAAGAGTATCCCGAAGTCCTTCTGGGCAGAGGGAATGTCTTGTGCGGCCTATGTTATCAACTGGATGCCTCTCAGTCCCATCAACATGAAGACCCCTCATGAGTTGATGTTCAAGGAGAAGCCAAGAGTAGAACACTTTTGAGTGTTTGGTTCTACCTGCTATGTGCATGTTTCGGATGCCCTTCGAATGAAGCTAGATGCTAAGGCAAGGAAACTAGTCTTCGTCGGTTACGATGACCGGAAGAAAGGGTGGAGATGCATGGATCCCGAGACACGGAGATATGTGGTCTCTAGGGATGTGGTATTTGACGATCTAACGGCATACCAAGGTATCTCTTCTGTTGAGTTACAAGGAAGCAGGGTAGATGGTGGACCGGAGGAAGCTGCACGGGAAGTTCTGGTGGAGTTACCTGTTTCTCCAGGTGCTCCTTGTATTTCTAGCTCTGGGTCAGGTGCTTCAGGTTCTGGAAGCAGGGGAGCGACACTCCATGTTTACCTGAAAGGAGAGCTAGTCCAGAAGCTGCAGTGGAAGAGGTAGTTAAGAGTCAAGCTCTGAGAAGGTCCAAGAAGACCATTATTCCACCTGATCGGTATACGGGCGGGAACATGGTGAGCTTTATCTCATGTTTCTTCGCAGGTCCCCTGAATGAGAGAGAGCCATCTTATTATGAAAATGTCGTTGGAGTCAAGGAGTGGGAAGGAGCCATGGATGAAGAGATGTCTGCCCTCAGGAAGAATGAGACTTGGACTTGGTTCCTAAGGTTGAGGGAGTTACTCCGTTGACTTGCAAGTGGGATTTCAAACTGAAGAAGAAGGCTGACGGAAGTATTGAGCGGTACAAGGCTCGCCTTGTAGCTCGAGGTTTCTCTCAGAAGTATGGGGAGGATTATGAAGAAACGTTTAGCCCCGTTGCCAAGATGACTTCGGTCCGGGTGGTGATTGCATTGGCAGCTTGCCAAGGGTGGAAGATTTGGCAATCTACGTAAAGAACGCTTTCTTATATGGCGAGATTGACAAGGATATCTTCATGGATCAGCCATCTGGTTACGTATCCGAAGAGCACCCAAGATATGTTTGTAAGCTCAAGAAGGCTCTTTACGGCTTGAAGCAAGCGCCTTGGGCGTGGTACGGGAAGATCGCAGAATACCTCCAGTTCTGCAGATATTTTGCTTCTGATTCAGATTCAAGCTTATTCGTAATGAAGACGGGGGAGCTTCAAGTCTTGGTGCTGCTGTACGTGGACGATATGATCGTCACGGGGAATTCTGAAGTGGAGGTAGCTAGGCTTCGTGCTGAGCTAGCTATCAGATTCGAGATGAAGGATTTGGGTGAGCTCCACCATTTCCTTGGGCTCGAAGTGGAGAGGAAAGAGAGCGGTATGCTCGTTTCCCAAAAAGGCTATGTGGATCGAATCGTGAAGAGGTTCGGCATGGAAGGGGAAGAGCAGCTCTACTCCATTGGAGGTTGGAGTTCATCTTCGACGAGATGAAGGGAAGGTTCTTACCGATCCTTTGGTGTTCCGGGCTTTGGTAGGAAGCTTGATATATTTGACGATCACGAGGCCAGATATTGCTTATACTGTTGGCAGGGTGAGTCGGTTTATGGCAGAGCCTCGAAAGCCTCATCTCGTGGCGGCTAGGAGTATATTGAAGTATGCCAAATCCACCTCGGATTTGGGTCTCTTCTATGGGAGAGATTCGGGCTTTTGCTTGCACGAGTACATGGATGATGATTATGGAGGAGATTCGGATGATCGGAGATCGACGTCTGGATATGTCTTTATGACAGGCTCTACAGCTATATCATGGTGCAGCAAGAAGCAGGATTCTGTGTCTGTCTCTACCACGGAAGCAGAGTACAATGCTTCAGCTTTGGCAGCTCAGGAAGCCATCTGGCTTAGGAGTCTTGTGGAGGACATTCATAGGGAGGTGCGGGGTCCTACTCTGGTACGTGGTGACAATGAGAGTGTTCTCAAACTAGTGAACAATCCAGTTTGTCACCCGCGTACAAAGCACATAGAGATTCAACACCATTTCATTCGTGAGAAGGTGTTGGAGGGATCTCTGACTGTGGAGCATGTGCAGAGCAAGGAGAATGTTGCTGAAATATTTACTAAGCCGTTGTCGAAGGGACCATTTGGTCAGTTGCGGAGTTTGCTTGGGCTGACTTCCACTTCCCACTTCAAAGGGGAGTGTTAATTTTTTTGAAGTGGAAGTGGAAGGGTGCTGGGCGGTCTGGAGGCAGAGACCGCGCGGTCTGCGCCGGTGCTCTGGCCGGTTCTGTCTCAGTTGTTCTGAGCGGCCTGATCTGGAGACCGTCTCTTTTGTCTGGGCAGCTTGCGCGAGTTAATCTGGTGACTTGTTCAAGTCGGCCAGATGTTCAAGTAGGTCTGCCTTCTTGCAGTGACCGGGCGGTCTGACGACTGTTCTAGGCGGACTGGTTTACTGAAGAAGTTCTTTGCCTTTGCAATAAAGATCGGGCGGTCTGTTTTAGGGAGATCGCAGTAACCGGGCGGTTTGTACATAACCGTATGGTTAATAAGGAAGCTGTTCAACGGTGCTGAGCTCGGGCGGTCTATTTTTTGAGACCGCTCGCGATCAGATGGGCGGTTATTGTATCCCGGTTTGTGCAGCGACGACATCCGTCTTCTTGCCTATAAATAGGGGTGCATGGCCCGCCATTAATAACGAGAACTGTAAGAACCAAAGTTGGCTTGATTGTGCCGGTCTCAATTTGAGGTCGCGCGGTCTGAGATTTTGTCTGACCGGTTTTTGTGTTCGCAGGTTAGCGGCTAGCTTTTCGCGGTCAACTTGTCTCCTTTCTTCCAGCTTGGAATAAACCAGTCCGCACGGACTGTGTTTAGGTGTTCTTGGTCTGTGCAGCAGACTCAGTTGATCAGGCGGTCTTATGTGGCCAAGCGATCTTGAGTTGCAGTCTGCAGCAGGTAGCAATTTCTCTGTTCATTATTCGTGGGTTCTTCTGTGATCAAGACCATGCGGTCTGGGCGATCAAGGAGTGCGAACTGGTTGTCTTTCAGTAGTTGAATAAAACAGCAGGTTGGGCGGTCTGTGGTAGCAGTCTGACAGGTGCGGCTTGTGCTCTGTTCGCGCGGTTTCAGAGGTTATCCGTCTGGACTTGTCTGTTCGCGCGGTCTGGCGGTCTCAAGGTGTCAGATTGTCAGTAACTTGTATTTTGTGTTTTGTGCTTCTCTCCTCCGTGATTCTTATGAATCATGTCTCGCCATGTATACCTCGAAATTGTGAAGAGATAATTAATACCATAACACTATTCGTTCTTCCCATTGTCATTGTGCTACACTTGTAGAAAGTTTTGTGAAGTGATTCCGCATTTTTTACTTCATCTCCGGACCTCAACTTTTTTTAACAAGGGTCGACTCCCGGGATCTGTCGAGCCTCAGAAGTGAAGCGTCAGAAAAAATTCTTCAGAGTTTCTCCGTTGTTCTGGCGGATTCCTGAGAGATGGGAGGGATCTCGGACAATCCTTCGGTTGGCGATGAACTGGTCCACGAACTGCTGCGCCATTTCTGTGAAGTTGCTGATGGCCCCATCCCACAGGGAGTGGAACCAAGTGCCCCTTCAAGGTTGCCGGGAACACTTGACAGAGGAGCTGATCGGGGGCGCTGTAAATCCTCATGATGGTGGTGAAGTGATTGACATGTTCCAACGAGTCGTCCGTCCCGTCGAAGGTTTCGATGTTGGGAAGTTTGAAACCGTTTGGAACTTGATGGGCCAAAACTTGAGGCGATAGTGGGGAGTCGTGGTTTGCGGGTCGGCGGGCGAGAGCTGCACGTCGCCCTGCATGGCCGTACTCTTCCGCTATCATATCGTGTATCTCATCTCGTGTGGTTCTTTCTATTGCTCGACCAGGAACAACTCTTCCTGGGCGATGGTGGTCAGCTAGCCGTGAACATAAAGCCCGATCGGGCCGGCCTGGACCGGGCCCGATCGGGCTTTTTCCTGTATCGGGCCGGGCCGGCCCGGTCCTCCCGTGGAATCGGGCCGGCCCGGGCCGGGCAGGCAGCACCGGGCAGGACCGGGCCGGCCCGTTTTTTTTACATTTTTTTTATTTAAAGTTTTATTTTTTTTAATTTTAATTTTTATAAATAATTAAATATTGAACAAATGAAAAATTTGAAACAAAAAATTTTATTAATATTGAAAATTTGGAACAAAATACAAAATTGAAAATACAAAGTTTCAAACGCGTCCATTTCGTACAAAATTGAAAATACAAAATTGAAAATACAAAATTGAAAATACAAAATTTATGTCGTACAAAATACAAAATTGAAAATACAATTGCTCGATTGAATCATCTTGTAGATTCAACGCGTCCATTTCGTCTTCTATCTTCTCAGAGCTATCCTCCAATGCTGTTATGTGTTGCTTCCTCTTTAAACTGTCAAAGTAGTCCTTGTAGCATATGCAAATCTCCAGCGAATCTTCGTTAAGCCGGCTCCTCCGCTCGTTCAAAACCCTGCCAATAAGAGAAAAAGCGGACTCCAAAGCTACTGTACTAGCTTGGACAGTTAATAAATCACGGGCCATACAGGCCAAAACAGGATAGGTATTAGCTTTACCTTTCCACCAATTTAAGAGATCGAAGTTTTCGATCTCGTCCGAACTCATAAAATCGCTAAATTGAGTTTTTGTGTATAATCCTAATTCATCTAAACTAACAGATGTGCGCGCTTTTTTCCTAGAAGCTAAATCTAAAAGTTTATTTTAAAGACTATCCTTCGTTTTGGGTTGCGTTATTTCTTCGCGGGGTCGTGACTCGTATAAGTTATTGTAATAATTATAACTTTGCGTAAAAAAATTAGTAAAACTTGTAGTACTAACGAGGTCATCCTCATCATAATTTATATTTAAGGTTAGATTAGTATTGATTTCGTCGATCAAATTTTCTACGCCTTCTACGTTAAGTAGCGGATTTAAAGCAGCGGCGCACGAAAACATAGGCGGTATTTCTCTATAATATTTTAAAAAATTTTCTTCCATTATTTTAATTAAAGGAGCCCAACCTTGGTGTTGCCTATAATAACTAAATCTTTCTGTGATATGTACGAAATGTTCAATTGCTAATGCGCTCGTTGGATAATACACTCCAGATAATGAAATGGTGGCCCTATAAAAACACTTTAGTAAATCTATATAATGTTCTATTATGGTCCAATCAGTTTCACCTAAACCGTGTTCAATATTAAGTAAATTATAATATTCCATTAGAAGATCTTTTTGTAGAACGGGTCTTTTTAACATTTTATAGGTTGAGTTCCATCTAATAGGCATATCTAATTGTGGTTTCAAATATTTCTGATTTTGTGCTTTACAAAATTTTCTAAAATCTTGAGCTCGTTGTTTAGTACAATAAATTGCTTTTAACATGTCGCGAATTTTATTAATATATTGTGACATTGCTTTTAAACTATCCTGTACCACTAAATTTAGGACGTGACAAACACATCTAGTATGAAAAAACGCACCGTTGAGAAATGGTTTTAAATCTCGTTTTAACAATTCAATTGTGGCGCTATTATTGGAGGCGTTACCAAGAGAAAAACTAAGTATTTTATCGTTAATTTTAAATTCCCGCGCACATTTCATAATAACTTTATAAAAAGCTATTGCCGTGTGCGAGAATTCAAAACCTGTAAAACATATTACGCGTTTATTTTGCTCCCACGAAATGGGATCAATCCAATGACAAGTGATCAAAATATAAGCTAATCCTAAATTTAAATTACTCGTCCAAACGTCGCTCGTTAGACTCACACGTCCTTCGAAATTTTCAAAATACCTAATTAATTCTTATTTTGCTTCTAAATATAACGTAATCGTGTCGCGCCTTAAAGTAATTCTACTAACCTTTTGGTATTTGGGCTGAAGCCCCCCATGTATGTACTCTGTGCCGTCGTCATTGTCGAAGACGCTGAATGGCCGCCCACGTTTGACGTCGAACTTCGCCTGCAGCTCTCGCTGTCGCATTTGATCGTACGTCCAAATCTGCCCGGCTCCAGAAATTTGGGCTTGACTTGACTCGGGAGGAGCTTGTTTCGACTCGCAAGACTTCTGGTGTCTAACGAGCGTCGAGTTGCCGCTGATGAATAGCAACTTCGAGCACATCTTGCAGCGCGCTTTTCTTTCGGTCCCGACTTGTACCATCTCGAAATGCTCCCAAATAGTCGCTCTACGGTTGTGCTCCACCACCGAAGCCGTACTTTGGGAAGACGACGCTGTAGTTGTGGAGGACGACGCCATTGGGAGAGCTAAGAAAGAGAGAGAGAGAGAGAGAGAGAGAGAGAGAGAGAGAGGGATGGGGTGTAAGAAAAGAGAGAGGGGAGGGGGGGTATTTATAGGTTTTTTTTTGTTTTTTTTTAATTAAAAAATTAATTAAAAAATAATAAAAAAAATAATTAAAAAATAAAAAGAAAAAGAGCAGCCAACGGCTCTCTCTCAAGAGAGCCGTTGGCTGCTCTCTCATGGCAGCATGGCTGCCACGTGGCAGCCATGCTGCCATGAGCCTAACGGCTCTAATAAGAGCCGTTTGGCTCAATCGGGCCTAGCCCGAGACCGGATCGGGCTATGCCCGGCCCGGTCTCGGGCTAGCTCGATTTTCGGGCTTTACCCGGCCCGGCCCGGGTAGCTAGGCCAAGCCAGGGCCCTTTCAGGGCCCGGGTAAGGGCTCAGCCCGGTTCGGGCCTGAACCGGGCCGGCCTTGACCGGGACTTGACCGGGCCGGGCTCGGGCCGGCCCGTCAGGCCCGGTTTTTTTGTTCACCATTATGGTCAGCTCCTGGTCCTCTGGCCGGCGGAGCAGGATGTGCGGAGCTTGCTGCGTCGGAGAATTGTTCTGAGGCTTCTTCTTCTCGAACGGACTCCTCATTCGAAGCATGACTCAGAGCTGGGGGCGGCGGAACGTTCGCCGCTGGAGGCTTAATGGGAGCTCGAGGAGCCCCAAGATTTCTTACAAGAGTCAGCATCTCGGCTTGCTGCTCTTCCATCTGCCGTATGCGTCCTTCCAGTATTGTCGCGGGCACAAGCACTGCTTCTTCTGTGAGAGGCGCATTGATAAGCGAGTGGGAGGGAGCTGGGTCGATGCGCCCCTCTGGGATTGATCCTTCAGTAGTGCAGGCACTTCTTCTCGACATTGCAATTGACGGCTAGTGCTACTTCTAGTGAGTCTTGGCAGAATTTCGGGAACTCCTTTCCCACAGACGGCGCCAAACTGTTACGGGTCGCTTGGGGTGCTCTTGGTAGACCGGTCGTCTTGAACCGTCTTAGCTCTGAAGCGAACCAAGCGCGCTAACAGTCAATTTGAGATTTGTTGAGTACGCTGAGACTTTTTAACGTGGAAAACCCGGAAAGGGTAATAAACCACGCGGCCGGAGCTGTGCCGACCAAACTTCACTAACTTCTGAGGGGTTACAGTCAGGTATTTAGAATTCGAGCGCGACAGGCCGCCGCTCGTTACAATAATAGAGAGAGAGAGAGAGAGTTCCGAAGGTGACAAGCCATCTCTCGGAAACTAAGTCTTTTTCCTTCTGAGAATGGTGGAGAACAAAAGTGAGAATGCTGAGTCGCCTTTCGGGAGAACGAAAGTGAGAATGCTGAGTTGCCTTTCGGGAGAAAGGAAATCTTCAAGTCCACGAAGGAGATCTTCAAGCGCCGAAGGAGAATTCCGAGGAAATCTTCAAAGGAGCTCTCCCGGTTCCAGAAGACAAGGTCCTCCCAAATGAGGGTTCTGCGCTCCTTTTATAGCTTTGGCCGGGGGTAGCCCGGTAATTTTGTCATCGTAACCACCGTAACCACCTGACGGGCGAATCACGCTGGCCGATTTGGAGCACACAGATCGCCATTTTTTGTAAATGACCGTCTCACCCTTCAGGCAGTTTGGGCAGTTCGGGCGGTTCGGGCAGTTCGGGCAGCTTTGTTGAAGGTGAAAAAGGCGACAAGCGAGTCCTGTAATCTGAGAAATTAGAAAGACAAAAAGTGAGCGTGCCCGGAATGTGGAAGTGTTCTGAGCGTGCTCAGAAGCGTTCTGAGCGCGCAACGAACACGGATGTGTTCTGGGTGCGCTGCGAGCGCAGAGCGTTCCGATCGAACGGTGGAATGAGGAGTCGCGCCCCCAAAGAGGAATTGTGCTCCGGTCGCACCCGACGAGGGGCGCGACTTCGGCCGAGCCCTCTACCAGCCCCCCTGCGAATAAAAAGGGGGGGGGGGGGGGGTTTGGCCGCACCCCATTGCGGAGAGGGGTGCGGCTTGGCCGCACCCTACGACGGGTGTGCTGCCTGCACGTTACAGCGCGCGCTACCGCGTGGTAGCGCGCCGCTGTAGTTCTACCGCGTGTGGTAGCGCGCCGCTGTAGTACTACCGCGCGTGGTAGCGCGTGTGGTTGCGGGCGTCATGGCTGCGCGCGGTCCGCTCCGCGCGTACTCTCGCACTGGCGGTTGGCGGCGGAAATGCCGGGTTCGGTTTGCTCTACCACTCACCCCTACCTTAGTAGGGGGAGTGAGTTGTGTGAGTAACAGTCACCCGGTCATCCATTTATAGATGAGAGCCTATGTATGAATTCCTATCACTTGTAATTATCCCACCAAGCTTCAGCGCCATTCTCCAGAATAAATTCGATCAGGGCGACTCTCTTCTCCTCTGGGCATTCAATGCCCTCGAAGACTCGCTCTACTTGGCAGAGCCAAGCTTCCGCAACCAATGGGTTGGTTGATCCCGCGAACTTGGGTGGACTCACCCGCGAAAAATCTTCATCCATCTTATGGGTCATTCTAAATCAGTGTCAGGTCCATGAACAGTTGGTGTGGTTGCCCTTCACTGCAACACTTCTGTCAGTGTTGCTGTTAATTGAATGACAACATCCAGATTTGTGCTAATGGGTATGACAGGCAGTCCTTGGAGGTGACTACCCCCATTGATTTGCTCGGGATTAAACGAGTTAGAATGTTCATCCGTCATTTCTGAAATGAAAATAAAGAGCTTAAATTTTCAAACGAATTGGAGCTACATGCGCTTGAAATTCACACATTTTATTAATCTAATTTCATGATTAGCTCGTAATTTCTAGTTTAAGTACTCTATTTTTTAGGTAAGCGTAAGGTCAGTGGTCGCATTATATACCGTTATACATCACCTTCTTTTTGAGGGTGTATAAATTATTTGTGTAATTTTTTAATAGTTGTTACTCATTTTAATATTAATTTCAATTGAACCACAATTAAAAAATAGAAATGTTAAAACATAAATTATTCAATATTAAGGTTATACCAACAACGCTAAAAATGTATTTTTGTTGTGACTGAAACGCTATTTAGAATATTTATTATCACATAAAATCAAATACAGACGCATGTTATGAAAAATATAATAGTTTAATATCACATTGTGTGAATGAATCACTTTAGGCTTCATTTGTGGCGGCGGTGGCGGGCGGCGTTTGCGGCAAACGCTGCCGCAAGGCGCATAACCAAATGGCGGGCGGCGGCGTTTGCCGTGTATGCACCCGCCGCGCCATGAGAAACGAAGCAAAAGCTCCGTTTCGATCCCCCGCCTCCTCCCTCCAGTTTGATTGCCGCGTTTGCACCCGCCGGTTCTTGCCAAATAATGACACAAAAGATTGATATATACGAAAAAATGACTACAAATTTGCAAAAAGTATCTAAATTAGGAGAACATGCAAATTAATCACCGAGGAGAACTTGCAAATTAAATTTAAGAAACCAAGTGTGATTAACCTAAAATAGTTATTGACCTAAAATAACCAAATGTGCAAGAGAAGTAAGAACACATTTTTAGATGAAATTTAGGATGTAAAAAGCATTTCTAGAATATTAATTGCACGCAATTCACATTATTACAATTTAACAGAACAACAACTTAGTGTTTGCTACCTTAACTTGGTTAATTGTCATTGCCTATTTGTGAATGATTTCATTTATGATCATAACCGCGTATCTAAATGTCTAATTGATGAACATTGGCGATGCTACAAAATTATATTGATGATCTCTGAAATATTTTGCATCCTCCATATTCTCAAAATTAAGTAGGACTGTGATCAGAAGGAAGGTAATGTAGCTCCATGCTTATCACAGAAAAAATGCTACAATTGCAGTGGAAAGTAATGAGTGAAAATCAACAGGACAATCAAGAAGTGAACTCTAAGAAGATTTAGAAGTTAAAAACAACATTTCCCTAAATCAGGAAGAAGATCTGAAATCATATTGTGCACATCTCAATAAATCAACAAGAAGGCGAACAACATTTTCCTAAATCAGCAAGAAGAAGAAGAAGAACTAAATCAGGAAGAACTAAAATCGGTAATTAGGGAGAAGAAGAACTGAAATCGCTAATTAAGATGAAGAAGAACTAAATCACGAAGAAGAAGAAGAACTGAAATCGCTAATTAGAAAGAAGAAGAACTAAATCAGGTAGAAGAAAAAGAAGGAAATCAACATACCAGTCTGGTCGCTAGTCACACAAGACGCAACTGCCCTACAGAGGAGGAGTCGCACCCAGAGGAGTTGCAAACTGCGTTTGTCGAGTCCGACGGAGGAGCCTAGGGTTTTCGTTGAGGCCAGCGGGAGCACAGTGCAGGAATGGAGGAGTCGCCTTTGGGTTTTCATCGAGCCAGCGGGAGCGCGAGATAAAAGACCGAAACCTGAGTTTTGCGAAATAAATTTGAGTGTGGGAGGTTGCACAGACTCGGACTAATAGGTCCGCCATGGCAGCACGGAGGTCTTCCGAGCCAGACTACACATAAATATACAAATAATATAATGTGAGTATTATATTAGTTATAATATTATGTATTATATGTGTAGCGGGTCGCTTAGCGCTCTCCTGGATCGGGCGAATCAGACCGTCTTAATTCGAGAGTGAACCAAGAGTGCAAAAGTAAAAAAGAGAACTAACAGCAGACAACGAGACGTTTTATGTGGAAAACCCGGAAAGAAAAAAAAAACACGGGGCAGGATGCTCAGCTTTGACAAAATCAACCAGTTCCTGACGGTTACAAGAGTTAGAGCTCCCAGGAGGGTGACAGGTCACCGCTCCTTTTACAAGTATCTTCCGAAAAAGCAAAGTCTTCTACAACGCTCGCGGGAGCAGTCTATGTAGTGGTCTCTATAACAGTCTCTGTAGCAATCCATGTAACAGTCTCTGTTGCGGAGAGAGCAAACGCCGAGTAGGAGAGCGAGCTGAGACAAGTCTTCGCCGACAAACCTCAGAGCTCTGTCTTCTCTCTTTTTTTCCGTGTCCTTGAAAATGAAGGCATGAGCGTTTTGATATAGTTTTATGGGGGACACACTAGTAACTATGCTTTCTGGGTGTTGAGCGGGCGAACAGGAGAGCATGACTTCGATCACCTGGTGTTAAATCCAGGAAAATCCCGACTCCAAAATTCGAATCAATGAAGCCGGAGGCTACTCGCCCAATGGTCTGACAAGGTGACTGGACTGGCGACGACGAAGGAACTAAAAAGACAACAAACAGAACTCCAGGTGCTGCGGCAGAGAGGTCCCACCACGTACCCAGAAGCTCAGAAGAGACTTCCCCTCCACAACCAAAGATGGCCGAGCAGGGTACGAGGAAGGCACCGACTTGGCTAATATCAAGAGTAACGACCAAGGATGACGGGTCTGAGAGTTCGAAAACGGGGTTCAAGAAGCTCAAGATCAGGTGCCAATCCAAGTACCCATAGGGTCCTATTTATAGGCAAACCAAAGAGGGGGGGGGGGGGGGGGGGGGGGGGGGTCTTATTTATACCCCACCCAACTCGGCGACTAGGCGACATTGAGACGATCTCATTTGGAAAGAGGCGAGTATCACCTATGGTCGCCCACCATTTGGCGAGTATCAGGGCTACTCGCGCGAGCTTGCCCATACTCGCCCAGACCTCCTTCTGCTCCGGCGGGCTGAGCTGTCTTGTATCTTGGACTGCTGGCCTCTGTGCTGACCTTTTGACCTTGACTTCCGCCTATGTGGCTTTGAATGGGCCACCCTCCGAGAATAAGGGTTGTACACAATCCATGCTCTTTGCGAGTAATCGTAATTGCTCGGAAAGGATCATCCAACCTTTATTCGATGAGCTGTTATGCTGGCGAGTATCGATCTATAGTCGACATCTCGCTGGCCGACGCCCCGACTCTATATATAGAGGGGGAGAGGTCTATGATGGCATGGCTTTTCTGAACTCGCTCAAGATGTCGCGCAATGCTGCTGAGGAAGCTGCCGCTGACATGGACGACCTCCTGGGTTTGCTGCTGCCTATTCGGACTCCTGCTCGCGTAGACGCCGAGATTGAAGATTTCCTCGCCTCGAAAAAGAGAAATCGGCTCGCTAAGAAGAAGAAGAAAAAGAAGAAGAACGCTGCTGCGGAGGATGTCACCGATCCCCTGGTCGGCCGTCGTCAGCAACTGCTCGATGATTTGGGTCTCTCTTATGAGGGAGGCTCGCCTGCTCCGGATCCTCCTGTGCCAAAGGTCGCTCCGGAGGCGGGTATGATTGGGGCCTCGACTCAGGCCAAACCTAATGTCGCCCCTGTGCAAGGTGGGAGCTCCACACTCGCCACCTTTGGGTTTGCTTGCTAAGTTGTCGCCGCTGGCGAGGTTCTGATATCCTTTCTTCTATTCACAGATTCGCCGGCTACCGGGGCTATGGAGGAGCCTTTGTCCATACCTCCTCTGCAATCATCTCTAATGATCTCGCCTGGAGCTGGGGAGGGGTCACGCCGTGGCGGCTCCGTGCGGATCCTTCATAGCTCACTATCGGAGAAGCGGCCTATGAACGAGCATAGGTCTCCTTTGGAGAGCAACGCGCCTCCACCGCCACCGCCTTTACATCGACCGGAGCCGGCGAGCAGCTCGCAGCTCCCCGCGGGTGAACTTCCGCCACCACCTCCATTGCCGCCTCCAGCTGACGGTCCGGGCGATCATCGCCCTTTGTCTTCTACGGCCCCCTCATCCCATCCCGGAGAGTCCTCGCGCCGAGGCGGGGTTGGGGGATCTTCAGGATTCTTCGCCCCAAGAGGGGGAGGGCGACCAGTGGATGGTCCCGGTAGGGGGAACGCGCCTCCCAGCAGGGAGCAAACCAGCTGAACTCACTCCAGCCGACGAGGTGCTGGTCATCATAGCGCCTCACCTCATCGAGGAAGGGGCTCTCCTTCTTTGCGATCTCGCAGTCCTCCTCGTGGTTCGAGGAACGATGCTCGCCTACCCTGTAGTTTTAGCTGTTGCTTTGTCGAATTTGCTGTGATCTTCCTTTGATGCTCGCCACTAATGCCTTCTACTTCCTTCTCTTTTTGGTAGCTTGCGCTCAAACTCCTGTGGAATCTTTGATTGACGCGGTCGGGCTTTCTTCCCACGAGTACCAGGATAGGGCTACTCACGCCATCCTGGATCTGAAGGCGAAGGTCGAGCGCTTGGCGATCAGCGAACCCCATCATCGCTTGACTGATTTGGAGGTGCGGGTATCACGGTTGGAAGAGTTCGATACTCGGCTGGCTGGTGCAGAATCTCGCCTTCAGACTGTCAGTGACTTGGAGTGCCGGGTCGCCAGAATGGAGCATCGTCAACAGCTGCATCACGACGAGCTAGTGGGGATGCAGGCGAGCATGGGCTCGGTGAGCCGGCTGGCGAGAATCGAGGACCAGCTGCGGCAAGGCGAGGACGCGATGACTCTGGCCTTCGAGCACTTCAAGCGTGCTCGCAGCATGGGCTGGGTTGGGCGACATCCGTAACCTCCCGATGCCCAGGCGAAGCTCCAGGGCCCTCCTTAGATTCTGCCTTTTTCTTTTTTCTTTGTAATCGCGAGGTCGTCATTCGGCGAGTGTCTGTACTTTGAACATCTATTTATGTAATACTATTTTGGCGAGTATTCTAATCTCGCTCTTCATTCCTTGCTTGCTGTGATGTTTGAGTTTTTCTATCTTTTTTCTTTTTCTGCTCTTGCGAGTAGTGGTTGAATGTCGCGCCTATTTGGCGAGCTTCCTTGTATTCTGATGTAGGTACTCACGTGCGGAAGGCCGGTGATTCGGTGCGCGCTATGAATTTGGCGACTTTCCTTAATACTCGCCACCCCACATTCGTACTCGCGGCAGCATAGCCGACAAGACAAGTCTCCTCGACTCTTATAAATAGGGGGGTGGGTGGGTACGAATTAATTACGCTTTTGGCGATCTTCCTTCATTCCTAGCGAGTATCTCCCGATCGCTCTCCTTTTCGCCTTTTGATACTCCCTTCCTTTCATTTATTTCTTTCAGAATGGCAAACGAGGCGTCTATCTGGCGTGCGAATCATGCCAAGAACTTCGCGACGACGTATTTCAAGAAGCAGATAACTCGACCAAAGGACTTGGAGGATTTTTTCGATAAGTACCTATTGCCGGGGTTTGTCGTCAGGCTTACTCGCGAAGATGAGCGACAAAACACCTTGTCGTCCACCGAGATGGTGTTCCCAATCTGCCACTTCGAAGTCGGCTTGCGACTACCATTGTGGGCGGAGTTTTGTTAGATCCTCCGCTGCTTTGGGATAGTCCCTGCACAGATCAACCCGAATGGAGTGACGGTGATCGTTGGGTTTCTCTGCTTCTTGCGAGAAGAGAGGATCACCTTCGATCTCTCTGTCTTCAGGCGGGTATTGCACTTCAATGCGACCGGCGAGGGTGTCGTCTTTCTGTGCAGCCACGTCTGCTCGCTAGTCGACACGCCGAACAAGAACCATCGCTGGGGCGAGCGACTAGTCGTCATCAGTGGTGACTTCGGAACCATCCCGAGCTCGTCCTTCCAGCCGATGGAGAGTGCCTTCGTCGTTCCTTATCTGGAGGAGAGTAGAGAGAAGCTACTCGACTGCTTCCGAAATCGCCGCCTGGATGTGGTCTTCTGGATGAGGCGAGTAGATGAACTTACTGAGGTGTTTCCGGGCGAAGGTATACTTCTGAGCGAGTATCGGTTATACTCGCCTCTTCGTCTTCAGCTGGCGACTAATCTTCTTCTGTCCCGTCTTTTTTGCAGCTACTCGCTTTTTGCCGAGCGAGCCTCTCCCTTTGGCGAAGGTGGCGACTCCGTCTCAAGGGGGTGTGGGAACCTCAGTGCGCGAGGGAGGGAATTCCTCCCCGATCATCTTGTCGCTTGTTGACGAGGATGATCAGATGACCGCCGCTGATGAGGCCGGGCCTTATAAAAAGCGGAAGAGCAAGGCCAAGTCCCGGTAACCTGCGAGGAAGAAGAAGGAGGTCGCGAGGAGGGACTTGAATGCGAAGGCGGATCCCTCGGAGGCTGGCGAGCCTCACAGTCACCCGCTCTTCAACGAAGGCACTCATGGAGAGGATGCATATGGTCGCCCCAATGTGAACTGGTCGGAGCGTGCCCACGAGGTGACCCTGAGCAACAATCTCCCCGCCTGGTCGGAGGATTGGGAAGATAGCGGCGAAACATTCGACGTGATGTTCGCCCTATATGGTCACGTGGATGCCGAGGCCTTGCAGGATGTCTCGGCCGAGTATCTGGCTCACCAGACCTCGCGCTCGTACCTGTGAGCCGTCAATCTCAGCCATGCGACGACGAGGAGGCTGCTTGAGTACGAGCAGATGATCAAGGGCCAGAGCAAGACGCTCATCTCCTTGGGGCTACAGGCCGCCAAGTGCAAAGATTTCGAGGTACTCGATCACTGTCCTTCTAGCTTCTAGAATACTCGCCCTTGTGCCGATCGGTCTGCTAATTACTGTCTTCATATTTATGCAGGCCGCCGAGATCGAGATGGAGAAGAAGGTGTCTCAGCTGGAGAAGGAGCTGGAGGATACCCAACAGACCTTGAAGGCTGCCCAAGTCTGCATCGCCGAGTTGGAAACTCGGCCTGCCGAGCAACAGCCTTCGGAGGCGGGCCCCTCCAGGGTCGCCAAGCAGATCAGGATGCACGGCGATGAAATGCCGCACATCCGACGAGAGATCACACGGGCGACCGAAAAGGTCATCCTGAGCAGGTTGAAAGCTGAAGGTTTCTTGAAGCCGGAGGCGATAGACCTGACTGTGGTGGACATCATCCCGACGCTGCTCGCCGAGGAGTCCTCCTCTCCCAGGTGAGTTCCTTCATCATCTTCCTATGATGCTGAGGAAGAAGACTCCGAGGGAGAGGATGGCGAGGAAGACGCCAACGTGGACGGAGAGGACGAAGATGATGATGAAGGCGATGATGATGCATAGTCGTCGGGGCCCTTTTTTGACAGCTTTTAAAGATGTATAACATTTTTGTTCTTTTGAACATGTAATTCAGAAACTTATGAAAGTAATGAATATAAATTTTTTGCTCGCCTTCTGTTATCTATCTTGCTTCTTTGTTTGTATGCCGAGTAGGCTCTTAGGCTCGAGGCGAGGTTGAGTGCTCGCTAAACTCCTAGGCATGCGCGAGATTGGATGCTGCGGTCGACGATCATACCTTACTTGCATGTTAGCTACTTGCTCGCTCGTGCTCACACATGCATACTCGCGCCCAATATACTCGCACCTGCATACTCGCGCCCACTATACTCGCACCTGCATACTCGCCTTTTTCAAAATCCTTGGTGGAGTTGATCTGTGAAGAGTACCTGGAGAGGATCCTGAGATCAGCTCCCATGGCTTTCTTTCGCACCTGATAAAGAATTGCCAGGATGTTTGCAATAGTAATGAACTCCAAGGTATACGAAGTAGAAAATGACCATCAGGCTAGTCCTAGGGGACACACCGTCCCGAGGTCTCCATCCTACCATGATTTTGATGGTGGCGGAGAGATTGAAAAGTAGGGAAATGACAGTCGGGGAGGTCCGAGGACACACCACCCCGAGGTCTCCATCCTACTGTGATGTTGATGCTGTCGAGGAGATCGACAAGTAGGGAATGACATTCGGGGAGGTTTGAAGACACACCATCCCGAGGTCTCCATCCTACTACGATGTTGATGCTGTCGAGGAGATCGATAAGTAGAGAGTGACAGCCAGGGATGTCCGAAGACACACCATCCCAAGGTCTCAATTCTACTATGATGTTGATGCTGTCGAGGAGATCGACAAGTAAGGAATGACAGTCGGGGAAGTCCGAAGACACACCATCCCGAGGTCTCCATCCTACTACGATGTTGATGCTGAGGAGACGAACTCTTTCCTGATATACTCAACAATTAGAGGGGATTAAGCACACCAACTCAAATGATCGGACGAAATAATCGGAAATGAAGCGCCATGCCACGAGCTTTTAGCGATTGAGGGCTTATGACGCCTTTATTCAAGGGCCCCTGATTGGTTAAGTCAATCATCATGTCGTCTAATCGGGAGGTCAGCGTCCATACTTTTTCCTGATAATCTCTCCAGTAGGATGAGAGATGCGGTCTGAGGGTATCTACGACCAACGTGCAAGGGGGAGCTTATCTCGACTGTCAGTGCAGATGCTTGGTCTTAAGATAACGCACTACCGAGGCACCCTCCCATCATCCGTTTCGGGTTTAATGAGAATCAAGTCGGAGACCTGTTTCTCAACCTAGCGTGGAGATCGGCTTCACCTGCTTTTCTTCCTTTACTTGAAAACATTTTTGCCGAGACAGATAAGTACAAGCACCGCCTTGGCCTCTCGAGGGAATACAAAACCTTTATCTAAGGGTTCCCTGATAGGTTAAGTCGATCATCCTGTCGTCGATGTGGGAGGTCGGCGTCCAGACTTCTTCCTGATAATCTCTCCAGTCGGATGAGAGATGCGGTCGGAGGGTATCTACGACCAACGTGCAAGGGGGAGCTGATCTCGACCATCAGTGCAGGGGCTTGGTCTTTAGAGAATGCACTACCGAGACATCGTCTCATCATCCGTTCTGGGTTTTACGAGAATGAAGTCGAAGGCCCGTTTCCCAACCTAGCGTGGAGATCGACTTCACCTGCTTTTCTTCCTTTACTTGAAAACATTTTTCGCTTTGAGGTAAATGTAAGAACCCTTTGCTACCCCATATTTCAGGGGGGTGAAGAATTTATTCATAAGTGATAACTTTACAGGAGAGGGACGTGAACACTCCCGCTCAGGGGTAAAACCTTTTCAGGTCGTCGCCGCTCCAGGTGTTCCCCAACAGCTCCCCTTCGTGATTCTGCAAGCTATATCCTCCTATTGTGAGCGGTTCGTGGACGATGAAAGGTCCCTCCAAATTTGGGTTGAGCTTCCCAACGGCCGCTGACCTTCCGGCTGCGTCCACTTTCTTTAGGACTAGATCACCGACTTGGAAGTGCTTGAAGCGGACATGCTTGTCGAAGTGTCTCGACATTCGACGCTTGATCTCCTCTTGCCGAGCTGAGGCTAAATCGCGGAGCTCTTCGATGTAGTCGAGAGATAACTTTTGAGCTTCTTCATTCTCCAGCCGTCATTCTTCATTTCTGTCTTTGACCGCAACCACCCTTGGACTTCTAACTTCGAACTCTACTGGGATGATAGCCTCGGACCCATTAGAGAGTTTGAACGGGGTTTCCCTTGTGGCTGAGCTAGGAGTGGTCCTCAAAGCCCACTAAACCGAGGGGAGCTGCTCTGCCCAATTACCTCTTAGGTTCTCGACATTCATCTTTAGAAGGTTGATGATCAGCTTGTTGGCGACCTCCACTTGTCCGTTGCTCCTAGGATGATGCACTGAAGCGAACCGAAGATCAGTTCCTAGCTGCCTGCAAAAATCTTCCAGCTCCAAGCTGGCAAATTGGGGACCGTTGTCGGTGACGATGGCGAGAGGGATCCCAAATCTGTAAACAATTTCCCCCAGATGAAGTTCTTCACGACCTAAGAGGTGGTCTTGGCCAGAGCTTTGGCCTCGATCCACTTGGAGAAGTAGTCGATCATGACGAGAACAAACTTCCTCTGGCCACTGGCTGAAGGAAAGGGACCTATCAAATCCATTCCCCAGATAGCGAATGGCCATGGGGCGGTGATCGAATGAAGTTGCTGGGCCGGCTGCAACTGAAGGAGGGCGAATAGCTGGCACTTCTGACACTTCTTCGAAAAGATATCCGCATCCATATGGATAGTAGGCCAGAAGTAGCCATGCCTTAGAATCCTATGCTCCAAAGTGCGAGTCCCAGAAAGACTTCCGCACTCTCCCGAGTGGATCTCTTCCAACACTCGAGGTACTTCGTCTTCAGAGACGCATCTGCCTAGGGGGCCCGAGATGGTCTTGCGATGTAGCTCTCCATCTTGCAATAAGTAAAATGTCGCTTTGTTTCGAAACTTTCTTTGGTCCCCGTCATTCGCAGGGAGCTGTCCGGTGGATAGGAATGCTGCGAACGGATCCATCCACGAGGGGCGCTGCTCGATCTCCATCATCTCCCCCTCTTCGATGGATGGTCGAAATAATTCCGTGATAGTTCCTCTGGCCCTCGGCCCGTACTTGGCCAAACGATCCGCTGCCGAGTTCTCCTCTCTTGGTACATGTTCGACGAAGAAGAATTGAAAGCCTCCAATCAATCCTTTTACTTTGACAAGATACTTCTGCAAGACAGCGTCGCGCACTTCGAACTCTCCCTAAATTTGTGACGCGACCACCATCGAATCTGTGAAGGCCCTGATATCTTGGATGCCCATTTCTTGCGCGAGGCGTAAGCCGACCACTATGGCCTCGTACTCCGCTTGATTGTTCGTGACAGGGAAGAGGATCACGACTGCTTGCTCGATCCTAGTTCCCTGTGGGCTGACAAGAACGATGTCTACTCCCAGAGAGCTTCTGCCCGAAGCTCCGTCCACGAACATCTTCCAGGGGACTGGATTAGATATTTCCTCCACCGGCTCTGCTTCTACCGAGAAGTCGGCTAAAAAGTCCGCCACTGCCTGCGCTTTGATCGCCACCCGGGGCGAGAAGGAAATGTCGAACTCACTGAGTTCTACCGACCATTTTGCCAGCCTTCCTGAATGCTCCACCCCTTCTAAGATATTTTGGAGAGGATGATCAGTCATGACCCGGATGGAGTGGGCTTGAAAGTAAGGGCGGAGCTTCCGCGCCGACACCACCAAGGCGAATGCAAGATTTTTTAGGATCGGATACCGAAGTTTGACCTTCTTCAATACCCGACTAACATAGTAGATGGGTACATGCTTCTTCCCTCCTTCTTGGACTAGCACAGAACTCACTGCTTCCATTCCTACTCCCCGGTAGATGAGCAGGTCTTTGCCTTTGATTACTTCACAAAAAGAACTTATCTTGCATCTTAATTTAACCCTTTTTGTTTATGTTATATAATAATTATGAATGAAAATTATATATATTCAAATGAATTATTACTTGGAGTTTAAATCATTATTACATCTAGTTTTGAATGTTTTTATGACAGGATTTGTGAAGAAATCGAGTCAAGAATCGAAGGCTAAGTGTTGTTAAAAAGAACTGGAATATGTTGTAACATAATCTGAAAAAGGTTATAACATGTCTAGCAGCTTAAGAAGCAGAATTCCAGATTTTAACAAGTTGCAACTTTTCTTCCGAAAAGTTGCAACTTTTCGGCAGTTACAGGAATTTAAATTCCGAACTCAGTCAAATTTCAACCGTTTCAATTGAGTTTAAAGGCATCTTTTCAGCATTAAAATATGACTAATAGTGGGGCCCGCCTGGAGAGAGAAAGAAGAAGATTAAAAAGGGAGATTCGGCCATTGCGTAAAGGATGCTGGGAGTATTCGGACATTGTAGAGAGAGAAAGTCTGAGAGAGATTTTCAACCAAGGAGGAGATCAGTCCAGGAAATTCATTTCGGAGGCGGGAAACGTGTACAAATCATTAAAGAAGGGAAGATTTACTTGATATATATCATGTCTAGTAAGATCTACCCATTATTTTGTTTTTCTCCCTCAAACATGAACTAATTCCTGCAATCTTGTGTTGTGAGAGTACTATTTCTTGTGTAATGATAACTATGCTTTAATTTTCCTTTAAGAATGTTTAGTGAATGATTTTTATTGTTCTTATGATCTTTATTTTGGAACTTTTGGCCAAAGTTTCACTTTTCTACTGCGCTTCATAATTCGAGAGATGAGTTGCGTAAGGGTATCATAAGTTCGATATAGCGTTTGAAGGGTGAAAGAGATTTCCTCTTGGCGTTAGCAACATAGATTTTTATTTCTTATGCGGTTCTTTATTTCACTCGAGTTAGAGATGACAGAGGAAATGAGGGATTAGGGGAATCCGATAACGAGAGGTACGGTTTTCTAAATTAAAATCGTTGCAAGATTATTTCACTACGTAATTTTTATAAAGTTTCATTTTAACAGTCATTGCACTAGATTTAAGAAATCACAACACATGATTATTTTCCCTAATCGTTAAAAAAGCATTTTTCTCAATAGCTATTAGTTATTATTAATTTGAATTTATCACTTATAATTTTCTTTCATAATTGAAATCACGGTATTCGATTGACTTGGATTTAAAGAAAGGACTTAACTGGTATTTGCGAGCACTAAGTTTAACACCTCTCCATGGGAACGATATTTAACTCACATTATATTACTTGAACCAGCACGTGCACTTGCGTACAAAATACGCAACCATTTTCGGGCGTACCAAGTTGTTGGCGCCGTTGCCGGGGAGGTGCGTCGATTTAGTGTTTATCTTGCAATATTGGTGACTCTTAGTATTTGGAGCCCAAGTTTTAATTTTAGTTAATTTATTATTATTATCAGTTGATATTTTGTGGTGCATGTCCAGGTATCGTTCTGTAGAACTAATTCCATTAAATTCTGAAATAGAATGTACTTGTAAACAAAATCGAAAGTCGCTTAGGTTGGAATACCCTAATCAACTTCTAATGGATCCAAACGATCAACACGTAAATGATGAAGTTCATCAGGAAGGGCAAGACCTAGAAGGACAGGTAGAGCATAATGGACATCCAATTGAAAATAGAAGAACATGTCTCGATTATAACATGCCTTATCGAGGGGGAGTCCAATTCAGTATAGCTAGACCTGCCATTGAAGCTAATAACTTCAGAATAGATCCTACTGCCATGCATTTAGTTCAAAATAGTAAATTTGGCGGACTAAATCACGAAGACCCCAGCTCACATTTAAGGACTTTTATAGAAATTTGTGAGATATTCAAGATTAATGGTGCTTCAGATGAAGCTATTAAGCTACGCCTGTTCCCTTTTTCATTAGAAGGTAAAGCAAAAGATTGGTTAAACTCTATGCCTAATGCGTCTATCACGACTTGGACTTCGCTAATGGAAAAATTCTTAGCTAAGTACTTTCCTCCATCTAAAACAACCAAACTTATGCGAGACATATCTACGTTTGTGCAAATTAATGGTGAAACACTTTATGATGCGTGGGAACATTTCAAAGAATTATTGTGGAAGTGTCCTCATCATGGCTTAGCCATCCATCAACAGGTGTGGACCTTTTATAATGGCCTCCAGACTTCCACTATGATTCAAGTGGATGGAGCTGCAGGAGGTTCTTTGATGAATAAGTATCCCGAGGATGCTTACGCGATACTAGAGGATTTGTCTTCCAATAACTATCACTCAATGGATCGACAATCGACATCTTCTACGTCCGGTTTATATCAAGTCGACCAATTCACTTCTTTTGCGGCACAAATAATCGCCCAATTCAATTCAATGAATAAAAGGTTAGATGCTTTAACTTTAAACCAAACTCAGATGACTCCCCAAGTAAATAGCATATCTAATCCTTTGCCTGTCATGAATCCTTCACTCACAGTAGAACAACTTATTAGCCATAATGAGGAAGCTAATTATATTAGTGGTCAACAAAGGCAACATAATAATGCATTCTCAAATAATTATAATCCCGAATGGCGAAACCACCCAAACTTTTCATGGAAAAATAATTCCGGAATGACTCCTACACATCTATTTAATTCAAATTCTAATCCTCACCAAAATCATAATGTTATTCAACAATGAGCACCTAGGAAAGTAACCGATGATTTTATCATTGAAGCCATGCAAAAGAATGATGCACGTGTGTCTAGCCTGGAGGGGTCACTACGAATAATAGAATCTCAATTAGGTCAAATTGCTAATGCATTAAGCCTTAGACCTCAAGGAACACTTCCAGCCGACACAACCCCTAATCCTAAAGGAGATAATCAACAATGTAAAGCGGTGATGTTACGGAGTGGAAGAGAATTAGAAAATGGTTATGTTGAGGAACAAACTAAGAAGAGTAGTGAAGAAAATAATTTAGAGAGTGTGATTCTTAGCAAGCCAGATGAAGAACCAACACCTAAGGGTAATGGTAAGGGCGAAGATGAAGTAGAAATAGTAGGGGAGAAGAAGACTGAAACTAAAATTGATTCATTAAAGAAGAATAAGGACGAAATTGTATATCCTCCACCACCTTTCCCTCAAAGGTTAAGAAAGAGCAAGTAAGATCATCAATTCCAGAAATTGCAAATTAATATTCCATTTGCCGATGCCCTAGAACAAATGCCAAGTTACGTTAAATTCATGAAAGATATCCTTACTAAGAAGAGAAAATTCGGAGTAAATGAAACGGTAGCACTCACTCATGAGTGCAGCGCAATCCTTCAAAAGAAACTTCCCCCAAAATTAAAAGATCCGGGAAGCTTTACCATACCATGCTCCAATGGGTATCAATTTGAAGGAAACGCATTGTGTGATTTAGGGGCAAGTATTAACTTAATGCCTCTTTCGATTTATAAGAAGTTGAAATTAGGTGATATTACAAGAACGTCGATTACTTTGCAATTAGCTGATAAAACTCTTGCTTTTCCAAAGGGAGTTATAGAAGATGTATTAGTCAAGGTGGATAAATTCATTTTTCCTGCGGACTTTGTAGTCTTAGACATGGAGGAGGATAAGGAGGTTACCATCATTGTAGGGAGACCTTTTCTAGCAACCGGGAGAACCTTAATCGACGTACAAAAAGGGGAATTGACTATGAGAGTCAATGATGAGCATGTTACTTTTAATGTGCTCAAAGCTATGAAGTACCCTTATTCGAAAGAGGATGATATGAAGGATGTTCAAAGTATATCACTCTATGATTATGCTTTAAAATTTAAATTAGATGATCAAGATGATTTATTATCACATGTATTAACAAATGAAGTGTTGTCTGATGATGATGAGGAGGTTCATGAATGTTTACAAGTCCTTAAAGGACCATCTACATTTTTTCGTAAACCGGAACCACTTGAGGTGCCAGAGAAATCATTAGCGGAGAGGCCTTCCATTATAGAGCCGCCAACTTTAGACTTAAAACCTCTTCCGGACCATCTCACATATGCTTATCTAGGAGATAATGACACTTTGCCTATCATTGTTAACTCCAAATTACTTCCGGAACAATTTAATAAATTAATTAATTTATTAAAGCAATATAAGTTAGATATAGGATAGACGATCGCAGATATTAAGGGAATAAGCCCTTCCCTTTGTATGCATAAAACACTCTTGGAGGAGTCTTTTAATGGATCGATAGAACATCAACGTCGTCTAAGCCCGCCCATGAAGGAAGTCGTTAAAAAGGAAATTATCAAATGGCTAGATACAGGCATTATTTACCCTATCTCGGATAGTGCATGGGTTTCACCAGTGCAATGTGTCCCGAAGAAAGGAGGGATGACGGTAATAAAGAATGAGAGGGGGTGAGATGATATCCACTAGGACTATTACTGGGTGGCGCATTTGTATGTACTACAGAAAACTAAATAAAGCCACGAGAAAAGATCACTTCCCTTTACCTTTCATTGACCAAGTCCTAGATAAGTTAGCAGGGAATGATTTTTTCTGTTTTCTAGATGGATACTCAGGTTATAATCAAATTACTGTAGATCCTGACGACCAAGAAAAAAACTACCTTCACTTGCCCGTATGGGACTTTCGCATTTAGGAGGATGCCTTTTGGTTTGTGCAACGCACCGGCCACCTTTCAACGATGTATGATTGCCATTTTTTCTGATATTATGGATTATGGTATTGAAATCTGTATGGATGATTTCTCTATTTTTGGCAAATCATTTGAAGCTTGTTTAAATTGTCTAGAAAAGGTGCTTGCGCGTTGTGTCGAAACCAATCTTGTTCTTAATTGGGAGAAATGTCACTTCATGGTACGTGAAGGGATTGTGCTTGGTCACCATGTTTCTACAAAGGGTTTGGGAGTAGATAAAGCAAAATTGGATGTGATTGAAAAGTTACCGCCACCAAAAAATTTGAAGATGTTACGGAGCTTCTTAGGTCACTCCAGCTTTTATCGAAGATTTATTCAAGATTTTGCGAAAATTGCTAAACCATTGAGTGGTCTATTAGAAAAAGACGTGAAATTTTATTTTAGCGACGATTGCCTAAAAGCTTTTGATGAACTTAAAAATCATTTGACTACTGCACCTATTGTAGTGACTCCGGATTGGGAAGAACCTTTTGTCTTAATGTGTGATGCAAGCGATTATGTCGTTGGTGTTGTCTTGGGGAAAATGCGGGGAAAGTTTTTCGCACGATAGCTTATGCGAGTAAAACCCTTATTGATGCCCAAGTCAACTACACTACAACTGAGAAAGAATTATTAGCGGTAGTTTTCGCATTTGAAAAATTCAGATCGTATCTTTTGTGTACAAAGATGATAGTGTATACTGACCATGCAACGATTCATTATCTGATGGAGAAAAGAGACGCAAAACCTCGTCTGATCCGATGGGTACTCCTCTTACAGGAGTTTGATGTAGAAATTAAAGATAGAAAAGGAACAGAAAATCCTGTTGCGGATCATTTGTCTAGGCTTGAGAATACGTATCAGTCATTACATTCTGAAATCGAGGAGAGATTTTCGGACGAGTGGTTGTTGGCTATATCTGAAAGTATAGTACCTTGGTATGCAGATTTTGTGAACTACTTAGTTAGTAATATTATACCTTCTGATTTGACCTATCATCAAAGAAAAAAAATTTTATATCAGGTGCGCTCATATTTATGGGATGAACCGTATTTGTTTAAGGTTGGAGCAGACGGTGTTGTGAGACGCTGCGTACCAGAGGAAGAAATGAATTTGATCTTAGAAAAGTGTCATAGTTCACCGTATGGAGGTCATTTCATGGGAACGAGAACGGCGATGAAAGTGTTAGAGGTCGGGTTTTATTGGCCTACTCTGTTTCGGGATTCCAACGTGTTTGTAAAATGGTGCGATAGGTGTCAACGAATTGGGAACATAGGTAAGAATGATGTGATGCCCATGAACATAATATTAGAAGTCGAATTATTTGATGTTTGGGGCATAGATTTTATGGGCCCATTTGTTAATTCTAACGGTAACATTTATATCCTTTTGGCCGTCGACTACGTATCTAAGTGGGTAGAAGCGATCGACACAACGAAAAATGATGCCAAGGTTGTCCTGAATTTTCTGAAAAATTTCATATTCAATCGATTCGGGACACCTAGAGCAATTATTAGCGATGGGGGGGGGGGGGGGGGGGGGGGAGTCACTTTTGCAATACCCAATTCACGTCTCTGCTTAGAAAATACGGGGTAACACACAAAGTCGCACTAGCTTATCACCCCCAAATGAATGGGCTAGTTGAGTTGTCAAATAGGGAAATCAAGAAAATCCTAGAAAAGACAGTTAGCACTAATCGTAGAGACTGGTCTCAAAAACTTAACGACGCACTTTGGGCCTATCGCACGACTTTTAAAACACCTCTTGGTCTAACCCCATATAGGCTAGTTTACGGAAAATCTTGTCACTTACCTTTAGAGTTAGAGCACCGTGCTTACTGGGCGATAAAGAAGATCAATTATGATCTCCAAGACGCGGGTAAGAAGAGATTACTTCAATTAAATGAATTGGAGGAGATTAGAATGCACGCGTATGAAAATTCAAAAATTTATAAGGAGCGGACAAAGAAGTGGCACGACCGACATCTAAAGGACAAACAGTTCGAGCCGGGACAATTAGTATTGATATTCAACTCGCGCTTAAAATTGTTTCCCGGGAAGCTTAAATCTCGGTGGTCGGTCCATTCAAGATTAAAACGGTGCATCCTTATGGTGCTGTGACTATTACTAATGAAAATGATGGTACGGAATTTAAAGTTAACTGCGAAAGATTGAAATTGTATATGAGAGGTGATGACGATCGGGCGGTATTGAGTATAACACTCCTTTAGCTAAGCGCCGTCCTGCCGGGACGCTAAATTAGACGCTTATTGGGAGGCAACCCAACTCCTACTTTAATTTGACGTTCTAGTGTTTATGGTATTTTTATTTATTTTTATTAAGTAAATTTTGTTGTTTTAAACATAGCTTTACGTAATCAAAGTTATTCTTATATATGTAAAACGTGAGGAAACTGCGATAAGTCTTCATTTGAGTGCGGCCGGATCGAGAAATTTTAAAATTTGACATTTTGAATAACAATAGTCAAGTTGTAACATTTTTGTCAAAATGTTACAACTTCATTCGTGCTGCCATTTTGACCTAACAAATGTCATGTTGTAACATTTTCGTCAAAATGTTACAACTTCATTCGTGCTTCCATTTTGGCCTAACAAATGTCATGTTGTAACATTTTTGTCAAAATGTTTCCTGCTAAGAACTGTAACTTTGCGAGCAACAAGCCGGTTGAGCTGAACCCGCCCTTAGAATGTGGCGCTGTTTTATAAAAATAAATCACTGGCCCAACTTCCCCTCCTTGCGATCCCTTCCGCTCCTCGTCTAACCCTAACTTCCCCCCTTGCGACGACGAGGATATGGATGACATTTGACTGATTTTTGACTGATTTTAGACCAAGTTTTGGACTGAAATTGAACTGAAATCCTTTCACTGTTCTGGACTAACATTGGACTGTTTTTGGCCTATTTTTGATATATTCTGGACTGAAATTTGATTTCAAACTTTTTGGTAGAAAACTGGGCGGGCTAGGCCCACGTAATATTTTGATGTTTAGTAGCGATAATATACCTTAATTTGCCATGACTATGTTTTCTGCTTTCCAATTTGCTATAAACGGCTGCAGATTTGTTATGATATACAAATGTTCTTATTTTTGTACGTATAGCCATGCTTTATGCTACTTGTGGTTTGAAATCCAGTTTAAACTGCTTATTCCATTTTAAACTGCTTATTCCAGTTTTCCCATGTTAATCAACATTAATTACCATTTTACACCAATTTTTTGGGTTAATTCTTTACTAGGGCCTAGTAAAGGTTCAAGTACGGGGGCACAGAGTCACGTTTCACTGTGTCTCCCATGACAAATTCCTTATGAAGTGTAGTTCATGAAGTTCTATATTTATTTTCTTCAAAAATAAAGCTATTCAAGTATTCAATTTAATTTGTGCGATAGATGAGTCAATCCTACGAGTTCAGACTGAGAATTTGAAATTAGTAAGATTTACTAAAGTTCTCTTAAGAATTCTTTTTCACTATGCACTATAGTTCTTAAAAATAATTTACACCCTTTAATTTTTATTTAGGTGACTTCAAATCTTAATGGGAAGAGATTGAGCATTTACTAATTCAATGATAATAGCCAACATGTTGAGCGTACGTAGTTAACCTTCGCTTCCACATCACTCCTTACCGGGTGCTATCACCTATTACCTTTGAGCTTAAAGCCTTGGTTCTTTATTTCCTTATTCTTCCTTAACTTTGTATCTAGTAGGCCGACCAGTTATGGGTGTTATATAAAAATATATATATCATAGTGATATGTGGCCTAAGTTTGCTCGCGCATACTTAGAATGATCCCAACTATGATGAAAAAAAAAGTATCTTTATATCATAGTGATATGTGGCCCAAGTATGTTCACGCATATTTGGAATGATCCCAACTATGAAAAATATCAAAAGAAAAAAAATGTTATTGAAAATTAAACCCCATAATTTGGAGAGCCACTATGATGATTAATTCGGGAAATAGTCACCTACCAGTTCAAATTCATCAAGTCATTTCATTTGGCCCCGGTTACTACCAAACTCATGTAGAGGTCATATCAAAGTCTCAGTCTACGTTTGATCTATCCTATTGGTGATGAAGTTTATAAAAAATAAGTTGTAAGGGAAGTGGATAATTTTTAAGAACTTCACATCTAACACTTGAATTCTTAATTGAACTTTATATTTTATCTGACTCATGGATTTGTAAGGTTTGAACTCTAAAAAAGATGAGCAATTTTATCACCAGTTAATGCGAATGACTTGAATGTATTTTATGTGACTTATAATGAAATGTAGGATGAATTGAATCTACACTTTCATAAGCATTTGTCGTTTCCTGGTTTATCATGAATTACCTTTGCTAGGGACTAGCAAGAATTCAAGTATGGGGGTGTGATAACTTCGCAAAAAGAAGTTATCTTGCATCTTAATTTAACCCTTTTTGTTTATGTTATATAATAATTATGAATGAAAATTATATATATTCAAATGAATTATTACTTGGAGTTTAAATCATTATTACGTCTAGTTTTGAATGTTTTTATGACAGGATTTGTGAAGAAATCGAGTCAAGGATCGAAGGCTAAGTGTTGTTAAAAAGAACTGGAATATGTTGTAACATAATCTGAAAAAAGTTATAACATATCTAGCAGTTTAAGAAGCAGAATTCCAGATTTTAACAAGTTGCAACTTTTCTTCCGAAAAGTTGCAACTTTTCGGCAGTTACAGGAATTTAAATTCCGAACTCAGTCAAATTTCAACCGTTTCAATTGAGTTTAAAGGCATCTTTTCAGCATTAAAATATGGCTAATAGTGGGGCCCGCCTGGAGAGAGAAAGAAGAAGATTAAAAAGAGAGATTCAGCCATTGCGTAAAGGATGCTGGGAGTATTCGGCCATTGTAGAGAGAGAAAGTCTGAGAGAGATTTTCAACCAAGGAGGAGATCAGTCCAGGAAATTCATTTCGGAGGTGGGAAACGTGTACAAATCATTGAAGAAGGGAAGATTTACTTGATGTCTAGTAAGATCTACCCATTATTTTGTTTTTCTCCCTCAAACATGAACTAATTCCTGCAATCTTGTGTTGTGAGAGTACTATTTCTTGTGTAATGATAACTATGCTTTAATTTTCCTTTAAGAATGTTTAGTGAATGATTTTTATTGTTCTTATGACCTTTATTTTGGAACTTTTGGCCAAAGTTTCGCTTTTCTATTGCGCTTCATAATTCGAGAGATGAGTTGCGTAAGAGTATCATAAGTTCGATATAGCGTTTGAAGGGTGAAAGAGATTTCCTCTTGGCGTTAGCAACATAGATTTTTATTTCTTATGCGGTTCTTTATTTCACTTGAGTTAGAGATGACAGAGGAAATGAGGGATTAGGGGAATCCGATATCGAGAGGTACGGTTTTCTAAATTAAAATCGTTGCAAGATTATTTCACTACGTAATTTTTATAAAGTTTCATTTTAACAGTCATTGCACTAGATTTAGGAAATCACAACACAGGATTATTTTCCCTAATCGCTAAAAATCATTTTTCTCAATAGCTATTAGTTATTATTAATTTGAATTTGTCACTTATAATTTTCTTTCATAATTGAAATCACGGTATTCGATTGACTTGGATTTAAAGAAAGGACTTAACTGGTATTTGCGAGCACTAAGTTTAACACCTCTCCGTGAGAACGATATTTAACTCACATTATATTACTTGAACCGGCACGTGCACTTGCGTACAAAATATGCAACCATTTTCGGGCGTACCAGCCTTCCTTCGGGATTTGAAAGAGAGATGTCTGGGTCAACTGCTCCTTCAGCCTTTCGAATGCCTTCTCGCATTCTTCAGACCATTCAAAGTCCTCGCTCTTCCGAAGTGTTTTAAAGAATGGAAAGTACTTCTCTCCTGCCTTTGACAGAAAGCGGCTAAGATCCTGCAGCCTTCCCGTCAACCTTTGGACTTCTTTTATTGTCTTCGGCGAAGTCATCTCTAGGATTTCCTTAACCTTGTCAGGGTTTGGCTATACCCCTTCCGGGTTGATGAGATGCCCCAGAAACTTCCCCCTTCCAACTCCGAATATGCACTTTGCAGGATTGAGCCTCATCTTGAACTTCCTCAGTGTTGCGAAGGTCTCTACTAGATCAGCTACATGTTCCTAGACGCTCTTGCTTTTGATCAAGAGGTCGTCCACATATACCTCCAGGTTCCTCCCCTTTCGACCCTTGAAGACATGGTTCATCATCCGCTGGTAAGTCGCCCTACTTTCTGTAACCCGAAGGGCATCATCTTGTAGCTATAACAACCATCGCTAGTGATGAAAGAAACATCACGACAGTCGGTGGGATACATCCGGATCTGGTGGTATCCTGAAAATGCATCGAGAAAGCTTATTACAAAAAAAACAGACGGCTGAGTCAACCAGCGCGTCGATTAGAGGCAAGGGATAACAATCCTTTGGGCAACTTTTATTCATCAAAGAAAAATCGACACACATCCTCCAGCTTCCCCCAGCTTTTTTCACCATTACAGCATTCGAGACCCAGCCTGGGTACTGGATCTCCGACACAAAGTCTGCCTCAAGCAGTTTCTTTACCTCTTCTCTGATAGGTATGACCAACATGGTGGCACTTGACCTTTTCTTCTAGCAAACGGGCTTTGCAGAGGGGTCGAGATTGAGGTGATGTCAGACAACCTCAGGATCGATCCCTGGCATCTCGGCAGCACTCCAGGTAAAGATGTCGACGTTCTCTTGTAGACACGCAAACATCTCCATCTTCTCTCTGATCTTCAGCGATCCTCTGATCTTCAACAAGCCAGGTACCCCTGACTCGGAGAGTACCTCGATCTCTTGCACCTCCTCGGCTACTTCTAGCCTGGACGTGCTCCCCAACACTCTTTCAAAATCCTCAGTGTCAGCCATCCAACTGATGGTGTTAACCGCGCTGAGATAGCACTCGCGGGAGGCTTTTGGATCGCTCCTGATCCTCACCTGGACGTCCCCTTGACAGTACTTGAGGCACTGATGGTAGGAAGACGGAACAGCCTTGAATGTGTTGAGAAGTGGCCTTCGGAAGATAGCCTTGTAACAACTCAGGGCGTCAACGATGACGAAGCGACACTTGAGGGGGGTGCCACCGAGTGTTACAAGTAGATCTAATCCTCCTTCCACCTCCTTCTTCTCTCCTGAGAAGCCAAAGAGGGGACCATCCGACGCCCGGACTCTTTCTGCTCCGACGCCCAGACCGTCAAACGTCTCCTTGAAAACGACGTTCACGGAGCTACCGTTATCGATCAGAATTCGATCAACGGTGAAGTCCTCCACTACTACCTGAGTCACGAGGGCATCATAGAAGGGATTCTCCTTTCCCAGCATGTCCTCCTCTGAGAAGGTGATTTCTTCCAACGGGGGCGGCACTTGCGAAGTCGAAGTGACACTCATTCGATAAATTTGATGGAGACTGCCCTTGCGGGAAGCTCCCAACCCTGCTCCCCCGTGGATCACCCCCACTCCTCCTCTGCCTCCCTGGGCGACGTCTCCTTGACCTCCATGGTCGACCCGATCTTCATTCCGTGCCCCTCTACCTAATGCATATCACAATAGAGGGGGATATCCTTCTCCTGCGGCCTACTCTGTCGATTCTTCCGACCTTGTCAGTTGTCGCGCTGGGCAACTGCCATAGCTTCCTCCCTTCTCTTTTCTGACGCCTCTTTGGTCGGTCAAAGCGTCTTCTCTCTGGGGATCTCCTTCCCTGATCCTGACATTGAGGTCCTCTTGCCGGCCTCCAAAGCGGCCGGTTAATGGGAACTTGGTAGCGTCTTTCCTCCTCCCGACGCTCCGGAGCCACGATGAGTCTCCTCTCATCGTTTCTTCTTGGCTCCTCCTTCCTGGGCTCCTCCCGCTTCCTTTCTTCCCTTCACCTCTCCTCTGGCTTCCTCTTTGTTGGAACAACCTTATTATTGATTTGGGCTAGGACCACTATCTGTTTATTAGGACTAAATTGACCCCCAATGTATAGTCCAAAGGGTCAAGGTTTTAGGTATTAGAACTAAGGAAAAGAATTCGTTTCTGCGTTCGACGAACTCCATACTGTGTTCGACCAACTCCATCCTGCGTTCGACAAACAGCATGCTCCTGCGTTCGACGAACTTGCCAAGGTTCTGCGTTCGACGAACTCATTCTGCGTTCGGCGAACTCCTCTCTACGTTCGATGAAATGCTCTCAGCGGTCGACGAAAGCTCATCTCAGCAGTTGTTGAACCTCGTCTCAGCGGTTGACCAAGTCTCAGCGTTCGACGAACCTCCCAATCTCAGCGTTCGACGAACTCAGCTCTGCGTTCGTAGAATAAGTGTCAGATGTTCAGATCGACGAAAGATCTTCTCAGCTCAACGAATTAAATATTCCAGCTAGCTTATCAGTTATTATTCTTCAGTTCGATGACCTCCAGCTTGAGATCGATGAACTCCAGATTGTGTTCGACAAAACTTGTTCAGATAGACGAAATGTGTTATTTCAGTTCAGTATTTCAGACAGATTATTTTATTCTATTCTTTGAACTCAGATCTTTCAGCAACGGCTATATTATATCAGATAAGTAAGTATTATATCTTTCCTTTTATTATTTTGAGAATATAGCCGTTGACATTTAGCTGAAAGGGACACGTTCATGGAAAAGGAAAAAGGTAAACGACGTATCAGATTTGCAGTACCAGATATATCTCTTCTGAATATTTTATTCCTTAAATCAAGGGATTTGAATTTCAAATCTGTCAGAGATTTCAAAAAGAAAAGGAAGAAGATATACAGTATCAGATCAGATATTACATAAAGCAGTACAGGAAAAAGAAAAAAGAGGAAGGATAATACAGTCGAGAGGAAGAAGAAAGAAAATATACATAGAAAGTTTTCAGTTCTTCATCTTCCTCAAGAAGCAGCACATCACATTCTCTGAGAACAACATCAACATTATTCTCTCAGTTTTCTGCTGCTAGATCAGATCTTCAAAAGAGCAACAAATAATCTGAGAAACATTTGTCTCTCAGATTTATCAGCTATCAGGAAGATAAAGGAAGATCTATTTTCAAGTGAAAGTTCCATCCTCAAGCTGTCAACAAATTTCAATCAAACAGAGGAGCTTTACATCAACATTCCACTAGAGTCTTCTCTCAGATTATTGACAGAGAAGAACATCTAAACCCTTCTTTATCCCTTCTTGTACAGGGTTATAACTGTTGAAAATGTTGAAGTGGAAGTTGTGGAGGTTTTGGACCTGGGCGGTCTGGGAGGAGGTCGCGCGATCTGGTGAGACCGCACGACCTGGGGATCTGCTATGCGGTCTGGCTTGTTGTGCCTAGCCGTAGTCTCCTGGCATGACCGCTGGTATATGTCCAAGGCAGCTGAAGGTGAGGTCACGCGGTCTGTTTGTGACCGCGTGGCGGGTTGGCGTCTTCAGGTCACGCGGTCTGGCACTTATGACCCCGTGGTGCTGGCAGCCGGTCTGGTGGCTGTCCAGGTTTTCCGGGGGTATTCACGGACTAAGGATTTTAGTCGCGCATTCTCTGTTCGCGGTCTCAGGAGGAGACTGGTATGCGAACAGGTCTCTGTTCTCGGTCTCAGGTGGAGGTCGGCTTGCGAACAGGTGTTCGCAGTCTTGTGCCGAACAGACAGTGCTTGCGGTCTCAGGCAAACACTGGTGGTGGGTGGCTTCTTGGCGGTCTGGAGATCTCCCTGTGGAGTCGCGTCTTGACTAAGGGAGTGGTGATCTCCCGCGGTCTGGAGGGAAGCCAGCGTGCTCATCAAATGAAGCAGAAAGTACTATTGCTGATCGCGCGGGTTGACCAGTCTGGTCGCGCGATCTGGGGGGGGGGGGGGGGGGTGATCCTATCTCATAGGGTGGTGACTGGATCAGGTCTCACGCCTATAAATAGGAGCCACTGTAGCAACATCAATAACAAACCAAGTGTAAGCTGAGTAGTTCTTAATTCCCGCGGTCTGTGTTTTCTGACCGGGCGGTCTGCTGATTGAATTTTCTTGTGCAGCTTCTGCGGATAGTGCGGTCTGCAGCGATCACCTCTTCTTCTGAAAGTGTTCGGGCGATCTGCAGCTTGCAGTGTGGGTTGCTGAAGTTCGGGAGAATCAGTGGAGTTCGAAAGGAGGGTACGGTTTGCTCAGCGGTCTGAGGTGGTGTTCTGTAACCGGTAGTGTTGTGCGGTTAGGCGGCTTGCAGAGATCGGCAAGGAGACCGCGCGGTATGGAGCGGTCTCAGTTATCTTCCTTTCAAGTTGTGTATTTTCTTCTTCTGTTTTATGTGCTGGCGAAATCATGTCTCGCCAAGCATACCTCTCTTTGTAATGAAGATTTTGCTTATCAATAAAGATTTTGCTTATCAATAAAGATTACTTGTTTGCCTCCATGTGCTTCTGGTTGTTTGGCTTGTAAACTCTAAGTTGTATGATTCCTGCTCACTCCATAAAGATTCGGAAAATTTCACATGGTATCAGAGCGAGGTTGGAGTGGATAGAGTAATGAACAACTTAGAGTAGCCATTGCCTTTGTGAAGAAGGAACCAGTGGTAGAGCCATGGAAGCGAGGGGTCTTGGAATTGAGATGCTCAACTCGACCAACTTTAAGAAGTGGAGGTCTTGTATGCAAAGTTATCTTCTGGGTGAGGACCTCTGGGAGGTAGTTGGAGGAGAAAGCACGGGGGAAGTCTTTCTGGTTGGAGATAACCATCATGAAGTGAGGAACTGGAGGCGGATCAATGCCAAAGCAGAGTTCGCCCTGAAGAGGGCAATTTCACCTGATCTGTTTGATCACATTTTGGGGTGTGCATCAGCCGCGGAGATCTGGAGAGCCCTGGATGGGCTGTTTAACAAGAAGAATGTGGCAAGACTCCAATTCCTGGAGAATGAGCTGGCCAGATCGGCTCAAGGTGACCTTTCTATCTCAACATTCTTCTTGAAGATGAAGAACTTGTGAGCCGAGATTTCAGCGCTGGATCCTGATGAGCCAATCTCTGAGGCGAAGCTGAAGAGGCACATTGTCCGTGGCTTGCGGAAGGAATATGTTGCCTTTGTGACGTCGGTGTAGGGTTGGGCAAATCAGCCATCTCTGCTGGAGCTGGAAAATCTGCTTGCTTCGCAGGAGAGTCTAGCAAGGTAGACGGCGGGGGTGTTAGTGTCTGGGGGAGATGGCGAAGTTCTTTTCACAGGGAAGAAGAAGAAGTGGGATAAGAAGAAGACCGCTGGAGGAGGCAATGGGCCTTCAACTTTTGGACATCAGGAGAGGGGCTATGCTCCTAAGGCTGAAGGGAAGAAGAAAGGGGAAGGTCCCAAGTGCTTCAGGTGCGTAAAGGTTGGTCACATCAGGAAGGAGTGTCGGGTGAATCTTCAGCCAGAGCATGCTGCTGCAGGAAAGGGAGAAGTTGAAGTCAGGCCGGTTGATGGAGGATGGGGAGGAGCCTTCTCGGCTTCTGTTGGAGCTGAGGCTCCTATCAACTATCAAGAGGACTGGATCGTGGACTCGGGGTGTGGTCATCACCTCACCGGGGACGAGTTGAAGCTTTCTTCAGCGCAGCCTTATTCAGGTATCGATACAATTATTACTGCTGATAATACTGTGCATGATGTGGAGAAGGTTGGGGTTGTTTCTTTGGGCCGTGATAGGGGGCCGCTTACGTTGAGAAGTGTCTATCATGTGCCTGGTATGAGGAAAACCCTCTTCTCCGTGACCAACGCTGTAGACGCTGGGTATCACATTCTGTTTGGCCCAACAGAAGTGAGGTTTCATCGGAATGTGGAAGCGGTGAAGGCTGAGGTAGTTCATGTGGGGAGGAGAGCTAAAGACTTGTCCGTTTTATTGACAAGTTCTTATGTTGACAAGATGCGGACGAAAGATGGTGATGTTATATGGCACGAGAGGTTGGGGCACGTAGGAATGGATAAGCTGAAGGCTATGGCGGTGAGAGGTCTGGTCAAGGGCCTGCCTAGTCTATCCTCCTACGGAGACGGTCATGTGTGCGCGGGATGTCAGTTTGGCAAGTCTCATCGACTACCGTTTGACAAGTCACAGACAATGAGTAGTGCGCCGTTGGAGTGCATCCACGGTGACTTGATGGGACCGACTGCAACCCCAAGCCTTGGAGGCAACAGATATATGCTGGTGTTGATCGATGATTACACCAGATATGTCTGGGTATATTTCTTGAAGGAGAAGGCGGAGGCGTTTGCCAAGTTTGTGGAGTTCAAGGAGCTCGTGGAGGGTTGGCTTGGACTGCGGGTTAAGAAGCTGAGGACTGACAACGGAGGAGAGTTCACCTCTAGTGAGTTCTCTACTTTTTGCAGGAAGGCGGGCATCCGGAGGGAGCTTACTTGTGCACATACTCCACAACAAAACAAAGTTGCAGAGCGGAAGATCCATCATCTGACGGAGACCTGCAAGTGTTGGCTGCATGCCAAGAGTATCCCAAACTCCTTCTGGGCAGAGGGAATGTCTTGTGCTGCCTACATCATCAACCGGATGCCTCTGAGTCCCATCAATATGAAGACCCCGCATGAACTGATGTTCAAGGAAAAGCCAAGTGTGGCGCACCTTCGGGTGTTTGGTTCAACCTGCTATGTGCACGTTCCAGATGCGCTTCGGATGAAGCTAGATGCGAAAGCAAGGAAGCTGGTCTTCGTAGGGTATGATGACCGGAAGAAGGGCTGAAAGTGCATGGACCCCGAGACACGGAGATTTGTTGTATCTCGCGACGTTGTGTTCGACGAGGTGAAGTCGTACAAGGGAAGTTCTGGTGTGGAGCTATCAGAGAGCAGGGTGGAGGAGCCGGAGAGGGTTGTGGAAAATCTTCAGGTGGAGCTACCTGTGTCACCGGTGGTCCATCAATATCTAGTTCTGAGGCGGAGGCTTCTGGTTCAGGAAGCAGGGGGAGCGATGCTCCGAGTACGCCTGGGAGAGGAGCTAGGGAAGAAGCAGCTGAAGATACTGCGAGTCAGGGGAAGGCATTGCGAAGATCGAAGCGAACTATCATTGTTCCTGATTGTTATACAGGAGGAAACATGGTGAGCTTTGATTCCTGTTTCTTTGCTGGTCCCTTAGATGAGAGGGAGCCGTCGAGCTTTGAGAAGGCCAGAGGCGTGAAGGAGTGGGACATTGCAATGCAAGAAGAGATGGCAGCTCTCGAGAAGAATGAGACCTGGTCTCTGGTGCCCAAGCCCAAGGGCACCACTCCTGTGACATGCAAGTGGGTCTACAAGCTGAAGAAGAAGGCTGGCGGCAGCATCGAGCGATACAAGGCTCGCCTTGTGGCTCGGGGGTTCTCACAACAATACGGTGAAGACTATGAGGAGACATTCAGTCCGGTAGCAAAAATGACTTCAGTTCGAGTTGTGATTGCCTTGGCGGCTTGTTGGGGGTGGAAGATTTGGCAGCTTGACGTAAAGAATACGTTCTTGTACGGTGAGATTGACAAGCACATCTTCATGGTCCAGCCACCAGTCTTCGTTTCTGAGGATTTTTTGGAGCATGTCTGCAAGTTGAAGAAGGCCCTGTATGGGTTGAAGCAAGCGTCGAGGGCATGGTATGGGAAGATTGCAGAGTATCTCTTATTCTGCGGGTTTGGTGCTTCAGACTCAGACTCAAGCTTGTTCGTCAAGAAGAGTGGGGAGATTCAAGTCATCGTGCTGCTATATATGTCGACGATATGATCGTGACGGGGAACTCAAAGGAGGAGGTAGCGCAGCTTCGGGCAGAGCTATCTACCAGGTTTGAGATGAAGGATCTGGGTAAGCTTCACCATTTCCTTGGACTCGAGGTACAGAGGAAGGAGAGTGGAGTGCTGGTGTCCCAGGCTGGATATGCGGAGCGGATTGTTGAGCGGTTTGGCATGAAGGAAGGGAAGTGCATCTCCACACCTCTGGAGAAGGCTATGAAGCTTCAGAAGGATGAGGGAAGGATTCTGCAAGATCCGTTGGTGTTCCGAGCTCTGGTCGGGAGCTTGATCTATCTGACGATCACTAGGCTGGATATTGCGTATGCAGTTGGCAGAGTGAGTCGGTATATGGCGAAGCCACGTATGCCTCATCTGCTAGCGGCCAAGAATATACTGAAGTATGTCAAGGCGACCTCGGATATGGGTCTCCTTTATAGGAGGGATGCAGGCTTCGAGGTACATGGGTACATGGACGCTGATTACATGGGAGATTCGGATGATCGGAAGTCGACGTCTGGATACGTCTTCATGGCGGGTCCTACGGCTATATCATGGTGCAGCAAGAAGCAGGATTCCGTGTCGGTCTCAACCACGGAAGCGGAATATAAGGCTTCGGCCTTGGCAGCTCAGGAAGTCATCTGGCTTAGGAGGTTGGTTGGAGACGTCCATAAGAAGATTCAGGAGCCTACTCTGCTCCGCGGTGACAATGAGAGTGCTCTCAAACTGGTAACCAACCCAGTTTGTAATGCGAGGACCAAGCATATCGAGATCGAGCATCATTTCATTCGTGAGAAGGTGCTGGAGGGGCCTCTTTCGGTCGAGCATGTTCGGAGTCAGGACAACATTGCTGATATCTTCACAAAGGCGCTGGCAAAGGGGCCGTTCACACGGCTAAGGAGCTTACTGGGGCTGTTTTCAACTTCCCACTTCAAGGGGAGTGTTGAAAATGTTGAAGTGGAAGTTGTGGAGGTTTTGGACCTGGGTGGTCTGGGAGGAGGTCACGCGGTCTAGTGTGACCGCATGACCTGGCGTTCTGCTATGCGGTCTGGCTTATTGTGCCTAGCCGTAGTCTCCTGGCATGACCGCTGGTATATGTCCAAGGCAGCTGAAGGTGAGGTAGCGCGGTCTGTTTGTGACCGCATGGCGGGTTGGCGTCTTCAGGTCGCGCGGTCTGGCACTTATGACTACGTGGTGCTGGCAGCCGGTCTGGTGGCTGTGGCTGTCCAGGTTTTCCGGGGGTATTCGCAGACTAAGGCTTTTAGTCGCGTGTTCTCTGTTCGCGGTCTCAGGAGGAGACTGGTATGCGAACATGTCTCTGTTCTCGGTCTCAGGTGGAGGTCGGCTTGCGAACAGGTGTGTTGGATCGGTAGGCGCCCTTAGAGGGGGGGGGGGGGGGGGGTGAATAAGGGTTTTAAAAACTTATAATATATTTTGAATAACTTTGAAAAAGCTTTGATTATTAAACTAGAGAAGATCAAGACAAATCAAGTGAAGTAAAAGTAAAGACATCATTTTATTAACTTGAGAAGCATGATTACAAAACTTGATCTCTTATCGAAGCTACAAATCAAAGCTAATAGAAAGACTCTTTTTGTTTTCTATACCGACTCGTATCCCCACGAATCGGTTGGCTTTAGCCGATCCTTCCCCAGATACGGCCTCAAGCCGCTCTAGCCAACCCTTCCCCGGATATGGCCTCGAGCACCCCCTAGACCTACACCCGAGACCTAGTCGCCAATACGAGGCGAATTTCAGCCCTAAGTCCTACCCAGACCTAGTCGCCAACACGAGGCAAATTTCACTAAACGATTACAGAAAAGATATTAAATGAAAAGACAATAATATAAAAACTCCCTCTGTGTGGATCTCTTGGAGAAGTAGACGAAGACGCAGAGTATGATCGTAGTCGATGCGGTCTTTCGTCACGATGATGATGCGTGTTGAAATCTTCTCCACAGATCCCCTTAAGGCTTCATGGATTTTTGGGAGTATCTCTCTGAACCTTTCTCTCTATGCTGTGGCACGAAGCTCTGGAATTCTGGATCTAAAGAGGATTAAGAAGACGGATCCAAGGGGTCCTTTTTATAGCCTTGGAGCTAGCGCCTCCGCTATCGCTACCGCCGGCGCTATCCCAGTTTAGGAAATATTATCCACGTGAAAATCCTTCATTTTAAGCAAGCCGGCCGCCTTCCTCTATTGCTTTGCGCTATCGCCGGCGCTATCAGCTACCGCCGGCGCTATCCCAAATTAGGACATGTTTTGCGCGGCAGAATCTTCAATCTGAGGAAACAATTCCTCCTTGCCAACTGTGTGCGTCGCTACCGCCTGCGCTATCGGCTACCGCCAGGCGTTATCTCCTTCCATATGTGCTCCCGGAATTGCGCTATCATCGCTAGCGCCAGGCGCTAAGTGCTACCGCCAGCGCTAGTGGGAGTACTGTCTTCTGTTTTCATTCGTCGGAATTCATCGGGAGTTCTCGAGAACATTCGACGAATTGACTTAGCCGCACAATTTCCTTCACAAGTCTGCCTTTTTGACTTCTGTCTGCGTTCGACGATATTCGTCGGGAGTTCACGAGAACATTCGACGAATAGACTTAGCTGCTAACAGTTCATCGAACGATAGCTAGTGCCTGCGCTAGTGCTACCGCCAGCGCTAGTGAAAGATTTGGATTTGATGGCTCAACTTTGGGGGCAACCTTCTTATGTAATCCTTGAGTCATGTGGACTTTGTTATCCTGCACACTTAAACACACAAGATCAAATACACATAGATTTTGTTATTCTCAAACCTAGGAGATGCGGAAGACCATGTTCCAACAAACTCCCCCTTTTGATAATAACAAAACCATTAATTATAAATCAGAGCATTAGTATATATAATCATGAAGAAACATACTTGTGTGTGTGTGAGAGTGATGACTTAGGATAATGAACGATTTTAGCATTTAGAATTGCTCCCCTAAATACATGCTCCCCCTAAGTGAATGCACTCATAATATGTAAGCTATCATCTTAATTAAGCATTATAGTTTGATAGCAGATTAATATTTATCATGTTAGTTCTCCCCCTTTTGTTATTAGCAAAAGTGGGTAAGGAGACAAAACACAGAAAAGTTTTGATTAGAAGATAAAGGCATGATCGAGCTTTTAGAGAGAATGAAATGATAAGGAGTTTTTAGAATAGTTTTTATAGAGATAGATCAGAGTTTGAGTATTACAACATTTTCATAAATCAGAGTTTGTAGCATAAACAAAATGTAATGATTTCCAAGTAACTAAACTACCCAGACAATATGTCTACACCCTAGCCCCGTACTAAGTGACGGATGGGCATGAGGAGCTGCAAACACTAGACACAACTTAACCTAGCACTCTTTCCCCCAGTGCCTCGCAAGGCCCCACTGGAACCCTCCCCGGTTAAGGACAAGACATGACTAGAGATAAAGGTTATCTAATGTCTACAACCCTACGCCCCCGCTATGGTGAGAAATGAAGTCATGGATAATAATTATTGGAAACATATAAGCGTTTTTAATTGAATGACATAGTCTATGGATTTATATTTTTATTTGAATTTATGAAACCACTCACATAGCTATTTTGAAATCCATTCATAAATCAGAATTTTTAGCGTAATAATATTTTCATAGAAATAAATCAGAGTTGTATAAAAAAATCCATGTTAAAAGCAACCAATATAAAGTATACCGAGCAAGTCTACCACTTGTTGCAAGAAAGGAATTTGAAGATTCAAGTGATGATGCATGCAAAATGAAAGACTTTAAATAAGCATGAAAGTGCAAGGTAAAACAATTATATGGTGATGATGCGGAAGACTTATAGAAATACAAGAAACATCTTATTGTAATCAATCCATAAAAAGATATGAGTTAAATTTCATAAAGAAGATGTTTTTGTAAATCATTGTTCAAGTAAAATCTTTTAAGTTTAACTATAAAGTAACCAAGCATGAAATAATGTCATCAAAAAGAGAATACTACAATGTTATGTTAATTCACAATTTCAAAACATACTAAACATTGTAGAGAGCATGCTAGGTTATCTAGTGCATTTCATAAATAAGGAGTAGTATAGAATTTGCAGTAGGATCCAATACTCATGAGAAGAAGTGTTATGGAAGATAATGATGTGCACATAAGTGTATTTTGAATAGAGTAAACAAATGTTTTAATCAAAAATACAAGAGATATGTAAAGTGAAGAGCACAATAAAACACAAATAATTTTACTTCCACACACTTCAATGCACAAAAAAATGTACAACTACCAAGGTGCTTTGCACACACAATGCTCATTAAGACTTATCAGGGTGCAAAGTAGTGCTTGGGGGATCACATAATTTTATTCTTCAATATTGATTTTTTATTGTGATCCGGTGTACTTAAGAATAAGTGGTGATTATTTTGAAAGAAAGTTATGGTTTGCACAAGATACTTTACTATTCTTTCCATGGTGCTCAACCTCACAACGCTTATTAAGACTTATCAGGAGGTTCAAGTAGTGCTTGGTGGAGTTATCTTTGTCACTTTATTTTATGATTTTGTTTTGTACAAAGTTCTCCGAATACACTTATTTTGCAAACCAATAAAATTTATAAGAAAGATAACCACTTTTCTTTAACTTTAAAAAGTGCAAATAAAGGAGTGTAGGTAAGATACTTGTGCAATTTTAATTCATTGTACTATTACAAAACATACACAAGCATTCTTAGATTAAACACAAATGTAGATAATGCCAAAATAAGTGAGTGAATAAAGATCATTATCAAACATAAAACATTTACTCATACTTAGAGGCATGCTACGCATTGTTTTACACAACTTTTATAATTGATGCACATGGTAATAGATATATCAAAGCATGATGAAAGCAATGTTCAAAGTAGTTTGAAAAGATAAATTGCAACATTATAGAAGTTCTAAATAATATATTAAATCATGCTTGATTTTCTCAATGATGTCCATACATTATTTTTGATAATTTAACGTTTGAACTCATAAGATTGATCTTGGACTTCCCGAGGATTACCTTGTGAGAGGTTCGCCCGGTACTAGGTGATGTGATGTGATGATAGCCCAAATCACCCTTTCGTAAGATATATGTAAATAGAAGAGTTAAGTTCAAAATAATAATTTTTTGATACTTGTTTTTGTTTTATATTTTTGTATTTGATTTTTGCATATAGAAATAGAATTTAAACAAATATCCAAAGACAAAACCAAAATATTTTTTGTAATTTGGCTTTTGTAATTTTGTATTTTAATTTTTCAAAAAAAAAACAAGTACAGGCAGAATTGCAAAAAATGAGTATATAAAATAATATATTTTTATTGATTTTTCAGAATTTTAAAATTTCAGAAAATCGGAGACTCGAGCTAGCGCCGACGTTAGGTCCTAGCGCCTGCGTTAGCTCACAGAGAGTGCATCATATGGCCTAGATTTTCTTTGATTTGACTTCCGATTTTTCTTAATTATGTTTTTGCAATGTAAGGCCTGTCAAATGAAGTGATGAGATGAGAAGAAATCGCAAAAAATTGCGGAAGTTAAAATTAGTACATGAGTTGCATCTTCATTAGGGTTTCATATTTATTAAACCTTAATTATTGAGTTTTGCACAACATATGCATGAGTGAAATAATCATAAATAAGTGAAATAATATTCATGCAATTTTTCAATTCCGATTTAAACATGATTATGATTAAACATACTTGGGGTAATTGAAAATGACGCAAATATATTAACTACCTAAGCAAAACTTGCGCATTTTATAAATTTAGCCTAATACTCCTAAAATACACCTTTTAAATCCATTTTGACACTTATTTCATTTAGTCTTAATAATATCATATAACAAATTTAGTTTTTCAAATTTTGTGAGACTTTTAGGAAATGGATTTAGAAGGATAGAAATAAAAAGGATAAGTAGATCACTTGAAAAATGACATGACTATTATTCAATTTAATTTATTTATGAATTTTGGTTTAATATGAGAGAATCATATCACAAGTTATATAAAGTGATCATATCATGATGGCTCAAAGAAAAATAAAAAAGAAAGAGCAAAAAAGAAATTAAGCATATCATGAAGTAGAGAATTGATATTTTATTTTGAGTTGATTTCTACTTCATGCAAATGATTGGATACTAATGAATAGGATATTTAGGTATCCAAAGAGGACCGGATGTGACGGTTCCTTTGGGTACCCAAATACATCGTGTTTGCTTTTGGGGAGATGGAAGTGAATGAGCCCTTTTGAGTGGAGTTTGTGTTTCATCTTTAACTTTGGGTCTCCATTCAAATCTTGGTTTAACATTATTTTTAGTTTTCAAATTTTCCATTATGATAATCTTTATATTGATGATTATGATTGTAATGATTATTAAAAGTATTGTTCATAGGAAATTTGTGCAATTTTAATTTTGAGTTGGGAGAAACATGATTTTGCAAGTAATGATGATTTTGATTTTGATTTACAAACACTTTGTGATTCTTGCTCCCATTATTAGACTTAGTTAGGATGTTCATATTCATATTCAACTTATTTTTAGATGTAGTTTGATAATGTGAATTTGTATTTACAATTTTCATAAGCAAGTTGATTTTTGATTTTAATTCATTACTTTTAATCTTTAAATTATGTCTAGCTTTATTATAAGCGATTGTGCTATTTTTAAGAGTTGAAACAATTGAATCTATGTGATCTTCATAATTGTTTCTATATTCATCAAATGTTTCATCCATCTCTTTAATTTCAATTTTATATTCTTTACACTTAGCACAATTATTTTCCAAAGATGAATTTTCTAAACATAATTTTTTATTTTGTTCTTTTATAAAAAGAAGATCTTTTTCAAGTTCCTTGCATTTTTCTTTTAAGTCATCAAATTCCATACAAGGTGTAGTATTTTCAACTAAGGAACCATGGATAGAACTAGATAAACTTGAATTTGATTGTTCATTAATTTTTGCCTTTAAATTTTTATTTTCTAAGCGCAAATATTTATTAGCATTTTTAATTTCTTAATTTTGCGCTTTGTAGTTTGAAGCAATTGTAATGAAGAGATAGAAGTACAAAAGATAGAATTTGATTTCCTTACATTGCTTTCGGGAGAGGCATGATTTGAACATATCGTTTCTTTGACATCTTTTTGGAACTCCTCTTCCAAACACAATACTTCTTCTTCTCTCCCATTAGATGTGTGCTCCATTGATCCGTCATGAGAGGAGCATTCTTGAAGACTTGTGCAAGCTTGCATATTCTCCGGTTCTTGCGATTGTTCCATACCTGTAGAAGGAGAATCATACATTTTTTCAAGAAATTTCCATACTTTGTATGCACTGGAAAAATAATATATTAATTTAAAAATATCTTGAGATAAAGCACAAAAAATATAATGCATAGCTTTTGCATTTAGGTGACGCTCTTGTTTATTTGATTCGTCCGCTGGTATAACTATTGCTATATCCCATGCATTGATATCTAAACTTGTAATAAACTTTTCCATTAATAATTTCCACCCTTCATAATTTCTCCCTTCGAATAAAGGTGGTTTAGAAGATTTTTCTTCTTCATAAAAATTTACCCCACTAGTAGAAGCGAGATCATGAGACGCCATTATTCCCGGTTGTTAAGCCGATTTGGAATAACCTAGCTCTGATACCACTTGTTGGATCGGTAGGCGCCCTTAGAGGGGGGGGGGGGGGGGGGGGGGGGAGGGTGAATAAGGGTTTTAAGAACTTATAATATATTTTGAATAACTTTGAAAAAGCTTTGATTATTAAACTAGAGAAGATCAAGACAAATCAAGTGAAGTAAAAGTAAAGACATCATTTTATTAACTTGAGAAGCATGATTACAAAACTTGATCTCTTATCGAAGCTAGAAATCAAAGCTAATAGAAAGACTCTTTTTGTTTTCTATACCGACTCGTATCCCCACGAACCGGTTGGCTTTAGCCGATCCTTCCCCAGATACGGCCTCAAGCCGCTCTAGCCAACCCTTCCCCGGATATGGCCTCGAGCACCCCCTAGACCTACACCCGAGACCTAGTCGCCAACACGAGGCGAATTTCAGCCCTAAGTCCTACCCAGACCTAGTCGCCAACACGAGGCGAATTTCACTAAACGATTACAGAAAAGATATGAAATGAAAAGACAATAATATAAAAACTCCCTCTATGTGGATCTCTTGGAGAAGTAGATGAAGACGCAGAGTATGATCGTAGTCGATGCGGTCTTTTGTCACGATGATGATGCGTGTTGAAATCTTCTCCACGGATCCCCTTAAGCCTTCATGGATTTTTGGGAGTATCTCTCTGAACCTTCCTCTCTATGTTGTGGCACGAAGCTCTGGAATTCTGGTTCTAAAGAGGATTAAGAAGACGGATCCAAGGGGTCCTTTTTATAGCCTTGGAGCTAGCGCCTGCGCTATCGCTACCGCCGGCGCTATCCCAGTTTAGGAAATATTCTCCACGTGAGAATCCTTCATTTTAAGCAAGCCGGCCGCCTTCCTCTATTGCTTTGTGCTATCGTCGGCGCTATCAGCTATCGCCGGCGCTATCCCAAATTAGGACATGTTTTGCGCGGCAGAATCTTCAATCCGAGGAAACAATTCCTCGTTGCCAACTGTGTGTGTCGCTACCGCCTACGCTATCGGCTACCGCCAGGCGTTATCTCCTTCCATATGTGCTCCCGGAATTGCGCTATCATCGCTAGCGCCAAGCGCTAAGTGCTACCGCCAGCGCTAGTGGGAGTACTGTCTTCTGTTTTCATTCATCGGAATTCGTCGGGAGTTCTCGAGAACATTCGACGAATTGACTTAGCCGCACAATTTCCTTCACAAGTCTGCATTTTTGACTTCTGTCTGCGTTCATCGATATTCGTCGGGAGTTCACGAGAACATTCGACGAATAGACTTAGCCGCTAACAGTTCGTCGAACGACAGCTAGCGCCCGCGCTAGTGCTACCGCCAGCGCTAGTGGAAGATTTGGATTTGATGGCTCAACTTTGGGTGCAAACTTCTTTTGTAATCCTTGAGTCATGTGGACTTTTTTATCCTGCACACTTAAACACACAAGATCAAATACACATAGGTTTTGTTATTCTCAAACCTAGGAGATGCGGAAGACCATGTTCCAACAAGGTGTTCGCGGTCTTGTGGCGAACAGACAGTGCTTGCGGTATCGGGCAAACACTGGTTGTGGGCGACTTCTTGGCGATCTGGCGATCTCCCTGTGGAGTCGCGTCTTGACTAAGGGAGTGGCGATCTCCCGCGGTCTGGAGTGAAGCCGGCGTGCTCATCAAATGAAGCAGAAAGGACTGTTGCTGATCGCGCGGGTTGACCGGTCTGGTCGCGCGATCTGCAGGGGGGAGGGGTGATCCTATCTCATAGGGTGGTGACTGGACCAGGTCTCACGCCTGTAAATAGGAGCCACTGTAGCAACATCAATAACACACCAAGTGTAAGCTGAGTAGTTCTTAATTACTGCGGTCTGTGTTTTCTGACCGAGCGGTCTGCTGATTGAATTTTCTTGTGCAGCTTCTGCGAATAGTGCGGTCTGCATCCATCACCTCTTCTTCTGAAAGTGTTCGGGCGGTCTGCGGCTTGCAGTGTGGGTTGCTGAAGTTCGGGAGAATCAGTGGAGTTCGAAAGGAGTGTGCGGTTTGCTCAGCGGTCTGAGGTGGTGTTCTGTAACCGGCAGTGTTGTGCGGTTAGGCGGCTTGCAGAGATCGGCAAGGAGACCGCGCGGTCTGGAGCGGTCTCAGTTATCTTCCTTTCAAGTTGTGTATTTTCTTCTTCTGTTTTATGTGCTGGCGAAATCATGTCTCGCCAAGCAGACCTCTCTCTGTAATGAAGATTTTGCTTATCAATAAAGATTACTTGTTTGCCTCCATGTGCTTCTGGTTGTTTGGCTTGTAAACTCTAAGTTGTATGATTCCTGCTCACTCCATAAAAATTCGGAAAATTTCACAATACCTCCCTTCAAAAGTTAACCCCTTGGTGGCAGGGCACCTGAACAAAAACCTATAGTTTGGTTAGAGCACCTGATCAAAAGCTCCTTGGTGTTTTGGGCACCTGATCAAAACCCCATTGGTGATAGGGCACCTGATCAAAAACCTAGTGGAATCCTACCAAGGGTGGTAGAAGAGTAGACGCACCCAGGTTTATTGGAGAACTACTATAAAATGCTTGTGTCCTCTGTGTTGTGTTTATTTTTCTGTATTGTACTGTGTGCTCTCTTTGTGTTTGTTTTTATTACTCACTCAATACACATATAAGTATCACTATTTTAATTCCGCTATAAAATTAAGTGTAGCAGTTTTTAATACTCTATTCACCCCCTCTAGAGTAAATCTAAGATCTAACCTCACTTTCAATTGGTATCAGAGGGCTGTTGATTGCTTACAGGCTAACACATGAATCCAAAGATCAATTAGATCTTAAATTTATTTTAAAGTTTTATTTTATTTTTCTAAAAAAAAACTCATGGCACAAAACAAAGAATATTCAAGCACAAGACCTCCTATGTGCAATCTAAATAAGTTTGCACTATGGAAGACAAGGATCAGATTGTACATGAATTCTATTGATGAGGATATTTTTAATGTTATTTTGACAGGACCTCCAACACATACAGCAACAACAAATGCTGAAACCACAACAACAAACAATGATGTTCCACCACCTGAGTGGACAGATGCACATAAGAAGCAGAGAAGTGTAGATGCCAAAGCTATGAATATTTTGGCACAAACAATGTCTGATGACATTTTTCAAAAAGTTGTGGAATGCACTTCAGCAAGAGAAATCTTGATGTCGCTCAACAATATGGTTGAAGGATCAGCAGATGAAAGAAAAGATAGAAGATCTCACCTAATCTCCCAGTATTAAAAGTTCAAGAAAGGAGAATCTGTGACAGTTGCTGATATGTACAACAGGCTCAGCCTCATAATCAATGAGCTAAAGACCTTGGACAAAGTGATCTCCATCACTGAGGTCAATGATAAGATCCTTATGTGCTTCCCCAGCACATGGGACTCTAGGATCTGGCCAATCAAGGAATCCAGAAGCCTTAATGAGATCTCCACTAAGAGCTTTTTAGGCAAACTCAAATCCTATGAGCAACTTATCAAGTCCAGAGAAGCTAAACAATCTACTTCATCTCCAGCATCCAAGAAGGAGAGAAGTATAGCTTTCCAAGCTACTGAAGAAGAAGAAAAAGCTCCAGGAGATATGGAGTTCATGAATCTTCTAGCAAAGAGATTCTACAAGATGGCTACAAAAGATTTCAGAAAGAAGGAATCTAGATCAAGAGAAAAGCCAAGGTATGACAAATCAAGTTCTAAAGAAATTATTTGTTTTGGCTGCAGAAAACCTGGACACATTCTGCCAGAGTGTCCAGAGAACCAAAAGAAGGAGAAGAGAAAAGAGAAAGAAGAAAAGAGGCACTCCAGCAAATCTTCCTCCCACAAATACAAACACAAGGGAAGAGGATTTGTAGCTGAAACTTGGAGTGAAACAGAATGAGAGTCTTCATCCAGCTCATCTGAAGATGAAGAAAAATCAAATGACAAGGACCAATGTTTGATGGCTGTCTATGACTCAAGCAGTGAGTCAGAATATGCATCATCATCCAGCTCTAGTGATGATGAAGAAGAAAGGAACTTCTGCATGATGGCTATCAATGCCTCAGGACAAAATTCAGAAGAATCAGAATCTGAAGCCGACAATGATGCTGATCAGGTAATATCTAATTTTGATTTTAATTCAATTGAATTCAAAGATGAATTCAAAGTTCTTTGCTTAGATTAAATCAAATCTGAGAAAGAGATAATCTCTCTCAGAAATAAGTTGGCTGAAATGAACCAACTAAGTGAAGAAAATGTTATTCTTAAGAAAGATTTGGCTGCCTCCAGAGAACACATTGTTCTCATTGAAAACAAGTTGTCTGAAGCTAAGAAATTTGAAGAATCCCTAAATGGGAGAAGTATCAAACTGATGGACATCACAAGCACAGTGAATGCCAGATTAAGTGGTAAACTGGGCTTAGGTGCATCATCAAATGAGCCACCTCTTATTAAGAAAAACATACTTTCTACACCAATAAAGTTCATCTCTGCCAAGAGCAAAGAGGCTGTAGAAATAGATGAAAATATTTCAAGCAAGTCTGTTAAGAATAAAAGACTTCAGCAGAATTCGTCGAACGGAGCTCGACGAAATCAATTCACTTCGTCGAACGGAGATCGACGAACTCTGAAGCCAGAATTTCAGTATAGTTATTATTCGAACGGCGCTCGACGAAAGCACTTCACTTCGTCGAACGACGATCGGCGAACTCAGCCCAGTTCGTCGAACGGAAAATTTACTGCATATCAAAAGAATTCTTATTCTTCACATACTAAGAATCCTTTCACTGAATGGATAATTCCTCCAAGGAGATATCATCCACAAGGTTATAAGGATCAGCCTGAGATGTCTTTCATTTCAAATTTTTGTGGAAAAACAAAAGGACCCAAAGTAGTCTGGGTCAAAAACAACTAACTTATTAAATAAGGAGAGGAACACCACCTCTACCAGAGACATTTTGCAGGTGTAGGATCACTATCTCAAGCAGTCATTTCTTCTAATATATTCTTCAATTGTTTGAAGAATAACAACTTAAGAAGTCATTGACCACCATGATCAAACTCATTTTTCTTTTGATATCAGAGACCTCAACTGATATCAGAGGACTCTCAATTAGGAAAATTATTATCAGTTACAAAAATAAAAGAATGGGTTTACACTCTCAAGACAGAGAATGCAAATGAAATTGCAAGTTCAATATCAGAAAACCAGGACTTTCAATTGGTGTCAGAATCAAACCCCCAGTAGCAGAAATAAAGGAATGGGTACACATCCTTAAGACAAAGAATGCAACAACATTATCAGAACAAATTTCGGGAAATTAGATTGCATCCTTCCCTTCCTCCTCATCTGTCCCTTCTTCTAGGGGCCTAGCTCCAGGTCTTCCTGAAACTAGGCAGGGGGAGAAGTTCTATGAAGAAGCTCCATATGATGAAGTTTTTGTTCAGGGGGAGATGTTCTATGAACTAGGCAGGGGAGAAAGATGAAGAAGCTACAGTCTCAGGGGGAGATGCTCTAAGGGGGAGATGTTTTATGAAAGAGGGAGATGATGCATGAAGAAGCTACATATGTTGCAATTTCAGATGCAGTGTTTGCTCTAGCTTAATGCAGATTCAGATACAGCTTTTGATATAGAAGAAGCAACAAATACATATTCAGATAATCAGTTATTGCTACAGCTCAGTTAATCAAACCCAAAACTCAGAGAAAGACAATATCAGAATTCAGAAAGTCAGAAAGCAAGAATTCAGAAAGATAAAAGGTTCTGATTTTTTGTTATTATTATTTCTGTTTTCAAATTTAATGTTTCTAAACTCAGAATATCATATTTCTTATATATCTGCTGAAATGTTTATAATCTGTCAGATATATATACTCTGTGTTTTGTTTGTTATAATTTTTGTCAAATAGTGTCCTAACCCAAATAGGGGGAGATTGTTGGAACAACCCTATTACTGATTTGGGCTAGGATCACTATCTGTTTATTAGGACTAAATTGACCCCCAATGTATAGTCCAAAGGGTCAAGGTTTTAGGCTGTTAGAACTAAGGAAAAGAACCAGTTTCTGCGTTCGACGAACTCCATACTGCGTTCGACGAACTCCATCCTGCGTTCGACGAACAACATGCTCCTGCGTTCGACGAACTTGCCAAGGTTTTGCGTTCGACGAACTCATTCTGCGTTCGACGAACTCCTCTCTGCGTTCAATGAAATGCACTCAGCGGTCGACGAAAGCTCGTCTCAGCGATTGTTGAACCTCGTCTCAGTGGTTGACCAAGTCTCAGCTGTTGACCAAGTCTCAGCATTCGATGAACCTCCCAATCTCAGCGTTCGACGAACTCAGCTCTGCGTTCGAAGAATAAGTATCAGATGTTCAGATCGATGAAAGATCTTCTCAGCTCAACAAATTAAATATTCCAGCTAGCTTATCAGTTATTATTCTTCAGTTCGACGACCTCCAGCTTGAGATCGACGAACTCCAGATTGTGTTCGACGAAACTTGAAATGTGTTATTTCAGTTCAGTATTTCAAATAGATTATTTTATTATATTCTCTGAACTTAGATCTTTCAGCAACAGCTCTATTATATTAGCTAAGTAAGGATTATATCTTTCCTTTTATTATTTCGAGAATATAGCCATTGACATTTAGCTTAAAAGGACACATTCATGAAAAAGGAAAAAGGTAAACGGCGTATTAGATTTGTTGTACCAGATATATCTCTTCTGAATATTTTATTCCTTAAATTAAGGGATTTGAATTTCAAATCTGTCAGAGATTTCAAAAAGAAAAGGAAGAAGATATACAGTATCAGATCAGATATTACAGAAAGCAGTACAGGAAAAAGAAAAAAGAGGAAGGATAATACAGTCGAGAGGAAGGAGAAAGAAAATATACATAAAAAGTTTTCAGTTCTTCATCTTCCTCAAGAAGCAGCACATCACATTCTCTGAGAACAACATCAACATTATTCTCTCAGTTTTCTGCTGCTAGATCAGATCTTCAAAAGAGCAACAAATAATCTGAGAAACATTTGTCTCTCAGATTTATCAGCTATTAGGAAGATAAAGGAAGATCTATTTTCAAGTGAAAGCTCCATCCTCAAGCTGTCAACAAATTTCAATCAGACAGAGGAGCTTTACATCAACATTCCACTAGAGTATTCTCTCAGATTATTGACAGAGAAGAACATCTAAACCCTTCTTTATCCCTTCTTGTACAGGGTTATAAATCCCTTCAAAAGTTAACCCCTTGGTGGCAGGGCACCTGAACAAAAACCTGTAGTTTGGTTAGAGCACCTGATCAAAAGCTCCTTGGTGTTTTGGGCACCTGACCAAAATCCCATTGGTGATAGGGCACCTGATCAAATACCTAGTGGAATCCTACCAAGGGTGGTAGAAGAGTAGATGTACCCAGGTTTATTGGGGAACTACTATAAAATCTTTATGTCCTCTGTGTTGTGTTTATTTTTCTGTATTGTGCTGTGTGCTCTCTTTGGGTTTGTTTTTATTACTCACTCAATACACATGTAAGCATCCGTATTTTAATTCCGCTATAAAATTAAGTGCAGCAGCTTTTAATACTATATTCACCCCCTCTAGAGTAAATCTAAGATCTAACCTCACTTTCACTCTTCTTCTCACTCCTGGGCTCTTCTCTCTTCCTTCTCTCAGCGTCTTCTCTTCCTCTTCCTCATCCTCCCTGGTCACCCTGGTGAGTCTGGCTAAGAAACCACGATTAGAAGCCTCCCCCTGAACGAATTTGTTGGCCCTCTCGATGAGGTTGTCGTAAGAATAGGGAGGTTTCTTGCCAAGCTCCAACTTAAAGAGGCCTTCACAAAGGCCGAACGTCAGGGCTAGCTACAAGGTGGGGCCATCCACCTCCTGAATGTCCAACACCTCCTCCTAGAAGCGATCGATATAATGCCTCAACGTCTCTTTTTCTCCCTGCACCAGATGGAAGAGGGTCGTTGCCTCCTTCTTCATCTTCTTGGTCGTGGCGAACCGCATCGTCAGCCCCCGACACAGATCTTCAAAGCAGTATATCGAACCTGCTGGCAACTGGTGGAACCAGTCTCGGGCCTTCCCTCAAAAGGTGATAGCGAAGAGCCCACACTTAAAGGCATTTGATATGGTTCGGATGGAGGCTACATCCTCGAACCATTGGATATGTCAAATAGGGTCATCCCTCCTTGAGTAGTAATTCAACACGAGATCTCTGAATCCTTCCGGCACGGGGGCATCAATTATCTCTTCACGATGGGCTCCTCCCATCCACCAGGCGATGATCCTCTGTCTGGCGAGTATCACCTCCATACTCACTGAATTGGCGAGTACCATAGTACCTCGCCTGCTCTTCTTTCTCGCGGAATCAGATTCCGCTAGCTCCCTGTGAGGCATGCGGGTAGAACTGTGACCTCCTTGGTCGCTCGGGCTCCTCCTCATGCTCCTTCCCAGCTCGACGAGGGGGAACACCTTCCTCGATTAAAATCGGGCAATGAGGCGAGGTCGTCGTTCCTTCGATGTGAGGTTTGAGAGCTGCTCACGCAGTCCACTCGAGTCACCGCGTGAACTCTTCAAAGACAGCCAACGTCACAAACTCGCCGCCGCTGGCTGAGTCACCGACTACCTCCTCATGGTCGCCAACTACCACCATCTCGCCTTTCTACTAGACTTTCTCCCTCTGACTACGACCCACGATCACCGCACCAAAGTGTTGAAGCCAGGAAAATCTCAACTCCAAAATTTTGATCAATGCAGCTGGAGGTTACTCTCCCAGCGGTCCGATAAGATGCCTTGAGTAGCGACGACGAAGGAACTAAAAAGACAACAAACAGAACCCCAGGTGCTGCGGTAGAGAGGTCCCACCACGTACCCAGAAGCTTAGAAGAGACTTCCCCTCCACAACCAAAGATGGCCGAGCAGGGTACGAGGAAGGCACCGATTTGGCTAATATCAAGAGTAGCGGTCAAGGATGACGAGTCCGAGAGTTCGAAAATGGGGTTCCAGAAGCTCAAGCTCAGGTGCCAATCCAAGTGCCCCTGGGGTCCTATTTATAGGCAAACCAAAGAGGGGGGGGGGGGGGGGGGTCTTATTTATACCCCACCCAACTCGGAGACTAGGCGACATTGATGCGATCTCATTCGGAAAGAGGCGAGTATCACATATGGTCGCCCACCTTTTGGCGAGTATCGGGGCTACTTGCGCGAGCTTGCCCATACTCGCTCAGGCCTCCTTCTGCCCTGCGGGCTGAGCTGCCTTGTATCTTGGACTGCTGGCCTATATGCTGACTTTTTGACCTTGACTTCCGCCTATGTGGATTTGAATGGGCCCACCCTCAGACAATAAGTGTTGTACACCTGGATCACCAATTTTTGGAAAATTATGACCTTGCTCCTCGGGCGGACCGGCCCGGTTCGCTGGCGAGATGGCTTCGGCGAGAGTTGGAAGAAGAGTGCGGGGAGGGATATGCGAGGCCTTGTGTGGGAGCATGAGTGCGGGCGCGGGGTTCTACTGCTGGGCTTTCTTCGACTGGGGCGGGATTTTGGTCGGTCAAGGCGACTCTTTTTGGCGATCCGATCGGGGTTACAATCCTGAAATGCTTGTCTGACTCGGTATGGGAAAAATCAACAAGGACCTTTCAAAAACGGAAGTAAATGAGGAGCAACGGGGCGGATGGCGCAAGAGCACGAACGCGCACAAGAGGGGAGGGGCCACACGTCTGGCCTGCGCGCCGATGCCCGACGATGTATCGTGTGTAGTGGTCGTGCATGAGGGGACCGATCGTGCGGCGTCCGCGTGTGAGAGCACTATGCGGGCCGCGCTACATGCGACCCTTGCACGCTCGGATGCCGCACGATGCATGCGCGAGCTATGTGCGCTATCGTTGTGCAGGTCCTACATGTGTTGTGTGCGCGGGTTTCACGGGTGTGGTCTTGGCGTGCACCGCTTTGGATTTCTCGTGGCTATTTGTGCTAATTTGTTTTTGATGTTGTTGTTTTTCAGGCCACTCGCTATGATGTACCCACGAAGTCTATGCGCTTGCCTTCAACTCTGACCAATGATCGAATTTGTGTGTGGCGAAAGTGCTTTTCGGTATTGCTGCGGATTTGGAGATGAAGATTCCGTTCCCTGATGAGCGCGTTCAGACTCCCCTAGAGGGTTACCTCACGATATCTGAGGGATTCCTTAAGGAGGGATTTCGGGTTCCTCCCCCGGAAGAGGTCGAGGATATATTCAGGTTCTATGGCGTTCCAGTCACGCAGTTCTCCTCGATGGGCTTGACAAGGGTCATGGAGTTTGTCAGTTTCTTTCGAGGGCATGACTCTAAGTTGTCGTTCGAGCTTTTGCGTGACTGGTGTGAGGTCTACCCTGGCACAGGTGACCAGATCGAGGTCAGGAGCAATAAGAGGTGGCTCACCTTTGACGAGAAGACTGACAATTTCCGCGTGGGCACTCTTTATGGATTCGTTAAAAACTCATGACAGCTTCCCGAAGTGTGAAGGACATTCCCTTGTCGTTGCCACCACATATATGGTTAGGAGTACAATTTTTCTCCTGTCTTGGGTTTCGAGGTTGCGGTGGACTTGGAAAAAACCCTTCACCACATCGTCACATTCGTGGATGAGAAGAGGCTGACTCTAGCAGGTCTTTATATTAACACTGAGCGGAGCTGCGTCATCCTCTTGGAGCGGGGAAGAAGAGAACGTTGGTCTTTTCTTTGAAGCGTGGAGGAGCAGGTCCTTCCTCTGATCTCCTTAGGCCGAGTGTTGTAGTGGGATCGAGATGATGGCTCTGGTGTCCTAGCAGGGGAGTATCCTCCGCCTGATCCGATGTGGAGGAGATTCTTGAGATTCAGGACGCCACGTCGTCTCCTCGGGATGAATAGCTGGCGGGGGTTCTTGCTGCCAAAGAGGAAACGCGAGTGCCCTCCTCTTTGTAGGTTATCGAAAAAGGTAAATAGTTTCTTTTCAATTTCATGATGATAGCGTTGTCCTCATTGCGGTTCTAATTATGCACTTATCTTTGATCAGATTGGAAAGTTGTGCACCATTGCCTACACATGGAACGACCATTACGTGACCATGAAGGACAAGTTTCTAGCCCTTTAACTGCGCGTCACGCAGGTTGCTCTGGCATTAGCCAAGAGGAGGCGGAAGATAAGCGCTTCTCGTCTGGAGCGTTTGTTGACCGACTTGACTTCTGTCTGGGCGGAGAACACAAAGATTCAGGAGGAAACCAAGGCTTCTTCAGCGGAACTTGGGGAAGCCTTAGAGCAGTTTAAGGCGGCAGGCGCATAGATGATTCATTAGGATGATGAGCTATCACAACTTAGGTATGTGTTGGTCAGGGTGGTTGTTGAGCGGTTGGACGTCGCTGAGATTGGAGTTCACGATCGCAGAGCATAAGGACTCGCATGCCTTCATGGTAGAGCATTCTCGAATCATGGAGGAGGTTCGAGCCCATGTCATGACTACCGAGATGGAGCCACTTTTGGAGGATGAGTGCAGGATTGTGTTCCAGCGGGCTTTTGCTTGGCTAGGAGGGTGCCCGAGCATAGTGTTGCTGACCTTGGTGTGGACGATGCTTCTGAGGACAACTACCCTTATGTTGATATTGAGGGGTGACCTTGAAGCTGATCTCCCTTATACCGCTTTTCATATTTAATATTGCTTTGTGTTTGTCGCATTAGGTGACATGTAGTGTCGTAGTATGCTTGAGATTTACTTTAATATGTAGCTTTGATTGATTACTTCCAAGTTATGGATATGCCCTTTTATGCTGAATTTTTTATATTATAGCCGCTTTTCATTCGCTCTGGAGCCCCTGTTCTCTTGTATGGTGGTTTGCGTAAACCCGCTCTTTGGTGCAAGCATAAGAAGTCGTCATTTGATTATGAGCTTCCTGCTCGACATTAGCATTGGATGTCGTCGCCCAATTATGAGCTCGCTGCTCGGTGGCATTGGAAGTCATGGTTTGGTTATGAGCTTACTGCTCGGCGTAAGCACCGAAGGTCACCGCCCAATTATGAGCTCGATGCTTGGCGTTAGTACTGGTGGTCGTTGCTTGAATGGAGCTTGTTGTTCGTCGCGCATGGTGCAAGAGTTCATTATTCAGTTTGGGGTTTACGGTGTTGGGTTGGGTTTCATGGGCATCAAATGTGCAGTGGAAATAGAGGAAACCCTCAACATGATCAATGTGAAACACACTAAATCAAGAAAGGAGTTTGTACATGCGTCAAAATCAGATTTCGAGAAGAATAACTGGTGTTTGAGTCCAAACACAGAATAATATTTGTGTCACTAGAGGAATCCACACTAACGATGGAAACAACATGCAGTCCATCCAACAAATACGAGGCTAGAAGATGATCGCTTTTCTCTTCTTCGAAATGCTAGTTCCGATTTGATAGAGATGTGTTCATGGTGGTTTTACGATAGGAAGAACTCTGAAAATAACATTTGTTCTTCAAGATAAGTTGGTCTATTTATAGAAATGAACCCATATAAAAAAATTGGGGGGCACACGCCATTGGAACACGGGAGTGTGCCTCAAGTGTGTGTCCCAAAAGTTATGTCGGTTCATGCAGACACGACTGCTCGTGACTTTGGAACAAAAATCGCAAACATCCTTGACACACAGTCGTGTGCCTTCAAAAGGTGCACCTTTTGGTCCAAAACTGCTATCAACCAATATCTCACCATTTTAGCCTGCATGCCCTTGCCATACGGGCACGTGCCTCGGGCCATGTGCCTCAAATATCGTACAACATGCCCATTCAGAATTTGGTTTCATAAACCAACACGATCAAACACTCAAATTTCCACACATCCTAATGTGTGACCCTTTAGGATCGTATTATGTTGGCAGTAAAACTAATCTCTTGACTACTTTTAGATTACAAGATTTCAACAGGGTGGGCATTTGCCCTCACCTTACCGGTTGTGAGCTCGCTACTTTGTGTCGACACCGGAGGTTGTTTCCTGAATGGAGCTCGTTGCTCGGTGCAGGGGGCGCAGGTGGTCGTTGCTCAATTTTGCCATATGAGAGCCTTTGCCCTCTCCTTACCGGTTGTAAGAGTGCTACTTGGTGACGACACTAAAGGTCATCACCCGAATGGAGATCACTGCTTGGCGCGCGCGCGCGCGGGGAGGGGGGCACCGGATGTCGTTGCTCAGTTTTGGCGTAGGGGTGCCTTTACCACCACCTTACCGATTGTGAACTTGCTACTCGGTGTCGACATCGGAGGTGGTCGCCCGAATGGAGCTTGCTGCTCGACGCTGGGACGCTGGAAGTCGTTATTCAATTTTGGTGTAGGGGGGCCTTTACTCTCTTCTTATCGGTCGTGAGCTAACTACTCAGTTTCGGCACCAGAGGTTGTCGCCCGAATGGAGCTTGATGCTTAATTCGGGGGAAAGGAAGGAGCTCGATGCTCAATGTCGAATGGTTCACTTGGCTTTCGTTTTGTGGTTCGTCCCGAACCAGGAAGCAGCGCTGGGAAAGGAAGGATTCCGAGGCATCCACACATAAATGGATCGGTATATGATCTGATGCCATTGTAAGGTCCCCCGCCCAAAAGATGACTAAGTTGAGGGGTACCTTATGCCCAAGGCGGCCACCCCACACTTTCAAAATGGGTAAACATGCCCGATGTTCAAGCACAGGATGATCATCTTGTACAACAAACTAATGAACATCATTACATCTAGATTCATTACATGCGCAGAAGGAACATCAGAAATAACAAAACATAGTTATACATCTTCCCCTGGGGCTAGATCAAAAGTACCAAAACACTCGTTGCCACTACTTGCTAGTCTCTCACATATCTAAAAGCTGGCGGCGCGGTAATTGCCGCTACGTGTGCTAGCTCTAGCGCAGGTACTCTCTCAAGCTCTGGCAAGGTCTCGGGCTGCGCCATCTCCTAAAAAAGGTGTACATTGACACGTTAGTCATCAAATTAGTGAATTTTCCTCTCCCCATGATCCCTAAGGCTGGGGGACGAGAGTGGCCCTTTAGAGAATAAGCAATAGCTGAATCAATTAAGTTAATCAAATAAAATTATATATATATCCACACACAAGTGACAGCGCACGGGGGTCCCCCGTGCGAGCGGTGACATTCGGCAGGGGCGATGACATTCGGTGGGGCGACATTTGGCAGGGGCGACGACATTCGGCGGGGCGGCGACATTCAATAGGGGGCGACATTCTGTAGGGGCAGCGACTTTCGACGGGGGTGATCTATATTTATATACTCATATATAAAACTTAATTTAATTTTGTTCAACAAAAATCAAATGATGTGATGGTTGTCATCTTTGCTTGACACAGTCGAAACCTGGGTTCAATTCTCACCATTGACAATTTTTGTGAGATTAAAAATTGGATCATATGACAGTCTTTTTTCAATAAATTTAGGGGTAAAATTGTAATTTCATGTTGTAAGGTACTCCACACCTTCATAGTTTTAGATCACCCCTTGTAGGTTTAGGAGACCTATGAAAAAGTGGAGAGAGAGGGAGCAGTTTGATCCGATGGCTGATGAAATATCATGCCAGCTTCGATGACCGTAATCCTTTCAACGACTTTAAAATTCATGGGTTTGATATTTCTTTATATATATGAAAAAGTGGAGAGAGAGAGCAGTTTGATCCGACGGTTGATGAAATATCATGCCAGATTCGAAGACCGTAATGCTTTCAACGACTTTAAAATTCATGGGTTTGATATTTCTTTATATATATGAAAAAGTGGAGAGAGAGGGAGCAGTTTGATCCGACGGCTGATGAAATATCATGTCAGATTCGACGAACGTAATCCTTTCAACGACTTTAAAATTCATGAGTTTGATATTTCTTTATATATATGGTAAAGTGGAGAGAGAGGGAGCAGTTTGATCCGACGGCCGATGAAATATCATGCCAGATTCGACGACCGTAATCCTTTCAACGACTTTAAAATTCATGGGTTTGATATTTCTTTATATATATGAAAAAGTGGAGAGAGAGGGAGCAGTTTGATCCGACGACTGATGAAATATCATGCCAGATTCGGCGACCGTAATCCTTTCAACGACTTTAAAATTCATGGGTTTGATATTTCTTTATATATATGAAAAAGTGGAGAGAGAGAGAGAGCAGTTTTATCCGACGGCTGATGAAATATCATATCAGATTCGACGACCGTAATCCTTTCAAAGACTTTAAAATTCATGGGTTTGATATTTCTTTATATATATGAAAAGGTGGAGAGAGAGGGAGCAGTTTGATCCGACGGCTGATGAAATATCATGCCAAATTTGATGACCGTAATCCTTTCAACGACTTTAAAGCTTTTCAACGCCAAACCATATATAGGTTTGGAATATATAAGCTCATGTTTTTTAAGCCTAAAAAAACTTGAGTAGGTTCTCCTACAATATATGTCGGAATTAGACAAGTAATATATGCATTTTGTATCCAAGAACGACATCTAAAATTTTCACGTTGAACATTTTTCCAAAATGTGCATGCTTTGGCCGAAATTTGGCCCGAAAGGTTGCTAGCTCGAATTTTGAAATTTATTATTATTATATTCATTTCGAGCCAGCAACCTTTCGGGCCAGTTTCCGGCCAAACCATGCAAATTTTGGAAAAATGAGCAACATGAAAGTTGTAGATCTCGTTCTTGGATACAAAATGCATATATTATTTGCCTAATTCTGACATGTATTGTGGTATATAAGCTTAAACTTTTTTAGCCTTAAAAACTTGAACTTATATATGTAATTATATATATATAAACAAGGAGCATAAGCAGTGCTATAAGCGGCAGTGCTATAAAATGCTGGAAGTAAAGCAGTAAACAATTTGAACTAAAGATGCAGCATTTTTAGCATTTGAATCAGAACTGCACATTAATTGCTCGCAATCAAACATGCGTTCGCAACTCCGAGTCCTTAAAGATTGTTCATTACTGGTAACTGGTAACAGTGGTAAGGTAACAATGTGCTAATATAAATCAGTTTTTTTCCTGTATCATGAACTTCCATTTGATTTAGTTTGTAATTAAAAGAACTAGTAATCTACCGGAAGTTCTGAAGTTTACACTTTGATCACAGATTGGTCTTTCTTCGATTGTTACAACTTACAAAGAAAGAAGAAGACGAACGTTCTCCAGGTATAGATTGTGGCTAAGGTTTTGCTCTCTTCTTGTCTATCACCATGCATTTATATTCATGTATTTTAATTTTTAGGGGTGTTTTGAGGTATTAGTCAAGTAGTGGCTAAGCAAAACACGTAGTCTCTGTGATGAATGGTTGTAGACTTGTAGGGATACTTCGTAGTATTGACCGGTAGAGGGTCAAGCGGAGTAGATAGATCTGTAATTACTTTTCTTTTTGCAAATTGCAAATGTATAATATTGTGGTTTAAGAATGTTGTGACACTCGTGTGATATTTTGTTATTTTCGACATTGATATAGAATTGAAGAAAATTGGGATATGGAGAGTCAAAAAAAGAAACCTAGTCTCATCTCCTCTATGTTTCAAAAGAAATTAAAATCTCAAGAGTCTTCTTCAACATACAAACCTCCAAATCAAGACAGTGAAAATGAAGAGTTGTCTCTTAGTACTTCCGAAAATAGTGAGAATGTGTCGCATTTGCCATCACCTCAAACTCAAGACATTGTAATGGGGTCTGTATATGATGTGGAGATGCTTCCACATGATCCAGGGAAGAGAAAAAGTATATCTGCCTATCCTTTAAATGAGCAAGATCTAGTCAGAAAGGCTTATATACTAAGAGGTCCATGCCAACCAAAATTGCATTCATTTCCTCAAAGAAAGATAGGAGATCGGGATCGTAGGTTTGTAGTCACATGGTTTCATATGTTTGATTGGCTGGAATATAGTGTTGAAAAAGATGCTGCCTTTTGTTTTGTATGTTATCTGTTCAAGAATGATACCGCAACTAATGCTGCTGGGGGGGGATGCTTTTGTCAGTGGGGGAGGATTTAGATCTTGGCAAAAACCTGACGGATTTACAAAACATGTTGGTAAGATTAATAGTTCTCATCAACTAGCACTACAGATATGGTTGCTACACTTTTGAAGATTGGGAAGAGTAAAGCAAATGATCGGGTGAAGGCACAGGGTGTGTTGTTTGCATTAGAATCGTTTGACTTTATTTTGATGATTCATGTGATGACAACTATATTTGGCTACACACATGAATTAAATCTTGCTTTGCAAAGAAAAGATCAAGATATTATTAATGCTATGTCATTTGTTAGTTTGACAAAACAACAGTTGCAAAAATTGCGAGATGATGGATGGGACACTCTGTTCAATAAGGTCTTACTTTTTTGTGGTAAATATGGCATTCATATTCCTAAAATGGATGATTTGTATATTCCGCGAGGAAGATCAAGACGATTTGTTGAAGACTACACATATTTGCATCATTATCGGGTGTCAATATTCTTAAAAGTCGTCGATTTACAATTACATGAGCTTAATAACAGATTTGATGAGGTGAGTATGGAGTTGCTCCATTGTATGGCTTGCTTGAATCCCATTAACTCCTTTGGTTGTTTTGACAAGCAAAAAGTGCTCAGACTTGCAGAGTTTTATCCTAATGACTTTTCAAGTTTGGAGTTATTTAATTTTGACTTTCAGCTTGACAATTTCATTGTGGATATGAGAAGCGATGAAAGGTTTTCTGACTTGAAGGACCTTGGTCATCTATCTATGAAGCTCGTTGAAACTGGGAAGCATATTGCTTATCAACAAATCTACAAGCTATTGAAGTTCGTACTGATTCTTCCTGTAGCTACTGCAAGTGTCGAAAGGGTATTCTCGGGCATGAATTATGTCAAGAACAGATTGCGCAATAGTATGGGAGATCAAATATTGAATGATTGTCTGGTTACCTTCATTGAAAGAGATGCATTTCTGAAAGTTTGCGATGACGATGTGATCGATCGTTTTCAAAAAATGAAAACTCGTCGTGGACAATTGTAATTTTTTTCGTGTATTTGGTAATTTTCAATTAAGACATTTATATGTAATTGTGTATGACTTTATAATGTCAAGCGTTTTTCATTTTCTATATTATGTCTTTTAAAAAATTTTATTTGTGCACCCCCATTTCAAAATTCCTGGATCCGCCACTGGCAACTCGTAATAACACCATATGTCGACATAGTTTGAATTGTTAGCTTCCAGCGAGATAGCTAACCCTGCAGGTCTTACGTTGTGGCAAAAACGGTGATAGTGACTGGTCCCTCCACTTCTGGGTGTGCTCGTATCTCACCACCCAGGCCCTTGTGTACATCATGATGTACTAGTGGATGTGAGCAACATCCGACGATAACACAAAAATCCGGCTAACTAGCGGGGACCCATCCGGGCAATTATGAAATAAAAGATAAGCACTCAGGGTTTGCGCACTCCCTAGTGCCCAGAATCGTCAACACTCACATGCAGGTGCGAAAGGCTAATGGGCATGAGTGATCCGCCACTACAAACGCAATTCAATTTACATGCATTTTAAAAAAGAAACAAGCATGCACCTTATGGGTCTAGCAGTCGCTTGTCCTACTCAACATATAAACAATTCGCGCACGCGACTATCACATGAGGCTTTTTCGCTCCACTCAGGCATAATAGTAAGACGTGACGATCAAGAGCGAATAGTATTTAGGGTTATCCTTGGAGGAATGCTCTGTCTCCAAGTTAACTCTTAATAATGTGCATACTAAGCTAAAGAGCTTAATAAGGCTAAATTGTAGTAAATGAAACATTGCAATGACGTGCGATAAGTAAAATGTAGTAATAAATAAAATGCCGTAATAAAGAGCGGTAACCAAAATACAAAAATATGAGGAACAATAAATAACAGAAATAAAAAACAATTAAAGTTCTTGTCTTTGTAGTTCCATTTCCGTTTCAAGTAGACATCTCCGTTCTAAGGAGGCGTATTCGTTCCAAGAAGGCGTCTTCGTTCCAAGAAATCAAGTTTATAACTGTCACGACATATTTTTAAGCATTAATTGAATCTCAGGGTCCATCGGGTTTCAAGTCACCCGATCCCGATAATTATTTGAGTTGTACATTATGAATTGAATTATTTGGGAGATTTAAGAATGGTATCCCATTTCGGGGTTTGTTGGGTTTTACATTGCCGGAGTCCAATAATTAGTAATTTCGTTTCAGAGCTCGTAGAGTTCGTTTGAGGCTTTGGCTCCGTTTGGGGGGACTTATTTTCACCGGTCAAGCGGTTACGACCGCATGAACCGGACCTTAAGGTCCGGTTCATGCGGTCGTAACCGCTTGACCGGTGAAAATAAGTCCCCCCAAACGAAGCCTTTAGCTCTCCATTGAATGTATAACTAAATTGTGCCCTCCTTTAAATTAATAAAATATAAAATATCCTCACAAAATTACCTAATTTGCACACTAGGTTAAGTTTAACTCTATTTACACCCCCTGATTTTTGTAAGGGCATTTTGAGCTTAAATGTATCTTCTATTTAAATATTTAGTACCAATCAGTCCCTTTTTAATTTATTACAATTACTAAAATATCCCAGAAAAATACAATCTTTTTATTGAAGCTGTAGAGCACCTTCACTAAGCTACCTGCTACCCTAATTTTGGCAGTTTTTAATTTAAGAGAAGTCCGATTAAAATATAACAATTATTTTCACTCTATTTTAATTATTAAAATTACTAATATGTACCAACAAATTCCACTATTTTTCACTGAAGAAGTAGCTAGCTTATCAATACTATTTTATCCTCAAATTTACAAAGCTTTTGATTTAGGAAAAAAGCCCCTACAAATTAGCAATAGTTAATCAGCCTCGTTTTAATTTATTAAAATTACCTAAAATTTTCAAAAAATAAAATATTTTTAAATAAGGTGAGTTTCACCATTGTTAATCTGCCATAATATTTTCTGATTTGTAGAGTCAAGGTGAAGCCTCCACATTAATAAAATAACAGATTTTATACACCATTTTAATTATTTAAAACATTAAACCTTTTCCAAAGAAAATCAGAAATTTATAGAGTATAGACCAAAGAAATTTAAACGACGTCGGAATTGAATGAAACGAATTTCATTACACACGTACTAACTATGCGAGTCTGATGCAACTGACAAAAGTCAATTCTGAGCGCATTTGCTCAAAATGACATTTCAAGATCGTTGTGTCAATGACGTTACTCAAAATGATCATTTTCTCTAAATAACCTCGGATTTGAATAAAATGAGTACTGTTGCGCTCATACTGATTATACGTGTCGAATGCAATTGGCATTAGTCATTTCTGTTCTCATATGCTCAAAATGTCATCTCAGGGTCATTGTGTCGAAAAACGTTACTTAAAACTGTTACAAAATTGCTTCAGGTTCAAACGAAACGAGTTAAGCTGCACTCGTATTGGTCATATGAGACTAATATAACTGACAGAAGTCTACTCTGAGCTCATTTGCTCAAAATGACATCTCGGGTCGTTGCGTCGAACAACGTTACTTAAAATGATCATTTTTGCTAAATAATCTCATATTCAAATGAAACGAGTTGTGTTGCATACGCGTATGGGTCATACGAGTCTAATGCAACCAACAGAAGTCAATTCTGAGCTCGTTTGCTCAAAATGATATTTCAGGGTCTTTGTTTCGAGCAACTTTACTTAAAACGGTCATTTTCGCTAAATGACCTCGAATTCAAATGAACCGAGTTGTGTTGCACTCTTGCGGGTCATACGAATCTAATGCAACTAACATAAATCAATTCTGTGCTCATTTGCTCAAAATGACATTTCAAGGTTATTGTGTCGAACAACGTTACCTAAAACGACGACTTTCGCTAAATGACCTCAGATTCAAATGAAACGAGTTGATTTGCACTCGTACGGGTCATAAGTGTCTAATGCGACTGACATAAGTTAATTCTGAGCTCATTTGAACAAACTGATATTTCGGGGTCATTTCCCAACTTCTATGGTACATATTGGGTGGTTGGGTAGCCTTAATTATGTTACTAGGGTCCAGTTGAAACATCACGACTTTTATTAGCTAGGTCACTAGGATTTTAAATGACCCAATAAAAGTAACTTGATCACCTACAAGGTATCCTAGAAGCTAGGAGCTGACTCAAAATGTCATAATAAGCAAATGCGCTCCGAATTGACTTCCGTCAGTTGCATTAGACTCATTTAGTTAATACGAGTGCAACGAAACTCGTTTCACCCAGATCTGAGGTCATTTAAGGGAAGTAACCATTTTAAGTAGGATTGTGCTACACAACCACAATGATGTAACATTTTGAGCAAACGAGCTCCGAATCGATTTTCGCCAGTTCCATTAGACTCGTAAAGTCAATACGAATGCAACAGAACTCGTTTCGCTCTGATTCGAGATCATTTAAGGGAAATGACAATTTTGGGTATGGTTGTACTACACAACCACCCCGAAGTAACTTTTTGAGCAAACGAGTTATGAATCGACTTCCCTCAGTTGCACTAGACTCGTATAGTTAATACGAGTGCAACGAAACTCATTTCGTCTGAATCCGAGGTCATTCAGCAAAAATACTCAGAATTGACATTTGTCAGTTGCATTAGACTCGTATAGTTAATACAAGTGCAACAAAACTCATTTCGTCTGAATCTGATGTCATTCGGCAAAAAATGATCACTTTAATTAACGTCGTTCTACACAACAACCTCAAAATGTCATTCTGAGCAAACAAACTCGAAAATTGACATCTGTTAGTTGCATTAAGCTCATGTAGTCAAGACGAGTGCAACAAAACTCGTTTCGTCTGAATCCGAGGTCATTCAGCAAAAATGACCATTTTAATTAACGTCGTTCAACACAACGACTCTGAAATGTCAAATTAAGCAAACGAACACAGAATTGACTTTGTCAGTTGCGATAGACTCATATAATCTATACGAGTGCGACACAACTCGTTTAGTCTGAATTCGAGATCATTCGACGAAAATGACCATTTAATTAACGTCGTTTGACACAATCGCACCGAAATTACTTTTTGAGCAAACGAGCTCGGAAACTACTTCAGTCAATTGCATTAGAATCGTATGGTTTATACAAGTGCAACGGAATTTATTTCGCTCAATTCCGACATCGTTTAGTAAATTAAATAAAAATAAAACTCGTAAAATTATACGGCATCTCGAAAAGTGCGAACGCTTGAAATTGACCCCGGCGTCAACATTGACTCGTCACTCGACGACTATGACCTATATTGACTTTGACCCACATGAGGGACCCATCCTAGGGTTGACTCGGTCAAACCCCAAAAAATGCAATATTAATGAATTTTTAAAAGCTTCCACCAAGCTCCACCACACACCTCCACTCAAGCCTTCATCCATTCAACTTGGCACTGGTTTCTAGAAGGAGAGGGTTGGGGTCCAAGGCTGTGTTGGACATGTGTGTCACATCCCTTTATTTGAGAATAACAAATCCCATATTGTATTTGATCTTGCTTGTCGTGTGCTTATAGTGTGCAGGAACTATAGGTGCAATACTCCACAGTAGAAAGCAGCTGAAATCAATTTTCTGCAAGAAATAGTACCGCCAGAACTAGTGATACCGCCTGGCGCTAGCGCTACCACAGGCGCTAGCGCTACCGCCTGGCGCTAGCTCGAGTTCATGCCACAACGCCACGCCGCCGACGGGTTCGTAACCGCCTCCATACGAACGCTACCGCAGGCGTTATGAGCTACCGCAGACGCTATCTCCTTGTTCTATAAATTTATGGCTTCTCTCTCGTTTTGCTAAGAGCTTCCAGAGAGATTACTTGTGCCAAAATTCCAGAGTTGTTACTCTGCCGAAAGTTCATCTCACACTCAAAGCCAAAGAAGATTTCTGGAGAAGGAAGCCGTCACGCTGCATTCGAAGAACGACTGCTTCAACCTCGCTTATGCTACAACGATCCTTCATCCTCATCTTCAAAAATCTCATAGAGGGAGTTCTTGTTATTTACTTTATTTCATTATTGTAATTTTTGTAGTAAAATCGCCTTGTGTTGGCGACTAGGTCCTTGCGCGGCTTAGGGGGTAATTCGCCACATGAGTTGGCGACGAGGTCTAGGAGATTAGATCTAGGGAGTGCTCGAGGCCATATCCGGGGAAAGATTGGCTAGAGCGGCTTGAGGCCATATCCGGTGAAGGATAGACTAAAGCCAACCGATTTGTGGGGATACAAGTCGGTATAGAAAAGGAAAAGTTATTAACATTTGTACGCCTCCAATTTCTAGCAATATTGAAATCAAATTTATGTAAACACTTATTCATATAATACAATTATGTCTCTATTTGTGTTTACTTGATTTCTCTCATTTGACGTAAATTTTATTATTGCAAATTACTTTTTGCTAAATTGTTATTTTGCTCTCTTGTTAACTTTAAAACAATATAGTTAATTGCTTAATATTACAAAAAGAATTTTATTCCCTTATTCACCCCCCCTCTAAGGGTGCTTATTGATCCAACAAGTGGTTGCAGAGCGTAGGTTATTCCAAACTGTTTAAAAACCAGGATTAATGGCATCTTATGATCTCGCTTTTTCCGAGGGACAGGGAATTAGTAGACCTCCACTATTTACTGAGTCAGATTATAATTATTGGAAAAATAGGATGAGATGTTTTCTTATGACCCTAGATATTGAGGTTTGGAATATGGTAGAAGAGGAATACTCTCCTCCTACAATTGTAGTTGGAGAAGTAACATTAGAAAAACCTAAGGATAAGTGGGATGATAGGGATAAACTTAAATGCAAAAATAACGCTAATGCCATGAATGCTTTATTTTGTGCGTTAGATAGAAATGAATTTAATAGAATTTCATCTTGTACTACTGCATATGATATCTAGAATCATTTAGAAATTACTCATGAAGGTACATCGTAGGTTAAAGATTCAAAGCTTTTCCAACTGGAGTCGGAATATGAAAAGTTACGGATGGATGAAAGTGAAGATGTTGATGCCATGTACACGCACTTCACCAAGATCATCAATGCCTCCAAAGTTCTTGGAAAGACATTCTCCAACGACGACTTGGACTGAAAGATTCTTCGATCCCTTCCTCCAAAATTCAATCCGAAGGTAACGGCTATCTCGGAGTCGCACGATCTAAGAACGCTCCAAGATGAGAGCCTCAAAGGGAATCTCAAAACCCATGAGGTAGAACTCAAGATCCAACACGATGAATACAACAAGGAGCCAAAGATGAAGGCGTTGGCACTAAAATCAAAGAAGGAGTGCTAAGAGGATGAGGATGAAGATGAAGAAAGCCTTTTGGTAAAGAACTTCCGAAAGTTCATGAGAAATCCGGAAAGGAGAAACATCTTCCGGAAATATTTCCAAAAGGAAGGAAGATGGAAAGGGTCATCTTCAAAGAAGGAAAAGGAGAGAGATGATGAAGAAGAAAGACCTCCACTAGAATGCTATCTTTGTAGGAAGACCGGGCATATTCGGAGTCAGTGCCCAAAATTTTTGAAGAAGAAAAAGGAAAACAACACAAAGGGAAGGAAAAGAAGAAGGTGCTAAAAGCAAAAACATGGGATGACTCCTCCACCTCCGAAGAATCAAGCGGGTATTCATCAAGCGAAGATGAGGATGCAAACATGTGCCTCATGGGACATGGAAACGACGACGACGATGCCAGTGTTCTTAGCAACACTGAGGTAACTCCTCCCACTTATGATGAACTTTTCAATAAATTTCTTGAAACTTGCAAAGCTTTTGATGAAAATATGAAAGATAGTATTTTATTAAATCGGGAAAATGAATCATTAATTAAATAAATCAAAAGCTTTCCAAAAATTTAATTGTTTTAGAAAAAAGAAAGGTCTCTTGCCAAAAGTATGATCACTCCATTAACTCGACAAAGGATATTGAAGATTCTCTTTCTAAAGCCCTCTCCCATGCCAAAATTCTAACAAAAGAGAAGGGGGAATTAAAAAGAAAATTAGAAGCCTCTCTTGTGCAAGTAAAAAAGAATAAATTTTTTTTTGAAAATAGGTGTGTCATGCTTGTGAAAGAAAACTTATCACTTACAACACAAGTTCATGAACTCACCATGGCCATTAAAAAATTTGGAATAGGCCAAAAATCACTGGAAATGATTTTAGGGAACCAGTGCCACGGGTCTGGAAAATTTGGGCTAGGATATCGAGGTGAGGGCTACCGCCCGGCGCTAGCCACTAACGTCGGTGCTAGCACCTCATACAAGAAGCCTGAATTTTCTTTTTCAAAATGTTTTTCCTCTACAAAATTGATTCCTTCCAGCAAAAAAATATTCCAGAAAAGGGTCTCAACCCCCTTTATTACGTGTGCAAACTGTTATAGGTTTGGTCACACGTCTAGTTCTTGCAGGAAATTAAAACAAACTACTTTAAAGCAAATTTGGGTACCTAAGGCTTCCACTTATTCTATGGGTGGTACCACTTGGGTATCCAGATCTTTACTCTCATCTTCTTTCTAGATGTGCAGGCAGACTAAGGAAAATGAAGACGTGTGGTACTTGGATTCTGGATGCTCCAAGCACATGACGGGCAATAAAGCAAAGTTTCTTTAGCCTAGAAAGGAAGAAGGGAGAGATCGTGACATTTGGCGATAACGAAAAAGGAAGGATCATGTGTATTGGTACAGTTGGTAACGAATCCTTTACTATATCTAATGTTCTGTATGTGAAAGGGCTAAAACACAATCTTATTTTTATTAGTCAATTATGCGATAAAGGATTAGATGTTTTATTTGAATCTTCCACTAATCTATGCAAAATATCTAATCTTAATACAAAAGATATTTTACTAATTGCACCAAGAATACATAATGTTTATATAGTAATTTATTTTCATGATCTTTCTAAATCATCTATAAAATGTTTTATCACTAAAAATGATGAATTAGAACTTTGACATAGAATGCTAGAACATGCTAGCACAAAACTTATTGTAAAACTTGCCAAAAGAGATTTAAGTAGAGGATTGCCTAGATTAAATGAGAATTTACCTTCACTATGTTCACCCTGTCAAAAAGGTAAAATTACAAAATCCTCTTTCAAAAGTAAAAATATTATTTCTGCTTCAAGACCCTTGCAATTAATTCATATGGATCTTTTTGGTCCCATTAGCACCGCAAGTCTTGGTGGTAGATTATATACATATGTTTTAATAGATGATTTTTCAAGATATTATTGGACAATATTTCTCTCATCCAAATTCGATGCGTTTTGCGAATTTGCAAAATTATGTACTCGTATTCAAAATGAAAGTGATTTAAAAATTAAATGCATTCACTCAGATCATGGAGGAGAATTTGAAAAATGAAAAATTTACTTCTTTTTGTGATATGTTAGGCATAAAATATGAGTTCTCTGCACCACGCACACCACAATAAAATGGTGTTGTAGAAAGAAAGAATATGACACTTCAAGAACTAGCACGCACTATGTTATGTGAATATAAATTACCTAAGTCCTTTTGGGCCGAAGCCGTAAATACATCATGTTATGTTATAAATAGAATCATGCTTCGCCCATCTCTTAATCTCACACCATATGAACTCTATTTTCAAAAGAAGCCCAACGTATCTTACTTCAAAGTTTTTGGTTGTAAATGTTTTATTTTGAATACTAAAGATAACTTGGGAAAGTTTGATGAAAAATGTGATGAAGGAACTTTTCTTGGATACTCTTCAACTAGTAAAGCTTATAGAATTTTTAATAAAAGAACTAATAAAGTTGAAGAGTCGATTAATATGAAATTTGATGAGCTTGTTCCTTCATCAAATTTCATTGTGTAGAAAGACTTTTCGCAGGCAAAGAGGATGATTAATTACCACCTTTGGAGCATGGTGACGAAGAACCTTCCAAAGAAGAAGAAGAGGAGGCCAAGGAAGATGAATATGTACCTCCAAGTGCCTTGAAATTCACAAAGGATCATCCACGGGAATTAATAATTGGTGAACCATCCATTGGAGTAAGAACTCGCTCTTCTCTTCATGAATCTTATTCAAATGTTTGTTTTGTTTCTGAAATTGAACCAAAAAATGTTTCTACCGCTTTAAATGATGAATTTTGGTTTTTGGCTATGAATGAAGAGTTAGAACAATTTGAGCGACATAATGTTTGGAAATTAGTAGAAAGACCATCTAATCACCCAATTGTAGGTGTAAAATGGATTTTTAAAAATAAATTAGATGGTGAGTCTAGAATATCTAGAAATAAAGCACGCTTAGTAGCACAAGGATATTCTCAAATCGAGGGGATAGATTTTGATGAATCTTTTGCACCCGTTGCTAGATTAGAGTCTATAAGAATTTTTCTAGCATTTGCAAGCTTTAAAAGAATAAAACTATTTCAAATGGATGTGAAAAGTGCTTTTCTAAACGAGTTTGTAAAAGAAGAAGTTTATGTTGAACAACCCCCCGGTTTTATTAGTGAAAAATTTCCAAATCATGTTTATAAACTAGAAAAAGTGCTTTATGGTTTAAAACAAGCGTCCCGTGCATGGTATGAAAGACTTACATCATTTTTATTAAAGCACGGTTATATTATGGAAAGTGCGAATAATACTATCTTCATTAAGCACAACAATGATGATATGATAATTTTACAAATATATGTTGATAATATTATTTTTGGATCTACTAATGAAGAGTTGTGTAATGAAGTTATTTTAGTGATAAAAAATGAATTTGAAATGAGTCTAGTAGGAGAACTTTCTTATTTTCTTAGTTTTCAAATATCACAAAGAATTGATGGTATATTTGTATGTCAAACTAAATATGTCCATGATATGCTTAAACATTTTGGATTTGAAAACCTTAAACAAGCTTCTACACCAATGAGTGCATCACTAAAATTAGGAAAAGATGAATCGGGAATTTCTATAGATCAAACTTTATATAGAGGTATGATAGGATCACTACTTTATCTAACTACAACTAGACCCGATATCATGTTTGTCGTATGCTTATGTGCTCGATTTCAAGCCAATCCAAAAGAATCTCATTTAAAAGCGGTAAAATAAATTTTTAGATATCTTTTTGGGTCATCTAGATTAGGATTATGGTACCCGAACAATAATTCATTTACACTTCACAGCTATTCCGATTCGGACTATGCTGGATGCTCACTTGATAGAAAAAGCACTAGTGGTACTTGTCATTTTCTAGGACCTTCATTAGTTGCATGGTCTAGTAGGAAACAAAATTCAGTTGCACTCTCCACCACGGAGGCCGAATACATTGCATTAGGGAGTTGTTGTGCACAAACACTATGGATGAGTCAAACTCTAGAGGACTTTGGTTTTCATCTAAAACATATTGAATTAAAATGTGACAACAAAAGTGCCATTGATCTTACAAATAATTCAATACATCATTCTAGATCCAAACATAAAGATGTACGTCATCATTTCATAAGGGATCACATTAAAAAGAAAAATGTTAGGATAAGTTTCATTGGCACGGACTCTCAACTTGCTGATATATTTACTAAACCTCTTCCCGATGCAAGGTTTCAAATGTTAAGGTTGGAATTAGGAGTCTTAGACATCTTAGGATAAGTTATTTGAAAAATGCTAAACTTTTATGTAATTTGAGCAATCAAGACATCTCCATAAATTACAAAATTTCTGCATAAGACTACTCTAAGAACTCTTAATCAAGTTCAAAAAATGAAATATTAAAATTCTCAAAAAATCACTTATTATTTTCTGCGCTAGCACTAGAGCCGGCGCTAGCATGGATGCTCATTTTTCTATTTTTTTTATTTCTAGAAATATATAGAAATATGTTAGTTCATATGTACTACTTATTTGTTGTGTTTCTGACTTTTGTTATTTTTGTTTTATTTATATTATGAATTATCAACTACAAAACTTCAAAATTCAAAAATAAAAAATATGTTTGAGTTTTTTCTGTTTTTCTTTCATTAAATTTTTTTTCAAAACAACAAAAAAACTGTATGATCTTTATTGCTAATATCAAGCATGTATGAATTCTATTATTTAGAATTATCTACAATGTTAAAACTTGTTTTTTCATATTATTATGAACATTGTTTTGTTTATCATGCTTTGATTTATCCATTTAAAGTGCATCAATTTTATTTTAAAATATGTGTAGAACCAAGCTTAGCATGTCACTAAGTATGAGTAAATATATTGTGATTGATAATGATACTTTTACACTCACTTATGTTTGGTAATATACATGTGTGTTTAAATCTAAAAATTCTTGCTTGTGTATTGTAATTGTACAATGAATTAAAATTTGCATAAGTTTATTATCTACACTACATTTGAATAACACTTAAAAATTAAGAAAAGTGGTTTAAAAATTTATTATGTTGGGTTTGCAAAACAAGTGTATTCGGAGAATGTTATCTCACAAAAGTGAACAAAAAATAGACAAATATAACTCCACCAAGCACTACTTGAACCTCCTGATAAGTCTTCATAAGCATTGTGAGGTTGAGTACCTTGGAAAGAATAGTAAAGTGTCTTGTGCAAACTTTGGTTATTACACCACTTTGTTAAAAATTATGTGCATTAAAGTGTGTGAAAGTTAATATACTTGTGTTTTATTGTGCACTTAACTCTACATATGTGTTGTATTTTGTGATTTAAATCATTTGTTAACATTGCTCAAAATACACTTATGTGCACTTCATTATCTTTCATAGCACTTCTTCTCATGAGTATTGGATTCTAATGTTTTATCTATACTACTCTTTATATAAAAAATGCACTAGATAACCTCGTATGATCTATACAATGTTTTGTATCTCTTAAACTTGAAATTAAGTAACATTATAGTATAATTCTTTTTTGATATGTTCATTTCATGCTTGGTATCTTTATGGAAAACTTTGAGATTTCAAAAAGATTAAAATATCTTTACATTTTGAACTTAAACTCATATTTATACTTATGTTTTTCATGCTTACAAAATGATGTCTCTTATAACCTTCCGCTTGCTTACAACTCTTATCTATTTATTTGAAATCTCTTATATATACTATGCTTACATTCTTTATCATTTCATATATTACAAAAGCTCGATCATGAATTCTCACTTCTAAAGAATGCCTCCTTACTTCCCCTACCCCACCTTCTTTTCATAATACCAAAAGGGGGAGATTAATTGAAGAAATCTAGAAGAGAAATCTAGAAGATTAAGGGGAGACTAATTCATGCACTCTATATTTTTAGGGGGAGTAAAACATAAATTGCATTTATGTAGGGGGTGCATTAAGATAGGGGGAGTATGCACTATTCTCATGCTTATCATATACTATAGTTGCACTTTTATCTCGTTTATCATATATCATAAACACCTTTGTTGATTTCTTGCTAGGAGGATTTGTTATTATCAAAAGGGGGAGATTGTTGGACATGTGTGTCACATCCCTTTATTTGAGAATAACAAATCCTATATTGTATTTGATCTTGCTTGTCATGTGTTTATAGTGTGCAGGAACTATAGGTGCAATACTCCACAGGTAGAAAGCATATGAAATCAATTTTCTGCAAGAAACACTACCGCCAGCGCTAGTGATACCGCCTGGCGCTAGCGCTACCGCAGGCGCTAGTGCTACCACCTGGCGCTAGCTTGAGTTCATACCACAACGCCACGCCGCCGACGGTTTCGTAACCGCCTCCATATGAATAATATCGCCGGCGTTAGGAGATACCACATGCGCTATCTCCATGTTCTATAAATTGATGGCTTCTCTCTCATTTTGCTAAGAGCTTCCAGAGAGATTACTTGTGCCAAAATTCCAGAGTTGTTACTCTGCCGAAAGTTCATCTCCCACTCAAAGCCAAAGAAGATTTCTGGAGAAGGAAGATGACACGCTGCATCCGAAGAACGATCGCTTCAACCTCGCTTATGCTACATCGATCCTTCATCCTCATCTTCAGAAATCTCATAGAGGGAGTTCTTGTTATTTTCTATATTTCATTATTGTAATTTTTGTAGTAAAATCGCCTTGTGTTGGCGACTAGGTCCTTGCGCGACTTAGGGGGTAATTCGCCGCATGAGTTGGTGACTAGGTCTAGGAGATTAGATCTATGGAGTGCTCGAGGCCATATCCGAGGAAGGATTGGCTAGAGCGGCTTGAGGCCATATCCAGGGAAGGATAAGCTAAAGCCAACCGGTTTGTGGGGATACAAGTCGGTATAGAAAAGGAAAAGTTATTAACATTTGTACGCCTTCGATTTCTAGCGATATTGAAATCAAATTTATGTAAACACTTATTCATATAATACAATTATGTCTCTATTTGTGTTTACTTGATTTCTCTCATTTGGCGTAAATTTTATTATTGCAAATTACTTTTTGCTAAATTGTTATTTTGCTCTCTTGTTAACTTTAAAACAATATAGTAAATTGCTTAATATTACAAAAAGAATTTTATTCCCTTATTCACCCCCCCTCTAAGGGCGCTTATCGATCCAACAGTCTGCTCCTCCAAGCCTCTGTCCAAGCATAGGTTAAACCCACTCCCTCTCCTTCTCCCTCTTTCTCCCTCTTTCTCTCTCTTTCCCAAAACCAAACTCCAAGACAAGTCATGCCCTAACCTCCCTGATTTGAACGTGTTGTACCTCCTCACTCTGATAGCCGCTAACTCACTCCCTAACCCTGCATGGGTTGGCCCAAGGTTAACCCTCTTGGTTTCCTTGGCTGAGAAGGACGAGAGGAGGGAGGGGCTCTCCCCTCCCTCTATATAATGGCCACTACCCCTTTAGATGGAAGCCCACCCCATTGCCCAGCTCAAACCAGCCACCCCAACCTCTGTCGGAGCTCCACCTCGTCGGAAAAAACCCAATCTGAAGCCTCCCACCGCCACTCTCATGTCTACCCAGCCAGGACCTTCCAGAAGGACCTCATTTGAGGTGGATCCCGCTTCCTCGCCTCCCTCTCCCTCTCTTCTGGACGACATGCACGGAGAGACGTCGCAGCTCACCCGAGCCTCATTTTGGGCTCAGGTGGTCGTTTGCGCATGAGTGAGGCACCCCCATCGTTTCCTAGATAGATGGGGGGCATCACCTCGCCAAAGAGTGCTTGACGGCCCTCTCTGGGAGGTCCTAAGGCGGCGACACCACCGGAGAACGGAGCTCTGGCAGTGCCTTGTTTTCGTTTTCTCTGTAAACACCTACTCTTACAATCTCCGACGACACCAGGCTGCCAAACCACCAATGGAGGATGTGGTGACCCCCGACGAGTCGGCCAGGGGTGGTGGCATGGCCGGCCGCCGCCGACAGAGAAACAATAGTTCTCTGCCGCAGCGGGCAACAATTGTCGTCCGATTTCCATCAGGAGATCGGACGGCCAATATTTTAACAAACTCCTCGCATAATCATTGCCCCCCCCCCAACGGATCCGCGCCCGATCCGTTGTGGGGCCACTGTTCCGGCGTAATCTCAGTCGAACTCAATGCTTTAAGATGTGTGCATGCCTTGGATTTAATTAAACATAAACCATATCTATTTTCTGAGGCCGATATGTTGCCCAAAACCAAAAGTATTGAACATGAAAGTTGTGTATCCCAATAAGGGCCACCTCTTGTAAAAATTTCAGATTTTTATGAATAGCTTAGGCATTTTTAATAATTAAAGAAACCAATCAATTCCACTGTTATAGGATAACATAGGTGTTAATCTTGTGGTAAAATACTGGAAAAAATATGGACATCAAGGGATGGTGTTACACACCCACTGTAAAATACTGAGGGTTTATGAATGTGAATTTCTATTTTTAAGTAATTAAAAAGGAGTATGAATTGGGTTCTGGAGTTTGTAGAGGATTTTCCACTCGATCAAATCTGTAAGATTTTGTATAGGGTTGATCAGTAAGGATATTTTGAAGCCTTGAAAAATATTGGGAATTTTATGAACATTTCTGGTATTTGTAAAAAATAATTTAATGGCTCAAAATGCTAAATAAAAATTGTAGAGGCTATATAAGATTTCAATCGGTTCTAAGATAATTATGGTGACAACAAAATGATATTTTAAACCTATGAATGAAATTTGGCGATTTTCGGAGGTCATCCGCAATTTTAAGTATTTAAAATAGCATACAAGTTGAATTTGATATTCTAGAAGGGTCTTGTATCTAAATATCTGAAAATATTGTGGGGGATTGGCAGAAGTGCTGTAAACCCTATGTAAAAATTTGAGGATTTTGGAATATTTTAGGTATTTTTTATTAGAAAAATAATGAGTTATGTGGGGTAAAAGATTTATAAGAGGATAAATAAGAGCTTAGAATGGCTTGAGAAAATTATGGTGAATAAGTTAGGGCATCCCTAATCTTTAGTTTTAATCTCATAATCTTATGATGATATTTGGTATTTAATAATTAAAATGGGGCTAAAATATCAGAGGAATTATATAGGATAAAAATCATGAACCAAAATATCTCGATAAAATAGTTGAGGTTAACGTTGTCATATTAAAAACTCATGCTGAGGTTTGAGGTTTTCTGATTAAATTGGGTATTTATAATGATTTATAAATGGGAAGCCTCAGAGTTAATTAAAAAGAAATATGGCTTAGACAAATCGTCGGACCTTGAAAAGAGTCGCAATTTGATAATTACATTATACGATACAACTGAAGTAATTATCGAGTTCGAATAACTTGGAACTCTGCGGACCCAAAGCTGAATAATAACACTTAAAATCTACCGCATACTTGTAACCTCCTTTGAACGAAGGTGCCTCCTCAGAACGGAGATGAGTCCTCGAAATGGAGATGCCTCATCGAAACGTAGATGCCTCCTCAGAACGGAGATTCCTCCTCGGAAAGGAGTTGTCTCCTTAGAACGGAGTTGCCTCCTCCTCGGAACTGATCTGCCTCTTATGAATAGAGACGCCTCTTATGAATAGAGATGTATCCTCGAAACGGAGATGAGATTTTAACTTGCCTCCTTGAAACAAAGATGCCTCTTTGGAATGGAGAAGGATCTATAGTTACTGGAATTTGAATTGCTTCTTATTTTGTTGTTCATATTTTAGTATTTCAATTACTACACTTTATTTCAGTATTTCATTTACTGCTCTTCAGTTCAGTATTTTAATTACTGCACTTCATTTTATTATTTCATTTACTGCACGATATTTCAGCATTTTATTTGCAGTACTTATTTCAACATTGTACTTACCGCCCTTCATTTACATCATTTATTTATTGCAATTTACTATTGCATTTATTTCCGCACCTTCTTATAAGAGTCTCTCCCAATTAAGCGGTATATCTTAATATGAACATTAGTTAGGGTTACTTGGAGATGAAACATGCCTCCAAGGGTAACCCTAAATATGGGCGCTCTTGATCGCCACGCTCTTTAACTAAGGCATGAGTGGTCCGATCAAGCCTCATGGAAAATGCCGTTTGCACGAATTATTTTGCGTCAAGTAGGGCAAACGATTGCTGACTCGGAGGTGCTGACTTGTTCTCTAATTATAACGCTTGTAAATTGGTTTGCAGTTAAAGTGGAGGGTCGGTCATGCCCATTAACCGTTCGTACTAGCATGAGAGTGTTGACGACTTTGGGCACTAGGGAGAGTGAACTATGGGAGCTTGCCTCTTTGTTTTATACCACGTTGGGTCTTTCCACTAAGTTAGCCGGATTCTCATTTCGTCAGGTGTCGCTCAAATCCACGAGTACACCATGTTGTACACCAGAGCCTGGGTAACGAGGTATGAACACACCCAAGAGTGGCAGGATCGACCACTATCACTGTCTACCACATCAGTGAGGCCCATAGGGTTAGATACCCCCACTAGAAGCAAAAAGGCTCAAACTATGTCGAAATAGGGCGTTGGTACAGGATGTGAGCACTTGTTGGGTTGCGGCTTGGTAGAAGTGACTTGTTATATAAATATTTATTTATGTGCTTTTGAGCTGTTTAGCCGACACCATTTATTTTAGCACTTGTTTTTAGCTTACTAGTGTACATCTTGCATATGTTCCTAATAGCTGTTTACACACACACACACAAACAGATATATATATATATAGTGTGTGTGTGTGTGTGTGTGTGTGTGTGTGTGTGTGTGTGTACATTTCTTATGTCACTTCCTCTATTGATGTACTGCAGAGGCTCACTCTTGTCCACAAGCCTTAGGGATCTTGGGGAAGGGATGAGAATCCACTAGTCTTTATGACTAACGTGTCGTTGTACACTCTTGTTAGGAGATGGAGCAGCGCGAGGCCCATCTAGAGCGTGAGAGAGTACCGGCCATAGAGTCTGCACTAGTAGATATGACTACCTCGCCTTCCGACTTTAGAGATGTGAGATCTTAGAGCAGAGTGAGAGCGAGAGATTTTGTAATTTCTGTTGTAGCTCGATCGGGCAATATGTACAAACAATGGCTACGACCTTTATATATATATAATAAATGTGTATGATTTTTCTGAGTTTGCTTTTGCATGTGATAAATTGATATGATGTGATGATGTTCCATAGCCCAATAAGGCGATCATTCTACGCTTGGAAAATGGGCACGTTACCCGGTTGGAAAGCGTAGGGTGGCCGTCTTGGGGTTCGACTCAGTTATCACTAGGGGCTCATGGGCGCCCTTTTACTCAACCTACCCCCAACGGGCTTATTAGGGTCGACTACTCCTACGCCCGCTTCCGCAGAAATTTTCTAAGGAGCATGAGGTGCACGAACCGCTCGATTTCCCTCAGGCGCATTCTTCTATGTCATGCCCATGACTTTAATGAAAGTTGCAGAACTTGGACTGAACCCTGAATTTAGGACGAGTGTCCTAGGCCTCTCAAGTGCGGTGTGATCGTGGATGCTGAGAAGCACGCAGGTCCGGGTGGTGTTTAAGGGATGTAGTTCTGGTGCTGGCGAGATCCTTGATCACGGTGGGGATTACCGCGATACTCGTCGTTCATTGTAAGGATCGACGAGGGATCTTGCCCATCTTCCTCTTCGAGCATGCCTCAAATTGCTGGCGGTGCGCTTCAATCACCTCGTCAGTCGCGACCTGTGCCTCAACTCATTGAACGCGGTCAAGATAGCCGGGCAGTGCCTACTTCATCAATGTTGAGTAGAAACCACTAGGTCGGAGCCCTCCAAGGAAGACACCGCACAGAAGCTCAGGACCGACTCCTGGAATCTGTCGTTCCTTTGTGGTGAAGCGGAGGAAGAAATCTCTAAGCGTCTCTCCCTCATTCTGGCGGATCCCAGAAAGGTGAGAGGGGTCTCGAACGATGCGGAGGTTGGCAATGAAATGATCGGTGAAAAGCTGGGTAATTCAGCAAAGCTGCTGATCTCCCCCTCCTTCAGGGAATGGAACCAGGTGCGATTCTGTCCTTTCAGAGTTGTCAGGAACACCTGGCACAGAATTTGATCGGGGGATCTATAAATCTGCATGATTGTCGCGAAGTGGATGGTGTGCTCCAGCGGATCGTCCATTCCATCGAAAGTTCTGAAGTTTGGCTGCTTGAAAATGTGTAGTACGGGGTGCACTAGGATTTGTGTAGCGAGCAGAGAGCCTTGATGAGTGGGGCGTTAGATACATGCGACTCGTCGTCCGCCCCGCTCGTACCCTTCTTTGATAATGTTCCTCACTTCCTCGCAAGTGAGCATTCCGTCAGCCTGTACGACATCTTCTTCAGTAGTACACGAGTTATGTCGTGTGTTCCCGAGAAGCCCATTGGGTAGCGTAGGACGCATGGAGTTGGCAGCGTCGAATTGCTCGTCAGTGATATGGTCTTCAGAGTGAGCAACATCTTCAGGTAAGACACGACTTGGGATTAGCGATGGTCGACTGTCAGGAGTGATGACCAGGTTGGGGGGGGGGGGGGGGGGGGGCTAGATCCCTTAGTAGGGTAAGAACTTCAGTCTCAAGTTCCTCCATAATGCGCACACGCTCTTCTACAAACACTGTTGTGGGCGCGACTTCACCGAGAAGCGGCATGTTGTTGGTAGGAGAGTTTGTGGGGGCTTGGGCGATAGATTCCTGAGGAACTTTGAAAGTGCACAGTTAACCTCACTAGAATTCTCTAGAGGGGGGGGGGGGGGGGGAATAGAGATTTAAAAGTACTTTGTGCAAAGTTAACAAATATATATATGTGTAATAATCTCAGATTTAAGCTTCCCACACACACCAACAAGAATTAAGTAAATAAAGAAAGAAATAACAAACTAAAAATCACAGCACAACACAAAGAAATATAGTGGTTCCCCAAACTTTGGGTAGTCCACTCTTCTACCCCCTTGGTAGGAATTCACTATCTTGCACTGAGTCTTTTGATAAGGAGACTCTTAGAACCAGTACAACTGAATTTTTTGAAGAGATATTCTAAAAACTCTTTTACACAATTTGAAGATGAAATAAGAGTAAGAAGAAGAAGAAGTAGAAGAAGTAATTTTAAATAAGAAAAAATCTTCTTCCTAGCGAGAAGATTAGAAGCACAAGAAATAGTGAATGAAATCTCTCTTCTATAGTGAGAAGGAGATTGTAGGTCTTTTTCTCTTTCAATGAGAGCTATCAGAGATTGCAGCAGTATGGCTTCAGAAAGAGGAGAAGAAGAAGGCTTGTTGTTGGCTTCAGCACACTATCACTTCTCTCAGCTTTTCTCACTTTTCTCTTGGGAGCTTTTCCTCTATTTCAAATGTATGGAATGGATCACTTCTTATTCTTCTCTGCCGACTTCCCTCTTATTTATAGCTCTGTCTATTCAAAGAATACTATAGGAGAATAATCAATTAGCAGTTAGAGAAATGGTAAGAGAGAAAAGATTCCATAGTCAATATTTCTGTAGAAGGAAAGAGATTATTCTGATTTCAAATAATATCCATAATAAACTTAATCAATTTAGCCAAGAATCATTTAGAAAGAAAGACTGATTCAAAACGGCTAGAAAAGAATAATATCATTCCATAAAATTCAGATCTACATATAGAAGGAAAGAAATCTGGCGTGTTTTAAATTTGACATAGAAATCGACGTACGTCGATTACTATTCGACGGAAGCGTCGATTTTAGACTAGCTGGACGTCGAGAGGAGAATATGGAAGGTGCGTCGACTAAGATACGTCGACTTCACTAGATACGTCGACTAGAAGTCAGAGTTACGTCGACATAGGTTACGTCGAATTCTGTTTAGAGCTACTTCGACTCATTCTGAGAGGAACGTTGACTACACTTCGACGTTGCGTCGAATACTATTTGACGCATATTTACTTAGATTAATTTTTCATGCTTAGAATTTATTTTCTACTCATTTTTAGGGGTTAAGATAAATCATTTCCCCAACAATCTCCCCCTATTTGTCTTAACCCAATTCAGGGAGAAATTGTATCAACTTTTAATCAACACAGCAAGACATTTATATAGAAAAGAAATATGTTAAGTACTCAGAAGAAAGTAGAATCATATACACAGACTTCATAAATAGTATTTATGCATGGAGGAAAACATATAGAGTATATCAGCATTGTTCATCACATCACTCAGGAGGGGTAGGAGGAGTTTTTCTATTCTGAGTGAATACTAAAGTTTTTAAGGAAGAGAGTTGCTCCTTCTCAGTAACAGGTGGTTCACTCAGCTCCCCCTGAGTCACAACAGTTTGCTCCCCCTGAGATGAAACTTCCTTTGAGCCTTCTACTTCTGCCTCTTCTGGTTCTTTCTCAGCTCCAGCTTCAATTATATCAGCATTTGGCTCCCCCTGAGCTTCAGCTTCTTTTTCAACAAAAGTTTCCTTTTCAACTTCTCTCTCTGCTCTGCTAGCCTCCCCTTGAAAGAGAACTACTTGTTGTATAGCTTCTCTTGCTATAGAGAGTACATCTGTTATCTGGTCCTCAGTATGTAGCTTTGGGACTAATTCATTCTCAATTGTCTTATCAGCTTTTGAGGTAGGAAGGGACTTGTGTGAGAGAGATTTGTGACTTAAGAACTGTTCTTCATCTAATTTCTCCCCCTTCTTGACCTTCTTAGCCAAGGAGGTTAAGAAAGACTTGGTCACCTTAGAGGAAGAGACAGATGACTTCAAGCTGTGCACAGAGGCATTGACCCCATCTATTTGGGTTTGCATGTGCATGATGGAAGAGTGAAGTTGGGAGCAGTGTCCATCCAACATTTCTTAAAACTTTTTGGCTGCTGACTGGATACACTGGGTGATGAGAGTTTTAGTGGATGGAGATGGTTCAAGATGTGTTGGATTAGGAGATAATGGTGGAGGTAGAGGTGAGGAAGGTGGATAGTGGACTGTATCATTATGATGAGGTGAGTTTGATGGAGGAGGTGGAGGATTAGATGAGGGTTGAGCTGGTGTATGTGAAGATGTAGGTAGGATATGAGGTGTGAGGGTAGTAGAATCTATAGGTGTGGATGATGTTGGTATAGAAGAGGTGTCTGCATGAACAGGAGGAGGTGATGATGGATGGCTAGGAGAGTTAGGAGGAGAGGGAGTCCTGTCAGGAATGGCACCAGGCTTGGGAATTTGCCTGGTCCATTTTGAGAAGAGGGCTATGGACATCCTTTTTCCAGGGGGAATGGGAATTCCTTTTGACCTACATAGGTCAGGGAAGGAGTGGAGGAGTACCTGACTCATGATCCTCATATAGGCATTCTCTTTGTGAGAATATTTGTAGCCTATCATTTTTAGTAAGCAGCTGGCCCAGTCAACCTTCTTTTTCAGCACAAGGGCCCCCATGATGTTCAGTTGCTGCTTGGGCACTGCATCATGGGCAGAGATCTTGCATAATAGAACTTTTCCTACTATGTCTGCCAATAGCCTGTATTCCTCAAAAAAATCTACTTTCTTCAGGTGGATTGGTTTATCTTTGGAGAACTTCATGATGAGTAATAGATTCTTGGTTTCCTCAGGGGTGAGATCCACATGTTCATCACCTGATAAGGGATGATGATAGAGATTTAGTTATTTTTAGAAAATAATTTGCTTCCCCTTTTTTATTTGAACAAAGATAGTGTACCTGATGGAAGATCAAAAGTGTCCCTAAGGTGTTCTACTCAGATTGAGACAGGTGTCTCATAGAGTGTTCCTGTAATTTCTCCTTGCTCAGATATCTGAACATGATTTATTAACTCAGTGAGTTCTGTCTCTAGGATTCTGCATCTTGTGGAAATGAGTTTGTCTAAACCAGCTTCAATGAAGAGAGCTATGATGCTCTTATAGTTTTTGGCGGCGGCTTGGAAGGATTCAAGATCAATGTCGAAACCAGAGTTGATATTAGGAGCCATTTAGGTCAGTGAGAGAGAGGAAGAGATAGCTGGACTGAGAAATGAGAGATGCAAGGAGCGTGCTGAATTTTAACTGAAGAGTCTATTTAAGTCAGGTGAAACGTCGACACGAGACACAACTCGAGGTTTATTCGATACAATAGTAGATGTGACTGAAAATATTTCAGTATTGCCGCTCTTTTTCATGAAGTTGACGTTGCGTCGAGTGGAAGTTGATGTATACGTCGGTATAGTCTGATTGGGTTTCCTATCGACGTATGCGTCGATACGAGTCGATGCATACGTCGAGTTTACTAATCATTTTTAGTTATCGACGATGTGTCGATTAAGGAATCGACTTGACTTTTAATTTGTCTGAAAATTCCAGGTTTTTCTTCAGAGATTATTTCTTCCTAATCCTAAGGTTTTCTAAGTCACCCTTGGACTAATTTTATAGACAGTTGGATTGATTGTGCCAACATTGTTTGGCAGTGTGACCAATCTTATTACAGATATAACACCTAATTGTCTTTTGATTAAGGAAATTTGAGTTTAGGGAGGAATAAAGATGGTGATTAGGATAGTAATTTTGATTATGAAAAGATTTTTGATTAGGATAGAAGTTTTGATCAGGATAAAAATTTTGATCAGGATGAAAATTTTGATCAGGATGAAAGGGTCCTGAATGGGGGTTAAGATAGAAAGTTTTTGAAGAATACCCATGTCCTGTATTTAAGTTGCTCTGAGGGTTTATGCGTCGATATTTATTCGACGTATGTTGAGAGTTGCGTCGATATGTATTCGGCGCTTTCTCTAGATTGCGTTGATCTGGAATTGATGCATAGAAGTAGTTGCGTCGATTGTAAGTCGATGTACTGTTATTCATGCGTCGATTTGAGATCGAAGCATTTAAGTTATTGCGTCGAGTAGAATTCGACGTGCTATCATTCATGCGTCGATATGAAGTCGACGCAATTGTGTCTTCACAGATTTTATTTTTCCCTTTTTCTGATTGGAGTTTTGTTTCTTTATAATTTGTTTCTTTTGGCATAGTTGCTTTCTCAGAGGTAGTTTGAGAGTCTTCTTCTGAATGGTATGATGATGATTTATTAAGGTGGTTCATCTCTTTGAAGGTGAGGTCTTCTGTATTTTGTGAGTCTTCTTTTAAATTTGTTGATTTGATGGGATTAGTGAATTTAACAGGGCTCATCCAAGCAGGTTTGGTAGATGGTATTGAACTAGTTGAAGGATCAGCTCCTAACCCCAGATTCTTATGTCTGATTATTTGTTTTTTAGTGATTTCTTTAAGTGTTTGACTTCTGATTATTATAGATTCTTCAAAAGCTTTTGTCTGGGATACCTTCTTCTTAAGGAGTTGATTTTCTATTTTAGCACCATCAATTTCTTTTTCTGTTTTTTAGATTTTACACCTTAGTTCATAATTTTTTGAACATGTATCCTCTATTTTCTCATATTAATTTGTTCTTTTAGATCCTCAATTTCTTGTTTAGCTTTTAGTTGATCTAAACAGAGTCTTTCAAAATCCTTTTTAAAATCATCACATGGAAAATCTATTTCATCAAAAATGCTTACCTCATCCTTATCCTCAGATTCCTCTATGAGAATAATGCTATTTGTTTTGCTGTTGAAGAGATGCTTCCTTCTGATCCTATTTCACTCCATGATTCAGCAACACATTCTTCTTCTGTGCTTCCAAGAGCCATTAAACATAAGTCTTCTTGCTTAGACTCTTCATTGTCACTTTTAGATGAAGTGCTATCTTCAGAATCTGTCTCACTCCAAGCTTCTGCAATGAAGTTTCTTTCTTTCTTTTTCCCTTTCTTCTTGAGATCTTTCCTTTTTCAGATCTTTCTTTTTCTCAACATTTTCTGGACATTCTGGAGCAATATGTTCAGTTTTCCTGCAGGAATAACAAACAATATCTTTGGTAGGAGTCTTATCATACCTTGGTTTTGACTCTCTACTTCTAGACCCATCTGGCTTGACCCATTTCTTGAATCTTCTGGCCAGGAGACTGAATAGTTCTTCTTCAGTCACAGAGATTTCTTCTTCTGTTGCTTTTAATGCAATATTTCTATCTTTTGAAGAGGTTGGAGTGTTTTCCCTTCTTTCCTTCTCTTCTCTGGTTTTCAGTAGTTTCTCATAGGATTTGAGTTTTCTTAAGAGAGCATCTGTTGAGATTTCCTTTTGTCCTCTTGTATCTCTTATTGCCCATATTCTTGAGTCCCATGAATTTGGGAGACTCATTAACAGTTTGTCATTGATCTCTGTGAGAGAGATCTCTCAATCCAAGCACTTAAATTGATTGATGATCAGACTGAATCTGTCATACATCTCAGATATGCTTTCCTCATGCTTCTTTTGAAAGTTCTCATATTGGGAGATCAATAGAGCCTTTCTATCTTTCCTTTCATTAGCACTTCCTTCTACTATCTTTGTAAGAGCCTCCCAGATTTCTTTGGTTGATTCACAGTCAACAACCTTTTGAAAGATTTCATCTGAGAGGGTTGAGACAAGAATGTTCACAGCTTTTGCATCACTTGTTCCTGCATTCTTTTCTTCAACTGTCCACTCAGCCCTTGGGACAAGTGTTTGAGTCACTTTACCACTTGAGTCCTTTCTATAGGGCTTAGGAGGACCTGTCAAAATAACATTGAACAAATCTTCATCAATAGAATTCATATAGATCCTAATTCTTGTTTTCCAAAGTGCAAACTTTTCAAGGTTGCAAATTGGTGGTATGGTGGAAGCATAATCTTTGATTTGTGCCATGTGAAAAATAGTTTTTAGAAATCTATATATATATATGAGGTATGATCTTTTTGATCAAGGAGTTACCCTTTTTAGATCAACCTGCATCTGATACCAATTGAAAGTGCACAGTTAACCTCACTAGAATTCTCTAGAGGGGGGGGGGGGGGGGGGGGTGAATAGAGATTTAAAAGTACTTTGTGCAAAGTTAACAAATATATATATATGTGTGTAATAATCTCAGATTTAAGCTTCCCACACACACCAACAAGAATTAAGTAAATAAAGAAAGAAATAGCAAACTGAAAATCACAGCACAACACAAAGAAATATAGTGGTTCCCCAAACTTTGGGTAGTCCACTCTTCTACCCCCTTGGTAGGAATTCACTATCTTGCACTGAGTCTTTTGATAAGGAGACTCTTAGAACCAGCCTGAGTCTTTTGATAAGGAGACTCTTAGAACCAGTACAACTGAATTTTTTGAAGAGATATTCTAAAAACTCGTTTACACAATTTGAAGATGAAATAAGAGTAAGAAGAAGAAGAAGTAATTTTAAATAAGAAAGAATCTTCTTCCTAGCAAGAAGATTAGAAGCACAAGAAATAGTGAATGAAATCTCTCTTCTATAGTGAGAAGGAGATTGTATGTCTTTTTCTCTTTCAATGAGAGCTATCAGAGATTGCAGCAGTATGACTTCAGAAAGAGGAGAAGAAGAAGGCTTGTTGTTGGCTTCAACACACTATCACTTCTCTCAGCTTTTCTCACTTTTCTCTTGGGAGCTTTTCCTCTATTTCAAATGTATGGAATGGATCACTTCTTATTCTTCTCTGCCGACTTCCCTCTTATTTATAGCTCTGTTTATTCAAAGAATACTATAGGAGAATAATCAATTAGCAGTTTGAGAAATGGTAAGAGAGAAAAGATTCCATAATCAATATTTCTGTAGAAGGAAAGAGATTATTCTGATTTCAAATAATATCCATAATAAACTTAATCAATTTAGCCAAGAATCATTTAGAAGGAAAGACTGATTCAAAACGGCTAGAAAAGAATAATATCATTCCATAAAATTCAGATCTACAGATAGAAGGAAAGAAATCTGGCGTGTTTTGAATTTGACATAGAAATCGACGTACGTCGATTACTATTCGACGGAAGCGTCGATTTCAGACTAGCTGGACGTCGAGAGGAGAATATGGAAGGTGCGTCGACTAAGACACGTCGACTTCACTAGATACGTCGACTAGAAGTCAGAGTTACGTCGACATAGGTTACGTCGAAATCTGTTTAGAGCTACTTCGACTCATTCTGAGAGGAACGTCGACTACACTTCGACGTTGCGTCGAATACTATTCGACGCATATTTACTTAGATTAATTTTTCATGCTTAGAATTTATATTCTACTCATTTTTAGGGGTTAAGATAAATCATTTCCCCAACAAACTTCCTCGTTGGCGGTACAAGTACTTCATCTCTTCATTATTGTCAGTTGGGAGAAGTTGCGCATAATAAACACTATCTTCATAAAATCTTCAGAGTTTTGGGAACACCTTTCCCACATACGGCGCCAAACTATTGTGGGTCGCTTAGCGCTCCCCCATACCGGGCGAATCAGATCGTCCCTCGAGAGTGAGCCAAACACGCAAACAGTCAAAAAGAGAACCAATGACAGAACAACGGGATATTTTATGTGGAAAACCCGGAAAGGGAAATACCATGGGGCAGGATACCCAGCTCTGACAAACTCCACTAGTTGCAAACGGTTACAAGAGTTAAAGCTTTCTGGAGGGTGGCATACCACCGCTCCTTTTACAAGTTTCTTCAGAAAAGAGCAAAGTCTTCTGCAACACTCACGGCAGCGGTCTCTGTATACTTATTATATTCTGAAAATTATAATGCAGCATTACATAATATTATATTGTGGTAATTAGTATTATTATATTAATTCTAATACAGACGATAACAAAAAGAACCCACCAAAATGCTTTCCATGGTTGATGACGATGGAAACCGAAATACTAAAGTCATGGTGGTATTTTAACCAATTGTATTCAAGAACATGTCACATTTGCTTTTTGATGTAGACCTCCTTCGACAGCAAATAATACAACATGATCGTACATCCCCACCGTTGGATCCCTGCACTTTAGGGTAAAGTGCACAAAACACTTTATCTCACCATTTCCCTGCCCACTAGAAGCAAAAAGGCTCAAACTATGTCGAAATAGGGTGTTGCTACAGGTTGTGAACACTTATTGGGTGGCGGCTAGCTAGAAGTGGCTTGTTATATAAATATTTATTTCTGTGCTTTTGAGCTATTTAGCCGACACCATTTATTTCAGCACTTGTTTCTAGCTTACTAGCATACATCTTGCATATGTTCCTAATAGCTGTTTACACACACACACACACACACACACATATGTGTGTGTGTGTGTTATGTGTGTGTGTGTGTGTGTGTGTGCATTTCTTATGTCACTTCCGCTATTGATGTACTGTAGAGGCTCACTCTTGTCCACAAGCCTTAGGTATCTTGGGGAAGGGGTGAGAATCCACTAGTCTTTATGACTAACATGTCGTTGTACACTCTTGTTAGGATATGGAGCAGCGTGAGGCCCATCTAGAGCGTGAGAGAGTACCAGCCATAGAGTCTGCACTAGTAGATATGACTACCTCGCCTCCCGGCTTTAGAGATGTGAGATCTTAGAGCAGAGTGAGAGCGAGAGATTTCGTAATTTCTGTTGTAGCTTGATCGGGCAATATGTACAAACAATGGCTACGACCTTTATATATATAATAAATGTGTATGATTTTTCTGAGTTTGCTTCTGCATGTGATCAACTGATATGATGTGATGATGTTCCATAGCCTAATAAGGCGATCATTCTACGCTTGGAAAATGGGCATGTTACCCGGTTGGAAAACGTAGGGTGGCCTTCTTGGGGTTCGACTCAGTTACCGCTATGCAGGGCGCATGGGCGCCCTTTTACTCAACCTACCCCCAGCAGGCTTATTAGGGCCGACTACTCCTGCGCCCGCTTCCGCAAAAATTTTCTAAGGAGCTTGAGGTGCACGAACCACTCGATTTCCCCCCTTAGGCGCATTCTTCTGTGTCATGCCCAAGACTTTGATGAAAGTTGCAGAACTTGGATTGATCCCCTGAATTTAGGACTAGTGTCCTAGGCCTCTTAAGAGAGGTGTGATCGCGGATGTTGAGAAGCACGCTGGTCCGGGTGGTGTTTAAGGGATGTAGTTCTGGAGCTGGAGAGATCCTTGATCTCGGTGGGGATTACCGTGATGCTCGTTGTTCTTTGTAAGGATCGACAGGGGATCTTGCCCCTCTTCCTCTTCGAGCATCCCTCAAATTGCTGGCGGTGCGCTTCAATCATCTCGTCAGCCGCGATCAGTGCCTCAACTCATTAAACGAGGTCAGGATAACTGGGCATTGCCTACCTCATCAGCGTTGAGTAGAAACCGCTAGGTCGGAGCCCTCCAAGGAAGACACCACACAGAAGCTCGGGGCCGACTCCTGGAATCTGTCATTCTTTTGTGGTGAAGCGGAGGAAGAAATCTTTAAGCGTCTCTCCCTCATTCTAGCGGATACCAGAAAGGTGAGAGGGGTATCGAACGATGCGGAGGTTGGCAATGAACTGATCGGTGAAAAACTGGGTTAATTCTACAAAGCTGCTGATCTCCCCCTCCTTCATGGAATGGAACCAGGTGCGATCTTGTCCTTTCAGAGTTGTCAGGAACACCTAACACAGAATTTGATCGGGTGCTCTATAGATCTGCATGATTGTCGCGAAGTGGATGGAGTGCTCCAGCGGATCGTCCGTTCAATCGAAAGTTCTGAAGTTTGGCTGCTTGAAAACGTGTGGTACGAGGTGCGCCAGGATTTGCGTAGCGAGCGGAGAGCCTTGATGAGTGGGGCGCTAGATACACGTGACTCGTCGTCTGTCCCTCTCGTACCCTTCTTTGATAATTTTGTGGGCGCGACTTCACCGAGAAGCGGCATGTTGCTGGTAGGAGAGTTTGTGGGGGCTTGGGCGATAGATTCCTGAGGAACTTCCCCGTTGGCAGTGGAAGTACTTCATCTCTTCATTATTGTCAGTTGGGAGCACTTGCGCATAATAATAAACATTGTCTTCATAAAATCTTCATAGTTTTGGGAACACCTTTCTCACATAAGGCACCAAACTATTGTGGGTCGCTTAGCGCTCTCCAGACCGGGCGAATCAGATCGTCTCTAGCTCGAGAGTGAGCCAAGCACGCAAACAGTCAAAAAGAGAACCAATGACAGAACAACGAGATATTTTACGTGGAAAACCCGAAAAGGGAAAAACCATGGAGCAGGATACCCAGCTCTGACAAAATTCACTAGTTGCAGACGGTTAGAAGACTTAAAGCTTTCTGGAAGGTGGCAGACCACCGCTCCTTTTACAAGTATCTTCAGAAAAGAGCAAAGTCTTTTGCAGCACTCATGGGAGCTGTCTCTGTAGCGGTCTCTGTAGCATTCTTTGTTGCAATGCATGTAACAGTCTCTGTTGCGGAGAGAGAAAACGTTGAACAGGAGAGCGAGCAGGGAGTCAAGTTTTCGCCGAAAAGTCTCAGAACTATATTTTCTCTCATTATTCCGTGTCCTTGAAAATGAAGTCTGAGCGTTTTCTTGCAGTTTTTCTGGGAGTGCATTGGTAATTGCACCTTCCTGAGTGTTGAGCGGGCAGTTCGGTCACTTGGATTACCAATTTCCGGAAAATGATGACCATACCGCCCGTGCGGCTCGGTTAATCTGTGCGGCCGGGGCAGGTTCGCCGGTGAGATGACGGCGACGGCGAGAGTTGCTCGAGGGAAGAATATCGCGAGGGGTGAGCGAGGCCGCGTGTGGCCAGCGCCCGCGCTCACACGCCCCGGAAGGGCGCACGCGGGGGTTTCTGCCGCTGGGCTTGTTTTGACCACGGCGGGGCATCGGACAAAACAAGGAGTCCCTTTTTGGCAATCCGATCGGAGTTACAATCCCGAAATGCTAGTCTAAGATGAATTTTAGGGGAACTCATCAATATGTATACTTATTATATTCTGAAAATTATAATGCAGCATTGCATAATATTATTTCGTGGTAATTAGTATTATTATATTAATTCTAATACAGACGATAATAAAAATACCGAAATACTAAAATCATGATGGTATTTTAACCAATTGGATTCAAGAACATGTCACATTTGCCGTTACATTTTGATGCAGACCTCCTTCGACAGCAAAGAATACAACATGATCGTACATCCCCACCGTTGGATCCCTGCACTTTAGGGTAAAGTGCACAAAAACACTTCCCACCATTTCCCTGACCACTAATATACACACCTTCATTTGGTATAAGATGTGAGAGATTAAAAATAAATTGACTATCTTCATTGTAGAGGATCGCACATCTCTGTTAGATTTTTTTTTCCTTTTTTTTATCTAATAGGTTAAGTAATCACATTCTTTTAATTTTTTATTTTTTCATAAAAAACAATATTTTGCACACCCTTGATTACATAAGATTCATTGAACACATCAATTTGATCCCAAATGAAAAGGATCTCCATTTGAACAGTTGATGAACCTCTAAACTTGTAAGACCTTTTTTTGCATTCGATTCCGGGTCTTATCGCCCAAAACCGTCGCCTTGCGGTGACACCTTCACTCGGGAAGGACCCCACCGCAAGACGCCGATCCTGCCGGCTAATCATTCATCCAAGCAATCCATACATCATCGTATAAATAAGAAAACATGCCCACAACAATCACATAATACTTTAAGATACTTGTCCAAATGAGATACAAAATAGATAGAGTACTGAAAAAGAAACGCTAGAGATAAAAATGGCTTAAGCCCGATACATCATATTTTCTTGGCCTCTCTCTTGGCAAAAATAAAGCATTGTAAGTACTGACATTCGACGGTGCCTTCACGAATGAGTAACTCCCTACTCTGACCAGGGTAGATATGAAGGACAGGAATCGAAGGATGGTCGCTCACCGGTGCTCTACCTGAGGCTGCTGACAATCCAACATCGGGCCGGGCCACTGGTTTAGGTTCCTCCCTCTGGATGCGGTTCAGCTCCCCCTAGTGCTCCCGTTTGGTTATGCCACATCCGACCGTTAATCAAAAAGACTAAGCAGTTTTCTCTGTCCCCTCCCCCGACGGCTCCTAGGCACCGGGCGGAAAGAAGAAGCGGAGGACAACAAAGGGTAATGAACAAGCAGGTGATATCTCTCTCATAGTAGTAAATCCATATCATAAATTCTAATAAACCGAGATCTACTGAGAAGTGCAACCATCGCTATCAATTATATATATATATGAACAGAACAATAATGAGAGCAAGTAAATAAATAAAAGAGGTACAACTATCTAACATTGCATAAATGTAACCTTAAGTTATAGGAAAAACCCACACAGTCTTATAAGTTAAAGGGTCATTTTGCAAGGCCATCGTATAAGGAAGCCCATACTAGTTTATACGATAGGGGTCATGATTTACATGTAAGATGCGTATGAAATGAATGCAACAACTATTGTTAAGATCCACGCGAATGCAACTCACACACATGATTTTGTACGTACAGACTTTAGTTCCCACTTTCGGAGGTAGCTAACCTCTCGGGCACCTCCCGGCCTGGTCAAACGGTGGCAGAGGAGCGGGTGTCTCCTCACCTAGGTGGGTAAAACACACTACCAAACCTTTGCCCTAATGTACGCTATGGCACCAGACTAGATACTCATAACTCCTGCGTAATCTTGTTGGACCCAAAGGAGCCAAACCTTAAATGGCTAAGTGTAGGATCTTTTGAATGCACAGTAAAATTATTCTGGACCCCCTTAGAGTCCTACCACTTGCCGAGTCATCGTACTTTCGTCGGTGTGTCTACTAGGCTAGTACCGAAGACCCACCACATTTTATGCACATGCATTTATGTACATCTCTATCATCTGAGCCTCTGGCTCATAGGACTAGCCAGCTCTCTATCACATATTTATCGAGTCTACTACTTGCAGGACCAACCCGTCCTTCATTATTACCGAGCCTACGACCCCATGGACAGATTTGTCCATTCTAATCTATAAGGTACTAGTCACCTAAGATATATGTGTATGATTCATTCATATTCCTAAATCATCTAGTCTTCTCTACTTTCTTATTGGCCTTAGATGTTTAGGGTGCATCTTGGACTTCTTGAGATCTGCCCGATGAAGGGCTCGCAGCGGTACTAGGAGGTACGATGGGGTGACATCCCAAACCTCCCATTCTCAAGACATTTATTAATATTGGTGGCTACCTATACCTCCCACAACCTCTCTGCGTACTATAGGTCCCTAAGAGGGATTTTAGTCATTTAGGGGTGGGGAAACGTTGATCTTCAATTGAATCTCAACGCTGCCTATTAATTGTTGACCAGATCTTCCTCAGTTTACTTTCACTTGCTCACGATCTAAGACTAGTCCCAGAAGCTTAACATATACTGTAATTTCTGGTGGCTCGTACAATTTCAATCTCTTTTCCGATCTAATAATCCAGTCCTAAACATTTGTCTATCCGCACACCAACTTGTCTGGGACCAGTTTTAAAATAAATTGGTCTACCCACCCTCTAATGTAGCACTTAACAAGTCTAAGATGGTTGGGACTGAGTATCATTTTTAAGAATGCCTCCACCACTAAATGCAGGTTTGCTATCCGCAGACCACCCTAACCGAGGGTATAAACTAGTGTCCTTATAAGAGGTAAATGACAATCAAGTTCAAAGGGCTATTCAATTTTACTTTTGGAACCCTAAATAAAATGCTGATGTGCTCCAAGTTTCATTAGGATTCTCCATGATCTAGGTGGTTTAATCACTAATTTAGGTCTTTACTAAATGCACACCATGCCTACATGAACTAAATGTACTATTTGAAATCAATATTACTAACCCTTGGGTCTAGGGCTCTGAATTTTTTTTGATAGCTCAATAAGGGAATGGATGAGATGCTACCAAAATTTCATAATTTTCCTGATTAATTTGTTCCTACAATAAAATTGTTATTTCTTTCTCCATGCCATTTAACACCTGAGTGTTCGTATCCAAATACCCAAATAATCTAAGTAAAATCACACAAACAACTTTAAACAAGATATTATGATGGGCAAGGTTTCCAAATTTTTCCAACATATTTAGGTTAGCAATTTCTATTTATGAATAATAACCTTTAAATGCCACTTTTCAAATGAAATACAAGAATTTTACCTTTAAAAATTCCATAAAATTTTCCTCTGAATACATATTGATGAAATAAGGTCAAACCCAGAAAATCATAATTTTTAGGTAGTTTTCATGACATTCCTTTCATTAATTCAAAAGTGTGACAAATGATATTATTGAAATTTTGCAAGGCAAATGATCACCAAAAATTCATAATAAATTTCCAGAGGTTCAAAACTAGATTTTAAAAGTTCTCCCAGAGTAACAAGAGTGTTCAACTCCTTTAAATCAAAAATATCTATTTATGAACAATAATCCCTATATATTACTTTACAAATGAAGTACCAGAATTATACATCTTAAAATTCCATTAAAATTTCCTCTGATACATATTAATGAAACAAGGTCAAATTCAGAGAATCATAATTTTCCAGGCACTTTTCATGGTATTCATTTCATTAATGCAAAAGTGTGACAAATTATATTATTAAAATTTTGCAAGGCAAATGATCACAAAAATTCCTAATAAATTTCCAGAGGTTCAAAACTAGATTTTAAATATTATCCTAGAGTAACAAGATTTTTTAACTCCATTAAATCATCAATATCTATTTATGAATAATAGTCTCTATTTATTACTTTACAAATAAAGTACCAGAATTATAAATCTAAAAATTCCATAAAAATTTCCACTGATACATATTGATGAAACAAGGTCAAATCCAGAGAATCATAATTTTCAGGCACTTTTCATGGTATTCATTTCATTAATTCAAAAGTGTGACAAATGATATTATTAAAATTTTGCAAGCCAAATGATCACAAAAAAAATTCTAATAAATTTCCAGAGGTTCAAAATGGTTTTACAAGAAATTCATCAGAGTCTCATGATTTCATATTAAATTTTAACCACAAATATTTCAAAATTACATAAAGGGGGTATATTTTGATTTAAGCCATTAATTAGGGTTTTAGGTCCCAAACCTCCTATTATCCTCTGAGGTGATGTATTATACCATGACAAAGGTGTGGCTAAAATGTCAGAGGCTAAGACCAAGCCAAATGAGCTAGGTTCGTAAAATACCCATTTTGGCTACATGCACACCACACCTCAATCATGCAAAGACATGCAAGTGGATTAAGCCAACATGCAGTGGTCCAATTGCATTCAAATTCTGACCAAAGCTGAATGATGACTTAATAAGCATGCCACCCAAGTTTGGGGTCATTTTGAGGTGTCTAGCTCCTTAAATTACACTATTAATGTAAATCAAATAATGGACAAAGCTATAGAAAATGTTCTCCTAAAAATATGATTTTTGGGCACAATGTAGTATTAGGGCACATTCATTCATGGCCCAAATTTCAGCCCCATTAGAGTTACCATTTAAGAGATATTAAAAATTCAAAATCTGATTTACCCTAGGACCAGTCCTACAAAAAATTGTGCTGATGGAGCTACAGTGTTCCAAATTGAGTGAACTCTATTTCTAAAAATACTAGGGACCAAGGTATACATAATTGATGTTGGACACATTTTCTGTTTTATCCTCTAGGTATTTTCTATAAATTGTTTAAGGCCAAGCAAAATTATTCAAATAAGAGTTATTATATTTAAATCTGGCCTGCGAATATAGATCTTCCCAGATCTAATGGCTGGGAGGTCGTCTTCTTCCTTGAGCCAAGGGCTGAGATCGACCCTTCCTGGACCGACTTCTCCCACTTTTTTCGGCCACCTGAGGGCGTGTCCGGCCAAAAGCTCGATGTCACCACCTTTGGCCGAGGGTTGGCCGTCGATAGCCGGCAAAATGGCGCCCAGAGGTGGCTTATAGACAAAATGGGAGGGGGGAATTGGAAGGGCTTTAGAGCTCGATTGGGAGAATGGTAAATCTATCATTTCTCAACCAAAATTAAAAAGGGAAGAAGTGAACTCTAGCACTAGGGGAGGAGAGAAGGAATGCCTGCCTGGTTGGAGCTGATGGAGCGTATAATCCTCTTGGGGGCCATTACCAAGCTCCTCCTTGCATCCATGGCTATCTCTGTGCACTAAGGTCATCTCCTTCATTTGACAGGTTGGTTCTTCTTCTCTTAGCTCACTGAAGCATGTGGAGCTCTCAATTGGGGTTGTGGAGGTGTATATGGGGGAAAGCCATGAGTAGAGCTCTCGGCCAAGGGAAATTTCATGAAATTTGCCTCCACTTGGCCTCATGGAAGCAAGGCATTGATGCCAAAGGGTCTGGGGAATTCAGAGGGAAGCTCGGGAAGAGCATTGGTGTGCCAAGTGGAGCTCTCCCCAAGAATTCATGATTTGTCCCATTCCAATTTGGGGAAAATCCCAAATCCACCCCTTGCATGTCAATCTATTTCAAATCTAGAGGGGCAAGCATGTTCATTGGTGGTTGGGCTTCAGAGTGCGCCTCTATGGAGGGCCTTAAACCATGAGAATTTGGTTTAATTTCATATAAGCCCAATTTAGGGCTATTTGACCAAATGTTGCCTTTTGAGTTGATTTGGCCAAATTGGTGAGTGGGCTGGCCACAAATGGTGGTCATGGGTCCATGAGCACAAGGAATGGTGGATTGGGCCATGGTGGGGTCCACATTGGGTAAATTTAGCCTAATTAGGTCAATTTGGTGTGATGTTGACCAAGGGTTGACTTTAGTCAAATTGATGAAATTGAGTGGTGCAATGGGTCAACGTTGACTCCTTTGGCTTCCCTTGATGGTTAGGTGGACTTGAGGAAAGTCATTTAGGTCACTTGAGCCTTAATTGACCCAAAATTGGGTGGTTTTACTTTGGTCAATTGGGTTGACCATAAAGGGTCCTAACTAACCCAAGGAACTCCCTAAGGGACTTAGGGAAAATATGTGGGGTCAATTTGTCATTTTGAAGCTCAATATCAAGCCCTAAACCTTGGAGTCAAATTTGACAATTTGCACACCAAGGTGGTTTTCATCTATTCACCTTAGTTCTTAGGGTCAATTTGGTTTCTTAAAGCTATGTCATGACAAAATGCACCATAGGGGTCTAGTTGTTCTTGGGATGTTATAAATCCAAATACATAAAGAAAATAATTTCGTCCCCAAAATTGAGATTGGGTTTACGGGTTCTTTCTTGTGGTAAATGAAAACAAAACTTCAGGCGAGTTAGGGTATACTTATTGCGAAGAGTCCCAGGTATCGTTGTTGCATAAGGTCCAAGGGCTCACACGTATGCTCCTCTTACCCATGAATCGACCACAGGACCTTGACCAACAGGACCTTCTTTCATCGCAAAATCCGGACGCTAGTGTCGTCAATCCGTATAGGCTCCAAGCAGATTGATCGATCAGATGGTATCGGGTCGGAGGCGTGAGAAATTTGTTGTTCTGGCCGAAGTAAAGCCCTTCTGAGTGAAGTGACATGGAAGACTGTTGGGAATATTTCCCATCAATGTTCCCTAGATTTGAAGATGCATCTCTCTCAATGCTAAGTACATATTGTATTTGATAAGCCCCTTTGTGTATCATACTTGTGCAGGGTTAGGTCATTCCAAACATTGGAATAGTTCTCTGGGTTTTACTGTCAAAACCGCTGAGTCAACAGCCTTGTCTCAGCTAAACCACTGAGATGCAGTTGTTTAGCCACTGAGAAGGAGTATGTCTCAGATGAGCTACATATAGAGGAAAACCACTGAGAAGACTATCTATCTTAGTGGATCCACTGAGACGAAGTCTGTTTTGTCACTGAGACTGGAGCCTGTCTCAACCCATCTGCTGAGACAGATTCATATTTGAATATTGCCTCGCGGGATCTGCTTTTGGCGCAAGTGGCTAGAAAGCAAAGATAATATTTTCTATGTATGTCCATGCTGTGACAGGGCACTCCTCAGAGTCGCTGCGGATTGGAGGAGGTATAAAAGAAGATGTTAGGTCATTGGAGAAGCGTGTGTATAAGCACTAAAATAGATGCTACTGTTTTATTGAAGATACTTCATGCTTCCACTAGATATCTCTATCTGCTTCCTGAAAGTCATTTCTCAAGCTGCAAGCAGATTACTTCCAAAGAGATAAGATTGTTCTTGCTCATTCTATCCAGAAGAACAAGTGGATATTTCTTCATCCACTAAAGAAGAAGATCAGAAGAAACAAGGCCTAAAGCTACTATTGTTCAGCCCTGTTTCAAGACAGCATCTACTGTACTTCAATAACAGAAGATCTAATCTGAAGGTTTAATCTATATTGTCTTCTGTTGTAACAGTAAAATTATAAACTCTGTAAGAACATCTTTGTTCTGAGTGTGTAGGGCTTTGTGCCTGAGTTTATAAGGCTGCACTCCCAGCCTTAGTGTAGGATTTTAGAGGAGATCTGAGGTAGGGCTTCTTGATAGGCATGAGGTGGGAAACTGAGAGGGTTTCTAAGTTGTAGGAGTTGGAGTACTCTGAGTGGTAGGGTTGTTGGCCTAAGGTAGGGTTTGTGAGGAAACATGAGAGATCCTGAGGGATCTGAGTTGTAAGCTCTTGGAGCTTAGATTTGGAGGTGTTTGCCTTCTCTAACCCACTGTTAGAAAGGAGTAGAGGGAAAGTGGACTACCCATAGACATACTGTCTTGGAGAACCACTATAAACAACTATGTGCTTTCTGTGTGTTTGCTATTAATTTATTCAATCACTTAATAACCACTAGCTGTAAGTAGAAAATTTCAAAGGAACCTATTCACCCCCCCCCCCCCCCCCCCCCCCCCCCCCCCCTCTAGGTGAGTTGGACTATTATTAAGTAAACTATCAAGTGGTATCAGAGGGAGGTTGGTCAAATAAGACTTAACAGTCTAACCAGATCCTACTAGGAGTAGTCTATTATGTATCCAATGGCTGCCACTTGAGGTCAGAAGGAGATGGGATCCATGAAACTGCCCATATGAAAAAAGGAGACCTTCGGCATATGGAAGCAAAGGATAAGGCTGTTTATGGAAGCCTCTGACCCTAAGATATACATCACAGTAAAGGATGGTCCTTTTGTCTTCCTAAAGGCCTCCACTTTAGATCCAACTAGGCAAGTGCCCAAGACCTATGCTGAAATGACAAATGATGAAATTGAACTTGCTACTGTGGATAAGAGAGCGCAAAACATTATAGTAAATGCAATTGATGATTCCACCTTCCAGAATTTGGTGCACTGTAAGAAAACCAAGGATATATGTGATACACTTATAATGTATATGGAAGGTACTGATGAAGTGAGGGATGATAGGAAATCCCTCCTTAACAGGAATATGAAGCCTCCAGGCAACACAGCCTGGAAAGCATAGTTGATTGCTATGAAAGATTCTTCAGTGCGGTCAATAAGCTGAGGACCTATGGGAGGGTCTTCAGCCATTATGAGCTGAATGATAAATTCCTAAGATCTCTAACTGGAGACTGGGATACAAAAATCTGTGCCATCAGGGAAGGGGTAAATCTGGGTGAGACTCCTCCCCCACACACTATTTGGGAAGCTTCTCTCATATGAGGTGCAACTATCTACAAGAAAGGAGGAGGAAACCACTATCAGGACTCATGCAAAGGAGAGATCTATAACTCACAAAGTTCAGAGCTCTAAGAAGAGAGATGAGAGAATACCCTCTCCACCAAGAAGGGATGCTGACTCAGAAAACTCTGAGCACCACACATCTGACAACAATTCAACAGATGAGGAATTTGCTGGCTTCTCCAGGCACTTCAAGAAGTTGATAAGGAGGAAGCAGTGGAAGAACAGACCCTCCTCCTCTTCACATCCCAAGAAGGAACACAACAATTCAGGGAGGATGCACCCCAAGGATGACAGGTATGATTCTAAACATGTTAAACTTGTTTCAAATATTGTTATCTGTTATTGCTGCAGCAAGCCTGGACATGTCATAGCTGACTGTCCAGTCAAGAGAAAAGAAAAAGGTGATAAGAAGCCCCATCACCACAAGAGAAGAAATGGTGAAAAATCCTTCCTGACAAAGAAGGAAAGGAGCTGGAGTGAATCTGAATTTTGATCTTCAGATCCCGATGAAGAAGAGGAAGCCTATATAGGGCTTTTTGCAGCTACTGAGGATGAAGATTATCCAGCTGCTAAGATAGGCATCAGGGCCCCTCTGCCACATTCAGACAGTGAAATTGAGGTGGATGAAGATGTCAAATAATGTTATGGCTTAATGGCCATATTTGATGGTGAAAACAGTTAGGCTCATCCTAATCAGGTATCAACTCTTTTCATTCCTTCTTTTGATTATGAGTCAATTCCAAAATCTGAAATAGTTTCATCTAATGATGAAAGTGGTTCAGAATCTGAGGTAGATGTCAATCAATTGATTGATAAGTATGGTGTCCTCCTGAAAGCTCTAAAAAAGAGCAAAAAGCTAGCCAAAAGGCAAGCTCTAGAAATTGCTTCCCTTCAGCAGGCAAAGCCTGAATGCACTGAGTCAGCTACCCAACTGGCTCAGATGAGTAGAGAAATTAGTCAGCTAAAGGGAATTACAATCTTTCAACTAAGCACCATAAGCTAAAAGAACAAGGTCATTAAGGATCTTGAAGAGAAGCTTCTCAAGGAGAAATGCGTAGTGGCTCAATACTCTAATCCCAAATCAATATTGCCCATCATTGACACCTTCTCCTCCCAAACAGATAGGAAAGGACTGGGTTTAAATAAAGTGGCAGTAAGTGCTGGGAATGGAGGAAATGGTCAGGCTAATGCTAAGCCTCTTACCACCTTTCAAAAGGTGTTGCTTCCCTCTAACAAGTATGACCTGGACAACATGTATGGTCACTGGAAGAATGGAAGCTCCTACAGTAAGGGGAATACTCCTAACTGTGGTAGGAGAAAGGGCATGGGGATGAGTGCTTTGAAAGCTCCCCATGAGAAAATTCAAATGGCACATTATGGACCATTTGTATTTGGTACTTCAGCCCCCTCATTCAAGGGTAAGGAAGCTACCTCTTCTAAATCCCATTCAGAAAAATCCATGGCTGCTATCAGGCCTATAATCTAGTCTAACAGTACATTATCTGATGCCATCAACTCATGCTTAGCTGCCAAACTAAGACCAGCTGATGTCAATCAGATAAAGTTTGCTAAGACAAGTTATAGATAGTCAACTAGCCAAGTGATTGATAACAGAAATAGAAAGAATGTCGCTACCTTCTTCACTGAACATAAGCATCCTGATGATCCTTCCACCTCTGGATGTGTTCAAAAAAGAAGGTACAACAACAATGAATGTTGGTGTTGTGGTAAAGTTGTACACTGCCATTGATTGTTGGCACAACACTAATGTGCCTAATGCAAAGAAGAGCTATCCTGCAAAAGCTGCAGTGGGTAGCAGTGTGTTTTTTATGCTAACAAGAACCTAGGACCCAAAAACAATTGGTATCCTAAGGGAAAATGAATTATATTTTGCAGGATAGGTCAAGTACTAGTTTAAGGGAAATATGGTACTGGGATAGTGGGTGCTCAAGGCATATGGCATGATCTAGGAGGTTCTGATAGAGGAGTCACCAAAGGATATTATATGATTACCAATGACATAGTTTCAATAGCAAGGGCAGCTTATGTTGAAGGTTTGCATCATAACCTTGTAAGCATAAGTCAACTATGTGACTTGGGCTATGTCATTGAATTCCACAATGACAAGTGCTTGATCAAAAAGTCAATTGACTTAGAGTTCATTCTCTTAGGCACTAGGAGTGGGAATGTTTATTGCTTAGACTTTATATGTGATGAGTAATTAAATATATGTATTTGCAGTATAGTTTTTAGTATAATTTTAAGTAATATTGTAAATATTTTATGTAAATTAATGAATAAATTACTTGTTTTTACTATTTCTTTACTTACGTAGCTTTTTTTCTATTTTTTAGCATTTTGGCATTTTTTTGTTAGGTCACGCCCTCAGTAACGTCCGTGACCAAGGGCGTGTAATCTTAAAATGCCAATTTCCAGCTCTCAGCAGTTTTTAAGTGAAATCTCGATGGATTGATCAAGTCACGTCCTGGGTCACGTCCGTGACCTTGATTCACACCCATGACCAAGGGCGTGTCAGCTTAAGTACCAATTTCCATCCTTCTCAGTGGCCTTTTGCCTTAGCGTCTCATCGAATTTCCAAAGTTACGCCCGTGACCAAAGACGTGGTAGCTCAAAGACCAATTTTGCGCTTGTCCCGACGATCGACTTGTCGTCTTGTCGAATTTCCAAAGTGAAGCCCGTGACCTTGAGTCACGCCCGTGTTCCCCCAATATGCCAGCAGGGCATGCCCCAATGTCAAGACCTAGATGCTGCAGACATCTGCCGCCCAAAGTCACGCCCGTGACACCTCAAGTCACGCCCGTGTGCAGCCATTTTCCTGATCAAACTCTTCTAGAAGGCGGCTGAAGCGACCTCAATCGCACGCGCAAAAGTCACGCCCTCGGTCACAGCCGTGACCGAGGGCGTGTAATCTTAAATTTTACCCTATAAATAGAGGGGCTCGGCTGAAGCTTTTCATCCAGAATTTTGAGTGTTTTATAGTTTTAAGTAGTTTTGAGTGTATGTGAGTTATTTTATGCATTTAGGTTTTTATTTCTTTTGTAATTTTTTCCTTCCTAGTCTAGTTGTAATATTTATTTTAGGAATAAAATAGTTTGTTTTCTTATTTCCATATAGTTCTAAAGTAGTTTTTGAGTGATATTTCCAATCTCTATTTTGGGTTCTGAGTATGTAACACTCTTTAAAGTTGTAAAATTCCAGTGTTCAAGTTCTCCTATAACTGTTATTTCTTTCTATTTCATATTTCAAGTCTTATTACCACCCCCATCCTAGATGAGAGGCTAAGAACTTTTTAGTGCTTGATTAAGATGGTTGGGACGGATACTATTTCTGCATTTTATAAGTCTTTTATTTTTTTTTGCTAAACACTCTTATATCCGCTTAAAATATTAACATGTATTTTCTTATTATTAATGTTGTCCCCATTCCGATGAGTGGCTAATTTTCTTTAGCGCGCGATGTCGAAGAGCATTGGGACAAATAAATGGTTTTCTACAAATAAAATATCTCTTTCTAAAATCAATTATCGCGCTTAAGGTTTACCCGAGAAAAACGTTGAGTGAGACCATATAATCGATGTATGGTTCTCACTTCCGCTTTCGTACACTAGTTAGCCGAGAGGCTCATGCGTATGGATTGATCGCTCACGGGTAAATAGAAGTGTGCTCTACTCTCGAGAGAGGATAAGGTAAGTCTCCCGAATTGGAATAAAAACCCAATAGATGGGTTCACAACATAAAGCGAGTATTAAGGAGATTCGATTAAAGAATGAGAGTTTGGTTGAATATTCTTAATCTCTGGCGGGCGTACCCTTGAGAGAGGTGCGTTCATACTTATGGAATCTCCATGGCCAAGCCGTCCTAATGTTTTGAAAAATCAGATCTCTTACTTCTAAAAAAGCTATTTTCCTCTCAAGGTAATTCGACATCGGGCGTTATCTTCATCATCGTTTAAAACTTTAGTTATACATATATTATCGCTCTCTAAATATTATAAATCAAATCAAAACTTATTCTGATAAAATTACAGTTCATTCCTTATAAGTAAGAATAATCAATAGGATCCATGGAAATATACGACCCCGATATTTTCTAAACCAAAATATCATGTAATATACGCGATAAGGTATACTTGCCTTTATCGAAGATTAATTTGGATTAATTAAACAAAAGCTTTTTAAACCCAAACTCCAAATTGAATCATCAATATGCAATAGTTATTTATCTCATGTATGTCTTTTAGCTAATGAGAGTGAGTCTCTGTGTGTTCAATGGCACAAGAGACTTGCCCACATTAGGGCCTTGTCATGCATGCCAAATGGGTAAGCAAATTAGGGCCACCTTTAAAAGCATTGACTTCAAAGACACTGAAAGATGTCTATATCTGTTACACATAGACTTGTTTGGTCCTTTGCCCATTCAAAGCCTAGGTGGGAAGTTATATACTTTAGTGATTGTTGATGATCACTCAAAGTATACATGGGTATTCTTCCTTAAGAAGAAATTTGATACTTTAGATATTTGTACAAACTATGTCAAGGCAATTCAGAATGAACTACAATATACTGTGGTCAAAATTAGAACTGACCATGGTACATAATTTCAATTCTGGGTCATGCCAAAGTTTTATCAAGAATTTGGTATCACCCAAGAGTTTTCCTCCCCAAGGACTCCACAACAAAATGGTGTGGCTGAGAGGAGGAATAGGACCTTGATAGAAGCTGTTAGAACAATGCTTAGTGACTCCTCACTCCCATAATATTTCTGGGCTAAGGCAGTCAATACTGCTTATTATGTTCTGAATAGAGCTTCCATCAATAAGGCTCTTAGAAAAACACCCTATGAGATTCTGAAAGGCAAACAACTAATAATTTCATATTTTAGAATCTTTGGTTGCAAATGCTACATCTTAAATAATGGAAAATTCCAACTAACAAAGTTTGCTGAAAATGCAAGGTTGGTGTTCTTGTTGGATATAACTCATATAGTAGAGCATATAGAGTATTCAACAAGAAGACTCATGTTGTTGAGGAATCTATGCATGTTGTCTTTGATGAGACTATCCTACTTTATAAGGGTTGGTCCAGTTCTCCTATTTTGACAGGAAATGATAAGAAGATGCAAGAGCTGTCTATACAAGACACACCCAACTCTAGCATAATTAATTCAGAGATTGAAGCACTTCAAGATGAAGATGAGCAGGTTGCTAAAGAACCTGCTGCTGCAGATGAAATATAACATGATGCTGACCCATTACCTGCAGCAACCTGGCATTTGAGGTATCACCCAAGGAACCTAATTATTGGAAATGAGAACCTAGGTGTGATCACCAAAAGCAGGGCTCACAATGAAGCTCTATTCCTGAGCTTTCTATCTCAGGTAGAGCCCAAAAGGTTTGAGGAAGCCAACCAAGATACCTTCTGGATTCAAGCTATGCAAGAGGAGCTTCAACAATTCAAAAGGTGCAAAGTGTGGAAGTTGGTGCCAAAACCTCAAGGACGCAACATAATTGGCACCAAATGGATATATAGAAACAAACTAGATGAGAATGGTGTCATCATCAAGAACATAGCAAGACTGGTAGCCAAGGGATATAGGCAAGAAGAAGGTATAGACTTTGACCAAACCTTTGCCCCAGTTGCAAGGTTAGAGGCAATAATATTATTCCTTGCCTATGCTGCCCACAAGGGGTTCAAGGTATACCAGATTGATGTGAAGTCAGCTTTTTTAAATGGAAATTTGAAGGAAGAGGTATATGTGGAACAACCATCAGGTTTTGTTCATCCAATTCTAACCTCCCATGTTTATTTACTTAGGAAAGCTTTATATGATCTAAAGCAAGCCCTCAGGGCCTGGTATGAGACCTTGTCTAGCTTTCACATCAAGAACAAGTTCTTGAGGGGAAAGATAGATAGTACATTGTTTCTTAGGAAAAGAAAGGGCAAGTGTCTCCTAGTCCAAATTTATGTTGATGACATAATTTTTGGGTCTATTGATGACAATCTTTGCAAAAGGTTTGCCAACCTTATGCAGGGGAGTTTGAAATGAGCAGTATGAGAGAGCTCAAGTACTTTTTAGGCATCCAAGTGAAATAGCCTGAAGAAGAGATATTCAACTCTCAGACCAAGTACACTAGGTAGCTTATCAAGAAGTTTGGGATGGAATCTGCTTCTACCATGAAAACTCCCATGGGGTCCAACATTTCTCTGGGTAAGGATGAGAAGGGTAAACCCTTTGATGAATCCATGCATGTACATATGTATAATTGGATCCCTGTTATATCTGACTGCTAGTAGACCAGATATTATGTATGCAACATGTGTTTGTGCTAGGTATCAAGCATGCCCTAAGGAATCTCACTACTCAGTTGTAAAGAGGATTTTGAGATATCTTAAAGACAACCAACATCTTGACCTTTGATACCCTAAGAACAATGATTTTGAACTAATTGGCTTTTCAGATGCTGATTTTGCAGGATGCAAAGAAGATAGGAAGAGTACTAGTGGAACTTGTCAATTCCTAGGCAGGAGATTGATCTCATGGAGTAGCAAGAAACAGACTACTGTGGAGATTGATCCACAGCTGAGTCTGAGTACATTGCTGCAGGGAGCTGTTGTGCACAAATTCTGTGGATACAACATAAACTAGAGGACTACAACCTCAAGGTAAGTCATTCTCCACTGTATTGTGACTCATCTAGTGCAATTTCTATTGCTAAGAATCCTGTATCATATAGCATGACTATGCATATAGAAATCAGGTATCATTTTATTAGAGAACATGTAGAAAGTCAAGATATCTGCCTTGAACATGTCTCCACTGGCAATCAAGTTGCTGATATCTTTGCAAAGCCATTGGATGAGGCTAGGTTTAATTTATTCAAAATTGAGCTAGGAATGTTGAATATTGAATAGTAATCAACCTTTCATATTGACTATCATGCATATTATTTTGTATCTTAAGCTTTGCTAGGATGTGATGATACTTAAAAACACTTAGTGACATGATTAGGGAGACAAACAATCCTATTTAAAAGGGTTCACTGCTAGGCAGTGAGTTCAGCTGAGAAAGTCTCAGCTGAACCGCTGAGATAGCTAAGTTGTCTCAGCGGTTAACATTACCTTCTCCCAGCGGTTTAGTTCTCCATCTCAGCGGATCCTTTGAGACGGAATAGGTTGTTAAAATCAACTAAATATTAAGTCAAATCAACATCTCTCTTTAAGTAAAACTTAAATAATACCCATATAAATAGAGCAATGTTGATTAAATCACTTACACACCCAAAACCCTACTAAGTTGTCGAGACGACCCTTCCTCCCCCCATCTCAGCGAAAAGTTCTTATCAAAGAATGACGCCAAATATTTCAAAGGATCTCATGGAAGGCTATGAGATAATAAGGAATGGATTTCAACATGCTCAAGCTGAGATAAAGCAAGTGATTGAACTCCTGGAAGAGCAAGGATTGGAATATCTTCTGTCAGAACCCACTGTAATTCTCAGAACTGAAGTTCTGGAACTATACAGCAATGCTAGGCTATCTTCTTCCAACTCCTCTCTGAAGTCCAAGATTGGAAGTGTAAAGATTAAGATATCACCAAGGAAGTTTGAGGAAGCCCTACATTTGCCCTCATGCAGTCATGATGAGGAAGAAAATATTTCTGAAAAAGGCAAAGAGAAAACTTTAAAATGGTGTGAATATAGTGATGCCAAAACAAGCTCACTAAAAAGGAAGCATTTCAAACAAAGAGGAAAGTTTCTATCTGACATAATGGGCAAAGATATTATGTGCAAGCCTGGTTCTCATGACACCATATCAAAATACATGTTTGAGTTGATGACAAGTGTGGTCCTGAAGAAAAAGACCTCATGGGCTGCTGTGATCTTCCAAAGGATTAAAGAATGTCTGCAGACTCTTAACTTGGGTAGACTTCTATCTCTCTACCTTCTGAATATCTATCCTGAACAATTTGATAGCTCAAAAGGATCAAATCTCCATTATCTAAAGAGAATGTGTAACACCCCAGGGCAGGCCGGAAACCTCATCATCCATGTCCGGGCCGCAGCCCATGTGCAACCCCAACGCCTCCTTGTTCCTGTTTCTCAGCACAGTGTGTTGTTGAGGTTGGGATTCGATCCTGCAACCTCCTGGATAAGAACTCCTTCAACCGAGTCTCATCACCAACTGAGCTGCATTGCAACCTCCTGGTATCAGACTTTAGGAGTCGATCCATAGTTTAGCGAATTCGAGGCCGAATTCCTTTTAAGGGGTGGTGTGTACATGATGTGCGTTTACCCAAAACGATAAAAAACTAATAAGAATGTCCATTTATGAATGAAAAACATGCTTATTTGTGAAACTTGAGCGTTCCTTGCTTGTTTGTTGCTATGTTTTCAGTCACTAAATTGTGTGTCACGCGATTATAGGTGACTAGGAGCGATGCGGGGCTGTCTCGAACCTGTAACATTGCTAAAAGTAGTGCGTACGCCGAGGAGCCAGCGACCACTCCTTCGGCCAAGGCGATCAGATTAATTGTTGAAGCGGTCTTTGCAATGATTAATAATCAGGCTGGGCGTGTTACACAGCCTACTACACCTACTCGTGATGTGGCCCCGGTGCCTGTTGTTGTAGTGGATCCAAGAATGGAACCCACAAGAGAGCCCAGGGTGGAACATAGAGTTGAAAATGTAGTTGTGGGAAGAGCGCGCGACCAGCAGTTGAAGTATTTTTTGAGCTTCAGTCCTCCAACGTTCTCGGGGACCGAATCCTAATCAGAAGCAGAGGACTGTCTGTCAAGAGTAAAGAAAACTCTGAGGGCGACAACAACGGAAGAGGCGAAGATGGTCACCTTAGCCGCTTTCCTTCTGAATGGAAAGGCGCTGCTTTGGTGGGAAGAACTGGAAGCGCAAAAGTTGGTCGGTAGAGATATCATTGATGTCTCGATGGCAGAGTTTTCAGGAATGTTTCTCCAGAGGTTCATCCCCTCATCCCAGCACATTGCATTGCAAAATCAGTTTCTGTGGTCAACTCATGGTGATCGTTCTGTAGAAGACTACATGCATGAGTTCACCAGACTGAGACGCTATGCGGAGTTATTGGTGGAAGATGAGGAGAAGAAGACAAATAAATTCTACGAAGGACTTCGAGATGAATTAAGGCTGCTTCTAGCAGGCCCAATGACGTTTGAATTTCATGTCATGGTGCAATCGACCAGATCATTGGAATTGGATATGTAGAGGGTGCATCACGCGAAAGGCCTCAATGCAATGAATCTAGAGTTTCAGGAGCCGACCTCTCAATCAAAGCCTAAGTTTAGAAGAAATAAGAGGAAGTCTAGGTTCACGGAAACAACTCCCTCTACTGTATCGGGAGCAACTACCGCTCGGAGCCCTATAACGTGTTTCACTTGTCGAAAGGTGGGACACAAAGCCCGAGTGTGTTGAAGTGGACAATGCTCGTGCTGCGGGTCGATCCTACGTGGAGAAAGGCAAAGTTGTGGAGTCTTCTACTTCCCAGCAACCTCTGACCCAGCCGAGAGTCTACTCGCTTGGCCAGCAAGATGCCATCAGGCAGAACGATGTTGTCACAGGTATGACTTAAAATTTAGCTTTTATATCATGTCATAGTTCATATTTTGTTTGCGTCTATACGTTTATTTGTGCGCAATTAGGCTTCGTCCTAATTTTTAATTATCCGGCGAGAGGTCTTTTCGATACTGGTGCATCGCACACCTTCTTGTCTAAGGACTTTGTGGTACGAATCAGAGTACCATCTACCCTGGTGAAGGATAGATTGGAGGTAGTGCTGCCAAATGGATCTCGTATGAGTGCGAATAGATCGAGCTGAGTAAAGGTGCGGATAGGGAATCAAGACTTCGACTTGGAAGCGTCGTTACTACCACTAGCTGAGTTTGACGTGATCTTTGGCATGGACTGGCTCTCGAAGCAGCGAGCATACATAAATTGCAATCTAAAAAAGATTACTCTAAGAAAGAACACTGGTGATGAAACCACGTTTGCTGGTACGCAAGGAGCGAGCAAGACTCTTATGTCTGCTCTCCAGGTGGTTAAGGCTGTGAGAAAAGGCACGAAGTTGTTCTTTACGTTGTTGGAGGATTCGATGCCTAAGCCCAATTTAAGTGATGTCTCGGTAGTGGCAGAGTACGCTGATATTTTTCCTAATGAACTCCCTAGTGCTCCACCCCAGCAAGATATTGATTTCTGTATCGAGTTGGTGCCAGGTGCCAAGCCTGTGTCACGCTCACCGTACCGTATAGCGCCAAAAGAATTGGCAGAGTTGAAAGTTCAGTTACAAGAACTACTAGAGCAAGGCTATGTACGTCCAAGTTCATCCCCTTGGAGTGCAATGGTCCTCTTTGTGAAAAAGAAGGATGGGAGCTTGCGTCTATGCATTGATTATCGAGAGCTGAATAAGTTGACAAAGAAGAACTGTTATTTGATTCCAAGAATCAATTACTTGTTCGACCAGCTGGTTGGGTCGACGGTGTATTCCAAGCTAGACTTAAGGTCCGGCTACTATCAGCTGAGAATAAGGGAATGTGATATTCTGAAGACAACGTTCAGTACCCGCTTTGGGCACTATGAATTCACGGTCATGTAGTTCGGTCTTTCCAACGCACCGTCGGTATTTATGGACTTGATGAATAGAATGTTTCAAAAGTACTTGGACCGATTTGTGATCGTCTTCATCGACGACATCTTGGTATACTCTCAGTCCGAAGAAGAGCATGCAGAGCATCTGCACGCAGTTTTAAGCACTTTAAGGAGGAGTCAGCTATATGCCAAGTTCTCCAAATGCAAGTTTTGGCTATCATCAGTAGCATTTTTGGGTCATGTCATTAGTGGTGAAGGAATCGCGGTCGATTCGTCAAAGGTAGTGGCTATCCAAGAGTGGCCAATGTTGAAAAACGTGGCAGAAGTCCAAAGTTCTTAGGACTTGCCGGCTACTACATGCGCTTCGTAGAGAACTTCTCGAGGATTGCACTTCCTCTCACTAAATTGCTGGGTGAGTGACCCACGAAGGCGCCACTCACCTCTCTCCCTGCGAGCTGGGCCCGCGGGATCTCCCCTTGCGAGTAGGGGCAAGCCCCCACTCGCCTCGCCATGCGCCCCTCACGAGTCCTTCCGCGAGCGAGGCTCGCGAGATCCCCTTGCGGCCCGCTCGCCGTGAGGCGGTGAGCCCTTGCGCGCTTCGCCCTCGCGGCCCGCTTACCGCGAGGCGACGATCCCTTGCCTGCTTCTGGGGCCTTGCGGAGACAGCAACCTGAGATTTTGCCGAGGCAGCACCTTGCGAGATCCTCTATACTCACCCAGGTGGGTGAGATCTTTTAAGCCCCCCCCCCCCCCCCTCAACCTTCCTTGACCTGGATGAATTATGGGTTATAAACAATCCCCGCTTTTTTCAAACTCGGCATGAGGTCGGAAAAAACAATGGAGAACTCGTGGTTCGAAGAGATTGGATCCAGACCAGATACCATCCCGGCGAGGTCCTGATGGAGCTGGCACTCCCCTGCTTCCCTTACACCTCTGGGCGAGTGCCTGATGGAGCCAGCACTCGCCTGCAATCCGCATGCCTCCGAGCGAGTGCCTGATGAAGCCGACACTCGCCTGCCACGCGGACAGCTCCACGCAAGTACCTTGATGGAGCCAGCACTCGCCTGATATATGCACACCTCGGGGTGAGTGCCTAATGGAACCGGCACTTGCCTGCCACGCAGACAGCTCCGTGCGAGTGCCTTGATGGAGCCAGCACTCGCCTGCTATCCGCACACCTCCGAGTGAGTGCCTGATGGAGCCAGCACTCCCCTGTTTCCTTTTTAGCCCTTGGGATATGCCCCTTCTCTTCTCATTCTGCTACTAGCGCTTGCTTAAAGGCCTTATTCATCTGTAAGGTGATCTTCGTATAGCCATGCGCGAGCTGATATCTTGACCACTCACCCTACTCAGCTTGCCTTAAACCGAATGGCCCTTCTATACCTTACCATCACTCGCGCGAGACTCGCTTCCCACTCGTCGAGCGGTACGATATTGGCGAGTGGGCGAGATCTCGGCCGACGAGTAGCTCGCGGTACTTCACTGGCCCCCATTTGGTCCCTTCCTGTGCTAAGTGAAGTTCACATATCCCTGAGTGCTGCCTGTCCTTTGCCAGCTATGTGAGAGCCTGGCCATCGGGTCTGCACCAAGCCAACTACATTTTGAAACTTTCCTGTCACCGAGTGGTCCTACGATCCTTCCAGCTTGGTGGGAGCCTGGTCTGTGGGTCAACATCGGATCTAAGTATCTTTTGAAACCCTACTGCCACCGAGCAATCCTACAGCCCTGCCAGCTTGGAGGGAGCCTGGTCAGCGGGTCTGCACCGAGGCTAAGTGTTGGGTATTATAGCCACAATTACCTTGATTTGAAGAAGTGTCCCTTGAACTAAGTTGAATTGAGATTGTATTTGATGTTGTTATCTAGTGTGTGTTTGCAGATTATAAATGACTAAGTACAAACCAATGTCATGCTTCAATGAGTCATGAAACATAGGCCTATGCAATGTAATCCCTCATTGTGTAGACCAAGGTGTTGACTCATGTGAAATCTCTCTTTTGGGATGTACTTCATATTCAAACAAAAAGGAAGAGCCAAGTGAAATTGTTGTTGATCTGGAAGAAACATTTTTCTAAGTTTTCTGGAATTCGTCGAACGCAGGAAGGAGTTCGTCGAATGCAGAGCATTGACCGTTCGTCGAACGCAGCTTTGAGTTCGTCGAACGCAGAGTTTTGTCGAGTTCGTCGAACGCAGTTTGAATTTATTTCGTCGATCGTCGAGCTCCGTTCGACGAACTGAAGTTGTTTCGTCTAACACAGGTTTACCGAGATTGAATTGTTTCGTCGGCCGCCGTTCGTCGAGCGCTGTTCGACGAAGTGAAGAAGGTTCGTCGATTGTTGTTATGCTGAGATTGAAATGTTTTCGTCGACCGTTGTTATTCTAAAGATTAAAGAAGTTCCGTTCGACGAATTCGTCGAGCAATCCTTAAGTCGACGAATTCGTCAAGAACATTCATTCTCGTCGAAGATATATATTTTCTTCTCTTCTTTCTGTCTCCAAGCAAAACCCAAGTTTGTTCGTCGAATAAGATAACTCGTTCGACGAACTCATTGAAGAATGAGCCAACCTCTTGAAGAAGTTCTTCTCAGCCCTTACAAGTTTTAAGCCAAGTAAATTCGTCGATTGAATTTAGCTACTTCGAAGAATTCGTCAAATCAAATACATTGCATCAACGAATTCGCCGAATCATTAATGTCCCTCGACGAATGCTGACAGAGAGCATTTTGGCCGTCCGTCTGTTTATTTAGGGCTTCCTTCCACGCGGCCGTTTTTCATTAAGTGACACTTCTAGCCATTGGAGGAATGCTTATAAATAGCTAAGAGATTATTTCCAATAATAAGAATCGTGATTTCAAAATCAAACAATGGAAAAGATCGCACAAGCGCCGTCGGGTTTGTTCTCGCAAAGCCCTAGCTGCCGCCGACAAAGTTTTGATCGGTTCTTCCTGAAGAAAAGAGTCAACTAGATCTCTGCTTTCTGATTTCATCAAGTTCCATTCAGATCTAGTTATCTCCTAAGTTCTCAGATCAAGCTCTCTCTAGGAAAGATTTCTTCTTCCTTCCTTCAAGATCCAGATTTCTATTTCACTCAAGGAAGAAGAAGATCTATCATTTTCAGATCTGAAGAAGAACCTCTACTGAAGTTCTAAGGAGATTGTTTCTCAATCTAAAGTCTTGTAATTTTTTTACAATATTCTCGTAGGAGCTTTGTCTCCGAGTTGTAGGAAGCTTGCTTCAGAGTTGTAGGAGTTCTACTCCGATTTTGTAGGAAGGTTTCCTTTCGAGTTGTAGGAAGCTTGCTTCCGAGTTGTAGGAGTTCTACTCCGAGTTTGTAGGAAGGTTTCCTTCCGAATTGTAGGAGATTTTGTTCTCCGAGCTTGTAGGAGTTTGACTCCGAGTTGTAGGATCATTCTTGATCCGAGCCATAGTGAAGTAGCCTAGTCTAGTCGGGCGTGCTAGATAGGTGAGGTGGAAAGTGGACTACCCAAGATCGGGGAACCACTATAAATCTCTGTGTTGTGCTGTGCTCTTTTGATTTCTGTGTGCTTTTATTTCTATATTTTAATTCCGCAAAAAGCCATAGAAACCACCAATTCACCCCCCTCTAGGTGATTTAGGTAGAAACTAGATACTTTCAATTGGTATCAAAGCTAGGTTGTTCGCTAAAGGTTAACACCTTGAACAAGATCTTTAAATCTAGTTGCAAGAGCAAGTATGTCTGGAATGTAAAGATCCAAGGATTTGGTCAAGTTTCCCTTCTACTCTAATGAGAACTTCCCCATGTGGAAGGAAAGAGTGAAGTTCTACATGGAAGCCACCAACCCGAGAATTTTTCAGATAGTTGAGGAAGGTCCCCATGTTCCTATGAAGCCATCTTCAATAAATTCAGCTATTATGATTCCCAAGAAGATGTTGTAATTAGACAAAGATGAGATTGCTCTTGTGTCCTTGGACAAGAAGGCAAAGAACATCATTGTCGGAGCAGTAGATGACTCAATGCTACAAAATCTTATACACTACATATCTGCCAAGGAGATGTGGGATTCCATAGTTGTTCTTATGGAAGGTACAGAAGAAGTGAGGGATGATCGACGATCGTTGCTAAACCAAGAATATGAAGCATTCAAGCAAGATCCAAGGGACTCCATTTCTGATACTTATGAGAAGTTCTTCAAAATCGTAAACGGTCTTAAGAATTATGATCGAGAATTCACCGTCGGAGAATTGAATGACAAGTTCTTGAGATCCCTGACGAAAGAATGGGATACCAAGGCTATTGCCATCCGGGAATTTGGAAAGTTGGCTACGATGGAGCCACAAATATTGTTTGGCAAGCTCTTATCACATGAGCTAAAGATGAGTATCAGGAAAGCTGAAGAAGAAGGATGCTCGACTTCTGGAAGGGAGAAGTCAGTGGCACTAAAGGCTAAAGTGTCAAGAAGAAATAAAGCTACTTCATCTGTCAGGAGACAATCCTCAGATGAAGATGATGAATCAGATGCTTGCTCCTCAAGCTCTGATATGTCTGATGGAGAGTTCTCTTCACTCTCCAATAAATTCAAGAGACTGCTAAATAAGAGGAAGCAAAAAAGAGGTCAATCCTCCTCATCAGATCATAGAAAGTCAAGACGTGATGATGACCATTACAAGAAGGAACACAACAACGACAGGTATAAAACTAAACCGAATAAACACAATTCTACTAACGTTATTTGTTATTGTTGCAATAAGCCAGGACACGTGATAGCCAGTGTCCTTACAAAATGAAGGAAGAAAAGAAATCCCTCAAAGGAAAGAAGAAAGAGAAAAGCCTCCTCACAAAGAAGTCCAAGACTCTGAGCAACAGTGACTTGGAGGAGTCTAGCACAGATGAAGAAGCATACTTCGAACTGACGGCACAGTCAGATGAGGACGTCAGTGACTCCTCATATAAGGGAAAGGTAAACTCTCACACTCCTCTCTCTGCATCTGATACTGATTCAAATGCAAATGGAGGCTACTCGTCTGAGGAGGATTCAAAGATGATGACTCAGTATAAGGCTCTTTTGAAGGGATTTGACAAATGCCGCAAGGTCGTCAAATCTCAATCAAAATAGATTGAATCATTTAAACCTTTGGAATCAAAACTGAAAGAGGAAATCGAAAGATTGACTCCCCTCAGGGATGAGATCCAAATATTAAAAGATGAACTGAAAGGCTCTACTGAGCTATTATCATTGAAGGAGAAATTCATCAATGAGTTAGGAGAAAAGTTAGTGGTGGAAAGGAAGATTGTAGAAAGCTTCAACAAGCCAAGAACCATTCTTCCACTCATTGATAAGTTTTTTGCTCCTGCGAAGAGTAGTGGTATTGGTTATGAGGCTGAAAGTAGTAAGGATGCTGAGAAAAGAGCCATGAGAGGAAAGGGTAAGGCTGCTCAAGATCCACCTTCATTCAGGAAGGTAATTTTTCCGACAAACCCCTTTGATCTTGAAGCATCCTTTGGTCATCTCGCTAGACCAACACATGTTGAATCTAGAAATAGATGTCAAGTATGGAGCCGACCTCGGAACTTTGACATGACTCTGTTCAAAGCTCCTCATGAAGAAGTAATCCTCAAGGATCGTGGTTCATTTGTACATGGATCAGTTGCTAAGAAAGCACCAAAGATCCAATCTATTGTTGCTAAATCTCTTGAAGAGAAGAAGGAGTCATGTGTGCGTTGCAACCACGAGGCTTCTACTTCTAAGAATGTTGCTCCTGTTAAACTCCCCGTTCAAAAGTTAAAACAGGAGAACAAGAGAAGATACAATCGATTTGATTGTTGGTGTTGTGGCAAGGTTGGTCACTTCTACATAGATTGTTGGTTTAACCCTAGAAATTATAAGACTCCACGGGTTAACAATGTAAGAATGACCCCTTGCAATGTTAACACTCCGAGTGGTGTTGATCTAACCAGGAACCTAGGACCCAAATCCTTGTGGGTTCCTAAGGGTAATTAATCTGTGATTGCAGGTATGTCCAAAGGCCAACCAAAACTCTAATCAGGCATTTGGACAGTAGATGTTCATGGTACATGACCAGAAAAAGATGTATATAGCAAGGATGCTAATAAGTTTAGGAAATCAGTCCAGGCATTGAAATTCTAAGGGGGAGAAAAGATTGAGGGGGAGCTGATTCAATGTTTTCAAAGTCTACTCCCAAGTGTGGACTCCAATGCAGTTGCTGAGGGGGAGCACTCTGTAGATCTCTCATGCTTTTCCTTCCCTATCTGAAGTAGACAGAAAGGGGGAGAGAAGTTGAAGTTGGGAGAGAAGCTGAAGTTAAAAGAGAAAGTTGAAAGGGAGAGAAGGTTGAAAAGCTAAGTTTTTAACTCTCCTTATATTTAATAAATTTCTCTGTATATTTATCTCTGTGCAATTCACCTTAGTAAATAGGGTTCTGACTTCTTCAAATAGGGGGAGATTGTTGGGTATTTTAGCCACAATTACCTTGATTTGAAGAAGTGTCCCTTGAACTAAGTTGAATTGAGATTGTATTTGATGTTGTTATCTAGTGTGTGTTTGCAGATTATAAATGACTAAGTACAATCCAATGTCAGGCTTCAGTGAGTCATGAAACATAGGCCTATGCAATGTAATCCCTCATTGTGTAGACCAAGGTGTTGACTCATGTGAAATCTCTCTATTGGGACGTACTTCATATTCAAACACAAAGGAAGAGCCAAGTGAAATTGCTGCTGATCTGGAAGAAACATTTTTCTAAGTTTTCTGGAATTCGTCGAACCCAGGAAGGAGTTCGTCGAACGCAGATCATTGACCGTTCGTCGAACGCAGCTTTGAGTTCGTAGAATGCAGAGTTTTGTCGAGTTCGTCGAATGTAGTTTGAATTGATTTCGTCGATCGCCGAGCTCCGTTCGACGAACTGAAGTTGTTTTGTGGAACACAGGTTTACCGAGATTGAATTGTTTCGACGTCCGCCGTTCGTCGAGCGCCATTCGACGAAGTGAAGAAGGTTCGTCGATTGCTGTTATGCTGAGATTGAAATGTTTTCGTCGACCGTTGTTATTCTAAAGATTAAAGAAGTTTCGTTCGACGAATTCGTTGAGCAATCCTTAAGTAGACGAATTCGTCAAGAACATTCATTCTCGTCGACGATATATATTTTCTTCTCTTCTTTCTGTCTCCAAGCAAAACCCAAGTTTGTTCGTCGAATAAGATAACTCGTTCGACGAACTCATTGAAGAATGAGCCAACCTCTTGAAGAAGTTCTTCTCAGCCCTTACAAGTTTTAAGTCGAGTAAATTCGTCGAATGAATTGAGCTACTTCGAAGAATTCGTCAGATCAAATACATTGCATCAACGAATTCGTCGAATCATTAATGTCCCTCGACGAATGCTGACAAAGCGCGTTTTGGCCGTCCGTCTGTTTATTTAGGGCTTCCTTCCACGCGGCCATTTTTCATTAAGTGACACTTCTAGCCGTTGGAGGAATGCTTATAAATAGCTAAGAGATTATTTCCAATAATAAGAATCGTGATTTCAAAATCAAATAGTGGAAAAGATCGCACAAGTGCCGTCAGGTTTGTTCTCGCAAATCCCTAGTTGCCGCCGACAAAGCTTTTGATCGGTTCTTCCTGAAGAAAAGAGTCAACTAGATCTCTGCTTTCTGATTTTATCAAGTTCCATTCAGATCTAGTTGTCTCCTAAGTTCTCAGATCAAGCTCTCTCTAGGCAAGATTTCTTCTTCCTTCCTTCAAGATCCAGATTTCTATTTCCCTCAAGGAAGAAGAAGATCTATCATTTTCAGATTTGAAGAAGAACCTCTACTGAAGTTCTAAGGAGATTGCTTCTCAATCTAAAGTCTTGTAATTTTTTTACAATATTCTTGTAGGAGCTTTGTCTCCGAGTTGCAGGAAGCTTGCTTCCGAGTTGTAGGAGTTCTACTCCGAGTTTGTAGGAAGGTTTCCTTCCGAGTTGTAAAAAGCTTGCTTCCGAGTTGTAGGAGTTCTACTCCGAGTTTGTATGAAGGTTTCCTTCCAAGTTGTAGGAGATTTTGTTCTCCGAGCTTGTAGGAGTTTGACTCCGAGTTGTAGGATCATTCTTGATCCGAGCCATAGTGAAGTAGTCTAGTCTAGTCGGGCGTGCTAGATAGGTGAGGTGTAAAGTGGACTACCCAAGATCGGGGAGCCACTATAAATCTCTGTGTTGTGTTGTGCTCTTTTGATTTCTGTGTGCTTTTATTTTTATATTTTAATTCCGCAAAAAGCCATAGAAACCACCTATTCACCCCCCTCTAGGTGATTTAGGCAGCAACTAGATACTTTCACTAAGTACTTTTTGAAACCTTCCCGCCACCGAGCGATCCCACGACCCTGCTAGCTTGGTGGGAGCCTGGTCAGCAGATCTGCATCAAGGCTAAGTACTTTTTGAAATTTTCCTTCCACCGAGCGATCCTACGGCCCTGCCAGCTTGGTGGGAGCCTAGTCAGGGGATCTGCATCGGGGCTAAGTACTTTTTGAAACCTTCCTGCGACTGAGCGATCCTACGACCCTGCCAGCTTGGTAGGAGCCTGGTCAGCGGGTCTGCATCAGGGCTAAGTACTTTTTGAAATCTTCCTGCCACCGAGCGATCCTACTACCCTGCCAGCTTGGTGGGAGCCTGGTCAGCGGGTCCGCATTGGGGATAAGTACTTTTTGAAACCTTCCTGCCACCGAGCGATCCTACGGCCCTGCCAGCTTGGTGGGACCATGGTCAGCGGGTCTGCATCGGGGCTAAGTACTTTTTGATACCTTCCTTCCAGCGAGCGATCCTACGACCCTACCAACTTGGTGGGAGCCTGTTCAGCGGGTCTGCATTGGGGCTAAGTACTTTATGAAATCTTCCTGCCACCGAGCGAGCCTACGAACCTGCCAGATTGGTGGGAGCCTGGTCAGCGGGTCTGCATCGGGGCTAAGTACTTTTTGAAACCTTCCTGCCACCGAGCGATCCTACGGCCCTGCCAGCTTGGTGGGAGTCTGGTCAGCGGGTCTACATCGGGGTTAAGTAATTTTTGAAACCTTTCTGCCACCGAGCAATCCTACGGCCTTACCAGCTTGGTGGGAGCCTAGTCAGCGGGTCTGCATTGGGGCTAAGTACTTTTTGAAACCTTCCTTCCACCGAGCGATCCTATGGCCCTGCCAGCGTGGTGGGAGCCTAGTCAGCGGATCTGCATCGGGGCTAAGTACTTTTTGTAATCTTCCTGCCCACTAGTTATCATATTACATGCAAGTAAAGCTAAGTTTGAAAGTAAACCATCGTACTACATGAATTCAAGGGTCAAAATGTTTCAGGTCGTCACCGCTTAGCCCAGGATATTCATCTCGCCTATCGATCGTCTCCTCCTCCCAGGCATGGACCTCCTCAATCCTCACCAGTTGTTGTTTTTGCTGCATCAGATCCCTTGTCCCCCTCATTTCTAAAAACTCTGGGTAGGTGGCCATCGCATGACCTTCCTCCTGATGGAAGTCACAGTTGGGTAATGCCACCCTGCCCCCTCCTCTTCCTCTTCTTTCTGCTTTTCTGGCTCTCCTGCCTCTTCCCCGGCCAATCGCCATCGCGTGCTGTTGCAGGTGTTGTTTATGGGGGTGTCTACCCAGATCACCTAGAGGGGGGGGGGGGGGGGGGGGTGAATAGGTTTTTCTAATTTATACTAACCCCTTTAGGTATTACTCGATTGTGATTAACGGATTTGCAGAATGTAAAGAACTAATCACAGAAAGCACACAATCGATTTATAGAGGTTCCTCAAGACCGGGTGTCTTGAGTAGCCTCTGTCCCTCTGCGCCTACCCAGCGATCCGCTAGGCTCAGCAAACTCCGCCAAAATCTTCCGGCCCTCAAGCCTTACACCACGGACCCGCAAGTCCCAACTGCCTAGGCCCTCAAGCCCCTACTGCCCCCGAGCCCGCAAGCTCGACACTCAGGCCCTCAAGCCCTACCTTTCGGACCCGCAAGTCCCAACAGCCTAGACCTGCAAGTCCCTACTGCCCCCGAGCTCGCAAGCTCGACAAATTGCACCCGCGAGTGCACTGCCCTGGCCCTCAAGCCTCACAGCTCTGCAGCCCTCAAGCTAGACAATATGGCCCGCAAGCCTTACAAGAGATTACAGATATAAACTGTTTCTTCTGCCTGATGTTGATCGGCAACCTTAGCCTGATGATGATTGGCTTCTTGAGAATGAAGAGAATGCCTCTGAATCAGATCTGGAATGCACGGTTCTTCTTCAATTCTTTCTTAGCCGGATGTGGATTGGCTTCTTAGCAGTCGGTGAGGATGACTACTTCTTGAGAACTTCTTCTTCTTCTCCGCAAGAATGTACTGTTCTATTGAACGGCGGGATACTTTTTGCTAGTTCTTTCTTGCACGCGAAGTTATCTTTTCTAGGGCAACCCTGTTGCCTTTTATAGAGAGGACAAGACGTATAACGATCACATTAGCTTTCCTTTCCTGTCAGACGCCCAACCATCATAGCAGGCCCCTGATTGGACAATCAGGCGACGACATTAATTTCTGACAGCGCATCCGCGAGATTTGAATTTGTCTCGACGATATATTCCATCGTTACGACGACATGGAATGTATCTCGACGACATGTCTTTGTCGGCCCCTTGTGCTTTGGTAATTCTTCAGGTCTCCTTGCTTCTGCTTCTGATGCTTGTATTTCAACGATACGAGACATGCTCGCGTTCCTGCATATACGACGATATGCTTCCTTTGTCTGTGTCGTTGGGACCTTCCTTTGTTCATTCTGTCATTGTAATTGTAGTATTGTCTTGTCTACATGGTCGCTATTTTGATGTCGATGATACCCCATTCTTCTCGACGACATGTCTTTCTTTGACAGTTTCTCTGCGTCTGCTTTGCTTGTCATTACAGCGACAAGCATACTTTGTCGGCCGTCCCTTCTGTCCTTCTCGACGATAAGATTACTTTAAGTACATGACAAGTTGTTGATCTCTGCACGCATAAACTAGACGGAATGTTAAATACAATTTGCATTTATCATTGAGCAGAGCACTTTCTTCAAATCAGGAACATTGCAGTGCGTTGTTCCCAACAATCTCCCCATATTTGAGGAAGTCATAACCTACACAATGAGAACATGCATTTTAAATAATAAGACATATAGAGATGACATTGCAGCGATGTTATGAGTGAGCACAGAAAAATGATAAGTATTATTTCATTGATAACCAGTAAACTGTTTGATCTAGATTTCTACATTTGTCCCAGTGATTCATCCATCTAGTTCTCTGGTTCCATCAACGCTGCTCCACTCTTTGCTTTCTTGGCACTGGTTTCCTGCACCTTCTCAGCCTGTCTGGTGAAGTATTCCAATGGCTTGGGATGATACTTAAGGGGCTCAGAAGTGCCTGGAGGAATTCTTCCTGCTTGTTTTTCCCTTCTGTATTCTCTCCTTGCCTCTTCTTGGTCTTCATGCTTCGTCCATTCTTGAAGGCTGTATAGTATATATCTCTCACCTTTATTGACCTTTACTTGTTCCCAAGCACTTAGAATGATGGATCTGGATTTGGGACTCCATTGCACATAGTTGTCCTTTTTCTCCATTTCCTCCCTGTATTTTCTCTTCCTCAATAATACTTCTTCCTCATCCAGAGATTCCTTCTCTTTACCTTTGATAGTGATAGTATCAGGAATACCTGTGATAGGGTGTTCTTCAGCAGGCTCATCATAATGTAGAGGAGGGAAATTCATTGCTTCCCTGATTGTATTAGAGGTCCAGATGGCATGCTCACCACTGGCCTTTATCATTGACCTCTCCCCCTTTATGACTTCTTCAGTTATACCTTTTTGGAGATTCTCTTCGGAGGCCAGTATCTTGTTTTTGAGCATGTGAAATCTTGCTTCCAGATGATTCTTGGTTTCCAGTAAATGACTGTCTAAATCTTTATTTTGTCGATCTAGACATTCTTTGATGTCAATGTTGTGGTCAGCCATCTTCTTGGTTGAAGCAACGAAGACTCTTTCCATGCTTCCAATAATTGCTGACTGATTGGTCGCTAGAATAGTCATAGCTTTGTGAGAGCGGGTGTTGTAATCTTGTAGACTTTTCATATCGTTTCTTAGGAATGTTGTTTCAGCAGTCAGTTCATTCCTCAAATCACTGATGGCAGAGGTGACATGTTTTTCTAGATGTATTCTTTGCTCTTCCAGGAGCACCTTTATTTGAGATAACAGTGAGGGCTCATCTTGTTTATCCTCTGGGGATGATCCCTTTTTATCCCCTTTTTCGTCTACTTCCAATATTGGAGATAGAGATTTTATTATTGGAGAGTGACTTGGTTCACTCTCCATTCCAGGACCTTGCTGATCACTGCTGGTTTCAACAACAGGGATTTCTTGGTTTTCCTTTTGCGTTGTCGGTTCCGAGTTCTCGGTATCCACAGCTTCTATGATCTTTTGGATCACTGTTTCTACTTGAGCAGGTATCTCACTGTTTTTCTCCCCCTCAGTTTCACCACTCCTTGGGTCTGTTCCTGCAGATGTCCTGGATCCTTGACTTAGGTCAGAGGTCTGAAGGGAGACATTCCTCATTTCTGCAGCTGTCTCCAGGTCAGATGGGGGTGAACTGTTCCCTGACTCACTCTCTTCAGATGAGTCTTCTACCTTTCTTTTTACCTCTTCTGCAGTATTTGACTTCATGGGAGACTTGGGTACTTTCTCCCATCTTTCCAGTATCTTGATATCCATTCTTCTCATGTGTTGGATTTTTACACCAAACTTCTTGTTGAATCTGTCAGGGTAGGATTGCAGGAGATACAGTGATACTAACCTCCCGAGATTAGGAACCAGACAGCTGTCTTGGATCCTTTTAAAGATAACCTGGTTCCAGTTGGTCTTCTTCCTCAGGATTATCCTTGCCATTGTTTCAAACATGGGCTTGGATATCCTGTCATGCGACCCTACCTTGCAGAGGAGAGCTTTTCCCACAATGTCTGCCATCAGCTTCCCTTGTTGATTGAAGCTTTTTCTTTCCAAGGAGCCATCGGTCTTGTTCAACTGTCTGCACCATGCCAGGGCCTTGTCAATGTCTTCTTGGGCGACTACTTCATTTTCCTCCCCCTTGACCCAAGTCGGTAGCTGAAAAGCCCTTGCCAACCTTTTGGGATTTACTTTGACTTTCACCCCGTTGATCAAGCTATTTATCGAAGTTCCTTTTGAGATGCCCTTTGCGTTCGAGTAGAACTCCATTACTTCTCTTCTTAAGATCACCATTGGCTCAGATAGAGCAAATTCCAGGCCAACGATGGCTAAAAGTTGGATGACGCTCCGAATTTCTTCTGATCCTTCTAAGAAACCATCCCTCACTACTTCACATCCTTCATTGAGGGATCCTTCGTTCTTTGGTGCCATTTCGTACCTGCTCAGGGAGATTTCAGCACTATCAACGCGTTCACCTCTCGAGGTCACCCGGAACACGACGACTTTTTAGGGCAAATGTGGAGTTGATTTTAATTTTTAGATATTTGGCCCTTATTTATGATGTCCGAGTTGAGGGTTTGAAGAGTCATTTATTAAATGTCTGACTAATTCGAGGTTAGCTGTAACGATTTAGCTTAGACCTAATTGAGTCCGCTGACGTCTGGGTATTATTGTAACGCAGGTCTCTCGACGGTACCAATGACTATTTGGACGATCTTGCCTGAACAACATTAGATGATGATGCGTTAATGTGATAAACATTAGCTAGGTTACCTTCGCCTTGTCTCTTCTATCTTGTAGAGCTAGTGTCTTCCTCCTGAAGGAATGTCCACTTATCTTTACCTTTTAGCTCCCCCTTGATTAGTGCACTGTGTCATATGGTGAGTACTGCATAATCCAGAGTTAAACCTGGAGTGCATATTGTCCATTAGCCTTGTTTGTTGTGTTGGCTAAATGGACTATCCTTCAAAACAGATCTTAATATCCCTTAGGAGCCCAAGGGGACTTGGGTCCTAGGTTCTTATCAGCATAATAGGAGATTCCAGTATTCTCCTCAGTTAGTCCTGAAGGTCTCTCCTCTGCATTAGGCACACTAGGGTTGTACCAACAGTCGATGGCAAAGTGTGCCACCTTGCCACAACACCAACACTCATGGATGTTGTACCTTCTTTTCTGAACCACTTTTGAAGTGTGTTCAGTAGAGGAGGTGGCTGCATTCTTTCTATTTCTCTCAGTCAAGAGTTGAATAGCTGCCTTAGTATCATCTTTTCTTCGTGATTTTATCTGATTGTCAGCGACAGAGGTCAGCTTGAGAGCCGTCATGGAGTTGATAACGTCAGATATGGTCAGGTGAGAATCGATTATGCTGGGGCTACTAGTCTGCTTCTTATCTGGAAGAGATTGAGAGGATGTTGTCCCATCATCCTTGAGAGTGGGGACTGGGACACCAAACACGAATGGCCCATGATGGACCATTTGGATTTCCTCATGGGGAGCCTTTAATGCACTCATGCCCATGCCCTTTCTTTTCCCAAAGTCATGAGTATTTGCATGACTAGAGAAGCTTTCATTCATCCAGTGACCATGGACACTGTCCAGATCATACCTATTTGAGGGAAACACTACCTTCTGAAAGATTGTATGAAGATCAGCTTTGGTTTTGCCCCTTTCTCCATTCCCAGCATCTTCTGCCTCTGTATTGAAACCCAATCCCCTCCTATCTCTCTGAGAGGAGAAGGTGTCAATGATTGGCAGTATGGTTTTGGGTTTAGAGAATTGGGCTACCAAGTTCTTTTCCTTGAGGAGGTCACTCTCAAGTCTCTTGATGAGTTCTTCCCTTTGATTTCGTTCATCATAGAGCTTGTCTATGATTCTCTTGAGCTCCCAGGAGTTGGTGCCTTCATGAGAGGGCATGCCCAATTCCTGATTCTTTTCAGCTTTACTGAGTCTGAGTGAATCCAGCTCTCTGGCTTGCTTTTTGACGAGTCTCTTGCTCTTGCTCAGAGCTACCAAGAGATCACCAAACTGCTCTATCAGATCAGCATGATTCTCATTGTTGCACGATGAGCAGACTCCTGCATCATCATCAGAGGATGAACTATCCCCAGATGTGGTCTTGATCCTCTTAGATAAGACAGGTAGTAGAGACGTGTGAGTGATGCGTACCTGGTCATGCTGTGATTCATCATGATTTTCCTCGTTTATTAGAGCCATCAGCCCATGTGCTTCCTCATTCTCATGATCACAGTTAGTGACAGTTAAGGGTGCTGTTATTCTTCTTACGGTCATAGAGCATCCTTTTTCTTCAAATTCATCTTCCGAGACAGGCAGGGGTGCTCTGATGCATTTTGGCTCAGGTGGAGTTCCTTCATGTGAGTCTACCTCTGATCCTCCCATAAGATCTTCAAGGAGGTCCCACATGCTTTTTGTTGTGGTGCAATGACTCAGCTTCTGAAGAGTTATTGAATCTACTGCACTAGCTAGAATGTTTCTAGCTTCTGTGTTTAGACTGGACAGAAGGATCTCATCCTTCACCTTGATCATGGAGGGTTCTTCTTGAGTGATTGCAAACATCCTGGGATTTGTTGCCTCCATGTATAGTCTTGCTCTTATTTTCCAGAGGGCAAAATTTTCTTTACAACACATAGCTATTCTTAATTCCATAGTCATGATCCTTAGACACCCGCTGGATGATCTGTTCAAGCTGTTAAGCTTTGTTTGAACAACCTCGCTCTAATACCACTTGTTGTTTATGGGGGTGTCTACCCAGATCACCTAGAGGGGGGGGATGAATAGGTTTTTCTAATTTATACTGTCCCCTTTAGGTATTACTCGATTGTGATTAACGGATTTGCAGAATGTAAAGAACTAATCACAGAAAGCACACAATCGATCTATAGAGGTTCCTCAAGACCGGGTGTCTTGAGTAGTCCTCTGTCCCTCTGCGCCTACCCAGTGATCCGCTAGGCTCGGCAAACTCCACCAAAATCTTCTGGCCCTCAAGCCTTACACTACGGACCCGCAAGTCCCAACAACCTAGGCCCTCAAGCCCCTACTGCCCCCGAGCCCATAAGCTCAACACTCAGGCCCTCAAGCCCTACCTTTCGGACCTGCAAGTCCCAACAGCCTAGGCCCGCAAGCCCCTACTGCCCCCGAGCCCGCAAGCTCGACACTCAGGCCCTCAAGCCCTACCTTTCGGATCCGCAAGTCTCAACAGCCTAGACCCGCAAGTCCCTACTGCCCCCGAGCCCGCAAGCTCGACAAATCGCAACCGCGAGTGGACTGCCCTGGCCCTCAAGCCTCACAGCTCTCCAGCCCTCAAGCTAGACAATATGTCCCGCAAGCCTTACAAGAGATTACAGATCTAAACTATTTCTTCTGCCTGATGTTGATCGGCAACCTTAGCCTGATGATGATCGGCTTCTTGAGAATGAATAGAATGCCTCTGAATCAGATCTTGAATGCACGGTTCTTCTTCAATTCTTTCTTAGCTGGATGTGGATTGACTTCTTAGCAGTCGGTGAGGATGACTGCTTCTTGAGAACTTCTTCTTCTCCGCAAGAATGTACTGTTCTATTGAACGGCGGGATACTTTTTGCTAGTTCTTTCTTGCACGCGAAGTTATCTTTTCTAGGGCAACCCTGTTGCCTTTTATAGAGAGGACAAGCCGTATAACGGTCACATTAGCTTTCCTTTCCTGTCAGACGCCCAGCCATCATAGCAGGCCCCTGATTGGACAATCAGGCGGCGACATTAATTTCTGACAGCGCATCCGCGAGATTTGAATTTGTCTCGACGATATATTCCATCGTTACGACGACATGGAATGTATCTCGACGACATGTCTTTGTCGGCCCCTTGTGCTTTGGTAATTCTTCAGGTCTCCTTGCTTCTGCTTCTGATGCTTGTATTTCAATGATACGGGACATGCTAGCGTTCCTGCATATACGACGATATGCTTCCTTTGTCTGTGTCGTTGGGACCTTCCTTTGTTCATTCTGTCGTTGTAATTATAGTATTGTCTTGTCGACATGGCCGCTATTTTGATGTCGACGATACTCCATTCTTCTCGACGACATGTCTTTCTTTGACAGTTTCTCTGCGTCAGCTTTGCTTGTCATTACAGCGACAAGCATACTTTGTCGTCCGTCCTTCTGTCCTTCTCGACGATAAGATTACTTTAAGTACATGACAAGTTGTTGATCTCTGCACGCATAAACTAGATGGAATGTTAAATACAATTTGCATTTATCATTGAGCAGAGCACTTTCCTCAAATCAGGAACATTGCAGGGCGCTGTTCCCAACAGCAGGGGAGGAGTGGCCTCGAGCCCTGCCTCCACCTTGGCTATGGGGCCCTCAGTTTGTCCCTCCTCCTGAATTCCTGTTGCCTCATCTCCGGCTCACTCAGCTTCGCCAACCTTTTAGCGAACTCCGGGTTGGAAGCCTCTCGCTTTAGGTTCATCTTGAAGAACCCCTGTCGCAGCCCCACTATGAAGGCTAACTGGAGGGTGAACCCAGACACCTCCTGGACGAGCAGGACCTCTTCCTGGAACCTATACACATAATGGGTCAGAGACTCCCCTGGCCCTTGCTTGATCTTGAAGAGCGCCTCGACATCCTTCTTCCTCTTCTTCAAGGTCGAGAAGCGAAGCAAAAAACTACGACGCATGTATTCGAACGCGTAGATCGACCCTCTTGGGAGCTGGTGAAACCAGTCCCTTGCCTTCTCCTTCAGGGTAGTTGCGAAGAGTCGGCAATTAAAGGCGTCTAATATGGGCCTGAGGGAGACCATGTCCTCAAACCACTATAGGTGTTGGACGGGGTCATCCTTGCCGGTGTAGTACATCATATCCGGCTCCCTGAACCCCTCTGGGAGTGGTGCCGAGAGCACCAGCTCGCAGAACGGGCTCCCCCGCTCACTTCTCTTGCCTGCTCGACCCGCCCTACGAGCTCTCTGACCTAACTTGCTCCCGCTAGATTCGCACTTGCTGGGGGACCACTCGTCGGATGGCGCTTGCCTGAACCCCACTCGCCTGGATCCCACTTGCCTGGATCCCACTCGACGGGATCCCATTCGCTGGGATCCCACTCGCCGGGCTGGGTAAGAGTTCTCGCCCGGCAAGGTCTCACCCTAGTTCCACGAACACTATCTCCTTGCCTGCCCTCTACCCCAGGACGCTCTCGCCAACCCCCGACGAAGGAACCACCTGGGGGGCTGGGGTTGCGAAGTCGCCTCGCTCTGACGTGAATGGGAGCTGGATCATCTCGAGCACCTCCTTCCGGAGATCTGCCAGCATCTCCACCGTCACTAGCAAGTCGGATGGTGGCAGGCCGCTATGGCCGGCATCTTGCTCGTCCTCTCCCGCCATGTCCACTCCCTAGGAATTTCTTGTACTAGTTGCTATCCACGCTCACCGCACCAAAAATGTTGGAACCGAGAATTGGCCCAACGAGGAGTTCAGACCCCTAAGAGGGGGCAGCTAGCACTTACTGATCCCGCAGAGGAACCTGACCAAAGACTTAGAACTAAATACCGACCCTTGGCCACAGTGTGGAGGTCCCACCACACACCCGGAAGATCTTAGAGCGCTTCCCCTCCTAAGCCAAAGCTGAAGTTGGGCACCTTGGATAGCCTGGGGAGCTAACCAATGATTTCCTAAGGAAGAAGAAGCCAAATATCTGGATCTTCTCCAAAGGTGCCCTTCAAGGTCTATATATAGTTTTTCAAACTGCGTCTGCTAATAGCGCAATCCCGCCTTTTGGTTTTGCTATACGCACCCCAAAATGGTCTGCTAACAGCCAAACTCCGTTGTTCTAAGAGGCTATGGGCAGACCACCAAGGGTATCAGGGTAAATACACCTGTAGACCCTTGTTGGACGAGTGGCCCGTGAAGGCGCCACTCGCCTCTCTCCCTGTGAGCTGGGCCCACGCGATCTCCCCTTGCGAGTAGGGGCGAGCCCCCACTCGCCTCGCCATGCGCCACTCGCGAGTCCTTCTGCGAGCGAGGCTCGCGAGATCCCCTTGCGGCCCGCTCGCCGCAAGGCGGCGAGCCCTTGCGCCCTTCGCCCTCGCGGCCTGCTTTCCGCGAGGCGACGAGCCCTTGCCTGCTTTTGGGGCCCTGCGGAGAAGGCAACCTGAGATTTTGCCGAGCCAGCACCCTGCGAGATCCTCTCTACTCGCCCCAGGTGGGTGAGATCTTTTAATCCCCCCTCGATCTTCCTTGACCTCGACGAATTACGGGTTATACATGCTCGCCATGTGGAACGGAAGGATATGAAATATATAGTGACGCCTCAAGGAGTGGCTTAGGTTGTGTCTTAGTGCAATTCAGGTAGGTAATTGCATATGGATCCCGAGAGTTGAAGGTACATGAGAGGAACTACCCGGTCCATGAATTGGAGTTAGCGGTCGTGGTATTCACTCTTAAGTTATGGAGGCATTACTTATACGATGTGAAGATCGACATCTTTACGGACCATAAGAGCCTCAAGTACCTATTGAATCAAAAGGAGTTGAATGTGGGACAAAGAAGGTGGATGGAGTTCCTTGGGGACTACACCTTTGACATACGTTACACTCCCGAGAAGGGAAACGTCGTTGCTGATGTGTTGAGTCATCGAGATCTCACGCAAGCAAATTGGATTTTGATGCATGATGAGCGTCTAATCCGTGATCTAGAATCCATGGGGATCACTTGTGTCGATAAGAGAGCGCCTACTTCAGCATGCTTGAACTGGACGAAGGTTCAATATGACCTTGCTGACCGAGTTAGACAAGTTTTTGAGCTTGATGAAAGCATGAAATGTTACAAAGTGGAGACTCTGGATGGGTCTAACACTGAATTCTCCTTCGATGATGGTCTTTTATGGAAAGATGCTAAATTGTGCATCCCAAAAGTGGTCAATTTACGGGAAGAATTGATGTACGAGGCTCATTATACCAAGTACTCGATTCACCCTGGGAGCACAAAAATGTATATGGATATGAAGAAACTCTTCTGGTGGCCAGGATTGAAGAAAGACATTGCTCTATACGTGGCAAAGTGTCATACTTGCGCGTTAGTGAAGATTGAATGTCAAAGGCCTGGTGGGTTTCTCAAGTCTTTACCGATTCCAGAATGGAAGTTTGACGATATTTTGATGGATTTCGTGCACGGATTGCCGAGATTGCAGCATGGAAATGACGCCATTTGGGTGGTCGTAGATCGATTAATGAAAGTATCGCACTTTATTCTGAACCGGAAAGATGATTCCGTAGAAAAGCTAGCAAAGTTGTATGTGGATAATATTGTACGACTGCACGGTGTTCCCCGTAGCATCGCCAGTGATCGTGATGGGTGATTCACATCAAATGACTGGAAGCTGATTCACTAACTATTGGGTACTAAGCTAAAATTTAGCACGACCTTCCATCCGTAAATGGATGGGCAGACCGAAAGGACCAATAGGACGATGGAAGACATGCTTAGGATATGCGTCTTGGACTTCAAAAAGAGATGGGAGGACCATCTCTATATGATTGAATTTGCATATAACAACAACTGCCAAGCAAGCATTAAAATGGCTCCCTTTGAAGCCATTTACGGTAGAAAGTGTCGTACGTCGTTGGCTTGGACTGAAACGGGCGACACGAAGTTGTTAAAGTGCAAAGATGTGGATGAAGCGAATACCTCCTTTCGGGCAATACGAGAGCGGTTGCTCATTGCCCAGGATAGGCAGGCAAAGTACTACAATGCAAATCACCGGAATGTCGAGTTCTCCATTGGTGATTGGGTTTACTTGAAGATCAAACCGTTCAAGGGAGTATCAAGGATCCGACGCTTGAAAAAGCTGAGTTCAAGGTACGTAGGACCGTTTGAGATCTTGGAACGCATTGGCGAAGCTGCCTACCGGTTTGCTCTATCTGCGGAGCTAAGCGGTCTTCACGACGTATTCCACATTTCAGTGTTGAGAAGGGGCATGAAAAAGCCTTCACTTATTGTTCCGATTGATGAAGTGTCAATTGATGGTGGGCTAGAGACGAAAGTCAAGCCCATACACATCGAAGATACCGAGGTGAAGTAATTGCGGAACAAAGCCATCCGAATGGTAAAGGTCCGTTGGAATAATTACGGGAGAGAGGAACCTTCTTGGGAAAGAGAGCAAACCATACATGCAGAGTACCCCAAGCTTTTCCTCTCAGGTATAATTTAAGTTTTTGTACCTTATTGTTTTTATAATTTCGGGTCGAAATTCTTTTAAGGGAGGTGGAGTTGTAACACCCCACTTTTAAGAAATGGGATTGAGGTTAGAAGATCTGCCAGAATTCGTCGAAAGGACTTGAGTGGTCTCGACGAATTCATCGAAAGGACTCGTGTGGTCTCGACGAATTCGTCGAAAGGACTCGAGTGGTCTCGACAAATACTGGGTTTCAGCGATTTATTGAAGGGTCTCGACGAATCGTCGAGTGGTCTCGACGAATTGCCTAAGTGTCTCGAGTTGTCTCAACGAATTTCCTAAAGGTCTCGAGCAGTCTCGAGTGGTCTCGACAAATTCTGTTCACTCGACGAATCAGCGTGATCACTCGACGAATCCAGACAAAGCGCTGTTTTTACTGTTTCGGTTTTTGATGGAGCTTGACGTCAAGTTCTAAGTCTGAGAAGATTCTGATCTTTTAGAAAAACGAATTCGATGGCTAGGATGATTTCGAAATCCTTTATAAAGGTTTGGGAGATAATCTTTAGGTCCATTCCTACTTTTATCTTCTCTCTCCGTCGTGAAAAGTTCGAGAGCTCGAGGAAGAAGACGAAGGCATCTTCCGCCATTGACAGAGCTCCGAAGCTCCGAATCGCGAGATGTTTTCAGATCACGGAGAGCAGGCCAGTGCGGTTCTTTCCATCCAATTAAAATCTCGAATTCATGGCGCCGAATAAAGCGGGAAGGGTAACGATCCTTCCTCCCGGTCTTAGGACGTATTTGGTCCTTTATTCTTTTTTATGCATACTAAGGTTGTCTCTTTCACTAATTAGTGAAGTGTAGGACTTCCTATAGTTCTTCGAAACTCTGGGTAGATTATGTCCGTCCCCGACATATATTGCATGTAGAAATCTGGTAGACGAACAAATTTAGGCATTTTGTGTGAAGCCTACCCGTGGCCGTTAGCCCGGATCGGTGATGCTTGATTGTGAAGTGCATTTTGGTTAAGCCTAGAATGCGTACCGGAGAACGACTTTGTGAGTTATGGCATCGTATTGCGGGACTTGAGATTTATGAGTCTTTTGGAGAGCCTAATGGAAGCCCCATGCTTGGAATGTGGTTGAAGACAATCCTTCACCACGAGATTGGAAGTGGAGCATTCTTGTACCTCCTTCATTGGTTTTGTGTGTGAAGCCTAAGTCCTCTTGCAAGTATTGGGTGTGTGTCTACTATCTTGTTGTAACACTTGTATGTGTTAATCCCTTACGGGTCGAGGCGAAGCCGTACCCACATCGTGCGATAGATCACGACGACTAGAGCACGGGTAAAGCTGAACCAAACCCATTTCCATGCAGATCGGTGAGAGGTCCATACCTCTTATGAGCCGTGTGATCATGGGAGAGGCCGTGGAAGGTGTTTACCTAGACCGGCCAAAAGCTCTTTTCCCACTTAAGGTTGTGCTACTTAGGGTGGGGTTGATTATGGATTGATGTTATGTTAGCCTCATGCGGTTGCTTAGGCAGTTGTGGGGAACCTCCGGGTGAACCAAACCAACATCATGTGCATACCTAGGTTCCCCTTTTCTTGATGGTCAACCTAGAAGATTGATTGTGCTTTAAACCTCACCTTATGTAGTGTAGTTGCACTTTCTTTATTTGTGTACATATTGCATGTATGACTTGCTTGCAGGTTAGTGGTGACTCGCCCCTGAGCCAGCTAGATGGTCGGGGGTGGGATCGTTACACAGTTTGTGGTCAGCTCATAGCAAACCCTCGTTTACCTCTTATTGGATATTGGTGCAGGTGCTAGTGAGCCAAGTGGAAAGTAGCGGGCTGAAGCCATCTGCTGTGTTGGCCCTCGAAGGCTAACCTCTCTTTTACTGCTTTCCTCATATTGTCAGTCTGCGTGCCGATGCAAGTTTTTGAGTCTAAGATATTGTTGGAATGTAAGGCCTTAAGGCCATAACTCTTACTTATTTCATTCCTGGGATAGTGGACAATTTTGAATTGAATGTTGTTAAATGCTTCCGCTTACGCTATTGATACTCTCGTGTAGTTCTTTTATGTTATCATCTTATTAACGTCTATCTAGTGTGTTCAATATGGCATGGGGTCCCGGTCAGACCTACTGTTATATTATTTGTACTGGCAGGGTGTTATTGAATGGATATTAGAACTCTGGATAGGTTCACTAGGGTGCTCCCCATTAGTCAGCCCTCTGAAATAAAGGTTGAGAAAAGAAAGTTAATTAGAGAACAAAAGAAGGTTAGAATGGTCTATTTTGATTCAGACTCAGATCCTGCAGAGAATGTTCCAGCTGATGATGGTCAAGGATCTATAAGCAGTCAAGATAAAGAGGTTCATGAAGATCATGAGAATGAGAAGAATAAAGATGATGTTGCTACTAAAGAGAAGCTTGTTGGAAATGAAGGAGATCATATTGAAGATCAAACTGATGCTCCTAATCCTCTGGAAGTACAAGTTGATATAAATGCACACAATGTACCTGCTGATTCTGTAAGGAATGAAGAGGAGCAATTAGATTCTCCTGGTGATTTACAATGTAAGATTGATCAAATTATCTTTAATCTTGAAAGAAGGATAAGTCAAATTCCAGATAACTCCCCAGATTTCTTGGATTCAACTGATCAAGAAAGGATAGATGCACTATCCGAGGAGCAGCAGCAGAAAAAGTTATCTGATGATGAAGATGATGATGTTGTTGAGCATAATGATGGTGCTGAAAAGATGCATGATCAGGCTGAGGGGGAGCATACAAAGGTTCCTGCTCAGGATATCACATCAACCCCTGCAGTTGAGCCATCCACTCCAATTGAGTGTGATCCTCTAATTGCTCAAGAAAAGAACCCACCTCCAGTGATACAACCCTCTACAAGTCATCCAACAGTAGTTGTTGAACCACAACAATCAACTGAACTTCTCCTAAGTTCAATCAAGACCATGCTTGATGTCCAATTATCATCAATGAAGGAATACATTGATAAATCAATCTCAGATGTGAAGGATGAGGTGATGAATGAAAACAATGGTCTAAAGGAAGACACTGCCTACCTAAACTCCCAGATGACCAACTAGTTTGATCTAGCAAAAAAATCAGTGGTAGCTCAGAACACTATTTTAAGATCCGTGGACAAAAGTCTCCAACTTTTAGAGAAAGACATGAGCTATGTTAAGAATTTTTTCAGTAAAACTGATGAGGTGATGGAGAAGGCCTCAAACCATATTAAAGAGTATGTGTGGTCCACAACAACCACAATGCAATGAAGGAAGAACTGAAGACTGACTTGGAAAATGCATTTCAGACCCTATCTGGTTCTGTGTCAGCTGCTTCCCAAAGTATTGAACATAAAATATTTGAAGAAGCCAGAAAGGGGGAGGAGACCAATGCTGAAACAAATTCAAAGCTTGCCCTCAAAGTTCTGCAAGGAACACGGATTGCTCTAAATCTGCCTCTCCTGGTCATATTTAGAGGAGAGGATTTTGACTTCTCTTCTCAAGAAAAGACTGCATAGGATGCAAAGCTAGCATCCAAAAGGAAAAGAGAAGAAGTCATGCTTGCTGAGGAGTTCATGGCAAAGAACAGGAATGATCAAGCCAAAGATCCTGACTTTGAGTATTAGAGTGATGATTCCAAGAGCATAATTCTGAATGCTTGGGTAAGCCATGGTCAATTATACAAAAATATTGATAGGATGTATCCATCAGAGGAATGGATCAAGCACCTTGAAAGGAATTCCCTAAGGGAAAGAGTATTCAAAGAAAACTATGAAAAAGCAACCCTAAGAGAATGCCTTCCAGATATATCCCAAAACCATTCCTATACTTCAAAAGGCAGGAGAACAAAAAGAAGGTTGCTGAGATGAATGCTGCTGCTGCTGGAAAAGAGGTTGCTGATGAAGATGCTGAAAGCTCAAGTGCCTCCAAGAAGAGAAAATCATGATCTTATGTGTTTAAATTTTCATTAGAGACAAATGTGCACTGAAATTTGTAAACATTATATATTGAAATTTTATCTTTAATGCAATTGGTTCTTATGCTGATTTATGAAATCTTGTGTTAATAGGCTAATTAAAGTCAAGCTTAATAATTTTTGTGTATTAATGCTTAATATCTACTGAGTTGCCTATATTTTGTTAACAATGATATTATTATATTGTCATGACTTCTAATTCTTCTATTTTATTACATGTCATGATTTGGTTATTGTGGTTATGTATCTTAGCATTGGTGTATGTTCCGCCTTCTTCAAATATGGGGAGATTGTTGGGAATATTAACCCTCAATGTTCCCTAGATTTGAAGATGCATCTCACTCAATGTACATATTGTATTTGATAGGCCCTCTTTTGTATCATACTTGTGCAGGGTTAGGTCATTCCAAACATTGGAATAGTTCTCTTAGTTTTACTGTCAAAACCGCTGAGTCAACAGCCTGGTCTCAGCTGAATCGCTGAGATGCGGCTATTTAGCCGCTGAGAAGGAGTCTGTCTCAGCTGAGCTGCATGTAAGATCCCCCTCCCGGAACACAAAACACGGTCGAGGGGAGTCTTATGCCCAGGAAAGCCGCCTTGCGGAAGCGCTAGCACACGAGCTAACCTCCCCCACAAGACGCTTATCCTGCCGGCTAAACCAACTACACAGCGCCAACCCATCAATGAAAGAAAGTATTAAAAACCAAAGATTCACAATAGGTAATAATATCCAAATCAGAGTATAAGAAAGACAGAAAGCTACACAAGCTCCTGCAAATCATCAGAGTAATCAGTTAAATGCCCCAAGGGCTACATCCCAAAACACTCACCCGCCTCTGTCACTAACGGCAGCTAAGGTACCATAAACCCCAGCCCTGCACACCTGACCCGGCTGGCCTCCGGTGCTGAACGTTGCTACACATCTGAATGTGCTCCTAAAAAGAGGGAGGTAGCAACCGTTAGTCATAAAGACTAAGTGGCTTCCCATCCGCTCCCCCGGCGACTCCAAGGCACCGGGCGGAAGGAAAGGAAGAAAAGCTGCAATATAACAGTAATATATACAAAGCAGGTGACGGGGAAAGTAAACTAGTATATACACAAATTCTAAGCTACACAAGTGTAAAAGGGGCTAATCAAATCATGTATAAGCAGGAGTATAATGAAAGTGTGCAGCAGTAAATAAATAGTAAGTAAAGCAGGTAAAGCAAGGCAGTAAAAACAGTAGCGACAAGTAATCAATCTCGTACCCTAACTTATATGAATGCCCATACAAACTTATAAGTTATGATTTCCAGGAATCATAACTCATCATATAAAAGAGCTCATACTAATTTATATGATGAGGATCTACAAGTGCGTATGCTATGCTATGCCATGAATGTCTTATGCAATGAAACTCACACACACGACTCTATGCGCATAGACCTTTGTAATTCCCTCTGTTTGAAAGGAAGCCAACCTCTCGGGTACCAACCGCTGTGACACACGGTGGTAGCGGACCGGGCTGTCCACTCCTAGGCGGGTATACACTCTACCAGGCCTAGACCGCACGTACGCCTCGACGCTAAACAACCGCGGAGCTCTGCGTACTCTTTGCTGGAGTCCACCAGACTGTGAGCCAAGTGAGAGGTGTCTTCGGAGAACTGTCGTCCCGACACGCAGCCAAGCTGGCCCCTTAGACCCCTACACACCCGCTAAGTCAACGTACCGCGGTCGGAGTGACGACCTGCCTAGTACCGAAGACCTGCCACATTTCTGAGAATGTTACCGGGATAATCATCCCCTCGAGGTTCCCGCTCGTCTAACCGGGCACCACAACCCTGCCACTCCCGCATCTGGGAGGAGATACATAAATCCAATCTTACCTTACTATGGCTACTCTTGCCTACTTTAAATGTTATTGCAGTTTAGGGTTAATCTTGGACTTCCCGAGGGTTACCCTGTAAGGGGCTCGCTACGGTACTAGGAACTACAATGGGATGACACCCCAAAGTTCCCTTTCTCAAGACACTTAGTACTATTGGTATTTACCCTTAAGATTACCCTCTTATCATTACATTTGAGTTAAACCTCAGTGCTTATGACCCTCTAAGGGGAAAGACGATCTTTCGTCAATCCCGAGCACAGCCTTACCCATAGCTCACCAAGCACTCTCATCACCTAAACTCCTTTTTGGTGGTCTCAACCTCTTCATCCAAATCAGGTACACCAACTACCTCCCATTCCCACCTAATGGTCTACAAGTTAACTCCATTCTACCGTTTTACTATTCGCAGACCAAATGAGTTATATGAACCACATAAGGGGAGGTACTACAAATATTCATCCAATTGACTCAAGATTATTACCAGAAGACTATCATGATATTATAAGACTAAGCTCGGCTTTTACTCAAGGATTGTTTCTCATCCAACCCTGTTAGATTCAAGTTCCTCCACCACTAGGAGGGTATGAACACTACTAGTCCTAGGCCTCTGTACGCCTCGACGCTAAGAACACACAATGGAGACTCTGCGTACTGCTCGACGCTAAGAACACACGGCGGAGCCTTCAAGGACACAGAAGGGGACTTGGGTAGGTGAGCACCAAAAGTCCAACCCAACCGGTCTAGAATCTAACTGCCAGCTTCTGTCGGTGTCACGACTAGCAAGCCCGTAGACCCGCCATAAGTAATCCTCCAACCAGGTTCCATACACCACCAGGTGTAAGCCATGCAACCCATGTGCTCCCCATGCACAACCCGTGCTCATAAGCACCCAAGGACTCGCGTAAGGAGCCTTGTTCCATTTCTCCTCATACAACTGCTGCCGATGCTAATTAGTATACAAGGACCTACCAACCGGGTCCTTCACCTCGCAGGATATAACCATACCCTAGAAGCCTCACCAACCATCACTGCTTCACATACGGAGTTGTCATAACTCTAACGCAGTGGAAGGTATAAGTCATGGGATTACACTCTATGTGATCCTAAGGACTACTTGTGTACCTTGTGGCGTATCAGATCACTGGACGGGTTACCCAATATGTTCCTTGACCTTTCTCATCCTCGGGCTAATTTCACCACAAGTTCAGGGATGCATTTTTATTCAATTGTATTCTATCAATAACATTAATACACTACAACATGAGTATGATTCCAAATATGCAACCTTCTGTTATCAATATCATTGTCGTATCTAGGTCAGCGCATCTATTTGTAGCAAATATACTAGTGGAATAACATTACCAAAACCGAACATCGAACTTGTTACATCAAGACATAATTATCACATGAATACCTCTGCCAAAAGTGCACACAAATTTTACCATAAAGTATGACTCTATATTTCTTTCTTCACTAGCATCCTAGTGTTTCACAATCAGCGTAATATTTTACGACAATATATTTAATTAAAAACCCATATCAAATTGAGCCTTGCTGAAACTTCTACCGTAGTTCCGCTAGCTTGTTATGGCCATTCTCACCAAATATTAGCCCCATCGGCATTCCCAATTATTATTTACGGTGCAATGTGAGAATGAACTATGATTGGCAAAATCACAACAAGTATCCTCCCAAAACATATTCAAATACACATCACCATGATTCATTCATCAAAATAATTTATAACAAGACATTTAATCAAGGCTTATTTCAAACCGAATCCTATGAAATTTCTATGATATCACATAATCATCACCTTGTATATTTCAATCAATTTTAAGCCTCATTTATATTTACCAAAGTTATTTACGACACAATAAATTTATAAGAAGAGACTAGTCATATTACTGTAAATATATATATATCCAAATTTTATAATTTTGATCAGGGGTGGTCTCAATACCATTAGGCACACGTCCACCAAATTTCAGGAGCATTCGATAAGTAATTTGAGAGAAATCCATACAACATTATAAACTTTACGTGTGTGTCGCTGTTTACCGAAACTGGATTGTGAGATCTTTGAACATATGTATCCATATTTCATACAACATAATATAGACGTGTACCACAATATTAAGTTCAAGTCTTTCGATTTCGTATGTGTCCAAAGACTAATTTAAGAGAGATCCAATTATATAATAATCTATATATTATGGATACAGCTTACGAAAACTGAAATTCCCGTAGCTACAGGCCACCAAAAATTTCTCGTCACACCATTCCAAAAAGGTATCGCCATAGGCTACAACTTTCGTGCTGATTCCCAGATCCAAATCTTAGCCTAATCTTTCTAAAATCAGGTTGAACCCAGCAGTAACTACCTGGACAGCAAGCTGTCCTGTACTAGACAGGACCAACTTCTGAACAGCCAATTTCGATTGCACTTTGAGGGAGCTACAGAGCTCCCCAGAAAACACACAACCAGTCGTTGGAAAGGTCTTTCCGAGGGCTACAACTTTTATGTTGAGCCCAAGGCCTGGATCCAGCTGGAACATGCCTAAAAAGAGGATCGAAGCCAGCCGCGCGCATTAGACAGATTTTGTGTACATTACTTATATTAAAAACTGCACGGATCTAAAAGCTGAACGGACAACATCCGGTCATCCTTTTCCTCCAGCCTAGGGCTTGTGATTTGCCCGACGTGGAATTTCTGAGGATTGTTAAAAGCAAATTTAAAATGCTATCGACAGATCTTTACTATCCGCAGACCCAAATTTACAAAGAAATTTGGTTCTAAGATTCCCTAAAACAGAAGTCGAAAATAAATTGATAAGGGGAAAAGACAAAAATCCAATACAAAGTTGTATCTGGCTTTATCTTGTTCGCCTCCTACAACAAAACTATGTAATGATGATTGTGTAATATAAGATAAGGACTCCGTTCGGCGCGGCGGTGGCGGCCGTGAATGCGGTAGTTATGAACCGTCATTCGTGAACGCCCGATCTCACCTAAGGAACTTCATTCCAAACGGAGCCAAAGTAACAAAAAATGGCTCAGCGGAGAGTTATTTTTGGTGTGCTTTTAACAATCCTCAATTTCTCGTCGTGCAAAACTAAATAAGTAGCTGATAACTAGTTTCTACACTGATTATCTTCCATTTGCATTTGTTTCCATTTTGCTGTTTTTCAGTTCTCCCGCAGACCAAGCATAGCATGTTCTAGGTAAATTCAATTACCCATTAGTTACATTAAAACCAAGCACTCATTATGAAATTTATGAAGTAAATTGCATTTTCATTCTCTCAATCTCTCAAATTTCTCTTGTCTTCTTTCAGGTGGCAAAGCTCTGTCTTCTATTCTTTATTATTGTTCCAGTACATTGAACACATGGAACCCCTAAGATGGTACAAATTTGGAAATGAATCCCTTTATCCTCCAGCCTGGGGCTTGTGATTTGCCCGACCTGGAGCCTAAAATAAAACTCTCACCAATATCGCCGGGCGCGAATCGTTGGTCGGAGATGGCCGGAACGACAAATCGGAACATAGATTTGGCCATTCCTCCATGGCTTCCTCTCCAATCAAGCTCAATTGAGCTCGATGTCTCGCCTAATCAGACCTAGGAAACTAGCACCAAGGGAGAGGGGAGGAAGTCACCTGATTTCTGTGCATGCTACCCAATAGCCGCGTATGCGGCATTTGTCCGTCGCTCCCGGTCATGGTTGGATCTTGCCGATCCAGACCTCGCCGAATCAGATCTCGAAGAGGCGCCGGCCTTGTTGAGTGGGCTGTTTTCGGCCTTGGAAATGGTGCTCGCCGGAGAAGAAGATCGTCGGAGGAAGCTTGGAGAAACTCTGCCGTTAGAAATGGAGGAGAAGGTTGCTGAAAAGGTGCAGGGAGAAGGAGCCTGGAGCTCCAGACCTTGCTGGAGAAACAGTGAGAGCGCCGATTTGAGTTGCTGAAATGGAGAGCAACCCACTGGAAATGTTGAGAGGAAGAGGAACCCTCTCAGATCTGGAGGTGTCTACAATGCTCCGTTTTGTGGTGTTAGTCGTCGGTCGGAGCTAAAAATAAAGGGAGAGCTCGGGTAGCTTGGAGGGGAGATCTCGCCGGAGGAGGAGAGGGCGATCTTAAGGGAGATGAGGTCGGGGCTGATGGAAGGAGGAAGCTCGGTGGAGGCTCGTTGGAGCTTGGATCAGCCATGGCTGTAGAGAGAGAGGAGAGCTTGCGCCCGAGCCAAGACGGTGTCGGAGAGGAGATCGCCGGAGGTGGCGCCGGCCGGAGGGGAGAAGGATCGGAGAGAGAGAATGGAGAGAGAGCTGTCGTGCGGCGCAGCTGAGAGGAGAAGGCTCGGTGATCTTTCTAACCTAAGGATTTAGTTACGATTATATATATGTATAAATTTATAATAAGAATATTATTATTAATAATAATAGTAATATTATTAATATTAGAGTTTAAATGCTCGTACTCTGCCCTAGAGAGCTCGGAATTCATCCCGGATGAGCTCGTTACGACCGTCTCGTCGACACGCATCCAACGAAACGATCCAAAATTAATTCCGAGTTCGTTTGCTCATTTTATGCTTGTCGGAGCGTGTACGGCCTAATTTTGCGTCGCGTCAAAACTCGCCGAACGACGTCGGAATTTCAAACTGACGACTCTGTTGGATTCGTATCATCATTACGAGTCCAACAAAACTGATTGGGGTCCATTCCGGGGTCGTTTGTTTTATTGCACATTTTGGATAAATATGCTATTCGCAGACCACAATAATAAATTCGCCGATTCTCATCAGAATCGAGCGCGGACAGTTTTGTTGAACTCGTATAGGCTTCACGAGTCTAACAAAACTGACTGGGGTGAATACCGAGACCGTCTGCTGCATATCGCCTTTTGGATAAATCTGTTATTCGCAGACCACGCTATTTAAGCCAACGTACGTACTATAAATCCTTCGAGGCGGTACGCCTCCTTCGAGTTTTATCGCTCAAGTTATGCTCTCCGGACGGCTCGGATCCTGATACAGCAAACATCGGGACAAAGAATAGAACTGGTACTCGCCGCATTCGTCGAGTGCACTTCCCCGGCTCAGTTGCAAGCCTGGCCCTCAGTACACCCCGAGCCCAAGTCAACTCGCGTGACTCAAAAACGCGCACAAGGGGTCTAGCTCGAATCGGGATGTTACACTGCATATAGATGAAAATCACTAAGAAGACTATCTGTCTCAGCGGATCCACTGAGATGAAGTCTATTCTGCCGCTGAGACAGATTCATATTTGAATATTGCCTGGTGGGATCTACTTTTGGCTCAAGTGACTAGAAAACAAATATAATATTTTCTATTTATGTCCATGCTGTAACAGGGCACTCCTCAGAGCCATTGCAGATTGGAGGAGGTATAAAAGATGATGTTAGGTCATTGGAGAAGCGTGTGTACAAGAACTGAAATAGTTGTTACTGTTTTATTGAAGATACTTCCTGCTTCCACTAGATATCTCTATCTGCTTCCTGAAAGTCATTTCTCAAGATGCAAGAAGATTACTTCCAAAGAGATTAAATTGTTCTTGCTCATTTTATCCAGAAGAACAAATGGATCTTCCTTCATCCATTGAAGAAGAAGATCAGAAGAAACAAGGCCTGAAGCTACTGATGTTCAGCCCTGTTTCAAGACAGCATCTACTGTGCTTCAACAACAGAAGATTTTATCTAAAGGTTTAATTTATACTGTCTTTTATTGTAACAGTAAAATTATAAACTCTGTAAGAACATTTTTGTTCTAAGTGTGTAGGCCTTTGTGCCTGAGTTTGTAAGGTTGTACTCCCAGCCTGAGTGTAGGATTTTAGAGGAGATTTGATATAGGTCTTCTTGATAAGCCTGGGGTAGGAAACTAGGAGGGTTTCTGAGTTGTAGGAGTTGGAGTACTCTGAGTGGTAGGGTTGTTGACCTGAGGTTGGGTTTTTAAGGAAACCTGGGAGATCCTAAGGGATCTGAGTTGTAAGCTCTTGGAGCTGAGATTTGGAGGTGTTTGCCCTGTCTAACCCACTGTTAGAAAGGAGTGGAGGGAAAGTGGACTACCCATAGACACACTGTCTTGGGGAACCACTATAAATAGTTGCGTGCTTTCTGTGTGTTTGCTATTACTTTATTCAATCACTTAATAACCACTGGCTGTAATAGAAAATTTCAAAGGAACCTATTCACCCCCCTCTAGGTGAGTTAAAATACTACCAAGTAAACTATCAAAGAAGTCGTGTAGGTTCGCCAACTCTGGTGGCAGCTCCAGTTGGTACCCCAGGGGGCCGATCCGCTCTAGGATCATATATGGCCCCATATATCTAGGACTGAGCTTCATTAACCTCCGCACTCGTGTGACACTATTCACGGGACGTATCTTCGGAAAAACTCGGTCTCCCAGCTGGAATTCTACCTTGCGATGCCGCGCATCATAGTACTTGGCATATCGACTCTGGGCCTCTAGCATTCGTTCATGTATCAATCGCACATAAGCATCCATGTCCTCTACGTACTCCGACCCCAGCACATTCAGATCTTCATCTTGAACCCATGATAGCGGTGTTCTGCATTTTCGACCGTATAACGCTTTGTAGGGAGCCATGCCGATACTGGACTGATGGCTATTGTTGTAAGAAAATTCGACCAGCGGCAACAATCTCTCCCATGGCTCCCCACGGTCCAGGATGCAGAGGCGTAGTAAATTTTCTATCGTTCGAATGGTACGCTCCGTATGGTCATCCGTTTGAGGCTAAAAGGCGATGCTGAAGGTCGATCGAGATCCAGATAAGCTTGGACATCTTTCCACTCTCGAGATGTGAACCGGCCGTCTCGGTCTGACACTATTTATCTAGGAACTCCGTGGTATCGAACAAACTATTCCACAAATAACTGCACTAATGTCCCAACTGGAGTATCATTCCTGACGAGAATAAACCGTGCAACCTTCATCAGTCGGTCTACGATCACCCATACAGAGTTATGCCCGGAGTGGGAGTGGGGTAGACCATGTACGAAGTCCATGGATATGTATGCAAATTTCCATTCTGGCACTGGTAGTGGTTGCAGTAATCTCCCCGACCTTTTACACTCGACTTTCACTAGTTGACAGGACTCGCAGTGCGTCACAAAGTGTGTGCTATCCTTCTTCATACTGGGCTAGTACATCGACTTCCTCAAGTCTGCCATCATCTTAGAGATCCCCAGGTGTACGGAATATTTGTTGTTATGTGCTTCAGCCATGATATCCTCCTGAATCCTATATCCCATTGGTATAAGCATTCGTCCACGGAAGTGAACCATTACGTAAGGAAAACCTCCTGAAGGGCCTGACTCCAGGGATGCAAACACTTGTTCCAATGTTGCGTCTTGCCTTTGCCCAAACTTGTTGCGGTCCTGGATATCACAGATCATGCTCATCGAGGTCAAGTATTTCGCATAAGTCTCAGAGTCGGCCTTGGATTCCATAGTGATCTGCATGTCCTATAGTACCTTTGTCAGCTCCATGGCCATAAGTCGGGGCTCCGCATCGGATGTGCTCGCCCTTCGGCTAAGTGCGTCTGCTACCGAGTTTGCCTTTCCTGGGTGGTAATGCATCGTATATTGATAATCGCAGTGGAACTCCATCCACCATCTTTGTTGGAGGTTCAAATCCTTCTGGGTGTCCACATATTTTAGGTTTTTATGATCGTAGAAAATATCACAATAAACCCCATATAGATAATATCTCTAGATCTTTAGTGCAAGGATTACCGCTCCCAACTCGAGGTCATGCACCGGGTAATTATTCTCGTGTTTTTCAGCTGGCGGGAAGCATAAGCAATAATATGGCCATGATGCATCAGCACTGCACCCATCCCTTGGTACGACGTATCAGTGTAGACCTGAAACCCCTCCTTCCTGGATGGGAGGGCAAGAATCAGAGTGGTAGTGAGTCTGTTCTTCAATTCCTGCAAGGCCGCCTTGCATCGGGGTGTCCATATAAATGGTACATCTTTCTTTGTTAGAGAGGTGAGTGGGAGGGAAATCCTGGAGAACTCTTCTACGAACATCCGGTAATAGTCGACAAGCCCTAAGAACCTCCGTACGTCGGAAGCTGTCTTCAACTGTGGCCAATCCCGCATCGCTTGAATCATTGTCGGGTCCACTACTGATCCTGCTTCACTAATGACGTTGCCTAGGAACGCAACCTCTTACAACCATAATTGGCACTTGGAGAACTTAGCATATAATTGATGTTCCCTCAGCTTGCCCAATGCAAGTTCGAAATGTCGGTCATGCTCCTCTTCGGTCCTTGAATAAATTAGGATATTGTCGATGAACACGATAACTAAGACATCCATGTATTCTTCAAACACACGGTTCATCAGGCTCATAAATGCAGAAGGGGCATTCGTGAGTCTGAACGACATTACTGTGAATTTGTATAGGCCATACCTAAAACTAAAGGCTGTCTTCAGAATGTCCTCTTCCTGAATCCACAGTTGATAATATCCCTCCCTCAGATCTAATTTTGAAAACCAGCGCGCTCCTTCCAATTGATCGAACAACTCATCAATCCGAGGCAGAGGGTAGGTGTTCCGCACTGTTTGTCGGTTGAGCTCCCTGTAGTCGATGCACAATCGAAGAGTTCCATCCTTTACAAATAGTATTGGGGCTCCCCATGGTGATGAGCTTGGTCGGACAAGTCTACTAACTCCTATAGCTGGGTATGGAACTCCGCTAACTCTTTCGGGGACATCCGGTAGGGTGCTCTGGACACTGGTCTTGCTCCCAGTACCAATTGGATTTGGAAATATGTGTCCCGGTATGGGGGTAGTCCCAACAATTTCTCCGGAAATACATTAGGGAAATCCCGAGCCACCAGAATATCAGTTAGGGAGGTCTCCGCTTCCACCATCCCGAAGCAAACCAAGTACACCTCATCTCCCTGTAAAACGGGCCTTAACGGTATGAACTGATGAAAGTAAAGAACAGGGTGCCGAAGAAGTACCTTGGAAGGTTACGTAAGTGTTGTTATATCTCAGCACGACTTTTCTTGCGGGGAAATCGATTTGAGCATGGTTCCCAGTGAGCCACGTCATTCCCAGAATAAGGTCGAAGTCCGGCTTCTTCAATACCGTTGCTGGGTCCACGAGGGTTAAGCCTTCGATGGTTACCATCAATTGGCCTTTTGTCGTTGATTCGATCTCTGCCCCATTTGGGAGATGCACCCTCCTAGGGACTCAATTGTAGTGTCTAACCTCGTCCAAGTCCTGGACAAAGTCCTCCAAGACGAAGTTGTGGGATGCCCATGAATTGAATAAGGTATGGGCAGGTTTTCCGCATGCGATTACTATCCTTGAGTTATAACATAGTTGTAAGTGACTTAGTTTTCTACTCCTAACAGTTCTATATCAATTCTATAATTCTAAGAATAGAAAGGAATTTAAAACATTGGCATACCTGCGATGACTCTTTTGGCGCTCCGAGGCTGGGCAAGATCCAAAGCATAAACCTGTTCACTGGTTGGTCAGTGATCCCCGCCATAGAATCCTTGGCCTCGACCATGTCCTCAGCCACGTTCTATATATTATTGTGCAGGTGGGGCAGCATGTGGTGGTGGCGGAGGGTTTCCCTATCTCTGAGGGCAATGAGCCCGCACATGACCTGGTTGATGACACTGAAAGCACACCAGTGGAGGGTGTGCCACGCCTGCCTGCCCATGTGGTTCATGAATCCTTAATGGATGAGGTGCAAGCACAACATGGGGCCTCTTCTCTTGTCTGGGATCAGGATGAGGCCTTCCTCCGCTTCTCTGATGCCCAATAAATCTGCCCCGCTGTTGGTGGTGACCTCGACTCCTGTTTCCACCCCCGATCACTGCATCATCCGCTAGCCACTTTGTCCTGCTTCGAACCATGAGATGGTCCTCCTCTTACATCTTTGTTGTTTTTATGATCCTTGCTAAGCTGGAATCCGCTACGAACAAGAGGGTATTCCTTAGATCGTCATGGAGGCCCCTATAAAATCTCTTGGTATAGCCTATCTCATCTTGCTGGTATGAGTTTGCAAAGCGGGCAAGGTGGGAGAACTCCCGCTGGTATTCAAAAACTCTCATGTTCCATTATTTAAGCTGTATGAACCGCTCTCCTAGCTCATCCCTTGTCGTCTAAGGCACAAAATGCTCCAGCAATGCCTCCTTGAACTCTTTCCATGAAATGTCTGAATACTCGTACCATGCGTAAGTAGTATCCATGACCGACTTCCTCCACCTCTTTGCATGAGATTCCAAGGCAGAAACTGCTAAGGACACTGCCATGTCAACTGGGCAACGTATTCCTACTAACATCTCGTGAATAGTGTCCAACCACTCCATTCGTACTGTAGATTTTGATCCGGTAAAGGAAGGTTGGGAGAGGCCTCTGAAGACACTTAACCAATTTGCCCCAGGATTCGGCTCCTAGGCCGGGGTCTGCTGCCTGAAGGCCTGTAAGATGGCTGTCAGTGTCTAGCCTAGTTCTGACTGCTGAAATTGAGTGGGAACTGGTGGATATGGGATATCAGTCAGGACTGGGGGAACCACGGCTTCAGGTGTTGGGTTCACCGGAGGCTATATAAGAAAGAATTATTGCGTCAAAAGGTTGGCCTAGAATATCTCATCATTAGTGGACAATTTTATGTGATTTCCTGTATGGGCACACCATTGCTTCCGCTGCTTGTTGGCCAGGGATTGTAGACTTTCTTTTACTAGGATCGATAGTCGGCTAAGTTGATACCAGTTTGGAAGACCCTCTTTTTTGCACTCGATTCCGGGTTTTACTGCCCAGAACTACCGCCTTGCGGTGACACCTTCACTCGGGAAGGACCCCACCAAAAGATGCCGATCCTGCTGACTAATCATTCATCCAGGCCAACCATACATCATAGTATAAATAATAAAATATGTCCACAACAATCACATAATACTTTAAGATACTTGTCCAAATGAGATACAAAATAGATAGAATACTGAAAAAGAAACGCTAGAGATAAAAAAGGCTTAAGCCCGATACATCATATTTTTGTGGCCTCTCTCTTGGCAAAAATAAAGCATTGTAAGCACTGACATTCGATGGTGCCTTCACAAATAAGTAACTTCCTACTCTGACCAGGGTAGATATGAAGGACATGAATTGAAGGACGGTCGCTCACCGGTGCTCTCCCTGAGGCTGCTGACAATCCAACACCGGGCCGGCCCACTGGTTCAGGTTCCTCCCTCTGGATGCGGTTCTGCTCCCCCTGGTGCTCCTGTTTGGTTATGCCACATCCGACCGTTAGTCAAAAAGACTAAGCGATTTTCCCTGTCCCCTCCCTCGGCGACTCCTATGCACCGGGCGGGAAGAAGATGCGGAGGACAACAAAGGGTAATGATCAAGCAGGTGACATCTCTCTCATAGTAGTAAATCCATATCATAAATTCTAATAAACTGAGATCTACTGACAAGTGCAACCATCGCTATCAATGCTACTACAAGATATATATATATATATATAACAATAATGAGAGCAAGTAAATAAATAAAAGAGGTACAATTATCTAACATTGCATAAATGTAACCTTAACTTATAAGGAAAACACATACAGTCTTATAAGTTAAGGGGTCGTTTTGCAAGGCTCATCGTATGAGGAAGCCCATACTAGTTTATACGGTGTGGGTCATGATTTACATGTAAGATGCGTATGAAATGCAATGCAATGCAGTATCTATGTTGAAGGTCCATGCGCATGCAACTCACACACACGACTTTGTATGTACATACCTTTAGTTCCCACTTTTCGGAGGTAGCTAACCTCTCGGGCACCTCCTGTCGTGGTCAAACGGTGGCAGAGGAGCAGGCGTATCGTCACCTAGGTGGGTATAACACACTACCAAACCTAGGCCCTAACGTACGCTATGGCACCAGACTTGGTACTCCTAACTCATGCGTACTCTTGCTGGACCCGAAGGATCCAGACCTTATATGGCTATGTGTATGATCATTTGAATGCACAGTAAAATTATTCTGGACCCCCTTAGACTCCTACCACTTGCCGATTCATCGTACTTCCGTCAGTGTGTCGACTAGGCTAGTACCGAAGACCCACCACATTTTATGCACATGCATTTATATATTATCTCAATCATCTGAGCTTCCGGATCACAGGACTAACTAGCCCTCTATCACATATTTACTGAGCCTACTACTTGCAGGACCAACCCGTCCTTCATTATTACCAAACATACGGCCCCATGGACAGACTTGTCCATTCCAATCTATAAGGTACTTGTGACTTAAGATGTATGTGTATGATTCATTCATATTCATAAATCATCTAGTCTTCTCTACTCTTTTGTTGGCCTTAAATGTTTAGGGTGCATCTTGGACTTCCCGAGATCTGCCCGATGAAGGGCTCGCAGCGGTACTAGGAGGTACGATGGGGTGACATCCCAAACCTCCCTTTCTCAAGACATTTATTAATATTGGTGGCTACCAATACCTCCCACAACCTCTCTGCTTACTATAGGTCCTTAAAAGGGATTTTAGTTATTTAAGGGTGGGGAAACGTTGATCTTCAATTGAATCTCAACGCAGCATATTAATTGTTGACCAGATCTTCCTCAGTTTACTTTCACTTGCTCACGATCTAAGACTAGTCCCAGAAGCTTAACATATACTGTAATTTCTGGTGGCTCGTACTGATTTAATCTCTTTTCTGATCTAATAATCCAGTCCTAAACATTTGTCTATCCGCACACCAACTTGTCTGGGACCAGTTTTAAAATAAATTGGTCTACCCACCCTCTAATGTAGCACTTAACAAGTCTAAGGTGGTTGGGACTGAGTATCATTTTCAAGAATGCCTCCACCACTAAATGCATGTTTGATATCCGCAGACCACCCTAACCGAGGGTATAAACTAGGGTCCTTATGAGAGGTAAATGACAATCAAGTTCAAAGGGCTTTTCAATTTAATTTTGGAACCCTAAATAAAATGCTGATGTGCTCCAAGTTTCATTCAGATTCTCCATGATCTGGGTGGTTTAATCACTAATTTAGGTCTTTACTAAACGCACACCATGCCTACATGACTAAATGTACTATTTGAAATCAATAATTCTAACCCTTGGCTCTAGGGCTATGAAATTTTTATGATAACTCAATAAGGGAATGGATGAGATGCTACCAAAATTTCATAATTTTCCTGATTAATTTGCTCCTAAAATAAAATTGTTATTTCTTTTCCCATGCCATTTAACACATGAGGGTTCATATCCAAATACCCAAATAATCTAAGTAAAATCACAGAAACAACTTTAAACAAGATATTAAGATGGGCAAGGTTTCCAATTTTTTTCCAACATATTTAGTTCAGCAGTTTATATTTATGAATAATAATCATTAAATGCCACTTTTCAAATGAAATACTAGAATTATACCTTTAAAAATTCCATAAAATTTTCCTCTGAATACATATTGATGAAATAAGTTCAAACCCAGAAAATCATAATTTTTTAGGTAGTTTTCATGACATTCCTTTCATTAATTCAAAAGTGTGATAAATAATATTATTGAAATTTTGCAAGGCAAATGATCACCAAAAATTCCTAATAAATTTCCAGAGGTTCAAAACTAGGTTTTAAATGTTCTCCCAGAGTAACAACAGTTTTCAACTCCTTTAAATCAACAATATCTATTTATGAATAATAATCCCTATATATTACTTTACAAATGAAGTACAAGAATTATATATCTTAAAATTCAATAAAAATTTCCTCTGATACATATTGCTGAAACAAGATCAAATACAGAGAATCATAATTTTTAGGCACTTTTCATGGTATTCATTTCATTAATTCAAAAGTGTGACAAATGATATTATTAAAATTTTGCAAGGCAAATGTTCACCAAAAATTCCTAATAAATTTTCAGAGGTTCAAAACTAGATTTTAAATGTTATCCCAAAGTTACAAAAATTTTCAACTCCTTTAAATCATCAATATCTATTAATGAATAATAGTCTCTATTTATTACTTTACAAATGAAGTACAAGAATTATACATCTAAAAATTCCATAAAAATTTCTACTGATACATATTGATGAAACAAGGTCAAATCCAGAGAATCATAATTTTCACGCACTTTTCGTGGTATTCATTTCATTAATTCAAAATTGTGACAATTGATATTATTAAAATTTTGCAAGGCAAACGATCACCAAAAATTCCTAATAAATTTCCTGAGGTTCAAAATTAGATTTTAAATGTTATCCCAGAGTAACAAGATTTTTCAACTCCTTTAAATCATCAATATCTATTTATGGATAATAGTCTCTATTTATTACTTTACAAATGAAGTACAAGAATTATACATCTAAAAATTCCATAAAAATTTCTACTGATACATATTGATGAAACAAGGTCAAATCCAGAGAATCATAATTTTTCAGGCAATTTTCATGGTATTCATTTCATTAATTCAAAAGTGTGACAAATGATATTATTAAAATTTTGCAAGGCAAATGATCACAAAAAAAATTCTAATATATTTCCATAGGTTCAAAATGGTGTTACAAGAGATTGATCAGAGTCTCATGATTTCTTATTAAATTTTAACCACAAATATTTCAAAATTACATAAAGTGGGTATATTTTGATTTAAGCCATTAATTAGGGTTTTAGGTCCCAAAACTCTTATTATCCTCTGAGGTGATGTATTATACCATGACAAAGGTGTGGCTAAAATGTCAGAGGCTAAGACCAAGCCAAATGAGCTACGTTCACAAAATACCCATTTGGGCTATATGCACACCACACCTCAACCATGCAAAGACATGCACGTGGATTAACCCAACATGCAATGGTCCAATTGCATTCAAATTTTGACCAAAGCTAAATGATTACTTAATAAGAATGCCACCCAAGTTTAGGGTCATTTTGAGTTGTCTAGCTCCTTAAATTACATTATTAAGGTAAATCATATAATGGACAAAACTATAGAAAATGTTTCTCCTAAAATTCTGATTGTTGGGCACAAGGTAGTATTAGGGCACATTCATGCATGGCCCAAATGTCAGCCCCATTAGAGTTACCATTTAAGAGATATTAAAAATTCAAAATCTGATCTACCCTTGGACCAGTTCCACCAATAAGTTGTGTCGAGGGAGCTACATTACTCCAAATTGAGTGAACTAAATTTCTAAAAAATACTAGGGACCAAGGGCTACATAATTTATATTGGACACATTTTCTGTTTTAGCATCTATGTATTTTCTATAAATTATTTAAAGTCAGAAAGAATTATTCAAATAAGAGTTATTATAATTAAATCTGGCCAACGAATATAGATCTTCCTAGATCTAACGGCTAGGAGGTCATCTTCTTCCTTGAGCCAAGGGCTCAGATTGACCCTTCCTGGGCCGACTTCTCCCATTTTTTCCGGCCACCTAAGGGCGTGTCTGGCCATAAGCTCGACGTCACCACCTCCGGCCGAGGGTTGGCCATCAATAGCCGGCGAAATGGAGGCCGGAGGCGGCTTGTAGACAAAATGGGAAGGATTTGGAAGGGCTTTAGAGCCTGATCGGGAGAATGGTAAATCTGCCATTTCTCAGCCAAAATTAAAAAGGAAAGAAGTGAACTCTAGCACTAGGGGAGGAGAGAAGAAATGCCTTCCTGATTGGAGCTGATGGAGTGTGTAATCCTCTTGGGGGCCATGGCCGAGCTCCTCATTGCATCCATGACTATCTATGTGCACCGAGGTCGTCTCCTTCAATTGACATGGGGTTCTTCTTCTCTCAGCTCACTGAAGCATGTGGAGCTCTCAATTTGGGATGTGGAGGTGCATATGGGGGAAAGCCATGAGTAAAGCTCTTGGCCAAAGAAAATTTCCTGAAATTTGCCTCCACTTGGCCTAATGTCAGCAAGGCATTGATGCCAAAGGGTCTGGAGAATTCAGAGGGAAGGTTGGGAAGAGCATTGGTGTGCCAAGCGGAGCTCTCCCCATGAATTCATGATTTGTCCCATTCTAATTTGGGGAAAATCCCAAATCCACCCCTTGCATGTCACCCTATTTCACATACAGAGGGGCAAGCATGGTCATTTGTGGTTGGGCTTCAGAGTGGGCCTCTATGGAAGGCCTTAACCCATGAGAATTTGGTTTAATTTCATATAAGCCTAATTTAGGGCTATTTGACCAAATGTTGACTTTTGAGTTGACTAGGTCAAATTGGTGAGTGGGTTGGCACCAAATGGTGGTCATGGGTCCATGAGCACAAGGAATGGTAGATTGGGTCATGGTGGGGTTCACATTGGGTCAATTTAGCCTAATTAGGCCAATTTGGTGTGATGTTGACCCTCCGCGCATGCGCGCACCCTCCGCGCACGCGCGCGCCCTCCACGGTTAGGACCTTAACCCCAACGCTAAAATAGGCCGACGAGGCCGAGCGAAAACGCGTCCAAGTGAAAAACCCAAAGCCAAGCACGATCGGAGGTCATATGCGCGCGCGTTGCACGCATGACCACCAGGCGTGCCTGCCCCAAGCACATGCGCAACCTCCGTGCACGCGCGCACGCCTTCCACAAGCGTCGCGCGAGAGCGCCATGCCCCCTTGCACATTCCGGGCTTTTGTCGCCACCGTTTACGGGAGCCGCCCGCCGCCACCGTTTATGGGAGCCGCCCGCCTCCACCGTCGGTCAACATATCGCCGTCGGCAGACCTCCCGGGCCTCCCGGGGGGCATGCCTGCCAGTTTTTTGGAAATTACTGATCCAGTTGACCAGGATCGTACAACCTTATTTGTCGGTTCAAATCTCAAGACGACGCGATTACCATTGCACTTCTTAGAAAAACTATAAAAGACCCATTAGTTTTCATTTGAAGACAGACAACCAAGAGGCAAGGAGAGGGCTCTGAAGTTTTTCGGCGAGAAACATCTCAGAGATCTCCTTCGAAGTTTGAAGACCTCCTCCGGCTTCCAAGTCCTCCTTCAAGAGTGACTTGGAGATCACCTTCAGAGTAATAGCTTCTCAAGTGTCTTCTCAAGGAGCTTCTTAAACCCCTTCTCAAGTGCCTACTCCAGAGCCTGCTCTCGAAACTGCTTCTGCGAGTGCTAAAGAAGACTTCACATCTTTTTTACTTTCAAGTACCTGTAAAATGAAGCGATGGTCTGTCACCCTCCCAAAGTTCCTAACATTTGTAACCTCAAGAGAATTAGTGGATTTGATCCACGTAAAAAAGTCTTGTCGTCTCTGCTGTTGGTTCTCTTTTAACTGTTTGCACGCTTTGCTCCCTCTCGAGTTAGGGCGGTTCAATTCTCCGGGCAAGAAGAGCGCTAAGCGACCCGCAACAACCATATCCTCAATAAATCCCGCATCTCAAGAAGCTTTAATAAGAATTCCTAGAATGTAAGGAAGTTTGCCTAGTGTTTGTAAGGAGCCGTCGATAAGAATTCCTACTAATAGCTTAGCTTGACTTTGTTTAAACTAGAAAGAACACAAACAAACATGTGTGAAAATTTTGTATTAGTAAACAAAACATCAAATTAAAACCAACAAATAATTTTTGCCTCCACTAGCATATGAGCACGAAATAAAGGTAAAACTCAAATGACCCATCCCGGAATCATTATTATTTATTGATATTTATTATCGTACAAAAATACTACCAGACATATTAGGGATCAACATATCTACTGATATATAAGAAATAAACAATATAATCATTACAAAAAAATTATTCTTTAGTGACAAAAAATTAGTGACAGAATATATTTCGTTACTAAAGACATATCTTTAGTAAAGAAAATATATTTCGTCACTAAAGACACGTCTTCAGTGACAAAATAATAGTTTGGTCACTAAAGAAATGTCTTTAGTGACGAAATAAAAATTTGGTCACTAAAGACACATCTTTAGCGACCAACTATAAATTTGATCACGAAAGTAAACTTTCTAAAATATTAGTGATCAAAAATATTTTAGTCATTAAATTATTTATTTAGTAACCAAGAAAATTAGTTACTAGTTATCAAAATTTTGGAGTTTCATTAATAAATAATTTATTTATTCCCTTCTAAATGAAAATCATTTTATAATAAAATATCATTAATAAGCTAAGCTAATTAACTTCTGCCAGGTTAGCTCTCCCCCCATTCCCTCCTAATTGAAATAATTTCATAAATTCCCTCCTAAATTAAATCCATTATATTAAAAATATTATAATTAACGACAATGCTCGGCTAAGTTAGCGCCCCCACCTTTTCCAGAAGCGTCAACAGTACCTCGACCTTCTCATTTGAGTTTCAATGGTGTTTTGTCTCCTGTAAGTCACTCCTCGGCGGCTTCTTGAGTCGCTCATCGCCAAATTCCATCAAGCCAGTCCTCACCGATATCCTTCAGGTAGTTCCTCGCCACATCATTCTACTTCTCTCTAATGTGAACTTTGTTCGCATCCTTGAATTAGGTAAGCGCCCCTAACTTTTCTAGAGAAACGCAGCACATGACTTCTCGTTTAGAGTTTCGACGGTTCTGTTGTGGGTCGCTCGACGCACTTGTTAGTCTGGTTGAATTGAACAGTCTCACCTTTAGAGTGAGCCGAGCGCGCAATCAGTCAAAGTAAAGTGAGACAGCTGACAAGAAAACTTTTTACGTGGAAAACCCAAAAAGTGTGGAAAACCATGGGGTCGGATCGGTGGCGATCAAATTCACTATCTCTTTTGGTGTTACAAGTTGTAGAATGCAAGAGGCATGTCACCGCTTGTTGCAGGCGGGTGTAGAGAAGTGATAGGTAAATTTAGAGTGCTGCAAAAGCTTTTGTGATGAATAGAATTAGGCGGGTGTTTTCGAGGTGTCTCCCGAGTACTCCTACTTCGAGAAACTAACTGTCATTCTACTTCGATGAATAGGAGTAACGGTCTTTCCTTCTTTCGAAATATCGACTATTACACCCCGGCTACGGCGCCGAATTCTTTAAATGTGTAAATAGAAAAGGAGAGTTTTGCAAGTTTTTGTAATTATTATCCAAACTAATCTTTCGAAGAAGACAAGTATACCTTATCGCGTATAGTATATAATATACTTTTTAGAAAATATCAAGGTTGTATTTTTTCCGGATCCTGTTGATTATTTTTACTTTTTAAGAACGCGTTATTATTTTATCGATAAAACAAGTGATTGGTTTTGCAAATTTAAAAGAACGATGACGATAATAATTAAGCGATTGCGTGCGTTTAGCAAAAACAAGAAGAGCAATTATATAAAAAAAGGTAAAAGAACGCACTAAATTAAAACTCACGCACTCTACGAAATTGAAATGACTGAAATAAATAAAGCAGAAAAAACTATCTCTTACATGCACGCACTCTACGGAAATTTAATTGACTGAAATAAATAAAGCAGAAAAACTATCTCTTACACGCACGCACTCTACGGAAATTTAAATGACTGAAATAAATAAAGTACAAAAAACTATCTCTTGCACACACGCACTCTATAATTAAATGACTGAAATAAATAAAGCAGAAAAACTATCTCTTGCACGCACGCACTCTACGGAAATTGAAAGATAAATTAAAAGAAAAGAAAATCTAAACCCTTACACTCACACACACTTACAAAAAGGAAACTGAATTAAAAGAAAGCAAAAATTATACTCATACACCCACACACACAACTTTGAATTAAAACTAAATTATCAAAAACTAAAACAAAATTTATTCACCTACACACACATACATAAAGAAAAAAATAAATGAAAACAATAAAAACAACATAAAAGAGGCAAAAACAAAAGCTAAAATTAAACTCTTACTCACACACACACACAAACTTAAAAACAAACTAAATTAAAAGTAATTACTCACACACACACACACACACACACACACACACACACACACTTACATAAAAAGGGAAATAAAAAGGGAGAAAAACAAAAAACAAAAAAGGAAAAGAACTAAATTAAAAGTAAAATAAGAAAATTACACTCTTACACTCACACACCCAAACATTAAGAAAGAGAGGAGACAATTCAAGGAAACAAGCTATTTCTTTATCAAAAGAAAATATTACAACCTAGGAGAGAGAAAATACAAGAAAATAAAAATTTACATAAAAGCAAAAAAACAGCAAAAAGTGGTCCACAACTCTAAAAAAGACACAAATTTGTGAAACCCCACCATCAGCTGAGTCCTGGTATTTATAGAGAAAATTTTGAAATTACACGCCCTCGGTCACGGCCGTGGCCGAGGGTGTGGCTTATGGGGTGCGGATAGAGGGCACCAGCTGGCATATTTGGAAGGTCTTCAGAAGCTTTGACTAAAGAGGTGGCCAAATACGGGCGTGACCTGAGTGTCACGGGCATGACCTGATGTCGGTAGGCGGCAGGCATGACAGCTGGCATGTCCTTGCGGTTCTGGAAGGTTTAGGCATGTCGCGGGTTACACGGCCTCGGTCACGGGCGTGACCGAGGGCGTGACCGGGATTCATCGAGACGTTGAGTCAAATCTGTCGAAAAGGCGCGGTCTGTCGTCGTGACGAGTAGTACACGGGCGTGACCAAGTATACCGCATCGGTCACGGGCGTGACCGAGGGCATGACCAAGTACACGGCCTCGGTCACGGGCGTGACCGAGGGCGTGACTTCACCATTCATCGAGATAATAAGTCGATTCATCGAGCGGGCTGAAAATTGGCACTTGAGCTGACATGCCCTCAATCGGTCACGGGCATATTTCGAAGTTGATTCATCGTTGTAGTATAGTGGTGAGTATTCTCGCCTGTCACGCGGGTGACCCGGGTTCGTTCCCCGGCAACGTCGCCAAAAACTTCATAGGTAAATTTAGAGTGCTGCAAAAGCTTTCGTGATGAATAGAATTAGGCGGGCGTTTTCTAGGTTTCTCACGAGTGCTCCTACTTCGAGAAACTAACCGTTATCCTACTTCGATGAATAGAAGTAACAGTCTTTCCTTCTTTCGAAATATCGACGAATACTCCACGGCTACGGCGCGGAATTCTTTTAATGTGTAAATAGAAAAGGAGAGTTTTGGAAGTTTTTGTAATTATTATCCAAACTAATCTTTCGGTGAAAGCAAGTATACCTTATCGTGTATAGTATATGATATTTTTTTTAGAAAATATTAAGATATTTTTCCGGATCCTGTTGATTATTTTTACTTTTTAAGAACGCGCTATTATTTTATCGATGAAATGAGTGATTGGTTGTGCAAATTTAAAAGAACGATGACGATAATAATTAAACGATTGCGTGCGTTTAGCAAAAACAAGAACAACAATTATATATATATATAATGAAAAGAACGCTCTAAATTAAAAACTCACGCACTCTACATAATTGAAATGACTGAAATAAATAAAGCAGAAAAAACTATCTCTTACACGCACGCACTCTACGGAAATTTAAATGACTGAAATAAATAAAGCAGAAAAACTATCTTTTACACGCACACACTCTACGAAAATTTAAATGACTAAAATAAAAAAAGCAGAAAAACTATCTCTTACACGCACGCACTCTACGAAAATTTAAATGACTGAAATAAATAAAGCAGAAAAACTATCTCTTACACGCACGCACTCTATGGAAATTGAAAGCTAAATTAAAAGAAAAGAATATCTAAACTCTTACACTCACACACACTTACAAAAAGGAAACTATATTAAAAGAAAGCAAAAAGTATACTCATACACCCACACACACAACTTTGAATTAAAAACTAAATTATCAAAAACTAAAACAAAAATTATTCACCTACACACATACACTCTTACATAAAGAAAAAAAAACTAAATGAAAACAATAAAAACAACAAAAAAGAGGCAAAAACAAAAGCTAAAATTAAACTCTTACACACACACACAAACTTAAAAACAAACTAAATTAAAAGGAGAACAAAACTATAAAAGCAATTACTCTCATACATACACACACATTTACATAAAAAGGGAAATAAAAAATGGAGAAAACCAAAAACAAAAAAAGGAAAAGAACTAAATTAAAAGTAAAATAAGAAAATTACACTCTTACACTCACACACCCAAACATTAAGAAAGAGAGGAGACCATTCAAGGAAACAAGCTATTTCATTATCAAAAGAAAATATTACAACCTAGGAGAGAGAAAATGCAAGAAAATGAAAAACTACATAAAAGCTAAAAAACAGCAAAAAGTGGTCCACAACTCCAAAAAAAGACAAAAAATTGTGAACCCCCATCATCAGCTGAGTCCTGGTATTTATAGAGAAAATTTTGGAATTACACGCCATCGATCACGGCAGTGACCGAGTGTGTGACCTATGGGGTGCGGATATAGGGCACCAACTGGCATATTTGGAAGGTCTTCGGAAGCTTTGACTGAAGAGGTGGCCGAACACGGGCATGACCTGAGTGCCACGGGCGTGACTTGATGTCGGAAGGCGGGTAGGCATGACAGTTGGCATGTACTTGCGGTTCTGGAAGGTTTTGGCATGTCACGGGTTACACGGCCTCGGTCACGGACGTGACCGAGGGTGTGACCTGGATTCGTCGAGACGTCTAGCCAAATCTTTCGAGAAGGCGCAGTCTGCCGTCGAGACGAGTAGTACACGGGTGTGTCCAAGTACGCGGCCTCGGTCACGGGCATGACCGAGGGCGTGACTTGATCATTCATCGAGGTAACAAGTCGATTCGTCGAGAGGGCTGAAAATTGGCACTTTAGCTGACACGCCCTTGGTCACGGGCGTGAACGAGGGCGTGAGCGACAGAAAAAAAAACAGAAAACTTAAAAAATTAGAAAATTATATTTAGAAAAAAAAATGTATAAAAACAAGCTATTTATTCATTAATTTACATTTAAATTCACGATTTTAAATAAAACTATACAAAAGCTATATAGAAAATACGTATAAATTGTTATTCATCAAGAAGAGAGAGAGAGAGAGAGAGAGAGAGAAATCTCTAAGGATGAAGGAGATCTCCAAAAGCCTTAAGAAGATCTTCAAGTCACCTTCGAAGGGGAAGAAGATCTTCGAAGGCCGAAGAAGATCTTCGAAGTCCGAAGGAGATCTTCGAAGGCCGAAGGAGATCTTCGAAGGCCGAAGGAGATCTTCGAAGAATTCTCCGAACGCCAAAGAAGAACTTTGAAGGATCTTTGAATGAGCTCTCTCAGGTCCTGAAGGCAAGGTCCCTTGAAAAGAAGGCTCTGAGCTCCTTTTATAGCTTTGGGCAGGGGTAGCCTAGTAATTTCACCGTTGTAACCACTGTAACCACCTAACCGGCAAATCACGTTCATCGATCTTAGGCTCATAGATCACCATTTTTTGGATATGACCGTCTTACCCTCCAGGCAGTTCGGGCAATTTGGGCAACTTCATTGACGGCGATGACAACAACTAATGAAACCTGCAATCTGGGAAGTTTAAGAAAGTTAACTTCCATGTGCGCTGCGAACATGGAGGCATCCAGCGCACGCTGTGCAGGTAGAGATGGTCGGTGCATTTGGGGGCATTCGGCGCACGTTGTGCACTTGGGGGCGTTCGGTGCGTGCCATGAACATGGACTTTAGGAGGCTTGTCAGGCGATAATGGGGAGGTACAACCCCGCCGAACCCCAAGGGGAAGAGCAGCCGCGACCGTAATTGGCCGCACCTCAAGGGGGGTACGACCATGGCCGCACCTACTAAAGAGGGGGTGAGGCCTGTAACATCCATAATCATACTAGACCCCATGGTGGTGTTAGGACATAACATGAGGAGAGAAGGGTGAATGGAGGCAAGGAGATGACCTTAGAGTTCACTTTGTTGGGGTGAACTCACATAGTGCTCACAAGTGAGCACAAGACAACTTAGGTCAAATTAGCCAAATTGAACTCACCACTATGTTCCTAGCCCTAATAGAGACTCACTTGACCAAGAGCCCCCGCAATTGATCAACCAAATAGGCCAAATTGACCAAAGTCAAACTTAGGTCAGCATAGCCTGATTCAACACAATTATCCTCAATTGACCTCCAATACCTCAAATGGACTTCACCTGGGTTCTCCTAATCACTAAGAGAGGTCATTAGATCAATAATCACTAATTGATTCTACTCAATTTCAAGGAATTGACCAAAGTCAACTCTTAGTCAACATAACCCAAATCAACCCAAACAAGGATCAATTGACCCTCAATTGTACAAATTGACTTCACCCTTAACCTTATAACCCCATTAAGGACCAATTGGACCCAAAAGCCCCCATCAAGTGGTCAATCAATCTGTAACACCCCAGTTTTGCTGATCTGAGAGTTAACGCCACGCGTTAGGTCTTCTTCGCTGAAAACTGCCGCAATGGCAGATTTTTCTTAAACGCACGATCGTGCGTTTTTCTTGACGCACGATCGATCCGCCCGTGCGTGCTCTTCGGCTGGAAAAATGGTGTTCTGATTTTTTTCGTGCGTTTTTACGCACGGTCGTGCGTTCAACCGTGCGTTCGCAAACTGACGGAAACAGATCTATAAACAGTGAAATCAGGGCGTCCGTTTGGTTTAGATCTTGATCGGACGGCTGTGAGGGGCTCGTGGGAGAACCCTAAGTAGGGCTGAGAGGGTTTTCCCTCTTCATTTTCTTTCCATCGTGGGTTTTGAGGGTTGAGAGAGAGAAGGGGTTTGGAGGAGGAAGAAAGCTTAGATCCCGCCATTGTTGGAGATTCGGAGCTCCGTTCACCGATCCGAGACCGGCAGCGCGTAGTGGACGACGAGGCGCTTCTTCTCCTCCATTCTTTTTCAAGGTTCCCATGACTAGGAGGAGATCTCAAAAGGTAACGACATTTCCCTCCCGGTCTTTAGGATGCGTGCTTGACATCCCTTTACTTTCTGCATTTTGGCACCGGATCTGTCGAGTGAGAGGGATCCGGATCCCCTTAGTTCAAGAGGAACCATCGGGTTGATTGAGTCCATCCCCGACATGTTTTGCATTAAAGATCCGCTCCGTTAGCGGATTAGGCATTGTGGGTGAAGCCGGTTTCGCGACCGCTGGTCCGATTTGGTGATGTTGTTTGACGCGCATTTTAGGGGTTTTGCTAGAAATCAGAATATGACGAATTCGTCGTAGGGATGCCCTTGTAGTTTCGTATGAGAACGAATGTTGGTTTGTGGGCAAGAAATTAATGTGCGGATTGTGAGGCTTGTGACGCCTATTGTTGTGCGAAGGTGTGATTTGGTCTTTGTGGTTGGTTGGCTATCCCATGAATGCTGGAATTCATGTGGGGAGAGTGTCCCGGTAGGGCAAGTCCCTTCAGTGTTAACTGACGAGAACGGCTGTGCTAACGGACGAGCCCGGAATGGTCGCCAGGCGAGGCAGTCGGTGGACGTTGTCCCGATGGTAAGACCAGGGCCTTGGGACGTTTGCTCGGAGTCTAAGCCAGGGTTCTTAGCATCGGTTGTGTGGTTTGTGGCAAGAATGTGTGAGCTGTTTGACAAGCCCGATGGCATGGAGAGCCAGGCGAGGTGGGTCTCGGCGTGAGTTCTTGGCCTTTGGCTATGATGCCCTTTGGGGGAAGTGTTTAGTACCCCGTGATTGTGCTGATAATGTATGATGATGTGTTAGACTCATACGCTTTAGGGCGCCTTCGGTGAAACCCGGGTTTGCATTCATATCGCATTTGTAGGCCCCTTTATTACTTGCTCAACATAGAAACGTGGATGTTGTTTGTGACACTCATGCCTGTTGTTTTATGTTGCTTCTTTCCACATATACATGTGCATACGAAGTGCTGACTTGCAGGGGGATGTAGTTCCCCGGGGTCCGCTAGGACGGCCGGGAGGAGGGGTGTTGTTACACCGTTTGTGGTCAGCCATAGCTGACCCTCGTTTACCGCTCTTTACGATTTGGATGCAGGTCAAGGATCGCAGGCTGGAACGAGCTCGCAGGCCAAAAAGGTCTATAGCCTCATGAAGTGTTTACTTTATTTTTCCTGTTTTCCCGTACTCATCTTTTGATGTTCCTGCTTGCATGCCGAGGTAGCTTAGGGAAGCTAGTTTCCCCCTCTTTTGAGATTTTATTTTTGTGATGAATGTTTGATGTCTTGGACTTTGGTTTTGTAAGGCCTTAAGGCCAGTTTCACTCCTATGTTATTGTGGACAGTCTCTATGGTTTTAAGTTTTGTTTCCGCTGTGTTTTCTGAGTTTTGAGCTGGGTAGTTTATATCATCTTATAATACTGAAACTGTGGCGGTTATATGCTGTGGGGTCCCGGACGGACCCATATTATTTGGTCATTGCAGGGGAGGTGCTACAATTTGGTATCAGATCTAGGTTTAGTATTCTTGCGAGGTCTAGTGTATTCGGATCGCGTAAATAGGTTGTCCACATAGGAGTGTTGTGCGGGATCATGAGTATCCCTGCGTTCGAGTCTTGCGAAGAGAACTTGATGACTTTATTTCCTTGCTTATGCTAGGATGTTGGCGACGATGCGGGGACATCGAGAAGGCAAGAGGAGCCTTCGTAAAGCAGTGCTACTGCTCCGGGCCTCATGAGTATGGGCATGCCCCCGGCTGATTTCTGTCGCATGCTAGTGGAAGCAATGGTAGCGGCTCAAGCTGCAGCGATGCCATGGGCTCCGACGCCTATTGTGCACGTTACGACTCCTATCACTCCGGCGGCTACGCCAGCTACACCGGAGGTTGAAGTGAGGCAGGCAGAGCCATTAGCGGAGAGAGCTTTTGTGATGGGCGATCGATTTATGAAGTACTTCTTGAGTTTCCACCCTCCGACATTCAAGGGAGTTGGCACTCCAACGGATGCCGAAGATTGGTTTTCAAGGATCCAGGAACTCTTGAAGGCAGCAGAGACCCCAGGGGAGAGGCAGTCCCAATTCGCGAGTTTTATGTTAGAGGGCGATGCGAAGCTGTGGTGGGTGAATCACAGTGGTCGCCATTTCCTTGGGCGCGTTCCGTCCATGGAGGAGTTCGGGAATGTTTTCCTCAAGCGTTTCATTCCGTCTTTGACGAGGTTAGCACTGCAGCAGCTGTTTCTGCATTTGGTGCAGCGTGAGAAGGCATTGGACGAGTATCTGCAGGAGTTCACTAGGTTGGGTCATTATGCGGGGACGACTATGGCAGACGATGAAGAGAGGGACAATCTCTTCTACCAAGGTCTAAGAGAGAACTTAAGGCAGCCATTAATAGCCTTAAAGAATGCAGGATTTAATGAGTTGGTCGAAGCCGCTCGCACATTAGAAAGCGACCTGGAGCAAACCCAGCGACGAAAGGGATTTGCGGAAAAGCGGGGAGAAGGAAAGCCTTCTCAGTCTCAGTCTCAGTGGAGGTCCGAGGGCAACCGATGGAAGAAGAAGCCCCGTCCTAACAGGCCTGGGGAGAGAAGTGGCGCACCTTCGGGAGATTTCCGCTCCAAAGGTCCATTTACGTGTTTCAAGTGTGGCAAGGTGGGCCACATAAGTCGATTTTGTACCGAGGGCGGAGCTGAGCCAGAGCCAAGGCAGGAACAATCGGTGCGTTCCGGCCCTAGTGCTGTGGAGAAAGGAAAGACGGCGGAGTCTAGCGCTTCGCGGTTCCCTCCGGTGCAGCCTAGAGCGTATAATCTTGGGCAGCAAGAAGCGATTCGTCAACCCGACGTGGTGACATGTACGAAAAGTTTATGTTTTCATTTGTTTCTGTAATATAGGTTGCGGCCTTTTATGTTTGTGATGCACGTGGTTAGGTTTCATGCTAGTTTCGGGCTATCCCTCTCGAGTGTTGTTCGACACGGGAGCATCACACTCTTTTCTCACAGAAAGCTTTATCCGGAGGATTGGCGCTAAGTCTGTCGAGGCAGAGGTGGAGCTGAGCGTGCGCATGCCGAATGGGTCATTCATGACCACCATGAGGAAAGGACGCATTGTGTTGCAAATTTGTGATTGTGATTTCGAGTTGGTAGCAGCGATTCTGCCACTAGCCGAATTTGACATTATCTTGGGGATGGACTGGCTTGCAGAGTAGCGAGCTAGTATCGACTGCCAGTTGAAGGTGGTAACCCTGAGAGGCAAAGGTAGAGCAGAGGTAAAGTTTGAAGGCCTAAGCGGAGTGGCTTGCTCCCTGATTTCCGCCATGCAAATGAGGCGTGCGGTAAACCAAGGAGGCGAGGCATTTATAGCTTTGTTGGAGACTCACTCCACAAGGTTGGCTATTGGAGATGTTTCGGTGGTGGAAGGGTTTGAGGATGTATTCCCCGAGGAGCTTCCGGGAGCACCTCCTCAGCGTGAGATCGATTTCTCGGTAGAGTTGGTACCGGGTGCGAGGCCGGTGTCGCGTCCTCCATTTAGGATGGCACCGAAGGAACTGGCCGAGCTGAAGGTTCAGTTGCAAGAATTGTTAGAGCAAGGGTACATTAGGCCCATCTCTTCGTCGTGGAGCGCGCTAGTATTGTTCGTAAAGAAAAAGGACGGAAGTATGCAGTTGTGTATTGACTACGTGAGCTAAATAAGTTGACCGTCAAGAATAAATATTTGATTCCCCGAATCGATGATTTGTTTGACCAGTTAGTGGGGTCGGTGGTGTACTCCAAGTTGGACTTGAAGTCGGGGTACTACCAGTTGAAGATTTGAGAAGAGGACATTGCCAAGACAGTGTTTGGGACTCGGTATGGCCACTATGAGTTTTCGGTGATGTCGTTCGAACTAATGAACGCGCCATCTGTGTACATGGATTTGATGAACAGGGTTTTTCGACCATTTTTGGATTCGTTTGTGGTGGTGTTCATAGATGATATCTTGGTATATTCGAAATCGGAAGCGGAGCATGAGTCTCACTTGAGGGTAGTATTGCAGACTCTAAGGGAGAACCAGCTTTATGCTAAGTTCTCAAAGTGCGAGTTTTGGATCGAGAAGGTGGCCTTTTTGGGTCACGTAATCAGTGGAGATGGGGTGGCGGTAGATCCGGCGAAGATTGAAGCCATTAGAGATTGGCCTGTATTGAGAACCGTGGCGGAATTCCGGAGTTTCCTTGGACTAGCCAGTTATTACAGGAGGTTCGTGGAGAACTCTCTCGCGGGTTGCATTGCCCCTCACCACTCTTACTCGCAAGGACCAAAAGTTCATATGGATGTCGGAGTGTGCCCATGCGTTTGAGAATTTGAAGGAAAGGTTGATGTCTGCTCCAATCCTTAGTCTTCCTAGTGGGACGGAAGGATTTCAGATTTTTAGTGACGCATCAGGTTGCGGTTTGGGTTGCATGCTGGTGCAGCACGGCAATGTGATAGTTATGGGTCAAGGCAGTTAAAGACCCATGAGAGGAATTACCCCGTCCATGATCTGGAGTTGGCGGCGGTAATCTTTGCGTTAAAATTGTGGCGGCACTACGTATATGGTGCAAAGGTGGAGATCTTCACGGATCACAAAAGCCTGAGGTATCTCCTAGACCAAAAGGATCTGAATATGCGGCAGCGTAGGTGGGTCGAGTTCCTTGGGTACTACGACGTGGAGATTCAGTATACGCCAGGTAAAGCCAACGTGGTGGCAGATGCCTTGAGTAGGAATTACTCCGGGCAAGGTAATTGGATTGAGGTGCATGACGAGCGTTTGGTGCTAGACTTGGAGTCTCTTGACATTGCTTGTGTGGCTAGAGGTGAGTCTAGCGTGACTCGGTTGAACTGGATTGAAATGCAGTGTGATATAACAGATCGAATCCGAGAGGCGACTAGTGCAGACGAAGAGTGCCAACAGTTGGTGTTGGAAGCTCAGCAAAGCGAAGACAGTGCTTTGGAGACGGTCGGTGGGATTTTGAAAAGAGACGGAAGGGTTTGTGTTCCGCGTTTTGGCAAGCTCCGCGAGGAGTTGATGTTTGAGGCTCACTTTACGAAGTACTCCATTCATCTGGGTAGTACAAAGATGTACTCGGATATGAAGAAATCCTTTTGGTGGCCTGGGATGAAGCGGGACGTAGCTGAGTATGTATGCTGATGTCAGACTTGTGCTTTAGTGAAGGCTGAGTGCCAAAGGCCCGGTCGGTTCTTGAAGCCTCTTCCTATCCCCGAGTGGAAATTCGACCATATCTCCATGGACTTTGTACATGGTTTGCCTCGATCGCAGCAGGGTAATGATGCGATTTGGGTGATAGTGGATCGCCTGACCAAGGTGGCTCACTTCATTCCGAATCAGAAGGGCGATGGCGTAGAGAAGCTCGTGGAGCTTTATGTTCGAAATGTTGTGCGGTTGCACGGGATACCTAAGAGCATTGTTAGTGATCACGATGGGCGGTTCACGTCGAAGGATTGGAGGTTAGTCCAGAAAAGTTTAGGCACCAAACTCAAGTTTAGTGCCGCGTTCCATCCGCAGACCGATGGTCAGACGGAGCGAACGAACCGTACATTGGAGGATATGTTGAGGATGTGTGCTCTTGACTTTGGTAGGAGTTGGGAAGACCACCTTTTCATGGTGGAGTTCGCTCATAATAATAGCTTCCAGGCGAGTATCAAGATGGCGCCATACGAAGCATTATATGGAAGGAGGTGTCGAACGCCGATGTCTTGGGCAGAGGTGGGAGACACTAAGCTTTTGGGAAAGCAAGTGGTGGCAGATGCTTGCGAGATCGTGCGGACGATTCAGGAGCGCATGAGGGTTGATCAAGATCGGCAAGCGAAGTATTTTAACGCGCGCCATAGAAATGTGGAGTTTGCAGTGGGCGACATGGTCTACTTGAAGATCAAGCCGTTCAAGGGTGTTTCGCGTGTGCGGCGACTCAAGAAGTTGAGTCCGAGATATTTGGGCCCGTTCGAGGTTACGGAGCGTATAGGTGAAGCAGCCTATCGTTTGGCATTGTCCGCTGAGCTGAGTGGATTACATGATGTTTTCCATGTCTCTGTGCTGAGGAAAGCTTTGGTAGAGCCAAACGTCATGGTTGAAGCGGCGGCAGTGCCGGTGATGGAGGATCTGAGGACGAAGGTTCGTCTGATCTGCGTAGAGGACTCGGAAGTCCGGCGGTTGCGTAACAAGGAAGTCAGGCTTGTAAAGGTGCGTTGGGACAATTGCGGGCGAGACGAATTCTCTTGGGAGCGTGAGCAAGAGATGCGGGAGGACTTTCAGAACTTTTTGCATCAGGTATGCATCGCAGTTTTCTGTTTCAGATTTGAAATTTTGAGGACGAAGTTCTTTTAAGGGGGTGGAGTTGTAACACCCCAGTTTAGCTGATCTGAAAGTTAACGCCGCGCGTTAGGTCTTCTTCGTTGAAAACTGCCGTAATGGCAGATTTTTCTTAAACGCACGATCGTGCATTTTTATTGACGCACGATCGATCCGCCCGTGCGTGCTCTTCGGCTGGAAAAATGGTGTTCTGATTTTGTTCGTGCGTTTTTACGCACGGTCATGCGTTCGACCGTGCATTCGCAAACTGACGGAAACAGATCTGTAAACAACGAAATCTGGGCGTCCGTTTGGTTTAGATCTTGATCGGACGGCTGTGAGGGAATCGTGGGAGAACCCTAAGTAGGGCTGAGAGGGTTTTCCCTCTTCATTTTCTTTCCATCGTGGGTTTTGAGGGTTGAGAGAGAGAAGGGGTTTGGAGGAGGAAGAAAGCTTAGATCCCGCCATTGTTGGAGCTTCGGAGCTCCGTTCGCCGAGCCGAGACCGGCAACGCGTAGTGGACATCGAGGCGCTTCTTCTCCTCCATTTATTTTCAAGGTTCCCATGACTAGGAGGAGATCTCAAAAGGTAACGACATTTCTCCTCCCGGTCTTTAGGATGCGTGCTTGGCATCCCTTTACTTTCTGCATTTTGGCACCGGATCCGTCGAGTGAGAGGGATCTGGGTCGCCTTGGTTCAAGAGGAACCATCAGGTTGATTGAGTCCGTCCCCGACATGTTTTGCATTAGAGATCCGCTCCGTTAGCGGATTAGGCATTGTGGGTGAAGCCGGTTTCGCGGCCGTTGGTCTGATTCGGTGATGTTGTTTGACGCGCATTTTAGGGGTTTTGCTAGAAATCCAAATACGACCAATTCGTCGTCGTAATGCCCTAGAAATTAATGTGCGGATTATGAGGCTTGTGACGCCTATTGTTGTGCGAAGGTGTGATTTGGTCTTTGTGGTCGCTGGCTATCCCGTGAATGCTGGAATTCATGTGGGGAGAGTTTCCCGGCAGGACAAGTCCCTTCGGTGTTAACGGACGTGAACGGTTATGCTAACGGACGAGCCCGGAACGGTCGCCAGGCGAGGCAGTCGGTGGACGTTGTCCCGACGGTAAGACCAGGGCCTTGGGACGTTTGCTCGGAGTCTAAGCCAGGGTTCTTAGCATCGGTTGTGTGGTTTGTGATAAGAACGTGTGAGCTATTTGACAAGCCCGATGGCATGGAGAGCCAGGCGAGGTGGGTCTCGGCGTGAGTTCTTGGCCTTTAGCTATGATGCCCTTTGGGGGAAGTGTTGAGTACCCCATGATTGTGCTGATAATGTATGATGATGTGTTAGACTCATACGCTTTAGGGCGCCTTGGGAGAAACCCGGGTTTGCATTCATATCGCATTTGTAGGCCCCTTTATTACTTGCTCAACATAGAAATGTGGATGTTGTTTGTGACACTCATGCCTGTTGTTTTATGTTGCTTCTTTCCGTATATACATGTGCATACAAAGTGCTAACTTGTAGGGTGATGTAGTTCCCCGGGGTCCGCTAGGACGGCCGGGAGGAGGGGTGTTGTTACACCGTTTGTGGTCAGCCATAGCTGACCCTCGTTTACCGCTCTTTGTGATTTGGATGCAAGCCAAGGATCGCAGGCTAGAACGAGCTCACAGGCCAAAAAGGTCTAAAGCCTCATGAAGTATTTACTTTGTTTTTCCTGTTTTCCCGTACTCATCTTTTGATGTTCTGGCTTGCATGCCGAGGTAGCTTAGGGAAGCTAGTTTCCCCCTATTTTGGGATTTTATTTTTGTGATGAATGTTTGATGTCTTGGACTTTGGTTTTGTAAGGCCTTAAGGCCAGTTTCACTCCTATGTTATTGTGGACAGTCTCTGTGGTTTTAAGTTTTGTTTCCGCTGTGTTTTCTGAGTTTTAAGCTGGTAGTTTATATTATCTTATAATACTGAAATTGTGGCGGTTATATGCTGTGGGGTCCCGGCCGGACCCATATTATATGGTCATTGCAAGGGAGGTGTTACACAATCCATCCAATTTGACCGAAGTCAAACTTAGGCTAATTTGCGTCAAAATCACACCATATGGATCAATTAACTCAATTGGAGTCACACCATGGTCCAATGGACTTTGGTTTAGGTCCTATGAATCATGACCATCAAGTCGGGCTTACGAACCCATCAATTTGACCATGTCAACCTAAAAGTCAATTATGGTCAACATAAGGCTTTAAGGAAGAAATCAAAAGCCCAAATGGAATACAAGTGGACCAAGGCCCCAACCCAAGCCCAATCAGCAGGTCACAAGTCTATTGGCACACCAAACTTCTGAATTGGGAAAGAGAAGGTGAACATGGGTGCAAAATGGTCATTTTCCCAAAAAAGCTAAAAGGAAGAATGTCACTTTTGAGGAATGGAGGCCTCATGGCCCTCCACTCCTCTGCCCCAGTTAGCAACCACCCTCCTCAGGCATGAACAGTCACCATCAAAGGATGGTAGCCACACAGCAACCATGGGGGAGGTAAAATGGCCATGACCAACAACCCATACTCCCCATCCTCTCTATACAGCCATCACACTCCTCATTTGACCCTTCCATCATCTTCAGAGGGCCCTATGGAGTCGAGCTAGCCACTAAGAAGAGGGCAATTGGTGGAGAATCAGTAGATCAGGCAAGCTCGCTGGAGAAGGAGAGAACCATGGTCGGCCGCCGAAATACTCATCGTCGAGCTCCAATAGAGTATTGGAACTCGATTTTTCACATCCCTTTGATTTGAGAATAACAAATCCTACTTGTATTTGATCTTATTTGCCATTGTGTTTTTAGCAAGCTGGTTTGAACAAAAATGACACTAGGATGATGTATTGGTTGTCTGGACTTGCTCACAAGCTGAAAAGAAGAATGTGGTCTAACGTTAGAAGTTAGGTCTTAACATCGGCATTGACTTTCGTTCCCACCAAGTTGAAAATGACATGGAGGGAAGCTGTCGTGATTGCAAGAGCATTCTGGAAATGATTTGTCATAACGCTAGCGTTATACTCAACACCAGCGTTAAGGTTACCTAAAATGAATGTTTCCAAAGATGCAGAGTCTCCTTCCTGTTTTGAAGATCCGAGCCATCAAGTTATTTTTATACATGGTCAATGTCTGGCGTTAGCCTTAACGTCGGCATTAGCTTCATGTCCTATAAATAGGTGGCATTCATTCTCTTCAGCTATTGATCCCAAGGATCCCTATTCCAGTACCTAAGAAACTCTATGAGGACCGTATTTTCAGACCATCATCTCCCACACAATTCCAAGAGAACAATTCGAAGGAGGATCGTAACAACGCTAACCCAACACGAAGAACACATGCTTCAACTTCGACGATATTCAGCGAGTCATCGCCGTCTCCAGAATTCTTCATAGGGAGTTTTTAATTTGTCTTTTGTATTTTGTTGTACCTTTATCTTTTGTAATCGTTTAAGTGAATTCGTCGTCATTGTTGGCAACTAGGTTCGTGCATGGCTCAGGGGGAATTCACCGCGGTTGTTGGCGACTAGGTCTAGGGAGTATATCTAGGGGGTGCTCGAGGTCTTTCTTGGTATAGAAATGCTAGAGCGGCTTGAGGACGTATCTGGGGAGAGATCGGCTAAAGTCAACCGGTTCTTAGTAAGAAGAGTCGGTATAGAAAACCAAAGAGTCTTTTATATTCGCCTTTGATTTCTAGCGTCATAGAAATCCATTTTTGTAATCAATTTTATTAATGTTAATCATGCCATTTTGTATTCAATAAAAATGATTTCTAGTTCTTTGCTTTTGTTTCAATTTACTTCTTAGAAAATCACAAATGTTTTCTAAAAAATCTTAAAGTTTTCTAAAACCCTTATTCACCCCCCCCCCCATCTAAGGGCGCCTCAAGATCCAACAAGTGGTATCAGAGCGAGGTTATTCCAATACGGTCTAACAACTGGGAATAATGGCGCTCCATGATCTCGTTTTCCATGAGGGGCTAGGAATAAGTAGACCTCCACTTTTCACAGGAACTGACTATAATTACTGGAGAACGTGAATGCGTTGTTTTCTAATAAATTTAGATCTAGACGCCTGGGCTTGTGTTGAAACACCGTATACTAATCCTACATATATTGTTGGAGAAGTAACTATGGAAAACCCTAGAGATAGATGGGATGATGTGGATAAAAATAAATGTAAAAATAATGCTAAAGCAATGAATGTCTTATTTTGTGTGTTAGATAAGACTGAATTTAATTGAGTTTGTGCTTGTGAAACTGCTTATGACATTTAGAATGTACTAGAAATAATGCATGAGGGTACTTCGCAGGTTAAAGACTCAAAGCTATTCCAAACTGTAATCGGAGTTTGAAAGATTCAGAATGGATCCAAACGAGGACGTTGACTCGATGTACACTCGTTTTACCAAGATCGTCAATACCTCAAAGATTCTTGGAAAAATTTTCTCAAACGGTAACTTGGTGAGGAAGATCCTTCGATCTCTCCCTCCGAAGTTCAATCCAAATATGACAGCTATTTCCGAATCGCATGACCTAAGACGGCTCCAGATTAAGAGCCTCATTCGGAATCTCAAACCCATGAGGCAGAACTCAAAATCCAAGATGAAGAATACAATAAAGAGCCGAAGGAGAAAGCCTTGGCACTAAAGTCAAGGAAAGTGGATGACGACGAGGAAGAGGACGAGGAGAGTCACTTTGTGAAAAATTTCACAAAGTTCATGAAGAATCTGGAAAGGAGGAAAAGGAGAAATCAAGTGAAAAGGGTTATCATCCACAAGAGAGAAAAAGGGAGAAATCAAGCGACGATGACGATGAGCGACCTCCACCCGAGTGCTTCCACTATAAGAAGACCAGGCATATAAGAAGTGAATGCCCAAAGTACTTAAAAGAACAAAAAGAAAAGCGAGATAAAGGAAGAGAAAAGAAGAAGGTTTTGAAGGCTACAACGTGGGATGACTCTTTAACTGAAAGTTCAAGCGAGTCAACTTCAAGCGATAGTGATTAGGCAAATCTGTGCCTCATGGGGAGGAGCCATGAATCAACGGATGATGATTGCAGTGTCTAAGCGACACTGAGGTAATTCCTACTTATGATGATCTTTATATTGAGTACATGAAAACATGCAATTTTTTTAGTAAGAGTCTAAAAGATCTTGATCTTCTTAAAACTGAAAATAAAATTCTTTTAAAACAAAATCAAAAATTAAATAAGGAAGTAAAAGATGAAAGTGCACAGTGTGCCTCTGAGTATTCTCTAGAGGGAGGGTGAATAGAGTTTTAAAACTTTTATACCCTAGTTATGCACACACAATAAAACTACTAAGTATTATGCAATCAACAATACCAAAACAGAATAAAGTAAGTACAGAAAATATAAATAAGAAAAGCAGTAAACTGGACAGCACAGAAAATCAATGCAGAAGAAGAATCCAAAGAAGGAGGTGATTTGCTTCTCCTGCAATAAGCTATGACATATTGCCCCTGATTGTCCACAGGAGCAAAGGGACAGGAGCAGCAATAAAGATGAGAAGAAGAAGAAGTCTTTCAGGAAGAAAGATAAGAAGAAAGCTAAAGGTTTCATTGCTGAAACTTGGAGTGGCTCTGAAGCAGAATCAAGCTCTTCTTCATCAGAGAGTGATGAAGAAAAAGAAGCTGAAGCAGCCTGCATGATGGCACTGGGAATATCTTTAGATGATGAAGAAGATCAGGTATCTATGTTTGATGATTTTGATTTCAATTCTGCTGATTTCTAAAATTGCTTTAAAGAATTCTGTAATGATTTCCTTAATATACAAAAAGAAATAGAAACAGCTAGGGTAGAACTAGAAAACCTAAAGAAAGATAAATTATATTTGAGAAATCAAGATCTGATAAATGAAATAAATAATAAGGAATCAGAACTAATTAACATAAGAAATGAAAACATAAAGTTAAAAGAAGAGCTAATAAAGGCAAAAGCCTTTGATGACTCTCTCAATGGGAGGAGTCAAAAGCTCAAGGATATTACACAAAATCTCTCCATGAGATTTAATCATCTAGGTCTAGGAGTAGACCCATGCACTAGCACAGAAATCCCTAGGAAACCTGCCTGGAAAAATCCAGGCAGATTCAGTAGACATAGTGGCTATCAAACCAATGAATGTAGGGCAAAACCTAAGGATCAGAATATTAATCATCTAGATAAAACAACTGCAGTTAATCACATAAATCCAAACAAAGAAAGGAAATCCTTAAGAAAAAATAATTCAGAGAAAGTAATCAACAACAACCAAAAGGCTAAAGTCAAAACTAGAGTAATAAAACACTTTGCTGATCTTTTATATTTAGATACATTTTATACACACTTTCAGCATCAAGATAATAAATTTAAATCTAATAAACCCGTTCTCTGCCATCCTAAAGGATATCATGAAATACCCTTCTACTCTTTCATTGAACCTTACAATGGTAAAAGCAAAGGGCCCAAGGTAACCTGGGTTCCTTATAATGTTTGAGCTAGTTGTGCAGGAGTAGGTAGGATCCCTCCTAGGAGATAATGGAAGGGGAAGGAAGAACTATTGTCTAATAAAGACCCAAATCTAATTGGGGAGTGATTTCTACTTTGAATCATCATCTTATCTTCTTTAGCTTATAAAAATAATAGTATAAATACTATTTTCAATAAAAAATTATTGCTGGGAAAAACAGCAAGAACTTTCTAAGAAAATAGAACTATTCATTCAGAGTTGCGTCGAATAGAATTTGACGCACCATCCAATTCTACTCGACACCTACTCTGAAAGCAATATGCCACTATTAATTCAGAGTTGCGTCGAATGGAATTCGACGTACCGTCTAATTATATTCGACGCTAGCTTTGAGAGACGTTTAAATCAGACAATTCGAATAGCATTCGACGTAATGTCAACTTTATATCGACAGATACATTGAATGAATTGTCGCTCGTCGAATTTTAAGATGTGTCGAGTTTTAATTGGCACAATGTCGACATAACAAGCACGCATAGTTTACTTTTAGAAGCTACTTCGACACATTTTGGCGCGCTGTCTATCAATCTTTTTGACGGTGCTTCGGATAAAACCCTAAGCAGCGACGAATCATCTTCTTTTAAGAAAGATCAGCGTGGAATTCATTGCGCTTTCAAATTCTCTTCTCTTTGCTCTTCTGCTCTCCCTCTTCTCCAGTTCTCTCGTTCTTTTTCTCTCTTTCTCTTTCTCTCTCTCTCTCTCTCTCTCTCTCTCTCTTGTGTTTGCAGGTACTACAGGTTTAATGGCTCCACCAAAAGTGAATTTTGGTTTTGATGTGGATGTTGATTCCTTCAGTGCAGCAGTCGAAAACTTCAAAGCCATTCTTGGCTTATTTCAAGATGCTGGTTTAACCAAACTAATATCCACAAGATGCAAGATCCTGGATATCGAACTAACTGAGTTTAAAGATAATGTTCAAATAGGAGAGGATGGATCCCTCAAGGGAAAAGTGTCTGAAACAGATATCAGCATAACAGAGAAATTACTAAACCAGACATATGATCTTCCAACTGGGAGTGGCTCAGATGAATTGTCAGGGGATGAGATAAAGAATGCACTAGAGATTATGAAGTTCAAGAAAGATAAAGCCATCAATCTGAAGAAAATTGACCTTGGAGAAGAATACAGGTTTTTGGCAGATATTATGGGGAAACTGATGTTATGCAATATTTCAACACATGATGTTGTTCCCAAGAAACAACTTCAGATAATGGGTGCTCTGGTTCTTAAGAAGAAGATAAATTGGGGGAGATACCTCCTGAAAATGATTGGACACAAATACTCTCATAAGGAGAATGCTTATATGAGGTTAATGAGCCAGGTCCTGTTCCAACACTATCCAGGTGTAAGCAAATCAAAGGGAGTGTCAATTCCTCCTGGGAAAAGGATCAATATTGGGATCTTTTCAAAATGTACCAGGCAGATTCTAAAGCCTGGTCAATCAGCACCTTCACCTCCTCCCTCTCCACCTCCTCAAGATTCAGAGAGACATCTACCAGATTCCCCAAGGGATAATATACCTCCTCAAAATACTCCAGCAACTCCACAGGATGATACTCCAGATGTTGATCAAGCCCCATTCAACCAGGCCATCTCCTTCATTCCTCCCACAGAACATGAACCTCACATTCCTTCCCAACCACAGCAACAACCATCCACCCTACTTCCAGATAATCAGTCTGTTCCTCCACCACCACTAGTTCATATCTCTCCAAAAACCTACCAATCTCTTTCCCAGGTCTACCAAGACCCTCCTGATCTGAATCAGAACCTCACACCTCCACCTCCACATGCCTCTACCTCTCTTTTTACGCCCTCAATGGATATTGAACAAGCAATAGCAAAGGCAGTAGGCTTGTCTTCCAGCACCTTTGCTGACCTAATGGCCACTCAAGCCAGAAGGTTTAATAAAAAGTATTCTCAGATGGAAAGTGAGCTACCATCAACTCAAGGGGAGCTCCTTGTAGATGATCTACTACTAGATGAGGTATCGAGAATTGCTAAGGAAGCTGCCCAGGATGCTGAGGAGAATGCTCAATCTTAGGGGGAGCTTTCCAAAGATGATGAAATCAATAAAGAAGCTAAAAGGAACCTTGAAGAAGATGAAGAACCTCTTGCATTTGCTGCAAGGAAGGTAATACCTAAGGTCTTTTCAAGGAAAAAGAAACCTCATGATAAGGAGCATTGAAACTCAGGTATCTGGTAAATAGATATGGTGAACAATATATTTACTTGACAATGAATGAAATGGCATATGATTTTGTTCTATCATATCATATTGTCTAAAAATGTCATGTGTGTATGTGTATTTGTATTTATGTCAAAATTGTGTAAAATCACTTTAAAACAAACTGTAAAATTTGTTATGATAAATAGGGGAGATTATTGGGAAAAATCTCTTTTGATTTAACTTAACAAATTAACTATAAGTGATTTTACCTCTTAGGTTTATTACTCACACTGTATAGTAAGGGTAATCTGGTCATTAGATGTCTTAGGTTGTCACACTCAACTTAGAGTGTCAAGACCAAGTCAAGACAAGCCTAAATTCAATTAAGTCTTGCGTCGAATACAAGTCAACGCAAGACTTGATATCGACGCAACTCTGAGTTGATGTCGAAGCAGATCATTCAGCATGTCAAAGTATAAGTCAAGTCGATGGAACATTGAAAGGAACTCGACGCAGAAGATAGAGCTTATCGAAGCCATCTAACAAGTCGACACAACGTCGACTACAATTCGACGCAAAAGTTAAGAGATCAAGTCAAAATGCTTCAACTCGAAGGGTACGTCGATAAAGAATTGACGTAACGTCGACATCTGAGTTCATCCAAAGCTAAGAAGAAATTCGAAGGCACGTCTATAAGAACTCAGAGGTGTGTCGACATGAAGGTTGATGAAGTCAACGCAGCGTCGAATACAGTAAAAAAGGAAGCTTTTACAGCTATCCTTTTAGGACCTTTTTAGAAGGACCACCAGGCTAGAGATAGTTCTCCAACAGCTCATTTTTTGCCAAGAATAGAATGAAGCATTCCAGGACACAGCAAATCACTTTTGGAAGCTATTCAAAATGGATTGATGGGTCGAGAACAAAAGAGGAATGGAAATTAGGTGAATTCCTTTTCAGGACAAGCCAAAAGAAGAAAGGTTTTTGAAAAATCAGTCATACACAATAAGTATGCAAAAAGAGGAGAAGAGAATAGTATAGTTATCACATTATTCTAGCTGTCGATTAGGGTCTTCATCTTCTTCATCCTAAGACCCTAAAAGACAGATTTTACAGAAGAACACTCTCTGCATAGGAAAATAATCTGTTGCTTCTTCTTCACCATCATACAGCAGCAGAACTATAAAAAGTGCTGAGAGAAAAAGGATCAAGCAGAACAAACCTTGCAAACCATCACTATCATAAGCAAGGTTTCATTATTTCAGATCCAGTGTAAAGCAAGAGAGAAGAATCAACAAAGCTTCTGAAGAATTCTGAGAACAAAATTCTCTCCTTCTCCCTATCTCTCTTTCTCCTTCTTATTTCCTTCACTTGTACAGAGTTTTAAGAATACCTCTTCCGAAGGATTCTGTGGTTCAAGATCTCCTTATCAAAAGATCTGAGTGGTTCAAGATCTCCTTATCAAAAGATCTTTGGTTCTAAGAGTCTCCTTATCAAAAGACTCAGGCACAGGTAGTGCAATCCTACCAGGGAGGTAGAAGAGAGGACTACCCATATTTTGGGGAACCTCTATAAAAATCTTGTGTCTTCTATGTTGTGCATTTTCTGTGTTGTCCCTTTTATAGCTTGCTGTTTTTCTACTTTTTATTTACAATATTTATTTATTCTGTGTTGGTTTTGTTCAGTGCATAATACCTTCGTATTTTTATTTTATGCATAGTTAGGGTAAACCATTTAAATCTCTATCCCCCCCCCCCCCCCCCCCCCCCTCTAGAGAATTCTCAGAGGTACACTGTGAACTTTCACTGCCTCAAACCACTCTAGACTCTCTATCCCCAGAAAGGCCTCGAGCACCCCCTAGATCTAAGCCCTGGACCTAGTCGCCAACACATGCGTTGAATTCCCCATAAGCCGCATACGGACCTAGTCGCCAAAAATTGCGACGAATTCACAAAACGATCACAAAGATATAAGGTATTATAAAATATGAAAGACAAATTGAAAACTCCCTATGAAGAAATTTGAAGGAGACGTTGAAGAACCACTGAAGATCGTTGAGGTTGAAGCGTGCATTCTTCATATTGAGTTAGTATTAATCCAATCCTCCTTTGATTCCTTCTCTTGAATTTGAATGAGAGAACTTTGGTAGTCTACAAATACGGCCCTCACAGAGATTTCAGAGAGGTGGATTAGGGCTCCTTGAGTTGTAAAGTTGAATATAATGAATGCCACCTTTTATATGAGAGGAAGCTAATGCTGGCGTTAGACCTAACATCAGGCGCTGACTCGGTTTAGAAATGTTTTGATGTCACATATCCTCATTCCAGGAAGGAGATATTGCATGTTTGGAAGCATCTTATTTTAGGTAACCCTAACGTTGGCGTTAAGGCTAACGTCTGGCGTTAAGCCAAATCATTCCCAAAATGCTCCTACAATCACGATAGCTTCCCTCCATACCAATTTCATACTGGTGAGATTGAGGGTCAATGCCGCCATTGGCTCTAATGTATGGTGTTAGACCACATCCTTTTCTTTTAGCATATTGAGCTAGTCCATACCAAAATATAGCATCCTAGTGTCATCTTTGTTCAATCCTGCATACTTAAAACACAATGGCAAACTTGATCAAACACATGTAGGATTTGTTATTCTCAAACCAAAGCGATGCGGAAAATCGCGTTCCGATATTCCCTATATATTTTATTCCCACTAAATATAATATTTATTCTACTAAATTTCTCAATTTATTCTCCCCCTTTTGTTATTAGCAAAAGTGGGTAGGGATGAGTGTATAGTTGTAAGATTAAGTTAGGTCCACTTAGAGAAGGATTTTCATGATCTAGCTAAGAGTAAAGTATGCACCTCCTATAAATAATACTCACCGTATATATATGCTTCCTATGAAATTTTCAGTGTACTCCCCCTAAATTTTTGGATTTAAGCAAGATATTTTCCCCCTGTTGGTAGTATCAAAAGAGGGTAGAGGATAGTGTATACAATAAGACTTAATGAGATCAATGTAGATAAGAAAATAGGATGCAATGAGGAAGTTCATAGATACCACTCTACCACTTGTTGAGAAAAATGTATGCAAGATTGAATATAGTAGTAGAGAGTAAGACAATACCACTTGCTTAGACATATTATACCACTTGTTGATAAAATAATCATGATTAAGCATAAGTAGTAAGCATAAAAAATTTGATAAACTCTCTTAAAATGAACATCTTTGTAGAAAATAAGATTGTATAAAAAAGTGAGTTTTAAGACAAGAAGATGTTTTTAATTAAAGTCAAAGAGATGTTATTTCATTGTAATTTTAGAGGTAAAATTGCAAGCATGGTTTCAAAATATCAAAAAGAGATAAGAGCTACAATGTAAATTAATTTGTATTTCAAGTAAAATTAAAAATTGCAACGGTCATTGATAACTTCCCCAAAAGAAGTTATCTTGATCAGTTATTTTAACCTATTTTGTTAATTTAATTGAAAATGTTGGATAAATAGTGGATAAAAATTAATAAATTTATATTTGGGATCAAGTTCAGTTATTTGGTGTATTTTGATGTTAGGAAATGCAAAAAAATTTAATGAAGCCTTGAAGTACAAGCTTATTTCAAAGTCAGGAAATTTGTTGCAACAAAGTCTGAATATTTTCAATGCATTTTATGAAGGAAAATCCCGAAAAAAAATTGTTGCAACAAATTTTCAATTTGTTGTAACGAATCAGCAAAAAATAGAAATTGTAATTTCCATAAATTTTCAAAAAACTGGCAGTTATATGATGAAACAACACATCCATTCGGCCATAAAAGACTCTCTAGAGGTGGAGTATGGCTATATAAGGGAAAAAGGAGAGAGAAATAGAATCTTGGATCATTTTCGAAAAAGGAAGAATAAAGTGAACAAGGAGATTTCGATCCAGGAGGGAGATTCGACTGCAGGATTGGCGTTCCAGCCATTAAAGCAAGGAGAATCAAATTTCTGTCATCGTGTCTTGTAAGATCTTTCTAATTTCATGGTGCTTGATCTCAGTTATGAACTAATTTCTCTTAGTCTTGTATGATGAGAGTACTATGCATGTTATGATGATGATTTCTTTTATGTTCTAAGTTTGCTTGACAATTTATCTTTAGTGATCTTATGAATTTAATTGAAACTTTTGGATTTTGCTTTTACTTCTATTGCGCCATGAGAATTGAGAGAAGAGGGGCGTAGTAATATTTTAAAAGCTACCTTATCGCATCGCGAGAATCGAGAGATCAGTGATGTGAATTTTCAACCAAAGTTTCTATATTTTTACTGCTCTTCGAGATTCGAGAGCGGAAAAGTGTAAGTGTTTTATAAGTCCACTATAGTATAGAAGGGTGAAAGAGATTTCCTCTTCATGCTAGCAATCTTGATTTTTATCCTTCATAATATCTTCATTCCACTTTAGTTAGAGATGACTAGGGGAGAGTAAGATATCAAGACTTCCGAGATTCGAGAGATGAGGATTTCTTCTATAAAATCATCGCAAGATAAAATAAACAATATTCTTACAAAATAATATTTTCAAGCATCATCATGATAGACTTAAGAAATCAGAAATACAAAACTATTTTTCTCAACTGGTAAAAGTATCTTTAAAATAGTTAATTAATTTAAAATTTTGTTCCGAACTTTTGTTACTCTTTAAAATCACATTATTGGATTTGCTTGAATTTAACGAAACATTGTAACTAGTATTTGTAAGCACTAGAATATCCATCTCTCCGTGGGAATGATCTTTACTCACATCTTATTACTTGATCGACATGTGCACCTGGGTATAAACCAATTTCCACGTATCAAGTTTTTGGCTCCGTTGTCGGGGAAATGCGACGAATCTAGTGTTTTTCTTACAATATTAGTGAACCTTAGTAATTGGAGGGCATGTTTTTTATTTTTACTTTTAAGTTATTTTGTTTTCCTCGAATATTATTCAGAATTTGCTAGTGTATGTCCAGTATCGATCAGAAGAATTATTAACATTAAATTTTGAAATTGAACAAACCTATAGACGAAATAGAAAATCAACAAGGTTGGAACATATCAGTTCTTCCATAATGGAACCAAATAATAACAATGATGATGATATTCACCAAGAGGATCAAGACTTAGGAGGTCAAGTAGAACATAATGGACATCAAGCAGAAAATAGAAGAACATGTCACGATTATAATATGCCTTTTTGGGGAGGGTACAGTTTAGTATCGCTAGACCCGCGGTCGAAGTTATTAATTTTAAAATCAATTCTACTGCTATACAACTTGTTCAAAATAATAAGTTTGGTGGCCATAACCATGAAGACCCTAATTCTCATCTAAGAACTTTCATTGAAATTTGTGAAACGTTCAAAATTAATAGCGCATCTGAGGAAGCCATTAAACTGCATCTGTTCCCTTTTTCCTTAGAAGGGAAGGCAAAAGACTGGTTAAATTCTTTACCTAACGGGCCCATTACCACTTGGGCTATATTGATCGAAAAAAATTTAGCTAAGTATTTCCCTCCATCTAAGACTGCTAAATTAATGAGGGATATTTCTACGTTCATGCAAGGGAATGGGGAAACCTTATATGATGCATGGGAACGCTGATATTTTATAGGTATGTAGTCTAATTCTCCTAGAGGGGGGGGGGGGGGGGGGGTGAATAGGTCTCTTTGAATTTTACTTAATTATTTTTGCTAGGAAACAAAATAACAAGCACACACAAGTGTTTATAGTGGTTCCCCAAGACAGTGTATCTATGGGTAGTCCACTTTCCCTCTACACCTTTCTAACAGTGTGTTAGACAAGGCCAACTCCTCCAATCTTGGCTCCTAGAGCTTACAACTCAGACCCCTCATGATCTCTCAGGCTTACTCTAAGCCCTACCTCAGGCCAACCATCCCTACCACTCAGAGTGCTCCCACTCCTACAGCTCAGAGATCTCCTTGACCTCCTACCTCAGGCCTATCAAGAGGCCCTACTTCTCAGGCAAGATGCCCTAATGCTCAGGCTCAACATCCTTACAAACCTCATGCTAAATAGCCCTACCACTCAGGTTAAATAACCCTACAATCTCAGGCATAGTGCCCTATAAGCTCAGAACAATAAAATTCCTACAGTGAATAAATGTTAAGCTTACAACATTAGACATCACTTGAATGATGTCTTCTGTTGTTCTTGCACAGCTGGTGCTTCTTTGAAACTTGGCTGAATGTAAACTTCAGCCCTAGCTTCTTTCTGATCCTTCTCTTCAGTAGAGAAGAAAGTATCACCTTGCTCTTCTGAGTAGAAGAGCTATCTTCTCTCCATGTGTCTTCTTGTTGGTTCAGTAAGCAGGAGGAGGAGAGAACTTGAAAGCCGTCAATAGAACAGTGATAATGGCTTCTTTCTTTTCAGCACACCAACAGGTCTATTTGAAAGTGCCCTAAGATGTTCTTTTATACTGCATTTGTCTTCAACAGCTCTTATAAAGGCCCCTGACACTTTGGAAGAGGATAGAATGCTTTATCTCTCCTTTACAGCTGTTTGCGCCAAAAGCAGGTCGCGCCACTGTCTTCTTCTTGATTTGAATATGTCTCAGCGGTTGGGCTGAGACAGTTATCCATCTCAGCGGTTTAGCTGTCTTGGTCCCAGCGGTTTAGCTTTCTTGGTCTCAGCGGATCCACTGAGACAGATAGTCTTCTTAGCTTTTTTTTATCTATCTGCAGCTCAGCTGAGGCAGATCACTTCTCAGCGGCTCCTGGCCTCGTCTCAGCGGTTCCGCTGAGATAGTGACTCCTTCTCAGCGGTTTTGACAGCAAACCTCTGAACTTATTCCAATGTTTGGAATATCTTAACCCTGCATATTCCTGATGCAAAGTAGGGTTTATCAAATACAATATGTACTTAGTATTGTGAGTGATGCCTCTTCAAATCAAGGGAACATTGAGGGCAATATTCCCAACAATCTCCCCCTATTTGAAGAAGGTAGAACATTCACAATGCTAAGATACATAACAAATAAAACTTATCATGCAAATGTACTACACAACATTCATGATATCATAACATATACATGTTAACATTACTATTGCATTACAGATAATGTCATGACAGATTATATTCATGACAGACATAATAACAGCATTGTTTATCAAACCAATAATTTAGTTAACTAATTATGTCTAGGCCTGACAGAATATCTAAAGCAATAATACTGAATCATATTATGCTTTGACTAATATTAGCCTATAACATAAACCAACAGATTCAACAAAAATTTTCAATTTCATTTCATTCATAATGTTGAGACATTGTTCTAATTGAATTTCAGAAGAACTAAATACATTGATTTAGGTTTTTCTCCTCTTAGAAGATGTTGAACATTCAGCATTATCAGCAACAACTTCTTTTCCTATTGCTTAGGCTTCTTTGTCTTCAGCATCATTAGTGGCAGTATCCTTTTCAGCATTAGCTGATTCTATCTCAGCTATCTTTTTCTTGTTTTCTAGCCTCTTAAAGTATAAATATGGCTTTGGAATGTACCTTGAAGGCATCCTCCTAGGGTTGTCCCTCCTCACAAGATTTTTCTTGAAGATTCTTTCTCTTCGTGTGTTCCTTTCTAGATGCTTTATCCATTCCTCATCTAGATAAATCCTGTCAATATTTTTGCAGACTTGCCCATGGCTTAGCCAGGCATTCAGTATTATGATCTTGGAGTCCTCACTCCAATATCCATAATCTGGGTCTCTGCTCTGCTCATCCCTTTGCTTGGCCATATATTCCTCAGCTAGCATCATGTGCTCTCTCTTCCTTCTCTTTGCCAGTTGAGCATTTTGAGCAATTCTGGACTGGCCCTCAAAATCAAAATCTTCCTTTCTATAGTTATCCAGCAGTGGAATACTTAGGGCAATCATAGTTCCTTGTAGCACCTGGAGAGCCAATTCTGAATTTGTCTCAGCATTGGACACCTCCCCCTTTCTGGCTTAGCACAGCACATTGCTGGGTAGGCGCAGAGGGAGAGAGGACTACTCAAGACACCCGGTCTTGAGGAACCTCTATAGATCGTTGTGTACTATCTGTGGTTTGTTCTTTACTTCTCAAATCAATTAACCAGAAAGAAGAAAAAACTAAAGGGGGATTTTACAAAGAAAAACCTATTCACCCCCCCCCCCCCCCCTAGGTGATTATGTAGACACCCCATAAACAACAAGTGATATCAAAGCGAGGTTGTTCAAAGAAAAGCTTAACAGCTTGAACAGATCTCCCATTGGGAGTCTAAGTATCATAGCCATGGAGTCAAGAATAGCTATCTGCACCAGGGAGAACTTTGCCATCTGGAAAGTCAGAGCAAGAATATTCATGGAGGCGTTGGATCCAAGAATGTTTTCGATTGTTCAGAATGGTCCCTCCATGACAATGTTAAAAGATGAAATTCTTCTAGCCAGCTTGGACAAAGAAGCTAGAAGCATTCTAGCTGGTGCAGTAGATCTGGCAACACATCAGAAGCTGAGTTGTTGCTCATCAGCAAAGGACATGTGGGACTTCTTAGAAGTTCTCATGGAAGGGTCAGATGAAGATTTTGAAGAAGAGACCTCTCATGAAAAGGTATGCATCAGAGCGCCACTGACTACTTCAGACAGTGAATCAGAAGATGATGATTGCTCTGGAGCAAAAGAGGGGATAAGAGCACCACTGTCTCCTACAAACTGTGACTCTGAGGATGAATAGGTTCATGGACTGATGGCTCTATCAGATGAAGAAGATCATGGTGAATTGCATCATGATCAGGTATGCACCACCCACACATCTTTACTACCTGCTTCATTTAAGAAAAACAAGAGTGCATCAGAAAATTAATAATCTTCTGAAGATGATGCAGAAGACTGCTCATCATGCAACAATAAGAACCATGCTGATCTATTAGAACAGTTTGGTGATCTCTTGGAAGCTCTGAGGAAAAGCAAGAGGCTTGTTAAGAAACAAGCTAGGGAACTAGAATCACTCAAGCCTCACAGGGTTGAGAGAGATGGGGAACTGGGTATGTCCTACTATAAGGACACCAATCCACATGAGCTCAAGAAAATCATAGACAAACTTTATGCTGAGAGAAGCCAAAGGGAAGAACTTATCAAGAAACTTGAGAGTGAACTTCTTAAAGAAAGGAGCTTGGTAGCTCAATTCTCTAAGCCCAAAACTGTTCTGCCCATCATTGACACATTCTCATCCTATAAAAATGGGAGGGGGTTAGGTTACAAGGAAGGGGAAACAGATGCTGGGAATGGAGAAAGGGGCAAAACTAAAGCAAAGCCTCACACCACCTTTCAGAAGGTAGTGCTTCCCTCAAACAGGTATGATCAGGACAGTGTCCATGGTCACTGGATGAATAGAAGCTCCACTAGTCATGAAAATGCTCCTGACTATGGAAAGAGAAAGGGCATGGGGATGAGTGCATTAAAGGCTCCCCATGAGGAAATTCAAATGGCCCATCATGGACCATTTGTATTTGGTGCCCCAGCCCCCACTCTCAAGGATAAAGGTGCAACATTTTCTCAATCCCTTCCAGATAAGAAGCAGACTAGTAGCCCCGGTATGATCAATTCTCACTTGAACATATCTGACGCCATCAACACCCTGTCAGCTACCAAGCTGACATCTGTTGATGACAAACAGATAAAATCAAGAAGAAACAATAATACTAGAGCAGCTAGTCAGATCTTGGCTGAGAGAGATAGGAAGAATGCTGTTGCCTTCTCTACTGAACAGACTTCCAAAATTGTTCAGAAAAGAAGGTACAACATCCATGAATGTTGGTGTTGTGGCAAAGTGGACACTTTGCCATCGACTGTTGGCACAACCCTAGTGTGCTTAATGCAAAGGAGAGACCTCCTGGACTGGCTGCAGTGAGTAGTGGGATTCCCTATTATTCTAACAAGAACCTAGGGCCCAAGTCACCTTGGGTTCCTAAGGGATATTAAATCTGTTTTGCAGGATAGTCCAATTAGCCAATCAAAAGTAAACAAGGCTAATGGACAATAAGTGCTCCAGGCTCAACTCTGGACTAAGAAAAACTCACCACATACTAAGGTGCACTAATCTAGGGGGAGCTTGAAGTAAAGATAAGTGGACATTCCATCGAAGGGGAGCAACTGGCTCAAGGATACTTAGAGGCCAAGGTGAAGGTAACCATGTTAATGTTTATCACATAAACACATCTTCATTTAATATTGTAAAGGTAATCTTTCAAAAACCATATCTTCGGAATGGCCATTAGTATCGTCGAAAGACCTGCATTACGACGATACCCAATCGTCAGCGGACTCTTAATTAGGTCTAAGATTAATCATTACAGCTAAACAAGAGTTAGTCAGGCATTTAACGAATGACACTTCAACTTCCAACTCGGACACTATAAATAAGGTCAAATATCTTAAGGTTAAAACGCTCTCTACATTAGCCCTAAAAAGTCGCCGTGTTCCCCACGCCATCTAAGAGTGAACGAGCCGACTGAGCTGAAATCCTCTGGAATCAAAAATATGGCGCCAAAGAAGTAAGATCTTCTATTCGAAGGATGTGAAGTGGTGAGGAATGGATTCTCAGAAGGCTCAGAAGAAATCCAGGGCACCATTAAGCTGCTCGAGACCATCCATCTGGAATACGCCCTCTCTGAGCCCACAGTAATATTAAGAAGAGAAGTGTTGGAGTTCTACTCGAATGTCACGGGTGGCTCAAAGGGAACATCTATGAAGAGCGTAATCAACGGTATAAGTGTCAAGGTAAACCCTAAAAGATTAAACACGGCTCTTCGGATGCCGGTCTTTGCCAAGGGGGAGGAAGATGAAAAGATCACCCAAGAAGACCTTGACAAGGCTCTGGCATGGTGCGGATACTCCAGCAAGACCTATGGGTCTCTGGAAAGGAAGAGCTTCAATCAGCAAGGAAAGTTGATGGCGGACATAGTGGGAAAGGCCCTCCTCTGCAAGGTAGGGTCGCATGATAGAATATCCAAGCCCATGTTCGAAATAATGGCAAGGATAATTCTGAGTAAGAAGACCAATTGGGGTCAGCAAATTTTTAAGAGGATCCAAGAAAGCTTTCAGGCCCCGAATCTTGGAAGATTTCTATCACTTTATCTTCTGCTTTCCTACCCTGAAAGCTTCAACAATAAGTATGGAGTCAAAATACATCACATGAAAAGAATGGACATCAAAATCCTTGCAAGATGGGAGAAAACTCTGACTAAGCCTCCCACGAAGACAGAAACTGTGGAAGATACAAAGAGAAAGGGAGAAAGCTCATCTGAAGAGAGTAAGTCAGGGAACAGCTCTCCTCCATATGGCTCAGAGGCAGCTACAGAAACACGGCATGTCGCCCTCCTGACCTCTGATCTAAGTCAAGGATTCAGGATATCAGCAGGCACAAATCCAAGAGGTGCTGAAACTGAGGGGGAGAAAAACAATGAGATCCCTGCTCAAGTAGAAACAGTGATCCAAAAGATCATAGGGGCTGAGGATGCTGAACATTCTGAGTCAGCAATGCAAGAGGACAATCAGGAAATCCCTGCTGATGGAACTGGGAGTGATCAGCAAGGCCCTGAAATGGTGAGTAAGCCAAGCCACTCACCAACAGGAAAACTCTATCTCCAATACTGGAAGGGGATGAAGAAGAGGATCAAGAGGAATCATCTATAGAGAATAGATAAGAAGATCCCTCCCTTCTATCTCAAATAAAGACGCTCCTGGAAGAGCAATGGATAAAACTAGAAACACATGTCACCTCTGCCATCAATGATCTAAGAAAGGAACTGTATGCTGAAACAACAAACCTAAGAAATGATGTGAAAAGCCTACAAGATTACAATACCCGCTCTCACAAAGCTCTAACTAACCTAGGGATCAATCAGTCATCGATTATCGGCAGCATAGAAAAGGCCTATGTTGCATCAACCAAGAAGATGGTTGAACACAAAACTGACCTTCAAGGAAGTTTAGATCACCACAATAAAGAGCTCGACAGCCATTTTCTTGAGACCAAGAATCACTTGGAAGCTGGAATTCACATGTGTTGGGTCCAGCGTTCCTTCACTTGACCCGTAGCGCCTTTCCTACTTACTTAAAAGAAAAAGTAGTGCATTTCCCAACAGTCCGGGCTTTTGGGATAGTTGATTGTGCTTGATCCTACAAGTGGTATCAAAGCAGGTTACGGGTTCGAGACCGGGGGGGCGCTGATTAAATCCCGAAATTTCTCTACCTGTGTGGGTCCCGGCGGGTCAGGCGGCTGCAGCCATGTGTCAAGCCACCTCTGAGTCATGTGGTGCGCCACCTCTGAGCCATGTGGAGCACCTTTGAGCTTGCGGGTCGTGCTGGACGCTGGGGGGGATTATTGGGTCCAGCGTTCCTTCACTTGACCCGTAGCGCCTTTCCTACTTACTTAAAAGAAAAAGTAGTGCCTTTCCCAACAGTCCGGGCTTTTGGGATAGTTGGTTGCGCTTGATCCTACAACATGCTCAAAAACAAAATACTAGCCTCCGAAGAGAACCTCCAAAAAGGAATATCTGAAGAAATCATAAAGGGGAGAGATCAATGATAAAGGCCAGCTATGATCATGCCATCTGGACCTCGAATACGATCAGGGAAGCAATGAATCTTCCTTCCCTGTGTTATGACGAGCCTCCCGTAGGTCCCTGTGCAGATATGTAGAAAGAAACAATTGAGACTGAAGAAATTAGAAAGAGAAAGTACAGGGAAGAATTGGAGAAAATGGAGCAGGAAGTCAGTACCAAGAAAGCAAAGAGAGCTGTTGATACCAATGCACCAGATATATAGATGGTTAAATATAGAAATGTCAAAACTCTTCTGAACATTCTGAACATTTGTCAAAAATTCTGTGTTTACTTAATTTTTGCTGAAATGACATCATAACGTGCTTGTCTGCTTAAATCTTAATATCTGTTATGAGAATGGCATTTATCATTGAGTGGGTTATGACTTCTTCAAATAGGGGGAGATTGTTGGGAACAGTGCCCTGCAATGTTCCTGATTTGAAGAAGTGCTCAGGTCAATGATAAATGCAAGTTGTATTTGACATACCATCTAGTTCGTGCTTGCAGGAATCGACAATATGTCATGTACTTTAGTCATTTTATCAAGTACCATATCGTCGAGAAGAACTGGCGATATCGTCGACACTGCGTGCTTGTCGTCGTAATGACAAGCAGAGCAGAGAAGCAAAGTACTTGTTTCGTCGACCGCTGAGATATGGCTAGATCGGCAAAAGCAGAATGCTATTCGTTGAACGCAGAGAAGACACAGGACATCATCATGTGGAACACATGTCGTCGAGAGAACATATGATTACGACGACATGATGCAAGAAGAAAGCTCACGACGACACTGTCAGAAAAAGAAGATCGTCGTATCTACAGAATCACCTAGATATCCTGTATCGTCGATGATTACGACGACATGAGGCAGAAGGAAGATCGCGACGACAAAGTCAGAGACAGTTTGCCGTCGTAATGATGCAAATATCCTGAAGACAGAATTCAAATCTTGCGGACGTGATGTCAGCAATTAATGCCACCGCCTGATTGTCCAATCAGCGCGTGCTCTTATGGAATGGGCGTCTGACATTAAAGGACAGCATATTTTACCGTTATGCGGCTTACCTGTCCTTTAAAAGGGAATAGTATTGCCCTAGAAAAAAAAAGGGGGCTTGCGGTGCAAGAAAAGAAAGTTAAAAAAAAAAAAGAATCCCGCCGCTCTTCAATAGAACAGTATTCTTCAGCGGAGAAGAGAGAGAACAAGATTCAAGAGTTCTCATAAGAATCAGTCATCTCCATTGACTGAGAAGTCGTCGTTCAACATCAGGCTAAAGAAGAAGATTGAAGAAGGAACTGAGCCATAAAGATCAAATCTAAAGCGTCCTCTTCAACCGTAAGAAGCCAATCTTCATCAGGCTAAGTTGCATATCACCATCCGGCAGAAGAAGCAGTTTTATTTACTGTAAATTCTTGTAAGGCTTGCGGGCCAAATTGTCTAGCTTGAGGGCTGGAGAGCTGTGATGCTTGAGGGCCAGGGCAGTGCTCTTGCGGGTGCGTCTTGTCGAGCTTGCGGGCTTGGGGGCAGTAGGGGCTTGCGGGCCTAGGCTGTTGGGACTTGCGGGTCCGTGTGGTAGGGCTTGATGGCCTGAGTGTCGAGCTTGCGGGCTCGGGGGCAGTAGGGTCTTGAGGGCCTAGGCTGTTGGGACTTGCGGGTCCATGTTGTAAGGCTTGCGGGCCTGAAGATTTTGGCGGAGTTTGCCGAGCCTAGCACACTGCTGGGTAGGCGCAGAGGGAGAGAGGGCTACTCAAGACACCCGGTCTTGAGGAACCTCTATAGATCGCTGTGTACTTTCTGTGGTTTGTTCTTTACTTCTCAAATCTATTAACCAGAAAGAAGAAAAACCTAAAGGGGGATTTTACAAAGAAAAACCTATTCACCCCCCCCCCCCCCCCCTCTAGGTGATTAAGTAGACACCCCATAAACAATAATGACCTTCAGTGTCATGTTCTCCTTCTTTATCCTTTGGAGTACTGCTGTCTGGTTCCTGATTGTCCACAGCTGGGACATTTCCTCCTGCCTCTGACTCAGATTCAGAGCAGACAATCCTTGCTTTTCTCAGCCCTTTAACTAAGGTTGTCTTCTTCTCCTTGGGCTCAGAGGGTTGGCTCATGGGGGAGGACCCTTGTGAACCTGTCCAAGGTTTTGATGTCCATCCTTTTGAGATAATGTAGGTTTGTTCCTTTGGACTTATTAAATTCCTCTGGGTAGGTGTTTAGAAGGTAGAGTGAGAGAATTCTGCCTAGGTTGGGGTCCTACAGACATTCTCTTATTCTTAGAAATAGCACCTCAGCCCAAGATGTCTTCTTCATCAGAATAACTCTTGACATCAAATCAAACATGTGTTTTGAGATGGTGTCATGAAAGCCTGGCTTGCACAAGATGGCCTTGCCAATAATACCAGAGATCAATTTGCCTCTCTGGTTAAAGAACTTCCTCTTTAGTGACCTATGTTTGGCATCACTATATTCACACCATTGTAGTGCTTGATCTTTGTCTTGTTCAGAAATGCCATCTTCCTCCTCTTCACTGCAAGAGGTCAACTACAGGGCCTTCTCCATTTTCATGGGAGATATTCTTATCTTCATGCTTCCTATCCTTCCTTTGGTAGAGGAATTTGAAGAGAACATCTTGGCATTAGAGAAGAATTCCAGAACTTCAGTTCTGAGAATCATGGAGGGCTCAGACAATACATACTCAAGTCCTTGGTCTGAAAGAAGTTGAATCACTTCTTTTATTTCTTCTGGAGCATGCATGAATCCATTTCGAACTATTTCATAGCCCTCATACAGCTCTTTTGCCATCTTTGGTGCCATTTCTTCTGAAGGTTAGGTCGCTGAGACGGGAGGTAGAAGGGCTCGTCTCGTCGGCTAGGTTAATTGAAAGTGTAGTGAAATAATCAACATTATGACATTTATAGGGGTTAATTTTAGGTTAGATTTGCCCTACATGTATATGTTGATTAACCTTAATCAATTTGATTGATTTTATATTGCTGAGTTGTCAATTTGGTCATTATTTAATTGAGCCAGCCCGTCTCAGCGGAACCGCTGAGATGGAGGTGTTATCCGCTGGGACAATATATTGCCAACCGCTGAGACAGTTCTAGTTGTCTCAGCGAATTAGTTGAGATCTTCTCAGCTATCTCAGTTGTTCAGCTGATACCTTCTCAGCTGTTTCAGCTGATTTTGTTGGAACATGGTTTTCCGCATCCCTTTTATTTGAGAATAACAAATCTTACTATGACTATGGTCTAACGCCAAGCGTTAAGACTTAATTTTGGGCATTGACGATCGACGGGATGGGTTGCCAATCGACGGGATGGCTTGTCGATCGATGGGATGGCTTGCCGACTGAGAAAATGAAAGAGGTTTAACGCCAGGTGTTAGGTCTTAATGTTGGGAGTTAACTCTAGATGATTATGGCAAGGAGGGATGCAACCATGATTGAAGGAGCACTTTAGGAATGATTTGACCTAACGCCAGCATTAGCCTCAACGCCAGCGTTAGGGTTGCCTAAAATGGATGTTTCCTAAAGTGCAGAATCTCCTTCCCGTTTTAAAGATCCGAGCCATCAAAACAATTCCATACTGGGTCAACGTCAGGCATTAGCCCTAATGCTGGAGTTAGCCTTCAGCCCTTTAAATTGGTGGTCTTTGACTTCTCCAACTACTAATTGAATAGTGCCCTATTCCAGCACTGCAGAAACTCAGAGAGGGCCGTATTTTCGAGACCATCATCTCCTACGCAAACTCGAGAGAAGAATTCAAGGAGGACCAGATCAATGCTTACTCAATGTGAAGAACGCATGCTTCGACTTCGAGAATATTAAGCGAGCCTTCGCCTTCTCCAGAATTCTTCATAGGGAGTTTTGATCTGTGTTTTGTATTTTTATTTGTAACCATTTTATTATAATCGTGAATTAAATTCACCTCGTGTTGGCGACTAGGTATGGGTTGGACTTAGGGAGGAATTCACCTGGTGTTGGCGACTGGGTCTAGGGAGTAGATCTAGGGGGTGCTCGAGGGATTTTCTGGGGATAGAAGGGCTAGATCGGCTAGAGGTCGTATCCAGGAAGGATAGGCTAAATCCAACTGGTTCTTGGTGAGAAGAGTCGGTATAGTAAACAAAAAGAATATTTTACTTAATCGCCTACGATTTCTAGCGTCACAAGAAATTGAATTTTGTAATCCTATATTTCAAGTTAATAAAATTATGTCTTTCATTTATATTACTTAATCTTCTTTTTGTGTGGTGTTATCGTTAGTTTAATCTCTTCTCATTTCAAGTATTTTAAAATATATAACAAAAGTTTTAAAACTCTTATTCACTCCCCCCCCCCCCCCCCCCCCTCTAAGGGAACCTCAAGATCCAACAAGTGGTATCAGAGCGGGTTATTCTAATTCGGTCTAAAAACATGGAATAATGGCGCTCCGTGATCTCGCTTTCCATGAAGGGCAAGGAATAAGTAGACCTCCACTTTTCACCCGAACTGATTATAACTATTGGAGAACGTGAATGCATTATTTTCTAATAAATTTAGATCAAGACGTTTGGGCTAGTGTTGAAACGTCGTATACTACTCCTACTTATGTTATTGGAGAAGTAACCATGGAAAAGCCTAAAGATAGATGGGATGATGAGGACAAAAATAAATGCAAAAATAATGCAAAAGCTATGAATGCCTTATTTTGCGCATTAGATAGGACTGAATTTAATTGAGTTTGTGCTTGTGAAACTGCTTATGATATTTGGAAGTTGCTTGAACTAACTCATGAATGTACCTCTCAGGTTAAAGACTCAAAGCTCTTCCAACTTGAGTCAGAGTTTGAAAGATTCGGAATGGATCCAGAAGAGGACGTTGACTCGATGTACACACATTTTACCAAGATTGTGAATGCCTCAAAGATCCTTGGAAAAACCTTCTCGAACGGTGACTTGGTGAGGAAGATCCTTCGATCTCTTCCTCCGAAGTTCAATCCAAAGGTGACAGCTATTTCAGAATCGCATGATCTAAGATGGCTCCAGATTGAGAGCCTCATTGGGAACCTCAAAGCCCATGAGGTAGAACTCAAAATCCAAGATGAAGAATACACCAAAGAGCCAAAGAAGAAAGCCTTGGCACTAAAGTCAAGGAAAGAGGATGACAATGAGGAAGAAGACGAGGAGAGTCTCTTTGAGAAAAAATTCACAAAGTTCATGAAGAATCCAGAAAGGAGGAACACCTTCCGCGAGTACTTCCGAAAAGGATCATCTTCCAAAAAGGAGAAAAAGGAAAAAACAAGCGACGACGATGAAGAGCGACCTTCTCCCGAGTGCTTCCACTGCAGAAAGACCGGGCATATAAGAAGCCAATGCCCAAAGTACTTAAAAGAACAAAAAGAGAAGCGACATAAAGGAAGGGAAAAGAAGAAGGTTCTGAAGGCTGCAACGTGGGATGATTATTCATCTGAAAGTTCAAACTGGTCATCTTCAAGCGATGGTGATGAGGCAAATATGTGCTTCATGGGGAAGAGCCATGAATCAATTGACGACGATTACAGTGTCCAAAGCGACACTGAGGTAATTCCTACTACCTATGATGACCTTTATTTTGAGTACATGAAAACATGTAAATCCTTTAGTAAAAGCCTAAAAGATCTTGATCTCCTAAAAACTGAAAATGAAATTCTTTTAAAACAAAATAAAAAATTAAGTAAGGAAGTAAAAACTTTGGGAAAAGAGATAGGGTCTAGCCAAGGAAATAATCATAACATGGCAAGGACAAAAGAACTTGAAAATAATCTTTCTAAGGCTCTCTCAAATATTGAATCTCTCACAAATCAAAAGAAAGACTTAGAAAGAAGTTTAAAAATCTCTCTTTCTGAAACTGAAAAATGAAAAAAAAAATCGCAAAGATGTGTGGAAATTTAGTAAGTGAAGACTTCGCTTTAAAAGCCCGAATCAATGATATTAATTTGGTAATAAACAAATTTGGAGTTGGCCAAGAATTACTAGATATGATTTAGGGCAACCAGTGTCATGGTTCTGGAAATTTTGGGTTTGGATAAAGTTCGGAGAGCTACCTCACTGCGTTAGCCTTTAACGCCGACGTTAGCTCTAGTTCCAGAAACAAAATTCTTTTTATAATAACATTTATGTCACCCCTTCCACTTATGTGTCTACCTGCAAGGGTCAATAAAACTCTCTGAAAAAGGTCTCAACCCCTTTTGTTGTGTGTGTCAATTGTTTAATTTTTGGGCACACCACAGACTCTTGCAGGAAGAAGGGAATTAAAGCGCACTTTAAAACAAATCTGGGTACCTAAGGTCACCACCTATGTTATGGGAGGAACCACATGGGTATCCAAATCTTCACTAACATCTTCTTCTTAGGTGTGTTGGCATGCTAAGGACAAGGAAGACATGTGGTACTTGGACTCAGGTTGCTCCAAACACATGACGAGCGATAAAGCAAAGTTTCTTAGCCTTACAAAGAAGAAAGGAGGAACCATGACGTTTGGTGACAATGGAAAAGGAAGAATATTAGGCACCGGTTCTGTGGGTAACGACTCCTCTCTTACAAATGTCTTATTTGTAGAAGGCTTAAAACACAACTTAATTTCTATTAGTCAACTGTATGATAAAGGTCTTATTGTGTTATTTGTGTCATCTACTAATTTGTGCAAATTACAGATCCTAAGACTAATGATATTGTACTCACTGCACCAAGAATTCATAAGGTCTATTTAATCTCTTTTCATGATCTATCACGTGTATCACTAAAATGTCTAATTACAAAGAATGAAGAACTTGAATTATGGCATAGGCGTCTTGGTCACAATAGCACCAAGTTGATCTTAAAATTATCAAAAATAAAATAATTAGGGGTTTACCAATGCTCAATGGAAATCTATCCACTTTATGTCCGCCATGCCAAAAAGGAAAATTTTCTAAAACATCTTTTAAGAACAAAAATGAAATGTCCACCACTAGACCTCTACAATTAATTCATATGGACTTATTTGGGCCAATCAGCACTTGTAGTCTAGGTGGTAAAAAGTACACATTTGTTTTAATTGATGATCTTTCTAGATTTACTTGGACATTATTTCTTACCTCCAAATTCGATGCTTTTTTTGAATTTACTAAACTATGCAATCGCATTCAAAATGAATTAGAACTAAAGATTAAGTGCATTAGATCGGATCATGGAGGGGAATTTGAAAATGAATGTTTCAGCACCTTTTGCAATAATTTAGGTATTAAACAAGAATTTTCCGCTCCATGCACCCCCCAACAAAATGGTGTGGTGGAAATGAAAAATAGAACCCTTCAGGAACTCGCACGCACTATGTTATTCGAGTATGGGTTGCCTGGATCCTTTTGGGCTGAAGCTGTAAATACGTCTTGCTATGTTATAAATTGAGTCATGCTTCACCCAATCTTAAAATTAACTCCATATGAATTATATTACAAAAGGAAACCTAATGTATCTTACTTTCACATTTTTGGATGTCAATGCTTTATCTTAAACACCAAAGATGCATTAGCAAAATTTGATGAAAAATGTGATGAAGGAATATTTCTTGGTTACTCTTCAACTAGTAAAGCATATAAGATATACAATAAAAAGTCTAAAAAGGTTGAAGAGTCCTTTCATGCGAAGTTTGATGAATTTGTTCCTTTTGTAGATTCTAACATTACATGAAAAGAAGAGGAATCCCCTTCACCCTTGGAGGATGATAATGTTGAACATCTTGGAGGTGACAAAGAAATAGAGGTTGTGCAAGAAGAATACGTACCTACAAGCGCACTTAGATTCACAAAAGATCATCCAAGAGAACTTATCATTGGAGAACCATCAAGAGGGGTAACAACACACTCTTCCATTCATGAATCCTTCGCTAATTTATGCTTTGTTTCCGAAATTGAGCCTAAAAATGTTTTTACCGCTCTAAACGATGAATTTTGGTATTTAGTGATGCATGAAGAACTAGAACAATTTGAACGTAATAAGGTTTGGAATCTTATAGAAAGACCATCAAATCATCCGGTAATAGGCTTAAAATGGATTTTTAAAAATAAATTAGATAGTGAATCTAGAATTACTAGGAACAAAGCTCGTTTAGTAGCACAAGGTTATTCACAAATCGAAGGGGTAGATTTTGATGAAACCTTTGCACCCGTAGCTCGCTTAGAATCCATTCGAATCTTTCTTGCCTTTGCAAGCTTCAAAAGATTTAAACTTTTTCAAATGGATGTTAAAAGTGCCTTCTTAAATGGAATTATTAAAGAAGAGGTTTATGTTGAACAACCCCTCGGTTTCATAAATGAAAAATATCCTAATCATTTGTTTAAACTAGACAAAGCACTATATGGTCTAAAACAAGCGCCTTGTGCTTGGTATGAAAGATTAACTTCATTTCTTTTAAAACATGATTATGTAATGGGAAGTGCCGATAATACACTTTTTATCAAACATGTAAATAATGATCTAATCATATTACAAATTTATGTAGATGACATCATTTTTGGTTCCACTAATGATCAATTATGTAATGAAGTTGTAAGTGTAATGCAAAAAGAATTTGAAATGAGCTTGGTAGGAGAACTTACCTATTTTCTTGGCTTTCAAATCAAACAAAGAAATGATGGAATTTTTATAAATCAATCTAAATATGTTGATGACATGCTAAAAAGATTTGGATTTGAAAATCTAAAACAAGCCTCCACACCTATGAGTGCCTCTCTAAAATTAGGAAAATATGAAGTTGGAATTTCTATTGACCAAACACTATATAGAGGAATGATAGGGTCGTTATTATATCTAAGTGCGTCTAGACCCGATATTATGTTTGTTGTTTGCTTATGCGCTAGATTCCAAGCTAATCCTAAAGAGTCTCATTTAAAAGCGGTCAAACGAATTTTTAGATATTTAATCGGCTCATCTAATCTTGGACTATGGTATCCTTATAATAATACATTTATTTTACATGGATATTCTGACTCTAATTATGCTGGGTGTTCACTAGATTGTAAAAGCACAAGCGGCACATGTCACTTCTTAGGCCCCTCACTAGTTGCTTGGTCGAGTAGGAAATATAATTCGGTTTCCCTCTCCACCACCGAGGCCGAATATGTTGCACTAGGAAGTTGTTGTGCACAAGCCCTTTGGATGAGTCAAACTCTACAAGACTTTGGGGTACATCTAAATAATATTGAATTAAAATGTGACAACAAAAGTGCAATAGACCTAACAAACAATCCCATTCATCATTAACGATCCAAACACATAGATCATATTAAGAAAGAGCATGTAAAAATAAGTTTCATTGGTACGGAATCCCAACTTGCAGACATTTTCACAAAACCTCTCCCCGATGCTCATTTCAACATGCTTCGTCTAGAATTAGGAGTCTTAGATATGCCAAATTGAAACCCATCAAATGATATCTCTCCTCAAAACTAACTTACGTACTTCTTTAATTAATCCTTTAATTCTAAACATATTTCCCTCTCTCAAAAAATTGAGTCTATAAATTTTCAATATTAAAACTTGGGTAGCAATCAATAACAATTAAATATCTTGTGAGAGAGAGATATGGGATGTCACCCCATCATATCTCCTAGTACCGGTGCGAACCCTTCATAGGGTAGACCTTGGGAAGTCCAAGATCCACTTTAAATTGCTAAGTCCAATGATAGTCTCACAAAAGGGGGGGGGGGGGGGAAATCTAAAACAAATATAAACATAAACACCATTTTAAAACCACCAAAAATATGCTTAAATAGCCTTCTAATCAATTCCAAATTCTCTGAAATTTCTATACAAAGAAGGTCTATATACATACTACATATTCCAAAGAATTTTTTTTAAATCTCATGAAATAGTGGCCTGGTTGGGCGTTAAGTAGTTAACGCCAGACATTAGCTTCTTTTTCCATATTGAAATTATATTTTCTCTGGAATATTTCTTGTATTTTTCTAATGAATTTTCTCAGTTTATTTTTTCTGATTTCAAATGACTTGTTCTTAATTTGTTAATTTTATTCTAAAATAAAAAAAAATCAAATAATTCAAAATAATCAAAATATGTTTTGTGTTATTTGCTTTTGCTTTAAATATTTACAAAACTATGTTTTGACTATACAAATTCACAAGAGCAAAAATCTTAGTTATTTTGTTTCAAATGGTCAAAATTGATTTTGGCATACACTTAAAGATTTTCTTCGATTTCTAATTTTAATTTCAAATTTCTTAAACACTGTTTTATCTTCATGCCTTGACATTAATCTGATTATGTGCAATGAAATAGTTTATAGAAAATTGTGTATGATTGCCTAGCATGCCTCTAAGTATGAGTAATGTTTTATGTTAATTAATGATTCTTACACTCACTATTTTGGTAATCTACATGTGCTCATAATCTTAGTCTTGCATGATTGTGTAGTGTAATAGCTTTAACACATTAAGTTGTATATCAAAATTACCTACACCAACTTTCAAATAATAAATTTCGTGCACACATAGAAGTGTTATTTCAAAAATTGTTAATGTTTGCATCAACAAGTGAATTCGGAGACCTTTGGTACATGCTTTAAAAATAATAATGAAATCAATGGCCAAAGATAACTCCACCAAGCACTACTCACCCTCCTGATAAGTCTTAATGAACATTGTGAGGTTGAGCACCTTGGAAATAATTGTAAAGTGTCTTGTGCAAACATACTCTTTTTATCACTTCTATTTGTACACCGGATCACTAAAAATAAAAAATAAAATTATAAAAATGCTTATGTGATCCCCCAAACAATACTTCGCTCCTTGATAAGTCTTAATGAGCATTGTGTGGGCGAAGCACCTTGGTTGTTGTATCCTTTTATGTGCTTTGAAGTTTTATTCTAAATTGATGTGTGAAAGTAATTATAAGATTACAATCTTAATATTGTTGTTACTATTTCATTACATATGTCATGTGCTTTGATTATATCACTTATATACTTTTATCAAAATACCTTATGCACACATCATTGTTTTTTATAAAGCTTCTACTCATGAGAATTGGATCCTAATGCAAAATTACATAATTCTCTAAAAACATAAGTAAAAGCACTAGATTGCAATGCATGATTTCTACAATGTTTTCTTTACTTGAAATAAGAATTGGTTACATTGTAACTATTATCTTTTTGAATATGTTAAATCATGCTTGCCTATTAGTTATGAAAATATTCAAAGTTAAATGCTCAAATGTGAAGAGTCTAGACATATTGTTGGAATGGTCAAACTATAACAAAAATACTACTCATCATTGTTTTTGTTTTTGTTTTTGTTTTTCGCATTTCTATTTTGGTCATGTATTTCGTTTAGCATGGTTTATCAATCTTACCTCTTAGTTTTTTTTTCCTTCAGTTGTGCTTGTCAAACTATATTGCATCTCTCTCAACAAGTAATATTCTTCTTTAAAATTAATTTGCAAAGCAAGTGGTAGAATTCTTTTGGTAAAATCATGGAATATTGCTCTTTCACGCTTATCATATATTTTTCCGCTGTGCTACTCTCTCCCTTAGCTCGATCATGACTTACCTTATGTTTAAACAAAACTCTTAATCCTCTCTTAATTATGTCCTAACTTTTGTCTTCTCTTTTCTAGTTTTGTTTTAACTCCACCCTCTTTTGCTAATAACAAAAGGGGGAGAATAAAATGATAAATCGTAATGATTAAAGGAGTAGGATTCACTAGATTAAGGGGGAGCATAAACCTAGTCTATAGATGCATACACTAAGGGGGAGCACTTATGTAGGGGGAGCACAACTTAAACAATCTATAATTCTTATTATTATCTCTATATTGCTTAGTGTCATATATTCTTCTAAAAACAAACTTCTCTTATATGAATCTGATTTATCTATATTGGATTTGTTATTATCAAAAGGGGGAGATTATTGGAACATGGTTTTCTGCATCCCTTTAATTTGAGAATAACAACTCCTACTTGTATTTGATCTTGTTTACCATTGTATTTTTAGCATGCAGGTTTAAATAGATATGACACTAGGTTGCTGCTTTATTAGTCTGGAACTGCCCACAAGCAGAAATTATGACTATGGTCTAACGCCAGGCGTTAAGACATTACGCTGGGCATTGACGATCTATGGGATGGCTTGTCGATCGACGGGATGGCTTGCCGATCGACGGGATAGCTTGTCGACTGAGAAAATGAAAGAGGTTTAATGCCAGGAATTAGGTCATAATGTTGGGCATTAACTCTCGATGATAATGGCAAGGAAGGATGCAGTCATGATTAAAGGAGCACTTTAGGAATGATTTGACCTAATGCCAGCGTTAGACTCAATGCCAGCGTTAGGGTTACCTAAAATGGATGTTTCCTAAAGTGCAGAATCTTCTTCCCATTTTGAAGATCCGAGCCATCAAAACAATTCTATACTGGGTCAACACCAGGCGTTAGCCCTGAAGTATCTAGTTGCCTACCTAAATCACCTAGAGGGGGGTGAATAGGTGATCTCTACGTCTTTTGCGGAATTAAAAATTAAACGTAAAGCACAGCACACAAAATAGATCACAGCCACAGATAACACCAGGAATTTATAGTGGTTCCCCGTACTTGGGTACTCCACTGCCGGCCTCGCCAATCTAGCACCACAGCTAGACTTGACTACTCACTAAATCTCGGATCAGAATGATCCTACAAACTCGGAGTCAAACTCCTACAATCTCAGAGAGAACCTCTCTTACAACTCGGAGAAAAACTTCTCCTACAACTCGGAGAACAATCTCTCCTACAGCTCGGAGATAACAACTCCTACAATAGATGATAAAAGGTTTTGAACAATAAGATACCAGATCTGAATAACAGAGGCGTTTTCTTCCTTCTTCTTGAATGGCTTTTGAGAACGATGAGGAAGAACAACGATCCTTCAAATCTGTCTTTGGCAATCCGAAACGATCCAATAGAGGTTGTAGAATCAGAACACGGATCGATCGAATCCTTCTTTGATAGAAATCAGCAACTCAAATGAGTAAATCGATCTTCAATCGTAGGCGACAGCGAGGCGGCGCTTTTCTCATTCTTTTAGATCAGGAAAGAAAATTAGGGTTTTAGAACGATTCCAAAACTTTTTGAAATAACCCAAGAGCGATCCTATATATAGAGGGCAATGATTAAGGGTTAAATCGACCTTAAACGCACTCAATATAGCCGTTAGGATCGGGAAGGAGCATTTACGAACCGTCAAGAACAGATGAAACAAATTAGAAAATAACGGACAGAATTCTCGAGACATAAGGGATCTCTCGAGAACTAACGGATCTCTCGAGATATGAAACAAAGAGAGCAAGAAAGGGATGTCTCGAGAACTCGATGATCTCTCGAGACATTACAAAGATTTCGGTCTTAAGGACTCTCGAGACAAGCTTGATCTTTCGAGTCATCAAGAACAGAAATACCGAGATCAAAAGAACTTGCTTCTCGAGACATGCCAGAACTCTCGAGACAAGTCTGATCTCTCGAGTCATATCCTTAGAGAAATTGTTTTCAAAAATTTTCTTTTCTTCTCTTGAACACTTGCTGCAACCGCACTCCAAAGTCTTCAATAGTCTTGAAAATGAAGTGTACCCCAATAGAGAGATCACACATGAGTCATCACCATGTTTCATATAATGAGGAATTACATTGTATGAAACTGTGTTTGCAGACCCATTGTGACCTGACATTGATTTACACTTAGCAATGATAATCTGCAAGACAATACTAGAAAAGCATATCAAATACAAAAGCAATTCAATCTTAGTTTAAGGGTGACTTCTCACAAATCAAGGTAATTGTGAATACAATTTCCAACAATCTCCCCCTATTTGTAGAAGTCAGAACCCTATACACTAAGTTGAATTACAGCAATATAGAATAAATATGCTACACTACACAATGATATGAAAATGAACAAGTTGAGAACATCAAATCAACAATTATATATATATATATATATGTCTAAATTGAATTGTTAAGAGGACTTGATGTTCACAAAATCAGAACCAAAACAAAATATGTCTTGTCAGCATCAGCAATATCCTTCAAGACCTCCTTTTCCTCTTTTCTTCTTGTCTGGAGAAATAAGCATAAGGCTTGGGATGGTAAAACGGAGGTGGATCCGGAGCATCAGAATTATTATAACCAAATGCCCTGAAATGGATTCTTCTCTTCCTTTGAGCTGTCTCATGTTTTTCCCATTCAAGTGAGCTGTAGCATTCAGATCTATTCATTTTGCCTTCATGGACTAACTTATAGGATTCAAGAATTATGTCTTTTGAGACTGGGCTCCAGATTTCTGGTAGAACCTTCTCAACCTGAGCTTTGCTAAGACCTGCAGATCTAGAACTCGGAACAGATCTACTCGCAGAGGGACCTTCACCATGTTTTTCTTTTTTCTTTTGGTCCCAGCCCTATCTGATTGATCTTCAACTATAGGAGCCTTCCCAAATAGTTCTTCTGGCCTTGGAGAAAACTGAGGAACAGGAACATCTGGATCAATTTCTAACTCAGGAAAAATCTGATTATGAAGCCACGTTGTTGTTTTGAAGGAATAAGCATTAATATCAGCAATTTGCTTCTGCACCCTGGAAGAGAACTGATCAAACTGTGATTTCCATGAGCTTTGAATAGCTGACACAGAGCTTTCCACTAAATCTGTCATTCTTTCCATTATAATGTCCTCCCCCTTTCTGACTTCTACAGATAGGGTTTGGAGAGTTTCATCTTTGAAATTTCCGACTTCATCAACAATCCTGAATGTATTTGCTTCAGCCTTGTCAGACAATGAGTCTTGAAGCTTTGTCATTGTAATAGTCTGAGCCAACACAGTGCCTACACCTTCAGTTGCATGTTCAATTTGCTTGCTCCCTAGGCTCATCAATTCAGAGAGATTTTCATAATTTGATTTGATTTTAGCTAACTCCCTACCAAGATCACTTTCAACTGAGGCAATCTTCCTGTGAACAGTTGTCAAAGAGTTCTCAAACTGTTCACTCTGCTTCTTGAGCATAGCTTCAATATTTCCCAGAAGAGAATCTGCATCAAGGATTGGAGGGGAAGGATGAGAAGAAGGAAGAGTAACAGCAGGGGCAGCAACAGGAACATCATCAGGGAGCTCTTCAATCTCAAGAGAGTGAACCACATCATCTTCTTCACAACCTAGCTCATCTGGAGCATTCTTGGTTGTATCTAACTCTGACTCCCCCTCAACATGTACTAGGGGAGGTGATAATTCATGAACGGAATCATCATCATCGTCTTCAAAAACAAAATCTGCACCAGACCCTGCCTGTTGGCCACTGGGACTGTGCACTTCAGATACTTCTTGTTGCAAATCCTTCTGAACATCTGAAACTCTGTCATCTGCCAAAGAAGTGTCTGCTTCAAGAACTGAGGGAGAAGAGGGGATGAACACATCCTTGTCAGAAGAAGGTATGTTCTCCTTAGCTGGAAAAGCTGACACTATGACATCGGCTTGTACTGATGGAGAAGGAGGAGGTGATGGAACTGAATCTGGTAGAGGTGAAGATGGATCTGGCTGTGTCACTGATGAAATGAACTCTGTTGGAACTGATGAAGGTTGACCTTTAGCTTTGGAACGAATTGGCAGCTTGGCACGACTTGAAGCTTTAGAATGAATCCGTGAAGGAAGTGGAAATGATGTTACTTTAGGTACCTGACATTCAGAAGATGGAACTGGAATTTCTGCTTCACTTGCAACTGCAGATTTATGAATTTCCCCCTCAGAAGTAGCACAGAGACCTGTTGCAGACTGTCGCCGCTCGAGAGAAAGTCGAAAGGTCGGGGAAGTCTCGGAAAAGGATTTCGTGAACATCAAGGTCTCGATTTCTTATATATATATATAATTTTGATTTGACGTTAAAGTGACATTTTGAAGAAAATTAGACGAATGAATAGCGCGTACCTGACGTTTGGAGTTCTTTAAAATACCTATGTCTCGAGACATCGATTATGTCTCGAGAACTCAGGAAATTCAGCGCGGTATTTCCTTCCCTGATGTCTCGAGTGATAACCCGTGTCTCGAGACATCTGCCTATCTCGAAATTTTCAGCTTGTCTCGAGAAATCCAGCCAGGTCCCGAGACATGACTTGTCAATAACTTCCTGTTCGTCATGGTTTTGGTTGACTTGATCATTACTCCATGTTGAGCATTCCAAGTTCCGTCTTGAAGAAAGAGAACTTAGTCTCATCCAGAGGCTTCGTGAAAATGTCTGCAACTTGCTTATCCGTGGGAACATAACTCAGATTTATGTCACCCATCTCCACATGCTCCCGGATAAAGTGATATCGTAGCTCGATGTGCTTTGTCCGACTGTGAGAGACTGGATTATTTGCGATAGCAATTGCACTGGAAGAGTCGCAAAACATAGGAATGTCTTTGATCTTCATGTTGTAGTCTTGAAGTTGATTCTTTATCCATAGAAGTTGTGCGCAACAACTGCCAGCAGAAATGTATTCCGACTCGGCGGTTGATATTGCAACACAATTCTGCTTCTTGCTACTCCAGGAAATAAGTCTCCTTCCGAGGAATTGGCACGTCCCGGAAGTGCTTTTTCTGTCGTCTTTGCTACCTGCAAAGTCTGCATCTGAAAAACCAATTAGTTCGCTATCATTACTTCTTGGGTACCATAAGCCAAGATTTGGTGTGCCTTTAAGGTATCTCAAAATCCGCTTTGCGGCAGTATAGTGGGATTCCTTAGAGTTCACCTGATATCTAGCACATACACATGTAGAGAATATTATATCAGGTCTACTGGCAGTAAGGTAGAGCAAAGAGCCAATTATGCTTCTGTACTTGGTTTCATCAAAAGGTTTCCCTTTCTTATCCTTGTCCAGAGACGTAGCTGAGCTCATTGGAGTCCTCATAGAGGTTGCATTCTCCATTCCAAATTTCTTAATCAACTCCTTAGTGAACTTTGTCTGAGAAATGAAGATTCCATCTTCAGACTGTTTCACTTGAAGTCCTAAGAAATATTTCAGCTCACCCATACTGCTCATTTCAAATTTCCCTTGCATAAGTTTAGAAAACTTTTTGCAGAGGTTATTGTCCGTAGAGCCAAATATGATGTCATCGACATAGATTTGCACTAGCAAAATCTTGCCTTTTACTTCCCTAAGAGATAATGTTTTGTCTATCTTTCCTCTTGTGAACTTGTTCTCAAGAAGAAAGTTAGATAGCGTCTCATACCAAGCTCGAGGAGCTTGTTTCAAACCATATAAAGCTTTTTGTAATAAATAAACATGATTGGGATGATCAGGATTAACAAAACTTGGGGGTTGTTCAACGTATACTTCCTCTTTAATGTCTCCGTTTAGGAAAGCGGACTTGACATCCATTTGATATACGGTGAAACCCTTGAAAGCAGCATAAGCAAGGAAGAGTCTGATCGCTTCGAGCCTTGCTACTGGAGCGTACGTCTGATCGAAGTCGATACCTTCCTCTTGTCTGTATCCTTTAGCTACAAGTCTGGCTTTGTTCTTTATGATTGTTCCTTCTTCATCCAGCTTGTTTCTATACGCCCACTTTGTTCCAATGACATTTTTGTCTTTGGGTTTTGGAATAAGTGTCCATACCTTACAGCGTTTGAATTGATTTAATTCTTCTTCCATAGCAATTATCCAAGATGGATCTTCATTTGCCTCTTGGAATTTCTTTGGTTCGACCTGCGAAAGAAAACTCAAATGCATATTCTCGTTAATGGTACCTCGTCTTGTTCTTATTCCTTCATGAGGATCTCCTATGATCTGATCAACTGGATGATCCCTCATGTGTCGTAGCCCGAGGTTCCTTACATGATTTGGACCAATAGGAGTTTCTTCTACTGGTGGAGTATCTTCCTCCACTTGGATTGGCTCCTCATCAGGATGATCTTCTTCATAGGTAGTTATTGGGGGAATCTTGATGAAGTGTTGAGAATTTTCTTCAACTGGCTGATCCAAGCTTAAGTCCTGCAGCTTTGAACCTGTGTCTACAGAAGAAATGCTAGAGGAGCTGCCTTGTAGCATGCTCGTCTCATCAAATACAACATTAATAGATTCTTCTACCACTAGGGTTTTCTTGTTAAAAACTCTATATGCCCTACTATGGCTACTATAACCTACAAAAATACCTTCAAAGCTATTTTCACTAAACTTAGTTTTGTAATGCTTTCCATTGTTTAGCACAAAGCATTTACTACCAAAGATTCGAAAATAAGAAATGGTCGGTTTCTTGCCCTTTAGAAGTTCATAAGGAGTCTTTTCATGGTTTTTGTTTATGAGTGCTCTGTTTTGCACATGGCATGCAGTATTGACAGCTTCAGCCCAGAAATATTCAGGTAGTGAAGAGTCACTCAACATGGTTCTGCAAGCCTCAATAAGTGTTCTATTCTTTCTCTCAGCTACTCCATTTTGTTGTGGAGTTCGAGGAGAGGAAAACTCATGAAAGATACCAAGGCTTTCACAGAATTCTGTCATGGCTCCAGATTCAAATTCTGTACCATGGTCACTTCTGATTTTGACCACCGAACAGTTAAATTCATTCTGGACTTGCCTGACAAAACTAGTGAAAGTGTCAAAGGTATCTGACTTGTGTTTCAGAAAGAATACCCAGGCAAAACGAGAGTAATCATCTACAATAACCAATGTGTAAGATTTTCTTCCTAAACTCCTAATTTGCAAAGGACCAAACAAATCCATATGAAGCAGGTATAAACACCTGGTTGAATCTTTGCCAATAATGCTCTTAAAGGTAGCTCTTATTTGCTTGCCTTTTACACATGCATGACAAGGTCTATCTTTAACGCACTTAACATCTGGTGCATCACGCACTAAGTTTTGAGAAAACAATTTATTAATAGTTTTGAGATTTATATGTGCTAATCTCTTATGCCATTGGTCAACAAGAGATGCACTATCTTTAGCTAAGAGACACACGGGAGTAGAAGATGATATACAAAGAAAATTTAAACAAAATATGTTTCTACAGCGAATGCCTGATAAAATCATTTCATGATTTTCAGCCGACTTTATCAAACACTTATCTTTAAGAAAATCAACAATGTATCCTTTATCACAAAGTTGACTTATGCTTATCAGATTATGTTGTAATCCTTCCACATAAGCTACATCGGAAAACGATACATTACCATTAGAAATCATACCATAGCCTTTAGTTATTCCTCTGTCTGAACCGCCAAAAATAACTTTTGGACCGTTCGCAACTGGAATGTAGTTTTGCAAAAGGCTTCTTGTCCCGGTCATATGCCGAGAGCATCCACTGTCCAAGTACCAGATAGGATTTTTATTGTCCTTTGGACATACCTGCAAAAACAGATTATTTTGCCTTAGGAGCCCAAGCAGATTTGGGTCCTTGGTCCCTTGTCAGTTGAGCACCACGATGAATGTTAACATTGCGAGCGGTCTGCCTTGCAACGTTCATTTGTGGTCTCCTAGTATACATTGTGTTGAACCAACAATCAACGGCAAAGTGACCAATTTTGCCGCAGCACCAACAGTCGAATCTGTTGTACCTTCTTTTTACACTCTCCTGCTTAACTTTTTGAACGTTGGCTCTTGCAGGAGCAGTCCTTCTAGATGAGGATGCCTCATGGGGGCAGCACACACAAGGTGGTACTGTCTTCTTCGGCTTTGGTGCAACAGCCTTCACTTTTGGTGCTTTCTTAGCGCTCGGACCATGAACAAATGGACTGTACCCTTTCCGATTAATCTCTTGATAAGGTGCTTGAAAAGCACTATCACCAAAGTTTCAGGGAGGAGCCCATTCCTTATGATCATTCACAGGCGTAAAAGGAATTGGTCGTGTGAAATGACCATAGGAACTCTCCATATCATAAGCATTCGTAGGGAATATAACTCTCTTGAATGCTACAGGCTCTTGATGAGCTTTCCCTTTTTCTTTGGTGGTAGCTTTCTTAGCAACCAAACCATTCTTCTTAGCAATTGTGTTTTTAGAAGAATTGCTAGTACTAGCTTCATGCCCTATACCGCTTCCTTTTGCCTTAGTGGTAAAAGTACCAATAATTGGCAGAACAGTTTTAGGTTGAGAGAATGCTTCAACCAACTTCTTCTCAGTCGTAAGCTGTTCCTCCAAGACTTTTATCGAATGATCTCTCAGGGCAAGAGTCTCTTCCGAGCTTTTGATCTTGTCTTTCAAGGCTTGGACTTCCTCTTTGAGAGAAGAAAGTTCTTCAACTTCTTTTCTCAAGTTAGATTCCACCGCCTTGAGAGCCATGATCTCCTTACCCTGAGTTTTGACAATCTTTCGGCACTTGTCAAAGCTTTGGAGCATTTTGGTATATTGAGACATGAGCTCAGATTCATCGTCTGTGGGGTTATCCTTTTGTTCAGCCGAAGCATAATCAGAATCAGATAGGATAGTGTGATCATTTACCTTTCTGGTGTACGGGGGTGCTTCTTCATCATCAGACATTGCCATCAGGCCGAAGTAAGCTTCTTCTTCATCACTCGACTCATCGGAGTCACTGTCGCTCAGAGTTTTGGCTTTCTTAGCGACGAAACTTCTATCTGATTTCTTCTTTCCGTGAGTGGATTTCTTGTCTTCTTTTCTTCCACCTTCTTTCTTCTTGTAGGGACACTCAGCAATTATGTGCCCTGGCTTATTACAACAGTAGCAAATAATGTCAGAAGAAAAATGTTTGTTCTGTTTCGATTTGTACCTGTCATTATTGCTTGAGTCCTTCCTGTGATAGTCGCCATCACGACGAGAATGTTTATGATCCGAGGATGACGGCTTGTTGTTCATGTGCCTTCGTTTGTTCAGCAGTTTCTTAAACTGACGGGAAATCAAAGAGAACTCCCCATCAGATAGTTCGGAACAGGAGGAGCTGGCTTCCGATTCTTCTTCATTATCAAATTCCTTTTCTCTGATCGGTATCATGGCATTGCTCTTCTTTGAACTCTCTGCCTTCAAGGCTAAGGTTCTTTCTTTGCTTGAAGCTCGATTTACATCCTCTTCAGACTTTCGGATGTTCATTTGCAGTTCATGAGACAACAGCTTTCCGAACAGATTCTGAGGTTCTAGACTGGGCAATTTTCCAAACTCTCTAATAGCAACAATTTTGCTATCCCATTCTTTTGTCAGGGAACGCAGAAATTTGTCATTTAGTTCACCGTTTGTGAACTCCCTGTCGTAGTTTCTCAGACCATTGACTATTTTGAAGAATCTTTCGTACGCATCAGCAATGCACTCCTTCTTATTCTGCTTAAACGCCTCGTACTCTTGATTAAGTAGAGACCTTCTATCTTCTCTTACCTCGTCAGTACCTTCCATTAGAACAATTAAGGATGTCCACATCTCTTTGGCTGATTTGCAGTGGATTAAGTTTTGCAACATGGAATCGTCCACTGCACTAGCAATTATGTTCTTAGCCTTCTTGTCAAGAGCAACAAGAGCTATCTCATCCTTATTCAAATCCATCATTTTCTTAGGTATCTGAACAGTAGGATTTGTTGACGAAACGGTCATTGGCACATGGGGACCTTCTTCCACGACTTGGAAGATTCTGGGATCTGCAGCTTCCATATAAAAACGGACTCTTTCCTTCCACATAGGAAAGTTGGCCTTAGTGCAGATGGGCAGTTTCAGAGAGGATTCCTTGACTTTATCCATGGCTTGCTAGCAACTAGAAGGATGGACCCTGTTCAAGGTGTTAACCTAGCAACGAACAACGTCCCTCTGATACCAATTGAAGTATCTAGTTGCCTACCTAAATCACCTAGAGGGGGGTGAATAGATGATCTCTACGTCTTTTGCGGAATTAAAAATTAAACGTAAAGCACAGCACACAAAATAGATCACAGCCACAGATAACACCAGGAATTTATAGTGGTTCCCCATACTTGGGTACTCCACTGCCGGCCTCGCCAATCTAGCACCACAGCTAGACTTGACTACTCACTAAATCTAGGATCAGAATGATCCTACAAACTCGGAGTCAAACTCCTACAATCTCAGAGAGAACCTCTCTTACAACTCGGAGAAAAACTTCTCCTACAACTCGGAGAACAACCTCTCCTACAGCTCGGAGATAACAACTCCTACAATAGATGATAAAAGGTTTTGAACAATAAGATACCAGATCTGAATAACAGAGGCGTTTTCTTCCTTCTTCTTGAATGGCTTTTGAGAACGATGAGGAAGAACAACGATCCTTCAAATCTGACTTTGGCAATCCGAAACGATCCAATAGAGGTTGTAGAATCAGAACACGGATCGATCGAATCCTTCTTTGATAGAAATTAGCAACTCAAATGAGTAGATCGATCTTCAATCGTAGGCGACAGCGAGGCGGCGCTTTTCTCGTTCTTTTAGATCAGGAAAGAAAATTAGGGTTTTAGAACGATTCCAAAACTTTTTGAAATAACCCAAGAGCGATCCTATATATAGAGGGCAATGATTAAGGGTTAAATCGACCTTAAACACACTCAATATAGCCGTTAGGATCGGGAAGGAGCGTTTACGAACCGTCAAGAACAGAGGGAACAAATTAGAAAATAACGGACATAATTCTCGAGACATAAGGGATCTCTCGAGAACTAACGGATCTCTCGAGATATGAAACAAAGAGAGCAAGAAAGGGATGTCTCGAGAACTCGATGATCTCTCGAGACATTACAAAGATTTCGGTCTTAAGGACTCTCGAGACAAGCTTGATCTTTCGAGTCATCAAGAACAGAAATACCGAGATCAAAAGAACTTGCTTCTCGAGACATGCCAGAACTCTCGAGACAAGTCTGATCTCTCGAGTCATATCCTTAGAGAAATTGTTTTCAAAAAATTTCTTTTCTTCTCTTGAACACTTGCTGCAACCGCACTCCAAAGTCTTCAATAGTCTTGAAAATGAAGTGTACCCCAATAGAGAGATCACACATGAGTCATCACCATGTTTCATATAATGAGGAATTACATTGTATGAAACTGTGTTTGCAGACCCATTTTGACCTGACATTGATTTACACTTAGCAATGATAATCTGCAAGACAATACTAGAAAAGCATATCAAATACAAAAGCAATTCAATCTTAGTTTAAGGGTGACTTCTCATAAATCAAGGTAATTGTGAATACAATTTCCAACAAGCCCTAACATCGGCGTTAGCCTTCATCCCTATAAATTGGTGGTCTTCAACTTCTCCAACTACTGATTGAAGAGTGCCCTATTCCACCACTGCAGAAACTCAGAGAGGGCTGTATTTTCCATACCATCATCTCCCACGCAAATTTGAGAGAAGAATTCAAGGAGGACCGGATGAACGCTTACTCAATGTGAAGAACGCATGTTATGACTTCGAGAATATTCAGTGAGCCTTCTCCATCTCCAGAATTCTTCATAGGGAGTTTTGATTTGTGTTTTTTATTTTTATTTGTAACCTTTTTATTATAATCATGAATTAAATTCACCTCGTGTTTGCGACTAGGTCTGGGTAGGACTTAAGGAGGAATTCGCCTCGTGTTGGCGACTGGGTCTAGGGAGTAGATCTAGGGGGTGCTCGAGGCCTTTTCTAGGGATTGAAGGGATAGAGTGGCTTGAGGTCGTATCCGGGAAGGATAGGCTAAAGCCAACCGATTCATGGTGAGAAGAGTCGGTATAGAAAACAAAAAGAATATTTTACTTAATCGCCTACGATTTCTAGCGTCATGAGAAATCAAATTTTGTAATCCTATATTTCAAGTTAATAAAATCATGTTTTCATTTATATTACTTAATCTTCTTTTTTTTGTGGTGTTATCGTTAGTTTAATCTCTTCACATTTCAAGTATTTTAGAATATATAACAAAAGTCTTAAAACCCTTATTCACCCCCCCCCCCCCTCTAAGGGCGCCTCAAGATCCAACAGATTTCACTATCATTGATCCTAAGCATGCAAAATTTAGATTGCATTAAACTTTTAGGCATGTGTCAAGACCTAAACATGCTACTAATTATTTATATAGCTACTTTTCCTATCCAGGCTTGTTATACATGATTATTTGCAATATTAAAGCTAAGGAATAACATCATGAGCAAGGCATACCAATTAGCAGAATAAGATCTATACTAAATTCAACATACCAAGCTTAATTTTAAAAACATTAAACTTTGCCTCATCCAATGGCTTTGTAAAGATATCAGCAACTTGTTTGTCAGTAGGGATAAATTCAAGGCTTACATCATTACATTCTACATGCTCTCTAATAAAATGATATCTTATCTCTATATGCTTAGTCCTGCTATGTGAAATATGATTCTTAGCTATAAAGATAGCACTGGATGAGTCATATAGGGGAAAATTACTTACCTTGATGTTATAGTCCTCTAACTGATGTTGTATCCACAAAAGTTGTGCACAACAACTTCCTGCAGTTATGTATTCAGATTCAGCTGTGGATATTGCCACACTAGTCTACTTTTTGCTGCTCCATGGTATCAGCCTTCTTCCTAGAAATTGACAAGTTACACTTGTGCTTTTCCTATCTTCTTTGCAACCTGCAAAATCTGCATCTGAAAATCTAATTAGTTCAAAATCATTATTCTTAGGGTACCAAAGGCCAAGGTGTTGGCTGCCCTTAAGGTATATCAAAATCCTCTTTGCAGCTGAGTAATAAGATTCCTTAGGGAATGCTTGGTACCTAGCACAAACACATGTAGCATACATAATGTCTGGTCTACTGACAGTTAGATACAACAGGGACCCAATTATGCACATGTACATGGATTCATCAAAGGGCTTACCCTTTTCATCCTTGTCCAGGGAAATGTTGGACCCCATGGGAGTTTTCATGGTGGAGGCTAATTCCATCCCAAACTTATTAATAATCTCCCTAGTGTACTTGGTTTGAGCGATGAAAATTCCCTCATCAAACTGTTTCACTTGGAGGCCTAAAAAGTACTTGAGCTCTCCCATACTGCTCATCTCAAACTCCCCCTACATAAGGTTGGCAAACCTTTTGCAAAGGTTGTCATCTGTAGACCCAAAGATTATGTCATCAACATAAATTTGGACTAGAAGACACTTGCCCTATGTTTCCCCAAAAAATAATGTGTTATCTATCTTCCCCTCAAGAACTTATTCTTGATGAGAAAGCTAGACAAGGTCTCACACCAAGCCTTAGGGGCTTGTTTTAGACCATATAGAGCTTTCCTAAGCAAACAAACATGAGAGGAGAGGGTAGGGTTAACAAAACCTGAGGCATGCTCCACATATACCTCTTCCTTTAGATTTCCATTCAGGAATGCTGATTTGACATCAATTTGGTACACTTTGAACCCTTTGTGGGCAGCATAGGCTAGGAATAGCCTTATTCCTTCTAACCTTGCCACTGGGGAAAAGGTTTGATCAAAATCAATACCTTCTTCTTTCCTGTACCCTTTGGCCACAAGTCTGGCTTTTTTCTTGATGATGGTGCCATTCTCATCAAGCTTATTCCTATAGATCCATTTGGTGCCAATGATATTGTGTCCTTGAGGTTTTGGCACCAATTTCCACACCTTGCACCTCTTGAACTGAAGCAGTTCTTCTTGTATTGCTTGAATCCAAAAGGTGTCTTCATTTGCTTCTTCAAATTTCTTGGGCTCCATTTGTGATAGAAAGCTCAAGAATAGGGCATCATTGTGAGCCCTGCTTCTGGTAACCACTCCTTGGTTTACATCTCCAATTATTTGGTTTCTTGGATGATCCCTTAGGTATCTATTTGTTGTAGGCAACCTGTCAGCTATCTGCAGCTCTTCTTCTTGAGCAGCATCATCTTCAGCAACTTGCTGATCTTCAACTTCAGGGATTGCTACCTCTGAATTGACCTTGTTTGTGTTGGGTATGTCTTGGAAAGACATATCTTGCATTTGCAGCTCATTACTTGTCAAAACAGGAGAGCTAGACCAGCCCTTATAGAGTAGGTTGGTCTCTTCAAAAACTACATGCATAGACTCTTCTACAACATGAGTTTTCTTGTTGAATACACTATAGGCTTTGCTATGTGAGTTATATCCAACAAAAACCCCTACATTGCATTTTTCAGCAAACTTAGTTAATTGAGATTTTCCATTATTTAGGATATAGCATTTGCAACCAAAGATTCTAAAGTATGAAATAGTTGGTTGTTTGCCATTCAGAATCTCATAGGGGGTTATTCCTATGACCTTATTGATGGATGATCTATTGAGAACATAGCATGCAGTATTGACTGCCTCAGCCCAGAAATATTCTGGGAGTGAGGAGTCACTAAGCAGTGTTCTCCCAGCCTCTACCAAGGTCCTATTCCTCCTCTCAGCCATACCATATTGTTGTGGAGTCCTTAGGGAGGAGAACTCTTGGGTGATACCAAATTCTTGACAAAGCCTTGTCATTGCACCAGATTAAAACTCTGTACCATGGTCAGTTCTAGTCTTGACCACAGAACATTGAAGTTCATTCTAGATTTCCTTAACATGGTTTATAAAGACATCTAAAGTATCAGATTTCTTCTTAAGGAAGAATACTCATGTATACTTTGAATGATCATCAATAATCACCAAGGTATACAACTTCCCACCTAGGCTTTGAATTGGCAAAGGACCAAACAAGTCCATGTGCAATGGATAATGACATATTTCAGTGTATTTGGAGTCAATGCTTTTAAAGGTGGCCCTTATTTGTTTGCCCATTTGGCATGCATGACATGGACCACTTTTAACACATTTCAAATTTGGACTATTTCTAACTAAGTTTTTAGAAAACATCCTATACATTGTCTTGTAGTTGATGTGAGCAAGTCTCTTGTGCCATTGAACACAAAAAGAGTCACTCTCATTAGCCACAAGACACACTAGAGAAGAAGAAGAATTGCATAAGAAATCTAAGCAATACACATTCCCACTCCTAGTGTCTGAGAGAATGATCTCTAAGTCATATGACTTTTTGATCAAGCACTTATCATTGTGAAATTCAATGACATAGCCTAAGTCACACAGTTGACTTATGATTACAAGGTTGTTTTGCAACCCTTCAACATAATCCACTTTGTGATGGAGACTATGGCATTTGAAATCATGTCATAACCTCTAGTGATGCCTTTTTCTGATCCACCAAAGATGACCTTAGGTTCATTCTTCACAGCTTTGTATTCCTGCAGAAGACTTTTTGTCCCAGTCAAGTGCCTTGAGCACCCACTGTCCAAGTACCAAATTTGCCCATGGCTGGTACTTGAACTATCCTGCAAGAAGGAATTTAATTACCCTTAGGAGACCAAGTAATTTTGGGTCCTAGGCTTTTGTTAGCATGGAAAGACTTCACACCTGCTGTAACCTTTGCAGGAAGGCTCAACTTTGCACTTGGCACATTGGGATTGTGCCAACAATCTAAAGTGTCCCACCTTACCACAGCACCAACATTCATGAATGTTGTATCTTCTCTTCTGAACATTTCTTGAGGTGGAATGAGAATTAATATGCTTGTGTTTAGGAGGGAAACAACAGTATTCTTCTTGTTCCTTTCAGTAATGATCTGGCTGAAGGTTAACCTGTGGATAGCCTTTGTCTTAATGACATCAGTTTGCCTTGGCTTGGAAGCTAGGCAAGATTTTATAGCATCAGGCACATAGCTGTTAGGCCTGTCTATAGGTTTGACAGCATCCAGGTGCTTTGCTGGAATGGACTTGGAAGAGCTTGCTTTCTTACTCTTGAATGATGGAGTGGAAGCACCAAAAACAAATGGTCCAGTATAGGCCATTTGAATTTCTTTATGGGGATCCTTCATAGCACTCATCCTCATGCCATTTCCTCTACTATGAGAAAGAGTGCTTTCCTTCCTATAGAAACTTTCACTCCTCCAGTGACCATACATGCTGTCATGGTCATACCTGTTAGGGGAAAGTAACACATTTTGAAAGGTGGTATGAGGCTTAGCCTTAGCCTTGCTCTTTTCTACACTCCCTTCACCCACTTCCATTTTATTGAAACCTAGACCTCTTCTATTGGTTTGAGAAGAAAAAATGTCAATAATTGGAAGCACATATTTGAGCTTGGAGAATTGAGCCACTAGATTCTTCTCCTCAAGGTCCTTGATGACCTTATTCTTTTGAGAAATGGTGCTCAATTTGACAATTGTTATCCCCTTGAGTTGGCTTATTTCTCTACTCATCTGAGCCACCAGGGTAGGTGACTCAGTGCAATCTTGCTTAGCCAACTTAAGGGAAGCAATTTCTTGAGCTTGCCTCTTGGCCAGCTTCTTGCTCTTTTTCAGAGCATCTAATAAAGCATCATACTTGTCAATCAATTGATTGAAAGCTACTTCAGATTCTGAATCATTTTCATCAATTGATGGGCATGCTTTAGAGTCTAGCATTGACTCATACTCAAAGAAGGTGGAAGAGTAGGTACCTTATCAGGAATGTTCTGACTATCTTCATCGTCATCTGTTATGGTCATTAATCTATGATATTCTCTTGGATCTTTATCCTCCTCTATATCACTGTCTGAATATGATAGAGGGGCCCTGATGTACACCTTTGCAGCAGGAAAGTCCTCATCTTCCTCAGCTGCAAACAGACCAATTTAGGCTTCTTCTTCTTCATCGGAATTTGAGGATGATGACTCAGATTCACTCCAACTTTTGTCCTTCTTGGCTATGAAGGACTTTTCTCCCTTCCTTCCCTTCTGGTGATAGGATTTCTTATCACCCTTCTCCTTCCTCTTGACTGGACAGTCAGCATTGACATGTCCAGGCTTACTACAGTAATAACAAATCACATTAGATGAAACATGTTTAGAGTCATACCTGCCCCCCTTGGGGTGCTGCTTGTCAGATCTATTGAGATCCTTCCTGGGATGTGAGGAGGAGGAAGGTTTGTTCTTCCACTGCTTCCTCCTCATCATCTTCTTGAAATGCCTTGAGAAGGCAGGAAACTCCTCATCAGAAGAGTTGTTGTCAGATGAGCTGGACTCAGAATTTTCTGAGCCAGCAACCTTCCTTGGAGGTGTAGGCATCCTTGCCTTGCTCTTCTTGGATCCCTCAGCCTTAAGGGCCACAGTCCTTTCCCTTGCATGAGGCCTGGAGGATGTGTCCTCCTCCTTCCTAGTAGATAGCTGCATCTCATAAGAGAACAGCTTTCCAAACAGAGTATGGGGAGTAGTCTCACCCAGCTTTGCCACCTCCCTGATGGCAAAGATCTTTGTATCCCAGTCTCTAGTTAGAGATCTTAGGAATTTGTCATTCAGCTCAAAATGAGTGTAGGTCCTTTCATAGGTCCTCAACTCATTCACTATCCTGAAGAATCTTTCATAGCAATCAGATATGCATTCCAGGCTTTGCTTCCTGAAGGCTTCATATTCCTGATTGAGGAGGGATTTCCTATCATCCCTCACCTCTTCAGTCCCTTCCATATACACTACTAGTGTATCCCACATGTCCTTGGCAGTCTCACAGTGTACCAAGTTCTGGAATGTTGAGTCATCAATGGCATTGACTATAATTTTTTGAGCTCTTTTGTCCATTGTTGTCAATGTTATCTCATCCCTTGTCATTTCAGTGTATGACTTACTTACCTGCCTAGTAGGATCAATGGTGGAGGGCTTTGTGATGAGAAAGGGGCCCTCCTGGACAGTGATAAAGATCCTAGGGTCTGAGGCCTCCATGAAAAGCCTAACCCTTTGCTTCCAAATGCCAAAGGTTTCTTTTTTGCATATAGGAAGCTTCATAGACTTGGTCAGACTGTTAAGCTCTTTTTGACCAACCTCTCTCTGATACCACTTGATAGTTTATAGGTATGTAGTCTAATTCACCTAGAGGGGGGAGTGAATAGGTCTCTTTGAATTTTACTTAATTATTTTTGCTAAGAAACAAAATAACAAACACACACAAGTGTTTACAGTGGTTCCCCAAGACAGTGTGTCTATGGGTAGTCCACTTTACCTCTACACCTTTCTAACAGTGTGTTAGACAAGTCCAACTCCTCCAATCTCAGCTCCTAGAGCTTACAACTCAGATCCATCAGGATCTCTCAGGCTTGCTCCAAGCCCTACCTCAGGCCAACCAGCCCTACCACTCAAAGTGCTCCCACTCCTACAGCTCAGAGATCTCCTTGACCTCCTACCTCAGGCCTATCAAGAGGCCCTACTTCTCAGGAAAGATGCCCTACTGCTCAGGCTCAACATCCTTACAAACATCAGGCTAAACAACCCTACCACCCAGATTAAACAACCCTACAATCTCAGGCACGGTGGCCTACAAGCTCAGAACAATATAGTTCCTACAGTGAATAAATGTTAAGCTTACAACATTAGACAGCACTAGAATGATATCTTATGTTGTTCCTGCACAGCTGGTGCTTCTTTGAAACTTGGCTGAATGTAAACTTCAGTCCTAGCTTCTTTCTGATCCCTCTCTTCAGTAAAGGAGAAAGGATCACCTTGCTCTTCTGAGTAGAAGAGCTATCATCCCTCCTTGTGTCTTCTTGCTGGTTCAGTAAGCAGGAGGAGTAGAGAACTTGAAAGTCGTCAATGGAACAGTGATAATGGCTTCTTTCTTTTCAGCACACCAATAGGTCTATTTGAAAGTGCCCTAAGATGTTCTTTTATATTACGTTTGTCTTCAATGGCTGTTAGAAAGGGCCCTCACACTTTGGAAGAGGATAGAATGATTTATCTCTTCTTTATAGCTATTTGCGCCAAAAGCAGGTCGCGCCACTTTCTACTTCCTGATTTGAATCTGTCTCAGCGGTTGGGCTGAGATAGTTTTCCGTCTCAGCTGTTTAGCTGTCTTGGTCTCAGCAGATCCACTGAGACAGATAGTCTTATCAGCGGTTTTTGTCTATCTGCAACTTAGCTAAGGCAGATAACTTCTCAGCGGCTCCTGGCCTCGTCTCAGCGGTTTCGTTGAGACAGTGACTCCTTCTTAGCGGTTTTGACAGCAAACCTCTGAACTTATTCCAATGTTTGGAATATCTTAACCATGCACATTCCTGATGCAAAGTAGGGTTTATCAAATACAATATGTACTTAGTCTTGTGAGTGATGCCTCTTCAAATCAAGGGAACATTGAGGGCAATATTCCCAACAAATGCTTTAAGAAATTATTGTGGAATTATCCTCACCATGGCTTAGTCATTCATCAACAGGTGTGGACCTTCTGCAATGGCCTCCAAACATCTACTATGATCTAAATTGATGGAGCTATGGGAGATTCTCTCATGAACAAATACCTAGAGGATGCTTATGGAATCTTAGAAGATTTATCTTCTAATAATTATCATTCCGTCGATCACCAAGGACATTCTTCTACATCGGCAGGGATGTATTAAGTAGACCAATTAATGTCATTTGCATCCCAAATGACATCTCAATTCAATACCATTAATAAGAGGTTAGATTCTTTGACTATACAGCAAAATCAAATGACCCCACAAGTCAATAACATAGTCACTCCTACGATCGCATCTAATCCCACTTTAACAATTGAGCAACTGGTAAGTAATAATGAAGAAGTTATTATTTTGGAGGACAATTTAAACAAAATAATAATGCTTATGGAAATAATTACAAGCATGACTCAAGAAACCATCCAAACTTCTCTTGGAAAAACAATTCCGGTTCAACTCCTTCATATTTGTTTAATTCAAATTCTAATCCTCCTCATCATAATTATAATCAAGCGGGACCTTCTAGGAAATTAACTGATGAAATCATTATAAAATCTATGCAAAAGAATGAAGCATGATTCTCTAGTTTAGAAGGATCAATGTGTATGATTGAATCACAACTAGGACAAATTGCATCCACTTTGAGCATTAGACCACAAGGAACATTACCGACAGATACCACACTCAATCCTAAGAGTGATAATCATCAATGTAAGGTTATCACATTAAGGAGTGGGAGAGAGTTGGTCAATAGTAATAACAATAATCAACTTGAAGACAATAATGCTAAAAGGAGGTAGAAAAGGAGATAAAGAATAATAATTCGGGTAGACTTAATGAAAAAGAAAGTCAAGAGTGTAATAACAATGAGGAAGAAGAAGTAGAAGTCATAGGAGAAAGAAAGTGTGAAACAAATGTTAAATTTTAGTCAAGTAGAAGTCATAGGGAGAACGATAATGTAGTCAATTAACCACCCCCACCTTTTCCTCAATGCCTAAGGAAGAGTAAACTATATCATCAATTCCAAAAATTTCTTGAAATATTTAAAAAACTACAAATTAATATACCCTTCGCCGAAGCCTTAGAGCAAATGTCGAGTTACGTTAAGTTCATGAAAGATATCTTAAATAAGAAAAGGAGGTTTGGAGTGAATGAGACGATAGCGCTTACCCATGAGTGTAGTGCAATTCTCCAAAAGAAATTGCCGCTGAAGTTAAAAGATCCCAGAAGTTTCACAATTCTGTGTTCTATTGGGTATCAATTTGAAGGAAAGGCTTTGTGCGATTTAGGAGAAAGCATAAATCTGATGCCATTATCAATTTATAAGAAATTAGGATTAGGAGATATTTCTAAAACCTCGCTGACGTTACAATTGGCCGACAAATCTCTTACCTTTCCAAAAGGAATTGTAGAAGATGTCTTAGTCAAGGTCAAAAAATTTATTTTTCCAGCGGACTTCGTGGTTTTGGATATGGAAGAAGAAAAAGAATTACTTATTATTATAGGAAGACCTTTCTTAGCCACCGGGAGGACGTTGATTGATGTTCATAAAGGAGAGTTAACGATGAGCAAGTCACATTCAATATACTTAGAGCGTTGAAATTTCCTCATAAGGAAGAGGATGGTATAGAGGAAGTAAATTGTATAGCACTTTATGACTATGGCTTGAGCGATAGACAAGATTGTATAGATGAAGTGGTAACAAATTTATTAAACGATGAAAAAAAATCTGATGAGGAAGAAGAAATTCAAGAATGTTTGGAAGCATTTGCATGTCAACCGGAACCTTAGACATGCTCGAAAAGTCTTGTACAGATAAACTTTCTATCATTTGTCCGCCTATTCTTGAGTTAAAACCACTTCCCGAGCATCTATCGTTTGTGTATCTAGGATAAAATGATACATTATCGGTCATAGTTAATGCTAATTTGTTACTGAAACAACATGATAAATTATTAAATCTCTTAAAGGCAATATAAACTCGCCATAGGATGGACCATAGCAGATATTAGAGGGATTAGTCCTTCTCTATGTATGCATAAAATTCTTTTAGAAGAATCATTCAAAGGGTCTATAGAGCCTCAACGTCACCTTAGTCCGCCCATGAAAGAAGTTGTTAAAAAGGATATTATCAAATGGCTAGATGCATGAATGACCGTAGTAAAAAAATGAAAAAATGAATTACCCCACAAGAACAATCACAGGTTGGCGTATATGTATGGACTAAGGGAAATTAAACAAAGCCACTAGAAAAGATCATTTTCCATTGCCTTTCATAGATCAAGTCTTAGATAAGTTATCTGGAAATGATTTCTTTTGCTTTATAGATGGATATTTTGGTTATAATCAGATTACGGTAAATTCGGAAGATCAAGAAAAGACGACGTTCACGTGTCCTTGCGGTACATTTGCATTTAGGAGAATGTCATTTGGCTTGTGCAATGCACTGGCCACGTTTCAATGTTGCATGATAGCAATATTTTCTGATATTATGGACCACGGTATAGAAATATTTATGGATGGTTATTTCCATCTTCGGTAAATCATTTGATGAATGGTTGGCTTGTTTAGAAAGAGTGCTTTCCCGTTGCGTGGAAACTAACCTTGTTCTGAATTAGGAAAAATGTCATTTTATGGTGTGTGATGGTATAGTACTTGGGCATCATGTGTCTAAAAATGGGTTAGAAGTAGATAAGGCTTAAGACTGAGGTTATTGAAAAATTATCACCTCCTAAAAATGTAAAAGCATTGTGAAGTTTCTTAGGCCACGCGGGGTTTTATAGAATATTTATTAAGGATTTTGCCAAAATCGCCAAGCCTCTAAGTGGATTATTAGAAAATGTCGTGAAGTTTAATTTTAATGATGATTGTTTGAATGCTTTTAATCAACTAAAGACACATTTGACTACGGCACCTATTGTGGTGGCTCCCGATTGGGTAGAGCCCTTTGTATTAATGTGTGATGTTAGTGACTACATCGTTGGCATTGTCTTGGGGCAAGTGCGGGAGAAAGTCTTCCACACCATAGCCTATACCAGCAAAACTTTAATTGAAGCTCAAACCAACTATACCACTACCGAAAAAGAATTATTAGCCATAGTGTTTACCTTTGAAAAGTTCAGATCTTATCTTTTATGCACCAAGTTCATCACGTTCACTGATCATACAGTTATCCGTTATCTTATGGAAAAGAAAGATGCTAAACCTTGACTGATTCGATGGGTTTTGTTGCTACAAGAATTTGACCTAGAAATTAAGGATAGGAAAGGTGTTGACAACCCTGTCGTAGATCACCTCTCTAGGATTGAGTGTTTGAATATGTTGTTACGTTCTAAAATTAATGAAAGATTTCCCAATAAATGGGTCTTGACCATTTTTGAAAAACTATTACCATGGTATGCGGATTACATAAATTATATTGTTAGTAAAGTTTTTCCACCAGGTTTATTATATCAACGAAAGAAGACATTTTTACATCCAGTACATTCTTATCTTTGGGATGAGCCCTTTTTGTTTAAAATTGGAGCAGATTGTGTAGTGCGACGATGCATACCAGAAGAAAAATGAAATCTATTTTAGATAAATGTCACAACTCCCCTTACGGAGGTCATTTTAAGGGGGATAAAACGGCGATGAAAGTCTTAGAAGCAGGGTTCTATTGGCCTACTTTATTCTAAGACTCCAAAGAATTTGTTAGCCAATGTGATCGATGTCAAAGAAATGAGAATATTAAGAAAAATGACTCCATGCCAATGAACGTAATCTTAGAAGTTGAACTCTTTGATGTTTGGGGCTTAGACTTTATGGGACCATTTGTAAACTCGAATGGTCGTCTGTTTATTCTTCTTGCCGTGGATTACATGTCTAAATGGTTGAAGCCATATCCTGTTGGAACATGGTCTTCCGCAACTCCTAGGTTTGAGAATAACAAAACCTATGTGTATTTGATCTTGTGTGTTTAAGTGTGCAGGATAACAAAGTCCACATGACTCAAGGATTACATAAGAAGGTTGCCCCCAAAGTTGAGCCATCAAATCCAAATCTTCCACTAGCGCTGGCGGTAGCACTAGCGCAGGCGCTAGATGTCATTCGACGAACTGATTAGTGGCTAAGTCTATTCGTCGAATATTCTCGTGAACTCCCGACGAATATCGACGAACGCAGACAGAAGTCAAAAAGGCAGACTTGTGAAGGAAATTGTGTGGCTAAGTCAATTCGTCGAATGTTCTCGAGAACTCCCGACGAATTCCGACGAATGAAAACAGAAGACAGTACTCCCACTAGCGCCGGTGGTAGCACTTAGCGCCTGGCGCTAGCGATGATAGCGCAATTCCGGGAGCACATATGGAAGGAGATAACGCCTGGGGTATGCGATAGCGCGGGCGGTAGCGACGTACAAAGAAGGCAAGGGAGAATTGTTTCCTCTTATTGAAGATTCTGCCGCGCAAAACATATCCTAATTTGGGATAGCGCCGGCGGTAGTTGATAGCGCCGGCGATAGCGCAAAGCAATAGAGGAAGGCGGCCGGCTTGCTTAAAATGAAGGATTCTCACGTGGAGAATATTTCCTAAACTGGGATAGCGCCGGCGGTAGCGATAGCGCAGGCGCTAGCTCCAAGGCTATAAAAAGGACCCCTTGGATTCGTCTTCTTAAGCCTCTTGAGATCCAGAATTCCAGAGCTTCGTGCCACAACATAGAGAGGAAGTTTTAGAGAGATACTCCCACAAATCCATAAAGACTAAAGGAGATCCGTGGAGAAGATTTCAACACGCATCATCATCGTGACGAAAGACCACATCGACTACGATCATACTCTGCGTCTTCGTCTACTTCTCCAAGAGATCTACATAGAGGGAGTTTTTATATTATTATCTTTTCATTTCATATCTTTTCTGCAATCATTTAGTGAAATTCGCCTCGTGTTGGGGACTAGGTCTGGGTAGGACTTAGGGCTGAAATTCGCCTCGTGTTGGTGACTAGGTCTCGGGTGTAGGTCTAGGGGGTGCTCGAGGCCATATCCGGGGAAGGGTTGGCTAGAGCGGCTTGAGGACGTATCCGGGGAAGGATCAGCTAAAGCCAACCGGTTCGTGGGGATACGAGTCAGTATAGAAAACAAAACGAGTCTTTCTATTAGCTTTGATTTCTAGCTTCGATAAGAGATCAAGTTTTGTAATCATGCTTCTCAAGTTAATAAAATCATGTCTTTACTTTTACTTCACTTGATTTGTCTTGATCTTCTCTAGTTTAATAATCAAAGCTTTTTCAAAGTTATTCAAAATATATTATAAGTTTTTAAAACCCTTATTCACCCCCCCCCCCCTCTAAGGGCGCCTACCGATCCAACATATCCACCACTAAGAATGATGCTAAAGTGGTTTTACACTTCTTAAAGAATTATATTTTTAATCGATTTGGCACACAAAGAGCTATCATTAGTGATGGTTGGAGTCACTTTTGTAACAACCTATTTGCTATATTATTAGGAAGTATGGCGTCACACATAAATTGGCATTAGCATATCACCCTCAAACGAATGGTTTAGCGGAGGTCTCTAACCACGAAATAAAGAAAATTATTGCAAAGACCGTTAGCATTAATTGGATTTGTCTCAAAAGCTTAATGACACTTTATGGGCTTATAGGATAGTGTATAAGACACCTATTGGTTTAACCCCCTATAGGCTAGTATATGGGAAGGCTTGTCATCTGCCCCTGGAATTAGAGCATCGAGCGTATTGGGTAATTAAGAAAATAAACTATGATTTTTAAGGCGCGGGAGAGAAGAGTCTTCTACAACTGAATGAGTTAGAGAAATTAAGGATGAATGTGTATGAGAATTCATGGATTTATAAGGAACGGACTAAAAAATGGCACGACCAACGCTTGAACAGAAAACAATTTGAACCCGGACAATTAGTTCTATTATTTAACTCCCGACTCAAATTATTTCCCGAAAAATTAAAAACTCGTTGGTCGGGACCATTTTGAGTGAAAGAAGTACATCTGTACGGCCCAATCACCATATTAAATGAGAGAGATAATTCTGAATTTAAAGTTAATGGAGAGCGCTTGAAAATCTATCGGGACGACAATAATGAACGATTAGTGTCATTTGTCCAACTAAAATGACCAATTAAAGCCTGAATGCCCTGCCGGGACATGAAATTAGGAGTTGGTTGAGAGGCAACCCACATAATAGGCATTAGTATTTCTATTTTTGCAAATTTTTAAATAAATTTTCATATGAGACCATCCCGAGATCATCAAGCAACTTGAGTCGGCATTTGATAGGGTAATAAACTACTTTTAAGAACAAAAAATCGAATGCCAGAAATTTGTTGTAAGAAATTTTTATTTTGTTACAACAAAATTCAGTCTGTCATTTCTACGCCAATTAAAGAGCAAATCCAGTTTTGTTGAATCGGAAATTTATAACTCGTATGTCTGACTACTATTGGACCGGTTTAGGTTTCCGTAAACCCCTCTCGACGAAAATAACTCTTCATTTCTGCCCTCTCGATGCAAACCCTTCGCCGATCGCTGCTTCTGATGATTCACCGTATCCCGTCGGTTATCTCTCCTGATAGTCTTAAGATTCTGGCGAACCCTTATTCTTGGCTCTTAACCGTAAGTATTTTCGCCGATTCTTCGCTCAATTCCTGTGATTTTTAGTTTTTCGCCGATAATCTTTCGATTCAGGCGACCCCTCATTTCGCAATTTTTTCATTTATACATTCACGAAATCTCATACATGGCTTCTAAGAAGAAGGCGTCTGGGAAATCTATTGCCCACAAACATCTTCAATTCGTGAATCCTGAGGCCAAAGCTCTTTTCGAAGTCATAAAAAATAGGCCGGTGATATTCGAGCCAGGGTTTATTACGGAAATGAGGTCCTGGAGTGTTACTTACATCGCTCAAATACACAAGTAGGGGTGGGAAACTTTTTGTCACCCACGGACTGAAGCAATACTACCATGGATGTACGAATTCTATGCAAATGCCAGATTTCAGAAGAAGGATGTGGCTATGGTCAGGGGAAGGAGGTTAATTATTCGTCTAAAGCCATAAATTCATGTTTCAATTTACAAATTGGGCTAAACGATGATTATACCTCCCTAAAAAGTACTTTATCCCCACAAGATGTCTCAACAGTCCTTTGCATTACTCCGGAGGATGCTTGGGCTAATCCAACAAAACATGTGTTTGCAGCATCGAGTTTTAGTAGGGAGGCAAAGATATGGATGCTATTCATTAATGCTGGAGTTTCCCCTACCAAGAATCCAAACCATGTCTCTTTCGATCGAGCAATGCTTATATACTGCATAATCCAAGGAACCACCATTAATAACGGCCGCATACTTTCTGATAACATCCGAAAGAGAGCCACTTCTACCAATGGTCTACAACTATGGTTTCTGACCCTCATTACAATGCTTTGGCATAATGCTGGTGTGAGTGCAGGAGATAGTAATATAATATCACTTCGGTTGGACATCACATTACTCACACAGTTATCACTATGAATATCAAAGCTTTCGAAGAAGGTGCCATTACAAAACTGGCACACGAAATAGCTCATGATGCATCATCAAGCAAGTCCTCTAAATATGCTAAAGAATCTAAGATGGATCACTCTGATATGGATATGATAATGGCCAACTTACAGTACATGAAGGAGCCTCAGCGCAAGCATCATATGGTTATGACCGCTCAGTTACAAATTATGAACAGAAATCAACAAAAATTATTGCGTCACAATCTCCTTCCAGTTGGTGATCAATCATTGCCATTTTTGCGGTCATTCGATGACGACGGTTATCAACTCAATGCACAAGGAAAAGAGGGGATCCATCTCAGCCAGAATCTCATGAAGAAGAATCGAGTGATGAATACAGCGACAAAAACTACTGGCATCACGAAGAGGGTGACGAGGAGGACAACACCGATGAGGACAGCGAAAATGAAGGAACCAAATGAACAGCACCAACTCATCTATCGAACCATTTCTATTCAGTTTAATTTAGCAACAACTTCTTGATATTATCTTACTGAACTTAAGTTAAGCTTGCCACTTTAATTTGATTTCTGTGCGAACGGCAGCCATTCCAGTTGCATGTCATGAAACATTATGCGGTGCTTGTTTGATATAATTATCATTTTAGTTTAGAAATGGCTGCTGACATATTGATATCTATCACTATTTTTTTAGTACTACACTCACTCCACGTCAGAAACAGAACACCTTAACATTATGGCCGCTTGTCTTATCATTTTATACTTATATTATCAAGTGGTTACTTCTGCTGCACATTTGGATACTATGTCTGCTTGTATTGATGATTATCTTATCCGTTATCATCAATTATCAGTGATGCGATTGTATTATGTCTTTAAATTTTGGCTACTATTGCAGCATAATAATTTGTAGAAACTGTGTGGACAATCAATCGGATTCCCTATCAATTTTGCTTGCTACTACATCTAGGGGAGTACTTGCTTTCCTCTATTTGTTTATCACTCAATATCCTTTTGAAATCTCAAATTTAAAACTTTGCTAGAGGCTAGCAAAGGTCTAAGTGTGGGGGTGATTGATGTTAATTCAATCCTCTACTAGATGAGTACAAGTTAATCAATTTACTATTTTTTTAGGAGCCTTATTCTTATTGTCTAAATTTTACAAATTTAATCAAGGAATTCAATTTGATTACATTGCTCAGCTATTCAATCATATAATTTCATCTGATCATATGAAGTTAGTAAGGTATAATAAAGTCCTTTCATGATCCTCATTTTATGCACAATATTACTTAAAGGTCTTACTCTCTATAAAATAAATTATTGACTTCTGAATATAATGGTGAAAGGATGAGCCAGAACTGAATCAATATCGTAAACCAAGACATGGAGTGTAGGTAGTCACCTTGGGATAATTTAGCACCTCAAAGCCTACAATTATTTTGATTTTCCAGAATCCTTTGAGCTTCAGCCTTAACATTTTGATACAATTAACCATGCATAATTTCTCAATAATTTTACTTGTTATTTCCTAGTAAACTTTCCAACTCTGGGTGTTTAATAGAAAAAGAAAAAAATATGTGGCATAGTGATATGTGGCCTAAGTATGTGTACACCAACTTGGAATGATCCCAACTATGATCATAAAAAAGGAGAAAAAAATTTATAATGACAGTGATATGTGGCCTAAGTATGCAAACGCCTACTTGGAATGATCCCAACTATGGACTACAAAATTATGATGATTGAGAAATAAACCTCAAAGTATGGAGAGTTATTAAGAATATTAATTAGGGGAATTCCGTCCACTATCAAAATTTATCCATAAGTTCCTTACCAAGCCAAAGTCATTCCTTCTGTAAGTCGTTATGATTTCTTCTCTATTGGAACTACTAAACTCTTGTGGAAGCTAAATTAAAGACTCGGATTATTCTTATCCTTCCCAACTATGAGGAAGTTTAATAAAATAGATTGCAAAGGGAGTAAATAAATTTAAGAAATATCACACACTTTACTAAGGATGTCGATAGAACTTGTTCTTTTATCAAACTAATGGATTTTTTGAAAATTAGAAATTTTAATGATTGATAAGTTTAGCAATTGTTCATGTGAATCCCTTGAATGAAGTTTGTCTAAGTATACTCAAGAGTAAGGTGAATCGAATTTTATTATGTGCTCATCTAATTATTTGCAATGAGTTATCTTTGCTAGGGACTAGCAAAGATCTAAGTGTGGGGTGTGATAACTTCCCAAAAGGAGGTTATCTTGATCAGTTATTTTAACCCATTTTTGTTAATTTAATTGAAAAAGTTGGATAAATAGTGGATAAAAATTAATTAATTTATATTTGGGATCAAGTTCAGTTATTTGGTGTATTTTGATGTTAGGAAATGCAAAAAAATTAATGAAGCCTTGAAGTACAAGCTTATTTCAAAGTCAGGAAATTTATTGCAACAAAGTCGGAACATTTTCAATGCAGTTTATAAAGGAAAATTCTGAAAATAATTGTTGCAACAAATTATCAATTTGTTGTAACAAATTGGCGAAAAACAGAAATTGTAAGTTCCGTAAATATTCAAAAATTTGGCGGTTATATGAAGAAACAACACATCCATTCGGACATAAAGACTCTCCAAAGGTGGTGTATGGCTATATAAGGGCAAAAGGAGAGAGAAATGGAATTTTGGATCATTTTCAAAAAAGGAAGAATAAAGACAACAAGGAGATTTTGGTCTAGGAGGGAGATTCGACTACGGGATTGGCATTCCATCCATTAAAGTAAGGAGAATCGAATTTCTGCCATCATGTCTTGTAAGGTCTTTCCAATTTCGTGGTGCTTGATCTCGGTTATGAACTAATTTCTCTTAGTCTTGTACGATGAGAGTACAATGCATGTTATGATAATGATTTCTTTTAAGTTGTAAGTTTGCTTGATAATTTATCTTTAGTGATCTTATGAATTTTAATGAAACTTTTTGATTTTGCTTTTATCTTCTATTGCGATGCGAGAATCGTGAGAAGAGGGGTGTAATAATATCTTAAAGGCTACCTTATCGCATCGCGAGAATCAAGAGATGAGTGATGTGAATTTTCAACGAGATTTGAGAGAGGAGAAGTGTAAGTGTTTTATAAGTCCACTATACTATAGAAGGGTGAAAGAGATTTCCTCTTCTTGCTAGCGATCTTGATTTTTATCCTTCATAATATTTTCATTCCGCTTTAGTTAGTGATGACTAGGGAGAGTAAGATATCAAGACTTCTGAGAATCGAGAGATGGGGATTTCTTCTATGAAATCATAGCAAGATAAATTAAAGAATATTCTTACAAAATAAATTTTCAAACATCATCATGATAGACATAGGAAATCAGAAATACAAGACTGTTTTTCTCAACTGGTAAAAAGTATCTTTAAAATAGTTAATTAATTTAAAATTTTGTTCAAAACTTTTGTTACTTGTTCAGAACTTTTGTTACTCTTTAAAATCACATTATTGGTTTTACTTGAATTTATTGAAACGGTGTAACTAGTATTTGTAAGCACTAGAATAGTCATATCTCTGTGGGAACGATCTCTACTCACATCTTATTACTTGATCGACACGTGTACTTGTGTATAAACTAGTTTTTGCGTATCAGTCATGCTTTGTCATCTAGTGCATTTACTTAAATTTCTAGAGAATAGTGTATATGTGCTTTAGGGTCCAATTTTCATAAGCAGTAGTTTTATGAAAGATAATGATGTGTACAAAATAGTGTTTTGATACAGTATACAAGTGAATTAATTAAAACACATGATATATATATATAATAGAATGACACAATATTAAAATACACAAATAATATTACTTCCATAATATTTTAATGCACATGAATAGAGAGTACAACTACTAAGGTGCTCTACACACACAATGCTTATTAAGACTTATCACTGTGCAAAGTAGTCCTTAAGGGATCACATTTATTCTTTTACTTTTAATTTTATTTTTGTGATCTGGTGTACTAAGAGAAGTAGTGTATAATTTGTTTGCTACAAGACACTTTACCATCCTTTCCAAGGTGCTCAACCTAACATTGCTCATTAAGACTTATCGGGAGAGTGATTAGTGCTCGGTGGAGTTTTCCTTATCAATTATTATTTGATTTTTATTTTAGTGACTAAGGACTCCAAATTCACTTATTTTGCAAACAATAGCATTTAAATTTTTAAATCACTTTTCTCTAATGAATAAGTGCAAGAAAAACAAAGAATTACAATAAATAATTTAATGTTGTGTAGGTAATTTATTTATGCATTTTAATATATTTTGTTATTGCACTACACCATCAGGTGAGACTAAGATTAACAACACATGTAGGTTATCAAAATAAGTGAGTGAATGTATCATTATCAAACATAAAATATTACTCAACTTAGAGGCATGCTAAACATTCCTACACATGTTTTTTACAATCAATTTAATTACACATAACAAGATAGTTTTCAAGGCATGACAAATACAATAAAATGATTTTAAAAAACTTGAAAATTAAATTAAACATTTTATTTAATCTTTAATTGATATAATTAATCATCTTTAACAATGGCAATGAATAACAATCAATTTTTATAATTTTTATTTCTGTTATAAAAAAATACAAATTAGTAAACACACATAAAGAAATAATAAGAAAAGCATATTTTTGTTCTTTAAAATGGTTTTGTGATTTTGTATTTGATTTTTAAATATTTAAAAATAAATAGTTTTTTTTTTTGGAAAACACGGAAGTATATTAAGAGCACGTCAATATAATGATCTTCTATGCCAGAAAAAATGCAAAAAGATAGGAAAATTTTAATTTTTTGCTATCGTCGGCGCTAGTACTACCGTGCGACACTAGCAATAGAGAATTTTTCTTTTGCTTAGAAAACATAGTTTTTGATACATTTTCATTCTAGTTTTTCTTGATTCATGTTTTCTAAGATATGTGACACCAAGTACCTCAAAGAGTTTTAAGTCATAATGAAAAAGTTGCTGATGAAAGATTTTTGGCCTAAGGTGTCAAAATAATCTTTCAAAATACTTATGCTTTTCAAAATCATGAAAGTTCAAAGAGTATATAGTGTGAAAAACACAAGATAGCATGTTTGAACAAAAAATGCATGATTGAAATGATCATAAAGAGTGAAATAATATTCATGCAATATATATAATATGAGTATGTCTAAGATCAAGATACCTTAACTACATGTCTACACTTTAGCCTCATACAAAGTGGTGGATGGGCATGAGGAGTTGCGCGCATGCCATTGTTAGGGTGTTAATCCTATTTGCATACAAAATACAATGCTCAACCTAGCATTCTTTCCCCCCCCCCCAAGTTCCTCGCAAGGCCCCGCTAGAACCTTCCCCGGTTAAGAACAAGACATGACTTAGAGGTTAGGTCTCTAATGCACACAATCCTACGCCCTTGCTATTATGAGACACATGTCATGGGTTACTGATCATGGACATACTAAGTGTTTTAGACTATGGATATATGAATTATGGTATAATTGCATGATTAATTTTTGGATTTACAATAATAGTGAAGATTGTTGATTTTAAATCCATTTAAAAAAATTTATTTATGCAATCAACTACATGGATATTATGATTTTCAAATTTTATTATTATATTTCACTTTAGCATAGCATGACATGATATAACTAACATAGACTTTGATTTCTACCTATGGTAAAGAATGATGCTAATATGTTGAGTTAGGGCAACAAGGTGTAATATTATGTAAAGATAGACAAATATATAATTGGTTTGCATGTATTAAACATAGAGTTTTGATTGATTGATTTTTTATTGACCTAGAATTAAATTATAATTCTATTTGATTTTATCTTATTGATACCAAGTTGATTCTAAGGCCTAAATATAATGAAATACATACAATCATAAAATCATAAAATATTTTTGGTTATTTTTGTAAATTTTCTTTTTGATTTTTGAATATTAACCAAAAAATATTTAAATTTTTTTTAGCCAACATAGTGATGATTAAAATAGCAGAATAATTTTTCAAAAATTAATATTTGGGAAATTGGAGATTTTTCAAGAAAATAGGCTACTGCCGAGGGTAAGTGTTATCGTCGGGCAATAGCTCACAGAGACTAGATTTTCTATGAATTAAACATGTTTTTTATGATTTTTCGATTCTAATTTTTCTTAATTATGATTTAACATGATATGGGATATCACATGCAGCAAAGAAATTAGGAAATAATCAAAAAGTTGCACATTTTAAATATAACCTAAGACCCTTAAAATCCATTTTTTTAATAACCAATTTTGCTCATTTCATATAATCCACATTACTTTTTAATGTTGAAAGCAACTGTAGAATAGTCAATTTGGATGATGTGGATATTAACTTTAAGTTTGTTGAAGCCGAGCGGTCTCATCTCGGCTGTCTCGGGTCCGCAAACTCCGTGATCTCAAACTCCGTCTAACAGCGGTCTGGTATCTGCGGTCTCGGCGGTCTCCGATCTGCGGTCTCCCACTTCCCCTCGGATATGACAGTCCGCTTCTGGTGAAGTTCAGCGGTCTCCAACTCCATCAAACGACGATCTGTTAGCCGCGGTCACTACGGTCTCCCAGCAGCAGACCGCCACTTCTCCTCAGATGTGCCAGTTTTCTTCTTGTGAAGAGAAGCAGTCTGGTAGCCTCGGTCTCCCCCTTACGGGGGAGTGTGCGCCAGCGCGGTCTAGCGGTCAGCTAGCACACTGCCTTTAAGATGATTGTCTATTGGCGGTCTCCTCAATCACATGACCTACCTCCTGTTGTGTGACCGCCAATCTCCTCTCCAGACCGCGGAGGTCGCTGCGGTCTGGTTCTTCCTGACCGCCTGACCGCCCAGCTTTCTCTGTATATTATATTTGTATTTAGTCCCACATCGTGTATTTGTATTTTCCTCTTTCCCTCCTAGTCTATATAAAGGAGACAATACTCATGTAATTCTTAGATTTTTTGGAAATAAAATTACTATTATTTTCAATTTCTCACATGGTATCATAGCTAGGTTCGATCCTTATATTGTGAGTTTCTCCCCGGCCGATCTCCCTTTATCCAGACCGTGTGATCTCCTTTTTCTTGCTATCGGTCTTTGACCGCGAGACCGCGCGATCTGCCTGTCTTCGTCCTGTTCCTATCTCTTGGGTACCCCGTCTGTGAGTGTCCCTGTCTCCACTCCTGTGGCTGTTTCTACCTCTTTTGCTACCTCCTCAGGTAGCGTGCACTTGGTTACTGAAGGTAAGTGGCTTATTGAATCCGGTGTAACCAGTCATATGACAGGGAACCCTAAACTTTTCTCAAAGTTACTAGAGCACAAGGATTCTCCTCCGGTCCGGACAGCAGATTGTTCTCTCTCAAATGTGTATGGGACTGGGGTAGTTCAAGTCACTCCGACTATCTCTCTGGAGAACACTTTGTATGTGCCTACGTTTCCTTATAACTTACTCTCTGTCAAGGCTCTCACTCAACAATTGCAATGTTCTATTATGTTTACTCCAACTAACTGTTATTTTTAGGATCTTCACACAAAGGAGACAGTTGCTACTGGGACTGAGAGTGGAGACCTCTACTTTCTTGACGTTCTTACTGCTCATTCTGCTTTCACAACATTTTATTCTCTCCATCAGTGGCACCTCCGTCTTGGTCACCCCCCACCTCGGCTGCTCTATCAACTTCTACCTCACCTCTACAAAGATACCTCTCCTCTCAACTGTGAAGCTTGTCAACTGGGAAAGCATCATCGAGCTTCCTATCCTGCCAAGCATGGTCGTAGCTCGACCCATCCTTTTGATCTTGTTCACTTTGACGTCTGGGGTCCTTCTCCTACCAAGACCATTGGTGGGAGTAGTTTGTATTTTGTTACTTTCATTGATGATTTTTCTAGATGTACTTGGGTGTATCTTCTACAAGAACGCTCAGAACTTTTTTCTGTTTTTTCAACCTTCTATAATGAAATTTACACTCAGTTTGGAGTGTCTATCAAAGCGATTCGCACTAATAATGCTAAAGAATATGTTTCTCATCAGTTTTTGAGTTTTGCATGAATCATGGTCTTATACATCAAACGAGTTGTCCTTATACCTCTCAACAAAATGGGATCGCTGAGCATAAGAATCGTCACCTCCTCGACATGGCTCACACCTTACTCTTCCAGATGAATATGCCTAACACCTATTGGGGTCATGCCATCCTCATCTCATGCTATCTCATTAACCGCATTCCCTCCACCATACTTCAGGGCTCCACACCCTTTTCTCTCCTATATCCAACCTTAAAACCTTTCTCCTTACCTCCCAAGGTCTTCGGTTGTACTGCGTTTGTCCATACTCCTTCACTAGGTCGGGACAAACTCTCCCCTCGGGCAATAAAGTGTATCTTTGTTGGGTACTCTCCAACTCATAAAGGTTACATGTGTTATGATCCTCTTCTTCGCAAACAATATGTCTCAGCTGATGTCACCTTCTTTGAGACTGTACCATATTTCTCTAACTCTTCCACCTCTCTGCCTCCCGACTCTCATCTCTCACCACCTCTTATTTCTGCCCCACCACCACCAACAACCTATACTATAACTCCCCTTCCAACCCCACCTCCTATTCCTTTATCTCCGCCACCTACAGAGTCTCCTACCACCTATCCTCCTACTTCGGTGCCTCCTCTCCCAACTTTTGGGCCAGCTCTATCTTCTTTATATGGCGACTCTCCTGACAATACAGACACTGTTGATGATCTCCAATTGCTCTTCAAAAGGGAGTTCGCTCATGTACACAACATTTTATTCATGATGTTGTGACCTATGCTCAACTCACTCCCTCTGTTAGGGCTTTTGCTATTGCTATTTCAGATACTGTCACACCAGCTAATTATCAGGAAGCTCTTGCTATACCACACTGGAAGACTGTCATGGATGAAGAAATCTCCACACTTCAGGATCGTGGCACTTGGGCTCTTGTTCCTCCTCCCCTTGTAATAGATATTGTTGGGTGTAGATTGGTCTTTGTGATCAAATACCATGTCGATGGCTTTGTTGACCGATACAAAGCCCGCTTGGTTGCCAAAGGTTTTACTCAGACATATGGAGTTAACTTCTTTGATACTTTCTCACCTGTTGCTCGTCCTACCACCATCTGCGTTCTCTTCTCTGTGGTCGTCAACAAAGGTTGGCAAATTTCTCAATTAGACGTCAAGAATGCCTTCCTTTATGGTGATCTTCAAGAGATTTTTTTCATTAAGCAACCTCCAGGGTATGTTGCTTCGGGGGAGACTCGTGTATGTAAGCTAAAGAAGGCCATCTATGGTCTCAAACAGAGTCCTTGCGCCTGGTTTGAAAAGTTTAATGAAGTGATCAAGATCATTGGATTTATCCGCAGTTTTGCAGATCACTCTCTCTTCATACGCAAGACCTCTCATGGAATGGTGGTTCTGGCTGTCTATGTTGATGACATCCTTCTCACTGGTGATGATATTGAAGGTATCACCCTTACAAAGAAACATCTCCTTCAACACTTTGTGACCAAAGATATGGGAACTCCCAATTACTTTCTGGGCATTGAGATCCCAAGGAAGCATAGTTCAATTGTTCTCTCACAACGTAAGTATGCTATTGATCTTCTGAAGGAAACAGGTCTTCTTGGTGCTAAACCTACTAAGTATCCAATGGCAGTAGGAGACGACAAACTCTGGAATGACAACTCTCCTCCTTTGTCTGATAGCACTAGATATCGTCTTCTTGTAGGCAAGCTCATCTACTTAACTGTAACAAGACCTGACATCTTCTATATTGCTGGGAAGGTCATCCAATTCATGCAAGCTCCAAGGGAATGTCATCTTCAAGCTGCTCTAAAGATATTGGAATACGTTAAGGGGTCTCTGGGGAAGGGACTTCTATTCCAAAGAAATAATCATCTTAAGATAGAAGCCTATTCAGATGCTAGCTACGTTGATGATAAAGGAGATAGGAAGTCCACATCTGGGTTCTGTACCTTTGTGGGAGGAAATCTTGTGAGCTGGAAGAGTAAGAAACAAGCAGTGGTATCTAGATCAAGTGCGGAGGCCGAATACAGAAGCATGGCCCAAACTACATGTGAATTGAAGTGGTTACGAACTCTCCTACTAGACTTAGGAGAAGTTTACAACCATCCCTTACCAATGTTTTGTGACAACAAAGCTGCAATCTACATATCTCAAAACCCAGTCTTTTATGAGAGAACCAAACACATTGAAGTGGACTGTCATTTCATTAGGGAAGAAATCTTGAAGAAACTAATATGCACTCCCCTCGTGGCTTCAGACAAAGAGCTAGTTGATATCTTCACCAAACCCATATCTTCATCCTTCTCTGATGTGTGTAACAAGCTAGGCATGATTGATATATATGCTCTAGCCTGCGGGGGAGTGTTGAAGCCGAGCGGTCTCATCTCGGCGGTCTCAGGTCCGCAAACTCCGCGGTCTCAAACTCCGTCGAACAGCGGTCTGGTATCCGCGGTCTCGGCGGCATCCGATCTGCGGTCTCCCACTTCCCCTCAAATATGCAAGTCTGCTTTTGGTGAAGTTCAGCGGTCTCCAACTCCATCAAACGACGATCTGTTAGCCGCGGTCAATGCGGTCTCCCAGCAGCAGACCGCCACTTCTCCTCAGATGTGCCAGTTTGCTTCTTGTGAAGAGAAGCAGTCTGGTAGCCTTGGTCTCCCCCTTACGGGGGAGTGTTCGCCAGTGCGGTCTCACAGTCAGCTAGCTCACTGCCTTCAAGATGATTGTCTATTGGCGGTCTCCTCAATCACACGACCTACCTTATGTTGTGTGACCGCCAATCTCCTCTCCAGGCCGTTGAGGTCACTGCGGTCTGGTTCTTCCTGACCGCCTGACCGCCCAACTTTCTCTGTATATTGTATTTGTATTTAGTCCCACATCGTGTATTTGTATTTTCCTCTTTCCCTCCTAGTCTATATAAAGGAGACAATACTCATGTAATTCTTAGATTTTTTTGGAAATAAAATTACTATTATTTTCAATTTCTCACAAATTTTAAAATGATTATTTATGTGCCATAATTGTAATCTTTTAACTATTCAATATATAAGATTTTTGGCTTAATGAAATAAAGACACGAACAAACAAAATGCATGAAACAAAAAGGAGAATTTGTTTTTATTTTTATTTTTAGCACATTGTGAAGTAAATTTTTAGTATTGCATTTTAGTTCATTTCTACTTCACACATTTATTGGATATTAATGAATAAGAGTTTTAGGTATTCAAATGGGACCAAATGTGATGGTTCCTTTGGGTACCCAAATGTAACATGATGATTTGTGGGGAGATAATGATGAATGAGCCCTTTTAAGTAAAGTTGATGAGTCATTTTTATGTATGGGTCTCCATACATATCTAGCAAAAATATTATTTGTATAGTTCAAATTTCCATTGTCGTTATCTTGAGACTTAGAATAATATTGACTTTTGAATTGATTATTTATAGGAAGTTGTATGCATTCAATTTTATGTTGGGAGAAAATTTATTTTGTAAATGATGATATTGTTTTGGAATTTCATTTACAAGTGTTTGATGTTTTTCACTCCCTTCATTTGGCTTTGTCAAGATATGGAAATTGATATTAAATTTGCTTTTGGATTTTGCTTGATATTGTGGATTTATGTTTTGTGAGTTTTTAATTATAATTTCCTTAAGCAAGTTGATTTTTATTTTCAATTCATAATTCTTAATCTTGAGATTATGTCTAGTTTAATTGTAAGCAAGTGTGCTATTTTTAAGAATTGAGGTTATATAATTAATATGAGTTTAATAATCATTCTTCAATTTTTCAAATGTTTCATCCATCTCTTTAATTTCATTTTTATAATTTTTGCACATTAATCACTTTTCAAAGATGAATTTTCTAAAGACAATTTTCATTATGTTCTTTAAGAGACTCTTTTTCATAAACCTTGAATTTTTCATTTACCTCATTGCAATCAATACCTGGTGTAGAATTTTGAACTAAAGAGCCTAATGGGGAATAAGACACATCAAATTTTGATTTTACAATAAGTTGTGCTTTTAAATTTTTAGTTTCTAAATGCAATTTTGAATTAATATTTTTCAATTTTCTAATTCTATGTTTAGCCATATCTAGCGCATGCAATGTAGAAATAGACATTGAAACAAGAAGAGAGGAATTTGCTTTGCTTACAATGCTATCGGAGGGGGAAAGGTTTGAACATAAAGTTCTTTTGACATCTCCTTCTTCTTGGCATTCCGTTTCCATTGATGAGTTTCCATCTTCCCTTCCGCTTGATGTGCATTCCATGGATCCATCAAGAGAGGGGCATTCTTGAATACTTATGCAAGCTTGCATATTCTCCAGTTCTTGTGATTGCTTCATACCTGTAGAAGGAGAATCATAAGTTTTTTCAAGAAAATTCCAAATCTCATAAGCAGTAGGTAAAGTATAAATAAGTTTGAAAATATTTTGATATAACGCACAAAATAAAATATTTATAGACTTCACATTTAAAACCATTTCATTTTTATTTAGAATACTTTGGGGCTTTTTAGTAGTAATATTCCAAACTTCTTTATTTAAAGATTTAAGAAATTTTTCCATTATGATTTTCCACCCTTTATAATTTTCACCCATAAATAAAGGTGGAGCTAAAGATTTTTCTTTTAAAGAAATTGCATCCCCTCTAGTGGAAGCGAGATAATGAAGCGTCATTATTCCCGGTTGTAAAACTGTTTTGGAATAACTTGGCTCTGATACCACTTGTTAGATCTTGAGGTGCCCTTAGAAGGGGGTGAATAAGGGCATTTAGGAATTTAAAGCTTAAATAAAAATATCACAGTTTATTAATGAAGTTTCGGAATATTTTATAGTAGAATATATTTTAATATCTCAAATAAGATTATATTGAAGATTACTTTTAAAAGAAATCGGATTTCAATCTTTCTTCACTGTCGTTGGTGGTAAGTGTTACCTCCTAGCGCTAGCTCACAGAAAATGAATTCCAAGAGTGTATTCTACAAAAAGTAATTTGCATTATACTTTGAGTTGAGGCTTTGATAGAAAAATATTATTTAAGGTAAGTTAAGTCATATGAAATAAAATCATAATAAACACGAAAAGAGACAAGATTTTTTATTTCAATAAATAAGGATTACAAAACTTTTATCTTTGTGATGCTAAGATCGAGGCGATGAATAAAAATGCTTTTTCGTTTTCTATACTGACCCTTCTTCCAAGGACCATTTGGTTATAGTTTATCTCCCAGATAAGGCCTCAAACCGCCACATAGATCAACCCTAGACCAAGTCTCCACAACACGCGATGAATTATGGAATCCTCCCCCAGAATCCAATGTCCACTCCGGAAGATTTTCCCCCTAAGTCTCGCAAGACTTATTCGCCATAAACTGCGATAAATTTCCAACGGAATCCTTCCTAGAATCTGACGTTCTCCCTGAACAATTTCTCCACTCCCATTACAATAAGATAAAATAAAAAGAATTACAAGATAAATAAAGTTTAAGAATAACTCCCCAAGAATTTCTAAAGGTGAAGATGAAGGCGATGTAGACGTCAGCGTTCTTGATGTGCTTGCCCTTCATGTTGAATATGTGTTTTAGCCCTTCTTCTTCACATTCATCTTTTGATCTTTGTGTCCACCCAAGGAAGTTCTCTCAATGTCTGGAGATGGGCCTCTCTCAAAATAATTTGAGTTTCACTATTGAGGCATAGGAATAATCCACACACGTTTAGAAGGAGATGAGATGCTCTTTAAATAGATCGTGGGAGCTAGCACTACTGTTAGTGATAACGTCGGGCGGTAGCTAAATTAAGTAAGAGCAGCTCACAGATCGTGGCAGATAAGGAAGTCGCGCTCCGCAAATTTTGGGCACGACCGCTACCGTCAGGCGGTAACGTTATCGCCCACATTATCGTTATATCTTTCCTCGTCGTCGGATCTCCTTCCTCTTTTGCTCCTTGATCACATGTTGATTGATGGCCTTTCCTTATGTTACCGCAATGCATTAGAGCTAATGCGTCGTAGTAGTAACTTGTTATGTATAGCTTCCTTGATGATATGTTGCAATGTCGTCTTGACCTCTCGGTGATATAGCAAGCGTCGGGCGGTATCTCTACCACTGGCGTTGGCACACTAAGATTAGCTCCGGCTTGACGTCTCGATGATATACTGCAACTTTGGCTTGATGTCTAGATGATATCACTACCGCTAGGTGGTACCTCTACCGCTGGCGTTAGCATACAAATATTAGCTTTGTCGTCCATTTTTTATCCTTGTTCAATATATATTTGTACCTATATGAACTGCACATTATAATCACACAAAATACTAGATCAAATACATCATGGTATTTGTTATTCTCAAACCAAGAGATGTGGAATGCATGTTCCAACAAGTCCAAGCAGCAGTTGACAGGAAGACTCATCTAGAGTCATCTGCCCTTGTTGATCAAGCACAAGAATATAATCTTCAATCAATTCATTAAGATGTCAAAGATGGAAGAATATTTCAAGACTCTTATCCTCCAGCACATAAGAAGTTGAAAAGTCAAAAGGGGGAGAAGAAGTTGAAATGTCAGAAAGGGGGAGAAGGTAACAATATGAGGTACCCAGAATCCTCTCATCTAAAGTACATGATCCCTATCTTTAATATTTGTATTGTGTGTTGTTTATCATTGGTTGAGGTTCTGATTTCTTCAAATAGAGGGAGATTATTGGGATCTTTGCTCTCAATGTTCCTGATTTGAAGAAGTCCTCAAGTCAAGGATAAACAAACTTTGTATTTGATGCATGTGTTTAGAATATTGTTTTCAGGCATTAGATAGTGCAAGTCTAACATAGGGCTAGACATAGTATCATCCTATATAGTTTTGTTAATGTAATCCCTCATTGTGCAAAACACCATGTCGACATATGATCTAAACTATATTAGACATGTCACTCACTTATAAACATCAGGAAGAAAGGTCTAGCAAGTTGCAAAGAGCAAAGGAACTGAATTCAGGATGATCAAAAAATGACTAAGTCATATCATCTTGGAGAGTACAAATATCATCTTGAAGAGATATCGATATCGGATTGAAGACCTTAAGCTTCAAGATGATATCATCTTGAAGAATCTAAGCAGAAGTCTCATATCGTCTTGATTAGAAGAAGCAGCTCAAGCTTCAAATATCATCTCAGTAATACACTATCCAAGATGATATCGTCTTGACAAGGATCGGCTATATTCATATCGTCTTGAAGATAATCAACAAGATGTTTGGAAGACTCCTCATTGGAAGAATTTGGTTAAGTCCTTTATCATTGAGGTGATGTCATTTATCGTCGAGGACAAGTGAAATGTCGTCGAGGAGCCTGCATGACATTTCAGAAATATATTGAGCTAAGAATATTCTAAGTCCATTATCGTCAAGGCTAAGTCCTTCATTTTCGAGGTTATATCAATTGTCGTCGAGGAGCCTACACGATATTTCAGAAATACAGAAGACAGTAAACATATTGAACATAACATTCAACTTGATAAGCTTAATCATTAGACTAGAAAACAATGAACATATTGAACACATAATTTAACTTAATAAGCTTGATCATTCGACTAGAAGATAGTAGTAGTCAAATATCATCTTGTAGACTACAAGTATCATTTAGAAGAATCGAAATGTTGTCAAGACAATGCTAATATGATCGTGAAGACAGCTAGTATACATTCTACTAGAGATCAAGAAGATTCGACCAGACTTCTAGTCGAATTGCGGGAAAGGCATGAATTCAAATTAAAGCGCAATTATGGCATTATCTCATTTAATGTCACCGCAGATTGGTCGGTCAATCATATTTGTCCTTAAAGACAAAAGATCTCTGGCATAAAGATAGTTTGAGGATTCTACTTTTATCAAATGACCCTATAAAAAGGATGTGATGGAACACAACTAACCCTAATAATCATAATATCGAAAAGAAAGAGCTATCTGCCGTCATCTTCAAAAAAAAGCATTTTCATCAGGAAGCTTAAGAACGGAGAAGATATTCTTTGAAGCCAATCTTTTCTTCTCCAGAAGTAAGAGTTCGATTCATCTGGCTGATCTACTAAAAGTCAAATCATCTATCGGCAAGAAGAGGGAGGATCTTTGAAAGTGCAGAGGAAACGCTCTTGACGAAAACATATTCTATCAAAGTCCTATGCAAGAAGATCAAAGTTGAAGCCAATCCATATCAAGATTTAAGAATACTCCATATTTATCAAGATCTATTATTCTGAGTCAATAGAAAGGTTTTGAACAAAAACGTGTATAACTGTAGAATCTCTCTGAAATTTGAGCTGTAGGATTCATTTGTTGAATCTAAGTTGTAGGGTCCTATGTGACCTGAGGTAGGATGCTAGCCAGAGCTTCTAAGTTGTAGGGTCCTGTGTGACCTCAGGTAGGAAGCCAGTCAAAGCTTCTGAGGTAAGGTCCTTATGACCTGAGGTAGGAGGTCAGATAGTATCTCTGAGGTAGGAGACTTGTTCTCTGAGTTGTAGGATCTGAGGATCTAAGTTTTGGTTGGAGTTTATCGAGGCTAGCTCATTGCTAAGTAGGTGAAGGGGGAAAGTGAATGTACCCAACTCGGGGAACCAATATAGCTATCATTGTTTGTGTTGTCAATGTTCTGTGATTGTGATTATTGCATAAACTTTCATTATTCTGCATTAAGTTTAAAAATTTTATAACACCTATTCACCCCCCCCCCCCCCTAGGTGAAGATTAGATGAATCCAATAACTTTCAAGCCTGCATGAAATCAGGATCGAGCATGCAGTTGAGATCCTCTTCCCCATCATGAATACTCAGCAGAGTATGAAGCGATAGTGGCAGGATTGCGCCTTGCCAATGAGTTTGGGATCCAATACATCATAGCCTTCATAGATTCCATGGTGGTCGCATCGCAGATCCGCGGAGAGTTCGAAGTCTAAGATGCCATTTTGTCGTGATATCTGGTGAAATTAAATGGGTGAGAGGAGACTTCCAATCCTTCTTCATCCAGCATGTGCCCAGAGAAGAGAACTCAGCGACATATCATTTGGTGAAGTATGGCTTGAGGTTCGGAGGCACGATCACAGAGTTGTCGCGACCATCCATCGAAGAGGGGAGATGATGGAGATTGAAAATTAAGCTTCTTGGCTAGATTCATTCGTAGTATTCCTAGCTACCGTCCAACTCTCGGTAAAAGTTGAAGACAAGAGAAAGTCCAGATATAAGACGACTTACTATCTATTGCATGAAGGAGAGTTATATTGAAAGACCATCTCGGGCCCCTTCACTAGATATGTATCAGAGGCCGAAGTTTCTCAAGTGTTGGAAGAGATTCATTCTGGGGAGTGTGGAAGTCTATCTGGGACTCGGACTCTGGAGCAGAGAATCCTGAGGCAATGTTATTTTTCGCCGACCATCCAAAATGATGCTGAGGCCTTCTCAAAAAGTGTCGAAAGTGTCATCTATTCACTCCTCTTCAATTGCAACCAGCCCAACAGCTTCATTCAATTACTGCCCCTTGGTCATTCTCCATTTCGGGGATGGATTTAATCGTCCTTTTTTCCCAAGCTAGTGGGCAAAGGAAGTTCGTTCTTATGATGATCAACTATTTCTCAAAGTGGATCGAGGCTAAGGCTCTAACTAAGACCACGTTTAAAATCATGAAGAACCTTATCTGGGTATATCACTTGCAGATTCAGGATACCCCTTGCGATAGTCACCGATAACGGTAGTAGTTTGCCAGCTTGAAGCTAGCCAATTTTTGTAAGTAGCTGGGAAAAGATCTTCGGTTCGCCTCTGTGCATCATCCTCAGAGCAATGGGCAAGTAGAAGCTGCGAACAAGTTGGTCATCAACATCCTGAAGAAAAAGTCGAGAATCTAAAGGGGAACTGGGGAGAGCAGCTCTCTTTGGTCCTCTGGGATTGGAGAACCACTCCTAATTCGGCCACGGGGGATCTTGTAGGATCAAGCGCAACCAACTCTCCCAAAAGCCCGGACTGATGGGAAGGGCGCTACTTTTTCTTTAAGGAAGTAGGAAAGGCGCTACGGGTCAAGTGAAGGAACGCTGGACCCAACAATCCCCCCCCCCCCCCCCCCCTCAGCGTCCAGCATGAACCACAAGATCAGAGGTGCTCCACATGGCTCAGAGGTGGTGCACCACATGGCTCAGAGGTGGTTTTTCACATGGCCGCGGTCGCCTGACCCGCCGGGACCCACACAGGTAGAGAAATTTTAGGATTTAATCAGCGCCCCCCCCCCCCCCCCCCCCCCCCCCCCCCCCCCCCCCCCCCCCCGGCCTCGAACCCGCAACCTGCTTTGATACCACTTGTAGGATCAAGCACAACCTACTCTCCCAAAAGCCTGGACTGATGGGAAGGGCGCTACTTTTTCTTTAAGGAAGTAGGAAAGGTGCTACGGGTCAAGTGAAGGAACACTGGACCCAACAGGGGAGATGCCTTTCAAGTTGTCCCATGGGTCTGAGGATCTCATCCCAGTGGAGTTTGAAGTCCGGAGCCCAAGAGTAGTTGCGATAGAAGAAGGAGATAAGGAGTGGCGTCTTGAGAATGAAGAAGCGCAGAGGCTATCTCTCGACTACATTGAAGAGCTTTGAGACCTCGCATCTGTCTGATAGGAGGAAGTCAAAAGGAGTATAGCAAAGAACTTCGACAAGCATGTCTGCATCAAGCAGTTACATGCAAAGGACCTCATCTTGAATAAGGTTGATGCCGCAGGGAGATTGGCCGTCGTCAGGAAGCTCAGCCTGAATTGGGAAGGGTCATTCATCGCACAAGAGGCACTTGAAACTGGAGGATACCGCATGCAAAATCATGATGGGGAACCACTCGGCAACACGTGGAGCGGTGATGACCTAAAAAGGTTCTACCCATAAAAGGGGAAGGGTATGTTTGATTATTCTTGTACATACTTGTTATGAAAGTGCCCAAAAAAGGGGGGGTTATTATTTCTTTTCAATAAGAATATCTCAAGCGTGCATAAGTAGGAAAAATCGATCTCCACGATCGAGTTGGAAAACGAACTTCCAACCTGACTCTCATAAACTCAGAATGAATGATGGGACAGTATGTCGAGTTTTTTAATGCTTCCTCCTAAGTCCAAGCCTCTGCTCTAATAGCCGAGATCAGCTCCCCTCTTGCATGTTGGCTGACAATTCCCTGAGCGCACTTCTCATCTAGATGAAGATGTTATCAGGAGAGATTCTGGAGCCAATCTCCCAACTTGATGAAGAGAGGATCATTTTGCCTCGAGGAAGGATCCATCGTCATCAAATATGTCATCAACCTCGAAAGGGCTTGAATCCCGATATGGGATCGGAAATCTTCTTAAAATTTTAGGATTAACGTCATTTCCTTCATTCATGAAACTTGATGCGATTAACTCTCTTTTTGACTATCAAGTGACAAAGCGAATAACCTCCGGGAGTGGAGTAGAAAAGTGGTAAGATGGAGGCCTCAAGTGTGCGCATCCCGCAGGGACCCCCGAGTGGCATTTCTCTATACAGGTTCCTCCATTTTCTCGACAAAGGGTAGGATGGAGGCATCGAGCATGTGCATCCAGTAGGACCCTCGAGTGTCATTTCCCTCCCCAGGTACAAGCATCTTCGCAATAAGGCAAGTATACGAGAATTTACAGAGATAGGCAAAACCGATCTCCACGGCCGAGTTAGGACACGAGTCTCTGACTTGACTCTCATAAAACTCAGAGTGGATGATGTGACAGTGTGTCGTGTTTCTTTATGCTTCCTCCTAAGTCTATGCTTCTGCACTAATGGTCTAGATCAGCTCCCCCTTGCATGTTGGTCGACCGTCCCCCGAGTGAACTTCTCATTCTATCGGAGATGTTATCAGGAGAGAGTTTGGAGTCAATCTCCCAACTCAGCGAAGAGAGGGTCTTCTTCCCTTGAGGAATGATCATCCGTCATCAAAGTCTGGATCAGAGCGGCATCTTAAAATTTAAGCTTAGCATTATTTCCTTTATTCGTGAAAGTTGGTGCGGTTAACTTTCTTTGATTACCAAATGGCAGAGTGAAGATCCTCTGGTAAATGAGTCAAACAAGAGGTAGGATGGAGGCCTCGAGTGTTTGCGTCATGCGTGACCCCCCCCCCCCCCCCCCCGAGTGTTATTTCACTATCCAGGATCCTTAGTCATCTCAGTCAGTGGTAGGATGGAGACCTCGAGCATGTGCATCCAGCAGGACCAGGTGCATGCTTCTTTTCAGCAGGGCGAGTATGTGAGAATCGCGAGTATAAATAGGCGAGTAAGCACCCTACTCTCCTGACCGTAGTAGCAAGCATCCAAGAATATCGAATAATCCAGGAACCTAGTGAGCACCCAAACTTACCCGAGCCTATGAGCCTAACAATCATGCATTCGAGCCTAAGAGCCTTGCGAGTATCGACTCACACGAATAAGAGAAAAATAGATAAGCAAAAATTATATTTCATTTCATTTATGTTTGATGGCAAATTCATTACATTCAAAAAAGGCGTGATACATTACCCTGTATAATGTAAAAAAAAAAATTTATACAAGTCAACAGGCTGATCAAAAAAGCTCCTCGGCGAATAAGCACGAGTTGACCGTCGCGACTAGTCCTCGCCCTCGTCCTCATCTTCGGCATCTGATGGTGCATCTTTCTCTGACTTCGAGGGCTGCGAGGATTCTAGAGAGTTGGCCTCATCAGCAAGGAGCTCAGGAATTAGATCCATAGTCGCCAGGTCCTCGGCTTCTAGCACGAGCTGGCCATTGAACTTCAGCTTGCTCATGAGCATATCGCTGGTATCTATTGCAATACTGCACCGCACCAAGGACATCTCCGGTGAGCCATTCGCACCTTCTTGACCACCCTAGAGGGACCCGCCTCAGATTGACTCCTCGCTAGATCACGAGTTTTGAGCTCAGCGACTTTGACTTGGGCCACTAGCAATGCGGTCTGGCTCTCTTTCATCTTCTGCTCCAGCTGCGAGATGCGCTGGACCGCAATTAGCTCAGCTTCCTTCGAGTATAAAATAAGCAGTCATAAAGTGACTTCCGAGTATCGTAAGGGGAAAAGAAGCCGATTTTTATCTAACCAAAGGCACCTCGAATTCCTTGCATCCAGCGGATTTCTCCTCAGCATCGGCTAGCGACTTTTGGAGTTGGGCGATCAGATAGTCTTGCACCTTGTTCCTCATATCTGCAGTGAGTAGCCTCCTCGTTGTCTGATGGGCTAACTCCTGTGAGCGTAGCAGCGATTGCGAGGTCTAATGGGCGAGGTAGGAAGGTGTGGCCTCTTATAGCACCACCGCATCATCGCGACCATAGAGGGCAAAAGTGTGTCGAAGGCCTCGCCATCATCTTCCTAATCCTCTGACCAGGGAGGCAAATTTAAGCTAAGGCGAACCACATGCTCACCCTCGGCCCAAGAAACCAACGGGCTACCAAAGTTGTCTAGCTCGCCCTCCCCTTGGCCAAAGTTGGGATGCAAGGAAGGAGACCCGTGATCCTCGAACTCCCTCTTCCTCGCAATCTCCTTTTTTTCTATTCTTGGCGAATGGCTTGCCTTCTTCAACCACTGAGTGTGGCACGCCGAGACCTTCCATTGTAGCATCTTCAAGGGTTAGCGACGTCTCGGGAGGGGATGGTAGCACCACTGCACCGCGCTGTCGAGATCCCGCGCTTGGCGGAGGAGGAGTGGTCTCCTTCGCCACCAGAAGGGGCTCCAATGGAACTGTGTGAGATCCTGCGAAAGGAGACAAGGACCTATTAGTCGTTAGAACATGTTAGTGTGAGTATGGTTGAAGCTCGCTCAAACATTACCTTCCCCGGGATAGACGTACTGCAACTCGTCCACTTGTCGCCGCTAGTAAGAAACAACAAACTTATGCCCCATGAAAACTTTCTACAGCTCTTATAGCGGTCCTTACATGATAGCAGCGAGGAAGACCATCTCTGGTGGCTGCTAAGGGAGGAAAGGAATTGCCTCAAAGTCGCCAGCGATGACTACAAAACGCTTGCCCCAGCGATGAGCCTTGTTCATTATTCTTGCGATGGTGCAGGTGTAGCTACAGAAGAAGATGACGCCCTCCTTAGTTGCCCCCAGGTTGAAGATCTTCCTGAAGACTGATAGGCCGAACGAAATCTTCTCTGCTTGCAAGAAGCAGAGATACCCAATAATGATCGTTAAACCGTTGGGATTGATCTGCACGAGTACTAGGCCATAGTACTGGAGCATCTGGCAGAACTCTGTCCAGAGAGGAATTCGCAAGCCGACTTCGAAGTGGCGGATCGGGAGGGTGATCCTGTCTGCAAAAAAAGTGTTTATATGTTCATTCTTGTGTGGAAATCTCGTCGAGTGGCCCTCTATGAGGAAGCGGTCCTTAAAGCCCTCCATGTCAGTGCAAATAGAAATCAACTTCTTAAAAATGTCGAAGAAAAAAGCTCTGCATAGTTCTGACGGCGAGCAATGACATCTTCGGCGGACACCATGGTTGAAGGCGAGATGTTGTGAGCGAGTTGCAGAATGCGAGATGGTCTGATGAAAAATGCGAGCAATGACATCTTCGTACTCGGCCTGGTTGTTGGTTACGGGGAATCTGATGTCAATCGCTTGCTCGATCTTTGTCCCTTGTGGGCTGACTAGGACCACCCCTCCGCCGAGGGAATGTTTTCCCGATGCCCCGTCCGCAAAAAGCACCCATGCTACCAATTCGGGAGGTTCCGACTGTAACATCCCATTTCCTCCTAGACCCCTTAACTTCAATTAGGGTAGGACATGTAGTGAGTGAGGTGAGTTTGAGCTTGGTGGTGACCATGGGATGCACTGGGTTGAATGAACTCACATGTGATCCACTATAGGAGGCAGGTCAACTTAGGTCAAATTAACTCAAATTGGACTTACACTTGTGAATTAACCCCACCACAATGTCCCTAAACCTGAAGGAGACCTAATTGACCAAAAGCCCCATTAGTTGGTCAACCAATTGACCCAATTTGACCAAAGTCAAACTTAGGTCGACCTAGGTCAAATCCTCCCCAATAAGTTCAATTGAACCCCAAAGCATGAAATTGACTTCACCCCTAGTCTTAGAACATCATGGGGGACCTAATTGACTCAAAAGCCTCATCATAGGGTCAACAATTTGACCAATTTGACCAAAGTCAACATTCCTCAATTTTGGTCAAAATTACATCTTTGGGTCAAATTGGCTCACTTAGGTCTTCACCATGACTCAACCAACCCTGGGTCGTGTCACTAGACTCAAGACCATCATATTGGACCAGTCAACACACCCAATTGACCAAGTCAACCCAAAAGTCAACATAGGGTCAATTTTGCCTAAATTGGGCTTATTTGGAATTAATCCAAATTCCAATGGATTAAGGCCCTCACCCAAATCCCACTCTGAAGCCCATAGGTCTAATGACCAGCCTTGCCCCCTATTTTCAACATGCAAAGACATGCATGGGGGCAAAAGTGGAATTTTTCCCCTCCTCCATTAAGGACAAAGAAGATTTTGAGGAGAGCTTGCCATGTGGCCCTCCTCACCTCTGCCCAAGCCCCCACTGAGCTCCCTACATCAATGCCAGCCGAATTTGGGTTGGAGCAATGCCACTTGGCAGCTAGGAGGAGCATCCAAGGTGTGGCCGAGCTCCTCCTAATGGCAGCTCCACTTAGAGCCCTCCCCCACTCCATTTCGACGACACCATCAGCTTCAGAGGGCCTCAAGGAGTGGATCTGCTACCCTGGATCGAAGGAATCGGCTGAGAATGGAGAAAATGCCAAGGGCCGCCGGAGGAGAGAAGATCCATGGCCATCCGCCGCCCCGCCGCCGCCAAGCCCCACTAGGGTACGATTTCTCCCCCTCTCCCTCTGTGCTAGTCATCTAGGGTCTTAGCAAGGGCAGTCGGACTCAATTGAGCCGACAGCCATGGGATTTTTCCCTCCCGAGCTCCGATTGGGCTTCCTCCAGGGATCGCCGGAAAACCCCACCTCCGGCCACCATTCCACCGCCAATCGACGGCCAACCCCTCAACGGAGGTGGTGGCGGCGACAGATGGCCGGGGAGGGTAGTGGTTGGCCGGGATCAGGCCCCTTTCCTTCTGGGTCGTCGGCTAGAGGAAGGAGACGAAATCACAGCCGTTGATTTCGTCTCCTTGATCTCTATTGGCAGACCAAGGCAATTCTGCCTTCAAACATGCAGGGTTTTGCATGCAAACATCGAAGGCCTTAGAGGCCATATTTGCAAAATGTTGCAGAGATAACTTTTGTATCCCTATGTGTCTACTTTCATTTGCCACTTGAATCAACTGGTTCGGTGCACTGTGGACACCAGGGCACTCATTTTACTAGGACTGCTCCTTGTGTAGGGCAGAAATTAAAAATGCTATAACTTTTAAATGGCTTAATCAAATCCCTTTAAATTTCTACCATGCATGCATGGTATGATGATACACCTAGGGTTCAAATTTGAGAATTTATGGAGGTATATTCATTGAGATATTTCAGTTATTAGTAAAAGTAAATATTTGGTATTTATGGAGTTGTATAACTCCAAACTCCCCCTAATTTGGGGGGTGCGCTCTTTATATATCTAAATCTCTGGTTAAATTTTCATCACATGTGCATGAGTATTTTTCTCTGAATTGCAAAATGAAGTTAGGGTCTTAAGTGAAAAATTGGGGTGCTAATAGTCAATTTGGGCTTTTGAGCTTTTTGATGGAATTGAAGGTGGGGATCACCTTGCATGCCTCTGAAACCTTGTGGTTAGTATATGTCATGAGGATATACATCATTGTCATAAGTTTCATGATTTTTGGAAGTTATTTTCCTAAAGTTTTTAATTAAATGAAAATTGTCACACTTTTAAATTAATGGAATAATTTGAATCAAAAACTTAGGGTTAAATCCAAAACTCTGGGAAATGGATCCTTGACTGGAAAGGCACATTTAGGAATTTTGTTGGAATTTTTGGACCTCATTTATTTCTCTGAATTTGATTTATTTGGTTAGGTCAATTTATTCAAATATGACATTTAGGTCTCATATGCATTTGGAGAATTATGAAATTATTCTAGTAGGTTTCCTTGGTGATTCTATAGCTCTGTAAATTTTATCATAATTTTTAGATGAATTTTTGTGGTAATTATCAATTTATTGAGGAAAAACCCCATTTTGTAATTAATTAATTTAATGGGGTAAAGTAGCTTGTAAAATTTCTAAGTCTCTGGATTTAGTGTTTTTAGATGATTATTGTACTAGGTTGATTTTCTCAGAATTTTTAGAGATCATTATATGGTACCTAATGTGTAAAATCCTATTTACACACCTTTCATTTTAAATAGAAATTATGATGGTATAGTCCTTGGAATAACATGAGACTTAGGATCTGGTGTTTCTAGACCAATATGGTGCTAAAATAATTTTCCCAGAAATTATTGAAGTCTTAACATAGCACTTATAGTGTAAACCCTTATACGCACACCAAATGTAACAAATGATAATTAAGGGTAAATACTCCTTGGAATAATATGAAACTTAGGCATTGCTGTTTTTAGGTCAATAACATACTTCTGTGATTTATTCAGATTTTATTAAGACCTGTAGGTGGTGGTTGTAGTGTAAACTCTTATTGGCACACCACTTGTATTAAATGAATATTGTGGATAAATATTACCTGGAATATTATGAACCCTTGGATTTGGTATTTTTAGATGATTAGTATGCTAGGTTAATTTTCTCAGAATTTTTTGGAATTCATATTTTAGTACTTGGTGTGTAAAGTCACATCTTCATCTTTTTCATGATAAATATAAATTATGATTATAAATTTGCTGGAAAAATATGATCTTCCGGAAATAGTGTTTTTATGTCAATATGAAGCTACTGTAATTTTTCCAGAATTTTAGGAAGTCAAAATCTTGTACTTTATGTGTAAAATTATTTTTCCATTCATTCATTGAAAATTAGGGATTATGGTTATTTAATTGCTGGAAAAATATAAAATATTAGAAATCTTTTTATCATGTCACATTTCATCTCTGGAAGGATATTTAACAAGTTTGAATTCACTAGCATGATACCTCCTTCACATTTTAGATTCAGATTAGTAATTAATGAATTTTTATAGAGGGTAAAATTATATGAAACATGCTTGGATTTTGATCATCCCTTATTCTATCCACTATGAACCTATGATAAAAATTAGAAGTCATTTGGAAGTAATTTGACCAAGGTTCCATCATAGGAATCTAAGTTAGTTATATGTCGTGGTCTGCGGATAGTAAAAACTCATTATGATGAATAGGTCAATATAATCACAAGGAAATCGGTGAGAATTTGATTATAACAAGAGATGAGTATAGACCACTTAGAGGACTAGAAGTTATTAGAGTTGAAACCAAAAGAACAATTGCTTAGGAGCGGGATGAAACGTAAGGCGTGAAAACACTTAAGATATAAAGAGTATTGAGAGGGTGGAAGGTTAGGTCTGGGTAGTCACCAAGAATATTGATTGTCCTGGAAAGGGGTTGAGCATCATCCCATCACATACCCTAGTACCTTGTGAACCCTTCACCGGGTAGCCCTCGGGAAGTCCAGGATCCACCCTAAACTTCCAAGTATAATAATAACTAAACAAGGGTAGTCTAAATAGGAGGTTTAATTTAAGTGGGATGATAAGAGGGTAATTTTACGGGTAGATATCAGTAATACTAAGTGTCTTGGGAAAGGGAACTTTGGGGTGTCATCCCATTGTAGTTCCTAATACCGTAGCGAGCCCTTTACAGGGTAATCCTCGGGAATCCAAGATTAAACGTAAACCGTAGGGATAAGATGTTGTACAAGAATAATTTAATAACACACTCACCCACACCCCGTGGTTACGGGAGCTTAGTCGGTTTGGTGCTACGAGCAGTAAGCTCCGTGTTTGTAAGAGCGGATTGATAAGTCAGGTGAGCTTGTCACTCGGTAGTGTATGTTGGTACGGACGGGTTGGTCCGGTGAGCCGGTGGCTCGGAAGGTTATTATTGACGGGCAGGTTAGCCCGGGGAGCTTATGGCTCGGAGGTAGATAGTAGAACATGTTGCATGTGCACGAAGGTGGTGGGTCTTCGGTATTGGATGGTCGTTCACACCGACGTCAATACGTTGACTCGGCAAGTGTGGTAATTACACTTAGCCATGAAAGTCTGGCGGTCCAGTCAGCAAGAGTACGCAGACGCTCCGCGGTTTTGTGTTGAGGCGTACGATAGGTCTAGGTTAGGTAGTGTGAATACCAACCTAGAGGTGGGCGAGGCCCAACCCACCGCTTCCGTTTGCCACTACGGGAGTATCCTGGGAGTCTTGCTAGCTCCAAAAAGGGGAAATAAAGGTCTATGCGCATAGAGTCGTAGTTAGTGAGTTGCACTTGTATGAACATAGCATAACAGCATACCTTGCATGTCATAGCATGAACATTGTATTTCAACCCCTACCCCTAACGTATAAATTAGTATGGGACTTTTTATACGATAGGCCCTGCTAAACGACCCCTTGGTCTATAGGTTTGTATGGGCATTCCTATAAATCAATGGTTACTTTTAAATTACTTTATTTGCGTCGCACTGCTTCTCTATATTACTTTACTGCACTTATTACTATTTACTTGCTTTTACTGCTAGCATAGAAATTATATGGATATACTCTTGATAGCGTAGAATATTTGTCACCTGCTACCTTTTTGATTACTCTACTTTGTTGTCCTCCGCTTCTTCCTCCCGCCCGGTGCCTAGGAGTCGCGGGGGGAGGCGGGGACAAAATCGGCTTAGTCTTTATGACTAACGATCGGTTGTGACCGGAGGTGTTCGAGGAGCTGGAGCACTAACACGACCAGTCAAGACATGAAGGCAGGATCTGAGGAGCAGAAGCCATGCAATACTTCTACTACTGGACAGGTGTTTGAAGATTGGAGAGTTGTTAGCTTCCGCATAGATGTAGAGTGAGAGAGTGAGATTTTGTTCTACCTTGGACATGTACTTGGCATAAGCCCCTTTTACCCTTTCACTTATTGTACTCATTAATTGGATAGTTTACATTTGGATATATATATACATATGCGTGTGATTGTGGACTTATGTTCTAGTTTTTCTTCTTATCTCTTGTTGGCCTGGTTGATCGTCCTTGCCGGCAGGATCGGCGTCTTGCGGAGGTGGCTAACTTGTGTGCTAGCATCTCCGTAAGGCGGCGGTTCTGGGCATAAGATCCAGGAACTCTCCTGGTGCGGGAGATGGATCTTACACCGACTCATCCACCTCGGTTACATACTCCGCTAGAAAGTCCACTACCACCTGCGCTTTCATTGATAGCCGAGGGACGAAGGTGACATCGAACTCGCTAAGCTCGACAGACCACTTTGCCAACCTGCCTGAATGCTCCACTCCTTCCATAATGCCGCGAAGAGGGTGATCGGTCACTACCTTAACCGAATGCGCCTGGAAGTAGGGTCGAAGCTTCCTGGCCGAAATGATCAAAGCAAATGCCAGCTTCTCCAGAATGGGGTATCTGAGCTCCGCCTTCTTCAAGACCTGGCTGACATAGTAAATGGGAAGTTGTCTCTTTCCTTCTTCTCGGACTAGGACCGAGCTTACTACCTCGGCGCCCACCCCGAGATAGAGGAACAGGTCTTCTCCTTCTCTTGGTCCTTGCAGCAGTGGAGCTTGTGTCAGTTTCCTCTTTAGGGCTTGGAATGCCTCCTTGCACTCTTGGGACCATTCGAACTTTTGATTTCCCCTTATAGCTTTGAAGAAGGGTGAGCACTTCTCTCCAGCCCGGGAGAGAAACCTGCTCAACCCTGCCAGCTTCCCTGTCAACCTTTGGATCTCCTTCGCACTCCTTGGCGACTCCAACTCCAAGATAGCTTTGACCTTGTCCGGGTTGGGCTCCACCCCCTCCGGGGTGAGTAGGTGACCAAGGAACTTCCCTCGGCTTGCTCCGAAGACGCACTTCGAAGGGTTAAGTCTCATACTAAACCTTCGAAGGGTGGCGAAGGTCTCCACCAAATCCTGCAAGTGAGACTCCACGTCCCTGCTCTTAACCATCAAGTCGTCCACATAGACTTCTAGGTTCCTGCCCTTCTGATCCTTGAAAACTCGGTCAATCATCCTTTGGTAGGTTTCTCCTGCGTTCTTCAGCCCGAAGGGCATCATCTTATAACAATAACACTCATCGTCTGTGATGAAGGAGACATCCTTAACGTCGGGCGGATGCATTCGGATTTGATGGTAGCCAGAAAACGCATCCAAGAAACTCATTACCGGGAAGCCGACAGCTGAGTCCACCAGCGCATCGATTAGGGGTAAGGGGTAACAATCTTTTGGACATGCTTTATTTAGTAGAGAGAAGTCGATGCACATCCTCCACTTCCCCCCCCCCCCCCCCCCCCCCCCCACTCTTCTTTACCATCACAATGTTGGAGACCCAGCCCGGATACTGGATCTCCTCTACGAACCCTGCTTCCAGCAACTTCTCTACCTCCTCCCTAATCGGCCCGGCGAGGGTGGTCGATACAGATCTCTTTTTCTACCGGATGGGGCGGATGTTCGAGTCGAGGTTGAGGCGATGACACGCCACATTTGCATCGACACCCGGCATCTCCGCGACGCTCCATGCGAAGATATCCACATTCTGTTGGATACACCTTTCGATCTTCTCTTGGTCGTGCTTGCTCAGCCTCCCGTTGAGCTGTATCTTCTCCGGCCTTCCGCTGCCGCTGACGACCTCCATTTCCCTCACCTCCTCTGCCACTTCCAACCTGGCCAAATCTTCCAACACCTGTTCTACCTTCACTGCCTCTTCTTCCCCTTCCGGTTGCCACGACTCGCCAGGGGGGGAGTTCCTTGGCCCTTCACTTCCCGCCATTCGACCTACTCGAGGTTTTTCCGAACAAGCTGCGTTCCACGATCACCGCACCAGAATGTTGAAACCCAAAACTTGGGGGTTCAAACAGTTCGAAAATAGGGGTAGGCAGCTTGCCCTTACTTCACTCAGGTGAAGCCGAACGACTGGTCACTCAGGGTCACAGAGCTCGAGCACTTGTGGACTTAGTCAAAAATAGACCCCGCGAGCTGCAGCGAGGAGGTCCCGCCACTAACCCGAAAGATCCGAAGATCTTCCGCTCCCAAGCCAATGCTGAGTCTGGGCACCTCAGAGAGCACTCGCAACACCTGACCGTTGTCCTAAAGGACTTGGCGAACGGAAGACAGGGTCACTAGCTAACCGAACACACTAAAGGGGGTGGGGGTAAGGAGATGCCAACCCTCCCCGAGGTGCCCCTGGGGGTCTATTTATAGATTTCCTGAAAATGGTTTGCGAATAGCCAAGTTCCGATGTTTGAAAATACTATCCGCACCTCCTGAAAACATCTGTGTAGGGAGAAAGAGAAGTGAGAAGGGTCTTCACCCAAAAAATAGGGTGGGCGAGTGGGATCTACTCCCACTCGCACGCAGGAGAAGGAAGGGAGGGGAGCGGGCGATTGCCACTCGCCCCAAGGGGGCGGGTGGGCGCTCGCCCCACTCGCCCCCAAGGGGCGGGTGGGCTCTCGCCCCACTCCCCCCAAGGGGCGGGTGGGCTCTCGCCCCTCTCGCCCCCAAGGGGCGAGTGGGCACTCTCCCACTCGCCCCCAAGTGGGTGGGTGGGCGCTCGCCCCACTCGCCCCCAAGGGGCGAGTGGGCACTGCCCCACTCGCCCCCAAGGGGCGAGTGAGCACTCGACCCTAAGGTGCGAGTGGGCGCTCCCCCACTCGCCCCCAACGGGCAAGCGAGTGCTCCCCTTTTGGCTCTGCTGCACCATTTTCTCCTCGTCCGGACCTGTTCGTGTTTTGTTTGATTTGGTCATCTATGACCGGTCATTTCCGTCTGTCGTAGTTACTTTTCACTGTTGTGACCCTGCACCTGCTGTGTTGTATACGCTCGGCAAATATGGGGGTTATACAAATACAAAGATTGGTCTCGACGGATTATGGGTTATACAGATGTCATCCACAAACAATAAACATCAAGGTATTGGTTGTTGGATATGTCCGGTGAGCTCATCTAAGATAATGGTAAAGAGATAAGGCCTTAAAGCTGAATCTTGATAAAAGTCAACATTGATATAGAATTCTTGTCTTAATCTTTCGTATGTTATCACCCTTGTCACCGAATTTTTATACTTTTTTTTATTATGTCAATGTATGTACGATACATTTACATTTTTCTTTTCTAAGGCTCTCCATAAGATCTCTCTTCGAACTGTATCATAAGCATTCTCAAGATTGATAAAGAACATATACAAATATTATTTCCTTTCAAGATCGATAAACATCATATGCAAATCTTGTAAGCAAACAGTGATAGAAAATTCTTGTGTTAATTCTCCAGATGTGCTCACCCTCGTCACTGAATTTTCATGCATAGTTTTGATTATGTCAATGTATGATACATTTACATCTTTCTTTTCTAAGACTCTCCATAAGATCTCTCTTGAAACTATATCATAGTTGCGTTTGAAAGGCTAAATTTGAATTCTAGTGAATAGCAAATGAAATAATTTCATGATATTTTGTTACGAATTGAACATAATTTAGTGACAAATTATCACTAAATATTGTGGTGTTTGTTTAGTGACCAAATATTTTGCCATAAGAATATATAATTAGTGATTGAATTAATTAAGTCACTTGTCCCCTACTTTTCATTTTTTTCGAAAAGCACTTACTCATCCTGATAAAAGGTTAGCGCATTTTCTGCCCGAGTGTAAATTTTTCCTCCGTGCGAACATTTTTCTGCTCGGGCGACCATTTCTTCGCCCATGGGCGCATTTTAGGCCCGGATGTGAATTTTTCGCTCGGTTGCGTATTTTTTTCCCAATCGCACATTCTTCGCTTGGGCGCGCATTGTTTCGGCCGGGCGCGTTTTTTTGCCCGAGCGCACATTTTTCGCCCGGGCGCGCATTTTTCTCATGAGCGCGCATTTTTCATCGGGCACACATTTTTTGCATGAGCCCCCCTTTTTTACGCGAGCACACATTTTTCGCGCCGGCACGCATTTTTCGCCCGGGCGCACATTTTTACCTCGGCGCTCATTTTTCGCCTGGACTCGCATTTCTTCGCCGGGGCGAGCATTTTTCGCTGGGGAGCACATTTTTCGCCGGGAAGTGAATTTTTCACACTGGGGCGTATTTTTCCGCGTCGTCGCGCATTTTTCGCCTGACGCGCATTTTTCGCCCCGGGCGTGCATTTTTTGCCTCGGGCGCGCATTTCTCACCTGTGCTCTCATTTTTCGCCGGTGCACGCATTTTTCATCCGGCGCGCATATTTCGTCCTGGGGCGCATTTTTCGTCCGAGCGCGAATTTTTCGCCCGGACGAGTATTTTTCACCCGGGCGCGCATTTTTCTCCTGAACACCCATTTTTCGCCCGGGCGCACATTTTTCGCCTGGGCTCGCATTTTTTCGCCTGGGCGCGCATTTTTCGCCCGGGCGCGCATTTTTTGCCCGAACGCTCATTTTTCGCACGGGCTCGCATTTTTTCGTCCGCGTGCGCATTTTTCTCACGGGCGCACATTTTTCGCCTGAGCGCGCATTTTTTTCCGGGCGCGCATTTTTCGCCTGTGCTCTCATTTTTTGCAGGTGCATTTTTCGCCCGGGCGTGCATTTTTCGTCCGGGGGCACATTTTTCCTCCGAGCGCGCATTTTTCGCCCGGACGAGTATTTTTTGCCCGGGCGCACATTTTTCTCCTGAACACCCATTTTTCGCCCGGGCGCGCAGTTTTCTCCTAGGCTCGCATTTTTTCGCCCGGGTGCGCATTTTTCTCCCTGGCGCACATTTTTCGCCCGGTCGCACATTTTTCGCCCGAACGCTCATTTTTCGCCCGGGCTTGCATTTTTTCGTCCGGGTGCAAATGTTTCTCCCAGGCGCGCATTTTTCGTCTGGGCGCGCATTTTTTCGTATGGCCGCGCATTTTTTTCCCGGACGCGCATATTTCACACGGGCTCACATTTTTCGTCCGGGCGAGAAGTTTTCGTCAGGGCGATCATTTTTTTGCCCGGGCGCTCTTTTTTCTCCCGTGCGCGCATTTTTCTCTCGAGCGAAAAATGTGCGCCCGGAGGAAAAAATGCGCGCCTTGGCGAAAAAAGCGCGCTCGGACGAAAAAATGCAAGCACGAGCCAAAAATTGGCGTTCGAGCGAAAAATGCCCGTCCGGGTGAAATATGCATGCGAGCCCGGACGAAAAATGCGTGCACCGGCGAAAAATGAAATCACGGGCAAAAAATGTGCTCACGGGGCAAAAATTTCGTAGCCCGAAGAAAAATGCGCGCCCGGGCGAAAATTGCGTGTCCGGGTAAAAAACTCGCGCTCGGGCGCTCATTTCCCCCGGGCGCGCTTTTTTCTGCACAGGCGCGCATTTTTAATTAAAAAAAATCCCCGCAACGGAGATTTGCCAAATAGTTTATAAAGTGTTACTCATTTTTGAAAATCTCTGCAAAAGGAGTTCACTCAAACAGATCTTATTTTGCAATTGACATTTTCGAAAAACACATTTTCCTACCATCCTTTTGACATCACTCCTTCTTTCTAAAAAGCCTCCCAAACAGACCCTTAGTAATGAAAATTTTAGTCACAAAAAGCCATTTTTCTATTAGTGAACACTATTGAACATTTGAACTTATTACAATCTTCTGAATCTTCACATTCAGCACCAACTAAGCGCCTTTAAAATAAGTTTATTTATTTTCCTGTTAATCCCTTTAAATGTTATGTTCATTAAAAAAAGGAAACTATATTATCAATTAAAATTATTATGCATATTAGGCGTATCTCTGCATTTGGGACAAATTATAATCATGATCATTTCTTGCGCAACACGAGCAATCTTTAAAATAAAATATGAACCACCAACAAAATAGAGCACTTATAATCCTGTGGATCATAGCGTCGCCTAGGCGTCTAGGCGTCCAGTCGTCCGATTGAAAACAAAGCGACGGCCGCCTTATTTTTTTAAAAAGAATAAGGCAATTGACAGCGGTTTATATATCAACTGTTAGAATTGAAGTGAGCTAGCGTCAGCGCTAGCGCTAGCTACTACTCGACACCCCCCTTATTTTGTCTATAAATAGAGGGGTACCCCCCTCTAAAGAGGATTGATTCTGAAAGTGGCGAGTATCCTCAACTTAGAGCGAGTTAGAGATACCAGAGCGCCACCAGGCGAGCATCGAACTTGGAGTAAGTTCGCGAGGCGAGTTACCTACTTGCGAGATAGCGCCGACGATAGTGGATAGCGCTTGCATTAGCGAGAAGAGAAGGAAGGAGCGAGTACCTACTTCGGAGATAGCGCCCGGCGCTAGTGGCTAGCGCTCGCGGTAGCGAGAAGTGGAGGAAGCGAAGCGTGGCGAGCATGCGAGTAGCTTGGAGTGCGAGCAGCGAGCTTGCGAGTTGGAGAGCTAACGTCAGGCGCTAGCGATACCGCTGGCGGTAGCGAGGAGCGAGTATCGGAGCGAGTATCACCTGCGCGGTGTGCTCCGGAGGAGAAGCGGACCTTGTCTGTGACCAAGTTCTTACCTACTATTGGCTGTTGTGATTCAAGTTGGATGCAACTTGTATTCAGCCTTGTTCAGTTGTAACTAGCTACCAAAATTAGTTTTGTGAAAGCTTGTGTTCATCTATTGGTGTCCTTATTCTCCTGTTGGTTGACGTGTTCTTCCAACTACAAAATATTTCACATGGTATCAGAGGGAGGTTGGGAACAAGGACGAAGCAACCAAGATGGACGGCGGAGGAGGGTATGCTAGGGGACTTGGAATTGAGCTACTCACTCAGACCAACTACAAGAAGTGGAAGTCTTGCTTGGAGAGCTACCTGCTTGGAGAAGACCTATGGGAAGTCGTTGGAGGAGAAGAGCAGGCAGAAGTCCTTCCAATCGGAGATAATGGTCCAGCTGTGAGAGTTTGGAGGAAGACCAACGCCAAGGCGGAGTTCACCTTGAAGAGAGTCATATCACCTAACTTGTTCGACCACATCATTGGTTGCAAGTCAGCGTCGGAGATCTGGATAGCCCTCGATGGGTTGTTCAACAAGAAGAATGTAGCGCGGCTACAATTCCTGGAGAATGAGTTGGCAAAGTCGACTCAAGGCGAGATGGCGATATCCACCTTCTTCCTGAAGGTGAAGAACCTATGTGGAGAGATCTCGGCCTTGGATCCTGAAGAGCCAATCTCAGAGGCGAAGTTGAAGCGGCACATACTCCGAGGCTTGAGGAAGGAGTATGTCCCCTTCGTTACTTCCGTGCAAGGATGGGCTACTCAGCCCTCCCTTCTGGAGCTAGAGAACCTGCTATTGTCACAGGAGAGCTTGACGAAGCAGATGGCGGGAGTATCCATCTCAGGTGGAGATGGCGAGGCCTTGTTCTCAAGAAAGAGGAGATCCTGGGACAAGAGAAAGAAAAACTCCGGAGATGGACCTTCAACGTCCTCTCAGGGAGATGGGGGGAAGTTCCTCCCTGCGCGCGTTGAGAAGGGGAGATCCCTTTGCTTTGCCTGTAAGAAGTACGGGCATATGGCAAAGGACTGTCGGTCCAATCTAAAGGCCGGTTATGCTGCTAACAAGGAGGGAGATCACCAGAGAGGTGGAGGAAGAGGTGGAGGTCACCAGGGCGGTGAGAGGGGGGACAATTGTTTCCTGGCAGAGATGACGGCAACGTCAGTCAATGTTTTAGCCTCCATCAACCTCGAGAACGACTGGATAGTGGATTCCGGTTGCGGGCATCATCTCACTGGAGATATGTCCAAGTTCGACTCCTTGGAAGCGTATGAAGGAACGGATGTTAACATCACTGCGGATGATACGGTACATCCCGTGGAGCGAGAAGGGAAGGTGTCCCTAGGGAGTAGAGCGAAGCCAGTGACACTGAAGAGTGTGTATCACGTGCCTGGCGTGAAGAAGAACCTCTTCTCGGTGGCTAACGCAGTGGATGCTGGATACCACGTGTTGTTTGGACCGAAGGAGGTGAAGTTCCTGAAGAATCTATCGTCTGTCGATGTTGACGTCACGCTCACCGGGAGAAGGGTGAAGGATTTGTATGTTCTGTCTGCAAATGCCTACGTGGACAAGCTGAAGACAAACGACAGCGCTGTGATCTGGCATGAGAGGCTGGGTCATGTGGGGATGGACAAGCTGAAGATGATGGCGGCAAAGGGCCTAGTGAGTGGCCTGCCTCATCTCTCTTCCTACGGTGACGGCCATGTGTGCGACGGATGCCAATATGGAAAGTCACATCGACTTCCATTTGACAAGTCGGAGACCAGGTGTAAGGCACCTCTTGAGTGCGTACATGCTGACGTTATGGGGCCGTGCGCCACCCTTACTTATGGAGGCAATAAGTATGCGCTGGTTCTGGTGGATGACTACACCCGCTATACGTGGGTATACTTTCTGAGAGAGAAGTCAGAAGTATTCAACAAGTTCCTAGAGTGGAAGGAGCTTGTGGAGGGGAGGCTGAACCGCAGAGTGAAGAAGCTGAGAAGCGACAGTGGAGGGGAGTTTACCTCCAATGAGTTTGCTTCTTTCTGCAGGAGGTTCGGCATTCGGCGAGAGCTCTCCTGCGCTCACACCCCTCAGCAGAATGGGGTGGCAGAGAGGAAGATCAGCCATCTGGTGGAGACTACCAGGAGTTGGCTACATGCCAAGAGCATTCCCAAGGCCTTATGGGCGGAGGGAATGACGTGTGCTACTCATGTGATCAACATGCTACCTCTGAGTCCTAACAGGATGTTGTCTCCACAGCAGCTCATGTTCGAGGCGAAGCCCCCCGGTGACGGGTGAAACACGTCGGGGCGTGCGAAACCCCCCAGTGGCGTGCGAAGCCCACTTGAATGTCAAGCTTAGTTGCTGGCGTAGCCCGCTTGAATGTCAAGCGGCGAAGCCAGCTTGATTGCAGACAAAGCCCGCAGCGACGCATCGAGAACGGGCGACAAATGTTTTTTTTTAACTTGGAACGGACAACCTCATTGATTTTTCATTTGCCTATCTTCTAGTTAACTTATTGAGAATTAAGACTTCCCTCTACTCATCTCCCAAACAGGTGCATACATAGCCTCTCCTTCAAGGTAAATGAATTATCAAAACATCAAGTTTTATATTTAATGACAGATACCTTTGTTTGATCTTGCTTATGTTGTTGTCTAGTAATAAAACTTAAACTATGAATTGCAGGGGTAACTATAGAAGATAAAGAGGGTGGGTCTTTTTTTGTGCTAGTGGATACTATCTAAAGAAGAGGAAAAAATATCAGTTGGTTGTCAAAGATGTGCAAAGATGCACAATTATAGATTATTCTTCTTTGTCGATAATTTTTCATGTATTCATTTTAATTATAGAAGAAAACACTATTAGTCTGTATTGAGGGGTTTGGGCTATTTCCCACCCTCTATTTTTTTTTAATAAAATCATTTATATTAAACAAACTTCTCTTTACAATTGAGCATTTGATTTATTCTTGTTTTTGAATATCTAAAATTGAATTTAAATGAATAATAAATAGAATAATTCTATGATATTTTGTTACTAAAAAGTTGTGACCGAAGTTATTTGGTCACTAAAATAGTTTTTGTGACCGAAGTTATTTAGTTGCTAAAACTTCTTTTAGTGACCGAAATTATGTGGCCACAAAAGATTCTTTTAGTGACCGAATTTATTTGGTCACTAAAACTTTTAGTGACGGAAATTAACATAGTCACTAAATATATCCATTTGGTGACGAAATTAATTATAGTCACTATAGACATTTAGTGATGAGGTTTTAGTGACGACCTTGTGACGAAATAGATTTGGTCATTAAATATCATTAGTGACTAAAATCCAACATTTAGTGACGAAACTTTTCGTCACTAAAAGTCATTTTTTCTTGTAGAATTAATAACTGTTGTCTATAGTCTTCATTTGTTTTTGTTTTTTTAAATTGTCGCCTTGCATTTTCTCGTCTTATTGTCGTCTAGGCGTCCGCCTTGTCGCTTAAGCGTTGTTGCGGGTCGCTTAGGGCTCTTGGTAGACCGGTCGAATTGAACCACCTTAGCTCGAGAGCGAACCAAGCGCGCAAACAGTCACAGAGAAATTCGTTGAGTGCACTGGGACTTTTTAGCGTGGAAAACCCGGAAAGGGTAAAAACCCACTTGGTCGGAGCTGTGCCGACCAAACTTCCACTATCTTCTGGGGGGTTACAATTAGAGATTTAGAGGCCGAGCGCGACAGGCCGCTGCTCGTTACAATATCAGAGAGAGAGAGGGAGAGAGAGAAAGAACGTTCCGAGGGCGACAACCCACCTCTCGAAAAAAACTAAGTCTTTTTCCTTCTGAGAATGGTAGAGAATGAAAGTGAGAATGTCTTGTCCGCTTTCGTGAAGCCGAAAGCGAGCGCTGTGTCCGCTTTCGTGAGAACGAAAGTGAGATTGCCGAGTCGCCTTTCGGGATGAAGGAAAACTTCAAGTCCACGAAGGAGATCTTCAAGTGCCGAAGGAGAAATCCGTGGAAATCTTCAAGGAGCTCTCCCGGGTCCAGAAATCCAAGTCCCCCCAAATGAAGTCTTGGGGGTCCTTTTATAGCTTTGGCCGGGGTAGCCCGGTAATTTTGCCGTTATAACCACCATAACCACCTTGGAGGGCGAATCATATTTCTCGATTTGGAGCACTCTGATCACCATTTTTCGTAAATGACCACCTTGCCCTTTGGGGAAAGGCGACAAGCTGTTCCTGAGAATTGAGAAACTGAAAAGACAAAAAGTGAGCGAGCCGAGTCGGAAAAGTGAGCGAGTCGGAAATGTGAGAATGCTATAAAGACAAAAAGTGAGCGCGCTAGAAAGACAAAAAGTGAGCGCGCTAGAAAGACAAAAAGTGAGCGAGGCGTTCTGAGCGAACGGTGGAACGGAGAGTCGCGCCCCCCAAGGAGAAAACGAACTCCGACCACACCCGGCGAGGGGATGCGGTTTCGGCCACATCCCCCGCGGAAAGAGGCTCGGCCGCATTCCCCCATGGGGGGTGCGATTTGGCCGCACCCCTCGTGAGGGGGTGCGATTTGGCCGCACCCCCCTATGGGGGGTGCGGTTTGGCCGCACCCCCTATGGGGGGTGCGGTTTCGCCGCACCCCCCATGAGGGGGTGCGGTTTGGCCGCACCCCCAGGGGGGGTGCGGTTGGGCCGCACCCCCCTATGGGGGGTGCGGCCTGGCCGACCTGGCCGCACCCCACGTGAGTGGGGGGCGGGCTATCCGCACCCCACTTGTGGGGGGGGTGCGGACGTACCTTGGTAGCGGGGCGCGGCTTTGTGCCCTTCCGGCGCCGTTTACGGTGCGATGCGTTTGAGCGATGGAGCCTCCACTTCCGCGATCACGGGCTTGACTGCTGGCCCCACCTCTCTTTAGCGGGGTTTTTTCTATACGCATCCAAAGGCCTTTATGGATGTGTAACATAAGCCCCCCAAACCTTCGGAGTCTGAATCTCTGTGCGAGGAGTTCGGAGGTTTTGATTTTTCCGTGGCGGCTTTATCCACTGCTCTATTTACGACACCTTGGGTAGGAATTACTGTCGAAGGGTGAGTGTGTGGTTGACTTTGTTTCTTTGCTCTGGTTAGGCGTTTCTCGCTCTGCGCTGAGTTGTGATATCCCCCTGATGGTCATGCTGCCCTGGTGGCTGACAAAGTATTGATTGAGGGAGGACGCTTTAAGTTGGCCGGTGAAGGGTGTTGGTTCTCTGAGTTTGCTGCTGGCTTGCTGCCTAGCATTGATATCCGAATAAGTTGAGTGCTTTCTGCAAAATAACAGATGAACTTGCGCGGTTCTGAGCCCGCGACTTTTATAGAAAATTAGCTTGCGCAAGTCTGTGCTTGCGGATTTTTTGCACGAGTCTGTGCTCGCGGCTTGGCCGGTGAATAGCGGGTATATTCAAACCGAGGGTGAACGCATGGGGGGCAGGCCCCTACGACACCGGGACTCGACGGCGGAGGAGAAGGGCGAACCTTCAATCGACGGCGGTGCAAAGTCCCCGTGGCAAGGCCCCGAAGTGGCCGGTGAATAGCGGGTGTATTCAAACCGGGGGTGAATGCAAGGGGGGCAGGCCCCTACGAAACCGGGACTCGACGGCGGAGGAGAAGTGCGAACCTTCAATCGACGGCGGTGCAAATTCCCCGGGGCAAGGCCCCGAAGTGGCCGGTGAATAGCGAGTGTATTCAAACCGAGGGTGAACGCAAGAGGGGAAGGCCCCTACGACACCGGGACTCGGCGGCGGAGGAGAAGGGCGAACCTTCAATCGATGGCGGTGCAAAGTCCCCAGGGCAGGGCCCCGAAGTAAAATTTTTTCTTTATTTAATATAGGTGGCAAAGTATATGCATATTTTCATAGTAAGAAGTTGTTTTACACATAGTTTTTTCAATACTGGATGGGTTCGCACGAGTCTGAGCTCGCGGCTTAGTACATAACATGAGATAAGATAGATTTGCACGAGTCTGAGCTCGCGGATTTGCATACATAATATAGGATAGATTTGCACGAGTCTGAGTTCGCGGCTTTGCATACATAATATAACATAGATTTGCACGAGTCTGAGCTCGCGGCTTTCTTCTTAATAGAAGACTTGATGTTACTGATAGAAGCGGCACAGGTTCTGGGCGTTCCAGGTGCGTGGTAGAGTCTTTCCTTCCGCTGTTCTGAGCCTGTATGTTCTGGGTTTTACGATCGCAGTGACAACGTACGGACCTTCCCAGGTGGGTGAGAGTTTATCTCCTTGGGGGCCCTTTCCAGCCGCCTCGATGCTGCGCAGGACGAGATCTCCTATGTTGATCGGTCTGGGCTTCACCCTTCTGTCATAGAACCGGGCTACGCGCCTTTGGTAAGAGGCGGTATGCTGGGCGGCGTCGTCCCGGACTTCGGGGATTAGGTCAAGGTTTTCCCGAAGCAGTCCGTCATTCTTGCTGGGATCGAAGGTTAGCACTCGAGTGCTCGGAATGCCGATGTCGATGGGGATGACCGCTTCAGTACCGTAACAGAGGTTATATGGCGTCTCTCCTGTGGGAGTCCTCTCTATTGTTCGATATGCCCATAGTACGTTTGGGAGTGCGTCTACCCATTGCCCCCCCCCCCCCCCCCGGCTTCTTCCAGGCGCGTCTTCAATCCTTTGAGGATGGTGTGGTTCGTAACTTCTACTTGTCCGTTGGTTTGCGGATGTGCTACGGCGGTATGACGGAGGTTGATCTTCAGGTCCTCGTACATCTTAGTGAAGGACTTCCCGGTGAACTGAGTGTCGTTGTCGGCAATGATTGTTGCTGGGATACTGAAGCGGCAGATTATGTTTTTCCAGACAAATTGTTTAGCGTTCTCTTCTGTGATTTTGGCTAGGGGTTCCACTTCTATCCATTTGGTGAAGTAGTCGATGGCTAGAATGATAAACTTTCTCTATCCGGAAGCCAGAGGTAAGGGGCCGAGGAGGTCGATTCCCCATTGCGCGAACGGCCACGCGCTTTGGAGTGTGGAGAGCGCGACCGGGGGCTGATGAGGCACGTTGGCATGCAGCTGACAGCTCCTGCATTTTTGGACCAGCTCGGCCGCATCCTTCTTCATTGTCGGCCAATAGAAGCCTTGGCGCAGAATCTTTTGTGCCAACGCCTTTCCGCCTAGATGTTCTCCGCAGACTCCCCCATGCACTTCTCTGAGGGCGTAGTCCGACTCGCCCGCCGGTAGTCACTTTAGATATGGTCCTGAGAATGCCCGCTTGTAGAGCTCCCCGTCCACGATAGTAAACGATGCCGCCCGCATCCGTAATCTGCGTGCTTCTAGGCGGTCTTCAGGGAGGTGTCCGTGCTCGAGGTAAGCTCGTAGGGGGGTCATCCAGGATGACTCTTCCTGGTGGATGGTCGCGACCTCCCACGGTCCTTGAATACTCGGAATCACGATCTCTTCTATTCGGCGTCTTCGAGACTGGTAGCTGGAGGGTGAAGTGGCGAGCTTGGAAAGAGCATCAACCCTGGAATTCTGCTCCCGGGGAATGTGCAGAATTTGATATGACGTGATCTTCTGGAGGAGTAATTTTGCGAATGCGAGGTATTTCGCCATCTGGTCGTTCTTGGCCTCGTAGTCTCCTTCGACTTGTGAGACTACGAGTTGAGAGTCTGCGTAGATAGTTAGGTTCTCTACTTTGCAACTGATGGCGAGTCAGAGACCGGCGATCAGCGCCTCGTACTCTGCAATGTTGTTTGTAACGTGGAATTTTAACCGGAGTCCGTAATCCAAGGTGACCCCATCGTGACTTATGAGGAGCAGTCCCGCTCCGGTCCCTTCAGCTCCAGAGGCACCGTCGACATAGAGAGTCCAACGGGGGCCAGTGGTGCCTTCGACAGGTGTTGCTTCTGGTGGGATTGTGTATTCCGCGACAAAGTCGGCGAGTACTTGCGATTTGATGTCTGGTCGGGGCAGGAATTGAATGTCAAACTCGCCGAGTTCCACGGCCCACTTCACTAGTCTTCCTGAGACTTCTGGTTTCTGGAGGATTACTCGTAGTGGGAGTTGTGTCAACACTTTTACTGTATGAGCCTGGAAGGAGGGCCGAAGCTTCCTCGCCGAAAAGACAAGGGCCAAGGCTGTCTTGTCCGCTGCTGGATATCTGGTTTCGGTGTCGGAGAGAACTTTACTGAGGTAGTAGATTGGTCGTTGCACCCCTCCCTCATCTTTTATGAGCACCGAGCTAAGTGGCGTAGGCGACACAGCCAGGTATAAGAATAGAGTTTCTCCGGGGGTGGGCTTTGACAGAAGCGGTGGTAAAGCCAGGTATTGTTTGAGTAGTTCGAACGCCACCTGGCCTTCGTCGGTCCACTGGAAGCCGGAGTGGCGCGCTCCCCGGAGGATTTTGAAGAAGGGGAGGTACTTGTCTCCCATTCGTGACAAGAAACAGGATAGCGCAGCGATCCTCCCGTTCAGGCGTTGCACTTCCTGAATTGAGCGAGGTGGCAACATATCCTCCAACGCCTTGATCTTCTCGGGGTTGGCCTCGATCCCCCGATGGGTTACCATGAAACCCAAGAACTTTCCCGCTGTCACACCAAATGCACATTTGCTGGGGTTGAGCCGCATTTGGAAGCGACGGAGAAGTTGAAAGCACTTTCCCAAGTCTCTCAAGTGGTCGCAACGGTGGACGCTTTTGACCAACATGTCGTCCACGTACACCTCCATTGTTTCTCCAATGAGGCTCTTGAAGAACTTGTTCATCAGTCTTTGGTAGGTGGCTCTGGCGTTCTTAAGGCCGAACGGCATCACTTTGTAGCAGTAGACTCCTTTGTCGGTGTGGAAGTCGGTATGTTCCTCGTCCGCGGGATTCATTCTTATCTGGTTGTAGCTGGAATAAGCATCCATGAAGTTAAGTAGCTCGTGTTCGACAGTCGCATCGACGAGCTGGTCGATCCTCGGGAGGGGAAAGCTGTCCTTTGGACATGCCTGGTTCAGATTGCTGTAGTCGACGCACATTCGCCATTTCCCGGAGGCCTTTTTCACCATGACCATGTTGGCGAGCCACGTGGGGTATTCCGCTTCGCGTATGAATCGTGCTTCTAGGAGTTTGTCTACTTCCTCTTCGATTGCCTTCAACCGCTCGGGGGCAAAGTTCCTCTTCTTTTGGATTACAGGCCGGCAGGCGGGGTTGATATTTAGAAAGTGATAAATGACTTCGGGATCTGCCCCGGGCATGTCTTCTGGGCTCCAAGCGAAAATGTCTTCGTTCTCCTGCAGGAAGGTTGTGAACTCTTCCCGTTCTTCTTGTGACAAGAGTGACCCGACCTGAACAGTCCGAGTCGGGTCTTGTTGGGAGAGCGGTACTTCTACTAGCCCTTCGACGGGCGCTCCTCGCTGCAAAGTAGCTTCGTCTCGTAGATCGAAGTTATTGATGTTGAGAGCGGTTGCCTTTGCTGGCTGAGCTTGCTTCAGATAACAGGTTCTAGCTGCCTCCTAGTTCCCTCTCACGACCCCTATGCCGGCGGCGGTCGGAAACTTCAAGGCCAGATGCGGAATTGATGGGACTGCTCCAAAGATAGACTGGAGTGGTCTCCCGAAGATGGCTTTGTAGGCGGAAGTGGATTCCACCACCACGAACTGGATGTTGTATGTTGGCTGTTTCGGAAACTCGCCCAATGTGACTGGGAGAGTGATCATGCCTTGAACAGGGATAGGTCGATTGTCGAAGCCGTAGACGGGCCCGGCTGCAGGGCTGAGCTGGTCCTTTGTGAGCTTCATATTTTGCAAGGTAGAAAGGAACAGAACATCAACTGAGCTTCCGTTATCGATCAATATCCTCCTCACGTTAAAGCAGGGGTCCCCGATCCCTGCACTGATTACGAGGGGATCCTGGTGCGGTAGTCATAATCCTTGCAGGTCTTCTTCTCCGAAGGCGATCGTAGTGTCCTGCTTGAGCTTCTTGTCTTCGTGGTCACTCGGGGGTTTGGCAATCGAGAGGATTTGCGACGCTAGTACGGGAGGTCCAGCGATCGTTTCGATTTCCCCCACCACCGGTCTTCCTGCTTCCGCGCCCCGGGGAGCGGGAGGCCGCTCCCTCGCATCCCTAGGCTGTTGATGCTGATTGGGGACCTGGCCTTGTAGGAATCTCCCTAGGAGTCCCTGACGGACGAGACGTTCGATTTCGTCTTTAAGTCTGGTACATTCTTCGGTGGTATGCCCGGTCCCTCGGTGGAACTCGCGATACCTGGACTGATCGCCACTTGGGTTTGGGGCTAACGCCCGAGGTGCGCGGAGCTCTGGGTTATTCTGAATGGCATAGAGTACGTTTGTTCTGGTTGTATTCAACGGAGTGTAGACCCTGGGAGGCTGCGGACCCAGGTCTCTTCGGGGGTCGCGGCGACGTTCATCGTTACGACGTCCCTCGCCACGCCGCTCTTCTCGTCCGCGAGGGGCTTGATCTGACCCCATCTTTCTTCCTTGGCTACCTTCGAACTGCCGACGGTGCGCCTCGATGGCCTCGTCAGCAACTATCTGAGATTCAACCCGATGAACAAGGTCAGGGTAACTTGGCACGGTTTCTCTCATTAGGGCCGAGTAGAAACCACTCGGGCGGAGGCCTCCGAGGAAAACTCCTCGCAGGAGTTCGGGGTCGACTCCCGGAATTTGTCGAGCCTCAGAGGTGAAGCGTCGGAAAAAGTCCTTCAAAGTTTCTCCGTCGTTTTGACGGATTCCCGAGAGATGGGAGGGATCTCGGACAATCGTGCGATTGGCTATGAACTGGTCCACGAACTGCTGCGCCATTTCTGCGAAGTTGTTGATGGCCCCATCTCGCAGGGAGTGGAACCAAGTGTGTGTTTGTCCCTTCAGGGTTGTTGGGAACACTTGACAAAGGAGTTGATCAGGGGCACTGTAAATCCTCATAACGGTGGTGAAGTGATTGACGTGTTCCAGGGGCTCGTCCGTCCCATCGAACGTTTCGATGTTGGGAAGCTTGAAGCCGTTCGGAATTGGATGAGCCAAGACTTGAGGCGATAGGGGGGAGCCGCGGTGTGCGGGACGGCGGGCGAGAGTCGCGCGTCGTCCTGCTTGGGCGTACTCTTCTTCTATCATGTCGCGTATTTCCTCTCGCGTGGTTCTTTCCACTGCTCGGACGGGAGCAGCTCTTCCTTGGCGGGGGTGATGAGGGTCAGCCTCCGGTCCTAGGTTGTGCGGAGCTTGCAGCGTCAGAGAAATCTTCAGAGACTTCATCTTCCCGAACGGCTCCCTCGACCGGAGCATGATTCGGAACTGGGGGTGGCAGAGCGTTTGATGCTGGAGGCTGAATGGAAACTCGAGGTGCCCCTAGATTTCTCACGAGAGTCAGCATCTCGGTTTGTTGCTCTTCCATTTGCCGAATGCGACCTTCCAAAATCGTCGCAGGCATAAGCGATGCCTCTTCTGCGAGAGGCGCATTGATGAGCGAGTGGGAGGGAGCTGGGTCGATGCGTCCTTCCGGCATTGATCCTTGAGTAGTGCGAGCACTCTTCCTTGCCATCGCAGTTGACCTTCAAAGAGTTCTGGGAAGTTTCCCACAGACGGCGCCAAACTGTTGCGGGTCGCTTCGGGATTTTGGTAGACCGGTCGAATTGAACCACCTTAGCTCGAGAGCGAACAAGCGCGCAAACAGTCACAGAGAAATTCATTGAGTACACTGGGACTTTTTAGCGTGGAAAACCCGGAAAGGGTAAAAAACCATGTGGCCGGAGCTGTGCCGACCAAACTTCCACTATCTTCTGGGGGGTTACAATTAGAGATTTAGAGGTCGAGCGCGACAGGCCGCTGCTCGTTACAATATCAGAGAGAGAGAGGGAGAGAGAGAAAGAACGTTCCGAGGGCGACAGGCCACCTCTCGAAAAAAACTAAGTATTTTCCTTCTGAGAATGGTAGAGAATGAAAGTGAGAATGCCTTGTCCGCTTTCGTGAAGCCGAAAGCGAGCGCTGTGTCCGCTTTCGTGAGAACGAAAGTGAGATTGCCGAGTCGCCTTTCGGGATGAAGGAAAACTTCAAGTCCACGAAGGAGATCTTCAAGTGCTGAAGGAGAAATCCGTGGAAATCTTCAAGGAGCTCTCCCGGGTCCAGAAATCCAAGCCCCCCCAAATGAAGCCTTGGGGGTCCTTTTATAGCTTTGGCCCGGGGTAGCCCGGTAATTTTGCCGTTATAACCACCATAACCACCTTGGAGGGCGAATCATATTTCTCGATTTGGAGCACTCGGATCACCATTTTTCGTAAATGACCACTTTGCCCTTTGGGGAAAGGCGACAAGCTGTTCCTGAGAAGTGAGAAACTGAAAAGACAAAAAGTGAGCGAGCCGAGTCAGAAAAGTGAGCGAGTCGGAAACGTGAGAATGCTAGAAAGACAAAAAGTGAGCGCGCTAGAAAGACAAAAAATGAGCGCGCTAGAAAGACAAAAAGTGAGCAAGGCGTTCTGAGCGAACGGTGGAACGGAGAGTCGCGCCCCCCAAGAAGAAAACGAACTCCGATCACACCCGGCGAGGGGATGCGGTTTCGGCCGCATCCCCCGCGGAAAGTGGCTCGGCTGGATTCCCCCATGGGGGGTGCGATTTGGCCGCACCCCCCGTGAGGGGGTGCGGTTTGGCCGCACCCCCCAAGGGGGGGGGGGGGGGGGTGCGGTTTGGCCACACCCCCGATGGGGGGTGCGGTTTGGCCGCACCCCCCTATGGGGGGTGCGACCTGGCCGACCTGGCCGCACCCCACGTGAGTGGGGGCGGGCTATCCGCACCCCACTTGGTGGGGTGCGGACGTACCTTGGTAGCGGGGCGCGGCTTCGTGCCCTTCCGGCGCCGTTTACGGTGCGATGCGTTTGCGCGACGGAGCCTCCACTTCCGCGATCACGGGCTTGACTGCTGGCCCCACCTCTCTTTAGCGGGGTTTTTTCTATACGCACCCCAATGCCTTTATGAATGTGTAACAAACGTCAAGGCGCCCAGGGCTCGCATTGATACACCTTGACGCCATGAAAACAATGCTTATAATAGCTTGTATCATGAAATTAAAGATAGGTCTGGTGAGCGGCGCGAATAATTTATCCATTAGGATACCAATATTTGTTGTTCAAATGATTAATATTTAAGCCCGCATCAAGTGGCAACTCCAACCGGCGGTCGCCACCAAACTACGAACGCTGATTGGAGGGGTCGTGTCCAGAGAGATGCTAAAATGGAAGATTATGTCCTTCAACAATTTTCACAAAATACGATTAGGGCATTATAAAGGAGCAAGAGTTTGTTGAATCTTTTGTAGCTAGAGGCCATAGATTGGGCTCTTTGCTTGGTTTTTTAGTCAATTACACAATTATATGGTAGTGATCTATATGATTGTATATTATTTTTTGCTAGGAGAAAAACAATATGCTCGACATTTTATAACTATTGCTTTTTCCATCAATAAATTTTTGAGTCCCATTATATAAAAAAGGTCATTTATTGGGACCTCCACGGTAACTTTGAATTATTATATGGACCATACCACTTATCTATCATCACATTGTTACCATATCTATACTATTTATAAACAAATATTTCATTTGCAATACTCTTTGCGCCATCAAAATTATCTATACGTACCTTTCATTATTAAAAGTAAAAATGAAAGAAATGATTCAGTTTTTCATTAGTTAGAGAAGAAAGAGGAAGATGGATGAGATAAAGTGTGAACCACACATCTTTATGATTGATGCATGGTATAATAAGGGCAGACATATTATGATAATTTACCGATTTTAATTTGTCATAGTTCATACGCATCAAAAGCAACCCGCGGTCAGACGAAGCGCATTCCCAACTAATAACAGTCGAGTATGGGCATAGTTACGTGCCTAACTATACTAGCACTTACAAAAATAAAAACAGTAGAGGTGTCTTTTGGGGGAATATTTTTTGCACATGTGTTAGCATTGTAAATTTAGAAAAGAAGATTTTGGCAATTTAAAAAGATTGAAAAGAGCCCTATAATTAAGTAAAGTTAAGAGATGAGTTTCTTCGTGATTATTCCAAAAAAAAAAAGAGCACAAACGACTTCCAAAACGGGCAAACAACTCACCACCACTGTAATATTATCTAATTATTCAAAATCTTCTATTTGCAAGTCAAATGTCAAATCATTTATTTGAATTACAAATATTATATTCACAAATTCAATATTTAATTAATAAAAAACTTTTGCAATTTGCTCTTACTCTAGATCCTCACAAGGCCATAGTTTTTATTGAAATGACTTTATTTATTTTCATGTAATGATTTATTTTCTACGGTAAAAAATTTATAAATATATATATACATTAACTAATTAAATTAAAAAAATCAAATATTATTTCTAGTCTGCGGATAACAATTTGACTTTGCCTATAACAATTGGCTATTAATATCCCCAGCCTTCCCCTTGCATCCCCTCAATATCTTTTAACTATAAACAGAACCTCTCTGCTTCCAGCACCATTCCAATGGGAGCCAAATCCCCTCTAATAAGTTTCAATAGCCTTCTCATTCTTCTTGCTTCCCTCCTTCCTCTACTCTCTGATGCAGCTCTTCTAGCCGGAGGCCGACGGAAGACGGCGGCGCCGGCGGTGAAAGCCAGCGGGGTCAGCTGCGATTTCTTCCGTGGAAGCTGGATTTATGACGATTCTTATCCTCTCTACGACTCGGCCGACTGCCCGTTCATAGACTCGGAGTTCGACTGCCAAAAGTATGGGCGGCCGGATAAGCTCTACCTCAAGTACAGGTGGAGGCCGAGCGGCTGCGAGCTTCCGAGGTCAGTATTATATTATTAGGAGTAGCTGTGAAGTTTGTTGTTTTGAGTGTGTGTCGATCGTGTGGTTATGAAGAAGATGTGTGAATGGTGGGTGATCAAGGTTCAACGGCGGGGATTTACTGAGGAGGTGGAGAGGGAAGATGATAATGTTTGTGGGCGACTCTATAAGTTATAACCAGTGGCAGAGTCTTCTTTGTATGCTTCACGCCTCTGCGCCGGGTTCAAATATCTCCACGGAGAAGAAGGATCCTCTCTCTACTATCAGCTTTAAGGTATGTCCTCTCCCTCTTTCTCTCTCTAGCTCTCTCTCACTATCTCTGTCCCCTCTTCTTTATCTCTCCTTCGCTCTAATAATGCACTCTCTCTCTCTCTCTCTCTCCCTCCCTCATGTGCATGTGAAGCCCAAAGTTTGAGAAAAAGGAAAAAACTCGACATCACGTGATGAAAGATTCAATTATATATTAGCATTTATTCATCCTCTTGCTATCTTCTTCACTTCCTCGAATTTGTCAGTGTCATCATTTCAGAGGATTTTTATAGGAAAAAATTTTAGGCAGGCGTTATCCTTCCTTTTTTTTTTATGTGGGGGGGAAGAATCTTGTGCTGTGATGGTTCACGAAATTTTAAGTACATTGTTTTTTTCTATTTTTAGTAAATATGATCAGACAGTTTTTTCCCCAACCTTCTTCTACGGGCAGGGGCGGATCCAGGAATTTTGACTAGGAGGGGGGCCAATCAAAAGGTGAAGCAAATTTTTTTTAATATAATGTATTAGATATAAAATCAAAGCGGGCTGGTTAAAGTGGAGAGGCGCGCCAAGGATCTTATGTGATCGTAAAGTATCATTAAAACTTAAAGACAAGTTTTACCGTACTGCAATTAGACCAGCGATGCTCTATGGTTCCGAGTGTTGGGCAGTGAATTGTGTACATGAGCAAAAAATGGGAGTTGCGGAGATGAGAATGCTTTGGAGTATGTGTGGACACACGAGACTGGTTAAAATTTAGAATGAATGTATCAGGGATATGACATGAGTAGCACCAATTGCAGAGAAGATGCGAGAAGCTCGACTAAGATGGTAGAAGTTCGACAAAGGATCCATATAACTGACCCCACAATAGTGAGATAAAGGCTTGAGTGTTGTTGTTGTTGTTTGTAATGTATTAAATATAAAAATACATTGTTGATAAAATAAACCTCTATTCTTAATAAACAAAAATGAGACAAACAATCATGTTGATGTTATTTCAATAAACAAATTACAATTACATTTTTGATAAAAAAATCCTCTATTTTTGATAATATGTTGTTGCTTTCCCTTGACAAATGTGTCGTTTACCAAATGAATGTTTTCGTCGACGACGATAAGTATCGTGGAGGCGCGGGAGATGGCAGATGCAGGGAACGGACACGTCGGCTATGCTGGGAGGCGTCGGCGTTCTTGCTGTAGACGATGCAAATATTTTTGTGCTCATCTACTGGCGTAGAGGCCGCTGCACGCTTGCGGGAATCGAAGTAGGGCGGATCAAAATGGCAGCGGCTTCGTAGAAGGGGGATCAAACATCACTTTTCTCTCGTAAAAAAAATGAAAATCTCCATATTCTCGGAGACATTTCTCCCTCATTCGGACACCGTTTTTGACGTGTAAGTAGTCAAAATTCATTGGCTCGACGAGAGGAAACCGAATCTCCTAATATTTTTGCAAAATTCTTGGGGGGGGCCCGGGCCCCCGCCGGCCCCCCCTTGGATCCGCCCCTGTCTACGGGTGTTACTCCTACCTAATTACCTTACCCTAATTTTTCACGGTTAATTGTGGATCATAAATTTTCCTTGCATGCAATATATTATAGCAATTGTTATCCGCAGTTCATAAATGGCTATCCGCAGACCAATTTTTTCTAGTTTACAATTTGTTATCCGCTGACCAATTTTAGACTTGAGCATTCGATATCTTTGTTCTCTTGAGCAGGGTCTGACAATGAAGGAACATCTCTGAAGACCTTCTGAGCACTTCAATGTGTGCACGGATCGTGATTCGTAAAATAAATGGGCGGCTAAAGACCGAGTTGAGAAAGAAAGAAGATTTCTTCACCGTTCATGCGATTTCAGTTTGTTTAGAAGAGAGTAACCCTAGCTATATAAACTTTACCAAACAAACCCAAGCTATCTAAATCTTCCCAAACAAACCCTAGCTATCTAAATCTTTCCAAACAAACCGAAATCGCATGAACCGTGAAGAAATTGTGTTTCTTCCTCAACTCGGTCTCTATCCGTGCAATTTTTTAACGAATCACGATTCATGCATAAAATAAAGTGCTCAGAAGATCGTCAGAGATGTTCCTTCGTTGTCGGGCCCTGCTCAGGAGAACAAAGATATTGAATGCTCAAGTCTAAAATTGACCTGCGGATAACAATTTGTAAACTAGAAAAGGTTGGTCTACGGATAGCCCTTTATGATCTGCGGATAACAATTCCCTATATTATTGGCAGCCCAAAAAATAACAAAATTTTAAGAAATCATGATAGAATTTCCAATCTTCCATCCCAAAAAGTGTTGGATATTTTTTTTCATTATCGAATATTCACATTCTTTGTTTGGAAAAGTGACGTCATCAAAGTCAAATAATAAATAAAGAATCCCTCTTTTTCTATCACCATAAAACTCTACAACACCACGAAGAAATGGAGCGAATGGAGCTATGTTAGTATCATGTATGTCATTCTTTGTTTGGAAAAGTGACGTCATCAAAGTCAAATAATAGCGCGAGCCTTCAAAAAAACACGAGTGCTTTAAACATCTGAAATCGATAATTCAAAAAGATGGAGGTGTAGATAAAGATGTGATACATAGAATCCAAACAGGTTGGTTGAAGTGGAGAAGCGCTTTTGGGATCTTATGTGATCGTAAAGTACCATTAAAACTTAAAGACAAGTTTTACCGTACTGCAATTAGGCCAGCAATGCTCTACGGTTCTGAGTGTTGGGCAGTGAATGATGTACATGAGCAAAAAATAGGAGTTGCGGAGATGAGATTGCTTAGGTGGATGTGTGGTCACACGTGACTGGATAAAATTAGGAATGAATGTGTTGCGGGCCGCACACGGTTCCTCCGTGGTCCGGTCTAAATTGACCGCCTTAGCTCGAGAGTCGAACCGGTGCGCGCAAACAGTCAAAGTGGACGGTAATGGACAAGGAGACTTTTACCGTGGAAAACCCCAAGGCGGGGTGAAAAACCACGTCGTCGGAGCTGGCGCCAACTAAACTTCACTATTTTGCTGGAGGTTACAACCTTTAGAGACACAGAGGGCGACAGGCCGCGCCTCTTTACAATTTTGAATGAGGGAGATGATCGGAGGGTGACAGGCCACCTCTCACGATGCTGAATAACTTGGGAAAATTCTCTAAGTCTTGGACTCTTCAATTTCTGGACTGGACTCCTCCAGGATCGTGGCTTCACTTATGCTCTAAGCTTTGCCTTGGGTGAGAGCCTCGTAGCGCACTGGGAGAGTGAGAACCTTGGGGAAGAGTGCACACGTTGAGGGTATGCGCACGTTGAAGCGGAGTGTGCACGTTGCTCACGTTGACGGAACAGACGATGCTCACTTCCGCGGAACGGAGGAGGCACGTAGGAGGATTTCCCGGAGGCAGGATTCCTGTAGAGAGAGAAAGAGAGAGAGAGAGATTTCCCGGAGAGAGAGAGTCTGGATCTAAATGAAGACCCCTGGGGTCCTATTTATAGGATTCCGGGGTAGTTATGGTGGTTATGGAGTGCGGATAACGCCTTTTATTTAAATAAGTAATTAAATAAATAGGAAAATAGAAAGATCGGACGGCTCATACGCGTCCCTACCATGATCGGGCGGTTTGGTAACCGCCGGGTGGTTACCTCGCCGGAGCGGCGGCGCCGGCCACCGCCGGACTCCCAAAAATGGGCGGCGGTGGCGGCAGCCTTCTTCCTCGCGGTGAAGAAGGGCCGACCGCCGCCCTCCCTCAAGGAGGGAGGGGCGACCGACCTCCTCCCTCGAAGAGGGAGGGGCGGCCGGCCCCCTCGAGGGAGGGGCGGCCGGCCGGGCCGACCCCCTCCAAGGAGGGGGCGGCCGGTCTCCTCCCTCGAAGAGGGAGGAGCGGCCGGCCGGGCCGACCCCCTCCAAGGAGGGGGCGGCCGACCTCCTCCCTCGAAGAGGGAGGGGCGGCCGGCCGGGCCGACTCCTCGAAGGAGGGGGTGGCCGGCCTCCTCCCTCGAAGTGGGAGGGGCGGCCGGCCGGGCCGACCCCCTCCAAGGAGGGGGCGGTCGGCCTCCTCCCTCGAAGAGGGAGGGGCGGCCGGCCGGGCCGACCCCCTCTAAGGAGGGGGCGGTCGGCCTCCTCCCTCGGAGAGGGAGGGGCGGCCGACCTCCTCCCTCGAGGAGGGAGGGGCGGCCGGCCCCCTCGAGGAAGGGGTGGCCGGCCGGGTCGACCCCCTCCAAGGAGGGGGCGGTCGTCCGGGCCGACCCCTGCCGAGGAGGGGGCGGCCGGCCCCCGCAAGGGGGGCGGCGGCCGACCCCCTCTCGAGAGAGAGGAGGCGGCGGTTATCTCGCCGGAGCGGCGGTTACGCCGAGCGGCGGTTACGCCGAGCGGCGGTTACGCCGAGCGGCCTTTATGCGAAGTGGGGTTGACCGTTTGACCGCCACGTTTTAGATAGTGGGGAAGCAGTTTGACCGGCCATGATGGAGAAGGTGGAGTTAGTGGGGGTTTGAAAACTGCCCACTAACCACCCTAAACCGGGCTGTAAATATGAGTACGCATCAATTGCCCCCAAGACCTTTGACGGGGAGAACGCTCGGCTTAAGGAGGAGAAGGTCTTTCCCCTACGGACGCTTGTTTCCATCATGGCGGGATGCGAGAAGATTGCTCGCGAGGTAAGTGAATCCGTCGCGGGGAGGGGTCGCGGGAGAAGGAGCGGAGCACCCCAAACGAGTGCGGTGAGCAGAGTGCCGCCGGGGCGCAAGTGGGCGCGCCTCGGGCTGCCGCTCCCAACAGCGTGCACGGGCGTGCGCGCTCCGGGGAAGGGCGCGCGGGAGCGCACGCGCCAGGCGAGCGCGCGTGGGCGCGCGCGCCCCGGGCGAGCGCGCTCGGGCGCGCGCGCCCCGTGCGAGCGACCGCGCGCACGGGGTGACCGCGCGCGCGCACGGGGCGACCGCGCGCGCGCACGGGGCGACCGCGCGCGCGCACGGGGCGACCGCGTGCGCGCGCTTGGGTCGAGCGCGCGCGGATGCGCGCCCGTGCTTGCGCGCGCGCGGACGTGCGTGGGAGCGCGCGCCCCGGGCGCGCGCGCGCGTGCGTACGGGGCGACCGCACGCGCGTACTCGGGTCGAGCGCGCGCGGATGCGCGCCCGTGCTCGCGCGCATGCGGACGCGTGCGGGCACGTGCGCTCTGGGCGAGCACGCGCGGGTGTGCGGGTGTGCGCGCTCGTGGTGCGCATGCTCCAGGCGATCCTGTGCGGGCGCGTGTGTTTGCGGTGAACGCGCGCGGGAGTGTAGGGGCTAATGTTGGCCGATTCTGATCATATCTTTCTGCTTTATTCTTGCAGGGATCCAAGCGTGGGGGTTCTGGTGCGCCCAATGAGAGGCCGCTCTTTTCGGAATGTCGTGGGTATTGCTGTCGCAGACCCTTGTTTGTATATTTGCATTTGGTGTAGCTGTGGTTCTTTGACCGGACTTGCCTGAGAGGAGAGACCGAGGGTCCTGTCGCTTGTCTCAGACGAGGACCGTGGGTCCGGTCGTCCGTCTTCTACAGGTGTAGGTGCGATCCTTTGACCGACCTTGCCACCAAGGGAGGACCGATGGTCCTGCCTCTTGTCTTAGACGAGGACCGAGGGGGTCCAGTCGTCCGTCTTCTACAGGTGTAGGTGCGATCCTTTGACCGACCTTGCCACCAAGGGTGGACCGAGGGTCCTGCCTCTTGTCTTAGACGAGGACCGAGGGGGTCCGGTCGTCCGTCTTCTACAGGTGTAGGTGCGATCCTTTGACCGACTTTGCCACCAAGGGTGGACCGAGGGTCCTGCCTCTTGTCTTAGACGAGGACCGAGGGGGTCCGGTCGTCCGTCTTCTACAGGTGTAGGTGCGATCCTTTGACCGACCTTGCCACCAAGGGTGGACCGAGGGTCCTGCCTCTTGTCTTAGACGAGGACCGAGGGTCTGGTCGTCCGTTGAGATAGGTGTAGGTACGATCCTTTGACCGACCTTGCCTCCAAGGAAGGACCGAGGGTCCTGCCTCTTGTCTTAGACGAGGACCGAGGGTCCGGTCGTCCGTTGAGATAGGTGTAGGTACGATCCTTTGACCGACCTTGCCTCCAAGGAAGGACCGAGGGTCCTGCCTCTTGTCTTAGATGAGGACCGAGGGTCCGGTCGTCCGTTGAGATAGGTGTAGGTACGATCCTTTGACCGACCTTGCCTCCAAGGAAGGACCGAGGGTCATGTCGCTTGACTTGGACGAGGACCGAGGGTCCGGTCGTCCGTTGAGATTGGCGTAGATACGGTCCTTTGACCGACCTTTCCTGCACTTCGACTCGCCTACTTTACTTTGGAGGAAGTGGGAGGAAAGGAGGATCGAATTATATGCAATAAGTGCTCTAGTCGGTGATTACACTGCCTCGTATCATTAATGCAAATTCGAGAGATATTTGGTTCAAGTTTTGCCTACTGATAAAAGCGGCGCAAGTTGCTTGCGTTCCACGCCCGGGGAAGTGTCTTTCCCTCTGGTGATCGTAGTTTGTACGTCCCAGGTTTTACCGTTGCGGTAACGACGTAAGGGCCTTCCCAAGCTGGTGAGAGTTTGTCCTTTTGAGGCCCTTTCCCGGCTGACTCCACTGTCCGGAGGACCAAGTCCCCGACATTGATGGGTCGGGGTTTTACCCTTCTGTCGTAGAGTCGGGCTATGCGTCTTTGGTAGACAGCTGCGCGTTGTGCGGCCTCGTCCCGACACTCCTGGACTAAGTCCAGGTTTTCACGTAGCAGCTGATCATTTTCTGCCGGATTGAAGGCATGTACCCTGGTGCCGGGTACTCCGATGTCTACTGGGATTATGGCTTCCGTCCCGTAACATAGGTTGAAAGGCGTCTCTCCGGTTGGGGTCCTCTCCGTTGTTCGGTACGCCCATAGCACGTTGAGGAGCTCATCCGCCCATTTCCCTCCCATGTTTTGTATGCGTGATTTCAACCCCTTTAGGATTGTACGATTCGTGACCTCAACCTGGCCGTTGGTCTGGGGGTGTGCTACGGCTGTATGACGCAAGTTGATTTTCAGGTCCTCGCACATCTGAGTGAAGGATCGCCCTGTGAACTGCGTTCCGTTATCGGACACGATTATTGCTGGTATCCCGAACCTGCAAATAATGTTCTTCCAGACGAATCGCTTTGCATTTTCTTCTGTGATTTTGGCAAGTGGCTCAGCTTCAACCCACTTAGTGAAATAATCAATTGCTAGGATGATGAACTTTCTCTGCCCAGATGCCACCGGGAGGGGACCAAGCAGGTCGATCCCCCATTGCGCGAAAGGCCATGCCCCTTGTAGCGCGGTGAGATTCACCGGCGCTTGGCGAGGGATACTAGCGTGGAATTGGCAGCTCCGACATTTCTGGACGAAACTAATCGCATCTTTTTTCATTGTGGGCCAGTAGAATCCTTGGCGTAGGATTTTTCGTGCTAGCGCCCTTCCTCCCAGGTGCTCCCCACACACTCCCTCGTGTACTTCCTTTAATGCGTATTCGGCATCCGCGTCTGCCAGGCATTTTAGGTAGGGTCCGGAGTATGCGCGTTTATACATTTCTCCTTCTATGATTGCGAAGGTGGCCGCTCTCACCCTTAGCTTTCTGGCCTCCATAGGCTCCTCAGGTAGGGTTCCCTGCTCGATGTAAGCCTTGATGGGGGTCATCCAGCATGGGCCTGCCTGTCCTATGGTTGTGACTTCCCACGGCCCCTGAATGCTTGGGACAGCGATTTCTTCGATCCTTCTCCGACGGGACTGGTATTTGGTGGTTGAATTTGCCAATTTTGATAGTGTGTCTGCCCGTGCATTTTGCTCCCGGGGGATATGCAAGATTTGGTAGGTCGGGATTTTTTGGAGGAGCGACTTTGCCAACCGCAGGTACAGCACCAGCTGTTCGCTTTTGGCCTCGAAGTCTCCTTCTACCTGTGACACCACTAACTGTGAGTCCGTGTAGATGGTGAGGTTTTCGGCACCAAGGTCTATGGCGAGTCGTAGCCCGGCGATCAGCGCTTCATACTCGGCCGCATTGTTTGTGGCCGAGAACTTCAATCGCAGGCCGTACTCCAGAGTTATTTCTTCTGGGCTGATTAGAAGGATTCCTGCTCCTGCGCTGCCCGCGCTTGAAGCTCCGTCTACAAATAGGACCCAACGGGCCTTGGTTGTGAGATCTGGTTGTGTCCTTTCTGGTGCAATTGTACTTTCCACGACGAAGTCAGCGAGGACTTGCGACTTTATATCCGGCCTTGGGAGGAATTGTATGTCGAATTCCCCTAGCTCCACAGCCCACTTCACCAACCTTCCTGAGGCTTCGGGCCTTTGGAGGATTGCCTTGAGCGGAAGTTGCGTGAAGACTTTGATGGTATGAGCCTGAAAATATGGTCTGAGCTTTCTGGCTGAGAAGACGAGGGACAAAGCCGTTTTGTCCGCCGTGGGGTACCTTGTCTCGGTGTCAGTGAGAATCTTGCTGAGGTAGTATACAGGCCTTTGGACTCCTCCTTCTTCCTTGACGATGACGGAGCTGAGAGCGGTGGGAGATACTGCCAAGTACATGAAAAGGATATCCCCATGAATTGGTTTCGATAGAAGCGGCGGAGACGCCAAGTACTTCTTCAAGTTTTCGAAGGCTGTCTGGCACTCGTCAGTCCATTGGAAACCGGAGTTGCGGGTCCCTCGAAGGATCTTGAAGAAGGGTAGGTATTTGTCCCCGGTCCGGGCCATGAAACGGGATAAGGCGGCGATCCTGCCATTCAACCTCTGAACCTCTTTGATGGATCGTGGCGGAGTCATCTCCTCCAATGCCTTAATTTTTTCCGAGTTGGCTTCGATCCCTCTTTGTGTGACCATGAAACCCAGGAATTTACCTGCCGTAACTCCGAATGCACATTTGCTAGGGTTGAGTCGGATTTGGAAGCGGCGGAGGAGACGGAAACATTTGTCCAAATCCTGCAGGTGATTACTGCGGAGAGTGCTTTTGACTAACATGTCATCTACATATACTTCCATCGTTTGCCCGATCAAATCTTTGAAGACGTTGTTCATCAGTCTTTGATAAGTAGCTCCTGCGTTCTTTAATCCAAATGGCATCACCTTATAGCAGTAGGTCCCCCTATCCGTCCTGAACGCTGTGTGCTCTTCATCTTTTGGATTCATACAGATTTGATTGTAGCCAGAGTATGCGTCCATGAAGCTGAGAAGCTGATGCCCGGCAGTGGCGTCGACGAGTTGATCGATTCGAGGGAGGGGGAAGCTGCCTTTTGGACAGACCTGATTAAGGTTGCTATAGTCTACGCACATTCTCCACCTTCCGGAGGCCTTTTTAACCAGGACCACGTTTGCCAACCACGTGGGGGTACTCTACTTCTCGGATGAATCCGGCTCCTAAGAGCTTTTTCACCTCTTCTTCAATGGCCTGAAGGCGTTCCGGGGCGAAGCTCCGTTTCTTCTGAATGACGGGCCTGCACGCAGGGTTAATATTCAAAGAATGAGCGATGATCCCTGGATCTACCCCTGGCATGTCCTCCGGGCCCCAAGCGAAGACGTCGGCGTTAGCGCGCAGGAAGGTTGTATACTCCTGCTCTTCCTGCGTTAGGAGGGATCCAATTTGCACCACCCGGGACGGATCCTGGTGTGATAGCGCGACACTGACAAGTCCTTCGACTGGGGATGCACGTTGTAATGCCGCCTCGTCGCGCAAGTCGAAGTCGTCGATGCTCAAGGCAGCTCCTGCTGTCCTTCGAGTCCGGTTGAAGTTGCAACTGCGTGCAGCTCCTTGGCTCCCGCGGACTGTTCCGGTCCCATGAGCAGTTGGGAACTTCATAGAGAGATGCGGCACGGAGGAGATCGCCCCGAAGATGATCTGAAGGGGCCTCCCGAAGATAGCATTGTAGGCGGAGTCAGAATCCACGACCACAAACAGGATGTTGTGAGTGGCCTGCTTGGGAAAACTCCCCAGTGTCACCTGGAGAGTTATCGTCCCCTGAACTTCTACCGGGTGGTTGTCAAAGCCATAAACGGGTCCTGCCGCGAGGCTGAGGTGATCTTTGGTGAGCCTCATGCTCTGCAGGGTCTTTATGTACAGTACGTCGACTGAACTTCCGATATCTACCAGAATTCTCTTGATGCTGTAACATGGGGTTCCCATTATCGCGGTGATAACCAAAGGATCTTGATGGGGGAGCATTAGTCCTTCGAATTCCTTGCTCCCGAAGGTGATACTAGTGTCCTGGCGCGGTTTCTTATCCTCGCGCTCCCTGCTTGATTTTGCTATGGAGAGAACATGATCTGCCAGGGTTGGAGATCCTGCGATTGTTTCGACTTTCTCCCCAAATGCCATTGGCCCTTTGCAGGTGCCGAGGCCTGGAAGACTGAACTCGGGCGGAACTGGGCTCTCAAGGTCCGCTTCCACTAGCTGCGATGCGTCGTGATTGGGGGGGTGCACGTCTTTATCATCATGCCCCCCCGAGTCTCTGCTCTTCCCCCACCTCGCGCCTTAGTTCTCCTTGCACGAGCCTGGCGCTCCTTCTTGCCATTGCCGTCAGTTACGAGTATCACTGTGCTGGGATACTGTCTTCTGAATTCTAGAGCATTTGGGAACGACTTCCCACAGACGGCACCAAACTGTTGCGGGCCGCACACGGTTCCTCCGTGGTCCGGTCTAAATTGACCGCCTTAGCTCGAGAGTCGAACCGGTGCGCGCAAACAGTCAAAGTGGACGATAATGGACAAGGAGACTTTTACCGTGGAAAACCCCAAGGCGGGGTGAAAAACCACGTCGTCGGAGCTGGCGCCGACTAAAATTCACTATTTTGCTGGAGGTTACAACCTTTAGAGACACAGAGGGCGACAGGCCGCGCCTTTTTACAATTTTGAATGAGGGAGATGATCGGAGGGTGACAGGCCACCTCTCACGATGCTGAATAACTTGGGAAAATTCTCTAAGTCTTGGACTCTTCAGTTTCTGGACTGGACTCCTCCAGGATCGTGGCTTCACTTATGCTCTAAGCTTTGCCTTGGGTGAGAGCCTCGTAGCGCACTGGGAGAGTGCGAACCTTGGGGAAGAGTGCACACGTTGAGGGTATGCGCACGTTGAAGCGGAGTGTGCACGTTGCTCACGTTGACGGAACGGACGATGCTCACTTCCGCGGAACGGAGGAGGCACGTAGGAGGATTTCCCGGAGGCAGGATTCCTGTAGAGAGAGAAAGAGAGAGAGAGAGATTTCCCGGAGAGAGAGAGAGAGAGTCTGGATCTAAATGAAGACCCCTGGGGTCCTATTTATAGGATTCCGGGGTAGTTATGGTGGTTATGGAGTGCGGATAGCGCCTTTTATTTAAATAAGTAATTAAATAAATAGGAAAATAGAAAGATCGGACGGCTCATACGCGTCCCTACCATGATCGGGCGGTTTGGTAACCGCCGGGTGGTTACCTCGCCGGAGCGGCGGCGCCGGCCACCGCCGGACTCCCAAAAATGGGCGGCGGTGGCGGCGGCCTTCTTCCTCGCGGGGAAGAAGGGCCGACCGCCGCCCTCCCTCAAGGAGGGAGGGGCGGCCGGCCTCCTCCCTCGAAGAGGGAGGGGCGGCCGGCCTCCTCCCTCGAAGAGGGAGGGGCGGCCGGCCCCCTCGAGGGAGGAGCGGCCGGCCGGGCCGACCACCTCCAAGGAGGGGGCGGCCGGCCTCCTCCCTCGAAGAGGGAGGGGCGGCCGGCCGGGCCGACCCCCTCCAAGGAGGTGGTGGCCGGCCTCCTCCCTCGAAGTGGGAGGGGCGGCCGGCCGGGCCGACCCCCTCCAAGGAGGGGGCGGCTGGCCTCCTCCCTCGAAGAGGGAGGGGCGGCCGGCCGGGCCGACCCCCTCTAAGGAGGGGGCGGCCGGCCTCCTCCCTCGGAGAGGGAGGGGCGGTCGGCCCCCTCGAGGAAGGGGTGGTCGGCCGGGTCGACCCCCTCCAAGGAGGGGGCGGCCGGCCTCCTCCCTCGAAGAGGGAGGGGCGGCCGTCCGGGCCGACCCCTTCCGAGGAGGGGGCGGCCGGCCCCCTCTCGAGAGAGAGGAGGCGGCGGTTATCTCGCCGGAGCGGCGGTTACGCCGAGCGGCGGTTACGCCGAGCGGCCTTTATGCGAAGTGGGGTTGACCGTTTGACCGCCACGTTGGAGATAATGGGGAAGCGGTTTGACCGGCCATGATGGAGAAGGTGGAGTTAGTGGGGGTTTGAAAACCGCCCACTAACCACCCTAAACCGGGCTGTAAATATGAGTACGCATCAGAATGTATCAGGGATAAGACAGGGATGACGCCAATTGTAGAGATGCGAGAAGCTCGTTTAAGATGATTCAGACATATACATATATAAGAGACCATTAGAGGCGCATGTTAGACTTTGTGAGAGTTTAGTAACTAGACATGTTAAACGGGGGAGGGGCAGACCAAAAAAGACTTGGAATGAAACTATAAGGAAAGATATAATGTACTTAGGCATTAGTGAGGCTATGATTAAAGGTAGAGCGCAACAGCGACAAAGGGTCTATATAGCCGACCCCACTATGGTGGGATAAAGGCTTGAGTGTTGATGTTGTTTTCGCATATGTAGGCGATGGAGGGAGTGGAGAAATGTCCCAGTGGCTGCGGGCGGCGTGGAGAGCACAGGAATTTGGTGATCTTGAGAATCACCTGCAAATATTGGAGCAGTGGGATCGAGTGCCGCCTGCATATATTCACCATGGAGGGTTGCCCACGAACCCTTTGAAAGAGCAGGGGCAGCGTCAACGCAGATGGGCATCATGGGTAGGGTTGCGGCTCTAGTGAATGCAAAGGGGAAGCATCGGGCGGGATTTCCATGGGGGCGGATTAGGACATAGGCTACCAATAGGTATTATTTTGGGGAAATAAAAAAAAACTTGAGCTGCCAATAGTGAAAGTTAGGATGTCTATAACAACTCTCTTATTTTATTTTAATTACGTATCAATGGTGAAATTCTAAAGTTAAAAGATATCAATTTTTCATTTTTAATAAAAATATGTCAAAGAAGCGAAACAATGTGTTTTCTATCAAATAGAATATCATATATATATTTAGTATAAATTATTGATCTTTTAGCTTTAGGGACGTGAAAAGCCAAACCATATTTAAAATGCAATGCCTTGCCAGCCTTGTTTGTCCAGAATCCCACATGTCAGCTCTAAAGTCACGTGCAAGACACACGTGACTACAGCGAACAAACAGTAATAGAGATGAATATATTTTAAGAGCAATGTTAAATGCAGGCCGGTTTTGGCTATATGCAAGCCGCGGATATATGCAGGCCAAAAAATTATTCATGCAGGCCAAATTTCATATTTACATACTATATTCAAAAATTAAATTAATATTTTCCTAAATAAATCACCAGCAAATTAGTAAAATAGCATTCATAAAATAAGTAAGTAAAATATCATGCGTGCGAGGAGAGAGAGAGATCGCCGACGTCGCCGCCATCGCCGACGTCGCCGCCATCGCCGCCATCGACGCCATCGCCAACATCGCCGACGACGTCGCGATCATCACCAACGCCGCCATCGCAGACGCCGCCATCGCCGACGAAGTCGCGATCGTCGTCATCGCCGTAGCAAATAACCATGAATATTTTTAGGCCAGTTGTAATTTAAAATTAAAACACATCGGACTCGGACAAACGAGTAAACTCTTTGGGGACACGGTTACATGGAAGGAAAAAACACATAAAATTAAACTACTCCAATCATTTTTCGTGAGGTTTTAAAAGGAAAAATGATATCTTTTTTTAAAAAACTGTGGCCTGCATATAGCTAAAACTGGCCTGCATTTAACATCGCTCTTTTTAAAAAATTGTGGCCTGCATATAGCCAAAACTGGCCTGCGTTTAACATCGCTCTATTTTAAAGGCAGTTTATTGGGACCATCTCTATATGTTTGCAATTTTATAGGTTACACCATTTTATTTTTTAAAATTACAAATATCTCCATTGTGAGTTTGCATTTCATAATATACATTTAGGCATGTGCGTAAAAAATTGAAACCGCTCGAACCGAGCGAACCGATTCAACCGAACCGACCGGTTTTGAACCGAACCGACTGGTTCGGTTCGGTTCGGTTTGTGGTGGCTGAAAACCGACCCATATTCGATTCGGTCCGATTTTCACCATAAAAAAACCGGTTGAACCGAACCGACTAGCAGAATAAAAAGTATTAAAATAAAATATCATAATTGAATTTTGTCTTTCTTAGCTGTCTTTTTATAAAAAGTATTAAATTTTCTCTTATACGTGTTTTCTTAGGGCCGAGAGTTCCTGTATAAAATAATAATTATAATTCAAAAATCTTGTTGATTTTTATGATAGAACATATGTACCTAAAAAAATACTAAACGATTTCGAAGCAAATGTAAAAAACCGAACCGACAGGTAAAAAATAGAACCGAACCAAACTGAACTGATTGGATTCGGTTCGATTTCGGTTTTGAGTGTGTAAAAACCGAGGCTATTCGATTCGATTTCGATTTTACATAAAATCGGACCGAACCGAACCGCTTGCATGCCTGCATGCATTCACAAAAATCTCTGCAAGGTATTTTTATGCATGCATACGAAATATAAACCCACATTAGTGGTTTGTCATACCTGGTTCTTGAGTCTCTCCTTCTGGATCCTTCTGTTTTGATCCACTTCTTGAACCTTCTGGCCAGTAGACTCATCAGCTCTTCATCATTTGTAGAGAGTTCACCTTCAGTAGCCTTCAAAGCAATGCTCTTTTCTTTTGAGAGTGGAGAAGCTTTTTCTTTCTCTTCTTTCTTAGCTCTAATTTTCAACAGCTGTTCATAAGATCTTAATTTACCCATCAAGACATCTGTTGAGATTTCTTTTTGACTTCTGGAGTCTTTAATTGGCCAGATTCTTGAATCCCAAGAGCTAGGGAAGCAGGTTAGCAATTTGTCATTTATCTCAGTGAGAGATATGTCATTCTCAAGTGTTTTTAGCTCATTTATTATGAGGCTGAATCTGGCATACATGTCAGCAACACTTTCATTTTCTTTCTTCTTGAAGTTTTCTTATTGAGAGATGAGTAATGTCTTTCTATCCTTCCTCTCATCAGCACTCTTTTCTACCATTTTATTGAGAGCTTCCCATATTTCCTTAGCTGACTCATATTCAGCAATCTTTTGGAAGATTTCATCTGAAAGGGTTGAGACTAAGATGTTCATAGCCTTGGCATCACATGCTTGAGCTTTCTTTTCTTCATCTGTCCATTCAGCCTTTGGAGCAAGTGTTTGTGTGACCTTTCCACTTGAGTCCTTCTTGAATGGCTTGGGAGGACCTGTCATAATAACATCAAATAATTCTCCATCAATAGAGTTTAGATAAATTTTAATTCTTGTTTTCCAAAGTGCAAACTTTTCAATGTTGCAAATTGGTGGTCTGATGAAAGCATAATCTTTGATTTATGCCATGTGAAAAGATATGGTTTTCAAATATATATATATATATATATATATATATGAGGTAGGATCTTTTTGATCAAGAAGTTACCCTTTTTAGATCAACCTAGCTCTGATACCAATTGAAAGTGCACAGTTAACCTCACCAGAATTCTCTAGAGGGGGGGGGGGGGGGGGTGAATATAGATTAAAAATACTTTGTGCAATTATATATATATATGTGTGTGTGTAATAATCACAGATTTAAGCTTCCCACACACCAACAAGAATTAAGCAAGTAAAGAAGAAAAATAACAACAAGAAAATCACAGCACAACACAAGGAAATATAGTGGTTCCCCAAACTTTGGGTAGTCCACTCTTCTACCCCCTTGGTAGGAATTCTCTAACCTGCACTGAGTCTTTTGATAAGGAGACTCTTAGAACCAGACTGAGTCTTTTGATAAGGAGACTCTTAGAACCAAACTGAGTCTTTTGGTAAGGAGACTCTTAGAACCACTACAACTGAATTTTTTGAAGAGAGATTCTAAAAACTCTTTTACACAGTTTAAAAGTGAAATAAGAAAGAGAAGAAGAAGTAGAACAAGTAGAAGAATAGAATACAATATATATAAGAAGGAATCTTATTCCTAGCAAGAAGATTAGAAGCACAAGTATAGTGAATATGATCTCTCTTCTATAGTGAGAAGGAGATTTATAAGCTTTTCTCTCTTTTGTGAGAGCTTTCAGAATTTGCAGCAGAATGGCTTCAGAAGAAGGAGAAGATGAAGACTTTTTCTTTTGCTGCAGCACACTATCTCTTTTCTCAACTTTCTCACTCTTCACTTGGGAGCCCTTTCTCTTTTTCAAATGTATATGGTGGATCACTGGTTCTCATTCTCTGTCGACCTCATTCTTATTTATAGCTCTGCTTAAAAGATATTGCTAAAGGAGAATAATCAATTAGCAGACAGAGAATTAGAAAGAGATAAGAGTTTCCATAATCAATATTTCTGTAGAAGGAAAAGAATTCATTCTGATTTCAAATAATATCCATAATAATCTTAATCAAATTAGCCAAGAATCAAATAGAAGGAAATGCTGATTCAGAACGGCTATAAAAGAATAATATCATTCCATAAAAATCAGATCTACAGAAAGAAGGAAAGAGATATGGCGTGTTTTTGAATTACTTATAGATATCGACGTGCGTCGATTACTATTCGACGTAAACGTCGATTTCATCCTGGCTGGACGTCGAGAGGAGAATAAGGAAGGTGCGTCGACAAAGGTGTGTCGACTTTATCAAATGCGTCGACTATAAGTCAGAGGTACGTCGACTATGATTACGTTGAATTCTTCTTAGAGTTACTTAGACTCATTCTGAGAGAAACGTCGACTACATTTCGACGTTGCGTCGAATACTATTCGACGCATATTTACTTAGCCTAATTTTTCATACTTAGAATTTATATTCTACTCATTTCTAGGGGTTAAGATAAATCATTTCCCCAACAAACCCATCGAGGGCTATCCAGATCTCCGACGCTGACTTGCAGCCAATGATGTGGTCGAACAAGTCAGGTGATATGGCTCTCTTCAAGGTGAACTCTGCCTTGGCGTTGGTCTTCCTCCAAGCTCTCATAGCTTGACCATTGTCTTCGATTGGAAAGACTTCTGCCTGCTCTTCTCCTCCAACGACCTCCCATAGGTCCTCTCCAAACAGGTAGCTCTCCAAGCAAGACTTCCACTTCTTGTAGTTGGTCTGGGTGAGCAGCTCAATTCCAAGTCCCCTAGCATACCCTCCTCCGCCGTCCATCTTGGTTGCTTCGTCCTTGTTCCCACTATCCCTCTGATACCATGTGAAATATTTTGTAGTCGGAAGAACACGTCAACCAACAGGAGAATAAGGACACCAAAGATGAACACAAGCTTTCACAATAAAAACTATGGCAGCTAGTTACAAACAAACAAGGCTGAATACAAGTTGCATCCAACTTGATTCACAACAGCCAATAGTAGGAAAGAACTTGGTCACGGACAATGTTCGCTTCTCCTCCGGAGCACACAACGCAGGTGATACTCGCTCCTCGCTACCGCCGACGGTAACGCTAGCGCCGGACGTTAGCTCTCCAACTCGCAAGCTCGCTGCTCGCACTCCAAGCTACTCGCGTGCTCGCCACGCTTCGCTTCCTCCACTTCTCGCTACTGCGAGCGCTAGCCACTAGCGCCGGGCGCTATCTCCGAAGTAGGTACTCGCTCCTTCCTTCTCTTCTCGCTAACGCATGCGCTATCCACTATCGCCGGCGCTATCTCGCGAGTAGGTAACTCGCCTGTCGAACTTACTCCAAGTTCGATGCTCGCCTGGTGGCGCTCTGGTATCTCGAACTCGCTCAAAGTTGAGGATACTCGCCACTTTCAGAATCGATACTCTTTAGGGGGGTACCCCTCTATTTATAGGCAAAACAAGGGGGGTGGCGAGTATGAGCTAACGCCGGTGCTGGCGCTAGCTCACTTCAATTCTAACAAAAATATTATACGATCAGCTCTAACTATGAGCACTGATTAATTCATGGCTCAAAACCGAATCCGGTCTAGAGCAATGTCTCTTTGGGCTTATTGGAACAAAATAAGTTGAGTAGAATGCCTTATAAAAGCGAAGATGTTGCCCACAAAAGCATTGTGGGGGGCTAAATCTCTCCTATAACGACTCTTCAAGCTTTTCATTTTTGTTAATTATGCAACACGAACGATAACATCCACATCTAAAAATGATGACGAGATTTTGTTGTGAATGTTAATGAATGTTCATAATTTCATCAACGCAAATAGGTCCCTACATTTCTCTGGTTTCTCTCACTCTCTCTCCCTCGTTTTCTCTCTCTCTCTCTCCTTTCTCTCTCTAGCCTAAAATGGAAAGCAACAGCAGGCAGGGTAGCCTGGCACGGGCCCAATGCTTTTATCTTGGGAAAAAAAAAAACAGAGGCCCAGCAATCCCTGGACCCCACCCTCACTCGATGATGAGCTAAAAAGGAGAAATTTAAGGGAGTCAAGACCCCAACCTTTGGGGTCTCTTATCTTCTTCCTTTTTGACTATAGGCAAATTAAAATAAACCCGGTTCAATGAATTTAACTTTCTTTTTTCCTTCTAAAGAAAACTTATTAGCAAACCAGCGCAAGCGCCTCCTCATTCTCGCGACCTAGCGCCTCCTTCCTTCTTGCGATTTCTGAATCCTCCTGCCGCGATCGACCGACGCCCTCTCCTCACTTCTCGCGACCGACGCTTCCTCCCTCCTTCTCGCGACCAACGATTCCTATTTCCGTTCGGGACCGACGAGACCTCCTGCTGGCTTCGACCGACCAACGGAGAAGGTTTCCTGCGACCTGGTACGACGGTAAATCGCATGTTCTCGAGCCTCCTCATTCTTTTTTCTTCCGCTGATTCCTGCAGGTACTGGATTTGCGATTTCCTCATCTCAGAAATTTAACAGTTAAATAAAATTTAACCGTTCGTATTACCCTTTCTCATGACTCCTCCCCCACCCTATCTCTCCTGTCTTTCTCTCCTCTCCCCTCTCTCCTCTCACCTTCAAAGTGGGTCCAATGTGCAAGAAAAATGAAAGATTTGCAGAGCAAGTATGGCAAAATTATGATTTAGTCTCTATATTTACATGTTATATTAAATCAGTTCCTCTATTATTTTTTTAGAGGAAATTAGTCTCTCTATTTATTAAGCTCATAATAAATATGTTTTTATAGTTGATACATAGATTAAATAACAAATTAGTCTCTCAACCTTTTAATCCTTTGCTTTGATGCTTCTGTCGCCTCCTCCGCCCTCGTCTGCTTTGTCACCGGAGCTTTTGGAGAATCACCCCTATCACCTCACGGCAAGGGCGTGGGTTTAAGAGGTTGAGAGATTAATTTGTTATTTAATATTTGTATCAGCTATATAAACATATTTATTATGAGTTTAATAAATAGAGGGACTAATATCAATAATGTTGAGAAGTTGAGGGATTGATTTCCTCTAAAAAATAATAGAGAGACTGATTTCATAAAGCATGTGAAGCATAAAGACTGAAATCATTATTTTGTCAGCAACTATTGAAGCCTATTCCAGCTGAAGTTAGACTGTAATTGAAAAGAAAAGATTTAGTCTATTATATCAGTCTAAATCCAGAATAAAGAAAAATAATTTAATTTGATGTTTATTATTTTCAAGTTCATTTTGAACAAAATAGTTTCTTAATTAAATGCACTGCACATTTTTTGTTGAGATGTTTTAAATCATACTTTGTTTAAAATCGGATCAATTGACTCCCTTGGATGCACGCTCTAAAAGGAGCAAAAGGGATCAACGTGGGTGTCATCCTATGCGAAATAGAGAAGGACTCAAGAGGGGGGGAAGCCTTGAGAAGAGAGACGCCTAAGGGAGAAAAAATCTTGAAGAAGTTGAAAGGAAGAGATACTTGAACTAAGAGAACTAAAGACTTGTTGATGGGGATAGCGACAATCATCAACTACACGACGATCAGAGCCATCCATTTTATGCGGATCGACGATCTGAAATTTTTAGTTATTTTCTGTATTTTTTGAATTTTATTTCATGTATTAGTGAGTGTCGTTATGATCGGAGAATCATGACCGCTCATGATGACCTCGTAGTCTATAAATAAGATTAAAGTGCGGGCACATAAAAATAAAAGATAACACTTGGTAGGGCTAAACCAAGTCCAAGAGTTCCAAATACAAATTAAAGTGCGGGCACATAAAAATAAAAGATAACATGACTACGAGCTGGATTCCTTGCACGACATAGTGCGACGCTTATACGTGATTCCCCATCGTGGGTCCGTAGCATCTTCGCCCGCGTCGACATCAAGTTTGTCGTGTAGTTGTGGGGGCAAGTGTACTAAGGGCTCGGGCGGTGGTACCCCCACGAACGGCTTCGACTGCGAGACATGAAACACATCGTGGACGCGGGCATCGTCCTGTAGTTGGATACGGTAAGCCACCTCACCGATGCGCTGTAAAATCTCAAAATGACCCATAGAACTTGTGGCACAGCTTGTGGTATGGGCTCTTGGCGATGGTTGACTGGTGGTAAGGGCGACATTTTAGCCACACCCAATCCCTCGGGGGAAAGAATAGCTCGCGGTGTCCCCAGTTGTAGGCGGTCTCCATGCGTGCCTGGGCCTGAAGAAGGCGCTCATGGGCTAAGCTGAGTATCTGACCGCGAGTTTGCAATTCGCTGTCAATGGTGGCCGATCGAGCTGAGACACTGATGTATGTGAGTAGTCGTAGTGGTTCCCATCTGTAGACGAGGTGGAAGGGAGTGGTCTGAAGGCCGTATGATAGGACATGTTGTAATAATATTCCACCCATGGAAGCCACCTTGCCTAGCCCTTCAGGAGGTCCCCTGTAATGCAACAGAGGTACATCTCGAGTGTTTGGTTGACCACATCAGTTTGCCATCTCGAGTGCAAGCTTGGTACCACATAGTGCAAACAACTCTTGCCAGGATAGCAAAGTGAAAATCTTGTCCATGTCTGACACAATGCTCTCAGGAATATCGTGCAGACGGAACATCTGGTCAAAGAAGGCGCGTGCTACCCCATACCCCATATTAGGTCAGCTCATGGAGATGAAATGTGCGCCCTTGGAAAATCTATCCACCACCACGAAGATGATAGACCGGACCCTCAATGTGGGTAACCCCTCGATGAAGACCATAGAGATATCGACCAATATCTGTATAGGTACGAGAACTGATTGGAGGGCCCGACTGGTAGTAGGTGGTCGGCCTTGTTGCGCTGACAGTCGGGCCAAAGGGCGATGAAGTCCTGGACGCCGCGTTTGAGTCCCCTCCAAAAGAACTCTGCCTGAATCCCTTGAAGGGTCTTGTAAACCCCTTCATGAGTAGCGTCATTGGTGCTCACTAGAATATCCAAAATCAAGGTAGAGGTAGTCGATAGGTAGAGCCGATCATTTTAGAAGATGAGGTCGTCCTATGCGGCTCAATACAATGGTAATCACCCCTCTTCAATGAGGTGGAGAAACTCTAGGAGGATTGGGGTGTCCTGAATCTCTTGTCGAAGGCTGTGGAGAACGGGTGATATAGACTAGCAAATGGCCAATAGAAGTGCCTCCTAGTGGTCGTGGCGCGAGAGGGCATCAACTGCCCGATTCAAGACACATGCCTTGTACTCCACCTGAAAACCAAAGCCCAGGAGTTTGTTGATCCAACACTGCTAAGGGGTCGTGGTGAGTCAATGTTCCAAGAGATATTTGAGGCTGAAGTGGTCGGTGCAAATCAGGAAGGAACGTCCCTACAAATACGGCCGCCAATGTTGGATGGCCTTGGCCAGTCCAATCATTTCCTGTTTGTAAGCCTAGAGTTTTTGTTGATGAAGCGCCGCCCGACGATTGAAATATATGATCAAATGGCCCCCTGTTGAAGCACATCTCTACAACCTTGCCCTGATACATCGCATCGAACCTGGAACTAATGTACAAAATCCAGTAAGCGAAGTACGGGTGCCAACACCAAGGCCTGTTGTAGAGCCCGAAAGGCAGTCATCGCATTGCCCCCCCCCCCCCCCCCCCCCCCCCCCCCCCCCACACACACACACACACACACACACGTGAAGGATTGCCTTTTCAATAAGGCAAACAATGTTGTTGCAGTCACGCTGCACCCTTGGATGAAACGCCAATAATAGCCCGCAAGGCCAAGAAAGACGCGGAGCTAACACTGGGACTGAGGAAGCGACCAATCGGTCACCCCTTGAATCTTGAGGGGATCGGTAGAGACACCCATACTGTCAACGACATGACCTAAGTAGGCGACCCAGTCAGTCCCAAAATATATTTGGCCCGCTTCAAGAAATGTCGGTGGGAATGGACTAGGTGGGCCTCCCAAGTATTGTTGTTACCAGAATATCGTCAAAAAACAAGCACACAATGACACAGTAAGTCGTGGAATACCTCGTTCATGAGAGCCTGGATGGTGGACGACACGTTTATGAGTTGGAAGGCCATGCATCACGAGAAACTCGAAGTGTCCGTGGTGGGTGCGGAAAGTTATCTTCACCACATCCGATGGGGCCATGCGCACTTGATGGTACCCGAACAAAGGTCCAATTTGGAGAAGTATCTGGCGTCGTGCAAATCAACTACATGAATTGGAAACTTGTTCTTCATTGTTCGCGCGTTCAACTCACGGTAATCCACGCAGAATCTTCATGTGCCATCTTTTTGTGGACCAACAAGACTGGAGAAGAGAAAGGGGAGACGCTGTGACGGATAATGCCCTATCGCAGCATGACGGAGCATTGCCATTCAATTTTGTCCTTTTGCAAAAAGGATAGTGGTAGGGATGGACAACCATGGGAGATGTATTCAGCAAGAGGCAAATGCGATGGTCCTGTCGTCGCAGAGGAGGGAGTATTGTTGGGGAAATCATACTGTTACTATACTTTTGTAGAAGAGCATCAAGATTGGAGGGCTCCGACGGGTCGATCAGAGCAAGGAAACCCCGTCGGTCGGCGGTCGACGAGCACGCCTGCCACACAGTCTGTCGTAGTCCACGACCCCATGTCATAGTAAGAACGTCAAAGTCCCATAGTAGGGTGTCCAAGGTACGCAACCACCGAACCCCTAACACAATCTCAAATCCCCGGAGGGCGATTATAAAGAAATCCACGTGGGAATGGTAGCCCTCCACCACGATAGACACGACACGACAAACCCTAGTGCAAGTCATTGCCATGTTGTTGACTACAAACACGCTGAGGTTCTGACGGGGTGTCACTGAGAGGCAAAGATGTTGTTCAGTGAGGTCGCTAAGGAAGTTCTGCGTGCTGACAGAGTCCATGAGAGAGACCAACTGATGACCCACCGAGATAGTAGTTGTATGGTATCCCTGGAATAGGAGCCCTTCATAGCATGGATATAGATCTTGGGGTCCAAAGATCCTTGACTGAAGGGTTCATCACAGTTAAAACAGAGACACTTGGCCCTGTGGTCTTCCATCTCCTACGTTGATAGTCAACGAATGGTAGAAGGGCGGTCCCCCCCTTGCCGACTCTACTGCTAGATGGAGGGGAAGGGTCAAAACCCCTGAGGGGTCCTTCGCTAGAGCGATGCCCCAAGTACTAGTGGTCCATCAAAAGGCGTTTCTCATAAACAAATGTTAAACTCATGTCCGCCGCGAGGTCTGAAGGAGACTGGAACTCTACATCCAAACGTAGTCGCTCGTGGAGATCGACAGTAAAAAAGAGCAACTTTTGTGTCGCCGAAACGGAGGGGGCACAAGCAAGGAACACTTGGAACTTCTCGATAAGTCATCAATCGACCTGGTCTGCAGGAGGGAGATGATATCGCCAATGAGGTTACCGTGAAGGGGAGGCCCGAAGCGGAGGTTGCAGTTATGTCAATGATAGCAGCAGTGTCATGGTCAGTACCTTCTTCAACATTGATGTCCACTACTCAGGCTCCGAGATCATCGACACTATCTCCTATAGCAGCACAACCTCGATTCCATCGTCAGCACCAGCTTCAGTGGCATTGTCTCCAGTCTTCACAACAGTTATACACTCAAGCCCAGTCCATTTACGGAGATGAATGCTTTCAAGTCGGGGAGAAATGATGGGGATCGCAACACACATCGGCCTACACAATGATCAGAGCCGTCCATTTTATGCGGATCGACGATCCGAGATTTTTAGTTATTTTGAATTTTATTTCATGTATTATTGATGGTCGTCGTGATCGGAGAATCATGACCATCCATGATTGCCCCGTAGTCTATAAACAAGTCGACCAACACCTCTACCTCAAACTCCCCTCCAAAATTTCTCACCTCCCCCATCCAATTCCATCCATCTTCAATTTTTCGGCGATCGCCAGAAAATATTTCCTGCCACCTACGTCAAACCACCATCACCTCCACAAAATTATTTATATTTTCCATTTTTTGGTGATCGCCAGAAATCACCTTCACCTCCGGTCACCACCTCCAACCACCTTCGGCGATCCCCTTTGGCGACTTCCGGCCGGCCACCACTCTCACTCCATCTCCACCTCCTGGTCAACTCCCCACCACTCCACTTCCTCACTACCCCACTCCCTCAAATTTAGGACAATTCCTAAAATTCCTCTCACCCTTCCATTTCCCTCACCTCCCACTAACTCCACCTCTCCTAAAATTTAGTCCCCTCTCCTAAATTTCCTCCCCCCCCACTTCCATTTCTCCACTTCTCCACAAATTTCCCAGTACCTCTCATATTCCATCACTCCACAATTCCCTCCTCACCATAATTCCATAACGTACATCCAACCACCTCCCTTCAAAGCTTCCCCGCATGGCATCCACATCCCATATCACTTCCAGCCTTGGTGCTACACCCCCGACTTAGTTTCCAGTCCAGACGCCTATTGTTACGCCTCCGACCGCGCCTCGCTTCTCGGGGCGTTATTATGTTCGCAAGCGCAAGGAGAAGACAAGCGACGAAGGGGCTGAACCAATCGGTTCAGCCCCCACTCAATAAACCGGCCGGCCAAGGGCTGAACCAACTGGTTCAGCCCTCTTTGGAGGGACTGGCCGGCCCCCTCCTTGGCCCGGGTATTTATACCCGGGGATGTGGTCATTTGGAGGCATGCAATTAACCCTAAGGTAATCTTTTCCTCTCTTAAACCCTAGCTTCCCTCCTTCTCTCTAGTTTTCTTCTTCCCCTTAGTAGCTTCCTAACATTTGGTATCAAAGCGTTCTTCCTCCGACGATGGTCACCACTCGCACACAAGAGGAGATCACCCGTTTGGAAACCTTGGAGGAGAACTACCGTGGATTGGCGGATGCGGTAGCCGCGATGGAGCAAGAGATGCGCACATCTACGCAATGGCCGGAGGAGCGTATAGACGCGCGTATGGAGGAGCTCAAAGCGTTGTTGAAGGGGAAGGCAGCGAGCGAGGAAGAGCCGATCGGTCCGCCGAAGCCTCCGGAACGCCCGATCCGGGGCGTTTGGGCACGAGAGCCTCGGGGCTTGGCGGGAATGGCGGTGCGGCCTTCTCCCGACCGTGGGGAATCACCGATGATGGACAGGGGGCGGCGGCATGGTCGGCTGATGCTGTGGGAGGCGTCGGTCCCAGTTTCGCTGGGCCGACTGATTGCAGGTCCTCCCGGCAGTCGGGCGCCCCTGGCTTTGCTGGGCCAGCGGATTGCGGGCGACAGTAGTGGCTACCGGCCGATGGAGGGCAAGGGGCTGCTGCGCGGGGTCCAAGAGCTGCGGCGGGCCTTCTTCCTCACCCGCGAGTCGGCGTTCCCCCCAACGGATATGGAGGCCATGTTCCGTGGGCCGGGCAGCACGTTCCTCATCAGGGTCAACCACCTCAAGGCTACCCGGGGGCACACGAAGGTCATATGGGCCCGGGACGTCAGGCGTGGAACGGGCAGGGACCAAATGGGCATGGACAGGGCAGGTGGGGCCCCGAGCATACATGCCACCGAAGCTGACACGGATGAACTGCCCCAAGATCAAAGGGGGGGGGACGCACTGGAGTGGGTGCAGAAGGTGGAGTTGTTCTTTAGCTACCAGGAGGTCCCGGAAGGGCAATGGGTGCAACTAGCGTCGTTCCATCTGGAAGACGACGCGTTTCAGTGGACTCAGTGGTTCTTGAGAGATAAAGATTACGTGCCCTGGACTTATTTTGTGGAGGGGTTCACCGCCCGATTTGGGCCCCTAGAGTGCGAGGATTTTGAGGCACTACTGCAAAAGCTGTGACAGAAGGGGACAGTGGTTGAGTACCGGACGAACTTCGAGAAGCTGGCGAACCGGGTACACTGGGAAGAGAAGACGCTGCTGAGTTGTTTTGTGTCCGGTCTGAAGGAGCACTTGCGGGATGAGGTTCATGCTTATATGCCACGGAGTTTGAACCACGCCATCAGCCTAGCCCGCATTCAGGAGGAGCACTTCAACCGTCAGCGATCCCGGGCGACGGGGAGGCTTCCTGCCACACCCACCGTTGCCAGGAGAGAGCCGCAGGCGGTTGCTAGGCCTACGGTGACTCGTTTGTCGTGGGGCGAGCTATAGGCCCGCAAGGAGAAATGCCTCTTCTTCAACTGTGATGAGAAGTTTGTTCCCGGGCATAAATGTCAGAAGATACAGGTTTTCATGCTGCATGAGGACGTGGGCGACGAGTCTCCTTCCGAGTTAGCAGTCGAGGAAGCGCTGTTGGAGGAGGACATGGATGTGACGGAGTTTGGGGTTTCCATTCACGCCATGGAAGGGTGCAATCCGCCCCTCACGATGCGGGTTGCCGGAAGAGTTCGACGGGAGAAGGTGACAATATTGGTGGACAGTGGGAGCACCCACAACTTTATTCATCCGGCCGTTGCACATCGGGTGGGACATGAGATTGACAGAGGAGTTGCATTCCACGTTATGGTGGCTGACGACAGCAAGTTGCAGTGCGAAGGCGTAATGAAGGGAGTGGAGTTACAGATCCAGGGATACATTGGGAGCACGGATGTCTATCTTCTACCCATCCGGGGATCGAACATGGTACTCGGAGTTCAGTGGCTGCAGCAGCTGAAGCGGGTCACTTTTGATTGGGACCTCATGACGATGGAGTTTGTGCAGCATGGACGACAGTTCTGTTTGAAGGGTCTCACAACCTCGCCAGTGAAGGAAGTCTCTCTTCGCAGCATGCAGCAACTCGAAGAGGAAGGGAGCTTGATGACAGTCCTTTTGGGGGTGCGGTCCGAGGAGGCCGGGTCGTATGAGGTACAGATGCAGTCTTTGTTAGAGCAGTATTCTGACGTCTTTCAGGAGCCATGTACACTTCCACTGTCCTGGTTTCGGGATCACCAGATTGTACTCAAGGCCGGAGCGGAGCCTACCAATATCCAACCTTACCGATATCCACACATGCAGAAGGCAGAGATCGAGCGTACCGTCCAGGAGATGCTCGACGCCGGGATCATCCGTCCCAGCACGAGCTCTTTCTCGGCCTCGATTATTCTCGTCAAGAAGAAGGATGGCTTATGGCGATTCTGTGTGGACTACCGGGCTTTGAACAACGTCACTTTGAAGGACAAGTTTCCAATTCCGCTGGTTGAAGAACTATTGGATGAGCTACACGGTGCAACCCGATTCACAAAGCTTGACCTACGGTCGGGTTACTACCAGATCCTCATGCGGGAAGACGACATCCACAAGACGGCCTTCAGGACTCACGACAGACACTATGAGTTTCTAGTGATGGCAACGGGTTGACTGGCGGGTCATCCACCTTCCAGGCCAATATGAACGAGATCTTTCGTCCACTACTTCGCCTCTTTGTGCTGATTTTCTTTGATGACATCCTTATATACAGTGCTAATTGGGAAGACCACTTGTGCCATGTTGAACATGTTTTCTCTATTCTACGCAAGCATCGGCTCTATGCTAAGCGATTCAAGTGTTCTTTTGGGCAGGAGGAGGTCGAGTACTTGGGACACTTGGTTTCGGCTGAATGGGTCAAAGCTGACCCTCGGAAGATTGAGAGCATGATCTCTTGGCCGCGGCCCCAGACTGTTTGGGCTTTGCGGGGGTTCTTGGGCCTCACCAGTTACTACCGGCGGTTCATGCGGGACTACGGGAAGATTGCGAGACCACTGACCCAGCTGCTGCAGAAGGATGCCTTCTCATGGCAGGATGATGCTGAGGCGGCTTTTCAGGCGCTCAAACGGGCCGTGATGACCACCCCAGTATTGGCTCTTCCAGATTTCACTAAGGAGTTCGCCGTGGAGACGGACGCCTCAGGGTGGGGCTGGGTGCAATATTGATGCAGGAGGGCCGGCCACTGGCCTTTACAGTAAGGCGTTGGCACCTAAGACGTTGGGACTGTCCACGTATGAGAACGAATTGTTGGCGGTGGTCCAGGCAGTGGCCCTTTGGCGGCCATATCTTTTGGGACGCCATTTCAAGATTCGTACGGATCACCAAAGTTTGAAGCACTTTTTGGACCAGCGAGTCTCCTCTCCTCTTCAGCAAAAGTGGGTTACCAAACTTTTGCGTTACGATTACGAGATCGTTTACCGCCAGGGCAAAGAATGTGGTGGCGGACGCCTTGTCTCGTCTACCGGATAGTGCACTCGTCCAGATTTCGGGACCGGTCCTCGACTCGTTCGATGACATACACGAGGAAGCCTTGCGGGATCCTTCACTACGCGCCCTGGTGGAGGCCCTCCAGCGTGGGGAGACTGTGACGCCGGGTTATCATCTACAGAATGGACGGCTCTATTACCACGGCAGGGTGGTCATACCTCCAGGTTCAGCATGGAAGACAGTTATGCTTCACGAGTTTCATTCCTCTCCAGTGGGGGGTCATGCAGGAGTGCTTCGCACCCTCCAGCAGGCGAGAGCAAATGTATTTTGGCCTGGAATACGCGGGGATGTGCAGCAGTTTGTGCGGCAATGTGAGACTTGTCAGCGAAAAAAGTATGAGACCACCACACCTGCCGGGTTGCTCCAACCACTAGAGATTCCGCATCACATTTGGGATACTGTGTCGATGGATTTTATTGATGGATTGCCCAAGTCTCAGGGCAAGTCGGTCATTTTGGTGGTAGTCGACAAGCTCTCCAAGTATGGCCACTTCCTCGCCCTCAGTGATCCTTATACGGAGGATTCGGTCGCTGACCTCTTTACTAGGGAAGTCATCCGCTTGCACAGCCTTCCTCGCGCCATCATTTCTGATCGTGATCCCACGTTTGCGAGCCAGTTCTGGAGAGAGCTTTTCCGGCTCCAAGGAACTTGTTTACGTTTCAGCACCGCAAATCACACCCAGATCGACGGCCAGACGGAGGTTCTTAATCATAGCGTGGAGACATACCTTCGGTGTTTCGTCATGGACGAGCCTCGGACTTGGACCAGCCGGCTGCATTGGGCTGAATATTGTTACAACACCGCTTACCACTCTGCCAGCAAAATGACGCCGTTTGAGGTGGTCTACGACCGCCCACCCCCCTCTTTGAGCAGTTATGAGCCGGGCAGCACGACGTTACCGGCAGTTGATCGGGCCCTCCGCGACCACGACCGCACCTTAGTGACATCGGGCGAATCTTCGCCTTGCCCAAGATTGCATGAAGACCCAGGCGGACAAGCACCTTAGTGACATTGCGGGCGAATCTTCGCCTTAGCGACGAAGGAGCTGAACCAACCGGTTCATCCCCCACTCAGTAAACCGGCCGTCCAAGGGCTGAACCAACTGGTTCAACCCTCTTTGGAGGGGCCGGCCGGCCCCCTCCTTGACCCGGGTATTTATACCCTGGGATGTGGTCATTTGGAGGCATGCAATTAACCCTAAGGTAATCTTCTCCTCTCCTAAACCCTAGCTTCCCTCCTTCTTCTCTCTAGTTTTCTTCTTTCCCTTGGTAGCTTCCTAACACCTATTTCCCTTCCCAAACAGCAAACTCCTTCACATACTACTCTCTAATTATCTGGACAATCTCCTAGGCCCTCAATATCGCCTCCCCCAGACAAATTAAGAGTACCCCGGTAATTTGATTTCAGGCCAAAAATAATAATTGGACTGAAATCCTCCCTCCACTATATCCGCTCAGCATTTCATCTTCTCTGTGTGTTGTCTACCCCTCTACAATGCTCTCCTACCCTCGGCCATGTCCAGGAAACCCAAAACAAGTAAGTAGTCGCTGAAATTCCTCCCTGGACTTCCCAAAATTGCTGGCAGTTGTTGGAAACTACTCCTAAACAGCCCAGTTAACTCCAAAACCAAAATCTGGGCAGGAATTTCACCCTTCCACCTCACCCGCCAGCCCCCTTGCCACCCTTGATTGCTACGAGCCCCCCTCCAATCCCTCCACAGCCCCCCTGCCTGCCTCCAGCCGCCCAAACAGCCACCTCCAAGTCCTCCAGCTGTTGTTCACTACTCATCCAGTCCCGCAGCAGTACGAAGTCGGCAAATTGAGCCTTCTCGAAGGATCTAATCCAGTCCCTAGTCATAAATCCAGCCCCTAAACGTTTGTTGGAGACATTCCAAACTCTCTACTACCTTTATTGTGTGAGTTTCTGGTTTGTAGTCACTTATTTTATGTTGCATTGAGTGTTAATTTACTTATCGAGAAATACTTGCTTGTAATCGTTGTTTCCAAATTTTGGGACATTGTATGTTCCTAATAATTTAGATATTTAATTTTGAGCTCTCTTACATTCATACAAACTTCACTTGTTTCCTTGTTTGTAATCTTTAACTCTTGTGGTGACGCAGGACGGTCCTATGTGACGGGGAAATAATATGTGATCTCTACATGCAAATATACATATCCATCGAATTTTAAATTTGCAATAATTTTTCTTTATAACTGAATTACGAATAATAAACCACAGTAGTTAAAACATACAAGAAAGGAAACAAGAAAGAGTATAAATATATGAGGACGCAAAAAAAAAACTAAGTAAATAAGAGCGAGCAACGCTTCAAAAGTTTTGAAGGCAACAATTACAAACCACTATTCATTGAGTAGGAAATTCACAAATAATTCAACATAAAATAAATGATAACTAACGTGAAAACTTGCACAATTAGGTAGTAGAGAGTTTGGAGAGGATCTCCCAAGGTGGGGATAAGTAGAAGTGCTGACATTTGGATTCCCGGTGAAGCTTTGAACTGCTGGACAATAGACCAAGGGGCTGTTTTCTGGAATTTCAGGAGCTGCAGTGGCTGCTGGCAGCTTGGAGAACACAATGGGAGGGTTGGGCAGTGACTGGAAGTAGGTAGGAAGATGTTCCTGATTGTTTGTGCAGGAATTTGCTAACTTGGAGAACTGTAATCCTCTCCCTGGGTGGAATTGGGCTATCTGGAAGCAGTCTCTGGAGCAGCCAGCTATGGCAAATGTGAGAGGTGCATATGGCTGTGGGGAAGGGAATTCAGAGAGACTACAAGAACTCAGGTTGCTCGAGAGTGTATTGGAGGGCTCAATTGGATGTGGGGGCTAGTGGAGGGGTGGTTTGGTCATGGAGTTGGGATTTGACGTAAAGGGAGGGGGAGAGGGAGATGGGGAAGTGGGTAATTGAGTGGAGGAGAGAAATTTTAGGAGGTGTGTCCTAAAATTGGGAGGTAGTGTGGAGTTTTGGAAGTAGTCGGGTAGTGGAGGATGGTGGTTATGGTAGTTATGGGGTAGTGAGGTGGTGGTTATGGGGTAGTGGTGTGGTAGTTAAGGTGGTTATGGGGTAGGGTGGTGGCTGAACAGAGGCGGCTGGAGTTGGTCGGAGGTGGTATCCGGCGAGGCGTCCGGTGGTGGTGGTCGGAGGTGTTTTCCGGCGATCGCCGGAAAATTGAAAATGGAGGAAATGATACGATGATTGAAGAAGGATCACCGGAGGTGATTTTCTGGCGATCACCGAAGGTGGCCGAAAGGGGATTTTGGGGACTATTTTGGGTGGTGATTGGAGGTGGGGAATGGAGGGGGTGATCGACTATGTGAAGGGAGGTGGTTCCACGACAAGGGGTAGGTTGAGGTTGGCCGGCTATATGGAGGGAAGTGGAGGGAGGGTTGCCGGAAAATGGTGGTGGTGGTAGAGTGGTGGCTGACCAATGGGAGGGAAGGGGATAAATCCAAGCTTCAGCGCTTGGATTCCGGCTTCGACACCGGGTGATCAAAAGGGGAGGCTTCTTTTCACTCAACTTTCAATAACCCAAATATGAGCCCTCTACCTCTATTTATAAACTACGGGGCCATCATTGACGGTTATGATTCTCCGATCATGACGTCCCTTAAAATATATAAAAATAAAAATCACAAAATACAAAATTAACTAAAATTCTCGGTTCGTCGATCCACATAAAATGGACGGCTCTGATCATTATGTAGGTGATGTGTAACAATCCCCATCAATTCCCCCAAAGCATTCATCTTCTTGAATGAAGATGGGTGTGCTCTCGTCTGAAGGCGATGTGAATCCCTATAACTTTGATGGTGTCCTGAACTCGTAGGTCGATGAGGTTGATGTTGACGATGGAACCGAGGATGGTATTGTTGAAGCTGACGACGATACTATAGATGATGATGCTGTTAAAGGAGATGTCATCGAAGATGTCGAAGTTGGATTAGTGGACATCAATGCTGAAGAAGGTACTACTGTTGTCGTCGATGTCGAACACTGTATGGTACTGCTGTGGAAGAAGCCGAGATGATGTCTGTGTCAGAGAATGCAGTACTGCTGTGAAAGAAGATGCATGATCAATCAGTGTCAAAGACTGGAGTTATAGTGTAGTAGGCGAAGCCTGGGGTTGTATTGAGGTAGCAGGTGAAAGCTGAGGTTGCAATGAGATAGTGGGTAATGATTGAGGTTGTACCAAAATAGTAGGCGAAAGCTGGGGCTGAGGAACTGAAGTGGAGGGAAGCGAATGGTATATATAGTCATATAGCTCAAAGGATGAAGTCAAATCTTTTATATTGAATACATGTGAAATTCTCATACTCTGCAGAATATCTAGTCCATAAACATTTGCTTTAATTCTTTTGATAACCGTGTATGGACCCATTCGCTTGACATTTAATTTTTGAGCAGTTCCCTTAGGGAACCTCGCAGCACATTCACAAGTCAACATTGTTCTCCTTCTTTGAAGCTTTACAATCTCCTGTGGATATTAACATAAGATTTATAAATAATTATATTGCAAATACTCCTATGTCGGATAGACTCATGCATTCTATGCAGTGACAATGAATGATGATCGACAAACATAACAGATCTCCTATGTAGAGGCTCTACAACCCTCTAGGTTCCATTCTAGAGGGCACGATGATCAGGGGGTTCAGGGGTTGGGGTAAATATATTCATCACGAGTGCGATGATCATTTAAATAATCATTCGAGGGGTCAACACAAATGACGATGAAATTTATTCTCATGCTATCGAGAGCACACACACTCTCTCTCTCTCGACTGAGGCATAGACAATGGACATGTACCTAAGGAGTGATGGTTTATTTGGAGGCTCTTTTGGTGGACTGTAGAAATACTCATCGAATGTGAGATAATCACCCAGAAGGCTACGCGAGACTTTGGCATTGATATGCCACTCTATGAATTGCAGAATGCCTCCATAAAGTAGTAATTTATCAAGTGGCTCACCGGGAGGTGTATAATGAAATTCATCGCAAATGCAACGAGTACCAACATAGGTTCTTGAAATATCAAGAGTGACCTTAAATGTAAGATGGGCTATCATTAAGTGCGCAACACTAGATTCAAGAACCTCATAGATGAAGTGACTCAGAGATATGACTAAAAGAGGCGTTAAGAATCTTGTGCTCAGAAATTGACCACTCTTTGAAATCTCATCCTTATCAAGAAGAGGTGTAGGCAATAGACACTCACTCATATCGAACTCTAATGCTTTTTTCGTGCCACTTTCAGAAATAATCTCATCAGCAGTGACACTATCTCCCTCATCATACACTATCAAGTTAGGAGTAAACTCATGCTCACTATCGAGTGATAAATTCATCGAAGGGCACTGAGTAGCTACGTTTCCTATATCATGAACGATAACACATTGAATCTCCTCAGAATGGGAGAACTAGATAGTTGGGGATTGAGATGTTGTGTCAGTGAGGTCACAACTTTATGGATTTGTGATCCTTAGGGAAGAAAGATCTCTAGTGGTGGATTGGCCAAGACGCGGGACAACTCTCCGTGATCTAGTGGATCTAAGATATTGCTCGTATTGTAGGGCTAAGTGAAATATCTGATCGAGAAGCTCTAAATGATGAGAAATCAATTCTCCACGAATTTCAGTGCGAAGTCCAGACCGAAATTGAGAAGCGGCCGCAATGGGCTCCTCCTAAATATCACTCCTCACTCCTAACTCATGGAATCGAGTCAAATAGTTAACAATAGACATAGTCCCTTTCTAAAGGTCGTGTAATTGGTCGAAGAGTTGATTCCTATGGGGCACTGAAAGATATTTGTCCCTTAATACTTGTTTCATGTCTGCCCATCGAGAAATGGGGCAAAGACGACCATCACGCTCAATCCTACACTCTAGAGTAGTCCAATAAACATTAGTCTGACCTTGAAGCTTTATCTTGGCAAATCTAACACGACACTCGTCGGGTACCTCATACCAATCAAGTCGGTCTTCCATGCCTAACCAGCCTGTAAAAGCCTTTAGAGTAAATTGACCGACCGTCAAAGGATGATGCATCTAGTCTAAATTTACGAGTGATTTCATCCTCGTAATAATACCATCTATTAGATCCATGATGCTCTTCGTAGTAATCACCTCTAGGAGAATCAAATCATGGCAAAGGGGTGACATGATTTCTACGAGTGGTGGATCGAGGAGGAGCATAATCATCATAATAATATGTCGATCTTTCTGAACTCTATGGGTTTGAACACTGGTGTACCCGCGTTCATCAAATAGAAGATTAATGAAATAGGTGGACTTGAGTTCCTCAAATATAAGATTATAGTAACAATTGCTACTATGATGTGACATGGGTGAAACATATAGGCTCTAGTCCCGCGTATTTTAAAATAAGCCCAAACCTATCTCTGATACCAATCTGAAGCAGGATGGTCCTATGTGACGAAGAAATAATAGGTGAACTCTACATGCAACCATACATATCCGACGAATTTTAAACTTGTAAGAATTTTTCTTTATAACCCAATTACGAATAATAAGTCACGGTAGTTAAAACATACAAGGAAGGGAAAACAGAGAGTATAAGTGCAAGAGGACTCAAAATCAAATAACTAAGTAAATAAGAGCGTACAATGTTTCAAAAGTTTTGAAGACAACGATTACAAATCATTATTCTTTGAGTAGGAAATTTAAAAATAATTCAACATAAAATAAATGACAACCAACTTGAAAACTTACACAACTAGATTTGGAGAGGATCTCCCGAGGTGGGGGCGAGTAGAAGTGCTGAAATTTGGGCTCCCGATTAAGCTTTGAGCTACTGGACAACAGACCAAAGGGTTGTTTTCTAGATTTTCTGGAGCTGCAGGGGCTGCCGGCGGCTTGGAGGACACAATGGAAGGGCTGGGCAGTGACGGGCTGCAGGGAGGAAGATGTTCCTGATTGTTTGTGCACGAATTTGCTAACTTGGAGAACTGTAATCCTCTCCATGGGGTGGAATTGGGCTGTCTGGGCGCCGTCCCTGCAACAGCCAGCTATGTCAAATGTGAGAGGTACGTATAGATGGAGGGGAAGGGAATTCAGAGAGGCTACAGGAACTCAGACTGCTGGGAGAGTGTATTGGAGGGCTCAGTTGGATGTGAGTGCTAGTGGAGGGAGGGTTTAGCCAGGGAGTTGGGCTTTGACGTGATGGGAGAGGGAGAGGGATAGGGAAGTGGGTAATTGAGTGGAGGAGAGGAATTTTAGAAGGTGCCCCAAAATTGGTGAGGTGGAGGTAGTGGGGAGTTATGGAGGTAGTGGGGTAGTGGATGAAGGTGGTTATGGTAGTTATGGGATAGTGGGGTGGTAGTTATGGTTGTTATGGGGTATTCAGGTGGTGGTTGGCCGGCGAGGTGGCCGGTGGTGGTGGTGGCCGGAGGTTTTTCTGATGATCGCCGGAAAACTGAAAATGGAGGAAATGATACGGGATTGGAGAGGGATCACCGGGGGTGATTTTCCGGCGATCACCGAAGGTGGTTGAAAGGGGATTTTGGGGGCTATTTTGGGTGATGATTGGAGGGGAATGGAGGCGGTGGTCGTCTATGTGGAGGGAGGTTGTTCCACTGCAAGGGGGAGGATGAGGGTTGTCGGTTATGTGGAGGGAGGTGGAGGGAAGGCTGCCAGAAAATGGTGGTGGTGGTGGTAGAGTGGTGGCCGGCCAAGGGGAGGGGATATGTTGGAAGCGTTATCAATGAGCACACGCCCCTTGATCTCCCGATACAACACCTGCGAACACTTCCACGACGAACGCACCCAACTTCGCGAGCACTTCACCGGCGAGTACTCCACTCAACTCTTGCGAGATACGCCACCACTCTACTCGGCGAGCACCTCCAACCTCAACAACACGGTGAGCACCCACTACCCTAGGCGAGCACTCCCAGCACGCGCGAGACACGGCGGCGAGAACACCACCGCGAGTTGGCGGTGGCTGCACTGGCGAGTGCACTGTTCGGCAAGCTTAACTTGGCAAGCTGACACTTCTCCTCCCCACGACTAGCGGGCTACTCCTCCAGGCGAGAGGGCTGTACCGGCGAGAGCTCCTAGTGAGTTGCGGCTGCTGCGAGATCTCCCGCGGGAGGTGGCAGGAGAGAGAGGGCTGGCGAGAGAGGGGGGTGGCGAGAGAGGTATTGGCGAGAGATTTAATAGCGAGAGAGGCAAGGTTGCGGGACCACTACTATTCCTGCGGGAATTAAGTTTATCAAAACTTTATCTCTCTCTCTCTCTCTCTCTACGCTTCCTCTCTCTCTACGTTTCTACCGAAACAAAAAAAATCTGCCAAAGAAAACTCCTCTCACTTTCTATTCCAGCATACACAAATTACAAGGGGGGGGGGGGGGCTATTTATAGGCAAAAGAAAACACCTCACATTCTCTCTCCACATTAAATGCACACTCTCTCCTCCTTTAATTAATACAAAATACATAAATATATATAAACCACCAAAGTTGACCCGGTCAACCAAGTCAAAACCAACAAACTCCCCCTCAAGCTTGGCAGCACATGCCGAGCTTGCCTTTGAGCTTCGCAAACGTCTCTGACTTCAGTGCCTTGGTAAAAATGTCCGCGACCTGCTCTCCGGTGGGGCAATACACAACTTCCACAGTCTTCAAGTCCACCTGCTCACGAAGGAAATGGTACCTCGTCTCAATATGCTTGCTCCTCCCATGCAGCACCGGGTTCTTCGCGAGTTGGATGGCGGACATGTTATCCACTAACACTGTCGTTGGCCCTTCCTGTCCATGATTCAACTCCTCCAATAAGTTCCTCAGCCAGATGGCTTGGCAAGTACACGCTGCGGCTGCAATGTACTCCGCCTCACATGAAGATAAGGCTATCGTAGCCTGCTTCTTTGAACTCCATGAGAACGTCGCGGTTCCCATATTGAACGCATACCCGGAAGTGCTCTTCCGGTCATTCACATCACCTCCATAGTCGCTATCCGAGTAGCCGACCAATTTCAACTCTCCCGCAGATGAGTACTTCAGGCCATGGTCCCTTGTCCCATTCACGTATCTCAGGATCCTCTTCGCTGCAGTGAAGTGGTCCTGCTTGGGTTCTTCCATGTACCTGCTTACTACCCCGACCGCATACATGATGTCAGGTCTGGTGAAAGTCAAGTACCTTAGACTCCCAACCAAACTCTTGAACATCATTGGGTCCACAGCTTCTTCCTCCGAGTCCTTCCTCAGCTTCGTTCCGGGATCAGCGGGAGTGGAGATAGCCTTGCTATTCTCCATCCTGAACTTATTCAAGATCTCCTCCGCGTACTTTTTCTGCGAGATGAAGATCCCATCTCCTCTCTGTTGCACCTCCACGCCTAAGAAGTAGTTGAGTTCTCCCAAGTCAGTCATCTCGAACTCTTTCTTCATCACCCTCTTGAACTCCTCAAACATAGTTGGGTTGTTCCCGGTGAATATCATGTCATCGACGTACAATCATAGGATCATGATATCACCGTTCTTCTCGACCTTCATATAGAGGGCATACTCATAGGGGCACTTCACATAGCCATGCTTCTGCAGGAAAGCATCTATCCTCCCATTCCAAGCTTTTGCTCCTTGCTTCAGGCCGTACAAGGCTTTGTCTAGCTTGCACACCTTCCTCTCCTGGCCTTTCACCACATACCCCGGAGGCTGCTCGATGTACACATCTTCCTCCAGGTAGCCATTCAAGTATGCTGACACCGCATCCATCTGCATGATAGTCCACCCATAGTGAGCTGCCAGTGCGATGATCAACCTGATGGTGTCAATCCTCGCCACTGGGGCATAGACCTCGTCATAGTCCACTCCTTGGACTTGCCTGTAGCCCTTCACGACGAGCCTAGCCTTGTGCTTCTCCACAGCTCCATACTTGTTCTTCTTTACTTTGTAGACCCCTTCACCCCGAGGGGTTTGTGGCCTGCGGGTGGATCAACCAGCTTTCAGGTTTCATTCTTCTTTATGGAAGCCATCTCAGCATCCATCGCCATCCTCCAAGATTTCTCCTTGGCTGCTTCGTCATAGGAGTGCGGCTCGCAATCTGCCAACAAACAATATAAAGAAAAATTATTAAGTGTTGGTGCCGTCTCCTCGTAAATCTCCTCCATCCTTCTCATCCTAGGTTGAGGACGATCATCCTTGCTTCCACTAGTGCTTGCTCCACTAGTACTTCCTCCACTTGAGTTGGGAGTGCAAGCTCCCCCTGAATGTCCGCTAGGTGGTGATGGTGGCTCAGCCCCACCATCCTCAGCTCCTGCTTCATGACCACCTTCCTCCTCATCTTCAAAGAACATCCCCTTCTTGCTCCTTGTCTCCTCATCCCAGCTCCAGCAACTGTTTTCTTCAAACACCACATCCCTCGAGACTATGACCTTCTCCGTCACCGGGTTGTATAACTTGTAAGCCTTGCTCTCCGGAGCGTAGCACACAAAGATGCACTTCTCGCTCCTGTCATCGAGCTTTTTCCTTCTCTGGTCCGGGACGTGAGCATGAGCTACACACCCAAAGACCCTCAAGTGCTTCACACTTGGCTTCCAGCCACTCAAAGCTTCGAACGGGGTCATGAACTTCACACTCTTCGTGGGGCATCTGTTCAGTAGATACACCGCACACTGCACTGCTTCAGCCCAGAACATCTTTGGCAACCCTTTGCCCTTCACCATACTTCTCGCCATGTTCATGATGGTGAGGTTCTTTCTCTCCGCGACTCCGTTCTGCTGTGGTGAATACGCCGCCGTCAGCTGGTGTGAGATCCCATTCTCCTTGCAGAAGACATCAAATAGCCTCGAGGTGTACTCCCCACCCCGATCTGTCCTCAGCACCTTCAGTGACTGACCACTCTCCTTTTCCACCATCGCCTTGAACTCCTTGAACTTGTCAAGGGCCTCAGATTTTTCCTTCAAAAAATACACCCAACACTTCCGACTGAAGTCATCCGTGAAGGTGATATAGTATTTGCTTCCGCCTACTGAGGTGGTCTCAAACGGACCTGCGATGTCCGAGTGAACCAGTTCAAGTTGTCTCTTCGCTCTCCGAGACTTCCCTCCTTCAAATGTCAGCCTCTTCTGCTTCCCCCTCGTGCACGCCTCGCAGACTTTCTCCGGAGGTGAGATCATAGGTAGATCCTGCACCATCCTGGAGTGGGATAGCAGCTTCAAGCCTGTGAAGCCCAAGTGGCCCATCCGATGGTGCCACAACCATGCTTCCTCTTCTTCCTCCGTCCTCACGAGACATGCCCTCTCCTGAGTATCCATCTTCAGTGTAAAGAGACGGTTCGCCGTCATCTTCACCTTCTCTACCTCCTTTCCTTGACTGTTCTTCATCGCTAGAGACCCAACCTTCAACTGGACGCAGTAGCCTCTCTCCACCAACTGCCCAAGGCTCAAGATGTTAGTCTTCAAGCCTGACACATAGTACACATCATTCAGATGCACCTTCTCTCCATTCAGCTTCACAACCACCAAGCCTTTACCTTCTAGCGAGATCTTTGAAGCATCCCCGAAGCTAACCTCACCCCCACTGGGTTCCAGGTTAGAGAACATCTCCCTATCTCCGCACATGTGGTTGCTCGCTCCTGTGTCCAGGTACCACACTTCATTTCTACCTTCCTCTGCTCCTCGGTAGGTTAGGAACATCATCGGATCTCCTACACCAGTGTTGTTCCTAGCCTCGGCATAGTGGTTTGCTTCTTCTCTCTTCCTCGGTGCCCAACAGTCATAACTCATGTGCCCAAATTTGTTACAGTTGTAACACTGGATTTGGGACATATCTCCTCGGCCTCTTCCACGGCCTCTTCCTCTTCCTCTTCCTTCTTGCCAACCTCCTTGAGGTCGCTCCGCCTCTTTCTGGAAATTTTGGTTTCTACCTCCTCTTCTACCTCTACCTCTACCTTGGTGACCTCGGCCACGCTGGCCGCCTCCTCTTCCTGAACTTTCCCCAAAGTTCAACTGGGTCTGGAGTGCTTTTCCTAAGCCACTCACTTCATCATCATCCTGCAGCATCCTGTACTCATGAGCCTGTAAAGAGCCTACAAGCTCGTCCACGTCCATCTCGGTGAGGTCCTTCGACTCTTCAATTGCCACCACTATATGGCGGAACTTCTTCGACATAGATCTCAACAACTTCTCCATGAAGCTCACATCTTCGATCGTCTCTCCATTTCTCTTCATCTCGTTTGTGAGCGTCCGCAGACGAGTCACATAGTCACCGACCTTCTCGGTGCTTTGCATCTTTGTTACTTCATACTCCGCACGGAGGGACTGCAACTTCACCTTCTTAGCCTTGTCTACCCCCTGCATGGAGCGTTGCAACACCTCCCATGCCTCCTTGGAAGTCTTCGCGTCTGAGATCTTCTCAAAGGTTGCTTCGTCAACCCCTTGATACAACAAGAATATAGCCTTCTTGTCTGCCTTCCTTGCTTCTCTAAGTGTCGTCTTCTGGGCGTTAGTCAACGCCGCCTCTGCTGCAGCAGTACGCTCCTCATAGCCATTCTCCACTACATCCCATAACTCCTTTGATGCGAGTAGTACTCTCATCTGGATGCTCCAGTTCCCATAATTTGTTTTTGTCAACTTGGGGACTTGCCCCGGCATGGCTCCACTTGTCTCCATCACTCCTACTCCTCAAACCTTCCGAGTCACCGCAAAGGTTTGTAACCTAGCTTTGATACCACTTGTTGGAAGCGTTATGAATGAGCACACGCCCCTTGATCTCCCGATACAACACCTGCGAACACTTCCACGACGAACGCACCCAACTTCGCGAGCACTTCACCGGCGAGTACTCCACTCAACTCTTGCGAGATACGCCACCACTCTACTCGGCGAGCACCTCCAACCTCAACAACACGGTGAGCACCCACTACCCTAGGCGAGCACTCCCAGCACGCGCGAGACACGGCGGCGAGAACACCACCGCGAGTTGGCGGTGGCTGCACTGGCGAGTGCACTGTTCGGCGAGCTTAACTTGGCAAACTGACAGTTCTCCTCCCCACGACTAGCGGGCTACTCCTCCAGGCGAGAGGGCTGTACCGGCGAGAGCTCCTAGTGAGTTGCGGCTGCTGCGAGATCTCCTGCGGGAGGTGGCAGGCGAGAGAGGGCTGGCGAGAGAGGGGGGTGGCGAGAGAGGTATTGGCGAGAGAGTTAATGGCGAGAGAGGCAAGGTTGCGGGACCACTACTATTCCTGCGGGAATTAAGTTTATCAAAACTTTATCTCTCTCTCTCTACGCTTCCTCTCTCTCTCTCTACGTTTCTACCGAAACAAAAAAAATCTGCCAAAGAAAACTCCTCTCACTTTCTATTCATCCAAGCTGGACTTGCATGGAATCTTGGTTGTGCTGGAGTAAAGCTTGATCCTCGCGGAGGGAAGCCACCTCCTGCGAAAGGTCTTGTGAGCGAGTTGAGTTGGCCGATGCCATCACCCACGCCCAGTCGAGGCTCTGTTACCTTTGTTAAGAACCTTCAGTCACAAGAGATTTGCAACAACCTTTATAACCAATCACTACCAAAGACAGCCAAGAACAAGTAGAGCCAACACCAGGAGGATGCTTCACTAGACAATCAGAAGATAAAAGATACAGGGATCTCACCTAAGGGAACAACCCCTGAACGGTTCGATCAGTCGGAGAAGGGGAAAACTCCCGGTTCTACCAAAGCACAGGCAACGCCACATACATTCCACATCTGAGCAAAGATAACAAAACCCTAACCCCCAAAGCCTTTAATACTAGATGGCCAATTACAAAATTACACTGCCCCCCATTTAACTTAAATAAAATAAAAGTTCACATCATGCCACCTGTCTCTAATGAAGCCACCTGTCTCTAATGAAGTCACCCTTGATGTTTCTCGCAGGACTACGGCGTGACTGTGGCCTACTACCGGACAACATATCTGGTGGACATTGTAACAGAATCCTTCGGTCGTGTACTAAAGCTTAACTCTTTATCGGGAGGCAGTGTATGGCTCGGCGCCGATGTGCTCATCTTCAACACATGGCACTGGTGGATTCACATGGGGGCGGCCAGCCAAGGGTGACAAATCCTCGAACCCTCTCTCTCTCTCTCTCTCACACACACACACACACACACACACACACACACGCACCCACGCACGCACCCACTCACCCACGCACGCACGCACGCACGCACGCACGCACGCACGCACCCACCCACCCACCCACCCACGCACCCACCCACCCACGCACGCACGCACGCACCCACGCACCCACGCACCCACGCACCCTCTATCCTTGTAGTTCTGACACACTCTCCTTATAGTTCTGTTATTAAGCTAAAACTACTATGATTTGTATTATGCAGCTGGGATTACATTCACACACACACACTACTTATAGTTCTGATATAAAGCTAAAGTACTATGATTTGTACTATGCAGCTGGGATTACATTCAAGATGGGGACAAGGTTTGTAAGGACATGGACAGACTGGAAGCCTTCTCCAAGGGGCTAACCACATGGGCCAAATGGGTGGATTCAAGCATTGACACTAGCAGTCAAAACGTCTTCTTCCAGGGGATCTCTCCTACTCATTACCAGTAAGTAATTTGATATATAATAGCCTTTTGAACAAGGCAATGTAATATAGTTCAATTGCGTGCTAAAATTATTGAGAAATCAGTGCGATGGATTGGGGAGAATCTGGAGTTAAGGATTGCAGCAAGCAGACACAGCCATTGATCGGATCGGCCTACCCCGGGGATTCGCTCCCACAACAAGGAGTGGTGAAGAATGTGCTCAGTTCGGTGACCAAGCCGGTCTATCTTCTCGACATCACTCTCCTCTCCCAGTTGAGGAAAGACGCTCACCCCTCGTTGTTCAGCGGGGGCCACCCTGGAATGGACTGCAGCCACTGGTGCGTCGCGGGGCTGCCAGATACATGGAATCAGATCCTGTATGCAGCTGTCAACCCATGAATTTATGAAAAATGACTGGATTCTTGACATGAGAGGAAAGGAGGAATAAAGAACTAGCCTTCCACACTCATTGTACCTCATAAGATTCATTGTAGAAAGAAAGCAGCGAAGAATTATATTGCCGCTGGAGTCTGAAATAATAAAGCCAAACAAGGTTTGAGCGCATAATTTATTTATAAAGATTTAAAATTTGAAAAACTATGTTATTTCATAAATTTATGGTGGATGTATTGGAAAGAATAAAAACATGTCGGCTTGAATGGAGAGAAGTTTAGTAATTGTTTTTGTATGATGTTCAATTGGTTGCTTTATATCCCATTTGGTATATTTTTGTACCATTGGTCTTATATTGGTAGCCGATGGCTGTGTTAAAACAAGTAAAGCTCAGAAGAGAAAGTGAATTACCAAAGATTCTTCTTCATGTGCTTGTGTGTTGATGGGGTTTCCCAAAATAGTTTCGATCGAACCAAAGATTTTTGTCGCGACGTCAACCGGCTCGCCGATACAATTCCAACGGGCTAATTATGGCGCAATTCTGAGTCTGTTTGGTACCCAAACGGACAGCAGAACACCTCGCACGCGGGAGCGGCCCTCTAAACGTGGGCACAGCCCCCCCCCCCCCCCCCCCCACATACACACACACACACACCAGTGTGATGGGATCTCAAACCCAGGCACGCCAGAAATGGAAGCAGCCCCCTGCACGCACGAGCGTGCGGGGGCGGCTTCCCACCCTCACTAACGCGCAGGAACGCCACCCGAGCACACCCGTGCGCGGAAGGCCTCCCTCCCGAGCACATCAGCGCAAGGGAGCCCCCCCCCCCCCCCCCCCCCCCCCCCCCCGAGCACATCAGAACACCTCGCACGCGGGAGCGGCCTCGACACCCCCCCCCCCCCCCCCCCCCCCCCCCCCCCCCTCCCCCCCTCAATTTTTCGGAAAACAAAAGCAGTGCAACGCCCCCCATCCCCGATCCTCCAATTCCGATCTCAGCACTGCCCTAAGCCAAGGTAACGAAGCCTGCTCCCCCTTCCTGCTTTCCCCGATCCCCTCGATCCCAGCACCGCCTAAGCCGTAAGGTATCGCGTATCCTAGCGATTTTCCGATCCCCCGATCCTCGATCCTGGCGCCTGCTCCGCCACTGCGCCCTCCCAGCGATTTCGCCGTGCACTGTAGTATCATCCGCCGGTGAGTACTCCACCAGCCATCAGTCCAGCGACCTCCATTCGCCCAGACGCCCAGTCACGACCCCTCTTCGCAAATCGCAAATCCTTCTTGCAGCTCTTCCATTCGCCCAGGTTCTACTCCATTCGCTCAGATTCTCCCCTCATTTGGTTCTAGATTTCCCAAATCCTTTTCCTCCATTCTCATTTTTTTGGTTTATTTCCTATTTTAGGGCAAGTTGTCGGTGGACGGTGGGAACGATTTTAACAACAAGATTTTTGCAGCTCTTTCTCATCTTCATCCGCCCTAAGGTATAATCTTTTCTGTTCATTTTTTATGTTTTTCTACATTTTAGCAACAAGGTTTTTCTGTGATTTCATTGTGTTATTTGTGTATGTTTGTTGTCTAGTTAAGATATTTTGGGAGTTTTCAGAATGTAAAAGTACCTTAAAAAGAAATTAAAATCAGATGAGCAACATAATTCTGATGTCCTAAGTTGAGAAGTTATTCCAAATTCTTGCGTTGATGTTTCAGAGGACAAATGTTGTGTAATTGTTAGTGAATCAAGTCAACTCAAACATCTTAAAAGAAATCGTGAGCAGTTTAATTTGGATGAGTTAATTTCAGATCCTGAATTAAGACCAGCGATTTCTGATTATCATGTGAATATAAAAGATCAAGTTCGAAGGGCTTATTGGCTAAAAGGCCCGTGCCAACCAAGAAATCATAATTTTACGTTTACTTATTTTGGTAAAGATCCAAGGCGTTTTGTTCTAGATTGGTTTAACATACATAGCAATTGGTTAGAATACAAAATAACAAAAGATGCTGCATTTTGTCTGTGTTGTTATTTGCTTAAAGTTGAACATGGGGATCAAGGAGGTGGAAACACATTTGTCACTACAGGATGGTCTCATTGGAAGAAAAGTGAAAAATTACAAATGCATATAGGCTCTCATGCTAGTGCACATAACATAGCTTTGAAGAAATGTCAAGATCTTATAAGTCGAAATGCTCACATTCAAGTTGCATTATCTAAGCAAACAGATATTGCTAAAGTAGAGTATCATGCCCGTTTAACATCATCAATCGATGTTATTAGATTTTTGTTGAACCAAGGTCTATCTTTTCGAGGTCATGATGAATCCGCGACATCTAATAATCAAGGAAATTTTCTTGAGCTTTTAGAATGGTTGGGAGCGCACAATGAAGATATTGCAAAAGTAACCTTACAAAATGCTCCAGAAAATAATAAATTAACATCACCTCAGATTCAGAAAGATATAGTAAGTGTCATTGCTTGTGAGATTAGAGAGGCCGTAGTTTCAGAAATTGGTGATGACCTGTTTTCAATATTAGTTGATGAAGCTCGTGACACATCAATTAAAAAACAAATGACAGTTATTTTTCGTTATATGGACAAGGCCGGGAGTATTATTGAGTGTTTTTTTGCTATCGTTCATGTCACTAATACAACAGCTGTATCCTTAAAAACAGCGATAGATATGTTATTCTCTACTCATGGTTTGACACTTTCAAGACTATGTGGGCAAGGATGCGATGGACCAAGTAATATGCAGGGGGAATTCAGAGGCCTTAAAAGTTTGATATTAAGAGAAAATGAATCTGTGTATTATGTTCATTACTTTGCTCATCCATTACAACTAGCACTTGTAGCTGTAGCAAACAATGACTGTCAAATTTCTATGCTCTTTACTCTGGTTAGCAGTATTTCTAATATTGTTGGAGCTTCATGTCAAAGACGAGATAAACTTAGAGAGAAGGAGATTGCTAGAATTACTAGAGCGCTGGATAATGGAGAAATTCAGAGTGGCCAAAGTTTAAATCAAGAAACAAGTATCAAAAGAGCTGGAGATACTCGTTGGGGATCACATGTGACGCACGACGTTTCCCGTAAGTTATTTTCATTATTTTTATTATTTTGTTATTACGAATATCCCCTATAATGAAAATTAAACCAGTGAATGAACTTGAATATGCTAATCAAGATTTTCTTCTCCTTTAATTGGGCTTGTCATGTGGCCTATGGTGTGATGATTTTTAATGTTTTACTAGCAACTGCTATTTGGTGTGCGGATAGCACTTACTGCTAGGCGTGTTAATAGCAAGTACTATTACACATTTTTGACCGGCTGCTAATACAAAAACAAAGGTGTGCTGCTATCTAATTTTTATTGGTGTGCTGATAGCAATTATGAGGTTGCTGTTGGAGGGGGGGGGGGGGGGGGCGGTGAAAGAATACGTGTTATATACTTACCGACTCTCTCCCGGTCTCATTTCTATCGCAGCTAGGGTTTGCGAGTTCTCTCCTTTCTCCCCCTCTTCTTCCCCAGCAAATCGATTGTTCTGCTGTTAAGGTTGCTGTTGGCAAAGCTTTGGTTTGGGCAGAGTATTGTAGTGTTGGCCGGAGCGGTGATTTGGATATCACTGTAAGCTTTTTTCTTTTTCCCCCCTCTGAACTTCTTTTTACTAGGGTTTTCGTTACTGGGGTCGACTGATTACAGCTCCTGTTAAGAGGGCTTTCATGAAACTTGGCGTGTGCAAGGGAAACTCCTATGAGTGTCTCTTTATGTTGTTCTGGAAGTATTTAATTGCTCTTATGGTTGTAGCTTTCCTTGTGAGCCTTCTGTTGGGATTTCCTGTTAAGATATGGGCCAAGTCGATTAGAAATTGTTTGGGTTTTTACTTGCTTGGCCGGCTATTTGGGTGTTGTTACTTGAAACTGATTTGGGGAAATCAGTATGCCCTGGACTTATCTGTACATACCTTATTTGGTTTCATTGAAGGTTTAGATGTTGCTGCCTTATAGCCCGTATGCAACCCTGTTTTGCTTGGAATTCCCTTGGATTTTCCTTATGCAGTCCCCCTTATACAGTCCAGTCTTCTTTATGCTATTCCCCTTTAATTAGTTTTGGCAGGCTCCCTTGTTTCAGTGCACTGCTGTTTTTTTATTAAGTTGGTCGGCTGCTTGTTCTCTTGTCCTATTGGATATTGTGGGTTGATACATCACTTGTGCTGTTGCTGTTTATCTAATGCTGCAGTCCACTCTGTATTGGTCCCTTTGATTAAATGTTGCTGTCCCTTGTGAAGAAAATCCTTAGACGTTTGAGTCACCCCTAGGAGTCAACGTCAACGCTATAGATGTGATGCAACCCCGATAGATGCTTATTAATTTTAAATAATGCCGTAACAGATATTGCGGAGGATGGCATCCACCGGTAGAGATGACGGTGATTTGGGGTGTGACTCGGGGAAAAGCAAAGGAACGGTGAGAACTATCTGTTTAATTTATGTTTATTTTCAAGTAAATTTGAAGCTATTGCATAGTCCCTTTTTAAAAGTATTACATGTTGCTTGCATGAAAAGAGAAATAGCCTATATGCAAAGATCACTGAAAAACATTAGATCGTTTTATGATACAGCCTGTAAAGGCAAATCAAGCGATCTTCTATCTGAGGGGAATTTTTTTTTATAAAACAAACATCGTTATGTTAACGTAAACGTGTCGACACGTAGGAAGGTTAAGGGCTAATTGAAGTTAAATGCGCATGAATGAAATGAAAACGATTGAAAGACTAAGTCAGACGGCCGTAGGCGGAAACACGAGTGCTCGTTCTGATTTAGATAAAGGACCCAGAGGGGTCGGGCCCAAAGAATAAGAAAAGAGAATGGAACAAAGGTAACGCTTCATATGCCCTTAACGTATCCTAATGAATGAAAGAACATGAACGAACATGCTATGATATATATTACTTCTCCATGCTAATATATGCTACATCTTGCTGCAACGATGAATATATGCTTATGCTAGCGTACTAGAACTGTTGTTTACTTACTGCTTTCCTCTAGCTTATTCAAATGTCATATATGCTCACCAATGTTATTTAATACCTGCTTAGTAGAACTTAAATGTGTAAGCATATTGCTATATCTTTTTGCTTTGCATGTACAGCAGGTTAAAGAGATAGAATATCACTTAGTCTTTATTAAAGGCTAATGATTGCTATGTCAAATTTTTTTTAGGTAAAGGCAAATCACATGCTAGCCAGCGTTAGTGCATTGTGGAGGATGCCCGAAAGCATAAATGTTGTTACTTCTTTTTGCAAATGCCGCCTTGACCGTTTATGAATTAGCATGTTTAAAGTTTAATACTGTGTTTCTTACTTTTTGTGTAATGGCGACAAGAAAGTTCTATGTGATATATATATATATATAACCGTGAACTGCTTAGTGGTGTGATGTCATGTACATCTCATTGTGATGTTTATGATGATGGTCTTATGTTACGTAATTTAGATTAATTGTAATTTAGATTAATTGATTGTGCGGACTACGGGCCGTTACAATTTAGTGGTATCAGAGCTCGATTTCCCAAAGCCTGTCCGCAATGAGTATGTACATGCGTCACAACACCATAAGATTAGTGAACTTATTACATATATTTTGCTTGACAAGTACGGATATGTAAACTAATCAGTATTTGTTTCGTTTACAAGGACGCTACTCCTGAGAGTAGAGAGACGGAACATGTGCCTCAGGACCCTCCACCACAGGTGCATCTTCAGGTGGAGCAGCAGGCACAACCTCAGTTAACAGATTTTGCCCGCATTCTAGCAGAGGCCATACAAATGGTACGTAGTGTTCCTCCTCCCGTACCCATTGTAGTACCGTCAGGGTCAATGCAACAAAGGCAGATGGATGTTGACTTGAAACAGTTCTTGGACCTGAAACCACCGGTGTTCCGTGGGGGTCTGTCTCCCCTCGAGACTGGATTTCTCGCATCGAAACTGTCTTAGAGGTAATGCGTTGCCTAGACGAACGAAAGGTGGGCTTTGTTACGTTCTTGCTTGAAGGGGAGGCAAAACGGTGGTGGATCAACGTTCGTGGTCGATTGGCGGGCCGGGGGCAAGTAAGTATTCCCTGGGCTACCTTCATTCAGGAATTTACGGGATGGTTTGTACCTGAGTCAGAAAAGAAGCTCCTGCAAGACAAGTTTCTGCGCCTAATTCAGGGCCCCCGCTCCGTGCTCGAGTACGAGACCGAATTTGCAAATCTAGCTTTCTACGCTGAAGCCTTTGTGCCCAACGAAAAGGAAAGGTGTCGTCGGTTTCAGGAAGGACTGCGGGACAGTATACGAGCTATTCTAGTCCCACTTGAAATCCAAGACTACGGGGCATTAGTTCAAAAAGCCCGGATAATGGAGATAGATGCCGAGAAGACATCGAAGGAAGGAAATGGTAAAGAAGAGATCTCAGGGGACTCCTGAATCGTCGAGTAAAGGGTCAAAATCTACTACTTCGTGGAAGACCAGTGATTCCGGAAAGCGACCTCGTCCGACAGAGAGCAGTAGTGTGAACCAGTCTTAAAGTCAGGAGCAGAGGTGTGGTAAGTGTGGGAAAGCCCACAAGGGACAATGCTTAGCTGGGAGCAATGTTTGTTATACATGTTTCCAGCCCGGGCACCGAAAGAATGAATGTCCGAGAAGGCAAGAAGGAGGAAGTGATCTGAGGAGGGCTCCAGCTCCCCCAGGTCAGAAACTTTATCAGATGGATGTATCCAGGGAGAGTGAGTCCCTTGCTTCTACCTCAGCCCCAGCAGGAACATCAGTGGAAGAACGACGTGTTCATCCCCGTGTCTTCAACTTAAGCCAGCAAGAAGCTATGGCGGATGATACCGTGGTGACAGGTATGATCTATTCGGGTAATCAACTACTAAAAGTTTTGTTTGATACCGATGCCAGCCATTCTTTTATATCTAATGCTATATTAAGTTCCATTTCGGCAAAACCATACAAAACACGGGATATCCTGCATGTCACCTTACCAAATAACCAAGTAGTTCCAACACAGCAGCGAGTAAAGATTTCTTTTGACCTAGATGATAAAACGTTCACGGAAGATTTAGTGGTTCTACCACTTTCTGAATATGATATCATATTGGGTATGGACTGGCTCGTGAAACATGAAGCGGTAATCAACTGTAAGAAGAAGGAAGTAACAGTAAAATGTGCCGAAAAAGACACAACGGTCTTCCGAGGTCTAAGTGAAGTATCCAAAATGCTATTATCGACAACGAAAGCTTGCAAGGAGATCAAGAAAGGAGGCAAAGCTATGTTGGTCATGATTAAGGAGTCTTCTCCAACAAAAAAGGGAGATATAAATGCCGTACCAATTGTACGTGAATTCCCGGAAGTCTTTCCCGAAGATTTACCAGGAATCCCTCCAAGGAGAGAAGTGGAATTTGAGATTAACCTAGAAGTAGGAGCGAAACCAGTTGCGAAAGCATCGTACCGAATGGCCCCGAAAGAGTTAGCTGAATTGAAATGTCAACTACAAGATTTACTCGAGAAAAAGTTTATCAGACCAAGTACGTCCCCTTGGGGAGCACCAGTGTTATTTGTTAAGAAGAAGGATGGTACGCTGCGTCTATGCGTTGACTACCGTGCGCTAAATAAGTTGACTGTGAAAAATAAATACCCTCTGCCACGCATCGATGATTTGTTCGATCAACTTGTCAATGCGTTGGTGTTCTCAAAACTGGATTTAAAATCGGGTTATTATCAATTGCGGATCAAGGAAGAAGATATTTCCAAAACTGCGTTTCGCACAAGATACGGGCATTATGAATTTGTAGTCATGTCGTTCGGGCTAACTAATGCTCCTGCAGTATTCATGGACATGATGAATCGAATTTTCAAAGACTACTTGGACAGATTCGTCATTGTCTTTATATATGATATTTTAATTTACTCTGCATCAGAAGAAGAGCACGCTCAGCACTTACGGATGGTGTTACAACGGTTGAAGGAAAGTCAATTGTATGCGAAGTTTTCGAAATGCGACTTTTGGTTAAGGGAAATATCATTTTTGGGTCATGTGATAACAGAACGGGGTTTATCCGTGGATCCAACAAAAATTGACTCTATCTTGAAATGGCCTCAACGTACAAACGTTGCAGAAATACGAAGTTTCCTTGGGTTGGCAGGCTATTATAGAAGGTTTGTCAAAGATTTTTCGAAGACTTCCTTACCTTTAACTCAGTTAACCAGAAAGAATGTTTCTTTTCGCTGGGATGATAGTTGTCAGTCTGCTTTCGATCAGTTGAAGGAAAAATTAACTACCGCACCTGTTCTGATCATGCCTTCAGGAATAGAAGGATTCCAAATCTATAGCGACGCGTCGTATAAGGGGCTAGGCTGTGTGTTGATGCAACATGGAAAGGTAATCGCCTATGCTTCGCGTCAACTAAAGGATGCAGAACGAAACTACCCAATTCACGACTTGGAGCTGGCCGCAGTAATTTTTGCTTTAAAAATCTGGCGACACTATCTGTATGGGGTGAGATGCGAAATTTTTACCGACCATAAAAGTTTGAAGTACATTTTCACGCAGAAAGAGCTAAACCTCCGCCAACGTCGGTGGTTGGAATTTATCAAAGATTATGATATAGATATCCAGTATCATCCTGGAAAGGCAAATGTTGTTGCTGACGCTCTAAGTCGCAGAGGTGTAGCTGAGCTATCAGTACTGAAAGTATATAATGTGCAGCTCTTACGTGAACTTGAAAGGATGGAGATAGTTCCGGTATTTTCAACAGAAGCAAAGCAGGCTCAACTATTCCAAATGCAAATACACTATAATTTGAAGGACAGAATAGTAGAAGCAGTACCCGCAGACCCCTATTTGATGTCTCTGTTGGAAAAAGTGCAGAGCGGAGAATCTAAAAGCTTCACAGAACAGAATGGGTTACTGTTGATGAATGACAGGTTATGTGTTCCTGACATCGACAATTTGCGGAAGGATATCATGTATGAAGCTCATAATACCCCATTTTTAATTCATCCTGGCAGGACTAAAATGTACTGGGACCTCAAAGAGGACTTTTGGTGGCCAGGAATGAAAAAGGATGTAATCACTTATATTGCCTTTTGTCACACTTGCCAAGTTGTCAAAGCTGAACACCAAAAACCCGCAGGTTATTTGCATTCATTACCAATACCAGAGTGGAAATGGGAAGACATTGCTATGGATTTTGTCTTTGGTCTGCCTCGTAGTAAACATGGTCATGATGGCATTTGGGTAGTGATCGATAGATTAACTAAAAGTGCGCACTTTATCCCAGTACGACAAGAAGGACCCCATGAAAAATTAGCTACATTGTATATTGATAATATTGTGAAACTACATGGTATTCCTCGAACGATTATATCAGATCGTGATGGACGTTTCACGTCGGAGAACTGGAAACAGATACATAAGTGCTTAGGCACGAAATTATCGTTTAGTACAGCATTTCATCCTCAAACCGATGGGCAATCAGAGCGAACTATCCAGTTCTTAGAAGATATCTTACGCATAGTAGTGCTTGATTTAAGGGGCTCCTGGGAGAAATATCTTGCACTCGTAGAATTTGCGTATAATAATAGTAACCAGTCTTCCATTCAGATGGCGCTGTTTGAAGCATTATATGGCCGCAGGTGTCGCACACCTTTAAGCTGGGCAGGAGACGGTGAGCGAAAAATGTACAAAAAGGAGAAAGTAGACAAGTGGCACGAGAAGATTGTTCTTATTCAGCAAAGAATGAAAGTGGCCCAAGATCGTCAACAAAAGTATTTTAATGCCAGACATCGCTTTGTCGAATTCCAGGTTGGTGATCTGGTTTGCTTAAAAATTAAACCGTTCAAAGGAGTGTCACGACTCCGACGAATGGGGAAACTCAGTCCCCAATATGTCGGACCGTTTCCAATAATTGAACTAGTTGGCGAAGTAGCTTATCGCTTAGAACTACCAGAAGAATTGCAGAGGTTGCATGATGTGTTCCACGTGTCAACACTGCGGAAATATATTCGTAATCTCGAAGAGATTGTTCCGACTACAAATATACAGATCGAAGCTGATTTGTCTAGTCCAACAAAACCATATCAAATTGTTGGTCGGCAAAGCAAGGAATTGAGAAACCGAGATGTTAACTTCGTCCATGTATGGTGGACAGGTCAACCTCGAGATGAAGCTACTTGGGAACGGGAAGACACCGTGAAAGGACTTTTTCCTAACTTATTTGAAGATCGCATTGATTCAATTTTCGGGGACGAAAATCTATAAGGAGGGAAGAATTGTGACGCACGACGTTTCCCGTAAGTTATTTTCATTATTTTTATTATTTTGTTATTACGAATATCCCCTATGATGAAAATTAAACCAGTGAATGAACTTGAATATGCTAATCAAGATTTTCTTCTCCTTTAATTGGGCTTGTCATGTGGCCTATGGTGTGATGATTTTTAATGTTTTACTAGCAACTGATATTTGGTGTGCGGATAGCACTTACTGCTAGGCGTGTTAATAGCAAGTACTATTACACATTTTTGACCGGCTGCTAATACAAAAACAAAGGTGTGCTGCTATCTAATTTTTATTGGTGTGCTGATAGCAATTATGAGGTTGCTGTTGGAGGGGGGGCGGTGAAAGAATATGTGTTATATACTTACCGACTCTCTCCCGGTCTCATTTCTATCGCAGCTAGGGTTTGCGAGTTCTCTCCTTTCTCCCCCTCTTCTTCCCCAGCAAATCGATTGTTCTGCTGTTAAGGTTGCTGTTGGCAAAGCTTTGGTTTGGGCAGCGTATTGTAGTGTTGGCCGGAGCGGTGATTTGGATATCACTGTAAGCTCTTTTCTTTTTTCCCCCTCTGAACTTCTTTTTACTAGGGTTTTCGTTACTGGGGTCGACTGATTACAGCTCCTGTTAAGAGGGCTTTCATGAAACTTGGCGTGTGCAAGGGAAACTCCTATGAGTGTCTCTTTATGTTGTTCTGGAAGTATTTAATTGCTCTTATGGTTGTAGCTTTCCTTGTGAGCCTTCTGTTGGGATTTCCTGTTAAGATATGGGCCAAGTCGATTAGAAATTGTTTGGGTTTTTACTTGCTATTTGGGTGTTGTTACTTGAAACTGATTTGGGGAAATCAGTATGCCCTGGACTTATCTGTACATACCTTATTTGGTTTCATTGAAGGTTTAGATGTTGCTGCCTTATAGCCCGCATGCAACCCTGTTTTGCTTGGAATTCCCTTGGATTTTCCTTATGCAGTCCCCCTTATACAGTCCAGTCTTCTTTATGCTATTCCCCTTTAATTAGTTTTGGCAGGCTCCCTTGTTTCAGTGCACTGCTGTTTTCTTATTAAGTTGGCCGGCTGCTTGTTCTCTTGTCCTATTGGATATTGTGGGTTGATACAACACTTGTGCTGTTGCTGTTTATCTAATGCTGCAGTCCACTCTGTATTGGTCCCTTTGATTAAATGTTGCTGTCCCTTGTGAAGAAAATCCTTAGACGTTTGAGTCACCCCTAGGAGTCAACGTCAACGCTATAGATGTGATGCAACCCCGATAGATGCTTATTAATTTTAAATAATGCCGTAACAGATATTGCGGAGGATGGCATCCACCGGTAGAGATGACGGTGATTTGGGGTGTGACTCGGGGAAAAGCAAAGGAACGGTGAGAACTATCTGTTTAATTTATGTTTATTTTCAAGTAAATTTGAAGCTATTGCATAGTCCCTTTTTAAAAGTATTACATGTTGCTTGCATGAAAAGAGAAATAGCCTATATGCAAAGATCACTGAAAAACATTAGATCGTTTTATGATACGACCTGTAAAGGAAAATCAAGCGATCTTCTATCTGAGGGGAATTTTTTTTATAAAACAAACATCGTTATGTTAACGTAAACGTGTCGACACGTAGGAAGGTTAAGGGCTAATTGAAGTTAAATGCGCATGAATGAAATGAAAACGAATGAAAGACTAAGTCAGACGGCCGTAGGCGAAAACGCGTGTGCTCGTTCTGATTTAGATAAAGGACCCAGAGGGGTCGGGCCCAAAGATTAAGAAAAGAGAATGGAACAAAGGTAACGCTTCAAATGCCCTTAACGTATCCTAATGAATGAAAGAACATGAACGAACATGCTATGATATATATTACTTCTCCATGCTAATATATGCTACATCTTGCTGCAACGATGAATATATGCTCATGCTAGCGTACTAGAACTGTTGTTTACTTACTGCTTTCCGCTAGCTTATTCAAATGTCATATATGCTCACCAATATTATTTAATACCTGCTTAGTAGAACTTAAATGTTTAAGCATATTGCTATATCTTTTTGCTTTGCATGTACAACAGGTTAAAGAGATAGAATATCACTTAGTCTTTATTAAAGGCTAACGGTTGCTACGTCAAATTTTTTTTAGGTAAAGGCAAATCGCATGCTAGCCAGCGTTAGTGCATTGTGGAGGATGCCCGAAAGCATAAATGTTGTTACGTCTTTTTGCAAATGCCGCCTTGACCGTTTATGAATTAGCATGTTTAAAGTTTAATACTGTGTTTCCTACTTTTTGTGTAATGGCGACAAGAAAGTTCTATGTGATGTATATATATATAACTGTGAACTGCTTAGTGGTGTGATGTCATGTACAACTCATTGTGATGTTTATGATGATGGTCTTATGTTAAGTAATTTAGATTAATTGTAATTTAGATTAATTGATTGTGCGGACTACGGGCCGTTACATCACATTATACTTCTTTAGTGAGTCTGATACTTATGTTTTCTTCAGTTGTTGATGTGCTAGATGACATAAGATTAGATGAGTCAGATTTCAAGAAAAGATCAGAGGCATATGCTATTTTAACTTTTGTGCAAACATATGAATTTGCATTCAATCTACATCTAATAAAGCATATTTTAGGAATAACGAATGAATTATCACAGGCGTTACAAAGAGGGATCAGAATATAGTAAATGCTATGCACTTAGTCAATATTTCCAAACAACGGCTGCAAAAATTTAGGGATGATGGTTGGTTTGATTTGATAAAAGAAGTTACATTATTTTGTGAGATTCATAAGATAGAAGTAATAAAAATGGAGGAAAACTTTAAAGTTTTGGGAAGATCAAGGCGAAAGGTTGAAGAAAGAACTAATTTGCATCATTACCGTGTTGAAGTCCTTTATGTAGTTATTGATTTGCAACTAAATGAATTAAACCATCGATTTAATGAAGTCAACACAGAGCTACTGATTTGTATGACTTGTTTAGATCCAAGTGAAAAATTTGCAGCGTTTGATATACATTAGTTGATGTGTCTTGCCAAATTTTATCCATCAGACTTCTCTCAAGTGCAGCTTATAACTCTTCAAAGTCAGCTTGAAACTTACATTTTAGATGCATCATCGCGAGCTGAATTTTTGAATCTTACGGGAGTTAGCGATCTAGCGAAACATTTTGGTAAATTCAAGTTGGATATGACATATCCTCAAGTATTCAAGTTGATTAAATTGACATTATTATTTCCAGTTTCAACAACTATAGTGGAAAGAGCTTTCTCCAAAATGGAGATTATCAAGTCACGTTTGCGCAACCGAATGGGTGACGAATGGTTTAATGACAGCTTATTTGTAAGATCCCCCTCCCGGAACACAAAACACGGTCGAGGGGAGTCTTATGCCCAGGACAGCCGCCTTGCGGAAGTGCCAGCACACGAGCTAGCCTCCCCCACAAGACGCCTATCCTGCCGGCTAAACCAACTACACAGCGCCAACCCATCAATGAAAGAAAGTATTAAAAGCCATAGATTGACAATAAGTAAGAATGTCCAAACTGTAAGTACAAGAAAGATAGAAAGCTACACAAGCTCTTGCAAATCATCAGAGTAACCAGCTAAATGCCCCAAGGGCTACATCTCAAAACACTCACTCGCCTCTGTCACTGACGACAGCTAAGGTACAATAAACCCCAACCCTGCACATCTGACCTGGCTGGCCTCCGGTGTTGAACGCTGCTATACCACTGAATGTGCTCCTAAAAAAGAGGGACGTAGCAACCGTTAGTCATAAAGACTAAGTGGCTTCCCATCCGCTCCCCCGACGACTCCAAGGCACCGGGCGGAAGGAAAGGAAGAAAAGCTGCAATATAACAGTAATATACAAAGCAGGTGACGGGGAAAGTAAACTAGTATATACACAAATTCTAAGCTACACAAGTGTAAAAGGGGCTAATCTAATCATGTATAAGCAGGAGTATAATAAAGGTGTACAACAGTAAATAAACAGTAAGTAAGCAGGTAAAGCAAGGCAGTAAGAACAGTAGCGACAAGTAATCAATCTCGTACCCTAACTTATATGAATGCCCATACAAACTTATAAGTTAGGATTTCCAGGAATTATAACTCATCATATAAAAGAGCCCATACTAATTTATATGATGAGGATCTGCAAGTGCGTATGCTATGCTTTTGCTATGAATGATTATGCAATGAACACACACACACACACACGACTCTGTGCACACAGACCTTTGTAGTTCCCTCTATTTGAGAGGAAGCCAACCACTTTGGTACCAACCACTGTGACACACGGTGGTAGCGGACCGGGCTGTCCACTCCTAGGCGGGTATACACTCTACCAGGCCTAGACCGCACGTACGCCTCGACGCTAAACAACCGCGGAGCTCTGCGTACTCTTTGCTGGAGTCCACCAGACTGTGAGCCAAGTGAGAGGTGTCTTCGGGGAACTGTCGTCCCGACACGCAGCCAAGCTGGCCCCTTAGACCCCTACACACCCGCTAAGTCGACGTACCGCGGTCGAAGTGACGACCTGCCTAGTACCGAAGACCTGCCACATTTCTGAGAAAGTTACCGGGATAATCATCCCCTCGAGGTTCCCGCTCGTCTAACCGAGCACCACAATACTGCCACTCCCGCAACTGGGAGGGGTTACCTAAATCCAATCTTACCCTACTATGGCTACTCTTGCCTACTTTAAATGATATTGCAATTTAGGGTTAATCTTGATTTCCCGAGGGTTACCCTGTGAGGGGCTCGCTACGGTACTAGGAACTACAATGAGATGACACCCCAAAGTTCCCTTTTCTCAAGACTCTTAGTATTATTGGTATCCACCCATAAGATTACCCTTTTATCATCTCACTTGAATTAAACCTCAGTGCTTTATGACCCTCTAAGGGGAAAGACGATCTTTCGTCAATCCCGAGCACAGCCTTACCCATAGCTCACCAAGCACTCTCTCATCACCTAAGATCCTTTTTGGTGTCCTCAACCTCTTCATCTAAATCAGGTACACCAACTACCTCCCATTCCCACCTAATGGTCTACAAGTTATCTCCATTCTACCGTTTTACTATTCGCGGACCAAATGAGTTATATGAACCACATAAGGGGAGGTACTACAAATATTCATCCAATTGACTCAAGATTATTACCAGAAGACTATCATGATATTATAAGACTAAGCTCGGCTTTTACTCAAGGGTTGTTTCTCATCCAACCCTGTTAGATTCAACATATATATTTAAATGTTAATACATACTACGCCATCAATCGTTCATTACATAATTTTCCCCAATATTTAGGTCAATCACCTCCAATGTTATATTAAAATCCTAATAATAACCTTTACATATAATGTAATTAGGAGCACTATTCAAATCACAACTTGCCAAAAGTTTCATGCACATATTTTTTGTCCTAGAGCGTCATCAAACAAGTGATCAATCAAATGGCTATATTAACCCAAGACTTCTAAAATTTCCTCTACACGTCAGGGTTAGCGACTTAAGTGTTTACATCATATCCCAGCTCATTCGGAATAGTCTTGATAGCTATTTACGGCACAATAATTTTATCACCTAATATTGATAAATCACAGCAAGTTTATATCCGAAAATTATGAAATTTAAGAGGGATGTTCACATTGTCATCAACATTTATCTACCAATTCCAAACATCTTCCGATAAACAAAACAAGGTAAATCATCAAAATATATATAAACAAGGATCCATTTCAATTCCGATCTCGCTGAAGCCTCTAGCATAGGCTCGCTGCTTGGTTACGATCACAATTTATTATTCACAAAATGACAATAAATTTTCATCTAAAAATCATGAAATTCTACAGCGATATGCACATCATCATCAACATCATCTCTACAATTTTGTTTTGAACAACAACAACAAGTATCAATGAAGTTATTCCAAAATTCATCGAGACTTAGGCTACCATGACACAGAATAGTAAAACTGAAATTCTGAGAGTTTCACTACACTAAAATTTACGTGCCACCCTATTCTGGAAAGTTAACAACAAGGGCTACAAATTTTCATGTTGAACCGAAGGTCCAATTCCAAGTGTTTCATCTTCAAACAAGCTCAACAAGCTGGCTGTGTAATACATGACAGCAAACTTACAAACCTTAATTACACAGTCTGCTTTCAAGGGTTATCTAGGGAGCTACATGGCTTCTCAAAATATGTACAGCCACTCATCTCGAAGGATTTTCTGAAATCTACAACTTTCGTGTTGAGCCCGAAACCTGAATCCCAATGTATCATGCCCAAAATTGGACTTGAACACAGCTGCGCGCAGAAAACAGATTTCTGCATCGGTCTGCAAATATAATTTCTGCACGTATCTTAAAGTAAATCTAATGACATTTGTTCATCTTCTTCCCCCAACAAGGGGGTAAAATGAACAATGCTATTTCCTCAAACACTCCCTCAAAAGACCACCAATCTTCACGAGATCAAGTCCTCTCTCTTCGTATTGAAGAGAGGGGTTGATTGAAGCAAATCTCACGGCGATCGTCGCCCTAGAACGGAAGTTCTAGCGTGGTCTTCTCCTATGGAAACACCATAACTCACAAGGTTGGGTCCTCTTGGCCCAACATCTCTCCTATGTGATCTAAAGATCTAGCACCAAGGGAGAGGGGAGGAAGCTCACCGAGTGTCCATGCATGCAATCCAATAGCCGCATATGCGACATTTGGCCGTAGCTCCCGGTCATGGTTAGATATTGCCGATCCGGACCTCGCCGATCGTTGCCGATGTAGTGTCGTCCTTCTTGAGTGGGCTGTTTTCGGCCTGGAGGATGAAGCTCGGCATGGATCAACAAATTTCGGCCGCGGAGGAAGAAGCTGCTTTCGCTTTTGAGTCGGAACCAGGTCGATTGTGATGGATGCTGCGGTGAGAGATGTCGGAAGGAGATGCAAGAGACGGGCTTGTTGTTGTAGCTCGCAGGAGATATGGCTTCGCCGGAGAGCTACAAGTTCGCCGACCCTAGAGTTGAAAGAGGGGATCGGTAAGATCTGGAGCTTGGCGGTCGGCCTTGGCGGAGGTGGCTTGGTTTGGTGTTGGAGATGGAAGTGAGAGAGAGATGTGAGAGAGTGGAGAGAATGAGAGATCTGTGGGGTTTTTGTGAGAGAGTGAGATAGAGAGAGAGAGGCATCTTGGTGGTTTGTCGGAGGTGGAGCGCTAGCCGGAGAAGAGGCCGCCGGAGATGGGAGGAGAGGAGGGAGATCAGATCTATTGGGCTGCAGGGAGGCATGCAGATGCTGCTATGAGATCGGCAAGAGAGAGGAGGGAGCTTGACGACGGGCTGCTGGGAGGGGGATCGGGCAAATGGTAAGTTTCCTAACCTAACTTACGTATATATATAATATATATTATATAATGATGATAATAATAATAATAACAATAATAATAATAATAATAGCAACGTTATTATTATTATTGACTAAAACGCTCGCACAGTGCCGTAGAGGACTCGAACTTTGTCCCGAACAGGTTCGTTACGACCGTCTCGCCGATACGCATCTATCGGAATGATCCAATGTCGATTCGGAGTTCGTTTGCGCAAATTACGCTCTCCGGAGCGTTTACATCCTAATTTACTTAAACGTCAAAACTCCTTCAAACGACGTCGGAATCGCAAACGGATAAATTCGTTGAACTTGTACTATTATTACGAGCCTAACAAGACTGATTGGGGTCAATTGCGAGATCGTTTGGTCAATTTCACCATTTTGGATAAATATGCTATTCGCAGACCACATTATAATTTCGCCGATTCTCATCGGAATCGAGCGAGGACAGTTTCGTTGAACTCGTATAGGCTTCACGAATCTAACAAACCTGACTGGGGTGAATTCCGAGACCGTCTGCTGCATATCGCCTTTTGGATAAATACGCTATTCGCAGACCGTGTCATTTGAGCTAACATACGTGCTATAATTCCTTCAAGGCGGTATGCCTCATTCGAGTTTTATCGCTCAAGTTATGCTCCCCGGACGGCTCGGACCCGATACAACAAACATGGGGACAAAGAATAGAAATGGTACTCGCCGCATTCGTCGAGTGCACTTCACCGGCTCAAGTGCAAGCCTGGCCCTCAGTACACCCCGAGCCCGAGTCAACTCGCTTGACTCAAAAACGCGCACAAGGGGTCTAGCTCGAATCGGGATGTTACAAATTCAATAAACGAAGAAATAATTTCGTCCCCGAAATATTAGGTTGAAGTTATGAGGATTTTCTGGATGAGAGTAAAATATACTCATCATATTCATTCATGGGCACTTCATCCATAATAATTTCAAGCGTATGTATGCACTCTCAATTGTTGCGGTTTATACCTAGAAACTAGATTGCATGCGCACTCTCGCTTTGTGAAGTCATACGAACTAATAATGACACACTATTTTAATAATCGCTACATCAGCCTAACTGATATGTTGTGATTTAATCTCAAGCACACAACATACAAGGGAGCATTTAGCAAGGACTTGGTATGAACGTCTTCAAGCATGCTACTCATTTATAAAGCCACGATGCAACCGGCTACCACTACCAACACCTATATTGCTATCCAGGTTCTATGAACCAACAAGACTGTCGAGCCACCAGCTCGTTTACACCTTGCAGGACTGGATCTCAAAACACTATATCTCTATAGCAGGTGTCATCAACAGTTGTCTTGCACCAATATCATACCTGTCTGCCATGAGTCTCCAACACAAATCCTCGGTAATTTTAATTAATTTACAACATCATTACATATGTACGCAAACTAGTGCATAGACACCACTGTTGTGAATTTGTTAACTTAACAACCACGTTGCAAAACCTTGGCGCTAAGAGTGCTACGATTTAAACCAATTATTCTAAATATGTCACTTTTAAACACACCTCATTGATCAACAATCAAATATAACTCCAACTCAACAAATTTCAAGGCGTCCCCCAAAATTTGTCGCGCGGTCATCGGACCGACCATTGATCACTGAGAGGCACTACAACACTATCAAGAGGATTCAAGTTTTCACTTACTACACTCAAAAGGTTCTAATGATGGAACTCATGCTATTAAAACCCAAGGACTACCACCAAGTCCTTATATCATCCAAACACTTGTCAGGATTCGACTAGTGCATAGCAGCACTCGAGGACTGCCAACTCAAGTCATTACCATCACATCAGGATATCATCGCATCCTTCACATAGTATTGACATCCATCTAAAACCATGCTAAATTTTTCTCAACGTTACCCACAAAGGTCCTAATTGACACACAACATGATGTGTTCATAACCTCAATTACCCAGCTATATATGATTTATCAAGGAGTTCATGTATGAAAACCCGACAACTTCGGTGTATATCCCAAAAGGTTTTAGATCACCATTTCTCCTTGGTCTACTCCTCCACATAACCTTCGATCAGAGTGAAGGCATAACCATCCTTTAGGTACTCACATCTGTCATTCTGGTAGGGGACTCAACGTAATCCAAAACTTGGTGTTTAACCATCCACCTTGCTTAAAATGACTCATTCATCAAGGTGTACCTAATTCTAATATCGTCGACTTGTAACGACTTAGATGAGAAAACCTCATTATAGCAAGGCTAAGCGAAGCAGTCTGCAAAGATTTAGAACTCCCGGCGAAACCTCAGTTGGTCCATTAGCTAGGCCAATAAAGGAAGAAAAAGGGTTAGCCCCCATACACCTAAGTTATGTTTCTTCGACCACCGGTATGGTACATTCACCCCTTGTATGCACACCGGCCTATGGGCATGCCGTCCTCGATTAGGGGTTCTACCATATAAGCACTTGAATAACCGTTCCTGGGACCTATTAAAGCGTTCTAGGCCTCAAAGCTACCATTTTCACAACCTTTTTAGGGGTCGACATGTTCCTGACTACAAAATGGTCACTTTCTAGGCTCGCAGTCTAAATGGATGTAAACTACAGCGAGGAGCATCACATTGTGGGTACGAACATCAAACTTAAAGGTCTCTTACTGCCTCAATAGCAGATAAGAAGCACTACTTCTAACCGCGATACTAGTCACGAGTTGCTCTCACTATAAGGGGGGTCTTAACATTTAACATGTGATTTCACTATATCTACTGTTGATAAGTAAAATTTATTTCCTAAAATCGTGAATCTTTCTAAAGGCAATCATGATATTTTCGATTTGTGTGTTCCGACTCTCTATATCATCATATTTATAGTAAAAGGATTCATACATATAATATACATCCTCCAAGTTTAGCAAGTGACTGACTAACTTTTAAATTTTGTGAGGCAAGGATATTTCCAATGTCAAGTCATGGCAAAATATTCATGTGTTTAATCATCAAGAATTTCACCATTTATCTTTTGGTTCATAAAACAATCGAGTTCACATACACCTCATTTCACTTGACACGATGATATCCTATCTCGATCCATAAATCCCCAACATGATGTTATTGCCTCAAGAATTTAAGCTTGGACAAATTTATATTTTCAATGATTCCCAAAAATCAACATTTGTTCGACCTGTGAAGTTTAACAATTTGTCTTATTGATATTACGAACCACCATTGTGGGCTTAGAGGAAGGTATATCTATCGCTTCCTTCTAAGAGCACAAGGACCCGAGCCAGGTATTACTTTGGTCCAACCTAGATCATAGTTAGACTTGCACCGAATTCATAATTCGTGCAGAATTTCTTTGGGGATCCAGATAGTTTCATTTAAAGGGCCTCTTATCGTGAACTTAAACCTTGTCTCATTGTAGGGTTATGATACCTAGTCTCTAAAAATCTACCTTGCCAAGGCAATAATATTACACATAACCCTTACTTGTTCGAATATAGCATATAAACTCCAAAGTTGCCCACAATCGTCGCTAGAGATTGCTAATGACATTTTTATTCCATGATAAGCAATTGAGATTTTTAAAATCACTCAACAAGTCATACTATCCGTGTCGTCTTCATAAATCAAACGTAGTCGAATCAATGAAGTCACATTCATTTTTGGCCTTTTACTAGTCGATTTGGATCTATTAATTTTTCCTAACATCCCTTTAACATACAAGTCATTGCAAATTTCCTAACTTCCTGAGATGGTTGATCATTAAACCACTCGTACATATACAAACTTCATTATATCATCATGAGGGTACATAATTTCATCAAGTACCAAGCTATAATGTCATCAAAAGTTAAGTATAGGTCGATACGGATATTTACCAAAATGGCTAACTTACTACTTTCCTCGTTTCTTATCCACATAATCTTAGAACACTATAAAGAAAATGATCATCTTCAAAAATGCTTTTCCTCACTTATTCCGCTAATAAAATTCCTATCAACCCAAACATGGCCTTAGTAGTCTGCTTTGCTTAAGGTGAATTAACTCTCAGGGGTCAAATCTTCCAATGTCAAAAATTACAAAGATTCTAACTCCTCAGGGGATCCAAGACGGTACATAACTAGCCCAATAAACGAAGAGATTAGCCTCCATATCTCTTCGACTGAGTTTCTTCCGCCACCAATATAACACATTCGTCCCAACATGAGACTTATTTGGATCCAAATTCTTATCGTATCTTCTTCATATGAAACCTTCTACATAAATAGAAGTGCGAGGTATCCACATAGAGTATAAAAGACATGCTTGGTGGTCTCTTACTAAGCTGACAATAGATTACAGGCACCAATCCCATTGAGATTGTCTTAATATTTTGGGTAAGGTGATAATATTACTCCATATCTGAGATAGAAATTTCAGGGTGTGAGTCTCTAGCATCTACACTCACGTTAAAGTCTTCCCTTAGTCAATCAAGGTCACTTATTGCTTGGTCACATCATCCCCGAGATCGGTATAAGGTTAGGGTATGTCCCAACATATCCTGCTAAGTAGACCAAAACGGTATCCTAGTTAGGTTGACATCAATCCTATGCCAAACCAACTCTAATTGTTGGAATGGGAATACCAATTACTGTCTCGGAGTGAGCCAGCATTTGTATGTAAGGGTACGAGTTTGGCTTAGGTTGGCACTTTCTATAGGAAAAAGAGGACATACTTATTGTGAATTACACATGGGCACACCACCGCTTCCGCTGCATCAATTTGTCCTCAAACTGATCTAGCTAGCAGGGGTAGCCTAGTGGTCTAATGGACTTCTTTATCTCAGGATCGTTGCAAGCTGATACCATTTGTAAGATCCCCCTCCCGGGACACAAAACACGGTCGATGGGAGTCTTATGCCCAGGACAGCCGCCTTGCGGAAGTGCCAGCACACGAGCTATCCTCCCCCACAAGACGCCTATCCTGCCGGCTAAACCAACTACACAACGCCAACCCATCAATGAAAGAAAGTATTAAAAGCCATAGATTCACAATAAGTAAGAATGTCCAAACTGTAAGTACAAGAAAGACAGAAAGCTACACAAGCTCCTGCAAATCATCAGAGTAACCAGCTAAATGCCCCAAGGGCTACATATCAAAACACTAACCCGCCTCTGTCACTGACGACAGCTAAGGTACCATAAACCCCAGCCCTGCACACCTGACCTGGCTGGCCTCCGGTGTTGAACGCTGCTATACCACTGAATGCGCTCCTAAAAAAGAGGGACGTAGCAACCGTTAGTCATAAAGACTAAGTGGCTTCCCATCCGCTCCCCCGATGACTCCAAGGCACCGGCGGAAGGAAAGGAAGAAAAGCTGCAATATAACAGTAATATACAAAGCAGGTGACGGGGAAAGTAAACTAGTATATACACAAATTCTAAGCTACACAAGTGTAAAAGGGGCTTATCTAATCATGTATAAGCAGGAGTATAATAAAGGTGTACAACAGTAAATAAACAGTAAGTAAGCAGGTAAAGCAAGGCAGTAAGAACAGTAGCGACAAGTAATCAATCTCGTACCCTAACTTATATGAATGCCCATACAAACTTATAAGTTAGGATTTCCAGGAATTATAACTCATCATATAAAAGAGCCCATACTAATTTATATGATGAGGATCTGCAAGTGCGTATGCTATGCTTATGCTATGAATGATTATGCAATGAACACACACACACGACTCTGTGCACACAGACCTTTGTAGTTCCCTCTATTTGAGAGAAAGCCAACCTCTCTGGTACCAACCGCTGTGACACACGGTGGTAGCGGACCGGGCTGTCTACTCCTAGGCGGGTATACACTCTACCAGGCCTAGACCGCACGTACGCCTCGACGCTAAACAACCGCGGAGCTCTGCGTACTCTTTGCTGGAGTCCACCAGACTGTGAGCCAAGTGAGAGGTTTCTTCGGGGAACTGTCGTCCCGACACGCAGCCAAGCTGGCCCCTTAGACCCCAACACACCCGCTAAGTCGACGTACCGCGGTCGGAGTGACGACCTGCCTAGTACCGAAGACCTGCCACATTTCTGAGAAAGTTACAGGGATAATCATCCCCTCGAGGTTCCCGCTCGTCTAACCGAGCACCACAATACTGCCACTCCCGCAACTGGGAGGAGTTACCTAAATCCAATCTTACCCTACTATGGCTACTCTTGCCTACTTTAAATGATATTGCAATTTAGGGTTAATCTTGGACTTCCCGAGGGTTACCCTGTCAGGGGCTCGCTACGGTACTAGGAACTACAATGGGATGACACCCCAAAGTTCCCTTTTCTCAAGACACTTAGTATTATTGGTATCCACCCATAATATTACCCTCTTATCATCTCACTTGAATTAAACCTCAGTGCTTTATGACCCTCTAAGGGGAAAGACGATCTTTCGTCAATCCCGAGCACAGCCTTACCCATAGCTCACCAAGCACTCTCTCATCACCTAAGCTCCTTTTTGGTGTCCTCAACCTCTTCATCCAAATCAGGTACACCAACTACCTCCCAGTCCCACCTAATGGTCTACAAGTTATCTCCATTCTACCATTTTACTATTCGCAGACCAAATGAGTTATATGAACCACATAAGGGGAGGTACTACAAATATTCATCCAATTGACTCAAGATTATTACCAGAAGACTATCATGATATTATAAGATTAAGCTCGGCTTTTACTCAAGGGTTGTTTCTCATCCAACCCTGTTAGATTCAACATATATATTTAAATGTTAATACATACTACGCCATCAATCGTTCATTACATAATTTTCCCCAATATTTAGGTCAATCACCTCCAATGTTATATTAAAATACTTATAATAACCTTTACATATAATGTAATTAGGAGCACTATTCAAATCACAACTTGCCTAAAGTTTCATGCACATATTTTTTGTCCTAGAGCGTCATCAAACAAGTGATCAATCAAATGGCTATATTAACCCAAGACTTCTAAAATTTCCTCTACACGTCAGGGTTAGCGACTTAAGTGTTTACATCATATCCCAGCTCATTCAGAATAGCCTTGATAGCTATTTACGACACAATAATTTTATCACCTAATATTGATAAATCACAGCAAGTTTATATCCGAAAATTATGAAATTTAAGAGGGATGTCCACATTGTCATCAACATTTATCTACCAATTCCTAACATTTTCCGATAAACAAAACAAGGTAAATCATCAAAATATATATAAACAAGGATCCATTTCAATTCCGATCTCGCTGAAGCCTCTAGCATAGGCTCGCTGCTTGGTTACGATCACAATTTTATTATTCACAAAATGACAATAAATTTTCATCTAAAAATCATGAAATTCTACAGCGATATGCACATCATCATCAACATCATCTCTACAATTTTGTTTTGAACAACAACAAGTATCAATGAAGTTATTCCAAAATTCATCGAGACTTAGGCTACCATGACACATAATAGTAAAACTGAAATTCTGAGAGTTTCACTACACTAAAATTTACGTGCCACCCCATTCTGGAAAGTTAACAACAAGGGCTACAATTTTTCATGTTAAACCGAAGGTCCAATTCCAAGTGTTTCATCCTCAAACAAGCTCAACAAGCTGGTTGTGTAATACATGACAGCAAACTTACAAACCTTAATTACACAGTCTGCTTTCAAGGGTTATCTAGGGAGCTACAGGGCTCCTCAAAATATGTACAGCCACTCATCTCGAAGGATTTTCCGAGTTCTACAACTTTTGTGTTGAGCCCGAAACCTGAATCCCAATGTATCATGCCCAAAATTGGACTTGAACACAGCTGCGCGCAGAAAACAGATTTCTGCATCGGTCTGCAAATATAATTTCTGCACGTATCTTAAAGTAAATCTAATGACATTTGTTCATCTTCTTCCTCCAGCAAGGGGGTAAAATGAACAGCGCTATTTCCTCAAACACTCCCTCAAAAGACCACCAATCTTCACGAGATCAAGTCCTCTCTCTTCGTATTGAAGAGAGGGGTTGATTGAAGCAAATCTCACGACGATCGTCGCCCTAGAACGGAAGTTCTAGCGTGGTCTTCTCCTATGGAAACACCATAACTCACAAGGTTGGGTCCTCTTGGCCCAACATCTCTCCTATGTGATCTAAAGATCTAGCACCAAGGGAGAGGGGAGGAAGCTCACTGAGTGTCCATGCATGCAATCCAATAGCCGCATATGCGGCATTTGGCCGTAGCTCCCGGTCATGGTTAGATCTTGCCGATCCGGACCTCGTCGATCGTTGCCGATGTAGTATCGTACTTCTTGAGTGGGCTGTTTTCGGCCTGGAGGATGAAGCTCGCCATGGATCAACAAATTTCGGCCGCGGAGGAAGAAGCTGCTTCGGCTTTTGAGTCGGAACCGGGTCGATTGTGATGGATGCTGCGGTGAGAGATGTCGGAAGGAGGTGCAAGAGACGGGCTTGTTGTTGTAGCTCGCAGGAGATATGGCTTCGCCGGAGAGCTACAAGTTCACCGGCCCTAGAGTTGAAAGAGGGGATCGGTAAGATCTCGATCTTGGCGGTCGGCCTTGGCGGAGGTGGCTCGGTTTAGTGTTGGAGATGGAAGTGAGAGAGAAGATGTGAGAGAGTGGAGAGAAAGAGAGATCTGTGGGGTTTTTGTGAGAGAGTGAGATAGAGAGAGAGAGGCATCTTGGTGGTTTGTCGGAGATGGAGCGCTAGCTGGAGAAGAGGCCGCCGGAGATGGGAGGAGAGGAGGGAGATCAGATCTATTGGGCTGCAGGGAGGCATGTGGCTGCTGCTATGAGATCGGCAAGAGAGAGGAGGGAGCTTGACGGCGGGCTGCTGGGAGGGGGATCGGGCAAATGGTAAGTTTCCTAACCTAACTTACGTATATATATAATATATATTATATAATGGTGATAATAATAATAATAATAATAATAATAGCAATGTTATTATTATTATTGACTAAAACGCTCGCACAGTGCCGTAGAGGACTCAAAATTTGTCCCGAACAGGTTCGTTACGACCGTCTCGCCGATACGCATCTATCGGAACGATCCAATGTCGATTCGGAGTTCGTTTGCGCAAATTACGCTCTCCGGAGCGTTTACGTCCTAATTTACTTAAACGTCAAAACTCCTTCAAACGACGTCGGAATCGCAAATGGATAAATTCGTTGAACTCGTACTATTATTACGAGCCTAACCAGACTGATTGGGGTAAATTGCGAGATCGTTTGGTCAATTTCACCATTTTGGATAAATATGCTATTCGCAGACCACATTATAATTTCGCCGATTCTCATCGGAATCGAGCGCGGACAGTTTCGTTGAACTCGTATAGGCTTCACGAATCTAACAAACCTGACTGGGGTGAATTCCGAGACCGTCTGTTGCATATCGCCTTTTGGATAAATACGCTATTCGCAGACCGCGTCATTTGAGCTAACGTACGTACTGTAATTCCTTCAAGGCGGTACGCCTCCTTCGAGTTTTATCGCTCAAGTTATGCTCCCCGGACGGCTCGGACCCCGATACAGCAAGCATCGGGACAAAGAATAGAAATGGTACTCGCCGCATTCGTCGAGTGCACTTCACCGGCTCAGGTGCAAGCCTGGCCCTCAGTACACCCCGAGCCCGAGTCAACTCGCTTGAATCAAAAACGCGCACAAGGGGTCTAGCTTGAATCGGGATATTACAAATCCAATAAACGAAGAAATAATTTCGTCCCCGAAATATTAGGTTGAGGTTATGAGGATTTTCTGGATGAGAGTAAAATATACTCATCATATTCATTCATGGGCACTTCATCCATAATAATTTCAAGCGTATGTATGCACTCTCAATTGTTGCGGTTTATACCTAGAAACTACATTGCATGCGCACTCTCGCTTTGTGAAGTCATACGAACTAATAATGACACACTATTTTAATAATCGCTACATCAGCCTAACTGATATGTTGTGATTTAATCTCAAGCACACAACATACAAGGGAGCATTTAGCAAGGACTTGGTATGAACACCTTCAAGCATGCTACTCATTTATAAAGCCACGATGCAACCGGCTACCACTACCAACACCTATATCGCTATCCAGGTTCTATGAACCAACAAGACTGTCGAGCCACCAGCTCGTTTACACCTTGCAGGATTGGATCTCAAAACACTATATCTCTATAGCAGGTGTCATCAACAGTTGTCTTGCACCAATATCATACCTGTCTGCCATGAGTCTCCAACACAAATCCTCGGTAATTTTAATTAATTTACAACATCATTACATATGTACGCAAACTAGTGCATAGACACCACTGTTGTGAATTTGTTAACTCCCGGCGAAACCTCAGTTGGTCCATTAGCTAGGCCAATAAACGAAGAAAAAGGGTTAGCCCCCATACACCTAAGTTATGTTTCTTCGACCATCGGTATGGTACATTCACCCCTTGTATGCACACCGGCCCTATGGGCATGCCGTCCTCGATTAGGGGTTCTACCATATAAGCACTTAAATAACCGTTCCTGGGACCTATTAAAGCGTTCTAGGCCCTCAAAACTACCATTTTCACAACCTTTTTAGGGGTCGACATGTTCCTGACTACAAAATGGTCACTTTCTAGGCTCGCAGTCTAAATGGATGTAAACTACAGCGAGGAGCATCACATTGTGGGTACGAACATCAAACTTAGAGGTCTCTTACTGCCTCAATAGTAGATAAGAAGCACTACTTCTAACCGCGATACTAGTCACGAGTTGCTCTCACTATAAGGAGGGTCTTAACATTTAACATGTGATTTCACTATATCTACTGTTGATAATTAAAATTTATTTCCTAAAATCGTGAATCTTTCTAAAGGCAATCATGATATTTTCGATTTGTGTGTTCTGGCTCTCTATATCATCATATTTATAGTAAAAGGATTCATACATATAATATACATCCTCGAAGTTTAGCAAGTGATTGGCTAACTTTTAAATTTTGGGAGGCAAGGATATTTCCAATGTCAAGTCATGGCAAAATATTCATGTGTTTAATCATCAAGAATTTTCACCATTTATCTTTTGGTTCATAAAACAATCGAGTTCACATACACCTCATTTCACTTGCCACGATGATATCCTATCTCGATCCACAAATCCCCAACATGATGTTATTGCCTCAAGAATTTAAGCTTGGACAAATTTATATTTTCAATGATTCCCAAAAATCAATATTTGTTCGACCTGTGAAGTTTAACAATTTGTCTTATTGATATTACGAACCACCATTGTGGGCTTAGAGGAAGGTATATCTATCGCTTCCTTCTAAGAGCACAAGGACCCGAGTCAGGTATTACTTTTGTCCAACCTAGATCATAGTTAGACTTGCACCGAATTCATAATTCGTGCCGAATTTCTTTGAGGATCCAGATAGTTCCATTTAAAGGGTCTCTTATCGTGAACTTAAACCATGTCTCATTGTAGGGTTATGATACTTTGCCTCTAAAAATCTACCTTGCCAAGGCAATAATATTACACATAACCCTTACTTGTTCGAATATAGCGTATACACTCCAAAGTTGCCCACAATCGTCGCTAGAGATTGCTAATGACATTTTTATTCCATGATAAGCATTTGAGATTTTTAAAATCACTCAACAAGTCATACTATCCTTGTCGTCTTCATAAATCAAACGTAGTCGAATCAATGAAACCACATTCATTTTTGACCTTTTACTAGTCGATTTGGATCTATTAATTTTTCCTAACATCCCTTTAACATACAAGTCATTGCAAATTTCCTAACTTCCTGGGATGGTTGATCATTAAACCACTCGTACATATACAAACTTCATTATATCATCATGAGGGTACATAATTCCATCAAGTACCAAGCAATAATGTCATCAAAAGTTAAGTATAGGTCGATACGGATATTTACCAAAACGGCTAACTTACTACTTTCCTCGTTACTTATCCACATAATCTTAGAACACTATAAAGAAAATGATCATCTTCAAAAATGCTTTTCCTCACTTATTCCGCTAATAAAATTCCTATCAACCCAAACATGGCCTTAGCAGTCTGCTTTGCTTAAGGTGAATTAACTCTCAGGGGTCAAATCTTCCAATGTCAAAAATTACAAAGATTCTAACTCCTCAGGGGATCCAAGACGGTACATAACTAGCCCAATAAACGAAGAGATTAGCCTCCATATCTCTTCGACTGAGTTTATTCCGCTACCAATATAACACATTCGTCCCAACATGAGACTTCTTTGGATCCAAATTCTTATTGTATCTTCTTCATATGAAACCTTCTACATAAATAGAAGTGCGAGGTATCCACATAGAGTATAAAAGACATGCTTGGTGGTCTCTTACTAAGCTGTCAATAGATTACAGGCACCAATCCCATTGAGATTGTCCTAATATTTTGGGTAAGGTGATAATATTACTCCATATCTGAGATAGAAATTTTTAGGGTGTGAGTCTCTATCATCTACACTCACGTTAAACTCTTCCCTTAGTCAATCAAGGTCACTTATTGCTTGATCACATCATCCCCGAGATCGGTATAAGGTTAGGGTATGTCCCAACATATCCTGCTAAGTAGACCAAAACGGTATCCTAGTTAGGTTGGCATCAATCCTATGCCAAACCAACTCTAATTGTTGGAATGGGAATACCAATTACTGTCTCGGAGTGAGCCAGCATTTGTATGTAAGGGTACGAGTTTGGCTTAGGTTGGCACTTTCTATAGGAAAAAGCGGGCATACTTATTGTGAATTACACATGGGCACACCACCGCTTCCGCTGCATCAGTTTATCCTCAAACTGATCTAGCTAACAGGGGTAGCCTAGTGGTATAATGGACTTCTTTATCTCAGGATCGTTGCAAGCTGATACCATTTGTAAGATCCCCCTCCCGGAACACAAAACACGGTCGAGGGGAGTCTTATGCCCAGGACAGCCGCCTTGCGGAAGTGCCAGCACACGAGCTAGCCTCCCCCACAAGACGCCTATCCTGCCGGCTAAACCAACTACACAGCGCCAACCCATCAATGAATGAAAGTATTAAAAGTCATAGATTCACAATAAGTAAGAATGTCCAAACTGTAATTAGAAGAAAGACAGAAAGCTACACAAGCTCCTGCAAATCATCAGAGTAACCAGCTAAATGCCCCAAGGGCTACATCTCAAAACACTCACCCGCCTCTGTCACTGACGGCAGCTAAGGTACCATAAACCCCAGCCCTGCACACCTGACCTGGCTGGCCTCCGGTGTTGAACGCTGCTATACCACTGAATGTGCTCCTAAAAAAGAGGGACGTTGCAACCGTTAGTCATAAAGACTAAGTGGCTTCCCATCCGCTCCCCCGACGACTCCAAGGCACCGGGCGGAAGGAAAGGAAGAAAAGCTGCAATATAACAGTAATATACAAAGCAGGTGACGGGGAAAGTAAACTAGTATATACACAAATTCTAAGCTACACAAGTGTAAAAGGGGCTAATCTAATCATGTATAAGCAGGAGTATAATAAAGGTGTACAACAGTAAATAAACAGTAAGTAAGCAGGTAAAGCAAGGCAGTAAGAACAGTAGCGACAAGTAATCAATCTCGTACCCTAACTTATATGAATGCCCATACAAACTTATAAGTTAGGATTTCCAGGAATTATAACTTATCATATAAAAGAGCCCATACTAATTTATATGATGAGGATCTGCAAGTGCGTATGCTATGCTTATGCTATGAATGATTATGCAATGAACACACACACACGACTCTGTGCACATAGACCTTTGTAGTTCCCTCTATTTGAGAGGAAGCCAACCTCTCTGGTACCAACCGCTGTGACACACGGTGGTAGCGGACCAGGCTGTCCACTCCTAGGCGGGTATTCACTCTACCAGGCCTAGACCGCACGTACGCCTCGACGCTAAACAACCGCGGAGCTCTGCGTACTCTTTGCTGGAGTCCACCAGACTGTGAGCCAAGTGAGAGGTGTCTTTGGGGAACTGTCGTCCCGACACGCAGCCAAGCTGGCCCCTTAGACCCCTACACACCCGCTAAGTCGACGTACCGCGGTCGGAGTGACGACCTGCCTAGTACCGAAGACCTGCCACATTTCTGAGAAAGTTACAGGGATAATCATCCCCTCGAGGTTCCCGCTCGTCTAACCGAGCACCACAATACTGCCACTCCCGCAACTGGGAGGAGTTACCTAAATCCAATCTTACCCTACTATGGCTACTCTTGCCTACTTTAAATGATATTGCAATTTAGGGTTAATCTTGGACTTCCCGAGGGTTACCCTGTGAGGGGTTGGCTACGGTATTAGGAACTACAATGAGATGACACCCCAAAGTTCCCTTTTCTCAAGACACTTAGTATTATTGGTATCCACCCATAAGATTACCCTCTTATCATCTCACTTGAATTAAACCTCAGTGCTTTATGACCCTCTAAGGGGAAAGACGATCTTTCATCAATCCCGAGCACAGCCTTACCCATAACTCACCAAACACTCTCTCATCACCTAAGCTCCTTTTTGGTGTCCTCAACCTCTTCATCCAAATCAGGTACACCAACTACCTCCCATTCCCACCTAATGGTCTACAAGTTATCTCCATTCTATCGTTTTACTATTCGCAGACCAAATGAGTTATATGAACCACATAAGGGGAGGTACTACAAATATTCATCCAATTGACTAAAGATTATTACCAGAAGACTATCATGATATTATAAGACTAAGCTCGGCTTTTACTCAAGGGTTGTTTCTCATCCAACCCTGTTAGATTCAACATATATATTTAAAAGTTAATATATACTACGCCATCAATCGTTCATTACATAATTTTCCCCAATATTTAGGTCAATCACCTCCAATGTTATATTAAAATCCTAATAATAACCTTTACATATAATGTAATTAGGAGCACTATTCAAATCACAACTTGCCTAAAGTTTCATGCACATATTTTTTGTCCTAGAGCGTCATCAAACAAGTGATCAATCAAATGACTATATTAACCCAAGACTTCTAAAATTTCCTCTACACGTCAGGGTTATCGACTTAAGTGTTTACATCATATCCCAGCTCATTCGGAATAATCTTGATAGCTATTTACGACACAATAATTTTATCACCTAATATTGATAAATCACAGCAAGTTTATATCCGAAAATTATGAAATTTAAGAGGGATGTCCACATTGTATCAACATTTATCTACCAATTCCAAACATCTTCCGATAAACAAAACAAGGTAAATCACCAAAATATATATAAACAAGGATCCATTTCAATTCCGATCTCGCTGAAGCCTCTAGCATAGGCTCGCTGCTTGGTTACGATCACAATTTATTATTCACAAAATGACAATTAATTTTCATCTAAAAACCATGAAATTCTACAGCGATATGCACATCATCATCAACATCATCTCTACAATTTTGTTTTGAACAACAACAAGTATCAATGAAGTTATTCCAAAATTCATCGAGACTTAGGCTACCATGACACAGAATACTAAAACTGAAATTCTGAGAGTTTCACTACACTAAAATTTACGTGCCACCCCATTCTGGAAAGTTAACAACAAGTGCTACAATTTTTCATGTTGAACCGAAGGTCCAATTACAAGTGTTTCATCTTCAAACAAGCTCAACAAGCTGGCTGTGTAATACATGACAGCAAACTTACAAACCTTAATTACACAGTCTGCTTTCAAGGGTTATCTAGGGAGCTACATGGCTTCTCAAAATATGTACAACCACTCATCTCGAAGGATTTTCCGAGATCTACAACTTTTGTGTTGAGCCCGAATCCTGAATCCTACTGTATCATGCCCAAAATTGGACTTGAACACAGCTGCGCGCAGAAAACAGATTTCTGCATCGGTCTGCAGATATAATTTCTGCACGTATCTTAAAGTAAATCTAATGACATTTGTTCATCTTCTTCCCCAGCAAGAGGGTAAAATGAACAGCGCTATTTCCTCAAACACTCCCTCAAAAGACCACCAATCTTCACGAGATCAAGTCCTCTCTCTTCGTATTGAAGAGAGGGGTTGATTGAAGCAAATCTCACAACGATCGTCGCCCTAGAACGGGAGTTCTAGCGTGGTCTTCTCCTATGGAAACACCATAACTCACAAGGTTGGGTCCTCTTGGCCCAACATCTCTTCTATGTGATCTAAAGATCTAGCACCAAGGGAGAGGGGAGGAAGCTCACCGAGTGTCCATGCATGCAACCCAATAGCCGCATATGCGGCATTTGGCCGTAGCTCCCGGTCATGGTTAGATCTTGCCGATCCGGACCTCGTCGATCATTGCCGATGTAGTGTCGTCCTTCTTGAGTGGGCTGTTTTCGGCTTGGAGGATGAAGCTCGGCATGGATCAACAAATTTCGGCCGCGGAGGAAGAAGCTGCTTCGGCTTTTGAGTCGGAACCGGGTCGATTGTGATGGATGCTGCGGTGAGAGATGTCGGAAGGAGGTGCAAGAGACGGTCTTGTTGTTGTAGCTCGTAGGAGATATGGCTTCGCCAGAGAGATACAAGTTCGCCGGCCCTAGATTTGAAAGAGGGGATCGGTAAGATCTGGAGCTTGGCGGTCGGCCTTGGCGGAGGTGGCTCTGTTTGGTGTTGAAGATGGAAGTGAGAGAGAGAGATGTGAGAGAGTGGAGAGAAAGAGAGATCTGTGGGGGTTTTTATGAGAGAGTGAGATAGAGAGAGAGAGGCATCTTGGTGGTTTGTCGGAGGTGTTGCGCTAGCCGGAGAAGAGGCCGCCGGAGATGGGAGGAGAGGAGGGAGATCAGATCTATTGGGCTGCAGGGAGGCATGCGGCTGCTGCTATGAGATCGGCAAGAGAGAGGAGGGAGCTTGACGGCGGGCTGCTGGGAGGGGGATCGGGCAAATGGTAAGTTTCCTAACCTAACTTACGTATATATATAATATATATTATATAATAATGATAATAATAATAATAATAATAGCAATGTTATTATTATTATTGACTAAAACGCTCGCACAGTGCCGTAGAGGACTCGAAATTTGTCCCGAACAGGTTCGTTACGACCGTCTCGCTGATACGCATCTATCAGAACGATCCAATGTCGATTCGGAGTTCGTTTGCGCAAATTACGCTCTCCGGAGCGTTTACGTCCTAATTTACTTAAACGTCAAAACTCATTCAAACGACGTCGGAATCGCAAATGGATAAATTCGTTGAACTCGTACTATTATTACGAGCCTAACAAGACTGATTGGGGTCAATTGCGAGATCGTTTGGTCAATTTCACCATTTTGGATAAATATGCTATTCGCAGACCACATTATAATTTCGCCGATTCTCATCGGAATCGAGCGCGGACAGTTTCATTGAACTCGTATAGGCTTCACGAATCTAACAAACCTGACTGGGGTGAATTCCGAGACCGTCTGCTGCATATCGCCTTTTGGATAAATACGCTATTCGCAGACCGTGTCATTTGAGCTAACATACGTGCTATAATTCCTTCAAGGCGGTACGCCTCCTTCGAGTTTTATTGCTCAAGTTATGCTCCCCGGACGGCTCGGACCCCGATACAGCAAGCATCGGGACAAAGAATAGAAATGGTACTCGCCGCATTCGTCGAGTGCACTTCACCGGCTCAGGTGCAAGCCTGGCCCTCAGTACACCCCGAGCCCGAGTCAACTCGCTTGACTCAAAAACGCGCACAAGGGGTCTAGCTCGAATCGGGATGTTACATTATTGACCTACATTGAGAGAGACAAATTCAAATTAGTTGGAAATGAGTCAATCATTCAGCGATTTCAAGCAATGAAAATACGTCGAGGCAATTATGATTGATTGTAAGTGAATGTTAATTTTTATTATGCATCAATATATTATTTTTTATGATACATTTTTAAAATTTTAATTTCCGCCCCTCCTGAGATAAAATACTGGCTCCGCCACTGCCCCTCGACACGTGGGCGCAGGCCCCCCCCACACCAGCGTAATGGGATCTCAAACCCAGGCACGCCAAAAATGGAAGCAGCCCCCTGCACGCACGAGCGTGTGGGGGCGGCTTCCCGCCCGCACCAACGCGCAGGAACGCCACCCGTGCACACTAGTGCGCGGGAGGCCTCCCTCCTGAGCACATCAGCGCAAGGGAGTGCCCCCCCGCCAATGCGCGGGGGCCTCCCTCCATCGCGCACCAGGATGCGGGAGTGCCTTCCGCGCGCACCATTGCGCGGGAGCGCCTCCCGTGTGCACTAGCGCATAGGGGCCTCCCTCCCGCGCGCAGGAGCTCCCTCCAGCGCGTGGGAGCGACTCCCACACACAACGACACACGGGGGACTCCCTCTGGCGAGTCTCACCTCGCCTCCCGACATGCTCAGTACCGCACTCATCGCCCACGACCATGCTCCTCGTCCGCAGCCACGATTCTCGCTCGCCGCCATCGTCTCCCGATCTTGGGTGTGCAAATAGTAAAATCCCCAACCATTGGGGTGCAGATAGTAAAATCCTCAATCATGTGGGTGCACATAGTAAAATCTCTCATCATTGGGTGTGAATCGTAAAATCCCCCATCATTAGGTGCAGATGGTAAAATCCTCCATCATGGGCGCGCACATAGTAAGTTCCCTTACTATTAGGTGATGATAGTAACATCCTACATCATTTGGTGCGAATAGTAAAATCTCTCATCATAGCATGCAGATAGTAAAATTCTCCATCATTATGGTGCACATAGTAAAATCCCCCACCATGAGGTGCAGATAGTAAAATTCCACATCATTGTTTGCGAATAATAAAATCCTCCATCATTGGGCGTGGATAGTAAAATTGTTGGAAATTGCATTCACAATTACCTTGATTTGTGAGAAGTCACCCTTAAACTAAGATTGAATTGCTTTTGTATTTGATATGCTTTTCTAGTATTGTCTTGCAGATTATCATGGCTAAGTGTAAGCCAATGTCAGGTCACAATGGGTCTGCAAACACAGTTTCATAAAATGTAATCCCTCATTATATGAAACATGGTGATGACTCATGTGTGATCTCACTATTGGGGTACACTTCTTTTTCAAGACTATTGAAGACTTTGAAGTGCGGCTGCAGCATGTGTTCAAGAGAAGAAAAGAAATTTTTGTAAAACAAATTTTTCCTAAGGATATGTCTCGAGAGATCAGACATGTCTCGAGAGATCGTGGTTGTCTCGAGAGATCTTAAGTCTGAAATCTTTGCAATGTCTCGAGAGATCATCGAGTTCTCGAGACATTCCTTTCCTGCTCTCTCTGTTTCATGTCTCGAGAGATCCCCTATGTCTCGAGACTTCTGTTCGTAAATTTCTGTTTCGTTTTCTCTGTTCTGGACGGATCGTAAACGCCCCTTCTCATTTCTAACGGCTATATGGAGCGCTTTTAAGGCTGATTAATCCTTTAATTGTTCCTCTCCATATATATAGGATTGTTTTTGGATTATTTGAAGAAGTTCCAGAATCGTTCTAACCCTAATCCCTCTCCCGATCAAAAAGAACGAGAAAAACGCCGCTCGCCGTCGTCTACGTTTGGAGATCGTTCTACTTTTGGAGTTGCCGATTTCTATCAAGAAGGATTCGATTGATCCATGCTCAGGTTCTGCAATCTCTATTGGATCGTTTCGAATTGCCAAAGACAGATTTGAAGGATCGTTGTTCTTCCTCATCGTTCTCAAAAGCCATTCAAGAAGAAGGAAGAAAATGCCTCTGTTATTCAGATCTGGTTTAGTATTGTTCAAACCCTTTTCAATCTGTTGTAGGAGTTGTTATCTCCGAGTTGTAGGAGAGGTTGTTCTCCGAGTCGTAGGAGAAGTTTTCTCCGAGTTGTAAGAGAGGTTCTCTCTGAGTTTGTAGGAGTTTGACTCCGAGACTGTAGGATCGTTCTTGATCCGAGATTTAGTGAGTAGTCAAGTCTAGCTGTGGTGCTAGATTGGCGAGGCCGGCAGTGGAGTACCCAAGTACGGGGAACCACTATAAATTCCTGGTGTTATCTGTGGCTGTGATTAATTTTGTGTGCTGTGCTTTACGTTTAATTTTTAATTCCGCAAAAGACGTAGAGATCACCTATTCACCCCCTCTAGGTGATTTAGGTAGGCAACTAGATACTTCAATTGGTATCAGAGGGTCGCTGTTCGTTGCTAGGTTAACACCTTGAACAGGATCCATCCTTCTAGTTGCTAGCAAGCCATGGATAGAGTCAAGGAATCCTCTCTGAAATTGCCCATTTGCACTAAGGCCAACTTTCCTATGTGGAAGGAAAGAGTCCGTTTTTATATGGAAGCTGCAGATCCCAGAATCTTCCAAGTCGTGGAAGAAGGTCCCCATGTGCCAATGACCGCTTCGTCAACAAATCCTACTGTTCAGATACCTAAGAAAATGATGGATTTGACTAAGGATGAGATAGCTCTTGTTGCTCTTGACAAGAAGGCTAAAAACATAATTGCAAGTGCAGTGGACGATTCCATGTTGCAAAACTTAATTCACTGCAAATCAGCCAAAGAGATGTGGACATCCTTAATTGTTCTAATGGAAGGTACTGACGAGGTAAGAGAAGATAGAAGGTCTCTACTTAATCAAGAGTACGAGGCGTTTAAGCAGAATAAGAAGGAGTGCATTGCTGATGCGTACGAGCGATTCTTCAAAATAGTCAATGGTCTGAGGAACTACGACAGGGAGTTCACAAACGGTGAACTAAATGACAAATTCTTGCGTTCCCTAACGAAAGACTGGGATAGCAAAATTGTTGCCATTAAAGAGTTTGGAAAACTGCCAAGTCTAGAACCTCAGAATCTGTTCAGAAAGCTGCTGTCTCATGAATTACAAATGAACATCCGAAAGTCTGAAGAGGATGTAAATCGAGCTTCAAGCAAAGAAAGAACCTTAGCTTTGAAGGCAGAGAATTCAAAGAAGAGCAAAGCAGTGATACCGATCAGAGAAAAGGAATCTGATATTGAAGAAGAATCGGAAGCCAGCTCCTCCTGTTTCGAACTGTCTGATGGGGAGTTCTCTTTAATTTCCCGCCAGTTTAAGAAACTGCTGAACAAGCGGAGGCACATGAACAACAAGCCGTCTTCCTCGGATCATAAATATTCTCGTCGTGATGGCGAATATCACAGGAAGGGCTCAAACAATAATGATAGGTATAAATCCAAACAGAACAAACACATTTCTTCTGACATTATTTGCTACTGTTGTAATAAGCCAGGGCACATAATTGCTGAGTGTCCCTACAAAAAGAAAGAAGGTGAAAGAAAAGAAGACAAGAAATCCACTCATGGAAAGAAGAAATTAGATAGAAGCTTCGTCGCTAAGAAAGCCAAAACTCTGAGCGACAGTGACTCCGATGAGTCGAGTGATGAAGAAGAAGCTTACTTCGGTCTGATGGCTATGCCTGATGATGAAGAAGCACCCCCGTACACCGGAAAGGTAAATGATCACACTATCCTATCTGATTCTGATTATGCTTCGGCTGAACAAAAGGATAACCTCTCAGACGATGAATCTGAGCTCATGTCTCAATATACCAAAATGCTCCAAAGCTTTGACAAGTGCCGAAAGGTTGTCAAAACTCAGGGTAAGGAGATCATGGCTCTCAAGGAGGTGGAATCTAACTTGAAAAAAGAAGTTGAAGAACTTTCTTCTCTCAAAGAGGAAGTCCAAGCCTTGAAAGACAAGATCAAAAGCTCGGAAGAGACTCTTGCCCTGAGAGATAATTCGATAAAAGTCTTGGAGGAACAGCTTGCGGCTGAGAAGAAGTTGGTTGAAGCATTCTCTCAACCTAAAACTGTTCTGCCAATTATTGGTACTTTTACCACTAAGGCAAAAGGAAGCGGTATAGGGCATGAAGCTAGTACTAGCAATTCTTCAAAAAATACAATTGCTAAGAAGAATGGTCTGGTTGCTAAGAAAGCTACTACCAAAGAAAAAGGGAAAGCTCATCAAGAGCATGTAGCATTCAAGAGAGTCATATTCCCTACGAATGCTTATGATTTGGAGAGTTCCTATGGTCATTTCACACGACCAATCCCTTGTTCACCTGTGAATGATCATAAGGAATGGGCTCCTCCCCGAAACTTTGGTGATAGTGCTTTTCAAGCACCCTATCAAGAGATTAATCGGAAAGGGTACGGTCCATTTGTTCATGGTCCGAGTGCTAAGAAAGCACCAAAAGTGAATGCTGTTGCACCAAAGCCGAAGAAGACAATACCACCTTGTGTGTATTGCCCCCATGAGGCATCCTCATCTAAAAGGGCTGCTCCTGCAAGAGCTAACGTTCAAAAAGTTAAGCAGGAGAGTGTAAAGAGAAGGTACAACAGATTCGACTGTTGGTGCTGCGGTAAAATTGGTCACTTTGCCGTTGATTGTTGGTTTAATACAACGTATACTAGGAGACCACAAGTGAACGTTGCAAGGCAGACCACTCGCAATGTTAACATTCATCGTGGTGCTCAACTGACACGGGACCAAGGACCCAAATCTGTTTGGGCTCCTAAGGCGAAATGATTTGTTTTTGCAGGTATGTCCAAAGGCCAATAAAAATCCAATCTGGTACTTGGACAGTGGATGCTCTCGGCATATGACCGGGACAAGAAGCCTTTTGCAAAACTACATTCCAGTTGCGAACGGTCCAAAAGTTATTTTTGGCGGCTCAGACAGAGGAATAACTAAAGGCTATGGTATGATTTCTAATGGAAATGTATCGTTTTCCGATGTAGCTTATGCGGAAGGATTACAACATAATCTGATAAGCATAAGTCAACTTTGTGATAAAGGATACACTGTTGATTTTCATAAAGATAAGTGTTTGATAAAGTCGGCTGAAAATCATGAAACGATTTTATCAAGCATTCGCTGTAGAAACATATTTTGCTTAAATTTTCTTTGCATATCATCTTCTACACCAGTATGTCTTTTGGCAAAAGATAGTGCATCTCTTGTTGACCAATGGCACAAGAGATTAGCACATATAAATCTCAAAACTATTAATAAATTGTTTTCTCAAAACTTAGTGCGAGATGCACCAGATGTTAAGTGCATTAAAGATAGACCTTGTCATGCATGTGTAAAAGGCAAGCAAACAAGAGCTACCTTTAAGAGCATTATTGGCAAAGATTCACAGGTGTTTATACCTGCTCCATATGGATTTGTTTGGTCCTTTGCAAATTAGAAGTTTAGGAGGAAAATCCTACACATTGGTTATTGTAGATGACTACTCTCGTTTTGCCTGGGTATTCTTTCTGAAACATAAGTCAGATACCTTTGACACTTTCACTAGTTTTGTCAGGCAAGTCCAGAATGAATTTAACTGTTCGGTGGTCAAAATCAGAAGTGACCATGGTACAGAATTTGAATCTGGAGCCATGACAGAATTCTGTGAAAGCCTCGGTATCTTTCATGAGTTTTCCTCTCCTCGAACTCCACAACAAAATGGAGTAGCTGAGAGAAAGAATAGAACACTTATTGAGGCTTGTAGAACCATGTTGAGTGACTCTTCACTACCTGAATATTTCTAGGCTGAAGCTGTCAATACTGCATGCCATGTGCAAAACAGAGCACTCATAAACAAAAACCATGAAAAGACTCCTTATGAACTTCTAAAAGGCAAGAAACCGACCATTTCTTATTTTCGAATCTTTGGTAGTAAATGCTTTGTGCTAAACAATGGAAAGCATTACAAAACTAAGTTCAGTGAAAAGAGCTTTGAAGGTATTTTTGTAGGATATAGTAGCCATAGTAGGGCATATAGAGTTTTTAATAAGAAAACCCTGGTGGTAGAAGAATCTATTAATGTTGTATTTGATGAGAAGAGCATGCTACAAAGCAGCTCCTCTAGCATTTCTTCTGTAGACACAGGTTCAAAGCTGCAGGACTTAAGTTTGGATCAGCCAGTTGTTGAAAATTCTCAACACTTCATCAAGATTCCCCCAATAACAATCTATGAAGAAGATCATCCTGATGAAGAGCCACTCCAAGTGGAGGAAGATACTCCAACAGTAGAAGAAACTCCTATTGGTCCAAATCATGCAAGAAACCTCGGGCTACGACACATGAGGGATCATCCAGTTGATCAAATCATAGGAGATCCTCATGAAGGAATAAGAACAAGACGAGGTACCATTAACGAAAATATGCATTTAAGTTTTCTTTCGCAGGTCGAACCAAAGAAATTCCAAGAGGCAAATGAAGATCCATCCTGGATAATTGCTATGGAAGAAGAATTAAATCAGTTCAAATGATGTAAAGTATGGACACTTGTTCCAAAACCCAAAGACAAAAATGTCATTGGAACAAAGTGGGTGTATAGAAACAAGCTGGATGAAGAAGGAACAATCATAAAGAACAAAGCCAGACTTGTAGCTAAAGGGTACATACAAGAGGAAGGCATCGACTTCGATCAGACGTACGCTCCAGTAGCAAGGCTCGAAGCGATCAGACTCTTCCTTGCTTATGCTGCTTTCAAGGGTTTCACCGTATATCAAATGGATGTCAAATCCGCGTTCCTAAACGGAGACATTAAAGAGGAAGTATACGTTGAACAACCCCCAGGTTTTGTTAATCCTGAACATCCCAATCATGTTTATTTATTACAGAAAGCTTTATATGGTTTGAAACAAGCTCCTCGAGCTTGGTATGAGACGCTGTCTAACTTTCTTCTTGAGAACAAGTTCACAAGAGGAAAGATAGATAAGACATTATTTCTTAGGGAAGTAATAGGCAAGATTTTGCTAGTGCAAATCTATGTCGATGACATCATATTTGGCTCTACGGATGATAACCTCTGCAAAAAGTTTTCTAAACTTATGCAAGGGAAATTTGAAATGAGCAGTATGGGTGAGCTGAAATATTTCTTAGGACTTCAAGTGAAACAGTCTGAAGATGGAATCTTCATTTCTCAGACAAAGTTCACTAAGGAGTTGATTAAGAAATTTGGAATGGAGAGTGCAACCTCTATGAGGACTCCAATGAGCTCAGCTACGTCTCTGGACAAGGATGAGAAAGGGAAACCTTTTGATGAAACCAAGTACAGAAGCATAATTGCCTCTTTGCTCTACCTTACTGCCAGTAGACCTGATATAATGTTCTCTACATGTGTTTGTGCTAGATATCAGGTGAACTCTAAGGAATCTCACTACACTGCTGCAAAGCGAATTTTGAGATATCTTAAAGGCACACCAAATCTTGGCTTATGGTACCCAAGAAGTAATGATAGCGAACTAATTGGTTTTTCAGATGCAGACTTTGCAGGTAGCAAAGACGACAGGAAAAGCACTTCTGGGACGTGTCAATTCCTCGGAAGGAGACTTATTTCCTGGAGTAGCAAGAAGCAGAATTGTGTTGCAATATCAACCGCCGAGTCGGAATACATTTCTGCTGGCATTTGTTGCGCACAACTTCTCTGGATAAGAAATCAACTTCAAGACTACAACATGAAGTTCAAAGACATTCCTATGTTTTGCGACTCTTCCAGTGCAATTGCTATCGCAAACAATCCAGTCTCTCACAGTCGGACAAAGCACATCGAGCTACGATATCACTTTATCCGGGAGCATGTGGAGAAGGGTGACATAAATCTGAGTTATGTCCCCACGGATAAGCAAGTTGCAGACATCTTCACGAAGCCACTGGATGAGACCAAGTTCTCTTTCTTCAAGACGGAACTTGGAATGCTCAACATGGAGTAATGGTCAAGTCAATCAAAACCTTGGCGACAGGAAGTTTTCTTATGACAAGTCATGTCTCGGGACCTGGCAGGATTTCTCGAGACAAGAAGAAGATTTCGAGATAAGGTGATGTCTCGAGACACGGGTAATCTCTCGAGACATCAATGAAGAAAATATCTCCTGAGCTCTCGAGACATAACCGATGTCTCGAGACATAAGTTTTTTTTGGAATTCCAAACGTCAGGTACGCACTAATTCCTCTTTCTAATTTTCTATTTTTCGTAAAATCAAAAAATATATATATAAATACGAAATCGGAAACTTGATGTTCACGCGAATCATCTCCCGAGACCTCCTCGACCTTTCGTATCCCTCTCGAGCAGTGATCGTCCGCGACTCGACTCAGCGTTTCGGCGGTTTTCAGTGGTTCTCGGTGGCTCTTGGTGCTTCATCTCTCTCTGTCGGCATCTCTCCCTCCCTCTTGCTGCTATGGCTCCCTCTCCTCATCCGAAAATTGGAGTCGGCAACGAGGTTATTCGGTCAGGTCTTGCGAGCTTATCCGATGATTTCAAGTCTCTGTTTCGCTTACTTGATGCCGTCGGTCTCACTTTCGTTCTTGAGCATCCTTGCCGGATTTTGTTTGATGAGGTTGAAGAATTCTTCATCAATGTGAAGCCAATCAAGGAAGGAAGTATGTTGATCTCTTTCGTTAAGGGTATCAAAATCAAAGTCTCTCCAGAGACTCTTGCTAAGTATTTGCAGTTGTCTGAAGTGGAAGCTGAAGAAGAGCTAGTTGACAATGATTGGTTGACTACAACAAGGTTCTGTGGTCTTGATTCAGATTTTTCTACAGTTAAAAGGAATAAGTTGAATGCTGTGGGGAAGCTCCTGCTGGACATTATCTCAAAGGCACTATTCTGCAAAACAGGCTCTCAAGGACATGTGTCTGAAGAGATGTTTCTGTTGATGATTGGCATTGTTACTGGAAAGAAGAGAGATTGGGCCTCAATCTTATTCTCAAATATCAAAGCTTGCATAAATTCTCCTAACTTTGCCCGGATCATCTCACTGTTTCTAAATCAGTTTAACCCTGCTTTTTTCAACATGTCCAAAGGTACAGTTATCCATCACCTTAAGAAGATCGATGTCAACTCCTTGCAGAGATGGGACATTCGAATCAAGAAGCCGGAAATGGCTGGTGCTCCTTCTGAGGGGGAGACTCTTTAATCTGCAGTTGCGAGAGAAGCAGAAACTCCAGCTCCTTCTTCTGAAGATCAAGCACCCTTCGTAACATCATTTCCACTTTCATCTCGGACTCGCTCTAAAGCTTCAGGTCGAGCCAAGCTGCCAATCCGTTCAAAAGCCAAAGGTCAATCCTCATCAGCTCCAACAGAATCCATTCTAGTATCTGAAGAGCACAGTCCCAGTGGCCAACAGGCAGGGTCTGGTGCTGATTTTGTTTTTGAAGATGATGATGTTATGTCAGTTCATGAATTGTCACCTCCCCTAGTACATGTTGAGGGGGAGTCAGAGTTTGACACAACCAAGAATGCTCCAGATGAGCTAGGTTGTGCAGAAGATTCTCTTCTAGGAAAGATTGAAGCACTGCTCAAGAAGCAAAGTGCACAGTTTGAAAATTCTTTGACAACTGTTCACAGGAAGATTGCCTCAGTTGAAAGTGAACTAGGCAGAGAGTTAGCTAAGATAAAATCCAATTATGAAAATCTCTCTGAGTTAGTGTGCCTAGGGAGCAAGCAAATTGATCATGCAACTGAAGGTGTAGGCACAGTGTTGGCTCAGACTTTTATACTGACAAAGCTTCAAGAATCAGTGTCTGACAAGGCTGAAGCCAATACATTCAAAATTGTTGATGAAGTCGGAAAGTTCAAAGATGATACTCTCCAAACCCTATCTGTAGAAGTCAGAAAGGGGGAGGACATTGTCATGGATAGAATGACAGATCTAGTGGAAAGCTCTGTGTCAGCTATTCAAAGTTCTTGGAAATCTCAGTTTGATCAGTTCTCCTCTCGTGTGCAGAAGCAAATTGCTGACGTTAATGCTTATTCTTTCAAAACAGCAACGTGGCTTCATAATTAAATATTTCCTGAATTGGAAGTTGATCCAGATGTTCCCGTTCCTCAGTTTTCTCCAAGGCCAGAAGAACTACTTGGGAAGGATCCTATTGTTGAAGAACAATCAGATAGGGCTGGGTCCAAAAGAAAAAGAAAATTTGGTGAAGGTTCTTCTGCCAGTCGATCAGTTCCTAGTTCTAGCTCAGCAGATCATAGCAAAGCTAAGGCTGAGAAAAGTTTTCCAGAAATCTGGAGCCCAGTCTCAAAAGTCATTATTCTTGAAACCTATAAGTTAGTTCATGAAGGTAAAATGAATAGATCTGAATGCTACAGCTCTCAAGAATGGGAAAAACATGAGACAGCTCAAAGGAAGCGAAGGATTCATTTCAGAGCTTTTGGTTATAATAATGCTGATGCTCCGGAACCCCCTCCGTTTTACCATCCCAAGCCTCATGCCTTTTTCTCCAGACAAGAAGAAAAGAGGAAAAGGAGGTCTTGAAGGATGATGATGATGATGCTGACAAGACATATTTTGTTTTCATTCTGATTTAGTGAACATCAAGTCTTCTGAACAATTCAATTTAGATATATATATATATATATATTTGATGTTTTGATGTTCTTTACTTTTTCATTTCTATATCTTTGTGTAGTGTAGCATATTTATTCTTTAACTGCTGTAATTCAACTTAGTGTACAGGGTTCTGACTTCTACAAATAGGGGGAGATTGTTGGAAATTGCATTCACAATTACCTTGATTTGTGAGAAGTCACCCTTAAACTAAGATTGAATTGCTTTTATATTTGATATGCTTTTCTAGTATTGTCTTGCAGATTATCATGGCTAAGTGTAAGCCAATGTCAGGTCACAATGGGTCTGCAAACACAGTTTCATAAAATGTAATCCCTCATTATATGAAACATGGTGATGACTCATGTGTGATCTCACTATTGGGGTACACTTCTTTTTCAAGACTATTGAAGACTTTGAAGTGCGGCTGCAGCATGTGTTCAAGAGAAGAAAAGAAATTTTTGTAAAACAAATTTTTCCTAAGGATATGTCTCGAGAGATCAGACATGTCTCGAGAGATCGTGGTTATCTCGAGAGATCTTAAGTCTGAAATCTTTGCAATGTCTCGAGAGATCATCGAGTTCTCGAGACATTCCTTTCCTGCTCTCTCTGTTTCATGTCTCGAGAGATCCCTTATGTCTCGAGACTTCTGTCCGTAAATTTCTGTTTCGTTTTCTCTGTTCTGGACGGATCGTAAACGCCCCTTCTCATTTCTAACGGCTATATGGAGCGCTTTTAAGGCTGATTAATCCTTTAATTGCTCCTCTCCATATATATAGGATTATTTTTGGATTATTTGAAGAAGTTCCAGAATCGTTCTAACCCTAATCCCTCTCCCGATCAAAAAGAACGAGAAAAACGCCGCTCGCCGTCGTCTACGTTTGGAGATCGTTCTACTCTTTGGAGTTGCCGATTTCTATCAAGAAGGATTCGATTGATCCATGCTCAGGTTCTGCAATCTCTATTGGATCGTTTCGAATTGCCAAAGACAGATTTGAAGGATCGTTGTTCTTCCTCATCGTTCTCAAAAGCCATTCAAGAAGAAGGAAGAAAATGCCTCTGTTATTCAGATCTGGTTTAGTATTGTTCAAACCCTTTTCAATCTGTTGTAGGAGTTGTTATCTCCGAGTTGTAGGAGAGGTTGTTCTCCGAGTCGTAGGAGAAGTTTTCTCCGAGTTGTAAGAGAGGTTCTCTCTGAGTTTGTAGGAGTTTGACTCCGAGACTGTAGGATCGTTCTTGATCCGAGATTTAGTGAGTAGTCAAGTCTAGCTGTGGTGCTAGATTGGCGAGGCCGGCAGTGGAGTACCCAAGTACGGGGAACCACTATAAATTCCTGGTGTTATCTGTGGCTGTGATTAATTTTGTGTGCTGTGCTTTACGTTTAATTTTTAATTCCGCAAAAGACGTAGAGATCACCTATTCACCCCCCTCTAGGTGATTTAGGTAGGCAACTAGATACTTCAAAAATCCTCCATCATGGGGTGCATATAGTAAAATCTCACATTATGAGGTGTGAAGAGTAAAATCCCACATCATTTGGTGCGAATAGTAAAATCCCCTACCATTGGGTGCGGATGGTAAAATTCTCCATCATGGTGGTGCACATAGTAAAATCCCTCACCATGTGGTGCATATAGTAAAATCTCACATCATTGGGTGCAAATTGTAAAGTCCCCCATAATTGGGTGCGGATTGTAAAATCCTCCATCATGAGAGTGCACATAGTAAAATCTCACACTATGAGGAGCAAATAGTAAAATCTCACATCATTGGGCGTGAATAGTAAAATCCTCATCATTAGGTGTGGATAGTAAAATTCTCCATCATGGGAGTGTACATAGTAAAATTCCCCACTACGTGGTGCAGATAGTAAGATCCCACATCATTGGGTGTCGATAGTAAAATCCTCAATCATAGGAGTACAACAACACTCAAACCTTTATCCCACCATAGTGGGGCCGGCTATATGGATCCTCTGTCGCCATTGCGCCTTATCTTTAATCATAGTCTCACTAATGCCTAAGTACATCATGTCTTTTCTTATAGTTTCATTCCAAGTCTTTTTTGGTCTACCCTCCCCATTTAACATGTCTGGTGACTAGACTCTCACAACGCCTAGCATGTGCCACTAATGGTCTCCTAAGTACATGTCTGAACCATCTTAAACTAGCTTCTCACATCTTCTCTGCAATTCACGCCACTCCTGTCTTATCCCTGATACATTCATTCTTAATTTTATCCAGTCTCGTGTGACCATACATCCACCTAAGCATTCTCATCTTCGCAACTCCCATTTTTTGCTCATGTACACCATTCACTGCCCAACACTCAGAACTGTAGAGCATTGCTGGTCTAGTTGCAGTACGATAAAACTTGCCTTTAAGTTTTAATGGTACTTTACGATCACATAAGATCCCAGACGCACCTTTCCACTTCAACCAACCTGCTTGGATTCTATGTATCACATCTTTATCTACCTCCATCTTTTTGAATTATCGATCCCAAATATTTAAATCCGCAATCATAGGGTTGCACATAAAAAATTCTCATCATTGAGTGCGGACTGTAACATCCCTAATCCTACTAGACCCCATAGAGGTGTTAGGGCATAACATGAGGAGAGAATGGTGAGTGGAGGCAAGGAGATGACCTTAGAGTTCACTAAGTTGGGGTGAACTCACATAGTGCTCACAAGTGAGCACAAGACAACTTAGGCCAAATTAGCCAAATTGAACTCACAAACACTAATTGACCTCACCACTATGTTCCTAACCCTAATAGAAACTCACTTGAACAAGAACCCCATCAATTGGTCAACCAAATAGGTCAAATAGACCAAAATCAACCTTAGGTCAATATATGCATATTCAACACCATTAAGGAAGGTCATTAGGTCAATTATCACTAATTGATTTTTCCCAATTTTAACGTATTGACCAAAGTCAACTTTTGGTCTACATAGCCCAAATCAACCCAATCAATGACCAATTGGCCTTCAATTGGTCAAATTGACTTCACCCCTTACCTTCTAACCTCATTAGGGATCTAGTGGACCTAAAGCCTCATCAAGTGGTGAACCAATCCATCCAATTTGACCAAAATCATACTTAGGCTAATTTGAGTCAAACTCACACCATATGGATCAATTAACCAAATTGGAGCCACACCATGGTCCAATAGACTTTGGGTAAGGTCATATGACTCATGATCATCAAGTGGGGCTAACCCACCCACCAATTTGAGCAAGTCAACCTAAAAGTCAATCATGGTCAACATAAAGCCTTTTGAAAGAAATTGAAAGAGAAAATGGAATCCAAGTGCACCAAGGCCCCACCCCATGCCTAACCAGCATGCCACAAGTCTATTGGCATCCAACATCTGAAATTGGAGAGAGAGAATGTGCTTGGGGACAAAATTTCCATTTTTCCCCTTAAGGTGAAAAGCACCATTGAGTAAGGGAGCTTCCATGGCCCTTACCTCCTTGACCAAGGTTATAGCCGAATCCCTCAGGCTGTGAACAATCCTTTCAGAGCATGGCATCCGCTCAGCAGCTAAGGGAAGGTTGTACAAGCCATGGACGAAACACTCCATTCTCCATCCTCCCTATACAACCATGATCACCACGTCATTTGACCCTTCCTTCATCTTCAGAGGGTCCTTAGGAGTCGAGCCAGCCTCTTAGATCAGAGCTTTTGGTTGAGAATCAACAGATCAAGCAAGCTCGCCGGAGATGGAGAAATCCATGGTCACCCGTCGGAGCACCCGCCGCCGAGCCACAATTGAGGTATGCTTCTCCTCCTCTCCCTATGTGCTAGCTTTCTAGATCATTAGGTTGTGAAATTAGGCTCAATTGATCTGCGATCCATGTGAGGTAAGTGAGACTTTGCCAAGCTTTCTACCCCGCTCGGGTTCACCAGAGACACCGCCTCCAGTGGCTGTGTCACCGGCAATCGATAGCCACCACCTCAACGGAGGTGATGGTGGTGGTGGCCGGCAGTGGTGGCCCTCAGGTAGCCAACAATTGCAAGAGGAAGAACTTCAGGAAGTTTGAATCCTTGCCGCCAACCTATCGGGGACGATGAACCCTAGCCATCTGATTTAAGCTGATGGTTACCGCAGACCACATTAATATAATGAAATCATTTTTTTCACACTATATACTGAAGTTTAAATTAATTATTTAGACCACTTAGAGGCCCTTTTAGGCAAAAGTGCCTGAGACAACTTTTATAGCCCTTGAGGTCTAATATCTATGGGGCTTTGAATCACCAAGTTTTGTGGCTTACAACTCTGCGTAGGGCTGTTCTACTGAGGTGTGTTCTAAAGGGTGACCAATCCTTATTTTGTAGATCTAACTCGCATAGATGCTTAGATTGGCCAAATATTTTGGGCATAAGTTTATATGATATAAATACATCCCCTGCCTAAAAATCATACTTTTTGGGCAACTTTTTTCTAAGGTTTTATGGTAAATATTTTTTTCATATTAATGAAATAATTGTGGTTAGATAAATGCAAAATGACCCAAATCTTCGGTGACATAATTGCTAAGTCATAATTAGTCACATGTAAAAAAGTTGAGGTCATTTGGACCTCTGTAGAACATTGTATTCCACATACATAGGAATGAGATGTATGGAAGGGTGATGTGCATATAACACATTTGGGTGTTTTGTGAATTTATCACAAATGGCTTATTGTATGCTCATGATATTTGGACAATACACCTATTATGATGGAGGATATTATCTGTAGAAAAGTTTGGATTTTTGGAATGAAAAATCCTAAGTATTTAAGTAGTAAGATTAATGTCAAATAAGTGTATTAGTCAAATAAAAGTGATCAAATGATTTAGAATAAATCTAATTTCCTGCCACATAATGATTTAGAGTAACATACACCTATGAAAATTTTTATTGGAATTTTTGGAGTTGATTTCCTAGTTATTTGAGCATAATTGCCTTTGCCACATAAGTGTATAAATGAAATAAACATCATCTAATATATGGAGAAAAATCATTTTTCTGTAATATGATATTTTATATTGAAATATACCTCTGGAAAGTTTGGTAGGATTTTTGAAAGTCATTCACACTATAAATTACCAAAAATATCTTTTATCACACTTATGTATTAATGAAATTTTTATGGTTGATATCACCTGAAAATTTCTGAAAGTTTGGCTAGACTGCATTTAGATCATTATAAATCAATGGTAATTTTTCCAGAATTTTTTATTGAGTTATTTTTTTAGGGTTTAGGGTTTGACCAATTGACCTAAATATTCAAATATTAAAATAGTGGTCATAAATGCTTTGTAAAATTATGAAATTCAGTGAGTAATCATATTTCACCATTACATTCCATTGACAAAATATTAGTAGTACTTTGACTTCTGAAATAAGTACTTTATGTGTAAAGAGAGGTGTGCATTATCTTTAAAAAAAATTATTCATGATCAAAATAATTAGAAAAATTATGAATTTTTGGCCATTCTTTAATTTAGTCATGATGAACATATAGTAAAAAATTTAGGGCATTTAGTCAAGTAATGGTGAAGTTCACATCTTAGAAATCAATCCAGTTCAATTTTGGGGCTGGTCTACAAATAACAAAAAATTGAGGTAATGTTTAGACTAGCCAGAACACATGGAAATGAAATGAAACTTAGAACACAAATTAGGGCATACATAACATCATCCCTATAAGTTGTAGTCTTACTGGAGGACTCCTGCCCTATGGAGAATAGTAAATAGAAGTACGTGTCGATGAATAGTTGAAAACATTTTGGGAATTTTCTACCATAGGGAATTATAGTAATATTTAGAATGATAATATGACCATGGTGCATTTCAAGGGTAGAGTTGGACACCTAGATGAATATCTAAGAGTTTGCACCACACACCGTAAATTGGTCATCAAGTTGCCTAAAGGAGTTCTAAGTCGCCCTTAAGTAATTTAGAGCAACCATGAGGATAACCTTAATAATGGTTAGATACAAATAAAAGTAAATATTATGAGAAATGAAGGTCTGGGATGTCACTCCAGAATATCTTATAGCACCAATACGAGCCCTTCATCGGGTAGACCTCGGGAAGTTTAGAATTCACCTTAAATCACTATGATCACTTAAATAGCAAACAAGAGTAACCTTAAATAATGAAAGTTGAGAAAGGTAAACCTCGTCCAATGTATGGGACAGAACAGTTTAGGAGTAGTTGGTCCTGCGAGCTGGAAGCTCGGGTGATGTGTTAAACTTTGCATGTGCATAAACTAGTGGAGGGTCTTCAGTACGGGTCCATTTGTCACACCACTGATAGTACGTTAACTTTGGCGGGGTGTGGTGAGTTAGAGGGACAATAGGTTACTTTACTGCGGTCTGGCAGACGATCCCAAGTAACCCACCCCAGAACATAAAAGACTGCCAGGATGCCAGCAAGAGTACGCAAGAGCTCACGAAAGTGCACCTAGGACGTGCACAGCAGCGTACGTAAGGTCTGGTAGTGTGTATACCCACCTAGAAGTGGAGTGCCCGATCCACTATTTACGTAGCCACGACGGAAGTACCTGAGAGTCTTGCTACCTCCGAAAAGCGGGAACTAAAGGTCTGTGCGCGCAGAGTCGTGTGAGTGAGTTGCACTGTATGAACATAACATAACATAACATTCATACATACTTTAGATATATATATTTGCAGACCCTTATCATATAAATTAGTATGGGCCCTTTTATATGATAAGTTACAATTCTGGAAATCTTAACTTATAAGTTTGTATGGGCATTCATATAAGTTAAGGTACTCTAGTTGATAGCGTAATGGTTACCATTACTTGTGCTACATTTACTTACTTACTACTCAATTAATACCTATTATTGTTATACATACTGCTCGTTTATTCATATATATTGCTAGTATAATCCATGTCACATGCTCTTTCTTTTACCCCTTGTTATCCTTCACTTCGTCCTCTCGTTCAGTATCTAGGAGTCATGGGGGAGGCAAGGACAATATTGTCTTAGTCTTTTGACTAACGGTCGGATATGGCTGTAACACCAGGAGATCGAGGAGTAGGAGCCACAGGACGTGACATCCGACCCTGAGGAGAAGATGTTGCGCATTATTACTATCATACGGCGACATGTTATAAAGTATTTTGTGTTGCTTCCATATAGTGTAGAGTGTGTTACTAGTATTAGTTTCTTTTTGGATCTGTATCGGGCTTAAGCCCTTGCACTCTTTTAGTATTTTTTTCATTGTAGACTATTTGCACTCTTCACACACACACACACACACACACACACACACACACACACACACACACACACACACACACACACACACACACACACAGATATAGATATAGATATGTGTCTGTGGATGTGGACTTCTCATATTTGTAGTATTCTTTCTTGCAAAATTGGCATGTGATATGATCGAACTAGCCGGCAGGATCGACATTGAGCGGTGACAGCTAACCTATGAGTTGGGGTCACCGTAAGACGGCTGTTCTGGGCATAAGGTCCGGGAACTCTCCGGTAAGGAGGAGAGGGATCTTACAACTGGTAACACTTGGGAAACGATCATAACAGAAAGAAGTCCGTAAAATACTAGGTCGCCATGCTCGAGCATTAGTTTGCGGACAAACTATGCAGCGGACGCAACAGTGTGCCCATGTGTGAAATCACATAAATAGTCCATCTAAACAATGAGTTAGGCCGATTCTAATAAATTTCCTTACATTGTGTAGCCGCCGAGGAGTACCGGCCCATGAGATACTGCTCCTTTCCCTATAGCTGCCACTCCCTTCCAGCAGTCGAGGCTCGATCAGACGTTGACAACCATTCTAGAGGCCTTTAAGGCACATCAGGTCCCAGCATCTCAGCCGAACCCGGGATCCAACTGGTTGAGAGCATTCAAGACCTTGTCCCTTCCGATGTACCACGAGACAGAGAATGTGGTCAAGATGGAGGAGTGGCTGGACACTATACAAGAGATGCTCGCAGGCATCAACTGCCCGGTCAGCACGGTAGTCTCTTTGGCGACTACTGCTTTGGATGCCCATGCCAAGAGATGGTGGAATTCCTTGATGGATTCCACTTACGCGGACAGGGATTACTCGGAGATTACTTGGGAGGAGTTCAGTGCCACTTTTCTGGAGCACTTTGTGATAGTGATGGACAGGGATGAGCTGGAAGAGAGGTTTTTGAACCTAAGACAGGGGAGCCGGTCTGTGATAGAGTACTAGAGGGAGTTCTCCCATCTGGCTAGATTTGCGGGGATGCACTCACTGGATGACAGAGGTTATGCCAAGAGGTTATACTGAGGACTTAGAGATCCATTGTGACAAACATTATTATTCGTGGTTGAGGTTAGTTTGGCCAAGATCATAGAAACGACGAAGAAGCTGGAGGCAGATCATATGATGGTGCAGAGTAGGGGAAAGAGACCAGAGGATGAGACACCCTTTGGAGAGAGTAGTAGGGGACCGCATCGGGACATGATTATAAGGCATAGGAGAGATGGAGGACACCCTCGTCCTAATTTTAATCCAGAGCAGCAGCCTTCTGCAGTGTCAATCCCTCCCCCAGTGCAGATTTAGGAGCCACTGAGGCATGATGATAGAGGATTCCACTCAGTAGTATGCTTCGGATGCCACCAGCCAGGGCACATCAAAGCCAATTGCCCCCAACTATTCCGTCCATCTCCTCCTCCTCCACCTCCACCAGCCCCTCCAACACCAACAAATCAGGGCTGAGGCAGAGGACGAGGTCAGGGTCGGAGACATCATGGTAGAGGCCCAAGGCCGAAGCAGGTGTATGCTCTAGACTTAGCTCAGGAAAGGAACCCCGAGGAGGTCATCACAGGTACTTTAATGCTTTCTTTACAATTACATAGTGCCTTACAAAACATTAGTTTATTGAAACTTAGAACACGAACAACAAAACCACCCCGGGTATAGTGTTTGTCTATGGAAAACCTGCATACACCTTATTCGACATGGGTGTCTAGCACTTGTTCATCTCAGAGGAGTTCGTAGATGATCTGGACCAAGTTCAGCACTTCGAAGGCATCTACAGGAAGGCGCGACTACCAGACGGGTCAGAGATAGAGACGTGCGCCTAGTGCAACATGGTGGTGGAGATCGGGGGAAAGCCATTTGAGGCACCAATGACATGCCTAAAGATGTCAGATTTTGATTTGATCCTAGGCATGAATTGGCTACACTAGAATGATGCCAGGATCGACTGCCCGACAAAGAAGATCGTATTGAGGCATGAAGACTCCGAGGTGGTAATAGAAGGTATTAGACCCATCTCCCGTATTTTATTATCCTCTATTAGGCTATCAAATCACATCATCAGGGAGACAAGGTGTATCTGGTCTGCTTTGGGATGGCAGAGGCGGAGGCCTCCGTGGTCGACATTGCGGTGGTTCGAGACTTTCCCGATGTATTTCCAAAAAGGTTACCTGGAATACCCCCATGGCGAGACATAGTGTTGGGAATATTACTCTCAATGTTCCCTTGATTTGAAGAAGTATCACACTCAATGCTAAGTACAAGTTGTATTTGATAAACCCTATTTCATCTCATGACTATGCAGGGTTAGGTTATTCTAAGGTGGGGAGTAAGTTCAGTGGTTTACTGCCTAAACCGTTGAGACAAGTTCTCAGTCTCAGCTGAACCGCTGAGACAAGGCCAGGAGCCGCTGAGAAGGTGTTTGGGCCAGCTGAGCTGCAGATAGAGGAAAACCGCTGAGACAACTGTCTGTCTCAGCGGATCCGTTGGGACGGGATAGAAGTAGTCGTTGAGATTAGAAGCTGTCTCAGCCCAACCGCTGAGATAGATTCAAATGTGCTGGCGGGTTTTGCTTTTGGCACAAGCTGCAGAAAAGCAAGATATGGTACTCCAATCACCTCCATGTCGTGTTAGGGGCCATCTGATAGTCGTTGAAGATTGGAGAAGTATAAAAGCATAACTTAGGGCTTTTAAGAGAGAAGTTTTTTTGGCAAAAAGAACACACAAATACTGTTACATTGTTGGTTGTCAACATGCTCTCTCGACCTGCTTCCTGAAGCAGAAAAGGAAAGGAAGATTGTTCTTCCTGTGTGATTGAAGAAGAACAAGTTGATCCTTTCTCATCTACTGAAGACAAGGATCATAAAGAGGCAGGATTGAAGCTGTTGTTTTCTTCCCCGCTTCAAGACAGCAACAGAAGATCAAGTCTTGAAAGAGTTAACATTCTATCTCCTGTTGTAAGCAACATTTATTACCTTCTGTCGAAACATTACTTGTTCTGAGTTTGTAGGGCATTTTGCCCGAGGGAGTAGGGTTGTTGGGCCTGAGTGTAGAGCTGAGAGTTCATCTTGAGCATAGGATATCTGTGGAGATCTGAGGTAGGACTTCTTGATAGGTCTGAGTTGGTAGGGCCGCTGTGCCTGAGGTAGGATTGTTGAGCCTGAGGTAGGGTTTGAGAGAAACCTGAGAGATCCTGAGGGATCTGAGTTGTAAGCTCTTGGAGCTGAGATTGGAGGAGTTGACCTTGTCTAACTCATTGTTAGAAAGGTGAAGGGAGAAAGATGACTACTCAAGGCACACTGTCTTGAGGAACCTCTATAAATACTTGTGTGTTTTTTGTGTGTTTCATTTCTTACTAACATTAATTCAGAAAACATCTAGACATTAGCTTAAAAGCAAAGAGACCTATTCACCCCCCCTCTTGGTGATTAAGACTACATCCTTATAAACTATCAAGTGGTATCAAAGGTAGGTTGGTCAAGAAGGACATAACTGTTTGACCAGATCCTATAAAGGAGTAGTCATAACTGAATCCAATGGCCTCCACTGGATTGCAGAAGGAGATGGGGTTTATGAAGTAGCCCATATGCAATAAAGAAAACTTTGGCATATGGAAGCAAATGGTTAGGTTGTTTATGGAAGCATCAGACCCAAGGATCTACATCACTGTAAAGCAAGGCCCTTTCACTTTTAAAACTACCTCCACCATAGATCCAACTAGGAGAGTGGCCAAGGATTTTAATGACTTGACTAAGGATGAACTTGCATTATTCACTATGGGTAAAAGAACCCAAAACATCGTTGTCAATGCAATTGATGACTCCACCTTTCAGAACTTGGTGCACTTCACAACAGCCAAGGAAACATGGGATACACCAGTGGTGTATATGGAAGGGACATCTGAGGTGAGGGATGATATAAAATCACTCCTCAATCAAGAATATGAAGTTTTCAGGCAGCTGAGCCAGGAAAGCATTTCCATCTGATATGAAAGGTTCTTTAGGATAGTCAATGAACTAAGAACCTATGAAAGGGTATTTAGTGACTATTAGCTTAATGACAAGTTCCTAAGATCTCTAACTAGAGACTGAGACACAAAGATATGTGCTATCAGGGAAGTGATCAAGCTAGGTGAAACTCCTACCCATACACTGTTTGGGAAGCTGCTCTCTTATGAGATGCAGTTGTCTGCAAGGAAGGAAGAGGACACTTCCACCAGGGCTCATGCAAGGGAGAGAGTTGTTGCTCTTAAAGCTGACAGCTCCAAGAAGAGCAAAGCCAGGATGATGTCTCCTCCAAGAAGGATTGTTGAATTAAAGAAATCTGAGAACTACACCTTAGACGGCTCTTCATCTGATGAGGAGTTTGCTGCTTTCTCAAGGTAGTTCAAAAAGATGTTAAGGAGGAAGCAGTGGAAGAACAAGCCCTCCTCCTCCTCTCATTCAAAAAGGGATCACAGCAGATCTGAAAGCCAGCACACCAAAGGTGACAGGTATGAATCTAAACCTGGTAAACATGTTTCAAATAATATCATATGTTATTGTTGCAGCAAGCCTGAACATGTTATTGCTAACTGTCCAGTTAAGAGGAAGGAGAAGGGTGATAAGAAACATCATCACCAAAAGGAAAGGAATGGTGAAAAATCCTTCCTAACAAAGAAAGGGAAGAGCTGGAGTGAATCTGAATCCTCAACTTCAGATTTAAATGATGAAGAGGATGCCTACATTGGGTTGTTTGTAGCAGAAGAGGATGCATATCTTCCTTCTGCCAAGATTGGAATTAGGGCCCCTCTATCACACTTAGACAGTGATATTGAGGAGGATGAAGAGGACAAAGATCAGCTAGGCCTTATGGCCATCACTGATGAGGAAGCAAGTCAGAATAATTCAGACAATGAACAGTTGCTGATTCATTCCATCTCTTCTTCTAATTATGAGACAAGCCCAGAATCTGAAGCACCTTCATCAATTGGTGGAAGTGATTTAGATTCTAAGGAAGATGTCAATCAATTGATTGACAAGTATGGTGCTCTCTTGGAAGATCTGAAAAAGAGCAAGAAGCTGGCCAAGAGGCAAGCCCAAGAACTTGCTTCCCTTAAGTTGGCTGAGAAAAAGTGCACTGAGTCACCCACCCCGATGGCTCAAATGTGTAGAGAAATAAGCCATCTAAAGGGGATAACAATTGTTCAATTAAGCACCATCTCCCTAAAGAACACGGCCATCAAGGACCTTGAGGTGAAGCTTCTCAAAGAAAAGAGCCTAGTGGCTCAATTCTCCAAATCCAAATCTGTGCTTCCCATTATTGACACCTTTCCCTCTCAAACCAATAGAAGAGGACTAGGGTTCAATAAAATGGAAGTAGGAGAAGGGAGTGGAGAAAAGAGCAAAGATAAGGCTAAGCCTCATACCACCTTTCAAAACATATTACTTCCCTCTAACAGGTATGCCATGACAACATGTATGGTCACTGGAAGAATGGAAGCTCCTATAAGAAGGAAAACACTCCTTCCCATAGTGGAAGAAAGGCATGGGCTTGAGTGCTATGAAGGCTCCCCATGAGGAAATTCAAATGGCCCAACCTGGACCATTTGTATTTGGTACTTCAGCTCCATCATTCAAGAGTAAGGAAGCTAGTTATTCCAAGTTCATTCCATCTAAGAACATGACTGATGTCAAATCTGTAGACAAGTCTTGCTGCTCAGTGTCTGATGCTATCAAATCTTGCCTTGCTCTCAAGCCAAAGCAAGCTGATGCCATCAAGACAAAGACTGCTAAGATTATCCACAGATTAACATTTAACCAGATCCTTGCTGAAAGAGACAAGAAAACTGCTGCTTTCTCCCCTCCTGAACACAAACATGTTGATGCTCTTTCCACAAGACATGTTCAGAAGAGAAGATACAACATTCATGAATGTTGGTACTGTGGTAAGGTGGGACATATTGCCATAGACTGTTGGCACAATCCCAATGTGCCAAGTGCAAAGAAGAGCCTTCATGCAAAGGGTGCAACAGGTGTGAGATCAGTTTATCATGCTAACAAGGACCTAGGACCCAAAATTATTTGGGCTCCTAAGGGTAATTAAACTCCATCTTGTAGGTTAGTTCAAGTACCAGTCTTAAATAAATATGGTACTTGGACAATGGGTGCTCAAGGCACATGACAGGTACCAGAAGTCTTCTACAGGACTACAAAGCTATGAAGAATGGATCTAAAGTCATCTTTGATGGATCTGAAAAGGGAATCACCAAAGGATATGGTATGATCTCCAATGGCCTAGTTTCAATCACAAGGGTAGCTTATGTTGAAGAGTTACAACACAATCTAGTAAGCATAAGTCAACTATGTGATTTAGGCTATGTCATTAAATTCCACAATGACAAGTGCTTGATTAAAAAGTCTAATGACTTAGAGACCATTCTCTCAGGCACTAGGAGTGAGAATGTTTATTGTTTAGATTTCATATGCAATAATTCTTTATCATCAATATGTCTTGTGGTAATGAAAGTGAGTCTCTTTGTGTTCAATGACACAAGAGACTTGCCCACATTAACTACAAGACAATGTATAGACAATTCTCTAAAAACCTTGTTAGGAATAGTCCAACCTTGAAATGTATTAAAAGTGGTCCCTGTCATGCTTGCCAAATGGGTAAGCAAACAATGGTCACCTTTAAAAGTATTGGATCCAAAGACACTTAAAGATGTCTATATCTATTGCACATGGACTTGTTTGGTCCTTTGCCAATTCAGAGCCTAGGTGGAAAGTTGTATACTTTGGTGATTGTTGATGATCACTCAAAATATATATGGGTATTCTTCTTTAAGAAGAAGTCTGATACTTTAAATATCTTCATAAACCATGTCAAGACAATTCAGAATGACTTACAATGTACTGTGGTCAGCACTAGGACTGACCATGACACAAAATTTCAATCTGAAGCCATGACAAGGGTTTGTCAAGAATTTGGTATCACCCAAGAATTCTCCTCCAAAGGGCTCCACAACAAAATGGTGTGGCTGAGAGGAGGAATAGGACCTTGATAGAAGCTGGGAGAATATTGCTTAGTGACTCCTCACTCCCAGAATATTTTTGGGCTGAGGCATTCAATACTGCTTGTTATGTTCTCAATAGAGCTTCCATCAATAAGGTTCATGGAATTACCCCCTATGAGGTTATGAAAGGCAAACAACCAACAATTTCATACTTTAGAATCTTTGGTTCAAAATGCTACATTTTAAATAATGGAAAATCTCAATTAACAAAGTTTGTAGAGAAATGCAATGTGGGGGTTCTTGTTGGCTATAACTCACATAGTAGAGCTTATAGTGTTTATAACAAGAAAACTCATGTTGTAGAAGAGTCTATGCTTGTGGTATTTGATGAGACCAGCCTAATCTATAAGGGTTGGTCTAGTTCTTCTGTTTTGACAAGAAGTGAAAAGGAAATGGAAAAGATGTCTGTGCAAGACATACCCAGCATTAACAAAGCCTATACAAATGCTGCAATTCCAGAAGATGAAGAGGTGCATGGTGCTGAAGATACTGCTGAACCGATAGAAGAAATATAATAAATTGAGGACAGATTGCCTGCAACTACAAGACACCTAAGGGATCATCCAAAAGAACAAATTATTGGAGATCAGAACCAAGGTGTACTAACCAGAAGCAGGGATCACAATGAAGCCCTATTCCTGAGCTTCCTATCAGAAATGGAGCCCACAAGGGGTTCAAAGTTTATCAAATGGATGTCAAATCAGCTTTCCTCAATGGTGACTTGAAGGAAGAGATTTTGTAGGATGCAAAGAAGATAGGAAAAGCACAAGTGGTACTTGTCAATTCCTAGGAAGGAGGTTGATATCATGGAGCAGCAAAAAACAGACAAGTGTGGCAATATCCACTACTGAGTCTGAATATATTGCTACAGGAAGTTGTTGTGCACAACTATTATGGACACAACATCAGTTAGAGGACTACAACCTCAAGGTAAGTGAGTCTCCTTTATATTGTGACTCATCCAGTGTTATCTCTATTGCTAAGAATCCCGTCTCTCATAGCAGGACTAAGCACATAGAGATAAGATATCATTTTATAAGAGAACATGTTGAATGTAAAGATATCTGCCTTGAATTTGTCCCCACTGACAATCAAGTTGATGATATTTTTACAAAGCCATTGGATGAGGCCAAATTTAATGCTTTCAAGATTGAACTTGGAATGTTAAATATTGAATTGTGTTAAATATTTCCTTCTTTCAATCATCTATGATATTATGCATGTTATGTTATGATTCAAAATGTTGTCACATCAACTGCTAATGACATGGTTAGGTCATAACACAATCAGATCTCAAAAGGATTAATGTTTAGATAGTAAGGTCAGCTAAAACAGAAGACTGTTTCTGCTGAGCCGCTGAGAAAGCTGGGAAAAATCTCAGCTGAACCGCTGAGACTGCTAAATTGTCCCAGCAATTGACAATGCTCTGTCCCAGCGATTTAGGTCGCCGTCTCAGCAGTTCCGCTGAGACGAGTTGGTCCCATTACAGTTTGTCTAAATGCAACCCCAAATGACCTAATTCTCCTTACAATAATAAGTTCACTTAACTTTAATTATTAGGGCTAATCAAAACACATATTCAATCCATATAAATAAACAATTATTAATTATTGAAAGCTACACAACCTTTTTTCCTAGCCGCCGAGACGAATCATATTCTCTTCCGTCCCAGCGCCTTCTTCTACAGCAAAAATGGCACCAAAGAGTTCAAAGGATCTTCTAGAGGGGTATGCAATAGTGAGAAATGGATTTGCCCATGCTCCAGAAGACATAAAGGGAGTGATTCTACTCCTGGAAGCTCAAGACCTGGAGTATATTCTTTCTGGACCTACAGTCATTCTCAGAACTGAAGTTCTGGAATGGTTCAACAATGTAAATTGTCCTCTACTAAGTCCTCTATAAAGTCTAAGATAGGAGGAGAAAGAGTGAAACTCTCCTCAGCAAAAATTGAGCAAGCTTTCAAAATTCCCTCTTGCAGTCAGGATGAGGAGGAAGATATTTCTGACAAGGACAAGAAGAAAGCTCTGAAGTGGGCTGAGTACAGTGATGCCAAGATTGGCTCATTAAAAAGAAAATTCTTTAATCAAAGAGGCAAACTTTTGCCAGATATAGTGGGCAAAGCACTCCTATGCAAGCCTGGGTCTCATGACACAATCTCTCAATCTATGTTTGACCTCATGACAAGAATTATTCTGACAAAGAAAACTTCTTGGGGAGAAGTCATTTTCAAAGAGTTAAGGAATGTTTGCAAGCACCTAACATGAGTAGAATTATATCTCTCTATCTAATTCAAACATATCTTGAGAAGTATAAAGGGTTGAAAGGATTAAATATCCATTACCTGAAAAGGATGGATATAAAGACCTTAGATAGGTTCACCGGGATGCTCCCCATGAGCCAGCCCTCTGTGGAAAAGGAGAAAGGGAAAAAGAAATCCAAGCCAACAAAGAAGCCAAGAATGATCATGTCAAGCTCTGAGTCAGACCACTCAGATCAGAATGAAGATGCTGGTGCTGATCTTGGATCACACAACATTCCTGATAAGGATGCTCATCTGGATGACAAGCCTGCTGACCCTATCCATCCACAGGACTTAGAAATAGACAACAAACCTGGTAATTAATCCTTAAAATCCACATTGCTCATAATGTTGTCTACTCATAACCAATCTACTAGTTAATCACTAATGACTCTTAAACAATATGGACCACAGCTCCTCAAGGACAGATGGATGTTCTATCTGAGGGGGAACAACAATAAGAACCATCTGCAATGGATGTTGCTGGTGATAAAAATGATAGTGAAACAAACCATATTGATAAGGACAAAGTACCTTCTCCGAAGGACATACAAAGTAAGATTGATACACTCATCCTAGATCTTGAAAGAAGAATTTCACTTAACATTGATGACTCCCCAACTCTCTGGGATTTACCACCACAAGGACAATCTGATACCCCATCTAAGGGGGAGAAGCCAAAAGGGCCATCAATTGGTCAAAATGATGTACTCGGTAAGACTAACTAACCATCTTTAGTATTGATAAGTCAGTAAATCTAACTCCAACTAATTGTCCCAGAATTCTTGGACTCATCTGATCAAGATGCTATATCTGAGGGGGAGGAACCAGATAATGTTGCTGCTGATATTGATGAAGAGGATGATGATGGAGTCCACCTTGATCATATTGATGATCTTGCATCCTTTGCTGAAAAGGTGGATGCTCCTGACCAAAGGGGCAATGATCCAGTCATAAATCCAGATCACATGACACCTGCATCACAAGAGCAGATTATACCTCCTAAGGAATCAGTCCCTCCTCTTAGTCCTCCACAAAGACTCAAAGCACAGATGATTGTTGATCAACAAGCCTCAACCTCCACCTCACAATCTAATGAGAGAAATCTCAGTGCCATTCAAGTCATGTTAGATACTCATCTAACATCCATGAATGACTATGTAGACAAATCAGCTTCTACAGTTAAAGCATACATTGATCAGTCCATCCTCAATGTAAAATCTGAAGTAATGGCTGATGTCAAGGAAATTAAGGAAGACACTGCCATCCTGAACAAACAAATGACAAAGTGGTTTGATATGGCAGAGAAAACAATGGTCTCTCAAAATACTATTCTCAGATCAATGGATAAACACCTCCAACTCTCTGAACAAGATATGACATATGTCAAGAATTATGTCAGCAAGACAGATGAGGTGATAGAAAAATCCTCAAATCATATCCAAGAATATGTATACTCCACTGCTCTGCAATTGAATGGTGAGGCTGACAGGAACAAGGATGAACTAAAAGCTGACATTGAAAATGTTTTCCAAACACTTTTTGGCTCCATAACTGCTGCTCAACAGGATATAAATCAAAAGATATTTGAAGAAGCCAGAAAGGGGGAGGATAACAATGTTGTAACCAATTTTGAGCTAGCCCTCAAGGTCTTGCAAGGAACAAGGCTTGCCTTAAACCTTCCCCTCCTGGATAGGCAAAGAGCAGAGGATTAGGACTTCTCTAAACAGGAAGAAATTGCCTAGAATGCAAGACTGGCAAAGAAAAGAGAAAGAGAACACACAATGCTTGTTGAAGAGTTTATGGCCAAGCAGAGGGATGAACAAACCGAAGATCCAGACTTTGAGTATTGGAGTGAAGACTCCAAAAGCATCATTCTAAATGCATGGATCAACCATGGACAGATCTGCAAAGATATTGATAAGATCTATCCTTCTGAAGAGTGGATAAAACACTTGGAAAGAAACACCAAAAGAGAAAGGATATTTAAAGAAAATCTGGTAAGAAAGGAGAATCCAAGAAGGATGCCATCAAAGTACATTCCAAAGCCATTCCTGTATTTCAAAAGGCAGGAGAATAGGAAGAAGATTGCTGAAATAGAAGCAACAAATGTAGACAAAAATACCTCAACCAAAGGGAAAGAAGTTGTTACAGACACTGCTGAATGCTCAACATCTTCTAAGAAGAGAAAAACTTAAATAAATGTATCTAAGTTTTATGAATATCTGAATGCAATTTGAACAATGTCTCATTACTTTATCTGAAATGAAAATGAATGAATTGTTGAATTGATTACTTTATGTGGTAAGCTAATCTGAGTCGTAGCTTAATTTTACTCTGTGTCATTGTTTAAGTTAATCTGTGATACATTGACATGATTATCTAATCACATTATTGGGTTTATAAACTCTGTTGGTACTATGCTTGCCATGAATATTATCTGTTATGATATTATCTTTGATGCCATCTAGTGAAGTTACATGATAAATAATTATTTATTTATTATGTACCTTAGCATTGATGGTGTTCTGTCTTCTTCAAATAGGGGAAGATTGTTGGGAATATTACTCTCAATGTTCCCTTGATTTGAATAAGCATCACACTCAATGCTAAGTACAAGTTGTATTTGATAAACCATATTTCATCTCATGACTATGCAGGGTTAGGTTATTCTAAGGTGGGGAGTAAGTTCAGTGGTATACTACCTAAATCGCTGAGACAAGTTCTCAGTCTCAGCTGAACTGCTGAGACAAGGCCAGGAGCTGCTGAGAAGGTGTCTGGGCCAGTTGAGCTGCAGATAGAGGAAAACCGCTAAGACATCTGTCTGACTCAGCGGATCCGCTGGGACGGGACAGAAGTAGCCGTTGAGACTGGAAGCTGTCTCAGCCCAACCGCTGAGACTGATTCAATTGTGTTGGCGGGTTTTACTTTTGGCGCAAGCTACAATAAAATAAGATATGGTACTCCAATCACCTCCATGCTGTGTCAGGGGTCATCTGATAGCCGTTGAAAATTGGAGAAGTATAAAAGCATAACTTAGGGTTTTTTATAGAGAAGTTTTTTTTGGCAAAAATAACACACAACAAATGTTACATTATCGGCTGTCAACAAGCTCTCTCGACCTGCTTCCTGAAGCAGAAAAGGAGAGGAAGATTGTTCTTCCTGTGTGATTGAAGAAGAACAAGTTGATCCTTTCTCATCTACTGAAGACAAGGATCAGAAAGAGGCAGGACTGAAGCTGTTGTTTTCTTCTCTACTTCAAGACAGCAACAGAAGATCAAGTCTTGAAAGAGTTAACATTCTATCTCTTGTTGTAAGCAACATTTATTACCTTATGTAGGAACATTACTTGTTCTGAGTTTGTAGGGCATTTTTCCGGAGGGAGTAGGGTTGTTGAGCCTGAGTGTAGAGCTGAGAGTTCAGCTTGAGTGTATGATCTCTGTGGAGATCTGAGGTAGGACTTCTTGATAGGTTTGAGTTGGTAGGGCAGCTGTGCCTGAGGTAGGGTTGTTGAGCCTGAGGTAGGGTTTGGGAAAAACCTGAGAGATCCTGAGGGATCTGAGTTATAAGCTCTTGGAGCTGAGATTGGAGGAGTTGGTCTTGTCTACCTCATTATTAGAAAGGTGAAGGTAGAAAGAGGACTACTCAAGGCACCCCGTCTTGAGGAACCTCTATAAATACTTGTGTGTTTTCTGTGTGTTTCATTTCTTACTAACATTAATTCAGAAAACAGCTAGACATTAGCTTAAAAGCAAAGAGACCTATTCACCCCCCTCTAGGTGATTAAGACTACATCTTTATAAGCTATCACATAGACTTTCAGATTCAACAAGTTCCCAGAGCCAAGCCAATGTCTCAACACCATATCAGAATGACACCCAAGGAGTTGGTTGACTTCCGCACGCAGTTCTAGGAGCTAGTGGAGTCAGGATGTGTTAGGCCGAGCACGTCAACATGGGGAGCCCCGGTGCTATTTGTGAATAAGAAGGACGGGTCGGATCGACTGTGCATCAACTACCGGGAGCTGAACTGGTTGACGGTGCGGAATACTTATCCGGTACCGAGGATCGACAAATTGTTTGATCAGCTTCAGGGAGCCCAATGGTTCTCCAAGCTCGATCTGAGGTCAAGGTATCATCGGCTGAGGACCCAGGAGGAGGATATACCGAAGACGGCGTTTAGCTCGCTCTAAGTCTTATACGAGTTCACGGCGATGCCTTTCGGGCTCACGAATGCGCCCTCCGCATTCATGAGTCTGATGAACCGTGTTTTTGAAGTCTACTTAGACATATTCGTCATAGTTTTCATCGACGACATATTGATCTACTCCAGGACCAGGGAGGACCATACCCAGCACTTGACACTGGTATTGGGGAAGCCGAGGGAGCACTAGATGTATGCCAAGTTTTCGAAGTGCCAGTTCTGGCCGCAGGAGATAGCATTCTTGGGGAACACTATCAGCGGAGCCGGGTTGGCGGTGAACCCGGCCAAGGTGCAAGCAGTTTGGGAATGCACATAACTGAAGTCGGCATCAGATGTCCGTAGCTTTCTCCGACTAACAAGCTATTACCGCAAGTTCGTACACGTTTTCTCGAAGGTTGTTCTCCCGTTCACATCTTTGACGAAGAAGGATACTACATTTATCTAGACAGTGCAGTGCGAGGCAGCATTCCAGGAGCTGAAGGACAGACTCACCTCAGCCCCAATCCTTGCCCTTCCATCTAGGAAGGAAGGATTGCAGATCTACACCGACGTATCTTATCAGGGGATGGGTGCAGTATTGATGCAGCACGGACATGTCATAACCTATGCTTCGAGATAGCCGAAGAAGCACGAGCAGAACTACCCAGTACATGATTTAGAGCTCGAGGCTGTGATATTTTCCTTGAAGATCTAGAAGCATTATCTTTAGTGGTTCATTGTGAGATCTTCCCGGATCACAAGAACCTCAAGAATATAGATACTCAGAAGGACCTGAACTTAAGACAACGGAGATGGCTAGAGTTCCTATGCGATTATGACTACACTATGCACTATCACCCGGGGAGGGCAAACACGGTGGTGGGTGCCTTGAGCAGGAGAGACGACACATCTAGACTAGGTCCTCGAGTGATGACTATGGAGCTGGTGAAGACACTAGAGGACATGGAGAACACATTGGTATCCAGGGCCGAGCCTGAGGTCTATGAGGAGTACCTAGCTGCCTTGAGCATTACCTGTGACATTCGAGACCGCATTAGGACACAGCAGGGACATGATGCCACACTGGAGCCAGTATTCAGAGCCCTAGAAGGGGGTAACCCAGGAGATTACCCGATACGGGATGACCTCGTTCATTTTTGGGGCCGTGCAGAAGGTGGGATCCGAGAGGATATGCTCAAGGAGGCACACTGCACCCAGTATTCAGTGCATCCCGGGATCACCAAGATGATGGCGGACCTGTGGAAGACTATGTTCTGGCCTGGGATGAAGATGGAAATCATAGCTTGGGTGACACACTGTAAGACCCCTTTTTTTTCTCAAACATCCGGGTCTTAGGCCCAGAACCGCCGCTCTGCGGTGACACCCTTGCTCGGGAAGGTCGCCACTACAAAACACCGATGCTTCCGGCCAAATCGATCACGAAGAAGCAAAGAAAGATAAGAAAAAAAGAAAGCCAAGTCCACATCACATAAAAAGTAATACATCCACGAAGAGATGTCCACATAAATATAACTGAAATGAAAGAGATACAAGGGCTCCTGCCCGATACATCAAAACCTCACTACAAATTCACTCACGGAAGCAAAACAACTAGATCTAAAATACACTCACGGATCCTGTCATCGGTGCTCCCGTACTAGACTGCCCCGCCTCCATCTACACCGGCCTCTGGTGCTGCTCCGTCGCCGCGGTCTCCTAAAATGATAAAGTCCACCGACCATTAGTCAAAAAGACCAAGCCAATCCCCCACCACTCCCCCGGTGACTCCTAGGCACCGAGCGGGAAGGATGAAGCAGAGGACAAACAAGGGGTAACAACAATAGCAGATGACAGGGTATTATCTACAGGAAAAGATCTACCACTACACAAGTATATTTGATTATAAATAAAACAGTTAGTAAGCATAGCAAGAGCAGGTAAGGAATAAGTAAAGTGCAGTAAATAAAGACATGTATATAATAGAAAAGTAACCATTGATTTATAGGAATGCCCACACAAACCTATAGACCTAGGGGTCGTTTAGCGAGGCCTATCGTATAAGAAGTCCCATAACCGACTTATACGATAAGGGTAGGGGTTGAAATGCAATGTTTATGCTATGACAAGCAAAGTATGCAGTTATGCTATGTTCATACAAGTGCAACTCACCCACTTCGACTCTATGCGCACAGACCCTTAGTTCCCCCTTTTTGGAGCTAGCAAGACTCCCAGGATACTCCCGTAGTGGCAAACGAAAGCGGTGGGTTGGGCCTCGCCCACCTCTAGGTTGGTATATGCACTACCTAACCTAGACCTATCGTACGCCTCAACGCAAAACCGCAGAGCATCTGCGTACTCTTACTGGATGGACCACCGGACTTTTATGGCTAAGTGCAAATTCCACACTTGCCGAGCCCGAGTATCAACGTCGGTGCAACGACCATCGACACTAAGGACCCACCACCTTGTGCACTTGCAACATGTTCTAGTATCTATCAACATAATCCAAGCATAAACCACCTGGGCTTAACTTGCCCAACCAAGAACATACCTGAGTCACAAACTCACCGGATCAACAATCCACACAAACCACCACCAAGCCTAAAGCCTGGGGTACCAAAACAACTAAACTCTCGTGACAATGGAGTGTGAGTGAATGTGTTATTAGTTAATCTTGAGCATCTTCTATATTCCTACAACTTATGGTTAATCTTGGACTTCCCGAGGGTTACCCTGAAAGGGGCTCGCTACAGTACTAGGAACTGTAATGGGTTGACACCCCATAGTTCCCTTTCTTAAGATACTTACTGTTATTGGTATCTACCCTTAAGAATTCCCTTCTACCGTTTCACTTGAGTTAGACCTAAGTGCTTTAGGACCCACTAGGGAAAAAATGATCTTTCGTCAATCCCCAGGACAACCTTACTCTTAACCCAACAAGTACACTTTACTCACATACACTTCCTAGAGTGGACTTCTAACTATCTGATCATCCCATGTGCACCATCTGCACACCATTTCCACCTTGTAGGTCACTAAAAATCTAAGTTTCACAGTTTTACTATACGCAGACCAAACTAATTATATGAAGCTCACAACTAGAGGTACTCCAAATATTCATCCAACTGACCCAAGCTATTTACTGGAGGTCTGTCATGATGTTATAAGTCTAATTCCAGAGAATCATATTTTTTTTCCTAATTAATTAATATTTATTTTAATTTCTCCAAACAATTCTATAAAATTTCACAGAGCTTCCTAATGTTCTGAAAGGTCCTATCACCAATTTGCATAATTTAACAATGTGTTTTGGACCCTCAAATATTTTTCTTAAATTTAAATAAAAACAAGTGCCTTAAGAATGAAGTACTGATTAAATCATTTAATAAAATTCACAAAAATTACCAGAGGTCTAAAACATGATTATAATGGCACATCCAAAGTCTCATCATCATCCAAGACATTTTAAGCATGTAAATGTTTCTAATAAGAAGTTTCCCTAAAGGGGTTATGTCCTAATTCAAAGGGAAAATTGACTCCTAAAATTCTTATAAAATTACCCAGTGCCTATTTACACCCTATGACTTTTGACCACATGGCCTTCACAAGGTTCTAATTGCACACCTAGGAATAAAACTAGTGTTCTAGGGCTTAACCACCTCCACACCACCCCATATCACTCATGGAGGTGTCTTAGGTGATCCTAAACCAGTTACCAAGGTTTCACTTCATGGTGATGAGTTTTGACCACCATACCCCAAGGTAAACACCATACCCTAACTTTGACCCTATTTGTCCTAACTTGGATTTACAAAATACTCAAACAAAATAGTCCCAATTGGGCTGATAATTTTACCAAGGTCATACAGTAACCCTAAGGAGCACCCACCAAAATTTGGAGGGCATTGGAGGTCATTTAACCCACTAATTAATTATTAGATGATTTATGAAATTATTTCAAAAACCTTAGAAAAAGGTTCTCCTAAAAATCCCATCTTTGGATATGATGTGTGTGTAGGTATAAGTAGACTATGGTTCAAATCTCAAGTCCATATTATTTTCCAATCAAAAGTTATTCAAGAAATGGTGACTAAATCAGAGCATAACAGTGCTCGACGAAAACCTTTCGTTCGACTAAATTTTAATATTCAGCACTCGACTATATTCTATTATAACAGCGCTCGACTAAAGCTGAACACCTCCCGTTCGACGAATTATTCGTTCGACAAATTTCTTGCAGCTCTCGACGAAACAAATGATATAAATATAAACATTAAATAGCTGATCTGACGGCTCTCTATCATCGTCCCCAATCTCTGGACGGTGCGCGACAACCCGTCTTGGGCTTCCTTGCGGGGCGATTTCCCGGCGACCTACGCCTCTTTCCGGCCGGCCAATGCCACCACCACCTCCGTTTAGGTGGTGGCCGGCGATAGGGGTGGTTGGCCGGCCGGAGGTGGTCGGATCTAATTTTAGAGGAAGGAAAAAGAGGTACGTATCGCACCCTTTCGGAAGCACAATCCGAGCCCTATTGTGCACGGATCAAGCCCCGAAAAATGAAGAGATCTAGCACTAAGGGAGGAGAAGAGGATCGGACCTGAGTAAGGGCTTGGTTGCGCGAATTCCGGCGAGTTGCCATTGATGGTGCTGGAGCTTTTGGTGCCATGCCGATCTAGGATTTCTCTGCACGAAACTCACTGGGAAAATGGGGGATCTCTTCCTCTCTGAGCACTGAAGGAAATGGGAGGGGTTTCAATCGACTAGGATGACTTTATTTCTAAAAGCCATTAATGGCCATTACCTCCAATTTTGGTTACCACCAAAATTCCTTTAAATCAGCCCCTCTGTCCATGGAAAACTCTAGAAATTCGATTGTAACTGAAGGGGGAATGAATGCACATCAATTGGGGAGGGATTTGAAGGATCAATAGCATATAATTCCATGAATGCTCTTTTCTCTCTCTCCGATTTGGGGGAAAACTTCCTTTTCTCTCTCTCTCCTGCTCAGCAATTACAGAAATTAAGTGGTAATCTCCAGAAATCCGCAGGCCCAGTAGATGATGGATCACTTAATTGGGCCTAGCCCAAATGGATTGGGTCCAATTTGGGCAAACTAGTTTATTTTGAGGTAATTTGACCTAAATTAGGCTTAAGGGTAAATTGGTCAAATTGCAAGTCTCATGATGGGGCTTTTTGGTCCATTAGGATCCTAGTACCCAGACAAGGGTAGGGGCATGGTCAATTTGGCATGGTGGGGGCCAATTGACCTTAATTGAGTTAGTTTGACCAATTTAGGATTAAGGTTGACTTTGGTCTAATTGGCCTCTAGATTTGACCCCAATGGGTCCTTGGTGCTCCATGAGGACCCCTAATGGGTTAGGAATGCTATGGTGGGGTCAAGGTTCAAGGTGGGCCCCCTAACACAATCCTAGGCTTGATATCTAAAAATTGCTATTTGCAGACCACTTGGGTTTTCTTCTTCTCTCCTAAGTTCACAAGATCTTGGGCTCTTCCTATGGTTTTGTCATGACCTAGTCATGACAAAACCAACTTAGGGGTCTAGTTACTTGGGGGATGTTACACACACTGTGAGACCTGCCAGCGGGTGATGGTCGAGTGCAAGAGCCCTGAAGGTTTGCTACAACCGCTACCAGTCCCAGAGTGGAAGTTTGAGGATGGATTTTGTGCATGGGCTACCACAGTCTCACTCTGGGCACGATTCCATCTGGGTCATAGTGGACAGGTTGACCAAAGTGGCCAAATTCATTCCAGTCCGGAAGGATGCTCCAGTCGCTGTATTGGCGAGATTTTTTGTGGAGCAGTTCGTCAGGTACCACAGCGTGCCCAGGACGATTATTTCAGATAGAGATGGTCGCTTCACTTCGATGGAGTGGAGGGCAGTGCATGCTTACCTAGGGTATCGACTCACCTTCAACACTGCTTTCTATCCACAGACCGACGGTCAGACAAAGCGCACTAACAGGACCGTGGAGGACTTGCTGCGTTTGTGCATTCTGGATACGTGAAAACCCTGAGAGAGGCTGTTACCACCGATAGAGTTTTCTTATAATAACAACCACCCGACGAGCATTGGGATGACACCGTATGAGGCTCTTTATGGGAGGAAGTGTCGGACGTTGTTATCTTGGGTCCAGGACGAGGATCCAAGGGCACTTGGATCAGAGTATATAGATGATACAGATGCTTTAGTACGGATGATCCGTAACTGGATGCTGGAGGATCAGAGCCCGCATGCCAAGTATTACGATGCGAGGCATCGAAAGGTGGAGTTCAAAGTAGGAGACAGAGTTTTCTTGAATATATGGCCGGTGCATGGTGTCTCGCGGGTGCAAGGACAGAAGAAGCTCAGCCCTCGATTTATGGGGCCTTATATGATCCTGGAGTGGATCGGCCTCTTGGCTTATAGGCTGGAGCTGCCACAGGAGTTGGAAAAATTGCATGAAATATTCTACGTCTCCTCACTTCGGAGAGCCCTACTTCGGCCAGAGCAGAATGTTACGACTACAACAGGCCCGATAGCATCCGACAGATTAGTCCGTTTGGAGCCCTTCCGTATCGATGATACAACCATCCGAGTTCTGCGAAGGAAGACGGTTCCCCTCGTCAAGGTGTTGTGCTCTAATCATGGATGAGAGGAGCACACATGGGAACCAAGGGACCTCATGAAATAGCAGTATCTAGGACTATTCCCTTCAGGTACAACCTAAACCTGATTCTACATTCCTTATTCTCATCTTGCATAGAATCCCGTAGACCCGAACTTAAATTTTGAGGATGAAATTATTATTTTTGTTTATTGGGATTTGTAACATCCCTAATCCTACTAGACCCCATGGAGGTGTTAGGGCATAACATGAGGAGAGAAGGGTGAGTGGAGGCAAGGAGATGACCTTAGAGTTCACTAAGTTGGGGTGAACTCAAATAGTGCTCACAAGTGAGTACAAGACAACTTAAGTCAAATTAGCTAAATTGAACTCACGTACACTAATTGACCCCGCCAATATGTTCCTAACCCTAATATAAACTCACCTGAACAAGAACACCAACGATTGGTCAACCAAATAGGTCAAATTGACCAAAGTCAACCTTCAGTTAATATGGCCATATTCAACATAATTAGACTCAATTGACCTTTAATACCTCAAATTGATCTTACCTATGTTCCCCTAACAATTAAGGAAGGTCATTAGGTCAATTATCACTAATTGGTTTCACCCAATTTTGAGGTATTGACCAAAGTCAACTTTTGGTCAACATAACCCAAATCAACCCAATTAAGGACCAATTGGCCTTTAATTGGTCAAATTGACTTCACCTATAACCTTATAACCTCATTAGGGATCTAGTGCACCCAAAAGCCCTATCAAGTGGTCAACCAATCCATCCAATTTGACCAAAGTTGAACTTAGGCTAATTTGGGTCAAACTCACACCATATGGATCAATTAACCAAATTGGTGCCACACCATGGTCCAATGGACTTTGGGTTAGGTCATATGACTCATGATCATCAAGTGGGGCTAACCCACCCACCAATTTGACCAAGTTTACCTAAAAGTCAACCATGGTCAACAGAAAGCCTTAAGAAAGAAATTGAAAGACCAAATGGAATCCAAGTGCACCAAGGCCCCACCCCATGCCTAACCAACATGAAATAAGTCTATTGGCACCCCACATCTGAAATTGGAGAGGGAGAATATGCTTGGGGACAAAATTGCCATTTTCCCCTTAAGGTGAAAAGCACATTTGAGTAAGGGGGCTTTCATGGCCCTTACCTCCTTGCCCAAGGCTATAGTCGGCCCCCTCAGGCTGTGAACATTCCTTTCAGAGCATAGCAGCCGCTCAACAGCTAAGGGAAGGCTGTACAATCCATGAACGAAACACTCCATTCTCCATCCTCCTTATACAACCATCACTACCTTCATTTGAACATTGCATCATCTTTCGAGGGTCCTTAGGAGTTGATACAACCTCTTAGATAAGAGATTATGGTGGAGAATCAACAGATCAAGCAAGCTCGCTGAAGACGGAGAAATCCATGGCCACCCATCGTCGAGTCACAATTGAGGTTCGTTTCTCCTTCTCCCCCTCTGTGCTAGCTTTCTAGCTCATTAGGCTGAGAAATCGGGCACAATTGAGCCGCGATCCATGTGAGGTAGGTGAGACTTTGCCGAGATTTCTACCCCACTAGGGTTCGCTGGAGACACCTCCACCGGTGGTCGTGTCGCCGTCAATCGATAGCCACTGTTGAAACCAGCAACTGGTCTCTGTGGAGTTCGGGGCCCTCAGCGAGGCTGAGGGGCGACCAACCCTTACTCCCCCCAAGGGAGAGCTCTAGGTTGAAGGTGTTGGAACTAAGAACTGGACCAAGGGCTTAGTGGGGAGGTCCCGCCACATACCCGGAAGTCCCCTTGGAACTTCCCCTCCCAAGCCACTACTAAGCTTGGGCACCATTGGAGCCTCTCCTCACCCCCTGGAGAGACTTGGGGAGGGTGAGAGAGAAGGAGAGAGCTAGCCTAGGATGAGAGATCCCCCCAAATGGTGCCCCCTTGGTCCTATTTATAGGATTTTCGGATCTGGGCTGCAAATAACCTAAACTGGACTGCAGAATACCCAAAATACCCTCGGATTTGGACTGCGAATAGCCAAAACCGGACTACAAATAGCCAAATCCCGCTGTTCTGGGATGCTAAACGCAGACCAACCCCCCCCTCCTTTTCTGGTGGGTGAGAGAGGTTACCTCTGCTAGGGCTGGGCGAGAGCTGGGCTAGCGCCCGGCGGTATCGGTACCGCCGGCGCTAGCGTCTCGCCCCCTACTGCTGGGGACAGAGGCGAGAGGAGCTCGCCCCCCTTGCCTTGGGGCTGGGCGAGAGCTGGGCTAGCGCCCGGCGGTATCGCTACCGCCGGCGCTAGCGTCTCGCCCCCCTAGGGTCTCGCCCCCCTGGGGTCTCGCCCCCCTGGGGTCTCGCCCCCCTGGGGTCTCGCCCCCCTGGGGTCTCGCCCCCCCTGGGGTCTCGCCCCCTTGGGGTCTCGCCCCCCTGGGGTCTCGCCCCCTTGGGGTCTCGCCCCCCCTGGGGTCTCGCCCCCTTGGGGTCTCGCCCCCCTGGGGTCTCGCCCCCCTGGCGTCTCGCCCCCCTGCTGCTGGGGACGGAGGCGAGAGGAGCTCGCCCCCCTTGCCTTGGGGCTGGGCGAGAGCTGGGCTAGCGCCCGGCGGTATCGCTACCGCCGGCGCTAGCGTCTCGCCCCCCTGGGGTCTCGCCCCCCTGGGGTCTCGCCCCCCTGGGGTCTCGCCCCCCTGGGGTCTCGCCCCCCCTGGGGTCTCGCCCCCTTGGGGTCTCGCCCCCCTGGGGTCTCGCCCCCCTGGCGTCTCGCCCCCCTGCTGCTGGGGGCGCCGGGGGCGAGAGGAGCTCGCCCTCCTCTCTCCCTGCTTAGGTTTATCTTGAAGAATGATGTTCGAAAATACTTTCTGTGCTTCGAGAACCTACTTGGCGAATACAGGGTTGTACACAATCCCCGCTCTTTTCGAGCGAGGCACACGCTCGGAAAGAAACGTCCAACCCTGTATATTCGACGAGTGTCGCTGGGAATCCGACTAACGGTGCTATCTCGGAAAAACATGTAGCCTCTCCGAAGAGGTCCTCCAACCTTGTCGGCTAATGAGGGCCCGGTTAGGGAGTCTGCTCGGGACTGAGCGCCTCTGGGAGCGAGCTCCGCTAGTGGTCGACATTGGGTCGACACACTCCTAGGAGCGAGCTCTACTAGTGAGAGCCACCCAGCTAGTGAGAGCCTGGATTGGGGAGGACATCTCTTATCCTCCATAGGAGGTCAACCTGGCCTGCCGTCTAGTGAGAGCCCGGTCAGCGGAACCATCCGAGGGGAACATCACTTACCTCCCTGGGAGGTCAACCTGTCCTGCCGTCTGGTGAGAGCCCGGTCAACGGAACCATCCGAGGGGAACATCACTTACCTCCCTGGGAGGTCAACCTGTCCTGCCGTCTAGTGAGAGCCCGGTCAGCGGAACCATCCGAGGGGAACATCACTTACCTCCCTGGGAGGTCAACCTGTCTTGCCGTCTAGTGAGAGCCCGGTCAGCGGAACCATCCGAGGGGAACATCACTTACCTCCCTGGGAGGTCAACCTGTCCTGCCGTCTAGTGAGAGCCCGGTCAGCGGAACCATCCGAGGGGAACATCACTTACCTCCCTGGGAGGTCAACCTGTCCTGCCGTCTAGTGAGAGCCCGGTCAGCGGAACCATCCGAGGGGAACATCACTTACCTCCCTGGGAGGTCAACCTGTCCTGCCGTCTAGTGAGAGCCCGGTCAGCGGAACCATCCGAGGGGAACATCACTTACCTCCCTGGGAGGTCAACCTGTCCTGCCGTCTAGTGAGAGCCCGGTCAGCGGAACCATCCGAGGGGAACATCACTTACCTCCCTGGGAGGTCAACCTGTCCTGCCGTCTAGTGAGAGCCCGGTCAGCGGAACCATCCGAGGGGAATATCACTTACCTCCCTGGGAGGTCAACCTGTCCTGCCGTCTAGTGAGAGCCCGGTCAGCGGAACCATCCGAGGGGAACATCACTTACCTCCCTGGGAGGTCAACCTGTCCTTCCGTCTAGTGAGAGCCCGGTCAGCGGAACCATCCGAGGGGAACATCACTTACCTCCCTGGGAGGTCAACCTGCCCTGCCGTCTAGTGAGAGCCCGGTCAGCGGAACCATCCGAGGGGTGAAGAACATAGCCTCCCTGGGAGGTCAACCTGCCCTGCCGGCTAGTGAGAGCCCGGTCAGCGGAACCATCCGAGGGGTGAAGAACATAGCCTCCCTGGGAGGTCAACCTGCCCTGCCGGCTAGTGAGAGCCCGGTCAGCGGAACCATCCGAGGGGTGAAGAACATAGCCTCCCTGGGAGGTCAACCTGCCCTGCCGGCTAGTGAGAGCCCGGTCAGCGGAACCATCCGAGGGGTGAAGAACATAGCCTCCCTGGGAGGTCAACCTGCCCTGCCGGCTAGTGAGAGCCCGGTCAGCGGAACCATCCGAGGGGAATATCACTTACCTCCCTGGGAGGTCAACCTGTCCTGCCGTCTAGTGAGAGCCCGGTCAGCGGAACCATCCGAGGGGAACATCACTTACCTCCCTGGGAGGTCAACCTGTCCTGCCGTCTAGTGAGAGCCCGGTCAGCGGAACCATCCGAGGGGAACATCACTTACCTCCCTGGGAGGTCAACCTGTCCTGCCGTCTAGTGAGAGCCCGGTCAGCGGAACCATCCGAGGGGAACATCACTTACCTCCCTGGGAGGTCAACCTGCCCTGCCGTCTAGTGAGAGCCCGGTCAGCGGAACCATCCGAGGGGTGAAGAACATAGCCTCCCTGGGAGGTCAACCTGCCCTGCCGGCTAGTGAGAGCCCGGTCAGCGGAACCATCCGAGGGGTGAAGAACATAGCCTCCCTGGGAGGTCAACCTGCCCTGCCGGCTAGTGAGAGCCCGGTCAGCGGAACCGTCCGAGGGGTGAAGAACATAGAAAAACTTTTATTTCATTAGTTATCCGGTTACATGCAAGAGACTCTAAGTAAGGAAACCAACTATCACACTACATGGATTTAAAGAAAAACTAAGCACGAAGACCAGGACTTGGACTTCTACCCCCAGACATGGTCCTCCTCGACCTCTTCTGGTTGTTGACGATGCGGCTTCGGACACCTCGCCTCCCTTAACTCCAAGAACTCAGGGCAGGCGGATGTCGCGTGACCCTCCTCCTGATGGAAGTCACAGTAGGGTAACTCCACTCGGACGCCCCTTCTTCCTCCTCCACGATTTCTTCTTCTTCTGTGGCCTATCACCATGGCTTGCTGGGGTGGTGGAGAGGGTGCTTTCGGTCCCTGCCTCCATCCTGGGAGGTCGGTCCCCTCTTCCTGGAAGTTGTCCTCCTCTTGGTCGAACTTCCTCTCGGGAGCCTCTACCTTCCTCCCATGCTGCCTTGCCTCTGGCTCACTCAGCTTGGCCAGCCTTCTTGTGAACTCCGGGTTGGCCTCCTCACTTTCAACTTCTTCTGCCACCCTTTCCATCAACTCTTCAAAGGACAAAGGAGCTCTTCTCTTGAGGTCCATCTTGAAGAAGCCCTCCCGCAGCCCCACCGTGAAGGCGAGCTTGAGGGTGTACCCGGGAACCTCTTCGACGAGGTGAACCTCTTCCCTGAACCGTTCTAGATATCGAGCCAGCGACTCCTCTGCCTCTTGCTTGACCTTGAAAAGTGCTTCGACATCTTTCTTCCTCTTCCTTGACGTCGTGAAGCGTAGCAAGAAACCTCGACGCAAGTCTTCGAAGGCATAGATGGATCCCGCAGGGAGCTGGTGGAACCAATCTCTAGCCTTCTCCTTCAGAGTTGTCGCGAAGAGTCGACATTTGAAAGCGGCCGACATGGGCATGATGGAGGCCATGTCTTCAAACCACTGTAGGTGTAAGACGGGGTCATCCTTGCCGAAGTAGTGAGACATCTTCGCCCCCTTGAACCCCTCCGGAACCGGGGCTGAAAGGATCTGCTCACAAAAAGGACTTCCCACGCTCGCCCCCTTTTGGGGCTGGGTGAGTGGGGGCCTGGCGCCTTCCCATTCGCCTACTTGGGTCTCGGCGAGTGGCGGTCGATGACCTCCCCACCCGCCAACTTGGGTCTCGGCGAGTGGGGGTCGATGACCTCCCCACCCGCCCACTTGGGTCTCGGCGAGTGGGGGTCGAGGACCTCCCCACCCGCCCACTTGGGTCTCGGCGAGTGGGGGTCGAGGACCTCCCCACCCGCCAACTCGGGTCTCGCCGAGTGGGGGTCGAGGACCTCCCCACCCGCCAACTCCTGGCACCTCCTCTCTGGCTGGTTGGTCGAGAGGGATCTCACCCTCGTGTCGGGGAGAGACCTCCGAACCACTTCCTCTCCTGCCTTCGCCTCCCGAGGCGAAAGCTACCTGCAAGGTCTGCAGTGTAAGACCCCATTTTTTTTTCTCTTTTAAACATCCGGGTCTTAGGCCCAGAACCGTCGTTTTGCGGTGACACCTTCGCTCGGGAAGGTCGCCACCACAAAACGCCGATCCTGCCGGCCAAATCGATCACGAAGAAAAGTACAATAAAGAGTAAGACAAGTCCACAAAATCACATGAATTATAAATGTCCACATATATTAACTGAATAAAGAGACAAAGGTTACAAATAATAAAAGGGGCTCTTGCCCTGTACATCATTTCCTCACTACAAGATCACTCGCGGAAGCTAACTACTAGTCACTCACAGATTCTGAATCCTGTGCTCCTGTACTAGACTGGCCCGCCTCCGACTGCTCCGGCCTCTGGTGCTGCTGCGTCTCCTCGATTTCCTAAAATGATATGGTCCACCGACCGTTAGTCAAAAAGACTAAGTCAACAATCCCCCGCCCCTAAACCCGTGGCTCCTAGGCACCGAGCGGGGAGGAGTGAAAAGGAGGACCAAAGGCAGAGTGGAAACAAGCAGGTGACAGCGGAACTAGAACTACACAGGTGCATATATATATGAAGCATTAAGTAAGCACAGTAAAGAACAGTAAGCAGTATATATAATTGGCAAGTAAAGTAAATATAACGGTAACCATTGATTTATAGGAATGCCCATACAAACCTATAGACCAAGGGGTCGTTTAGCAGGGCCTACCGTATAAGAAGTCCCATAACCGACTTATACGTTAGGGGTAGGTTGAATGCAATGTTTATGCTATGACATGCAAGTATGCTGTTATGCTATGATCATACAAGTGCAACTCACACACTACGACTCTATGCGCATAGACCTTTAGTTCCCCCTTTTTGGAGCGAGCTAGACTCCCAGGATACTCCCGTAGTGGCAAACGGAAGCGGTGGGTTGGGCCCCGCCCACCTCTAGGTTGGCATTCACACTACCCAACCTAGACCTATTGTACGCCTCCACTATACCCGCGGAGCGTCTGCGTACTCTTGCTGACTGGACCGCCAGACTATCAAGGCTAAGTGTAAAACCACACTCGCCGAGTCAACGTATTGACGTCGGTGTGAACGACCGTCCAATACCGAAGACCCACCACCTTCAGTGCACATGCAACATGTTCTACTTTCTATCTCTGAGCCATGAGTTCCCCGGGCTAACCCGCCCGCCATCAATAACCTTCCGAGCCAAAGGCTCCCCGGGCTAACCTGCCCGTCATCAATAACCTTCCGAGCCAAAAGCTCCCCGGGCTAACCTGCCCGTCCTCAATAACCTTCCGAGCCATAAGCTCACCAGACAAACTAGTCTGCTGCAACAACCACCGAGCCCACCGCTCGGACAACCAATCCAACTAAACTTCCGTAACCACAGGGTGTGGATGAGTGTGTTATTAGTTAATCTTGTACAATGTCTTCTCCTATGAGTTAGGGTTAGTCTTGGACTTCCCGAGGGTTACCCTGTGAGGGGCTCGCTACGGTACTAGGAACCACTACGGGATGACACCCCGAAGTTCCCATTCCCAAGACACTTAATGTCTTTAGTTACTACCCATAAGAAACCCTCTTAACATTTCACCCGGTCTAAACCTAAGAGCTTTTAGGTCCTAATAGACAAAAGATGATCTTTCGTCATCCACAGGACGACCTACCCCAAGGATGGCACCCCACCACCCTAGGACCCATCAAACCTTAATTCTCTCCAAGGGTCCCCTCATATCCATATAATTACCATTAGGCCCTCACTTTCCAATCAATATGATCCAATTTGGCCTACAACCCCAAAATTACCAATTTGCTAAACGCAGACCATCCTCAACGCTTTGATGCTCATGAAGGGGAGTACACTAAATACTCGATCCTATGATTCAACAATTTTATTGGAGGTCCATACTGCGTATTTAAGACCAAATCCAGAGCTTCATAATTTTCCAAATAATAATAGTATTTAAATCATTTTTTTCCAAAATATCACTTCCTAAGGTTTGAACTGCAAGTATGCTTTCCTGACATCCAATGCCTGCCTAAATTTTTACATAAATAAAGGGTACCTAAAAATCAGTAGTCATGAAATCTTAGGGAAATACTGCAAGATTTACTATTTTTAAAAATTCCAAAACTCATTTATTACCAATAAATTCCAAAGGAGGTACCCTCATATGGACTCCCAATCTTATGCAAATTCATACAGTGGTGAATCATACTAAAATATTCAGGTCTACCAAGTTTGACCACATAACACAGAAGTTACTTTTGTAATTTCCTCAAAGGATATATTTGTAAATAATTCCAAAATGAACTAGAGATACCAAAAATATTAATCCATAAATTATGAGAAAATTACAGTGGGTACATATTGGTATGAAAAGACATCCTGCAAAGTTTCATGCAATTACAGTAATTTAACACCCTAATATTGATCCTCCCAAAAGTTGTCTACAATATGGAATATTACACTTTGAACCCCAAAAAGTCTTCTCATGGTCTAACAGATTCTTCCAGAGATCAATAGCATTAAAACCAAGTTTGTGACAGAAAATGGTAAACCATTAAGTAATATTTCTCCCTAAAACCCAAAACCCTAATTATTTACAAATCTACCCAAGGGTTTATTACCTAGGTTTGACAACTCCAAACCTCTTCAAATTCACAAGGGAGGCTCCTCTGGTCACTAGGACCTACCATACAAAATCTTAGGTCAAACCAATAATGTTTGACCCCACTCCCTTCATTGACCTCTAATTGCACCCCATTAGGGTTTAACCTAGGGTTAGGGTCTAAACTTCTCCAAATCCACCCAAACTTCTTGTGAGGGTATCCTATCACTTATAAAAGTCAGAGGAGTCCAATACACCCCTCTCCAAGGACAAACTCCCATATGTCCTTCACAACCCCAAATTCCACTCCATAGGGGTCAACCCTATGACCTTGAGCAAAACAACTCCAATGCTCACCAAACCCTTCATGGGGTCTCAACTTCATCCCACTGATCTTCCTAAGAAGTATCAAGTCTCAAAAGACCTTATTGGCCAAAGATTCTCTACTTGGCTATTTGCACCCCAAGGTGCTCTTACTCCAAGTCCTAGGGCAAACCAACTCCCCATGACCCCAAAACTCTCTTAGAGGTGATTTGGGTGATATTAGGGCAGTGGCCAAAATCCCACTCCAATTGGAGGTGGTTTGACCATGAAAAGTCCCAAATAGCCCTTATTCACAAATTTCCCCTAAATGGACAAATTTTTGGCTTAATGATTACCTAATCAAAAGAACTCCAAAGGAGTTGAGATTTTAACCAGGGTTTTATCATGACCCTAATAACACTCCACCAAAATTTGGTGGTGATTGGAGGTCATTTGACCCTCCAAATAATTTATGTAAGGATTATTAAATTTCTACAAAAACTTTAGGAAAAGTTTCTCCAAAAAATCTGATTTTTGGATATTACATAGCCCTAGGTATGACTCACCACTGGTCCAAATCTCAAGTCATTTGGACAAGTGGATTGGTGTGGGCACCCTTTCAAAGTTCAGACAAACTTTGCACTAAAATGGGTGCTGAGGTCAAACCAGGACTCCAAATTGGGTGAACTCAATTTTGTATGACTCTAGGGGTCAAGGCCTACAACTTTCATGTTGGGCACTTTTTCTGTAGAGGGCATCTAGTATTTTTAGTAATTAAAATCAAGTTCTGGTAAAAATAATACCTAAAAAATCACATAATAACATTTAATATAAAACAAGGCACTGTTCATCTTCTTCCTTAGGCCGAAAAACATCAAAAAAACGCCACTTCCTGTAGCATTTTCCAAGGTCATTTCCCGGCCACCCGGCCACCTCCCTGGCCGGCCACCACCGCCACCACCTCCGTCGAGGTGAGGGCTATCGCCGGGCGGCGGCACGGCCGCCGGAGGGGCGGTTTCCGGCGAACTCAAGGGGGCAATTTTCATGGAAAATCTGAAATTTCAACTCTCCGATCGGGCTCTTTTGAGCCCGATTTCTCTCCTAATTCGATCTAAGATACTAGCACGAGTAAGGAGGAGGAGGATCGGACCTCATTTGGTGTGAATCGTGGCTCCGATTGCCGGCCGCCATTGTTCCTCCTTGGAGCTTTGGGTGCCATGGAAAAGCCATCCTCTGAGCACTGATAGGGTCGGGAAAATGGGGGTTTCAACTCCTCTCCCCCTTATGAAGCTAATGGAGGCCTCAATTTAATGGGAGGAGGGCTCCATCAAGAGATCACCATGTGACCCCTCCACTCCCCCATGGCCGGCCACCCTAATGCATCCCCCTTGCCTTCAATTCCTCCAGAAAACTCCTGGAATTCCCTCCACATTCATCAGGGGAGATGAAATGGGACATCAATGGGGATTCCAAGGGGTGTATCCTCTTAATGGCCATGAACACCACCTTCTCTCTCCTCCAAAATTGGGTTTTTCTCTCTCCTACTCATCATGGCCGATTTTTACCTCTCTCTCATGTTTAATATCAGTCTACTAGGCTGGTCAAGAGGTCAATTTGGGCTTAGCCCAAAGGGATTGGGCTAGGTTTAAGAGATTTGACCTAATTTGGGCAAGTTTGACTTTTGGTCAAATTGAACAATTGGGTGACCCTAGGATGGGGATTTTGGGTCCCTTGGATTCCAAATTAGGTTTAGAAACTATTGGTGGGGTCAATTTGGTCACATGAGTCTTGGTTGACCCAATTCAAGTTGATTTGACCAAAACAGGCTAAGTTGACTTTTGTCAAATTGAGCCCTAGGGTTGACCCAGTCAAGGGGATTTTTGGTCCACTGGGTCCCCTATGATATGATAACACTATGGGTAAGGTCAATTTACTATGGTGATGGTCAATTAGGGCTTTTAATGAAGAATTGCCATTTTTGACCTAAAGGGGCATTTTGGTCAATTTGCACCATTGGGGGTCCCATGATGGGGCTTTTGGGTCCACTAGGTCTCTCATGATATTCTAGACCTAGATGAGTGGTCAATTTGGCATGGTGAGGGTTAATTGACCCTAATTAGGCTACTTTGACCAATTTAGGGTTAGGGTTGACTTTGGTCAATTTGGCCTCTTTGGTTGACCCCAATGGGTCCTTGGTGCCCTAAGGGGACCCCTAAAGGGTTAGGGATACCATGGTGGGGCCAAATGGTCAAGTTGAGGCCCTAAAGTCCAACCCTAAGCTTGGTCACTGGAAATTGCTATTTGCAGTCCAAGGCACTTTCAACCCTAATCTTGCCTAAGTCAAAGGGATTTCTACACTACCAAGGCCTTGTCATGACCTTGTCAGGACAGATTCACCTGGGGGGTCTAGCTGTCTGGGGGATGTTACAAATCCCAATAAACAAAAAAAATAATTTCGTCCTCGAAATTCAGGTTAGGCTTGCGGGGTTTTCACCGAGAGTGACTTAACGTAACATCCCCCTAAGAATCAAAGTTATTCCTGGCTCGAAGAGCACCGACTATCTATGCCACACCATCTCTGGTGGCTCCAAGTTGTGCTCCTCCTGACCTTAAATAACCACATGTCTTAACCTCTGTAATCTTCTTGCGCCGCAAGACTCGCACCGTCGTATCATCTATCCTGACCGGGGTGACCTAGATACCTTGGTCAATCTATCCTCGAACTTCCACTCTAACCTGGGCAGACTCTTATGCCTCTAAAGTTTTCTTCTCGCATTCACATTCTTACTCTTTCAGGTACGTCCGCATAACCAATCATTTCCAATTTACAACTTTTCTAGTTCTTACTATTGACGGGTCTAATCAAATCGTTTAGCGTCCCAATCCCATCCTTAAATATTAATGGGGGTGCACCTGTGAACTTTTATGAGTATATGCTAACCAATCACGATGATAAGATGACTCTCAATCGCTTTCTTAATGAAATTCTATTCATAACGACAAAATTTTGACACCTTGGGGTTTTTCACAATTCAATTTTATCAAGGAAATATTATCACGTTCCTTTCTCCAAAGTCCTGTCACTTCCACTTATGCTAGTCTTGATCACTCTCAAATGGTCTAAAGCGAGATAAACTTAGATCATTCTTACCATAGTGAAATCAAACATTATATTCCAAATCTAACAAGTCATCGTCTAAGATCTCTGGTTATTTATCATCAAAGCTCCCAAGGTCTAAGCATTATTATTGTAGACAAAATTTTTCAACCATGTCGGGGCATGATTTTTAACAAGACATGAGTTAACCACTTCCGAAAGCTTGAAGTCACAAGAACTTCAACTACAACTTGTAAGATATAATCTCCGCCCTTAACTTCTATCCTAGGACATCGACATCCTTAAATGATTAATCCTGGCGACTTTACATTTCCAATGATTCAACTAAGGGCAAGTTGTTGTCCGACCCAAATGATGTCTAACCATTGTCCTGGTAATTCCTACTGATCATCATTCCAAACATATTGTTACACCATCTCACCTTCTTCCAAGTAACATCGAGTAAGATCGACTTCAAAATCATAGTGTTCATGACATAAAAAAAATTCTAAGGGAAATCTAAGTCCGTTACTAATTTGCCCAATAAACAAAAGGTAAGCCCCAATAAACAAAGGACAAGCCCCCAATAAACAAAAGATTAGCCTCTATCTATCTTTGGGCGAAGTGTCTTCAATATCACCAAGTTATATTCATCCCAAATATGCAAACAATTTTTAGGGCATACAACCTTAGACTTGGGGTTCTATCTTGGGGCTCAATGGTGTACTCCATACCTTAGGCTCTTCTAGGTACCTTCTACGACAACCTTATCAGGGTCAATATGTCACCCAATCCCAAACGGGTCCCTTCTGGACTTCAATTTTATCCGACCCTCGGTGTTTGTCACAGTGGTTGTCTTAATATAATCTTGTCACAAATACGATGATTGAGCCTATGAGTCCCATACCATTCTGCTTTATGTGTCAGTCTCTCCTTCTCTAGCCTCTTTGGGTATCCTCGTATCTTCACCAAAAAGTTATACATACGGTCTAGTTCAAACTAGGTCATGGTATAAATTGTCCTAGTAAGTCACGTGTCCTAGTGGGGTTGAGTCTAACTCATTGACTAAGGTATTATCTAAAAAGATCCTTGTAGCCGGAGGTATTCTCTGCTGGGGGCAGGGTTCGCCGCAGGCTACAAAAGAAAACTTAACACTCGTAAAGAGATTTGACTAAGAAGATTCAGTTAAAAGTGGACCTTTTTCAATGTGATTCCCATATGGGCACACCACTGCTTCCGCTGCTTAGTTTGTCCTCAAACTAAACTTGCGCGGGGTGGCCCAGGGTTTGTGGACTTCTTTTCTTCGGATCGAGGGCCTCTGATACCACTTGTAAGACCCCATTTTTTTTTCTCTTTTAAACATCCGGGTCTTAGGCCCAGAACCGTCGTTTTGCGGTGACACCTTCGCTCGGGAAGGTCGCCACCACAAAACGCCGATCCTGCCGGCCAAATCGATCACGAAGAAAAGTACAATAAAGAGTAAGACAAGTCCACAAAATCACATGAATTATAAATGTCCACATATATTAACTGAATAAAGAGACAAAGGTTACAAATAATAAAAGGGGCTCTTGCCCTGTACATCATTTCCTCACTACAAGATCACTCGCGGAAGCTAACTACTAGTCACTCACAGATTCTGAATCCTGTGCTCCTGTACTAGACTGGCCCGCCTCCGACTGCTCCGGCCTCTGGTGCTGCTGCGTCTCCTCGATTTCCTAAAATGATATGGTCCACCGACCGTTAGTCAAAAAGACTAAGTCAACAATCCCCCGCCCCTAAACCCGTGGCTCCTAGGCACCGAGCGGGGAGGAGTGAAAAGGAGGACCAAAGGCAGAGTGGAAACAAGCAGGTGACAGCGGAACTAGAACTACACAGGTGCATATATATATGAAGCATTAAGTAAGCACAGTAAAGAACAGTAAGCAGTATATATAATTGGCAAGTAAAGTAAATATAACGGTAACCATTGATTTATAGGAATGCCCATACAAACCTATAGACCAAGGGGTCGTTTAGCAGGGCCTACCGTATAAGAAGTCCCATAACCGACTTATACGTTAGGGGTAGGTTGAATGCAATGTTTATGCTATGACATGCAAGTATGCTGTTATGCTATGATCATACAAGTGCAACTCACACACTACGACTCTATGCGCATAGACCTTTAGTTCCCCCTTTTTGGAGCGAGCTAGACTCCCAGGATACTCCCGTAGTGGCAAACGGAAGCGGTGGGTTGGGCCCCGCCCACCTCTAGGTTGGCATTCACACTACCCAACCTAGACCTATTGTACGCCTCCACTATACCCGCGGAGCGTCTGCGTACTCTTGCTGACTGGACCGCCAGACTATCAAGGCTAAGTGTAAAACCACACTCGCCGAGTCAACGTATTGACGTCGGTGTGAACGACCGTCCAATACCGAAGACCCACCACCTTCAGTGCACATGCAACATGTTCTACTTTCTATCTCTGAGCCATGAGTTCCCCGGGCTAACCCGCCCGCCATCAATAACCTTCCGAGCCAAAGGCTCCCCGGGCTAACCTGCCCGTCATCAATAACCTTCCGAGCCAAAAGCTCCCCGGGCTAACCTGCCCGTCCTCAATAACCTTCCGAGCCATAAGCTCACCAGACAAACTAGTCTGCTGCAACAACCACCGAGCCCACCGCTCGGACAACCAATCCAACTAAACTTCCGTAACCACAGGGTGTGGATGAGTGTGTTATTAGTTAATCTTGTACAATGTCTTCTCCTATGAGTTAGGGTTAGTCTTGGACTTCCCGAGGGTTACCCTGTGAGGGGCTCGCTACGGTACTAGGAACCACTACGGGATGACACCCCGAAGTTCCCATTCCCAAGACACTTAATGTCTTTAGTTACTACCCATAAGAAACCCTCTTAACATTTCACCCGGTCTAAACCTAAGAGCTTTTAGGTCCTAATAGACAAAAGATGATCTTTCGTCATCCACAGGACGACCTACCCCAAGGATGGCACCCCACCACCCTAGGACCCATCAAACCTTAATTCTCTCCAAGGGTCCCCTCATATCCATATAATTACCATTAGGCCCTCACTTTCCAATCAATATGATCCAATTTGGCCTACAACCCTAAAATTACCAATTTGCTAAACGCAGACCATCCTCAACGCTTTGATGCTCATGAAGGGGAGTACACTAAATACTCGATCCTATGATTCAACAATTTTATTGGAGGTCCATACTACGTATTTAAGACCAAATCCAGAGCTTCATAATTTTCCAAATAATAATAGTATTTAAATCATTTTTTTCCAAAATATCACTTCCTAAGGTTTGAACTGCAAGTATGCTTTCCTGACATCCAATGCCTGCCTAAATTTTTACATAAATAAAGGGTACCTAAAAATCAGTAGTCATGAAATCTTAGGGAAATACTGCAAGATTTACTATTTTTAAAAATTCCAAAACTCATTTATTACCAATAAATTCCAAAGGAGGTACCCTCATATGGACTCCCAATCTTATGCAAATTCATACAGTGGTGAATCATACTAAAATATTCAGGTCTACCAAGTTTGACCACATAACACAGAAGTTACTTTTGTAATTTCCTCAAAGGATATATTTGTAAATAATTCCAAAATGAACTAGAGATACCAAAAATATTAATCCATAAATTATGAGAAAATTACAGTGGGTACATATTGGTATGAAAAGACATCCTGCAAAGTTTCATGCAATTACAGTAATTTAACACCCTAATATTGATCCTCCCAAAAGTTGTCTACAATATGGAATATTACACTTTGAACCCCAAAAAGTCTTCTCATGGTCTAACAGATTCTTCCAGAGATCAATAGCATTAAAACCAAGTTTGTGACAGAAAATGGTAAACCATTAAGTAATATTTCTCCCTAAAACCCAAAACCCTAATTATTTACAAATCTACCCAAGGGTTTATTACCTAGGTTTGACAACTCCAAACCTCTTCAAATTCACAAGGGAGGCTCCTCTGGTCACTAGGACCTACCATACAAAATCTTAGGTCAAACCAATAATGTTTGACCCCACTCCCTTCATTGACCTCTAATTGCACCCCATTAGGGTTTAACCTAGGGTTAGGGTCTAAACTTCTCCAAATCCACCCAAACTTCTTGTGAGGGTATCCTATCACTTATAAAAGTCAGAGGAGTCCAATACACCCCTCTCCAAGGACAAACTCCCATATGTCCTTCACAACCCCAAATTCCACTCCATAGGGGTCAACCCTATGACCTTGAGCAAAACAACTCCAATGCTCACCAAACCCTTCATGGGGTCTCAACTTCATCCCACTGATCTTCCTAAGAAGTATCAAGTCTCAAAAGACCTTATTGGCCAAAGATTCTCTACTTGGCTATTTGCACCCCAAGGTGCTCTTACTCCAAGTCCTAGGGCAAACCAACTCCCCATGACCCCAAAACTCTCTTAGAGGTGATTTGGGTGATATTAGGGCAGTGGCCAAAATCCCACTCCAATTGGAGGTGGTTTGACCATGAAAAGTCCCAAATAGCCCTTATTCACAAATTTCCCCTAAATGGACAAATTTTTGGCTTAATGATTACCTAATCAAAAGAACTCCAAAGGAGTTGAGATTTTAACCAGGGTTTTATCATGACCCTAATAACACTCCACCAAAATTTGGTGGTGATTGGAGGTCATTTGACCCTCCAAATAATTTATGTAAGGATTATTAAATTTCTACAAAAACTTTAGGAAAAGTTTCTCCAAAAAATCTGATTTTTGGATATTACATAGCCCTAGGTATGACTCACCACTGGTCCAAATCTCAAGTCATTTGGACAAGTGGATTGGTGTGGGCACCCTTTCAAAGTTCAGACAAACTTTGCACTAAAATGGGTGCTGAGGTCAAACCAGGACTCCAAATTGGGTGAACTCAATTTTGTATGACTCTAGGGGTCAAGGCCTACAACTTTCATGTTGGGCACTTTTTCTGTAGAGGGCATCTAGTATTTTTAGTAATTAAAATCAAGTTCTGGTAACAATAATACCTAAAAAATCACATAATAACATTTAATATAAAACAAGGCACTGTTCATCTTCTTCCTTAGGCCGAAAAACATCAAAAAAACGCCACTTCCTGTAGCATTTTCCAAGGTCATTTCCCGGCCACCCGGCCACCTCCCTGGCCGGCCACCACCGCCACCACCTCCGTCGAGGTGAGGGCTATCGCCGGGCGGCGGCACGGCCGCCGGAGGGGCGGTTTCCGGCGAACTCAAGGGGGCAATTTTCATGGAAAATCTGAAATTTCAACTCTCCGATCGGGCTCTTTTGAGCCCGATTTCTCTCCTAATTCGATCTAAGATACTAGCACGAGTAAGGAGGAGGAGGATCGGACCTCATTTGGTGTGAATCGTGGCTCCGATTGCCGGCCGCCATTGTTCCTCCTTGGAGCTTTGGGTGCCATGGAAAAGCCATCCTCTGAGCACTGATAGGGTCGGGAAAATGGGGGTTTCAACTCCTCTCCCCCTTATGAAGCTAATGGAGGCCTCAATTTAATGGGAGGAGGGCTCCATCAAGAGATCACCATGTGACCCCTCCACTCCCCCATGGCCGGCCACCCTAATGCATCCCCCTTGCCTTCAATTCCTCCAGAAAACTCCTGGAATTCCCTCCACATTCATCAGGGGAGATGAAATGGGACATCAATGGGGATTCCAAGGGGTGTATCCTCTTAATGGCCATGAACACCACCTTCTCTCTCCTCCAAAATTGGGTTTTTCTCTCTCCTACTCATCATGGCCGATTTTTACCTCTCTCTCATGTTTAATATCAGTCTACTAGGCTGGTCAAGAGGTCAATTTGGGCTTAGCCCAAAGGGATTGGGCTAGGTTTAAGAGATTTGACCTAATTTGGGCAAGTTTGACTTTTGGTCAAATTGAACAATTGGGTGACCCTAGGATGGGGATTTTGGGTCCCTTGGATTCCAAATTAGGTTTAGAAACTATTGGTGGGGTCAATTTGGTCACATGAGTCTTGGTTGACCCAATTCAAGTTGATTTGACCAAAACAGGCTAAGTTGACTTTTGTCAAATTGAGCCCTAGGGTTGACCCAGTCAAGGGGATTTTTGGTCCACTGGGTCCCCTATGATATGATAACACTATGGGTAAGGTCAATTTACTATGGTGATGGTCAATTAGGGCTTTTAATGAAGAATTGCCATTTTTGACCTAAAGGGGCATTTTGGTCAATTTGCACCATTGGGGGTCCCATGATGGGGCTTTTGGGTCCACTAGGTCTCTCATGATATTCTAGACCTAGATGAGTGGTCAATTTGGCATGGTGAGGGTTAATTGACCCTAATTAGGCTACTTTGACCAATTTAGGGTTAGGGTTGACTTTGGTCAATTTGGCCTCTTTGGTTGACCCCAATGGGTCCTTGGTGCCCTAAGGGGACCCCTAAAGGGTTAGGGATACCATGGTGGGGCCAAATGGTCAAGTTGAGGCCCTAAAGTCCAACCCTAAGCTTGGTCACTGGAAATTGCTATTTGCAGTCCAAGGCACTTTCAACCCTAATCTTGCCTAAGTCAAAGGGATTTCTACACTACCAAGGCCTTGTCATGACCTTGTCAGGACAGATTCACCTGGGGGGTCTAGCTGTCTGGGGGATGTTACATGCAGGACCTCCTGCCTGAAATTTTCAAACATCTCCAACATCATCCCAGCCACCGGGGGCTGCGAGTGACTTGGGTCGGAACTTCCTCCACCTCCATCCATGGAGCTCATCTTGAGGGTTTCTTGAATCGGTCACACTCCACGCTCACTGCAACATAAATGTTGAAACCAGCAACTGGTCTCTGTGGAGTTCGGGGCCCTCAGCGAGGCTGAGGGGCGACCAACCCTTACTCCCCCCAAGGGAGAGCTCTAGGTTGAAGGTGTTGGAACTAAGAACTGGACCAAGGGCCTAGTGGGGAGGTCCCACCACATACCCGGAAGTCCCCTTGGAACTTCCCCTCCCAAGCCACTACTAAGCTTGGGCACCACTGGAGCCTCTCCTCACCCCCTAGAGAGACTTGGGGAGGGAGAGGGAGAAGGAGAGAGCTAGCCTAGGATGAGAGATCCCCCCAAATGGTGCCCCCTTGGTCCTATTTATAGGATTTTCGGATCTGGGCTGCAAATAACCTAAACTGGACTGCAGAATACCCAAAATACCCTCGGATTTGGACTGCGAATAGCCAAAACCGGACTGCAAATAGCCAAATCCCGCTGTTCTGGGATGCTAAACGCAGACCAACCCCCCCTCCTTTTCTGGTGGGTGAGAGAGGTTACCTCTGCTGGGGCTGGGCGAGAGCTGGGCTAGCGCCCGACGGTATCGGTACCGCCGGCGCTAGCGTCTCGCCCCCTACTGCTGGGGACGGAGGCGAGAGGAGCTCGCCCCCCTTGCCTTGGGGCTGGGCGAGAGCTGGGCTAGCGCCCGACGGTATCGCTACCGCCGGCGCTAGCGTCTCGCCCCCCTGGGGTCTCGCCCCCCTGGGGTCTCGCCCCCCCTGGGGTCTCGCCCCCTTGGGGTCTCGCCCCCCCTGGGGTCTCGCCCCCCTGGCGTCTCGCCCCCTGCTGCTGGGGACGGAGGCGAGAGGAGCTCTCCCCCCTTGCCTTGGGGCTGGGCGAGAGCTGGGCTAGCGCCCGGCGGTATCGCTACCGCCGACGCTAGCGTCTCGCCCCCCTGGGGTCTCGCCCCCCTGGGGTCTCGCCCCCCTGGGGTCTCGCCCCCCTGGGGTCTCGCCCCCCCTGGGGTCTCGCCCCCGTGGGGTCTCGCCCCCTGGGGTCTCGCCCCCCTGGCGTCTCGCCCCCCTGCTGCTGGGGGCGCCGGGGGCGAGAGGAGCTCGCCCTCCTCTCTCCCTGCTTAGGTTTATCTTGAAGAATGATGTTCGAAAATACTTTCTGTGCTTCGAGAACCTACTCGGCGAATACAGGGTTGTACAGCCACCACCTCAACGGAGGTGATGGTGGTGGTGTCCTGCAGGGGTGGCCGGCAATTGCAAGAGGAAGAGCTTCAGGAAGTTTGAATACTGGTCGTCAGTCTATCGGGGATGATGGCCCCTAGCCTTCTGATTTAAGCTGATGGTTTCCCGCAAACCACATTAATATAATGAAATCATTTTTGTCACACTATATACTGAAGTTTAGATTAATTATTTATACCACTTAGAGGCCCTTTTAGGCAAAAGTTCCTCAGACAATTTTTGTATCCCTTGAGGTCTACTACAAATAGGGCTTTGAATCACCAAGTTTGGCGGCCTACAACTCCTGACTAAAAACACTTATTTTGTCGTCACCAGTCCTTATTTTGTAGATCTAACTCACATAGATGCTTAGATTGGCCAAATATTTAGGGCATAAGTTTATATGATATAAATACATACCCTGACTAAAAATCATAATTTTGGGCAACATTTTTCTAAGGTTTTGTGGTAAATATGCTTTTTTCATATTAATGAAATAATGTGGTTAGATAAATGCAAAATGACCCAAATCTTGGGTGACATAATTGTTAAGTCATAATTAGTCACATGTAAAAAGTTGAGGTCATTTGGACCTCTGTAGAACATTGTATTCCACATACATATGAATGAGATGTATGGAAGGGTGGTGTGCATATAGCACCTTTGGGTATTTTGTGAATTTATCACAAATGGCTTGTTGTATGCTCATGATATTTGGGCAATACACCTATTATGATGGAGGGTTCTCTAGAAAAGTTAGGATTTTTGGAATGAAAAATCATAAGTATTTAAGTAATAACATTAATGTCATATAAGTGTATTAGTAAAATAAAAGTGATCAAATGATTTAGTATAAATCTTATTTCCCGTCAGATGATGGATTAGAGTAACAGACACCTCTGGAAAATTTTATTGGAATTTTTGGAGTTGATTTCTCTGATTATTTGAGCATAATTGACTTTGTCACATAAGTGTCTGGAGAAAAATCATATTTTCTGTCATATGGTATTTTATATTGAAATATACCTGAATGTTTGGTAGGATTTTTGGAAGTCATTCACACTGTAAATTATCAAAAATGTCATTTGTCATACTAGAAAATTTATATGGTTGATATCACCTAGAAAATTCTGAAAGTTTGGCTAAACTGTTTTTATATCATTATAAATCCAAGATAAATTTTCCAGAATTTTTTATTGAGTTATTTTTGTACTTAGTGTGTAATGTGGCCAATAGACCCAAATATTCAAATATTAAAATAGTGGTCTTAAGTGCTTTGGAAAATTATGAAATTCAGTCAGTCATGATATTTCACCATTACATTCCATTGACAAAATATTGGCAGTACTTTGACTTCTGAAATTAGTACTTCATGTGTAAAGAGAGGTGTGCATTATCTTGAAAGAATTTTTATTCATGACCAAAATAATTAGGAAAATCATGAATTTTTGTCCATTCCTTAATTTAGTCATGATGAATCTATAGTAAGGAATTTAGGGCATTTGGGAAAGTAATAGTGAAGTTTACATCTTAGAAATCAATCTAGTTCAATTCTGGGGTCGGTCTGCGAATAGTAAAAACTTGAGATGTTGTTTAGACTAGCCAGAACACATGGACATGAAATGAAATTTAGAACACAAATTAGGGCATACATAACATCATTCCTATAAGTTGTAGTCTTACAGGAAGACTCCTGCCCTATGGAGAATAGTAAATTAGAAGTACGTCACGATGAATAGTTGAAAGCATTTTGGGAATTTTCTACCCTAGGCAATTATAGTCATATTTAGAATGATAATATGACCATGGTGCATTTCATGGGTTGAGTTGGACACCTAGATGTGTTGGATCGGTCGGCGCCCTTAGAGGGGGGGGGGGTGAATAAGGGTTTTCAAAAACTTTAGTCTTTATTTAGAATAAACTTTAGAATATTGCAATATTAAAACAAGAAGACAAGTAAAAACAAAAGGAGAGACAAGCTTTATTGATATTAAATAAGTTTTACAAAATTTGATCTCAATGTCGCTAGAGATCGGAGGCGAAAGAAATAAAAGCTCTTTTCGTTTTCTATCCTGACTCGCTTCCCCACGAACCGGTGGCCCTAGCCTCCTCCTTCCCGGATTCGGCCTCAAGCCGCTCTAGCCAATCCTTCCCCGGATGTGGCCTCAAGCACCCCCTAGAACTAGCCTAGATCTAGGTGCCAACATGAGGTGATTTTCAGCCCTAAGTCCTACCCCAGACCTAGCCGCCAACACGAGGCGATTTCACTACCGTTTACAAAGAAAGATAAATAAAATAATAAAAACTTCCCTTAAGATGAAATTCTGAATATGGAGGTGAAGATCCGCTGTAGAATCGGCGTTTGTCAAAGCGGACTTCGTTTGGCTTCGGCGTGATGGAATCCTCCTTCAGAATTTGGCAGAGCTTCGCCGGGACCTCAAATTTCGGCCAAGATAGGCCTCTGGAATTCTAGTACTCTCTCTCTCTCTCTCTCTCTCTCTGAGGTGTATGCAATTGGTGTCAGAAAACAAGAGGAGAGGGGGTCCTTTTATAGCCCAAGCGCTACCGCCGGCGCTAGCCCGGATTAAGAAACAATTTGCGCGGAAGGATCTTCAATCCGAGGCAACATTTTGTTCTATGCCTCTTATGCGCCATGCTACCGCCAGCGCTAGTAGCTACCGCCTGGCGCTAGCTCCTTCTAAAAATGATGCCGGAATCGCGCAGATCAATGCTAGCGCCGGGCGCTATCGCTACCGCTGGCGCTAGTGAGCCTCTTCGAATTTTGGCCTCAATTTTGGGGGCAGACATCATGAGTACTCCTTGAGTCATGTGGACTATGCTAACCTGCACACTTAAACACACAAGATCAAATACACATAGGATTTGTTATTCTCAAACCTAGGAGATGCGGAAGACCGTGTTCCAACAAACTCCCCCTTTTGATAATAACAAATCCATTAATGATAAATCAAAGCATTAATAAATAAGCATGATGAGACTATACTTGTGTGTGTGTGAGAGTGATGACTTTAGGATGATTATTAATTTTAGCATTTAGAATTGCTCCCCCTAAATATATGCTCCCCCTAAATACAGGCTCCCCTAATATGTAAGCTATCACCTTAATTTCTCATGTTGAGTTTGTGATAGCGGGGTATATTTATCATGTAAGGTCTCCCCCTTTGTTATTAGCAAAAGTGGGTAGGGAGACAAAGCACCAAAGAATTTGTAAATAGAAGAGAAGGCATGATCGAGCTTTTTAAGTAAATGATAAGGAGGTTTAGAATTGTTTTTCATTGAAATAGATCAGAGTTATAAGCATTACAAAATATTCAGAGTTTTTAGCATAAAAGATTTTGATGTTTGAAGTAACCAATAAAAAAGTGTTCCAAGTAAGTCTATCACTAAATGAAAGATAGAAATTTTTAAGAATAAGTGATGATGCAAAGAAGACAAGATATTAAGTAAGCATGAAAGCGCAAGGTAAAAACACTTATATGGTTAAGATGCGGAAGACTTATATCAATACAAAAACATCAAATAGTAATGATAATCCAAAAAAAATGAGTTAAAGTTCACAAAAGATGATGTTTTTGTAAATCATTTTGTAGTTCTACATTTGATAATATCTAAGCATGAAATATTGTTTTGTAAAAAATACTACAATGTTACTTTAATTCATAATTCCAAAAACATACAAAACATTGTAGAACACATCTAGGTTATCTAGTGCAATTCATAAAGAGAGAGTGATATAGAATTAACATTATGATCCAATACTCATGAGAAGAAGTGTTATGGAAGATAATGATGTGAGTGTATTTTTGAGTAGAGTGAACAAATGTTTTAATCAAAAATACAAGTAATATGTAAAGTAAGAAGCACAATAAAACACAAATAAGATTACTTCCACACACTTTAATGCACAAAAAAAATGTACAACTACCAAGGTGCTTTGCACACACAATGCTCATCAAGACTTATCAGGGTGCAAAGTAGTGCTTGGGGGATCACATATTTTTATTCTTCAAGATTGATTTTTATTGTGATCCGGTGTACTTAAGAATAAGTGGTTTTTATTTTGAAAGAAAGTTATGGTTTTGCACAAGATACTTTATTATTCTTTCCAAGGTGCTCAACCTCACAACGCTTATTAAGACTTATCAGGAGATTCAAGTAGTGCTTGGTGGAGTTATCTTTGTCACTTTAATTTATGATTTTGTTTTGTACAATGTTCTCCGAATACACTTGTTTTGCAAACCAATAGATTTTATGAGAACATAACCACTTATCTTAATTTTTAAGAGTGCAAAATAAGGAGTGTAGGTAAGATACTTGTGCAATTTTAATTTATTTGTACTAATACAAAACATACACAAGCATTCTTAGATTAAACACATAAGTAGACAATGCCAAAAAGGGTGAGTGAATAACTATCATTATCAAACATAAAACATTTACTCATACTTAGAGGCATGCTAAGCTAGATCCTACACAACTTTTAAACTATGAGTGATGCACATTTGAATAGATATATCAAAACATGAAGAAGGACAATGTCCAAAGTAGTTTGAAGAGAAAAAATTGTAGCATTGTAGAATTTCTAAATAGAAGATTAAATCATGCTTGATTTTTCAAGAAAAAAAAATCATAGAGTTTTTTTGATAGTTTTAAAGTTTTATATTTTTGAATTTGATTTTAGCAAATAAAAGCAGATTTTTGTAATTTTTTCTTTTGTAATTTTTTTTTTATTTTTATAAGGAGATGAACTTTAAACAAAGGAAACAACAAAAGCAAACAAAGAAAAAACATATTTTTTGTAATTTGTTTTGTTTTTGTAGTTTTGCATTTGATTTTTGTAGGTTTGTATTTAAAAACAATTTTAACCACAAAACAAAAATAAGAGGCAAAACATATTTTTTTTTTGTAATTTTGATTTTATATTTTTGTATTTTGATTTTTCAAGAATAAACTAGAATCAGATGTGCAAAAACTAAATAGTACATATAGATTAAAATATTTTTAGAAATTTTTCAGAATTTTAAAAACACAGAAATTCGAAACTCGACGCTAGCGCCGGCGCTAGCGCTAGCGCGGGAAACAGTAAGTGATTTCTTAGGGTTTTGAAAATTTTGATGTTGGAAGTTGATTAGGTGTCCCAATAGTAGTTCCATGCTGAATTTGCAGAATTTTTGGAAATGTTTTGGATGGTGAAAAAATGAAGAAAATTGTATTTGTGAGCATGTTCTAACTTGAAAGATCTAGGACACCTAATTCAAGTCGTAATAAATGAAATCGTGCATCGGGAAGAGGTTTAGTGAATATGTCAGCGAGTTGAGAGGCTGTCCCAATAAAGCTTACTCTTACATTTTCTTTCTTAATGTGATCCCTAATGAAATGATGACGAACGTCGATGTGTTTGGATCTAGAATGGTGTACAGGATTATATGTGAGGTCTATTGCACTTTTGTTGTCACATTTAAGATCTATGTTTTTGAGATGAAATCCAAAGTCCTCTAGTGTTTGGCTCATCCATAATGCTTGTGCACAACAACTACCAAGTGCGATATATTCGGCCTCCGTGGTGGAGAGTGCAACTGAAGATTGTTTTCTACTAGACCAGGCAACTAAAGAGGGTCCTAAAAAATGACACGTACCGTTAGTGCTTTTTCTATCTAGTGAACACCCAGCGTAGTCCGAATCGGAATAGCCGTGGAGTGTGAAGGAGTCATTATGTGGGTACCATAATCCTAATTTAGATGACCCAATTAGATAACGAAAAATATGTTTTACCGCTTTTAAATGAGATTCTTTTGGATCGGCTTGAAAGCGAGCACATAAACATACGGCAAACATAATATCTGGTCTAGATGCACTTAAATAAAGAAGAGAACCTATCATTCCTCTATACAGTGTTTGATCAATAGAAATTCCAGATTCATCTTTTCCTAGTTTTAAGGAAGAACTCATAGGAGTAGAGGCTTGTTTAAGATTTTCAAATCCAAATCGTTTAAGCATATCGTGAACATATTTTGATTGACAAATAAAAATACCATCAGTTCTTTGTGAAATTTGAAAACCAAGAAAATATGATAGTTCTCCTACAAGACTCATTTCAAATTCATTTTTCATTATTAAGACTACTTCATTACATAACTTGCAGTGCTTACAGCTTCTGCCCAAAAATACTTAGGTAATTTATATTCAGATAGCATTGTGCGTGCAAGTTCTTGTATTGTCCTATTTTTCCGTTCTGCAACACCGTTTTGTTGAGGTGTGCGTGGAGCAGAGAACTCATGCTTAATACCTAACGTGTCACAAAAAGATTTAAAATTTTCATTTTCAAATTCACCTCCATGATCTGAGCGAATGCATTTTATTTTTAAATCTAATTCATTTTGAATGCGAGTACATAATTTTGAAAATTCGCAAAACGCATCAGATTTGGAGGAGAGAAATATAGTCCAACAATATCTAGAAAAGTCATCTATGAGAACATAAGTGTATAATCTACCACCAAGACTCGCAGTATTAACGGGACCAAAAAGATCCATATGAATTAATTGCAGAGGTTTTGATGCAGAAATTTTGTTTTTGCTTTTAAAAGATGACTTAGTAAATTTGCCTTTTGGGCATGGAGAGCATAATGAAGATAAATTTCCATTTAACTTAGTCAATCCTCTAATCAATTCTCTTTTTGCTAGTTTTAAGATGAGCTTTGTACTAGCGTGGCCTAAGCGTCTATGCCATAATTCTAATTCATCATTTTTCGTTATAAAACATTTTATGAAAGATTTAGAAAGATCATGAAACGAAACTATGTAGACATTATGAATTCTAGGTGCAGTTAATAACACATCTTTTGTTTTAGGATTAACAATCTTGCAAAGATTAGTGGAAGATTCAAAAAGTACATCTAAACCTTTATCACAAAGTTGACTTATAGATATTAGGTTATGTTTTTATCCTTTCACATAAAACACATTTGATATAAGAAAAGATGCGTTACCCACTGTACCAATTCCCATGATCCTTCCTTTACCGTTATCGCCAAACGTCACTATTCCTCCTTTCTTCTTTTCTAGGCTAAGGAATTTTGCTTTATTGCCCGTCATGTGTTTGGAGCAGCCTGAGTCCAAATACCACATGTCTTCTGTTTCCTTAGCCTTCCTGCAAATCTAGAAAGAGGATGAGAGTAAAGACCCAGATACCCAAGAGGTACCACCCATAGAGTAAGTGGATTTCTTAGGTACCCAGATTTGTTTTAATGATCGTTGATTTATTATATTCCTGCAAGAGCCAGACGTGTGTCCAAATTTAAGACAATTAGCACACGAAATAAAGGGGGTTGAGACCCTTTTTTGAGTTTCTATGTTGCTCTTGCTGGATGATGTTTGTACATTAGAAAGACCAGAAAAATTTTTAACTTTAGAGTTACCGCCGACGTTAGTAGCTAGCGCCGGGCGGTAGTGTTCACTTTTATATCCGAGTCCGATTTTTCCAGACCCAAAGCATTGATTACCCAGAAGCATATCCAGGGATTTTTGACCAATCCCGAATTTGGTTATGGCTAAATTGAGATTTTGATTTTGTTTTTTAAGAGATGTATTTTCTTGAACAATCATAACACATTTGTTTTCAAATCCTTTTTTGTTCTTTTCAATTTGTAATATAGAAGCCTTCAATCTTCTCTCTAAGTCCCCCTTCTCTTTTGCAATAATTTTGTTTTGTGAGAGGGCATTAGAGAGAGATACTTAAAGTTCTTTTAACTTAAATAAGGAGTGCTCACATTCTTGACATGAGACTTTTCTTTTTTCAAGAGAAACTAATTTTTTTGTGAGCTTACGATTTTCTTTTATAATAGATTCATTTTCAAGATTTAATAAAACAAATTTATCATAAAGTTCTTCAAAAGTAGGAGGAGATACCTCAGTGTCGCTAAGAATACTGGTGTCGTCATCGTCGCTGTTGGCCATCAGGCACAAGTTTGCTTCTTCCTCGCTACTTGACTCAGATTCATTTGACTCTTCAGAGGAATAGTCATCCCAAGTGGCGGCCTTCAACACTTTCTTCTTTTCTTTTGTTTTCTTTAGTTCTTTTCGTTCCTTTTGGTATTTTGGGCACTGGCTCCGAATGTGCCCGGTTTTTCTGCAGTGATAGCATTCTGGAGGCGGCCTTTCTTCTTCGTCATCGCTTCCTTTTTCTTTCCTTGATGAAGAGGAAGGTCCCTTTCGTCGAGTGTCCTTTTGGAAGAATTTTCTGAATGTGTTCCTTCTTTCTGGATTCCTGATGAACTTTTTGAAGTTCTTTACCAGGAGTCCTTCTTCATCATCATCGTCCTCTTCGGTGCACTCCTTCTTTGATGTTAGTGCCAACGCCTTTTTCTTCGGCTCTTTGTTGTATTCTTCATGTTGAATTTGCAGTTCTACCTCATGGGTTTTGAGATTCCCAATGAGGTTCTCGATCTGGAGCGTTCTTAAGTTGTGTGACTCCGAGATGGCTGTCACCTTTGGATTGAACCTTGGGGGTAAGGAACGAAGAATTTTCCTCACCAAGTCCCCGTCGGAGTAGGTCTTTCCAAGCGCCTTTGATGTGTTGACAATCTTTGTGAAGCGAGTGTACATGGAGTTGATGTCCTCTTCCGTGTCCATCCTGAATTTCTCGTATTCAGATTCCAGTTGAAACAGCTTTGCATCTTTCACCTGCGATGTACCTTCGTGAGTAACTTCTAATTGATTCCAAATATCATAAGCAGTAGTGCATGCAGAAATTCTATTAAACTCAGTCCTATTTAAAGCGCAATATAAGACATTCATTGCTTTAGCATTATTTTTACACCTTAGTTTATCGTTGTCATCCCATTTATCCTTAGGTTTTGCTAATGTCGCCTCTCCTACTACAGTTGTAGGCGGAGAGTACCGTACTTCTACCATGTTCCATACTTCTACATCCATGGTCATAAGAAAACACATCATTCGATTTTTCCAGTATTTAAAATCTGACCCAGTAAAGAGAGGTGGTCGACTAACCCCTTGACCCTCAGGAAAAGCGAGATCATGAGACGCCATTGTTCCCAGTTGTTAAGCCGATTGGAACAAAAACCGCTCTGATACCACTTGTTGGATCGGTCGGCGCCCTTAGAGGGGGGTGAATAAGGGTTTTCAAAAACTTTATTCTTTATTTAGAATAAACTTTGGAATATTGCAATATTAAAACAAGAAGACAAGTAAAAACAAAAGGAGAGATAAGCTTTATTGATATTAAATAAGTTTTACAAAACTTGATCTCAATGTCGTTAGAGATCGGAGGCGAAAGAAATAAAAGCTCTTTTCGTTTTCTATCCCGACTCGCTTCCCCACGAACCGGTGGCCCTAGCCTCCTCCTTCCCGGATTCGGCCTCAAGCCGCTCTAGCCAATCCTTCCCCGGATGTGGCCTCAAGCACCCCCTAGACCTAGCCTAGATCTAGTCGCCAACACGAGGCGCCAGACCTAGTCGCCAACACGAGGCGATTTCACTACCGTTTACAAAGAAAGATAAATAAAATAATAAAAACTTCCCTTAAGATGAAATTCTAAATATGGAGGCGAAGATCCGCTGTAGAATCGGCGTTTGTTGAAGCGGACTTCGTTTGGCTTCGGCGTGATGGAATCCTCCTTCAGAATTTGGCAGAGCTTCGCCGGGACCTCAAATTTCGGCCAAGATAGGCCTCTGGAATTCTAGTACTCTCTCTCTCTGAGGTGTATGCAATTGGTGTCCTTTTATAGCCCAAGCGCTACCGCCGGCGCTAGCGCTACCGCCGGCGCTATCCCGGATTAAGAAACAATTTGTGCGGTAGGATCTTCAATCCGAGGCAACATTTTGCTCTATGCCTCTTATGCGCCATGCTACCGCCAGCGCTAGTAGCTACCGCCTGGCGCTAGCTCCTTCTAAAAATGATGCCGGAATCGCACAAATCAACGCTAGCGCCGGGCGCTATCGCTACCGCCGGTGCTAGTGAGCCTCTTCGAATTTTGGCCTCAATTTTGGGGGCAGACATCATGAGTACTCCTTGAGTCATGTGGACTATGCTAACCTGCACACTTAAACACACAAGATCAAATACACATAGGATTTGTTATTCTCAAACCTAGGAGATGCGGAAGACCGTGTTCCAACAAGATGAATATCTAAGGGTTTGCACCACGCACCGTAAATAGGTCGTCAAGTTGCCCAAAGGAGTTCTAAGTCGCCCTTAAGTAATTTAGAGCAACAATGAGGGTAACCTTAATAATAGGTAGCTACCAATAAAAGTAAATATTCTGAGAAAGGAAGGTCTGAGATGTCACTCCAGAACACCTTCTAGTACCACTGCGAGCCCTTCACTGGGTAGACCTCGGGAAGTCCAGAATTCACCTTAAATACTATGATCACTTAAATAGCAAAAAAGAGTAACCTTAAATAATGAAAGTTGAGAAAGATAAACCTCGTCCAATGTATGGGACGAAATGGTTCAGGAGTAGTTGGTCCTACGAGTTGGAAGATCGGGTGGTGTGTTAAACTTTGCATGTGCATAAACTAGTGCTGGGTATTTGGTATGGGTCCATTTGTCACACCAATGTCAGTACGTTGACTTTGGCGGGGTGTGGTGAGTTAGAGGGATAGTAGGTTACTTTACTGCGGTCTGGACAATCCCTAGTAAACCACCCTCATTCATAAAAGATCGGCCGGATGTCAACAAGAGTACGCAAAAGCTCACGGAAGTGCACCTAGGATGTGTACAAAAGTGTACGTAAGGTCTAGGTCTGGTAGTGTGTATACCCACCTAGAAGTGAAGTGCCCGATCCACTATTTCTGTAGCCACGACGGAAGTACCTGAGAGCCTTGCTACCTACGAAAAGCGGGAACTAAAGTTCTGTGCGTGTAGAGTCGTGTGAGTGAGTTGCATTGTATGAACATAGCATAATATTCATACATACTTTAGACATATACATTTGCAGACTCTTATCATATAAATTAGTATGTGCTCTTTTATATGATAAGTTACAAATCCGAAAATCTTAACTTATAAGTTTGTATGAGCATTCATATAAGTTAAGGTACTCTAGTTGATAGCGTAGTAGTTACCATTACTTGCGCTGCATTTATTTACTTACTGCTCAATTAATACTTATTGTTGTTATCCATATTGCTCGTTTATTCATATATACTGCTAGTATAATCCATGTCACATGCTCTTTCTCTTACCCCTTGTTTTTCTTCGCTTCGTCCTCCCGTTTGGTACCTAGGAGTCATGGGGGGAGGCGAGGACAAAATTGGCTTAGTCTTTCGACTAACGGTCGGATGTGGCCGTAACACCAAGAGATCGAGGAGCAGGAGCCGCAGTACGTCAGGCAGGACATGATGACAAACACTGAGAAGCAGATGTCGTGCATCACTACTACCACACGACGACAGGTTGTAGGGTATTTTGTGATGCTTCCGCATAGCGTAGAGTGAGAGAGTGTGTTACTAGTATTAGTTTCCTTCTGTATCGGGCTTAAACCCTTGCACTCTTTTAGTTTTGTTCTCATTGTGGACTATTTGCACTCTTCATATATATATATATATATAACATTTTCTAGACAAAATTGCCCTCCAAAAAATGCCTCCAAACATTTTCTGGACTCGGTTTTTTGGTCATTCCAAACAACAATCACTAAAAATGAAATTAAAAAAACACTTGAAAAAAATCAAGCATTATTCCAGTACTCTACTCCTCCAACGCCGCACGCCATCCCCTGTTCATGAATTGCCGTGCGCCGAAAAGCTGCCCCTACTCCTCCACTGCCACCCGCCGCCCGCTGAAAGCAGCGCCACAGCCCTCGACAAAGCCTCCACCAACACGCCTTCACTAGAGCCCTCGCCAGCCCTCGACAGAGCCTCCAAATCTTCTAAGAAAACCTCGCCAGCCCTCGATAGAGCCCTCGACCCTCGCCAACCCTCGACAGAGCCTCCAAATCTTCTAAAAAAACCCTCGCCAGCTTCTCGCCAGCCCTCGACAGAGCCCTCTCCATCCCTTGACAACCCTCGCCATCCCTGTTAGGGTTACGCGAATCCACGATCTCAGATACACATCAATAGATCCAGCGGACCAGATCACGCCAGCTATCAGAATAATCCAGCGGCAGGAATTAAACCCGTATCATCATCGACCGGATCTAAGGACTAGCAGCAGAGAGCGCCATTCAACGCGCGAGATCAATAACGCCTTCCCAGAAATAGATCCAACGGCGTAGATAAATAAGGGGGATTTATTGTAATTTTATATACCCAGAATATAGAGCAACAGTCCAATATTACTTGTATTAATACCCGAAGACTGGATTGTAATGAATGTGAGATTGTTATGAATAAGAAATTCCTCCGTTTTCCCTCCCTTTCTTCTCTCTCACCTCCGGCCACCTCTCCGGCCATTCTTCTCGTTCTCTTCTTCTAGTTTTTCCGGCGAGATCGTAATAATTTGGTGCTCTCGTTGAGAGAATTCCCGCCGACAACGCCATGGGAGACAGATTAAGATCCATTACAGAACTCAAGACAGCACTTCTTGCCGAACAAACAACAAGAGCAGAACAAATAGAAGATCTGCAAGGGAGATTCGCAAGAATGCTGGAGTATCAATCCTCGCAACTCACTCAGCAATTCACTACCGAATTGCAAAAGAAGGAGAATATCTTGGCACGACAGATACTCGAATCCCGGGATCATTCATCGGAACAATTGACGGCTCAAATTACCGCATTTCGACGGGAAATGCATGAGCAATTTGAGAACCTACACAAGACGATGGGCGCGAGCTCCCAACAGGACCCTCAGCGTTCATACATCCTCGGAGGACCTCAAATCGACCACCATAGACCCCCAGAAACACTTACAACGCACATTGCGGAAGGAATCTTGGGCTCACCACCGATCAACAATGGAACCCAGGTAGTTTCTTACCGACCTAATCTAGTAGAATTTCCCTGTCCTCGCTTTGTTGAAGGAGACCCAACCGATTGGCTGTATGATTTAAAATGTTATTTTGAATGCAATAACACACGTCCACAAGATTACCTATTAATCGCTTCATTCCAACTAGACAAACCAGCGTCTAAGTGGTACCAAGCAACTTTAGAAGACCACCCTGCATTAACATTCACCTTGTTTCTATACGCTATCACCAAAAGATTTGGACCATCGTTATATATCAAACCCGCAGGACTATTAACCAAACCACACCAGACTTCTACGGTCCTTAAATATAAACAAGAATTCGAAGATCTTATTACGAAATTCTCGGGCTTAACACCAGAATTCATCATAGATATGTTCGTCTCAGGCCTTAAAGATCAGATTAGAGGACCCGTCCTGTTAGCCCGTCCTACGGAAATACACGACGCATATGCAATCACCAGAATGCATGAAGACCAACAACAGTTAGGAACCAAGATTCGAAATAATTATGTACCCCATAACACACACCCCACGCACAACAATAGATCTTATAACACACAGAATAGGCCAAAACTACCACCCATTAAACGTTTAACCCCAGCAGAACTCCAAGCCAAGAGAGAAAAGGGTCTGTGTTATAACTGTGATGAAAAGTACCACGTCGGACATCGATGCAAAGGAAAAGGAGCACTACTATACCTCCGCGGTACCGAGGAAGACGACCCAATCAACGAGACTAATGACGACCTCATCTATTCTATAGGCGAGGATGACCCAAAATCAATAGTATGCTTACAAGCCTTAACAGGTACTATCCCTGACCATGGACTTAGGGTAACTGGTTATATCAATAAATAACCACTGAAAATTTTTGTAGATGGGGGAAGTTCACATAACTTCATTTCTGCAAGGATGGCAACATTCCTCAAAATCCCTATACATAGAATCACAGAATTCCCAGTATTCATGGGAATGGTTCAACAGAACATTGTAGGGGCAAATGTAAGAATATAAAGCTGCTCATACAATCCAACAAATACACCATTCACCTATACGTCCTGGAAATAGACGGGGCAGACCTTATTTTGGGACAACAATGGCTTCGGACCCTGGGGCCAGTAACGACCGATTATAATAACTTAACCATTTCTTACAACGGAACCCAAGGACAGGTGAGGTTAATTGGGCATAAAATGCGACCCAGGTTGGAAAGGTTTCATCATCACAGCTGAAACAGATGTTAGCTCTTAAACCCTCCACCCTTTGTCTATTGATGACCACAGAAAAAACGAAGCCCATGAATACTGAGACCCTACTATCAGAGATAATAAGTCAGTTGCCACCCCCTTTTAAATACTATTAACACAAAATTCTGGACTTTTCAAAGAAAACAGCACACTCCCACCCAAAAGAACTATCGACCACGAAATCAATTTGACTACAGACTCAGCAGTCCCAAATTTAAGACCTTACCGTTATCCCTACCATCAGAAAAACGAAATTGAAAGACTAGTGCACGAAATGTTGAGCAATGGTTTGATTAGACCAAGCACTTTGACATTTAGCTCCCCAGTCCTATTAGTGAAAAAAAAGATGGGACTTGGAGGTTTTGTGTAGATTATAGGGCATTAAACAAAATAACTATCAAAGATAAATTCCCAATCCCAATAATCGAAGAATTATTAGATGAACTATACACAACAAGGATATTTTCAAAAATCGATCTAAGATCAGCCTATCACCAAATTCTTATGGCTGAAAAAGATATCCATAAGACAGCGTTTCGAACGCATCAAGGACACTACGAATTCGTAGTCTTACCATTTGGACTAACAAACGCACCAACCACTTTCCAATCTTTAATGAATACCATTTTTCAACCTTTTTAAAGAAAATTCATAGTGATTTTTTTCGATGACATACTTATTTTTAGTCCCACCGAGACCGACCATTTAGAACACTTGCGCATGACCTTGAGCATCTTGGAAAAAATCAATTATTAGTAAAACAATCAAAGTGTTGTTTCCTGACTAGAGAGATAGAATTCATGGGGCATACTATAAAAGAAGGCAAGTTTATGCCAAACAAAACTAATATCGAAGCCATAGAGAATTTTCCAATCCCAACCAATCAGAAGACAGTAAGGACCTTCTTAGGAATTACAGGATACTATAGAAAATTTATTAAAGATTATGCAAAGATAGCCTTTCCTATTACTGAACTATTAAAAAAAACTCGTTTAGATGGAACTGTCAAACCCAAGAGGCTTTTGAAAAATTAAAACAAAAGTTAATATCTTTTCCAATCCTAACCCTACCCAACTTCAAAGAGCCTTTTATTATTGAAACAGACGCATCAAGCATGGGAATTGGAGCGGTGCTGATGCAAGATAAACAAACTATAGCCTATTTTAGTAAATAACTGTCGCCTATAATGCAACGTAAATCAACATATATAAGAGAGCTATTCGCAGTGACAACAGCCATCACAAAATGGCGGCAATATCTCCTAGGGCACAGGTTTACCATTCTAACAGATCATCAGAGTTTACATCACCTGCTTAAACAGAATATCCAAACACCAAAACAACAAACCTTCCTAGCAAAACTATTAGGGTATGACTTTGAAATTAAATATAAAGCTGGAAAAAATAATCAAGCTGCAGTCACACTTTCCAGAATTCCAGAAATTCCAGAAAACACAAACCACATCAGCTTAAACATGCTAACTGTCCCAACCTCTCCATTGCTAGAGGGCTTGGAAAAGGAATATGAAACTGATGAATTTTGCTAAGCTTTTTAATCAAAAACCTGAAGCCTACCCACAATGGAAAAAACAAGGAAATTACATCATTCATAAGCATCGCATATACATCCCAAAATATTCACAGATTAAACAAAGAATACTGCATGAAACACACTCCAGCCCAATAGGGGGACATTCAGGCATCAGAGGGACCATACACAAAATCCAAACCCAATTTTTTTGGCACAATATCAAAGTAGATGTCACAGAATATATCAGTAAATGTGACATCTGCCAGAAATCAAAGCCAGTAAATCACTCCCCTTACGAATTACATCAACCAATACCCACACCTAGCAAATTATGGAGTGACCTTACCATGGACTTCATCACATGCCTCCCAAATTCAAAAAAATTTACTATCATATATGTAGTAGTGGATAGATTCTCCAAAGCAATTCATTTAGCACCATTACAACACCCAATCTCTGGCCCTAAGGTAGCTAATGCATTCTGGAATTCAGTAGCAAAATTACATGGAATTCCAGAATCCATTATCTCTGATAGAGACCCAATCTTTCTAAGCGATTTTTGGACAGAATTATTCCGATTACAGGGGACTACTCTCAAATACAGCTCTGCATACCATCCCCAAACAGATGGGTTGACAGAACGGGTCATCCGTTGTATTGAGCAGTATTTGAGAATATTCACACATGAAAATACAACACAGTGGTCAGAATACCTAAATCTAGCAGAGTATCATTATAACACCACGTTTAACACATTGACCAACATGACCCCTTATGAGGTAATGTTTGGTCGGCCCCCTCCTTGTTTGCTAAACTATTGTGCATGAGAAACAAGGAATGAAGCCGTAGACTCTACTCTACGAACCAGAGATGAAATGCTGCATATATACTCAAAGACAGTCTAGCAAAGTCTCAACATCGAATGAAGGTGCAAGCAGACAAAAGAAGAACTAACCTGAAATTGGAAAAAGGAGATTGGGTGCTTCTGAAATTGCACCCATTCAGACAACTATCACTGAAAAGGCCTGCTGGAAGAAAATTGAGTCTCAAATATTATGAGCCATTCCAAGTAACGGATATCATCGGAGTAACGGCCTACCGCCTCCTCCTCCCCCCAGAATCCAAAATACACCCAGTATTCCACGTGTCCTTGCTAAAACCCTATGTGGGTGACCCAAAACAACACATCACCAACCTACCAGATCTCAGCTGGAACAATAACCCTCTTCACCATCCCTTGGCCGTCATCAGCGCGCGCCAAATCATACGACAGGGCAGAGAAATTCAACAAGTACTAATCCAGTGGCAAGGATTGGCCCCAGAAGATAGCACGTGGGAAGATCTGTCTTCCCTCGCAGATCAACCTCAACTTCAAGCAGATCTATAGGCCTTACAACTAATCTCAATAGAAAAACAAGCTACCACCGCACGGGGTACACATCGCACAAAGGTACGAAGAAATGAAGACGAAGAAGACACGGATACCCCAAACACATCACAAATCAATTGGGGAAGGAAGAAAAAAAGAACACTACAGCAGCGACCAACAAATAATCCATCACAAAATCCATCAACGCTTTTCCCAGAGGTCAGCATACATTACCTGGCTACTGGAAGAACTCCTGAAAAAACGGCGAGATGCAGACCTCAGAAGGTAGTAGATATCTGTTCAGAACCGCACCCTCCCTCATCACAGGATCTGCCAACAACGTCGTTTCAACAAAGTTCTTCACAAATAGCAGCGCCAACTTCCGACCGCACATCGCCGGAACCGCCGGCCTTCGCGGAGCATCATGCAGCAAAACACCAGGCGGAAAATAAGAATAACGCTGAGGGCAGCGTTTTTAAAGGAGGAATGTAATGTTAGGGTTACGCGAATCCACGATCTCAGATACACATCAATAGATCCAACAGACCAGATCACGCCAGCTATCAGAATAATCCAGCGGTAGGAATTAAACCCGTATCATCATCGACCAGATCTAAGGGCCAGCAGCAGAGAGCGCCATTCAACGAGCGAGATCAATAACGCCTTCCCAGAAATAGATCCAACGGCGTAGATAAATAAGGGGGATTTATTGTAATTTTATATACCCAGAATATGGAGCAACGGTCCAATATTACTTGTATTAATACCCAAAGACTGGATTGTAATGAATATGAGATTGTTATGAATAAGAAATTCCTCTGTTTTCCCTCCCTTTCTTCTCTCTCGCCTCCGGCCACCTCTCCGGCCATTCCTCTCGTTCTCTTCTTCTAGTTTTTCCGGCGGGATCGTAACAATCCCTCGCCAGCGCCTCGCCAACCCTCGATAGAGCCCTCGCCAGCCCTCGAAAGTGCCTCGACAGATCCTCCGTAGAACCTCTGCAACTCCTTCCTCGCTTCGACAGTGCTCCGTTGCAAGGTATTTCCCATTTCTTCTATCAAACCTCTTAATTTCTCTGCTTTGGAGGAGTAGAGAAAGGGTCATACATGGAGATTTTGAGGGTAAGCTAAGGACAGGCTGCACTGTTAACATTGTTGGCATCTGATTGCATAACTAATCATACTATTTTTTTTTCAAATTATAAGACAACCACAGGATCCAACAATAAATGCACATCAAACCATAAAAAAAGTAATTTTTCCGGAAAAATCATTCTTCCTCTATATAAATGATGGAATTTGTTTTGTTGTTTTTCTATTCTCTTTTTTTTTGTACCTACGCAGGTCCTCCTCGGCGGCAACCCGGTGCTCATTCTCCTGGTAAAACGAAAGTCCTCTTGAGCAGATTTTCTTTACTTGTTTTTCCCCGATAGATCAAATATGCATTTATTTACTTTTGAACTGCTTTTGGAACAAGTTAAGTCAATTTGCCTTTTGTTTTATTTTATCATGTTCCCTTGGAATTACCTTTTGTGGTTAAATTGTTATCAGTGTGATTCCAGGGACCTCAGCTAAGTAGGATTTTGCCAACTTGGAGGGCTGCCATGATTCTGCGAAAAGAGGTAGTGGTGAAGTTCTGCATTGCTTTTATTTTTATTAGCCTGATCTGCTAGATAAAATTTTTTTTTTCAGGGTTTTTCTACTATGTTTTATTTCATTTGAATTTCAGAGTTTCATATTTTCTGCAAATGGTAAAGCAAATAAAACACGAACAGAATGAATTGCTCCGCTTAGGGCATTGTTAGGGCATTTGTCAATTGGTAGCAACAGATCTTCTTTCACTACCCTCTCTCAACATCCCCTCCTCCGCTTAGGTCATTGTTGAAGGTTATAATTTACCTTCTTTCTTACTCTACCGACATATTAAGAACTCAAGCCAAGTGCCCCGCCAGCTACAACCCAGCACATCATGCATGCTTTCTCTACCATTACTTTCATTTTCTGGATTTAAAAATAAGCTGCAGTTTTTCACCCGTTTTCAGCTCGAGTTCTCTCTTGCCTTTTTTAATTTTAATTTCTGTTGCTATGTTCAGATAGGATTTTAATTGCTCAAGTTCATTTAATCTTCTCCATGTATTTCTGTTAATATGGTTCTTATAATTGATGATTAAGTGATCATTTCCTATGTGGGACAAGAAGCTGCAGTTTTTCTCTGGGGAGAAGTTTTAACTGTAGAGAAGATCACTGGGAAGAAGATTTAACATGCATCACTCATTTTTCTGGGTTCCCTAAATGTATATATACAGGGGCATTTTTTATCATCTGCTGCATATGTGATCATATTTGCTTAATCATGTTTCATCATTCCATTTATCCATGCATCGTTCAATTGATTATGTGTGCTTAGTTATTTCCAATGTGCTTTCATAGATCGTTCCATTTTGTGTATTTCTAATGTTGCAGCACTGTGTTACATATTTTTTTGGTTCTAATTTTGTGTCTTATTTTCTGAATTTCATCTTTCATGTATCCTTACAGATAAGCATGAAATCTATATACATTTGGTAAGGGAGATCCATGTAATCTGTTTGCATTTGGTAGGGGAGATTCATATTTGTAGGAGCCTAAACCAATAAGTAGTCTTAAATATTTTGTAAAAGAACTGCCAATCAGGAAAAAAAAGAACTGCCAAGCTTAGTTCTTTTTTCCTGTTTTTTTCCTGATTGCCGCCAATAAGTTCTTGGATTTAGATGATGTATTGTGCGATAAACATGATATAATGTGCGGTCGCTCTACCTATGAATGTATGTTTGCTTTACACATTTTGTGTGTCAAATCCTCAGAGTCTACTTTTTCTGCTTTTTAAAGGCATTGATTAGAGAGCTGTAATGTATCACTAATGAGCAGGTGAAGCAAGATATATAGTAAGTAATATTACCACAACAATATCATTTTGGTTTAAATATTTCTCAGCTCTATGGATTTAGATGAATGTCCATAGAGCATCTCTCTCTGAAACTGAAGTTGCCTTTAACTTCACTTCCATGGAATATAGCCTTAGCTCTAGCTGTCATTCCTTATGCATTACCTTCTAGCTTGGAGATTGTTTTTCTTACTCTCTTTTCACATCCAGCGCAATCCATATTTTCATTCATTGTCTCTTAAATGAATTTAATTGTTTTACTTTTGCAGCTCAATGTGGGCTTAGCTGCTTAATTCTAAGTTCTTTTTTCTACCCATCTGCTCCATTGCATACACTCTAGCTAATACGAAATTTCACGCATATCAGGACCATGTATGACACATATTTAGTAATTTTGCGTGGCAAGTTAATAGTGGTGGGCATCTTATATTATGCGGGGACTGCTAGGTTCTTTTGCCATCTCTGATGTGTCTTTTCTTGCTCATCTAGATTGACATTTTCTGTTGTGATTATGATTTTCAACGCATATATTTCTGTTTGAATTATAGTTAAACATCCCACCCATCAACACGAACATACGCGATGAACGAGATGCTGATGTTGGCTATAATTTTGATGATCCTTCAGCTATTCAAGATCACAAGCTGAATAACACGTTGGCAGCCAAAGCAGTGTTTTGGGCAGGATCTGGCGCAGACGGGGCAGTCGTGGCTGAACGTATTGGATTCTTACCTGAATTCCTGAAGTAATCCTTTAATGCGACTACAAACTGTGACCACTTCATTATTCCAACGTCTTCTCATCAAAACATTCAAGCACATTTAATGAAGTTTATTTGATTTTCTTTGAGCACAGTTGGAACGCCCCATTGGTACACTTGCAACATACATTTCAAATCTTCACAATTAACTAAAGCTATACAAATACAATGTTGGATAAGAAATACACATATGTGATATATAGTTTCAGCAAAGAGGTTGTTCTTCCCGTATTTCAACAAGAGAGATGCCCATTGAATGAAGTTACCGTTTGTTCCTTCAACGACACTTTTGCCTTCACTTAATTTAAAAAAAAAACCCACCAAAAATGTTTTCTGATTTTAACTTGCATATAATCTGCTATATAATTTTGGTAACTTTTTCATTTGGCCAAGAATTGAAGATTATTTATTTTACATAGGTTAGATTTAACCCCTCCGGTGGAATCATCATAATTTGCTCGCCACTTTTGCAAATGTTGGTGAAGGCTTGCTTTTTGACTCTTGAAATCATCATAATTTGCTCGCCCGACTGCCCATCGTCGATTGCCGCTGCGGGCATCTCTGTTTCTTATTTTTCCCTAGCCCGACTGGCAACTATGTCTTGGCTCCGTATTCGAAGGGTGCTCTGAACTTGCTGCCAGCTTACATGTTTCAGTTAATGGTAGGAACTGTTAGAATGATGCTTGAAGCATCCGGGGAGTGTCTAGTTTGGAACACTCTACTCGTTGCCCTTAGCAGGGTATTTATAGGCAAACCCTAATTCCCCGGCGGGTGCGCAGATTCCTAACGGATCCTAACCGACCGCTAAGCATCCGTTAACCCGATAATTAAATGTACCTTAACAATCTCCTCCTATATTGTAAATATCTGGGTCACATCACAAATTACTTTAAACAAGAGTTAATAACGACAAACATGAGTTTTCCAGAAAGCATAAATATGAGTTTTAGAATACAGAATATCTAAACTCAAATACATGACTCCAAACAAGAAACAGTGAGCAAAGCTGGAAAGAACTCAAAACAGATAAATGAACAATGATCTATGCAAATAATAGATCATCATCATCTGGGTCGAAATCAACTTTCTCTCCTCCAATCTCCATGCGATCTGCAAACAGACATAATAAGAATGTCACGAGACAAATCTCTATGAATTCTAACATTTGCTAATCAAGAGTAAAGTGAATAGTTCTATCAGTAAAAAAACGTAATACTCTAACCAGGAAGAAAGAATCACATATCAGCATCTCTATTCAATTTACACAAAATTAGACAATTGATTTCAAAGAATTAAACCATATTCCTTCGATTATTAAGATTATTACCAAACGTTTCACAATTGTAGTATATCATCAAGTTTGGAATGATACAACAAGCTGTGACCAATATATCATCAAGTTTGGAATGATATAAGTAACGATCATAATATCAGGGCGCATATCAGCAACTTCAGTATTCCTTTTTGGAATGATACCTAAATCAGCCTTTGAATTAAAAATAATTGCGTAAGTCATCAAGTTTGGAATGACTGACAACTATTCATCTCTGGCTTTTATCAGATAGCATCTAAAATACTTCTGTGTGCTCACTCTAGATGCTCGAATGTAAGCAGACTATGGTTCTACGATTTAAAACATAAGCAGGATATTAAGTCATACTAAATGTACCTTAATCCCATCTCCCTTGTTGTTTTATGTGTTAGAACCTTACATAAGCCCTTGGTAAGGACATCTGCTACATTATCTTTCGATCTCACGTCCAAAAGGGAGATTATCCCCTGACTGGTGAGATGGGTCAACCAGGACTGTTTCATCCTTAATTGCCTTCGTTTTCCATTGAACAATGTATTTGTTGCAATGTTCTTTGTGGTTGATTGTCACAATATAGCGAAATAGAGTTCTCTTATCCACTCAGCTTCTTCTCCTGCTGAAGCGAGGGCATAGAGTTCTGATTCCATAGAGGAAAGTGCAATGCACGACTGCCTCTTTGACTTCCAAGCTATTGCTGCTCCTCCTAGGGTAAATACAAAACCGCTAGTGGATCTACTGTCAGCAATTTCTGAGTACCAGGAGGCGTCAGAATACCCCTCAAGCACCGGAGGATGACCACTGTAACATAAAACATACTTTTCAGTGTACTTTAAGTATCGCATGAGCCTTTAAAAGGCATTCCAGTGGTCCTTCCCAAGGTTACTCGTAAATCTACTTAACATGCCGACCATAAAGACTATGTCAGGTCTAGTGCAAGTTATAGCATACATGAGACTACCTATGAGTTTGGAGTAATCCAACTATCGAAAAGATGAATCTTCATTCGGTTTCAGTCTATTGTAATAATCGTATGGAGTCTCACTACCTTTGCTATAAATGTAACCCCACTTCTCAAGTAGATTTCTAATATAGTGACTCTGACTGAGGGTAATACCCTTGTTAGTGAATTTCACTTCCATTCCTAGGATGGTCTTCACCACGCCTAAGTCAATCATGCTAAATTGTGTCGTCAAAGCAGCTTTCACGTCATTCACCTCAGACTGACCAGTGCCGAGAATTAGCATGTCATCAACATACAAGCATATAATGATAACTTTATTTGAACTTGTATGAACGTACAGACATTTATCTGAAAAGCTGGATTTAAAACTCATGGCTTTAACACAAGTGTCAAATTTTTTGTGCCACAATTTAGGTGCTTGCTTCAATCCGTAGAGTGACTTAATCAACTTACAGACCTTATTTTCTAGACCTTCTACCACAAACCCTTCAGGTTGGTGCATGTAGATCTCTTCGGTCAGATCTCTATTAAGAAATGCATTCTTGACGTTCATCTGATGAACTGTAAAGTGTGCAATATATGCTATAGCGAGAAGTATCCTAATTGTCGCATAGTGACAAACAGGTGAGTATATATCAAAGTAGTCTATTCCACTTACTTGAGTGAAGCATTTTGCAACTAGACGTGCTTTGTATTTGACAATACTCCCATCAGGATTAAGCTTCTTTTTCAGAACCCATTTATTTCCAATGGTCTTAGCCCCTTTGGGTAAGTCAACCAATGTCCACGTGTTGTTCTGCATGAGAGAGTTTAACTCTTCATCGATGGCTTCTTTCCATAATAGAGAGTCTCGAGATCGCATCGCATCCTTATAGGTGGATGTATCAGCTTCAACTTGGTAAGTCACGAAGCCTGTACCAAAGCTTTTAGGCATTTTCTCTCTACTAGATAGCCTTCGGGTATCTAAACCACTAGTGTCTACAGGCTCAGTGTCAGAGTTACGTTGACTTGGCTCAGCCAGAGGCTCAAGACTAGTGGCTGGCAGACCTAGAAGCGTCAGGTTCTTATCCTTAAAGAACTTGTCCTCAAAGAAGACAGCGTCTCTAGATTCTATTACTGAGTTTGTTGATAGATCTAGAAATCTGTCTACAGCACTATCCTCTGCACATCCTAAATAGACACACGTATTTGTCTTAGGTCCAATCTTAGCTCTTCTAAGGTCAGGTATCCTAACATAAGCGATACATCCCCAAGTCTTAAGATTATCAAATCTAGGAGGTCTCTTAAACCAAAGCTCATAGGGTGTCTTAGTCAACTTGGCATGTGGAACTTTATTAAGAATGTGATTAGACGTGAGGGCAGCTTCACCTAGTAGGCCGCAGACATGCCAGCAGTCAACAACATGAAATTCAACATTTCTGTTAAAGTCCTATTTTTCCGCTCAGCAATACCGTTGGATTGGGGGGAATAAGGAGCAGTCGTTTCAGGGATGATGCCATTGCTGGCAAGGAAATCTCTGAACTCCCCAGAGGCGTTTTCACCTCCTCTATCACTCCTTAGTCGTTTGATTTTCATGTCAAGTTGATTCTCAACCCTAGTTTTGAATATACGGAACTTTTCAAAAGCTTCATCTTTGGTTTTAAGTAGATAAATGTGACTGAATCTAGAGTAGCCGTCGATAAAGGTTATCAGATACTTCCGTCCTCCACGTGTGACAAGACTTTTGTAGTCACAGATGTCAGAGTGTATTAACTCTAGCAAGTGTATGCTCCTAAAAACCTGACTAAAAGGTGTTCTAGTTATCTTAGTTTGAGCACAGATTTCACATTTGTCAAATCTGGTTTTTGTGTCCAAGGGGATGTTGTGAGTTCTAGCTAGCAGGAGTAGTTTTCTATAATTGACGTGCCCTATTCTTGCATGTAAAGTCTTAGGATCGATCAAATTAGAACTAACCTGATTTACTACCTCGTTTGCTAGACTCAACCTATACATTCCGTTGACGACATACGCACAACCAAAGTAGTGCGAGTGAACCATCAACGTTACTCGACCACCACTAATGTTAAATGACATACCCACACCGCATAACAAACTAATTGAAATTAAATTAGCAGCTAATGATAGTATAAATTTAACATTTTTCAAAGTAAGAGTTTAACCTGAGGAGAGCGTCAAGGTAGCATTGCCGACCTTCAACACGTCAGCAACTCCTCCATCAACAACAGTAACAGTCTCTCGGACTGCAGTGACATCCTCCAGAAGCGCAGAATTGTTGCAGACATGACATGTAGCACCTGAGTCTAACCACCACTCGGTACTGGCCTGTCCGTTACGGACCATGGCAACAAAGTCGGTGGGCGCAGTCTGATGGACCATATTGGCCCTGTTATCAGGCTTCGGTATGCTTGGATCTCCTCTCTTGGGCTGCTTGCACTCGGAAGCACAGTGACCCCACTTGTTACAATTGTAGCACTTGCCTTTGAATTTCTTCGCCTTCTTGCTCGTGTCCACAACTGCGGGTGCACTGGGTAACGGTCTAGTCTTGCCAGGCTTAAACTTCCGCTTAGGATGCGTGACCATGTTGGCAGCAGAGGACTGCTTGCTAATGGTCTCCCTAGCGTGTCTAGTCCTGTTCTCATCCTCAATGCAGATGAAGCGCTTGAGGTATTTTAGACTGACCTGCGTTTTCTTCCGATACATCTCAGTTTTGAAGGAGAACCACGCCGACGGGAGCTTGAAGATAATAACTCCTGCAACAAATCCATCTGGCAGTGAGAGGTTCTTACTGTTCAGCTTGTCCACCAGATTCTCAAAATCAGCGACCTGTGGAGGGATTTCCCTTTCCTCAGTGAAGGTGAAAGTCATAAACTTATCCACGAGGTGCGTCTTGGACATATTTTCCTCTTCCTTGAATTGCTCCTCCAGTTTGCTGTACATCTCAGCAAGCCTGTTGGAGAGGCAGTTCAACAGGTAGTCGCGACAGAAATCTTCATCTTCCACCCACTGGGTCTCACCATCTGTCCCAAGAACGTCGGCACGTACAGACTGAACGGTGTAGAACACGTTCAAGTAATTCATGCCAAACTGCGTGTTCCTCTTCCAAGCACAGAACTCAGAGTTGGAGAATTTCTCCAACTTGATCATCGGAACGGGAGTAGTCCCTTTCGACATTTTGTCTCTTTCCAAAACAATAGATTTCCACTGATAACCTAGATGACAAACAGAAAAACTAGAAAGAGATCACCTGAAACACGTGCGGAGACGTCGCAAACTTTGTATCCAATCTAGAGAATTTTGTTTTGCACTTCTACGGACAATTGAGTCCAGTTCTTCCTTCACGTAGCAACAGAGTCTGAAAAATTAGATCTCCACAAGCACTGGATCGGGACTGGATCGATGGCGGCACTACCCTGTACTGGAGCGGCGATCCGATCGGGAAGAAGAAAAGATTCGAGCGGCTAATCTTCCTTCCTCGCACAGGACCCTTAGCACAGTCCTTCCACGCGACGGGAGAGGGTTGCGACGGCAGCATAATCCTTCCACGCAACGGGAGAGGCTCCTTCTTACAGCGACAGAGAGGATGGAGAGCGGCGGGATCAGTACGGGAGAAGGCTCCACCGTCGATCGCGAACAGGGATGAAGAAATGTGAGGGGCTTCTTCTCTCGATCGAACTCCAATCTCCTTCGACTGCTTCCCTGCGATCAAAACGCGTCCCTTCCTCTTCGTCGCTTCTATAGAAGGTTACCTGCGGCTTCCTGCGCATACACCGCAGCAGTGAAGGCGGTTCGCGAGAAGGAGCGATAACAGCGATTAGCGACGGGAGACGGTGATCTTGCTCCTTGCAGTGACGTGAGAGATCGACGTGAACGATCTGCAGTTACCAAACTTCCTCCTTGCGCTCGACGAGAAGAAGCACAGGAGCGGTTACAGGGAAAACGCATGGAGCGCGAGTGAGATCTTCGAGAATGTTAGAATGGTGCTCGAAGCATCCGGGTGTGTGTCTAGTTTGGAACACTCTACTCGTTGCCCCTAGCAGGGTATTTATAGGCAAACCCTAATTCCCCGGCGGGTGCGCGGATCCCTAACGAATCCTAACCGACCGCTAAGCATCCGTTAACCCGATAATTAAATATACCTTAACAGGAACTCCATTTCTTTATCTGATATTCTTGAAGTAGTTGCACATAACCTGGACACTCTCAACAAAATTCTCAAATCAATAAGTACAATTTTAAATCTTCTTGCTGGAGAGTATGCTTATTTGTTTTGGTGTTTAGATGTTATTGCAAACTTCTTCTCAATATTTTATTTCATATTTAGGTGATTATGTTTGAAGTTATACTTGAAACTGTAACTTTGATCTTAATTTGAGCTAGGATGTTATTTTTTTCATATGAACATAAGCTTTATTCTTGGTTGTACTAAAAGTTTACTAGCCCATGTGATGGACGGATGCACCAAAGCATGTAGCACCTGGAGTTTCTTTAATATTGATTTTCTTTATTAATTCTGTAGGTGCTCATTACTGTTGTTTTTATAGCTTTCCTAAACATCATTCCTTCCGCGCCTGATACAGTTTGTGGAAGATCCGGACTGCTGAACAGTTTGGCAAAACACAGTTTACCCCAAATCATAAACTCTTGTTCTGGCATTTAGGAGTCTGCTACAGAGGAAAACTTTGCATAGTTTGAGCTTAGCAAACAAGTTTTTGGAGGTTGAAAACTTCAGTGAATATAAACATGAGATACTCATTAGATTTTACTAACATGAGATACTTTTTGTTTAGAATATAAAAATATGCTTCATTTTAGAATTACAAATGTCTACATAATTAAATTAGGGCATTGTTATATATAGACCACGATTTGGCTATATACAAACCTAAATTTTGATTTTTTTTTGTCTTTTTTTCCTACTATATACAAACCAAATTAATACCTTCTCCTCTTCCCAAAAATTAATTTCCTCCTTTTTCGAATGCAGCCCTAGCCGCTGTAACATCCCCAGAACAACTAGACCCTTGAAGTGCATTTTGTCATGTCAAGGTCATGACATTCCTCTAAGAGACCAAAATGGCTCTAAGAACCAAGGTGAATAAGTGAAGATCACCTTGGTGTGCAAATAGCCAAATTTGACTCCAAAGGCTTATGATTTGATATTAGACTTCAAAATGATAAATTGACCCCACCAACTCTTCCTAAACACCTTAAGGAATCCCTTGGGTCATTTAGGCCCCATTGGGGTCAAACCCAATTGACCAAATTTGCTAAAGTCAACTTTAGGCCACCTGGGTCAAACCTCCATAAATGAGGGCAATTGAACTCCAACTGATCAAATTAGACCCACCCTCATATGGCATCCTCCCTAGGGGACCTAATGGACCCAAAATCCCCATCCTAGGGCCATCAATGTGGGGAAATTGGGCCAATTTATAAAAGCCCCAAATTGACCTAAATGTGCTAAAAGCCCAAATTGATCTCCAATTGACCTAGTGTGATCAAATTGATCACCCCTAAACACTAAGGGGATTAAATGAGACCTAGATGAGCCAAAGTGCACATTCAATCTTGGAGGATTAGGGCAAGATCACCAAAATGCCCAAATTGCCCCTATAAGCAAATAAATGCAATCAAGCCCCATTTGACCCCACCATGACTCAATTCCTCATGGGATGAGTTCATAGTGCCTAGGGGAGCAATGCGACTCAGTCACATTGAGTGGTGTGAGCTTGGGTCAAGCCCAAACTCAAAATCCTCAATTTGGCCTATTTAGGCAAGTGAGCCCCAAACCCAAGCTAAGTGGCTTAACCAACCTCCATAGCCCAAGAAGGCAGCCCACATGTTTATCAGCCCCCCTGCCATCTGAAATTCGAAATATGGGGGATTAATTGGCTTGTACAAGTGTGAGAAATGGAGGTAGAAGACAAGAGAGAAAAGAGGAGGAATTAAGGGATGGGTGCCAAATGGCACCCCCTCTTCATTCCCCAAGCATCCTCTGTGCTTGGGGAATGAATTCCCTTCAGTTTTGGGCAGTGGGGAGGAGAGTTGGTTGGCTGAATTGGGCGGAAAGGAGGCATGGCCGAAATCACCATAATTGCAAACAGCCATATACCCCCTCTGCCCCCTCAATTCTCCTCACCATCACCTTCAGAAGCTCATGAGGAGTTGAGGTGGAGCTTTACAGAGGAGGATTTGATGCAGAAATGAGATCGGGAGGTGGAGCTCACGGGAGGTTGTCGGCCATGGCAAGCACGGGTTTCCCTCAACCTCATGCCGATCGAAGGCAAGTTCCTTCCCCCTCCATCTGTGCTAGATTCTAGACCCATCTAGGAGAGATATTGGGCTCAAATGAGCACGATCCCATGTGAGATAGTGGGAGTTTTATCGAGCTTTTCTTCTTGCTCGGAATCGCCAGAGAAGCTATCTCCGGCGGCCGCGTCGCCGCCTGGCGTTAGCCACCACCTCAACGAAGGTGGTGGAGGCAGTGGTCGGCGGTGGGGTGCTGCAGGTTGCCGAAAAATGGCCGGAGAAGATGGCCCAGGAGGGAGAAATCCTAGCCGTTGGCTATCGGGGAAGATGACGGAGCGCCGTCTGATCTGCGCTGTGATTCGTGCTGGATCGATCTTATATACATATATATATATATATATATATATATATATATTAATATCCTCATTAAATGTATAATCTGTCACATTATTTCACCAATTTTGTTTAATTTTTTTATGGCCTTTCGAGGCCTTATTTTGAAAAATGCCCAGAGACAACTAATGTAGATCTGGATGTCTAATTTCATCTGAAAGTAAAATCGAGCCATTTGGTTAAAGGTAGGTCCCACAGTACTCATTATAGTGAGACTGGTCAAAACATAAACCAGAAATTAATTAGTGTGCACAGTCTAAAATATAAGTCTGATGGACTTGGGATTTTGACCATGCATGCACATATGCGTGAGGATATTTCTCACATATGCGTGAGGATATTTCTCTGAACTTCAAAATGAAGTTTGTGACTTTGGAGGAAACTGGGTTGCTAATAGCCATTTGGGGCTTGTTGAGGTTTTAGCTGTGTTTGAAGAAGAGAATCACCTTGCATGTCACTAAAACTTTGACCATGCATGTATGGTGACCTAACCATCCAAATCCTAGAGTTTGGAGGTCATTGGAGCTAGAATTATTATGTTTTCTATTTAATTTAAATTGGCACATTTGTATTTTGTTAAGATGAACAATTTGTACAGAACTTGCATGTTGGATTCTGCCTAGGTTAGGCTCATTTCTGGAGGTAGTGATCAACATAACAATTGTAGATCTTGAAGTTACCTTTAAAATGCCACTAATTTCATGTCATTTGGATCCATGTAGCTCCCTCAACACCATTTTTGGTGAGACATATATATATAAGTGTATTTTGTTAAGTTAAATAATTTGTACAGAACTTGCATGTGGATTCTGCCTAGATTAGGCTCCTTTCTGGAGGTAGTGATCAACATAACAATTGTAGATTTTGAAGTTACCTTTAAAATGCCACTGATTTCATGTCATTTGGATCCCTTTAGCTCCCTCAACACCATTTTTTGTGAGACATGTATATAAGTGTATTTTGTTAAGTTAAATAATTTGTACAGAACTTACATGTGGATTCTGCCTAGGTTAGGCTCATTTCTGGAGGTAGTGATCAACATAACAATTGTAGATTTTGAAGTTACCTTTAAAATGCCACTAATTTCATGTCATTTGGATCCCTGTAGCTCCCTCAGAACCATTTTTTGTGAGACATGTATATAAGTGTATTTTGTTAAGTTAAATAATTTGTACAGAACTTGCATGTGGATTCTGCCTAGGTTAGGCTCATTTCTGGAGGTAGTGATCAACATAACAATTGTATATTTTGAAGTTACCTTTAAAATGCCACTAATTTCATATCATTTGGACAAGTGTAGCTCCCTCAGCACCATTTTTGGCGAGACATGTATATACGTGTATTTTGTTAAGTTAAATAATTTGTACAGAACTTGCATGTTGATTTTACCTAGGTTAGGCTCATTTCTGGAGGTAGTGATCAACATAACAATTGTATATCTTGACGTTACCTTTAAAATACCGCTGATTTCATGTCATTTGGATTCCTGTATCTCCTTCAGCACCATTTTTGGTGAGACATGTATATAAGTGTATTTTGTTAAGTTAAATAATTTGTACAGAACTTGCATGTGGATTCTGCTTAGGTTAGGCTCATTTCTGGAGGTAGTGATCAACATAACAATTGTAGATTTTGAAGTTACCTTTAAAATTCCACTTATTTCATGTCATTTGGACAAGTGTAGCTCCCTTAGCACCATTTTTGGTGAGACATGTATATAAGTGTATTTTGTTAAGTTAAATAATTTGTACAGAACTTACATGTTGATTTTACCTAGGTTAGGCTCATTTCTGGAGGTAGTGATCAACATAACAATTGTAGATCTTGAAGTTACCTTTAAAATGCCGCTAATTTCATGTCATTTGGATCCCTGTAGCTCCCTCAGCTCCATTTTTGGTGAGACATGTATATAAGTGTATTTTGCTGAGATAAACAGTTTGTACAGAACTTGCATGTTGACTTCACCTAGGTTAGGTTCATTTCTGGAGATAATGATCAACATGAATATTGTATACCTTGAGGTTACCTTTAAAATGCTACTGATTTCATGTCATTTAGTCAAGTGTAGCTCCTTTTAGGCCACTTTTAGTGAGACATGTATAAAAGTGTATCTGGTGTGTTTAGTGATTTTGGCTCATGCAAATGCTTTGAAAATTTGTCCATGTCTTAGACATGATATCAACCACCTCTAGTTGAGAATTCAACTCATGTGCATCAGTGGATTTCTCTGAACTTCAAGTTGAAGTTTTGGACTTAAGGGTGTAAGAAAAATTGGGGTGCATTTGGCAAGAATGTAATAAATGATAATTAAGGATAAATACATCTCGGTTTAATATGAGACTTATGATCTGGTGTTTTTAGACCAACATTGAGCTATAGTAATTTTCTCAGAATTTATTGAAGTCTTAACATAGTACTTGTAGTGTAAACCCTTATTGGCACACCAAATGTAATAAATGATAATTTAAGGATAAATACACCTTGGTTTAATATGAAACTTAGGCTCTGAAGTTTTTAGGTCAATTTTATGCTACCATGAATTTATCAGAATTTATAGAGGTCTGTAGATGATACTTGTAGTGTAAATCCTTGTTCACCCCCTACTCATGTAAGTAGAAATTGTGGTTAAACAATCTTTGGAAGAATATGGAATGTAGAATTTGAGGTTGTTAGATCATTACTCACTGTGAACCTACGGTAAGAACTTGGAACACATTAAGACATGATAGGACCAAGGTTGCATCTTAAGAGTCAAACCTAGTTCAATTCCACCTTGGTCTGCGAACAGTAGAAAATGAAAACATAGATTCGGACCCCTTCCTTATGGTCACCACCACCAGAGTTACTAACTCTAAGAGAATTGCAGATGCCCAATTAGGTTGAAGGATTAATCACCAAGGGCAGTCATCGGAAATAAAGACGGGGGTGCGTTTAGTAAATTTATCAATTCAGGAATTTGACGAGAACCTTTTGGGGGAGGCGAAGGATGACTGAGCAAGAAGTGAAAATTGTGATTGAGAGATAACACAAGGAAATAATCGTTCACTAGGAATGACATGGCTCGGTGTTCAATAGAACACCAACACATGTCTGCCCGAGTCAAATGGTAATCCACCCTAGGATTTTAAAGCAATTGGAGAGTAAATGGGCGTACAAATGGGTAGCAACTAAATAAAATAAATATCCTAGAAAGGGGGATTTGGGCTTCAGTCACCATCACATTCCCTAGTACCTCTGCGAGCCCTTCACCGGGTAATCTACGGGAAGTCCAGGATTCACCCCAAGCTGCTAAGATCAAATAACAATAGACAAGAATAGTAAGTAGGAGAACTTGAAACACAATCTCCCTCACAAATTTGGGAAGGAATGGAATAAGGTCTGGGATAGTCCTGCGAGCGGTAGGCTCGGGTTATAAGGAAGGACAGTGGTAGTCCTGCGAGCGGTAGGCTCGGGTTATAAGGAAGGACTGTGGTAGTCCTACGAGCGGTAGGCTCGGGTTATAAGGAAGGACTGAGATAGTCCTGCGAGCGGTAGGCTCGGGTTATAAGGAAGGACTGTGGTAGTCCTGCGAGCGGTAGGCTCAGGTTATAAGGAAGGACTGTGATAGTCCTGCGAGCGGTAGGCTCGGGTTAAAAGGAATAAGGACTGGGATAGTCCTGCGAGCGGTAGGCTCGGGTTATAAGGAAGGACTGTGGTAGTCCTGCGAGCGGTAGGCTCGGGTTATAAGGAAGGACTGTGGTAGTCCTGCGAGCGGTAGGCTCGGGTTAAAAAGGAATAAGGACTGGGATAGTTCTGCGAGCGGTAGTCTCGGGTTATAAGGAAGGACTGTGGTTGTCCAGCGAGCGGTAGGATCGTAGTTTTAATATAAGACTGGTGTAGTCTAGCGAGCGGTGAGCTTATAGTTTAAATATAAGACTGGCGTAGTCTAGCGAGTGGTAGGCTCGTAGTTTAAATATAAGACTGGTGTAGTCTAGCGAGCGGCAGGCTCATAGTTTAAATATAAGACTGGTGTAGTCTAGCGAGAGGCGGGATCGTAGTTTAAATATAAGACTGGTGTAGTCTAGCGAGCGGTAGACTCGTAGTTTAAATATAAGACTGGTGTAGTCTAGCGAGTGGTAGGCTCGTAGTTTAAATATAAGACTGGTGTAGTCTAGTGAGCGGTAGACTCGTAGTTTAAATATAAGACTGGTGTAGTCTAGCGAGCGGTGGGCTCATAGTTTAAATATAAGTCTGGTGTAGTCTAGCTAGCGGTAGGCTCGTAGTTTAAATATAAGACTGGTGTAGTCTAGCGAGCGGTAGGCTCATAGTTTAAATATAAGACTTTTGTAGTCTAGCGAGCGGTAGGCTCGTAGTTTAAATATAAGACTGGTGTAGTCTAGCGAGCGGTAGACTCGTAGTTTAAATTTAAGATTGATGTAGTCTGGCAAGCTGTAGGCTCTACTTCATAAATTTTGATTTAGAATTGCGAGTTGGAGGCTCGGTAGTAAGGGTTAATACATATTTGCATATGCATAAGATGTGGTGGGTCTTCAGTTCTGGCTTAGTCGTCACACCGACAGCAAGTCGTTGACTCGGCAGTGTTATTGGTTTGATTAGGGGCCAGGTTGTTTTACTGCGCGTCCGACGGGACGGATTCCCTAAACCCTGCCTGGCCATTTCAGTTTAGTACGCAGGAGCTCGTGAGTACCGGGTACCGGTATCACAACGTACGTTTGGGCTTAGGTCTGGTAGTGTGACTTACCCACCTAGGTGAGGAGACGCCTGCTCCTCTGCCACCGTTTGACCACGACGGGAGGTGCCCGAGAGGTTAGCTACCTCCGAAAAGTGGGAACTAAAGGTGTGTACGTACAGAGTCGCGTGTGTGAGTTGCACCATTGCATTGTATTGCATTGCATATCATAGCATAACATTCTTGAATAAATCAGAGACCTCATCGTATAAATTAGTATGGGCTCTTTTTTACGATGAGTTTACTTCTTGCGAGATCCCCTAGCTTATGTGTTTGTGTGTGTATACACATAAGTTAAGGTTACTTTCATAGTTGCTCTAGTTGTTTCTTTACTTGCTCTAGTTTTCTTTATAACTACTCTGTGTACTTTTCTAGCTGCTTAGACTATTTTATAACTGCGTGTGTATACTCTCTTTGATGCTCGTTTATATACTAGGTTTCTTTGTGGCCCCTTGGTTTATTATGATAGATTTGCTAGAAAGGTGCTTGATGTATATATATATATATATTTACATGTTGTTAGCTATTGATATAATTGCTAGATGTAAATGCTATTATATACATGTTGTTAGCTATTTATATAATTGCTAGGTTAGTAATACCAGCTTGTCACCTGCTTTTGATTTACCCCTTTGATGTCCTCCGCTTCCTCCTCCCGCACGGTGCCTAGGAGTCGTGGGTGGAGGCGGTGAGGAATATGCTGAGTCTTATAGACTGACGGTCGGTGGACCTCATCATTTTAGGGATGACGTGACAGAACGGCAGGACCTCGTTCAGGAGACAGAACAGGAGGACGGGATGAAGCAGAGTAGTCACTACACGTCGCCGCAGTAGCAACTACAGATGCATGAAGACATTGGTTGATAGCTTCCGCATAGATATAGAGTGAGAGTGATTGTTGCACTATATTTGAACATGTACTGGGCGTAAGCCCTTTTTCTTTTAGTTCTTTCTCATCGTGGACATTGTAATCATGTATTATGATAAATATATAATGTGATTTTGTGGACTTATTTCATTTATTACTTCAATTACTATGATTATGGTTGGCCTGGATGATGATGAATAGCCCGCAGGATCGGCATCTTGTGGCGGCGACCAGCGACCATTGGGTGTAATGGTGTCGCCGCAAGACGGCGGTTCTGGGCGGTAAGACCCAGTTTAAAAGCAAAAAAAAAGAGGGTCTTACAAACTGGTATCATCTTAGCCGACTTTTGATCCTAGTAAAAGAAGTCCACAAACCCTGGGCCACCCCGCTCGAGCTAGTTTGAGGACAAACTAGCAGCGGAAGCAGTGGTGTGCCCATACGGGAAATCACATAACTATGTCCACTTAACGATGAGATTAGGCCAACCTAACTACTACACCGTATCAGTTTGACTTAGCAAGACATCTCATAAGGTATCCTAGTCCAACATCAACCTCAAATATATTTTGACCAAGTAGTAGGATACCCCCAAAGTGACTGAAAGAAGGAGTTGAAAGCGTGTGTAAGTGTTCGGGGCTTACTCCCCGATATATCCACGTCACTTCCTAAGTGATATTAACACCACTCAGACAAACAAATAGGACAATCTTAGGTGGATTTGGTGCTTGCGATTGTACTATCGGATTAGTAGGAGACTTGTAAGGCTTTACTTATGTGCTTAGAAGCTAATACTCCACACTTCCACCCGCGGAAAATCATCACAAATAAAGGATGTCAAATGTGGAATGAGAATTCCAACTTAAAGACGACCACTTAATAGGCACACGACCCTTGGAAAGTTGCGGTAAATGGCATTTTGAGGTTAGAGAACCTTACCATATACACAAATCTCAAGGACTGTATACCCATAAGGATTATGTAAATACACGAGATGTCCAGATTTTCAGATATAAGAAACTCATTACAAGATTTACGGGAGGCTAATCTTGTTTCTTCGTTTATTGGATCACTATGACGTTAACTTGGGTTGTTTTGGAAACATAAAAGTCTCTGTAATACAACTCCTCGGACACCAATTTTGATGCAGGGTATATAAAGTGAACCCTAGACCCAAATCTGTGTGCCCCACCATCTGACTTAACCAAATAATCTGAATTTTACACTGTACATGTAAATTTAGTACGATACATATGTTGTCCAAGAATCAGAATTTTGGAGATAAAGTTCTAAGGATTTGGAAATGTTTTCATTACATACGATTGTGGTAGACCTAAGGCTTAATGGAAACCAATCCACTCAAACCTTTTTATGGATGGTAGGTCTCGGAAAGAAAGGTCCCTGGACGAATTTGAGGCCATTTGGATCCCTACATATTGGTGGGTCCCACATGCAAGACCAAGGTAGCTTAAGATAATACCCATGTTGTTACACACATAGAGTTTATGGATAAGAATTATTTCCTTGGCCAACTCTCTTGAAATTTGAAACATGTACTTATTATCAAGAGATCTTTCATCTCTGAAGGAATCAAAGACTTTGAGGATTGAGTCCTGTAGGAAATTGGGGTTTGTGAACTCTTGTTACATTAAACAGTATTGAGAATTCCAGGGTCATGTTCCCCTAGATCAGTATAAAAATATGGAATATTATAGAAATGGGTAGATAGACTCGTGGTTTCCATTAAACTTCTGAAAATTTTATTATACTTAACTGTTGATTAGTTATCCTACTTCCTTCACGAAAAGGTTTTGCACCCTTAGCCACATAATTAATCTTCTGGAGTTATTTTAAAGAGGAAAACAATGAATTTATATTGAATACTGTCTTGGATCATGATTAGTCTTTGAAAAGTATGTTAAACCTATTGGCCCATGATAACTGATACTTGCTGTACGAATTGGGGACCCCCACAGTTATGAAGGAAATAAGAATGAGGCTAAAAATAATTATGACATTATGAAGAGTTAAAATTTGTAAATTGTTGCATACAAAACTCTGGGAATGATTTAGAGACCGATTTACGACATATTCACGATAGTTGATTCATAGGTGATTGGTCTCGTGCAAAAGTTTGAGCTTGGTTTACGGTTAACAAAAAAGAGGACTATAGATTTGACCGTTAATAACACATGATTTGGGATAAAAATCAGGAATGAGGTTTCAGGACGTTAATGTCATTGGGTGCACTCCAAGAATTAATCTTGGAGGATTTACAATGTATGAATTTTATGAGGCTCAGAATTGATGACATACATGAATTTAAGTACCAGAACTGAGCTTGATTATTACTAGAATATCCTTTTAGTTTAGTAAATGACCATGACATATTTACATTTACTAAATATCATTTTGGATCTTAGAAGCATGATTAAACGTTGACATAGAGTATTAAAAGAGTGACGATGTCATGAAAATTAAGAGAATCAATATTGCCCAAGCCTTAAGCGTATCATGATCTTGGAAGATAAGTCTAAATTCTAATTGCAAACACCTAACAAATAAGGGTACAAACATCATATTAAGGATTATAAGACTCGATGGATTCCTACACTCGCCTTGGGAATATGCAATTTTACTTCAACTTATGCCCCCCTCCCTCCACTATGTATATCTTCATCAAACTGATAAATATTTAAGGACACCATCAGGAAGAAGATCGTGATTACGGACGTAGTAAGATTTAATGAAAAGTGCACTTGGGAGAAAAATGAGGATGAGGCGATGTAAACTAGACCTAACCATTTCCAATATTAGTCGGGAGTCATGTTGCACATGAACTATCAAATCATCCGGGTATATTCTGAACTCAGACTTCTATAGACCCAACCTAAATTTCGGGGACGAAATTGTTTCTTCGTTTATTGGGATTTGTAACATCCCCAGAACAACTAGACCCCTGAAGTGCATTTTGTCATGTCAAGGTCATGACATTCCTCTAAGAGACCAAAATGGCCCTAAGAACCAAGGTGAATAAGTGAAGATCACCTTGGTGTGCAAATAGCCAAATTTGACTCCAAAGGCTTATGACTTGATATTAGACTTCAAAATGACAAATTGACCCCACCAACTCTTCCTAAACACCTTAAGGAATCCCTTGGGTCATTTAGGACCCATTGGGGTCAAACCAAATTGACCAAATTTGTTAAAGTCAACTTTAGGCCACCTAGGTCAAACCTCCATAAATGAGGGCAATTGAACTCCAACTGGTCAAATTGGACCCACCCTCATATGGCATCGTCCCTAGGGGACCTAATGTACCCAAATGCCCCATCCTAGGGCCCCATTAATTTGGGGAAATTGGGCCAATTTCTAAAAAGCCCCAAATTGACCTAAATGTGCTAAAAGCCCAAATTGATATCCAATTGACCTAGTGTGATCAAATTGATCACCCCTAAACACTAAGGGGATTAAATGAGACCTAGATGAGCCAAAGTGCACATTCAATCTTGGAGGATTAGGGCAAGATCACCAAAATGCCCAAATTGCCCCTATAGGCAAATAAATGCAATCAAGCCCCATTTGACCCCACCATGACTCAATTCCTCATGGGATGAGTTCATAGTTCCTAGGGTAGCTATGTGACTCAGTCACATTGAGTGGTGTGAGCTTGGGTCAAGCCCAAACTCAAAATCCTCAATTTGGCCTATTTAGGCAAGTGAGCCCCAAACCCAAGCTAAGTGGCTTAACCCAACTCCATAGCCCAAGAAGGCAACCCACATGTTTATCAGCCCCCCCCCTCCCCCCCCCATGCCATCTGAAATTCGAAATATGGGGGATTAATTGGCTTGTACAAGTGTGAGAAAGGGAGGTAGAAGACAAGAGAGAAAAGAGGAGGAATTAAGGGATGGGTGCCAAATGGCACCCCCTCTTCATTCCCCAAGCATCCTCAGTGCTTGTGGACTGAATTCCCTTCAGTGTTGGGCAGTGGGGAGGAGAGTTGGTTGGCTGAATTGGGCGGCAAGGAGGCATGGCCGAAATCACCATAATTGCAAACAACCATATACCCCCTCTCCCCCCTCAATTCTCCTCACCATCACCTTCAGAAGCTCATGAGAAGTCGAGCTGGAGCTTTACAGAGGAGGATTTGATGCAGAAATGAGATCGGGAGGTGGAGCTCACGGGAGGTGGTCGGCCATGGCAAGCTCGGGTTTCCCTCAACCTCAAGCCGATCGACGGCAAGTTCCTTCCCCCCTCCATCTGTGCTAGATTCTAGACCCATCTAGGAGAGATATCGGGCTCAAATGAGCACGATCCCATGTGAGATAGTGGGAGTTTTCTCAAGCTTTTCTTCTTGCTCGGGATCGCCGGAGAAGCTATCTCCGGCTGCCGTGTCGCCGCCTGGCGTTAGCCACCACCTCAACGGAGGTGGTGGAGGCGGTGGCCGGCGGTGGGGTGCTGCAGTTGCCGGGAAATGGCCGGAGAAGATGGCCTAGGCGGGAGAAATCCTAGCCGTTGGCTATCGGTGAAGATGACGGAGCGCCGTCTGATCTGCGCTGTGATTCGTGCTGGATCGATCTTATATATATATATATTAATATCCTCATTAAATGTATAATCTGTCACATTATTTCACCAATTTTGTTTAATTATTTTAAGGCCTTTCGAGGCCTTATTTTGAAAAATGCCCAGATACAACTAATGTAGATCTGGATGTCTAATTTATTCTGAAAGTAAAATCAAGCCATTTGGTTAACTGTAGGTCCCACAGTACTCATTTTAGTGAGACTGGTCAAAACATAAACCAGAAATTAATTAGTGCGCACACTCTAAAATATAAGTCTGATGGACTTGGGATTTTGACCATGCATGCATGTGCCTTATACCTAGCTTAGGTTTAAATATCAGAATTTATGGAGACAATTTTTCTATAGTTTTGTTCAAAACTTGGAAAATCAAATAAATGGAATATTTGGAGTTATATAACTCCTAATGATTCCAAATTTTGGTGAGTGCTTCTTTAGGTCATGTATGGACACTGGTTAAAATTTCATCACATATGCATGAGGATATTTCTCTGAACTTCAAAATGAAGTTTGTGACTTTAGAGGAAATTGGGTTGCTAATAGCCATTTGGGGCTTTGAGAGGACCCAGTGCCACCAACTCGACCAAAGGACCGGTCTGTTTGGTGAAGGCGCAACTGTTCTTTATATCAACGGAAAGGCGCTACGGGTCAAGTGAAGGAACGCTGGACCCAACAATCCCCCCCAGCGTCCAGCATGACCCACAAGCTCAGAGGTGCTCCACATGGCTCAGAGGTGGCGCACCACATGGCTCAGAGGTGGCTTGACACATGGCTGCGGCCGCCTGACCCCGGGTAGAGAAACTTCAGGAATTATCAGCGCCCCCTCGGTCTCGAACCCGCAACCTCCTCCGATACCAATTGAGAGGACCCAGCGCCACCAACTCGACCAAAAGACTGGTTTATTTGGTGAAGGCGCAACTGTTCTTTATATCAACGGAAAGACGCTACGGGTCAAGTCAAGGAACGCTGGACCCAACATGCTTGTTGAGGTTTTAGATGTGTTTGAAGAAGAGAATCACCTTGCATGTCACTAAAACTTTGACCATGCATGTATGGTGACCTAACCATGCAAATCCTAGAGTTTGGAGGTCATTGGAGTTAGAATTATTATGTTTTCTATTTAATTTAAATTGTCACATTTGTATTTTGTTAAGATGAACAATTTGTACAGAACTTGTATGTTGGATTCTGCCTAGGTTAGGCTCATTTCTGGAGGTAGTGATCAACATAACAATTGTAGATCTTGAAGTTACCTTTAAAATGCCACTAATTTCATGTCATTTGGATCCCTGTAGCTCCCTCAACACCATTTTTGGTGAGACATGTATATAAGTGTATTTTGTTAAGTTAAATAATTTGTACAGAACTTGCATGTGGATTCTGCCTAGGTTAGACTCATTTCTGGAGGTAGTGATCGACATAACAATTGTAGATTTTGAAGTTACCTTTAAAATGCCACTGATTTCATGTCATTTGGACAAGTGTAGCTCCCTCAGCACCATTTTTGGTGAGACATGTATATAAGTGTATTTTGTTAAGTTAAATAATTTGTATAGAACTTGCATGTTGATTTTACCTAGGTTAAGCTCATTACTTGAGTTAGTGATCAACATAACAATTGTAGATCTTGAAGTTACCTTTAAAATACCGCTAATTTCATGTCATTTGGATCCCTGTAGCTCCCTGACCTCCATTTTTGTTGAGACATGTATATAAGTGTATTTTGCTAAGATAAACAGTTTGTACAGAACTTGCATGTTGACTCCACCTAGGTTAGGTTCATTTCTGGAGATAATGATCAACATGAATATAGTATACCTTGAGGTTGCCTTTAAAATGCTACTGATTTCATGTCATTTGGTCAAGTGTAGCTCCTTTTTGGCCACTTTTAGTGAGACATATATAAAAGTGTATCTGGTGTGTTTAGTGATTTTGGCTCATGCAAATGCTTTGAAAATTTGTCCATGCCTTAGACATGATATCAACCACCTATAGTTGAGAATTCAACTGATGTGCATGAGTGGATTTCTCTGAACTTCAAGTTGAAGTTTTGGACTTAAGGGTGTAGGAAAAATTGGGGTGCATTTGGCAAGAATGTAATAAATGATAATTATGGATAAATACACCGGTTTAATATGAGACTTAGGATCTGGTGTTTTTAGACTAACATTGAGCTATAGTATTTTTCTCAGAATTTATTGAAGTCTTAACATAGTACTTGTAGTGTAAACCCTTATTGGCACACCAAATGTAATAAATGATAATTAAGGATAAATACACCTTGGTTTAATATGAAACTTAGGCTCTGAAGTTTTTAGGTCAATTTTATGTTACCATGAATTTATCAGAATTTATAGAGGTCTGTAGATGATACTTGTAGTGTAAATCCTTGTTCACCCCCTACTCATGTAAGTAGAAATTGTGGTTAAACAATCTTTGGAAGAATATGGAATGTAGAATTTGAGGTTGTTAGATCATTACTCACTGTGAACCTACGGTAAGAACTTGGAACTCATTAAGACATGATAGGACCAAGGTTGGGTCTTAAGAGTCAAACCTAGTTCAATTCTACCTTGGTCTGCGAACAGTAGAAACTGAAAACATAGATTCGGACCCCTTCCTTATGGTCACCACCAGCAGAGTTACTAACTCTAAGAGAATTGCAGATGCCCAATTAGGTTGAAGGGTTAATCACCAAGGGCAGTCATCAGAAATAAAAATGGGGGTGTGTTTAGTAAATTTATCAATTCAGGAATTTGACGAGAACCTTTTAGGGGAGGCGAATGATGACTGAGCAAGAAGTGAAAATTGTGATTGAGAGATAACACAAGGAAATAGTCGATCACTAGGAATGACATGGCTCGGTGTTCAATAGAACACCGACACATGTCTGCCCGAGTCAAATGGTAATCCACCCTAGGATTTTAGAGTAATTGGAGAGTAAATGGGCGTACAAATGGGTTGCAACTAAATAAAATAAATATCCTGGAAAGGGGGATTTGGGCTTCAGTCACCATCACATTCCCTAGTACCTCTGCGAGACCTTCACCGGGTAATCCACGGGAAGTCCAGGATTCACCCCAAGCTGCTAAGATCAAATAACAATAGACAAGAATAGTAAGTAGGAGAACTTGAAACACAATCTCCCTCCCAAATTTGGGAAGGAATGGAATAAGGACTGGGATAGTCCTGCGAGTGGTAGGCTCGGATTATAAGGAAGGACTGTGGTAGTCCTGTGAGCGGTAGGCTCAGGTTATAGGGAAGGACTGGGATAGTCCTGCGAGCGGTAGGCTCGGGTTATAAGGAATGACTGTGGTAGTCCTGCGAGCGGTAGGCTCGGGTTATAAGGAAGGACTGTGATAGTCCTGCGAGCGGTAGGCTCGGGTTAAAAGGAATAAGGACTGGGATAGTCCTGCGAGCGATGGGCTCGGGTTATTTGGAAGGACTGTGGTAGTCCTGCGAGCGGTAGGCTCGGGTTATAAGGAAGGACTGTGGTAGTCCTGCGAGCGGTAGGACCGGGTTAAAAAGGAATAAGGACTGGGATAGTCCAGCGAGCGGTAGGCTCGGGTTATAAGGAAGGACTGTGGTTGTCCAGGGAGCAGTAGGGTGGTAGTTTAAATATAAGACTGGTGCAGTCTAGCGAGCGGTGAGCTCATTGTTTAAATATTAGTCTGGTGTAGTCTAGCGAGCGGTAGGCTCGTAGTTTAAATATAACACTGGTGTAGTCTAGCGAGCGGTAGACTCGTAGTTTAAATATAAGACTGGTGTAGTCTAGCGAGCGGTGGACTCGTAGTTTAAATATTAGACTGGTGTAGTCTAGCGAGCGGTATGCTCGTTGTTTAAATATAAGACTGGTGTAGTCTAGCGAGCGGTGGGCTCGTAGTTTAAATATAAGACTGGTGTAGTCTAGTGAGTGGTAGGCTCGTAGTTTAAATATAAGACTGGTGTAGTCTAGCGAGCGGTGGGCTCGTAGTTTAAATATAAGACTGGTGTAGTCTAGCGAGCGGTAGGCTCGTAGTTTAAATATAAGACTGGTATAATCTAGCGAGCGGTAGGCTCATAGTTTAAATATAAGACTGGTGTAGTCTAGCGAGCGGTAGGCTCGTAGTTTAAATATAAGACTGATGTAGTCTAGCGAGCGGTAGGCTCGTCGTTTAAATTTAAGACTGATGTAGTCTGGCGAGCCGTATGCTCTAATTCATAAATGTTGATTTAGAATTGCGAGCTGGAGGCTTGGTAGTAAGGGTTAATACATATTTGCATATGCATAAGATGTGGTGGGTCTTCGGTTCTGGCTTAGTCGTCACACCGACGACAGTTCGTTGACTCGACAGTGCTAGTGGTTTGATTAGGGGCCAGGTTGTTTAGTGCGCGTCCGACGGGACAGATTCCCTAAACCCTGCCTGGCCATTTCAGTTTAGTACGCAGGAGCTCGTGAGTACCAGGTACCGGTATCACATCGTACGTTTGGGCCCAGGTCTGGTAGTGTGACTTACCCACCAAGGTGAGGAGACGCCCGCTCCTCTGCTACTGTTTGACCACGACGGGAGGTGCCCGAGAGGTTAGCTACCTCCGAAAAGTGGGAACTAAAGGTCTGTACGTATAGAGTCGCGTGTGTGAGTTGCACCATTGCATTGTATTGTATTGTATTGCATTGCATATCATAGCATAACATTCTTGCATAAATCAGAGACCTCATCGTATAAATTAGTATGGGCTCTTTTATACGATGAGTTTACTTCTTGCCAGATCCCCTAGCTTATGTGTTTGTGTGTGCATACACATAAGTTAAGGTTACTTTCATAGCTGCTCTAGTTGTTTCTATACTTGCTCTAGTTTTCTTTATAACTACTCCGGTGTACTTTTCTAGCTGCTTAGACTACTTTATAACTGTGTGTGTATACTCACTTTGACGCTCGTTTATATACTACTCGGTTTCTTTGTGGCCCCTTGATTTATTATAATAGATTTGCTAGAAAGGTGCTTGATGTATATATATATATATTTACATGTTGTTAGCTATTGATATAATTGCTAGATGTAAATGCTTTTATATACATGTTGTTAGCTATTTATATAATTGCTAGGTTAGTAATACCCGCTTGTCACCTGCTTTTGATTTACCCCTTTGATGTCCTCCGCTTCCTCCTCCCGCACGGTGCCTAGGAGTCGCGGGTGGAGGCGGTGAGGAATATGCTGAGTCTTATAGACTGACGGTCGGTGGACCTCATCATTTTAGGGATGACGTGTCGGAACAGCAGGACCTCGTTCAGGAGACATGACAGGAGGACGGGATGAAGCAGAGCAGTCACTACACGTCGCCGCAGCAGCAGCTACAAATGCATGAAGACATTGGTTGATAGCTTCCGCATAGATGAGAGTGATTGTTGCACTATATTTGAACATGTACTGGGCGTAAGCCCTTTTTCTTTTAGTTCTTTCTCATCGTGGACACTGTAATCATGTATTATGATAAATATATAATGTGATTTTGTGGACTTGTTTCATTTATTACTTCAATTACTGTGATTATGGTTGGCCTGGATGATGATGAATAGCCGGCAGGATCGGCGTCTTGTGGCGGCGACCATTGGGTGTAATGGTGTCGCCGCAAGACGACGGTTCTGGGCGGTAAGACCCAGTTTAAAAGCAAAAAAAAGAGGGTCTTACAGTCGCACCCCCTCCCGTCGATAGCCGAAATCTCTCCCGATCCCGTCTCCCCTGCTCACTCCAAGGTTGCCGGCGGCCAATGTCGCCTGAAAAATCTCAGGTGAGCACTCTAATGACCTTCTTCAAGGCCGGCGACCCACCCTCTTCCGGCGATGGTGGCGTAAAAAGTATCCTGAATCTCTCCTCCCAAAATGAGGTAATCAAAACCCTCACCCTCATCTTCATTTCCTCCATTCGCTTCTACCTTTGCTGCCGATTGGTGGATTGTTTCGTTCTACAACGCTATTGGGTCGGAATTTTTGGATCGCTTCGCTTCTACCTTTGCTGCATTTCGTTCTACAGCGATGTACTTACCTAATCTGGCAGAAACACTTGGAATCAATTGAACCTAAAACATTGATTCCAAGTGTTCCAGGTTTCCGAAAATCCTAACTACCCAAACCATTTGTTTTCTTCCAAAATCTGAGGGATGACTAAGCTTGGTAGTTCTTTTTTTCCTGATTTCTAAGACTACTTATTGGCGGCAATCGGGAAAAAATCAGGAAAAAAGAACTGCCCCGATATTTTGATATGGATTCAACTTTCGGATTATGTCGGTTTTTTTTGCGTGTTCGCAGTTTTTAATTTTTTGCGGTAAATGTGGGCAGGTTTTAATTTTTGGAATCCATATTTGTAATCAATGTTACTGTTATATACCTCTTGCTGTGAATGGATTTTTTCATTGCGAAATGCTCATCTGATATATTTTGATATGTATTGTCTTCTGAGATTTATTCATTATAAATATGAACTGTATTCTGATTTTTCATTGCAAGTATCAACTTCGCATGTATGTGTGTTACATGCATATGACGTCGCCCCGACCAATGTCGTTGCCACCACCATTGTTGCCCCCCCGACCAATGTCTCCCCGAATACCAATTTCGCCCCCGACCAGTGTCTCCCCGAAGACCAATATCGCCCCCCCCGACGACCATTGTCGCCCCCACGACCAATGTCGCCCCCACGACCAATGTCGCCCCCACGACCAATTTCGCCCCCACGACCAATGTCTCTGAGACGACCAATGTCGCCCCCACGACCAATGTCGCCCCCACGATCAATGTCGCCTCGATGACCAATGTCGCCCCAATGATCAATGTCGCCCCAACGATCTATGTCGCCCCCACGACCAATGTCGCCCCGACGACCAATGTCGCCTCGACGTCCAATGTCGCACCCATGACCAATCTCACCCCGACGACCAATGTCGCCCCGACGACCAATGTTGCCCTGACGACCAATGTCGCCCCGACGACTAATGTCGCCCCGACGACCAATGTCGCCCTGACGACCAATGTCGCCCCCACGATTAATGACGCCACCATGACCAATGTTGCCCCCACGACCAATGTTGCCCCCACGACCAATGTCGCCCCCACGACAAATGTCGCCCCCCCGCACGGGGTCCCCCGTGCACGACTGCTCGTATATATATATATAGACACACACACACACACACATAAATATATATGCCTGTGGATGTGGACTTGTCATATTTGTAGTATTCTTTCTTGCAAAATTGGCCTGTGATATGATCGACGTTGAGCGGTGAAAGCTAACCCATGAGTTGGGGTCACCGTAAGACGGCGGTTCGGGCCACAAGGTCCGGGAACTCTCCGGTAAGGAGGGGGATCTTACACGGATAGTAAAATCCTCTATCATGGGGATGCGCATAGTAAAATCCTATATTATTTGGTGCGGATAGTAAAATCCCCCATTATTGGGTGCGAAGAGAAAATTCACCATCATGAGCGTGAGCATATCAAAAATCCCCGATCATGGGTGTGTGGATAACAAAATCCCCCATCATTGGGGTGTGCATAACCAAATATATGATTGGTGTGTAGATAGCAAGACTCCTTATCCGCATAATTAGCAAAATGCCCCTCTCAGAGTCTATAAAAGGGACCCTAATCCCTCATTTGAGAGGATACTTTGTTGCGACATTGATTGGATCACCGATACAATTCCAACGGACCCATTCTCGCATAATTTTGAGTCTGTTTGGTATCCCAAAATGCACCAGGACGCGGGAGAGCCTCCCCCCCCCCCCCCCCCCCCCCCGCGCGCACCAGGATGCGGGAGAGTCTCCTGCACGCACCATTATGCGGGAGCGCCTCCCGCATGCACCAACACGCATGAGCCTCCCTGCTGCACGTGGGAGCGCCTCCCACCTGCACCAGAGTGCGGGCCCCCCTCCGACGCCTAGGGGCGTCCCCCGCATGCTCTGGCGCGCCACACGTCGCCTCCCGAAATGCTCACTATCGCGCTCATTGCCCACGAATGCGCTCCTCGCCCGCCGCCACGCTTCTCGCTCGCCAACATCGCCTCTCGATCTTGGGTGTGCAAATAGTAAAATCCTCCATCATGGGGTGCAGATAGTAAAATCCTCAAACATGGGGGTGCACATAGTAAAATCACAAATCATTGGGTGCGAATAGTAAAATCTCACATCATTGGGTGTAGATAGTAAAATCCTCCATCATAGGGTGCACATAATAAAATCCCCCACCTTGGGGTGCAAATAGTAAAATTTCACATCATTTAGTGCGAATAGTAAAATCCACCATCATTGGGTGTGGGTAGTAAAATTTTCCATTATTAGGCGTACATAGTAAAATCCCACATCATTGGGTACGAATAGTTAAATCCTCCATCATTAGGTGCCGATAGTAAAATCCTCTATCTTGGGGGTGCACATTATAAAATCTCACATTATTGGGTGTGGATAGTAACATCCCACATCATTGGGTGTGAATAGTAAAATCTCACATCATTAGATTCGGATAGTAAAATCCTCTATTATGGGAGAGCACATAGTAAAATCCCCCACCATGGGGTGTAGATAATGAAATCTCACATCATTGGGTGCGGATAGTAAAATCCTCCATCATCGGGGTACACATAATAAAATCCCCCATCATTGGGCGTGGATAATAAAGTCCTCCATCATGGAGATGCACATAGTAAGATCCTCCATTATTGGGTGCAGATAGTAAAATCCCTTATCATTGTGTGCGAATAGTGAAATTCTCCATCATGGGTGCGCGCATATCGAAATCCCCCTATCATGGGAGTGCGTATAGCAAAATCCCCCAACATTGGGGTGCGTATAACAAAATTTATGATCATGGGTGTGCGGATAGCAAGACTCCATAGCGCCAAAGCTCCTGTCGCCTCCGAGCACACCAAAGCTCCCGTCCCCTCTGAGCGCGCCAAAGCTCCAGGGGCAGAACCGTCATATCTGCAAAAGTGGCGATCCGTGTGCTCTAGATCAAGTATCGTGATTCGCCTCCGGTAGTTACGGTGGTTACAACAACAATTACCAAGCCGCCCCATCAAAAACTATAAAAGGAGCTCAGAGCTCTCATTCAAAAAGCAATTGGCCTACAACACCAGAGAGAGATCCTTTGAAGAATCCTTCAGAGCTCTCATTCGATGCTCGACGTCTCCCTCGGAACACGAAGATCTCCTTCCCCTGCTAAGATCTCCTTTGAAGATGACTTGAAGATCTCTCTCTTCCCGCATGGCAATTCGAATAGTCTGCTTCCTCCACCATCAAACACTTAGTGCATTCAGCGGTGGTCTGTCACCCTCGGTCACTCTTCTACTTATTGTAATGAGCGGTGGCCTGTCACCATCGAGTTCTCTGCTTTACATGTAACACACCAAGATATAGTGCAATTTGACTGACACCGATCCGACCACGTGATTTTTCACCCTTTTTGGGGTTTCCATACTAAAGAGTCTCCTTATCAGTTGTCAGTTCTCTACTTTGACTGTGTGCGATATCCAACTCATTCTCGAGCAAAGCCGGTCCATCTTGATCGGTCAGCAGAGCGTTGGGCGACCCACAACAGTTTGGCGCCGTCTGTGGGAAGGTGTTCACAAAGCTCTCAGAAGACTCTCAAGGCAGTACTCGCCTTACGTGAGTACTCGTGATTGACATCCAAGATCCCTCAAGCTCTTAGAAGATGCTCAAGAAAATACTCACAACAGTATTCGTGAGTCAATCCCATGATAAGGAAAGGAACCCAAACTACTAAGGGATTCACTCATGGGGGCATGCAGAGATATCCCTCTCCCACTCACTCATCAATGTACCGCTCACACAAGAGGGTATGGTTGCACACGTCGCTGCAATGGAAAGGTGCATGTGCCAGATCGAGGAGCACCAAACTGAAATGCACACACTTCTAAGGAACACCGGAGCACAACAGGCTCCTAATCTCGCCCCCGAGCAAGGAGATTTTCCTCTGCTAATTCCGGATCGTGCTCCAGCCGAGCACGCTACTCGCGAGCATCACGCCCCCGAAGAATAACACTCTAATATGGCCGCCTCAACTTGCTCAATCCAGCCGGCTAGAGAACTCAAAGCTCTCCGCTATCGCCGACATCCGGGAGCAGTAGGCTTCGAGCCTGAAATAGGAAGGCTCACCCACGTGGAGATATGCGAGGTGATAGCCGAAGAATACAGACAATTTGGCCGACAAGCCGCATTCTCCCACCGCCCTCTTCACCACTGCTCGTCGTTGGCATCAAAGGTTCTGGCACACCCGATCCCGCACAACTTCAAGTTCCTGAACATCGAGACATGCGACGGAACAAATGATCTGATGGACCAAGTCAACCACCCCACCACCATCATGAGGATTTACAACGCCATCGAACAAATAATATGTCAAATGTAACACTGAAAGGGCAAGCATGAACCTGGTTCCACTCACTGAGAGAAGGAGCCTTCGACAGCTTTGTAGAACTGGCTCAAGAATTCGCAGACCAATTCATTACCAACCGCAGAATCAACCGGGACCCCTCCCACCTTTCAGGGATACGCCAGAGCGAGGGAGGGACCCTTAAGAATTTCTTCTGCCACTTCATTACTGAGGTGTGACAAATTCCTGGGTAGACCTCAAGCTTCTACGAGGAGTTTTTCTTGGAGTACTCCGCCCCGGTGGTTGCTACTCCGCACTGATGCGGGAGACTATGCCCAGCTACCTTAATCTTGTTCCCCGCATCGAGACACAAATAACAGCAGACGAAGCAATAGAAGATCATCGACAACAATTCGAAGGCAGCTTAAAATGAAAGAGGGAACACGATCCACCAACAATACCTAAGAGGAGTGACAGTGTTAGGAAAAACCCCTTTGATTTAACTTAACAAATCATCTAAAAAGTGATTTTATCTTTTAGGTTGAATTACTCATTGTATAGTGAGGGTAATATGGTCATTAGATGTCTTAGGATGTCACACTCAACTTAGGGTGTCAATACCAGATCAAGAGAAGCAAAATTTGGGCAAAGTTAATATTTGCGTCGAATAAAAATCGACGCAACATCGAGTTATTATCGACGCTACTTTGACTAGAAGTCCAAGCAACTCACCGCTTCTGTTGAAGTAGATCAAGTCGACTTATCATCGAGTAGATATCGACTTAGAGTCCATGGACTTGTCGAAGTACCTTGAGAAGTCGACGCAGTGTCTACTTCAACTCAACGCGGAAGGAAGTATCAGTTGAAGCCATTTAAAGTCGACACAATGTCGACTTCATCTCGACACAGATATTGAAGTTCTGAGCAATGCCCTCAACTCGACGGTTACGTCGATAAGATATCGACGCTACATCGACTACCAGAGTTCAATCAGAGCACGGATGAATTCGAAGCTGCTCCTACAAGAACTCGAAGGTGCTTCGATAAGAGAGGAAGAGAACTCGACGCTACGTCGAATACATTCTGAAAAGGAAACATTTTCAGCTGTCATTTTGGTACCTCTCTCATAGCCCACCTCACTCAAGACCGTTCCCCAACGGCTCCTTAATTGCCTCAAATAGCATGAAGAATTAACCGAGGACAGAAAAGATTTCTTGGAAACAAGCTTAATGTTGGTGGACGGGTCGGGAATTAAAGAAGGAAAGAAAGAAGTAATTGTCGAGACAAAAATACCTTTTCAGGAGTTACCAGAAAAGGAAACAAATTCAAATTGAACAGGGACAATAAAAGGGTAGAAAGGAAAGAGAAAAGTATAGCATTCATCACAATCGGCTATATTGTTCTATTGGGGTTTCCTCTTCTTCTTCTTCATCCTCTCTCTCAGGAACCCTAATAGACAAGACACAGGAAAGAAAGAAAAACTGAAGAATGTACTCTGCTCAGAGAAATAATTGCTGCTTCTTCATCAATATCATATAACAACAGTACTATTTTAAGAGCAGAGAGCAGAAGGATCAAGAGCTTAAAAACCCTAACAATCATCACTATCAAAAAGGGTTAATCTGATACAGATACTGAAGAGCACTCAAAGAACAACACCTCAAGGATTGCTGTTACAGAAATCTGATAAACAGATTTCTGAATTTTTCTTCCTATTCTTACTCTTCTTTTTCTACACCACATGTAAAAGAATTTTAAGAATCCCTCTTCCAAAGGATTCAGTGTTTCAAGATCTCCTTATTAAAAAATCTGGTGGTTCAAGATCTCCTTATCAAAAGATCTGGTGGTTCATGATCTCCTTATCAAAAGATCAGTGGTTCTGAGAGTCTCCTTACCAAAAGACTCAGGCACTGTTGGTGCATCCCTACCAGGTGGTAGAAGAGGGGAGTACTCACATTTTGGGGAACCTCTATAAATTTTTTTGTGTCTTCTGAATTGTTTATTTTCTGTGTTGTCCCTTATATCATAGATAACCTTTACTATTTTTTTTCTTAACATTCAGCACTATTTTATTCTATGTGAGTATTTGTTGGAGCATAATACTTAGGTTTTATTGTGTTTGCACAAATAGGATAGAAATAATTTTAAATCTCTATTCACCCCCTCTAGAGGATTCTCAGAGGCACTTTGTGCACTTTCAATTGGTATCAAAGGGAGGTTAATCATTATAAGGTTAACACCTTGATCAAAAAGACATCCTACTCTTATTTCATTATTATAAATATATTTCTCAAAAGAAAATGAGTACTAAGGATTATGCTTCTACAAGACCCCCAGTGTGTAACTTGAATAAGTACACTCTGGACAACCAGAATAAGGCTTTACACGAATTCAATTGATGAAGACATCTATAATGTTCTTCTCACAGGTCCTCAAGCTCCAGTCAGAGAAAAGGGAGGAGAATCCTCAACAACTGAGGCTGTCTCAAGAAATGAGTGGAGAGATGCTGAGAAGAAGGTCAAGGCATGTGATGCTAAGGCTATGAACATTCAGGTTTCAACAATGTCAGATGACATTTTCCAGAAGGTTACTGAATGCCAATCAGCAAATGATATCTGGGATTCTCTCACCAGAATGGTTGAAGGAAGCTCAGATGAAAGGAAGGACAGAATGGTTGAAGGAAGCTCAGATGAAAGGAAGGACAGAAAGTCCCTTATCATAATATATCTTAACTTAGATTAAATATCTCATTAAGAAAGAAGGCTGAAAAAGAAATATATTAATAGGCAGAAAAGAATAATATATATATATATAATATACTAAGAAATATATATATATATAAGAATAGGCTAATTAATATAAGAGAAAATAATATAAGAGAAAATAATATAAGAAATAAATATTATAAGAGAAATTAATATAAAATAATATAAGAAAAATAAAATATTTCATATAGTTAGTTTTAGTTCGACATTCGTCGAACGGCGCTCGGCAAACGTCGATCGGCGATCGGCGATCGGCGAACATAGCTTATATAAGCAGCGCTCGACAGATTATATAGCAAGGAAGCTGCGATCGACGAACGTGGAACCAAGGTCGACGAATGACGAACGACGCTCGACGAAATCCAACAGCTATTCAGAAACAGTGATATTAATATTGAGGTCGACGAATGAAATGTTTGAGGTCGACGAAAGTTGAGCTCAGCTCGACTAAATTTTGGCAGAATTACATTTCCTATTCTATTTTGTTGTCAGACTTTATTTAAAGCAATATTTCTTTATTCTATTTTATATATTGCTATATATATTGTTGTTCTGACATTACAGCTTGCAAGCATTAAATGTTATAGGCATTTGGCAGAAGCATTAATTGCTATAGCCGTTGCAGCAAGCAAAAGAAGGAAAAAGGACAACAGCTTTTATACAACATCAGATTTTATACAGCAAAATATATGCAACAGATTAAAATAGCAGAATATATTCTATTCTCTCTTATGACAGATTATATATACATATCATATTGTTGTTCAGAGGAGAAGAAGACAGAGATAGAACATGTTTTACACCTTCTGTACAGGAAAAACAGAAGAAGAAGAAGAAGAAGAGAAAAAGAAAAATAGGGGCAAAAATAGAGAACAACTTTATTACTTTATCTTGTTCTGTTTTTGCTAAACTCTTTTCTTGCAGATCATATACAACCTGAGACATCAAACACTATCATTTGATCAGGGATCTAAAACTGCAAGAAGAAGAAGAACAGAGGATTTTGGAATCAAGAGAAGGAGCCTCCACAAGCTGTCATCAAACTACATCAGATAGGGGGAGCTCTCTTCAACATCCTCATCAAGATCCATTCAACTTCAAATCAGGATCTTCAAGAGTCTTCTCATACAGAGAAGAACAACAAATCTTTCTGTTTTTCCTTTTATTCCTTTCCACCTCTTGTACAGGGTTATAACTCCCTTCAAAAGTTAACTCCCGGTGACAGGGCACCTTAGCAAAAACCTGCATCTTGGTTAGAGCACCTTATCAACAGCTCACCTGGTGTGTGGACACCTTATCAAAATCACCTTGGTGTGAGGGCACCTTATCAACAACCTCCTAGTGGATTCCTACCAGTGGGTAGAAGAGTAGACGTACCCAGTTGAGGGGAACAACTATAATTCCTTGTGTCCCATGTGCTTATGATTTTCTGTATTGTTTCTGCGTTGTGTGCTATTTTCTTTATTCAAATTATATAACACACTTTGCATTACACATATATATATATATATATACATCAGTATTTTAATTCCGCTTTAAAAACTAATAAAAATTTTTAATACTCTATTCACCCCCCTCTAGAGTAACTTAAGATCTAACCTCCACTTTCAATTGGTATCAGAGGAAGTTGATTTTTCACACAGGCTAACACCTGAAATCACAAAGATCACCTTAGTTCTTATTTGTTTTGTTGTAAAGAGATTTTTCCAAATGACACTAGCAGATTTTTTTAATTTCAGATCCACCTTTTTGTAATTTGGATAGTTTTGATTTGTGGCAAGTTAGAATTAAATTATTTATGAATGTCCTAGATGAAGATATTTATAAATCTCTTTTGACAGGAACTACATCCTCAACCTCTTCATCTGATGATCAGGAAAGACTGAAAAGTGCTGATGACATAGCCATGGAGATATTGGCTAAATCTAGGTCCAAAGACATTTTTCAAAAAGTGGCTGATTGCACTTCAGCAAAGGCCATCTGACACTCCCTCTCAAGGATGGTAAATGAACCATCTTCTTCTTCCTCTACTAACATCATTTTTGATGCAGAACCATCATTCACTCTAAGTGAAGAAGAAAACAAGGAAGAACAAAAAGCCAAAGATTTTTGTATGTTGGTTATATATGGTTCAGATTATAAATCTGATACAGAATCTGAACAAGAAAAGGTAGTATAGGTAACTTCACATTTTATTTCTACCTCTGATTTTACATCTGTTTTCAACTCACCATCTACAGATTTGATAAATTCTGAATCAGAATCAGAAAAAGTAATTATATCAGATTTTGAGTTAACATAACAACTGTGATAAATTCTGAAACTGAAATATGAAAAGAGTTAAACAAAAATAATTAATTTAACTCCTCTCAAAAATTCTGTAGAACAAACTATCTGTTTAAAAAAGAAGATATTTAAAGCTGATAACTTTCAACAGAATTTTAAAGAAAAAGAAATTTCTTATGTTGAGCAAAATAAAATTAAACTTTCAAATTTATATTTCAATGAGATAAAAAGGCCAACTTTTCTATATATAAGGCAATTTTTAAACTGTTTAATATTTTTACTCAATTATAATTAAACAACAATTATAAGATTCTTTGGAATTTTTCTATTTTAAAGCAATGTCAGATAACTTCACTCTCTTACAGTTTTTTTCTCCAAAATCATGTTGAGCATTCTACTCAAGTAGCATAGATCAGAAATGATCAGAGCTCTGAGTGTGAGGCTCTTCTGATTAAGGGGATTCTATAGAAAGAAGCTATCAAACTTTGTCTTTTTGATTTTTAAATTCCTAGAATCTAATAACAGCTAGTAATTCACATATTAAAAATTCCTATTTAAATCAAAATTTAGGAAATCAGAATTTGCTTAGTTATAAAAGAAAAATAAATAATCTCTAACCCTTAAGCAGATCAAGACTTTTTATGCTTAGGAATCCTAAACCAAATAGGGGGAGATTGTTAGAACCTAGTTAATTTGGATTAGGATCCCAACTCAAATAGGGGGAGATTGTTGGAACCTTAGGTTTGATTTGAGTTAGGATCCACATTTAGCATCTAAGTATATATCATAATATATCTTAACTTAGATTAAATATCTCATTAAGAAAGAAGGCTGAAAAAGAAATATATTAATAGGCAGAAAAGAATAATATATATATATATAAATAATATACTAAGAAATATATATATATAAGAATAGGCTAATTTATATAAGAGAAAATAATATAAGAAAAAATAATATAAGAAAAAATATTATAAGAGAAATTAATATTAAATAATATAAGAAAAATAAAATATTTCATATAGTTAGTTTTAGTTCGACATTCGTCGAACGGCGCTTGGCAAACGTCGAATGGCGATCGGCGAACAGAGCTTATATAAGCAACGCTCGACAGATTATATAGCAAGGAAGCTGCGATCGACGAACGTGGAACCAAGGTCGACGAATGACGAACGACGCTCGATGAAATCCAATAGCTATTCAGAAACAGTGATATTAATATTGAGGTTGACGAATGAAATGTTTGAGGTCGACGAAAGTTGAGCTGAGCTCGACTAAATTTAGGCAGAATTACATTTCCTATTTTATTTTGCCGTCAGACTTTATTTAAAGCAATATTTCTTTATTCTATTTTATATATTGCTATATATATTGTTGTTCTGACATTACAGCTTGCAAGCATTAAATGTTATAGCCGTTTGGTAGAAGCATTAATTGCTATAGCCGTTGCAGCAAGCAAAAGAAGGAAAAAGGACAACAGCTTTTATACAACAGCAGATTTTATACAGCAAAATATATGCAACAGATTATTTTATATAGCAGAATATATTCTATTCTCTCTTATGACAGATTATATATACATATCATATTGCTGTACAGAGAAGAAGAAGACAGAGATAGAACATGTTTTACACCTTCTGTACAGGAAAAACAGAAGAAGAAGAGAAAAAGAAGAACAGGGGCAAAAATAGAGAACAACTTTATTACTTTATCTTGTTCTATTTTTGCTAAACTCTTTTCTTGCAGATCATATACAACCTGAGACATCAAACACTATCATTTGCTCAGGGATCTAAAACTACAAGAAGAAGAAAAACAGAGGATTTTGGAATCAAGAGAAGGAGCCTCCACAAGCTGTCATCAAACTACATCAGACAGGGGGAGCTCTCTTCAACATCCTCATCAAGATCCATTCAACTTCAAATCGGGATCTTCGAGAGTCTTCTCATACAGAGAAGAACAACAAATCTTTCTGTTTTTCCTTTTATTCCTTTCCACCTCTTGTACAGGGTTATAACTCCCTTCAAAAGTTAACTCCCGGTGACAGGGCACCTTAGCAAAAACCTGCATCTTGGTTAGAGCACCTTATCAATAGCTCACCTGGTGTGTGGACACCTTATCAAAATCACCTTGGTGTGAGGGCACCTTATCAACCTCCTCCTAGTGGATTCCTACCAGTGGGTAGAAGAGTAGACGTACCCAGTTGAGGGGAACAACTATAATTCTTGTGTCATCTGGATCAATTCTTGTTTGTTTTACTTCTTTACCTGTGCTGTATTTTTATTTGCACTTTAACTGTTTGGCTTTATTACTCAATCAGAAAAACAGCACACTATATATATTTATATGTATATATATCATCTATTTTGGAAGTAAAAGTTCAACAAGAGTTTTAAAAGATAAATAAGAACTACAACTCTCCTCTCAAAGATGTAGGTCATGAATAAGGAACAATCTTCATCCAAGGGAGTGATTTCTGTCTGGATTTTTACTTACAGCTTATAAAATTAATATTATAATCTATTTTCAATAAATATAATTGCTGGGAAAAACAACAAGAATTTTCTAATATAATAGATCTGTTCATTCAGAGGTGCATCGAATAGAAGTCGACGTACCATCGACTTCTACTCGACACCAACGTTAAGAAGCATTTAGAGTGGATAATTCAAATAGATCTCGACGCAACGTCGAGTTCTTATCGACGCATGCGTCATTTTATCGCTGAACAAAGTCGAGGTTGTGTCAATTTACAATCGACGTAACGTCGACATGATCACGTCGACTTAAGGGAAGATATTTTTCGACGCAACGTCGACATTACTACGCGCTCAGTATTGCCTCTAGGAGCACTCTCGATTTATTTTTGCGCGCCAAATACTAATCCTTATCGACGGTGCGTCGACATAAACCCTAAATTGCGATGAATCGTCTTCTTTTAAGCAACTTCAATGTCGGGATCATTGCGCTTTCGAAGTCTTCTCTTCTCATTCTCTTGCTCTCTTATTCTCAAACTCTCCCGTGTCTCTCTCTTGTTTTCTCTCTGTGTTTGAAGGTACCATCAATCAAATGGATGCACCCAAGATCAACTCTGGGTTTGATGTCGATATAGACTCCTTCAGTGCAGCGACAGATAGCTTCAAAGCCATTATTGGCTTGTTTCAGGAGGCTGGCCTAACCATGCTTATTTCAACATGGTGTAAGATTCTACTTACTGGAAGTGACTCGGAAGAATTGACAGGAGAGGAGACGAAGAATGTCCTGGAGATCATGCAATTCAAGAAAGAATAAATCTGAAAAAGATCGACTTGGCAGAAGAGTACAGGCTCCTGGCTGACATAGTTGGTAAAGTTTTATTGTGCAAAATCTCAGCTCATGATGCAATTCCAAAGCAACAGCTGCAGATTATGGGCACCCTTGTCCTCAAGAAAAGGATAAACTGGGGGAAGTTACTCCTAAGAATGATTGGGCACAAATATGCCCACAAGGAAAATGCTTATATAAGAATAACGAGCCAAATGCTCTTCCAACAGTATCCAAGTATCTGCAAATCCAAAGGAGTTCCCATACCTCCTTGTAAAAGGATAAATATTGGGATCTTTTCCAAGTGGACCAGATAGATTCTATAGCCTGTTCAGTCTGCACCTTCACCTCCTCCCTCTCCTCCTCCTCAAGATTCTGAAAGGCAAATACCAGGTCCCCCAAGGGATAGTATCCCTCCTCTGGACACTGTTCCAGACCTCCATCAGGATGATGCTCTAGCTCAACATTCTCCTTAGCAACAACAGCAACAACAACAAAAGATCTCTTATTCCTTCCCATCCACTTCAGCCCCTAAGCCATCTCCTCATATTTCTTATCAGCTACCATCCACTTTTGCTCCTCCTCCACCACCATTTCATGTCTCTCCAGCAACCTACAATTCACTCTCCCCAATCCAAGAAGACTTCCCTCCATCATCTCCTCCATCCACCTCTCATATTCCTACAATAGATCTTGAGCAAATTATCTCCAAAGCAGTTGGTCTTGCCTCCTCTACATTTGCAGATCTGGTGGCCTCCCAAGCAAGAAAATTTGACAGGAAGTACTCCCAGATGGAGGCTGAGCTGTTAGATTCAAAAAGATCCCTCCAAGGTCTCCAGGAATTTGTGTCTTCCTCCATGGTTATAAAGGATTTCTTAACCTCTCTGGCCAGCAAGGTTAAGAAGGGGGAGAACATATTGGAGGAAGAAATACCTGTGCTGGAGTTAAGTGAACAAGGCAAAGGTGATGCTGATAATGCTCCTGCTCCTGACAATGTGACCACCTTTCAAGGTGCACAAATTCAGGGGGGAGTTCCAAGAAAAGCTGAATGAAGAGCAAACTGATGCAGCAGATCAGGGGTAGCTCCCAGATATTCATGGGGGAGCCTGCTCCATATGTGCAAAGAAATTCAGATACAGAGATGAAAGATGTTAGTACAGCAGTTGCTCAGAATGAAGATCTGCTAGATGAAGTAGCTAAGATTGCTCAGGAAGCTGCCCAACAAGCTGAAGAAAATGCACATTCTCAGGGGAAGCTTCCCAAAGATGTTACTACAGAAGATGACGAGCCTCTTAACATTGCCCTAAGGAAGGTACATGTGTTTTCAAGGAAAAGAAAAACTCCTGACAAGGAGCAATGAGGCTCAGGTACTTTGCAATGTTCTACACTTCCTGAAAAACAGCAATGGTGATTTATATACAATTGAATTAAATGGCTTGTGATTTCAATCTGTCATTTTCTTATGTCTATGCCGTCTTGTATGTATTTTTGTTTATACAAAGACATGTGTAAAATTACTTTGAACAAACTGTAAAATTTGTTAAGATAAATAGGGGGAGATTGTTGGAAAAAACCCCTTTGATTTAACTTAACAAATCATCAAAAAAGTGATTTTATCTTTTAGGTTGAATTACCCATTATATAGTGAGGGTAGTATGTGTTGGAGCTTGTGTTCCAATTCTCTTAGTTTGAGAAATAACAAATCACACTATGTATTTGATCTTGCTTGTGTTTATAGTGTGCAGGTACTACAGTTAAATACCCTATGAACAAGATGACGGTTCTCTGAAAAGAGAGCTAACGCCCCGCTTAGTAGTTAACGCCCCGCGTTAACTTTCGTCAAGAAGAAGATGTCGAGATGAAATGTCATCGAGAAGGAATCCGTTGAGAAGCCAGAGACAACGCCAACGTTGACTCTTAACGCCCGCGTTGAGTTACGATCTGCCATGATCTCGATGGTTTGCACGCTCTCAACAACTGTCGTACACGATGCTTAACGCTGGCGTTAACTCTTAACGCCAGGCGTTAGCTCCCGTTTCTATTTAAAGACCTGATCTCGTTTGCTCAACATGTAGAAGTATCCAAGCCTTCATTCTATACTTCAGAGAGATCATTTCATCCCGAATTCAGAGAGAACTCCCAACACCAACATTGAGGAACAAGAGTGAGAAGGAGATTTCCAATGACAAATTTGAAGAAGGACGCTCGCTTCAACTCCGACGTGGTGATGAGTCCCATTTATATACACATTTTTGGACTCATCTGAGCCGTATTTCTAGTCGATGTACTACACTTTAGGCATGTTTTTGATCAAATTTGTTATTCCTTGCTAGGTGCACTCTTAGGCCCGTTTCGGTAGACATTTGCGCTCCTTGTTATTGGGGGTAAGCACATGGTGCTCCCCATCCCTTTCTCTTTGTTTATCTAGTGCTGGAGGTGTTTTCCCAGCTGTTTTATCTTGTATACAGGTGGTCGGATCATCCAGTTTTCCCCCAGAATTCATGATTGTGTGCAACGCACGATCGTGCATTTCCTTGACGCATGGACGATTGTGGTCGTGCGTTCTCATCTGGGCAGAAAATGGGAGATCTGAGTTTGGTCGTGCGTTTTGACGCACGAGCGGAATTGCCCGTGCGTGAGTCAAACGCACGGACGCCTATTTCTTCCTGTTTCTTAGCTTTTCTGAATTTACCCATGCATTTTGAAGCACGGGCAGATTTGCCCGTGCGCGAGTAAATCGCACGGGCGGCGCAGCTTCATCTTCACGCCAGTTTTTATCATTAATTATCGCACGGGCAGCGCACGATCGTGCGTTCGACCGTGCGTGACCAAAACTCTGCATGTTTAGTATTTAAAGCAGGAAATGCCGCTACCAAATGAGGCCCCCGATTCCCCTCGCGAGAAAATCCAGGAATCCCGCCATTTTCGCCCTTTCCACCAGAGGAGACCATTTCCAATGATCTCCTTCGCCATTCTCCATCCGGGAGCATTTGCAAGCATTCTCCACCCCTATTTCAAGCATTCTTCGCCGAGGAGACCATAGAAGCGCTGAAGATCGTTGGAGCGGTGACAGTCTCCTTCGAGTCCGCACACCATCTGAGGGCCGAGCTCGGAGAGAGCCCGACAACCTCTCACTCCGGTCGAGAACCCAAGATGCGATGACATCTTCTATGTGGTCCTTTCTAAACATTGATGCTTGTGCTTTCTCTTTGTGTTGTTGTACGAACGCTTGTTAGGTTCATGTTATGGATCCTTGCTTTTGTTCATGTGCAATGATGATGTGGTGGTGAGAATAGCTTTTGTTGTTGTTGTGATAGCCTAGGTTGTTTGTGTGTGAAGCCATCTAGCAATTGCTAGTGGTGATGTTGGCGAAGAGGTGAATACGACCCTCACAAAACCTCGCACTGTGGCCACTCCATCTGCTTACCGAAGCGCGGCATCGCGGCCGCTGCACTCACCCACACCTTGCGAAGCGGTGCTTTTCGACCCGCATTTCTCTTATTTCCGCAATAGCTTAGGAATCCAATGACAACCCCCTTTGTTATCACTTAGTAATCCTTGTAACTAATTTCCGGGCAGAGCGAATCATACTACCCAACTTGCGGTCCTTTGAGATCGACATTCGGGGAGTTCCTCCCTATTTTATTACTTGAGCGACCTGTGCACTGCCGCTGTATCACATTTCATGCTTGCTAATTAGCGTTGCTCAAATCGCGCATCAAGTTTTTGGCGCCGTTGCCGGGGACTGCAAGCGTGTATGATTTGTTTTTCTTTGGAAATTCGTTTTAAGGTCTTTTTATTTTTTTTTATTTTCTTCTTTTGTGTTGAAGAGTGTGTATGCATAGAAGAGATCCCGGTGAGTGCGCAGCATTTGACCCTGAAATAGAGCGTACCCTGCGGGCGCGTCTCCGTGCTGCTGCCACCATGGATGTTAATGGAAATCAGGTTGATCCCGGAGTGGGAAATGCACCGATCGTGGGTCAGGTAGCTGATGAGAATGAAGTGGCTAGGCCACGACCTAGGACCATGAGAGATTACACTACACCCACTGTTGGAAGTGTGTACCCTGGATTCGGCCTGGCTATCACCAACAACAACTTTGACATAAAGCTGGCCATCCTGAACATGATCCGCAACCAGGCCCAATTCTCTGGGTTAGCCAGTGAAGACCCCCATCTTCACTTGGTTGAATTCGCAGAAATTTGCGGGACATTTCGGTACGCAGGGCTGGCTGACGAGATGGTAAAGCTCAGGTTGTTCCCTTTCTCTCTACGTGACAAGGCAAAGGCGTGGCTCCACACGATACCACCTGGCACAACTACCACTTGGGACTCTCTGCAAGAAAAATTTCTGGCGAAGTTCCATCCTGTCGACAAGGTTGTAAACTTGCGGAGGGAAATTGCAACCTTCCAACAACACGATCAGGAGGCTCTCGCAGAAGCTTGGTAGAGGTTCATGAACCTTCTCCGGAAATGTCCCCAGCATGAGTTGCAACCATTGACTATAGTAGAAATTTTTTACTTTGCTATTGAGCCTAACTACAGGGCCATGATTGATGTTGCTGCAGGTGGAACTCTGATGAACCACACCCCGGAAGACGCATTACGGATCGTCCAAGACACTGCCATTCATAGCTCCTTTTGGACTGCTGGAAGAAATGCTGCAAGGAATGCTCGGGGACTCTTTGAGGTGAACACGTCTGGTGCACCCGCTGAAAGTACCATGCTACTAAAGAGGCCTACCCTCCCTTATGCCCCAATGATGATGATCTCATGTCAAGGTTGTGGAAGCCCGGGGTATCATGCATATGAGTGCCCCACAGGTGAGCAACCTACCGAAGTTTCTTTTGATGAAAGCGTCAATTATATTAATGATCAAAATCATGGATCACCGTTTAATAATGCCTATAACTCGGGCGTGAGGAGTCATCCAAACTTCTCTTGGAAACAAAACGTTCCAGGCCAACGATGGCAAGGAGGCTCACATCAATTCGATGCTCAAGCCTCCGGTAGCCAACCGCGGCCGCCTCAACCGAGTTATAATCAAGGTGCCCCGACTCCTAAGAAGAGCAATCTCGAATAAATGATGGAGAGGTTTATGCAGGCCGCAAACTCGAATATGGTTAACCACACCGCATCCATGCGAAGCTTAGAGACGCAATTGGGCCAATTGGCTCAATTGTTAACCGAGCGTTCACAAGGGACCCTTCCCAGCAACACAAAAAAAAATCCTATCAATCAAGGGAAGAGTCTTACCGACACGGAAGTGGTTAACCCAAGTGAATTAGTAATCACTTGTTCTATTAATAATGTCAAAACTGTTGCCTTATGTGACTCTGGTTCATCCCACAACCTCCTTGCATTGCAAGACATTGCTAAATTGCAACTCGAAATGAACACGGACGATCGGAAGTCTTTGGTGCTTGCTAATGGGGCCATTATTCAGTCAGAGGGAGAAGTGAAAAATGTTGAAGTCATGGTCGAGGGGACGGTGGTGGTCGCTGACTTTCAAGTATTGGGACCCCAAGAGAATAAATCTATCCCCATCTTGGGAGTGCCGTTCTTGAAAGAGAGCGGTGCCACTTTGGATTTCTCTGCAGGGAGTGTTATCATCCTTACTTGCCCCAAGATTGTGACCGAAACATTGTCTCACTCTCCCCAAATTATTTTTGATGAATCTCTTTGTAATGCAGGAATCAGGGCTGAAATAGTATCATTGGAGGAAGAAAAGGATGAGAAGCAGTCATGCGAAAAAAAGAAGAAGAAGCAGGCTTACGAAAGTAATGTGACCCGGAGAGGAAGGAGAGCCTCGTTTCTGAACCCGCCAAGCAAAACTTAATTCAGGACAATGTCCCATTTTTATTTAGCAAGAAATCGTGCAATAAACCTCTGAAATAGTCTGTCTCTTGGGCTGACCCAGTTGACACTGCGGCAACGGAAGTGATGCCACCCACCACCAAGGTGGGAAAATCTGACGACTATCAACGATGGCGCTCTCCAACCGTGGAGAAGTTGAAAAAGAAAGACGATTGCGTGGTGCACGCTCCACTACTTCCAGTGGCAAGATGGCAGAGGCTAGAGAAAAAATGGGTGACACCAATTTTGGCCCTAAAGCTTTCACCTCCAGCCTACAAGCCACTGGAGACGTGCACTACAAAAGCGTGTATAGCTGATGTTCTTTTTCTTGCTGTGATCTGTGTGTGTGAAACTTTTCTCTAAATTTTCTGCTTTATGAACAATGCTTAATACAGGTATTTGGTCCACCTTTAAGGACGTTAAACAAAAGGGCTTCTTGGGAGACAACCCATGGGAACCACCCTGTTCCGCTTACTTGCTTTAATTTCTATTATGTTTTGTTTGTTTTTGCTTTGGTGCTAACATCGCAGGTGTGAATGCGATTGGATGAAGAGGAGGAGATCTTTAAAGAAGGATTATACCGCACTTCTGGCATGCTCTTTTATGAGCATAGGTCCTCTCTACCCCTATTTTCCCTATTCCTGAATTGTCTATTTTATTTTGTTTTGATCAAGTATGGGGGAGAGAGCGAGCTGTGCACGTACACACACTTTGCATGGCATGTTAGAATGTGTTGAGTTAGGATTTATCATTTTGTTGCACACATTGCATACACTTGCACCTAGTTCACGCGCACTTGATCACGCGCGCTTATTGGATATTGCTGCGAGGTTCCCCGCTCGTAAGAATTGGATTGTTAGTGTAGGAGTGAGGAGTAGAGAAAAATGTTGACTCGAGTAGTGCTCTAGTCAAATGCTCCCGTCACGCCTAGAAATTCAATTAGAGTAGAATAAAATTCAAAGTTATAATTTAATTATTTCTATTATAGTAGCTGCAATTTATTTTACTTTAGTGGTGAATCCGGTGAATTCAACGGTAGCATAAGGTCGAGTGTAGCTGGACTAGTAGTAGCTTATTACTAGGGTCGGAAGGAAGGACAACCTTTCTCAGTGGCTAGAACTTGCACTAGGCTACTCTTGAAATGATTGCGTTGAAGTACTCATTATAAAATGTGATATAGGCCATTCTTGATCCGTTTGTGCTTTTGAAATCCTTACCAACGTAATCACCTTTGCAAGCCCACTTGAGCCTACCTTTCCTCCTTGTTTAGCTCCACTAAAATTTCACCAAAGCCATACGACCAAACCTATTTTCGCACCAACTTTTGAGCTGAAAGAAATTTATTTATCGATCGCATTTGGTGTTATCTCTGAGGTGTATGGTAGCTTTGAATTAGCTAAAGGAGCTGTTTTTATTGTGCCTACAAAAGTATTCTGTCGAGAAGAGAAAAGAAAAGAAGAAAGAAAAAAAGTTGTTCAAAATGAATACTCTCTCGAAAATTCAAATTATATTTGGCTTAGCACGCACCTAGTGTTCAGTTGAAGTCTGGGGGTGTTGTGTAATTCTTGAAAATGTTGTATTGGTGATTGTAATTCTCTTGAGTGCTCAATTTATGTTGAATGTGATTCCCATCGTCCTTCTACTTATCTAGCCTAAACTCAACCTAAGCCCAATCCTAACCCATAAGTCCTATTGATTTTAGATACGAGTCGTCTCATGCAGTAGAGAGAGTGCGAACGTGCAAGCCTATGGACACCGACTTTGATGGATTTCTTAGGAGTTTCTACTGAGCTTTGATTCGAGTAAAACTCTACTCATTAGTCACGCTATTTTCCCTTTTGCGCGACCGAAAGATTCACCGGGATTCACCATCCAAGTAAAGTAAATTTCAAATTACTGTTCTAGAAATAGTTAGATATAATCTTGAGTTTAATTCTGTTCTAATGTATTTCTACGCACGTGTGCATGCGACTTCGCATAGGTCTCTACCGATCAAACTCAGTCTAACATCCAATTGTTCCTACAGGAGAGCTGAGTAGTTTGCCCGAGACGTGCAAATGGTTAAGTCTGGGGGTGTGATGAGTCCTATTTATATACACATTTTTGGACTCATCTGGGCCGTATTTATAGTCGATGCACTACACTTTAGGCATGTTTTTGATCATATTTGTTATTCCTTGCTAGGTGCACTCTTAGGCTCGTTTCGGTGCACATTTGCGTTCCTTGTTATTGGGGGTAAGCACATGGTGCTCCCCATCCCTTTCTCTTTGTTTATCTAGTGCTGGAGGTGTTTTCCCAGCTGTTTCATCTTGTATACAGGTGGTCGGATCATCCAGTTTTCCCCTAGAATTCATGATTGTGTGCAATGCACGGTCGTGCGTTTCCTTGACGCACGGACGGTTGTGGTCGTGCGTTCTCATCTGGGCAGAAAATGGGAGATCTGAGTTTGGTCGTGTATTTTGACGCACGAGCGGAATTGCCCGTGCGTGAGTCAAACGCACGGACGCCTGTTTCTTCCTATTTTTTAGCTTTTCTGAATTTACCCGTGCGTTTTGACGCACGAGCGGATTTGCCCGTGCGTGAGTAAATCGCATGGGCGGCGCAGCTTCGTCTTCACGCTAGTTTTTATCATTAATTATCGCACGGGCAGCGCACGATCGTGCGTTCGACTGTGTGTGACCAAAACTCTGCTTGTTTAGTATTTAAAGCAGGAAATGCCGCTACCAAAGGAGGCCCCCGATTCCCCTCGCGGGAAAAGCCAGGAATCCTGCCATTTTTTCCCTTTCCACCAGAGGAGACAAGAGGAGACCATTTCCAGCGATCTCCTTCGCCATTCCTCCATCCGGGAGCACTTGCAAGCATTCTCCGCCACTAGTTCAAGCATTCTTCGCCGAGGAGACCATAGAAGCGCTGAAGATCGTTGGAGCGGTGACAGCCTCCTTCGAGTCCGCACACCATCTGAGGGCCGAGCCCGAAGAGAGACCGACAACCTCTCACTCCGGCCGAGAACCCTAGACGCGGTGACATCTTTTATGTGGTCCTTTCTAAACTTTGATGCTTGTGCTTTCTCTTTGTGTTGTTGTACGAACGTTTGTTAGGTTAATGTTATGGATCCTTGCTTGTGTTCATGTGCATGTTATGGATCCTTGCTTGTGTTCATGTGCAATGATGATGTGGTGGTGAGAATAGCTTTCGTTGTTGTTGTGATAGCCTAGGTTGTTTGTGTGTGAAGCCATCTAGCAATTGCTAGTGGTGATGTTGGCGAAGAGGTGAATACGACCCTCACAAAACCTCGCACTGTGGCCACTCCATCCGCTTACCGAAGCGTGACATCGCGGCCGCTGCACTCACCTACACCTTGCGAAGCGGTGCTTTTCGACCCGCATTTCTCTTATTTCTGCAATAGCTTAGGAATCCAATCACAACCCCCTTTGTTATCACTTAGTAATCCCTTTAACTAATTTTCGGGCAGAGCGAATCATACTACCCAACTTACGGTCCTTTGAGATCGACATTTGGGGAGTTCCTCCCTATTTTATTACTTGAGCGACCGGTGCACTGCCGTCGTATCTTATTTTGTGCTTGCTAATTAGCGTTGCTGAAATCGCGCATCACGTGGTTATGACGTATCTTCAACATCTCCTTCAGTGCTCTTCAATCTAGGGAGTCGTTTATTTTGATTTTCTACTTTATCTTTTCATTTTTCCTTGTAACGGTAGTGAATTTGCCGCCTTGCGTGTGGCGACTAGGCAGGGCTCGGTTTAGGGGGAAATTTCCGCCTTGTGCGTGGCGACTAGGTCTAGGGTAGATCTAGGGGGTGGCTAGAGGCCTTATCTGTGGATAGATAGACTATAGCCAACCGGTCCTTGGGAGAAGGGCCGGTGAAGGAATAAAAAGTGATTTTTAAGTTGTCGCCTCTAATTTCAAGCGTTATTGAAATTTTATCCTTGTAATCATTTTTTGTGAAATATAAATTCTTTTTCAGTATATCTAATTTTTCTGGAATATTATTTCGTAGAGAAAATCATTTTGAATATTTCTGTAAAAATAATTCCTGGAGAGATAACGCCCGACATTGACTCCTAACGCCAGGCGTTAGCGACAGAGCCAAAAAGTTTTTCTATTATTTAAAATCTTCAGTTTATCTCAAAAACAGTAAATCCCTTATTCACCCCCTCTAAGGGTGCCATCAGATTCAACACTTGGTATCAGAGCGAGGTTATTTCAAAACGGTTTCACAACCGAGAATAATGGCGCATCATGATCATGCTTTCGTTGAGGGTCAAGGAATTAGTAAACCTCCATTATTTACCGGGACTGATTATAACTATTGGAAAATAAGAATGTGTTGTTTCTTAATTTCTTTAGATAATGATGTGTGGGGTATGGTAGAACAAAGTTACTCTCCACCAACAATTATTGTTGGAGAAATTACTATGGAAAAACCAAGAGATAGATGGGATGATAATGACAAGTTAAGATGTAAAAATAACGTTAAAGCTATGAATGCTTTATTTTGTGCTTTGGATAGAACGGAATTTAATAGAACTTGTGCTTGCGAAACTGCTTATGATATATGGAATTTATTAGAACTTACTCATGAAGGTACTTCGCAGGTCAATGATTCAAAGCTTTTCCAACTTGAATCCGAATACGAGAAATTTCGGATGGAGGTGGATGAAGACATTGATTCAATGTACACAAGATTTGCCAAGATCGTCAACGACTGAAAAGTACTTGGAAAAGTGTTCTCCAACGACGACTTGGTGAGAAAAATTCTACGGTCTCTCCCTCCAAAGTTCAATCCAAAGGTGGCGGCTATCTCAGAGTCGCACGATTTAAAGAAACTCCAAATTGAGAGCCTCATTGGGAACCTCAAGACCCATGAGGTTGAACTCAAGATTCAACAACAAGAGTACAACTTGGAGCCAAAGAAGAAGGCCTTAGCATTGAAGTCAAAGAAGGAGGTTGACGGAGAAGATGATGAAGAGGATGAGGAGAGCCTCTTTGTGAAGAAGTTCAAAAGGTTCATGAAGAATCCGGAAAGGAGAAACACCTTTCGGAAATACTTCATCAAGAAGGGATATTCATCGAAGAAAGGAAGAGGTAGCGACGAGGACGATGATGAGCGACCACCACCTGAGTGCTATCATTGTAGAAAGACTGGACACATCCGGAGCCAGTGCCCGAAATATCTGAAAGAGAGAAAAGCGGCACATGGGAAAAGAGAAGAAGAAGGTCCTAAAAGCGGCTACATAGGATGACTCCTCCTCCGAGGATTCAAGCGGCTCATCCACTAGCGATGAAGAAGAGGCAAATATGTGCCTTATGGGAAAAAGTAACAAAACATACGAGGATGAAAGCAGTGTCCAAAGCGACATTGAGGTAACTCTCCTTACTACTTATGATGATTTATATATTGAATATTTACAAACATGCAATTTTTTTGATAAAAGTTTAAAAAATATTGATCTTCTAAAATTTGAAAATAAACTTATTAAAAGAAAACAAAAATTTATCTAAACTATTAGGGAAAGAAAAGGTATCTAGCCAAGAGTGCAATCACTCCTTGGCAAGAGTGAAAGAACTTGAAGAAGGTCTTTTTAAACCCCAATCCAATATTGAAATTCTTACTAAGGAAAAGTGGATTTACAAAGAACTTTAAAAACCTCTCTTTCTTTAATAGAGGAAGGAAAGAAGAGTTTTGTGAATCGGTGCGTTATGTTGGTAACGGAAAACACCGCTCTCAAAGCTCGTATTCCTGATTTAAATGTAGCTATTAAGAAGTTTGGAGTTGGGCAAAGATCTCTGGACATGATCTTCGCCAACCAATGCCATGGAAGTGCCAAATATGGTCTTGTATATGGTTCTAGAAGCTATCGCCAGATATTAACTCCTAATGCCGGCGTTAGCTATAATTCCAGAAACATTAATTATGTTATTAATAAATTTAAAAATTCAATTGTTACCTCATTTTCCTGCAAGAGTTTATCCAAAACTTCAAAAAGGGTCTCAACCCCTTTTATATCGTGTGCCAAATGTCATTTATTTAGACACACCTCAAACTCTTGTAAGAAAAAGGGCGGTAGTGCTATAAACAAAATCTGGGTGCCTAAGGTTTCCACCTATTCTATGAGAGGAACCTCTTGGGTATCCGGATCTTTGCTCTCATCTCCTTTTTAGGTATGTTGGCAGGCTTAGGACAAAAATGATGTATGGTATTTGGACTCGGGATGCTCCAAACACATGACGGGAAACAAAGCAAAGTTCCTTAGCCTTGAGATGAAGAAAGGAGGGATGGTGACATTTGGTGACAACGGAAAAGGAAGGATCATAGGCATCGTCACAGTGGGTAACGATTCTTTTTCAATCTCAAATGTTTTATTTGTAGATGGCTTAAAACATAATTTAATTTCAATTAGTCAATTATGTGATATAGGCTTAAATGTATTATTTGAATCATCTACAAATCTTTGCACAATTATAAATTCTAAAACAAATGATATCGTACTCACCGCACCTAGGATGCATAATGTTTATATGATTGCCTTCAATGATCTTTCAAATTCTTCTTTAAAATGCTTTATTTCTAAATATAAAGAATTAGAACTTTGACATTGGCACCTTGGTCACTCTAACACCAAGCTTATTTTGAAATTATCAAAAGATAATTGAAAGGTTTACCTATGCTTAATGGTAATTTATCTTCTCTTTGTATGCCTTGCGAAAAAGGAATGTTTTCAAAAAATTCGTTTAAAAGCAAAAATGTAATTTCTACTTCTAGACCACTTCAATTAATTCATATGGATCTATTTGGACCGGTTAGCACTTCAAGTCTAGGTGGTAGAAAGTATACTTTTGTAATAATTGATGATTATTCTATATTTTGTTGGACTTTATTTCTATTCTCCAAATCCGATGCATTTCTTGAATTCACAAAACTATGCATTCGTATTCAAAACGAACTTGATTTAAAAATTAAATGCATACGCTCGGATCATGGAGGAGAATTTGAAAATGATACATTTTCTTCTTTTTGTAATGATTTAGGAATTAAACATGAATTTTCCGCTCCTCGCACCCCACAACAAAATGGTGTAGTGGAGAGGAAAAATAGAACCCTTCAAGAGCTAGCACGCACTATGCTTTGTGAATATGAGTTGCCTAAATCATTTTGGGCCGAAGCGGTTAATACTTCTTGTTATATCATTAATCGTGTTATGCTTTGACCTATTTTAAAATTTACACCTTACGAGCTTTACTTTAAAAGAAAACCTAATGTATCTTATTTTCATGTCTTTGGTTGTAAGTGTTTTATTTTAAACCTTAAAGATGCACTAGGAAAATGTGATGAAAATGTGATGATGGAATTTTCGTTGGGTACTCTTCAACTAGTAAGGCTTATAAAATTTATAATAAACGAGCTAAAATAGTTGAAGAGTCTATACATGTAAGGTTTGATGAGTTTGTTCCTTGTGTAGATACTAATCATACAGGAAACGAAGACGAACCCCTTTCCCCTTTAGAGCATGAGGATGATGAATCGCTTGGAGAAAAAGAAGAAGAAAAAGAGGAAAAAGAAGATGAAATAGTAGAATATGTTCCTCCAAGCGTGTTGCAGTTTACTAAGTATCATCCAAAGGAGCTTGTGATAGGAGAACCATCAAAAGGGGTAAGTACTCGTTCTTCTTTACATGAGTTTTTTTTCCAACCTTTGTTTTGTATCCGAAATAAAACCAAAAAAATGTTTCAACCGCTTTAAATGATGAATTTTGGTTTTTAGCTATGAATGATGAACTAAATCAATTTGAACGGAATAAGGTTTGGAATTTAGTAGAGAGGCCATCTAATCGTCCAGTTATAGGAGTCAAATGGATTTTCAAAAACAAACTAGATGGTGACTCTAAAATTACACGGAATAAAGTTAGACTAGTTGCACAAGGGTATTCACAAATCGAAGGGGTAGATTTTGATAAAACTTTTGCACCCGTTGCTCGCCTAGAATCAATTAGAATATTTCTTGCATTTGCGAGTTTTAAAAGATTTAAACTATTTCAAATGGATGTTAAAAGTGCACTTTTAAATGGGATTATAAAAGAAGAAGTTTATGTAGAACAACCCCCCGGTTTTGTGAGTGAAAAATTTCCAAACCATGCATATAAGTTAGAAAAAGTGCTTTATGGTTTGAAGCAAGCGCCACGTGCTTGGTATGATAGATTGACATTATTTTTGATAAAGCACGGTTATAAAATGGGAAGTGCGGATAATAAACTCTTCATTAAGCAAGTAGATAATGAATTGATTATATTGCAAATTTATGTTGATGATATCATTTTTGGAGCCACTAATAAAGAGTTATGTAATGAAGTAATTTTAGTGATGAAAAATGAATTTGAAATGAGCTTGGTAGGAGAACTCACTTATTTTTCTAGGATTTCAAATCTCACAAAAATAAGATGGTATATTTATTTGTCAAACTAAATATGTTCATGATATTCTTAAAAGATTTGGATTTGAAAACCTAGAACAAGCTAACATAGCAATGAGTGCATCACTAAAATTAGGAAAAGATAAAACTGGTATTTCTATTGATCAAACATTATATAGAGGAATGATAGGCTCTTTGCTTTATTTAAGCGCATCTAAACCCGATATTATGTTTTTCATTTGTTTATGTGCTAGATTTCAAGCTAACCCAAAAGAATCACATTTGAAAGCGGTTAAACGTATTTTTAGATATCATCGGAACATCTAGATTAGGTTTATGGTATCCTCATAATGATTGTTTTATTTTACACAGTTTTTCTGATTCGGACAATGCGGGATGTTTATTAGATCGTAAGAGCACTAGTGGCACGTGTCATTTTATAGGCCCTTCACTCATATCATGGTCAAGAAGAAAATAGAATTCTGTTGCCCTCTCCACCACAGAGGCCGAATATATCGCCCTAGGTAGTTGTTGTGCACAAGCCTTGTGGATGACCCAAACGTTAGAAGACTTTGGTGTTCATCTAAATAACATAGAGTTAAAGTGTGACAACAAGAGTGCTATAGATCTCACAAATAATCCCGTACATTATTCTAGATCTAAACATATAGATGTCCGACATTATTTCATTAGAGATCTTATTAAGAAGGAACATGTTAAAATTAGCTTTATAGGGACTGAATCACAACTTGCCGACATTTTTACCAAACCTCTACCTGATGCACGTTTTCACATGCTTAGGTTAGAATTAGGTATCTTAGAAATATCACTATAATCCTTATAAAAAGCTATTAAATTTATCTTATGTATTTTGTTATATTTGTTTGCATTTAAAAAAATTCAAAGATTAATAAAAATGTAAAAACTATAGACAAACCACCAAAAATACGCTAAAAGAGCCTTCATATCAACTTCATAATGTCTGAAATTTCAAATGTAATAAGGCCTATTTATATTACAAATGAATCATGAAAAATATTTTTCAAAAAGTCAAAAATTGGAGTTTTGTCTCAGCGTTAAGAAGCTAACGCCTGACATTAGCCTCTATGCTCAATTTTTTTTTCCTGTTTTATTGAAAAATTCTTGTTATTATTTTATTGCAGTATTTTTGTTTTATTTTTGTAAAGGTTTTCTATTTTTTGTTGTTTATTTACTTCTAAAAGTTAAAAATAATTTTTTTTATGCTTAAATGTTTAACTCAAGGATGATTATATATATTGCTTAAGGATTCTTTATAATGTTTAATTTAAACCTTCAAGTTTCTTAAAAATATTGTTTTGATTTTATCATACCTTGAATATCATCTTAAAATATGCAAAAAATATTTGATTATAGATTACATGTGTTTTTACATGCCTCTAAGTATGAGTAAAGTTTTTATCTTTGATAATGATTTTCTCACTTACACTTTTTTGTTAATATACATGTATTTTAAATCTTATTGCATAATTGTGTAGTATAAGAACTTATTTTGAATCTCATAAATAATTTACCTACACAACATTGAATTCTTTCTTGAATTCTTTGTTTTTCATGCACTTGTGATTAGAGAAATGTGGTATATAAAATAAAATTTCTATGTTTGCAAAAATAAGTGAATTCGGAGTCCTTAGTCACTAAACTAAAAAGCAAAAAAATGAATGACAAGGTTAACTCCACCAAGCACTACTCACTCTCCTGATAAGTCTTAATGAGCATTGTGAGGTTGAGCACCTTGGAAAGAGTTGTAAAGTGTCTTGTGCAAACAAAATTTTCACCACTTATCTTTAAAAAAATATATATATATATGTGCATTGAAATTTGTGGAAGTAAAGTTGTAAATGTTCAATTCATAATTATGTTCTTACATTACATAGTTTCATGTGGTTTGATTTATACACTTGTATACTTTATCAAAATACACTTATTGAACACATCATTATCATTTATAATACTTCCACTCATGAGAATTGGACTAAAAACTTATCTATACAATTCTCTACAATCATGAGTAATTGCACTAGATAGCAAAGCATGATCTTTACAATATTTGTGCATACTTGAAATGCAAATTACTTTACATTGTAAATATGTCTTTTATTGATATTTTATAAATCTTACTTGCTACTTCTTTTATTACAAATTTCCAATGTACATGCAACTTGTGTATCTAAATTCAAAACATCTACTTATTTTAAACGTTTATTATATTTTGTTCTTACAAATTCTTAAAGATGATCAATATTGCTTTCGATGTGTTTGTACAACCCTGTATTCGCTGAGTGGGCTCTCGGGACCTAAGGTGTCTTTTAAGACATTATTTTACAGCACGGTCCAGAGCAGGAAGAGAGGGGGAGAGCGGTGGAGGCGGAGGCCTCCCGCTCTCCCAGCTCGTGTAGGAGGCGAGCGGTGGAGGCGGGAGCCTCCCACTCGCCCAACCAGCAAGGGGGGGGGGGGGGGGGGGGCGAGAGGAGGAGGGGAAACCTGCCCCCTCTCGCCCCCGATCCAGCAAGGGGGGTGAGAGGTTGAGGGGTGGCCAGCCCCCATCTCGCCCCCGCCCCAGTAAGGGGGTGAGAGGAGGAGGGGCGACCTGCCCCCCTCTCGCCCCAGCCCCAGTAAGGGGGGGGGGGGGGGGGCGAGAGGAGGAGGGGCAGCCAACCGCCCTCTCGTCCCCACCCCAGCAAGGGGGGCGAGAGGAGGGGCGGCCTACCCCCCTCTCGCCCCTCCCCAGTAAGGGGGGCGAGAGGAGGAGGGGCGGCCTGCACCCCTCTCTCCCCCGCCCCAACAAAGGGGGCGAGAGGAGGAGGGGCAGCCAGCCCCCCTCTTGCCCCCAGTAAGGGGGGTGAGAGGAGGAGAGGCGGCCTGTCCCCCTCTCGCCCCCGCCCCAGCAAGGGGTCGAGAGGAGGAGGGACGGTCAGCCCCCCTCTCGCCCCCGCCCCAGCAAGGGGGGTGAGAGGAGGAGGGGCGGCCTGCCCCCGTCTCGGCCCCGCCCCAATTAGGGGGCGAGAAGAGGAGGGGCGGCCAGCCCCCTTCTCGCCCCCGCCCCAGCAAGGGGAGCGAGAGTAGGAGGGGTGGCCTGCCCCCCTCTCGCCCCCGCCCCAGGAAGGGGGCGAGAGGAGGAGGGCTGTCCTGCCCCCTCTCGCCCCTTCCCCAGCAAGGGGGGCGAGAGGAGGAGGGGCGGCCAACCCCCCTCTCGCCCTCGCCCCAGCAATGGGGTCGAGAGAAGGAGGGGCGGCCTGCCCCCTCTCGCCCCCGCCCCAGCAAGGGGGCGAGAGGAGGAGGGGCGACCATCCCCCCTCTCGCCCCCGCCCTAGCAGGGGGGGGGGGGGGGGGGCGAGAGGGGGAGGGGCGGCCAGCCCCCTCTCGTCCCTGCCCCAGCAAGGGGGGACAGAGGAGGAGGGGCGGCCAGCCCCCCTCTCACCCCCGCCCAGCAAGGGGGCGAGAGGAGGAGGGGCGGCCAGCCCCCCTCTCGCCCCCGACCCAGCAAGGGGGGGAGGGGGGGCGAGAGGAGGAGGGGCGGCCTGCCCCCCTCTTGCCCTTGCCCAGTAAGGGGGGGTGACAGGAGGAGGGGCTGCCTGCCCACCTCTCGCCCCCACCCCAGCAAGGGGGGCAAGAGGAGGTGGGGTAGCCAACCCCCCTCTCGCCCCCGCCCCAGCTGGGGGGGGGGGGCTGAGGAGGAGGGGTGGCCAGTCTCCCTCCCACCCCCACCCCAGCAAGGGGTGCGAGAGGAGGCCATCCCACCTCTCGCCCCCGCCCCAGCAAGGGGCGAGAGGAGAGGGGCGGACAACCCCTCTCTCGCCCCTATCCCAGCAAGGGGGCGAGAGGAGGAGGGGCAGCTAACCCCCCTCTCACCCCCGTCCCAGTAAGGAGGGCGAGAGGAGAGGGGCGGCCAACCCCCCTCTCGCCCCTGTCTCAGCTCCAGTAAGGGGGGCAGCCTACCCTCTCTCGCCCAGCCCCAAGAGGGGAGGTGGGTCTGCGTTTAGCACCTCGGAATAGCGGAAGTTGGCTATTGATAGGCTAAACTTGAGGGAATTTTCGTAATCTCGCAAGTCAGAATGTGGCTATTGGCAGACCAAGTTCAGAAATCTATAAATAGGAACAAGGGGCACCATTTGGAGGGACTTTTCTCTTTTGGCCACTCTCTCCCCATGTCTCTTTGGTGGGTGGAGAGAGCCTCCAAAGATGCCCAAGCTTAGCATTGGCTTGGGAGGGGAAGCGCTCTAAGATCTTTCGGGTGTGTGGTGGGACCTCCTCGCTGAGCCCTTGGTCTTGTTCCTTGTTTCCTAAGTCTTCGTCCTAGAGCTCTCCCTTGGGAGAAGTAAGTGTGAGGTCACCCCCCAACTTGTTGAGGGCCTGAACTCCACAGAGACCAATTTATTGGTTTCAACATTATGGTGCGGTGAGCGTGGAGAGTGACCAACGCAAGAAAATCTCAAGCTGAGCTCCATGGCTGGAGGTGGAGGAGGATCTGACCCAGGCCACTCGCAGCCCCCAGTGGCTGGAGTGACATGAGAGATGTTGGAAAATTTCAAGCGGGAGGTCCTGCAGACCTTGCAGGTAGCTTTCGCAGCAATAGGTGAAGGTAGGAGAGGAGGTGGTCTGGAGGTCCCGCCTCAGCAGGTGGGCGAGAGCACTCCTGACCAGCAATCCAGGGAGGAGGCACTTGTGGGGGGGGGGGAGTGGGGTCTATCTGAGCCTTTGAGGATTTGCGTCGAGGTTTCCTGTTGCGCTTCTCGATGTTGAAAAAGAGGAAGAAGGATGCCGAGGCACTTTTCAAGATTAGGCAAGAGCCAAGGGAGTCGCTGGCTCATTACAAGGACATGTTCCAGGAAGAGGTCTTGCAAGTCCAGGAGGTGTCAGGGTTCACCCTCCAGCTCGCCTTCATAGTGGGGCTGCGGGAGGGGTTCTTCAAGATGAGCTTAAAGCGGAAGGCCCCCACATCCTTCGAGGAATTGATGGAAAGGGCGGCGGAAGAAATTGAGGGGGAGGAGGCCAACCCGGAGTTCGCAAAAAGGTTGGCCAAGCTGAGTGAGCCGGAGGTGAGGCAACATAGAGGGGGCATGAGAGACCCCGAAGGAGAGTTTGACCAAGGAGAGGAGAACTTTCAAATGTAAAGACCCGACCCCCAAGGTGGAGGCCAGGACCGAGGGCACCCCCTCCACCGCCTCAGCAAACCATGGCGATCGGCCAAAGAAGAAGAAGAAATCGTACGGGAGGAAGAGGGGGCGTCTGAGTGGAGTTACCTTACTGTGACTTCCATCAGGAGGAAGGTCACGCGACGTCCACCTGCCCAGAGTTTCTGGAGATGAGGGCCAAAGGTCAATAATAGCAGCGACAGGAATAGAACAATCTCTGAGAGTGAGCATTCTGAGTGAACCTTGTATCGACAAGTTCTTAGTTAAAATTAATTTTATCCCCGACTGATTACGACATAATATATTGTGCTAAGTGATTTTTCCCCTCGGATGGTTCCGCTGACCGGGCTCTCTCTTGCCGGCAGGGCAGGTTGACCTCCCAGGGAGGGTAAGTGATTTTTCCCCTCAGATGGTTCCGCTGTGTAAGGTCTCTTTTTCCAAAACCCGTTCGGGTACTTGAAAACTCGAACCTCTCCCGTATCGCACGGTTGAGGTGGACCTTCGCCCAGAATCGCTGCCTTGCGGTGTCACCAACACTCGGGTTGACTAACACCGCTCAGCACCAACCCTGCCGGTTATACGATCATAAGTAAAATATGTCAAAAAGGTAAGTACATAAATGTAATCAATAGAGCTACAGTAACAAGGTAAAGGTAAAGAGCATGTAAGTAAGTGCGGTAAATAGTAAACAAGTAGAGGCAATATAGTGAACAATAAGTAAGTAAAGGTGGTGTAGTAAGTAAAACTAAACTACCATCACAGATTCGTACCTTAACTTATATGAACGCACATACGACATATAAGTTAAGATGTCCAGGTAACCCATCATATAAAAGAGCCCATACTAATTTATATGATGGGGTATGCAGATGTGCGTTATGTTATGCTATGTTTATGATGTATATTATGCAGCTATGCAATGCAACTCACCCACACGACTCCATGCGCACAGACCTTTATAGTTACCACTTTGTTTGAAAGGAAGCCAACCTTTCGAGTACCGACCGCCGTGGCTCACGGTGGCAGTGGATCGGGCACTCCAAACCTAGGCGGGTATGGTCACTACCAAGCCTAAACCTCATGTACGCCTCAACGCTAAGAACACAACAGCGGAGCTCATGCGTACTCTTGCTGGAATCCACCAGACTTTAAGGTCAGGGTGGGCTATTAGGGATTGTCCTCCAGACCGCGGTACTCAAACTTACCGGCCCTCTAAACCTCACCCTCACTTGAGTCGACGTACTACCGTCGGTGACACGACTGGCCTAGTACCGAAGACTCGCCATTATTTGCATAAGTAACAGTTATTAACAAGTCCACCCGAGCTTCCGGCTCAGGGACTAACACACAAGTTGAACCAACCCATCTCCTACCCAAAGGAGATCATACTAGTTTGCAGATCTAATTAGGCTACTCTTGCCTACAATTAGTTAGCGATATATTTAGGGTGAATCTTGGACTTCCCACGGTGTACTCCGTAAGGGGCCCCTAACGGTTCCACAGATCAATGGGCTCAACCCCACTATCCTCCTCAAGACAATTACTTTAGTTGGTGTTTAACGTTTGGTTCACCCCTCATCGTTTCATATAGTTAATGTGACTTAGTTCATCTCCCGTCCCACCCAATCGGGTTGGACGTGCCTCCACACTTTATATACTAACTCTAACACAACCTCACAACTAACCCTAGGATTGACCTTCCGTGAATCATTGTGTGCTATAACTCAATTACTGATTGTATATAACTTCTAAACACTACTTAGTGGTCTGAATTGACTAAAACTCAAAATTCTGTTTTTACCAAACGCAGACCACTAAGTTGAACTAACTATCAACCCCACAAGGGAACCCTTCTAAAAACTCATCACCAAGGTCTCTAATAATTATCCTAGGCTCCCATTGACCTTAATAAAGTATGTTCCAATTTTCATAATTTTCCATATTAAATTGGTATTTAATATAATTTAAAATAGTTAAGGCCTTAAGTCAAATTACACATGAACTACCCTCAAAATGATTCTTCATGCTACATGAAATTTATCAGTAAGGTAATATCACATATCAAGGTGGTTCACTGAGTCCCATGACCCTAGGGTGTGATTTGGCCTACTAAATCATCATTGTTGTATAATTACCAAATTGCCACTATAATTAGGAAAAATAGTATTTCACATCTGAAAATTCTACAAAAATTACCAAGTGTCCAGATGGGGATCTAAAGTCCTCTGCCCAAGGGTTGTGTCATTAACATATGATTTGACATTATAAAAAGATTTAATACTCAAGTGGTGTAAATCCCAATTTCTACATGAGATACAAGAAATACAATTTTACAAGCTTCCAAACAATTATCATGGGCTTATAATAACATAAAATGACAGATTTCCAAGTATCACAACATTGCCCCATGATTTGATATTTTAAAAAGATTTAAAACTCAAGTGGTGTAAATTCCAATTCCTACATGAGGTACAAGAAATACAATTCTACAAACTTCCAAATAATTATCATGGGCTTATAATAGCATTGATTGACAGATAACCAAGTATCACAACATTGCCCCATGATTTGATATTTTAAAAAGATTTAAAACTCAAGTGGTGTAAATTCCAATTCCTACAAGAGGTACAAGAAATACAATTCTACAAACTTCCAAATAATTATCATGGGCTTATAATAGCATTGATTGACAGATAACCAAGTTTCATAATTTTCCCCATGATTTGACATTTTCAAAAATTAAATCCCCTTAAGCTAGCAAGTACTTAAAATTTCCTACACAAGGAATATTACCTCAACAAATCATAACAAAATTACTATAGCTCATTTTCATCCCTAATCAGCCACTGATAGAGTTTCAACACCATACAAGGTCATATGACCATGCATTTCCTTTTAATAAGGAAAGGGTGGCAATTTCATTTATTAGGAAGAAAAAAAACTTAAATACCTCTAAAATTCTCATTAAATTAACTAAGTCATTTTATGCTCCTACAAACATATCTACAAAGTTCTGATCCAAGGCAAGAACATTTGCTCCCATGCCCTTCACAAGTCTCACTTTGCACCCTTAAGGGTTTACCCTTAGGGTTTTAGGTCACACCACCCTAATGGCTCCAAATGGACCACTAGGGTGTGTCACATGCCTTTGTATATCCATACCTACATAGCCATCATGATGGGAGAAGGCTAACACACTAAACTCCTCAAAATGACTTAGACCCTAATATGACCCTTAAAGGCCCTCATTAGGGTTTCCCATTTTCCATATCAAATCAACTCCAAATAGAGTGAAATTTTAGGCAAGCACTACTCATGTACTAAAGAGCATGCCACCAAAGTTTGGTGTCATTTGGACATCCTATGCTCCATAAATCAACTTAATTAAAATATTCTAACTACCACAAAAACCCTAGGTAAAAGTGTCCACCAAGGGCTGTCCCTTTGGCAGAGGGTGCCCCTAGGGCATACCAACCCATGGTTAAAAGCACAGCTCTAAAGCTTGAAGGGTTTGACCTATGTAATTAATTTAGTGGACTGACCTAGTGTAGGACCAGTCCTAGTAAAACAGCTCCCTAGGGAGCTGTGGTTTACCAAATGACTTGAACTTAAGCCCTAATGAAAGTTAAGACCAAGGCCTACAACTTTCATGTTGGGCACTTTTTTCTAATTCATCCATTAAGAAGCCTTAATTAATTGTAGAAGTGGACTGGTCATTAAGGACAGAAAATCAAGTGTATTGAATTAATTAAATTAAAAGAATAGAGTTCAGCACGCATCTTGACGCAAATCTGGCGGTAGCGCGTCGTCTTCATCCTCCAGCCAACGACTGGGATTCTCCCGTGCTGGGCCGAGTTACTCCCCCATTTCCCGGCCACCTGGTGGCCACCACGGCCGGCCACCACCGCCACCACCTTCGTGGTGGTCGGGGCTACAACTCCCGGCGACATGGCGGCCGGAGGGGGCGTTTTCTGGCGATCCTGGGTGTCTCGTTTTGAGCCAAAATCCATGGATTTCGGAGGTGGATACGGGCTCAATTGAGCCCGATCCTTCAGTATTTTGTGATGAGAAGCTAAGATGGGGGAGGGGAGGAGAAACGAACCACTATTGGTGCGTGGCGGCGGCTCCGGCGACGGTTGGCCATGGATTTTCCTTGCTCCGGCGATCCCGCTCCCGATCTCGATTCTCCAGCAAAAGCTTTGCTCCAGGTGTCGTTCTCGACTGCTCTCTACTTTCTGAAGCTAATGGTGAGGTTGGATTGGGATGGGGAGGCCTCTATAGGCTGATTTGAAACTATGCTGCCTCGGTTGTGCCCCTTGCTGCCACCCTCCTGTTGCTGCCGGCCTCCTGCTTCCATCTGGGTCAAGCTCAGACCCCCAGCAATCAGGGAAGGCCCCTAGACTGATTGGAGATGGAGTGTAGAGGGGGGGGGGGGAATGCTTGCTTTTGCTTTCTCCTTTATGCTTTTGCTTTTTGATCAACCTTTGGTCCCCCCCTCCATTTGATTTAATTACACCATGGTTTAGGTTCAGTCTAGGGCTGGTGGGCATGCCTTAGGTCCATGAATAATTGGCTAGAGGATGGGGGTTGGGTCCCATTTAATTTGGGCCCAATATTCCCTTTAATGGGCTATGTTGACCATGGTTGACTTTGGTCAACCAAGGTGAGGGGGTTGACCCCACTTGGGGGTCATGGGTCCCTTAACCTCACCCAACATTGGTTGGTCCATGGTGGGGCCCCAATTGGGCTAATTTAGCCATAAGGTGTGATTTTGACCTAAATTAAGCTAAAGTTGACTTTGGTCAAATTGGTCAATTGGTTGACCAAGTGATGGGGCTTTTGGGTCCAATGAGTTCCTTAAAGTGTTTAGAGTGTGGTGGTAAGGTCAATTTTGAACATGCAGAGTCAATTGAACCCTAAATGACTTAGTTTGGTTAATGTTGACCTATTGTTGACTTTGGTCAATTTCATGCAATTGGGCCCCACCCAAGTGCAATTCTCACCCTATAGGTCTCCCTTGGTGGTTAGGGCATCATAAGTGAGGTCAACTTGGACAATTGAGGGTCAATTGACCTAGTTGGGGGGCTTAGGGTTAGGTTAGTTTTTTGAGCTTTGGTGTGCATTTAGCAATTTCTACCCTAGCCTAAGGTCCTCGTGGCCACTCACCTCACCCCTATGCCCTAACATTTCCAATGGGTCTAGAAGGATTGGGGATGTTACACGCTGACCGGGCTCTCTCTAGCCGGCAGGGCAGGTTGACCTCCCAGGGAGGGTAAGTATTTTTACCCTCGGATGGTTCCGCTGACCGGGCTCTCTCTAGCCAGCAGGGCAGGTTGTTGGGGAAATGATTTATCTTAACCCCTAAAATTGAGTAGAATATAAATTCTAAGAATGAAAAATTAGGCTAAGTAAATATGCGTCGAATAGTATTCGACGCAACGTCGAAATGTAGTCGACGTTTCTCTCAGAATGAGTCGAAGTAACTCTAAGAAGAATTCGACGTAATCTTTGTCGACATACCTCTGACTTCTAGTCGACGCATTTAATAAAGTCGACGCACCTTAGTCGACGCACATTCCTTATTCTCCTCTCGACGTCCAGCCAGGATGAAATCGATATTTACGTCGAATAGTAATCGACGCACGTCGATTTCTATAAGAAATTCAAAAACACGCCAGATCTCTTTCCTTCTTTCTGTAGATCTGATTTTTATGGAATGATATTATTCTTTTATAGCCGTTCTGAATTAGTCTTTCCTTCTATTTGATTCTTGGCTAATTTGATTAAAGATTATTATGGATATTATTTGAAATCAGAATGAATTCTTTCCTTCTACAGAAATATTGATTATGGAAACTTTTATCTCTTTCTAATTCTCTGTCTGCTAATTAATTATTCTCCTTTAGCAATATCTTTTTAAACAGAGCTATAAATAAGAAGGAGGTCGGCAGAGAATAATGACTAGTGATCCACCATATACATTTGAAAAAGAGGAAGAGCTCCCAAGTGAAGAGTGAGAAAGCTGAGAAAAGAGATAGTGTGTTGCAGCAAAGAAAAAGCCTTCATCTTCTCCTCCTTCTGAAGCCATTCTGCTGCAAATTCTGAAAGCTCTCATAAAAGAGAGAAAAGCTTACAATCTCCTTCTCACTATAGAAGAGAGATTACATTCACTATCCTTGTGCTTCTAATCTTCTTGCTAGGAAGAAGATTCTTTCTTGTTTTAATTGTTTCTTCTAATTCTTCTTCTCATTCCTATTTCAACTTCAATTGTGTAAAAGAGTTTTTAGAATCTCTCTTCAAAAAATTCAGTTGTACTAGTTCTAAGAGTCTCCTCATCAAAAGACTCAGGCTGGTTCTAAGAGTCTCCTTGTCAAAAGACTCAGGCTGGTTCTAAGAGTCTCCTTATCAAAAGACTCAGTGCAAGATAGTGAATTCCTACCAAGGGGGTAGAAGAGTGGACTACCCAAAGTTTGGGGAACCACTATATTTCTTTGTGTTGTGCTGTGATTTTCATTTTGCTATTTCTTTCTTTATTTACTTAATTCTTGTTGGTGTGTGTGGGAAGCTTAATTCCGTGATTATTACATATATATATATTTGTTAACTTTGCACAAAATTTATTTAAATCTCTATTCACCCCCCCTCTAGAGAATTCTAGTGTGGTTAACTGTGCACTTTCAATTGGTATCAGAGGGAGGTTGATCTAAAAAGGTTAACTCCTTGATCAAAAAGATTCTACCTCTTATATATATATATATATATATATATATATATATATATATATATTCCTAAAAAATTATTTTTCACATGGCACAAATCAAAGATTATGCTTCCACCAGACCACTAATTTGCAACCTTGAAAAGTTTGCCCTTTGGAAAACAAGAATTAGAATTTATTTAAACTCTATTGATGATGAATTGTTTAATGTTGTCATGACAGGTCCCCCCAAGCCATTCAGAAAGGACTCAAGTGGAAAAGTAACTGAAACACTTGCTCCAAAGGCTGAATGGACAGATGAAGAAAAGATAGCCCAAGCATATAATGCCAAGGCTATGAATATCCTAGTCTCAACCCTCTCAGATGAAATCTTCCAAAAGATTGCTGAATGTGAGTCAGCTAAGGAAATATGGGAAGATCTCTCTAAAATGGTAGAAGGAAGTGCTGATGAGAGAAAGGACAGAAAGGCATTACTCATCTCTCAATATGAAAACTTCCAGAAGAAAGAAAGTGAAAGTGTTGCAGACATGTATGCCAGATTCAGCCTCATAGTAAATGAGTTAAGAACACTTGAGAAGGACATATCTCTCACTGAGATAAATGACAAATTGCTAACTTGCTTCCCTAGCTCTTGGGATTCAAGAATCTGACCAATTAAAGACTCCAGAAGTCAAAAAGAAATCTCAATAGATGTCCTGTTGGGTAAATTAAGATCCTATGAACAGTTGTTGAAAATAAGAGCTGAGAAAGAAGAGAAAGAAAAGGCTCCTCCACTCTCAAAAGAAAAGAGCATTGCTTTGAAGGCTACTGAAGGTGAACCCTCTACAAGTGATGAAGAGCTGATCAGTCTGCTGGCCAGAAGGTTCAAGAAGTGGATCAAAACAGAAGGATCCAGAAGGAGAGACTCAAAAACCAGGTATGACAAAACTCCTAATAAAGAGATTATATGTTACTCTTGCAGGAAACCTGGACACATTGCACCTGAATGTCCTAAAGAGATCAGCAATAAGAAAGATCTGAAAAGAACAGATCTAAAGAAGAAGAAGAAGAAGAAGAAGAAGAAAGAGAAAGGGCTCATTGCTCAATCATGGAGTGATTCAGAATCTGAAGGAAGCACTTCATCTGAAGATGACCAGGAAAAGGCTAAGCAAGAGGAAACCTATTTGATGGCTACTGAAAAGCCTGAAGATATATCTCTGGTAAATATATTTGATGATATAGATTTCTCTTCCACTGATTTCAAAAATAGTTTCAAAGAATTCTGTTTAGATCTAGTCAAATCTGAGAAAGAAGTAAAGGAACTAAGAAAAGAACTAAACAATCTCAAACAAATAAATACACAACATAAAAACTATGAGCTCAGTCTAGGACTCTCAGAGGAGCAACTAGATAAAATCAATACTGAAAATCAAGCACTAAGAAATGAGCTAGCATAGGCAAAAGCCTTTGAAGACTCTCTAAATGGCAGAAGTCAGAAGCTCAAGAATATCTCTAACAATCTCACTGATAGATTTAGACAACTAGAATATAACACTAAGTTACAACCCAAACCTCAATCACCCAGCAAATCTGTCTGGAGACATACTATTCACTTCACTAGGGAGAATCATTTGACAGGAGAAAGATCACAAGAAAATCCAGAAATAACCACTGTTTTTAACAAAAATAATCTCACTGTGCATGAAGGAATCCTAGGTAAATATCCTCAGAAAAGAAACAAACTTGCGTCGAATCATTATCGGCGTGCGTCGAATTCTACTCAACGCAACTCAAATAATGCATCTATTTCTAATCAACGCAGACACCAAAATACGTGGACTCCCAATCGACGCAATCTCTCCTATGCTTTGACTAAAAGTAACCACAGAATGAAGGAAGCGTCGACTTCCACTCGACGCAACTTTAAACATACGTCGAATTCATATCGACGCAACCAATCTAACAGAAATGTCTCCTTTTCCAAAAAGTCTTCTCAATCCATCTCCTTTTATTATGAACATTATTTCTGCAATATTACCAAAGACAATTGGTATGATAAGCCAATACCCCTAAAGGAGGAAGGATATTCTGAAAAACCCACTTATTCTTTCATTAAACCTTTCACTGTTTGGAGGAAGGGACCCCAGCTTAGGAGGGTCCAAACTAATGTTTAAATTTTTATGTGCAGATGTATCACATCTCCAGGCTAGTGTGGAACTTGGACAGTGGATGCTCCATGCACATGACAGGGTAAAAAAACTTATTAATCAATTTTGAGGATAGACTTGGACCACCAGTGACTTTTGGAGACTCTAGCTGTGGCCAAACCAGGGGCTTTGGAGATTTCAAAGAAGGGAAAGTTACCTTCAAGAATGTGGCAGTAGTCAAAGGACTGAAGCACAATCTGATAAGTATAAGTCAGATATGTGACAGTGGTAAGTATGAGGTAAAATTCACCACACTATTATTGATATCAAGACTGGTGTCATAGTACTCAATGGAATTAGAAAAGGGAAGGTATATATAGTAGACTTTAGCTCCTCACCCACAGAAGTCTGTTTGTTCAACAATATTATTAATAAAAGTGAATTATGGCATAGGAGACTGGGTCATCTAAACTACAAAACCATTAGTAAACTATCAAAGAATAACCTAGTCAGAGGCCTACCAAAGGGTAGATTCTCTAAGGACTCTCCTTGTAGACCTTGCCAACTAGGAAAACAGACCAAGTCATCCTTCAAACCAATTGGTAAGGATGACTCCCCTAGGATCCTCTACTTACTGCACATGGATCTCTTTGGTCCCATATCCACTCAGAGCTTAGGTGGAAAGTCTTATACCTTATTCATTGTAGATGACTATTCTAGGTTTAGCTGGATATTCTTTCTAAGGGCTAAGTCTGAAACCCATAAGATTCTCTCAAGATTCATAAGACAGATTCAATCTGAGTTCAATACTCGTGTTTCAATTATCAGGAGTGATCATGGGACTGAATTTGAAAATCAGTCAATTTGTAGTTTCTGTGAGGATATAGGTATTAAACAAAGTTTTTCAGCCCCTAGAACTCCTCAACAAAAATGGAGTTACTGAAAGAAAGAATAGAACTTTAATTGAATCAGGAAGGACCTTACTTGCAGAATCAGGATTACTAAAAACCTTCTAGGCTGAAGCAGTCAACACTGCAAACTATGTTCTAAATAGAAGCCTCATTCACAAAACTAAGGCAAAAACTCCATATGAGCTTCTGAAGGGAAAAACACCCATTGTTAAATACTTTAAAATTTTTGGATGTGCTTGCTTTATTCTAAATAATGGGAAAGATCATCTTGCCAAGTTTGACAAGAAGTCTGATGATGGAATATTTCTGGGGCACTCATCATCTAATAAAGCTTATAGATGCGATAACATGAGAACTTTCAGAATTGAAGAATCTATGCACATTATATTTGATGAAACTAATATGCTGTTTAAGGGGGAGGAAACTTCCACCAATCCTTTTCCACAAGAAAATAGCAGCATAGAGACTCAGCTTGAACAACTGACTCTAGAGAACATAGACACTGGGAAAGAAAACCAGCTACAGGAACCAAGTGAGGAATCTGAACAAGAGCATGAAGAAGGTTCAGAGAAGAGCAATCAAAACCAACTCCCACAAGAGAACATGGTTCAGGAAGAACAGTTGGACAATGATCCCATTGTTAATGAGGAAGAAGAGCATCTGACAAATCCAAGCAGGACAGGGATCAATATGAAAAATCATCCGCAATCCCAAGTAATTGGAGACCCCAATACTGGAGTAAGAACAAGACACCAAGTCTCCAATGGGATGATGCTCCAATGCTTCTTATCTCAAGTTGAACCAAAGAAGTTTGAGGAAGCAAATTGTGATCCTCACTGGATTATAGCCATGAAAGAAGAACTAAGCCAATTTGAGAGAAACAAAGTGTGGAACCTAGTTGAGAGACCAAGAAACTACCCAGTTATTGGTACAAAGTGGGTATACAGAAACAAACTAGATTCCACTGGAGTAATTATCAGTAACAAGGCAAGACTTATAGCACAAGGATACAGACAAGAAGAAGGAATAGACTACAATCAAACCTTTGCTCCAGTAGCCAGATTGGAAGCAATCAGACTCTTTCTTGCCTATGCAGCCTTCATGAAGATGAAAGTCTACCAGATGGATGTCAAGAGTGCTTTTCTGAATGGTGACCTTCAAGAAGAAGTGTATGTAGAGCAACCACCAGGTTTTGTCAATCCCTCCTCACCTAACTTTGTTTATAGACTTAACAAAGCACTTTATGGTCTTAAGCAAGCACCTAGAGCCTGGTTTGAAACTCTCTCCAACTTCCTTCTAGAAAATTCTTTTGAAAGAGGAAAAGTAGATAAAACACTTTTTACTAGAACCCATAAAAATCAACTCCTTCTTGTTCAAATCTATATAGATGACATCATCTTTAGCTCAACTCATCCCAAACTTTGCAAAAGATTTGCTAATCTAATGCAATCAAAATTTGAAATGAGTAGTATGGGAGAACTCTCTTATTTCTTAGGGCTACAAGTGAAACAAAGCAGTGAGGGAATCTTTATCTCATAATCTAAATACACTAAAGAATTAATCAAAAAGTTTGGTATGGAATCAGCATCTACCATGAAAACACCTATGGCAACTAATGTCATTATAGAAAAGGATGATAAGGGAAAATCAGTAGATCAAAAGACATATAGGGCAATCATAGGATCCCTTCTCTATCTAACAGCTAGCAGACCAGACATTATGTTTGCAACCTGCATATGTGCTAGATTTCAGGTTGATCCAAAAGAATCCCATCTCACCTCTATAAAAAGGATTCTTAGATACCTAAAGGAAACACCTGAACTAGGTCTGTGGTACTCAGCAGAAACAAATTTTGAATTAATAGGATTCTCAGATGCAGACTATGCTGGATGTAGGGTTGATAGAAAAAGCACATCTGGTACTTTCCAATTCCTAGGTGACAGATTAATATCATGGTTCAGTAAGAAAGAAACTTCAGTCTCAACCTCAACAGCTGAAGCTGAATATATAGTTGCTGGGAGTTGTTGTTCACAAATCCTCTGAATGCAAAATCAGCTTCTTGACTATAAATTGGAAGTCAACAACTCTAAAATTTATTGTGATAGCTCTAGTGCTATATCCATAGCATCCAACCCAGTCCTTCATAGTAGAACCAAACATATAGAGATCAGACATCACTTTCTTAGAGACAATGTAGAAAAAGGTAAGATAACCTTAGAATATATTCCTACAGATAGTCAAAGAGCAGACATTTTTACCAAACCCTTAGATGAAACTAAGCATACTTACTTTATCAACACCTTGGGAATGCTTGATGGAAGCTTGTAAACACCATTATTGGGGAAATGTAAAAGAGATCAGAAAAACTAAGTAAGCACTTAAAGACACGTCGATTACCTATTCACGCACCGTCGAGAGGAACTCGACGCTAGCATTGATTTCTTAAAGACAAAGATACGTCGATCCCTTATCGACGCACCGTCGATCTAATCTCGACGCAAGTCTGCGACCACGTCGATAGGACATTAGGCTGACAATGTTTCGACGGAGTGTCGACTCCATATTGACGCATACGTCGACATCAATAACCAACGTCACAGATGCTCCGACACATCGACCATGCGTCGACTCCAATTCGACGTAACGTCGACTTCATAATAAAACTGGAAACAAATCTTCCCTTCTTCTTTTGACGATTGGTTACCTAATATACCTTGATTTCTGTTTCCTTTTCGACGTTTCACCTCCTTTAAATAACACCTCTTATTTCATAACTCATACTCTCCCAAACCACCAAAATCTTCGTCTTCTACCTTTCTCTCTGCATCAATGGCGCCAACCCCTGCTCAATCTGCTCTCATCAAAACAATAAACGATGCTCTGGAACAACTTCTGAATGACTTCCAGACACGTTTGACCAACTTCTCAAATGAGTGTGCCGACATGCTCACCACCTGTGAAGCCAAATTATACAACCTCTCTGCTTCTCTTCCTAAGCTTCATGTTCTTCTTCAAGAACAACCTCTGTCGCCAAAAGGGTTTACATCCTTTCTGAAGGATATAAACCAGGGGGAGAGTTGCTCCAGAAACCCCCCTATCCAGGTTTTATATTTTCTTAAAGCTCAGGGCTAACTCTTCTCCAATCTCTAAATACTATCTTTAAGTATTAAACCAACTTCATTTTTTTCTTTTACCATAGGCTCAAATCTTCTCCAATCACTCTGATTACACCTTCAACAAACACCTTGGTGAATCCTCCTCCTACCATACAAAAGGAGACCATGCTGTGGATTCAGCATTCAGAGTAGATGCCCCATATGTTCAGGGGGAGATTGTTGCAGTACAAGATATAAAAGTCCAGGGGGAGGAAGAAACAACTTTTTTTGATGACCTAAAAGGGCAAGTCTGGATTGAGGCACCCTTGTGTGTGGAAGAATATCAGCATCACTCTCCTGGCTTCTCTGCTAGCTATATCAAACTCAAGACACCCTAACTTGAGGATATTCCTCCAGAGGACATTTTGCCTCCTGTTACAGAACAAATTCCCTCTCCTACAAAAGTTCCTTCTACACCTTCTCCTTCTAAAGAGAAAACTACATCTCCACCTCTGCCTCTTCCACCGCTTCAACCTCCATCTCTACCTCCTCTACTACTTTTACCTCCACAAATGCTATCTAGGGAAAAACCAAGAGGACAAATGAAAAGAAGAAGAGAATCCATCCCTCATTGGCAAAAATTCTCCAAAGAAGAAAGAAAAGACTATGCAAAGGAAAAGAAATATAGAAAGGCTGTTGAGGACATAAAAAAGGTTTGAAAGAATGCTTAATATCACTCCTAACAGTCCTGTAAAGGAGTACCATGATCCTGACATGGAAAAGAGGCATGAAGAAATAAGAGAAAGAGAGCTTTATGAATATGAAGCAGCTAGGAAAGAAGTAGAAGATAAAAGGAATATCTGGTTGGAAAAGATCAAGAAGGGGATGACTAAAGAATAGATTCTTGCTGAATCTTCCATCAAACTTCCAAAGAAATTGTTTGATGTTGAAGCTTATCAAAAGAAAAATCCTAAGGCAGGGCTCATCCTAGAAAAAGGACAAAAGCACAAGAGGGGTGTAGGGTGTGCAGAAGATATCTACATTCCCAATAAGAAGCCTAAAAGACCTGCAAGATTAGACAAATGGCATGACTCACCCTGGAAAGGGAAAGGAAAAATGTCTGAGATCCCTGAGAAGCAGGAATCAGAGAAGAAAATAAAATATAGGCCCAAGGTTGATAACAAGGGACCATCTGAGCCCAAGTCTACTCAAAAGAAACCTCAAAGCATTACAATAGAAATGATTGATGAAAAGGCAACAATTATCATCAACAAGGGCTATTCCATAAATGACACCCTCCCTGATGCTGACAAGATCCTGGAAAAACTGCACAGAATTATCAGGAATATCCAGGAGCATCCTGATAGAGCCAGGGGCTATATTTTTGATGCTATTGAAAATTTATCTAGGAAACTTTATTCTGCCTTTGTCAACTTCATGTATAACAAGAAGTTTCTAGTTTAAATCTTGTGAAAGACAATTACTTGTTATATGACTTCTTCTGATTACTTAGCATATTTCTTCTCTATATAAATGCTTTGCTGTGTTGATTAAAAGTTGATACAATTTCTCTCTAAATAGGGTTAAGACAAATAGGGGGAGATTATTGGGGAAATGATTTATCTTAACCCCTAGAATTGAGTAGAATATAAATTCTAAGAATGAAAAATTAGGCTAAGTAAATATGCGTCGAATAGTATTCGACGCAACGTCGAAATGTAGTCGACGTTTCTCTCATAATGAGTCGAAGTAACTCTAAGAAGAATTCGACGTAATCTTTGTCGACGTACCTCTGACTTCTAGTCGACGCATTTAATAAAGTCGACGCACCTTAGTCGACGCACCTTCCTTATTCTCCTCTCGACATCCAGCCAGGATGAAATTGACGTTTACGTCGAATAGTAATCGACGCACATCGATTTCTATAAGAAATTTAAAAACACGCCAGATCTCTTTCCTTCTTTCTGTAGATCTGATTTTTATGGAATGATATTATTCTTTTATAGCCGTTCTGAATCAGTCTTTCCTTCCATTTGATTCTTGGCTAATTTGATTAAAGATTATTATGGATATTATTTGAAATCAGAATGAATTCTTTCCTTCTACAGAAATATTGATTAAGGAAACTTTTATCTCTTTCTAATTCTCTGTCTGCTAATTAATTATTCTCCTTTAGCAATATCTTTTAAACAGAGCTATCAATAAGAAGGAGGTCGGCAAAGAATAATGACTAGTGATCCACCATATACATTTGAAAAAGAGGAAGAGCTCCCAAGTGAAGAGTGAGAAAGCTGAGAAAAGAGATAGTGTGCTGCAGCAAAGAAAAAGCTTTCATCTTCTCCTCCTTCTGAATCCATTCTACTGCAAATTCTGAAAGCTCTCACAAAAGAGAGAAAAGCTTACAATCTCCTTCTCACTATAGAAGAGAGATTACATTCACTATCCTTGTGCTTCTAATCTTCTTGCTAGGAAGAAGATTCTTTCTTGTTTTAATTGTTTCTTCTAATTCTTCTTCTCATTCCTATTTCAACTTCAATTGTGTAAAAGAGTTTTTAGAATCTCTCTTCAAAAAATTCAGTTGTACTGGTTCTAAGAGTCTCCTTATCAAAAGACTCAGGCTGGTTCTAAGAGTCTCCTTGTCAAAAGACTCAGGCTGGTTCTAAGAGTCTCCTTATCAAAAGACTCAGTGCAAGATAGTAAATTCCTACCAAGGGGGTAGAAGAGTGGACTACCCAAAGTTTGGGGAACCAATATATTTCTTTGTGTTGTGCTGTGATTTACATTTTGCTATTTCTTTCTTTATTTACTTAATTCTTGTTGGTGTGTGTGGGAAGCTTAATTCTGTGATTATTACACACATATATATATATTTGTTAAGTTTGCACAAAATTTATTTAAATCTCTATTCACCCCCCCCCCCCCCCCTCTAGAGAATTCTAGTGTGGTTAACTGTGCACTCACAGGTTGACTTCCCAAGGAGGGTAAGAGATTTTTCCCCTCGGATGGTTCCACTGACCGGGCACTCTCTAGCCGGCAGGGCAGGTTGACCTCCCAGTGAGGCTAAGTATTTTTCCCCTCGGATGATTCTGCTGACCGGGCTATCTCTAGCCGGCAGGGCAGGTTGACCTCCCAGGGAGGGTAAATGATTTTTCCCCTCAGATGGTTCCGCTGACCGAGCTCTCTCTAGCCGGCAGGGCAGGTTGACCTCCCAGGGAGGGTAAGTGATTTTTCCCCTCGGATGGTTCCGCTGACCGGACTCTCTCTAGCCGGCAGGGCAGGTTGACCTCCCAGGGAGGGTAAGTATTTTTCCCTCGGATGGTTCTGCTGACCGGGCTCTCTCTAGCCGGCAGGGCAGGTTGACCTCCCAGGGAGGGTAAGTTATTTTTCCCCTCGGATGGTTCCGCTGACCGGGCTCTCTCTAGTCGGCAGGGCAAGTTGACCTCCCAGCGAGGGTGAGTATTTTTCCCCTCAGATGGTTCCGCTGACTGGGCTCTCTCTAGCCGGCAGGGCAGGTTGAACTCCTAAGGAGGGTAAGTATTTTTCCCCTCAGATGGTTCCGCTGACCGGGCTCTCTCTAGCCGGCAGTGCAAGTTGACCTCCCAGGGAGGGTAAGTGATTTTCCCCTCAGATGGTTCCGCTGACCGGGCTCTCTCTAGCCGGCAGGGCAGGTTGACCTCCCAGAGAGGGTAAGTGATTTTCCCCTCGGATGGTTCCACTGACCGGGCTCTCTCTAGCTGGCAGGGCAGGTTGACCTCCCAGGAAGGGTAAGTATTTTTCCCTTCTGATGGTTCTGCTGACCGGGCTCTCTCTAGCCGGCAGGGCAGGTTGACCTCCCAGGGAGGGAAAGTAATTTTTCCTCTCGGATGGTTCCACTGACCGGGCTCTCTCTAGCCGGCAGGGCAGGTTGACCTCCCAGGGAGGGCAAGTGATTTTTCCCCTCGGATGGTTCCGCTGACCGGGCTCTCTCTAGCCGGCAGGGCAGGTTGACCTCCCAGGGAGGGTAAGTGATTTTCCCCTCGGATAGTTCCGCTGACCGGGCTCTCTCTAGCCGGTAGGGCAGGTTGACCTCCTAGGGAGGGTAAGTGATTTTTCCCCTCGGATGGTTCTGCTGACCGGGCTCTCTTTAGCCGGCATGGCAGGTTGACCTCCCAGGGAGGGTAAGTATTTTCCCCTCGGATGGTTTCACTGACCGGGCTCTCTCTAGCTGGCAGGGCAGGTTGACCTCCCGGGGAGGGTAAGTGATTTTTCTCCCCCGAGGTGGCTCCGCTAGCCGGGCTTTCACTAGCCGGCAGGGTAGGATGGCCTCTTGGGGAGACTATGTGTTTTCCCCCAAGATGGCCCTGCTAGCTGGGCTCTCACTAGTCGGCAGGGTAAGATGACCTCTCAAGGAGGCTAAGTGTTTTTTCCCCAAGGAGGCTCCGCTAGTCGGGCTCTCACTGGCCGACAAGATAGGATGGCCTCTCGGGGAAGCTTGAGTAAACTTTCACCGGGACGATGTGGGGTCTTCTCAATTTCACTCAGCGCCACTCGCCAAATATGCAGGGTTGGACTTTTTTTTCTGAGCGTGTACCCCGTTCGAAAAGAGCGGGGATTGTGTACAACCCTGTATTCGCCGATTGAGCTCCCGGGACCCATGGAGTCTTTTAAGACATTATTTTCCAGCACGGTCCAGGGCAGGAAGAGAGGGGGGCGAGCGGTGGAGGCGGAGGCCTCCCGCTCGCCCAGCTCGTGTAGGAGGCAAGCGGTGGAGGCGGGAGCCTCCCGCTCGCCCAACCAGCAAAGGGGGGGGGGGGGGGGGGGGGGGGGGCGAGAGGAGGAGGGGCGGCCTGCCCCCTCTCGCCCCGCCCCAGCAAGGGGGCGAGAGGAGGAGGAGCGGCCAGCCCCATCTTTCCCCCGCCCCAGTAAGGGGGGTGAGAGGAGGAGGGGCGGCCTGCCCCCCTCTCGCCCCTACCCAGCAAGGGGGGCGAGAGGAGGAGGGGCGGCCAACCCCTCTCACCCCCGCCCTAGTAGGGGGGGGGGGGGGGGGGGGGGGGGGGGCGAGAGGAGGAGGGGCGGCTGCCCCCTTCTCGCCCCCGCCCCAATAAGGGGGGCGAGAGGAGGAGGGGCGGCCTGCCCCCCTCTCGCCCCCACCCAGCAAGGTGGGGGGGGAGAGGAGGAGGGGCGGCCTGCCCCCCTCTCGCCCCCGCCACAGCAAGGGGGGGGAGAGGAGGAGGGGCGGCCTGCCCCCCTCTCGCCCCCGCCCAAGTAAGGGGGCGAGAGGAGGAGGGGCGGCTAGCCCCCCTCTCACCCCCGCATCAGCAAGGGGGGGGGGGGGGGGGGGGGAGGGGCGAGAGAAGGAGGGGCGGCCAACCCCCATCTCGCTCTCGCCCCAGCAAGGGGGGCGAGAGGAGGAGGGGCGGCCAGCCCCCCTCTCGCCCCCGCCCCAGTAAGGGGCGAGAGGAGGAGGGGCGGCCTGCCCCCCTCTCGCCCCTGCCCCAGTAAGGGGGACGAGAGGAGGAGGGGCGGCCTGCCCCCCTCTCTCCCCCGCCCCAGCAAGGGGTCGAGAGGAGGAGGGCCATCCAGCCCCCTCTCGCCCCCGCCCCAACAAGGGGGGGGGGGGGGGGGGGGGGCGAAAGGAGGAGGGGGGCCAGCCCCCTCTCACCCCCGCCCCAGCAAGGGGGGCGAGAGGAGGAGGGGCGGCCAGCCCCCCTCTCTCCCCCTCCCCAGTAAGGGGGGCGAGAGGAGAGGGGTGGCCAGCCTCCCTCTCGCCCCCATCCCAGCAAGGGGGCGAGAGGAGGAGGGGCGACCAGCCCTCCTCTCGCCCCCGCCCCAGCAAGGGGGGTGAGAGGAGAGGGGAGGCCAGCCTCCCTCTCGCCCCCGTCCCAGCAAGGCGGGGGGAGAGGGGAGTGGCGGACAGCCCCCCTCTCGCCCCCGTCCCAGCAAGGGGGCGAGAGGAGAGGGGAGGCCTGCCACCCTCTCGCCCCTGCCCCAGCAAGGGGGCGAGAGGAGAGGGTGTCCTGCCCCCTCTCGCCCCAGCTCCAGTAAGGGGGCAGCCTGCCCCCTCTCGCCCAGCCCCAAAAGTGGGGGGGGGGGGGGGGTCTGCGTTTAGCGCCTCAGAATGGCGGAAGTTGGCTATTGACAGGCCAAACTTGAGGGCATTTTCGTAATCTCGCAGGTCAGAATGTGGCTATTGGCAGACCAAGTTCAGAAATCTATAAATAGGACCAAGGGGGCACCATTTGGAGGGACTTTTCTCTTTTGGCCACTCTCTCCCCATGTCTTTTTGGTGGGTGGAGAGAGCCTCCAAAGGTGCCCAAGTTTAGCATTGGTTTGGGAGGGGAAGCGCTCTAAGATCTTCCGGGTGTGTGGTGGGACCTCTTCGCTGAGCCCTTGGTCTTGTTCCTTGTTTCCTAATTCTTCGGCCTAGAGCTCTCCCTTGGGAGAAGTAAGTGTGAGGTCACCCCCCAACTTGTTGGGGGCCCGAACTCCACCGAGACCAATTTATTGGTTTCAACAGTGTTCACTATTTTTCAAAAAAGTTGCATTTATTTCAACATAGTGCACAAAGGAAAATTGATACTACTCATCCTTACCTCCTTTTGATTATAACAAAAGGGGGAGATTAAATTATAGAAATAAATTAGAGAAATATATGATTTAGGGGGAGTAAATTAGGAAATGCACTCATGTAGGGGGAGTATCCACATAAGGGGGAGTATGTATGTTTATCCCGCTTAATGTATACTATAAACACTACTCTAATTATGTTTTATTTCTTATTAGTGGGTTTGTTATTATCAAAAGGGGGAGATTGTTGGAGCTTATGTTCCACTTCTATTAGTTTGAGAAATAACAAATCACATTATGTATTTGATCTTGCTTGCGTTTATAGTGTGCAGGTACTACAGTTAAATACCCTATGAACATGATGTCGGTTCTCTGAAAAGAGAGTTAATGCCTCGCGTTAGTAGTTAACGCCCCGTGTTAACTTTCGTCAAGAAGAAGCCGTCGAGATGAAATGTCGTCGAGAAGCAATCCGTCGAGAAGCCAGAGACAACGCCAGCGTTGACTCTTAACGCCCGCGTTGAGTTACTGTAAGACCCCCTCCCCCTTACTAGGAGGGATACCCGGGTCGTATTCCCAGAACCACCACCTTACGGATGACACCAATGTTGAAACCGATTTCTCGGTCTCGAGTGGAGCTCGGGGCCCTCACCGAGATGAGGGGCAGCTAGCCCTTACCCGTCCCTCGGGAGAGGTAAGGTTGACGAATCGAGCAAAGAACGAGGACCCTAGTCTCAGCGAGGAGGTCCCTCCACTAACCCGGAAGATCGTTGAGCGCTTCCCCTCCCAAGCCAAAGCTAAGACTCGGGCACCTTGGAGAGCTAGAGAGCCCAAACCAAAGCGACCTAGGGAGAGAAGAGCTCAGATAATGAACCGTCTTCTTCCAAGGTGCCCTTTGAGGTCTATTTATAGATTCCAGTTTTGTGGTCTGTCAATAGCCAAATCCCACTGTCCAATCTTACTATCCGCACACCGGATTGGTCTGCTAACAGCCAAACTCCGCTGTTTAGAGAGGCTAGGTGCAGACCACCGGGGGCCTCTTGGTAAAAATCCCTTCCTGGACCTTTACGGGGCGAGCCAGCCCGCTTCGCGACCTCCCTCGCGAGTGGAGCTCGCGAGCCTCTGGGTCGGTGAACTCCAGAGGTATTATCAACTCTCACTCGAGGCGGGCTCGCCTAGCGGACCCCTTCCTCGGATGGTTGGGCTCGCTCCTAGCGACCCGGCCAAGCCGACTGCCCTCGCGAGCGGAGCTCGCGAACCCCCGGGTCGGCGAACCCCAGGATGGCTAACTGCACCCCAAAATGGCTAACTGTACCCCAAGAGGTTCTGGGCTCGCCTGGCGAGCTTCCTCCTTAACCGGTCGGGCTCGCATACACTGCCCTCGCGAGCCTCTGGGTCGGCGAACCCCAGGATGGCTATCCGCACCCCAAAATGGCTAACTGTACCCCAAGAGGTTCCGGGCTCGCCTGGCGAGCTTCCTCCTTAACCGGTCGGGCTCGCATACACTGCCCTCGCCGAGCTTCAACGGAGTCGGTTACCTTCCTTTCGCTGGGCTCGCTCGCCTGCGCAGTCTCTTGCTCTTCCTTGACCTACCTCGCCGGAGATCAGGGTTCGCCCCTCTGGGCTCGCCTCCTTGATCGCGAGCTTTGGTTACTCCCTGGCGAACATCGGGGTTGTACACAATCCCCGCTCTTCGCGAGGTTGTTCTAAGCTCGCGAAGATACATCCAACCCATGATGTTCGCTGATTCTGCTGACGTGGCGGGAATCTTTCCGGTGGGCCCCATGCCTGAAGCTATAAATACCGTCCACCGTGGCTAGTGGTCGAGCCTTTCCTTCCCCTTCCTTCTCGCCGAAATCCTTCTTCCTTTAGGATGTTTACCAAGCAGAGCGCGTTGGAACGGCTGAAGGCTTCCAGGGAGATGGCGAAAGCTCGGGCCGCCGAGCATAACGCCTGGATATTCAACCCTGACGCCTCTTCTTCCCCCCAGACTAAGAAAGCTAAGTCGGTTAGGAGGTCGCTGGGGGAGGACGCGACATCGCCACTTGACTCGTCCCCTCCGCCGAATACCGAGCTTGCACAACAGGTATCTTTTGCCTAAAGCCTTTACATCGACTCCTTGCTCATTCTCTTCCTTTTCGCAGAATTTTCCACCCGAGGACCGCATGGCGAGCCTCGCGCTGACAACTTCCCATGCTTCGTCCCCCGCGAAGCTGGGATCGCTAGATGCTGGGGTCGGGACCTCATCCCAACAAGCGCCTCTCTCGCAACCTCGTAAGTCGCTCGCCTCCATTATTCCTGCATAAGTCCAGGCGGTACCTACGCGTTTGTGGTCCATGTAGGTACCCCGTCGCCGAGCCCCAAGGAGAAAAGCTCTACACCGGCGAACTCGCCGGTCCCGCCTAAGGTTAGCGTGGCGACCCCTGGCTTCGGTCTGATGGGGAAGCGAAGTCCAGGCGGCTCGCTTCTCGACGGTGCCAAAGTCGCGGAGAGAGTGGTATACCCTCCTGGTCTGGGGAAACCCCACGTCTCGGGATTCCGTGGAAACTTCCGGGGTCGGCCGGAGTCTTCGTGCAAGCCCCATCGCGAGTCCCCCTCCTCGCCAGGTTGGCATGTTTTCGCGAGCTCCCATCTCTTGCTTGCCTTCAGATCCTACTAACTCTCTCCGCTGAAATCCCAGGAGCCACCCCTGAGTCAGAGCACGGGAGGATGGAGATGTCACCACCGCCTTCGCCCAGCCAGATTGAAGATTTCTTGGGTGACCCCGGCGACCCCGTGCGGATGAAGAGTCGGGTGTCCGAGGTGCTTCAGAAGCACGGCATGATGTTACGCGAGTTGGAAGAGCGGTATGACGCGGATCGGGCTGCTTTTGACGAGAGGTTCGCCGTGATGGAAGACGCGAATGCGCGCTTGATCGCCGAGGCGGAGCCGGTGCCTCGCGCCGATGTTACCTCACCCGGCGTGCACATCTCGCGGGGCGAGGATCAAGCGCACCTGATCCTGCGCGAGTTTAAAGCGCTTCGCGACTACCATTATCCGAGAGTGCCGCCGCGTGCGGGGAAGCGAGGCCGGGGTCGCTAGAAGTGGCTTCCTTACCCCTGAGACCGCCGCGGGTTGAATGCTACTATCCCGCTGTTTTTGCTTCTTTTATGACGTCTGTATGAACAATATTTGGTGTGGTAATACTCGCGAGTCTATCGTGACTCGCCTTTTATCGTTTTTCTTTTACTCTTCTATTTGTTTCGGCGGTGTGCCTGTGGTTTGTTTAGCTCGTTCGCTGTGTTTGATACGTTCGCCCTCGTGGAGCGTTTGAGTTTTTATGCAACGCTAGGCATAGACCCTTTTTCCTCGCAGGCTGGCCGCGGCGAGCTCGGGTTCGCAAGACTACTGTACCATCGGGCAGGATTTTACTTTATTTCCGTTATCCGCACTCCTGGCGCTTCGATTCCCGTGCCCATCAGAGCCCTCTATAAATAGTTTGGATTCAATCTTCTACCCGTCGCATTTATTTCTCCCGTCTTCTCGCGCCTACGCTCATCTCCGTTCTCGCAAGATCGCGTTCGCGTTCGCTGCTCGTAGGCTGTCTTTTCCTGACTCGATGCGGACGAATCAGCAAGTGGGAGCGGATGGCGAGAGCGAGGGGCGGTCCAAATGCGCCTCAGCGTTTCAAGCCCACGAGTTCTACTGCGCGAACATCACAGCCGAGGAGTATAAGCTCGCGGTGGACCGCTATCTCCCGGAGGGTTACTCGGCTCGCTGTCCAAGCGAGAACTACACCTTAAACGAGACCGAGGCTGACGAGCTCGCGATCCCCATCGCGCATTTTGAGAATGGGTTGCGACTCCCTCTGTGGCCTGAAATCCGTCAGGTATTTCGCCTGACCTTCTCGCTGCCTCGTGTTCGCTATCGCAACTCTCTCATCGTTCTTTGTAGGTGTTGCGATATTATGGGGTGTTGCCGAGCCAGTTGACCCCAAATGCGATTGCGGACATTGTCGCGTTCGCCTGTTATCTGCGGGAAGAGAGGATCGAGTTCAGCCTCCTCGTCTTCCGCAAGGTATTTTCTTTCCGCGCCTTCCGAGATGGGACTACCTATTTCGCGAGCCAGCACGTCACCGTCTGCGAGACGGTGAACAAGAGCCACTATTGGACCCAGAAGTTCCTCCTAGTGAAAGGACCCTTCGGCAACCTCCACTTCACCCCCATCCAGCGGGATGACGCCACTTACCGCCCTCCGAGCTCGCTGGGCGGCGCCGACGCCAAACTCCTCCAATACCTCTCTGGCAAGAACTTCGAAGTCGCCTATCTGCGGCGCAGCGTCGATTCGTTACTCTCCGTTCCTCAAGGGGAAGGTAGGGTTCGCTCGCGCCTCACTTTCTTTTCCCTTTCTTCATCGTATAATGCTTACTTTACAGGTGAGCGCGAGGTCCCCGTCAATCCCCCGCACGTGCAGGGCATCACCCTCACGGTGGATACTCTCGCGACCGCGGCGGCAGAGGCTTGCCGCGACCTTCCCGCCGTCGGGTCCGGCTAGAAGCGGCCCCCTTCTGCGAGTCAGCCGAGTTCGCGATCCTCCAAGAAGCTGAAAGGAAAGACCTCCGCTGTTAAGGATAGGAGCGCAGTCGTCTACCTGAGCGAGACCGACGGCTCGCCTCCTTCCCCTGCGGAAAAGCTTGACCCCCCGGTGAACCAGGGTGCTGGGAGTTCCTCCGTGACCCCTCAACCCAAAGGTCACAGGAACTTTGGTCTAGGCGAGAAAGTTTCCGACCTCCTTGGCGAGCCCCTGCTCGCCTGGGACCCCAATGCCAACCGAATTTCCTGCTCCACCCTTCACCCTTCCTGGGTGGAGCTCGGTAAGGCCGGGGAGGAGGCGTTCTCCATCTCCTTCGGCTTATATGGCCGCGAGGACGCCGCCGCCTACAAAGAGATGGGGCCCAGACAGTTGGTCTATGAAGAAATGCGAGCCCAATTCCGCTCGACGGAGCTCGCGCATATGGCGGGGCGTCGATATCTGCAGGCGGACAGGGACATCCGCGCGTACAGGGAAGAGCTGAAGAAGGCTCGCGAGGAAATCAAGGGCCTCAAGGAGAAAGAAGAAGCGACGGAAACCCTTCTCGCCGGGATGCAGGGCAAGATGGTACGCGACCCCCGGGTTTCTTTTCTTTGCTGTTTACGATCTCTGGCCTTCCCCTAACCCGTTTGATGCTCAGGATGCCGACGTGGCCACCAAGCTCCTCGCTCGCAACGGCGAGCTGGAGTTGGAGAATATCATGTTGAAGGCTCGAGTGGATGAGCTGGTTCGCGGCGTGCTACCTCCCTCTCCTGGGCGAGTCGGCTCTCAACAGGGGGCTGCCGAAAGTGAGGAGCAGAGGCGGCGGGATGCACAGGAGGTCGCCAACCTTGTTTTCACTACCCTTAAGGATGCAAGCCTGCTAGCCGAGGACGCGATGGAGTTCACAGCGGAAGACGTCTGTCCGGACCTCTTCGCCATGGCGCCCTGGTTGGGGACTCGCAAAGACGGCGAGGGCCCTCTAGGATGAATTCTTTTCTTCTTTCCCCCTTTTCGCAAATGTATATCATTTTTGGGCTGGCGAGATTGCTGCCGAACATATAGTTATAACTTTTTGTTAACCTTTATGATCATGCTTATGTTTATTTCTTCTCGTGGATTTCTTTTCCAACCTCATAACTAATCGTCACGTGGTGGTGCTCCCGGAGAGTTCGCGAGCGCGCGCGCCTGGGCTCGCCTCGCCGAGGTTTTCTTTTCAATGGGTCTCGCGAGCCCGGGTTATCACCGCCCGCGAGCACTGCCCGGCGAGCCTAACTTTGGTGAGTATGGATAGTCATCCCGTGAGCTGAGATTCCCTGACTAGTATTCCAACCTGTTACCTTAGTCCTCGACCCTTATTGCTAGCCTTGCCAGCCTTCCCAGGGGTTAACCAGAACCCCCCGTCTAGGTGAAAGCCCGGGAGCGGAATCGACCTGGGGCAGTCCAGCACCAACATATCCAACCTTGCCAGCCTCTCCAGAGATCAACCAGAACCCCCCGTCTAGGTGAAAGCCCGGGAGCGGAATCGATCTGGGGCATTCCAGCACCAACATATCCAACCTTGCCAGCCTCTCCAGAGATCAACCAGAACCCCCCGTCTAGGTGAAAGCCCGGGAGCGGAATCGATCTGGGGCATTCCAGCACCAACATATCCAATCTTGCCAGCCTCTCCAGAGATCAACCAGAACCCCCCGTCTAGGTGAAAGCCCGGGAGCGGAATCGATCTGGGGCATTCCAGCACCAACATATCCAACCTTGCCAGCCTCTCCAGAGATCAACCAGAACCCCCCGTCTAGGTGAAAGCCCGGGAGCGGAATCGATCTGGGGCATTCCAGCACCAACATATCCAACCTTGCCAGCCTCTCCAGAGATCAACCAGAACCCCCCGTCTAGGTGAAAGCCCGGGAGCGGAATCGATCTGGGGCATTCCAGCACCAACATATCCAACCTTGCCAGCCTCTCCAGAGATCAACCAGAACCCCCCGTCTAGGTGAAAGCCCGGGAGCGGAATCGATCTGGGGCATTCCAGCACCAACATATCCAACCTTGCCAGCCTCTCCAGAGATCAACCAGAACCCCCCGTCTAGGTGAAAGCCCGGGAGCGGAATCGATCTGGGGCATTCCAGCACCAACATATCCAACCTTGCCAGCCTCTCCAGAGATCAACCAGAACCCCCCGTCTAGGTGAAAGCCCGGGAGCGGAATCGATCTGGGGCATTCCAGCACCAACATATCCAACCTTGCCAGCCTCTCCAGAGATCAACCAGAACCCCCCGTCTAGGTGAAAGCCCGGGAGCGGAATCGATCTGGGGCATTCCAGCACCAACATATCCAACCTTGCCAGCCTCTCCAGAGATCAACCAGAACCCCCCGTCTAGGTGAAAGCCCGGGAGCGGAATCGATCTGGGGCATTCCAGCACCAACATATCCAACCTTGCCACCGCAGCAGTCAAAAACACAACAAACGAAAGTAAGATATTGATTGAATGACCTAATAAAGTTTTTAAGGGTAGAATCGTTTCAAATCATCCCCACTTCGAGCTCGGTCAAGGGGTATCCCTTCCACATCCCGGAGGTGATACCCCCCCGACTTGAGCACCTCGCTTACGATATATGGGCCTTCCCAGTTGGGGTTAAGCTTACCCACTGTGGCCCCTCTGCCGGCCGCATCGACCTTCTTCAGGACTAGGTCCCCCTTCTGAAAGTGTTTGACCCTGATATGTTTGTCAAAATATCGAGCCATCCGCCTCTTGACCTCTTCCTGCCTGATGGTGGCCAAGTCTCGGAGTTCTTCCACCAGGTCCAGGGATAGCCTCTGCTCGGCACTGTTACCCTCTAGCCACTCTTCATCCCCCTCGCATGCAGCGGTCGCCCGGGGGGTCTTCACCTCGAACTCTATGGGGAGAACGGCCTCGGACCCGTGGGAGAGCTTGAATGGAGTCTCCCCGGTGGCGGTGTTCGGAGTAGTCCTCATGGCCCAGAGGACGGAGGGTAGTTGTTCCACCCAACTTCCTCGTAGGTTTTCCACTTTCTTTTTTAGCAGGTTGACGATTATCTTATTTGCCGCCTCCACTTGCCCATTGCTCCTCGGGTGGTGGACTGAGGCAAACCTGAGGTCAATGCCGAGCTGAGTGCAAAAGCCGACGAACTCTTCACTCGCGAACTGTGGCCCATTGTCCGTCACTATGGCTAGAGGGAGTCCATGTCTGCAGATTATTTCCCCCCACACAAAATTCCTTACAACCTGAGAGGTCGCCTTAGCTAGCGCCTTCGCCTCTACCCACTTGGAGAAGTAGTCGATCATGACTAGCAGGAACTTCCTCTGACCGCTGGCTTGGGGAAAGGGGCCGACCAGGTCTAACCCCCATATGGCGAAAGGCCAGGGAGCCGTGATGGACCGGAGCCTCTGAGCGGGGAGGAGCTGGAGCGGAGCATAGAGTTGGCACTTCTGACACTTCCTTGTGAACTCTGCTGCATCCTTGCTGAGAGTGGGCCAGAAGTAGCCTTGTCTCAACACCCTCCCTTCCAGGGTCCGACTCCCGGAGTGACTGCCGCACTCCCCGGAGTGAATTTCTTCCAGGACCCTCGGGACCTCTTTCTCGGAGACACAACGAGCCAGAAGTCCTGAGAGAGTCTTTCTATATAGCCCCCCTGCATGCAAAGAGTAATAGGCGGACTTATACCTGAAGCGCCTCTTGTCCACATCCTCTCCAGGGAACTGTCCGGAGGATAGGAAGGTGATGAATGGATCCATCCACGAGGCCTGCTGATCCACTTCCATCGACTCTCCCTCCTCGATGGAGGGCCGGAAGAGTTCCGAAGTCGTTCCCCCCGCTCGAGGACCGAACTTGGTTAGGAGGTCCGCCTGGGTGCTCTCCTCCCTCGGCACATGTTTGATTGAGAAGGTGCGGAACTGCCCGATGACTCCCTTAACCTTCTCCAGGTATAGTAGGAGGGTTGGATCCTTTGCTTCAAACTCGCCTTTGATATGGCATGCCACCACCATGGAGTCTGTGGAGACCTCCACGTCCTGCACACCCAGTTCCCGGGCCAGCCGAAGGCCCGCTATCACTGCTTCGTACTCCGCCTGGTTGTTGGTAATTGGGAAATGGATGTTTAAGGCTTGCTCAATCCGAGTCCCCTGAGGACTCACTAGGACTATTCCCCCCCCCCCCCCCGAAGGAGTGTTTTCCCGACGCTCCGTCCACCAACATCTTCCATGCTTCCGGGGAAGGTGGCTCGTGCTCCTCCGCTTCGGCCGCGTAGTCGGCCATGAAGTCTGCCACTGCTTGAGCCCTGATGGATGTCCTGGGTACGAAGGTGATATTGAACTCGCTTAATTCCACGGACCACTTTGCCAACCTTCCTGAGTGTTCCACCCCTTCCATGATTTTGCGGAGCGGATGGTCGGTCACTACTTTAATTGAATGGGCTTGAAAGTAAGGCCGGAGCCTCCGGGCCGATACCACCAAGGCGAAGGCTAACTTTTCTAGGATTGGGTATCGGAGTTCCGCCTTCTTCAGCACTCGACTAACATAGTAGATTGGGAACTGTTTCTTCCCCTCCTCTCGGATTAGCACGGAACTTACTGCCTCGGATCCTACCCCTAGGTATAGAGATAGGTCCTCTCCTGGTCTCGGTCCCTGGAGTAGAGGGGTTTGAGTGAGCTGTTCTTTCAGGGCTTGGAAGGCCCTCTCGCACTCCGGGGTCCATTCGAACTTCTTGTTTCCCCGCAGTACTTTGAAAAAAGGTGCACATTTTTCTCCCGCCTTGGAGAGGAATCTACTGAGCCCAGCCAATTTCCCTGTGAGGCTCTGGACCTCCTTCGGGTTCCTCGGCGACTCTAACTCCATCACCGCTTTAACTTTGTCCGGGTTGGGCTCCACTCCCGTGGGGGTGAGCAAATGGCCCAGGAACTTCCCTCGGCTTGCCCCGAAGACACACTTCAAGGGATTGAGCTTCATCTTGTACCGCCGCAGGGTCCCGAATGTCTCTTCGAGGTCTCGGAGGTGGGTCCCGAGGTCTCAGCTCTTAACCATGAGGTCGTCGACATAGACCTCTAGATTTCTTCCTTTCTGTTCGCGGAAGACCCTATCCATCATCCTTTGGTATGTTGCCCCTGCGTTCTTGAGCCCGAAAGGCATCATCTTATAGCAATAACATCCATCCCCCGTGATGAAGGAAACGTCCTTAATGTCCGGGGGATGCATGCGGATTTGATGGTAACCTGAAAAAGCATCTAAGAAGGACATTACAGTAAAACCGACGGCTGAGTCAACCAGCGCGTCGATTCTGGGCAAGGGGTAGCAATCTTTCGGGCATGCTTTATTAAGAAGTGAAAAATCGATACACATACGCCACTTACCTCCACCCTTCTTCACCATAACGACATTGGAGACCCAGCCTGGATACTGGATCTCCGATACAAATCCGGCCTGCAGGAGTTTGCCCACCTCCTCGCGGATGGGCCCTTCTAGCTTGTCTGCGACGGCTCTCCTCTTCTGGCGGATGGGGCGGGCACCGGGGTCGAGGTTGAGGCGATGGCACGCCACATCTGCATCGATCCCGGGCATTTCGGCGGCGCTCCAAGCGAAGACGTCCACGTTCTGTTGCACGCAAGCTAGAATCTCCGCTTGATCTCCTGGGCTGAGTTCTCCGCTGACCCGGACTTTTTCCACCACCCCCAGCTGGGTGACGACCTCGAGCTCCACGACCTCGTCCACGGCCTCCAACCGGGACTGCTCCCCCCAAGCCTTCTCTTCCTCGGGACGAGCGGGAGCCGGGATCTCTTCCTCGACTCCCTCCCCTAATACCATCAGCTCTTCCGCCCTTTTCTCTTGGGCCTTCTTCTCTTCCCCCTTTCTCTCCGCCCGGGGTACCTCAGCTACCCCTTCCTGGACATGAACTTCACCTCCCTTCTTCTCTTCAGCCACCTCCAGACCTCCGGCTTCGGCTACCTCCTCCATCACCTTATCCCACTCCTCGGCTTCTCCCATCCAGGAGATGGTGTTGACGGCCGTCACGTAGCACTGTCTTGCTACCTTGGGATCCCCCCTGACCCGCACCTGGACCCCTCCGTCGTTGAATTTGAGGCACTGATGAAAAGTGGAGGGGACGCAACGGAACGCGCTGATGAGTGGCCGTCCGAAGATGGCGCTGTAACTGCTCGGGGCGTCCACTATGACAAAGCGACAGTTCCGAGACTGCCCACCCAGGGTCACATGGAGCCCTACCCCTCCTTCTACTTCCTTCCTCTCTCCCGAAAATCTGAACAGAGGGCCATCCGAGGCCAACACCCTTCTGGGCTCCACCTCCATCTTGTCGAATGCCTTCTTGAAGATGACATTGACCGAACTCCCATTGTCCACTAGGATCCGGGAGACGGTGAAGTTCTCGATCGCCGTCTGGATGACCAGCGCGTCGCAGAACGGGTCTTCGTAGCTCGGCATGTCCTTTTGGGTGAAAATAATTTTCTCGGTTGGGGGTGGAGCGGTGGATGTTGACGCCACGCTCCGGCGGTAGATGGTATGGAGACTAGCCTTGCGGGTCGCCTCCACCCCTACCCCCCCATGGATCACTCCGATCCCTCCCCTGTTCCCCAGATCTGCTCTATCCTCACATCTTTCATCCTCCTCCTGAGGTTCCACCTCCACGATCCTTAATGGCTGCTGCGGTGGTGGTGCGGGTGCTCGGCCCCTCTTCACCTCCAGGAACTCCGGACAGGTGTCCGTGGAGTGGCCTTCCACGTCGTGGAAGATGCAATAGGGCACCGCCGCTTCCCTTGCCCCGGTCTCTGCTATCCTGTTCCTTATTCTCCTAGCGGCCGCCGCCTCCGCTTCTCCTCTTCCCCTTCCTCTTCCCCGGCCAATTGCCATGGCCTGTTGAGGTGGGGGAGGCAACTGCATCGGGCCTTGCCTCTACCCCAACTGGGGGGGTCTCCATTGTCCCTCGAAACGGTTACCCCTTCCTGGGCCATAACCCCTTCCTTGCCCCTGCACTCCTCCACCCTGCGGCCTCCATCCCCCCTCCGGGGCCCGGGGCTCTTCTCTTCTTCTGACCTCTTGCTGCCTCACCTCCGGCTCACCGAGCTTGGCCAGCCTCTTGGTGAGCTCTGGGTTGGCTTCTTCGCTTGCTACTTCCTCCGCCACCCTCTCCATCAGCTCCTCATAGGAGACGGGGGCCTTTCTTTTCAATGCCATCTTGAAGAAGCTTTCCTTCAACCCGACCGTGAAGGCGAGTTGAAGTGCAAACCCGGGCACCTCCTGAGTGAGCTGCACTTCCTCCTGGAACCGATTCGCGTACTGAGTCAACGTCTCCCTGGACTCCTGCTTCACCGCGAAGAGGGAATCAGCGTCCTTCTTCCTCCTCTTTGAAGTTGAAAATCTCAACAAGAAACTACGGCGCAGGTCCTCGAACGCGTAGATGGAGCCTGCCGGAAGCGAATGAAACCAGTCCCTGGCCTTCTCCTTGAGAGTGACGGCGAAGAGCCGACACTTGAAGGCATCGGACATCGGCCTGATGGAGACCGAGTCCTCGAAAGACTGCAGATGCTAAACTGGGTCATCTCTGCCATTGTAGTACACTCTATCCCATTCTCCGAATCCCGCCGGAACGGGCGCAGACAACACTAATTCGCAGAAGGGGCTTCCCCCTCCTACCATCTTCTCTCGCTCGGCTCGCGGACCCAGCTCGCTCGCCAAGCTTGGGATCGCACTCGCGAGGGCGATGCTCGCCTGAACCACCCCGGCTGTCGTGCTCGCTGGGGCAGAGCTCGTCGGCACCGAATTCGCCGGCGCGGAGCTCGCTAACACCGGGCTCGCCGGACTGGCGAACAACACTCGCCCTTCCCTGTCATGTCCTGGTTCAATGGCAACTTCTTTTCCAGCCCTCCCCCCTGGTGCCCTCTCGCCGACTGCTGTTGGGGGAGTGGTCGCCCGAGGTGCCGGGGTCGCGAACTCACTCCGCAGAGCCGTGACCGTGAACCCCAAGGTGTCGAGCACCTCCTTCCTGAAGTCCGCGAACATCCTAGCCATTGCCTCCTGAGGGGTCTCGCCGAACTCCTCGCCCTGCTCTTCATCTCCAGCCATAACTCTTCTCTGGGACTTTCTTGAACCAGCCGCGCTCCACGCTCACCGCACCAAAATGTTGAAACCGATTTCTCAGTCTCGAGTGGAGCTCGGGGCCCTCACCGAGATGAGGGGCAGCTAGCCCTTACCGGTCCCTCGGGAGAGGTAAGGTTGACGACTCGAGCAAAGAACGAGGACCCTAGTCTCAGCGAGGAGGTCCCTCCACTAACCCGGAAGATCGTTGAGCGCTTCCCCTCCCAAGCCAAAGCTAAGACTCGGGCACCTTGGAGAGCTAGAGAGCCCAAACCAAAGCGACCTAGGGAGAGAAGAGCTCAGATAATGAACCGTCTTCTTCCAAGGTGCCCTTTGAGGTCTATTTATAGATTCCAGTTTTGTGGTCTGTCAATAGCCAAATCCCGCTGTCCAATCTTACTATCCGCACACCGGATTGGTCTGCTAACAGCCAAACTCCGCTGTTTAGAGAGGCTAGGTGCAGACCACCGGGGGCCTCTTGGTAAAAATCCCTTCCTGGACCTTTACGGGGCGAGCCAGCCCGCTTCGCGACCTCCCTCGCGAGTGGAGCTCGCGAGCCTCTGGGTCGGTGAACTCCAGAGGTATTATCAACTCTCACTCGAGGCGGGCTCGCCTAGCGGACCCCTTCCTCTGATGGTTGGGCTCGCTCCTAGCGACCCGGCCAAGCCGACTGCCCTCGCGAGCGGAGCTCGCGAACCCCCGGGTCGGCGAACCCCAGGATGGCTAACTGCACCCCAAAATGGCTAACTGTACCCCAAGAGGTTCCGGGCTCGCCTGACGAGCTTCCTCCTTAACCGGTCGGGCTCGCATACACTGCCCTCGCGAGCCTCTGGGTCGGCGAACCCCAGGATGGCTATCCGCACCCCAAAATGGCTAACTGTACCCCAAGAGGTTCCGGGCTCGCCTGGCGAGCTTCCTCCTTAACCGGTCGGGCTCGCATACACTGCCCTCGCCGAGCTTCAACGGAGCCGGTTACCTTCCTTTCGCTGGGCTCGCTCGCCTGCGCAGTCTCTTGCTCTTCCTTGACCTACCTCGCCGGAGATCAGGGTTCGCCCCTCTGGGCTCGCCTCCTTGATCGCGAGCTTTGGTTACTCCCTGGCGAACATCGGGGTTGTACAACCAACACACGTGTTAGTCGCCACCGTAAGACGCCAATTCTGTCGGCTATTACGATCATCTACTTTAGGCCAATATAGAAACGAATGACAAAAAGAAGTAAAATAAGTCCGCATCACAGATTTCATAAATGAAAACAAGATAGTCCAACAATGAGTACAAAATAGAGAGAAGGGCTTATGCCCGATACATATCCAAAATAGTACGATGAATAACTCTCTCTCTCACTCTACACTACATGTGAAAGCTAAATACTCATAACACTCAGCACCTGTCCCATAGTGGTAGTAATGTGCGGCATCTGCTCCTCAGATCCTGCCTCCTCTTCTTGTTGGGGATCCATCACCTCGGGCACCTACGGTCACAACCGACTATTAGTCATAAAGACTAAGCCAATTTTGTCCCCACCTCCCCCCGCGACTCCTAGGCACACCGAGCGGGAGGAAGAAGTGGAGGACAACAAAGCAGAGTAAACAAAAGCAGGTGATAGGGAAGATCTATACTAGCAAGTATATATATGTATGGCAAGTACTACTCTAGCAGTATAAACAGGTAAGCAATAAGGAGCAGTAAAAGAAGTAAGTAGTAAAGCAGTGCATGCAAGTATAGTAAGCAGGTAAAGTAATTTACTATACGTAAATATCTTAACTTATATGAATGCCCATACAAATTTATAAGTTAAGATTTCCGGAATTATAACTTATCATATAAAAGAGCTCATACTCTAATTTATATGATAAGGGTCTGCAAATTATGTTCTAAGGTTTATGTATGATATGATATGCATGTTATGACATGATTCATACAAGTGCAACACACCCACAGGACTCTGTGATCACAGACCTTCAGTTCCCAATTTTTGGAGCTAGCTACACTCTCTAGTACCACCGTTGTGGCTACGACAGCAGTGGAGCGGGCAACTCCACTTCCTAGGAAGGTATACACACTACCGGGCCTAGACCCTTCGTACTCCTATGTACACGTCCTAGGTGCACTCTAGAGTCTTACGTACTCTTTGCTGGTAACCACCAGTCTTTGAGGTCAGGTATGCAGTTTCGGGGATCGTCCTCCAGACCGCAGTATAAACAACCTACTGGACCCTCAAACCCTCACACCCGCCTAAGTTAACGTACTACCGTCGGTGTGACGACCGGTCCAGTACCGAAGACCCGCCACTAATTTGTTCTTATGCACATGCAAGTTGTCACCACCCGAGCCTTCAGCTCGCAGGACCAACCCGTCCTGATATACAACCTCCCGAGCCTCTAGCTCGCAGGACCATCTCGTCCTGAAGTACTATTTTCCATCCTCTAACTATGGATGGATTTCACCATGTCTTTGTTCATTTAGTTGGCCTACTCTTGTTTATTTACTAATATACTAGAAGTTTATGGTGAATCCTGAACTTCCCGTGGACTACCCGGTGAAGGGCTCGCAGCGGTACTAAGGAATGCAGTAGTTGTTGAAACCCAAATCCCCCTTTCCAGGATATTTACTTTTGTTAGTGTCTACCCTTTTCAATATCCCACTCTCCTTATTACTATTTATTATTTAGGCATTTTATGACTTATCTTTCACCCCATTCCTAAGCAAACGTTCTCTTGAACGATGCTCGACACTTAAAATCTCTCGCCGTCTAAGAGGTGTTCACCTTGTATACTATTATAATTCAAATCCCTCTGATTTCCTAAGTGATCTCGCCGGTCAAATCATCATATTAAATTTTTACTAACCGCAGACCAAGATGAGATTGAACCAGGTTTGATTCCTAAGATGCATTCTTGACTATATCATGTCCATATGAGTTCTAATTTTTACCACAGGCTCATAATAGTTAACTTAGGGTTTGGCCACAATATTGGTACATTTCATATTGCTCTGACCTTTAATTAAAATTCCTAAATCAATTGGCATCTTCTAAAATGTGAAGGAGGTACCAAGTCAATAAGTTCACGCTTGCTAAATAAATTTCCAGAGGTGACTTATGACATAAAAATATGGATTCCAAAATCTCATAATTTTCCAGCAGATTTATAATCATAATTTCTATTTATCATAAAAAGGGTGACAAGATGACTTTACCCATCAAGTACTAGATTTTGACTTCCAAAAATTCTGAAAAACTTACAGTGACACTATAATAACATACAAACACTAATTTCAGAATTTCATAATTTTCCAGCAGATTTATATTCATAATTTATATTTATCATAAAAAGGGTGTCAAGATGACTTTACACATAAAGTACCAGATTTTGACTTCCCAAAATTCTGAGAAAATTACAGAGATACTATAATGACATAAAAACACTAATTCCAGAATTTCATAATTTTCTAGCAGATTTATATTCATAATTTCTATTTATCATAAAAAGGGTGTCAAGATGACTTTACACATCAAGTACCAGATTTTTACTTCCCCAAATTATGAGAAAATTACAGAGACACCATAATGACATAAAAACACTAATTCCAGAATTTCAAAATTTTCCAGCAGATTTATATTCATAATTTCTATTTATCATAAAAAGGGTGTCAAGATGACTTTACACATCAAGTAATAGATTTTGACTTCCCAAAATCCTGAGAAAATTACAGCGGCACCATAGTGAACAGAAAGAATTAAATCCAAAATCTCATAATTTTCCAGGGAAGTTTTATCATAGACATTGCACAACATAAGAATGGTGACAAACTAAATAATCAAAAAATCTTTCCATAAATAACATTTCCAAAAATTCTAAAAAAAATTCACAGATATTCATAATGGGAATTTTAGCTATTTTCCAGAGTTTCAACAATTTAGCTCTAAATACCGAGAATGAACATTTCATACATACAAAATTGTGACATAGGTCAATTTGATTATATTCACAATATTCTTGATCCTAGAGATCCCAAGATTTCTAAGGTTGTGTATTATATCATGAAGGAGGTGTGTGCAAAGTTTCAGAAGCTAACTCTAAGTCAGTTGGGCTAAATACACAAAATACTTATTTGACTATTGACACACCATATCCCTCTCTTAAGTAGAGGCATGCAAAGGAAATTTCCCTACATGCAGAGGTCCAATGGACCTCAAATTTTAACCATAGTCTAATATTGCCTAGATGAGGGTGACACCTAAATTTGGGGTCAGTTGGAGCTATATACTTCCAAAAATGTCACTTATTTGATTTTACATATTTTAGATAAAACCTTAGAAAAATTAACACCTAAAAATCTTATTTTTGGGTGCAAGCTATATACAAGTCATTTGCATGCATTGCCAAAATTTCAAGTCCATCAGACTTATAGTTTAGAATATATACACTAAATAATCTCTGGCCTCTAGTTGGACCAGCCTCACTAAAATAGAAGCTGAGGCTTCTACAATGCCCCAAATGGGTTGATTTCAGTTTCTAATAAAAGTAGACATCAAGACCTACAACAGATATCTCAGGTCACTTTTCCTAAAAAGGCCTATAAGGGCCTCAAATTCCAGTATGAACATTCATAATAAAGTGTGACAAAATCATTCAATTGAAATAATATGGTCTGCATATAGTAGATCTAACCAATGCGATGTCTCTCCTTCATCTTCTACCTCTAGCCAAGGGTGGGGATCATCCTGACCTGGGCCACCTTCCACAGCAATTTCCCGGCCATTCACGACCCACCACTGCCGGCCACCACCTCCACCACCTTCCTTGAGGTGGTGGCTACCGCCAGGCGGCGACACGGCCGCCGGAAATGGCTTCTCTAGCAAACCCGAGCTGGAGAAAAAGCTCGGAATTTCTCCCTCAAGCTCACATGGGATCAGGCTCAATTGAGCCCGATTTCTCTCCTAATTGGACCTAGATACTAGCACAGAGGGAGAGGGGGGAGAAACCAACCTGAATGGGGGCTTGAGATCGTATATTGCGACGGGGAGGCATGGCGGCGGCTTCTGATGATCTAGCTTGAAATCTCGATCCGGCACCCTTTCCTCTGCTCCAGTACACTGGCTCGGCTGCTTAGACCCTTCTGAAGCTGTTGGTGAACTCAAATGAGGAAGAGGAGAGCTCTAAAGGCATCTTCCATTAAAGCAAGGCTCGACCAAGTTTTGTTTGCTCCTCCCAGCTGACAAATTGCAGCAATGCAGTGTAAATTCGGCTGGGGAATGATGGAGGGCTCAGGAGTCAGCTTTAGGCAGAAGAATGGAGTGCCAAATGGCCGCCATTCCCAATCTCCTCCCATTTTTAATGGAAATTGGGGGAAAGTCTATTTTGCCCCTTTGCATGTCACTCCATTCAAATCTTAGGGGGCAAGCAAGGTAAATGTGCACCTGGGCTGCTGAATGGGCTTTGGTTGAGGCCTTAGCACAATTGAATTTGGTTTGGGTTATTAATTTCTTTATTTTGGCCTAAGGTTGACCTTGGTTGGCCTTGATGTTGACTTGGTCAATTGGGTGGGTTGACTGGTCTAAGATGTTGACCTTGGGTCCCTTAACACCCCCCAATGTTAATTGGGTCATGTTGATGCCCCAATTAGGCTAATTTAACCAATGGGTGCAATTTTGACCAAAATTTGGGAAAAGTTGACTTTGGTCAATTTGGTCAAAATGAAGATCCCATGATGGGGCTTTTGAGTCAATTGGGTCCCGCTTGATGTCCTAAGACTAGGGGTGAAGTCAATTTCATGCTTTGGGGTTCAATTGAACCTATTGGGGGAAGGATTGACTTATGTTGACCTAAGTTTGACTTTGGTCAATTTGTACTAATTGAAGACACCATGATGGGGCTTTTGGGTCCAAAGCACTCCTTTAAGGGTTTACCACCTAGTGGTTGGGCCAATTTGGCTATATGGGCATGAATTGAACCCTATTGAGTTGGATTGGGTCATATTGACCTAGGTTTGACTTTAGTCAATTTGGCTAAATTGGTTGACCAAATGATGTGGCTTTTGGTCTACTATGCCTCCTTTGGGGTTAGGAACATGTTGGTGGGGTTAATTCACATGTGTAGGTTTAATTTGAGCTAAATTGGTCTACAATGGCTTGTCTACTATAGGGGCTCGCACTTGAGTTCTCTCAATCCAAGGTGGGCTAAGGTTACCACCTGGCTCAAACTCACCTCACTCACCACATGTCCTATCCTAATTGAGGACAAGGGGTCTAGTAGGGAAGGGGATGTTACAATTATGATCTGCCACAATCTCGACGGTTTGCACGCTCTCAGCAACTACCGCACACGATGCTTAACGCTGACGTTAACTCTTAACGCCAGGCGTTAGCTCCAGTGTCTATTTAAGGACCTGATCTCGTTTGCTCAACATATAGAAGTATCCAAGCCTTCAATCTACACTTCACAAAGATCATTTCATCCCAAATTCAGAGAGAACTCCCAACACCAACATTGAGGAACAAGAGTGAGAAGGAGATTTCCAATGGCAAAATTGAAGAAGGACGCTCGCTTCAACTCCGACGTGGTCATGGCGTATCTTCAACATCTCCTTCAGTGCTCTTCAATCTAGGGAGTCGTTTATTCTGATTTTCTACTTTATCTTTTCATTTTTCCTTGTAACGGTAGTGAATTCGCCGCCTTGCGTGTGGCGACTAGGCCGGGTTCGGTTTAGGGGGAAATTCGCCGCCTTGTGCATGGCGACTAGGTCTAGGGTAGATCTAGGGGGTGGCTAGAGGCCTTATCTGGGGATAGATAGGCTATAGCCAACCGGTCCTTGGGAGAAGGACCGATGAAGGAACAAAAAGTGATTTTTAAGTTGTCGCCTCTAATTTCAAGCGTTATTGAAATTTTATCCTTGTAATCATTTTTTGTGAAATATAAAATTCTTTTTCAGTATATCTAATTTTTCTGGAATTGTATTTCATAAAGAAAATCATTTTGAACATTTCTGTAAAAATAATTCCTGGAGAGATAACGCCCGGCGTTGACTCCTAACGCCAGGCGTTAGCGACAGAGCCAAAAAGTTTTTCTGTTATTTAAATTCTTCAGTTTATCTCAAAAACAGTAAATCCCTTATTCACCCCCCCCCCCCCCCCCCCCCCTCTAAGAGCGCCATCAGATCCAACAATATGGTCATTAGATGTCTTAGGATGTCAAACTCAACTTAGTGTGTCAAGACCAGATCAAGAGAAGCAAAATTTGGGCAAAGTTAACATTTGCGTCGAATAAAAATTGACACAACATCGAGTTATTGTCGATGCTACTCTAACTATAAGTCCAAGCAAATCACCCCTTCTATCGACGTAGATCAAGTTGACGTATCATCGAGTAGATATCGATGTATAGGCCATGGACTTGTCGAAGTACCTTGAGAAGTCGACGCAGTGTCTATTTCAACTCAACACAGAAGGAAGTATCAGTCGAAGCCATTTAAAGTCGACGCAACGTCGACTTCATCTCGACGCAGATAATGAAGTTCAGAGAAATGCCCTCAACTCGATGGTTACGTCGATAAGATATCGATGCTTCATCGACTAGCAGAGTTCAATCCGAGCAAGGATGAATTCAAAGTTGCTCCTACAAGAACACGAAGGAGCGTCGATAAGAGAGGAAGAGAACTCGACGCTATGTTGAATACGGTCTGAAAAGGAAACCTTTTCAGCTGTCATTTTGGTCCCTCTCTCATGACCTACCTCACTCAAGACCATTCCCCAACGGCTCCTTAATTGCCTCAAATAGCATGAAGAATTAACCGAGGACAGAGAAAAGCTTTCTTGGAAACAAGCTTAATGTTGGTGGACGGGTCAGGAATTAAAGAAGGAAAGAAAGAAGTAATTGTCCAGACAAAAATACATTTTCAGGACTTACCAGAAAAGAAAACAAATTCAAATTGAACAGGTACAATAAAAGGGTAGAAAGGAAAGGGAAAAGTATAAAATTCATCATATTCGGTTATACTGTTCTATTGGGGTTTCCTCTTCTTCTTCTTCCTCTCTCTCAGGAACCCTAATAGACAAGACACGGGAAAGAAAGAACAACTAAAGAATGTACTCTGCTCAGAGAAACAACTGCTGCTTCTTCATCAATATCATATAGCAGCAGTACTATTTTAAGAGCAGAGAGCAGAAGGATCAAGAGCTTAAAAACCCTAGCAATCATCACTATCAAAAGCTAGGGTTAATCTGATACAGATCCTGAAGAGCACTCAAAGAACGGCACCTCAAAGATTGCTGTTACAGAAATCTGATAAACAGATTTCTGAATTTTTCTTCCCCATCTCACTCTTCTTTTTCTGCACCCCCTATAAAAGAGTTTTAAGAATCCCTCTTCCAAAGGTTTCAGTGGTTCAAGATCTCTTTATCAAAAGATCTGGTGGTTCAAGATCTCCTTATCAAAAGATCTGGTGGTTCATGATCTCCTTATCAAAAGATCAGTGGTTCTGAGAGTCTCCTTATTAAAAGACTCAGTCACTGTTGGTGCATCCCTACCAGGTGGTAGAAAAGGGAAGTACCCACATTTTGGAAAACCTCTATAAAAATCTTTTTGTTTTCTGGATTGTTTATTTTCTGTGCCGTCCCTTATAGCTTAGATAACATTTACTGTTTTTCTTGCTTTACATTCAGCACTGTTTTATTCGGTGTGTGTATTTGTTGGAGCATAATACTTAGGTTTTATTACGTTTGCACAAATAGGATAGAAATAATTTTAAATCTCTATTCACCCCCCTCTAGAGGATTCTTAGAGGCACTATGTGCACTTTCAATTGGTATCAAAGGGAGGTTGATCATTAAAAGGTTAACACCTTGATAAAAAAAGTCCTCATACTCTTATTTCTTTATTACAAATATATTTCTCAAAAGAAAATGAGTAATAAGGATTATGCTTCTACAAGACCCCCAATGTGTAACTTGAATAAGTTCACACTTTGGAAGGCCAGAATAAGGCTTAACATGAATTCCATTGATGAAGACATCTATAATATTCTTCTCACAGGTCCTCCAGCTCCAGTCAGAGAAAAGGAAGGAGAATCCTCAACAACTGAGGCTATACCAAGAAATGAGTGGACAGAAGCTGAGAAGAAGGTCAAAGCATTTGATGTTAAGGCTATGAACATTCTGGTTTCAACAATGTTAGATGACATTTTCCAGAAGATTGCTGAATGCCAATCATCAAAAGATATCTGGGATTCTCTCACCAGAATGGTTGAAGGAAGCTCAGATGAAAGGAAGGACAGAAAGTCCCTTCTCATATCCCAATATGAGAACTTTCAAAAGAAAGATGATGAATCTGTTGCTGATATGTATGACAGATTCAACATTATCATTAATGAGCTCAAAGGCTTGGACAAGGAGATATCCTTGACTGAAAATAATGATAAAATCCTCATGTGCTTCCCAAGCTCTTGGGATTCAAGGATCTGGGCAATCAGAGAGTTCAGATGCCATAGAGAAATCTCAACTGAAGCTTTGCTAGGGAAGCTTAAGTCTTATGAGATGTTACTGAAGAATAGGGCTGAATCAGAAGAAAGGGAAACTACTCCAGCTCTTATCCAAAGGATCCTAGCTCTGAAAGCTACTGAAGGAGAGCCCTCTACTCCTGACGATGAAATGTTCAGTCTGCTAGCAAGGAGATTCAAGAAGTGGGTCAAGACTGAAGACTCAAGGAGAAAAGAAAGAGACTCAAGACCCAGGTATGATAAAACTCCAAAGAAGGAGATTATCTGTTATACCTGCAACAAACCAGGGCACATTGCTCCTGAGTGCCCACAAGAGTAAAGGGAATGATGCAGCAACAAGGAGGAGAAGAAAAAGAAGAAGAAGTCCTTTAAAGGAAAGGAGAAGAAGAAAGTCAAAGGCTTCATCGTTGAAACATGGAGTGATTCTGAAGCAGAATTAAGCTCCTCATCATCTGAAAGTGATGATGAAGCAGCAGCAGAAGTAGCCTGCATGATGGCACTAGGGATGTCGTCAGATGATGAAGAGGATCAGGTATCAATTTATGATGAGTTTGATTTCAGCTCAGATGATTTTAAATCCTGTTTTAAAGATTTTTGCATTGATCATCTTAGGGTATAAAGAGAACTAGACACAGCTAGGACTGAATTCGAAAATCTTAAGAAAGATGAGATATACCTAAGAAATCAAGATCTAACAAATTAAATTAATACTAAAGAGTCAGAATTGATTAAACTTAGAGAAGAGAACATAAAGCTGAAAGAAGAGCTAGCAAAGCAAAGGCCTTTGAGGACTCACTCAATGGGAGGACTCAGAAGCTCAAAGACATCACATAAAAGCTCTCTATGAGATTTAATCACTCAGGGTTAGGAGCAGAGCCCTCCACTAGCACAGAAGCACCTAGGAAACCTGCCTGGAAAATTCTAGTGTCATTTGTTAGACTTAGTGAGTACCAATCAAATGAGAAAGATAAATCATCTAAGGGTAAGACTGGTTGTTATTCAAATAGGATAGATGAATCCAACAAAATAAATCTGAATAGTAAAGAAAGACCTCTAAGTAAGAACAATGTAGAAAAGTCAAATAACAACAACTAAAAGGCTAAAGAAAACCCTAGGATAATAAAACATTCTGCTGATTTGTTATTCCTAGATACATTCTACACACATTTCAAATATCAGAATAACAAACAGAGGTCTGGGAAACCCATTCCTTATCATACTAAAGGGTATCATAAAAGACCTTTCTATTCTTTCATTGAACCCTACAATGGTAAAAGCAAAGGGCCCAAGGTAACATGAGTTCCTTCTAATGCTTGAATTATTTGTGCAAGGTTAGGCTGGGTCCCACTCAGGAGAGAAAGGAGTGGGGAGAAAGATGTAGGTCATGAATAAGTAACAATCTTCATCGAAGGGAGTGATTTCTGCCTTGATTTTTCCTTACAGCTTATAAAATTAATATTATAATCTATTTTCAATAAATATAATTGCTGGGAAAAACATCATGAATTTTCTAATGTAATAGATATGTTCATTCAGAGGTGCGTCAAATAGAAGTCAATGTACCATCAACTTCTTCTCGACGCCAACGTCAAGAAGCATTCAGAATGGATAATTCGAATAGATCTCGACGCAACATCGAGTTCTTATCGATGCATGCGTCGTCTTATTGATCGTTGATCAAAGTTTAGGTTGCGTCGATTGACAATCGATGTAACGTCGACATGATCACATCGACTTAAGGGATGATATTATTCGACACAATGTCGACATTACTGCGCGCTCAGTATTGCCTCTAGGAGCACTCTCGACTTATTTTTCCGCGCCAAATACTAATCCTTATCGACGGTGCGTCGACATAAACCCTAAGTTGCGACGAATCGTCTTCTTTTAAGCAACTTCAATGTCGAGATCGTTGCGCTTTCGAAGTCTTCTCTTCCCATTCTCTTGCTCTCTTGTTCTCCAGCTCTCCTGTGTCTCTCTCTTGTTTTCTCTCTGTGTTTGCAGGTACCATCAATCAAATGGCTCCACCCAAGATCAACTCTGGGTTTGATGTCGATATAGACTCCTTCAGTGCAGCGGCAGATAGCTTCAAAGCCATTCTTGGCTTGTTTCAGGAGGCTGGCCTAGCCAAGCTTATTTCAACAAGGTGTAAGGTTCTAGATATAGAACTTATAGAATTCAAGGACAGTGTCCATGCTGCAGATGATGGGTCCCTTCAAGGGACAATATCTGGACAAGATATCAGTATTACTGATGAGCTTCTATCCCAAACATTTGATCTACTTACTGGAAGTGACTCAGAAGAATTGAAAGGAGAGGAGATGAATAATGTCCTGGAGATCATGCAATTCAAGAAAGACAGACCTATAAATCTGAAAAAGATCAACTTGGGAGAAGAGTACAGGATTCTGGCTGACATAGTTGGGAAAGTTTTATTGTGCAAAATCTTAGCTCATGATGCAATTCCAAAGCAACAGCTACAGATTATGGGCACCATTGTCCTCAAGAAAAGGGTAAACTGGGGGAAGTTACTCCTAGGAATGATTGGGCATAAATATGCCCATAAAAAAATGCTTATATGAGAATATTGAGCCAATTGCTCTTCCAACATTATCCAAGTATCTGCAAATCCAATGGAGTTCCCATACCTCCTGGTAAAAGGATAAATATTGGGATCTTTTCCAAGTGGAACAGGAAGATTCTAAAGCCTGGTCAGTCTGCACCTTCACCTCCTCCCTCTCCTCCTCCTCGAGATTTCAAAAGGCAAATACCAGATCCCCCAAGGGATAGTATCCCTCCTCTAGACACTACTCCAGACCTCCATCAGGATGATGCTCCAGCTCAACATTCTCCTCAGCTACAGCAACAACAACAACAACAACAGATCTCTCATTACTTCCCATCCACTTCAGCCACTGAGCCATCTCCTCAAATTTCTTATCAGCTACCATCCACTTCTGCTCCTCCTCCACCACCATTTCATGTCTCTCCAGCAACCTACAATTCACTCTCCCCAATCCAAGAAGACTTCCCTCCATCATCTCCTCCATCTACCTCTCATATTCCTATAATAGATCTTGAGCAAATTATCTCCAAAGCAGTTGGTCTTGCCTCCTCTACATTTGCAGATCTGGTGGCCTCCCAAGCAAGAAAATTTGACAGGAAGTACTCCCAGATGAAGGCTGAGTTGTTAGATTCAAAAAGATCCCTCCAAGGTCTCAAGGAGTTTGTCTTTGATGAATAGTAAATTATACATATTTTTAGTATAGTTTTTAACATAATTTTGGGTAATATTGTACATATTGCATGTAAAATATTGAAATAGTCACTTGTTTTATCTAATGTATATAACTATATATCTATATGAAAAAAAAAGTTATTTAAGTATGAAACAATATAGAAAAATTTGTAAAAATATTCTTTGTAAATATATTTATTTAAGTATAAAATTTTGAAATTATTTATTTCTATGTACAAATAAATAACTAAATGAATAAAACCATAACTAATAAATAAAGATGCTTATATAAGTAAAAATAATATATATGTAAATATAATAAATAATGATATATTTATATGTAAATATGATGTAAAAATATAATAATATTGTAATAATATAATATAGTACTATAGTATAATAATAGAATAATAATAATAATGTATATATTATATATATAATGATATATATATATGTATAATAAATGTAAAATAATAATGGTTCTATATAATATATAATATATATAATAAATAATAACAATGTATATATTAAATATAATCATATAAATAATTATGTAAATTAAAAGAAAATTAAATTAAAAAAATATGTGCTAAACATAATAAATAAATTTGTTGTGCCATATATGTTCAATGAGCCGCTTGGCTCACTGGTTCTGGTCTTTGCTGTCCACTCTGCCGCCCCGGGTTGGATACCTGGCTGGCAGATTTATTTGTATTACTCTGTGTTAGCCGAGCGTCACATGTTTTTGCATTTAATAAATTCTGAAATTAACATAATATATTTAATATACCCCTTTGTATTGCAGATGGAGCCGCTTGGATCACTGGACCTGACTCTAGTTGCCCCCGCTGCCACCCCGGGATCAAACCAGGCCAGTGCATTTTTGCCTGGATTTAATCCCACAACCCGCCACCCGCAACCCGAACCGCTGAGACGAGTCAGCCTGCTGAGACCAGACCTGCTGCTGAGATGAGTCAGCTCGCTGAGACCAGACCTGCCGCTGAGACGAGTTAGCCCGCTGAGACCAGATCTGCCGTTCAGACCCAAACCTGCCAGCTCACTCCAGCCCGCCAGCTCAACCTGCCAGCCGTCTATCCGCACCCCACCAGCTCTCAAGTCAAATTTGTCTCCCTCTAGTCAAACCTTCTAGCCCACTATCCGCACCCCATGTTTCTCTATAAATAGAGGCCTCCCCCTTCTCTAATCTCCCCTCTTTTTCCACCCTTCTTCTTCTTCTCCTTCTTCTTCTCCTTCTTCTTCTTCTTCTTCTTCTTCTTCTTCTTCTTCTTCTTCTCCTTCTTCTTCTCCTTCTTCTTCTTCTTCTTCTTCTTCTCCTCCTCCTCCTCCTCCTCCTCTTCTTCTTCTTCTTTCGTTATAGGGTTTTTCTTTTAGTTTTTTTTTTGCTTTTTGGTTTTTATGTTTATATTTTTATTTTATTTTATGTTTTTTTTATGTTGTTCTTCCCTTTTTTTCCTTCCTCCCCTCCTTTTTTGTTCTTATTTTAGTTCTTATTTTTGTTCATATCAAGCTCTCCCCTTTTTGTGTTTTAATTTTAGTTAAATTTTTGTTCTTCTTTTGTTTTGTTTAGATTTCCTTTTTTGTTTTGTTTTTTTGTTCTTCTTTTTGTTCTTATTTTAGTTTAGTTTTCTTATATGTTTTATCTTTATGATATGTGTTAATTTTGTTTTATTTTGTTTTTATTTTTGTTTTGCTAATGTGTTAATATTTTATTTTGTTTTTGTTTTATCTTTATGTTATGATATGTGTTTATTTTGTTTTTGTTTTCTTATAGTTTTTCTTAAGGTTTTCCAACCCCTTCTTCTTAAGAGAAGGGGTTGAATTTTTGTAGGCTTTTAGCCACTTTTCTTTTTGCAATTTATGTAAAGAACTTGGAGTTGGATCCATGGCTTGTAATCTCTTTTTATTTCAATAAAAGTTCTCTTCATTTATGCCTCTTGCAATTTCATTATGTCTTTAAATTATTGTCATTTTCTTTTTTGTAACTTAGTTTATTTTAATGTCATGTATTTTATTTCTTTTATTCAAGTAGAGTGTGTGTGTATGAGATTAATTTTATTGCTTTCATAATTTTGATTTAATGCTTTAATTTTAATGCTTTCATAATTAGATTTTCATGCTTTCATAATTAGATTTATTGCTTTCATAACTTAGATTTATCGCTTTCATAATTTAGATTTTAAAGCTTTCATAGCTTAGCTTTATTGCTTTCTTTATTTTCAGTCATTTAAATTCTCGTATAGTGCATGAGTTTTTCATTTATTGCGTTCTTTTCCTTTCTATCGCTTTTCTTGGTTTTTGCTACATGCATACCAAGCCAGCGATTATCGTTATTTTTTGCTTTTTAAATTATTGCAAACTTAAAAATCATTCGATATTTTCGATAAAATAATAGTGTATTTCTAAAGTAACAATAATCGACACGACCTTGGAAAAATAGGACCTTGATATTTTCTAAAAATATCCTATACTATACGCGATAAGGTATACTTGCCTTTTCGAATGATTAGTTAGGATAATAACGATACAAAAACTTCGCAAAAACTCTCCCTTTCTATTTACACATTTAATTGAATTCGGCGCCGGCGCCGCGGCGTGGTCGTCGATATTACGAAAGAAGGAAAGACTGAATGAAGTAGGAGTACTCGCGAGACGCCTCGAACGCGCCCGCCGAATTCTACCCGCACCCGGAAAGCTTTTGCGGCGCTCTCAAAATATTTTAATCATCAGTCTTCCTCCATTGTTACAAAGAAATTCTTAACCTCTCTGGCCAGCAAGGTTAAGAAGGGGGAGAACATATTGGAGGAAGAAAGACCTGTGCTGGAGTTAAGTGAACATGGCAAAAGGTGATGCTGATAATGCTCCTGCTCCTGCTCCTGACAAAGTGACCACCTTTCAAGGTGCACAAATCCAGGGGGAGCCTGCAGATCAGGGGGAGCTCCCAGAAAAGCTGAATGAAGAGCAAACTGATGCAACAGATCAGGGGGAGCTCCCAGATATTTAGGGGGAGCCTGCTCCAGATGTGCAAGGAAATTTGGATACAGAGATGAAAGATGTTAGTACAACAGTTGCTCAGAATGAAGATCTGCTAGATGAAGTAGCTAAGATTGCTCAGGAAGCTGCCCAGCAGGCTGAAAAAAAATGCACATTCTCAGGTGGATGAGCCTCTTAACATTGCCCTAAGAAAGGTACAAGTGTTTTCAAGGAAAAGAAAAACTCCTTACAAGGAGCAATGAGGCTCAGGTACTTTGCAATGTTCTATACTTCCTAAAAACAACTATGGTGATTTATATACAATTGAATGAAATGGCTTGTGATTTTAATCTGTCATTTTCTTATGTCTATGTTATCTTGTATGTATTTTTTTTTATGCAAAGAAATATGTAAAATCACTTTGAACAAACTGTAAAATTTGTTAAGATAAATAGGGGGAGATTGTTGGGAAAAACCCCTTTGATTTAACTTAACAAATCATCTAAAAAGTGATTTTATCTTTTAGGTTGAATTACCCATTGTATAGTGAGGGTAATATGGTCATTAGATGTCTTAGCATGTCACACTCAACTTAGGGTGTCAAGACCAGATCAAGAGAAGCAAAATTTGGGCAAAGTTAACATTTGCGTGGAATAAAAATCGACGCAACATCGAGTTATTGTCGACGCTACTCTGACTAGAAGTCCAAGCAACTCACCCCTTCTGTTGAAGTAGATCAAGTCGACGTATCGTCGAGTAGATATCGACGTAGAGGCCATGGACTTGTCGAAGTACCTTGAGAAGTCGACGCAGCGTCTACTTCAACTCAACGCAGAAGGAAGTATCAGTCGAAGCCATTTAAAGTCGACACAACGTCGACTTCATCTCGACGCAGATAATGAAGTTCAGAGCAATGCCCTCAACTCGATGGTTACGTCGATAAGATATTGACGCTATGTCAACTAGCAGAGTTCGAACAGATTAAGGATGAATTCAAAGCTGCTCCTACAAGAACTCGAAGGTGCGTCGATAAGAGAGGAAGAGAAATCGACGCAACGTCGAATACAGTCTAAAAAGGAAACTTTTTCAACGATCATTTTGGTCCCTCTCTCATGGCCCACCTAACTCAAGACCATTCCCCAACGGTTCCTTAATTTCCTCAAATAGCATGAAGAATTAACCGAGGACAGAAAAAAGTTTTCTTGGAAATAAGCTTAATGTTGGTGGACGGGTCGAGAATTAAAGAAGGAAATAACGAAGTAATTGTCCAGACAAAAATACCTTTTCAGAACTTACCAGAAAAAGAAACAAATTCAAATTGAACAGGGACAATAAAAGGGTAGAAAAGAAAGAGAAAAGTATAACATTCATCACAATCTGCTATACTGTTCTATTGGGGTTTCCTCTTCTTCTTCTTCTTCCTCTCTCTCAGGAACCCTAATAGACAAGACACAGGAAAGAAAGAACAACTGAAGAATGTACTCTGCTCAGAGAAACAACTGTTACTTCTTCATCAATATCATATAACAGCAGTACTATTTTAAGAGCAGAGAGCAGAAGGATCAAGAGCTTAAAAACCCTAGCAATCATCACTATCAAAAGCTAGGGTTAATCTGATACAGATCCTGAAGAGCACTCAAAGAACAGCACCTCAAGGATTGCTGTTACAGAAATCTGATAAACAGATTTTTGATTTCTTCCCCATCTGATAAACAGATTTTTGATTTTTTCTACACTCCCCTGTATTAGAGTTTTAAGAATCCCTCTTCCAACGAATTCAGTGGTTCAAGATCTCCTTATCAAAAGATCTGGTGGTTCAAGATCTCCTTATCAAAAGATCTGGTGGTTCATGATCTCCTTATCAAAAGATCAGTGGTTCTGAGAGTCTCCTTACCAAAAGACGCGGGCACTGTTGGTGCATCCGTACCAGGTGGTAGAAAAGGGGAGTAACCACATTTTGGGGAACCTCTATAAAAATCTTTATGTCTTTTGGATTGTTTATTTTCTGTGCTGTCCCTTATAGCTTAGATAACCTTTACTGTTTTCTTGCTTTACATTCAGCACTGTTTTATTCTGTGTGAGTATTTGTTGGAGCATAATACTTAGGTTTTATTGTGTTTGCACAAATAAGATAGAAATAATTTTAAATCTCTATTCACCCCCCCCCCCCCCCTCTAGAGGATTCTCAGAGGCACTCTCTGCACTTTCAGACAGGCCTCACGACAACTCCCATCGAGTCGGAGGGGCACCACTAGCATCAAACCTTCACTCCCTTCAATACCTCGTGAACAAAAGTATTGCTCTCCATCCGTGACCATCCCTCTCTTCAAAGGCCAAGGGCTCTCACTCCAAAATCCGAGGACCAATCCAAGTACTACGACTATCACCGAGGTCTCGGGCATAAAATAGAAGATTGTTCACGACTAAAAGCAGAAATTGAACTATTCGTTCGTCCGGGGCTCCTTGAAAAAATTCTACAAAATAAGAGCCATGAATCAACCAATCTAGAATGAGCCTGCATGGAGGCAATCCCCAGGGCGACCATCCTACGGAAGAACTATTTCTATTCTCGTGGAACATCTAGGGCATCCAAATCTCTACTTGTATCTCATGTTTTCAGCATCCATGAAACAAGCCATGAGTTTCTCATCGTGTGCACAAACACTAAGTGTCATTCTAAATTTCACTGAATGCTTCACGATCATCTCAATAGAGTGTTTAGATATCCAAAGCGGAGACTCCGGCCTTTCCTAACAGAGTGTTCAGATATCCTAAGAGGAAACTCCGACCTTTCCCAACAGAGTATCTAGATATCCCAAGGGGAGACTCCGACCTCTCCCAACAGAGTGTTCAGATATCCCAAGAGAAGACTCCGGCCTCTCCAAACAGAGTGTTCATATATCCCAAGCAGAGATTCCGGCCACTCCAACAGATTGTTCGAATATCCTAAGAAGAAACTCCGGCCTCTCCCAATAGAGTGTTCGAATATCCCAAACGGAGACTCTGACCACTCCGAACAGAGTATTCAGATATCCCAAGTGGAGACTCCGGCCTCTCCTAATAGAGTGTTCGGATATCCTAAGCAGAGAATCTGACCTCTCCAACAGAGTGTTCAGATATCTCAAGTGAAGACTCCGGTCTCTCCAACAGAGTGTTTGGATATCCCAAGCGGAGACTCCGGCCTCTCCAACAGAGTGTTCGGATATCCCAAGCAGAGACTCCGTCCTCTCCAATAGAGTGTTAGGATATCCACAACGGAAACTCTAGCCTCTCCAAACAGAGTGTTCAGATATCCCAAGCGGAGACTCAGACCTTACCAAAGGACCCATCGTCCACCAGACAAAGAAAGAGTCCACTCTCATCCCCTGACCGCGCACTACCGGTTCGAACACATCTGCTCTTCGTCATTGTAGTATGTCACGAAACCGCCAAGGCAAGCCCCCCTCACTGACGCCATCATTTCAAATATATTCGCTCTTCACCGCCATTCGGGGTCCGTCCCTCTGGCTGCGCACTACCGGTTTGAACGCATCCTCTCTTCACCATCGTAATAGGTCACACCACCGTCAGGGCCTTCCCCCCTCACGACTGCAATCAGTTCGAATGCATTCACTCTTCACCATGGTCATACCCGTAACAATAACTGCCTCCTGACATGACGCTCACAATTACAGTAATTGCCTCTCGTCAGTGCGCTCGCCACGGCCTCCGACGCTAATGCCAAGTAACAACTTCTGAAACCTAAGCAAAGTGGCAAGCTCTTAAACATGCAAGTTGCGCCAACTCGTCCAAACGAGCATGCACACTCGAAATATACACGTCAGGAAAATTTCATGGCTCATTTTCTACAAAAAGCAACCTCCAAAAACTGAGGGGCATTTGATGGGGTTCCCCAACATAGGTTCGATCAAACGAAAGATTTTTTTACCGCGACCTCGACTGGCTCACCCACATAATTCCAACGGTCCAATTCTTGCGCAATTCTGAGTCTGTTTGGTACCCCAAACAGACGACATAACACCTTGCATACGGGAGCAACCCCTGACACGGGGGCGCAACCACCCGCGCACACCAGCGTGCCGGCATCTCAATACCCACACGCAAAAACATGGAAGCATCCCCCCACACGCACAAGCGTGCGGCGGAGATCTCCCGCGCACACCACCGCGCAGGAAAGCCTCCCTCCTGCGCGCACCAGCAAGTGGGGGACTCCCTCCCGTGCGCACTAGCATAGGGGAGTGCCCCCCCCCCCCCCCCCCCCCCCCCCCCCCCCCCCACCCCCCCCCCGTGCGCACCAGCGTGCAGGAGCACTTCCCATGCGCTCCACTGCGGGTCCTCCCGCCTGCGCACACCAGTGCACAGGAGCGCCCGCATGCGCCAGCGCATAGGGGCCTCCCTCCCAAATGAACCAAGATGCGGGAGTGCCTCCCGCACACACTAGCACGCGGGAGCGCCTCCAGTGAGCACCATAACGCAGGAGCCTCCCTACTGCGCGCACCAGTGCACAGGAGCCTCCCTCATGTGGGTGTGTATAGCAAAATCTTCCATCATTGGGATGCGCATAACAATTTTTATCATCATGGTGTGCGAATAGCAAGACTCCTAGCGACATAATTACCAAATGCCCCTCTCATAATCTATAAAAGGGACTCAAAGCCCTCATTTGAGAAAACCCTTGTCTTCTACGCCCGAGAGAGCTCCAGAGTTTTCCTTCGAATATCTCCCTGAGTTCGCCTTCAGCGCTTGAAGATTCCATCTAATATCTCCTTCGACGCTCGAAGATCTCCTTCGCCACTCCAAGATCTCCTTCAAAGTTCGAAGATTCCTTTGAAGATGACTTCAAGATCTCCTTTGGCCTTTGAAGACGGCTTGAAGATCTCCTCCGGACTTTGAAGACGGCTTGAAGATCTCCTTCGACCTTTGAAGATAGCTTTAAAATCTCCTTTTGCCTTTGAAGATAACCCAAATATCTCCATCGTCATTTGAAGATTCTTCCGGAGCCTCAAAAATCTCCCATCGAAGACAGCTCGAGCACGCCAAACCTCCGACCGCCTCCGAGCACGCCAAAGCTCCCACCACCTCCGAGCGTGTCAAAGCTCCCATCGCCTCCGAATGCGCCAAGGATCCCGTCGCCTCCGAGTGCGCCAAAGCTCCAATTGCCTCCGAGTGCACCAAAGCTCTTGCCGCCTCCGAGCGCGCCAAAGCTTTTGTCGCCTCCAAGCACGCCAAAGTTCCCGTCGCCTCCGAGCACGCCAAAGATCTTGTCGCCTTTGAGCACACCAAAGCTCCTGTCGCCTCCGAGCGCGCCAAAGCTCCCGTTGTCTCCGAGCGTGCCAAAGATCCAGACGCCTCTGAGCACGCCAAAGTTCCTGTGGGGAAGAACCATCATATCTGCAAAAGTGGCGATCTTTGTGCTCCAGATCAAGGAACGTGATTCATCTGTCCGGTAGTTACGGTGGTTACAACAATGCAATTACCAAGCCGCCCCCGTCAAAAAAAATAAACGGAGCTCAGAGCCCTCATTCAAAGAACAATTGACATTCAGCACCAGAGAGTGCTCCTTCGAAGAATCCTTCATAGCTCTCCTTCGGCGCTCGATGACTCCATCAGTGCTCGAAGATCTCCTTCCCCTGCTAAGATCTCCTTCTAAGGCGACTTGAAAATCTCTCTCTTCCCGCAGGGTGATTCGAAGATTCCACTTCCTCCACCATCAAACACTAATTAGTGCACCAAGCTAAGATCAGTCACCCTCGGGCACTCTTCTACTTATTGTAATGAGCGGTGACCTGTCACCCTCAAGTTCTCTACTTTACTTGTAACACATAAAGATATAGTGCAATTTGGCTGGCACCGATCCGACCATGTGATTTTTCACCTTTTTGGGGTTTTCCACGTTAAAAAGTCTCCTTGTCAGCTATCAATTCTCTACTTTGTTTGCGGCGTCCGACTCACTCTCGAGTTAAGGTGGTCCATCTCGACCGGTCCGCAGAGCGTCGGACGACCCGCAATAAGTGTGCTCTTGCACGAAGGCTTTACTAGGAACCTATGATATTTGAAATCCCGTAGAGATTGGGATCGAAGAGGGAAATGCTGCCACAATGATGATCAAATAGCTCTCATAGTTATGTTAGGTGTTGTTTATTAGCCAAAGTGGGTAAGGGCATTACACTAATTAATATTTTGCATGTTAAGGTTATATTCAATGTTCATCAGTGGCACTGGAGATATGCATTCCTCTGCCAGTCGACAAGGATGCCCATTCCTAGGAGCTCCGCTTTGACACATCAACCAACGCTAAATCAAGAAAACGGTGGAGATTAATAAACGGCGGTTTGGAAAAAAGTGGAACCAAACGCCGCTTATTATCAAAATGGCGGCGCGTCTCAGCCGCACAGCAGCTCAAAAGCTCAAGCAAATGCTAAGTTAGTTTCTTACAAGTTATGTAACTGGACTTGATATTAGCAGTTCGGAATTGGCTATTCACAGTCCATCGCTATTTGCAGTTCATAAATTTTATTTGTAGTCCGAAATTATATTTGCACCCTACTCTCATCCCTAATAAGCGAAACACTTTGCTGATTTATTAAGCACTAGATGTTAAATTTTTGAAGTGGAAGTGGAATGGTGTTGGGCGGTCTGCAGATTGGAGACCGCAAAGACCGCACGGTCTGCGCTGGTGCTCTGGCCGGTTCTGTCACAGGCGATCTGTTCTGGGCGGTCTGATCTGGGAGACCGCAAAGTGTCCGGGCGGCTTGCGCGGGTTGTTCTGGCGACTTGTTCAAGTCGGCCAGATGTTCAAGTAGGTCTGTCTTCTTGTAGTGATGGGGCGGTCTGACGTCTTGTTCTTGTCGGTCTGGGTTACTGAAGAAGTTCTTTTGCTTTTGCAATAAAGATCGGGCGGTCTGTTTTGGTGACCGCGGTGACCGGGCGGTTTGTATATAACTAGTGGTCTAATAAGGGAGCTATTAGCCTTGCTGAGCTCGGGCGGTCTGTCTTGTGAGACCGCTTGCGATCTGATGGGCGGTTATTGTATCCCAGTTTGTGCGGTGATGACATCCGTCTACTCGCCTATAAATAGGGGTGCAGGGCCCGTCATTAACAACGAAGAACTATAAGAACCAAAGTTGGCTTGATTGTGCCGGTCTCATTCTGAGGTCGTGCGATTTGAGTTTAGCCTGACCAGTTTGTGTGTTCGTAGGTTAGCGGCTTGCAGTTCGCGGTCAGTATTCTCCCTTCTTCCAGCTTTGAATAAACCAGTCCGGGCGGACTGTGTTTAGGTGTTCTTAGACTGTGCAGCGGACTCAGTTGATCAGGCGGTCTTAAGCGATCTGGCGATCTTGAGTTGCGGTCTGCAGAAGGCAGCAATTTCTTCTTCAAGTGTTTTTTCAGTAGTTGAATAAGCAGCAGGTCGAGCGGTCTGTGATTGCGGGCTGACAGGTGCGATCTGCTCTGTTCGCGCGGTCTCAGGGGTTAACAGCACGACTTGTCTGTTTGTGCGGTCTGGCGATCTCAAGTTGTCAGGTCGTTTGTAGCTTGTAGTTTTGTGTTTTGTGCTTCTCTCCTCAGTGATTCTTATGAATCATGTCTCGCCGTGTATACCTCAAATTGTAAAGAGATAGTTAATGCCAAAGCACTATTCGGTCTTCCCATTGTCATTGTGTTGCTACGCTTGTGGAAAGTTTGTGAAGTGGGTTCCACATTTTTTTTACTTCAACTCCGGACCTCAAATTTTTTAACATGGTATCAGAGGGAGGTTGCTGAGCTGTAGTTGCTGATACTTCTCTCGGGTTCCTCAAGTTGGTTAGCAATCAGTGGGATAGCAATGGAAGGAGGATATGCTAGAGGTCTTGGTATTGAGCTCCTTACGCAGACTAACTTTAAGAAGTGGAAGTCTTGCATGGAGAGCTATCTTCTTGGCGGGGATTTGTGGGAGGTTGTAGGAGGAGAAGCAAGACAAGCTGTTATTCCTACTGAAGGGAATGCTGAGCTCGTGAAGGCTTGGAAGAGAATGAATGATAAGGCGGAGTTCACTCTCAAGAGATCTATCATTCTGGAGTTGTTTGATCACATCATCGGGTGTAGGTCAGCTGCTGAAATTTGGACAGCCTTGGATGGCTTGTTCAATAAGAAGAATGTAGCTAAGCTACAGTTCTTGGAGAATGATTTGGCGAAAGAAACTCAGGGAGATTTGTCTATCTCAACGTTCTTCTTGAAGATGAAGAACCTTTGCGCAGAGATATCGGCATTGGACCCGGATGAGCCTATCTCAGAAGCTAAGCTGAAGAGGCACATAATCCGCGGCTTGCGGAGGGAGTATGTGGCATTTGTTACTTCTGTTCAAGGCTGGGCCAATCAGCCATTGTTGCTGGAGCTGGAGAACTTACTTGCTTCGCAAGAGAGTTTGGCTAATCAAATGGCTGGGATGTCTCCTGGGGGAGAAGGTGAGGTTCTATTCTCTGGCAAGAAGAAGAGATGGGACAAGAAGAAGAAGACATATGGAGATGATGGTCTGTCTACTTCATATCTGTAGGAGAGGAGCTATGATCCTAAGCGTTACGGGAAGAAGAAGGAAGGACCTAGATGCTTCAGGTGCAACAAGTTTGGTCACTTCAAGAGAGACTGCCAAGTTAATCTTCAGCCAGGGCATGCTGCAGGAAAGGAGGAGGTTGTTTCCAATTCTGAAGGTAGTTGGGGTGGTGGAGGTGCATTCATGACAGGCACGTGTGTTCGGGCCATGGCTTCCATCAACTATCAGGATGATTGGATAGTGTACTCTAGGTGTGGTCATCACCTCACCGGGGATGAGTCAAAGTTCTCCTCATTGCAAGCATATACAGGTAATGACGCTATCATTACGGCTGATGATACTATACATGCAGTAGAGAAGGAGGGTGTGGTTTCTTTGAACGATGATAAAGGTACTCTTACGTTGAAGAGTGTCTATCATGTTCTGGGGATGAAGAAGAACCTCTTCTCAGTGACCAATGTTGTGGATGATGGCTATCACTTTCTGTTCGGTCCAACAGAAGTGAAATTTCTCTGAAATGTTTCGGCCATTAAAGCTAAGGTCACTCATGTAGGGAGACGGGTGAAGGACTTGTTTGTTCTTTCAACAAGTTCTTATGTTGATAAGATGAGGACTAACGACAGCACCGCTATCTGCCACGAAAGACTTGGGCATGTTGAGATGGATAAGTTGAAGGCTATGGCAGGAAGAGGCCTTGTGAAAGGTTTGCCTAGCTTGTCATCTTTCGGGGATGGCCACGTTTGTGTAGGTTGTCAGTTTGGTAAGGCTCAATGCTTTCCATTTGACAAATCACAAAGCAGATGTAAAAGACCATTGGAATGTATACATGGTGATCTGTTTGGACCTACCAACACTGCCAGTCTTGGACTAGCAGGTATATGCTAATTTTGGTTGATGACTTCACTAGATATACTTGGGTATATTTTCTGAAGGAGAAGTCGGAGGCATTCGAGAAGTTTGTGGAGTTCAAGGAGCTGGTGGAATGTCAGCTTAACCTGCAGGTCAAGAGGTTCAGAACAGACAATGGAGGTGAGTTTACCTCCAAGGCGTTCTTTAACTTTTGCAGGAAGCATGCCATCCAAAGAGAGCTTTCTTGTGATCACACTCCACAACAGAACGAAGTTGCAGAGCGGAAGATCTGTCATCTGAAGGAAACCTGCAAATGTTGGCTTCATGCCAACAGTATCCCAAAGTCCTTCTGGGCAGAGGGTGTAACATCCCCAGAACAACTAGACCCCTGAGGTACATTTTGTTATGTCAAGGTCATGACATTCCTCTAATGAGACCAAAAGCCCCATCATAGAACAATCAATTTGGGGAAATTGGACCAATTACTAAAAAGCCCCAAATTGACCTATTAGTACTAAAAACTTAAATTGACCTTCAAGTGACCCATTGTGATCAAATTAATCACCCCTAACACTCTTATACCACTTAGGGAGTCTAATGATTCCACATTGGACCCTTGGGATAACCCAACTTTGGGGAATTGGGCAAAAATTACAAATTTACCCAATTTACAACTTATGCCCTTTATGGTTTAAGTGGCCCCCAATTGGCCAATTTGACTTAGCACCACCCTCCACAACACCAAGGAAAGTAAATGAGACCTAGATGAGCCAAAGTGCACATTCAATCTTGGAGGATTAGGGCAAGATCACCAAAATGCCCAAATTATCCCTATAGGCAATTTTGTGCAAATAAGCCCCATATGACCCCACCATGACTCAACTCCTTTTGGAATGGGTCCATAGGGTCTAAAGCAACAATGTGGGTCAGTCACATTGAAGGGTGTGAGCTTGAATCAAGTTCAAACCTAATTCCTCAATTTGGCCTAATTTTGATTAAGTGGGCTTGAACCTAACCCCAAGCCAATTGGACTTAGCTCAACCCCACCTAACCAAGCCCACAAGGAGGCTGATTTGCCTTGGACCCAATTGGGCCCAAGAAAAGGGTTCACCAAGGTGGTGGCCGGACACCACCAAGGAGCAATTCAAGAAGAATCCATGGAGGGATGGCCACTTGGCCACCACCCCCTAATTCCTGGATTGCTCTCAGCTTCAGGAATTTGCCAACAAAATGGAGTGACATGGCAGCTGTTGAGAGGGGAGGGAAGAGAGAGCTCCACCAAGTGGCCGGCCACATTAATGGCTAAGCTCCAAAACCTTCAAATCAGCTTGAAACCTTTTCTCCCCTGGCTCAAATTCGAGCTCAGGATTTGAATATACATGATCTGGAGGCATGTGGTTGGCTGGGTGAGAGGTGCTACCTTGGTGAAATCACCACCCTTAATGGCTGCTAACAAAACAGCCACCCCCCAGCTGAAACCGCACACACCACCAACTTCAGAACCTCCAGAGCAGTCGAGCCCCCCCCCCCCCCCCCCACCCCCCCCCCTTCCAGCGACGATTTCGAGCTCAGCCACGGCAGAGTAGCCATGGACGCCGAAAATGGAAATCAGCTCCTCCTCCGCCGCAATACTCGCCGCCAAGCTCGCACACAGGCAAGTTCCTTTCCCCTCCTCCTGTGCTAGCTTCCTTTCTCTCCTCCCGTCAAATTGAGCCATGTAATGGCGGTTCCACTTTGCAATTTCCATGTTCTTAGCCGCAAAAACGAAAGGTGTCGGAGCCCTACTCCGGCCACCCCAGGCCAATCGGCCACCACCAGTCGATAGCCCTATGTCGACTGGTAGTGGTGGCGGGAGCGTTTCGCTGGAAACCTCCCGTAGCCGCCGAAAAATGGCCCACGCTCGGCGAATCTGAGTCGTTGGCTCATCGGGGAAGAAGATCCCGTGATCGTTGGATCTGGCGGGTTATGTTAAACGCAACCCAAATTAATTAGATCATAACATTTAAATGAAATGTCACGTCTTGTAACAGATTTTGTAAGCTAAAATTGAGGCCCTTAAATGCCAAAAATCGAAAAATGTCTAGAGACAAATCTTGTAGATCTCTGACTCTACTTTACATAGGAATTGGAATCAGGTCAAATGAGGACCTGTAGACTCTTGTAGGTCAAATTTAGTGAGGCTGGTTCAAATGGTGAACCAGCCACATATTTGTTAATTCCCACTGATTGAGACCTCACCAAAGCCTGAAATTTTGGGCATGGTTGAGATACATATAGAGACATGTTCAGTAGAAATTTCAGATTATTAGGACAAAAATATCCTATGGTTTTGAAAAACATTTACTTTTCCATGTGACACCTAGATCTAGGGTTATACAAGGTCAACTCCACCCAAATCTTTGGTGGATGGTAGATTAGATCAAAGATAGTCCATGGACAAAATTTGAGGTCACTTGGACTCATGCATGTTGGGATATCTCACATGCAAGATCTCTAGTTATGGTGAATAGTGACCCTTTAAATTCAATGACCAACTTTATGAAATTAAAGGAGAAATTATCCATGAATGCCTCTGAAACCTTGGGGTTTTGTATGTAATGGGGATATACACTATAGATATGAGTTTCATAATTTTTGGAAATTATTTTCCTAAAGTTTTGAATTAAACAAAAATTGTCACACTTTTAAATAAATGAAATAATTTGAATCAAAACTTTAGAGATAAATCCAAAACTCTGAGAAATGGGTCTTTGACTTGAAAGACATGTTTAGGAATTTATTTTGGAATTTTTGATCACATATGTTTCTCTAGAAGTGATTTATTTGGCTAGGTCAAATTTATGTAAGTATGATATTCATGCCTCATATGCCAATGGAAAATTATGAAATTATTCAAGTAGATTCCCTTAGTGACCCTTTAGTCCTGTAAATTTTCTCAGAATTTATAGAGATCTGTAGATGGTACTTGTAGTGTAAATCTTTATTGGCACCCCACTCTTAATGACTTTCAGATCTATCAAAAAATATTTGTACTAGGCTCAGTTTGGGGTGGCGTTTTTGCTCCGGCGAGTTTGGACAAAAACGCTACCGTCATAGAATGCATCTTTGACAAGACGGTGGTTATGTCCGCCACCAAGAAAAGAAAAGTAGTTTTGAACATAAAAGTGGATGAAGTTCCTTAGGTGAGGTTGAGCGTTCACGAACGATGGTTAACCACCGCGTTCATGACCGCCACCGCCGTGCCAAACGGAGCCTTTAATCTGCTTTTCTTTAGAGTTTTTTTGTGACTTCAGCGGTGTTGGAAACGAAGCAGTGGACACAATACAAGCAAAGGAGCAAACAACTTTTCTATTATATTAATAAGAAAAGGTTATAAAATCAATACAATTTGTCTTGTCTTTTACAACTAAACACAACACCACATATAACAAAACACTTGAGCACGCAAAGGTTCTGTCCGCGAAGATGCAGTAAGCAAGCTCTGCAGTTCGTAGCTCTGCTTTTCTTCTAACCGCCCAGCTCAGACCGCCACTTCAAGTTGAGACCGCGAGATGGTAGATCGCTGCTGCCAATTGTTCACGCGCTTCTTTTCTTCCGGTCTCAAATTTGCTGATCGTTCCTTTCAAAGTGCTATTACTGAAACTGCTGTTTCTCATTTCTATACATGCAAACCGAAACTGCCTATATATAGGCTCTGCCAACAAAAGGGAGAGAGACATGTGGCAGAGAGAGAAAAAGACACTCCACGCCAATCTTCCTATTCACGTGATAAGTGGCTGCACCTTTACGCCATAATGATATATATATATACATATATACATATATATACACACACACATATATATATATACATACATATATATAGTCTCCCATTAATGCAGGACATTCCTTCAACGCCAATGACTTCGGTCAACCTGCAACAGTTACGCCAACAAGCGGAACCCCCATTTTAATGGTTTAGGGTGTGTTTGTAGAGTTCAAAAATCATTAGAGTCCGTTTGTGGACGAAATTAGGGTCCTGGATTTGAAATTGAGGAACCAATCCCAATGAAAATGAACCTCAAATTCTATCCAAGGGCCTCAATTCCGTCCAAACGAATGGACCCTTATAATTTACAAAGTTTAACCAATCATCGGAATATAGTAACCTTACAGTTTTTTAAAAAGAAATTTCAAGCAAGGATGTATATCTTTATTGCATTGTTAATTACCTTTATCGTCGATCGCTCCCGGAAATATGGATGAAGATGCAGTCATGATTCAGTTGCATGACTTCAAAATGTTACAAGTGTTTTTTTGCTTAAAACCGTGAAATTTAGAAGATAGCATAATTTTTCTGAGCTATATATTTGATAAGTGAATATGAAAATATTGTTTCTGAGCTCTAGTGTTTGCGGCAAGAAATAATGCCAAAATATTGATCACCCAAAGTTTCTCTCTAGCTACTACAAGATCTGAATGTCACTCAGCCGGCTGAAGTACATAACTTGGGTAGGATTTTGTCTCCTTTCAGTTTTGGTCTCTATAATTCCTTCCATGAGAAAGCATAAAATTACCTTTATATTAATACAATTTTCACATGTTTGTTTACCCCTCTACATTTATTGCTTACTTTTATATGTGATCAAATGCAGTAGCATGATTTCCCAACTGTATAAAGAGCACAACATGATACTCCAGCTACAGGAACATACATCTTGTTGGATATTTTTTTGTATTTTATGGACCATTTTGTAATCTTATTGTAAAATGAAACAAGGTTAATATAAAATGTAGATTTTAATGTTGATTGTTATTATCTTAATATAATCGAAATAGCCTTGATATTGTAGCTCTCAAAAAGTACCTGTTTTTCCAGCTTGGTGTTGCACCATATGTTCAACGTGATGTACCATGTACAAAAATTTACTTTTTTTATTATTATAAAATACTATTCGAGGCGTTTTTTTTGAAAAAAACGTGGCAAAATCTGGCAGCGTTTTTTAAAAAACGTGGCTAAATCTTGCCACGTTTCGTACAACAAAACGCGGCCAACGATTGCCACGCTTGTGATAAGAAATGCCGCCAATGTATACAATGCCTATTGCGGTGGGTATAAGAAAAACGTCGCAAATACTTTTGACGACGATTCAAACAGCGATGTCTTTGCGACGTTTAAAAAAACTAGCGGCGTTTGAAAAACGATGTCGAAGCCTATAAAAAACGCCTCCAATGTCTGTAATTGTTGTAGTGGTTGTTTCTGCGCCCATGATTCGAGGGAAAATTTCTTCAGAGATTCCTTGATAAATCATACATTTGATTCTTGCATCTTTCTGCTCATCCTCTTCTGATTTTGTTGATTGCTTATCCTCTTCTGATTTTGTTGATTGTTTGGTGGTTTCTGGTGCTTTTGTTGTAATAGCTGATGGAACAGGCCCATGTGTGACTATATCCCATAGTCCTTGAGGGATAAAAGCTGTTCTCATATGTATGCTCCAGAACTCATACTTGTCACTAGAAAAAACAGAGATAGAAGTTTGTGAGAGGGAGAAATTACTTGAAGAAGACATGCTCTCCGATGATGTCACACGGTAATAACGTCTGCTCCGTGATAATTATAAGAATGGCCGAGGAGAGATAAATAGCAGTAAACACACAATAATACAAAGTTTTACTCGGGATTTTTATTTCATAAAACCACACAAATATATTACATTAATGGGCCTTTTATACTAGGTCCATTGGCGGTTCAAACTCCTCGATAAGTACACATAGATTTTACTTCTTTATATCTAGCATACATATTACATTTTACTTCTTCTGTACAGATATTGTCTTGTGCTTCGATCTTATCTAACAGCTGGAACAAGCACTCTTGCAGGTTTGCTTGATTCATCGGCTTAGGTCATCAAACTTCACATGACTAATGGATTACAGCCTCAAATCCGCATGACACTTAAGGAGTCGCATACTTAACACTTTCACAACCTTAGGATTTGTACTCCTAAGTCTAGCTTGCTCACCACCATGTAGCAGAATGCAACACACTCATATATAGTGTTGTTTTATATGGAAAAAGCTTTTGATAGTGTTGATTATAACGTCTTGATTACTTGTTTAGAAATATTTGGCTTCCACTATATAGTCATCTCTTTACTTAACAAAATAATGCTGCAATGCCATGCTATATTTTCCATTCGGATTAATGGTGGTACTTTCAATTTCTTTCCCTCCTCTAGAGGTGTCTGTTGGATGATAAACCTCACATGCACAAGTATGGAGGAGATGTTATAATGAAGAATGGCCAAGATCTAGACCACCTAATGTGATCTTTCTATCCACATCAAATGTCTTGTTGGAGATTAAAAAAAATGTTTGTGTCAGCTCTTAGGGATGGGGTTTATATTAATTTATTTTATATGAATATGAGCTTGTGTTTGACCCATCCTTTGTAATGATGTGCTTGACCTCTATATAAAGGTCATTCCTTCCATTGTAATGGGATCATTTTTGAATCAATGTAATCCTCAAATTTTTTTAGCTTGTATTCTCCCCCACCTCTCTAGTTTTTTGCTTACTATCTTCTTAAAATTCCACACTGCATGTCTCCCATCCTCTTTACTATTACCTAAGTTTGAATTAATCCTCTCTGTCTGATCCGAAATTGAGAGAATCACTATCCCCCAAACAGATCTCGATGTTCTCTCGGATGAAATTCCTTCTTATTAATTCTACTATGAAAATCTATATTAGCTAGCTAATAATGCATATTAACTATCGACAATAATATTATCGAAATGTTTTTTAATCCCACCATTATTCTCCACCACCAAATTATGTCACAGTACTACTATAAGATAAGGATTCCCACGTACGGCCTAATCATCAGGGAAACGCTGACCGAAGCTTGCACGTAAGGCCCAAACAGATATATGCATGCGGTGTAACGGTCTATTTTCAAATAATTAATCAAAATGCAGTGAACCGTGCAAGAAAGAAGAACTCCAGAATTCTATCCCTACTAGCTACCATATTAATCCTCAACCTGTATATCAACTGCAAGCAGGCATCAAGAGCCATTTTAATTGGATTATATTTTACACACAAAATCACATCACTATAAGTAATTAAACAATAATTATGTGTTATCAAATTCCCAAGAAAACACATCTTCGAAGGCTCTCTTGGCTTCCCCTACTGCTTACAGTACTTGGAGCTAGTTTACATTTATCATGGCCTGATAATTAATCGGATCACGGTTTAGGTGTTTAAGGTTGAAGTGATGAGGAGGGGCGAGTGGAAGCTGCTGTTGGGCGAGTGGAGGCTGTGCAGGCGGCTGGGCGAGTGGAAGGAAGCGGGGGGGGGGGGGGGGGGGGGCGAGTGCACCTATGTAGGTTGGCGAGTGCACCCCTCTCCCTACCCGAGTTGGCGAGTGCACCTAGGGGCGGCTGCCTAGTGTAGGTGGCGAGTGCTGCATGGGCGAGTGGGCCATGTGGAGAGTGCTGAAGTGGAGCTTGCCGAGTGGATGAAGTGGGGGGTTGGCGAGTACCTGTATTGGGGGGGGGGGGGGGGGGGGGGGGGGGGCGAGTTGAGGAGGTGTGTGTGAGATGATGTTGACGTGTGCATGCATGGGTGGTGAGTGCATCCCCCCCCCCCCCTCTTCCCCATCATCTCTCCTATTTTTGTGTTTCCTATAAATACCCCCCCCCCCCCCCCCCCCCCCCCCCCCCCCCCCCACACACACACACCCACCCAACCAAGTTGATGCGAAGAGAGAAGAGGAGAGAACTAGTAGAGAGCTAGTGAGGTGAGGTGAGCTGTTGAGAGAAAGTGGGAGTGTGCCTACACCCCAAGAGAGTTCAACCACAACCCGTACCTCACAGAGGGGTGGAGAGTGCAGGGTTGAGTGTGTTGTGAAGTGGAGAGTGCGTTGACAAGCTCAACGACACTAAGTGGAGAAGCGGACCTTGCCCGCGACAAGTTTTTATCTTTATCTCAGCTGTTGTGAATCAAGGTGTATGCACCTTGTATTCAGCATGTCTATTATTGTAAATTGTTTGCCTAGTTATAATATAGCTCTCTTTGTCCATCGTTGGTGACCTTGCTTGTGAGTAGCATAAAATTTAACATGGTATCAGAGCGAGGTTGGTTAAGAGGAGTGTGCTATCAAGGTTCAAGGTTAACAACCAAGATGGACGGCGGAGGAGGTTATGCGAGAGGACTAGGCATTGAGCTGCTCACCCAGACCAACTACAAGAAGTGGAAGTCATACATGGAGAGCTACCTTCATGGAGAGGACTTATGGGAGGTCGTTGGAGGAGCTGAGCAAGAGGAAGTTGTAGCTGCCGGAGACAATGGTCTAGCAGTGAGGGCATGGAGGAAGACCAACGCCAAAGCTGAGTTCACCTTAAAGAGAGCTATCTCACCTGACTTGTTCGACCACATCCTGGGGTGCAAGTCAGCGTCAGAGATCTGGGCCCTTGATGGGTTATTCAACAAGAAGAACGTAGCGCGACTATAGTTCCTGGAGAATGAGTTGGCACGGTCCACTCAGGGAGAGTTGTCGATATCCACCTTCTTCTTGAAGGTGAAGAACTTGTGTGCAGAGATCTCGACCTTGGATCCTGACGAGCCGATCTCAGAGGCGAAGATGAAGAGGCACATACTTAGAGGCCTGCGGAAGGAGTGTGTTCCGTTTGTCACCTTTGTGTAAGGATGGGCTACTCAGCCCACCTTACTGGAGCTAGAGAACCTACTATCGTCACAGGAGAGCTTGACGAAGCAGATGGCAGGAGTGTCTATCTCAGGGGGAGATAGCGAGGCGCTGTTCTCAGGCTAGAGAAAGCCTTGGGATAAGAAGAAAAAGAACTCCGGAGATGGACCCTCAACGTCCTCTCAGGGAGTTAGGGAGAACTTTCTCCCACCTTATGACCAGAGGGGGAGACCCCTTTGCTTTGCCTGCAAGAAGTACGGGCACATGGCAAAGGAGTGCCGGTCAAATCTCAAGGCCGGTCATGTTGCTGAGAGAGAGGGAGACCACAAGAGAGGTGAAGACCATCAGAGAGGTGGAAAAGAGGTGGAGGAAGAGGTGGAGGTCACCAGGGTGGTGAAGGCGGAGACAACTACTTCTTGGCTGAGATGACGGCAACGTTGGTCGATACCTTAACCTCCGTCAGCTTTGAGAATGACTGGATAGTGGACTTCCGGTTGCGGGCACCATCTCACTGGAGATGTGTCTAAGTTTGCCTCCATGAAGGCATATGGTGGAACTGATGCTATCATCACGACGGATGATACGGTGCATCCAGTTGAGAAGGAAGGGATGGTATCCCTGGGAAGTGAAGAGAAGCCAGTGATACTGAAGAGTGTGTATCACGTGTCGGGCATGAAGAAGAACCTCTTCTCAGTTGCGAATGCAGTGGATGCAGGATACCACGTGCTGTTCAGACCGAAGGAGGTGAAGTTCCTGAAGAACCTGTCTTCAGTTGATGTTGATGTCACACTCACCGGGAGAAGGGCGAAGGACTTGTACATTCTATCTGCAAGTGCCTATGTGGACAAGCTGAAGACAAATGATAGCGCAGCGATCTGGCATGAGAGGCTAGGTCACGTAGGGATGGACAAGTTGAAGATGATAGCGGCGAAGGGTCTGGTGTCTGGCCTGCCCAATCTCTCCTCTTGCGGAGACGGCCATGTGTGTGAGGGCTGTCAGTTTGGAAAGTCACATCGACTTCCATTTGACAAGTCGGAGACCAGTTGTAAGACACCTCTTGAGTGCGTGCACGCTGATGTGATGGGGCTGTGCGCCACCCTGACCTATGGAGGAAACAAGTATGCGCTGGTCTTGGTGGATGACTACACCCGCTACACGTGGGTTTACTTCATGAGGGAGAAGGCGGAGGTGTTTGAGAAGTTCCAGGAGTGGAAGGAACTAGTGGAGGGGAGGCTGAACCTGAGGGTGAAGAAGTTAAGAAGTGATAATGAGGTGGAGTTTACCTCTAACGCTTTTAACTCATTCTGCAGGAAATTCGGCATCCGGCGAGAGCTCTCCTGCGCCCACACCCCTCAACAAAATGGGATTGCAGAGAGGAAGATCCGCCATCTGGTGGAGACTACCAGGAGTTGGCTGCATGCCAAGGGTATTCCCAAAGCCTTATGGGAGGAGGGAATGGCATGTGCTACCCATGTGATCAACCGGCTACCTCTGAGTCCCAACAGGATGGTGTCTCCACACCAACTCATGTTCGGGGAGAAGCCAGATGTGAGTCACATGAGGGTGTTTGGCTCTACCTGCTTCGTGCACGTTCTAGAGGCTGAGAGAACCAAGTTGGAGCCGAAAGCGAGGAAGTGTGTCTTCATCGGCTACGATGAGAGGAAGAAGGGATGGAAGTGCATGAACCCGCAGACCCACAAGTTCGTCATCTTGCGCGATGTAGTGTTTGACGAACTGATCTCGTATCAGGGAGTCTCTTCTATGGTGTTGCCGGAGAGTGGAGAATCAAGCAGGGAAGAATAAGAGAGAGTCACTGAGGACTCTATGCTGGAGTTGGAGGTATCTCCAAGTGCCCCATCGTCATCTGGCTCAGGGGGAGCTTCGAGCTCTAGAAGCAGGGGGAGCACTTCTTCAAGAGAAGTTGAAAGAGGAGCTCAAGCAGAGGAGTCTACCAGAGTGGTAGAAAGTGGCCAAACCTTGAGGAGGTCGAAGCGAACCATCGTCCCGCCTGCTCACTATAAGGAGGGGAACTTCGTGAGTTTGGTCTCTTGCTTCTTCGCAGGACCACTCGACGAGAGGGAACCTGCCCGCTTTGAAGATGTTGTAGGCACCAAGGAGTGGGACGTGGCCGTGGACGAGGAGATGGAGGCCTTGAAGAAGAACGAGACATGGGACCTTGTTCCCATGGTGGAGGGCATTAAACCTGTCAAGTGCAAGTGGGAGTACAAGGTGAAGAAGAGAGCTGATGGAGAAGTGGAGTGGTACAAGGCTAGGCTTGTCGCTCGAGGTTTCTCACAAACCTATGGAGAGGAATATGAGGAGACGTTCAGTCCTGTGGCGAAGATGACGTCGGTGAGGACGGTCATTGCCCTAGTAGCGTGCATAGGGTGGAAGCTGTGGTAGTTGGATGTCAAGAACGCATTCCTATACGGAGAGATAGACAAGGACATATTCATGGTGCAACCACCTGGGTATGTGTCCAAGTCTCAGCCACATCACGTCTGCAAGCTGAAGAAGGCCCTATATGGGTTGAAACAGGCACCGTGAGCCTGGTATGGGAAGATTGCAGAGTATCTGCAGTTCTGTGGTTACGAGTGCACCTATGTAGGTTGGCGAGTGCACCCCTCTCCCTACCCGAGTTGGCGAGTGCACCTAGGGGGGCTGCCTAGTGTAGGTGGCGAGTGCTGCATGGGCGAGCGGGCCATGCAGAGGGGGCGAGTGCTGAAGTGGAGCTTGCCGAGTGGTTGAAGTGGGGGCTTGGCGAGTACCTGTATTGTGGGGGGGGGGGGGCGAGTGGAGCAATGCAAGGGGGAGAGTGCATGTATGAGGAGGTATGTGTGAGATGATGTTGACGTGTGCATGCATGGGTGGTGAGTGCATCCCCCCCCCCTCCTCCCCATCATCTCTCCTATTTTTGTGTTTCCTATAAATACCCCCCACCCAACCAAGTTGATGTGAAGAGAGAGAAGAGGAGAGAACTAGTAGAGAGCTAGTGAGGTGAGGTGAGCTGTTGAGAGAGAGTGGGAGTGTGCCTACACCCCAAGAGAGTTCAACCCCAACCCGTACCTCACCGAGAGGTGGAGAGTGCACTGTGAGGTGGAGAGTGCAGGGTTGAGTGTGTTGTGAAGTGGAGAGTGCGTTGACAAGCTCAACGACACTAAGTGGAGAAGCGGACCTTGTCCGCGACAAGTTTGTATCTTTATCTCAGCTGTTGTGAATCAAGGTGTATGCACCTTGTATTCAGCGTGTCTATTATTGTAAATTATTTGCCTAGTTATAATATAGCTCTCTTTGTCCATCGTTGGTGACCTTGCTTGTGAGTAGCATAAAATTTAACATTAGGAAGATTTGATAAGGTTGAACAAAAATCATGAAGACTATCATGTTGGAGAAGGTTTGGTGGAGATCAATGTTAGAAAAGAGAGGAAACCAGACCACTCTAAAGTTGAGCATGAATCAACTAAGGCTTCCTTTGGCGCGGCGGTGGCGGTCGTGAACGCGGTGGTCATGAATCATCGTTCGTGAACGCTTGACCTCACCTACAAAAACACAAGATTGAACCCTCAATCAATTGTTTGGTTAAGATTTGATGAGGCCGCCGTTTTGTGAAAAGTTACCTTTCACTGTTGATTGATTGATCGAGAAACTTTCATATTTTAGCCAAGGTACGTGGTCGTCATCGATGGTCACTCCAAATCTGTCGATTGTAGTAGGGCACCTTAGATCGGTGGTGGGGGGGGGGGGGGGGGGGGGGATTGTCCGATCATCAAATTTGGAAATCCTAAAGACCATAGTCAGGTGGTTCTATTAGTGTGCGAGAAATTAATTATAAGGAGAAATCCCCTCAACACCCCTAAAAAGGGCACTCTTTCATTTGAGGGGGGTGCACATATGTTTAGAGGATGACATAAGCCTTTTAGTGCTATGATCCATTTACAACGAGAAAACACATAGAAGATCGCCCTTTGTGCTCTTACCCATTGCAAACCGTACTGAGTTAGGTATAGTGGGTGTGTTCGCTCTCCAGGATGCGCCCATGCGCTACGGCTTCTAGGACATGCTCCAACACACATGATGTTGAAAGACACTCAACTATCACCGTGATATCATTATAAAATGAGGCGTGACCTGTTAAATTTTTTGTATGCTACCAGTCACAAGGAACCAACGATGAATAAACAACGAAAAACTCTTTATACTAGGCAATTGAATTACAACAAGGAGAAGCTGACTACAAGGTGCATCCACCTTGATTCACGTCAGCTGAATGATATAAAAAAACAACTTGTCGCGGACAAGGTCCGCTTCTCCACTCTCCCCTTCACAGTGCACTCTGCACTCTCCACCTCTCGCCGAGATATGGATTGGGGTCTCCTGGGGTGTAGGCACACTCCCACTCTCTCAACTCTTCTATTGAATCTCTCTCTCACTCTCTCTCTCTCTCTTCACTTTCGCATTAGCATTAGCGCATACACAGGGGGGGTATTTATAGGCAACCACAAATAATACACAAAGAGGGGGGGGGGGGGGGGGTACACTCTTGCATGCAAGCACACCACACGCAAACACCCACTCGGCAAGACCCACTCGCACAACCACTATTCCACTCGCCTAACACAGCAGCCCCCCTCACATCATCCACTCGCCTACACCATGCACAGCAGCACACTTACTTCCTTCACTCGACAGCCACTTCCACTCGCACAAGGCTTCCACTTCCACTCGCACAAGGCACAAGATGGCAGCCACATCACCTCCACTCGGCAAGGCACCCAGCACCCAGCACTCCCCCTCTCTACTTCACTTGGCAGCCCACTACAAGGCCCACTCGCCTACATCAGCTCAAGCCCACAACAAAGCAGCAACCCCCCTCTACTCACCTGGCCACCTCCAACTCCACTCGCCAATAGCATAGCAAGCAGCCCACTCGCCTGGACACCTCCCCACTCGCCCAAGCTCCTCCTCCTGCCTCCACTCGCCAACTCCTCTTCCCAACTCATCTCACTTCAATTTTCAACACTCCCCCTTGAAGTGAGCTTCAGCGACAACTCTGAGGCAGACGCGAAGCTTCTTGAACGGCCCCGTAGATAGGGGCTTTGTAAAGATGTCCGTGAGGTTCTCTTCACTTCGCACGTGCTCCACCGCAAGCGAGCCACCCAACACCTTCTCTCGGATGAAGTGGTGCTCGATCTCTATGTGCTTTGTCCTTGCGTGACTCACTGGGTTGGTTGCCAGCTTTAGAGAACTCTCATTATCGCCACGCAGCACAGTAGGTCCTCTGACCTTCTCATCCACGTCTTCCACCAGCCTCCTCAGCCAGACACACTCCTGAGCTGCTAAGGACGACGCCTTGTACTCGACCTCAGTGGTGGAGAGGGAAATGGAGTCCTGCTTCTTACTGCACCACGAGATGGCAGTGGCTCCACACATGAACACGTAACCTGATGTTGACTTGCGGTCATCAGCGTCTCCTGCATAGTCTGCATCTGTGTAGCCATGCAGCTTGAAGTCGGTCCTCCCTCCATAGAACAACCCCATCTCCAGGGTGCCCTTCACATACTTCAGTATCCCTTTGGCTGCCTCCAGATGAGGCTTCCGCGGCTCCTGCATGTACCGACTCACTCGGCCGACAGCAAAGGCGATGTCCGGCCTTGTGATGGTCAGATAGATAAGGCTCCCCACCAGTGCCCGGAAGATCTTCGGATCGGGAAGAATCCTCCCTTCTTCCTTCCGAAGCTTCAGCCCAACCTCAAGTGGAACGGAGCTGCTCTTCCCCTCCTTCATGTCGAATCTCTCACGATCTTCTCGGCATACGCCTTCTGGGTCACGAGCAGCCCGCCACTTCTCTTCTCCACTTGAAGTCCAAGGAAATGGTGTAGTTCACCAAGATCCTTCATCTCGAACCGGATGGCTAGCTGCTGTCTCAGCGCCGTGACCTCTTCACCGTTGTTCCCAGTCACGATCATGTCGTCGACGTACAGCAGCACCAGTACGTGAAGATCTCCACTCTTCTTCACAAACATGCTAGAGTCTGAGTCTGAGGCATCGTATCCACAAAACTGCAGATACTCTGCAATCTTCCCATACCAGGCTCTTGGCGCCTGTTTCAACCCATAGAGGGCCTTCTTCAGCTTGCATACGTGATGTGGCTGAGACTTGGACACATACCCAGGTGGTTGCACCATGAATATATCCTTGTCTATCTCTCCGTATAGGAACGCGTTCTTCACATCCAGCTGTCACAGCTTCCACCCTCTGCACGCTGCTAGGGCAATGACCGTCCTCTCCGACGTCATCTTCGCTAGAGGACTGAAGGTCTCCTCATAGTCTTCTCCATAGGTTTGTGAGAAACCTCGAGCGACAAGCCTAGCCTTGTACCGCTCCACTTCTCCATCATCTCTCTTCTTCACCTTGTACACCCACTTGCAGGTGACAGGCTTGATGCCCTCCAACATGGGAACAAGGTCCCATGTCTCGTTCTTCTTTAGGGCCTCCATCTCCTCGTCCATGGTCACGTCCCACTCCTTGGTGCCAACAACATCTTCAAAGCGGGCAGGTTCCCTCTCGTCGAGTGGTCCTGCGAAGAAGCAAGAGACCAAACTCACGAAGTTCCCCTCCTTATAGCGAGCAGGCGGGACGATGGTCCGCTTCGACCTCCTCAAGGCTTGCCCACTTTCTACCACTCCGGTAGACTCATCCTCTCCAGCTCCTCCTTCAACTTCTCTTGAAACAGCGCTCCCCCTGCTTCTAAAGTTTGAAACTCCACCTGAGCCAGAAGCTCCCCCTGAGCCAGAAGCTCCCCTTGAGCCAGATGGCGATGGGGCACTTGGAGATACTTCCAACTCCACCATAGAGTCCTCAGTGACTCTCTCTTCTCCTTCCCTGCTTGATTCTCCACTCTCCGGCAGCACCACAGAAGAGACTCCCTGATACGAGATCAGTTCGTCAAACACAACGTCGCGCGAGACGACAAACTTGTGGGTCTGCGGGTTCATGCACTTCCATCCCTTCTTCCTCTCGTCGTAGCCGATGAAGACACACTTCCTAGCCTTCGGCTCCAACTTGGTTCTCTCAGCCTCTGGAACGTGCACGAAGCAGGTAGAGCCAAACACCCTCATGTGACTCACATCTGGCTTCTCCCCGAACATGAGTTGGTGTGGAGACACCATCCTGTTGGGACTAAGAGGTAGCCGGTTGATCACATGGGTGGCACATGCCATTCCCTCCGCCCATAAGGCTTTGGGAATGCTCTTGGCATGTAGCCAACTCCTGGTAGTCTCCACCAGATGGCGGATCTTCCTCTCTGCCACCCCATTATGCTGAGGGGTGTGGGCGCAGGAGAGCTCTCGTCGGATGCCAAATTTCCTGCAGAAAGAGTTGAAAGCGTTAGAGGTAAACTCCCCCCCCCCCCATTATCACTTCTCAACTTCTTCACCCTCAGGTTCAGCCTCACCTCCACCAGTTCCTTCCACTCCTGGAACTTCTCAAACACTTCCGCCTTCTCCCTCATGAAGTACACCCACGTGTAGCGAGTGTAGTCATCCACCAAGACAAGCGCATACTTGTTTCCTCCATAGGTCAGGGTGGCGCACGGTCCCATCACATCAGCGTGTACGCACTCAAGGGGTGCCCTACACCTGGTCTCCGACTTGTCAAATGGAAGTCGATGTGACTTGCCAAACTGACAGCCCTCACACACATGACCGTCGCCGCATGAAGAGAGATTGGGTAGGCCAGACACCAGGCCCTTCGCCGCTATCATCTACAGCTTGTCCATCCCCACGTGACCTAGCCTCTCATGCCAGATCGCTGCGTTGTCGTTGGTCTTCAGCTTGTCCACATAGGCACTTGCAGAGAGAACGTACAGGTCCTTCACCCTTCTCCTGGTGAGCGTGACATCAGCATCAACTGAAGACAGGTTCTTCAGGAACTTCACCTCCTTCGGTCCGAACAGCACGTGGTATCCGGCATCCACTGCATTCGCAACCGAGAAGAGGTTCTTCTTCATGCCCGACACGTGATACACACTCTTCAGTGTCACGGGCTTCTCTTCACTTCCCAGGGATACCATCCCTTCCTTCTCAACTGGATGCACCGTATCATCCGCCGTGATGATAGCATCAGTTCCACCATATGCCTTCAAGGAGGCAAACTTAGACACATCTCCAGTGAGATGGTGCCCGCAACCGAAGTCCACTATCTAGTCGTTCTCGAAGCTGACGGAAGCTAAGGCATCGACCGACGTTGCTGTCATCTCAGCCAAGAAGCAATTGTCTCCGCCTTCACCACCCTGGTGACCTCCACCTCTTCGATGGTCTCCACCTCTCTGATGGTCTCCACCTCTCTCAGCAACATGACCGGCCTTGAGATTAAACCGACACTCCTTTGCCATGTGCCCGTACTTCTTGCAGGCAAAGCAGAGGGGTCTCCCCCTCTAGTCATATGGGGGGAGGAAGTTCTCTCTAACTCCCTGAGAGGACGTTGAAGGTCCATCTCCGGAGTTCTTCTTCTTCTTGTCCCAAGGCTTCCTCTTGCCTGAGAACAATGCCTCGCTATCTCCTCCTGAGATAGACACTCCTGCCATCTGCTTTGCCAAGCTCTCCTGTGACGACAACAGGTTCTCTAGCTCCAGTAAGGTGGGCTGAGTAGCCCATCCTTGCACGGACGTGATAAACGGAATATACTCCTTCCGCAGACCTCAGAGTATGTGCCTCTTCAGCTTCGCCTCTGAGATCGGCTTGTCAGGATCCATGGCCGAGATCTCTGCACATAAGTTCTTCACCTTCAGGAAGAAGGTGGATATCGACAACTCTCCCTGAGTGGACCGCGCCAACTCATTCTCCAGGAACTGTAGCCGCGCTACGTTCTTCTTGTTGAATAGCCCATCAAGGGCACTCCAGATCTCTGACGCTGACTTGCACCCCATGATGTGGTCGAACAAGTCAGGAGAGATTGCTCTCTTCAAGGTGAACTCCGCCTTGGCGTTGGTCTTCCTCCACGCTCTCACAGCTAGACCATTGTCATCGATAGGAAACACTTCTGCCTGCTCTTCTCCTCCAACGACCTCTCATAGGTCCTCTCCAAGCAGGTAGCTCTCCATACATGACTTCCACTTCTTGTAGTTGGTCTGGGTGAGCAGCTCAATGCCTAGTCCTCTCGCATATCCTCCTCCGCCGTCCATCTTGGATGTCTACCTTGAACCTCGATAGCACGCGCCGCTTCAGGAACCTGGCTCTGATACCATGTTAAATTTTTTGTATGCTACCAGTCACAAGGAACCAACGATGAATAAACAACGAAGAACTCTTTATGCTAGGCAATTGAATTACAACAAGGAGAAGCTGACTACAAGGTGCATCCACCTTGATTCACGTCAGCTGAATGATATAAAAAAAACAACTTGTCGCGGACAAGGTCCGCCTCTCCACTCTCCCCTTCACAGTGCACTCTGCACTCTCCAACTCTCGCCGAGGTATGGATTGTGGTCTCCTGGGGTGTAGGCACACTCCCACTCTCTCAACTCTTCTCTTGAATCTCTCTCTCACTCTCTCTCTCTTCACTTTCGCATTAGCATTACCGCACACACAGGGGGGGTATTTATAGGCAACCACAAATAATACACAAAGAGGGGGGTACACTCTTGCATGCAAGCACACCACACGCAAACACCCACTCGGCAAGACCCACTCGCACAACCACTACTCCACTCGCCTAACACAGCAGCCCCCCTCACATCATCCACTCGCCTACACCATGCACAGCAGCACACTTACTTCCTTCACTCGACAGCCACTTCCACTCGCACAAGGCTTCCACTTCCACTCGCACAAGGCACAAAATGGCAGCCACATCACCTCCACTCGGCAAGGCACCCAGCACCCAGCACTCCCCCCTCTCTACTTCACTTGGCAGCCCACTACAAGGCCCACTCGCCTACATCAGCTCAAGCCCACAACAAAGCAGCAACCCCCCTCTACTCGCCTGGCCACCTCCAACTCCACTCGCCAATAGCACAGCAAGCAGCCCACTCGCCTGGACACCTCCCCACTCGCCCAAGCTCCTCCTCCTGCCTCCACTCGCCAACTCCTCTTCCCAACTCATCTCACTTCAATTTTCAACATGACCTGCCCCCTCACTCAAACAACAACTTTGTACTCAGTAGATTGCTAGTGGATTTTCTTGAACTAGGTCATGCCTCATGATTTTTATTTTCTAGGTTCTGCGCATACAAAACTCTTTTGCCAACTCATTTTGACTATATGAGTATTCAATTGATTCTCAGACTAAGACGAATCTAATTTATTAGATCCAAAGGGCATTAATCGATCCGCAACAAACACAAGATTTTGAAGAATATAAACTTGCAGGAAATCAAACTCATGATAAACCAAACAATTGGCCTCTCTCTCCCTCTCCATGATTTTCCTCCATAACCATTCGCTTCATTTTCATTGGCATTGCGTTGAAATTTATTTGATGAGTGTTATATTTCTTCATTTATCAGTAAACAATGTGAAATGCATTCAATTTTAAGTATGCCGTGTCAAATAAAAGGAAAAAAAATGTGTTGGACTGATAGATTAATTATTTCACTTTGTCGTTTTATAATACAATTTTCATATAAATTATAGGTAGCATGCTAACTCAGAGATCGACCAGTAACTTTCGACCATCTTTCGGCCCGAACTTTGTGAGCCAAATTCCTGGCTCCAACAATATCTAAACGTTGCTCGTCTCGTGAGGAGAATTAGAAGACCTCAAAGAAGCATACCAAAGCCAAGTAGGGTCATTAATCTACCTTTTAAATATATGTGATATTGGAAATTTTGGAAGTATGGCATCAAGATATATGAGCGAATTAAGCAAAAATTAGCTTGCAGCAGTTAAAATATTTCTTAGATATGTAAAAGGGACAAAGAACCACTTATACAAGTGTATTTTCACCTCAAAATACAGTCTATATACAGTTGATATATGACGTTACAACTGTATATAAAACTAGAAATACTGTCCCGCAGACTTGCTTCCTGCGCTCAACGCAGGGAAAATTCACCCTATACAAAATGCACAAAGAGGAATAAAAAATGTAAGTTGAATGACTATTCTGTTAGCGATTAGGGAAGTTGTGCATGCGGCGATCAAAGAGGATAAATGGATGATACACAAATTTGTTTGGACGAAGATCATTTATGAGTGCACAAGGAAACGAAAAGTAACGGATTTATCGACATTGAAGGCCGAATATATGCCATTGGGAAGTGCGATTTGGTTCGCAATGAAAAAGAATACAAAAAAGCTAACATAACAACCATATTAGCAATTAGTACCACATAAATTGCCAATGCAAACAAACCATGTACTTCATAATAGACCAAAACCTAAGAGCTAAAGTGACACTCATACTAACCGAAGTTTGCCAAGTTTAGGTAAAAAACTTTGGGACTAACAATAAATTTATGGATATATTTACTAAACCCTACAGAAATAAAGTTTGTAATGTTTAGAGATAAACTGGGTATACCGAATGTATGGAAATATATAAATCAATACTAGAATTTTAGTCTAAGTTTGAAATATACGCATATACATAAATAATGATATTAGATCATTCATATCATTTTTTAAATAAAATAATAATATTAAATATCAACGTCAACGCTGCATCATCGTCTCATCTAAAACATTAACAGGAATTAGTCTAATGACTTATTTCAAATTAATCAACATAAAATTGATTTATTTCAAATTTGCGCTAAAATTTATGAACTAATTTAGATATATTATCTTTTCTAAACAATATATTAAATTGAGAGTAATGTAGAATACATGCATTGAAGACTATGGCTCTATTTGGCGCAGGTTTGTGAGAGTTGCACACCTCTCAACCTCAAAAGCAGCGCCAAACAACTAAATAGGTGCGGCCACCGCCGAAAAGGGTTGCATGCAATGGTGTACGTAGAATTTTTTTTTTCTGTGTGAGCGAGTACACAATTATAACGAAAACACACAAGCCTTTATCCCACTATAGTGGGGTCAGCTATATGGATCCTTTTGTCGTCATTGCGCCCTATCTTTAGTAATAATCTCACTAATGCATAAGTACATGTCTTTCCTTATAGTCTCATTCCAAGTCCTTATTGGTCTACCCCTCCCCCGTTTAACATGCCTAGTGACTAAACTCTTACAACGCCTAACATGTGCCTCTAATGGTCTCCTCTGTACGTGTCCAAACCAACTTAGTCGAGCTTCTCGCATATTCTCTGCAATTGGTTCCACTCTTGTCTTATCCCTGATACATTCATTCCTAATTTTATTCAGTCTCGTGTGTCCACACACCCACCTAAGCGCATTCTCGTCTCCACAACTCCCATTTTTTTACTTATGCACACAATTCACTGACAAACACTAAGAACCATAGAGCATCGCTGGTCTAATTGCAGTGTGGTAAAACTTGCCTTTAAGTTTTAATGGTACTTTACAATCACATAAGATACCTGACGTGCCTCTCCCTTCAACCAACCTGCTTGGATTCTATGTATCACATCTTTATCAACACCTCCATCTTTTTGAACTATCGATCCAAGATATTTAAAGCACTCACTGCAGAAAATATCTTGATCACCCAACTTAACAAAGAAGTCATCCGCCCTTCTTGCACTGCTAAATTTAAGCTCCATATACTCTGTCCTTGCCATGCTCAACCTAAAACCCTTATTTTCTAAAGTGTCTTGCCAAGATTCAAGTTTCGCGTTTACACCCTTGTGCGTCTCATCGACCAAAACGATATTACCCACAAACAATAAACACCAAGGTATTGCAAGGTGGATATGTCTAGTGAGCTCATCTAAGATAATTATGGTAAAGAGATAAGGGCTTAAAGCTGAACCTTGATGTAAACCAACAGTGATAGGGAATTCCGGTGTTAATCCTCCAGATGTCCTCACCCTCATCACTGAATTTGTATACATATCTTTGATTATGTCAATGTATGATACATTTACACCTTTCTTTTCTAAGACTCTCCATAAGATCTCTCTTGGAACACTATCATAAGCCTTCTCAAGATCGATAAACATCATATGAAAATCTTGTTTTCTTTCTCGATAGTTGTCAATGAGTCTTCTCAAGAGATGTATATATAGCTTCCATGGTCAACCGCCCTGACATGAATCCAATTTGATTTTCCAAGTACACAATTATTCGGAAAAAAAAAATCGTAAATAGAAATGTAAATTGATAACCCTTCGTATCTATTACATTATACTCAATAACCCCCCCCCCCCCCCCCCCCCCCCCCCCCCCCACACACACACACACACTTATTTTTAATAATAGATGTATAACCTCCCTTGTCTTGCTTACCAAAGTCAATAATCTCATAAATATTTAGAAATAAGTATATAATTAACCTCTTTTTTATCATAGTCAATAACCCTCTAATCTTTATAAATAATTAATTTAAAAGAAAATTACATATTTATCTTTTACTAATTTTTTTTAAAAATTTGAAAAAAATTTAATACTAAAATTATTTTTGGTAATGAGAACATCAATGGCCACGTTTTTTATTAGATTTTGCGGCGCTTTTCAAACGCCGTCACAGATTTGGCGATGATTTGTTAAGCGCCGCAAAATCGTCCCATCGTCGCCGTAGGTATTCGTGGCGTTTTTAGCAAACAATGTCGTTGTAGATTAAAACTCTACTGCGGCGCTTTTCAATAAACGTGGCATTAGGTGTGGACTACAGCGGCGCTTTTTGAGGAAAGCGCGGCAATAGATGTTTCTTATAGTGGCGTTAATAAATAATAAACGCCGCAATAGCTATACAATTTAAATTAAAAAAATACCCTATGACCATGCTTTTTTAGAAAAGCGCCGGGAATGGTTTTTGATTTAAAAAAAAAAATTATTCGTGCAAATGAACAAGAACCAAATTCAATTTAAAAGCAAACTGATGAACTCATCTTTAACATTCAAAGCTATGATTAAAAAAAATCTATATATATGAAAACCAAAGTACAACATTTGCTACCAAGAACATAAAACTAAATTACAACTGACCAAAATAATATGTTTCTGCCTGATACACCTGACCAAAATCACAATTAAACACTAAAATAAATTAACTGGGATCCAAATACTAAAATTAACCGGGATCCAACTGAAACGCACATTGAACTTATCTGCCAACTTCGAGAATCTTCCTTAAAGTATAATAGTCTTGATGATAATAGCCTTGTTGATGCATCTGCATGTTTTAATTACCGATTTTTTAAATGAAAAAAATAGTCTAATGTTTGATGCATCAAACATCTAATCAAACGACGAAGATACCTTCATATCCGCCAAAAAGTCTAATATTTGATGCATCATGCATCTAATCAAACGACCTGAAGTCCACATGCATCTCTTTTTTCAGAGTTATTTGCTCCTTTGGCAGACACCATGCCATCACCCTGCCAAGTGGAAGCAAAATTACTAGGTAATTATCAAAGAACATAATTAGAAATCAAATAGAATATTTAGAGGAAACACTGCATGCCTGAAATGCTAATAGGACGGTGCATACATCCATAACAGGAGTTGTGGTTGTCATTAGATTGCCTTGTAAAAGTAAAATATGTGATGGATAATTTAACAATGACATCATAATAAAAAAGTAACTGAACTGAGCATACATGTATTGTGATTGCCATTAGATTGCCTTGTAAAAGTAGGAGGGATAATCAATGAGTTAGCTTCTAAAGATAAAGCAAACAACAAATATGTAAGAGCACGAACAACAAAAAATAGTACTGAATGCTCTATGTTAGAGACTTGAAAAACAGAAGAACATCACAAGTGAGATTATGAACAGAGATGAGAAGAAAATGGATTTGGCAACAATTGAATGAATACACAACAATGTACATTTAAGTACAACGATAATAGATCTAGAATCAGTTGAAATTATATGAGAATGATTTATGGGTAATACGAATTAGATGAATATGTAATAAATGTAAACACTTGTTGAACTTTAGATTTATATGATAATGATCTATCTGTAGATTTATATTGCCTATCTTTTGTATCATAACCCCTTGAACTTGTGAAACCTGAGTCTGCCCTTTTTGTAAATCAACTAAATAGAAGATGCCTAAAATAGAAGATGCCTATTATGAATCTTTTCAGGCTATTTGTGCCCTCATCAAAATATAAAGGCAGCATAATTTAAAGATCAAACGACTACTCATAAAATAAATTATAGAATAGTGTCTCACAATGTTTGTAGCATTAGTTTCATACATAAAGCCATCCTTATCTAGCATGATTGCATCATCTACCTTAGCAAGTTTACCATCCACCTGAAATTTTACACAGAACAAGATATAAGCTACTAAATATAATCACACAGATCTCATTTTGGCAGCAACCTCCTTATCACAATCGTTGCAGATGAAACTATTACAGGAAATTAAAACAGGTTTATATGAAATAGCTAAGCAGTTAGGAGAGAAAGACAAAGTAATATGCACTGAAACTTTGAAAAATAGAGGAAATAGAGAAACCCAGGAATCTAGAAACATAAGCTGTCTCATAGTTTTTTTTTTCTTTAATCAGAAACATAATTGCATAATAGTTAATTAAATTAAGTTAGCAGGAAGAAAAGTAGCACTCCCGATTTCTCTGTTCTGGCAGCAGCCCGATATTCAATCTATTTCAATATCCACCAAACCATTTAAGCATAAGAAAAATTTGGAGACATAATAATGCCGTTATTCTCTTGTGCTCTCTAAAACTGTAAGTTCTTGAATTAGCAATTCATTTGTATTTGTTCTTGAATTAGCAATTCATCAACCACCTAATGTGCAAAAATTAATATGTTAGATAAAATGGGTAATTAGGTGGAGAACCGAGAGAGAGGGTGAGAGAGAGATTCTTGGGTTAATCTATAGGTGAAGAGACAAAGAAAAAATGACAGAGATCATTAGAAGAATAATAAAATGATTAGAAAGAATTATCACTGAGATGAGGGGAATGGACGAAGCAAAGTTAAAAATTCTTGTAGCCTTCAACTCTAATGGCTTGAGAGCATTTCCACATCTCCACTTAACTGCAGTTGTGGAAGAGTGTAAGTTCGCCTATTTATATAAAACCTTCCACTTCATTATTGTTGGATTTTGTTTTGGTTGACTTGGTCAACAAGTTTGTTTAATGGTTTTATTATTATTAGTATTAAATGTATAGGTGGAGGAGAGAGTGTGTCCCGCATTTATTGCGGAGAGAGAAATGTTGGAGTTTTCTTTGCCTATAAATAGGCTTGTATGTGTAAAGTTTGAAGTTGAATAGAATTATTTTTTTCCTCCTTGCATAGAGAGAGAGAGGGAGAGTTTGGAGTGTGAGAGAGAGAGGAAAGTGAGTGGAGGAGTTGTTGAGTTTCGGCAGAAACAAGAGTGGCGAGAGAGAGGTGGAATAGAAAAGTTTAGAGCAATTTTTGGCAGAATTATTAGAGAGAGAGAGAGGGTGTAGGGAGAGAAAGTGAGAAATTATTCCCGCAGGAATAATTTGTTCTTTTGCAAACTCTCGCATGCCACTCCCGCTGGAGATTCCCGCCTACAGGAGTCTCGCCGGGGTTGTGATATCTCGCCATCTTCATCCCGCTGATACAGGAGTCTCGCCGGGCAACTCGCCGCCAGCTAGCGCTGGAAATAGAGGAGCACACCGTGGACCATCTCGCCGGAGTGGTTGAAGGGAGATCTCGCCGTGAGTTGAGGGAGTACTCGCCGGAGTTGGAAGGAGAGCTCGCACGGTGTGAGGGAAGGTTGTGCTCGCGTGAAGTTGAAGTTGGAGGTACTCGCGAGTAGCCAGGTCTTCATCTCGCCGAGTAGAAAGATCTGGAGTGGAGGCTCTCGCCCGCTGCCCTCTCGCCGTGAAGTTGAGCGTGGAGCTCGCGTGGATAGTAACCGCCGTGGAGAGTGTTCGCGGAAGTAGTGGTGTAGAGAGAAGGGTGATAGCGAGGCCGAGTGACATTGGTCTCGCTTCCAACAAGTGGTATCCGAGCCAGGTTGCAAACCTTTGCGGTGACTCGGAAGGTTTGAGGAGTAGAAGTGATGGAGATGAGCGGAGCTATGCCGGGGCAAGTCCCCAAGCTGACGAAGACCAATTATGAGAATTGGAGTATACAGATGCGAGTGCTACTTGCCTCCAAGGAGTTATGGGATATAGTGGAGAATGGGCATGAGGTGCGCACTGCTGCAGTAGAGGCGACGTTGACTAATGCCCAGAAGACAACACTTAGAGAGGCAAGGAAGGCGGATAAGAAGGCTTTGTTCTTGTTATACCAAGGGGTTGACGAAGCAACCTTTGAGAAGATCTCAGATGCGAGAACCTCTAAGGAAGCATGGGAGGTGTTGCAACGCTCCATGCAAGGGGTTGAGAAGACAAAAAAGGTGAAGCTACAGTCCCTCCGTGCGGAGTATGAAGTAACAAAGATGCAAAGCACTGAGACGGTCGGTGACTATGTGACTCGTCTGCGGACGCTCACAAACGAGATGAAGAGAAATGGGGAGACGATCGAAGATGTGAGCTTCATGGAGAAGTTGCTGAGATCTATGGCCAAGAAGTTCCGTCATATAGTGGTGGCGATCGAAGAATCGAAGGACCTCAACTTGATGACCATTGATGAGCTTGTAGGCTCTTTGCAAGCTCATGAGTACAGGATGCTGCAGGATGATGAAGACGCGAGTGGCTTAGGGAAAGCACTCCAGACCCAGTTGAACTTTAGGGAAAGTTCAGGAAGGGGAAGCGGCCAGCGTGGCCGAGGTCACCAAGGAAGAGGTAGAGGAAGAAGAGGAGGTAGAGATCAAGGGAGAAATCAGAACTACCAGAAAGAGGGGGAGCGACCTCAAGGAGGTTGGCAAGATGGAAGAGGAAGAGGAAGAGGCCGAGGAAGAGGCCGAGGAGATATGTCCCAAGTACAATGTTACAACTGTAACAAGTATGAGCATATGAGCTATGACTGATGGAGTCCGAGGAAGAGAGAAGAAGCTAACCACTATGCGGAGGCTAGGAACAATGGGAACAATGCTGGAGGTGGAAACCCGATGATGTTCCTAACCTACCGAGGTGCGGAAGAAGGGAAAAATGAAGTGTGGTACCTGGACACAGGGGCGAGCAACCACATGTGTGGAGATAGAGAGATGTTCACAAACCTTGAACCCATTGGGGGTGAGGTTAGCTTCGGAGATGCGTCAAAGATCTCCTTGGAAGGAAAGGGTTTGGTGGAGACGAAGCTGAATGGGGAGAGAGTGCACCTGAACGACGTGTACTATGTGCCAGGTTTGAAGACCAACATCTTGAGCATTGGGCAGTTAGTGGAGAGAGGCTATTGCGTCCAGATGAAGGATGGGTCTCTGACAATGAAGAATGGTCAAGGGAAGGAAGTAGTGAAGGTGGAGATGACGGCGAACCGTCTCTTCACGCTGAAGATGGATGCTCAAGAGACAGCTTGTCACGCGAGAACGGAGGAAGAGGAAGAAGCATGGCTATGGCACCATAGGATGGGCCATTTGGGTTTCACGGGGTTGAAGCTGCTATCTCACTCAAGGATGGTGACAGATCTGCCAATGATCTCACCACCTCAGAAGGTGTGTGAAGCTTGCACGAAGGGGAAGCAGAAGAGGCAGAGTTTTGAAGGAGTGAAGTCCTGGAGAGCAAGGAGGCAGCTTGAACTGGTTCACTCAGACATTGCGGGTCCGTTTGAGACCACCTCAATAGGCGGAAGCAGATACTACATAACCTTCACGGATGACTTTAGTCGGAAGTGTTGGGTATATTTCCTAAGGGAGAAATCTGAGGCCCTTGACAAGTTCAAGGAGTTCAAGGCTCTGAAGGTGCTAAGGACAGATCGGGGTGGGGAGTACACCTTGAAGCTGTTTGATGCTTTCTGCAAGGAGAATGGGATCTCACACCAGCTGACGGTGGCGTACTCACCGCAGCAGAACGGAGTGGCAGAGAGGAAGAACCTCACCATCATGAACATGGCAAGGAGCATGGTGAAGGAGAACGGGCTACCGAAGAGTTTCTGGGCGGAAGGAGTACAGTGTGCGGTGTATCTACTGAACAGATGCCCCGCAAAGAGCGTGAAGTTCATGACACCGTTTGAAGCATGGAGTGGCTGGAAGCCAAGCGTGAAGCACCTAAGGGTCTTCGGGTGTGTAGCTCATGCTCACATCCCGGAACAGAGAAGGAAGAAGCTCGACGATAGGAGCGAGAAGTGTATCTTTGTTGGCTACGCTCTGGAGAGCAAGGCTTACAAGTTCTACAACCCGGTGACGGGGAAGGCCATCGTCTCGAGAGACGTGGTGTTCGAAGAAGGCAGCAGCTGGAGCTGGGATGAGAAGACGAGGAGCATGAAGGGCATGTTCTTCGAGGATGAAGATGAAGGAGGTCATGAGGCTAGAGCCGAGGATGGTGGAGTGGAGCCACCATCACCACCGAGCATGAATTTAGGGGGAGCTTCCACCTCCCACTCAAGAAGGGAAAGCTCAAGTGGAGGAAATTCTGCAGGAGGCAGCGGGAGCCGGAGTGACTCCGAGAGTCCACCACCCAGGATGAATAGGGTGGGGGAGCTCTATGAGGAGACGGCCCCAATCCATACTAACTATTCATTGTATTGTCTCTTAGCAGATTGTGAGCCAAAGTCCTATGAAGAAGCTGCCCAGGAGAAATCTTGGAGGACGGCGATGTATGCCGAGATGGCTTCTATCAAGAAGAACGATACCTGGAGGCTAGTGGATCCACCGGCAGGCCACAAACTCCTCGGGGTGAAGTGGGTCTATAAGGTGAAGAAGAACAAAGATGGAGCTGTGGAGAAACACAAGGCTAGGCTCATCGTGAAGGGCTACGGGCAAGTCCAAGGAGTGGACTATGACGAGGTCTATGCCCCAGTGGCGAGGATTGACACCATTCGGTTGATCATCGCACTGGCAGCTCATTATGGGTGGATAATCTTGCAAATGGATGCTGTGGCGGCGTACTTGAATGGGTACCTGGAGGAGGATGTGATCGAGCAGCCTCCAGGGTATGTAGTAAAGGGCCAGGAGAGAAAAGTCTGTAAGCTAGACAGAGCTTTGTATGGGCCGAAGCAAGGAGCAAGGGCGTGGAATGGAAGGATAGATGCCTTCCTCCAGAAGCATGGATATGTGAAGTGCCCGTACGAGTATGCCCTATATGTGAAGATAGCAGAGAACGGAGATATCATGGTCTTGTGTCTATACGTGGACGACATGATATTCACCGGGAACAACCCAACCATGCTTGAGGAGTTCAAGAGGCTGATGAAGGAGTTCGAAATGACGGACTTGGGAGAGCTGAGTTATTTCCTGGGGGTTGAGGTGAAGCAGGAGGAAGACGGGATCTTCATATCCCAGAAGAAGTATGCAGAAGAAATTCTGAAGAAGTTTAGGATGGAGGGTAGCAAGGCTATTTCCACTCCAGCGGACCCAGGGACAAAGTTGAGGAAGGACTCTGAGGAGGAAGGTGTGGACCCGATGATGTTTAAGAGCCTAGTCGGGAGTCTAAGGTACTTGACCTTCACTAGGCCGGACATCATGTATGCGGTCGGGGTAGTAAGCAGGCACATGGAGGAGCCCAAGCAGGATCACTTCACCGCAGCGAAGCGAATCCTAAGATATGTGAACGGAATAAGGGACCATGGCCTGAAGTACTCATCAGGAGAAGAGTTGAAGCTAGTCGGCTACTCGGATAGCGACTATGGTGGAGATGTCAATGATCGGAAGAGCACTTCCGGATACTGTTTTCACATTGGGACGACGGCGTTCTCATGGAGCTCGAAGAAGCAGGCTACTATAGCCTTGTCATCATGCGAAGCGGAGTATATAGCGGCGGCGGCATGCGCCTGCCAAGCCATTTGGCTCAGGAAGCTATTAGAGGAGCTACATCATGTGCAGGACTGGCCAACGACAATGTTAGTAGATAACATGTTGGCCATCCAGCTCGCGAAGAACCCAGTGCTGCATGGGAGGAGCAAGCATATCGAGACTCGATATCATTTTCTTCGGGAGCAAGTGGAGCTGAAGACGGTCGAAGTAAAGTATTGCCCCACCAGAGAGCAGGTCGCGGATATTTTTACTAAGGTGCTGAAGGCAGAGACGTTTGCGAAGCTCAAATGCAAACTCGGCATGTGCTGCCAAGTTTGAGGGGGAGTTTGTTGGATTTTGTTTTGGTTGACTTGGTCAACAAGTTTGTTTAATGGTTTTATTATTATGAGTATTAAATGTATAGGTGGAGGAGAGAGTGTGTCCCGCATTTATTGCGGAGAGAGAAATGTTGGAGTTTTCTTTGCCTATAAATAGGCTTGTATGTGTAAAGTTTGAAGTTGAATAGAATTGTTTTTTTCCTCCTTGCATAGAGAGAGAGGGAGAGTTTGGAGTGAGAGAGAGAGAGGAAAGTTAGTGGAGGAGTTGTTGAGTTTCGGCAGAAACAAGAGTGGCGAGAGAGAGGTGGAATAGAAAAGTTTAGAGCAGTTTTTGGCAGAATTATTAGAGAGAGAGAGAGGGTGTAGGGAGAGAAAGTGAGAAATTATTCCCGCAGGAATAATTTGTTCTTTTGCAAACTCTCGCCTGCCACTCCCGCTGGAGATTCCCGCCTACAGGAGTCTCGCCGGGGTTGTGATATCTCGCCATCTTCATCCCGCTGATACAGGAGTCTCGCCGGGCAACTCGCCGCCAGCTAGCGCTGGAAATAGAGGAGCACACCGTGGACCATCTCGCCGGAGTGGTTGAAGGGAGATCTCGCCGTGAGTTGAGGGAGTACTCGTCGGAGTTGGAAGGAGAGCTCGCACGGTGTGATGGAAGGTTGTGCTCGCGTGAGTTGGAGGTACTCGCGAGTAGCCAGGTCTTCATCTCGCCGAGTAGAAAGATCTGGAGTGGAGGCTCTCGCCCGCTGCCCTCTCGCCGTGAAGTTGAGCGTGGAGCTCGCGTGGATAGTAATCGCCGTGGAGAGTGTTCGCGGAAGTAGTGGTGTGTAGAGAGAAGGGTGATAGCGAGGCCGAGTGACATTGGTCTCGCTTCCAAAAATTATCTCCCTGCACCAATAAAAGGACACAAAAAGAAAAGAGAGCACTATTTATATAAGCTCTGCATATCAAGATTCAATTAATATACAACCCATCATCACTCTCTTGCTGTCGATTACCATGGACGTGTTCATCTTCTTCCCCCTCTATATTGCGGTCACCACAAGTCTCCATCTCTACCATCGAAGCTCGGGTGAGGTGAGGTTTGCTAATTCCCCGCCACTTATAATCCAATGATGCCCTGAAATAACATATTCATTTTTAGCGTCTTAAAAAAACAGCGGAAAATAAGCTTAATTATTGTTGAAGCCAAGCGGTCTCGAAGGATTGAAGTCGCGCGATCTGAAGCCAGCGGTCTGTGCGGTCTCCAATAATCAGACCGCAGCTTCCCCTCTGATGTACCAGATCGCGCCGGATAAAGATAAGTTGAAGCTGCGCGGTCTCGAGTCAGCGGTCTGTGTGGTCTCCCAGAATCAGACCGCTACTCCTCCTCAGATATGCGAGTCGGCGATCTCCAGCCCTATCAGACAACTGTTTGATAACCGCGGTATGTGCGGTCTCCCAGCATCAGACAGCCACTTCTCCTCAAGAATGCGAGATCGCGTCTTGTGAAGGTCAGCATCATTCCGCCTCTCCAAGCGGTCTAGAGATAGCGGTCTCAGCGGTCTCCAAGTACAAGACTGTCGGTTCATCTCAGATATACCAGATCGCCTCTTATGGAGAGAAGTGGTCTGGCCCTCCCGGTCTCTCCCTTATGGGGGAGTGTTCGCCACAACGATCTAACCGTTCGACGGTCTCCTCTGTCACACGACCTTCCTCCTGTCGTGTGACCGCCAGATCTCACTCCAGATCGCAGAGGTCGCTGCGGTCTCAATATTCCTGATCGCCCAGACCGCCCAGCTCTCTTGAGTATTGTGTATTTGTATTTAGTCCCACATCGTATATTTGTATTTTACTGTTTCCCTCCTAGTCTATATAAAGGAGGCAATACACTTGTAATACTTAGCTTTTTGGAAATAAAAAATTCCTGTTATTTTCAAATTCTCACATGGTATCAGAGCGATCGATCTCTTCGACCGGTCTCTTTTTCTTCTGACCGCACCATCCATGCGATCTCCTCTCTTCCTCCTCCAGTCCGTGCGATCTCTCTTATATCCGCGAGACCGCGCGATCTCTCTCATGGGTACCCCTTCTGTGAATGCTACACCACCCCCCTCCCCCCCCCCCCCCCCCCCCCCGCCCACTCCTGTGGCTATTTCTACCTCTTCCTCGGGCAACCTTGGCACCACATCCAAGCTCACTGGAGCTAATTATCCTGATTAGAGTGTCTCCTTCACCTTTCTCTTACGCTCTCAACGCAAACGCCACCATCTCACCAATGATCCTCCTCCTACAGGATCTGCTACCTTTGATAATTGGGATGCTAGCGATGCTCTTGTCCGCACCTGGCTTGCTAACAATCTCTCTGATGAGTGTCTTCCTATCATTCGTCATGATGAGACAGTCAAGGCAGCATGGAAGCATCTTGCGGCCCTTTACTCCAAAGGCGCCAAAACCTCCCGCATTTACACCTTGTATGCAGATCTCTTTGCCCGCCCAACCATGGATCCCACCACAGCATATCAAGCAGTTCAGGCCCTTGGGGCTGAACTCCTTCAGCATCGCCCCTTCTCTGCTGATCTTGCTGAACAGCATAAACACTTCCAAGAGCTCCTGGTTGTGTGTTACCTTCTCCGTCTTCCGGAGTCCTATGATATGATACGACAACAAATCCTTGGCGAAGCTGAATCTCCAACTCTTGATGCCACCGCTGCTCGGGTCTCTGCTGTTACCTCCCTTCTCCAACGACCCTTGTTGACTTCCCCTCCTCCTCCAGAGAGCTTTGCTCACCGGGCTGAACGTGGTCACCCCGGTGGCCGTGGTGGATCTCTTGGTGGTCGTGGACCTCCGTGACACATCTGTTCTCATTGTGGTCGGAAGGGTCACACAATTGATCGTTGCTATCTCAAGCATCCTCACCTTCGCCCTCTGGCTGCTGCTTCTCAACCGGATACTAGATCATTGTCTGCTTCTGTTGCTACCTCCTCATGTAGCGTGCACGTGGTTACTGAAGGTAAATGGCTTATTGATTCTGGCGCAACAAATTGTTGGAGCATGCGTTCCGCACTCGTCCGGTTTGAGAATAATAAATCCCGAATGTATTTGATCCTATTTTTGATTAATGGTGTGCAGATAACAGGTGCAAGGATAACATGTTTGCAATTGGAGCAATATACCGATTTTCCAGAAATTAGAGCTATCGGATTTCCGACAGCTAGCTAACGGATTTCCGATAGCGCACGATTTCTTCCCAGCGGTTGAGATCTAACGGATTTCTGACGGCGCACGATTTCTTCCCAGCGGTTTAGAGCTAACGGATTTCCGATAGTGATATCGGATATCCGACAGCCAACGATCTTCCCGCAACTCTACGACGTGCAGTAGTTATGCAAGCTAACGGATTTCCGATAGTGATATCGGATATCCGACAGTGCATAGTGATATCGGATATCCGACAGTGCACGATCTTCCCACAACAATACGACGTGCAGCAGTTACGCAAGCTAACAGATTTCGGATAGTGATATCGGATATCCGACAGCCCACGTATCAACCACGACCTCAACTCCGCGCAGAAACGTCGAATTAATGGGACACGTGGCAGCCTCTGGAGATATCGGATTCTGGCGATACCTAGCTAACGGACGGCGATAACTCTTTTTTATTAAAAGGGTTCAGAACTTCGTGGATTTCATGCTTTCAGACTTTCAAGCCTTCTTCCTGAGTGTTATCGTCCAGAGAGCTCCAGAGAACGAAAATCCCCATCCTCGAAGAAGAAAAGAGAGAGCGAAGCCGAAGATTGTACACGCGTTCCAATGAGACTTTCTCAAGGGTCCTTCGCTGCTTTGGTCCAAAAATTCTAATGGGGGTTTTTAATTTGTATTTCATTTATATTTACATTCATCTTGTAATCGTTGTAGAAATCGTCGTCTTGCGTGCGGCGTCTAAGTCCGTGTGAGGCTTATGGGAAATCATCACCTTGTGTGTGGTGTTAGATCCTTGTGTGGTCTAGGGTAAATCATCGTCTTGTGTGCGGTGTCAAGTCCTTGTGTGGCTTGGGAGAAAATCACCGCCGTGTGTACTGCGTCTAGATCAAGATTTGATTTAGGGGGAGGCTAGTGTCTATATCTGGGAGATATAGGCTATAGCCAACCAGTCCTTAGAAGAAGGACCGGTGAAAAGAGACAAGAGATTTTATTAATTGTAAGCTTTTGATTCCAAGCTTTATTGGAATTATTTACGGGTTCCGATTATAATTATTGGAAAACTAGGATGATGTGTTTTTTAATATCATTAGATATTGAAGTATGGAATATGTTTGAAACAAATTATACTCATCCTACTTTTACAATTGGTGATATTGTCATGGAGAAACCCAAAGATAAATGGGATGACCAGGACAAATTAAAATGCAAAAATAATGCAAAAGCAATGAACGCATTATTTTGTGCTCTTGATAAAACTGAATTTAATAAAACATGCGCATGTCAAACTGCATATGAATTTTGGAATTTATTGGAAATTACTCATGAAGGTACCTCGCAGGTGAAGGACTCAAAGCTTTTCCAATTGGAGTCAGAATTCGAAAAGTTCAGGATGGAGGTAGATGAGGATGTGGATACCATGTACACAAGATTCACTAAGATAGTGAATGACTCAAAAGTTTTAGGAAAAAATTTCTCAAATGGTGATTTGATAAGAAAACTTCTTAGATCTCTCCCCCCTAAATTCAATCCCAAAGTGACGGCTATTTCTGAATCTCATGATCTTAAAGCTCTTAATATTGAAAGCCTGATTGGGAACTTGAAAACTCATGAAGTTGAATTGAAAATTCAACAACAAGAGTATATGGAGCCAAAGAAGAAGGGATTGGCTCTAAGATCTAAGAAGGAGGAAAGTAGTGATTCTGAGGAGGAAGAAGAAGATGAGGAAAGTTTATTTGTTAGAAAGTTTAGAAAATTTATGAAAAATCCAGAGAGGAGGAATTCATTTAAGAAGTATTTTAAGAAGGAGACGTTTAGAAAGAAAAAAGGAAAGGAAGACGGTGAGGAGGAAGAGAGACCGCCACCGGAGTGCTATCACTGCAAGAAGTTAGGACACATCCGAAGCAAGTGTCCAAAATACTTAAAAGAACTTAAAGAAAAGAAGCACAAAGGGACGAAGAAGGTGCTAAAGGCGGAAACATGGGATGATACTACTTCTGAGGATGCAAGCAGTTCAAGCTCAAGTAAAGAAGAGGAGGCCAACATTTGCTTAATGGGAAAGAGCGTCATATCTGATGACGAATGCAGTATCCAAAGTGACACTGAGGTAACTCCTCCAACCTACGATGAATTATTTTCTGAATTTTTAAAGACTTGCAAATTTTTTGAAAAGACTTTAAAAGATAATGAACTTCTTAAATCTGAAAATGAAATTTTGCTTAAAGAAAACAAAATATTGTTTAATGAAATTAAGACTATTGGAAAAAGAGAAATTTCTTGCCAAGAGTGTGATCACTTTTTGGGAAGAATTAAAGAACTTGAAGAATCTCTTTCCAAATCTCATTCTACAATAAAAATTATTACCAAAAAGAATGAGATTTTAGAGAGAGATCTGAAATCTTCAATTTCCAAAGTCCATGAGGGAAAGAAATCTTTTGAACGTAGATGTGTAAATCTAGTATCCAAAAATACAGAAATGAGAAACCAGATTCATGACTTAACACTAGCCATGGAAAAATTTGGAATGGGACGAAGATCACTGGATATGGTCTTAGGATACCAATGCCATGGATCTGGAAGGTTTGGACTCGGATACACGTCAGGAAGCTATCGCCCAGCGACAGCCACTGTCGCCGGCGACAGCAAATAGTCCAGAAATTCTGTTTTTAAAAATTCTGAAGTTAGTAAATTGTCTAATACTGCATCCTCATCCAGCAAAAGTCCAAAAAAGTTATACTCTTCTCAATACATTACATGTGCCAAATGCAATAGATTTGGTCACACTACGGACTCTTGCTGGAGGAAAGGTAAAGTAAAATTAAACAAATCTGGGTGCCTAAGGCTTCTACCTATACTATGGGTGGAACCACTTGGGTAACCAGATCTTTACTCACCTCTTCTTTCTAGGTGTGTTGGCAGGCTAAGGACAAAGAAGACGTGTGGTACTTAGACTCGGGTTGTTCAAAGCACATGACAGGCAATAAAGAGAAGCTCCTTAGCCTGGAGATGAAGAAAGGAAGAGTTGTTACATTTGGAGATAATGGAAAAGGAAAAATCATCGGCATCGGAGTTGTGGGTAACAAAAAATTTTCAATTTCAAATGTCTTATTTGTAGAAGGATTAAAGCATAATTTGATTTCTATTAGTCAATTATGTGATAAGGGTTTAGATGTTTTATTTGAATCTTCTACAAATTTGTGCAAAATTATTAACTCTAAAACAAAAGAAATTGTTTTTACCGCACCTAGATGTCATAATGTATATATGATTAAATTTCTTGATTTTTCAAATTCCACTTTAAAATGTTTTTTATCAAAAAATGATGAATTAGAATTATGACATAGGAGACTTGGACATACTAGTGTCAAGTTAATTACAAAACTTTCAAAAGATAAATTAATTAAAGGTTTACCATTGTTAAATGGAAATTTATCTTCTTCATTATGTGTGCCTTGCCAAAAAGGAAAATTTTCAAAATCATCTTTCAAAAGTAAAAATATTATTTCAAACAATAGGCCACTTCAATTAATACATATGGATTTATTTGGGCCAATTGGAATTTCTAGCTTAGGAGGTAGAAAATATACATTTGTATTGATTGATGATTATTCTCGTTTTTGTTGGACTTTATTTCTAACCTCCAAATCCGATGCATTTTCAGAATTTTCAAAATTATGTTTGCGTATTCAAAATGAATTAGAGTTAAAAATTAAACGCATACGATCGAATCATGGAGGAGAATTTGAAAATGAAAAGTTTATTTCTTTTTGTACGGAGTTAGGAATTAAACATGAATTTTCCGCTCCACGCACACCACAGCAAAATGGTGTAGTGGAGAGGAAAAATAGAACTCTTCAAGAGTTAGCCCGTACGATGCTATCTGAATTTAAATTACCAAAATCTTTTTGGGCTGAAGCTGTTAGTACGGCATGTTATGTAATTAATAGAGTAATGCTTCGTAATATTTTAAAATTAACTCCTTATGAATTAATTTTTAGTAAAAAACCAAATGTTTCTTATTTCAAAGTTTTTGGTTGTAAATGTTTTATTTTGAATTCTAAAGATTCCTTAGGAAAATTTGATGAAAAATGTGATGAAGGTATTTTTATTGGCTATTCTTCAACTAGTAAAACTTATAGGATTTTTAATAAAAGAACAAAAATAGTTGAAGAATCTATTCATGTTAGGTTTGATGAGTTTGCTTCATGTGTAGAAATGAAAATTACAGGAAAAGAAGATGAACCCCTTCCTTCGGTGGAGAATGATGATGAAGAACTTGGAGAAAATGAAGAAGAAAAAGAAGAAGAAAGAGAAGGAGAAAGAGAAGAAGAAGATAGAGAAGAAAAAGAAAGAGAAGAATATGTGCCTCCAAGTGAATTGAGATTTTCAAAGGATCATCCAAAGGAGCTTATCATTGGAGATCCGCAAAAAGGGGTTAGTACTCGTTCATCGTTACATGTCTTATTTTCAAACATTTGCTTTGTCTCTGAAATAGAACCAAAAGATGTTTCCACCGCTTTAAATGATGAATTTTGGTTTTTAGCTATGAATGAAGAACTTAATCAATTTGAACGTAATAAGGTTTGGAATCTTGTAGAATGACCCAAAAATCGTCCTGTCGTTGGAGTTAAGTGGATTTTTAAAAATAAATTGGATAATGAATCTAGAATTGTTAGAAATAAAGCCAGATTAGTTGCAAAAGGCACAAATTGAAGGGGTAGATTTTGATGAAACTTTTGCACCTGTAGCAAGATTAGAAGCGGTTAGGATATTTCTTGCATTTACTTGTTTTAAAAGATTTAAATTATATCAAATGGATGTCAAAACCGCATTTTTAAACGGGTATATAAAAGAAGAGGTTTATGTAGAACAACCCCCTGGCTTTATAAATGAGAAATATCCAAATTATGTTTATAAATTAGATAAAGCGCTTTATGGATTAAAAAAGCGCCTCGTGCTTGGTATGATCGATTAACTCAATATTTATTAAAGCACGATTATAAAATAGGAAATGCGGATTCAACACTCTTCATTAAGCAAATTGGTCATGATTTAGTTATTTTGCAAATTTATGTTGATGATATTATTTTTGGAGCCACTAATGAAGAGTTGTGTAATGAAGTAGTTCAAATTATGAAAAATGAATTTGAAATGAGCATGGTAGGAGAACTTTCATATTTTCTAGGTTTTCAAATTACACAAAAACATGATGGTATTTTTATATGTCAATCCAAATATATTCATGATATGTTAAAGAGATTTAGATTTGAAAATCTTAAGCATGCAAACACTCCTATGAGTGCTTCACTAAAATTAGGAAAAGATGAAAGTAGAGTTTCAATTGACCAAACCCTTTATAGAAGTATGATAGGATCTTTATTATATTTAACCGCATCTAGACCTGACATTATGTTTGCCGTTTGTTTATGTGCTAAATTTCAGGCTAATCCTAAAGAGTCATATTTAAAAGCGGTGAAACGCATCTTTCAATATCTTATAGGAACATCTAAATTAGGATTGTGGTATCATCATAATGATTCCTTTATTTTACATGGCTTTTCGGATTCAGATTATGCGGGATGTTCTTTAGATAGGAAAAGCACTAGTGGCACTTGTCATTTTATCGGCCCTTCACTTATTTCTTGGTCGAGTAGGAAACAGAATTCTGTTGCCCTCTCTACTACCGAGGCCGAATATATTGCACTAGGTAGTTGTTGTGCCCAAGCTCTTTGGATGTCACAAACATTAGAAGACTTTGGCATGCAACAAAGTAGTGTAGAATTAAAGTTTGACAATAAAAGTGTTATAGACTTAACTAATAATCCCGTATTACACTCTAGATCTAAGCATATAGATGTCCGACATCATTTTATAAGGGATCATATTAAGAAGGGTAATGTAAAAATCAACTTCATAGGAACGGATTCACAACTAGCGGATATATTCACTAAACCGTTACCGGATTCCCGTTTCTCTATGCTTAGGCTAGAATTGGGAATCCTAGACATTTCACACTGATTATATCACTACTTATTATCTATAAAATTAAAAAAAAAACAAAAACTAAATCTTAACATAGACATTCACCAACATATAACATGTCCAAATCTTAAAAATTATTACAGCACTTTAACAAAAGGGTACTTAAAATGTCTCATAAAAGAAATTCACAAAAATTGAAGAAAGATCTGGGCTGGGCAGCTGTCGGATGGCGACAGTAAGATGTCGGATGGCGATAGCTCCCAAGAGTCTTTTTCACTTTGAATCCTCATCATTTCTACTGCCTGCTCCACTACTTTTCTGGAATATCATAATCTGATCTACTTATCACTGTCTTCCTCCGCCGAGCCTGACTAACCGATTGGCGACGCGGCTCCTCCTCCGCCGGCACTTCCCATTTCGCGGCTTCAGAAGGCGTAGGCTTTAATTTAAGTCCTTTTACAAGGAATTTCATAAACTTCTGCATCTGTGTACGATCCTTCTTCACCTCCACCTTGTGTTCTTCAAAAGACCTTCTATGCTCTTGAAAATCATCTATATGTCTATCCAACTTTGTTTGGAACGAGTCGAGAGCCTCCCGCATAGACCCTCCACGTGCAATAGGAGGCTCTCTCATTTCCGTAGTAGGCGGCTTCCTTTGATTTTTCTTACCCTTTAGACACGTCGTTTGATATATTTCCGGGACACAATCTCCAACATAAAAGCTTTGATCTATCCATGTATATTTCTTTAATAGAATATGCTGGATAATCGCACCCAACGGGAGGGTGTGTGCCTTTTTCCACTCAGGACTTTTAAGGCGGAATGTATAACGCATCATAGACAAAAGAAGATCGGCCACATCAAATAACTCGTTCTCCACTATATAATAAGTCACAAGACTAAGTTGAGTCGTAATACTATGGGTATCACCAGACTTCAACATAATCGTGTGCCTTAGTATATCTTGAACAAGACGAGCATCGTCTGTCAATGTCGTCATAGTGGTTATAAGATTTTTTGTGGAATTTCCATGCAAAGACATATTCATTAGGGTCCAATCTCTCTCAAGTCTATAATTTTCCACTATGTCCAACACATTCTCACTCTCCATTATTCCAAATTCACTTCTTAAATCAAATGGAGTGATCTCCACATATTGGCCTTGAATTTTGGATCTAACTCCTCCATTCAAATCGGTATATGACGGATCCTCAAGATGATTATAAAATTCTCGGACTAAAAAGGAGGAGAAAATGTCTTGGATAATGACCGAGAGTATACCTGCCTCAGCAAGCATATAATAGACTCGTTCATGCCGGGGGAGATCAAATTCCACGACTTTTGAAATTCCGATTTGGGCCTTTTCTATGCCCGGGAAACTTTGATAAGAAGAATGAGCGTCTCCTGACTCACCCCTTCTCGATCTCCAACTGGAAGACATATCTGCATGAGACATAAATTTTTTTTTTTTAAAAACAAACAACGACAAAATGGACCTGTCGGATATCTGATACCCCTCTGTCGGATATCCGATAGCTAAAGGTTTATGCTTCCGAAATTTTTTTTTCACAAAAAATCTTCCTATCACAAATCCACACAGTTTTCACAAAGAAAATATTCTTCAACATTTATATAATTTTTGAAAAATCAAAATTTTGGTGAAAATCACTATTCATCATCTTCTTCCTATAACACTTCAAAAAAATTTTTTGTCATCATCTTTTTCCTATAAAGCTGATACCTATAAACTTCTAGATCTCCACACAAACAACAAGAAAGAAAGGAAAATCATGTTTCAACACAAAAATACAACAAAAATTTCTAATTTTACTTCAAAATCACGTGATCTAAATCTCTTATAAACACCAAGATCTAAAATGTCTAGATCTCCTAAACATTCTACAAATTATCTTCACAAAACTCCATGAAAACCAAGAGGATTATCAAAATCACAAAACTATTGGAGAAATTTTAAACAAAACTTGCAAAATCCACATATCTCACCTTAGATCTGAAGTTTTCCGTCACTTGGAGCTCTAGATCTCGGAATTTTGCCTAAAACTGAAGTGAGGTGTCGGTCAAATGACGAAACGCGTCCTTTTATCTTTTCTGAGCTGTCGGATGGCGACATCTAGCTATCGGAAATCCGACAGCTCCCAAAAAATTAAATACCTATTTTTCCCTAGCTTCTTCATTACCTGTTTCTATAAATGTTCATAAGGGAATTTTTTTTTAATCTGGCATAAATGCTTCTTCATGTGTTATTTTCCCTAACAATAGCTTAACACATGCTTATGATGTTCAATCTTAAGTTATCATTGTAATGACACTTTCATATAGGAATTACGAATTGTTTTCGCAAGCCTTTAAGTATAAGAAATCTTTTATCTATGACAATGAGCAATCTGAAACACTTACTTTGTCATTACATATAAATAAAATTTATTTTATACATATATCATGATTGCTCGAACATAACAAAATACATTTCATAAATGTTACCTTCAACTTTGCTACTTTGCACTTATTCAAATTATACCATTTTTGCATACAAGTGAATTCGGAGATCCTTTACATATATGAATACTCAAAAAAAGGGAGGCAAATTCAAATGCAAAACATACATTTTGCCAAAAAATTTGCAAGAAATAAAAAAATTGAAAAGGATCCTCCACCAAATACTACTTAGCCTCCTGATAAGTCTTAATGAGCATTGTGAGGTTAAGCACCTTGGAAAGAATTGTAAAGTGTCTTATTATGCAAAACCAAAATGGTCCTTTTATGTATACTTGCAAAGTTTCTATAAGTTCATAAGTTTGGCTTTATGTATATTTATGTTATGTTTAACAATTTCATGATCATGTATATTTTAAATATATTCATATGTATTCTTTCTCAAAGTATCACTACTACATTTCATTGTTATTTATAAAATTTCTTCTTATGAGAATTGGACCGAAACGATTCAATATTCTATATTCTCATGTGTCTTTCTCTGATAATTGAAATTGAATCTCATCATGGTTAAGTATATTTGATTCTATACATTATAACACATTACTAGAATGCTCAGCCTAATCTCTACGGTTTCCTATCTCATACCATATAACTTACAAGGCTTCCGCTAGTGTACTCCAATTTCCCTATACTCTTTCTTATTTTTCTTCCATATTTCTCCTATACTCCTTCCTCGTCTCTATTCATTGCTTTTGATAATATCAAAGGGGGAGAAGATAATAAGAAATCATAAGTAATCACTTAAATCACTTAAATCACTTAAAATACTTAATTAATTAAGTGAGCATTCATGTAGGGGGGAGTTTATATGTCGAGGGAGAATATTTTGGGGAAATCATATCATATTAAGGGGGAGATCATGAAGATCAAACGTTCACATTTGTACACACATGATCTACTTTTCAATATCTCTATAGGATTTATTCGTTTTCTTTTTAAAAGAATTTGTTATTATCAAAAGGGGGAGATTGTTGGAACAAGCGTTCCGCACTCGTCCGGTTTGAGAATAACAAATCCCGAATGTATTTGATCCTATTTTTGATTAATGGTGTGCAGATAACAGGTGCAAGGATAACATGTTTGCAATTGGAGCAAAATACCGATTTTCCATTAATTGGAGCTATCGGATTTCCGACAGCTAGCTAACGGATTTCCGAGAGCGCACGATTTCTTCCCAGCGGTTGAGAGCTAACAGATTTCTGACGGCGCACGATTTCTTCCCAGCGGTTTAGAGCTAACGGATTTCCGATAGTGATATCGGATATCCGACAGCCCACGATCTTCCCGCAACTCTACGACGTGCAGCAGTTACGCAAGCTAACGGATTTCCGATAGTGATATCGGATATCCGACAGTGCACGATCTTCCTGCAACAATACGACGTGCAGCAGTTACGCAAGCTAACAGATTTCCGATAGTGATATCGGATATCCGACAGCCCACGTCTCAACCACGACCTCAACTCCGCGCAGAAACGTCGAATTAGTGGGACACGTGGCAGCCTCTGGAGATATCGGATTCTGGCGATACCTAGCTAACGGACGGCGACAGCTCTTTTTTATTAAAAGGGTTCAGAACTTCGTGGATTTCATGCCTTCAGACTTTCAAGCCTTCTTCCTGAGTGTTATCGTTCAGAGAGCTCCAGAGAACGAAAATCCCCATCCTTGAAGAAGAAAAGAGAGTGCGAAGCCGAAGATTGTACACGCGTTCCAAGGAGACTTTCTCAAAGGGTCCTTCGTTGCTTTGGTCCAGAAATTCTAAAGGGGGTTTTTAATTTGTATTTCATTTATATTTACATTCATCTTGTAATCGTTGTAGAAATCGTCGTCTTACGTGCGGCGTCTAAGTCCGTGTGAGGCTTAGGGGAAATCATCACCTTGTGTGTGGTGTTAGATCCTTGTGTGATATAGGGTAAATCATCGTCTTGTGTGCGGTGTCAAGTCCTTGTATGGCTTGGGAGAAAATCGCCGCCGTGTGTGATGCGTCTAGATCAAGATTTGATTTAGGGGGAGGCTAGTGTCTATATCTAGGAGATATAGGTTATAGTCAACCGGTCCTTAGAAGAAGGACCGGTGAAAAGAGACAAGAGATTTTATTAATTGTAAGCCTTTGATTCCAAGCTTTATTGGAATTATTTCTACTCAATATCTTTGATGAAATAAAATCTTGTTTTTAAATTCAATTATTTGTCTCTATATTCATATATTGTTTCGTTTGTTACAAAAATTATCAAAGTTTTAAATTGCCCTTATTCACCCCCCTCTAAGGGCGCCACAAGATCCAACATAAATCATATGACAGGGAACCCTCACCTTTTCTCCCAATTACTAGAGCACAAGAATTTACCTCCTGTTCTAACCGTTGATGGTTCTCCCTCACATGTGTGTGGGACTAGAATAGTTCAAGTCACTCCGACTATCTCTCTTCAGAACACTCTTTATGTGCCTACTTTTCCATGCAACTTACTATCAGTCAAGGCTCTCTCTCAACAATTACAATGCTCTATTATGTTTACTCCGACTAACTGTTATTTTTAGGATCTTAATACGAAGGAGACAGTTGCTACTAGTACTGAGAGTGGAGGCCTCTACTTCCTTGACGTTCTTGCTGCTCACTCTGCCTCTACCGTCTCTGATTCTCTCCATCAATGGAACCTCCGTCTTGGTCACCCTCCACCTCGGCTGCTGTATTAACTTCTACCTCACCTCACCAGAGATACCTCTCCTCTCAACTGTGAAGCTTGTCAACTAGGATAGCACCATCGGGCTTCCTACCCTGCCAAACATGGACGTAGCTCGACTCGTCCCTTTGATCTCCTCCACTCGGACATCTGGGGTCCTTCTCCTACCAAGACTGTAGGTGGGAGTAGTTTGTATTTTGTTACTTTTATTGATGACTTCTCTCGATGTACTTGGGTGTATCTGTTAAAAGAACGCTCAGAACTTTTTTCTGTTTTCAAAAGTTTCTACAATGAAATTTCCACTCAGTTTGGAGTATCTATCAAAGCTATTCGCACTGATAATGCCAAAGAGTATGTTTCTCATCAATTTTCTTAGTTTTGCATGAATCAGGGTTTTATACATCAGACTAGTTGTCCTTATACTTCTCAACAAAATGGGATAGCGGAACGTAAGAATCGTCACCTCCTCGACATGGCTCGCACCTTACTCTTCTAGATGAATATGCCCAAAACCTATTGGGGTCATGCCATCCTCATCTCCTGCTATCTCATTAACCGCATTCCCTCCACCCTTCTTCAAGGCTCCACCCCCTTCTCTCTACTATATCCCACCTCACAACACTTTTCATTACCTCTCAAGGTGTTCAGTTATACTGCGTTTGTCCACACTCCTTCCCTAGGTCGGGACAAACTCTCTCCTCGGGCAGTTAAATGCATCTTTGTTGGTTATTCTCCAACTCAGAAAGGGTGTCGGTGCTATGACCCCCTTCTTCGCAAACAATATGTGTCCGCTGATGTCACATTCTTTGAAAATGTTCCATACTTTTCTACCTCTTCCACCTCGCTGCCTCCTGCGCCTAGTCCGACAACACCGCTCATTTACTCTCCACCACCACCACCTACTCTCCCAAATCCACCACCTCTTCCTTTCCCTTCACCACCTCCAGCATCTCCTTCCACCTGTCCTCCTGCTCCGGGGCCTTCTCTCCCGACTCTTGGGCCAGCACTATCTTCTTCCGATGATGACTCTCCTGCAGATACAGTCACCACTGAAGACATCCCTATGGCTCTTCGAAAGGGAGTTCGCTCATGTAAGCAACATTCTATTCACGATGTTGTAACTTATGCTCAACTTACCCCCTCTGCTAGGGCATTTGCTATTGCAATTACAAATACTGTCACCCCAACCAGTTATCAGGAGGCTCTTGCCATCCCACAGTGGAAGGCTGCCATGGATGATGAAATCTCCACCCTTCAGGACCGTGGCACTTGGACTCTTGCTCCTCCACCTATTGGGATAGATGTTGTTGGGTGTAGATGGGTCTTTGTGATAAAATATCATGTTGATGGCTCTGTTGACCGCTACAAAGCTCGCTTGGTTGCCAAAGGTTTTACTCAGACATATGGAGTAGACTTCTTTGACACTTTCTCACCTGTCGCTCGTCTTACAGCCATCAGGGTCCTCTTCTCTGTGGCCGTCAACAAAGGTTGGCAACTCTCTCAATTGGATGTCAAGAATGCTTTTCTCTATGGTGATCTTCAAGAGGTTGTTTTCCTGGAGCAACCTCCAGGGTATGTTTCTCCGGGGGAGACTCGTGTATGTAAGCTAAAGAAGACCATCTATGGTCTTAAGCAAAGTCCTCGCGCCTGGTTCGAAAAATTTAACAAAGTTATCAAGATCATTGGATTTGTCCGTAGTTCTGCGGATCACTCTCTCTTCATTCGCAAGACATCTCATGGAATGGTTGTTCTGGCTGTATACGTTGATGACATCCTTCTCACAGGTGATGACATTGAAGGTTTCTCCCTTACAAAGAAACATCTTCTCCAACACTTTGTGACCAAAGATATTGGGACTCCCAAGTACTTTCTGGGCATTGAAATCTCAAGGAAGCATAGCTCCATTGTTCTCTCACAACGGAAGTATGCTATTGACCTTCTAAAGGAAACAGGTCTTCTGGGTGCTAAACCTGCTAAATATCCAATGGCAATTGGAGACGACAAACTCTAGACTGACAACTCTCCTCCTCTACTTGATAGCACTAGATATCGTCGTCTTGTAGGCAAGCTCATCAACCTAACTGTAACAAGACCTGATATCTGCTATGCTATTGGGAAGATCAGCCAATTCATGCAAGCTCCGAAGGAATGTCATCTTCAAGCTGCTTTAAAGATATTAGAATACGTTAAGGGGTCTCCAGGGAAGGGACTTCTGTTCCAATGGAACAACCATCTCAAGATAGAAGACTACTCAGATGCTAGCTACGCTGATGATAAAGGAGACAGGAAATACACATCTGGGTTCGGTACCTTCGTGGGAGGAAATCTGGTGAGCTGGAAGAGCAAGAAACAAGCAGTAGTATCCAGATAAAGTGCTGAGGCCGAGTACAGGAGCATGGCCCAAACTACATGCGAGTTGAAGTGGTTACGAACTCTCCTTCTAGACTTAGGAGAAGTTTACAATCATCCATTGCCAATGTTCTGTGACAACAAAGCTGCAATCTATATATCTCAGAACCCAGTCTTTCATGAGAGAACCAAACACATTGAAGTGGACTGTCATTTCATCAGGGAAGAAATCTTGAAGAAACAAATCTGCACTCCCTTCGTAACTTTAGATAAAGAGCTGGCTGATATCTTCACCAAACCTATATCTTCATCCTTCTCTGATGTGTGTAACAAGCTAGGCATGATTGATATATATGCTCCAGCTTGCGGGGGAGTGTTGAAGCCAAGCGGTCTCGAAGGATTGAAGCAGCGCGATCTGAAGCTAGCGGTCTGTGCGGTCTCCAATAATAAGACCGCGGCTTCCCCTCTGATGTACCAGATCACGCCGGATAAAGATAAGTTGAAGTTGCGCGGTCTCGAGTCAGCGGTCTGTGCGGTCTCCCAGAATCAGATCGCTGCTCCTCCTCAGATATGCGAGATTGTGCAAGATGAAGGTCGGCGATCTCCAACCCTATCAGACAACTATTTGATAACCGCGGTCTGTGCGGTCTTCCAGCATCAGACTGCCACTTCTCCTCAAGTATGCGAGATCGCGTCTTGTGAAGGTCAGCATCATTCCACCTATCCATGCGGTCTAGAGCCAGCGGTCTCAGCGGTCTCCAAGTACAAGACTGTCGGTTCATCTCAGATATACCAGATCGCCTCTTATGGAGAGAAGCGGTCTGGCCCTCTCGGTCTCTCCCTTATGGGGGAGTGTTCTCCACAACAATCTAACCGTCCGACGGTCTCCTCTGTCACCCGACCTTCCTCCTGTCGTGTGACCGCCAGATCTCACTCCAGATCGCAGAGGTCACTGCGGTCTCAATATTCCTGATCGCCCAGACCGCCCAGCTCTCTTGAGTATTGTGTATTTGTATTTAGTCCCACATCGTATATTTGTATTTTACTGTTTCCCTCATAGTCTATATAAAGGAGGCAATACACTTGTAATACTTAGTTTTTTGGAAATAAAAAATTCCTGTTATTTTCAAATTCTCTCATGATATCAGAGCGATCAATCTCTTCGACCGGTCTCTTTTTCTTCTGACCGCACCATCCGTGGGATCTCCTCTCTTCCTCCTCCAGTCCGTGCGATCTCCCTTATATCCGCGAGACCGCGCGATCTCTCTCATGGGTACCCCTTCTGTGAATGCTACACCCCCCCCCCCCCCCCCCCCGCCCACTCCTGTGGCTATTTCTACCTCTTCCTCGGGCAACCTTGGCACCACATCCAAGCTCACTGGAGCTAATTATCCTGATTGGAGTGTCTTCTTCGCCTTTCTCTTACGCTCTCAACGCAAACGCCACCATCTCACCGATGATCCTCCTCCCACAGGATCTGCTACCTTTGATGATTGGGATGCTAGCGATGCTCTTGTCCGCACCTGGCTTGCTAACAGTCTCTCTGATGAGTGTCTTCCTATCATTCGTCATGATGAGACAGTCAAGGCAGCATGGAAGCATCTTGCGGCCCTTTACTCCAAAGGCGCCAAAACCTCCCACATTTACACCTTGTATGCTGATCTCTTTGCCCGCCCAACTATGGATCCCACCACAGCATATCAAGCAGTTCAGGCCCTTGGGGCTGAACTCCTTCAGCATCGCCCCTTCTCTGCTGATCTTGCTGAACAGCATACAAACTTCCAAGAGCTCCTGGTTGTGTGTTACCTTCTCCGTCTTCTGGAGTCCTATGATATGATACGACAACAAATCCTTGGCGAAGCTGAATCTCCAACTCTTGATGCCACCACTGCTCGGGTCTCTGTTGTTACCTCCCTTCTCCAACGACCCTTGTTGACTTCCCCTCCTCCGCCAGAGAGCTTTGCTCACCGGGCTGAACGTGGTCACCCAGTGGCCGTGGTGGATCTCTTGGTGGCCGTGGACCTCCGTGACACATCTGTTCTCATTGTGGTCGGAAGGGTCACACAATTGATCGTTGCTATCTCAAGCATCCTCACCTTCGCCCTCTGGCTGCTGCTTCTCAACCGGATACTAGATTACCGTCTGCTTCTGTTGCTACCTCCTCAGGTAGCGTGCACGTGGTTACTGAAGGTAAATGGCTTATTGATTCTGGCGCAACAAATCATATGACAGGGAACCCTCACCTTTTCTCTCAATTACTAGAGCACAAGAATTTACCTCCGGTTCTAACCGCTGATGGTTCTCACTCACATGTGTGTGGGACTAGAATATTTCAAGTCACTCCGACTATCTCTCTTCAGAACACTCTTTATGTGCCTACTTTTCCATGCAACTTACTATCAGTCAAAGCTCTCTCTCAACAATTACAATGCTCTATTATGTTTACTCCGACTAACTGTTATTTTCAGGATCTTCATACGAAGGAGACAGTTGCTACTGGGACTGAGAGTGGAGGCCTCTACTTCATTGACGTTCTTGCTGCTCACTCTGCCTCTACGGTCTCTGATTCTCTCCATCAATGGCACCTCCGTCTTGGTCACCCTCCACCTCGGCTGCTGTATCAACTTCTACCTCACCTCACCAGAGATACCTCTCCTCTCAACTGTGAAGCTTGTCAACTAGGAAAGCACCATCGGGCTTCCTACCCTGCCAAACATGGACGTAGCTCGACTCGTCCCTTTGATCTCCTCCACTCGGACATCTGGGGTCCTTCTCCTACCAAGACTGTAGGTGGGAGTAGTTTGTATTTTGTTACTTTTATTGATGACTTCTCTCGATGTACTTGGGTATATCTGTTAAAAGAACGCTCAGAACTTTTTTCTGTTTTCAAAAGTTTCTACAATGAAATTTCCACTCAGTTTGGAGTATCTATCAAGGCTATTCGCACTGATAATGCCAAAGAGTATGTTTCTCATCAATTTTCTGAGTTTTGCATGAATCAGGGTCTTATACATCAGACTAGTTGTGCTTATACTTCTCAATAAAATGGGATAGCGGAACGTAAGAATCGTCACCTCCTCGACATGGCTCGCACCTTACTCTTCCAGATGAATATGCTCAAAACCTATTGGGGTCATGCCATCCTCATCTCCTGCTATCTCATTAACCGCATTCCCTCCACCCTTCTTCAAGGCTCCACAACCTTCTCTCTACTATATCCCACCTCACAACCCTTTTCATTACCTCTCAAGGTGTTCGGTTGTACTGCGTTTGTCCACACTCCTTCCCCACATCGGGACAAACTCTCTCCTCGGGCAGTTAAATGCATCTTTGTTGGTTATTCTCCAACTCAGAAAGGGTACTGGTGCTATGACCCCCTTCTTCGCAAACAATATGTTTCCGCTGATGTCACCTTCTTTGAAAATGTACCATGCTTTTCTACCTCTTCCACCTCGCTGCCTCATGCGCCTAGTCCGACAACACCGCTCATTTACTCTCCACCACCACCACCACCTACTCTCCCAACTCCACCACCTCTTCCTTTCCCTCCACCACCTCCAGCATCTCCTTCCACCTGTCCTCCTACTCCGGGGCCTTCTCTCCCGACTCTTGGGCCAGCACTATCTTCTTCCGATGATGACTCTCCTGCAGATACAGTCACCACTGAAGACCTCCCTATTGCTCTTCGAAAGGGAGTTCGCTCATGTACGCAACATTCTATTCACGATGTTGTAACTTATGCTCAACTTACCCCCTCTGCTAGGGAATTTGCTATTGCTATTACATATACTGTCACCCCAACCAGTTATCAGGAGGCTCTTGCCATCCCACAGTGGAAGGCTGCCATGGATGATGAAATCTCCACCCTTCAGGACCGTGGCACTTGGACTCTTGTTCCTCCACCTATTGGGATAAATGTTGTTGGGTGTAGATGGGTCTTTGTGATAAAATATCGTGCTGATGGCTCTGTTGACCGCTACAAAGCTCGCTTGGTTGCCAAAGGTTTTACTCAGACATATGGAGTAGACTTCTTTGACACTTTCTCACCTGTCACTCGTCTTACAACCATCAGGGTCCTCTTCTCTGTGGCCGTCAACAAAGGTTGGCAAATCTCTCAATTGGATGTCAAGAATGCTTTTCTCTATGGTGATCTTCAAGAGGTTGTTTTCATGGAGCAACCTCCAGGGTATGTTGCTCCGGGGGAGACTCGTGTATGTAAGCTAAAGAAGGCCATCTATGGTCTTAAGCAAAGTCCTCGCGCCTGGTTCGAAAAATTTAACGAAGTTATCAATATCATTGGATTTGTCCGTAGTTCTGCGGATCACTCTCTCTTCATTCGCAAGACATCTCATGGAATGGTTGTTCTGGTTGTATACGTTGATGACATCCTTCTCACAGGTGATGACGTTGATGGTGTCTCCCTTACAAAGAAACATCTTCTCCAACACTTTGTGACCAAAGATATGGGGACTTTCAAGTACTTTCTGGGCATTGAAATCTCAAGGAAGCATAGCTCCATTGTTCTCTCACAACGGAAGTATGTTATTGACCTTCTAAAGGAAACAGGTCTTCTGGGTGCTAAACCTGCTAAATATCCAATGGCAATTGGAGACGACAAACTCTGGACTGACAACTCTCCTCCTCTACTTGATAACACTAGATATCGTCGTCTTGTAGGCAAGCTTATCTACCTAACTATAACAAGACCTGATATCTGTTATGTTGTTGGGACGGTCAGCCAATTCATGCAAGCTCCGAAGGAATGTCATCTTCAAGCTGCTTTAAAGATATTAGAATACGTTAAGGGATCTCCAGGGAAGGGACTTCTGTTCCAAAGGAACAACCATCTCAAGATAGAAGCCAACTCAGATGCTAGTTACGCTGATGATAAAGGAGACAGGAAATCCACATCTGGGTTCTGTACCTTCGTGGGAGGAAATCTGGTGAGCTGGAAGAGTAAGAAACAAGCAGTAGTATCCAGATCAAGTGCTGAGGCTGAGTACAGGAGCATGGCCCAAACTACATGCGAGTTGAAGTGGTTACGAACTCTCCTTCTAGACTTAGGAGAAGTTTACAATCATCCATTGCCAATGTTCTGTGACAACAAAGCTGCAATCTATATATCTCAGAACCCAGTCTTTCATGAGAGAACCAAACATTGAAGTGGACTGTCATTTCATCAGGGAAGAAATCTTGAAGAAACAAATCTGCACTCCCTTCGTAACTTCGGATAAAGAGCTGGCTGATATCTTCACCAAACCTATATCTTCATCCTTCTCCGATGTGTGTAACAAGCTAGGCATGATTGATATATATGCTCCAGCTTGCGGGGGAGTGTTGAAGCCAAGCGGTCTCGAAGGATTGAAGCCGCGCGATCTGAAGCCAGCGGTATGTGCGGTCTCCAATAATAAGACCGCGGCTTCCCCTCTGGTGTACCAGATCACGCCGGATAAAGATAAGTTGAAGTTGAGCGGTCTCGAGTCAGCGGTCTGTGCGGTCTCCCAGAATCAGACCGCTGCTCGATCCTCCTCAGATATGCGAGATTGTGCAAGATGAAGGTCGGCGATCTCCAGCCCAATCAGACAACTGTTTGATAACCGCGGTCTGTGCGGTCTCCCAGCATCAGACCACCACTTCTCCTCAAGTATGCGAGATCGCGTCTTGTGAAGGTCAGCATCATTCCGCCTCTCTAAGCGGTCTAGAGCCAGCGGTCTCAGCGGTCTCCAAGTACAAGACTGTCGGTTCATCTCGGATATACCAGATCGCCTCTTATGGAGAGAAGCGGTCTGGCCCTCCCGGTCTCTCCCTTATGGGGGAGTGTTCGCCACAATGATCTAACCGTCCGACGGTCTCCTCTGTCACACGACCTTCCTCCTGTCATGTGACCGCCAGATCTCACTCCAGATCGCAGAGGTCGCTGCGGTCTCAATATTCCTGATCGCCCAGCTCTCTTGAGTATTGTGTATTTGTATTTAGTCTCACATCGTATATTTGTATTTTACTGTTTCCCTCCTAGTCTATATAAAGGAGGCAATACACTTGTAATACTTAGTTTTTTGGAAATAAAAAATTCCTGTTATTTTTAAGTTCTCACAATTATGATGGAGATTCCAAAGACTTGCTTTGGTATCGACAAGAACCCTAAAATCTGTCGTCGTGCAGAGAGAGAGAGAGAGAGAGAGAGAGAGAGAGAGAGAGAGAGAGAGAGAGAGAGAGAGAGAGAGAGAGAGAGAGAGAGAGAGAGAGAGAGTAACAGGGATTCCACAGGCAATCTAATAATAAGATGAGTTTTAGACTTACCGAGGGCTTGCTCGACGGAGAATCGGCGCGATGGGAGGGAGAGAGGAAGGCAAGAAAAACCCTAGTCGCTATGGCCTCGGAGAAATAGGTAAAGCGCGTGCAGCTCCGTTAAATCGAATTTCGTTCATACCTCTACACCGACGCTTTTACAAATGTAGTAAATTGCGGCGTTTTTTATATAAACGCCGCTAAAAGCATCCGTGAATAAATTTTTGGCCACGTTTTTTAAAACGTCGCAAAAAAAGCGTTGGTGTTGGTCATAAATGTTGTAGTGACAAGTATTGGTGTGCTTAAGTACTATCTCACTTAATATTTAAAATATTTTATACAACTATACAACAACAACACTCAAGCCTTTATCCCACCATAGTGGGGTCGGCTATAAAATATTTAAAATATTTTATACAACTATATTACAAAAAAATTGTTTTTATAAAATAAAATTTAAAAGGTGGCCCTTGGTGGGAATTGAACCAATGACCACGAGGTCAAAATACATGCAATTAACCAACTAAGCTAACAACAATATATTTTTAATTCTATTTAAGATGTAATATATGCGATAAGTAACAAGTTCACCATGACAAAATAACTCATTTTTATTTATCAAAATATACTATTTATAAAACTCTGTGTGGGCGGCCGCCCACGCTCGCCCATATGTGGGTCCGCCCATGGTCATGCCCTTTTCTTGCCGCGGGTGGGGACCTGCTGCAGGATAGCTACAATTCTGCAACATTTTTATAAAAATACTTGAAAAAAACTTTTGAAATTATAAAAAATATAATATAACTTATAAAACATTATATTAAATTACTAATATAATTTACAAAATATGAATATAATATAACAACAACTTATTCTTAATATAACTTATAAAATATGAATATAATTATAATATGAAAGATTTGTTAATAGAACTTATATAGCTTATATCATATTAATTTAACCTATATAATAATATAGTAAGAATGTGTATTAAAATGTATTATTGTATTGAACATAATTTATTAATAAAATATAATATAAGAATATTAAAAAATATAAAGTAAACTTATGTTATATTATATTAATAAAATATAACATAACTAATAGTCATATACTAACAAAATATAATACAAAATTGTAATATTTTTTTAATAAATGCTGTTTTAATAATATAATATTTATAAAATAAAGTCATTATTAAATTATTATTGTATGAACATAAATAAAATTGTCAATATACACATGTTTTTTCAAACAACACTTTAAACACAATTCTTCAAAACAGTTTCAATGATTTTGTCACCAATAACTCATTTTCTTACAACTATTATTCACCACAAATTCTCCCAGTCAACCGAGTCAAACTCAGCTTATAATGTACTAATTAGTTAATAACCAGTGCAAGAACAAGCTATAAACGCATCTTCACAGTCGTAAGCCAACATCCAACAACCAGCGGACAAAATCGAGTCACCAATACTTGAACAATCTTAGAGGCTTATATGTTAGTCATATCTTAATTTGGAGATTGCATGGTGGCCACTAAAAATAGGCACCCCTTATATGTTAGTCATATCTTCTTTGTGTGTTTATTCTCTGTTGCGATTTTAAAAAATGCACATGTTATTATTTTTCCGTTTGGATTCGCAAGTCACCCTTGACTCCATTTTAGGTTTAATTTCAGCTCTATGGAGAGAGCCACGTTTAGAAACGTCATTCTATCTTCATCTCCAACCGTTGCATCTTTAACCGCCGATCATCCTCCCAAACACAGATTTCTTCGGGACGGGTGGCAATACAGTTTTTGCTAGTCGGGCCAATGTTAAGTTTTTGCTAGTATTTTTTGGTAAGATAACATTTTCACGAACACTTTTGCTCGCCCAGGAGAGCAAAATTGCATCATGCGACAATTTGGACAGCACCGCCCCCAAACCTTGGGACTATCCATCATCCCGAAAATGCTCCTCCCAAAGAGGCCAAAAATGAACTCTCAGCCATCGACTAATGGCTAGCTTTAATGGAACATATATATATATATATGTGTGTGTGTGTGTTGCGGTCCACTCAAGGCTCCGGTAGATATGACTAAATTGAACTGTCTTAGCACGGGAGCGTTCGAGTGTGCAAACAGTCACAGAAAAGGGAAAGCTGACAATACAATTTTTTTAACGTGGAAAATCCGTCAACTGGGTGAAAAACCACGCGGCCGGGTCTGTTCCAGCCAAAACTTCAACTATTTGTTGATTATTTTACAGAGTTGTTTTGAAGAACTCGAGGGCGACAGGCCGCATCTCGTTACAATTGTTGAGAGAAAGGTGCTCGGAGGGTGACAGACCACCACTCACGGAGATAAGTTTTTTGTCTGATGCAGAGGGGGATGTTGCGCTCTGAGCGCTCTGGAGATTTTGACTGCTGTTTGAAGGTTGGATCGATATGCTCTGTGCGTCTTTGTCTATGCGGCTTGTCTCCTGCTACGCGAGAGGAGTTTGAAGTGTTGTTCTTGCTGGAGGCTAGGGTGTTTGTTCTTGAGTGTGCAGAGTGCTTGTTGCTGAGTACGCGGGTTGCGCTTGGACGGTCTTGAGAGCAAAGTGCGCGGAGGCGCGTTTCGAGCAGTCTTGAAAGCGGAGTGCAAGGAGGCGCGCTTGGAGCAGTCTTGAGAACGGAGCGCGCAGAGGCGCGCTTGGAGCGGTCTTGAGAGCGGAGCGCACGTATGCGCGCTTGGAGCGGTCTTGAGAACGGAGTGTACGGAGGCGCGCTTGGATCGGTCTTGAGAGTGGAGCGTACGGAGGCGCGCTTGGAGCGGTCTTAAGAACGGAGCGCACGGAGGCGCGCTTGGAGCGGAGCGCATGGAGGCGCGCTTGGAGCGGAGCGCACAGAGGCGCGCTTGGAGCTGAGTGCATGGAGGCGCGCTTGGAGCGGAGCGCCTCCTAGTACCGCTGCGAGTCCCTCACAGAGTAGACCTCGGGAAGTCCAAGACTAACCCTTAAACTGATAGGGCATATAACAAGAAAGATTAATCTAATAACAAATTATCAAGTACACATGCACACATACACCCCTTTATTACGTGGAGATATTTTTGGTTGGTCCAGTCCTGCGAGCAGTGGGCTTAGTATGAGTTTAATGAGGTGGAGCTGTGGCTTGGTGTTTGTTGAAATGGATTGGATAGTCCAGTGAGCCGGTGGCTCGAGAGTTCAATTGTAGTATGTGTGCTTGTGCATATAAGTGGTGGGTCATCGGTATTGGGTTGTCTTTTATACCGATGTCAGTACGTTGGCTCGGTAAGTGTGAATATTCACTTAGCCAAGAAAATACTGGTGGTTTCCAGCATTAGTACAAGATGCTCCATATCAGCTAACTAGGTGTATTGAGTAGTACGTAAGGGCTAGGTTGGGTAGTGTGAATACCGGCCTAGGAGTGGGGTGGCCCAACCCACTGTCTTCGTTTGCCACTACGGGAGGCTCCTGAGAGTTTAACAAACTCCAAAACCGGGGAACTAAAGGTCTTTGCGCGCAGAGTTGTGTGGGTGAGTTGCACTGGTGAGAAACATATACATAAAACCTTGCATAACATTGCATGTCAATCATAACATTGCATTAAACCTTTACCCCCATCGTGTAAACTATTATGTGATCTTTTATACGATAGGTATTGCAAAACGACCCCTTGACTTATAAATTTGTATGAGCATTCTTATAAGTTAAGGTTACCGTTCTCTGTGATAGCCGCTTTACCTTTCCTTTTTCTATGTTGCTTCTTTATTGCCTTTTACTGCGCTTGTTTATTGCTAATTACCTTTCTGTTTTTACATGGTAGAATTGTTAGTATAGCTTTACATTCCGTATACAATTTATGTGAGGAGGGTCATGTCACCTGCTTTGTTCACTTCTGCTTTGATGTCTTCCTCTTCATTCCTCCCGCTCAGTGCTTGAGAGTCACCGGGGGAGGGGTGAGGGATTGACTTAGTCTTTTGACTAACGGTCGGTTGTGACCAAACACCACAGGGGCTCCGATTAGGAGACGGGGAGCTGCCGTGGGAGATCTCGCGCAACCAAGGTACGATGCAGGAGGAGGTGTGTAATATCCTGTAATTACTTAATAACGATTAGCATTAAATAATGTTGATTATTGATTAATAATCATGTTTGAGCATTCAATTATCAAACAGAGTCGAATCTCACAAAACGGAGTCCACGGTTAGACTCTAAAGGTCAAAAAACATAGGAATCGACATATTAATTGTCGATATCAGAGTACGTGCGAAAAAAACACGATTTTCTGTGCGTCCGGCAGGAATTTTGAGCAATCGACACGAATTTTGAGAAATAGAGTCCGCCAATAGACTTAGAACGTCGAATTACATAGGAATCAACATATTAATTATCAAAATCCGAGTTCGTGCGAAAAAATGCGATTTTCGGTGCGACCGGCACAGATTTCGAGCAACCGGCAGGAATCTCGAGAAACGGACTCCGCCAATGGACTCGGAACGTCGAATTACATAAGAAACGACATATTATTTGTCGAAATTTGAGTTCGTCAAAAAAAACACGTTTTTCGGTGCTACCGGCGCGAATTTCAAGAAACTGAGTCCTCCAATTGACCCGGAATATCAAAATCTATTGGAATCAATATTTTATTTTTTTTAATCGGAGCATATATGAAACATGTGCAAATCGGGCAATAATCGCTCGAAATTTGGTAAAACGGAGAGCGGAATCGGGTCCGGAACGTCGAAAAATCTTAGGATAGGTATTTTTAGAATTTTTGGGACCCAAAGGGACCAAAAAGAGGAGAGACGCCACGTGGCAGCCACTGGAGAAATCTGGCGCCACGTGGTTGCCACGTGGTGGCCCAGGAACGCGCCACACACGAGTGGCACACGTCGGGCAACGTGGCACGGCGCCACTGGCCAGAGGCGTGTGCTAAGCGTACACCTGCATGTGCCCAACACATGCAGCGCCCGGATGGGCGCCATGTGGCGCCGTATATGCCACGTGGTGCCATCCTGGCTTGCTGAAAGTTAGTCATGAACATAAAAACCGGGCCGGCCCGAGCCCGGCCCGGTCAAGGCCCGGTCAAGCCCGGCCCGGTTCAGGCCCGAACCAGGCCGAGCCCTTACCCGGGACCCTGAAAGGGCCCCGGTTTGGCCTAGCTACCCGACCCGGTCCGGGCCGGGTAAAGCCCGAAAATCGGGCTAGCCCGAGACCGGGCCGACCATAGCCCGATCCGGTCTCGGGCTAGGCCCGATTGAGCCTAACGGCTCTTATTAGAGCCGTTAGGCTCATGGCAGCATGGCTGCCACGTGGCAGCCATGCTGCCATGAGAGAGCAGCCAACGGCTCTCTCTCAAGAGAGCCGTTGGCTGCTCTTTTTATTTTTTATTATTATTTTTTAATTAATTTTTTAATTAAAAAAAAACCTATAAATACCCCCCCCCCCCCCTCCCCTCTCTCTTTTCTCACACCCCACCCCCCCTCTCTCTCTCTCTCTTAGCTCTCCCAATGGCGTCGTCCTCCACAACTCCAGCGTCGTCTTCCCAAAGTACGGCTTCGGTGGTGGAGCACAACCGTAGAGCGAGTATTTGAGAGCATTTCGAGATGGTACAAGTCGGGACCGAAAGAAAAGCGCGCTTTAAGATGTGCTCGAAGTTGCTATCCATCAGCGGCAACTCGACGCTCGTTAGACACCAGAAGTCTTGCGAGTCGAAACAAGCTCCTCCCGAGTCAAGTCAAGCCCAAATTTCTGGAGCCGGGCAGATTTGGACGTACGATCAAATGCGGCAGCGAGAGCTGCAGGCGAAGTTCGTCATCAAACGTGGGCTGCCATTCAGCGTCTTCGACAATGACGACGGCACAGAGTACATACATGGGGGCTTCAGCCCAAATACCAAAAGGTTAGTAGAATTACTTTAAGGCGCGACACGATTAAGTTATATTTAGAAGCAAAATAAGAATTAATTAGGTATTTTGAAAATTTCGAAGGACGTGTGAGTCTAACGAGCGACGTTTGGACGAGTAATTTAAATTTAGGATTAGCTTATCTTTGCATCACTTGTCATTGGATTGATCCCATTTCGTGGGAGCAAAATAAACGCGTAATATGTTTTACAGATTTTGAATTCCCGCACACGGCTATAGCTTTATATAAAGTTATTATGAAATGTGCGCGGGAATTTAAAATTAACGATAAAATACTTAGTTTTTCTCTTGATAACGCCTCCAATAATGGCGCCGCAATTGAATTGTTAAAACGAGATTTAAAACCATTTCTCAACGGCGCGTTTTTTCATACTAGATGTGTTTGTCACGTCCTAAATTTAGTGGTACAGGATAGTTTAAAAGCAATGTCACGATATATTAATAAAATTCGCGACATGTTAAAAGCAATTTATTGTACTAAACAACGAGCTCAAGATTTTAGAAAATTTTGTAAAGCACAAAATCAGAAATATTTGAAACCACAATTAGATATGTCTATTAGATGGAACTCAACCTATAAAATGTTAAAAAGAGTCGTTCTACAAAAAGATCTTCTAATGGAATATTATAGTTTGCTTAATATTGAACACGGTTTAGGTGAAACTGATTGGACCATAATAGAACATTATATAGATTTACTAAAGTGTTTTTATAGGGCCACCGTTTCTTTATCTAGAGTGTATTATCCAACGAGCGCATTAGTAATTGAACATTTCGTACGCATCACAAAAAGATTTAGTTATTATAGGCAACACCAAGGTTGGGCTCCTTTAATTAAAATAATGGAAGAATTTTTTTTAAAATATTATAGAGAAATACCGCCTATGTTTTCGTGCGCCGCCGCTTTAAATCCGCTACTTAACGTAGAAGACGTAGAAAATTTGATCGACGAAATCAATACTAATCTAACCTTAAATATAAATTATGATGAGGATGACCCCGTTAGTACTACAAGTTTTACTAATTTTTTTACTTAAAGTTATAATTATTACAATAACTTATACGGGTCACGACCCCGCGAAGAAATAACGCAACCCAAAACGAAGGATAGTCTTAAAAATAAAATTTTAGATTTAGCTTCTAGAAAAAAAGCGCGCACATCTGGTAGTTTAGATAAATTAGGATTATATACAAAAACTCAATTTAGCGATTTTATGAGTTCGGACGAGATCGAAAACTTCGATCTCTTAAATTGGTGGAAAGGTAAAGCTAATACCTATCCTGTTTTGGCATGTATGGCCCGTGAATTGTTAACTGTCCAAGCTAGTACAATAGCTTCGGAGTCCGCTTTTTCTCTTAGTGGCAGAGTTTTGAACGAGCGGAGGAGCCGGCTTAACGAAGATTCGCTGGAGATTTGCATATGCTACAAGGACTACTTGGACAGTTTAAAGAGGAAGCAACACATAACAGCATTGGAGGATAGCTCGGAGGAGATAGAAGACGAAATGGATGCGTTGAATCTACAAGATGATTAAATCGAGCAATTGTATTTTCAATTTTGTATTTTGTACGACTTAAATTTTGTATTTTCAATTTTGTATTTTCAATTTTGTACGAAATGAACGCGTTTGAAACTTTGTATTTTCAATTTTATATTTTGTTCCAAATTTTCAATATTAATAAATTTTTTTGTTCCAAATTTTTCATTTGTTCAATATTTAATAATTTTTAAAAATAAAAATTTAAAAATTTAAACTTTAAATTAAAAAAAAAGTAAAAAAACTGGGCCGGCCCGGATCGGGCCCGAGACCGGCCCGGTCCTGCCCGGCCCGGCCTGAAGGGCCGGAGCAGGCAGCACATAAGTGCTGCCTGCCCGGCCCGGGCCGACCCGATTCCAAGGGAGGACCGGGCCGGCCCGGCCCGATGTATGAAAAAGCCCGATCGGGCCCGGTCCAGGCCGGCCCGATCGGGCTTTATGTTCACGGCTACTGAAAGTGACACTTTTATTTTGATATGGTTTTTTCGCGTTTCTGGGAACTACAGAATTCGGATTGTGGTGATTTTGGTGGTGTTGCGAAGCTATTATAAATACCCATCTAATAGAATTGGTCTTTCATCCCAATTCGGCTCTAGGAGACAGGAAATCAGGAGAGAGTGTGTCGGGGAGGAGAGAGAAAGCGTCGGATCGCTGCCAAACTTTCGGGCAAACTCCAGGAGGAGCTCGGGGGTTGGTTTTCGGCCTCGTTATGTGACGAAGCCTTCCCAGGTGCTGTGAAAGAGACGTCAAAATATTATTTTCTCTGTGACGCACTGATAATTGCCGTCAAATTGTCGGAGTGTTGTCTAAATTTTGACGAGATGCTACCGAGATAAAAGCTCAAATTTGGAGGTAGGTAGAAAATACTGCATTATTTATGTCCCGCTAGTTATTATTTTTCGGAGTTTTTACGAGTAATGTTTATACATAAATGCTGCCGAAATAATTACGATAACTCGCTAGACATGACGAAGGGTTGAGTCGCTTGTATTCAAGTGATAATGAGATCCTGAGTTGTAGATTGCATGCATATTGAAAAGGTGAAAATGTTATACTAATTATCACGAGGTCAAATCAATATTATTTCAGTCAAGTGAGATCTTTTATGACTAGACTGATCTTGGACGGTTGCGACCAATACGGATAATTTGAGATGCGTCGATGCACGCTATTATGAAAAAGGATTATAAAATTAATGAAAATAATTATGCGCGTAGAATTATCCTAAGGTCGGACCGGCGTTATTATAAGATCAGTCCACTGTGGTCGTGTGCGACTAGACTGATCCCCGGATAATAATTGACCGGTTTGCGACGAATAAAGATAATTCAAGATGCGCTGTGGTAATATGCTGACTACTTTAAACATTATTATAATGTTGTGTGCTGATGTGCACTAGTACGTTAGCCAGTAATTGACTCAAGGGATATAAGGGGGTAATGCTCTCTACAGACTGTTTTGTGGTCTTGTTCGCGGACATGTAAATTGGAGGGAGTAGCGCTCCCTAAAGACTATTTTGTGGTCTAGTCCTGGACGCACATATTGTGTGAGCTGAACCCTTGTCGGCATATTCGCTATCCGCAGGACATGACGGGTCCCAACTGAGCCTGAAAAGGCAGCGAGCCTCCGATTAGGCAAACTGGTGTACTATAAGCGATGACTAATAAATAAGCTATTTTTTCGTAAAGAAAATATATTTGGAAAAAAGAAAAGAAATATATGATGATATGCTTATTTTGCTTACTGCTTCAGTTATATTACTCTGCTTATATAATGTGCATTGCATATATAAATATTGTGATATTATTACAGAGGTGAGCAAGTAAAGATGCTCACCAGCCTACTAATATTTTTAGGTACCTACGAATATGCGGGTGACAGAGCTCAGTGAGGAAGACTACTTTATATTATGGGCATAAAAAATGTAAATGCCAGAAGCATATATATGTGTGGCAAGTTGTACTTGGAAATTATAAAATATCAATAAAATGTGTTTATTTCTGGCACTTGCTATGTGTACTGCAAAAGATCCAAATTACATTACTGTTCCCGCCTCGTTAACTCGAGCTTACTAGATCAGGGTGTGACAAGGTGAGCTAGCCTAGCTCAGGAGCAGCAACAACGACTACGGGTTCTGTGAGTGATTAACATCTATTACTTTCGTGAGTGCCCGTAGTGAAGATATTATGTACTTGGCAGGTGTCCTTTTATCTTTAGTATTTCTTATCGTGGACTATTTTGTAATATTTTATGTATATCACTTTGTGATGTGGACTTAATCTTATATTATTCTATTTTATTTCTCTGTGATGCATGTATGGTTGACCTGAATGTGAATTTGTCGGCAGAATCGGCGTCTTGTAGTAGCAACCTTCCCGATAGTTCTTGACATAAGACCCGATGGAATTTCAAAAAAAAAAAGGGGGTCTTGCAATTAATAAAAGATGTATAACCTCCCTTATCTTTCTTACCAAAGTCAATAATCTCCTAAATATTTAGAAATTAGTGTTAACATTTTTTTGTCATAGTCAATAACTCTCTAATCTTTACAAATAATTATTTTAAACCAAAATTACAAATTTATCTTTTACTTAATTTTTTAATAATTTAAAAAATAATTAATATTAAAATGACATTCACTTAATAATTTTGATAGATTATTACAATAAAAATTAATTGAACTTTTAAAATAAAATTTAATTAGGAAAATATGTAACAAAAATAAGTATTGATGTGCGTGAATACTATCTCACTTAATATTTAACAAATTTTATACAACTATATTGCAAACAAATTGTATTTATAAAATAAAATTTAAAAGGCGACCTTTGGTGGGAATTGAACACATGACCACGAGGTCAAAATACATGCAATCAACTAACTAAGCTAACAACAATATATTGTTAATTCTATTTATGATATAATATATGTGATAAATAACTCATTTTCATTGATCACCGTAACAAATAACTCATTTTCATTGATCTGATCACGCTATTCGCAGATCACCGTACTTCTTTTTAATAAAGTATATATATATACACGAGTGATAGTGCACGAGGAGCCCCCCGTGCCCTACCCGAGGGTACCACGGCTATGACGGTACCTTAGACGGCGCTCATGCCGATTGCAATCGTCTCTCGAGCGCACGGTACTACGCCCGTTGCCTCATTTTGTCGTGCGCTCGAGGAAAATGCAAGCAGCGTGGGTGTCGTTGAACCGAAGTACTCACGTCTGTGCTCATCTGCTCTATATTAATTTAATAAATATTTTGATAAATCGACGTTTTATATCAATTTTAATAAACATTTTATACTATATTTAATAAATTTTTATAAAATTTTAGTTATATATATCTAAATATTAACTCAAATGTATGTTGATGGGACCAGTGGCGGACCCAGAAATTTCATCCGACCCGGGCACCAAGTAAATGATATAGATTTTTGATAATTTTTTTAATTAAAATTTGATACTATTAATATTTTAAGTGCCAAATAATGAAAGAAAACAACCAAAATATAAATATAGTATATATTATAGAACAATATTAATAATAAAAAAATTTGATTCAAAATACATACCATTACCATTTACCAAACAACTTTTCGTGGCCCCATATTTTGAAAGTGTGCGATGATTGTCTCATTGCTAATAGTTTTCACAATATCCTTCTCGATATAAGCAATTAAGCAGTCGTTCATCCACTCATCTCCCATTCTGTTTCGCAAACGAGTCTTTATTATCTTCATTGTCGAGAACATCCTCTCAACAGTAGCAGTTGCAACAGGCAGTAAACATGCTAACTTCAGAAGTCGGTAAACCAGCTGATAATGATAATGTTTTTTTAGTTCCACAAATTTTTGAACAAGTCTGCTAAGTCCTTCGACATGTGAAAATGCGTTAGTTGATCGCATATCAAGGATATACATGTCAAGTTGACCTTCAAGCAACTGCAAATCTAATGGATCAAAATCATGTGGGTATAGCTCTACAAGACGAATCAATTTTTGCTTATCAAATCTAGCAAATTGATCGGTTGGATCAAGACACGAAATACAAAGAAGCAGCTCAGTGTTTACTTCGTTAAAACGATCATTCAGCTCACTCAATATCCAATCAATTACTGTATTAAAAATCTCTACGCGATAATGATGAAAATTTGTGACATCTCTTGCATTTCTTCTTGATCTTCCAGTTTGAATGTACTTGTTATCCATATTAGGAACTTCAATAACATGTGTACCACACCGTAACAAATAACTCATTTTCATTGATCAAAATATAATGTTTTTAAAACTCTGTGTGGGCGGCAGCCCACGCTCGCCCATTTGTGAGTCCGCTCATGGTTGCATGCCCTTTTCTTGCCGCAGGTGGGGACCTGTTGCATGATAGCAACAACTCTGCAAACTTTTTATAAAAATACTTGAAAAAACCTTTTGAAATTATAAAAAATATAATGCAACATATAAAACATTATATTAAATTACTAATATAATTTACAAAATATGAAAATAATATAACAACAACTTATTCTTAATATAACTTATAAAATATGAAAATAACTATGATATGAAAGTATTGTTAATAGAACTTATATAGCTTATATTATATTAATTTAACTTATATAATATAGTAAGAATGTATATTAAAATGTATTGAACATAATTTATTAATAAAATATAATATAAGAATATTAAAAAATATAACGTAGACTTATGTTATATTTTATTAATAAAATATAACATAACTTATAGTCATATACTAATAAAATATAATACAAAATTGAATTTTTTTAATAAATGCAGTTTAAATAATATAATATTTATAAAATAAAGTCATTATTAAATTATTATTTTATGAACATAAATAAAATTGTCGATATATATATATATATTTTCAAACAACACTGCAAATTAAACGCAATTCTTTCAAACAGTTTCAATAATTTTGTCACCAATAACTCATTTTCTTACAACTATTCTTCACCTTGAATTCTCTCAGTGCTGCAGCCGAGTCAAACTTAGTCTATAATGTACTAATTAGTTAATAACCAATGCAAGAACAAGCTATAAACGCATATTCACAGTCGTAAGCCAACATCCAACAACCAGCGGACAAAATCGAGTCACCAATATTTGAACAATCTTAGAGGCTTATATGTTAGTCATATCTTAATTTGGAGATTGCATAGTGGCCACTAAAAATAGGCACCCCTTATTATTGATAAGGATCTGTTTGTTTGTGTGTTTATTCTCTGTTGCGATTTTTTCAAAAATGCACATGTTATTATTTTTCCGTTTGGATTCGCAAGTCATCCTTGACTCCATTTTAGGTTTAATTTCAGCTATATGGAGAGAGCCACGTTTAGAAACGTCATTCTATCTTCATCTCCAACTGTTGCATCTTTAACCGTCGATTACCCTCCCAAACACAGATTTCTTAGGGACGGGTGGCAATACCGTTTTTGCTCGTCGGGCCAATGTTAAGATTTTGCTAGTATTTTTTGGTAAGATAACATTTTCACTAACATTTTTGCTCGCCCAGGAGAGCAAAACTGCATCATGCGACAATTTGGACAGCACCGCCCCCAAACCTTGGGACTCAGTCCATCTTCCCAAAAAATGCTCTTCCCAAAGAGGCCAAAAATGAACTCCCAGCCATTGACTAATGGCTAGCTTTCATGGAATGAATGGACCTCAACTTCTGTCTATTCCTGAGAGGCTGCTGCAATTCTTCGAAATACCATGACACATCAATTTGAATACTGCTTCGGGAAATGGTATTCGGCATGCTTACAAAAATAGCGGGGCACATGAAGGAATCCAACGGTCAAAAATTCAAACGATAAGTTTCCAGATATGTGGATGACTGTTGCGGTTTTCCCAACCAAGCGGAGGAGAGAGAATTAAACTTCGCCTTTGTTCACTTGAAAGAAAACTAATTAATCAATTGGTTTAATTACTAGAATATATCATCTTGTTGCGGTCTACTCAAGGCTCCTAAAACCGGTTCAGAACGAACCGTTTTAGCCCGGGAGAGGTCGAGCGCGCAATCAATTACTGAGAGACGAGACGGATGACAAAAAGTCCTTTTAGCGTGGAAAATCCCAGAAAGGAATAAAAAACCATGTGGCCGTGACGGTGCCGACTAATTAACTTCACTATTTGCAGCTTTTTTACAAGGCTTTCTTGAGAGACCGAGAGCGACATGCCGCTCCTCGTTACAATTTTGGGGGTGAGAGAGAGAGACGTTCCGAAGGTGACAGACCACCACTCTCGAAGCTAAGACTTCTTCTTTGCAGTGGTGGGGAGCACAGTGCTCTGGGACTTGTGCGTGCTCTGGAACTTGTGCGTGCTCTGAAACTTGTGCGTGCTCTGAAACTCGGCGCGTTCTGGAACTCGGCGCGCTCTGGAACTTGGCGTTCTGGAGCTTGGGCGTTCTTTGGAATGCTTGAAGAGGGACGAAGTTCTTCTTCTGTCTTCGAGGTGCTCGAAGATTCCTTCAAGCACGACTTTGAAGAGGAGGGAGATCTTCAAGAGAGCCGGTATTCAGAGGCCTAGAAGGGGGTAACTAAGGAGATTACTCGATACAGACGACCTCGTTCAATTCTGGGGCCATGTATACATACCAGCAGGGGTGGGATCCAGGAGGAAATACTCAGGGAGGCACACTGCACTTGGTGTTCAGTGCACCCCGGGATCACCAAGATGACGGTGGACCTGCGGAAGACTATGTACCAGCCTGGGATGAAGAGGGAGGTCATAGTTTGGGTGACACACTGTAAGACCTGCTAGCGGGTGAAGGCCGAGTGCAAGAGTCTTGGAGGTTTGATACAACCACTACCAGTCCTATAGTGGAAGTTTGAGGACATAGCCATGGATTTTGTGTTAGTTATTGGGTATCGACTTAACACCTAGAGGGGGGGTGAATAGGTATTACAAATTGTTTTGTTGCCTTTTCGGTGTTCTTGATTTCTTGTTAACAGATTTAGAGATTAAAAGCACTGCACAGACAACACACAAGAATTTATAGAGGTTCCTCAAGACATGGTGTCTTGAGTAGTCCTCTGTCCCTCTACGCCTACCTAGCAGTGTGCTAGGCTCGGGAAACTCCTCCAATGTCTCCGGCCCGCAAGCCTTACAACTCGGACCCGCAAGTCCTACAACCTAGGCCCGCAAGCCCCTACTGCACTCATGCCCGCAAGCTCGACACTCAGGCCCTCAATCCCTACACAGCACAGACCCGCAAGTCTTGCCCCTTGGACCCGCAAGTCCTGCAGCCTAGGCCCGCAAGCCCCTACTGCACCCAAGCCCGCAAGCTTGACACTGTTGGACCCGCAAGTCCTCTTCCCTGGCCCTCAAGCCTCATAGATCTCAATCCCTCAAGCTTGACACTCAGATCTAAAAACAGATCTTACAGTTTTGGCCCTTAAGCCTTACAAAGAAAGATAGAATATAAATTCTTCTGCCTGGTGGAGATTGGCTTCTTTTCTTGAAGAAGATACTTCTGATCTGAATCTTGGTCGCACAGATCTTCTTCAAGCTTTTCTTCTATCTGGAACTCTCCTTATCAGCCGATGAGGCTAGACTGATTCTCTGAGAACAATGGATGAAGATCGATTTGTTCTCAGTTCTTTTTTTTTCTCTTTTACGTCGCTTTCACTGTTTTATCAGTTCTTGCGTAAATTCTTTTGTATTCTCTGTTCTTCTTTTAGGGTAGACACTTATCCCTTTTATAAGACAGAGGAGCCGCATAACGGTCTCCTATGATGTCCTTCACTGACAGACACTCATACCTTAAGAGTACGTGTTGATTGGACAATCAGACGGCGGCATTAAATGTTAACAGAGCGTCTGGCAACTTTTGAATCTGTCTCGACCATATTTCCATCGTTACGACGACATGGACAATATCTCAACGACAGGGCTTGTCGATGTCTTGGACTTGGACAGATCTTCAAGTCTCCTTTCTTCTACTTTAGAAAGGATATTTAGACGATACGGAACATCCCTTCTGCACTTGCACTTAAGATGACATCAAGTCATCTGACTGATGTCGTCAAAATCTTCTTGACTGCTTGATATCGTTGTAACCACCTTATCTTGTTGACGACATAATCGATATCCTGTCGACAGACTATTCTTCAGCAACTGCCTGTCTTCATGTGACCTTTCTTAGTCTTCTCGACGTCAAGCCTTCTTTGCGACAATATCGTCATCATCAGTCTTACTTGGCCTTTCCAACGACAAGGCTTCTGTACGATGATATCTGTCTTGATTAGCCTTTACAATGACAAGGCTTCTTTACGACGATATCGTCGATATTCTGTCTTGTATTTGAACTTATGTCTCATTCTTCATCTCAGCTTTCTGATTTCGTTGTGAAGTGTTGCAGTGTTGATGTCACAACGATATCATCATACGCATGTTGTCTCGACGATAGCCGATATGATCATTATGCTTTGCTCTGCACATCATTTCAATGGCATGCATACCCTTTTCGACGATATGTCCAGTCTTTTTCGACGATATTATACTTAGGCAAATTATTGAAGTACTAGACATATTGCCTGATCTCTACAAGCATGATGTTCGGAAAATGATTTCTCTTAACCCCTGAACATAAGTTGAATATGAATTCCAAGAAAAGAAAATCAAGGTTAAGTAAATATGCGTCGAATAGTATTCGACGCAACGTCGAGATAAAGTCGACGTTTCTATCAGAATGAGTCAAAGTAGCTCCAAGCAGAATTCGACGTATCCTATGTCGACGTAGCTCTGACTTCCAGTCGACGTATCTTGAGGAGTCGACGCACCCTAGTCGACGCACCTTCCTTATTCTCCTCTCGACGCTCTGCCAGGATGAATTCGACGCTTACGTCGAATAGTAATCGACGCACGTCGATTACTATGATTAATTCAAAAATCGCCAGATCTCTTTCCTTCTTTTATAGATCTGATTTATATGGAATCAATTTATTCTTTATAGCCGTTCTGAATCATTCTTTCCTCTAATAGATTCTTGGCTAAATTGATTAAATCCTTTCTGGACATTATTTGAAATCAGATTGAATACTTTCCTTTTATGGATATAACTGTTATGGAAATTTCTCTTTCTTTCTAACACTCTGCCTGCTAATTGATTACTCTCCTATAGTGTTATTTTACTAAACAGAGCTATAAATAACCAAGGAGGTCGGCAGAGAAAAATAAGAAGTGATCCACCATACACACATTGAAAAAGAGGAAAAGCTCCCAAGTAAAAAGAAAGAGAGTTGAGAAAGATTCCTGCAGCAAGCATCAAGCATTCTTCTTCTTCTTCTGCTTCTAAAGTCATACTGCTGCAAAATTCTGAAAAGCTTACAATCTCCTTCTCATTATAGAAGGGAGATTTAATTCACTACTTCTTGTGCTTCCAATCTTCTTGCTAGAAAGAAGATTCATTCTTGTCTTAAATACTTCTTTTCTTTTTTCTTATTTTCATTTTCACATATTGTAAAAGAGTTTTTAGAATCACTCTTCAAAAAATTCAGTTGTACTGGTTCTAAGAGTCTCCTTTTCAAAAGGCTCAGTTGGTTCTAAGAGTCTCCTTGTCAAAAGACTCAGGGTGGTTCTAAGAGTCTCCTTATCAAAAGACTCAGTGCAAGATAGTGAATTTCCTACCAAGGGGGTAGAAGAGTGGACTACCCAAAGTTTGGGGAACCACTATATCTCTTTGTGTTGTGCTGTGATTTTTCTTTTTGCATTTATTTTTCTTTACTTGTTTAATTCTTGTTGGTGTGTGGGAAGCTCGAATCTGTGATCACTACACCCATATATATATATAATTATTAACTTTGCACAAAAATATTTTAAATCTCTATTCACCACCCTCTAGAGAATTCTAGTGAGGTTAACTGTGCACTTTCACATGAACAAGATATAACATTAAATATATAATGCTTTTATCATTGAGGTGACTGCTTCTTTAAATTAGGAACATTGCAGGGCACATTTCCCAATATTTTGTGCATGGGCTACCGCAGTCCCACTATGGGCACGATTCCATCTGGGTCTTAGTGGATAGGTTGACCAAGGTGGCCAGATTCATTCCAGTCTAGAAGGACGCTCCAGTCGCCGTATTGGTGAGATTATTTGTGGAGATGTTCATCAGGTACCACGACGTGCCCAGGACGATTGTTTCAGATAGAGATGGTCGCTTCACTTCGAGGGAGAGGAGGGCAGTGCAGGCTTACCTAGGGTCTCAACTCACCTTCAACACTACTTTCTATCCACAGACCGATGGCCAGACAGAGTGTACCAACAGTACGATGGAGGACTTACTGCGTTTGTGCATTCTGTACACGGGGAAGCCCTGGGAGAGGTTGTTACCACTGATAGAGTTTTCTTACAATAACATCCACCAGACGAGCATTGAGATGTCACCATATGAGGCTCTTTACAGTAGGAGGTGCCAGACGTCGTTGTCTTGGGTATAGGACGAGGATCCAAGGGCACTTAGATCAGAGTATTTAGATGATACAGATGCATTAGTACGGATGATCCGTGACCGGATGTTGGAGGCTCAAAGCCGGTAGGCCAAGAATTACGATGTGAGGCATCAGAAGGTGTAGTTCCAAGTAGGAGACATAGTTTTCTTGAATATACAGCCAGTGCATGGTGTCTGACGGGTGTCAGGATAGAAGAAGCTCAACCCTCGATTTATGGAGCCTTATATGATCCTGGAGCGGATCGGCCCCTTGACCTATAGGCTGAAGCTGCCACAGGAGTTTGCGAGCCTGCACGATGTCTTACATATCTCCTCACTTCAGAGAGCCCTACTTTGACCAGAGCAGCATGTTACGACTACAACATGTCTGATAGCATCCGACAGATCAGTCCGACTGGAGCCCATCCGAATCGATGATACAGCCGTCCGAGTTCTGCAAAGGAAGAAGGTTCCCCTCTTCAAGGTGTTGTGGTTCAATCATGGACAAGAGGAGCACACATGGGAACAAAGGGACCTCATGCAGCAGCAGTATCCGGGACTATTCACCTCAGGTACAACCTAAACATGAGTTTACATTCATTATTCTCTTCTTGCATAGAATCCCGTAGACCCGAACTTAAGTTTCGAGGATGAAATAATTTTTTTTGTTTATTGGGATTTGTAACAATATCCCTAGTTCTACTAGACCCCATGGAGGTGTTAGGGCATAACATGAGGGGAGAAGGGTGAGTGGAGGCAAGGAGATGGCCTTAGAGTTCACTAAGTTGGGGTGAACTCACATAGTGCTCACAAGTGAGCACAAGACAACTTAGGACAAATTACTCAAATTGAACTCATAAATACTAATTTACCTCACCACTATGTCCCTAACCCTAATAGAGACTCACTTGACCAAGAACCCCAGCAATTGGTCAACCAATTAAGCCAAATTGATCAAAGTCAAACTTAGGTCAACATAACCCTATCTAACACAAATAGACTCAATTGACCTTTAATACCTCAAATTGACCTTACCTATGTTCCGCTAACCACTAAGGAGGGTCTTTAGGTCAATAATCACAAATTGATTCCACCCAATTTCAAGGTATTGACCAAATTCAACCTTGGGTCAACATAGCCCAAATCAACCCAATCAAGGACCAATTGACTTTCAATTGGTCAAATTGACTTCACCCCCAACCTTCTAACCCTATTAGGGATCTCTTGGACCCAAAAGCCCCATCAAGTGTTCAACTAATCCATCCAATTTGACCAAAGTCAATCTTAAGCTAATTTGGGTCAAACTCACACCATATAGATCAATTAACCAAATTGGAGCCACATCATGGTCCAATGGACTTTGGGTAAGGTCATATAACTCATAACCATCAAGTGGGGATAATCCACCCATCAATTTGACCAAGTCAACCCAAAAGACTCAGTAGGATCAAAGTTCCTGAAGCAGGATCAATTTTTTTCGTGCCGTACTAGACAAGAACCCCTCCAATACGAGACATCTTGTCAGTCTGACAAGTCTCGTCGTTAGGGTAAGCTACTGCGAGAACAATCAGACTTTGGAAATTATGTGAGATATATATTCATGGATGCTTCATTTTCTTTGCAATTGCAGAACAAATTAAATACATCATTTGCAGATGCATTATCAAGCATGATGTGCATAACTTTTCCCTAAACCACCCTAAGTAAGATAGACTAACATATGGCGTATGTTATGCCTTGTCCACTATGAGGCAAATCAAGGTCTGGAAATTTAATAATTGCATGTTAGGGCTTGTAAACAGAGTCAATGTAATGAACAAATTAATTATAAATAAGGTTGTTCCACAATTGAAAAGGGAAGGCACTAATAATGAATTTGTCAAGAATGTGAATAATATTCATGACATCATAAGAGCAAGAAATATATGGATACACAGGGCATTTGAATGTCATCATCAATTGTGTTTACTCTTTTCGGGTTAAACCAAATCTGATTTTTCTTAACTTTTATTAGTTTAATTATAACAAATTTTAATACGTCCGAGTTCCGACACAATTAGAAGTGGTACTATATTTTTGATACATAAAAATTTTAAAGCAATGTTTATTTTATCATTCTAAAATAATTTTCGCACTCCAACCATTCATTTTTTCCACCTTGAAGTGCTCCAACACTTCATTTTTTTCTTTTTTTCTTTATTAATTGCACATCTCTATTTTCCTAGATTGTTGCACTAAAGAAGGATTAGTGGGAGTGGTCTGTTGAAAAATAAAGCTAGAGGAGAGCACCGCTCGGAGAGGGGAGAGGGGAGAGCAAACACTAAAAACCGCATTTCATATTCAGTCTTCAACAATTTGATACAACTAACTCAACCATGCCTCTACACATATATAGAGACACTAGGGGAAGACCAAGCCAACATTTGTCCCAGGAAACAAGAAAGGACAAGACAGCATAAAAGAAAGTGCAAAGCTAAGAAAGGAAAGCAAAAAAGGAGAGAACCAGAGGCAAGCAGCACAGGTCAAGCACTGGTAAGGGAGGTCTTTGCTCCAGGTGAAGAGAAGGCTTCAACCGGCTTTGCTTTTGCGTTGAGCTGGATACGGACATCAGGGAGGTTTCCATTTTGTTTATTCTTTTGTCTCTTTGGACTGCCGTGAGTACATTCCAGCACCCCCCCCCCCCCCCCCCCATACTCGCAGCAGTCTTCCACATAGATCTTTAGCCTTAGATTCTCGAGCGAGTGCGATGGCAAGGGTTTAGTGAACAAGTCAGCAACTTGTTTCTTTGTTTCACAAAATTCCAGGGCAATATCCCCCTTGGCAACAAGATCACTAGTGTAGTGAAGTTTGATTTCCAGGTGCTTGGTCCTTTTGTGGAATACGGGGTTTTTGGCAAGTGTTATAGTCGACGTGTTGTCGATCCTAATGACTATAGGATTACCTTCTTCATCCTGATTTCTTGCATTAAGCTTTTCAGCCACATAGCTTCCCTAGCGGCTTCACACAGAGCAGTGTATTCTTCTTCTGTGGATGATAAGGCAATGGTTTTTTGCTTTCTAGAGCACCAGGATATAGGCTTTGAGCCAAGAAAAAAAACAATAACTGTTGAAACTGATTTCTCGGTCTCTGTGGAGTTCGGGGCCCTCAGCAAGCTGAGGGGCGACCAACCCTTACTCCTCCCCAAGGGAGAGCTCTAGGTTGAAGGTTGAGGAACTATGGACTGGACCAAGGGCTTAGTGGGGAGGTCCCGCCACATACCCGGAAGCCCCTTAGGAACTTCCCCTCCCAAGCCACTACTAAGCTTGGGCACCACTGGAGGCTCTCCTCGCCCCCTAGAGAGGCTTGGGGAGGGAGAGAGAGGGAGAGAGCTAGCCTAGAATGAGCTTGCCTCCAAATGATGCCCCCTTGGTCCTATTTATAGGATTTCTGAAGTTGGGCTGCAAATAACCAAAAACCGGTCCCTGAAAATACCAACATACCCCCGGAAGTGGCTGCGGATAGTCAAGTCCCGCTGTTCTGAGACGCTAAACACAGACCGCCTCCTACGTCGGAGCTGGGGCAAGCCAGGGGGCTGGTCCCCCTCCCGGTTCGCCCCCTAAGGGCTCTGGGCGAGCCAGGGGGCTACCCCCCCCCTGCTCGCCCCCTAAGGGCTCTAGGGCGAGCCAGGGGGCTGGGCCCCCTCCCGGCTCGCCCCCTAAGGGAACTGGGGAGAGCCAGGGGCCTGGCCCCCTCCCGGCTCGCCCCCTAAGGGCTCTGGGGCGAGCCAGGGGCCTGGCCCCCTCCCGGCTCGCCCCTAAGGGCTCTGGGGCGAGCCAGGGGCCTGGCCCCTCCCGGCTCGCCCCCTAAGGGCTCTGGGGCGAGCCAGGGGGCTGGGCCCCCTCCCAGCTCGCCCCCTAAGGGCTCTGGGGCGAGCCAGGGGCCTGCCCCCTCCCGGCTCGCCCTTTAAGGGCTCTGAGGCAAGCCAGGGGGCTGGGCCCCCTCCCGGCTCGCCCCCTAAGGGCTCTGGGGCGAGCCAAGGGGCTGGCTCCCACCCTTCTCGCCCCCCTCTGCCCCTACTCTTCCTGCCTGGGCCTATGTTACCACACAATGTTCTAAAGGACTCCTGGGTCTCGAAAAAACACTCGGCGAATTCAGGGTTGTACAATAACCAGATGTGCTTCGACGATCTTCGGCACATCCAGCCCAATCACTGTCAGTGAAGCCCTTTAACGTGAAATCGTTGTCCTGGCCATACTTGAGACCAAAAGTTGTCGTTCCATTAACATACCTGAGTATTCATTTTACAGCCGCAAGGTGTTTGATCGAGGGTGCCTGCATAAATCAAGATACAATACTAACCGCATGCTCAATGTCCGGCCTGGTATTTGTTAGATAGAAGAGGGAACCCACAACACTTCTGTATTCTTCTGGGTTTGTTTTCTCTTCACCGTCTTCTTTGACGAGCTTGTCTCCCGTGATCATGGGTGTAGCAGCAGACATTGAGTTTATCATGTCATAGCGAGTTAGAATATCTTCAGCATACTTACTTTGGGTGATGATGATGTGCTGAGGTGTTTGAAGTATCTGAATCCCCAAAAAATAACGAGAGCATACGGTTTGAACTTTGTTTTGATATACTCTCTGAATTCAGCAATGAGATTGGGATTGGACCCAGTGATTAAGAGGTCGTCAACATATAAGCAGAGGATGATAACATCATTTGCATTTACTCTTTTAACATACATTGCTGGTTCAGAGATAGTCTTGGTAAAGCCATGCTCTTGGAGATTTGAATCAATTTTAACGTTCCATGCCCGTGGGGCTTGCTTCAAGCCGTATAGGGGCTTTTTTAACTTAAGAACTTTATCCTTACTTCCTTCAATTTCAAATCCTTCGGGCTGGTATACATATATTTCTTCATCAATGGTGCCATTGAGGAAAGCGGATTGAACATCCATTTGATACACATGAAACTTCATTTCTGCTGCGATAGCAAGGAAAAGGCGAATGGATTCAAACCTAGCTACAGGGGCATAAGTCTCAGCATAATCTATACCAGGCCTCTGAGCATAGCCCTTGGCAACTAACCTTGCCTTGAATTTGTTCACTTCTCCTTCTTCATTATATTTCACCTTGAACAGCCACTTGAGGCCAATAACATTCATGCCTGCAGGGAGCTCGGCAAGTTCCCATGTCTCATTTTTATTAATCATGTTGATCTCTTCTTCCATAGCCTGGACCCATTGGTCGTCTTTGATTGCTGCTTTGTATGTCACAGGTTCTTTCACCAGGAAAGCAAACTGGCATTGATTGTAAATATCGCTGAGAGGGCGATATCTGGTGGGAGTATTTGGGGATGATGACTCATTAGAACTGGAATGCTCAATCCTTTCAGGATTAGGCAGTTGCTGAGCTTCACTGTCTGGAATGGAAGGCACATCATCACCAACAGCGTCGATGATAGAACAAGGTGCAACCTCCAGATTAGAGGTCTGGCCCGATAATTCCTCCCACACCCAGCACTTATCTTCATCAAAAATAACATCTCTGGTGATTAGGAACTTCAAGGTATTAGGATTGTAGACACGATACGCTTTTGACTTGTCACTAAATCCAACCAGGATTCCCTCTTCGGCTTTGCTAGATAATTTGTCCATGTTTTGACTGTTCTTATGAAAGTAGACAATGCTTCCAAATATCCTTAAATTGCTGATATTTGGTTTGCGGCCATGCCAAACTTCATAAGGGGTGGCGTTGATTAAAGCTCTACAAGGTGCCCTGTTGAAGAGATAGACTGCGGTGTTAGTAGCCTCAGCCCAGAATTGTTTAGGGAGGTTCTTCTGGCTGAGGAGACACCTAACCATCTTAATTATGGTGTGATTCCTTCTCTCAGCAGAGCCATTTTGCTGAGGAGTATTTTTGACAGTTAATTCTCTGGCAATTCCATGAGTCAAGCAGAAGTTTGTGAATTCATTGCTTGTGAACTCACCCCCTCTATCTGTTCTTGGTTTCTTGATTTTCTGGCCACTTTCATTCTCCACTTGAGCTTTAAAATGCACAGATTTGTTAAATGCATCTGATTTATGATTGATAAAGTATATCCATAAAAGTGCACAATTATCCTCACTAGAATTCTCTAGAGGGGGGTGAATAGAGATTTAAAATATTTTTGTGCAAAGTTAATAATTATATATATATATATGTGTAGTGATCACAGATTAGTGATTCCCACACACCAACAAGAATTAAACAAGTAAAGAAAATAAATGCAAGAAGAAAAATCACAGCACAACACAAAGAAATATAGTGGTTCCCCAAACTTTGGGTAGTCCACTCTTCTACCCCCTTGGTAGGAATTCACTATCTTGCACTGAGTCTTTTGATAAGGAGACTCTTAGAACCACCCTGAGTCTTTTGATAAGGAGACTCTTAGAACCAACTGAGTCTTTTGTAAAGGAGACTCTTAGAACCAGTACAACTGAATTTTTTGAAGAGAGATTCTAAAAACTCTTTTACAATATGTGAAAGTGAAATAAGAAAAAGAAAAAGAAGTATTTAAGACAAGAAAGAATCTTCTTCCTAGCAAGAAGATTGGAAGCACAAGAAGTAGTGAATGAAATCTCTCTTCTATAGTGAGAAGGAGATTGTAGGCCTTTTCTCTCTTTTGTGAGAGCTATCAGGGTTTGCAGCAGTATGGCTTCAGAGTGAGAAGGAGAAGGAAGCTTGATCTTTGCTGCAGCACTATTTCTCAATTCTCTCTTTTCACTTGGGAGCTCTTCCTCTTTTTCAAATGTAAAATGATGGATCACTTGTCTCTATTCTCTGCCGACCTCCTTGTTATTTTATAGCTTTGTCCATTCAAATAATACTATAGGAGGATAATTGATTAGCAGACAGAGAAATAGAAAGATAGAAATATTTCCATAATAATTATATCAATAGAAGGAAAGAATTCATTCTAATTTCAAATAATGTCCATAATGGATTTAATCAAATTAGCCAAGAATCTATTAGAGGAAAAGAATGATTCAGAATGGCTATAAAGAATAAATTGATTCCATATAAATCAGATCTATAAAAGAAGGAAAGAGATCTGGCGATTTTTGAATTAGACATAAAAATCGACGTGCGTCGATTACTATTCGACGTAAGCGCCGAATTCGTCCTGGCAGGACGTCGAGAGGAGAATAAGGAAGGTGCGTCGACTAAGGTACGTCGACTTCTCAAGATGCGTCGACTAGAAGTCAGAGCTACGTCGACATAGGATACGTCGAATTCTTCCTAAAGTTACTTCGACTCATTCTGAAAGGAACGTCGATACCACTTCGACGTTGTGTCGAATACTATTCGACGCATATTTACTTAAACTTGATTTTTCTTTCTTAGAATTCATATTCAACTTATTTTCAGGGGTTAAGAGAAATCATTTTCCCAACAATCTCCCCCTATTTGTCTTAACCCTATTTAGAGAGAAATTGTATCAGCATATTGATCAATCATAGCAAAGCATTTATAGATAAGAAATATGCTAAGCAATCAAAAGAAATCATATAATAAGTAATTGTCTTTCACAATATCTAAACTAGAAACTTCTTTCGATACATGAAATTGACAAAAGCAGAATAGAGTTTTCTAGATAAATTTTCAATGGCATCAAAAATGTAGCCCCTGGCTCTATCAGGACATTCCTGGACATTCCTGATGATTGTATGCAGTTTCTCCAAGAGTTTATCACCATCAGGGAGAGTGTCATTTATGGAGTAGCCTTTACTGATGATGATTGCTGCCTTTTCATCAATCATCTCAATTGTAATGTTTTGAGTTTTCTGTTGAGTAGGCTTGAGCTCAGGTGGTCCCTTGCTATCAACCTTGGGCCTATACTTTGTTTTCTTTTCTGATTGTTGTTTCTCAGGAATCTCAGTCATCTTTCCTTTCCCTTTCCAGGGTGAGTCAAGCCATTTGTCTAACTTTGCAGGTCTTTTGGGCTTCTTATAGGGAATGTAAGTATCTTCAGCACACCCTACACCCCTCTTGTGTTTTTGTCCCTTTTCTAGAATGACCCCTGCCTGAGGGTTTTTCTTTTGATAGGCTTCAATATCAAACAACTTTTTCGGAATTTTGATAGAAGATTCCGCAAGAATTTGTTCCTTGGTCATTCCCCTGTTGATCTTTTCCATCCAGACATTCCTTTTATCTTCTACTTCTTTCCTAGCTGCTTCATATTCATACAGCTCTCTTTCTCTTATTTCTTCATGCCTCTTTTCCATGTCAGGGTCATGGTATTCCTTTGCAGGGCTGTTAGGAATGATGACAGACATCTTTTCAAACCTTTTTATCTCCTCACAGGCTTTTCTATACTTCTTTTCCTTTGCATACTCTTTCCTTTCTTCTTTGGAGAAGTTTTGCCAGTAGGGGATGGCTTCTCTTTTCCTTTTCATTTGTCCTTCTGGACTTTGCCTAGGTAGAATCTACTTAGTGAGTTTTGCTATTGAAGGAGGTAAAGGTAGCAGTGGAGGTAGAGAAGAAGGTTGAGGTGGAGGTAGAGGTAGCAGAGGAGAAGGAGTTTTCTCTTTAGGTGGAGAAGGGATTTTTTCAAGAGGAGGAGTTTGTTCTGCAGTGAAAGGCAGAATGATCTCTGGTAGAGTAATCTTTGCTGAGGAATGTTTGTATCCTCCAAGCTCTTCTGAAGGGATGTCCTCAAGTAGAGGTGTCTTCAGTTTGATGTAACTGGCTGAGAAGCCAGGAGAGTGATGCTGAATTTCTTCCTCACATGGGGTTGCTTCAATCCACACTTGTCCTCTCCAGTCATCAGAGGAGGCTGCTTCTTCCTCCCTCTGGACTTCTGTGTTCTTTACCACAACAATCTCCCCCTGGGTATGTGGGGCATCTATTCTAAATGCTGAATCCACAGCATGCTCTCCTTCAGTATGGTAGGATGAGGTCTCTTCAAAATTGTTGTTGAAGGTGTAGTCAGAGTGATTGGAGAAGATTGGAACCTATTGTAAGAAGAGAAGTTGGTGTAATACTTTAGAGATAATATTTAGAGTTAGAGAGGAAATTAACCCTGAGCTTTTAAGAGAGATAGAGAACCTGACAAGGGGGGTTTCTGGAGCAACTCTCCCCTTGGTTTATATCCTGCATAAAGGATTTAAACCTTTCTGGCGACAGAGACCGTTCTTGAAGGAGAGCATTAAGCTCAGGAAGAGAAGCAGAGAGGTTTGCCAGTTTGGGTGCACAGGTGTTGATCATGGCAGCACATTCGTTGGCGAAGTGATTCAGTCGATTCTAGAAGTCATTTACTAGGTGTTCGAGAGCATCATTCATCGCTTTGATGAGGGCCGATTGATCAGGAGTTGGTGCCATTGTCGCAGAGAGAGAGAGAGAGAGAGGTAGAAGACGAAGTTTTGGCGATTGAGGAGAGTATATGTTATGAAATAAGAGGTATTATTTAAAGGAGGTGAAACGTCGAGAAAGGAAACAGAAATCAAGGTATATCAGGTAATCCAATCGTCAAAAGGGTAAGTAAGGATTTGATTCTAATTGTAACCAGATGTCAACGTTGCGTCGAATTGATGTCGACATATGCGTCGATATGGAGTCGACGCTCCATGGAGATTTGTCCACTTGGTGTTCTGTCGACGTGTTCATAGCCCTACGTCAATATAAATTCAACGGTGCGTCGATAAATTATCGATGTAACTTTGCCTGGAAGAAATCAACACCAGCGTCGAGTTCTTCTCGGCAGTGCGTCGATATGTATTCGACGCATCTTCAAATACTTCCTTAGATTTCCTGATTTCTTCTAGATTTCCCAACAGTGGTGGTTACAGACTACCATTAAGCATTCCTAAGGTGTTGATGAAATAATTATGCTTAGTTTCATCCAAGGGTTTTGTGAAGATGTCTGCTCTTTGATTGTCTGTGGGAATATATTCTAAGGTTATCTTACCCTTTTCAACATTGTCTCTAAGGAAGTGATGTCTGATCTCTATATGTTTGGTTCTACTATGAAGGACTGGGTTGGATGCTATGGATATAACACTAGAGCTATCACAATAGATCTTAGAGTTATGTACTTCCAATTTGTAGTCAAGAAGCTGATTTTGCATCCACAGGATTTGTGAACAACAGCTCCCAGCAGCTATGAATTCAGCTTCAGCTGTTGAGGTTGAGACTGAGATTTGTTTCTTACTAAACCATGATATTAATCTGTCACCTAGAAATTGGCAAGTGCCAGATGTGCTTTTTCTATCAACCCTACATCCAGCATAATCTGCATCTGAGAAACCTATTAATTCAAAGTTGGTTTCTGCTGAGTACCACAGACCTAGTTCAGTGGTTCCCTTTATGTATCTAAGAATCCTTTTTACAGAGGTGAGAAGAGATTCCTTTAGATCAACCTGAAATCTAGCACATATGCATGTGGCAAACATAATGTCAGGTCTGCTAGTTGTTAGATATAGAAGGGATCCTATGATGGCCCTATATGTCTTTTGATCTACTGATTTTCCTTTATCATCTTTTTCTATAATGGCATTGGTTGCCATGGGTGTTTTCATGGTAGATGCTGATTCCATACCAAACTTTTTGATTAGCTCTTTAGTATATTTAGATTGTGAGATGAAGATTCCCTCACTACTTTGTTTTACTTGTAATCCTAAGAAATATGAGAGTTCTCCCACACTACTCATTTCAAATTTAGATTGCATTAGATTAGCAAATCTTTTACAAAGTTTAGGATGAGTTGAGCTAAAGATGATGTCATCTACATATATTTGAACAAGGAGGAGTTGGTTTTTATGGGTTCTAGTAAAGAGTGTCTTGTCCACTTTTCCTCTTTCAAAGGAATTTTCTAGGAGGAAAAGCATTGGAGCATCATCCCATTGGAGACCTGGTGTCTTGTTCTTACTCCTGTATTAGGGTCTCCAATTACTTGAGTTTGTGGATGATCTTTCAACTTGACCCTTGTCCTGCCTGGACTTGTCAGATGTTCTTCTTCCACATTGGTGATGGGATCATTGTCCACCTGGCCTTCCTGAACCATGTTCTCTTGTGGGAGTTGGTTTTGAATGCTCTTTTCTGAATCTTCTTCATGTTCTTGTTCAGATTCCTCACTTGATTCCTCTATCTGGTTTTCTTTTCCATTATCTGTGTTCTCTAGAACCAGTTGCTCAAGCTGTGTTTTTATGCTGTTGTTTTCCTGTGGAAAAGAACTGGTGGGAGTTCCCTCCCCCTTAAACAGTATGTTAGTTTCATCAAATATAATGTGCATAGATTCTTCAATTTTAAGAGTTCTCTTGTTATAGCACCTATAGGCTTTACTAGACGCTGAGTATCCCAGAAATATTCCATCATCAGATTTCTTGTCAAACTTGGCAAGATGATCTTTTCCATTATTTAGGATAAAGCAAGCACATCCAAAAATTTTAAAGTATTTAACAATTGGTGTTTTTCCTTTTAGGAGCTCATATGGAGTTTTTGATTTAGTTTTGTGTATGAGGCTTCTATTTAGAACATAGTTGGCAGTGTTGACTGCTTCAGCCCAAAAAGTTGTTGGTAAACCTGATTCTGCAATTAAGGTTCTTCCTGATTCAATTAAAGTTCTATTCTTTCTTTCAGCAACTCCATTTTGTTGAGGGGTTCTAGGGGCTGAAAAACTTTGTTTGATACCTATATCTTCACAGAAACTACTCATAAACTGATTTTTAAATTTAGTCCCATGATCACTTCTGATTATGGAAACCTGACTATTGAGTTCAGATTGAATTTGTTTTATGAATCTTAAGAGAGTCTTGTGGGTTTCAGACTTAGCCCTTAGAAAGAATACCCAGCTGAATCTAGAATAGTCATCCACAATGACTAGGGTATAGGATTTTCCACCTAAGCTCTGAGTGGATATGGGACCAAAGAGATCCATGTGTAGTAAGTAAAGGACCCTGGGAGAGTCATCCTTACCAATTGGTTTGAAGGATGATTTGGTTTGTTTTCCTAGTTGGCAAGGTTTGCATGGAGAATCCTTAGAGTACCTACCCTTTGGTAAGCCTCTGACTAGGTTATTCTTTGCTAGTTTACTAATTGTTTTGTAGTTTATATGACCTAGTCTCCTTTGCCATAAATCACTTTTATCAATAATATTGTTTAATAAACAGACTTCTGTGGGTGAGGAGCTAAAGTCCACTACATATACTTTTCCTTTTCTAATTCCATTGAGTACTGTGGCACTAGTCTTGATATCAATAATATGGCAGGATAGTGTGGTGAACTTTACCTCATACTTACCATTTCCACATATCTGACTTATACTTATCAGATTGTGCTTCAGTCCTTTAACTACTGCCACATTCTTGAAGGTTACTTTCCCTTCTTTGAAGTCTCCAAAGCCCCTGGTTTGGCCACAGCTAGAGTCTCCAAAAGTCACTGATGGTCCAAGTCTATCCTCAAAGTTGATCAATAGGTTTTTGCATCCTGTCATGTGTATGGAGCATCCACTGTCCAAGTACCACACCAGCCTGGAGATGTGATACATCTGCACATAGAATTTTACACATTAGTTTGGACCCTGCTGAGCTGGGGTCCCTTCCTCCCATCAGTGAAAGATTTAATGAAAGAATAAGTAGGTTTTTCTGAATATCCTTCCTCCTTTAGGGGTATTGGTTTATCATACCAATTTTCTTTGGTGATGTTACAGAAATAGTGGTCATAGTAAAAGGAAATGGATAGCTGTTTGGAAGAGGAGAAATTTCTGTCTGATTGGTTGCGTCGATATGTATTCGACGTAGGTTTATGGTTGCGTCGATATGAAGTCGACGCTTTCTCCATTCTGCATTTACTTTCAGTCGAAGCATGAGAGAGGTTGCGTCGGGTAGGAGTCGACGCACTTTGGTGTATGCGTCGTTTACAAGTCGACGCACGTGGATAAGAATTCGACGCATGTTTAAATTTTTTCTGAGGATATTTTCCTAGGATTCCTTCATATGTAATGGGATTAGTTTTATTAAAGACAGTGGTTGTTTCTGGATTTTCCTGTGATCTTTCTCCTGTCAAATGTCCTTCCCTAGTGAAGTGAATGGGATGTCTCCAAACAGATTTTCTAGGTGATTGAGTTTTTGGTTCTAAGTCAGTATTATCTTCTAGTTGTCTAAGTCTATCAGTAGATTTCTAGAGATGTTCTTGATCTTCTGACTGTTGGAACATGGTCTTCCGCATGTCCTATGTTTGAGAATAACAAATCCTATGTGTATGATCTTCTGTGTTCAAGTGTGCAAGGTCCACATGACTCAAGGAGTACACATGATGACTGCCCCCAAAATTGAGGACAAAATTCGAACAAGCTCACTATCGCCGGCGGTAGCGATAACGCCCGGCGATAGCGTTGATTAGATCCATTCCGGAAGCAATTTAAGAAGGATGTTAGCGTCTGGCGGTAGCGGATAGCGCCGGCGGTAGCGTGACGCACATAAGGCATAAAGCAAGAGGTTGCCGCGTATGGGAGATTCTGCCGCGCAAAACGTTGCCTAATCCGGGCTAGCACCGGCGGTAGCGCTAGCGCCGGCGGTAGCGCTTGGGCTATATAAAGGACCCCTCACCTCTCGTTTCAGAGAGACATTAGGGAGAGAGAGGCAGTGCTACAACTCCAGAGGCCATCTTGGCCGAAACTTGAAGCCCTAGCGAAGCTCTGCAAATTTCTGAAGGAGGATTACGTCACGCCGGATCCAAACGAAGTCCGCTTCTACAAACGCTGATTCTACAGCGGATCTTCGCCTCCATCTTCAGAAGTTCATCTTAAGGGAAGTTTTATTATTTTATTTATCTTTCTTTGTAAGCGGTAGTGAAATCGCCTCGTGTTGGCGACTAGGTCTGGGGTAGGACTTAGGGCTGAAATTCGCCTCGTGTTGGCGACTAGATCTAGGCTAGGTCTAGGGGGTGCTCGAGGCCTTTCTGGGGATAGATTGGCTAGAGCGGCTTGAGGCTGTATCTGGGGAGAGATCGGCTAAAGCCAACCGGTTCGTAGGGATACGAGTCGGTATAGAAAACGAAAAAGGATTTTTATTAGTCGCCTCCGATTTCCAGCGTCATAGAAATCAAGTTTTGTAAAACATTATTTGATATTAATAAAGCATGTCTCTTCATTATTGTTTTACTTGATTTCTCATTGTATTAATCTTGCAATATTTCAAAGTTATCTAAATATAATCTTAAGTTTTTGAAAACCCTTATTCACCCCCCCCCCCCCTCTAAAGGCGCCGACCGATCCAACAAGTGGTATCAAAGCAGTTTTATTCCAATCGGCTTAACAACCGGGAATAATGGCGTCTCATGATCTCACTTCTACTAGTGGGGGAAATTTTTGTGAAGAAGAAAAATCACCTACACCACCTTTATTTGAAGGGACAAATTATAAAGGATGGAAAATCTTAATTGAAAAATTTATTAAAACTTTAGACATCGAAGTTTGGAATTTAGCAATAGCAAGACCTGCAAATGAATCAAATAAAAAGGAACTTCAATTAAATGCAAAAGCTAAACATTATTTATTTTGCGGTCTATCTACTGAAATTTTCAAATTCATATATTGCTTTTCTAGTGCATACAAAATATGGCACTTTCTTGAAGAAATGTATGATCTTCCTCTCGCAGGTGTGGAACAAACACAGGAGGAAAAGAACGTACAAGCATCCATTATCATTCAAGTAGATCTCTCTCGGAGCAAAGCCATGGAGAATATTGAAATAGAGAAAGAGAACAATACATCAAAAGAAGATGAAAACTCATCTGTGATCGAGGAAGGACCAAAAGATAACGAAGGAACTTTATGCACATATTTTGCCTCTACCAAAAGCGCTGTAAGAAAGTCAAAATCTTCTTCTTGTGTGATAACTTCCATTTCTAGTTTCAATATACTAAAAACTGCTAAACGTAAGATCAAGAAATTGAAAATCACTACTAAAAATTTACATTTAGAAAATAAGAGATTAAAAGCTAATGTTAATTTAGAATCAAATTGTGATGTGGTTTCACCATCTTGTCCTTTACTTGAAAACACAAAACCTTATTTTGATTATTATAATATTAAGGAAAAACTCATGAAGCTTGAAAAGGATTTTATTTTAGTAAAAGAACAAAATAAAAAATTATGTTTAGAAAATACTTCCTTGAAAAATGATTGTGCTAAGTGCAAAGATTTTAAAATTGAAATTAAAGAGATGGATGAAACATTTGATGAGTTTAGAAATGAGTATCAAAATCATATTGACTCTATTGTCTCCACTCTTAAAAATAGCACAACAGCTTATAATAAATCTAGGCATAATCTAAAGATAAAGAATGATGAATTAAAATCAAAAATCAACTTGCTTATGAAATTTATAAATACAAATTCAAAACATACAAATTTAGTATATCAGGCAATATCTAAAAGCAAGTTGAATACAAATATCTTAACTAAACCTAATAATGGGAATAAGAAACAAAATGTTTTTTCATATCAAAAACCAAATCATCATTATTTACAAAATCATGTTTCTCCCAACTTAAAATTGAAATTACACAAATTTCCTATAAATGATAATTTCAATTATAATCTTCAAAGGAAAGAAAATCATCATGGAAATTTGATAAATAAGAATAATATTAAACCAATGTTTGAATGGCGGCCAAAAGTTAAAGATGAAACACAAATTAAACTCGAATCAAAAGGGCACATTCAATCACATCTCCCCAAAAGCAAACACGATGCATTTGGGTACCCAAAGGAACCGTCACACCCGGTCCTCTTTGGATACCTAAATCTCTCATTCATTAGTATCCCATCATTTGCATGAAGTAGAGATCAATTAAAAATGAAATATCATTTCTCTACTTCATGATATACTTAAACCTTCTTTTTGTTTATTCTCTTTTGTTTCTTCTTAAACTATCATGCTATGATCACTCTATGTATCTTGAAAAGTCATATCATTTTGTTTAGTGATCTACTAATCCATTTTATTTAAATCCATTACCCTTAAATGTCTTGAACTATCATTATTAATTAAATATTGAAACTATTATCAAGACTAATGAAATTATTTTAAATGGATTTAAATAATAAAGGGCTTAGGCAAACAAAAAAATTAAAATGCACAATGTGTTGATTATTATCTATCTTGTGTGATGAATATGATAGCCCTTATATTTGAGAAAATTTACAATAACTCTTCAAACTAACCAAAAATAGCTTCTCACTTCTTTCATATTCACTATTCACCTCACAATCTTTCTTTAAAATATTCTGAAAAATGTTGAATATGACTTGTGCTACATGCTTCACCATCATAATTATGTAATATCAAAAGATCTTTAAATTCAAACATTACAAAAGATCCACTTAGTTCTAACATTTGATTGGTGATCATAATAAGTACATGAATGAATTAATGAAGTATGACTTGCATGTATCTCATTTGATTATAAACCATAGAATCAACTTTATATTAATAAATCAAATGAAATCATAGATTCATTCCATGTAAAAATATTAAATCACGCTCTTGAATACATGCAACATTATCTCAATTAATCTTGTGGTATAACAATTGCAATCAAACTCATTATTCTAGCATTATCAACTAATAGATATTATTCATGCTAGTTATCTCATATTACCATAATGAATTAATTACGAAGTAAAATAAAATAAAATTGAACGATAAAATAACTATGTGACTTTAAATTGTTTCCATTGGACTAAAATGCTTATGAATGTGCATGATATTCTTTTGCATGAACATTATTTTCTAAATCATTAAAATTATGCATATTTGTTCCTTCATGTCTTCTCGTGCTTACATTTCCTATCATTCTTCAAACTACATTAGATTGATAAAAGTCTAGAAAAATTTGAATTCACATACCTTATGATAATCTATCTTATAGCTCATGCAAGATCTCGTTTGTTACGACTTGAGATAGGTGTCCTAAATCTTTCATGTTAAAACATGCTTACAAATGCAATTTTCTTCATTTTTAACCATCAAAAACATTTCCAAAAATTCTACAAATTCAGCATGAAACTACTAATGGGACACCTAATCAAGTTCAAACATCAAAATTTTCAAAACCCTAAAAAATCACTTACTGTTTCCCGCGCTAGCGCTAGCGCCGGCGCTAGCGTCGAGGTTCATTTTTCTGTAATTTTAAAATTTTGAAAAATTCCTAAAAATATATTAATCTATGGGTACTATTTATTTCTGCATTTTTGCTTTTATTATATTTTTGAAAAATCAAATACAAAAATAGAAAATTCAAATTACAAAAAAAAATATGTTTTGCTTTCTTTTTTTTGTCATTTGCTTAAAGCCTATTTTCTCTTAAAAATCAAATACAAAAATATAACACAAAAAATTTATCAAAAATTGTTATTTTTGAACTTAACTTTTTACTTGTATCTTGCGAAAGGGTGATTTGGGCTATCATCCCATCATATCACCTAGTACCGGGCGAACCTCTCACAAGGTAGTCCTCGGGAAGTCCAAGATCAATTTTATAAGTTCAAACTTTAAATAAAGATTATTTTTCAACAATATCAAAAAAATACTGTATGGACTTTATTGTAAAAATCAAGCATGAATTAATATATTATTTAGTACTTCTATAATGTTGCGATTTATCATCTCAAACTACTTTGAACATTGTTTTCTTCATGCTTAGATATATCTATTAATATGTGCATCAATTATATGTTAAAGGTTGTGTAGGATCAAGCTTAGCATGCCTCTAAGTATGAGAAATGTTTTATGTTTGATAATGATAGATATTCACTCACTTTTTGGCATTGTCTACATATGGTTTAATTTAAGAATGCTTGTGTATGTTTATGTATTAGTACAATGAACTAAAATTGCACAAGTATCTTACCTACACTCCTTTATTTGCACTTGTAAAAGATAAGAAAAGTGGTTATATTTTTTGGTTTGCAAAACAAGTGTATTCGGAGAACTTTATACAAAACAAAAATCATAAAATAAATAACAAAGATAACTCCACCAAGCACTACTTGAACCTCCTGATAAGTCTTTATAAGCATTGTGAGGTTGAGCACCTTGGAAAGAATAGTAAAGTGTCTTGTGCAAACCATATCTTTCTTTCAAAATAAGAAAAACCGCTTACTCTTAAGTACACCGGATCACTAGTCTCAAACAGTAAAATTAAAATCTGTGATCCCCCAAGCACTACTTTGCACCCTGATAAGTCTTAATGAGCATTGTGTGTGCAAAGCACCTTGGTAGTTGTACTTTTTTTTTGTGCATTAAAGTGTGTGGAAGTAAAATTATTTGTGTTTTGTTGTGCTTCTACTTTACATATCTCTTATATTTTTTGATTAAAACACTCATATACTCTACTCAAAAATACACTTATGTGCACATCATTATCTTCCATAACACTTCTTCTCATGAGTATTGGATCCTAACGCTAATTCTATGCTACTCTTTATTTATGAAATGCACTAGATAACCTAGTATGCTTTCTACAATGTTTGGTATGATTTGAAACTGTGAATTGAAATAACATTGTAGTAATCTCTTTAAGATAATATTATTTCATGCTTGGTTACTTTTTGTCAACCATAAAAGATTTTCATTGAAACATGATTTACATAAAACATCTTCTATTTGAAATTAACTCATATATCTTTTTATGGATTATCCTTGATTAAAATAAGATGTTTCATGTATTTATACAAGTCTTCCGCATCATCACCATATAATTTTTACCTTGTGCTTTCATGCTTATATCAAGTCTAAAATCTCAATTTTTCTAAAAACAAATGGTAGACTTGCTTGGTAAAATTTATATTGGTTGTTCCAACACGCATATCATTTCTTATGCTAAAAACTTTGATTTATTTCTCTGAAAACTTTCATGCTAAACACTCCTCCAACAAGTAAAATATTGCTTATAAAAACATCCTCTTATTATTGAATTTCAAATCAAATTTTACCTCTTACTTATAATTGCTAAAAGGATGTTGTTTCTTTATTCGAAAATGCTTCAACTCTTATCTTTATAAAGTTCATTTTGAAACTCAAAAACATCTCCTTTTTGAACTTAAACTCTTATTTAGTATTATGATGTTTCTTTTTTCTTCTGAAATGCTCAAACTCTAATTCATTCATGAATTTCAATATAGCTAAGAGTATTTTATTTCTAAATAAAAATTCATATGCTATGAAACTTTCCATTAGATTTAAATGCTTAATGTTTCCAATAATTGTTATCCATGACTTCATTTCTCACCATAGCGGGGGCGTAGGGTTGTAGACATTAGATAACCTTATCTAGTCATGTCTTGTCCTTAACCGGGGAGGGTTCCAGTGGGGCCTTGTGAGGCACTGGGGGGAAAGAATGCTAGGTTGAGTTTTGTCTAGTGTTTGCATAAGGGACTAACACCCCAACCTACGACATGTTTGCAGCTCCTCATGCCCATCCGTCACTTAGTACGGGGCTAGGGTGTAGACGTATTGTCTGGGTAGATGGGTTACTTGGAAATCACTATTTTTTATGCTTAAAACTCTTATATAAAGGGGAAATCATTACTTTTGCTCAAACTAAAAACTCTGATATATTTATACAAAAATTATTCTAACAAGTGGCTCTAAAACTTCTTATCATTTCCTTCTCACTCAAAAGCTCGATCATGCTTTATCTTATTATCCAACTTTTCTTTGGTGCATCCCTACCCACTTTTGCTAATAACAAAGGGGGAGAACTAACATGATAAAATGCAAAAGGGGGAGAACTAACATGATAAAAATATAATCCACTATCAAAATAAAAACCCAACATGATTGATAAAGTTGATAGCATACATATTAGGGGAGCATATATTTAGGGGGAGCAATTCTAAATGCTAAAATCAATAATTATCCTAAGTCATCTCTCACACACACACAAGTAGAGTTTCATCATGCTTATTTATTAATGCTTTGATTTATCGTTAATGGATTTGTTATTATCAAAAGAGGGAGTTTGTTGGAACATGGTCTTCCGCATCTCCTAGGTTTGAGAATAACAAATCCTATGTGTATTTGATCTTGTGTGTTCAAGTGTGCAGGTTTACTAGGTCCACATGACTCAAGGAGTACACATGATGACTGCCCCCAAAATTGAGGCCAAAATTCGAACAAGCTCACTATCGCCGGCGGTAGCGATAACGCCCGGCGATAGCGTTGATTAGCGTCATTCCAGAAGCAATTTAAGAAGGATACTAGCGCCTGGAGATAGCGGATAGCGTCGGCGGTAGCGTGACGCACATAAGGCATAAAGCAAGAGGTTGCCGCGGATGGGAGATTCTGCCGCGCAAAACGTTGTCTAATCCGGGCTAGCGCCGACGATAGCGCTAGCGCCGGCGGTAGCACTTGGGCTATATAAAGGACCCCTCACCTCTCGTTACAGAGAGACATTAGGGAGAGAGAGGCAGTGCTACAACTCCATAGGCCATCTTGGCCGAAACTTGAAGCCCTAGCGAAGCTCTGCAAATTTCTGAAGGAGGATTACGTCACGCCGGATCCAAACGAAGTCCGCTTCTACAAACGCTGATTCTATAGCGGATCTTCGCCTCCATCTTCAGAAGTTCATCTTAAGGGAAGTTTTATTATTTTATTTATCTTTCTTTGTAAACGGTAGTGAAATCGCCTCGTGTTGGCGACTAGGTCTGGGGTAGGACTTAGGGCTGAAATTCGCCTCATGTTGGCGACTAGATCTAGGCTAGGTCTAGGGGGTGCTCGAGGCCTTTCTGGGGATAGATTGGCTAGAGCGGCTTGAGGCCATATCTGGGGAGAGATCGGCTAAAGCCAACCGGTTCGTGGGGATACGAGTCGGTATAGAAAACGAAAAAGGATTTTTATTAGTCGCCTCCGATTTCCAGCATCATAGAAATCAAGTTTTGTAAAACATTATTTGATATTAACAAAGCATGTCTCTTCATTATTGTTTTACTTGATTTCTCATTGTATTAATCTTGCAATATTTCAAAGTTATCTAAATATAATCTTAAGTTTTTGAAAACCCTTATTCACCCCCCCCCCCCCCCGCCCCTCTAAGGGCGCCGACCGATCCAACACTGACTTCTCCCATTTAGAGAGTCTTCAAAGGCCTTTGCCTTTGCTAGCTCATTTCTCAGTGTTAGATTTTCTGTATAGATTTTGTCTAATTCCTTTTCTGTGAGTCCTAAACTGAGCTTATAGTTATTATACTGTGTATTCACATGTTTGAGATTTTTTAATTCATTTCTTAGTTCTTTTATTTCTTTTTCAGATTTGATTAGATTTAAACAGAATTCTTTGAAATTGTTTTTGAAATCAGTGGAAGAGAAATCTATATCATCAAGTATATTTACCATAGATGTATCATCAGGCTTCTCAGTGGCCATCAAACAGGTTTCCTCCAGCTTGGCCTCTTCTTGATCATTGTCATATGAGGTGCTTTCTTCAAATTCTGAAACACTCCATGATTGAGCAATGAGACCTTTCTCTTTCTTCTTTTTCTTCTGTAGATCTGTTCTTTTCAGATCTTTCTTTTTGCTGATCTCCTTAGGACATTCAGGTGCAATATGTCCAGGTTTCCTGCAAGAGTAACATATAATCTCTTTAGTAGGTGTTTTATTATACCTAGTTTTTGAGTCTCTTCCTCTGGATCCTTCTGTTTTGATCCACTTCTTGAACCTTCTGGCCAGTAGACTGATCAGATCCTCATCACTTGTAGAGGGTTCACCTTCAACAGCCTTCAATGCAATACTCTTTTCTTTTGAGAGTGAAGGAGCCTTTTCTTTCTCTTCTTTCTCAGCTCTTGTTTTCAACAGTTGTTCATAAGATTTTAATTTACCCAACAGGACATCTGTTGAGATTTCTCTTTGACTTTTGGAGTCTCTAATTGGCCAGATTCTTGAATCCCAAGAGCTAGGGAAGCAAGTTAGCAGTTTGTCATTTATCTCAGTGAGAGATATGTACTTTTCAAGTGTTCTCAACTCATTCACTATGAGGCTGAATCTGGCATACATGTCAGCAACATTTTCACCTTCTTTCTTCTGGAAGTTTTCATATTGAGAGATGAGTAGTGCCTTTCTATCCTTTTTCTCATCAGCACTTCCCTCTACCATTTTGATGAGAGCTTCCCATACTTCCTTAGCTGACTCACAATCAGCAATCTTTTGGAAGATTTCATCTGAGAGGGTTGAGACTAGGATATTCATAGCCTTGGCATCATATCCTTGGGCTTTCTTTTCTTTATCTATCCACTCAGCTTTTGGAGCAAGTGTTTCAGTTACTTTTCCACTTGAGTCCTTTCTGAATGGCTTGGGGGGACCTGTCAAGACAACATTAAACAATTCATCATCAATAGAGTTTAAATAAATTCTAATTCTTGTTTTCCAAAGTGCAAACTTTTCAAGATTGCAAATTGGTGGTCTGGTGGAAGCATAATCTTTGATTTGTGCCATGTGAAAAATAATTGTTAGAAATATATATATAAATATAAGAGAGATAGGATCTTTTTGATCAAGGAGTTATCCTTTTTAGATCAACCTCGCTTTGATACCAATTGAAAGTGCACAGTTATCCTCACTAGAATTCTCTAGAGGGGGGGTGAATAGAGATTTAAAATATTTTTGTGCAAAGTTAATAATTATACATATATATATGTGTAGTGATCACAGATTAGTGTTTCCCACACACCAACAAGAATTAAACAAGTAAAGAAAATAAATGCAAGAAGAAAAATCACAGCACAACACAAAGAAATATAGTGGTTCCCCAAACTTTGGGTAGTCCACTCTTCTACCCCCTTGGTAGGAATTCACTATCTTGCACTGAGTCTTTTGATAAGGAGACTCTTAGAACCACCCTGAGTCTTTTGATAAGGAGACACTTAGAACCAACTGAGTCTTTTGAAAAGGAGACTCTTAGAACCAGTACAACTGAATTTTTTGAAGAGAGATTCTAAAAACTCTTTTACAATATGTGAAAGTGAAATAAGAAAAAGAAGAAGAAGTATTTAAGACAAGAAAGAATCTTCTTCCTAGCAAGAAGATTGGAAGCACAAGAAGTAGTGAATGAAATCTCTCTTCTATATTGAGAAGGAGATTGTAGGCCTTTTCTCTCTTTTGTGAGAGCTATCAGAGTTTGCAGCAGTATGACTTCATAGTGAGAAGGAGAAGGAAGCTTGATCTTTGCTGCAGCACTATTTCTCAATTCTCTCTTTTCACTTGGGAGCTCTTCCTCTTTTTCAAATATAAAATGGTGGATCACTTGTCTCTATTCTCTGCCGACCTCCTTGTTATTTTATAGCTCTGTCCATTCAAATAATAATATAGGAGGATAATTGATTAGCAGACAGAGAAATAGAAAGATAGAAATATTTCCATAATAATTATATCAATAGAAGGAAAGAATTCATTCTGATTTCAAATAATGTCCATAATGGATTTAATCAAATTAGCCAAGAATCTATTAGAGGAAAAGAATTCAGAACGGCTATAAAGAATAAATTGATTCACAGATCTATAAAAGAAGGAAAGAGATCTGGCGATTTTTGAATTAGACATAAAAATCGACGTGCGTCGATTACTATTCGACGTAAGCGTCGAATTCGTCCTGGCAGGACGTCGAGAGGAGAATAAGGAAGGTGCGTCGACTAAGGTACGTCGACTTCTCAAGATGCGTCAACTAGAAGTCAGAGCTACGTCGACATAGGATACGTCGAATTCTTCCTAAAGTTACTTCTACTTATTCTGAAAGGAACGTCGATACCACTTCGACGTTGCGTCGAATACTATTCGACGCATATTTACTTAACCTTGATTTTTCTTTCTTAGAATTCATATTCAACTTATTTTTAGGGGTTAAGAGAAATCATTTTCCCAACAATCCACATCATCTTAGTGAAATCATCAACGATTAAGAGGTAGTAGTGCTTACCTGAGATGGAGGGAGTTCTAGATGGCCCCCAAACATCAGCAGAGATGAGTTCCAGAGGAAGAGAACTCCTTGTGTTGGTTTGTTTTGGAAAGGGTAGTTTATGAATCTTACTTTGAGCACACTCTTTGCACACTCCAGCTGTGATAGATAGTTTAGGAATCCCTGTTGTAAGATGATGCAATTTGCACAGATCACTTAGATTAAGATGACCCAGTCTGTTGTGCCATTTGATGGTTTCTGAAATGTTCTCAGCTTTCATTGCTCTGTGATCTTGAGGGAGACATAACGGGAAAACCTTGTTTTTAGTCATCATGACCTTGGCAAATACCTGAGAGCTGCCACAGTTAGAGATGATGCAGTAGTTGTGTTCAAAGACAAGCTTGTATCCCTTCTTTATCAATTGACCCACACTCAGAAGATTTTGAGCAAGATCCGGGACAAACTGAACATCAGGAATGAGTTTGTAACCCCCACACTTGGTCCTGACAGCTATGGTACCCTTCCCTTTTATAGATTTAGACGGTCCATCTCCTAGAATCAGATGGGAGCTTTCTTCTTCAATTAGGAAGGTGAAAGCCTGCTTGTTGTAGGACATGTGGTTGGAGAAACCACTATCAAGGTACCAAATCTCATCATGATGAGTTCCCATGGAGTCACTAGAATAGAATACAAAGTCTTCCTCTTCTTGTTCTACAAAGTGTGTTTCTTCATTGTTGTTGGGTTCGGGAGTGTCTTTGAATTTGCAATCTTTGTGGAAGTGGGTGGGGAGTTTGCATCTTCTACATTTGTAGAAGCAATTGTAGGCATCATGATTAGATCTTCTACAAAGAGTACAAAATCTGGCTGGCTTTTGAATGTGTTTATCCTTTTGATCCAAAGAAACGGGACTGGATTTGATGATGACTTTGCTTTGAAATGCTTGTTCAAGGGTCTGACTTTCATACCTTTTTAGCCTTTCTTCATGAGCTTGAAGGGATCCCAACAAGTCAGGCATGGTTATGTTGTTGACATCTTTTGTTTCCTCAATGGTGGTGACAATAACAACATATCTTTGAGTTAATGTTTTAAGGATTTTTAAAACAATCTTCTTTTCTTCTATAATATCTCCATAATTTTTAATCTGGTTGGCTAGAGCCGTGATTCGAGATATGTAAGAGTGAGCATTGTCTTCTTCCATCATTTTAAGAGTGTCAAATTCCTGCCAAGTATTTTGAAGCTTTATGGAGATAACCTTAGCTGATCCTTGATATTCAGCTTTGAGAGCATCCAGGCTTCTTTGGCAGAACTTGCACCAATAATTTTTGGAAAGACAGTGCGGCTTATACCTCTTATTGAATGTACCATAAGGTCTTGGCATCTTGTTTCTGATTTTCTGAGTAAGTTTTCACTTGAGCAACCGTCCAAGTGTCAATGGGAGACTCCAAAGTTGGTTGAGCATAACCTACTTGAACAAAGCTCCAAAGTCCCTGAGACATCAATAATTTCCTCATTTGGACATGCCAGAATTCATATCCTTCTCCTTCAAACACAGGCACACCATTAGGAGAATAGTGGAAGCTACTGCTCGAGGATGCCATGTGATGAGCCTCAACCAGTAAAAGAGTAAAACAGGTACTGCACTGGAATGGAGGACTGATGGTGGAGAGCCATATCTGATACCATGTTGAAAAATAAAGCTAGAGGAGAGCACCGCTCGGAGAGGGGAGAGGGGAGAGCAAACACTAAAAACCACATTTCATATTCAGTCTTCAATAATTTGATACAACTAGCTCAACCATGCCTCTACACATATATAGAGACAGGGGAAGACCAAGCCAACATTTGTCCCAGGAAATAAGAAAGGACAAGACGGCATAAAAGAAAGTGCAAAGCTAAGAAAGGAAAGCAAAAAAGGAGAGAACCAGAGGCAGGCAGCACAGGTCAAGCACTGGTAAGGGAGGTCTTTGCTCCAGGTGAAGAGAAGGCTTCAACCGGCTTTGCTTTTGCGTTGAGCTGGATACAGACATCAGGGAGGTTTCCATTTTGTTTATTCTTTTGTCTCTTTGGACTGTCGTGAGTACATTCCAACATGGGCCATGAGGAAGTTATGTATGTGGTATTAGAGTAAGATTAATGAATGATGATATATGTCTGAGAAGTTAGAGGTTCACCATCCTCTATGATTGAGGCTGACCCAGTTGAGTTCTCTAATATTTCAATAACATTCATTGTTGTAAAGTATAAACAATAAAGAGTGAGAGAAAGACTAACTAGAAATGCAAAAGTATTGAAAAAGGATATAAATACACACACACACACAACAACAACAACAACAATGTCACTATCACACACGCGCCGCACACCTACCCACCCACAAACAATCACACTTAGACACGCAACCCTAATTCAATAGTAAACAAGGGCCAACACAAAAAAAACAAAGTCATAGCTAGTGTCATACACAAACAGTCACTTACACATACACATCACAGTGGCATATAATTAGTGCCACTGAGCCATACTACCACTAAACACATTAATCATATGGTATAGGTAGCCATGATCCCAAGTTCACAAATACTACAACAGAAGCTACACAAACATAGCCACCCACATTGGCACACAAACACATCCTTACAGTCACTGGGATACAAACACATAATGACAGAGACTTGAGGTCGTCACACACGGTCACACACACACACATTCATTCATATACATGCACATTCACATTCCATAGTCATTGACACATGAAACAAAATACTCACAATGCAGAAATTAACCCCACAAAAACTCACATAATTTATCCATAGAAAAGGTTGTTGGTGGAAATCAGGGTTCAGTACCTGGACCAGCTAGAAGATAACTCTACAGGTGGGATGAGAAGAACCTTCCAGAAAATAAGTGTATCCATTATCCTCCAGCTAAGAAGTAAGCAAAAGTCGCACCTGGATAACATAGTTAAAAGCAAAGGAAGACAAATCAATTTTCTCCTCTATTACTTCTCACGATAAAGAAGTTGTAAGCATGTTTATCCTTAAAGGTGATGTACTGTGTAAGGGGTTATAAATACCCCCTCTACTATTTGTATAATAACTACTACTTTATCAAATAAAAAGGCATAAATAAAAGTCTGTGAACTTTTTATCTTGTTGTGGTGTAAGAAATTAACAGTGGTATCAGAGCCAAAAAGTATCTGTTCGGATCATCAATAGTTCTCTTTCAATGGCTTCCTCATCTACCACTTCTTTCATGCATACGTCAATTCCAATTTTCAATGGTGAACAATATGAATATTGGAGTATCAAAATGAAAACAGTGTTAGATTCACAAGATTTGCTGGAAATAGTGGAAACTGGACTTCAATACCCGGTACCAGGAAAAGAGGGGGAGGTATTGCAGTCAGCAAAAGAGCAACTCATGAAAAATGTGCAAGCCCTTCTATTATTACAGCAAGCTGTCACAAATGATATCTTTTCTCGCATAATGGGTGCTAGAACGGCAAAAGACGCATGGAAAATTCTGCATAAAGAATTTAAAGGTACTCAAAAAGTAATAGCTTTCAAAGTTCAAACTCTGTGGAGAAAATTTGAAAGCTTACACATGTGAGATGATGAAAGAGTCATTGATTTTCATGCCCGAGTTACTAATATTGTCAACCAAATCAGAAATTATGGTAAGACAGGAGCAACAAATAGTAACAAAGACACTAAGAAATCTACCTAAATCCTTTAATCATGTGGTGGCAGCTATTGAAGAATCCAAGGATTTAGATACTCTTACTGTTATTGAACTTATGAGCTCCTTGCAATCACATGAAGATCGTATGCTAACAGATGAAGGCTCAGTTCTGGAACAAGCTATCAAAACGAAAGTTGTTATTAAGAAACAAGTACCTTTCAACAATAAAAAAGGAAAGACACCAAAATTTGAGAAAAAGGAAACCAGGTTGAAAATACTATGGTACAGTGCACTTTATGTAAAAAGGCTAATCATGTAGCAGCTGAGTGCTTTCATAGATGTAAACGCTGTAAAAAGCCCGCTCATATGGATCAGGATTGTTGGTTTAAACCACAAACTCAAGCTAAATATGTTGGGAAGACAGATGAAGCTTTGTTTTTTACTGCAAAAGATACCCAGGAAGGTAGTAAGCAAGGGAGTTCTATTTGGTATGTGGATAGTGCTTGCTCAAGCCATATGTGTAGCTCAAAAGCAGCCTTTCAATCGTTGGATGAAACAAATAAATCTACGGTCTATCTTGGTGACGGAAAAACACAAGCAATTGAAGGAAAGGGTACTATCCAAATTACTGCATCTCAAGGAGGTAATAAAGTTCTTCATGATGTACAATGGGTTCCTGATTTAGCCCAAAATCTATTATCTGTAGGACAGTTAATAGAAAAAGGTTATGTGGTGCGGTTCAGAAATAACAAATGCATGATTTCAGAACCACTAACCAATACCTTACTAGCCTCAGTTTCCATGTTTATAAATAGAACATTTGCTCTTGATTTAAGGGACTTATGTCACAGTGCCATCACCCATACCAGGGGTTGCACTAGTCCTCAAGAGTTATGGCATCATTGGCTAGGCCATTTGCATACTGAAGCTATGAATCAAATGCAAAGGTTTTCATTAGTTAAAGGGTTGCCAGCATCTCAGTTTACAACAAAGTTTTGTGAAAATTGTGCTCTTTCAAAAGGGCATAGACAATCATTTGCCAAAGAAACTTCTTGGAGGCCACACTGCCGCTAAAACTACTATATGCGGATTTATGGGGACCCACTGCTATAGCTTCTATTAGAGGTACTCATTATTATTTTCTCTTAGTTGATGACTACTCACGCTATATGTGGGTCTTCTTCTTAACTGCCAAGTCAGATACCTTTCAAATCTTTAAACACTTTAAAGTCTTAATTGAGAAACAATTGAATCTATCAATCAAGACTTTAAAGACTGATTCTGGTGGAGAATTTATGTCCTAAGAATTCTTCCAATTTTGTAAGGATAATGGCATAAAAAGGGAATTAACTGCAACAAGGTTACCCGAACAAAATGGTGTGGTGGAACGCAGAAATCGTACAATTGTAGAAATGGCAAGAGCCATGCTACATATGAAAGAGCTTCCAAAAAGATTTTGGGCTGAAGCAGTTCATACGACAGTCTATCTTTTGAATAGATCACCTACTAGAGCTTTAACTAAAAGTACCCCATATGAAGTTCTATTGAAAAGGAAAGCTTCCATAAGTCACCTTAAAGTATTTGGTAGTCTAGCTTATATCCTTAAAGATAAAAGAGATAAACTAGACACCAAATGCAAAAAGGCTATTTTTATTGGCTATAGTGATTTTTCAAGGGCTTATCGCTTATATCTTCCTGATGAAAATCAAATTGCTGTCTCAAGAGATGTAGAAATTAATGAACTGTCTAAATGGGAGTGGCCAGATCAGGCTTCCATGCCTGAAGTGATTGGTGCACATAAATGTTCAATGCAACCATTCATGAGGGAAGCAACAGATCGCCAACAAATCAGAGAAACAAATGGCCATCAAAGTACAGAACTAAATGTTCAAGATAGTGAAGCTCCAGACCTTCAACTACCAGAACAAGTAAAGCCAGTTGGTCCTCAAGGAAGCACTCCAGTGAAATTGAAATCTTTAAAGGAGATATATGAAACATGTGATATTGCTTTACTTACAACCGCACCTTTAACCTATGAAGAAGTTGCAACCTCACCTACATGGCAAAAAGCAATGGATGAAGAAATAGCCATGATTGAAAAAAAATCAGGCATGGCACCTAATGGAGAAACCTCCAAATCAGCAACCTATCGGTCTGAAATGGATTTTTCGAATCAAATGTAACGATAAAGGAGAGGAAATCAAATACAAAGCTAGATTAGTAGCTAAAGGCTACTCTCACAAGCCTGGTATTGATTTCTAAGAGACCTATGCCCCGGTAGCCAGAATGGAAACCATACGATTAGTTATTGCTTATGCTGCCATTCATTCCCTAGTAATATATCAAATGGATGTAAAATCCGCGTTTTTAAATGGGGAATTGAAAGAAGAAATATATGTTGTGCAGCTCAAAGGATATGAAAAGCAAGGGGAAGAAGAAAAAGTACTCAAACTGTCCAAAGCCTTATATGGACTGAAACAAGCTCCCAGAGCTTGGAACTTCAAAGTTGATACCTTCTTACAGTCGAATGGTTTTGAAAAATGTCCTGTTGAACCCTCTGTCTATCAAATCTCAGATAACTCAGGTACTGCCTTATTATGTTTATATGCTGATGATGTATTTCTCACAGGGACATCTCCCAAACTAATACATCAAGTAAAGAGGCAAATGCAAAATCAATTTGAGATGACAGATCTAGGGATAATGCAGTATTTTCTAGGCATGCATATCTATCAACAGCCAAACTATATCTTTCTATCCCAAGAAAGATATATCAAAGAGCTACTGCAAAAATATCAAATGCAGGATTGCAACCCTACCAAAACTCCCTCTGTCCCTGGAGAAAAACTGGAGCAGCGTAAAGAAGGAGAAGAGAAAATGAAAGAAGAAACATATAGATCCTTAATTGGATCATTGTTATATATTACTCATACCCGGCCAGATATAGAATATGTTGTGAATCGGGTGGCCAGATATGCTGCAAACCCCAATAATTTGCATTTCTTAGCGGCAAAATGCATACTGAGATATTTGAAGGGGAATACAAATTTTGGATTGAAATATCAAACAGGAGGCACACTGACATTTACTGGTTATGCAGATGCAGACTGGGGAGGTTGTCCAGTAGATCGAAAAAGTACTACTGGATATATCTTTTTTGTAGGAAATAAACCTGTATCATGGGCCTCACGCAAACAACACTTTGTTTCCCTATCATCAACTGAGGCGGAATACATGGCCCTAAATGCAGCAACATGTGAAGCTCTGTGGCTCGTGCAAGTCATAAACTTTCTAACCAGTTCAAAAGAAGCAATACACGAAGATGAGAAGAATGTTGTACCGACAATAACCCTGTTTTGCGACAATCTCTCAGCGATTGCCCTTTCCAAAACCTATTTTTCACAATAGGAGTAAGCATATAGAGTTACAGTACTATTTTATCTGAGAGTTAATCGAACAGGGGAAGCTCTTAATCAAATCGTGCAGCACTGAAGATCAATTAGCAGATGGACTCACAAAAGCCCAAAAACGAGAACGTTTTCTCAAAATGCGACTCGTGCAACCGGCGGAAGACGAAGAGGAAATCGAATCGCTAACCTATCCCTGATTTAGGGGGAGTGTTGGTGGAAATCAGGGTTCAGTACCTAGACCAGCTAGAAGATAACTCTACAGGTGGGATGAGAAGAACCTTCTAGAAAATAAGTGTATCCATTATCCTCCAGCTAAGAAGTAAGCAAAAGTCGCACCTGGATAACATAGTTAAAAGCAAAGGAAGACAAATCAGTTTTCTCCTCTATTACTTCTCACGATAAAGAAGTTGTAAGCATGTTTATCCTTAAAGGTGATGTACTGTGTAAGGGGTTATAAATACCCCCCTCTACTGTTTGTATAATAACTACTACTTTATCAAATAAAAAGGCATAAATAAAAGTCTGTGAACTTTTTATCTTGTTGTGGTGTAAGAAATTAACAAAGGTGAGCATAAATAAACAAACATATGAGAAAATCACCAAAACTCAGGCTTAAAAATATTACTAATGTCCGGGAGTCGTGAGCAGATTAGCAAAGGAGAAGCGAGAACTGAAGAACCAACAATGTTTTGCTAAACAAATAAACTTCCATAGTTCTAAGAAGAAAAAATAGAGAATGAGAACTCAGTTTAGTTGCATAGCAGGAATGAAAATGAGAGCCAAAAATGACCCTACAACATTTATTTTTACGAACACATTTTTATTAGTTTTTGCGGCGCTTTTCGATTGCGAAAATAAGGCATGTACAGAAACTGCATATAAAAATAGGTGTATGTTTTAGGCAGCGTATTTATATAAAAGCGTCGTCAATTCTATGCCTAATATAAAACCTACAGAGACGTTTTTAAAAGAGCCGAGAACACAAATATTGTAGTCTGAAGAGGAAGATGAAACCGAGAAATGAAGACAAGGGCTAAATTTGTTGTTGATTCCCGCAGAATCGCGTACATTAGAAGCAACTAGAACTCCAATAAACGGGGACTTGTGGTCATAGATTTGCAGCATAAAGAAAATAGAAAAAGTCGATAAGATGATGAATTAATAAGGTAGGGCATGCGGGCTTCGGTCACAGGATAGAGAGGTGTGCCAACTGAGCAGATGATGAACTCGTTTTAATCAATTTGAGTTGGGTCCAGTATTTTGAATGATTCGGGACAAGCTCAAAGTCAACCCTAAATTTGATTCGAGACAAATTTGATGGCCTCGAATTGAATATGATTTCGATTTGGCTCAATATTCGAGAGATTTTCAAGTTTCGAATGATATTCCCACCCCTGCTCGCTAATCATTCTCTCCACGAGGTATTCCTACGTGGTCTTGCTATGAGGTCTTTGTTACATGCATGGGTGTTCACGAATCGAATCGAATAGCTTTTCAATGGAATCCAAATTTGACATAAAATGCAGATACTCAGATTCAAATTCGTTCGAATATTCGGTGTCGGATTCAAATTCGTCATGAAATGTTGGATTCAAATTTGTGTTTGAATTCACATTCGAATTCTGGTTCAAACATGGATTCGAATTCGAATTTTATAATGTTTAATTATAAATAATTTTTGAATATAATTATATACAATATTTAATTACATATATATAATTTATTTTAACTATATATCCTACTATTCGCGAATCCTTCGATCGAGAATAAAATTATTCGGATTCGAATTCGAAAACTATTCAAATCCGAATTTGGATTCGAATTCAAAAAATACAAATTTTAATCGAATTTTCACAAATCGAATCCCAAATTATTCACGAAATATATTATTTGTCAACAACCCTAATTGTATGATGTCATCTTCGTTCTGATTTCACGGATATTTTAGAACTATCATCATGATCAATGGCTTGCATGTTATGCACATTTAGCCCCGTTTGGGGTGGCGTTTTATGTGCCACAATGAAATCATTCAAATCAGGAAAGTCAAAGAGGACCGCAATGAAAACGGCCGGAGGGCTGAATATTGTGGATAAACACTACTGCTATTGCTTGGGGCCTGGGGGCTGCTGAAAAATAGAATTTAATTATGTGCATAGATTCTAATAGATCGGCGGCTAATGCATGCATCTATAAATACCGGCCAGGCCTCCTTCGCTAGCTGCATAAAACACAAGTTCGATCTCTCCCACACAATATATATAATGGTTGCACAGAGGGTGGTCAAGCGGTGGCGCGAACTCAACGGAGAGAACAACTGGGAAGGGCTGCTGGACCCCCTCCACCCCGACCTCCGGCAGCACATCATCAACTACGGCGAGCTGTCGCAGGCCGTCTACGACGCCTTCAACGACGACAAGCTGTCGCGCTTTACCGGCGCGCCGCGGTACGCCCGCCGGGATTTCTTCGATAAAGTGTTTCTGACGGCGGGGCGGCCGTACGAGTACAGGGTGAGCAAGTTTGTGTACGCGACGTCGGGGTTGGAGCTTCCGGAGGGGATCATACTCAAGTCGCTGACGAAGAATTGGAAGATGCAGGAGTCCAGCTGGCTGGGCTACGTGGCGGTGTCGACGGAGAAGGGGACGGCGGAGATTGGCCGGCGTGAGGTGCTGGTTGCGTGGAGGGGGACGGTGAGGCCGCTCGAGTGGGTGAATGACATTGATTTCAAGTTGGTTCCGGCGGATGAGATTGTTGGGACCGGCTCATCCGACGGCGGCGGCGCGGGCTGTTACGGAGCTATGGTGCACGAAGGGTGGCTGTCAGTCTACACGTCGAAGGGTCCGGCGAATTCGACGTTCAGTAAGACGTCCGCTAGAGAGCAGGTGCCCTTCAATTCTCTACATCTAATATTATTCTTGTCCATAATTATCTGCACGCAATACATTGAGTTCACTCAACTCATTAATTTGACCACTCAAAGCATGATAAATATTTATTGACCATTTTATTCCATTTTTATAATATCTCAACTGTTTTTGATATATCAGGATCCTCTCGTCCATTTCACGGCTGAGATTGATTGCTTGTTGATCCGACAGGTTCATCATTTTCAAACATTTTATAAATTTTTTTAATCAAAAAAATCTCCACCACTTGATAGCTCTTACACTTATCTTGTCCATTGGATGTTGAATCCGGATCCTTTTTTGATATGGCTATTTGGCGTGTTGTACAACATAATATAGGGCTTTGTTTGGAACTCCTGTGTTGGCTGACTATATATAGAAATGTTAAAAAGCAGTGGTAGAAAAAGTAGTAATGAGAAGAATGAAAATGTAGAAAATTCTTTTAGCTTTTTTGGAAGTGTGAAGGTTAATCACGGCTTTCTATAAATTTATAAAAATACTTTTTTGGCACAAATATTTTTCCCGTAATTAATGCTTTCGGGAAACCAAACACGTTCAAACAAGCGGTGGTGACACGATGAGAATAAATTTTTTTCTCATTTTATCACAACCGTTCCAAACAGAACCTGCTTAGGTTGTGTTTGAAATTCCGGTGGCATGGCGTTGGGACACCACATGAAGCACGCCAAACTATGGAGTTTGGCTGTTCCACAAAACAAGGAAGACCAAACTTCTTTAAAGACATGCATGCATGTTGTGGTGGACCAATTAATGAGGTCTATCAATGATTGTATTTGTTGTTTGAATTGCGACCCGCTGTTTGTCGCTGGCTTCCCAAACATAGCGCTTAGACACCCGATACAAAATGAATAGGTGTGGAAGAGCTATAATTGTAAATCACGATCAAATCTATGGAAGCATTGGTCTATTATATATTACATTCCTCTTAATTTGTTTCAGACTTTAGGATAATATTTTTCGCAATTTTTTTTTCGGGAGCCGGCCACTTGAAGTTCCAACTAAGAAAATGAATTGATTTTTCAATGTTTCCATTGAAGTGAGGAACTCCCAAGATGAATATGGGGGGCACGTTGCTTCAACTAGTCTTCATGTTCTTCAAAAGCATCTCTTAATTTTTGAGAGGCTTTCCCAAAAGCAATATATAAGACGTACCCAAGTTCACAAGTAAATCAGATATGGAGATGACGACTAGGGTTGCTGTTTCTTTTTTTTTTTTCAAAAAATTCAAGTTCCTAAAATGCGCCCATGGGCGAAAAAATGCTCGCCCGGGCAGAAAAATGTTCGCACGGGAGAACAATTTGCACTCGGGCGAAAAATGCGCTAACCTTGTATCTGGATGAGTAAGTGCTTTTCGAAAAGGATGAAAAGTAGGGGACAAGTGACTTTTCAAAAAGAGGAGAAAAATGAGTTTTCCGCGGTAGCTTTTCCCACCGGTAAACAATCCAAACGATTTGTTAGGTACGGCAGCGTTTTTCAGAAAACAGAAAGGAGCTAAAAAGTAATCCCAAACAGACCCTTAATGCCTACAAAAACACTGAGAATAGTTCAAAGCTAGTGAATGTAAAATATTGTTATTCGCAGGGCCTCAAAGAAGTGATCGAGAACCTATTTTGAAATTGAATTTTACAGTATTTTCATAAAATACCGTTATGCAAATTAGAACCATCAATTAAAAAAGTTTAAATAATTAATAAATAATTAACCTGCATGCCATGTCCGCAGGTCCTCAAAGAGGTGAGAAGGCTGATAGACCTGCACCAAGACGAGGAGGTGAGCATCACCGTCACCGGACACAGCCTTGGCGCCGCCGTAGCCACCCTCACCGCCCTCGACATCGTCGCCCACGGCCTCAACAAGCCAACCGGCCGGAATGACCGCTCCGCTCCAGTCGCCGCCATCGTCTTCGCCTGCCCTCGAGTCGGCGACGCCGCCTTGAAAAAGGCGTTCGATGACCTGGCGCCACAACTCCGGCTGCTCCGTGTCACCAACGCCCCCGACATCATCCCCAACTATCCGCTCCTGGGCTACGCAGACATAGGCGCGGAGCTGGCCATCGACGCGCAGAAATCCGAGTTCCTGAAATCTCCCGGCGGGCCGGTGGGGTGGCACAGCCTTGAGGCCTACATGCATGGGGTGGCGGGAACGCAGGGGAGTAAAGGAGGGTTCAAGATGGAGGTGGATAGAGACATAGCTCTGCTTAACAAGTATATGGATGCCGTGAAGGACGAGTATTTGGTTCCGGTTTCCTGGTGGGTGGTGGAGAACAAGGGAATGGTGCAGGGAGCGGCGGGGCACTGGAGATTGGAGGACCATGAACACGACGAAGACGACGACATGTTTATGAAGGAGCTGTTGGCCGACGATGATTTTTAAGAATTTCAAGATATATATATTTGAAGCAAACCTATTTTAAAAATGATGACCGTTATTGTAATTAGAAATTTATATTCATATCGTGTAATAATTGTCAGAAACATACACTGTATATGTTGTACAGATAAATTATTTAAAGTTTGATATAAGTTTTATTTTCAGATTTCTTTAAGAAACACGAATATTGCTGGATGAACACAATTACACAAGGACGAGTTAGTAGGTTTGATGCTCATCATTTTATGCCACATCAACTGAAAAAGGGGAAAAGCAGCATGGATTTAAAGAATCTAAGGTTAACAGGTGGATGTTGGATGTGTTGAAATATGCTAACACTTATCTGAGATTGAATGCAGGAAGAACAGAAGAAAGCTTCGAAAACATTGCATATGGAAAAGCATGAAGATCAAAGTTCTTGCCGAGTTCTCCCAAGGGAGGGCAATAAATAAAATACACACTGCCCGAAAAGCGCATGCATAAAGGAACAGTGGCAGTCCCTAGATTACCACTGTTCGATAAGGAGAGAGAAAGAGAGAGGGAGAGAGACCCACAATTAAGAGAGAGAGAGAGGGAGGGGAGGGAGAGGGTGGCAAACTTTCTTGGAAAATGGAGAGAGAAAGAGAAAGGAGGAGAGAGGTGGAGGTGGGTCCCATCCATCGGCGGACCCACGTGCGGGCACACCCGGGCACGTGCCCCGGTCAAAAAAACGCTAAATTAGGTTTAGGCCTCTTCGTTTTCGCCCGACTGCGAGGTGCGAGGTGCAAAATTCCTGCGGTGCCGTCGTTCTTCCGCCCTTCTGCCATTTCCGCTTCGCCCTTCTGCCATTTCCCCTTCTCCGAAGTGCGAAATCCCTGCGTCTGACTGTTCCGTTGTCTTCTTCTCCTTCATCCAGGTATTGAACCTCATGGTCCTCATCCATGCCATTTCCGACTCTGTTAATGTTTCCTATTTCTAATTTTCTTCCTCTTATGGTTAATCGCTAAATTAGGTTTAGGCCTCTTCGTTTCCGCCCGACTGCGAGGTGCGAGGTGCGAATCCTTGCGGTGCCGTCGTTCTTCCGCCCTTCTGCCATTTCCGCTCCGCCTTCTGCCATTTCCGCTTCTCCAAAGTGTGAAATCCCTGCGTTTCTGACGGTTCCGTTGTCTTCTTCTTCTCCTTCATCCAGGTATTGAACCTCATCCATGCCATTTCCCGATTCCGTTTTGATTTCTTCCCCTAGTTCTGCCATTTTCACTTCGCCATTCTGCCAATTCCGCACTGTATTGTGATTTATGTGATCTCAAAAAATATGCAAATCACTTGCAGAAAGCCATAGCACTTGTAGTGGAGAAGCCATAGCTGATAGCACTTGTAGACTTGTAGTCCTCTGAAATGATTTGCATATTTATTGAATCTCATCCAAAGCTAAGGAAAATCATTTATGCATACTTGATTTTTGATTTAGTGCCCATTTATGATTTAGTGCCCATTTTTGTTTCAGATTCAGTGTTTGGCGGAGTGGCGGCAAGCGATTCAGCCTTCAGGCCTTGACACTTGACAGTTGAGATAAGGTAACACTAACCAACATCTCTTGTAGCCCTTTCAATTCTTAGACATTTAGACTAGCTTCTAAATAGCTTCTAGTTTTGAATTACCATTACCTGTCAATGTTTGTGTACAATATTATTTCTTATTTTCTTATGAATGTCAATTAATAGGGATTTAATTGAGCTGTGATGGAGAAGTTTTTTTCAAAATCAGTAGCAAAGAATTTAGAGTGTAAGAGGCCTCGAATCGAGTTTAACTTAGAGAACTTACCCACAGATCCTGGTTTGCGGCAACCGATATCAAGTTATGAAGTTAATGTTCAAGATTCAGTGAGAAGATATTACTCACAAAATGGGTCATGTCAACCACGTTTAGCTCAATTTCCACAAACTTTAATTGGACAAAAAGCTCGAAGATTTAATAACGATTGGTTTAGTGAATTTAAGGGTTGGTTGGAGTATAGCGAAGCTAAAGATGCAGGATTTTGTTTGTTTTGTTATGTCTTTCCTCAAAATGGTTGTGATCTAACGTTTATCAATCGTGGATTTAGATATTGGAAAGATAAAACTATACTTGAAAAACATGTTGGAAAACACAACAGTGCACATAATGATTCCAAAAGAATGTGTGAAATTTCATGGATCAAAAACAAAGTATTCAGAATGCATTTACTAGACAAGAAGAAACACAAATTTTTGAATATCGTGCTCGCTTATGTGCATCCATTGACTGTATTTGTTTTCTTTTATGCCAAGGATTGTCTTTTCGTGGGCATGATGAGTCAAAGGAATCACTAAACAAAGGAAACTTTCTACAATTACTAGATTTTCTTGCTTCACATAATGATGATGTTAAAGCGGTTGTGACAGAAAATGCCCCAAGTAACTGTCAATTAATAGCACCAAAGATTCAGAAAGAAATTGTTTCCACAATTGCAAGTGAAACAACAAGAACAATTATTACAGAGATTGGAGAAGAGTGTTTTGCCATTTTAGTTGATGAATCCCGTGATATTTTAACTAAGGAGCAGATGGCAATTGTTTTACGGTATATTGATACGAAATGGTATATTGTTGAACGACTTCTTGGTTTTGTTCATGTACTAGATACTACTGCATTATCACTTAAAGGAGCTATTGATCAGCTTTTTATGAAGCACGGACTTAGTTTCTCTAAATTACGTGGTCAAGGTTATGATGGGGCAAGCAACATGAATAGCGAGTTTAGAGGTCTTAAGACATTGATTATGCGGGAAAATGTGTCTGCATTTTATATTCATTGTTTTGCTCATCAGTTGCAGTTAATATTAGTTGATGTTGCAGAAGGTCATTCTCAAGTAGCTGAGCTATTTTTCTTGATTAACAATGCATTGAATATTGTGGGAGGCTCTTGTAAACGTCGCGACAACCTCAGAGCAGCAGAAATTGATAGAGTAGCTCGGGAACTTGGCAGTGGAGAGCTAGAAACAGGTCGGGGTATGAATCAACCATTAGAGATTAAAAGGGCTGGAGACACGCGATGGAGTTCCCATTACGGTACTATATTGAATTTTATCTGAATGTTCTCATCTATTGTGGAGGTTCTAGAATTTATTGTAGTTGATGGAGTGGATGGAAATCAAAGAGGGGCAGCTACCAATATTATCAAAAGTATATTAACTTTTGATTTCGTATTTATTCTGCATTTAATGAAAGGTATTTTGACAAAAACACATGAGCTGTCACAAGCACTGCAGAGAAAAGATCAAGATATTATTAATGCAATGAATTTTGTGCAATTGTCGAAACAATTGTTATTCAATTTCAGAAATATTGAACTTGAGTGAGAGTCATTTTTACTTGAAGTGATATCTTTTTGTGGTAGACATGTTATTGAAGTTCCTAATATGGATAACAAGTACATTCAAACTGGAAGATCAAGAAGAAATGCAAGAGATGTCACAAATTTTCATCATTATCGCGTAGAGATTTTTAATACAGTAATTGATTGGATATTGAGTGAGCTGAATGATCGTTTTAACGAAGTAAACACTGAGCTGCTTCTTTGTATTTCGTGTCTTGATCCAACCGATCAATTTGCTAGATTTGATAAGCAAAAATTGATTCGTCTTGCAGAGCTATACCCACATGATTTTGATCCATTAGATTTGCAGTTGCTTGAAGGTCAACTTGACATGTATATCCTTGATATGCGATCAACTAACGCATTTTCACATGTCGAAGGACTTAGCAGACTTGTTCAAAAATTTGTGGAACTAAAAAAACATTATCATTATCAGCTGGTTTACCGACTTCTGAAGTTAGCATGTTTACTGCCTGTTGCAACTGCTACTGTTGAGAGGATGTTCTCGACAATGAAGATAATAAAGACTCGTTTGCGAAACAGAATGGGAGATGAGTGGATGAACGACTGCTTAATTGCTTATATCGAGAAGGATATTGTGAAAACTATTAGCAATGAGACAATCATCGCACGCTTTCAAAATATGGGGCCACGAAAAGTTGTTTGGTAAATGGTAATGGTATGTATTTTGAATCAAATTTTTTGATTATTAATATTGTTCTATAATATATACTATATTTATATTTTGGTTGTTTTCTTTCATTATTTGGCACTTAAAATATTAATAGTATCAAATTTTAATTAAAAAAATTATCAAAAATCTATATCATTTACTTGGTGCCCGGGTCGGATGAAATTTCTGGGTCCGCCACTGGTCCCATCAACATACATTTGAGTTAATATTTAGATATATATAACTAAAATTTTATAAAAATTTATTAAATATAGTATAAAATGTTTATTAAAATTGATATAAAACGTCGATTTATCAAAATATTTATTAAATTAATATAGAGCAGATGAGCACAGACGTGAGTACTTCGGTTCAACGACACCCACGCTGCTTGCATTTTCCTCGAGCGCACGACAAAATGAGGCAACGGGCGTAGTACCGTGCGCTCGAGAGACGATTGCAATCGGCATGAGCGCCGTCTAAGGTACCGTCATAGCCGTGGTACCCTCGGGTAGGGCACGGGGGGCTCCTCGTGCACTATCACTCGTATATATATATACTTTATTAAAAAGAAGTACGGTGATCTGCGAATAGCGTGATCAGATCAAAAATCCATCAAAAAATATCGACCGTCGGATATATGGCTTCAAAATACATGAGTCGTCTGATCAAATACAGGTGGACTGCGAATAGCCATTCTTGAGAAATCCAAAATCTCCTCTCCCGAATTTCCCCGATACCAACCCGCCAACCTCGCCTCCTCCGCCAATACCCTTCCCCGCCGCCACCGGAGCAGCCACCGGCCTGACCAGAGACCCCCGGCGAGTTCGCCGGACCCCGGCGAACCTGCCGGTGTGAGTCCGGCGGCGCTCCAGCGGAGGCTGCTCTGGCGGCGGCGGGGAAGAGTAACGGAGGAGACGGCGGTTAAAAAAAAACGTATATTTTTTATATTATAATATATAATATTTGTATAAATTATATATAAATTATATTATATTTTATATTTTAAAAAATACATAATACATAATCTTTATATAAATTATATATATATATTATATATATTATATTATATTATATATAATGCATATCTATCATTCGTGTCCAAACAAACCGAGCCCGGAGGGCCGGCCTGGGCCCGGCCCGGTAAAAGCCCGCCTAGGCCCGGTACCGGGCTAGCCCGCCCCGGGCCCAGGCTCTTTATGGTCTCGAACAGTCACCACGAGCTTGGTTTGATAAGTTCTGCAAGGTTCTCTTAGCACTTGGGTTTACTCGGAGCTCCGCCGACTTCTCTCTATTCAAAGATAGCGCATGAAGCACACCAAACTATGGAGTTTGGCTACTGTTCCACAAAACAAGGAAGACCAAACTTCTTTAAAGACATGCATGTTGTGGTGTACCAATGAATGAGGTCCATCAATGATTGTATTTGTTGTTTGAATTGCGACCCGCTGTTTGTCGCTGGCTTCCCAAACATAGCGCTTAGACCCCGATACAAAATGAATAGGTGTGGAAGAGCTAGAATTGTAAATCACGATCAAATCTATGGAAGCATTGGTCTATTATATAGTACATTCCTCTTAATTTGTTTCAGACTTTAGGATAATATTTTTCGCAATCTTTTTTTCGGGAGCCGGCCACTTGAAGTTCCAACTAAGAAAATGAATTGATTTTTCAATGTTTCCATTGAAGTGAGGAACTCCCAAGATTAATATGGGGGGCACGTTACTTCAACTAGTCTTCATGTTCTTCGGAAGCATCTCTTAATATTTGAGAGGCTTTCCCAAAAGCAATATATAAGACGTACCCAGTAAAGTTCACAATTAAACAAGATATGGAGACGACGACTAGGGTTGCTGTTTCTATTTTTTTTCAAATAATTCAAGTTCCTAAAATGCGCCCAAGGGAGAAAAAATGCTCGTCCGGGCAGAAAAATGTTCGCACGGGAGAAAAATTTGCACTCGGGCGGAAAATGCGCTAACCTTGTATCTGGATGAGGAAGTGCTTTTCGAAAAGGATGAAAAGTAGGGGACAAGTGACTTTTCAAAAAGAGGAGAAAAAGAGTTTTCTGCGGTAGCTTTTCGCACCGGTAGACAATCCAAACGATTTGTTAGGTACGGCAGCGTTTTTCAGAAAACAGAAAGGAGCTAAAAAGTAATCCCAAACAGACCCTTAATGCCTACAAAAACACTGAGAATAGTTCAAAGCTAGTGAATGTAAAATATTGTTATTCGCAGGGCCTCAAAGAAGTGATCGAGAACCTATTTTGAAATTGAATTTTACAGTATTTTCATAAAATACCATTATGCAAATTAGAACCATCAATTAAAAAAGTTTAAATAATTAATAAATAATTAACCTGCATGTCATGTCCGCAGGTTCTCAAAGAGGTGAGAAGGCTGATAGACCTGCACCAAGACGAGGAGGTGAGCATCACCGTCACCGGACACAGCCTTGGCGCCGCCGTAGCCACCCTCACCGCCCTCGACATCGTCGCCCACGGCCTCAACAAGCCAACCGGCCGGAATGACCGCTCCGCTCCAGTCGCCGCCATCGTCTTCGCCTGCCCTCGAGTCGGCGACGCCGCCTTGAAAAAGGCGTTCGATGACCTGGCGCCACAACTCCAGCTGCTCCGCGTCACCAACGCCCCCGACATCATCCCCAACTATCCGCTCCTGGGCTACGCAGACATAGGCGCGGAGCTGGCCATCGACGCGCAGAAATCCGAGTTCCTGAAATCTCCCGGCGGGCCGGTGGGGTGGCACAGCCTTGAGGCCTACATGCATGGGGTGGCGGGAACGCAGGGGAGTAAAGGAGGGTTCAAGATGGAGGTGGATAGAGACATAGCTCTGCTTAACAAGTATATGGATGCCGTGAAGGACGAGTATTTGGTTCCGGTTTCCTGGTGGGTGGTGGAGAACAAGGGAATGGTGCAGGGAGCGGCGGGGCACTGGAGATTGGAGGACCATGAGCACGACGAAGACGACGACATGTTTATGAAGGAGCTGTTGGCCGACGATGATTTTTAAGAATTTCAAGATATATATATTTGAAGCAAACCTATTTTAAAAATGATGACCGTTATTGTAATTAGAAATTTATATTCATATCGCGTAATAATTGTCAGAAACATACACTGTATATGTTGTACAGATAAATTATTTAAAGTTTGATATAAGTTTTATTTTCAGATTTCTTTAAGAAACACGAATATTGCTGGATGAACACAATTGCACAAGGACGAGTTAGTAGGTTTGATGCTCATCGTTTTATGCCACATCAACTGAAAAAGGGGAAAAGCAGCATGGATTTAAAGAATCTAAGGTTAACAGGTGGATGTTGGATGTGTTGAAATATGCTAACACTTATCTGAGATTGAATGCAGGAAGAACAGAAGAAAGCTTCTAAAACATTGCATATGGAAAAGCATGAAGATCAAAGTTCTTGCCGAGTTCTCCCAAGGGAGGGCAATAAATAAAATACACACTGCCCGAAAAGCGCATGCATAAAGGAACAGTGGCAGTCCCTAGATTACCACTTTCGATAAGGAGAGAGAAAGAGAGAGGGAGAGAGACCCACAATTAAGAGAGAGAGAGGGAGGGGAGGGAGAGGGTGGCAAACTTTCTTGGAAAATGGAAAGAGAAAGAGAAAGGAGGAGAGAGGTGGAGGTGGGTCCCATCCATCGGCGGACCCACGTGCGGGCACACCCGGGCACGTGCCCCGGTCAAAAAAATCGCTAAATTAGGTTTAGGCCTCTTCGTTTCCGCCCGACTGCGAGGTGCGAGGTGCAAAATTCCTGCGGTGCCGTCGTTCTTCCGCCCTTCTGCCATTTCCGCTTCGCCCTTCTGCCATTTCCCCTTCTCCGAAGTGCGAAATCCCTGCGTCTGACTGTTCCGTTGTCTTCTTCTCCTTCATCCAGGTATTGAACCTCATGGTCCTCATCCATGCCATTTCCGACTCTGTTAATGTTTCCTATTTCTAATTTTCTTCCTCTTATGGTTAATCGCTAAATTAGGTTTAGGCCTCTTCGTTTCCGCCCGACTGCGAGGTGCGAGGTGCGAATCCTTGCGGTGCCGTCGTTCTTCCGCCCTTCTGTCATTTCCGCTCCGCCTTCTGCCATTTCCGCTTCTCCAAAGTGTGAAATCCCTGCGTTTCTGACGGTTCCGTTGTCTTCTTCTTCTCCTTCATCCAGGTATTGAACCTCATCCATGCCATTTCCCGATTCCGTTTTGATTTCTTCCCCTAGTTCTGCCATTTTCACTTCGCCATTCTGCCAATTCCGCACTGTATTATGATTTATGTGATCTCAAAAAATATGCAAATCACTTGCAGAAAGCCATAGCACTTGTAGTGGAGAAGCCATAGCTGATAGCACTTGTAGACTTGTAGTCCTCTGAAGTGATTTGCATATTTATTGAATCTCATCCAAAGCTAAGGAAAATCATTTATGCATACTTGATTGTTGATTTAGTGCCCATTTATGATTTAGTGCCCATTTTTGTTTCAGATTCAGTGTTTGGCGGAGTGGCGGCAAGCGATTCAGCCTTCAGGCCTTGACACTTGACAGTTGAGATAAGATAACACTAACCAACATCTCTTGTAGCCCTTTCAATTCTTAGACATTTAGACTAGCTTCTAAATAGCTTCTAATTTTGAATTACCATTACCTGTCAATGTTTGTGTACAATATTATTTCTTATTTTCTTATGAATGTCAATTAATAGGGATTTAATTGAGTTGTGATGGAGAAGTTTTTTTCAAAATCAGTAGCAAAGAATTTAGAGTGTAAGAGGCCTCGAATCGAGTTTAACTTAGAGAACTTACCCACAGATCCTGGTTTGCGGCAACCGATATCAAGTTATGAAGTTAATGTTCAAGATTCAGTGAGAAGATATTACTCACAAAATGGGCCATGTCAATCACGTTTAGCTCAATTTCCACAAACTTTAATTGGACAAAAAGCTCGAAGATTTAATAACGATTGGTTTAGTGAATTTAAGGGTTGGTTGGAGTATAGCGAAGCTAAAGATGCAGGATTTTGTTTGTTTTGTTATGTCTTTCCTCAAAATGGTTGTGATCTAACGTTTATCAATCGTGGATTTAGATATTGGAAAGATAAAACTATACTTGAAAAACATGTTGGAAAACACAACAGTGCACATAATGATTCCAAAAGAATGTGTGAAATTTCATGGATCAAAAACAAAGTATTCAGAATGCATTTACTAGACAAGAAGAAACACAAATTTTTGAATATCGTGCTCGCTTATGTGCATCCATTGACTGTATTCGTTTTCTTTTATGCCAAGGATTGTCTTTTCGTGGGCATGATGAGTCAAAGGAATCACTAAACAAAAGAAACTTTCTACAATTACTAGATTTTCTTGCTTCACATAATGATGATGTTAAAGCGGTTGTGACAGAAAATACCCCAAGTAACTGTCAATTAATAGCACCAAAGATTCAGAAAGAAATTGTTTCCGCAATTGCAAGTGAAACAACAAGAACAATTATTACAGAGATTGGAGAAGAGTGTTTTGCCATTTTAGTTGATGAATCCCGTGATATTTTAACTAAGGAGCAGATGGCAATTGTTTTACGGTATATTGATACGAAAGGGTATATTGTTGAACGACTTCTTGGTTTTATTCATGTACTAGATACTACTGCATTATCACTTAAAGGAGCTATTGATCAGCTTTTTATGAAGCACAGACTTAGTTTCTCTAAATTACGTGGTCAAGGTTATGATGGGGCAAGCAACATGAATAGCGAGTTTAGAGGTCTTAAGACATTGATTATGCGGGAAAATGTGTCTGCATTTTATATTCATTGTTTTGCTCATCAGTTGCAGTTAATATTAGTTGATGTTGCAGAAGGTCATTCTCAAGTAGCTGAGCTATTTTTCTTGATTAACAATGCATTGAATATTGTGGGAGGCTCTTGTAAACGTCGCGACAACCTCAGAGCAGCAGAAATTGATAGAGTAGCTCGGGAACTTGGCAGTGGAGAGCTAGAAACAGGTCGGGGTATGAATCAACCATTAGAGATTAAAAGGGCTGGAGACACGCGATGGAGTTCCCATTACGGTACTATGTTGAATTTTATCTGAATGTTCTCATCTATTGTGGAGGTTCTAGAATTTATTGTAGTTGATGGAGTGGATGGAAATCAAAGAGGGGCAGCTACCAATATTATCAAAAGTATATTAACTTTTGATTTCGTATTTATTCTGCATTTAATGAAAGGTATTTTGACAAAAACACATGAGGTGTCACAAGCACTGCAGAGAAAAGATCAAGATATTATTAATGCAATGAATTTTGTTCAATTGTCGAAACAATTGTTATTCAATTTCAGAAATATTGAACTTGAGTGAGAGTCATTTTTACTTGAAGTGATATCTTTTTGTGGTACACATGTTATTGAAGTTCCTAATATGGATAACAAGTACATTCAAACTGGAAGATCAAGAAGAAATGCAAGAGATGTCACAAATTTTCATCATTATCGCGTAGAGATTTTTAATACAGTAATTGATTGGATATTGAGTGAGCTGAATGATCGTTTTAACGAAGTAAACACTGAGCTGCTTCTTTGTATTTCGTGTCTTGATCCAACCGATCAATTTGCTAAATTTGATAAGCAAAAATTGATTCGTCTTGCAGAGCTATACCCGCATGATTTTGATCCATTAGATTTGCAGTTGCTTGAAGGTCAACTTGACATGTATATCCTTGATATGCGATCAACTAACGCATTTTCACATGTCGAAGGACTTAGCAGACTTGTTCAAAAATTTGTGGAACTAAAAAAACATTATCATTATCAGCTGGTTTACCGACTTCTGAAGTTAGCATGTTTACTGCCTGTTGCAACTGCTACTGTTGAGAGGATGTTCTCGACAATGAAGATAATAAAGACTCGTTTGCGAAACAGAATGGGAGATGAGTGGATGAACGACTGCTTAATTGCTTATATCGAGAAGGATATTGTGAAAACTATTAGCAATGAGACAATCATCGCACGCTTTCAAAATATGGGGCCACGAAAAGTTGTTTGGTAAATGGTAATGGTATGTATTTTGAATCAAATTTTTTGATTATTAATATTGTTCTATAATATATACTATATTTATATTTTGATTGTTTTCTTTCATTATTTGGCACTTAAAATATTAATAGTATCAAATTTTAATTAAAAAAATTATCAAAAATCTATATCATTTACTTGGTGCCCGGGTCGGATGAAATTTCTGGGTCCGCCACTGGTCCCATCAACATACATTTGAGTTAATATTTAGATATATATAACTAAAATTTTATAAAAATTTATTAAATATAGTATAAAATGTTTATTAAAATTGATATAAAACGTCGATTTATCAAAATATTTATTAAATTAATATAGAGCAGATGAGCACAGACGTGAGTACTTCGGTTCAACGACACCCACGCTGCTTGCATTTTCCTCGAGCGCACGACAAAATGAGGCAGCGGGCGTAGTACCGTGCGCTCGAGAGACGATTGCAATCGGCATGAGCGCCGTCTAAGGTACCGTCATAGTCGTGGTACCCTCGGGTAGGGCACGGGGGGCTCCTCGTGCACTATCACTCGTATATATATATATATATATATATATATATATATATATATATATATATATATATATATATATATATATATATATATATATATACTTTATTAAAAAGAAGTACGGTGATCTGCGAATAGCGTGATCAGATCAAAAATCCATCAAAAAATATCGACCGTCGGATATATGGCTTCAAAATACATGAGCCGTCTGATCAAATACAGGTGGACTGCGAATAGCCATTCTTGAGAAATCCAAAATCTCCTCTCCCGAATTTCCCCGATACCAACCCGCCAACCTCGCCTCCTCCGCCAATACCCTTCCCCGCCGCCACCGGAGCAGCCACCGGCCTGACCAGAGACCCCCGGCGAGTTCGCCGGACCCCGGCGAACCTGCCGGTGTGAGTCCGGCGGCGCTCCAGCGGAGGCTGCTCTGGCGGCGGCGGGGAAGAGTAACGGAGGAGACTGGCGGTTAAAAAAAAACGTATATTTTTTATATTATAATATATAATATTTGTATAAATTATATATAAATTATATTATATTTTATATTTTAAAAAATACATAATACATAATCTTTATATAAATTATATATATATATTATATATATTATATTATATTATATATAATGCATATCTATCATTCGTGTCCAAACAAACCGAGCCCGGAGGGCCGGCCTGGGCCCGGCCCGGTAAAAGCCAGCCTAGGCCCGGTACCGGGCTAGCCCGCCCCGGGCCCAGGCTCTTTATGGTCTCGAACAGTCACCACGAGCTTGGTTTGATAAGTTCTGCAAGGTTCTCTTAGCACTTGGGTTTACTCTGAGCTCCGCCGACTTCTCTCTATTCAAACATAGCGCATGAAGCACACCAAACTATGGAGTTTGGCTATTGTTCCACAAAACAAGGAAGACCAAACTTCTTTAAAGACATGCATGTTGTGGTGTACCAATGAATGAGGTCCATCAATGATTGTATTTGTTGTTTGAATTGCGACCCGCTGTTTGTCGCTGTCTTCCCAAACATAGCGCTTAGACCCCGATACAAAATGAATAGGTGTGGAAGAGCTAGAATTGTAAATCACGATCAAATCTATGGAAGCATTGGTCTATTATATATTACATTCCTCTTAATTTGTTTCAGACTTTAGGATAATATTTTTCGCAATCTTTTTTTCGGGAGCCGGCCACTTGAAGTTCCAACTAAGAAAATGAATTGATTTTTCAATGTTTCCATTGAAGTGAGGAACTCCCAAGATGAATATGGGGGGCACGTTGCTTCAACTAGTCTTCATGTTCTTCGGAAGCATCTCTTAATATTTGAGAGGCTTTCCCAAAAGCAATATATAAGACGTACCCAGTAAAGTTCACAATTAAACAAGATATGGAGACGACGACTAGGGTTGCTGTTTCTATTTTTTTTCAAATAATTCAAGTTCCTAAAATGCGCCCAAGGGAGAAAAAATGCTCGTCCGGGCAGAAAAATGTTCGCACGGGAGAAAAATTTGCACTCGGGCGGAAAAGGCGCTAACCTTGTATCTGGATGAGGAAGTGCTTTTCGAAAAGGATGAAAAGTAGGGGATAAGTGACTTTTCAAAAAGAGGAGAAAAAGAGTTTTCTGCGGTAGCTTTTCTCACCGGTAGACAATCCAAACGATTTGTTAGGTGCGCCAACATTTTTCAGAAACAATAAGGAACTAAAAAGTCATCCCAAATAGACCCTTAATGTCTACAAAAACGCTGAGAATAGTTCAAAGCTAGTGAATGTAAAATATTGTTATTCGCAGGGCCTCAAAGAGGTGATCGAGAACCTATTTTGAAATTGAATTTTACAGTATTTTCATAGAATACCGTTATGCAAATTTTGCTAGTTAATTATTTAGAATCATCAATTAAAAAAGTTTAAATAATTAATAAATAATTAACCATGGCGCTCATGTATGCCATGTTCGCAGGTCCTCAAAGAGGTGAGAAGGCTGATAGACCTGCACCAAGACGAGGAGGTGGGCATCACCGTCACCGGACACAGCCTTGGCGCCGCCGTAGCCACCCTCACCGCCCTCGACATCGTCGCCCACGGCCTCAACAAGCCAACCGGACAGAATGACCGCTCCGCTCCAGTCACCACCATCGTCTTCGCCTGCCCTCGAGTCGGCGACGCCGCCTTCAAAAAGGCGTTCGATGACCTGACGCCACAACTCCGGCTGCTCCGCGTCACCAACGCCCCCGACATCGTCCCCAACTATCAGCTCCTGGGCTACGCAGAAGTAGGCGCGGAGCTGGCCATCGACGCGCAGAAATCCGAGTTCCTGAAATCTCCCGGCGGGCCGGTGGGGTGGCACAGCCTTGAGGCCTACATGCATGGGGTGGCGGGAACGCAGGGGAGTAATGGAGGGTTCTGTTGGTTTTGAGCTTTGTTGACTTGATCAACAAGTATTTAAAAAAAGATTTATTATTATGAGTATTAAATGTATAGGTGGAGGAGAGAGTGTGTCCCGCATTTATTGTGGAGAAAGATTGTTGGAGTTTTTATTTGCCTATAAATATCCCCCCGTTGTAATTAGAAGTTGGCTGGAATAGAAAAGTTTGGGCATTTTTCGGCAGATATAATAGAGAGAGAGAGAGAGAGAGAGTAGGTAGAGAGAGAGAGAGAGTAGGTAGAGAGAGAGCAATTATTCCCGCTGGAATAATTAATATCTCTCGCCATTTTGATCTCGCCGGAGGACTATCGCCAGCCCCTCTCGCATATTCATCTTCCCGCAGGAAGAGCCCACTCGCGTGCTTGGACGTGGAGGAGGAGACCTGCCCACTCGCGTAAGGAGGAGTAGCCATACTCGCGTGAAGGTGGAGCTCGCCCATCTCGCCGCCGCCTGGAACTCGCCGGAGTCAAGTGGTGTGTGTGATCTCGCCGGGTGGAAGGTTGAGCTCGGCGGTGTGTGTTGGAAGGAGTTGCTCGTGTGGGGTGTTGAAGGGGCATATCGCCCAGAGGGGTAGAGCTCTCGCCGAGAAGTGGTGCTCGCGAGGTGGAGCCCGTCGTGTGGGGTTTGCCGAAAGGTGTTAGCGCTGAAGTAGGTGTGCTCGTGGAGAGTGTTCGCGAGTTGGAGTGCTCGCTCGGAAAGGTGCTCGGTTTTAGAAGCAGAGGAGGGTGTGTGCTAGTTGGTAACGCTTCCAACAAGTGGTATCAGAGGTAGGTTACAAACCTTTGCGGTGACTCGGAAGGTTTGAGGAGTAGAAGTGATGGAGACGAGCGGAGCTATGCCGGGGCAAGTCCCCAAGCTGACGAAGACCAATTATGGGAATTGGAGTATACAGATGCGAGTGCTACTTGCCTCCAAGGAGTTGTGGGATGTAGTGGAGAATGGGTATGAGGAGCGCACTGCTGCAGTAGAGGCGACGTTGACTAACGCCCAGAAGACAACACTTAGAGAGGCAAGGAAGGCGGATAAGAAGGCTTTGTTCTTATTGTATCAAGGGGTTGACGAAGCAACCTTCGAGAAGATCTCAGACGCGAGAACCTCCAAGGAAGCATGGGAGGTGTTGCAACGCTCCATGCAGGGGGTTAAGAAGGCAAAGAAGGTGAAGCTACAGTCCCTCCGTGCGGAGTATGAAGTAACCAAGATGCAAAGCACCGAGAAGGTCGGTGACTATGTGACTCGTCTGCGGACGCTCACAAACGAGATGAAGAGAAATGGGGAGGCGATCGAAGATGTAAGCTTCATGGAGAAGTTGTTGAGATCTATGTCGAAGAAGTTCCGCCATATAGTGGTGGCGATTGAAGAGTCGAAGGACCTCACCGAGATGGCCGTGGATGAGCTTGTAGGTTCTTTGCAAGCTCATGAGTATAGAATGTTGCAAGACGATGAAGAAGTGAGTGGCTTGGGAAAAGCACTCCAGACCCAGTTGAACTTTGGGGAAAGTTCAGGAAGAGGAGGCAGCCAGCGTGGCCGAGGTCATCAAGGCAGAGGCAGAGGTAAAAGAGGAGGTAGAAACCAAAGTTTCCAGAAAGAGGCGGAGCGACCTCAAGGAGGTTGGCAAGATGGAAGAGGAAGAGGAAGAGGCCGAGGAAGAGGCCGAGGAGATATGTCCCAAGTACAATGTTACAACTGTAACAAGTATGGGCATATGAGCTACGACTGCTGGAGTCCGAGGAAGAGAGAAGAAGCTAACCATTATGCGGAAGCTAGGAACAATGGGAACAATGCTGGAGGTGGAAACCCGATGATGTTCCTAACCTACCGAGGTGCGGAGGAAGGAAGAAATGAAGTGTGGTACCTGGACACAGGTGCGAGCAACCACATGTGTGGAGACAGAGAGATGTTCACAAACCTTGAACCCATTGGGGGTGAGGTTAGCTTCGGGGATGCGTCAAAGATCTCCTTGGAAGGAAAGGGTTTGGTGGAGACGAAGCTGAACGGGGAGAGAGTACACCTGAACGATGTGTACTATGTGCCAGGGTTGAAGACCAACATCTTGAGCATTGGGCAGTTAGTGGAGAGAGGCTATTGCGTCCAGATGAAGGATGGGTCTCTGGCAATGAAGAATGGTCCAGGGAAGGAAGTAGTGAAAGTGGAGATGACGGCGAACCGTCTCTTCACGCTGAAGATGGATGCTCAAGAGACAGCTTGTCTCGCGAGAACGGAGGAAGAGGAAGAAGCATGGCTATGACACCATAGGATGGGCCATTTGGGTTTCACAGGGTTGAAGCTGCTATCTCACTCAAGGATGGTGACAGATCTGGCAATGATCTCACCACCCCAGAAGGTGTGTGAAGCTTGCACGAAGGGGAAGAAGAAGAGGCGGAGTTTTGAAGGAGGGAAGTCCTGGAGAGCAAGGAGGCAGCTTGAACTGGTTCACTCGGACATTGCGGGTCCATTTGAGACCACCTCAATAGGTGGAAGCAGATACTACATAACCTTAATTCACGGATGACTTTAGTCGGAAGTGTTGGGTATATTTCCTAAGGGAGAAATCTGAGGCCCTTGACAAGTTCAAGGAGTTCAAGGCTATGGCGGAGAAGGAGAGCGGTCAGGCTCTGAAGGTGCTAAGGACTGATCGGGGTGGGGAGTACACCTCGAAGCTGTTTGATGTCTTCTGCAAGGAGAATGGGATCTCACACCAGCTAACGGCGGCGTACTCACCGCAGCAGAACGGAGTGGCAGAAAGGAAGAACCTCACCATCATGAACATGGCGAGGAGCATGGTGAAGGAGAAGGGGCTACCGAAGAGTTTCTGGGCGGAAGGAGTGCAGTGTGCGGTGTATCTACTGAACAGATGCCCTACAAAGAGCGTGAAGTTCATGACGTCGTTTGAAGCATGGAGTGGCTGGAAGCCAAGCGTGAAGCACCTAAGGGCCTTCGGGTGTGTAGCTCATGCTCACATCCCGGAACAGAGAAGGAAGAAGCTCGACGATAGGAGCGAGAAGTGTATCTTTGTTGGCTACGCTCTGGAGAGCAAGGCTTACAAGCTTTACAACCCGGTGACAGAGAAGGCCATAGTCTCGAGAGACGTGGTGTTTGAAGAAGGCAGCAGCTGGAGCTGGGATGAGAAGACGAGGAGCATGAAGGGCATGTTCTTCGAGGATGAAGATGAAGAAGGTCATGAGGCTGGAGCCGAGGATGGTGGAGTGGAGCCACCATCACCACCGAGCAGGAATTCAGGGGGAGCTTCCACCTCCCAATCAAGAGGGGAAAGCTCAAGTGGAGGAAATTCTGCAGGAGATAGCGGGAGCCGGAGTGACTCCGAGAGTCCACCGCCCAGGATGAAGAGGGTGGGGGAGCTCTATGAGGAGACGGCCCCAATCCATACTAACTATTCATTGTATTGCCTCTTAGCAGATTGTGAGCCAAGGTCCTATGAAGAAGCTGCCCAGGAGAAATCTTGGAGGACGGCGATGGATGCCGAGATGGCTTCTATCAAGAAGAACGATACCTGGAGGCTAGTGGAACCACGGGCAGGCCACAAACCCCTCGGGGTGAAGTGGGTCTATAAGGTGAAGAAGAACAAAGATGGGGCTGTGGAGAAGCACAAGGCTAGGCTCGTCGTGAAGGGCTACAGGCAAGTCCAAGGAGTGGACTATGACGAGGTCTATGCCCCAGTGGCGAGGATTGACACCATTCGGTTGATCATCGCACTGGCAGTTCATTATGGGTGGACAATCTTGCAAATGGATGTTGTGGCGGCGTACTTGAATGGGTACCTGGAAGAGGATGTGTACATCGAGCAGCCTCCAGGGTATGTGGTAAAGGGCCAGGAGAGAAAAGTCTGCAAGCTAGACAGAGCCTTGTATGGGCTGAAGCAAGGAGCAAGGGCGTGGAACGGAAGGATAGATTCCTTCCTCCAGAAGCATGGATATGTGAAGTGCCCGTACGAGTATGCCCTGTATGTGAAGATAGAGGAGAACGGGGATATCATGGTCTTGTGTCAATACGTGGACGACATGATATTCACCGGGAACAACCCAACCATGCTTGAGGAGTTCAAGAGGCTGATGAAGAAGGAGTTCGAAATGACGGACTTGGGAGAGCTGAGTTATTTCTTGGGGGTTGAGGTGAAGCAGGAGGAAGACGGGATCTTCATATCCCAGAAGAAGTATGCAGAAAAAATTCTAAAGAAGTTCAGGATGGAGGGTAGCAAGGCTATCTCCACTCCAGCGGACCTAGGGACAAAGTTGAGGAAGGACTCTGAGGAGGAAGGTGTGGACCCGACGATGTTCAAGAGCCTAATCGGGAGTCTAAGGTACTTGACCTTCACTAGGCCGGACATCATGTATGCGGTCGGGGTAGTAAGCAGGTACATGGAGGAGCCCAAGCAGGATCACTTCACCGCAACGAAGCGAATCCTAAGATATGTGAACAAAACAAGTGACCATGGCCTGAAGTACTCATCAGGAGGAGAGTTGAAGCTAGTCGGCTACTCGGATAGCGACTATGGTGGAGATATCAATGATCAGAAGAGCACTTCCAGATACTGTTTTCACATGGGGACGGCGGCGATCTCATGGAGCTCGAAGAAGCAGGCTACTATAGCCTTATCATCATGCGAAGCGGAGTATATAGCGGCGGCGGCATGCGCCTGTCAAGCCATCTGGCTCAGGAAGTTATTAGGGGAGCTACATCATGTGCAGGACTGGCCAACGACAGTGTTAGTGGATAACATGTCGGCCATCCAGCTCGCGAAGAACCCGGTGCTGCATGGGAGGAGCAAGCATATCGTGACGAGGTATCATTTCCTTCGTGAGCAAGTGGAGCAGAAGACCGTGGAGGTCGTGTATTGCCCTACCGGAGAGCAGGTCGCGGACATATTCACTAAGGCATTGAAGGCAGACACGTTTGCGAAGCTCAAAGGCAAGCTCGGCATGTGCGGCCAAGCTTGAGGGGGAGTTTGTTGGTTTTGAGCTTTGTTGACTTGGTCAACAAGTATTTTAAAAAAATGGTTTATTATTATGAGTATTAAATGTATAGGTGGAGGAGAGAGTGTGTCCCGCATTTATTGCGGAGATTGTTGGAGTTTTTATTTGCCTATAAATAGCCCCCCCCCCCCATTTGTAATTAGAAGTTGGCTGGAATAGAAAAGTTTGGGCATTTTTCGGCAGATATAATAGAGAGAGAGAGTGTAGGTAGAGAGAGAGCAATTATTCTCGCTGGAATAATTAATATCTCTCGCCATTTTGATCTCGTCGGAGGACTCTCGTCAGCCCCTCTCGCATATTCATCTTCCCGCAGGAAGAGCCCACTCGCGTGCTTGGACGTGGAGGAGGAGACCTGCCCACTCGCGTAAGGAGGAGTAGCCATACTCGCGTGAAGGTGGAGCTCGCCCATCTCGCCGCCGCCTGGAACTCGCCGGAGTCGGGTGGTGTGTGTGATCTCGCCGGGTGGAAGGTTGAGCTCGGCGGTGTGTGTTGGAAGGAGCTGCTCGTGTGGGGTGTTGAAGGGGCATCTCGCCAAGCGGGGTAGAGCTCTCGCCGAGAAGTGGTGCTCGCGAGGTGGAGCCCTCTGTGTGGGGTTTACCGAAAGGTGTTAGCGCTGAAGTAGGTGTGCTCGTGGAGAGTGTTCGCGAGTTGGAGTGCTCGCTCGGAAAGGTGCTCGGTTTTAGAAGCAGAGGAGGGTGTGTGCTAGTTGGTAACGCTTCCAACAGGTTCAAGATGGAGGTGGATAGAGACATAGCTCTGCTTAACAAGTATATGGATGCCGTGAAGGACGAGTTTTTAGTTCCGGTTTCTTGGTGGGTGGTGGAAAACAAGGGGATGGTGCAGGGAGCGGCGGGGCACTGGAGATTGCAGGACCATGAACACGACGAAGACGACGACATGTTTATGAAGGAGCTGTTGGCCGACGATGATTTTTAAGAATTTCAAGATATATATATATTTGAAGCAAACCTATTTTAAAGATGATGACCGTTATTGTGATTAAAAATTTATATTCATATCGTGTAATAATTGTAAGAAACATACACTGTATATATGCTGTACAGATAAATTATTTAAAGTTTGATATACGTTTTATTTTCATATTTCTTTAAGAAACACGAATATTGCTGGATGAACGCAAGGACGAGTTAGTAGGCTTGGTGTTCATCATTTTATGCAGAAAATTGGCTAAATTATCTATGGCCGCCACCACTGCATCAACTGAAAAAGGGGAAAAGCAGCATGGATTTAAAGAATCTAAGGTTAACAGGTGGATGTTGGATGTGTTGAAATATGCTAACACTTATCTGAGATTGAATGCAGGAAGAACAGAAGAAAGCTTCTAAAACATTGCATATGGAAAAGCATGAAGATCAAAGTTCTTGTCGAGTTCTCCTAAGGGAGGGCAATAAATAAAATACGCACTGCCCAAAAAGCGCGTGCATAAAGGAACAGTGGCAGTCCCTAGATTACCACCGTTCGATAAGGAGAGAGAAAGAGAGAGGGAGAGAGACCCACAATTAAGAGAGAGAGAGAGAGAGGGAGGGGAGGGTGAGGGTGGCAAACTTTCTTGGAAAATGGAGAGAGAGAGAAAGGAGGAGGGAGGTGGAGGTGGGTCTCATCAACGTACATTTGAGTTAATATTTAGATATATATAACTAAAAATTTATTAAATATAGTATAAAATGTTTATTAAAATTGATATAAAACTTCGATTCATCAAAATATTTATTAAATTAATGTAGAGCAGACGAGCACAGACGGGAGTACCTCGGTTCAACGACACTCACGCTGCTCGCATTTCCTCGAGCGCACGACAAAATGAGGCAACGGGCGTAGTACCGTGCGTTTGAGAGACGATTGCAATCGGCATGAGCGCCGTCTAAGGTACCGTCATAGTCGTGGTACCCTCGCGTAGGGCACGGGGGGCTCCTCGTGCACTGTCACTCGTATATATATATACTTTATTAAAAAGAAGTATGGTGGTCTGCGAATAGCGTGATCAGATCAAAAATCCATCAAAAATATCGACCGTCGGATATATGACTTCAAAATACAGGAGTCGTCTGATCAAATACAGGTGGACTGTGAATAGCCATTCTTAAAAAATCCAAAATCTCCTCACCCGAATTCCCCCAATACCAGCCCGCCAACCTCGCCTCCTCTGCCAATACCCTTCCCCGCCGCCACCGGAGCAGCCACCGGCCTGACCGGAGACCCCCGGCGAGTTCGCCGGACCCCGGCGAGTTCGCCGGACCCCGGCGAACCTGCCGGGGTGAGTCCGGCGGAGGCTGCTCCGGAGGCGGCAGGGAAGAGTAACGGCGGAGGCGGCGGTTAAAAACGTATATTTTTTATATTATAATATATAATATTTGTATAAATTATATATAAATTAAAAATTACATAATACATAATCTTTATATAAATTATATTATATATAATGCATATATATATATATAATATTTTATATAAAAAATATTTAAAATATATTTTATATTTTAATACATATTCTTTAATCTTTATATTAAATTATATTTTAAAATATATATTATATATAATAGATAATCTTATATATAAATCTTATAAATTAATGCAAGTTCGCCGGCCGGGTACTGTCGCACTTGCCAATAGGGGCTGATCCCGTCGTCGTCGGAGAGATAGATATGGCACGGGGTACTGTTGTGCCGATAATACTGTCGCGACGGGTGCAACGGCCGGCGGGCCGTGCCGTTCAACTCGTATATATATGTTATATATATATCTATACTCTTTTAAAAAGAAGTATGCTGAAGCCAATGAATTCAATCGCACCCATCCAATAGAGACCATTGATTAAATCTGAGCCATCAATTCTACTTTAATTTGAATCTACATTTTGAATCCCAAATTTTGGAGGCCTGAAATGTTCGGCGGCAAAACTCCCGCACATTTCTTTAGGCGGTAAGCACACTACTCGGGGACCAACGCTTAAACCCTCCTCGCCCACTGCACCATCGCAACTTTCTCCCCGTTCGACTTCTCTCCGAACCTCCTCCCACGAAGAAGCACCGGCGATATCTTCCGCTCCCACACGTCATCTCTCTTCCGCTCGATCTCCGACAAGGCGCCGACGTACTCCTCTCCCACGCGTCTCTTTCGAGGCAGCAGCAGCTCGCACTCTCGCCATCGCTTCACGCCGACGCAGCACTTAAGGCGAGTTACAAAATCGTAGTACTCCTCGGAGAGTGGTCTTACCGACCATTACCCTGTCTCTACGGTGAGTTTCCCCCGTTGCTACCTGCAAAGATAAGTCGCAAAATTTCAGATCTGAAGTGCAGGAGCGTTTCCCTGATTAGCTTTTTCTAGTTCAGCTACTCTTCAGCTTCCTGGACTTCTTCCACCCTCCGCGTTAATTATTCAGCTCTATATCTGGGATGGCTTCATCTTCTCGCTGAAGAAGAAACAGCAGGTATTCTTCTACCCTATTACTTCTCCATTTTCAAACATTTCAGCTTCAAAGTGTTTTTCTGCCTCACCGTGTTCATGACATTTCATCTTCTCGCTAAATAAATTTCTGCTTCTTCTAAATCTTTCAGATCTTCTACTTCAGAGCAAAAACGCAAGCTACAATTTGGTTGTCGCCTCCTCTTGGAATTATTACTGTTAGAATTGAAGTGAGCTAGCGCCAGCGCTAGCTCATACTCGCCACCCCCCTTGTTTTGCCTATAAATAGAGGGGTACCCCCCTCTAAAGAGTTATCGATTCTGGATCTGGCGAGTATCATCAACTTTGAGCGAGTTAGAGATACCAGAGCGCCACCAGGCGAGCATCGGACTTGGAGTAAGTTCGGCAGGCGAGCATCGGACTTGGAGTAAGTTCGGCCAGCTCCCTTGAGCGAGTAGCGAGTAGTGGAGATACCGCCGGCGCTAGTGCTAGCGCGCGCGGTAGCGACTAGAGGCGAAGAGGCGAGCAGCGAGCTTGCGAGTATCTACTCAGGAGATAGCGCCCGACGCTAGTGATAGCGCTCGCGCTAGCGAGTATTGGAGGAAGCGACGCGTGGCGAGTACGCGAGAAGCTTGGAGTGCGAGCAGCGAGCTTGCGAGTAGCAGAGCTAAGGCCCGGCGCTAGCGATACCGCCGGCGGTAGCGAGGAGCGAGCTTCTATAGCGAGGAGCGAGTATTGGAGCGAGTATCACCTGCGCGGTGTGCTCCGGAGGAGAAGCGGACCTTGTCCGTGATCAAGTCTTACTTTCTATTGGCTGTTGTGATTCAAGTTGGATGCAACTTGTATTCAGCCGTGTTCAGTTGTAACTAGCTACCAAATTTAGTATTGTGAAAGCTTGTGTTCATCTTTGGTGTCCTTATTCTCCGGTTGGTTGACGTGTTCTTCCGACTTCTAAATATTTCACATGGTATCAGAGGGAGGTTGGGAACAAGGATGAAGCAACCAAGATGGACGGCGGAGGAGGGTATGCTAGGGGACTTGGCATTGAGTTGCTTACTCAAACCAACTACAAGAAGTGGATGTCTTGTATGGAGAGCTACCTTCTTGGAGAGGATCTCTGGGAGGTTGTTGGTGGTGGGGAGCAAGAGGAAGTAGTAGCTGCCGGTGATAATGGTCCAGCTGTTAGAGCTTGGAGGAAGACCAACGCCAAGGCGGAGTTCACCTTGAAGAGAGCCATATCACCTGACTTGTTCGACCACATCATAGGTTGCAAGTCAGCGTCTGCGATCTGGATAGCCCTCGATGGGTTATTCAACAAGAAGAATGTGGCGCGGCTACAATTCCTGGAGAATGAGTTGGCGAAGTCGACTCAAGGCGAGATGGCGATATCCACCTTCTTCCTGAAGGTGAAGAACCTATGTGGGGAGATCTCGGCCTTGGATCCTGAAGAGCCAATCTCAGAGGCGAAGTTGAAGCGGCACATACTCCGAGGCTTGAGGAGGGAGTATGTCCCCTTCGTTACTTCCGTGCAAGGATGGGCTACTCAGCCCTCCCTTCTGGAGCTAGAGAACATGCAATCGTCACAGGAGAGCTTGGCGAAGCAGATGGCGGGAGTATCCATCTCAGGAGGAGATGGCGAGGCCTTGTTCTCAGGAAAGAGGAGATCCTGGGACAAGAGAAAGAAGAACTCCGGAGATGGACCTTCAACGTCCTCTCAGGGAGATGGGGGGAAGTTCCTCCCTACGCGCGATGAGAAGGGGAGAACTCTTTGCTTTGCCTGTAAGAAGTATGGGCATATGGCAAAGGACTGCTGGTCTAATCTGAAGGTCGGTCATGCTGCTAACAAGGAGGGAGATCACCAGAGAGGTGGAGGAAGAGGTGGAGGTCACCAGGGCGGTGAGAGGGGGGACAATTGTTTCCTGGCAGAGATGACGGCAACGTCAGTCGATGTCTTAGCCTCCATCAACCTCGAGAACGACTGGATAGTGGATTCCAGTTGCGGGCATCATCTCACAGGAGATATGTCCAAGTTCGACTCCTTGGAAGCGTATGAAGGGACGGATGCTATCATCACTGCGGATGATACGGTGCATCCTGTGGATCGAGAAGGGAAGGTGTCCCTTGGGAGTAGAGAGAAGCCAGTGACACTGAAGAGTGTGTATCACGTGCCTGGCATGAAGAAGAACCTCTTCTCCGTGGCGAACGCCGTGGATGATGGATACCACGTGTTGTTTGGACCAAAGGAGGTGAAGTTCTTGAAGAACCTTTCGTCTGTCGATGCTGACGTCACGCTCACCGGGAGAAGGGTGAAGGATTTGTATGTCCTATCTGCAAATGCCTACGTGGACAAGCTGAAGACAAACGACAGCGCTGTGATCTGGCATGAGAGGCTGGGTCATGTGGGGATGGACAAGCTGAAGATGATGGCGGCAAAGGGCCTAGTGAGTGGCCTGCCTCATCTCTCTTCCTACGGCGACGGCCATGTGTGCGACGGATGCCAATATGGAAAGTCACATCGACTTCCATTTGACAAGTCGGAGACCAGGTGTAAGGCACCTCTTGAGTGCGTACATGTTGATGTTTTGGGGCCGTGCGCCACCCTTACTTATGGAGGCAATAAGTATGCGCTGGCTCTGGTGGATGACTACACCCGCTATACGTGGGTATACTTTCTGAGAGAGAAATCAGAAGTATTCAGCAAGTTCCTCGAGTGGAAGGAGCTTGTGGAGGGGAGGCTGAACCGCAGAGTGAAGAAGCTGAGAAGCGACAATGGAGGGGAGTTTACCTCCAATGAGTTTGCTTCTTTCTGCAGGAGGTTCGGCATTCGGCGGGAGCTCTCCTGCGCTCACACCCCGCAGCAGAATGGGGTGGCAGAGAGGAAGATCCGCCATCTGGTGGAGACTACCAGGAGTTGGCTACATGCCAAGAGCATTCTCAAGGCCTTATGGGCGGAGGGAATGGCGTGCGCTACTCATGTGATCAACAGGCTACCTCTGAGTCCTAACAGGATGGTGTCTCCACACCAGCTCATGTTCGGGGAGAAGCCCAATGTGGGTCACATGAAGGTGTTCGGTTCTACCTGCTTCGTGCACATCCCGGACGCTCAGAGAACAAAGTTGGAGCCGAAAGCGAGGAAGTGCATCTTCATCGGCTACAATGAGCGGAAGAAGGGGTGGAAGTGCATGGATCCGCAGACCCACAAGTTTGTCGTCTCGCGCGACGTAGTGTTTGACGAACTGGTCTCATACCAGGGAGTCTCTTCAGTGGAGCTGCCGGAGAGTGGAGAAGCTAGCAGTGAAGAAGAGTGGGTCACTGAGGACCCTACTGTGGAGTTAGAGTTATCTCCAAGTGCTCCATCGTCATCTGGCTCAGGAGGAGCATCTGGCTCAGGGGGAGCTACGAACTCAAGAAGCAGGGAGAGCACCGCTTCAGGAGGAGTTCAGAGAGGAGCTCAGAGAGGAGCTCAGAGAGGTGCTCAGAGAGGAGCTCAACTAGAGGAGTCTACCGGAGTGGTAGATAGTGGCCAAGCCTTGAGGAGGTCGAAGAGGACGATCGTCCCGCCTGCTCGCTATAACGAGGGGAACTTCGTGAGTTTGGTTTCCTGCTTCTTCGCAGGACCACTCGATGAGAGGGAACCTGCCTGCTTTGAGGATGCAGCTGGCATCAAGGAGTGGGACGCGGCCATGATCGAGGAGATGGAGGCCCTAGAGAAGAATGAGACATGGGACCTGGTTCCCATGGTGGAGGGCATCAAACCTGTCACCTGCAAATGGGTGTACAAGGTTAAGAAGAGAGCTGATGGAGAAGTGGAGCGGTACAAGGCGAGGCTTGTCGCTCGAGGCTTCTCACAGGCCTACGGAGAGGACTACGAGGAGACCTTCAGTCCTGTAGCGAAGATGACGTCGGTGAGGACGATCATCGCTTTGGCGGCGTGCCGAGGTTGGAAGTTATGGCAGCTGGATGTGAAGAACGCGTTCTTATACGGAGAGATCGACAAAGACATATTCATGGTGCAACCACCTGGATACGTGTCCAAGTCCCAGCCGCGTCACGTATGCAAGCTGAAGAAGGCCCTCTATGGTCTGAAACAGGCGCCGAGAGCCTGGTATGGGAAGATTGCGGAGTACTTACAGTTCTGCGGCTACGATGCCTCAGACTCGAACTCCAGCATGTTCGTGAAGAAGAGTGGAGGTCTTCACGTGCTGGTGCTGCTATACGTCGACGACATGATCGTGACAGGGAACAACCCTGAAGAGGTCGCGGCGCTGAGGCAGCAACTTTCCATACGCTTCGAGATGAAGGATCTTGGTGAACTGCACCATTTCCTTGGCCTCCAAGTTGAGAAGAGAAGAGGCGGACTGGATGTTTCCCATAGGGCATATGCCGAGAGGATCGTCGAAAGATTCGGCATGAAGGAGGGGAAGAGCAGCTCCGTTCCTCTGGAGGCTGGGCTGAAGCTTCGGAAGGAAGAAGGGAGGATTCTTCCTGATCCGAAGATCTTTCGGGCACTGGTGGGGAGTCTTATATACTTGACTATCACAAGGCCGGACATCGCCTTTGCTGTCGGCCGAGTTAGTCGGTATATGCAGGAGCCGCGGAAGCCTCATCTGGAGGCAGCCAAAGAGATACTGAAGTTCGTGAAGGGCACCCTTGAGATGGGGTTGTCCTATGATGAGAAGTCTGACTTCAAGCTGCACGGGTACACGGATGCAGATTACGGAGGTGACGCTGATGATCGCAAGTCGACATCAGGTTACGTGTTCTTGTGTGGAGCAGCTGCTATCTCGTGGTGTAGCAAGAAGCAGGACTCTATTTCCCTTTCTACCACGGAGTCCGAGTACAAGGCGTCGTCCTTAGCAGCTCAGGAGTGTGTCTGGCTAAGGAGACTAGTGGAGGATGTGGACGAGGAGGTCAGCGGACCTACTGTGCTACGTGGGGACAGCGAGAGTGCATTAAAACTGGTAACCAATCCAGTTTGTCATGCAAGGACCAAGCACATAGAGATCGAGCATCACTTCATCAGAGAGAAGGTGCTGGGTGGCTTGATCGCTGTGGAGCATGTGCAGAGTGAAGAGAACCTTGCGGATATATTCACGAAGCCCCTATCTGCGGGGCCGTTCCGGAGGCTTCGTACATTGCTTGGAGTTGTTCCTGGAGCTCACTTCAAGGGGGAGTGTAGAATTGAAGTGAGCTAGCGCCAGCGCTGGCGCTAGCGCCAGCGCTAGCTCATACTCGCCACCCCCCCCCCCCCCCCTTGTTTTGCCTATAAATAGAGGGGTACCCCCCTCTAAAGAGTTATCGATTCTGGATCTGACGAGTATCATCAACTTTGAGCGAGTTAGAGATACCAGAGCGCCACCAGGCGAGCATCGGACTTGGAGTAAGTTCGGCAGGCGAGCATCGGACTTGGAGTAAGTTCGGCCAGCTCCCTTGAGCGAGTAGCGAGTAGTGGAGATACCGTCGGTGCTAATGCTAGCGCGCGCGGTAGCGACTAGAGGCGAAGAGGCGAGCAGCGAGCTTGCGAGTATCTACTCAGGAGATAGCGCCCGGCGCTAGTGATAGCGCTCGCGTTAGCGAGTATTGGAGGAAGCGACGCGTGGCGAGTACTCGAGAAGCTTGGAGTGCCAGCAGCGACCTTGCGAGTAGCAGAGCTAACGCCCGGCGCTAGCGATACCGCCGGCGGTAGCGAGGAGCGAGCTTCTATAGCGAGGAGCGAGTATTGGAGCGAGTATCACCTGCGCGGTGTGCTCCGGAGGAGAAGCGGACCTTGTCCGTGATCAAGTCTTACTTTCTATTGGCTGTTGTGATTCAAGTTGGATGCAACTTGTATTCATCCGTGTTCAGTTGTAACTAGCTACCAAATTTAGTATTTTGAAAGCTTGTGTTTATCTTTGGTGTCCTTATTCTCCGGTTGGTTGACGTGTTCTTCCGACTTCTAAATATTTCACAATTACCTCGGTAAATTTTTTGAGGGTAACACTCATTGCTCATTGTTTCTATTTTTTTTGAATTAAATTATGTTCAGTTGTCCTTATGGTTAGCTGTATTCTTAGCTTAGGTTTTGTATGAAAAATTCTAGAGTGTTTTTGGATGTTGGGAATTAAGTTCAGTTGTCCTCATGGAAAAGAGGTTTTGATGAGCTCAAGTTTATGTCTCCATATTCATAATCCACATGGAAATTATTTGGATTCATTTATTTCCTTCAACTCTCTTGAATGTTCAGTTGCACTTATAACACTGATTTAACTTCCTTGAATTTGTTGTACAAGAACTAAACTACTTCGGGTTTTTTTCTTCATTTTATTTGGTTCTGTATTCCAGTACCTTAAATTCTGTCAATGTGTGAATGTTGTGAGATTAGTGGATCTAAGTTCATTTACATGATAACAATGAAGAAAAAACAACTAAAAGAACAACTTTAGGTGAACTAAAAATAATGACCCTTTTAAATAAACTCTTGAGTGTTATTATCATTTTAAACTTCTACTAAACATATGGAAATGTTTGGTTTAAAAATATCATACTTGCTCAAGCAAAACCAAATTCATTTTTGAGTGCTCAACCAAATATACATTCAATTTGAGGTGCATTCGACCTAAGACGGACTTGCTCTAACACGGACCTACCTATACGTATGGGGGCAAATTGTTTGTTTGATTTTGTTGAGAATTGGGATCATGTGTGTGGGGAAAAATGGAAACAAGCACTTTGAAGCCTCTAGATTTAATCGTGGTCATCCAAAAAAGACCATGCATCTAATCATGGCCGTGTTGAGAATTGATAAGGCTTTGAACGTTTTTTGGTCTCTCATTATATGTTCGTATTTAGAACAATTTACTTTTTTTTTATATTTTTATCACTGTGATTGCTCTCTTCTTTCTTTGGTGGTTGGAGGTTTCTCCTATATTTTATTTTTTGCTACAAACCAGTGTTTGTCCTTTTATTAGTGATTGACATGATTTACAATTTTTAAGTAGACAAATTGGATATCTATAAAATTTTATTCAGCTCGGAATTAGATTTTGGCTTATTGGGATTTTGTCGGGATTGTTGTAGAAGTATTCCATGATACTTAGTAATATATTTTACGTAGTTTTTCCTCTTTTTGTTATTTTTTTTTTATTTTCTTTCCAAGAGGATTGATTTGCACTTTCTTTCAGAGTTTTTTTTATTTAGGAAAAGTTGATTTTATAAAATTGAAATGTTGGAGGACTATGTGCAATGAGTATATCGTTTATAGAATTTGTTATTGTATCTCACTTACTTTGCATTGAGTATGTAACCATCAAGAGACTCTTAATTTAATGCCCGCTTACTAACAATGCTAATATTTTCTAATCTATTTATCAACTACAAGTTTGTTTGGGATTCTACATAGCTTAGCTCTATTACCGGTTGTTATCTTAATTTCTTCTTTTAGTTCTCATTATCATTTTTTGTTTTCTCTACTTTTTAGTATTTTCATGCTGCATTTTACTAATTAGATCATTGTATTTATGTTCTGGTTATTTTGTTTATAGATGCAACACAACTTCAAATAGATGCAACACAACTTCAAATAGATGCAACACAACTTCAAATAGATGCAACACAACTAAAAGGAATGGAACTTTGAATCATTCTACACAAGCTTCATTTGGCTTCTATGCATGCTATTTCACATTCTACCTCTCTTACTATACTAATTGACCGCCCTCCATTGAAGGGACAAAATGACCATCTTTATTTAGTTTTATTTCTTTTCTATTTTAATTTTTACTGCGATGATTGAATTGCTTGATTACGAAGTACTTAATTATTGTATCTCATTTACTATGCAAGGAGTATTTAGGCACAAAGAGACTCTTACATTTATGTCTCCTTGAGTTGTTTCCTCCTCAACCCTCCTTAATTTCTTTCTATTATTGTCACATTATTTTAGGTTCTTCTTTGATGATTTCGTATGAAGCCTGAGATGAAAGAGGGAAACTCATATTCGAGCAATGAAAATGATTTTTGTTCACAAGTCTATGGTCTTCATTTTAAGCTCTTCTTTGATTGTCGTTTTAAGATCTACATTATCTATGTTTTTTTATGTTTTTGATGTTTTCTTAAGTTTTTTATGTTTAGTGATCTTATTGAATTTTATGAAGCTATACTATTTATTAAACAGCCGGGCATGTCGTAGCCCATGTCGCAAATTAAACGAACATTTTTTAACTTCAATTTTCCTGCCCTTTGTGAGGCTCGGCTATACATTGAGTTTCTCTTGATTTTTTTTTTCTGTTCACAATTTATTCTCAATCATTTCTATTTATAACTTCTCATATCCAACCATTAAAGAGCAACCTTGGATTGTGCTAAAACTTGATAGTAAATTGATGGAGGGATGATTTTTCTATGAAATTGATTGTTTATTATTGAGATATGATACATGGAGCTCCTGCAACTTACAGAACATGTATGATTGATAACCACTTTCACTTTCTTAGATTATCTGCGTTTGGCTTAATTCAACTCAACTAGCAATGGTATTGATCAAATACAAAATAACTCAAATTGTAGAATCAGACTCCTCCTAACATAAAGTGAAAGATGTTAACCACAGAGCAGTGAGATTGGTGGTCTATACTTTTTCCTCTTTTTGTTAATTTTTTCTGTCAATATGCCGAATTGGATATCTATCCAATTTAATTCAGCTCGGAATTAGATTTTGGCTTCTTGGGGTGTTCGTCGAAGTCCCGACTACGGTTAGCCCGACTCTCAACGACTGGGGGGCTCATATGCATGCGTACAACGAGTGTTGTCGCACCAGATCATTGTGCACAACGAGTGTTCTCGCACCCCATCATTATCGCCGCTTAGATATATAATTTCTTATATGTTTGACAACCACTTACACTTTCTTAGATTATCTGCATTAGGCTAATCTCAACTCAACTAGCAATTGTATTGATCAAATACAAAATAACTCACATTACATAATCAGACTCCTCCTAACATAAAGTGAAAGATGTTAACTACAGAGCAACGAAATGCACGTAACACTAGGAGACGCGAGCTTCGTCACCGGCTGGACGATGTGCTTCGAGGCCATGAAACCAGGGTTGAACAAAGTTCACATATACCACCCCCACATGCTTCATCGACAAATACCTTTTCGATTACTACAAGCATCACACCTATCACATTCCTCCATAGCGGAGGACGACCAAGTTCAAATATACCACCCCCACGGGCTTCTCTCATCCCCGTCGGGTTTCACCCCCCCCCCCCCCCCGGTCGGGCCTCACTCTGGTAGACAGAATCCGACTGAATACTATTATTATATTCAGCGCCACAATAAAAAATATAAAATATAACGATTTTCATCGCTTCAATCCCGCGCCCCTTCATTTCTCCTCTCCGTACTCCGCTCTCCTCGCTCTCCTCGCTGATTTCTCTCTCGCATTTCGGCGTTCTAGGGTTTGATTCCGGCAAAGCCTCCCTCATCGTCTCCGGCCGTAATCACACAGCTCTCCGGCGCTCCATCTCCAATCTGATTATACACAAGAGCTCTCCGGCGCAGCCTACCCATCCTCCTCTCCGCAAGGTATGTATCGCATCCACCATTATCATGTTCGAACCCAAGAGATAAACGACTCTACCCAGAGCCAGTGGCTATCCGAGGAGAGTAGAATGGCTCTCCGCGTAGAGAAGGATGTCTATCCGAGGAGAGTAGAATGGCTCTCCGCGTATCGCATCTGTTTGGCTCTCCGCTGATGGCTATCCGTCGTGAGGATAGCATGGCTCTCCGCGTAGAGCTAAACGACTCTCCCGCTGAGATCCACTGGCTCTCCGAGGAGAGCCCTTTGTCTCTCCGCGGAGAGCCGGAGAGCGGTTTGGCTCTCCGCGGAGAGCCGGAGAGCGGTTTGGCTCTCCGCGGAGAGCCGTTTGGCACTCCGCGGAGAGCCGTTTGGCTCTCCGCGGAGAGCGGTTTGGCTCTCCGCGGAGAGCCGTTTGGCTCTCCGCGGAGAGCCGTTTGCTCTCCGCGGAGAGCCCAAAATTTTTAATTTCTGTTTTTAGGAAATACGTTTGTTTGTTCATTCTTCTATGACAATCCTTGAAAATAAATTATAATTAGCATATAATTTGGAAGGTGAGGTAGGAAATAACCTAGGCAAGCTACTATAACCAATTATAGTTACTCAAAATAGGATCCTAGTATTATGGCTACTAATCTAACCTTTGGGTTTGGTGACTAGATTATTTGACTATTTGTCTTTATCGGCAATGAATGGTGTTGACATTGTGCTGCGGGACATTGCGAAAACACAACGATCAGTAGAGACCCTCGTTCATCGCTGCCCTGAAATTCTACCCGAATCGATTCCGACGCAAACGCCTCCATTCTATTCATCAGCCTTCGACCGCCCCACTACTGAGCCGTGCATTTGTGGGAAGCAATCAGGCACGTTGAACAAAATTCAGGAAGATTGGATCAAGATCCAAGTGAAAATGATGGAGGATGGCATTCGCCTTCCCATCCGAATCGATCCGCCCGTGCCACTGTGGAACAAGCGACCTGACCTGAATGCGTATCTTTTGAAACCGTTGTTCGTGATTGATCCGGAACGGCAGTACGGCGTCAATGTGACAGCGGGTGCATGTCCATCTTGCAACAAAGTCGGCTTTCTTTCCCGCAAGCAATTAAGTGCCCCGCGAGTTGTCGATTGCATCGACACCACTGCATTCTCTATCAGTGCTAGATACATGTGCAAGAAGTCGAACACCTCCGGCGGCTGTGGTGCCACGTTCCAGGTCATGGACGAGGCAAAAAACGAGAAGTTGATCTCGACAGCCATCATCCTTAACTATCCTGTGCAGCTTTTCGAACAGAGCGCACACGACGTCGGTCTTGTTCAAATGGCATACGACTTGTACACGTCCCGTTCCGGCATTGCTGATGCAGCCAAGGTGATTCGTTGTGCACGAACGACTCGATACATGCGTCAAGCCGCACTATATCGTGGTCACGTGTCGTGGTATTTGGATATGCGCTTATGGGATGCAGCAATTGGGCAAACGTCATGGCAGAAGGATCCAGCAGTGTTCCCTGATTTCCCATCATTTTTTCAGCATTGTAACGGGTACAATGGCACTCTTGGTCCAGTGGAATCAACGCTATCACGCCTAATCAATGACTGCATTGCTCGCCAACTTTCTTTCTTCAACCGAATGGAAGGCGCCATAACCGGGACTCATCTCTCGGCTGACCATCATCACAACGTGCCGGGACGCATGAAATTGACGGACGAGTTCAATGGCAGGAAATTTTCCCCCGTTGAAGGATTGCACTCCGTCATGAACGAGCGCCAACAAATTCTCTCCCATCAATTCACATCGACTACGGGCAATGCAGAGCGTCGATTTGTTGGTCGGAGTTTGCAGAACCGGTACAATGCTTACAATATTGATACTTCTCTGCTCATCATGTACCTTGACAAGTGCTGCGATGACCGAGAATGGCTACAAGATTTCGACAACATCATTGTTCTCCTAGACAATCATCACCTGATCACGAGGTATAGGGACAATTCGAACGGCACGGATCGAGCTCGGCAGGAACTATTTATGGCTGGCGTGGCCGAAATCATTGTTGGCAATGGACATGCTTCAATGCGGGAAGGCTCCATCATTGAGGCTGAACTTGATGCATTGTTGGATCGAATTAAAAACTGGGAAAACGAGAATGATGTGCCACCGTCGAAGCGCATTGTGACGACCAAACTTCTATCTTGCCACGAGACGCAGAAAAAGCACATCAGAAATTGCTTAACACCGTCTGTAGGGGCGTCAAACACCGTCGTGGATCGCTTCTTCCGTTCGACTCTACGTCGTGGATCGGGGAAGAACGAAAACTTATAGCGTCAAGGACGAGCCATTTTCCCGGAGACTATGTCCCTGGATGGCGGGATCTTGCTGCTCCATGCCGTGGTCGCTCAAATCAACTTTCGCGGCGAACTCCAATTTGATCCTCGCTGGGCATATTTGCCAATCTCTGGTATGCATATCATTCTCACTCAATATCTCGCAGCTCTTTCGACCGATGGCATAACTCCCTCCCAAACGTCTCTGTCGACAATGTTTCATATGTTGCCTCTCTCGATTGAGGATTGCCACGACGAGTTTGGATTAACGGCGGCATTTGGACAATCCCTTCCTCAACTTCCAGAAATTCCAGCAGGTCAGCTAGAATCCGTTGGAATGATTGCCGAAGCAATAGCTGATAATGCAATTTGGTCGAGCCACACGTTCGATGCGATTGTGAACGATGCGCTTGAGGTTGCCGCAACTGCTGTGGAGAGGACTCCGAATGATGATCATCACTGCATTGGAGAAGACGAAGCACTACCGCTAAACCATACTGATATAAGCAACACTCCCCATTCTATTCAGTCCAGTCGCAAGCGCAGAAAACCCGGACCAACATCGCATGGGCAAAGCTCTTCTTCAAATCACCATAAAAATCTCGCAGCCTCAACGCGTTGGGCAATGAACGTCAATCGGCATTAGAAGGCCTTAATCTCTGGGAAAAAGTGATGAGCGCTTCACCAATGATTAACCCCTTCGAACGGCGCTTACTCAGAATGGTGGCTCTCAAATTTCTTCAACCCGATGAACTGCTTGATCTAAAAGATTTTCCAATTGAATCCTTGCATATTCCACAATTGCATCGAATTTGGTCTGTTCTTGTCTCGGCTTTACATAGCACCAATTACGCTTTCAAACGGTTCATTCGGCCAAAAACAGAACAGGTTCTTAAACAGCACTTGGAGGATATGGTTGCCCAGTCTCGTTTCAGATTGCCCATTCAACGAGCAGCGCCAAAACGCAGCATCATTACTGCACTAAATCTGGCCGCGTCATTGATTGCTCCAACGCAGGCGGGCCGTGAGGATAGTTTCATCCAGTTAGAAGAGACTGTCACCACAACAGTAACTCGAAGCGTCACTTTTACAACCGGCGCCCCCAGTCACAGTTCAAGTCAGCCCCTTGCAACAGATCTGCAAACGTCCCCGCCCGATCTAGTAATTGAAGGATCAGCGGACGATATCATTGATCGACTTGTTCAAAACGAGATTGATGCTGGGCATGCCGGCAACATTCACTGGACCAAAGTGGTCGCCCCAGCTTACGCCCGCATTGCTGCACGCCATGAGGATCTAGTTCAGATGACCCACAAGGAGATTCAAAATCGTTGGGATTATCTTAGACGTCTCAAAAGGAAAAGGACATCAAACACTTTGCAGTCGCATACCGAAGCGCAAAAGGAGCTCGGTGATCAAGGCGCCATCTACATTCAACCATCGCCGGTTGTTACACAATCATTGCCAGCCGAAACTCCGTCCACAAATAATTTAACTCAACCAGCGTCTTCTGCAGTCATCACGACGACGGAGGAACCTAATGTGGGCATCTCGTCCGCTGTCAGCGAGATTGGTTCTCGTCCTCCATTCATGGTAAATCAACAATTGCCGACTTTCAATCAGATAATGGAGGCCATCGTCCCTGCCCCAGCTACAGGAGAGCCGTTCTCCCAATCGGAGAAGGAGCTGCTCAATTACTTGCTAACTAGTCCAGCAGAGCGCTCCCATGTGAAATCGTCGACTGGTGATCAAATGTCTTGGAAGAGCTTAGCCAAGCGTTTCTTGTACTGGGGGCGAGTCGCACGGGTGTTGGGGATGAACCAGTTTCGGGTTCGATCCTATGTGCAGCTCAAGCAAAAGGTTAAGGATATTAACAAAAAAAAGAGCTTGCAACAGTATGTGTGAAACCCTGAAAGGTATGTTTTTTATATGTATTATAGTAAAAAAATGATTTGAAAATAACACAATAATTTGCACTTATTATTCCATGATACAATTGTACCTCATTTAGGCCATTACCCAATTGGATCTCCATGGAGAGCCAATTGGATCTAAACGGAGAGCCAAATGGCTCTCCATGGAGAGCCAATTGGATCTAAACGGAGAGCCAAATGGCTCTCCATGGAGAGCCAATTGGATCTAAACAGAGAGCCAAATGGCACTCCACGGAGAGCCAAATGGCTCTCCACGGAGAGCCAAATGGCTCTCCACGGAGAGCCAAATGGCTCTCCACGGAGAGCCAAATGGCTCTCCACGGAGAGCCAATTGGATCTCAACGGAGATCCAAATGGCTCTCCGGAGAGCTACATAGCTCTCCGCGGAGAGCCGTTTGCTTTCTCTCTTTCTCTCTCCAATTTATTCTTCTTGTCCCTCTATTGTAACATATGTTTATAAATTTTGCAGATCAATGGGGCAGAAAAATATCCATTTTTTGAGCTCGAGGTGCTATTCAAACTCATTTGTTGGCCTAAGTTCAGCAATACTAGAACGATTGGAGGAGGATCAGAAGAAGATGTTGATGGATGCCAACATCTGGCATATCTTCCATGCACCAAAGGTACCGCAGAACACTCCCCTTCTTTACGGTCTACTAAACTGGTATGATATAGAGAAGGATGTCTTCGTCATTGGATCGAGGGAGCTAACCTTCTCCCCCAATGACGTGGCAATGATATTGGGTCTGCCGAACCATGGGGAGGAAGTCATCCTGACTACCAAGCCATTTGGACCGCTAACGAAGTCCGATTTGAAGACGGAACTTCAATCGATGGAGAAAGGGTCGTCCCCTGTGACGATGAAGATATTGATTTTGCACCTTCTGTGCAATTTCTTCTTCCCCTCGAGCGCGGAGAGGATGCCAATGTTCTTCGAGGAGGTCTCCAGCTTGGAGAAATTTCAAAAGTTCAATTGGCCAGAAGCGATCTATACCTTCGTTATGAGGTCGTTCAGGTCGATGGTGGAGAAGCTGCCACCTGTTGCAGAAGAAGGCCAACTGCAACATTGGCCAGAGTCTTCAATGGGATACATCTATGGATGCACCCATGTTCTCGTTGTAAGTATCTATATTTCTAATTCCTAAAATGAAATTTGTTTAATATGTTCTAAACTATTGCAATGTTTGATATAGATTTGGTTCCTCGAGCACACCACCACCTTCGCTCTGCACTATCCGTCATTGAGGCCACGAATATTAAGATGGTCGGAGAAGGTCTCATTTACAATGAAAGAGATGGGGACTGTTGCAAAACTCTTGGATGAGCAGGTAAATAATTTAGTTTATTCGATTAACAACCACTTTTGAACTATCTAATACAATAGTTGTATTTCTTCTTTTTAGGTGTTGGAAGTACTAGATGAAATATCACCGTCAGAGAAGTTGTTATGTTCAGACGTGACAACACAGTGGACACCACCACCTCCCACATTTAAGAGAAAACCAATAGTCTCGCCATCTAGGGTAGTAAAAAAAATGAAGTTTGCACCACCACCTCCCACATCATTACCACCTCCCTCATCATCATCACCTCCCCCATCACCCAGCACATCATCACCTCCCCCACCACCTAGCACACCATCTATCCCTCCGGCACAGTTTTGGATTGATTTCCAGCATAGGATATTAGATCAATTTGCATTATTAGATAGCAAGATAGATAGTTCTGTAGATAGATTAGACAAAAAAATAGATAGAGTACATAGTGATTTAATTAGTTTTAGTCACAGTGTAGGTGAACGTCTTGAATCCATGAGTGCTGATATAGACACACTCATTCATCATTCCTCGCCATCATCTAGCCCGAGTATCTCTAGATCCCCCACCCACCAAAACGCTACCACCCTCACTACCCCTCACGATACTTCCATTACTGATATTCTAGACTCCCCATTGGGAGAAAGAGACATTAAAACTACAAAGGCGGATGAAATTGATGTGTACCCCGTTGACTATCCGGGGAGACCGCTAATAGCTGAAGAAGATAGAGATATCATCCATCAGCGTATGAGCGCCATACCATCGAGGTGCCCTTTTGACATTATACACTTTTATATTTTCAAAATTTTGATCTATGCACATTGATATTGACGATGGCTTTCTAATGTTTCAGGAACGACTAAGCATTCAATAAATGGAATATAGTCGGATTTCGAGATGGCATGGATGCTCTTCTGACGGACAAATACGTCGAAGATTGTCACATTGATGCCTACGCAAAGATCTTGACTTTGCGTAGAGATCGGGATAAAGAAGCGTATCATCCGTTTATGTACATCAGTCCGAACTTTTTGGTATGATCTCTCTATCAGTGCTTTTTACATTAATAATTCTGTTTGCATTGCTAAAAAATGTTACAAATTATGTAGTTGCACTTCCCAAGGTCCAATGACGGAGAATCTAAGCTTGTAGCTGCATTCCTTGAGGGCATTACCAAGGAGAATTTCGCCAATATCAAAATGATTCTAATGCCAGTATGTTATAGTTAACACTGGTATTTATTGGTGGGTATGGTTAAAGAGAAGAAGTGGCTTATACATGACTCTCTGCGTAATGCCCAACGAAAAGTTTCCGCTAAAGAAGCTGTAAGTACAGTTCATTGACATGCAATGTAGTATTGTACATTACGAGTTACTAATGTACGAACAAATTTGTGTTAATGCAGATTTCTGCGCTCCAGAAGGCGACCGTTAAAAAAGTCCACGCAGGATTTTCCAATTGGAAACTCGACTTGACTGCTGGTATACCACAGCAGGAGAACTCCGTGGACTGCGGTGTCTTCGTTATGAAGTATATGGAGCACATAGCGAAGGAAGGGCTGATGAGCTGGGAGAGTTGCGTAGACTGGCAGAAAAATATGCCTATGTTTAGAGCTCAGATCTGTGCAGACATCTTTAAGAAATTTGTGGTTGATTGATGTAAATTAAGAAACATTATTCGTGTACATTTGTAATGTTTGTCTATAATAACAATTGTTTCATGGATGAATACCATTTTCAAATGGGTCAAAATTATAGCTTTAAATGAAATCAGTGAAGATACAGAAGACTCTCCGCGGAGATCCAAAAGGCTCTCCGCAGAGAGCAAAAAGATCTCCGCGGAGAGCAAAAAGCTCTCCGCGGAGAGCACAAAGTTCTCCGCGGAGATCCAAATGGCTCTCCGCGGAGATCCACTTAGATATCCGCGGAGAGCCATTTGGCTCTCCGCGGAGAGCCATTTGGATCTCCGCGGAGAGCCATTTGGATCTCCGTGGAGAGCCAAATGTCTATCTTTCGCAAATTGTGGCCGCGTTCTCTCCCTCCCTCCCTTCATTTTTTCTTCCTTTCCCTCTTTTTTCTTTCTCCCTCCCCCTTTCCCTCTCCTCCCCCTCTTTTTTCTCCTCCCCCTCTTTTTCTTTTTTCTCCCCCCCCCCCCCCCCCCTCCCCCTCTTTTTCTTTTTTCTCCCCCCCCCCCCCCCTCCCCCATTTTTTCCCCCTCATACCAGAGTGGAACCCGGCGGCCCCCCTACCCCCCCCCCCCACACACACACAAATAATGCTCGGATGCGGGCGCAGCCCGCTCGGATGCGGGCGCAGCCCGCTCGGATGCGGGCGCAGCCCGCTCGGATGCGGGCGCAGCCCGCTCGGATGCGGGCGCAGCCCGCTCGGATGCGGGCGCAGCCCGCTCAGATGCGGGCGCAGCCCGCTCGGATGCGGGCGCAGCCCGCTCAGATGCGGGCATAACCCGCTCAGATGCGGGCGAAGCCAGCTACGAGTCAACGAGCACGGGCGTAAGAGTGAAATTAGGGGGACCCTTTGTCCTTTGGGGGAGACAGATGCAACAAACTATTTTTCAATCAGTAGTCAATCATTTGAACCTTTGTCTTTTTCTACGGAGACTACGACAGACTATTTTACACCAAAGATTCAGATTTTTTGATTCACGTGAATTTTGTTTTGGATTTGGATGTCTTTTGGTAATAGGATATTTCAATTGGTTTAATATCAATGCCAATACAATATGAACTCGACATTGAACAATAAACCATTCAGGTTCTCACTGTGGCTATTTTCAGGCTGAATTAGAGGGGTTTTGTTTGGGATGTGTGGAAAACTTTATTTAATGTGCATTCCACTCTTACCTTAAATTAGTTTCTCATTCCATGATTTCACTTCAAGTGCTTCATTCTATATTGTGGTGTTCTGAAATTAACAATCTATGAACAATTAAGAACCTCTGCTTTTGGTATAGACACAGTTTATGATGTGGCTAATGGAGTTTAATATTTGTCGTGAATGCATATATTTCCCTAGCTTACTAGCTCCATGTTTTAAATAGGAAGTTCTCAGATCTTATATGTATTTTTAAAAGTAATAGAACATTTTACTTTTATTGTCCATAGTTCTTCAAAAGGTTTCAGTACAAAAATTTTCCTTTTTTGGTAATGAACTTTACTCAGGACATAAATCATGTAACATTGTCATATAAGACCACCAAATTCATCTGGGTCAAATGACGCCGCATGCCGAAGGTTTACCACATGCCGAATATTCTCCAAAAGGGAGGACATTCTAGGTTTACCACATGCCCGACGAATGTCGCCACCCCCGACGATTGTTGTCATCTTTGTCGAATGTCGTCGCTCCCTCAGGATGTCGCCGCATCGCCGATTGTCGTCGCCCCCGCCTATTTTCGGCGCCCCGCCCTATTGTCGCCGCCCCCGCCTAATGTCGCCGCCCCCGCCTAATGTCGCCGCTTCGCCTAATGTCGCCGCTTCGCCTAATGTCGCCGCCACGCATAATATGTTTGTGGGCGCAGCCCGCAACGCCACATCAAGAACATGCCTGCACAAACCTGACAAATCCTCCTTGGGTGCGAACGGGCGAAGCCCGTGAGCACCCAAGGCAACTGGGAGCATCGAGCACTGCCGGTAGTCCGTGCGAAGATGCTAGTAAGAACTAGAGCCTGAATTGTTTGTGTCGATCTCAATTTGAGGTTGTGCGGTCTTGGAAGCGGTTTGACCTTTTGTTGTGTTCGCAGGTCTGCGGCCAGCAGCGAGCGGTTTGTTTCCTTGGTGACCTTCCAGCGGCTTGAATAATGAGTTCGTCAGCGGTCTCCGTCTGCGATCTGGATTGTTATAGTTTTTGGTTCTGTTCGCGGGTAGCTGGCTTCGGTGATCGGGCGACCTCTTGGTCTGGCGGTCAGAAGTGCGGACAGGTTCTGTTTTCAGCAGTGGAATAAAGGAGCGGTCTGTGCGGTCTGGCAGCTCGCAGGTCATCACGCCTGCTTCTGTTCGCGCGGTCTCAGGAGTTCGCCGTGCGGCCTGTCGCACTCAATTCCTCTCCAAAGTCCTATAAAGAAGCAACTGATAGTGAAGTTAGGTCGGCACCGAACCGACCACGTGATTTTTCACCTCTTTCCGGGGTTTTCCACGGGAAAAAAGATCTCATGTCAGCCGTCTCAATTCTCTGTGGCTGATTGCACGCTTGACCGCTCCCGGGCTAAGACTATCCATTGTAGGCCGGTTTTAGGAGTCTTGGGTAGACCTCAACACAACTCTAGCTAGCTACTATGAAATGTTATCCATGAGAAAGCATAGTTGATTCTGCTGTCAGATTCCAAGAGGAAGATGGATGCACGATTGGTGATTGGAGCATGAGATATTGGAGGAGCAAACGAGAGAATTCAGCTCCAGTTTCAGAATTGGAATTCTCTCCATTTGGACTCAAATGGATACAGTAATAAGTAAATAGACCACTCCATTTGGTCTCTGTTTTAGTAATGCTAATAAATAAATAATTCTATATTTACTTTTTTTGTACATATATTTGTATTCATAAAATACAAAGAAAATATTCTTTAAAAAACACCGGAATATATATAATAATAAAACAGCTATAATACAGCTCATCGCATCGGAACATTTTTGTACATATATATATTGTCCTATATTTATATATATAACAGTCAGTAAGGAGTTCATAGCTTTATTCAATCCAAGTTTGTAGCCACTTCAACGATGCTTGCCCGGCCTTAAGTTCGCAGCTCGCTCAGGCAGCGACCTCACGAGCACCATATTCCCCGACAATGCGCATGCACGGGCAAACTTCTTTTATAGGCGGGTCGGCAAAAAGCCCTTCGAGCAATCCGCGGGCAATAACTCCATAAGCCGCTTCGGTCATGTGCGCATCATCCCAGAAGACATATGCCGACGAGTCATCGCAAACAATTGCGCGCTCCTCTCCACAGAGAATAGTCCCCTCAACATTGTAGCGGCCGCCGCAGCATGCAGCCAAAGGCACTCTTCTAGTGCCTGCAAGTAATAGAAAATGAAAAAAAAAAAACTCATTAGTTTGGAATAGAGAAGAACTATTGAATTAATAAGGCTGTGTCAAGGAGGCAGTGGCACCAGTGAATGCAATTATGAAAAACGCACACAGCGTTTGGTAGGTGCGGTCACAAATTCTATTTGCTCAAACGACACCGGAGTCATGCATCCGTGATCAAGGGCCTGTTAGGGAGGGTGATTGCGGTTCTAGATGGAGCGGTTGGAGATAGAGATAAAACAGTGTTCTTGAATGGAGTTCCCTCACCACTGATGGAAGCATGCATAACACAGCATTTTGAGGGATCAGTGATTGCAAATGGAGGCTATTCAAACAAGCAGAAAATAATCGTTTGCATTTTTTTGATAAACGCAATTGAGAAAAAACACCCAAACAATCAATAGCCATGAAGTGTTAGCGGCCGTGAAAGCGTAGATCCCAGAAAGTAGACTTTAGGCCATAAATGTTGTCACGCAAATTCCAAATGCGGTAAACTGTCACCGCTATATTTACAGCCACAATTTCACATCGCCGCACTCAAATTCCACAACTATCCAAATTAGAGTCTACGAGAGAAGTGGCTCACTGGTAGTGTTCTGGATGGAGATTATGTTCATGATCGGGGTGTAGTAGTCAGCATAGATGATGGTGGCGTGAGGGTGAAGAGCGTGAAGCCGGTCTAGCTCCAGCTGCAAGTGCTTGTTATGATAAAGAGAAAACTTATTCAACCAATTGATGCAGCCGGTGCCCGGGTCGTAGTAGTCCGTACTTGAACGCTGGAAAGTAATGAGGTACGCGGGAATGCATCCGAGCGGAAAGTCGCCAGGAAACACGAAGGTCTTTGGGCCGAGCTTGATCAAATCCTGGAAGCAAAAATAAAACTCTGGCTCTGAGAAATAAGTCTGATTTTGGCAGGGAGGAATCTGAATAAGAAGACGAGGTTGCATCAACACAAGCATTTATCAGCCAGCTGATGGCATTGATGACAATCGGAACATAGGATTGAAGCTCGCTGAGAGATTTTCCTTCCAAAAAGGCGTAGTTATAATAATTTCCGCCAATCTCCCCGGCGAGGAAGAGCGAAGATCCGAGTAAGTTCTTGCATTCTACCATCATAAACCGGATGCTACATAAGCAATCGTTCAACAAACTTTAAATGAGCAGGCAGCAGTCTTTCAATAGATTTCAGACAAAGCAAATAGTATCAAAATTTAATGATACAAAAAAAACAGCATATGAATAAAACACAAGTGAATCCATGCATTCCTTTGCTTCTTCATATTCCGCCAGTTCTCATTCTTCAAGTAAAAAAATCAACTTTAATTCTTATATCTCCAAGAGACACTGGTAGCTTTTAATGGATAGTGAACATATCCTTTGTGATTTCTCATATTCGAGTTTCACTTCTTTTTTGGATAATCATTTGCATGTAAAATGGAATCATAATTCGAGCCACCTCTTATGTTTCATTATATATATTGTCAAGGGTTCTAGTTCTTTGTGGTTCTCAATTTAAACTTTCTTCTCCGACTTGTGTGCTTTGTAGCGGCTACTTTGGAGGCGTAATAGATTGCATCATGTCTCCATTATAACAAAAGAATGGATTGAAATTATACTTTTTCTTTGCATTTTCCCACTCCCATAGGCTTTCCTCATCAAACATCTCCTCTATATTTTTAATGATGATTTTTCAATTGCTTGGATTGTACAAATTATAGCCCATTGAATTTTGATCAAAAGCAATGAAGTTACACTTTCCACTATCAAATTATGTCCTCTTCTCATCAGTCACATTGCATAGATCGTACTTCCAAAAACTCTCCCTTGAAAATCAACTGCTTTAATCCACTCCAAGCTTCTTGAGGTGTCATTCATTCCAAGAACATTTTTGGTGTGGCTTTGGCTTGTTAATAATATTGCCCAAGCAACCGCTTCTACCCAAAATTCTTTAAGAATGACTTTGCTCTTCATCGTACACTTTGTCACGCTGAGTACAGTCTGATTATTCCTTTCAACAATGACATTTTGTTGTAGCGATCTTTGAACCTTCATCGATCGAACAATGTGAATTCGGATCTCCATCGGATCAAAGAACATTGATTTGATTGTCATTTTGTCATTCAACCTTAATTTTAAACTTACTAAAATGTTTAAGCACCTCTGATTTCTCTTTCAAAAAACTAGCACTTTCAACCGTAATGGTCAATAAAAAGAAAAAATAATATTCTTTCCAAGTGGCCATGGCTTGATAAGCCCACAAACATCCTGTTGATTTGAGCACAAATCAAAACAAGCAAAGAGAAAGGAAGCAAACTGAGGATTGAGCAACTATGAAAGATATTGCATATATATTAAACAAGATGGCTTCTCTATTTATAACTGAATAGAGGAGCACACTTTACATAAGGTTTTTAGAGGGGATATGCTATATTGAAGATAAGGGGTGCAATTAGACAGCTATTAGGGTCCGTTCGGTTCAGCATTTTTGGAGGCAGTTTTTGATTTTCGGTATTAATAAAACAAAATGGGGTGTTCGGTTTACCGGAAATGAACCGGTTTTGGTTTTCCGTGAAAACCCTATGTTTTCAAAATAGGGTAAGATGAAAAAACACGCATTTGCCTGATTTTTCACTGGTTTTGGGACGGCGCCCGCAAGAAGAGCGATCTTCTTCTTCCTCCAGCGTTGTCGACCACTGCCGCCGGCGGTTTTTTCGTGAAGGTAACTATTTGCAGACCTTTCTTCCTCTCATCTCGCCGATGACCTTCCTCTCATCTCGCCGTCGGCGGTTTTGGACTAAATCTAGGTTATCCGTCGAATCTTCCCCTTTCTTGCCGGCATCTTTCTTCTTCTTTCTCGCCGATGGCCTTCCTCTTTCTCGCCGATGGCCTTCCTCTTTCTCGCCGGCGGCCTTCCTCTTTCTCACCGGCGTCATTCCTCTTTCTCGCATTTTCAGCATTTGCAGTTTTAGTTCTGTTTTATGCCATGGGTTTTAGTGCAGTTTTAGTTTTGATTTAGTGCATATTTTAGTGCAGTTTGAGTTTTAGTATTATATCTGATTTACAGTTTTATTGTTAGAGTTTTAGTTGCAGATTCAGTTTTATGTTGCAGTTTTAGTTTTAGTTATAGTTGCAGATTCAGTTTTGAGTTTTTTAGTTGCAGTTTTAATTTTGCTTTAGATTCAGATTTAGTTTTAGTTATACTAAAGTGCATATTTAGTTATACTAAAGTGCAGATTTAGTTATACAGATTTAGTTATTAAAGTCCAGATTTAGTTATACTAAAGTGCAGATTTAGTTGCATATTTAGTGCAATTTTAGTTGTAATTTTAGTGCAGTTTTAGTTTTAGTTATATTAATGTACTGTAATGTCTATATTAATGTTGTAATGTCTATATTAATGTTGTAAAGTATTGCATTATATTAATGTTGTAATGTACAATATACATGTTAGTAATGGATTGTTATTGTTTTGATAGGTTAGTAATGGATTTAGACCAGTTGATAGAACATTCTATTGGAAGAGCATGGGAATGGCCACAAAACTCCAAATGGATGGAAAGGTGTGGCCTTTACAGCGGCAATCAATGGCATGAAAGAGACTCATAATATAATTTTTACTAAGGGGAAGATAATGGCAAGGTTGAAAACATGGAATAAGTATTACAAGGAGGTGTCTGCGATGCTAGATACAAGTGGGTTTGGATGGGACTGGGAACGGAATATAGTCAAGGTGGATAGCGAGGAAGATGGGCTAACTATGTAACGGTAATTTTTTGGGCTTACATTATTTTTTTCATGAATTTTTCGTTGCAACCTTACTAAATTATTTTTTTGCAGGCCCATCCGACGGTGAAACACTATAAAGATAAAGTTATCATTAACTGATCAAATTTGGGCATTTTATGTGGCACTGACAAAGCTACAGGTAGTTTTGCAGCAACAGCAAACGAGACAATTAATGAGTTTGAGACAATTAATGAGTCATTTGGAGAGGACAGCGTTGCGGGAGAACCTACTTCAATAGCAGGGAGCAGTAGACAGAGGAAGAGGAAGACAAATCCCGCTGATGTAATTGCAAGTGCGATTAGTCAAATGGCAACAAGTATGGAACAGGCAGCTATCGCTATAAAAAATTCAGCTGCAAAGCCTATGGATGCAAGTTCCGGTCAGGTTTACGAAGCACTAGGACAACTGACGGATCTGACAGACCTTGAATTACTGAAAGCCATGGATCTCCTCGGTGATAGTTGCATTAAGTTCGACAGGTTCATCACTCTACCGGTTTACATGAGGACGGCATGGCTGCGCTTGCAATTTTATGGGGATAGGTTTTGAAGTCTTCGGTTTGGGTTGTTTTTCTAAAAAACATTTTGTGTTATGTTGTTATGTACTGGACACTTTAATTCGTATTGTTGATGTGTATTGGAACATTTTGATTTGCGTTGTTGTTGTGTATTGGAATATTTTATGTGTCTACTATTTTGTGTTGCAATTTTGTACTTCGAAACATAATTTCAAATTTTATGCAAAACCAAAACCAATTCCATCCTGCATCCGAACAGCAGAATTGCCAAATTTCAATTCCTGCAGCTCAAAACCTTCCTGCAGTCGAACAGCATAATTGAAATTCAGGCAAAACCAAAACCTGCAGGTTTTGGTTTTGACTGAATTTCAATTCTTCAAAACCAAAACCTGCGAACCGAACGGACCCTTACAGAATACTTGACTTTGACTGAACCGGTTATATCACAGGCCGGTTTAATTGTTATAAGCTATTGCTAACAATCCCCCTCTTAAACCGGACTTATTATAAGCCCTAATTTGTTGCGCAGTTCAAGGATGCGATGTCGAGGGAGAGGCTTCGTTAGAAGATCGGTGAGCTGCAATGTCGTCTAACAAAATTCTACAGCGATAACTTTCTTCTCCACCTGCTCACGGATGAAATGAAATTTCATCTCAATATGTTTGCTTTTCCTTTGTGTCACAGGGTTTTTGGCGAGATGAATCCATGAGGTATTTGTTGAAATCAGAGAACTGGTCTCGACGTTCGAAAGGGAGATGCAGCTAACCCTTACTTGACCCGAGCTAGACCCTTGACCAGTCACTAAGAACCGAAGAACCTGGCCCTTGAAGAACACCTAAGTCCACAAACGGACCCCTTAAGCTGCAGCGTGGAGGTCCCACCACATACCCGGAAGCTCACAAGGAACTTCCCCTCCCAAGCCAATGCTGAGCCTGGGCACCTTGGAGGGCACTAAGGATCACCTCACCGTCCACCTTTGATGATAGGGGGAGGGGAGGGGTAGTGCTTGCTCACAACACACACGCGAGGGAGGGGGGGTACCAACAACCCTTCCCAAGGTGCCCATGGGGGTCTTTTTGTAGACTTCCCGAAATTGGGCTGCGGATAGCCACAAATCTACTATCCGCAGCTCAAAAATTGACCTGAACGACCAAAACAGGAGGGGTGGCGAGTGGAGCTTGAGACGTCTACTCCCCCCCCCCCCCCCCCTTGCCGGGGGTCAGGAGAGTGGACCGAATGGTCCACTGCCTGGGCTTGGGCGAGTGGACCACTCGGTCCACTCTCCTCAGGGGCGAGTGGACCCGTGGTCCACTCCCCTGAGTGCCCGGGGCAGGTCCACTCGCCCCTCACCCTGGGCGAGTGGACCATAGGTCCACTCGCCCGGGGCTTGGGCGAGTGGCCCAGGAAGTGGGCTTCCGGTCCACTTCCTCCCCCCTGGGACTATATCTTTGATCCCGACGGCCTCCAATTGGTCGATCTTCTGCGACACGGCCACCCTCTCTATCCCGACCTCATTCACGTTGGGTCACACCGACTCGGAAAATATGAGGGTTGTACACAATCCCCGCTCTTTTCGAGCTTGTCTTAAGCTCGGAAAGAAAGTCCAACCCACCTATTTGACGAGTAGGTGGGATCTTAGGGGAATCCACGAAAGGCCCCGCCAACGGGATACTCCTGCCTAGTTTTTTAGTTAAACCTGACTTGAGGCGGAAGGCGAACCTTTCTCCACTTAACAACCCTCATATTAGCCGAGCTCAACTGGAGGTGGAGAAAGCTCAACACCTTAGGTCGAATTGAACTTGACCTGAGGTGGAGAAAAACTCAACACCTCTAGTCGAGCCGAGCTCGACCTGAGGTGGAAGACAAACTTTTCTCCACTTAACAACCCTCCTATGAGCCGAGCTCAACTGGAAGTGGAGAAAGCTCAACACCTTAGGTCGAAATGAACTTGACCTGAGGTGGAGAAAAACTCAACACCTCTAGTCGAGCCACCCTCCTATGAGCCGAGCTCAACTGGAGGTGGAGAAAGCTCAACACCTTTGGTCGAATTGAACTTGACCTGAGGTGGAGAAAAACTCAACACCTCTAGTCGAGCCGAGCTCGACCTGAGGTGGAAGGCAAACTTTTCTCCACTTAACAACCCTCCTATGAGCCGAGCTCAACTGGAGGTGGAGAAAGCTCAACACCTTAGGTCGAATTGAACTTGACCTGAGGTGGAGAAAAACTCAACACCTCTAGTCGAGCCGAGCTCGACCTGAGGTGGAAGGCAAACATTTCTCCACTTAACAACCCTCCTATGAGCTGAGCTCAACTGGAGGTGGAAAAAGCTCAACACCTTAGGTCGAATTGAACTTGACATGAGGTGGAGAAAAACTCAACACCTCTAGTCGAGCCGAGCTCGACCTGAGGTGGAAGGAAAACTTTTCTCCACTTAAAAACCCTCCTATGAGCCGAGCTCAACTGGAGGTGGAGAAAGCTCAATACCTTAGGTCGAATTGAACTTGACCTGAGGTGGAGAAAAACTCAACACCTCTAGTCGAGCCGAGCTCGACCTGAGGTGGAAGGCAAACCTTTCTCCACATAACAACCCTCCTATGAGCCGAGCTCAACTGGAGGTGGAGAAAGCTCAGCATCTTAGGTCGAATTGAACTTGACCTGAGGTGGAGAAATATCAACATCTTCCCACACCAACTGGGGGCGGAGATCCAGTCCACGTCCCAGGTGCTTACCTTCACCTGGAGGCAGAGGAACTCAACCATCTTATCAAAGCAACTAGGGGCAGAGATCCAGTCCGTGTCCTAGGTGCTTACCTTCACCTGGAGGCAGAGGAACTCGACCATCTTATCAAAGCAACTAGGGGCAGAGATCCAGTCCGCGTCCTAGGTGCTTACCTTCACCTGGAGGCAGAGGAACTCGACCATCTTATCGAAGCAGCTAGGGGCAGAGATTCAGTCCACGTCCTAGGTGCTTACCTTCACCTAGAGGCAGAGGAACTCGACCATCTTATCGAAGCAGCTGGGGGCAGAGATCCAGTCCACGTCCTAGGTGCTTACCTTCACCTAGAGATAGAGGAACTCGACCATCTTATCGAAGCAGCTGGGGGCAGAGATCCAGTCCACGTCCTAGGTGCTTAGCTTACCTAGAGGCAGAGGAATTCAACACCTTTCCAAACCAATTGAGAGCGGAGTACCCGTCCACGTCCTAGGGGCTTAGCTTACCTGGAGGCAGAGGAATTCAACACTTTTCCAAACCAATTGAGAGCGGAGTACCCGTCCACGTCCTAGGGGCTTAGCTTGCCTGGAGGCAGAGGAACCCAGCACCTTCCCAAACCAATTGGGGGCGGAGTACCCGTCCACGTCCTAGGGGCCTAGCTTACTTGGAGGCGGAGGAACTCAACGCTTTTCAAACCAACTGGGGGTGGAATACCCATCCACGTCCTAGGGGCCTATCCTACCTAGAGGCGGAGGAGCTCATCATCTCTCCAAGTCACTTAGTCAAGTAGCGAGTCGACCCGATGAGTCTCCCATCTGCCGGCATGACTGAGCCCGGAGAATGGTCTCTAGTCGGGGATCTTACCAACTGGGGGTGGAGTACCCATCCGCGTCCTGGGTGCTTACCTTCACCTGGAGGCAGAGGAACTCAACACCTTCCGAAGCCACTTAGTCAAGTAGCGAGTCGACCCGATGAGTCTCCCATCTGCCGGCATGACTGAGCCCGGAGAATGGTCTCTAGTCGGGGATCTTACCAACTGGGGGCGGAGTACCCATCCGCATCCTGGGTGCTTACCTTCACCTAGAGGCATAGGAACTCAACACCTTCCGAAGCCACTTAGTCAAGTAGCGAGTCGACCCGATGAGTCTCCTATCTGCCGGCATGACTGAGCCCGGAGAATGGTCTCTAGTCGGGGATCTTACCAACTGGGGGCGGAGTACCCATCTGCGTCCTGGGTGCTTACCTTCACCTGGAGGCAGAGGAACTCAACACCTTCCGAAGCCACTTAGTCAAGTAGCGAGTCGACCTGATGAGTCTCCCATCTGCCGGCATGACTGAGCCCGGAGAATGGTCTCTAGTCGGGGATCTTACCAACTGGGGGCGGAGTACCCATCCGCGTCCTAGGTGCTTACCTTCACCTGGAGGCAGAGGAACTCAACACCTTCGGGATGCGGTCCCAGCCCTTGAAGGCTTACCAACCTCTGCCCTCATGGGCTAGAGTAACTATTATGAGCTGAAATAAGAGGTATTCCCAAGGATAAAATCAATATTTATTAAGGATAAAAACGTTTTAGATCGTCGCCACTCCAAGTGTTGCCGAGGGGGATTCCTTCAACATTCTGAAGGCGATACCCCCCTGACTTCAGGGCTTCCTGGATTACATAGGGTCCTTCCCAATTGGGTTGGAACTTTCCTACGTTCGCTGATCTTCCCGCGGCGTCGACCTTCTTGAGGACCAGATCTCCTGGGACGAATTGCTTGATCCTAATGTTCTTATCAAAATACCTGGCCTGGCCATCCGACGTTTCACCTCCTCCTGCCGAATCGACGCGAGGTTTCGGAGCTCCTCAACCACATCCAGCGAGAGCCGTTATTCCTCTTCGTTGTCCATCCTCCAGTCTTCGTCACCCTCCTGGGCGGCCACGCCCCGGGGGGATCTGACCTCGAATTCTACGGGGAGTACAGCCTCGGACCCATGGGAGAGTTTGAATGGCGTTTCCCCCGTCGCGGTGTTGGGTGTCGTTCTCAAGGCCCATAAGACCGAGCGAAGCTGCTCCACCTAGTTCCCCTTCAAGTTCTCCATTTTTCTCTTCAACAAGTTGACTATGACTTTGTTTGCTGCCTCGACCTGTCCATTGCTCCGAGGATGATGAACGGAGGTGAAACGGAGATCGATGCCCAACTAACCGCAGAAGCTAATGAGCTCCTCACTCGCAAACTGTGGTCCGTTGTCCGTCACTATGGCGAGGGGAAGTTCGTGCCTGCAAATTATTTCTCCCCAAATAAAATTTCTTATTACCTGCGATGTGGTTTTTGCCAAAGCTTTGACCTCCACCCATTTGGAGAAGTAGTCTATAATGACCAGCAGGAACCTTCTTTGACCGCTGGCCTGAGGGAATGGGCCGACCAAGTCCATCCCCCAGATGGCGAAGGGTCAGGGTACTGTGATTGTCCTGAGCCTTTGCGCAGGTTGGAGTTGGAGCGGTGCGAAGAGCTGACACTTATGACACTTCTTCGCAAACACTGCGGTGTCCCTACGAAGGGTCGGCCAGAAGTATCCCTGCCTCAACACCCTTTTCTCTAAGGTTTGGCTTCCGGAGTGGCTTCCGCATTCTCCGGAGTGGATTTCTTCCAAGACCTTTGGGACTTCATCTTCCACCACGCACCTTGCTAGGAGCCCGGTTAGAGTCTTCCTATATAAGCTCCCCTCTCGGATCAGGTAGTATGCAGACTTGTACCTGAACCGCCTCTTATCTGTGACCCCTCCGGGAACTTGTCTGAGGTCAGAAAGGTAAGAATCGGGTCCACCCACGCGGCCCCTTGATCGATCTCCATAAGCTCCCCTTCCTCGATGGACGGGCGAAACAACTCGGTCAACGTTCCTCCTGCGCGAGGACCGTACTTTGCCAACTGATCTGCTCGGGCATTTTCCTCCCTCGGAATATGTCGGATGGAGAAAGTGCGGAACCCCCCGATGAGGTCTTTAACCTTCGTCAGATACCTCTGGAGGGTCAGCTCCTTCGCCTCGAACTCTCCTCGGACCTGGGAGGCCACCACCATCGAATCAGTGAAAATCATCACATCCCGGATTCCTCGTTCCTTTGCCAGACGAAGCCCAGCCACCACTGCTTCATACTCGGCCTGGTTGTTGGTTACGGGGAATCGGATGTCAATCGCTTGCTCGATCCTCGTCCCCTGCGGACTGACCAGGACTACCCCTCCGCCGAGGGAATTTATCCCTGATGCCCCGTCTGCGAACAGCTCCCATGCCACCAGACCGGTGGGTTCCAAGCCCTCCACCTCGGTCACATACTCTGCCAGGAAATCTGCCACCGCCTGCGCTTTCATTGACAGCCGAGGGACGAAGGTGACATCGAACTCACTAAGCTCAACTGACCACTTCGCCAATCTCCCGGAGTGCTCCACTCCTTCCATAATGTTGCGAAGGGGGTGATCGGTCACTACTCTGATCGAATGAGCCTGGAAATAGGGACGAAGTTTCCGCGCTGAGATGATTAAAGCGAATGCCAGCTTCTCCAGGACAGGATACTTGAGCTCCGCCTTTTTCAGGACTCGGTTGACGTAATAGATCGGCAGATGCTTCTTCCCCTCCTCCCGGACCAGGACCGAGCTAACTGCCTCGACTCCTACCCCTAGGTAAAGAAAAAGGTCTTCTCCTTCTCTCGGTCCGTGGAGCAAAGGAGCCCGCGTCAGCTGCTCCTTCAACGCCTGAAAGGCCTTCTCGCATTCCGGCGTCCACTCAAACTTCTGACCCTAGCGCATGGCTCTGAGGAAGGGAGATCACTTCTCCCCTGCTCTGGAGAGAAACCGGCTCAACACTGCTAACTTCCCTGTCAACTTTTGAATCTCTTTCGCACTCCTTGGCGACTCCAACTCCAGGATGGCTTTGACCTTGTCAGGGTTGGGCTCGACCCCCACCGGGGTGAGTAGGTGACCTAGGAACTTTCCTCGACTTACTCCGAAGACACATTTTTACTCCGAAGACACATTTAGAAGGGTTGAGTCTCATCTTGAACCTCCGAAGGGTGGCAAAGGTCTCCTCCAAGTCTTGCAGATGAGATGCTACGTCCCTTCTTTTAACCATCAAGTCGTCCACATAGACTTCCAGGTTGCGCCACTTTTGCTCCCTGAAGACTCAGTCCATCATCCTTTGGTACGTTGCTCCCGCGTTCCTTAGCCCGAAAGGCATCATCTTATAACAGTAACACCCGTCATCCGTGATGAAAGAAACGTCCTTAACATCGGGCGGATGCATTCGGATTTGATGGTAGCCCGAGAACACATCCAAGAAACTCATCACCGGGAAGCCGACAGCCGAATCTACCAACGCGTCAATCCGAGGCAGAGGATAACAATCCTTAGGACAGGCCTTGTTCAACAGGGAGAAGTCCACACACATTCTCCACTTCCCGTCTCCCTTCTTTACCATTACCACGTTAGAAACTCATCCTGGGTATTGGATTTCTTCCACGAATCCTGCCTCTAGCAGCTTCCCTACCTCCTCTCTGATTGGCCCGGCGAGGGTAGACGAAAAAATTCTCTTCTTCTGGCGAATGGGGCGGGCGTTTGAGTCGAGGTTGAGGCGATGAAATGCCACATTCGCATCGACACCTGGCATCTCTGCAGCACTCCACGCGAAGATGTCCACACTCTACTGGACACATCTTCGGATCCTCTCTTGATCCTGCTCGCTCAGCCTTCCGCTGATTCGTATATTCTCCAGCCTTCCACCGCCGCTAACGACCTCCCTCTCTTTCACTTCCTCTGCCACCTCCAACTTGGTCTGATCATCCGACACCTGATCTGCCTTCCCTGCTTCATCTTCCCCTGTCAACGGCCGCGACCTGTTGGGAGGTGGTGAGTTCCTTGGCTCTTCGCTTCCGGCCATGGGACTTGTTCAGAGCTTTCCGAACTAGCTGCTTCCACGCTCACCGCACCAGAATGTTGAAACCAGAGAACTGGTCTCGACGTTCGAAAGGGAGATGCAGCTAACCCTTACTTGACCCGAGCTAGACCATTGACCAGTCACTAAGAACCGAAGAACCTGGCCCTTGAAGAACACCTAAGTCCACAAACGGACCCCTTAAGCTGCAGCGTGGAGGTCCCACCACATACCCGAAAGCTCACAAGGAACTTCCCCTCCCAAGCCAATGCTGAGCCTGGGCACCTTGGAGGGCACTAAGGATCACCTCACCGTCCACCTTTGATGGCAGGGGGAGGGGAGGGGTAGTGCTTGCTCACAACACACACGCGAGGGAGGGGGGTACCAACAACCCTTCCCAAGGTGCCCATGGGGGTCTATTTATAGACTTCCCGAAATTTGGGTGCGGATAGCCACAAATCTACTATCCGCAGCTCAAAAACTAACCTGAACGACCAAAACAGGAGGGGGGCGAGTGGAGCTTGAGACGTCCACTCCCCCCCTTGCCGGGGGTCAGGAGAGTGGACCGAATGGTCCACTGCCTGGGCTTGGGCGAGTGGACCACTCGGTCCACTCTCCTCAGGGGCGAGTGGACCCGTGGTCCACTCCCCTGAGTGCCCGGGGCGAGTGGACCACTAGGTCCACTCGCCCAGGAAGTGGGCTTCCGGTCCACTTCCTCCCCCCTGGGACTATATCTTTGATCCCGACGGCCTCCAATTGGTCGATCTTCTGCGACACAGCCACCCTCTCTATCCCGACCTCATCCGCGTTGGGTCACACCGACTCGGAAAATATGAGGGTTGTACAGTATTATCACAGAATATGGTTATCGCCTTTTGATCTTTCTTCCCTTCAATTTCTGCTAAGATGTTCTTTAGCCATATTTCTTCACATGCAGAGTTGCTTAAGGCTATATATTCTGCCTCTGTGGTAAATAGTGCCACCGATGGTTGTTTTCTGGAAGCCCATATTATTGCATTGGATCCATAGAAGAAGAGGTGACCGATGGTGCTGCGTCGGTCATCGATACTGGATCCCCAATCTGGATCAAAGTATCCAGTAACTCTGGGTTCTGGATCCTTGGCATATAAGAGGCCCAAAGTTGAAGTCCCTTGAATGTAGCGCAATATTCGTTTTGCAGCTACCATATGTGATTGAAGAGGTATAAATACAAATCTGGATACAATATTCACGGCATTTTCGATATCTGGCCGTGTATTGGTTAAGTACATTGAAGACCCAACTAGAGATCTATATTCTTCTTCATTTACCTTATCTTCTTCTGAATATTTTGTAAGTTTAAGAACAGACTCCATAGGAGTGATGGAGGGATTACACTGCTTCATCTGAAATTTTAGAAGTAAATCTAAAGCATATTTGTGTTGAAAGACATATATACCTTGCGGTGTTTGATGTATTTGTAGACCTAGGAAATAACTTGCTAGCCCAAGATCAGTCATTTGATATTTCTTTTGCATCAATGTTTTGAATTGAGTGATCATGAGGCTAGAACTTCCTGTAATTAAGAGGTCATCTACATACAAGGCCACCATCAGAATATGCTGAGGTCAGTGATGGATATACAAAGAGAGATCACTGGGACATCTTTGAAATTTCTGAGTTAACATAAATGTATCAATATGATTGTTCCATGCGCGAGGCGCCTGTTTGAGTCCATACAGTGCTTTGGATAGTCTATAAACTTTATCTTTATCTTTGACTTCCTTCTGAAATCCCGGAGGCTGATCGACATAAATTTCTTCATGTATTTCTCCATTGAGAAAAGTTGTTTTAACATCAAGATGGAAAACTTGATATTGGTGTTGAGCAGCAAAGGCAAGGAAGAGACGAATGATATCCATGTGAACTACTGGAGCAAAGGTGTCATAATAATCTTGACCAAAGATTTGAGTAAAGCCCCTTGCCACAAGACGAGCTTTATATTTGGCTATAGAACCATTTGCATTTAATTTGATTTTAAACAACCATTTTAAGCCCACGATACTTTTATGAGCAGGTTTGGGCACCAATTGCCAAGTCTTATTTGCTTCTATTGCATCCAGTTCAGCTACCGTTGCATTTTTCCATACTTCTTCCTTCTTTGCTTCTTGATAATTCTGTGGGACACAAGCTGCAAGTGCTATTTCTGTTGTATCATCATAGATGTCTTGAAGACTGCGTGTGTGAATTGGTGATGATGATGAAGGAGACTCAGAAGCGGAAGAGCTTGAAGAAGATGATACATGTTCTTCTGGAACATGATCTGATTGCTCCTGATTTGTGCCTTGGAAGGGGTGCACTATTGGCCCAACCGGCACATGGGAGTTTGAAGTGGATTTTGACTGCCAATTCCATATGTTGTCTTCATCAAATGTGACATTTCAACTGATGATCAACTTCTTTGTTATAGGCTGATATAATTTGTAAGCCTTGGAAACATCACTATAACCCACAAATAGGTATTTTTCTCCTTTTTATCCAACTTATCTCGATGAATTGCTGGAATCAGTGAATAAGCAGGGCAGCCAAATATTTTTAAATGGCTAATGGAAGGTTTTTGCTTATACAAAAGTTCATAGGGAGTAGAATTACTTATCACTTTTGTTGGGCATCTGTTAAGCAAGTATATAGCAATTTTACAGGCATCAGCCCAAAATTCTTTGGGAAGATGTTTATTTTGTAGAAGGCTTCTTGCCATTTCCACAACTGTTCTATTTCTTCGTTCCACTATTCCATTTTGCTGGGGAGACCTTGGTGCAGTCAATTCTCTTTTAATTCCTTGTTCTTCACAAAACGCTAAGAATTGAGTAGAGGTGAATTCTCCTCCTCTATCAGATCGTAAGCACTTAATGGAACTTTCAAATTCCTTTTCAACTTTACTTTTAAATTTTTTAAAAATTGGAAAGGCTTCATTTTTATATTGTAAGAAATATATCCACATAAATCGTGTATGATCATCTATGATGAGCATAAAATAGGAATTACCTCCCATATATTTTGTGGATGTAGGTCCCCATAAGTCTACATGAAGAAGGTCCAAAGGAGCTTTTGCCCTACTCCTTGATTCTGATGGAAAAGAAGAGGTATGCATCTTTGATTCAGCACATGTTTTGCAAAACTGTGATTCATTTTGTAAGGTGGGTAATCCATACACCAATTTCTGTGTAGCCAGTTTAAAAAGGGTTGCCCAATGTATATGTCCCATTCTAGCATGCCATAAAGTAGTTATCTTTGATGCAGGAGATTGATGTTGCTGATTAGAAAGGACTTGTAGTGAAAGCTGGGTCATATCTAATGTAAACACTTTGTTTTTTGTTATGGCTGCCACAGCTATTACTATTCCATTTGAGCTTTCTGAAATGTGACAGGAATCATTTCTGAAGGTTAGTTCATATCCTTTACTTAACAATTGCCCAACACTAAGCAAATTTTGTGCAAGTGTAGGAACATAATTGAACTCAGTAATTTCTCGGGTAACACCAGTGTGAGATGGAATTGCCACTGTCCCCTTTCCTTCTATGGGAATAGATTTGCCATCTCCAAGGTGTACGAAGCACCGGTACGGGTACGGGTACCGGGTACGATACGTATCCGGTACAGCGGTTCGGCAAATTTTAAAAAACAAAGATACGGACACGGCGGGATACGTTGTATTAAATATAATAAATAAATACATATATATATCACAAATACAATTATAAATTCTCAAAACAATAAAATAAGAAGCATAAATAGTCAATTGAAATACAACATTGTATCCAGGAGGGACAAATCCATCAAGATTATGGTTTGCAGCAAATTTATAGGAACTAACATAATATGGATTTTTAGCTAGGTGAAATGGCAAACCACCAGAATAAAACATTCTAGCTATGTGACTCCTTAACTCATCTCTAGCTTTATTTTGGAAAGCCATATCAATAGGTCCACCTCTTCTTTTTTTGGTTTCCTCAACTAATTGAGAAGCTTGACTTGCATTACGAAACGACAATACCTTGGGAGCTGGTTTGCATTTTTCTTCTGATGTAGAAACCACTTTTTGAAGCTCCTTCAAATACTCTTGGGTTACCTTTGGGCATACCCTAATACCATTCCCAGGTATTTTAAGCAAGTGACTTTTTACTCTAGAATACGAGCCGCTGAATTCTATCTCACAAAAGTTGCATTTCCATTTTATGTTTCCTCCACCAACGTCTCTACTATGGATAAGAGATACATAATCCCAGAGAGGCGCATTATCATCCTTGTTTGCGCCGTCAGAAATAAATCTACTTGTTGCTGAAGTAGAAGTTGAACCAGTGACACTAATCGGAGATTGTGATTGAGACATAATTGTTGTAATAAGAACAGACGAAAAAAATAATAATACAAAAATTACAACAGAAATAATATAATTAAACATGTAAAAAAGCCTATAATTGAAGCAGCATAAATAATCATATATAATAATGCTGCAATATTTCCTATATTATCCTCAGAGTAAATAGATACACCAATTAATACATATCCTATGTTCAAAATAGTTGCTGCAATTTTTGGAAGGGGTTTAATTTTGTTGTTTCCAAGTTAAATACAAAGAAATTATTCTCTCAATATTACTAATATTTTTATTTTTAGCAATATGAAGTGAATCTTTAAAATTTTGCATTGGTGCTACACCTGATTTTCCAATAAATAATAATTCTATGGAAGCAGGTACAGGAAATTGAAGAAATTGTTGCACAGAACAATTGAACAGGCACAGGAAATTGAAGAATTTTGCATTGGTGCTACACCTGATTTTCCAATAAATAATAATTCTATGGAAGCAGGTACAGGAAAAGAAGAAGAAGAAGACTTACAGCGGGAGCAGGAGTAGCGGCGGCAGCGTGAACGGCAGCGGTAGCGTGAACGGAGGCAGATCGCGGCAGCAACAGCGTGAACAGAGTCAGATCGCGGCAGCAGCGTGAACGGGAGAGGGAGCGCAGGATGAGGGAGCGGCAGCAGCGAGCGGGAGCGGAAGAAATGAACCGAGAAAACCTAGATTTGCGATAATATGCGTATTGGAGCGTACCATACGCGTAACCGTACCGGAAACGTACCCGGTACGGGTACGCGCCTATTTTCGGCGTATCCGTGCTTCGTAGCTACAGCTTTGTAAGTTTCATCTAAAGTTACAAAGTTTGATTTGGTATTGTCCATGTGACTTGAGCACCCACTGTTCACAAACCCAATACTTGTGTCTGCTGTAGCAGCTTGAAAACAGGTGTAAAACATGTCTTCTCTTTCTTCTTGAACCTCCTTTCCTATTTCCATAAATTTTGCTTGCTCCTTTGAGGTATGCCAGCAATCTTTTGCAGAGTGATTAGGAATTCTGCAACGCTTGCATCTAGCATAAAAATCTTTGGAGTCATGCGTTGATTTATCACAGATGATACAATATTTCTGTGTTTTTGTACCAGAAATATATGAAGATCCATTCTTGTTGTTGTTCTTACTTTTCCCTGTTGTAGCTTGAAAGCTTTGTTTATTCCCTGGAGTGTAATTTACTTCTCCTGGAGATTTCCAGTCTCGTTTAGTCTTTAGAGGAGCTTTGATTTGCAGAGCTTGCTCCAAAGGCTGTGAATCCCTTAATAACCGTTCTTCATGAGACTTGACAGAGCCAATTAACTCAGTCGGGGATAAACTGGTAAGATCCTTTGATTCTTCAATAGCCATGGCTGCAGGACTAAATTGTACTGACAAGCTTCTTAAAATTTTTAGTACAACCTTTTTATCCTCAATTACATCTCCATAGCTGCGTATTTGATTTGTCAATTGTATAATTCTAGCTATGAAGGAATCAACATCCTCACCTGGTTTCATTCGAATGAGCTCATAATCCATCCACAGGTGCTGTAATTTCATTGCAATTACCTTGGTACTGCCTTTATATTCAATTTTTAATGTATCTCATGCCTCTTTTGCAGTTTCTGCTGCTATGATTCTTGAAAATTCAGATTCAGAAACACCTTGATGGATTAAAGATAGTGCTCTGGCATCTTTTATCTTAATCTCATCACTTTGTTTTTGAACAGTGACTGTAGTCAGAGTTCCCAGTGTGCTGGGTTGAGTCTCTACAGGAGCTTGAGGTCCATTGGTGACTAACTCCCATAGCCCTTGGGAGACGAATACAAACTTCATTTGAATACTCCAATGATCTTACTTGTCACCATCAAAAATTGGAATAGATGCATGAGAGTAAACAAAAGAGGCTGACAAGATGAGGTTGCCATGAAATCCGATGATGTTGACAAAGAAGCAAATTAGCTCTGATACCAAATGTTGATTTGAGCACAAATCAAAACAAGCAAAGAGAAAGGAAGCAAACTGAGGATTGAGCAACTATGAAAGATATTGCATATATATTAAACAAGATAGCTTCTCTATTTATAACTGAATAGAGGAGCACACTTTACAGCAGGCTTTTAGAGGGAATAAGCTCTATTGAAGATAAGGGGTGCAATTAGACAGCTATTACAGAATACTTGACTTTGGCTGAACCGGTTATATCACAGGCCGGTTTAATTGCTATAAGCTATTGCTAACACATCTAAGTGGATCAACTCCAATAAGTGCTGAGCTCTCGACAAAGACTCCTTCGGAAACTCTTCCTTGTTTTCCAAATATGCTTCTATTGCTAACTTGACAATCATCTCACGATGATTGTTGCACATCTCTTTGAGACCATCAAAGTTCAAATGCCCAAACATCGTGTTCCAGAGTGAAGAAGAATATTTGATACGAGATTGCAAGCAACTCAGAACATCATTTTGAATGTCAAGCAATAATATTTTATTCTTTGTTATTGCAAAATTGGCCAACCATCTCTCGTTTGCATCTTTCATGGTTAAACTTTAAATTTTTTAAATGAATCTCAAAAGCTAACTCAAGATATCAAATTCATATCCGGTGGGTAGAAACCATTAAAAATGAATGGCTTTCATCATTTGAATTAATTAAATTCTATATTTTCCTTCACTTTAACTTAATAGGAATCTCCAAACGTAATTTTACCACAAATTGATTCATCAAACTCCATGAAAACATTTTTCATTTCACAAATATGGCAACTTGCACCAGAGTAAAGATATCATTGGTTCATCTCTTCATTCTCAAAGCCATTGCATGTGAGAAGCTGTCACGTATCGCTTACCAAGCAGGGAAGGAGTTAGGGCACGGAAGGAACGTGTGGGTCGTCCACTCCCTCTAGTTCATTCTGATAGAATATTAGGTTTGTAGTCTAAATCACTTAGAGGGGGGTGAATAGGTCTTTTTGATTTTCCTCTAAGCACCCTAGCTTATTTCTGATTTCTGATTTAAGCAAAAGATCAAACACACAGAAAGCACACAAGTATGTATAGAGGTTCCTCAAGACAGGGTGTCTTGAGTAGTTACCACCCCTTCACCTTTCTAACAATGTGTTAGACAAGGCCAACTCCTCCAAACTCGGCTCAAAGAGCTTACAACACAAGTTCCTCAGAACTTCTCAGATCAAGGATGATCCTACCTCAGGACAAAGGTCCCTACAACTCAGAGCTATCACCAGCTCCTACCTCAGGCACAGCAGCCCTACAAACTCAGAGGAATCCACCTCCTACAGCTCAGACCACCTCATGGTCCTACCTCAGGCTAAACAGTCCTACCTCAGATCAGCTCCTGATCCTACAGCTCAGACCTCAGCAGGTCCTACAACTCAGAGAATTCTTTCTCCTACAGCTCGGGCAATGAAGCCCTACAACTCAGATCAGCTCCTGATCCTACACTCAGTCCTTCAGCCCTACAACTCAGAACCCTCAGGTTCCTACAAACTCAGACCAAATGGTCTTACAGCTCAGGCAAGATGCCCTACAGAAAAATGATTTAGAAATTTATTACAGCAGAGTTACTCTCCTGTATATCCTGCACAGCCTGTGCTTCCTGTAGCTGAAGATGTTGAATACAGCCACAACTTGATCTTCCTCTTCAATAGAGTGATGGAAGATCACCTTGCTCCTTCTGGTGGAGGAGCTATCTTCTTCTCTCTGTTTCTTCTTCTCTTTCAGGGAGCATGAAGAAAGTCGAGAGCAGTTGTCGTCAATGAAACAGTTGATTTTCTTTTTGCACGCGACGGAGGAGAGCTTCAAATGTGCCCTAGCATTTCCTTTTATACATCTCTGATCTTCAACAGCTCTTAGATGTCCTTCTGAGAAGTATGGGAGAAACTGGTGGACCCCACACGGCTTGTCTGCAACTTGCCATAGCCGCAGGTTCCGCCGCCCTACTTTTCCGTAGAGATGGACTGCGCTCGACGAACGCGTTGTACTCTGTGTTCGACGAACTTGTCAAACTCTGCGTTCGACGATCTTGTCAAACTCTGCGTCCAACGATCTTGTCTTGTCTCTGCGTTCGTCGATCTGCACTCTGAGTTCGACGGACATGCCAACTCTCAGCTGTTTCTTCAATCTCGTCTCAGCGGTCGACGAACAGTGTTCTGTGTTCGACGAACGGCACTCTGCGTTCGACGAACACGCCAATTATGCCTTCTCAGTTGCTCCTTCTTTGGTCTCGTCTCAGCGGTCGACGAACTTAGTCATGCGTTCGACGAACGGCCTTCAGCGTTCGACGAACACGCTGATTCTCAGCGTTTTAAGAACTTATCAGCGGAGACACCTTCTTCTCAGCGGATCCGCTGAGATGGCTTCTCGTCTCAGCAGTTTTGACCCTTCGTCTCAGCGGTTCAGCTGAGACAAATCTTCATCTCTTTGTAGATAATTCTCCACAATTAAGGGCATGTTTGACCCTTTCTTTTGAGTCACCTGTACCTGTATATACTACACAAGTATAGCTTTATCAAATACAATATATCTTTAGCATTGAGAGTGACGCCTCTTCAAGTCAAGGTAATATTGAGGGCAATATACCCAACAATCTCCCCCTATTTGAAGAAGGCAGAACATTCCCAATGCTAAGGTACATTAACAGCAAGAGCATATTGCAATAAATGATCTGTAGCATGGGCCCTAACACCCTAGGCATTTGCCCTATCTAGCATTGGCCTATCCTAAGCATTGGCCCTATCTCCCCCTTTCTGGTTTCTTCAACCTTTAACCTTCTATGGATAGGGAGGCAACATCTATTGATCCTTTTGGATCAACTTATAGGTCAACCTATACACACTTAGCATTTGTCATCTCCCCCTCAACCTATGCAGGGAATTTGCTCCACCTCAAATAGAGAGCAATTTTCTGAAATAGCAGAACTTGTTCAATTTGAACAACTCATTCTAGTTCCTGGATACTAAAGGTAAAAATACATAGTGCATATACCAACAAACATAATATGATTTTCAGAATCAGAAATATCATTTCAATTTAAATGTTTAATACAGACATTTCACACAATTCAACTTGTGATTGTATATGGAATAATTCAAAAAGCATTTCAAGGCAGGTTCTTCTTAGATGGTCACTGGGATGAGCTTTCTCCATCTTCAGACTTTCTCTTCCTAGCTCCAGCAGCAGCCTTGATCTTCTCCTTTACTTTGAAGTACAGAAGTGGTTTGGGAAGATATCTTGTGGGAATCCTTAAAGGAGTTTCCCTTCTCACCATGTTCTCTTTGAGAATCCTTTCCCTTAAGGATCCCCTCTCAAGGTGCTTGATCCATTCAGCAGCTGAATAGACATGATCAATGTCCTTCATTTGATTACCATGGCTCACCCAGGTATTGACAACAATTATGTCCAACTCCAGATTGTCATCTTCATGGAGTGGATCCTCTAATTTTTCCATTCTTTTCTGGGCCATATATTCTTCAGCAGTTTGAATGCCCTCTGCCCTTCTCCTCTTTGCTGCTCTCTCATCTTGAATCAGATTTGATTGACTTTGGAAGTCAAAGTCTTCATTTCTGCCTGGATTCAAGATTGGAAGATTCAAAGCAATCCTTGTTCCTTGCAGTACCTTTAAGCTTGAGTCCCACTGAGTTTCATTAACCTGTTTAACCATGGTTAGGATATTTTTTTGAATAGCATTGGAAGCATTGTTGACCACTTCCACCACTTGCTTGTTGGCTTCTGCCTGATTGGAGAGTATCAGCTGGTGAGCAGACTCCATGATGTTATACAGCTTTATATGAGCACCTTTCAGCTTAGCATTTACCTTGGTAAGCTTCTCCTCTCCTTCTTTGCCATTGTCCATTATCTTTTTCTCTATCTCAGAGTGTTGATCCATTATGGATTGAGAGAGAGTTTGGAAGGTGTTGTCCACATCATCCAAAATGTTTTCCTTTGCCTTGTCAATGTGGGACTTGACTTGGCTGCTTGATGTGTTGACCACTTGTGTCATCCTGGTAACAGCATTCTCCCAGACATTTTGATTCCTGTACAGGTGATTCTTTACATATGTAATGTCTCTAGTGGAATCCCCTTGATGGACTGCAATATTTTTCAGAACTGTGTGCTAGGCAGCAGCAGTGTTTTTAGCCATCTCAAACCACCTGCTCATTTGCTGGAGGATATGAGCAGAGTCAACAGTGACAGTCTTGATTTGAGTATTCAGCTCATCCCTCACAACATCCACCCTTATCTCCAACCTCTGCTCACTGGCTTGGATTTCTTGAGATAAAGCTGCTCTTGTAGCATTCAGCTCATCCCTAACTTGAGCAGTAGCACCTTGTATTCTTTCAGCAACAAGTTCTTTTACTGACAACATCTGACCCTCAATTATGGTTTGAATTGAGTTTAGCAGGTCAGATGTGTCTAGAACAGCTACTGTCCTTTCCTGGGTCACTACTTTTACAACCACCTCTTCAGCTCCACTCTGAGCATTAGCCCTTCCATCATCAGGGATCTGCTCCCCCTCAGATGGGGCATTAGGTGTACCTTGAAGATATGGTGGGATTGGTTCCTGTTGATGTTCTCCCCCACTAGCATACCCACCTCCTCCTTCATAGGCTGGTCTATGCTCCCCCTCACTTGGGGCATCCATAGATGGAGAATTTTGTCTAGAGACACCATGGATAGGTGAATTGGGAAGTTCATCTTCAGCTTGAGGAACAGCTGGATCAGTGTTCATCTGAGTTGGCTCAGGATTGGGTTCAACTCTTCCTTGGGGCTCCTCATCCCCACTAGTCCTGGGGACATCTTCTCCTTCATTCACCATAGCTCTCTTCTTCTCATTTATCTCAGCCACCATAGAAGGTTGGCTCATTGGGAGAACCCTTGCAGACCTGTCCAAGGTCTTGATATTTATTCTCTTCAAGTAGTGAATGTTTACACCCTTGAAAGAGGAGAACTGGTCAGGATAAGCTTTCAGCAGGAAGAGAGATAAGATCCTTCCAAGATTTGGAGCCTGCAGGCATTGCTTGATCCTTAGGAACATGATATTTCCCCAGCATGTCCTTTTCTTTAAAATGATCCTTATAATCAGCTCAAACATGGGTTGAGAGATTGTGTCATGAGAGCCTGGCTTGCACAGGAGTGCCTTTCCCACAATGTCACACAGCAGCTTCCCTTTCTGATTGAAGAATTTCTTTTTTAGTGATGAAGTCTGGGGGTCACTGTATTCACACCACTTCAAGGCATGCTCCTTGTCTTCTGCAAATATTTCCTTTTCTTCCACTCTAGGAAGGTGCAGTACTTTTTCAAGTCTCTTAGGGGACAGTTTCACCCTAATTTCTCCAACCTTAGATGTTAGGTCATCCTTAGAAGACGACTGCTTGGCATTTGCAAAGAACTCTAGCACTTCTTGCTTGAAGATCTGAGAGGGTTCAGACAACAAGAAGTCTAGTCCAGCATCAGTAATTAAGGATATAACGATCAAAATCTCTGGTGAGGCATGGAGAAACCCATCCCTCACCAACTCACAACCCTCTTGCAATTCCTTCGCAATCTTGGGCGCCATCTTAGTCGAATGAGAAAAACGAAAACGCTGGGACGGAAGAGTAGAGATTTCGTCTCGGCGGCTGGAGTGGTGCGAGAGAATGTGAAAAGTCATTTAATGTCATCGAGAGTTTATATAGTGGGCCAGATTGTTAACCTAATCGACTCAGCGGTTGAGCGTGTTAACCTAATCGACTCAGCGGTTCAGCTGAGACGGTTCATCTCAAGTTTCAACCTAGGGCTAAATTCGTTGAACAGCTAATGTTTTAAAACTAAGTTCGTCGAACTTAAGCACGACATTCGTCGTACCCAGACTTAACCCAGCTTTTTAAGCGTAATTTGAAGCTTAGCTAACGCAGATTTTACTGGTTAATTCTATCATCCTACTTTAACACTATTATAGATAGCATTTGATGATAAATACATAATAGGGAGGAGAAATACTTACCTTGAGGATTTATTCCTCTATCTGATATCAAATTTATGATATCACTCTTCTTCCTTTCATGTGCCATAAGCACACACTGTCCAAGTACCAAATGATGATGAGGCTGGTACTTGAACTATCCTGCAAAACAGAGTTTAATGTTCCTTAGGAGCCCAAGATTACTTGGGTCCTAGGTTCTTGTTAGCATAATCAAAAGGCCTTACTCTAGCTGCACCCTTGGCAGGAAGTCTCTTCTTTGCATTCGGTACATTGGGGTTGTACCAACAATCTATGGCAAAGTGTCCCACTTTACCACAGCACCAACATTCATGAATGTTGTATCTTCTCTTCTGAGCATTTTTTGAGGATTGTGCAGCACAGTCCTCATGTTCAGGAATAGATACAGCAGCATTCTTCCTGTTCCTCTCAGCATTGATTTGACTGAAGGTCATTCTGTGTGTTGTCTTGATGTTCTTTGTCCTGATGACATCAGCTTGCAATGACTTGGCAGCCATACAAGATTTGATGGCATCTGACACTGAGCAATCAGACATGTTTACAGAATTGGCAGCAGTCATGTTCTTGACTGATCCAACCTTAGAAGGGCTTACCTTCTCATCCTTGAATGAAGTGGCGGAAGTACCAAAAATAAATGGTCCATGTTGGGCCATTTGAATTTCCGCATGGGGAGCCTTCATGGCACTCAATCCAATTCCCTTTCTTCCACTATGTGAAGAAGCATTTTCCTTCCTATAGCACCTCTCATTCTTCCAGTGACCATAAATGCTTTCATGGTCATACATGTTGGAGGGAAGAATCACCTTTTGAAAGGTGGGTTGAGGCTTAGCCTTCTCCTTGCTCTTTACTCCACTCCCTTCTCCTACTTCCATTTTCTTGAATCCTAGTCCTCTCCTATTGGTTTGAGAGGAGAAGGTGTCAAAGATAGGAAGCACAGATCTGGGCTTGGAGAATTGAGCCACCAGGCCCTTCTCCTTCTTAAGCTTTTCCTCAAGGTCCTTGATGACCTTGTTCTTCAGGGAAATAGTGCTTATTTGCACCATAGTTAACCCCTGTAAATGACTAATTTGTCTGCTCATCTGAGCCACCAGGGTGGTAGGTTCAGTGTTGACATCCATAGTCATTTTGAGGGAAACAATTTCCTGGGCTTGCCTCTTGGCAAGCTTCTTGCTCTTCTTCAGAGCCTCCAAAAGAACACCATATTTTTCAATCAATTGATTGAGTTCTTCCTCAGCTTCCATGCCCCTTCCATCAATTGATGGAGGTGTATCAGATTCTGGTCTAGTCTCACAATCAGAAATTGAAATGGAATGAGATAGTACCTGATCATTGTCAGAAGCATTCTGACTCCCTTCCTCATCAGTGAAGGCCATAAGGCCTAGCTGAGCAATGTCTTCTTCATCCTCCTCTTCATCACTATCTGAGTGTGAAAGAGGGGCCCTGATTCCTGTTCTAGCAGCAGGATAGTCTTCATCCTCCTGAGCAGCAAACAGCCCTATGTAGGCTTTCTCTTCTTCATCTGAATCTGAAGATGAAGATTCAGATTCACTCCAGCTCTTGCTTTTCTTGGCTAGAAGGGATTGTTCTCCCTTCCTCTCCTTCTTATGATGAGGCTTCTTTTCACCTCTATCTTTCCTTTTGACTGGGCAGTCAGCAATGACATGTCCAGGCTTGCTACAGCTATAACAGATTATATTGTTAGAAGAATGTTTACTAATTTTAGAGTCATACCTGTCACCCTTTGGGTGATGTCTTTCTGATTTGTTGCTATCATTTTTGTTGTGTAATGATGAGGAGGGCATGTTCTTTCACTGCTTCCTCTTCATCATCTTCTTGAACTGTCTAGTGAAGGCAGCAAACTCCTCATCAGAGGAAGAGCATCCTGAGGTGCTGACTTCAGGTTCAGTACTTCTCCTAGGAGGAGACACCATCCTGCTTTTGCTTTTCTTGGAGCTGTCAGCTTTGAGAGCAACAGATTTCTCCCTTGCTTGAACCCTTGAAGAGGTGTCATATTCCTTCCTTGCAGACAGCTGCATCTCATAGGAGAGCAGCTTCCCAAACAGTGTGTGAGTTGGGGTCTCACCTAGCTTGGCCACTTCCCTGATGGCGCATATCTTTGTGTCCCAGTCTCTTGTGAGAGATCTAACTTATCATTCAGCTCATAATGAGTGAAGTTCCTTTCATAGGTCCTCAACTCATTCACTATCCTGAAAAATCTTTCATAGCAATCAGCTATGCATTCCTGGTTCAGTTGCCTAAAGGCTTCATACTCCTGATTTAGGAGTGACTTCCTGTCATCCCTAACTTCAGCTGTCCCTTCCATATATACTATTAAAGTGTCCCACATTTCCTTGGCAGAAGTGCAATGTACCAAGTTTTGAAAGGTGGAATCATCAATAGCATTGACAATGATGTTCTGGGCCCTCTTGTCCATGGTGAACAACTCAAGTTCATCCTTGGTCAGATCTTTGAATAGTTTGGTCACTCTTCTTGTTGGATCTATAGTGGATGCAGTGTGAAACGTGAAAGGTCCTTCTTCAACTGTAATGAAGATCCTTGGATCAGATGATTCCATAAACAACCTGATCCTTTGCTTCCATATGCCAAAATTCTCTTTGTTGCATATGGGCAACTTAATGGACCTCATTTCCTTTTGCAATCCAGAGGAGGTCATGGGATATGATTTGACTAAACCTTTTAGGATCTGGTCAGACTGTTAAGTCCTTCTTGACCAACCTCCCTCTGATACCACTTGTAAGTTTATAAGGTTTGTAGTCTAAATCACCTAGAGGGGGGGGGTGAATAGGTCTTTTGATTTTCCTCTAAGCACCCTAACTTATTTCTGATTTCTGGTTAAAGCAAAAGATCAAACACACAGAAAGCACACAAGTATGGATAGAGATTCCTCAAGACAGGGTGTCTTGAGTAGTCCTCTTTCCCCCCTTCACCTTTCTAACAATGTGTTAGACAAGGTCAACTCCTCCAAACTCGGCTCAAAGAGCTTACAGCACAAGTTCCTCAGAACTTCTCAGATCAAGGATGATCCTACCTCAGGACAAAGGTCCTTACAACTCAGAGTTATCACCAGCTCCTACCTCAGGCACAGCAGCCCTACAAACTCAGAGGAATCCACCTCCTACAGCTCAGACCACCTCCTGGTCCTACCTCAGGCTAAACAGCCCTACCTCAGATCAGCTCCTGATCCTACAGCTCAGACCTCAGCAGGTCCTACAACTCAGAGAATTCCTTCTCCTACAGCTCAGGCAATGAAACCTTACAACTCAGATCAGCTCCTGATCCGACACTCAGGCCTTCAGCCCTACAACTCAGAACCCTCAGGTTCCTACAAACTCAGACCAAATGGTCTTACAGCTCAGGCAAGATGCCCTACAGAAAAATGATTTGGAAATTTATTACAGCAGAGTTACTCTTCTGTATATTCTGCACAGCCTATGCTTCCTGTAGCTGAAGATGTTGAATACAGCCACAACTTGATCTTCCTCTTCAATAGAGTGATGGAAGATCACCTTGCTCCTTCTGGTGGAGGAGCTATCTTCTTCTCTCTGTTTCTTCTTCTCTTTCAGGGAGCAGGAAGAAAGTCGAGAGCAGCTGCCGTGAATGAAACAGTTGATTTTCTTTTTGCACGCGATGGAGGAGAGCTTCAAATGTGCCCTAGCATTTCCTTTTATACATCTCTGATCTTCAACGGCTCTTAGATGTCCTTCTGAGAAGTATGGGAGAAGCTGGTGGACCCCACACGGCTTGTCTGCAACTTGCCCTAGCCGCAGGTTCCGCCGCCCTACTTTTCCGTAGAGAAGGACTGCGCTCGACGAACGCGTTGTACTCTGCGTTCGACGAACTTTTCAAACTCTGTGTTCGACGATCTTGTCAAACTCTGCGTCCGACGATCTTGTCTTGTCTCGGCGTTCGTCGATCTGCACTCTGAGTTCGACGGACATGCCAACTCTCAGCTGTTTCTTCAATCTCGTCTCAGCGGTCGACGAACAGTGTTCTGTGTTCGACGAACGGCACTCTGCGTTCGACGAACACGCCAATTATGCCTTCTCAGCGGCTCCTTCTTTGGTCTCGTCTCAGCGGTCGACGAACTTAGTCCTGCGTTCGACGAACGGCCTTCAGCGTTCGACGAACACGCTGATTCTCAGCGTTTGAAGAACTTATCAGCGAAGACACCTTCTTCTCAGCGGATCCGCTGAGACGGCTCCTCGTCTCTGCGGTTTTGACCCTTCGTCTCAGCAGTTCAGCTGAGACAAATCTTCATCTCTTTGTAGATGATTCTCCACAACTAAGGGCATGTTTGGCCCTTTCTTTTGAGTCACCTGTACTTGTATATACTACACAAGTATAGTTTTATCAAATACAATATGTCCTTAGCATTGAGAGTGATGCTTCTTCAAATCAAGGTAATATTGAGGGCAATATACCCAACACATTCCGATAATGAGATAATGCAAAAGGTGGATATAAGACTTGGACACCTAATTTGTATATTATGAGGGTCTACCACTAAAATACAACATAAACTGCGACATAGAAAATGATATAATAAATCCCTCATTTTGGAATCGTGGCCGAAGCTCGTGGACGGCATGAGTAAACAAGCACGTATCACTGATCGAGGATGAGATCGAGCGTGTTCGTATCAACACCCCCAGGTTCCATAATGACTTTGTCCTCAAGGTTGAAATCTGGGAACTGGGCCTTGATCACCTCCGACATGATCCATGTGGCTTCCTCCAAGGGCAATCCCTTCCACTGGATGAGAACTTGTGGTACCGGCTGACCCTGAATATCATCGGTACGAGATCCCAGCACAGCAGCAGGCTCATAACGAGGGATGGAGTTGACCATCGGCCCCTCTGGAAAGGTTGTTTGGAGGGGGTGATTTCCCAACGCCTTCTTGAGCTGGGAGATTGGAAAGATTGGGTGTATGCGACTGGCAGAAGGCAGTAGTAGCCGGTAGGCCACCTCTCCTATCTTCTTCAAGATCAGGAAAGGACCAAAGTAGCGAGTGAATAACTTGGGATGCAATCAACCGGTGAACGAACTCTGGCGCTGGGGCCGCAACATGACAAACACTTTCTCGTCGTGCGAGAAGACCACATCCGGCCGTTGTCGATTGGCTTGCTGGATCATACGCTGCTGCGCGAGGTAGGCGATCGTAGCCCTGAGAGCGAGGTAGGCGATCTGCGATGACTCGAAGGCAATCGTAGCCCTGAGAGCAAGGTAGGTTAGTGATGAAAACCATGACGATGTCCTTCAAAATGTCTTCAAGTACCGGTAGGGGCTGGAGCAACCTGACGGGGGCTAGGGTTTGATACTTGGCCTTCTGATAGGTCAGACAATTAGCAACGAACTACTGCACCACCCACATCATGCCGCACCAATAAAGGGTAACATCCAAGCACCGGTAGGTAGGATGCGTACTCGAGTGTCCCACCGTAAAGGTGGCATGAAACTCATAGAGTGGGCACAGAATCCACGAAGATGAATCGGTGAACATCGGTCTATCACGGTTATGTAATTGTTCGCCTGCGAGGCGGAAGGGGGGATGAGACTCGGGATCTCGCCGGAGGTCCTAGATCGTGGCGGTGTAGTGGGGATCTCTTCGCACATCGGCTAGGATGGTGTCAGTGTCAAGCAATTGAACGATACTCATCCTCCACAGAGGAGCATGCCACCACCACTTGCTTCTTGCTCCGCTAAGTGACTAGGTGTCCTCCAAAATATGTACAATAGATGCTCGTAGACCGACGATTATCGAGGAAGCCAGCATAATCCACATCTGAATAGACAATTAATGATATAGATGAGGAAGGATTATACACAAGCCCTTATACTAGGGCTTTCTTCATATACCGGAGAAGTCACTCGACATCGTGAAGGTGTGATGTCCGAGGAGCATGCATGAACCGGCTAACCACGCCAACAACAAATGAGATATCTGGTCGTGTGACAATCAGATAAATATGTTGGAACACGATTTTCCGCATCCTTTTTGTTTGAGAATAACAAATCCTACTTGTATTTGATCAAATTTGTCATTGTGTTTTTAGTATGTTAGAATGAATAAGGATGACACTAGGATGCTATATTTTGGTCTGGACTAGCTCAATGTGCTAAAAGAAAAGAAAGCAGTCTAACGCCAGGCGCTAGAGCAAACGCCGCCGTTGACCCTCGATCCCACCAATGTGAAATTGCTATGGAGGGAAGCTGCTGTGATTGTGGGAACAATTTTAGAATAACTTGGTCTAACGCCAGGCGTTAGCCTTAACGCCAGCGGGTTGCCTAAATAAGAGCTTTCCAAACATGCAGTATCTCCTTCCTGGAATGAGGATACGTGTCATCAATCATTACTAAACTGAGTCAACGTCTCGCATTAGGTCTAACACCAGCGTTAGCTTCCTCTCCTATAAAAGGGTGGCTTTCGTTCTCTTCAATTTTACAACTCAAGGAACTCTAATCCACCACTCTCAAATCTCTGTGAAGGTCGTATTTCCAGACAATCAAAGATCTCCCATTCAAACTCAAGAGAAGGAATCAAAGGAGGATTGGATCAACGCAAACCCAGCACGAAGAACGCATGCTTCTACTTCGATTATCTTCAGCGGTTCTTCGTCGTCTCCTTCAGATTTCTTCATAGGGAGTTTTTCAATTTGAATTTCATATTTTGTAATAACTTTTTATCTTCGTGATCGTTTAGTGGAGAATTCGCCGCGATTGTTGGCGACTAGGTCTGTGTTTGACATAGGGGGAATTCACCGCGTGTGTTGGCAACTAGGTCTAGGGCTTAGATCTAGGGGGTGCTCGAGGCCTTTCTGGGGATAGAGAGGCTAGATGGCTTGAGGTCGTATCTGGGGATAGATCGTCTAAAGCCAACCGGTTCTTAGGGAGAAGAGTCGGTATAGAAAACAAAAAGAGTTTTTCATTTTTACGCCTCGATTTCTAGCGTTATAAAAATCCTCTTTTGTAATCAATTTTATCAATAATAATCATGTCTCTATTTGTTCAATAAAATTGATTTGGTTTTCAATTCTAGCAATTTACTTTTAATCTAATCTTTTTCTTATAAAATATCAAAAGTTTTCTTTTAAAATATAAAGATTTCTAAGACCCTTCACCCCCTCCCCCCTCTAAGGGCACCTTAAGATCCAACAAAATAAACTTGTCAACAAGGCGTTAATAATACTATGGATTAGGGAGAAGCTGAACAGAGTCAGACTCGTGAGCACAGAGCTTGTGGTTAGTATCCATGGGTCTGTCAGCAGGCTTGCAACCCAAGTAATCGGCATTCGGTAGATGATCGATGCAGTACTTCCGTTGAGACATAACGAGTTCATCGAGATGCCGAGCTACCTGAATACTCAAGAAGTATCGTACGCAGACCAAAACTTTGGTCTGAAAACATGAGGTCAGGTGCTTCTTGATCATAGAGATATCATTCAGTTCATTGCCCTTGCTGATAATACCATCAACATACAAGGAGATAATCATGTCGGTCTCTAAAGGAATAGTTTATAAACTTGCTCAACATGGATCTCCATAACATGTGAAGGAAAGTCTAGATCTGATATACAAGGATGAAGAAGGACAAGTATCTAAAGGCAGATCTGATTCTATCATAAGATGGATGTTCCTTCCATTAATAAAGAAAAATTAGAGTTTTTCTAAGAAGGTAACATCATTGGATTCAATTCTGTCTTGTAGCATAGGGTAATAACACTTGCTTCTTTTCCGATTAGCAACATAGTAAACAAATATATACTTGAGCACATGTAGGGGACCTTTCCTTTCAGAATTTGTGTATGCATATGATTTATCATCTAATAAACCCTTGGGCACATTAATTTTCTAATGAAATGTTCAAGTAATATGCAACAAAATTTCGTTCTTTCTTTCCAATGTTCCATTATGTTGAGTTTTATGAGAGAATTCATTTTCGCCAAAAAAAATTTGCATTCCATTATAAGTAAATCCACCTCCAAGATCAGGTTCGAGAATCTTAGATCATGTCTGAGAGCGAGGTGATGGTTGTGCATGCAGTTATGAAAAAAGGCAGGAAGTGTTTGGGTTTGTGCAGTCATGAACGCTACAACAACAACAACACTCAAGCCTTTATCCCACCATAGTGGGGTCGGCTATATGGATCCTCTGTCGCCATTGCGCCCTATCTTTAAGCATAGTCTCATTAATGCCTAAGTACATCATGTCTTTCTTTATAGTTTCATTCCAAGTCTTTTTTGGTCTACCCCTCCCCCGTTTAACATGTCTAGTGACTAAACTCTCACAACGCCTAACAGGTGCCTCTAATGGTCTCCTATGTACATGTCCAAACCATCTTAAACGAGCTTCTCGCATCTTCTCTACAATTGGCGCCACTCCTATCTTATCCCTGATACATTCATTCCTAATTTTATCCAGCCTCGTGTGACCACACATCCACCTAAGCATTCTTATCTCCGCGACTCCCATTTTTTGCTCGTGTACACCATTCACTGCCCAACACTCAGAACCGTAGAGCATTGCAGGCCTAATTGCAGTACGGTAAAACTTGCCTTTAAGTTTTAGTGGTACTTTACGATCACATAGGATCCCAGACGCGCCTCTCCACTTCAACCAACCTGCTTGGCTTCTATGAATCACATCTTTATCTACACCTCCATCTTTTTGAATAATCGATCCCAGATATTTAAAGCACTCACTGCGGGAAATATCTTGGTCACCCAATTTAATGACGGAGTCATCTGACCTTCTTGCACTACTAAATTTAAGCTCTATATACTCTGTCTTTGTCCTGCTCAACCTAAAACCCTTCTTTTCTAAAGTGTCTCGCCAAGATTCTAGTTTCGCGTTTACACCCTCGCGCGTCTCATCGACCAAAACAATATCATCTGCAAATAATAAACACCAAGGTATTGCTTGCTGGATATGTCCGGTGAGCTCATCTAAGATAAGGGTAAAGAGGTAAGGGCTTAAAGCTGACCCTTGATGTAAGCCAACAGCGATAGGGAATTCTTGTGTTAATCCTCCAGATGTCCTCACCCTGGTCACTGAATTTGTATACATATCTTTGATTACGTCAATGTATGATACATTTACACCTTTCTTTTCTAAGACTCTCCACAAGACCTCTCTTGGAACCCTATCATACGCCTTCTCCAGATCGATAAACAACATATGCAAATCTTTTTGTCTTTCCCGATAGTTGTCAATGAGTCTCCTCAAGAGATGTATAGCTTCCATGGTTGACCTCCCTGGCATGAATCCAAATTGATTCTCTGAGATGCTAGTCTCTCGTCTAACTCGTCTAACTCGTCTCTCTATTACTCGTTCCCATAGTTTCATAGTATGACTCATTAATTTAATTCCCCTGTAATTGACACAATTTTGTATATCTCTTTTGTTCTTATACAAAGGTACCAAAATACTTTCTCTCCATTGGTCTGGCATCTTTTTTGTCTTCAGTATCTTATTGAAGAAACTTGTAAGCCATAAAATTCCTTCCCTCCCTAAGCATTTCCATACTTCAATGGGTATATCGTCTGGTCCAACCGCCTTTCCATTTTTCATCTTCTTCAGAGCGTCATCTATCTCTGATGCTTGAATTTTACGATAAAAAGTTATGTCTCTATACTCCTCCGATTTACTTAACTCTTCCAAGTTCAGTTCATTATTTTTTCCTTCATTGTATAGTTGATAAAAGTATCTTTTCCATCGCTCCTTAATAGCCACATCATCCGTTAAAACCATATCTGTTTCATCTTTTATGCATTTAATTTGGCTTAAATCTCTTGTCTTCCTCTCTCTAGCTCGAGCAATTTTATATATATCGCGCTCTCCATCTTTGGTATCTAGTCGTTTGTAAAATTCTTCATAAGCTTGACTTCTTGCTTTACTTACTGCATTTTTAGCTTCTTTCTTGGCGACTTTATACTTTGTCAAGTTTTCATCATTCCTACAAGCATATAATATTTTGTAGCTGACCCTCTTTGCCCTCACTTTGTCTTGCACTTCCTTTTTCCACCACCAAGATTCCTTTTGTGGGGGCGCGCGACCTTTTGACTCTCCACGTACGTTCTTTCCACTTATCCTTAAATGAGAAGACATAACTTCTCATGCGACACTAGGATCAACATAAGGATCATCAACTAGTCATGAACGCTATTTTCCAAAAATATGTAGGCCAAAATGCCACCACAATCATGCAGATGCAATCAAGCTCTTCCCACCTGGACCCAGAGTGTGGTATTTGGGAAACAAAGTAGTCACGGAAGTTCCAAACGTAAGTGAACCACCACCATTACATTTACCACCACAACTTCACACGGGCACTCTCAAACACAAAAAATACTAAAAAAACAAATACGCTGGAACTCATAAATGAACTTCAAATGTCTGAATGCACTAACTGATTAGGAGAAGTAACTTGTTTCTTAAAATCATGCTTATACATAGACTTGTGATGTTCCCATAACTAACATGCCTCGCAGTTCAACTCCATAATATGAGAAAATAAAGGTATTGATGTATACACACCTAATTTTTGTGTGTTCCTCTGATTTCCTTCAATTTCCAGAGGCGGCAAACTTCCCTATGAATTAGGATACTCTCCATTTGAGTTAAATGAATACTATCAATTTCACAGCTCAAGTTGATTCTTCTTTCATCCACCGGGTTAAGTAATTTCATCTTTTTTTATTTTTTTATACTCAAAAAATTTTGCACCTTTAAATAAATAAGAATCCATCATCACCCTGAAATAAACCAAATGGAGGGGTCTCAAATGAAGAGGATCTCCATCCCTTCTCTATTAGGTCATAAACTTAAAAAATTATAAGAGATGAGACCATTAGCAAATTCCCTTAGAAGCTAAATGCAAGATATTAGTTCCTCGTTATTATGAATTGCATTTAATTTGATTTATTTAGGCAGCATGTTGAAGTATTAGATTTTAAATTCGAAAATTAAATGGTTTATATTTAAAAAATATTTAAATTAGACTTTGAATTAAAAAGTTAAATAAATATCAAATATAATAATATAAACTATTTATTAATAAGATTAAAATTTATTAATTAGGATTGCCATCATTGTGCATAATAATTTAATAGTTTTTTTATTTGAATAAGGCCATGGTTATTTGGAGAAATAATTAGGTCCGCCGATCGGACCTAGAACAAGGTCCCCACCAATGAGATGCAGTAAAAATCAGAAATTTGTGGGGTCAGCGGTGCACAGTAAATTTGTGCATCATGGGCCCCACAAATTTCTGCGATTTCATTGGTTCCGCGGAGCATACTTTAGGTCCGATGGGCGGACAAAAAAAATTTCCGGTTATTTGACATTTCTCTTCCATCCGAGTCGTTAGACGGCGTATGGGAAAGCACAAGGGCCAAGAGGGCCGGTGCACTGCTCACTGTGGGGCCAGCGGAGTGCACTTCGCTGCGCACCCCAGCTGGCATCCGGGACCCGGAGCGAATAAAAGCTCATATTTTGGGGCGAATTTTCTCCGATGCATTTTCAAAGAACTTGCAAATGTTGTTTTTTTGCTCATTTGAATAGCCTCCATTACCAACCGTAGGAAGAGAGCATCATTCAAGAACAATGTTCTATCTCCATTTCCAACCGTAGGAAGGGAGCTTCGTTCAAGAACAATGAGATAAACTAAAGTTAATAACCGATAGTTATGATCATGAGTACCTATTAATCAAATTAAGAACTTATTAATGCTCACCAAACGATGAAATGCACAATTTAAAAAAAAAATTGTTTTAACTTATTCATAGAATCAGTCAAGAATTAGGGCTTGCTCAATTAGACTAATAAAATTTTAATATAAGAGGTCAATTAGGTTTAATCTGGTAACATAACTAGAAAGGGGGCAGTCAAATATTAACAGATCTAGGATGTAATTAATGTTATTAGTATGTTATTGTTAATCTTAATTATGACTAAATTAAGCTGATTAATTCTTCATGCCATAATTATGAAGTCAGCAAGGCTATTTTTGACATTAAAATTTGCGTTGATTAGGTAGGGTTTAAAATGAATTTTGTTAAAATCCCAGTAGACAAATAAAATGGATAGGACAAATTCCACATAGAATCTAAATTTGGCTACTTGAGCTGGAGGCATCGAGATTCAAGCATATAAACGAGTGAGCAGACAGACCTGAATCGGTGGAGCAAGGAGAAGGAAGCAATTCCTTGAACCATCCGAGCTGAACTTGCAGAGAAAGGTTGGTGAATTTGTTTTCGATTCCCATCTCCAAAAGAAAGTCGTTGTCAAGGGCCGTCGCTCCGGCAACGGCGAAGTTCACGCCCCGCATGAACTCCCCATCACCGGAGCCCGCCAGATATGGACGCATATAAGGAAACCCCAGTGTCTCCGCTGCTCAACAATATATATTATGTAAAATGCTCGAAGAAGATGAGAATAAGGAGAGAAGGGGAGGAGAACACACACCGATGAAATCAATAATAAATCGGCCTTCTGAGTAGCGACCGGTGGGGGGGTGGAAGTAAGTCCGGCCATAAGGGGACCTGGCGGCTGTAGTTTTTCCTTTCCGGGAAATCAGAAGGTTTCCGGTGTCGGCTATGGAGTCACCAAAGCTGAAGATGGAGGTGAAGCAGCCGGCTGTGCTGCCAATGGCGAGGAGGAATAAGAAGAGGAGCGGGAGAAGTGCGGAGGTAGACATGTACGGCGCCGGAGGGATCTTTGCTCTCAAGAACCTTGAACTCAGTGTTCGGACCCTTTTTCAGAAGCAAACTGAGGGTTAGGTAAGCATAATAGTCGGCACTGTTGTTCACGATGTCTACCATTGTCTCTACCATTGTTGCATCACTGAAGTTAGCCCGATCTTGTGGAGGCTTCAAAAATAATGGTAAGCTCATAAGTAAAGAAACAGAAATAAGAAAATGGGGGGGGGGGGGGGGGGGGGGGGGGGGGGGGGATAAAAGCGATGAGGACGAGAAAATTTCATATCATTAGGCATTTTTGAATAATAGAGATTAGTACAAAGTTTCCATTATTTATAGACTAAAACATTCATTAAGTGCAGGTACAGTAACACCGCATCATCATTTAATTGTTGTTGCGCCCTTCGTCTTCCGTCTTTATTAATCCTTACGGCTTGGTTGTTCAAGCAGCGGCGCCCTTCGTCTTCCCCGTCTTCATTAATCCTGACGGCTTGGTTGTTTAAACAGTTGCGCCCTTCGTCTTCCCCGTCTTCATTAATCGTGGCAACGTGATTTGGTTTTCCAACACCCTCTCGCAGATCATGCCCTTCCCTGACATTTAGGGAATCTCAGAGAGTGAGGAAGCGCTGCCTTCCGAGAGGCTTAGTCAAGATATCTGCGAGCTGGTTTTCAGTAGGGCAGAAGCGGATGTCAATCTCTTTGCGTTCTGCCATTTCCCTTACAAAATGATATTTTAGTTCGATATGTTTGTTTCGGTTGTGAAAGACAGGGTTTTTGGAGAGAGCGATGGAGGATAGATTGTCGCAGTAGATGGGAATACTGTTTTGTTCTTGATCTTCTTCTAAATCCCGTCTGATTCTTTTGAGCCAGGGGACTTCACAGGAGGCTGCCGTGAGGGCAATGTATTCTACTTCAATAGAGGATAGGGCCACCGTCTTTTGCTTTCTGGAGCTCCAGGAAATAGGGTTCTTTCCACTGAAGAAGATGTATCCGCCGGTGCTTCTTCTATCGTCGGCGGAGCCGCCCCAATCTGAATCGTTGTATCCAGTGAGTTGGTTGGTATCTTCTTTTTGGTAAAGAAGCCTGTAGCCTCTGGTTCCTTGGATATACCTTAGAATTCGTTTGGGGGCATTGAGGCGGCTGACTTTTGGTTTGCTCACAAATCTGGCTATTATACCCACAGCGAATTCTATGTCGGGCCTGGTGTTGGTTAGGTAGATGAGAGATCCAACAAGGCTTCGAAAATCTTCACAATTAACATCATCTTCATCTTCTTGCTTCCCCCAACTTTTCCCTGGTGGCCATAGGAGTGACTGATGCGTTACAATTGTCCATATGAAATCGTTTTAGGAGATCCATTGCATATTGTTCTTGGGAGATAAAAATCTGCCCAAGGCTATGCTTGATCTGAAGACCTAAAAAGAATTTTAGGTGACCGAGATCAGTCATCTCATAGTGTTGTTTCATGTTTTCCTTGAATTCGTTGATCATGAGATTGTCATTCCCAGTAACTATGAGATCGTCAACATAAATGCAGACGATCAAGGTCTTGTTTCCCTATTTTTTTGAAATACAAGGATGCTTCATTGGGGCTTCTGCTGAATTTTTCGATATTGCAGAAGTAGGCGTCGATGTTGGCATTCCAGGCACGGGGGGCCTGTTTCAGGCCATAGAGAGCTTATAAACCTTCTCACTACCTGCTTTCTCATAGCCTTGAGGCTGTTGAACATAAACCTCTTCTTCGATGGTACCGTTCAGGAACGCAAATTTCACGTCGAGTTGAAAAACTGGGAGTTAGAACTGAGCAGCATGTGCTAGAACATATCGTATTGTATCCATTCTTGCGACAGGAGCATAGGTCTCCTTATAGTCACGGTCGGGGATTTGGGAGTATCCCTTAGCAACAATACGGGCTTTACGCTTGACATGTTTACCATCCTCGTCAGTTTTGGTCTTGTAAACCCATTTAAGTCCAATAATTTCTCTGTTTTGGTTTTATTTTTTTTCTATCACATTTATTTCTTCATCCATTGCTTGATGCCATTCATCAGATTTGTGAGCTGCTTCAAATGTCGCTGGAGTATCTGCATCAATAGTGAAATTACAGGAGGCATAAATGTCAGTGAGAAGTTTAGTTCTTGGAGGGGGAGATGATGTGTCCGGGCTGGTATCTGAATTAGATGATTCAGGCGATGCATCAGTAAGAGCAGCATTATCATCGCTAATGGGGGTGGCATGGATGACTCTAGTAAGAGGAGATGATAGAGTAACCGCAGCTTCAGGTGAGGATTGCCCAATCTCTGATCCCCAATTCCATTGGTCGTCTTCATTAAAGGTGACATCTCTAGATGTCTGAAGTTGTTGAGAGGTAGGATGAAATAACCGGTATCCTTTGGACTCTTGGCTATACCCAATGAGGATGCACTTCTGAGTTTTTGAGTCAGTTTTTCCCTTTTTTCTGTGGGTATGAGTCTATAGGCGATGCAACCAAAGGTTCGAAGATGAGAAACTGTGGGCTTGCGGTTGAATAAAGCTTCATATGGAGTTGTGTGGTGAAGAGCTCTTGTGGGGCTGCGATTGAGGAGGTATGTGGCTGTGGAGCAGGCTTCTGCCAAGAGGAATTTGGGTAGGTTCTTGTTATGAAGCATTGACCTTGCCATCTCAAGGATGGTTCGATTTCGTCTCTCCACTACCCCATTTTGCTGAGGAGTGCTAGGGTTAGTAAGTTCATGGTGAATTCCACGAGAGATGCAAAAGAGATGAAGTCTTTGGAGAGAAACTCCCCTCCCCTGTCACTTCTTATTGTCTTAATCTTTTTTTCAAAGTGTTTTTCTTTCAGGGTTTGAAAGATTGGAAAGCAGAGAATCAATCAGATTTTTTTTGCGAGGAAGTATATCCACATATAACGGGAAAAATCATCGACTATGAGAAGAAAATATCCCTTACCGCCGGGGGTGGTTGTTGAGGCAGGCCCCCAGAGATCAATGTGGAGTAGCTGGAGTGGTTCACTGCTTCTCCAGGAGGAATGCTTTGGGAAAGGAAGTCTGTGGGCTTTACCTTCTTGGCATCCTTCACAGAATTCCTTTGTAAAATTCATCTTTGGAAGACCATGAACCATCTGATGTCTACACATAAGTTGAATTGAAGGACAATTCAAATGACCTAGGCGTTCATGCCATCGTTTAGGGTGGGAGGTGGGAGCTCTGGACTGTCCGACGAAGGCATTGTGCATGATAACAGGAAGAGAGATAAAGTACACTTTGTTGGGTGTCATAGATGTTGACAGAATCAGTTGGCTAGTGGGTTTGTGAACAATGCGGCATTGACCTCCATCAAAGAGGATAGTATACCCCTTAGTGGCAAGTTGCCCAACACTGAGGAGATTTTGGGCAAGATCAGGAACGTAGTGAACATCATCAATCCTTTTGATAGTCCCATCCTGAGCACGAATGGTAATGCTCCCTTTTCCTTCAATGGTTTTAGATTGACCATCCCCTAAAAAACAGATGATTTGTGGGTATCATCCAGGTAGATGAAGGCATGACGGTTGTGAGTCATGTGGCTGCTGCAACCTAAATCAATGTACCAGTTGCCCATATTCTTGGAAGTGGCGGTGTGGCTGGTGTAGAACATGGCTTCACTTTCTCCAGTCTCTATGAAGTGTGCCTCCTCTCTTTGTTTTGACCAGCAATCTTTGGCCATATGAGTTGGTCGTCTGCATCTTTTGCAACGATGAGGACAATCTTTATTTTCATGGGTCGGTGTGTGGCAGAGGCTGCAGTAATGTTTGTACTGATGGTTTGGTGGTCTGATATTGGGAATGGGTAGGGGTTGGACAGGATAGTGAGGATAAGTTGGTCCATTAGGTTTGAGATGGTGATGTGGTGGAGGAGTGCGTGAGTAGTATGGGCAAGAGGCAACATTGGGATTTTGGACTGTAGTAGCATGATAGTTTGGTGTTGGTGGCTGATAGTTTTAAGCAAATAAAAGTGAGGTGTAATGGATAGAGGAGTAAGGATGTTGGTGAGGATAGTTTGAATAGGGAGTGGATAGTAAGGGTGGTTAGTTGAGCCCTCCAGGAATGCCTTCATATTCAGAAGTTTTTTGGTGAGGTTGAATAGGCGGTTGCATGGATGGTTGAGAGTGGTTGAGAGTGGTTGAGAGTTTCATGTTGAGATGAGATGAGAAGTTTACTGTGGAAGGCATTGTCAAGGGGAGAGGTTTGATCCAGCTCATCTCTTTTGATCCTATCTTCGTGGGATTGAAGAGAGCTCATTAGTTCTATAATAGATAGTTGTTCCAAATCCTTAGATTCTTCTATTGCTGCCACAACATGATTAAAAGATCTTGTTAGGCATCTAAGGATTTTTGGAACGACTTGAGAGTCATCAATGGTAGTGCCAAGGTGTTTGATTTGATTAACAATGTTGGTTGTTCGAGCAAAGAAGGCTTGGATGTTTTCACTTTCCTGCATCTTTAGAGCCTCAAACTCACGCCAAAGAGTTTGAACTTTGATTGAAATAACCTTCTTGGATCCTTTAAATTCGTTGTTTAGGATGTCCCAGGCATCCTTTGCATTTCGTGTTCCCATTATGCGAGGGAATATTGAGTTTGTGACTCCTTGTTGGATAATTAGAAGAGCCCTGACATCCTTCATGGCCTCGGCTTTGCTGGGCCTTTGAGGTTCACCATCCTCGTCAACGGGAGGTGTGGTCAAGCCGGCTTGAACTAACTCCCGCAGGTCTTGAGAGACGAATAGTATTTCCATTTTGATGCTCCAATATTCATACATTTCCCCATTAAGAGAGGAACTGAGGGTTGGGTATAGGATTGTTCACGGGATTCACTCGAGGTAGATGATGAGGCCATATCAAAAGTGGATCGACAGACTCCTTGATCGAAAGCAGAAGAAAAAGCTTACACTCTGGATCAGGAGATAAGATAGGTTTTGATACCACTAAAGAAACAGAAATAAGAAAATGGGGGGATAAAAGCAATGAGGAAGAGAAAACTTCATATCATTAGGCTTTTTTTAATAATAGAGATTAGTACAAAGTTTCCATTATTTATAGACTAAAACATTCATTAAGTGCGGGTACAGTACACCACATCATCATTTAATTGTTGTTGCGCCCTTCGTCTTCCCGTCATTATTAATCCCGACGGCTTGGTTGTTCAAGCAGCGGTGCCCTTCGTCTTCCCCGTCTTCATTAATCCTGACGGCTTGGTTGTTTAAACAGTTGCGCCCTTCGTCTTCCCCATCTTCATTAATCATGGCAGCATAATTTGGTTTTCCAACAATAAGTTGCCATTTAGATATGAGAACTCAAATAGGATGATAAGCTCAAGGTTGTTGCCCCTCACCACAAAAATCCCCTTCACGGCCATCACTCCTCTCTGACAAACAAGGGCAAAAGGAGTAGAAGCATCATCAAATACCAGGACATTCCTATTATTTCATTTCAGTGTCGGAGGCAAAATTTTTGTGTTCGGGGACTACTTTTGTTGTTAAAAATGCGGGAATTGAATTTAATTTTCTTTTCGCACCAACTAAATGATATGTCAGGGATATTTCCGGTCGTCGCTATCCAAAAAATTTTACTTGGTTGGAGTTGTTTGTCCTCGCTGGCGATCGATTGCACGAGTAATCACTTGGAATCTTATCGTGATTCTGTGATGGAGTCGTCGTCGAAGATGAACGATGTCAGTCTATCTCCTTTGCCCAACATCATCTGTATTTTGTAGTTATGACCAAAAAGATGAGGGTTTCAGAGAATGCAAACAACAATTATGAACATTGCCTGTTTTAGGAAGAGGATCAGAAAATATTCGATATGCGACTGTTATCTCAACTATTAGTACAATATCTATGAGATAACTGAAATCTCTAAGATATTTATCCTGGGAGAAAGCTCTCAAAGATGTCTATATTATCTAAGAAAAATCTTGAATATCTCAGCCACCTTTATGTAATAGCTGGAAGAACTGTTTAATATCGCAGCCACCTTTATGTAATAGCTGGGAAAACTCTTTAATATCTCAGCCACATTTAATATATCTTTTATACAACCATAATATATGAGTATTCATTTGCTATGATGCAAGTTGGAAATACCAAGAAATCATTTCAAGTTGTTTAAAGTGAGGATGAAGCTCGCAAAATGTATTGTATTTATGCACGCAGCAAAGGGTATAGTGTTCGCAAAGAACATCGAATAGTATGGCCGAGTACAAATATTATAAAATCAAGTGAGTATTGTTGTAGTAGGGCTAGAGTTAAGAGAGTTTCTAAAGTTGCAGACGGTGCAATCAAAAATCGTCGGATGGACGGTAGAACAAATTATCATGCGATAATTGTCTTTAATGCCGATAACGAAGAGAAAAATCTGACAGTTGGGAAATTCATTGAGGAACATAACCGTGAACTTGTCATTGCGAACAATCAGAATCTAATTCGATCTCATAGGGTCATTAGTGAGGAGAAGGGTGTTGTTTTGAAATCAATGACTGAAGTTGGAATAAAGACTGTAGATGCATATAATTATCTTGTTGATGAAGTATGGGGCTCACAAAATATTGGGTTTTCTAAAAGTGATGCATACAATTTCATAGCGAAAGATAGAAGTTCAAGAGTAGATGGTGGAGATGCAACAAGCCTTCTGCAACTATTAAAGGCTCAGGCAGTGGATGATAGTATGTTCTCTTATGAGATCCAAACGGATGATTTTAACATGTTAACTAACTTTTTATGGATGGATGACCCTGGAAAGAATGATTATGAATACTTTGGTGATGTTATTACATATGGTTCAACGTACCAGATGAATAAGTACAATATTGCATGGACAACGTTTGTGGTTGTAAATCATCACTGGAAAAATGTTGTGGTTGCAGCAGCATTTATATCTCAAGAGACCATAGAATCCCTTATTGGGGTCTTTGAGACTTTCTTGAAATTTGTATCAGGTAAACAACCACTGACCATATTTACTGACCAAGACCAGGAAATGACAGTTGCTATCGATAGAGTGTTGGACAAAAGCAATCATTGGCTATGTCAATGGCATATTGCAAAGAATGTTCCGACCAAAGTGCTCACATTTAATATTGATGCTAGTGTGCGCTCTATGTTTTATACTGGTTTAGAAAAGTGTCTCTTCTGGTCAGTTTGAATTAGTTTGGAGTAAGATGATATTGCAGGAAACTTAAGTGAAAATAGACGGCTAAACGATTTGTACAAAACAAAAGAGAAATGGCTGACAATGTTCAGTAAGACCGTCTTTGATCATGGGATGTTGTCGACTCAAAAGAGTGAATCGACAAATAATGTATTTCATTCTATCACTAAAATGATATGTATACTCGTTGATTGTTTCACCCAACTAGAGAAAATGATTATCAAAGGTCGTGAAAAAGCTCTTGAAGAAGATTTTAAGTGCAAGCAGTCAAACATACCAGTTAATGCCAAGAATTGTCCAATAAACACGTATCAAAAATTTGCACTAGAGTTATGTATGGGAAATTCTACAAGGAATTTAAACAAGCAACATTCATGTTGTATGCTGTTGAAAAGAATGCTTGTGATGAGAATAATAAAGAACAATTACATATCTTTACTCTATAATGAAATGATTGTGATGAGAATAATAAAACACTGTTTGTACAACTAGACTTTAGCAACTATGATGTTTTTTTGTTCTTGTTGCAAGTTTGAGACAAATGGGATGATATGTGCTCATGTGTTGAAAGTATATAGTCACAAAAATATCACTTTATTCCTCAGAAGTACATTCTTCAGAGATGGACATTATTTACAAAAACAGATCTCTACCTACATCAGGAAAGCTATGGAGTTGGAGAAACTTCGCAGACATTTGCATTTAGGAGGGCTTGAATAGTTCGCATATCACATAGCAGTTTGTGTAGAGAAATGTGAAGCAGCTAGAAATTACGTAATGGAGGGCTTGAAAGATATTTTTACATATGTGGATGCGATCTTAGAATTAAATAACAATAATCCTCATGTAGACATGGGTAAAGTATTGTTAAAGGATCCACTAAGACTGAAGCCCAAATGAGTGTCCAACGCAAGGTTACAAGATCATTGGGAGAAAACAAGTAAGTCATATCAACACTTATGCAAAATTTTAGAAATTTAAACTACATATACTACACAAGTTAAAATACATTCTTAATTTGCAAGACAAACTTAAATGCCTAAACTAGTAAAAGTGAAAGAAGAAATTAATATCGAGATGAACCATAAAAAAGAATATAAAGTGTATATTAAACATTCTACACAAGCTGCCGTTCCAGATTTGAATGTTATATATCCATTACCAACAGTTCCAGAACCGTTTAATTGTATTGCATGCGACTATTACTAGTTATCAACGCATATGTGTATATAATATGCAGAGGGATGTTATTTACAGCACAGATTACAAGTAGAAGCTGATTGTTTCAGCATGAACATGTTTCAATTCTAATCAGTCTACTTGACAACCGAATGTGTTAAAAATTTCATATGCTATTTTGGCTCTGAATTTTGGCAATTCATGAGCCCATTCTTTTGTACTTGGTCATTTTGTTTGTGTGTTATTACACAGAAATTCTATGTATTTGATCACATAAGTCCGCTATCACAGAATTTTCTTGTGTTGGAATCATTTTCTTCGTAGTAATTTCCCAATTACTGAAATTTATCTCGCATTTCTCTCATGTTGCTTCTCTAAGAACTGTGATCTGCCAAAAAATGCATCAATTAGTGCAAATCGTCCATACTAATTTGGTCAGAACATCAATTACTATCCATACTAACCCGGTCCTTCAGCACTCCCTGTCTCTTTGGATTCGGTAGAGAATTATATAATACCAGTGTCGCCTTTCAAATCATCCCACTAGTAAAGTCCAGTGCCCGTCAGAACATGCTGACATTAAAATCATGGAAGCATGCTTTATATTTGTAGTTGTGACATGTAGCACATAGGACCGGACGTTAAATTTTTTTCATCTTGTTGTGCAACTAAAATCAAGCAAACTAGAAGTATTAACAGATGAAATAACAACAATCAAGCATTAAAAAAAGCAAACATTAACAACAAGTCATCATTAATAGAAGGAATAATATAAGACATACCCATAGATTTGGACTAACATATATAAAAGACCACCAACTATTTGGATCATTTGGACTAACATATATAAAAGACCACCAACTATTTGGATCATTTGTTCTAACTTCCAGGACACGTGCATATGCATCTATATGACAATCAATAATGTATCATGTAGTCAGTAGATCATCCATGGAGTCCCTTATTCCAAACATTTGAAATCCATTAAAGGCAATATGATTTCTACAACACATTGAAAACAAGATCAGAACGAAATGACAAATGAATGTAAAAACAATTTAAAGTCATTGTAGACTTTGTTTTTATCACGCACATCCTCGCATGAATGAGCTCACATTGCTCCTCAGTAATAAGCATCCTACCATGGTAGTCTGCTGGATATGGGTCCTCTGATTCCTTCTTTTCTACAAAAGTCGCAGCCACCTCTTCCACTACTGGAGTTGAATCTGTTGAAGGTTGTTGATCGAGAGAAGCATTCACTGAAGGATAACTAAGAGATTCCTTGATAGCATTAACCGTGTTGTTTAAGGTGTCAATTTTTGTATCCATCTTCTTGTATGAGGCCGCCATTTCTTCACAACAGACCTCAAATTTATACTCCAATGAGCGAATGACTTCAAGCAATTCTAGGAATTTAGGTGAGGTTGAATTATCGTATTTTCTTTTCTTTGATGGCGGCCCCATCTCCTTCTCTTGCTCCTCCTCCTCCTCCACCTCCCCCTCCCCCTCCACCTCCTACAAATTGCATTCCCTCAAATCATCCTCTATAATATTCTCAAATTTGAGAAGGACCTATAAGTGCATGAACACATAATAATTGTTTAGTGAAAATCATATGAATTGCAATTTATAGTACCATGTATTGCAACATATCATACCTTCTCTTCCTTGATATTTGACAACAATGACATCATCGTAATCAAAGTAAAGGTTTTAATATCTTCCCACCGCTGTATGCAAACCTTTTTTCTCTCATCATATGAGGGGACATACATTCGTATTTGCTCAAGAACTTATACCTATTTGAGGAAATATAAGAATTGTTTAGGATTGTCACAATAATACCTAACCAAAATAAACAAGGTAAACCACTTACAAGCAATACATGAGAGCATCCATTTAGATAGCTCATAGACTTTGGTGGACTTTTGTAAACATCTGCAACTATATGCTTCGTCATTTTCTCAGACAGGGAAGCTAAACTTGGAACTAGAAACCCATGAGTAGCCTTAGGCTAGTTATACTTAGTAAACTCCTCTTGGTCAGCCGCTCGAAGATACTCATTTGGGATATGAGTGCTGCAGTAGTGGAAGAACAAGTTGCATGGGACATGAGGAAGTAAGATTGTCAAGCCACTGAGCTCCACTATGTGCTCAACATTACCAAGTGGTAGCATCTTTTCCTTCAATTCCTTATTTGTATCAGTCGAGAATGAATCATTTTCATAAGCTATATTCTCTCCTCGGTTGGGCAACCCAATTATCATTGCAACTTCATTCCTAGAAAATTTTAGTTATGTGGAGTTAATAATGAAGTTGTAAATTGATGACTTATATGCCAAGACCATTGCATACAGAATTGGGACATTCTGTGGGGCATATAGAATCTGAAACAGATGCAAATTCTCAATGTCTTGAAGTACTTTCAATATCTCCTTATCCATCTTGTTAATAATAGCCTTTGCAGATGAAGTAAATGAAGATACAAAGCATCTGCAGCTTAAAATATGGGGTTTACCTAATGTGCAAGAAAATCAATGTTAGCACATAAAACTAATCAAATTATCCCAGATACAACTACATTGTCCCAAATACAAATCAATTCTCTCAGAGACAAATGGATTGTCTCAGATACAACTGTATTAGCTGAGAGAAATATGTCAGATACGACTCAACTATCTCGTAGACAATGATTATCACAGGTACAACTCAACTTTCTCAGTTACCACTCAAATAGCTTACCACTCGAATAGATCAGATACAACTCGAGTTTCTCAGATACCACTCGATTAGCTACGATACAACTAGATTATCTCAAAGACAAATGTCAAATACAACTACACTACCTCATAGACAAGTGGATTTTTGAACGATATAATTTGAAATGTATCATCTCTGAGATACGTATTTAGGGTTTCTGATGAATAATAAAAATTATTTGTTATAAAAATAAAATCAATCAAATAAGATATTCACCTTAAACCATTGTTGAATGTCACCGGAGATTCTGCAGATGTCAGAAAACTTGCTCGGAGGAGGATGGGAGAAAGGCGAGGATAACTCTTTGGTTTTTTGAGTTGTATCTAGAGGAGAGAAAGCCGAGCAGAACTCCCAGCGACGCTTGGGTTTTTGTAGTTGTATCTAGATGACAAATTATCTGGCATTTTCTACCATAAAAAACAATGAAAGTAACGATGTCACATTTTTGGGAAAAACCTCTTGATTTGGTATATCAAGTTATTTCATATGAATTAAGTCATGTGTTATTGTTTGCATTAAGATAAATTTTGTAGCTATGGTAGATTTTTATGATAAAGAAGTACTTAAAGCATTGATAAACAACTCAAGGTTAAGAAGAGATTTCAGCGTACGTCGAGTTATACAAGGAAGAAGTCGACGTACGTTGAGTATTATGTAGTGGATATGTCAATGTACTCTGAGTAGTCTTATTTTATGCTACAATTTTAAACTAATATCTGTAGCAATACATCAAGATCTGTAAGACAAGAGTTTATATACATTGAGACATTCTCTTCTCAATTCAATCTCAATGTATGTGTACTTATCTCCAAGAAGTTGTATTTATACTCTAACTAGTAAACATCACATGAATAGTTACGGCTATACTCCTTGCGTTGAGTTTGTTCCAAAGATATATCTGAGCGTAAGTATGAAGGAGCTTACTTCCACAGGATATCAGAGTTCAAGAAGTCATGTGACGACTTCTATGTAGATAAATTTTGAATACCTCTTGAACATAATAAAGCAAGATCTTAAGTTTGATTATATTTGTTAAGATCTGATTATGGAAGGAGTTTATTTCTTGGTGAAGCCAATTTAGCAAATAATAATTCATTATTTAGGTATATATATTTTATGATGCAGTAGCCTGATTGTAATACTTTTGTAGAGATAAAATTTCTCTCTTCATTCTTCTCTCTTCTTCCTCCTTCCCTCTTTTCTCTACTCTTCTTCTTCACAGGATCTGATAAAGTTGGAGTCATCAAGATTCATCTTCCCTTGATCAATAGATTGCTCATCAAGAAAAATCACAAGAGTCAACCTTCTTCCTATTGAATCTGATTCATCAAGAAAACTCGACATCAATCTCTTTCTGTCTTACTCAGTGCTCATAAAAGAATCAAGTCCTCAAGAATTTGTTGAAGAAGAAAAACGCAACTAATTCTATCTCTGCCTACTACCTTCAGAAAGAGTTCATAGAATCCTCTTCCTAAAGATTCATTGTTGGTTTTGATCCTCCTTATCAAAATGATATGTTTGTGGTTTTGAGTCTACCTTATCAAAAGACTCTTTCAATGAGTTTTGATCCACCTTATCAAAAGGATCTAAGGGTGTTTTTTAGTTGACCTTATCAAAAGGCTCTTTGTTTGGTTTTAATCCACCTTATTAAAAGGATTCTTGTTTGGTTCAGCCACCTTATCAACATGTTATTGGTTTGAGAGACCTTATCAAAATCTCTTGTGGTTCTTTGAATCTCCTTATCAAAAGATTCAGTTGTAATCAGTTATAAGAGTCTCCTTATCAAAATACTCAGTACCATCTATAGTGGATAGCTTACCAAGGGGTAGAAGAGGGAACATACCCAAATTTAGGGAACCTCTATAAAAACTTTATGTCTTCTGGATTGCAAAGATTTTTGTTATTTTGTTTGTTTATCATAATTACTTTTGTAACATCCACCAAACTACTAGGCCCCTAGAAAATTTTTGTCATGACAAAAATAGGATAAGTGACATAGGGCACCAGGTTGACAAGTTGAATTGGGTGAAAAACACATTGGGGGTGCATTTAGCAAATTCTGATGACCTAGCCTAACAATGGCCAAGAGACTTTAATAAGCCTAAATAACACCACCTTGACTCCCTATGACCATTCAAGGCGGTAAGTAGGCCACTAGGGACCCTTGGGGTAAACCAATTGGTAAAAAAATTGACTAAGGTCAACCTTAGACCAAATTAAGTCAAACCTCACAAGGTGAGGTCAATTGGCCTAAATGTGATCAAATTGACCTAGCACAACCCTCCCTAACACTAAGAGGAGTAAATGAGACCTAAATGAGCCAAAGTGCACATTCAATTTTGGAGGATTAGGGCAAAATCACCAAAATGCCCAAATTGCCCCTATAGGCAATTTTGTGCAATTAAGCCCCATATGACCCCACCATGACTCAATTCTTTTTGGAATAAATCCATAAGGTCTAAGGAAACAATGTGGGTCAGTCACATTGGATGGGGTGAGTTTGGGTCAAGCCCAAAACCAAAATCCCCAATTTGGCCTATTTGGGTCAAGTGAGCCACACCCAAATTAGGTGGACTTAAGCCCAACCCCATGACCCAAAAAGTCAACCCACATGATAATTAAACCCTAAGCCATCTGAAATTTCGAATTTAGGGGAAATATTTTCAGAAATTTTGATTTAAAGGATGGAGGAAGAAGACAAGGAAACATGGTAGAGGAGATTAAGGAATGGGTGTCAAATGGCACCCCATTTTCATTCCCCAAGCTCTCCTCTGAGCTGGGGGAGTAATTTCCTTCAGTTTTGAGCAGAGAGAGGGGCTGCTGGTTGGCTAAGAGGGGCGGCAAGGGGGCTGGCCGAAAATTCAATAATGGCTTGAGGCCAAATACTCTCCTCCTCCTTCATTTCTCTCCACTACCAGCTTCAGAAACTTCCAAGCACTCGAGCCCCCCATTCAAACAGTGTTTTCATGCTCAGCAACACCAAGGAAGCCACGGACGCTGGAAATGGAGCTCAAGTCTTCCTATGCCGCAATACCCGCCGCCAAGCCCGCACTCAGGAAAGATCCTCTCCCCCTCCACTTGCGCTAGCTATCCCTTCCTTCTGTTTTTAAAATAAACTGAGAAATGGTGCCATCACCATTTTCATTTTCAATGTTCCTTGCCCGAAAAACGAAAGGTGTCGGAGGCCACCTCCGGCCACCTTAGACCAAATGGCCACCGCCAAACGAAAGCCCTAGGATGGGTGATGGTGGTGGTGGAAGGAATTGGTCGGAAACCACTTGTGGTGGCCGAAATCAATGGCCGAACTTGCTCCAGGAAATCTGTTTTAACTATTTTCGGGTTGCAGGGATGATGAATAATAGATTTAATAAAATGTTATATATTTTATTAAACTTGTCACACTTATTACAGAATCTTATAAAATTAATTTGGGTCCCTTAGAGGCCCCAACAGGAAATACACCCTGAATGAAAGTTGTAGCTTATGATCATAATTAAAATTAGGAATTTGTATGGGGTAATTTGGAGCACTGTATCTCCCTGTGCACCCATTTTGGTGTAGGGTGTTCATTTTGAGCCCTGGAAACCATTTTGGGCGCCCACTTCATTTGGTTGGTCCAAATGAGCTGAAAATTTAGGCATGCATGGGTCCTGCCATGGCCTATTCCCTGTCCAAAAATTGGGATTTTTGGACACATTTGGCCCTATGTTTTTGAAAATATTTCATCTGCCATGCTTAGTATATTTACATGGTTCAAGTCCTTGAAATGGCCCCAAATCTTGGTGGGAGCATCTATATGATAACTTAGGCCTCTGGTAAAAATTTCACTTCATTTTGATGAGTGCATGTTTGGGAAAGTCCATTTGTATGATCAAATGAAGGTGTCCTTATGAATGTTGCTACAATTTGTATCCTTAATGTGACAGTCAACTTCAGATAACTTATTCACCTTACTTAGGCACCTCTACAGAAAATACCCCCATGAATGAAAGTTGTAGCTTATGACCTTAACTAAAAATAGGAATTTGTTTGAGGTCATTTGGAGCACTGTAGCTCCCTGGGCATCCATTTTAGTGAGACATGTACACATGGTTCCCTAGGACTTTAGGAATTAATTTGGGGAAATCTATAACTCTAAATGAGTTGAAATTTGGGGCATGCATGGGTCATGCCCTAAAGTACCGCCTGCCAAAAATCTGGAATTTTTGGAAATGATCTTGGTAATATTTTGCACAACATTTCACTTTTCATGAATAACCTTGACCAAGGGTTAAAATGGTCCAAATCCACTCAAATTTCCTCTGGATAATAGTTCAGGACAAGTATGGCCTATGGTTAAAATTTTAGGTCATTTGGACCACTGCATGTTGGGCTAAACCACTTGCATATCTTAAGTTGGTGAAGGTGTGGTGTGCATATAGCACAAAAAGGGTAATATGTTTCCTTAGCTCTTTTTAGTTAGTGTTAGTCTCTATATTTATAGCCACACCTATATGATGAAATATTACATTACCTCTGGAAATATAGGAGGATTTATTCATGGAGTCTTTATAATGTTCACCCCTTATTAATGAGAAATAGGACAATTGTGTCGAGTCCAAGTAATAATCGACGGATCATCCCGTCGATCGACGGGACTTGCCGTAAAAATGGGAATCAATGAATCAAAATGTGAATCGGCGGGGCTTCCCGTCGATCGACGGGACCTCCCGTCTATCGACTAGAACCCCTGTCGATTTTCCCCTTTTTCCATGGGCAACCTTCTTAAACCTTAAATCATATGCCCTAATCCTATCTTGTGTCCAAAAATTAGAATTTTTGGAGTTGATTTCCTAAGGTTTTGTCAAAATGTGATAAATCATATAAATGGAATTTTTTGAACTGTGTAATTCTAAATGACCCCAAATTTGGGTGTCATACTTATTAGGCCATTATTAGACCATGGTTAAAATTTGAGAGCATTTGGGTCTATGCATGTAGGGTAATTACACTTGCATGCCTCTACTTAAAAGGTGTTATGGTGTGCCAATAGTCAAAAGAGATATTTTGTGTATTCAGCACATATGGCTTAGTGTTGGCTTCTGAAATTTTGGCCACAACCTCTTTAGGATATAACACGTTACCTCAGAGAAATGTAGGAATGTTGGAATCAAAAATTTCATGTATAGGTTCAATATGGATTTATGTTACACTTGTATTGGTGAAATGTTCATGACTAATACCTTGTAGAAAATTGTGAAACTCTGGAGAATCACTTGCTAAACCATTTAGAATCTCTGCAAATTTTTGTAGAAAATTTCAGAGATTATTTTTAGGAATTATCAAATTATCTTAGGTCACAATTTTGAATAGTTGGAAGTTCACTGAGCAAAATGTTTTGAGAAATTTTTGAAACTCTGGAAAATGATTAGAAACCTGATGATGAATCTCTTGAATTTTTGATAGACTTTTTGGATATAATATTCATGGTAAAATTTTATATATTCAGTTTATCACACTTCTTATTTTATGAAATATTTATGGTGAAACATGTTTGGAAAATTATGAAACTTTGGATATAATGTTTTTATATCACTATTGTGCTATAATAATTTTTTCATAATTTTTGGAAGACATGAACTAGTACTTGATGTGCAAAGTCATATTTTCACACCTTTTATGTTAAATGGAAATTATGGTTATAAATCCTCTGGAAAATTATAGAATTCTGGGAATCATGTTATTATGTCAATCATTATCTCTGGAAATTTTATTAGCCTGCTTTAACTTACTGTCAGAGTATATCCTTTGTAATTCAGATAATGTCAATTGGGTAATTGATTTTAAATAGAAGTCAAATTTATTTGAAATATGTCAAAACTCTGGTTAAACCCTAATTTACTCATTATGAACCTATAGTAAAAATTGGAACTCATTGGACATGATATGGTCAAGGTTATATCATAGGAGTCAAATCTAGTTCAATCTCATCTTGGTCTGCGGATAGTAAAAAACTAAAGTATTTGATCTAGACCCCAACTGATCTCCACACACTCAAGTATTAACTCCTGGGTCATTAAGTGCATTATAAAGAGTGATTAGTGGTCAACCCAATTAGTGACAACACAATAATGTAGAGTTGGGTGTGTTTAGTAATTCATCGATTCAGGGTTTTGCAACGATATGATGAGGGGACGGAACCATGGCAAGTAAGGGGTGATGGTATAAGGATTGAGACCTTCAGTTGTATTTGAGAGATAACACGATGAAATAGCCGGTCACTAGGAAAGGTAGAGTTTCGGTGTTCGATTGAACTCCGACGCTCGCCCGCCTGAGTCAAATGGTAATCCACCCTAGGATTTTAGAGCAATTAGAGAGCAAATGGGCATATAAGAATGGGTAGTCACTAATAAGAGTAAATATTCTGGAAAGGGGGATTTGGGCTTCAGCCACCATCGCATTCCCTAGTACTGCTGCGAGCCCTTCACCGAGTAGTCCACGGGAAGTCCAGGATTCACCCTAAAACTTATAAGCATAACTAAAATGGTAGACAAGAGTAGTAAGTAAGAGAATCTGATATTGTAAATATCGTCCCAAATTTGGGACGGAGTGGTACAAGGACGAGGTTAGTCGTGCGAGCAGTAGGCTCGGTGTATAAGGAAGGACGGGTTAGTCCTACGAGCGGTAGGCTTGATATTATATAAGAAGGATTGGTAGGCCCTGTGAGGGATAGACACGGTAGTATAAGAAAGGACTGGTCGAATCCTCCGAGCCAAGAGCTTGGTGATTCACTTAGAGGCATTATTGTATCAAGTAGTAGATGGATACCCTGTGTGTTCTTAGTGGCTTACATAAGGTCTAGGTTGGGAGGTGTCATACTGGCCTAGAAGTGGATTGCCTGGTGCACTGCCATGTTTGCCTCAACTGGGTACCTGAGCGGAGACTCGAATAGAGGGCTAGAGGTGGTGCTTACCAGATAGTACACGGATACCCTATATGTTCTTAGGAGCACATAAGGTCTAGGTTGGGTGGTGTTACACAAACCTAGAAGTGGACAGCCCGGTCCACTGCCCTGTTTGCCTCAACTGGGTACCTGAGTTGACACACTCGAATAGAGGGAACTACAAAAGGTCTGTACGTACAGAGTCAGGTGGGTAAGCTGCATCATTGCATTGCATAACATAGCATATCATCCTTGCATAAACAGAGACCTCATCGTATAAATTAGTATGGGCTCTTTTATACGATGAGTTTACCTTAGTGCTAAATCCTTTGACTTATGTGCATGTGTGTGCGCATATAAGTTAAGGTTACTTTTGTAGTTGTTCTTATTTGATACTACTGCTTTTCTTTTATACATAATACATAATCTAGTCATCTTATTCAGTTCGTTTGACTTCATTATATTGCACTATAAACTTTATAAACGTGATTAGATAGAAGATACATTGATGTATACTTTTAACTTGTTAGTTAGGCCTATGTCACCTGCTTGTTTTTGTTTACCTTTTGTTGTCCTCCGCTTCCTCCTCCCGCACAGTGCCTAGGAGTCGCGGGTGGAGGAGGTGAGGAACATGCTGAGCCTTATAGACTGACGGTCGGTGGACCACATTATTACAGGAGAACCCAGAAGAGCGGACCCGCAACATGACGATGGAGCAGGACACGCAGGCTAGGCCCGACCTAGGAGTTTCAGCAGCAGCAGGACGAGCACCTGTGAGCAACCCTCGTCATATTCCAATCCTTGACATCTACCCAGGGAAGAAGAGAGAGCGTTATATTCTTGTGGGCGTCGAACCGTGCGAGTGTCTGGATTGTTACATCTTTGCTAGGAGAGAGGCAAAGAGAAATATGTTGTATCGGGCATAAGCCCATTTTACTATATTTTCCGCACTCTGATTATTACTTTTCTAGTACTCTATCATATTTATGACATCTCAAGTGGACAAGTACTTTATCTTTTAATTATTGTGTGATTGTTGTGGACTGGTACTTCTTGAATATCTCATTTACTTTTGTTATGTGGTTTGCCTGGATGAATGATTAGCTGACAGAATCGACGTCTTATGGTGGAGACCTCCTCGAGTGGAGGGATCACCGCAAGGCCGCGGTTCTAGGCGGTATGACCCGGGAAAGATTGCAAAAAAAAGAGTCTTACAACTTTTCTGCTGCATAATAATCAACAAACAAAATAAACTATTCTTTGAATGATTAAAAACTGAAAAGAAAATTTAAATACTCTATTCACCCCCCACTCTAGGGTAATTCTTAGCATCCTATCCTACCTTTCAATTGATATCAGAGATAGGTTGATCTTAAAAAAGCTAACACCTTGATCAAGATCCAAGGGTATTAAGAATCACTAGTGTAATTTTTAATTTTAACCATGAGCCCTACACAGAATAGAGACTATGCATCCACCAGACCTCCAGTCTGTAATATAAAATAATTTACTCTATGGAAATCTAGAATTAAGTTGCATATGAATTCGATTGATGAAGGTATTTTTGAATCCATCATTGTAGGTCCAGTTAGTCTAACCAGGACTAATGCTAATGTGAAACTTGTGTAGATAACAAAGGCTGAATTGACAGAAGATCAGAAGAAGGCTAGGGCATGTGATGCCAAAGCCATGAACATTCTGGAGTCAATAATGTCAGATGACATATTCTAAAAGGTTGATGAGTGACAATCAGCAAAAGAGATTTGAGATTCACTGACAAATCTAATTGAAGGAAGTTCAGATTAGAGAATGGACAGGAAGTCCTCATTGATTTCACAATATGAGAACTTCAAGAAAAGTTTTGAAGTATCTGTGGCAGATATGTATTCCAAATTTAGTCGCATAGTCAATGAACCGAAGGGACATAAAAGGACATATTTATGACACAGATAAATGATAAGCTCATAATGTGCTTCCTAAGTTCGTAGGATGTAAGGATTTGGGTCATAAGAGAGGAAAGATGTCAAAAGGAGATTACTACAGATGCTCTCATTGGTAAACTCAAATCTTATGAACTTCTCTCAAAACTTGAGAAGGATAAGCAAAGGAGAACACCTCCTCAGCCTCCAAAGAAAAATCCATAGCACTCAATGTAAGTTTATAAAGGATGTAGTCTAAATCACCTAGAGGGGAGGGGGTGAATAGGTTTCTTTTATTTTCTTTTAATTAGTCTATTTGTTTTCTAGTTTAGAGAATGCAAATGATCAAGCACACAGAAAGCACACAAGCATTTATAGTGGTTCCCCAAGACAGTGTGTCTATGGGTAGTCCACTTTCCCCCTTCACCCTTCTAACAATGTGTTAGATAGGGCCAACTCCTCCAATCTCAGCTCCAAGAGCTTACAACACAGATCCCTCAGGATCTCTCAGGTTTTCCCAAACCCTACCTCAAGCTAAACAACCCTACCTCAGATCATCCACTGATCCTACAACTCAGACCCCTTCCAGGTCCTACCTCAGAGGAATCCTCCTCCTACAACTCAGGCAATAAAGCCCTACAACTCAGGCTAAACAGCCCTACCTCAGATCTTCACAGATCCTACCTCAAGCTGTCCTCACAGCTCTACAACTCAGATCAACAGATCCTACAAACTCAGGCCTTCAGCCCTACAACTCAGGCTATAAAGCCCTACAACTCAGAACTCACAGGTTCCTACAATCTCAGACCAAATGGTCCTACAAACTCAGGCAAGTTGCCCTACAGAAAAGTGAGTTTAAATATTACTACAGCAGACAGTAGTAGAAGGAAGTCTCATGTAGTTCCTGCAGCTTGTGCTTCCTTGTAGCTGGAGATGTTGATGGCAGCTACTATCTGATCTTCCTCTTCAGATGAAGGATGGAAGATCACCTTGCTCCTTCTTGTAAAGGAGCTAACTTTCTCTCTCAGTTTCTTCTTCCTTGTTCATTGAGCAGGAGAGAAAAACGAGAGCTTCAGCCGTCAATGAAATAGTGAAAATTTTGTTCTCTCTTTTTCGGCTCCTTCAAAAGTGCCCTAACTCTTTCTTTTGTACTCCCTTGATCTTCAACGACTCTCATCCGTCCTTCTGAGAAGTATGGGAGAGACTAATGGTCCCCACACTGCCATTCTGCAACTTGCGCCACGGGCAGCACTCGCAATCTGCGTTCGACGAACTCGCCATACTGGGTTCGACGAACTTGCCCAACTCTGTGTTCGACGAACATGCCAAGCTCTGAGTTTGACTAACTCACCATACTCTGCGCTCAACGAACTCGTCATGCTCTGCATTCGACGAACTCCATTCTCCGTTCGACGAACACGCCAAGTCTCAGCGCTTGCTTCTGTTCTGTCTCTGCGTTCGACGAACTTGGTTCTGCGTTCGACGAACTGTTCTCTGCGTTCGACGAACACGCCGGATCTCTTCTATCTGAAGTTCCTTTCCCGTCTCAGCGGATCCGCTGAGACAGATAGCCATCTCAGCGGTTTCTTCTATCTACAGCTCCTTCCCCGTCTCAGCGGATCTGCTGAGACAGTGAGCTCGTCTCAGCGGATTTGACCCTTCGTCTCAGCGGTTCTGCTGAGACAATTCTTCATCTCTCAGGAGTTGATTTCTCCTGAACTAAGGGCAAGATCAACCCTTTCTCTTGAGTTACCTGAACCTGTATTTCTTACATAAATATGGCTTTATCAAATACAACATGCACTTAGCATTGCATGATGACCCCTCTTCAAATCAAGGGAATTTGAGGGCAAGTTCCCAACAATCTCCCCCTATTTGAAGAGGGCAAAATACCTGTCAATGCTAAGTAGCAACTTAATCAAAAAATATGTCATATCACAGATATTGAGAGTTATTGCATTTCATGACCTATGAAGATAAAGAAGATTTCTGTTGACATTAACAGTTTCTTACCTATGTGAATTATCATTAGATACAAATATCAACTACACATAAAGATGTATTACATTTATGTTCATTAAGTGAAGATTCAGCATTTCTTCATTACTGTAAGTACTTAGCACGGAATACTGAAGGTAGAAACACAGATATTCAAGTGCAACATACATATACTAACAGTAAATGACACATGATTTTCAGAAGATGAAATATCATTTCATTTAAATGATCAAAACGGACATAAACAATCAGTTCAAGTCATATTTATACATTGAATAATTTAAGGAGCTTCAATGAGTAGAGTCTTCTTGGATGGTCCCTGGGAAGAGCTTTCTCCTTTTTCTTCAGATTTTCTCTTCCTTGCATCAGCAGCAGCCTTCATCTTTTCCTTCTCTTTGAAGTATAGGAATGGCTTGGGAAGATATCTTGGGGGAATCCTTATAGGAGTTTCCCTTCTTACCATATTTTCTTTGAGAATCCTTTCCCTTAGGGACTCCCTCTCTAGGTGCTTGATCCATTCAGCAGATGAGTAGACATGGTCAATATCCTTGAGTGGATTGCCATGGCTGACCCAAGTGTTGATTATAATTGTGTCCAATTCCAAATTGTCTTCCTCATAAAATGGATCATCTATTCTTTCCATCCTCTTCTGGGCCATATATTCTTCAGCAGTTTGAATGCCCTCTCTCCTTCTCCTCTTAGATTCCCATTCATCATGAATCAGTTCAGATTGACCTTGAAAGTCAAAATCTTCAGGTCTGTTTGGATTCAATACAGGAAGGTTTAAGGCAATTCTTGTTCCTTGTAACACCTTTAGACTGGTGATCCAATGATCATCATTTACCTTCTTAACCATGGTTAGAAGATTTTCTTGAATTGCATTTGATGCATTATTGACCTCTTCCACCACTTGCTTGTGGGCTGCTTCCTGGTTAGTGAGTAGCAGGTGGTGGCATTCTCCATGTTGGTATTTAATCTTATGTGAGCTCCTTTTAGTTTAGCACTTAGCTTGGCAACTTTCTCCTCCCCCTTTTGCCTTCTTCAAATATCTTTTTCTCTATTTCAGAGTGTTGATCCATTATGGATTGGGAGAGTGTTTGAAAAGTGCTGTCTACATCCTCCAGAATGTTTTCCTTTGCCTTGTCAATGTAGGACATGACATGCCTGCTAGATGTGTTAGCCACTTGAGTCATCCTGGCAACTGCTTTCTCCCATACATTTTCATTCTTGTAAAGATGATTCATTACATATGTAATGTCCTTTGTGGAGTCCCCTTGATGATGTGCAATTTGCTTCAGAACAGTGTGCTGGGCAGCAAAAGTGCCTTTGGCCATCTCAAACCATCTGGTCATTTGTTGGAGAATATGAGCAGATGCAGTTGTGACATCATGAATCTGGGTATTCAGCTCAGTCCTTACTGCAACCATCCTTGATTCCATTCTTTGCTCACTAGCTTGGATCTCCTGAGTCAATGCTATTCTTGTAGCATATAACTCCTCCCTTATTTGAACAGTTACACCTTGAACCTTTTCAGCAACAAACTCTTTCACAGAAAACATCTGACCCTCAATGAAGGATTTTATTGAGTTCAGCAGGTCAGATATGTCTATCCCATCTGCTGGCCTTACCTGAGCCACTTCTTTCTCCACCACCTCTTCAGCTCCATTTTTGCCCTTCTCCTTAACAGGTTCTTGTCTGGGCATTTCTTCAGAGGAAGGTAGAACTTCCATGTTGTCATCTACCCTGATGATCTCTTCACCATTCTGAGCTTTGGCTCTTCCATCATCTGGGTTGTGCTCCCCCTCACTAGCACCCCCACCATCTTCTCCAAAGTGAGAGCTATGTTCCCCCTCACTTTGGGCATCCATATATGGAGAATTCTTTCTAGGGAACCCTGAAAATGAGTTAGTTAGATACCTAGACTAGACTATTGTTAGAGGGGAGAAGCCTAACTGAGATCCTAATTTACCATGGATAGGTGAATTCAGTAGATCATCTTCAGCTTGAGTAACAGCTGGATCAGTATTAATCTGAGTTGGCTCAGAAGTAGATTCAACTCTTCCCTGGGGTTCCTCATCCCCACATGTCCTGGGGACATTTTCACCTCCCTCACCTACCATGTGCACATGAGGATCATCATCTTTCTTGGAGCCCTCAGCACCTTCTTCTTTATTCTTCCTTGCTTTCTTCTTCTCCTTCAACTCAGCCACCATAGAGGGTTGGCTCATGGGGAGGACTCTTGTTGATCTGTCCAATGTCTTAATATCCAATCTCTTCAAGTAGTGGATATTAACACCCTTGATGGAGGAGAATTGGCTTGGATATGCCTTCAGCAGGAAGAGTGAAAGGATTCTTCCTAAGTTAGGAGCCTGCATACATTGCTTTATCCTTAGGTAAAGAACATTTCCCCTGCATGTTCTTTTCTTCATGATGATTCTTACTATTAGCTCAAACATTGGTTGTGAAATTGTATCATGAGAGCCTGGCTTGCACAGAAGAGCTTTACCTATAATATCACATAACAGCTTCCCCTTTTGGTTGAAGAATTTCTTCTTCAGAGATGAGGTCTGGGAATCACTGTATTCACACCATCTTAAAGCTTGCTCCTTGTAGGATGCTGACAACTCCTCTTCTTCCACTCTAGGTAGGAGCAGAACCTTTTCTAATCTCTTAGGGGACAGCTTCACCCTAAACTCTCCAATTTTAGAAGATATGCCATTCTTAGAAGATGACTGTTTGGCATTTGCATAAAATTCTAGCACTTCATGCCTGAATATCTGAGAGGGTTCAGATAACACGAATTCTAGACCTGCTTCTGAGATGAGGAAGATGACATTTAAAATCTCTAGTGAGGCATGGAGAAAGCCATCCCTCACTAGCTCGCATCCTTCTAGCAACTCCTTCGCTATCTTGGGCGCCATTTATCGAAGAGAAGAACACTGGGACGTAGAGTAGAAGTTTCGTCTCGGCGGCTGGAGTGGTGCAAGTGAATGTGAAGAGTCATCTAACACAGATGGCTATTTATACAATAGGTCTTAGTGTTAACCTAGCCGACTCAGCGGATCAGCTGAGAAGGTTCATCGAAAATTTCATCCTAGGGCTGAGTTCGTCGAACTCAACTAAGTTTATCTAAAACTTCAACATAAGACTGAGTTTGTCGAACTCAAACTCGACGTTCGTCGAACCCAGGAAAGAGTTCGTCGAACCCAGGAAAGAGTTCGTCGAACTCAGACTTTTCCCAGCTATTTAAGCGCAATTTGAAGCTCAGGTTAAGCAGATTGTTCTGGTTAAGCTGATCATTCTACTTTAAAATTAATAGAGATAGCATTGGATGTTGAACTCACAATGATTATTTCTACTTTCAAATCAATAATGAGGATAGTTACTTACCTTGAGGTTGTAATCCTCTAATCAATGTTGAGTTCACAATGGTTGTGCACAACAGCTTCTTGTGGCAATATATTCAGACCCAGCAGAGGATATGGTCATACTGGTCTGTTTATTGCTGCACCATGATGTCAATCTTCTTCCTTTCATGTGTCATAAGCACTCACTGTCCAAGTACCAAATTTGGATGAGGTTGGTACTTGGACTAACCTGCAAGAAGTTTAGTTATCCTTAGGAGCCCAATTAGCTTTGGGTCCTAGGAACATGTTAGCATGATGAAATGGCCTTACTCTAGCTGCACCCTTTGCAGGAAGGCCCAACTTTGCACATGGCACATTAGGGTTGTGCCAACAGTCTATGGCAAAGTGTCCTACCTTACCACAGCACCAACATTCATGAATGTTGTATCTCCTCTTCTGAACATTTCTTGAGGGGTGTGCAGCACAGTCTACATGTGCAGGAGGAGAGACATCATTCTTCTTCCTGTTCCTCTCAGCAATGATTTGACTGAATGTCAATCTCTGAGCTGTCTTGATGCTCTTTGTCCTGATGGCATCGGCTTACAGTGGCTTGGCAGCCATACAAGATTTGATGGCATGTGACACTGAGCAATCAGACATGTTAACTGATTTGACATCAGTCATTTTCTTGGCTGATTCAACCTTAAAGGGCTTGCCTTCTTATTCTTGAATGCAGGGGCTGAAGTACCAAATACAAATGGTCCAGGTTGGGCCATTTGAATTTCCTCATGGGGAGCCTTCATTACACTCAATCCCATTCCCTTTCTTCCACTATGGGAAGGAGCATTTTCCTTCCTATAGCAACTCTTATTCTTCCAGTGACCATAAATGCTTTCATGGTCATACCTGTTGAAAGGAAGTAACACCTTTTGAAAGGTGGTTTGAGGCTTAGCCTTCCCCTTGCTCTTCTCTCCACTCCCTTCTCCTACTTCCATTTTATTGAATCCTAGTCCTCTCCTATTGGTTTAAGAGGAGAAGGTGTCAATAATAGGAAGCACAGATTTGGGCTTGGAGAATTGAGCCACCAGGCTCTTCTCCTTCAGAAGCTTCTCCTCAAGGTCCTTGATGACCTTGTTCTTTAGGGAAATAGTGCTTAATTGCACAATTGTTAACCCCTGTAAATGGATAATCTGTCTACTCATCTGAGCCACCAGGGTGGTAGGTTCAGTGTAGTCATTTTTAGTCATCTTAAGGGAAACAATTTCCTAGGCTTGCCTCTTGGCAAGCTTCTTGCTCTTCTTCAGAGCTTCCAAAAGAGCACTACACTTGTCAATCAATTGATTGGCATCTTCCTCAGTTTCTGAACCACTTCCACCAATTGATGAAGATGCTTCAGATTCTGAACATGCACCATGATCAGAAAGAGAAATGGAGGAAATTAATACCTGATCTTTGCAGAACTATATATTCTGACTGTCTTCCTCATCAGTGAAGGCCATAAGACCTATCTGAACATTGTCTTCATCATCCTCCTATATGTCACTATCTGAGTGTGATAGAGGGGCCCTGATTCCAACCTTTGCAGCTGGGTAGTCATCATCTTCTTCTGCTGCAAATAGCCCAATGTAGGCTTCTTCTTCATTTTCAGAATCTGATGTTGAGGAATCAAATTCACTCCAGCTTCTTTCTTTCTTTGCTAGGAGGGATTTTTGACCCTTCCTCTCTTTTTGGTGATGATGCTTCTTATCACCATTCTCCTTTCTTTTGGCTGGACAGTCAGCTATGACATGTCCAGTTTTGCTGCAGCTATAACAAATAATGTTATTAGAAACCTGTTTACTAAGTTTGGAATCATACCTGTCACCCTTTGGGTGATGTCTTTCGGATTTCCTGCTTTCCTTCTTGTAGTGTGATGATGAGGAGGGCATGTTCTTCCATTGCTTCCTCTTCATCATTTTCTTGAATTGCCTTGAAAAGGCAGCAAACTCTTCATTAGAGGAAGAGCTTCTTGAGGTGCTGACTTCAGGTTCAGCACTTCTCCTTGGAGGAGACACCATCATGCTCTTACTTCTCTTGGAGCTGTCAGCTTTGAGAGCTACATATTTCTCCCTTGGCTGAGCCCTTGTAGAGGTGTCCTCTTCCTTCCTTGCAGACAGCTGCATCTCATAGGAGAGCAGTTTTCCAAACAATGCGTGAGTTGGGGTCTCACCAAGCTTGGCCACTTCCCTAATGGCACAGATTTTTGTGTCCCATTCCTTTGTTAGAGATCTAAGGAACTTATCATTCAGCTCATAGTTGGTGAATGCTCTCTCATAGGTTCTCAGCTCATTAGCTATTCTGAAGAACCTCTCATAGCACATGGAGATGCTTTCCTGGCTCTGCTGCCTGAAGGCTTCATACTCTTGATTAAGGAGTGACTTCCTATCATCGCTTACTTCAGTTGTCCCTTCCATATATACTACTAATGTATCCCACAATTCCTTGGCAGAAGTGCAGTGTACCAAGTTTTGAAATATGGAGTCATCAATATCATTAACTATGATGTTCTGGGCCCTTTTGTCCATGGTGAACAACTCAAGTTCATCCTTGGTCAAATATTTGAATAATTTGGCCACTCTTCTTGTTGGATCTATAATGGAGGTTGTTTGAAAAGTGAAAGGTCCTTCTTCAACTGTAATGAAGATCCTTGGATCAGATTCTTCCATAAATAGTCTGATCCTTTGCTTCCATATGCCAAAATTTTTTTTGTTGCATATGGGCAACTTCATAGATCTCATTTCCTTCTACAATCCAGAGGAAGCCATTGGATTATGATGAGACTATTCCTTTATGGGATCTGGTCAGACAGTTATGTCCTTCTTGACTAACCTAGATCTGATACCACTTGAAAGTTTATAAAGGATGTAGTCTAAATCACCTAGAGGGGGGGTGAATAGGTTTCTTTTATTTTCTTTTAATTAGTCTATCTGTTTTCTGGTTTAGAGCACGCAAATGATCAAACACACAGAAAGCACACAAGAATCTATAGTGGTTCCCCAAGATAGTGTGTCTATGGGTAGTCCACTTTCCTCTTTCACCCTTCTAATAGTGTGTTAGATAGGGCCAACTCCTCCAATCTCAGCTCCAAGAGCTTACAACACAGATCCCTCAGGATCTCTCAGGTTTTCCCAAACCCTACCTCAGGCTAAACAGCCCTACCTCAGATCATCCACTGATCCTACAACTCAAACCCCTTCCAGGTCCTACCTCAGAGGAATCCTCCTCCTACAGCTCAGGCAATAAAGCCCTACAACTCATGCTAAACAGCCCTACCTCAGATCTTCACAGATCCTACCTCAATCTGTCCTCACAGCTCTACAACTCAGATCAACAGATCCTACAAACTCAGGCCTTCAGCCCTACAACTCAGAACCCACAGGTTCCTACAATCTCAGACCAAATGGTCCTACAAACTCAGGCAAGTTGCCCTACAGAAAAGTGAGTTTAAATCTTACTACAGCAGACAGCAGTAGAAGGAAGTCTCATGTAGTTCCTGCACAGCTTGTGCTTCCTTGTAGCTGGAGATGTTGATGGCAGCTACTATCTGATCTTCCTCTTCAGATGAAGAATGGAAGATCACCTTGCTCCTTCTTGTAAAGGAGCTAACTTTCTCTCCCAGTTTCTTCTTCCTTGTTCATTGAGCAGGAGAGAAAAACGAGAGCTTCAGCCGTCAATGAAATAGTGAAAAATTTGTTCTCTTTTTTGGCTCCTTCAAAAGTGCCCTAACTCTTTCTTTTGTACTCCCTTGATCTTCAACGGCTCTTAGCCGTCCTTCTAAGAAGTATGGGAGAGACTAGCGGTCCCCACACTGCCATTCTGCAACTTGCGCCACTGGCAGAACTCACAATCTGCGTTCAACGAACTTGCTATACTGGGTTCGACGAACTTGCCCAACTCTGTGTTCGACGAACTCGCCAAACTCTGAGTTCGACTAACTCACCATACTCTGCGCTCAACGAACTCGTCATGCTCTGCGTTCGACGAACTCCATTCTTCGTTCGACGAACACGCCAAGTCTCAACGCTTGCTTCTATTTTGTCTCTGCGTTCGACGAACTTGGTTCTGCGTTCGACGAACTGTTCTCTGCGTTCGACGAACATGCCAGATCTCTTCTATCTGATGTTCCTTTCTCGTCTCAGCGGATTCGATGAGACAGACAGCCGTCTCAGCGGTTTCTTCTATCTGCAGCTCCTTCCCCGTCTCAGCGGATCCGCTGAGACAGTGAGCTCGTCTTAGTGGATTTGACCCTTCGTCTCAGCGGTTTTGCTGAGACAATTCTTCATCTCTCAGGAGTTGATTTCTCCCGAACTAAGGGCAAGATCAGCCCTTTCTCTTGAGTTACCTGAACCTGTATTTCTTACAGAAATATGGCTTTATCAAATACAACATGCACTTAGCATTGCATGATGACCCCTCTTCAAATCAAGGGAATTTGAGGGCAAGTTCCCAACACTCAAGACAGTTGATGAAGAATGCCAGTCTATAGATGGTGAATTGACGAGTCTTCTAGCCAGAAGATTCAAGAAATAGATAAAAGTTGAAGACTTCAGAAGGAATAAAAGAAGTACCTACAAGCCAAGGTATGAAAAAACTCCTTCTAAGGAAATAATATGTTTCTCATGCAGGAAACATGAGCATATTGCTAAAATTAGAAAATCAAAAAATGAGAATCTAAAAGCTGAACTAAATAAAGCTAAGCTTTTTGAAGATAGCTTGAAAGGGAGGAGCCAACCACTGAAGGCTATTTTTGAAAACCTTTCAGTCAGGTTCAAAAACCTAAGTCTGGGTGTTTACTTTTCCCATAAGGCTGACTCTTACAGCACATTAGTTTTGAAAAATCCAGTAAAGTTCATAAACACAAAAAATATGAACTAGCAAATTCCCTGGTTAATATTCTATCTACATCAACAGGTGTTAGAAGGAAAGTTCACTATAAAAAGAATAATAAAAACAATCAAAACTTTTAAGAAATGAATTGATTCATATAGAGCAAAGAGGAATTTTAGGAAGAGCTCCCATAAATAAAGATTTTAATCAGATAGGCTATTTCAATCAACATAAGTCTTATTTATCTCAGTGTATATCGATATATCCATTCTTTGCATCGACTAGTAGTTTATGTATGGCTGATACTATGCAAAATTACATAATGCAAGGATCTCTTTGAAGACCTTCTCTCTACTCTAATCAAGCTTATAAGAAAAACAAGTGTAAAAATTATGAATGTTTTTATTGTTACAATTAATTAGGTCATGTGATCAAAGATTGTTGGTATAATATATCAACAACTTCCCATCCTAAGGGGTACAAAGACAGACCCTCATATTCCTTTATTACCCCTTATCATGGATAAATTTGGGTACCATAGCATAGAAGATAAATCATGCTCATTAGTTATTATGAATGACTCTCCTAGATTCATATAGGTGTTCATTCTGAGAACTAAGTCTGACACCTTCAAGATTCTCTCAAGCTTCATCAAACAAGTCCAAAATGAACTGAATACTTCAGTTGTAATGATCAGAAGTGATCATAGACCTGAGTTTGAGTCTCATAGGTTATTTGAATTATGTGAAATGAAGGAATTAAACATAGCTTCTCAGCTCCTAGAAATTCACCACAAAATAGAGTTACTAAGAGAAAGAATGTATCCTTGATTGAATCAGGAAGAACATTCGCAGCTGAGGTTAACTTATTTATACCATTTTGGGCTAAGGCAGTTAATACATCTAACAAAGTTCTGATTAGAAGTTTCATTCACAACAGCTGAGAATATGATTTATCATGAACTGAAGCATGTAAATGGAGAGTAGGTATAGTCCTGAATATTAGTTCTAACCTTTCTTTATTTCTCTATTTTACTTTAATTTTTCAAATTATATGTATAACACCATTATCACTTTTATCTGCTTAGATTTGATTAAAACTATCACAAATTACTATATGTTACTCTTTAGCGATGAATAAAGCATGCAAAATGAAAGTAATAATATGATAAATATTTTTTTCATAAAACATTTAAGTAATTTTGTGTTCTGGAGGGTCTCAGCGTATGTCGACAACTGGTCTCACTGATATGTCGATACGTCGACCATAATACGTAAAGATTTAGGATAAGTAAAACCTCCTCTACTTCTTAAGACTCTTCATCTTCCCTTCCAAATATACTTCACAAATAGATGGCATCTTTGGTATCTTCCCCTTCCACTATTCTTCTACGAATCATTCTCGCATTGTTCAGATAGGTATAAGCATATACTTGTTCTCTTAGAGAAGAGTCATTTAGAAGAATTAGTTTTTGCGCCCGAAAGGCTATTTAGAGATGATGTGATTCAATTCTTCAGAAGTGCGCATTCAGAAGGGTCTTCATTCAAGGCTGGAGTTGAAAATAAAGAAATTTTTATAAAGGCTACTATTATCTCTCAAGTATTTGAGCTACCGTCAGGCAGCAATAATACCGAGATAACAAATGATGAAGTAGAGATAACACTAATCCTGATGGGGTATAAAGGTAAAAAACCTCAAGACGTGATGAAGCCAAAACTTTTAGAAGAATTTGGATTCTTGGCGGATGTGGTTGGGAAGGTGATCATATGTAAAATGACAACTCATATCATCATCATAGAGGCACATATGAAATTAATGGTTGTCATTGTACTGGAGAAGAAATTTGATAAGGGATAGATCATTTTGTATTGCATGATTGAGAAGATAGGATCATCCATTGTACACTTTGGGATAATATTGAGCATAATCCTCTCACATTCTTTCTCATTCCAACATGGCAAGCATGGGGAAGAACTACCCGCAAGAAAGTGTCTGTTATACTCTCAGTTTTCTTACCACCGAAAACAAAAACACTTTTTATCAACACCTTCTTCTCTGATAGTTATTTCTTCTTAATCACACTAGGAAGAAGTTGAACCCAATCTAGAAATATCTCCACCAAAAACTCATGTGTTCTCCAATAGTTTCACCCCTTCTACATGTTGAAAATACTGCGTCTATACTGAAAGAGATTCAGTCTGAAATGAAAGAGTTATGTGATTTTGTGAAAATGGGCTTCCAAAACATTCAAGGCCAAATTAATGACTTGTCAAAGTCAATACAATTACATGAAAGTACTGAGAAGGAGAAAGAGATGATGGTAGATGACAATAAACAAGAGGAATTAGTTGTTGCAGCACACACTGTGAAAGAGCAAAGCAAGGAAGTTGATGATGGCTTGGGAAGAAGGCTAAGGAGCATGGGGAAGGTGCAACAATCCAGGGGAGCTAAAGGAGGTAATGGAGAAGTTCTATTTGATTAGCAGTTTAAAATGAACAGTTTATACATACAAATTTTGGACAAACTATTTTGGTTTATAAATAATAATTTTTGCTCTTAGACAATATCTAATATTTTGCTTCTTACAGTCAAGAATGTCGTAATATGATTAGTCATTATTCTATGCTAACAACTTTCTTAGGGAATTAGAATTGAGATTATAAACTCTTGAGTGGAATAATATCTTGACCAAATAAAGACATGAATGGCCTTGGGGCTCAAAAGAATAAGAAATGGTACAATATTATATTTTAATAACTAAAAATGGGGTTCTATAGGTTTTAACTCCATTTATTTCGTGAAGTCAAATCAAACTAAATAAAGAAAGATAATAGCAACTCTAGTAGTGTCGGAAAAAGCTGACTTATATACTTCTACTTTCTTTTATTTTATCCTTTATCTAACCCTTTTCTTATCTGCATTTATACATTCCTTTCTGCCTCTTTCAAGACTAATGGCTTGTGGGCAAGTTTGAATCAGCACCGGACATGAACTTGATCTCAAAAGCTTTGAAAATCATAGTGAAGGCTTTAATAATGTAGTAATTCTGCTGAAAAAAAGAAGTAAGTTAGAATCTTTCCTGTCTCTTCCTGCTTCTATTCATCCCTCTGAACTAGTTGAGTTTCAGGCTAGTTCTAACATCTCTTCAGAAAATCATATAACAACCATTGTTCATTTTGTTAATGTGATTCTCAATCCTGGGATGATTAACTTTACTTTTGACTTTGAAAGTGTTGATAATGAAGAATATCTAATAGCTGAAGAGAAAGATATGGCCTTATTAGCTATGAGGTTTTGTGGGGTACCTCAGAAATGGTTGAAAGAAATTAAATAGACATATAGTTTCAACTTCTCAAAGATAACTTGGGTATAACAGTGCTAGGAATGTCTGTAACATACAACTGGTTTTCATGAGAATTGCTCCTACTCATGATGAGAGTCAAGTTACAAAAAGGATGTAACCGGGGCCTATTGATATACAAAAAGATTTTGTGTAGGCTGTTACGACCAAGTATTTATCATTAATGGGTTATAAGCATGGTCTTAAGTCAAATGTATCTTCATCTCTGCATCAATAAAGTTGTCCTTCCTCTGGAACAAAGATTAATAGTAAATTACTATCTTGAAGAAATGATGGGAGTTTCTGAAGAAGAATTGAACTCCAGTGATGTCTCATCCTCCAGTACAATAATTCGTCCCATAGGATGTCAATGCTTCCTTCATTCATAAAGCATTGAGGGGGAGTAGTGTTACCTGGGAAGTTATTCCTTGAATCTAGGGTGAGTGAGGAGTCGAGAGTCTAACTCTTACTCTTTAACTATTTGATAACTTTCTCTAACTATTTGATAATTCTATAACTATTTGATGGGTCAGTAAATTAATAACTTTCTAACAACTCTTTTACCTGTTGTTATCTAGATTTGTTGATGGTTTTCTTCTCTAACTATTTCATAATTAGTCATGCAAATCCATTTCTGCTTACTGTCTCTAAATGAAATTTTTGAGTTTTAAGATTATGCATTTTGAACTTCACAAGTGGTACAAACTGGGTTTGGTCAAATATTTATTAATAAATCTATGATATAGCAAAAGTGCTTGTATGGTATAAAAATAATTATTTGATATTGAAGATTGATAAAGCTTAGATAAATTCTTCTTGCTCAAAACTTATTATACCAAATAGGGGGAGATTATTGGGAAAAACCTCTTGATTTGGTATATCAAGTTATTTCAGATGAATTAAATCATGTGTTATTGTATGTGTTAAGACAAATTTTGTAGCTATGACAGATTGCTATGATTAAGAAGTAGTTAAAGAATTGATAAACAACTCAAAAGTTTAAGAACAGATTCCAACGTACATCGAGTTATACTAAAGGAAGAAGTCGATGTATGTCGAGTATTATGTAGTAGACATGCCAATGTACGCTGAGTTGTCTTATTTTATGCTTCAATTTTAAACTAATATCTATAGTAATACATCAAGATCTGTAAGACAGGAGCTTATATACATTGGGACGTTCTCTTCTCAATTCAATCTCAATGTACGTCTACTTATCTCCAAGAAGTTGTGTTTATACTCTGACTAGTAAACAACACATGAATAGCTACAGCTACACTCATTGCGTCGAGTTTGTTCCAAAGATATATCAGAGCATAAGTATGAAGGATCTTATGTCGACAGGATATCAGAGTTCAAGAAGTCATGTGACGACTTCTATGCAGATGAATTTTGAATACATCTTGAATATAGTAAGGCAAGATCTTAAGTTTTATTATATCTGTTAAGACCTGATTATGGAAGGATTTTATTTCTTGGTAAAGCCGATTTATCAGATAATAATTCATTATTTCTGTATATATATTCTATGATACAATATGCTCATTGTAATGTTTTTGTAGAGATACATTTTCTCTCTCTCTATTCTTCTCTCTGCTTCCTCCTTCCCTCTTTTCTTTACTCTTCTTCTTCACATGATCTAATAAAGTTGCACTCATTAAGGATCATCTACTCTAAATCAATAGACTGCTCATCAAGAAGAATCACAAGAGGAGTTATCAAATATAATTTCATCACAAATTCAACCTTCTGCCTATTAAATTTGATTCATCAAAAAACTAGACAGTTGTCTCTCTCTCTCTCTTACTTAGTGCTCATAAAAGAATCAAGTCCTCAGGAATTAATTGAAGAAGAACAACACAACTGATTATATCTCTATCTACTACCTTCTGAAAGAGTTCATAAAATCTTTCTTCCTACAGATTTATTGTTGGTTTTGATCCTCCTTATCAAAAGGATCTGCTTGTGGTTTTGAGTCTACCTTATCAAAAGGCTCTTTTAGTGGTTATTGATTCATCTTATCAAAAGGATCTAAGGGTGTTTTTTGACTCAACCTTATCAAAATGCTCTTTGTTTGGTTATAATCCACCGTATCAAAAGGATTCTTGTTTGGTTCAGCCACCTTATCAACATGCTATTGGTTTGAGAGACCTTATCAAAATCTCTTGTGGTTCTTTGAATCTCCTCATCAAAAGATTTAGTTGTAATTCGTTCTAAGAGTCTCCTTATAAAAAGACTCAGCACTGTCTATAGTGGATAGTCTACCAAAGGTTAGAAGAGAGGGCGTACCTAAATTTGGGGAACCTCTATAAAAATTTTGTGTCTTCTGGATTGTATAGCTCTTTGTTGTTTTGTTTATTTATCTTAATTACTTTTCTATTGCATAATAATTAACAAAACAATTTGTGATGTGTTGTGAATGATTAAAAAACTAAAATGAACTTTCAAATACTTTATTCACCCCACCCCCTCTAAAGTAATTCTTAGCATCCTACCCTACCTTTCACATGTGTCATAATCTTGTGGTCCCCGGATAAAAAAACTTTGCATGTCATGGCCGCATGACCATATAAATGAAGCTACCTTGAGAATGTCTTGCAATCACACAATCTAAGGATGTTGATCAGGTGAACCTTGTTGGATCGTGAAACACCCTTAGAGGGGGGTGAATAAGGGATTATTAATTTTCGATTAAATCTTTATACTTATTAATGATCATTTTGAAATAATTAAACTTTGAATATTAAGACTTTAAATTTAGGAATGAAACATTATAGAAAACAAAAGGAGAGACATGATTTTATTATATTCAAAATTGATTATTGATGTGCTCATGACAACGATACCATGGTCGTGCAAGTAATATATAAAACGGGAATAGAATCCCCGAGTATCAAACTCACGTGGAACACGGCGGGGTGGAGTAGACTTTTGAGAAAAGACTTGTGATTGAAGTCTTGGTCGGTAGTTTTTTATCGGAAGGGGGGTTGCTATCAACAATTGCAAAGAAATAAAACTAACAAAAATGTGGGTCGCCTACACCGCTTATCACCACCACGGGTCGCTGACCTCCACTTCGCACCTCTGTGGGTCGCCTTCCTTCGCTTTGCAGCTCCGCGGATCGCCTTCCTCCACTTCGCACTATGTTGCACCTTGCCCTTTCAAAGGCCAACTTCACTCTCACACGCTCACTTGTTCGCTTCTAACTCAACGAAGTCGCAACAAGCTTTCAACCACATAACCATCAACATTCACAAGATCACCAAGCTTAAAATCACACAAACACAATATTACTAAAACAATAACATCATTCATAAATCCATACTATCCACAACACAGAGTGTCCTATGAGCATCTATGCCTAATGGTCATGGTGCATAAATGCTTTAGAGAGCACTTCAATAGAGTTTACAAGATTTCTAAAAGAGAATGGAAAGATACAGATTACCATTCCTTGGCATGGAGAGAACGGGAGAATCTTCCTCAAATTCAAAGGGGAGCCCACCTTGGTCTACCAGCTCTTCTACTCCTCGTTGGCCGCTTCCACGATATGGAAGAAGCTATCACCTCCTCCTAGTCACGTCTTCACCCAGGTCTGTTCATCTCAGCACTAAGTGCTCTGGCTTGGAGCTCCAATGGATCCTTGCAAATCTCCTCTTGCACTTTTAGGAAGCTTGGGGAGGTAGGAGATGGCCTAGGGAAAATCCTTGATGCTCTAGGGAAAAAATAGGGAGAAAACATCGCTCCTGATGCGAATCTTCGGAAAAAAATAATGGAAGAGAGTATTTATAGGCCTCCTACAGATTAGCTCACGCACAATCGTGCACGTTCAAGGAACGTGGTCGTGTGTTTGATCGTACATGAAGGATGGAAAGCCTGCATGGGAAGACGGTGGCACCCTAAAATGGTAGATGATCATGCACGAAGGAAATCACACGATCGTGCATAAAATGCACGAGGAGGCACATTTAGGGGGGATTCTCAGGATGATCCAAATAACACACACGATTATGCACGAAGAGTAGGTGATCATGTGAGAACAAACTGCGCCTGATCGTTTGATGTGCAGATAGAACAACATCTACCCGTGCATGAACAAACTCACGACCGCGCGAGTTCAAAACGCACGAGCAGATGAATTTGTGCCTCAAAATCAATCACTGACCTCCCGGAACCCATACATACGATCATGGAAGATGTAAACATTAATAGTAGAGCCTATAGGGCACATAAATATGAATGAGAGGGAGAGGTGGTCTCCCTTATGCATGAAATGTCAAAATCACGTCCTATCTAGCATGAGAATGCTCAAGTGACTACTTTGGTGATTTAATATGATATGATATGAAAATTTAATAAGATTGAGCATTTATAATGTGACACTATGCTAGAAAGGTGTCTAAATCACTATACCGAAATCACACATCAATTATAAAATTTGATCTTCATAACGCTAAAGATCAAGACAATGAAATAGAAAATCACTTTTTGTTTTCTATACCGACTCACACCTCGAACCAATGGCCTTAGCCTATCTCTCCTTAGATTGGCCACATGCCACCCCATAGACCTAAATATCAAACTAGTTGTCTAACACACGAGGTGAATTCCTCCTAAGCCGTACAAAAACCTAGTCACCAACACAAGAGTGAATTCCTCTACGCACAACAAAAATCTCAAGAAGATAAAGAAAAAAAATACAACTGATAGAAGAATAAAATATTCTAGAATAAAAAATCCCTAAAGATCTTCTGAATGCGATGATGAAGAGACGCTCATGATTATCATCGTAGATGCGTTCATTCTTCATGTTGAATGAGCTTTGATGTCGTTCACCTTTGAATTCTCTTCTGGTCACTAGAATGACCTCTTGGAACTCCTATGAACGTCTGGCACAAAGGCTCTCTTAAAATTAGTTCATTTCACGCACGAGAGACAGAGCAAAATGCCCTTTAAATAGAACATTGTCTACTATCGCCTGCTGTAGTACCTATCGCCGGAGGTAGCTCAATAATTGAATTTTTGCACTCCAGCCTGTTGGAACAACCATATTACTGATTTGGGCTAGGATCACTATCTGTTGACTAGGACTAAGTTGACCCCAATGTATAGTCTAAGGGTCAAGGTTTTAGGCTGTCTGAGTTAGCTAGAACTTAGGAAAACTCTAAGTCTCTGTGTTCGACGAACTTCTCTCTGCGTTCGACGAACGTCATGCTTTAGTTCGACGAACTTGCTCTCCAGCTCGACGCGCTCAGTTCTTCAGCCAGTCCAGCAGTTTATTCTTCAGTTCGACGAACTCCAGTTTGAGATCGACGAACTCATCTCTGCGCTCGACGAATAAGTATCAAGATGTTCAGTTCGACGAAAGTGCTTCTCAGATCGACGAACTCAGTTCTTCCAGCCAGATTTAGCAGTTAATCTCTCAGTTCGACAAAATTCAGTTTGAGATCGACGAATTCCAGATTGTGTTCGACGAATTAATTAAGTTCGACGAACTCCAGATTCAGTTCGACGAACTCAACATTCTGTTCGACGAACTCAGTTCTCAGATCGACGAATTTTCTCCTCAGCTCAAAATTTCAGAAGGATCAGTTATATTATTCTCTGAACTCAGATCGACTAATCAGCAACGGATCTATTCCTATCAGATAAGTCAGGATTTAATCCTTTCCTTTTATTATTCTCTTATTTCGAGAAAGTAGTCGTTGACACATTTTGGAAAAGGACGGCAGTTCCAAGAATATCTTTTCAGAATATTATATTCCTTAATTAAAAGATTTGATTTCAAATCGGTCAGATTTCTCTAAGGAAATAGGAAGAAGAAGATTTACAGCAACACAGCAAGATAGGAAGAAAAGAAAAAAAGAAACAGTCGAGAGAAATACAGAATGAAAAAGCTTTTCAGATCTTCATCTTCTACAGCAGCAATCTCATTCTCTGAGAACAACAACACAAATCTTATCTCAGTTTTCAGCTGCAAGTTTCTTAATCTTCAAAGAGCAACAATAATCTGAGAAACTTTTTTCTCTCAGATTCATCAGCTATCAAGGAAGATATTCTACATTCAAGAGGAAGCTCCATCCATTATCTGCCAAGAAATCCTATCAGACAGAGGGAGCTTCACAACAACAAATCCACTAGTCTTCTCTAAGCTTGTTGACAGAGAAGAACTTCATAAACCCGCTTTATCCCATCTTGTACAGGGTTCTAACTCCCTTCAAAAGTTAAACCTTTGGTGGCAGGGCACCTGATCAAAAACCTGTGGTTGGTGTTTGGGCACCTGATCAAAACTACATTGGTGTTTGGGCACCTGATCAAAACTCCATTGGTGTTTGGGCACCTGATCAAAACTTCATTGGTGATAGGACACCTGATCAAAAATCTATTGGATTCCTACCAAGGGTGGTAGAAGAGTAGATGTACTCAGGTTGATTGGGGAACTACTATAGATCCTTGTGTCTTCTGTGTTTTTGTTTATTTTCTGTACTGTGCTGTGTGATTTCTTGTTTTGTTTTTACCCTCACTTTGTTATACACACATATATATATCAGTATTTTAATTCCGCTATAAAAATAAGTTAAAAGCTTTTAATACTCTATTCACCCCCCCCCCCCCTCTAGAGTAAATCTAAGATCTAACCTCACTTTCACTTATATCAGAGGACTTTCAATTGGTATCAGAGGTTGGTTGATTGTTTATAGGCTAACACCTGAATCAAAAGATCAATTAGATCTTAATTTCCTCTAGAGTTTTATTTTTCTAAAAACTCATGGCACAGAACAAAGAATACTCAAGCACAAGACCTCCTATGTGCAATCTAAATAAGTTTGCATTATGGAAGGCAAGGATTAGATTATATATGAATTCTATTGATGAGGATATTTTCAATGTTATTTTGACAGGACCTTACTCCTACAGCAACAACAAGTGCTGAAGCAGCAACAAATAATAATGATGTTCCACCTCCTGAGTGGACAGATGCCCATAAGAAACAAAGAAGTGTAGATGCCAAAGCAATGAATATCGTGGCATAGACAATGTCTGATGACATTTTCCAAAAGGTTGTGGAATGCACCTCAGCCAGGGATATCTGGATTTCCCTCAACAATATGGTTGAAGGATCTGCAGATGAAAGAAAAGACAAAAGATCTCACATTATCTCTCAATATGAGAATTTCAAAAAGGGAGAAACTGAAACTGTTGCTGATATGTACAATAGACTCAGTCTCATAATTAATGAACCGAAGCCTCAATCACTGAAGTAAATGATAAGATCCTAATGTGCTTCCCCAGCACATGGGACTCTAGGATATGGCCAATCAAGGAAGCCAGAAACCTTAATGAGATCTCTACTGAGACCTTGTTAGGCAAGCTAAAATCTTATGTGCAGCTTATCAAATCCAGAGAAGCTGAACAGTCTACCTCCTCTCCATCCATCAAGAAGGAGAGAAGTATTGCTTTTCAAGCAACTGAAGAGGAGGACAAAGCTCCAGGAGAAATGGAGTTTATGAGTCTCCTAGCCAAAAGATTTTACAAGATGGCTAAAAAGGATTTCAGAAAGAAGGATTCAAGATCTAGAGAAAAACCAAGGTATGACAAATCAAATTCTAAAGAAATTATCTGTTTTGGTTGCAGGAAACCTGGACACATTCGACCTGAGTGTCCAGAGAATCAAAAGAAGGACAAAAGAAAAGAGAAAGAAGAAAAGAGGCACTCCAGCAAGTCATCCTCCCACAAACACAAACATAAGGGAAGAGGCTTTGTAGCTGAAACATGGAGTGAGACAGACTCAGAATCTTCGTCCAGCTCTTCTGATGATGAAGAGAATGCAAATGACAAAGATCAATGCTTGATGGCTATCTATGACTCAAGCAGTGAATCAGAACATGCATCATCATCCAGCTCTAGTGATGATGAAGATAATGAAGATGAAAGAAACTTCTGCATGATGGCTATCAATGCCTCAGGAAGTAATTCAGAAGAATCAGAATCTGAAAATGACAGTGATCAGGTACAAGGTTATTCAAACATAAAAGAACATTGGTATTTGGATAGTGGTTGGTCAAAGCATATGACAGGAAATAATGCCAACTTAAGCAATTACAGGGCAAAGCTTGGACCCAAAGTGATTTTTGGAGACTCCAACTGTGGACAAACCAAAGGACATGGACAAATCAAAGTTGGAGCAGTTACCTTCAAAGAGGTAGCATATGTCAAGGGTCTCAAGCATAACCTCATTAGCATAAGCCAGTAATGTGATGAAGGTTATCAGGTAATTTTTAACCATTCCTTATGTCATATTACCAATAATAAAAATATTAATGTGTTATCTGGTATTAGACATGGAAATATTTATTTAGTCAATTTTGACTCTGCCAACTCAGATATTTGTTTATTTAATTCAATAAGTAAAACAAATGAATTATGACATAAAAGGCTTGGACATATTAACCTTAGAACTATATCTAAGCTTTCTAAGGACAATCTTGTTAGAGGACTGCCTTCTGGTTCATACAAGAAGGAAGGACTCTGCAGGGCTTATCAACTAGGAAAGCAAACCAAGAGTAGTTTTAAATTTTTATCCAAGAGTGATTCACCTAGGATTCTGTACTTACTACATTTGGATCTCTTTGGACCCACTGCAATACAGAGCTTAGGAGGGAAGCATTTCACTTTAGTTATTGTAGATGACTTCTCAAGATTCACTTGGGTGTTCTTTCTTAGGAATAAGTCTGACACCTTCAGTGTTCTGACAGACTTTCTCAGGTCCATCAAGATTGAGTACTCTACTCTAGTTGCATTGATCAGAAGTGATCATGACACTGAGTTTGAATATCTTCTGATGAGAGAATTCTGTGGAAAAGAAGGGATCGGGCAATGTTTCTCTGCTTCTAGAACTCCTCAACAAAATGGGGTAGCTGAAAGGAAAAATAGAACATTAATTGAATCAGCAACTACATTGCTTGTTGATGCTCACTTGCCAATCTCTTTTTGGGCAGAGGCAGTGAACACAGCAAATTATGTGTTGAACAGAAGTTTGATACATAAACTTAAGGGTAAAACTCCATATGAATTACTTAAGAATAAAAAGCCTAAGGTTAACTATTTTAAGATTTTTGGATGTAGATGCTATGTGCATAACAATGATAAGAAATATCTAAGAAAATTTGAAGCAAAGGCTGCTGAAGGTATATTCCTTGGATACTCTCTTTCTAGTAAAGCATATAGAGTTTATAACAAATCAACTCTTAAGATAGAAGAGTCCATGCATGTATCTTTTGATGAAACTAACATGTTAAATGAGGAGAGGAATACCACCTCTACCAAAGATATTTTGCAGGTACCGGCTCTATGTGAAGAGCTCAATGGATTAGATCTACAGAGTAAAGATTCTCTTCTTCCATCAAAGGAAATTATTGAAGACAGTGAAGAAGAGGATAATCCAGATCTTGCTGATAAATCAAATCAAGTGACAGCTGATCAAATCCCTCAAGTGGAAACTATTGCTAAACCCTCTCCAACTGTTAACCACATCACAGTTAGAGATCATCCAATATCTCAAGTCATTGGAGATATTTCAGCAGGTGTTCAAACAAGGCATCAACTACACCAAAATCAGATGCATACTTGTTTCCTATCACAAGTTGAACCTCAATTCATAAAAGATGCAGAACAAGATCCAAACTGGATTCTTGCAATGTAAGAGGAACTCAACCAATTTGAAAGGAACAAGGTTTGGGATTTGGTTCCAAGACCAAAGGGCCATCCAGTCATTGGCACTAAATGGGTCTTCAGGAACAAGCTAGATGATCAAGGCATAATAATCAGAAATAAAGCAAGATTGGTAGCCCAATGATACTCTCAGGAAGAAGGAATTGATTATGATCAAACCTTTACTCATGTTGCTAGACTTGAAACTATAAGGATATTCCTTGCTTTTGCTGCATTCAAGAAATTCAAAGTATATCAGATGGATGTGAAGAGTGTTTTTCTGAATGGAGATATCAAAGAAGAAGTCTATGTGGAACAACCACCAGGTTTTATCTCTCCAACTCACTCTTCATATGTCTTTAAGCTTAATAAAGCTCTCTATGGTCTCAAGCAAGCTCCCAGAGCATGGTATAAGACCTTAGCTAATTTTCTTTTGGAGAACAAATTTTGTAAAGGCATTGTTGATAAAACCTTATTTTTCAGGATACATAAAAATCAAACTCTACTAGTTCAAATTTATGTAGATGATATTATATTTGGCTCTACTGATTCAAATCTATGCAAAAGGTTTTCTGACCTAATGCAATCTAAATTTGAAATGAGAAGTATGGGTGAGTTATCTTACTTCCTTGGTCTTCAAGTGAAGCAAACTCCAAATGGCATATTCATATCACAATCCAAGTATGCTAAGGAATTAGTGAAAATATTTGGTATGTCTGATGCTTCTACCATGAAAACACCCATGCCCTCCAATGCTTTTGTTGACAATGATGAATCAGGGAAACCTGTTGATCAAAAAGTATATAGAGCAATTGTTGGCTCACTACTTTACTTAACAGCTAGTAGACCTGACATAATATTTGTTACATGTATTTGTGCTAGATTCCAAGTTAACCCTAAAGAATCTCACCTAATTTTACTAAAAAGAATTTTGAGATATATAAAGGGTTGTCCAAATCTAGGACTCTGGTATCCAACAGCTTCAGAATTTGAATTAACTGGATTCTCAGATTCTGATTATGCTGGATGCAGAGTAGACAGGAAAAGCACATCAGGAACTTGCCAGTTTCTTGGTGATAGACTAGTGTCTTGTTTTTGTAAGAAACAAACATCTGTGTCTACATCAACAGCTGAAGCAGAATATATTGTTGCAGGCAATTGTTGCTCACAAATATTGTGGATACAAAATCAACTTCTAGATTATGGTATCAATCTAAATAAATCAATTATATTTTGTGACAATACTAGTGCAATATCTATAGCACAAAATTCAGTACTCCATAGTAGGACTAAACACATAGAGATTAGGCACCACTTTATCAGAGATAATGTGGATAAAAAAAAAATTTGCCTACAATTTATTCCTACTGACTTACAAAGAGCTGATATTTTCACCAAACCATTGGATGAAAAGAAGCATATTTTCTTTATAAATCAGCTAGGAATGATAGATGGAGATTCAATCAATTTTAAAAAAAAATTATATCTTTTATTTATCTTTCAATGTGTGAAGTAAGTTTAGTCGGTTTGCTGTCTAAACAACTGAGACAAGCTCTCAGTCTCAGCTGAACCGCTGAGACAAGGCCTAGGGCCGCTGAGAAGTTATCTGGATCTGTTGGGATGGGACAGAAGAATCCGCTGAGATTGGAAGTTGTCTCAGCCCAACCGCTGAGACGATACCTATTAGATCCAGAGATCGACGAAGACAAGCTCGATCGTCGAACTGAGATCGACGAAAATTAATTTTTCGTCGAACGCAGTCTGACAAAGGCTAAGTCTTTTCGACTTCTGATCTCTCTATATAATTAAACTTTTATTTCATTTTATCTTTATGCCTACAGAATCTGCTTCTCCTTCCAGTTCCTTTGCACTTGATCTCTCTTTTTCTTTTGCAGGAACAATGGAAATCTTTCTTCTAAAAATTGCATCCTTCCCTACCTCCTCTTCAAATGTCCCTTCTTCTAGGGGCCTAGCTTCAGGTCTTCCTGAAAATAGGCAGGGGGAGATGCTTTATGAAGAAGCTCCAGTTTCAGGGGGAGATGCTTTATGAAGAAGCAGTTTCAGTTCTTGATGAAGAAGCTCCAGCCGTTTTTGTTTCAGTTTCAGATATGACAGATTCAGTTCAGATCAACAAAGCAAAAGCAGAAGACAGGGATTTTTATCAGTTTTCTACAATGTCAAAATTCAGAAAGCAAGTTTTTGAAAGTGTAAATTTTCTCTAAACTCAGGGTGATATATTTTCTATCTGCTGAAATGATTTAATTTCTGTCAGATATATATATGCTTTGTTGTTTTGTTTGTTTTAATTTGTCAAATAGTGTCCTAACCCAAATCGGGGAAGATTGTTGAAACAACCCTATTATTGATTTGGGCTAGGATCACTATCTGTTGACTAGGACTAAGTTAACCCCAATGTATAGTCTAAGGGTCAAGGTTTTAGGCTGTCTGAGTTAGCTAGAACTTAGGAAAACTCTAAGTCTCTGCGTTCGACGAACTTTATTCTGCGTTCGACGAACGACATGCTTTAGTTCGACGAACTTGCTCTCCAGCTCGACGCACTCAATTCTTCAGCCAATCCAGCAGTTTATTCTTCAGTTCGACGAACTCCAGTTTGAGATCGACGAACTCAGCTCTGCGCTCGACGAATAGGTATCAAGATGTTCAGTTCGACGAAAGTGCTTCTCAGATCGACGAACTCAGTTCTTCCAGCCAGATTTAGCAGTTTATCTCTCAGTTCGACGAAATCCAGTTTGAGATCGACGAACTCCAGATTGTGTTCGACGAATTAATTAAGTTCGACGAACTCCAGATTCAGTTCGACGAACTCAACATTCTGTTCGACGAACTCAGTTTTCAGATCGACAAATTTTCTCCTCAGCTCAAAATTTCAGAAGGATTAGTTATATTATTCTCTGAACTCAGATCGAATAATCAGCAACGGATCTATTCCTATCAGATAAGTCAGGATTTAATCCTTTCCTTTTATTATTCTCTTATTTCAAGAAAGTAGTCGTTGACACATTTTGGAAAAGGACAGCAGTTCCAAGAATATCTTTTCAGAATATTATATTCCTTAATTAAAAGATTTGATTTCAAATCAGACAGATTTCTCTAAGGAAAAAGGAAGAAGAAGATTTACAGCAACACATCAAGATAGGAAGAAAAGAAAAAAAGAAACAGCCGAGAGAAATACAGAAAGAAAAAGTTTTTCAGATCTTCATCTTCTACAGCAGCAATCTCATTCTCTGAGAACAACACAAATCTTATCTCAATTTTCAGCTGCAAGTTTCTTAATCTTCAAAGAGCAACAATAATCTGAGAAACTTTTGTCTCTCAGATTCATCAGCTATCAAGGAAGATATTCTACATTCAAGAGAAAGCTGCATCCATTATCTGTCAAGAAATCTTATCAGACAGGGGGAGTTTCACAACAACAAATCCACTAGTCTTCTTTAAGCTTGTTGACAGAGAAGAACTTCATAAACCCTCTTTATCCCATCTTGTACAGGGTTCTAACTCCCTTCAAAAGTTAAACCTTTGGTGGCAGGGCACCTGATCAAAAACCTGTGGTTGGTGTTTGGGCACCTGATCAAAACTCCATTGGTGTTTGGGCACCTGATCAAAACTCCATTGGTGTTTGGGCACCTGATCAAAACTCCATTGGTGATAGGGCACCTGATCAAAAACCTAGTGGATTCCTACCAAGGGTGGTAGAAGAGTAGATGTACCCAGGTTGATTGGGGAACTACTATAGATCCTTGCGTCTTCTGTGTTTTTGTTTATTTTCTGCACTGTGATGCGTGATTTCGTGTTTTGTTTTTACACTCACTTTGTTATACATATATATATCAGTATTTTAATTCCGCTATAAAAATAAGTTAAAAACTTTTAATACTTTATTCCCCCCCCCCCCCCCCCTCTAGAATAAATCTAAGATATAACCTCACTTTCACGTGTATCAGAGGACTTTCACAGCCAGCATGATTTGGAAGCAAAGAATCGTATCTTAGGCAATAATTATCGCAGTGCGGTAAGACCTATCGCTTTGCGATTGTACAATATTGCATCCCGCCAAAATTTAATCTCCTCCTTCATTTGGCTCCCCAATCATGTCGTGATTGTATGAAGTTGTCTTAGAATTACCGTCGCATGATAAGATTATCGTGGCACGGTAAGACTTGGCATAATAGGATTTGAGCTCCCGCCAAGTCCCTTTTGAAATGCTTCTTGCCAGCTGTCCTTCTGGAATGATAGTTACGACTGGCGGCAGTACCTATCATCGCATGTGGTGGCTAATTCAATGCATATCTCCCATGCACTTCTCTCTATTTTACCTGTAAGACCTAAACATTATAAACACAAGCAAAGTAGATCAAATACAGATTATGATTTGTTATTCTCAAACAAAGAGATGAGGAACACATGTTCCAACAAACTCCCTCTTTTGAAAATAACAAATCCCATAATGAGAAATCAATCATTTATATAAGTGGTTTGTTTATAGAAGTGTGCAGTAAATGATAATCATGAAAACATAGTTTTAGAATGATAATATGAATATGAGCATGTACACTGATATAAAATTCTTCTTAAGTGTGTGCTCCCCCTTAATATGTGCCCCATACACTTGGTGGTTTTATAATTCTTCTCGCCCTAGATTTCTCAATCTATTCCCCAATGTATTATCAAAAGAGGGTGGAGGTGAAATATTTCGTGAAATAGTAAACCGCTTGTTATAAATATAATCATGATCGAGCAAAGAGTGTATGCAGCGAAAAAGAAATCGTGAAAATAATAGATAGCGAGGGAAAGACATGTAGATAATCGTGTAAAGCATAAAAGCACAACATAAAAGATAATCGTGATAAAACCATATATCAAAAAAAGATTAGCGTTATAAACCAATAGAATAAAGTTCAAGCTTTCAAGACATTGCAATGATCATGCTTAGCCATCTAGCACAATTTCTTATTTATGTAGAAATATGCGTTGTCATGCTTATAGCCCAATTATCACGGGTGGAAGGTTTATGAAAAACAATGATGTGTGTAATTTGTTAATTGATAAAGTATACAATGATAATAATCAAGACATGCAACAATGTAATGAATGTACACAATCATCATCAATATGCAAAGTAAAATTTCTTCCACAACTTCTAAGCATAAGTAAGAGTACAATTACCATGGTGCTTCGCTCACACAATGTTCATTAAGACTTATCAGGGAGACAAAGTATTGCTTTGTGGATCACATTATTGTATTTTTATTTTTGTTGTGTGATCTGGTGTGCCAAAGAGAAGTAAAGAATGGTGTTTTAGTTATGACACTTTACAATTGTACTTAAGGTGCTCAACCTCATAATGTTTATTAAGACTTATCAAGAGGAGAAGTAGTGCTTGGAGGAATTAACTTTATCATTTGTTTATTTTTATTTTTGTATATTTTAAATGAACAAGGGCTAATAATTCACTTGTAAGCAAACATACATATAAAATAAACCACACTTCTTTTAAGTTAGTGCATGCATGAATATCCATGGATCGCATGAGGGCAATCTGATGGAGTGTAGGTAATTTAGTAATGCATATTAATTAGATGTAACATTACACTACGCATGCATTCATAAACAAGATTATAAAAAAGTATAGGGATCAAATATGAGTGAATGTGTGAATCATTGTTTAACATATAATATTACTCATAGTTAGAGGCATACATAATCGTTTGAACACAATTTTCCTATATATTTTTTCATTTGTGCATATAAGGTAATTTTTGCAAAGCATGAATAACCAAAATAATGTTCAATGAGGATTAAAAATAAAATCATACATTGTAAGCAATCCTTAAAAGTTATACTACTCAAGTTTGACATTTACAGTGTAGCTTAAGCACTTTTTAGTGATTTTTGATTTTAGATTAAATGTAAATACATAAGCAAAACAAAAAAAAACTCAAAATAATATAAGAAAAACATATTTTTTGTATTTTGAAATTGTTTTGTTATTTTCTATTTTTTATTTTCAAAAAAAAAAAGAAATAGTGATGAATACATAATATTTTTGCTGACCAAAAAAGACATTAACGTGCATATCAATAATTAGAAATCCCATGACAACAAAATACAAAGAAAAATATAAGAAATAAGAAAAGCAAAATCAGCACCTACCGCCAACGATAGTACTGTCACGCGTCGATAGTAAATAGAGATAGGTAAATTTGCATAAAAAGATGTTTTAGGAAATTCTTCTTTTTCATTTTTTATGAATTTTGTGTGTATACTATAAGGTAACAGCTAATACAAGAGAGAAAACATGAAAATATGCAAAAAGTTGCGGATTTAACTTTATAGCCTAAGATGTCTAGAACACCCAACTCCAACCTAAGTAGATTGAATCGTGCATCAGCGAGTGGTTTTGTTAATATATCTGCAAGTTGTGATTCAGTGCCAATGAAGTTAACCTTAACATTCTCTTCATGATGTGATCCCTAATGAAGTGATGTCTAAAATCTGTGTTTGGATCTAGAATGATTAATCAGTTTGTTAGTTAGATCAATTAGGGTTTTGTTATCACCCCTCTTAGTTCTACATTTTTAAAGTGAACATCAAAGTCTTCTAGAGTTTAGGTCATCCATAGTGCTTGTGCGCAACAACTACCCATAATATGATCAGACCTCGACGGTGGAGAGGGCAACAAAATTTTGTTTGCTACTTGACCATGAAACTAGTGCAATCCCTAATAAATGACAGGTGTCATTAGTGTTCTTACGATCTAATGAACATCTCGCATAATATGATCAGAATAACCATGCAATATAACTAATTTGTTATGTGGATACCACATACCAAGTTTAAACGTGCCTACTAGACATGTAAACATGCGTTTAACTACTTTTAAGCATGACTCTTTAGTATTGGCTTGAAAGTGGGCAAATAAGCATACAATAAATATAATATCGGGTCTAAACGCACTCAAATACAATAAAAGCAAATCATTGTTGGCTATTGACCGCGAAACTTTAATGACACTAAAATTAATTATTCACACCAACGAATTAATGTTACACCAATTTCAAAATTTTGATTTTTGCCCATTCTATTTACAAATTTCATTGTTGCACGCCAAAGTAAAAAATTAATTTAAGCACACCTAAATAAAATGTTCATTGTTGCACACCAAAATAAAAAATTAATTTAAGCACACCAAAATAAAGATTTGATTTTTTTTTCTAAGATATTTTAGGTCATAATTTGTAAAAATGATAAATATATATTTATAGAATATGTAAACAGTCCTCAAGGATTATTTTCACCAAACTAGAAACCAATCTACAAAATCCTTCACTGATTTGAAAGAAAAAAATCCATAATACAAAGCGGATTCGTCTATTTTGTGTATATGTACTTACATATTTATAGAATATGTAACCTCTAACAAAACCCCAAAACAGAAAGTTATACAAATATCTAACTACACACAGGGGGCGGATCGAGAGGGGGGCCCGAGGGACACGTGCACCCCCATTATTTTTCAAAATTGTTAGTGGATTTGGATTCCTATCGTCGAAACAATGAATTTTGATTACTTATATGTCAAAAACGGTGGCCAGATGAGGAAGAAACGACTCCGATAAGATGGAAGCGTTCTCACGTCACATAACTAGTTTTTTTTGGGACAAATAATATTGGCTATTCGCAGACCAAAGTTGGCTATTTGCAGACCAAAGTTGGCTATTCGTAGACCAAATTTGGCTATTCGCAGACCAAGTTCAGCTATGTGCACCCCCAAAATTAATTTTCAACATGTGACTCACGACCCTCCTGCTCACCCCCGCTAGCATTTGTGTTTTGAAATTTTTTGTGCACCCCCCATTTATAATTTTCTGGATCCGCCATGACTACACAGACGCCTAAAGCAAAATAGAGATGATCCAAAATAGATAGAGATTTTTTGCACAACTTCTAAATCTCTCAAATACACTGGCCGATCTGGTCGTCGGGATCTGGCAGTCGGAGCAGGGGAAAGAGTCTGAGATGTGACCGGCGTGTACCTTCTCCGACATCTCCAGCCGATGACGTCGCCCTTTAGCGCCACATCATGCTCTTGAGTACGATAAGACAACAACGAAGCCATGTGATGCTCGACAACCTGCTCTCTCACGGGGTGACCAGGAGCCAAATCGGGGAAGGCAGAAACGAGAGGGCGGAAAAAGGCATGGAGTGCGCTTAACTTAAGAGTGGGTGTACTATTATTAGGATTTGACTGTTATTTGGAGTTTATTTTGATGTGCTACTAGCCAATAACGATGTGCTTATAACATTGCCCTTTATTAAATAGATGGATTTCAAAGATGCTAAAGCCTCCTTAGGCTCGCAGCTTGCTCAGGCAACTGCATTAGGAGCACGAAAATCCCCCACTAAGCGTATGTGGGGGCAAACTTCTTTTATAGGCGGATAGGCAAAAGGCCCTTCGAGCAATCCGTGGGCAATAGCTTTGTATGCCGCTTCGGTCATGTGAACAAGATCCCAGTAGACATATGATGATGAGTCATCGCAAACGATTGCACGCTCATCTCCACAAAAAACCGAGCCCTCAACATTGTAGCGGCCACCGCTACCACAGCACGCGGCCAAAGGGACTCTTTTAGCGTCTGCAAATAATTGCAGTAGAAGAAAAATCACATTAGTTTGGAATGGAGAAGAACTAAGGCTCAGGTTGAGATGACTCTGGCTGTAGGAAAAGCAGTGGTGGGAAACTAGTATTGAGATTAGAGCTGTTAAAAGACAACGGTGACGGTGAGAATAAAACTTTTCTCACCACCACCGCCGCTCCAAACAGAGCCCAGGAAGGGAAAAGTGGCTCACCGGTAGTGTTGTCGTTGGAGAATATGTTCATGATCGGGGTGTAGTAATCAGCATAGATGATAGTGGCGTGAGGGTGAAGAGTGCGAAGCCGGTCTAGCTCCAGCTGCAACTGCTTGTTGTGGTTCCGAGAGAGCTCGTTCAACCAATCGACGCAGCCGGTGGTCGGGTCGTAGTCGCCCGCACTCAAGTTCTTGAAATTGATGAGGGATGACGGATTGCATCCGAGCGGAAAGTTACCGGGAACCAAGAAGGTCTTTGCGCCGAGTTTGATCAAATCCTGGAAGCAAAAAAAAAACTCGGGTGGTGAGAAAACAAGATTGATAAGAAGATCGGGGGCATCAGCACAAACATTTATCAGCACGCTGATGGCATCGACGACAATCGGAATGTAGGATTGAAGCTCGCCGAGAGATTTTCCTTCCCACAAGGCATAGTTGATATCATTCCCGCCAATCTCCCCGGCAAGGAAGAGTGAGGAGCCGAGCAAGTTCCTGCATTCTGCCATCATAAAGCGGATGCTACATAAGCAGCCAATCAGCAAACTAGTATTTCAAAATATTTCAGGCATGAAATAGCTATGGTAATCAGAACAAAAATAATAATGATAATAATAATAAAACCGTGGATAACAAGCACTAGGAAGCCGCAAATGGCTCGTAGATTTTGTGGTTCGGATCAATCTGTGTTCCGGTTGAGCATCCCGAGATCAACCGATACACCTTCTCCATGAACCATATGACTGAGTCAATGCATGCAATCGGTGCCAAAGGCACATTTCTCCTGTTTCAATGCCAATCGGTGTTGCTGCATCAAAGACCAAGACAATCTGAACATGTTGAAGGTGCTCCACCCACGATTTGTTGTAGATAAGTATATCATCGAAAAAAATCAACACATGCTTACGGAGGCAAGTACCAAATTCCTCATTCATGATGATTGATGACCCGAAAGGTGGAAGGGAGCATTAGTCAACCCAAAGGGCGTGACTGATGCATTCTAAAACCTGTCGTGGCTACACCTCCAAGGGTCATTTAGACTTGATGGTATCCTGACCTGAGATCTAGCTTAGAGAGCACCTTGGCCCCATGCAACTCATCTAAGAATAGAGATGAGCATAATAATCGAAACTCGATAGTCGCTCGAAAATTGCTCGAATCGAAATCGAAATAAAACAATACGAATCAAAATAGCTCGAAATCGATTTCGAGTCGATTTTGAGCCTCACACTAGTCGCTCGAATTTTTATTCGAGTCGGCTCAATTTAATTCCATTATTTATTAATACTTTTTTGTTTTCGGGTTTGGGTTTCGGTTTCGGCACTGCAGCCTGCAGGAGCGGCTCAGGATTCATTTCCAACGCCTTTCCCAGTTCCCTATTCCAAAATCAAAAATGCAATTCATCTTCACGCGCCTCTTAAATGTTTTTAGCGGCCAAAGTGGCGGTAAGGTTAGGCTTTTGCAGTCTTCAGCCCTTCGCTCTCACCTCTCGCATTTTAATTTTCGCGGATGCAGGCACGCAACTTTCACCCTTGAGACACAGTTTTGCAACTTCCGGTCTCGTGCGTCTCGCGTCGTAGACAACAAGCCGCACCGGCGCAGTTTGCAGAGGCAGGCGGCAAAAGGCTTTACTCACGAGCTCACTCATCGGCTTCATCTCAGGGCAGTCCTCATTTGGCTGACGCAGCGGCAGGCGATAGACCACATGTTTGTGATTTTCTCTATCTTCCTTTAATCGATTATCCTCTTCTCTGGTATAGTAATAGGGGGTAAGCCATTAATTTCTTTCCTTCTCTTCACACGATCCTTCCACTGAATAGGAGCTTGAGCAAACTCCTCAAGATGAACTTAGGGTGTGTTTCGGCTGATGTTGATGGAAAGCAGCTGATAGGAAATGAAGTTTGAGAAAAGTGTTGTTTCTGAAAAACAGAGTTTTGTTGCTATGTGTCGTGTTGTGTTCTGAGAAAAGTGTTGTTTCAAACGCTACCTTATTCTATAACTGCAAGCTTTTGATGTTTTGAGAATGTTTTCTTTCTCTGTGTTCTGACTGAATGTTTTCTTTCTATGTGTTGTGTATTCAATGCTACTTGAATATTAATACTTCAGTTTATATTGCATCTCTTATCATTTGCCTCTTAGAAAAAATATGGTATCACTTCGAACCGTCGACAGATCATGTGATTGCTGCCTTTTCATTTGTAGTTAATTGATGTTTTGTACTTACTTCGCGCTCGGGCGCTCATTTTCCCCCGGGCGTGCATTTTTCTGCCCGGGCTTGCATTTTTAATAAAAAAAGTCACCGCAACGGAGATTTGTCAAACAGTTTATAAAGTGTTTCTCATTTTTGAAAATCTCTACAGAAGCTCACCCAAAGTCCCAAACAGATCTCCTTTTGCAATAGACATTTTACAAAAGCACATTTTCCTACCATCCTTTTGCCACCACTCCTCTTTTCTGAAAAGCCCTCCCAAACAGGCCCTAAGCTATTGCTTGATTAATTGAATCCTTGTGCTTATCTAACCTCTATACTAATTAAAAGACTAGTTAGTTATGAGATACTTAGTTTTTAATGCAATTGCAGTAAGAATACATGCAATATATAATCGTGGTTTAATGTTTTGAACATGTATGACTGAATAATTATTAGAAGAACTAATTAGTAAACTTTGTGACACAGAATGGTCCTATTTGACGGAGAAATAATGGTAAAACTCTTATGTGCAACCATGCATGAATCCGACGGTTTACTTGCAACAATTGATATTTATAAAACAATATAAATTCGATTGACCACAAAGAGTGAGAGCTTTCAACTATGGAAACACGTGAGATTGTACAATTGCAAGAGTACCATAAAATCAAGTAGCTATTTAAATGTGAGATTACAAAGACTAAAACAATTGAAAACAAAACTTATAAACCACTATCACATCAAGTAAAGAACACACAAGATCCAATGCAAAAATATAACAACACACCTTGAACTTTGCAAAACAATGAAGAGGGGAGGGCTGGAGGTGTCTTCGGAGGACTGTGGAGTGGCCAGGGGAACCTCCGGGGGCTGAATTTGGGTTCCTCAGAAGCGGAGATGGGCTGTCCAAGCAGCAGGGGCTGTATGGTGGCTGTAAGGGGCCTGGACAGCTGCTGTTAAGAGGCTAGAGTGCGGGGATTTGCTGCCCGGAGGTTCTTACAGCAATAGGTGGTTGGTACATGGGAGAAATGGGGGTTGCTGGGTTGTATCAGAAAGTGAAACTGCTGCCCGGAATTGTTTCCAGTAAACTGTCCGGCTAGGTGGTGGCTCCACGTGGGGGAGAAGGCTTGGTGGGAGAGAGGAAGGCGGCTAGGCTTGGCCGTGGGTTGTCAGTTAGAGAAATTGACTTGGTTTGGAGTAAGGGAGAGCGGGGGATTTCGGTTTGGGAGAAGGAGATGATGTTGGTGTTATGTCACTTGCCGCACGGGACCCCCTCTGGGGCCGCACGTATCAGCGACGCCAGCAGCACGCCGCCGCGGAATGAAGTTATCCGTTAAATATTTCTGTCCGTTTTATTTCAGCACTTTTATTTTGATGAACCCATATGTTTAAGCCCAAATGGGGGACCCAACTATGAACCGCATATATGCTTATGGCTTTGATGTTTTATGCATGCAGAAATTAAACCCTCTTTATCTCTCTCTCTCTACCTTCCCTATCTCTCTCTCTCTACCGGGGTCTGTCCCCCGAGCTGCGCCCTAGGAGTGGAAGAACCGCGCGATCCGCAGGTAACGCCCGGCAATTCCTCTTCCGCCAACCCCGCTCCTCCCTCTCGCCGCAGTTCCTCTCCTCCGCGCCCTCTAGCTCGCTGCCGAGCTTCCTCTTCCGATACTCCAACCATAGCCCCGTCCGGATCTAGGAAGGGTTCGGCCAATCCGTGGTGGGATCGCTCCTTCTCACGACCGGTCACCCGATCTCAGTCCCGGGCACACATCAACTTGGTATCAGAGCCAAACGCCGGTGTCTCCTTCTCCGGCTCGTACCGCGACGCCCTAGCCCCGCCTCGCCGTTCAACGCCGTTGCCGCCTCCGCCTACATCGCACGCCGGTATCTTGCCTTCGCCGGTTCCGGTTCCCCTTTCGCCGTCTACGATGGGCGACGGAGGTCCCTCGCTTACCCAAGTTATGGAGCTCTTCCAAGCCATGCTCGCCACTCAAAACGAGAAAATGGAGGCACTCAACGCCCGTTTGGACACCATCCAGGGCACGCCCGCCCATGGCTCATCCAGGGCACGGCCGCGAAGATCCCCTTCCATGGCTCATCCGCTGCGACATCTTCTTCAACAACCAAAGGACCGCCGATGATGAACGCGTGGGCATCGCGTCCTTCCATTTGTTGGGTCCAGCACAGCTATGTTTCACTCAGTTTCGACGGGAACACCCTATGTGCTCTTGGGAGAAATTCGGACGGCGTGCACATTACGATTCGGACCGGCAATGGCCGGTAATCCCTTGGGCGATCTTGTCGCTCTCAAACATTCGGGCTCCATCGACACTTACGTGGAGAACTTTCAGATGTTGCTGTCGCGCACGACTTCCGTTTTGCCATCGCAGCAGGTCCCACTTTTTACGGCAGGCCTCCCGGAACGCCTTCGCTGGGACGTGGAGTTCCAAAAGCGGCAGGACCTCACTACCGCCATGTGCCTGGCTAGAGCATGCTAGCGCCGCCTTTTGCTAGACCGGCCCCCTCCCTTCCGCCCCGATCACACGGGCCCTCGGCCGCCTCGCGGATTTCCTGAACCCCGAGCCGCCGGCGGGAAAGCATCACCACGGACAACTTTTCGTCGGCATCTATCCCGACCGGAGATGGCAGCTCGCCGCGAGAAAGGATTATGTTTCAACTGTGACGACCCCTACACCCCGAACCATCGGTGTAAGCGGCTTTTCTGGCTCGAAGTGGATGATCCTTCTGATGAGGACGATGACGGACATGGGGACTTGGGCACTCCGCAGCTGTCCCTTCACGCGATGGCAGGACCCCAGGAAGGGTGCACTATTCAGCTATATGTCTACGTGGGGGACACGCCACTGCTCTCCTTGATGGACACGGGCAGCACCCACAGCTTCATACGCCAGACCGGGCGCAGGCCTTGCGCCTCCCCTATGCCTCCCGCAGTCATGTTCAGGTGGCCGTGGCTAACGGCCAACAGATGCCCTGTCCGGGCGTGTGCCGGCAGGTGGCCTTTTCGGTGGAAGGCTACCCCTCTCAGACAGACCTTTTCGTCATCGATCTTCGTGGCTTTGAACTGGTCTTGGGTGTTCGATGGTTGCGCACCTTGGGGCCCCTCACGTGGGACTTCGATCGCCTCACGCTCTCATGGCACCAGGGTTCCCGCTTGATACAGTGGCACGGCCAGGACCCGCGACAGTCGCCCTCCTCCTTCTTGGTACATACAGAGCCACTCCTTCCCGCTACGGCAGCGGACACTCATCCCCCGGATCTGGGGGTGCTTCTCCAGCACTTTCCAGGCATCTTCTCCCACCGAGCGGGCCTCCCCCCCCCCCCCCCCCCCCCCCCCCCCCCGCCGCCTCCAGGATCATCGGATTTGTCTCCTTCCGGGCACGGCCCCGGTCGTCGTCCGCCCGTACCGCTACCCGTTCCACCAAAAGGATGAGATCGAACGACAGTGCGATCTTCTCCTCCAACAGGGTCTCATCCGGCGTAGTGTATCGCCATTCTCATCACCGGTCTTGCTCGTGCAGAAGAAAGACTCTTCCTGGCGCACGTGCTTGGATTACCGGGCTTTGAACGCCCAAACGGTCAAGGATAAATTCCCCATTCCCGTGGTAGAGGAGCTCCTCGACGAGCTGCATGGAGCACGCTACTTCTCCAAACTGGACTTGTCCTCCGAGTACCATCAGGTCCGTATGGCGGCGGACGATGTCGAGAAGACGGCCTTCCGTACCCACCACGGCCATTTCGAGTTCTTGGTCATGCCGTTCGGGCTGACGAACGCCCCCTCTACCTTTCAAGCAATCATGAATGAGGTATTCCATCCCCTCCTCCGCAAGTACGTTCTTGTTTTCTTTGACGACATTCTCGTGTATAGCAAGTTTTGGGGGGAGCACCTGCACCACCTTCGCACAGTCCTCGATCTAGTCCAGACTCATCAACTGGTGCTTAAAAGGTCGAAGTGCTCCTTCGGGCAAACTTCGGTCACTTACTTGGGGCATATCATCCATAATGAGGGAGTCTCGGTGGACCCAGACAAAATCCAAGGAGTGGCATCATGGCCATTGCCGCAGTCTCCTACTGCATTACGGGGCTTTCTTGGCCTCACGGGGTACTACCGCCGCTTCATCCGGGACTACGGCACTATTGCGGCCCCCTTGGTGAACCTCCTCCGGAAGGACGCTTTCCTTTGGACAGAAACCGCCACCGCCGCCTTCCATGCCTTGCAAGGGGCCCTGCTATCCGCGCCCGTCCTCAGCTTGCCGGATTTCTCACTATCATTCCTAGTTGAATGCGACACCTCGGGCCACGACTACGGCGTCGTACTACAGCAGGCCGGCCACCCCGTCGCCTACTTCAGCCGCCCCACCGCCCTCCATCACCGGAAGTTGTCGGCCTACGAACAAGAACTGATTGGGCTTGCGAAAGCGGTCCAACATTGGCGCCCTTATCTATGAGGCCGGCCCTTTGTCATCCGGACGGATCATTTTAGTCTCAAATACTTATTGGAGCAACGACTATCGACCGTCCCGCAACAAAGATGGGTAAGCAAGTTATTGGGCTTTGATTTCCAGGTGGAATACCGGGCGGGGACGCTTAATCGTGCCGCGGACGCTCTCTCTCGCCGAGCCACGACGCCGGAGCCCTCCCTCATGGCCATCTCCTACCCGACTGCGGACATCCTCGCCTCCATCCGTCAGGAGATCCTCGCCTCGCCTAGCTTGTCGGAACTTCTCCGCCGGGCGGAATCCGGCATCGTTGAGCACCCGTGGACAGCCCGCCACGGCCTCATCCTCTATCGAGACCGGGTCTATTGGACACGGCCTCCCCACTCATTCCCAGGATATTGGAGGACGTCCACGCCCGCAGCCACGAAGGGGTTCACCATACTCTTCAACGGGTGCGGTTGGAATTTTTTTTGGAAAGGCATGCGCAAGGCCGTGCACAAGTTCATTGCGGAGTGCGCCGTGTGCCAACGCAACAAGACGGACCACCTTCTACCGGCTGGTCTCCTTCAGCCATTACCCGTGCCGACACAAATTTGGGCGGATTTGTCCATGGACTTCGTCGAAGGGCTGCCCACCGTGCGTGGCAAATCCGTATTGATGGTGGTGGTCGACCGCTTTTCCAAGGGAGCACACTTCATCGCTTTGTCACGGCCGCTCCTCGCCGACAAGGTGGCCCGGATATTCTTCCAGGAAATCTTTCGTCTGCACGGCATGCCGGAGACCCTTGTCTCGGACCGCGATAAGGTTTTCACTAGCAATTTTTGGAAGGAGCTATTCGAGCTCAGTGGCACCAAGCTCGCCTTCTCTTCGGCCTATCATCCTCAGTCCGACGGCCAAACTGAGGTGGTGAACCGCACCCTAGAGATGTATTTACGGTGCATCACGGGCGACCGACCCCGCGATTGGACGAGTTGGCTTCCATGGGTCGAATACTGTTACAACACCGCCTACCACACAGCTTTGAAGACGACACCGTTCCGGCTCATCTATGGCCGGGAACCCCCATGCCTCCTCTCCTACACGGGGGGCTCCGCTCTCTTGTCGACCGTGGACCGTGAGTTGGAGGATCGCGACGTCTTCCTACAGGCCGCCCGCCAGCGCTTACTCCAGGCCCAACAGCGCATGGAAGTGGAATACAACCGGGGCCACCGCGACCTCATCTTTGACATCGGGGATTGGGTTTGGGTGAAACACCGTCCCTTTCGCCAACTTACCGCTTCCCGCCCCTCGTCCAATAAGTTGGGCCCTAAGTTTTTTGGGCCTTTTCCGATCACCGCCCGCATCGGCACTGTGGCGTACCGCCTTGAGCTACCGCCGGATGCCCGCATTCACGACGTGTTTCATGTGTCCCAACTCAAGCCATTTGTGGGCCCTCCGCCAACAGCTCCCCTGGTCGAAATTCCACTCCAGCTTGAGGACAAGCTGTCTTCCGACGAGGAAGGTGATGTTATGTCACTTGCCGCACGGGACCCCCTCTGGGGCCGCACGTATCAGCGACGCCAGCACACGCCGCCGCGGAATGAAGTTATCCGTTAAATATTTCTGTCCGTTTTATTTCAGCACTTTTATTTTGATGAACCCATATGTTTAAGCCCAAATGGGGGGCCCAACTATGAACCGCATATATGCTTGTGGCTTTGATGTTTTATGCATGCAGAAATTAAACCCTCTTTATCTCTCTCTCTCTCTCTACCTTCCCTATCTCTCTCTCTCTACCGGGAGTCTGTCCCCCGAGCTGCGCCCTAGCAGCAGAAGAACCGCGCGATCCGCAGGTAACGCCCGGCGATTCCTCTTCCGCCAACCCCGCTCCTCCCTCTCGCCACAGTTCCTCTCCTCCGCGCCCTCTAGCTCGTTGCCGAGCTTCCTCTTCCGATACTCCAACCATAGCCCCGTCCGGATCTAGGAAGGGTTCGGCCAATCCGTGGTGGGATCGCTCCTTCTCACGACCGGTCACCCGATCTCAGTCTCGGGCACACATCAGTTGGCTTCACGTGAGGCTTAGGATACAAGGGAGGAAAGTGGGGGCCGGTTATAGAAGTGGGGTGAGTGGTGTTTAGGAGGGATTTTAAGTGGCTCCACGTGAATTTGGGGGAGGCAATATTGGAGGGGGGCTGGCTGTTAAGAATGAGGGATAGGGGAGAGTGGTAATGCTTAATTTTAGGAATTAACTCCTAAATTTTAGGAGAGTAGGACTAGTGGAGGTAATGGGTAGCTAGGAGGTAGTTATGGTGGTTATGAGTGGTGGTGAAGGTGGTTGGTGATTAGTGGTGACCAGAGGTGGCTGCCGGTGGTGGTGGTCGCCGGAAACTTAAATGATGGAAATAGTTATGGGAAGTGTAGGAGAGCCACCGGAGGTGGCCGGAGACAAACTCCGGTGATTGCCGGAGATGTTTTTTTATGGGAGTATTGGGGTTGTTTTGGGGGTGTTGGGGGGGGGGGGGGGGGGGGGGGGGGGAGGGGATGAAGGGGTGGCCGGCCTCTTGGATAGGAGGAATAAGGCCTTTGGCCGGCTGTTATAACTGGAGATGGAGGAGAGGGAATGTTGGAGTGGTTGTTGCTACGGAGGTATTGACCGGCTGCAACTATGGCGGTGGAGGGGAAATGGCTTTAGCCGGTGGCTGCTTGAGGTGGGGAGGAGGTTTGCTGGCAGTTTTGGTGAAGGGGGTTGGTTGGCAGCAATGGAGGTGGAGGGGAAAGGCCTGATGATCAGGCCGGCTGCTTCAAGAGGAAATCGAAAAGGGGAGGTGGTTTTAGTGAGGGTGGCTGCCGGCCAAAAGAGTGGGGGAAGGAGGTTGGCCTGCCAAATGAAGGGGGGGGGATGACCCTGAGCTTCGCACCTGGGGTTCGTCTTCGACATCGAGATGACCAAAGAATGGGCTTAACTACTCCATTCTTCAATGCCTAAAATGAGATCCCTCGCCCTCTATTTATAGATTCTTATGGGGCAACGGATGACTATGATTGGCCGAACGTCCCGACAAGAACAAAAACTACTACGATCGTCGATTCGCATAAAATGAACGGTTTCGATTCCCCGTCACTTTGTGTATAATCGCCAAGTTTAATGACTTGTATGAGTATGATTTAATTAATTATCTCCATATATAAAGACACCATATAGTTTATTCTCCATACAAAATGCATTGCTTGATGATGATAACCATTATTTTGTTAAATTTTGTTGGAATAGCCCATATAGAGGGCCCGTATTTGGGCCCATGTATTCTTCCCCTCTTTAGTCCCACATCTTGTATAGGAATATCTCTCTCCTCTTCTCTCCTATATATTTGTACTCATTCTCTATATTTTGATATAAGAAATAAATACACAAGCTTTCATTCAATTCTACATGGTATCAAAGCAATCGGTCCGAATTTTCGGCCTCCTATTTTTGTGACCGCACCTCCTGTACGGTCCCCTTTTTTTCTGACCGCACGCCCTGTGCGGCCTTCTTTTTTTGTGACCGCACCCCCCACCCCGCCCTGCATTCTCTCCAACGACGGTGGTTCTCCCTCTCTTATAGCCCTCTGTCAGGTGGGTCCCGCTTCTTGCAGCCAGCTCCTTCTCAGCGGTCTCTCCATCTGCGACCTGCATCTCCAGCGGTCTCTCCATCTGCGGCGTTCTCTCCTCCTGCTCGCAGCACGCTGCGGTCTCCTCTTCTCAGCGATCTCGCCCTGCTCGCGCGGTCTCCAGCGATTAGCAGACACGCGGCCTCCTCCTGCGACCTCCCGCTGCCGATCTCTCAGGCCGCTGCGATCTCCTGCTGCGATCTCCCGCTGCGATCTCCTCTGCCGATCCCAGCAATCTCCTCTGCTGCTCGCGCGGCCTTCTCGCTCGATCTTTATGTGCGGTCTCGCTCTCTGCCCAGATCTTCCGCACTCTCCCGTGCGGCCTGCTTCTCCCTGCTCAAGTGTGCGGCCTCCTCAAGAGTGCGGCTTCCTCCATTGGTCTGCTTCTATCCGTGCGACCTCCTCAGCTCGCCGCCAGCCTTTTCCCACCGGTCTCCTCCCAACCGGTCTCTTCGCAGAGGTCTCCAAACTTGCTGCAGCTTCCCTCTACCCGCAGCGAGCTTTCCCTCTGCTCGTCTCCCACTCGCAGCTCGTCTTCAGCGGCTTCTTCCTGCCGAGCTTCCTGTCGGCCTCCTGATCGTTGCGGCTTCTCCTCCTGATCGCAGCGGCTTCTCCCTGTTCGCCAGTCTCCTCCCAGCAGAAGCGGTCTCCAGCAGCTTGCCCGGCCTCTCCCTGCCGGTCTCCTCACAGCAGCACGCCCGGCATCTCCCTGCCGGTCTCCTCCCAGCACGTCATTGGCTCTCTGCCGAGTTCCTATCTAGCGGCTTCATCTCCAGCGACCTGTCTTCTACAGCAGTCCGCATGGCTCCTACTCGTGGAGAACATTCAGGGCCTCCGGGAATGGGTCGAGGTGGTCGGCCACGTCCTAAATGTTCCTTCTGTCATAGGGATGGACACCTTGCGACGACTTGCTATCGCAAACATGGTCTGCCTTCCCGTCCGCTTGATTCTATTGATGTCGACAGTCCTCCCGCCACTCATGCTGATCTTGAAGAAGTCTGCCTTCAGCTCCAACAACTCTACGACACGCTCAACCGCCCACCTGCCTCCGTTGCCTCCGCTGCCTCCACTCCAATGAAGATATTGTTTCTCTCCACTAGTCCACGCTGGATAGTGGATTCAGGTGCTACTCACCATATCACCTCGCTAAAACCACATCAATACTTGGATTCTCCGCATCCTAAGTATATCACAGTAGTCAATGGCGACACCGTTCCTGTCTCCGGTTCTGTTGATATCCTCCTCAATTCCTCCCTCTCTCTCCGCTCGGCTCTTCATGTCCCGAGCTCCCCGTTTAATTTACTTTCTGTTAGTCGCCTCACTGCCGATTTAGACTGCTCAGTCACATTCACCCCTTCTTCTTTTCTGATACAGGATCGACGGACGCAGAGTATAATTGGTAAAGGACGACTGCAAAACGGGCTCTACCTTCTTGATGTTGCCCGCTCTCTCATGCTTCACATGAACGTTCCCAAAGCCTATTGGAACTTTGCTGTCTCCACAGCCTGCTTTCTTATTAACCGTCTTCCATCCTCTGTCCTCAACAATGCCACTCCTTTCAGTCTCCTCTTTCCTTCTACTCCGGCCTTTCCCCTCACACCTCGAATCTTCGGGTGTACGTGCTACGTTCATATTCTGGGACCGTCTAAGGACAAGCTGGATCCCAGGGCGGCCAAGCAAATTTTCGTTGGCTACTCACGTACACAGAAGGGCTACGTCTGTTATTCTCCTGCTACTCGCAAAGTCTCTGTATCGCCGGATGTCACCTTCTGGGAGGATCAGCCATTCTTCTCTGCTCTAGTACCCACACCTACGCCAATACCTACCCCACTGCCCGTCCTCCGCCCTATCATTCCTGTTCACACACCGGCTCCTCCCTCCCCGAGTTCTTCTCCTGCCCCCACCAAGCCACCTCTCATCCATGTCTACTCTCGTCGCACTCGAACTCACGATGCCCCTACGCAGTCGGCCTCTACCTCGGGTACTCCGCGCCCGACAAATCCGGTAACAGATTCCACCGCTCATCCTATGGCGAACTTTGTCTCCCTACATCGTCTCTCTCCTCCTCTTAAAACTCTTGCTACTTCATTATCCTCCGTTTCTATTCCTAACTCTGTGCAGGAGGCTCTGCAACATCCTGGCTGGCGTGCCGCTATGGAGGAGGAAATGGCCGCTCTCTGGGCCAACCAGACATGGACTCTGGTACCCCGCCCTCCGGGTCAGAAACCGGTTGGGTGCAAATGGGTCTATGTCATCAAACATGCTCCTGATGGAAAGATTGACCGGCTAAAAGCTCGATTGGTCGCTCGTGGCTACACCCAACAACAAGGCATTGACTATGACGAGACTTTTTCTCCCGTGGCCAAACTAAACACGGTTCGTGTACTTATCTCTGTAGCTGTACACCGTCAATGGCCCTTACTACAACTGGATGTGAAAAACGCCTTTCTGAACGGCGATCTCAACGAAACTGTTTACATGGAGCAACCTCCCGGGTTTGAGACCACGGGGAGTCTATGGTCTGTCATCTTGTAAAATCATTGTATGGTCTCAAACAGTCCCCTCGGAATTGGTTTGACAAGTTCAACAAGGCTCTTCAAGAAATTGGCTTTGCTCGGAGCTCGGTAGACTTCTCGCTGTTCACTCGCCATCGGTCCACGGGAACTGTTCTTCTGCTGGTTTACGTGGACGACATCATAATCACGGGAGATGACTCAAAAGGAATACAGGCGGTCAAACAACATCTTAGCTCTGTATTTCAAACAAAAGATCTGGGGCACCTTCACTACTTCCTAGGTCTGGAGATTGCCAGACGACCGGATGGACTTGTCCTTTCTCAGCGCAAATACTGTCTCGATCTTCTTCAGGATGCGGGCTACTCTGGCTGCAAACCAATTAACACTCCAATGGATGTAAATCACAAAATTTGTGCTCAGTCCTCTGACTCCGATCTCCTGTTACCAAATCCGGAATACTATCGCCGCCTGGTTGAAAAATTAATCTACCTAACGGTAACAAGACCAGACATCTCCTTCGCTGTTGGTATTATCAGTCGGTATATGCATGCCCCTCGGAGATCTCACCTTCAGGCCGTCGAAAGGATTCTTCGGTATCTCAAAACAGCTCCTGGTCAGGGACTGGTTTATAAAACATCATCGTCAACTCCAAGATTGGTGGCATACTCTGATGCTGACTATGCTAGGTCCCTGGACGATCGACGGTCAACAAGTGGGTTCTGCACATACTTTGGAGGACACCTGATTACCTGGCGAAGTAAGAAGCAAGCTGTTGTTGCAAGATCATCAGCTGAAGCAGAATACCGGGCAATGGCATCTGTGGTCTCTGAACTCACATGGCTTGAGAGCCTCCTGACCGACCTTGGTGTAAAACTTCCTTCACCAGCTCTCCTCTTGTGTGATAGTCAAGCTGCTATACACATTGCCAAGAACCCAGTCTTCCACGAAAGAACAAAGCACATTGAAGTAGATTGTCATTTCATCCGGGAGAAAGTTCAAATGAAGAAGCTAGAGTTAAAGCATGTTCCGGGTACAGAACAAGTGGCGGATGTCCTCACAAAGGCCTTATCCAGTACTCTCTTCTATCAATGCCTGTCCAAGCTTGGATCCTACGACTTGTACGCTCCAGCTTGCGGGGGAGTGTTGGAATATCCCATATAGAGGGCCCGTATTTGGGCCCATGTATTCTTCCCCTCTTTAGTCCTACATCTTGTATAGGAATATCTCTCTCATCTTCTCTCCTATATATTTGTACTCACTCTCTATATTTTGATATAAGAAATAAATACACAAGCTTTCGCTCAATTCTACAAATTTCAATTCTTTAAATTATTTGTGCATCAACTTGACATCAATTCTTATTTGTTTCATACAATTATTTATTCTTGTAGCTCCTAATCAGCTTTTATTTATTCAAATATGAATGCTATCGATTCATTAGAGAATTGTAGTGGTTTGTCATCCCCACCAATGGATAACGATGAATTGATAATTCAAAGGACACATGTCATCATTAACGATCTTAATATCATAAATCAAGAACTAGCACCCATCTCCACTAGATCCACTCCAACATTTATTAGGCCAAGAATCTACTGAAGTTGAGAAGGAAAACAATGGAAAAAAGAAGTGAAGTATGGGAGCACTTCAAAGGAGAATGTCATTATTCTTAATCCTCGGCAAAAATTGTTGTATATAATTTATGATTTCAATAAATTGTACAATAATCATGAAGCAGTCCAAAAAGTGAATGTTGTAAAAGTCAACCTCTTCGAGCTTTTTGGTACTTATTGTATTAGCAGTGACACATGAGCATAATATTTTATTTATCAGTTCCAAATCATACTCTTCAACTTGAGCGGGAGTCACGGACATTCTCAACCACAATGCATCACAAACTCTATTCTTCTTGGATTTGATGATTTTCTGAGTTATAGTTCTTCTACACAACCTCTTAAAAATGAACTTCAAATATATATGGAGGATAGAGATAAATTTGATGTCTTAGAATGATGGAAAATATATTCAAATGAAATATGTTAAGCCTCTAAGATGGCAAAAGATATCTTCACAATACTCATCACAACGGTGGTTTCTGAATTGGCTTAGTGTTGGAGGGAGAGTATTTGATGATTATAGAAGTGCTCTAATTCCCAAAACTATAAATGCTCTAGTGTTTCCTCAAATTGGATTTGGTCTCAACAAAATCGATTTCGAGTCAAAAATTTCGACCTCAAGTCGAACATGGCACGATTGAAATCGACTCGATATCACTTATATACCCAAGAACAGCTTAACCAATAGAATAAAAAAAATATCCTTCATTGTGTTGTCATCTAATGCTTGGAAGTCCGCACAAAATCTTCATGTCTCACTTTTTTTGCCACTTACAGTATCGATGAAGAAAACGGCTACTAATTAGGATTTAGGACAGATGATGTCGTGTTGAAGCATCAACTCACATTACAGCTCAATCTCGCCTTTTTTGCAAGAATGAGTAGCGATATGGTCGCACCGCTACCGGTACCACTTCTACCAATAAGCTAAATTTGATGACCATGTGTCCTAACTGGGGGAACTCCCTACGGCTCCTCGAACTATTGTAGTAAAGAATCCAATAAGTTGGAGGGATTGGGATCTCCCTGCAAAAAAATGTGATTTGGATCCTTTTGTCCATGCCCCTCCATTTCATTGGATTCTTCCCCAGATGCCCTCCATTTTCGAGTCTTCACCTTAAGAGTTCCCCTAAGCACCTCTTCTTCCCTTCATCATCTAGTTCTGTCTAGAAGAGTTTCTTACACTTGTGGCCACGTGTGTACGGGTCATTGCAAATGAAGCATAATCCTCTGGCACAACTATACACCATGTCTTCTCGAGACACGTGTTTGATGAAAGTCGGCTTCATTTTTTGTTGATAGGGATTCCCTTTGGATTTTTTTGCGGAGGGGGGGGGGCCTCGTGATGCTGGCTCTGCACAACGAACATTCCACACTCGATCCATCTGAATTCGTCGATCACAGATGCATGCCAGGCTCATGGCAGTAATCAGATACGGGGAGTTTTCAAACTCTGCATCCAACTTGAGTCGCTCATGAAGCTCTGATGTGAGCACTGGAACTTGTTGATTCAGTCTCAAGGTGGTTGAGCATGCAAGGAGCCCTTGGAACTTCTTAAAATAGTCTTCATGTCATGTCCATTACTGGATTTTCGTAGAGAGGTCTGAATCTCAGGTTGTTGAACTATTTAAATGCTTCTTATTTCGTATGCGGATGTTCCCTTTCAAACTGCATGAACAAAAGTTGAGTGGACCCCATTAGGTGGGATGACGACCCATAATCCACTATTGTCATGGCATATGCTTATTCACGAAGAACTGCCCGCACCTTGTGAGCTAGCTCAATGGATTCTTTTGTCGTCGAAAAAAGGGAAGTCCATTCGCACAAACCTCAGAACTCTTGATCCTACATTTTGGTTGATCGAAGACTCCGTGTGCTCACCATTGCAAGAGTAATCCCGATCATCTTGAGGGTAGCCATTGGGGTATACCTCATGCTCACCACATTGAAAGCTGCAATATGCTCGGTTTGTCCGGTATTCTGCTTGTCAGCGCCCATCCAAGGCTGTCCAGTACAGTAGTATTCTGCTTTTCATAGCCCATCCAGGGATGTACAGCTTCGCCAAGCCCTAGGACAGCCTCCAGGGGGTACGTCGATGCCCAATGAAGGCCTCCATGCTCCAACATCCCCATGTATGGATCGATCGAGGGTTGTTTGGCGCAATCAAATTGTGTGACCGATACTTGTGACAACCACACGTCTCCTAGACCGTGGGATTGTACTCCAGGGTGTTGACTCTCGACAACAAGTCCATTGATCCTCGCATAGATGTGAGTAATCGCTCCTTGAGTCATCACGGAGCCCTCAAGGAGTTTGCAAAGCATCTTTGTATATCCCCTTGCTCGGTATTGGCTTCCTCCATGTTAGTGAGTGGCTCTGATACCAAATTGTTGTGTACCCTATAAATGAATCGAGTCATCGGCCATGATAGAGAAGGATCGAAGTAAAGGGAAACAAACTTCTTCCTGCAATTTCCCAGATGCCCCCCAATGTTACATTCTAAACGAGATCTAGTGGAGAATGAGAGAGTAGGAGCTCTCACCCCTATGAAAGTTTCAATCCTAGTCTTAGAAGAAGAAAAGAGAAATAAAAGAGAATGAAGGATTGCGGTAAAACTTGCCTTTCATTTTTCTTCCCTTCTATTAATAGTTTTACCAACCCCAAATATGCTATAGGTACTTAACACAAATTTACCGAAATAAAATTCTAATTGATTCAAAAGTAAAAGGCATGCAAATTTTTCAAACTTTGAATATTAGTTGGTGCGCTCATTATATGGTGTTGTCATTACAACGGTTGTACGTGCAGCCCCAAAGTGCGCCTGCAACACTCATATGCTCTGCGAGAAAATCTTATTCACCCCCTCTAAGATTGTATACTGATCCAACAAGTGGTATCATAGCGAGACACTCTATTTCATATGGTATTACAACCATAACGAGTATGTCAGCCGTCAACTAATCTACCTTTCCAGAAAAGCACACATAAATCGGACCATATTATTTGATGGTTCCATTTACAATTAGTGGAATGTGGGAATGCACATTTTAATCTCTTTTGACCTTAGCATATGAAATATAATCGAACACTGTAACACGACCCCATTGTCACCTCAAATGTTGTCACCACAATAAAACCCAATGAAAAATGGGGTGACCGCGATAAGTATCGATGTGCTATGAATGTCTAAGAAATGAATGCAGTATATTATGTTCTCAATAAAGTTGTATTTAATTGTCTCCTTATGTGAAACTGCATTAGATATATGAAATACTTTGGAAGTCACTCATGAAGGTATATCGTGGGTTAAGGAGTCAAAGCGGGCACTTAAGAGCATTTCGTATAAGAACTTCAACATGTCATTTGGCAAATCTCTAGGAAATGAGTATCCAAATCATGACACATTCATAAAATTCTTGAGAACGCTTTCCTTTTTCAACCACAAGGTCGTTGTCTTTCAAGAGTTGCAAGATCTTAATTTGCTAAAGCTTGAGAACCTTTTTTGAAATTTGAAGACTCATGAACTGGAGCTCAGCATACAAAGCAATGGAAAATATGAACAAGGAAGAAATAGTCGGCAGTGAAGCCAACTACGGAGAGCAATGGCGACTCTGATGTTGACGTGAAAATGGTTTTTGAGGGAACGAAGAAATTTATGATCAAAGAGAAAAATAATCCTAAGAAGCATATCAAGAAATCTCATCACTCCGAGAAGACCTCAGATGTCGGAAAATGACAAAGATCAGGCACTAAACATCTCAAAGGAAATTTACTTTACTAAAGGCTCTATACCTTGCCTTGAGGTTGTTCTATATTTTTTTTCCTCTTTTATATCTTTTTTTTACTTTTGCTTTATGTTTTTCAATTGTTTAATTCTTTTTTTCAAGCTTATGTTTCTGTATTTTGGGTAATTGGGTAACATCTATACTACAAAAGGGATAATCAAATATTAACAGATCAAGGATGTAATTTATGATGTTAGTACGTTAATTTTAATCTTAATTATGACTCAATTAAGCGCATTAATTCGTAATTGCCATAATTAGAAAGTCATCTTGGTTATGGTAAGTTGGTAGAGTTTAAGATGAATTTGGGCAAAATCCGACCAGACAAATAAAATGGAGTGGGCAAATTCCACATTCAGAAATATAAATTTGACCACTGGAGATGAATGCAGCGTTGATTCGAGCATATAAACGAGTGAGCAGACAGACCTGAATCAGTAGAGCAAAGAGAAGGAAGCAATTCCTTAAACCATCCAAGCTGAACTTGCAGAGAAAGGTTGGTGAATCGGGGTTCTATTCCCATCTCCCCAAGAAAGTCCTTATCAAGGGCCGTAGCTCCGGCAACGGCGAAGTTCACCCCTCGCCGGAATCCTCCATCACCGGGACCCGCCAGATATGGCCGGATATAAGGAAACCCCAGTGCCTCCGCTGCACAACAATGTATTATCTAAAATGCTCGAAGAAGATGAGGATATAGAGAGAACAAGAGAAGAACACAGACCGATGAAATCAATAATAAGTCGGCCATCTGAGAAGCGACCGGTGGGGCGGTGGAAGTAAGTCCGGCCATAAGGGGATCTGGCGGCTGGAATTTCTCCTTTTTTGGAAATCAGAAGGTTACCGGTGTCGGCTATGGAATCACCAAAGCTGAAGATGGAGGTGAAGCAGCCGTCGGTACTGCTAGTGGTGAGGAGGAATAAGAGGAGCGGCGGGAGAAATGCCGATGAAGACATAAAAGAATGCGGTTGGATCTCAGGAGTTGTAAAAGTTTGTGGGCAAACGCAGATTGTGCTACTTTTTTTTTTTCTTCCTTCTTCGGATACTAAAACCTAGTTGGGAAGAAGTAGAAGATCGTGACCTACCTTTAAGTTCCCGCACCATGGATAGGTAAACACAATAGTGAGCCCTATTATATTCACAATGTGATAGTTGTGCATGAGAATCCGAATTTGGTACCTGCGTATGCGCATCTAATTTGGGGACAGATTTTTCCGTCCGGAGTCCGTTTCTAAATTTTTCATCCGGGATCAATAAAAAGAGGACGTCTGTCATACATTTTTTGCGCGTGGGTCGAAGATAGAGAGAAAAAAGCTATTTTAGGAAATGAAAAACAGTCCAAGAGATCATCAGAAGATCATATTTTGATCTCCAAAAAAACATATTTTGATATCAGATTAAAATGATCTCTGGGAGATCAAAAATCATATTTTCTATCTCCCCGAGATCACCCGGACTCCGGACTCCGGACCGAAAAATTTGTCTAATTTGGGAGGTGCGCGAGCAGATCCGACCGTAGGATCTCGCGATCAACGGTCGAGATGTAATGCATCTGAAATACTCCTCTAATACTACTACTATTTTCCCGCAATACGGTCCGAATATTAATCTGCACTGTTGGATCTCGCGATCCTACGGTCGGATCTGCTCGCGCACCTCCGGGAGGTGCGCATACATACCCAAATATTTTCGTGTGCATAAACTTGCACTCAAGTAGAGAGACTCTTTCTTTAATATCAATAATTTGATTAATTCTATCATCCAAATAAGTCATTGAGTCATGGATCATCGTCGTTGAATGCTCTATGATAATAAAACGATGGATACCCAAAGCAAAGATAGACATGCTCAGGTCTATATTCGCGACATAATGACACTTGAATTGAATGTCACACGCAAGTTAATAAAGCTATGTTGATCCGTTGCCACCAACCTTGCACTTGTCGATGAGTGTTTCTTTGTGAAAGTTAACACATTCATCTTGTGGATGTTCCCAAAAAAGGGTGCAAGTAACGATGGGTGGACATAGAAGTTTCCTTGAGAACTTGGGATAATAAGTTGACATATCCTCTAGGTCCACAAAAGCTCCTTCATCGCCGTCACCCCTCAGCGACAAGCAAGGGTAAATGGAGTTGAAGTATTTTCAAACACGGGACATTCTTACTCTTCCAAATATCCTAGAGCCAAGGAGTGCAATTTGAGTTGATGCTCGGGCTCGATTGTGAGTCGAGCTCGAGCTCGATTGCTCTTGTTAATGAGCTCGCGAGCCGGTCCGCGAGCTTTTTTGGGTCATTTTTTCAAATATATATATAAATATACAGAAAAATAGGCTCATGAGCAGCTCGACTCAAGATCGCAAGCTCGAGCTCAATGTACTGGTCTCGAGCTTGAAATATTTAGCTCGAGTTTGTGATTTTTGTCAATCTCAACTCGAGCTCGACTTGTTTACACCCCTAGAGCCAAGCATCATCTACAAAACAATCACTAAGGTCTTATGCTTAAGAAGATTCGTTACACTATGCTTAATGTATGTTTCAGTGATCTCCTTGATCAGCAAGTAAAACCACTTTTCACATCATGAACAAATGATTCTCATCTATCCTAAAACAATGACAACAATAATTGATGCTCCCTCTCTCTCGCGGAAGATTCCCTCGACGTATCCTGCTTTGTTTCTACAGACCGACAACGTCTTCCTTTGATAGTACCAACCTCATCGACTCCACCTTCCTCCAAGTGGTCACAGAGGGGTCGTTTCCTTAGCCTTAATCGATGGGAGCGCACGTCGACTCCCTTCTCCCAGTTGCAGAGAATGGAGCATGTTCAGGATGCATCCTCTTCCCTTCTAAAAACAATTGTTGTAGCAGTATCTCATTCTCCAGATGACTGTTGATCCATAACGCTTCACTTTGATCTATTTTGTCATGAGGGAGAGCCCATGTAAATTTCTCTTCTCTCAGTGAGCATCAAATGTTAATGTCAATTTCTGTCATTCCTTTTGTAACATCCCCCGTAAACTTCCAGACGACTGCTGATCCATATCGCTTCACTTTAATCTATCTTGTCATGAGGGAGAGCCCATGTAAATTTCTCTTCACTCAGTGAGCATCAAATGTTAATGTCAATTTCTGTCATTCCTTTTGTAACATCCTCCGTGTACTTCCAGACTCATGTGTGTTAATTGGGCATCACAGTGCCTGAAGTAGGTCTAAATTAACACATGTTAAGGTATTTAATTATATGTCTGTGCGTGTCGAACCGACTCGGTAGGCCTTAATGGGTTTCGTGTCAACCTAGGGCTCGGCTCTACGCTGGAGGTACTATAAGTAGTCATTCCAAACTCTATGGTCTATTGTAGAATATCTTGAGCGGCCTCCTAACCCTAACATTCTCAAGATACAATTTTCTCTGTCTATGGTTCCGCTCAAAATCTTTTGTCGTCGCTCGCTCCTGATTTGCATTTTCCTCTGTCGCGCTCGTGAGTTTCCTCCGCTATGTTGTAGCCAATCGAGAGAAGGAGACCTCGATCCCATCCGCCTTCTGCTCTGCGCCGCCATTGGTCACAAACGAAGAAGTCCCCGCCTACAGAAGGCTTCGCCTGCTTGCGATCTAGGGCAGCCGACTGTTTACTGTTCCAGATCTGGTCGTGGATCGAAGACAACTGCTGGTTCCCATTTTTTGCCGCAAGGAAGAAGGATCTCTTCGTCTTCCTCATTCTAAGTCCAGATCGCGGAAAGGAGGAGGTCTCGGCAGTTCGTCGCTCTCGTTAGCCGATCTGTTCCCGGACTGAAATTGACCGGAAGTCGATCGAGAGGTAGGAGTCTTGTTTCCATCACCGGTGCTGGAAGGTGAGGTCGTGTCGTTCTCTTCCTGAAGCCGATCTGTTCTTCTTCAAACCGCAGTCAAATCTGCAAGGGAGAACCGTGATCTGTTCTTTGCCTGAAGCTGTTTAAAAAAAATCTGCAAGTCAAATCCGCAGTAAAATCTGCAAGGGAGAACTCTTCCTATAACTGATCTGTTCTTTGCAAGGCTTCGTCTGCTTGCGATCTGTTCTCTGCCTGAAGCGGTGATCCTCCTTGTTGAAGTAAATCAAGATCTCAATTGCAGAGGGAGGATTACACCAGATCAAGTGCGGGTTGTTTACGGGCCGATATCATTAGTCGCCTGAAGGGTTTTCTGTGTCGGTTGGAGGAGAATCTGTTTTCTCTTTTTTTCTGGATTGGATCTAAAGCCTTTGGCTCGCCGCTACCCGGATCAAGTGACATTGTATTGATTTACTGGTTTTATTTTTCCTGTTTGAAAAATGTCGAAGCGTAGTTCCTACGACATCGTAAAGTTGCAGTCTTTCGACGCTACGGATTTCCACGTTTGGAAAATCCATGTCCAATTGGGCATGAAAGAGCGCGAAATTTTCTACACTGTCCTCAGTGATTTCGTTACAACGCGTGAGGATGTGGACGAGTACCAGTGGAGCAAGGACGAGAATTTCTGCAGGGACTATCTCCTAAATTCTCTGAACCCTCGCCCCGCGATGACCTACAGTGCATACAAGACCGCGAAGAAATCTGAGATCGCCTGAACGCACAATTCCAGAAAGAAGAGGGACAGTTGAAGACTCTCCTCGGCGAGAAATTTTTCAACTTCAAATTTAATGCAAACTCGTCAGTCACCTGCCAACTGATTGATCTGAAAAACCTGCATCTCAAGCTGGAAGTCGAACAGTCTGACATGTCGTATAACTTATTCGTCAGTCTGATCCTGAGCAAACTGCCTCTTGAATGGAATATCTTCAAGACTAAAATGCACAGACTGAAGGAGAGGATCGCATTGGATGAACTCAAAAGGTTCATCCACATCGAAGATCAAAATGCTGCTGGTAAAAGCCTGGAGCAAGCTGGCCAACCCTCACAGGTTACCAACTTCATTTCTCGACCCAGCAAGCCTCCTCGGAAGCCCGCAGTTCCAAAAGTGAAGACTCTACACAGCAACCGGCCAAAAAACTCTCTCAAGCGGAAAAGAGGCAAGTGTCATAACTGCGGCAAGTGGGGTCACTGGGCAGCTGAATGCAAAGGACCGAAGAAGGAGGAAGCCCCACAGAATGCTACAAATATGTTGGTCGGCATCTCCGATCCTACGTCCTTCGTGCACAGTGCGTCTTCAGAGTGGTAGCTGGACAGTGATGCAACCTGTCATGTGACGAATGACAGAGCTCTTCTCACTGATGTAACTGAGGTTAAAGACAAGGTAATGAACTACAATAGATGAGAGACTGAAGTCAAACATGCTGGGACAGCACAGCTGGTCCTCTCTTCAGGTAAAACTTTAACTTTACAACATGTTAGAGTAATTCATAGTTTAACTAAAAACTTAATTTCTATGAGTTTGTTAGATAAAGCAGGAATGTGTTTCACAACCTTTAACGGTAGAATAACTTTAACAGTTAATTCCCATTATTTTGGTTGTGCGTACTTGATCAACGGAATTTATAGACTTAACCTTAATAATGATAACATAAACCAAGTAAGTTCAACCTTAATAGATCATAAATTGTTACATAACACACTAGGACATGTGAACTACAGGAAAATGTGAGATCTAGCTAAGAGTCATAACATCCCCTTAGATCTTTCTATTTGATTTGATAAGTGCGAGGTGTGTGCACAAACTAAGATCATTAGAAAACCGTTTAAGTTTGTTTCTAGGAGCACACGACTTCTTGATTTGATACATTCAAACCTCTGTGATTTTAAGAGTCATGCCACCAAAGGGGAAGGAAGTATCTCATCACGTTCATCGACGATTATTCCAGATATTGTCATGTCTATTTATTGAAATCGAAAGATGAAGCTTTTGAGGTCTTCAAATCTCGGGTAAAAAATCAGTTAAACCTGAAGATTAAGCGTTTTAGAAGTGATAGAGGAAGAGAGTATACTACAACAGGGTTTCAAGACTTTTGTGCATCTGCGGGTATAATTCTAGAAACTACTGTTCCTTACTCACCTCAGTCTAATGGTATTGTTGAGCGAAAGAATAGAACATTAACAGAAATGCTGAATTCTATGCTCCTTACTGCTGGCATGCCTAATTCCTTTTAGGGAGAAGCGGTCTGAACTGTCAATCACATTCTGAATAGATTGCATCATGTTAAGCTTACTTCCACTCCGTATGAGCTGTGACATGGCCATCCTTGTAGATTTGACACTCTAAAGACTTGAGGTTGTATTGTTTACGTTAGGATACAAGACCTTAAGAGACCTAAGGTGGGACATATAACAATAACTTGTATATGTCTAGGTAGTACAGAAGATAGTGCAGCAGATAGGTTTCTAGATCTGTCCATCAATACTGTGATAGAATCTAGAGATGTTATTTTCTTTGAAAACAAGTTTATCAAAGATCATGGTTTAACCGTCTCCGGGTCTACTGAGATGATTTTTGAATCTCCTATAGCACCTGAAGTTGGCTCCTCTGGCACTACTTCCTAACCTGTGTAGAATAGTCCTATCCCAGTTAGAGTATCTACAAGAGATAGAGTCCCTAAGAATTTTGGTGAAAATTTTGTCACTTACCACTCAAAGGTTCATCCATTTTCCTACCAAGAAGCAATGCGATCTAGAGATTCGTTAATGTGGGCAGAAGCCATAGATTATGAAATGGACTCACTGCTACGAAATAACACCTGGAATCTAGTGGACCTCCCTAAAGGAGCCAAAGTCCTTGGTTGCAAGTGGGTGCTGAAGAAGAAATTGCACAGTGATGGGTTTATAACGAGATATAAAGCACATCTAGTCGCTAAAGGTTATAAGAAACATGGGGAAATTGACTACTTTGACGTCTATTCACCTGTGTGTCACTTATCCACTATTCGGATTCTTCTTGCCTTGGCTACCATCGAGAATTTTATAGTTCATCAGATGGATGTGAAAACAGCCTTCTTAAATGGAGAGCTTGATGAAGAGATCTACATAGCTCAACCTGAAGGGTATGTCCATCCAGATCTAAAAGACAAAGTGTGCAAATTAGACAAATCCATCTATGAGCTTAAACAAGCGCCTAAGATGTGGCACATGAAGTTTGATCATGTGGTAAAGATTTTTGGCTTTCAGTCTAGTCTTTCAAACAAATGCCTTTACCACCGCTCTATGTCAAATCAAACTGTCATCATATGTATATATGTGGATGACATGTTGATTCTGGGTTTAGATCTTGTTGCAGTAAATGATATCAAATCCACACTCGCAAAAGAATTTGATATGAAGGACCTCGGTCCCGTCGATACTCTGTTAGGTATGAAGGTTAGAGTTGATAAGGAGGGTAGAGTTACTCTTAGTCAGGCTCATTATATTGAGCAACTTCTTTCAACCTGGGGATACAAATTATGTAGGCAGTAGAGACACCCTTCGATCATAATGTCTAATTGAGCCAAAATGTTAGGACCAGCATTGATCAAGTAAAATATTCCAAAATAATTGGTAGTCTCATGTACGCCACAAGCTATATTCGACCAGACATTGCCTTCTCTGTTAGCATGTTGAGTCGCTTTACTAGTAGTCCAAACAAAGAGCATTGGGATGCTCTCGACAGGCTGATGAGATACCTGTCAGGTACTAAAAATCACGTTTTGTGCTACATTGGTTACCCACCTATTGTGGATGGATATTTCTGATGTCTCGTGGTGTTCAGAAGTCATTAACAACAAATATACCAGTAGATACATATTGCACTCTGGGTGGAACTGTTATCACTTGGAAATCCAAAGACAAACCTGTATAACATTGTCTTCTATGGAAGCCGAGTTGTTTGTCTTAGCTTCGACTGGTGAAGAGGCAGACTGGATCAGGAGTCTGATACTAGATATTCCTTTGTCTATGTTACAAGTCAACTCTCTGAGCTTGTATTGTGATAACCAAGTAACAACTCAAGTCGTTAGGAATGCTCTCTATAATACTAAGATGAGATATGTACGACTGAGATACGCTCTGCTAAACTATCTGAAAGAACAAGGAATTATCTCTTTGATCGACGTGCGATCAAAAGATAATCTAGATGATCCATTGACGAAAGGAATGCCCAAAGACCGGTTAATCAAAATAGTGGAGGAAATGAGACTACAAGCGATTTAAATCACCCTAGTCTACATCGATGTTTTGATTTCTCCTGATTTCCTTTGTCAAAGCAAGCATGTTGTGCTCCGTTGATGTTTTGGTTGATGAGTACGAATCTGGTGAGTTACTTCATTCCAAATCTGGTGTTAATAACTTTACCTGGATTCGTCTTTTCTTACCTTGGAGGAGAGTGTTATTCCAAATTTGATAACACAATCTGACTCGGTTTGACTCTTCTTTAGTTAATGGGTTTTTCATTCCAAACTTGATGATTTCTACTTAACTTTAGAAGAACAGTAACCATGACATTCCATATTGGAACACAGATATCGTTGCGGTATCCAGAAGTCCATAAATCATTTTATTGGAAACCGATAATAGATTCTGAGGTTGAACCTATAATACTCTAAGTACTCCTTCAAGCTTAATTACAAAGTACTATGTTCCTTTTGTAGAACTAGATATATGTACATTTTTAAAGTATGATTTCATTTCTAATGACATTCTATATTGACAATTACAGGAGTTGTTGTTGATGGAGGACCACTGACAGGATGCGATCCTGAGCAGGATGATTTGTTGGACGTCTGAGGCTGACGACAGTTAGAGTGTTATTTTCTTTCTTTGTTGTATCTCTGCTCAGAGCACTGTTTAACTCTTTCTTTGATACACTTGCTATTTAGATTTTTATGCTCTCTTGTTGATTTTAGCCACTATCTTTGTTGGACTTGTGTTATGATCATACTTTAGACTGTTCTGTGATGCAGCTGAGTTTTATTGTTTATCCTTATGCGTACCTACAATTTTCTTTAAGTCTAATCAGTTTATGCAGGTGCTGGACACAGTTGTGTACCTTTCACATCTAGTTGAATTTACACAAATCACCCTAAATCATCGTCGGGTTTACCGCAGACATAGGAGGAGATTGTTAAGGTATTTAATTATATGTCCGCGCATGTTGAACCGACTCGGTAGGCCTTAATGGGTTTTGTGTCAACCTAGGGCTCGGCTCTACGCTGGAGGTACTATAAGCAAGGTTTTAAATGTCGGCCGACATGTCCTCTTTGGTTAGAAAACGACTTGCATAATTAAAAAATATAGGTTATGGCGTTTTCGAAAATGACAGTCATTTTTTTGTATAAAATCCGACATTACGTCCGACATGCAATAATCATTATTGCGCGACATTTGGAAATGTCGCTTAAATTAATTTCCACCCGATGTTTAGGGTTTTTATACACGCCATCAAACCGGGCAGCATTTTTTACGGGCTCGACTGGGCGCAGCTTCTGCTTCACGGCTCTTCACAGGCTCTCACGCTTCTGTCAGTGATCCTCCTTCACGCCCTGCCTACTCGCGCTGACGATCCTCCCTCACGCCCCGCCGACTCGCGCCGACGATCCTCCCTCACGCCCCGCCGACTAGCACTGATTTTGGTCTTCTCTGGCCGCAGTTTACTCACGCTCACAGTAGGCTTTTTGGTTTTGGGTTTAAGTTCTTTACCCGCAGTCCATTCATGGCTGTTTGTGGTGTTTTTCTCAAAAATATGAGCAAATACATGTAGATTTGTGCCTTCAACATCCTTCTCTCATGCCTTCAGAGAATGCTCAAGTTAGGTTCATTAAAATCCTGCTCTCCTTGGTCATTAAAGTTGTTTTTTAGATGGTAATAATTAAAATATTTGATGTTGGCTAAGCTATGTGTGCAGTAGTCCTCTGCTAGATCTTCACTTTGTATGACCTTGTAGTTCTAGTTGTTGTAGTTGGTCATTAAATCTTTTTTTTTTGTAATTGTTGCAGGTCTTATAGCCAGCGCATTTGGTACAAGTTACTCACACTACAACAAAATCGCTTTACGGCGACGTTTTTTATGTCTTTAGTGACGATTTCAAAGCGTCGCGATAGTTTTCGTGACGTTTATAAAAACGTCACAAAATCGTCGTGATTGCGCATGTCGCCGTAGCTCATTGCGACGCTTTCCCAAAAAAACGTCGTGATTGCCAGTTGCTCTACTGCGACATTTTTTTCAAAAACGTCATGATTGGCCATTGTTCTACCGTGACACTTTTTAAAAAAACGTCATAATAAATAATTGCTCTATCGTGACACTTTTCCAAAAAATGTCGCAAAAGATGTTCATCCTACCACAACGTTTCTTAGCCAACGTCATCAAAGCCAACTGTACAACAACGTTTTTTTTCCAAAAAAAAACGTCGCAAAATATTATATTTTAAAAAAAATGAAAAGAAATTATGATAATACTTCTCAAATAATCTAAATACTAATCAAAATTCCACTAAACATTTACTTTTTATTTTAATTTAATTTTAAGCATTCAAACGTAAATAAATAAAATATTCAATAGCGAAGAGAAGTGTGTTAAATATTCATTATTTTATTAATAAAAAAAGGGTGGGAGATTGCCCAAACCCCTCAATACAGACTAATAGTACTTTCATCTCTAATTAAACTAAATACATGAAAAAAAGTATCTACAAAGAAGAAAAATCTATAAATGCACATTCTTGTACATATTTGATAGTCAACTGATGTATTCTCCTCTCTTCTTTAGATAATATCCACTAACACGAAAATCAAGCTACTACCTGCATCCCAAAATGCAAAAAATATGTTAAAAAATATTACTTGTATAGTAGTATCTCAGCACCAAGAATTTGGTAAAAGAAAAGATTCGGTATATCAAGGAGCTTCTAAGGACACTGATAGATATATGTTTTAGCATAGTAAACTAATTTTACATGCTTTCAATTAGTAAAAAATCATCAAACAAACTATATACAGCAATGGGAAATTAAAAAAATTGGTGGCAATTCATCAAACAGTTGATATGTGATTGCTAAGTAGTTAGGAGAGAAAGAGCTAGTTAGTAGACTGGTGTATGGATACTCAAAATTAACACATTTCAAGCATAGCGTAATTGTTTCAATCACCATAATGTAAACTATACATAAAACTCTAAGTAATCATGTTTTGTCAAAGTGATAGATTTTAAACTAAATATAATTAACAAAACTAAATACTAAATTTATTATAAAAGAAATGCACAAAAGTGGAAGGGGTCGCACCTGAAAGATTCATGTATTTGCTAATCTTCAACACAAAGACTACTGCATTCAGAGGAGTATTTGCTTTTATAAGAGCAATAGTAATAGATTATGAAAATTTATGAGCGAAACCTGGGTCGGAGTGGAGCTCTCCAACGGTGTTGACCAATCTTGGATCTCTCCGCTTCATCCCGGTCAAACCACTTCCTGCAAATCAAATCGATGGGGTCTCCATGAATTATGCGTGTAAGTTTATCTATGCGAGCTAAAGTGTGTGGACAAAAATCATAAATGCATAGAATGAAAGAAAAGATATATAAATAATTTGCAAGTCTTAAAATGTATTAAATAATTTGCATGATTATGATGCTTATATCTTTAAAAAGTAACTTGAACAATCAAATGCTAGAAATCTGTTAAGATCAATTCAAAAAAATGTTGAAATTCAATAGCTTCAACCTTAAGAACCCACAAAGAAATTCTCACTATTAAACCTCGATTATCTAAACATATGTAGAAGAGAATGAACCAAACAAAGGGACGCACCTTGGCTGTGGAAGCAATGCAATATTTGGAACACACCTTGTGAGATGTTCCCCTCTACTTCTCTCCCGAGACAAAGAGGTAACACAATCAATAAATACATATGACCATCAAAAAAATTTATTGCAATTGTCATTGAGTGAACATGAGTTCAATGGAAACATCAAGTTCATACATAATGCTAGTTGATAAGGTTTGTGTTTATTCAAAAGAGATCTTCAATTTTAAAAATATCTTAAATAGGTATATCAGACCATAAAACAATATGATATTAACAAATACCTATAGCATGAAATTCTTGGAGCATTAGAAAACGAAGTACAAAGTGAGTTAAATAAAAAATATACAGATTAAGCTACCCGTCGCCGAACAATCTTTTCTAGTTGTTGAACAATCTTTTTCGGTTGCCTTCCAATATCCATATTGAGTTGCTTGATTCGTGTAGGTAATGTACCTGGACCTGAGAATGAGAAAACAACTCCTGCATCTGCATGTGAATCAGATATAAGAATTACATGTGGATTAATGTGATAGAAAGCAATGCTTATGAATTAACAGAAATAATATCCATCCTTGCAGGCAAGTAGGTAACGCACGTGCTCGACGCTCCAATCGGGTGGCGCTTGGTTTATTCTCTCTGGCTGTGGCGATGTATATATTTCTACCATTTTAAAAAAAGTAATGTATCATTTGCGAAACATATGGAAAAGTCGCACTGCATGCGCAAAAGCAATACCAACTTTAGATTAAAAAATAGCAAGATAAACATGCAAATTCATCATAAATAACAATAAACCATTGGAATTATAATATTGCATGTGAAGAGATCGGGTATCAAACACTCCTTTCAAATCCACCAAAAATTAACATTGCCTCATCCATTATACCAAAATGGCATAAAGCAGCACTGTGAAATTAGATTTCAAGAAGAAGAAAAATCTGAGTTGGCACAAAATAATGTAAGTTGACATTTTATTAAAGAAACCTAACAAAATTGAGGGGAGATAGGGTTGATTGCAAAATAACCTAAAAAAATATTGCATTCGAAACTTTAAAAATGCAGTTGTTTTTGCCGGGAGAATCCTAAGCTTCCATTTGTTGCTACTCTGTCAAAATTAAAGCATGATTTTCATCCCAATATATGAGCAGCTGCAACCGAGCTTTTATCTATAATCCATATCATAGAGAGAACAAAACCATTTACCTAGTAGACAACCTAGTGTCCATAGGAGTCGGTGCCAGCGATCTGAAAAATGGGGAAGGGGGCTACATCTCTCAGCATTACTTATTTCAAATACAGAAATTATATAGATGTATACAAATTTATGAAATGAAAAGCTGAGAAAATACCTTAATCTATTAAATATAGCAATAAATTTCAACAAAGCTATGCAATTTATCTAAATGAACATTTGACAAAATACCTGAATTTCATTTAGGCTTCATTTGGTTCAACGTTTAGGAACCGTGTTTTGAGGAAACGCTGTCGCACGACGGCAAAACAAATGAACCTCCATCTCGGTTTGCCGCTTTTGGACCCGCAGCAAGGAGGAAAAGCGGTGTCGCCGCTCCGTTTCGACCCCCACCTCCGTGCCTCCAGTTCGACCTCTCCGTTTGGACCCGCCGGCTCCTCCTGCCACCGCTCATTCAAACGAAGCATTAATATTAAACAATTTTCATGTGTGATCTGTATAGAAAGAAATTAGCTCATGCTTTTGCAGGTGTGATCTGTGTGTATAAAGAAATTAGAGTGAGAAAAGGGGGGGCGGTGTTATCGGTGGACCAAAAAAATATTTTTGTGATTGAGCAAAGAGAGCTCCATGAGGCTCACATCTAATGCCTTTCAATGGGAAGAACACTGTAGTTTTGTTTCAATGCCACTGAAAAAGCGACCAAATGTTCGATTGGTCTCAGTAAAAAAAGGGGGGGTTTAGAATTTATGCCAATGAAATATTTCACTGGATATTGGAAAGGAGGGTCGTTACCTGGAAGTATATTGCTTCAGGAATCGGAGGAAGGAATCGCCGCTGGAATCGGCCTGAGTAGGCGTGCTTTGGCGTCAGGATTCGGCGGGCTTCTAGGTCAGGACCAGGCGGGTTTCAGCAGGAGGACCAGGAGGGCTTCGACGGAGAGAGTAGATAGAGAATGGATTCCGTTGTAGAAGCAGGAGAAGGGATCGGATTTGAAATGCTTGAAGCAGAACGCCCAAAGAGAAACCTAGCTTGAACAGACTGAAGAGGAGAAGAGGATCAAAATAAGCTGGAATGGGCGGCGTCGCACCACCGTGAACAGGTGAGGGAAAAAAGAAAACCTAACCTATTAGCTTCAATCGACGGAGAAGGTGGAAAATGTCGCAGCTCTCTGGTTCCCCCTTTCTGAGCAAAACATGAGGGAGGGAGCTGCGATGGAGAGGTTGAGGAGGAGCTCTCAAGAAGGGTTTGCAGTGGAGTTTGCGGTGGATGAGCAGTAGTCGAGGAGTGAGTTCTCGAGGAACGATAAGAAATAAGCTTTCTTGCGGGAGAGGTTTTTTGAGAACACAAATTGATTTGATAGGTGATGGAGAAATGACAGAAGACCAAAAGAATTATAATATTTGAAATATAGAAGGGTGTTTGAAGGGCATTTTGATCTAGCAAATGTTTCACCATGGGTAGCTTTGGTCTTCACTTATATAATAAAGAAAAGATATATATATATATATAAATTCGCCGGTTGGACAACACGGATGACGATCTTCGACACAAGTGCGATAAGGACGGGGACTTTTGATGTTTAGAGCGGCTAGGACGCAAAGTTGGCCAGTTTCACGAAGGGAGAACCTGTGGTTTGCGAGTATAGAAAATCGAGTGAGAAAATTTAATGTGTTTTATAAAAATTTTAGTGTACAAATAGTCATTTATGGGTTGTAGTTAATAATTGCATATATTATTTAAAAAGTGGGGCTAAAATATTAGTCACGTATTAGGTAACTGATTACGGGTTAGGGGAGGAAATGAAAAAGCTAGGGCTAATTTACGGGTTAGGGGAGGAAGTAGATCGCCGGTTAAGGGGGAGGAAATAAAAAATAAAAATAAAAAATCTAAAAGTGGCAATGAAAGTTTTGGAGGGAAACGAATTTTTCCCTCCATAAATAATTTTATATTAAAATATTACATGAAAATTTTGGAAATGTTTATTTCATTTTTACTTAAAAAAATGTATTTTGTAATAAAATAATTCATTGTTATTTTTGCACCAACAAAAATAGTTGTTATTTTTGAAGGTAAACGCAAAATTCATATACATAGGAGCATTTGATATGAGGTTATGATCTGTCATCTTAGACTTTGTTTAATCGACTCGTCATTGATCGACGATGCAGTCATTTTCATCGTTACGCAACTCATGATACAATATCGGAACATTCACCTAACGCCTCATCGATCAATGTAAACATATTCTCCATACAGAAAGAAATATCTTGGTATGATATATTGCAGGGTATTCCATAACTATTAACATTTGACAAGATCATTGAACTACAGGCCAAAGAATACATGGCTACATGATGTACGTATGTATGCTGACCCTAACAGTTGTGTACGTTTGTGGAGACATATATAATATCCACAGTGAACACATTCATATTATATATATTTAATTACTTGTATCAAGCTTACGATCGAGATTGTCGCTATCATCAATATACCTTCACTACCATCAAAAATATCATTATATATTAGAACTTTAACAGAAGATCGTATGTTTTGATGACGTCGCGCTCACCGTCTGCCGCAGCCGTCTCCCGATCATAGGAGTGCGGATAGTCAGGTGTATGGTGATGGGTGTGTGCATAGCAAAATACCCTATAATGGCGAGATGCGCATAGCCAAGCGTATGATTATAGGTATGCGCATAGCAAAACATGCACCCCCATCATGAGGGTACGGTGTGTGCATAGCCAAGCATAGTAGTACGTTATGGCTGGTGCTCATAGCAATTAAATACCCCATCATGGGGGTGTGCATAGCCAAGCATATGGTTATAGCGCATAGCGAAATACCCCATCTTACATGCATGCATGGGGGTGTGCATTCATATAGTTATGTGCGCATAGCAAAATATCCGGCCATCATGGGGTGCGCATAGCCCCAAGCGCATAATTATGGGTGCATGTGTGCATACAAATTACTCATAGCATTGGAGTACGCACATAACCAAGTGTATGGTTATGGGTTTGTACATATAGATAAGGCTGATATATATCATCAACTTAAACATGCATAATGTGCGCCGTATACGTACTTCATGATGTATTTTATGCATCATGCTCACTAAGTACATGACATGATTCATGTTCAATCATTTGATAAATGATAAGTATATCACTTATATCCCTTTTAACAAAAGATCTTCTGAAATGTTTGATAACAAATTTTGACAGAAAATCATATGTTTTGATGACGTTTTTAAAAAATCGTCACGAAAAATAAACATGTATGCTGACGTGTTTTCATGCAAAGCATGACTAATGCTAAATTTTTATATTGGCGACGTTTTAATAAAAAAATTGTCGCTAAATGTAAACGAACGACGACGTTTTCAAAAATGTCACAATAAAAACATTACTTTAGTGACGTTTTAAAAATAATCGTCACAAGAGCTCAACACGTATGGTGACATTTTCCCTAAAAAACGTAGCAAATGCTATTTTTTTGCATTACCGACGTTTATGAAAAAAATAGTCGCTAAATATAAAACTAACAGCGACGCTTTCAAAAACGTCGCAAAAAAAAACGTCGTCGTAGAGACTATATCTTGTAGTGTCATATTGTCTCATCAGACTGCTCTATGAGAAGAAATTGAGTGATTTACAAGCTTCAATTGTTCTACGTTACTATTGCTTTTATATTGTTAGTTTAGCTGTGAATGGTTAGTATTCTTAATAACTCCACAATAACTCTAATTTATGAATTTAGGCTCCGTTTTACTATGTTTAGTAGACCGTATGGATTGTTTTTTCTTCCGTTTGAAGATATTTTTCATTGTCATTAAGTTTACTGTCTTTTTCTGAGGTTCCCAACGATAATAATTTCAAGCCAGTTTTTCGTATGTATTTTCTCTAGAATTAAACTCATTTTAGGAGTAGCTAGTTTCCCTGAGGCTAAAGATCTGATACCCCAACATGGTGCAATATATTTGATTTATCATTGCCCCGGTGAAATTATGGTCACCCTGTATGAAATTATGCCCCGATGAAATTTTTTCTTAATACCTTTGTTGTTTTGAAAATGCAGGTGAAACTATTATTTTGGATAGTACAACACCAACAATTGTTTCAAAAGTGATAGTTTCTTGTGGATGTGCTAAAAACATGTAAGGAAAACCCCTTTCTTTTTGTCCAGTTATACATGCATACCATAAATTTTGCTTAAGAGTGTAAATTTTGCAAAGAATGAAAACATATTGATGATAATTCTATTACATGTTGCATCTCCACTCCCCCTTCTATTGACTTTTTTTGCCACATGTTGATCTGATTTGCTAGTGTATTATTTTGTTCATCTCTTGCTTGCAGAAGACAATGTCTTCTCATGGCTCAAGTACAGTAGAATCTTCCAAAGGCGGTAGAGATCCATTTTGGTCGCATGAGGAGAAAGTAGAAGAGAAAGATACAAATCAGATCCGATGTCGCTATTGTGCACAAATTGTAAGTGGAGGCATTAGCAGATTGAAAAACCATCTAGCCGGCCACAGAGGCAATGTAAAGTCGTGCTCCAAAGTGCTGGAGGACGTGAAATCTCAAGCCCTATCTTCTTTAAGTTCATCACTAGCCCGTAAACAAGTAAAGATGGCGAGATTGGAAGCTAGTCGGGAGGACATAACTGTTGGATTTGAGATGGATGCAGGCGAAGGCAGCTCACACCAAAATTTGTTCTCTCAAATGAGTACAAAAGGTCCGATGGACAAAATTTTTGAGCAATCATCGGAAGACTTGTCACAAAAGGTCAAAGGAGGGTAAACCACAATCAGAGATAAATGGAAGAAACAAGCTAGAGAGGATGCATGTGAATACATTGCAAGATGGGTTTATGAGGTTGGTATTCCATTTAATGTATGCTCCTTACCATCTTTTGATTACATGTTGCAAGCCATTGGAAAAGTTGGACCAGGTTTGAAAGGTCCGAACATGTACGAATTAAGAGAGAAATATCTCAAAAAGAAGTGGAGCGTACAAAAGAGTCCTTAAGAACATTCACCTCCAGATGTAGAGTCAATGGATGTAGCATACTGACTGATGCTTGGACTGATCGAATGGGAAGAAGCATTATGAATATTGTGGTGCATTGTGACACCGGAGTAGCCTTTTGGATGTCCAAGAATGTATTGTCAGAGGTACATGACATGAAGTTTATTTTTGATTTTGTAGATGAGGCAATTGGATCTGAGGCGGGCCTAGGTGAGGAAAATGTGGTGCAGGTTGTTACTGACAATGCATCAAATAATATGGCAGTGGCGAAGATGCTAGCAATGAAAAGGCCTCATATTTTTTGGACATCCTGTGTTGCACACACCATAAATTTATTGCTTGCAGATATAGCGAGGATTAAACAAATAAGGAATTCCATCACTTTGGGACGAACACTCACCGTGTTTATCTATGGGCATACCATTTCTCTTGATCTTTTAAGACAATTTACTAAGGATTTGGATTCCCATGATATAATTCGTCCGGGAGTTACGAGATTTGCTACAACCTTTCTTTCACTACAGAGCATACTCGAGAAGAAGAAAGAGTTAAGGGCAATATTTTCATCTCAACAGTGGAATGAATCCAAATTATCTCGAACGCCAATAGCAAAGAAGGTAAAAGTAACTAATTCTATATTTTTAATTGTTTACATTTTTACATATGTAATTGTATTAATCATTTAATCCAAATATTTTTTTAAATTGTAGGTGTATGCCATAATATTTAATGCCAAATTTTGGGAAGATGTTGAATTAGCTATTAGTGTATTTGCTCCTTTGGTAAAGGTGTTAAGAAGAGCCGATGGTGATGAGCCTTCGATGGGTTGGTTATATGGAGATATGTTAATAGCTAAGGAGGAGATTTCACTTGCTCTTGAGAAGAAAGAGGTTAGATATCTTCCAATATGGAAGCTTATTGATAAGAGATGGCAAAGCAAACTAAGTACTCCATTACATCTTGCCGGATATTTTTTAAATCCTTATTTTTACTATTCTAATTGGGAGAATGTAGAAAGAGATGGAAGGTATATTAATAGTGTTATTGAATGTATGACAAGAATGTATGCAAAAGACACATCAATCCAAGATTGCATCTCTGATCAAATTTGCCTGTATCAGAATCAAGAAGAAACGTTTGGCAGAGATTCAGCAAATAGACAAAGAAGTAGCAGTTCTCTCAATTTAGGTATGTTGCGGCTTCTCAACGCCCTCAGTAGACCGGTTTCAATTCGATCCGTCTTAGCCCGGGCGGTCGAGTGCGCACACAGTCAGAATGTTGCAGAGAGAAAATGCTGAAAATGGTACACACAGATCTTTAGCGTGGAAAACCCTCCAAAGGGTGAAAAACCACGTGGCCGGGACGGTGCCGGCCGAAATCCACTATGTTGTGCTGTTACAGGGCTTTCTTGGAGAATGCGAGGGCGACAGGCCGCGCCTCGTTACAATTATGAGAGAGAGAGAGAGAACTCCGTGGGTGACAGGCCACCACTTAGGAGTTGACTGCCTTGCTATGCGTCTGGTGCGGCTGCGCGCTTGCTGGGTGAGCACTTCACGGAGCGCTCTGACTTTTCTGCTCTGGTTCGGGGTGCTCGTCTTGAACGGCGTAGCCCTTCTTCCTCGGTAAGAGGCGTTCGCAGGAAGAACCTGTCAGTTAGTAAAAAAGAGATGGCGGAGTGTAGAGAGAGAAGCTCTGAGGAGAGGAGGAAATGAAGAGAGAGAGAGTCTGGGAGAGAATGAGAGATCCCCCAAATGAAGACCCTTGAGGGTCTATTTATAGGCTTGGGAGGTGGAAGTTACGGTGGTTATCGCGGATAACCACCAAATGGAGGGCCGAGATCGTTGGCGACGATCGAAGGGCCGCGATCGCGTGAGGCGATCGGAGGGCCGCGAGGGCCTCGGGGAGATCCGACGGTGGAGGGCGAGGGGTGGCGACGGCGGCGGCCGGCCATGGGTGGCCGGCGGCGACGGAGGCGGCCGGCCGGCGGGGGCCGGCAGGCGGCGGCCGGCCGGCGGCGACCGGCCGGTTGGGCCGGCGGCGGCCGGCCGGTTGGGCCGGCGGCGGCGGCGGCCGGCCGGTGGTGGCCGGCCGGCGGTTGGCGGCGGCCGGCCGGTGGTGGCCGGCCGGCGGGCGGCGGCGGCCGGCCGGTGGTTGCGATCCCGCGCGGGGCGGTTGGGATCCCGCGCGGGGTGGTTTTGGATCCTACGCGCGGGAGTGGGATCCGGTGCGCGAAGGTGGGATTCGGCGTGTGGTGGTTTCGGGATCCGGCGTGCAGTAATGGGATTTGGTGTGCGTGAATGGGATCCGGTGTGCGGTGGTTACGGGTTTTTTCCATAAATAGGGGGAACCCATCATTTGCCCCCCAAATCCATTTGTTTGGAGCGCACGGAGAGCAATTGGATTTTCCCCTGCGACTTGTACCTGTGAGCGATGGCTGGAGCGAATACTGGCGTGGAGGTGGGCGGTGACGACGGCGGTGCCAAGGTGAGCATGAGGTCCAAAGATCTAACATCCAAAAAGGCGGTCGAACAGCGCGCTAGAGATGCGGCGGGTCGCACGGAGGTGAGGGGCGGTGCGTGCGTGCGGGCGTGCGCGTGCGCGCGGGTTGTCGCGCGCGCTCCCGCGCGGCGACAGCGCGGGTTGTCGCGCGCGCTGCCACGCGGCGACAGCGCGGGCGCGCGTGGGCGCGGGCTGTCGCGCGTACTGTCGCGCGGCGACAGCGCGGGCTGCTGCGCGCACTGTCGCGCGGCGACAGCGCGGGCTGCTGCGCGCACTGTCGCGCGGCGACAGCGCGGGCTGCTGCGCGCACTGTCGCGCAGCGACAGCGCGGGCGTGCGCGCGCGTGCGCGCTGTCGCGCGCTTCCGCGCGGCGACAGCGCGCGCGCGTGCGCGCGGGCGGGCTGTCACGCGGGCTGTCGCGCGCACTGTCGCGCGGCGACAGCGCGGGCGTGCGCGCGCGTGCGGGCTGTCGTGCGCACTGCCGCGCGACGACAGCGCGGGTGTTTGCGTGAGGTTTTTTCGCGGGGTCTGCCGCGTGCTTCCGGGCGTGTTTACGGGGCCTGCCTGTGCGCGAGGCTTGTGCGATGGTTAGCCTCGTGGATGGACTCCCTTTATACTTGCCTGAGGTTTGTACTGACGCTTTTTTCCTTGTCTTTGAGGCTTCTCGTCGTGGCGGGCAAAGTCGTCCAATGCGACTGGGTTCGAGTCTTACCCTCGATCATGTTGCCATATGGAGGAGGCGCTTCAACCTGCCCCCCGAATTGGAGATTCGAATCCCAGGTCCTGAGGAGCGAGTACAGAATCTGCCTCGGGGTTGGATGACCCTTTGCGAGTCGTCACTTCGGAGTGGCCTTCGTCTCCCGGTGTGCGAGGAGTTGATCCAGATCCTGAAATTTTGCGGCGTCCCTGTGTCACAGTTTACGCCTCAGGGGATGGTGCGGATCATGGGGCTGATTGTCTTCTTCCGAGAGCATGGTGCGAAGTTCTCCTTGGGCCTTTTCAAGGAGTGGTGTGAGGTGCAAGCTGATGTCGGAGGCCGCATTGAAGTCCTTAGCAACAAGAGATGGCTGGAGTTCGAGACCCGGGTGGACCGCCGTCATGGGAACACTTTATTTGGCTATGTCAGGAACCCGGAGGTGTTGAACTCTTTACCAGATCGTTGTCGACGGCTTAAAGGACGTGAGCGGGAGTTCTCTCCCATTCTTGGATTTTCAGACGCTCGAGAGTTGGGGAATGTTCTGCACAGCATTTCCCTGTTCGTGGACGAGAAGCGCCTGCTTTTATGCGGGTTGTCTGTTGATGCTGGTCGTGCTGCTGCTGCCCCACTTGTTCGAGACAGGAAGAGGAAGTTGGTTTTTAAAGGTCCTGGGGAGCCAAGTCATGTTCCTCCACCGGTACAGGATGCTCCTCAGGAGGAGGCGGCTCCGTGCGCACCTGGAGCTGATGGCGAGCCGGTTGATGAGGAGGTTGAGGTCCTGGGATCTTCTGCCCCCCAGGCCTCTCCGGAGCGAGGCACAGCTCGAAAGGTGTCGGAAGGGAAGAGGGTTTCTTCCTCTCTGGAGGCCATGAGTCAGGCGGTAAGCCGGATTTTTTTTTCTTCCTTTTGTACAGCATCATTCTGAGGTTGCGGTTCTGACTTATGTATTTCCTTTTGCAGATGGAGACCCAGGCATCGATCGCGCACACATGGAATGATCATTACGTGAGCTTGAAGGACGGGTTCATGGCCATTCAGGGTGAGCTTCAGGAGGCGAGGAGTGCTCTTGCGGAGGCGGAGAGACGGCGAGATCGCGACATCTCGCGCTTCAGGCGGATCGGTTCGGAGATGCAGGATGAGCTGGAGAGGACCAGGTCCGGACTTGGTGCGGAGAAGGCGGCGTTGGAGGAGGCCTTGCGTTCCTTAGAGGCAGCTCGTGGTGACGTAGTGTGCCGGGACGCGGAGCTGGAGCAGTGTCGAGCCGAGATAGCACGTCTTTCTTCCGTGGAGCGGGAGACCGAGCTGAAGGCGGCTGGCTTGGCCGAATACTTGGAGTCGATTGATTACTTGCGGGACCGTTGCTTGGTTGCCGAGGAGGTCCGAGACGAGATCTGGACTCAGGAGGTGGAGCCTCGTCTGGAGGATTCACGAGAGCTTGCCCTTCGACAGGGCGCGTCGAAGGCTCTTCGGATGGTATCCCGGAAGCGGGGCTATGATGTCAGTGGCCTTGGCTTTGATGACTTGTCAGAGGGGGAGGATCATAGTCCTGAAGAGGAGTGATTTCTTTAGCTTCTTGTAGTTGTGTTCGTCGGATGTGGCTTTACTTCTTTTATTGTACTTGTCGTACTTGTTCATCTGTTCGGTTTTGTTAATCCAGTTATCGGCATCTGCATAGTTTGATTGTTTTCAAAGTCACAGATGAGTTTGCGCGGACTTGAGCTGACGGCTTTTATTGAATAGGTGCACGGATCTGGCCCGCGGCTTTTTGCACGAGTCTGGCTCGCGGCTTTGCCGTAAGGGGGGCAGGCCCCTACGGTGCACGAGTCTGGCTCGCGGCTTTGCCGTAAGGGGGGCAGGCCCCTACGGTGCACGAGTCTGGCTCGCGGCTTTTTGCACAAGTCTGGCTCGCGGCTTTTTGCGCGAGTCTGGCTCGCGGCTTTGTGCACGAGTCTGGCTCGCAGCTTTTTGCACGAGTCTGGCTCGCGGCTTTTTGCGCGATTCTGGCTCGCGGCTTTGTGCGCGAGTCTGGCTCGCGGCTTTTTGCACGAGTCTGGCTCGCGGCTTTTTGCACGAGTCTGGCTAGCGGCTTTGTGCACGAGTCTGGCTCGCGGCTTTTTGCACGAGTCTGGCTCGCGGCTTTTGCACGAGTCTGGCTCGCGGCTTTTTGCACGAGTCTGGCTCGCGGCTTTTTGCACGAGTCTAGCTCGCGGCTTTGTGCACGAGTCTGGCTCGCGGCTTTGATCATTGCTATCTTCGTGGTGCCTTGGGTAGAAATTGCTGTTGAAGGATGAGTGTGCGGTTATTTTCGTTTTTGTATGACATATACAAGCACTTTGTTCTGGGAGAGGACAGAGTCCCTTGTGGGATGATCTGGACACTCTGTTCTGGGAGAGGCCAGAGTCCCTTGTGGGATGATCTGGACACTCTGTTCTGGGAGTGGTCAGAGTCCGTTGCAGACGATCTGAACACTATGTTCTGGGAGAGGTCAGAGTCCGTTGTCGGACGATCTGAACACTTTGTTCTGGGAGAGGTCAGAGTCCGTTGTCGGACGATCTGAACACTCTGTTCTGTGAGAGGTCAGAGTCCGTTGTCGGACGATCTGAACACTCTGTTCTGGGAGAGGTCAGAGTCCGTTGTCGGACGATCTGAACACTCTGTTCTATGAGAGGTCAGAGTCCGTTGTCGGACAATCTGAACACTCTGTTCTGGGAGAGGTCAGAGTCCGTTGTCGGACGATCTGAACACTCTGTTCTGTGAGAGGTCAGAGTCCGTTGTCGGACGATCTGAACACTCTGTTCTGGGAGAGGTCAGAGTCCATTGTCGGACGATCTGAACACTCTGTTTTGGGAGAACCAGTACAATTGAAAATGACGCTTTTGGTTTGGGCGCATGATAAAAGTAATAGATAGAATGATACTTGTTTGTTACATGGATGCTAAAAACATGAGATACAAGTAAATACGTCGGGTGCCCCGGGCGTTCCATGGGCAGTGAACGGGCTATTCTTCGGGATGGTCGCTCTGGGGATTTCCCCCTGCTGGATCATTCTTGACATGTTGGTTCAGGGTCCTTGGTTTGGAGAAATTTTTCAATGAGTCCCAGACGAACGAATCGTTCAATTTCTGATTTCAGTCGTGAACAATCTTCTGTTTTGTGCCCGTGACCTCGATGGTAGTCGCAGTATTTGGATTGGTCTCCGGAATTTGGTACAAGAGCCCTAGGCCTCTGAAGAGATGGATGATCGTGGATGGCAAGGAGAACGTTAGTCCTGGTTGTGTTCAGGGGAGTGTAGTCTTGATGCTGGCGAGAACCTCGGTCTCGGCTGGGGGTGTCGTGTTGCTTATTGTTTTTGTCGGGAACCGTCCGCGGCAACGACTCCTCTCTCTTCCTCTTGGATCTCCCCTCGAACTGCTGGCGGTGCGCTTCAATCGCCTCATCAGCTGCAATCTGAGATTCAACTCGGTGGACGAGGTCTGGGTAGCTAGGCACAGTTTCTCGCATCAGTGCGGAGTAGAAGCCACCGGGGCGGAGCCCTCCAAGGAATACTCGTCGCAGGATCTCGGGGTCGACCCCCGGGATTTGTCGAGCCTCCGAAGTGAAGCGTCGAAAGAAATCCTTGAGAGTCTCTCCGTCATTCTGGCGGATTCCTGAGAGATGGGAGGGATCTCGGACAATCCTACGATTGGCGATGAACTGGTCCACGAACTGTTGTGTCATTTCTGCGAAGTTGTTGATGGCCCCATCATGCAGGGAGTGGAACCAAGTGCGCGCTTGCCCTTTCAAGGTTGCCGAGAACACTTGACAGAGGAGCTGATCTGGAGCGTTGTAGAGTCTCATGACGGTAGTGAAGTGGTTGACATGTTCTAACGGGTCGTCCGTCCCGTCGAACGTTTCGATGTTGGGAAGCTTGAAACCATTCGGAACTGGATGGGCCAAGACCTGAGGCGATAGTGGGGAGCCGTGGTGAGCGGGTCGGCGGGCGAGAGCTGCGAGTCGCCCCGCCTGGTCGTACTCTTCTACTATCATGTCGCGTATCTCTTCTCGCGTGGTTCGTTCTACTGCTCGACCAAGAACTGCTCTTCCTTGGCGATGGTGATGGCGGTCAGCTTCTGGTCCTCTGGTTGGCGGAGCGGGATGGGCGGAGCTTGTTGCGTCGGAGAATCCTTCTGAGGCTTCTTCTTCTCGAACGACCTCCTCATTCGGAGCACGATTCGGAGCTGGGGGCGGCGGAACGTTCAACGCTGGGGGTTGAACGGGAGCTCGAGGAGCCCCAAGATTTCTTACGAGGGCCAGCATCTCGGCTTGCTGCTCCTCCATCTGACGCACGCGCCCTTCCAGTATTGTCGCGGGCTCGAGCACTGCCACTTCTGCGAGAGGCGCATTGATAAGCGAGTGGGAGGGAGCTGGATCGCCTCGCCCCTCCGGGATTGATCCTTCAGTAGTGCGAGCAATTCTTCTCGCCATTGCAATTGGCGGCTAGTGCTACTTCTAGTGAGTCTTTGCAGAATTTCGGGAACTCGGTTCCCACAGACGGCGCCAAACTGTTGCGGCTTCTCAACGCCCTCGGTAGACCGGTTTCAATTTGATCCGTCTTAGCCCGGGCGGTCGAGTACGCACACAGTTAGAATGTTGCAGATAGAAAATGCTGAAAATGGTACACACAGATCTTTAGCGTGGAAAACCCTACAAAGGGTGAAAAACCACGTGGCCGGTACGGTGCCGGCCGAAATCCACTATGTTGTGCTGTTACAGAGCTTTCTTGGAGAATGCGAGAGCGACAGGCCGCGCCTCGTTACAATTATGAGAGAGAGAGAGAGAACTCCGTGGGTGATAGGCCACCACTTAGGAGTTGACTGCCTTGCTATGCGTCTGGTGCGGCTGCGCGCTTGCTGGGTGAGCACTTCACGGAGCGCTCTGACTTTTCTGCTCGGGTTCGGGGTGCTCGTCTTGAACGACGTAGCCCTTCTTCCTCGGTAAGAGGCGTTCGCAGGAAGAACCTGTCAGTTAGAAAAAGAGATGGCGGAGTGTAGAGAGAGAAGCTTTGAGGAGAGAAGGAAATGAAGAGAGAGAGAGAGAGTCTGGGAGAGAATGAGAGATCCCCCAAATGAAGACCCTTGAGGGTCTATTTATAGGCTTGGGAGGTGGAAGTTACGGTGGTTACGGTGGTTATCGCGGATAACCACCAAATGGAGGGTCGAGATCGTTGGCGACGATCGAAGGGCCGCGATCGCGTGAGGCGATCGGAGGGCCGCGAGGGCCTCGGGGAGATCCGACGGTGGAGGGCGAGGGGTGGCGACGGCGGCGGCCGGCCATGGGTGGCCGGCGGCGACGGAGGCGACCGGCCGGCGGTGGCGGCGGTGGCGGCGGCCGGCCGGCCGGCCGGCGGGGGCCGGCCGGCGGCGGCGGCGGCGGCGGCGGCGGCGGCGGCGGCCGGCCGGCGGCGGCGGAGGGCGGCCGGCAGTGGCCGGCTGGCGGGCGGCCGGCGGTGGTCGGCCGGCGGGCGGCGGTCGGCCGGTGGTGGCCGGCCGGCGGTTGGCGGCGGCCGGCCGGCGGGCGGTGGCCGGCCGACGGTGGCTGGCCGGCGGGCGGTGGCGACCGGCCGGTGGTTGCGATCCCGCGCGGGGCGGTTGGGATCCCGCGCGGGGTGGTTTTGGATCCTACGCGCGGGAGTGGGATCCGGTGCGCGAAAGTGGGATTCGGCGTGTGGTGGTTTCGGGATCCGGCGTGCAGTAATGGGATTTGGTGTGCGTGAATGGGATCCGGTGCGTGGTGGTTACGGGTTTTTTCCATAAATAGGGGGAACCCATCAAGGTATAACATTATTTTTGTGTTTGTGAGACACCTTATTTAGATTCCATATTATCCTTTAAACGGCTCTTTCATTTTTTTAGTCAACTGGTGGAGCTCCATGACAATAGTGCTCATGAATTACAGGACATGGCCGTAAGGGTGCTTAGCTTGACTACAAGTTCATCGGGCTGTGAAAGGAATTGGAGCACCTTCAAGATGGTAAATTATTTTACTTTTTGATATTTGCGATATTTAAAATTTTAAATATAAACTTACTAGTTACTAATTTTTTATATCAAATTGTAGCTTCATACAAAGAAAAGAAATAGATTAAATCAGAAGAGATTAAATGATCTTGTATTCGTGAAATTTAATGCAAAGTTGAAGACCAAATTATCTAGAACAAAAAGATATGTTATTGCTTCAATAAACTTGGAAGAAGGGAAAGTCACCGAGTGGATGGTACATTGCAACTCCAAAGAAAATTTAGAAGATGAAGATGAGGAGGGTTTTCCTGGGGAGGGTTTAACTTGGCAACAAGTGACTGAATGCATGAATACTAATTTAGAGCCAAGAAAGAGTTCTCGACAAACTTCAACCAAAAAAACTGAACTCACAAAGGTGAAAAGAAAGATAATAGAAATCAAGGAAATCGAGGAGGAAATCGAGGATGTTGAGGAGGAAGATGAGGATGATTATGAAACTGGCAACAACGAACAAGATTGATGATTTGTAGTGGTGAGGAATACATTTATTCTTCAAAGTTCAAATATTATTATTAGTAATTTATTTCATGTGTTTTTATATTTTATTGTAATTACAAAGTAGTTTGCATCAACTCATACTTTTCTTTCTTTTTATTTACAGGAAAAAGAGAATGAGAAGAACGAACAACTAAACAAGTGACCGAATGTGTTATAAACTTATAATGGCTTATTTTGGAATTTTTAGTTTTTTAATTTTTGCCATAACAGTAGTCACAATTTTTGTACTTTTATTGCACTATTGTTCTCACCCGACATGGTAGAAACTGATTTTCTTCTTTTAATTTGTTCATCAAGGACAAGGAATGACTAATTTGATTCTATTTCTTGATTTTGTGATAAAAAAAGCTAAATTTATTACATATCTTGATTGATGCAGATCACAACATGATTCTGGGTAAAAGGTAATGAATGAATAATGAGTAATATTTTTTGAAAAACAAAAAAACGTAAATTTGATAGATTTATTTCCTTTTCTATAGGTTCTTTGTGATCTCATCCGATTCAGTTGCCATCATTGTTGGTGCTAATGTTATTCAGTCAGTTCAAAATTTGCTTCTGGATTGAAGGATGCAAGGTAGCTTTTGGATATTTCAATGTCATTAAACTTTTTCCAAATTTTGCAAATTTTACATGCATTGTTCACTGTCGCGATCATCGGCTAAATTTATTTTATTTTACTTGATGCTCCTTTGATTTTTGAATGATTTGGAATCTTATGGAGTTGTCCAGTTAGTTATTGAGTTCCTTATTAGTTACTTTGATTGATCATTGTCAACATAATATCTGAAAATGAACATAAAATCCCTACAAAAAAACAAAACAACATTAATATATTAAGATATAAAGATGAAAATAGATGAATGATTAGAAAGATAATAATAATTGAAGATATTATGTTATAACTTATAACTTACAAGTTACAATATAAATTTTTTTTAGGAATCCGACATTTTAAAATATCTCCGACATCCGACATCTAAAAACTCAATCCGACATGTCTCTGACATCCGACATTTAAAACCTTGACTATAAGTAGTCATTCCAAACTCGATGGTCTATTGTAGAATATCTTGAGCGGCCTCCTAACCCTAACAATTCATCGAGCATCAAATCAACCAGGGTAACCTAATCGATGTACTATGAGTCATCAAACTCAATATAAATCGAATTCTACCCTAGTGGATCCCAACGCGCTAGATTCACTCAATAGGTCATTTCATCATCCATGGGTATTCTTGACTTATTAGTGGGCCCAGTGAATCTCATTATGACCTATGAAGTGAATTACACCATAATTTTGAATTAAAATTAATCAAATGTATTTTTAATTAATTTTAATAAAAGTAAGATTTAATCAAATTAAAAATGGGAATTATGAGTTTCGAACTACAAACAACCCTAATTAGTCTCATAATATATATTGAAATATTTTGGATTAATTAAAAAAATAAAATGATTTATTTACTTAATTAATGAATTAAAATTGCGTTTTACTCGAATAAATAAAATTAAAATACATAAAGGCCTTAAAATTTTAAAAATAAATTATGGGGGTTATCTTTGACCTTAAATAATATTTTTAGGAATATTTGATAACAATTTATTATTATTCAATTAATACAAGAATTTTCCATAGAGATAAAATATTCAAAAAATATTTTAAGCATAAAAGGGCTTAACCAATCAAAACCCAGGCTTTATTAGCTCTCAAGGAGACCCCCACAACAAGTCTAGCCCATGAAATGGGTTAGGTGTGAACTCATTGACCAAATGTTCAAATAAAAGTTTGATTGTAAGTTTTTTGAAAAACTAAACGCATCCATGCCTAGAACTAGTGGAGGAATGATTTATTCCCCCTCCCCCACTCAAGGCCACCTCCATGCCCTAACGGTGATGGAGCGGTCGACCATCATGGGTTGTGTTCACACCTCCAAGAGAAGGATCCCAACTTACCTCCACACTTATAAATTGGGACCATAACCTTTTCCACAAGAACCACAAGCCTTGGGTGAACCAAAACGAAACTCTAACCCATCCTCCCTCCCCTCTGGCGATCACCATCGACAAATTCAAGCTTTAACAACCAACCCACCACCATGAATTCCAATCAAAGATCAAGCCACCTCCACCCCCTCCCGATGAATTCCCTTACTCCCTCTTCTGTATAGATGTGAGACCAAGCTCAGGAGAGCCTCTCCGGTCGTCGGTGCAGCGATTTCGATGGGTATATGCGCCTCAGACTACCTACATGAAGTGGAGGCCAACCACCGGCCCTAATGGACGGTGTGGCATCACAATAGGTGGGAGTCCCTAATGGACCTTGAGGAGCCAACCTCGCAGGAGAACATGGGAAATAGCACATTCTGGCAGTCAAAACATGAAATTTTCTGTGTTGGGCTAACTCCGACCACTAGACCACCACCGACTGCCGACCGGGCGCTTGCCGCCGTAGAGATAATTTTGGTCGGCGATCAAAGGATCCAGGCCACTTGCGGGAATGGGGAGTGCTCACAAGGGGTGGGTGGGGTTAGTGTGTATGAGATCAAATGATCTCATGCAAGATCAATTATGACAGTCCATTTTGCATGCAATAAATTCCCACCTCTGATATCCTAGGACTAATAATTGGAGAGAGAAATGATAACTGCTATTTATTATGTAAATTAAATTAAGGTGCGACAACATATTGTCCTTCCAATTGCTTTAAGATTTGTGCCCGTTATTTTTAACTAAAAACTACCATTTTTTTATTTATGATTAGTAACATTCTTTTGGGAGGGCCAAAATTATTTTGGAAACCCTACGACCCTCAAAAATAGGCCCAAAGTGGGTCAGTTAATACCAAAGTTGTAGACAATATATAGGACTACATTTTTAGTATTCAAAACATTTAAATCTGAAGCATATATAGCCTCAAAACGCATCCAAACTTGACATAAAAGTTAATAAATTTAATGATTTAATTGTTGTAATATTTATTGAAAGTCAAGCTAAATTTTGGAGAACTTAGACGCACTATCCTAGAAAACTTTGAACACCAAAGTTGTAGCCCTATATATTGTCTACAACTTTAATATTCATGACTTCTTTATTAGGAACATTTATGGCCTTCAAAAACTCTATCAAACATGACTAAAACAGATTTACAAGTTGTTTTTAAAATACTGTAATTTCTGCTAAACTTCAAGCCCGATTTTGGATAACCTAAAAAAAATGGAACACAAAAGTTGTAGTCCTATATACTGACTATAAATTTTGTATTGATAACTTCATTATCAGGAGCCTGTATGACCCTCAAAAAGCTATCTAAATTTAGCAAAATAGTTTACCAAAAGTCTATTTTCAAAAAGGGTTAATTACTGGAACCTCCCATGGGAGTTTGCATAATTATAGGTTGCACCTCTCTATCTTTTAAAATTGCAATTACATCCCCTATAAGTGTTTCTAGTTTACAAAAATACCCCTTCTGTTAGAAACATGGATGGTAAATGATAAAATCACCCAAATTATTTTATGATATTCAACTTTACCCTTTGTAATGACTCTACATTGAAAGGTGTAGCCTTTTCCTTTAGAAATATTGATGGAAAGTGATCAAATATGACAAATTATTTTATGATATTCCAATTTTACCCTTTTAATAACTCTACATCGAAAAGGGTGCGTTACATTTTACCTTTTGTACAATAATTTGGAATCCTTATAAAAGGATAAAATTGAAATATCATAAAATAATTTGGCTGATTTTATCATTTTCTATCCATATTTATAATAAAAAGGGGCATTTTTTGTAAAATGAGGAAACTTATAAGGGAGGTAAATGTAATTTCAAAAGATAGAGTGGTGAAACCTATAATTATCTAAACTCCCAGAGGAGGTCCCGATTCAAAAATGGATTGTGTAGAAATTTTTATGGATACTTTAAGTTTCATTATGAGGACCTTAGATGCTGAATTAGAAAAAATTTCTCAAGATTAAAGTTGTAGAAAATCATGACATCTACTACTTTGTGAAGAAAATGACTCATTTTGAAATCAGTAAGGTGGTCAAATCATGCCCTAAATAGGGCAACAAATTATTCTAAAACATTAATTCTAATTTGATGAATATTTTCATAAGTTTGAAGTTATTTTTGGAACACTTGCAAGCCTCAAACAAAAATATGATAAATACCAAAATTGTAGGCTTAGGTATCTACCACAACTTTGGTATTTAGATCTTTCATAATTGTGGTCATTTGGTCACTCCAAATATGTAAGATCCCTCTCCTCCTTACCGGAGAGCTCTCAGACCTTATGCCCAAAACCGTCGTCTTACGGTGACTCTAACTCACGGGTTAGCTGTTACCGCTCAATGACGATCCTGCCAACTAGTTTGAACATATCACAGACCAATTTACAAGAAAGAAATGCTATCAAATATGATAAGTCCACAACCACAAGCACGTATATATACATAAATTGCGAATAGTCCACAATGAGAACAAAATAAAGAGTGCAAAAGCTTAAGCCCGATACAAATCCAAAAGGGAATAATAATACACTCTCTCACACTACACAATGTGAAAGCTAGTCAAAATACTCTCAACAACCTGTCGTTGTGTGATAGTAGTGATGCACGACATTTGCTCCTCAGAGTCTGCCGTCTCATCCTTCCTGACGTACTACAGCTCCCGCTCCTCGATCTCCTAGTGTTACGGCCACATCTCACCGTTAGTCAAAAAGACTAAGCCAATTTTATTCTCGCCTCCACCCACGGCCCCTGGGTACCGAGCAGGAGGACGAAGCGAAGGACATCAATGGGTAAAAGAAAGAGCAGGTGATATGGATTATACTAGCAGTATATATGAATAAATGAGCAGTGTGTATAACAGAATAAGTAATAAGTGAGCAACAATAAGTAAATGAGGTGCAAGTAAAAGAAATAAGTGAACTTCTACGCTATCATCTAGAGTACCTTAACTTATATGAATGCTCATACAAACTTATAAGTTAAGGTTTTCAAAATTATAACTTATCATATAAAAGAGTCTATATTAATTTATATGATAAGGATCTACAAGTGCATATGTCTATAATATGTATGTATGTTATGCTATGTTATGATATGTTCATACAGTGCAACTAACTCACACGACTATGTGCACACAGACCTTTTGTTCTTGCTTTTCAGAGGTAGCAAGCCTCTTAGGTACTTCCGTCGTGGCAACGCAAACAGTGGATCGAGCACTCCACTTCTAGGTGGCCATACTCACTACCAGACCTAGACCTTACGCAGCTGCTGTACACATCCTATGTGTACTTCCGTGAGCTCTTGTGTACTTTTGCTGGCAACCCACCAGTCTTTTATGGTCGGGGGTGAGTTATTAGGGATTGTCCTCCAGACCGCAGTAAAGCAACCTACTGGCCCTCTAACTCACAACACCCTGCCAAAGTCAACGTACTGTCATCTGTGTGACAATTGGACCAGTACCGAAGACCCGCCACATTACTAGAAAAATGACTTTTAGCCACACTTTTTTTGCCACGGTTCAAAAATCATGGCTAATAGTTAAGTATTAGCTACGGTTCCTAATTTGTGGCTAATTAACAAGTATTAGTCACAGATATCCAATTCGTGGCAAAAAAGAAAACATTAGCCATGGCTTATTTAATTCGTGGCTAATAAGATAGTATTAGTCACAGTTGCCTAATTCGTGGCTAATTCTTTAGTCACACTTCTTAATCCATGATTAAAGGAAGTATTAACCATGATTTTGACTCGTGGAAAAAAGATTACTATAAGATAATTGATTAAATTTTATCTATTTTTATTAATAATATGCGCACAAAATATTAATGTTAATTTAAATATTAATTATCATACTTAATTAATTGTGTCACATATAATTCGATCACATCACGTGTTATGATTGTCATAATTATTTATGGGTGGTGTTAAAGGCAAACCAGAATTGGCTATTGGCAAACCAATTTCTATGAGTTATTACCCGCCTTTTGAAAATACGCTCTGTACATGCATTTTTAAAAATGCACGCACAAGGCGTATTGTCGTCCTGATCGTAACTATGGCGAATTTTTTGAAAATACGCCTTGTACATGCATTTTTAGGAAAAGTGTTCAACACTAAAGTTGTAGATCTCGACGAGATCTACAATTATCGTGTTGAACACTTTTCCTAAAAATGTATGTAAAAAACGTATTTTCAAAAGGCGCGTAATAACTCATAGAAATTGGTTTGCCAATAGCCAATTCTGGTTTGCCTTTGACACCACCCTTATTTATATATTTACAAATTAATTCACAATCAAGACACACATATATGAATCAAATGATAACACTACAAGAAAAATGACTTTAAGTGACTGAAATATTTGCGAACAATTTTTTTTCGCACTAAAAATACACTTTTTGTGACGAAATTCAATTTTGGTCACAAAATAATATTTTTAATTTAATTACTGACTAAAAAACTATTTAGTCACCCCAAAAAATGTGATAAAAATAATTTTTTGTCACTAAAGGTTATTCTTTAGTGATCACAAAATTTTCACCACTACAAATTATTATTTAGTGAACAAAAAGTTGTCACTAAATATTTGTATTTAATGATAATTTTTTTGGTCACAAATAAAAATACATGAATATTATTTAGTGACCAAATAGTATTAGTCACTAATATAAATACTTACCAATTTTAGTCATTAATGACTGCTCAGCTAGTTATGTTAGCGCTCCTTCCTTTTCCAAAAACCTGCAGCGCACCCCAGCCTTTTCATTTGAATTATTATATGTATACATATAATTATCTTATTTTTGTGACAAAATTAAAAGTTTGTGATTAAATAATATCATTATTGACTTAATTAATGACTAAAACGATTATTTAGTCACAAAATTATTATATTTAGTGACTATATACAAATTTTGTAACTAAAAATTAAAGTTTGGTGACAAAAAAATTTTGGCCACTAAATAATTAAATAGTATAATTAGTGATCGGTTCTATTGACCCGCCATGAAAAGGGATGTGGCACGTGTTGTGCGACACTGCGGCACATGTCAGATTGCGAAGGGTTCAAAACAAAATACTGGACTTTATACTCCTCTTCCAATCCCACATCAGCCATGGGCCGACATTAGTATGGATTTTGTATTGGGTCTTCCTCGTACTCTGAGGAAGCACGATTCTATTTTCGTAGTGGTAGATCGGTTTTCGAAGATGGCTCATTTTATTGTCTGCCGCAAGACCGCCGATGCGGCTCACGTAGTAGCGGCTCTTTTTATGAGAGACATTTTTCGATTGCACGGATTACCCAAATCCATGGTGTCTGACCATGACGTTCGATTTCTTAATTACTTTTGGAGAACGTTATGACATAAGATGGGAACTGACTCTGAAATTCTTTATCGCCTATCATCCACACTAAATGTTCCTAAGAAAGAGCGAGCTTTTTATTTTGGTTCCCTTCCAATTATTTCAAAAAAAAAACACAATTTAATACGCCCATCGGCCCTCATACGTGCCCTAAGGTCGTTCTTCCCTAGTTGATCCTGCTTCTCTCTGCCTCGCATGCCGACCTTCTTCCTCCGGAGTCGCTCGCAGCTAATCCTCTCCATCGCAGGTGATATTTCCCAACGAAAACTCTGGCATCCTCCCCTCTCATTGTTGCTGAATGCTATCTCCATTTTCACGTGAATCTACTTTCGTCGAGAACTGGTCGGCGGAGAACCCTCCATGGACATTTCTGTTCATCTTCCCTCGGAGCTCGCAGGTGATCCTCATCATCGACATTCATGTTATGCTTCTTCGACTCCCTAACTTCAAATATGAGGGCCCCATCCTCAACAATGGCGACGAAGATTTACACTGTGTAAGTGTCGATCGACTAGTTACATTTTTTTCACTACTCTGATTTGTTTAATTACCAGTCTGCTCTATTTGTTAGATTTCCTTTGTGGGTTTTCATCACAGATTTGTTGGAAAGAGCAGTCTTTCAAGTGTCATTTGATTCCAATCACCATATCGGATTTTGTAGATCACTAGTTGTTGATGTCACAACATGCAAATTGTTTGTGAGATTGCCTAAACAGGATTTAACTATGTCTATTTTCTCTATTGAGGTTCTTTGGATCTGCAATGTTTTCTTACTAAAATAGCTGGAATATTCCTAATGATGATGATGAGATAACTAAAAAGAAAAATTTCTTCTGCCTTCAATTTCAGATAGTTCATGAAATTGATGAGATAGGATATAAATTTTCTATTTAAACTCATAATAAATGTTGATATGAATGAATTCTGATCATATCTTTTCTTTAGGTACTACTTCACTTATGGGCATGTTGAGAGGCTTGATCATGATATATTTAAGGGTCCCTCAACAGTTGGAGGTGTGGAGTTTAAGATGTGGAAGGTCAGTTCTTATTATTTGTCAAGTTCTTTTCTCTTATTTATGTGCGGGGTTGAGAAGAATCGACCCTAAAGTAACATGTTTTAGGACTTCTTAGGTGTAGGGAAAAGATTAATTAAATGACTCGTGCTTCTTTTCTCTTTCACTTGTATGAAATGTTGCAATTTAATTGATATATCAACCAATTGAAGTTATCACATCAACATTGGCCATCCTTTGGCTATGGCCTCATCAAAATTGAGTTTCCTGCAAGATAATTTATTGGTGAACATCCGGACTAGCATATCATCAACCTATATTCTTTTTTGCTGTATTTGTTTCCGAAAATTATGCAATCTTTTTTCTAAACATCATTCTTAAAGTGCCATGTGATGTGAGAAATATAAGTTTTAAGTATTTTATTGCAGATTTTTTAACTCATAAAACTATTGTGGCATCCTCTTCGTACATAACTTAATTTTCTGCTAACTATTTTTCTAAACTATGCATTGATGTAAACCATTGCCTGTTGCTAGGATGTGGTTGTCAAGTTACCTCTAGTGGTGAAGCATAACAAAGGATGTCATTGCAAGAAATCAGGATGCCTTAAAAAATACTGTGAGTGTTTCCAGGACAACATTCTCTGTTCTAAAAATTGCAAATGTGTTGATCGCATGATCGAAGGGAGTCGGGACATACCCTATACTGAAAATGCAAGTAGCCTCACCTGCGTTCAGAAGGCAGCAAATACTGCTTTAAATGGTGTCATAGGATACATTGGATATAATTCTCCAGCATTAAATAAAAGAAAGTACCAGGAATATCTTTTTCCAACTTCGCCAATAATTTTCTTAATTATTTTGACCATGAATAAAAATTCTTTAAAGATAATGCATACCTCATTTTACACATGAAGTACCAATTTTAGAAGTCAAAGTGCTCCCAATATTTTATCAGTGGGATGTAATGGTGAAATATCACGAGTAACTAAATTTCCTAATTTTTCATAGCATTTATGACCACTATTTCAATAATTAAATATTTGTGTCAATTGGTCACATTACACAGTAAGTACCAAAATAACTCATTCAAAAATTTTAAAAACATTACCATAATTGTATTATGATTTAAAAACAGTCTACCCAGACTTTCAAAATTTTCCAGACAATATTAATCATAAAAATTTCACTAATACATAAGTGTGACAAATGACATTTTTGGTAATTTGCAGTGTAAATTCTTCCAAAAATCCTAATAAAATTTCTAGAGTACTATTTCAGCATAAAGTATCATGTGACAGAAAATTGGATTTTTCTCAATGCATTAGGTTGTGTTTATTTCAATTATACATGTGTGTGACATAATCAATTATAATCAAATTGCTAAGACCATCAACTTCAAAAATTCCAATAAAATTCCTAGAGATATGTTTTACTTTAAATCATCATGTGGAAGAAAATCAGAATTATCCTAAGTATTTGGTCATTTATATTTGATTAATACAATTTATGTGACATTAATATTATTAATTAAATACCTAGGATTTTTCATTCCAAAAATCCTAACTTGTCTAGGGATGATACCCTTCATCATAATATGTGTATTGCTCAAACATCATGGGCATACAACAAGCCATTTGTGATAAAATCACAACATACCCAAGAAGTGTTATATGCACACCACCCTTCCATACAACATCCTTCATATGTATGAGTGTATATTGTTCTACAGTGGTCCAAATGATCTCATATATTTACATGTGACTATTTATGACCTAAAAAACATGACACCCAAGATTTGGGCCATTTTGAAATTATTTAACCATATTTATTTCAATAATATGAAAAATCATATTTATCACAAAATCTTAGAAAAATATTGCCCAAAAATTCTGTTTTTTAGGCAGGGAGTGTATCTTTGGTGTAGACCCTTATGCCCAAAATATTAGGCCTATCCAAGAATCTATGTGAGTTAGATCTACAAAATAATGACGGCCCCCCTTTAGGACACACCTCAGGAGAATGACCCTTCAAGGAGTTGTAGGCCACCAAACCTGGTGATTCAAAGTCATATGGATACCTCAAGGGCTACAAAAAGTTTTTTCAGGCACTTTTGTCTAAAAAGGCCTCTAAGTGGCCTAATTTTGGGGAATGATTATCAGTTAAAGGTGTGACAATTAATTCATTTAATACATTTAGGGTCTATGTGTAGCCATCTGTCGTGAAATGGAGGGTCGTGATTGCATCTTCCACCTCCAGCCAAGGGACCAGATTGTCCCATCCTGGGCCATATTCCAAGCCAAATTCCCGGCTCTCCACAGCCGGCCACCACCACCACCTTCGTTGACGCGGGGGATATCGATTAGCGGCGAGAAGCCGACCAGAGATCGCCTCTCCGGCGAGCCCGAGCGGGGTGAAAAGCTTGGAAATTTCTCTCCTTTCTCACATGGATCGCGGCTCAATTGAGCCCGATTTCTCTGCATATGGAGCTAGACAGCTAGCATAGAGGGAGAGGAGAAATGGAACTCTATTGGAGCTCGACGACGAGTGTTCCGGTGGCAGGCCATGGTTCTCTCCTCCTCCGGCGAGCTTGCCCGATCTGTCGATTCTCCACCAATGTCCCTCTTCTAAGTGTCTGGCTCGACTCCTTAGAGCCTTCTGAAGATGATGAAGGGGGTCAAATGAGGAGTGTGATGGTTGTATAGAGATGATGGGGAGTATGGGTTGTCGGCCATGACTTTTTACTTTCTCCCATGTAGCTGAGCAGCTGCCATCCCTGAAAAGACTGTTCATGGCCTGAGGGGGGTCGGCTAAAGGCTTGGGCAAGGAGGTAAGGGGTCATGAGACCTCCATTACTCAAAACACCTTTTTATCTTAGAGGAAAATATCATTTTTGCCCCCATGCATATTTTGTCTCTCCAATTTTAAGAGTGGGGTGCTAATAGGTATGTGGCCTACTGGTTAGGCATGGGATGGGGCCTTGGTCCACTTGGATTCCATTTGGGCTTTTAATTTCTTCCTTAAGGCCTCATGTTGACCATGATTGACTTTTGGGTTGACTTGGTCAAATTGGTGGGTGGGTTAGCCCCACTTGATGGTCATGAGTCATATCACCTTACCCAAAGTCTATTGGACTATGGTGTGACTCCAATTGAGTTAATTTATCCATATGGTGTGAGTTTGACCCAAATTAGCATAAGTTTGACTTTCGTCAAATTGTATGGATTGGTTGACCACTTGATGAGGCTTTTGGGTCCAATAGATCCCTAATGAGGTTAGAAGGTTAGGGGTGAAGTCAATTTGGCCAATTGAGGGTCAATTGATCCTTGATTGGGTTGATTTGGGTTATGTTGAGTTGATTTTTGTCAATTTCTTGAAATTGATGGAACCAATTAGTGATTATTGACCTAACGACCTCCCTTAGTGATTAGGAGGACCTAGGTGAAGTCCATTTGAGGTATTGTGGGTCAATTGAGTTTAATTGTGTTGAATAGGGCTATGTTGACTTAAGTTTGACTTTGGTCAATCTGACCTATTTGGTTGACCAATTGTTGTGGCTCTTGGTCAAGTGAGTCTCTACTAGGGTTAGGAACATAGTGGTGAGGTCAATTAGTACTTGTGAGTTCAATTTGGCTAATTTGACCTAAGTTGTCTTGTGCTCACTTCTGAACACTATGTGAGTTCACCCCAACTTAGTGAACTCTAAGGTCATATCCTTGCCTCCACTCACCCTTCTCTCCTCATGTTTTGCCCTAACACCACCATGAGGTCTAGTAGGATTAGGGATGTTACAAATCCCAATAAAAAAAATAATTTCGTCCTCAAAATTTAAGTTCGGGTCTACGGAATTCCATGCAAGATAAGAATAAGGACTTTTAGAAGTGTTTAGATTGTACCTGAGGTGAAAAGTTCAGAGTACTGTTGTTGCATGAGGTCCTTTGGTTACCATGTGTGCTCCTCTCGCCCATGATTGGACCACAACACCTTGACGAGGGGAACCTTCTTTCTTCGCAGAACTCGGACGACCGTATCATCGATACGGATGGGCTCTAGACGGACTGATATATCGGATGCTATCATACCCGCTGTAGTCGTAACATGCTGCTCTGGCTGAAGTAGGGCTCTCCAAAGTGAGGATACATGAAAGACGTCGTGCAGGTTTGCCAACTCCCGTGGCAGCTCCAGCCTATAAGCCAAGGGGCCGATCCGCTCCAGGATCATATAAGGCCCCATAAATCGAGGGCTGAGCTTCTTCTGTCCTCGCACCCGCAAGACACCATGCAACGGCTGTATCATCAAGAAAACTCTGTCTCTTACTTGGAACTCCACCTTCTGATGCCTCGCATCGTAATACTTGGTCTGCCGGCTCTGAGCCTCCAACATCTGATCTCGGATCATTCGTACTAGTGAATCTATATCGTCTATATATTATGATCCAAGTGCCCTTGGATCCTCGTCCTGGACCCAAGATAACGACGTTCGACACTTCCTCCCGTAAAGGGCCTCATATGGTGCCATCCCAATGCTCGCCTGGTGGCTATTATTGTAGGAAAACTTTATCAGTGGTAACAGCCTCTCCCAGGGTTTTCCCGTATCTAGTATGCATAAACGAAGCAAGTCCTCCATCGTCCTGTTGGTGCATTTTGTCTGGTCGTCGGTCTGTGGATGGAAGGCGGTGTTGAAAGTAAGTCGAGACCCTAAGTATGCATGCACCACCCTCCACTTCATCAAAGTGAAGCGACCATCCCTATCCGAAACAATCGTCCTGGGCACGTCATGGTACCCGACGAACTGCTCCATAAATAATCTCACCAATACAGCAACTGGAGCGTCTTTCTAGACTGGAATGAATCTGGCCACCTTGGTCAATCGGTCCATAATGACCCAGATGGAATCGTGCCCAGAGTGGGACTACGGTAGTCCATGCACAAAGTTCATGACTATGTCCTTGAACTTCCACTCTGGAACTGGTAATGGTTGTAGTAAACCTCCAGGGCTCTTGCACTTGACCTTCACCCGCTGGCATGTCTCGCAGTGTGTCACCCAAGCTATGATCTCCCTCTTCATCCCAGGCCAGTACATAGTCTTCCACAGGTCCACCGTCATCTTGGTGATCCCGGCGTGCACTGAATACCGAGTGTAGTGTGCCTCCCTGAGTATGTCCTCCCGGATTCCACCTCCTGCGATTATGTATATACGGCCTCAGAAATGAACGAGGCCATCCAGTAATGAGTAATCTCCCGAGTTGCCCGCTTCTAGGGCTCTGAATACTGGCTCCAATGATGCATCCTATCTCTGTTGTGTCCTGATGTGGTCTCGAATGTCACAAGTAATGCTCAAGGCAGCTAGGTACTCCTCATAGATCTCAGGCTCGGCCCTGGATACCAATATACTCTCCCTGTCCTCTAGCATCTTCATCAGCTCCAATGCCATCACTCGGGGCTCCGGTCCAAATGTGTCGGCTCTCCTGCTCAAGGCATCAACCACCATGTTTGCCTTCCCCGGATGATCGTGCATGGTGCAGTCATAATCACATAAGAACTCTAACCACCTATGCTATCGTAGTTTCAGGTCCTTCTGAGTATCTATATATTTGAGGTTCTTATGATATGAGAAGATCTCACAATGAACCCCATAAAGATAATTTCTCAAAACTTTCAAGGCGAAGATCACAGCCTCGAGCTCTAAATCATGTACTGGATAGTTCTGCTCGTGCTTCTTCAGCTGCCTCAATGCATATGTTATGACATGTCCGTGCTGCATAAATTCTGCACCCATCCCATAATAAGATGTGTCGGTGTAGATCTGGATTCCTTCCTTCCCAGATGGAAGGGCAAGGATTGAGGCTGAGATGAGTCTATCCTTCAGCTTCTAGAATGTTGCCTCGCACTGTGCTGTCTAGGTGAATGTTGCATCCTTCTTCGTCAAAGATGTAAGCGGGAGAGCGACCTTTGAGAATTCCTGCATGAACTTGCGGTAATAACCCACCAAATCTGAGGAAACTACGGACATCTGATGTCGACTTCAGCTGCGGCCACTCCCTAATTGCTTGCACCTTGGCCGGGTCTACTGTTAACCCGGCTCCGCTGATAGTGTGCCCCAAGAATGCTACCTCATGCAGTCAGAACTGACACTTCGAAAACTTGGCGTACATCTGGTGATCCCTCAACTTGCCCAACATCAGTGTCAAGTGCTGGGTACCATAGGTTCATCATGACCAAAATATGAAATGGTCAGAAATTCATAGTTTTCTTAATTAGTTTGGCCATGAATAAAAATTCTGTAAAGATAATGCACACCTCACTTTACACATGAAGTACCAATTTCAGAAGTCAAAGTGCTCCAAATATTTTATTAGTGGGATGTAATGATGAAATAGCATGAGTGACTGAACTTCCTAATTTTCCATAGCATTAATAACCACTATTCCAATAATTAAATATTTGTGTCAATTGGTCACATTACACAGTTAGTACCAAAATATCTCATTCAAAAATTCTAGGAAAATTAACATAAGTGTATAGTGATCTAAAAACAGTCTAGCCAGACTTTCAGAATTTTCCAGATAATATTAATCATAAAAATTTCACTAATACATAAGTGTGACAAAGGATATGTTTGGTAATTTGTAGTGTGAATGTCTTCCAAAAAGCCTACTAAACTTTCCAGAGGTCTATTTCAACATCATGTGTGTATTACCTGTAATTCGTCGAGACCAGACTGGAAGTAATGATGGCCGAGACAAGTGGAGCGACCGCTCAGAGGCGACCGAACCAGTTAAAGCAAAAGGAGAACCCGGGGAAGGGAGTAGCGGGGCGAGTGGGGGAAGTCCCCCCACTCGCCCGCCCCCCTTAGGGCGAGTGCGGGGAGTCCCCCCACTAGCCCGTGTTGACCCTATACAATAAGTATGTTTTGATGATAACAAACTAGGGATTATTTGTTCTAATTCTTTGTTTAAGTGTTTGTGATATGCAGACACAATTTTGTGAAGACCTTTCGTCGCAAGAGTTGGATTAGGTTATCTCAGTTGTGTGACTCATAGTTTTGAATTGTAAAATCATTCAAATTCATTTCTTAATTAAATCATTTGCCATCTGCTCTTAGGATCATGCATTGCATTTTTCCTAAATAAATTAATTCATTTATAAATATATATTAATCAATATTTATTCGTTGGGTTTTGACGAAAATTTTATTGAATTTTCTTCTAATCATTTGTGAATTTTTAATTTTTTTCGAATCTAAAATCAGATTTGCTTTAACCTTTCATCAAGCTAAAATCAGATTTCTTATTTATACTAATTCATTTTTTTTTATTAATCTGAATTTCGGTTTTATCTAATCCTGTTGGTCCCACATCTCCTAATCCATTTGTCTAATCACTTTCATCTCTATAAATATAGTTGGTATACTCCTAAAAAAGCGATTCGCTCTCTCTCAAAAACTATCTAGCCAAATCAGTCCGCTCTCTGTTTCAAAGCTCCCTGTAGCCAGAATTCTTCGCGTTTTTTTTACCGCACAGAACTTCAGCTCTCCAAGATCCTGTCAGAATTTCTTCATCCTGCCAACATCCAGATCAGATCGGAGTTACCTTGCTGGATCGTAATCATCTTGCCGGTGTCCCGCAGATTTACCATCGTAGAACTGTTCATCATCCCGCGGTTTTTGTTCTTTTCTCACAGTCTGGTTTATCTCTGTTCTGGAGAATTTTTTTTCTTTCTCGATTACAAGATTGATGCAGATTAGTTCTTCATCGATCACCATTTTTTCTGTTCTTCATCGATCGCTATTTTTTCTGTTCTTCATAGATCGCCATTGTTTTTTATTCGTCATCGATCGCCATTTTACTGTTCTTCACCGATCGCCTTTTTTAATTCTTCTTCACCGATCGACATTGACTGTTCTTCATTGATCTTCACAGATCTTGTCAGATCTTAGTAATTTCGCATCCATCACCTCACGGAAAATTTTCTTTGCTAAACACATCTGATCACTTCACGTTTGCGGATGGATTAATGTTATTTATCACGAAAATCTTGCACCTGCAAGAAATTTTATCTCGAGGCTTCTCCTCTGTATTTGAACTCCATCCTCTTTCAAGAACTTCCTGATATCACAGTACTTAATAACTTCAAGTGTTTGCCAGATCTCACATCTAGTCATATAGCTCTAACATTTAATTTCACTTCTCTGTATTATCTACAGTTTTTAGAATTGTATTTCCTACAATCAGTGGCGGACGCAGCAATTTTTTCCAGCGGGGGCGGACTTAAAAATTACAAAAAAGATGAGAAGTAATACAAAATTCCGTTAATATTCCAAAAGTAGTTCAATACAAAAAATGCACAAAAAACAGCAGAAAATATAAATATAACAAACCTTACTTACAAGTTACAATTAGGACTGCTTACAAGACTCCTCTTCGAGCTTTCATGTTTTGAAAGCACTTCATTATGTCTTCATTGCTGACGGTAGAAAATGTCTTTTTCAATATATGTGACTAAGCAAGCATTCATCCATTCATCTCCCATACGATTACGTAACGATGACTTAATAATCTTCATTGCTGAAAATGCTCTTTCTACACTTGCAGTTGCGACTGGTAACAGTAATGCTAGCTTCACAAGCAAATAAACCAATGGATAAAGAACATTCTTCTTCAATTCAACTAGTCTTTGAGCTAATCCTCCAAGCCCAATCACCTCTAAGAAATCATCATTTAGGCGGACATCTGTAATATAACTTTCAAGTTGATTATCAAGTTCCATCAATTCAATTGGTGACAAATCCATGGGATAGTATTCAGCAAATCGAATCAACTTCTGCTTATCAAATGCATGAAATCTATTGCTCGGATCTAAACTTGCCATACATATAAGCAAGTCAGTGTTCACCTCATCAAATCGATTATTCAATTCAACAAGCTGTAGATCTATCACTGCATCAAATATATCAACACGATAAAAATGAATGTTTGTAGTTTCTTCTGTTTTACGTATTGATCTTCCCCGAGCAACAAATTTATGTTCCATATTTGGAACATCAATTTCATGTTTGTTGCAAAAGAGAGTTACATCGCTAAATAGAGAATCTCATCCATTATTTCGCATATCTTGTAACCGTAACTTAGAAATTTTGACAAGAGTCATGGCATTCACGAGGTCTTGATCATTCCTTTGTAATGCTTGTGACAACTCATTGGTGATTCCCAAAATATTCTTCATTAAGTGTGCCAAGAATACAAACTCAAAATACTGCATAGCATTCAACAAATCACTAGCTTCGGCCTTTTGATCTAAAAGTGTGGCATCTACTGCAATGACCTCAAGCACATCAATAACTGATGAAAACAGACAAATTAAACTCAAAAGTGTTTTATAATGGGAATTTCATCTTGTGTCTCCTGCTCTTTTTAAAGTTTTTTCTTGATTCAAACCTTTTCCTGTTTCAACTTCGCCACTTGAGAGTGCTTCAATAAGTTGTATATATTGCTTCTCCCGTAGAATGTCTCTACGTTTGCAGGATGCCCCAACAATATTTGTTATAATTGCTAACATGTTAAAAAAAGAACAAATCTTAGTGTGTTTCTTTGCTACTGCAACGAGGGTAAGTTGTAGTTGATGAGCAAAACAATGAACGTAATAAGCGGACTGATTTTCTGCCATAAACAATGTCTTTAGGCCATTGAATTCACCTTGCATATTGCTAGCTCCGTCATACCCTTGACCCCGTAAGCTTGAGATGCTCAACCCATATTTAGAAAAGAAATACTCAATCGCTGCCTTAAGTGATGAAGCGTTAGTATTTTCAACATGGACAATGCCTAGGAAGCGCTCAATTATCCTTCCATTCTTATCAACATAGCGTAGAGCAATTGCCATTTGCTCTTTAACAGATGAATCACGAGCCTCGTCAACTAAAATTGAAAATAATTTGGCCTGAATAATATCTTTAATGATGATATTTGTAGTCTCTATTGCTGCAGCTTGAACAATATCTTTTTGTATACTTGGTGCTATTAATTTAAGATTTTCAGGAGCATTTCTTAATACTACTTCATTGATTTTCTCATTATGGTCCGCAAGAAATTGAAGCAATTCAAGAAAATTTCCTCGATTTCTTGATTCTTCAGATTCATCATGTCCACGAAATGCCAATCCTTGATTTAAAAGAAATCTAATACAGTCCAGTGAAGCTTCTAGGCGGGTGCGGTAATCGAATCGAGCTTGGTCAGATTGACTGCACAAAGCAACTTCAACGTGTTGTTTCTGGTTCATCAAGTCAAGACAACACTTCAAGCACTTGTTATGAATGCTACTGTGATTTCCAACATGAAGATCCAATCTGTCTTTATGCTTCCAATTTGAGAACCCTCCACTAACAAAAGCATCTCTGCCACCTTGATCGCCATGCTCGGGCTTGAATAGATAACAACATAAGCAAAAAGCAGCATCTTTCACAATGCTATACTCCAACCAATAACTGTACTCCTCAAACCATGAGCGAATAAATCTACGCGGATCTTTCCCAATTAGTCTTGTTGGGAAATTATGATTTTTAGGTTGGAAAGCTTTTTTTTGTAAATACCATCTTCGAACTTTCTCTCTCTCGTTCGGATCATATTCATAAATACTCTTTCGTAATCCAGGGTCTGCAGGAAGATCATCTACGCTGAATTCTAATCGCAAACTAGATGTTCCGGCTTGAGCACTAGATGAACCTTCACTTGTTTTTCTTTTAAAAAACTTTTTCATAGTCACCTAACACAAATTATGAAAACAATTTTCAAAAATCATCACCTAAATGCACACATCAAGCATCACCGATCCGGGCCTATCGCCACGGGTAGGCTTCACACAGCATGCCTAAGTCCATCTCGAGTGAACCTCTAATGCAATTTAATGCCGGGGACGGACACAATCAACCCGGTGAAAGAGATAGTTACCCTTGAAGCGTGTATCAGACCAATTTAATGCATAGAGAGTCTTCTAAAATCCTTCTTCAAAATTCACTGCAGAATCTGAAGCTGTAACAAAGGGAAGATGTAATACTTTAATTAGGTTTGAACAAAGGGAAGATCATGTAATAACAAAGGGAAGATCATGTAATAACAAAGGGAAGATAATGTAATAGCAAAGCTCGAAATACCCTAAACAGCAAAAGCTAACTGAATGCACTCTATCCAGTATTTGACCTATTATTTAATTCTAAAATTAAATGACAAGTTATTTGAACTAGTTTTGATTAATAATTTTTAGATTTAATTTAAATAGCTAAATGTGGCTGAAATTGTTTTGGGTTTGTTAAATCTCCTAGCAAATTGGTTAAACCAAAAACTAACAGGCGGAATTCATCTTTACAAAATTGGAAAATTCAGAAAACTACTTCAAAACCTGAATGTTAATAGAGATGGATATAACAAGAATTGGAAGTAAAAAAAAGAAGTCATTTATAAGCATATCAAACAATACTTAATGATACACAGAAACTGAGTTGTAACTATAACCAGTCAAATAATATACAAAACATATCTCTCAAAACGCATCCATACCAAATTGAAGATCCTTCTGAGTGACCTTCTCCCACTTCAATATCCCCAATGACAGATGCACTTGGAGCCACGAACGCATTGTTCTGCACATTTGGGGATTTGTCAAATTTGTTCATGAATCATGATTAATGAGCGTACGATGCCTTGACACTGAAATAAAACAAAAACGGCTTACAACAAGGAAGAAGGCTTAAAACAAAAACGGCTTACAACGAGGAAGAAGGAACCCCTCCTCGACACAAAATCAGTGTTGCCGAATGCCGACACAAGATCGAGAGGAAGCGGCCGCAGAAATCTTGTTTATTGCGCGAGAGAAACTTGAAGCCGGAGAAGCAATACGTGTCCCTGTTTCCGTCCCCTCGACGGTGGCTGCATCCGAAGAGCGGAAGAGGAGAGGGAAGCCCGGCGACCTGCTCCGCTGCTCGACGAAACACCGTTCGGGGGAAGAGGAGAGCGGAAGAGGAGAGGGAATAGGAGAGCGGAAGAGGAGAGGGAATAGGAGAGCGGAAGAGGAGAGGGAAGCCTGGAGGCGTCTGCGGCGCCGTCGGGGGAGATTTCGCGGAAGGACTGGAGCGGACGAAACCTAATAGGCGGAAAAAAAAAATTTCAGCGTGGGCGGCCGCCCACTCTCGCCCTATAGTGGGTCCGCCCCTGCCTACAATTTCTTTTATTCTCAAAACTTATTCCGCTCATATTTCTTTCACAAGTTTGCATACATTTATCATTTTTTTTATTCAATCCTCATAAATTTTTTTGACATTTAATTTTTATAATAAGTTTAAAAAAAAAATTATTTCATTTATTTACATACATCATTATAGTAAGAGCAGATCGATCTTTCAAATTTGGCAAATCCTTTTAATTAAATTTTTGAATATTGAAGATTATAGGATAATCGTTGTAATTTCTTTTATTGCACCTTTTATTTCAAGAACCTATTCAGCTACTTGTGCGGGTCTCGGATGTCCCACTGGTCTTTTAGAAAAGGGCTGATAATATTCCTTTTTAGTGAGATTTCTTTTGGGGTGCTAAGGTGAGCGGGAGGCCTCTTAGCAAGTGAGTAGGATCCTGGGGGATCCGAACACTTTAAATCCGCGTGTCTCTTAATTTTTTAGCATTTCATTTCTTGTTGATTGTATAATCTAGTTGTACCTATTATACTTATTAATATTTTTATTATTATAAAAATTGGCACTCTCTTGCCAAATCTTTCTTTAAGAACCAATTAAATTCTTAAGTGTACAAATCAAATTTTAAATTTTATTTAATCCCAATTCACCCCCCCCCCCCCCCCCTCTTGGGATTATTGTGTCATTTCAACCAACAGCCCGCCCCTTAGGGCGAGTGGGGGGAGTCCCCTCACTCGCCCGCCCCTTTGGGCGAGTTAGGTGAGGGGGGAGTCCCCCCACTCGCCCGCCCCCCTATGGGCGAGTGGGGGGAGACCCCCACTCGCCCGCCCCTTTGGGCGAGTGGAGGAAGCCCCCCACTCGCCCCCTTTGCGGCCCCCCTTGCGGGCGAGTGGGGGAAGCACCCCCACTCACCCCCTCTCTCTTGTTTTGGGGGAAGACCTCTCTCTACCACTCTCTCTCTCTTCCTAGTGGACTGTTAGGGTGGTGCGAGTAGTATTTTCAAGTGGCTATCCGCAACCCATTTTCAGGAATCCTATAAATAGACCCTCATGGGCACCTTGGAAGTGGTTGGTTCATCCTCTCCCTCGCGTGTACCTGTGAGCTAGCACTCTTACCCCCCCCCCCCCCCCCCCCCCCCCCCCCCCCGTTTGACTAGTCGATAGGCAGGTGTTCCTTAGTGCTCTCCAGGGTGCCCAGGCTCAGCATTGGTTTGGGAGGGGAAGCTCTCTTTGATCTTCCGGGTGTGTGGCGTGACCTCCTCGCTGCAGCTCAAGAGGTCTGTTTCAAGGTTCAAGTTTTCTTCAGTGCAAGTTCCTTCGACTCTCCACGACTAGTCACGTGTTCTAGCTCAGGTCAAGTAAGGGTCAGCTGCATACCAGTTGCGAACGTCGACGCCGGTTCTCAGGTTTCAACATTTTTGTGCGGTGGGCGTGGAAGCAGCTGGTTAGGAAAACCTTGAGTAAGTCCCATGACTATAAGGGAAGAGCCGGGGAACTCACCCCCTCCCAGCGAGTTCGTGAAAAAGAGCGATTTCGATGAGTTTAGAAAGTCAATCCTGGAGGCTCTGCGCTTCGCACTCACCTCTACGGGCGAGCGCTCGACTCAACCGGTTCCTGTTCTCACTTAGCTTACTCTAGGCAAGACGACACCGACCGGGCGACTCGGCAAGGAAGTGCAGGTGGAGGAGGATCAGACCCTCCACGCAAAGGTGTTGTTCCCTAGCTCGACAAGTGCCTAACATCCCAGCGAAGAGGTCAGGCGAGTGTTGTCGACTCGCCAAGTAGGAAGGGAGAGTCCCTTTTGCGAGTTGATTACCTCAGCTCCTGTTCAGACGGGTTCAGGGAACCTGTCACATCTTACAACACTGGCAAGGAGGACCCTCTCCAACATCTCCGGTGGTTTGAAGATGTCGTCTCGGTCGGGAAGATGACTGACGCCTTCAAATGTCGACTCTTCACTATCACTTTCCGGGGAAAGGCAAGGAACTGGCTCCATCAGCTCCCATCAGGTACCATCAACAGCTTTGAGGACCTACATTGAATCTTCTTGCTGAGGTTCTCCACTCCAAAGAAGAGGAAGAGGGGGCAGATGCTCTGTTCTTGATTCGACAGAAGACGGGGGAGACGTTGGAGAGCTATGCGAATCGATTTCAGGAAAGAACAAGGAAGGAGGAAGTAAGGAGTCTGGGGAACCAGGGACCCCACATTGGGCAGGAGCAAGGTTGGAGGTCTCAACCACCAGTCTCCCGACCAACTTGGAGTCCGCCAGGAGGACCCCCTCAAGGCCAAGGAAAAGGCCATTTCCAGGGGAGGAAACCTTTACGGGAGGGGGGCAGGGACGACACAACCCAGCAGGGTGGCGATCGGGCTCAAGGCAATTGCAACCCCTACAAACCATGGTGATTGCCCGAGGACAAAGAAGGCAGGGAATAAGAGGAGGTGACGAAAGAGATGGCCGAGATGCATGTGGCCAAGTAGGCGTAAGAAGGCGCGTTGTTAATAAATATGTAACCTCTTTAATATGAATGAAAAATATTTAGAGGTAGCACCTTTGGTTAAGCCCCGAGATGGTTCCGCTGACCGGACTCTCACTAGCCGGCAGGGCAGGTTGATCTCTCGGAGAGGCAAGGCTCCGAGATGGTTTCGCTGACCGGGCTCTCACTAGCCGGCAGGGCAGGTTGACCTCTCGGAGAGGCAAGTTAAGATGTTGGTTGAGAGCCCCGAGATGGTTCCGCTGACCGGGCTCTCACTAGCCGGCAGGGCAGGTTGACCTCTCAGAGAGACAAGGCCCCGAGATGGTTCTGCTGACCGGGCTCCCTCTAGCCGGCAGGGCAGGTTGACCTCTCGGAGAGGCAAGTTAAGATGTTGGTTGAGAGCCCCGAGATGGTTCCGCTGATCGAGCTCTCACTAGCTGGCAGGGCAGGTTGACCTCTCGGAGAGGCAAGGCCTCGGGATGGTTCCGCTGTCCGGGCTCCCACTAGCCGGCAAGGCAAGTTGACCTCTCAGAGAGGCAAGTTAAGATGTTGGTTAAAGGCCCCGAGAAGAGCCGCTGACCGGGCTCTTTGATGCAGGCAGGACTGATGCACTCACTCGAGAGGCAGGAAGTTGGTTTTGGTTAAGGCCCCGAGAAGAGACCACTGACTGGGCTCGTTGACGCCGACATGGCTGGACAACTCACTCGAGAGGCAGGAAGTTGGTTTTGGTTAAGGCCCCGAGAAGAGACCGCTGACCAGGCTCGTTGATGCCGGCAGGGATGGACAACTCACTCGAGAGGTTTAAGGTTTATTTTGGTTAAGGCCCCGAGAAGAGACCGCTGACCGGGCTCGTTGATTCCGGAAGGGCTTGACAACTCAATCGAGAGGCAGGAAGTTGGTTTTGGTTAAGGCCCTTAGAAGAGACCGCTGATCGGACTCGTTGATGCCGGCATGGCTGAACAACTCACTCGAGAGGCAGGAAGTTGGTTTTGGTTAAGGCCCCGAGAAGAGACCGCTGACCGGGCTTGTTGAAGTCGGCAGGGCTGGACAACTCACTCGAGAGGCAGAAAGTTGGTTTTGGTTAAGGCCCCGAGAAGAGACCGCTGACCGGGCTCGTTGATGCCGGCAGGGCTGGACAACTCACTCGAGAGGCAGGTAAGTTCTATTTTTGTTTAAGGCCCCGAGAAGAGAGACCGGTGTGCAGAATCTTGCAAGTCGCCTCCACCTCCAGGTGAGCTCGGCTCCCTGGGAGGTGTGGACTTTCCTCCCCATCCAGGTGAGCTCGGCTCCCTGGGAGGTGTGGAGTTCCCTCCACCTCCAGGTGAGCTCGGCTCCCTGGGAGGTGTGGAGTTCCCTCCACCTCCAGGTGAGCTCGGCTCCCTGGGAGGTGTGGAGTTTCCTCCCCCTCCAGGTGAGCTCGGCTCCCTGGGAGGTGTGGAGTTTTCTCCCCCTCCAGGTGAGCTCGACTCCTTGGGAGGTGTGGAGTTTCCTCCCCCCTCCAGGTGAGCTCGGCTTCCTGCGAGGTGTGGAGTTTCCTCACCCTCCAGGTGAGCTCGGCTCCATGGGAGGTGTAGAGTTTCCTCCCCCTCCAGGTGAGCTCGGCTCCCTGGGAGGTGTGGAGTTCCCCCCCCCCCCCATCCAGGTTAACTCGGCTCCATGGGAGGTGTGGAGTTTCCTCCCCCGCTAGGTGAGCTCGGCTCCCTGGGAGGTGTGGAGTTCCCTACCCCTCTAGGTGAGCTCGACTCACTGGAAGGTGTGGAGTTGCCTCCCCCTCCAGGTGAGCTCGACTCTCTGGGAGGTGTGGAGTTCCCTCCCACTCTTGATGAGCTCGGCTCCATGGGAGGTGTGGAGTTCCCTCCCCCTCAAGGTGAGCTCGGCTCTCTGGGAGGTGTGGAGTTTCCTCCCCCTCCAGGTGAGCTCGACTCCCTGGGAGGTGTGGAGTTTCCTCCCCCTCCAGGTGAGCTTGGCTCCCTGGGAGGTGTGGAGTTTCCTCCCCCTCCAGGTGAGCTCGGCTCTTTGGGAGGTGTGGAGTTTCTTCCCCCTCCAGGTGAGCTCGCCTCTTTGGGAGCTGTGGAGTTTCCTCCCCCTCCATGTGAGCTTGGCTCACTGGGAGGTGTGGAGTTTCCTCCCCCTCCAGGTGAGCTCGACTCCCTGGGAGGTGTGGAGTTCCCTCCCACTCCAGGTGATCTCAACTCTCTGGTAGGTGTGGAGTTTCCTCCCCCTCCATGTGAGCTCGGCTCCCTGGGAGGTGTGGACTTTCCTCCCTCTCTAGGTGAGCTCGGTTCCCTGGGAGGTCTGGAGTTTCCTTCCCCTCCAGGTGAGCTCGGCTCCCTGGGAGGTGTGAATTTTCCTCCCCCCCCAGGTGTGCTCGGCTCCCTGGGAGGTGGGGAGTTCCCTACCCCTCCTGGTGAGCTCGGCTCACTAGAAGGTGTGGAGTTGCCTCCCCCTCCAGGTGAGCTCGGCTCCCTGGGAGGTGTGGAGTTCCCTCCCTCTCTAGGTGAGCTCGGCTCCCTGGGAGGTGTGGAGTTCCCTCCCCCTCAAGGTGAGCTCGACTCTCTGGGAGGTGTGGAGTTTCCTCCCCCTCCAGGTGAGCTCGGCTTCCTGGGAGGTGTGTAGATTCCTCCCCCTCCAGGTGAGCTCGACTCCCTGGGAGGTGTGGAGTTTCCTCCCCTCCAGGTGAGCTCGTCTCTCTGGGAGGTGTGGAGTTTCCTCCCCCTCCAGGTGATCTCGCCTCTTTGGGAGGTGTGAAGTTTCCTCCCCCTCCAGGTGAGCTCGGCTCCCTGGGAGGTGTGGAGTTTCCTCCCCCTCCAGGTGAGCTCGGCTCCCTAGGAGGTGTGGAGTTCCCTCCCCCTCCAGGTGAGCTCGGCTCCCTGGTAGGTGTGGAGTTTCCTCCCCCTCCAGGTGAGCTCGGCTCCCTGGTATGTGTGGAGTTTCCTCCCCCTCCAGGTGAGCTCGGCTCCCTGGGAGGTGTGGAGTTCCCTTCCCCTCCAGGTGAGCTCGGCTCCCTGGGAGGTGTGGAGTTCCCTCCCCATCCAGGTGAACTCGGCTCCCTGGCAGGTGTGGAGTTTCCTCCCCCTCCAGGTGAGCTCGCCTCTCTAGAAGGTGTGGATTTTTCTCCCCCTCCAGGTGAGCTCGGCTTCCTGGGAGGTGTGGAGTTCCCTCCCCCTCCAGGTGAATTCGGTTCATGGGAGAGATGTTGAGTGGAGAAAGTATCTTGCTTCTTACGTTTAATCTAGTTTGAATCGTTTAAAAAAAGGATTCAGCCCCCCGAGTTCCCATCGTTGGTTTCTCGGAACCACGGGTCATCCATTGTTTTTTCGGGCTCGTGTCGAACCCGAAAAAAGTGGGGATTATGTATTACCCCTAATTCGTCGAGACCAGACTGGAAGTAAAGATGGCTGAGACAAGTGGAGCGACCGCTCAGAGGAGACCGGAAACAGTTAAAGCAAAAGGAGAACCCGGGGAAGGGAGGAATGGAGTAGCGGGGCGAGTGGGGGATGTCCCCCCACTCCCCCTAGGGCGAGTGGGGGAGACCCCCCACTCCCCCCTAGGGCGAGTGGGGGAGACCCCCCACTCGCCCGCCCCCTTAGGGCGAGTGGGGGAGTCCCCCCACTCGCCCTCTCCTTTGGGCGAGTTGGGCGAGGGGGGGGGGGGGGGGGGGGGGGGGGAGTCCCCCCACTCGCCCACCCCCTTTGGGTGGGTTAGGGGAGTGGGGGGAGTGCGCCCACTCGCCCACCTCGCCCGCCCCTTTGGGCGAGTGGGGGAAGCCCCCCCCGGTCGGGCCTCACTCTGGTAGACTGAATCCGACTGAATACTATTATTATATTCAGCGCCACAATAAAAAAATATAAAATATAACGATTTTCATCGCTTCAATCCCGCGCCCCTTCATTTCTCCTCTCCGTACTCCGCTCTCCTCGCTTTTCTCGCTGATTTCTCTCTCGCATTTCGGCGTTCTAGGGTTTGATTCCGGCAAAGCCTCCCCCATCGTCTCCGGCCGTAATCACACAGCTCTCTGGCGCTCCATCTCCAATCCGATTATACACAAGAGCTCTCCGGCGCAGCCTACCCATCCTCCTCTCCGCAAGGTATGTATCGCATCCACCATTATCATGTTCGAACCCAAGAGATAAACGACTCTACCCAGAGCCAGTGGCTATCCGAGGAGAGTAGAATGGCTCTCCGCGTAGAGAAGGATGTCTATCCGAGGAGAGTAGAAAGGCTCTCCGCGTATCGCATTTGTTTGGCTCTCCGCTGATGGCTATCCGTCGTGAGGATAGAATGGCTCTCCGCGTAGAGCTAAACGACTCTCCCGCTGAGATCCACTGGCTCTCCGAGGAGAGCCCTTTGTCTCTCCGCGGAGATCCGGAGAGCGGTTTGGCTCTCCGCGGAGAGCCGTTTGGCACTCCGCGGAGAGCGGTTTGGCTCTCCGCGGAGAGCGGTTTGGCTCTCCGCGGAGAGCCTAAAATTTTTAATTTCTGTTTTTAGGAAATACGTTTGTTTGTTCATTCTTCTATGACAATCCTTGGAAATAAATTATAATTAGCATATAATTTGGAAGGTGAGGTAGGAAATAACCTAGGCAAGCTACTATAACCAATTATAGTTACTCAAAATAGGATCCTAGTATTATGGCTACTAATCTAACCTTTGGGTTTGGTGACTAGATTATTTGACTATTTGTCTTTATCGGCAATGAATGGTGTTGACATTGTGCTGCGGGACATTGCGAAAACACAACGATCAGTAGAGACCCTCGTTCATCGCTGCCCTGAAATTCTACCCGAATCGATTCCGACGCAAACGCCTCCATTCTATTCGTCAGCCTTCGACCGCCCCACTACTGAGCCGTGCATTTGTGGGAAGCAAGCAGGCACGTTGAACAAAATTCAGGAAGATTGGATCAAGATCCAAGTGAAAATGATGGAGGATGGCATTCGCCTTCCCATCCGAATCGATCCGCCCGTGCCACTGTGGAACAAGCGACCTGACCTGAATGCGTATCTTTTGAAACCGTTGTTCATGATTGACCCGGAACGGCAGTACGACGTCAATGTGACAGTGGGTGCATGTCCATCTTGCAACAAAGTCGGTTTTCTTTCCCGCAAGCAATTAAGTGCCCCGCGAGTTGTCGATTGCATTGACACCACTGCATTCTCTATCAGTGCTAGATACATGTGCAAGAAGTCGAACACCTCCGGCGGCTGTGGTGCCACGTTCCAGGTCATGGACGAGGCAAAAAACGAGAAGTTGATCCCGACAGCCATCATCCTTAACTATCCTGTGCAGCTTTTCGAACAGAGCGCACACGACGTCGGTCTTGTTCAAATGACATACGACTTGTACACGTCCCGTTCCGGCATTGCTGATGCAGCCAAGGTGATTCGTTGTGCATGAACGACTCGATACATGCGTCAAGCCGCACTATATCGTTGTCACGTGTCGTGGTATTTGGATATGCGCTTATGGGATGCAGCAATTGGGCAAACGTCATGACAGAAGGATCCAGCAGTGTTCCCTGATTTCCCATCATTTTTTCAGCATTGTAACGGGTACAATGGCACTCTTGGTCCAGTGGAATCAACGCTATCACGCCTAATCAATGACTGCATTGCTCGCCAACTTTCTTTCTTCAACCGAATGGAAGGCACCATAACCGGGACTCATCTCTCGGCTGACCATCATCACAACGTGCCGGGACGCATGAAATTGACGGACGAGTTCAATGGCAGGAAATTTTCCCCCGTTGAAGGATTGCACTCCGTCATGAACGAGCGCCAACAAATTCTCTCCCATCAATTCACATCGACTACGGGCAATGCAGAGCGTCGATTTGTTGGTCGGAGTTTGCAGAACCGGTACAATGCTTACAATATTGATACTTCTCTGCTCATCATGTACCTTGACAAGTGCTGCGATGACCGAGAATGGCTACAAGATTTCGACAACATCATTGTTCTCCTAGACAATCATCACCTGATCACGAGGTATAGGGACAATTCGAACGGCACGGATCGTGCTCGGCAGGAACTATTTATGGCTGGCGTGGCCGAAATCATTGTTGGCAATGGACATGCTTCAATGCGGGAAGGCTCCATCATTGAGGCTGAACTGGATGCATTGTTGGATCGAATTAAAAACTGGGAAAACGAGAATGATGTGCCACCGTCGAAGCGCATTGTGACGACCAAACTTCTATCTTGCCACGAGACGCAGAAAAAGCACATCAGAAATTGCTTAACACCGCCTGTAGGGGCGTCAAAAACCGTCGTGGATCGTTTCTTCCGTTCGACTCTACACCGTGGATCGGGGAAGAACGAAAACTTATGGCGTCAAGGACGAGCCATTTTCCCGGAGACTATGTCCCTGGATGGAGGGATCTTGCTGCTCCATGCCGTGGTCGCTCAAATCAACTTTCGCGGCGAACTCCAATTTGATCCTCGCTGGGCATATTTGCCAATCTCTGGTATGCATATCATTCTCACTCAATATCTCGCAGCTCTTTCGACCGATGGCATAACTCCCTCCCAAACGTCTCTGTCGACAATGTTTCATATGTTGCCTCTCTCGATTGATGATTGACACGACGAGTTTGGATTAACGGCGGCATTTGGACAATCCCTTCCTCAACTTCCAGAAATTCCAGCAGGTCAGCTAGAATCCGTTGGAATGATTGCCGAAGCAATAGCTGATAATGCAATTTGGTCGAGCCACACGTTCGATGTGATTGTGAACGATGCGCTTGAGGTTGCCGCAACTGCTGTGGAGAGGACTCCGAACGATGATCATCACTGCATTGGAGAAGACGAAGCACTACCGCTAAACCATACTGATATAAGCAACACGCCCCATTCTATTCAGTCCAGTCGCAAGCGCAGAAAACCCGGACCAACATCGCATGGGCAAAGCTCTTCTTCAAATCACCATAAAAAATCTCGCAGCCTCAACGCGTTGGGCAATGAACGTCAATCGGCATTAGAAGGCCTTAATCTCTGGGAAAAAGTGATGAGCACTTCACCAATGATCAACCCCTTCGAACGGCGCTTACTCAGAATGGTGGCTCTCAAATTTCTTCAACCCGATGAACTGCTTGATCTAAAAAATTTTCCAATTGAATCCTTGCATATTCCACAATTGCATCGAATTTGGTCTGTTCTTGTCTCGGCTTTACATAGCACCAATTACGCTTTCAAACGGTTCATTCGGCCAAAAACAGAACAGGTTCTTAAACAGCACTTGGAGGATATGGTTGCCCAGTCTCGTTTCAGATTGCCCATTCAATGAGCAGCGCCAAAACGCAGCATCATTACTACACTAAATCTGGCCGCGTCATTGATTGCTCCAACGCAGGCGGGCCGTGAGGATAGTTTCATTCAGTTAGAAGAGACTGTCACTACAACAGTAACTCGAAACGTCACTTTTACAACCGGCGCCCCAAGTCACAGTTCAAGTCAGCCCCTTGCAACAGATCTGCAAACGTCCCCGCCCGATCTAGTAATTGAAGGATCAGCGGACGATATCATTGATCGACTTGTTCAAAACGAGATTAATGCTGGGCATGCCGACAACATTAACTGGACCAAAGTGGTCGCCCCAGCTTACGCCCGCATTGCTGCACGCCGTGAGGAGCTAATTCAGATGACCCACAAGGAGATTCAAAATCGTTGGGATTATCTTAGACATCTCAAAAGGAAAAGGACATCAAACACTTTGCAGTCGCATACCGAAGCGCAAAAGGAGCTTGGTGATCAAGACGCCATCTGCATTCAACCATCGCCGGTTGTTACACAATCATTGCCAGCCGAAACTCCGTCCACAAATAATTTAACTCAACCAGCGTCTTCTGCAGTCATCACGACGACGGAGGAACCTAATGTGGGCATCTCGTCCGCTGTCAGCGAGATTGGTTCCCGTCCTCCATTCATGGTAAATCAACAATTGCCGACTTTCAATCAGATAATGGAGGCCATCGTCTCCGCCCCAGCTACAGGAGAGTCGTTCTCCCAATCGGAGAAGGAGCTGCTCAATTACTTGCTAACTAGTCCAGCAGAGCGCTCCCATGTGAAATCGTCGACTGGTGATCAAATGTAACAAATGTTACATAGCTCTCCGCGGAGAGCCGTTTGCTCTCCGCGGAGAGCCGTTTGCTTCCTCTCTTTCTCTCTCCAATTTATTCTTCTTGTCCCTCTATTGTAACATATGTTTATAAATTTTGCAGATCAATGAGGCAGAAAAAGATCCATTTTTTGAGCTCGAGGTGCTATTTAAACTCATTTGTTGGCCTAAGTTCAGCAATACTAGAACGATTGGAGGAGGATCAGAAGAAGATGCTGATGGATGCCAACATCTGGCATATCTTCCATGCACCAAAGGTACCGCAGAACACTCCCCTTCTTTACGGTCTACTAAACTGGTATGATATAGAGAAGGATGTCTTCGTCATTGGATCGAGGGAGCTAACCTTCTCCCCCAATGACGTGGCAATGATATTGGGTTTGCCGAACCATGGGGAGGAAGTCATCCTGACTACCAAGCCATTTGGACCGCTAACGAAGTCCGATTTGAAGACGGAACTTCAATCGATGGAGAAAGGGTCGTCCCCTGTGACGATGAAGATATTGATTTTGCACCTTCTGTGCAATTTCTTCTTCCCCTCGAGCGCGGAGAGGATGCCAATGTTCTTCGAGGAGGTCTCCAGCTTTGAGAAATTTCAAAAGTTCAATTGGCCAGAAGCGATCTATACCTTCGTTATGAGGTCGTTCAGGTCGATGGTGGAGAAGCTGCCACCTGTTGCAGAAGAAGGCCAACTGCAACATTGGCCAGAGTCTTCAATGGGATACATCTATGGATGCACCCATGTTCTCGTTGTAAGTATCTATATTTCTAATTCCTAAAATGAAATTTGTTTAATATGTTCTAAACTATTGCAATGTTTGATATAGATTTGGTTCCTCGAGCACACCACCACATTCGCTCCGCACTATCCGTCATTGAGGCCACGAATATTAAGATGGTCGGAGAAGGTCTCATTTTCAATGAAAGAGATGGGGACTGTTGCAAAACTCTTGGATGAGAAGGTAAATAATTTAGTTTATTCGATTAACAACCACTTTTGAACTATCCAATACAATAGTTGTATTTCTTCTTTTTAGGTGTTGGAAGTACTAGATGAAATATCACCGGCAGAGAAGTTGTTATGTTCAGACGTGACAACACAGTGGACACCACCACCTCCCACATTTAAGAGAAAACCAATAGTCTCGCCATCTAGGGTAGTAAAAAAAATGAAGTTTGCACCACCACCTCCCACATCATTACCACCTCCCTCATCATCATCACCTCCCCCATCACCCAGCACATCATCACCTCCCCCACCACCTAGCACACCATCTATCCCTCCGGCACAGTTTTGGATTGATTTCCAGCATAGGATATTAGATCAATTTGCATTATTAGATAGCAAGATAGATAGTTCTGTAGATAGATTAGACAAAAAAATAGATAGAGTACATAGTGATTTAATTAGTTTTAGTCACAGTGTAGGTGAACGTCTTGAATCCATGAGTGCTGATATAGACACACTCATTCATCATTCATCGCCATCATCTAGCCCGAGTATCTCTAGATCCCCCACCCACCAAAATGCTACCACCCTCACTACCCCTCACGATACTTCCATTACTGATATTCTAGACTCCCCATTGGGAGAAAGAGACATTAAAACTACAAAGGCGGATGAAATTGATGTGTACCCCGTTGACTATCCGGGGAGACCGCTAATAGCTGAAGAAGATAGAGATATCATCCATCAGCGTATGAGCGCCATACCATCGAGGTGCCCTTTTGACATTATACACTTTTATATTTTCAAAATTTTGATCTATGCACATTGATATTGACGATGGCTTTCTAATGTTTCAGGAACGACCAAGCATTCAATAAATGGAATATAGTCGGATTTCGAGATGGCATGGATGCTCTTCTGACGGACAAATACGTCGAAGATTGTCACATTGATGCCTATGCAAAGATCTTGACTTTGCGTAGAGATCGGGATAAAGAACCGTATCATCCGTTTATGTACATCAGTCCGAACTTTTTGGTATGATCTCCCTATCAGTGCTTTATACATTAATAATTCTGTTTGCATTGCTAAAAAATGTTACAAATTATGTAGTTGCACTTCCCAAGGTCCAATGACGGAGAATCTAAGCTTGTAGCTGCATTCCTTGAGGGCATTACCAAGGAGAATCTCGCCAATATCAAAATGATTCTAATGCCAGTATGTTATAGTCAACACTGGTATTTATTGGTGGGTATGGTTAAAGAGAAGAAGTGGCTTATACATGACTCTCTGCGTAATGCCCAATGAAAAGTTTTCGCTAAAGAAGCTGTAAGTACAGTTCATTGACATGCAATGTAGTATTGTACATTACGAGTTACTAATGTACGAACAAATTTGTGTTAATGCAGATTTCTGCGCTCCAGAAGGCGACCGTTAAAAAAGTCCACGCAGGATTTTCCAATTGGAAACTCGACTTGACTGCTGGTATACCACAACAAGAGAACTCCGTGGACTGCGGTGTCTTCGTTATGAAGTATATGGAGCACATAGCGAAGGAAGGGCTGATGAGCTGGGAGAGTTGCGTAGACTGGCAGAAAAATATGCCTATGTTTAGAGCCCAGATCTGTGCAGACATCTTTAAAAATTTTGTGGTTGATTGATGTAAATTAAGAAACATTATTCGTGTACATTTGTAATGTTTGTCTATAATAACAATTGTTTCATGGATGAATACCGTTTTCAAATGGGTCAAAATTATAGCTTTAAATGAAATCAGTGAAGATACAGAAGGCTCTCCACGGAGAGCAAAAAGCTCTCCGCGGAGAGCACAAAGTTCTCCGCGGAGAGCAAAAAGTTCTCCGCGGAGATCCATTTAGATATCCGCGGAGAGCCATTTGGATCTCCGCGGAGAGCCATTTGGATCTCCGTGGAGAGCCAAATGTCTATCTTTCGCAAATTGTGGCCGCGTTCTCTCCCTCCATCCCTTCATTTTTTCTTCCTTTCCCTCTTTTTTCTTTCTCCCTCCCCCTTTCCCTCTCCTCCCCCACTTTTTTCTCCCCCCCTCTTTTTCTTTTTTCTCCCCACTCCCCCCTTTTTTCCCCCTCATACCAGAGTGGAACCCGGCGGCCCCCCCCCACACTTTCCCCCTTGGGGGCGAGTGGGGGAAGCACCCCCACTCACCCCTCTCTCTGGTTTTGGGGGAAGACCTCTCTCGACCCCCCTCTCCCTCTTCCTAGTGGACTGTTAGGGGGGTGCGAGTAGTATTTTCAAGTGGCTATCTGCAACCTATTTTCAGGAATCCTATAAATATACCCACATGGGCACCTTAGAAGAGGTTGGTTCATCCTCTCCCTCGCGTGTTACCTGCGAGCTAGCACTCCTACCCCCGTTCAACTAGTCGATAGACATGTGTTCCTTAGTGCTCTCCAGGGTGCCCAGGCTCAGCATTGGTTTGAGAAGGGAAGCTTTCTTTGATCTTCCGGGTGTGTGACGGGACCTCCTCGCTGCAGCTCAAGGGGTCTGTTTCAAGGTTCAAGTTTTCTTCATTGCAAGTTCCTTCGACTCTCCATGACTAGTCACGTGTTCTAGCTCAGGTCAAGTAAGGGTCAGCTGCATACTCATTGCGAACGTCGAAGCCAGTTCTCTGGTTTCAACAATTATGTTTAAATATAATAATAAAAATTTATTTTTAATATATTTAAAAATAACTATATATTTAAAAAAAAAAAATTTCTTAAAAAAATACCAAAACGATGGGCGTTTCTCCACCCACGACTGGATTATTGCGGTTTACCGCAAAAAATTGCGGGGGACCGAAATAATCTGTTAAGCTTCATTTTCTTGTTTGCCTGGTGTTTCAGAATCTAGCGTTCCCCACTCCAAAAACGCCTAGGCAAACGCAGCTTAAGTTCGCTAGTTTAAGTCATTGTCTAATACACTATTTGTTGGGAGGAGTCGCGTGCAGAAGCCATTGCTAGAAGTCACGTCACGCCGACCCCTATCTAATTGTCAACGCTGCTTTTTTCTACTTTTATTGTACACATGAAAGAAGTTCCCACAAGAAAGCTTCAAATTTTCCCACTCATTCATGACCACGATGACCGTTGACAATGAATTGAGATGAATACAACAAACATACGTAAACAACAACGACATGCTCAAAACAATCTGAACGCACAACATGGAACCAGTGTTCGAGGTCTTCGTGAAGTTCCTTCAGACACAGTCGCATTCTTGCCCGCAGTTTTGAAATGCTTGAGCAATATATGGTCATGCACTTTCTTCTTCTTGAAATATTTGCAATTAGAAACATAATGTGCAACATTTCAGTTGTACATGTTAAATTAGCATTTTGTTGTGAAATGTTGAGTGTATGTGATTTCTCCATAAAATTAGGCTTACACGCACAGGTGGCTGCATATGTTTTTATTACGAAGAATTTATGTTAGAGCGACATCATTAGAAAGGCGGCTATTGGTTGAAATGAAAGCACACCATTTTTTGCCACACCAAATAGAAAACTATAAACATCCAAAATACATATCAATTTTTTTGTTGAAATGAAAGCACAATGTACAATCAAATTGTCGAGCATCTCTTTGCTATTGCATATGTGTTTACTGTATCTACCTTCTGGTTCGAGCGCCACACTCAAACCCGACAACCACCTCCTCTCCCGGCTTGATCTTCTCTTCCCCGTGCCTCTCCGCCTCATCCGCCGCAGCGAGAGGACGGTGAGATCGTTGACTAGTAGGTTTTGATTGGAACAATTCGATTAGACTATTAGGGAATTAAGGGGGAGAATGAAGGGAGGCCAAAGCATACCTCCGGCGAGAGATGCGGCGTTCTTTCGGAGGTTATGAGTAATTGTCAATGCTGATTTTTATAAGTTTGCGCAAGCACCTCCCCTTGATCATGAGTATAAATAGAGAGATACTACCAGAAAATTGGTCTATAATGACAAATATTTTGTGGCAAAAAAATTTGGTCACTAATGATATGCTTATTGTGACGAATTTTATATTTCGTCACTAAATCATTAAGAGTGATTAATTTATGATCATATATAAATTTAGTCACTAAAATTATTAGAATTAGTGACCAAATAAAAATTCGTCACACAAAACTACTTACACTAACCAAACAGTATATTCGTCGCTAAGTATTAGAATTAGTGACCAAAACTGATTAGTGACTAATATTAAAAAAATATTCAACTTCTTTGATTCCCGCCAAATTATAGACTTTAAATAAATTCTCTCTACGATGATTTACGATGATTTTATTTAGTAATTTATATTACCCCTCCATTAGGTCAGTGATAAGCCTTTCCTAAAACTGGTTAGTAATGCGCGGAGTCAAAAAGAAAATTTCAATTTCCGCCAAAAATCGAGAGTCTAACTCGCTCTCCTCCTAATCGCGATTTTGCCCTAGCTGTGATTCCCTAGTTCTCCTTCTGCGATGTGCGGCCCCGCCTGACTCCAAGCAGCGTAAAGCCGTCGATCTCCTCCGGGTAGCACCTGAGCACCGTCAATCTCTCCTCCGGGGTCCTCTGTTCTTCACTCCGTCCTCGACCGATCTCTCTTCCTAGCTGCGTTGCCCAGTCCTCCAACCCTTTTATGGTAAGTTTTCATTATTCAAGTGTAATGCTTGTAGCCTTGAACTCTTGAATGATTGATCTCTCTTCCTCTGCTAGCTTCAAAATTATCATATTGATTGTTTTATTGCAGGGGATGTCTTGTGGTGGATGCGCTGCTAGTGTTAAGTGCATTTTAGAAAGTCAAGTATGGTATTTTTCATCTAGTCATGTGTTCTCTTAGTTTATTATTTTCCAATGACTTTTTTTTTCACCATTGAAATCAAAGTTACGCAATTACTGTGTTCTCAGCGTCATGTGTTGTCGGCCAATGTCAAGCTAGCTACCGAGACAGCAGTTGTTTGGGCATGGATTTTGCAACAGTCATGTTTGTGAAAAATTCTATAGTTACATCACTCGATGCAACTTGATGGAAAGCATCAAATATCTCCCTTTCTTATTCGTGTATATGGCATGGTTGAATTTGTTTTTTTGTTGATGAGATGTACTTTGCAAAATTAGTTCAGTAAGGCCTTTAACTTAGTTAAATAAGAAGACCAATAACTATGTTAATTAGTTTTTACTTGCATGGATTTTGCAATTTGTTAAAATGGATGAATGTTTCTGATCAAGTCTCTAGCTTTTCGAAATCTGGCAAACAATGATAATTCACCTTGACATGGTAGAAATTTGATACCTATAGTTCTGGATGAAACGTTGCAAGACCCTTGATACATATGCAAGTGTGATGATCATAACCTCAATATGTAGCGTTGTTTGAGATAAACCATATAAATTTGTCCTTGTTTCCAAGGTTTTATATGTTTAGGATAAACCGTATACTTTGAAACCAATTGATTTTATACAAGAAAAACTTATTCTACAAATATGTTAAATCTTCAGTTTAACCACATAGGTTAACCCAAGGGGAAAATCAGCCATTGTTATTATAGAATATATGGTTACATATCATGACGGTGATGGATGGTGATTTGTGAAAATGTTCTCTTATTATGAGAAAGAGAGCTATATTCTTTCTGAAGTTAGACTCTTGCTTGCCTGGAAAAAAGCAGGCATTACATGCTCACTGTTTGGCTAAGCTTAGTATGAATTAGTAAAGTCAATCAGAAATTTTGAATTGTTTTGCAGCTAGTCAGCTCAGAGTTTGCAAGTCAATAAAGAATTTAATATTGCTGAATTCTTATTAAAAAATATCTATTATATTTTCCCCTTGCATCTAATTCATGATTGTCTTCAAATTGCAGTATCGAATACAACATCTCTTATGTCTACCACGTCATGTCCGCCTACTTCGACCGGGACAACGTTGCACTCAAAGGCATGGCCAAGTATGTCAATCTTCACGAATCCTCATTCGACTTTTTCTCCTTCCTCCTCTTCAATTAATAGGGATTTCTTCTTTCCCTTAGGTTTTTCAAGGAGTCAAGCGAAGAAGAGAGAGGGCATGCAGAGAAGTTGATGGAGTATTAGGTGTGACTTTGGGATATCTTCACCACTTTTCTTCCATGAAAGAAACAATTATAAAATCTTATGTTGTATTCTTGGTTGCAGAACAAGCGTGGAGGAAGAGTGAAGCTCCAGTCCATTATCATGCCCTTATCTAAATTTGATCACCAAGAGAAAGGCGACACTCTCTACAGTATTATTTTCATCCTATCGGTCATCTAATTAGTTTTTTTGTCTTTTGTTTAATAACTACTATAGGGTTTGGTTTGCCTACATTTCACCCTTGTGGTGGGACTCTTGCAAAAATACAGGGTAAGGTTTGCCTACATTTCACCCTTGTGGTGGGACCCATTTCGGACTGTCGCTGCACGGGGATACTTTGTGCAGCGGGCTGCTCCTAATAACTATTACCACTAAATATTACTATCCTTGATAATTTTTCTTGTATGAGAATCAAGCATTGCTAGTGGTTCTTTTTATTTTATTGAATTTAAGGCAATTTACCAAAACCTCCCCTATAAATTGAAAAAATTACAGGTTGCACTCTTCTATCTTTTGCAATTACAAAAACTTGTGCACTGAGTTTGCATTTCATTAACATCCATGCACAAAAATACTCTCTTGGGGGAGAGCTTCAAGAGCTTATTTTTGGGCATGGATCACTACAACATTTTTGGTCTTTAGCAACACTTGACTTTGCAACATTTATGAAAATGTTGTCTAAATCATTCATAGAGAACTATGAAGCACCGATACTTCCTAGAGGGTCACGTACCCGTACTGGATACGTATCCGATACCGGTACGTACCCGATACTCACGGATACACCTGTTATTCTAGTCTGTAGATACACTTGGACTTAGTAGATTGTTCTGCATATTGTAATATGAGTGTTTTTCTGAAGTAAACAAAAGACTTCTGCGTGTCTTTTAGAAAAGAAAAATTATGACCCAGAAATGCAACCAGCGATGCTTGTTTATTACAGTAACGAAATGTCTTCAGATTTAAGTATCTTTTTCATTTAAACTTTAAAGAATTTGATTTAAATTTTATTATTTTATTTTTTACTGTATATTTAAAGATTAGATATTTCAAATTGATACTGTTTCTACTTGTTCAACATGAAATTTTTTATGTTTAATATTTTGCTAACTTGTCTCTAGACAAACCAGAGGTTTGAAGATGCGTTAATCTACAATAACGGGGAAGAAGAGTAAGAAAATGACTGATAAACATCCATAAATTTGAAATGATTATGAATATTTTTGTTTGAGAACTTCATATTATATTGCATTAACTATGAATTTGTACTTCAATTGGTGATTTATGCAATTACGCTTGATTTTTTATTATTTTGAGGACTTTTAATTGCATTTGTGAGATTATACATATATATTTAATACAATATATCCCGCCGCACCCGTATCCCTATTTTTTAAATTTTGGCGTACCGCCGTACCGGATACGTATCGTACCCGGTACTCGTACCAGTACCGGTGCTTCCTAGATAGAGAATAGTTTATATGTGTTGCAATAAGTTAGCATCTTTAGGCAATATTTTCGGTGCAACATTTAATAAATGCTCTCATCCTTTATAAGGAACATTTTTGAAATGTTGCACTTGACGGTTCAATTTAGGCAGCATATATGATATGTTGTCTTTTTAAAATATAATTTGCAACAAGCTAAATATGTGCCTAATTCTTTTCAACTCACCAAATTTATTATTTGCACACCTAAACTATTACCTAATAAATTAAATTTATAAAACTCTCAGCAAACCATCTACAATATCCCCCCTCCACACTTTCCCGAGAATCCCGACTCCCCTTTCGTCTTCCTCGCGTGCGGCGACTTCCTCGCCATTTTCACCAGCTAAACCAGCGGCAAACGAACCATTCCCGTATACCTCTTCCATTTCTCGCCATTCCTCGCCATTCCACGCCATTCCCGTAGGTCATAAAACTCCTCATCAAACCCTATTTTTTTTTACTTTAAATGGGTTCTTTCTAGTTTCTATTCTACCTAATCTCTTATGTTTAAGAGGGTTCTAACTCCAACAATCTTTTTTTGAACGACAACCTTCTCTTGATGTTTTCAAGAATATGCTTCATGAGCTGGAAGTGGTTTGGAACAATCCGGATGGTGCAGATCAGGGCTTCCTGGTTAGTTACTTTCCAGATCTGCTCGACAAACCAATGTTTCATCCACCTGTCAATGGCACAAAACTCGTTGGCCTATCAACTACCTTTGGGATATCAGATGGATGCTTCCTATTAGTGTAAGAATGTCAAGACTCTTCCTATTTCTTTTAAATGCTAAACCCTCAAAAGGAGTTCAGTTGAAGAGCTCATAGTGCGCCCATAATTTGGACAACTGAACTGAACAATTTAGTATCAACCATACACAACCATTAACCCATAAACATTGGGGATTTCATTTCCCTTCAATCAAAATATAGCCTTAGTGAAGTATGTTGCAATTCGTTAGGCTGACTATTATGAAATGCTTGAACAGCTCTCCCAACCTCCATCCGATTGCAAGCAAAAATTGCTGCTTTGATAAAATAGGCAAAAATTGCTACTTTGATAAAATAGGCAAAAATTGCTACTTTCATCATATTTTTGTAAGGTAAACTTAAACCCTATTTTGGCAAGATCAACATAAGAGATTAGGTAGAAAGAACCCTCTTAAACTTTGAGAGCTCTTCGAGGAGTTAATCTGGTGTTCTTATTCCGTCCAAGCTTCAAAAACTGAGATCTCATCATATTTTGGTAAGGTAAACTTAAACCCTATTATTTTTTTTGATTTGCAATGTGAGGCTTTTGTGTGGTTGTGTGTGTGTGTATTTGCGTTTGTGTTGATGTGTGTATGTGAATTGATTTGTGTATGCTTGTGTTTATACTGGAATAAAAGATGTCTTCTGGAGTGTCCTAAGATAATCTCTTCCGCTGAACAAGTGAGGATTGGAATTATTTTAATTCGTATGACTACATATCTTATGGCATAATCACAAGTTGAGCATGCATGGTTTCATGTGAAATGGTGGCTATTTGACTCTGTCCCGATACTGAAAGAAGCTCAGCAAAATGGTTTGTTTGGCAGGGGTTCCTTATGCCGATTTTGATCTATTTATTATTAGAGGAGTCACTTTTGTTTAGTATTTTTATTATTTTCTTGGCAGATATACTACTATGAAGCTGCTTTTGCGGGAGTTTCTCTCCATTTGTTATGGTCTTATGTCAACTGGATTCTCCAAAATCCATTCTTCAAGAGTTGATGCTGTAATCATATGCCCACACCCGGAGATCATTCTGGCGTTGTTCTTATGTTGTCAGATTCAGTAGCAGAATTGTTTACTTTAGATTCTTCCAGCAATTATAGACTTGATTACTGAATCTCCTTAAATGCAGCTCTGAATTATCACATCTAGGTTTATTTCTGACTTCATATGATAGTTTTGGTATCCATTAACAATAGTTGTTATGGTTTAATCACCTAGAATTTTTTACAAATAAGATTAGTATAATTGTTATGAAAATGTATAAATAGTCTATTGGGTTTTATTTTGTTCCCTTACACTAATGAGCACTTTGACTTCTTCAAACTCTGTCCCATGACCTTAATCAGTACCTCTTTGATCACACACAAATGATTGCATATGCTTACTTTTATGTTTTAGTGATTACATTGTGCCTCAGGATTATTTTTTCAATTCTTTTGCTTCTGCACTCGCTGTTATCAAATTGATTTGAGTGGGGTACAAAATATCCAACTTGAATGTTGATGTCTTTCACTCCTGATGATCATAAGAATTGCAGATTCTCATTTATTTCTTCAAGGGTGTTGATAATTCTTTTTTTGGCACAACTTAGCATAAAATTGCCTAAACATCACATTATCCAAACAATATCTGCACCTCCATTTAAGCAAGGGAATTCTACTAATAAATGGGTCAACAAGAGGGCACTTGTGTGGGGGAGCCCATGCCATAATAATTGAAGGTAAATTGTTGAACCATTTTAGTTTTAATCTTCGGACGCGATCCACTGGGTTCAGTCCATCTTTTGATAATTGAAGGCAGGCGTGACGGCTTCATGACGTGGTCCATTGAGCCTGAGGTTCCATCCATCTTCTCATCCAATGCAAGCCGCTGAGGTTTAGCCTCCACCTCCGCTGAGGTATACCCGAGTTATATGAATGTATATATCAAGGTTGAACTCTCCAGGACGATCACCCGCGACATCATTTTTGCCATCGAAAAGACTATCTGCACAACTAAAACATGCATTCCCGGTGAAGCAGAGTATGTGCTCTCCAATGGCAGAGTCCAAGAATTTGATAAACTGATCCACAAATTCGATAGCAGAGATCAGAAGATATCCAAAAAGAGGTACTTCAAAATTGAGGAAACTATTCAACTTCATTTCATTATAGCAAAATATTAGAAAATGAAGGATTTTTACACTACAACATAAATGATCAACAACGACGTTTTTTTTGCGGCGCTTTAGAAAGCGTGGCTAAAAGATTTTTCTACGAAATACCTATAGCGACGCTTTTTCTATAACGCGGCGATTGACAAGCTATAGCCACGTTTTCACAGCTCCGCCGGCGTAGATTTAGATATTGCGGATCGGCTTTTAATGAGGTTGCATGCTCTATTTCTCTGAGGCGATTCTTGCGCAGCGGCTAGGTTTTTTCTCGCACCTCTTCCCTCCCTCCCGTTTCAGCGTTCATCGACGATCCCAGCGGTAATCCATCGCCATCAGCGTCAAGATCGTCGCTCATTTTATTGGTTCACAGGATCCGCACAGATTTTCCTCCTAATTATTTGCAACTTCCGCTGCTCTTGTGAGTTTCACACTTCCACTCATCATTTTATCTTTCTCTTCTTTCCTCAAGTTGTTTTAATTCAATCAATCGTTCCTCTAGTCGGAGACGGCAGGGACGAGAAAGCGGCGTTGAGTCGGCCATTTGAGGTCTGATTGTTTCACTGAAATTTATTCTGCTTTATTTTCATACCAAACATGCTTGCTAGTTAGAGAATCTAAAGTAACTACTGGGATGATTTAGTATCAGTGAAAGAATCTAAAGTTAATAGACATGATTTAGTATAGTTAGAGAATCCAAGGATAAGCAAGTTATAAAGTTGAAATGGCTGGAAAAAAAACTGAGATGAATAAGCATTTTCTGCTGAGAAAATAATTGGCAAACATTCGCTATAACTCACATGCATTCACGACTGAATCAAACCAGAGGACAGGTTTCTAAACTCCTACAGGATGTGAGAATCGGCATCATCACTGGAGGACCATGGAAATGCAAACATTCGCCTGAGCATTTCCCGCAAATGCCACTGCTATCGTTACCTGGGAGCTCACCGTGAAGATTCTCGGCGTCGAGCGCGATTGATCTCTCTCACAGGCTTGATCTTTTGATATTGGTTCATTTATTTATGGTTTTTTTGGTGATTTCATTGTCTAATTCTGAAGAAATTATCATTTTGTGCAACGTTATTGCCCCTGAATTGTTAAATTGTCTCCCTGATGATCTTGGGGGCAGCCTGTCATGCTATTTTAACTCTTTAGTCTTTCTTTCGAGAGGAGATCAACATCAAAAACAAACTGCTTAATAACTACTCCACCTAATACTTACCATCAGACTCTTCACATTTAAACAAGTGGCGTTTTTGTCCAAACTCATCGGAGCAAAAATACTGCGCCAAACGGACCCTAAAATTTTAAAGGCAACCAAGATTAGATTATGCACATTGATTGTTTAGTCATACTTCTCGTCTTCAATATTAACCTTATCCTAACTTTTTGTGATTGTCTTTGTTTATGCACTTCCAGTTATAGTTATTCCATGATATTGCAAATAGTACTGTTATTATTTGCTCTTAGTTCTTCGATCACATGATCAAGTGTTTAAAGAATGAGGATTGAGAAAATAAATAAAAGGGAACTATCGAACAACTTTTCTCTTGGATTTTCTGCATGTAAATCACCATATCCAGTTGTTAGGGTTGTAATGGGCCAATATATTGCTGTTACATATCTAATCCACAGACTGTCTGCTCTGAAATTAGGCATTACTGAACCAATCCATGTTCTTTTTGCATCAGGATATCTATCAGCAATTAAATAGTTGAAACATCCAGCACATTGTACGACAAAAAGTTCTACCTGTAGTTTTCGATCACGTAACATGATCATGAATTCAAATGACTGCATAAACACTATGGAGGCGAATACAAAGAAAGTGAAAATTACCAAAATGTTCCATAGCTATTTAGGTTGTATTGATTTGGCGCCCTACTCTTTTTCCTCTAATATAGTACCTAGTGTTTTCCAAATGAGGAAGGTCACTTGTAATTAAGCCGGTGAATTTATGTTTATTTAAATTATGTCCGTACTTAACCATTTTTCTCATTTTTAGATTTGGATAAACTAGAAAAAAGAAAGTAAAACTATGTTGATTAAAAACAGTGGTTTGCTTGTTGGGTCATAATAGAGGCCATATGTTTGTATTGCTGCTGATGGGGTATCTTGGATATTTTGCTAGCTTTTCAGGTTGTATTGCTATCCTCTGTGCATTGATTCACAATGCTATAGTGACTGTCATGAAAGAAAGCAACGGCATAATAACGGGTTTTACTTAGGTACACATGCTTGACAACTTCCTTGCCATTAAATTGACAGAAGATTATTTATGATTCATGATACTAATCAAATTCTACTTTTGTTCTGATGTTACTTGCACAGCTTCAGGGGAGTCCTCTTTGAATGTCATTGTTATAAGAGCTACCCTTCATCTTCCTTATGATCACCACATGCTTGTTCAGAATCTTACCATTCAGGTAGCATTGATCTGATGTTACTTGCATGCTTGTTCCTAGTATAAATTCAAATTTCTGTTGCTGGTTTTTGCTGTAATTAGGAATATCCTGCTGCTTCAAGGCTAATGTGATAATTGAGAAGCAATGGTATTGTGGGGAAGGACTCGGAGTGGTCGCGGGGGGCTGGAATCAAGGGCGGACGCAGGTGGGGACACGCTCGGGCACGTGCCCGAGTGTAAATATCGCGGAAAGAGTATTGGGCACAGTGCCTTTTCGCGATTTCTGCTAGGGCGGGCGATTTGGGATCGGCGAGGGCGGGCGATTTGGGATCGGCGAGGGCAGGCGATTTCGGCATTGCAGGTTGGGATCGGCGGGCGATTTGGGATCGGCGGTAAGCTTGGGATCGGCGTTCTTCTTCTTCTTCTTTTAGGGATTTCAATAGCTTTCAATCTGATTTCAAATGAAATCTGATTTCTGATTTCAACAGTTTTCAATTTGCTCCTGATAAACATTTAGGGAAATTTTTTTTTCAAGAGTTATTGCCCATCCTGAATGTCCTGATACCCTACTTAATTATGCAAAAGTTTTTTTCTGATTTCAAAAGTTTTTTTTCACGCTTTCAATTTGCTAGAATTATTGCCCATCCTGAATGTCCTGATGCCCTACTTAATTATGCAGATTTCTATGAAATCTGATAGAACTCTGATTTCAACAGATTTCTATGAAATCTGATAGAAATCTGCTCATGAAATCTGATTTCAACAGATTTCTATGAAATCTGATTCAACAGATTTCTATGAAATCTGCTTTCAACAGATAGAAATCTGCTTATGAAATCTGATTTCAACAGATTTCTATGAAATCTGATTTCAACAGATTTCTATGAAATCTGCTTTCAACAGATTTCTATGAAATCTGATTTCAACAGATTTATGGACAGATTTATGACTGTATGATTGTTTATACTGAAAAAGATGTTGCTGATACTATTAGTAATGAGACTCTCATTACACAATTTCAAAATATGTGTCCACGAAAAGTGGCTTGTTGAGAGGTATGAAAATCTTACTTTAATTTAATAGTTTTATTCATTTTTTTAATATTGTAATATTTTAATTCAAGTTAATATCATTTTTCGCTAATTTTTGCAGGTCAAGCATATTTTACATATTATGACTTTGGAGTCTTTTATTTTCAATGTTTACGAACAAGGTATTATAGTTTTATGTATTTTTGATAAAGGTTGCTCTTTATTTATGCTCAATATTTTGCTTACATAAGTATGTATGGGAAAAAAAAATTTCGGGGGCGCTGCCCTCGAACCCCCTTTTAGGGGGCACTGCCCCCCGAACCCCCCGAACCCCCCGAATATATATTAATTAAATTGTGCCCGTGCACCTTCAAAATCCTAGTTCCGCCCCTGGCTGGAATTGGTGGTAATTAGCGGATCTAAGCTTAGGCAATAATCGGCGAAGAGTTTTGGATGGAAACAAGGGGGGCCAGCAGCCTTTGGAAATGAGTTTTGGAGCAGTGGGTGCGCTGATTTGGGTGACAAGTTGTCTAGAGTTTGCTGCAACAAGGGAATTTTGGGGTTCTTTAGGTGTTGGCATCAAGTAGGAGAGATAGAAGGTTCGGTAGAGGGGATTAGGAAATTCTGGAGACTTGGGCAGAGTATATAGGATCTGTTTGGAGGTTTTGCAGCCTTCAGGCAAAGAAATGGGAGTATATAGGATCTGTTTTAGGCAAAGAAATCCCACTAAGCCAGGATTTGGGTTGTTTTGTTGCTACAGGGACAGAGACGAGCATCAGGTACTCCCATTCAAGAACTGATCTTGGAAATGGGGAGATGTGGAGTAATTGTAGGCTAAGGGTAGTTTTTGGCATTTTTGCTGTGAATTTTGGTTGGCTTCAGATTAAACCAAAAAAATAGGACTGATTTAGATAATTGATGAGACTGTCAAATCAGTAGTAGGTTGGAATAAATTATGAATGCATACATATTGTATAATTGTATTGTTGGATTTATAGCTAGGAGGTTGAATTGGGTTTTCATTGGGCTAAATTATATCACAATGTTTTGCACATTTTACATGCGCTCAAAGTATAAGTAACTTAGGGAAGGTCCAATTTTATTGAACTATTTTACATGCGCTCAGAGTATGTATAAGTATTTGGGAGAAGGCCTATTCGTTATGTTAAGAGAGCGAGTTAGAACATTCTGTCCTCAACTTTCTCCTAGTTCTAAATTGAACACCTTTTGTTTGTTTATGCTTCTTGTCAACTGGCAGTTGTTGGACATCTCCCGATGACCTGCTTCATGAGACTTTTACCTTTTATTTCTGTTTAGTTTGGGCTTCACTTTTCATTGTGTATTTTGGAAACTTTGTTATGATATATCATGTTGTGTATATGTATACAATGCAACCAACAGTGAATACTACATGTTTTTCATCTCTTGAACTTTATTCTATGTTATCAATATCTACCTTGCACGGATACTTAAAAATGCTCTACGTATCGGCTCGGACGCGTATCGGATACGGGAAATGCTCGGAAACGTTCGGAAACGCGTTTCCGAAACTCTAGGAAACGTGTTTTTTAATTATTAAAAGAAATGATTTCGGATACGCGTTCTGATACGTGATTCCCGGCTGTTTAGGTTTTTTTAATATGAATACGCCTTCTTATTTTTTCCGCGCTGCTCCCGTGCTTATTTTCCGCCGCTGCTCCCGTGCTCTCGTCTACTTCTCCGCTCCCGTGCGTGCTCAGGTCGTGCTCTCGCCTCAGTTCCTCTCCCGTGCGTGCTCAGGACGTGCTCTCGCCTCAGTTCCTCTCCCGTGCGTGCTCAGGTCGTGCTCTCGCCTCAGTTCCTCTCCCGTGCGTGCTCAGGTCTTGCTCAGGTTTCTTCTTCTTCTTCTTCTTCTTGCTCAGGTTTCTTCTTCTTCTTCTTCTTCTTCTTGCTCAGGTTTCTTCTTCTTCTTCTTCTTGCTCAGGTTTCTTCTTCTTCTTCTTCTTCTTCTTCTTGCTCAGGTTTCTTCTTCTTCTTCTTCTTCTTCTTCTTCTTCTTCTCCTTCTTGATTGAAGAAGGAGCTGAAATGCCGCATGATGGGCACAGCTGGAGAAAATGAAAGATCATGTAGCCTTTTTTGCTTTCTAGTTCTTAAAGCCGCCACTATTACCTCATTTGAGACAAAATAATTCAGTCCATTAGCAGGTGCTTTACCTAGAAATTTTGCCAAAATAGCTGTTTAGAGACAAAATAATATCAATTTTTTCTATGATAGAGGTCCTTTTTGAATTGTTCCATAAAACTACTAAATCATGAAATCCATTTGCTACATGGTTTAATAGTTATGAGTGAAATGGTAACTTTAGGTACTTCATATATGGTCCCTATCGATTATTCTAAACTATTTTCTCTCTTTCTATTATCTTATTATAATTTGATGATACTTCATTGAATGTAGGTGCTCAATACATCTTATCTTTGATGTGGAAACAACCATAAAGAAAGTGATACATCATAGCGTTGAGGAATAAATTGTATTTTGCATCATTTTCCTGTGCAAAACAACACAAGATGAAATGTCTGCAAAAATTATACACATAATTTACTTCTCTCCCTTTTAGTGTCATATTTATTTGTTTTATAGGCAATCACTAGGATTATTTATTATTTATAGTCAATTCAAAAGGCATTGATAAGTTTGCTACAAGGATCATTTGTTCTTGCAACCCATTAGACTCCATGTCTGCTCGATTGGCTCAATTCCCTGATTTTTTATTCCCCCCCCCCCCCCCCCCCCCCCCCCCCCCCCCCCCCCCCTTATGAAAACCCTATATATAGGAGGTACCTCATTTCTGTTTTTCACTAATTGCTTCTGATCATTTTGTTTTGATTTATTTCATATTACAACCTCATTTTGGACCACTTTGTTTTAATTTCTTGAAGTATTCACAATGCAAATAGTTGAATCGATCAATTTGTTTCTTTATTAGTGTGATGATTAGATCCCCTTCAGCCACATGTTAATCCCCTTCAGCGTTCATTTGAAATTTGATATTCCCTTCACATGCATGCAGGTACTCGATGCCCTCTGCGATGTTCCGTCAGCTTCTCATACAAAAGCATCTGCCGGGTTCAATTCCCATTCCTACTACATTTTGGTGCTGTTTAAGTAGACTAATTTTGGTGCATTCATAAATGTTCTCAAACATTATGCGAACAAACTTTTACTCGTGCAGTGCTGGTTATCATCACTTATGATTCAAGGCAGACCATGGATGGTTGAGCAAATGGTGGCCACGCCCAATCAATTACTAAATTCTTGGACGCCGACGAAGGCATCGAGCACGAGCAAGTATGCGTCATGTGCTTGAGAGAGGAGATGTCAGTAGTTTTCCTTCCATGCGCCCATCAGGTTGTCTGCGCGACATGCAACGAGCTTCACGAAAGGCAAGGCATGAAGGATTGCCCTTCGCGCAGGACCACCATCCAACGAAGAATTGGAGTTTGACCCGTAGAATTTCATCTTTTTTGTATTGTACAAAAGAATCAAATAAATTCGGCGATATTGCCGGTTTAATTGTGATATCATAAAATTCTTTTAAGCCTTTGTGATTTTGGTGATTATCGCTATAATTTGTTATGAAATATAAACTAAGATGATCGATTTTTATACTTTTAAGAGATGGAAAGGTGCAACCTATAATTTTGTTAACTCACATTGGCAAATATTTTCTATTTTGTCCATTTAATACAGTTATGTCAAATACAATCTAAATCTGGATGTGAGAGTCTTGTATCATGTGCTACATTTGTTGCTTTTCTATGGCTGCTTGCAATCATAGGTTAAAGCTGTTTTAAAATAATTTTTGATCATTTATGTTTTGACGATTAAATGAGTTTCTCACCTAGTTTTAAATCTGAAAACATATATATTCCTCATACTTCTATGATATGAATTGATATGATCTCCATTGATATGAACGAGGGAAAGCTAACAGTGGTCAGACCAGTGAAAAAGCCGAAAAAAAGGAAGAGCCCAAGAACGAGACACCAAAGAAGGAGGCATTGAAGTAGGAAGAAGGCAAGAAGAGCGAGCCCGAGAAGAAGAAAAAAGAGATTAATCCTCATGAGCAGATTGTTTATTATAAAAAAAAATCCACGTACTGAGTTTAATAGAGATAAGAGCTCTATTGATTTGTATTGAAGGGTTTAGGTTATCTCTCATCTTCCATTTTTTTACTATTAATAAAATATTTTTTTCATTGAAATTCCTTTACCAAATAGATATTCTATTTATTATTACTTCTTATCTTGTAAATTGATTTATTTCTATTTAATAGCAAATAGATGAATTTATTTAAAATATACTTTGTAAATATTAGTGATCAATTTTTTTGTCACTAATATTGGAGGACATTTAGTGACCAAAAATTTGGTCACTATTGCATTACACAATTAGTGAATAAAGTAACAATCAATGAATAAAGTAATTTGGTCACAAAAAATGTTTCTTTAGCGACAAACAATTTGGTCACAAAAAAATTAAGTGACGAATATTTATTTCGTCACTAAAAATATACATTTAGCGACGAATATTAGTTTCGTCACAAATAATATATTTAGTGATGAAAATTAATTTAATATTGCCAAATTTACACAATTTTCCGAGGTTTCTATTGGATAGACCGGTCAACGGTCAAAAACCTGTATATCTGAGCATGAAAACATAACGCCGCCGTCGTCTTCCTCGAACCATCATCACCCAAGAAAACATAACGCCGTCTTCCTCTCATGAAAACAAAAACTTTTGTTTTGTTTTAAATTTTTTTAAGCGAAGAAGATCTCCATCCTTCCCGTTCCAAACAACTTATTATTTAATAAACAACTTATTATTTAATTCACAGAAGATACAATAAAAAAATGGCATTCACCACACCATAGAAACTATAATTAAACGAAAGAGAATGAAATTAATAATCGTATTTCAAATGCTAAAAGTGGACTGCTATCTAAAAATTAATTAAACTTGGAGTCAGAGTTCCAGGCCATGAAGAACTCCGGCGTACTTATCGATTCCGTTCTTCGCAAAGACGCCCCTCTTCAACTTGAGGAATGTATGCAGAGTCAGTAGACTATCTGATCCGGCCTGGTGGCATCCTCCCGCCGAACGCTCCACTTTCAGGGTCTCAGCAACCCGCTCCAGTCCACCGTATAGACCGTCGCAGTACCTAATCATATGCTTCACGTCGAACACATTGTCGCCGAAGATCTGGCGAACCAGTCCCAAGAAGACCGCCATTGTCGCCGGCAACCTCCGTCGGGTCAGGATTTTTATCAAATACCCAAAATCGTAGATGCTGTGGAATCCCACCCAGCTCACGGAAGAGCTGTTGAAGATCAGCCCCGACGACGCCAGCAGCTGGGCGAAGCGGCGAGAGTCGATGCCGGCTGTTATGTTTTTGTTGAAATCGATGCCGTTGTTGAAGAGCAGCTCAATCGATTCGGCCGCGCAGCTGTCGCGAAATACATCGAAATCTCGGAAATTGAATTCCCAGAGGAAGCCGGTGCCGGTCATACCGAGGTCGGGGAGGTTGCCTTCTTCGTCGGAGAGGGAAATGCCGACCTGAATGATTTGTAGAGCGTCGACGTTGGCCTTGACGAGGGCGTAACGCTGGGATGGGCTGAGGAGGCGGTGATGGCAGAGCGAGCGGTAGACGACGCCGGGGAATTCGGTGTCGATGGCGGCGAACGGGAATCCCTGGGCGCATTCACGGATGAGCTTGAACTCCGTCTCCAAGTTGTAGGACCAGACACGCCGGATGCAGATCTCTTTCTTCTTCACCGTCGACATCGCCGGCTGATTTCGTATCACTGTATGTTTCTTGCGGCAAACTCCGGCGGAGTGCTGTGGGGTGAGGCCGAGGAGGGGATTACTGCTATTTATATTAATTATAGCTGAACATCATATCATCATATTGACCGGTTCTCTAGGAGCAGCACTTCACCTTTCCATTTTTAACAGCCACGTGGCAGCTTTTTTGGGAGTATTGGGTTGGGCAGTGCGACGGTAGAGGTAGATGAGTGAGGCTTCTCTCTCTACTTGCCTTTTTAGGCTAATAGTTTATTTTTAGAAAATTTAAGCTTTGCCTTATTTAATGCTTAAGTTTTATTAATGCCAATAATTTTTATGTTAATTATTAATTTTTAGCAATTTTAGCAACTTTTAGTCTACTTATATTATTAATGCTGATTTTCCACGGGAGATATTAAGTTTTATATGATATTTTTAGCCTAATTAAAATCCAAGCTTTTGCCTAATTATATATTAACGCCAATAATTTTTAGTCTAATTATTAATGGATGAAGTTCCTTAGGGACTAATAATCTTTCTAATCTTTCTAAAAATGAATTATAATCAAAGGTTTAATAATTATAAATATTAATAATCTCTTATTCACCCCATTCTAAGTATACTTCATGATCCACCAAATAGCTTGCATAAGTTGGTAGTGCTTGAGCTACGACTTGGCCTGCAAACGAGTCAAGCTCATCAAAAAGAACCGGCTCTAGCTTGACGAGCTCGTTTTGAAAGGCTCCGGCTCGAGCTCGACTAGGTCGTGTCTAGCTTAGCTCGAGCTCGGTGAGCTCGCCGAGCTCGAGGAGCTCGGCTGGAGCTCGACTCGAATTATACAAATAAAAAAAATATTTTTGAGCATGGAATCTCTTATATATACAATTGAAACAAATTGTTAACTTTTCCTCATTGGTACGCATGCAAAACGCAGGACTCTTCCTTCTAGTGCTTAAAATTTAAAAAACTGATCTATTAAGTCTGGTTTGTATAATCAAATCATATAACATACACAGCCACCTAGAAAAAAATAAACAGATATGGTCCAAAAAATATTGTGTTTAAACAGATTCCATCACATATTTAATGTTCATCAAAATATGAGGCTTATCAAAACTGCAATAGATGCATAAAGATTATAGACTCTTCCATGTTGTACATTTACAAAATAATCTTACACCTTAAAGTTTATAGGATTTTCTGAAATAGTTTTCATCATAGATTCCTCGCCTTCAAAAACAAGGACAGGACATGTTAAATTTTTTAACCATTATGGCTAACCACAATAATAACTCCAAAATGATAAGGCAAAATGCACGAGAGAGCGGCACCAAAAAAAGTATAATTACAGCACATAAATAATCTTATAATGTACAGGCTATGAAAATTTGACAGTTACAGCACTATGAAAATTTGACAGCACTATGAAAATTTGACCATTATGGCTCACAATTATCCAGTTGACAGCACCAGAGAGTTTAACAATTATGGCTCACATTTACAGTCAATAAGGGCGAGAAGGGGCGGCCACCCCCCTCAAAATTTTCGCAGAATCGCAGGCTTCGGTCTTCTTCGCCGCGCCTCCGTCTTCTTCGCCGCATCGGCCTTCCGCTAATCTTCTTCGCCGCTTTGTGATGACCATCTTCTTCGCCGCATCGGCCTTCCGCTAATCTGTTGACGACCATCTTCTTCGTAGGGTTTCGCAGAATCGCAGGCTTCGGTCTTCTTCGCCGCTCCATCTTCTTCTGCAGGCGCCTGGTGCTCTGCTTCAAGGATCAAGGTCTTACCCTCTTAGGTCGCGTTCCGTCCATCTGTTGACGTCGACGACCTGTGCTCTGCTTCAACTGTTCACAGTTCATCTTTTCTGTTCCAGCCTCTAGGTAATCTCATTTTTTGCTGCACATTCATTCAATCTTTCATGCTTATCATTAATTATTATGGTCAAAATTTCTATCAAATTTCATCTAAATAATTGTTCAGACCTGAAGTTCTTGAGATAAGCAAGCTAGTCCTCACAAATTTCTATCAAAGTTCATCTAAATAATCTCTTTCCCCCTTATTTTTATTACGATAAATTACAAATTTCTTCATAGTTGAGCCTAATCTTATATAAAGTTCAGACCTGAAGTTCAGCCTCTAGATAAAATCCTGGCTCCGCCACAATTACAGTAATATAAAAATTTGACAACAAATATATAGGCTTAAGAATTTACCTTGATAAAGCCAATTCTTTTCGCATTGTTGCGAAAGCATTGTCTGCAACACATAAGCTCATACTTTATAGAAGTAGTATGCTAATAATAGCCAATCTAAGCAGTACATAAATAAGCTTATAAAAGTATTGCATAAATAAGTTGATCTGCATGATGTTAATAAAAGTTTCAAAATGGTTTAAAAATACGATCACAATTCGCAACAAAGTAGATAAGAATGGTAGGACCATTCGTAGAATCATTGTTATAATTATCCTTTCAACGAGTCAACGTCAACTGGAAGAAGTACTTGCACCGTCTTCTTCTCGCTCTGCAATGCAGGACATAAATTTTAACAATCATAATTAGAGATTTTTTTTACAAAAACAATATCATAGTTGATTAGTGTTACTTGGTCTTCTTTTTAACCATAAATTGCTTTTTCAGCCAATCCCCGCCACACATTAGAACTTGAACTGTGTCTGTCTTTAACGATGCACGATATTTATCAATAACTCTACTACTAGCACTAAAAGTAGCCTCAGAAGCAACTGATGTAATGGGAATTGCTAAAATATCTCTTGCCAATGTCGATAAAATCTTGTACTTTAGAGCATGGACCCTCCACCATTCCAAAACATCAAAATTTCTTTAACCTCTAATTTGATCCTTTTCAATCATATAGCAATTTTCATCAAGATATATGTCGAGTTCAGATTTTTGAGGTTGAACAGATTCCACGGACTTCACATAATTAAAGTACTCGGACCAATCAGAATAATTTTGAACATGTCTATTAGATTGACTTGAAATACTACTTCCTTCAATTTCCCCAATCTCCTCACCTTCAACCAAATGGTCTTCCACATACTCTGCATAAAGTTTGTGCAAAGTCACCTTAACAGAGTTAATTTCTAGCTCGTCTCTTTGTGCTGAATATAATGTGGGGAAAAAAACACAAGAGTTCGCATTTTACACCTAGGATCCAAAACGCCCGCAACAGACATTAACAAATTGGAATCCCCCAATATTTATCAAACTTCATCTTCATTTTGTCAACCATGCCATGAATAAGGAAATCATTATCCAATGATTTCTTAACCAACACAACCTTCACTCTGCTTACCTCATTAAGAAATAAATTTGAGGTTGGATACTCGCTTTCCAGAGATAATGTGTGTGGAACTCCAAAAATCCTCCAACAATGAGCATAGTTTCTCAATTTTAACCCAATCTTCTTCAGTTGGACAACACTCGTAATGCGGATCCCATTCTGCATACCTTGAAAATACATCTTTAAATTTACTTGCAGTTGCCAACATCTCATATGTGGAGTTCCACCTAGTCCGACAATCATCAATTAACTTTCTTTCAGGTAGATTCAGTTGCTTAACGATCACATAAAATATTTTAAGTCAAGCATATGATCGTCTAATATACTCGACACTATCACGTATAACAACAACAATGTCTTTAATTTCGGAGATACCATCTTGGGCTATAAGATTTAGAATATGTGCGCAACATCTAACATGAAATAATTTTCCATCACAAAGCAATCTCTTGATGCTTCTGATGTAAATGTTTAAATTCTCTATAGATGCATCATTAGCGGATGAATTATCAAGCCCATTGACAATTATCATGGTTTCAAACATATGGTTGGTTATCTTGAAATAGCTGCACCTTCAAAGCAATCTAATTGGCAGAAGTCTAAACATTACAAATTGAACAAGGTTAATCAATTTACAACAATTTAGCCTAATTTTTAGCTTGATTAACAGGGGTCCAGTTTTCGAAAGCTTGAATTTTATTGACCCCTTCGTTGCCCATTTTTCTTTCTAATTCAATTTTTTATAAATATAATATTAATTTTGTTTATTAATTTAACGGGTTGTGATCTTACATATTAATGATCTATGACATATATGTTAGAAATTTTTCTGTAGGGTGGGCTTAAATTCTCGAGATGTTCTGATAAAGTCGTAAGCAAATATTTTAGTTTATTTAAACTCCTACGAGCGTGCGTTAATTCAGTCGCATGAATAATTAAAACTTTTTATAGGTGGGTTAGTCCGTCTCGAAAATACTTGTCGTGAACTCAGTCTCACTCTTGCAATGAATTCTGGCGTTAAGATGATATCTAATTTATTTATGGATTTCATATTTCATTTTATTTAGGAAGTTAAATGGAAGTAAATATCTTCATCTTGTAACTCCTAAAAGGCTCTACCTATTAAGAGCCCTACGTGGTAATATGCCTTTTTTGCAACTTTAATAAAAGATTGGAGCTTGCGTGAACAAGGGTGAAACTCCAGGGCTCTTCTCTGCTCTCCTTTTATGGAAACCGACGACTCCCCAGACTCACCATCATCCATCGGGTTTTTGGCAAAAGAAAGGAGAAGTTGGCCATCGATTTTTCCCTGCATCAAGCTTGTCGGCGACCAGGGAGAAATTTTTAGGACCGGGATTCGGTTATAATCGGAACCAATCATATGACACAACGTGTAAGAGCAAACTATCTCAGATAAAGGCGGAATTTCTAGCGATTTTTATGAAATGTCACAGTGTTCGACTCCGTCATTAGAATTGAAGGCTGATCACCTCAGGGTAATAAAAAGGTTGGTTCAGCTTTGGATTGCTCTTGATCACACGAGGTATTTATAATACTTTATATATTTAATTAACTCGAATGGTTATACTTGTATGATTTTTTGTTGGATCCAAAGCTATTGTGAAAATGTTATTCTAGACCGCTTTAGGCTTCGTTTGGCACGATGGTGGCGGTCATGAATGGAGTGGTCAAGAACCGTGGTTTGTGAATGAAGTGGTCATGAACCATGGTTTGTGAATGGAGTATTGTTTGGATGATTTATATTTTTTGAGGTCATGAACCGCGGTTTGTGAACTGAATTTTGTTTGGCAATTTTTTATTTTCTGTCATCATGAATGAAGAAACATTTTTATTAATTTGGGAAATGAAAATAAAAACTTGATAAATGAGCACAAAAACAAAAACTTAGTAAATGAAAATACAAAATCTATAAATGTACACCAAAATAAAAACTTGATAATATTTCAAAATCTAATAGGTATCACATTTATTCTAAAGTCTCTCTCCTTAAAAACATACATATAACAATTTTTGCATGATCAAATCATAACAGTTCATATAAAAAATAAACAGTCTCAAAGCCTCCCTCAAAAACTATTGTTGTCACCACTGCGGCGCAAGTTAGAGCAGCTCCTACCAGCGTGATACTTCCACTTTTCCAGACGATCGAAGCTCCGCACCCAAAGAACGCGAGCATATATGTTCCTACCAGCTCAGCCATAAACTGCTCAACTTGTGAATTTCTATGAAATAGGCCCACTGCTCAGCATGTTTGCTCCTACCAGCTCATGAAATATCTCAACACGAACTTGTTATAGCTTGGACATGCCAAAGGGAGACAAGTTGGGGAAATACATACATCAACGGTTAGACTCTTATCAAACTTTAAAAAGAGTCCTTATATTAACTTGCTTAACCATGTTGCAAGCAGCAGAGACCCATACGACATCCCTGGGAATTTAAAAATTATCCCTCATCGAGACCCACGCAAGCCTCCGCATTCTCTCCCCGCGGCGGCCAAGCAAGCTGATACTGTTGGTCTTCGGCTTCCAAATTCGTCGGCTGCCCAGAAATTATACCATGAACCAACCAAACATGAAATTGAATAACGGAATTGTCATCAATCAAGATTGCACGAATGCAACAATATTACAAAGATTGCAAGTTTGGGAATGCACAGAAAATAGAAATGCTACGAGAGACCCCAATCTGAACACTACTATACTCATTTTATGGTTCATTTGGGCTGAGCTACAGATTAAAAAGATGAATGAAGGCCACTCCTCTAAGTGATATACTATATAAATATTGTCCAACAATAGTATGATCAGATTTTCTCCAATCTTCTCTCCCCAATGACCACCTATATAAAGATGTCAAATAACATCTAACAATCTGTTTTTTTTTTCCTGAATGAGAATGCAGAAAAAAGGGCCTACAACAACAACAACAACAGAAGTATGGATTGAGATGATTTGACACCATCTCCTGATTCATGATAACACAACTCCTCATTCATGCTCACCGCTCCTATTTGTTTCAAGCTAAAAATTTGGTGGGCAGAATTTTCTATAGAATATCTATACATTATGTAACATCCCACAAACTGCTAGGCCCCTAGATAATTTGTCATGACAAGTAACGACAAAAATAGAATAAGTGGCATAGGACACCAGGATGACAAGTTGAATGGGTGAAAAACATATGGTGTGCACTTAAGCCACCATGGACCACCCCAATGTAAAGAGAACTCATGGTAACTCAAAAAGGGCTAAAGCACCTTATGCATCACACATAACCATGGGAAATTCCCCTAGGATGAATTAATGTACACAAGGTGGGCCAAATGGGCCCCATGAACTTAACATGAAGAATTGCACATTGGGGTGCATTTATCAAATCTTGTAGGCCTAGCCTAGGAATGGCCAAGAGACTTTAATAAGCCAAATTAACATCACATTGACCCCTATAACCATTCAAGAAGGTAAGTAGGTCACTAGGGACCCTTGAGGTCAACCAATTTGGTCAAAATTGGTTAAGGTCAAACTTAGACCAATTTAGGTCAAACCTCCCAAAATGAGGTCAATTGCACTTCAAATGATCAAATTGGACCTACCATCATAAGGAAACCTCCCAAGGGGACCTAATGGACCCAAAAGCCCCATCATTGGGCTATCAATTGACTCAAATTCGGCCAATTGCCAAAAAGCCCCAATTTAACTTAAGTGGGCTAATCCTTTCAATTGGCCACCAATTGGCTCAATGTGATTAAATTGATCACACCCAATCCTCTATGTCTACTAGGGGAGACTATTGAAACAAAATTGACCCATTGGGGAGGGATAATTTTGGGAAATTGGGCCAATCGCCAAAAGCCCCAAATTGGTCTACATGAACTAATCTCCTCAATTGATCTTCAATTAACTCAATGTAATCAAATAGATCATCCCTAACACTCCAAGATTATTTAGGGAGTCTAATGAGACCACATTGGACTCTTGGGACAAGCCAATTTTGGGAAATTAGGCAAAATTACCAAATTGCCCCAAATTACCATTCATGCCCTTTATGGTTGAATTGACCCTCAATTGGCCAAATTGACCTAGCACAACCCTTCCTAAACACCAAAGGGAGTATATGAGACCTAAATGAACTAAGGTGCACATTCAATTTTCTAGGATTAGGGCAAAATCACCAAAATGCTCAAATTGCCCCTATAAGCAATTATGTGCAATTAAGCCTCATTTGACCCCACCATGACTTAATTCCTCTTGGAATAGGTCCATAGGGTCTAAGACAACAATGTAGGTCAGCCATATTGGATGGGGTGAGCTTGGGTCAAGCCCAAGCCCAAAAGCCCCAATTTGGCCTATTTGGGTCAAGTGAGCCCAAACTCAAATTGATTGGACTTAGCCCAACCCCATGCCCCAAATAACTAGTCCGATGATTAAACCCTAAGCCCTATGAATTTTGAATTATAGGGGATTAATTACAAGGGATTTGAATTAAAAAGGAGGAAGAAACAAAGAAAACATGGAGGAAAATGAGGAATGAGTGCCAAATGGCACCCCACTTCCATTCCCCAAGCTCTCCCCTGAGCTGGGGTATTAATTCCCCTTAGTTTGGGGCAGAGAGGAGAGGCTTTCCATTGGCTGGGGGTGGCGCAAGAGGTGGCCGAGAGCCATTAATGGCTTGGAGGCCATATACCGCCCCTCTCCTTCCTCTCTCTATTCCATTCTGTTCAGAGCTCTCCAAGCAGTCGAGCCCCCCTTCCAGCAAGAGATTTTGAGTTCAGCGACACCGAGCTAGCCATGGACACATCCCACCTTTTATTTCTGGTTTTTGATGTTTTTAACTTTTTCCAGCCTCATGCGTGGTTATGGTGGTATCCTAGAAATCAACTGCCTACACACCCTTGTGAAAATAGTAGATTCCTACTATGTTAAAAGCTATGACAGACTCTATTTGGGAGAACCTCTGTAAATCATTATCTTCTCTCTGTAACTTGGATATAATTTCTGTTTTTTTACAACATTTTTCTTGCTTTAATCTATGATAGTAATTATCATATCTTCACTAATGTTGTAGTCATAACCAAGTCCTGAGGTGACCAAAGCGATGTCGAGCGTAAAAGTGTGATCTTGAAATGCGAGCAAACTTGCTGAAAGTGCTGCACTCCTCCATGTCTCTTCGCTTCCATTATGGAACTGTAATAAAATGTAAAGTAAAAGGATTGCTCGTAGGACATGTTTGTTTTGGATGAATCCACTCCTTGAAATTTTTTTTATATTATTTTATTATCATGTTATTAACTTCTTATTGTTTTGTACTACCAGTATGGCAACGCCACTACAAAGCCAAACGAGGAGAACTAGAGTACAAATGCAAAGGTCTTGATGCAACTATCTATTTGTTTACTAAGTTCATAGTAAATGAAGTTGTTTATTAGATCTACTTTAATACACGACAAAATGAAGTTGGCTGTCCATTTAATACAGCTATGTCAAATACAATCTAAATCTGGATGTGAGTGTCTTGTATCATGTGCTACATTTGTTGCTTTTCTATGGCTACTTGCAATCATAGGTTAAAGCTGTTTTTAAAATAAATTTTGATCATTCATGTTTTGACGATTAAATGAGTTACTCACCTAGTTTTAAATCTGAAAACATATATATTCCTCATACTTCTATGATATGAATTGATATGATCTCCATTGATATGAACGAGAGAAAGCTAACAGTGGTCAGACTAGTGAAAAAGCCGAAAAAAAGGAAGAGCTCAAGAACGAGACACCAAAGAAGGAGGCACTGAAGTAGGAAGAAGGCAAGAAGAACGAGTCCGAGAAGAAGAAAAAAGAGATTAATTCTCATGAGCAGATTGTTTATTATAAAAAAAATCATGTATTGAGTTTAATAGAGATAAGAGCTCTTTTGATTTGTATTGAGGGATTTGGCTTATCTCCCACCTTCCATTTTTTTACTATTAATAAAATATTTTTTTCATTGAGATTCTTTTACCAAAGAGATATTCTATTTATTATTACTTCTTATCTTGTAAATTGTTTTATTTCTATTTAATAGCAAATAGATGAATTTATTTAAAATATACTTTGTAAACAACTATAAAAATATTAGTGATCAATTTTTTTGTCATTAATATTGGATATTTAGTGACCACTATTACATTACACAATCAGTGAATAAAGTAACAATCAGTGAATAAAGTAATTTGGTCACACAAAAATATTTTTTTAGTAACAAATGATTCGGTCACTAAAAAATTCAGTGACGAATATTTGTTGTCACTAAAAATATACATTTAGTTACGAAGATTAGTTTCGTCACAAAATATATATTTAGTGACAGAAATTAATTTAATCTTGCCAAATTTACACACTATTTCCTGAGGTTTCTATTGGATAGACCAGTCAACGGTCAAAACTGTATATCTGAGCATGAGAAGGCTGTCGTCGTCTTCCTCGAACCATCATCACCCAAGGAAAACATAACGCTGCCGTCGTCTTCCTCCTCTCATGAAAACAAAAATTTTTGTTTTGGAAAGAAATTTTTTAACTGAAAAAAATCTCTTTCCAATCCCAAACAACTTATTATTTAATTCACAGAAGATGCAATAAAAAAATGGCATTCACTACACCTGTTGCGGGTCGCTCGGGTGCTCTGGTAGACCGGTCGAATTGAACCACCTTAGCTCGGAAGCGGACCGAGCGCGCAAACAGTCAATTAGAGATTCGTTGAGTACACTGAGACTTTTTAACGTGGAATATCTACCACGCGGTCGGAGCTGTGCCGACCAACTTCCACTATCTTCTGGGGGTTACAATTAGAGACTTAGAACTCGAGCGCGACAGACCGCTGCTCGTTACAATAATAGAGAGAGAGAGAGAGTTCCGAAGGTGACAGGCCAACTCCAGAAAAACTAAGTCTTTTTCCTTCTTAGAATATTGGAGAACAAAAGTGAGAATGCTGAGTCGCCTTCCGGGAGAACAAAAGTGAGGTGCTCCGGAGAACAAAAGTGAGAATGTTGAGTCGCCTTTCGAGATGAAGGAAATCTTCAAGTCCACTGAGATCTTCAAGCGCCAAAGGAGAATTCTGTGAAAATCTTCAAGGAGCTCTCCCGGGTGCAGAAGGCAAGGTCCTTTGAAATGAAGCCCTGGGGCTCCTTTTATAGCTTTGGCCGTGGGTAGCCCGGTAATTTCGCCGTTGTAACCACCGTAACCACCTGGCGAACGAATCATATTTTCCGGTTCAGAGCACACGGATCGCCATTTTTCGTAATTGACCATCTTGCCCCTCGGGCAGTTCCGGCAGTTCGGGCAGTTTTGTTGGAGGCGAAAAAGGCGACAAGCTGTTCCTGAAATCTGAGAAACTGGAAAGACAAAAAGTGAGCATGCTAGAAAGACAAAATGTGAGAAGTCAGAAAAGACAAAAAGTGAGCGTGCCCGAAATGTGAAAGTGCTATGAGCGCGCTCAGGAGTGTTCTGAGCGCGTAACGAACGGGAAATTGCTCCGAGCGGAGTCCGGACCCCGAAAAATGGGCGGCGAGCCGGAAGAGGGGGGACTCACCCCAACCTTGCTACGGGGGAGAGCGGTTTGACCGCACCTAAAGGCTGGCGCGGCGCGGCCACACCCGAGGGAGGGGCGCGACTTTGCTTGGTCGCACCCCAAGGGGGTGCGACTTGGCCGCACCCCACATGGGGTGCGGCTTGGCTCGGCCGCACCCCTCATAGGGTGCGGCTAGGCCGCACCCCATATGGGGTGCGGGTTGGCCGCACCCCAAGGGGGTGCGGCTTGTCCGCACCCCACATGGGGTGCGGCTTGGCCGCACCCCAAGGGGGTGCGGCTTGGGCGCACCCCTCATGGGGTGCGGTTATTCGCACCCCACTAGTGGGGTGCGGGCTAATCGCACCCCAGTAGTGGGATTCGGCCACGGCGGGGCGCGACGTGTGTTTCGTGCGTGTTTGCGCGTTGGCGGCGGAAATGGCGGCTTCGGTTTCTTCAACTTGGGCGATCATGCGTTGACCGTTGACCCCACCTCCTGTTAGTGGAGTTTTTCCTAGACGCACCCCAAGGCCTCTAAGGATATGTAACAACACCATAGAAACTATAATTAAACGAACGAAAGAATGAAATTAATAATCGTATTTCAAATGCTAAAAGTGGACGGCTAATCTAAAAATTAATTAAACTTGGAGTCAGAGTTATAGGCCATGAAGAACTCTGGCATACTTATCGATTTCGTTCTTCGCAAAGACGCCCCTCTTCAACTTGAGGAATGTGTGCACGCCGGTTTTGTCCGATATTGCTCTAGACGGCTTGCCCCCCGCGTCGCCCGGTTTTGCTCCCGATTGCTCTTCTCCAGGTTTCATTTCGATCGCTTCTTCCTCCTCTTCTTCCTCCTCCTCCTCCTCCTCCTCCTCCTCTTTTTCCTATTCCTCCTCTCACTCCTGTGCTTATTTTTTTCCCAGATCTCTATTCTGAAAGGGCCTTTAGTAGCTCCGTCTCGCAAGTCTCCTCCCCGCGATGTTCCAGATTTTGAATCCCCTCCCGATCATCCGCTTTGATCGGTATGAATCGGTTTCCTTCCCCAAATCTATGAATCGCACATGGTGGTGCAGCTTTTCCTGAAACTCTCTCCGAATGTTTTACTGCCAAAGCTGCAATAGCTTCTCTGCACGGCCTTCCATCAATTTTTTACTGCGGTTGTGACTTTTTAGTTTTCTAACACTCTTTGAATATATGCTGCTAGTTATACTTCACTCATAGGATAGTCCTGCAATTTGTTTATATCTGTTTTAATCTCACTTTGTGGCAATCTATTCACATAAGTTTATATTGTAGAGGGAGCTCGAAAGATCCGGAGGAAAGTCAAGGTGGAACTTACTCTCTGTTGCCTCCAGCTAGGTATATATAGCAGAATACCTAGGGTTTCCACACGCATAGCCCCTGAGCTCGTTATTCGTCCGAATATACACTTACAATCTCCTCCTATATTCATGACAAATAACGTAACATTTTGGGGGTGCTGGAGAGTAGACAAAATAATAAACAAACTAAACAAAGCATTTAGGATAGATCATACTAATCAACATATGAAAAGGTTTTTGCCTAAACGGCAAGACAAAAAACCACAGATTCTATCCCAAAAAATATAGTCTGAATAATTATTACAAAACATAACATGAAATTAAACGTTTGATGATTCTACTCGTCTAGTAGATCATCGTCATCCATGTCGAGGTCTACATCTCCTCCATAATCTCCACTGTAGCCTGCAAGGAATTTCACGAGTCAGACTCTATGAATTCATAATCGTATGCAGTAACGTTTAAAGTAAACTAGCTCTTACTAAATGAGCTTAGCACTTCTAGCAACGGTGAAGTAACTCTGTCAGCATCTCATCTAGTCTAACTAGGACTAGTCCCGTTATCTTACTCATTACTGATCACTATGTGCCTCACCAACACATGTGGGCACATATCACGTGCAACATTATCAAATGTGGAATAATGTGATGTGACCAATAATGTTTAGATTAACATTTACAACGACTTTCAATTTCCAGTTGAATAACTCTTGAATCAACTTACAATGAGAAAGTTGCTTGGTTATCAAATGTGGAATAACCGGCACAAGACCATCTTGGGTTTTCATCAAGAAATTATTTGGGTTTTCAGTCTGTTTTTAGATGCTTGAATGTTGCGACTATAGGTTCTCACTGTTAAAACATAAACTGCGGAGGAAAGTTTCATATTTCTATGAACTTTAATCCAATTTCCCCCGATGTTTTGATTGTGAGAGCTCTATTCAATCCTTTGGTCAAAGGGTCTGCAACATTATCTTTCGATCTCACATCAATAAGGGACATAATCCCTTGACTTGTGAGAGAGGTCAACCAGGATTGTTTCAGCCTGAGATGCCTTCTTTTGCCATTGAACAAAGTGTTCGTAGCAATCATTTTAGTAGCCTGATTGTCGCAGTAAACTGCAACAGAACTCATTTTCAGGCTCGACAAAGGAATGTTCATCACCAAATCTCTCAGCCATTCAGCTTCTTCTCCTGTTGACGCAAGAGCGTAGAGTTCGGATTCCATAGAAGAGAGAGCAATACAGGATTGCCTCTTGGACTTCCAGGCTACAGCTGCTCCTCCTAGTGTAAACACAAAACCACTAGTGGACTTGCTGTCGTTTAATTCTGAGCATCATGATGCATCAGAATAACCTTCAAGAACTGAAGGCTGACCAGTGTAAACTAAAGCATACTTTTGAGTGTGCTTTAAGTATCGCATGAGCCTACCCAAGGCGCTCTAATGGTCTTTACCCGAATTACTAGTGAATCTGCACAACATGCCGACCGTAAAGGCTATGTCAGGTCTAGTGCAGACCATGGCATACATGAGGCTACCAAGCAGTTTAGAATAATCTAACTGTCTAACCATTGCTCCTTCATTGAGCTTTAGGCGGTTAGTGTAGTCGTATGGTATCTCAGACGCGCTACTGGCACTGTATCCCCACGTGTCCAACAGGGACTTTATGTGTGGCTTTGACTTAGGGAAATACCATTTTTCCCAAAGCTCACTTGCATGCCTAGTATAGTGTTAGCTACACCTAGGTCTTTAATGCTAAATTCTTTTATGAGATCTGACTTAACGTCATCCACTTTGGATTGATCAGACCCCAGAATAAGCATATCATCCACGTACAAGCATATTATGACGACTTTATCCGATCTATTACGTATGTAAAGATATTTATCCAAAAGACTCGACATGAATCCCATGTTCTTTACACTATAGTCGAACTTCTCATGCCATAATTTCGGTGCTTGCTTTAGTCCGTATAAAGACTTAAGAAGTTTACAAACTTTCATTTCGTGACCGTATACAATGAAACCTTCAGGTTGACTAATGTAGATCTCTTCGGTCAGATCTCCGTTCAAGAACGCAGTCTTAACATCCAACTGATGAACAACAAAGTGCTCAATAGATGCAATAGCAAGGAGAACCCGAATGGTTGCCAAGTGACACACGGGTGAGTAGACATCAAAGTAATCTACTCCGCTGACTTGTGTGAAACCCTTAGCCACCAGACATGCTTTATACTTAGCTACGCTACCATCAGGATTCAATTTCTTTTTCAAAACCCACTTACACCCTATGGTTTTAGCCCCTATTGGCTTATCAACCAACGCCCATATGTTATTCTGAAGAAGAGAACTCATCTCTTCATCTATAGCTTCTTTCCAGAGTAGTGAATCCCTGGATCTCATCGCTTCCTTATAGGTGGATGGATCGGCCTCAACGTGGTAAGTCACAAAGTCACTACCGAAGGTTCTGGGAATTCGCTCTCTTAGAGAAGTTCTCCTAGACTCTAGGCCAGAGTTATCTACCGGAATGGAATAGGAGCTGCTCGGTACTGAAGTAGGATCTTCTTCAGTAATAGTTACTTGCATACCTGGGATTGTTAAGTTCTTATCTTTCAGTAACTTATCCTCGAAGAACACCGCATCCCTAGATTCTATTATGATATTATTAGAAATATCAAGGAACCTATCTGCAGCACTATCCTCAGCACAACCTAAGTAGACACAAGTATTGGTCCTAGGTCCAACTTTAGGCCTTCTAGGGTCAGGAACCCTGACATAGGCTATACATCCCCAGGTCTTAAGTCGAGTAAACGACGAGGGTCTCTTAAACCAAAGTTCGTAGGGAGTAAACTCTAACTTAGCATGAGAGACTTTATTCAGAATGTGATTCGCAGTCAAGACTGCTTCGCCCCAATAAGCGGAAGGCATGCCGCAGTGAGCAGCATAGATGAAAGTGCACAGTTAACCTCACTAGAATTCTCTAGAGGGGGGGGGGGGGGTTGAATAGAGATTTAAAATATTTTGTGCAAATATATATATATTTATATGTGGTGATCACAGATTAAGGTTTCCCACACACCAACAAGAATTAAACAAGTAAAGAAAAATAAATGCAATAAGAAAAATCACAGCACAACACAAAGAGATATAGTGGTTCCCCAAATTTTGGGTAGTCCACTCTTCTACCCCCTTGGTAGGAAATTCACTATCTTGCACTGAGTCTTTTGATAAGGAGACTCTTAGAACCACCCTGAGTCTTTTGACAAGGAGACTCTTAGAACCAACTGAGTCTTTTGAAAAGGAGACTCTTAGAACCAGTACAACTGAATTTTTTGAAGAGTGATTCTAAAAACTCTTTTACAATATGTGAGAATGAAAAATAAGAACAAGGAAAAGAAGTATTTAAGACAAGAATGAATCTTCTTCCTAGCAAGAAGATTGGAAGCACAAGATGTAGTGAATTAAATCTCCCTTCTATAGTGAGAAGAAGATTGTAAGCTTTTCAGAATTTTGCAACATTATGGCTTTAGAAGCAGAAGAAGAAGAATGCTTGATGCTTGCTGCAGGAATCTTTCTCAACTCTCTTTCTTTTTACTTGGGAGCTTTTCCTCTTTTTCAATGTGTATATGGTGGATCACTTCTTATTTTTCTCTGCCGACCTCCTTGTTATTTATAGCTCTGTTTATTAAAATAATACTATAGGAGAGTAATCAATTAGCAGGCAAAGTGTTAGAAAGAAAGAGAAATTTCCATAACAGTTATATCCATAGAAGGAAAGTATTCAATCTGATTTCAAATAATATCCATAAAGGATTTAATTAATTTAGCCAAGAATCTATTAGAGGAAAGAATGATTCAGAACGGCTATAAAGAATAAATTGATTCCATATAAATCAGATCTATAAAAGAAGGAAAGAGATCTGGCAATTTTTGAATTAATCATAGAAATCGACGTGCGTCGATTACTATTCGACGTAGGCGTCGAATTCATCCTGGCAGAGCGTCGAGAGGAGAATAAGGAAGGTGCGTCGACTAGGGTGCGTCGACTTCTCAAGATACGTCGACTAGAAGTCAGAGCTACGTCGACATAGGATACGTCGAATTCTGCTTGGAGCTACTTCGACTCATTCTGATAGAAACGCCGACTTTATCTCGACATTGCGTCGAATACTATTCGACGCATATTTACTTACCTTGATTTTCCTTTCTTGGAATTCATATTTAACTCATTTTCAGTGGTTAAGAGAAATCATTTTTCCAACAATCTCCCCCTATTTGTCTTAACCCTATTTAGAGGGAAATTGTACTAGCATTTAATCAACTCAGCAGGACAATTATATAGAACAGAAATATGTCAAACAATCAGAATAAAAATTAGAAAGAGAGATCATATAAACAAGTTTCCCAAAATTATATAAACAGACTTTATGTTTAGTATTCAATTATAAGGTAAAGTATATCAGCATTATTTTCAATCACTGTTCAGGAGGGGTAGGAGGAGTCTTTCTTTTTCTTTTGAATAATTTGGTGGGTTGCTCTTTCTCAGTAGCAGATTGTACCCTCAGCTCCCCCTGAGTCACAGTGGTGTGCTCCCCCTAGAATGGAACTTCAGAGCCTTCTATTTCTATTTTAGCATTAGTTAAAACAACATCTGGCTCCACCTGAGCTTCAGCTTCAGCCAACACAACCTCTGGCTGTCCTTTTTCATTTTCAGCTTCATTCATAGCAGTATCCAGCTCCCCCCTGAGTTTCAATTTCTTTGTCTTTCTCACCATCTGCCACATCTTTTTTTTTCAGCTTCATTTTCTGCCCTGCTTGCCTCCCCTTGTAATAGTACCACCTGATTTGCAGCCTCTCTTGCCATATTGAGTACCTCTATTGTTTGTTCTTCAATATGTAGCTCAGGTACTCTCTCATTTCCAATTGTCTTGAGCAGTGCAAGACTGTCAGATTTTGAAGAAGGAGGGGATTTGTGTTAGGGAGATTTAAGATTGAAGGGCTGCTCTTCATCTAGCTTCTCCCCCTTCTTGACCTTCTTGGCCAAGGAGGTTAAGAAAGACTTGGTAACTCTTGAGGAAGAGAGAGAGTTCTTCAGACTTTGCACAGAGGCACTGACCCCATCTATTTGGATGTGCATGTGTAGGATAGAGGAATGAATCTGGGAGCAGTGCTCATCCAACATTGCTTGGAATGTTTGAGCTGCTGATGCAATGCACTGAGTGAGGAGAGCTTCAGTGGATGCAGATGGTTCATGTTGTGGTTGGTGATGAGGAGAGAGTGGTGGAGGTGGTGATGAAGCTGGAGAGAAGTTAGTTGATACATGAGGTATGGGTGATAAAGGAGGTGGGGAGGATGAGAAAGTAGGAGGAGGATGAGATGGAGAAACTGCTGTTTGAGGAGCAGGTGTTTGAGAAGAGGTAGGTAGAGTAGGAGTTGTGAGGGTGGTAGAGACTATTTGAGTGGATGATGGTGGTAGAGAAGAATTGTCTCTTTGAGGAGAAGGAGGAGGAGATGGATGAGCAGGCGAGTTAGGAGGAGAGGGAGTCCTTTCAGGAATGGAACCAGGCTTAGGGATTTGCCTGGTCCACTTGGAGAATAAGGTTATTGACATTCTTTTCCCTAGAGGAATGGGGATTCCTTTTGACCTACAAAGGTCAGGGAAGGAGTGGAAGAGTACTTGACTCATAATCCTCATATATGCATTTTCTTTGTGTGAGTATTTGGAGCCTATTATTTTGAGCAACCATGTGGCCCAGTCCACTTTCTTCTTCAGCACAAGGGCCCCCATGATGTTCAGTTGCTGCTTGGGAACTGCATCATGGGCTGAAATTTTGCATAGTAGTATCTTTCCTACTATATCTGCTAGCAGTCTATACTCCTCAGAAAAATCTATTTTCTTTAGATGGATTGGTTTATCCCTTGAAAACTTCATGGTGGTTAGCAGATGCTTGATTTCATCAGGTGTGAGGTCTATAGATTCATCACCTAATAGGGGAATGATAAAGACTTATAAGGTTACTCTTTAGAAATTGATTTCCTTTCCCTATTTTATTTGAACAAAGATAATATTAGGATATACCTGAAGGAAGATCAAAGGTGGTCCTAATATGTTCTGCAGAGATTGAGACTGGTGTCTCATAGATTGTTCCCTGGATTTCTCCTTGTTCAGATATCTGAACATGAGTCATCAGCTATGTGAGCTCTGTTTCCAGGAGCTTGCATCTTGTGGAGATGAGTTTGTCCAATCCAGCTTCAGTGAAGAGAGCTATGATGTTCTTATAATTTTCTGCAGCGGCTTGGAAGGAGTCGAGGTCAATGTCGAAACCAGAGTTTATCTTGGGAGACATTTTTAGGTCAGTGAAAGAGAGGAGGAACTGGCTGGACTAAGAAGCAAGAAGGATGAAGAATGCAGAGTAGTGAAGGTTTCTAACTGAAGAGTCTTTTTAAGTCAGGTGAAGCGTCGAAACGGGACTCAATTCGAGGCTTATTCGGTACTTTAGTGGATGTGACCGAAAATATTTTAGCATTGCCGCTCATTTTTATGAAGTCGACGTTACGTCGAGTGGAATTCGACGTAAACGTCGATACAGCCCGCGTTAAGATGTGTAGGGTTTCGTATCGACGTATGCGTCGATTGTAATCGACGTATGCGTCGATTTTACTTATTGAGTTGAGTCATCGACGGTGCGTCGATTAGAATTCGACGTGACTTTTGATTTTCCTGAAAAATTTTAGGTGTATATTTCTTTTTATCTCTTCCTAGTTCTAAGTCTGTCATGGACTAATTTTTACAGATAGTTTGATTGGTTGTGCCAACATTGTTTGGCAAGGTGGCCAGTTTTGTTACATATATGGCACTTGATTATCTTATTCTTATGGTAATTTGAGTTTAGAGAAGGATAGAAGGGTTGATTAGAATAGAAAGTTTGATTAAGATGGGAATTTTGGTTACCAGGTTTAGGGTAGAAATTTTGGTTAAGATAGAGGTGTTGATTAGGATGGAAATCATGGTTAGGATGAATGGATCCTGAATGGGAATTATAGAAGGTTTTTGGAGAATAGGCATTTAAGTTGCTCTGAATTTTTGTGCGTCGATATCTATTCGACGCATGTTGATAGTTGCTTCGATTTATATTCGGCGCTTTCTCCCGATAGCGTTGATCTGATATCGACGCATGGAAAAAGTTGCGTCGATTGGAAGTCGACGTACTTTTATTCAAGCGTCGAGTAGCGGTCGAGGCATCTGAGAGATTGCGTTGAGTAAAAGTCGACGCACTATCATTCATGCGTCGATATAAAGTCGACGCAACTGCATCTTCACACATTTTCTTTTTCCCTTTTTCTGATTTTGTTCTTTTATGTATTGTTTCTTTTGGCTTAGTTGCTTCTTCAGATGAAGTTTGAGAGTCATCAGCTGAATAATATGATGTTTCATCAAATTGTTTTATTTCCTTGAGGGAGTCTTCTTCCTTATTTAGTGAGTCTTTTTCTTGGTTTGATTTGATGGGTTTTGTGAATTTTACAGGGATTATCCAAGCAGGTTTGTTGGATGGAACTTGGCTGGTTGAGGGATCAGCCCCTAGACCAAGATTTTTATGTCTCCTTGTTTGTTGTTCAGTGATTTCCTTGAGAGTTTGGCTTCTCATGTTTATTGATTCTTCAAAGGCTTTTTCCTGGGATACCTTATCCTTAAGGAGCTGGTTTTCTATTCTAGCCCTTTCTTCTTCCTTTTCTATGATGTTTACTTCAAAATTTTTAGAGCATTTATCCTCTCTATTTCTCTGGTTTTTAGCCACATTAATTTGTTCATTTAGATCTTTAATTTCTTGTGTAGCTTTTAGTTGATCTAGACACATTCCTATAAAATCATTTCTGAAATTATCACTTTGAAAATCTATTTCATCAAAAATGCTTACCTCATCCTTATCCTCAGATTCCTCTATGAGAATAAGGCTATCTTCTTTTTCATCTTCAGAAGATATGCTTTCTTCTGATCCTGTCTCACTCCATGATTTAACACCATCATCATTCTTTGATCCTTCAAGGGCCATCAAGCACAGATCTTCTTGCTTAGGCTCTTCATTGTCACTCTTAGAAGAGGAGCTGTCCTCAGAGTCTGTATCACTCCAGGCTTCTGCAATAAAGCCTCTTTCTTTCTTCTTCCCCTTTTTCTTGAGATCTTTCTTTTTCAGATCTTTCTTTGTCTCAGCATTTTCTGGACATTCTGGGGCAATATGTCCAGGTTTCCTGCAAGAATAACAAATAATTTCTTTAGTAGGAGTTTTGTCATACCTTGGTTTTGACTCTCTCCTTCTTGATCCATCTGTCCTGACCCATTTCTTGAATTTTCTGGCCAGGAAACTGAATAGTTCTTCTTCAGTGATAGTGCTTCCTTCTTCTGTTGCTTTTAATGCAATGTTCCTGTCTTTTGAAGAAGTTGGGGTGTTTTCTCTTCTCTTCTTCTCTTCTCTGGTTTTCAGTAGTTGCTCATAGGATCTGAGTTTTCCTAAAAGAGCATCTGTTGAAATTTCCCTTTGTCCTCTTGTGTCTCTTATTGCCCATATCCTTGAATCCCATGAGCTTGGGAGACTCATCAACAATTTGTCATTGATTTCTGTAAGAGAGATTTCTCTATCCAAGTCCCTTAGTTGATTGATGATCAGACTAAATCTGTCATACATCTCAGAGATGCTTTCTTCATTCTTCTTTTGGAAGTTCTCATATTGAGAGATCAATAGAGCCTTCCTATCTTTTCTTTCATCAGCACTTCCTTCTACCATCTTTATGAGAGCCTCCCAAATTTCTTTGGCTGATTCACAATCAACCACCCTTTGAAAGATTTCATCAGAGAGGGTTGAGACCAGAATATTTACAGCCTTTGCATCACATGTTCCTGCCTTTTTCTCTTCAACTGTCCACTCAGCCTTTGGGACAAGTGTTTGAGTCATTTCACCACTTGAGTCTTTTCTATAAGGCTTGGGAGGACCTGTCAAGATAACATTAAATAAATCTTCATCAATAGAGTTCATATAAATCCTAATTCTTGTTTTCCAAACTGCAAACTTTTCAAGATTGCACATTGGTGGTCTGGTGGAAGCATAATCTTTGATTTGTGCCATGTGAAAAATAATTGTTAGAGAAATATATATATATATATATATATAAATAAGGGGTAGGATCTTTTTGATCAAGGAGTTGACCTTTTTAGATCAACCTACCTCTGATACCAATTGAAAGTGCACAGTTAACCTCACTAGAATTCTCTAGAGGGGGGGGGGGGGGGGGGGGGGGTGAATAGAAATTTAAAATATTTTGTGCAAATATATATATTTATATGTGGTGATCACATATTAAGGCTTCCCATACACCAACAAGAATTAAACAAGTAAAGAAAAATAAATGCAATAAGAAAAATCACAGCACAACACAAAGAGATATAGTGGTTCCCCAAACTTTGGGTAGTCCACTCTTCTACCCCCTTGGTAGGAAATTCACTATCTTGCACTGAGTCTTTTGATAAGGAGACTCTTAGAACCACCCTGAGTCTTTTGACAAGGAGACTCTTAGAACCAACTGAGTCTTTTGAAAAGGAGACTCTTAGAACCAGTACAACTGAATTTTTTGAAGAGTGATTCTAAAAACTCTTTTACAATATGTGAGAATGAAAAATAAGAAAAAGGAAAAGAAGTATTTAAGACAAGAATGAATCTTCTTCCTAGCAAGAAGATTGGAAGCACAAGAAGTAGTGAATTAAATCTCCCTTCTATAGTGAGAAGGAGATTGTAAGCTTTTCAGAATTTTGCAGCAGTATGGCTTTAGAAGCAGAAGAAGAAGAATGCTTGATGCTTGCTGCAGGAATCTTTCTCAACTCTCTTTCTTTTTACTTGGGAGCTTTTCCTCTTTTTCAATGTGTATATGGTGGATCACTTCTTATTTTTCTCTGCCGACCTCCTTGGTTATTTATAGCTCTGTTTATTAAAATAACACTATAGGAGATTAATCAATTATCAGGCAAAGTCTTAGAAAGAAAGAGAAATTTCCATAACAGTTATATCCATAGAAGGAAAGTATTCAATCTGATTTCAAATAATGTCCATAAAGGATTTAATCAATTTAGCCAAGAATCTATTAGAGGAAAGAATGATTCAGAACGGCTATAAAGAATAAATTGATTCCATATAAATCAGATCTATAAAATAAGGAAAGAGATCTGGCGATTTTTGAATTAATCATAGAAATCGACGTGCGTCGATTACTATTCGACGTAGGCGTCGAATTCATCCTGGCAGAGCGTCGAGAGGAGAATAAGGAAGGTGCGTCGACTAGGGTGCGTCGACTTCTCAAGATACGTCGACTAGAAGTCAGAGCTACGTCGACATAGGATACGTCGAATTCTGCTTGGAGCTACTTCGACTCATTCTGATAGAAACGTCGACTTTATCTCGACGTTGCGTCGAATACTATTCGACGCATATTTACTTACCTTGATTTTCCTATTTAACTCATTTTCAGGGGTTAAGAGAAATCATTTTCCCAACAATAGAGTTCAACATCTCTGTTAACGTTCTATTCTTTCGCTCGGCTATGCCGTTAGATTGGGGGGAGTAAGGAGCAGTGGTTTCTGCTATGATGCCCTGTGAAGCAAGGAAGCATCTGAACTCACTGGATATATATTCTCCTCCTCTATCACTCATAGAACGTTTTATTTTCATGCTTAGTTGGTTTTCTACCCTGGTTTTGAAAAGACAAAACTTTTCAAACGCTTCATCTTTAGTTTTAAGCAACGAGATATGACAAAATCTCGTGCAGTCATCGATAAACATGATCATATACTTCCTCCCACCTCTGGTGACAAAACTTTTAAAGTCACAAATATCGGAATGTATAAGCTCAAGAGGTGTTGTGCTCCTAGTAACCGTCCCAAAAGGTTTCCTAGTGATCTTAGTCTGAGCGCACACTTCGCATTTTTCAAGTGGAGACTTAGTGTCTAATGTGATCTTGTGAGTTCTAGCTACTTGGAACATTTTCCTGTAGTTTACGTGTCCTAGTCTCTCGTGTAGAGTCCTAGGGCTAACTAAGTTCAATTGAACTTGTTGGACTACCTCACTTGCTAGACTCAGACGGTACATCCTATTTTGGACATAAGCACATCCAAAATAGTGCGAGTTAACTGACAAAGTCACCCTGCCGCTACAGAAGCTAAGCGACATACCCGCATCACATAACAAACTAATAGACACTAAGTTAGCAGCTAGAGAAGGAATAAATTTGACATTCTTTAAAAGTAAAGACTTACCTGAGGAGAGCAGTAGAGTTGCATTCCCCACCTTCAACACATCAGCTGTGCCTCCATTTGCCACAGTAACTGATTCCTTTGCATCCTTCAGCTCTGTCAGAAGATTAGCATTGTTGCAAACGTGGCACGTTGCCCCGAATCCAGGTACCACTCTGTGCTGGCCTGTGCGTGTCCGACCATGGCAACAAAGTCGGATGGCTCAGCTTGGCGGACCAAATGGGCTTGGTTGCCTTCTTGTGGTGCCCGGGTTCTCTCTTTCCTCGGTTGCTTGCAGTCAGATGCGCAGTGCCCCCACTTGTTGCAGTTATAACATTTACCCTTAAATTTCTTAGAGGGTTTACTCGGGCCTGCAACCTGGGGGCTACTACGAGACGTTTTGGTCTTGGGAGGGGGCGGAGGCCGCTTGGAGCTTGAAATCATGTTGGCAGCAACCTTCTGCTTGCCAACAGCTTCCAAAGCGTTCTTCGTCTTGTTCTCATCCTCAATGCGTATGAAACGCTTGAGGTCGTTCAGACCAACCTGCATCTTCTTGCGATACATTTCCATTTTGAAATTGTACCACGAGGAGGGCAATTTATACATAATCGTGCCCACAACAAAACTTTCGGGCAGACTGATGGACTCACTATGCAAAGAATCAATTAAAATTTCAAACTCTGATACCTGGGGGAGAATGACTTTCTCCTCGTCGAAGCTGAAAGAGTGGAACTTGTCCACTAGGTGCGTCTTGGACATGTCCTCCTACCTGAAGTGCTCCTGCAGCGCATCCCAGATCTCCTTTGTGGTGCTCATCTTCATGTAGGTCTGGGCCAAGCTGGATGACAGACAGTTCAGCAGGTAGTCCCTGCAGAAGTCTTCATCTGAAAACCACTGTGCCTCATCAGCAGTCCCAACGACCTCAGCACCATCAGACTGAACTGTGTAGAACACGTTCAGAAACTTCATCCCGAACTGAGTGTTCAACTTCCAGGCGTTGAACTCAGTCGCCGTGAACTTCTCCAGCTTTATCATCGGAATGGGGGACGCCATGGAGTTCCCCTTCATCATTGTGCTTGGAGACGGCGGCGGCGGGAAGAGGCGGAAGACGGCTGAGGGGGATCTGGAGGCACGGGAGAACAGTGGCGCACGGGCACTGTTGCTGAAGAGCGCACGGGCAGCGGTCGTGCGGGATCCTGGCAGACGAGCGCACGATCAGCGGTCGTGCGCGAGGGGTCGAGCGCACGGTCAGCGGTCATGCGCGAAGGTACTGGCTGGCTGCTGAAGAACGCACGAGCAGCGGTCGTGCGCGAGGGGTCGAGCGCACGATCAGCGATCGTGCGCGAACTCCTCTTTTGCTAGCAGCGGCTTCGTCTTCTTCGCACGAGCGGAGGTCCAAGGGCACGGCTCCGACTCCAACAGCGCCAGATCTGGACAACGCAGCAGCAGCCCTCGATCTTCGGGCTAGGGCGATGGCGGCAGCAGATCTGGGACTTCTTCTAGGCGAACAGCAAGCAACAGCGGCGAAGACGCGAGAGGAGGGCTGCGGGGAAGGACGGGATCACGACCTCCTTCCTCTACCTTCGTCGTTTGCGAGCGGCTGGAAGAAGAATAGGAGACGAATGGCTTGTGCATCTTCTTCACAGGAAACGGCAGCAGCAGCGGCGAGAGGCGCGAATCCTTCGCGTGAACAGCGACGGAGGAGCGGACGAGCGCGATCGAGCGGGCACTTCCGGATGACGGGGACGAGCGCCCCTTAGGGCTGTTTCGAGAATGTAGAGGGAGCTCGAAACATCCGGAGGAAAGTCAAGGTGGAACTTACTCTCTGTTGCCTCCAGCTAGGTATATATAGCAGAATACCTAGGGTTTCCACACGCATAGCCCCCGAGCTCGTTATTCGTCCGAATATACACTTACATATATCTCACTATGCTACATATGCTTTATTTTATTAATGTGATCCCTAGTTTATGCTCTTTACATTGCATCTGGCACTGTCATTTTTGATGGCTAATAAGCTCGAAGTCTTTCTACGACTATTTCTTATGTCAATAGCCAAAAGTGCAGTTGGTCATTACTGGAAGGTGTTTATGGAAATCCAGCAACTTGTTTGAATTAAATAAACACCATAGGGAGCATCACTAGTTTTCTTTAATAAAACAAACATAAATCATATTAATAAATAGATGACCTTCGCCGTTGAGAGCAATGAGATCATCCATTGCAAATATATTTTAATGCAATAAGCTTATGGTGTCCACACACATGTAGAAGATCTTTTATGAATTAGAACTTATTTATGTTAATGAACCTCAATTATTATTAGTATTTTGATTAAATGGTTCAATTATAAAAATTATAAATTTTAAAAATTTCAATTTTAAAAAGCCAATTTCTGCTGGGCTAGAGCACGCAAGCCCAACCAGAGCACCTGCAAATTAGTTCGAGCAAGTACCTACACGACCGCTTAGCGGTATGCCGATATACAACCAAAAACACAGCACAAAATAACAACAATAAATGTGACACGCAGATATAACGTGGAAACCCAATAGGGTAAAAACCACGGGACGATCGGAGTCCAACCCGGAAAGCCGCCGCTAAAATGTGTAAAACAGATAGGCAATTACAAGGCTTTCCCTCCTCGATCCACACAGGATCTTCACCAACTCCGCACCACACAATAATACACAATAAACAGTAGCAGAAAAATTGCAAGTTACCGACAATGGCGGACGAGACGGATTACACAAATCCTCTCCAAGATGCCTCTTCGAATCCTTGCTAAAGTCTGCACCAGATTTAATCCGTGTAGGTGAAGTATTCCACGTCAACGTCACAGAGACGTCCGAAAGCTCTCTCCAAACTAAGACGCTTGCCACAAAGACCTCACTAGAAACTCTTTCAATGCTTGAGATGGGAGAGAAGTGGATACCTTACCCCTCCTTCTTCATGCCTATTTATAAGGCCAAAACCAATGGGTAGATGATGGTAGATAGCATGTGCATGAAGCTTCCATGAAGCTTCCCTCGGTCAAAAGCACATGTCATGAAGCTTCCTTTGGGCACTTTCCTAGAAGCTTCCTTCAAGAGCACATGTTGATTTCTTAGTCAAAGACGGCTACCCCTTTTCACACTTGGCATGAAACACATGCTTGAAAAGCATGGTCAAAAGGTGGCTAGCCCCTTTCACACTTAGGAGAAAATACCTCATCAAATCTCCCCCTTTTCGACTAAGTGAAAAATGTGTCCTTCTAATAATCTTCATTTGGTAAGACCTTCATGTCTCCTCCATATGTCGAAAGATCCAGAGCCACCAAGTTCGAGTTAGTAAAACTCGAATCCACAGTTTTCTCCACAAAGGACGGGAACTGTACCCAACAATTTATCCACTTTGCTCTTATGTGGAAGAGATCGCCATGCCAGCGATCCTCACACAATGCTCGAACTTCCCCCTCGACACGGTCTTCGTAAGCATATCTGCTCCATTGTCATTCGTGTGCACCTTCTGCAAATCCAGCTCCCTCTGCTCTAGAGTATCGCGTATCCAATGATATCGCATGTCAATATGTTTGGATCTCGAGTGAAAGGTGGGGTTCTTCCCCAAATGAATCGCGCTCTGACTATCGCATAGGAGTGTGTAATGCTCCTGAGTGAAACCCAACTCTTTGATGAAACGTTTTATCCAAAGAAGCTCTTTTCCTGCCTCAGTGACTGCAATAAATTCTGCCTCTGTAGTCGACAGTGCAACGCACTTCTGTAGTCTCGACTGCCACGACACAGCTCCCCCCCCCCCCCCCCCCCCCCCGCAAGTAGGATCAGGTACCCAGAGGTTGATCTTCTGGAGTCCAAATCTCCAGCCATATCAGCATCAGTGTAGCCCAGAAGCTCTGGCTCACTATCTCCAAACCTTAACGTCAATTCTGACGTCCCATGTAGGTACCTTAGAATCCACTTCACAATGCCCCAATGTTCTCTTCCAGGATTGGAGAGAAACCTACTAACAGTGCCTACAACATGCGCTATATCAAGGCGAGTGCATAACATGACATACATAAGACTACCAACTGCAGAAGCATAGGGGACCTTCTGCATCTCCTCTTTCTCCTCAGGTGTGCTCGGGCACTGGTCAGCGGTAAGTCTGAAGTAAGCTCTAAGCGGCGTGCTCACCTTATTCGCCTGATCCATACTAAATCTCTGTAGCACCTTCCTGATATATCTTTCCTGATATAACCAAAGTAACTTGGAGCCTCTATCTCTCCGAATATGCATCCCTAGGATGGTCTTCGCAGCTCCCAAGTCCTTCATCGCAAATGTGGAGCTCAACTGCCGCTTCAGCTCGGCAATGCACGCAGTGCTCCTCCCAACTATCAGCATGTCATCGACATAAAGGAGCAAAATAATGAAATCCTCTGGAGCGTACTGCTTCACAAACACGCAGTGATCAAGGGTGGTCCTCCTGAAGTCGATCTCCCCCATAAAAGCATCAAACTTCTTATACCACTGTCGCGGGGCCTGCTTCAGGCCATATAAGCTCTTATTTAGGCGACAAACTAGACTCTCATTCCCTTTCACCTTAAAACCTTCAGGCTGCTCCATATAAAGCTCCTCCTCAAGATCGCCATGCAGAAAGGCGGTCTTGACATCCATATGCTCAATCCCCAGGTCTAGCTTCGCTGCAAGGCCAAGAACAACCTGGATAGACGACATCTTCACAACAGGAGAGAAGATCTCATCAAAATCAACTCCATGTTTCTGACTGAAACCCTTCACCACTAATCTTTCCTTGTATCTGAGTGGTGTCGAGGGGTTTCCCTGCTTTACTCTGAAAATCCACCGATTCTTCAAAGCCTTCTTGCCCTTAGGCAATCGTACCAGCTCATAAGTATGGTTCTCATGCAGAGACTGCATCTCCTCCTGCATAGCAACCATCCACTCTTTCTTCTATGAGCTCTGCACTGCTTCATCAAAGAACTCGGGCTCCCCAACATCAGTCAACAAAATATACTCAGTAGCAGAGTATCTCGAAGATGGTTGTCTGACTCGATCAGACCTCCGTGGAGCGAGCTCAGCTGCTGGTATGGGCACATCATCAATGATGTCCTCTGTAGGCTCACCATCATTCATGTCCTCATGGCCTAGAAGTGGCTCAACGCCCTGCACTGGATCAGGCTCTGCGTCCTCCTCAGTATCATCACCTCCAGTCACAGGAGACTCTTCATTAGTGCGAGAGTCAGCCTTCTTAGTCTTTTCAGGATCAAGCATAATCTGATCCTCACAAAATATGGCATCGCGACTGCGTACAAGCTTCTTCTCAACCGGATCAAAGAACCTGTAGCCAAACTCACCGTTGCGTCCATATCCCAAAAATATGCATTGACGGGTCTTAGAATCCAACTTCGATCATTCATCCCGAGGGATGTGCACAAAGGTTTTGCACCCAAAGACCCTCAAGTGACTATACGACGGGTCCTTCCCATACCAGACCTTATCAGGAACATCCTCCTGCAATGCATAACTAGGAGATAGGTTGATGACGTGTGTAGCTGTGTATAAAACCTCACCCCAAAACATGCCAGGTAGCTTTGACTCAGATAACATGCACCTTACCCTCTCCATCAAGGTCCTGTTCATCCTTTCAGCTACGCCATTCAGCTGCGGCGTCTTGGGCGGAGTCTTTTCATGTCTGATCCCTTGCTCTCTGCAATACTCATCAAAAGGACCAATATACTCTCCCCCGTTGTCGGACCTGAAGCACTTTAACTTCTTCCCAGATTGCCTCTCCACCTCAGCGTGGAATCTCCGAAAAGTATCGAGAACCTCACCTTTGGTCTTAATAGCATAGACCCAAAGTTTTCTCGAATAGTCATCAATGAACATCATGAACTAAGACGCTCCTCCTCTCGTCTGGACCTTCAGTGGCCCGCAGACATCAGTATGTACGAGCTCTAGTGGCTCAGATCTTCTTATGGAAGTATGGCTATGGAATGATACTCTATTCTGCTTTCCAGCCATGCAATGGTCACATCTCTCTAACTGATCCACAGATAGATCAGAGATCATCTTCTTTTGGGAGAGACATCCCAAACCCTTCTGGCTAATGTGACTCGGTCTCCTATGTCATAGGGATGTGGATGCCCCATATCTAGCAGTGTTGACCTGAGCAGCTTCAGGTCTCCCCTCCATATAGTATAGGCCAGTGTCTCTATAACCTCTGGCCACTACCAGCGACCCCTTGATTAACTTCCAAAAATCTCCACCAAAGACACTTAAGTGTCCTTCATCACCTAGCTTCCCAACTGAAACTAGGTTGAAGCGGATGTAAGGTACATGTCGCACATCTCTTAGGATCATCAATCCTCTAGTGCTCGTCTTCACGTGCATATCACCTCTTCCAATGACTTTAGACGTGTCACCATTGCCCATCCTAAGCACCCCACACTCGTGAGTAGTGTAGGTGGCAAATAACTTCTTGTTGTGGGAGACATGTGCAGAAGCACCCGAATCAACAATCCAGCTTCGGTCATCACAAGAGAGTGCAGCTGTGACGTCATCTCCAACAATGATGACAACGTCCTCTGTAGATGCAATAGCTACAACGTGACTCTCCTTCCTATCATCAGTAGCCACTCTTTTTTTCCTTTCTTCATTCTTCAGAGAATAACAGAACTTCTGAATATGCCCCTTCTTATGACAATAGTTGTAAGATCTCTTTTTTCAAAACCCGTTCGGGTACTTGAAAGCTAGAACCTCTCCCGTATCGCACGGTTGAGGTGGACCTTCGCCCAGAATTGCTGCCTTGCGGTGTCACCAACACTCGAGTTGACTAACACCGCTCAACACCAACCCTGCCGGCTATACGATCATAAGTAAAATATGCCAAAAAGGTAAGTACATAAATGAAGGCATGTCCACAATCACAGCATCATATTTAAATATATAATGAATACAGAAAGTCCAAAGAGAGGTATAAGCAAAAAGGGGCTTATGCCCGATACATATCCAAAATAATGTACTCTTTCTCTCTCTACAACATGCGGAAACTACAACAAAACTCTCAAAATGCGGAAGTCTAACTATCTAGCCATCAACCCGTGGCGTCGTGGTAGTACGCTGCATCCGCTGCTCAGGTCCTGCCATCTCGTCCTGCTGCGCGCGGGACAACTCCGTCTCCTCGGACTCCTGCGGTCACACCGACCGTTAGTCATAAAGACTAAGCCGTTTTGTCCTCGCCTCCCTCCACCACTCCTAAGTACCGAGCAGGAGGAAGAAGCGGAGGACAACAAGGGGTAAACGAAAAGGTGGTGACATGACACTAAACTAGCAGGTATAAGTAAAGCAGTAAAATCTAGCTAGCAGTATAGTGCAAGTATAAGGCAGTAAGTAGAGCAATGAAGTAAGCAGAAAAGTAGAAAGAAAATGCGGTGCAGTAAATAAATATAAACTATCATCACATATCGTACCTTAACTTATATGAACGCCCATATGACACATAAGTTAAGATGTCCAGGAAACTCATCATATAAAAGAGCCCATACTAATTTATATGATGGGGGTATGCTAATGCGTATGTTATGCAATGCTATGATTATGATGTTTTAATGTGATTATGCAATGTGACTCACTCACACGACTCTATGCGCATAGACCTTTATAGTTCCCAATTTGTTTGAAAGGAAGCCAACCTTTCGGGTACCTACCATCGTGGCTCACGGTGGCAGTGGATCGGGCACTCCACATCCTAGGCCGGTATGGTCACTACCAAGCCTAGACCTCATGTACGCCTCAACGCTAAGAACACAACAGCGGAGCTCTTGCGTACTCTTGTTGGAATCCACCAGACTTTAAGGCCGGGGTGGGTTATTAGGGATTGTCCTCCAGACCGCGGTACTCAAACTTACCGGCCCTCTAAACCTCACCCTCACCTGAGTCAATGTACTACCGTCGGTGACACGACTGACCTTGTACCGAAGACTCGCCACTAATTGCATAAGAAACAGGTGCTTAACATGTCCACCCGAGCTTCCGGCTCAGGGACTAACACACAAGTTGATCCAACCCATCTCCTTCCCAGAGGAGATCCAAACTAGTTTGCAGATTTAATTAGGCTCCTCTTGCCTACAATTTAGTTAGCGATATATTTAGGGTGAATCTTGGACTTCCCGCAGTGTACTCTGTAAGGGGCCCCTAACGGTACTACAGATCAATGAGCTCAACCCCACAATCCTCCTCAAGACAATTACTTTAGTTGGTGTTTAACGTTTGGTTCACCACTCATCATTTCATATAGTTAATGTGACTTAGTTCATCTCCCGTCCCACCCAATTGGGTTGGACGTACCTCCATTCCTCCTACAATAACTCTAGCACAACCTCACAACTAACCCTAGGATTGACCCTCCTTGAATCATGGTGTACTATAACTCATTTACTGATTGGATATAACTCCTAAACACTACTTATGGGTCTGAATTGTCTAAAACTCAAAATTCTTCTTTTACTAAACGCAGACCACAAAGTTGAACTATCCATCAACCCCATAAGGGAATCCTTCTAAAAACTCATCACCAAGGTCTCTAATAATTATCTTAGGCTCCCACTGACCTTAATAAGGTATGTTCCAATTTTCATAATTTTGCATATTAAATTGGTATTTAATATAATTTAAAGTAGTTAAGGCCTTAAGTCAAATTGCACATGAACTACCCTCAAAATGATTCCTCATGCTACATGAAAATTATCAGTAAGATAATATCCCATATCAAGGTGGTTCACTGAGTTCCATGACCCTAGGGCGTGATTTGTCCTACTAAATCATCATAGTTGTATAATTACCAAAATGCCACTATAATTAGGAATAATAGTATTTTACTTCTAAAAATTCTCCCAAACTTACCAAGTGTCCAGATGGGAATCTAGAGTTCTCTACCAAAGGATTGTGTCATTAACATATGATTTGATATTTTAAAAAGATTTAATACTCAAGTGGTGTAAATCCCAATTTCTACATGAGGTACAAGAACTACAATTCTACCAGCTCCCAATCAATTATCATGGACACATATTAACCTAAAATTACAGATCACTAAGTATCAAGTCAAAGATCCATGATTTGACATTTTAAAAAGGTTTAATACTCATGGGTTGAAAAATCCAATTTCTACATGAGGTACATGAAATATAGTTCTACAAGCTCCCAAATAATTATCATGGGCTTATATTAACATAAATGACAGATTTCTATGTATCATAACATTGCCCCATGATTTGATATTTTTAAAAAGATTTAATACTCAAGTGGTGTGAGTCCCAATTTCTACATGAGGTACAAGAAATACAATTCTACCAGCTCCCAAACAATTATCATGAACACATATTAACCTAAAATTACAGATCACCAAGTATCATGTCAAAGCCCCCTGATTTGACATTTTAAAAAGATTTAATACTCATGGGTTGAAAAATCTAATTTCTACATGAGGTACATGAAATATAATTCTACAAGCTCCCAAATAATTATCATGGTCTTATAATAGCATTGAATGACAGATAACCAAGTTTCACAATTTATCCCCATGATTTGGTATTTTTCAAGATTAAATTCCCTTAAGCTAGCAAATACTTAAAATTTCCTACACAAGGAATAATACTTCAATACATCATAACAAAATTACTATAGTCCATTTTCATCCCTAATCAGCCACTAATAGAGTTTCAACACCATACAAGGTCCTATGACCATGCATTTCATTTTATTAAGGAAAGGGTGGCAATTTCATTTATTAGGAAGAAAAATACTTAAATACCTCTAAAAATTCTCATTAAATTAACTAAGTTATTTTATGCTCCTACAAACATATCTACAAAGCTCTGAGCCAAGGCAAGAACATTTGGTTCCATGCCCTTCACAAATCTCACTTTGCACCTTTAAGGGTTTACCCTTAGGGTTTTAGGTCACATCACCCTAATGGCTCCAAATGGATCACTAGGGTGTGCCACATGCCTTTGTATATCCATACCCACATAGCCATCATGATGGGAGGAGGCTAACACACTCAACTCCTCATAATGACCTAAACCCTAATTTGACCCTTAAAGGCACTCAATAGGGTTTCCTATTTTCCATATCAAATCAACTCCAAATGGAGTGAACTTTTAGGTAGGCACTACTCATGTACAAAAGAGCATGCCACCAAAGTTTGGTGTCATTTGGACATCATATGCTCCAAACATCAACTTAATTTAAATATTCTAACTACCACAAAAACACTAGGTAAAAGTATCCATCAAGGGCTGTACCTTTGGCAGGGGGTGACCCTAGGGTATACCAACCCATGGTTAAAAGCACAGCTCCAAAGATTGAAGGGTTTGACCTAGGTAATTAATTTAGTGGACTGACCTAGTGTAGGACCAGTCCTAGTAAAACAGCACCCTAGGGAGCTGTGGGTCACCAAATGACCTAAGCTCAAGGCCAAATGAAAGTTAAGACCAAGGCCTACAACTTTCATGTTGGGCACGTTTTCTAGTTCAGCCATTAGGAGGCCCTAATTTATATTTGAAGAGGACTGAATTTTAGAGGCAGAATAGCAAGTATAGAGAATTAATTAAATACAGGAAAATAAAGATCTGCACGAATCTTGGCGCAAATCAGACGGCGGCGCCATCGTCTTCTTCCTCAGCCAACGGATGGGATTCAACCGCACTAGGCCGATTTACTCCTCCCTTTCCCGGCCACCTGGTGGCCACCACGGCCGGCCACCACCGCCAACACCTTTGTGGTGGTCGGGGCTACGACTTCCCGGCGACATGGCGGCCGGAGGAGGCGTTTTCCGGCGATCCTGGGTGTCACGAATCGAGCCGAAATCCATGGATTTCGGAGGTGGATCCGGGCTCAATTGAGCCCGATCCTTCAGAATTATGTGATGAGAAGCTAGAATGTGGGGAGGGGAGGAGAAATGAACCACTATTGGCGCGTGGCGGCGGCTCCGGCGACGGTTGGCCATGGATTTTCCTTGCTCCGGCAATCCCGCTCCCGATCTCGATTCTCCAGCAAAAGCTTTGCTCCAGGTGTCGTTCTCAACCACTCTCTACCTCCTGAAGCTAATGGTGAGGTTGGATTGGGATGGGGAGGCCTCTATAGGCTGATTTGAAACTAGGCTACCTCGGTTGTGCCCCTTGCTGCCACCCTCCTGTAGCTGCCGGCCTCCTGCTTCCATCTGGGTCAAGCTCAGACCCCAGCAATCAGGGAAGGCCCCTAGGCTGATTGGAGGAGAAGTGTGGAGGAGGGGGTGATTGCTTTTAGCTTTTGCTTTATGCTTTAAGCTTTTTGATCAACTTTTGGTCCCCCCCCCCTTCATTTGATTAATCAAGCTTAGTGTTAGGTTCAGTCTAGGGCTGGTGGGCATGTCTTAGGTCCATGAGTAATTGGCTAGAGGATGGGGGTTGGGTCCCATTCAATTTGGGCCCAATATTCCCTTTAATGGGCTATGTTGACCATGGTTTACTTTGGTCAATTTCATGCAATTGGGTCCCACCCAAGTGCAATTCTCAAGGTTTTGATCTTTCTCAGTGGTTATGGTGGTATGGGGGAGGTCAATTTGGTGAAATGAGGGTCAATTGGCCTAAGGGAGTGGTATTGGGCTATGTTGATTTTGTGCCCTTGGTGTGCGCTTAGCACACTCCACTTGGTCCAAGGGCCTTGGTGGCCACTCAGCACACCACCCCTGACCTAATACCAACTAGGGGTCTAGAAGGATTGGGGATGTTACAAATCCTAATAAACAAAAGCAATATTTCGTCCTCGAAATTTAGGTTCGGGTCTACGGGTTGCAAGTACTTATAAGAGTAAAGGATTTCAAAGACGTTTAAATTGAGGTGGTGAGTTCCGGGAAATGTTGTTGCATGAAGTCCAAGGGCACCCAGCTGTGCTCCTCTTGCCCATGATTGAACCGTAATAATCGGACATCAGAACCTCCTTCCACGGAAGAACTCGGACCTCTACTAAAAGAGAACTTAAACTGAAGCAACAATCTTTACCAAGACTTATCCTGGCACTTCTACCATTCCTCGCTAAGATTGTCGGCAATATTCCCACTAGGGTTAATGGAAGGTTTAACCCGACGCTCAGACCATCGTGCCATTAATCACAACGCGGGTTCTACTTGCTCCATCCCAGTAATAAATAGAAAATATACACTACAAAATCAAAACAGGCTAACCAGGTGTGGGTGTTAACAAAATTACTTCACCCCCTGGAGGAGGATCTATCTGTAATACATAAGGCCCTACATAGTTAATTTATACTATCATGCCGCGCTAGATGGCACTGAAGTTCTTCTAGTTCAACTTAACTTCATAAGGTTATATTCACGAACCATGATTACACTTGGGCCAGAGTCTCTTATGTCCTACGAACGTTACATGAGGTTAACGCTCCCTCCCGTTAAATAAATGCAAATAACCTCCATGCTTTCCTTGAGGAACATAATGCCTGCAGTTTAAAATGATGATCGTGAAATGACTCCCATCAACTTTCCATATCCATTTGGTTCATAACTCACGAGGGTAAAACCCTTTTTATCATGACATGAATTGACACAAATTGATTTCAACATGAAGGGTGTCTCATTAAAACCCATTAATCCTCAAGAAGTTTCACCATTTATATCTGGAAATCAAACCTGTCTCCCTTATTCTTGAATCTTCCTATCTGGGATTATAATGTTTTGGGGGAAATTGTAAGTTCCGGCTCTTAAGATCGGAGGATCGTATGTAAATTATATATCTTCAATATATCATTCGTCAAATTTCACTTTAGATTCCCAATAACGAGTGGGCTAAACTTTCAAAGCCAAGTTGTCTCATCTCACTTAAGCTATAAATTATGGATTAAAGGATTCATCATAACGACCCTTCTCTTAGTTGTGTCGTCCAAAGTTACATCAATAAATCTCATTAAGTAATCTTAATAATTTCAAGTGGGAGTTGATAGAAACAACAACTAACCGTTTATTTCAACTCTCTAATCCTCAACATTTTAGCACATGATGGTCGTTGCCATTTTTCCTGAGATCCGAACATAGTAAGATTCTCCATCTTAGCCCTATGTAGCTTATACCATCATATTACAAGATCCAAAGAGTCACCTTCCTAAGCTCTCCGGTTGTGCATAAACCAAATCTAAGAGTAAAAAGATCTTAACTAAATTTTCACCAAGGAGAGGGCTTGAATTTTAATTAAAAATACTATCTGAAGATTACCTTTGAGAGCCCTGAAGTGTAAGCAACTCTAGTTATAATTTTACTTGCGAAAACTTGATTCCAATCCGCAAAATTTCACGATGTGACACATTTATCCCAAGCTACTAAACCTGGTATTCTTCTTATTTTCAGTACTTGATTAAAACGAGGCATTTGATCGGACGTCAATGTTTATTAATTGATTCCGGTAACTCTACAAATCGATGTCTCGAGGTTAAGAAGGTGTATTTACAACAACACACTAGCAAGTTTGCTACGATAAACTGATTATTTCTTATGGTCATGAGAACTTATAGCTCAGTCTTACTTCTATCCAATCTAAATCTTACTTGGTCCTGCACTGAATTTGCCGCTTATGTGTAACACCCCCATCCGTTCGGGAGCATATAACAGAGGGTCCGGCCGGGGCCCCACGCCATATACTACAAAACAACCGGGAACGTCACTTAATTGAAATATCGAACGGCGCTATACAACGAAGCCCAACTCAGAGCATTCTATGCGGAAGCTGAAAAGAGACAAGATAAACCCCAAAACCCGTACCCGGGTATGTCCACTTTTACTAAATAGGAATAAATGTTTTACAACAAAATTTAGGCACGACGACCTTACAAATTACCAACATCGGCGCGCAGGCCGGCCATACATGAAACAAGAGAACATCAAAAAGGCCTTCAAGGGCCGCAGCAGCGCAGGGGATTCAGCCCGCTATGAGCCCGCTATGTTCCCGCTCGGTCCAGCACCTGTACAATAAGCCCACCAAAAACGGTGGCAAAACAGGGCAACGGTCAGCAACAGCTGACCAAACTATAACGACCCCACCCCTTCGAGGGGGTGGCAGTTTCCCGTCCCTGCAAGAGCATCACAGCATATATATATAACAAAATAAAGCGGCTGACACGGCCCACAACAATTCATACATATGCATCAATCACAAACGTGGGAATGGCATCCACGTCTCGTGCTCTCAGGCACTCTTTGGTGTACTCCGCCTTCCACCACCATCCACTCTTGATGGCTTTGCCCTTCGAGGCTAAAGTCGGTGGCCCGAATACTAGGGCTCTCCCGTGCTTTAAATGTGAACATCCCATAGTCCGAAGACTCTTTCCCATTGCTTCCCGACATGCTGTACGAGCCTTACTAATCAGGTGCTGCAATGGTGCGGTTTCAGGTTCGCCAAATGCCCGTTGTTCACAGCTCTCGTTGTACAACATGAAAAGCGGGTATGGCGTCCCCTCAGCCCAGGTATTCTCAATTAGCCGGCTCTACGGGCCGCTAAGTCATCCACCAGGACACCCTCACAGGTCGGGCACACAGGCCCCAGGTCCTCTCAACAGGTGGGCACAGCAACATCACCAGAACTCAGTCTGGGAGCTGTCGCCGGCGTTAACGCTAACGCCTGGCGACAGTGCACAGAAACCCCATTTGGCTTCTAGCTGTGGGTGCTTCCTGGGGCACACCCCCGGGCATTGCTGCACATGCAGTAGCGCTCCCACTGCCTCAGAACGCACAAAATCACCAGAACCAAGTCTGGGAGCTACCGCCCGGCGATAACGCTAACGCCAGGCGACAGTGAACAGAAACTCCATTTCTGCTTCTAACTTCGGGTGCTCCCCGGGGCACACCCCCAGGCGTTGTTGCGCATGTAGTAGCACCCTCTAGTCCTACGAAGCAGGATATCAACACAGAGTTTTCCCCTGGCACGCATACTATCAAAAAGCATCACCAATCCGGACGAACCGTCTCGGATGGGCTTCACACAGCGCGCCTACGTCCATTTCACGCATGGACTCTACATGTATGCAAGATCTGACGGGGATAACACGAATCCACCCGTCGGAGGTCATGACCTCACCCTTTTGGGTAGGGACCTCAAAGATGCACGGAAATGGACTAACACATGTCCAAGAGAGGGTAGAAAGGATTGTTACCCTTTGACGTCGCTTCGAGGCCATAGCTTAATTTTTGGCACGGATGGAAAGGAGCGTATAGCCCTCCTCTACGCGTAGCCACCAACGTTGAGGGAATCGGAGTAGTGTAGCTCCACCAAATCCAAGCTCTAGGGTTGAGGAACCTTATTCATCATCTTCTCCAAGGCTCTCCCTCTCTCCAAAATAATTTCCTTAAGGCATAAAGGAATCCAAGAGCCTTTCGGCCTCCTAAGGCCACATCCCGGGCACCTCTGTCCAAAACAAGGCCCCAAAGTCAATGCCCCATTAATGCCCACGATTTCGGCCGCAAAGTACAATTTGGCGCTGTCGTCGGGCGGTAGCGCTATCGCCTGGCGATAGATCTAAAGAACCGACTCCGACCAGTCAATGTCACTGCTTTGATCAGTGACTGCCACGCATCACGCTGTCGTCGGCGTTAGCACTAACGCCGCGCGATAGTCCCTAGACAGAAACCTTCTCAACAGAACGCTATCGCCGGGCGATAGCCGCTATCGCCGGCGATAGCGCTGGATTCCAGAAATCCAACTTTCTTATTTGAGGTCTTACAACCCTCCCCTCCTTATAAAAATTTCGTCCCGAAATTTGTAAAAACAGGCATATATATATATATCCAAAAAGGTCTTTACATAAAGGGGAAAAAGAGAGATAAACGTCACCGAAACAGCTCGGGAAACTCCTCCATCATGGTCTGCTCACGCTCCCATGAGAGTTCCTCGCGACCGCAGTTGTCCCAACGGACCTTTACCATACGGATCGCCCTGTTCCGTAACTGACGCACCTCAGCATCCTCGATGCTAACTGAAAGTGCACAGTTAACCTCACTAGATTTCTCTAGAGGGGGGGTGAATAGAGATTTGAAATATTTTGTGCAAAGTTAATATATATATATATATGTATGATCACTGATTAGAGCTTCCCACACACACCAACAAGAATTAAAACAATAAAGCAAATGTAAGAAAGAAAATCCACAGCACAACACAAGAAAATATAGTGGTTCCCCAAACTTTGGGTAGTCCACTCTTCTACCCCCTTGGTAGGAATTCACTAACTTGCACTGAGTCTTTTGATAAGGAGACTCTTAGAACCACCCTGAGTCTTTTGATAAGGAGACTCTTAGAACCAATACACTGAATTTTTTGAAGAGAGATTCTAAAAACTCTTTTACAATAGTGAATAAGAATGAAAAAGAAAGAATGGAATAAAGCCAATAATGAATCTTCTTCCTAGCAAGAAGATTTGAAGCACAAGTTAAGAATTGAATCTTTCTTCTATAGAGAGAAGAAGATTTGTAGCCTTTCTCTCTTTTAGTGAGAGCAATCAGATTTTGCAGCAGTGATCAGTGAGCAGAAGCAGAAGTGGAAATGGATGGAAGTTGCTGCAGAGCTTTTTCTCAATGTCTCTCTTTTCTTTTGGGAGCTTTTCCTCTATATCATAAATGTGTGGTGGATCACTCTTCTGCTGTTTCCTGTCGACTTGCTCTTTATTTTATAGCTCTGTGTAATAAGATAGTACTATAGGAGAGGAATCAATTAGCAGCCAGAGATTTAGGTAGAGAGAAATATTTCCATAGCAGATTTAATCATAAATGGAAAATGTTAATTTAGATTTCAAATAATATCCAAAACAGATTTCATCAATTTAGCCAAGAATCAAATAGAAGGAAAGAATGATTCAGAACGGCTATAAAATATTAACATCATTCTATATAAATCAGATCTTCAGAAAAGAAGGAAAGAGATCTGGCGCAGATTTAAATCTGTCAAACAAATCGACGTGCGTCGATTACTATTCGACGTAAGCGTCGAATTTATCTTAGCCCAACGTCGAGAGAGATATAAGGAATGTGCGTCGACAAAGGTGCGTCGACTTCTTTGTATGCGTCGACTAGAAATCAGAGTAGCGTCGACAGGACCTACGTCGAAATCTTCCTAAAGTTACTTCGACATATCCTGAAGAAGACGTCGACTCTATTTCGACGTAGCGTCGAATACCATTCGACGCATATTTACTTTGTCTTTGTTATTCATTCATAAAACTCTTTCTTTAACTCATTTCTAGGGGTTAAGAGAAATCATTTTCCCAACAATCTCCCCCTATTTGTCTTAACCCTTTTTAAGGAGAAATTGTCTTAGCATAAAATCAACTCAGCATATAATTTGAAAAGATAAGAAGTATGTCACTTAATCAAAAGTGAAATTTAGAGAGGGAGATCATATAAGCAGATATTCCAGAATCATATAGACAAATTTCATATTTATACCAGTTCTTTTTCAATAAAATATATCAGCATTGTTCTCAAAAACTACTCAGGTGGTGTAGGAGGAGTCTTTCTTTTTCTTTTAAAGACCTTGGTGGGTTGCTCATCAGCAGTTAGTATTCTCAGCTCCCCCTGAGTTACAGCAGTTGGCTCCCCCTGAGTCCCAGCTTCAGTTAACACAACTTCTTGCTGCTCTTTTTCATTTGCAGCTGTATTCACAAACTCAGCTTCCAGTTCCTTGGTTTGTTCATCAGTTAGTATAGCTTCCAGCTCCCCTTGAAGTTCACCATCTTTCCTTGCAGCCTCATTTTCTACTCTGTTATCCTCCCCTTGTAGTATTATCACTTGTTCTGCAACCTCTCTTGCTATGCTGAGTACCTCTATTGTTTGTTCATAATTAAGAGGCTCAGGTACTGTCTCATTCCCAAGGATCTTGTCAGAATTTTGAGGAGAGGACTTGTGAGAGAGAGATTTAGGATTGGAAGGTTGCTCTTCATCTAGATTCTCCCCCTTCTTGACCTTCTTGGCTAGGGAGGTTAAGAAAGACTTAGTCACTCTAGAGGAAGAGAGAGATGACTTTAGAACTTGCACAGAGGCACTGACCCCATCTATTTGGGTGTGCATGTGAAGGATGGAGGAATGAAGTTGGGAACAGTGCTCATCTAGCATTGCTTGGAATTTTTCAGCTGCTGATTTTATGCACTGAGTGATGAGAGCCTCAGTGGATGTAGATGATTCTTGGTGTGAAGGGTGTGAAGGAGATGGAGGAGGAGTAGATAATGAGTGTGGAGAGGTGAATCTATCATCTGGAGGAGGTAGAGGAATAGAAGAATGCTGAGCAAGGGATTGAGGTGGTATTTGTGTGGATGATGATGGGAGAGAGGAGAGATTTGTTTGAGGAGGAGAAGGAGTCCTTTCAGGAATGGAACCAGGCTTAGGGATTTGCCTGGCCCATTTAGAAAATAGGGCTATGGACATCCTTTTTCCTGGAGGGATGGGAATTCCTTTTGACCTGCAGAGGTCAGGGAAGGAATGGAAGAGAACCTGACTCATGATTCTCATATAAGCATTTTCCTTGTGGGAATATTTGGAGGCTATCATTTTGAGAAGACAGCTGGCCCAATCCACCTTCTTCTTCAGCACAAGAGCCCCCATGATGTTCAGCTGCTGTTTGGGCACTGCATCATGGGCTGAGATCTTGCACAGTAGAACTTTCCCTACTATATCAGCCAACAGCCTATATTCATCAGAGAAGTCTATCTTTTTCAGATGGATTGGTCTTTCTTTTGAGAATTTCATGGTGATGAGTAATTGCTTGACTTCATCAGGTGTGAGCTCAATGGATTCATCACCTAATAGGGGAATAATTTTATACTGGTTGAGTCATTTATAAAAAGCTTATTTTCTTTTCCTATTTTATTGAAATGAGGGTGACATTAGGATATACCTGATGGGAGGTCAAAGGTGGCCCTAATGTGGTCTGCAGAAATGGAGACTGGAGTCTCATAGAGGGTTCCTTGGATTTCTCCTTGTTCGGAAACCTGAACATGAGTTATGAGCTCAGTGAGCTCAATTTCCAGGAGCTTGCACCTAGTGGAGATGAGCTTGTTCAGTCCTGCTTCAGTGAAGAGAGAAATGATGCTTTTATAGTTCTCTGCTGCTGCTTGGAAGGATTCGAGGTCGATGTCGAAACCCGAGTTGATTTTGGGAGCCATTGAAGATTAGAGAAGTAAGAAGGATTGGGTAGACAACGGAGCACGGAGGATAAGAGATGCAGAGAAGAGGAGGTTTCTGAAGAGTCTTTTTAAGTCAGGTGAAGCGTCGAGACAGGGCTCAATTCGAGGCTTTTTCGGTATTCCAGTGGATGTGACCAAAAAATATTCTAAAGTTGCCGCTCTTTATCATAAAGTCGACGTTACGTCGAGTTGAATTCGACGTCGGGTTTAGGGTTTTCCATCGACGTATGCGTCGATTTTAATCGATTTTGGTTGTCGACGGTGCGTCGATTAGAAGTGACCAAAAGAAATTTTTATTTCTCTTTATTTCTTTCTTGGCCTAATGTTTTCTAAGATAGTTTTGAACTAGATTTTATAGAGAGTTTGATTAATTGTACCAGCATTGCTTGGTAGTGTGGCCAGCTTTGTTACATACATAGCACTTGATTATCCTAGTATTAAGGGAATTTAAATTTAGAGTATGATAAATGTTTTGGTTAGGATAAAGGTGTTGATTTGAATATAGATGGGATTTTTGGTTAAGATTAATATTTTGTTTGGGATTGAAATGTTTATTTGGATAAAATTCATGATTAGGATGACTGGTTCCTGAATGAGGGTTAGGATGAAAGACTTTTTTTAGAGAGAATGTATTGGTGCGTCGATAACTATTCGACGTATGTTGATAATTGCGTTGATTTGTTATCGACGTATTCCTCTGATTGCGTTGATCTGGTGTCGACGCATGAGGAAAGTTGCGTCGAATTGATGTCGACTTGTCTTTATTCAAGCGTTGAGTAGAGGTCGAGGCATCCGAGAGGTTACGTCGAGAATAAGTCGACGCATTATCATGCATGCGTCGATATGAAGTCGACGTATCTGTGTCTTCACAAATTTTCATTTTGCCTTTCTCTATTTTTGCTCCTTTATGTGTTGTTCTTCTTGGATTGATTGTTTCTTCAGATGAAGTATGTGAATCATCAGCTGAATAGTAAGATGTTTCATCAACTTCCTTGGTTTCTTTTTCTCCCTTATCCTGTGGGTCTTTTTCTTGGTTTAACAAATTTACAGGTTTAGTGAATTTTACAGGGCTCATCCAAGCAGGTTTGTTGGATGAAGTTAGGCTGATTGAAGGATCAGCCCCTAGCCCAAGATGTTTGGGTCTTAGTGTTTGTTTTTCAGTAATTTCCTTAAGAGTTTGGCTTCTTATTTTTATTGACTCTTCAAAAGCTTTTGCCTGGGATATTTTATTCTTAAGGAACTGATTTTCTATATTAGCCCTTTCTGTTTCCTTCTTTATTCTGCTAGCTATTGATTCATAATCTTTAGAGGAGTTAATTTCTATGTTTTTCTGATTTTTAGCTACAATGATTTGTTCTTTTAGATCCTCAATTTCTTGATTTGTTTTTAGGTGATCTAGGTACATTTTCATAAAATCATTTTTAAAGCTATCACTTTGAAAGTCAATATCATCAAACATACTTACCTCATCCTCATTCTCAGATTCCTCAATGAGAATGAGGTTCTTTTCTTTTTCATCATCAGAGGATAGATCTTCTTCTGATCCTGTTTCACTCCATGATTTATCATCAATCTTTGTATTTTCAAAGGCCATCAAGCAGATGTCTTCTTGTCTGGATCCTTCATTGTCACTTTTAGAGGATGAACTATCCTCAGAGTTTGTTTCACTCCAGGCTTCAGCAATGAAGCCTCTTTCTTTCTTCTTTCCCTTTTTCTTCAGATCTTTCTTTTTCAGATCCTTCTCTGTTTCAGCATTCTCTGGACATTCTGGGGCAATGTGTCCAGGTTTTCTGCAGGAATAGCAAATTATTTCTTTAGTGGGTGTTTTGTCATACCTTGGTCTTGACTCCCTCCTTTTTGGTCCATCTTTCTTGACCCATTTCTTAAACCTTCTGGCCAAGAAACTGAATAATTCTTCTTCAGTGACAGGGGTTCCTTCTTCTGTTGCCTTTAGAGCAATGTTCCTGCTTTTTGAGGAACTTGGGGTGTTTTCTCTTCTCTCCTTCTCCTCTCTAGTTTTCAGCAACTGCTCATAGGATCTGAGTTTTCCTAAGAGAGCATCTGTTGAGATCTCTTTTTGTCCTCTTGTATCTCTTATTGCCCAAATTCTTGAGTCCCATGAACTAGGGAGACTCATCAGTAATTTGTCATTTATCTCAGTGAGAGAGATTTCTCTATCCAAGTCTCTGAGTTGATTGATGATCAGACTGAATCTGTCATACATTTCAGAGATGCTTTCTTCAGCCTTCTTTTGAAAGTTCTCATATTGAGAGATCAATAGGGCCTTCTTGTCTTTCTTTTCATCAGCACTTCCTTCCACCATCTTTGTGAGGGCATCCCAAATTTCCTTGGATGATTCACAGTCGACAACCTTTTGAAAGATATCATCTGAGAGAGTTGAGACAAGTATGTTCATGGCCTTTAGATCATGAGTTCTTGCCTTCTTCTCATCTTCTGTCCATTCAGATCTTGGAACAAGTGTTTGTGTGATGTTGCCATTTGCATCCTTTCTATAGGGCTTTGGTGGACCTGTTACAGTAATATTGAACAAGTCAGTGTCAATGGAGTTCATATAGATTCTGATTCTTGTTTTCCAAATTGCAAACTTTTCAAGATTGCACATTGGTGGTCTGGTGGAAGCATAATCTTTGATTTGTGCCATGTGAAAAATAGTTTTGAAAAATATATATATATGGGGTAGGATCTTTTTGATCAAGGAGTTATCCTTTTTAGATCAACCTCCCTCTGATACCAATTGAAAGTGCACAGTTAACCTCACTAGATTTCTCTAGAGGGGGGGTGAATAGAGATTTGAAATATTTTGTGCAAAGTTAATATATATATATATGTATGATCACTGATTAGAGCTTCCCACACACACCAACAAGAATTAAAACAATAAAGCAAATGTAAGAAAGAAAATCCACAGCACAACACAAGAAAATATAGTGGTTCCCCAAACTTTGGGTAGTCCACTCTTCTACCCCCTTGGTAGGAATTCACTAACTTGCACTGAGTCTTTTGATAAGGAGACTCTTAGAACCACCCTGAGTCTTTTGATAAGGAGACTCTTAGAACCAATACACTGAATTTTTTGAAGAGAGATTCTAAAAACTCTTTTACAATAGTGAATAAGAATGAAAAAGAAAGAATGGAATAAAGCCAATAATGAATCTTCTTCCTAGCAAGAAGATTTGAAGCACAAGTTAAGAATTGAATCTTTCTTCTATAGAGAGAAGAAGATTTGTAGCCTTTCTCTCTTTTAGTGAGAGCAATCAGATTTTGCAGCAGTGATCAGTGAGCAGAAGCAGAAGTGGAAATGGATGGAAGTTGCTGCAGAGCTTTTTCTCAATGTCTCTCTTTTCTTTTGGGAGCTTTTCCTCTATATCATAAATGTGTGGTGGATCACTCTTCTGCTGTTTCCTGTCGACTTGCTCTTTATTTTATAGCTCTGTGTAATAAGATAGTACTATAGGAGAGGAATCAATTAGCAGCCAGAGATTTAGGTAGAGAGAAATATTTCCATAGCAGATTTAATCATAAATGGAAAATGTTAATTTAGATTTCAAATAATATCCAAAACAGATTTCATCAATTTAGCCAAGAATCAAATAGAAGGAAAGAATGATTCAGAACGGCTATAAAATATTAACATCATTCTATATAAATCAGATCTTCAGAAAAGAAGGAAAGAGATCTGGCGCAGATTTAAATCTGTCAAACAAATCGACGTGCGTCGATTACTATTCGACGTAAGCGTCGAATTTATCTTAGCCCAACGTCGAGAGAGATATAAGGAATGTGCGTCGACAAAGGTGCGTCGACTTCTTTGTATGCGTCGACTAGAAATCAGAGTAGCGTCGACAGGACCTACGTCGAAATCTTCCTAAAGTTACTTCGACATATCCTGAAGAAGACGTCGACTCTATTTAGACGTAGCGTCGAATACCATTCGACGCATATTTACTTTGTCTTTGTTATTCATTCATAAAACTCTTTCTTTAACTCATTTCTAGGGGTTAAGAGAAATCATTTTCCCAACACTAACGGGTCTGACCGCCGTCTTAAGCCCACTATCCACGGGCACCTGATCCGCCGCGACCACATGCGTAGGCTCTTGCACTGCCTTCCGCAACACGGAGATGTGGAATACATCGTGTAGCCTGCTCAGTTCCGCCGATAGTGCAAGCCTATAAGGCGCCTCGCCGACGCGCTCGATGATCTCAAACGGTCCAAGGTATCTCGGACTCAGCTTTTTCAAGCGTCGAATCCTGGATACACCCTTGAATGGTCTGATCTTCAAGTAAACCCAATCGCCAACGGCGAACTGGACGTCTCGGTGCTTCGCATTATAGTACTTCGCCTACCTATCCTACGCAACCAAAAGCCTCTCCCGGATCATACGTACCGTCGAAGTCGCCTCTTCGACGTCTTTCCTCTTGAAGAGCTTCGTCTCGCCCGTTTCCGCCCAAGCTAAGGGAGTGCGGCACTTCCTGCCATAGAGGGCCTCGAAAGGCGCCATCTGAATACTCGCCTGGTAGCTGTTGTTGTACGCGAACTCAACAAGAAAGAGGTGATCTTCCCACCCCTTGCCGAAATCCAGGACGCACATCCGGAGCATGTCCTCCATCGTCCTATTGGTACGCTCAGTTTGGCCATCCGTCTGAGGATGAAAGGCCGTGCTAAACTGCAGCTTCGTACCCAATAGACGGTTGACTAGCCTCCAGTCGCTCGAAGTAAAGCGTCCATCTCGATCACTGACGATGCTGCGGGGCACACCGTGCAGTCGTACTACTGTATCAACATACAGCTTCGCCAACTTCTCCACCGAAGCATCCCTCCGGTTGGGGATAAAGTGCGCCACCTTCGTCAGCCGGTCTACGACTACCCAGATGGCATCGTTCTCGCGCTGCGATCTCGGCAGCCCATGCACAAAATCCATGGAAACGTCATCGAATTTCCACTCTGAAACCGGTAATGACTTCAAAAAGCCACCGGGCTTCTGACATTCCGCCTTTACTAGCGCACAAGTGTGGCACTTGGCCACGTAGTGAGCGATGTCCCTCTTCATACCCGGCCACCAGAAAAGGACCTTCATGTCCTTGTACATCTTCGTGCTCCCCGGATGAACTGAATATCTGGTACGATGCGCCTCGTACATCAACTCATCGCGCAGCTCACCCACCTTGGGGACGCACAAACGGTCGCCTCTCCACAGCAACCCGTCACGCACCTGAAACTGGGCATCCGACCCACCACCAGCCTCCTCCGCGTAGCGCTTTAAACTCGGATCGAGTTCTAAAGCCTGGCGGACTCTATCTGCGAGGTCATACTGCACCTCAGTCCAACTCAAACAGGCACCGACACTGCTCCTCTTCTCCACGCAAGAAATACCCAAGGCCTCCAGGTCACGTATCAGGTGCTCATCATGCATCTGAATCCAGTTGGCCTGCTCTGGAGCCCTGCGACTGAGTGCATCTGCGACAACATTCCCCTTCCCGGGAGTGTAGTGGATCTCGAAGGTGTAGTCCCCAAGGAACTCCATCAACCTCTGCTGCCGCATATTCAGCCCCTTCTGCGACAGAAGGTACTTCAGGCTCTTATGGTCTGTGAAGATGTCGATCTTCACGCCATACACATAATGCCGCCAAAGCTTCAGGGCAAATATCACGGCCACTAACTCTAAGTCGTGGACCGGATAGTTTCGTTCGTGCACCTTCAGCTGGCAAGAGCCGTACGCTACTAGCTTGCCATGCTGCTGTAGAACACAGCCAAGGCCGCTCCCAGAAGCGTCGGTGTAGATCTCATAGCCCTCCGTGCCGCAAGGCAAACATAAGATCGGAGTCGTGGTAAGCCGCCACTTCAACTCCTCGAAAGCCTGTGCACACGCGGGCGTCCAAATAAACTCCTGCATCTTCCGTGTCAGCGTCGTAAGAGGCAGCGCGATCCGTGAGAAGTTCTCCACGAAGCGCCTGTAATAGCCGGCCAGCCCGAGAAAGCTACAGACCTCCGCTACAGTAGAAAGAATGGGCCACTCCCTGATGGCCGCAACCATCACCGGATCTACCGCCACACCCTCTCCACTAACCACATGGCCTAAGAACGCCACGGAAGGTAGCCAGAACTCGCACTTCGAGAACTTGGCATACAGCTGGTTCCTCCTCAGAACCTCCAAGACTACTCGCAGGTGATCACCGTGCTCCTCCTCGGACTGAGAGTAGACCAGTATGTCGTCAAGGAAGACGATCATAAACCGGTCGAGGTACTCTCGGAAAGTCCGGTGCATCAAGTCCATAAACACCGAAGGCGCATTAGACAGCCCAAACGGCATCACGGTGAACTCATACTGCCCGTACCTTGTACTGAAGGCAGTCTTCGGGATGTCGCACTCCCTGATCCGCACCTGATAATAGCCAGACTTCAAGTCCAGCTTCGAGTATACTGTCGAACCAACGAGCTGGTCGAACAAGTCGTCTATCCTCGGAAGAGGATACTTGTTCTTCTCGGTCAGCTTGTTCAGCACCCGATAATCGACGCAAAGCCTCAGGCTACCGTCCTTCTTTTTGACAAAGAGGACCGGTGCACTCCAAGGTGAGGAACTCAGACGCACGTAGCCCTGCTCAAGCAGCTCCTGCAACTGCAGCTTCAACTCCGCCAACTCCTTCGGAGCCATATGATACGGCGAGCGGGCCACAGGCTTAGCGCCTGGCACCAACTCAATCGTGAAATCTATCTCCCGCTGCGGTGGAGCACCTGGGAGATCGCTCGAGAACACATCGGGGAACTCTGAAACTACCGGAACATCCACTTGGCTGGGCCTCGGCGTTGAAGCCTCTACTAGAGCAAAGAATAACTCTGCTCCCTGTCGCACTGCCTTAGACACCTGGAGAGCAGACATCAGCATCTTGCTCGATCCATGCATGCCCGCAAAGACCGTCTCAAGATCGGCACCCTGCCCAAACCTCACCTCCTTGGTGGTGCAATCGATGCACGCACGCTGCTCCGACAGCCAGTCCATGCCGAAGATTACATCGAACTCAACCAGGGGGGAGTAACGATGCTTTCAGGTCATACTCCTGGCTTCCCACTAGAACCTTCACGCATCAACTCCTCTCCACACGCATCGAATATCCATTCGGCAGTAGGACCTCCAGTCCATCTGCAGAAGCAATCGACGGCGCACCAATACGTTGGACAAAGTCCGACGATAAGAAGGAGTGCGAAGCTCCAGTATCGAAAAGCGCTTTCGGAGGAACGCCTAAAACATTTAAAAAGCCTACGCCGCCAAACAAGGTTAGCATGAACTCTAAAACATGTATATAAAACAGTAAGGACTGTATCTTAAATTATACCTGACACGACGTCCTTGGCTTTGATGGCCTCCTGCTGACCAAGACTGAAGACTCTGGGCTGCGGGGGAGCTATTCGGGAGGCAGTGGACTCAACCGCCTTCCCCTTCTCAGAATAAGATGGCCCAGTCTTCTTCTCTGACCTTGGAAGCCCACTGCGGCAATCCCGAGAGAAATGGCCAGGCTTGCCACAAGTAAAACAAATAAGAGGGCCACGTCCAGACGACGCGCCCGAAGCAGAGGGAGCTGGCCCAGATAATCGAGCCTTCTTCCAGCGGTTCAACCTCCGCAACTTCGCCGCACTCGGCGCCTTGCCCTCCGGCACTGCCTCAACCACAGCCACCTTGCCCTTCTCCCTGAGCATGTCCTGCTCAAGCGCTCGGGCTGAACTAACGAGGGTCGTGAAACCCTGCGTCAACGACCCTGTCAAAAGGTACCGCAACTCACTACGCAAGCCTCCGTAGAACTTGTTCACCCTTCTCCCCTCGTCATCGAAAGAAGTTCCAGCGTAACGCCTGAGGCGGGTGAACTCATACAGGTAGTCATCAACCAGTCTATCACCCTGCATCAGAGCCAGGATCTGGTTCTCCATCGCGATCTGCTGCGACGGAGGCACATACCTTGCCAGGAAGATTCTCGAGAACTCTTCCATCGGCACATCAACCAGTCACCTTCCCGCAAACTGGCGCCTCTCTACCTCATCCCACCACCGCCTGACTTCCTTTTCCAACAAGAAAGTAGCGAAGGTCACTTTCTGCGCTTCATCCGACTGTGTCGCTGTCAGAATTCGCTCCATATGCGACAGCTAGTCCTCGGCCTCAGCTGGGGATTCAACCCCGGTAAACGGAGGAGGTCGAAATCCCAGGAAGTGCTTCAGATGTTGATCAGCAGCACGCCTCACGGGGACTTGCTCCACTTTTAGTGGCTCTGGGGCCACTTCCTGCACCGACGGTTGACCTTGCCTTCCAGGCTGGCCATTCAACGCAGCTAGAACGGCTTCTGTGACAAGCCGAACCATCTCAGCAGATGGAGGTGTAGGCACCTCAGCTGACCCACTGCTCTCGTTCACATCACGGGGACGCGACGGTCCCGCTGCACTTCGAGTGCCCTACACGAGTGCATCACACAGTTAGGCGACAGCACAGTCGCAACTAACAACAAAAGTGTTGGGAAAATGATTTCTCTGAACCCCTGAAAAAGAGTTAAATATGAATTCTAAGAATGAAAAATAAGGCTAAGTAAATATGCGTCGAATGGTATTCGACGCAACGTCGAAATGTAATCGACGTCTCCTTCAGAATGAGTCGAAGTAACTTTAGGAAGACTTCGACGTATGTGTTGTCGACGCTACTCTGATTTCTAGTCGACGCATCTAATGTAGTCGACGCACCTTTGTCATCGCACCTTCCTTATTCTCCTCTCGACGTCCAGACAGGATGTATTCGATGCTTGCGTCGAATAGTAATCGACGCACGTCGATCTTTATGACAGAATTCAAAATCGCCAGATCTCTTTCCTTATCTTATAGATCTGATTTATATGGAATCAATTTATGTCTTATAGCCGTTCTGAATCTTTCTTTTCCTTTATTAGATTCTTGGCTAATTTGATAAAATTAATTATGGGCATTATTTGAAATTGGAATGAATTCTTTCCTTCTATTGGTATGCTAACTATGGAAATGTTTCTATCCTTCTAATTCTCTGTCTGATAATTAATTTTCCTCCTATGAGTATTATTTGAATGAACAGAGCTATATATATATATATATATGAAGGAGGTCGACAGAAAGAATAAGGAGGGATCCACCATTTTTACTCATTGAAAAAGAGGAAAAGCTCCCAAGTGATAAAGAGAGAATTGAGAAATAGCCCTGCAGCAATACTCAAGCATTCTTCTTCTCCTGCTTCTGAAGTCACTCTGCTGCAAATTCTGATAGCTCTCACATAAGAGGGAAAAGCTACAAATCTTCTTCTCTCTATAGAAGAAAGATTTAATTCACTTCTTGTGCTTCCAATCTTCTTGCTAGGAAGAAGATTCATTCCTGTTCTTATTTCTTTCTTCTTTCTTATTCTTACTTAAACATTGTAAAAGAGTTTTTAGAATCTCTCTTCAAAAAATTCAGTGTACTGGTTCTAAGAGTCTCCTTTTCAAAAGACTCAGTTGGTTCTAAGAGTCTCCTTGTCAAAAGACTCAGGGTGGTTCTAAGAGTCTCCTTATCAAAAGACTCAGTACAAGATAATGAATTTCCTACCAAGGGGGTAGAAGAGTGGACTACCCAAAGTTTGGGGAACCACTATATCTCTTTGTGTTGTGCTGTGATTTCTTTTCTTGCATTTACTTTCTTTATTTGTTTAATTCTTGTTGGTGTGTGTGGGAAGCTCTAATCTGTGATCATACACATATATATATTAACTTTGCACAAAATATTTTTAATCTCTATTCACCCCCCTCTAGAGAATTCTAGTGAGGTTAACTGTGCATTTTCAATTGGTATCAAAGCGAGGTTGATCTAAAAAGGATAACTCCTTGATCAAAAAGGTCCTACCTTTTATATATATATATATAGTTTTCTAACAATTATTTTTCACATGGCACAAATCAAAGATTATGCTTCCACCAGACCACCAATGTGCAATCTTGAAAATTTTGCAGTTTGGAAAACAAGAATTAGAATTTATATGAATTCTATTGATGATAACTTGTTTAATATTACTGTGACAGGTCCCCCAAAGCCTTATAGAAAGGATGCAAATGGCAATGTCACACAAACACTTGTTCCAAGATCTGAATGGACAGAAGATGAGAAGAAGGCAAAAACATGTGATCTAAAGGCCATGAACATACTTGTCTCAACCCTCTCAGATGACATCTTTCAAAGGGTTGTTGACTGTGAATCAGCCAAAGAAATTTGGGATGCTCTTACAAAGATGGTGGAAGGAAGTGCTGATGAAAAGAAAGATAAGAAGGCTCTATTGATCTCCCAATATGAGAACTTCCAAAAGAAAAATGAAGAGAGTATCTCTGAGATGTATGACAGATTCAGTCTAATCATCAATCAATTGAAAAACTTGGATAGAGAGATCTCTCTCACTGAGATTAATGACAAATTGCTAATGAGTCTCCCTAGTTCATGGGACTCAAGAACATGGGCAATAAGAGACACAAGAGGACAAAAGGAAATCTCAACAGATGCTCTCTTAGGAAAACTCAAATCCTATGAGCAACTGCTGAAAACTAGAGAAGAGAAGAAGAGAAGAGAAAACACTCCAATCTCCTCAAAAGATAGGAACATAGCTTTAAAGGCAGCAGAAGAAGGGACTCCTGTCACTAAAGAAGAACTATTCAGTTTCCTGGCCAAAAGATTTAAGAAATGGGTCAAGACAGAGGGATCAAGAAGAAGGGAGTCAAAACCAAGGTATGACAAAACTCCCACTAAAGAAATTGTGTGTTATTCTTGCAGAAAATCTGGACATATTTCCCCAGAATGTCCAGAGAATGCTGAGACAAAGAAAGTTTTGAAAAAGAAAGATCCTAAGAAAAAGGAGAAGAAGAAAGAAAGAGGCCTTATTGCAGAAGCCTGGAGTGAAACAGACTCTGAGGACAGTTCCTCTTCCAAGAGTGACAATGAAGAATCTAAGCAAGAAGATCTATGCTTGATGGCCCTTGAAGGATCAAAGAATAATGATAGTGCTAAATCATGGAGTGAGACAGGATCAGAAGAAAGCATATCTTCTGAAGATGAAAAAGAAGATAGCCTTATTCTCATAGAGGAATCTGAGGATAAGGATGAGGTAAGCATGTTTGATAAAATAGATTTTCAAAGTGATAACTTCAGAAATGATTTTATGGGAATGTGTCTAGATCAACTAAAAGCAACACAAGAAATTAAAGATCTAAAAGAACAAATCAATGTAGCTAAAAACCAGAGAAATAGAGAAGTTAAATGCTCTAAAGATTATGAATTAAGGGCTAACATCATAGAAAAGGAGGTAGAAAAGGCTAAAATAGAAAATCAGTTCCTTAAGGATAAGGTATCCCAGGCAAAGGCCTTTGAAGAATCAATAAAAATGAGAAGTCAAACTCTTAAGGAAATCACAGAAAAACAAAAAATAAGACACAAGAATCTTGGGCTATGGGCTGATCCATTAATCAGCCTAATTCCATCCAACCAACCTGCTTGGATGAGCCCTGTAAAATTCACTAAACCTGTCAAATGGACAAACCAAGAAAAAGACCCACAAGATAAGGAAGAAAAATCCTTCAAAGAAATAAAGGAATTGATGAGACTTCATATTATTCAGCTGATGACTCACAAACTTCATCTGAAGAAACAACTAATCCAAGAAAAACAACACATAAAGGAGTAAAAGCAGAAAAAGGTAAAATGAAAATTGAAGATACAATTGCGTCGACTTCATATCGACGCATAAATGATAGTGCGTCGACTTATACTCAACGCAACCTCTCAGATGCCTCGACCTCTTCTAGACGCTTGAACAAAAGCACGTCGACTTCCAATCGACGCAATTTTCTCTATGCGTTGAAATCAGATCGACGCCATCTGGAGAAAGCGCCGAATACAAATCGGCGCGACTATCAACATGCGTCGAATAGATATCGACGCACAAAAGTTCAGAGCAACTTAAATACCTTTTCTCCAAAAGCCTTTCATCCTAACCCATATTCAGGACCCATTCATCCCAATCATGATTTTTATCCAAATCAACACCTCTATCCTAACCAAAATGTGTATCCTAAACAAAATTCTCATCTTAATCAAACCTTCTATTCTAATCAACACTTCCATCCCTCTCTAAACTTAAATTCTCACAATACTAAGATAATTAAATGCTATATATGTAATAAAACTGGACACCTTGCCAAACAATGTTGGCACAATCAATCAAACTATCTGTAGAAAATTGTCCAAGACTGACTTAGAAATCTTTAGGGCTAGGAAGAGATGAAAAGAAATAAAACACCTAGAACTTTTAGGAAAATTAAAAGTCACATCGACTTATAATCGACGCACCGTCGAGAAGACCTCGACGCTGGCACTGATCTCCTTCAGTCAAAGTAACGTCGATCCCCTATCGATGTAACGTCGACTTCATAAAAATGAGCGGCAATACTTTCAGTCACATCCACTGAAATACCGAATAAGCCTCGAATTAAGTCCAGTTTCAACGCTTCGCCTGACTTAAATAGTCTCTTCAGTTAGAAGCCTTCACGACTCTGCATCTTTCATCCTTCTTGCTCCTCAGACCAGCCGATTTTTCCTCTCTTTCACTGATCTAAAATGGCTCCCAAAATCAACTCAGGCTTCGACATTGACCTTGAGTCTTTCCAAGCAGTCGCAGAAAACTACAAGAGCATCATTGCTCTTTTTACTGCAGCAGGACTGGACAAGCTCATCTCCACTAGGTGCAAGCTCCTGGAATCAGAGCTCACAGAGCTAATAACTCATGTTCAGATATCTGAACAAGGAGAAATCCAGGGAACACTATATGAGACACCAGTCTTAATCTCAGCAGAACATATTAGGGCCACCTTTGATCTTACATCAGGTATATCCTAATATCCTCTTTGCTCAAATGAAATAAGGAAAGAAAATGAGCTTCTAAAAGAATGACTAAACAAGTCTAAATTATTCCTTTATTAGGTGATGAATCTATAGACCTCTCACCTGATGAAATCAAGCATCTGCTAACCATCATGAAGTTTTCAAGGGATAAACCAACCCATCTAAAGAAAATAGACTTTTCTGAGGAGTATAGACTACTAGCAGATATAGTAGGAAAGATACTACTATGTAAGATATCTGCCCATGATGCAGTGCCCAAGCAGCAACTGAACATCATGGGGGCTCTTGTGTTGAAGAAGAAAATAGACTGGGTCAGCTGTCTGCTCAAGATGATAGGCTCTAGATATTCTCACAAAGAGAATGCCTACATGAGGATTATGAGTCAAGTACTCTTCCACTCCTTCCCTGACCTCTGTAGGTCAAAAGGAATTCCTATCCCTCCTGGAAAGAGGATGTCCATTGCCCTCTTCTCCAAATGGACTAGGCAAATCCCCAAGCCTGGTTCCATTCTTGAAAGGACTCCCTCTCCTCCTAACTCTCCTACTCATCCATCTCCTCCTCCTTCTCCTCAAAGAGACAATTCTTCTCTACCACCATCACCCACTCAAATAGTCTCTACCACCCTCACAACTCCTACTCTACCTACCTCTTCTCAAACACATGCTCCTCAAACAGCAGCTTCTCCACCTCCTCCTCCTCTTACTTTCTCATCCTCTCCACCTCCTTTATCACTCATACCTCATGTATCAACTAACTTCTCTCCAACCTCATCACCACCTTCACCACTCTCTCCTCATCCCCAACCACAACATGAACCATCTGCATCCACTGAAGCTCTCCTCACTCAGTGCATTGCATCAACAGCTCAAACATTCCAAGCAATGTTGGATGAGCACTGCTCCCAGATTCATTCCTCAATCCTATACATACACACCCAAATAGATGGGGTCAGTGCCTCTGTGCAAAGTTTGAAGAACTCTCTCTCTTCCTCAAGAGTTACCAAGTCTTTCTTAACCTCCTTGGCCAAGAAGGTCAAGAAGGGGGAGAAGCTAGATGAAGAGCAGCCCTCCAATCTTAAACCTCCCTCACACAAATCCCCTCCTTCTTCAAAATCTGACAGTCTTGCACTGCTCAAGACAATTGGAAATGAGATAGTACCTGAGCTACACAATGATGAACAAACAATAGAGGTACTCAACATAGCAAGAGATGCTGCAAATCAAGTGGCACTACTACAAGGGGAGGGAAGCAGAGCAGAAAATGAGGCTGAAAAGGAAGAAGGTGAGAAAGAGCTGAATACTGTTATAAATCAAGAAGAAAATGAACCAGCTGCTGGAACTGAAAAAGGAAATGAAGCTGATGCTGGAAAAGAGAAAGAGCCAGATGCTGTGATGGCTGAAGAAGGGGCTCAGGAGTCAGGGGCAGCGGGAGCTGAGACTCAGGGGGAGCAAATGGCTGAGACCCAGGGGGAGCTGAGGGAGCACCTGCTACTGGGAAAGAGCAATCCACAATAGTATTCAAGAAAAAAAGAAAGACTCCTCCTACCCCTCCTGAATAATACTTGAAAACAATGCTTCATATACTTTATGATTGGTCTGAACATGAAGTTTGCTTCTGATTGTGTGAAATCTTCATTATCTGTACAAATGCTTTGCTATGTTAGTTATATACTAAATAAAATTCCTCTCTAAATAGGGTTAAGACAAATAGGGGGAGATTGTTGGGAAAATGATTTCTCTTAACCCCTGAAAAAGAGTTAAATATGAATTCTAAGAATGAAAAATAAGGCTAAGTAAATATGCGTCGAATGGTATTCGACGCAACGTCGAAATGTAATCGACGTCTCCTTCAGAATGAGTCGAAGTAACTTTAGGAAGACTTCGACGTATGTGTTGTCGACGCTACTCTGATTTCCAGTAGACGCATCTAATGTAGTCGACGCACCTTTGTCATCGCACCTTCCTTATTCTCCTCTCGACGTCCAGACAGGATGTATTCGACGCTTGCGTCGAATAGTAATCGACGCACGTCGATCTTTATGACAGAATTCAAAATCGCCAGATCTCTTTCCTTATCTTATAGATCTGATTTATATGGAATCAATTTATGTCTTATAGCCGTTCAGAATCTTTCTTTTCCTTTATTAGATTCTTGGCTAATTTGATAAAATTCATTATGGGCATTATTTGAAATTGGAATGAATTCTTTCCTTCTATTGGTATGCTAACTATGGAAATGTTTCTATCCTTCTAATTCTCTGTCTGATAATTAATTTTCCTCCTATGAGTATTATTTGAATGAACAGAGCTATGTATATATATGAAGGAGGTCGACAAAAAGAATAAGGAGGGATCCACCATTTTTACTCATTGAAAAGGAGGAAAAGCTCCCAAGTAATAAAGAGAGAATTGAGAAATAGCCCTGCAGCAATACTCAAGCATTCTTCTTCTCCTGCTTTTGAAGTCACTCTGCTGCAAATTCTGATAGCTCTCACATAAGAGGGAAAAGCTACAAATCTTCTTCTCTCTATAGAAGAAAGATTTAATTCACTTCTTGTGCTTCCAATCTTCTTGCTAGGAAGAAGATTCATTCCTGTTCTTATTTCATTCTTCTTTCTTATTCTTACTTAAACATTGTAAAAGAGTTTTTAGAATCTCTCTTCAAAAAATTCAGTGTACTGGTTCTAAGAGTCTCCTTTTCAAAAGACTCAGTTGGTTCTAAGAGTCTCCTTGTCAAAAGACTCAGGGTGGTTCTAAGAGTCTCCTTATCAAAAGTCTCAGTACAAGATAGTGAATTTCCTACCAAGGGGGTAGAAGAGTGGACTGCCCAAAGTTTGGGGAACCACTATATCTCTTTGTGTTGTGCTGTGATTTTTTTTCTTGCATTTACTTTCTTTATTTGTTTAATTCTTGTTGGTGTGTGTGGGAAGCTCTAATCTGTGATCATACACATATATATATATATTAACTTTGCACAAAATATTTTTAATCTCTATTCACCCCCCTCTAGAGAATTCTAGTGAGGTTAACTGTGTATTTTCAAAAAGGAACACTCAGGTTCCAAAATCATGCAATAATTGTTGGTTTGTTGTTATATTTTATTCCTAAGTGGACAATTTTGGGTTTATTTTACGTCTCGACGGTAGCACACACACGTGCTCACCACCCCTTAAAAGAATTCGTCCACGAATTCCATAGAAGGACACGGAACCCTAGAAGCTGATACCAATTTGTAACACCCCCATCCGTTCGGGAGCATATAACAGAGGGTCCGGCCGGGGCCCCACGCCATATACTACAAAACAACCGGGAACGTCACTTAATTGAAATATCGAACGACGCTATACAACGAAGCCTAACTCAGAGCATTCTATGCGGAAGCTGAAAAGAGACAAGATAAACCCCAAAACCCGTACCCGGATATGTCCACTTTTACTAAATAGGAATAAATGTTTTACAACAAAATTTAGGCACGACGGCCTTACAAATTACCAACATCGGCGCGCAGGCCGGCCATACATGAAACAAGAGAACATCAAAAAGGCCTTCAAGGGGCGCAGCAGCGCAGGGGCTTCAGCCCGCTATGAGCCCGCTATGTTCCCGCTCGGTCCAGCACCTGTACAACAAGCCCACCAAAAACGATGGCAAAATAGGGCAACGGTCAGCAACAGCTGACCAAACTATAACGACCTCACCCCTTCGAGGGGGTGGCAGTTTCCCGTCCCTGCAAGAGCATCACAGCATATATATATAACAGAATAAAGCGGCTGACACGGCCCACAACAATTCATACATATGCATCAATCACAAACGTGGGAATGGCCTCCACGTCTCGTGCTCTCAGGCACTCTTTGGTGTACTCCGCCTTCCACCACCATCCACTCTTGATGGCTTTGCCCTTCGAGGCTAAAGTCGGTGGCCCGAATACCAGGGCTCTCCCGTGCTTTAAATGTGAACATCCCGTAGTCCGAAGACTCTTTCCCATTGCTTCCCGACATGCTGTACGAGCCTTACTAATCAGGTGCTGCAATGGTGCAGTTTCAGGTTAGCCAAATGCCCGTTGTTCACAGCTCTCGTTGTACAACACGAAAAGCGGGTATGGCGTCCCCTCAGCCCAGGTATTCTCAATTAGTCGGCTCTACGGGCCGCTAAGTCATCCACCAGGACACCCTCACAGGTCGGGCACACAGGCCCCAGGTCCTCTCAACAGGTGGGCACAACATCACCAGAATTCAGTCTGGGAGCTGTCGCCGGCGTTAACGCTAACGCCTGGCAACAGTGCACAGAAACCCCATTTGGCTTCTAGCTGTGGGCGATTCCCGGGGCACACCCCTAGGCATTGCTGCACATGCAGTAGCACTCCCACTGCCTCAGAACGCACAAAATCACCAGAACCAAGTCTGGGAGCTACCGCCCGGCGATAACGCTAACGCCAGGCGACAGTGAACAGAAACTCCATTTCTGCTTCTAACTTCGGTTGCTCCCCGGGGTACACCCCCAGGCGTTGCTGCGCATGCAGTAGCACCCTCTAGTCCTACGAAGCAGGATATCAACACGGAGTTTTCCCCCAGCATGCATACTATCAAAAAGCATCACCAATCCGGACGAACCATCTCGGATGGGCTTCACACAGCGCGCCTACGTCCATTTCACGCATGGACTCTACATGTATGCAAGATCTGACAGGGATAACACGAATCCACCCGTCGGAGGTCACGACGTCACCCTTTTGGGTAGGGACCTCAAAGATGCACGGAAATGGACTAACACATGTCCAAGAGAGGGTAGAAAGGATCGTTACCCTTTGACGTCGCTTCGAGGCCATAGCTTGATTTTTGGCACGGATGGAAAGGAGCGTATAACCCTCCTCTACGCGTAGCCACAAACGTTGAGGGAATCGGAGTAGTGTAGCTCCACCAAATCCAAGCTCTAGGGTTGAGGAACCTTATTCATCATCTTCTCCAAGGCTCTCCTTCTCTCCAAAATAATTTCCTTAAGGCATAAAGGAATCCAAGAGCCTTTCGGCCTCCTAAGGCCACATCTCGGGCACCTCTATCCAAAACAATGCCCCAAAGTCAATGCCCCATTAATGCCCATGATTTCGGCCGCAAAGTACAATTTGGCGCTGTCACCGGGCGGTAGCGCTATCGCCTGGCGATAGCTCTAAAGAACCGACTCCGACCAGTCAACGCCACTACTTTGATCAGTGACTGCCACACGTCACGCTGTCGCCGGCGTTAGCACTAACGCCGCGCGATAGTCCCTAGACAGAAACCTTCTCAACAGAACGTTATCGCCGGGCGATAGCCGCTATCGCCGGCGATAGCGCTGGATTCCAGAAATCCAACTTTCTGATTTGAGGTCTTACATTATGACATCCTTCCCTTGTGACTGGTAAGAGCTTGATGACCAAACGTCCTTATAAAAGACAAGACAACATTGCTTGGATCAGGAAGTTAGTGAAATTCCCTAAATTCTTAACCCGGCTTTCTTGATTCCGATAGTCTTATGCCCATACACTGGACAACCCTTTACGTATACTCAAATGATTAACAAGTTGATCACTTTTGACGACTTAGAATCAGCCTTGGAGCAATAAGATGAGTACACGCTCACTCTTGAAGTGTACCATTTACTTAACTTGCCAGTATAACTATAGCGATCACAACTTGGTATAAACAATCCCAGCTAATTAAGGTGAAGTAATTCTCCAAGGGACTCAAACTTCTAAGGAGGGTTGGTCCACAAATCAAAAGTATATGAATAAGATCTCGTCATCACCTGAGTATCATTGAATACTCCAAACCTCGAGATTACTACGAAAATGTCATAACCTTTTCTAAACAAAGTCTAGGGGGCAATCCAAGTCGGTATTTTACTGGCCCAATAAACAAAAGGATAAGCCCCTACCGATTTGGTCTAAGTCTTTTCAGTACTTCTACGGTATATTCATCTTACATACGTACATAAACTTTAGGGCATATAATCTCTGACTTGGTGTTTCACCCTGAGACATATTGTTATGATAAGACTTAGGCTCCCAATGTTATAAATTATGCTAACTTTTTCGAGTTCCCTATATGATTAACTAGGAAAGGGGCCTTTTCAAAACAAAAATATTCAAATTCCAATTCGACCTATGGTATTTTATGGTGGTTGTCTCAACGTACTGTAATGGAAAGTATCAAGTTATGGTAAGGGGGTTATGCTTATGGGTCTTCTATTTCTCTAAAGAAGACTACAGACACCCGATCTCCTCGAGATGGTCCTACCATTTGATAGTAAAGCGTAATCCTCAGCGTGAAAGTCTCCACGTCAAGACTTATACTAACTTCTTCCCTTAGCTACGTTGGGTATCCTTAACCTTCAACCAAATCTAGACCCGAGGTCGCTCTTTAGACTAGGGTGCGTCACTAAATTGTCTAAGTAAGTCAAAATTTGACCTAACTTGCTGCTTAGTGGACTGTTTTATGTGATTTCATACATGGACACACCACAGCTTCCGCTGCATAGTTTGTCCGCAAACTACACTCGAGCGGGGTGACCCAGTATGTTGTGGACTGTTCTCTTATGATCGTTCGTCCTCTGATACCATTTGTAAGATCTCTTTTTCCAAAACCCGTTCGGGTACTTGAAAACTCGAACCTCTCCCGTATCGCACGGTTGAGGTGGACCTTCGCCCAGAATCGCTGCCTTGCGGTGTCACCAACACTCGAGTTGACTAACACCGCTCAACACCAACCCTGCCGGCTATACGATCATAAGTAAAATATGCCAAAAAGGTAAGTACATAAATGAAGGCATGTCCACAATCACAGCATCATATTTAAATATATAATGAATACAGAAAGTCCAAAGAGAGGTATAAGCAAAAAGGGGATTATGCCCGATACATATCCAAAATAATGTACTCTCTCTCTCTCTACAACATGCGGAAACTACAACAAAACTCTCAAAATGCGGAAGTCTAACTATCTAGCCATCAACCCGTGGCGTCGTGATAGTACGCTGCATCCGCTGCATCCGCTGCTCAGGTCCTGCCATCTCGTCCTGCTGCGGGCGGGACAACTCCGTCTCCTCGGACTCCTGCAGTCACACCGACCGTTAGTCATAAAGACTAAGCCTTTTGTCATCGCCTCCCTCCACGACTCCTAGGTACCGAGCAGGAGGAAGAAGCGGAGGACAACAAGGGGTAAACGAAAAGGTGGTGACATGGCACTAAACTAGCAGGTATAAGTAAAGCAGTAAAATCTAGCTAGCAGTATACTGCAAGTATAAGGCAGTAAGTAGAGCAATGAAGTAAGCAGAAAAGTAGAAAGAAAATGCGGTGCAGTAAGTAAATCTAAACTATCATCACAGATCGTACCTTAACTTATATGAACGCCCATATGACATATAAGTTAAGATGTCCAGGAAACCCATCATATAAAAGAGCTCATACTAATTTATATGATGGGGGTATGCTAATGTGTATGTTATGCAATGCTATGATTATGATGTTTTAATGTGACTCACCCACACGACTCTATGCGCATAGACCTTTATAGTTCCCAATTTGTTTGAAAGGAAGCCAACCTTTCGGGTACCGACCGTCGTGGCTCACGGTGGCAGTGGATCGGGCACTCCACATCCTAGGCGGGTATGGTCACTACCAAGCCTAGACCTCATGTACGCCTCAACGCTAAGAACATAACAGCGGAGCTCCTGCGTACTCTTGCTGGAATCCACCAGACTTTAAGGTCGGGGTGGGTTATTAGGGATTGTCCTCTAGACTGCGGTACTCAAACTTACCGGCCCTCTGAACCTCACCCTAACATGAGTCAATGTACTACCGTCGGTGACACGACTGGCATAATACCGAAGACTCGCCACTAATTGCATAAGAAACAGGTGCTTAACATGTCCACCCGAGCTTCCGGTTCAGGGACTAACACACAAGTTGATCCAACCCATCTCCTTCCCGGAGGAGATCCATACTAGTTTGCAGATCTAATTAGGCTACTCTTGCCTACAATTTAGTTAGCGATATATTTAGGGTGAATCTTGGACTTCCCGCGGTGTACTCCGTAAGGGGCCCCTAACGGTACTACAGATCAATGGGCTCAACCCCACAATCCTCCTCAAGACAATTACTTTAGTTGGTGTTTAACGTTTGGTTCACCCCTCATCATTTCATATAGTTAATGTGACTTAGTTCATCTCCCGTCCCACCCAATTGGGTTGGACGTACCTCCATTCCTCCTACAATAACTCTAGCACAACCTCACAACTAACCCTAGGATTGACCCTCCTTGAATCATGGTGTACTATAATTCATTTACTGATTGGATATAACTCCTAAACACTACTTAGGGGTCTGAATTGTCTAAAACTCAAAATTCTATTTTTACTAAACGCAGACCACTAAGTTGAACTATCCATCAACCCCATAAGGGAATCCTTCTAAAAACTCATCACCAAGGTCTCTAATAATTATCCTAGGCTCCCACTGACCTTAATAAGGTATGTTCCAATTTTCATAATTTTCCATATTAAATTGGTATTTAATATAATTTAAAGTAGTTAAGGCCTTAAGTCAAATTGCACATGAACTACCCTCAAAATGATTCCTCATGCTACATGAAAATTATCAGTAAGGTAATATCTCATATCAAGGTGGTTCACTGAGTTCCATGACCCTAGGGTGTGATTTGTCCTACTAAATCATCATAGTTGTATAATTACCAAAATGCCACTATAATTAGGAATAATAGTCTTTTACTTCTGAAAATTCTCCAAAACTTACCAAGTGTCCAGATGGGAATCTAGAGTCCTCTACCAAAGGATTGTGTCATTAACATATGATTTGATATTTTAAAAAGATTTAATACTCAAGTGGTGTAAATTCCAATTTCTACATGAGGTACAAGAACTACAATTCTACCAGCTCCCAAACAATTATCATGGACACATATTAACCTAAAATTACAGATCACTAAGTATCATGTGAAAGCCCCATGATTTGACATTTTAAAAAGGTTTAATACTCTTGGGTTGAAAAATCCAATTTCTACATGAGGTACATGAAATATAATTCTACGAGCTCCCAAATAATTATCATGGGCTTATATTAACATAAATGACAGATTTCTAAGTATCATAACATTGCCCCATGATTTGATATTTTTAAAAAGATTTAATACTCAAGTGGTGTAAGTCCCAATTTCTACCAGCTCCCAAACAATTATCATGGACACATTAACCTAAAATTACAGATCACCAAGTATCATGTCAAAGCCCCGTGATTTGACATTGTAAAAAGATTTAATACTCATGGGTTGAAAAATCCAATTTCTACATGAGGTACATGAAATATAATTCTACAAGCTCCCAAATAATTATCATGGCCTTATAATAGCATTGAATGACAGATAACCAAGTTTCAAAATTTATCCCCATGATTTGGTATTTTTCAAGATTAAATTCCCTTAAGCTAGCAAGTACTTAAAATTTCCTACACAAGGAATAATACTTCAATAAATCATAACAAAATTACTATAGTCCATTTTCATCCCTAATCAGCCACTAATAGAGTTTCAACACCATACAAGGTCCTATGACCATGCATTTCATTTTATTAAGGAAAGGGTGGCAATTTCATTTATTAGGAAGAAAAATACTTAAATACCTCTAAAAATTCTCATTAAATTAACTAAGTTATTTTATGCTCATACAAACATATCTACAAAGTTCTGAGCCAAGGCAAGAACATTTGGTCCCATGCCCTTCACAAATCTCACTTTGCACCCTTAAGGGTTTACCCTTAGGGTAATAGGTCACACCACCCTAATGGCTCCAAATGGATCACTAGGGTATGCCACATGCCTTTGTATATCCATACCCACATATCCATCATGATGGGAGGAGGCTAACACACTCAACTCCTCTAAATGACCTAAACCCTAATTTGACCCTTAAAGGCCCTCATTAGGGTTTCCTACTTTCCATATCAAATCAACTCCAAATGGAGTGAAATTTTAGGTAGGCTCTACTCATGTACAAAAGAGCATGCCACCAAAGTTTGGTGTCATTTGGACATCATATGCTCCAAAAATCAGCTTAATTTAAATATTCTAACTACCACAAAACCCTAGGTAAAAGTGTCCACCAAGTGTTGTACCTTTGACAGGGGGTGCCCCTAGGGTATACCAACCCATGGTTAAAAGCACAGCTCCAAAGCTTGAAGGGTTTGACCTAGGTAATTAATTTAGTGGACTGACCTAGTGTAGGACCAGTCCTAGTAAAACAGCTCCCTAGGGAGTTGTGGGTCACCAAATGACCTAAACTCAAGGCCAAATGAAAGTTAAGACCAAGGCCTACAACTTTCATGTTGGGCACGTTTTCCAGTTCAGCCATTAGGAGGCCCTAATTTATATTTGAAGAGGACTGAATTTTAGAGGCAGAATAGCAAGTATAGAGAATTAATTAAATACAGTAAAATAAAGATCTGCACGAATCTTGGCGCAAATCAGACGGCGGCGCCATCGTCTTCTTCCTCAGCCAACAGCTGGGATTCAACCGCGCTGGGCCGATTTACTCCTCCCTTTCCCGGCCACCTGGTGGCCACCACGGCCGGCCACCACCGCCACCACCTTCGTGGTGGTGGGGGCTACGACTTCCCGGCGACATGGCGGCCGGAGGAGGCATTTTCTGGCGATCTTGGGTGTCACGAATCGAGCCGAAATCCATGGATTTCGGAGGTGGATCCGGGCTCAATTGAGCCCGATCCTTCAGCATTATGTGATGAGAAGCTAGCATGGGGGGAGGGGAAGAGAAACGAACCACTATTGGCTCGTGCGGCGGCTCCGGCGACGGTTGGCCATGGATTTTCCTTGCTCCAGCGATCCCGCTCCTGATCTCGATTCTCCAGTAAAAGCTTTGCTCCAGGTGTCGTTCTCAACCACTCTCTACCTCCTGAAGCTAATGGTGAGGTTGGATTGGGATGGGGAGGCCTCTATAGGCTGATTTGAAACTAGGCTACCTCGGTTGTGCCCCTTGCTGCCACCCTCCTGTAGCTGTCGGCCTCCTGCTTCCATCTGGGTCAAGCTCAGACCCCCAGCAATCAGGGAAGGCCCCTAGGCTGATTGGAGGAGAAGTGTGGAGGAGGGGGTGATTGCTTTTAGCTTTTGCTTTATGCTTTAAGTTTTTTGATCAACTTTTGGTCCCCCCCTTCATTTGATTAATCAAGCTTAGTGTTAGGTTCAGTCTAGGGCTGGTGGGCATGCCTTAGGTCCGTGAGTAATTGGCTAGAAGATGGGGGTTGGGTCCCATTCAATTTGGGCCCAATATTCCCTTTAATGGGCTATGTTGACCATGGTTGACTTTGGTCAATTTCATGCAATTGGGTCCCACCCAAGTGCAATTCTCAAGGTAATGGTCTTCCTCAGTGGTTAGGGTGGTATGGGGGAGGTCAATTTGGTGAAATGAGGGTCAATTGGCCTAAGGGAGTGGTATTGGGCTATGTTGATTTTGTGCCCTTGGTGTGCGCTTAGCACACTCCACTTGGTCCAAGGGCCTTGGTGGCCACTCAGCACACCACCCCTGACCTAATACCAACTAGGGGTCTAGAAGGATTGGGGATGTTACAATAGTGGCACTCCACGTTTTGATAACGTGACTTGGACTTCCCCCTGCTTTGGCCTCTCTCGCTCTTCCTTTCTCTACTCTTGCTCCTGCCTCTCCCCCTGGGCTCAGTGTATAGGATGTCAGCTCGTGAAGAAGAGCCTGATATCCCTTGAGACTTTCTTCTCACCTCTTCGTTCAGGATGCCACTCTTGGAAATCTCCATAGTAATGATACCCACGGGAGAGGAGTTGATTAGAGAAACTCTAACCATCTCCCAAGAGTCTGGAAGAGACTTCAGCAATCATAGTGCGTTGACCTCGTCCTCGAAGGTCACCTTCATAACAGTAAGTTGATCAATAATACCTTGGAACTCGTTTACATGATCCAAGATAGAGGATCCCTCTCTGTATCTGAACTCCCCCAGCTTCTTCAGTAGATATAGCTTGTTGATGCCAGTACTCTTGACATACAATATTTCAAAGGTCTTCCAAAGGATTTTCACGTCAATAATACTCGCGACATGATTATAGACGTTTGGTTCTACGAACCATCTGATGAATCCGCATAACTTCCGGTGCTCCACCTTCCACTTATTTGGATCCATGTCTTTAGGCATCTCCTCAAAGATAGGAGCATGCCAGCCCTTGACGTAGATGAGATCTTCCATCAGTAAGTGCCACTGATGGTAATTTGCGCTGTTTAATTTCATCATTTGCTCGGAACTTGAACCTGAAGTAGACTCCATCGTGCTCTGTCACTGATCGGACTGACCTCAGTTCTTTGAGCCGACTATTTCCAAGAAAGGAATCAAAGAGGATAGGGAGCGAACCAATGGTCGTCACCTACCGCACCCGATCACTAACCTGAAATATCTGATCGGCTCGTCTCGAATCCCAAATAGGTCAGCCCGATACCAGCTCTGATAATGAACCTAGCTTTGATACCACTTGTTGGGCTAGAGAGTACGCAAGCCCGACCAGAGCACCTGCAAATTAGTTCGAGCAAGTACCTACACGACCGTTTAGCGGTATGCCGATACACAACCAAAAACACAGCACAAAATAACAACAATAAAGGTGACACACAGATATAACGTGGAAACCCAATAGGGTAAAAACCACGGGACGATCGGAGTCCAACCTGGAAAGCCGCCACTAAAATGTGTAAAACAGATAGGCAATTATAAGGCTTTCCCTCCTCGATCCACACAGGATCTTCACTAACTTCGCACCACACAATAATACACAATAAACAGTAACAGAAAAATTGCAAGCTACCGACAATGGCGGACGAGACGGATTACACAAATCCTCTCCAAGATGCATCTTCGAATCCTTGCCAAAGTCTACACCAGATCCAATCCGTGTAGACGAAGTATTCCTCGTCAACGTCACAGAGACGTCCGAAAGCTCTCTCCAAACTAATACGCGTGCCACAAAGGCCTCACTAGAAACTCTTTCATTGCTTGAGGTGGGAGAGAAGTGGATGCATTACCCCTCCTCCTTCATGCCTATTTATAAGGCCAAACACAAAGGGTAAATGGTGGTAGATAGCATGTGCATGAAGCTTCCCTCGGTCAAAAACACATGTCACGAAGCTTCCTCTGGGCACTTTCCTAGAAGCTTCCTTCAAGAGCACATGTTGATTTCTTAGTCAAAGACGGCTACCCCTTTTCACACTTGGCATGAAACACATGCTTGAAAAGCATGGTCAAAAGGTGGCTATCCCCTTTCACACTTAGGAGAAAATATCTCATCAATTTCATCGTGCAACCGAACAGCTTTTATGTATCAATTCAAATTCTGTTCACTTAATTCCTTCCTGCAGCCGAACAGGAGAATTGGTTTTCTGCACAAAGCAAATTCCTGCAGATATTGGTTTTCTGACCAAAGCCAATTCCCGCGCGCCGAACGGACCCTAAGTGATTTTCCCCAACAAAGGAACTAGTGGAATTTGGCCGGCACAGATTCGGTCACGTGGTTTTTCACCTTTTCTGTGTTTTCCACGCTAAAATGCATCGTGTCATTGCTGCTTGGTTTTCATTTGACTATTTGTGCGCTCGGCTCACTCTCGTGCTAAGGCGGTCCGATTCTACGGACCAGGACAAAACCGAGTGACCCGCAACAGTAAGAATTCTTTTCATGCAATTGACACCCTTCAGTTAGGGGTGCAAGTGGTTCAGTTTAGGTTGGTTTGAATCCAAACCGAAAATGTCGTTATTTATTTTCCCAAACCGAACCAAACCTAAACCGATCGGTGCGGTTAAATAATCAGTGCGGTTTGGGGCGGGTTTTTGTGTCGGTTTTCGGTTTTATTAGAATAATTTTTAAAGGACAAAATTGGTATTATTATTTTATATTATATGATGTATACGTATAATTGAAAATTATGATAAACTAATCTTCATTTTAAATTTACTATATTCAAGTTTATTTAAATAGTCGTGAAAATAAAATGCAAAAATGTATGAATTCTACAATGCTTCTCAATCATCATTTTGCAACTTATCATACACCAAATCAACATATAAATTCAATGCGGCAAATTTACTAGCATACACATGTAAGCAAAGTTAACATAATTGGGTGGTGAATGTTTGAGGGAAAGGCTAAAGATGCGTGAAAAAGACTTAATGTGACTTTTGTGAAAGCTGGCTATATGATTAGAGTATATACTATAATGTATTTATGTATTATTAATTTATTTCGGTTCGGTGTGATTTTATCGGTTTTTGAAAATCGAAAATCGCACTGAACCGAAACAAGGGCGGTTATCCTTAATGAAAAACCGCCCCCTACATCGACCCGAGCGGCCCGGTGTGGATATCAATTCGGACGATTTGAGCGGTTTTCTGATTTTGTGCACACCCTACCTTCAACGCAGCTGAATTCATTCAAAAAAAATCCAGGTCATTTTTGCGAATAGCATCGATCATATGACATGAAAATGAATCAAAAAACAGTATACAAGTTCTTCATTTTGTGTCACTTCATTGATGTTCATTTGTTTGATAGTTAATGAGTTATTAAAATTAATCAATTTAACTATATTTCAAAATATTGCTGCGTCAATTAATTTAGTTTAATTCTAAGCAACATTTAATCAGATATTTTTTATAACACAATTAACAAAAAAACATCGAGCTCCATTCTTTCTAATCTCCACATTCTCTCTCTTCATAAACCACACAAATACATATATATATATATACATACGAGCATCTTCGCACGGGCTACGCCCGTGCTCGATACTCTCCGCATCAACAGTACCTTAGCAGCGACAGTACCTCCGCTTAAACTCACCCGCTCTAGGAAGCTCAATCAATTGACAGTGCCATAGGTAGCCCCCGTGCCCTGCGCGGCAGTGCCCCTCCTCGACATTGTCCCGGCGCTAGGCGCTCCCTCCGCTCGCGAACCCCCGTGGTGCTCTCCCCCATCCCGATTCTGTTGTGCCCACGGGGGTTCGTGAGCGGAGGGAACGCCTAGAGCCGGGACAATGTCGAGGAGGGGCACTGCCGCGCGGGGCACGGAGGCTACCAATGCACTGTCAAATGACTGAGCGTCCTAGAGCGGGCGAGTTTAAGCGGAGGTACTGTCGCTGCTAAGGTACTGTCGATGCGGAGAGCATCGAGCACGGGCGTAGCCCGTGCGAAGATGCTCATATAAAATGAGAATATTCAATATGATCCATTACAGTGCTCCCATACCTCCCCAAAGCCACCTATTTTCTCAGTTCCACTTTGGATTCGATTACATTGTGAGTTCCCACCTTTATTTTAATGTTATTTACATTGTACGAATGCACTCTTTATTGTTAGTGATATTTTACTAATTTTCTTTTAATATATGTGCATTTTTATTCATTTTGCATTCAATATTTTTAGCACTTTCAGTTGCATGTGATTATTACTTGTTGGTCTGATTAGAAATAATTGTAATCAAATGTGTTTTTTGTGCTGATTTTAAATTTCTATTTTAATTAGCTGTGCGTCGGAAATATCCGCATGGTTGAATTATTTGCATCGCATCAGCGTTATTGTTTAGTTATTCGTCTATGGTGTTTACTTATTATGTGCATGCCTGCGTTTGCATTTTCGTTTAGAGGGTTAATGTCAAGTTTCCTATAGATTCATCCGGCATTACCTAAGACAATCTAAAATTCATTACATGGCATTATGACTTATCTATCTAGTTGAAATATGATTGTTGTTTTTGTCAAACTTGCTTATTTTTATAAAAGCATGAATATATTAGTTTACCTTAACTTCAGTTTTTCGTTTTTCTCATTCTGGAAGGATATACTTCTGTATAAGCACATATCTTTTGTAGAGACTTGAAACTCACCACTTCAGCTCATCCATGGTGTTCACGGTCCTAATTTATCAAATTTGCTTATTGACATTAATTTTGCCTTTCTACTACTAAAATGTGCTGAGAATTTCATATGCGTCATCGTTTATGACCTGTTTTTGTTATTTTGAGCTACACATTCTCTTCATCAGCATTTCTGTATGTTTAGCTTGTACTGCTTTCATGTGAAAGTTTTTCGTGAGATTAGATGATGGGCATCGTTTTTAGAGATGTTTGAAGATGTGCTGGAATTCAATGGTTGTGTGGCGAAGGTGTAAGTTATGAACTTGAGTGAGACTGTTGCATTAATTACATACTTTCCAAGTACTGTATATGCTCGGTAGACCTCTATAAACAATTTTATGACATTTTCATGTCATACATTTTTGTTAAATCATAGACTGCATGGAAGTACACCTTGGTTTGACCATTCATTTGAGTAATTTTCACAATATTTAAACAACAAAAAAACACAATCACAAAAAAAATAATTAATTGGGAAATGGAATCACAAATATGAAGAAGAGTAAGAGGAAGAAATAAAATTTCAGAGCTTTAGGAAAATTGAATGAAGAAGAACAAAACGAACTGCAAAATTTAGGGGATGGGGGAGAGGACCGGGGTTCGCGAGCGGCGGGAGTGCCATCGCGCCGAAACTCTGTCGAGTCGGGAGTACTTCCGAGCGGGACACCGGGGCCACTCATGCACCGCCAATCAGTCGGGCGTCCTCGAGCGGGTGAGTTTGGGCGGAGGTATCGTCGATGCTAGGGTACTGTCGAAGCGAAGAGCATCGAGCACGGACGTAACCCGTGCGAAGATGTTCGTATATTTATAAATTTTTTATATACATATATAAGTGTATATAACGTATAAATTATATCTATCTATATATATATAATATAAATTTATTTATTTATTTAATATCTCCGTTCGACGAACGGGAGCTCGCGTTCGTCGAACGGCGCCCCGTTCGACGAACGACGCCCCCGTTCGACGAACGCGGCTCACGTTCGTCGAACGGACCCCGCGTTCCCGTTCGACGAACGCGGGCTCCCGTTCGTCGAACGGAGATATTATTTATTTATTTATTTATTTAATATCTCCGTTCGACGAACGGGAGCCCGCGTTCGTCGAACGGCGCCCCGTTCGACGAACGCGGGCTCGCGTTCGTCGAACGGACACCGCGTCCCCGTTCGACGAACACGGGCTCCCGTTCGTCGAACGGAGCCCGCGTCCCCGTTCGACGAATGCGGTCTCCCTTTCGTCGAACGGAGCCCCGTTCGACGAACGCGGGCTCCCGTTCGTCGAACGGAGATATTATTTATTTATTTAATATCTCCGTTCGACGAACGGGAGCTCGCGTTCGTCGAACGGCGCCCCGTTCGACGAACGCGGGCTCACGTTCGTCGAACGGACCCCGCGTCCCCGTTCGACGAACGCGGGCTCACGTTCGTCGAACGGACCCCGCGTCCCCGTTCGACGAACGCGGGCTCACGTTCGTCGAACGGACCCCGCATCCCCGTTTGTCGAACGGAGCCCGCGTCCCCGTTCGACGAACGCGGTCTCCCGTTCGTCGAACGGAGCCCCGTTCGACGAACGCGGGCTCCTGTTCGTCGAACGAAGATATTAAATAGATAAATAAATAAATAAATATAGAGGAGATGAGCGGCCACAGAAGGAAGAAATAGGGGCAGAGCTGGCAGAGTTGATGGCAGAGTTGATGGCAGAGGGAGGGAGAGAGAGAGAGAGAGAGAAATAGAGAGAGCAAGAGAGAGATAGAGAGAGAGAAAGAAATTACCACCGACCATCACGCTTACGACGGACACAGGCACTGTACCGCACTACCTCTCACTCTCTCCCTGTCTCTCTCTCTCTCCGTCTCTCTCTATATATATATCGATTTCTCTGCTCCACAACCTCTCTCTCTCTCCCCGTCTCTCTCTCTCTCTCCACCCCCTCTCTCCTCTCTCCCTCTCTCTTCATCACGGCAGCGACGGACCACTGTAGAAGCTAGAAAAATCTTATGACCGCACTACCTCTCCCTCTCTCCATGTCTCTCTCTCTGTTTCTCTCTCTCTATAGATTAATCTATTAAATTTCTCTGCCGCACTACCTCTCTCACTCCCTATCTCTCTCTTCGTCTCTCTCTCCACTCCCTCTCTCCTCTCTCCCTCTCTCTTCATCACGCCTGCGATGGACGTGCACGGTACTGTAGATCAGTGTAAATATCTTTATATATATATGTATACATATATGTCTATACGTATACATATATGTATATATGTATACATATATGTATATACAGTGACGGAGCCAGGATTTTATCTTAGGAGGGGCGGAAATTAAAATTTTAAAAATGTATCACAAAAAATAATATATTGATGCATAATAAAAAATTAACATTCACTTACAATCAATCATAATTGCCCTCGACGTGTTTTCATTGCTTGAAATCGTTGAATGATTGAATCATTTTCAACTAATTTGAGTCATACAAATTGAGTCATACAAATTGAGTCATACAAATTGAGTCATACAAATTAAGTCATACAAATTGAGTCATACAAATTGTTTGAGTTCATCAACAGATTTCCTGGATCTGAACAACATCACTGATCACACTCAAATTTGAGTCTAAACAATTTGTATGACTTCATCACAAAGCAGAAATATCGAATGCAGGTTATCTTCATACAAATTTGTATGACTTCATCACAAAGCAGGAATATCGAATGCAGATTTTCTTCATACAAATTTATATGACTTCATCACAACAAAACAATTTTTCATACAAAATTTTCACTGGATCTAAACAATTTGTATGACTTCATCACAACAAAACAACATCACAAGAACTTCAGGTTTGAACTTTATATAAGATTAGGCTCAACTATGAAGAAATTTGTAATTTATCGTAATAAAAATAAGGGGGAAAGAGATTATTTAGATGAACTTTGATAGAAATTTGTGAGGACTAGCTTGCTTATCTCAAGAACTTCAACAATTATTTAGATGAAATTTGATAGAAATTTTGACCATAATAATTAATGATAAGCATGAAAGATTGAAAGAATGTGCGGCAAACAATGAGATTACCTAGAGGCTGGAACAGAAAAGATGAACTGTGAACAGTTGAAGCAGAGCACAGGTCGTCGACGTCAACAGATGGACGGAACGCGACCTAAGAGGGTAAGACCTTGATCCTTGAAGCAGAGCACCAGGCGCCTGCAGAAGAAGATGGAGCGGCGAAGAAGACCGAAGCCTGCGATTCTGCGAAACCCTACGAAGAAGATGGTCGTCAACAGATTAGCGGAAGGCCGATGCGGTGAAGAAGATGGTCATCACAAAGCAGCGAAGAAGATTAGCGGAAGGCCGATGCGGCAAAGAAGACGGAGGCGCGGCGAAGAAGACCGAAGCCTGCGATTCTGCGAAAATTTTGAGGGGGGGCGGCCGCCCCTTCTCGCCCTTATTTGGATCCGCCAGTGTGTATGTATATACATATATATATATACATATATATACATATACATATATATACATATATATATACTAATATATATATATATATATCTATACTATATTAAAAAGAAAGTATGGTCTGCCAATAGCCTGAAATAAAAAATTCATTAAAAAAATCTTGAGCGTCCATTATGGTATGATAATTGAGGATTGTTCGATTCAAATGAAAAATCTATACAAACTCCTTTGAACACAAATACCTCCCCGGCATGGCTCTGCCCTAACCGCAACACACGCACGACGGCCATTCCCGATACCAGTACCGAAACCCTACACCAGTCCGTGACTTCTTCCAATCCCGTCATCCTCCCCAAATCCCATTGCCAACGATCATGCGCGCCTCTCCCCTCTTGCTCACCCACTCCTCCACTCTCGAAGATGAAGCCCGAGAATCCTCCAGCCGACGCTGCTTACACAGCTCGTCGTCGAAGCCCATCCTCCTGCTAATTCACATGTTGATGCCACAAACGATGCCCGACATCAAAACCGCTGCAAGCTAGGGCTCCTGAATCCCGACTCCTCTGATACTTCAGCCTAGGACATTACCCACCCGGATTATTTCAACTATTCTGCAGCAGTGATACTTCAGCCTAGGGTTTAGATTCCATAATTCCTTCCTTGTGTTGTTCCTGTACATGGTGAATATAGCAGTACTCGTCAGTTTCTGTAAGTTTTCTTCACATTGGTAGCCCTATTCTTCATCTTCTTGAGGATTTCATCTTACAGGTAGCCCTATTCTTCATCTTCTTGAGGATTTCCTGCACCTATTCTTCTTCCTCTTCCATCTGTTGCCCTAGATTACCTGCGATTTGAACAGTTGAATTGTCCAAAATCAATTCCTGCAGCTCAAAAACTTCCTGCAGACGAACAACATAATTGGAATTCAGGAAAACCAAAACCTGCTGATTTTTGGTTTTACTGAATTCCAATTCTTCAAAACCAAAACCCGTGATCTGAACGGACCCTAATTGGGTGGGCGATGAAAGAGGTTAGGTGTTCTTCTGCTTAGATGTGCGATTCATCTATTTTCTGCTCATCTGATTCAATATTCTTTCCGCATCTATTATATTTTCTGTTTCTCTGATTCGGTACTCTTCCAAACACCCTCTTTCAATCATCATGAATGCATGTATAAAAATGGATTATTGAATTGATCATAGTGTCTCTTGCATTAATAAATCATGTGCGCGATCAAACTTTTTTGTTGTATTTTGTGGTGGAAAATGAAAACAACAACTAAATTCACAATGACTCATGAATGCAGGTATGCAAAACGTAGATAATTTCATGCAGGTAAGCCAATATGCTCAGCTTGCTATGTCATCCATATTGGAGTTTGTTACTGCCGCCGCTGAGGCTGAGGAGGAACCACACATCATATATATCTTTTTTAATTATGTTTCTGTGTCTTCTGTCCCTAAAAACTGCAGGTTGTGCTTTTTATTAAATTGAAGCTGCAGTTTAATGAAATTCAGTCATGAAATTCAGTCAGTGAGGGATTCAACACTATACTCTTCGGGTATGATTTTTTTTTCAATTTCCTTACTCTAATTATTCTTAGGAGATTTAATTGAGGAGCTTCAACATCTATTGTGTCTATAATAGGTTATTTCCCTCCTAAAAATAGCTCTTCTTCATTAGCTTTGTTGCGGGTCGCTTAGGGCTCTTGGTAGATCGGTTTACTTGAACCACCTTAGCTCGGGAGCGAACTAAGCGCGCAAACAGTCACAGAGAAATTCGTTGATTACACTTGGACTTTTTAGCGTGGAAAACCCGGAAAGGGTAAAAAAACACGTGGCCGGAGCTGTGTCGACCAAACTTCACTATCTTCTGAGGGATTACAATCCGGTGTTTAGAATTCGAGCGCGACAGGCCGCCGTTCGTTACAATATTAGAGAAAGAGAGAGAGAGAGAGAGAACGTTCTGAGGGTGACAGGCCACCTCTCGGAAAAACTAAGTCTTTTCCTTCTGAGAATGGTGGAGAACGAAAGTGAGAATGCCTTGTCCGCTTTAGTGAAGACGAAAGTGAGAATGCCTTGTCCGCTTTCGTGTGAACGAAAGTGAGACTGTTGTGTCCGCTTTTGTGAGAACGAAAGTGAGACTGCCGAGTCGCCTTTCGGGACGAAGGAAAACTTCAAGTCCACGAAGGAGATCTTCAAGCGTCGAAGGAGAAATCCGTGGAAATCTTCAAGGAGCCCTCCCGGGTCCAGAAGGCCAGTCCTCTCAAATGAAGCTTAGGGGGTCCTTTTATAGCTTTGGCCGGGGGTAGCCCGGTAATTTTTCCGTTGTAACCACCATAACCACCTGGGAGGACGAATCATATTTTCCGGTTCAGAGCCCACGGATCACCATTTTTCGTAAATGACCATCTTGCCCTTCGAGAAAAGGCGACAAGCTGTTCCTGAAAAGTGGGAAACTGAAAAGACAAAAAGTGAGCGAGCCGAGTCGGAAAAGTGAGTGAGCCGAGTCGGAAAAGTGAGCGAGTCGGAAATGTGAGCGCGCTAGAAAGACAAAAAGTGAGCGTGCCCGAAATGTGAAAGTGCTCTGAGCGCGCTCAGAAGTGTTCTGAGCGCGCGACGAACGTGGGAGCGCTTTGAACGCGTTTAGAGGCTTTCTGAGCGCGCGTGAGCGCGGAGGCGTTCTAAGCGCGCTCAGGAGCGTTCTGACGAGGGCGCGAATATGGGAGGGCCCCTTGCAAGCCCCCCGGTGAGGGAAGCGGAAGGAGGAGGAGGCTCAGCCGTACCCCGTCTCGGGGAGGGGTGCGGCTTGGGCGCACCCCACAAAAAGGGGGGGGGGGTGCGGCCCGGCCGCACCCCTTGCGGCGCGGCCGCACCCTGTGGGTGCGGCTTGGCCGCAACGCGTGGGTGCGGCTTGGCCGCACCCCATGTGGGGTGTGGTTCGGCCGCACCCCATTAGGGGTGCGGTTCGGCCGCACCCCAAGGGGAGTGCGGTTCGGCGCGGCCCGCTTACCGGCGGGAGGGGACGGCGTCGCCGTGCACTTTGCGGTTAGCGTGTTTAACGCACATTTTCGGATTGGCGGTTGGCGGGAGGAATGGCGGTTCCGGCTTTGATCTCCCACTCTCTCCCATTAAAGTAATGGGGAGAGTGGTTTATGGGAGTAACCGCCATCTGGTTCTCTCATAAATGAGAGCTCATGATGAATCCTCATCAAGCTTGTTGAAATAGCCCATGTGTTTGGCCCATTTGGTGGCCCAATTACTTCTCTTCTATATCTCTTTAGTCCCACATTGTGTATAGGGTTTCTCTCTCTCTTCTTTCTCCTATAAATATGTACTCTCTCTTTGTATACAATACAAGAAATATATACAACATTCGCTCTTTTCTACATGGTATCAAAGCGAGCGATTCATTTTTTCCGGTCTCCCGTTTTCTGACCGCCCACCCTCCAGTTCTCAACTTCTGGCGGTCTCCTTTCCTGAGACCGCTACCTCCCGCATTACTCCCAGCCTCCCACGCCTCCCTCTCTGCTGGGTTTTATAGCTAATTCCATCTGCGGCGTGGGTCCCTCCATCGTCCTCTCAAGTCCACCAGCAGCTCGCCAGACAGCTCTCCTCTCCAGCGGTCTCTCTCTCAGACCGCCCGTGCGATCTTCCTCAGCGAGCTACCTCTGCTCGCCCCCCCCCCCTCTGCTCGCAGCTCGCCAGCGATCGCTCTGGCCTCATCTCAAGTCGCAGCGGTCTCCCCTCTGCTCTCAAATCGACGCGGTCTCCTCTCTGCTCGCAAGTCGCAGCTCGCCAACGGTTCCTCTGCTCAACAGCGGCCTCTCCTGCTCTTCTCTGATCGTAGCGGTCTCAGTCGCAGCTCGCCAGTACACACTCTGCTCGCCTGCGATCTCTCTGCATGCGATCTCTCGTGCACGCAAGCACCGCCTCTGCCGATCTCTCCAGCAATCTTCAGCGCCCTCCTGCGACCTCGTAGCGATCTCCCGCTACCTCCTCGCGTCAATCTCACGCGGTCTCCTCGTTGCTCGCTGCGATCTCTACCAGCGCCTTCTGTGTGCGGTCTGGCCTCTAACCGCTAGCCTGCCAGCGATCTCCTCTTCGCCCAACTTGCGTGGGTTCTTCTGCGACCTCGACCTGGACGAGTCGCCTCGCCCTTTCCGCTGTTGGTCTACTGCAATCAGACGTGGACTCCTCTAACCGCTTCCTCTGCTTTCAGATCGTGCGGTCTAAGCTCGTCTCTATCCGTGCCTCCCGGTCTCTATGGGCTCCTCGGTAGCCTCATCGGAAGTTCCTACACAGGCCGCACCACCTGCCCTCAACCACGAGCTCCGTGATGAGCTCCGCATCACCACCATCTCCCTCTCTGGGAAGAAAAACTTCATGCCTTGGATGCACTCTGTCCGCCGCGTCCTTCAAGCCAAGGGCCTTGCCTCCCATCTCACCCAGGATCCCCCAACTCCAGTCACTGAGGAATGGCTGCGGGACGATGGCCGCGTTCAGACATGGATCCTGAACTCGCGGGATGGCGAACCTTATGAAATGGCCATGTACCTTGAGACGGCCAAGGCCATGTGGGACGAGCTCCAGTCCCTGTATTCCAAAAAAGATAGCCTTCAACGTCTGTTCGATATCATCACCGACCTACAGGCTCTGGACACCACCGGGCCTAACATGACCTCTGTTGTTGCCCGTGTCAAATCTCTGGCTGAAGCATGGATCCAACATCAGCCATCAACAAATGATCATGCAACTCAGCGGGCTCAGAAGGAGGCAGTCTGCATTGCTATGCTCATGGCCCGGGTCCCACCTCATCTTCTGGGCCTTCGGGCTCAGATCTTGGCCTCAGCTACCACTCCGTCTCTATCAAGTGTGTGCTCCATGCTCCTCCGAGTCAGACCACCTCTTGATATCACGGCACCTACCTCACCGGCCCTCCTCCAGCACGCTCCTACTTCTCCATCTCTTCCTCCTCCACCTACCCGGGGAGGTCGGTCTGGCGCTCGGGGAAGAGGTCGGGGGGGCCGGGGGAGACCTAAATGTTCGTTCTGCGGCCGTGATGGTCATTATGAGGCCACATGCTTTCGTAAAAACGGACATCCTACTCGTCCTACAACATCCCTTGCCACGGAAAGTCCGTCCACCTCAAGCAATCCGGTGGGCCTTGACGCAGTCCGCCTCCAACTCCAGCAACTTCATGGACTTCTCAGCCCTACTTCTGCATCTGTCGCCTCCGTCTCCAATGAAGGTATGGCTTGTCTCTCCACTAGCCCAGGTTGGATAATGGACTCCGGTGCTACTCATCATATTACCTCGCGGCAACCAACTCAATATTTGGATACTCCTCATCCACAGTGCATCACTGTGGCCAATGGGGATATTGTTCCCGTCTCCGGTTCTGCTGACATCTCGCTCACCTCCTCTCTTTCTCTTCGCTCGGTTCTTCATGTTCCGGGCTCCTCCTTCAATTTACTTTCCATTGGTCGTCTTACTAATGACTTGGATTGTTCTGTCACATTTAACCCCTCGTCTTTTTTGATACAGGATCGACGGACGCGGACTACCATTGGTAAAGGATGATTGCGGAACGGACTCTACCTCCTTGACGACTCTCCCACCATCCACTCCTCTGTCTCCGCCATAGACTGACACCGACGCCTCGGGCACCCTCCTCTACCCGTCCTCCAGAAGGCTCTCCCTGATGTACCTCTTTCTCCGTTTAAATGTGAAACTTGTATTTTCGGCAAACAACCACGTTCTTCTTTTCCCGCACATTGTACTCGGAGCCCGACTCCTTTTGATTTAGTGCACTCCGATATTTGGGGGCCATATAAAACTACTAGTATTTCTGGATATCGGTATTTTCTCACGTTTGTTGATGATTACTCTCGGTTAACGTGGCTTTACCTGCTTCATGATCGCTCTGAGCTCCCTCGTGTCTTTAGAGCATTTGTCCTCGAGACTCGTACGCAATTCTCCACTACCATCAAAACCTTACGCTCTGACAATGCTCGCGAATACACAAGCCACGATATCGCCACTCTATGCTCAGACTTCTGAATCATCCATCAAACATCCTGCGCTTACACCCCTCAACAAAACGGCGTGGCCGAGCGAAAGAACCGTCACCTTCTCGAGGTTGCCCGCTCACTTATGCTTCACATGAACGTTCCCAAATCATATTGGAACTTCGCGGTCTCCACTGCCTGCTTCCTTATCAACCGTCTCCCTTCATCCGTTCTCCATAATAATACTCCGTTCAGCCTTCTTTTTCCTTCTACTCCACCCTTCTCTCTCACACCCCGCACCTTTGGGTGCACCAGCTACGTCCACATCTTGGGACCCTCCACGGATAAGCTGGATCCTCGTGCTACCAAGTCCATCTTCGTCGGCTACTCTCGAACTCAGAAAGGCTACGTCTGCTACTTCCCTACAACCCGAAAAATAACGGTCTCTGCCGATGTTACCTTCTGGGAGGATCAGCCGTTCTTTTCTGATCCTGTATCCACCCTTGCACCACCTCCCGCTCCGCGACCTGTCATCCTGGTCAACGAAACTTCCGTTCCCGTTCCTCCATCTCCGGCTCCTGATATTGCTCCCACTCCAACCTCCATTATCTCTAAACCACCGATCATCCGTGTCTACACTCGTCAACATCCTCATTCCGATCCGACTCCGCAGTCCGACTCGACCTCCGGTGCTCTGTGTTCTGCTGATCAGGTACCAGAATCGACTGCCCATCCTTTGGCGAATTATATGTCCTTACATCGCCTCTCACCCCACCTTCATACTCTGGCCACTTCTTTATCGTCGGTTGCAGTTCCTAACTCTGTGCAGGAGGCTCTTCAACATCCTGGCTGGCGTGCCGCCATGGAAGAAGAAATGGCCGCGTTGTGGGCAAACCAGACCTGGCAGCTGGTGGATCTTCCCCCTGGCCAGAAAATTGTTGGTTGCAAATGGGTCTTTGTCATCAAGCATGCTGCGAATGGGACCATTGACCGCTTAAAAGCTCGACTAGTGGCTCGCGGCTACACCCAGCAACAAGGTTTGGACTACGACAAAACCTTCTCTCCCGTCGCCAAACTGAACACAGTACGGGTTCTTCTCTCCGTTGCTGTGCACCGCCAATGGCCCTTACATCAACTGGATATTAAGAATGCCTTCTTAAACGGTGATCTCACTGAAACGGTGTATATGCAGCAGCAGCCCGGGTTTGAGACCACGGGGGAGTCTAGGACCCCAAAAGTCTGTCATCTTTTGCGGTCTCTCTATGGTCTCAAACAGTCTCCTCGAGCATGGTTCGGCAAGCTCAGCAAGGTCCTTCGTGAAGCAGGGTTTACTCGGAGCTCGGCTGACTTCTCCCTGTTTACTCGCCACCAGGCAGCAGTCACTGTTCTCCATCTTGTCTATGTGGATGATATCATTATCACAGGCAACAACTCAAAAAGAATTCAGGCGATCAAACAACAACTCAGCTCCGTGTTCCAAACAAAAGATCTGGGGAACCTTCATTACTTCCTGGGCCTGGAGGTAGCCAGGCGACCAGATGGCCTTGTTCTATCTCAGAGAAAGTATTGCCTCGATCTTCTTCATGATGCAGGCTACTCCGGCTGCAAACCCATCAATACTCCAATGGACGCAAATCACAAGATTTGTGCTCAGTCCTCTGACTCTGATCTCTTGCTTCAGAACCAGGAGTACTATCGTCGTCTGGTTGGAAAATTGATCTATCTGACTGTTACAAGACCAGATATCTCCTTCGCAGTCGGTATTGTCAGCCGTTACATGCACGCCCCTCGTTCCTCTCATCTTCAGGCTGTGGAACGGATTCTCCGATATCTAAAAGCGGCTCCTGGTCAAGGCTTGGTATACAAGACCTCATCCTCAACTACAACACTGGTGGCATACTCTGATGCTGACTATGCCGGCTCTCTGGATGATTGTCGGTCAACCAGTGGCTTCTGTACGTACTTCAGAGGACATTTGATTACCTGGCGTAGCAAGAAACAAGCAGTGGTTGCGCCTTCCTCAGCAGAAGCAGAATACAGGGCAATGGCATCTGTGGTCTCTGAACTTACATGGCTTGAAAGTCTTCTCACGGATCTTGGGGTAAAACTTCCTGCTCCTGCTCTTCTACTTTGCGACAGTCAGGCTGCTATACATATTGCCAAGAACCCGGTCTTCCACGAAAGGACCAAGCATATCGAGGTCGACTACCACTTTATCCGGGAGAAAGTACAAATGAAGAAGATCGAGCTAAAACATGTCCCTGGTACTGAACAAGTTGCGGATGTCCTCACAAAGGCACTGTCCAGTACCCTCTTCTATCAATGCTTATCCAAGCTTGGCGCATATGATTTGTACGCTCCAGCTTGTGGGGGAGTGTTGAAATAGCTCATGTGTTTGGCCCATTTGGTGGCCCAATTACTACTCTTCTATATCTCTTTAGTCCCACATTGTGTATAGGGTTTCTCTCTCTCATCTTTCTCCTATAAATATGTACTCTCTCTTTGTATACAATACAAGAAATATATACAAGATTCGCTCTTTTCTACAAAGCTTTATCGCCAATATATCACACAGTTATGTGGTGATGATGATCAAACATCTCTTATACAATTTATTTTTTTCTTTTTTTGTATGTTTGAGGTTCTACATATCTTAATTTCAAATTGCTTTTATTTCGTGACTTCAGATTCATTTATGAATGCATTTTTCAATTAATACATTTAGTAATATAGACTATAGCATATGCAGAAATGCATGAGTCTACATAAGACCATTAATTAAAGATACAACAGAGTGAATGGAGAAAGCATCATAACCCATTAACTTCAAGTTTATTCCATCCAGAGAGATCAAGTATAGGAGAAACTAAACCATTAATTGAAGAAATAGAAAATGATAGCAGAGTAAATGGGGAAATAATCATAGCTCATCGGCTTCAAGTTTATTCAATCCAGAGAGATCAAGTGCAGGACAAATGTCGCCCCCCGCGCCAATGTCGCCCTCCCGACAAATATCATCCCCCACGATAAATGTCGCTAACAACGATAAATGACCCCCCCACGACAAATGTCATCTTGGATCGGGTCGGAGGCCCATACCCATCACTCGTGTGTGTGTGTCTATATATACACGAGTGACAGGCACGGGCCTCCGGCACTCGTGCCCCGCGCGACAGTACCCGACGCCCGACAGCGGGCTGAGCCCGCTCGGCTAGGGGGTTCCGCCCGCCCCCGACTTAATTTTCCTTTTTTCGTTTTTAGAAATTTTAAAAAATAAAAAAACTATGTATTTTATTTTTATAATATATATATTATATATATATTAAATATTATATATCTTATACTATTATATAAGAATATTTATGCCTGTCTACAGTGCGTGGAGTCCGTCGCAGAAAAAGAAAACGCGTAGCATAAATTCCGTCGCAAGTCCTCGCCGAGCCCTCGCATCGCGTCCGCCCTCTTCCGCCTGCTTCGCCTGCGCCTCTTCTGTGCCCGTGCCCTAGATGGCTGGGGCATCGGCGAAGTGGTGGTTTCTCCGGGTGGCGAACCACGACGTCTGCAGCGGGCTGCTAGAGGAGCTGATGGAGGAGCAGAGGCAGCTGTTTTTGGTGCCGTTTGAGGAGGGATCGACTGAGGTAGTCGTACTGGTGGGGGAATCTGACGGCCACCTCGCTGGATCAGTTATCGTGGTCAGAGGCTTTTCATGTCCCGCTCTCTGATCTTGGAGCACGTGGTGTTCGGTGCGGGGAGGACAAGCAGCACGGCATGGTCTTCCCCACTACTGCCTTCCTCCGAATTCTGGCGCCCATCTCTCCTCTTAAGAATGCTCTATCAAAATGGGTGGGGGGGGGGGGGGGGGGGGCGCCGGGTTCCACTCTGGTATGAGGGGGAAAAAAGGGGGGAGGGGGGGGGGGAGAAAAAAGAAAAAGAGGGGGAGGAGAAAAAAGAGGGGGAGGAGAGGGAAAGGGGGAGGGAGAAAGAAAAAAGAGGGAAAGGAAGAAAAAATGAAGGGAGGGAGGGAGAGAACGCGGCCACAATTTGCGAAAGATAGACATTTGGCTCTCCGCGGAGATCCAAATGGCTCTCCGCGGAGATCCAAATGGCTCTCCGCGGAGAGTCAAATGGCTCTCCGCGGATATCTAAATGGATCTCAGCGGAGAGCCATTTGGATCTCCGCGGAGAACTTTGTGCTCTCCGCGGAGAGCTTTTTGCTCTCCGCGGAGATCTTTTTGCTCTCCGCGGAGAGCCTTTTGGATCTCCGCGGAGAGCCTTCTGTATCTTCACTGATTTCATTTAAAGCTATAATTTTGACCCATTTGAAAACGGTATTCATCCATGAAACAATTGTTATTATAGACAAACATTACAAATGTACACGAATAATGTTTCTTAATTTACATCAAACAACCACAAAATTTTTAAAGATGTCTGCACAGATCTGGGCTCTAAACATATGCATATTTTTCTGCCAGTCTACGCAACTCTCCCAGCTCATCAGCCCTTCCTTCGCTATGTGCTCCATATACTTCATAACGAAGACACCGCAGTCCACGGAGTTCTCCTGCTGTGGTATACCAGCAGTCAAGTCGAGTTTCCAATTGGAAAATCCTGCGTGGACTTTTTTAACGGTCGCCTTCTGGAGCGCAGAAATCTGCATTAACACAAATTTGTTCGTACATTAGTAACTCGTAATGTACAATACAACATTGCATGTCAATGAATTGTACTTACAGCTTCTTTAGCGGAAACTTTTCGTTGGGCATTACGTAGAGAGTCATGTATAAGCCACTTCTTCTCTTTAACCATACCCACCAATAAATACCAGTGTTGACTATAACATACTGGCATTAGAATCATTTTGATATTGGCAAGATTCTCCTTGGTAATGCCCTCAAGGAATGCAGCTACAAGCTTAGATTCTCCGTCATTGGACCTTGGGAAGTGCAACTACATAATTTGTAACATTTTTTAGCAATGCAAACAGAATTATTAATGTATAAAGCACTGATAGGGAGATCATACCAAAAAGTTCGGACTGATGTACATAAACGGATGATACGGTTCTTTATCCCGATCTCTACGCAAAGTCAAGATCTTTGCGTAGGCATCAATGGGACAATCTTCGACGTATTTGTCCGTCAGAAGAGCATCCATGCCATCTCGAAATCCGACTATATTCCATTTATTGAATGCTTGGTCGTTCCTGAAACATTAGAAAGTCATCGTCAATATCAATGTGCATAGATCAAAATTTTGAAAATATAAAAGTGTATAATGTCAAAAGGGCACCTCGATGGTATGGCGCTCATACGCTGATGGATGATATCTCTATCTTCTTCAGCTATTAGCGGTCTCCCCGGATAGTCAACGGGGTACACATCAATTTCATCCGCCTTTGTAGTTTTAATTTCTCTTTCTCCCAATGGGGAGTCTAGAATATCAGTAATGGAAGTATCGTGAGGGGTAGTGAGGGTGGTAGCGTTTTGGTGGGCGGGGGATCTAAAGATACTCGGGCTAGATGATGGCGAGGAATGATGAATGAGTGTGTCTATATCAGCACTCATGGATTCAAGACGTTCACCTACACTGTGACTAAAACTAATTAAATCACTATGTACTCTATCTATTTTTTTGTCTAATCTATCTACAGAACTATCTATCTTGCTATCTAATAAAGCAAATTGATCTAACATCCTATGTTGGAAATCAATCCAAAACTGTGCCGGAGGGATAGATGGTGTGCTAGGTGGTGGGGGAGGTGCTGATGTGCTGGGTGATGGGGGAGGTGATGATGATGAGGGAGGTGGTAATGATGTGGGAGGTGGTGGTGCAAACTTTATTTTTTTACTACCCTAGATGGCGAGACTATTGGTTTTCTCTTAAATGTGGGAGGTGGTGGTGTCCACTGTGTTGTCACGTCTGAACATAACAACTTCTCTGTCGGTGTTATTTCATCTAGTACTTCCAACACCTAAAAAGAAGAAATACAACTATTGTATTGGATAGTTCAAAGTGGTTGTTAATCGAATAAACTAAATTATTTACCTGCTCATCCAAGAGTTTTGCAACAGTCCCCATCTCTTTCATTGAAAATGAGACCTTCTCCGACCATCTTAATATTCGTGGCCTCAACGATGGATAGTGCGGAGCGAAGGTGGTGGTGTGCTCGAGGAACCAAATCTATATCAAACATTGCAATAATTTAGAACATATTAAACAAATTTCATTTTAGGAATTAGAAATATAGATACTTACAACGAGAACATGGGTGCATCCATAGATGTATCCCATTGAAGACTCTGGCCAATGTTGCAGTTGGCCTTCTTCTGCAACAGGTGGCAGCTTCTCCACCATCGACCTGAACGACCTCATAACGAAGGTATAGATCGCTTCTGGCCAATTGAACTTTTGAAATTTCTCCAAGCTGGAGACCTCCTCGAAGAACATTGGCATCCTCTCCGCGCTCGAGGGGAAGAAGAAATTGCACAGAAGGTGCAAAATCAATATCTTCATCGTCACAGGGGACGACCCTTTCTCCATCGATTGAAGTTCCGTCTTCAAATCGGACTTCGTTAGCGGTCCAAATGGCTTGGTAGTCAGGATGACTTCCTCCCCATGGTTCGGCAGACCCAATATCATTGCCACGTCATTGGGGGAGAAGGTTAGCTCCCTCGATCCAATGACGAAGACATCCTTCTCTATATCATACCAGTTTAGTAGACCGTAAAGAAGGGGAGTGTTCTGCGATACCTTTGGTGCATGGAAGATAAGCCAGATGTTGGCATCCATCAGCATCTTCTTCTGATCCTCCTCCAATCGTTCTAGTATTGCTGAACTTAGGCTAACAAATGAGTTTAAATAGCACCTCGAGCTCAAAAAATGGATCTTTTTCTGCCCCATTGATCTGCAAAATTTATAAACATATGTTACAATAGAGGGACAAGAAAACATACCTTTCATGGTTTCACACATACTGTTGCAAGCTCTTTTTTTTGTTAATATCCTTAACCTTTTGCTTGAGCTGCACATCGGATCGAACCCGAAACTGGTTCATCCCCAACACCCGTGCGACTCGCCCCCAGTACAAGAAACGCTTGGCTAGGCTCTTCCAAGACATTTGATCACCAGTCGACGATTTCACATGGGAGCGCTCTGCTGGACTAGTTAGCAAGTAATTGAGCAGCTCCTTCTCGGATTGGGACAACGGCTCTCCTGTAGCTGGGGCGGGGACGATGACCTCCATTATCTGATTGAAAGTCGGCAATTGTTGATTTACCATGAATGGAGGACGAGAACCAATCTCGCTGACAGCGGACGAGATGCCCACATTAGGTTCCTCCGTCGTCGTGATGACTGCAGAAGACGCTGGTTGAGTTAAATTATTTGTGGACGGAGTTTCGGCTGGCAATGATTGTGTAACAACCGGCGATGGTTGAATGTAGATGGCGTCTTGATCACCGAGCTCCTTTTGCGCTTCGGTATGCGACTGCAAAGTGTTTGATGTCCTTTTCCTTTTGAGACGTCTAAGATAATCCCAACGATTTTGAATCTCCATGTGGGTCATCTGAACTAGATCCTCACGGCGTGCAGCAATGCGGGCGTAAGCTGGGGCGACCACTTTGGTCCAGTGAATGTTGCCGGCATGCCTAGCATCAATCTCGTTTTGAACAAGTCGATCAATGATATCGTCCGCTGATCCTTCAATTACTAGATCGGGCGGGGACGTTTGCAGATCTGTTGCAAGGGGCTGACTTGAACTGTGACTTGGGGCGCCGGTTGTAAAAGTGACGCTTCGAGTTACTGTTGCGGTGACAGTCTCTTCTAACTGGATGAAACTATCCTCACGGCCCGCCTGCGTTGGAGCAATCAATGACGCGGCCAGATTTAGTGCAGTAATGATGCTGCGTTTTGGCGTTGCTCGTTGAATGGGCAATCTGAAACGAGACTGGGCAACCATATCCTCCAAGTGCTGTTTAAGAACCTGTTCTGTTTTTGGCCGAATGAACCGTTTGAAAGCGTAATTGGTGCTATGTAAAGCCGAGACAAGACCAGACCAAATTCGATGCAATTGTGGAATATGCAAGGATTCAATTGGAAAATCTTTTAGATCAAGCAGTTCATCGGGTTGAAGAAATTTGAGAGCCACCATTCTGAGTAAGCGCCGTTCGAAGGGGTTGATCATTGGTGAAGCGCTCATCACTTTTTCCCAGAGATTAAGGCCTTCTAATGCCGATTGACGTTCATTGCCCAACGCGTTGAGGCTGCGAGATTTTTTATGGTGATTTGAAGAAGAGCTTTGCCCATGCGATGTTGGTCCGGGTTTTCTGCGCTTGCGACTGGACTGAATAGAATGGGGAGTGTTGCTTATATCAGTATGGTTTAGCGGTAGTGCTTCGTCTTCTCCAATGCAGTGATGATCATCGTTCGGAGTCCTCTCCACAGCAGTTGCGGCAACCTCAAGCGCATCGTTCACAATCGCATCGAACGTGTGGCTCGACCAAATTGCATTATCAGCTATTGCTTCGGCAATCATTCCAACGGATTCTAGCTGACCTGCTGGAATTTCTGGAAGTTGAGGAAGGGATTGTCCAAATGCCGCCGTTAATCCAAACTCGCCGTGGCAATCCTCAATCGAGAGAGGCAACATATGAAACATTGTCGACAGAGACGTTTGGGAGGGAGTTATGCCATCGGTCGAAAGAGCTGCGAGATATTGAGTGAGAATGATATGCATACCAGAGATTGGCAAATATGCCCAGCGAGGATCAAATTGGAGTTCGCCGCGAAAGTTGATTTGAGCGACCACGGCATGGAGCAGCAAGATCCCTCCATCCAGGGACATAGTCTCCGGGAAAATGGCTCGTCCTTGACGCCATAAGTTTTCGTTCTTCCCCGATCCACGACGTAGAGTCGAACGGAAGAAGCGATCCACGACGGTGTTTGACGCCCCTACAGGCGGTGTTAAGCAATTTCTGATGTGCTTTTTTTGCGTCTCGTGGCAAGATAGAAGTTTGGTCGTCACAATGCGCTTCGACGGTGGCACATCATTCTCGTTTTCCCAGTTCTTAATTCGATCCAACAATGCATCCAGTTCAGCCTCAATGATGGAGCCTTCCCGCATTGAAGCATGTCCATTGCCAACAATGATTTCGGCCACGCCAGCCATAAATAGTTCCTGCCGAGCACGATCCGTGCCGTTCGAATTGTCCCTATACCTCGTGATCAGGTGATGATTGTCTAGGAGAACAAAGATGTTGTCGAAATCTTGTAGCCATTCTCGGCCATCGCAGCACTTGTCAAGGTACATGATGAGCAGAGAAGTATCAATATTGTAAGCATTGTACCGGTTCTGCAAACTCCGACCAACAAATCGACGCTCTGCATTGCCCGTAGTCGATGTGAATTGATGGGAGAGAATTTGTTGGCGCTCGTTCATGACGGAGTGCAATCCTTCAACGGGGGAAAATTTCCTGCCATTGAACTCGTCCGTCAATTTCATGCGTCCCGGCACGTTGTGATGATGGTCAGCCGAGAGATGAGTCCCGGTTATGGCGCCTTCCATTCGGTTGAAGAAAGAAAGTTGGCGAGCAATGCAGTCATTGATTAGGCGTGATAGCGTTGATTCCACTGGACCAAGAGTGCCATTGTACCCGTTACAATGCTGAAAAAATGATGGGAAATCAGGGAACACTGCTGGATCCTTCTGCCATGACGTTTGCCCAATTGCTGCATCCCATAAGCGCATATCCAAATACCACGACACGTGACCACGATATAGTGCGGCTTGACGCATGTATCGAGTCGTTCGTCCACAACGAATCACCTTGGCTGCATCAGCAATGCCGGAACGGGACGTGTACAAGTCGTATGCCATTTGAACAAGACCGACGTCGTGTGCGCTCTGTTCGAAAAGCTGCACAGGATAGTTAAGGATGATGGCTGTCGAGATCAACTTCTCATTTTTTGCCTCGTCCATGACCTGGAACGTGGCACCACAGCCGCCGGAGGTGTTCGACTTCTTGCACATGTATCTAGCACTGATAGAGAATGCAGTGGTGTCGATGCAATCGACAACTCGCGGGGCACTTAATTGCTTGCGGGAAAGAAAGCCGACTTTGTTGCAAGATGGACATGCACCCGCTGTCACATTGACGCCGTACTGCCGTTCCGGATCAATCACGAACAATGGTTTCAAAAGATACGCATTCAGGTCAGGTCGCTTGTTCCACAGTGGCACTGGCGGATCGATTCGGATGGGAAGGCGAATGCCATCCTCCATCATTTTCACTTGGATCTTGATCAAATCTTCCTGAATTTTGTTCAACGTGCCTGATTGCTTCCCACAAATGCACGGCTCAGTAGTGGGGCGGTCGAAGGCTGACGAATAGAATGGAGGCGTTTGGGTCGGAATCGATTCAGGTAGAATTTCAGGGCAGCGATGAACGAGGGTCTCTACTGATCGTTGTGTTTTCGCAATGTCCCGCAGCACAATGTCAACACCATTCATTGCCGATAAAGACAAATAGTCAAATAATCTAGTCACCAAACCCAAAGGTTAGATTAGTAGCCATAATACTAGGATCCTATTTTGAGTAACTATAATTGGTTATAGTAGCTTGCCTAGGTTATTTCCTACCTCACCTTCCAAATTATATGCTAATTATAATTTATTTCCAAGGATTGTCATAGAAGAATGAACAAACAAACGTATTTCCTAAAAACAGAAATTAAAAATTTTGGGCTCTCCGCGGAGAGCAAACGGCTCTCCGCGGAGAGCCAAACGGCTCTCCGCGGAGAGCCAAACCGCTCTCCGCGGATAGCCAAACCGCTCTCCGCGGAGTGCCAAACGGCTCTCCGCGGAGAGCCAAACCGCTCTCCGGCTCTCCGCGGAGAGACAAAGGGCTCTCCTCGGAGATCCAGTGGATCTCAGCGGGAGAGTCGTTTAGCTCTACGCGGAGAGCCATTCTATCCTCACGACGGATAACCATCAGCGGAGAGCCAAACAGATGCGATAATGGTGGATGCGATACATACCTTGCGGAGAGGAGGATGGGTAGGCTGCGCCGGAGTGCTCTTGTGTATAATCGGATTGGAGAAGGAGCGCCGGAGAGCAGAGTGATTACTGCCGGAGACGATGGGGGAGCTGCGACGGAATCAAACCCTAGAACGGCGAAATGCGAGATAGAAATTCACGAGGAGAGCGAGGAGAGCGGAGTACGGAGAGGAGAAATGAAGGGGCGCGGGATTTCAGCGAAGCAAATCGTTATATTTTATATTTTTTTATTATTGCGCTGAATATAATAATAGTATTCAGTCGGATTCAGTCTACCAGAGTGAGGCCCGACGGGGGGGGGGGGGGGGGGGGGGGGGGGGGGGGACAACTTCATCTTTTCTCTGTTTGGGTATTTTTTTAATTTAGTTTTGAGCTTATGATTTCTGCTATGGCATTGAATTCTAAGCTAAGGATGAAATTAATTTCCATCTACCTCTCCCCCATCTCTCTCACTCCCCCGTCTCTCTCACTCCCCCGTTACATTTTTTTTACCATGCTTTATCTGAGCTTAAAATTTTTTGGGATAGGCTGGACTGTCAAGTCCTTCATTTTTTATGTTAATGTTTTGTTTTAGATCACCGATTGATGCTATGCGTGGATTAGATTTGAAATTCTGCTCCTTCAATTGAGTTTCTCCTACTTTCACCATGAGGCAGTCACAATCATCTTTTTCATACTACAGTGTTGTGAACCACCCAACTATTATCGGGTGAGCGAGTAAGTGATCGGTCATCGCAATTCAACTAATGCCATTCTTAAGTATCAAGATTTCAAAACCCAAAAGAATAACAATTTTGTGCTCACAGATGATATATTAATATGCACATTAAGGTCGCAAATCAACATCACCATAAGAACGTAATATTCGCTTCATGTGCTTCTTCATATTTTTACCATAATACTATATGCATAACACGACAACCAACAACAATATCAGATTAAAACTCTGTTTGGGAGAGTGGTGATGCTTATTATATTAATGTAGTGAAGACGGAGGAGGAAGGAATGATGGTCGAGGACTGCACCACCGTCAATAACCTGATGATGTCGGGTTTTGTTTTGGCTTGGATTCGGTATTGTTTTTATTTTTAGGTTTTTGGGTTTGATTAGCATTTAGCACAGACGCATATGCACTCTCCCATTTCTCTTCCCAGCACCAAAATATGCACTCTCGCCTATTTCCCCACATCGGTGTTCATTCTGTTGTAAAAAAGAGTTAGCTTAATACACCAAAATAAGAAAAGACTTTTATTTCCTTTCCTTTTTTCTAGGCTGTTTTTTCAGTACTTTACATCAGGAGCAGACAGTGCTTTTATAGAGTTCACATATTACAAGATTAACTTTGACTTTGGTGCAGCTCAAAGTTACAAAATGACGGAAGTTTATTTCCTTGGCTTCTGCCAGCTACTGCTTGGCAGATGTCGAGAAACCTAGCGCTGCTCCCCACCGTCATCTTCGAGCTCCTGGACTCCTTTGATTCTTCTTCCTTATCTTCTTCTTTTATTTCTTTACTACCACTTGCATCTGCTAAGATTTTCAGCTTATTTTTCAGGATTAGGCACTGCAGCTTTGCTAACACATTCGCCTGCATCAAGCACTCTCAGGTGACAGTGAGAGTAAGAGTGAGCCACTCAGCTTTTAAGAGGAAATTAAAAGGCCTTATCTATGCTCTAGGAAGCATCTCTAACTTCATTTCTTGCTTAAGGGTTTCAATCTTGAGTTTTTCCATGGTAACATAATCTCGCAGCTCTGAAGTAACATTCCACGCATTGTTAAATATGTTAATTTAGTCATCATCAAGCATTAGATATTATTTCATTAATCCAGATAACAAGCGACACATAATGAAATTTGCCTACTAAAGTGAAGCTGAAAATTAAAGTGTGTGAAAGGGAATTGTGAAACCGCAGATTATTTTTTTGTTGCATCGTAAAGTTTAGTGTTAGAGCAAAATATAGTATAGCAGGAATAACCACAAACACAATTTATGTCTCTATTCAAAATAACCTATATGCATATGAGATAAATGAATTTCACAACAACCCGAGGAAGATCAACAAAGATTTTCATTGAGCGGTAATGCTTATTATATCAGTGTAATGGAGAGGATTTTCCCTAGAGTACGAGCATCTTCGCACGGGCTACGCCCATGCTCGATGCTCTCTGCCGCGACAATACCCCAGCTACGACGGTACCCCGATCGCGATAAAAAACTGCATAAAAGTATGAGAATTATAATATATTGCCATGAATCTCAATGTAGAGTTTCAGTTAATGGTTATTTATTGCTGTGAAATGCTAATCAATAGTTTCCGTTTATGTATTCTAGGGGTGCTTTGATGTATTAGTCAAGTAGTGGCTAAGCAAAGCACAGTAGATTCTGTGATGAATTTTATAGGATTGCTCCGTAGTATTGGCCGGTAGAGGGTCAAGCGGAGCAAATAGATCTCTACTTTTTTTATATATTTTTTGTGATGAATTTTATGCGGTTGCTAATCAATAGTTTCAGTTTATGTATTCTAGGTGTGCTTTGAGGTATTAGTCAAGTAGTGGCTAAGCAAAGCACGGTAGATTCTGTGATGAATTTTATAGGGTTGCTCCGTAGTATTGGCCGGTAGAGGGTCAAGCAGAGCAAATAGATCTCTACTTTTTTTTTATATTTTTTTGTACTCTAGGTGTACTTTGGGGTATTAGTCAAGTAGTGACTAAGCAAAGTACAGTAGACTTTCTAATAACTTTTTATACATTCATTTCAATTGAAATCAATCATATCCTTGCAACTCTCAACTTCATGCAATATCTCAGATCCAAAAGGGACAATGTCAGGAGCATTGTTTAAACAATAAATTCACCTAAGTTTATACTGTTCACTGCTACTTGCATAGATTTGTTCAATGTGAGATATGCTACTACAACAGTTTATGTTTAAACAATAAATTCTAAGTTTATTACAAATCTGCTACTATAACAACACTAAGCTTATACTATTAATAAAGATATTCTGCATTTGAAGTTAGCATAATTGCATTTGATGATATTTAACAATTACTATTATTAGTCACCCAGATCTTCCTTTGAAGTTAGCATAATTGCAGATTGCACCCTCACATCTTTTGAAATTACAAAAACATTTTATGTAAGTTTACATTTCATAACGTGCACGCAAAAAAATGTCTTCTCTAGGATACGAGCATCTTCGCACGGGCTACGCCCGTGCTCGATGCTCTCCGCTTCGACAGTACTCCAGCAGTGACAGTACCCCCGTCTCGATATTGCCCCGGCGCAACGGCGCTCCCGCTGCTCGCGAACCCCCGATTTTGTTCCCGCATCTCGATTTCGTCGTACGCAACAAAATCGGGGGTTCGCGAGCGGCGGGAGCGCCGTTGCGCCGGGGCAATGTCGAGACGGGGGTACTGTCACTGCTGGAGTACTGTCGAAGCGGAGAGCATCGAGCACGGGCGTAGCCCGTGCGAAGATGCTCGTAATATATATAATATAAAACTCTGTATTTTATAATATATATGTACAACCCTCATTCTCCGAGGGTGAGTCCATTCAAAGCCACGTAGGCAAAAGTCAAAGTCAAAAGGTCGACACAAAAGTCAACAATTCAAGACACCAAGACAAAGTCAGCCGAGAGGAGTTCGTCAAACACCGGAGCAGTAGAAGACCTGAGCGAGTATTGGTCCGGAATGTGCGAGCATCACCCAATACTCGCCAGATGGACGACTATGGCTTAATACTCGCCGAGTATCCCATAGTCGCCAGGCAGGGGCTTGATAAGTAGTTTTTAGTCATAATATTTTAGGTTAGTTTAGCATAATTTTCCCTATGTTTAGTTATATTTTTATTTTTTTTATGTATGTTTGTTTTTATGTTTTAGGTTAGTTTTTAGTCCTAATATTTTTATGTTTGTTATGTTTTTGTTGTTTTATATTTTTATATTTTCTAAACAATGTTATGTTGTGTCTTATTTTTGTTTTGTTATAATTTCTTATTTTATTTTATCAAAAATAAAATTATATTATATTTTATTTTGTAGGTTTGATGTTGCTCGTCACCGTCCATGTCGCCATCGTCGCGCCGTCAATAATTTTGCCGCATCGTCATCACCACACCATGCAAATTCTGCCGAACAACGTGAAGCAGCCGGCCACTTTGAAGATCTAATGATTGCAGCCCATGTCCCAAGCCATGATGCTGTCCAGCTTACCTTGCAGCCCAACAACGTGAAGCGGCCCTCCTAATTAAACTACATTTAAATCCAGCCCATGAAGAAACCTTGAAGCAGTTTCCATTCATTTCATTTCAGCCCACCTCCTTAAAATAATCCAAACCGTGAACTCCACTAACAACCCTCTTCATTAAATCATTCATCAACCGCCACCTTTGTATGACTTAATGCATTAGCCTCCTCTCTCTCCTCCCATTTAACACCATTCATGCACCTCCTCCATGCATTAAATTTTCTCCTCCTCTCTCTCCCTCATCAATATGATTCATGCATCTCCATCCCATGTGCCCCTTCATTTCTTCCATCTAGAACATTCCCCCTCTTCTATATAAGGACCCCATTTCTCAAGCATAAGAGGCTAATGTAGTTGTAGTGTAGAGAGTTAGAGAGCAAGCTTCTATTTCTTTCAAGTATTTCTTCTTGTCTTGTCTTTATTTCTTCATGTAATAGTTAGTATTGTTGTATTCTTATTTCAAGTTTAATGAATATGCACTTGGTTTCTTCTCCTCTCTTTTCTCCCTATATAATGCGTAGCTAATTTCTTTTTGTGTTCGATCGCGATGAACTTTGCAATGAAATAATATCTTTCTTTTATGTTGGCATTTGTACTTTTTATTTCGATCCGACCTTGATTTATTTCGTATCGACTCTGTATTGCTAGTATACGGCAGTAGATTCCGATCTCATATTCGAGTAGCCGAAATGCTCGTGAATGTGAAAGATCACTCAAGGAAGGAAGAAGTTGCACGCAACCCTAGAGATAGGACGATGTAAATCCTCCGTATTGGAGTCAAATCCAATAGTGCGGATCACTTCGATAATGCGACTTTAGGCCTTTTTTATTTGCAAAGAGATTTCGGTCAAAACGTCTAGAAGTTAGGAGACTTATTGCTCTAGTGAGAATATTTCTTAGTTTCGGATCCGTCACGGTCTTTATGAATCTGCATATGTTAAACTAAATTTCTCCGTTATTTTATTTCAAAGTGAATCGTCGATCGAGCACTCTTTTTCAATAGTTTATTTTTCTTTTAATTAAGTTAGTTTAATTTTATTTTCCAAAAACCCAATCAATCGTTCGGTAGGATAATAGAAACGTTGTGAGTAATAGTAGTTGCCTGCCCCGAGCTTTTATACGACCTTGATATATTTTATATCATATGCTATATTTCGATAGGTACACTTGCCTTAATCGAGTATAGATTGGAGAACACAAATTTTTCTATCAAGTTTTTGGCGCCGTTGCCGGGGACTATTTTTGACAATATTACGAAAGCACCGAGTTTATTACTCACCTAAATTGTCTTAGAAAGGGAGATTTGAGCTTTCATCCCATCGCATCTCCTAGTATCTTGCGAACCCTTCACCGGGTAGTCCTTGGGAAGTCTAAGATTAAAAAAACCAAAAAAATTAAATTTTCTCTTTCTTTTTTTGGTAACAGTTTTTTTTTATCATGAAATCATCTTCTTTTTGCGCTCTTTGCGGGTCTCCCGACTATTTTAATTTTGCATGTTTTTCGGGAACCTCTCCCTCATATGATTTCAATTTTTCTGGAGTAGGACAAAGTGGCCAATTTGACCCTTACTCTAATTTTTATCCTACATGGGAGGTGGGGAACCCGTCTTATTTTTCGCATGATTTTGCTCCGCAAAGCGTCGCGCCTCCAATTTTTAATTCTATCGATAATTAGTTTCTTGAATTGCAAACTTCTTTAAATAATATTAATTCGCATTTTAAGACCATAATTGATTATTTTTCTTGTGAGGCCGCGTCTTTTTCTTCGTCTTCTTCTCCGTCTCCTCCAATTTCTTTATGTAACGAGTCACCGGATATCCCGGCTTGTCTTATTCCTCTCGAGGAACATAACTATTCGGATGTTCCGGATTGTTTCCTTCCTCCTTTGGATGACACACATATGGATACTCCGGCGTGCTTCTTACCTTTTGAGGATGACGATCCGTCTCAAAAATTTTCTTCTTTTTCTGAAGACGTATGTGATTCCATGTCAAATTTAATTTCAATTGTTCCAACTTTTTCTAGTTTTAGAGAGTCTTTTTCTTCTTCTTCTTTTATTTTAGATAATTCCTCTTTAGTTCTTTCTACCCCTTCTTCATCCGAAATTTCACAAGATTCACTTTCTCTTTGTGAAATTTACGTTAATGGAATTTCTTTTTCTACTTCTTTTATTCCTCTTTCTATTTATTCCTCTTTTATTTCTTCTTCTTTTGACGACCCATTCTTTCCCCTTTTACAAATGGCGGAGTTCTTCTATAACTCCGTCCGTACATTTTTTGGCGTCATTCCTTTGAAGATTCCACCGCATGTCGGTGCGATTCTTCATTTTTTCTTTTTTCTTATTTACTCTCCTAAGCGCATACTTAGGGAGTTACCTCTTCATCTTAGTTTTTATTTTCCATTTAGCTTACCAATAACGTCGGGCTCAGACGACGTTAAACAAAGAGCGTTCTTAGGAGGCACCCCTTGCTTACCATTTTTGTTCTTTCTTTTTCTTTTTATTTTGTTTTACAGGAATAAAACCTTCAGCGGTTCGTTTGGCTCCATCTTCTCTTCCTTAGGCCTGAGTCGGTTTCCAGCTCAAGCATGGGGGAGCGACATCAGCATTCGGCCTCACGAATCCAGGGAAGTCATTTTTTTTATTTACTTTATTGCACCCCCCCCCCCCCCCCCCCCTTTTCTTTTCTTCTTTTCTTTTTTTTCCTCGTACTTACTATTCAACATTGAGGTCAATGTTGAACTTTAAGCATGGGGGAGTGTTTTCCCTTTCTTTTTAAATCATTCAAAAAAACACAAAAATTTTTTGAAAACAAAATAAAATCAAAAAAATTATTATAGTACTATTTTGTTTCTTTAGCCTTATCAAAAATCCAAAAAAAATTTGAAAAAATGCAAAACAAAAAAAAATCAGAAAAATTCCAAATAAAAGATCATATTTCAAAATCCAAAAAAAAAATGAAAAATCCAAACTATAATAAACTCCTTGCTTAGTCTTTTTTTTTTAGAAATTTAGTTTGAGTTTGTTTATAAGTATTTCTATTATTTTTGATTTGCTAATCTTTTACTTCATCATATTTAGTTAAATCTGATATTTAGTGATTTAGTTTTAAGAATTATTTTATGGTTTTAATTTGCTTAGAGTAACTTATTTAGCATTTTTTCTCTTTTATTTTAAATAGTTTCAATTTTGTAGTAATTTTGCTTAACAATTTTGGATTCTAATTATTTCTACCGCATGCTTTTAGATTCTTAGGAAATTTCAATCTACTAGTGTTGCTCTCTAGTATTTTAGTTTATTTTCTAAAAAGTTTTGTTTAACCTCTTATCCTTACCCCAATTCTCCTTTTTCTTTTTATTGTTAGATCATATGTCATGGGAATAAGGAGATGTTAGTTTCTTATTCTCTGGTAAACATATGCAACCCAAAAAGGAAGAGAGGAATTAAAAGTTCATATATATCGTGGGAAGTGATAGGATGTTAGTCTATCATTTTCTGGTATTACATATATATTTTATTTAAAAAAAAATTTAGTGGGGTGTGAAAAAATATTGATGATCACCTCCAATCAAAGACCTCTTCATGTTGATTTTCTCCCCAAATCCCTTAGCCAATAATATTGTCTTAGATTTTAAATTAAAATATTGGGAGAGCATAAGTAGTAGGTTGCATTTTTCCTTAAGTTTCTTTTAAGTTATGGTTTTTATAATTTTAATCTAACCTTGTTTGCAATTTACTCAATCTTGAGTGCTAGTTAATTTATTAGAGAATTTTTGGCTAAATATTTCTCTCTTTTCATTTTAATTTCATAATTTAGGACTTAATTCGTAAATCCCTGAATTTTATTTTTGGCTAGATTTTGGTGGAAATAAATTTTTAGTTTAATTGAAAATTTTATAATTCTCTTATAAATATTTCTCATCTTTTGCTCTGGAATAGCAAAAGCCTAAGTATGAGGGAGTTTGATAAGTAGTTTTTAGTCATAATATTTTAGGTTAGTTTAGAATAATTTTCCCTAGGTTTAGTTATATTTTTATGTTTTTTTATGTATGTTTGTTTTTTATGTTTAGGTTAGTTTTTAGTCCTAATATTTTTATGTTTGTTATGTTTTTGTTGTTTTATATTTTCTAAACTATGTTATGTTGTGTCTTATTTTTGTTTTGTTATAATTTCTTATTTTATTTTATCAAAACTAAAATTATATTATATTTTGTAGGTTTGATGTTGCTCGTCACCGTCCATGTCGCCATCGTCGCGTCGTCAATAATTTTGCCGCATCGTCATCACCACACCATGCAAATTCTGCCGAACAACGTGAAGCAGCCGGCCACTTTGAAGATCTAATGATTGCAGCCCATGTCCCAAGTCACGATGCTGTCCAGCTTACCTTGCAGCCCAACAACGTGAAGCAGCCCTCCTAATTAAACTACAGTTAAATCCAGCCCATGAAGAAACCTTGAAGCAGTTTCCATTCATTTCATTTCAGCCCACCTCCTTAAAATAATCCAAACCGTGAACTCCACTAACAGCCCTCTTCATTAAATCATTCATCAACCGCCACCTTTGTATGGCTTAATGCATTTAGCCTCCTCTCTCTCCTCCCATTTAACATCATTCATGCACCTCCTCCTCCATGCATTAAATTTTCTCCTCCTCTCTCTCCCTCATCAATATGATTCATGCATCTATACCCCATGTGCCCCTTCATTTCTCTTTCTTTTTTGGTAACAGTTTTTTTTATCATGGAATCATCTTCTTTTTGCGCTCTTTGCGAGTCTCCCGACCATTTTAATTTTGCATGTTTTTCGGGAACCCCTCCCTCATATGATTTCAATTTTTCTGGAGTAGGACAAAGTGGCCAATTTGACCCTTACTCCAATTTTTATCCTACATGGGAGGTGGGGAACCCGTCTTATTTTTCGCATGATTTTGCCCCGCAAAGCGCCGCGCCTCCAATTTTTAATTCTATCGATAATTGGTTTCTTGAATTGCAAACTTCTTTAAATAATATTAATTCGCATTTTAAGACCATTATTGATTATTTTTCTTGTGAGGCCGCGTCTTTTTCTTCGTCTTCTTCTCCGTCTCCTCTAATTTCTTTATGTAATGAGTCACCGGATATCCCGGCTTGTCTTATTCCTCTCGAGGAAGATAACTATTCAGATGTTTTGGACTGTTTCCTTCCTCCTTTGGATGACACACATATGGATACTCCGGCGTGCTTCTTGCCTTTTGAGGATGACGAACCGTCTCAAAATTTTTCTTCTTTTTCTGAAGACGTATGTGATTCCATGTCAAGTTTAATTTCAATTGTTCCAACTTTTTCTAGTTTTAGAGAGTCTTTTTCTTCTTCTTCTTCTTTTATTTTAGTTAATTCTTCTTTAGTTCTTTCTACCCCTTCTTCTCCCGAAATTTCACAAGATTCACTTTCTCCTTGTGAAATTTCCGTTAATGGAATTTCTTTTTCTACTTCTTTTATTCCTCTTTCTATTTCTTCCTCTTTTATTTCTTCTTCTTTTAACGACCCATTCTTCCCCTTTTTACAAATGGCGGAGTTCTTTTATAACTCCGTCCGTACATTTTTGGGCGTCATTCCTTTGAAGATTCCACCGCATGTCGGTGCGATTCTTCATTTCTTCTTTTTTCTTATTTACTCTCCTAAGCGCATACTTAGGGAGTTACCTCTTCATCTTAGTTTTTATTTTCCATTTAGCTAATCAATACCGTCGGGCTCAGACGACATTAAACAAAGAGCGCTCTTGGGAGGCACCCCTTGCTTACCATTTTTGTTCTTTCTTTTTCTTTTTATTTTGTTTTGCAGGAATAAAACCTTCAGCGGTTCGTTTGGTTCCATCTTCTCTTCCTTAGGCACCCCCCCCCCCCCCCCCCCCCCCTCTTCTTTTTTTTCCTCATACTTACTGTTCAACATTGAGGTCAATGTTGAACTTTAAGCATGGGGGAGTGTTTTCCCTTTCTTTTTAAATCTTTCAAAAAAAACACAAAAAATTTTTGAAAACAAAACAAAATCAAAAAAATTATTATAGTACTATTTTGTTTCTTTAGCCTTATCAAAAATCCAAAAAAAATTTGAAAAATGCAAAACCCAAAAAAATCAGAAAAAATAAAAAATTCCAAAAAAAAGATCATATTTCAAAATCCAAAAAAAAAAATGAAAAATCCAAAATATAATAAACTCCTTGCTTAGTCTTTTTGTTATTTTTAGAAATTTAGTTTGAGTTTGTTTATAAGTATTTCTATTATTTTTGATTTGCTAATCTTTTATTTCATCATATTTAGTTAAATCTGATATTTAGTGATTTAGTTTTAAGAATTATCTTATGGTTTTAATTTGCTTAGAGTAACTTATTTAGCATATTTTTCTCTTTTATTTTAAATAGTTTCAATTTTGTAGTAATTTTGCTTAACAATTTTGGATTCTAATTATTTCTACCGCATGCTTTTAGATTCTTAGGAAATTTCAATCTATTAGTGTTGCTCTCTAGTATTTTAGTTTATTTTCTAAAAAGTTTTGTTTAACCTTTTATCCTTATCCCAATTCTCCTTTTTCTTTTTATTGTTAGATCATATGTCATGGGAATAAGGAGATGTTAGTTTCTTATTCTCTGGTAAACATATGCAACCCAAAAATGAAGAGAGGAATTAAAAGTTCATATATATCGTGGGAAGTGATAGGATGTTAGTCTATCATTTTCTGGTATTACATATATATTTTATTTAAAAAAAATTTAGTGGGGTGTGAAAAAATATTGATGATCACCTCCAATCAAAGACCTTTTCATGTTGATTTCCTCCCCAAATCCCTTAGCCAATAATATTGTCTTAGATTTTAAATTAAAATATTGGGAGAGCATAAGTAGTAGGTTGCATTTTCCCTTAAGTTTCTTTTAAGTTCTGGTTTTTATAATTTCAATCTAACCTTGTTTGCAATTTACTCAATCTTGAGTGCTAGTTAATTTATTAGAGAATTTTTGACTAAATATTTCTCTCTTTTCATTTTAATTTCATAATTTAGGACTTAATTCGTAAATCCCTGAATTTTATTTTTGGCTAGATTTTGGTGGAAATAAATTTTTAGTTTAATTGAAAATTTTATAATTGTCTTATAAATATTTCTCATCTTTTGCTCTGGAATAGCAAAAGCCTAAGTATGGGGGAGTTTGATAAGTAGTTTTTAGTTATAATATTTTAGGTTAATTTAGCATAATTTTCCCTAGATTTAATTATATTTTTATGTTTTTTTATGTATGTTTGTTTTTATGTTTTAGGTTAGTTTTTAGTCCTAATATTTTTATGTTTGTTATGTTTTTGTTGTTTTATATTTTTATATTTTCTAAACTATGTTATGTTGTGTCTTATTTTTGTTTTGTTATAATTTCTTATTTTATTTTATCAAAACTAAAATTATATTTTATTTTATTTTGTAGGTTTGATGTTGCTCGTCACCGTCCATGTCGCCATCGTCGCGCCGTCAATAATTTTGCCGCATCGTCATCACCACACCATGCAAATTCTGCCGAACAACGTGAAGCAGCCGACCACTTTGAAGATCTAATGATTGCAGCCCATGTCCCAAGCCATGATGCTGTCCAGCTTACCTTGCAGCCCAACAACGTGAATCATCCCTCCTAATTAAACTACATTTAAATCCAGCCCATGAAGAAACCTTGAAGCAGTTTCCATTCATTTCATTTCAGCCCACCTCCTTAAAATAATCCAAACCGTGAACTCCACTAACAGCCCACTTCATTAAATCATACATCAACCGCCACCTTTGTATGGCTTAATGCATTTAGCCTCCTCTCTCTCCTCCCATTTAACACCATTCATGCACCTCCTCCTCCATGAATTAAATTTTCTCCTCCTCTCTCTCCCTCATCAATATGATTCATGCATCTCCACCCCATGTGCCCCTTCATTCCTTCCATCTAGAACATTCCCCCTCTTCTATATAAGGACCCCATTTCTCAAGCATAAGAGGCTAATGTAGTTGTAGTGTAGAGAGTTAGAGAGCAAGCTTCTATTTCTTTCAAGTATTTCTTCTTGTCTTGTCTTTATTTCTCCATGTAATAGTTAGTATTGTTGTATTCTTATTTCAAGTTTAATGAATATGCACTTTGTTTCTTCTCCTCTCTTTTCTCCCTATATAATGCGTAGCTAATTTCTTTTTGTGTTCGATCGCGATAAACTTTGCAATGAAATAATATCTTTCTTTTATGTTGGCATTTGTACTTTTTATTTTGATCCGACCTTGATTTATTTCGTATCGACTCCGTATTGCTAGTATACGGTAGTAGATTCCGATCTCATATTCGAGTAGCCGAGAGGCTCGTGAATGTGAAAGATCACTCAAGGAAGGAAGGAGTTGCACGCAACCCTAGAGATAGGACGACGTAAATCCCCCGGATTGGAGTCAAATCCAATAGTGCAGATCACTTCGATAATGCGACTTTAGGCCTTTTTGATTTGCAAAGAGATTTCGGTCAAAACGTCTAGAAGTTAGGAGACTTATTGCTCTAGCGAGAATATTTCTTAGTTTCGGATCCGTCACGGTCTTTATGAATCTGCAGATGTTAAACTAAATTTCTCCGTTATTTTATTTCAAAGTGAATCGTCAATCGAGCACTCTTTTTCAATAGTTTATTTCTCTTTTAATTAAGTTAGTTTATTTTTATTTTCCAAAAACCCAATCAATCGTTCGGTAGGATAATAGAAACGTTGTGAGTAATAGTAGTTGCCTACCCCGAGTTTTTATACGACCTTGATATATTTTATATCCTATGCTATATTTCGATAGGTACACTTGCCTTAATCGAGTATAGATTGGAGAACACAAATTTCTCTATCAGGGTTGGGCTATAAAAACTCCCTACCCCTTGGTTTTCCTATAAATAGGACCCCAGGGGTACTTGGATTGGCACTGGAACTTGAGCTCTTGAAACCCAGCTCTTGCATTTTGGAACCTGTCGCACTTGGCCGCTACTCCCAGTTCCTAGCCAAGTCGGTGCCTTCCTCGTACCATGCTCGGCCATTCTTGGTTGTGGAGGGGAAGTCTCTTCTGAGCTTCTGGGTACGTGGTGGGACCTCCCTGTCGTGGCACCCGAGGTCCTGTTTGTTGCTCTTCTAGCTTCCTCATAGTTGCCCGCCAAGCCATCTCTTCGAGCCGCTTGGCAAGTAGTCTCCGGCTGCATTAGTCCGAATTTTGGTGCCGGGATTTTCTAGGCTTCAACACTTTGGCGCGGTGAGCGTGGACCGTAGCCAGAGAAAGAAAGCTTAGTGGGAAGAAAAGATGGTGGTAGTAGGCGACCAGGAGGAGGTTGTCGGCAACTCGGCCGGCGGTGGCAGGTTCGTGACGTTGGCGACTTCTGAGGAGTTCTCGAGGCGAATGGAAGGAACTCTTCGAGCAGTTCTTCAAACTCACACAGAGGGAACGACGACTTCACCCCATCGCCCGATTGTGATCGAAGAAGGTGCTCCCTCCAGGCGAGCAGGGAAGGATCATGTGGAAGAGCCCGAGCAACCAAGGAAGTCGCAGTTCTGCCCGCAAAACTCGCCAGGTGCTGGCGGGGTCCGGTTTCGAAGAGAGGAGGAGCAGGCGAGATATTACGGTGCTCGCCCCTACAGCGAGTTTGGAGGCGGTGCTCGCCCCTATAACGAGCCCTATAGCGAGTATGGAGGGGATACTCGCCAGATGGATGATCGTCGCCAGATTGGGGGGGAGGAGCCCCTTTTGTGAGGAGATCATCGCCGCGCCAGTACCGGAGGGGTTCAGGGATCCCTCGATGAATTACTACTCGGGGAGGGAGGACCCTCTCCGACACATCCAATGGTTCGAGGATGTCGCCTCCATCCGGACCATGTCTGACGCCTTTAAATGTAGGATGTTCGCGATCTCCCTCCGAGGGAAGGCAAGGGACTGGTTCCACCAGTTGCCGGAGGGTTCCATCTACCACTTTGAAGACCTTTGCCATGGGCTGACAATGCTGTTCGCCACGGCAAAGAAGTTGAAGAAGGAGGCTATGACCCTTTTTCATCTAACGCAGAGAGCAAAAGAAACGTTGGGGGACTACGTCGACCGCTTCCAAGAGGAGGTGTTGCACATCTAGGAGGTGGATGGTCGCACCTTGCAGCTGGACCTAACTTTCGGCCTTCAGGAGGGGCTCTTCAAGCTGGAGATCGGTAGGATCCCTCCATACTCCTACGACAATCTCATTGAAAGGGCCAACCAGTTTGTCCAGGGTGAGGCTTCCAACCGCGGCTTCCTAGCCAGGCTCACCCGAGTGACCAAGGAGGAGGAGGATGAGGAGGAGGAGAAAACCCCCGAGAAGAAGAAAAAGGAAGAGCCCACGAAGGCGGAGAAAAGGAAGCCGTAAGAGAAGAGAAGGGAGGAGAGAAAGAAGGAGGAGCCAAAAAGGCACGATGAGAAGAGGCTCATCGTGGCACCGGAGTGTCGGGAAGAAGAGAGACGATACCAGGTCCCCGCTAACTGACCGCCTTGGAGGCCGGCTAGAGGACCTCAGCGCAGGGATCGGGAGAGATCCCCAGAGAGAAGGCGTCACGATTAACCGGAAAGGCGTCAGGAAAGAAGGAGAGAAGAGGCGATGGCGATAGCCAGGCGTGGCAACCGGCAAGGAAAGAAGAAATGGAGGAAGACGCAGCAGGAAGAGGAGATCCCCCTCTTTTGTGATCTGCATCAGGTAGCAGGTCACGGGACGATGGCTTGCCCAGATTTTTGGGAAGCCCGTCAGAGGTTGACAGCAGGAGAGGCAGGAGGGGAGCTTCCGAGGAATGAAGCCCCTGTCGAGCCGCCAGCAGTTCAAGCCGTCGGTCGAAGGAGAAACGAGGATCGAGTCGACCATGGAGGTCGAGGAGAGGTGGCTCAAGGAGGCAGAGGAGTGGGAGTGATCCACGGGGGTGCAGGGCTGGGAGCTTCCCGCAAGGGAAGTCTCCATCAAATCTATCGGAAGAGTGTCGCCTCAACCTCACAAGCACCGCCCCCGTTAGAGGAGATCACCTTCTCCGAAGAAGACATGTTAGGGAATTAGAACCCCTTCCATGATGCCCTCGTTGTCCAAGCAGTCGTGGAAGACTTCACCGTGGATCAAATCCTCTTCGATAACGGCAGCTCCGTGAATGTCATCTTTAAGAAGACGTTCGATGGATTGGGAGTCGGAGCAGAAAGAGTTCGAGCATCGGATGGACCCCTCTTTGGCTTCTCCGGAGAGAAGCAGGAGGTGGAGGGAGGAGTAGATCTCCTCGTAACGCTCGGTGGCACTCCCCTTACCTGCCGCTTCGTCATTGTAGATGCCCCGAGCTGTTACAAGGCCATCTTCGGAAGACCGCTTCTCAACACTTTCAAGGCTGTTCCATCCTCCTACCATCAGTGCTTGAAGTACTGCCAGGGAGACGTTCAGGTGAGGATCAGGAGCGATCCAAGAGCCGCCCGCGAGTGTTACCTCAATGCCGTCAGCACTATCAGCTGGATGTCTGAAGCCGAGGAATTCGAGAAGATGCTGGGGAGCACGGCCAGGCTGGAGGCATCCGAGGAGATAGAAGAAATCGAGGTACTCTCCGCTGCAGGAGTACCTGGGTTGCTAAAGATCGGAGGATCGCTGAAGGTCAGCGAGAAGATGGAGATGGCGACGTGCCTGCAGGAGAACGTCGATATCTTCGCTTGGAGTGCAGCCGAGATGCCGGGAATCAATCCGGAGGTTGCTTGCCATCATCTCAACCTGGATCCGGCAGCTAAACCCATCCGCCAGAAGAAGAGGTCCAGTGCCACCATGCTGGCTGAGCCTATCCGAGAGGAAGTAAAGAAACTGCTGGAGGCAGGTTTTGTATTCTAGATCCAGTATCCAGGCTGGGTCTCAAATGTTGTAATGGTTAAGAAGAGTGGAGGGGGCTGGAGAATGTGTGTAGATTTTTCGTTGATGAATAAAAGCTGCCCCAAGGATTGTTATCTCTTGCCTCGGATCGACGCGCTGGTTGATTCAGCCGTCGGTTTTTCTGTGATGAGCTTTCTTGATGCATTTTCAGGATACCACCAGATCCGGATGCATCCCCCCGATTGTCGCAATGTGTCCTTCATCACGGGTGATGGCTGCTACAGCTATAGGATGATGTCTTTCGGCTTGAAGAACGTCGGGGCCACCTACCAGCGAATGATGGACCACATGTTCAAAGGGCAGAAGGGGAGGAACCTGGAGGTGTACGTAGACGAGCTCTTAGTAAAAAGCAAGAGCGCCCGAGAACATGTGGTCGATCTGGTGGAGACCTTCGCAACGCTCAGGAAGTCCAAAATGCGGCTCAATCCGGCGAAATGTGTATTCGGGGCTGGAAGAGGCAAATTCCTGGGACATCTCATCACCCCGGGGGGGAGTGGAGCCGAACCCTGACAAGGTCAAGGCAATCCTGGAGATGACCTCGCCAAAGAGGCAAAGACCATGAAAGAAGTTCAAAGGATGACAGGAAGGTTAGCAGGTCTTAGCCGCTTTCTGTCTAAGGCAGGAGAGAAGTGCTCTCCCTTTTTCAAAATGCTCCGTAAGAGCGAGAACTTTGCATGGACCGACGAATGCGAGAAGGCGTTCGGTAGGCTGAAGGAGCAGTTGACTCAAACACCTCTCCTTCAGAGCCCGAAAGAAGGTGAAGACCTACTCATCTACTTGGGAGTAGGGGTGGAAGCGGTAAGTTCCGTACTAGTCCGGGAAGAAGGAAGGAAGCAGCTCCCCATTATTACGTTCGCCAGGTGCTCAAGAAGGCGGAGCTGAAGTATCCAATCTTGGAGAAGCTCGCTTTCGCCTTGGTGGTGTCGGCGCGAAAGCTCCGGCCTTATTTCCAAGCTCACTCCATCCGGGTCGTGACTGACCATCCTCTCCGAAATATCTTGGAAAGGGTGGAGCATTCAGGGAGGCTGGCGAAATGGTCGGTAGAACTCAGTGAGTTCGACATTTCCTTCTCACCTCGAGTGGCGATCAAAGCGCAGGCGGTAGCTGATTTCCTGGCCGACTTCTCGGTGGAAGCAGAGCCAGGGGAAGAAGTTTTCACTCCCATTCCTTGGAGGATGTTCGTGGATGGAGCTTCGGGCAAAAACTCTGTGGGAGTGGGCATCGTGCTAGTCAGCCCACAAGGGACTAGGATCGAGCAGGCAGTCGAGATCCTCTTCCCCGTCACGAACAATCAAGCTGAATACGAAGCCATAGTGGCGGGCATGCGTCTCGCAAGAGAGTTGGGGATTCAAGACATCAGGGCCTTCACGGATTCAATGGTGGTCGCGTCATAGATTCGGGGAGAGTTCGAAGTACGCGACACCATCCTACAGAAGTATCTGGTCAAGGTGAAGGGATTGGTAGGAAGTTTCCAGTCCTTCTTTGTTGAACATGTCCCAAGAGAGAAGAACTCAGCAGCGGACCGTCTGGCCAAGTACGGGCCAAGAGCAGGATGGACTATCACAGAGCTATTCCAACCGTCCATTCAAGAAGGGGAGATGATGGAGATCGACCAACGTCCTTCGTGGATGGATCTGTTCATCTCCTTCTTAGGATCTGGACAACTCCCAGCCGACGGTGACCAGAGGAAGTTCCGATACAAGGCAGCGTACTACTTATTGCAAGATGGGGAGCTGTATCGCAGGACCATCTCAGGCCCTCTGGCTAGATGTGTCTCTGAAGACGAAGTACCTCGAGTGTTGGAGGAGATCCACTCGGGAGAGTGCGGAAGCCATTCTGGGACTCGCACTTTGGAGCAAAGAATCTTGAGGCATGACTACTTCTGGCCCACTATCCGGAAGGATGCAGAGGTCTTCTCGAAGAGGTGCTAGAAGTACCAGTTGTTTGCCCCCTTCAATTACAGCCAGCCCGACAACTTCGCTCGATCACCTCCCCATGGCCGTTCGCTATCTAGGGGATGGATCTGATATGTCCCTTTCTCTCGGCTAGTGGCCAGAGGAAGTTCGTCCTAGTCATGATCGACTACTTCTCCAAATGGATCGAGGCCAAAGCTCTGGCCAAGACCACCTCTCAAATCGTAAAGAACTTCATATGGGGAGAGATCGTTGTTGAAGCCTGGAAAATCCCGGCTCCAAAATTCGGACTAATGCAGCCGGAGACTACTTGCCAAGCGGCTCAAATAGATGGCTTGGCGGGCAACTATGAGGAAGCTAGAAGAGCAACAAACAGGACCCCGGGTGCCACGGCAGGGAGGTCCCACCACGTACCCAGAAGCTCAGAAGAGACTTCCCCTCCACAACCAAGAATGGCCGAGCATGGTACGAGGAAGGCACAGACTTGGCTAGGAACTGGGAGTAGCGGCCAAGTGCGACAGGTTCCAAAATGCAAGAGTTGGGTTTCAAGAGCTCAAGTTCCAGTACCAATCCAAGTACCCCTGGGGTCCTATTTATAGGAAAACCAAGGGGTAGGGGGTTTTTATAGCCCAGCCCTGATAGAGAAATTTGTGTTCTCCTGTCTATACTCGATTAAGGCAAGTGTACCTATCGAAATATAGCATAGGATATAAAATATATCAAGGTCGTATACAAACTCAGGGCAGGCAACTACTATTACTCACAACGTTTCTATTATCCTACTGAACGATTGATTGGGTTTTTGGAAAATAAAAATAAACTAACTTAATTAAAAGAGAAATAAACTATTGAAAAAGAGTGCTCGATCGACGATTCACTTTGAAATAAAATAACGGAGAAATTTAGTTTAACATCTGCAGATTCATAAAGACCGTGACGGATCCGAAACTAAGAAATATTCTCGCTAGAGCAATAAGTCTCCTAACTTCTAGACGTTTTGACCGAAATCTCTTTGCAAATCAAAAAAGCATAAAGTCGCATTATCGAAGTGATCTGCACTATTGGATTTGACTCCAATCCGGAGGATTTACGTCGTCATATCTCTAGGGTTGCGTGCAACTCCTTCCTTCCTTGAGTGATCTTTCACATTCACGAGCCTCTCGGCTACTCGAATATGAGATCGGAATCTACTACCGTATACTAGCAATACGGAGTCGATACGAAATAAATCAAGGTTGGATCAAAATAAAAAGTACAAATGCCAACATAAAAGAAAGATATTATTTCATTGCAAAGTTCATCGCGATCGAACACAAAAAGAAATTAGCTACGCATTATATAGGGAGAAAAGAGAGGAGAAGAAACAAAGTGCATATTCATTAAACTTGAAATAAGAATACAACAATACTAACTATTACATCAAGAAATAAAGAAAAGACAAGAAGAAATACTTGAAAGAAATAGAAGCTTGCTCTCTAACTCTCTACACTACAACTACATTAGCCTCTTATGCTTGAGAAATGGGGTCCTTATATAGAAGAGGGGGAATGTTCTAGATGGAAGAAATGAAGGGGCACATGGGGTGGAGATGCATGAATCATATTGATGAGGGAGAGAGAGGAGGAGAAAGAACTGCTCGAAGAGTTCCTTCCATTCGCCTCGATAACTCCTCAAAAGTCGCCAACATCACGAACCTGCCACCGCCGGCCGAGTTGCCGACAACCTCCTCCTGGTCGCCTACTACCACCATCTTTTCTTCCCACTAAGCTTTCTTTCTCTGGCTACGGTCCACGCTCACCGCACCAAAGTGTTGAAGCCTAGAAAATCCCGGCACCAAAATTCGGACTAATGCAGCCGGAGACTACTTCCCAAGCGGCTCGAAGAGATGGCTTGGCGGGCAACTATGAGGAAGCTAGAAGAGCAACAAACAGGACCTCGGGTGCCACGGCAGGGAGGTCCCACCACGTACCCAGAAGCTCAGAAGAGACTTCCCCTCCACAACCAAGAATGGCCGAGCAGGGTACGAGGAAGGCACCGACTTGGCTAGGAACTGGGAGTAGCGGCCAAGTGCAACAGGTTCCAGAATGCAAGAGCTGGGTTTCAAGAGATCAAGTTCCAGTGCCAATCCAAGTACCCCTGGGGTCCCATTTATAGGAAAACCAAGGGGTAGGGGGTTTTTATAGCCCAGCCCCTGTCTGGCGACTATGGGATACTCGGCGAGTATTAAGCCATAGTCGCCCATCTGGCGAGTATTGGGTGATGCTCGCACATTCCGGGCCAATACTCGCCCAGGTCTTCTACTGCTCTGGTGTTTGACGAACTACTCTCGGCTGACATTGTCTTGGTGTCTTGAATTGTTGACTTTTGTGTCGACCTTTTGACTTTGACTTTTGCCTACGTGGCTTTGAATGGACCCACCCTCGGAGAATGAGGGTTGTACACAATCCCCGCTCTTTGCGAGGAACGTAGTTGCTCGGAAAGAATCATCCAACCGTCATTCGACGATCAGGCCTTCTGGCGAGTATTGATTGGTAGTCGGCATCTCGCTGGTTGACGCTCTGGCTCTATATATAGAGGGGGAGGGGTCTCTGAGGGCACGACTTTTCTGATCTCGCTCAAGATGTCGCGCAGTATTGCCGAGGAAGCTGCCGCTGATTTGGCCGAGCTCGCTAGTTTGCTGCCACCGTTGCGGAAGCCCGCCCGCGACGCCGAGCTTGAGGACTTCCTCGCCTCTAGGAAGAGGAAGAGGCTTGAAAAGAAGAAGGAGAAGAAGAACAAGAAGAAGAAGAATGCCGACGCACCTGAGAATGTCGCTATTTCTCAGGTCGGCACTACCCAGCAGGTACTCGCCGACTTGGGTCTCGGTCAGTCGAGCGGCTCGCCTGCTCCTAATCCTCCTTAGTCGAGCGTTCCCCCGGAAGCGAGTACGGCTAAAACCTCTGCACAAGTTCAAACCGAACCCCCTCCTTTTCAAAGTGGGAGCTACTTACTCGCCGTTATTCTGGTTTGAGCGCGCCGGACCAACCCCGTCGAGTTCGTCGGAGTCCGGCGTCCTCGCCGGTTACCTCCGGTCAGGTCGGCGGTGGCTCCGGCGGCGGCGGCGGGGAAGGGCAGTGGCGGGCGGCGGACGTAGGTTTAAAAAAACAAAAAAACTACGTAAAATTTTTATTAGATATAATATATATATTGATACTATATATACGAGTGACAGGCACGGGCCTCCGGCCCTATGCAAGGCGACATTCGTCGGGGGGGGGGGGGGGGGGGGGGGATAGTTATAGACATTTGAGTCTTTAAGAGCATTTGTTCTGCAAATTGAAAATAGTTAGGGTCCGTTCGTTTGGACGGAATTGAGATTGTCGATTAGAAATCCAATTCTAATGTTCGCCGCAACGAAATTTACGAGGATATTGACTTTTATATGAAAACCCATGACTTTGACTTTAAACTAAAAAATGAAATCGCCAGTTCTTACCTCCACCCATGATTTTTCCGCATAATCGAGTGATTTTGCCAGAGTTTTTCGGCCTACGCGCGTGTTTTCCTGCCGGGAGTGGGTTTTTTCCGCCGGGCGCGTGTTTTTTCGGTCGGCGCGTGTTTTTCGGTGGAAGCACGTTTGTTTTTGGCCGGCCGGGCAATTTTCACCCGGGCACGCGTTTGTTTTGCTCGGGTGCACTTTTTTCGCTCGGGCACGCCTTTTTAGCCCCAACGCAATTTTTCCGGTAAAACGCGATTTTTCGGTCGGAAGCGAATTTTCTGGCCGGGCGCGATCTATTTTGCCTGAACGCGATATTTTTTTGCCGGCCGCGATTTTTTCTCCCGAGCGCGTTTTTTTTCGCCGGGCGCGATTTTTTCGCCCTGGCGCAGTATTTTCCGCCCGGGCGAGATTTTTTCCCCTGGGCGCGCTTTTTTCGCCCGGGCGAGTTTTTACACCCGGGCGCGTTTTTTTTCGCCCGGGCGCGGGTTTTTCGCCCGGGCGTGCATTTTTCGGCCGGACGGCGTTTTTCGCCCGGTCGCGCGTTTTTCGCCGGGCGCTCTTTTTTCGCCCGACCGCGTATTTTTCGCCCGGGCGCGTATTTTTTTGCCCGGTCGTGTTTTTTTTCACCCTGGCGAAAAAAACGCGCCAGGGAGAAAAAATCACGCCCGGGCGAAAAAATGCTCCCGGGCGAAAAAATCGCGCTCGTACGAAAAAACCGCGCCCGGGCGAAAAAACCGCGCCCGAGCGAAAAAACCGCGCACGGTTGAAAAAAACCGCGCCCTGGCGAAAAAAACGCGCCCGGGAGAAAACTCGCGCCCGGGCGAAAAAAACGCGACCGGGCGAAAAAATGCTCCTGTGCGAAAAAATTGCGCCCAGGAGAAAAAATAGCGTCTGGGTGAAAAAATTGCGCCCGGGCGAAATCAACGCGGTGGGGCGAAAAAATCGAGCCCGGGCGAAAAAATCGCCCCAGGGCGAAAAAATCGCGCCCGGGTGCGGGTTTTTTTGCCTGGGCGCGCATTTTCCGGCCGGGCGCCCGTTTTTCGACCGGGCACGCATTTTTCGTTCGAGCGCGCGTTTTTCGCCCGGGCGCGTGTTTTTGGCCGGGTTCTCGTGTTTCGCCCGAGGAAAAAATGCGCACCTGGGAGAAAAAATTGCGCTTGGGCGAAAAACTCGCGTCGTAAAATATATTATGCAATTTAATGTGTTCATCACTTGTAACATCCCCAAAACAACTAGACCCCTAAGATGTATTTTGTCATGACAAGGCCATGACATTGCTCTAAGAGACCAAAATGGGCCAAGGAGGCCCCATGAATTCCATAAGTTAAGGAGGAATACACATTGGTGTGCATTTAACAAATCTTGATGTCCTAGCTCAGAGGTGACCAAAAGACTCCAACAAATCAACATAACCTCATCATGACCCCTATGACCATCCAAGGAGGTGAGTAGACCACTAGGGACCCTTGGGGTCAACCAAATTGGTCAAATTGACCAAAAGTCAACCTTGAGCTATCCTAGGTCAAACCTCCATGATTAAGGGCAATTGAATTCCAAATGATCAAATTGGACCCACCATCATATAGCAACCTCCCTAGGGGACCTAATGGGCCCAAAAGCCCCATCATAGGGCCATCAATTTGGGGAAATTGGGTCAATTACTAATAAGCCCCAAATTGACCTATTAGTACTAAAAACTTAAATTGAACTTCAATTGAACCATTGTGATCAAATTGATCACCCCTAGCGCTCTTGGGCCACTTAGGGAGTCTAATGGCCCCACATTGGACCCTTGGTGTAAGCCAATTTTGGGGAAATTGGGCAATTTACCAATTTGCCCAAGTTGCCAATTATACCCTTTAGGTTCTAATTAGCCCCAAATTGGCCAAATTTACCTAGCACAACCCTACCTAAACACTAAGGGGAATGAATGAGTCATAAGCAAGCCAAGGGGCACGTTCAAATTTGGAGAATTAGGGCAAAATCACCAAAATACCCAGACTGCCCCTACAGGCAAATAAGTGCAATCATGCCCCATATGACCCTACCATGACTCAATTCCTCTTGGAATGGGTCCATAGGGTCCAAGACAATAATGTGGGTCAATCATATTAAGTGGTGTGAGCTTGAGTCAAGCCCAAACCCAAAAATCCCCAAATTGGCATATTTGAGTCAAGTGAGCCCAAAGCTTAAATCAAGTAGACTTAGCCCAACCCCATGACTCAATTGGTCAGCCCACATGGTGACCAGACCCTAGGCATGCTGAAATTCGAAATTTGGGGGAAATGAATGCTTTGTCCAAGTGTAAGAAAGGGGGAAAAGACAAAGGAGGAATTAATGGAGTGGATGCCACATGACATGCCACCCCTCTCCCCAAAGCATCCTCTCAGCTTCCCCATGGAATCCCTGCAGGAATTGGAGTGAGGTGGCAGCTGTAGTGATGGGGGTGGAGGAGAAAACAAGGGAGACCCGACTACCATTAATGGTGACCCAAGATTTAAGAGGAGTTAAGCCTGGATTACACACCTAATCGACTCCTCACAGCTCAGGGATTAATTCCCCTATGAGCTGGAGTGCTGTGAGTGGCTGTTGAGGGAGGTGCCAACCTAGGTGAAATCGCCAAAAATGGCAACCATAGTTATAGCTTCTCCCGGCCCAGTCCAAACCCCTCGTTAGCTCCACAATGTGCTTAGGAGGAGAAACCCCATTATTGCAGAAGGAAACGGGCGCAGAGGAGGGAGATCGACCAAGAAATTGGAGCTCAAGTGTCGGCCATGGCAAGCCAAGATTCCCTCAACCTCAAGCCCAATCAAGGCATGTTTCCTCCTCCTCTCCATCTGTGCTAGCTTCCCCTTCTTCCCGTTTTGATTTTAGTCGAGTAATGGCGAGTTTGCCATTTTTCCTATCGGGCTCCAAAGCCCCTCCAAATCCCCTCCCCCATTTCTTCTACAGGCCACCTCCGACCGATATATCACCACCAATCGACGGCCAAACCTCGGTCGGAGGTGATGACGTCGGCCGTTCGGCCGGAGACGGCCGGAGTCCGCCGGAAAACGGCCCGCAAGTTGGCCCAGGCGCGGTCGATCTGGGCCATAGGCTAAACGAGGAAGACGATCTGCCAGCCGTCCGATCTGATTCTGAGCTAATCGCAGACCACATCATATATATATTATATATTTTCATAAAATCTGTCACACATATTAGCCCGATTTTGTAAGCTGCATTTGAGGCTCTTAGAGGCCTTTTTAGGAAAAGTTGGCTGAGACAACTGTTTAAGGCCTTGGTCTCTAGTTTCCATAGGATCCAAGATCAGGCCATTTGGAGGTGTGTAGGACCCAGGGCACCCGTTTTACTAGGACTGGTCCTAGTGATGGGCAGATTTTAGAATTGCTATAACTTTTAACTGGCTTTAGCAAATAACCTGAAATTTTTACCATGCATGAATGGCATGATGACACACCTAGGGTTTAAATTTGAGAATTTTTGGATGTATATCCATTTAGTTATTGCATTTATTAGAAAAAGTAAATATTTGATATTTATGGAGTTGTATAACTTCAAACACCCCCAAATTTGGGTGGTGAGCTCTTTGTATATACCTAAATCTCTGGTAGAAATTTGAGGCCATTTGGCCTTGTGCATGTTTGGTATTTTTCACATGCATGCAAAGTAGAGTATGGAAAAATGGGGTGCATTTAGCATAAAGGTGGGGTTTGAAGAATATCTCTCCAATGACTCACTACTTGGCAATGAGATTTTGTCCATGCATGTGATATGAATGAATGCATCACCTTTAGGTGAGTTGGAAATTTTGGGCTCATAATTTCTAGGTTGATTAATAGCCCCACTTTAGGTAACACTTTATTTACATGTGTGAATGTACGTTGTATGTTAAACATTGTGTACAACCTTGCATGTTGATTTCACTTTGGCTAAGTTCATTTATGGATAAAATGATCAACATGAACATTGTAGGTATTGGGGTTACCTTTAAAATACCACTGACTTCATGTCATTTGGCCAAATATATCTCATTCTACACCATTTTGGTGGGACATGTCTATAATAGTGTTTTGCTATGATAATATGTTGTACAGCACTTGCATGTTAATTTCCCCTAGGTTAAGTTCACTTCTGGAGTTAGTGATCAACATAAGCATTGTAGGTATTGGGGTTACCTTTAAAATGCCACTGACTTCATGTCATTTGGCCAAGTATAACTCATTCTACACCATTTTTGGTGGGACATGTCTATAATAGTGTTTTGCTATGATAATATGTTGTACAGTACTTGCATGTTAATTCCCCCTAGGTTAAGTTCACTTCTGGAGTTAGTGATCAACATAAGCATTGCAGGTATTGGGGTTACCTTTAAAATGTCACTGACTTCATGTCATTTGGCCAAGTATAACTCATTCTACACCATTTTTGGTGGGACATGTCTATGATAGTGTTTTGTTATGTTAAACAACTTTGTACAGCACTTGTATGTAAATTACACCTAGGTTAAGTTCACTTCTGGAGATAGTGATCAACATAAGTAATGTAGGTATTGAAGTCACCTTTAAAATGCCACTGACTTCATGACATTTGGATATGTATAACTCTTTCTGTGTCATTTTTGGTGTGACATGTACAAATCTGTAATTTGTTAAGTTAAATAATTTGTACAACACTTATATGTTGAATCCACCTAGGTTAGGATCATTTCTGGAGGAAATGATCCATATGAATTCTGTAGATATTGATGTCACCTTTAAAATGCCACTGACTTCATGTCATTTGGTTAAGTATAACTCTTTCTATGTCATTTTTGGTGTGACATGTACAAATCTGTAATTTGTTAAGTTAAATAATTTGTACAGCACTTATATGTTAAATCCACCTAGGTTAGGATCATTTCTGGGGAAATGATCCATATGAATTCTGTAGATATTGATGTCACCTTTAAAATGCCACTGATTTCATGTCATTTGGATAAGTGTAACTCTTTCTATGTCATTTTTGGTGTGACATGTACAAATCTGTATTTTGTTAAGTTAAATAATTTGTACAACACTTATATGTTAATTCCACCTAGGTTAAGTTCGTTTCTGGAGTTAGTGATTAATATAAGTAAGGTAGACCTGGAGGTTACCTTTAGAATGCCACTGATTTCATGTCTTTTGGTTAGGTGTAGCTCCTTTTAGGTCACATCTAGTGAGATGTGTACAAAAGTGCATCTGGTGGGTTTAGTGATTTGGACTCATACAAATACCTTGAAGATTTGTCCATGCATTAGACATGATAACAACCATCTCTAGTAAAGAATTCAACTCATGTGCATGAGTGGAATTCTCTGAACTTCAAGTTGAAGCTTTGGACTCAAGGGTGTAGGGAAGTTGGGTTGCATTTAGCAAAAATGGGAAAAAAGTGATTTTGGCCCATTTGCCCCATTAGGTGCCCTTGAAGCTATGGTTGTGAATTGGTGAGGATGAGGTACCTCACCCTTTGAAGTTGTGGAATTTATTGAAGTCTTAACATAGCACTTGTAGTGTAAATGCTTATACGCACACCAAATGTAATAAATGATAATTAAGGGTAAATACTTCTTGGAATAATATGAGACTTAGGATCTGGTGTATTTAGACCAGTATCATGCTATGGTAGTTTTTCCAGAATTTATTGAGGTCATAGTCTAATACCTGATGTGTAAATCCCTATTTGCACCCCATTTATGTTAAATAGAAATTATGGTTGAATAATTCTTGTAAAAATGTGAAACTTGGGGTTGAGGTTTTTAGACCAATATTATGACACGGTGAATTTATCAGAATTTATGGAGATCATTAGTTGACAGTCGATGTATAAATCAGTACCTGCACGCCTTCTATTTTAATAGAGACTAAGATTTAAGTTTCCCTGGAGAATTTATGAAATTAGGATTTGAGGTTGTTAGATCACTGCTCATTGAAAACCCATGGTAATAATTGGAATTCATTTGGATATGATATGATCAAGATTGCACCATAGGAGCCAAATCTAGCTCAATCTCATTTTGGACTGTGAATAGTAAAACTGATTTATATGATTTAGATCACCACTGACCTTCACACATAGAGTTATTAACTCCTTGAATAAAGACTCAGATTATTAGGGAGAGCATCTCTAAGGCCATCTTAGGGTAAAACTCAAGGGAGAAGTCGGGAAATATCTAAGGCAAACCCTGGATTAAGGATGACGAAGAATAGGAGTGTGGGTCCAAGTAAGATTGAGAATGCTAAGTGTATGTGTGCTGTTCCTCGGTGAAGAAGGGAACTCGAGCTAGAATGTGATGACGGGAGAGTCAGCACCCGGTCACCGTTGGTGGTGTTGGAGTTCAAATGAACTCCCCCACTCCTAAGTGCCAAATTAACTCATCTTAGAGATTTAATGAAAGTGGAGAGGAAAATGGGGATCAAGTAAAAAGGGGTAGATACCAACAAGATTAAGTGCCTTGGGAAGAGAAAGTTCGGGGTGTCAGCCCGTCACACTTCCCAGTACCGCTGCGAGCCCTCACCGGGTAACCCTCCGGAAGTCCAAGGCTAACCCTAAAGCGTTTAAGATCAACTAAATTATAGACAAGACTAGTTAAGTAGGAGAACATGATAAGTTAACTTCCATCCCAAACCGGAACATGTTATAAGGAAGGACTGAGATAGTCCTGCGAGCGGTAGGCTCGGGTTATAAGGAAGGACTGAGATAGTCCTGCGAGCGGTAGACTCGGGTTATAAGGAAGGACTGGGATAGTCCTGCGAGCGAAAGGCTCGGGTTATACAGAAGGACTGGGATAGTCCTGCGAGCGGTAGGCTCGGGTTATAAGGAAGGACTGGGATAGTCCTGCGAGCGGTAGGCTCGGGTTATAAAGAATGACTGGGATAGTCCTGCGAGCGGTAGGCTCGGTTTATAAGGAAGGACTGGAATAGTCTAGCGAGCGATATACTCGTAGTCTAAATATAAGATTAGTGTAGTCTAGCGAGCGGTAGGCTCGTAGTTTAAATATAAGACTAGTGTAGTCTAGCGAGCGGTAGGCTCGTAGCCTAAATATATGACTAGAGTAGTCTAGCGAGCGGTATGCTCGTAGTTTAAATATAAGACTGGTATAGCCTGGCGAGCGGTAGGCTCTACTTTATAAATGTTGATGTAGATTTGTGAGCTGGAGGCTCAGTAGTAAATAGCTAATACATGTTGCTTGTGTGTAAGATGTGGTGGGTCTTCGGTTCTATCTTAGTCGTCACACCGACAGCAGTTCGTTGACTCGGCAGTGCTAGTAGTTTTATTGGGGCCAGGTTGTTTTACTGCGCGTCCGATAGGACGAATCCCCTAAACCCTGCCTGGCCAATTCAGTTTAGTACGCAGGAGCTCGTGAGTACCGGGCACCGGTATCACAGCGTACGTTTGGGCCTAGGTCTGGTAGTGTGACTTACCCACCTAGGTTAGGAGACGCCCGCTCCTCTGCCACCGTTTGACCACGACGGGAGGTGCCCGAGAGGTTTGCTACCTCCAAAAAGTGGGAACTAAAGGTCTGTACGTACAGAGTCGTGTGGGTGAGTTGCATGTGTATGAAATAATAATACAAACATTGCATCATTGCATTGCATATCATAGCATAGCATTTCTGCATAAACAAAGACCTCATCGTATAAATCAGTGTGGGCTCTTTTATACGATGAGTTTATTTCTTGCCAGATCCCTTAGCTTATGTGCCCTTGTGTGTGCATATAAGTAAAGGTTACTTTCGTAGTTGCTCTTAATTATTATACTTGCTTCTTATATTGCATTGTCTTTACGTATTGCATAAACAAAGACCTCATCGTATAAATCAGTGTGGGCTCTTTTATACGATGAGTTTATTTCTTGTCAGATCCCTTAGCTTATGTGTCTTTGTGTGTGCATATAAGTTAAGGTTACTTTCGTAGCTGCTCTTATCTATTATACTTGCTTCTTATAATGCATTGTCGTTACTTATTGCTGTCACACTTTACTCTGCTAGCGTAGAATCGTTGTCATTTAATGTTCTATAATTATAAACTCTTGCTAGATTTACCACTTGTCACCTGCTTCTTGAATCACCCCTTATTTGTCCTCCGCTTCTTCCTCCCGCACGGTGCCTAGGAGTCGCGGGTGGAGGCAGTGAGGAATATGCTGAGTCTTTTAGACTGACGGTCAGTGGACCATATCATTTTAGGGATGATGTACCGGAGCAGCAGGACCCCGTTTAGGAGACAGGATAAGAAGACGGGATGGAGCAGATCAACCACTACACGTCGTCGCAGCAGCAGCTACAGTTTTATGAAGACAGAGTTTGATTGCTTCCGCATAAAAGTAGAACGAGTGAATTGATGCACTAAATTTGAACATGTAACGGGCATATGCCCTCTATTATTTTTATTCTCATCATGGACATTGTAATCATGTAATTTATTTATTTAATGTGATTCGTGGACTTATTGCTTCTATTTGCTTCTATTACTATGAATTGTGGTTGGCCTGGATGATGTTGATTAGCCGGCAGGATCGACGTATTGTGGCGACGACCATTAGGTGTAATGGTCTCACCACAAGACGGCGGTTCTGGGCGGTAAGACCCGGTTCAAAAGCAAAAAAAAAGGGTCTTACATCACTAACGACTATTTTGAGTTTTATAAAATTATTGTATAATGTCAATTCCAATACCAATTCCATTATTCAGGCGAACAACTTTTGTGCCTCAATTCCAATTCTGTTGACTGAATTCAATCTTACAGCCGAACAACAAAATTGGAATTCTGTGCAAAGCCAATTCATGTAGATATTGGTTTTCGTCGAAAAGCCAATTCCAGAAAGCCAATTCCGACCCTTATAGAAATTGAAATGAGAACAAAGCGGGTTGGATATCTCCTCCAATGCTTGAGCAGAAAAAATTCCAACGATTATTTTAAATAGATTAACAAATTTATGGAAATGAATTGACATGGAAGACAACCCCACTCAATTTGTTCGTCACAAAAAAACATCAATGAAATTATGGCTTCGATATAGTAGACCAAAAAATGGTGTGCACTTCTGCTAATTCGATCCAGTACTTGGTTGGAAGTTGTATAAATAGCCTTACCATTATTTTTTGCAGAGAAGTTATTTCAATGACTCAAAACATGAGAACTCAAGGTTACAGCAGAAGTAATTTCAAAGGCTCATGCCCTCCCACTTAATAAATAATAGGGCAAATGTTATAATTGATAAACAGATGATTATAGAATAAGAAAATGGATATCATTGAATAAAGAAGTGGTTATTTCGCCTACTCCTTTTAGTTGTTCTCTTCCTTGCCTCTGGGATTGCTTCTATATTTCTACACCCGCTACTTGGAATTAAGCACAAAAAGAACAACATGAAGTATAAAAAGACATGACATTTGATAGAAACATGGCATTTGCTAGAACCGAACCTCAATCATACAAACAGAATAATTCTTAAATCAAACATCAACATTATCTCAATCTAACAGCTTACTATGAAGTTCAATATCAACATTATCTCAGTCTAACAACTTAGCATGAAGTTCAATATAAACAGAACCTGCTCATTCACACAACATTATCTCAAACAGTAAAATGATCAAACAACTTAACTGCACAATCTAATTTTGAGTCAGTACACCATCATTGTTAATTGTTTTGTTCCAAAAAAAATGCATTCAGCTTCTCCAAATTGCAACACATCATATAAATAGATTCTTGAATTAATAAGAAATGGGATCAATGGTGAGACATTACCTAAAACAGAGAATGTACAGGGTAGTCCGTCGGAGTCTTGCCTGGTAAGTAGGCACCCGGTCTTGACGTGCAGGTGGTCGATACGCAGCGGCGATTCCAATGGCGACTTGTTCTACACGTGTGTGGCAGCAGTAGCGGCAGAGGCGTGGTGATCAGAGAAGATGGTAGACAATCTGCAGGTTTAGGGTAGGGAAATGCTTGGTTTTAGGTTTTCAATCTACGGCTGTAGAAAAACGAAGCCATATCGGATGGTCATCCATATGTATCGGATGGTCATCCATATGTATCGGATGGTCTTGCATAATAAATAATATGAATTTTGAGAGTTGAGATTAACTAAAAAACAGCAAATAGAAAACAGATATCAACGTAGGAGGGTAGTAATCGTTAAAGTTATGATGGTTGAACATTTAAAAATATTATGTGCAATGAACATATTTAACATTTACACCATAATTATACCAAAATTCATCACCTTTGTAACCTTTACACTATAAATTAGGGGGTTTTGCTCCTGTATTGCTATTGTGATTGATTGATAGATTGTACTAAAACTCCTTGCAAAAACTAACATGCAAAAACTCATTGCTTACCTGGCCCTATTTCATCATTGCCTCCTCACTTATTTATCTAGCACACATTGAAACAAATAATACTCTTGGATGTGTATTCCCATAAATAATGTCTTTGTACTAATGTACAAAAGCAGTAAAAATGAATCTGATCAATGAATTTGGTGATGGAACACTTTAATCCACTTACAATCACATGCACTTAAGCATCCATCAAACAGTTTGTAAGCATGTTTCAAAAATTATTTCAAGAGCATAAATTTGAAGATATTCAGAGCAGAAAGAACAGTGATTGAGGATGGAATTGAATAATTTTTGTTATTTATTTCGAGGCACTTACTGTTCTTAAAGCTTGTGTGTGTGAGAGAACACGTATCTCGAATGTATGCAAAGGTCCGGAAAAACATGCACAAATGGATCTATTATGTTTCAATACTAATCAGTGATGAGAAATTCCACAAACTCAATCCAAAAAAGCAGAGCTAATGCAAAGAAATGGATCATCACCTCAGAAAAATAGAAATTATAAAGCATTACTGAAATAATGTACCTCTTTAAGGGAGAAAATTGAGATGAAGCAAAAAAACAAATTTGATAGTAATGCTCCTTAATCTCATCCCACGTGAAGTCAGGCATCTCTGTGAACCTTTGAGAAAATACCTGAATTTATTAAATACAGCAATAAATTTCACAAAATTTGTTCAATCAATATAAATGGAAAAGTACACAAATCTGATAGTAATGCTTTAGCAACTTTCACCCATAATCAAAATTATTTCAAATACTTCAGACAGTTCATTAAAAACACATTCAATGAAAAAACATGGGAAACAACAGAAAGGGGGAGAACATAGAAATATATCATGCCCATCAAGGAAACAGTAAAAAGATAAGGGAAAAGATCAAGTTTTGTTATATTTTTGACAAAATAGTAAAAAGATTTAAGATATGTGAACACCAAATTATTTGAAACTGAAAAGATAAACCCCAAAACTTACCTGATTTGAGATCAGCACGCTTAGAAAGCTCTTCTTCAACAATAGACTATCATGCATTTGATCTAAAGGTGGATCAGAGAAGATGGATCCATCAGAGACCAAAACAAAAAGCACACGCCATTAGTAATTCAACACATCATGCACATCTGTAGGTTGCAAAGGGGAAATTATATCCTAAATAGTAATACAAATCTTTACACTTCTAGTTGAAGAAAATAGATAGGAGTAGAGGAGGTAGAGCATAGAAAATGAAAATGTGTAAGAAAAAAATACAGCAGGTGAAAACGAAAATGAACTAAGAATGAAAAAAATGGAAATGAAATACATGTAGGAGTATCTTGCGAAGTAGGAGACGCGGAGATGAGCAGTAGTTGATGTCCAGGTTCGCCGACAGTTCCAAGCCGTACCGAGAAGGAGGAGATGCTGGTTGTCGCGAAATCGAACGTCAGGAGGAGAGTAGTGCGGGAGAGTGGCGGCGAAATGTTGGAGAAGCTTCAGCGGGCGAAAGAGGGAAGATGGGAGTGCGAGCGGGGAGGAGAAGCAGTCGCGGGAGAAAGTTTTAGGGCAGAGCGGGATTGGCGTGGGAGAGGATGGTTTAAGAGGATCGAAAAATAAAGGAACGGTGTGATGGTTATAACGAACGATCAGGATTAAATGTTGTCTCAATTACCTTGCCTAATTTTGTTGTCTTCCAAAATGATATATATTTTTAATATAGTTTTAGATATATAGAAATATATATATATATATATATTACGTAATATATATAATATATATATATATATATTATACAATATAATATCTATATATAAATATATATATATAACATACTTATATTAATAATATACATATTTTTGGTTTTTTTTAACCTAAAAAAAGTTTTTTTTTAAATTTAAAAAATAAAATAAAAAAAATTACTTTTAATTGTGTGCGTGCCGGGGGCGGACATGGTACTGTCGAGCGAGGCACGGGGGGCCCCTATGCACCGTCACTTGAAGCCCCCCTCTGGGTGCGAGCGAAGCCCCCCTCCGGGTGCGAGCGAAGCCCCCCTCCGGGTGTGAGCGAAGCCCGCCGGGTGCGCGTATACTATCGCGCGGGGCACGGGAGGCCTCCCGTGCACCGTCACTCGTGTGTGTATATATATAACTTATATTATAATTTATCTCTTTTCACATGCATGTACCTACTGGCCTCAGTTGCCGGCGTTTCAAATCCAAATCTCGCCATTAATGAAGCTGCTTCCAATGAATCAACGGCAAAGATCGCATCAATTCTCAGCACGTGTTAATTAAAGCCTTGAAAATGTAGGGCTCAGTCAACGCCGCGTATTTTTCTTCTCAACCCGGCTGAAGACTGTCCCTGATTCCTACAATAAATAACACAGCAGCTCGCCCTCCAGTCTCACCAAGCCCGAAAGAAAGCAACAAACCTCTTTCCACAATCGCCAGAAATCTGCCGCGATGCCTTCGAACGATCGGAAACATCCGCCGCCGACATCTTCCATGGGTCAGGAGATTTCCATCCGGCGAGTGTGGGCTGACAATCTCGACGCAGAGTTCGATCTCATCAGCAACTGCGCCGAGCGATTCCCATTCGCGGCAATGGACACTGAATTCCCCGGAATCGTGCACCGCCCGCGTTGCCATCCTTACCTCCTCAACTCTTCCGAGCGGTACGCCTTCTTGAAGGCCAACGTCGACGCTCTCCATCTCATCCAGGTCGGGCTCTCTCTCTCCGACGCCGACGGAAACCTTCCCGACCTCGGCATTGCCGGCGCCCGCTTCATCTGGGAGTTCAACTTTCGCGATTTCGACATCTTCCGTGACGACTACGCTTCCGAATCCATTGAGCTGCTTCGCGACAACGGGATCGATTTTGAGGAGAATATATCAAGGGGCATTGATTCCCGCTGTTTTGCTGAATTGCTCATGTCGTCAGGACTGATCTGCAGCGATTCTTGTGTAAGCTGGGTGACTTTCCACAGCGTTTATGATTTTGGATATTTGATCAAAATCCTAACTAACCGCACGTTGCCGGCGACTGTAGAGGACTTCTTAGGTTTGGTCGGCATCTTCTTTGGAGACAGAGTGTTCGATGTAAAGCACATGATAAGGTACTGCGATGGGTTATACGGTGGGCTTGATCGGGTTGCGAAGACCCTTAGAGTGGACCGTGTGGTGGGAAGATGCCACCAGGCTGGATCAGATAGTCTGTTGACTCTGCAGACTTTCCTCCAGTTGAGAAGGGAGTTGTTTTTGGTGAATGGAGAAGAAAAATATGCAGGAGTACTCCATGGACTGGAACTCCTGTAAGCAATGTTCTTTTCTTTAGATGCTAGATTGATTAGATATTCAATTGTTTCAATGGAAGTTGATTATATTTTCATTTTGTGTTTTTTCTTTAATGCTAAATGCCCAATTGTTTCTAAGACTCAAACCCATCATGATAGAGAGCAAGTAAATGGTAACTTTTACTGTGATATTTGAATGCAGACCTTCCACTTGTTTGAACAACAACAACAGAACCCATATAGTCCCCAATCATTGGGGGTATGGGCGGGGGAAGATTGGAAACAGACCTAACCTTTGGCCCTATGCCCAAAGTGGCTTCTCTCAGAGGAGAAAGACCGAACCTTTGACAATAGATGCACAAAGTGGCTGCTCACAGATTACCACTGAAATAGTGGCCCCCTATACCGTCACGTTTGCTGCGGAATCATGCCCTCAAATCAAAGCCAAAGACATCAGAGAGGGCAGACTCAAGAATCCATTTTGATTTATGTGCACATAACCATGCTTCCTTCATTCAGCATCCAGAGCATTGGTCTTGCACAATAGAGAAGGACAATGTTAAAGAACATTAAAAAAACTAACAGAGGCAGTTCTATGATAATTCAGAATACTTCTTTGGTTGTGTAAGTTTAGTAACCGATAGTGGTTGGATCGAAATTTGTCCGGTGGAATTTGGCCAGATAAAATACCTCTCTGAATCTTACTCACCGCCACTAGGAGATACATTGCCGCATGTAAATGATTCGAGCTGGTTTTCATTGATCTCTCAAAATACTCGGTATAAGATCCCATCCCACCTATAATCCATATGATCGAATGGGATGAAACTGTGATGAATTTGGAACTTAAGAGAAAGAGATAGAACAAGGATGGAGATGTAATGTTCTTAAAATGTTTAAAAAGAATTGCACAACCTCCTAGAGATAAAGAACCTGACCCTCTTTTGGATGCTTGAATCCCTATTTATAGGATCGCCTCAACTTAAGTGTGATAAGGTTGTAATCTAGTTTGCCAGTAAAGTTGTAGCCATGTGAAATTTCACTCATCTCAATAGTCATCCAAGTTGTAATCATGTGTGAAAGTCCATTCACAGTGCGTTTTGGCCTTGGGTGAGTGCAGCGCTCGGTATAACGCTGGCCACAAATTAGGCTACAGAAGGATCTTTTCGGTAATGATAGCTCAGCAACCCCTGCACCAAGATATGAAACAATTTTTAATTACATATTCTGAGACTATACATAGTTTCAAATCCTGATATTTATGGGGCTTTAAACTCATTGCATATCAATAATACACACCTATTTGATCGGCTTCCAACAACATTTCTTCTTGAGCCCTTCTCTTATGTTCGCCCTCCTCTTCCCTCTTTACTGGTTGAGAATATCAATTCCATCAACTTCTAGATTTTACAATAAGATATTGAGTCAAAATTCCAATAAAGACTACCATGCCCAGCAGCCAATGAGATGCAGAGTCCAGAGATGGAAAAAGAAAGCAAGGAACGGCTCTGCTATAATTATTTAGTTGAATAGTTTTAGAATTCTAGTCCCCTTCCTACTGCTTTTCAATCTCTCGCTACAAAAAAATGTTAAATTTTTTGATTGAATCGTTTAGGAGTAAGCTGGAGTTGCATCAACTGAGTTAAAGCCAAACAACCACAATGCCACATAGCAACACAAGAAACTTTATTGAAACACAAACTTCATTTACAGTGCGAGGTATACATGGCGAGACATGATTCATCAGAATCAGGGAGACGAGAAGAACAAAATACACCAAAACAAATCTGGCGACTAGACAAGCTGAGACCGCACAGACCGCTCGACTCCAGAAGTCGCCCGACTTGACCTGAGATCGCGCGAACAGAAACCAGACAGACTGTCAGCACTGCAAGACCGCACCTCAGACCGCACGAACTGGAGCTTTATTGGAACAAAGAACTGAAGCTGTCGCCAGACCGCAACTCAGATCGCCTAACCGCTGAAGGTCGCCTGATCGCTGAGCTCGCTGCGAACAGCACAAAAACGAACATAAACCCGTTCGCAGACTGACCGCTGCCGAACTGTTTATTCAAGCCGCTGGGAATCACCAAGGAAGGAGACCGCAACCTGCTGACCGCAAACCTGCGAACACAACAAACAGTCAACTCGCTTCCGAGACTGCCCGACCTCAAAGTGAGACCGCACGAATTAACCCAGGCTCAGTTCTTACAGTTCTCGTTATGGATGACGGACCCTGCACCTCTATTTATAGGCGGGTAGACGGATGTCGTCACCGCATAGGAGAGATACAATCACCACCCGCCAGATCGCCAGCGGTCTCATAAGGCAGACCGCGCGATTAGACCACTTGGACGATTATCCGACCAAGACCGCAGATCAGCAGACAGATCGCGCACAGGTCGCGCGAATACGAGACTGCGCATAAGCCGCGCGGTCACAAAGGTACTCCTTCCTTAGACCACCGGGAGCAAACCAGGAACCATCTGGCCGACTTAGAACAAGTCGCCAGATCGCCAAGCACAAACCGCCCGGACAGGCGGTCACACATAGGAACAGACCGCCCGGTCTTCCAACAAAAAAAGACAGGCCAACCAGCAGACCAACTCGGGAACAGACCGCAGCTACTAAGAACAAACCAGCAAAAACCAGCAATCCGCCAGAACAGACCGGCAGAGCCAGACTGACAGAATACAAGCACAGGCCGCGCGGTCTCGGCGGTCTCCTAAAATCAGACCGCCCAGTCTCCTCCACTTCACTTCAAAATTTCAACACTCCCCCTTGAAGTGGGAAGTGGAGACTAGCCCGAGTAAACTCCGCAACTGTGTAAACGGTCCCTTCGCCAGCGGCTTTGTGAAGATGTCTGCGACATTGTCCGCACTCTGAACATGCTCGACCATAAGAGATTCTCCCAACACCTTTTCACGAATGAAATGGTCCTCAATCTCAATATGCTTGGTCATCGCATGACAGACTGGATTATTAACCAGCTTGAGAGCACTCTCATTATCCCCGCGTAGCATAGTGGGACCTCGAACCTCCTCATGAACGTCCTCCACCAATCTCCTGAGCCAAATGACTTCCTGAGCTGCCAAGGCCGAAGCCTTGTATTCCGCTTCTGTGGTAGATACGGACACCGAGTCCTGCTTTTTGCTGCACCAAGAGATAGCTGTGAGGCCCGTCATAAAAACATAACCAGACGTTGATCTCCGATCATCCACGTCTCCCCCGTAGTCAGCATCCATGTATCCATGCAACTCCAAGCTTGACCCTCTCCTAAATAGGAGACCCAAATCAGAGGTCGACTTCACATATTTCAGAATCCCTTTTGCCGCCAGAAGATGAGGCTTCCGTGGCTCTGCCATGTACCGACTCACTTTGCCAACCTCATCCTTCCGAAGTTTATGATGCTGTTCCAGAGGTATAAAGCTGCTCTTCCCTTCTTCCATGCCAAATCGTTGAATGATCCGCTCCGCATATCCTTCCTGAGAAACGAGCACTCCGCTCTCCCGCCTCTGGACCTCGAGTCAAAGGAAATGGTGAAGCTCCCCCAGATCCTTCATCTCGAACCTGATAGCAAGCTCAGCTCTCAGCCTTGCTACCGCCTCCTTCGAGTTCCCGGTGCCAATCATGTCATCCACATACAGCAGCACAATAACTCGAAGCGCCCCTCATTGACAAACAAGCTAGAATCAGAGTCTGAAGCAAAGAACCCGCAGAATAAGAGATACTCCGCGATCTTTCCATACCACGCCCGAGGCGCTTGCTTCAACCCATATAAGGCGTTCTTCAGTTTGCAGACGTAGTCCGGACGATCCTCCGAGATGAACCCTGGTGGCTGGATCATGAAGATATCCTTGTCAATCTCTCCGTATAGGAAAGCATTCTTAACATCAAGCTGCCAATCTCCCATCCACAAGATGCCGCCAAAGCAATAACAAATCGGACCGAAGTCATCTTTACCACTGGACTAAACGTCTCATCATAATCTTCACCATACTGCTGTGAGAATCCGCGAGCTACAAGGCGAGCCTTGTATCGCTCGATCGTGCCGTCAACTTTCTTCTTAAGCTTGTAAACCCATTTGCATGTTACAGGGGTAATGCCCTTAGGCCTGGGCACTAGAGACCAAGTCTCATTCTTCTTGAGAGCATCCATCTCTTCTTGCATAACAATATCTCACTGCTTCATGCCTTTGGCTTTCTCAAAGCTCGACGACTCCCTCTCATCCAAGGAACCAGCGAAGAAACATAAGACAAAGCTCACCATGTTTCCTCCTGTGTATCGATCTGGTGGCTTGATAGTCCTCTTCGACCTCCTAAGAGGTTGCACCTGACTAACCGCCTCCTCAGCTGCTTCTTCTGTGCAAGCTCCTCTCCCAGATGAACTTGGAGCATCGCTCCCCCTGCTTCCAGAACCTGAAGCCTCCATCTCAGATCTTGACACAGCTGGAGCTCCTGGTGAAACATGCAACTCCACTTGAAGACTTCCCGCAGCTTTCCCTGCTTCATCAACCCTGCTCTCCGGTAGTTCAACTCCTGAACTCCCCTTGTAGGAAGTCACTTCATCGAACACCACATCCCGAGATACCACTGATCTCCGTGTCTCAGGATCCATGCACCTCCATCCTTTCTTCCGCTCATCATACCCAACAAAGACTAGCTTCCTTGCTTTCGCATCTAGCTTTGTTCGAAGGGCATCAGGAATATGCACATAGCAGGTTGACCCGAACACCCGAAGGTGAGCAACACTCAGTTTCTCCTTGAACATCAGTTCATGAGGGGTCTTCATGTTGATAGGACTTAGAGGCATTCTGTTGATGATGTAAGCCGCACAAGACATTCCCTCCGCCCAAAAGGACTTTGGGATACTCTTGGCATGAAGCCAGCATTTGCAGGTTTCCGTCAGATGACAGATCTTCCTCTCCGCAACGCCATTCTGCTGTGGAGTATGGGCACAAGTGAGCTCTCTCCGAACGCCGTGTTTCCTACAAAAACTTGAGAACTCACCAGAGGTGAACTCCCCACCATTTTCAGTTCTCAATTTCTTCACCCGCAGGCCTAACCGACCTTCCACCAGCTCCTTGAACTCCACAAACTTCGCAAAGGCTTCCGACTTCTCTTTCAAAAAATACACCCAAACATATCTGGTGTAATCGTCAATCAACACCAACATATATCTATTGCCTCCAAGGCTTGGGGTGGCAGTCGGTCCCATCAAATCTCCGTGAATGCATTCCAACGGCGCTTTGCATCTTGTTTGTGATTTATCGAATGGAAGTCGATGAGACTTACCAAACTGACATCCAGCACAAACATGACCGTCTCCATAAGAGGACAAGCTAGGCAAGCCCTTGACAAGGCCCCTTACCGCCATAGCCTTCAATTTGTCCATGCCAACATGCCCCAATCTTTCATGCCAGATAGCCGCGCTATCGTTGGTCTTCATCTTATCAACATAGGTACTTGTCGATAACACGAACAAGTCCTTCACCCGCTTTCCAACATGGATAACATCTCCCCTTATCTCCGGTTGAGTTTTAAGAAACTTCACTTCTGTTGGGCCAAACAGAACGTGATAACCGGCATCGACCGCATTGGTCACAGAGAAGAGATTCTTCCTCATACCAGGCACGTGATAAACACTCCTCAATGTGAGTGGACCCTTATCACTGCTCAGGGAGACAACACCTTCTTGTTCGACAGCATGAACAGAATTATCAGCCGTAATGATAACATCGTTACCTGAGTAAGGCGTCAAAGAAGAGAACTTTGATTCATCCCCGGTGAGATGATGTCCACACCCTGAATCAACAATCCAATCCTCTTCGAAGTTGATGGCAGCCAAGGCCTTAACGGGCATCGCCGTCATATTAGCCGCAAAAGCTCCTCCCCATCCAACTTCATCAGACTTTGGCTTCTCCTTCTCTGCTACATGTCCCGACTGAAGATTAACCCGACAATCTTTCTTGAAGTGGCCGGTCTTATTACACCTGAAGCACCTTGGTCCATCTCCCTTCTTCTTCCCATCAGACTTAGGAGCATAACCCCTATCCTGCTGACCTGAAGTAGAGGGTCCATCATAACCCGACTTCTTCTTCTCCCACTTCTTCTTCTTCTTCCCAGAGAACAACACATCACTATCTCCCCCAGAGATAGAAGTCCCCGCCATCTGTCTTGCCAAACTTTCTTGCGAAGCAAGTAAGTTCTCCAGCTCCAACAGAGATGGTTGATTTGCCCAACCTTGAACTGAAGTCACAAAGGCAAGATACTCGTTCCGCAACCCGCGGATGATATGCCTCTTCAATTTTGCCTCCGAGATGGGCTCATCAGGGTCCAATGCAGAAATCTCTGCTGTGAGATTCTTCATCTTGAGAAAGAAGGTAGAAATAGAAAGATCGCCTTAAGAGGCCTTCGCCAACTCATTTTCAAGAAACTGTAGCCGAGCTACATTCTTCTTATTAAACAACCCGTCCAAAGACGTCCAAATTTCAGCAGCAGATTTACATCCAATGATGTGATCAAACAGCTCCGGTGAGATAACCCTCTTGAGAGTGAACTCTGCCTTAGCATTCGTCCTCCTCCAAAGTCTCACCTCTGCCATATTATCTCCTGCTAGAAACACCTCCTGTGTGTCTTCTCCTCCAACTATCTCTCATAGATCCTCGCCAAGTAAAAAGCTCTCCATACACGACCTCCATTTCTTATAGTTAGTCGATGTAAGGAGTTCAATACCAAGCCCTCTTGCGAATCCGCCTTCCATGTCAATCTATGTGGTCTCTTCTTCACAAAGACGATGACAACTCAAGTGATCACTGCTTATCCACTCCAACAACCTACCTCTGATACCATGTTAAAATTTTTGATTGAATCGTTTAGGAGTAAGCAGGAGTTGCATCAACTGAGTTAAAGCCAAACAACCACAATGTCACACAGCAACACAAGAAACTTTATTGAAACACAAACTTCATTTACAGTGCGAGGTATACATGGCGAGACATGATTCATCGGAATCACGGTGACGAGAAGAACAAAACACACCAAAACAAATTTGGCGGCTAAACAAGCTGAGACCGCACAGACCGCTCGACTCCAGAAGTCGCCCGGCTTGACCTGAGATCGCGCGAACAGAAATCGGACAGACTGCCAGCACTGCAAGACCGCACCTCAGACCGCACGAACTGGAGCTTTATTGGAACAAAGAACTGAAGTTGTCGCCAGACCACAACTCAGATCGCCTAACCGCTGAAGGTCGCCTGATCGCTGAGCTCGCTGCGAACAGCACAAGAACGAACATAAACCAGTTCGCAGACTGACCGCTGCCGAACTGTTTATTCAAGCCGTTGGGAATCACCAAGGAAGGAGACCGCAACCTGCTGACCGCAAACCTGCGAACACGACAAACAGTCAACTCGCTTCCGAGACCGCCCGACCTCAAAGTGAGACCGCACGAATTAACCCAGGCTCTGTTCTTGCAGTTCTCGTTATGGATGACGGGCCCTGCACCTCTATTTATAGGCGGGTAGACGGATGTCGTCACCGCACAGGAGAGATACAATCACCACCCGCCAGATCGCCAGCGGTCTCATAAGGCAGACCGCGCGATCAGACCACTTGGACGATCATCCGACCAAGACCGCAGATCAGCAGACAGATCGCGCACAGGTCGCGCGAATACGAGACTGCGCACAAGCCGCGCGGTCACAAAGGTACTCCTTCCTTAGACCACCAGGAGCAAACCAGGAACCATCTGGCCGACTTGGAACAAGTCGCCAGATCGCCAAGCACAAACCGCCCGGACAGACGGTCACACATAGGAACAGACCGCCCGGTCTTCCAACAAAAAAAGACAGGCAAACCAGCAGACCAACTCGGGAACAGACCGCATCTACTAAGAACAAACCGGCAAAAACCAGCAATCCGCCAGAACAGACTGGCAGAGCCAGACTGGCAGAATACAAGCACAGGCCGCGCGGTCTCGGCGGTCTCCTAAAATCAGACCGCCCAGTCTCCTCCACTTCACTTCAAAATTTCAACATTGGGTTTTAACTATGCTTTTATTAGCCACGGAGCAAAAACCATGGCTAATATTAGTGTATTAGTCATGATTGTAAAAGTGGTGGCTAATAGTTAAAGTTTTAGCTATGCTTTTAGTTAAAAGTGGTGGCTAATAGCAAAAATCATAGCTAATACATAAATATTAGCCACTACATACCATAAGCGTGGCAAATACCTTATTATTTACCACAACTTCATCGTTTGTAGCTAATAATAATCATTATTCGCTACAACAAATTTGACCTAACCCGCTGCTCATTCATATTCTCCCCGCACGGCTCACAAAAATCTAGCTCTCTCACGAAAATCTCACTGTTACGAAAATGAAAACCAACGGCGAGGCACCATCCATGAAGCCCTCGCTCACTCTTCGACGCCTCTCCTCCATTTCCAAGAACATCGGAGCCCCCTCATCCTGCCGCCGACTCTGCAACACCATAGCCACCTCACCCTCGCTACCGATGCCAGAATATCGGAGCTCCCTCACCCACGCCACAGATGCCTGAATGTCGGAGACCCATGCCGCTGACTCCAGTGAGTGATCCTGTGAGCACAGATATTCACGTATGCGACCATACCACATGATCTTTTTAAGAAGAAAAAATTCTAAATCTTCCTGTTCTTCTCGTGATTGTACCCTCTGGTGGATTTCCCCCTCCACCAAGCTGCTCTTGCTAGGAGGATTAGGGCAAAGATTGTGACATCCCACAAGGTTGTAGCTCAAAAGTATAACTTAGTAAAACATTGAACGCTGCCAATACTTCCAGTGGAGTTTCATTCAATCTCCTTAGAAAATTCCTGGACCAAATAGAGAACTGAAACACTAACTGGTTTATGATGGGTTTCAGCATATCTGAAATTACTGAAAATGATAACCATTAAAATGCCTCACGACTTGGAAAAAGAAAACCCTGTTTGATGATCGTGTTTGTTCCCTGTGAGGTTTAATAAACGCTTTCTTCTCAATTTTTATTAAACTTTTCTGTCTAAAATTTTTATTTAGCTTTGTTGGATTGTTTTTATTATATTTTATCGTGTATTGGTGATATATCAGAGTATATCGTGTAATTGGACCTCGCCACTAGGCTAAAGCTTTTTTAGGTTAAATGTGAGTTTTCCCACCAATGTGTTTGATCCAAATTTTGGTTTTTTGTAACCATTTTTCTTACTAATTGTTTCAGAGTGAATGCTTGACTGAGATCATTATGTTCGTGTTGGTTCTTGAAGCAAGTTGTATTCACTTTTCTTACCACATCTCAAAATCTGCAGCACAACTACAGTTCAATTTATTTTGAACTGTGCTGCAGTTCAAAATAAGTTGAACTGTAGCACAGCTGCAGTTCTTGCCTTCTTCAATTGTAGTATCATGATCTCAACCTTAATCCATTTACTATATGAACCTGTTACACAATTCATAGATCATTTATTTTTTATGTTGATGAGAATAGGTGACGATCCATTGACAATCTGTTGAAGGCAGGATAATATTTAGATTGTGCTATATGCAGAGTTCTTCCACAAATACCTCTTGATTTAAGGTATGCTTCATCCTATTTAAATTGGCCTAGTGTTTATTTTTTATTGGGATGGAAAGCTGTATATTGGATTACCTTGTCCATGAAAAAAATATTTATAGAAGAATTTATATATTGATAGATGATTCCAGTGCATTCTTAAATTGACAGATTTTTTATTAGTTTGTATGATGACAAAAATTGCAGAAAAAATCTCCCATATTATGGAATTAAAATATGGTATGGATTAGGATTTAGTGTTTAGTGTTTCCTAAGAAACCTTCCTTATAATAGGCCCTGCCAATTGTGTTGATTATTTTTTCAAATAGTGTGATTTGTTTTGATTAATTTCAAAGACCATGTACACTATACCTTAAAACATTTGAAGTTAAGAGTTCCTAAATTCTTAAAATTTAAAATTTTAAGTTTGAACTGATCAAAATCTACATTTTTTCAAATTATTTCTTAATTATCTCCAAGTTTGTGTTACCACTCGCACGCAAGAGGAGATCACCCGCTTGGAAACCTTGGAGGAAAACTATGGCGGATTGACTGATTCGGTAACAGCGATCGAGCAGGAGATGCGGACCTCTACGCAGCGCTTAGAGGATCGTATAGAGGCACGAATAGATGAGCTCAAGGCGATGTTGAGAGGGTTGGCTGGCCCTGGGCCCGGGTATAAATATACCTGGACCCCCTCTTTTGATGGCATGCAAGATATTCTCAAGGTATTCTCCTTCTAAACCCTAGCCTCCTTCTTCTCTAGTTCCTTCCCCCTCTCTCTAGTAGCTTCATAACAATTGGTATCAAAGCCTTCATCCTCCGACGATGGTCACCACTCGCACGCAAGAGGAGATCACCCGCTTGGAAACCTTGGAGGAAAACTATGGCGGATTGGCTGATTCGGTAACAGCGATCAAGCAGGAGATGCGGACCTCTACGCAGCGCTTAGAGGATCGTATAGAGGCACGAATGGATGAGCTCAAGGCGATGTTGAGAGGGAAGGCCGTGAGCGAGGAAGAGCCGATCGGCGGAAGGCCCGATCGGTCGGCGGAGGCATCGGGAACGCCCGATCCGGCGCGCGTCGGCTTGGGAGCGTCGGGAATGGGGGGATACGCTGTTGGCGGCTTGCCCCGACCTTGGGGGACCAGCGGCGAGGCACCTGGAGGTGCGGCGTGGTCGGCAGCCGCAGCTGGAGGCGTCGGCCCCAGCTACATTGGACCGATAGAGTGCGGGCCATCCAGGCTCCCAGGCGGCGTTCCGGCGGTTGCTGGGGGAGTCGATTGGGGCCGGCAGCAATGGCAGCAGATGGATGGAGGGCAGGGGACGACTGTGCGGGCTCCAGGAGGTGCGGCGGGCATTCTTCCTCTTCCGCGGGGCGGCATTCCTCCCGGCGCCTATGCAGGAGGGGCTCCGTGGGCCGGACAGCAGTTTCCCCACCCGGGACAGCCACCTCCGGGTTACCCGGGGGCACATGAAGGTCATGTGGGCCCGGGACGGCAGGCGTGGAACGGACCGGGGCAATATGGGCATGGACAGGGCTGGCAAGGGCACGTGGGGCCCCGAGCGCACATGCCACCGAAGTTGACACGTATGAATTTCCCCAAGTTCAAACGGGGGGATGCACTGGAGTGGGTTCAGAAGGCGGAGTTGTTCTTCGGTTACCAGGAGGTCCCAGAAGGGCAGTGGGTGCAACTAGCATCGTTTCATCTGGAAGACGACGCGTTCCAGTGGACTCAATGGTTCATGAGAGATTGAGATTATGTGCCCTGGACTGATTTTGTGGAAGGGTTCACCGCCCGATTTGGACCTCTAGAGTACGAGGACTTTGAGGCGCTATTGCAGAAGTTACGACAGAAGGGTACAGTGATGGAGTACCGGACAGAGTTCGAGAAGCTGGCAAACCGAGTACACTGGGAGGTAAAGACATTGCTAAGTTGTTTTGTGTCAGGTCTGAAGGAGCAGTTGCGGGATGAGGTTCACACATATATGCCGCGGAGTTTGAACCACGCCATCAGCTTACCCCGCATTCAGGAAGAGCGCTTCAATCGGCAGCGGTTGCGGGCGACGGGGAGACCTGCTGCCACCCCGGCCGTGGCCAGGAGAGAGCCGCAAGCGGCTGTGAGGCCTACTGTGACTCGTTTGTCGTGGGGCGAGCTTCAGGCCCGAAAGGAGAAGGGATTATGTTTTAATTGTGACGAGAAGTTTGTTCCAGGCCACAAGTGTCAGAAGGTCCAAGTCTTCATGTTACCTCAGGACGCGGATGACGAGTTGGCGCCTGAGGAGCTGGATTCTGAAGGAGATTGGGACCTGACCGAGCTCGGGGTCTCTCTACATGCTATGGAAGGGTGTAATCCCCCTCCGCACACTATGCGGCTCGCGGGGAGGGTCCGACAAGAGAAGGTGACTATTCTGGTGGACAGCGGGAGTACGCACAACTTCATTCACCCGAATGTGGCACAGAAGGTGGGGCATCTGATTGATACTGGAGCTGCCTTCCAGGTCATGGTGGCGGATGGCAGTAAATTACAGTGTCAGGGGGTGCTCAAGGGAGTAGAGCTTCGGATGCAGGGGTACGTTGGTCGCACAGACGTCTACCTTCTACCCATTCGGGGTTCGGACATGGTGCTGAGAGTTCAGTGGCTACAGCAATTGAGGAGGGTTACGTTTGATTGGGATCAGATGACGATGGAGTTCTTGCAGAGCGGGAAACAGTTTTGTTTGAAGGGCCTCACGTCCTCACCAGTCAAGGAGATTTCTCTTCGCAGTCTACAACAGCTTGAAGGGACCGGGAGTTTGATGGCGGTGTTGTTAGGGGTACGGACGGATGTGGCAGGATCAGTTGAGGTACCTCTGCCGATGCGGGCATTGGTGGAACATTATGCTGATGTGTTTCAGGAGCCACGTACACTTCCACCTTCACGGTTTCGGGATCATCAAATTATCCTCAAGGCAGGGATGGAGCCTACCAACATCAGACCATATCGGTACCCGCACATGCAGAAAGCCGAGATTGAACGCAACGTACGGGAGATGCTCGATACCGGCATCATACGGCCTAACACTAGTTCCTTCTCGGCTCCGATCATTCTCGTTAAGAAGGACGGGTCCTGGCGGTTTTGTGTGGACTATCGGGCCTTGAATAGCATCACTGTGAAGGATATGTTTCTGATTCCCTTGATTGAAGAGCTGCTAGACGAGCTACATGGGGCGACTGTGTTCACCAAGCTTGATTTACGACCAGGTTACTACCAGATTCGCATGCGAGAGGAAGATATCCACAAGACAGCATTCCGCACTCATGACGACCACTATGAGTTCTTGGTGATGGCCAATGGGTTGACGGGAGGACCGTCCACCTTCCAGGCTAATATGAATGAGATCTTCCGTCCACTGCTTCGTCTCTTTGTGCTGATATATTTTGATGACATACTCATATACAGCGCTACCTGGGATGACCACTTGAGCCACGTTGCACAGGTATTCTCCATTTTGCGCCAGCATCAGCTCTTTGCGAAGCGGTCGAAGTGTTCTTTTGGCCAAAAGGAGGTGGAATATTTGGGGCATCTGGTTTCGGCTGAAGGGGTTAAGGTGGACCCTCGGAAGATTGAGAGCATGGTGTTGCGGCCACGGCCTCAGACTATTCGGGCCTTGCGGGGATTCTTGGGGCTCACGGGCTACTACAGGCGTTTCGTGCGGGACTATGGGAAGATTGCCAGGCCGTTGACACAGTTGTTACAGAGGGACGCCTTCTCTTGGCAGGATGAGGCTGAGTCAGTTTTTCAGGCACTCAAACGGGCTATGAAGACGACTCCAGTTTTGGCACTCCCGGACTTCTCCAAGGAGTTCGTCGTGGAGACGGACGCGTCGGGAGTGGGACTAGGTGATGTGCTAATGCAGGAGGGACGTCCGTTAGCTTTCTACAGCAAGGCTTTGGCCCCACGGACATTAGGCCTTTCCGCCTACGAAAAGGAGATGTTGGCGGTTATTCACGCGGTGGCATTGTGGCGACCATACCTGCTGGAACGTCATTTCAAAATACGGACTGATCATCAGAGTTTGAAGCATTTTTTAGAACAACGGGTCTCTTCCCCTCTCCAACATAAATGAGTCACCAAGCTTTTGGGGTACGACTACGAGATTGTTTATCGGCAAGGGAAGGACAATCGGGTTGCTGATGCACTATCCTGTTTGCCTGAGAGCGCTATAGCCCAACTTTCTACACCTCAGTTGGACTCTATTGACGAGATTCAGGAGGAGGTACAGCGAGACCTCGAGTTGCGGGGCATTGTGGAGGATCTACGGCAGGCATTAGAGACAGCACCCGATTATCATCTGCAGAATGACCGGCTATACTATCGGGGACGGGTAGTCCTACCCTCTCAATCGGCTTGGAGGACGGTCATGATGCATGAGTTCCATTCGTCCCCGACAGGTGGTCACACAGGTGTTCTCCGTACTCTTCAGCGGGCACGGGCCAATGTGGTTTGGAAAGGGATGCGACGGGATATCCAGTTATTTGTTCAGCAATGTGATGTTTGCCAGCGGCAGAAGTACGAGACCACTTCCCCGGCCGGGCTACTTACAGCCTTGGAGTTTCCGCACCATATTTGGGATATCGTATCCATGGATTTCATTGATGGCTTGCCGCGGTCTAAGGGTAAGACGGTCATCATGGTGGTGGTTGATAAATTGTCAAAGTACGCACATTTCATCGCATTGAGCCACCCTTACACTGGTGAGTCTGTTGCTGCTCTGTTTGCTCGAGAGATTGTTCGGCTTCATGGCATCCCTCGGGCGATCATCTCGGATCGCGATCCGACCTTTGTTGGCCACTTTTGGAAGGAACTCTTCCGTTTACAGGGGACCTCCTTGCGTTTCAGCACGGCTCACCATCCGCAGACAGATGGTCAAACTGAGGTGTTGAATCGGGGTGTCGAGACATACCTCCGATGCTTTGTTATGGATGAGCCGCGGACTTGGACGAGTTGGTTGCATTGGGCTGAGTACTGCTTCAACACTTCCTATCATTCAGCCAGCAAACTCACTCCCTTTGAGGTAGTATACAGGCGACCACCTCCTTCTCTGAGCAGTTACGAGCCGGGTAGTACGGCAGTGGCAGCAGTTGACCGTGCACTTCGTGATCGTGACCACACACTCACTACCTTGCGCGAGAATCTCCGGACAGCACAGGATCGTATGAAGGCCCAGGCTGACAAGCATCAGACAGAGCGCGAATTTCAGGTGGGGGACGGTGTTTCTCAAGCTCCACCCCTATCGACAGTTGTCCGTCGCACAGCGGTCGAATCAGAAGCTGGCACCCCGTTATTATGGTCCATTTTGGATCACCCGACGGGTGGGCCCAGTTGCTTATACGTTGGCGTTGCCTGAAGGGAGTCGGATACATCCAACCTTCCACGTCTCCTTGTTGAAGCGGAAGATTGGTGATACTCTCCATGTCACTCCCCGTCTTCCCGAGGCCACTAGTGGGGGCGAGCTGCGCCCGATTCCTGAGGATGTACTGTTGATCAAATGGAAACGGCGAGGCACGTCGTACTGTCCTGAGCTGCTGGTCAAGTGGAAGGACTTGGCCGTTGAACACAACACTTGGGTGGATTTGCTGGAATTCCGGGAGCTTTACCCCGATTACCACCTTGGGGACAAGCTGGTTTTTGATGGGGAAGGGAATGTTACGCCCCCGGACGAGGCTAGGTTATTTGGCCGGCAATACAAGCGGCGACAGAGGAAAGACGGAGGCGGCAACGGCCCCCTCTTTATAGAATCGGCCCAAGGGGGGGCTGAACCCACCCGGTTCAGCCCCCATTGGGGCCGGCCGGCCCTTGGGTTGGCTGGCCCTGGGTCCGGGTATAAATATACCTGGATCCCCTCTTTTGATGGCATGCAAGATATTCTCAAGGTATTCTCCTTCTTCTAAACCCTAGCCTCCTTCTTCTCTAGTTCCTTCCCCCTCTCTCTAGTAGCTTCATAACAGTTTGTTCATATAGTTATCTTTAAATTTATTGCAAAATATCTATAATATGGGGGAAACTAAGTGTATGAAACTGAGTCAGCTTTTTTTTTATTCCCAATTTTAGTTGCGAGTGAAAATGCATTGAAGGTATTATTTGAAATGTTATCTCGCCAGTATGGATTGGGAGTCCATTGAAGCCCTGTACTCAGTTGGTAGTGACTTTATGGTACAGGTTAGTTCCTTCCGATCTCTACATCACTTATTCATTTTTAATTTTATATTCTTTTCTATTTTATTTTCAGCTTCCAATTTCTATGCTTTGACTTTTAACAAGAGCAAAAGAGGAATATTTATCTTCTATGATCTTTGCAGGAGAATACCGCATGTCAATAGTCATTGCATTGAAGAGAATTTTTAAAGCCATCATTGCATTGAAGAGAATTTTTAAAGCCATATCAGATAATTTTTAAAGCTTTTGTCGAGGTAATCTATATTTTTGTTTATCATGTATAATTTAATCAGTCTAATTTTATATCTGTATCAATATATTGAAATTTGTAATATCTAAGTTGTTCATCCATCAATTTAATTTGAAAAATAAAGTTCAATTGTCAAGTTAATATATTGATCATGTCGGCTCCGTTTGGCACGGCGGTGGCGGTCATGAATGTAGTGGTTATGAATCATCGTTCGTGAACGCCCGACCTCACCTAAGGAACTTCATCCACTTTTATGTTCAAAACTAGTTTTATTTTTTTGGCGGTGGTCGTAACAATTGTCATGCTAAACATACTGTTATGGAGTCGGACCCGGTTACGGAGTTGGATCCACATTGGTGGCGGACATATCACCGGCGCAACACCACCGCAACGGGGTCGGACCCGATTACGGAGTCGGATCCACATTGGGGGCGGACTATCACCGGCGCAACACCGCCGCAACGACATGAATGCTCTCCGATTGCGCTCGCGCTTATCTCAATTTATTTCCTTCTATTTTGTGCATGTTTTTATATGTAATGTGTAGCGCATATTTTAACCCACATGTTTAAGCCCAAGTGTAGCGCTTATCTCATCCTCTCTCTCTCTTCCCTAACCCTACCGAGCCCCTCTTGCCCGGACCACCGCCCCGCCGGAATGCCTTCCGCCCGTCATCCTGGAGGACTTTGTCATACCTCGCCGCCACACGAGATCGCAGACCGGAACACGTAACATCTTGGTATCAGAGGGACCTCCGGCCGCCAACCCTACCGCCAGCCCTCTGCCCCTGCACTTCCCGAGCACCGCGCCGATCCTCGTCGTGCCAAACAGCCACGGCCTACTTCTGCGCCCGCCTACCCCAATAAGTTCCACTATGGGCGACCGTGAGCTCCTCCAACAAATCTTGGATCGCTTCGACCATCTGGATACCCGTCCGGGGGAAGTCAAAGCATCCCGCACTGCCAACCTCTCCGCATGGGTTTCACCTTTGGAACGCCCGGCGAGTCACCACTCCGCACCTGATAGCATCCACCAAGAGGGTACCTCCGGCAACCGTCCCGAGGGAAGCGGGTTTCCCCGGTATGTCAAGATGGATTTTCAGGTGTTTGACAGACGTGAAGACCCGCTGTCGTGGCTCACAAAATGCGAACTTTTCTTCTCCAACCAACGCACTACAGGCGGCGATCGTCTGGGCCTTGCCTCCTTCCATCTCAGTTGGGTGGGTGATTGGCCGCGGAAATGGAGACAGGGATCGAAGTGTGTACCCTCGGAGGTGAATCAATCGTCGTATGAATCTCGCCGGACCGGTGGGTGGGCGACTTGAAGGTTTTGATGTTGTCATTGTTCCCTAAGGCAATGACATCCCCCATCTTCTATCTATTCTCGAAGGTACTGTTCTACTTCTTTAATCGAGGATTATATGTAGCCGTGGTGATTGATTAATTAACATAGCATGCTCTGTGGGTTTCTAGATTGCTTGCTCTGATGGTCAAGATATATTTGAAAAAAAAAGCATTCAAATTTCCCAGCTTGTGGAATCCATCAACTGCTAATCATATCCTGATATAAGAATGTGTTTTCAGCATTTATATTTCAAGGAAGGGTCTCCTGGGGAAGATCACACTGGGCTGAAGAAACTTATTAAGACTATGATTGCTTGCTCCTCTGCTGCATGCCAGCAACTCAAATTTGCTTGCTTTCAAGTTTGCCCGCAAAGTTTCGTCTTTCGATCGAAAGAAAAACTAATATTTATTTGCAAACACCTTCTAGACTCTTCCAGTTTCATGCTCCATACAAATTTCTAAATCATGTTTACAAACTGCCATTCTAAGGTGGCGTTTGGCGCGGCTTATAAGTTGTTGAGCGGTGGAAACGCACCGGATTTGTGAGAGGAAGCAGCGTTTGGCGCGGCTTATTTCCAAAAAGGCGTTTAATTACATCCGCCTTTTTCTTATACCCCCGACCGCAAGTTTTTTTCGCGTCTGGCCGCAAAAGCAAGCCGCTCCGCACGCGCGATTCTCTTCTTCCCCTAACCTACTAGCGGCCCGACGGCGATTCTCGATTCGACGGCGATTCTTCCCCTAACCTCTAGCGGCGATTTTTGCAGAGACTCCGCCTCATCGCCGGTGCCGAGCATTCTTTCCTGGTTTCTCGCCTGATTTCTCGTAAGCTTTCCTTCATCTCTTTTTTTGCAGATCTCCCCGTCAATTGTTCTTCTTCCTGCTTGGTTCTTCTGATTTTCTGTGATTTATGATCTTGTTTTTTATATTTTCAGATAGGAGATCTCTCGCCGTTCTTCCTCCGTCGGCATCTTCGCTTTCAACACATCACTCTCGCTAAAGATCTATTTCCGTTAGGTATCCCCCTTCTCCATCTCTCCAGTTTTTACAGTTTGATGGATTATTGTTTTCGAAATGGATTCAATTTGTGTTCAATGGATCCTATTGTGATTGATTCAAGTTTATAAAAAAAATCCATTTTTTCCCATAGTTTTTCATGATTTTTTTTCAGGTTATTGTTTGCAGAGTTTTTTGGTATATGTGTGTGTATGTATGCGTGATGTGTGTAGATTTGCAGACAAAAGATTGTGTATGAGATGGAAGGAGAGTTTGCTTCAGGGAGAGTTTTTTTTCCATAGTTGTTTGCAAAGTTTTTTTTTTAATTGTGTGTTGTGTTGTATGCTGTGTGTGTGTGTTGTATGTTGTTGTGTGTGGTGTGTGTGCTGTGTGTGTGTGTGTTGGGTGTTTTTTTAATTGTGTGTGTGTGTGTGTGAAATGAGGGAGTATGTATGTGTGTGTGTGAAATGATGAGTATGTGTGTGTGTTTTGAATAATTTATGTGCGTGTGTATGTGTATATGTGGTGTGTGTGTGTTGTTTTGAATAATTTATGTGTGTGTTGTGTGTTGTGTGTGTGTTGTGTTGTATGTTGTGTGTGTGTGTGTTGTATGTTGTGTGTGTGTGTGTTGTTGTTGTTGTTGTGTGTGTGTTGTTGTTGTGTGTGTTTTGGGTGTTTTTATTTAGTGTGTGTGTGTGTGTGTGTGTGAAATGAGAGAGTATGTATGTGTGTGTGTGAAATGATGAGTATGTGTGTGTGTTTTGAATAATTTATGTGTGTGTATGTGTATATGTGGTGTGTGTGTGTGTGTGTTGTTTTGAATAATTTATGTGTGTTGTGTGTGTGCTGTGTGTGTGTTGTGTTGTATGTTGTGTGTGTGTGTGTTGTTGTTGTGTGTGTGTGTGTTGGGTGTTTTTTTTTAATTGTGTGTGTGTGTGTGTGTGTGAAATGAGGGAGTATGTATGTGTGTGTGAAATGATGAATATGTGTGTGTTTTGAATAATTTATGTGTATGTGTGGTGTTTGTGTGTTGTTTTGAATAATTTATGTGTGTTGTGTGTGTGCTGTGTGTGTGTTGTGTTGTATGTTGTGTGTTTGTGTGTGTGTGTGTTGTGTTGTATGTTGTGTGTTTGTGTATGTGTGTGTTGGTGTATGTGTGTATGTATGTGTGTGTGTTGGTGTATGTGTGTGTTGGTGTATGTGTGTGAATGTATGTGAATGTGTGTGTATGTGTGTATGTGAATGTGTTGGTGTATGTGAATATGTGTGTATGTTTATTTTTTGTGGTTTGTATGTGTTTTTTTGTTGGTGTATGTGTGTGTTGGTGTATGTTATTGTTAATGTTGTTTAATGTTTTAAGGATGGGCAAAGCTAAGGATGGTGTGGTGTCTGCTATGTGGGACAATAACGATGTGATTCTATTTTGTGATATCTGCATAAAAGAGATAGAGCGTGGTAATCGACCAACCACACATTTTAATAAAGAGGGGTGAACAAATGTTATGAAAAACTTTGAAGCGCAGACCGGTAAAAAATATGATAAAGTCCAACTTAAGAATAAATGAGATCATTTGAAGAAAGAGTGGAAATTATAGACAGGGTTGAAACGTGGTGAGACCGGTTTGGGTTGGAATCCATCGAGGAAGACTATAGACACCTCAGACGAGTTGTGGGACGAAAGATTGAAGGTATTTAGTAATTAAAATCATTGGTATTTCTTATTTAGTAGTTTAAATTTTTCAATCTCTAATTTAAAACCCTTTTTTTTTAGGTTGTCCCGTTGGCAAAGAAATTCAGATATGTCGGAATCCCCCCAGAGTTAGAGGATAAACTGAACTTGATGTTCAGTTCGGTTGTTGCTACAGGACATCATTCTTGCACTCCTCACTCCAGGAATCTTGCTACGGAGTCTATCGATGAAAGAGCAATGTCAGAGGATGAACATGATGACATTGAGGTTAGCGAAGTTCCTCATCCAGCTGAGACCTCAGAAACAAGCAAAAAAAGAAAGAAAGGAAAGAAGAAAGCCGCAAGCTCGGTGTTAGAAGATTTGGCCGAGTCCTCGAAGATCATAAGTCGAAGCATCCAGGAGCCACAAGTGATTTTATCTTCTTCTTTTACTATTGGACTTGCACTAGAAAAATTAGGCACGTACCCAGAAGTGCAATCCGATGAAGACTTCTATGATTTTGCCATCACATATTTGATGGAAACAAAACATAGAGAGACTTTCATGTGCCTTCCGGAAGGCATGAACATAAAGTGATTGAAAATCCGATTTACTCGTGGGGAGTAGTAGGAGACATGATGTTATATTTTTACTATTGAACTATGGATGTCATATTTTTTGTTTTGATGTGGACTCTTTTATCTTTTTTCTGGTTGTGATGATAACACTAGTTCATTGCATTATGTTTAATTACTTGATGTGGACATTATGGATATTATGAGATTTTAACTTGCTATTTCTGATGTTGTAATTCTTGGTATTGCTTTTATTTAACAGAAAATGTCTAGTGATGAATCAGAGAATACCAGAGCAGAGCAGAGCACGAGAAGCACGCGATCTTTAGAAGAAATTGTGCTATCGCCCATCATCAAAATGTGGTGGCAACAATATGTTATATCTCCGAACACACCTCACTGTTAAACCATCCAGTTCCATCCATGACTTCAAAGCAAACCGGCGATAAATAGGTCGGAGAGCTACTTCGTGGTACTCGAGTTAGATTTCATGACTCATTCATGATGAGAAGAAATTTTTATGGATCTCTTGCATGCTCTGGAAGAGAAGTGTGGTTTTCAGGGAACAAGAAGAACTGCAGCCAGAGAAGTCCTAGCATTGACAATATATATATTGTCTCATAATGAATCAATGAGAAAAACACGCGAGCAATTTCAGCACTAAACGGAGAGAACTAACAGATTTTTTGCTCGTGGTGTTCCCGCTTTGTTGCAGTTAGCTGAGGAAGTGATACAACCATCAGATAGGTCTTTCCGCTGCACTCCGCAAGAGATTATGTATGACAGGCATTATATGCCTTTTTTTAAAGATTGCGTTGGGGCAATAGATGGAACACATGTCGATGCGTGCGTACCAGTGGGAGGTCAAGTTCCATATATTGGGAGAAAGGGCAGACCGACACAAAATGTCATGACGGCTTGTGATTTCAGCATGTGCTTCACTTTCGTTATGACAGGTTGGGAGGGATCTGCGCACGATAGTCGCATATTCAATTATGCAATTACTGATCCTCGTTATACGTTCCCTCATCCACCTCAAGGCAAATAGTAAAAATTTAGTTCATATAATTATTACTTTAAAAAATATATCAAATTTTAAACATTTTATAATATTTTTCAGGAAAATATTACTTGGTTGATGCTGACTATCCTCTGCAAAAAGGATATTTAAAACCATATCCAGATACAAGGTATCATCTGCCAGACTTTGCCCGTGGGCCGTGGTGGACGTCGCGCAGAAGGACGTCGAGAGATGTTCAATCATGCGCATTCATCGCTTAGAAGTGTGATAGAACGATCTTTCGGCGTATGGAAGAAGAAGTGGGTCATACTGCGGGATATGCCGAGCTTTCGCTTTGACAAACATGCAGATATTGTGATGGCCACAATGACTTTACATAATTTCATTCGCCGGCATCCTTCGCGTGTGGATTTTGATTTCAGTGAGTTCGAGCAGAGGGGTAGAGATGATGGAGTGGTCACACAAGAGCGGCAAGATACATGCCCTGACACTGCAGGTGGTGTAGAAGGATGATCGCGCTACGTGATAGTATAGCGGATCAGTTGTATGAATCTAAATCGTAGGAGATATCATGACATATGGTTCATGTGGACATTATTTTTTTGTATTTGGTATTATATGATGGAAAATATATTTATTTTTCATATATTTGGTGAGAAAAAAAAATTTACTCAAAACTCCGTTTTGTTTCCAAACAACATTTTCAAAACTCCGTTTTACAAACTCCATTTTCCAGAATCAGCAACTTTTCATCCAAACAGTTTTTTAGCAAAACTCCGTTTTCCAGAATCAGCATTTTTTCTATCAGCAGTTTTCTATCAACAGTTTTCCATCAGCAACAGCCCAACCAAACAGAGCCTAAAACATAATTCCATCTTCCAGAGAATCTCCTGCTTGTTTCAGAAGTCAGAACAATTAGAAAGAGATTAATCAGAAAGAATTTAGTTAGAAATTACATCACACAAGGGATTCATCAAAGGCTTGATCTCTTCTAACTCCATCTATAACTCATTAGGCTTGAAAATCAATTACAAAAAAATTATCAAAAAATTTCAATTTCCTCCAAAGTTTTGACTTCTAGCCCTCCCCAAAAAAGTTTATCGCGTGCTATACATTTACTGGGATTGATTTAATGCTAACCTTTTTTTTCTTCTCTGTTTCTGTCAGCCGCGAGAGATTTGATGAGATGCGGGTAAGATTGTGGTGGCAAGAGAACCGTTCAACAATACATCAGCAATATTTCTCTCTCTCTCTCTCTCTCTCTCTCGCTTTTATATAGCATAATTAGATGTTGTATCCTAGGGGAGATCAGTGTGCTTGCCCACTATGCCTTCTTTCATCTGCAAAGCAAATGCATGCCTATGGGTTTCTTAAAAGAAGCACCGGAGCAATCTAACATTTTTGGGCTGGATGAGTTGCGCGCTTCTTTTGTGGAGAAACTTTCGACTCTCTGTCCAAAGGTAAATTTTTTAATCTTAATTGAATCTAATTTTGTAGAAATGCAGGGTAAGGTTTGCCCCTACATTTCACCCTTGTGGTGGGACCCTTTCCCGGACCCTCGCTGCGCGGGGATGCTTTGTGCACCGGGCTGCCCAATTGAATCCAATTTTGTGTGTTAGCCGCGCTTCTTTGCTAGTTTTTTAGTTTTGAGGATATGGACATATATTATTTCCTTTTTGGATTTTGTATTAACAATCAATTTTTATAAAGGGCTTTGATATTGAGAGCCACCCGTGTAATCGAAAAATGTTTCTCAATTTTTACGAGAGTGAATTTATATGAAGCTTAACATCTGTAGTGCATTTTATTGTATCACATAGCTGGTCATCAAGAATATACATAATTCAATCATTCTTTTTTTTATTCAAATGCACGTTCACTAACAAACTTTCTTTAATCCATTCCATTCATCTTACTGATGTGCTAATAATGTGTACGAGTGTCCATAGTTCAACATTCATAATTTAGTTTCTGCTACCAACAAAGAGTTGTTGAGCTATTGATTATTGCGTCCTTTCGTGATTGTGCTTACAGGTGTTTGATGTGTGGATAAACTTCAAGATCACTCTTTCCCCGGCAACTTTTTAAAGGAAAACTGAGGCACTGGAAATTGATTGATAGAGCAAGCCATCCTTACAACAAAACCCGTGGTGGAATGAAACACAAGTCAATCTTCTGTTGCTTTAATGCAAAAGGCCAATACTTTTTCTGTCATAATTTCAGCCAATGTGTTGAGAACCCGCGCGTAGGGCTCAACAACAATGCCCAGCCGCCCCACCAACAAGAGCCAAACTGGTTCGAGCAATTCACCAAACACTTGATGCGCGCCAAAAGCTTTATCGCTTGGGCACTCCGTCAACACCGTCAACACACCGGACTACACATTCACACGAGCCACACAGCATAGGGGTTTATATTTACCTTCATCCAGCAACATAACGGAAGAAATGACACCATGCACCAACCTAGCACAGCCGACTAGCTTCAGTTCAGACCACAAAAAAATAACAATCGCCACTTCAGTTCAGCCTAGCAATCAAGAAGATCTCCAACGCCGGAGGGCCACCGATGCAATGCCCCACTGGAAAACCGTCGCCGTTCAGCCGCAGTTCAGCCGCCTTAAAAACCGCCGCCACTCCCCTCTAGCTCAGGATCTTCACGCCCCCAGCTAGCCCAAGTGAACGCCGACGGATCGACGCGCACCGACTCCCAAGCTCGCCGGAAACAACGCTCCGGTCCGCTGCAACAGTAGCTCCCCCGAAGAGAACTCCGCCGCCCCTCTACTTCCTGCCAAAAAGAATCGATCCCCTCTTACCCTAAACCTCCTCCTCATAAAGCTACTCTCTAATCCCTCCCCAAAAAGCCCCTGGGCCAAGCCCATTCACACAGCCATACATAAATACCCAAAATACAAAAAAGAACTCACACCCCTCTAACACACTCTAAACTGGTTGACCCCAAAACAGCACCCGGTCGCACCCTCTCATGCGCCCCCAAAGCTGTGTCGTCGACTGGGTTTCCGAACCCGGGCGCTCCTCCTTAGCGGAACTTCATCATTCCCCTCTCCTTCAAGAACATCCTTGTCCTCAAGGGTGAGATTTGGAAATGTAGTCTTCGCTTCCTCGTAATCCTCCCATGTTGCGTCCTCCAACGGTAACCCTTGCCAACGTATCAACACTTGATATGTCCTTGGTCCATCCTTACTCTTCTTCCCTTGTCGGTAGTGGAGAGCTTCCTTAGGCTTCAGCACCATGTTCCCTTCATCATCGAAATTTGGGAGCTCCTCTACCACATGCTCTGGTTCCCCAATCCTCTTCTTCAAGGCGGTGACATGGAACACGGGTGTAAAAAAGAGGAAGCGGGTAATTCAAGTTTGTATGCCACCTCTCCGACGCGCTCCAACACCTTGAAAGGCCCATAGTATCTTTGGGATAATTTGACATTAAACTTCTTTTTTAACGACCTTTGCCGGTAAGGTTGTAGCTTAAGGTACACGAAGTCTCCCGGCTCAAAGCTTACGTCTCTCCTCCCTTGATCATAGTATTTCTTCATTCTCCCTTGCGCCTTACATAACGCCTTCTTCGCCTTAGTGAGGACCTCGTCCCGAGTCAGTAACTCTTGTTCCACATCTTCCTCCTTGGCCGTACCCTTCTCGTAACTGCTCAATCGGGGCGGACTCCTCCCATAAGTCACCTCAAAAGGGCTCGTATCAATTGAAGCATGATACGAGGTGTTGTACCAATACTCGGCCCATGACAAATACTCCTTCCATCTTGCTTGTTCCTCATGACAGTAGCACCGTAGGTATTGCTCCAATGTTCTATTTACCACCTCGGTTTGCCCATCCGTTTGGGGATGGTAGGATGAGCTTGCCTTCAACTTGTTACCTTGTAAAGTGAAAAGCTCTTGCCAAAATGAACTCATGAACAATTTACCCCGGTCCGTCACAATGCTCCTTGGCATTCCGTGCAACCTCACTACATTCTCCACAAATATCTTGGCCACGCTACTCGCCGTGAATGGATGGCGGAGGGGAATGAAATGAGCCCCCTTACTCAATCTATCCACCACTACCAATATGGCATCGAACCCCTTGCTTGTAGGTAGGCCTTCCACAAAGTCCATAGATAGATCTTCCCAAATCCTCGCCGGTGTTGGTAGCGGTTGTAATAACCCCATAGGAGCTCTTTGGTCGTACTTTATTTTTTGGCATATGTCACATCGGGCCACCCATTCCTTCACCTCTTTCTTCAAGCCTTCCCAATAAAAGATGTGCTTTAGTTTGATATACGTCCGCAACCACCCGGAATGTCCCCCCTCTTTGCTATTGTGAAAGTGGTCCAAAATCTCTTCACGTAGCCTCGGTACTTTTGGCACATATACTCCATCTTTGTAGTAAATTAAGCCTCCCCTCATGTTGTAGCCCGCCACCCCTTCTTCATGTTTCTCTAACTTGGCACAAATCTCCAACGCCCTCTTGTCAAGCTTGACCGCCCCACGTATTCGATCCCAGATTTCCCATTCGGCACCACTCAAGGCTTGCAGTCCGGCCTCCATCTCGTCGTAAACCGTCCAAAGCATCGGGCTCCCTTCCTTTCTAGATAGCGCATCGGCCACCTTGTTCTCCTTCCCCGGTCGATAGACTATGTCATACTCAAATCCAAGCAACTTCACCATGAACTTTTGTTGTTCCGGGGTGACAATCCTCCGCTCTAATAGGTGCCTCAATGGTTGGTGGTCGGTCACGATGGTGAATTTGCGGCCCAAAAGATAAGGTCGCCATACCTTTACTGCATGTATGACCGCTAGCATCTCACGGGCATACGTGCTCCAAGCCTTCTTCATAGGCCCCAATGCCTTGGAGACAAAAGCCAATGGCCTCTTCTCCTGTACCAAAACAGCCCCTATACCTTCCCCACTAGCATCAGTGTAAACTTCAAAAGGTCTATCAAAATTTGGTAAAGCAAGCACCGGAGTTTGAGTCATTGCTCTCTTCAATTCTTCAAAGGCTCTCCTTGCCCCATCATTCCACTCAAGAGGTTCCTTTCCCAACATGGAGGTCAATGGCTTGGCAATCAACCCATAATTCCTCACAAAACGCCGGTAGTAGCCGGTTAACCCCAAAAATCCTCTCAAAGCGGTAATGTTGGCCGGTAAAGGCCAATCCACCATGGCCTCAATCTTCCTCGCATCCACCTTAACCCCCTCCTCAGAAATGATATGACCCAAGTATTCCAACTCCTTCTGTACAAAGTCACACTTGGATAGCTTGATGAAGAAATGGTGTTCCTCCAATAGCCCCAACACCACCTTGAGTTGCCCAATGTGCTCCTCCATGGACGTAGAATACACAAGGATGTCATCAAAAAATACCAACACGAACTTGCGGAGTAGTGGTTTGAATATGGCATTCATGGCGGCTTGAAAAGTGGAGGGCGCGTTGCACAATCCGAACGGCATGACCATGTACTCGTAATGCCCCGAATGTGTCCTAAAGGCCGTCTTGTGCACGTCTTCTTCTTTCATCCTGACTTGGTGGTAGCCTGCCCTCAAGTCAAGCTTGGTGAACACCGTTGCACCATGTAGCTCATCCAACATCTCGTCAACCGTTGGAATGGGAAAATGATCTTTGACCGTAGCTTCATTCAAGGCGCGATAGTCCGTACAAAATCTCCACGAACCGTCCTTCTTCCTTACCAACAACACCGGTGAAGAGAATGGGCTAGTACTGGCTCGTATCAACCCTTGGGACAACATCTCATCCACTTGTCGTTCTATTTCCTCTTTTTGAAAGTGAGCATATCGGTAGGGAGGTACGTTTATCGGTCTTGCCGTGTCATGGAGTATGATGCGATGATCGAACTGGCGAGGGGGCGGCAACCCTTTTGGCATCTCCAACACACGTTTGTGCTCCTCTACTACACACCGAATAGGTGGGGGCAGCGTTTGCAATTTTTCCTCATGTGTCTCCTCCCCTTGCTTCCTTCCCGGCTTCTCTTGGTTGGCACCGGCTAAGACCACTACATAACAACTTGCACCACCCTTCCAAAGCCTCTCCATCACATTGGCCGCACACGGTTGAATTTCAGTGGGAGTTAATGCCTTCCACAACCTCTTCTTCCCTCCCAATTTAAACTCCATAGTCATAGCCTCATAATCATTCAACACTTTCCCCATGCTTTTCAACCAAGCATTACCAAGCACCACGTCTAACCCCACGATCGTAAGGACATGCAGATCTGCACAAATTCGCACCAGCACCCTTTGTACATTAAGCTTCACATCCCGCACAACCTCCTCACATTTGAGTTTTTCTCCATTGGCCACCCTCACCTCAAAGGGTTCCACGGCCACCCCTTTAAGACCCAATTTCTTTGTGATGCTTGCATTGATGAAGTTGTGGGAGGACCCGCTATCCACCAATAATGTAACCTCATGCTTTCCAATCCATGACATAAGCCTCATCGTGGCCGGAGTCCTCGCCCCCGACATGGCATTGAAGGACAACTCCGCCGTGTCGTTTCCCATAGTTTCATGGTGGCTGTCCCCACTATCAGATTCCTCATGGATAGCTTCCTCATTTTCCTCTTCACTACTTGTCTCCACTATTTGAAACACTTGGCCCGTCTTGCACCGGTGTTCCTTGCTCCACTTCTCCCCACACTTGAAGCATAGCCCCTTTGAAATGCGCTCCTGAACTTCCTCTTTGGTTAGCTTCTTCACCTCTTTTTTGCCCTTAGTCGTATCTCCCGCGACCTCTTTTCCCTTCCATGGTGGGTTTCCCCCTTTCTCTCCAAATTTATCCTTGCTTTGGCGCTTGTCCGCGTGATAGCTTTCCTCCAAAATCTCCGCCATTTTCATGGCTTCTTGTAGCCTTCGTGGATGCCTCAACTTGAGCTCCCGAGACACCCATGGTTTGAGCCCATCAAGAAAAGCCCCCATTAATGCCTCCTCCGACCAACCCCGCACCATGGTTTGGAGTCGTCGGAACTCTTCAATATAATCTTGTACCTTGCCTTCTTGTTTAAGCTTTGCCAACTGCCCATGGTGATTCACTACCGGTGAAGGTCCCCATTGCTCCATAAACTCCTGTTCGAAAACGGTCCATCCAAGCCGCCTTCCATCTTGCTCAAATCTGAATTTGAGCCACCTCCACCACTTACTAGCTCTCTCATCAAGAAAAAAACATGCAACACCCACTCTTTCATCACGAGGCACTTCATACACGTGAAAATAATGTTTGGCTTTGTCTAGCCACTCGTGGGGGTCGCCTCCGTTGAAGCGGGGAAAGTCAATCCGTGGCTTCCTCGGTCTCTGATCTTGGTAATACCTCCCCCTTCCATAGTCACCATCTCGGCGCCAATGTCCTCCTTGTCCCTGTCGTGGCCCACCATTGTATTCTCCCCGGTGTGGCCCTCTTCGTCGGTCTGGTCGTTCCACCTCATTCCCTTCACTGTCATCACCTTGGTGATCCCATCCGTGGTGGCTCGGTCTTCGGGCTGAAGCTCGAGAATGTTCTGTCTCATTTAGCCACCTCTCCACGGCTACTTCTTCACCTTCAACCCTTCCTCCCCTTCGCCTTCCTTCCCAGTGCGGTTCATCTCCCGGCCGTGACCTCTCAGAATCGGAATCGCCGTGAGTTTCCCTTTTGGAGGTGTTGTGTTGCTTGCTTTGGCTCGTCATCCCATCTCTTTCTTTGCTCCTTTGATTTTCAGTAGTCAATTGATTTAACGTTGTTCGTAGCTCCGCAATCGCTGTCAAGATCTCCTTCTGTCCTCCCTCCAATTGTTCCAACCTTGCCCGGTTAGATCCCGGGGCGCCTTCTCGATCCATAGGCCCACCGGCCTCTTGAGTCCCCACCACGAGAATAACTCTCAACGAGAGCACCAAATTGTTGAGAACCCGCGCGTAGGGCTCAACAACAATGCCCAGCCGCCCCACCAACAAGAGCCAAACTGGTTCGAGCAATTCACCCAACACTTGATGCACGCCAAAAGCTTTATTGCTTGGGCACTCCGTCAACACCGTCAACACACCGGACTACACATTCACACGAGCCACACAACATAGGGGTTTATATTTACCTTCATCCAGCAACATAACGGAAGAAATGACACCATGCACCAACCTAGCACAGCCGACTAGCTTCAGTTCAGACCACAAAAAAATAACAATCGCCACTTCAGTTCAGCCTAGCAATCAAGAAGAACTCCAACGCTGGAGGGCCACCGATGCAATGCCCCACTGGAAAACCGTCGCCGTTCAGCCGCAGTTCAGCCGCCTGGAAAACCGCCGCCACTCCCCTCTAGCTCGGGATCTTCACGCCCCCAGCTAGCCCAAGTGAACGCCGACGGTCGACGCGCACCGACTCCCAAGCTCGCCGGAAACAACGCTCCGGTCCGCTGCAACAGTAGCTCCCCCGAAGAGAACTCCGCCGCCCCTCTACTTCCTGCCAAAAAGAATCGATCCCCTCTTACCCTAAACCTCCTCCTCATAAAGCTACTCTCTAATCCCTCCCCAAAAAGCCCCTGGGCCAAGCCCATTCACACAGCCATACATAAATACCCAAAATACAAAAAAGAACTCACACCCCTCTAACACACTCTAAACTGGTTGACCCCAAAACAGCACCCGGTCGCACCCTCTCATGCGCCCCCAAAGCTGTGTCGTCGACTGGGTTTCCGAACCCGGGCGCTCCTCCTTAGCGGAACTTCATCACAATGATATGTTATTTCATGAGACCATCGCAACAATTGGATCTTCAAAACCCGATTACACATCGTGCCAGCTTCAAGCTTGGTCTGCCGAGTACAGGTTGAGGAGAGGGTGCGCAAACTAAGGAAGTAGAGGATTTGGACAAGAATGATGATACATGAAGCTTCTGTGCTAATGGTGGTGATCATAATTACTTCCTTGCTTTGGAAAAGTACCTCCAGCGGTTTATGTTTGATGCTCGCGGTGCCATTATTGAAGGTGATTGCACGAATTTGATTGCAAGTTGCTCCACAGTCTTAGGAGGGGAGGTGGGCTGGTGCCGAGGATGGTGGGGAAGACTTTGTTTTTCTTTGCCGGATTTGCTCAGCTACGATTCCAGCATGTTTTCCGTGCGGCTAATAAAGTGACGGTCTTTTGTGCTCATTATGTTATGTGTTGTAACTTTCTTTGGCCTGACCTTGTTGACACTCATTTTACGATTCCAGAATGTTTTGCTATCTGATGTGGATGGGATAGTGTAATAGCTTTAGCTTTGTATCTTTTTTTAATGCACATGCAAATTTCAGCATAATTACCTCCTTACGTTCCTCTGATTAATTTACCAAATGTTTAAATGCATGAGTTTATTTATTGTCATAAGTGTCCAAATAAATCTCCAAAGTAAGTTGACGAACTCCTTTTGAAAGAATTTTGTTTTTTTTAACATTTGGTAAATTAAACATTTGCAGTCTTAAACTAAACATTTGCAATTATATAAATGCAAATGTATTTAAACGAATAAGCTGTTTTAATTCATGCATTTAAACATTTGGTAAATCATGGCCACAAATAATATCCAAATAAAATAAAATAAGCTATTTTTCAGATGGATAAATTTATTTGGATAAATAGCCAATCAAGTATTTCAACTCCTTAGGTGAGTACATAATGTCCTTAAACCAAATAATGCTCACCTTTTAACTGGAACTTGATCAGCAAATAATGTTTTTCCCTTAATTGTAACATGTTGACAATTCATTTCAAAAGTATTAAGAAAATTAATTAAACTTGGAGTCAAAGTTCCAGGCCATGAAGAACTCCGGCGTACTTATCGATTCCGTTCTTCGCAAAGACGCCTCTCTTCAACTTGAGGAATGTATGCAGAGTCAGGAGACTATCTGATCCGGCCTGGTGGCATCCTCCCGCCGAACGCTCCACTTTCGGGGTCTCAGCAACCCGCTCCAGCCCACCGTATAGACCGTCGCAGTACCTAATCATATGCTTCACGTCGAACACTTTGTCGCCGAAGATCTGGCGAACCAGTCCCAAGAAGCCCGCCATTGTCGCCGGCAACCTCCGGCGGGTTAGGATTTTTATCAAATACCCAAAATCGTAGATGCTGTGGAATCCCACCCAGCTCACGGAAGAGCCGTTGAAGATCAGCCCCGACGACGCCAGCAGCTGGGCGAAGCGGCGAGAGTCGATGCCGGCTATTATGTTTTTGTTGAAATTGATGCCGTTGTTGAAGAGCAGCTCAATCGATTCGGCCGCGCAGCTGTCGCGAAATACATCGAAATCTCGGAAATTGAATTCCCAGAGGAAGCCGGTGCCGGTCATACCGAGGTCGGGGAGGTTGCCTTCTTCGTCGGAGAGGGAAATGCCGACCTGAATGAGTTGTAGAGCGTCGACGTTGGCCTTGACGAGGGCGTAAGGCTGGGATGGGCTGAGGAGGCGGTGATGGCAGAGCGAGCTGTAGACGACGCCGGGGAATTCGGTGTCGATGGCGGCGAACGGGAATCCCTGGGCGCATTCACGGATGAGCTTGAACTCCGTCTCCAAGTTGTAGGACCAGACACGCCGGATGCAGATCTCTTTCTTCTTCACCGTCGACATCGCCGGCTGATTTCGTATCACTGTATGTTTCTTGCGGCAAACTCCGGCGGAGTGCTGTGGGGTGAGGCCGAGAAAGGGATTACTGCTATTTATATTAACGAGTGACAGTGCACGGGGTCCCCCCGTGCCCCGCGCGACAGTACTCGCCCGCCTCACGGCGGGCTTCGTCCGCCCATCGTTTCTTAACTTAAAAAAACAGATTAAAAATTAAATCTGGTTTTTTAAATTCAATTTGTTATTTTTAATGTTTTTTAATTTATTTATTTATTTAAAATAAATTTATTTGTTTTTCAAATTAACTATTATTAATATAAATAAAGGTACAGAGATTGAACATAAAGTCATCTTGGCATAGTGGATAGTAGTTATTAAAGTTCTGTGGTTGGTTCGGGTTCGAAACCTGACAAACGCATTTTCCCCGGATTTATTTTGACCCGACCGACCCGGCCCGAGTTGCCCGCCCGCTGCCCGGCCGCCCGGCCGACCCGCTCCGCCCACCGGCCCGCCCAGACTGAGTTGCCCGCCCACCCAACCCGCTCCGCCCACCGGCCCGCCCGATTTGCTTTGTAGGGTAGGGTACCCTACAAAAATTATAGGTTTAGGACATCATGGTAGGTTTAGGAGACCTAGGAAAAAAAATATGAACGGTCCTGATTCATTCATGCGATCGAACGGCCGAGATCTTATGATCTGATCAAATCGAACGGTTCAGATTGATCTGATAGGCTGCAGGTGTTACACCAAGGTTCAAAATATATTTCTTTGTATATGTAGTATAGATTATATCTGAACATCATATCATCATATTGGCCGGGGTAGTGGGGGCCGGCTGACCGGCCAGTTCTCTAGGAGCAGCAGTCCATCTTTCCATTTTTAACAGCCACGTGGCAGCTTTTTTGGGAGTATTGGGTTGGACAGTGCCACGGTATGAGTGAGGCTTCTCTCTCTACTTGCCTTTTTAGGCTAATAATTTATTTTTAGAAATTTTAAGCTTATTATTTAATGCTGAAGTTCCCATGGAGATATTAAATTTTATTAATGCCAATAGTTTTTAAGGCTAATAATTAATTTTTAGCAATTTTTAGTCTAATTATATTATTAATGATGATGTTTCACCGGAGATATTAAGTTATATACGATATTTGTGATTAAAATCCAAGCTTCTGCCTAATTATATATTAATGCCAACAGAATCGGGATGGGGGAGAGCACCACAGGGGTTCGCGAGCGGAGGGAGCGCCTAGCGCCGGGACAATATCGAGGAGGGGCACTGCCGCGCGGGGCACGGGGGCTACCTATGCACTGTCAATTGATTGAGCGTCCTAGAGCGGACGAGTTTAAACGAAGGTACTGTCGCTGCTAAGGTACTGTCGATGCAGATAGCATCGAGCACGGGCGTAGCCCATGCGAAGATGCTCGTGTATATATATATATATATAGTTATAGGTTTATATATATAGTTATAGGTTTATATATATAGTTAGGTTTATATATATATACATATATATATATACATATATATATATATATATATAGTTATAGGTTTATATATTATATAAACTATATATATATATATATCATTCTTATGACTGTTCATACATGTTTTCAATTTTGCATTTTAGTGTCACTTGGAGGAAGAGTTTTTCTTACTCACCAGATAAGTTGACATCGTCTTTGAAATTTTCTTTTCGTGGAATTCAGGTCGGGAGATTTGCTTAGGATAAGCTTCTGAGCGCTTTTCTTTTAGATTAATGTATCATTTATGTCTGAGCTTATATGTATCAAACATTATTTAAGATTTTCAGTTATTTAGAGTTGGAGTTTTTATTCTAGTTAGCTCTGCGTATTAAAATTTGAGGTATTCCTTTAACCTTAATTCCTATCTTTTATTTTCACAATGCACTTTAGTTATTTTTCTACTATGCACTAATTTTATAGTAATTGCTTAGTTTATTTCATATCACCGGTGTCAGACGGGATTTTGAAATGAGGTTGAACTAGATATGAGTGTTACAAAAAAGCATAAGAAATTAAGGGCCTGTTTGGGAGGGCTTTTCAGAAAGGAGGAGTGGTGATAAAAGGATGGTAGGAAAAGTGATTTTCAAAAATGTCTATTCCAAAAAGAGATCTGTTTGTGTGAACTCCTTTTGCAGAGATTTTCAAAAATAAGAAGCAATTTATAAACTGTTTGACAAATATCCGTTGTGGTGACTTTTTTTATTAAAAATGCAAGCCAGGGCAGAAAATGCGCGCCCGGGGGAAAATGTGCGACGGAGCGCTCATTTTTTACCCGGACGTGCAATTTTCGCCCAGACGAGCATATTACTCTCGGGCGCGCATATTTCACCCGGGCGAGCATTTTTCGCCCGGACGCGCATTTCTCTCCGGGGTACGCTTTTTTTGCCATGGGCGCGCATTTTTCGCCTCGAGCGCGCATTTTTCGCCCGCGCTCTCATTTTTCACCGGTGCGTGCATTTTTCGACCGGGCGCGCATTTTTCGCCCGAACGCCCATTTTGGCCCGGGCTTGCATCTTTTCTCCATGGCGCACATTTTTCGCTCGGGCACACATTTTTTGCCCGGACGGGCATTTTTCGCCCGGGAGAAAAATGCGCTCCCCGGAGAAAAAAGAGCGTCCGGGCGAAAAAATGCGCGCCCGGGCGAAAACTTCTCGTTCGGACAAAAAATGCGCGTCTGTGCAAAAAATGTGCGCCCGGACAAAAAAATGCGCGCCTGGGCAAAAAAATGAGAGCCCGGGCGAAAAATAGGCGTTCAGGCGACAAATATGCGTTCGGGCGAAAAATGCGCTCTCGGGCGAAAAATGCGCATTCGGGCGAAAAAATGCGAGCCCAGGTGAAAAATGGGCGTTTGGGCGAAAGCTGCACGCCCGGGCGAAAAATGAGCGTTCGGGAGAAAAATGTGCGCCCGGGCGAAAAATACTCGTCAGGGCAAAAAATGAGCGCCCGGTCGAAAAAATGGGCCGTCGGGCGAAAATGCGCGTCCGGGCGAAAAATGCGCTCTCGGACGAAAAATGCACTTCCGGACGAAAAATGCGCGCCCCGACGAAATATGCGCGCACCGGCGAAAAATGAGAGCACGGGCAAAAAATGCGCGCTCGCGGCGAAATATGCGCGCCTGGGGCGAAAAATACGCGCCCGCGCGAAAAATTCACGCCTCGGCAAAAAATGCGCGCCCCGACGAAAAGATGCGAGTCCGGGATAAAAATGCTCTCCGGGGAGAAAAATGTCCGGCCGGGCGAAAAATGCGTTCCTGCGCGAAAATTTGCGCTCGCGCGAAAAATGCGCGCCAGAGCAAAAATGCACGCTCGGACGAAAAATGCGCCCGAGTGAAACAATGCGTGCCCGGGCGAAGAATGTGCGACCGGGAAAAAAATACGCGACCGAGTGAGAAATTCGCGTCCGGGCCTAAAATGCGCCCTTGGGCGAAGAAATGCTCGCCCGAGCAGAAAAATGTTCGCACGGGAGAAAAATTTGCATTCGGGCGGAAAATGTGCTAAACTTGTATCAGGATGAGGAAGTGCTTTTCAAAAAGGATGAAAAGTAGGGGACAAGTGACTTTTGAAAAAGAGGAGAAAAAAGAGTTTTCCACTGTAGCTTTTCCCACCGGTAGACAATCCAAACGATTTGTTAGGTACGATGACGTTTTTCAGAAAACAGAAAAGAGCTAAAAAGCCCTCCCAAACATACCATAAATAAGATCCCACTATTGGTAGCTCCTATAATTGCTCCCGTTGTAGTCTATCTACATTGTATAAATGATTCCTCATTATTATCTTATTCTAATCTGTCTTAATAAGGAGCCTATTGAGCATATATGCATAAGGGACATTGTGTAACATCCCAAAGTTGATGGACTTGGTTAACTGAGTCTTTACTCTCCATAGTAACCCAAATTGACCAGGTTGGTGCCAATAAAGTCAAATCAAACAAGTGGGTCATTTGGACCTAGTTGACTCAATTAGTGAACCAGATGAATATTATTTAACCACTTTTTCTCTAGCAATTCAAGAGGTTATCAATGTGAATGTTATGAGGTCATATTAGACAAGATTATTTGACATATTTGATCAAAGAATTTGACTAGCATGCAAATTATGCCACCCTTGATCCAATTGACATCATGAGCCTCTCTAAGACCACTTAAGTCAAGGTTGACCCTAATGGGATCAACACCACTAATGAGTTTGATTATCAAAGTCAACAAGTCAAAGTTCATTAAATTTTACAGTTATTGTCGAAAGTCCCATGTCACGATGACTGATTTGGTCTGGATTTAAATGTTAATGAGAGTCGTGTGAACTTCTTAGTGCAATTGACCCCTCCTCACTCTGTAAACCCATTCTTGTTAATTTGAACATGTGAACCATGATCATTTTCTCACATTCTTTGTATCTGCCTCATTAATTCGAGTTTTCTTCGTGCATAAAGTAGATAGCTGTTTATTTACTTGTTTAGTATAAATAATTTTTTGACAATCGAATAAATCATCATTCATTTTTATATGATTGGTTACTTAAATATTTTACTATATTATACAACTTGCATAGGTGAATGCGTGTTCTGGATATCGCTGGGGTAGAACCTTTTATGCACTTTAAGTTACTATTTTAGTTTACTACTCAGTGACAGTCTTCTCAGAAATTTATTAGTTAATCACAATTATTCATCCACACCGCGTTGCCACATCAAATCTTGGAGAAGCTAACTTTCGATCTCATCATCTCGGCAAGGAGGCTGAGACCCTATTTTCAAGCCCACACCACCAGGGTGGTGATGGATCACCCCTTGAGAATGGTTTCAGAATATTCTTGTAGGCTCGCTAAGTGGTATGTTGAGCTTAGTGAGTTTGACATAATCTATGTGTCTCCAATGGCCATCAAGGTGCAAACGGTCGCAGATTTCCTGACGGACTTCTCTAAATGAGCAAAGGAGGAGAAGGCGGAAGAATTCATCCCATGGTTGATGTTTGTGGACGGAGCATCAGACAGGGATTCCCTCAGAGTAGGGATCATCTTGGTGATCCTATAGGGAACGAGAATCGAGCAAGTTGTAGATACTCTTTCGGGTCACCAACAACCAAGCCGAGTATGAGGCGGTCATTGCGAGACTTTGCTTGGCTATGGAGTTAGGAGTTCAAGTTGTATGTGCTCACACAAATTTGATGGTGGTAGCATCTCAGATCCGTGGGGAGTTCAAGGCTAGAGTGTTAGGTTTTGCTTAAGAGTAGACATTAGATGTGCGCAGCGGAATATTCAAGAATAACCCAAAAGTTTCAAGAATGGATCTTGCCGAAACCATGAATCAAGAAATTCCAACAACAAATAAATTACCTGTTCGGGATTGCACTACTCAATCAGATGCTCCAAAAAAAATATTCTAGGAATCAGATTCCTATTCCGATTCTTCTTTTTGCTTGTTCTTGCGGCTTAGTCGAGATTGGTATGCTCGTCGGAGGGAGTTAGCACATAAACAAATTTGCACCTCTACAGAGGTCCACACAAGCGAAGGAGAACCCTAAGTCCATGTCGAACAAGAACTAGGTCGGAGAAGGAAAGCCCTCAATGTCTCCACGGATTACTAGATCTGACAAGGAGGCGGCGACGGGTCTTCAGGAACAACAACAAGGAGAGGCAGAGGCGATGACTTCTCAAAAGGAACAATTCCTTAGTCGATCTATGGAAGTTCCGACGGGATCGCCGAACTTGAGGTCTCGTCGCTCTTAGTTCCCCTTTTCCTCTGATCAATCATACTAAAACCTAAATAATCCGTCCCTTTTATGCCCACGAGTACAAGGCAGATAAAAGACTCCTCTATCCGCAGACCTAGTGGAACATAAAGATTCGTCAGGAACACTTCATTCGTCGAGACATCTCGACAAAATTGTCGAGACATCTCGACGATTTCGGCGAGAATGTCTCGATGAATTCGTCGAGAATGTCTCGACGAATTCGTCGAGAATGTCTCGACGAATTCGTCGAGAATGTCTCGACGAATTCGTCGAGAATGTCTCGACGAATTCAACCAGTGACAGATCATTCCGTCGAGACAGTCTCGATGAATTCGTCGAGATATCTCGACGAGAATTTCATGATAATATATGTCGTCAAGACGTTCTTGACGACATCGATCACGAGTTGATATTCATAATATCGGCCTGTGAACCCGACTACTGGCTATCTGTCACGACAACATTCATAATATCATCTTGAAGTCTTCTCGACGATATTTCACAATATTGTCTTAAGGCCTCATCGACATGCTCCATACAATATTCACAATATCTAAAGAGCAGTCTTCCCGAACCAACTCTATTCCACATAGACACTTGATTGGTCCTTTCACTCATATCCAATATGAGCAAGACCAACATAATCTTTTCTTCAATTTCTCCAAACGCTCTTATGTGCGACCATATAGGCTCATATCGCGTTGGCAGTAAGACTAACTACTTGATAACTTTCAGATCAGCTTAGAAACTCCAACAGTCTCCTACTTGATCTAGAAGGCATCAACAAAAGTCTCACAAATAATGAGCGACCTCTAGCAATGCATCATTACTACCCAAGCAATAAGAGTTCATAACTCAAACAAGCCTGTCCGTGACCATTGTATCAGTGTCGTCATGTTCCTTTGTCCTTTACATCCAGATTAAACTAGAGGCATGGACCGTGTCACCCTCATAATTGTTCAACCCATGTTTTCTTGATCTAGAATAGACCTTCAGAAAGTGGTAAGTTCAATATCATATATTGGCTCAACCCAGCATGACCATGCATTTCTCAGTCTCATTCCATCAAGGGGCCTATGGATGCAACTCCTGTCATATATGAGGACAAATTCCATTTTCGACTACACAAAAACACCCAAATGATTCGTAACGTACCCAATAATCACCTTTATCATCAACCTTCCTCATGAAAGACTTTAGATTGTATCAAAGTACGATCTTCCTCACCTGACGAATGCCCTACTGAGTATTGAGCTCAAGGGAAAACTCTTGGCTAAAGGGAAAACCTAATCTTTCAAGGTTCTCAATATACTCAATCATCTTGAGTACGTGAGTCCCTACTGAGTATGAGCTCCCATTTTGCACTAAAACAATGCCTTGGATATGTCAAACCTCTCTTGACGAGCTTGCCCCTCGACCATTTTCGTGAGGTGCTCGATTATCTCATAACCACATATGCTCTCGTGTTGCTTCTGAAGATCAGAGGACATGGTATAAAGCATGAGGCATTCCACATGCATGGTATCATCATGATACTTCTTGTAAGCATCCTTGTCTGCTCAGGGAGCATTCCCGATCGACTCTGTGGGGGATTCCTCTTCCAAGACATAGAGCTTGCGCTCTTGCCTGAGGACAATCCTCAGGTTCCTATACCAGTCTAGGAAGTTTGTCCCATTGAGTTTGTCCTTCTCAAGGATGGCTCTCAGGGACAAGGTGGAGTGAGATACACTTTCCATGAAAATTCTACAATAAATTTGCAAAACATTTTAGTGGAATTTCTCAAAATATGTTTTATTTTAATAAGGACTTTTATTAAAAGCTCTCATTATTTTATTCAAATTGATAAACCTTAATATCAATCCAGAGAGTTTATGCGAGCTACTCTCTTAGTGGACAAAATATATATTTCACGGCCATCATAAGTCAGCTTTGGCTGATCACCGACAATGTGGCTATCTAGGTATACAACGCTTGCCAATTGCATCACTATGCAACTCTTGTATGGTTGGTGAATAACTCTTTATTCACACTCATCATATGGTGCATGCCAACCCTATGCCTCTGGGCACTCAACCTTTGAGGTCACCTAGTTAAGTTGGACCCGATGTTGACAGTGTGATATCACAATTATCCACTCGCACCCTTACCAATATAGATTAATGCACATTGCTTTGGCAATCTCACACTTCATCGATCGAGGCAGGAAGTGTCATCCATCGGAAGACATCCAAATACTTAATATTAGTTTTAAGGGATTTTCATGATGTTTGATTAACAATTAATCTTGATCAACATTTAACCAACGTGCGCACAATTCACAATCATGAAAGAAACAACAAGCATAACCCGTATACATTCCAGGTGCACAAAACCATCAACACTTGATGATATAGATTAAATTTGAATATTTAGAACATTTCTAAATCTTTAGATTTACATGTACCAGATGATAGCCCATGCAAACACCCTTATGACAGTAGACAAGCTCGTCTCTATATATGCCTTAGTTTCACAAACTAACATAGAGGAAGGCGGTTACTACAAAGGGAACAATTTCTGAAACATGAAAATCAGACCAACCTAGCTCTGATACCACTGTTGGGTTTTGCTTTAGAGTAGACACATCAGATGTGCACATCGGAATATTCAAGAATAACCCAAAAGTTTCAAGAATGGGTCTTGCTGAAACCATGAATCAAAAAATTGCAACAACAAATAAATTACCTATTCGGGATTGAGTCACTACTCAATCGGATGCTCCAAGAAAAATTCTTCTAGGAATCAGAATCCTATTCCGATTCTTCTTCTTGCTTGTTCTTGCGGCTTAGTCGATATTGGTAAGCTCGTCGGAGGGAGTTAGCATAGAAACAAATCTGCACCTCTACAGAGGTCTACACAAGCGAAGGAGAACCCTAAGTCCTTGTCGAACAAGAACTAGGTCGGAGAAGGAAAGCCCTCTACGTCTCCACGGATCACTAGATTCGACAAGGAGAGGCGTCGACGGGTCATCAGAAACAACGACAAGGAGAGGCAGAAGCGACGACTTCTCAATAGGAATGATTCCTTAGTCGATCTATAGAAGTTCTGATGGGATCGTCGATCTGGAGGCTTCGTCGCTCTTAGTACAAGGCAGATAAAAGGCTCCTCTATCCATAGACCCCGTGGAACATAAAGATTTGTCGGGAACATTTCATTCATCGAGACATCTCGATGAAATCGTCAAGACATCTCGACGAATTCGTCGAGACAGTCTCGACGAATTCAACTAGTGACAGATCATTCCGTAGAGACGGCCTCGACGAATTCATCGAGATATCTCGACGAACTCGTCGAGACAACTCGACGAGACTTTCATGATAGTCTATGTCATCAAGACATTCTTGACGACATCAATCACGAGTTGATATTCACAATATCGGCTTGTGATCCCGACTACTGGCCATCTGTCACGACAACATTCACAATGCCATCTTGAAGTCTTCTCGACGATATTCACAATATCGTCTTATGGCTCTAACACTAGCGTCAGCTCTAACACTAGCGCCATGCACTAGCACTAGCGCCTACAGTAGTGCCGATGCTAACCCTCTGATCTAAAACACTAGATTTACCTACTATGCAATGTTCCCGAATCCTAACCTTCTCAAATAGCTAGATCCAAGAATCCCACGTGATCTAGGCTAAAATTAAAACTAGAAATCTTCATAAAAATTCAAAATGAAAAACAAAAATAATAAAAATAATGGAGATCCTCTTTTGATCTAACCTTCTTCTAGATCCATCATCAAAATCAAAAGTTTTCTTAAATGAGTTCATAAATCTTCATCACAAGCATCAAAATCAAATTTTTAGAACAAGAATCATAAAAATGATGAAGATTTGTCCTAGTTCCTCTCTTCAAAAAACAAAAGGATCAAACATTATAGATCTATCATCTAAACCACTTGATAACTTCAAAAATCTTCAATCTTTAACATCAAAATCAAAGTTTAAAACAAAAATCATAAGAAATGATGATGATTTACCTTAGATCTATACATGGGCTGCGCTATCTGCTAGGGTTTTTCAGGAGAGCTTCAGGTGTAATGGTCGAAATGACAAGAGAAAGGAGATTTAACTAAAGTAGCGCTAGCGCCAGCGCTATCGTTAGCGCGGGCGGTACCGCTTGGTTCTGTTTTTCTGTCTTTTTAAATTTTATAAAATCCATACAAATATTCTATATTATATGTACTACTTATTTTTGCATTTCTGCCTTTAAATGATTTTTGAAAAATTAAAATTCAAAAATATAAAAGCCAAAATTACAAAAAAAATAGTTTTTTGTTCACTCCCTTTCTTTGTTTATGTGTCTGATTTCTATATGCAAAAATCAAATACAAAAATATAAAATATAAAAATTATCAAAAATATCTTTTGAACTTAACTTTTATATATTTACATATATCTTGCGAAAGGGAGATTTGGGATCTCATCCCATCACATCTCCTAGTACCGGGCGAACACCTCACATGGTAGATCTCGGGAAGTCCAAGATCAATTATAAGAGTTCAATTTTAAAAAGCAAATTTTTTATCAAAAAAATTGTATGGACTTTATTGTGAAAATCAAGCATGATTTAATATATCATTTAGACCTTCTATAATCTTTTCAAACTACCTTGAACAATGTTTTCATCATGCTTTGATATATTTAATCACATGCGCATTAAATTGTATTGTAAAAGTTGTGTAGAACTAAGCCTAACATGCCTCTAAGTATGAGTAAATATTTTATGGTTGCTAATGATACTCATTCACTCACTTATTTTGGCAAAGTTTACATGTGCTTTTAATCTAAGAATGCTTGCTTGTGTATTGTAATTGTACAATGAATTAAATTTGCACAAGTATCATACCTACACTACTTTTATTTGCACTCTTAACATTAAGAACAGTGGTTGTGCTTTCAAATTAAATTGGTTTGTAAAACAAGTGTATTCAGAGAACTTTGTACAAAATAACAAAAAATGAAAGAAATAAATTGACAAAGATAACTCCACCAAGCACTACTTGAACCTCCTGATAAGTCCTAATGAACATTGTGAGGTTGAGCACCTTGGAGAGAATAGTAAAGTGTCTTGTGCAAACCATAATTTTTTTTTACATCACTTGTTCTTTTCTAAGTGCGTTGAAGGGTGTGGAAGTAAAAAGTATTTGTCTTTTATTGTACACTTTACTCCACATATGTCTTGTATTTTTGATTAAATCATTTATTTACTCTATTCAAAATACACTTATGTGCACATCATTATCTTCCATAACACTTCTTCTCATGAGTATTGGATCCTAATGCTAAATTCTATACTACTCTTTATTTATAAATGCACTAGATAACCTAGCATGATCTCTACAATGTTTGGTATGTCTTGAAATTTGTAAATTAGAATAACATTGTAGTAGTCTCTTTTTGATATATTTCATGCTTGGTTACTTATCATCAAACTTAAAAGAAAAATGATTTACAAAAACATCTTATCATTTTGGACTTTCACTTATATTTCTTCTTATGAATCGTCACGTTTACAAAAAGATGTTTCTTGTACTTGTATAAGTCTTCCGCAACATTCCATATAACTTTTACTTTGTGTTTTTTATGCCTATCTCAAGTCTTAAAACTCAGAATTCCTTTTCTTCAACAAAGTGGTAAACTTGCTCGGTAAATTTTCTATTGGTCTATTTATGCTAAAAATTCTGATCTATTTCTATAAAAATTTTATACTTAAAAATCCTTATCATTTCCTCTAAAAAAGTTAGATCATGCCGTATCTTGTTATCAAAAAATCCTTTTTATGTATCTTGCTTCCTTACCCACTTTTGCTAATAACAAAAGGGGGAGAACTAACATGATAAAAAATTGCTATCAAAAGGGAAAACTAACATTATTAATTAAGTTGATAGCTTACATATAAGGGGAGCATTCACATAGGGAGATCATGTATTTAGGGGGAGCAATTCAAAATACCAAAATCGATAATTATCCTAAGTCATCACACACACACACAAGTAGGTTTCATCATGCTTATATATTAATGCTCTGATTTATCATTAATGGATTTGTTATTATCAAAAGGGGGAGTTTGTTGGAACATGGTCTTCCGCATCTCCTAGGCTTGAGAATAATAAATCATATGTGTATTTGATCTTGTGTGCTTAAGTGTGCAGGAAACAAGTCCATATGACTCAAGGATAACATAAGAAGGTTGCCCCCAAAATTGATCCCAGAATTCCAACATGCCCATTAGCGCCGGCGGTAGCACCTAGCGTAGGTGCTAGCGATGATTATCGCAATTCCAGGAGCATCTTTAGAAGACGATAGCGCCAGGCGGTAGCGCGGAGCACAAGAGGCAAGGCGACAGTGTTTCCCTAGAATGAAGATACACACACAGAGAATAATTCCTAAATGGGGATAGCGTTGGCGGTAGCGGTAACGCAGGCGCTAGCGCTCACTCCTATAAAATGAGGCCTCTTCTCTCGTTTTTCTTACACAAGTTTGAGAGAGGTTGAGTGCTAGAATTCTAGAACCTTATTCTGCCGAAAAGTGATCTCCCACCAAAGTTCTGCGAATTTCTGAAGGAGGATTTCTTCACGCCGGATCCGAACGACGACCGCTTCAATAACTCTTATTCTACAGCGGTTCTTCGTCTCAAACTTCAGAAGTTCTTCAAGAGGGAGTTTTAATATTATTGCCATTTATTTTCACATCTTTTCTTGTAATCGTTTAGTTAATTCGCCTCGTATTGGCGACTAGGTCTGGGTAGGACTTGGGGCAGAAATTCGCCTCGTGTTGGCGACTAGATCTAGGTTAGGTCTAGGGGGTGCTCGAGGCCATATCCGGTGAAGGCTTGGCTAGAGCGGCTTGAGGCTGTTTCCGGGGAAGGTTAGGCTAGGGCCACTGGTTCGTGGGGATACGAGTCGTGATAGAAAACAAAAAAGAGTTTTATTATTATTCGCCTCAGATTTCTAGCATTATTAGAAATCAAGTTTTGTAAACTCTTCTTTCATATTAATAAAATGATGTCTTAATTTTATTTCAATTGATGTGCTTGATTTCTTATTTTAATCTCTTATAATTTCAAATATATCAAAATATAATATAAATTTTTAAAACCCTTATTCACCCCCCTCTAAGGGCGCCCACCGATCCAACATTGCTAACCAACAGACCAAGTATGGTCTGAGAGCGGGAGGCACCCTGACCGAGATGTTCTGACCACCCATTGAATAAGGGGGATTAATGAGATTGAGCAACATCCCTCCTAGATGGATAATTTCATCACCCACCTGACCACTGGGGAGCTCTTGGTGGCAGTAGAAAACAAATGGTGCTTTCGATACAAATCACCCTACTACTTTCTCCATGGTGGAGGCTTGTATCGGAGGACCATTTCTGGTCCTTTGGCCAGTGCCTCATGGAGGCCAAGGTTCCTCGAGTTCTGGAGGAGATACACTCTGGTGAGTGTGGCATTCACTCAGGGAGTCAAACACTAGAAAATGGATCTTAAGATAGGAATACTTTTGTCCGACCATTCAGAAGGATGTGGAGAGCTTCACTCGGAGCTGTCAAAAGTGTCAGCTTTATGCTCCGTTGCAGTTATTGTCGGCTCAGCGAGTGAGGACCATCATATCCCCATGGTCGTTTGCAATCTGGGGATTGGGCCTGGTGGGACTGCCACACTCACTTAATGATAATTGATTACTTCAGTAATTGGTCATATTGATTGGTCAACTGCAAGTCATCTTGGTGATAATTGATTACTTCATGAAGTGGATAGAGGAAAATGCTTTGGCGAATACCACCTCTCAGGTGGTGAGGAACTTATTATGGGGAGACATCATATGCATGTTTGACATACCCTATGTCATTATCACTGACAAAAACCCTCAATTCGCTAGCACAAAACTAGAATAGTTCTGCAGTTAGATAGGGACTAGCCAACATTTTGGCTCGGTGCATCATCCTCGAAGCAATGACTAAGTGGAGGCCGCCAACAAGCTAGTCATCAACCTCTTGAAAAAGAAGGTCGAGAATCTTCAGGGCCATTGGGTGGAGCAGCTCCCTTCTATATTGTGGGCGCTAAGAACCACCCCAAATTCATCCACATAGGATAATCCGTTCAAGTTATCTCAAAGATTATAAGCCCTCATTTTGGTGGAGTTCGAGGCCAACAGTCCTAGAGTGGTGGCGACCGAAGATGGAAGCGAGGATCTGCAACTCGAGAATGAGAAATCTCTGAAGATCTCGCTGGACTTGGTGGAAGATCTTTGGGACCTCGCCACAACGAGGCAAGAGGAGGTCAAAAGGTGAATGGCCAGATATTTCGACAAGCATATCCAAATCAAGCAGTTTGAGAAGGGCGACCTGGTTTTAAAAAAGTTTGATGTCGCCGCCAGATCAGTGGCAGTCGGGAAGCTCAACCCAAACTTGGAAGGACCATTCATGGTCTTAGAATCCTTGAAAAACCGAAGGATATCGCCTACGGAACAAAGAAGGTGAAGTACTCAGAAACACATGGAGTGGGGATAACCTGAAAAGGTCCTACCCTTGAGCAGATAACTCTGGACGAGCGTCGAGCGCAGGGCGGGTCAGGGTAACCTTGTATTTCCATTTCAATACAATTTCACAAGTTTTTCCAAAGAAAGTATTCTGGCTTGATACTCGGTTTAAATGATAAGTCAAGGAGCGAGCAATCTCTGCAAGCATTCTAGATTATGAGCGTCCACCTCCTCGCTCAGGATCTTTAGTCGAGCAATGAGATGATGCCTTGGGTTCCATGAGTTCTCCTAAGATCATGCCTCTATAATCGCGACCGAGACCATCTCTCCCCATTGCATGATGGTCGCCCCCCCCCAAGCTCACCCTCCTTGCCCGTCTATCGGTTGCTAGAAGGGAGGACATAATCATCATCTAAAAGATCTGAAAGAGATAGAGTCCTCAACAGCCACAAAAGAACATACTATTGTCGCTTAATTAATCCTGAAAGACCTACGTCTGGGTAGACGCTAGAGCAGGTAAATCAAACATAGCTCACATCAAGGGTAACATAAAATTTAGGGATATATCAGCACTTGACACCTTTTTTTGGTCCAATTTGGCTTATAATGTCAAATTTCATGCTGCATAACGATGTGTACCTTTCTTCTCATTTCCATACTCCAAGCTTCAAATGCGTGTCTATCTAAGTCCAGGCCTTCAGGATGGCCGTTGAACCCTCAAGTGATACTTCTCCAAAGCCTCGAATGTGTGAGTTGATCAAAGTTCAGGCCTTCGGGATGGTCATTGACCCCTCGAGTGATACTTCTCCAAAGCTTTGAATGCACGGGTCTATCTAAGTCTAGGCCTTCGGGTTGGTCGTTGACACCTCAAGTGATGTTACTATAAGCCTCGAAAGCGTGAGTTGATCCATGTCCAGGCCATCGGGCTGGCCGTTAACCCCTCGAGTGATACTTCTCCAAAGCCTCGAATATGTGAGTCAATCTAAGTCCAGGCCTTCGGGATGGTCGTTGACCCCTCGAGTGATACTTCTCCAAAGCCTCGAATACGTGAGTCGATCTAAGTCCAGGCCTTCGGGTTGGTCATTGACCCATCGAGTGATACTTCTCCAAAGCCTCAAACACGTGAGTTGGTCTAAAGTCCAAGCCTTCGGGTTGGTCGTTGAACCCTCGAGTGATGTTACTCCAAGCCTCAAATGCATAATTCAATCCAATTCCAAGCCTTCAGGCTGGTCGTTGAACCCTCGCCCTAACAAGTAAGATGTAACATCCCAATTCGGACTAGACACCTCTAGTGACATGTGTCATTTGGAGTGGCTTGGACAAGGTACTAGCCCCGAGACCCTATGGTTACCATGTATGAGTCATGATCAATAAGGATGGGTGTAGCACCACAACTCCCCCCTCCCAAGATAAGAATTGAAAAGGAAAAAATCTGGCAGCAGAAAGCTAACGCCCGGCGGTAGGCATACCGCCGGCGGTAGCTTTGTCATCGAGAAGTTCTGCTTTGTCGTCGAGAAGGGTTAGCTTCTCGATGATAGCGTGTCGTCGAGAAGTGAGCTAATGCACGGTGGTAGCTTTATCGTCGAGAAGTTCTGCTTTGTCGTCGAGAAGGGTTAGCTTCTCGACAATTGCGTATCGTCGAGAAGTGAGCTAACTCCTGGTGGTAGGTATACCGTCGGCGTTAGCTTTGTCGTCGAGAAGTTCTGCCTTATCATCGAGAAGGGTTAGCTTCTCGATGATGCCATGTCGTCTAGAAGAAAGCTAACGCCCGGTGATAGGTATACCACTGGCAGTACCTTTATCGTCGAGAAGGGTTGCCTTGTCGTCAAGAAGAGCTAGCTTCTCAACGATACCATGCCAACTAGAAGAAGGCTAACGCCCGACGATAGGTATACCGCCGGTGGTAGATGGCAGTCAGACAGAACATGGGATATCGACCCCCATTAATGAAAGCACCTTTTTGCGAGTTCCTAAGGCTGAGAGGCAACATCTAGCAGCTAAGAGGAAGACACTTGGCACTTATTTGCCTTTCCAAAGCATGGGGAATGACTCCCCATTAACTATATCTGAAATCCTTTAATGGAGAATTAAAACCAGCCACCCCTTCACCCATATCAAGTTTTTGTTGGGTTTTCCTTTAGGGTAGACAAATCATATTTGCGCAACGAAATATTCAAGAACAACCCAAAAATTTCAAGAATGGATCTTTGCGAAACCATGAATCAAGAAATTGCAATAATAAATAAATTACTTTTTCGGGATTGAGTCACAACTCAATCGGATGCTCCAAGAAAATTCTTCTTGGAATCGGATCCCTATTCTGATTCTTCTTCTTCCTTGTTCTAGCGGTTGAATCGAGATCGGCAAGCTCGTCTGAAGGAGTAAGTTTAGAAAATGGATCCACACCTCTATAGAAGTCCACACGAGCTTTCGGAGAACCCCAAGTCCTTGTCAAACAAGAATTAGGTCAGAGAAGGAGAGCCCTCTACGTCTCCATGGATACCTAGTTCGACAAGGAAAGGCGACGACTACGAAGGACAATTCGGGTAGCGGCTAGATCCCACAGGAACTCTTCCCGTCAATCTCAAGAGGCGGCGCGATCTCAAGGAACGATTCCACTTGGATCTCCAACAGCAACGACTCTCGCACAGGTAAGGCACGCCGCTCGGGGTCGCTCTCTGTCAATTGTCTCGGTTTTTGGTCGGGGTCAAATAAAACCTGAAAGGGTATAGCCTTTTATACCCAAAGGCAAAAGGCAGACTGCAACCCCGGCTATCCGCAAACCCAACAGAATAGGACATGCACAGTCGTCGAGAAAAGGACTCTTCATTCGTCGAGACATCTCAATGAATTCATCGAGATATCTCGACGAATCCGTCGAGACTGTCTCAGTCTCGACGAATTCGTCGAGACATTCTCGAAGATTTTGTCGAGACAGTCTCGACGATTTCGTCTATACAATCTCGACGAATCCAACCAGCGACAGATAATTTCGTCGAGACAATCTCGATGAATTCGTCGAGATATCTCGACGAATTCATCGAGACAACTCGATGAGCCTTTCAAGATAGTCTATGTCGTCAAGATGTTCTTGGCAACATCGATCACGAGTTTATATTCACAATATCGGCTTGTGATCCCAACTACTGTCTATCTGTCACGACAACATTCACAATGTCATCTTGAAGTCTTCTCGACGATATTCACAATATAGTCTTAAGGCCTCATCGACATGCTCCATACAATATTCACAATATCTAAAGAGCAGTCTTCCCGGCCTAACTCTGTTCCACATAGACATAGGATTGGTCCTTTCACTCATATCCTATATGAGCAAGGCCAACACAATCCTTTCTCCAATTTCTCCAAACGCTCTTATGTGTGACCCTATAAGCTCATATCGCGTTGGCGGTAAGACTAACTACTTGATAACTTCCTGATCACCTTAGAAACACCAACAACTTTCCCTTTTATTTCTCCTCCTCACTATCCTTTTCATACCTCAAGGAGAAAAGTCTTCAGCTACCTGAAGAATTCGAACAAGGTGTGGAGCTTGGAGCAGGGTTGCCGGAAACCGCCATCACCATGCATCCAAGATGAAATAACCGCTCAATGGCCTCCATTCAAGTGAGTTTCCGCTCTTCTCCCATAGTTCTAGTATCTTAGATCAACTAAGAAAGACATCAAGCTCAATTGAACCCGATTTGAGAGCAAACAATGGAGGTTTGATTCCATATTTTATTGGCTGAAATGGCGAGCAAGCTATGTTGGAAACAATAGTCCCTTGATTTCACCTTATAAATTATCCTCCTCTCTTCTTCAACTCAAGGGAAAGCTAACTCCCTTGATTTCATGTAAAACAATGGTCCATAGAGGGAGCAATCGAGGTTTGAAGATCTTGACATCTTATCCATCGGCTAGAGGTTGAAGACAACCATATTTCGTCTATTTTGCTTCAAGATCTGTGCAGATCTGTTATTTGTAGACCAAACCAAATCTGTAATTTTTACTCAGTCAGGTTCAAGCATATTTTTAGGCATGGTATACCCGGATCTGGACCTTGGGCTCAACATGAAAGTTGTAGCCCTTAGAAAGACCTTTCCAGATTGGTGTGACACATTTTCTTGGGTGACATGTATCTCTCCCAATGTTATTTTAAGAACCCGTCTCGTAAATGTTAGAAAATATGCATTTCGTGTGATTACCCCAAAATATGGCTCGCATGGCCATGAAATTTTAACCATGCATGTTAGATGTATAGATACACCACCTCTGAAAGTTTGAGAATTTGTGGTCGTTTTCTTACATATTTTGAGAATGTTTACAATAAATACGCAAGGAATAATGTTGGAATTATTTGGGTTAAATCCCTTTAAAAAGTGTCTGAATTTCTATTTCTTCACTCTTAGACCATGTTAGATCCCTGGTAAAAATATTAGGGCATTTGGACTAGTGATTTGTGATGTATGACACTTTAAATGGTTTAGCCTAGGAAATGCACTTGCATACTCGGGGTGCATTTAGCAAAAACTTAGATCATGTATAACTTCCAGAATTTCGCTCAAATGACTGAAATTTTTATACATAACAGTATTATCACCTATGGAATGGCTCCGAAAATTCTAAAGGAAAATACGATATTGGTCACACTATGAAATTTATGGGATTAATGAGATCAAAACACTTTGTAAAATGTCCAAATTTGTATGGATTTACCTTTAGGCAATAATCGGTCAGTGGTAGAAAAATTGGGACATTTGGATTAGAGGGTTGAAAGATTTATCACTTTTAATATTTGATCTAGAAAAGAGTCATGTAGTCTTGGGGTGCTAATAACAGAAATTAGATCTTGTGATTCTCATCTAGTTTCTCATTCAAATGACTTGAAAATTGATACATGACAGTATGACAACCTTAGGAAGACCTCCAAAAAAATTGTAGAATTTTTGGAGCATAGTTGTCATTAGTTTTGGAGTTAAATTTAATATTTGTTACACGTGGGTATTAATGGAATTAATGCATCTTTTTGGTTGAATTAGATTCTCAAATTTTAACACTGGAATGACCATATTATAAATGTTATCCAGCAAAATTAGGGCATTTGAAATTGATATGACTTGGTTTATGATATTTTCTATCTTTCCCTAGTTCATAAAACATCTTAACTTATTGATTAAGAATTCTAACAAATATCAAACGTTGTATTTAAATTCAGAGTTTTGGATATTATCTTGTTGAATTATTACCTTGTATACATATTATTTAGATCATGATAAAATGATTTGATATTTATTGAGAATACAATTGTATAAACATTATATTGGAGTTGAAATCAGAGTAACCAATGGATTTAATTGAATATGATTATAATCAAGCATACACATGTGATCATGACAACTTTAGTTGCTATGCATGAAGAGAACCGTAAGTGGAGGAGGAGGAAGTATGTAAAAGACAATTGGATATTTAGACTTAGTAAACTTCCCCCTCAATTTGAGACGAGAATTGTAGCGCGTCCTTAGTTATTGGATTTCAAACTTAGCGCGAGTACCATAAGTAATCCTTAGGATCAAAAATAAACTTACACATGTTCTATACTCCCCTACACTAGAGTTGAACCCAGGGGTTATAAGGTGATGCCAACTCTGGAATAGTGGTAGTGGGTCTTGGATGTGGTTGGAAGGATATGAATATATCCGGGTAAGGACTTATTTGTTAGTCCTTGAGTACTGGAGGCACATTTTCTTCACATGGTTGTGTTGTGAGTGTTTGTATACACTGTTGCATATCGATCCTGGATGATAGGATTGCGTATGGTGGGTCTACGAGCTTGTCGGTCGTCACACCGACGAAAGCTGTGGGATAGAATCAAGCTAGTGGGGTTGATGTCTAGTAGGCCAGTTTAGCTGGTGTCTTAGTGATGTTTTCCCAATGACCCTCCCCTTTGCTTCGGAGACTCAACTGGTTATAGCCGAGCAAGAGTACGCAGGTGCTCCGCAAGCTCACGCGTTCAGGCGTACGTAAGGCCTAGGTATGGTAGTGTGTATACTCACCTAGTAGTGGAGTAGCCCGTTCCACTGCCTCCATTGGGCCACGATGGGAGGTGCTTGAGAGGTTAGCTACCCTCGAAAAGTGGGAACTAAAGGTCCATGTCGATATAGATTTGTGTGAGTGAATAAACCATGGTTGATTATGCATACATCATTCATAACATTGCATTGCATTGCACTGCATAAATAGACCCTCGTCATATAAATTAGTATGAGCTCTTTTATATAATGAGGTTTTTTATTGTTTTACCATTTGATACTGCTTATATACTGCTCTTACTTGTTTAATTGTTGTAGTATAAAAATTCTTATGATGCTACTCCTAGATTATTAACTGTTATGATAATGGTAACACCATTTTGTCACCTGCTTGTTTAAATATACATATATACTGCTTATATTGTAGCCTTCTTTTCCATCCTCCCGCCCGGTGCCTAGGAGTCATCGGGGGAGAGGATGCCGAAACAACATAGTCTTTTTGACTAACGGTCGCCATACCACATCATTTTAGGAGATCGAGCAGCTGGAGCTGTCGTACCCCGTGCAGGAATACTACCAGGTCAAGAAGACATGGCCTGATGTGACGTTGCAGTATATTCCGACTCTTATAACAGATGTGAGATTTTGAGCTTCTCCACATTTGTCTTGTACCTTTTATATTTTGGACATGTATAATACATTATTATCATTATCTTTTCTTATTGTGGACTACTATTATATTAATGTGACGTGGACTTCATATTTATACTTCTTATAATCTATATGGTTGGCATGTGTTGTGTGAAATTGCCGGCAGGATAGGCGTCTTGTAGTGGGTGCTAGTCTGTGAGCTAGCTCTACCGCAAGGCAGCTATTCTGGGCATAAAACTCCCCTCGGCCATGCCCAATTACTGGGAAGTGGAGTTTTACATAAGAAGCCTTCATCGTCCAATGAACATATGCGCTCTCGCTCTCATCATCCTATGGGCCTAAGCACTCTCGCTTTTGATCATTTGTCCTATGAGCCTAAGTGCACTCTGATGTAGGCTAAGATGATTATGAGATAATTTAAGATGAAATATGAGTTATGTTCGAGATTTGAAGTTCGTTTACGTTAAAAACTTGAGCTATGCGAATAATAGCTTAAAGACAATTAGCAAGCCAGAAATGAAATCGTCAACAATTACGTTGCATGCGAGGAGTTGCTAACTGATAGTACCTAGTCTTAACATGCATGTAGAAAAAAATTAATAATGCTTTGAAAGAGTAATACCGTAGCCGAACTAATTTTGTATTTTCTTGGTTGATGGGATAACTCGAGCTAGTACCGATCGGGCAGTCCTTCACAGGGTCATTATCTACTCCCTTCCCCTTGAAATTCCTTCTTCAAGGGCAGCACACTCTCACTCTCAGTAGTCTTTCACTCAGAGGGAAAAGAGCACAAGGGGAACAATGTAGCAAAAGCTAACACTTGCAACTTTCATTCATTCAAATGATGATTACAACATGAGCATTCATGCCTATTTATAGATCATGAGATTCATGAAAGATGAGGAGGGGAAGGCTTTGGAGTCCGTATGTTTGCTTGGAGGTTGGACCATCATTATGGTGGTCTTTAGTCACATGTTTGAATGAGGAAGAAAATGATGTGGCTTACATGTGAAAAGGGGGTGGTTTGTGGTGGCTATTAAAAGCATGAAGAAAATAAAGTGATTTATGTGTGTAAAGGGAGAAGTTTATGGTGTCCATTCATTATGGTGGTCTTTAGTCACATGTTTGAATGAGGTGGCTTACATGTGAAAAGGGAGTAGTTTGTTGTTGCTATTAATGTCGTGAAGAAAATAAAGTGGTTTGTGTGAAAAGGGGCTGGTTTATGGTGGTCATTCATGATATGAAGAAATAAAATGATTTGTGTGAAAATAAGTGGTTTCATATTTGGGCTAAGTTATGTTGAGTTTGGGTGGTATTGGGCTTGGCTTGCTCAAGATCTATAATATATCCTACAATGCATAACGCCTAAAACTACATAAGTAATAGCCCAATAATACATAAGTCTTAAAATGCAAGTGAGCTCATAAGTATGCTTGAAATAAAATACATAATAAATAGAAATGTAGATTTAGTTTGAAGTTGATTATCGACATCAATTTCTCCATTGTCTTGATTTAACTTGTCCTGAATCAGCTCCCCCGGGCTTTACAGAATTTGACTCTATCAAATGTGATTCCAGGTAAGCCTGTAGGAGTTCTGAATCCAACTGATGCAGTTCTTCTATAGTAATCCAAGAATCATTAATATGTGATAGACCTTTCCAACGAATAAGGAAGCGTTGGGTAACACCATCAATGGAACAGATCACCTGCTCATCGAGTATTTGATTTGGTCGATGTGACCTCAGACGTCTCGAGAAAGGGGTTGGAAAATGACTACCAGCTAGTCCCTGCATGTTAGTACTAGTAGGAGTATCCACATCGAAGCCATAATACTTAATTAGATCAGCAACATTGCATACCGATGAATAACCAGCATCTGCAGGTATATCTAATTTAAAAGCATTATTATTAATTTTCTTAATGATCTTGCACGAACCAGCTCTTTTATTAGTTAGCTTCTTAAGAGTGCCCGAGGGCATTCTTTCTGGTCTCACCTTCACATGCAATATGTCACCGACTACAAATTCAACGAGGTGCGTGTGTCGATCAGCTGATTTCTTATAGCTTTCATATTTATCGTAAATTTTTGTCGAATCTCTTTATGTAACTCATGTATGTGCTCGACAAATGATGTTCCAAATGTTGGTGTCCTATAAGTGGCAGGTAAATTAATGAGATCAACATGCTTTCTTGGGTCATTTCCCGTAACAATTGAAAAGAGAACACACCCGTGGATATATTAACAGAACTATTATAAACAAACTTAGTGATATGTAGAACTAAAGCCCAAGTAGCAGAATGTTCAGCAACTAAGCTCCTAAGAAGGTTTCCAAGACTACGATTCACAACCTCTGTTTGAACGTCAGTCTGTGGGTGGTACGCGGTAGAAAAATCTAGCTTAGTTCCTAATTTCTTCCATAGAGATTTCCAAAAGAAGATAACAAAGCGTACACCCCTATCAGAATCAATTGTTTTTGGTAAAGCATGTAGACAAGCTACTTACCTCATGAAAAGTGAGGCAATATGGGAGGAATCAGATGTTTTATGACATGGAATGAAATGAGGCATTTTAGAGAACCTATCAACGACAACTAATATGGAGTCATGGCAATGTGTTGTGCGGGGAAACCCTAATACAAAGTCCATACTAATATCCTCCTAAGATCTGTAGGGTTTGGGCAAGGGGTATATGAACCAACCATGGGTCGCCCACATTTTGCCAATTGAAAAATGCGACATCGCCCAACAATGCAAGCTACATCGCGCTTAAGGCTAGGCCAAAAGAATCTATCTCCGACGATAGCAATGGTCTTGTCTCAGCTAAAATGACCAACACCTCCTCCTGCATGCATTTCCTCAATAAGAAAATCACAAAGTGAAGAATCAGGAATACAAAGAAGTGTTCCTCGAAATAGGTAGTCATCTCTCATTTGGTACTCATTGTGAGGACTCTGAGACTCGACATCAAAAGATGCATAAATATGACAAAATTCCTTGCAATTAGTGTAATCATTCATCATCTTAACAAACCCTGTGACTGTAGTGCTCATGATCCTCATAGTAGTACATACTCGACTTAGCGCATCGACCACTTTATTCTCAGCACTCGATGTATGCTTAAGGATAAATGTGTACTCTTGTAAAAATTGAATCCACTTAGCTTGTCGGGAGCTAAGCCTCTTTTATGAGTTTATATATTTTAGTGCCTCATGGTCAGAATATAACACAAATTCTTAAAAGAGAAGATAATATCTCCAACATCGAAGTGACTGGATAATAGTATAAAATTCATTATCATAGGTTGAATACTTTTGTCGAGCCACATTTAGTTTTTTGCTAAAGAATGTGATAGGATGACCTTCTTGCTTTAGGACGCCACCAATGCGAACTCCTGAAGCATTACATGATATTTCAAAAACCTTGTTAAAATCCGGGAGTTTCGGAACAGGGGGTCTTGATAAGCAATTCATAATCTCTAAGAAGGCCTTAGAGGCTGATGTAGTCCATCTAAACTCACCCTTTTGGCGACATTGAGTTATTGGTGCCATTATAGTGCTAAACCCTCAGATAAATCTACGATAGAATGTCGCTAATCCATGAAAACTATGAACTTCATGAATAGACGATGGTACTGGCCACGCTTGAATGACTCGTATCTTTTCAGGGTCTGCATAGAATCCTTCACTTGACACAAAAATCCTACAAATATAGTCGAGGAGGTCATAAATGAACATTTTGTAGGTGCACATAAAGTTGTTCTCATCATAGAATCTCAAATACTTGTCGAAGATGGGAAAGGTGATCATCCCTCAATTTGCTAAAAATTAAGATATCATCAAAATATACGACAAGAAATTTTCCAATATGAGGTTGAAGAATATGGGTCATGAATTGCATAAATGTGCTTGGGGAATTAGTTAACCTGAATGACATGACTAACCACTCAAATAATCTTTCAATTGTTTTAATGGTTGTCTTCCACTCATCACCTTCTCGCATGCGAATCTGGTGGTATCCGCTTCGAAAATCAATCTTCGAGAAGGTGGTCGCTCCTGACATCATATCTAACATATCATCAATTCTTGGTATGGGAAATATATATTTAATTGTAATTTTATTTCTCATACGACTATCAACACACATGCGCCATGTTCCATCCTTCTTTGGGGTAAGAAGGGCAGGAACTGCACAAGGGGGCATACTATCTAATGAAGCCTCGACTCAAGAGGTCATCGATGTGACATTTAAGCTCATCATGCTCAGTCGGACTCATCCGATAATGGGGTAGGTTTGGGAGTGTAGATCTAGGAATGAGGTCAATTGCATGTTGAATATTTCTTAATGGTGGTAGCTCAGTTGGCAACTCTTCTGGACAACATCCTTGAAATCCAGTAGGAGGCCACTTACCTCAAGTGTTAATGTGTCCATATGCACCGTACTAGGTGAATTTCGAACAATCAAAGCAAATATGAGAGGCGGGTCCATTTCATGTTTAAACTCATGTCTACTAATGATATGAAGTGACTTACGTTCAATAGGGGTCTATGAAGTCACTGGTTGCTTTGGTGCATCTTCTTTAGATTTAGCGGGTTTAAAATCACACACTTACCTCCAAAAGCAAATGTATATGTATTTGAACGGCCATGATGAGTCACGTCCAAACCGTACAACCATGGTCGTCCTAAGAGCATATGTGCGACATCCATGGGGAGGACATCACACCATATCACATCGCTATATCGACCTAACTGTAATGGCACCAAACAACGTTTAGAGATAGATATGGATGTTATATCTATCCAAGCAACTTTGTATTGTCTGGGGTGAGGTTCAACAGAAAGCTTTAGTCTAATAAGAGCCATAATTGAGACAACATTCATGCAACTACCACTATCAATAATAATTTTGCATGTCTTCTCTCCTATTTTAGTGATATTAGTAAATATAGATGTGCGCTTCCAGTCTTCATCAGTCAGTGGCGTGGTAAGCATACATCATACAATCGCTAAATGATTGAAATTAAGTGTTTCATAAAATTCTCTTTCTTCTTCTAATGACTCCACTTCACTATCTTCTAAGTCTTGTGATGATTGGAGTGGTTCAAATTCTATGTGAAGGTTTCATGGGCACTGAGATGCATAATGCCCTATTTGTTTACAACTAAAGCATGTGATACCTGTGGCTTTGGGACCAGTATTACAATTAGTATCTTTAGATCCAGATGTCCCAACGATGAATTTTCCCTTAGGATCAGGGAGTGATGTAGAAATTGTTGAGGTGGACATGAGTGGTGCTACTATAGGTGTTTGGTTACGCTGAGTGAATGCATGATGTTTATGTTGTTGTTGGGTCTTGAGGTAAAACTCAATTCGAATTGCCATGTGAGAAGCTTCCTCTAGAGTGTTCACATCTTGAATGGCCATTTCAACCTTAACATCATGGCATAATCCAGCCTTAAATCGAGCAATGGAGGCCTTAGGAGTTTCTAATGGGTCACATCTAAGCATTAAGTCATCAAAACGGGCTGAATATTCTGCTACAGTTAGGGTTCCTTGCTTAAGATCATGTAATTCTGAGAAAAGTTGATCATTATATGACTCAGGAAGGTATTTCTCAGATAAAAGAGCTTTTATCTCCATCCAACTACCCACCTCCCTATTTCTACGCTCTTCCTTCCTCTCTACTGCGACCCAATAAGTTTGAGCAGGTCCCTTCAAAATCTAGCAAACCAGACTTGAGAGTTTGGTCGGATATTAATCCAATCAAAATAGTGTTCAATATCAGTGAGCCAATCAGAGAAGACTCTAGGATCTAAGTTTCCATCAAAGGTTGGTGCTTTGATTTTAGCTCTGCGAATAATGTCATCATCATTATTTCTCTCTAGGTTCCTTGGAATAGTGTGTGGGGTCAAACCTTTGGCCATCTTGATGGTAAGGACATCTCATGGCTCTTCTTGGTTCTTGATCAAGATGATCATCTTACTCAAAATCAGAAAAATGATTTCCTATGAGTTCCAGATTTTGAATGTTAGGTCCTTGTTTAGATTTATCGTAATCTATCGGGCGTTTGAGTGTCCTAATGAGAGTTTGTCTAATATTGTTTCCAAGCGTCTCTACTCGATCCACCATGATTTGGTTGAAAGCTTCCATTCTTCCCAACCTATCTATTATGCTTTGTAACATATCTTCTATGGTTGAAGATGTATTTAGAGCATATTGTGCATCACTGCGAGTAGACATTGATAAAAAATTTATATAGTGAAAATATTTAACTTTGATAATGCTACAAACCTTGTCTCCTAGACCACAATGAGTTCCAAATTAGAGACCAATTCCTTCTAGAAAGTTATAGAAGGCTTCAAATCCGAGAAATGAAACTTTATTTCATAATATTTGGAGAAGTATTCTATGAGTTATGATTTTTTTTTAATAACCCAAATTTATTTTAAATGAGCTTAAAATTTTGTGAGAGATTTATAAAGGTTAAAATAGGTTCCCATTAAAATTTCAGCACAAAATACTTTGATTTACTATTTTTTTAAAATTCTTAAAGATGACAATGCATAAGACAACAAAAAATCATGTTTTAGGATGTTCCCTAGACTAGAGTTAGGGAAAACCTACCTCTGATACCAATTTGACGTAGGCTAAGATGATTATGAGATGATTTAAGATGAATTGAGATATGTTCAAGATTCAAAGTTCGTTTACGTTAAAAACTTGAGCTATGCAAAAACTAGCTTAAAGACAACTAGCAAGCCAGAAATGAAATTGTCAACAATTATGTCGCATGCGAGGAGTTGCTAACCGACAGTACCTAGTCTTAACAAGCATGTAGAAAAAAAAATTAACAATGCTTTGAAAGAGTAATACCATAGCCAAACAAATTTTGTATTTTCCTGGTTGATGAGATAACTCGAGCTAGAAACGATCGGGCAGTCCTTCATCGGGTCATTGCCTACTCCTTCCTTGAAAGTCCTTCTTCAAGGGAGCACACTCTCACTCTCATTAGTCCTTCACTCGGAGGGAAAAGAGCACAAGGGGAACAATGTAGTAAAAGCTAACACTTGCAACTTTCATTCATTCAAAGGATGATTACAATATGAACATCATGCCTATTTATAGATCTTGAGAGACATGAAATATGAGGAGGGGAGGGCTTTGGATTCCATAGATTTGGTCATTATGGTAGTCTTTAGTCACATGTTTAAATGAGGAAGAAAATGAGGTGGCTTACATGTGAAAATGGGTGGTTTGTGGTGGCTATTAAATGCACGAAGAAAATAAAGTGGTTTATGTGTGTAATGCAACATCCATAATCCAACTAGACCCCATAAGGCGTTAGGACATAACATGAGGAGAGAAGGGTGAATGGAGGCAAGGAGATGACCTTATGGTTCACTATGTTGGGTTGAACTCACATAGTGCTCACCAGTGAGCACAAGACAACTTAGGTCAAATTAGCCAAATTGAACTCACAAACACTAATTGACCTCACCACTATGTTCCTAACCCTAAAATAGACTCATTTGACCAAGAACCCCAACAATTGGTCAACCAAATAGGCCAAATTGACCAAAGTCAAGCTTAGGTCAACATAACCTTATTCAACACAATTAGACTCAATTGACATTCAATACCTCAAATTGACCTTACCTATGTTCCCCTATCCACTAAGGAAGGTCATTAGGTCAATAATCTCTAATTTATTCCACCCAATTTCAAGGTAGTGACCAAAGTCAACTTTTGGTCAACATAGCCCAAATCAACTCAATCAAGGACCAATTGGCCTTCAATTGGTCAAATTGACTTCACCCTTAGCTAGCGTTCTAACCTCATTATGGATCTATTGGACCCAAAAGCCCCATCAAGTGGTCAACAAATCCACCCAATTTGACCAAAGTTAAACTTAGGCTAATTTGGGTCAAACTCACACCATATGGATCAATTAACCAAATTGGAGCCACACCATGGTCCAATAGACTTTGGGTAAGTTCATATGACCCATGACCATCAAGTGGGGCTAACCCGCCCATCAATTTGACCAAGTCAACTCAAAAGTCAATCATGCTCAACATAAGGCATTAAGGAAGTAATTGAAAGACCAAATGAAATCCAAGTAAACCAATGCCCCACCCCATGCATAACCAGCATGCCACAAGTCTATTGGCACCCCACATTTTAATTTGGAGAGAGAGAATGGGCTTGGGGGCAAAATTGTCATTTTTCCCTTAAGGTGAAAAGGCACCTTGGCATAAGGGAGCTTCCATGGCCCCTTACCACCTTGCCCAAGCCCTCAGCTGACCTCCTTAGACGGTGACCAGTCTTTTTCAGAGCATGGCAGCCACTCAGATACTGAAGGAAGGCTGTACAAGCCATGGTCGACCCCCCCCCCCCCCCCCCCCCCCCACCCCACTCCACACCCCACCCCCACACACACTCCACCTTCTCATTACATCCATCACCACCTCCATTTGACCATCCCATTAGCTTCAGAGGGTCCTTAGCAGTCGAGACAGACCCTTGGAGCAGAGCAATTGGTGGAGAATCCACAAATCGAGCAAGCTCGCCGGAGATGGAGAGATCCATTGCCACTCGTCGGAGCACCCGCCGTCGAGCCACAACTGAGGCCCATTTCTCCTCCTCTCCCTCTATGCTAGCTCTCTAGATCATTAGTCTGAGAAATCGGGCTCAATTGAGCCGCAATCCATGTGAGATAGGTGCGTTTTTTCCGAGCTCTTCACCCCGCTCGGGTTCTCCGGAGACAGTTCCTCCGGTGGTCATGTCGCCGTAAATCGATAGCTACCACCTCAATGGAGGTGGTGGTGGCCGGCAGTGGTGGCCCTCAGGAGGCTGACAATTACAAGGAGAAATGCTTCAGGAAGATGAAATCCTGGCTGTCAAACTATCAAGGACGATGACTTCTAGACGTCCAATCTCAGCTGATGTTTATACGCAAACCACTTTAATATACATGAAATATTTGTGTCACACTATATGTAGAAGTTATATTAATTATTTAGGCTACTTATAGGCCATTTTATGCAAAAGTGCCTGAGACACCTTTTCTAGCCCTTGAGGTCTACTGTCTATAGGGCTTTGAATCACCAGGTTTGGTTGTCTACAACTCCTTGTAGGTCCATTATACTGAGGTGTGTCCTAAAGGGTGACCAACCCTTATTTTGTAGATCTAGATCATATAGATGCTTTGATTGGTCTAATATTTTGGACATAAGTTTATATGACATATATATATTCCCTGCCCAAAAATCATAATTTTTGGGCAATATTTTTTCTAAGGTTTTGTGTTAAATATGATTTATCAAATTATTGAAATAAATGAGGTCAAATAAACTCAAAATGTCCCAAATCTTTGGTGATGTGCTTGCTAGGTCATAAAACATCACATGTAAAAAAGTTGAGGTCATTTGGACCACTGTAGAACATTATACTTCACATACATATGAATGAGATGTATGAAAGGTTGGTGTGCATATAGCACCTTTGAATGTTTTGTAAATTTAACTAATGACTTGTTGTATGCTCATAATATTTGGTCAATATACCTACTATGATGGAGGGCATTATCCCTAGAAATGATAGAATTTTTGGAAGGAAAAATACTAAGTTTTTAAGTAATAACATTAAAGTCACATATATTTATTAATCAAATAAAAGTGATCAAATGACTTAGGATAAATTTGGTTTCCTGTCATATGATGTTTTAGAGTATTATATACCTCTGAAAATTTTATTAAAATTATTGGAGTTGAATTCCCTAGTTATTTGAGCATAATTGATTTTGTCACATAAGTATATAAATGAAATAAACATCATCAAAATTCTAGAGAGAAATTTAAATTATTCTGTCATATGATATTTTACATTGAAATATATCTCTAGAAATTTTGGTAGGATTTTTGGAAGTCATTTATACTGTTAAATACCAAAAATGTCCTTTGTTACACTTATGTATTAATGAAATTAATATGGTTAATATTATCTGGTGAAAATTTTGAAAATTTGTATATGCTGTTTTTGGATCATTGTAAGTCCATGGTAAATTTTCAAGAATTTTTGAATCAGTTATTTTGGTAAATGTTTAAATATTGAAATAGTTGTCATAAATATTATGGAAAATTAAGCAATTCATTCAGTCATAATATTTCCATATTACATCTCACTGATAAATTATTGGGAGCACTTTGACCTCTAGAAGTTGTACTTCATGGGTAAACTGAGGTGTACATTATCATTAAAGTATTTTTATAAATGACCAAAATAATTGGGAAAATTATGAATTTCTGACCATCTCTTAATTGGGCCGTGATTAACTTATGGTATACATTTTAGGACAATTGGCCAAGTTATAGTGAACTTCACAACATAGAGATCAATACAGTTCAATGCTTGAGTTGGACTACGAATAACAACAACTTGCGGTAGTGTTTAGACTAGCCAGAACTTGTAGAAATGGAATGAAATTTGGAACATAAGATTAAGGAATACATAACATCAACCCCTACAAGTTGTAGTCTTGTTGGAGGACTTCTGCCCTATAGAGAATAGTAAACTAGGAGTACGTCTCGATGAACAATTGAAGCATTTTGGGAGTTTCCTACCCTATGCACTTATAGTAACATTTAGAATGATAATATAATCATGATGCATTTCAAGGTTAGAGTTGGACATATAGATGAATATCTAAGAGTTTGCACCACACACCGTAAAAAAGTTGGCAGTAAATATTCTGAGAAATGAAGGTCTTGGATGTCACCCAAGAATACCATCTAGTACCGTTGCGAGCCCTTCACTGGGTAAACCCGGGAAGTCCATAATTCACCTTAAATCACTATGATCGCCTAAGTAACAAACAAGAGTAACCTTAAATAATAAGAATTGAGGAAAGTAAACATCGTCCTATTACAGAGGATAGAAGGGTTAAGGAGTAGATGTTTTACCAACTGTAGGCTCGGGTAGTGTGATAAACCTTGTATGTGCATAAACTAGTGGCATGCATGTCTTCGGTATGGGTCCATTTATCACACCAATGATAGTATGTTGACTTTGGCAGGGTGCAGTGTGTTAGGGTGCCAGTTGGTTACTTTACTGCGGTATGGTAGACAATCCCTATTAACCTACCCCGACCATAAATGACTGGCAGGATGCCAGCAAAAGTATGCAAGAGCTCACGGAAGTGCACCTAGGACGTGTACAACAATGTACGTAAGGTCTAGGTCTGGTAGTGTGTATACCCACCTAGAAGTGGAGTGCCCGATCCACTGATTCTGTTACCACGGCAGAAATACCTGAGAGGCTTGCTACCTCTGAAAAGTGGGAGCTAAAGGTTTGGGCACACAGAGTTGTGTGAGTGAGTTGCACTGTATGAACATAGCATATCATAACATAACATTCACACATCCTATAGGCATATCCATTTGCAGACATTTATCATATAAATTAGTATGAGCTCTTTTATATGATAAGTTACAATTACGAAAATCTTAACTTATAAGTTTGTATGGACATTCATATAAGTTAAGGTACTCTAGATGATAGCGTAGTAGTTTACTTATTACCTTTACTTTCGTTGCATTTACATACTTACTGCTGATTTATTACCTACTGCTATCATACTTACTGCTCATATATTACCTACTAATGTTATACTTACTACTCATTCATTCATTATGTTGTTAGTATAATCCATGTCACATGTCTCTTTCTTTTATCCATTGTTCTCCTTCGCTTCGTCCTCCCGCTCGATACCTAGGAGTCGTGGGGGGAGGTGATCAGGACAAAATGGCTTAGTCTTTTTACTAACGGTCGAACATGGCCGTAATACCATGAGATCGAGGAGCAGGAGCCATCGTACGTCAGGTAGGACGGGATGGTAGACCTTGAGGAGCAGATGTCGCCGTCACTACTAGCACACGACGACATGTTAGAAAGTATTTTGTGTAGCTTCTGCATAGTGTAGAGTGAGAGAGTGCTTTATTATTTCCTTTTGTACTTGTACCGGGCTTAAGCCCTTGCACTCTTTTGCTTTGTTCTCATTGTGGACTATTTGCACTCTTCTTATATATATATATATATGTGTGTGTGTGTGTGTGTGTGTGTGTGTGCTATGGTTGTGGACTTGTCCTAAATTTATCACTTCTTGCAAAATTGACTTGTGATATGATCGAATTAGCCGACATGATCGGTGTTGAGCGGTGACAACTAACCTGTGAGTTGGGGTCACCGTAAGATGGTGGTTTTGGGCATAAGATCCGGGAACTCTCCGGTAAGGAGGAGGGGGATCTTACATGTAAAGGGAGAAGTTTATGGTGGTCATTCATTATGGTGGTCTTTAGTCACATGTTTGAATGAGGTGGCTTACATGTGATAAGGGGGTAGTTTGTGGTGGCTATTAATGACAAGAAGAAAATAAAGTGGTTTATGTGTGAAAAGGGGCTAGTTTATGGTGGTCATTCATGATATGAAGAAATAAAATGGTTTATGTGTGAAAATGGGTGGTTTCATATGTGGGCTAAGTTATGTTGGATTTGGGGGTATTGGGCATGCTTGCTCAAGCTCTATATATCCTACAATGCATAAAGCCCAAAACTACATAAGTAATAGCCCAAAAATACATAAGGCTTAAAATGCAAGTGAGCTCATAAGTATGCTCGAAATATAATACATAATAAAATAGGAATATAGATTTAGTTTGAAGTTGATTGTCGACGTCAACTTCTCCACTGTCCTGCATCACACTCTTGACTGTTTCGTCCTATGAGCCTAAGTGCGCTCTCGATCACTTCATTCTAAAAACCTAGACGAGCTCCTTAATTAGTAAGAACTACAAGAAAAATCACTATCTTCCTCTTCCTTTAAAAATTTTGTGTTTACATTATAAAAGAAAGATAAAAAATGTCATCCAAAATACCTCGCCACCGAGCATCACCTTGCCTCGTCGGGCTGGCTAATCAATCTTCACATGTGACCTGTCCTTGCTGCCTCACGAGTCAGCGAGCTCGCCTCCCGCTAAAGAATTCGAACCAGAGCGACAAGAGTGCTCACCTCTAGAGCGGCCGGTCTCTCCCCGGGAGGAGTGGATGAGCTCGAGTCTAAGTTGTACTCTATTTAGGAGGTCTCACCGAGCGCAGCGTTGAACAACTCAAGGAGGAGAGACTCGACGGTCATGAGCTCGTCTCTGTCGGATAACTTGTTCAACCGCCGAAAGTGAAGTCCCATATCAAAGTAAGCTAGAGGGATGACGAGCTCATTCTCGAACAATGAGGTGAGATGTTTGTCGGGTTTGGCTCGATGAACAGTGAACTTTGTCAGCATGTGGCTTTGTCAGAATGAAGCGAGCTTGTCAATTGTCATCAAGCTCTCCGGGAACTCACCTTGAGTAAAGTCATCCACAAAATGTAAGTGACTCTATGCCACCTTGGCGTGCTTTCCTTTCGCAGGAGAACCCATGGAGGTGGAGAAAAAGCAGAGTAGCGAATAAAGGTCAAACTCGCAACACTCACAGCGCAGGGTAGTTCAGCAGAAAGAAAGCATATTAAATGTGTTCATGGGTCCCCTATCTTTTGGCGTGGGCTACTATTGCAGCGAGCCCAAGGTTTATCGATGACTTGGTAAGGCGAGCCAGCCAAACAAAGGAGAGAGCTTACATGCTCACAAAATAACGAGGATTTCAAAAGTCATACGTTACTTGCTTCGTATCTCGATGAGGTGCCCTACAAAATGCGGGCTCGATATCGCTAGAATAGACTTTGCCAATTGACGAGGTCAAGACACGCACGAGAAAATAAAAACATGTGTGTAAACTTGACATCAAAAGACAAATTATTCAATACACAGGAGTACATCAGTTCACAGCCATATAGTTTTACAAACATAAAAAAATTAAACAAATGGGAGAGAGAACTCTTCAATACCTCCCGGGCCTTGTGATGGTCGTCAGTATGATGGAGGATGATCTATTTGGTTCTTTGAATGTTGTCGGTCATCCTCTACACGTCCCCAGGGAAGCTCACACTCTTGAGAGGGTTTTGGGCACCGCTCTCTAGTTGCCTCACCTTGCCCTCCACCTCAGCCATCCATGACTCCAAGTCTTGAATATCAAAATACCGGTGATCGACACTTTCGACCCGAGGTGTGAAATCCTCCACGAGGGACATTTGAGACTCCACCGCAATCAGTCGGCAGTTAAGCTCTCTCGCGGCCAAGGCCTTCGACAGCTTATCATGTGAGGCGAGCAGAGCAGCAGAGCGAGCCCTAAATATGCCATAGGAGTCACCTATGTTCACAAAGAACTCGCTGGCTGGCGAGGCTAGCCGGCGACGAGGGTACTCCACAGAAGGAGTCGGACCTGTCAAGGGTAGGGTTTATCAAATCTATTTTTTGAGTGATACCTACTCGAAAGAAAACGCATGCGAGGAGAACCTTACAATGACGGTGATGTATGCTCTCCCTGTTTGTGCGAGGAGAGTGGTTGCGAGGTCTTTTGTCATCACGTTCATGATGGTGACCTCGCAAATCATGGTAAAGGCAAAGCCAGTTGGACTCGTCACTCTATGGGTGAGTAAACACCTTTAAACCCTTCCCACGATTCGAGGATTTGGTTGCAAGTGCGGTGGAAGAAGGTGCAGTATTAGGAACCCACGAAGGAGTCATCCGCGGCGTCGAGCCGTAGGTCGGCTCCATTAGGAGAGGAGTTCCCACCAGAGGCAAGCCATAAGGAGAGGACGACAAGCACACCACAGTCAGGTAGGAGCATCCGAGGGTGCGACAACGATGTTTGTTACATGCATCACAGACTCGGGTGACAGCTGAGATTGTTGCTCCCTCACCACATGCGGAGCTACAGTGTCGCAAAGCTCCTTCAGGAAGCAAGGAGTGGGAAGCCTCGCGTCACAGGATCACGTGAGCAGTCTCCTCGAGCAACATCGAAGCCTTCGAAGGCTCGTCGGAGATGCACACTGCATACAGTTTTATTTGTAAAGATGGAAAAAGTATTTCTTCTCGTGTGAGGATAAAGTCTTACTCACCAGGTGAGGCGGCGAGGCCATACTTTGCCTCAGCCAACAGAACCTCGTCGTTCCCTCCCCATGAGGGTGTGGAGATGTGGTAGTCATTTTGGGTCAGGTCCGTGATGGATCCAAAGGTGCCCTGAAAGAACAAATCAGTAAAGGAGGTTAGAAGCGAGGACAATCCAGATCGAGACATGCCAAATGCGAACTCAAGCTTACCTCATCATCATGTCCCAGATGTGGGTTCGAGAGCGGGTCTGGGGTGGCAAAAAGTGTGACCTTCTTCGCTGAAGACTCGCCCTCCTCCCTCAGGTGTTCGACCCTGTCTGCCCCTAGGGCCTTCAACGCACTGCCCTCGTTTGCCTTCTTTCTCTTGTACCTTTCCTTCTTGGCGCGCTTAAAGAAGTCCCGAGAAGGGATGGTCTCGCAGCAAGCACAAAATTTGGCATCAACTAGGGCCTTGGAGGCCATAACATGGTTCGACCTAACCACTAGAGATCATCTCACCTCGACGGGTGAGGTGGTCATCTTCTTGTCCGCATGCAAGGTGTCTTTCTTATCAGCATCTTTGGTCAAAGGTGCAAGGTTTTCGAAAGCTCAGTACCTATTTATAGGGAAGGGAAGCCTAACACTCTCAGCTCGGCAGTTCCCAGCTTGATGAACAAGGGTTGGATAGTTCTTTCTGAGCTCTAGGAGAGCTCGCAGAGAGCGGGGATTGTGTACAATCTGTATTCGATGAGGTAGTCCCAAGCCTCAAGCCCCAGGATCTCAGAAGGTTTACTTTTGACTTAAGGGATGAAGCCCACTAACAAGTGAAGATTATTAAGAGCTCGCCCATGCTAGAGGTTAGCACGCTGGCGAGCTCGGACAAACTAAAGCTCGGCTCACCAAGTCGGTCATCGAGTGCCTTCCGAGCTCGCCAGAGAGACTGCCTGTCAAAAACTTACCTGATGTGTGAGATTGAAGCACCGGAACCCATCTCGTTAACGAGCTCTTTCCTCAGAGGCCCAGATGCGAATGCGCCTTCTAAAATAAGTCTGGCTAAGGGGACCTCGCCTAAGGTGACAACAATCAGCTTACTTCCTTTAGAGGCTCCTGGATATGAGATCGACCAAATAGCAGGTACCCTGTGTCTTAAAGGGGCGGGGATGACTATTCACAGACCATGTACCTCATGGACTGTCTATAAATAAGACCCCAAGGAAAAAGTTGATGGCAAGTTTACCCTCTTCCAAGGTTCCTTCTCGACAAGTCCGTCTCTTCTGTGTTCCGAGCTCAACCTTGGTTTGGGAAAGGAAGTTCCTATAAACTTTCGGGTACGTGGCGGGACCTTCTCGCAACGACATTCATGCCCGATTTATAGGCAATTTGAGATCAGCTCTCCAACTTCAGCTTCATATAGTCGTAGTTCACTCGGGCCGATCGCTAGACAAGTAGACTTGGGTCACCCCTTGGTCCGAATATTTGTGAACCAGGAATTTCTTGGTTCCAACAGGTTGTACCACCACTTTTTTGTTAGTCGCTTTGGCGTCGTATTTCAGCTCTGGTGTGCGATTAGATCTTCTGCTCGGTGCCGCTTTCCCAAGGATGTCTTACAATTTGAGTGACATAAAATCACATTGTCGAGAGTTTTATAAGTCAATATTGAAAAAATGAGTTCGAAAAGTTTGAATTTTGTAGAATTATCTGAAAGACTCATAACATATATTTATAATTTTCTGTATATAAAACAAAAAAAAAAATCGAATCATTACAGAAGGATCTCGTGATCGGAGACTCGAGCTTTAATAGAGCCAGAAAGGTGGCATTAGGACTACAATGGTGCACAATTGATTGTCAGTGGCAGTAGTTGTTGATAGTGCACATGGTGGTGGTGGGAATTGTGGTGGTGTAATATGATGTTTGACGTTGAGGCTGCGAGAGAGATTATGCAGACAAAAGGCGATGAAATTAAGAGTTGAGTAGCGAATATGCTGCAGAAGCAGTAAGACCCACATAGTGGATAAATTTTTTTTCTCTCAATGGATGGCGATGGGTAGCTGTCAATTTGGGCATGAGGGAGCCATGATTCACATTTACAACAAAAGAGAGTGAGAGATATGCTCCTCAGAAGTTGACAAACCTTGACTGGGGTATGCACCAATCAAGGTAGGACATACATATTATGTCCAACAAAAATTATGCTAGAAATAAGAGATTTTTTGGAGGATCACAATGGTATTTTATGAGAAAGTGAATACAATCACTCTGATTTGTATTTGGTCATCATCCTCGATACATTATCTATCTCTAATTTATGTGTTTTTTAATAACAGTAATCATATCAAAAGAAATATTGAATTATAAAATGCACATTAACTTAAACACTAAATTATAAAATGCACATTAACTTATATATTGTACTTTTAGTGTAGACCGAATTCAGGTTCCTTAAACTGATATTAAGAGGTCATTTGAGTAAAGTTGTATGCAAGTGAATAAAGATTACACTTGTTGGGAATTTGATACCCAAGATTCCTGTTTTGAAGAAGAACATTTACATAATAATAAACTTGTTATGCTTGATAAAACCTTGATGATGCTTGAGACAGACTTTACCTGAAGAGTTCAAAGAAAACTACTGAATTCAGAAGGTTGTGAAAGTCAGAAATTAGTTCAAGTAAAAATCGACGGGACGGTCTGTTGATTGAACTCAAAACATCGACGGAAAGATAAGTAGACAGAATCGTTCGACGGGACAAACTATCTATTCTGATAATCAACTGGACAAAGGATCGATTGGATCAATGTCGATCGGCGAGATGATCTCAACATCAACATGATAGACTTCAATTCGTTCAAAACTATTCTAAGTGTTTGAATAGCACGTGACAACATTAATTCTCCAACCTTTTCACGCCAATCAAGGAGCATTTAAGTGGTACATCAATGGAAGATCTTAATGGAATAAATTCGTTGAAGAATTGTTTATGGAATAGTATAATCAATTGTTATAGCTGGAATAACAGACAGAGTTATCAATTCTATTCTGATCCATACTTACCATATGTAGAATATTCCTATTTAAGTCAAATTTGAAATATTCCCTTTTCTGATTAAAATTGAATATTCAAATTCAGAGATAATTATATCTTCCCAAATACATATCTATTCCTTTTCAATGAAACATCATTATAAAAGGAGAGGATCTTGACCTACTGAGACTAATGATATACAACATACAAAATATTCGACAGAAAGGAATTTTAATTCTCTCTGCTATTAAGAGCAAGATCTTTCTAAGTTCTCAAGAGTCCTGTTAGATCTATATTCTGAAGAAAGTATTTGCTTAATATAAGAAGAGGGATTTCTGATGATGTTAATTCTCTTGATATAGATCTATATTTACAAGTTTCATTTTATTATCTATCAAGGGAGAAGAAGACTACTTCTAGACCTCTACTGAAGACTCAAGATCTAAATCTTATTTTCTACTGAGTCTATTATTGTAAACCACTGTAAATCTATAAACAATGTGTAAGATCATTGTGATCTGAGTGTAGGATTCTTGTGAGAATTGGAGGTAGGATCTTTGTGATCTGAGTGTAGGATTCTTGTGCAATTTGAGTGTAGGATTCTTGTGAGAATCTGAGGTAGGATCTTGGTGATATGAGTGTAAGATCTTGGTGATCCGAGTGTAAGATCTGAGTGATCTGAGTGTAGGATCTGTAAAGATCTGAGTGTAAGTCTGATATTATAAAGATAGAGGTAGGAACTCTGTTAGAGATTGCCTAGGCTAGCACATTGCTAGATATGTGAAGAGGGAAAGTGGATTACCCAACTCTTGGGGAACCACTATAAATCCTTGTGTCTTCTGTGATTGATTGCTTTGTGTTTTTAATTTGAAACAGATATCATAAATCACCCATCACACTATTCACCCCCTCTAGGTGTGATCCATGTCATTCCTTAAGAATAAAAATTGGTATCATAGTGAGGTTCTATTCTAAATAGCTTTACAGCTAAGGAACAAGATCTACTAAGGATTGATCTATACTCACACCATGGTTGGAGATAATTACAAAGAATTCAGTTCCATGATATTACCCATGTGCAGAAAGGAGAACGTAACTTTGTCATATGGAAGGAAAGGGTGAAGCTTTACATGGAAGCATCTGATCCAAGGATTTTTATGACCATTGAAGATGGTCCATTCATTCCAATGAACACCTCATCCTCCAGCACTGAAGCTGCAGCTCCCAAGAAATATGTTGAAATGAGTAAAGATGAGATAGTGCTTTCCACCATGAACAAGAGGGCCAAAAATATTTTGGTAAGTGCTATTGATGATTCTACATTCCAAAATCTAGTTCATTGCAAAACCTCTAAAGAAATGTGGGACTCTCTTGTAGTCTACATGGAAGGAACAACTGAAGTAAGGAATGACAGGAAATCCCCTATGAATCAAGAATATGAGGCATTCAGACAAGACAATAGGGATTCCATCTCCCAGTGCTATGAAATCTTTTTCAGAATTGTGAATGGTCTGAGAACCTATGGAAGGGTGTTCTCTAATTATGAACTTAATGACAAATTCCTGAGATCCCTTAATAAAGAATGGGACATTAAAATCTGTGCCATAAGAGAAGTAGAAAATTTGAGCAATATGGAACCCCAAAACCTGTTTGGGAAACTTCTATCTTATGAGCTACAATTGAATACCACGAATGTTGAAGAAGATAACTGCAGACCAAATCACAAGGAAAAATCAATAGCCCTCAAGGATGATAGCTCTAAAAAGAATAAGGAATCTGAAGTTGAAGAATCTGAAACAAGCTCCAGCAGCACTGGACTATCTGATGGGAAACTCACTTTATTCTCCAAAAACTTCATGAAGATTCTCAGAAAAAAGGAGAAAAGAAAAAGGAAAACACTCATGTTCCTCAAACTCAAAAAGAAGCCACAATCCCCACAAAGAAAAAGGGGATAGGTATGAATCCAAACATAACAAACACTCTTCTGCTAAAAATATTTATTATGGATGCAGGAAATCTGGACACATGATAGGTGAATGTCCTTCCAAAAGAAGAGACAACAAAAAAACTGAAGATAAGAAAGCCTTCAAGGAAAAGAACAGAGAAAAGGGCTTTCTGGCCAAGAAATGCAAAACCCTGAGTGATGATGAGAGCAACTCCTCCTCCTCATCAAAAGAAGAGGAATATATGGCTGTCATGAGGTTCAAGAACCACAAGCAATGAATGAACCAGAATTGGAACCTGAGCATGGACTATAAACTTTTGTAGCCGGAGAACCTGCTCAAGAAACACTAATCCTACGTAGATCTGGTAGGCCTAGAGTTGAGACTGAGAGATATGAATTTCTCATGTCTCAAATAGGTAATGTGTTTGCTTATGGATCATGATGATGAGCATGCAACCTGCCAAGAGACTACGAATGGACCAGACTCCGAGAAATGGCTTGAGACCATGAAATCTGAAATGTACTCCATGTATGCAAACAAGTTTGGACCTTGGTGGAACCACCTGAAAGGGTACATCCCATATGGTGCAAGTGAGTCTTCAAAAGGAAGACCAACATGGATGGGAATGTACATACATTCAAAGGGCGACTAGTGGCTTAAGGTTTCAAGCAAATTCATGGTGTTAACTATGATAAGACCTTTTCCCCTGTTGCTATGGTTAAGTCCATCAGAATTCTACTTGATATTGCTGTGTATTATGACTACGAGATCATGCAAATGAATGTCAAAATGGCTTTCCTTAATGGAAACCTCCTTGAGGAAGTGTATATGACACAACCCGAGGGTTTTCTATCTCCAAATGAAGCCACTAAAATACGCAAGTTGCATCGATCCATTTATGGATTGAAAGAAGCTTCTCAAAGTTGGAATCTGTGTTTTGATAAGAAAATCAAAGAGTTTGGTTTCATCAAGAATGAGTATGAGCCTTGTGTTTACAGGAGGATTAGTAGGAGCATTATCGTATTCCTGATATTGTATGTGGATGACATACTATTGATTGGGAATGACATTCCAACCCTGCAAGCTGTTAAGAACAAGCTAGGGGGTTGCTTTTTTTATGAAAGACTTGGGGTGGAGTGACTTATATACTTGGTATTAAGATCTATAGAGATAGATCGAAGAAGTTGTTGGGTTTGACCCAGAACACATACATTGGGAAGGTGTTGAAACCGTTCAACATGCTTGAGTCCAAGAAGGGATTCTTACACATGTCACATGGTGTGAGTCTCTCTAAGGACCAGTGTCCTAAATCTCTAGAAGATAAGGACCGCATGAAGTTGATTCCATATGCTTCGACAATTGGATCAATCATGTATGCAATGTTGTGTACTCGACCCGATGTCTCATATGCTTTGAGCATGACGAGCAGATATTAGTCTAATCCTGGTGATGGTCACTAGACAGCAGTCATGAATATCTTAAAGTACTTGAGGAGAACTAAGGAGGTGTTCTTGGTGTTTGGTGGAGAGGAAGAGCTCGTCGTAAAAGGTTACATGGATGCTAGCTTCCAAACTGATAGGGACGATTCAAAATCCCAGCTAAGTTTTGTATTTTGCCTTAATGGAGGGGTTGTGAGCTAGAAGAGTTCCAAGCAAGAGACAGTTGCTGATTATACAACAGAGGCCGAGTATATCATTGTTGAAAATGCGGCAAAGGAGGCTGTATGGATTATGAAATTCATCGGCAAGCTTGATGTAGTTCCTAGCATTGTTGATCCTATAGTTCTCTACTGTGACAACAATGGTGCAATTGCATAAGCTAAAGAACCTAAATCTCATCAGCTCTCCAATCACATACTTCGGCGGTTCCATCTAATTCAAGAGATCGTCGATCGAGGAGATGTGAACATTTGCAGAGTACCGATTGAAGAAAATATAGCGGATCCACTGACAAAGTCTCTTGCATAAAGGAAGCATGATGGTCATGCTAGATCAATGGGTATTAGATACCTGAATGATCATCTTTAGCGGGAGCCTTGTGGAATGTATGTTTGTCGGTTGTTTATTCATATGATGAATTGTGATTTATACTATGTATTTCTTTTTATATTTATGACAAGTTCTTTTGTCATGTCAATTTGTTTTTATATTTGATATATTAGTTAACATAATAAATGTGGGGCCTATGTAATTTTGAAGCATCATTCTTAAATGGTCCCTGGTCGAGGTATCTGTTGGATCTTACGGCTCCCTTAGAGGGGGGGGGGGGGTGAATAATGGAATAAAAATTCTTTTTATAATTTTAAGAAAATTACTAAATTGTTTTATAATATGCGAAGGTAAAATAACAATTTAGCTAAATGAATAGAAAATTATGATTTGCAATTTTAGAAACAAGTACTAAATTATTTTATGATGAAAGAGATTGAAATAAACAATTTAGATTTAGAATTGAAAACTTAGAACACAATATAATAGAGATTACGTCAATTGATAGAAATCAAGTAAACACAAAAGAGACATGAATATATTATATGAAAAAGTGTTTACATAAATTTGATTTCTATATCGCTAGAAATCGGAGGCGTACAAATGTAAATTTCTTTTCCTTTTCTATACCGACTTGTATCCCCACAAACCGGTTGGCTTTAGCCAATCCTTCCCCGGATATGGCCTCAAGCCGCTCTAGCCTATCCTTCCCCGGATATGGCTTCGAGCACCCCCTAGATCTAATCACCTAGACCTAGTCGCCAACACAAGGCGAATTTCCCCCTAAGTCCTACCCAGACCTAGTCGCCAACACAGGGCGAATTCTCTAAACAGTTACAAAAAAATATGGAATGGAAATAATGAAAAACAATAATAAAACTCCCTATATGAGATCTCTAGAGTCGAGGATGAAGGATCGCTGTAGCATAAGCGAGGTAGAAGCGATCGTCCTTCGGATGTAGCGTGACGTAGTCCTACTCCAGAATTCTCTTTAAGCTTTGTATGGGAGATCCATCTTCGGCAGCATAACAGCACTGGAATTGTGGCACAAACAACCTCTCTGGGATGGATGATCAAAATGATCGAAGTTGGCTTCAATTTATAGACCTTGGAGATAGCGCCTGTTGTAGTACTTAGCGCATGCGGTATCTTTCATGTGGAGCGGTTGCGAAACCGTCGGCGGCGTGGCTATGTGCACGAACTTGAGATAGAGCCTGCGGTATCGCTAGCGCTGGCGGTAGCGTTAAGGAACCGCTGAGACGGAACCGCTGGGACAAAACCGCTGAGATGATCTTGAGCTAGCGCCTGACGTTAGCGATAGCGCTGGCGTTAGTGCTGGCGTTAGCGATAGCGTTGGCGTTAGTGCTGCTCCATTCAAAAGATTGTTCCAATCTGCTTTATACCTGTGGAGTATTGCACCTATAGTTCCTGCACACTATAAACACACTACAAGCAATATCAAATACAATATGGGATTTGTTATTCTCAAACAAAGGGATGTGACACACATGTCCAACAATCTCTCCCTTTTGATAATAACAAATCCTCTAAGCAAGAAATCAACAATAGTGTTTATAGATAAGATAAGCAAGATAAAAGTGCAACTATAGTAAATGATATGCATGATAATGTGCATACTCCCTCTATCTTAATGCCCCCCTACATAAATGCAATTTATGTGTTACTCCCCCTAAATGATAGATTTCATGAAATTATGTGTTACTCCCCTTATTTATCTATATTTCTCCTATATAGATTTCTTCAATTAATCTCCCCCTTTTGGTATTATCAAAAGAAGGTGGGGTGAGGGTAGTAAGGAGGCATTCTTTAGGCTAGTTATAAATCATGATCGAGCTTTTGTAATATATGAAATGATAAAGAGTTTAAGCATAACATATATAAGAGATTTCAAATATAAAGATAAGAGTTGCAAGCAAGCGGAAGATTATAATAAACATCTTTTTGTAAGCATGAAAAGCATAAGTAGAAATATGAGTTTTAGTTCAAAATTGAAAGATGTTTTAACCTTTTTGAAATCTCAAAGTTTTTCATAAAAATACCAAGCATGAAATGAACATATCAAAGAGAGATTATACTACAATGTTACTTAATTCTAAGTTCAAGAAATACCAAAACATTGTAGAGATCATGCTAGGTTATCTAGTGCATTTTTATATAAAGAGTAGTATAGATAAAGCATTAGAATCCAATACTCATGAGAAGAAGGGTTATGAAAGATAATGATGTGCACATAAGTGTATTTTGGGCAATGTTAACAATGGATTTAAATCATCAAAATACAAGACATATGTAAAGTAAAGTGCACAATAAAACACAAGTAAATTACTTTCACACACTTTTAATGCACATAAGTTTTTAACAAAGTGGTGTAATAACTAAGGTTTGCACAAGACACTTTACTATTCTTTCCAAGGTGCTCAACCTCACAATGCTTATGAAGACTTATCAGGAGGTTCAAGTAGTGCTTGGTGGAGTTATATTTGTCTACATATATAATTGTTTTCCATATTTGTGAGACAACATTCTCCGAATACACTTGTTTTGCAAACCAAAATTTTTAACTTAACCACTTTTCTAAATTTCATAAGTGCAATTCAAATGTAGTGTAGTCAATAAACTTATGCAAGTTTTAATTCATTTGTTGAGTCCGAAATCGCACCTCCGAAGGAAATCGGAGGCTGCGGGTTGCCGGTTACTTATGAGGTGGGGAAAATGAGGCCGCTAGCAGCGGTCAAGGCCAGACTTCGCCCGTCACGGCGAATGCCACTCCTGTGACGGGATTTCCTTTTATTAAAATGAGGCGGTTACAGCGGTTATAAGTGCAGGAAAAGAGAATCCGGCCGGTCAGACAGTCCGCAAGACGGGAAACTCGAGACCGCAGCTCAAACAAGCGAGCTCCTGCATTTGAGTGTGCATGCCTTGGGAACAGTGCCGCCCCTATTTATAGGCTTGGGGGCCTGCCCGAATGGGCAGGAATAAAATAACCGCCTGCCCGGGTACAGGAGAAACGGGCAGGCGGTGATGGGATACACAAAGAAGGAAAGAAAAGAAGCCGCGCGGTTTGGCGGCTTGCCCTTCCGACCTATCTGACCAGAGGCTGAGGATGACGCGACCAAGGTGACGATGCAATCCGAGCGGTCTTCGTCTTGAGACCGCGGCTTGTTCTTTGATCTCGAACCTTGGCTTGTCTCTATGTTACAATCCGCACGGTCGCCGACTTGAGACCGCGACTTGCCCTGTTGGACTTGGGCCTGGATTATCTTTAGTATTTGGAGGCGATCTGAATTATGCCAAACCGCCCGGCCTGTGCTAGTTGATGGTGATGAACCTTGCAAAACCTGAGCCGGTCGACTTGTATCTTCAAATCGTCCGGTCTGCGAATCATTCTATTGGAAGCGGTCTTCTGGGTAAACATAATCCCCGCATATTTTCAAATTTCCGAGAAGATTTCGAAAATATCAGTTCTAGCCGGAGACCGCGCCGATTTCACCCTGTGGGTTATAAATGTTCCAGGAGCTCTTATTCTGGCATAACTCCATTGCTATCACGAGTCACTACTCGCCTCTTGCGGTTAGGACTTTCAGGCTGAACAGTCCGGAAAAGATGGTGGATCTAATGGCCCAGCTCGAAGTTCTTGAGAAGCCCGGAAGAAACCGTGAGAGAGACCGTTCGAAGGATAGGAAGAAGAAGAAGAAGACGACGCGGCCTGACAATACAGTAACGATCGCTTCTACAAGTAAGCCAACCGACCGGATTCCCGAGCTGACGGTTGACTTATCGACTAAGAAGGAGGCGAGTAAGCCAACCGACCTGCTTCCCGAGCTGACAGTGGACTTATCGACTAAAAAGGAGGTGAGTAAGCCAACCGACCTGCTTCCAGCTGATCCCCCAGCCTTTTCTGACAAAGGAAACAACCCGCCTCCTCCGTCGGATAAGGCAGACTCGGAGACCGTTATCCCGAAGGGCGATGGGGATGAGTCCTTCAAAGTGGAGGTCACCCCATCCAGTGTTTTCCATCTAAAAATAAGAGACGAAGGGGGAGAGGCAGTTGACTTCCCCAAGCCGAGCGACCAGCAAGCCCCAGTAGTTAACGTCGAGGATAGTCCGGAAAAACCACCCGCCCTGAAGTCGAAAAAGAGGAAGAAAGAGGAGTCCGCGACGGACAGACTTCTGAAGAAGATGAAGAGGCTAAAAGCCAAGAACAAGGCAGCGTCCGGGAAACCGAGAGAGGACAGCCTGCAAGGCAAGTCACGCGAGAATGAAGTCTCGGAGGGCGTGATTACTCCCTCCCCCCAGTCGAACGACCAGGCTCCCGTCGACGCTCACAACATTTCCGTAAGTGACCTCCTCAGGGATTTTGATTCTTTTCAGAGGCAAGATGATCAGCTGAGAACTTCTTCCGAACTGCAGGCTGCCAACCCGCCAGGAGAGAAAGGAGCCGTCTTGTCTGAGGATGCGACCAGTACTAAGGAGGCCATCCTCCCTGAGGTTGCGACTAGCACTAAGGAGGCCGTCCTCCCTGAGGTTGCGACTAGCACTAAGGAGGTCGTCCTCCTTGAGGTTGGGACTAGAACCGAGAAAACCGTATCGGCTCCCGAAGATACTGTGATGACCGGTCTCCGACTTATGCAGGTGAAGGCGGAGAGAGTAAGGGATCAGCTTACCAGGCCGCCACCGCCGCCACCCAATCTTCTGCTGCAAGGTAAAAAGGGAGCGGATTACCACCCCGTTCGTTTTTTCAAGCCGCGGCCTCGAAACAAGTCGCGCGCTTCGTTGTTGAATTCGTCGCCCAGCTTCTTTCCCTCCGGTGCTCAATTTTCTGCTGCTAAGCGGAGTCAAAGTGAGAGATCGTGGAGAGAACAACGCCGAAAGTTTGATACCGAGCAAGCAAGGCGACCTGTCCGCCCGAATTCAACCCAAACCGCTGCGGCTTGTAAGCAAGGAAGATTCGAAGAGAGCGATCTCCTTTTGAACACTTTTTGACTGTTTTTTCTCATTGCAGATGATCGTGACTCTATTCCGAAGCCGGGCGAACTGGTGACCTATCTTCCCTCTCTCGATCCACCCCTACTGCATTCTTCGCTGCCGGATACCCAGATGGAGGACGAGGTGTCCCGGCTTCAAAGGAACTTCGAAACCCTTACAAAACAGTTGAGGGCTATGGAGGAGAGGGAAAAGGCCGCCCAAGATGAAAAAGCTGCTCTCCGGGCTGAGTTGGAAACCGAACGGAAGAAGAACCGAACAGCGCTGGAGGCCGAGCGGAGAGAGCGCCGAGAGAAGGAAAAGGCGCAGCAAGACCAGGTGGCTGCCCTGACCGCCCGGGTTGGCCGTGGAAAGAAAGAAATCCACAAGCTCGAAGAGGACTGCACCTATTATAGGGACAGATACCTTCAATTGACAAGGGAAGCCGGCGGAAGCCGGCGTCCTATTAATGCAGTTGATGAAGGTCGGCGTGGGTCACGCCGCCCGGATGCAGGGACGAGCTCGTCTCTTCCTGTAGCCGGGACGATCCACCCAGTTGCTAGTGTTCATGAGCCCGCAGCGGCCTTACCTACTCGCGTGATCCCAGCGGCGCGAGTAGAGAGAGATGCCGCGCGGCTTCATAGCATGATCAACCGCCTTAATCACAGCATGAATCAAATGCAAGGGACTGTCCTTCAGATCGGCGATCATGTCGCGCGACTTCACAGGGAGGATGAACCGAGTGATGCCCGCCAGTGATGAGTGGTTTTAAGACATCAATTTGTAATAATATTTCTATTCGGTCCTTTGGACAACTGTTTGAACTTGATTTCATTTCTATTCGGTCCTTTGGACAACTGTTTGAACTTGTATTTTTAAGTATTCGAATTTATTTTTGCATTCTTGTTGTGTGTTGATTGATGCCTGCTGATTACTTTATATAAACCGATCGGCTTGTTTCTGCGCTTTTTTTTAATTCGCCTGCTTGAATTATACTTATGTCTTTGTGGTTGTCTTTTGTGGTGATGCACCCGTGTGGGTTGATTGGTCTAGCCGCGATTTGACCCTTACTAAATGCAGATCAGCCTTTCCTATAAGTAGCGCCCTTCCGAAAGTCTTCTTACCAAAATTTCAAGATGGGAGTAAAGCGCCAGCCGAAGCGACCTGCGAAAACTTTTGCTACCCGCTCCGAAGCCGCTGTGGCCTTTCACTCAGCAGACCTCGATGAGTGCCGTTTGACAAAGGCCGAATTGGACGAATTCGTTGAGAAGCATATGACTGACAGTCCGCTGCTCGCGCGGCTTCCGCTCCGTGATGAGCAGATGAACTCTTCTGGGCCAAACCAAATCGCGATCCCAATCGACCATTTCGATTGTGGCTTCAAGTTCCCTATTTCGATTGAGCTCGCTATGGTCTTTGACCATCATGGAGTTGTACCCGGCCAAATTTCTCCTAACTCGATGGCCGAGATTTGCAGCTTCATCTCCTACCTGCGGTCTGAGAGAGTCCGTTTCTTTATGGACCTTTTCAGGAAGATATTCTCGGTGCGGGCTATCCCGGACTCCGAGTCGAATATCTTCAAAGGCCATCTCTACTTTGGCTGCATCGGGTTGAAGATGGTCAACCTTGCGAACAAGGTCACAGCCTGGTCGGAGAGGTACTTGATTTTCGAAGGCCGACTTGGCCTGTTGAACCCGAATCCGCAAGTGCGACCTGACGAGGCCTTTCAACAGGTCCCAATAAGCGAGGTTGAGAAGAAAACCTGCAAGCTTCTTGAGGATGAGCGGCTTAACGTAAGCTACTACATCCCGCTACTTGCCGAGCTAGAGAATGTTTGGCCTGAAGATAGTAAGCTTTCCTTTAACCCGCTTCCGACTTCAAATGTTGACCGCTCGATCTTTTGTGCTGACTCTTCTCTTTTTTGGTAGCCGAAGTCGTTGTCCCTGCTAACAAGCCGGTCAGCCCGGCCGATTTAGTCTTAACTCAGACGGAGAAGAGAAAAAGACAAGTCAGGAACAAGCCGCTGCCATCCGATGGGGAGGATTCGGCCTCCTCGGGCGACTTCTCCGCCCTTCGTTCCTTCAGCAAGGTGAAGGATTTAAAAGGCCGCACGGTCTTGACCTGGCATCCGGACGGCGACGGTGTTCAGGTCTCTACCGCGCTCCCCCACTGGGCGAATGAGAAGTCGGGCCGGCATGCTGAGGCCGCCAGCATTGCCATGTTCGGCCGACGGAACTTCAGGAGGTTGAGGAAGATTCCCGAGGAAGAGCTCGCCCGGGAGGCCGCGCAGGTTGGTGCCGAGAGCCTCATCACCAACGTCTTCATGGGAATGACCTTCAAAAGGTTGATTAAAGCGAATGATCACCTAGAGAAGGAAATTGCCGAATTGAAGAAGGAAAATGCGCGGCTAAAGGAAGCCGAGTCGGTAAGTTATCACCTGGCCAGCCATCCTTCTGAAGTTTTCAGACCGCACGGTCTCTTACCTTACTCTTTTTTGCAGGAAAAGTATGATGAGACTGACCCGGTCTATCAAGAGGAACTCTTTCCTCATGTCGCCGAGGGAATTGACAATGCTTTCAACCGTTTGCGGGAGCTCAAAGGGTTCGCGCCTGGTTTCGAGCATTTCACCTTCTCTGACGCCTACCCGATCTTGCAAAAGAAGTTAGAGAAGATCAGGCGGAAAGCCAAAGGAAAGAACAAAGCCGACAGATCTAGTTCAGAGGAGAGCGACGACGAGGATGATGAGGCCGAAGAACCCGCAGTGGCTAAGAGTGGTGAGAGTGGCTCGGAGTCCGATTCCAGCGATTCCGAAGAAGAGGCTGGACGCAAGTCGGGCGAATTGAGCAGCTCATCCTCGTTGGGTAGCGAGGGTTATTCCCCTGATGTTTCAATTGATGGCAGCGAACACTCAAGTGTTCCTGCGTCTAAGAAACTTAAGTCGGACAACCAGTAGTTGTATTTTGCTTTTTGTTTTGAATAGCCGACGGCTTGATTTTGTTAGCCGATCGGTTTAAAGTATAATGTAAAAAATGTTTTGATAATGGAATGGAAAGCTTTTACCTGTCCATCTGTCTACTTTCTGCGACTTACTTGTGATTGTTTGCGATCTCTTTCTGTGTTAGATAATTGGCCCTTCTAACCAAGTCGTGCGACTTAAGTTTAACTCATTCGGTTAGGATAATGATCTTCATAGGATTCCGGTAAAGTAACTACTAGTGAAAACCCATTCGCATAGCTTGCTTTCTTCAATCTGGATCAAATCGATTCGATTCGTCCCGAGAAGGTGTTAACTTATTATGAATGCATTACGATATCCAGGAAGCCGATCATAATCAAGCCGCGCGGTTGTTACTAGACCCTGCATACTTGCTTTCCAGGATAAAGAATGCCAAGTCATAAGAACAATCAACAGACCGAGCGGCCAGTATTTTAACACAAGCGACTTGCAACTAAGATTGCTGCAAGTCCCACCCTCGTGAATGTAACTGATAACCAATCAGGAAATTGAAATAATTAAGCCGTGCGACCATAACCTGGCTTTACATAATTGCCTTGCAAGACAGAATATCAAGTCGCAAGAAAATCAGTTGATAGACCGTGCGATTAATATTTAATCCGAACAATTTATATGACAGCTTTATATAGTATTAGCTGGCAACCCGCACGGACTATATATATAATTTGTGCGATTAGTAGGTTTGATACTTGCAATGAGAATCATAACTGCCTGATTGAAAAGAGCCTGTAATTAGCCGAACGGATCGAATTGGAACCCATAAAGATGATAGATTCACAACCCGAATTATGAGGTCGGCTGGTCATGATTATGCTTGATCCTTGATATTTACCTTGTGACATTTTAAGGATATCCCGTTTATTTCAAACCGTCCGGTCTGAAAACCAGACCGCATGACATCTTTGGAACCTGCTTATTTTAGACCGCCCGATTTAATAACCAGACTGCCCGATAATCCTGGTACCTGCTTATTTCAAACCGCCCGGCTTGAGTGTCAAGTCGGCCGGTTTGTGATGTATATAAGAATCCTGCTCTTTTCTCTAAATGGTCTATAATAACCATATAAGGTGAGATAATTCCCTATAATGCAATAAAAGATGACTACATACTCAGATGACCAAGTGGGCAGGTGGGCCTAGGCGGCGAACATTGCTTTCCTCAAGTGGTCATAAGAGCTGTAGGAATAATAAAGAAAAAAGACAAGTACAGACCCAGATGAACAAGTGGGCAGGTGGGCCTAGGCGGCGAACATTGCTTTCCTCAAGTGGTCATAAGGGCTGTAAGCGACTCGACTGCTCTCTTGCCTAGGGCTACAAGCCGAGTTGATCAATTGGGCGGGTGGGCCTAGGCGGCAAACATTGCTTTCCTCAGAGAGATCAACTCAGTTGTGGGTCCCTCTTAGGCATCGCTTGAGAGTACCTAGGAGTATTCGATGGTCACAGACTAAGATGATCAGTTGGGCAGGTGTGGTTGTGCCGTAGGGGCTATACCGACATTGCTTTCCTCAGAAAGATCATCCAAGCTGTAACTATATCCACATCGGGGCTTGATAGAGCCAACATTCACCTAGACCTCCCTTGATGCTGGGGTGTGTTGGATATCAGCCAGGATCCAAGGTTCTGAAGAGCACCGCACGGAAATTGGCAAGCTACCACTACACGTGTGCGAAAACTCCCCGCTACACATGGTCTTCGTGGTTTTATGCTAATGACTACAATCCGAGGGGGTTCGAGCAGAACTTGGCGATGTCTCCGCAGCTCAGTGAGGTTGATATATAAGAAAAATGTAAAAAGGAAACATCAGATATGGAGAAATGTCAGTATGGGGCTTCTTATTGAAATATCTAAAAAATTGCAGGAAAGTAAAGAAGACATTTTAGGGATAGAACCGTTTGAGATCGTCACCGCTCCAGGTGCGTGAGATGTCTTCTCCTTCGCTTGTTTGGAGGCGGTAAGCCCCGCTTTTTAGTACCTCCTTGATGATGAAAGGTCCAGCCCAATTAGGATTCAGCTTCCCTACATTACCTGTTCGGGCCGCTGCATCAACCTTTTTTAGCACAACGTCGCCGACCGCAAAATGTTTTACCCTGACATTTTTGTCAAAGTACTTTGCCATCCTCCTTTTAACTTCTTCTTGTCTGATTGTTGCCTCGTCCTGAAGTTCTTCGATCAGATCCAAACTATACTTGATAGCCTCATCATTGACTTCTATCCATGCTTCTCCTCCCTCTTTTGCATACACAACTCTTGGAGTGACCACCTCGAATTCTATAGGAACAACAGCTTCCGAGCCATGAGATAATTTGAATGGTGTCTCCTCGGTAGCTGAAGATGGGGTAGTACGAAGAGTCCAGAGGATGGAAGGAAGTTGATCTGCCCAATTTCCCCTTTGATTCAAAACTCTTTTCATCAGGAGCTGCTGAATTTGCCTGTTTCCGCTTCTACTTGGCCATTTGTTCTTGGATGATGCACTGAGGCAAATCGAAGATCAATTCCCACCCAATCACAAAAGTTTATCATCTCTGGATTATTGAACTGTGGACCATTATCAGTGACAATTGCTAGCGAAATCCCATGCCGGCAGACTATTTCTCCCCAGATGAAGTTTCTGATAATTTGGGTTGTAGTTCTTGCCAGTGCTTTTGCCTCAATCCACTTGCTGAAGTAGTCGATCATCACAATGATAAAACGACGCTGGCCGCTGGATATTGGGAAGGGTACGATAAGATCCATCCCCCATACTGCGAAGGGCCATGCCGTAGTTATGGATCTGAGTGACTGAGCAGGCAAATGCTGAAGAGGAGCAAACTTTTGGCACTGAACACATCGCTTGGCAAATGCTTCAGCATCCTTTCTCATGGTTGGCCAAAAATACCCCTGCCTTAAGATTCTTTTCTCTAGAGTCTTCGCTCCAGAATGACTACCGCACTCCCCAGAATGAACTTCCTGAAGTATGGTCGGGACTTCATCCTCCGAAACACATCGTGCTGAGGGAGAGATCAAAGTTTTTCTGTAGAGAACTCCCGCTATCAGATAATAATACGCCGCCTTCCTTTTGAATCTTTTCCGATCTTTGATGGAATGATGGAACTCCCCCTTTGATAGAAATAGCTCGTAAGGGTCCTTCCACGAAGGATTATGATCAATTTGCATGAGTTCTGCTTCATCTGTTGCCGGATAAAAAAGTTCAGAGGTCACTCCCCCGGATGGAAGACCGAACTTTGACAACTCATCTGCCTCCTCATTTTGTGTCCTTGGAATATGCTCGATGATGAATGACTTGAATCTTCCAATTTCCCTTTTGGCTAACAGCAGGTATTTCCTCAGAATTGGCTCCCTTGTCTCATAATTTCCCAAGACCTGAGAGGCCATCACCAGTGAATCAGTTCTAACATGTACATGTTCTATGCCCAGCTCTTTCGCAAGCCTCAGCCCAGCCAAAAGTGCTTCATATTCTGCCTGATTATTAGTAACTGAAAAGAAGAATTTGATAGCTTGCTCCAGCCTGATGTCATTTGGACTGATCAGAACTACTCCGGCTCCCACGAAGTTTCTGCCAGAAGCCCCATCCACATAAATGATCCAAGCCAGAGGAGATTGCACTACCTGTTCGGAACTAGGTTCTGTTGTATCTACCAAGAAGTCTGCCAGGATTTGCGCCTTGATCGCTGTTCGAGGGATGTATGATATCTCAAATTCGCTTAGTTCAATAGCCCATTTTGCCAACCTCCCTGAATGATCTGGCTTTTCAAGAATATTTTTCAAAGGATGATCTGTAACAACTTGGACGGAATGAGCCTGAAAATAAGGACGAAGCCTTCGCGCTGACATAACCAAGGCCAAGGCTAGTTTTCTAAGATCGAATATCTGGTTTCTGCATCTTTAAGAATATGGCTGACATAGTATATTGGAAACTGCCTCTTCTTTTCTTCCCGAACGAGGACAGAACTCACCGCATCTGGTCCGACTCCCAGATATAAGAATAGCATTTCTCCCTCACGGGGACTTTGGAGTAGTGGAGTCGAGGTTAACTGTTCTTTCAGCTGCTCAAAAGCCTTGTTACACTCCTCGCTCCATTCGAACTTTGATCCCCCTCGCAGTGTTTTAAAGAATGGGGCACTTTTATCTCCGGATTTGGAGATGAACCTGCTCAATCCTGCCAATCTTCCCCCAAGTTGCTGAACTTCTTTAGTATTTCGAGGAGGGGCCATATCAAGGATGACCTTCACCTTGTCTGGATTTGGTGTAAGGCCGCTAGGAGTTAAGAGATGCCCATGAAACTTTCCCTTGCTTGCCCCAAACACACATTTCAATGGGTTTAGTTTTAACTTGAACCTCCGTAGAGTAGCGAACGTCTCTACGAGGTCTTTCAAGTGTAATGAGAATGTTTTACTTTTTAGAAGAAGGTCATCAACGTAAACTTCAAGATTCCTGCCTTTTTGATGCTTAAAGACGGTATCCATCATTCTTTGGTATGTTGCGCCCGCATTTTTAAGACCGAAGGGCATTACGAGATAGCAGTAACACCCATCGTTCATGATAAATGAAGTATGCGGGATGTCAGGTTTGTTCATTTTAATTTGATGATACCCTGAGAAAGCATCGAGAAAACTCAGAAAGTCATACCCAACCGCGGAATCAACTAAGACATCTATCCGAGGCAAAGGGTAACAATCTTTAGGGCACGCTTTATTAAGTTTGGTGAAGTCCACGCACATGCGCCACTTCTCACCGGATTTCTTAACCATTACAACATTCGACATCTACGTGGGATATTGAATTTCAGAAATAAAACCCGCTTTCAGGAGTTTGGAAACCTCCTCCCTGATGGGCAACGCCAGCTTGGTCGCCACTTCTCTCTTCTTTTGCTGGACGGGCTTGAACTCAGGAGATACATTTAGATGATGACAAGCCACGTCTGGATCCACTCCTGGCATATCCTCCGCTGACCAAGCGAAGATATCCAAATTTTCCAACAGGCAGGAGATTAGCTCCACTTTCTCCTCCTTTGGCAACTCAGCGTTGATGACCAGCTTTTTTTCTGCCCCTTCAGCAATAGGAACTTCTTGGGTCGCTTGGGCAGGTTCCAAGTGAGCCCCTTCTCGATCTTTTCCTTCCTCGGCAGCCCTTGAAGACTCAGCAATCTCCAAAACCTCAGCCACGGCCTCGGGAAGTGGAACGTCGGTGATTCTGTTGACAGTTCGGACGTAGCACTCCCGAGCCACCTTTGGGTTGCTTCTGACCCGATACTGCTTTCCTTCGGCAGCGAACTTGAGGGCAAGGTGAAAGGTAGACACTACTGCCCTATATGCATTGAGAATCGGCCTCCCGAAGATGGCACAGTAGTTGCTCGGGGCATCCACTACCACGAAATTGATTAACTTTATTACTCCTACAAGAGAGACCAGGAGCTTTACTGAACCCTCTACTTCCTTCTTCTCCCCAGAAAACTCGTAGAGGGGCCCGTCGGTGGAAAGCAAAGGCTTTCCGGTCTTCAGGGCCTCGAAAGTCGGGCGGAAAAGGAGATTGACGGAGCTGCCGGTATCAATCAGAATCTTGTGGACTGTATAGTTTTCGATGACGGCCTTGATGACCACCGCATCGTCGAAAGGATTGGCATTGGGGGGAAGGTCATCCTGACCAAAGGTGACAATAGTGCTTTTGGGAGGAGAACTTGTAGTGGCTGCTACTTCCTGGTTTAAAACTCTCGCAATGCTGGATTTGCGAGATGATTCCGCTCCAGCTCCTCCATGAATACAATAGATTTCCCCTAAGGGGCCCACATCATTGACTTCGACGCATTCGGTAGAAGGATGGATGTCACCATAGCAGCCGGCGTCTTCGACGTCGGCGCATTCCCAGGTTACTTCTACTGTTTCTTTCTCCTTTCTCTTCTCGGCCATTGGCTCAGCAGTTACATCTTTCCGAACTAGACCCCGGAGCTTTCGTTCTCCAAGGAGTCTCTCTATAAGCAAACGAAGGGCCCGACAGTCTTCGGTTAGATGCCCCCCTTCTTTATGATATTCACAATAAAGGTTCGAATTTCGACTGCGAATATCCGACTTCAGAGGAGCAGGCCTTTTGAAATCTGGCCTCTTTTGCAGAATCTGGACCACTTCGTCCATGGTGACATTTAAGGGAGTGAATGACTCTTGCGAGTCATCATATTGAGCGGATGGAATGACTGGGGTGGCTGCGTGGCATACTGTTGTAAGTATACCGGCATGATTTGCGGAAGAGGAGCGGATGGAGCGGGAGCGACGACCAACGGTGGTTTCTGATCTTGAAACCGCTGATGGCCCATGAATGGTTGCTTATTTTTGTAGTTTCTCCCCCTTTGGGAACGGGGTTCAAAGTGGGACTGATTCGATGGCGGATGATGGAAGGACGGATTTGACTGCTCCTTGTCGCTTACCAGCTTTACGACGTAGCCCGGATTGCTCTTCTTTCCTCTGATGAACATATTTGCCAAACTTATCATTTCCTGATAAGTCCTAGGCTCCCTTATATTCGCTTCAAATTTTAGGGGGCCCTCTCTTAGGCCATGGATGAGGGCGACCCTATACAGCTCCGGATCCACATTTTAGACCTCCATGATCTCTTTCTGGAAGCGGTCTACGAAACGAGCCCACGTCTCATCTTCCCGCTGTTTTATATCAAAAAGGGCCGCCGGACCACTTTTTCTCTTCTTTGAGGTAGAGAATCTCAACAGGAATTCCCTTCGTAGCTCAGCGAAACAACGGATTGACCTGGGGTGCAACCCGTAAAACCACTCCCTTGCTTGTCCTTCAAAGGAGGTTACAAGAAGCTTGCACTTAGTTGCATCAGTTAAGGTTCTAAGAGCGATGGCTGACTCGAAGGCCTGTAAGTGAACCGTGGGATCAGTCTCCCCATTGAAAGCTGGCAGGCGAGGCTCTCTGAAATTATTAGGGGTTGGTTCCCCTCGGATTTCGTCCACAAAGGGAGAAGTTTCTTCCATATCTTCATATAGAGGAGCAAGATAATAAGTCGCTGGAACTGCGGCTAGTCGCGTGCAAGTCGCTTGGTAAGAGGATCGGGCTGCAGCTTCTGGCGGGTAGGAATGGCGGGCCGCGCCTTCTTGCGGGTAGGAAACGTGGGAAGCATGAGAAGCCGCCCCCTGGAAGTCGAGGACCCGAGCCGGCATGCTGTGCCCGACTTCTTGATAGAAGTTTTGCCTAGCCGCAAAGCCTTCTTGCTGGGGCTGGAAGTTAGCGGCTTGTGGTAGCGGGTAAGGAGGAGGTGGAGGAGGGACCGGGGTTACCGCCTGATTAGCCGTGGCTTGCTGTGGAACTAGCCGCTCGGTTAGCATTGCTAAAGTCTGACTGATCGCTTCAAGTCGCTGATTAGTGGCCCTCTGAGCCCGCTCGGCTTCTCTCCTTGATTGCTCCAGGGCTTCCCACAAAGAGTCCTCGCTGCGATTGGAGCAGTCTCCAAGGGGGAACTGACGGTCTGACATTGTAGTGAGGATTTCACCGACAATCTGCGATCTGAAGGTCGCGTGTTTCTGTTGAGTCCGAAATCGCACCTCCGAAGGAAATCGGAGGCTGCGGGTTGCCGGTTACTTTTGAGGTGGGGAAAATGAGACTGCTAGCAGCGGTCAAGGCCAGACTTCGCCCGTCACGGCGAATGTCACTCCTGTGACGGGCTTTCCTTTTATTAAAATGAGGCGGTTACAGCGGTTATAAGTGCAGGAAAAGAGAAGCCGGCCGGTCAGACAGTCCGCAAGACGGGAGACTCAAGACCGCAGCTCAAACAAGCGAGCTTCTGGATTCGAGTGTGTGTGCCTTGGGAACAGTGCCGCCCCCTATTTATAGGCTTGGGGGCCTGCCCGAACGGGCAGGGATAAAATAACCGCCTGCCCAGGTATAGGAGAAACGGGCAGGCGGAGACGGGATACACAAAGAAGGAAAGAAAAGAAGCCGCGCGGTTTGGCGGCTTGCCCTTCCGACCTGTCTGACCAGAGGCTGAGGATGACGCGACCAAGGTGATGATGCAATCCGAGCGGTCTCCGTCTTGAGACCGCGGCTTGTTCTTTGATCTCGAACCTTGGCTTGTCTCTATGTTACAATTCGCACGGTCGCCGACTTGAGACTGCGACTTGCCCTATTGGACTTGGGCCTGGATTATCTTTAGTATTTGGAGGCGATCTGAATTATGCCAGACCGCCCGGCCTGTGCTAGTTGATGCTGATGAACCTTGCAAAACCTGAGCCGGTCATCTTGTATCTTCAAACCGTCCGGTCTGCGAATCATTCTATTGGAAGCGGTCTTCTGGTTAAACATCATTGTACAAATACAATACACAAGCAAGCATTTTTAGATTTAGACACACATGTTGATTACCAAAATAAGTGAGTGAAATGTATCATTATCAATCATAAAACATTTACTCATACTTAGAGGCATGCTAAGCTTGATTCTACACATTTTGCAATACAATTGATGCACTTTAAATAGATATATCAAAGCATGATAAACAAAAACAATGTTCATAGTAATTTCAAGGAATAAATTTTAACATTGTAAATAATTCTAAATAATAGAATTCATTAATGCTTGATATTAGCAATAAAGATCATACAGTTTTTTTTTTGTTTTATCATTTTTTAAATCAAATAAAAACAGAAAATCAAAAAAACATATTTTTGTAATTTTTGAATTTTGAATTTTTGTAGTAGATTTTTCATAATATGAATAAAACACAAATAACAAAAACATATTTTTGTATTTTTTGAATTTTGAACTTTTGTAGTTGATTTTTCATAATATGAATAAAAACAAAAATAACAAATGTCAGAAATACAAAAACAAAGTAGTACATATAGACTAAAATATTTTTAAGGATATTTAGAAATTTTAAAAATCAGAAAATTCACAAACCCACGCTAGCGCCGGCGCTAGTGATAGCGTGGCAAACAGTACGTGATATTTTGAGAATTTTAAATTTTTTATTTTTGATATTTATTAAATGTCCTTAGAGTAGTTCCATGCTGAAATTTCAGAATTTTTGGAGATCTCTAGGTGGATCAAATTTGCATGAAACTTTGGCTTTTTCAAATTCTTGTGTTTTTCAAAAACATTTAATCATGAAAAGATAAATTATGAAGACACAAGAGGAGATTTTTTATTAAACAACCCAAAATATGCATGATTTAAGTGATAAGTAAATACAATGATCATGAAAAGAGTAATATAAGTATGTCCTAAGATTAAAGACTACCCCGACTAAATGTCTACACCCTAGCCCCGTACTAAGTGACGGATGGGCATGAGGAGCTGCATGCATGCCGTAGGTTGGGGTGTTAGTCCCATATGCACACACTAGAGAACACTCAACCTAACACTCCTTCCCCCCAGTGCCTCGCAAGGCCCCACTGGAACCCTCCCCGGTTAAGGACAAGACATGACTTAGAGGTTAGGTCTCTAATGCATACAACCTTATGCCCCCGCTATTGTGAGATATGAAGTCAAAGGTGAATAATCTTTGGACAACCTATGCTTTTAAATCTAAGGGTTGATATATAAACTATGAGTTTTGTTTGATGTGATGAGTTATAAAGCCGCATAGTTTTTCTACTTTTATGAGATGACGATATGAGATAACTAGCACAATTACTAATATTCAATAAGTGACAACGCTAGTATGGTGAGTTTTGGGTTTAATGTCATGTCATAAGATTAATATTGAAATTGCATGTATTCCAAAATAGAATTTCAAATTATAGATCTAGAATAGAGTGATGATTAAGTTTGATGTATCTTTATTATTCCTAGGTTAGTTCTAGAATCTATATATATGCGAGATACATGCAATCAATATCAAAGCATATCCATGCACCAACTAATGTAAAGAAAGTAATATTCATATTTTTATCATAAGATTCATAATTCTTATTATTGATTTGAGATATTTCTTGATAGAACATGAATTATGATTTATGATTATAGAGAATTTTGCATAGAATATATGTTATATCATCATGATGTATGTGATTTCTATTCTTTCTAGACTTACGACAATATGGTCTGGTGAATTTCTTTTGAATAAGCATGTTTGATTTTTAAGTCTAGAAAATGATGATCATGTAATCATATTAAAGACAAAGATCACATATAGAGTGTTTTGAAATATGATAAGCATGATGAATTTGTTGAAACATAAATTTGAAATCCGTCTGTCCGTCATTCGTCGAGACTTCACGTGAACATTCGACGAATTGACTTAGCCATCGTCGAGACTTCACGTGAACATTCGACGAATTGACTTAGCCATTGAAAAACACTGACCAAAGCTTGAACACTGTCTTCTGTTTTCATTCGACGGAATTCGTCGGGAGTTCTCGAGAACATTCGACGAATTTACTTAGCCGCACAATTTCCTTCACAAGTCAGCCTTTTTGACTTCTGTCTGCGTTCGTCGATATTCGTCGGGAGTTCATGAGAACATTCGACGAATAGACTTAGCCGCAGAAATTTCTTCTTTAAACTAGAAATTTGGCTTCTGTCTGGATTCGTCGAGATTCATCGGAACTTCACGAGACATCTCGACGAATTGACTTAGCAAAAATTTCTTTTCTCCTGAATGTTTATTTTACTAGATTTCTCAATTTCTTCTCCCGTTAGATGTATGCTCCCCCTAAATGAATGCTCCCCCTAAATGTTATAGTAAATTGAAATGATGTATTGTTTAGGTGGAATATTTAGGTGTAATAGTTCATATTCATCCTTTTAAAGAGACAAACAAAATTGTTTAGATTATCTGAAAGTAGAAGACAATGATACTTAACACAGCAAGATAATTTTTCAGAAAATAATAAATAGAGAAATCAGAATTCTTAGGAAACTATGCTACCGCCAGCGTTAGTGATAACGTCTGGCGTTAGCAACATAGTTACTATATTTGATTTAAAACTCTTAGTTTTTGATATTATTTGATTCTGATTTTTCTCGATTATGATTTTCTATATAGGGGCTATTATATGTAGCAACGAAAAATAGACAAATATGCAATTAGTTGCGCATTTAATATTTTAGCCTAAGACCCCTAAAAATCCATTTAAATCCAATTTTGAAAGTAATTTCATTAGTCTTGATAATATCATTTAGAAAATTTAGCATTCAATTTATAATGATAATATAAGACATTTGTAGGCAATGGATTTAAAAAGGATAAAATATATAAAAAGGAAAGATAGATCACTTATAAATTTTATGACTTTATATTTAGTTTAATTCAATTTTGATTTGATAAACATTAGGCTTAAAATGTAAAAGTCATATTTCATAATATATCTAAGTGACCTTAGCGTGTTGGTTCAAAAAATAAAAAATAAACAAAAGAAAAGAGACAATAAGCATATCATGAAGTAGAGTATTGATATTTCATTTTTAATTATTTCTACTTCATGCAAATGATTGGATACTAATTAATAAGAGATTTATGTATCCAAAGGGGACCATGTGGGATGGTTCCTTTGGGTACCCAAATACATCGTGATGGCTTTTGGAAAGATAATAATGAATGGGCTTTTTCAAGTAAAGATGATATGTCATTTTTCTTTATGGGTCTCCATTCATACATAGGTTGTTTATCACTTAAATCCATATAATGATTATGTGACATCTTTATATGATGATAATTGTTTGAAAAATAATTCTTTGGGTATTTATGTTTATTCAAATTATTTTTAGAGATAGCATGATGTTGATAATCATAATGGTTTTTATTATATGGATTCTTTGAATTTTTATAAGAGTGATTGTCTTTTTTAGAAGTGATTGTTGAAAGAGTGGGTTACAATATGTTTTAAAAGATTGATTATTATTTTGATGATTTTCATTTCCACTCTTTCTTATAGATATACTCTTATAATATGAAGGATAATAATTTATAGTTTGATGTTCATGAAAAGGAATTTTTAAGTTTGAGTCATGATTGAAAATATATTGAGACTTATAATAGCGACTCTTAAGAATTTTATGAGGATCATAATTCTTTTTGAAACTAAACTCCTTTTTATTTAATGTGTGAAAATGGTCCTTTTTAGAAATGATTTTGTAAGTTAATTTATACTTATTATTCAAAATCTTATGATGAAATTCATTACATGACATTTGAAATTTTTCAACAAGAGATTTTAATTGTATTAACTTACAAGATAAAGAATCATTTTCAATTATCAATTTTCATTATGCCTTTTAGAAATTAAGAGCCCTTTTTCAATTTTCTTGAATTTTTCTTTTAATAAATTGCAATCTAAACAAGGAATAGGAATTTTAACTAAAGAGCATGAAAGAGAATTTAACACATCAATATTTGATTCTACGTTATCGTTTGCTTTTAAAGATTTATTTTCTAAACGTAATTTAGAATTAGCAATTTTTAACTTTAAAATTTTACGTTTAGCAATTTTAAGTAGAAATAGAATTTGCTACAAAAAGAGGAGTTTTAGATTTTCTTACATTGCTATGGGATGAGGCAAATTTTGGACCAACGATTCCTTTGATATCTTTTTTGCATTCCTCTTCCATAGTTGTATTTTCGTCTTTTCTTTTGCTTGATGTGTTGCCAACAAATGAGTCCAATATTGTGATGGTGTATTCTTCTTCCTCCAAGCATAAGTCCTCATCGATTTTTTCTCTTGGATCCATAAGGAATTCCTCTTGTTCATCATCTGTAGAAGGAAGACTATAAGTTTTCTCAAGAAATTTCAAACTTCATAAGTAGTAGGAAGTGTATAAATAAGTTTGAAAATATTTTGATCTAATGCACAATATAGACTATTCATAGATTTGGCATTTAAAAACATTTCATTTTTATTTAAAATACTTGGGGGCATTTTAATTGTAATATTCCATACTTCAATATCCAAAGATTTAAAAAAAATTTCCATAAGAAATTTCCACCCATTATAATTTTTGCCTTCAAACAAAGGTGGTGCTAAAGATTTTTCATTTATAAGAAAGTTTTCCCCATTAATAGAAGCGAGATCATGAGACGCCATTATTCTTGGTTTTTAAACCGTTTGGAATAACCTGCTCTGATACCACTTGTTGGATCTTACAGCGCCCTTAGAGAGGGGGGGGGGGGTGAATAAGGGAATAAAAATTCTTTTTATAATTTTAAGAAAATTACTAAATTGTTTTATAATATGCGAAGGTAAAATAACAATTTAGCTAAATGAATAGAAAATTATGATTTGCAATTTTAGAAACAAGTACTAAATTGTTTTATGATGAAAGAGATTGAAATAAATAATTTAGATTTAAAATTGAAAACTTAGAACACAATATAATAGAGATTACGCCAAATGATAGAAATCAAGTAAACACAAAAGAGACATGATTATATTATATGAAAAAGTGTTTACATAAATTTGATTTCTATATCGCTAGAAATCGGAGGCGTACAAATGTAAATTTCTTTTCCTTTTCTATACCGACTTGTATCCCCACAAACCGGTTGGCTTTAGCCAATCCTTCCCTGGATATGGCCTCAAGCCGCTCTAGCCTATCCTTCCCCGGATATGGCCTCGAGCACCCATAGATATAATCACCTAGACCTAGTCGCCAACGCAAGGCGAATTTCCCCCTCAGTCCTACCCAGACCTAGTCGCCAATACAAGGCGAATTCTCTAAACGGTTACAAAAAAATATGGAATGGAAATAATGAAAAACAATAATAAAACTCCCTATATGAGATCTCTGGAGTCGAGGATGAAGGATCGATGTAGCATAAGTGAGGTAGAAGCGATCGTCCTTCGGATGTAGCGTGACGTAGTCCTCCTCCAGAATTCTCCTTAAGCTTTTTGTGGGAGATCCATCTTCGGCAGCATAACAACACTGGAATTGTGGCACAAACAACCTCTCTGGGATGGATGATCAAAATGATCGAAGTTGGCTTCAATTTATAGACCTTGGAGATAGCGCCTGCGGTAGTACTTAGCGCCTGCGGTATCGTTCGTGTGGAGCGGTTGCGAAACCGTCGGCGGCGTGGCTCTGTGCACGAACTCGAGATAGCGCCTGCGGTATCGCTAGCGCTGGCGGTAGCGTTAAGGAACCGCTGAGACAAAACCGCTGAGATGATCTTGAGCTAGCGCCTGGCGTTAGCGATAGCGCTAGCGTTAGTGCTGGCGTTAGCGATAGCGTTGGCGTTAGTGCTGCTCCTTTCAAAAGATTGTTCCAAGCTGCTTTATACCTGTGGAGTATTGCACCTATAGTTCCTGCACACTATAAACACACTACAAGCAATATCAAATACAATATGGGATTTGTTATTCTCAAACAAAGGGATGTGACACACATGTCCAACAGTATCATCTTAGAAATTAGGGCGAGGATGATACATTAAGACTAGTATGTGGGTTGATCGATGACCCGTTCTCACAGGTCATGGTATGGGATATCAAGTCATCACATATGTACTTGTTAGGAACAAGTTGTACTGGACAGACCCACCGTGAGACGACTTTCTGGATTGTTATATGAACGTGTCACAAGTAGATCTCAAGTGACAATGGTGTTTGTGGTTCTTTGACCTGAAGTCACAACATTCATCAAGTGAGGAAAATCATATTTGATACCATCTAAATTCTTCCTTGAGAAAGGTTGATGATAAGGGTGGTTATTGGGTACGTTAAAAATCATTTGGGTGTTTGTGTGTGGACAAAAATGGTATTTGTTTTTCTATATAACAGGAGTTACGTCCATGTGCCCCTTGATGGAATGGGACTGGGTCAATATATGATATTGAGCTCACCAATTTCTGGAAGTCCATTCTAGATCAAGAATTGAGGTTGAATTATTAAAAGGGTGATACGGTTCATGCCTCGAGTTCAATATGGATGTAAAGGATAAAGGAACATTACAACACCGATACATTGATCATGGACAGGCTTGTTTGAGTTATGAAATTTTATTGCTTGGGTAGTAATTAAGCATTGCTGAATGCCACTCATTGCTTGTGAGACTTTGGTTGATATCTTCTAGATCAAGTGGGAGACTGTTGGAGTTTCTGAGGTGGTCAGGAAGTAATCAAGCAATTAGTATCACTGCCAACACGATATGAGCCTATAAGATCGCTCATAAGAGCGTTTGGAGAAATTGGAGAAAATATTGTGTTGGTCTTGCTCATACTGGATATTAGTGATATGACCAATCCTTTGACTATTTGAAGTAGAGTTGGTTCGGGAAAATGCTCATTAGATATTGTGAATATTGTATGGAGCATGTCGAAAAAGCTTCAAAATGATATTGTGAATGTCGTCGAGAAGACTTCAAGACGACATTGTGAATGTTGCCATGACAGATAGCCTATCATCGGGATCACAAGCCGATATTGTGAATATCGATTAGTGATCAATGTTGTCGAGAATGTCTCGACGACATAGACTGTCACAAATGTTTCGTCGAGATGTCTCGATGATTTCGTCGAGATGTCTCGATGATTTCATCGAGATGTCTTGACGAATGATCAATGTCATTGATACTGTCTCAACGACATACTGTCATGGGTTATTTCGTCGAGACTGTCTCGATGAATTACCGACTTCATCGAGATGTCTCGACGATTTTGTCGAGACTGTCTCGACGATTTCATCGAGACTGTCACCACGATTTAGTCGAGATTGTCTCGACGATTTCGTCGAGATGTCTCGACGAAAGTGGTCATCCTGATGAAACTGTCTGTGCCAATGGTTCACTCCTCTTATCATGTCGTTGTAACCCCGACTTGTTAGTTTTACTAAACGCACCCAACCCCTTTCTCCTAATAAAGGTCACCAATGGTTAATCCTTTAAGCAATCTATGACTTGAAGATGACCTAGGAGTTAACAAATTCATGGATGATGGTCTGGAGTGGTCTAAATCAAATAAAAAAGTTTTTACTATTCGCAGACCGGCTTCCTAATGATAAGAAAAGTCTATGTATAAAATTCTAAACCAATACATCAAGAATATTTCTTGTTATGAATTTCTCAAGTTATAAACTCAATTCCTACTTTGTGAAGGAAGCATATCATATAATCAAAGATTAATTCTAATAAATTTCTTAGAGCTTCCTACAGATAAGAAAAGTTTATGTATGAAATTCTAAAGCAATCCAACAAGTATATTTCCTGTTATGAATTTCTCAAGTTATAAACTCAATTCCTACTTTGTAAAGGAAGCATCTTATATAATCAAAGATTAATTCTAATAAAATTCTCAGAGCTTCCTACTGATAAGAAAAGTCTATGTACTAAGTTTCACAACATTTTAGTGAGCTTTGACCCTATAATTACTCACTTGGGGTTTATGTGACCAAATCATGTGAAGTTAATTTTCCTAGGGAAACTAACCCAAAGGTTGATGATTTTCACTATAGAGTGTAGTACTATGATCCTAAGTGTATGGTTTAAATTTCATGAAAGTTTCCCAAGGGAAAAACCCATAAACTCTCATGTAAACCTAGTGTTACATGGTCATGCTATAAGCACGCCAATTCCTTGCACTTGCATGTAAAATGAACTAACTTACAGAGGTCCAATTGACCTAAAATTTTAATCATGGATTATTATATGCATAACCAACCACCCAGGGGAGATTTGGGGTACTTTGAGTCCAAATCACCCATAAGATACGCCATATATGATTTGTTAAATTTTTACTAAGACCTTAAAAAAATATGCCCCAAATTTTTTGAGTTTTAGGCACATAGTAGATCTGGTGTGCATACACACATGGTTAAATTTTCAGACACATATCATTTACTATGTAAAAGTTATTCATATTTTAGGGTGTGCCCTTCACTAGGACCAGCCTTACTAAATCTGCCCTACAGAGAGCTGTAGGGCACCAAATAGTGTGATTTTACTTTCTACAAAACGTAGACACAGAGGCCTACACAAGTTGTTTCTGCCTACATTTTATTTTAAGGCCTCTAAGGGCCTCAAGATTTGAGTGCAAAATGTCTATTTTACTAAGGCAAGAACAACACTTAGTGTGACATATGAGAAGATTTTTCTATGGCTAAGATAAAGCATGGATTTACTCATACACAAGAATCCAATTGAGCCAAAATTTTCACCAGTGACTAATACACTCATAACCAACCTCCCAAGGAGATTTGGTGTGATTTGAGTCCAAATAACCTATAATAGGCACCATGCATGATTTATTTAATTTCAACAAAAACCTTAGAGGAATGTGCCCCAAAAGTTCTAATTTTTTGGTTAGGTAATGTGTTATATCATCATAGAGGTGTGGAGAAAATTCAGAGACTAAGACCAAGTAAAAATGCTAGGGTCGCAATATACCCATTTGGGCTATATGCACACCACACCTTAACCATGTCAAGGCAGGCATGTGGTTTATCCTAATATGTAGTGGTCCAATTGACCTAAAATTTTAACCATAGGCTATACTTGATCTGGCCTACCATCCAAAGAAATTTTGAGTGGATTTGGACCATTTTAGCCCTTGATCTAGGTTATACATGAAAAATGAAATGTTGCACAAAATCTTATAAAAATTATTTCCAAAAATCACCAATTTTTGGCAGTGGGTACTTTAGGGCATGAATCATGCATTCCCCAAATTTCAAGTTATTTAGAGTTATATTTATCTCAAAATTAATTTTAGAGGTCTAGGGATCCATATGTGCATGTGTCACCAAAATGAATGCTCACAGAGCTATAGTGCTCCAAATCACTACAAACAAATTTTTAAATTTTCTTAAGGTCATGAGCTACGATTTTTATTCAGGGAACATTTTCTGTTGGGGCCTCTAAGGGCCCTCAATAAATTCGACAATGTTCTGTATTTGATGTGACAAAATTTAATTTCATTATTTATATCATGTATTGGTCTGCGTTTAACAATTTATCCCAGATCTAACGGCTGGCGCTCAGCGTCCCCAGCCATCCAAGGGTGCAGATGGCTTCTCCCAGGGCCGTCTTTGGCCCTTGATTCTGGCCACCACCGGCCTCTTCCGGCAAAACCCCTAAGTCACCACCACCAGCCGACATTTGGTCATCGACTGGTGGTGTCCGATTGCCCTGAGGTGGCCGGAGTAGGCCTCCCGTCAACTTCAATTTCTCGGCCGAAAACATGGAAATAAAAAATGGTACAAGCAAATTTCACATCTCGATTTTAAAACAGAAGGAGACAGCTAGCACAAGTGGAGAGGGGGAGGATCTTGCCTGATAGCGGACTTGGCAGCGGGTATTGCGGCGGAGGAACAGAGGAGCTCCAATTCAGGCGTACATGGCTATTTCGGTGCTGCTAAACTTGAAATCTCTTGCTGGAAGGGGGGCTCGACTGCTTGGAGAGCTCAGAACAGAATGGAATAGAGAGAGAGGAAGGAGAGGGGGTGGTATATGGCCTCCAAGCCATTAATGGCTCTCGGCCACCTCTTGCCGCCACCCCCATACAATGGAAAGCCTCTCCTCTCTTCCCCAAACTAAGGGGATTTAATCCCCTAGCTCAGGGGAGAGCTTGGGGAATGGAAGTGGGGTGCCATTTGACACCCATTCCTCATTTTCCTCCTCCATGTTTTCTTTGTCTTCTTCCTCCTTTTTAATTCAAATCCCTTGTAATTAATCCCAAATAATTCAAAATTCAGAGGGCTTAGGGTTTAATCAACATGTGGGTTGGTTATTTGGGTCATGGGATTGGGCTAAGTCCAATCAATTTGAGTTTGGGCTCACTTGACCCAAATAGGCCAAATTGGCGCTTTTGGGTTTGGGCTTGACCCAAGCTCACCCCATCCAAAGTGACTGACCCACATTGTTGCCTTAGACCCTATGGACCTATTCCAAGAGGAATTAAGTCATGGTGGGGTCATATGGGGCTTAATTGCACATAATTGCGTATAGGGGCAATTTGGGCATTTTGGTGATTTTGCCCTAATCCTCCAAAATTGAATGTGCACCTTGGTTCATTTAGGTCTCATATACTCCCTTTGGTATTTAACAAGGGTTGTGCTAGGTCAATTTGGCCAATTGAGGGCCAATTGAACCATAAAGGGCATGAATGGTAATTTGGGGAAATTTGGTAATTTTACCTAACTTCCAAAAACGAGCTTGTCCCAAGAGTCCAATGTGGTCCCATTAGACTCCCTAAGTAATTTTGGAGTGTTAGGGGTGATCAATTTGATCGCATTGAGTCAATTGAGGTGATTTGTTCATTTAGACCAATTTGGGGCTTTTGGTGATTGTCCCAATTTTCCAAAATTAGCCCACCCCAATGGGTCAATGTTGTTTCAATAGTCTCACCTAGTATACATAGAGAGTTGGGTGTGATCAATTTGATCACATTGAGCCAATTGGTGGCCAATTGAAAGGATTAGCCCACTTAAGTCAAATTGGGGCTTTTGGCAATTGGCCCAATTTGAGTTAATTGATGGCCCCATAATGGGGATTTTAGGTCTATTAGGTCCCCTTGTGAGGTTTACTTATGATGATAGGTCCAATTTGATCATTTGAAGTTCAATTGACCTCATTTTGGGAGGTTTGACCTAAATTGGCCTAAGGTTGACCTTAGCCAATTTTGACCAAATTGGTTGACCTCAAGGGTCCCTAGTGACCTACTTACCTTCTTGAATGGTAATAGGGGTCAATGTGATGTTATTTTGGCTTATTAAAGTCTCTTGGCCATTCCTAGGCTAGGCCATCAAGATTTGCTAAATGCACCCCAATGTGCAATTCCTCCTGTTTTCTTAAGTTCATGGAGCCCCTTTGTCCCACCTTGTGTACATTAACTCATCCTAAGGGAATTTCCCATGGTTATGTGTGATGCATAAGGTGCTTTAGCTCTTTTTGAGTAACCTTGAGTTCTCTTTACATTGGATTGGTCAATGGTTGCTAAGTGCACACCATGTGTTTTTCACCAATTCAACTTGTCATCCTGGTGCCCTGTGTCACTTATCATATTTTTGTCATGACTTGTCATGACAAAAATTCTCTAGGGGCCTAGCAGTTTGGTGAATGCTACAAATCCCAATGCAAAAGAAAACAATTTCGTCCCCAAAATTATGATCAGTTGTACGTGGTTTTAGATCAAGTTGAATAATCAAGAATATTCTTAGCAGTTAAGTGTTACCTGATTTGAAAAGTCTCGGGTATTGTTGTTGCATCAGGTCCAGCGGTTCCCAAGTATGTTCCTCTTGCCCATGATTAGACCAGAGGATCTTCACCAGCGGAACCTTCTTTCATCGCAAGACTCGGACAGCTGTGTCATCACTCTGTATTGGCTCCAAACGGATTGTTCGGTCGGATGCTATCGGGTCTGTTGTAGCAGTAATCTGTTGCTCTGGCCGAAGAAGTGCACTCCTAAGCAAGGAGACATGAAAGACATGGTGCAACCCGGCCAACTCTGGCGGTAGCTCCAGTCTATAGTCCAATGGGCCAATCCGCTCCAGGATCCTATATGGCCTCATATATCTTGGACTGAGCTTCTTTAGTCATTGCACCCGAATAAACCCGTGTGCCGGACGTATCTTCAAAAATACTTGGTCTCCTGCCTGGAACTCCACCTTACGATGTCGCGCATTGTAATACTTAATTTATCTGCTCTGCGCCTCTAGCATCCGATCATGTATCAACCATACTTGGGCGTCCGTGTCTTCAATATATTCTGACCCCAGTGCCTTCGGGTCCTCATCCTAAACCCAAGATAGAGGGGTCCTACACTTTCTGCCATAGAGGGCTTCATAAGGAGCCATGCCAATGCTGGATTGTTGGCTATTATTGTAGGAGAATTCGACGAGTGGCAGTAGCCTCTCCCACGGTTCCCCACTATCTAATATGCATAACCTTAGCAAATCCTCCATAGTTCGAATGGTTCGTTCCGTTTGCCCATCAGTTTGAGGGTGTAATGCGGTGCTGAACTTCAGTCGTGACCTCAGATATGCCTGAACCGCCTTCTATTCCCTTGACCTAAATTGGTCGTCCCGATCCGACATGATTGATTTGGGTACTCTGTGGTATCTAACAAATTGTTCAACTAATAATCGTACCAGGACACTGACGGGAGCACCCTTTTTGATGGGAATGAGCCTGGTCACCATTGTCAATCAATCCACAATGACCCAGATGGAGTCATGCCTGGAGCGGGAGCAAGGTAACCCGTGTACAAAGTCCATGGAGATGTCCTCAAACTTCCACTCCGGCACCGCCAATGACAGTAATTACCCTCAAGGTCTTTTGCACCCGGCCTTTACCAGTTGACACAACTCGTAATGAGTCACAAAACGGACAATATCCCTCTTCATCCCTAGCCAATACATCGTTCTTTTTACATCTGCAGTCATCTTTGTGATCCCGGGGTGTACTGAATATCTACTGTGATGAGCTTCTGTCAGAATATCTTCTCTACCCCCTACCGGTATATAAGTTCTACCCCAGAAATGCATGATGCCATCCTTCAACGTATAATCCCCTGTGGTGCCTCAATCCAAGGCCCAGAAGAACGGTTCTAATTCCGCATCACATCTCTGCGCAGCTTTGATCCGGTCTCGGATGTCACAAACTAAGCTCATCGCGGCTAGGTACTACGGATAGACCTCTGGATCATCTCTGGACACTAGTTTGATATGCATGTTGTCTAGCATCTGCTTTAGTTCTATAGCCATCAGCTGACGTTCCTTGTCTGAAGTACTAACCCTCCTACTGATTGCATCTGCCATTGTATTAGCTTTTCCGGGATGATAATGCATCGTATACTGATAATCACATAGAAATTCTACCCATCTCCTCTACCGGATGTTTAAATCCTTCTAAGTGTCTACATATTTCAGGTTCTTGTGATCCGAACAGATGTCATAGTGAACCCCATGTAGGTAGTGTCTCCAGATTTTTAGTGCAAAGATCACGACTCCCATCTCTAGGTCATGCACGAGATAGTTCTGCTCATGTTTCTTCAATTGTCATGAAGCGTAAGCAATGACTTGTCCGTGCTGCACTAAGACTTCTCCCATTCCCTGGTACGATGCATCGGTATACACTTGGAATCCTTCCTTCCCAGATGGAAGTGCAAGAATTGGGGCGGAGATGAGTCCACTCTTTAGCTCCTGGAAAGCTGCTTCACATTTTGGCGTGCATACAAACGGTGCATCTTTCTTAGTCAGTGACGTGAGAGGGAGGGGAATCAAAGAGAACCCTTCCACGAACTTCAGGTAGTATCCGGCAAGTCTTCGGAAACTCCACACGTCTGACGATGTTTTTAACTGAGGCCAGTCTCGTACTGCCTGAATCTTCACCTGATCCACTGCCAATCCGTCCCCAATGATAATATGCCCCAGGAAGGCAACTTCCTTAAGCCAAAATTGGCACTTGCTAAACTTAGCATATAACTTATGCTCTCTAAGCCTTTCCAAAACGAGCTTCAGGTGTTGTGTATGCTCTTCCTCTGTCCTCGAGTAGATAAGTATATCATCGATGAATACAATGACGAAGACATCCAGGTAGGTTTCAAACACACTGTTCAATAGGCTCATGAATGCGGAGGGGGCATTCGTGAGTCCAAAGGTCATTACCGTGAACTCGTAGAGACCATACAGACTGTTGAAAGCCATCTTCGGAATATCTTCCTCTTGAATCCGTTATTGATAGCATCTGGATCTTAGATCTAGTTTTGAAAACATGTGTGCTCCTTCCAACTGGTCAAACAACTCGTCGATCCGGGGTAAAGGATAAGTGTTTCATGTTGGAGCATATGTTCTGCATCTCTTGGTTTGAGAATAACAAATACCGTGTTGTATTTGATCTTGTATTTTGTGTGTTTATAGTGTGCAGGTTGTACAGGAACTATAACTACACATCCCTATGAGTAGTATGCTGATTGGAGACGATTCTCTGAAAGAGAGCTAATGCCCCGCTTTAAGAGTTAACACCCCGCTTTAACTCTTAACTCCCAGCTTTAAGAGTTATCGCCCCGCTTTAACTCTTAATGCCCCGCTTTAAGAGTTAACACCCCGCTTTAACTCTTAACGCCCCGCTTTAAGAGTTAACGCCCCGCTGTAACCCTTAACGCCCCGCTGTAACCCTTAACGCCCTGCGTTAACTTTTTCATCGATAAGGGATGTCGTCGAAAAGGAAATGACGACGAGAAGAAGTACCGTCGAGTACCAAGAGACAACGCCATCGTTGACTCTTAACGCCCGCGTTGAGTCCATGATCTGCCACGATCTCGACGGTTGCGCAATTTCAGCCACGACTGTACACGATCACTAATGCCGATGTTAACTCTTAACGCCAGGTGTTAGCTCCCGTGCCTATTTAAAGAGCAGCCCCTCTCATTATTTGGTGGTTGATTATATTGCCTCTAAAGCCAGCATTCTGATTCTTTTGAGAGAGGCTCGTGTACAACAATTGAGAGATCTCCCTTGGGCTAACATGAAGATCTAAAGAAGATTTTGAAGGAGAAGGTCTACAATGCATATTCTATACGAAGGATGAATGCTTCAAGAACGCCAACGTCTACATCGCCTTCGTCTTCACTTTCAAAATTTCTTGGGGAGTTTCTCTTTACATTTATCATGTAATTTTTTATTTTATTTCTGTTTGTAATTGGTGTGGATAAATCGTTCAGGGAGAACGTCTGATTCCGGGAGAGGATTCCATGGGTAAATTCGTCGCGGTTGTTGGCGACTAGGTCCTTGTGCGACTTAGGGGGTAATTCGCCACCTTGTGTGTGGCGACTAGGTCGAGGGTAGATTTAGGGGGTGGCTAGAGGCCTTATTTAGGGATAGATAGGCTATAACCAACCGGTCCTTAGGAGAAGAACCGGTAAAACAACTAAAAGTGTTTTTAATATTCTCGCCTTGATTTCTAGCATTATAGAAATCAATCATTTGTGTAATTAATTTATTATGAAATAAAATCATGTCTTTTAATGTTCTATTCAATTGATTTTATTTCCTCTTCAAGAATGCGTTAAATTATATTTTCATCAAAGCATTACAACAAACATTTGTGTAATTATCTTTGTAATACAATATTCGTTTTCATTATCTCTGATTTTCTGGAATTGTATTTCATTAAAGTTTTCATAAGTAAAATCTCCTTGACATAATTCTGAGCAGCTTAATTTTCTGAAGAGCTAACGCCTAGCGCTAACACTTAACGCCAGGCGTTAGCAACAGTAAGGAAGAAGTTCTGTTAACCTTATCTGAGATATTAAAATATATATTCCTATAAAATATTCCAAAACTTCAGTCACAAACTCTGATATTTTTAATTAAGATTTAAATTCCATAAAACCCTTATTCACCCCCCCCCTCTAAGGGCGCCATAAGATCCAACACGTGGTATCAGAGCGTAGGTTATTCCAATACGGCTTTACAACCGGGAATAATGGCGCTTCATGATCTCGCATCTTCTAGAGGGGATAAGTTTTATGAAAATGAAAAAGCATTATCACCACCTTTATTTATGGGTGAAAATTATAATGTGTGGAAAACTCTTATGGAAAATTTTCTTAAGTCTTTGGATATTGAAGTTTGGAATATTACAATTAAAATGCCCCCAATTATTCTAAATAAAAATGAAATGTTATTAAATGCCAAATCTATGAATAGTCTATATTGTGCACTACATCAAAATATTTTCAAACTTATTTATACGCTTCCTACTGCTTTTGAAGTTTGGAAATTTCTTGAGAATTCTTATAGTCTTGCCTCCACAGATGATGAATAAGAGCAACTCTTTATGGATCCAAAAGAAGAAACCGATGAGGACTCATGCTTGGAGGAAGATCTATCTAAGAGAGAAGAATGCAACGTCACAATATTGGACTCAAATGATGACAGCACATCAAGCAAAAGAGAAGACGAAAATTCAACTATAGAAGAGGAATGTCAAGAAGATGTCAAAGGAACCTTTGGTTCAAATCTCGCCTCATCCCATAGCAAGGTAAGAAAATCAAAATCTTCTCTTTTTCTTACAAATTCTATTTCTACACTACATATGCTTGAAATGGCTAAACGTAGAATTAAAATTTTGAAAAATGCTAATTTCAAAATACGTTTAGAAAATAAAGCTTTAAAAGCAAATGCTAAAGTAGAATCAAGTATTGATGTGTTAAATTCTCTTTCATGCTCTTTAGTTGAAATTCCTACTCCTTGTTTTGATTTTAATGATCTTAAAGAAAAATTCAAGGATTCTGAAAAAGAGCTTTTATTTTCAAAAGAAAACAATGAAAAAGTGATAAATGAAAATAATGTTCTATCTTATAAACTAGAATCTCTAAAATCACATGTGCAAAAAATTTCAAATGATTTTAAAAATCTTTTTTCTAGTTAATCCTCAAAATTGCATAAAGCGACTACTAGTGTTTCAAACTTTATAAATCATGAACCTAGTAGAATATTTATTTCTAATCCTTATTTAGCATCTCCCAACAAAGACTTAAATGTTCTTTAATTTCCTATAAGTAATACTTTTGAAAATAATTATGGAAATTTGAAGTATAAGAATATTAAACCAAAGTATAAATGGAGGCCTAAAATTAAAGATAAAACATTAACCTTATTTGAAAGAACCCATTCATTATTATCTCCCCAAAAGCCAACACGATGTATTTGGGTACCCAAAGAAACCATCACACTTGACCCCCTTTGGATACCTAAATCATTTATTCACTAGGAATCAATGTATTGCATGAAGTAGAAATAAATCAAAATGAAATTTTCAATACTCTACTTCATGATATGCTTATTGTCCTTTTCTTTTGTTTATTTTTTATTTTGAGCCAACATGTTTATGATCACTTTGTATATCATGAGATATGACTTTCACATTTTAAGCCTAATGTTTAACAAATCAAATTGAATTAAATTGAATATAAAGTCATAAAGTTTTTAAGTGATCTATCTTTCCTTTTTATATGTTTTATCATTTTTAAATCCATTGCCTATAAATGTATTATATTATCATTATAAATTGAATGCTAAATTTGCTAAATGATATTATCAAGACTAATGAAATTACTTTCAAAATTGGATTTAAATGGACTTTTATGGGTCTTATGCTAAAAAATTAAATGCACAACTTATTGCATATTTGTCAATTTTCCTTGCTTCATATAATAGCCCCTTAATGGAAACTCATGATTTAGAAAAATCGAAATAAAAAAAAACTATAAAAATGATGAATATGGTTTCACACACTCCACCATGACCTATTGATATCCTATGCTAAAATTCACTATTATTATATATCATAATTCATGATCTATCAAAAATTATATAAATCAACTATTTCTCTCAACCTTAGGAATTATAAAATATATGATGGCTATTGGTATTATAGTTTCATATCTTTTTTGTGTGTGTGATGTGCATCTCTATTATTTGCATGTATCTCATTATCTTTAGACCTAAAAATTAACTTGATATAAACAAGATGAAATCAAATAGAATTGTCACTTCATTCTAGGTCTATGAAAATTCAAAACTCTATATTTGAATATGTTGGGTTTTTCTAGAACCATACATCACATGTAGGCGCAGCGGAATAAAAGAGAAACAACCCAAAAAGACTTGGATCGGCCATGAATATTGAATCAAGAAGTAAATCAAAACTAGGTATGAAATTACCTTTGCGGGATTGGATCAAATCCAACCAAGGTGCTCCAAGAAGAAGATTGCTTTCAGCGGCTATGCGAGTCCTCACGTAGAATAATGTCTATGTCTCTACAGCAGTCCACACGAGCTGGGAGAACACCAAATCACGTCGCACGCAACTCGGAAGGGAGAACAACTGCACCTTGCACTTCCACGAACTGCTAGGTTCGCTCCAAGAAGAACAATTACGACGACGATCGCCGGAGAGGAGGTCGGCGGAGGCGAACTGGGCGGCGAAACGCTTTCCGTCTAGGGTTCGAGCGAGAGCGGAACATTTCCGTCGGCTAAACCTTTTGTGTATTATAAGAACCCTAAAGAAGATCTATTTATACCCAAAGCATAAACAGGCTTCTAGAAGAATCGCTATCCGCAGACCACACTGCAGAATTGGGGTTTCTGTAACAATTCGCCGGGATTCCACGGAACAGCATTCGTCGAGTTTTCACGGGACAATTCGACGAATTCCGACGAATCACATCAGACGGCAACATTTGCCGAGTTAAGGATTTCTGTAACAATTCGTCGGGATTACACGGAACAGTCCGACGAATCCGACGAATTCCGACGAATCATGTCAGACGGCAACATTTGCCGAGTTAAGGATCTCTGTAACAATTCGTCGGGATTCCACAGAACAATCCGACGAATCCGACGAATCCGACGAATTCTATCCGTGTAAACCCGACGAATTCAGACATCAACATTTGCTGGACTTTCCCCATTCTATATGGTGATTGGTAACATTTATCAACACAGTTAATCTTCCAACTTCTCCACATGCTCTTATGTGCGACCCTGCAGGCTCATATCGCGTTGGCAGTGACATTACATGTTTGACCACTTCTAGATCACAATGGTAACTCCAACAGTCTCCCACTTGATCTTGAAAGTATCAAATAAAAACCTCACAAACAATGAGCGGCATCTAGCAATGCATCATTGCTCCCCAAGCAATAAGAGTTCATAACTCATAAGCCTTTATGACCAATGTTCCAGCGTTGTCTTTGTCCCTTTGTCCCTTACATCCAGAGAGAACTAGAGGCATGGACCGTGTCACCCTCATAATAGCTCAATCCAAGTTTCTTGATCTAGAACGGACTTCCAGAGAATGGTGAGCTCAATATCACATATTGACTCAACCAAGCATGGCCATGCATTTCCCAGTCCAATTCCATCAAGGGGCCCATGGATGCAACTCCTGTTATATAGGAGGACAAATCCCATATATGCTCACACCCAAACATCCAAATGATTCGTAATGTACCCAACGACCACCCTTATCATCAACCTTCTTCAAGGAAGACTTTAGATGACATCAAAGCACGCTCTTCCTCACTCGATGAATGCTGTGACTTCAGGTCAAAGGACCACAACACCATTGTCAAATGAGACCTACTTGTGACACTTTTAAGTAACAATCCACAAAGTAGTCTCAGGTTGGGTCTGTCCAGTACAACTTGTTCACTAACAAGTACCCACGTGATGACTTGATATCACAATATCATGACCTGTGAGAACTGGTCATCAGTCAACACACATGCTAGTCTCAATGTATCATCATCACCCTTAGCTTCTACGATGATACCTCGACTAGGGACCTTTTAAGAATGAAGCTTCGAAATCATAGCCTCTCACATTCAAGTCACATACTTGATGTCCTATGGAAGCGAACATTCTAAGGGTATTTATCACGAATTTTATTCTATCATATAGAAACAGTATATCATAATAAAAGAACTTGCCATTAATTGTAAAAAGAAATGATTGGTACACTATTCATCATATGAATAATAAACAGCCAACAGAATATATATTTTACATGCAACCCACAAGACTCCCACTAGAGTTGATCACTCAGGTATCGTATACCCATTGATCTAGTATGACCATCATGCTTTCTCTGCGCGAGAGGCTTTGTCAGTGGATCTGCAATATTCTCCTCGGTTGGCACTCTGCAAATGTTCACATCTCCTCGTTCGACAATCTCACGAATAAGATGGAACCGTCGAAGTATGTGCTTGGAGAGCTGATGGGATCTAGGTTCCTTAGATTGTGCAATTGCACCATTGTTATCACAGTAGAGAACTACGGGACCAACAATGCTAGGAACTACATCTAGCTCGCCGATGAATTTCCTAATTCATACAGCCTCCTTCGCTGCATTTGCCGCAGCGATATACTCGGCCTCAGTTGTAGAATCAGCAACGGTCTCTTGCTTGGAACTCTTCCAGCTCACAGCTCCTCCATTCAGGCAAAACACAAACCCTGACTGAGACTTCGAATCATCCCTATCAGTTTGGAAGCTTGCATCCGTGTAACCACTTACAACGAGCTCTTCCTTTCCACCATACATCAAGAATAGATCCTTAGTCCTTCTCAAGTACTTCAAGATATTCTTTACGGCTATCCAGTGACATTCACTGGGATCAGACTGATACCTGCTAGTCATGCTCAAAGCAAAAGAGACATCGGGTCGAGTACATAACATTGCATACATGATTGACCCAATTGCCGAAGCATATGGAATCAACTTCATGCGGTCCTTATCTTCACAAGATTTTGGACACTGTTCCTTAGAGAGATTCACACCATGAGACATGGGCAAAAATCCTTTCTTGGACTCAAGCATGTTGAACCGCTTCAACACCTTTTCAATGTACGTACTCTGGGTCAAACCCAGCAACTTCTTCGATCTATCTCTATAGATCTTAATACCGAGTATGTAAGTCGCTTCACCCAAGTCCTTCATAGAAAAGCAGTTCCTTAGGTTGTTCTTAACAACTTTCAGGGTAGGTATGTCATTCCCGATCAACAGTATGTCATCTACATACAATATCAGGAAGACAACAATGCTCCCACTGATTCGCTTGTAAACACACGGTTCATCCTCGTTCTTGACAAAACCAAACTCTTTGATCTTCTCATCAAAACGAAGATTCCAACTTCTAGAGGCTTGTTTCAATCCATAGATGGACCTATTCAGCTTGCATATTTTAGTGGCTTCATTTGGGGATACAAAACCCTCGGGTTGTGTCATGTACACTTCCTCAAGGAGGTTTCCATTTAGGAAAGCCGTTTTGACATCCATCTGCTAGATCTCGTAGGCATAATACGCAGCAATAGCAAGCAATATCCTAATGGACTTTACCATGGCAACAGGGGAAAAAGTCTCATCATAGTCAACACCATGAATTTGCTTGAAACCCTTAGCCACCAGTCGCCCTTTGAATGTCTGTACATTCCCATCCATGTCGGTCTTCTTCTTGAAGACCCACTTGCACCCTATGGGTCGTACCCCTTCATGTGGTTCCACCAAGTTCCAAACTTGGTTTGTATACATGGAGTCCATTTCAGATTTCATAGCCTCAAGCCATTTGTCGGAGTCCGGTCCATTCATAGCCTCTTGGTAGGTCGCTGGTTCATCATCATGATCCATAAGCAACACATTACCTATTTGAGACACGAGAAATCCATATCTCTCAGTCTCAAATCTTGGTCTACCAGATCTACGTAGGACTTGTGTCTCTTGAGCAGGTTCTCTAGCTACAACATCTTATAGTCCTGGCTCAGAATCCAACTCTGGTTCATTCACTACTTGTGGTTCTTGAACTTCTTCAAGTTCTACCTTTTGCATCTTTCTTGACAAGAACTCTTTCTCCAAGAAGACACCCGTCCTTGCGACAAACACTTTGCCCTCAGACGGTAGGTAAAAGTAATATCCTTTCGTTTCCTTAGGATATCCCACCAGATAACACTTATCTGATTTGGGTTCCAGCTTGTCAGGCATTTGACGTCGTACGTATGCCTCACTGCCCCAAATTTTAATGAATGACATACTAGGACGCTTCCTAGTCCATATCTCATATGGTGTCTTTAGAACCGTTTTCGTCGGAGCGCGATTCAGTGTCATTGCAGCAGTCTCTAAAGCAAAACCCCAAAAGGAAACAGGCAAGTCTGCATGACTCATCATCGACCGTACCATGTCTAACAAAGTACGATTTCTCCTCTCAGACACACCATTATGCTGCGGTGTCCTAGGTGGAGTGAGCTGTGATACAATACCACACTCTTTCAGATGATCACGGAACTCATGACTCAGGTATTCGCCACCTCGATCAGATCGGAGTGCTTTAACCTTTTTACCCAATTGGTTTTCTACTTCATTCTTAAACTCTTTGAACTTTTCAAAAGTTTCGGATTTGCACTTCATAAGATACACGTATCCGTATCTACTGAAATCGTCAGTAAATGTAACGAAGTAGAAATACCCACCTCTAGCCATAGAACTTATGGGTCCGCATACATCACTATGTACAACACCCAAGAGATCCTCAGCCCTCTCAGTATAACCAGTGAAAGGGGCTTTAGTCATCTTGCCTAACAAACAAGACTCGCATCGCTCGAATGATTCATAATCAAATGAGTCCAATAGTCCATCTTTATGGAGCTTTTATATGCGCTTCTCGTTTATATGGCCCAAACGACAATGCTAGAGATATGTAGGATTTGAGTCATTTGTTCTTATTCTTTTATTATTATCTACATTATAGATCGGATGGTCTAGGTTCAAAACATAAAGACCATTAAACAATTGAGCTACAGCATAACAAACATCATTCTTAAATATAGAACAACAATTGTTCTGAATTATAAAAGAAAATCCAATCATGTCTAAGCATGAAATGGATATAATATTTCTAGTTATGGCCGGAACATAATAACAATTATCAAGTTCTATTACAAGCCCACTGGGCAAAGAAAGACGGTAAACCCCTACGGCTACAGCAGCAACTCTTGCTCCATTGCCGACGCGCAGGTCCACCTCTCCTTTACTCAGCAATCTCCTCCTTCACAGTTCCTGCACATTTGTACAAATGTGAGAACCACATCCGGTATCCAATACCCAAGATGAAGGAGCAGAAAGGTTTATCTCTATAACGTAAATATTCGAAGCGGAAGTCATACCTCCCTTCATTTTCCGCAGACCGTCAATGTACGAAGGAAAATTCCTCCTCCAATGACCAGCCTTGCCACAATGGTGGCATTTCCCTTCCTTCACGGTGCTCTTCTTTTTCAGCGCAGAAGATTTGGGCTCAAGATGTGAATTAGGTCCCACCTTCGTCTTCTTGAAGCCCTTGGCCTTACCCTTGCCTTTATGTACCATCAATATGGGACTAGCAGGCTTGGCCTTCTTCATGATTATCTCGGCAGTTCGCAACATGCCTAGGAGCTCGGGCAGTGTCTTGTCTATTTCATTCATGTTGTAGTTCAAGACGAACTGCTCATAACTATCCGGAACGATTGCAGGATAAGATCTGTGGCCATCTCTTGACCCAGAGGAAAACCCAGTCTCTCCAGGTTCTCTATATACCCAATCATCTTGAGTACGTGAGTACCAACTGAGTCTCGAGCTCCCATTTTGCACTGAAATAAGGCCTTCGTGACATCGAACCTCTCTTGACGAGCTTGCCCTTGAAACATTTTCTTTAGGTGCTCGTCAATCTCCTTGCACCCCATGTTCTCGTGTTGCTTCTGAAGCTCAGAGTTCATGGTGGCAAGCATAAGGCACTCGACGTCTAAGGCATCATCGGTATACTTCTTATAAGCATCCTCATCAACACGGGACGAGTTCCCGGTCGGCACCTCGGGGCTTCTTCTTCCAAGACGTAGAGCTTTCGCTCTTGCCTGAGAACAATTCTCAGGTTCCTATACCAGTCCATATAGTTCGTCCCACTAAGCTTGTCCTTTTCAAGGATAGCTCTCAGGGACAAGGTGGAATGTGAACCACTTGCCATGGAATTCTACAAGAATTCATGCAAAATTTAATCAGTACCTTAATTTTAAAATACAATTTATTTTAATTTGGACTTCAATTAAATACTCCCACTATTTTATTCAAATTGACAGCCCTCACTATCAATTTGGAGAGTCCATGCGAGCTACTCTCTTAGTGGACAAGATCCGTATTTCACCAACACCACGAGTCCGCTTTGGCGTTCCTCTCATAATGCGGTTATTTAGGTAGGCAACGCTTGCCAATTGCATCCTAATGCAACTCTTGTATGGCTGGTGAATAACTCCTTATTCACATCCATCATATGGTGCATGCCAACCCTATGCCTCTAGGCACTCAACCTTTGAGGTCACCTAGTTAAGTTAGACCCGATGTCAACAGTGGGATATCACAATTATCCGTTCGCACCCTTACCAAGATAGATTAATGCACCTTGCTTTGGCAAGCCCACACTTTATCGATCGAGGCAGGAAGAGTGTCATCCATCAGAAGGCATCCGAACACTTAATATTTGATGAAGGGATTTTAATTTTAAATAATAGGTTAACACTTAACCATGATCAACATTTGATCAAAGTGCACATCCACAGAAAAACAAGCTTTCTAAAATCCACATGCATCCCTTATGTGCACAACATAAGACTATCAACCTTTGATAGACGAAAGGGCTAAATCTGGACATTTAGAACTCTTCCAAATCTTCAGATTTATATGCATTGGACAAAGGCAAAGACAACTCGACTTAAAGCAGTAGACAAGCTCGTCTCTCATTGTTGGATTCAAAATCCAAAACAATACAAGGGTTTATTAACCACTTGAGGGACGGTTACTGCTAAGGAGACAACAATTTCTAACAATTAGAAATAACCACGAAATCCCAGACGTTCCTGGCGGGGTTCCAAGGGGCCGCGCCCCTGGCGGGGTCTTAGGGGCAGAGCCCCGACCAAATTTTTGAAATCCCACCACCAGAAACCACACAAAATCACATCAAATGTGATATTCCAAGAAGAAATCTTGACATTTAGAACGCTTCCAAATACCTAGATTTGCACGTACTGGAATAACCTAACTTCTGAAACAACATTCATGATCGGGAACCTAGCTCTGATACCACTGTTGGGTTTTTCTAGAACCATACATCACATGTAGGCGCAGCGGAATAAAAGAGAAACAACCCAAAAAGACTTGGATCGGCCATGAATATTGAATCAAGAAGTAAATCAAAACTAGTATGAAATTACCTTTGCGGGATTGGATCAAATCCAACCAAGGTGCTCCAAGAAGAAGATTGCTTTCAGCGGCTATGCGAGTCCTCACATAGAATAATGTCTACGTCTCTACAGCAGTCCACACGAGCCGGGAGAACACCAAATCACGTCGCACACAACTCGGAAGGGAGAACAACTGCACCTTGCACTTCCACGAACTGCTAGGTTCGCTCCAAGAAGAACAATCACGACGATGATCGCCGGAGAGGAGGTCGGCGGAGGCGAACTGGGCGGCGGAACGCTTTCCGTCTAGGGTTCGAGCGAGAGCGGAACACTTCCGTCGGCTAAACCTTTTGTGTATTATAAGAACCCTAAGGAAGATCTATTTATACCCAAAGCATAAACAAGCTTCTAGAAGAATCGCTATCCGCAGACCACACAGCAGAATTGGGGTTTCTGTAACAATTCGTCGGGATTCCACGGAATAGTATTCGTCGAGTTTTCACGGGACAATTCGACGAATTCCGACGAATCACATCAGACGGCAACATTTGCCGAGTTAAGGATCTCTGTAATAATTCGTCTGGATTACACGGAACAGTCCGACGAATCCGACGAATTCCGACGAATCATGTCAGACGGCAACATTTGCCGAGTTAAGGATCTCTGTAACAATTCGTCGGGATTCCACGGAACAATCCGACGAATCCGACGAATCCGACGAATTCTATCCGTGTAAACCCGACGAATTCAGACAGCAACATTTGCTGGACTTTCCCCATTCTATATGGTGATTGGTAACCTTTACCAACACAGTTAATCTTCCAACTTCTCCACATGCTCTTATGTGCGACCCTGCAGGCTTATATCGTGTTGGCAGTGACATTACATGTTTGACCACTTCTAGATCACAATGGTAACTCCAACAGAATACATGCAACTCAAATATATATTTGTCCATCTTTACATAGCTTTGCAGCATATTGTCCTAACTCATCACACTAGCATCATCACTTACCATAGGTAGAAATCAATGTCCATGATAGCTATATCTTGCAACGCTAAAGTAAATTATATTACTAAAATCTGAAAATCATAATTTTCTTTGTAGTTATTTGCATGAATAAAATTTTTCTAAATGGATTTAAAATCAACAATCTTCGATATAAGTGTAAATCCAAAACTAATTCTGCAATTATACCATAGTTTATATATTTAAGGCTTACATGCTTAGTATGTCCATAATCATTAAACCTATGACATGTGTCTCACAATAGAGAGGGCGTAGGATTGTGTGCATTAGAGACCTAACCTCTAAGTCATGTCTTGTCCTTAACCAAGGAGGGTTCCAGTAGGGCCTTGCGAGGCACTGCGGGGAAAGAGTGCTAGGTTGAGCGTTGTCTTCTGTATGCATATGGGATTAACACCCCAACCTACGACTTGTGTGCAGCTCCTCATGTCCATTCGTCTCTTAGTACGGGGCAATAGTGTGTAGACATATAGTTAGGGTATATTATTCTTGGGTATACTCATATTATATTCATTGCATGAACATCCTCTCACTCTTTATACTTAAATCATGCATATTTGTTTTTGTTCTAACATTGCATCTTGTGTTTACATATTTTATTATTTTGAGCTTTAATGATTTTACAAAACACAAGTATTTGAAAAATCACCAAAAACATGCTAAAAAAGCCTTCAAATCTAATCGATATACTCTGACATTTCACCTGAAAGAAGGTCTCTTTATAATACAAATGAATTATGAAAAATGTTTTTCAAAACATCAAAATTTGCAGTTCTGTCTCGGCATTAAGAAGTTAACGCCCGACGTTAGCTCCTTTGCTCCAAATTTAATTTTCTTGTTTTGAATAATTTCTGGTATTGTTGTAATGTTATGTGTGTTTTTTATTTCTCTGTTTGTAAAAAGTTTTCTATCTTTTTATTTCCTTTAGAACAAAATTTTATTTCTTTTAAAAAAATTTATGTATTTTCTCATGCATTATTTTGGGTTTATTTCTCTGGCATAGAATATCATTTACTGAAAGGGCTATTAAAGACATCTATGTTTTCCAGAAAATATAGATGAAAAAACAAATACAAAATTACAAAACAATTTCAAAGAACAAAAATATGTTTTTTATGTGTGTTTATTGTTTTGTGTATATATAAAAATTCAAAAATTTAAAAAAACTGATTGTTATTCATTGTCATTGTCAAGGATGATTAATTATATCAATTAAAGATTAAATTCAATGTTTAATTTAATTTTCAAGTTTCTTAAAAACATTGTTTTGTTTTTGTCATGCCTTGAAAATTATCTTGTTATGTGCAATGAAATTGATTGTAGATAAACATGTGTAGAAACACTTAGCATGCCTCTAAGTATGAGTAATGTATTATGTTTGATAATGATTTATTCACTCACTTATTTTTTATAATCTAAATGTGTTTACAATCTTATACATGCGTGATTGTGTAGTGTAATAACATAAATAATTAAAATGCATAAACAGATTACCTACACAACATTGAATTGGTTATTACAATTCTGTGTCTTTCATGCACTTATTCTTAAGAGAAATGTGATTTCAAATTCAAATGCTATGTTTGCAAAACAAGTGAATTCGGAGTCCTTGGTCATAAAAATCAAAATTAAATAAAAATAGATGACAAGGAAAACTCCACCTAAGAATTGTAAAGTGTCTTGGTGCAAATAATTTTTACACCACTTCTCTTAGTACACCGGATCAAAAAAAATAAAGGTAAAAACTGTAAAAGTGATCCCCCAATCACTACTTTGCACCCTGATAAGTCTTAATAAGCATTGTTTGTGCAGAGCACCTTGCTATGCTTGCTGATACAGAAGGAATATGAGCCAGATATTCAGAGCACTCGTGAGAGCCTTCTCCAAGCAGCCCGAAGAACTCCATCAACGTTCGTGAACACAAAGAACTTGAAGACCAATAAGATCACATCTACACCGACATCAAGTTCTACTTTTGAGGGAGTTTCTAGTTTTTGTTTTACTTTCAAATTATAGCATTTATATCTTTTGTTCGGTAGAGGAACTCGCCACATGGCGACTAGGGCCTTGCAAGGACTAGGGGGAATTCGTCACACTACGACTAGGTCTAGGCAGGACTTAGGGAGGAATTCGCCACACGGCGACAGGGTCTAGGGAGTAGATCTAGGGGGTGCTCGAGGCCTTTCTGGTGATAGATTGGCTAGAGCGGCTTGAGGTCGTATCTGAGGAGAGATCGGCTAAAGCCAACCGGTTCGTGGGGATACGAGTCGGTATAGAAAACAAAAAGGGTTTTCATATTATTCGCTTCGATTTCTAGCGTCATTGAAATCAGATTTTGTAATCAATTTTATAAATGATAATCATGTCTTTTCTTGTTTAATAAAATTGATTTCATTTCTAATTTCATTATCTCTTTACTTTTGATTTAACTGCGACCAAAATATCAAAAGTTTTCTGTTAAAGTTCAACATCTCGGTTATGGCGCCTTCCCTTCGGTTGAAGAATGAAAGTTGGCGAGCAATGCAGTCTTGGACTAGGCGTGTCAGCGTTGATTCCACTGGACCGAGAGTGTCGTTGTACCCGTTGCAAAGCTGAAAAAATGATGGAAAATCAGGGAATACTGCTGGATCCTGCTGCGATGACGTTTGCCCGAGTGTTGCATCCCATAAGCGCATATCTAAATACCACGACACGTGGCCACGATATAGTGCGGCTTGATGCATGTATCGAGTCGTTCGGGCACAACAAATCACCTTGGCGGCATCAGCAATGCCGGAACAGGACGTGTACAAGTCGCAAGCCATTTGAACAAGACTGACGTCGTATGCGCTCTGTTCGAACAGTTGCACAGGATAGTTAAGGATGATGGGTGTCGGGATCAACTTCTCAGGTTTGGCCTCGTCCATGACATGGAACGTGGCACCACAGCCACCGAAGGTGTTCGACTTCTTGCACACATATCGAGCACTGATAGAAAATGCAGTGGTGTCGATGCAATCTACAACTCGCGGGGTACTGAATTGCTTGCGGGAAAGAAAGCCGGCTTTATTACAAGATGGACATGCACCTGTGATGGCGCAAATCTCGCACACCGCTATAGGCGGTAGCTAGACTGCGGCACGAAACGGCAGTGAACCGATCGTTGTCAAGTAATAATATGAGGAAGTAAATCCCCAAGTATCGAATCTCTCAAGGAACACAGTAAGGTGGAGTTAACGTTCGAGGAAGGACTTGAGATCGAAGTCCTTTGGGTCGGATGGATTGCGGAAACGGGGGTTTTGGATTGTGGAAAATAAAGAGAAAATGCTATGACTACTCCTATGCAATGCCGCTATGCAGTGCTTCGCTTGGCGGGATGGAGACTAGGCAGGCCTTGAGCGCGCTGCATCGCAAGGGCGGATGGACGAGTAGGCAAGCGGAATCGAACTATGCAGGCCTTGAGCGCGCTGCTTCGTAGGGCGAGTGGATTACACGGGCCGCTATGCCACGCTTCGCTAGGCGGATGGACGAGTAGGCAAACAGAGTGAGGGTCGTAAGCACCTCTTCGACAAGCACGCCACTAGCAATTGCTAGTGCGGCGACGAACGTGACGGCGAGATGGAGGATGGAATGGGGCGCACCTCAAGCAACTCAAACAACAAACATTTCACATAGACATGAAATATATAGAAATACAGACTAGTTTTAAGTGCAACTTCATCTTAATACATAGATCTAACTACATACACATCAATAAGAGAAGAATAAGGCAAGAAATCGACCGAATCCGAAGTCTCGTTGTAGATTCACGGTTGGAATCGCCGGGTTGTCAATCCGCGTCCAAGCTCGGTCCGTAACTACGTCCGGGGTAGAGAGAGCTGTCACTACTCTCCAATGAGCCCGTCTTCTTCATGTCACGATCCGATAGAGGTTGCAAACTTCCTCTTGCTTGATGGTGATGGAGGCTAGGTCCTCCCTTGGAGCGCTAGGATGAAGGAGGAGGCCGAGAGGAAGCTCCGGCTCAAGATTGGCGTGAAGAACAAGCCCGGAGCACCTCCATATGGTGGGCGGCGATGGAGGGGCGAAAAACCTGCGGAAGGGGCGAAAACGGCAGAGCTGGGCGGAGTAAATGCGTCGATCCCGACCTAATTCGCGAGCAGGTGAATTTATAGGCGCTGGAATAAACAGTGCGCACGGTCATTGGCGCACGACCAGTGGTCGTGCGCACTAGAATCCTGTGATCGTGCGCCTGCCTGGACGGAGCCTGCAAGGTAAGAAAATTATAAAATACAATATTTGCACGACCAGTGGCGCACGACCAGTGGTCGTGCGCGCTTTCGTAAGTGGTCGTGCGATAAGGAAGACAGAACTCAGATTTCAGGGGGTAAGTGCACACGATCAGTGGCGCACGACCAGTGGTCGTGCGCAATAGAACCAGTGATCGTGCGCAGTGTTCCTGTACAGGATTGTACCGGGAACACCTGCACGACTCCTGTTCCAGCATACAATACCAATCTAGCCACTGAAGGTGGCACTTAACAATGCATGAAAACTAAAAACGAAGATAAACAAGAAATAACACCAAAACGGGCATAGAAGTGCACATAGCATGGAATAACAAATATGAGCGAAAACATGCCTAAAATGTAGTGCATAGACTAGAAAATCGGCCCAGATGAGTCCATAAATGTGTATAAAATTGGGACTCATCACACCCCCAGACTTACCTGTTTGCGCTTCCCGAGCAAACAAATTCTAAGCGAACGGGGAAAGAAAAGTAGATGGCTTAAAATTACAATACAGAGTACCATGCGAAGTCGCATGCTCACGTGCATAAGAAAAATAGTAGAGAAGATTTCTCATTATACACAAACAGTTTATATATTTCTAAAAGAGTAAAAGCATATTACAACCACTCAAAATGGTGAGCTACGGTGAATCATCCGGTCATGCATACGAAGAAAGTAAACTAAGCGCTGAGATGAGCATTGCTCAAGATTGGGGTGCCGGACAAACTCCACCGAAATCCATCGGTGTCGGTGACCATATGCTCGCCCGGTCACATTCTCTCCACGACATTAGATTGGTTCATAGCGTGAGTCGGTAGGACTTTAGGCTAGAGATGGGGCTTGGGTTACGGTGAGGTAAACAAAGATAAACCTGGAGGCTACGCACACCTAACCCAACATGAGCACAAGATAGATCTACCCGCACGACGATAATAAACAAATGCACCACACCCCCAGACTTGGACTTTTACAACATAGGTGTGTGCACCGCCCACTCCCAATACCAAAATTTCAAAATTTTCAATTCAACTTTTTCATAACAATCCCCCTTTTTTTTTCTTTTCTTTCTCTTCTTCATTCTTCTTTTTCTTTCTTTTCTTTTTTTCAGCAAAAATATCAATGAATACACCCACAATTTCCACTATAAAAATTACCACATCAACACCCCCCAAAATGTAAACATAACTAATATTTAAAGCTCAGATTTGGGTGTGCGACTAGGTTAGGATTTTAAGCTTTTGGTGCGATAAAAGTGGGGCTGAATCAAGAGGAAGGGGTAGGCACAAAGGGGCTAGCGAGGGTAGATGATAGGCAAGAAATAAAAAGCTCAACCGGGCCAAAATAATGGCCTACGTCATTCTCACGCACTAGAACTATCCTATGCCAATGCTTCAAGAATCGCTTGGGGCAAGTTCTAGCCACCGAGAAAGATTCTCCTTTCTCCCGACTCAAGCAATACGAGTCTAGCGATCATTTACACACATCCCTATGCTACCGTTTGATTCCACCGGATTCACCATTTGAGTAGAGTAAACAACATTTACACTAATAGAGAAAAATATAAATCCATAGTATAAAGAGAAATCTAATCTACACAAATTTCTATGTAACCGATCACTCGACTAGGAGCACTACTGGAGTCAACATTTTACTCTGCTACATAGTCCTAAGCCATCGCTTAGACTTTCCCAAATAAGCAGAAGAATTAAATTCACAACAGAGCAAGCAAACAGATGAGTACGCGCTCAAGTGGGTGCTGTGGTGTGCAATGAGAATGAACAACAATTTCCAATAAGCTAAAATAAAAGTACTTCTAGCATGCTATGCAAGAGTGCACGTGAGTGGGCACAAAAACTGCTCTCCCCCAGACTTAAACTAAACAATCTAATGCAGAATATGACTGTAGAATTCAGAATAAAGCTAGGGAAAGAGAGTACCCGATGCTCAGCAAGTGAGCATACCAGAAGACGCGTGTAAACCATGAAAAAGCTACAGCATCCGCCATCCAGAAGAAGGATACCTGCAGGGGTCAGCTCCGCAAAAACAAAAGAAAATAGAAAACTAAAATAAAGTGCAATTAACTAAATAAAATTAGAAAAGAAATGAAAATGCAGGAAAATTATGATAACTACTAGGGTTATTGTCATCCCAGCACGACTTATTCAAAACTTTATAATATCTAGCTAATGGGAGTATGGAAGGAGAAGTGGACAGGTAACTGGCCCAATATCAGTGTCGGTAGCGGGTACCTATACGGAGAAAGAATAGTCACGCCTCTACCCGAATATAAATACCTGCTCCTCACAGGTAGAGGGAAAAGAAAGTAAGAAGAGGAGGAGGCCTGGTCCTCACTCATCTCACCAAAACTATCCTTGCCCAGCAAGGTATCGTCCACAGCAGGTCCGCAGGAGGAGAAGGCAACGAATGAGGCTTCCTTAATGGAGGAGGGATCAACCTCCTCGCATAAAAGGACACACTCATCATTGACTTGAGCACAAAGCTCCAAGTCCTTCTGAAGTACCTGTGAAGATTCAACCTGCATAGGCTCGGGTGAAGGAGGGGGGTCAAGAAATAAAAGAGAAGAAGGACAAAAATAATCAGAAATCGGGGGAGTGGTCCCGGTCTCACTCCCAGCAGGATCCAAGGATAGATCGATATCATCATCGTAAGTATCATGGCGAGGGGAACCCAAGAACTCAAAGGCCTCGGTGGTGAGTTGGACCTCCTCGTCCCATGAGGAAGTGCGAACCTCCTCATCAAAAAGAGTATCCTCCTCAACCCACTTTGGAGCATCCTCCGAGTCCGAAGCATTACCCCGCTCTTTTACTTTGATAGGATCAAAAGGAATGTGTGTAGAAAAATCATGCAAAGAAACTGGAGGAACACAAAAATTTGGTTCCTCCACAAAAAGATCTGCTAAAGCCTCCCCGATGGAAAGAATACTTTCCACATCATACTCAGGTGCATCTAGGAGCTCCCATTCCTCTCCTGGTTGGCCAACAGATGAGTGATCATCATCACTGGGAGTGAAGCCATACACAGGGAGTGAGGAGTCCATGCACGAGACAAGCTCGGGGGTAGAGGGCACAATTGCCTCCATGGGTAAAGAATGAGTGATAGGGACAATGTTGTCATGAGTGGAGGAGCGGCGGTCAGGATTGAAAAGACTAGGGCAGTCCTTCAATTCATGACCCTCTCCTCGACACAACAAGCAAATAATATTCCTACACTGCCTAGCATTCAACTCATTCATTTGGTCTAAATAATAAACCATCTTGTCATTAAAGCTAGGTGAAATATCCCATGACGACATCTTTGACAATTAAAGCAGATATAACGAGACTGAAATTCTTTGCAAGAAAATTTACACAAACTAATAAAACTTCTTGGATTAGACTTGCCTAAAACTTTAAAATAAGAGGGGAAGAAATAATAACAAGCAGTAAATAAGTAAAAAGCAAACAAAAATAAGAAGGCGGCTATACACACCAGAAGAAACTTCTCTCTCTCAGCTCTCCCTCTCGAGAAAACTCACACGACTGTGTTCCCCGGCAACGGCGCCAAAAACTTGATGGCGCAAATCTCGCACACCGCTATAGGCGGTAGCTAGACTGCGGCACGAAACGGCAGTGAACCGATCGTTGTCAAGTAATAATATGAGGAAGTAAATCCCCAAGTATCGAATCTCTCAAGGAACACAGTAAGGTGGAGTTAACGTTCGAGGAAGGACTTGAGATCGAAGTCCTTTGGGTCGGATGGATTGCGGAAACGGGGGTTTTGGATTGTGGAAAATAAAGAGAAAATGCTATGACTACTCCTATGCAATGCCGCTATGCAGTGCTTCGCTTGGCGGGATGGAGACTAGGCAGGCCTTGAGCGCGCTGCGTCGCTTGGGCGGATGGACGAGTGGGCAAGCGGAATCGAACTATGCAGGCCTTGAGCGCGCTGCTTCGTAGGGCGAGTGGATTACACGGGCCGCTATGCCACGCTTCGCTAGGCGGATGGACGAGTAGGCAAACAGAGTGAGGGTCGTAAGCACCTCTTCGACAAGCACGCCACTAGCAATTGCTAGTGTGGCGACGAACGTGACGGCGGGATGGAGGATGGAATGGGGCGCACCTCAAGCAACTCAAACAACAAACATTTCACATAGACATGAAATATATAGAAATACAGACTAGTTTTAAGTGCAACTTCATCTTAATACATAGATCTAACTACATACACATCAATAAGAGAAGAATAAGGCAAGAAATCGACCGAATCCGAAGTCTCGTTGTAGATTCACGGTTGGAATTGCCGGGTTGTCAATCCGCGTCCAAGCTCGGTCCGCAACTACGTCCGGGGTAGAGAGAGTTGTCACTACTCTCCAATGAGCCCATCTTCTTCATGTCACGATCCGGTAGAGGTTGCAAACTTCCTCTTGCTTGATGGTGATGGCGGCTAGGTCTTCCCTTGGAGCGCTAGGATGAAGGAGGAGGCCGAGAGGAAGCTCCGGCTCAAGATTGGCATGAAGAACAAGCCCGGAGCACCTCCATATGGTGGGCGGCGATGGAGGGGCGAAAAACCTGCGGAAGGGGCGAAAACGGCGGAGCTGGGCGGAGTAAATGCGTCGATCCCGACCTAATTCGCGAGCAGGTCAATTTTTAGGCGCTGGAATAAACAGTGCGCACGGTCATTGGCGCACGACCAGTGGTCGTGCGCACTAGAATACTGTGATCGTGCGCCTGCCTGGACGGAGCCTGCAAGGTAAGAAAATTATAAAATTCAATGTTCACACGACCAGTGGTGCACGACCAGTGGTCGTGCGCGCTTTCGTAAGTGGTCGTGCGATAAGGAAGACAGAACTCAGATTTCAGGGGGTAAGTGCACACGATCAGTGGCGCACGACCAGTGGTCGTGCGCAATAGAACTAGTGATCGTGCGCAGTGTTCCTGTACAGGATTGTACCGGGAACACCTGCACGACTCCTGTTCCAGCATACAACACCAATCTAGCCACTGAATGTGGCACTTAACAATGCATGAAAACTAAAAACGAAGATAAACAAGAAATAACACCAAAACGGGCCTAGAAGTGCACATAGCATGGAATAACAAATATGAGCGAAAACATGCCTAAAATGTAGTGCATAAACTAGAAAATCGGCCCAGATGAGTCCATAAATGTGTATAAAATTGGGACTCATCAACCTGCTGCCACATTGACGCAGTACTGCCGTTCCGGATCAATCACAAGCAACAGTTTCAACAGATACGCATTCATGTCAGGACGCTTGTTCCACACTGGCATGGGCGGATCGATTCGGATAGGAGGGCGCATGCCATCCTCCATCATTTTCAATTGTATTTTGATCCAATCCTCCTGAATTTTGTTCAACGTGTCAGATTGCTTGCCACAAATGCACGGCTCACTAGTGAGGCGGTCAAATGCTGACGAATAGAATGGAGGTGTTTGCGTCAGAATCGATTCAGGTGGAATTTCAGGCCAGCGATGAACGAGGGTCTCTACTGATCGTTGTGTTTTCACAATGTCCCACAGCAGAAGGTCAATACCTTTCTTTGTAATCAATGACGAACAGACAGACAATCTAGTAATTATAAGCAAAATTCTGATTAGTAGAATGGATGAGAGTATACAAAACGGATCCGGATCCCCTGGAGTTCATGCTGGAACTCCATAGTGGAGTTCCCTCATTAATAGCCAGATTGCTTGCCACAAATGCATGGCTGGGAACAGTTCTCCCAATGGTTAAGAGATAGTTTTTTGAATGGCTTTATAATTTCATATTTTTGATGCTTTCATCACTATTAGCTTCATTTTAAGCATCATAACTATCTCATATATGTTTTATGTTATGAATAGATATGTCCAATAGAGGTGAATGAGAGCATCATTCATGATTACCAAACATGGTGTCATTTTTGAGAGTTCTTTATAACTGATTTACCAGGTTTTGCAATGAAGAATGATCACTTGAAAAGGAATGAAGATGTAGTTCTTTATACTATGTTTAGGGCATTGAGGATTTTTTCAGGAGACAATCCAAAGCAACCCATAAACCTTTGGATCTCCATGGAGAACCACTGGATCTCCGCGGAGAACCGTTTGATCTCCGCGGAGAACCATTGGATCTCCGCGGAGAACCTTTGGATCTCCTCGGAGAACCTTTGGATCTCCGCGGAGATCTATTGGGTTCTCCGCGGAGAACCTTTGGATCTCTGAGGAGATCTTTTGGGTTCTCTGCGGAGACCTGGCTCTGCTCCTCGGAAATCCAATGATCTCCACGGAGAACCCAAGAGATCTCTGTGGATAACCAAACGTTCTCCGCGGAGATCCAACGGTTCTCCGCAGAGTCGGGTTTAGGGTTCTCCGCAGAGATCCAAGGGTTCTCCGCAAAGAAGATATACACTCTCCTTCCATGTTTTCTCTCGCCATAAATGTAGACACAGATATAAGCTAATGGCGGAGAAGATGAATACCAAGCGGACATGAATCTCGAGTCCCAGGAGCTCTTGTGTCGTGAGAATCAGGATGGTAGAACGTGCGCCGGAGAGTAGTTGGAATCTAGCCGGAGTCGATGGTGGAGGAGGAGCCGGAAGGAACCCTAACGATGTGCTGCGAGAGAGAGAACTACCAGAGTGCGAGAGAAAACCTGTGCGGGAGAGAAACTGAACGGGCGCGGGATTGATGGGAGAGGGTTTTCTTTGTTTTATTTTATTAATATAAAATTTCTAATATTTTATTAATATTAAGTCATATTCAGTCTACCAGAGTGAGGCTCAACCGGGGGGCCGCCGAGTTCTACTCTGGTATGAGGGGGGAAAAGGGGGGAAGGGGAGAGAAAGAAAAAGAGGGGGAGGAGAAGGAAAGGGGGAGAGAGGAAGAGAAAAGAGGGAAAGGAAGAAAAAAATGGGAGGGAGGGAGAACGCGGCCATAATTTGGAACTCAGTGGAGAGGCATTTGGATCTCCGCGGAGTCCCAAATGGTTTTTCGCGGAGAACCTTTTGGATCTCCGCGGAGAACCTTCCGGATCTCCGCGGAGAACCAAAGGGATCTTCGCGGAGAACCTTATGGTAAACCTTTAGAATCTACGTGGAGAACCTTATTCGCGGAGACCCTTCTGGATCTCCGCAGAGAGCCACTTGGATCTCCGCGGAGAGCCACTTGGATCCCCGCGGAGAGCCACTTGGATCTCCTTCTGGATCTCTGAGGAGTTTTATTAAACCTATAATTATGCACCTTTCGACCAATTTGAAAACGTTATTCATCCATGGAACAATTGCTATTATAGACACATTTCAAATGTACAAGAATAATGTATTTTAATTTACATCAATCATCCACAAAATATTTAAAGATTTTTGCACAGATCTAGGCTCTAAATATAGGCATTTTTGCCAGCCAGTCTGTGCAACTCTACCAGCTTATCACCCCTTCCTTCGCTACGTGCTCCGTAAACTTCATAACGAAGACACCATTGTCCACGGAGTTCTCCTATTGTGATATACCAGAAGTCAAGTGGATAGTCCACTTGGAAAATCATGCGTGGACTTTTTTGACGGTCACCTTTTGGAGCACAAAAATCTGCATTAACACATGTTTGTGTATTAGTAACTACGCAATGTACACTAGTATATTGCATGACAACGAACTGTACTTACAACTATTTTAGATGTATCTTTCCGCTTGGGGTTACGTAGAGAGTCGTGTATGAGCCACTTCCTCTCTTTAACAAGACCCACCAGTAAAAACCAGTGTTGACTATAACATACTGGCATTATAATTATTGGGATATTGGCGAGATTCTCCTTGGTAATGTCCTCGAGGAATGCAGCTACAACTGTAGTGTAACACCCCAAAAATCGTAGTTCAGCGAGGTAGGCGGAGTGGTAGTGCTGCGCTCGGAGTAGGCTGAAATTTAACTGTCCAAAGCAGTGGGAGGGTTCCTCCAATAGGTAAATGCTCAAGCGTTCACTAAGCTCTTTAGCTTAGTTGGTTACGTGTGGTCGTGAGAACCCACGGTCATGGTTTTGGATTGATGTTATGATTAGCCTCATGCGTTGCTTAGGCGGTTGTGGGGAACCTTCGGGTGAACCCAACCAACATTATGTGCATTCCCAGGATCAACTCTATTTGTTGCTACACCTAGAAGATTGTTTGTGCTTTAAACCTCACCTTGTGTAGTTTGCACCTTCCTTAGTACTACTTGCTGCTAGTACGACTTGTTTGCAGGGAAGAAGCTCCGCCACCCCGAGAAAGGGGTGGGGTCGTTATAATTTGGTCAGCTGTGCTGACCGTTGCTTTGTTTTCCACCTCTTGGTGGAATCTTCTTATGCAGGTGCAGGTGAGCCTAGCGGGAAATAGCGGGCGGTGGCCCTTTTTGCTGCGTTGGCCCTCGAAGGCCATCCTCTTTTCTGCTTTTCCTGTATTGTCGGTCTGCGTGCCGAAGTATGTTTAAGGAGTTTTGTACGTTTTGGAATGTAAGGCCTTAAGGCCGTAACTCTACACTTTATTATTTTATTCCTATGATAGTGGACTATTCTAAAAGAAATGTCAAATCTTTATGCTTCTGCTTATGTTTAGTATACTCTGGTGTAGTTCTTTTCTGTATATCTCCTTTTAACGCCTAGCTAGTGTGGTTAGTATAGCGTGGGGTCCCAGCCGGACCTACTATTATATTATTTGTACTGGCAGGGTGTTACATGTAGATTCTGCATCCTTGGACCGTGGGTAGTGCAACTACATAAATTGCAAAGTTTTTTATCAATGCAGATAGAATTAACAATATACAAAGAACAAGTAGAGATCATACCAAAAGGTTAGGGCTGATATACATAAACGGACGATATGCTTCTTCATCCTGCTCTCTACGCAAAGTTAAGATCTTTGCGTAGGCATCAACGTGACAATCTTCAATGTATTTGTCCATTAGGAGAGCATCCATGCCATCTCGAAATCCGATTACATTCCATTTATTGAAAGCTTGGTTGTTCATGAAAGATTAGAAAATCAGCGTCAATATCAATGTGCATAGATCAAAATTTTGAAAATATATAAGTGTATAATGTCAATAGGGCACCTCAATGGAATGACAATCATACGCCGATGGATGATATCTCTTTCTTCTTCTGTATTAGCGGTGTTGAAGCCCAGGAAAATCCCGGCTCCAAAATTCAGACCAATGCAGCTGGAGGGTACTGATCCTGCGGTCCAACTCCATGGCTCGGATGGCTAAAATAGGAGAGAGAAAATGACTATAAGCACACCCCAGGTGCTCCAGCAGGGAGGTCCCACCACGTACCCGGAACTTTGGGAGAAACTTCCCCTCCGCAACCAAAAGCTGGGCGAGGTACTAGACGGGCATGGATTTGGCGAGTATCCAACTTGGGGGGACCTCGACCACTTCCAAAAGTGCCATTTCTAGTACCCCTGGGGGGCTATTTATAGAGAAATCCTAGGGGGGTCTAGGAGAGGATACTGCCTCTGCTCGCGAGTTACAAGGGCTACTCGCCCATACTCGCGAGATACTCGCCCAAGCTCTCCTCTGCTCGCCCCTTGCTCGCCTCTGCTCGCCCCTTGCTCGCCCAGCTCGCCTCTTGCTCGCCTAGCTCGCCTCTTGCTCGCCCAGCTTGCATCTTGCTCGCCATACTCGCCCCTTGCTCGCCATACTCTCCCCTTGCTCGCCCAGCTCGCGCCTTGCTCCTGCTGGCTGAGTTGCCTTGTGTCTTGGACTGCCGGCTTCTGTGCTGACCTTTTGACCTTGACTTCAGCCTACGTGGCTTTGAATGGGCCTACCTCGGAGAATGAGGGTAGTACAAGCGGTCTCCCCGAATAGTCAACGGGGTACACATCAACTATAGCCGCCTTTGAAGGTATAAGTTTTTCTTATTTTACTGGGGAATCTGGAATAGTAGTAATGGCAGTATCGTGAGAGGTATGGTGGGTGGGAGGTGTAGAGATACCAGGGCTAGATGATGGCGAGGATCGATGAAGGAGTGTGTCTATATCGGCACTCACTGCATCAAGACGGTCACCTACACCGTGACTAAAACTAATTAAATCACTATGTACTCTATCTACGTTTTTGTCTAATCTATCTAGCCTATTATTAAAGGTTCCTACAAAATTATTTATCTTTCCATCTAATAATACAAATTGCTCTAACATCCTATTTTGTAAATCTATCCAAAATTGTACAGGAGGGAGAAATGGTGTGCTAGGTGGTGGGGGAGGTGATGATGTGCTGGGTTGTGTGGGAGGTGATGATGATGCGGGAGGTGGCGACGATGGGGGAGGTGGTGATGCAAACTTCACTTTTTTCCTGCCCTAGAAGCCGGGCTTATTGATTTTCTTTAGATGGGGGAGGTGGCAGTGTCTTCTGCATTGTCAGCTCTAAGCATAATAGCTTCTCCTCCGGTGTTATGTCTTCGAGCACTTCCAACACCTATAAAGAAGAAATAAAACCATTCTATTGGATAGTTCAACATTAGTAGTTAATCGAATAAAGTAAATTATTTACCTGCTCATCCAAGATAGATGGAACAGTGACCCGCTCTTTCAATGTAAATGAGACCTTCTCCGACCATCTTAATAGTCGAGGCCTCAATGTCGGATAGTGCGGAGGGATGTTGGTGGTGTGCTCGAGGGACCAAATCTATATGAATCATTGCAATAATTTAGAACATATGAAACAAATTCACTTAAGGATTATAATTATAGATACTTACAACAAGAACATGGGTGCATCCGTAGATGTATCCCAATGAGGACTCTGGCCTCTGTTGCAGTTGGCCTTCTTCTGAAATTAGTGACAGCTTCTCCACCATAACCCTGAATGACCTCATTACAAAGGTATGGATAGCTTCTGGCCAGTTGAACTTCTGGAAGTTCTCCAAGCTGGAGACCTCATCAAAGAACCTTGGGAACCTCTCCGTGCTCGAGGGGAAGAAGAAATTGCACATAAGGTGCAAAACCAATAAATTGGTCATCACAGGGGACGACCCCTTCTCCATTGCCTGAAGCTCCACTTTCAATTCGGTCTTCGTGAGCGCTCCAAAAGGCTTGGAAGTCAGGATGACTTCCTCCCCATGGTTCGGTAAACCCAGTATCAATGCCACGTCATTGGGGGAGACGGTAAGCTCCCTTGATCCAATGACGAAGACGTCCTTCTCGATGTCTTACCAGCTGAGCAGACTGTATAAGAGGGGAGTGTTCTGCGACACCGATGGAAAATATGGCAGATGTTGGCATCCATCAACAACTTCTTCTGTGTCTCCTCCATTCATTCAAGGATGGCTGATGTTTGGCTCACAAAAGCTGACAAATAGCACCTTGAGCTCAAAACATGAATTTTCTTCTGCCCAATAGATCTGTCAAAATTATAAACAATTGTTACAATAAATCATAGATATGCAAGTGTATGAAGATATGAAAATCGACTGTAAAGTTCTCCAAGGAGAGCCAAAAGGTTCTCCGCGGAGATCCTTTTGGCTCTCCGGGGAGAGCCAAAAGGATCTCCACGGAGAGCCAAATGGATCTCCGCGGAGATCCATTTGGCTCTCCGTGGAGATCCAAATGGCTCTCCGCTGAGATCCTTTTGGCTCTCCGCAGAGAGCCATTTAGCTCTCCAAATGGTTCTCCGCAGAGATGAAAATGTGCTACTGGCGTAGTTGAGGTCTCTATTCTCGGATATATATAAACAATAAAAAACATGCCTGTCCTGGTTCACATAGACTGTTGTAAGCTCTTTTTCTTGTTATTATCCTTCACCTTTTGCTTGATCACAAGTCGTCGATTTCACATGGGAGCGCTCTGCTTGACTAGTTAGCAAGTAATCGAGCAGCTCCTTCTCCGATTGCGAAAATGGCTCCCCTAAAGATGGGGTGGGGACGATGGCCTCCATTATTTGATAAAAAGTAGGCAATTATTGATTGACCATGAATGGAGGACGGGAACCAATCTCGCTGACAGCAGACGAGTTGCCCACAACAGGTTCCTCCATCGTCGTGATGACTGCAGAAGATGGTGGTTGAGTTGAATTCTGAGTTGTCAGAGTTTTGGCTGGCAATGGTTGTGTAAGAAGTGGAGACCGTGGAATGTGGATGGAGTCCTGATCACTGAGGTCCTTCTTGGCTTCGGTATGCGACTGCAAACTGTGCTAACGACCTGGTGTTATCGATGAGGTTGATGCCCCTTTCCTTTTGAGACATCCAAGATACTCCCAATGATTTTGAATCTCCTTGTGGGTCATCTAAACTAGATCCTCACGACGCGCAGTAATGCGGGCGTAAGCTGGTGCGACCACTTTGGTCCAGTGAATGTTGCCGGCATGCCCAGCATCAATCTCTTTTTGAACAAGTCGATCACTGATATCGTCCGTTGATCCTTCAATTACTTGTTCGGGCACGAATTGCATATTTGTTGCACGAGGTTAACTTGAACAGTGATCGGCGTCGGTTGTAAAGGTGACGGTTCTAGTTATTGTTGTGGTGACAGTCTCTTCTAACTGCATAAAACTATCCTCACGGCGCGCCTGCATTGGAGCAATCAATGACGCAGCCTGATTCAAGGCAGTAATGATGCTGCGTTTGGGCGCTGCTCGTTGAATGGGCAATCTGAATCGAGCCTGGGCAACCATATCCTCCAAGTGATGTTTAAGAACCTGTTCTGATTTCGGCCAAATGAACCGTTTGAAAGCGAAATTGGTGCTATGCAAAGCCGAGACAAGAACAGACCATATTCAATGCAATTGTGAAATATGCGAGGATTCAATGGGAAAATCTTTTAGATCCAGCAGTTCATCGGGCTGAGGAAAATTGAGAGTAACCATTCAGAGTAAGCGTCGTTTGAAGGGCTTAATCATTGGTGAAGTGCTCATCACAGCTTCCCAGAGATTAAGCCCTTGTAATACTGATTGACATTCATTGCCCAATGCGTTGAGGCTGCGAGATTTCTTATGGTGATTTGATGAAGATATTTGCCCATGCGATGTTGGTCCAGGTTTTCGGCGCCTGCGACTGGACTGAATGGAATGGGGCGTGTTGCTTATATCGACGTCTTTGGTATGATTCAGATCAGTATAGTGCCGCGGTGCAGCTTCGTCTTCTCCAACTATGTGATTATCATCGTGAGCCCTCACCACAACAGTTGCGACAACATCAAGTGCATCCTTCACAATCGCATTGAACGTGTGGCTCGACCAAATTGCATTATCTGCTATTGATTCGGCGATCATTCCAACGGATTCTAGTTGCCCGGCAGGAATTTCTGGCAGTTGAGGAAGGGATTGTCCAAACGCTGCCGTCAATCCAAACTCGTCGTCACAATCATCAATCGAGAGAGGAAGCATATGAAACATTGTCGACAGAGACGTATGAGAGGGAGTAATGCCATCGGTCGAAAGCAGTGCGAGACACTGAGTGAGAATGATATCCATACCCGAGATTGGCAAATACGCCCAACGAGGATCAAATTGGACTTCGCCGCGAAAGTTGATTTGAGCGACCACGGCATGGAGCAACAAGATCCCTCCATCCAGGGACATAGTCTCCGGGAAAATGGCTCGTCCTTGACGCCATAAGTTTTCATTCTTCCCTGATCCACGTCGTAGAGTCGAACGAAAGAAGCGATCCACGACGGTGTTCGACGCGCCTGCTGGAGGCGTTAAGCAATTTCTGATGTGCTTTTTCTGCGTCTCGTGGCAAGCTAGAAGTTTAGTAGTCACAAAGCGCTTCGAAGGTGGCACATCATTCTCCATTTCCCACTTTTTAATTCGATCCAACAATGCATCCAATTCAGCCTCAATGATGGAGTCTTCCGGCATTGAAGCATGTCCATTGCCAACAATGATTTCGGCCACGACAGCCATAAATTGTTCCTGCCGGGCACGATCTGTGTCGTTCGAATTGTCCATGTACCTCGTGATGAGGTGATGATTGTCTAGGAGAACAAAGATGTTGTCAAAGTCTTGTAGCCATTCCCGATCATCGCAGTACTTGTCAAGGTACATGATGAGTAGCGAAGTATCAATACCGTAAGCGTTGTACCGGTACTGCAAACTCCGACCAACAAATCGTCGCTCTGCATTGCCCGTCGTCGTTGTGAATTGATGGGAAAGAAATTGTTGGCGCTCGTTCATGGAGTGTAATCCATCAACAGAGGAAAATTTCCTGCCATTGAACTCATCCGTCAATTTCATGCGTCCCGACACATTGTGATGATGGTCAGCCGAGAGATGAGTCCCGGTTATGGCGCCTTCCATTCAGTTGAAGAACGAAAGTTGGCGAGCAATGCAGTCTTGGACTAGGCGTGTCAGCGTTGATTCCACTGGACTGAGAGTGTCGTTGTACCTATTGCAATGCTGAAAAAATGATGGAAAATCAGGGAACACTGTAGGATCCTACTGTGATGACATTTGCCCGAGTGCTGCATCCCATAAGCGCATATCCAAATATGACACGTGACCACGATATAGTGCGGCTTGACACATGTATCGAGTCGTTCGGGCACAATGAATCACCTTGGCGGCATCAGCAATGCCGGAACGGGACGTGTACAAGTCATAAGCCATTTGAACAAGACCGACGTCGTGCACGCTCTGTTCGAACAGTTGCACAGGACAGTTAAGGACGATGGGTGTCAGGATCAACTTCTCGGTTTTGGCCTCGTCCATGACATGGAACGTGGCACCATAGCCGCCGGATATGTTCGACTTCTTGCACACGTATCAAGCACTGATAGAAAATGCAGTGGTGTCGATGCAATCTATAACTCGCGGGGCACTGAATTGCTTGCGGGAAAGAAAGCTGACTTTGTTGCAAGATGACTTGCACCCGCTGCCACATTGACGCCATACTGTCATTTCGGATCGATCACGAGCAACGGTTTTAACAGATACGCAATCATGTCAGGATGCTTGTTCCACATTTGCACGGGCGGATCGATTCGGATAGGAGGGCGCATGCCATCCTCCATCGTTTTCAGTTGTATTTTGATCCAATCCTCCTGAATTTTGTTCAACATGCCAGATTGCTTGCCATAAATGCACAGATCACTAGTGGGCGGTCAAATGCTGACGAATAGAATGGAGGTGTTTGCGTCAGAATCGATTCAGGTGGAATTTCAGTGCAGCGATGAACGAGGGTCTCTACTGGTCGTTGTGTTTTCGCAATGTCCCGCAGCATAAGGTCAATACCATTCATTGCAATCAATAATGAACAGACAGACAATCTTGTAATTATAAGCAAAAATTATGATTAGTAGAAAGTATGAGAGTATACAAAATGGATCCGGATCCCCTGGAGTTCATGTTGGAACTCCATGGTGGAGTTCCCCCATTAATAGCCAGATTGCTTGCCACAAATGCATGGCTGAGAACAGTTCTCCCAACGGTTAAGAGATAGTTTTTTGAATGGCTTTTTAATTTCATATTTTTGACGCCATTCATCACTATTAGCTTCGTTTTTAAGCATCATAATAATCTCATATATGCTTTATGTTATGAATAGATATGTCCAGTATAGGTGAATGAGAGCATCATTCATGATTAACAAACATGGTGTCATTTTTGAGAGTTCTTTATAACTGATTTACCAGGTTTTGCAATGAAGAATGATCACTTGAAAAGGAATGAAGATGTAGTTCTTTATACTATGTTTAGGGAATTGAGGATGTTTTCAGGAGACAATCCAAAGCAACCCATAAACCTTTGGATCTCCACGGAGAACCTTTGGATCTCCGCGGAGAACCTTTGGATCTCCGCGGAGAACCTTTGGATCCGCGGAGATCTATTGGGTTCTCCGCGGAGAACCTTTGGATCTCCGAGGAGATATTTTGGGTTCTCCGCGGAGACTTGGCTCTGCTCCTCGGAAATCTAATGATCTTCGCGGAGAACCCAAGAAATCTCCGTGGATAACCAAACATTCTCCGCGGAGATCCAACGGTTCTCCGCAGAGAAGGGTTTAGGGTTCTCCGCGGAGATCCAAGGGTTCTCCGCAAAGAAGATATACACTCTCCTTCCATGTTTTCTCTCGCAGTAAATGGAGACACAGATATAAGCTATTGGCAGAGAAGATGAATACCAAGGGGAGATAAATTTCTAGTCCCAGGAGCTCTTGTGCCGTGAGAATTGCGATGGGAGAACATGCGCCGGAGAGTAGTTGGAATCTAACTGGAGTCGATGGGGGAGGAGGCACCAGAAGGAACCCTAGCGATGCGCTGCGAGAGAGAGCTGCCAGAGTGCGAGAGAAAACCTGTGCAGGAGAGAAACTGAATGGGCGCTGGATTGATGGGAGATGGACTTCTTTGTTTTATTTTATTAATATTAAGTTTCGAATATTTTATTAATATTCAATCATATTCAGTCTACCAGAGTGAGGCCCAACCGGAGGGGTTGCTTTGAAGTAAAATAAAATAAAGAGGGAGATAAGGGGGGGTGGTCATGCATGTGAAGAAATGAGGTGGCATGAAATATTTACTAATATATGAAATATGGAGAGGTGGCTACATGCAATAATTAAATGGAGAAATAAAATAAGAGAGAGAAATTAAGAGTGCACATGTATTGAAATTTATAAAATATTTTATGCATAATAAAGGTGACCATGCATGAACAATTAAATATAATAAATTAAGGATAATTTCATGCATGAGAGAAGAGAGAAAAGGTGATGGAATAACATTCATGCAAAAATTATTTGCATGAGAATTATTTCTCTTACAAAAGTTGACATCGGGCATTTTGCGTCAAATCGTGTCGAAATTCCCCCCAGACATGTCATAAAATAAAACAAAATAATATTAGTGCGAATAATATTAAAATAATAATAGTAATAATAATAAGATAATTATAATATATTTTAGAGAAATATAAATAGTTTATAATAAAAATATAATAATAATGATGAGCATATTTAAGTCAAAATATGTGTCATCAAAATCCCACCAGACTTAATACTTTGCTTGTCCCCAAGCAAAACAGAACTTAAAGCAGAGGCTAAACTAAAAAAAAACATTTTTGCAAGAAACTCAAAACAAAAATTAAACTATCAAAATTAATATGCTACCAATGAGTGCAGCGAGAAATTGTTGTTTATGGGGTGTCTACTTTATCACCTAGAGGAGGGTGAATAGGTTTTTCAAATTATATTATCCCCTTTTAGGTGTTCTTGATTTTTGGTTAGTAGATCTAAAAGTTGTAAAGCATAACACAGAAAACACACAACGATCTATAGAGGTTCCTCAAGACCGGGTGTCTTGAGTAGTCCTCTGTCCCTCTGCGCCTACCCAGCAGTGTTCTAGGCTCGGCAAACTCCGCCAAATCTTCAGGCCCTCAAGCCTTACAACTCGGACCCGCAAGTCCCAACATCCTAGGCCCGCAAGCCCCTACTGCCCCCGAGCCCACAAGCTCGACACTCAGGCCCTCAAGCCCTACAACACGGACCTGCAAGTCCCAACAGCCGAGGCCCGCAAGCCCTTACTGCCCCCAAGCCCGTAAGCTCCACACGCAGGCCCTCAAGCCCTACAACACGGACCCGCAAGTTCCAACAGCCTAGGCCCGCAAGCCCCTACTGCCCCCGAGCCTGCAAGCTCGACAAATCGCACCCGCAAGTGCACTGCCCTGGTCCTCAAGCCTCACAGCTCTCCAGCCCTCAAGCTAGACAAGTTGGCCCGCAAGCCTTTACAAGAGATTACAGTAGAAATAACTGTTAGTTCTGCCGGATGAAGATTGACAACTTTAGCCTGATGGAGATTGGCTTCTTTAAGTTGAAGAAGATGCTTCTTGATCTGGAGATTCAACACTGGATCTTCTTCAGCCTTCACTTCTTTTGCCTGGTGTTCATTGGCTACTTTTCAGTCGATGATGATGACTGATTCTTCAGAGAGCACTCGATGCTTGCTCTCTACTTGATCTTCTTCTTCTCCGCCGAGAATACTGCTCTATTGAAGAGCGGCAGGATTCTTTCTTTTTCTTTTTCTTTCTATTCAGAACTCCCCTTTTTCTAGGGCAACCTCCTATCTCTTTTATATGAATGTGAGGCTCCCAAAGGTCTTCTTGAAAAAGTTCCTTAAGTGTCAGACGCTTCATTCCTTAAGAGCACGCGTAGATTGCTGACAGCATTAATTGCTGATAGACATTCAGGCGGCGGCATTAAGTGCTGTCAGGAAATCAGACGGCGGCATTAATTGCTGACAGCACGTCTGCAATATTTGAATTCGGTCTCGATGATATTTCATCTTCATGCCGATACAGACAGCATCACGTCGATAGGATCAACGTCTCGACAACATGCCTTTGTCGATGCCATTAACTTAGGTAGACTGCAAATTCTTCTTGCTTCTGCCACTGATGCAGGTGTCTCGACGATAGGAGACATTCCGGTGTTTCTACATATACGACGATATGCAATCATAGACTGTGTCGTTGAGATCTTCTTTCTTACTGTCTGTCACCGTAATCATGTTGTTCTCTCGACGATATGAGTGATTACATGTCAATAGATCATACTCGTAACAGCAGTTAGCCTTCAGCTGTCCTTCCTCAATTTTCTTGACGACAAGCCTTCGTTACGACTATGTTCACCGCCATCAATCATACTTAGCCTTTTCAGCAACAAGGCTCCGTCACGACGATATCTGTTCTTCTCGACGATATCCCTTTGTCGACGAACTCTTCGACACTGATCTTCTCTTGTCTTTTCGACGACAAGGCTTCTTTATCTTTTCGGTGACAAGGCCACTTTGGTGATGTCGACGATACTGCATCTTCTCGACGACATTTCTTCCTTTGTCTTCATTCTTCTCTACGCTCGACTATCTTCATTCTGTGTTCGACGAACTGGCCAAGTCGCATCGTTCGACGAACACGCCAAGTCTCAGCGGTTGATGAACACGCCAAGTCTCAGCGGTCGACGAACATCTTTCTTCGTTCGACTTATTTTGTTCTGCATTCGATGAACACGCCAAGTCTCAGCGGTCGTCAATCTTCCTTCTGAGTTCGACGATCTTGCTTCTGCATTCGATGAACACGCCAAATCTCAGCGGTCGTCAATCATCCTACTGAGTTCGATGATCTTGCTTCTGCATTCGATTAACACACCAAATCTCAGCGGTCATCGATCTTCCTTCTGAGTTCGACGAACTCCATTCTTCATTCGACGAACTTCCTTCTGCGTTCGACGAATCTTGTTCTACTAATTTCCTGAGATTTATTGGCTAGAGAAGCCATCAAATACAAAGTGAAGTGGTCTTGACTTGGTGACTTCTTCAAATCAGGAATCATGTGGGCAAGATTCCCAACAATCTCCCCCTATTTGAAGAAGTCAGAATCTCAATTCAAGACTACTTTCACTTGACAAAAAATATTATAATCTTTACTTTTGAGCATGTAAGATTGTACTTATCTTTGTTGAACTCTCTGAGTACATCAGGCTTGTAGCTCCCCCTTAATTTGATGTCTCTTCTTTTGTGGCTCCCCCTACACCTTTGCTCCCCTTATCTTTGAGGTCTTTCTACTTGAGCATCTTTGTCTTGAACATATGCTATTTCTCCCCCTTTCTGACTTCTTCCCTAGAGCTCTTCTTTAAGTAGACAATAGTCCAAGCTCCCCCTTGCTCGGTCATAGTTCATCCAAATTCCTGAGAGATTTTTTTAATCAACCATCTCATTTCTTCCCTGATGGTGTTGGTGGTCCAAATGACATGATCACTACTGGCCTTTATCATTGATCTCTCCCCCTTTATGACTTCTTCAGATATCCCCTTTTGGAGATTCTCCTCGGAGTTCAATATCTTGTTCTTGTGCATGAGGATTCCTGCTTCCAAGGATTCTTGGTTTCAAGCAAATGACTGTCTAGATCTTTATTGTGGTGATCTAGACTTTCTTTGAGATCAGTTTTATGTTCAACCATCCTCTTGGTGGATGCAATGTAAGCCTTTTCTATGTTGCCTTTATCCCATTGATTATGCTCTTCATAGACGTTCCCTTCGAGACACCCTTGGCGTTTGAGTAGAACTCCAGCACTTCTCTTTTTAATATTACTGTCGGCTCAGAGGGGACAAATTCTAGACCTACCATGTCCAGTAGCTTAATGGCATCTTGAATTCCTTCTGGTCCTTCCACGAAACTGCCTCTCACTACTTCGCATCCTTCAAAGAGGAATCCTTCCTTCTTTGGTGCCATCTTTTGTTTGATCCAGGAGAGTTTCATTAACGTCGTCTCGTTCACTCTATCCCTTAGCCTTTAAGACTTCTTGAGCTAGTGGCTCCCCCTCGATGGAATGTCCACTTGTCTTTGCTATTAGCTCCCGCTTGATCAGTGCACTTAGGTATGTGATGAGTTTTTCTTAGTCCAGATTTGAGCCTGGAGCACTTATTGTCCATTAACCTTATTTGCCTTTTTATTGGCTATATGGACTTACCTGTAAAACAAATTTTAATATCCCTTAGGAACCCAAAGTGACTTGGGTCCTAGGTTCTTGTTAGCATAATAGGGAAATCTTCTACTCACCCCAACCCATCCAGGAGGTCTCACCTTTGCGCTCTAGGCACACTAGGGTTGTGCCAACAGTCGATGGAAAAGTGTCTCACTTTGCCACAGCACCAACATTCATGGATGTTGTACCTTCTTTTCTGAACAGTTTTTGAAGTATGTTCAGTAGAGAAGGCAGCATCATTCTTCCTATCTTTCTCAGCCAAGAGCTGACTAGCTGCTCTAGTATAATTGTTTCTACTTGACTTTATCTGTTTGTCAGCAACAAATGTCAGTTTGGTAGCCGACATGGTGTTGATGGCATCAGATATGATCAAGTGAGAATTGATCATACTGGGGCTACTAGTCTGCTTCTTATCTGGAAGAGATTGGGAAGATGTTGTTCCTTTATCCTTGAGAGTGGGGGCTGGGACACCAAACACAAATGGTCCATGATGGGCCATTTGGATTTCCTCATGGGGGCCTTTAATGCACTCATCCCCATGCCCTTTCTCTTACCATAGTCAGAGGCATTTCCATGACTAATGGAGTTTCCATTCATCCAGTGACCATAGACACTGTCCTGATCATACCTGTTTGAGGGAAACACTACCTTCTGAAATGTGGTATGAGGCTCTGCTTTAGTTTTGCACCTTTCTCCATTCCTAGTATCTATTGCCCCTTCATTGTAACCCAATCCCCTCCTATTTCCATAGGAGGAGAAGGTGTCAATGATGGACAGTACAGTTTTGGGCTTAGAGAATTGAGCCACCAAGCATCTTTCCTTAAGAAGATCATTCTTAAGTTTCTTGATAAGTTCTTCCCTTCGGCTTCTTTCATCATAAAGCTTGTCTATGATTTTGTTGAGCTATTTTGGATCGGTGTACTTACTGTAGGACATACCCAGTTTCCTATCTGATTCAACCTTAAAAGGTCTGAGAGATTCCATCTCCCTAGCTTGTTCCTTAACAAGCCTTTTGCTCTTTCTCAGAGCCTCCAAGAGATCACCAAACTACTCTAATAGATCAATATGATTTTTATTGTTGCAAGATGGGCAGTCTTCTGCATCATCTTCAGATGATGAATAATCACCTGATGCACTCTTGGTCTTCTTAAATGAAAATGAAGCAGATAGTAAAGGTGTGTGAGTGGTGCATACCTGATCATGATGTGATTCATCATGATTTTCTTCATCTGATAGAGCCATCAACCCATAGACTTCCCCATCCTCAGAGTCACAGTCTGTGAGAGTCAAGGGTGCTCTTATTCTTTCTACTGCTCCAGGGCATTCTTCATCTTCTGATTCACTGTCTGAAGTGGTCAGTGGTGCTCTGATACATACCTCTTCATGAGAGATTTCTTCTTCGAAATCTTCCTCTGACCCTTCCATGAGGACTTCTAAGGAATCCCACATGTCCTTTGTTGTAGTGCAATGACTTAGCTTCTAGAGTGTTGTCAGATCTACTGCACTAGCTAGAATGTTTCTGGCTTCCTTGTCCATGCTGCTTAGAAGAACCTTATCTTTTATCATGGCCATTGAGGTACATGGTTATTCTTAAACAATAAAAAACATTCTGGGATCTATTGCCTCCATGTAAATTCTTGCTCTAACCTTCCAAAGGGCAAAGTTCTCTCTAAGGCACATAACTATTCTTGACTCCATACTTATGAAACTTAGACACCCACTAGCAGATCTGTTCAAGCTATTAAGCTTCTCTTTGAACAACCTCGCTTTGATACCACTTGTTGTTTATGGGGTGTCTACTTTATCACCTAGAGGGGGGTGAATAGGTTTTTCAAATTATATTATCCCTTTTAGGTGTTCTAGATTTCTGGTTAGAAGATCTAAAAGTTGTAAAGCATAACACAGAAAACACATAACGATATATAGAGGTTCCTCAAGACCGGGTGTCTTGAGTAGTCCTCTGTCCCTCTGCGCCTACCCAGCAGTGTGCTAGGCTTGGCAAACTCCGCCAAATCTTCAGGCCCTCAAGCCTTACAACTCGGACCCGCAAGTCCCAACAGCCTAGGCCCGCAAGACCCTACTGCCCCCGAGCCCGCAAGCTCGACACTCAGGCCCTCAAGCCCTACAACACAGACCCGCAAGTCCCAACAGCCTAGGCCCGTAATCCCCTACTGCCCCCAAGCCCACAAGCTTGACACTCAGGCCCTACAACACTGATCTGCAAGTCCCAACAGCCTAGGCCCGCAAGCCCCTACTGCCCCCGAGCCCGCAAGCTCGACAAATCGCACCCGCAAGTGCACTGCCCTGGCCCTCAAGCCTCACAGCTCTCCAGCCCTCAAGCTAGACAAGTTGGCCCGCAAGCCTTTACAAGAGATTACAGTAGAAATAACTGTTACTTCTGTCGGATGAAGATTGACAACTTTATCCTGATGGAGATTGGCTTCTTTAGGTTGAAGAAGATGCTTCTTGATCTGGAGATTCAGCACTGGATCTTCTTCAGCCTTCACTTCTTTTGCCTGGTGTTGATAGGCTACTTTTTAGTCGATGATGATGACTGATTCTTCATAGAGCACTTGATGCTTGCTCTCTACTTGATCTTCTTCTTCTCTGCCGAGAATACTGTTCTATTGATGAGCGGAGGGATTCTTTCCTTTTCTTTTTCTTTCTATTCAGAACTCCCTTTTTCTAGGGCAACCTCCTATCTCTTTTATATGACTGTGAGGCTCCCAACGGTCTTCTTGAAAAAGTTCCTTAAGTGTCAGATGCTTCATTCCTTAAGAGCACGCGTAGATTGCTGACAGCATTAATTGCTGATAGACATTTAGGTGGCGGCATTAAGTGCTGTCAGGCAATCAAACAGCGGCATTAATTGCTGACAGCACGTCTGCAATATTTGAATTCTGTCTCGATGATATTTCCATCTTCATGCTGATACAGACAGCATCACGTCGATAGGATCAACGTCTCGACGACATGCCCTTGTCGATGCCTTTAACTTAGGTAGACTGCAAATTCTTCTTGCTTATGCCACTGATGCAGGTGTCTCGACGATAGGAGACATTCTGGTGTTTCTGCATATACGACGATATGCAATCATAGACTGTGTCGTTGAGATCTTCTTTCTTGCTGTCTGTCACCGTAATCATGTTGTTCTCTCGACGATATGAGTGATTACATGTCGATAGATCATACTCGTAACAACAGTTAGCCTTCAGCTGTCCTTCCTCAGTTTTCTTGACAACAAGCCTTCTTTACGACTATGTTCACCGCCATCAATCATACTTAGCCTTTTCAGCGACAAGGCTCCGTCACGACGATATATGTTCTTCTCGACGATATCCCTTTGTCGACGAACTCTTCGACACTGATCTTTACTTGTCTTTTCGACGATAAGGCTTCTTTATCTTTTTGGTGACAAGGACACTTTGGTGATGTCGACGAAACTAGATCTTCTCGACGACATTTCTTCCTTTGTCTTCATTCTTCTCTCCGCTCGACTATCTTCATTCTGTGTTCGACGAATTGGCCAAGTCGCAGCGTTCGATGAACACGTCAGGTCTCAGCGGTTGATGAACACGCCAAGTCTCAGCGGTCGACGAACATCTTTCTTTGTTCGACTTATTTTGTTCTGCGTTCGATGAACACGCCAAGTCTCAGCGGTCGTCGATCTTCCTTCTGAGTTCGACGATCTTGCTTCTGCGTTCGATGAACATGCCAAATCTCAGCGGTCGTCGATCTTCGTTCTAAGTTCGACGATCTTGCTTCTGCGTTCGATGAACACGCCAAATCTCAGCGTTCGTCGATCTTCCTTCTGAGTTCGACGAACTCCATTCTTCGTTCGACGAACTTCCTTCTGCGTTCGACGAATCTTGTTCTACTAATTTCCTGAGATTTATAAGCTAGAGAAGCTATCAAATACAAAGTGAAGTGGTCTTGACTTGGTGACTTCTTCAAATCAGGAATCATATGGGCAAGATTCCCAACAGAAATCAAGGTAGAAAAGAATGAAGAAAAGTTTGAGAATATTACTAGAGCATAAAACCTATATTGTAAATTTTCCACTAGCATAAAAAGAAGGCATCAAAAATTTAAACTAACAAACATAACAAGAGCAGTGATTTAACAAAATCAAGTGCATTGAACAACATGTTGCTAGACTACGATTATTCAACTAAACACTCCAAGGTAACCTCCAAAGAAATCCATCAATGATATGATGGTGTGCATAGGCTTGCCCGATTACATTCTCTCCACTCCACAAGTATAATGTCATAGCTTAAAGATCAAAAGGGATTCCATTGGGAATAAAACTTGGCTTAGGTACATGATTTGGAATTGGAAATCAAAAGATGAAAAAATGATGTCTAAGGATCACACTAAACTAAGGTGAGAGTTTCACAAAATTATCAAAATAAAACCTTCCATAAGAGTTGTCATGAAGTATTAACATACAAAATTTTTATCAAACTCTTCTTTTACAACATAAGGCCACGAATAATTTTCTTTATTTTTCACAATTGGCTAACAAAAATCTTTTTCACACTTTTTTTCATTACTTTGCTTTTCACAGAAAATAGCTCCAAATATATAGTTGAAATTTCCTCATTTTCACAATAAAAATCCATCACAAAATTTTAGTAAAACTCAAATATTTAGTGTGATCATGGGATGGATGTTTTGGCTTTAGTGAAAATGAAAGGTGGAGGTAACAAAGGAAATACAGAAAGGCCCAAAGTGTTTAAACAATGAAAAACTTTAAAGGTGGACAAAAAGGCACAAACGATCATAAGATGGCCTAAATCACTTCTAAAAGCAATGACAAAAATATGCAAATGCTTCGAGAATAACTAGAGGCAAGTTCTATCCACCAAGAAAGACTACCTCGCAAGTGAATGTCTAATAATATCGTCTAACAAACGTATGCATACTACTACACTTAGATTAGAAGAAAAGACTACAACATCATTATGCGGATAAAATAAAAAATGTGATGCCAAAATTTTATGAAAAAGAAAATAACAAAACAAACGCATGCAAAAATAATATATTTAAACTAGACTCTATCCTAACAAACTACCAATGATTAAGAATACTACATGAGCCTACACAACACTCAAAGAAACATACTAAAATAATTATAGAAAAAATAATTTTTGATGGATTTCAAATTTTATGTTTTGAATTTTTTTTGTGAATTTTTGGAATATTATCTTTTTTTGTGTTGTTTTTTTTGTATAACATAATAAAATAGCAAAAACATAAGCCTATATAAATTTTTTTCTTCTTGGACTTCCCGAGGACTACCCGGTGAAGGGTTCACAAGGTACTAGAAGATGAGATGGGATGAAAGCCCAAATCTCCTTTTTCAAGAAATTGAATTTTTCTTTTCTAATTATTTTTTTTGAATTTTTGGTTGTTTTATATTTTTCTTTTCACTTTTTTATAATAAAAGAAGGGAAAATCAAATAATTTTTTTTTAAAAATTTTTCTAATAAAAAAAGAACAAAATGCAATTCCCACTGGACTTGAGAGAAACATCGTCCTCGATGTTAAAAATAACTAAGTAAGAGGGAAAAACAATAAAAAGAAAAGTGCATAGGAAAAAATGCAAGAAAGCAAAAGATAAACAAGGGGTGCTCCCAAGAGCGCTTGTCTTTTCCCCGTCTTTAAGCTAGACGGTTATTGTTAGGAAAAAGAAGAATAGAAATAAATGTGCACATTCAACTCCCTTAATTCACGCTTAGGTGAATGTGCCGAAATCGGTCGCCCGACTACTCCTCCGCTTATTTGATGATTCTTCTTTTGGTCCTGAGCTTGAACATGCAACTCCAAATCACCTATACATACCTGAGGTTATTTGGAATTTTGTAGATGAGGGACAAATGGATCGTCGAAGACAGTTGGGTGCAACGGCTCATATCTTGCATAAAAAGCATTAGAATAAGAAAAATCACAAACAAACGTGTCAGAAACAATTTCACACAGAGGAGGGTCGTGTGAAAGAAAAAGATTAAGTGGCGGTTGTTCATTTTCTAAAATTAAAATTTCTTTTGAAATTTTAAGTGAATTACCCAGAGAAGTAAATTCATTGGTCACAAAAGTTTCATAAATTTGAATTCCTAGATTTGTATGTGGTGTGCTAAAAAATTCATGAAGAACGGGAGAAAAACCGGGAGTAGTAGGAGAATAAACATGTTCTTCTTCTAATTAGCCCGACGTGCCCATAACCTTAAGATATTCTTGGTAAAATAATTTCTCCTGATCTTCGGAATAAGAAACGTGGGGGATACATGAAGATTCATGTTCCTCCACAAGAAAAAATTTTGAAGACGAAAAAATTTCACTAGAAGAAACTATACTCGCATCTAAATTTTTGGGAGGAGAATCAAATCGAAATTGGGAAATTTCTCCAAAAGTAGAAAACGAAACTTGCGGTGCACAAGAAAAAGAACAAAAAATTGGACCTAAATAATTATCATCCTCGCTATGGAAACTATCCGGGTGAACATCCCACCACGAATAATCTACAGCGGAGCTGGAAGAAAAATTATTAGAATCGGAAAAATCATTCGAATGAAAACTAGAGAAATTATTTTCATCAAAGTTTGAATAATTATTTTCAAAAATAAACTCAAAATTATTTCCATAAGAAAATTTTTGAGGGTAAAAATTAGTATAACATTCCTCACTTCGATGCGGCGCACCACAAAAATTACAGATAATTTTGCACTTCTGTGCTGCTTCCCAAAGAATTTTTTTTGAAGCTCGACAACTTTAGCGGTCAATTGAGATAACATATTTGAGAAAGAAAAAAATAACCTTTACTTAAAAGAGTGGAATTCGATAAAAAAATGTAAAAGTGAAATGAGGGTAGAGAAAGAGAATGATAAATTTAATAATATCTGCGCCTTCAAAATATCAACAAAAAGATTCCCGGCAACGACACCAAAAACTTGATAAATATTTTATAGTTTTACAAATAATTTCAACTAATATCCCGATGTAGGCAAATATACATATCGAAATATAGTATAGTAAAAATGTCGTAATTGCCCAGGGCCTGTCGAGTAATCTTACTCACGCAAAATTCTATTAATTTATCGATTGGAAATTGGATTTTGTTTTTTGGAAAATTAACGATTGAAAATTACTAAAGAGAAAAGATCACAATTAAAAAAAACTTTAGCACTTGATTGAGTGTTTTTGGGAATCTGATTACAAAAGATGTGTTCTAATTCTTAAATTTTCATTTCGATTGGAGGATTGAAAAATACGATAGAAGATCGCTAGAGTCGACTACCGACTAATTTTAATAATACTTCAAACATAATTTCTTAAAATTTGAAATAAATTAAAATCGCATACAGATTAATCCCAAATCCAAAAGACTTGATATTTCCAATTCTCAAAGAAAATACACCAATCTCTTTATTTCTGAGCGATCTAAGGTATCCACAAGCCTCTCGACCACTAGGACGCCAATCGGATTATGAAATTTATATACCGGCAATATAAAATCCCAACCAAAAATTAATCGGAAATAAATTGAAACGAAACTCTAAAAAATTAGAGTCGATGGATTATGATTTAATCCTCATCCCAATACTAACTCTTCAAGCACCAAGAGAAAATTTAGCTACTCATAGTAAAGGAGAACACAATAATAAAAGAGAAATGCATTTTCATTAGAAGAAAATATAAGTACAAAATTTAAAATAACAACTGTGAAATTAGAGGAAGGGAAAACATACACATAAAACAAACTTCTTAAAATAAACTCTTAAACATATAGCACTCATACACGATATTGAAAATCCCTTTAACTCTCTAGGACTTGATTCCTTTCTTCCACTTCCCTCTCTGAATGCCTTGGATTGATGCTCCTTTTATAGCCAATAAGGAAGGATCTAGAAGAAAAAGAAAATGAAATGGCATAAGGGGAAAATTTGGCACATGCATGAATGGATAAAATGGGGAATTTAAGTGGGGACATGAAGAGGTGGAGAAGAAGATGAAGGGTTAAATGCATTAATTAAAATGAAGGGAAAGGAGATGAAGGGGTGGAAGATGAATTGAATTTAGAGAAATAAAGAGGGGAAATGAAAGGTTGTTTTGAAGTAAAATAAAATAAAGAGAGAAAAGGTGACCATGCATGAAGAATTAAATATTGTATTGAAATTTATAAAATATTTTATGCATAATAAAGGTGACCATGCATGAAGAATTAAATATAATAAATTAAGGATAATTTCATGCATGGTGAGAAGAGAGAAAAGGTGGGGGAATAACATTCATGCAAAAATTATTTGCATGAGAATTATTTCTCGTACAAAAGTTGATAGCGGACATTTTTCGTCGAATCGTGCCAAAATTCCCCCTAGGCCTGTCATAAAATAAAACAAAATAATATTAGTGCAAATAATATAAAAATAATAATAATAAGATAATTATAATATAATTTAGAGAAATATATATAGTTTATAATAAAAATATAATAATAATTATGAGCATATTTAACTCAAAATATGCTTCATCATTGCCCAAGGGAAAAACCCATAAACTCTCATGTAAACCTAGTGTTACATGGTCACGCTATAAGCACACCAATTCCTTGCACTTGCATGTAAAATGAACTAACTTGCAGAGGTCCAATTGACCTAAAATTTTAACCATGGACTATTATATGCATAAAAAACCTCCCAGAGGAGATTTGGGGTAATTTGAATCCAAATCACCCACAAGATACACCATATATGATTTATTAAATTTTTACTAAAACCATAGAAAAATGTGCCCCAAAAATTCTGATTTTTGGGCACATAGTAGATCTGGGGTGCATACACACATGGTTAATTTTTCATCCACATATCATTTACTATGTAAAAGTTATTCACATTTTAGGGTGTGTCCTTCACTAGGACCAACCTTACTTAATCTACACTACAGGGAGCTGTAAAGCTCCAAATGGTGTGATTTTAATTTCTACAGAAAGTAGGCACAAAGGCCTACATAAGTTGTCTCTGCCTACTTTTTATTTTAAGTCCTCTAATGGCCTCAAGATTTGAGTGCAAAATGCCTATTTTACTAAGGCAAGAACAACACTTAGTGTGACATATGAGAAGATTTTTCTACGGCTCAGATAAAGCATGGATTAACTCATACACAAGAATCCAATTTAGCCAAAAATTTCACAAGTGACTAATACACTCATAACCAACCTCCCAAAGGAGATTTGGTGTAATTTGAGTCCAAATAACCTATAATAGGCACCATGCATGATTTATTTAATTTCTATAAAAACCTTAGAGGAATGTGCCTCAAAAGTTCTAATTTTTGTAGGTGATGTGTTATATCATCATAGAGGTGTGGCCAAAATTTCAGAGACTAACACCAAGTAAAAAGTGTTATGGTCACAATATACCCATTTGGGTTATATGCACACCACACCTTAACCATGTCAAGACATGCATGTGGATTATCCCAACAAGCAGTGGTCCAATTGACCTACAAGTTTAACCATATGCTATACTTGGCCTAGCCTACCATCCAGAGAAATTTTGAGTGGATTTGGACCATTTTAGCCATAGATCTAGGCTATGCATGAAAAATGAAATGTTTCACAAAATTTTATAAACTTTATTTTCAAATATCCCCAATTTTTGGCAGAGGTTACTTTAGGGCATGACTCATGCATGCCCCAAATTTCAAGTCATTTAGAGTTATATTTCACTCTAATTTAATTTTTAGAGGTCTAGGGACCCATATGTGCATGTGTCGCCAAAATGAATGCTCAGAGAGCTACAATACTCCAAATCACTTCAAACAAATTTTAAAATGTTCTTAAGGTCATGAGCTACGTTTTTTATTCAGGGAACATTTTCTGCTGGGGCCTCTAAGGGCCCTCAATAAATTCCACAAAGTTCTGTATTTTATGTGATAGAATTTAATTTCATTATTTATATCATGTATTGGTCTGCGTCTAACAATTTATCCCAGATCTAACGGCTGGGGCTCATCGTCCCCAGCCAGCCAAGGGTCCAGATGGCTTCTCCCAGGGCCATCTTTGGCCCTTGATTCTGGCCACTACCGGCCTCTTCCGGCAAAACCCCTAAGCCACCACCACCAACTGACATTTGGTCATTGACTGGTGGTGTCTGATTGCCTTAAGGTGGCCGTGTGAGGCTTCCATTTAGACCCCACCTAAATTTTTATATAATCTATGTTCATAACATTTGTCCCAGGTTGAAGTAAGGCTAGTGAATACAAAATAAAAACACATAATAAGAAATTTACTCTCGTACCTTGAATTATTCGACCAATCTTTTCTGTCCTACCATACTCAATTAATTTAGTTGTGCGTATCCCATGCCACGCCAGTTACCTATAAAATTGACGATGGGCTTAGTCATAAACATATGACTAAGTGAGGATATACCTCTTTTATTGATGTATACAATTAGAAAAACTGACGCATAGCAAAACATAGTTTTTGTACTAACCATTTCTCTGTATCAGTAGTGAACTTATGAAACAACAATATCACTGTAGGAATATGTTAGTAACAATAAACAGTATAAGCAGTTATAGGATCATAACAATATCTATATCATAGTGGCAGTATTGGTAAGAAAACTATGCAACCTTTTATCAGTATAACAGTACAAGTAAGCAAATTATGAACCAGTTATCATATCGGTATTTGTAGCAATATATCAGTGTATGCAATAAATCAATGTATCAGTGTATCAGTGTATCCAATAAATCAGTGTATCAGTATTTCTATATCAATTCTCATCTTTGTTTTAAGTTTTCATCTTTCAGTTAGATTATGTTAAGGGTAGTTGTTACAGTATCAGTGTTCATTTCCAGTAATTCAGTCTTTGGGCCCGACCCCTCGGGGTCATCAGTATATATCCAAAACCAGTACGTTCAACACGCGTCTATGCCTTTCGGCCGACTGTTTTGGCAATCATCAATATTTTTCATGCTCATTTACATTCAGTCGTACCCTTAATATAGCCATGCATCGATGCATTTTCATTAATGTTAGTAATATACAATCGTACTTAGGATTTGTTTATTTATTAATCCCCTCAGAAATGAATAGCCTGTTTGCCTTTGTCAAGGCCATACAATATAACGATAATAAGTATCAGTGATATCAAACTATACATTTAACATTATGTATAATAAGAGTGCATATAACGAAAGAAAATAAAGAATAAAGCTTAAATAAAACAGGTAGCTCTCACCATCAGTAACTCATGTCATTGTCATATCTATTTTGAGATGTCATCCTTCACGGTATTTGTATAAGCACCATGTCATTTAAGATCATTTATATCGGGGTTGCACCTTGCTATAGCGACAATATTGACTATTATGATAACATCATTTGGAAGCTACTTACCCAGCCCTCTAGTTCGCATAACCATAAAAGAGACAAGTTCAAATCAATGATAAAACTCAATTCAACCCACTGTTTTAAATATATACTCATTGTTTTAACCAATCAACACCTAATGAATCCTAAATGTTTGAAATAACAGCAGCCAGTTAATAAGTAAAGCAAAGCCCCAAATCTCCTAACAGCAACCATAAATAGAAATAGGAGCATCAACAATCGTCCATACAAAGATAACACCAACAATTCCCCATCACAGACCCATATACCCTTAACAGAAACTAATATAACTTCCATAACATGGAGGTAAATCCTCTACAGATGTCCATTATTTTGAACATAAAATTAGGGCCAGTCAATTAGACAACATAAATCTTAGATATAGCTGGCCTGTAGAAGAGGGTTATCTTAGAGATCCTAATCCCCATAGCAGATCAGCCGACCACAAAAAAAGTCCTTACACGAGCAACTCCTTGATTTACAGTTTTAATTTAAAATAAAGCAGTCACCATAACGACAGTTCAAATATTTTCATATAGAAACATCCATCCATATAAAATCCCAATCAATAGCCAAAAAGGAAGGAGGAAAAATAAAAGAGGAGGGCTTACAGTGAAGATAGAAGAAGGGGATGGTTAACTAATACTTTGTCCAAGTTTAGATCTGCACAACCACCTCACAGGAAGCTCATAATAGTGCACCAATACGAAGAGGAGTTGGTACTACGAGGGAGGTGGTCGATCGAACTTTCTTCCTGCTGAGAGAATGAGATCTTGAAGGAAGAAGGTGGAGAAGCTAGCGATTCCCGTGAACCCTAGGCGAGAACTGGAGGGTCGGCGTGCAAGATGTTTTTTGACGGTAATGAGGGCTCGATTTTATCTTTAAGGAGTCGATCCTTGATACCGATCCACTCCCTCATTCCACCTCTCAACACCACTGCCTAATATTTGTTTCCTTACTTTCATTGACCTTTCAATTTCTTCTATATTGGCACACTAATATGCCTATTAACACACCAACTTCATCCATTTCCTCTTATTGCACACTAATGTGCACATATAAAAGTCTCCCAACAATACCAACTTAATCCAACCAAACCTGTCCAAAAATGTAAGCTATATTTTCATATGTAAATACAAAGCAATTATCTCAAAATCAAAATTCGTTGCGATGGACAACGTCCACACTGATATTTTTATTTTCATCATATGGGCCAAAATTTATTATTGAATTACTTCACGTTTTGGGTCGTTACAGGCCGGAGGTGGCCTCCCGTCAACTTCAATTTCTCGATCGGGAACATGGAAATCAAAAATGGTACAATCCCATTTCACAACTCGATTTTAAAACAGAAGGAGACAGTTAGCACAAGTGGAGAGGGGGAGGATATTGCCTGATTGCGGACTTGGCAGCGGGTATTGCGGCGGTGGAACAAGGGAGCTCCATTTATGGCATCCATGGATATCTCGGTGCTGCTGAACTCGAAATCTCTTGCTGGAACGGGGTCTCGACTCCTTGGAGAGCTCTGAACAGAATGGAATATAGAGAGGAAGGAGAGGGGGGGTTATTTTACCTCCAAGCCATTAATGGCTCTCGGCCACCTCTTGCCGCCATCCCCATCCAATGGAAAGCCTCTCCTCTCTGCCCCAAACTAAGGGGAATTAACCCCCTAGCTCAGGGGAGAGCTTGGGGAATGAAAGTGGGGTGCCATTTGACACCCATTCCTCATTTTCCTCCTCCATGTTTTCTTTGTCTTCTTCCTCCTTTTTAATTCAAATACCTTGTAATTAATCCCCTATAATTCGAAATTCAGAGGGCTTAGGGTTTAATCATCACGTGGGTTGGTTATTTGGGTCCTGGGGTTGGGCTAAGTCCAATTAATTTGAGTTTGGGCTCACTTGACCCAAATAGGCCAAATTGGGGCTTTTGGGTTTGGGCTTGACCCAAGCTCACCCCATCCAATGTGACTGACCCACATTGTTGCCTTAGACCCTATGGACCTATTCCAAGAGGAATTAAGTCATGGTGGGGTCATAAGAGGCTTAATTGCACATAATTGCTTATAGGGGCAATTTGGGCATTTTGGTGAGTTTGCCCCAATCCTCCAAAATGGAATGTGCAACTTGGTTTATTTAGGTCTCATTTACTCCCTTTGGTGTTTAGGAAGGGTTGTTCTAGGTCAATTTGGCCAATTGAGGGCCAATTGAACCATAAAGGGCATGAATAGTAATTTGGGGCAATTTGGTAATTTTGCTAATTTCCCAAAGTTGGCATGTCCCAAGAGTCCAATGTTGTCCCATTAGACTTCCTAAGTAATATTGGAGTGTTAGGTGTGCTCAATTTTATCACATTGAGTCAATTGAAGGTCAATTGAGGATATTAGTTCATTTAGACCAATTTGGGGCTTTTTGGTGATTGGCCCAATTTCCCAAAATTAGAAAACCCCAATGGGTCAATGTTGTTTCAATATTCTCCCCTAGTAGACATAGATGGTTGTGTGTGATCAATTTGATCACATTGAGCCAATTGGTGGCCAATTGAAAGGATTAGCCCACTTAAGTCAAATTGGGGCTTTCTGGCAATTTGCCCAATTTGAGTCAATTGATGGCCCCATGATGGAGATTTTGGGTCCATTAGGTCCCCTTGGGAGGTTTCCTTATGATGGTAGGTACAATTTGATCATTTGAAGTCCATTTGACCTCATTTTGGGAGGTTTGACCTAAATTGGTCTAAGGTTGACCTTAGCCAATTTTGACCTAATTGGTTGACCTCAAGGGTCCCTAGTGACCTACTTACATTCTTGAATTGTCATAGGGGTCAATGTGATGTTATTTTGGCTTATTAAAGTCTCTTGGCCATTCCTAGGCTAGGCCATTAAGATTTGCTAAATGCACCCCAATGTGCAATTCCTCCTGTTTTCTTAAGCTCATGGGGGCCCTTTGGCCCACCTTGTGTACATTAATTCATCCTAGGGGAATTTCCCATGGTTATGTGTGATGCATAAGGTGCTTTAGCCCTTTTTGAGTTACCTTGAGTTCTCTTTACGTTGGGGTGGTCCATGGTGGCTAAGTGCACACCATGTGTTTTTCACCCATTCAACTTGTCATCCTGGTGCCCAATGTCACTTATCCTATTTTTTTCATGACTTGTCATGACAAAAATTCTCTAGGGGTCTAGCAGTTTGGGGGATGTTACATAATGTATAGATAATCTATAGAAAATTCTGCCCACCAAATTTTTAGCTTTAAACAAATAGGAGCAGTGAGCATTAATGAGGAGTTGTGTTATCATGAATCAGGAGCTGATATCAAATCATCTCAATCCATACTTCTGATGCTGCTGTTGTAGGACCTTTTTTCTGCATTCTCATTCAGGAAAAAAAATCAGATTGTTAGATGCTATTTGACATCCTTATATATGTGGTCATTGGGGAGAGAAGATTGGAGAAAATCTGATCATACTATTGTTGGACAAGATTTATATAGTATATATATCACTTAGAGGAGTGGCCTTCATTCATCTTTCTAATATGTAGCTCAGCCCAAATGAACCATAAAATGAGTATGGGAGTGTTCAGATCGGGGTCTCTCGTAGCATTTCTATTTTCTGTACATTCCCAAACTTGCAATCTTTGTAATATTGTAGCATTCGTGCAATCTTGATCAATGAAAATTCTGTAATTCAATTTCATGTTTGGTTGGTTCATGGTATAATTTCTGGGCAGCCGGCGAATTTGGAAGCTGCCACCAACGGTATCAGCTTCCTTGGCCGCCGCGAGGAGAGAATGTGGAGGCTTGCGTGGGTCTCGATGAGGGATAATTTTTGAATTCCCAGGGATGTTGTATGGGTCTCTGCTGCTTGCAACATGGTTAAGCAAGTTAATATATGGACTCTTTTTAAAGTTTCATATGAGTTTAACCGTTGATGTATGTATTTCCCCACCTTGTCTCTATTTGGCATGTCCAAGCTATAACAAGTTCGTGTTGAGATATTTCATGAGCCGGTAGGCTTATTTCATAGAAATTCACAAGCTGAGCAGTTTGCGACTGAGATGGTAAGAACATATATGCTCGCGTTCTTCGGCTGCGGAGCTTCGATCGTCTGGAAGAGTGGAAGTATCACGCTGGTAGGAGCTGCTCTAACTTGGGTCGCAGTGGTGACAAAAATAGTTTTTGAGGGAGGCTTTGAGACTGTTTAATTTTTATATGAACTGTTATGATTTGATCATGCAAAAATTGTTATATGTACGTTTTTAAGGAGAGAGGCTTTAGAATAAACGTGATACCTATTAGATTTTGAAATATATGTTATCTGGTTTTTATTTTGGTGTACATTTATAAATTTTGTATTTTCATTTACCAAGTTTTTGTTTTTGTGCGCATTTATCAAACGTTTATTTTCATTTCCCAAATTAATAAAAATGTTTCTTCCTTCATGATGACAGAAAATAAAAATTTGTCAAACAAAATTCAATTCACAAACCGCGGTTCATGATCTCAAAAAATATAAACCATCCAAACAATACTCCATTCACAAACCATGGTTCATGACCACTTCATTCACAAACCACGATTCTTGACAACTCCATTCATGCCCGCCACCACTATGTCAAACGAAGCCTAAAGCGGTCTAGAATAACGTTTTCACAATAGCTTTGGATCCAACAAAAATTCATATAAGTTTAACTGTATTTCTAATAATTTAATTAAATATATAATTGAAGATTTAGGTTGACCACATCAGATAGTTGTATAAATTATTAGAAATACCATGTGTGATCAAGAGCAATCCAAAGCTAAACCAACACTTTTATTACCCTGAGGTGATCAGCCTTCAATTCTAATGACGGAGTTGAACACTGTGATATTTCATTAAAATTGCTAGAAATTCTGCCTTTATCAGAGATATTTTGCACTTACACGTTGTGTCATATGATTGGTTCCGGTTATAACCGAATCCAGGTCCTAAAAATTTCTCCCTGGTCGACGACAAGCTTTGATGCAGGGGAAAATCGATGGCCAACTTCTCCTTTCTTTCTCCAAAATCCCGATGGAAGAGGGTGAGTCTCGGGAGCCGTCGGTTTCTACAAAAGGAGAGCAGAGAAGGGCTTCAGAGTTTCACCCTTGTTCACGCAAGCTCCAATCTTTTATTAAAGTTGCAAAAAAGGCATATTACTACATAGGGCTCTTAATAGGTAGAGCCTTTTAGGAGTTACAAAATGAAGATCTTTACTTCCATTTAACTTCCTAAATAAAATGAAATATGAAATTCATAAATAAATTATATCTCATCTTAACGCCAGAATTCGTCGCAAGAGTGAGACTGAGTTCGCAACAAGTATTTTCGAGACGGACTAACCCACCTATCAAAACTTTTAATTATTCACGCGACTGAATTAACACACGCTCGTTGGAGTCTAAAGAAATTAAAATATTTGCTTACGCTTTTATCGGGACATCTCGAGAATTTAAGTCCACCCTACAGAAAAATTTCTAACATATATGTCATAGATCATTAATATGTAAGATCACAACCCGTTAAATTAATAAACAAAATTAATATTATATTTAAAAAAAATTGAATTAGAAAGAAAATTGGGCAACCAAGGGGCCAATAAAATTCAAGCTTTTGAAAACTGGACCCCTATTAATCAAGCTAAAAATTAGGCTAAATTGTTGTAAATTGATTAACCTTGTTCAATTTGTAATGTTTAGACTTTTGCCAACTAGATTGCTTTGAATGTAGGCATTTACTACCCTCAACTATTTCAAGATAACCAACCATATGTTTGAAACCATGATAATTGTCAATGAGCTTGTAACATGTCATGATTCAATGAGATGCCAAAAAAAAAATCCTCGTTTGTCAAGTTTTTGAAATCTGAACTTACATATATCTTGACAAAAATTGATATATGATTGAAAATGATCAAATTAGAGGTGAAAGAAATTTTGATGTTTTGGAATGGTGGAGAGTCTGTGCTCTAAAGTAGATGATTTTATCGATATTGGCAAGAGATATTTTAGCAATTCTCATTACATCAGTTGCTTTTGAGGCTACTTTTAGTGCAGGTAGTAGAGTTATTGATAAATATTATGCATCGTTAAAGACAGACACAGTTCAAGTTCTGATGTGTGGCGAGGATTGGTTGAGAAAGCGTTTTGGGGTTAAAAAGAAAATCAAGGTAAACTAATCAACTATGATATTGTTTTTGTAAAAAAAAAGTCTCTAAATGATTTTAAAAATTTATGTCCTGCATTACAGAGCGAGAAGAAGACGGTGCAAGTACTTCTTCCAGTTGAAGATGACTTGTTGAAAGGATAATTATAACTACGATTCTACGAATGGTCTTACCATTCTTATCTACTCTGATGCAAATTGTGATCGTATTTTTAGACCGTTTTGAAACTTTTGTTAACATCCTGCAGGCTGCAGAGATCAACTTATTTATGCACTGCTTTTATATGCTTATTTATGTACTGCTTAGATTGGCTATTGTTAGCATACTAATTATATAAAGTATGTGCTTATGTGTTGCAGAAAATGCTTTCGCAACAATGCGAAAAGAATTGGTTTTATCAGGGTAAATTCTTAAGCCTGTATATTTGCTCTCAAATTTTTATATTGCTATAAGTGTGAGCGATAATGGTCAAATTTTCATAGTGCTGTCAAATTTTCATAGTGTTGTACCTATCAAATTTTCATAGCCTGTATATTATAAGCTTATTTATGTGTTGTAATTGTACTTCTTTTGGTCCTGCCCTTGTTTTTGAAGGCGAGGAATCTATGATGAAAACTATTTCCGAAAATCCTATAAACTTTAAGGTGTAAATTTTTTTTTTAAATGTACAACATGGAAGAGTCTATAATCTTTATGGATCTATTTCAGTTTTGATAAGCCTCATATTTTGATGAACATTAAATATGTGATATGGAATCTGTTTAAGCACAATATTTTTTGGACCATATATGATATGGAATCTGTTTATATGATTTGATTATACAAACCAAACTTAACAGGTCAGTTTTTTAATTTGTAAGCACCAGAAGGAAGAGTCATGCGTTTTGCATGTATATTAATGAGGAAAAGTTAACAATTTGTTTCAATTGTATAAGAGATTTCATGCTCAAAAATATTTTTTATTTGTATAATTCGAGTCGAGCTCGAGTCGAGCTCGCCGAGCTCGAGCCGGAGCCTTTCAAAATGAGCTCGTCATGCTAGAGCTGGCTCTTTTTGATGAGCTTGACTCGAGGTTGACTCGTTTGCAGGCTAAGTCGTAGCTCACTACCAACTTATGCAAGCTATTTGGTGGATCATGAAGTATACTTAGAAGGAGGTGAATAAGAGATTATTAATATTGATGAAAAATATTTATAATTATTAAACCTTTGATTATAATCAATTTTTAGAAATATTAGAAAGATTATTAGTCCCTGAGGAACTTCATCCATTAATAATTAGACTAAAAATTATTGGCGTTAATATATAATTAGGCAAAAGCTTGGATTTTAATTAGGCTAAAAATATCATATAAAACTTAATATCTCCCGTGGAAAATCAGCATTAATAATATAAGTAGACTAAAAGTTGCTAAAATTGCTAAAAATTAATAATTAACATAAAAATTATTGGCATTAATAAAACTTAAGCATTAAATAAGGCAAAGCTTAAATTTTCTAAAAATAAACTATTAGCCTAAAAAGGCAAGTAGAGAGAGAAGCCTCACTCATCTACCTCTACCGTCGCACTGTCCAACCCAATACTCCCAAAAAAGCTGCCACGTGGCTGTTAAAAATGGAAAGGTGAAGTGCTGCTCCTAGAGAACCGGTCAATATGATGATATGATGTTCAGATATAATTAATATAAATAGCAGTAATCCCTTCCTCGGCCTCACCCCACAGCACTCCGCCGGAGTTTGCCGCAAGAACCATACAGTGATACGAAATCAGCCGGCGATGTCGACGGTGAAGAAGAAAGAGATCTGCATCCGGCGTGTCTGGTCCTACAACTTGGAGACGGAGTTCAAGCTCATCCGTGAATGCGCCCAGGGATTCCCGTTCGCCGCCATCGACACCGAATTCCCCGGCGTCGTCTACCGCTCGCTCTGCCATCACCGCCTCCTCAGCCCATCCCAGCGTTACGCCCTCGTCAAGGCCAACGTCGACGCTCTACAAATCATTCAGGTCGGCATTTCCCTCTCCGACGAAGAAGGCAACCTCCCCGACCTCGGTATGACCGGCACCGGCTTCCTCTGGGAATTCAATTTCCGAGATTTCGATGTATTTCGCGACAGCTGCGCGGCCGAATCGATTGAGCTGCTCTTCAACAACGGCATCGATTTCAACAAAAACATAACAGCCGGCATCGACTCTCGCCGCTTCGCCCAGCTGCTGGCGTCGTCGGGGCTGATCTTCAACAGCTCTTCCGTGAGCTGGGTGGGATTCCACAGCATCTACGATTTTGGGTATTTGATAAAAATCCTGACCCGCCGGAGGTTGCCGGCGACAATGGCGGTCTTCTTGGGACTGGTTCGCCAGATCTTCGGCGACAATGTGTTCGACGTGAAGCATATGATTAGGTACTGCGACGGTCTATACGGTGGACTGGAGCGGGTTGCTGAGACCCTGAAAGTGGAGCGTTCGGCGGGAGGATGCCACCAGGCCGGATCAGATAGTCTACTGACTCTGCATACATTCCTCAAGTTGAAGAGGGGCGTCTTTGCGAAGAACGGAATCGATAAGTACGCCGGAGTTCTTCATGGCCTGGAACTCTGACTCCAAGTTTAATTAATTTTGTATTAGCTGTCCACTTTTAGCGGTTTGCACATAACAATCAAATTTAGGATTTACTTTTATGTATTTAGGTATGTGATTTTTTGTGAGGATTGGTTTGAACCACAGTTATTGTATTCAATGTTGCAATTTTCTTCTTAAATTATATGCTCATATCCATCTTCTTGAAAGTTTCTTCACAAATTTAAAGTTCTATGCTGTGAGATTCAAAGTTGAAATACTTTTGAAATGAATTGTCAACATGTTACAATTAAGGGAAAAACATTATTTGCTGATCAAGTTCCAGTTAAAAGGTGAGCATTATTTGGTTTAAGGACATTGTGTACTCACCTAAGGAGTTGAAATACTTGATTGGCTATTTATCCAAATAAATTTATCCATCTGAAAAATAGCTTATTTTATTTTATTTGGATATTATTTGTGGTGTCATGATTTACAAAATGTTTAAATGCATGAATAAAACAGCTTTTTCGTTTAAATACATTTGCATTTATATAATTGCAAATGTTTAATTTACGACTGCAAATGTTTAATTTACCAAATGTAAAAAAAAAAAAAAATCTTTCAAAAGGAGTTCGTCAACTTACTTTGGAGATTTATTTGGACACTTATGACAATAAATAAACTCATGCATTTAAACATTTGGTAAATTAATCATGACCACACCAAAATTCGTTTACTAAAGCAATGAGCTAAAAATCAGAGGAACGTAAGGAGGTAATTATGCTGAAATTTGCATGTGCATTAAAAAAAAGATACAAAGCTAAAGCAATTACACTATCCCATCCACATCAGATAGGACGAGCTCCACAAACGTAAAATGAGTGTCAACAAGGTCAGGCCAAAGAAAGTTACAACACAACATAATGAGTACAAAAGACCGTCGCTCTATTAGCCGCACGGAAAACATGCTGGAATCGTAGCTGAGCAAATCCGGCAAGAAAAGCAAAGTCTTCCCACCATCCTCGGTACCAGCCCACCTCCCCTCCTAAGACTGTGGAGCAACTTGCATTCAGATTCGCGCAATCACTTTCAATAATGGCACCGCGAGCATCAAACATAAACGGCTGGAGGTACTTTTCCAAAGCAAGGAAGTAATTATGCTCACCACCATTAGCACAGAAGCTACATGTATCATCATTCTTGTCCAAATCCTCTACATGTATCATCAGGTTAAGTATACCTGATGACAGACTGTGTTTCATTCCACCACGGGTTCTGTTGTAAGGTTGGCTTGCTCTATCAATCAATTTCCAGTGCCTCAGTTTTCCTTTATAAATTTTTTTGAATGATTTAAAGGTGAAACTTGCCGACTGGGTGGCTCAAGTTGCCGGGGAAAGAGTGATCTTGAAGTTTATCCACACATTCAAACACCTGTAAGCACAATCACGAAAGGACGCAATAATCAATAGCTCAACAACTCTTTGTTGGTAGCAGAAACTAAATTATGAATGTTGAACTATGGACACTCGTACACATTATTAGCACATCAGTAAGATGAATGGAATGGATTAAAGAAAGTTTGTTAGTGAACGTGCATTTGAATAAAAAAAGAATGATTGAATTATGTATATTCTTGATGACCAGCTATGTGATACAATAAAATGCACTACAGATGTTAAGCTTCATATAAATTCACTCTCGTAAAAATTGAGAAACATTTTTCGATTACACGGGTGGCTCTCAATATCAAAGCCCTTTATAAAAATTGATTGTTAATACAAAATCCAAAAAGGAAATAATATATGTCCATATCCTCAAAACTAAAAAACTAGCAAAGAAGCACGGCTAACACACAAAATTGGATTCAATTGGGCAGCCCGGTGCACAAAGCATCCCCGCGCAGCGAGGGTCCGGGAAAGGGTCCCACCACAAGGGTGAAATGTAGGGGCAAACCTTACCCTGCATTTCTACAAAATTAGATTCAATTAAGATTAAAAAATTTACCTTTGGACAGAGAGTCGAAAGTTTCTCCACAAAAGAAGCGCGCAACTCATCCAGCCCAAAAATGTTAGATTGCTCCGGTGCTTCTTTTAAGAAACCCATAGGCATGCATTTGCTTTGCAGATGAAAGAAGGCATAGTGGGCAAGCACACTGATCTCCCCTAGGATACAACATCTAATTATGCTATATAAAAGCGAGAGAGAGAAATATTGCTGATGTATTGTTGAACGGTTCTCTTGCCACCACAATCTTACCCGCATCTCATCAAATCTCTCACGGCTGACAGAAACAGAGAAGAAAAAAAAGGTTAGCATTAAATCAACCCCAGTAAACGTATAGCACGCTATAAACTTTTTTGGGGAGGGCTAGAAGGTGTTTGCAAATAAATATTAGTTTTTGGGTCTTTCGATCGAAAGACGAAACTTTGCGGGCAAACTTGAAAGCAAGCCAATTTGACTTGCTGGCATGCAGCAGTGGAAGCAAGCAATCATAGTCTTAATAAGTTTCTTCAGCCCAGTGTGATCTTCCCCAGGAGACCCTTCCTTGAAATATAAATGCTGAAAACACATTCTTATATCAGGATATGATTAGCAGTTGATGGATTCCACAAGCTGGGAAATTTGAATGTTTTTTTTTCAAATATATCAGGATGCTTCGACTTCCCCCAGACGGGTATCTAGATGGTCGAGGCGATCCAAGATTTGTTGGAGGAGCTCACGGTCGCCCATAGTGGAACAGATCGGGGTAGGTAGGCGCGGAAGTAGGCCGTGGTTGTTCGACGCGGCGATGATCGGCGCGGTGGTCGGGAAGTGCATGGGCAGAGGGCTGGCGGTGGGGTTGGCGGCCGGAGGTCCCACTGATACCAAGATGTTACGTGTTCCGGTCTGCGATCTCGTGTTGCGGCGAGGTATGACAAAGTCCTCCAGGCTGACGGGCGGAAGGCTGAAGGCGGGGCGGTGGTGCGGGCGAGAGGGGCTCGGTAGGGTTAGGGAAGAGAGGGGATGAGAGAGAGAGAGAGGATGAGATAAGCACTACACTTGGGCTTAAACACGTGGGTTAAAATACGCGCTACACATTACAAATAAAAACATGCACGAAATAGAAGGAAATAAATTGAGATAAGCGCGAGCGCAATAGGAGAGCATTCATGTCGTTGCGGTGGTGTTGCACCGGTGATAGTCCGCCCCCAATGTGGATCCGACTCCGTAATCAAGTCTGACCCCGTTGCGGTGGTGTTGCGCCGATGATATGTCCGCCACCAATGTGGATCCAACTCCGTAACCAGGTCCGACTCCGTAACAGTATGTTTAGCATGACAATGGTTACGACCACCGCAATAAAAATTAAACTAGTTTTGAACATAAAAGTGGATGAAGTTCCTTAGGTGAGGTCGGGCGTTCAGGAACGATGATTCATAACCACTACATTCATGACCGCCACTGTAACGCCCCTGATTTCCGGAATTTGTTTAATTCAGTGGTGGCGTGTAAATGACGTCGGGGCGTTACTTCTAACGTCGAGTTAGCGGCGCGTTGCCGTTTGCGCGTTTTCGCGTCCGTTTGGGTCAAGTCGACCAAATTTTGCGACGACCCGGAATTGGAAAATTTTACGTTAGGAAATTAGATTATTTAATTTTAGACTTGCCTATCAAGTTTCGCCGCGATCCGAGCTATTTTGGGACCTCGGCGCATTTTAGAAGTTTTGTATATATTTAAAGCTCGCCGTAACTTCCATCATTCGTATCTCGAAAACGGCACGTCGGATTTTGATTCCAACTTCGCCGTTGGATTCGTAGCGCCGCCGTTCACCTTAGGCGAAATTTTCGTCGGATTCGGCGTTCGTTTATTTTTAGCGATAAAATAATAATAATAATAATAATAATAATAATATTATTATTATTATTATATTAATTCAGAACTATATCTATACGTGCATTTCATTCGATGCTTGCGTCGATTCCTCCTCCCTCCCATGCGTCGATCCCTCCTCCTGCATGCTTGCGTCGATCTCAATATATATATATATATATATATATATTTGCAGCATGCGTCGATTTCTTCTTCCAGCCTTATGCGTCGATTTCTTCTTCCAGCCTTATGCGTCAATTTCTTCTTCCAGCCTGCGTCGACTTCACCTCCAGCATGCGTCGACTGCCTTGCGTCGACTTCCTTTCGACACATGCGTCGACTTTCCCCAGCAGCCTTGCGTCGACTGCCTTGCGTCGACTTCCTTTCGACGCATGCGTCGACTTCTTTCCCCCCTTGCGTCGACGACTTCAGCTCCTGTTATTAATAATAATAATAATAATAATGATATTATTATTATTAAAATTATGTTATGTTGCATAAAAGAAAACGAGCCCAGTCCTCTTCTCCTTCTTCATTCTGTCCGAACCAGAGAGTAGAATCGAGCGACGGGGACGGCGATTTCTCGAATCTTCCGGACGCCGCCGACGGAGCTCCGGTGGTCGGAATCGCGAGCCGAGCATAGATTCGGAAAGCTCTCGACGAGAGCTTCGTCCTCGTGGTAATTTCCTTCCGCTTCGTGAAACTTTTTCGTTAGGTCTTTTGTACCCTAACCTTTTCTAGCCTGATCTCTTGTAGATCATGACTCCTCTCGCCTTCTTGTGACCCAATCTACAACGGGGAGCGATTCAGAGAGTTTTTCCAGCAAAACCTAAGGCAAGTGGTGTTCTTGCCTTGCTCTTTCTCTTTGCCATATAACTTCTCCAAGCGGTACTCTTGATCTAACTGTGTCATATCTCCATTCTTTTATCCTCTAATTATTGCTGCTAATAACTGGACATTTTGCCAGTTAATGAAAAGACTTTTGTCAGCATTACATCTCCTTGTATTTTCCATTTCTGCTTGCAATTTAGTATGATATGATCTGTTGGGCCTCGCCCAATGCTCCTTGAAAGAACCATAATTAAATTTGTTGGGGGTCGTACACGATGTTGACAATGCCACCGGTGCGATACTCTTTTAATTTAATAAATTCTGTTGAAGGTCGTACACGATGTTGGCAGTGCCACCGGTGCGGTGCTCTGAGGGTCGTGACGATGCGATAGGGATTTATCCCCGCACGACTTTTTTTTTTTCTGTTTGTCTGTCTGATGAGCTGATCAGTCTCTATAATTCTGAACAAGAGTAACATGATTAATAATTTGAAAGTTGATGGTTCTTTTCTTTTGCTTATGACGAGTTTTGTCATCGCCTGTGTTCTCACCTTTGTCTGGTGAGCTTACTCTGCTGATTTTTAGTCGTTCTGCTGTTCCTTTTTCTGCTGATGATTAGATATTTCTGCTATTTTTTTTCCTGTTGATTATTAGCTGCTAGCTTTGTCACCACTGACCCTTGCAGCTTCTGTTTCCCTCCGGTCTCGCGGAGGTTTGCTTACTTTCTTATTTTCTGCATCACTTGTACTTGTTTCTGAGGTGTTCTTTCTTTGAATGTCTCAGGTTCTGGATAGTAACAGGTGTTAGTGCGGAGTTTTTTTTTGTTGCCGTCTTCTGACTCTCTTGAGGTAGAGTAGTATTCTGTAGACTTGTCGGCCCATGGGTTCGTGTCAGGTGTCGACGCCCGTGGTGCCGTTTAGTTAGATTTTTGTTTCACTGCTGATGTTACTTGTGGTTCACTTTTGAACACTTGTTCTGGAATGGTTAGATATTGGTTGGCTTCATGGCCCTTATTAGATATGTTAAGGTAATTGTTGCATTGCATAGCATGATTTAAAATGTTAATCTCACTACTTTCTGCGCGTGATAAATCTACTTTTATATATAGTAAATCCACACATTCGATCTTGCATGGCGCACCTCACTAGGTCTTCATGTTCACTTAGGCCACTAAGTAATTAAATCAAGTATTTTTCCACTGCGTAAAACTATATTTTAAAAGCGTGGACTAGTTGATCCACCTAGCCGAGGGACGCGGCTTGATAATTTTCTGCTTAAATAATTTTTGAATCACTTTGATTTGATAATAATAATTGCTTGGACTGTGATGAAGGATAAGTTGCCTTAACGTCAGTAGGCGTCCCCTACGTGACGTGGCATCACAACGCGTAGCTTTCCCTACTCTGATGGCATTTTAAATGTTGGGAAAATGCGGGTGGTGACAGTTGGTATCAGAGGCAGGTTCTGTGAAAAAGGTAGTTGGGTGGTTTGGCGTGTGAGCCAAACGACCGCTATCCTAAGCAGAACCTCATAAGATCATTTCATTGTATACACACACCGATATGTCATCAATATGTCTTGACCGAAGCATAGTCACTACACTCATAGCATGATAAGAAGTATACGGGGCATATTATGTAGTATGGGATGCATAATATGCGTTTGTATATGGATCCACCATAGGTGGCAACATGTGACGGTTATGTAGTATGGGATGCATAACCACCATTACATGGATGCCCATTATCACGTTTTCTTTTTTCGTTACATGTAATGTTATGTAGTATAGGATGCATAACATTACATGTGTACGCCGCTCATAACATGCATTAAAGCCTCTTTCTAGAATGCATAGCACTGCATACATTCATATCATCGCATAAGCACGCGTGCCAAGTTAAAGACATACCAGATGACATATGTACACACATGATTTGGAAAGAAATTTAAATGTTCATGCACTCATGTCATAGCACAAGAGTCAATAGGATGATGGTGCATCATCCTAAGTTAATCATGGCATCATTTCATGAAATTCCAGAACAAGGTAACAACAATAGCAGGTTGTTTTCTTTCCCGTTCCGAATCGATCCGTAATTCTTTCCGAGTCTGTTTGGCTTAAGCTTTGTAAGCCTGTTTCTGATTGAATGTCCATCCTTCTTGTAGACATGTCTCGTAGGAGAGTGACACGATCGACTCCCCTGCCTGAGGGAGAGTCTTCTGGTGGTCAGAGTGAGTCCGTGATCGAAAGCCTGCGACAGAGCAACGAGGCTTTGACTAGACAGTTGGTTGCGATGCAGACCCAGATTCAGTCCTTGGTGTCTGCTGCCTCGGTGCAGCAGCCTGTTGTGCAAGAACCGGTGGTGAGTCCAGCCGTTCCTGCTCCCCTAGTGCCTTCAGTGGCATTGCCACCGGAGATGAACTTCGTTTTGCACTTTCAGCATTTGGGACCTCCTACCTATGATGGTAGGGCAGACTTCGTAGCCTCGGGGGAAGGAAGGGTGAAGCAGTTTTTGGGTGTCCTCACTGGCGATGTCCAGCAGTGGGCTAGCGCCTATGGGTCAGCGACTTATGCTGAGCGGTGGAGGCCGCATTGAAGGCCGAGTCAATTGAAAGGGCAAAGAGTCGTGGGCAGCAGGCGAAGAGTGATAAGAGAAAGTTGGACGATCGGGAGAGTTCCAAGGCATCTCACTCGGACTCAAAGAAGAGGGGTGTGGGACACTGTAGCTTTTGTGGCAAGCGGGGCCACCCGTTCGAGAGGTGTTTCAAGAGGCTCGAGGCGCTGGAGCCGTTAAAGATCAGTACAATTCAAGACGCACCCAAGGCGGTCCCAGTGTGCTCTTTCTGCTCTAAGCCCGGGCATGAGGTGGCCCGGTGTTTCAAGAAGTCTGGGTGTTGTTTCCTGTGTGGACAAAAGGGACATCGTAAGGCCGACTGCCCGAAATCTCAGACCGTGACCTCAGCAGTTCCTCTGCAGACCTTGCCACCGCCCCCTCAGTCCGTGAGCAAGGCTAAAGGCAAGCTCAATGTGCTGACTAGAGAGGAAGCTCAAACCTCAGCGAACGTGATATCTGGTTAGATTCTTCCCTCCTAACTTGTTCTCTTTCTTCTAGACTTAGCTTACTAGTTGTCTAGTGATGCATGCTTGTTAGGTGAATTCAAGGTGAAGATTAGGTGGGCGCGTGTCCTATTTGATTCGGTAGCGTCTCACTCTTTTGTCGCTAGGAGTTTTGTTGATAAGCACCGATGGTCTATTGATCGGTTGGATGATGCCTTGTCCGTTAAGTTTCCATCTGTAAACCAGGTTGCGTCAGATCGGGGTATCCGGGAGTGCCCCATTTCTTTGGGTGGTGTCCAGGTTCTAGCGGATTTGAAGATGCTAGATCTGGCAGATTTCGATGTGATTCTTGGAATGGACTGATTTTCCAGGTATGATGTCGTGATCAAGTGTGAGGATAAGAGCATAGTCTTCTCGTTGGATATTAACCAACCCTTGAGTGTGTTCAGACTCTCTGGTTATTTATGCAGTTCGTACTCGTCCATCCTTAGAGTCTGACAGCGAGTCTTTTCTCATTTCTGTTATGTTCTGGAAATTACTCTCATTGTACCGCGTGTTTTGTTGTGTGAGAGTTTCAAATGTTTCTCCGGCTAGTCTTCTCGGTCTTCCCCTTGAGAAAGAGGTGGAGTTTGTTTTAGGTCTTGAGCCAGATACTTGTCTTTTTGCGAGGGCACCTTGCCGCATGGTCCTGCGTGAGCTAGAAGAATGTTTCTAAAAGATTGTGAACAAAGTGTACAGAGTTGAATGAGGTGACTATCGAGGTAAATGTTCATCACCTCGAATAGATGATTTGCTTGATCAGTTGCGAGATAGATCCATATTCTCGGAGATTGGCCTTTGTTTAGATTTTTATCTGTGAAGGATCCGTGAGTTGGATGTTCCACGGACTGCCTGTTCGTTCCCGTTGTGGGCTTTATTTGAGATCTTAGTGGCGACCTTTGATTTAGCTAATGTCTCCTCTGCCTTCATGAATTCGATGAATTGAGTGTTAAGAAAATTTCTGGACCAACCTTGTGACCGTCCTTAGAAATGATGTTTGATGCACTCTAAGGGCACAGAGGAGCGTGCTGAGCATTTGTGATTGGGTGCGGTCTACGTTGTGAGAGCGCAAGTTTGTTTGCCAAGATAAGCAAGTACAAGTTTTGGATGTCTTTACTTACCTATTTGGGCCATGTTATTAATGAGGGTGAGTTTTCGTCGGACCCAGTATAGATCGTTGAGCGATTGAATTGGAAGATATTTACAACATCCGAGGAAATAGGGAATTTTGTAGGGTTGGCAAGATGATATAGAAGGCTTGTGTAATGATTCGTGTGATTAATTGCGTCCTTGGTTAGGTTTATGTAGGAGAATCCAAATTTTGTTTGGGGTGACTAGTGCGAAGGAGCCTTTCAGGAATTGAATAGAAGATGAGCACTGCTCCAGCTTTGGATCATACCTACCGAAGGAGTGGTGTACTATTTATGTAGATAAGTTGTACGTTGAGCCCAGGTATGTCTATTAAAAAAATGTGATCGCACACGATTTGAGTCAATTGAAGATTCATGACGAGGATTATCGTGCGCATGATTTGGAATTACCCCAATAATCTAGGCATTGAGCCTTGGAGATTATTTTGGTATGACGTGTTATGTAAGGTTTACGGACCATAAGAATTAAAGCATATCTTCGCTCAGAAGGAGTTGATTCTGCGCCAGAGAAAATGAATAAAATATATTGCGAATTCTGGTATTGGCATTCGTTACCACCCGGATTCTACCAGGATGTATAGAGATTTGAAACATATTGTTTGTTGGTATTAGATTTGTTATCGGTTTGATGAGGTATTTCCGAAGACACAAATTGTGTGAGCTATCGTGAATAAATGGAAAAAATATACCTTTAAGTTTGGAGTCAGATCGAAACCCCAGGATTTGTTTTTTTTGTGTCGCGTATCTAGTTGAGTCAGTTAAGGAAGTGTGTCCGCAGCAATCGTCAAGTCCTCGATTCGGTGCCTCAGATTCAGCCCAATTTATCTTATGTTGAGGAGCCTGTTCGGATTTTGGAAACCCAAGAGCGGGTGTTGCGTAGGAAATCCATCCCCATGGTAAAAGTTCTTTGGCGGAATCATGACGTCGAGAGTGCAACATGGGAGCTGGAGTCAGCAATGCGAGAGTCTCATCCTCACCTTTTCAATTAATTGGCTCAGGTAAAAAAAAAAATCTCCTTTTCTTTTCCTGCATCATTTGATAATCTATCCTAGATTTCCTTTCCTGCATCATGTATGATACATTTTAATGTGATGGTAAATCTCCTTTTCTGCTCTACGTCAAATTTCGGGACGAAACTTTCTTTTAGGGGGGAGTGGCTGTAACGCCCCTGATTTCCGGAATTTGTTTAATTCAGTGGTGGCGTGTAAATGACGTCGGGGCGTTACTTCTAACGTCGAGTTAGCGGCGCGTTGCCGTTTGTGCGTTTTCGCGTCCGTTTGGGTCAAGTCGACCAAATTTTGCGACGACCCGGAATTGGAAAATTTTACGTTAGGAAATTAGATTATTTAATTTTAGACTTGCCTATCAAGTTTCGCCGCGATCCGATCCATTTTGGGACCTCGACGCATTTTAGAAGTTTTGTATATATTTAAAGCTCGCCGTAACTTCCGCCATTCGTATCTCGAAAACGGCACGTCGGATTTTGATTCCAACTTCGCCGTTGGATTCGTAGCGCCGCCGTTCACCTTAGGCGAAATTTTCGTCGGCTTCGGCGTTCGTTTATTTTTAGCGATAAAATAATAATAATATTATTATTATTATTATTATATTAATTCAGAACTATATCTATACGTGCATTTCATTCGATGCTTGCGTCAATTCCTCCTCCCTCCCATGCGTCGATCCCTCCTCCTGCATGCTTGCGTCGATCTCAATATATATATATATATATATATATTTTTTTTTTTACAGCATGCGTTGATTTCTTCTTCCAGCCTTATGCGTCGATTTCTTCTTCCAGCCTGCGTCGACTTCCTTTCGACGCATGCGTCGACTGCCTTGCGTCGACTTCCTTTCGACGCATGCGTCGACTTCTTTCCCCCCTTGCGTCGACGACTTCAGCTCCTGCTATTAATAATAATAATAATAATGATATTATTATTATTATTAAAATTATGTTATGTTGCATAAAAGAAAACGAGTCCAGTCCTCTTCACCTTCTTCATTCTGTCCGAACCAGAGAGTAGAATCGAGCGACGGGGACGACGATTTCTTGAATCTTCCGGACGCCGCCGACGGAGCTCCGGTGGTTGGAATCGCGAGCCGAGCATAGATTCGGAAAGCTCTCGACGAGAGCTTCGTCCTCGTGGTAATTTCCTTCCGCTTCGTGAAACTTTTTCGTTAGGTCTTTTGTACCCTAAACTTTTCTAGCATGATCTCTTGTAGATCATGACTCCTCTCGCCTTCTTGTGACCCGATCTACAACGGGGAGCGATTCAGAGAGTTTTTCCAGCAAAACCTAAGGCAAGTGGTGTTCTTGCCTTGCTCTTTATCTTTGCCATATAACTGCTCCAAGCCGGTACTCTTGATCTAACTGTGCCATATCTCCATTCTTTTATCCTCTAATTATTGTTGCTAATAACTGGACATTTTGCCAGTTAATGAAAAGACTTTTGTCAGCATTACATCTCCTTGTATTTTCCATTTCTGCTTGCAATTTAGTATGATATGATCTGTTGGGCCTCGCCCAATGCTCCTTGAAAGAACCATAATTAAATCTGTTGGGGGTCGTACACGATGTTGGCAATGCCACCGGTGCGATGCTCTTTTAATTTAATAAATTCTGTTGAAGGTCGTACACGATGTTGGCAGTGCCACCGGTGCGGTGCTCTGAGGGTCGTGACGATGCGATAGGGATTTATCCCCGCACGGCTTCTTATTTTTTTTCTGTTTGTCTATCTGATGAGTTGATCAGTCTCTATAATTCTGAACAAGAGTAACATGATTAATAATTTAAAAGTTGATGGTTCTTTTCTTTTGCTTATGGCGAGTTTTGTCATCGCCTGTGTTCTCACCTTTGTCTGGTGAGCTTACTCTGCTGATTTTTAGTCGTTCTGCTGTTCCTTTTTCTGCTGATGATTAGATATTTCTGCTATTTTTTTTCCTGTTGATTATTAGCTGCTAGCTTTGTCACCACTGACCCTTGCAGCTTCTGTTTCCCTCCGGTCTCGCGGAGGTTTGCTTACTTTCTTATTTTCTACACCACTTGTACTTGTTTCTGAGGTGTTCTTTGTTTGAATGCCGCAGGTTCTGGACAGTAGCAGGTGTTAGTGCGGAGTTTTTTTTTGTTGCCGTCTTCTGACTCTCTTGAGGTAGAGTATTCTGTAGACTTGTCGGCCCATGGGTTCGTGTCAGGTGTCGACGCCCGTGGTGCCGTTTAGTTAGATTTTTGTTTCACTGCTGCTGTTACTTGTGGTTCACTTTTGAACACTTGTTCTGGAATGGTTAGATATTGGTTGGCTTCATGGCCCTTATTAGATATGTTAAGGTAATTGTTGCTTTGCATAGCATGATTTAAAATGTTAATCTCACTACTTTCTGCGCGTGATAAATCTACTTTTATATATAGTAAATCCACACATTCGATCTTGCATGGCACACCTCACTAGGTCTTCATGTTCACTTAGGCCACTAAGTAATTAAATCAAGTATTTTTCCGTTGCGTAAAACTATATTTTAAAAGCGTGGACTAGTTGATCCACCTAGCCGAGGGACGCGGCTTGATAATTTTCTGCATAAATAATTTTTGAATCACTTTGATTTGATAATAATAATTGCTTGGACTGTGATGAAGGATAAATTGCCTTAACGTCAGTAGGCGTCCCCTACGTGACGTGGCATCACAACGCGTAGCTTTCCCTAATCTGATGGCATTTTAAATGTTGGGAAAATGTGGGTGGTGACAGTCACTGCCGTGCCAAACGGAGCCGATACGATCTATATATTAACTTGACAATTGAACTTTATTTTTCAAATTAAATTGATGGATGAATAACTTAGATATTACAAATTTCAATATATTGATACAGATATCAAATTAGACTGATTAAATTATACATGATAAACAAAAATATAGATTACCTCGACAAAAGCTTTAAAAATTATCTGATATGTTAATATGGAGATGGCTTTAAAAATTCTCTTCAATGCAATGACCATTGACATGCGGTATTCTCCTGCAAAGATCATACAAGTTAAATATTCCTCTTTTGCTCTTGTTAAAAGTCAAAGCATAGAAATTGGAAGCTGAAAATAAAATAGAAAATAATATAAAATTAAAAATGAATAAGTGATGTAGAGATCGGAAGGAAATAACCTGTACCATAAAGTCACTACCAACTGAGTACAGGGCTTCAATGGACTCCCATACTGGGGAGATAACATTTCAAATAATACCTTCAATGCATTTTCACTCACAAATAAAATTGGGAATAAAAAAAAGCTGACTCAATTTCATACACTTAGTTTCCCCCATATTATAGATTTTTTGCAATAAATTTAGAGATAACTATATGAACAAACTTGGAGATAATTAAGAAATAATTTGAAAAAATGTAGATTTTGATCAGTTCAAACTTAAAAAATTTTAAATTTTAACAATTTAGGAACCCTTAACTTCAAATGTTTTAAGGTAGTGTACATGGTCTTTGAAATTAATCAAAACAAATCACACTATTTGAAAAAATAATCAACACAATTGGCAGGGCCTATTATAAGAAAGGTTTCTTAGGAAACACTAAACACTAAATCCTAATCCATACCATATTTTAATTCCATAATATGGGAGAATTTTTCTGCAATTTTTGTCATCATACAAACTAATAAAAAATCTGTCAATTTAAGAATGCACTGGAATCATCTATCAATATATAAATTCTTCTATAAATATTTTTTTTCTTGGACAAGGTAATCCAATATACAGCTTTCCATCCCAATAAAAAATAAACACTAGGCCAATTTAAATAGGATGAAGCATACCTTAAATCAAGAGGTATTTGTGGAAGAACTCTGCATATAGCACAATCTAAATATTATCCCGCCTTCAACAGATTGTCAATGGATCGTCACCTATTCTCTTCAACATAAAAATAAATGATCTAAAAATTGTGTAACAGGTTCATATAGTAAATGGATTAAGGTTGAGATCATGATACTACAATTGAAGAAGGCAAGAACTGCAGCTGTGCTACAGTTCAACTTATTTTGAACTGCAGCACAGTTCAAAATAAATTGAACTGTAGTTGTGCTGCAGATTTTGAGATGTGGTAAGAAAAGTGAATACAACTTGCTTCAAGAACCAACACGAACATAATGATCTCAGTCAAGCATTCACTCTGAAACAATTAGTAAGAAAAATGGTTACAAAAAACCAAAATTTGGATCAAACACATTGGTGGGAAAACTCACATTTAACCTAAAAAAGCTTTAGCCTAGTGCCGAGGTCCAATTACACGATATACTCTGATATATCACCAATACACGATAAAATATAATAAAAACAATCTAACAAAGCTAAATAAAAATTTTAGACAGAAAAGTTTAATAAAAATTGAGAAGAAAGCATTTATTAAACCTCACTGGGAACAAACACGATCATCAAACAGGGTTTTCTTTTTCCAAGTCGTGAGGCATTTTAATGGTTATCATTTTCAGTAATTTCAGATATGCTGAAACCCATCATAAACCAGTTAGTGTTTCAGTTCTCTATTTGGTCCAGGAATTTTCTAAGGAGATTGAATGAAACTCCACTGGAAGTATTGGCAGCGTTCAATGTTTTACTAAGTTATACTTTTGAGCTACAACCTTGTGGGATGTCACAATCTTTGCCCTAATCCTCCTAGCAAGAGCAGCTTGGAGAATCTCTTGTGGAGGGGGAAATCCACCAGAGGGTACAATCACAAGAAGAACAAGAAGATTTAGAATTTTTTCTTCTTAAAAAGATCATGTGGTATGGACGCATACGTGAATACCTGTGCTCACAGGATCACTCACTGGAGTCAGCGGCATGGGTGAGGGGCTCCGACGTTCAGGCATCTGCGGCGTGGGTGAGGGAGCTCCGATATTATGGCATCGCCAGCGAGGGTGAGGTGGCTATGGTGTTGCAGAGTCGGCGGCAGGATGAGGGGGCTCCGATGTTCTTGGAAATGGAGGAGAGACGTCGAAAAGTGAGCGAGGGCTTCATGGATGGTGCCTCGCCGTTGGTTTTCATTTTCGTAACAGTGAGATTTTCGTGAGAGAGCTAGATTTTTGTGAGCCGTGCGGGGAGAATATGAATGAGCAGCGGCCAGCGGGTTAGGTCAAATTTGTTGTAGCTAATAATGATTAAGGTATTTGCCATGCTTATGGTATGTAGTGGCTAATATTTATGTATTAGCTATGATTTTTTCATCCCTAGCTAAAACTTTAACTATTAGCCACCACTTTTACAATCATGACTAATACACTAATATTAGCCATGATTTTTGCTCCGTGGCTAATAAAAGCATAGCTAAAACCCAATTTTCTTGTAGCGAGAGATCGAAAAGTAGTAGGAATGGGACTAGAATTCTAAAACTATTCAACTAAATAATTATAGCAGAGCCGTTCCTTGCTCTCTTTTTCCATCTCTGGACTCTGCATCTTGCTGGGCATTGTAGTCTTTTGTTGGAATTTTGACTCAATATCTTATTGTAAAATCTAGAAGTTGATGGAATTGATATTCTCAACCAGTAAAGAGGGAAAAGGAGAGCGAACATAAGAGAAGGGCTCAAGAAGAAATGTTGTTGGAAGCAGATCAAATAGGTGTGTATTACTGCTATGCAGTGAGTTTAATGCCCCATAAATATCAGGATTTGAAACTATGTATAGTCTTAGAAGATGTAATTAAAAATTGTTTCATATCTTCGTGCAGGGGTTGCTGAGCTATCATTACCGAAAAGATCCTTTTGTAGCCTAGTTTGTGGCCAGCGTTATACCGATCGCTGCACTCACCCAAGGCTAAAACGCACTATGAATGGACTTTCACACATGATTACAACTCTGATGACTATTGAGATGAGTGAAATTTCACATGACTACAACTTTCATGGCAAACTAGATTACAACCTTATCACTGTTGAAACCGTCAACCGGTCTCTTGAGTTCGGACCCACAGGGGGTGTAGCCTGCGCTTACTTCTCACTCACTAAACTCTCCTGTACAAGGATGGTGAACCTAGAACAGACCCAAGGCTATTACGAGGAGGTCCCGCCACACACCCGGAAGATCTAAGAGAGCTTGCCCTCCCAAACCAATGCTCAGTCGGTCACCTTGGAGGGCAGTAGCAGCCAACTCCGAAACTAGCCTGGAGGAGAGAGCTCAAGAAGATCTGATCTCCTCCAAGGTGCCCTTAAGGGTCTATTTATAGATTTTCTAGTCTTGGACTGCTAATAGCGTAAATCCGCCTTTTGTTTTTACTAATCGCACCCCAAATTGGTTTGCTAACAGCCTAACTCCGCTATTCTGAAGGGCTATTAGCAGCCCACAAGGGGTATCTAGGTCATTTTACCTCTAGCTCCCACTCGGCGAGTGGTCTGTGAGGGGCCCCACTCGCCGCTCCGACTGGGCGAGTGGTCTGTGAGGGGCCCCACTCTCCACTATGGCTCGCCACTCTCCGGGCGAATGCCCTTCCTGGCCTAAGCGAATGCTTGCTTGCCCCACCTCTCACTCCTTCTGGCCCCTTCGGGTTTGGGGGACCTACTCGGCGAATACGGGGTTATACACAATCTCCGCTCTTTGCGAGCGAGCTGTTCGCTCGGAAAGAACAGTCCAACCCTGCATTCGATGAGGATTTGCTGACCTGGACAGAATCTTTTCGTGGGTCCCGCCACTTCGCTATATATATCTCTGTGCTGAATCTTTTCTAGGGGTGCTTCATTTCTCCTGCCGGAACCTCCTTCTCTTCTCTAAGCTTCTCGCCACCCCGGATGACTTCTATGAAGCCTTCTTCGAAGCCGATCTCGCAAGAGATGCTCGACACCCTGGTGGCGGCCCAGGGAAAAAACGCTCCCAAGGCTGCCCGATTCGCCCCTTGGCTTTCCGCGAAGAGGGACCCCAATTCCCCCTTCCGCTCTAGGAGTGCAATGGCGGTTCGGCGGGGCCGGGAAGGGGGCGAGCCCGCCTCGGAATCTCCCCGTTCGGCGAACAACCCTCCACCCGACATCCAGATCCAGGTATTCACACTTCTCCTGTTCCCCTCGTCATTTCTTTTAAGTCAATACTCGTTTGATGGTCCTGACCATTCGCAGGAGCCCATGGTTCTTGAGGAGGATCGCGGGACCGTCCTGACACGAACTGAAATGCCCCCTCCTCCGGATGCGAGACCTCCACTGGTCCAGGATCTCGCCACTTCGGCCACCCTGGCCGAGACCTCGCGACAAACTGGTAAGCTGTAAAAAATAAAATTACCTTCACTATCGCGTGCCCCTGATTGCTTGTTCTCGCAGCCCTCGATCCCGGTGTCACGGGCCAGCTTTCTACCTCTCGACATTCTCCTATTCACCAGGATGCTCCTGCTTCCGCGAATGAGCAAGGGGGCTCACCTGGGCGGGATCTCGGTCATACTCTCTTGACCACTGGCCAAACTACCACTCCCGCGGTCCCCCCGGAACCCTTCCGCCCTGGAAGAGGAAAATCTCTGCATCCTTCCGCCAGCTTGTTCGAGGGGCATCCTTCTACGTCGCGCCCTCCCAAGCATAATGAGCCTGTGCCGGGTAGGTTACCTCTTTTGCCCTAGCTTGGTCGTCTTAACCGCCGAGACCAATCATTCTCGCTTTTGCAGGTCACCGGGAGGCCTCCCCGATGGGATCCTACTATGAAGGGGGAGAAGGGATGGTCTCGCGGTCTCGCCGCCTCCCTCCCCTGGGGAGCTTTCGGACTTCCTGGGTGACCCGACCGATGCTCAAACCATGAAGGAGCGGATGACGGAGGTCCTTGGGAAGCTTATCTTTATGCAGCGAGATCTCGCGGGCCAGATGGATGGGCAGCGCATTGAAACCGCGCGCGAGCTTAAAGTTCTCCGGCGGGACTACTCGCGCCTTCTCGGCGAGGTGGAGCGCCTGGGCGCCGAGGGCGGGGAGCTTTCTCCCGGGAGGCATGACCGCGTACTACCGTTTGCGAGTGCCCCCAGCTGTTTAGACGCGAGGTCGGGGTCGATGGCATTGGATAGAACATTAGCTTACCGACGCTCCCCCCTTGTCTTATTTTATAGCAACTCGGAAACTTTGCGAAACTCTTTGGCCCTGTAATAATCTCCTAACTTTGCTTCTGCGAATGATTGCTTTCTTTATGCTTTCGTCTCAATTTCTTGCTGCTTCTCTGTGTCTGCCGAATGCTATATTCCTGCTCGCTATTTGTTTATTTATCTGATTGATTTTTGACTCCCTGTCTTCCGCCGGATGGCCACTCGCCCGACATTCGTCGTTAATGGGCGAAATGGACCGGCTCGGATTCCGAGGCGTCGGAGAGGCGCGACCACTATCCGCACACCCGCCGCCTAGTAAACCCCTCCATTTCCATTTTCCTATAAATAGGTGACCCTACCGACCGCATTTATTACTCGTCATCCCTACTCTCCTCCTCTTCCTCCTAGCACTCGCACCTCTCTCCTCTTTGTGACCTCGATTCTTCCTAGCACTCGCGAGATGGGAGGTGAGCCTGATGGTAGAGGCAAGTGCGCTGATGCATTCGCCCAGCAAGATTTCGACCCCTGCAACCTCACCGAGGAGGCCTACATGACCACCGCCGCGGATTACATTCCGCCAGGGTTTACCACGAGCCACCCTGGGCCGGAAGGTCGCATCAACTCATTTTCCCCAGGTGTCCTCGTGATCCCGCTGGAACACTTTGAGGTAGGGTTCCGCATCCCTATCTGGCCGGAACTCCGCCAGACACTCCGCTACTTCGGGGTCGTTCCCGCACAGCTCAACCCGAACTCCATTGCCATGTTGGTCGGGTTCGCTTGTTACTTGCGCGAAGAAGGGATAGAGTTCAGTCTACTCGTCTTCCGCAAGCTTTTTACCTTCCGGGAAAAACACGGGACGGACTTCTTCTCAGGCCAGAATCCGCTTAAGGTTGCAGGTCTCGCGAACAAGAACCACGACTGGGTTCGTCGCTTCGTCTTCGTAACTTCGGCAACGTCCTCTTCACACCCGTGCAGGAGGAGGAGTCAACCTTCAGGCCCCCGACGCTGGGAGGTCACGAGGCTAAGCTCCACCAGTTCATCGTGGAGCATGGGATGGACGTCATCTATCTCCGGAAGAATGTCAATTCTCTTTCGCCTGTTCCCCAGGGCGAGGGTAAGTTCGGGTGGTCCTGGTGTGCTTGATCTTATCCCTTTTTCCAATTTTACTGTCGAGCTAACCTTCTTTTCGTAGTTTTGCGCAATCTCCCGCTTCACCCTCCACATCCGGAGGGGACGGTGCTGGGGCCTTCCCTCTCCTCCGCGCGGGCCACTGCCGAAGCTTGTCGGGAGGACTTATCTTCCTCCAAGCCCAGCGGCCAGAAGCGGAAGCCCGACGCTCCGCTTCCCGCCTCTTCTTCGGAAAAGCCAAAACCCCCTCCTCCATGAAGGATAAAGGGGTCTCGAGTGGGGGTCCGGGACCGAATGCCCCGGCCGGAACCTCAGTCCCGCCAGGAGGAACCTCCTCGCTGCCGTTACCGAGGAGTCATCGGAATTTTGCTAACGGTGAGAAGTTCAAGGATGCCGCGGGAGCTCCGCTTGTCCAGTGGGACAGGAACAGCAACATGGTCTCGCTCTCGACCCTCCACTCATCTTGGATTGAAACCGACGTCGCCAACGGGGAGGCCTATGCAGTCGGTTACGCTCTCTATGGCCGGGATGATGCTGAAGTCTTCGATGCCGAGAAGACTCAGGTACTCGCTCATGAGTCCGCGGGAGCCTTCCTCCGGGCGTTTGAGCTCTCGCATATGTCCTCTCGCCGCAGCATCTTCCTCGCGCGGAACCTTGGCGAGGTCGAGGAGACGCGGACCCTTCTCGTGACCGAGGTCATAGAGTTGAGGCGCAAGCTGGAGGCCGCCGAGGCACTTCTCGCCAGTCGCCCCGTTCAGGAGGTGCATGATTCTTCGCGGGTGCTTATGTTACTGCTTCCCCTTGCTTCCCATCTTACCATCCTCTTTTTCGCAGGACACCACCAGCGCCGAGGTGCTTCGCGTGCGGGTGGCCGGCCTCGAGGACGAAGTTCGGGAGTCCAAAGCTGAGATTCAGCGTTTGCGAGAAGCCGCAGCTCCGGTCCTTGGGGAAGGGAGCAAGAGGCATTCTTACTCTAACTTCGAGTTTGAGGAGCTGATGCAGGAGAGCGCACAGGACGCTGTTGAGCACACGCTGCAAGTACTTCGCGACGCCGGGTATTTGAAGGAGGGCGCTGAAGCACTCTCCGCCTGCCATGTTGTGCCTGAGATCTTCGTCCTGATTCCCGTTCCGGATGACGAGGACCATCCGTCAAAAGAGGGGGTCATCATTCTGGGCTCGAACGAAAGCGGCGGCTCCCCCGACGATAGCCCTAACGACCCTTGAGAACCTATTTTGTGAAACCTATTTGGGGCGAGACCCCCCTTTTTTGTTAATGCTGGTTTTCGTGGGTTATTGCTTCTTTACTTTGTTTCCGCATCGCGCTAGGCTCTTAGGATGATTCGCTCTCGCGCAGTACTCGACTGCTGCTTTTTATCGTTTCCGCGTCTCGCTAGGCTCTTAGGATGATTCGCTATCGCGCAGTACTCGACTGCTGCTTTTTATCGTTTCCCCGTCTCGCTAGGCTCTTAGGATGATTCGTTATCGCACAGTACTTTGGGTCACACACTTTGAGCTAGCATCCGCACGCCCCCCTCGGTTCCTCCCCTTTTTTTCCTACGGTGGAGCCCGGGCGACCGTGATGCTTCTACCGAGAGTGTGTCCCCGCCGAGTGTTCACTCCCTGGCCCTGGATGTTGTCGCTTTCGCGATGCGAGTGGTTCACTCGGTCGGACCGCATTCGCCTGCCCTTGGCTGGTTTCTTTGTAACAACTTCTCCTTCATTTCCATCCCTCCGAGGGTATTTTGGCCCTGCCTGCTGGAGAAAGGTGTGGTTCTTTTTTATAACCTGCCACCGAGTGAGCCTTCGGACCTGCCGGCTAAATGGGAGCCTGGTCAGCGGGTCTGCTCGGGGCCTAACTTTCTTTGGGACCTGCCACCGAGTGAGCCTTCGGACCTGCCAGCTAGATGAGAGCCTGGTCAGCGGGTCTGCTCGGGGGCTAACTTTCTTTGGGACCTGCCACCGAGTGAGCCTTCGGACCTGCCAGCTAGATGAAAGCCTGGTCAGCGGGTCTGCTCGGGGCCATCTTTCTTTGGGACCTGCCACCGAGTGAGCCTTCGGACCTGCCAGCTAGATGTGAGACTGGTCAGCGGGTCTGCTCGGGGCCTAACTTTCTTTGGGACCTGCCGTGAGTGAGCCTTCAGACCTGCCAGCTAGACGAAATCCTGGTCAGCGGGTCTGCTCGGGGCCATCTTTCTTTGGGACCTGCCACCAAGTGAGCCTTCGGACCTGCCAGCTAGATCAGAGTCTGGTCAGCGGGTCTGCTCGGGGCCTAACTTTCTTTGGGACCTGCCGCCGAGTGAGCCTTCCGACCTGCCAGCTAGATGTAAGCCTGGTCAGCGGGTCTGCTCGGGGCCATCTTTGTTTGGGACCTGCCACTGAGTGAGCATTCAGACCTGCCAGCTAGATGAGAGCCTGGTCAGCGGGTCTGCTCGGGGCTTAACTTTCTTTGGGGCCTGCCACTGAGTGAGCCTTCGGACCTGCCAGATAGATGAAAGCCTGGTCAGCGGGTCTGCTCGGGGCCATCTTTCTTTGGGACCTGCCACCGAGTGAGCCTTCGGACCTGCCAGCTAGATGAGAGCCTGGTCAGCGGGTCTGCTCGGGGCCTAACTTTCCTTGGGACCTGCCGCCGAGTGAGCCTTCGGACCTGCCAGCTAGATGAAAGTCTGGTCAGCGGGTCTTCTCGGGGCCATCTTTCTTTGGGACCTGCCACCGAGTGAGCCTTCAGACTAGCCAGCTAGATGAGAGCCTGGTCAGCGGGTCTGCTCGGGGCCTAACTTTCCTTGGGACCTGCCGCCGAGTGAGCCTTCGGACCTGCCAGCTAGATGAAAGTCTGGTCAGCGGGTCTGCTCGGGGCCATCTTTCTTTGGGACCTGCCACCGAGTGAGCCTTCGGACCTGCCAGCTAGATGAGAGCCTGGTCAGCGGGTCTGCTCGGGGCCTAACTTTCTTTTGAACCTGCCACCGAGTGAGTCTTCAGACCTGCCAGCTAGATGAAAGCCTGGTCAGCGGGTCTGCTCGGGGCCATCTTTCCTTGGGACCTGCCACCGAGTGAGCCTTCGGACCTGCCAGCTAGATGAGAGCCTGGTCAGCGGGTCTGCTCGGGGCCTAACTTTCTTTTGAACCTGCCACCGAGTGAGCCTTCGGACCTGCCAGCTAGATGAAAGCCTGGTCAGCGGGTCTGCTCGGGGTCATCTTTCTTTGGGACCTGCCACCGAGTGAGCCTTCGGACCTGCCAGCTAGATGAAAGCCTAGTCAGCGGGTCTGCTCGGGGCCATATTTCGAACCTTTAAATCACCACTACGCAAGCTATCGCACTACTTATGTATTAGAAAATGAAGTTTTTAAAGCTCAGATGCTCTCGTTACATAAACTCAGGGATAAAAGCGCTTTAAGTCGTCACCACTCAACGTGTGATTGAGGGACTCCCCCTCCACATTTGGAGGCGGTACCCTCCCGACTTCAATGCTTCTTCTACAACATAGGGGCGTCCCAATTGGGATTGAGCTTTCCTACCGCGGCTGACCTTCCGGCCGCGTCGACCTTTTTCAACACGAGGTCCCCCTTTTTGAATTGTTTGATCCGGACATGTTTGTCAAAGTATTTGGCCATCCGCCGCTTGACTTCCTCTTGACGAATGGCAGCGAGATCTCGGACCTCCTCGATCAGATCCAAGGAGAGTCGCAGCTCCTCGTTTCCTGCTCTCCATTCTTCATCACCATCTGAGGCGGCCCTTACTCGCGGCGTCTTGACTTCAAATTCCACAGGAATAACGGCCTCGCAACCATGAGAGAGCTTGAAGGGGGTCTCACTAGTGGCGGTGTTGGGAGTAGTCCTTAGAGCCCATAGAATCGAGGGAAGTTGCTCCACCCAATTACCCTTCAAGTTCTCCACCTTCTTTTTGAGTAGGTTCACTATGATCTAATTCGCTGCCTCCACCTGCCCATTGCTCCTGGGGTTGGACGGACGCGAACCTGAGGTCTATCCCCAGCTGGCCGCAGAAACTGATGAATTCTTCAATGGCAAATTGTGGACCATTATCTGTGACTATGGCCTGCGGAAGCCCATGTCGGCAGATGATCTCCCCCCATACGAAGTTGCGGATTACTTGGGAGGTGACCTTGGCTAGAGCCTTGACCTCCAACCACTTTGAGAAGTAGTCGATCATGACCAAGAGGAATCTTCTTTGCCCACTCGCTTGAGGGAAAGGACCCACCAGATCCATCCCCCATATGGCGAAGGGCCATGGTGTCGTGATGCTCCTCAGCCTCTGGGCTGGCAAAAGTTGAAGCGGAGCGAACAGCTGGCACTTTCGGCATTTTTTGGCAAACTCCACCGCGCCCTTGCTTAGAGTCGGCCAGAAGTACCCATGCCTCATTATCCTTGCTTCCAGTGTCCTGCTTCCCGAATGACTACCACATTCGCCGGAATGGACCTCCTCCAGAATCCTCGGAACCTCTTCCTCAGAAATACACCGAGCCAAGAGTCCCGTGAGGGTCTTCCGATACAAGTCCCCTTCGCGAAGCAAGTAGTAGGCGGACTTATACCGAAAGCGCCTTTGGTCCGGAACCTCTTCCGAAAACTTGCCTGTTGTCAGAAAGGGTCCTTCCACGAGGGTTGTTGCTCTATATCCATGAGTTCCCCTTCCTCAATCGATGGGCGGAACAGATCTGTCCAGGTCCCTCCGGCCCGAGGGCCGGTCTTGGCCAACTGATCTGTCGGGGCACTTTCTTCCCTAGGTATGTGTCTGATGGAGAAGGTTTTGAATCCTCCGATGAGTCCCCTTACTTTGGCCAGATACTTCATGAGTGTGGGCTCTCTTGCCTCAAACTCGCCTTTGATTTGTGAAGCTATTACCATCGAGTACTTGAGAACTTCCACGTCATGAACCCCCAACTCCTGGGCCAAACGTAGGCCGGAGATCACTGCCTCGTACTCCGCCTGATTGTTGGTGACGGGAAAGTGTATCACTAGTGCTTGCTCAATTTTCACTCCGTGAGGGCTCTCCAATACCACCCCTCCTCCTAAGGAATTCTTGCCTGAAGCCCCGTCGACCAACAACTTCCAAGGGACGTGACGAAGAGCTTGGTCCTCCTCCATTTCGACCACGTAGTCTGTCGTGAAATCCGCAACCGCTTGAGCCTTCATCGACAACCGAGGGACAAAGGTGATGTCAAACTCACTTAACTCCACCGACCATTTTGCGAGCCTCCCCGAGTGCTCTATCTCTTCGAAGATTTTTCGGAGGGGGTGGTCGGTCACCACTTGGATTGAGTGGGCCTGGAAGTACGGCCTGAGCTTCCTGGCCGAGATGACCGGGGCGAAAGCCAACTTCTCCAGAATCGGGTATCGAAGCTCTGCCTTTTTCAAGACTCTGCTTACGTAGTAAATGGGCAGCTGCTTCTTGCCCTCTTCTCGGACCAAGACTGAGCTCACAGCTTCAGCCCCAACCCCTAGGTACAGGGCTAGATCCTCTCCCTCCTTAGGACCTTGGAGCAGCGGCGCCTTGGTGAGTTGACTCTTCAGGACCTGGAAGGCCTTCTCGCATTCCTCCGTCCATTCGAACTTCTGATTGCCTCGCAACATTTTGAAGAAAGGGGAGCATTTCTCTCCAGCCCGGGAGAGAAATCTACTCAATCCCGCGAGCTTCCCAGTCAGGCGCTGAACTTCCTTAGCATTCCGCGGCGATCCAAACTCCATTATGGCTTTAACTTTATCTGGGTTAGGTTCCACCCCTGCTGGGGTGAGAAGGTGACCCAGAAACTTCCCTTTGCTGGCCCCAAATACGCACTTCAGGGGATTCAGCCGCATCTTGTATTTGCACAGAGTGGCGAAGGTCTCCTCGAGGTCCTGGAGATGAGAGCTCACGCTCTTGCTCTTCAACATGAGGTCATCTACGTTAACCTCCAAGTTTCTCCCTCTCTGCTCCTGGAAGACCCGGTCCATCATTCTTTGATATGTCGCCCCTGCGTTTTTTAGTCCGAACGGCATCATCTTGTAGCTATAACACCCCTCTCTTGTGATGAAGGAAACGTCTCTGACATCCGGAGGGTGCATCCTGATCTGATGATAACCTGAAAAAGCATCCAAGAAAGACATCACAGAAAAACCGACGGCTGAGTCAACCAGCGCGTCGATCCGAGGCAAGGGATAATAATCCTTAGGGCAGACTTTGTTTAAAAGAGAGAAATCAATACACATACGCCAACGACCATCGCTCTTTTTTACCATAACGACATTGGAGACCCAACCTGGATACTGGATCTCCGATACAAAACCTGCTTTGAGGAGCTTCTCCACCTCCTCGCGGATCGGCTCCTCCAGCTAGTTGGCAATGGCTCTTCTCTTCTGACGGATGGGGCGGGATCCTGGCTCCAGGTTGAGTCGGTAGCATGTCACATCCGCGTCGATGCCCGACATGTCCGCTGCGCTCCATGCGAAGACATCTATGCTCCTTTGGATGCATTCGAGCATCTTCCTCCTGTCTTCCGAGCTGAGTCCCCCGCTGACCTTCACCTTATCCACCTTCCCTTCCCGAGTGACGACTTCCATCTCGACTACTTCCTCCACCGCCTCGAGCCGGGAGTGTTCCTCCCATCCTTCCTCTGCCCTTCCTTCTTCGGCTCTCGCCTCCTCCTCTACAGCTTCTACTTCCATCATCTCGGCATTCTCCCTCTGCCTTCTCTCTTCCTCCTCTTCTGGGATTCAGACATCCTTCTCAATTTCTTCTCCTGCTTTCCTTTCCCCCTCCGGCCCCTCCGGCCCACTCATCTCCTTGTCCATCCTCTCAGCCTCCGCCATCCAGGAGATGGTGTTGACGGCAGTCACGTAGCACTGTCTCGCCACCTTTGCATCCCCCCGGATCCGGACTTGGACTCCTCCGCTGTGGAACTTCAGGCACTGGTGGAAGGAAGAGGGTACGCACCGGAAGGCGCTGATGGGAGGGCGTCCAAAAATTGCATTGTAACTGCTTGGGGCGTCAACAATGACAAACCGGCAGTTCCTCGGGACTCCTCCCAATGTCACCTGGAGGCCCACTCCTCCCTCGACCTCCTTCCTCTCCCCCGAAAAACCGAACAACGGTCCATCGTAGGCTTGCACCCTTTTCTTCTCCACCTCCATTGCGTCAAAGGCCTTCTTGAAGATAACGTTCACGGAGCTCCCATTGTCAACCAAGATTCGGGAGATCGTGAAGTTTTCAATCGCCGTCTGGATCACCAAGGCGTCACAGAACGGGTCTTCATAATCGGGCATGTCCTCCGACGAGAAGGTGAGCTTCTCCAAGGGAGGTGGGGTCTGGGAAGCCGATGCGACGCTCCTCCTGAACATCGCATGGAAGCTCCTCTTGCGAGTTGCCTCAATCCCAACCCCCCCCCCCCCCCCCCCCCCCCCCCCACCCGTGGATCACTCTAATCCCCCCCGGGCTCATACGTCCGCCTTATCTTCGCACCTGTCCTCCTCCCCCTCGGGGAACACCTCTTCAATCCTTACGGCTGCTGCTGTGGCTAACCTATCTCCCTCATCTTCAAGAATTCCGGGCAAGTGGCCGTTGCGTGACCTTCCTCCTGATGGAAGTCACAAAAAGGCAACGCCACCCTGCCCCCTCTTCCCCCTCTTCCTCTTCCTCCTCTACCTCGGCCTACCGCCACAGCTTATTCCCGAGGGGGGTGAGGGGGTTTGGGGCCTTGTCTCCATCTCTGATTGATCCCCCCTGCTCCCTCCCTCGATAACCTCCTTCCTGACCTCTCACCGGTCCCTCATGGTGCCTCCAGGTCAGTCGGTTATTGGGCTCTTGGTGCCTCCAATCCCGTTGGTGCCTCTGGAACCCTTGACCTTTGGGCTCCTCTTTCCTCCTTCCTTCCTGCTGCTTCACCTCAGGCTCGCTCATCCTTGCCAACATCTTATAGAACTCTGGGTTGGCGGCCTCCCCTTCTATATCTTCCGCCGCACGCTCCATCAATTCCTCATAGGATAGGGGTGCCCTTCTCTTCAGGTCCATCTTAAAGAACCCATCTTGCAGCCCCACAATGAACGTCAGTTGGAGAGTAAACCCTGGCACCTCTTGCACGAGGAGGACCTCCTCCTGGAACTTGTCTACGTAATGGGCCAGCGACTCCCCCTGCCCTTGCTTGATCTTGAAGAGCGCCTCCGCGTCCTTCTTCCTCTTCTTTGACGTTGAGAAGCGAAGCCGAAAGCTCCGACGTAGATCGTCGAACGCATAGATGGAACCTACAGGGAGCTGGTGGAACCAGTCTCTGGCATTCTCCTTTAGGGTGGTTGTGAAGAGTCGGCACTGAAAGGCGTCCGACATGGGAAGGATTGAGACCATGTCTTCAAACCATTGCAGGTGCACGACTGGATCATCCTTGCCAGTATAATAAGACATCTCTGGCCCTCTGAACCCTTCTGGAACTGGGGCCGAGAGGATCAACTCACATAAGGGGCTCCCTCCCCCTGCTCGGCGAGTGGTCCTCTCGCGAGGAGTCAGCTCGCATACCTCTGCACTCGTCGGGCAGCTGAACAGCTGCAGCCCGGGGAGGTCTCGCGCGCTTGCTTCCGCTGGCACCTCCTTCCCAGGTCGCTGTCCCGGAGCGTTCTCGCCAATCTGCTGGGGTGGAATCACCAGGACCACGGGTGTCTCGCACTCGTCCCTCCCGGCGAAAGCCGTCTGCATGGTCTGCATGACCTCTCGCTTGAAGTTCTCGAACATCTCCAGACACTCCATTGCTGCTGGTGACTGCGAGTGGCCTGGGTCGGAACCATTTCCTCCATCTCCTGTCATCAAGCTCAGCTTGAGAGTTTTTTGCACTGGCCACGGTCCACGCTCACCGCACCAAAAATGTTGAAACCGTCAACCGGTCTTTTGAGTTCGGACCCACAGGGGGGTGTAGTCTGCGCTTACTTCTCCCTCACTAAACTCTCCTGACCAAGGATAGTGAACCTAGAACAGACCCAAAGCTGTAACGAGGAGGTCCCGCCACACACCCGGAAGATCTAAGAGAGCTTCCCCTCCCAAACCAATGCTCAGTCGGGCACCTTGGAGGGCACTAGCAGCCAACTCCGAAACTAGCCTGGAGGAGAGAGCTCAAGAAGATCTGATCTCCTCCAAGGTGCCCTTAAGGGTCTATTTATAGATTTTCTAGTCTTGGACTGCTAATAGCGTAAATCCGCCTTTTGGTTTTACTAATCGCACCCCAAATTGGTCTGCTAACAGCCTAACTCCGCTGTTTTGAAGGGCTATTAGCAGCCCACAAGGGGTATCTAGGTCATTAAATATCAGCCTAACTCCGCTGTTTTTAATGTTCTTTAACATTGTCCTTCTCCAAACAAGTGGAAGGCCTGCATTCAAATATCACAGTAAAAGTTACCATTTACTTGCTCTCTATCAAGATGGGTTTGAGTCTTAGAAACAATTGGACATTTAGCATTAAAGAAAAGAACACAAAATGAAAATATAATCAACTTCCATTGAAACAACTGAATATCTAGTCAATCTAGCATCTAAAAAAAGAACATTGCTTACAGGAGTTCCAGTCCATGGAGTACTCCTGCATATTTTTCTACCCCATTCACCAAAAACAACTCCCTTTTCAACTGGAGGAAAGTTTGCAGAGTCAACAGACTATCCGATCCAGCCTGGTGGCATCTTCCCACGGCACGGTCCACTCTAAGGGTCTTCGCAACCCGATCAAGCCCACCGTATAACCCATCGCAGTACCTTATCATGTGCTTTACATCGAACACTCTGTCTCCAAAGAAGATGCCGACCAAACCTAAGAAGTCCTCTACAGTCGCCGGCAACGTGCGGTTAGTTAGGATTTTGATCAAATATCCAAAATCATAAACGCTGTGGAAAGTCACCCAGCTTACACAAGAATCGCTGCAGATCAGTCCTGACGACATGAGCAATTCAGCAAAACAGCGGGAATTAATGCCCCTTGATATATTCTCCTCAAAATCGATCCCGTTGTCGCGAAGCAGCTCAATGGATTCGGAAGCGTAGTCGTCACGGAAGATGTCGAAATCGCGAAAGTTGAACTCCCAGATGAAGCGGGCGCCGGCAATGCCGAGGTCGGGAAGGTTTCCGTCGGCGTCGGAGAGAGAGAGCCCGACCTGGATGAGATGGAGAGCGTCGGCGTTGGCCTTCAAGAAGGCGTACCGCTCGGAAGAGTTGAGGAGATAAGGATGGCAACGCGGGCGGTGCACGATTCCGGGGAATTCAGTGTCCATTGCCGCGAATGGGAATCGCTCGGCGCAGTTGCTGATGAGATCGAACTCTGCGTCGAGATTGTCAGCCCACACTCGCCGGATGGAAATCTCCTGACCCATGGAAGATGTCGGCGGCGGATGTTTCCGATCGTTCGAAGGCATCGCGGCCGATTTCTGGCGATTGTGGAAAGAGGTTTGTTGCTTTCTTACGGGCTTGGTGAGACTGGAGGCGAGCTGCTGTGTTATTTATTGTAGGAATCAGGGACGGTTCGGACAAGCAAACCGGGACAGCCTTCAGCCGGGTTGAGGAGAAAAATACGCGGCGTTGACTGAGCCCCCACATTTTCAAGGCTTTAATTAACACGTGCTGGGAATTGATGCCATCTTTGCCGTTGATTCATTGGAGGCAGCTTCATTAATGGCGGGATATGGATTTGAAATATAATTAAATTGATTTATTTTAATAACTCATTAACTATCAAACAAATGAAGATCAATGAAGCTACACAAAATGAAGAACTTGCAATTTTATTTGTAGTGCAAATAATTTATTGCATACTATTTTTTGATTCACTTTTATGTCGCAATAATGACCTGTTTTTTTTTTGAATGAATTCGGCTGCGCTGAAGCTAGGATTTGCACAAAAGACAGAAAACCGCTAAAATCTCCCGAACCGATATCCACACCGGACTGCTCAGTTCAGTATAGAGGTGGTTTTTCATTAAGGATAGCCGCCCTTGTTTCGGTTCGGTGCGATTTTTTATTTTCAAAAATCGATAAAATCGCACCGAACCGAAATAAATTAATAATACATAAATACATTATAGTATATACTCTAATCATATAGTCAGCTTTCACAAAAGTCGAATTAAGTCTTTTTCACGTACGCATTTTTAGCCTTTCCCTCAAACGTGCACACCCAATTATGTCAACTTTGCTTACATGTGTATGCTAGTAAATTTGTCGCATTGAATTTATATGTTGATTTGATGCATGATAAGTTGTAAAATGATGATTGAGAAGCATTGTAGATATCATACATTTTTGCATTTTCTTTTTACGACTATTTAGAATCAACATCAATATTTGTCTTAAATACATTTTGTGGTTCATTATTTTTTTAAATATTCAAAATTTTCTAATATTTTCTTACTTATAATATAATTTTCTCTCTTAAAATTTTTTTCAAAGATAATATTCTTGACTCACAAATCAATTGAAATAAACTTAAATATAGTAAATTTAAAATGAAGATTAGTTTATCATAATTTTCAATTATACGTATACATCATATAATATAAAATAATAATACCAATTTTGTCCTTTAAAAATTATTTTAATAAAATCGAAAACCTCCACAAAAACCCGCCCCAAACCGCACCGATTATTGAATCGCACCGATCGGTTTAGGTTTGGTTCGGTTTGGGGAAATAAATAACGACATTTTCGGTTTGGTTTCAGTTTGGATTCAAACCAACCCAAACTGAACCGCCTGCACCCCTAACTAAAGGGTGTTGATTGCATGAAAAGAATTCTTACTGTTGCGGGTCACTATGTTTTCTCCCGGTCCGTAGAATCGGACAGCCTTAGCTCGAGAGTGAGCCGAACGCACAAATAGTCAAATGAAAACCAAGTAGCAATGACATGAGGAAAAAATACCATATTTGCACGGTACCCGCGTGTACCTAAAAATTTTTCGTTCCTTTGTTGGGGAAAATCCCTTAATGATATGATATATCTGGTTATCAAGATAATATTTAAGAATATGACTTTTGGTTGATGATACATATTTGAAGTTCAGATGTTGATTAAATAACAATGCTCACGTAAGAGGCTATCAAAATACTGTTGGAGTTTCTGAGGTTATTCAGAAGTAATCAAGCAGTTATTCTCACTGTCAACGTGAAGTGAGCATATATGATCGCACATAAGAGCATTTGGAGAAATTAGAGAAACGATTGTGTTGGTCTTGCTCATATTGGATATGAGTGATAACACCAATCCTGAGACTATTTGGAGCAGAGTTGGTTCGGGAAAATGCTACTTAGATATTGTGAATATTGTATGGAGCATGTCGAAAAGGCTTCAAGATGATATTGTGAATATCGTCGAGAAGACTTCAAGACGACATTGTAAATGTCGTCGTGACAGATAGCTTGTCGTCGAGATCACAAGCCGATATTGTGATGAATATCGACTAGTGATCAATGTCATCGAGATTATCTCGACGATATAGACCGTCACAGTTGTTTCGTCGAGATGTCTCGACGATTTCGTCGAGATGTCTCGACTTTTCGTCGAGATTGTACAACCCTCATATTTGCCGAGCTGGTTTGGTTAACCTAGACTCAGCAGAATCGAGACGGTTGAAGGGAATAGCCGTTCACAAGCGACCGGAACCAGCCAAGATGAAAGCAGGTCGGACGGGTAAGAAGGGCTCCACTCGCCCGGCCTCGGGCGAGTGAGCACTCGGCCGGCCTGGGGCGAGTGCTCCACTCGCCCGGCCTCGGGCGACTGAGCACTCGCCCAGGCCATGGGCGAGTGCTCCACTCGCCCTGCCTCGGGCGAGTGAGCACTCGCCCAGGACATGGGCGAGTGCTCCACTCGCCCTGCCTCGGGCGAGTGAGCACTCCCCCAGGCCATGGGCGAGTGCTCCACTCGCCCGGCCTCCGTCTTCCGCAGTCGGATTCTGGCTATCCGCAGTCCGATTTTGGCTATCCGCGGTCCATTTTTGGGAAAGTCTATAAATAGACCCCCCTGGGCACCTTGAGAAGGGTTGGTCTCTACCCCCTCCCTCACGTGTGAGCAAGCACTACCCCTACCCCTCCCCTTGTCGTTGAAGGTGGTCGGTGAGGTGACCCTTAGTGCCCTCCAAGGTGCCCAAGCTCAGCATTGGCTTGGGAGGGGAAGTTCTGAGTGAGCTTTCGGGCGTGTGGTGGGACCTCCACGCTGCAGCTTCAGGGGTTTGTGTACAGGTTTCAGCAATCGTCAAGAGCAAGTCTCTCAGTTCCTAGTGACCGGTCAAGGGTCTTAGCTCGGTCAAGCTGAAACCGGGTTACTGGTTTCAACATTCTGGTGCGGTGAGCGTGGAAGCGGTTAGTTCGGAAAGCTCTGAGCCGAGTCCCATGGCTGGAAACGATGAGTTGGGGGCACACCTCCTACTTGTGAGTATGTAAAGAAAAGTGACTTCGATGAGTTCAGTAAGAGGATCTTGGAGCTCCTGCAGGTCGCACCTCGCACTCACGGCGAGTGCTTGACACCACCTGCACCTATGGTCGTCTCACCACCGGTAATGGAAATAGGGCAAGCCCGTCAGCAAGGGAGAGAGCCAGCCTCGGAGGAAAGTTTGGGCCTCCAAGCGCGAGTGCTTTTCAACAACTCGCCCGGAACCAACTGCCCCAGCGGGGAGATGATGGGAGCGCCTCCGTCCAACCAAGGGGGATGGAGGAGCCCTTTCTGCGAGCTGATTGTGTCAGCACCCGTTCCGGATGGGTTCCGCGAACCCGCTATGTCTTATTATGAAGGGAACAGTGATCCTCTCCAACATCTTCAGTGGTTCGAAGACATGTCCTCGATTAGACAAATGTCAGATGCTTTCAATTGCAGGCTCTTCGTTGTCACGTTTCAGGGAAAGGCGAGGGATTGGTTCCACCAGCTCCCGGTGGGTACCATCTACGGCTTCGAGGACCTGCGCCGAAGTTTCCTGTTGAGGTTCTCTACCTCGAAGAAGAGGAGGAAGGGGGTGGAGGCCTTGTTCGCGATCCGACAAAAGCCAGGGGAGACGCTAGCTAGCTACATGGATAGATTCCAGGGGGAGGTCCTCCTTGTCATCGAGGTGCCCGGGCACACCCTACAGCTAACCTTCACCCTTGGGCTACAACAGGGAATGTTCAGGATGAGTCTGACTCGGGACCCTCCCTTGTCTTTCGAAGAGTTGATGGAGCGAGCTGGTCGGGAAATCGAGTGTGAGGCCAGTAACCAGGATTTCGTGGCAAGATTCATCCAGGTAGCAGAGGACGAGAGGAAGGAGCATGGAGGAAGAAGGAAGGAGGAAGTGAGGAGTCAGGGACACCAGGGGCCCCCCGTTGGACAGGAGCAAGGTTGGAGGTCGCAACCAACAGCCGCCCGACCAGCTTGGAGGTCTTAGGTAGGGCCTCCTCAGGGCCAAGGAAGGGGCCACTTCCAGGGAGGAGGAGGTTCTCAGGGGAGGAACGGGCGGTTCCACCCAGCAGGGTGGCAGCAGAACTCGGGACCGCTACAAGTCCAGCCCCTGCAAGCCATGGCCATTGGCCGGAGGAAAGGAGGGAAGAAGAGAGGACATTGGGAGAAGCAGGGGAACGAGTTGGCGCTGCTGTATTGTGACTTCCACTAGCAGGAAGGTCACACGACCGCGGCTTGCCCGGAGTTCCTCGAGATGAGAGAAGGAGGAAGAGCCCCAGCAGGGGGAAGCAGTTGTTCCTGGAAGGTCCACGGATAGGAGAGAAGGGGAAGAGCAAGGAAGAGGATGACCCATGCGAAGAGAGGGTCGACGTAGGGGCCCTGGGAGGGATCAGGGTCATCCATGGAGGAGTGGGCAAAGAGGCCACCCGGAAGGGGAGCCTCCACGCCATATACCGCCGGAGCATCGCTTCGACCTCCCGATCCCCACCCTCGAGCGAGAAGATCACCTTCTCGACCCAGGACTTGCTGGACCATGAGGACCCATTCTGCGACGCACTTGTCATCAAGGCAGCAATCGAGAACTTCACGGTCTCCCGGATCCTAGTCGACAACGGGAGCTCGGTGAACGTGATATTCAAGAAGGCATTCGAGGGGATGAAGGTCGAGGCAAGGCGAGTGCTGGCATCAGATGGGCCACTCTTCGGATTCTCCGGGGAGAGGAAGGAGGTGGAGGGAGGAGTCGAACTCCTCGTCACCCTGGGGGGAACTTCAAAGAACTGCCGGTTCGTCATCGTGGACGCGCCGAGCAGCTACAACGCTATCTTCGGGCGCCCCCTCGTCAGCGCGTACAAGTGCGTGCCGTCCTCCTACCACCAATGCCTGAAGTACAACTCCGGAGAGGTCCAGATAAGAGTCAGGGGAGATCCCCGGGAGGCGCATCAGTGCTATGTCACTGCAGTCAATACAATCGGATGGATGCAGGGAGCTGAAGAAATGGAAGAAGCAATGGCAGAGATGGCCAAGGAGCATTCGGCCGAGTGAGCCAGAGAGGGGCGAGATGTAATGAAGTGCCAAGAAAAGGGCGAGGTGTAATGAGGTGCCCGGAGGGGCGTAGCGTAAGGAAGTTGTAAGCAGGAAAACTATGAATTAAAAGTGGGTTCTAGGTAAATATCCCGGTTCAAGATCCCTGACTGCGGACCCTCCGCCGGGCTTGGTCATGCCAGCAGATAGGGGGTTCGTCAGGTCGACTCGCGGCCCAACAACTGATTAGAAGGGCGTTAGGTTTCTCCCGTCCCTAGATAAGCCAGCCACCTAGGACGCGGGTGGGTACTTCCACCTCCAATTGGATTGGGAGGGCGTTGAGTTCCCCCGTCTCCAGGTAAGCAAGGCACCTAGGATGCGGGTGGGTACTTCCGCCTCCAATTGGATTGGGAGGGCGTTGAGTTCCCCCGTCTCCAGGTAAGCAAGGCACCTAGGACGCGGGTGGGTACTTCCGCCTCCAATTGGATTGGGAGGGCGTTGAGTTCCCCCGTCTCCAGGTAAGCAAGGCACCTAGGACGCGGGTGGGTACTTCCGCCTCCAATTGGATTGGGAGGGCGTTGAGTTCCCCCGTCTCCAGGTAAGCAAGGCACATAGGATGTGGGTGGGTACTTCCGCCTCCAATTGGACTGGGAGGGCGTTGAGTTCCCCAGTCTCTAGGTAAGCAAGGCACCTAGGATGCGGGTGGGTACTTCCGCCTCCAATTGGATTGGGAGGGCGTTGAGTTCCCCCGTCTCCAGGTAAGCAAGGCACCTAGGACGCGGGTGGGTACTTCCGCCTCCAATTGGATTGGGAGGGCGTTGAGTTCCCCCATCTCCAGGTAAGCAAGGCACCTAGTACGCGGGTGGGCACTTCCGCCTCCAATTGGATTGGGAGGGCGTTGAGTTCCCCCGTCTCCAGGTAAGCAAGGCACCTAGGACGCGGGTGGATACTTCCGCCTCCAATTATATTGGGAGGGCGTTGAGTTCCCCCGTCTCCAGGTAAATAAAACACCTAGTACGTGGATCGGCTCAAGAGGGTATCGAGTCCCTAAGCGGTAGAGAAGTGAAGTAAGGGGAACAAGCTAAGAGATTCATTAGAACAATAGCTGGTTCGGCAGCGACATATATTACATAAACTGTTGCTTCACCCTTACTGATATATGCAGGATGAAGAAAAGAGCACATGCAAGAGATACATGATTCCTATAAGAAGCAACAAGTAAGAAGGGGCCCCTGACCACCATGACATTCAGGGGGAATAACCACCGCTGCAAGGAGATGAGTCGGGACGCCCGGGAGAAGGGAAGAACTCGTGCAGGATGTCATCGGCAGAAACCCCCCTCCAGGTATCCTGGAGGGCATCCGCCTCGTGAAGGCGGCTCACCAAGGCCTGAGCTATTGACGTCACGATCTTCCTCCGAGCACGCTCGGCTTCAGCCGGGCGAGGCGGGACGGACGTCGATGCTTTCGAAGGTCCGCCTCTTTCCCTCCCTTTCTCTTTTAACTGTCCTTGGGCATCAGCTAGCTAAGCCCTCAGGTCATGCACCTCCTTGTCCGACTCCTCGCACCGTCTCCTAAGCGAGTCGGCAGCGCCGGGTCCCTGCAAGTAGGCAAAAACAGAATGATTGGAGCATGTACAGGTGAAGGGGTTAGGAAAGGAAAAGCCATCAACATAAGCACAAACCAAGCCTCCAGACGACTCCTCTAGGAGTCTCTCAGCAATGCCCAAGCGTGTCGCGAGGTTGGCAGCCTTCTCTTCCGCCGCCTGCTTCGACGCATCGGCTAGCCTACACCTGTTTGAGAGACTGAGACCTCGACGGGCGGCCATGTAAGAGAGCTCGGTTGCGCGAAGCAGGGCCTGAGAGCTTGCGCACGCGAGATCGCGCATGGACCTCTCCTTGTAGGAGGCAGCATCCTGCCGGCCGTAGATGCCGAAGGAGAAGTTGTATGCGGCGTCATCGATGACATCCCCCTCGGCCCACGAAGGGAGCTGAGAGGTGAGCGAGATTCGGTTCACCGTTTCATCCCAGAAAACGATGGGGTCATCGAAGGGGTCCACGACTTTCTCCCCCATCCCGAAGTTGGGATGATTCGCCAGCGCGTGGGGATCGCTCAGTTCCCCCCTCTCCCTAGGTGGTACCCCGGAACCCCTCCGACAGATGACTTTCCCCCGTCGCATCCTCGGACCCTTCGGGGGGGAAGAAGGTGCCCCCTCCTCTGACGTCGGACCTTTGTCCCTCCTTTGCCTTGGCTCGGGAACCTTCGGGCCCGAAACACGGGCTGCCGCGTCCTCCTCAATGAACCAGCGGGCGGGGGAGGAGCCTCCCCCCCGCGAAGGGAGGGTATTGCGGGAGGGATCGTTCACCTGCACAAGTTGAGAGGGGGTGATCAACGTTAGGTGGAGGCAAAAAGAAGGGAAAGGACGTTAGTGGGATCCGAATACCTGTCCCTGGCTCCACGTAGACGAGCCGATCAATGTTCCTCCGGAGGTGCTCAACCTCAAAACTCACACCCCCAAGGTGACTATGTAGCTCAGCGGCCTCTCCATGTAGCGGAGGGGCTCGACAGACCTTCTCGGTTCTCTGGATGGGAGAGAAGGGGATGTCACCCAGGTCACCCCGAACGAACACGAAGGAGTGGTTCCAATGGCGGACCTTGTTGGAGGTCTCACTTACCTTCACATGGGAGCCAGTCAAGAAACAAACTCCATCCGGAGTCGCTCGGAAGACAAACACCTTGCGGAATACGTTCAGGTCGAACTCGATCCTTTCCTCCAGCAAGTAGCAGGCGTAGGCCATCAACATCGAGATCGTGTTCGAGTTAACCTGAGCTGGGACTACGCCAAAGTAGTTAAAAAATTCTTTCACCTCGGGCCACAGGGGGAGCCGTAGCCCGGCCTCGAAGTGAGGAAGGGGGAATGCGAGCCAGTCCTCGTAGAAGGAATTAATGGTCTCGCCCGACGATGGACGTCGGGACGACCACCCCGCAGGAAGATAAGAGCTCTTAAAGGCTAGGAAGTCCTCCTTGGACACCCTCCCCTCGGGGAAGGAGTGTTCCGAAAAGTTGGTCGCGCTCTGTTCCCAACCATTTCTCACAACAGGGGGACGGTTAGGGGCCATGTCACAGGATCGTTAGGAAAAGAAGGAGTAAGCTTCGGAGAGAACGCAAGACAAGAAAGAAGATGAGTGTGTGGACAGGGAAGGAGGAATGGGAGGTGTATTTATAGGGGGAGGGGTGCAAAAGAAAAGTGAGTGGACCACGCGGTCCACTCGCCCAGGGCAAGGGAAGGAGTGGACCACGAGGTCCATTCGTCCCGAGCAAGTGGACCGCAAGGTCCACTCGCCCCGTGCACAGGCAAGCGGACCTCGAGGTCCACTCGCCCGAAGCATGGGAGTGGACCTCATCGTCCACTCGCCCGGCAGAGATGGGCAGACCTTGTGATCCGCTCGTCTAGCATGGGGATGAGGATCGAGAGGTCCATTCACCCGTACCACCCCCTAACACCGCCCAACCACTTCGTCCCGAGATCATCCATTCGTTTCCTCTGGTTCCCATCCGCTGGTCGGTGGCCGCAGCGTTGTGTCGCTTACCATGATATATTGGTTAGTGAGAGAGCAACGATGTAAGCAAAACATGAATCAACAAAAACCGAAGCGTTCGATCGCAAGACGGGTTGAACCATCATACGAGGCCAACCCCTATTATTACATAGCAAACGAAAGGTCATAAATAAAAGCCGCTCAGCGTGGCATCCACTTCCAGAAACCCTGTTCCTGGGTGCTCGACAGCACCCCCTGCATAGACCCGATGCATTCTTTCGTTGCAGCGATCTCCTCACCAGTGGTGCGGTAGCTAGATTCAACGCGGCGCAGGTGGTCAGCAAGTGGCGCAGCTATGCCTCCGGACACGAGCCGGACTCCCCCCCCCCAGCTGAATGAGCTCATTCTCCAGTCTCTCCGACCGCCGCTCCAGCGCGCAGACGCAGGCAAGAGGGTCAGGTCCAGCGGACCACCTTCCGTCACATAGCTCGAGAAGATTGGCCTCTTGCCTCCGCACTGTCTCAGCCAAGAGATTCATGCGTTCGAGAAGGTTGGACTGGTCCTCGGCAGGTTCCTCCACTAGGGTGGGGGATCGGATCGGTGGGGAAACCCCCCTGCGGCTCGATTGCCCCGTTGAAGTTTTCCCCCCTCCTGGAAGAGAAATCGGGTTAGACTCTCAAACATGTCAGTTTATTTGAGGACCTTGAAGTAACGTTACCTTGCGAATCCTCGAGCCCTCCACCTTTCGAGGAAGGATCGTCGTGGGCGATCGAGAAGGCGACGGGTTCCGAACCAAGGGTGGCGGGGCTCACCCGGGCAACCGCACCCGTCATCTCCATCATGTCCCGGCCCCCTTCGCCTCCGTCCGAAAGAAGTTGCGAGAAGTTAAGAAACGCGTCTCAATCGTCACGCAATCACCGCAAACGAGAGGCGGAAAGAAGGGGAAGAATCACTACTGCATCTAGCTCCAGGTCTCGGACGAACTCGGTCATCCCACGGGAGGATGATGATGCCGCCTCCTTCACCGGGTCGGGACGAGATTTCTTCCGCGGGGATCGCACCACTGACCGAGTGGGGGATGGCGGAGGTCCACGAACCAAAGCTCTCAGCTCCGACAGGTCGGTTTGACCCTTTCCAGAAAGAGCCTTGAAGCGAGCCCTGAAATCTCGGGGTGCATCCATCCTGGTCGATTGGGGAAGTGGTGGAGCCCCTCAGGAATGGCGCTCTCCTCACCTCCCCTTCGAGGCTTTTATATAGCCATCGAGCGGGACCCTCCAAAGATTCTCCCAAAAAACTCTGTCTACTCGTCAAATAGGTGGGTTGGACATTCTTTCCGAGCTTGAGACAAGCTCGAAAAGAGCGGGGATTGTGTACAACCCTCATATTTGCCGAGCTGGTTTGGTTAACCTAGACTCAGCAGAATCGAGGCGGTTGAAGGGAATAGCCGTTCACAAGCGACTGGAACCAGCCAAGATGAAAGCGGGTCGGACGGGTGAGAAGGGCTCCACTCGCCGGCCTTGGGCGAGTGAGCACTCGCCCGGCCTTGGGCGAGTGCTCCACTCGCCCGGCCTTGGGCGAGTGAGCACTCGCCCAGGCCATGGGCGAGTGCTCCACTCGCCCGGCCTTGGGCGAGTGCTCCACTCGCCCGGCCTCGGGCGAGTGAGCAGTCGCCCAGGCCATGGGCGAGTGCTCCACTCGCCCTGCCTCGGGCGAGTGGAGCACTCGCCCAGTCTTCCGTAGTCGGATTTTGGCTATCCGCAGTCCGAATTTGGCTATCCGCAGTCCATTTTTGGGAAAGTCTATTAATAGACCCCCCTGGGCACCTTGAGAAGGGTTGGTCTCTACCCCCTCCGTCACGTGTGAGCAAGCACTACCCCTCCCCCTCCCCTTGTCATTGAAGGTGGTCGGTGAGGTGACCCTTAGTGCCCTCCAAGGTGCCCAAGCTCAGCATTGGCTTGGGAGGGGAAGTTCTGAGTGAGCTTCCGGGTGTGTGGTGGGACGTCCTCCACGCTGCAGCTTCAGGGGTTTGTTTACAGGTTTCAACAATCGTCAAGAGCAAGTCTCTCAGTTCCTAGTGACCGGTCAAGGGTCTTAGCTCCGGTCAAGTAAGAGTTAACCGCATCCCCCTTTCGAACGCTGAAACCGGGTTACTGGTTTCAACAGAGATGTCTCGACAATTTTGTCGAGCCTATCTCGACGAATAATCAATGTCATCGAGACTATCTCGAAGACATACTGTCACTGGTTATTTCGTTGAGACTGTCTCGACGAATGACCGACTTCGTCGAGATGTCTCGACGATTTCGTCGAGACTATCTCGATGATTTCATCGAGATGTCTCGACGAAAGTGGTCATCCCGACGAAACTATATGTGCTCTAATTTAGTTTGGTCTGCGGGTAGTGGGACCTATATCTGTCTTTGTTACCCCGGGTATAAATAGACAGAGATTTAGGTTTTCTAATATATATTGAACCCGAGAACTGGAAGGCTATCCCGTGTGATCCCAAGTGCGAGTGTGAACGCCTACCCGTGTTTGAAATTGGAAGCCGTTCTTTGAGATCAAAGAAGAAAGAGTTCTCGTCGATCTCGCCACAGTTCCAATAGACCAGTCAGTCATCATCATCACCTCTCCTTAGACGGATCTAGCAATGCGTGGGGTCATAGAGGGTACTCCTATCTCTGATTTAGTTCTTATTCGACAAGATTGTATGGTTCTCCTAGAACTCGTGTGGACTTTTGTAGAGTTGTAGATTTAGTTCTGCACTAACTCCTTCAAACGAGCTTGTCGATCTCGATAGAGGCACATAACAAGAAAAGGAGGACTCGGAATAGGATTCCTATTTTGCAAAGTTCTTTCTGGAGCAATCTAATCGAGTCTCTACTCGATTCAGCACGGGTAATTTATTTATTGCTTCGATTTCTTGATTCATGGTTTGATTAAGATCCTATTATCTCTCCTTTGGGTTGTTCTTGAATATTTCGATGCGCACATTTGATGTGTCTACCCCTAAAGAAAACCCAACAGTGATATCAGAGCTAGGTTTCTGCGATTTCCATGTTTCAGAAAATGTTCCCTTTGTAGTAACCATCATACTCAATGTTAGTTTATGAAACTAAAGCATAGAGAGACGAGCTTGTCTACTGTCATAAGGGTGTTTGCTTATGCTAGCTGTTGGACATGTGTGTCACATCCCTTTATTTGAGAATAACAAATCTCATATTGTATTTGATCTTGCTTGTCGTGTGTTAATAGTGTGCAGGAACTATAGGTGCAATACTCCACAGGTAGCTAGCAGCTTCAACTCAAATTCTCTGAAGGAGAGCTACCGCCAGCGCTAGGGTTACCGCAGGCGCTAGCGCTACCGCCTGGCGCTAGCCCGAGTTCATGCACACAACGCCATATCGCCGACGGTTGCGTAATCGCTCTACACGGATGCTACCGCAGGCGCTAGGAGCTACCGCAGGAGCTAGCGAGAAGTTCTATAAATTGGAGCTTTGTTTCTCATTTTGGTAAGAGCTTCCAAAGAGATTACTTGTGCCGAAATTCCAGAGTTGCTACTCTGCCGAAAGTTCATCTCTCACTCAAAGCCAAAGAAGATTTCTGGAGAAGGAAGCCGCCACGCTGCATCCGAAAAACGATCGCTTCAACCTCGCTTATGCTACATCGATCCTTCACCCTCATCTTCAAAAATCTCATAGAGGGAGTTCTTGTTATTTACTTTATTTCTTTATTGTAAATTTTTGTAGTAAAATCGTCTTGTGTTGGCGACTAGGTCCTTGCGTGGCTTAGGGGGTAATTCGCTGCGTGAGTTGGTGACTAGGTCTAGGAGATTAGATCTAGGGGGTGCTTGAGGCCATATCCGGGGAAGGATTGCCTAGAGCGGCTTGAGGCCATATCCGGGGAAGGATTGGCTAAAGCCAACCGGTTTGTGGGGATACAAGTCGGTATAGAAAAGGAAAAGATATTTACTTTTGTACGCCTCCGATTTCTAGCGATATTGAAATCAAATTTATGTAAACACTTTTTCATATAATACAATCATGTCTCTTTTTGTGTTTACTTGATTTCTTTCATTTGGCATAAATTTTATTATTGCAAATTACTTTTACTAAATTGTTATTTTGCTCTCTCTTACTAAAAACAATTTAGTCATTTTCATAAATTATAAGAAGAACTTTTATTCCCTTATTCACCCCCCCCCCCCCCCCTCTAAGGGCGCCAATCGATCCAACAAGTGATATCAGAGGACAGGTTATTCCAAACGGTTTAAAAACCAGGAATAATGGAGTCTTATGATCTCGCTTTTTCCGAGGGACAGAGAATTAGTAGACCTCCACTATTTACTGGGTCAGATTATAATTATTGGAAAAATAGGATGAGATGTTTTCTTATGACCCTATATATTGAGGTTTGGAATATGGTAGAAGAGGAACACTCTCCTCCTACAATTGTTGTTGGAGAAGTAACATTAGAAAAACCTAAGGATAAGTGGGATGATAGAGATAAACTCAAATGCAAAAATAACGCAAAAGCCATGAATGCTCTGTTGGATCTTGAGGCGCCCTTAGAGGGGGTTGAATAAGGGTTTTAAAAACTTTAAGCTTTAATAGAGAACTTTTGATATTTTATTTGAATAAGAGTGAATATAAAACAAAGAGTAGTAAATCAATTTTTTTAAATAAAAAAAGACATGATTATCATTAATAAACTTGATTACAAAATTTGATTTCTATGACGCTAGAAATCAAAGCGAATAATATGAAAACTCTTTTTGTTTTCTATACCGACTCGTATCCCCACGAACCGGTTGGCTTTAGTCGATCTCTCCCCAGATACCACCTCAAGCCGCTCTAGCGAATCTATCACCAGAAAGGCCTCGAACACCCCCTAGATCTACTCCCTAGACCCAGTCGCCAACACGAGGTGAATTCCTCCCTAAGTCCTACATAGACCTAGTCGCCAACACGAGGCGAATTCACAAAATGATTACAACCATAAAATAAAAGACAAATACAAAATATAAATATGAAACTCCCTATGAGGTAATCTGAAGGAGACGCCGAAGAATCGCTGAAGATCATTGAAGTCCAAGCGTGCATTCTTCGCGTTGTGTTAGCGTGTTGATCCAAGCCTCCTTTGATTCCTCCTTTTGAAATATGAGTGGGAGATGTGTTGGTCTGGAAATACGGCCCTCACAAAGTTTCTGAAGTGCTGGAATAGGGCTCTTGGCAATCAGTAGTTGGAGACATCGAAATCATCCAATTTATAGAATTTGAGCTAACGCCGGGCGTTGACCATGTGTAGCAAGATATTGATGGCTCGGATCTTCAGATGAGGAAGGAGATTCTGCACTTTAGGAATTATTTTATTTTAGGCAATATCAACGCCGGCGTTAAGGCTAACGCGGGGCCTTGGGCAAATCATTCCTAAAGTTCATCCTGCAATCACGGCTGCTTTCTCCTTGCCAAATTCGTCGACCGGATAGCGCCCAACGTTAAGACTAACGCCTGGCGTTGAGATTCTTTCTTTAATCAGCTGGCACGCCATTTCGTCGAACAGCAACTCAATTCGTTGAACGACAATTTATTTCGTCGAATGCCATTTTCGTCGAACGGCCTCTCATTTCGGCAACCTCCATTTCATCGAACGGCTTCTCCTTTCGTCGACCTCCATTTCGTCGAACGGAAGTTTCGTCGAACGCATTTCGTCGAACGGGCTTCTCATTTCGTCGTACACAATTTCGTCGAACGCCGTGGTATGCATTTCGTCGAACGAACTTCTTCTTTCATCGAACACAATTTCGTCGAACGTCGTTTTCGTCTAGCGCTAACGCCCAGCGTTAAGCTTAACGTCTGGCGTTAAACAACTTTCAATCCTTCAGCTTGTTGTTAGTGCCAGACCATTGTTGCAGCAACCTAGTGTCATATCTGTCCAAACCTGCATACTAAAAACACAATTTGTTATTTTCAAATCAAAGAGATGCGGAAAACCATGTTCCAACAATCTTTCCCTTTTGATAATAACAAATCCAATTAGAGATAAATCAGATTCATAGATAAAGAATTTGTGTTTTTATAAAGATATACACAGCAATTATAAGATAATGATAAGAATTATAGATCATTTAAAAGTGCTCCCCCTACAAAGATGCTCCCCCTTAGTGTATACTCCCATAAACTAGATACATGCTCCCCCTTAATCTAGTGAATACTACTACGTTAATCAATATGATTTAGCATTTTATTCTCCCTCTTTGTTATTAGCAAAAGAGGGTGGAGTGAAACAAAACTAGAATAAAGACGACAAAAGTTGGGACATAACTAAGAGAGGAATAAGAGTTTTGTGTAAACATAAAGTAAGTCATGATCGAGCTAAGGGAGAGAGCAGCACAGCGGAAACAATATATGATAAGCGTGAAAGAACAACATTCCATGATTTTACCAAAAGAATTCTACCACTTGTTTTTCAAATTAATTTTTAAGAAGAATATTACTTGTTTGTACCACTTGTAAAAAGAGATGCAATATTGTTTGACAAGTACAAGTGAAAGACAAATCCTTAGAAATAAGCATGAGAACACATGATATAAGGATACATGATTAAATAGATAAATGCGAAAAAAACAAAAACAAATAAGAGTAGTATTTTTGTTATAGTTTGACCAATTCAACAATATGTCTAGACTCTTCACATTTGAGCATTTTAACTTTGAAAATTTTCATAACTAATAGGCAAGCATGATTTAGCATATTCAAAAAGATAATAGCTACAATGTAACCAATTCGTATTTCAAGTAAAGAAAACATTGTAGAAATCATGCATTGCAATCTAGTGATTTTACTTAAGCATTTAGAGAATTATGTAATGTTTGCATTAGGATCCAATTCTCATGAGTGGAAGCATTATGAAAATCAATGATGTGTGCATTAGGTGTTTTGATAAAAGTATACAAGTGAAATAATCAAAACACATGACATATATAATGAAATAGTGACAACAATATAAGGATGCAATCTTATAATTACTTTCATACATCAAATCTAGAATAAAGTTTCAAGGCACAAATAATGAGTACAACAACCAAGATGCTTCACCCACACAATGCTCATTAAGGCTTACCAGGGAGCGACGTATTGCTTGGGGGATCACATAAGCAATTTTATTGATTTTTATTTTTAGTGATCCGGTGTACAAATAGAAGTGATAAAAGATGAATGTGTTTGCACAAGACACTTTACAATTCTTTCCAAGGTGCTCAACCTCGCAATGCTCATTAAGACTTATCAGGAGGGTGAGTAGAGCTTGGTGGAGTTATCTTTGGCTTTTTATTTTGGGCCAAAGGTCTCCGAATTCACTTATTATTGCAAACATTTATATTATTGAAATAACACTTCTATATTGTGCATGAAATTTATTTTTGAAAGACGATATAGGTAATTTAGACATACAACTTAATATGTTAAAACTATTACACTACACAATCATGCAAGACTAAGATTATGAGCACATGTAAATTACCAAAATAGTGAGTGTATAATTCATTGATTAACATAAAGCATTACTCATACTTAGAGGCATGCTAGGCAATCATACACAATTATCTATAGACTATTTCATTGCACATAATCAGATTAAGGTCAAGGCATGACAAAAACAATGTTTAGAAAATTTGAAATTAAAATTAGACATTGAAGACTATCTTTAAGTGTATGCCAAACACAATTTTGATCTTTTTGAAACAAAAATAACTAAGATGTTTGCTCTTGTGAAATTTTATAGTCAAACTATAATTTTGTAAAGACTTAAAGCAAAATAAATAACAAAAACAGATTTTTGAGCCTTTTGAATTATTTGATTTTTTTTGTATTTTGGAAGAAAACAACAAAAATAATAACAAATTAATTTAAAAGTAGACACAATAAACTGAGAAAAATCATTAGAAAAATACCAGAAAGATACTAGTGAACGCAGAATTTTCCTTTGGAGAAAAAGGCTAACGCCTGGCGTTAAGTAGTTAACGCCAAAACAGTACTCGATTTTTGAGATTTTTTGAAAAAATTTCTTTGGGCATAGATAGTATGTATATAGACCTTCTTAGGGTAGAAATTTCAGAGAAGCTGGAAATGGTTAGAAGGCTATTCAAGCATGTTTTATTTGTTCAAAAAATGATTTTTATATTTTTATTTGGTTTTCATATATTTGTGTTTTACAAGATCATTGGAGCTCAAAAATGATAAAATATGCAAGACACAAAATAAGCATGTTCGATCAAACCAAGAATGCATGAATAATATAGTCATAAAGAGTGCATGCAAACAATACGATATAGGAATGTCTTAGACAATAATATCCTAACTATATGCCTACACACTAGCCCCGTACTAAGTGACGGATGGGCATGAGGAGCTGAACACATGTCGTAGAATGGGGTGTTAATCCCATATGCACACACTAGAGAATGCTCAACCTAGCACTCTTTCCTCCCCAGTGCCTCGCAAGGCCCCACTGGAACCCTCCCTAGTTAAGGACAAGACATGACATAGAGGTTAGGTCTTCTAATGCATACAATCCTACGCCCTCGCTATTGTGAGACACATAATGTGGGTGAACGATCATGAACATCCTAAGCATTTTGTACTATGGAAATAATTTAAGGTCACATAGTTATTTAATCTTTCATTTTTTCTACTTTAAGATGGATTGTTATGGCATTATTGATAACTAGTATGAATGATAATATTTATTAGTTGATAATGATAGTATGATGAGTTCATATTATTCCATAAGAATAATGCATGTCTTTTATATCGATAGAAATTCAATTGGTAGACCTATAATTAAGTGATGATATGATTTGATGTTATTGATATCAAGGTGATTCTAAGGTCTAGATATAGTAAGATACATGCAACCACAATACATAATTTATTCATATAATTATCATGATCTCCAATCATATGTTAGGACCAAAAGGATCTTTTGTAGTTATGTGTAATGTTTGAATTAAAAGATCTTTTGATATTACATAATTATGATCATTAATTTTATCACATAGAAATTTTGATATCATAATTAATTATTGTAAGTGAAATATATAAAACAATTCATATTCAACCTTTTCAAAATATTAAAGAGAAAGATTGTAAGGTGAATAATGAATACAATAAGAAACAAAATTTTTTTTTTGGTTATTTTTGAAAAATAATTTTAATTTATAGTTTGAACTCTTATAATTTGATCTTGGACTTCCCGAGGTCTACCCTGAGAGCGGTTCGCCCGGTACTGCTGATGTGATGGGATGATAGCCCAAATCTCCCTTTCGCAAGATACATGTAAATAGAAAAGTTAAGTTCAAAATAATAACTTTTGATACTTATTTTTGTTTTATATTTTTTTATTTGATTTTTGCATATAGGAATAGAAATCAAACAAATAACCAAAGAATGGAAGAAAATAAGATAGTTTTTTGTAATTTGGCTTTTGTAATTTTGTATTTTAATTTTTCAAAAATCAATTATAGGCAGAAATGCAAAAATGAGTGGTACATATAAAACAATATATTTTTAGTGATTTTTTAGAATTTTAAAATTATAGAAAATCAGATACTTGAGCTAGCGCCGGCGTTAGGTCCCAGCGCCTGCGTTAGCTCACAGATAGTGCTTATTTTAATCATATAACCTAGATTTTCTTCGATTTTGCTTCCAATTTTTCTTAATTATGTTTGTGCAATGTAAGGTCTGTCTAATGAAGTGAAGGGACGAGAAGAAATCGCAAAAAGTTGTGGAAGTTAAAATTTTAGTACATGAGTTTCATAATCATTAAAGCTTCATATTCATTAAACCTTAATTCTTCAGTTTTGCACAACATATGCATGCATGAAATGATTATAAATAAGTGAAATAATATTCATGAAATTTTCAATTGCGGTTTGACATGATTATGATTAAACATACTAGGGGTAATAAAAAATGACGCAAATATATTAAATACCTAAGCAAAACTTGCGCATTTTATAAATTCAGCCTAATACCCCTAAAAACACCTTTTGAATCCATTTTGACACTTATTTCATTTAGTCTTAATAATATCATATGCCAAATTTAGTTTTTCAAATTTTATAAGACTTTTAGGAAATGGATTTAGAAGGATAAAAATAAAAAGGATAAGTAGATCACTTGAAAAATGACATGACTTTTTATTCAACTTTATTCAATTTGATTTATTTATGAATTTTGGTTTAATATGTGAAAGTCACATCACAAGTTATATAAAGTGATCATATCACGATGGTTCAACAAAAAAAAGGAACATAAACAAAAAAAATAGGTTAGGCATATCATGAAGTAGATTGATGATATTTCATTTTTAGTTGATTTCTACTTCATGCAAATGATTGGAGACTAATGAATGAGAGATTTAAGTATCCAAAGAGGACCGGGTGTGACGGTTTCTTTGGGTACCCAAATACATTGTGTTTGCTTTTGGGGAGATAGTGATGAATGAGCCCTTTTGAGTGGAGTTAGTGTTTCATCTTTAACTTTGGGCCTCCACTCAAACCTTGGACAAACATTATTTTTAGTTTTCAAATTTCCATAATCATTTACTTGAATATTTGGATCAAAATGATTTTTGAATTTATAATTTGAAGGAAATTTGTTTGCATTTAATTTTAGGTTGGGAGAAACATGATTTTGTAAATAATGGTGATTTTGATTTACAAATCATTTATGTTCCTTACTCCCATTATTAAACTTAGTTAAGATGTTCATATTCATATTCAACTTGTTTTTAGATATAGTTTGATATTGTGAATTTGTATTTACAATTTTCATAAGCAAGTTGATTTTTGATTTTAATTAATCATTCTTGATCTTTAAATTATGTCTATAAGCAGTTGTATATTCATATTCTTGATCTTTAAATTATAAATCATTCTTGATCTATAAAGACTATAAGCAATTGTGCTATTTTTAAGAGTGGAAACAATTGAATCAATATGATTTTGATAGTTATTTCTATCATCAAATGTTTCATCCATCTCATTAATTTCAATTTTATAGTCTTTACACTTAGCACAATCATTTTTCAAAGATGAATTTTCTAAACACAATCTTTCATTTTGTTCTTTAATAAAAAGAAGTTCTTTTTCAAGTTTCTTGTGTTTTTCTTTTAATTCATTATATTCTACACAAGGTGTAATGTTTTCAACTAAGGAGCCATGGATAGAACTAGATAACTTGGAATTTGATTCTTCATTAATTTTTGCCTTTAAATTTTTATTTTCTAAGCGCAAATGTTTATTAGCATTTTTTTATTTCTTAATTTTGTGCTTTGTAGTTTGAAGCAATTGCAATGTAGAAATAGAAGTAAAAAAAAATAGGAGATTTTGATTTCCTTACAGCGCTTGTGGATGAGGAAAGATTTGAACATATTGTTTCTTTGACTTCTTCATCTTCCTCTTCCAAACAAGAGTTTCCATCGTCCTTTTCGCTTGATGAGCATTCTATGGATCCATCATTTGAGTAGTTTTCTTGAATATTTGTGCAAGCTTGTAAGTTCTTCACTTCTTGTGTTTGTTCCATACTGTTGAAACCAGTAACCCGGTTTCAGCGTTCGAAAGGGGGATGGGCTAACTCTTACTTGACCCAAGCTATGACCCTTGACCGGTCACTAGGAACTGAGGGACTTTCCCTTGACGTTTGCTGGAACCTAAAAACAAACCTCTGAAGCTGCAGCGTGGAGGTCCCACCACATGCCCGAAAGCTCACTCAGAACTTCCCCTCCCAAGCCAATGCTGAGCTCGGGCACCTTGGAGGGCACTAAGGATCACCTCACCGACCACCTTCCACGACAAGGGGAGGGGGAGGGGTAGTGCTTGCCCACGCGTGAGGGAGGGGGTAGAGACCAACCCTTCCCAAGGTGCCCATGGGGGTCTATTTATAGACTTCCCAAAATTGGGCTGCGGATAACCGCAATTTCACTATCCGCAGCTCGACCATGACCATGAACGGACAGCGCAAGAGGGGGGGCGAGTGGGGCTCGAGGTGCCCACTCCCCCCCCCCCCCCTCGATGGAGGTCCTACCTGCCCCTCCCGAGGGTGCCGGGCGAGTGGGAGAGTCCCTCCCACTCGCCCCCAAGGTTGGTCGGCGAGTGGGAGGGCTCCTCCCACTCGCCCTACATGGGGCCGGCGAGTGGGAGGCTCCTCCCACTCGCCCAAGGAGGGCCGGATGAGTGGGAGGCTCCTCCCACTTGCCAAAAGAGGGCCGGGCGAGTGGGCTGGTTCCTCCCACTCGCCCGAAGGGAGCCGGGGGAGCAGGTGCTCCCTCTGCTTCCCCCCGCTTCCTCTTTTGGCCTTGATCGGTTTCAACCATTTCTGCGCGGTCGTTTGGCTCGTTTCGGTCACCTTCACTGCCTCGGCCTCATCCGGGTCGGGTCACACCGACTCGGAAAATATGAGGGTTGTACACAATCCCCGCTCTTTTCGAGCTTGTCTCAAGCTCGGAAAGAAAGTCCAACCCACCTATTTGATGAGTAGGTGGGACCTTAGGGGAATCCACGATGGGCCCTGCCAACGGGATACTCCTGCAGAGTTTATTGGTTGAACCTGACTTGAGGAGGAAGGCGAACCCTTCTCCACTTACCCACCCTCCTATGAGCCGAGCTCAACTGGAGGTGGAGAAAGCTCAACACCTTAGGTCGAATTGAACTTGACCTTAGGTGGAAAAGAACTCAACACCTCTGGTCGAGCCGAGCTCGACCTGAGGTGGAAGGCAAACCTTTCTCCACTTAACAACCCTCCTATGAGCCGAGCTCAACTGGAGGTGGAGAAAGCTCAACACCTTAGGTCGAATTGAACTTGACCTTAGGTGGAAAAGAACTCAACACCTCTAGTCGAGCCGAGCTTGACCTGAGGTGGAAGGCAAACCTTTCTCCACTTAACAACCCTCCTATGAGCCGAGCTCAACTGGAGGTGGAGAAAGCTCAACACCTTAGGTCGAATTGAACTTGACCTTAGGTGGAAAAGAACTCAACACCTCTAGTCGAGCCGAGCTTGACCTGAGGTGGAAGGCAAACCTTTCTCCACTTAACAACCCTCCTATGAGCCGAGCTCAACTGGAAGTGGAGAAAGCTCAACACCTTAGGTCGAATTGAACTTGACCTTAGGTGGAAAAGAACTCAACACCTCTAGTCGAGCCGAGCTTGACCTGAGGTGGAAGGCAAACCTTTCTCCACTTAACAACCCTCCTATGAGCCGAGCTCAACTGGAGGTGGAGAAAGCTCAACACCTTAGGTCGAATTGAACTTGACCTTAGGTGGAAAAGAACTCAACACCTCTAGTCGAGCCGAGCTTGACCTGAGGTGGAAGGCAAACCTTTCTCAACTTAACAACGCTCCTATGAGCCGAGCTCAACTGGAGGTGGAGAAAGATCAACACCTTAGGTCGAATTGAACTTGACCTTAGGTGGAAAAGAACTCAACACCTATAGTCGAGCCGAGCTTGACCTGAGGTGGAAGGCAAATCTTTCTCCACTTAACAACCCTCCTATGAGCCGAGCTCAACTGGAGGTGGAGAAAGCTCAACACCTTAGGTCGAATTGAACTTGACCTTAGGTGGAAAAGAACTCAACACCTCTAGTCGAGCCGAGCTTGACCTGAGGTGGAAGGCAAACCTTTCTCCACTTAACAACCCTCCTATGAGCCGAGCTCAACTGGAGGTGGAGAAAGCTCAACACCTTAGGTCGAATTGAACTTGACCTTAGGTGGAAAAGAACTCAACACCTCTAGTCGAGCCGAGCTTGACCTGAGGTGGAAGGCAAACCTTTCTCCACTTAACAATCCTCCTATGTGCCGAGCTCAACTGGAGGTGGAAAAAGCTCAACACCTTAGGTCGAATTGCACTTGACCTTAGGTGGAAAAGAACTCAACACCTCTAGTCGAGCCGAGCTTGACCTGCGGTGGAAGGGAAACCTTTCTCCACTTAACAACCCTCCTATGAGCCGAGCTCAACTGGAGGTGGAGAAAGCTCAACACCTTAGGTCGAATTGAACTTGACCTTAGGTGGAAAAGAACTCAACACCTCTGGTCGAGTCGAGCTCGACCTGAGGTGGAAGGCAGGAACTCCATACCTACCAGGGAGCCGAGCTTACCTGGTGGGGGAGGGACTCAACACCTAACAGTGATACGAGCTCACCTGGAGGTGGAGGGACTCAACACCTAACATGGATCCGAGCTCACCTGGAGGTGGAGGAACTCAACACCTAACAGGGAGTCGAGCTCACCTGGAGGTGGAGGGAACTCCACACCTACCAGGGAGCCGAGCTCACCATGAATCTAACTCCTTGGTTTGCACCTTGAGGAGCTTCTTACTGCCTTTGAAGGCTTTCCATAAGGCTTTATATTGCCTTATCAGTTCAGATTCAACTTCATATTGGGATCTTGAGGCAGTGATGTTGGCAGCAGACACTTCTGTTGGAACATGATCTTCCGCATCTCCTAGGTTTGTGAATAACAAATCCTATGTGTATTTGATCTTGTGTGTTTAAGTGTGCAGGAAATCAAAGTCCACATGACTCAAGGATAGTTGTCCCCAAAATTGAGGCCAGAATTCCAACATGGCCACTAGCGCCGGCGGTAGCGATAGCGGCCGATGCTAGCGATGATTAGCGCGATTCCGGCAGTGTTTTTAGAAGGAGCTAGCGCCCGGCGGTAGTTACTAGCGCTGGCGGTAGCATGGCGCACAAGAGGTATAGAGCAAAATGTTGCCGCGGATTGAAGATCCTGCCGCGCAAAATGTTACTTAATCAGGGATAGCGCCGGCGGTTGCGGTAGCGCCGGCGGTAGCGCTTTGGCTATAAAAGGACCCCCTCTCCTCTTGTTTTCGAGACACCTATTGCATACACCTCAGAGAGAGAGTGCTAGAATTCCAGAGGCTTGTCTTGGCCAAAATTTGAGGTCCCAGCGAAGCTCTGCCAACTTCTGAAGGAGGATTCCATCACGCCGAATCCAAACGAAGTCTGCTTCGACAAACGCTGATTCTCCAGCGGATCTTCGCCTCCACTTTCAGAAGTTCATCTTAAGGGAGTTTTTATTTTTTATTTATCTTTCTTTGTAAACGGTAGTGAAATCACCTCGTGTTGGGTCTGGGGTAGGACTTAGGGCTGAAATTCGCCTCGTGTTGGCGACTAGATCTAGGCTAGGTCTAGGGGGTGCTCGAGGCCACATCCGGGGAAGGATTGGCTAGAGCGGCTTGAGGCCGAATCCGGGGAGGAGAAGGCTAGGGCCACCGGTTCGTGGGGAAGCGAGTCGGGATAGAAAACGAAAAGAGTTTTTATTATTCGCCTCCGATCTCTAGCGTCGTAGAGATCAAGTTTTGTAAAACTTATTTAATGTTAATAAAGCTTGTCTCTCTTTTTGTTTTACTTGACTTCTTGTTTTAATATTGCGCTATTCCAAAGTTTTTCTAAATAAAAGCTAAAGATTTTGAAAACCATTATTCACCCCCTCTAAGGGCGCCTACCGATCCAACAAGTGGTATAAGAGCGGTTATGTTCCAATCGGCTTAACAACCGGGAACAATGGCGTCTCATGATCTTGCTTTCTCGGAGGGTCAAGGGATTAGTCGACCACCTCTCTTTACTGGGTCAGATTTTAACTATTGGAAAAATAGAATGATGTGCTTTCTTATGACGATGGATGTAGAAGTCTGGAATATGGTAGAAGTCAGATACTCTCCTCCTACAACTGTAGTGGGAGAGGCAACATTATTAAAACCTAAAGATAAATGGGACGATAGCGACAAACTAAGGTGTAAAAATAATGCAAAAGCAATGAACGCCTTATATTGTGCCCTAAATAGGACTGAATTTAATAAAATTTCTGCTTGCACTACTGCTTATGATATTTGGAATCAATTAGAAGTAACTCACGAAGGTACATCGCAGGTGAAAGATGCCAAGCTGTTTCAACTGGAATCTGAATACGAGAAATTCAGGATGGACACAGAAGAGGACATCAACTCAATGTACACTCGCTTCACAAAGATCGTCAACGCATCCAAGGCGCTTGGAAAGACCTACTCCGACGGGGACTTGGTGAGGAAAATTCTTCGTTCCTTACCTCCAAGGTTCAATCCGAAGGTGACGGCCATCTCGGAGTCGCACAACTTAAGAACGCTCCAGATCGAGAATCTCATTGGGAATCTCAAAACCCATGAGGTAGAACTACAAATTCAACATGACAAATACAACAAGGAGCCGAAGAAAAAGGCGTTGGCGCTGACATCAAAGAAGGAGTGCATCGAAGAGGACGATGATGATGAAGGACTCCTGGTGAAGAATTTCAAGAAGTTCATCAGAAATCCAGAGAGAAGGAACACATTCCGAAAATTCTTCCAAAAAGATACTCGACGAAATGGATCCTCCTCTTCATCGAAGAAAGAAAAAGGAAGCGATGACGAAGTAGAAAGGCCACCTCCAGAATGCTATCACTGCAGAAAAACCGGGCACATTCGGAGCCAGTGCCCAAAATACCAAAAGGAGCGGAAAGAACAAAAGAAAGCAAAAGAGAGGAAGAAAGTGCTGAAGGCCGCTACTTGGGATGACTCTTCCTCTGAAGAGTCAAACGGTTCTGAGTCAAGTAGCGAGGAGGAAGCAAACTTGTGCTTAATGGCCAAAAGCGACGATGACGACACCAATGTTCTTAGCGACACGGAGGTATCTCCTCCTACCTTTGAAGAACTTTATGATAAATTTGTTTTATTAAATCATGAAAATGAATCTATTATAAAAGAAAATCGTAAGCTCACAAAAAATAGTCTCTCTTAAAAAAAGAAAAGTTTCATGTCAAGAATGTGAGCACTCTTTATTTAAGATAAAAGAACTTGAAGTTTCTCTCTCTAATGCCCTCTCACAAAACAAAATCATTGCAAAAGAAAAAGGGGACTTAGAGAGAAAATTGAAAACTTTTATATTACAAATTGAAAAGAACAAAAAAGGATTTGAAAATAAATGTGTTATGATTGTTCAATAAAATACATCTTGTTGGAACCCGGATACCGGTCCAACTTGTTCGAGACTGGGGGAGTAGCTTGAGTTACTTCTCTCTTCGTCGGATCCCTAGAACTAAATATTCCGAGCTAAGAACTGACCCTCACAGGTTGGTAAGTAGCTCCCTAAGAATGACCCACTGGCTGCAGCGAGGAGGTCCCGCCACTAACCCGGAAATCTAACTTGATTTCCCCTCCCAAAAACCAGAAGCTGAGCCTGTCTCAGACAACACAAGGAAGAAAGCACAGGCTCTCTCAAGGGGGGTGAATCTGTCCTGATCTGAGACATAATGGGTCCTATTTATAGGGAAAGACTTCTCAGGGGTAGAATGGTCCGGATGACCTGCGGATAGCGTAACTCTGCCTTATTATTTTACTAAATGCACTCCAAATTGGTCTGCAGGTAGCCAGACTCCGCTGTCCCGAAGAGCTATAGGCAGACCATCAGGGGTGCCCAGATGATTCTACTCCCCAGAATTTGACTCTACTCGCCAAGGGAGGCACCGGTCTACTTGCCAAGCCTCCTGACTCTACTCGCCCGGAAACGGGTCCACTCGCCTGGAGGTGTCAGCCTACTCGTCGGACGCCCTCGGATCTACTCGCCAGGGGGTGCCAGCCTACTCGCCGGACACCCTTGGCTCTACTCGCCAGGGGTGCCAGCCTACTCGCCGGACACCCTTGGCTCTACTCGCCAGGGGGTGTCAGCCTACTCGCCGGACACCCTTGGCTCTTATCTGCCGAATAGGGGTTGTACACAATCCCCGCTCTTTGCGAGCTCATTAGAGGTCGAAAAGAAGAGTCCAACCTACTATTCGGCGGGGCTGCGCGCTGACAGGGCCTTCTTCTATAAATAGGGTGAGGGTGTACCATGATCCCCTCATTCCAAGATGTCTTCTGGGGCGGGTTCTTCTCGGGCTGATAACCGGGTTCTCGCGGACGACGAACCCGAGGCGGCCGCAGTCCTAGACATCCTTGGCGAGTTTTCGACGCCTTGCCTCCCAGGTTCCGCGAGAAAAAGGAAGCATAGGAGAAAGAGGGCGGAACCCGAGCTGCGGGAGAGGTCCTCTACCGATCCCGACTCTACGGCCCGGTGCGATTCCCCACTTAAGAGGTCTACCGCTTCGCCGATCCCTGAAGAGCGCCACGCTGACGTTCCTCGCCGAGAGAAGGAGGGCGGGGTCGAAGTCACCACCGGTGGGACTGAGGACGCGAGAACGCCTCCAATCCTTACGACCGGCCTGCTGCTCCCTCCCGCTTCTACCGTCCTGATGTTGGGTAAGGCTACGGTTTTCTTCCGATTATATCTACCAGGTCTTGACTTCATGCTCCATGCAGCGCTCTCTACTCGCCCTCCTTTACAAGGGCAATCTGCTGCGGCGCCCTCAACGGATTTAGCGACCGCGTCGTCTTCAATTTTGGGGCGGGTTGGTTCAACTCCGGCTCCTCCCTTGCAACAGCCCCTGTCTCAGTCTGGGATAGGTCAGCCTGCCCGCCCAACCTCGGGGGGGAAGTCGCTGACGATGGGCCCCTTGCCGGGGAGGACTGGTATGGTTCTTCGTCTATCCACCTCCACCGAGGGGTTGCGGACAGATCCACCTCGGCTTCCGGGAGAGGGCAACGCGTTGGAAGGTATTCGCCTCGCTATCTCGTCTCTATTCTTCTTTCCGTCTTATCCTTCTCGCCTGACTTCTCGTCTTCAGGCAGCCACGGGTCCCTCCCGTCTAGTCGTCTACCATCTTCTGACTCGATTTTGGGGTCGCCGCCGCCAGCGGAGTCCACTCCCTTGAGGGAGTTTCTCGCGGACCCCCCTGCCTTCAATGAGGAGTCATGGACTCGCCTGATGGCCGTCCTTCGGGCCCATGATTCCTTCTTGATGACTATGCCGCCGGCCGAGGTGAAGGCCCAATTGGTCAACCTGGGTGATCGCCTCGCCGAAGTGGAGGGACTTCACGACAATCTGCAGGGTGAAGACGACCTACTTGGCCGGATGGATGATGCGGAGGCGAGGTTATATGAGGTGGAGACTCGCCAGAAGGCTACCGATGACGACCTTCATCGCTTTGCTCAGGTGGCGGGCACCGTGGGGGAGGCCTCCCTTTTGGAGGAGCACATTAGGCGAGGCGAGAACACATCCGCCAAAGCGAAGGGATCCTGGAGAGGGCTCGCGAAGACTTGCGTGCGGCCCAAGGAATCGCTTGGAGAGCTGGCCACCCCTAACGCCCTCGCCGTCGGGGTCGCGGTCCGGTGCATCATGGTTGAGATCTTCAGGGATAGTCCCTGTTCTTTCTTTTAATTTTTTTGATAGCCTGCTCAGCAATCTAACTCGCGACCCACGGGTCCTTGTAATCCTCAGGCGTCCTTTTATGTCCCTTTACTTGTACTCGCGCGGGGCGCCCCAAGAATGTTTATCATATATTTATATGTTCTTTTTGTGCTTGTGTGGTATGCTTCCACGCTCACCGCACCAAAAATGTTGGAACCCGGATACCGGTCCAACTTGTTCGATACTGGGGGAGTAGCTTGAGTTACTTCTCTCTTCGTCGGATCCCTAGAACTAAATATTCCGAGCTAAGAACTGACCCTCACAGGTTGGTAAGTAGCTCCCTAAGAATGACCCACTGGCTGCAGCGAGGAGGTCCCGCCACTAACCCGGAAATCTAACTTGATTTCCCCTCCCAAAAACCAGAAGCTGAGCCTGTCTCAGACAGCACAAGGAAGAAAGCACAGGCTCTCTCAAGGGGGGTGAATCTGTCCTGATCTGAGACATAATGGGTCCTATTTATAGGGAAAGACTTCTCAGGGGTAGAATGGTCTGGATGACCTGCGGATAGCGTAACTCCGCCTTATTATTTTACTAAACGCACTCCAAATTGGTCTGCAGGTAGCCAGACTCCACTGTCCTGAAGGGCTATAGGCAGACCATCAGGGGTGCCCAGATGATTCCACTCCCCAGAATTTGACTCTACTCGCCAAGGGAGGCACCGGTCTACTTGCCAAGCCTCCTGACTCTACTCGCCCGGAAACGGGTCCACTCGCCTGGAGGTGTCGGCCTACTCGTCGGACGCCCTCGGATCTACTCGCCAGGGGGTGCCAGCCTACTCGCCGGACACCCTTGGCTCTACTCGCCAGGTGGTGCCAGCCTACTCGCCGGACACCCTTGGCTTTACTCGCCAGGGGGTGCCAGCCTACTCGCCGGACACCCTTGGCCCTTATCTGCCGAATAGGGGTTGTACACATCTCTTAAAAAACAAAATCAAGATCTCAATTTAGCCATAAACAAATTCGGGATTGGTCAAAAATCCCTGGATATGCTTCTGGGTAATCAATGTTTTGGGTCTGGAAAATTCGGACTCGGATATAAAAGTGAACACTACCGCCAGGTGCTAGCTACTAACGCCGGCGGTAGCTCTAATTTTAAAAATTCTTCTGGTTTTTCTAATGTACAAACATCATCCAGCAAGGGCAACGTAGAAACTCAGAAAAGGGTCTCAACCCCCTTTATTTCGTGTGCTAATTGTCTTAAATTTGGACACACGTCTGGCTCTTGCAGGAATATAAAACAACGATCTTTAAAACAAATCTGGGTACCTAAGAAAACCACTTACTCTATGGGTGGTACCTCTTGGGTATCCGAATCTTTACTCTCATCTTCTTTCTAGGTTTGCAGGAAGGCTAATGAAACAGAAGACGTGTGGTATTTGGACTCAGGCTGCTCCAAACACATGACGGGCAATAAAGCAAAATTCCTTAGCCTAGAAAAGAAGAAAGGAGGAATAGTGACGTTTGGCGATAACGGTAAAGGAAGGATCATGGGAGTTGGTACAGTGGGTAACACATCTTTTCTTATATCAAATGTACTTTATGTGAAAGGATTAAAACATAACCTAATATCTATAAGTCAACTGTGTGATAAAGGTTTAGACATACTTTTTGAATCTTCCACTAACCTTTGCAAGATTGTTAATCTTAAAACAAAAGATGTGTTATTAACTGCACCTAGAATTCATAATGTTTACATAGTTTCATTTCATGATCTTTCTAAATCTTCTATAAAATGTTTTATAACGAAAAATGATGAATTAGAATTATGGCATAGACGCTTAGGCCACGCTAGTACAAAGCTCATCTTAAAACTAGCAAAAAGAGAATTGATTAGAGGATTGCCCAAGTTAAATGGAAATTTATCTTCATTATGCTCTCCATGCCAAAAAGGCAAATTTACTAAGTCATCTTTTAAAAGCAAAAACGAAATTTCTACATCAAAACCTCTGCAATTAATTCATATGGATCTCTTTGGTCCCGTTAACACTGCGAGTCTTGGTGATAGATTATACACTTATGTTCTAATTGATGACTATTCAAGATATTGTTGGACTTTATTTCTCTCCTCCAAATCTGATGCGTTTTGCGAATTTTCAAAATTATGTACTCGCATTCAAAATGAATTAGATTTAAAAATAAAATGCATTCGCTCAGATCATGGAGGTGAATTTGAAAATGAAAATTTTAAATCTTTTTGTGACATGTTAGGTATTAAGCATGAGTTCTCCGCTCCACGTACACCTCAACAAAATGGTGTTGTAGAACGAAAAAATAGGACAATACAAGAACTTGCACGCACCATGCTATCTGAATATAAATTACCTAAGTCCTTTTTGGCCGAAGCCGTAAGCACTGCATGCTATGTAATGAATAGAGTCATGCTTCGCCCATCATTAAATCTCACACCATATGAACTTTACTATCAAAAGAAACCTAATGTGTCGTATTTTAAAGTATTTGGATGTAAATGCTTCATTTTTAATACAAAAGATTCTTTAGGAAAATTTGACGAAAAATGCAATGAAGGAATATTTATTGGTTATTCTTCAACTAGTAAAGCATATAGAATATTTAATAAAAGATCAAGTAAAGTGGAAGAATCAATTAATGTTAGATTTGATGAGTTTATTCCATGTGCAGAGAAGCTCCCTACAGGTACAGATGATGAACCTTTGCCATCCTTGGAGCACGACGAAGAAGAACCCTCCAAAGAAGAGGAGGAGAAGTCCAAGGAAGATGAATTCGTACCTGCAAGCGCGTTAAACTTCTCCAAAAATCATCCAAAAGAGCTCATCATTGGGGAACCTTCCACTGGGGTGAGAACTCGATCCTCTCTTCATGAAACATTTTCAAATATTTGCTTTGTGTCTGAAATCGAACCTAAAAATGTTTCCACCGCTTTAAATGACGAATTTTGGTTCTTGGCTATGAATGAAGAGTTAGGACAATTCGAAAGAAATAAAGTTTGGAATTTAGTAGAAAGACCATCTAATCATCCAATTATTGGAGTAAAATGGATTTTTAAAAATAAATTAGATGGTGAATCTAGGATTGTAAGAAATAAAGCACGCCTTGTTGCTCAAGGTTATTCTCAAATCGAGGGGGTAGATTTTGAAGAAACTTTTGCACCCGTTGCTCGCTTAGAATCTATACGAATATTTTTGGCATTTGCGAGTTTTAAACAAATAAAATTATTTCAAATGGATGTTAAAAGTGCTTTTTTAAACGGGTATATTAAAGAAGAAGTTTATGTAGAACAACCCCCCGGTTTCATAAATGAAAAATTTCCAAATCATGTGTACAAATTAGAAAAAGCGCTTTATGGTTTAAAACAAGCGTCACGCGCATGGTATGATCGACTCACATCGTTTTTGTTAGAGCACGGTTATGTTATGGGATGTGCAGACAACACACTTTTCATTAAGCATAAAAATAACGAATTAATTATTCTACAAATATATGTTGATAATATCATTTTTGGAGCCACTAATGAAGAGTTGTGTAATGAAGTAGTCTTAATAATGAAAAATGAATTTGAAATGAGTCTTGTAGGAGAACTATTATATTTTCTTGGTTTTCAAATCTCACAAAGAACTGATGGTATTTTTATTTGTCAATCAAAATATGTTCACGATATGCTTAAACGATTTGGATTTGAAAATCTTAAACAAGCTTCTACTCCTATACTACAACAAACTGCACCTGTTGTAAGGACTGAAATATAACTAAAACACAGTTTGTTACTAATAGTTATATTTAGTAACAAATTTATTTTGTTGTTACAAAAAAGTACTTTTTTGTAACGAATATTTTAAATTTTGTTACAATAATAATTAATTCGTTACTATAACTGTAAGTATTTGTAACAACACTAATGTTACGTTACAAATAGAAAACTTTTCTCACAATAAGTATCAATTGTAACCACATCATGAAAGTTTTTTGTGACAAAGACATTGTCCTTACTAATAGTAATATTTTATTATTAAAGTTTTGTTACAAAAAATATATAATATTTTATTTTCAATTTTTGTACTATTTTATTATCAAAGTTTTGAATTGTTATTTTTTTTTGAAAAAAAATCAAAAAAAATTGTATGCGCGCGACAGTACCCTGCCTCGATAGTGCTCTAACGCGACGACAGTACTCCTACAGCTCGCAAACATCTGTGCGCGACTGTCGCAGATATGTGACACTATTGCGACATGTATTTTTGCGCGTACGGGGTTTCTTATAAATCTTTAACTTTTTATAAAAGTTTTTCTGCCTCTCTCCCATGCATCTCTCTCTCTCTCTCACATGAATGAATGAAATATACGGATGAAAATTTCCCTCCATAAAATTTTGAACAAAACAAAACTAAAAATTAAAAATATATTAAATGTAAAAATGAATGCAAATTAATATGACATTAATTTTTTAATATAATTTTGGAATTAAAATAAAATCACGCACGAACCCGCGTGCACGCAAATGCACTCTCGCGCGCACGCAAATGCACTCTCGCGCACACGCAAATGCACTCTCGTGCGTGTAGTTTTCCTTTTTTTGCTTGAGAGCTAACGCGTATTGCATGTGTCGGGGCTCAAACACAGACACATGCACACACACAGACACGGACAACCAAACACACAAACATCCATTTGCGAGCTGTAGCAATGTCTTTCACGTACGACCGCCGCTGTTGTCTCCCCTCTCTTCGACGGTAGCCGTCGCCGTCGCCTCTCTCTTGCACGACTGCCACCATCGTCGATCTCTTTCTCGGTCGTGCCGCGCGCCGTTCTCTTCCTCTAGTTTATTAAGTTTTGTCTATTTCCTTCCCTCTCACATTAATGAAATATATGGAGGGAAATTTCCCTTCATAAAATTTTGCACAAAACAAATCAAAAAATTTAAAACATATTAATATAATTTTTGAATAAAAATAACGATCGCGCACTGGCCCCGCATGCACGCATATTTTTTCATTGTGCGCATGGGTGAAATAATTGTACCCTTCGAGCGCCCATTTTTCGCTCGAGCATGTGCTTTTCACTCGGATGCGCGTTTTATTTCCCGGGCACGTTTTTTCAGTCGCGCGCATTGCACTAGCTCTATCTTTTTTGCTCAGGAGCATAAATAAATTTGTCAGCGCACACGTTTTTTACTCGGGAGCTAGCGTTTTAATGAAAATATATGTCATATATATTGATTGATGGATGACACGTGCTTTAATGAAAATAAATGTGTAATGAAATTCATAAATACATGTCAAATCAATTCATAAATACAATGCGTTGTTCAATAAAATTTACTTTTTAAATAAGATTTATGTTTTTTTTAAAATAAGAATTACCCCCGCTCAATTTTGTCCGCTCTCAGGAGCTCGATTAACTGACAGTGCACATGAGGCTCATGTTCCCCGCTCGACAATACCCCCGCCTCGACATTGCCCGACAGTGCACATGAGCAAACACAGACACACACAAGCACAGACAAACATGCATAGACAGACAAACACTCACACACAACCCAAATACACAGTCACAGACAAGCACGCGTACATACAGACAAAAACACATAGACACAAACACATGGACACAGACTTGTATAGATACATGGACACATACACAGACACATGTACCGACACACATACGTACGTACATAGACAGACACATGCAGACACAAACAGATGGACACAAACACAGACACATGGACCGACACATACACGTACACAAACACTCACAGACACAGACACAGACAGTCACAGTCACAGACACACACACGCGCGCGCGCACACACAATAACGCCACGACACACACACACACACAAACACCAAAGATAGACACACACAGACATTTGTGTACACAGACACACACACAAACACACACAAACAAAGACATGCAGATACACGTAAACACAGACACACATACATACAGATACAGACACACACACATGCACAAGTAAATATAGAATACGCACAAACACACATGCACAAACACATATAGAAACACAGATACAGACACACACAGTCACAGTCACACATAGCTAGCTAGAGATCACACAAACACACACACACACGCAGGCACAGACATAGACAGACACAGACAGACACCGACACACACATACACACAGACACCGACACACAGACACCGACACACACACACACAGACGCAAACACATAGACACAGACACACACACAGACACAGACAGACATAGACATAGATACAGATAGACACAGGCACACAAACACAAACACACAGACACAGACAGACATAGACACACAGACACAGACACACAGACACCGACACACTGACACGGACACAGACCAACACAAACACAGATACACACATACACATATACACATATACACAGACACACAAACCCACATAAACAAAAATCCACATAGACACATAGATACACACAGACAACTCCAAGTATCTCTAACAACCAATAAACCAATAGATTTGCATAAAAGGCACCATCGTAAATAAATATTCGAAGCTATCACATATATAATTCATCATGGAGATCTCTAACATTCCGTCTTAGACCAAAATAATTGTCGAATCGCCGAAATGAGTCTATATAGATTGTTGAGTCACAGAAGTGAGTCTATATAGAATGTTGAGTTAACATATCAAATAAAGTAATAAATTTGCATAAATGACCCTATTTAAAATTATGAGTTAAATATTTCGTGAAGTTGATTGGCGAAGTTGTATTAATTAAAAAATGAATTTTATTAATTTTAATATATTATATGGCGTGAAAATGAATGGAGGGAAATTTCCCTCCATCAGATTATACGATGGAGGGAAATTTATGATGGAGGGAAATTTCCCTCCATCAGATTAATTGGCAAAACAATCCCGCTCCTTCCATCTCCTCCAGATCGCCGACCTAAAAGTCCCTTCTCTCGTTCCTTCATCTGCGATCTCTGTGATGCCATCCGCTAGACCGGCGGCGCACAAGCTTTTAGCAGAAAATGGTTTGGGATGGGAATGATGGGGCGGTGGCGGAGGAGTTCCGTGCACCGGTCGGTTGTAGGGTAAACAATGCCTACGACAGCGGTGACGAGCTCTTGGATGTGGGTCGGCAGCTAGAAGAGCGGTGGACGACGGGAGTTCGATTTCTTCCCACGGATGAGGAGCTCATGCTCTTCTACCTCAAATGCAAGATCTGCAGCCGAAGGATCAAACCTTCCATAAACGGCGATGTCGACGTTTACAAATGGGAGCCATGGGAACTCCCTGGTATTCTACTCTGCCTCCCTATTAGGTTTTCCTTTTTCTCCCACATTTTAGCAATTGCTGTACTAAGCTTCTTCTCAATAACATATTAGGTTTTCCTTTTTCTCCCACATTTTACCCCCAACTCTCCCGCTCGACATTTCTGCTCTCTCCTCGCAGCGAGTGCAGCCTCCTGTGTATGAATGCAGCCTCCTGTATGCGTTGGACTGCAGATCCAACCGCTCCAACGATAGAAGAAGCCCATGTGTACCATTGTAGGTTAATAAAGAGCACCCTCTGACAACAACAAGGTGAGGATCTATGGGTTTTTTTAAGACACTATCTTATCTGACAATTTTTGTTTCAGGATCTCTAGCCCTCTTGTTATATTATTATCTATATATTTATAATATTCAAAATAATTTCTTGTTCCATTATAAGCTTCTTCCCTAGCCATTCTTTGTTCTTCCCTGGACATTAACAATCTCATATCTGATCTTCCCTGGCAACAATTTCTCCAAATTAATTATAGATCTCATTTGGTTGCTTGTCTATTGAAACTTTATGAAACTCATGACCATTTATAGCCCTATACTACTTTCAGGATGCTAACTTTAGGGCTTCTCGCAGGTTTATGGTGAGTAAACTTGTTGACACTGTTGGAACTCCTCTGGTGGACAAAAATGCTTTGAAAGCATTGGTTAGGCTACTTCTTGTTGTTCAGGTAATCTAAACTTGTTACAAAATTAACCATTTCAATATGTTTTTTGTTTAGATAGCAAAGAGCAGGATCCATGAGTTGTTCTTCTTGGTCTTCCACAAGCAGAACATCAACTTCTTTGCTCTTTGTTGCATTCAAGGCAGCAACAATCACCTAATATTTATACATGTAGGAGGCAATAATAAGGAGAATCTGACCATCCCAAATAAGTTTGATTATTCTAGATTTGTGAGATCTTAAATGAATAGAAAATATATGAACATTTTTACATTATAGGTTTTTCTTATCTAAGAGAGAAAAAGCTATTTTCAAAAGTTTGAATCACTACAAGTTTCCTAGATTTTTTCATTTCTTACGCTACTCAAGTTGGTGAATATATGTTTGCCTTCTACTTGATGATTTCAAGGTCATCTCTTGATGGAATATAAGGGCGTTGATCAAACCATACTCCAATTTTTCCTTATGAAGTGTCTATCCACTAAAATGTTTTTTATGTGGTCATGTTTATTAGGCTGTGAGCAATATTGATTTTAGATTTGTTATCACATTAAGTTTCATATTTTTAATCAAGTTTTGAGATCAATTCACGCACATATGTATTTCACATGCACATATGTATTTCACATGCACATATGTATTTCACATGCACATATGTATTTCACATGCACATATGCATTTCACACACAAATATATTTTTCACACACAAACATTTTCTTCGAGTGATGCCTCCAAGATTATAATTTTTGGGGTTTGTGCTTATAATTTTGAAATGATGAAATATGTTGACTGCAGAAATGGAGGGAGTAGCTCTAGTGTGGTATTTCAGGCCTCATGATGTTGGGAAGTCAAAGGCCGATGTTGCTGCCAAGCGTGTGATGGAAAGAGTTTCTGGTGTGAATATCACCCCTCTTTTTTGTAGGATTGAGGACAAGGAGATTAATTTTTATAATGATTCCAACATTATTGTTCTTGGCCTAGATTCTATTGAGGCTAGAAGCTATATTAATTCTATGGCTTGTAATTTCTTAGGTAAGCTATGTTAAATTTGTTCTCCATGTTGTTTTAATTTCAGTTTTTCACAATGTAATTAGATGAATTCATTTTTTTCATTTAGGTGTGTGTATTTGTTTATGTGTGTAGGTGTGTGTATTTGTTTATGTGTGTATGTGTGTGCATTTGTTTATTTGTGTATGTGTGTGTATTTTTTGTGTGTATGTGTGTGTATTGGTGTATGTGTGTATGTGTTTGTATGTGTGTGTGCACATGTGGTTGTATGTGTGTAAGTGTGTGTTTATGTTTGTGTGTTTGTATGTATAAGTTTGTGTGGTTGTATGTGTGTATGTGTATAGTTATGTGTGTATGAAAATGTGTAGGTGTGTATGAAAATGTGTAGTGTGTATGAAGGAGCCTTGTTTTTGGTCATCGAAATTGATGACATGGTTCCAACAAATATTTTTATATGATTTTTGTTCTTGCCGGCTTTCTTTATCCCCATTCTATTTTCTCTGTTCTACATATTCGCTGGAGTTTTTGCAACTCCAAGGAGTAATAAATACTTCAAATGAGTTTTCACTTCTTTAATGCAAAACTTTTCTGTATCATGTTATTTTAGTTCAAATTTCTTCTCATTTGCATTATATGGGCACAACCTTATATCATATCTTTATTTATGACTGAACAGGAATGTTTTTGTATATGCCAGCATACAATAATAATTACATTTTCTTGAATCGCAGTACCATAGAAAAAAGTCTATGATCTGAAAGACCGTTTCAGTCCAGTCTATGTGAAAGAAGACAAATCAGACTCTTGCATCGCAGTTGAAGTCTTATCCAGAAGCAGGGGAGTGGGAAAGAATTACAAGAAGGTATGCACCTGCTATGGGATCACCATATGAGAATCAAGTTGGTGTATTCCCCTAAATATATACCTCCCTCTCATGGTTTTTGTGCACATACATATGAGAATAATGCTAGAAAGTTCTCTTTTAATAAGAGCGAAAGCATTACAGTAAGTCCTATTCTTAGGTACCTCAGCACTACATGACATCAAAATTAACTTTCAAGTTCAGAGCTAGGCTTTATGATTTATATTTATAGGTATTTAAGTAGCTTTTGGAGGGTGGTAAACTTGAATGTTAAATAGTAATTGTACTGCTTGTTGGTAATTTTATAAAATACAATATGAAAATATGGTGCAGTAAACTAATGGGGTTAGAGCGGTGAATTCAGTTTCATAAAGCAAAAATTATACTCTAACTTCAAACAAATATTATGAATGTAGTCAATCACTCATGTTCAAATTTGATGAAAGATTCAAAATCTAATTGGACAAATGTTGACTCCCGCGTTCTCACATTTTAATTTTTCAAATCCTTCTGCTAAGAATGACTTGCTGTTTAATATTTTGATTGAAATAAGGTAGTTGATCCAAAAAATAAAATTTGGATGAAATGCAAATTAGTTTCTTTTTAATATCCGCAAACTTGATTAGATTTTAATGATGTTAATAAAATTTTAAGTTCCTTTTTATGCGTGTGTGGATGTTTATATCAATCAATTTTATTTTAGTACACTTGTGCTAAAAGTAAATAGTTTCTCTGCAGGACAATCATATATGTATCAAGATTACTTTGTGAAGTTGTACACGTTCCCTCCATGCTCACTACGTTTGCACGTAACATGCTGTTATGGTAAAATTTTGCAGTTTAGAAATGAAATTTAAATTGTTATTTAACTTTCTGTTCTTAAATTTGTAACTTGTCTTACTACAAAGGGATCTGAAATTAAACCTTTCAGTCTTAGCCTGTTTTCGTGCAGCAATCTTTGTTTTTCACCTCATTAGTTAAATACTTAAATATCTGGTCTTTTATTAAACCTATCAGTATTTCTATCTACTCAACTGGAAATAAAAAAATCCGTGTAGTTTTATACTCAATTTCTCCTACCAAATAATTGGGGTGCATGGGGGATTCCATATGTTTTTCATTTCATTTCTTTCTTAGTTCATGACTTCCTGTCTTTCAATTCCTTCAAACCGAATAGAGGAATATATACACAATTAACTTCACTAATTCATGTTAGGTATCTTGTGATAAAATTCTAAGTTCTTTTTTATGCGTGTGTGGATGTTTCTTTTGCACATATTTCCTGTTCTATTCCTTCAATAACTTTTTCTGTGATGCTAAATTATTTTGTATGTCAAATTTGTGCAGAATTATTTTGTAGGGTGATCTTAATTGCTCTCTTTTATTTGTAGGGTGCTCGAGCATTGACCGGCAAGTGACGAAAGATTCATTAGTTAGAAAATGATGGACGATTCATTTTTCGAAAAATGACGGAAGATTTATTAGAAATATGTTGATCTTGTAATGTAATATTGTATTATTTTAGAAGAGATGATAATAACTTGTACTCTATGTAATACTTTTTGGTGTGAATAAATACATGTTGATCTTGTTACGAAATATTAAATATATGTGTGTTTTCAAGATTATTATTTGTAATAAAATCTCAGGTACACAAAAAATAGAAATGGAATATTTTTGATATATAAATGAATTGACTGTAGTAAGAAAAATGAAAAACAAATGTAACGATTTTTTCGTTACTATTGTTTAATCTATTGTAACGAAATAATGTTTATTATACTTTATTGTAACGAAGTTATTTTATTTTTAGTGAGGAAAAAAAAAACATTTGTAACGAAATAGTTTTAATCATAACTATTTTTTTGTGAGGAAAAAATAACATTCGTAACGAAATAATATTTATTGTGACTAATTTATTGTGAGGAAGAATCTCTTTTTGGTGAGAAAATATCATTTGTTACAATTACTTTATTTGTAACGACATGCATACATTCGTTACAATAACCTTTAGCGTCGAGCTTTAGAGGAGGACCGTTACTTAAAGTTTTTTTCGTTACCAAAGAGTTTTTGTAACGAATTTTGGCACTTATTGTAACGAATTAGGTCCTTACTATAAGTGCAGTTTGTTGTGGTATGAGTGCTTCTTTAAAACTAGGAAAAGATGAATCTGGAATTTCCATTGATCAAACGCTATATAGAGGAATGATAGGATCTCTTCTTTATTTAAGTGCATCTAGACCAGATATAATGTTTGTCGTATGTTTATGTGCTCGCTTTCAAGCCGATCCAAAAGAATCTCATTTAAAAGCGGTAAAACAGATTTTTCGTTATCTAATAGGGTCATCTAAATTAGGATTATGGTACCCACACAATGACTCTTTCACGCTCCACGACTATTCTGATTCGGACTACGTCGGGTTTTCACTAGATAGAAAAAGCACTAGCGGTACATGTCACTTTTTAGGACCCTCTTTAGTTGCTTGGTCTAGTAGAAAACAATCTTCGGTTGCACTCTCTGTAAGATCTCTTTTTCCAAAACCCGTTCGGGTACTTGAAAACTCGAAACTCTCCCGTATCGCACGGTTGAGGTGGACCTTCGCCCAGAATCGCTGCCTTGCGGTGCACCAACACTCGGGTTGACTAACACCGCTCAGCACCAACCCTGCCGGCTATACGATCATAAGTAAAATATGCCAAAAAGTAAGTACATAAAAGAAGGCATGTCCACAATCACATCATCATATACATATATAATGAAAACAAAAAGTCCATAAGAGAAGTACAACTAAAGGGGCTTAAACCCGAAACATATGCAAAGTAATGTACTATCTCTCTCTCTCTCTACAACATGCGGAAGTCTACAACAAAAGCTCTCAAAAAGCGGAAGTCTAACTATCTAATCATCAACCTGTGGCATCGAGGTAGTGCGCTGCATCTGCTGCTCAGGTCCTGCCATCTCGTCCTGCTGCGAGCGAGACAACTCTGTCTCCTCAGACTCCTGCGGTCACACCGACCGTTAGTCATAAAGACTAAGCCGTTTTGTCCTCGCCTCCCTCCACGACTCCTATGCACCGAGCGGGAGGAAGAAGCGGAGGACAAACAAGGGGTAAACAAGAAGGTGGTGACATGGCACTACTCTAGCAGGTATAAGTAAAGCAGTAAAATCTAGCTAGCAGTATAGTGCTGGTATAAGGCAGTAAAGTAGAGCAATGAGGTAAGCGGTAAATAGAAAGAAAATGCAGTGCAGTAAGTAAATCTAAACTACCATCACAGATTCGTACCTTAACTTATATGAACGCCCATACGACATATAAGTTAAGATGTCCAGGTAACCCATCATATAAAAGATCCCATACTAATTTATATGATGGGGGTATGCTATGTGTATGTTATGTTATGTTATGGTTATGATGTTTTAATGAATTTATGCAATGTGACTCACCCACATGACTCTATGCGCACAGACCTTTATAGTTCCCAATTTGTTTGAAAGGAAGCCAACCTTTCGGGTACCGACCGTCGTGGCTCACGGTGGTAGTGGATTGGGAACTCCACATCCTAGGCGGGTATAGTCACTACCAAGCCTAGACCTCATGTACGCCTCAACGCTAAGAACACAACAGCGGAGCTCCTGCGTACTCTTGCTGGAATCCACCAGACTTTAAGGTCGGGGTGGGTTATTAGGGATTGTCCTCCAGACCGCGGTACTCAAACTTACCGGCCCTCTAAACCTCACCCTCACCTGAGTCAACATACTACCGTCGGTGACACGACTAGCCTAGTACCGAAGACTCGCCACTAATTGAATAAGTAACAGGTGTTAACAATGTCCACCCGAGCTTCCGGCTCAGGGACTATCACACCAGCTGACCCAACCCATCTCCTTCCCGGAGGAGATCCATACCAGTTTGCATCCCTATTTAGGCTACTCTTGCCTACAATTCAGTTAGTGATATAATTAGGGTGAGTCTTGGACTTCCCGCGGTGTACTCCATAAGGGGACCCTAACGGTACTACAGATCAATGGGCTCAACCCCACAATCCTCTTCAAGACAATTACTGTAGTTGATGATTAATGTTTGGTTCACCCTTCATCATTTCATATAGTTAAAGTGACTTAGCTCATCTCTCGTCCCACCCAATCGGGTTGGACGTACCTTCATTCCTTCTACATTAACTCTAGCACCACCCCACAAGTAACCCTAGGATTGACCCTCCTTGAATGATGGTGTGCTACAACCCATTTACTGATTGTATATACCTCCTAAACACTACTTAGGGGTCTGAATTGTCTAAAACTCAAAATTCTGTTTTTACTAAACGCAGACCACCAATTTGAACTATCCATCAACCCTATAAGGGAACCCTTAAATACTCATCACCAAGGTCTCTAATAATTATCCAAGGTTCCCAATGACCTCAATAGGGTATGTTCCAATTTCCATAATTTTCCACATTAATTTGGTAATTAATATAATTTAAAGTAGTTAAGGCCTTAAGCCCAATTACACATGAACTACCCTCAAAATGATTCTACATGCTACATGGAAATTATCAGTATGGTAATATCCCATATAAAGGTGGTTCACTGAGTTTCATGACCCTAGGATGCCATTTGGCCTACTATATCATCATAATTGTATAATTGTCAAAATGCCACTTTAATTAGGAAAAATAGTATTTCACTTCTGAAAATTCTCCAAACATTACCAAGTGTCCAAATGGGGACCTAGAGTCCTCTGCCAAATTATTGTGTCATTACCATGTGATTTGATATTTTACAATGATTAAACATCCAAAGGTAGCAATTACCAATTTCTACATGAGGTACAAGAAATACAATTCAACAAGCTTCCAAACAATTATCATGGGCATATATTAACCTAAAACTACAGTTAACGAAGTATCACATCATTCTTCCATGATTTGATATTTTATAAGGATTAAATACTCAAGTGGTGTAAATTCCAATTTCTACATGAGGTACATGAAATATAATTTTAAAAGCCTCCAAACAATTATCATGGGTATATATTAACCTAAAACTTCAGTTAACCAAGTATCACATCATTGCCCCATGATTTGATATTTTAAAAGGATTAAATACTCAAGTGGTGTAAATTCCAATTTCTACATGAGGTACATGAAATATAATAATACAAGCCTCCAAATAATTATCATGGGCTTATAATAGCATTAAATGACAGATAACCAAGTTTCACAATTTATCCCCATGATTTGGCATTTATCAAAATTAAATTCCCTTAAGCTAGCAAGTACTTAGAATTTCCTACACAAGGAATAATACTTCAATAAATCATAATAAAATTACTATAGGCCATTTTCATCCCTAATCAGCCACTGATAGAGTTTCAACAATATACAAGGTCCTATGACCATGCATTTCATTTTATTAAGGAAAGTGTGGCTATTTCATTTACTAGGGAGAAAAATACTTAAATAGCTCTAAAAATTCTCAATAAATTAACTAAGTCATTTTATGCTCCTACAAGCATATCTCCAAAGTTCTGAGCCAAGGCAAGAACAATTTCTCCCATGCCCTTCACAAGTCTCTCTTTGCACCCTTAAGGGTTTACCCTTAGGGTTTAGGGTCACACCACCCTAATGGCTCCAAATGGACCACTAGGGTGTGTCACCTGCCTTTGTATATCCATACATGCATAACCATCATGATGGGAGGAGGCTAACACACTCCACTCCTCAAAATGACCCAAACCCTAATATGACCCTTAAAGGTCCTCATTAGGGTTTCCCATTTTCTATATCAAATCAACTCCAAATGGAGTGAAATTTTAGGTAGGCACTACTCATGTACTGAAGAGCATGGTACCAAAATTTGGTGTCATTTGGACATCATATGCTCCAAAAAACAACATAATTTAAGTAATTGAATTTTCACAAAAACCCTAGGTAAAATTGTCCACCAAGGGCTGCCCCTTTGGAAGGGGGTTCCCCTAGGGTATACCAACCCATGGATAAAAGCACAGCTCCAAAGCTTGAAGGGTTTGACCTAGGTAATTTTTCTAATGGACTGACCTAGTGTAGGACCAGTCCTAGTAAAACAGCTCCCTAGGGAGCTGTAGGTCACCAAATGACTTAAACTCACGGACAAATGAAAGTTAAGACAAAGGCCTACAACTTTTATGTTGGGCACTTTATCTAGTTCAGCCCTTAGAAGACCCTAATTTCTTTTAGAAGTTGACTGAAAAATAGGGCCAGAAGTTCATAAACCTTGAATTAATTAAATAGAGAATTAAAGAGATCAGCACAGATCTTAAAGCAAATCCAACCCTCCTCCTTCATCTTCTTCCTTCAGCCGACGGATGGGATTGAACCATCCTGGGCCGACTTCCTCCCCCATTTCCCGGCCACCTGGTGGCCTCCACGGCCGACCACCACCGCCACCACCTTCGTGGTGATCGGGGCTACAACTCCCGGCGACATGGCGGCCGGAGGGGGGGGGGGGGGGGGGGGGGGGGGGGGGGGGGGGGGGGGGGGGGTTCCGGCGATCCTGGGTGTCACAAATCGAGCCGAAAACCATGGATTTTGGAAATGGATCCGGACTCAATTGAGCCCGATCCTTCAGCATTATGAGATGGGAAGCTAGCATGGGGGGAGGGGAGGAGAAACGAACCATTGTTGGTGCGTGGCGGCGGCTCCGGCGGCGGTTTGCCATGGAAAAGCTGAGCTCCGGTGATCCTGCTCCCGAACTCGATTCTCCAGCAAAAGCTTTGCTCCAGGTGTCGTTCTCGACTGCTTTCTACCTCCTGAAGCTAATGGTGAGGTTGGATTGGGAGGGGGAGGCCTCTATAGGGGGTTTTGAAATCAAGCTCCTCGGTTGTGCCCCCTTGCTGCCACCCTACTATAGCTGCCGGCCTCCTGCCTCCATCTGGGTCAAGCTCAGACCCCCAGCAATCAGGGAAGGCCCCTAGGCTGATTGGAGGAGGAGTGTGGAGGAGGGGGTGATTGCTTTTAGCTTTATGCCTTTTGCTTTTGTCTTTTTGATCAACTTTTGGTCCCCCTCCCCTCCATTGATTTAATCATGCTCAATGTGTAGTTCAGTCTAGGGCTGATGGCAAGGCCTAAGGTCCATGATTGAGGTTAATTGGTTGGTGTTAGGGTTCATTTCAATTTAGGCTTGAAATTAACCTTTAATGGGCTATGTTGACCATGGTTGACTTTGGTCTACCAAGGTGAGTGGGTTGAGCCCACTTGGGATCATGGGTCCCTTAACATCACCCAACATAGGTTGGTCCATGGTGGGGCTCCAATTGGTTCAATTTAATCAAAGGGTGTAGATTTGACCAAAATTGGGTAGTTTGACTTTGGTCAATTGGGGTCAATTGGTCCCACCATGATGGGGCTTTTGGGTCCAATGAGTTCCTTAAAGTGTTTAGAGTGTGGTGGTAAGGTCAATTTGAACATTTGAGGGTCAATTGAATCCTAATTGACTTAGTTTGGTTAAAGTTGACTTATAGTTGACTTTGGTCAACTTCATGCAATTGGGTCCCATCCAAGTGCAATTTCCATGGTTAAGGTCTTCCTCAGTGGTTAGGGTGATATGAGGGAGGTCAATTTGGTGAATTGAGGGTCAATTGGCCTAAGGGAGTGGTATTGGGCTATGTTGATTTTGTGCCCTTGGTGTGCACTTAGCACACTCCACTTGGCCCAAGGGCCCTAGTGGCCACTCTGCACACCATCCATGCCCTAACACCATCTAGGGGTCTAGAAGGATTGAGGATGTTACAAATCCCAATAAACAAAAGAAATATTTCATCCTCGAAATTTAGGTTTGGGTCTACGGGTTGCAAGTATTATAAGAGTAAAGGATTTCAAAGACGATTAATTTGCACCCGAGGTGAAGAGTTCCGGGAAACCTTGTCGCATGAGTTCCAAGGGAACCCAGTTGTGCTCCTCTTGCCCCTGATTGAACTATAATAATCAGACATCAGAATCTCCTTCCACGGTAGAACTCGGACCTCTACTATAAGAGAACTCAAACCGGAGCAACATTCTTTACCAAAATTTCTCATTGCACTTCTACTATTACTTACTAAGATTGTCGACAATATTCCCACTAGGGGTTAATTGAAAGTTTAACCCGCCGCTCAGACCATCGTGGCATTAATCACAATGCGGGTTCTACTTGCTCCATCCCGGTAATAAATAGAAAATAGACACTTCAGAGAAATCAAAACAAGCTAACCAGGCGCGGGTGTTATCAAAATCACTACACTCCCCTAAGGAGGATCTACCTGAAATACATAAGAACTTACCGAGTTAATTTATATTATCATGCCGCGCTAGATGACATCAAAACCTTCGAGTTCAACTTAACTTCATAAGGTTATATTCACGAACCATGTTTACTTAGAACTCTGCTCATAAATCGATTAGCCAGGACGTGATCATTTAGCCAACCATCATTGCCTATTCTGATTCTTCACTATACGACTCTCTTACACGTAGGTGTTCAACATCACCTACACCAAGAGACCTTATCCCTTAACATATGAGGTCTCGGCCGATAAACCGTTTCCGACTCCGCGGATACAAGGTCAGGTTTATCAGCTACAAAACAATAACAAAAACCTTGATTATACTTGGACCAGAGTCGCTTATGTCCTACGAATGTTACACGAGATTAACGCTTCTACACGTTAAATAAATGTAGATATCTTCCAAGCTTTCCTTGAGGAACATACGTCTGTAGTTTAAAATGATGTTCCCGAAATGACTCCCAACTACTTTCCATATCCCTTTGTTTCGTAACTCACGAGGGTAAAACCCTTTTTATCATGACATGTTTTGGCACAGTTTGATTTCAACATGAAGGGTGACTCATTAAAACCCATTAATCCTCGAGAAATTCCACCATTTATATCTGAAGATCAAACTTGTCTCCCTTATTCCTGAATCTTTCTAACTGAGGTTATAAATCAAACTGCACCTGTTGTAAGGACTGAAATGTAACTGAAACACAGTTTGTTACTAATAGTTATTTTTAGTAATAAAGTTTTTTTGTTGTTACAAAAAAGAACTTTTTTGTAAAGAATATTTTAAATTTTGTTACAATAATAATTAATTCGTTACTATAACTGTAAGTATTTATAACAACACTAATGTTACGTTACAAATAGAAAACTTTTCTCACAATAAGTATCAATTGTAACCACATCATGAAAGTTTTTTGTGACAAAGACATTGTCCTTACTAATAGTAATATTTTATTATTAAAGTTTTGTTACAAAAAATATATCACATTTTATTTTCAATTTTTGTACAATTTTATTATCAAAGTTTTGAATTATTATTTTTTTTTTGAAAAAAAAATTTGTATGCGCGCGACAGTACCCCGCCTCGATAGTGCTCTAACGTGACGACAGTACTCCTACAGCTCGCAAACATCCGTGCGCGGGTGTCGCAGATATGTGGTACTATTGCGACATGTATTTTTGCGCGTACGTGGGTTTTTATAAATCTTTAACTTTTTATAAAAGTTTTTTCTCCCTCCCTCCCATGCATCTCTATCTCTCTCTCACATGAATGAATGAAATATAAGGATGAAAATTTCCCTCCATAAAATTTTGAACAAAACAAAACTAAAAATTAAAAATATATTAAATGTAAAAATGAATGCAAATTAATATGACATTAATTTTTTAATATAATTTTGGAATTAAAATAAAATCACGCACGAACTCGCGTGCACGCAAATGCACTCTCGCGTGCACGCAAATGCACTCTCGCGCGCACGCAAATGCACTCTCGCGCGCACGAAAATGCACTCTCGCGCGCACGCATATGCACTCTCGTGCGTGTAGTTTTCCTTTTTTTGCTTGAGAGTTAGCGCGTATTGCATGTGTCGGGGCTCAAACACAGACACATGCACACACACACACGGACAACCAAACACACAAACATCCATTTGCAAGACAAAACCAAACACACACACGCACTGGGCCGCTGGTGGTCGTGCGCGCTGTAGCCGGAAACCTGCAAGACAAAACTACAGAAAATAATAAATCGCACGACCAAGCGCACGACCGTGCGTAGCAAACGCACCACCAAAATTCGAAGGCAACTTTGGGATGCAAATGAACGCGCACTATCGGGGGCGCACGATCAGTGATCGTGCGGGAAGGAAAACGCACGATCAGTGGCATTTTAGGCAGAAATTTCCCCCAATCAAACTCCGAGCATCGCACGACCCCTGAACCTGCATGAAAACATCCAGGACCACTGGAATACAAGGAATCACACCAAAATGGGCATAGAAGTGCACTTAGCGTGGAATAATAGACGACTATTAAATATAAACGAAAACATGTCTAAAGTGAAGTGCATGTGCGTCAAAACAAGCCCAGATAAGTCTGAAAATGTGTATATAATTGGGACTCATCACCTCTCTCTTCCACGGCCGCCGCCATCGTCGTTCTCTTTCTCGGCCGTCACTGTGCGCCGTTTTCTTCCTCTAGTACCCAGCCGGCGACGGCGGGCTTCCCCTGCCCCCGGCGGGCTTCGCCCGCAACATATACATATGAGTACTCAAAATGACCGTAAAAAAATATACATCAATATTTTATAATTATTTTTTTCAACAACATTTATATTTTAACAAAAAAATCATTTTAAAGTTTCTTTATATATTGTAGTTAAAGATATATAAAGTTTCTTTATTTTTTATAAAACATTATAAAAAATGTTATATAAAGTTTTTATAAGACTATAGAAACGTTTTTTTAAAAGTTTTTCTTCGTCTACCCCTCTCTCTTACATGAATGAATTAAATATATGGAGAAAAATTTACCTCCATAAAATTTTACAAAAAAAAATCCAAAAATTTAAAATATTAAATTTAAAAATGAATGTCAATTTGACATTAAACACAAACACTGCACAGACATAGACATACACACACACACAAACGACATACATACTGCACACATACACAGACACAGATAGACACAAATATAGACACATACAGACACACAGACACAGACACACAAATACACAGACACATACAGTGGCGGACGCAGGAATTATATTAAGTGTGGGCGGAGTATAAAATTATTTAATTAAATAAATCGACAAATATAATTAAAATATGCTTATATTATATTAATATCACACAATTATTTAAAATATTTGATCAATTCGTGAAAAACGATATCATTTACCTAAATTAATTGTTCTTTATGAATTATTTGAATATCATCAGCCCTTTTAAATATTTTTAACATTTCACATAATAATATAATAATGCACTTGTTTATATAAATTTTTTTTGTAACAATTAACTTATTTATAAAAAAAAATTAAGCAACAATATAATAACGAACTTGTTTAAATTAAATTTTAAACAACAGCATAATAATTAACTTTGTTTATAAAACAAATTTAAATAACAACATAACAATAAATTTATTTATAAATTTTTTAACAAAAATATAACAATGAATTTGTGTATAACAAAAAATTAAACATCAATATAACAATAAACTTATTTTTAAAAAACTTTAAATAACAACTTACTTGTTTATAAAAAAAAATTATTAAACAATAGCATAACAACAACCTTGTTTATAAAAAAAACTTAATGTTGTTCTTGGTAGGAATTGAACCCTAGACCAATGGATTACAAAAAAGACACTCTACCAACTGAGCCAAGAGAACTATTTTGATATAAAATTTTTTATTTTTATATATTAGTTTATAACGTATCTGTCATGATAAACACATTTTCTATTACTGAAATGTAGCATTTTTAAAATTCAGTGTGGGCGGCCGCCCACACTCGGGCCTATGTAGGTCCGCCCCTGGACACATACACAAACACACACACACACACATAGAAATAGACTGACACAAACACAGATATAGACTGACACAAACACCGATACAGACTGACACATACACAAATAGACACAAACAGACACACAAACACATACAAACACAGATAGACACACTGACACATACATACACACACAGACACAGACACACATATGCGCATACACACGAACACAGACTGACACACATATGCACATACACACATATATAGCTAGAGATCACACAGACACAGACACACAGACACAGACACAGACACGGACATAGATACATGACATAGACAGACACAGACACATAAACAAAGACACACAAACACAAACACTCATGCACAAACACACATATACACACAGATACAGACATACACACAGGCACAGTCACACATAGCTAGCTAGAGATCACACAAACACACAAAGGATCAGACACACACACAAACATACACAGACATACACACACATCGACACACACACACACACACACACACACACACACACACACACACACACACCGACACACACATACATTCAGACACACAGACACAGACACATTCAGACACACACACACACACACACACATGCACAAACACACATAGACACACAGACACAGCCGCACACTGGCACGGTCACACAAAGCTAGAGATCACACAGACACATAAACACACACACACACACATAGGTACAGACACAGACAGACATAGACACACAGACACAAACACACAAACACCGACACACACACAGACACCGACACACCCACACACACAAACACACACATGCACAAACACACAAAGAAACACAGACATAGACATACATAAGCACACATAGACACAGACACACACAGACATAGACACACATAGAAATACAGGCACAGGCACAGGCACACACATGCATAGACACACATAGGCACAAACATAGACACACACAGACACAGACACAAACACAGACACAGACCAACACAAACACAGATACACACATACACATAGACACATATACACAGACACACACAAACACAAACCCACATAAACACAAAACCCACATAGACACATAGATACACACAGACAACTCCAAGTTATTGATTTTGTAGGTAAAAATATACATTATTTTACAAAATTAAAATACGAATATTGATTCAAATTTTTTGTACGGTCATTTTAAGTACTCATATATATGTTTTGAATAAAAGTATTTGTGCTCCTATGCGGGCATTGCCCGCTTGAATGCGGGAGAGGATGCTCGAATGCGGGCGCAGTCCGCTCGAATGCGGGCGCAACACGATCATTTCTTAATCTCTGCTCTCATAACCCTCGAAGACAAAAGTTGAATGGCGTAACATTTATTCTGCCGGAAACACCCTCTCATAACCCTCCTTTTCATTCAAAACATATTATTTTTTAGTCATTTCTTAATTTTCGCTCAATTTTCAGTTTTCCCACCAAATATTTTCAGATCCCGCCTAATCAATATATCACGCTTTCCCAAACCCTCCTAATTTCTTCATGCCAGTACACGTTGCCCTAACCTCTAATCTCCTCACCTAGGTCGGCACTTCAAACTCGCCCAGAAATTTTCTCCTCCGACCAGTGATCGATCCCTTCACATCAATCTTAGCGGCAGCTCGACTTCCCTCTCCATCGACGCACCCAACTTTGCACGAAGAAGAAATGATCTCACGCACAGAGCATCGACACACCTCTGATTGAGGCACCTCACCTTCCATCAGCAGCAGCTCGCCTTCCCTCTACATAGACTCACCTCTGCATCGACACACGCGACATTCCCTCTACAGACTCCATCCTTACATCACATGCACAGAGCAACAAAGCGAGGATCTACAAATTTCTGCCCTAGATCCATTGGCGATTCCAGGATCAGCCTAAACCCTTTCATCGAGCAACATTCTTCCATCAACTTTAGGTACATCCAGCTTTATGCTAAGCTCAATGTTTTTTTACTGACTTTTCATAAAGCATTTCGTTGTAAGTAATAAGCAATATTTACTTATTTGTTATGTGGAATTTTGAAATTGTATTATCTTTTTGAAGGATTCTTGTGTCCTTATGAAAGAAGAAATACATGTATGCAAGATTAGAGCGACCTTATTGAAGGTGCCTAGATACTTTTATACCTAAGCCTTGGTGTAGCTAACATTAGATTTTTTTTATTGAAGGGGGAAGTGGAGTTCAGATCAATTTTATTTGTGCCTCAAGTGAAAAAGGAAGATTTGATGAACACAAAAACAAAGAACATAAGGCTTTATGATAAACGTGTATTTATATCAGATGACTTTGATGTGGAATTGGTGAGTGAATTTGTCAACACAAACTCATTTACCATATTTAAGTGTAGTTGCTGAAACAAATTTCCTCTTTGAATAGTTCCCGAGATATTTGAGTTTTGTGAAAGGTGTGGTGGATTCAAATGATCTTCCTCTGAATGTCTCACGTGAGATTCTTCAAGAAAGTCGAATTGTAAGTATGTGTGCACAATCTTCATAACATGTAATTTATGTATTTTTCTTGTAGTATTTCATTATTTTGACATGACTAGGTACGGATCATGAGGAAACGGTTAGTTCGCAAGGCCTTTGATATGATATTGGGAATTTCACTTGGTGAGAATAAATATGTAAGCATTTGATCCTTTCTTAAATTGAATTTTGAGTGAATTATGTTAATTTAAAAATTGCTTTATTATCTAGGCACATTCTTTTTTCTCAGCATTTAAATGTTACTTGTCCTTTACCTTTTGTCTCAGGATTATGATAAATTTTGGGATAGCTTCGGCAAATTTTTGAAGTTGGGATGCATTGAAGATCATGAAAATCACAAGCGCATTGAACCCCTTCTTAGATTTTTCTCATCTCAAAGCGAGGACGAGTTGATTAGCTTAGATGAATATGTGGAGAGTATGAAGCACGAACAGAAAGACATCTACTATATCGCTGCGGATAGCTTGACCAGTGCAAAAAATGCTCCTTTTCTAGAGAAAATAACTCAGAAGGACTTTGAAGTAAATTCCAACTTGAATGAGATTATTGGAAAGAATTATGTGAAGCCATTAGGATAACTTCCATTATCTTAACAGTATCTTCCTTGAATATGTTCTTTGTTGTAGGTCCTATTTTTAGTTGATCCACTTGAGACAAGATTAATTCCCATCCGACTAATTTTTTTCAAAGGGAGTTAGAAGGACATGGTTACACTGAAGGGAAGAAGCCATTGGAGAAGACTATTCTTTGCATCAGCAAAAATCTTCTACTCGCTGACGCCTAGGGCTTCAATGTCAAAAATCTTTGTCTCCTTCCTCTTTTTTGTTGTTGCAAATCTGATGCATATATGACATCCAATTTTCTTACTGTCTTCTCAATTTTTGATGCAGGCCGGTGAGTGGACCCAAAATCTACAAATTTGATGCAGGCCGCTGGTGAGGGGATCAAAACACTTGCATTCTCATTCTCCCCCCCCCCCCCCCCCCCCTCTTTATACCTCTCTATCGTTATGCCAATGCATTTTCTCTTCCTCCACTAACTTAGTATTAATTTTTCAATTCAGTATTTATATAAAAGTTATTAATTTCAGTTCAATGTGTTGATTTTTATTCAAAATAAGTTTTAGAATAATTCAAGATTGGGGTTCTATCCTTGAACCTTCTCTTAACTGATGCTTGCAGGATCAAGCCTAGCCCAACATTGCCATTTTTTGGTATTTCTGTTCTCAAGTAATACCACCCATTTATTGTGTTCATGTGTAAATTAAAATGTGCAAGCATTATTTTCTCAATGTTATTTTGTTCTCAATTTAAATGCGGATCAATTGCATTGTTTCTCAATTTTAATACTATATAAATGATATAGATTACGTGAAATTATTTTCTTTTATGTTATTAGTCTTTTTTATATTTGATAAGAAGAAATGTTGATTGTCTGGAATATTTTGTTGGAGTATAGATATAAGTATTTAATGAGTGGTGGTGTGTTTTGAATGTCTAAAAACCTTGACTTCACTATTCTGCAACTGTCATTACTGATTGTAAGGTCCAAGCTGAGCATCTTAATGAATATGGAGAGTCAAAGTAAGAGATTAAGGTATAGTTGAATTGAAATTATTTTCAATGATGTTATTAAGCTTTTTTTACATTTGTCATTACTGATTGTACTGTTATAGCAACATGATTTCACCTATCCGATCTAATGGTTCATTTGGTTGTTTGAAGTTCAAACACATGTTTTATAAAATAGTGTAATACGTTAATTCCGCTATTTTGTTTCATATAGTTAGATCTATCATTTGAATTTAAACTTCACAAACCTCCTCAGAACTCCTTTAAAAACTAATGATTTCATTTTCACACAAAATGTGTGAAAAGAAAATCACAACTTTACAAATTGTAATTCCTATCCGCAAGCAACTAAATGAGCCATATGAGTACACCCAATACCCTCGTGTGCCTTTATAATCATCCCCTCACATGAGACTTTTCCACATCGACCTTCAAATATAACTTTCTTAGTACCATCAAGTATCATGCACCAAAAGCCTATTTTCAACGACATGAAACCTTCATGGGAGCTACCCACCCTTGAACTATGCTCCACTATGATAGAAGACCTCCAAGATTTATGGGCCCATAAATCACATGAACCAATCAGATATAGTCAAATCATCTTCTATAATACCATTTGAGATGGAGAGTTGGAGTCCAAAGTTGGGCCTGATACAAGTTATCAAACATATTCTCATCCCAAAACTTTAAATCTAAAGGAGAGAGCTAAACAATTTTTGTATTTCTAAATCTTATGTTTCACATATTTGACGTGATACTAAACTCAATACTCTCATATTCCGTAGCCAAGCTCCTTCAAAAACTCTGCCTCTATTTATCTATGATTTGAATTGTTGATATAATTCATTCTTGTAAATCTAGCAGGTTGGTAAGGGACTATCAAAAAATGATAAGGCTCAGCAACTCTCACTGCAACACTGGTTAGAAGCTGTGAGTTCTTGCCTTTATATTTTGTTTGTGAAACTATTCTTATTGCATTGGGTTAGAGACACAAGCAACCACCTTCAATAGTTTTGATGCATAATTTTTCAAAACTTAAGATATTTTTTGATCTAAACTTGTATCAACTTTTGAGTCACTCAAAATTGTGTTTCAAATCCATTTGATAAGCAATTGATCTACTATACAGATAGTGACTATACATGCTAGGTGAAAGGGGCTGAACTTAGGTTATATAATGTCAGTTTATATATATTTATATATAAATATATATATATATATGGTTAATTACTGGGGCCTCCCTTGAGAGTTTGCATGCACCACTCCAACTTTCGAAATTACATTTACATCCCCTCAAAATTTCTCCAGTTTACAAATTGCCCTTTTCGTTAGAAATATGGATGGAAAGTGTTAGAATCTGTCAATTATGTTATGATATTCAATTTTACCCTTTGTAATGACTCTATATTCAATTGTACGCTTGTTTAATGGGGTGTATATGGATTATGTATGTATGGATGTGAGTTTGTATGGATGTTTCTTCTCTCATTTATTTGTATGGTGATCTTAATTGCTCTCTTTTATTTGTAGGGTGCTCGAGCATTGACCGACAAGTGACGAAAGATTCATTAGTCAGAAAGTGATGAACGATTCATTTTTCGAAAAATGACGAAAGATTTATTAGAAACATGTTGATCTTGTAATGTAATATTGTATTATTTTAGATGAGATGATAATAACTTGTACTCTATGTAATACTTTTTGGTGTGAATAAATACATGTTGATCTTGTTACAAAATATTAAATATGTGTGTTTTTAAGATTATTATTTATAATAAAATCTCAGGTACACAAAACATAGAAATGGAATATTTTTGATATATAAATGAATTGGCTGTAGTAAGAAGAATGGAAAACAAATGTAACGATTTTTTTGTTACTATTGTTTAATCTATTGTAACGAAATAATGTTTATCATACTTTATTGTAACGAAGTTAGTTTATTTTTCGTGAGGAAAATATAAAACATTTGTAACAAAATAGTTTTAATCGTAACGGTTTTTTTGTGAGGAAAAAGAACATTCGTAACGAAATAATATTTATTGTGACCAATTTATTGTGAGGAAGAATCTCTTTTTGGTGAGAAAGTATTATTTGTTACAATTAATTTATTTGTAACGACATGCATAAATTCGTTACAAGAACCTTTAGCGTCGAGCTTTAGAGGAGGATCGTTACTTAAAGTTTTTTTCATTACCAAAGAGTTTTTGTAACGATTTTTGGCACTTATTGTAACTATTTAGGTCCTTACTATAAGTGCAGTTTGTTGTAGTGATTTTTGGAGACATCGTAATTTTCTGGTTCTTAAGATCGGAGGATTGTATGTAGATTATATATCTTCAATATATCATTCGACAATTTTCACTTTAGATTTCCAATAACGGGTGGGCTAAACTTTCAAAGACGAGAGGTCTCATCTCACTTATGCTATAAATTATGAATTAAAGATTTCATCATAACGACCCTTCTCTTAGTTGTGTCGTCCAAAAATACATCGACAAATCTCATTGAGTAATCTTAATAATTTCAAGCGGGAGTTGATATTAGCAACAACTAACCGTTTATTTTAACTCTCAAATCCTCAACATTTTAGTACATGATCGTTGTCATTTTTCCCCATGATCCGAACATAGTAAGATTGTCCATCTTAGCCCTAAATAATTTATACCAACGTATTACCAGATCCAAAGAGTCACCTTCCTAAGCTCTCTGGCGGTGCATAAACCAACTTTAAGAGTAAAATGATCTTAACTAAATTTTTACCACGGAGAGGGCTTGAATTTTAATTAAAAATACTATCCGAAAATTACCCTTGAAAGCCCTGGAGTGCAAGAAACTCTAGTTGTAATCTTTACTTGCGAAAACTTGACTCCAAACTTCAAAATTCCATGATGTGACACATTTATCCCAAGCTACTAAACCTGACATTCTTTCTTGTTTTCAATACTTGACTAAATCGAGACATTTGTTCGGACGTCAATGATTATTAATTGTTTGGATAACTCTACAAATTGATGACTCGAGGTTAAGAAGGTATATTTACAACAATACACTAGCGAGTTTGTTACGATAAACTGATTATTTCTTATGGTCAAAAGAACTTATAGTCCAGACTTACCTTTATCCATTCTAAATCTTACTTGGTCTTGCACTGAATTCGCCGTTTATGACGTTCTTCCCTTGTGACCGGTAAGAGCTTGATGACCAAAAGTCCTTATAAGAGACAAGACCACAATTCTTAGGTCAGGAAGATAGTGAAATTCCTTAAGTTCTTAACCTGACTTTCTTGATTCCGAGAGTCTTATGCTCATACACTGGACAACCCTTTACGTATAATCAAATGATTAACGAGTTGATCACTTTTGTCGCCTTAGAATCATCCTTTGAGCAATAAGATGAGTGCACGCTCACTCTTGAAGTGTACCATTCACTTAACTTGCTCACCTAAGTAAAGCGATAACAACTTGGTATAGACAATCCCTGTTATTTAAGGTGAAGTAACTCTCCAATGGTCTCAACCTTCTAAGGGAGGTTGGTCCATAAACCAAAAAGTGTATGAATCAGATCTCGTCATCACCCGAGTATCATTGAATACTCCAAACCTCGAGATTACTACGAAAATGTCATAACCTTTTCTAAACAAAGTCTAGGGGGTAATCCAAGTCGGTATTTTATTGGCCCAATAAACAAAAGGATAAGCCCCTACCGATTTGGGCTAAGTCTCTTCAATACTTCTACGACATATTCATCTTACATACGTGCAAAAACTTTAGGGCATATAATCTCTGACTTGGTGTTCCACCCTGAGACATAATGTTATGACAAAACTTAGGCTCCCAATGCTATAAATTATGCTAACTTTTCTGAGTTCCCCATATGATTAACTAGGAAAGGGGCCTTTTCAAAACAAAATATTCAAATTCCAATTCGACCTCTGGTATTTTATGGTGGTTGTCTCAACGTACTGTAATGGGAAGTATCAAGTTATGGTAAGGGGGTTATGCTTATGGGTCTTCTATTACTCTAAAGAAGACTACAGACACCCGATCTCCTCGAGATGGTCCTACCACTTGATAGTAAAGCGTAACCTTTAGCATGAAAGTCTCAACGTCAAGGCTTATACTAACTTCTTCCCTTAGCTACGTTGGGTAACTTTAACTTTCAACCCAAATCTAGACCCGAGGTCGTTCTTTAGACTAGGGTGCGTCACTAAATTGTCTAAGAAAGTCAAAATTTGACCTAACTTGCTGCTTAATGGACTGTTTTATGTGATTTCATACATTGGCACACCACAGCTTCCGCTGCATAGTTTGTCCGCAAACTACACTCGAGCGGGGTGACCCAGTATGTTGTGGACTGTTCTCTTATGATCGTTCGTTCAGTGATACCATTTGTAAGATCTCTTTTTCCAAAATCCATTCGGGTACTTAAAAACTCGAACCTCTCCCGTATCGCACGGTTGAGGTGGACCTTCGCCCAGAATCGCTGCCTTGCGGTGTCACCAACACTCGGGTTGACTAACACCACTCAGCACCAACCCTGCCGGCTATACGATCATAAGTAAAATATGCCAAAAAGTAAGTACATAAAAGAAGGTATATCCACAATCACAGCATCATATACATATATAATGAAAGCAGAAAGTCCATAAGAGAAGTACAACTAAAGGGGCTTAAACCCGAAACATATGCAAAGTAATGTACTATCTCTCTCTCTCTACAACATGTGGAAGTCTACAACAAAAACTCTCAAAAAGCGGAAGTCTAACTATCTAATCATCAACCTGTGGCGTCGAGGTAGTGCGCTGCATCTGCTGCTCAGGTCCTGCCATCTCGTCCTGCTGCACGCGGGACAACTCCGTCTCCTCGGACTCCTGCGGTCACACCGACCGTTAGTCATAAAGACTAAGCCGTTTTGTCCTCGCCTCCCTCCACGACTCCTATGCACCGAGCGGGAGGAAGAAGCGGAGGACAAACAAGGGGTAAACAAGAAGGTGGTGACATGGCACTACTCTAGCAGGTATAAGTAAAGCAGTAAAATCTAGCTAGCAGTATAATGCTGGTATAAGGCAGTAAAGTAGAGCAATGAGGTAAGCGGTAAATAGAAAGAAAATGCAGTGCAGTAAGTAAATCTAAACTACCATCACAGATTCGTACCTTAACTTATATGAACGCCCATACGACATATAAGTTAAGATATCCAGGTAACCCATCATATAAAAGAGCCCATACTAATTTATATGATGGGGGTATGCTATGTGTATGTTATGTTATGCTATGGTTATGATGTTTTAATGAATTTTTGCAATGTGACTCACCCACACAACTCTATGCGCACAGACCTTTATAGTTCCCAATTTGTTTGAAAGGAAGTCAACCTTTCGGGTACCGACCGTCGTGGCTCACGGTGGTAGTGGATCAGGCACTCCACATCCTAGGCGGGTATAGTCACTACCAAGCCTAGACCTCATGTACGCCTCAACGCTAAGAACACAACAACGGAGCTCCTGCGTACTCTTGCTGGAATCCACCAGACTTTAAGGTCGGGGTGGGTTATTAGGGATTGTCCTCCAGACCGCAGTACTCAAACTTACATGCCCTCTAAACCTCACCCTCACCTGAGTCAACATGCTACCGTCGGTGACACGACTAGCCTAGTACCGAAGACTCACCACTAATTGTATAAGTAACAGGTGTTAACAATGTCCACCCGAGCTTCCGGCTCAGGGACTATCACACCAGCTGACCCAACCCATCTCCTTCCCGGAGGAGATCCATACCAGTTTGCATCCCTATTTAGGCTACTCTTGCCTACAATTCAGTTAGTGATATAATTAGGGTGAGTCTTGGACTTCCCGCGGTGTACTCCATAAGGGGCCCCTAACGGTACTACAGATCAATGGGCTCAACCCCACAATCCTCTTCAAGACAATTACTTTAGTTGGTGATTAATGTTTGGTTCACCCTTCATCATTTCATATAGTTAAAGTGACTTAGCTCATCTCCCGTCCCACCTAATCGGGTTGGACGTACCTTCATTCCTTCTACATTAACTCTAGCACCACCCCACAAGTAACCCTAGGATTGACCCTCCTTGAATGATGGTGTGCTACAACCCATTTACTGATTGTATATACCTCCTAAACACTACTTAGGGGTCTGAATTGTCTAAAACTCAAAATTCTATTTTTATTAAACGCAGAACACCAATTTGAACTATCCATCAACCCCATAAGGGAACCCTTTTAAATACTCATCACCAAGGTCTCTAATAATTATCCAAGGTTCCCACTGACTTCAATAGGGTATGTTCCAATTTCCATAATTTTCCATATTAATTTGGTAATTATTATAATTTAAAGTAGTTAAGGCCTTAAGCCCAATTACACATGAACTACCCTCAAAATGATTCTAAATGCTACATGGAAATTATCAGTAAGGTAATATCCCATATAAAGGTGGTTCACTGAGTTTCATGACCCTAGGATGCCATTTGGCCTACTATATCATCATAATTGTATAATTGCCAAAATGCCACTTTAATTAGGAAAAATAGTATTTCACTTCTGCAAATTCTCCAAAAATTACCAAGTGTCCAAATGGGGACCTAGAGTCCGCTGCCAAATTATTGTGTCATTACCATGTGATTTGATATTTTACAATGATTAAACATCCAAAGGTAGCAATTACCAATTTCTACATGAGGTACAAGAAATACAATTCAACAAGCTTCCAAACAATTATCATGGGCATATATTAACCTAAAACTACAGTTAACCAAGTATCACATCATTGTCCCATGATTTGATATTTTAAAAGGATTAAATACTCAAGTGGTGTAAATTCTAATTTCTACATGAGGTATATAAAATATAATTCTACAAGCCTCCAAACAATTATCATGGGTATATATTAACCTAAAACTATAGTTAACCAAGTATCACATCATTGCCCCATGATTTGATATTTTAAAAGGATTAAATACTCAAGTGGTGTAAATTCTAATTTCTACATGAGGTACATGAAATATAATTCTACAAGCCTCCAAACAATTATCATAGGTATATATTAACCTAAAACTACAGTTAATCAAGTATCACATCATTTCCCCATGATTTGATATTTTAAAAGGATTAAAAACTCAAGTGGTGTAAATTCCAATTTCTACATGAGGTACATGAAATATAATTCTACAAGCCTTCAAATAATTATCATGGGCTTATAATATCATTAAATGACATATAACCAAGTTTCACAATTTATCCCCATGATTTGGCATTTATCAAAATTAAATTCCCTAAAGATAGCAAGTACTTAGAATTTCCTACACAAGGAATAATACCTCAATAAATCATAACAAAATTACTATAGGCCATTTTCATTCCAAATCAGCCACTGATAGAGTTTCAACACCATACAAGGTCCTATGACCATGCATTTCATTTTATTAAGGAAAGTGTGGCTATTTCATTTACTAGGGAGAAAAATACTTAAATACCTCTAAAAATTCTCAATAAATTAACTAAGTCATTTTATGCTCCTACAAACATATCTCCAAAGTTCTGAGCCAAGGCAAGAACAATTTCTCCCATGCCCTTCACAAGTCTCTCTTTGCACCCTTAAGGGTTTACCCTTAGGGTTTAGGGTCACACCACCCTAATGGCTCCAAATGGACCACTAGGGTGTGTCACCTGCCTTTGTATATCCATACATACATAACCATCATGATGGGAGGAGGCTAACACACTCCACTCCTCAAAATGACCCAAACCCTAATATGACTCTTAAAGGTCCTCATTAGGGTTTCCCATTTTCCATATCAAATCAACTCCAAATGAAGTGAAATTTTTGGTAGACACTACTCATGTACTAAAAAGCATGGCACCAAAATTTGGTGTCATTTGGACATCATATGCTCCCAAAATCAACATAATTTAAATAATCTAATTTTCACACAAACCCTAGGTAAAAGTGTCCACCAAGGGCTGCCCCTTTGGCAGAGGGTGCCCCTAGGGTATACCAACCCATGGTTAGAAGCACAGCTCCAAAGCTTGAAGGGTTTGACCTAGGTAATTTTTCTAATGGACTGACCTAGTGTAGGACCAGTCCTAGTAAAACAGCTCCCTAGGGAGCTGTAGGTCACCAATGACCTAAACTTAAGGCCAAATGAAAGTTAAGACAAAGGCCTACAACTTTCATGTTGGGCACTTTTTCTAGTTCAGCCCTTAAGAGACCCTAATTTCTATTAGAAGTTGACTGAAAAATAGGGTCAGAAGTTCATAAACCTTGAATTAATTAAATAGAGAATTAAAGAGATCAGCACAGATCTTAAAGCAAATCCAACCCTCCTCCTTCATCTTCTTCCTTCAGCCGATGGCTGGGATTGAACCGTCCTGGGCCGACTTCCTCCCCCATTTCCCGGCCACCTGGTGGCCTCCACGGTCGGCCACCACCGCCACCACCTTCGTGGTGGTCAGGGCTACAACTCCCGGTGACATGGCGGCCGGAGGGGGGAGGGTCCGGCGATCCTAGGTGTCACAAATCGAGCCGAAAACCATGGATTTCGGAAATGGATCAGGGCTCAATTGATCCCGATCCTTCAGCATTATGAGATGGGAAGCTAGCATAGGGGAGGGGAGGAGAAACGAACCGTTGTTGGTGCGTGGCGGCGGCTCCGGCGGCGGTTTGCCATGGAAAAGCTTAGCTCCGGTGATCCTTCTCCCGAACTCGATTCTCCATCAAAAGATTTGCTCCAGGTGTCGTGCTCGACTGCTTTCTACCTCCTGAAGCTAATGGTGAGGTTGGATTGGGAGGGAGAGGCCTCTATAGGGGTTTTGAAATCAAGCTCCTCGGTTGTGCCCCCTTGCTGCCACCCTCCTGTAGCTGCCGGCCTCCTGCCTCCATCTGGGTCAAGCTCAGACCCCCAGCAATCAGGGAAGGCCCCTAGGCTGATTGGAGGAGGAGTGTGGAGGAGGGGGTGATTGCTTTTAGCTTTATGCCTTTTGCTTTTGTCTTTTTGATCAACTTTTGGTCCCCCTACCCTCCATTGATTTAATCATGCTCAATGTGTAGTTCAGTCTAGGGCTGATGGCAAGGCCTAAGGTCCATGATTGAGGTTAATTGGTTGGTGTTAGGGTTCATTTCAATTTAGGCTTGAAATTAACCTTTAATGGGCTATGTTGACCATGGTTGACTTTGGTCAACCAAGGTGAGTGGGTTGAGCCCACTTGGGCTCATGGGTCCCTTAACATCACCCAACATAGGTTGGTCCATGGTGGGGCTCCAATTGGTTCAATTTAATCAAAGGGTGTAGATTTGACCAAAATTGGGTAAAGTTTGACTTTGGTCAATTGGGGTCAATTGGTCCCACCATGATGGGGCTTTTGGGTCCAATGAGTTCCTTAAAGTGTTTAGAGTGTGGTGGTAAGGTCAATACGAACATTTGAGGGTTAATTGAATCCTAATTGACTTAGTTTGGTTAAAGTTGACCTATAGTTGACTTTGGTCAATTTCATGCAATTGGGTCCCACCCAAGTGCAATTTCCATGGTTAAGGTCTTCCTCAGTGGTTGGGGTGATATGGGGGAGGTCAATTTGGTGAATTGAGGGTCAATTGGCCTAAGGGAGTGGTATTGGGCTATGTTGATTTTGTGCCCTTGGTGTGCACTTAGCACACTCCACTTGGCCCAAGGGCCCTAGTGGCCACTCTGCACACCACCCATGCCCTAACACCATCTAGGGGTCTAGAAGGATTGGGGATGTTACACTCTCCACCACGGAGGCCGAATATATAACACTTGGTAGTTGTTGTGCACAAGCGTTATGGATGAGCCAAACACTAGAGGACTTTGGATTTCATCTCAAAAACATAGATCTTAAATGTGACAACAAAAGTGCATTAGACCTCGTATATAATCCCGTACACCATTCTAGATCCAAACACATCGACGTTCGTCATCATTTCATTAGGGATCACATTAAGAAAGAAAATGTAAAAGTAAGCTTCATTGGGACGGACTCTCAACTTGCTGACATATTTACTAAACCCCTTCCCGATGCAAGATTTCGATTATTACGACTTGAATTAGGTGTCCTAGATCTTTCGAGTTAAAACATGCTCACAAATACAATTTTCTTCATTTTTAACCATCCAAAACATCTCCTAAAAATCTGCAACTTCAGCATGGAACTACTATTGGGACACTTAATCAAGACCACCAATCAAAATTTCCAAAATCCTAAAAAATCATTCACTGTCTCCCGCGCTAGCGCTACCGCAGGCGCTAGAGTCCATGTTCGATTTTCTGTATTTTTTAAATTTCGAAAAATCCCTAAAAATATATAAATCTATATTTTCTACTTAGTTTTGCACTTCTGAAAAATCAAATACAAAACTACAAAAACCAAATTACAAAAAATATGTTTTTCTTTTTCGCTTGTGTTGTTTCCTTTGTTTAAAGTTCATCTTTATGCAAAAATCAAATATAAAAAAAACAAAAATTACAAAAATATGCTAAAATCAAATACAAAAATATAAAACTTTAAAACTATAAAAAAAAAACTGTATGATTTTTGTGAAAAATCAAGCATGATTTAATCTATTATTTAGAAATTCTACAATGTTGCAATTTATCTTTTCAAACTACTTTGGACATTGTCTTTCTTCATGCTTTGATATATCTATTCAAATGTGCATCAATTATAGTTTAAAAGTTGTGTAGGATCAAGCTTAACATGCCTCTAAGTATGAGAAATGTTTTATGTTTGATAATGATTTTCACTCACCTCTTTTTTTGGCATTGTCTACATATGTATTTAATCTAAGAATGCTTGTGTATGTTTTGTATTAATACAAATAAATTAAAATTGCACAAGTATCTTACCTACACTCCTTTATTTTGCACTCTTAAAAGTTAAGAAAAGTGGTTTATTTCTTTCAAAAATTATAATGGTTTGCAAAAACAAGTGTATTCGGAGAACTTTGTACAAAAAATATCATAAATTAACAAAGATAACTCCACCAAGCACTACTTGAACCTCCTGATAAGTCTTAATAAGTATTGTGAGGTTGAGCACCTTGGAAAGAATAGTAAAGTGTCTTGTGCAAACCATAGCCTTCTTTCAAAAAAAAACCACTTACTCTTAAGTACACCGGATCACTAGTTTCCATATTAAATTTAAATATGTGATCCCTCAAGCACTGCTTTGCACCCTGATAAGTCTTGATGAGCATTGTGTGTGCAGAGCACCTTGGTAGTTGTACTTTTTATTGTGCATTAAAGTGTGTGGAAGTAATCTTATTTGTGTTTTATTGTGCTCGTACTTTACATATATCTTGTATTTTTGATTAAAACATTTGTTTACATTACTCAAAAATACACTTATGTGCACATCATTATCTTCCATAACACTTCTTCTCATGAGTATTGGATCCTAATGCTAATTCTATATTACTTTTTATTTATGAAATGCACTAGATAACCTAGCATGTGTTCTACAATGTTTTGTATGTTTTTGAAATTATGAATTAAAGTAACATTGTAGTAATTTCTTTTTGATAAACATTATTTCATGCTTGGTTATTATCAAATTTAAAGATCTAACTGCAAAATGATTTACAAAAATATCATCTTTTGTGAACTTTAACTCATATTTTTTTTTGGATTATCATTACTATTTGATGTTTTTTGTATTGCTATAAGTCTTCCGCATCTTAACCATATAAGTGTTTTACCTTGCGCTTTCATGCTTACTTAATATCTTGTATTCTTTGCATCATCACTTATTCTTAAGAATTCCTATCTTTCATTAAGTGATAGATTTACTTGGAACACTTTTTATTGGTTACTTCAAACATAAAAATCTTTTATGCTAAAAACTCTGAAAATTTTGTAATGCTTATAACTCTGATCTATTTCAATGAAAAATAATTCTAAAACTCCTTATCATTTACTTAAAAAGCTCGAACATGCCTTCTCTTCTATTTACAAATTCTTTGGTGCTTTGTTTCCCTGCCCACTTTTGCTAATAATAAAAGGGGAGAACTAACATGATAAATATAACCCGCTATCATAAACCCAACATGACAAATTCAGATGATAACTTACATATTAGGGGAGCATTCACTTAGGGGGAGCATGTATTTAGGGGGAGCAATTCTAAATGCTAAAATCAATAATTATCCTAAGTCATCGCTCTCACACACACACAAGTATAGTTTCATCATGCTTATTTATTAATGCTTTGATTTATCATTAATGGATTTGTTATTATCAAAAGGGGGAGTTTGTTGGAACATGATCTTCCGCATCTGCTAGGTTTGAGAATAACAAATCCTATGTGTATTTGATCTTGTGTGTTTAAGTGTGCAGGAAATCAAAGTCCACATGACTCAAGGATAGTTGTCCCCAAAATTGAGGCCAGAATTCCAACATGGCCACTAGCGCCGGCGGTAGCGATAGCGCCCGACGCTAGCGATGATTAGCGCGATTCCGGCAGTGTTTTTAGAAGGAGCTAGCGCCCGGCGGTAGCTACTAGCGCTGGCGGTAGCATGACGCACAAGAGGCATAGAGCAAAATGTTGCCGCGGATTGAAGATCCTGCCGCGCAAAATGTTACTTAATCAGGGATAGCGCCGGCAGTAGCGGTAGCGCCGGCGGTAGCGCTTTGGCTATAAAAGGACCCCCTCTCCTCTTGTTTTCGAGACACCTATTGCATACATCTCAGAGAGAGTGCTAGAATTCCAGAGGCTTGTCTTGGCCGAAATTTGAGGTCCCAGCGAAGCTCTGCCAACTTCTGAAGGAGGATTCCATCACGCTGAATCCAAACGAAGTCTGCTTCGACAAACGCTGATTCTCCAGCGGATCTTCGCCTCCACTTTCAGAAGTTCATCTTAAGAGAGTTTTTATTATTTTATTTATCTTTCTTTGTAAACGGTAGTGAAATTGCCTCGTGTTGGCGACTAGGTCTGGGGTAGGACTTAGGGCTAAAATTCGCCTCGTGTTGGCGACTAGATCTAGGCTAGGTCTAGGGGGTGGTCGAGGCCACATACGGGGAAGGAATGGCTAGAGCGGCTTGAGGCCGAATCCGGGGAGGAGAAGGCTAGGGCCACCGGTTCGTGGGGAAGCGAGTCGGGATAGAAAACGAAAAGAGCTTTTATTATTCGCCTCTGATCTCTAGCGTTGTAGAGATCAAGTTTTGTAAAAATTATTTAATGTTAATAAAGCTTGTCTCTCTTTTTTTTTACTTGACTTCTTGTTTTAATATTGCACTATTCCAAAGTTTTTCTAAATAAAAGCTAAAGTTTTTGAAAACCCTTATTCACCCCCCTCTAAGGGCGCCTACCGATCCAACAACTTCCTCATCTTCAGGCAAGGAATCTGCTACTGATTCAGAATCAGAGGCAGATAGAGAAGTTCTGTGTTTCACCTTTCCAGGAGAGTTGTCATCCTGGTTACCTTCATTAATAGTCATCAGTCCAATGAGTGCCTCATCCTCAGTCCCGAAGGAACTTGAGTCAGAATCACTCAATGTTTTGATCTTCTTTGCCACAAACCCCGTTTTCAGAGGTTCTCTTGCTCCTGGAGCGTCTTCTCTCTTCATGATTCCTTGATTCCTTTTTCTTCGAGGGGCAGTTAGCAGCCATGTGTCCTGTTTTGCTGCAAGAATAGCAAACAGTATTATGTAAATCATGTCTACTGGAGTTAGACCTATACCTGTCCTCCCTGGGAGCCCTCGATCTATCCCGATGGTCAGATCTTCTGGATCTTGAGGAGGAGTTTCTGCTGTTATCCCTCCTTCTTCTATGTATCAACTTTCTGAATTGCTTTGAGAGGAGGGCCACCTCTCTATCAGTGTCATCAGATTCAGAGGAGCTGGCTCCTAATTCCTCACTGCTCTCAGATCTATTCTGAGAAGCAGCGATCTTCCCCCTGGATCTTCTGGAGCTCTCAGCCTTTAGAGACACCGATCTTTCTCTTGAGCTCGCCTTTGAGCTTTCTTCTTCTTCAGCCTTCCTTGTGTTGAGTTGAAGTTCATGGGACAGCAGTTTCCCATACAGATTCTTGGGCTCAATGATGCCCAGCTGACCCATCTCTCGGATGGCGCATATCTTGATATCCCATTCCTTTGTGAGGGATCTGAGAAACTTGTCATTCAAGTCAGAGTTCGTGAACTCCCTATCATAGTTTCTCTGGTCATTCACTATCTTGAAAAATCTCTCATAGCAGCTGGAGATTGTTTCACTTTTGCCCTGTTTGAAGGCTTCATACTCCTAGTTGAGGAGGGATTTTCTGTCATCCCTTTCCTCATCGGTACCTTCCATATATACGATCAAGGAGTCCCACATCTCCTTGGCCGTTCTGCAGTGGATTAGATTTTGGAGGGTGGAGTCATCTATGGCACTGACAATAACGTTTTGTGCCCTTTTGTCCAGACCTGCCAAGATCAGCTCATCCTTGTTCATGTCTTCATACTTCTTTATTACCTGCCTGGTTGGGTCAATAGTGGAGGTACCAGTAGGGACGAAGGGGCCCTGCTTGATCGTCAGGTAGATTCTTGGGTCAGCTGCTTCCATAAAGAGCCTGACCCTTTCCTTCCAGATGGGAAAGTTCTCCTTCGTGCAAATAGGAAGCTTCATAGCTCTCATTTCACGATTCTGATCTCCACCAGCCATGGTGAGATGTTCCAGATCTAGATCAGACTGTTAGGTCTCCTTTTGATCAACCTCGCTTTGATACCACTTGTTGGTTATGGAACGTTCACCTATAGGGGGGTTTAGGTGATCTTGATGCTTTTTGAATTACGAGCGTGAGTTATCAAAAACTAAGTAATGCACAAAAGAAAACACGCAAACAAATTTCACCAGACGACACAAGATCTATAGAGGTTCCTCAAGACCGGGTGTCTTGAGTAGTCCTCTGTCCCTCTGCGCCTACCCAGCGATCCGCTAGGCTCGGCAAACTCAGCCAAAAGGTTCAGGCCCTCAAGCCTTACAACACGGACCTGCAAGTCCCAACAGCCTAGGCCCTCAAGCCCCTACTGCCCCCGAGCCCGCAAGCTCGACACTCAGGCCCTCAAACCCTACCTTTCAGACCTGCAAGTCCCAACAGCCTAGACCCGCAAGTCCCTACTGCCCCCGAGCCCGCAAGCTCGACAAATCGCACCCGCGAGTGCACTGCCCTGGCCCTCAAGCCTCACAGCTCTCCAGCCCTCAAGCTAGACAATATATAGCCCGCAAGCCTTACAAGAGATTACAGATATAAAATGTTTCTTCTGCCTGATGTTGATCGGCAACTTTAGCCTGGTGATGATCGGCTTCTTGAGAATGAAGAGAATGCTTCTGAATCAGATCTTGAATGCACGGTTCTTCTTCAATTCTTTCTTAGCCTGATGTGGATTGGCTTCTTAGCAGTCGATGGGGGTGACTGCTTCTTTCTTTCTTGCGGTGCTTGTCTTGTTCGATTTGTTTCATACGCAAGTTCTTTCTTGAATGATCGATTTTTTAGGGCAACCTCATATGTCCTTTTATAAGATTGAGAGGGGTCACCCAACGATCTCTGAAAAGTTCCTTTATGTGTCAGATCTCCAAATCTTTTTAGCACGCGCAAATACCTCGAAACTTTAATTGCACGCGCTGATTGAACAATCAGGCGGCGGCATTAATTGCTGACAGCACGCGTCCACAAGATTTGAATTTGTCTCGACGATATATTCCATCGTTACGACGACATGGAATATCTCTCGACGATATCCCTTTGTCTGCTCCTTGTGCTTTGGAAATTCTTCTCAGATCTTCTTGCTTCTGCCTCCGCCGCTTGCATTCCAACGATACGAGACATACTGGCGTTCCTGTATGTACGACGATATGCTGACTTTGACTGTGTCGTTGGAACCTTCATTGTTCATTCTGTCGTTGTAATTGTAGTATTGTCTTGTCGACATGTCCGCTATTTTGATGTCGACGATACTCCATTCTTTTCGACGACATGTCTTTCTTTGACAGTTTCTCTGCGTCTGCTTTGCTTATCATTACAGCGATAAGCATACTTTGTCGGCCATCCCTTCTGTCCTTCTCGACGATATATACTTGTATACTTGTATTCTCCTGAGATTATGAACTAGATATCTTGATCAAATACAAAGTGAAGTATTTTTGACATGATGACTTCTTCAAATCAGGAATCATGTGGGTACGATTCCCAACAACTACAATGTTATTAATTTGCATTTTAAGTTGTGAAAACATTGTAGAGATTATGCATGGCAATCTAGTGCTTTTACTAAAGCTTTTTAGAGAATTTATGTAAGGAAGCATTAGAGTCCAATTCTCATGAGTAGAAGCTTTATGAGAGATAATGATGTGTACAAAAAGTGTTTTGATAGAGGTATACAAGTGATATAATTCAAAACACATGACTTATACAGTGAAGTAGAAACATTATTAAGCATGTAATATTTTTAATTACTACACATCAATTCTAGATTTGATACAAAACACATAAACAGTACAACTACCAAGGTGCTTCACCCACACAATGCTCATTAAGACTTATCAGGGAGCGAAGTAGTGCTTGAGGGATCACATATTTTATTATCAATAAGAGTTTTTTGTGATCCGGTGTACATAATAGAAGTGTATTAAAATAGTTTGCACAAGACATTTTACAATTCTTTCCAAGGTGTTCAACCTCACAATGCTTATGAAGATTTATCAGGAGGTTCAAGTAGTGCTTGGTGGAGTTATCTTTGTCATTTTATTATTGATTTTTTTAGCAAGACAAAGTTCTCCGAATTCACTTGTTTTTGCAAACACTTATAATTTTGTAATTTAACTTCAATATGTGCAACAAAGTTTTGAATAATGTGTAGGTAATAGAGATAGACATCTTAATATTGTAAACTACTACACTACACAATCATGTAGGGTTAAGAATTATAGGCACATGTAGTCTACCAAAAGTGTGAGTGTAAAGAGATCATTATCAAACATAACACATTACTTATACTTAGAGGCATACAAACGCGATCCTACACTATTCACTATAGACTTTTTCAATGCACATAACAAGATTAAAATCTAAGCATGACAAGCCAAAACAATGTTTAGAAAACTTGAGATTTTAAATTACACATTTTTAGCCAAATCTAAAAGAACATGCTTGTCATTTTTGCCAAATTATAGAAATCTTTGTTATTTTAATAAAACCTTGCAGAACAAATAAAAATAAGCAAAGATATATTTTTTGCATTTTTGTATTTTGGAATTTGGTATTTGATTTTTCAAACATCACACAATGACATAAAAAAAATGTAGTACATATAAAAGAACATATTTTTATTGGTTTTTCAAAAATTTAAAACCATAGAAATTGGACACTTGAGCTAGCGTCGACGCTAGCGCTAGCGCTAGCGCGACAAACAGTACATTATTTTATAAGATTTTGAAAATTCTGATTATTGATCTTGATTAAGTGTACCAAGAGTAGTTTCATGCAGAAATTTTAGAATTTTTAGAGATGTCTAGATAGTGTGAATTGCATGAAACATTAGCGATTTCGTTTATGATTAAACATCACATGAGATGTATTTTCTTATATCTTCATTTTGATTTTTCTAACTTGTGTTTATCAAAATAATGTAACCTGAAAAAGATAAGAAATGAAAACCCAAGATATCATGTTCGAATAAGCCAAATAAGCATCATTTAAATGATTATAGTGTGAAATGATGTTTATAAAATAGGCATTCCCTAGATAAAAATACCAAGACTATATGTCTATACTCTAGCCCCGTACTAAGTGACGGATGGGCATGAGGAGCCGCACACATGTCGTAGGTTGGGATGTTACTCCCATATACCTACACTAGAGAACGCTCAACCTAGCACTCTTTCCCCCCAGTGTCTCGCAAGGCCCCACTCGAACCCTCCTCGGTTAAGGACAAGACATGACTTAGAGGTTGGGTCTCTAATGCATCCAATCCTACGCCCCCGCTATTGCGAGACATACAATATTGGTATATGATCATGGACAAACACAGTGATTAGGTTTAAGAATGATTAATAAACTATGAGTTTGTTTGAATTTTAGAATGATAATATAAAACCTCATAGATATCATGAATTCTATGTTCCAAATTTTCTATTTTTATATTAAACATATGATAACTAACATTGCATGAGATTAGCACGATAACTAATAATATTCATTGCGATACAATATTTGTACAACCCCGATATTCGCCAGGAAAGGGGCATGGTTTAAGAGGACAACATTGTGAAGAAAGTAATAAAGGAGAGCACTCGCTAACTGCTCGCTGGCAGGCGGACGAGATGGGTACTCACTGTCCACTCGCGAGAAGGGCTGGCGAGCCAGCGCCTCGCGGGCCGCCTACCGCGGCCTCCTACGTTCGACAAAGCGCGTTCGACGAAATCATCTGCGTTCGACAAAATCTCCTGCATTCGACAAAGCGCGTTCGACGCAATCATCTGCGTTCGACGAAATCTCCTGCGTTCGACAAAGCCCGTTCGACGAAATCATCTGCGTTCGACGAAATTGCCTTTTACCTCGGTGAGCCCAACTTTCCAAGATTTTCATAGGACCGGGGTGAGCTTGCAGGAGGGTGCGAGAGACCAGATCTCGGCGAGTATCGCCAAAAAGGAGGCGGGCGAGGTCTTCACAGCGCGCTCACTCAGGAGGTGTGTCGCGAGCAAGATTCGCGAGAAGGCTAGCGAGAGCTCTCGCGAGTAGTATTCTCGCAGACCCCTTTCCCATCGGCTGATAGGGCAAAATTACCTTCTTACCCTCGGTGGTCTGCCATTAGCCTCTCCGAACAGCGGAGTTTGGCTGTTAGCAGACCAAATTTGGGGTGCGTATAGTAAAATCAAGAGGCGGAATCCTGCTATCAGCAGACCAGATCAGAAAAACTATAAATATGACCCAAAGGGCACCTTTGGAGAGGACTTTTGCTCTTGGAACTTCTCTCTCCTCAGGCCATCCTTGGTTAGCATTCTCAGAGCTCTCCATGGTGCCTGGGCTTCATCTTTGGCTTGGGAGGAGAAGCTCTCTAAAGATCTTCCGGGTGTGTGGTGGGTCCTCCTTGTTGAGTCTAAGAGTCTGTGTCTAGCTCCGAGGCTTCGGTCAGTCCCTTCAGGAGATTAGTAAGTGCTAACTGCCCCCCAACTTGTTGGGGGCCCCAAACTCCACAGAGACCATTTACTGGTTTCAACATTTTTGGTGCAGTGAGCGTGGAGTGCATCTGGTTCAAGAAAATCTCAAGGAGAAAACATGACAGGAGAGGACGAGCGGGATGCGAGCTTCGGAGGCTCGCCACCCCCAGGAACGCCAACAACAGTGGAGATGCTGGCAGACCTTAGGCGAGATCTTCTCGGAGCATTTCAGAGCGCTCTCGTCACTACGCTCGGTGGTCTCGTGACCCCAGCGCCCCAGGTGGCTCCTCCACCTGGAGTTGGCGAGAATGCCCGAGCTCCGCGTGCCGGAAGGGAGGCGACAACCCAGGGGGCAGGGCGAGACCTCTCTGGACGATAACTCTTCCCCAGCCCGGGGGTGGTGAGCGAGGTCCCGGCAAGGGTTGTCCAAGCAGAGGGGGTCCCGGCCAGTGGGGCCCAGGCGAGCAGTCCTTCGGCGAGCCCGAGGTCGGCAGGAGTAAGGTCTCTAGGGGAGCTCGCAGGAAGAGTAGAGCATGTCCATAGGGTGAGCGAGGGAAGTCCTTTTTGCGAGTTGGTGCTCTCAGCACCACTCCCCGAAGGGTTCAGGGAGTCGGCCATGATGTTATATACCAGCAAGGATGACCCTGTTCAGCACTTGCAGTGGTTCGAAGACATGGTCTCGATTAGACCTATATCGGATGCCTTCAAGTGCCGACTCTTTGCTACTACCCTGAAGGAGAAGGCGAGGGACTGGTTTCACCAGCTGCCCTCAGGGTTGATTTATGCCTTTGAGGACTTGCGTCGGGGTTTTCTCTTGCGCTTCTCCACCTCGAAGAAAATGAAGAAGGATCCTGAATCGCTTTTCAATATCAAGCAGAGGTCAGGGAGTCGTTAGCTCACTATCTGGAGCGATTCAGGGAGGAGGTTCTCCTCGTCCAAGAGGTGCCAGGGTACACCCTCCAGCTTGCCTTCACGTTGGGGCTGCGGGAGGGTTTCTTCAAGATGGATCTCAAGAGGAGGGTTCCTCTGTCCTATGAGGAGTTGATGGAGAGAGCAGCAGAGGAAGTAGACGGGGAGGAAGTAAACCTCGAGTTCACGAAGAGGCTAGCATGGTTGAGCGATCCGGAAGGCAAGCAACCAGAGCCAAGAAGGAGGGAAGAAGCGAGGGCCCCGGAGTTGGGGTGGAGGCAGCAAGGTGGGGGGATGCAGGGCCCAGGAAGGGGGTTCCCCCACGGAGGAGATAACTTCCAAGGAGGGCAGGGAAGGCCTCACCAGCTGGGGTGGAGGCAAGGCCCGAGGCCACCTCCTCCCCTGCCTCAGCAGGAAATGAAGATAGGTAGAGGAAGAGCAGGAAGAGGAAGAGGGGGGGGGGGGGAACCGGAGGAGTTGGTCCCAGAAGAAGGAACAGTGGAGTCGGAGGTGAGGAGAGGGGGGTGGCGTTGCCATACTATGACTTCCATCAGGAGGAAGGTCACGCAACGGCCACCTGTCCAGAGTTCTTGGAAGTAAGAGGGGCAAGAGTCCCAGCGCCGCAGCCGCAACAGCGACCGGTGAGGATAGAGGAGGTTCCTTCCCAGGAGGAGGAGGATGAAAGGTGTGAGGACCGGGTGGACGTAGGAACCCGAGGGGGGGTCGGAGTGATCCATGGGGGGGGGGGGGGGGGGGGGGGGTAGGGATCAAGGCAACTCGGAAGGAGAGCCTCCATGCCATGTATCATCGAGGTGTGGCTTCGACATCCCAAGCCCCTCCCCCAACGGAGAAGGTTACCTTCTCCCAGAAGGACATGCCAGGTCATGAAGACCCGTTCTGCGATGCGCTGGTCATCAAGACAACCATTGAGAATTTCACCGTCTCTCGAATCCTGGTGGACAACGGGAGCTCGGTCAACGTCATCTTCAAAAGAGCGTTCGACGAGATGAACGTGGAGGCCAGAAGGGTGTTGGCCTCGGATGGCCCTCTATTTGGGTTCTCGGGGGAAAGGAATGAAGTGGAAGGCGGAGTGGGACTCCACGTGACCATGGGGGGGGGGGGGGGGGGGGGGGGGGGGCAGTCCCGAAACTACCGCTTCGTGATAGTGGATGCCCCTAGCAGCTACAGCGCCATCTTCGGACGGCCTCTTATCAGCGCGTTCCGATGCGTCCCATCCACCTTCCACCAGTGCCTCAAGTTCAGCATAGGTGGAATCCATATCCGGGTCCGGGGAGACCCCAAGGTGGCGAGGCAGTGCTATGTGACTGTCGTCAACACCATCTCTTGGATGGAAGAAGCAGAGGACTGGGATAAGGTGATGGAAGAGATGGCCGAGGCAGAAGAGGAGGAGAGGTTGGAAGGAAGGATGGATGAAGGAGTAGTTCATGCCCAGGAAGGGGTCGTTGAGGGGCCCAGGGCGGAGGAGGGGGAAGAGGGAGAGAAAGAAGAGGAGGCCCCGGGGGGAGGGGCAGAGGAGTTGATGGTTGTGGGAGAGGAAGAGATGGGGGAAGGAGCCAAAGCACTCGCTTGTGGCGAAGAGGAGGACAGTGCCTGGGGGAGCAATCCAGGTTGGAAGCTGTGGAGGAAGTGGTGGAGGTGGAGGTCACCACCAAGGCCGAAACAATCGAGAAGATCAGGATCAGCGGGGAGCTCAGCCCGGAGGACCGGAGGAAGATCTCGGCTTGCGTCCAAGACAATGTGGATGTCTTTGCATGGAGTGCTGCGGAGATGCCGGGGATCGATGCGGATGTGGCGTGCCATCGCCTCAACCTCGATCCCAGAACTCGCCCCATTTGCCAAAAGAAGAGGTCCATTGCGGACAAGCTGGAGGTGCCTATCCGGGAGGAGGTGAACAAGCTCATCAAGGCTGGCTTTGTATCGGAGATCCAGTACCCAGGCTAGGTCTACAATGTAGTGATGGTGAAGAAAGGGGATGGTAAGTGGAGAATGTGTGTTGATTTTTCCTTACTTAATAAATCATGCCCCAAGGATTGTTACCCCTTGCCTAGAATCGACGCGTTGGTTGACTCAGCCGTCGGTTTCTCTATGATGTCTTTTTTAGATGCTTTTTCAGGTTATCACCAAATACGCATGCACCCTCCTGACATCAAGGATGTATCCTTCATCATCGGGGATGGGTGCTATTGTTATAAAATGATGTCGTTCGGCTTGAAGAACGCAGGTGCAACATACAAGCGAATGATGGATAGAGTGTTTCGCGAGCAGAAGGGCAGGAACCTGGAGGTCTACGTAGACGACCTGATGATCAAAAGTCGGGACCTTGACTCCCACCTCAGGGACCTCGGGGAAACCTTTGGGACTTTGAGAAAATTTAAAATGAAGCTTAACCCATTAAAGTGTGTCTTCGGGTCCAGCCGAGGGAAATTCTTGGGTCATTTGCTCACCCCCTCGGGGTGGTGCCTAACCCGGACAAGGTGAGGGCGATTCTCGAGTTGGGATCTCCAAGGAATGCGAAGGAGGTTCAACATCTGACAAGGAAGCTAGCCGGGCTGAGTAGGTTCCTTTCTAAGGTGGGAGAAAAATGTTCTTCTTTCTTTAGGGTACTGAGGGGTAACCAGAAATTCGAGTGGACCCCTGAGTGCGAGAAAGCTTTTCAAGCACTAAAGGAACAACTGACCCAGGCCCCGCTGCTGCAAGGGCCAAGACAAGGGGATGACCTATACCTGTACTTAGGGGTGGGGTCGGAAGTGGTCAGCTCAGTGTTGGTTCGAGAAGAAGGGAAGAAACAACTACCCATCTACTATGTTAGCAGGGTATTGAGGAAGGCCGAGCTCAGATACCCTATCTTGGAAAAGTTAGCATTTGTCTTGGTGGTGTCGGCTAGGAAGCTCCGGCCCTACTTCCAGGCACACTCAATCAAAGTAGTGACCGACCATCCCCTTCGCGGCATCATGGAGGGGGTGGAGCACTCCGGGAGATTGGCAAAGTGGTCAGTAGAGCTGAGTGAGTTCAATATCTCCTACGTGCCCAGGGTATCCATAAAGGCACAAGCGGTGGCGGATTTCATGGATGATTATGTAGCTGAGTTGGAAGAATCTAAACTACCCCACCCAGTGGCCTGGAAGATGTTGGTTGATGGCGCGTCAGGAAGGCACTCCTTCGGGGGAGGGGTGGTATTGGTAAGTCCCCAGGGCACCAGGATAGAGCAATCCATCAACGTTCATTTCCCCCTCACCAACAACCAGGCTGAGTATGAGTCCGTGGTAGCAGGCCTCCGCCTAGCTCGGGAGTTGGGAGTGCATGACGTGGAGGTCTCGACAGACTCCATGGTAGTGGCTTGCCAGATCAAGGGTGAGTTCGAGGTCAAAGAGCCGACTCTCCAACGGTACCTGGAGAAGTTCAAGGGTGTCGTCGGGCAATTTCGCACTTTCTCCATCAAGCACGTCCCAAGAGAGGAGAGCACCCAGGAGGACCTTCTGTCCAAGTTCGGTCCTCGGGTAGAGGGGACAGTGTCGAAACTCTTCCGGCCTTCTATCGAGGAGGGAGATCTGATGGAGGTGGATCGACGGAAGTCTTGGATGGATCCCTTCATCACTTACTTGACGTCAGGAAGTTCCCCGAGGAGGGGGTAGACAAGCGGCGACATAGGTACAAAGCGGCATATTATTCCTTACATGCAGGGTTGCTATACCACAAAACTCTCTCGGGGCTCCTAGCTCATTGTGTCTCGGAGGAGGAAGCCCCGAGAGTCCTGGAGGAGATTCACTCGGGGGAGTGCGGCAGTCACTTGGGTGGTAGGACCCTGGAGGGAAGAGTACTAAGGCAGGGCTACTTCTGACCCACCCTCAGTAAAGACGCGGCGAAATTTTCTAAGAGGTGCTCCAAGTGCCAGCTCTACGCCCCCCTCCAGCTCCTTCCAGCTCAGAGGCTTCAGACAATTACAACCCCCTGGCCCTTTGCGATATGGTGGTTGGATTTGGTGGGACCTTTCCCTCAGGCAAGCGGCCAAAGGAAGTTCCTACTGGTGATGATAGACTACTTTTTCAAATGGATCGAAGTGAAGACGCTGGCCAAGGTAACATCCAAGGTAGTGAGAAATTTTGTTTGGGGTGAAATAATTTGCAGGCATGGGCTCCCTCTAGCCATAGTCACGGACAACGGGACACGGTTCACAAGTGATGAGTTCGTCGGCTTCTGCACCCAACTCGGCATAGACCTTCGGTTCGCGTCAGTCCACCACCCTAGGAGTAATGGACAGGTGGAAGCAGCGAACAAGATCATCGTAAACCTATTGAAGAAGAAGGTCGAGAGCCTTAGAGGGAACTGTGTGGAGCAGTTGCCTTCGGTCCTCTGGGCCCTGAGGACCACCCCAAACACGGCCACCGGGGAGACCCCCTTCAAGCTCTCTCATGGGTCGGAGGCAGTCCTCCTAGTTGAATTCGAGGTAAAGTCACCTAGGGTGACCGCCGCGGGAGAAGGAGACAAAGAATGGAGAGCGGACAATGAAGAAGGGCAAAGGTTATCCTTGGATCTGGTGGAGGAGCTCCGGGACCTGGCCACCATTCGGCGGGAGAAAATCAAACGGTGGATGGCTCGGTACTTTGACAAGCACATCCGAGTAAAGCACTTCCAGAAAGGGGACCTGGTCTTGAAGAAGGTCGATGCGGCCGGGAGAGGGGCCGCGGTGGGTAAGCTTAACCCAAATTGGGAGGAGCCATACTATTGGAGTTGGGGAACACTTCTGGTCAGGGTTCGTCGAACGGCGTTCGACGAACGGAGAAGAGTTCGTCGAACTCCGCCTGCGCTTGAAGAAGGGTTCGTCGAACGGTGTTTGACGAACGGGTCCTTGCCTCAACGGTTCGTGGAACGGGAGAGGCCTGCGTTCGACGCTCGATGCCTGCGCTCGACACCCGACGCCTGCGCTCGACGCTTGCGGTCGACGCCCTCGTTCGATGCTTGACGCCTGTGCTCGATGCCTGCGCTCAACGCCTACGCTCGACACCTGCGTTCATCACTCGACGCCTGCGTCCGACGCTGGTTCCATCTCAGCGGATGTTATTGGACCATCTCAGCGGTTGGTTGGTCTGAGCCCGGTCTGGCGCCCTATTTAAAGGGTGCGTAACCCTGGTTTAGTGTAAGGAAGAAGTGAGAGAGATTAAGTCCAAGAGAGTGCAACAGTTTTTGCGCGGTGTGCCTTGGCGGCGGTTCCTCTGTTCTTATCTGAGAGGGTTGTGTGAGGTAGGATCGGATCTGATCCTTGTAACCTTATAAGCTGTAATCCACCTTGGTGATTAAAGAGCAAGTGAAGAGGAAGGGGGAGAGGGGACGTAGCCCGGCTTTGGGTGAACCTCTGTATATCTGTGTCTTCTGTGATTTTCTGTGCTTTCTTGTTTCGTTTTTCTATCGAATTTTCTCGTCTCGGCACACCCGGTTCCTTTACATTTGGTATCAGAGGGAGGTTCTTGATCCTAGAGATGGGTTCTAGCGGCGTGCAGATCGAGATCAAAAAGTTTGACGGAAGTCGATTCGATCTATGGAAGATGAAGATGGAAGATATGTTGATTGATCGAGATCTATGGTCTGCGATCGAAGATGATCCTCCCGTTCCTAAGGTAACAGAGAAAGATGCGAGCGCATCGAAGGGAAAATCTGCAGACGCGACTGCAGATGGTGCAGCGAAGGCGACGGCCTGGACGAAAACCGATCGGAAGGCTAAGGGCCTGATCCGGTTATTTCTTGCAGATTCAATCTTGACTAACGTCATGGAGGAGACTTCTGCACGAAGTCTGTGGCGTAAGTTGGAATCCCTCTACCAGAGCAAGTCCCTGGTAAACAAATTGCTCTTGAGGAAGAAATGGTATAAACTTCGGATGCATGAGGGTGATTCGTTTTCAGAGCACCTGACTCAATTCAACACCATTGTGAGTCAGCTAATCTCTATTGGTGAGAAGATCTCAGATGAGGATAGAGCCATCACCTTGTTGTGCTCACTGCCAGATTCATGGGACCATCTGATTGTCGTGATTGGAGGGAGTGGAGACAAGGAACTGTCATACGATACTGTATGTGCAGCTCTTTTATCTGAGGAGACCAGGAGAGGAGGTTCTGAGGCGACAAGCAAAGGTGCTTTGAGTGTGTCTAGATCCCGTCCTCAGCGAAGGGAGAGTAAGCAGGGTGTATATCGAGATAAGTCTCGAGGTAGATCCAAGAGCCAGGAGAGGGAGAAGAGCAAGAAGCCCGTTCGGTGCTGGAAGTGCAATGGGACTGGTCATGTGAAGTCTCAATGTCCAAACAAGGTCGTTCAGAACAAGGAGACACCGACAACTTCTAGTACGAAGAAGGAGGGCGATGGTGGTGATATGTACATCGCTGCTGCGTGCGTGGCTCAGAGAGATTCTGATTTGTGGTATGTAGACACAGGAGCATCATACCACATGACCCCTCATAGGCACTGGTTCTGTGAGTATGAGAGGTTTGACGGTGGAGATGTCATGCTGGGTGATGATTCTGCTGTGCAGATCATTGTGCGTGGCAAGGTGATGTTGAAGCTGTTTAATGGGACCACAAGGTCTCTTCCAAATGTGATGCACATTCCTGGGATGAGCAGGATCATAATCTCGGTGGGCTCCATGGCGGATGTAAGAGTGCACTTCAGCTGTGACAAGCAAACCTGCAAGATGTCAAGGGGGCAATGGTGATTGCCAGTGGAGTAAGACATGGAATACTGTATACTTTGCTTGCTGATACAGTGGTTCCAAGTGGGGCTCTTATCTCTGAGAGCCAGGAGGTTGACCAGGAGGAGGTGTCCAAGCTGTGGCATCATCGGCTTGGGCATATCAGTGAGAAGGGGATGTCGGCTATGGCATCTGGTCAGATGGTGGAAGGCGTGCCGGAGTTCTCCACAAGCCTTGGGTTCTGTGAACATTGCCTGCTTGGCAAACAGACCAGGGTAAGTTTTCGTGGGATGGGCACGAGGGCAACTGAAGTGCTGGAGCTAATACACAGTGATGTTATTGGGCCAACTCCAGCTCCATCTCTAGGCGGCACAAGGTATTATGTGTCCTTTACTGACCTCTCACGGTATTCCTGGATCTATTTTCTCAGGTCCAAGTCAGAAGTTCTGGACAGGTTCAAGGAGTTTAAGAACCTGGTGGAGAACCAGTTGGAGAGAGAGGTGAAGGTCCTCCGTTCTGATAATGGAGGGGAGTACTGCTCTGATGCCTTTGAGCAGTATTGTACTGAGCAGGGGATTGCACGGCAGAGGACCACACCGTATACTCCAGAGCAGAATGGAGTGTCGGAGAGGCTGAACATGACCTTGATGGAGAAGGCCAGGTGCATGCTCAGTTGGGCAGGTTTGGGGAAGGAGTTCTGGGCTGAAGCAGTGGCGACTGCAAATTACCTGAAGAACAGGTCTCCTGCATCTGCTGTGGAGGGATGTACTCCCTTTGAAGTCATCTTCAAGAGAAAGCCAAACTTGGCCTATGCTTGTGTGTTTGGGTGTGATGCATATGTTCACATTCCAAAGGAGAAGAGGGGGAAGCTTGATGTCAAGTCTGAGAAGTGCATCTTTGTGGGTTACAAAGATAGCATTAAAGGCTACAAGCTTTGGAACCCTGTGACCAGGACTATTACATTCAGCAAGGATGTGATGTTTCATGAAACCAGTCCTCAGGCAGTCACACAAGCTGAGAAGGCCAAAGAAGCAAAGAAGGGGACAGTGGTGGTGGAAGAAAGCTTTGAGAAAGAAGCTACTACTGTTGGGGATGAATCTGATTCTGAATCAGATGATTTGGAGGTGGTGAGAAGTGATGATGAGTCAGAAGATGAGGCTGAAGAAATTCCACTTCTTAGGAGGTCGACAAGGGAAAGAAAGGCACCAGTGAGATATCCCCAATGTGCAGTGGCTGCCCAATGTTGCCTGAGCATGCTTGGTGAAGATCCAATCTCTGCCAGAGATGCTAGATCAAGGGCTGATTCAAATCAGTGGGAGCTAGCCATGGTGGATGAAATGGAATCTCTGAGGAAGAATCAGACTTGGAGTCTGTGTAAGCTTCCAAAGGGGAGAAAGGCCATTGGAAGTAAATGGGTCTTCAAGCAGAAGGTGAAGAGTGATGGCACCGTGGAGAAATACAAGGCAAGGTTGGTTGCAAAAGGATTCTCCCAGGTAGAAGGTGTTGACTATGATGAGATGTTCTCACCTGTAGCCAAGATGACGTCGATCAGATTGGTTCTCTCTATTGCGGCAGCGCATGATCTAGAGATTGAGCAGATGGATGCGAAGACGGCTTTTCTTCACGGTTATCTGGAGGAGGAGATATACATGAAGCAGCCGGAAGGATTCGAAGCCAAGGGCAAGGAGGATCAAGTCTGCAGATTGAAGAAGTCCCTGTATGGACTAAAGCAATCTCCGAGGATGTGGTACAAAAAATTCGACACCTACATGCTGGAGTTAGTTTTTGAAAGGTCGAATTCGGACCACTGTGTGTACATCCAGGGAAAGGGAGAGCAGTTCATCTCCCTGGCACTCTATGTAGATAATATGCTACTGGTGGGCAACAGTGTCAGGATGATCCAACATGTGAAGAAACTGCTCTCAGCCAAATTCGAGATGAAGGATTTGGGGCCAGCAAGTGTCATCTTTGGAATGCAGATTTCCAGGGATCGAAACAAGAAGAAGCTTTGGTTGGGGCAGCAGAGGTGCGTTGAGGTGATGTTGAAGAAGTTTAACATGACGGACTGCAAGCCAGTGGGAGCACCAATGGCAGTTGGGTGCAAGTTATCTGCAGAGTTGAGCCCAAAGACACAAGATGAGGTCGAGGACATGGCGAAGGTCCCTTATGCTAGTGCTGTGGGAAGCTTGATGTACGCCATGGTCTGCACTCGCCCTGACATTGCTCAAGCAGTGGGAGTGTTGAGCCGGTATATGGCTACTCCAGGAAAGGAACACTGGAACGCGGTGAAGCGTGTGTTCAGGTATCTCCGAGGCACTTCAAATTACTCCCTATGTTTTGAAGGAGCTGGTGAAGGAGGAGTACTGGACGTGGTTGGGCACGTTGACTCAAATTGGGGAGGTGATCTGGATAGCAGGAGATCCACCAGTGGATACGTGTTTACATTGTTTGGGGGAGCTATCAATTGGATGAGTCGGAGGCAATGTGTGGTGGCACTCTCGTCGACGGAGGCAGAGTACATGGCTCTTACTCATGTGAGCAAGGAGGCCATATGGCTGCGGCGGCTATGTTTGGAGCTCGGGTTTGAGCAGGGGCCAGTGAAGCTGTGGTGTGACAGTCAAGGGGCTATTCAGCTAGCCAAAAATCCTGCCTTGCACGCACGTACCAAGCACATTGACATCCAGTACCATTTCATCCGGGAGAGGGTGGAGAAGAAGGTAGTTCAACTGGAGAAGGTGGTCACGATGGAGAACAGCTCAGATTTTCTTACCAAGGCGGTTCCTGTTGCCAAATTTCAGTGGTGTACAACGGTCGTAGGGTTGAAGAAGAAGGTTGGAGGAGCAGCTCTCATCGGAGGAAGATGTTCACCAAGTGGGAGAATGTTGGAGTTGGGGAACACTTCTGGTCAGGGTTCGTCGAACGGCGTTCGACGAATGGAGAAGAGTTCGTCGAACTCCGCCTGCACTTGAAGAAGGGTTCGTCGAACGGTGTTCGATGAACGAGTCCTTGCCTCAGCGGTTCGTGGAACGGGTGAGGCCTGCGTTCGACGCTCGATGCCTGCGCTCGACGCCTGCAGTCGATGCCCGACGCCTGCGCTCGACGCCCGCGTTCAATGCTCGACGCCTGTGCTCGATGCCCGCGCTCGACGCCTGCGCTCGATGCCTGCGCTCGACGCCTGCATTCATCGCTCGACGCTTGCGTCCGACGCTCGACGCCTGATGTACATGCTGTCTCAGCTGGTTCCATCTCAGCGGATGTTATTGGACCGTCTCAGCGGTTGGTTGGTCTGAGCCCGGTATGGCGCCCTATTTAAAGGGCGCGTAACCCTGGTTTAGTGTAAGGAAGAAGAGAGAGAGAGAGAGAGAGAGAGAGAGAGAGAGAGAGAGAGAGAGAGAGAGAGAGAGAGAGAGAGATTAAGTCCAAGAGAGTGCAACAGTTTTTGGGCGGTGTGCCTTGGCGGCGGTTCCTCTATTCTTATCTGAGAGGGTTGTGTGAGGTAGGATCGGATCTGATCCTTGTAACCTTGTAAGCTGTAATCCACCTTGGTGATTAAAGAGCAAGTGAAGAGGAAGGGGGAGAGGGGACGCAGCCCGGCTTTGGGTGAACCTCTGTATATCTGTGTCTTCTGTGATTTTCTGTGCTTTCTTGTTTCGTTTTTCTGTCGAATTTTCTCGTCTCGGCACACCCGGTTTCTTTACACATACATTGTAAGTGAGGTGCTCAAGTCAGGTGGTACCACCTCCGGGATGTGAAAGGGGTATCCCTCGACCGAGCCAGAAGTGGGGATGACTTAAAACGATTTTATCCTTAAGGAGTTTTATCATTTGCCTATTGAATGTCTTATTTTTTTGCATGTTAATCGTAGCTGCTTAGGCGAGGCTGGCAAGTTCGTTATGCTGGATTGCCCCGGATGATTCCGCTGCCGGTCTCTCACTAGCCGGTGGGTCAGGTTGATCTCGCGGAGAGGCTGACAAGGTTTATAAGTTCTTTATGCTGGATTGCCCCAGATGATTCTGCTTCCGGGCTCTCACTAGCCGGTGGGTCAGGTTGATCTCGCGGAGAGGCTGGCAAGGTTGACAAATTATTTATGCTGGATTGCCCCGGATGATTCCGCTGTCGGGCTCTCACTAGCCGGTGGGTCAGGTTGATCTCGCGGAGAGGGCAAGGTTAACAAGTTCTTTATGCTGGATTGCCCCGGATGATTCCGTTGCCGGGCTCTCACTAGACGGTGGGTCAGGTTGATCTCGCGGAGAGGCTGGCAAGGTTGACAAGTTCTCTATGTTGAATTGCCGCGGATGATTCCGCTGCCGGGCTCTCACTAGCCGGTGGGTCAGGTTAATCTCGCGGAGAGGCTGGCAAGGTTGGCAAGACTCTGGTTGGCAAGTCTCTTTGATACTGGCCCAGGCCTTCTCGCTCGCCAAGAATGGGTAATCTCGAATGATAAGGGGGGAGGCAGGACGATAACTCGCCCCACACGCTCTCGGCATGAAGTACCAGGTAGAGCGCGATGGCCCCTCGCGAGATCGGGATGAAAGGGTGTTCCAAAAAACCTACAGCCCTAAGTTGAATAAGGAAAAGCGACGACAGTCGAAAACATCCTACACCAAAGCTGCTCGACGGCAGAGTTTGCGAGAACGAATACCGCCAACGCACTAAGAGTATGCGAGAACGAGATATAAACGTAGAAAAAATAACAAGGCAGAAAGATTGAACACAGTAGACAATGCCAAAAGTCCGCGTTTACACTTCGCAGTTTAATTACAGAGTGTGGCGATCTCGCCAGCCGATAGATACTAGAAAACAAAAGTAAAACTACAATCTTCAGAGGCCGCTCGCAGACTCCTCGTCGTCGCTACTCGCAACCGGCGGGAGTGGGACAAAAAGCTCGGGGACGATGTCCTCGATGGTCAAGCCGTCCGCATCGGCAGACAGCAGGCTGGCCCCCTGCATGGCCTTGAGCCGCGTTAGTGGACTCTTCGCAGATCTCCTCGTCTCGAGCTCGTCGCTCTTCCTTCATGCGGCGAGGAGAGGGGGGGGCGGCCGCGCGGGTCATCTTGCGGTTGTGCGCCTTCAGGCCGGCAACCTCGCCCTCCAAACTAAGGATGCGGGCTTCAGACCTCCCGGCGGCCTCGGCATCCAACAAAAAAAAAGAGAAGTTTAGAGAGGAAAAAGTTGGAAGGGAGAGAGGTAGCGAGGTTTAGAGGACTCACCACACCACCTTCGGCGGCGAGCAGCTTCTCCCTTAGCTGCGATCTCGGCACGAGAGGGGGGGCTTTAGATAGCTCCACGTCTTGGCGCTCCAGCTGCAAGCATCACCTTCCCGTCATATGGGTGAGCTCTAGGGAGCGCAGCTGGGACCTCGCACTCTCATAGGCAAGAGTCCTCGTGGTCTCAACCTTATAGACCGCGACATCCTCGCGACCATAGAGGCCGAAGGAGAAGGAAAAGGCATGACCGCTGATGGTCGTCTTCTCCACCCAGGAGGGGAGGATGGTGGAGATGTCGGCTTTATTGATCTCCGGCTTCCAGCATAGAAGGAGCTCGCCGGAGTCATCCCTGTGCTTCTGTCCGAGGCCAAAATTCCAGTGATTGGCAGGGATGGGCGGGGGGTGGGGAGGTCCTGGCGGCCTCCACGATCGGCTCATCACTCTCCCTCTCCTCAGGGAGCGGTCTCGGCATGCTCCTTTCCCTTCGCGGAGGGGAGCGAGCTCTTGCTCCTTTTATGTTTCTTCTTTGGCGAGGACGTTGGGGGTGGGCCCTGGCCGCTGGAGGCCTCAGATCTTTTCCTAGAAGACGGCGGTGCCGGAGTGATGGTCTCGCGGCAGGCCTCCGCTCCCATTATCGCGAGAGCGAATGTAGAGGAAGGTTTCCTGCTGCTCGCGTAAAGGGGTTTGAGGGGCAGATCTCGCTCCCCTGAAGTGGTGGAGGTTAGACAGTTATTGCAAAAAGATGAAAGGACGCATGTTAGTGAGCGAGATTATTACCTTCCCCAGGAAGTACGGGAAGCAATGAGTCGAGGTTCCTACGAAGATGAACCACCTCGAAGTTCTTCTTATAGAAGAACTGGTACGAGGTAGCGTCGTGGCCGCCGAGAGTTGGCGGCCGGTAAGTGGTCTCGCCATGTTGAACCGGAGAGAAGGGAATGTTGCCGAAGTTTCCCTTTACGAGGAGGAACTTTTGGGCCCAGTAGTGGGCCTTATTCACGTTCTCGACAACCTTGATCCCCGACCCTACGAAGTAGGCGGTGCCATCTTTATATGCCCGAAAGGAGAACAGCTTCCGGAAGACCGATAGGGTGAACTCGATGCGCTCCTCTCGCATATAGCAAGCGAACGCGACGATCACGACTATGGCGTTGGGGGTGACCTGACCTGGAACGACACCAAAGTGCTTGAACACCTGGAGAGCAATGAAGCGTGGTCAATGCATCGCGAGCGAGATTCAATTCGGCAAAAGGAAGAAGTAAGCGAGATTGGTCACTATCTGGAGGATTTCGGGCCACAGGGGCAGGCGCAGGCCGACCCCGAAATGGGTCGTGGGGATAGCTAGCTCGTCGGCCAGGAGGGTGTTGATCACGTCGTCCTCGCGAGGGCGGCATGCCGTGAACCCGTGGGGATGAAGTCATCGACTGCAGTAAGGTACTCCTCCTCGGTAAGATTGTAGTTGAAGAAACTATGGTCTGCGAAATCCCATTCACACTTTCGCCGACCCTCGGCCTCGGCAGTATCACCAACCATCTTAGAAACCTGCAAAAAAAGAAAGGAGCGCGAGAGAGAGAGAGGGACGGTGATATTTCCCAAGCAGAGGAAGAAGAAGGGTTGGTGATTAAGGCGGTAGGTAGCTCTCAGTTATGAGGGCTTATTTATAGCAAAGTAAAAAGGGCGGGAAGGAGTCCAAGCGCCCTGGGGTGCGGTTAGCCTAAACATCACATCATGATTGCGTGCGAGAACACAAATTGTTTTCAAAAAATAATATGCGGGCGAGATCGTCCTGCGAGGTCAGCATGAGTAAATATTTGGCGAGAGCAGAATAGCTTACTGCAAGAATAAAATAAGAAAAAGGCGTTGCTATGGAAATCACAAGCGAGAACTCATAAATAACTGTCAATAACTACTATCGAGCGAGAACTCATGATAAGAAGTAGCGAGTAGTCGCAAGGTGGTCCAATCTGGGAATAAACAAAGTAACAAATGTGAAGAATTCGCAGAAAGGCCGGGTTCGCGAGACTAATGAGGCAACCATTTCCATCTGCCGCCACCTCGCGATCCTGACCGCGGCGGTGCCTTGGAGTTATAATAATCAAGGGCAGCGCGAGCCTCCCGATCAATTAGGTAGGCGTAATCCTTCATCCTCGCGACATGCGCCTCCGGCGAGGTGGCAGTCTCGTCATGGTCACGAGGTATCGCGGCATGAAGTCTCGCACATTCATCCATCAGAGCAGCATGCCTCTCCTCGGCAGCCTCTCTATCTCTTCTCGCTTGAAGGTCGAGGTCCAGCAGCATCCGACCTTGCTTCTGAAATAACTCGGCAATTTGCCGCTTCATTGCCTCGGGGTCTCGTGTGTCTCCCAAGAAGTCCTCCATCTGCTCAGGGAGGGGGGACATCTCTTCATCCCCGAAATCAGAATCGGTGTGTGGAGTCTCGGAGTTCTCTGTGAAGGATTGCAGGTAGATTTAGCAGTTGGGAGAAATCTTCATATATCCCGGGTGTGCAGGAATCCTTACCCGGAGGAGGGCGAGAAGCCCCAGGCCGACCCTCAAAAACATTGTCGTAGAGGGGGAAGTGGGATTTGCCTAAACCCGGAGGGTATGTCGCGCTATTGATTGGGGGAATCATGGTCGGTCGTGAGCCACCAGAATCCTCACTCCCCAGAAGGCTGAACCCCGGTATTTTTATGGTTGTGTCAGGGAGGACCGGTGACAGAGGTCGCGAGTCTTGGCGAGGCGGGGTCTTCTGAGGCAAGACTGCGCAAACCAAGAAACGAGGAGTCGTTAGTCAACGAAATGAATGTCAGCAAGCGAGAATAGCAGCGTACCTGCAGCCTTTTCACCAGCAAGATCTGTGTTCGCTGGCGGAATGTTTGGAGACCCATTTACGGGCTCGCCAACACTCTTGTTGGTAGTATGATCCTGCGATCAAGCAAAACTCAGGGAGGTTAATTGAATGGCTTAGCTGGAGGGATGATTCATACCTTCTCGGGGGACCTATTGTCTGGAAAAGAGCCCACTGATACTGACTCGTCCCCAGTTCGGCGGACCGCTTTCGCTTTCTTAGTCTTCGACACCGGAGCAGGAGGCGGGCGATTCATCCATGCAGGAATTTTGACCATGGTGGATAGCTCGCCAGCCTTAGAGGCCTTCAGGCGAGCCTCAAGCTCCTTGGAAAGCGGCATCTTTTGGTAACTACGGTAAGTGGAGAAAGAGAAAAGAAGAGGAAAATGATGGTGCACGTCACTGTGTCTTGGGGTGATATTTATAGCCCTCGGGTGGGACCCACCAAAGATTCCTGACAAATCATCAAGAGGATGGCGAATACTAGGGGTTGGATGTTTCTTCGCAAGCCTAGATAGCCTCGGGAAGAGCGGGGATTGTGTACAACCCCGATATTCGCCAGGAAAGGGGCATGGTTTAACAGGACAACATTGTGAAGAAAGTAATAAGGGAGAGCACTCGCTAACTGTTCGCTGGCAGGCGGACGGGATGGGTACTCACTATCCACTCGCGAGAAGGGCTGGCGAGCCAGTGCCTCGCGGGCCGCCTACCGCGGCCTCTTGCGTTCGACAAAGCGCGTTCGACGAAATCATCTGCGTTCGACGAAATCTCCTGTGTTCGACAAAGCGCGTTCGACGCAATCATCTGCGTTCGAAGAAATCTCCTGCATTCGACAAAGCGCGTTCGACGAAATCATCTGCGTTCGACGAAATTGCCTTTTAGCCCGGCGAGCCCAACTGTTGGGATCATTGTTAACAATGTTCTAGATTTGGAGAAGTCCATTTGTAAGTCAAAGATATATCTCAGAATGTATTTGATATACTCTCTAGAATCAATGTGCAGGAGATCAGGTCAGGCAAAATGTTCATGGAATTCATTCAAGTTCAGAAGCGTTGAGACATCATACATCGCTCGACGCCTGTGACTCAGAAGTGTTGACTTAACTCCTATTAGCTCAGCGCCAACTAGAAGTTCTGAGTTCAAGTTAGAAAGCGTCGAGCCAAGTTATATTGCTCGACGCCTTGGAATGAGAAGTGTTGACTTAACTCTTATCAGTCCAGCGCCATCCAGAAGTGTAGAGATATGAAGACAGAGTTAAAAGGCGTCGACTGAGTGATGATTACTCAACGCCTGAGAAGGAGGAGCCGAGAGCTTCAGTCTAAGGAGTATGCGTCGAGTGTTTAAATATTGCTCGACACCTAATTGAGAAAGTGTTGACAAAGACAGTAAGCGCTCAACGCCTCTTCTACAGATAGTCTGAACTGAAGAATTTCTTCTACAGCTGGCTGAGCTTTTGTTTCTGATAAAGACCGTTGAAAACATAACGTCATGCTGACGTGGAGGATCGTAACTATAATTGCAAATGGCGGGCTATAAATAGAAGGCATGACCTATGGGTTATGAAGCTAAGTATTAAAGCAGTGAAGAAAAGTTTAAAAAGCCATTATCGTTTTCGAGTAAAAGTTTGAGAAAGATTTCTGAGAAGAGGTCAAGAAGGAAGAATCTGTCTTCCTAAGAAGAAGAACAGTCATCACAGCCTGTCGAATCAAGAAGATCATTTGCTGCTGCTGTTCTATTGAAGGTTTCTGTCTGATTATTCAGGCAGATCAAGAGGGCTCAACAATTGCAAACCTGAGTCTAAGTATTTGTTACTTTCTTTCTAAATTTCTGTAGGATCTGAGTTGTCAGATCTGAGTGTAGGATCTGTCAAGGATCTGAGTTGTAAGATCAGGTGTGATCTGAGTTGTAGGATTCAGGGGTGAATCTGAGTTGTAAGCCTAGTTATAAAGGCTGAGGTAGGATCTGTGTGATCTGAGATTGTAAGATCCTTTGGCGATCTGAGCTGTAAGACCTGTTTGTGGTCTGAGATCTGGAGGAGTTATAAACCCTATCTAGTACACTACTAGAAGGGTAGAAGGGAGAAAGTGGATTACCCAAGATAAGGAGAACCACTATAAAAATCTGTGTTCTTTTCTGTGGTGTTATTTTTCTTGAAAGCTCTGATCAGATTTATCTAGGTTATATTCAAGAACTGCAATAAATTTAAATTACCTATTCACCCCCCCCCCCCCCCCCCCCCCCCTCTAGGTGATTAGCTACCCTTAAATTAAGTCTTTCAAGTGGTATCAGAGGGAGGTTGTTCAAGAAAAGGTTTAACAACCTGGACAAGATCTTCTAAGGGTAGATTTCTGAAGTCGTGATGGCTAATTCAGAGGGAAGCAAAGAATTTACATCCTTGAAGCTTCCAATCTGCAGAAAGGAAAACTTCAGAATTTGGAAAGAAAGGGTCAGACTTTTTATGAAAGCATCTGATCCTCGGATTTACATAACTATTCTGGAGGGACCTTTTGTTCCTACGAAAGTTTCATTTACAGACAGAAATATAAAGACTCCTAAAGCCTATTCAGAGATGACCAAAGATGAAGTGATTCTGGCCTCCTTGGATAAGAGAGCTCAGAACATTATTGTTAGTGCTATTGAAGATTCAACCTTCCAAAATTTAATCCATTGTAAAACTGCCAAAGAAATGTGGGAATCTCTTATCGTTTATATGGAAGGGACTGAAGAAGTCAGAGATGACAGGAAGTCACTTCTCAATCAGCAATATGAAGCCTTCAGACAAGACAAGAAAGATTCAATTGCAGTCTGCTATGAAAAATTCTTCAAGATTGTAAATGGTCTAAAAACTTATGGAAGAACTTTCACAGATTATGAGCTGAATGATAAATTCTTAAGATCACTGAACAAAGAATGGGATATCAAGATCTGTGCAATCAGAGAAATGGGAAATCTGGGAATCATTCAGCCACAGAATTTATATGAGAAACTCTTGTCCCATGAACTTCATCTAAATACCAGAAAAGCTGAGGAAGGACATAGCAGGGAAAACCCCATTACTCTGAAAGCAGAGAGCTCCAAGAAAAACAAAGAAAGGCTATCATTATCTCCCAGAATTCCATCTGAATCAGAAGAATTAGAAACCAATAATACTGATTCTGAAATATCAGATGGTGAATTGGCATTCTTTACCAAACAGCTAAAAGGGATATTGAGAAGAAAACAACACTGGAAAACTAGACCATCTCAGTCTTCCAGATCTAAGAAGCATTCAAATTCTTCAGAAGGATTCAAACAAAACTTCAATAAGGACAGGTACAATTCTAAACACAATAAAAATAATTCAGAAGAAATCGTGTGTTTTGGTTGCAGGAAATCAGGACACATGATTGCTGACTGTCCTTCGAAGAGAAAGCACAACAAGAACTCTGATGAAAGAAAGCATAGATCTGACAAAAGACATGAAAAGAGTCTAATGGCCAAAAAGGGCAAGGTCACTCTGAGTGATAGTGAATCTCAATCATCTGACTCAGATAGTGAGGAGGCACTCACAGCTCTGATGGCTGCCAATGAAAATGAAGACAGTCTAAATGATAGAACTATGATAAAAGCCCCACTATCAATGTCTGATAGTGAAGAAGATGAAGAAGAAAACGCAGGACTCATGGCATTGAGTGATCAAGAGAATCAGGAGGAAACTGCTGATATAAAGGTACTTAATAAAACTCCTTTATCTGATTCTAATTCTGAATCTGAAACAGACTCATTCCCTTCAGATGAAAATGACTCACAATCTAAACTTCAAGTAGATGAGATTATTGAAAAATATCAATTAATTCTCAAAGCACTCAAGAAGAGCAAAAGGCATAACAAAAGGTTGCAAAAAGAATTATCTGAATTAAAGCAAACCAATGTTCAAAACTCTGAGACAGCTGAGAGGCTGAATCAGAGAAGTAAAGAACTTAGCAAATTAAAAGTCATGTCAATTATTCACATACAAACTCTGTGCACCAAAGAAAAATTAATAAGAGAACTTGAAGCAAAACTCCTAGCAGAAAGGAAACTTGTGGCAAAGTTCTCACAACCTCAAACTATTCTTGCTATAATAGACACATTCTCTGCTCAATACAGATGTGGCATAGGATATGATAGGGATGAAGATAAAAATCTCAAAATTAATGACAAAGCATCTATAGAACCTTTAAAGCTTAATAGAATCATGCCCATCACAAACAAGCATGATCAAAAAGGTGTGCATAAGTTTTATAAGGGTGAATGTTCTAATAGCAAAGATGATTTAATTCAGCCCAGTAATAATAATGTCAAACCTCTATTTGAATTCAAAGCAAATACTAAATTCAAAAGAAAGAATCTAAGACCTGAAGTAAGAATCACTAATAGAAAGAAAACTGAACCAGTAAAATTCACTAAGACAAATTACATAGCTCCTGTGAATAAGGAAAGAAGGCAAAATATGAATCAACATAAAGAAATAAGAAGACCTTCAAGGAGATATAATAGATATGAATGTTGGTGCTGTGGTAGGATTGGGCATTTTGCTCTTGACTGTTGGTTCAATCCAACTGCTCCAAGATTCAACTCTGGGAGACCAGTATTCAGACCTATGGAAAATCTCATAGCACCAAGGATTATTCAACAACTAAATGTTCCAGCTCATACTAACAAGGTTCTAGGCCCCACTTGGTGTGGGCTCCTAAGAAAAAGTAATTCTTTTTGCAGGATTGTCCAAAGACCAATCAGCTTCCAATCGGGTACTTAGACAGTGGGTGCTCTATGCACATGACAGGAACAAAAAGTCTGCTGAATGATTACTCTCCCATAAGGAATGGACCAAAGGTTATCTTTGGAGGATCTGAAAGAGGTAAAACTAAAGGTTATGGCAATATCTCAAATGGAATTGTCATCATCACCAATGTTGCTCATGTTGATGGATTGCAACACAATCTCATCAGCATAAGCCAATTATGTGATATTGGGTATGACATTTCATTCCACAAGGATAAGTGCTTGATTAAGAAAGAGAATGAAGTAATTCTCTCAGGCACTAGGAGTGGCAATATTTACTGCTTAAATTTCATATGTTCTGATCTAACTAATTCTATATGCTTAGTAGCAGAAAATAAGATTTCTAGTAGTGTTCAATGGCATAAAATATTAGCTCACATAAATTATAAGACTATAAATAAGCTCATCTCAAAAGACCTAGTAAGAGGTGGACCTAATTGGAAGTGTGAGCAGGAGGGTCCATGTCATGCTTGTCAAATGGGTAAGCAGACCAAATTTTCATTCAAACCAATTGCTGAGAAGGATTCCATTAGATGTCTATATCTACTCCACATGGATCTATTTGGACCAATGTCAATCCATAGCTTAGGAGAAAAATCATACACTTTTGTAATAATTGATGATTATTCCAGATTCACTTGGGTATTCTTCCTCAAACATAAGTCAGACACCTTAGAAATATTTACAAGTTTTGTTTGGCAATTTACAAATGAAATAGGAAATTCTGTAGCCAAAATTAGAAGTGATCATGGGACTGAATTTCAGTCAGGTGCAATGACCAAATTCTGTGAGAATCTAGGAATCTCTCAAGAGTTCTCATCTCCTAGAACTCCCCAACAAAATGGGGTTGCTGAGAGAAGAAATAGAACCCTCATTGAAGCTAGCAGGAGTATGCTGAGTGATTCTTCTCTTCCTGAGTATTTTTGGGCTGAAGCTGTAAACACAGCTTGTCATGTTCAGAATAGGGCTCTTATAAACAAAAGATTGGATAAGACTCCATATGAGGTGTTGAAAGGTAGAAAACCTACTTTAGCTTATTTTAAAATATTTGGTAGTAAATGCTTTGTATTAAATAATGGAAAGCATCATCTCACTAAGTTTGCTGAAAAGCACATGAGGCAATCTTTGTTGGGTATAGCTCTCAAAGCAGAGCTTATAGAATTTTCAATAAAAGTCTAATAGGATAGAAGAATCTATACATGTTGTATTTGATGAAACCAGCCCTATTCATAAGGATTTGGGAAGTCTATCTAGTTGTGCAGGTTCAACACAGAAATTAAAGGAGCTGAATATCAATGAACAACAAAATGAGGATAATGAAGAATCAATTGAGAATACAATTGTATTTAGAGAGGATGAACCTCAAGCAGAAGACAATTATGAAGAACCTACTGCTGCTGAAGAACCACCTCATCCAGAACCTCTAGAAGAACCTACTCAAACAGATGCACCAGATTCTCAAAGGAGAAATGAAAAGTGGAGGTTTGCAACCAAACATCTGAAGGATCATCCAAAGGAACAGATCATAGGAAATCCAAATGATGGTGTGCAAACCAGAAGAGGAAACTCAATACATGAGGCCTTGCATCACAGTTTTATTTCCAAAATAGAACCTAAGAAGTTTGATGAAGCCAATAAAGACTCTTCATGGATATCAACTATGCAGGAAGAGTTAAATCAATTTGAAAGGTGCAAAGTCTGGATATTGGTCCCAAGACCAAAGAGACATAAAGTCATAGGAACCAAATGGGTATTCAGGAATAAGCTAGATGAGAATGGTGTGATCATCAAAAACAAAGCTAGGTTGGTTGCTCAAGGATACAGACAGGAGGAAGGCATAGATTTTGATCAAGTGTTTGCTCCTGTGGCAAGGTTGGAGGCAATCAGGTTATTCCTGGCATTTGCAGCTCACACTGGTTTCATAGTCTATCAAATGGATGTGAAGTCAGCATTCCTTAATGGAACAATATTGGAGGAAGTATATGTTGAACAACCCCCAGGTTTTATTGACTCTACTCATCCAAATCATGTCTATCTTCTATTAAAAGCATTGTATGGTCTGAAACAGGCACCTAGAGCCTGGTATGAGACATTATCTAGATTTCTTATTGAGAACAAATTCTCAAGAGGAAAGATAGATAAGACATTGTTTCTTAGGATAGTTAAAGGTCACATTATTCTAGTACAAATATATGTAGATGATATAATATTTGGCTCTACTGATAATAATCTTTGCAAGAGGTTTGTAAACCTTATGCAAGGAAAATTTGAAATGAGCAGCATGGGTGAGCTTAAATACTTCTTAGGACTCCAAGTGAAACAGTCTGAGGAAGGAATTTTCATTTCTCAGACCAAGTACACAAAAGAAATTCTTAAGAAGTTTGGAATGGAAAATTCCTCAGTCATGAAGACACCAATGGCAGCAAATATGTCATTGGACAAGGATGAAAAAGGGAAACCTATTGATGAAACCTTGTACAGAGGCATCATTGGATCATTGCTATACCTAACTGCTAGCAGGCCAGACATTATGTTCTCAACATGTGCGTGTGCTAGATATCAAGTGAACCCTAAAGAATCTCACTACACTGCTGTCAAAAGAATCCTGAGATATCTGAAGGGAACTCTTAATCTTGGCCTTTGGTATCCTAGAAGCAATGATTTTGAACTAATTGGTTTTTCAGATGCAGATTTTGCAGGATGCAAGGAGGATAGAAAAAGTACATCTGAGACCTGTCAATTTCTTGGCAAAAGATTAATATCTTGGAGTAGCAGGAAGCAGACCAGTGTGGCTATATCTACAGCAGAATCTGAGTACATCTCAGCTGGAAACTGCTGTGCTCAGCTACTATGGATTAAACATAAACTCCAAGACTATAAAGTTCAGCTAAGTAAATCTCCTCTATTTTGTGATTCAACTAGTGTTATTGATATAGCTAACAATCCTGTATCTCATAGCAGAACTAAACACATAGAAATAAGATATCATTTCATTCGAGAGCATGTAGAAAATGGAGACATCTCAATTGAATATGTTCCCACTGACAAACAAGTTGCTGACATATTTACTAAACCCTTGGATGAAACCAAATTCAATAATTTTAAAATTGAATTAGGTATGTTAAAAATGGATTAAAGTTATTTTGAATTAAATAAATGAAAATATTGATTAAGCCATATAAGGTGAGTTGAGAAGCCATCTGGCGTCGACAGACTATTCTTGGCGTCGAGAGAAATTATTTAGCGTCGAGAAGATATTTGGCGTCGAGAAGACACATGGCGTCGACTGAAGATACATGACGCCAAGCGATCTCAACGCCTATGCGAACATAGCTAGGCCGTCTCGACAGGGTAAAATTGAACCATTAGATCAATCTTGTCAAACAAGTTCAGCCCGCGGCTTCTCATCTTCTTGAATTAGAACTCCTATAAATAAGGAAGTCACTTCGTTAGCGTATATGCTATAGTTCTCTGAGTTCGAAATTAGCTGCCCTAGAAAATCTCTTCATCAATTCCTTCTCTCCTCAATCATCAAAAACAATGCCTCCCAAAAGCAGTGAGTATCTTTATGAAGGAAGTGAGCTTGTTCGAAATGGATTCCAATCAGCTTCTGTGGAGATCAAATCAACAATCGAGTTAATCTACAATGCAGGACTGGAGTTCGTATTGTCTGAATCAACTCTCATTTGGAAACGAGAGGTATTAGAGCTATATTCTAACATAGTAATTGACTCCGTAAATTCAAAGATTAAGACTAGTGTGAATGGCAAGAAGATTAAGATAACTCCATCTAGACTCGCTAAGGCACTGAAACTGCCTAGGTTAAAAATGGACGAAGAAGAGGAAGAGGTGTCCTCTGAGCAGATTAGACTAGCACAAATCTGGTGCGGAATTGACACGTCAAGAGAAATCCCTGGAAGTATTCTAAGAAAAGGAATGAATCCTAAAGGCAAACTGATAACAGATGTGATAGGAAAGGGATTGTTATGCAAGACTGGATCGCATGACAAAATATCCAGAAAAATATTTATTCTTCTGACAAGGATCATTCATTCTCTAAGAACAGATTGGGGAAGAGTTGTGTTTGACAGAATAGTTGAGTGTATCCAGGTACCCAACATGGGTAGGATACTGTCTCTGTATTTAGTAAAAGTGTCCCCTGACATTTTGAATAATAAACTTGGATCAAAGATAAATCATATGAAGAAAATGGATATGAGAATGATAGAGAGATGGGACAGAATCTTATCTAACCCTCCTCCAGCAGATTCTTCTCCCAAGCAGAAGAAAGCAAAGAAGCAAAAGAAGACTAAGGTTTCTTCAAGTTCTTCTAGTACATCCTCCTCCAAGAGAAAATCTACATCTTCTCCAATTCATGATCCAAATCTTACAACATCTGAAGATGTAGAAAAGAACAATGCAAGGGATAGTTCTCCTGATACTTCTAAGGAAGCAAATGAAAAAGGGGAAGAAGAAAGAGGAAGTCTTCATATATCCCCAGCTAGATCTGAAGGGGTTCTGCCAAATGAAAAAGAGACTCAAGATGAGATTCTTGTTCAGCACAATTCCGAACTAAGCAAAGCAGCAATTGAGGGGGAGTCTCAGGATGAGATCCCTGCTCAGGATAAAATTGATTTGACCATCGCAGAAATTGAGGGGGAGTCTCAGGCTGAGATCCCTGATAAAGTAAATTCTGTCATTGAGGCAATGGAGGTGGAAGCAGAGCCTGAAGCAACAAAGAAATCTGCTGAGAAAGTTATTAAGATAGAATCCTCTAGCTCTCATATGAACCAAAGAAATGATTCTTTTCTCAGGGAAGATAGTAGCAAAGGTGTTGACATGGAAAGGGAAATCCATGTGGACCTTAGTCCTGTTCTACCTCAGTTGGAGGTGTTACTGAATAATCAAAGGAGAATGTTAGAACAATATATTGAGGAAAATAATGATAAAATGAAAAAGGAAGTGGATTTTCAAATGAAGTTGGTTAGATTTGAAGTCAATCATCAGATGTCTGCTTTAAGGAAGGAGATGGTAAAGTTCTTTAAGAGAGCTGGTGCTTCAGTCGATTATTCAACTGAACAGCTTGATGCCATCAAAGAAGCATCCAAGACTATTAAAGAATCACAAGCCGGAATTACTAAAACAGTGGATGATGTTCAGACAAACCAAGGAATACTGAGTAGCAACATGCAAGTTTTGTATAAAGAACAAGTAGCACAAATTCTCACAGGTACAAATAAGATTGAAGCAAGATTACAATAGCATAATGGTGATATTTTGGCTAAAATTGGTGAGAGCTCCACAGTTTTAAAAGACCAAGTAAAGATGCATGTAGACACTTTAGATGATCATCTTCTTAAAGTAAAGAAAAACATTGACAGTGGAGTTCTTCATTTGGAAGGTCAAGTCAGATTTCAGAAAAATATTATAAGAGATCATATTGTTGAAGAAGTCCTAAAGGGGGAGAGGTCAATGATTCAAGCTAGTTCTGAACATGCTATGTGGACCTCAAACTCTATAAGAGAAATTCTTGGATATCCTACCATAGACTATGGGAATGATCAAGTCTCTGGGACAAGGCCAATCTCTCTTACTGAGGTTCAAAAGAAGATTGCTCAAATGTATAGTCCTCAGGATAAAGGCACAAGAGAACATTTTACTAGTGAGCAAGAAGAATCAAGCAAAAGAAAGTACAGAGAAGAGGTTCAATCAAGAGCTGATTTTGAACGTTGGTCTCCATCTTCCAGAGAATTGATTCTATCAGCATGGGAAGTAGTGAAAAATAACCCAGATCAACGAGAAAAGTGGTACTCTGAAGTTGAGTGGTTAAAGCATAGTGCTCAAGAAGATCTAAAGATCAAATTCAAGGCTGACAAAATGGCTGGGAAAGTCCAGGCAGGAGAAATGGAGCCAATCAGGTACTTCCCAAAGCCATTTGGTTATTTCGAAAGGAGAAAGGAAGTTGCTGCAGCACTCGCCAAAAGAGCCAAAAGAGGAATTGAATTCAAGGATCCTGGGCATTCTTAGAACTTTAATCTTTACTTTCTCTTTCTGATGAATGTAATTAATATACTTTTGAACAATCCTGGTGAATTTCTGGTGTGATCTATTTTTCATGATATATGCCTGTGATGTGATTATGGTTCTCTTCATGACATATCTTATTCTGAATTGCTTATGTTTTTATGCTTATATGAGATATTATGTCTGAGAGAATGTCTGTGGATAGAATGTGTTGGTAATTTGATTCTATATAGTATGATACTCCTTCTTCTGATTATCTATATAGAAATTTGTACACATTGTTTTAAAAAAAAGAGATATATCATTGACTGTGGTTATGACTTCTTCAAATAGGGGGAGATTGTTGGGATCATTGCTAACAATGTTCTAGATTTGGAGAAGTCCATTTGTAAGTCAAAGATATATCTCAGAATGTATTTGATATACTCTCTAGAATCAATGTGCAGGAGATCAGGTCAGGCAAAATGTTCATGGAATTCATTCAAGTTCAGAAGCGTTGAGACATCATACATCGCTCGACGCCTGTGACTCAGAAGTGTTGACTTAACTCCTATTAGCTCAGCGCCAACTAGAAGTTCTGAGTTCAAGTTAGAAAGCGTCGAGCCAAGTTATATTGCTCGACGCCTTGGAATGAGAAGTGTTGACTTAACTCTTATCAGTCCAGCGCCATCCAGAAGTGTAGAGATATGAAGACAGAGTTAAAAGGCGTCGACTGAGTGATGATTACTCAACGCCTGAGAAGGAGGAGCCGAGAGCTTCAGTCTAAGGAGTATGCGTCGAGTGTTTAAATATTGCTCGACGCCTAATTGAGAAAGTGTTGACAAAGACAGTAAGCGCTCAACGCCTCTTCTACAGATAGTCTGAACTGAAGAATTTCTTCTACAGCTGGCTGAGCTTTTGTTTCTGATAAAGACCGTTGAAAACATAACGCCATGCTGACGTGGAGGATCGTAACTATAATTGCAAATGGCGGGCTATAAATAGAAGGCATGACCTATGGGTTATGAAGCTAAGTATTAAAGCAGTGAAGAAAAGTTTAAAAAGCCATTATCGTTTTCGAGTAAAAGTTTGAGAAAGATTTCTGAGAAGAGGTCAAGAAGGAAGAATCTATCTTCCTAAGAAGAAGAACAGTCATCACAGCCTGTCGAATCAAGAAGATCATTTGCTGCTGCTGTTCTATTGAAGGTTTCTGTCTGATTATTCAGGCAGATCAAGAGGGCTCAACAATTGCAAACCTGAGTCTAAGTATTTGTTACTTTCTTTCTAAATTTCTGTAGGATCTGAGTTGTCAGATCTGAGTGTAGGATCTATCAAGGATCTGAGTTGTAAGATCAGGTGTGATCTGAGTTGTAGGATTCAGGGGTGAATCTGAGTTGTAAGCCTAGTTATAAAGGCTGAGGTAGGATCTGTGTGATCTGAGATTGTAAGATCCTTTGGCGATCTGAGCTGTAAGACCTGTTTGTGGTCTGAGATCTGGAGGAGTTATAAACCCTATCTAGTACACTACTAGAAGGGTAGAAGGGGGAAAGTGGATTACCCAAGATAAGGGGAACCACTATAAAAATTTGTGTGTTCTTTTCTGTGGTGTTATTTTTCTTGAAAGCTCTGATCAGATTTATCTAGGTTATATTCAAGAACTGCAATAAATTTAAATTACCTATTCACCCCCCCCCTCTAGGTGATTAGCTACCCTTAAATTAAGTCTTTCACCAACTTTCCAAGATTTTCATAGGACCGGGGTGAGCTTGCAGGAGGGTGCGAGAGAACAGATCTTGGCGAGTATCGCCAAAAAGGAGGCGGGCGAGGTCTTCACAGCGCGCTCACCCAGGAGGGGTGTCGCGAGCAAGATTCGCGAGAAGGCTAGCGAGAGCTCTCTCGAGTAGTATTCTCGCAGACCCCTTTCCCATCGGCTGATAGGGCAAAATTACCTTCTTACCCTTAGTGGTCTGCCATTAGCCTCTCCGAATAGGGAGTTTGGCTGTTAGCAGACCAAATTTGGGGTGCGTATAGTAAAATCAAGAGGCAGAATCCTGATATCAGTAGACCAGATTAGAAAAACTATAAATAAGACACAAAGGGCACCTTTGGAGAGGACTTTTGCTCTTGGAATTTCTCTCTCCTCAGGCCATCCTTGGTTAGCATTCTCAGAGCTCTCCAGGGTGCCCGGACTTCAGCTTTGGCTTGGGAGGGGAAGCGCTCTAAAGATCTTCGGGGTGTGTGGTGGGTCCTCCTTGCTGAGTCTAAGGGTCCGTGTCTAGCTCCGAGGCTTCGGTCAGTCCCTTCAGGAGATTAGTAAGTGCTAGATGCCCCCCAACTTGTTGGGGGCCTCAAACTCCACAGAGACCATTTACTGGTTTCAACAATATTAGTATGATAATGCATTCGTTCTTGTATGATTTTATTTTTAATCACGAATTAAGAATATATAATTTTCTAAAAAATAGTGATAGTTTTATTTTTCAATTATTGCATGAGTCAATAATTAATTTGATCTTTGCTAGACTTTAGTTGGACTTAGCAATTTAGAGTCGATCTTGGACTTCCCGAGGTCTACCCTGTGAAGGGTTCGCACCGGTACTAGGAGATGTGATGGGGTGATATCCCAAATCTCCCTTTCTCAAGATATTTAAGTATTATTGGTTGCTACCCATACTTAGTATTTAAAATGTATAGACTCAAAATTTTTGAAAGAGAAAAATTGAAGTTCATGATTTCATTAATCTAGATAAATATCTCATAACAAATTTAGAATTAGATTTATATGGATAATATAAGATATTTATAGGCAATAAATTTAAGAAAGATAGATAGGTCATCAAAAATAAAAATATGACTTTGAATTTTGATAATTTGATTTATAGACTTATTAAGCTTTAAGAGATAAAATTAAACCATATTTTCAATAATATATATGATGGCCATGACATGATAGCATTAAACAAATAAGAAAACAAAAAAATAATGAAGGCATTGAAGCATATCATGAAGTAGAAATTTGTATATTTCATTTTGAAAAGATTACACTTCATGCATTTGATGATACCTAATGAATAAGAGTTTTAGGTATCCAAAGGGGACCAAGTGTGGTGGTCATTTGGGTACCCAAATATAACGTGTTGGTTTGTTGGGAGATAGTGATGAATGGGTCCTTTCAGGTGAAGTTAATATTTCATTTTTAGCTTTGGCCTCCATTCAAACATTAGTTTAATGTTATTCTTATGCATCAAATTTCCATTATGATTATATTTATTTTGAAGATTATAATTGTAATGATTATTAAAAGTATTGTTCATAGGAAATTTGTGAAATTCTAATTTCAAATTGGGAGAAATATGATTTTGTAAATAATGGTGATTTGGATTTTGATTTACAAAAACTTTGTGTTTCTTACTACAATTATTAGGCTTAGTTAAGATATTCATATTCATATTCAACTTATTTGCTTGATATTGTGAATTTGTGTGTTGTGAATTTTTATTCATAATTTGCATAAGCAAGTTGATTTTTGATTTTAATTCATCATTCTTGATCTTAAGATTATGCCTAGCTTTATTATAAGCTAATGTGTTATTTTTAAGAGTTAAAAAAATAGAGTCAATATGAGTTTGATAATTATTTCTAAATTCCTAGAATGTTTCATCCATCTCCTTGATTTCAATTTTATAACTTTGGCACGTAGCACAATCACTTTTCAAAGATGAATTTTCTAAAGATAAATTTTCATTATGTTCTTTTATAAAAATAAGTTCCTTTTCAAGTTCCTTATATTTTTCTTTTAATTCATTAAATTCAATACAATGTGTAATATTTTTAACTAAAGAGACATGGCCGGGTAAAACTAGATAAATCAGAATTTGATTCTATATTAACTTTTGCTTTTAATCCTTTATTTTCTAAGCGCAATTTGCAATTAGCATTTTTCAATTTCATAATTTTGCGCTTTGTAATTTGTAGCAATTGTAAAGTAGAAATAGAATTGCAAACAATAAAGGAATTTGATTTCCTTACAGTGCTTTTGGATATGGTGAGAGTTTCTTTGTTATCTTCATCTTTTTGGCACTCCTCTTCCAAAGATAAGATTTCTTCTTTTCCACTTGATGTGCACTCCATTGATCCATCATGAGCGGAGCCTTATTGAACATATGTGCAAGCTTGTATGTTCTCCAATTCTTGCATTTGTTCCATACCTGTAGATGGAGAATCATAAGTTATTTCAAGAAAATTTCACATCTCATATGCAGTAGGAAAAGTATAAATGAGTTTTGAAATATTTTGATTAAGTGCACAAAATAGACAATTCATTGATTTAGCATTTAAGACACTCTTCCCTACTCAACTTATTTGGTGGCTTCCTAATGGTAATATTCCATATTTTAATATCTAATGACTTAAGAAAATTTTCCATTAATATTTTCCACCCTTTAAAATTTTTTCTTTCAAATAAAGGTGGTGCCAAGGACTTTCCCTCTATATAAGTATTTCTCTCACTAGTAGAAGCGAGATCATGACTACAAAGCGCCATTATTCCCAGTTGTTAAGCTGATTTGGAATAACCCGCTCTGATACCACTTGTTGGATCTGTAGGCGCCCTTAGAGGGGGGCGGGGGTGAATAAGGGTTTTAAAAACTTATGTTATATTTTGAAATACTTGAAATAATAAGAGATCGAAATAGTGCAAAACCAAACAAATCAAGTGAAATAAAATAGAGACATGAATTTATTAATATGAAATATAAGATTACAAAACTTGACTTCTTATAATGCTAGAAATCGAAGGCAAATAGTAAATAGATTTTTTTTTTCTATCCCGACTCGTATCCCCACGAACCGGTGGCTTTAACCTATCCTTCCCCGGATACGGCCTCAAGCCGCTCTAGCCAATCATTCCCCGGATATGGCCTCGAGCACCACCTAGATCTACACCCTAGACCTAGTCACCAACACGAGGCGAATTTTTTCCCTAAGTCCTACCCAGACCTAGTCGCCAACACGAGGCGAATTTCTTCGCGATTACAGTAATAAAGAGATGAAATAAACAACAACAATATGAAAAACTCCCTCTATGTGGATCTCTTGAAGAAGTAGACGAAGACCCGCAGAGTATGATCGTAGTCGAAGCGGTCTTTTGTCACAATGATGAAGCTTATTGAAATCTTCTCCGCGGATCTCCTTAAGCCTTCATGGATTTGTGGGAGTATCTCTCAAATACTTCCTCTATATGATGTGGGACAAAGCTCTGGAATTTAGGGGTGTGAGGTGATGAAAAACACGGAGCTAAGGGGTCCTTTTTATAGCCTTGGAACTAGCTCCTGCGCTATCGTTATCGCCGATGCTATCCCTATTTAGGCAATATTCCGCTTGCGCTAGCCGCTACCTCCCGACGATATATCCTTCTATAACTAGTTCCCAAACTTGCCTAATCAAGCCTAGCGTCTGCACTAGTGGCTACCACCAGCGCTAGTGACCATGCTAGAATTTTGGCTTCAAACTTGGGAGCAACCTTCTTATGTTATCCTTGAGACATATGACATTGTTTCCTGCACACTTAAACACACAAGATCAAATACACATAGGATTTGTTATTCTCAAACCTAGGAGATGCGGAAGACCATGTTCCAGCAACACCTACCAAGAAGAAGAAAGGAAAAGCCTCTCTCCCAGTTCCCCAATCTCCTGAGGGGGAGTCCGTAGTCCCCCATTCTCCTGAGGGGGATGTTGGAGCTTGTGTTCTATATCTCTTAGTTTGAGAATAACAAATCACACTTTGTATTTGATCTTGTATTTTTGTGTGTTTAGAGTATGCAGGAACTATATGTGCAATACTCCATAGGTATAAAACAGATTGGAGAAGATTCTCTGGAATAAAACCGCTGAGAAGAAAACTGCTGAGACGAAAACTGCTGAGAAGGAAACTGCATTCGACGAATGGAACCTGCGTTCGACGAACTCTGAAGGCGCTCGACGAAATCTGAAGGAAGTTGCGTTCGACGAACGAGGAGTTCTGTTCGACGAAATTTCCTGCGCTCGACGAACTTGCGCTCGACAAGCTGCGTTCGACGAACGAGGAGTACCGTTCGATGAAATTTCCTGCGCTCGACAAGCTGCGTTCGACGAACGAGGAGTTCCGTTTGACGAACTGAGCCTACGCTCGACGACATTGCGCCCGACAACTGCGTTCGATGAACTTGAAGTTCCGTTCGACAAAATTGATTCCGTTCGACGATAGTTTGTTCTGTCACGATCCCGGCGGTTTGTACGATCCTGATAGTTACGGTTTTTCCGTTCGACGAAGGGTGCGTTCGACGAAGGTGTGTTCGACGAAATCAGTCCCGTTCGACGAAATTTGGTTCTGTCACGCTTTCGACGGTTTGCACGACTTCAGCAACTGCCAGACACGATGCTTAACGCTGGCGTTAATGCTAACGCCAGGCATTAGCTCCCGTGTCTATTTAATGACCTGATTTTGTTGTTCAAGATAGCTTTTTCTGGAAGCCTTCACTCCAATCTTTTGAGAGAGCATTTCAACCCCGAATTCGGAGAGAACTCCCAACACCACCATTGAGGAACAAGAGTGAGAAGGAGATTTGCAACAGTAAATTTGAAGAAGGACGCTCGCTTCAACTCCGATGATGATCAAAGCGTGTCTTCAACATCTCCTTCAGCGCTCTTCAATATAGGGAGTCTTTTATTCTGATTTTTATCTTTATCTTTTCATTTACTTGTAACCGTAGTGAAATCGCCGCCTTGCGTGTGGCGACTAGGTCCTTGTGCTGCTTAGGGGGTAATTCACCGCCTTGTGTGTGACGACTAGGTCAAGGGTAGATCTAGGGGGTGGCTAGAGGCCTTATCTGGGGATAGATAGGCTATAGCCAACCGGTCCTTGGGAGAAGGACCGGTGAAGGAACAAAAAAGAGATTTTAAACTTGTCGCCTCAATTTCAAGCGTTATTGAAATATTATCCTTGTAATCATTTTGTGATATATAAAATTCCTTTTTCAGTATATCTATTTTTCTGGATTTGTATTTCATTTGAGATTGTGCAAGTAAAATCACTTTGTTTATTTCTGCCAAAATATTTTCTGGAGGGATAACGCCAGGCGTTAACTACTCAACGCCAGGCATTAGCAATAGTGCTAAAAAGTTTTCTGTTTCTTTAAAATCTGCCAGTTTATCTTAAAAACAGTAAACCCCTTATTCACCCCCCCCCCCCCCCTCTAATTAAGGGCGCCATCAGATCCAACACTTGGTATCAGAGGGAGGTTATTCCAAAACGGTCTCACAACCGGGAATAATGGCGCATCACGATCATACCTTTTTGGAGGGTCAAGGGATAAGTAGACCTCCACTATTTAGTGGAACTGATTATAATTATTGGAAAACTAGAATGCGTTGTTTTTTAATTGCTTTAGATAATGACATTTGGGGTATGGTAGAACAAAGTTATTCTCCACCAACATTTGTTGTTGGAGAAGTCACTATGGAAAAACCTAGAGATAGATGGGATGACAATGATAAGTTGAGATGTAAGAATAACACTAAAGCAATGAATGCATTATTTTGTACTTTGGATAGAATGGAATTTAATAGAACTTGTGCTTGCGAAACAGCTTATGATATTTGGAATCTCTTAGAAATTACTCATGAAGGCACTTCGCAGTTGAAGGATTCAAAGCTCTTCCAACTTGAATCCGAGTATGAGAAATTCCGGATGGAGACAGATGAAGATGTGGATTATATGTACACAAGGTTCACCAAAATCGTCAACGACTCAAAAGTGCTTGGAAAGGTGTTCTCCAACGGCGACTTGGTGAGAAAAATTCTAAGGTCTCTCCCTCCAAAGTTCAATCCAAAGGTGACGGCTATCTCAGAGTCACACGACTTGAAAAAGCTCCAAATTGAGAGCCTTATTGGGAACCTCAAGACCCATGAGGTTGAACTCAAAATTCAACAACAAGAGTACAACTTGGAGCCAAAAAAGAAGAGCTTGGCCTTAAAGTCAAAGAAGGAGGCAAATGAAGATGATGATGAAGAGGACGAGGAGAGCCTTTTTGTGAAGAAGTTCAAAAGGTTCATGAAGAATCCGGAAAGGAGAAACACCTTCCGGAAATATTTCATCAAAAAGGGATCTTCATCAAAGAAAGAGAGAGGTAGCGACGAGGACGATGATGAACGACCACCACCGGAGTGCTACCATTGTAGAAAGACCGGACATATTCGGAGTAAGTGCCCAAAATATCTGAAAGAGCGTAAAGAAAAAGGGCACAAGGGAAATGAGAAGAAGATGAAGGTCCTAAAAGCGGCTACATGGGATGACTCCTCCTCTGAGGTTTCAAGTGGCTCATCCACTAGTGATGAAGAAGAGGCAAACATGTGTCTAATGGGAAAGAGTAACAAGATATCTGAAGATGAATGGAGTGTCCAAAGCGACACTGAGGTAACTCTCCCTACTTCTTATGATGATTTATATATTGAATATTTACAAACATGCAAATTTTTTGATAAAAGTTTAAAAGATATTGATCTTCTAAATTCTGAAAATAAATTTTTGTTAAAAGAAAATAAAAATTTATCTAACAATTGGGAAAAGAAAAGGTATCTTGCCAAGAGTGCAATCACTCCTTGGCAAGAGTGAAAGAACTTGAAGAAGCTCTTTATAAATCCCACTCCACTATTGAACTTCTTACTAAGGAGAATAGGGATTTGGAAAGAACTTTAAAAACCTCTCTTTCTCAAATAGAGGATGGAAAGAAAAGCTTTGTGAATCGGTGCGTTATGTTAGTAACGGAAAACACCACTCTCAAAGCCCGTATTCATGATTTAAATTTGGCTATTAAAAATTTCAGAGTTGGACAAAGATCTCTGGACATGATCTTGGCCAACCAATGTCATGGGAGTGCCAAATCTGGCCTTAGATATAGTTCTGGAAGCTATCGTCATGCGTTAACTCCTAACGCCGGCGTTAGCCATAATTCTAGAAAAATTAATTCTGGTAATAATAATTTCAAAAACTTAAATGTCACCTCATATTCTAGCAAGAACTTACTCAAAACTTTAAAAAGGGTCTCATCCCCTTTATAGCGTGTGCCAAATGTCATTTATTTGGACACACCTCAAACTCTTGTAAGAAAAAGGGTCGCAGTGCTATAAAGCAAATTTGGGTGCCTAAGGTTTCCACCTATTCTATGGGAGGAACCTCTTGGGTATCCGGATCTTTACTCTCATCTCTTTTTTAGGTATGTTGGCAGGCTAAGGACAAACAGGACGTGTAGTATTTGGATTCGAGATGCTCCAAACACATGATGGGAAACAAAGCAAAGTTCCTTAGCCTTGAGATGAAGAAAGGAGGGATGGTGACATTTTGTGACAATGGTAAAGGAAGGATCATGGGCATCGGTACAGTGGGTAACGATTCTTTCTCAATCTCAAATGTTTTATATGTAGATGGTTTAAAACATAATCTAATTTCAATTAGTCAATTATGTGATAAGAGCTTAAATGTATTATTTGAATCATCTACAAATCTTTGTAAAATTATAAATTCTAAAATAAATGATGGCGTACTCACCGCACCTAGGATGCATAATGTTTATATGATTACTTTTAATGATCTTTCAAATTCTTCTTTAAAATGTTTTATTTCTAAAAATGAAGAATTAGAACTTTGGCATAGTCGCCTTGGTCACTCTAGCACCAAGCTTATTTTGAAATTATCAAAAGATAAATTAATTAAGGGATTACCTATGCTTAATGGAAATTTATCTTCTCTTTGTATGCCTTGCCAAAAAGGAAAATTTTCAAAAAATTCTTTTAAGAGCAAAAATGTAATTTCTACCACTAGACCTCTTCAATTAATTCATATGGATTAATTTGGACCGGTTAGCACTTCTAGTCCAGGAGGTAGAAAATATACGTTTGTAATAATTGATGATTTCTCTAGATTTTGTTGAACATTATTTCTATCTTCCAAATCCGATGCATTCCTTGAATTTACTAAACTATGCATTCGTATTCAAAATGAACTTGATTTAAAGATTAAATGCATACGTTCGGATCATGGAGGAGAATTTGAAAATGATAGATTTTCTTCTTTTTGTGATGATTTAGGAATTAAACATGAATTTTCCGCTCCTCGCACCCCACAACAAAATGGTGTAGTGGAGAGAAAAAATAGAACCCTTCAAGAGCTAGCACGCACTATGCTTTGTGAATATGGGTTGCCTAAATTATTTTGGGCCGAAGTGGTTAATACTTCATGTTATATCATTAATCGTGTCATGCTTTGTCCTATTTTAAAATTGACACCTTATGAGCTTTACTTTAAAAGAAACCTAATGTATCTTATTTTCATGTGTTTGGTTGTAAATGTTTCATTTTGAACACTAAAGATACACTAGGAAAATTTGATGAAAATGCGATGAGGGAATTTTCATTGGTTACTCTTCAACTAGCAAGGCTTATAGAATATATAATAAAAGAACTAAAGTAGTTGAAGAGTCTATACATGTAAGATTTGATGAGTTTCTTCCTTGTGTAGATTCTAATCATACAGGAAATGAAGACGAACCTATTTCCCCTTTGGAGCATGAGGATGATGAATCACTTGGAGAAAAAGAAGAAGAAAAGGAAGAAGAACAAGAGGAGAAAGAAAATGAGATAATAGAATATGTTCCTCCAAGTGTGTTGCAGTTCACTAAGGATCATCCAAAGGAGCTTGTGATAGGAGAACCATCAAAAGGGGTAAGTACTCGTTCTTCTTTACATGAGTCTTTTTCAAACCTTTGTTTTATATCCGAAATAGAACCAAAAAATGTTTCAACCGCTTTAAATGATGAATTTTGGTTTATAGCTATGAATGATGAATTAAATCAATTTGAACGTAACAAGGTTTGGAATTTAGTAGAGAGGCCATCTAATCATCCGGTTATAGGAGTCAAATGGATTTTCAAAAATAAATTAGATGGTGACTCTAAGATAACAAGGAATAAAGCAAGACTTGTTGCACAAGGTTATTCACAAATCGAAGGGGTAGATTTTGATGAAACTTTTGCACCCGTTGCTCGCCTAGAATCAATTTGAATATTTCTTGCATTTGCGAGTTTTAAAAGATTTAAATTATTTCAAATGGATGTTAAAAGTGCCTTTCTAAACGGGATTATAAAAGAAGAAGTTTATGTAGAACAATCCCCCAGTTTTGTGAATGAAAAATTTCCTAATCATGTGTATAAGTTAGAAAAAGTGCTTTATGGATTAAAGCAAGCGCCACGTGCTTGGTATGATAGATTGACATTATTTTTGATAAAGCACGGTTATAAAATGGGAAGTGCGGATAATACACTCTTCATTAAGCATGTAGATAATGATTTGATTATATTGCAAATTTATGTTGATGATATCATTTTTGGAGCCACTAATGAAGAGTTATGTAAAGAAGTAATTTTAGTGTTGAAAAATGAATTTGAAATGAGCTTGGTAGGAGAACTCACTTATTTTCTAGGATTTCAAATCTCACAAAAACAAGATGGTATATTTATTTGTCAAACTAAATATGTTCATGATATTCTTAAGAGATTTGGATTTGAAAACCTAAAGCAAGCCAATACTCCTATGAGTGCATCACTAAAGTTAGGAAAAGATGAAGCCGGTATTTCAATAGATCAAACATTATATAGAGGAATGATAGGCTCATTGCTTTACTTAAGCGCATCTAGACCCGATATTATGTTTTCCGTTTGCTTATGTGCTAGGTTTCAAGCTAACCCAAAAGAATCACATTTAAAAGCGGTTAAACGTATTTTTAGATATCTAATCGGAACATCTAGATTAGGCTTATGGTATCCTCATAATAATTGTTTTATTCTACATGGTTTTTCTGATTCAGACTATACGGGATGTTCATTAGATCGTAAAAGCACTAGTGGCACGTGTCATTTTATAGGCCCTTCACTTATATCATGGTCGAGTAGGAAACAGAATTCTGTTGCCCTCTCCACCACCGAGGCCAAATATATCGCACTAGGTAGTTTTTGTCCACAAGCATTATGGATGACCCAAACGTTAGAAGACTTTGGTGTTTATCTAAATAACATTGAATTAAAGTGTGACAACAAGATCGCTATAGATCTCACAAACAATCCCGTACATCATTCTAGATCTAAACATATAGATGTCCGACATCATTTCATTAGAGGTCATATTAAGAAGGAACATGTTAAAATTAGCTTTATAGGGACGGAATCACAATTTGCCGACATTTTTACCAAACCTCTACCCGATGCATGTTTTCACATGCTTAGGTTAGAATTAGGTGTCTTAGAAATGTCACTTTGACCCTTATAAAAAGCTATCAAATTATTTTATGTACTTTGATATTTTTTTCTCTCTTAAAAAATTTAAAATCAATAAAAAATTAAAAACTATGGGAAAACCACCAAAAACACGCTAAAAAGGTCATCATATCAACTCCATAATGTCTCAAATTTCAACTGTATGAAGGCCTATTTATATTACAAATGTATCATGAAAAATATTTTTCAAAAAGTCAAAAATTGGTGTTCTGTCTCGGCGTTAAGAAGTTAACGCCGGGCGTTAGCTTCTATGCTCAGAATTTTTGTGTGTGTTTTTACAACTGTGTTGGTATTTTGGTGTTTTCTTTCAAAACCTAAAAACAAAAAAATAACTATAAGCTTAAATGTTGATTTCAATGATGATTATATAGATATTGGTTCAAGATTATTTACAATGTTTAATTTAAACCTTCAAGTTTCATTAAAAATATTATTTTGATTTAATCATGCCTTCAAAATTAATTATCTTCAAATGTTCAAAGAGTTTGAGAATAGATAACATATGTCGAAATGCTTTTACATGCCTCTAAGTATGAGTAAAGTTTTTATCTTTGATAATGAGTTTCGCACTTACACTTTTTGGTTAATATACATGTGTTTTTAAATCTTATTTTTACATGGTTGTGTAGCATAAGAACTTATTTTGAATTTCATGAACAGTTTACCTTCACAACATTAAATTCTTTCTTGAATTCTTTGTTTTTCATGCACTTGTATTTAGAGAAATGTGGTAAACAAAATTCAAAACAAAATATAAACTATGTTTGCTAAACAAGTGAATTTGGAGTCCTTTGTCACTAAGTCTAAAAAGCAACAAATGAATGACAAGGATAACTCCACCAAGCACTACTTGAACCTCCTGATAAGTCTTAATGAGCATTGTGAGGTTGAGCACCTTGGAAAAAATTGTAAAGTGTCTTGTGCAAACAAAATTTTCACCACTTCTCATTAAAAAAAATTTATAGTGCATTGAAATTTGTGAAAGTGAAGTTGTTTTTGTTCAATTCAAGTTATGCTCTTACATTACATAGTTTCATGTGTTTGATTTCTACACTTGTATGCTTTATCAAAACACATTTATTGTATACATCATTATCAATTATAATACTTCCACTCATGAGAATTGGACTTAAAGCTTACCTACATTGTTCTCTACAATCATGAGTAAATGCACTAGATAGCAAAGCATGATCTTTACAATGTTCATGATTACTTGAAATGCAAATTATTTTACATTGTAAACCTAGATTCCATTGATATTATATATTCTTGCTTGCTAACTTTAAATATTCAAAATTTCAAATGTCTTTGCAACTTGTGTATTTCAATTCAAAACATCTACTTATTTTGATTTACAACGCTTATTATATTTTGTTCTTACAAATTCTTAACGATGTTCAAATATTGCTTTCGCTGTGTTCACTTTCAAAAAGTTGCAATTATCTCTACAGAGTGCATAAAAGAACAAATTCCTACTACTCATCCCTATCTTCTTTTGATTATAACAAAAGAGGGAGAAGAGACTAACTTCAAAAAATAACTTAGAGAAATCTATTATTTAGGGGGAGTACATTATGACATGCATTCATGTAGGGGGAGTATCCACATAGGGGGAGTATGCATGATTATCACGATCATCATATACTATAAACACTACACTATTTTTATTTCTTATTAGTGGATTTGTTATTATCAAAAGGGGGAGATTGTTGGAGCTTGTGTTCCATATCTCTTAGTTTGAGAATAACAAATCACACTTTGTATTTGATCTTGTATTTTTGTGTGTTTAGAGTATGCAGGAACTATAGGTGCAATACTCCATTGGTATAAAACAGTTTGGAGATGATTCTCTGGAATATGTGCTAACGCTCGCGTTAGTAGTTAACGCCCAACGTTATCAACCGCTGAGAAGAAAACCGCTGAGACGAATACCGATGAGAAGGAAACTGCGTTCGATGAATGGAACCTGCGTTCGACGAACTCTGAAGGCGCTCGACAAAATCTGAAGGAAGCTGCGTTCGATGAACGAGGAGTTCCGTTCGACGAAATTTCCTGCGCTCGATGAACTTGCGCTCGACAAGCTGCGTTCGACGAACGAGGAGTTCCATTCGACAAAATTTCCTGCGCTCGACGAACTTGCGCTCGACAAGCTGCGTTCGATGAACGAGGAGTTCTGTTCGACGAACTGAGCCTGCGCTCGACGACATTGCGCTCGACAACTGCGTTCGACAAGCTTGAAGTTCCGTTCGACGAAATTGATTTTGTTCGACGAAAGTTTGTTCTGTCACGATCCCGGCGGTTTGCACGATCCTGACGGTTGCGGTTTTTCCGTTCGACGAAGGCGTGTTCGACGAAATCAGTCTCGTTCGACAAAATTTGGTTCTGTCACGCTTCCGGCGGTTTGCACGACTTCAGCAACTGCCAGACACGATGCTTAACGCTGGCGTTAACGCTAACGCCAGGCGTTAGCTCCCGTGTCTATTTAAAGACCTAATTTCGTTGTTCAAGATAGCTTTTTCTGGAAGCCTTCACTCCAATCTTTTGAGAGAGCATTTCATCCCCGAATTCAGAGAGAACTCCCAACACCACCATTGAGGAACAAGAGTGAGAAGGAGATTTACAACGGTAAATTTGAAGAAGGACGCTCGCTTCAACTCCGATGATGATCAAAGCGTGTCTTCAACATCCCCTTCAGCGCTCTTCAATATAGGGAGTCTTTTATTCTGATTTTTATCTTTATCTTTTCATTTACTTGTAACCATAGTGAAATCGTCGCCTCGCGTGTGACGACTAGGTTCTTGTGCGGCTTAGGGGGTAATTCGCCGTCTTGTGCGTGGCGACTAGGTCAAGGGTAGATCTAGGGGGTGGCTAGAGGTCTTATCTGTGGATAGATAGGCTATAGCCAACCAGTCCTTGGGAGAAGGACCGGTGAAGGAACAAAAAAGAGATTTTCAACTTGTCGCCTCAATTTCAAGCGTTATTGAAATATTATCCTTGTAATCATTTTGTGATATATAAAATTCCTTTTTCAGTATATCTATTTTTCTGGATTTGCATTTCATTTGAGATTGTGCAAGTAAAATTACTTTGTTTATTTCTGCCAAAATATTTTCTGGAGGGATAACGCCGAGCGTTAACTAGTCAACGCCAGGCGTTAGCAACAGTGCTAAAAAGTTTTATGTTTCTTTAAAATTTGTCAGTTTATCGTAAAAACAGTAAACCCCTTATTCACCCCCCCCCCCTCTAAGGGCGCCATCAGATCCAACAGGGGAGTCCACAACACCACTATTTTCTACAACATTCCCACTTCCAACTACACCTGCTCATGAAGTTACTGAAGTAATAGGTGAATCCAGTGAGCACACTATGACAATCCCCTCTCCCATTGAAGATGATCTTGAGAGATATCTTCAAATAGACAAAATCACATCACAGTTGGAATCAACTACCTACAAAGACAAATAACTGACAGCACAACAGAAATCTGCAATACCCTATCTGAAGAAGTCAGAAAGGGGGGAGGAGAATCTGAAAGGCTCCCAACAATGAAGATGATTATTGGCACAAAAGAAAGGCAATGGAGATGACTATTGTCAGGTCCATCTCACAAAAGAAAGGCTCCCAGCAATGAAGATGACTATTGGCAGTACATGCAAAGAAGGAGAGAAGAAATCAAACAGATGCCTAGCTATGAAGAGTGGAGTCCCATCTCAAAAGAAATCATACTCTCAACATGGATAGATTTTTGAAGTAAAGGACTGCACAAGGAAAGATTCTACAACTCAGCTGAGTTGAAAAAACATGAAGATCAAGAAACTAAAAGGAGACTCCATTGGAAGAACAAGACTGAGGGACCAGTACCTCCAAGATATATCCCAAAGCCCAGGAATTACTTCTTAAGGAAGAAGAGGAAGGCCAATGGTGAAGGTGATTAAATATGAAAATTTATTATTATGTGAGGTTCCGACTTCTTCGAATAGGGGGAGATTGTTGGGAATTTGATACCAAAGATTCCTGATTTGAAGAAGAACATTTACATAATAATAAACTTATTATGCTTGATAAAATCTTGATGATGCTTGAGACAGACTCTACCTGAAAAGTTCAAAGAAAACTACTGAATTCTGAAGGATGTGAAAGTCAGAAATTAGTTCAAGTAAAATTCGACGGGACGGTCTGTCGATTGAACTCAAAACATCGACGAAAAGATAAGTCGACAGAATTGATCGACGGGACAGACTATCTATTCTGATAATCGACTGGATCAATGTCGATCGACGGGATGATCTTAACATCGATGGGATAGACTTCAATTCGTTCAGAACTATTCTAAGTGTTTGAATAGCACGTGACAACATTAATTCTCCAACCTTTTCAAGCCAATCAAGGAGCATTTAACTGGTACATCTATGGAAGATCTTAATGGAATAAATTCTTTGAAGAATTGTTTATGGAATAGTATAATCAATTATTATAACTAGAATATCAGACATAGCTATCAATTCCATTCTGATCCATACTTACCATATGTGGAATATTCATATTTAAGTCAAATTTGAAATATTCCCTTTTCTGATTAAATTTGAAGATTCTAATTCAAAGATAATTATATCTTCCCAAATACATATTTAATTCCTTTTCAATGAAGCATCATTATAAAAGGAGAAGATTTGGACCTATTGAGACTAATGATACACAACATACATAAGATTCGACAGAAAGGAATTTTAATTCTCTCTGCTATCAAGAGCAAGATCCTTCTAAGTTTTCAAGAGTCCTGTTAGATCCATTTTCTGAAGAAAGTATTTGCTAAATATAAGAAGAGGGATTTCTGATGCTGTTAATTCTCTTGATATAGATCTCTATTTACAAGTTTCATTCTATTATCTATCAAGGGAGAAGAATTCTACTGTTAGACCTCTACTGAAGACTCAAGATCTAAATCTTATTTTCTATCGAGTCTATTATTATAAACCACTGTAAATCTATAAACAGTGTGTAAGATCATTGTGATCTGAGTGTAGGATTCTTGTGAGAATCTGAGGTAGGATCTTTGTGATCTGAGGTAGGATCTTTGTGATCTGAGTGTTGGATTCCTGTGGAATTTGTGTGTAAGATTTTTGTGAGAATCTGAGGTAGGATCTTGGTGATCTTTGTAACATCCCCCAAACAACTAGACACATAAAGTGGTTTTGTCATGACTAGGTCATGACAATCATGACTAGGTCATGACAAAACCCTAGGAAGCTTGAAGACATCGTAGATCGAGCAACGACTTGACCTTAGTTGAAGCATTAGAAATGTATAGTTGCTAGGTTTAGTCACTTAGGGATGCAAATGCCTTTCTGGAAGTTGGGAACTGAAATTAGGTCGTGCAAGCTTTAGTTATATTTGAAAGTTCTGGTAGTTTGGGGCTTTCGGAAGTGATTAACTTATGATTCGTTATAAATCACCCCATATCATGGTAGAAAATTTAAACTATAATAATAGCCTTTATACCTTGGGAGCTTTGATGATGAATAACCAGAGATCTAAAACAATGAACTATTGGATTTAGAATATAAAATTTAAGGTTATTATGGTAAGAACGATCTAATTCTTACCTTGCTTTGGACAACACGAAGGTGACCAAGACTAACAAAGGTTAGGTGATAGGAATTCAGAGAAATAAATGTGATGATATTTACTTGATGAAATTGACTTGTGAAAAATCTTAGGGTTTCAAAAGAATTTTACCTGTATACCTTATGAATCAAACTCCACATAGAAAGTGATTGGGAGCGATCTTACAAACATGGATACTAATAAAGATTGGTTAGCATACCCTCATAAGGTTCACAAGTGCACCACCTTAAAATTTGAGGATGATTGGGACGCCTGATGATCTGATCAGTCCCACCAATGGTAAGAACTGGATAAGTTGTAGAGTGGAGATGATTGATCACTCGGACGTACTTGAAGGAATAAGAACCTAAACATGCGGAGAAAACTTTATAGAAGCGATGTCTACCCATATAAATAAGAGCTTTAGTCACCGGAAAAATGGTGTATTCCGGAACACGTATGTCCTCGGAATGAAGAAAGACGTCATAAGTTTTGTGATGCACGGTGAAGGCCAAGTGCAAAAGTCTTTGGAGAACTACCACAGTCACTGCCCATGTTAGGGAGTGGAAGCTCGAGGATATAATCATGGATAGGAGAAGCTTATCAGGGAGCCACTAGAACTGATGTAGCAGAAGTATCCAGAGTTTTTTGCTTCAGGTATAATTAGTCTCTTATGGGATGTTGCATACAATCACTTGTGGTAGAAACCCCGCAGGCCTAACCTGAATTTCGGGGACGAAATTATTTTTGTTGTTTATTAGGATTTGTAACATCCCCTAAACAACTAGACCCCCAGAGTGGTTTTTTCATGAATAGGTCATGAAAAAACCCTAGGAAGCTTGAAGAGATCATTTGGCCTTAGGCTTGAAGGAGAAGAGCACCTTGGTCTGCAAATAGCAATTTCTAGTTACCAAGCTTAGGGTTGGACTTAAGGGCCCCACCTTCACCCTTTGACCCCACCATAGCATACCTAACCCATTAGGGGTTCCCTTAGAGCACCAAGGACCCATTGGGGTCAACCAAAGAGGCCAAATTGACCAAAGTCAACCCTAACCCCAAATTGGTCAAAGTAGCCTAATTAGGGTCAATTGATCTCCACCATGCCAAATTGACCTTGCCCCTACCATTATAATGATATTAGGGACCCAATGGACAAAAAAACCCCATCATGGGGCCACCAATTTGGCCAATTTTACCTAAGTCAACTCTAGCCCTATTTTGGTCAAATTGTCCTATTGTGGGTCAATTGGCCTCCAACTTGCCAAATTGACCCTACCTAGACCTTTCTAACACTAAAGGGAGACCAATGGGTGACTACCCACCCATTGGGGTCTACCCAAATGGTCAAATTGACTAAAGTCAACTCCACCCTAAATTTAGGTCAAAATGACCTATTTTGACCTAATCAGGCACAATTCACTTGGGCTAGACCCAATTGAGGTGGTCCACCACCTAATGGGGTTGGGTGTTACTGAATTGGCCATTCAATTTCAAGAAATTCGTCCAGGAGAGAGAAACCCCATTTCCCCCAAAAATGGTGGAGAGAGAAAGAGAGGGAGTAATGGCATTCATGGCCAAGGGAGGCCAAAGGCCCCCCAATTGATGGGGATTCATCTCCCCTGGCTGTTACAAGAAGGTTAGGAGTTTTTTCAGGCCATATGGTGGCTGGATTTGATGAGATTTCAGTTGGCCGAATTCACCTCTAATGGCCATTAATGGCATGGCCGAATTTTATTCCCCTCAAATTCCCCTTATACAGCCCCCATTCTCAAATCCAACTCCACCATTAGCTTCAGAAGGTGGAAGGGAGTCGGAATAGTGCCTTGGATTGCAACATTTGGTGGAGAATCAAGAGATCGGCAAGGAGCACAACTTAAAGGGCGGCCATGGCAAATCCGGGAAACAACCACCATCAAGCCTGATTGGAGGTCTGGTTCTCCTCCTCTCTCTCTATGGATATATCTTAGATCAAAATAGGTGAGAAATCAGGCTCAATTGAGCCCGATCCAAGTGAGAAAAATCTGAAAATTTCCATGAAAAAGACTTGGTCGGGTTCGCCGGAAACCGCCCCTCCAGCAGCCGTGTCGCCGCCCGGCGATAGCCACCACCTCAACAGAGGTGGTCGTGGTGGTCGCTGGCCAGGGAGGTGGCCGGATGGCTGGGAAAATGAGAGAGGAAGTGCTACAGGTCGGGGCAATCTGGACCCTTGGCTGGAGGAGGAAGATGAAGGGATGCCTTCGAATTTGCTTAAGATCTGTGCTCAAATCTTCTGATTAATATAATTGATATTTGTATTTTCTGTCACAAGTATTGTTGTACCTAGATTTAATTACTAAAAATACTTAGGGCCCTCTACAGAAAAAAGTGGTTCACACCAAAGTTGTAGCCCTTGCTGTGTACTTTAATCTAAAATTTAGTTCAGCCCAAAAGGAGCACTGTGGCTCCATGTAGGGTCATTTTGGTGGGACTGGTCCCTAGGATAGGACAACCACCATTTCTTGAATAACTTTTAATTGGGAAATGATATAGACCTCTGGTAATTTTTGTGTAATTATTGAATTGATTTAGTTAGCAATTCATTCACAAGTCATCTATTTTATCTTAGGAATATGTTAAATAAATGAGGGTCAAATATCCTTTGGAAAATTATGAAACTTGTTGGTAGGATATTTTAGGGCATTAAAGAGCTCTGTGAATTTTTGTATAATTTTTGGAATTATTTATCAGTGGGTTACTTCACAATTTACTCTAGTTTGAGTTTACTTGGAATAATTATTTATGTGACTAATTAGTTCTTATAAATTCTGAAATTTAGTCAGCAGACTTTTCTGATCAATATAAAGGTCTGGTAATTTTCCAATAATTTTTGGACAAGTATTTTTGGTGGTTCCTTCTTTAATTTCTAATGTGGGGTATTTGTTCAATATTATAATTAGAGGTCAACCCCTTATTGCAAAATTGTGATATTATGTATTTACTGTTATTTTGACATCATAGATTTTCCATAATTTTATGGGGGTCATATCATAAGAAGATCTTACACTTCATGTTCAATTTCATACTTGACCAATGTTGGAGAAATTATAATAAATGCCAAATAATTAAGAAAAAATATGATCCTCTGGATTTAGTCTTAGAATATCATGATGGACTCCCAGTAATAATCTTGAGTCAGTTGGATGAATATTTGGAGTACCTCCTCTTGTGCAACTCATATAACTCATTTGGTCAGCGTATAGTAAAACTGTAAAATTGATTAAATTGAAAATCAGTAGGTGGGAATGGAAGATAGTTGGTGTACCTAACCTAGTTGAAGAGATTGAAGGTCACCAAGTGGAGTTTATGTGATAATAGTGTGCTTGGTGAGTTAAGGGCAAGCTTGTACTCGGGATTGACGATAAATCGCCTTTTCCTTAGAGGGTCATAAAATACTTAGGGTAATACAAGTGTAATAACAAGGAGGGTATTCTTACGGGTAGTTACCAATAACATTAAGTGCCTTGAAAAGGGAGCTTTTGGGTGTCATCCCATTATAGTTCCTAGTACCGTAGCGAGCCCCTTACAGGGTAATCCTCAAGATTAACCATAAATTGTAGAGATAAGTTGATGTACAAGATTAACCTAATAATACACTCACCCACACCCCGTTGTTACGGGTATATTAGTTGATTTGGTCTTATGAGCGGTTGGCTCGGGGGTTGTAGCAGTAGACTAATTAGTCTGGTGAGCTCGTGACTCAGTAATGTTTGTTGGTGCGGACGGGTTGGTCCGGCGAGTCGGTGGCTCAGAAGGTTATGGTGATGGGCAGGTTAGCCCAGGGAGCTTATGGCTCGGAGATAGATGATAAACATGTTTGCATGTGCATAAAGGTGGTGGGTCTTCGGTTTTGGACGGTCGTTCACACCGACGTCAATTCGTTGACTCGACAAGTGTGGAATTTGCACTTAGCCGTAAAAGTCTGGTGGTCCAGCCAGTAAGAGTACGAAGATGCTCCACAGTTTTGCGTTGAGGTGTACGATAGGTCTAGGCTAGGTAGTGTGAATACCAACCTAGAGGTGGGCGAGGCCCAATCTACCGCTTTCATTTGCCACTACGGGAGTATCCTGGGAGTCTTGCTAGCTCCAAAAAGGGGGAACTAAAGGTCTGTGTGCATAGAGTCGAAATGTGTGAGTTGCACTTCTGTGAACATAGCATAAACAACATAACTCTGCATGTCATAGCATAAGCATTGCATTTCAACCCCTACCCCTATCGTATAAATTGGTTAAGGGACTTTTTATACGATAGGCCCTGGTAAACGACCCCTTGGTCTATAGGTTTGTATGGGCATTCCTATAAATCAATGGTTACATTTCTATTGTGTACCTATCTTTACTTACTATTCTTTACTTGCTCTTTATCATGCTCTATTACTGCTTCAATTATTTATATACACATGTGTAGTTGTAGACATTTCCTGTAGACAGATCCGTCGTCATTTGCTTTGTTTTATACCCATTGATGTCCTCCGCTTCATCCTCCCACACGACGCCAAGGAGCCATTAGGGGTGGGGTGGGGAACATAAGGCTTAGTCTTTTTGACTAACGGTCGGTGAACCATATCATTTCAGGGGACCGAAGAGACGCAGCAGCACCAGATGCCGGTGTAGACGGAGGCGGGCCAGTCTAGTACATGAACACCAGTTCCAGGATCAGTGAGTGTTTAGTAGATTATGCTTCCGCTAGTGAAATTGTAGTGAGGAATTGATGTATAGGGCATGAGCCCTTTATCATTGTAACCTTCGTTATTTCAGTTATATCATGTGGACATTTATTATATATATCATGTGATTGTGGACTTGAACTTCTTTTTGTTCGTTTATACTTTTTCTTCTTCTGTGATCGATATGGCAGGCAGGATCGACGTTTTGTAGTGGCGACCTTCCCGAGTGAAGGTGTCACCGCAAAACGGCGGTTCTGGGCATAAGACCCGGCTTTGTAGCGAAAAAATGGGGTCTTACAATCTTAGTGTAAGATCTTGGTGATCCGAGTGTAAGAATTGAGTGATCTGATAGTAGGATCTATTTGTAAAGATCTGAGTGTAAGTCTGATATTATAAAGACTGAGGTAGGAACTCTGTTTGAGTTTTGAGTTTTGGAGGAGATTGCCTAGACTAGCACATTGCTAGATAGGTGAAGGGGGAAGGTGGATTACCCAACTCTTGGGGAACCACTATAAATCCTTGGGTCTTCTGTGATTGAATGCTTTGTGTTTTTAATTTGAAAAAGATATCATAAATCACCCATCACATTATTCACCCCCCTCTAGGTGTGATCCTTGTCATTCCTTAAGAATAACAACACTGATTCCTTATACTCAGATCTCTCGGTGCATGTGTCTCTTAATGCATTACAGTGCATTAAGGAGGAAGAAGATTTGGTGAAGAAATGTACTCAATTTAAACAAGCTCATGAATTCACACATAAGAAAAGGTTTACACTGGGTTTACCGTGTGCACATGAGTTTGTATCTTTTATATCTTAATCAAAGCATTGTCCAATATGATTGTTCCATAGACATTGGAAGCAGCTGACTTTGCAGGAAACAAAAGCAGATGATAATGAAGATGAAGGGCCTCCAATTGATATTAACAATGAATTGGAAGGATTTTTTGAGAAGATTTACTAATTCAAATGAGCATTAGAAGAAGGAAATCAAACGAAAACTTCAAAAAATTGTAGATCCATCAAGTTGTCAAACTGTTAAGCTTTCTCAGACTGCACGATTTAAAGGAAAACCAAAAGAAAGTTTTAAAAGATTTAAAGATGATTGGCAGCCCACGAAATGTGAACCATTACACTTTCAACATATTTTAAAGGATGAAGTTAAGAGGTCACAAACAATTGAAAAGTTGAATGCAAGGAAGAGAACAAATATTCATCTTAGAAACTCTTCACAAAATGAGCATTTGCTATATCAAGTACGCGAGCAATTACCAAGTTATCTCACTGAAATGTCATTGATGTGACGAATGTACTTGGAGATGGATACTATGGATTTTGAGTTGTCACTCAAGTCTTGGATAGGTGTGTTGATTGGTTACAAGTAAGAAAAAATATCTACTTCGAACTTGAAAATCACATGTTTTTATATGATGCAGTGTTTGGTAACATCAGACGAAGACAGTTGTTAGCATCTCTTGATTGCACAATGACCCCCACACCCATTGAGAATTGGATGTCATTACTTGATAAGGAACTTGTGATTGCATTCTGCTACAATATTGGTGTAGTAGAGCTTTAATGCGATCAATATTTTACATTTCTACCACTTCACTCTTTGCCACCTACAGTGCCAAAAATTATTTCCATAGGATTCATTAATGGAAATCATTTTATTATACTTATGCTGCGTAAAAATTGTCTATTATTGCCAATATTTTCTCCATGGACAAGATATCACGAGCCTATTGCAGAAGCATGGATATTTTTGTACATGTCACATATTACACTTCTACGACCAAGCTTGAGTAGTAGTCTGGTTATCGGTTTGAAAGAATTATGATCATATCAAGATCACAAATCTTTATTTGTGTATTTTCTTTTCGATTGTATATCAAATATTTTCCGATACTCCTTTGTTTCATTAAAATACAGGCTAATGAATCGGGTGGTGATACATTTGGTGGAGATACGCTTTGCCTACATATCTATATTAAAAGGTTCTACAAGTCAATTGATTTTTTATGCATTGTCTACATATCTATATTAAGTCTCTAATCTTATCAATCTTTCTCGTTGTCTTTTGATGGTTTGCAGATTTTTTTTGATAAAGTGACTATATCACAGTTACTAAATATGATATAAAACATGAAAAAATATTAGGTACGCACGCTTACACAGAGCATGGTGCGGGAAAATATTTTGTGGGCTACAAATTTTTTATTTATTTTAAAAAAGTCATGAAATATTGATCCATGTATTTTTACGGTCATTTTAAGTAGTCATATGTATATATTTTGAGATTAATATACAACGATGCCTGTGTAAGCACGCGTGCAGAAAATTCTCTCTATAAAACATAGCCCATTTTAGTGTCTAGTCCATTTCATAAAAGTCCAGCAAAAAATATGATATAAAATGTCTAGTCCATTTTGATATTTCAATATTGTAAAAATGCATAATATTTTTTGTCCTGTGTATTGATCTTATGTATATTCATTGTCAGAGTAATGTCTATTTAGGCTTCATTTGGTTCGGCGTTTCGCCGCCGCTGTTTGGAGCAAACGCCGCCGGACAAACAAACGGGCGCCGACGGCGTTTGCTCCATTTGCACCCACTGGAGAGAGGAAAAGCCAGGGATCCGCTCCGTTTCCAGCCCCGGCTCGTCCCCTCCAGTCCCAACCGGCATCTCCACCCGCCTTCTCCGCCCTCCACCGCCACGCCAAATAAAGCCTTAAATATCCTATGTTGAAGCGACTATATCACCGTTTCAATTTATGACAAAAAAATTTACTGTTAGATTGACTTGTCGTTAACAATTTTGTTGGTGTGAGGATAGCAAATTAAGGCAATTGTTAACCGCACCCCAGTTTTAGCTATCCATACCCCATTTTTATGAAGTATTACGCATTTTTTTGGAAATACGCCTTGTACAAGCATTTTTAGGAAAAATGTTCAACACGAAAGTTGTATATATCGTCGATATCTACAACTTTCGTGTTGAACACTTTTGCTAAAAATGCACGCACAAGACGTATTGCCGCTCGAATTGAAACATGAGCGTAACTATAACGATTTTTTGGAAATACGCATTGTGCATGCATTTTTAGGAAAAATGTTGAACACGAAAGTTGTAGATCTCGACGATATCTACAACTTTCGTGTTGAACACTTTTCCTAAAAATGCTTGTACAAGACGTATTTCCAAAAAAATGCATAATACTTCATAAAAATGGGTTGCGGATAGCCAAAACTGGGGTGCGGTTAACAATTGCCTTTGTGATTTGCTATTAACAATTCCCTCCAAAAACTGAATAAATGTCACAGTTTTAAACGGAATTACTAGTTCTAGTATAAATTACTCCGGCGACCTATTCCGTCTACAATATCACCTCGCACGTCCTCCTCTCCGTCGCTCCTCTCGCCATCTCTTCCGCACGTCGTCCCCCTCTCTTCCCCCCCGACAACGCGATTGCCTCTCTTTGCTTAAATTTAGACATTTCATCACCTACAGCTATTTATTAATGGATTTCTTAGTTCTCTCTCTTTTTTCTCGCTCCTATCTCCTTCACGCTTTCGTCGGCCATCCCCAAGAATCCTCCAGACCTCTCGGTTTCATTCAAGGGTTCGGATCAGAAACTCCACGTTTCCCACACCCAGGATGGATATTTCGATTGATTTCGCCTGATCGGCGCTCTCTGCGTCTAATTTCGGCGGAAAAGGGCTGTGGATTGAGTTTCGGAAGCTGCGCGTGAAAGAATTTGGCTTCTGTTAGAGAGACTCAATCCGATCTCTTGCTTCCTGACTTTTGAGATACTGGTTGGTTCCTCATTCCTCAATTGGCCTGTTTGATTTGTGATTATGCTATCCTTTTTGAGATTGGAATTGGGATTTTATGCACTGCATTGTTCTTTATGGAAGTAGTTCTCTATCATTCTTATTCATTATGCTGATGAATTTAGATGAATTATTTTCTTTCACAGAAGATGATTAATTTTGACATTTCGATCGTCTTTCAAGAGTAAAATTATATCACAATCCACATCTTCGTTGTTTTGTGCTTGCCATCTCTTGGAAGTGCACTTGCGAGGACACACTAGGGTTCTGTATGGCGTGGATTTGTAGAATCCACGCCGCGGCCATTCCCACCACCGTACCTCCAGCGGGGGTCGTGGGAAGGTTTCCTCAATCGAAAATCTCCCGTACGCCGTTGTTTTTGTGCTGCCGATGTTTGAAATCTCCCGAACGCAGTTTTGTGTGTGTGCTGCCTATGATGACGGTGGCAAGGAGCAGTCCGCCGCCCTAATAAATCGACCCCTTTATTATGAAATTTTGATCGTTTTAATTGTTGCTCTCTTTTCTTATTAATGTCTAGAGTTTTTCTATGTTGATTTTGCAGCATTGGAGTAAGTCAAAATATAAACTTTATGAGTTTTTGACAACTGAATATATAATATTTTTAAGCATTTTGATAATATAAAATGAGGCAATGTTTGAATTGACACCAAGAAGAACTTGCATGCAGCTCGCGACTACCTCTCATGGGCCTCGTGAGCTCCTCGCCTGCGAGTTAAGCAGCTCGTCAGTCCTCTCTAGAGATCTGGTGGATTTTGCATTGGGGATGAGGCACATCCTCTGAAAACAGAGTACCACCTACTCAATTGCCTATTAACACGTCCCATTGTAATGAGAGGATTATAAAACAAACAACTTCCAAATGATCTCACATAGGCCTCCTTGCGAACTCGCATGAGCACTCTTGCGACCTCGCCTGCCTTCCCCCGAACAAACATAATACTTGTTTCGAGAAATGGAGTTCCTATGCACTCTTGGGTATGCGATGAAACCTCTTAGCTGCAACATATCACATCGTTTGAGCAATAAAACTTATGTTTTTCTTTTCCTTATTGTCTTGAGCCTGTGATAATCTTTGGTGGGATAGTAGACCTTTAGTCATACTTCAGTCCGAACATTACGAGCAGAGTTTTAGGCTCCACCATCTTGGTGCGGTGAGCCTGGACTTTGGCTGAAGGGAAGAAAATTTGTCACAGATCATCATAGGACAGGCGGGACCCGAGCGAGTTTGTTACTCGCACCAATTTTGACATTGTCCACCAAACGTTTGAAGAAGTCTTCCGGCGCTACATCGTCGCCCATGCCGCGGTAACAGAGACCTCCCCCCCTACAACTATCAACGAGGAGACCCGAAACGCCCCTAGACGAGTTGGGAAGGAGCCTTCTACCGAGGGCCGTGAGCGTCTCGAGCGAGTTTGTGCCGCAACGCCAGTGCCATCACCGTTGCGTCCCATTTTGAGGTGGAAGATCACTTCTGCCCACCTCGCTTTCATGGGGTGACGAGTTCTTTTTGCGAGGAGATTCTGGACGCACCGGTGCCAGTGAGGTTCTGAGAACCCACTCTTAACTACTGCTTTGGCCCGGATGACTCGCTGAACCATCTGCAATGGTTTTAGACTTTTAGGATGAGGTGTCCACTTGAAATGTCACCGACGCCTTTAAGCACCCGTTTTTTGCCATTACCTTCAAGGGGAAGGCCTAAGACTGGTTTAACCAGCTGTCGGGGAGTTCAATCTACAGATTCAATGATCTCCATCACGGGTTAATATTGATATTTGGGATGTGCAAGAGAGGAAGAAGGGGCCATATGCCCTATTCTTGATCAAGCAAGGAGCTAGCGAGACCTCGGGGGGAACTACATCGACCGTTTCTAGGAAGAGGTTATGAAATTCTCCGAATTCGATGGGTACACTCTCCAGCTAACTTTTATGTGCGGGTTGTTGGAGGGCCTATTAAAGTTGGAGGTTAGCCGCGATCCCCTCATTCGTTCGAAGAGCTCATAGGCTGTGCGAAACAATTTATTGATGGGGAGGCCCCCAACAACGAGCTCTTGGCCTCATTGAAAAAGGCTGACATGAGGAGAAGACTATTCAGTCCTTGTTAAGGCTGGGCGAGGTGATGAGGCCAGGAGATTGGAGGAAGAAGTAGAACACCGTAGGGCGCACCAAGGAGGTCGTAGTCAGAGTACGATGAGACCTGATTAGCGGCGTCCATAGTTCCAAACAAGGTCACACTAGAGGCCAGTGAGTGGACTTCGAGCGGGATCAGTGTGACTCGCCGGATCACTACTGAGGTGATGACAAAAGGGGTCACAACTTCTCTTTGCTAGAGAGGCAACAGTGATAGACCGACACCAGGGAGCTTGCAGAGGTGGCGCGGCTCGACACCCTTAGCAACAACTAGGTCCAACGTTGTATTGCGACTACCATCGGGAGGAGGGCCATGACATGGAGACTTGTTGTGTGTTTTAGGACCTTGTTGAGTGAATGAACTAGGAGGGGAAGCTATCAGAGAGAGCCACGACGAGACTAGAGATCGCATCGCGTGAAGAATCTACTAGAAGAGCACTCGCCCTATCCCCAACTAGACCTTGCTATGAGGAGCGGGAAGACATCGACACATGAGGTGGTATCTATACTATATATACAAAGAAAAACTTGGTGTAATGGTGCAGCCGAAGGAGTCAACTCCAGCCGTTCGATCGGGCGCCTAAAAAAACGCCCGTCCGATTAAAGTACCGTGTTCGACGAACGCGGGCCCCGTTCGTCGAACGGCGCCCTGTTCGACGAACGCGGATTCCCGTTCGTCGAACGGAGCCCGCGCCCCCGTTCGACGAACGCGGTCGCCCGTTCGTCGAACGGAGCCAGACCGCGCCCCCATTCCACGAACGCGGGCACCTGTTCGTCGAACGGAGCCCGCGTTCGACGAACGCGGGCGCCCGTTCGACGAACGGAGCCCGCGTTCGCGCGTTCGACGAACGTGGGCTCCGGTTCGTCGAACGGAGCCCGCGTTCGACGAACGCGGGCTCCCGTTCGTCGGACGGAGCCCGTGTTCGACGAACGCGGGCTCCCGTTCGTCGAACGGACTTATATATATAACAGCGGCGTGCCGGAGGCGGGCGGAGCCCGCCGGGGCGGGCGGGGTACTGTCGCGTGGGGCACGGGGGGCCCCCCGTGCATTGTCACTCGTACTGTTACGAACAAGATTCCTTGATGTGCAGCTTACAAGACATCATTGCATTAACGTTCATAATAATAAAGAGATACATGAGAGGTAGGAAGGAGAGTTCCAAGGGAGAAGAAGAGATCTAGAGAGAGAGAGAGATTAGAGAGAGAGTCCAAAACCTTCGCATCCAAAAGCTCACCAACACTTATGTCATTCCCCCTTATATAGATGAGGGAGGTCATAATACAAGACACATGATAATTAATATAACTAATATAATATAATAATATTATTAATTAATTAATTAATAATATTATATTCCGCCATGAATATATCACGACGGCTTCCATATGCGAGTGTCTGTGGTGTCGATGAGGGATGTCCGTTCTGACGAATATGTGAGTGTAACACTATACCGCCCTTGAAAATCGACCTTGTCCCCAAGGTCGAGTTTGAAATTTTTGTCGGGCTCTTTAAAAATCTTGATGGCGTATCCGAGGAAATGGAGAGGCCATGTCTAGGGGCAGCGGCCGGAAGCATGGTGAAGTAGAAAACTTAATTGGGGGAGCCAAAAAAAATTAATGGAAACATGGAAGGATGAGTGGGACCTCCTGAATTGAAAAAAAAACAGTGGTTGAGAAGGGATAACATGCAAGAGTGGGAAGAGGAGAGGGCTGCGGCGTGTGGTACCCGACATTAATGGGAGGTGCTTGCAGTTGGGGACATGACAAAAGCGCAAACAGTCGTGCGAGTTCCTTGCCGTAAGAGGCAGGGCTGCCACGGAAATTGTGGGGCTCGAGGGGCAACTGCGGAGTGGTTCCGGAATAGGGTAGCGGCCCGCGCGTGGATGGAAGACGAGAATGGGAGCGGCGCTTGGTGTGATAGAGCAACGAAGAGGAAGGAGAAGAAGGGAGAGGAGCATGCGGTTGTTCCGACTGGGAGGGGGTGAGTCGAGCAGCACACAGGACGTGATGCAGGAGCGTCGGCGATGCCGAGCGCAGGAGATTGACGATGGTGCTGAAGTGGACAGGCTTCTCGTCTGGTTGGACTGCGCAAGGTGCTGTTTCCAGCCATGGGGCAGGAGCAGTAGGTTCTCCGGCAGTAGGGGTGAATGCATCCTCTCGGGGTTCCACAGCGAGGGTCACCATGGGTGCATTCGCAGTCACGAAGCGAGCAAGGAGCGTGTGGCCGGCGACGACAAGGGCAGCGAACAAAAGGGAGTTGCCGCTGCACGGAATTGAGGGAGTTCGCCGAGCCGATTGATTTTGGCTTCGAGAAGGTGCGCCATGGCGTGGAGGTTGGCGAGCATATCGGTTTGCCGATCGATGCGCGCACAGACGGAGATGGCGGTGGAGGACATGGTCGAAACGGAGGCGTTCCAAGCGGTGACCGAAGGAAGCGTTGGTGAGATTCCGGCGACGGAAACCGCGACCAGAAGGTGGCAAGTCAGACCAATTGTTACGAACAAGATTCCTTGATGTGCAGCTTACAAGACATCATTGCATTAACATTCATAATATAAAGAGATACATGAGAGGTAGAAATGAGAGTTCCAAGGGAGAGGAAGAGATCTAGAGAGACAGATTAGAGAGAGAGAGAGAGTCCAAAACCTTTGCATCCAAAAGCTCCCCAACACTTATGTCATTCCCCCTTATATAGATGAGGGAGGCCATAATACAACACATGATAATTTATATAACTAATATAATATTATATTATTATTATTAACTAATTAATTAATAATATTATATTTCGCCATGAATATATCATGGCGGCTTCCATATGCGAGTGTCCGTGGTGTCGATGAGGGATGTTCGTTCTGACGAATATGTGAGCGTAACATATACACTCGATCCACATCGGGATTGGTCTTGAGGCCTCGCGGAACACCCCCAACCCGTTCTTTGCGGAGGACATGCCAGACCATAAGAACCCTTTCCACGACGCCTTCATAATCAAGGCAACGATTGAGAATTTCATTGTCTCGTAAATTTTGGTTGACAACGAGAGTTCCGTAAATGTGATCTTAAAGAATACCTTTGAGGCAATGATGCTGGAGCAACGAGAGTGACGGAATCTGATGGCCTAATGTTTGGTTATTCTGGGGAGAGGAAGGGGGTTGAGGGAGAGGTGGAGTTGGTGGTCATCATGGGCGGGACCACAAAGACTTGTTGGTGCGCCATAATTGTTGTACCTAATAGTTACTACACCATCTTTGGCAGACCGCTCCTCGACTCCTTTCAAGCCGAGGCATCTTTCATCCACCGGTGCTTAAAGTACAACATTGGCAGAGTGCAGGTTTGGGACCGCAATAACCCGAAGGTAGCCAAAGAGTGCTGCATCATCACCATTAATGTTATGGCGGAATTAACAGTCATGGGAGAGACCATAAAAGGTGTTGCGCATCTCGAAGCAGCAAAGGAGGTAGATGAAGTGGAACTCTAAGAGGCCACGAGAGGTCGCGAAGCTTCAGGATCAACAAGGAGTTTTCAGAGGAAGACAAAGAGGAGATGGCGTTTTGCCTTCAAAGCATCATTGACGTCTTCACATGAAGTGCAACAGACAAGTCTGGCATTGACGTCGATGTCGTCTGTCATCGCCTCAACTTAGATCCATAGATTCGCCCCATCCTGTAGGAGAAGAGAGATATCACTACAAAATTGGTGGAGCCCATTCGGGAGGAAGTCCAGAAGTTGTTGTAGGCTAGATTTATCTCTAAAATCCAGTTCCTGGGGTTGGTGTCAAATGTCGTATGGTTAAAAAGGCCGGGAGAAAATAGCGAATGCATATCAAATTTTCTTTATTGAATAAAACATGCCTCAATGATTGTTATCTTTTGCCTCAGATAGACGCGCTAGTTGACTCAATGGTCACTTTTTCTGTGATGAGTTTTCTTGAAGCATTTTTAGGGTATTGTCAAATTCAGATGCATCCTCCCAACATCCTAAACACCTTGTTCGTCAGTAACGATGAGTGTTACTGCTACAAGATGATGTCTTTCGGGCTGAAGAACGCGAGAGCAACTTACTAGAAGATAATGAATCACATCTTTCGATAGCAGAAGGGAACAAACATGCAGGTTACATTGATGACCTCCTAGTGAAGAATAAGACTTGGGCGAGCACCTGAAGGACCTCACAAAAACTTATACTACTCTGCGGAGGTACAAGATAAAGCTCAACCCGGCCAAATGTGTTTTTGGGGCTGAGAAGGGGAAGTTTCTGGTTCACCTCCTTACTCTTAATGGGGCGGAGCCAAAACCCAACAAGGTTTAGGTTATCTTGGGAATGGTAGCGCCCCAAGATATGAAGGGTGTACAATAATTTCCGGCGAGAGTTGCGGGGCTTAGCCATTTTCTCTCATAGTCTCGGGAGAAGTGCTCTCCTTTTTTTCAAAACTTTTCTTAGCTTGAAGCTGCAACTTTTGGAAGTTTTTTTCCTACAGAGCCCTCGGGAAGAAGAATACCCCTTCCTGTATCTAGGAGTTGGGCGGAGGTGGTGACTCTATGCTAGTGCGAGAGGATGGGATGAAGTCACTGCCGATCTACTACGTGAGCTGGGTGATAAATAATGTGGAGACCTGTTATCCTATCTTGGAGAAACTAGCCGATGCTTTGATCATCTCAGCAAGGAGCTTGAGACCATGCTTCCAAGCACGCACCATAAGGCAGTCACAAGCCATCCACTTTATAGCATCCTGGAGAAGGTGGGCATTCGAGGAGGTTGACTAAGTGGTCGGTAGAATTGTGAGAATTTGATATCTCTCACCTGTCATAGATGACTACGACCCAAACAGTTGCAAACTTCCTGACAAATTTCATGGTGGATTTCAGGGTTGAGGCGGAGCTGGCACCACCCTTGGGTTAAACAATGTATGTAGATGGAGCATCTGACAAGTAGTCATTATGGATTTGTGTCGTTTTGGTCAGCCCCAATGGTGAGAAGATTGAATAAGCGCTGGAGATACATTGTAAAGCCACCAACAATTAGACGGAGTACGAGGCGCTAATCGCCCGATTGCCAATGACTAGGATATTAGCCGTTGTCGACAAACTCTACTCAAATTGGGAAGAACCCTTCCTGATCCGAGAAGCTAAGGAATGGAGGCAACCGCTTATCAATCTACGATGGTAATGACCTCAATAACATATGGAGCGGAAACGACCTGAAGAGGTAATATCCTTGACTTTTCTTTCCCACGGTACCCATGGATGCACTTTGTAGCTAAAAGGTACCAAAACAGTAATAACATGTGTGTTTCTTCAATTGATCTCACTTTAATGCGTTTCTTGTTTGTTTTGATGACTTGGTTACGCGGAAAGTCTGCCTCTGCTTCAAGTGACGTGACTCTGAATCCAAGCCTCGACATGGTCGACTGAGATCAACTCCATACTCGAACATTGGTTCCCTATCCCTGAAGCATGACAACATCTCGGTTGTGCGGAAAAACATGTTCCTGCTTCGGACGGCATGATCTTAAATTCAAGCCTATACATGATCGGTCGAGATCAACCTTCCATATGAATGTTGGCTGCTAATCTATGAAGTACGAGTGCATATCTGATGTCGAGATGATTCTCCTTCATTCTGATCATGGGTTTTGGAATTGAGGAATTGAAATTCAGTCAATTCCAAAACTCGTAGGAATACGAATTTGGCTGAATTCCAATTATGTAGTTCGGTCGCTTGATGATTTTCAGTAACAAAATTTGGCATTGGGCAATTATGCTGTTCGGTTGCAGGATTGAATTCATTTACATGAATTGCATGTTAAAATTGATTATTTCCATGCCAACCACTGCCATAGTATCTTTCTCTTTTCCCTTACCCTACGTAACGAGATGTCAACAACTAGAGGATGATTGGTAATGACACAAGCTCCTGCAAGACAAAAATAAGAACCCACTGAAATCAAATTGGCGAGACGATAAAAACAAGAAAACAACTAGCAAGACTTACCCTCATCAGCAGGTACCTAGGCGACTTCGTCAACACGTTGTCAGCAGTACTGCGCGTAAAAAAACTGCTTGACGAAGTATCGAAACAACAACACCCTGTTTCTGGACAGCAGGGGCCTTGAAGTTCGCAAGGTCCCTAGGCATCGGCACGGTGGGGACCCACCAAAATTTCCTCGCACAAAGACAATTTTATCCGTCCAGCGATGCACTTTGTTAGAAGTGTTTTTCAACTTTATCAAGAAGAGTTTCTGGAAAACTCCAAGGGATCTGCTCTTCACAAAGGAAGGTCACGAAGGCTACGATTGCCCCGACTTCATTCAGATGAACTTAGGCAGGAACAAACTCGAAATACCGGAGGACTTCTACGTCTTTGGGCCAGAGAGCACCGCTGGTCCTCTTGGTGTGTGTTCAGCCTCTCCGCTCCAGCAAGTCACCTCGCATTGTACCCCGCCAACAGGAATTGCCCCCAGAATTCTCCATCGGCATCGTGTCAGTTGCTGTCTCTTGCACCCCTAGCTTCTTCTCATCCATAGGTGCCATTGTTTTTCCAGAGAATGAATAAAGGGACTAAAAAGACCGCTAGGAGGCAAAGAAAGATTACTTGACTGTTTTTTCCTTCTATTTAATTTGTTTATGAAAGGACCAAAATGAACCATCTTAAATCGAAGTCGCTTCCTCCTTCCGACTATATTCATTTACATACTCTTCCACAATATGAAATTGAACAATATGACTGGTAGTATAAATTCTTGCATGTAAGTTTCGGTTGGCTTTCATGCAGACAAGTATACATTTAAGTATAAATTCTTGCATGCAAGTTTCCGTTAGTCTTTCATGCAGACAAGTATAAATTCTTGCATGTCAGTGTACTTTTAGACCTATGACATACACATCAGGGGCCAAGGACAAGCATTTATAGGTTGGTGCTGATAATAAAGCAACAGCAAAATGTATTTAATGCAAGATTTGAACTTATATTTTGCGGCTTATCATCATCATCCAATTTTTGCATAATATTGGTTTTCCTTATGTAAAACATTTTCTTATGTTGAATTTCCAGATGGATGCAATTTCAGTTGATGAAAAATCACCAAATAACAAGAAAACTGACCAGTTCTCTATCAGTAACCTTGAAATAGATGGAGAATCAATCCCTAGTTCTACTGGTTCTGAAGCAAAGTCTGAAGTTGAATTGGGTGAGGATTCCACTACTTTATCCAAGAACTCCACATCAGAGTACTCAAGTCAAACTGTGTATTCAACTCCAAGTGCTAAACTTCCTACCAGTTCAGAAACTACATCTGGAAGACAATTGAACAACAAAGACAAACCAGATCCATGTACTGAGGATGCTGCCATTTCAGAGATAATTTTATCTTCATTTCCAGAATCTGATCTCTTCCTCAACCTTCATTCTAAATCTCCTCTAAAGCCCGAAACCACAGCAGCAAAAGGATCAAAGGAGAAAGAAAAGGCAAATAATACAAGTTCGTCACTAGGACTCTACCCCAGTTGTCTTAGTGATGCAAATATCAGTGATGGTGGTACCATTACCAGTCGAACCAGCTGTAGCAGTCCACAAAGAGACAGCACGGACAGTTCCTCGTCAGCGACTGCTCCGGTGAAGAGGCATTCCGGCCATGATAGTTGTTGGGAGGCAATTCAATTGGCTAGTTCAAGAGATCCCCCACTTGGACTTGGGCATTTCAAACTGCTCAAGCGCTTGGGTTATGGTGATATAGGCAGTGTTTATCTTGTTGAGCTGAAGGATACAGGTGCATACTTTGCCATGAAAGTTATGGACAGGGCTTCTCTTATCAGTAGGAATAAGTTGATCCGGGCACAGACTGAAAGAGAGATTCTTCGCCTCCTCGATCACCCCTTCTTGCCGACTCTTTATTGTTATTTTGAGACAGACAAGTTCTATTGCTTGGTGATGGAGTACTGTAGTGGTGGTAATCTGCACTCTCTCCGGCAGAAGCAACCCAACAAATATTTCAGTGAACAGGCTGCACGGTAAGTTTTTTTCCAGTTTTTTCTTTTTGTACTTGTTTTTACTATACCATTAGAGGTTGGAAAATTTTATCAGTTTGAAGGAATTGAATTAGTGTTCTTTTTGTAAAGTTCCAGTGGGAATGCAATTAAATATTTAGAGGTGATTATTGATAATGGTAGCCTATGGCTCTTTCCTTATCGTAGATAGCCTTATCCATACTAGTTTGATGTGATCACTTTGTTGATCATTTCTTCGCGGACTACCACGTCACGGATGTCGACCCCTTCACTGACACACTATTATGGGCTCGACGTATCACGTTGGTAGAGTCACCCGAGGGTGGCCAAAGGCGGGGATGATGACGGTGAAGGATACTGTGGAACCGGAATCGCGGCTGGCTAAGAGGGTGTGCTCAAAGAGAAACAGTGAGCTACCACAATCTCATAACAAAGACAAATGAATAGATTTCTTCTTGCTACAATATCCTCCTCGGGGGCCTCATCAACATCTGCGCTCGCATTAGACTCCTCCTCAATGAGTAGATTCCTCACGGGGCATTGGGCCGCCACATAGCCTCTACATGTGCACCTAAAACACTGAATCCCGCCAGGCTTGATATTCGAAGGTGCGCTCGCTTTCCCTTTCATGTTGATGGGGGCACGATAAGGGGTGGGATTAGCGAAAGTCGGGGGAGTGGGCTTCCAAAGAGTCAGGCCATCTGGTTGAGATGCAACCGGCCTGGGCGCAGATGAGCGAAGGTATTGCTCGTACTCCAGAGTCTTCTGATAAACCTGCTCAACTGTCTCTAACCTATGGGGAATCAACTCGTGATGGATGTCCTCCCTCAAATTCGACCTAAAACGTGAGGCAGTGGCAATGACCTCCTCATGGTGGTTGCTCCTCACAACGAGTTCGTCGAATCGTGCCATGTGCTCTGCTACAGAGTGGGTGCCTTGTCGTAGAACATACAATTGATCAAGTGATTGATTTCGATATGATGCGGGCAGATACTTCTCTTTCAACCTCTGCTTCTTTTCAGCCCAGCTCGTGATGGGATAGTTTCCTTCTTGCTCCAGAGATCGCTCTAGGCTCGTCCAGTAAATCTTCGCTTGCCCCTGGAGCTGCATCTTCGCGAATCTAACGTGACGCTCATCGATCATTTCAAACCAGTCGAAGTAGTGATCTCTGTCCATCAACCAGTCACTAAAATCTCTAGGATTCAGCTGAGTGTTGAATTTAGGGGCATCAACACAGACACGACGAGTGATATCCTCGGCTTGGGGGCCCCGACGGGCAGCCGGTGGGTAATCCACTCATCACAGTCATATCGAGCCTGTGGGGGGAAAGCGCCTCTACGTGGTTGGGGTTGCGGCGACTGATACCCATCCTGAGAGTGGAACGACCTAATGGGTGCTATTCAGGGATGGTGATCGTAGGCAAGCTCAGGGTCCCGCCTCGCAGGGGGAATCGGGTCTCTACCTGACAAATCTCTTTCAAATCATTTGGGCTTGATAAAGGCATCACGATCCTCTTCCAAATGACCATTCCTAAGCCTAACCGTGTCATTTGGCCTTGGGGTGGATTGACCGGACTCTCTAGGGTTTTCTAAGGCCTCTACCCTAGTAGCCAAAGTGGAAACCTCATCTTTTAGGTCATCGAGTCTAGCGTCGATCCCGTCAAATCGGTCTAGCAGGAATTTTTGAAGGTCAACCATGGACATGTCTACGTTCGAGCTATCTTCTTGACCATTTGTGACGTTTGTGCATGAAATGGGCAATCTATATGGCCTACAGTTACGGAACATAAAGTGGCCAACCCGGGTTCTGATACCAACCGATGTAGGGTAGGTTCGGGGAGTGTGCTCGGACACCTAAGGACACAATGCCTAGTGAAAAATGACTAGCAGATGGACTCGTGGTTAATGCATGTGGTCCCAAAAATGAAATGGATGCAACTTAGAGTATTCCGCCGACATAATAGCACTTACCAAAGAAAATATTAAATACTTAGCAAAATTCCGCAACAGCTTGTAATTATAGTGAAAATAATTTGCAAGACAAACAATTGCAAATTAGGTTTCACTAAGCAATACAAACATCCATTGCGCACAATAAGGGAACGATGCAACTTAAACTACAAAATTTACAGGTATTATGGCTGTTTCGAGGCGTTCGATGGATGCAAAGAGGGGCCCGACGACTGAGGGAGGGACGTGAGGGAATGTAGGGGTTGGGTGGCTTGGTGGAGATGCTGGATGCAGCTGATCTGGGGACTGGGAGGTGTTATTTGCGTTTGGGAGGGTTTGGAAGGTGCTGGGAGGGGCTGGAAGGTGCTGGGAGGCCACAGTTGGAGGTGGAGAAGGGCTGGCAGGAAGTTGTGGTGGCAGAAGGGTGGCTGGGAGGTGATGTATTGTAGTGTTGAAGGACTGGGTAGGCGGTTTGCGGTGGAGAAGGGGCTGGAAGGTCGGCGTGTAGCTGAAAAAAGGTGCAGGAGGGGCTGGAGCTTGTAGTGAGGAGATGCAGAAGGAGTTGGTAGTGAAGAAGGGGGTTGTGGGAGGTCGGGACTTGGCGTGGGAAGGAAGGGGAAGAGGAGTAAGGCAGCAGGGGGGTCGACGAACTGGTCGATCGGCAGCAACGACGAAAAAAAGGAGCGGGAACCAGGAAACCCGAGTCGTCGGCACCAAGCGGGAATGACTTTAGCACCACACACGATCCACCCATAGGAGGAATACTTGTATCTTCTGAATGCCTCCAAAGCTGTACTCATGTATATAAGGATGAAGGTGATTTGTGGCTTCCATCATGAACAACTGAGATTGCACGCTAATGATAAACCCTCAAATAGACCTAAATAAACTGAAATAAAAATCACAAAATTATAAAGCATCGGGCCGGATGCGAGTGTGGGTCTGATCGTCAAAATGAGTGGGAACCAGGAAATCCGAAGCGTCTACATCAAGAAGGAATGACTTTGCTCACGATCCACCCATAAGAGGAATACTTGTATTGTCTGAATGCCTCCAAAACTGCCCTAATACTTATATATATAAGGATGGAGGTGATTTATGGCTTCCATCATGAACATCTGAGATCGCACGCTAATGATGGGTATCTAAACCCTCAAAATAGACCTAAATAAAATGAAATAAAAACTACAAAAATATAAAGCAGCGGGCCGGATCCGAGTGGGGATTTGATCGTCAAAATAAAGCTTCCATTCAATGCCTACGATGCGTATATACTCTAGTAGGCACGCAATCTGAGTGGCGAACCCCATCAGCATATCTTATGAACCAGGTATGCTGAAATAAATATTGTGTTTGGCATCAAGAGGTTAGGTGATGGGGATCGGCCACATGTTCGTGATCGGAGGAGATCGGGCCACCACTCGGCGGGACCCATTTTTGCTGATTTGGCGGAGATGCATTGATCGGATCGGCGATCCGAGACCGCGAGCGCGTCCGGACCGCCATTTTTCATTTTATATGTATACATTTTTATATTTCTTGGAGTTGTATTTATTGTTTTAGGACACCGGGCGTAACGGACGATCATAGCCGTTCACGCCGGGTGCCCAACCGCCCCATCTCGTTATAAATAGGGGCGAATGTTCTCATTTTCAAGATTGCTGATTTTGTGAGGATTCCAGAATTCTGGCAATCTTCGTTGATGTAGGCCTACGCTCTCCGATACACTCGTTAACGGGTAGATCTACGACGAACGTGCGACTCAAGAAGAATGATGCAAATGCAAGTCACACAGTGCAAGTGCACCGGACTAGGCAAAGAGAAACAATTGCCACACGAAGGACCGCTAATCCTCTAGAGATCTCCCAAGGGCGATAAGCCAATGTTCGATCAAGCGAAAAGGACCCACCCGATCCGATCAAGCTATGCGTTGTACCAAAAGAGATCCACCGAAAAATATCGATTCGGAAAATGGTAGATCTCTCCCAACAAAAGCGGGGCTCGCCAAACCCCTTCGAAGATTAAAATAACGGATGAAAAAAATGCCACTTTCAATATGAAGAAAACCACAAAAAATTCAGTGATTCGAAGATCACGCCACAGTATTCCACCACAAGAAAAATCAAGAGAGAGAAACACACAAGTGGTTTGTTCGTTACCCGCTTGAGATAGGATTGGCCTCAAGCAATACCCTCGCCCGACCGTTCCTTTTCGGATCCACTGGAAGCGCGTTGTTTGGAGAGGAATCCGTTCGCCGCCTTGCTTCACCCTATCCAAGATCCGCCGAATACCGCTTAGATCCCGTGGAGGAATCCGTAGAGAATGAAGAACCGTCCAAGGCTAGGAGAGAGAAAAGGTGGTGGGATAATTCCGTGGTAGAGAGGGGGCGGCTAGAGGGGAGGAGAGGGGAAGATCTCCAAGAGAAGAGGGTGGCCGGCGGCTAGAAGATGGAGGAGAGGAAGGGCGGCCTCCCTTGGCCGAACCTAGGAGAGAGGGGGGCGGCCAAAGAGAAAGAGGGGGAAAATCCAAGAGGGAGAGATTTTAGGTTTCAAATTTTATTTCATTCCTTGTTAATGCAAATCCTCCAAAACATAGTCTTATATAGGCTTTTACAAACACAGCGGCTAATCGCAGTCCAAATTAAAACAATAAACAAAGCATGAAAAGTTCCAATAAATAAAACAAAGCAAGACCAATTTTAATTAATAATTATAAGGATAATTATTAATTAAAATATTCTTATTTTAAAAAGCATGATAAAATTAATTAATAATTATAATTATTAATTAATGTTCTTGTGTCGCGGACGGAGGTTGTAGCGGCGATGACGTCCGTCATTAATATCGTCGCGGTGATGGCGGCGCAAGTCTTTGGTTGGAGAGGCGCCGTCGTCCGCAAGCGTGCCGGTAGCATCCGAAAGCACCCCGTTGCTATCATCTTCTTGTTGCGGGCCGTCGTCTCCATCAATCCTCCCCCGCTCAAAAGTACTCATCACCGATGAGTTGCGTTGGCGGTAGCGGTGGAGAAGAGCATCATCTAAAAGGGTCACCTCCGATTCTGGAAGCCACGAGTCATCAGAGGCTGGACGGTCACGCCAGCGAATCAAGTAGCAGCGACTGGTTCCACTGGGCGAGGAAAGCACTTCATCTCTAAGGATCCTGTCAGGAATATAAATGGTTCGGGGGAACCTTGGAAACGCATTAGGCAAATAAGGAGAATTAATTCCGTCATCAACATTCAACGTACCTCCAGTGGGGACCGAAGAAGAGAGCGATCCGGGCATAACCTCACCCCCACACCCATTAGACAAAGAAGTGGAACCAAACGGGCAGACCGATAAATCAAGTGGTGGAGAAACATACGGCGTTAAATCCGAAACATTGAAAATAGGGGAGATGCCCCAATCAGTGGGTAACTCCAAAAGAAATGCATTTTCTCCTAGTTTTTTTAATATTTGAAACGGGCCCGCTCGCCGATTAGCCAACTTTTTTATGGCGCCAGAAGGCATCCGTTCAGGGACAAGACGCACCATTACCAAATCTACAGCTTTCAAATGGGATGCCCTCTTATGTACGTTAGCGTGAACTTGATAGGACGCGTATTGAGTCTCGAGCGTGTCCTTCACGTGTTTATGTAATTCATTAACATGAGCGGCGAAATCCTGTGCAAATTGACTCAACTTGTAAGATGGAGGTAACGGAATTAAGTCAAGTGGCACAGGGGCCTTATAGCCGTGCACGATCTCATTTGGGGACAACCCGGTGGACCTATTTTTAGAATTATTGTAAGCTAATTGTGCATGGGGAAGGATGAGGTCCCACGTACCCTTGTGGTCACCAACGAGACACCGCAGTAAACTACCCAAACTTCGATTCACTACCTCTGTTTGCCCATCCGTTTGTGGATGGTAGGCTGATGAAAACAAGAGCTTAGTGCCCATGATGCGCCACAAGGTCTTCCAGAAATAACTAGTGAACTTCACATCCCGATCGGTGACGATAGACTTAGGAACGCCTCGATGTCCAACGACTTCCTTAAAAAATAACTTTGCTACATGGGATGCGTCGTCGGTCTTATTACCCGCAATAAAGTACGCCATTTTGGAAAATCGGTCAACGACTACTAGAATGGAATCGTTACTACGAAAAGTGACGGGAAGACCAAGAATGAAATCCATACTAATATCCTCCCAAGGTACTGAAGGAATCGGGAGAGGGGTATAAAGCCCCGCATTCGTTTTATTCCCCTTAGCCAATTGGCACGCCCGACAACTGCTCACAATCTTATGCACCGTAGACTTAAGACCCGGCCAATAAAACTTATCCTCAACTAACGTGATGGTTTTGTCGCGTCCAAAATGACCGCCTAGACCCCCACTATGCAACTCCCACACGATGAAATGGCGAAGGGACGAGCGAGGGATACAAAGCTTGGCGTGCCTAAATAGGTAGCCGTCGCAAATATAATACGCGGAAATGGTCGTGGGCGCATCGCCGTGAGTGGAAAGATATAACTCTTTAAAATCCAGACAATTGACATACTCATCCTTAATACGTTCAAATCCGATCACCTTTACCTCTAACGTGGTCAATAACAAGGAGACGCGACTAAGGGCGTCTGCCACCCGGTTAAGGGTTCCCTTAAGATGTTTGATAATAAAAGAGTACTCCTGGAGATAGGAAACCCACTTAACGTGCCGGGAGTTGACCTTGCTTTGGGAGTTGACAAATCGTAACGCCTCATGATCGGATTGGATGACAAACTCCTTCGGGAGAAGGTAGTGCCGCCAATGTTGGAGGCAACGTATCACAGCATAGAACTCACGGTCATAATTCGAATAATTCAGTTTTGGACCCGCCAATTTCTCACTAAAATACCCAACCGGATGACCTTCCTGACTTAACACTCCTCCAATACCGATCCCCGACGCGTCACAAGATAATTCAAAAACCTTATTAAAGTCCGGCAACCATAATAGGGGGGCTTCCGACATCTTAGCTTTAATCGCTTGGAATGCGTGAGTGGCCGATTTCGTCCAAGTGAACTCCCCTTTTTTCATTCACTCGGTGATCGGTGTCATGATGCTACTAAAATCACGAATGAATCGGCGATAGAATGTGGCTAATCCGTGGAAACTCCTAACGTCCCTAATGTTAGTGGGTTCTGGCCAATCTCTAATGGCCTGGACTTTCTTAGGATCCACGTTTATGCCTTTCGAACTCACTATATACCCGATGAATTCTACGGACGAAACATTGAATGTACATTTTTTTATATTAACGAATAATTTTTCCGCGCGCAACGTCTCTAGGATAGTCCTCAAGTGCGATTCGTGATCAATAGTAGACGTGCTAAAAATCAGAATATCGTCAAAATATACCACAATAAATTTTCCCATGTAGGGTTGGAAGACGTGTGTCATCATCCTCGAGAATGTACTAGGGGCATTGGATAATCCGAACGGCATTACTAACCACTCATAGAGCCCCTCTTTAGATTTAAAAGCAGTCTTCCACTCATCGCCCTCCCGGATTCTAATCTGATGGTAGCCACTCCTAAGGTCCAATTTAGAAAAGATCGTGGCACCGGCTAACATGTCCAACAAATCGTCCAAGCGCGGGATGGGAAACCGATATTTAATTGTGATTTTATTAATGGCTCGACTATCGACGCACATCCTCCACGAGCCATCTTTCTTTGGTGCTAACAAAGCCGGAACGGCACACGGGCTCTTACTATGACGAATAAATCCCTTTTGTAACAAATCCAAAATTTGAGTTTGGAGCTCTAAATGGGCCGACGGGTTTAACCGATAGTGAGGCATGTTGGGTAACGAGGATTTTGGGATTACATCTATCGCGTGCTGGATGTCTCGTAATGGGGGTAACGTAGGGGGCAGCTCTTCCGGGTAGACATCCTTAAATTCCTCTAACATGCTCCGCAGGGCGGGTGGTAAACAATCAAACGAAGGCACGTCTTCCTTGATTTATAGACAAACTAAGGCATATAGGACACCATCCAAAAATGTCTGGCGTGCGAACTCTTTCTTACCAATCAGACTTAAGGTTTTCTTCTCTACGGGCACAATTATGTCTTTCGAGGCGCTCGACGGGTCCTTAGGCGGAGTGGGTTTGAAGATAATAGTCTTGCCCTTAAACTTAAACTCATAAGTGTTGGCTCGCCCGAAGTGGGTGACATCATGGTCATAGAGCCATGGGCGACCCAATAAAACATGACACACATCCATTGGGATGACGTCACACCAGACCTTCTCCGAATAAGCCTTGATGGCCAGTGGTACTAAGCAACGTTTTGCTACCGGAAGGGATGTCTTATTAACCCACGCGACCTTATAAGGGTTGGGGTGTGGTTCAGTCACTAACGCCATCCGGGTAACCGCATTCTCAGAAATAACGTTCATGCAACTTCCGCTATCAATAATCAGCTTACACCACTTCTCGCCGCTTTTAAAATTTAACGAAAAGATGTTCGTCCGATTCCAGTCATCAGACGCACGCGGGGAGGCGTAAATACAACGCATCACCATCATGTTGGTGTCATCATCTAAATCACTCGGCACTCCCTCCGAATCAGAGTCATCACCGGCTTCATACTCGAGCTCGGCGGCGTCGTCAGCAGTGTCCAACAAAGCTAAGGGTTTGGCCTTAGTGGGGCATTCACTTGCGTAGTGCCCTTGAACACCACAGCTAAAACAAGAAGCGTTCGATTTGCTAATCCGACCTACAGACACACGATCGCCGGACGGGTTACGCATATTCCTAGCTGTAATGACGACGAAGTTCGAATCAGTGGATCGAAACATCCCTTTATCTCTCATGGCTAACGGAGGAGGTCCTAAGATGGACTTGTTCTTTTGGAATGAACGCGACTTAGATTTGTGCGCCAGGTGCTTCTCAATGTCTAACGCGGCATTATACGTGGTGTTCAAATCAGTGTGACCATAGCGAAGGAGTTTACCCTGAATTTCGGGACTAAGCCCTTTGCGGAATCGGGAGAGGGTAACTTCGGGCATTTCCTTAATGTCACATCTAACCATCATATCTTTCAAGATCCCCATGTACTCCGCGACCGAGCGGTTCCCTTGCCGAAGGGAGGCTAACTCATCAAACATTTGTGTTCGATGATACGTTGGGACGTACTGGTCAGTCAACAGGGCTTTCATGCCCACCCAACCAATGGGAGGCAAACCATCCCTCGCACCTAAACGCCGCTCCTCATTGAGCCAGTATGACTTAGCTCGACCCAACAACTTCATACGCGCCACACACCTTATCCTCGTCAGTCAAATTTTGCCACTGAAAGTAGCATTCTATCTCCGTAACCCAATCCAAGAAAACTTGGGGATCACCCAACCCATCATAGGATGGTGGTTTGATCCGGACAGCCCTAGTGATATCGAAGCCGTGCGGTGCTCGTGGGGCCTGTTCGGGATTACCATTAGGATTAATGTTCCCTTCAGCACGTTGGTGGGCTGCAGGGTTTGGGGGGTCAGGATCAGGGACACGATTAACGTTAATATTTTCCCCTATGTGTTGACGGGCAGCATGATCCTGAGGTGCCCTTTGGGCTAGCTGAATCTCGTGTAACATCTCACGGATGTCCGTCAACTGATCATTGAACTCCTGGCGGAGTTCATCAACAGCCGTTGGACCGTGACCCGAGTCCCGATCGTCCGTCATTTGAGACGAGGACGTAGCATACTCCGTGCCAAGTCTCGTACGCATGTAACGTAGACCTAACGATTTTGACTAGAAAATGTTTATAAATGGAAAATTTTTTTTGATTTTCTAATAGAAAATGATATGTAGAATATTAAAAAAAAATTTGATTTTTTTTGCTGGAAAATAACAGATTTAGGACGCTAAACGCAGACCAGAAATTTTAAACAGGCTAAAAATTTTATGAAAGATAATTTTTCTCCCGCCTAATAACTAGGGTAGTAAAATATTTTTTTGATTTTCTTGCAGAGAAAATAATGGGGAATGTCCGAAATTTTTTTTTTTTTGAATTTCGCAGAAAAATAAAAATTCTAGACCGCTATTCGCAGACCGACGAAAATTTATTTTTAAATTTTCAGCGTAGAAACGTGTGTAGAATGTGAGTGTCGGCGTTCTAAGAAAATAATAGGAATGCGTCAATTAAGAAATTGACACGAACCTCGCTTTGATACCAAATTGATGTAGGTCTACGCTCTCCGATACACTCGTTAACGGGTAGATCTACGACGAACGCGCGACTCAAGAAGAATGATGCAAATGCAAGCCACACAGTGCAAGTGCACCGGACTAGGCAAAGAGAAACAATTGCCACACGAAGGACCGCTAATCCTCTAGAGATCTCCCAAGGGCGTTAAGCCAATGTTCGATCAAGCGAAAAGGACCCACCCGATCCGATCAAGCTATGCGTTGTACCAAAAGTGATCCACCGAAAAATATCGATTCGGAAAATGATAGATCTCTCCCAACAAAAAGCGGGGCTCGCCAAACCCCTTCGAAGATTAAAATAACGGATGAAAAAAATGTCACTTTCAATATGAAGAAAACCACGAAAAGTTCAGTGATTCGAAGATCACGCCACAGTATTCCACCACAAGAAAAATCAAGATAGAGAAACACACAAGTGGTTTGTTCGTTACCCGCTTGAGATAGGATTGGCCTCAAGCAATACCCTCGCCCGACCGTTCCTTTTCGGATCCACCGGAAGCGCGTTGTTTGGAGAGGAATCCGTTCGCCGTCTTGCTTCACCGTATCCAAGATCCGCCGAATACCGCTTGAATCTCGTGGAGGAATCCGTAGAGAATGAAGAACCGTCCAAGGCCAGGAGAGAGAAAAGGTGGTGGGATAATTCCGTGGTAGAGAGGGGGCGGCTAGAGGGGAGGAGAGGGGAAGATCTCCAAGAGAAGAGGGTGGCCGGCGGCTAGAAGATGGAGGAGAGGAGGGGGCGGCCTCCCTTGGCCGAACCTAGGAGAGAGGGAGAGAGAGGGGGGCGGCCAAAGAGAAAGAGGGGGAAAATCCAAGATGGAGAGATTTTAGGTTTCAAATTTTATTTCATTCCTTGTTAATGCAAATCCTCCAAAACATAGCCTTATATAGGCTTTTACAAACACAGCGGCTAATCGCAGTCCAAATTAAAACAATAAACAAAGCATGAAAAGTTCCAATAAATAAAACAAAGCAAGACCAATTTTAATTAATAATTATAAGGATAATTATTAATTAAAATATTCTTATTTTAAAAAGCATGATAAAATTAATTAATAATTATAATTAAATTATTATAATTATTAATTAATGTTCTTGTGTCGCGGACGGAGGTTGTAGCGGCGATGGCGTCCGTCATTAATATCGTCGCGGTGATGGCGGCGCAAGTCTTTGGTTGGAGAGGCGCCGTCATCCGCAAGCGTGCCGGTAGCATCCGAAAGCACCCCGTTGCTATCATCTTCTTGTTGCGGGCCGTCGTCTCCATCATTCGTGGTGCGGCCGCGAGCCCGGGGTGAGACTTCCCGGCTAATGTTATTCCAGTTACTTTTAATTTCATCCTTATTTTTATTTCCCGTGAATTTCATCAGTTAACCCCTTCTAAGCCACGACCTCCTCCTTCTGAAGGAGAAAACCGTTGAAACCCATCGGACCTCTCCTGTCATCTCCTTCCCCATCGACTCTGTTCATGTTCATCTCCATCTCCTGCGTGTAAATCGCAGATCCCTCTCCTGCCGCAAGCTCGACTACTCCTGTTCATCCCCTTCCTCTCGACGGAAGAAGTAACAGCCTCCATCGCCATTTTCACTGTTCTCTTTCTCACCTGTAACCGCAGTCCGCCTCCAGATCTATCACAAGCATCCTCCATCAGGCTCCTCTCTCCCCTACGGCAGGTCGACGCCTCCTCCGCCAACCCAAACCCTAACTGTCGGGGATCCACTGCAAGCCCTTCGACTGGCCACTGTTCATCTTCCTCCACAGTTCTTCTTCATCCCGCTTCTTGGTTTTACTGTTACCATCAGATCCCGCACTGCTTGCCTTCAGATCCAGCACTGCTCTGCCTCCTCCCCTGCCTTAAGTTTTCCAGTCCAGTACCTTGTTGTTTGAGCCACCAAGTCCCCCCTATGCTGCCCAGTACCGGTCCATTTAATCGCAAAACCTTTTTTCCCTGAGTCAACACCCGCAACAACCATTGGCCTCCACATTCCAGCAATTCAACGCCACTACCGCTACTGGATCTCATTGTTTGTGAGTATCTTTCTATTGTGTTAATTTTTCTGTATTAAATATTGGAAGACATTTCATGTTTGCTCGGGTGTTGTGATTGTTAGTGCTACTGTTCTATTTCTTTAAATCCTATAAAAAAAATCATTCGTGCAAATTGTGGTTGAAATTCCTTTGCGTAGTGAAAACTTATGATATTGTTTGTACGCTTGAAATTACAAATCAAATTGTGTAGGTTTGCCTAACTTATATAAATATAATTACTAGTACTTATTTCCGGAATAATTGAAAGCATGCACACATTATTACATTGGGCTTGATCGCATTCATTCTGCACATCCACGTAGGTTTGCATTAGCGCGTCGGCATCGCCGATTATTTCACACTGCCTTTATGTCCTGCGTCAGTTTGGTATCAGAGCCCATATTAGGACTTACTTTAAAATACGCGGGACTACATTTTATGCCACCCATTGTCTTATCATAGTGGTCATTACTACACTGGTCCTCAATTTGAGGAACCACCATCTGTCTACATTCGATCCCATAGAGTGTCGTCAGAGAGGTCTTTACATTATTATGACGATTATCGTCGTCCTTATCCTCGCACTCGAATGGATCCTGTTGATCCTTCGACATGACCTTATGATGGTAGAGCTGAGTATCGTTCAGGTCATCATTGCTGCACATCTCCTCTATTTGAGTAACCTGAGTCTGTATATGCACGAACACCACCGCACGTTCGTAGGACTCACGTCCACCCACGGGCACGACCTGATTACCCTCAAGAATCCTATAGAGGTCACCCTCAGCGAGGTAGCACCACACAGTGGCTTTCCTACTGTTCCAAAAGCGGACATGACGGAAGCCGAATTTCTGCACTTGGCTTTTTAGAAGTTTGATCAATTGGATGCACAATATGATGATCTTCGCACTTGTGTTGCCGTCATTGAGGGTTGGCGAGAGCACTCCACTTCGCAAAGAAGGGAAACCTCACCCACTCCACCCGATATTCTCTTTGGGGATGAACGCGCTGCTCTCCCACCACAGGATGTGCGTGCTAGGAATCAGCCACCACGAGAGGCCGCCCCACTTAGAGAGCCTTCCCTCGACACTATACCTATTAGCTCACTATTAAGTATAGGCTTTTCCCACACTTCACCTGATGGCGCACCGAGCCACATCACGATCGGGAGCCGAGAGCCTAGTAGTGATCTCGTGGTAATCACCTTACCCTTTTTGGGTAACACGACCCCTTGTGATGGTTTGCCTCTGGAGGACCATTCCCCTGTTGACGGGTTCTTTAGTAACCCCCCTGTTGAGCCTCCAGTTGAGCCACATCGTCCTTGTGAGAATGAGATTCAGGTGAGTGACACATGAGTATTGAGGCGTTGACATCTCTATCATTATCACCCATGATATTCATAGTGCTCCAGAGAGAGGATCTTGAATGTAGCATCCAGTATGTAGAGTTCTCCCTAAGAACACTTAAGTATAATTCAGATGTTTTGAGAGTTTGTCATCTGGTCACTCACACCCGTGATGAGTTTTAGGCCGTACCACCTGCTGACCCGCCAGATGAGTTCTTTCTTGTGAGGGACACGCACTACACACTAGAGTTGTATCCTATTGTCGATGCCTACGATTTTCACTTAGGTGATCGTCGCATTCGTAATGATTTTTCATCCGTCCCTCCTGGTGAGCCCCCTGATGCGTCGCATTCCCTTAGCAAACGTATCACGTTTGTTACGCTTCACCTTCATCATCGTTCATCTGAGGATACTGCAGATATTTTTGGGACCTACGTTGGTACTCGTCACATTTGTGGCGAATTTTATTATACCCGTCCCGGAGAACCCCCCGATGAACCACATGTCGATCCACCGCTCATTTGGGATATATCCATCTTTAGTAGGACACTTGAGTTTAAGGGTGCACTCACTGACCCGCTGATCTTATGTCTTACTACCCGCACTTGTAGAGACAGTTCACACACTACATTGACACACCTTATTACTGTTGTCCCCGCTGTTCACTGGAGTGATCGTTGTGCCCACGATGAATTTTTCTATGTCCCACCTTTTGAGCCTCCTGATCATGTACCTATTTTAGAAGTTTCTTATAGTACCCAAAACCCCTGGTTCACAGAGTTGGTCATCTTAGTAGTTCATATTTTACATTTCTTGTTTGTTCATTTACATTTAGTGCATGAATCATTTGTGTTGTGTGAGTCACACATGTATGTTTTTCATCATTTGCATGAAATGCATAAACTAATCTGGAAGAAGACTACTAGCAATCTATGTAGCACGGGGACGGAAACGGGATACGGGATACGATACGAAACGGATACGGGAAACGTGATTTTTAAAAAAATACGGATACGGGAAACGTTTTTTATTTTTTTTAATTATTTTAATATACGTATTAATTAATATAAAAAATACAATTAACAAACTAAGGTACCATCCCAGTCACTACATTCAATAAAGAATAATTGGCGCACAATAATGTTGTTTAGGCGCAATGGGAAAGATTAGGCTAGGAGAAGGTATTGGATATCACAGGAAGAGAAAATATGAAGAATAGCTCATGCAATTTATTCCTTGAGGTATCCAAAAGCACAAACATTATTTATAGTGCCTACAAGTACACACATTTTAGTTTGATTTATTTATTATCAATACAGATTACTAAAGAGTCAAAATTGGGCCTACAAGTACACATTGAGAACTAATATCATAATAAGTAACGATGATCATCAAACTCTTCACATAAACAAGATCTTCTTTGACATTAAATTAATAAAATGATTTTGTAAGGAGAAAAAATTATTTCTAAGAGTTAGCCACCATTTAATATGAGGCGTGATTGCGCGCCTGACGCCGTGAATAAAATTGCGGGAAACGCGTATCCCGCAAGGGGGATACGCGTTTCCCAATTAATTTTTTTATTTAATTTAAATATTGCGTTTCCTACGTTTCGGAAACGCGTTTCCGGGCGTTTCCCGTATCCGATACGCGTTCGAGCCGATACGCGAAGCATTTTTAAGTATCCGTGCTTTGTAGCTAGCAATATCTAGTTATATATGGTATGGGCAGATAGGCACAGACGTGAGCTGCATTTTCGGGTGTGCGAGCCTGTCATGGTCGGACTTTGCAAGGAGGGGCTCCCAAAAGGAGTCGCTATTAAACTACAACTTAAGCGAATCAGTCCTTATAGGGTTATAAAGAAAGTTGGAATTAGACATCTTAATTCATTAGTATGCATGGAATCAAATCTCATTGTAATGATCATATGCTTTTCAAGTTCAATAAAAATTATATGAAAATATTTTCTTTACTCTATGTACGTTTTAATTGCCTTAACACAAAAGTACTTAATTGATTTTCCCATCACAAAATCAAATTGATTTTATGAAGTTGACATATTTTTCTCAGGCTTGATTCCTCAAAAACTAATATTGTCTTCTACTTTTTTTTAAATGCCATTATCAAAATGCCTTTTCTAGTCATTTAACATCATGTTAGTCTTCAAATTTTCATTGAGAAGACTTATCAACTAAAGTACTACAATATCCCCATAAATTTCTATATCTCAATAGGTGGCTTGTGAGGATCTGAATTTCTGTTTTTATGCATCCTCTTCAAAGCTAGTTGCTTTACCTTCTAGGATTATTCTATAATATATATTTTTATTTTGTTCATTATACTCTTTCAAAATATTATATACCATAAATTTTCAAATTAGTTTTCATCTCTCCTTGATGTTTTCATCTTGAATTAAAATATTCTTTTCTTTACTTTTAAGTCATCTAACTTTGACCAAAGTCTCTAGTGTTCTTGTTTCCTGTCTTAACTATTCTAGCTATTCTTTTTTCTCCTTAGTATCAAGTCTATTATATAAATTATCTAAAGATATATTTTTCTTTGCTTTGCTCACTATATTTTTAGCAGGACTGTAGTTTTGTTATAATCAATATAAGCTTATTCAAGTTTTGCCTATCTTTGAAAGCACATTTCTTCTCAATAACTTCCTACACTTCCTTGCTCGACCACAAATATTTTTTCTTCAAACTATCTATTTCTAGACTCGTTTCAAGTATTTACGATAGCCTTCTTAACGGAAGTAACAATCTTATCGCACACCATATTTGACTCTATTACAAAACTAAACTCTCCTTCTTTAGCATCTATCTTTAAATGTCAAATGTTTCTTACAATTTCCATCACCTAATCAATCCCAAGACAATAATTTATTTTTATTATTTTATATACTTTTAAATTTCTCTATAATTACTATTCTATCTTGCATGATTAAACTCTCTCCTAGAACCACCTTACAATCTTTGCACAATTTTCTCTTAGCTTAGAAAAAAGAAGAAGTTTATTTGTGATGATGACTCCACTTTTGTAAGTAATTAAATGTTCCTCTAGTTTCTTAAAATACATGTTTGCTAATGCAAATTATGCAAGATCATAAGTTATAATGAAATATAGTATGGGTTCTGCCATTGTGTTTCTATCTACTAATCCGGACCACAATGAATTCTCTTATAACACATCCTATTGGAAACTATATGTACATTAAGTTACAGTAGAATGGAAAAATACTTTCTTAATTATTCAATAGAAACCTTACTCATACATATACTTGAGCAAGGGGGAAACCTAAAAACGGAAAAAGACCAAACTACCCCGAACCGGGATTAATACAATAAAGACGACTTGGACATAACTAAATATAAATTACAACTCTACCCCTCAAGTTGGACAGAATATGTCGGTCATCCCAAGCTTTTGAATATCATTGGTAAACACATCACACCCCAAGCTTTTGGTAAACACATCGGTCAGTTGATCTTTGGAATGAACAAAAGAATTGACCACCGTCTTTTAATCCAAATGATCTTTGATGAAGTGTCGATCAACCTCAACATGCTTTGTCATGTCATGTTGGACTGGGTTATGAGCGATACTAATAGTTGCCTTATTGTCACAGAACAAGGAGAAAGGGGTTGTCTCAGAGAAACCGAGATCTTGTAACACAGTACACATCCATAGACCCTCACATAGGCCTTGAGACATAGCACAATATTCTGCCTCTGCACTTGATCTAGCCACCACATTCTGCTTCTTGCTACGCCATGTCTCAAGGTTTCCACCAACGAAGGAACAATATCCTGTTGTGGACTTTCTGTCATCACGACATCCAGCCCAATCAGCATCAGTAGAAACTTCAATCTTCAAGTTGTTGTTTTTGGAGAATAGGAGACCGTGACCAGGGGCTTTCTTCAAATATTGTAGCACGCAATACGCAACTTCTTGATCGAGAATGCATATATCTGCTAAGGATATCGACCACAAACGTAATGTCCGGGCGTGTGTGGGATATATATATAAGTTTCTCAACCAATCTTTGATAACGTGATACATCAGTATGATCACCATCAACATCTTCCTCAATCCTGTGATTTTCCTCTATAGGGGTGTTCGCAGGATCACAACCAAGCATACCAGTCTCCTTTAGGAGAACCAATATATACTTCTGTTGGGATATGAAGATACCCTGCTCAGATCTAGCAACCTCGATACCCAGGAAGTATCATAATTTTCCCAAGTCTTTTACTTCAAATTCAGCAGATAGGAGGGTCTTAAGATTAACAATCTCCTCTGTGTCATTTCAGATAACCACAATGTCATCCACGTAGACAATGAGAACTGCAACCCTTTGTTCATGTATCTGAATAAACATGGTATGGTCAAATTGTGCTTGCTTATACCCAAACTTAAGCATAGCCGTGAGAAATCTCCCGAACCAGGCCCTAGGTGATTGCTTCAGGCCATATAAGGATTTCTTTAGGCGGTAGACAAGCCCTTCAGCTCCTTTCTTCACAAGACCAGGAGGGAGCTTCATGTACACCTCTTCATCAAGCTCACCGTGAAGGAACGCATTCTTCATGTCCAGTTGATGAAGGTCCCAGTCCAGGCAAGCAACACACGATAACAACACCCGAATTGAGTCCATCTTTGTTACAGGAACAAAAGTCTCCAGGTAATCAACTCCCTGAGTCTGAGTGTATCCTTGAGCAACCAGATGTGCTTTGTACCATTCCACCTTGCCATCTTGGTTCTGCTTAACAGGAAAGACCCACCGGGAACCTATAGCTTTCTTTCCTGGAGGAAGAGAGGAAACATCTCATGTGTGATTTTTGTCCAAGGCAGACATCTCATCTTGCATAGCTTGTGTCCAAGCAGGTATTCCCAAAGCTTCCTGCCATGTCTTAGGAATAATGACTAGGGAAAGAGACGAAACAAAAGCCTGATGAATTGGGGTAAGATGATGGTAAGACACAGGATTAAAAATAGGATGTTGTGTATAAGTAGCTTTATCTTTCTTGAGCAATGCAGGAGGGATATGCAAATCAGCATTATCAGAATCTGAGTCTGAAGTTGGCACTGGTAGTGGTGGAACTCTAGTAACTTGTGTACCTGAACGATGGCGGTATACGTGGGGAAAAGGAGAAATCATAGTAGAGGGGTCCGGTACCAGGATATGGGCTATGGGTACCGAAATGGTAAGCTGTAGGGGAATGGAAGGAATGGAAGGGAGAAGAGGAAAAGGAACTACTCTCCCCCTGACGAAAAAAGTGAGTCAAAGGCAAAAAATAGGATTCCTCCTCCCGGAAGGTGACATCCATGGTACAGAACATACGCCGGGAAGGGGGTGATAACAGCGATACCCTTTGGTCGTAGAAGAATAGTCAAGGAAGACACAACGTTGAGCCCGAGGGTCAAGTTTGTCGCGATGGGGTTGGTGAACATGCACAAAACAGACACACCCAAAGACACGGGGTGCCAAATGGGAAGTATGAACCACGCCAATGGTGGAGAGACGAGCTAGAGGAGTAGGAAAGGACATGAGAAGGAAGGTGGTTGATAAGGTGAGTAGCAGTAAGTACCGCATCACCCTAATAGAATTTAGGAAGATGCATAGTGGTTAGGAGACAACGAGCAACCTCAAGGAGGTGCCGATTTTTACGTTTGGACACTCCGTTTTGAGTAGAGGTATGAACACACGTTTTCTTGTGGATGATACCATGAGTGGTGAGGTAAGAACCAAAGGCACCACGATCGTCATACTCCCCCCATTATCACTTCGAAGAACATGAATAAAGGCATCAAATTGGGTTTGCATCATTTTATGAAACGCTTGAAAGCAAGGAAAAACTTCATTTTTTTCAGCAGATAAATCCATGTAGTGTGAGAGAAGCAATCAATAAAAGTGACAAACCATCGAAAACCAGATAAAGATAAAATGGGGGAGGACCCCCAAACATCAAAATGTATAATAGAAAAAGGGATGTTACTAGGGGAAGAAAGATGCGAAGAAGTATGTCGCACATGTTTAGACCTATCACATACATCACAAGCAAAGTTATGAAGAAAAGGTACAAAAAACAGGAAATAAATTTTGCAGATAAACGGAGGATGGATGTCCTAGTCGCAGATGCCAGCGACGAACATCATCAGCAATAACAGTGGAACTGGAAAGAGCCTGAGAGGGAGTCTGGGTGTCCAGGTAGTACAAGCCGTCACGGTTCCTACCACTGTCAATGTTCCGCTTCGTACCCAGTTCCTGAAAGACACAAGAGTCAGGAAGAAGTTACCAGGCACTTGAGAGATTTAGTAATATTGCTGATGGAGAGTAAATTGCGTTGAAAAGAGGGAACATGAAGAACAGAGGGGAGAGAAATGGGCGGAGAACATGAGATGCCGCAATAAGGCCACGAGCGGTTAAGAGATAACGTTGTAATTGCGGATGAAGCGTCGATAATACCTAGTGAGGCCAAGAAAACCGCTAAGCTCGCACGATGTATGAGGTATAGGCCAAGTTGTCGCGCCTTGGATCTTCTCCGAGTCAAACGAAACCCTCTGGGCATGAACGACATGACCTAAGTGGGTCATGCAAACCGTGCCGAATGAACGCTTAGAAGCCTTAAGAACGTATCGATGTTGGTGAATCAACTGGAAGACAATGTGAAAGTGCTTGAGATGATCTAACCATGTCTTACTGTACATCAAAATATCGTTAAAAAGCACCAACATAAATTGACAGAGCATGGAATGGAATACCTCATTCATCAAGGCTTGGAAGGTGGTCGGGGCATTCGTGAGCCAGAATGACATGACCAAGAACTCAAAGTGGTCATGATGGATCAGGAAGGCAGTCTTTTCCATGTCCACGGAGCAAGGAGCTTGTCCTTCACGGGAGCAAAGAGCTTGTCCTTCACCGTTTTTATATTCAGCTTCATGTAATCCACAGAAAAGCGCCACATGCCGTCCTTTTTGTGCACCAAGAGAATCAGCGAGAAGAAGGGAGATACACTGATGGGAATGATCCCCTGTTGAAGCATAACGCTGCACTGGCGTTCAATTTCATCCTTCTGACTGTAGGGAAATTTCATCCTTCTGACTGTAGGGGTAACAATATGGGTGTACCACAATAGGTGTCATGCTCGGCACGAGACATATGTAGTGGTCCTGGTTGTGGATTGTGGGAAGCCCATCTGGTGGCGTAATTGTGTCACAAAATTCTTGGAGGAGTTGGTGGAGGTCGTGAGGAGCCTCATCAGAAACACTGGAGGAGTTTGAGTCGGTGGGGCCAACATATGGTGGGAAGAGAGCCCGATTGCTTGTGGGTAACCTTGCCATTCGACCATCTAAGAATCCTAGTGCCAGCAAGTGCATGGTGAAGTGGTCAAAATCCCAAGTAAGAGGGCTTAAAGTCTGTAGCCAGTGGACGCCCAACACCACCTTAAACCTCTGAAGATCCACTACGAGGAGATTAATCTGGGAGTGGTAACCCTCCACCACAATAGGGACCCGGCGACAGATCCCGGGAACGCCATCTAGTTGTCGTTGCCCACAAACACGTTCACCCAACTGCGAGGCGTCACGACGAGGTGTAGTCGTTGTGTAGCGGTTTGACTGATGAAGTTGTGAGTACTCCCTAAATCCATAAACGCGAGCAAGGATTGTCCCCCAAGGTTGACAGACATCTGAATTGTATGGCCCTCCTATGGATCAGAAGTGGCGTGCAAATTGGTCATCACAATTGAAGCAGAGGCCCTTGGCACGACGATCGTCCATCTCGGCGAGAGAGAGAGAGAGAGAGAGAGAGAGAGAGAGAGAGAGAGAGAGAGAGAGAGAGAGATGTCGGCAGAAAGAGGGGTGGTTGGGATCCGGCTCCTTTGTAGTGCTGTGAGGTGTCGACGAACTGATGGTGTTACTTCTTCGGGGCCATGTCCATCGGCTACCCACACTCGTGCTAGACTCATTGCGGTAGTGATATTTGGAGGGGCTTGGAATTCCACTTCGAGACGTAGACGCTCATGAAGGACCGCCGTGAAGATAGGGACCTGTTGTGTGGGGCTCACAGAAGGAGCACGAGCTAATAAAACTTGGAATCGCTCCAAATACTCGTCAATGGGTCTCGTTTGTTTGAGAACAATGAGATCGCCGAGAGGGTTGCTGCGCAGTGGAGGGACGAATCAGAGCGTGCAAGTGTCCTTGAATTCTTCCCACATCAGATGTGGTCGCTCCTGTTGAAGTTGAGTGAACCACAGTTGATCCAGACCCATTAGGTGAGCCAAGCGAGGGGATCTTCATAGCCTTCAAAATGGGAAAATCCATTTTGACATATCGAGGGACACCGCCCCCTCCGACCTTGGGCTGGGTGGCTCGTAACAGTGGTGACCGGGCGGTACATCAAAGCAGGTGCCAGATGCAACTTGCTGTGGGGACTATATGGAGTCGAGCCGAGTGTTGAGGGCGTCCATTTTCATGTTGGTGGCGGCCATCATGGCCTGAAACATCTCCATGATTTGGGCCATTGTGAGGCCGCCCTCTTCCATATGCGCAGGTGGCTGCGACGATGGGCGAGGAAGCGGCAAGGGACCTAAATTGCATGCGGAGATGGTGCGGCGGAGATGGAGGCTGCTCGCTTGGGATGAGGGGGAGCGTGTGGGGGTAGGGGCGTGGGCGGGCGAGCTGATCGGCGCGGACACGTGTACGCGGAAGGAGGCGGGGCTCGTCATGAGAGGAAGGAGGCGGGGCTCGTCATGAGAGGAAGGAGGCGGGGCTCGTCATGAGCGGAAGGAGGAGGGGCTCGTCATGAGCAGAAGGAGGCGGGGCTCGTCATGAGCGGAATGCGGCTAGGTGGGTGCAGCGGAGGGAAGAGATTGTCGCCATCGTCGTCGGCGAGGGTGCTCTATGATACCAAACTATGGTGACTGTGTGCTAGCAAGAGAGAGGGAAGAGGTTTCAGACTAGTGATCCACAGTCGAGCGAGGCACTTGCAGTGGGAAATAGGGTTATGGGCAAAAGAAAAGGAGGAAGGGAGAGAGAGGGGGAGAGAAGAGAGAGAGAGATGGAAAATATTAATTCGGTGATACTTCTAAAAGAGTCCTCACTCCCCTTAAGTATGGAGTGTCACTACAAGGAGATTAAAACATAATGAAGATGAAAATAAGATGTTAGGAAAATAAGAAGGATAATGTGCGGTACACTCCTGAGAGGCCATGCGTGCGGCACTGATTGGTCCAGTGTCAACATGGATCCATAACATGTTCTTATTCAGTTCTGTTCCTTAAAATCTAATGCATTATCCATAAAACCTATGATTATTGATGTGACATATTGTAAGTAATCTCCCATTTCCGTCGTCGAGGGAAAAGAAGAATATGAGCATGCCAGAAACGGGGAGCCCACGGAGCGGCAAACGTTTCTATACTAATATATAAATACATATATATACTCAAGTTTTCATGGCTCATAGTCCAAGGTATAATTTCATGAACCCAATAAATAATGTTATGAAAATCTTGATATACATAACCAAGAGGAACATAATTTCTTACTTCGATGTTATGACGTTCATACATGTGGTGTGACTGCATGAGTCTAGGCTATTTTAGAGATCACTAATGGTCCGTTTGATTCGAAAGAATTGACCGGGCGGAATTGGTTCTGGGTTTAAATAATTCCTTTGTGGTTGTTTGGCTGGGCGGAATTAACGACGGAATTTGATTTCTTGAAAACCCACGGCTTTCCATTAACGTTATACCCAATTCTTATCTCGTGAGGTAGGTTATTCCGAAAAACTCGAGCCAGCGGCCTTCTTCCCCGTCGCGCCTCCTCTTGTGCCTTCTTCCCCGTCGCGCCTCCTCTTCCTCATTTTATTCCTCTGCTTCTTTCTCTTCTTCTTCCTCTTCTTCTTCTTCTCTTCAATCGGCCCCTACCCTAAATCCCAACACAAGAACGAAGCATGTACCGCTCGAACAGAACAATGTTTGCGCTGAGGAAGAGGATCTAACTGTGTCGAGAGAAAAGGAAGCACACGATGAGAGGGTCGAGGAGGAGATGGATAGCATGACTATGGCTGAATGGTTTTAGCTCCTCTGGAAATAGTTGATTTCCTAATCATGACTAGATTGAGAAAAAAGGAAGCATAACCTACCAATAGTTTTATCTCCTCTCGAAATTTTCGATTTCCTGAAACTATGTTTCTGATATTTAGAAAATTGCATGCCCGCAAGCATGCCTCTATCATTACTCTGTCTTCAATCCTGTGGATGTTTGAAGGAGCAAACAGAAAAACAGTCTCTCATCTACACCATGGTAGATTTCTGCATACTCAATTTCAATTCCCATGGGTTTTTTGTCAATTCCATCATGCAACCGAACAAGATAATTGGAATTCAGCTCAATTCCAAATCCCGCAGGTTTTGGAATTGACTGAATTCCAATTCCGTCGAACCGAACAGACCCTAAATGTTCTTTCTCCGATCTACTCCGCAAATCCTCTCTTCTCAACTTGGGGCATTTCTGAACCCAAATTGACATGTATCACAACAAAGGAGGTTCTCGAGAGAGAACGATAGCTCGTCGGAGCTTCACAAGGGAATGTCGATCCCTGCATATCCACTGACAAGCGAGAGCGTGAGCGAGGAAGACGTTGGGAGGTCGCTGCTTGGTCTGTCGATGCTTAACAACCAGAGGGTAGTAAACTTGCGGACTACAGTAATGAAGAAGGGAATCAATTGGTTCTTTGCAAGGATCACTATCTACAGGAGAGGAAGGAGAAGAAATCTAAGAGATTAGAGTTGTCATTTACTTACAGTATAGAATCGCATGTGACATCAACTAGAAGGAGGAGGAAATGGGCGTCGATCTCTGAAAGGTGAATACAATCGAGAAATAGGGGGTTACATGGAAATGTCGAGGGCATTCCTTCTTATGTGGCGCTCGCCTGGATGTAGTGGTCGGATGATTTGAGAAACCTAAACCACACAAGTTATTATACTTAAGAATGAAACTACGTTTTCTACAATTATATAACTGCCACTATCAGTTAAGGATCTTATTATATCATGAAGAAAAGCTGTTCGGACCTCTAACTCATGAAGAAATAAGTCTCGCAAAATTCCTTATTATGGAAAATGCTTTATCTATTAATTAACTCGTGAAATTAAGGGTGATGAGACATATATACCTCAATCAGACGGCGATTCCGACAATATTAAATACGGTTGGGACCTAAAATTAACATTATTAATTACTTTAATCTCGGATGTTACAGTTCATGCAACTGGTCTTTACTTGCTTCCCACGCGTACGCAGCCGTAGGCGTTGAATCATCCTTTAACCTCTACGGAACTCTAAGAACCTTTTTCATTACTCATTTAATTGTGTATACGGCCTTTGATGTAGCCTCCGCCTTCAACCATGTCACATGATAAAGGCCTTTGATGTAGGCTCCGTTTGGCACGACGGTGGCGGTCGTGAACGCGGTGGTAAAACCGTCATTCGTGAATGGGCACTTAAGGAACTTCATCCACTTTTATGTTGAAGTGGATGAAGTTCCTTAGGTGGGCGTTCATGAATGACGGTTTTACCTCCGCGTTCATGACCGCCACCACAAAACCAAACAGAGCAGTAGTCTCCACCTTCGACCATGTTGCCATCCCATGCGGCGATGGTGCCATTCCTAGGGAATTCTTTGATGGCAGTATAGAAATCTCCCAAATCTACTACAAGTAGATCAACTGACAAATGCTTCAGTTAGTCAAGTCCAAGGGCTTTTTCGACAATGCTATAAGAAAATAACAATAAAGAAAAATTTTATGTAGTTTGAAGGACCTAGTATTATTGTTGCTAATCGGACAAAATGGATTCCCACCGTCCTATCTCATTATCTTCCATCTCGTTGGTTCGAGTTTCATGTGCACTTCTTTTTTGATCTCCAAAGTAAAGGTGGTTATGCCGCCATGAGTTTGCGGGGGAGTGTTAACATTTATATGACACCGCCGACTACATTTTCATCTACTCCAACTTTACATTGGCCAGAACCAGCTTATGTTGGCATTGACTCTCACTACCCCAAATTTCCTTTCCGTGATTTCATCTCCTTGAAGTTGCCAAACCCGCTAGCAGGTTGCCGAACCTAAAGGTATCATGGACAAAACGACACGTTTCCGATATTTTTTTTGCAAAATATCCTTTTGGAATATATCCTCCGATATATCTGCTATTGACCGATATATTCGCTGATATATCGGCCGATATATCCCGATATTTTATCAACTGATTTTTTTCAATTTATTTTTGTTGAAATCAAAAGAGAAATACTTGATTGATATACTCATCCCTCAAGGGGGCATTAAATAGGACTTACATGGACTCTTAAAAGTAAACCTACAATGTGGGACTAAACCCAACTATACCTAAAGACTCTAATAGACCGACATTGACTCGATAAATCCAACACTCCCCCTCAAGCTGAAGGGGGGACCCTTCAGCTTGGACATCACAAATAACGGCAATGGAGGTAGATGATGCGGGACAAAACATCAGACGAGCCACCGGAGGGAATTCCAAACCGGGGAATCAAGTCGGGGACATAGCCACACACGACATTGACCCACACACGACGCAGGACCCACACACGACGCGGACTCACTGGAAATCGGTCAACCAACATCATCTACACACACAACATGCGAAGAGAACCAAAGATGTGGAGCAAATCATCAAACGAGTGATCGGGGATAATCCGTCGGGGATAATCTGTCGGGGATAATCTGCAAGAAGAGCGGTCCCACACGTCACAGTCCCACACGACACGGTCCCACACGACACAACCCGCTGAGATTATAACAACCAACACAATCACGTCCCGAACACACGACCAATCGAAAGAAAACATGGGGAAACACAAGACATAAGCCTAGAGGCCGTGTGGAACGAAGGCGAAAGAATCGGGAAAGATCATCTGAGACGCCTTCATCCCAACACTCCCCCTCACGTGGATAACACGTGCATATAGGCATAACAAGACAAACAAACAAAGAGACACAAAACAATACACAAACTCATAAGATAAGACACGAACTACCATGAAGCATCATCTTTGGTGAGAAATCAGCACCCTAGAAGGGGTGACAACATCAGGAATCATCCAAATGCTGAAGGGGCAGCGGCAGGAGGCGGCTGAAACATGAAGGAGAAGAAGCCCTTTGTGCGGGCGAGATGTCGTGGTCAGGACAGCAGTGGCACAGGGCGGCAGTAGCCGGAGAAGTAGAGCAGCGACATGACAGCAGGGAGGAGAAGCTCCAGCGGTAGATCTGTAAGAGGCGAAGCAGCAACAGCATCGACGGCAGACATCGTCGATCTGGAGCAGGACTTCGACGGAAGAAGCAGTCGTCGTCGATCGGCAGAGGAGAACGACGGGATCGTGTCGTCGATGGAAGAGGGCAGCAACGGTCGATGAAGATGGAAGCAGCGGTCTTAGGTCGATGAAGATGGCTCGACGGGAGATCTGGAGTAGCGTTGACGGGAGAAGAGGAAGGCCCGCAGCAGTCGTCGATGGCGGAAGCGTCGTCGACATTGACGGAAGAAGCCAGCAGCGACGTTGACAAGAGATGGCCCCGCTCCCGTCTTTGGAATCAAGATACGATCCCACCGACGGGAGCGAGGGGGAGAGGGAGCCGCCGAAGCCCTATCAGCCGAGCCGGAAGCGGAAGACGAACGGGTCGGGGGGGGGGGGGGGGGGGGTGCAAGGTCGCGGGATGAGCGAAAAAAAAAAATTATTTTAGGCTTTCAGATCGAAATGCTTTGATGCCATGTTGAAATCAAAAGAGAAATACTTGATTGATATATTCATCCCTCAAGGGGGCATTAAATAGGACTTACATGGACTCTTAAAAGTAAACCTACAATGTGGGACTAAACCCAACTATACCTAAAGACTCTAATAGACCGACATTGACTCGATAAATCCAACAATTTTAATTATTGTCTATGGTCTAATAGACAATAGAGTGAAATTGCTTGATTGTTTAGGTTGTTTTTTTCCTTCATTTGGCTTTCTTCCTTGCTCAAGTCCGTCATCAACTTCAATTATGCATGGTCTTTGAATTATGGACTAAAGGTTCATTATCTTCTATTGTCATTGACAACTTCCTGACTTTCTGCTTACTCTTACCTTATTTCACGCGTTATACCGTTATTACTTATGTAACACAAAATGTTTATATTAGTTTGATAAATTTAGGAGTTCAATAAATATCAAATTATTAATATATATAAATAAAAAAATGATTAAATTTATATATAATTACACCTATAAACAATTAAATATTAAAACTCAATATATGAAATATCCCCGATATATCCCCCGACATATTAAAACCGACATGAAAAACTTAAACCGACGTGTCCCCGATATCCGACATCTACAACCTTGCTTTTAGGTTGTTGAAGTTTGCCGAACTTACTCTCAGGTTATAATACCATGTGTTATTGCATGTGGGTGCATCAGAGATATGTTACAATATAGCTACATGAAATTTGATTTTAAAAAAACCTTGGATATGGGATATGGTTTTGAAAATTTTAATTGTTGCATGTGGGCAAAGCCGAGATATGTGATACGATACAATACAAATACGAGAATCATAATTTTCAAAAAACTTAGGATGCATGATACATTTTTGAAAATTTTAATTATTTAAATTCAAGTACAAATTAACATGAAAACATGTGTAACATTCAACTCTGTTATGCCCCCGAATGTGTTGCGGTTCTTGGGACATAAGTACACTCGATGACCGAAGGAGGCCACACGGAGCAACGAGGCTGAACCAACCGGTTCAGCCCCCAATCAGTAAAAAGACCCAAGAGGGGCTTAACCACACGGTTCAGCCCCTATTGGGAGGGGGTCGGCCGACCCTCTCTTGCCCCGGGGTATTTATAACCTCGGGGCTCTCTTTGTTGGGTTATGAAAAACTATCTCTCAGGTATTCTTCCTCCTCTTAAACCCTAACCCTAACTCTCTTTCTCTTTCTCTCCCAATCTCCTTACTCTTCTTCTTCGTTCATAACATTTGGTATCAGAGCTTTCCTTCCCGCGACCATGGTAAACACCCTCTTGCAAAAAGAGACCGGCCGACTGGCAACCCTAGAAGGGAACTACGTCGGGTTGACGGACACGGTAGCGGCCATCAAAGAAATGATGAAGACATCGACGAAACAATTGGAGGAACAGATGGACGCCCGCATGGAGGATATCAAGACACTCCTAGCACAAAATCTGAAGGGTAAGGCGGTGGCCAACGACGGAGCGGAAGCGGAAGCGTCAACTCAGCCCCCGTTGCACCATCCGCTCACGTGGATGGGCAGAGTTAGCCCGCAACTTCCGTGCTGGAGAGCGCAGGGCACGCCAGCGATTAGCGTCCCCAACGGGTCGCACGACCTGGGCGTCCCATCCGCGACCTGGGGCGAACCCGGAATAGGCCGCACGGCCGCATGACGGCCGCCAGGGCCAGCGGCGGGGTCGTCCGCCCCGGGCGGCCCATCGATGGGCTGGAGCGATGTCGGAGCAGGTCGTACGGCTGCTTGACGGCCTTCGGAGCAAGCGGCGGGGCAGTTTCGATCTACCGGGGCTACGGGCGCTCCGATTGGAGGTGTTGCTGGAATTTTACCCCTCCCGCGAGCCTTCGGACCACCTACATGCTACGGGAATGACGATCAATGGAACATACGACCACCGACTGGTATCTACGGAGGACAACACATTGGCGGCGGTCAAGGAAGGGAACGATTGCCACCGGCCGTGGCCCAAGGCGGAACGTATTTTCCCAGACCCTAAGGACCGCACCCTCCAATGGAGCAGGCAGAGGGAAGCGGGTTACGGACAGGAATCGGGTGTGTGTGTGGGGGTACGGGCAGGCGAATCCCAAGGCCTACATGCCACCGAAGAGGACTCGCATGAATTTCCCCAAGTACAGAGGGGGACATGCGTTGGAGTGGGTGCAGAAAACGGAACTTTTTTTCAATTATCAGGAAATACCCGAGGAGCAATGGGTGCAGCTGACAGCTTTTCACCTGGAAGATGACGCCTACCAGTGGACACAATGGTTCCTGAGGGGTCGTGGTTACGCGCCATGAACTGAGTTCGTAGAGGAATTTTCAGCCCGATTTGGCCCTCTGGAGTATGAAGACGTCGAGGCCATGTTACAAAAGGTACGACAGAAGGGAACGGTGATGGAATACCGCAGAGTTTGAGAGGCTAGCCAACAGGGTCCGCTGGGAGGAGAAAAACTGCTGAGCTGTTTTGTCTCTGGTCTGAAGGATCACCTGAGGGACGAGGTCCATGCCTATATGCCCCGCAACTTAAGTCACTCCATCAGTCTGGCACAGATATAGGAGGAGCGCTTCAACACAGAGGAATCGCACCACCGTGAGAGCTGCTACAACCCCGACACCCACTAGGAGAGACCCCTCGGCGGCCGGCCGCCCGACGGTGACAAGACTGACCTGGCCAGAGCTGCTGGCAAGAAAGGAGAAAGGCTTGTGCTTCAACTGTGATGAAAAGTACGGTCCCGGACACAAATGTCAGAAGATCCAAGTCTACCTGCTGAGGGAAGAAGAGGAGGAAGAGGACGCTTTAGAGGCAGAGAAGGAGGACGAGTTGGACCTGACAGAGTTCGGAGTATCTATACGGGCGATGGAAGGGGTCACCACTCCTCTTACCATGCGCATTTCCGGGAGGGTGGCCCAGGAGCGGGTAACGATTCTGATTGATAGTGGGAGCACCCACAATTTCATCAACCCCGCGGTAGCAATGAAGGTGTGCCACGCAGTCGATCGGGGGCCGCCTTCCAGGTCATGGTGGCCGATGGGAGTAAATTGAAGTGTGAAGGGGTGATGAGAGGGGTAGAGCTACGGATACAGGGCTACATATGCCACACTGACATATACCTTCTGCTGATCAGGGGATCCGACATGGTCCTCGGTGTCCAGTGGCTAAGTCAGTTGAGGAGAGTCACCTTGGATTGGGATCAGATGACTATGGAGTTCGCTCAGCAAGGGAAGGTTTACTGCCTACATGGCCTCAAATCCTCTCCCCTGAAGGAGATTTCGGCCAAGTGTCTAGAGCAGCTGGAGGAACAGGGAAGTACGATGGCGATGATCGTGGGGCTTGCATCCTCCACGCAACAAACGCCAGAGATACCGGAGTGTATGCAGGTTTTACTGTTCCCGTACGAAGATGTATTTCAGGAGCCACACACCCTCCCTCCACCGAGGTGCCGTGATCACCAGATTCAGCTCAAGACCGGGACGGAAGCCACCAACATCAGACCATATCGTTACCCACACATACAGAATGCCGAGATTGAGCGCAGTGTCCGAGAGATGCTGGCGTCCGGTATTATTCGTCCCAGCACCAACTCCTTCTCTTCACTCATCATCCTGGTAAAGAAGAAGGATGAATCATGGAGGTTTTGTGTAGACTACAGGGGTCTGAATAGCTCGACCATCAATGATAAGTTTCTTATTTCTATGATTGAGGAGCTGCTAGATGAGCTACACGGGGCATATCTTTTCACCAAGTTGGACCTGCGGTCTGGCTATCACCAGATTCGGATGCGGGAGGACATCCACAAGACGGCCTTTCGGACGCATGATGACCATTACGAGTTCCTCGTGATGCCTTTCGGGCTATCAAACGCCCCGTCCACGTTCCAGGCCGTGATGAACGAGATTTTTCGGCCTCTCCTGCGTCGTTCCGTGCTGATATTCTTCGACGACATCCTCATTTACAATAGCAGTTGGGAGGAACATCTGGAGCACGTGGAGCGAGTCCTCACTGTGTTGCGTCAGCATCAGCTTTATGCCCAACGGTCCAAATGCTCTTTTGGCCAGGAAAAGGTCGAGTTTCTGGGGCATTTGGTTTCAGCACAAGGCGTTCGGGCCGACCCGAAAAAGATTGAGAGTATGGTGACATGGCCCCGCCCTACTACACTCCTGCCTTTGCGGGGATTCTTGGGGCTCACAGGTTACTACTGACGGTTCGTGAAGGACTACGGTAAAATTGCGAGACCTCTCACTCTGTTACTTCAGAAGGATGTCTTCCTATGGCAGGAGGAAGCAGAAGCGGCCTTCCAGGCTCTGAAGGGGGCTATGACGACCACATCGGTCCTAGCTCTTCCGGATTTCAGTAAAAAGTTCGTGTTGGAGACGGATGCTTCGGGTGTAGGGATCGGCGCGGTACTGATGCAGGAGGGGCGACCCCTGGCTTTCTTCAGCAAAGCCTTAGCACCAAGGACATTGGGGCTGTCTACTTATGAAAAGGAGATGTTAGTCATCATACACGTCGTGACTATGTGGAGACCATACTTGCTGGGATGTCACTTCAAGGTCCGCACAGATCATCAGAGTCTGAAGCATTTCTTGGAGCAGCGGCTGGCTTCTCCCCTCCAGCAGGAGTGGCTGACTAAATTATTGGGCTATGATTTTGAGATCATCTACAAGCAGGGGAAGGAAAACGTGGTCTCCGATGCTCTATCACGGCTTTCAGAGAGCACTCTCTCCCATATCTCGGGGCCCCTGATCGACTCGCTGGATGAGATACAGGAGGAGGTATTACAAGACCCCGAGCTTCGGGCCATCGTGGACGCGATCCAACAGGGGCAGACCACACCACCAGGGTTCCACTTACAAGGCGGGCGACTTTACTACCAAGACAAAGTGGTCATTCCGCCCACTTCGGCTTGGCGGATTGTCATGATGCACGAGTTCCATTCCTCGCCGACCGGAGGCCACGCCGGCGTGCGTCGCACTCTACAACGATTGCGGGCGAATGTCTTTTGGAAGGGTCTCCGCCGGGTTGTTCAGCAGTTTGTCCGACAGTGCGAGGTATGCCAGCGTCAGGAGTATGAAACGACTTCTCCTGCGGGTTTGCTTACGCCGTTGGAGATCCCACATCATATTTGGGACACGATATCCATGGACTTCATAGACAGCCTACCCAAATCTCAGGCCAAGTCCGTCATTTTGGTTGTGGTCGACAAGCTATCGAAATACGGGCACTTCCTTGCATTGAGCCATCCCTACACTGGGGAATCTGTCGTCAAGTTATTTGTTCCGGAGATTGTTCAACTTCATGACGTACCCTGCGCCATCATTTCAGATCAGGATCCAGTATTCGTGAGCAACTTCTGGCGAGAGCTTTTTCGGCTGCAAGGTACAAGGTTGCGCATGAGCACGGCCAACCACCCCCAAACGGATGGTCAGACGGAGGTCCTCAACCGGGGAGTGGAGACGTACCTGCGATGTTTCGTGATGGATGAGCCGCGCACTTGGACCCCTTGGTTACATTAGGCCGAATACTGCTATAACACCTCTTATCATACAGTCAGTATGCTCACCCCTTTTGAGGTCGTCTATGACCGTCCTCCACCCACGTTGGGTACTTATGATCCAGACAGCACGGCTCTTCCCGCCATAGATCGGACGCTGCGTGACCGGGATCGCACCTTGGCTCTGTTACGCGACAACCTTCGGACAACCCAAGACCGCATGAAGGTACATGCAGATCGGCATCGGACCGAACAGGAATTCGCAGTGGGGGACGAGGTCTTTCTCAAGCTCCAACCATACCGACAACTATCCGTCTCCCGACGAGCAAACCAAAAATTGGCACCACGGTACTATGGTCCTTTCCGCATTACCCAGCGAGTAGGTCTGGTGGCATATACCTTGGCTCTCCCTGAAGGGTCCCGCATACATCCTACCTTCCATGTGTCCTTGCTCAAGAAGAAGATTGGTGATGCAGTTCAGGCGAGTCCACTCCTACCTGAGGCGACCACACCGGGAGAGCCGCGTCCCTTACCGGAGGAAATTTTGCTGACTAAATGGAAGAAACGCGGCACGGAGTACCGTCCTGAAATTCTTTTTAAGTGGAAGAATTTGACTGAGGTCCACAACACCTGGGTTGATCTACTAGAGTTTCAAGAGCTGTTTCCAGATTTCCACGTTGAGGACATGCTGGTGCTTGATGGGGATGAGAATGGTATGCCCCCGAATGCGCTGCGGTTCTCGGGACATAAGTACACTCGACGACCGAAGGAGGCCACACAGAGCAACAGGGCTGAACCAACCGGTTCAACCCCCAATCAGTAAAAAGAGCTAAGAGGGGTTCGTTCAGCCCCCCATCAGTAAAAAGAGCCAAGAGGGGCTGAACCACACGGTTCAGCCCCTATTGGGAGGGGGCCGGCCGACCCTCTCTTGCCCCGGGGTATTTATAACCCTGGGGCTCTCTTTGTTGGGTTATGAAAAACTATCTCTCAGGTATTCCTCCTTCTCTCAAACCCTAACCCTAACTCTCTCTCTTTCTCTCTCAATCTCCCTACTCTTCTTCTTCGTTCATAACAAGCTCTTCTTAATTTTTTTCATCATTGTATCTCACATATTATATATTAAATGAAGACAAGATTTATGTCACAGAAACATATCATATCTTAAATAGTAGTCATGAATAAAAGTATGCAATCAATTGAATCTCATCATTTATTATCCAACACTTTCTCTTTCACAAGTCTTTCTCCATGTTACCATGTAAAACACAATTTGTGGGCATTTTCTTGTATACTCAGGCATATCCTGTAATATCTAAAAGTATTTGTATATTTTTTAATCTAAAAGTAAAAGAAAACTTTCTGGGAGTTTAGGGGATGGGTTTCCGAGAGTTTCTCAACTCCGAAACGTTCCACGTAAGGTTGTTACAAGCATCTGTGTTTCGTAGATAATACCTTCTCTCAAGATGACGACCGTATTCTCTGGTTGCAAAATATTACACACATTCGCCCAATCGAGCCCCGCTCTCCGTAACCTCCGGTGCACGCATATGGAAGCCACCGTGGTACGCACATATAAGGGAGAGAGGCATAAGTGTTTGGTTATCCGGTTGGATCATAAGTGTATGGGCTCTCTCTTCCTCCCTCTCTCTCTCTCTCTCATCTTGAGACTCTCCTCTGTACCTCTCTCGTATGTATCTCTATGAATACAATTGATATCATCGTTTTGAATCGCTCCCTGCTCCCTGCCTCGGCAGTTTCAACCACGTCTAACCCTCCCGCCCCCACGACTTCGCTATTGAGCCCTCCACCCAGACGGTTGCTTGGGTGGGAGCCCCACCCTCCTCTCATTCCATGTTCCAGGACAACCTCCTCATCCCTTCCTCCATGCTACCGGATATTGAGGACAGCCTCACGATGCTTCTCGTTGTTGGACCACCCCAGTCGGAACACCCCACGTTGACCGAACAGATTACAACCCCGACCCTCGATAACCAGGAACCCACCGCATCAACGCTAGACCAGCGGCTGCATGAACCTTGCCCATCGACGCTCCTCTTCCCCTCTCTGTCCTCGACACCCGAAACTCCTCCCGCGTCAACTCCCATCTGCGGCGCAATCTCTTCCAGACCCCCGACCTTTCCCTCATGGCTCCGCCCCTCGCCACCCCAACCACCTCCATGCCTTCTTCCATTTCTGCCCGCCCACCGCGACAACGTCCCGAAATCGACACGGCTCCCGACTCCCCACCTTCTTCTCTTCGCTTTTTCCATACCTCTGACTGCGATCGACATCGACTCCTCGGCCTCGAGCCCTCCCCCATGCACTCTACGACAAAAGGCTCGACCCCCTCCTCACGCAACCTTCTGAATCTGCATGTCTTTTCTCTTTCCACCCGTGGGCCCGCAACACCTTCCTTTTTTCAGTCTACCGGGACCATTTTGTTTACCCAGCCACCCTCTGCATATTGGACCCCACTAAAAGCCCATCTGCTGCTCTCTTTCCCAACCCTCCCTGCCATTTTTTATTGCTCCCTGCACACATTTTCACCATCATCCCATGCTACCCGCAGCCCCACCAGACTCTCTTCTAGCACTTCATGGAACTCCTTCCTTCTCTCCCCAGCGACCACCGCCTCTCATCCCAACGATGTACACAGAGGACATTCTTCAAGCTCCCAATCAATCTTTGAAGCTCGGCCTTGGGGACATGGTCGATTTTCAAGGGCGGTATAGTGTTTGGGTATCTGGGTGGATCATAAGTGTATGGGCTCTTTCTCTCTCCCACTCCTCTTGAGACTCTCATCTCTACCTTTCTCGTATGTATCTCTTATGAATGCAATGGTCATCGTTTTGAATCGCTCAATCTCTCTCTCGCGCGCATCGTTTTAAGTGGATCGCTCGTCTAAATTCAAGTTGACATGCTGACATATTTATCAATTACAACTTCAAATTGAAGTTGACATACTCTATCTTGATTTATAGAGTTTGAGGTTAATTTTATAAAACATATGTTGTGATTTCAAAGAACTAAATGTACCCTAGAACTAGGATTGGAAGTGACTTCAAATCCATTCAGGAATGTAACTCACCAGTCACCCTTAATTTAATCTTTGTTTAAAGATAATTTAGGCCCATTTGGGATGCCATTTTGGCCAGACGTGGTTCTAGTCGAACGAGCGATAGCCACCCTGAATATATGCGCACATGGTTAAACTTTCCCACTTAACACGCTGGGCCATGATAAGGCGTCTTTGCTCTATTATGGATCAGGGTTATCCACCCGCATTGGCTTTTCTCCGATGGGCGTTCATAGGCCGTTCCGAACAACATGCCCAAACAGAGCATTAGTTGTTTGTAGATTAGAAATGATGATTATGTTTTCACTCCTGAAATTGAAATAATTCGAGTTTAAATTCAATTTAATGTTTAACTACACCCAAGCAAACCCTAAATTTAATAAATTACATCATTTTATAAAGCATATTATTTTATATTTAGGAACCATATGAGCCCTATGTGACGCAAATGCTTGAAATCTAGAAGTTTGCTTGCATTCTACTGGCATGAGTACAATACCTAGAAATCTGTACGATCGTGTTAGAAAATAATCTCATATCGGAAAACTCGGGCACTAATAGGCTTAGTTTGGCTCGGCTTATTTGCTCCGGTGACTTTGGACAAAAACGTCATTGTCATAGGATGTATGTTTGGTATGACAAATGTTAGCACCGTTACCAAGAAAAGAAACTAGTTTTGAGCATAAAATGTTTGATATGACAATGACGTTTTTGTCCAAACTCATCGGAGCAAATAAGCCGCGCCAAACGAAGGCCCCATACTAGGACCATCCAAGTAAGTTTGTAAATTTACAAGTTTTACCCACCTATCTTTTGAAATTACATAAAACTCCCATCTGAGGTATATTTCATAACATGTATGCATAAAAACACCCCTTTAGAGTTCCCCTTGAAAGGGGATATTTTTGTGCATGCGTGTTATCAAATCTAAATTCAGAGGGGAGGTAATTTCGAAAGAGAAGGGTGGTGCTGCAATTGAAACATTTCAATACAATAAACATCCAAGCATATTAGCTTCCTAATTGAAACATTTCAGCTGCCACCCCAATTATGGGCACTTTTTATGGTAAATATATGTATATTAGCGGCGGTTGTGCATGAGATTTTCTTGTGCGCAGCATGCGGCGGCGACAATCCCCAATCACACTCCTTCTAGGGAATCATATGCCAACCACAAACATATGTATGTATGTGTCAATATACATATTGAATCTATACTTATACATGTTGAATCTATGTTAGCACTATTATTAAAAAAAAACATGTATTTTTCTGCTAGATTAGAGAGGTTGAAATTGAAGGGATAAATCTGATGGTCTGTTTGAGGAGCATGATAAAAACTATATAATATTAACATGAGAACTCTTTTTGTGCTCCAGTTTTTATGCCTCGGAAATTCTTCTGGCGCTCGAGTATTTGCACATGCTCGGCATCGTCTACAGAGACCTGAAGCCCGAGAACGTGCTGGTTCGGGAGGAGGGTCACATCATGCTCTCCGACTTCGATCTCTCCCTCCGCTGCACCGTCAACCCCACCCTCGTCAAGTCCTCCTCCGTATCTGGAGCAAGCTCCGGCGATCTGCAGGCGATGCTTGACGCGGACAGAGTCGTGCAGGGATGCATCCAGCCGACCGCCTTCTTCCCCCGAATCCTCCCCAAAAGGAACCGGAAGTCGAAATCCGACTTCGGCCTTGCCACCGGCGCCTTGGAGCTGATGGCCGAGCCCACAAATGCTCGCTCCATGTCCTTCGTCGGAACGCACGAGTACCTCGCGCCTGAGATCATACGCGGAGAGGGCCACGGAAGCGCGGTCGACTGGTGGACCTTCGGCATCTTCCTCTACGAATTGATCTACGGAACAACCCCTTTCAAGGGTTCCGGAAATCGCGCCACGCTCTACAACGTCGTCGGCCAGCCGCTGAGGTTCCCGGACGAGCCGGCGGTGAGCGGCGGTGCGCGAGATCTGATTCGAGGCCTCCTTGTGAAAGACCCGCAGAGGAGGATAGCTTACCGTCGAGGGGCGACGGAGATAAAGCAGCATCCGTTCTTCGAAGGGGTCAGTTGGGCGCTCGTGAGAAGCATGCCGCCTCCGCACGTGCCTGAACCCGTGGATTTTGGGCAGTTCTCAAGCAGGGATGCCGGCGGTAGGAAGAAGAAGCCGGCGTCGGAAAACGAAGGTGTCGATAAACAGAGTCAGTCCACATACATAGATTTTGAATATTTCTAGGCTGTCTGCATGAAAATATTGACCTTCTCCTAGAGGAAGGGCGAAAATATAAATTTTGTTTTTTTTTTCTAAGAACTACTTAAAGTTGGTGAACGATTTTCTCTTGCCATCGGTGTTAGATTTTACTATATAATAATGAAAATTATGTGAGTATAATTAGAGCCGTCGGTCGGTCGGTCGGTCGGTCGGTCTGTCTGTCTCTTAGAATTGAAAATCGTGAATCAAATCATTGTTGAATCGAATCGGAAGTTCAAAGAATCGAATCGGAAGTTCAAAGAATCGAACCGTTCGTGAATTATTTGGTTTCGGTTTGAATTTTGGAACTGTGATCAACAATGATCCGGGTGTGGTTTCTTCGTTTTATTATCCGGATTGGAACCAGAATCGCAACATACAAGTCTCGAGCGATTTCAGAATATCTTGATCCGATCTGAATCGAACTGAAGTTGAACCAAACCGCATTCCGTTGATTATCATTATTTTATTATATAATATTATAATATATTTTTACTATATAGTATTATTATTTTTATTATAATATAATTTTATTATTATTCAAGTCAATCATTAGCTCCACATCAATTTGTTATAATATAACATAGCTCTAGTAAACACTTATTACGTGAGCTATGAATATGTCGTTTCTATCAAAACTCAAAATCAAAAGTATCTCAAAATCCATCATTGATTCCAGATAATCACGCCCTCTATCAGTTTCAGTCTACGACGAGCTCCTTCGGTCCTTCCTCTTCCTCGACTCCAAATTGACTTCTCAGTGGCTTTGCATCTCCTAATCTCTTATCCATCCCTCCATCTATCCGAAGTGGACGATCATTCGAGTCTCAACTCCAAAGAGGCGGTCGGAGTCTTCGCCTAAAGAAGAAGCCTTGCCCGAAGTCATTTCAGTTTGAGAAATGTTGATGGTTGATATTAAGTTGAACATATATTCTTAAAACGTGTTAAATTCATAGAATATATCTAAAATGTATATAAATTAGATTTCATATGGTGAGTAATTTAATGGACTACCAATGATATTTAACATGTTACGTGAGTAAATATTTTAAGTGACATCTAATATGACCGAATGGGAACCAAACCGGAACTGCATAGAAACATACCAAACTGCTAGTGAATAATTTGGTTTTGGATCTTGTTGAACTGGAACGTATGCACGACGGTTTCAAAAAGTTATGTTTCGAACCGAAATCGGAACCCGAACTGGTAAAACCAAATAATTTTTTAGCTTAATTTGATGAATGTTATCTTAACGGTTCAGTTCGCAATTTTAATAGAATCGGAACTATGACTGCTCTAGATATAATATTTGTCATGAGATATTTGATATCCTTAAAATATCCGTTTCAATTAGTATATAAAAAAAGAGTGCTGTTAAGAGCACACCAGAAATGGCTATGTGCACACCATTACTATGGGCACACCACAAAATTTTATTTGCAACCCAAATTATAATAGCACACCAAAATGACTATGTGCACACCATTACTATCGGCAAACCACAAAATTTGTTTTGCAACCCAAATTATAATAGCACACCAAAACATGTTTGCCCCACTAAAATAGAGAGTTACAAAGGTCGTTTTTTACAAAATTGAAAATGCAAAACTTGTAACATAACCAAGGTACATCCACTGTATACTAGTGCAAGTGATCTGCTTTTCTCCGGGGATCCATATTTAGCACCTAAAACTCCTGTCAAGAACAATTTTATATGTTAAGATTAACAATATGTTAAGGAATTAAAAAAAACCACATAGTGCATTACATCCGGGTATTTCTCGGCATAAGAACTTGCTAGTGAATTGAGTCTCTCATTGAAATCGGAAACTGTAGGAGAGCTAACAACATTTTGCCATGCAGATAAAAAATTATCAAACTCTTTCCCCTGTTTGAAATATTTTTTGCAATGCGCTAACACGTTTCTATTAATATGCACTTGACACAAAAGTACTTTTGTTGTTGGGAAGACAACTTTGATGGCATTCCACAAAGCAATTTCACGGTCAATCACAAAAACTCCAGGAATCGAATTTCCAGTGTACACACCCTTAAAAGCTTCAAGTGCCCACGTATAACTCGATTCGGTTTCATTGCACATGAAAACAAATGATGAAAAAAATGACATATTCGTTGATGTCATCCCCACAATAGATAGCAAAGGCATCCTGTATCTGTTTGTCTTATACGTGCAATCAAGCATGAATACATCCGGAAAAATGTTGGACAGTTTGATGGAAAGTGGATGCGCAAAATATAAGAACTCCAATTTCTGAGTGTCCTCATTAACACGATTGAAACTTGTATACTCTGATTCAATAATTCTTTTGTACAAATATTGAATCGGTGAAGCTCCGTCAAGTTGCTTGTTGTAGATTTTAACTTTCGCGTTATAGATTGTCCTCATTACCGTTCTACTATCTGGGTTTCTTTTCTTTAAAATTGATAGAATCTTCCTTGGTTTCACACCAGACGAATACATTTCCTCCACCACTTTTTGCTCATTCTCATTTAACCTCCCGGCGTACGCATGTGCCTCTAGGTGCACAAAAGAATGATTATGTTGGCCACTTATAACTCGTAATGTCCATTCGTCCAAGTTTGCATCTCTTTGCCCGAGTAAAGAAAATGGACACCCACACCGCTTAGAGCTTGTTTTCCGTACATTTTTCTTGACATATCCTTTACTACGCTGATTTTCACGAGGAAACCCTCCTCTATCACAACCAAGCATAATCCTCGGTCTCGCACGTGATGAGATAGTGTCAGCCCTGTGAATGGTTACGACAAACCCTTTCCTTGTTGCTACACTACGAGCCCAATCAACTAGAGCCTCCTTGCTTGGGAACACAATGTTCGTGACAAACTCTTGCCCACCATCAACATTCGTTTCAACATTCGTTTCATTACGTGACTCTTCAATTTCCATAATCTGTTGAAATACAATAGAAACGTGTACAGGAAGAAATCAGAATGAGAGGTGAGAGATAACAGGAAGAAATCTGAGAGAGAGACAAAACCACAACTTAACAAGTTAGAATAAGAGAGTCAAAGAACCCTAAAACCTGAATCAAAAAATCTGAATGGACTGGAAAAAACAGAACAAAAATATTTCTGGAACCCTACAACCATGGAACAAAAAATTTCCTGGAACCCAAAAAATGTACCTGGAACTAGATCTGGAATGGGACCCTGAATCGAGCCTGGAACCCTTGCGCGAAACCCTAGCGAACGGAGATGAAGATAGCCTGCGAACGGAATCGGGAACGACGATCTATCGAGAGGAAGACGATCGGAACTGCGAGCTATCGAGAGGAACACGATCGCGAGCTCTCGGGAGGAAGACTGGAGGGAACTCGAGAGCCCTAGCGCGCGCGCCTGCGATCGGGAAGATGCCCTAGCGCGCTCCTTGCTGCGATCGGGAAGATGCCCTAGCGCGCTCCTTGCTGCGATCGGGAAGACGGGAATGACGCTACGTGAGAGGTGAGGAAATGGCGTGCCCTTAACTGTGCTTGGTGTGTGGAATGGAAAAAAAAATTAATATGTTGAATGGTGTGCACATAGCCATTTCTGGTGTGCTCTTAACAGCACTCTAAAAAAAACAGGTCCCTTAGTTTTTATTTTTCTAATTGTCTTTGAAATTTAAGCTAAGGGTGAAATAGGTTTTTGGAATAATTATTGTTAAATTATTAACGTTTTTAGATTGGGCGATGATACAACGCTGATGTGAATAAATAGTATTATTCTCTTATTAAAGATTTGGTTAAATTTATTATTTTATGTCATGTAAAGGTTTTAGGTCATAATTAAACAAAATAATAATATTAAATTACTTTTACCAGTTTTAAATAAAATAATAATACTAAATACTCACGTCAGCATTACATCATCACAATAATATCGAGTAATCTAAAACCGTTAAAAACTTAATGTTTAGTCCAATGACTATGCTCTGTTTGGGATAGTGGTGGCGGTGAAAAAAATTATATTCTCATCATCACCATTATTTTGAAGATGTTTGATTTTTCGATGATGGGAAAAATGCTCAGATCTAAAAAGTTTTTCCATGTCTTTTTAAAATACGCTGAACCATCCCAATTTCAAAAAAACCAAAAAAAATCTATGTTTTTTCTACCACTGTTTTTCATTCTTCTCCTATTGTTTTTCCTACCACTGTTTTTTCTGACAGCTGTAATCTCATCATTGATTTCTCACCACCATTTTTCATACCACCGCATCCTCCCAAACAAAGTCTTATTCTGAAGGTAACATAAAATTTTGAGGCTAATATTAGAAAAATAGAAGTTCAGAAAATTATTTCAAACTTAAGCTATTGTTTAGGGATTAATTTATATATTTAGCCAAAATTATTATATAGGGTTAATTACCGGGACCTCCTCTTGGAGTTTGCATAAATTGAGTCTATTTCTTTGCTGTTGTTGATGGGAAAAAATGTTGGATATAACGCGGAAACTATCTCCTAGGCGCAACCAAATGATACAGGGTATACAAGCACATGAATTTTAACAAAAATCTCTGCATATATAAATAATATAACTGTAACAATACAACATGAAGAAATGTACCGACGTCCGTTATAGAATACACCACGGAGAGTCGGACTCGCTCGATCTGCGAGAGAGATAATAATCTAGGCTACAATCTGCTAGTACAGCGGACACACAAGATTCACCGAGAACCTTCGTCGTCGGATGACGACCAAACCAATGAGAAGTGAAAGAACTATATAGTTAAGCGTGCTCGGGCTGGAGTAGTACTGGGATGGGTGACCTCCTGGGAAGGCCCCGTAGAGGCGCTTAACTAGATCACTTCTCACCAAAGGGAGGCTCTGGCCACCAACAAACCGCCTGTGGGCTGGAGAGGGGTTGGGGTGCTTGGGCTGCAGCCCGGTAACGATCGCCAGGCGAGGCAGTCGGTGGACGTTGTTCCGATTGCACTTTTTATTGTAACGTCTCAAGGCCCTAGACTTACCATCGGGACAACGTCCACCGACTGCCTCGCCTGGCGACCATTACCGGGCTGCAACCCAAGCACCCCAACCCCTCTCCAGCCCACTGGCGGGTTGTTGGTGGCCACAACCACCCTTCGATGAGGCAAACTCGATAGTCAAGCATGCACCACAGGGACTTCCCAGGAGGTCACCCATCCCAGTACTACTCCAGCCCGAGCACGCTTAACTATGGAGTTCTTCAACTTCTCATTACCAATTGTGCTGCTCAATTGGTGATGAAAAGTGAAAAAACTATATAGTTAAGCGTGCTCGGGTTGGAGTAGTACTGGGATGGGTGACCTCCTGGGAAGGCTCCGTAGAGGCACTTAACTAGATCACTTCTCACCAAAGGGAGGTTGTGGCCACCAACAACCCGCCTGTGGGCTGGAGAGGGGTTGGGGTGCTTGGGCTGCAGCCCGGTAACGGTCGCCAGACGAGGCAGTCGGTGGACGTTGTCCCGATTGTAAGTCCAGGGCCTTGGGATGTTACAATAAAAAGTGCACTTTTTTATAACGTCCCAAGGCCCTGGACTTACCATCGGGACAACGTCCACCGACAGCCTCGCCTGACGACCGTTACCGGGTTGCAGCCCAAGCACCCCAACCCCTCTCCATCCCACTAGCGGGTTGTTGGCGGCCACAGCCTCCCTTTGGTGAGAAGTGATCAAGTTAAGCGCCTCTACGGGGCTTTCCCAGGAGGTCACCCATCCCAGTACTACTCCAGCCCGAGCACACTTAACTATATAGTTCTTTCACTTCTCATCACCAATTGAGTTACACTTTTTTTGTAACATCCCAAGGCCCTGGACTTACCGTCGGGACAACGTCCACCGACAGCCTCACCTGGCGACCGTTACTGGGCTGCAGCCCAAGCACCCCAAACCCTCTCCAGCTCAATTGGTGATGAGAAGTGAAAGAACTATATAGTTAAGCGTGCTCGGGCTGGAGTAGTACTGGGATGGGTGACCTCCTGGGAAGGCCCCGTAGAGGTACTTAACTGGATCACTTCTCACACAAAGGGGGGTTGTGGACACCAACAACCCGCCTGTGGGCTGGAGAGGGGTTGAGGTGCTTGGGCTGTAGCCCGGTAACGATCGCCAAGCGAGACTGTCGGTGGACGTTGTCCCGATTGTAAGTCCAGGACCTTGGGACGTTACAGCCACCCTACCAAACGAATAGTTATTCTGAAGGTAACATAAAATTTTGAGGCTAATCTTAGAAAAATAGAAGTTCAAAAAATTATTTCAAACTTAAGCTATTGTTTAGGGACTAATTTATATATTTTGCCAAAATTATTATATAGGGTTAATTACCGGGACCTTCTCTTGGATTTTGCATAAATTGAGTCTATTTCTTTGCTGGTGTTGATGGGAAAAAATGTTGGGATATACCACGGAAACTATCTCCTAGGCGCAACCAAATGATACAGAGTATACAAGCGCATGAATTTTAACAAAAATCTCTGCATATATAAATTATATAACTGCAACAATATAACATGAAGAAATGTACCGACGTCCGTTACAGAATACACCGCGGAGAGCCGGACTCGCTCGATCCGCGGGAGAGATAATAGTTTGGATTACAATCCGCTAGTACAGCGGACACACAAGGTTCACCGAGAACCTTCATCGTCGGATGACGACCAAACCACCGACCACCACCAGAGAAGCACCGTCGAGGCCAACTGCACCTGCGCACACCATCGACACCAAGCCGCACCACCGGAGGAAACACCATCAAGGTCACTGCACTCCCACATGCCTTCGCCGCCACGCCCGCACCACCGGAGAGGAACTCCGTCAAGTCCACTGCACCACCGCAAGCCTTCGACGTCACGCCCGCGCCACATCATCTCCTCCAAGACCGGAAAACTCTCTCTCCTCCAAGGCCGACGGCTAGCATCTCCAAATTCGGGGGATACGTCGAGGGTTCCGCATGGGAGGAAGAAATATGGCGAAATCGGCACCAACAATGCCGATGCCGCCGCACGGGGTCACACCACCGGCGGTGGTGGCGGCCCTTCAATACAAGCAAGAGGGGCGGTCTTCTCTCACACGGCGGCTACACCTCCTTTTTTATTCACGTGAACAGGAAAAATGATGATATCTAAAAAACCTTACGGATGGTGGTTTTTATTCTCACGCGAGAGAGCGAGGCTCTCTTTCTCTCTCAAGAAAAGCCATAAATAGGGTTGACAAATACTATATCAAGGGATTCCTTTTTTTTTTCATAAAGCCTGCGGCTCCACTGCCATGCATGACATTTCCCAAGATGGAAGAAACTAGATTCGGATCCTGTTTGTATCTATTCGGATCCAGTTTGGATCTATCCGGATCCGAACCAAATATAACAAAAAAATGGATCCGGCTTCTCTTCATTTCGGTGAAATTGATAGTATCCATTTTGTGGTGGGGATGCATTCACACTTTATCTAATGGTGGAGAATTTTTTGATTAAAAAGAAAATTTTAAAGAATGGGATTAGTGAACCCGTCGGATCAACAAGAAATAGATCTAGACCGTGGAATAGATACTATCCATTTCACTCCAAATGGAGAGGAATTGGGTCCTTCCCAAAGACGAGACCTTTGCTCTTCGATAATCAAGAGTTGCCAGCATCAATATTATTTATTTGTTAAGTAAATTAATTGGCGTGGATCCTTTAGTGTAGAAGCTTTGGGAGGAGGCATAGATCGGTCATGTCGAGCGATGTTATGGGGCATTTCGGTCGGTTAGGGCAGAGGCGGAGGAGCGAGCTCTCGTAGGATCGGTGCAGCCACAAGAAGGAATCACGCTCTCCTCCACAGCGGTCCCAATTTGGGAAATCCAACATAAGGAGACAACAATTGGGCATAGGTTTAAAAGAAAGCCGTCGGTTTTGACGAAATCCAACTCCCCGGCCAACTCTGTCCACCCGAATAGCCATAAATGAATTACTTAAACAGAAATCAATTCCGCCGGGCCATTTCCGTCAAACCAAACCAAACGTATCAGTGTTTTCTCAAATAAAGTTCAAAAAAAAAAAAAAGACTTTGATAAACGGCTAGTATGAATCAGATTGAAAGGAACGTTATCAACTCATTTTCCTCCTGTTAAGGCAGAGAGAAGATGAACCAAAAAAATCTCTTCCTACCATCACAACTGTACAGCATTATACAATTTGGGCATCTAATTTACAGAGCACGATCTAGTGAACAGCAAGGCTGACCCGTTGACTCCGCGCAGGACCAGCATCCTCGAGTCAATGTAGGTCCCACAAACAAGTTTAGAAACGTCGAACATTTCCGGCGGAATCTGAGTTCTAACCTCATTCAGCACGGTTTGGGCGTCGCAATGAGCCGACGGCCCCAGCTTCATGGCCACGTCGATCTCATCCTGAATCAGCTTTGCAGCCGGGAGGCTAAAAGGAAGCTCCTTCACAGAACCCACCCGCTTCCACTTCTTGCTCAGCGAAACGCGGGAGACGGATTCGTGCGGGGCGAAGCGTGGCGCGCTGCCATCATCATCTTCTTTGAGGTACAGTCTTCGCCCGGGCGACATTCTGACCGTCGACTTCACCAGCAGGCTCCCGGGGCAGCCAGATTTGTCGTGCGGCCACGGGGAGATGGGCATGACCTTGAAATTCACGTCGGAAGCGAGGAGGAGGGAGGGCTCGCCGGAATCGCCATCGCGCGCGAAAGAGAGGAACGCATTGCCAATGAGAACGCGGCAGGGAGGCTGGCGGAGCGTCAGTCCCAGGTGTCTGCCGGTGCAGTACTGGAGCCGCCATCGTCCGGGGAGAAAATCCATCCAGTCCTACAAATTGGATTCATAGACGATCCGGTAATTATACTGAATGCTGTAAATAACTCAAATCATGCTTAAAAATCTAAAACCCTAAACCTTAAACAGATAGTAATTCAAAAACTGAGCTTCATAAAGAAATCAAATTTGAGCATTTTGGGGATCAGCGAAGCGTGGGACAACATTGGAACAAAAGGGGCACTGTAAAGGGAGGGTTACCTTCAGCTTAGGATGGGGATTCAGCAATTCCATCAGCTCAACCAAATAAGCTAGCCTTCGCCGCTAGATAATAGAAAGAGAGGTATTAGAAATGTCTGCCTGCATTACAAACATACAGGTTTATAGGAGCAGCTACTAATATCAAAAAGGAAAGGAAAAGAAAAGGGATACAGCACCTCATGGATTTTAAGATGTTAGCTCACAATTTCGAAGAGGGCGTTTCCCAGGACCTCCCCTCTATGTTTTCAAAATTACAAGTTGCACCCCTCTATATTTTGAAATTACAAAAACCTTGCCTGTAAGTTTATATTTCATAACATGCATGTGTTGGTATTTTTGTAAATTCAAAAGATAGGGGGGTGCAACCTGTAATTATGCTAACTCCCAGTGAGGTTTGGGTAATTAATAGCTTAGAAGATCACCAATGAAGGTTATTTGGATTCTATGCATTCGACGTGAAGCCAATTGAACAATGGTTGTTATAATTTATGCATCCAACCTAAAATTAATTGATTATAGGTGGTGGTGTCTAGGACCTATAGTGTTGTAGGGTAGGGTGTGTGATGTGAGATTATAATGCAATCCTAGTGGGTGGTGGGTTGTTGACCTTATGACCTAAACACTAAATGTGGCGCGACCATGCAAGGAACGATGACAATAATCAGAAGCTAGAAATAAACATTAAACCCACGCAATTATAAATTAACAGGTAAAAGTAAATTTCTTTTGGGCTAGCAAACGATGACTTTCCTCCGCGGGGAGGGCCAAAGCCAAGCACGCGGCGAATGATTCCTTCCGGCAGATCAGAAGCGATTCTAGCACAAAATTCGACACACTACTATATATCCAAACAAATGGAAAATCACAATACCCTAATTTAATTTAGAAAAACAAAGATCCATATAACAAAATAATACTCACAAAATACGGGGGTTGCCGTGGCGGGGAGATCCGAGAACGCGCGGCACAATAGAGACGATCCAGGGTGGAGTTCGGTGGCTGGGATGGGGGCTGGATGTGGGCGGATGCTGGATCTGAGTAGAGGGGGAATGGGGTGGGGGTTGTGGCTCTCAGGATATGAAATTAGGGGAAGGCAACGACTGTGGAGGAGTGGGGCAGGGGGAACGTGGGTTGTAGGGCTGCTGGGCGGCGGGTTGTTTTGACGCAGGGAGGTAGCGGGCTTTTGTGGAGGCGCTGGGTAGCAGTTAGATGCAGGGAGACGCGTCAGGGAGGTTTGCTGGGCGGTGGGTTTGATGCACTGAGGAGAAAGGTTTTGTGAGGGTGCTAGGCGGCGGGTTTGTTGCAGGGAAGAGGGGATTGTGTGGAGGTGCTGGGGCGGTTTGGAGGTGGCAGCAATATGGGCGGCGGATGGAGGTGGAGCTGTTGTTTGGGAGGGATAAAGGGGATCGGTTAAGGCTTGGGAGGGGAGAAGATGAAGGATATGAAGGAGGAATACCTTAGGGATGTAGAAAACCACCTAGGAGTCGTCACCTATGGCCTCACGGAGTCGTCACCGTGAGGTGATCGCCAGATTCCGAGAATGCAATTTTTCAAAATCTGCAATTGCTATGACAGCTGCCCCTACCCTCTTATTTATAATAAAACATGACTTAGGGCAACCATCTTGAACGACTATGATTAGCCGTGCACGATAGTTGTCGATCTCACTAAATAAAAACACAAAAAAATAAAACAAATATATGAAAATATCGAAAAGTCAATCCGGACGCATCCGCGGATTCAGATCGTCAATCCGGAGACGTCATATATGGCAGGTGGTCAATCGACCCTGAGCATACCCAAAACGCGTGCTCCACCACAAGTTCGTGTCGCTGATCCCCATCATATAGTAAGTAAGGTATAGGAGTTTTTTGACGTGCAACTAAAATTTTCAACTAGTACCCTCATGTATAGGATCTTTTGTGTTTAACACTGAGCATTTTTCTTGAATGATGTGGAAATGAGCTACTGGGTTTAGCCTACTTTGGTACCATGTTGAAACATAAGCATTCAATCTAAAACCAAATGATTATAGATGGAGGGGTCCATCATATTTAGGGCACAAGGCTATAGGAATTTTCCAATGCAAGACCCCAATAATAATCTATAAAAAAATTCAAAAGGAAGAGAAAACAAAGTGAATTTGATCTTGAGGGATAGAAATTGATGTCATATATTATACAATAGTAGTTTTGTATGCACACTCTGGATTATCATTCTCATGGCGATAGAAGTTGTCTACCCAATTATATCTTCTATTGTATTTTTTTAATTACTCTCTTATATAATTTTTCTCTTATATAATTTTTCCTCTTAATAATATTTTAGTAGTTTTAGATATGCTACTGTTCTCTCCCTATAGAAGGTTGTGAGTCTTAGGGTTAGGTTGGAAGCCTTTTGTAAATTCTCATTTAGAGAGGGATTATTAAGGGAACTTGTAACATTCTAAATGCGATGAAGGCGGTCAGATGAGGGCGGGGAGTATCTTTAGGGTAGTGAAGCCCGAAGAAAGGCAGATCTTGGCAAGCTTCTAGAATGAGACGTCTAGGTGAAAGGAGGTGCATGGATGAACCGAATCTCACGTTGGAATTAAAAGAAATGTTGATAGACTTAGTAATAATTTGGACATCAAATATTATAGATGTTTTTTAGAGCAAGTGGTGGAGTTGTGTTAGGTAGAGTTGTGTTAGGTGGAGTTGTGTTAGGAGCTTCGCAGTTAAGCGTCCTCTGGAATGAGTAATCTTCTGGAAAGTACTCGTAGGTCACCCATGGAAAAGAATAAAATCGCACAGTTCAACTTAGTATGAGACGAGTCAAAGCAGTCAATACCTCAAATATTGTGGGCAGAATTGTTGCAAATGTATCAGAGTCAGACCTCCTTAAGTATGATGTATGGTTCAGAGATGAATCAAGTGGAAGTTGGTGTCCTGTTACACTCGAATCTAATGCGTGCGGGGAGTAACTTTAGGGTAGTGAAGCCCAGAGAAAGACAACTTTTGGTAGATTTCTAAGATGACAGACTTTTAGGTAAAAAGTGGTGCGGAAATGAACTAAATCTCACATCGAAATTGGAGGAAAGATTGTTGGGCTTAAGTAATAATTTTGACCCCAGATATCAGAGACGTCTTTTCAAAGCAAGTGAATGAGTAGTGTTAGGACCTCCATGGTTAAGCATACTCTGGTGGAAATAGTTCTAAGATGGGTGATATCTTGAGAAGTACTTGTAGGTCACCCATGAAAAATGATAAAATTATGCATTTCAAGTTAGTATAGGATAAGATAACTAAAGAGAAAAATATCTCAGATATTGTAGGTCTAGTCGTTATAGAACCATACCTGAAAAGTGGAGGTGCGAGTTGTATTGTGAGTTTGTATCTCATATCTCGTATCTCTATTCTAGTGCAATCGTTTATTCTTCGTATCAATTGGTCCGACCTAGTCATCTATATATGTTGCTTGTCCAACCGCCGGGTTCCAACTAAGATCCCTCCATCACTAGAACATGCACAGTTTCATAGAGACAGTCGTTCACGCTCCATTGAATCTGCTCCAGCAAAACCCACAACACCCAACCACTTATTTTACTTCCCTAGTCAACACTCGTTAAATCGACCGCAGCCAAAAACCACTCCAATGATTGAGCAAACCCTCTGATCGGCCCTAGGGCTTCCCACTCCATCCTTCAACTGCTTGTCCAAGCTTAGTCTGAAGCCACTTTAACAACATTGATCATGCATCCCAATGTCAAATTATTTGAACCCTCCGCTTTGAGTGTACGACAATGCAGTTGTAGCTCCTCTTCCACGCAGAGCAACCTGAGTTAAAATCCTGCCCCCAGCCTACGATGCTGGCCCGTAGCCTCGTGCTCCTCTCATCGTTGACCCCATCGGCCCTTCAACTCCTTTATTTTATACCTATCATTCGTTCGATGTCCTGCTTCAAAGAAGAACTATCTCTCACAATTATCTCCCCCTTTGGTCGCATGGATCGCACCAAAAGACTACCTTATCTAACTTCTAGATTGTCATGTGGGAGATTCATGCTCCCATCATCCACCATTAATGACCACTATCCCAGAACTGCCCACCATCAACATGCCCCCTCCAGTAGTATTGTCGAGTCAACCGCCTTCCTACAACCCATCGTCGAAGCTCATCCCCCCCCCCCCCCCACCCCCCCACACACACACACACTTTCAATGCCTCAACATTCTATTGTTTATCATGACTCGCATAAAGTGGATTGCTCGTGTTGAGTAATATTTTGAACTACATAACATCTTGGAGATTCAGAAGGTTCCTCTATCGACCATCTAAATGGAGGGATCTGCTCTCCATTGGCTCCGTTGGACCCACCAAACCGACTTGTCCTTAATGTGGATATTCTTTAAAGAGGAGCTTATTCATTGATATGATTGATGTCAAGAGAGCAAAGCTTTTGAGCGACTTGGGATAGTTTGCCAAGAAAATTCAGTGACCTCCTATATCGACGATTTCATCGAGGTCACCGTACATGTTCTAAGGCTCTCAACTGAGTATTGTTTGGGCTACTTCATCATTGGTTTATAACCCCACATTCAGGAATGCCATTGTGTCCTCAATCTGGACTCTCCAAAATTGTTGCACCGACATTCTTCTCAGCTCTCTCATGTTTCCTCTCCAAGCCTACACATCCAAGAATCTGAACCTCCATCGCCACCATCTCTATTAATAACCACTCTTCGACCCCTACCCCCCACCCATACTTCTACAAAAACCAAATCCACGACCACAATGCTTATCCGATTAAGAATATACCTTTGCCATAGTAGCCTCTGTTTCTGTTGCAAGTAACTATGCTCTCATACACACAAATGTTTAGATAAAGAATTGTGCATGCTGATTGTCATTGAAGACGAAGACATAACCCTTGCAGACTTTGAAGCGCTTGAGTGGGATGATGGCCCCACCCTGACTCAGTCTCGAGGTCAAGGTCGATTTTCAAGTTGGAAGTATTGATACATATACGTACTATCATCCTCATATACATGCTCTCAGACTAACTACAATATGGCGAGAGGAGATTCAGAATTGTCTCTCCAAGCATATCTTTCATTGTATTTTAATTAGAATTTTGTCAATTTGTCTTTTGATGGTATTTTGACTTAAGGTTAGCTTAAAAGTACTTTGTAAACTCTCATTTGGAGAGGAACTTTTATAGGGAGCCATCCCTCAAGGGTGGAGGCACGCTCTTGTCTCACAAAATATAGCTTGTATTCCTATTCTAGTGGAATCGTCCATTCTTCTTTGTATTAGGTTTCCATTTTTCCCACAAATGCATTGAGCAGACAGCATTAAACAAAAAATATGGATAGCAAAGAGTTCATGTACCTGATACCTTCCATAGATATAATCTTCTGACATCCGGACAGAAGTTGATCCTAATCCCCACCTGATTACGTCCATGGATGGGTCTATGCGCCATTTAGGTCCGCAAAGAAATGGATGCCTCAATGCATCCAAACAACTGCAAGTAGATACAGAAGGTTTTTACTAACAAACATTCTATACAAAAAATAAGGAGTAGAAGTTACAGAGTGCCTGTTGCGTTTGATCGAAAGTTTAAGCAAACAAGAATGATAAAAAGTGATGATATATAATAGAATATTGGTCCCAATAATACGGCAAAGATACAACTACAACAACAACAACACTCAAGCCTCTATCCCACTATAATGGGGTCGGCTATATGGATCCTTTGTCGCCATTGTGCCTATCTTTAGTCATAATCTCACTAATGCCTAAGTACATCATGTCTTTCCTTATAGTTTCATTCCAAGTCATTCTAAGTCAAAACTTCCATACTGCTTGAGCTACTTCCATAACTAAGAGAATTATCTAAATGTGAGAGAGGTAATTGGCCTGACCTAACATCAAGAAAAATCCAATTAAATACAAATTGAATCTACTTCATGAAAAATTATAGGGCTCTCACGCACAAGAAGTCTCAAAAAGTTGTTCCAAGCAACCGGAGTTGTAATGACACCGCCAGGGAAGATTTCTCTATCCATCTTTAGAAATGTCGCTCAGGCTCGCATAAATATATAGAAAAAGCTCAGTGTGTGCTCACATAGACTCCAATACTCTAATCGTCCACAGAGATAGATTCCAACCAGCACTAGGGGTCAAACACAAATTTAATCTGCCTCATGAAAAATTATCAGGCTTGCACAAGGAGGGTGATCGATTGACTAAAAAAAACTGCATCCATGACTAGAGATTCAAACCAGCCAAGCTGAGCTGAGCTTGACAAAATTCACAAGCTCGAGCAAGTTATTTTGCGCTCGAGCTCGACAATTTCATATTGTATGGCTCGAGCCTAAACTCGAGCTCTATATATTGAGCTCGAGATCCTCATGAGCTCTATTGCTCATAAGCCATATTTCCAATAGATTTGTTTACATTTTTTAAAAAACCCTTAAAATAAGTCAAACTCAATAGATTTGTTTACATATATTGAGCTCTATTGCTCATGAGTCGGCTCGCGAGTCTGATGAACAGAAATCGATTAGCTCGAGTTCGGTTCAGCAAAAGAGCTTGAGCTCGTCGAACTCAAACTCAGACAGACTCGAGCTCGAGTCATGTTTTTTATTTGAGTCAGCTTGTCGAGCTTACGAACTGGCTCACTCAACTTGCACACCTATCCAGGACTGTCAAGTAATAATACCTTATCCTCTCAAGTGGTTTTGTTGCAAGAAACAATGATAACAGGTTCCAACCAGCACCACAGTTCCTGTCCAACATCTGCCAAGTAAAAGAAAAAAAAAATGAAATTGCTTAGTAGTCAAAATGATGCTTGTGATATCAGCACAATGAACTAATTGTGTGATGAACATTTAGATGGTTTCAACTGAAGGAAGAATGAAATATTAACTTGTAAGCCAGCATTTCCAGATGGAGAATCTTGACAAAGTATTGGCAGGAGGAATTCTCGTAGGCATGATGAGTCATTACCCTGCACTTCATAAACTGAGATATTTCATGCCACTAATGAATAATTTTAAACTCAAACCTACTGAGAAAGATTGCCCGCAGCAAGAGACGACTTATCATTTAAGAGAAAAAATGTACGAAGGTGTAAGCAAATTTTCTGGACAAAGAAAGACATTTTCAGGAATGTAGGTGCTTTTTTCAGGTCAAAGAAGAAAATTAAAATAAAGTAGGTACCCCAGGACAAAAAAGTCAGCTTGAACTGGAGCATGTGTCAGTAAATAAATCAAAAATAACTTTTTAAGGGCTCATTTGATTGCTTGAAATTAAAAAAAAAAAACTTTAAAATGATGTGCATACTATATTCCATCATTTGGCTTCCCTTTTTTAGAAAACAATGTAGACTTTTTCTCCCCTACAAACTCTTTCAAAATATCTTTACTGATTATTTTGTTTTCATAATCAAAATCTCCTGCATTTTTGCATGAGGCTGCGCGGGGATGCTTTGTGCACCGGGCTGCCCTTTTTTTAATCAAAATGAGTACAAATTAAATCTATTATTTTCTAAAACATGCTTTCTATCTACAAGCAACCAAAGGAGCCCTAGGACTCAAATTAATCTTTCAACTATGATATCAATACCAAAGCGTTGTAGATTACAAATCTTAACATAATATTGGTTAAGTAATCTGGTAAGGGAGTCTAATAGGTGAAGTCAACCTAATCCCTAAAGCTGTGGAAGTAGATGTTCTCTAAGAAAAAGTCAACACACGACTGAACACTAATGCTTTGTTTGGAGCATTGGTGGGGCTTCCTTTTCCACCAGAGTGGTGGGAGATGGAGGCTCCCCAAACAGTACTTGAAGCTCCGTTGGGTTCCACCGCAGGAAAGGGGAAAATCTCTGTTGGAGCTCCATTTCCCAACAGAGGAGGAGCTCCAAGACCGTTGGGCTCCCTTTCCCACCGCAACAGAGCTCCACCAGTGCTCTAAACAGAGCTTAACTCTTCATTTAATTACAAGAGGTGAGGCATAAATGTTTTTAACCAAACCTTATTTAGAAATGACTTAAACTTTGTAAATGTTGAAGCATCCATAAGCTCTTTCAAAACCATCTTAGCCATCATGAAACCAACACATCTGAACAAAGAACCAAAATAACATATGAGATGGAGAGGTAAAGATAATTTTACAACAGTTAGCAAGGTAGATTTACAAGCTTTCTATTACTTGTGTTACGGAAACATACCTCATGTCAAATGCTATCATCATCACCTTCCTGTCTGGGTTACCATTTGTAGTGCTGGTACCATTATCGCTATGTAAATCAACTGCATTTCCTAGAATGCCCACCTAAAAAACAAAGTCATATAGTGTGATAAAAAAAAGTAAGAAAATGCCTACCTTTAGGTGGTCAGCCAACTAGGAGAAAGAGGAGGGTGGGTGGGAGAAAGAAGAGAAGATAACTTGAAGAACAAAACTGTTACGCCCCCGGACGAGGCCCGTCTATTTGGGCGTCAGTACAAGCGGAGGCAAAGGCACGGCGAAGGCGACAACGGGGCTGAACCAAGCGGTTCAGCCCCCTCTTGCTGAAATCGGCCAAAGGGGGCTGAACCGATTTCGGTTCAGCCCTAGTGGGCCGGCCGGCCCCTTGCTGTCCGGTCCGGGGTCCGGTATTAATATACCCGGACCCCCTCTGTTGGTTGTGATGTTATTGATTATCAAGGTATTCCTCTTCTTCCTCCTCCTAACCCTAATTTCCTCTAGCCGTCTCTAGTTTTTCTCGCTCTTTTCCCTCTCTTTTAGAACTTCGTTCATAACATTTGGTATCAGAGGTTCTCCTCCGCCATGGTTACCACTCGCACGCAAGAGGAAATCTCGCGGTTGGAAACCCTAGAGGAAAATTTTGCGGGGTTGTCCGATTCAATGGAACACATGAAGACATCGATGGAAGAATGCATGGACGCTCGCATGGACGAAATCAAAGCACTATTGGTGCAAAATCTGCGAGGAAAAGGGCCGGCGGCCGACGAGAACGGTGGATCCGTGCGTCCGGGATCCGATAACTCTGGATCTCATCCGGAAATACCGCCAGGTCTTCATGGAGGCACGACAGCAGCCGGTCTGGGTCGGAACCCATGGATGGGGACAGGATCGATCCCAGGCGGAGCCCGATTAAGCGGAATCGGCTACGCGGGCGCGGGATCGGGCCCAGGAGGATCGGGAGAGGCCGACGGAGGTCGGGCTGGCGGGATCGGCCTGGGAATCGGCAGATCGGGCTCAGGCGGGATCGGAAATGGCCGCACGGGTCAAGGGGAGCACGCCGGTGGTTTCTGCGGCCCGGGCGACGCGGGAGGAGGCCGGTCCGGCTTTGGAGGGATCGGCAATGGCCGAACGGCTCACGGGGAGTTCGGTGGGCCCTTCTTTGGGCCTGGTGACGTCGGAGGAGGACACATGCCGGCTTTCGGCCGGGCGGCTGCGGCGGGTTTTCCCCCGGGGGGGCATGGGGGGACTCCTACCTAACCCTAGGCCGGCTGGACATGGCGGCTACGTGGGACCTGGAGCACCGTGGGTCGGACAGATATCTACCTCTTACCCATTCGGGGGTCAGACATGGTTCTTGGGGTTCAGTGGCTACGACAACTGCGGAGGGTTACTTTTGATTGGGAACAGATGACGATGGAGTTTCTGCAGGATGGGCGACAGTTTTGCTTGAAGGGTATCACGTCATCACCCTAGGCCGGCTGGACTTGGCGGCTACGTGGGACGTGGAGCACCGTGGGTCGGACAACTCCCACCGTGGGGACAAGGACAACACCCGGGGTGTGGGTCATGATCAAGGTTGGAGGGGACAGGGTGCACCTAGGGCATACCTTCCTACGAAATTAACGCGTATGAATTTTCCAAGTTTTCACGGAGGGGATGCGTTGGAGTGGATTCACAAGGCCGAGTTGTTCTTTACTTATCAGGATGTTCCGGCGGCGCAGTGGGTGCAGTTGGCGTCCTTCCATCTGGAGGGTGACGCATTTCAGTGGACTCAGTGGTTCCTCAGAGACAGAGAGTATGTGTCATGGACGGATTTTGTGGAGGGATTTACGGCTCGGTTCGGGCCTTTGGAGTACGAGAATGTCGAGGCGACTCTGCAGAAGCTGCGACAGAAGGGGACGGTAACAGAATACAGGACAGAGTTTGAGAAACTGGCAAACCAAGTACACTGGGAGGAGAAGACACTTCAGAGTTGTTTTGTGTCGGGTTTGAAGGAACATTTGCGGGATGAGATTCATGCTTACATGCCACGGAGTCTGAACCACGCTATTAGCTTGGCCCGCATTCATGAGGAGCGGTTCAACAGGCAGCGGACCCGCAACTCCGCGAGGCCAGCTACCACACCGGCACCAGCCCGGAGGGAGTCGGTGGGGGCCGGGAAACCGACGGTGACACGACTTTCATGGGGCGAGCTGCAGGCGCGGAAGGAGAAGGGACTTTGTTTCAACTGTGATGAGAAATTTACGCCGGGTCACAAATGTCAGAAGATCCAGGTGTTTATGCTACACCAGGAGGAGGAGGACGAGTTGAGTTCGGAGGAGCCGGATCTAGAAGGGGACTTGGATCTGACGGAGCTTGGTGTTTCGGTGCATGCCATGGAGGGGTGTAGCCCCCCACCGCTCACTATGCGGCTCGGGGGGAGGGTCCGACGGGAATGGGTGACCATCCTGGTGGACAGCGGGAGCACTCACAATTTCATTCATCCGGAGGTTGCTCAGAGGGTGGGGCACGTAGTGGATACTGGGGCTGCCTTCCAGGTCATGGTAGCGGATGGCAGTAAAATACAGTGCCAGGGCGTTCTGCGGGGAGTGGAGTTGCGGATGCAAGGCTACGTGGGCCGCACAGATATCTACCTCTTACCCATTCGGGGGTCAGACATGGTTCTTGGGGTTCAGTGGCTACGACAACTGCGGAGGGTTACTTTTGATTGGGAACAGATGACGATGGAGTTTCTGCAGGATGGGCGACAGTTTTGCTTGAAGGGTATCACGTCATCACCCGTGAAGGAAATTGGCCTTCGCAGCCTACAACAGCTTGGAGAGACAGCGAGTTTGATGGCCGTTCTTCTTGGGGTGAGGTCAGACGAGGCAGGGCAGGGCGAGGTACCTCTCCAGTTACAGCTGTTGGTTGAAGAATATGCTGACATCTTCCAGGAGCCGCATACACTTCCGCCATCACGGTTTCGTGATCATCAGATTGTGCTCAAGGCTGGAGCAGAGCCGACAAATGTACGACCGTACAGATATCCACACATGCAGAAGACAGAGATCGAGCGCAGTGTGCGGGAGATGCTCGATGCTGGCATTATCCGACCCAGTACGAGTTCCTTCTCGGCACCCATCATCCTAGTCAAGAAGAAGGATGGATCATGGCGGTTCTGTGTTGACTACCGGGCCCTCAACAGTATTACGTTGAAGGATAAGTTTCCGATTCCATTGATAGAGGAGTTGTTGGATGAGTTACATGGTGCGACCCGGTTTACTAAGCTGGACTTGCGGTCCGGTTACTACCAGATTCTGATGAAGGAGGACGACATCCACAAGACGGCTTTCAGGACTCATGATGGTCACTACGAGTTCCTAGTGATGGCCAACGGGTTGACCGGCGGTCCGTCCACCTTCCAGGCCAACATGAACGAGATCTTCCGAGAGCTTCTTCGCCGCTTCGTGCTGATTTTCTTCGATGACATTCTGATCTACAGTCGGACCTGGGAGGAGCATGTGGACCATGTTGCTCAGGTATTCTCCATCCTACGTAAACACCAGTTATTTGCTAAACGGTCGAAGTGCTCTTTTGGACAGGAAGAAGTTGAATATTTAGGCCATCTGGTCTCCGTGGAAGGGGTTAAGGCCGACCCGAAGAAGATTGCTAGTATGGTCTCGTGGACGCAGCCTCAGACCATTCGGGCCTTACGGGGCTTCTTGGGCCTCACAGGCTACTACAGGCGCTTCGTTCGTGACTATGGGAAAATCGCTCGGCCACTAACACAGCTCTTACAGAAGGATGTCTTTTCTTGGCATGATGAGGCAGAGGCGGCTTTTCAGGCGCTCAAGCAGGCGGTGACGACTACCCCGGTCCTTGCACTTCCGGATTTCACCAAGGAGTTTGTCGTGGAGACGGACGCCTCCGGAGTAGGGCTGGGAGCCGTCTTGATGCAGGAAGGGCGGCCGATTGCTTTTTACAACAAAGCTTTGGCTCCCAAGACATTGGGCCTATCGGCCTATGAGAAGGAGATGCTGGCCATTATTCATGCAGTGGCACTGTGGCGGCCATACCTACTGGACCGACATTTTAAAATCAGGACCGACCATCAGAGCTTGAAGCACTTCTTGGAACAGCGGGTCTCTTCCCCTCTTCAACAGAAATGGGTGACCAAACTTTTGGGGTACGACTACGAGATTATTTATCGGCAAGGGAAAAACAATCTGGTTGCGGATGCTCTTTCCAGGTTGCCGGAGGGAGCGTTGGCCAGCATATTTATACCGCGGCTCGAGTCTTTGGATGAGATTCAGGAGGAGGTGCTGCGGGATCCTGAGTTACGAGTTATTCTGGAGGATTTGCGGTCCGACCGGACGACCACCCCCGACTATCATTTGCAACAGGATCGTCTCTACTACCACGGCCGGGTGGTCATACCTTCTCAGTCAGCTTGGCGGACGGTGATGATGCACGAGTTCCATTCGACGCCGACAGGGGGCCACGCTGGGGTTCTCCGCACTCTGCAGCGGGCCAGGGCTAATGTATTTTGGAAGGGCATGCGAAAGGATATACAGGCGTTTGTTCGCCAATGTGATGTGTGTCAGCGGCAAAAGTACGAGACCACTTCTCCAGCCGAGCTCCTTGCCCCCCTCGAGATTCCCCACCAGGTCTGGGATACGGTCTCCATGGATTTTATTGACGGGATACCTCGCTCGAAGGGTAAATCGGTTATTCTGGTGGTTGTGGACAAGTTGTCCAAGTACTGTCACTTCATTGCGTTGAGCCATCCGTACACTGGGGAGTCCGTGGCTACCTTGTTTGTTCGGGAGATTGTACGCTTACATGGCGTCCCTCGGGCGATTATCTCGGATCGGGACCCTACTTTTGTTGGCAATTTCTGGCGGGAGCTTTTTCGCTTACAGGGGACTTCTTTGCGCTTCAGCACAGCGCACCACCCACAGACGGACGGTCAGACGGAGGTCGTCAATCGGAGCGTGGAGACATATCTCCGCTGCTTCGTTATGGAGGAGCCCCGTACCTGGACGAGTTGGCTACATTGGGCTGAGTACTGCTTCAACACGTCCTATCACTCGGCGAGCAAGTTAACCCCATTTGAGGTGGTGTACGGCCGACCGCCACCCTCTCTGAGCAGTCATGAGCCGGGTAGCACCGCGGTGGCCGCTGTTGACCGCGCCCTCCGCGATCGCGACCGCACGCTAGCCACCTTGCGGGAGAATCTACGGGCAGCTCAGGATCGGATGAAGGCTCAGGCGGATAGGCATCGGACGGAGCGCGAGTTTCAGGTGGGGGATGAGGTTTTTCTCAAACTTCGTCCCTATCGACAGCTGTCCGTCGCCCAGCGGAAAAATCAGAAGTTGGCACCCCGTTACTATGGTCCCTTCCGGATCACTCGGCGGGTCGGACCCGTCGCTTACACTTTATCTTTACCCGAGGGGTCGAGGATTCACCCCACCTTTCATGTCTCCTTACTGAAACGGAAGATTGGCGATGCTGTTCAGGCGAGTTCGGTGTTGCCTGAAGCTGCTACTGGGGGCGAGCTGCGCCCAATTCCTGAGGATGTTTTGGTGGTCAAGTGGAAGCGTCGTGGCACGGCGTACTGTCCAGAGTTGTTGGTCAAGTGAAAGGATCTTTCTTCCGAGCATAATACTTGGGTCGACCTGCTGGAGTTTCGGGAGCTATACCCCGGCTACCAGCTTGGGGACAAGCTGGTTCTTGATGGGGAGGGGAATGTTACGCCCCCGGACGAGGCCCGTCTATTTGGGCATCAGTACAAGCGGAGGCAAAGGCACGGCGAAGGCGACAACGGGGCTGAACCAAGCGGTTCAGCCCCCTCTTGCTGAAATCGGCCAAAGGGGGCTGAACCGATTCCGGTTCAGCCCCAGTGGGCCGGCCGGCCCCTTGCTGGCCGGTCCGGGGTCCGGTATTAATATACCCGGACCCCCTCTGTTGGTTGTGATGTTATTGATTATCAAGGTATTCCTCTTCTTCCTCCTCCTAACCCTAATTTCCTCTAGCCGTCTCTAGTTTTTCTCGCTCTTTTCCCTCTCTTTTAGAACTTCGTTCATAACAAAAACCCACATTGGCCAGCCCTAGGCTCTTAGAATACCAAATCCAAGCACATGCGTTTTCACACATGACAAGTCTACTTAAGCCCTAACATCCAAGTGTATCGATGTAAATACGCAAAGCAAAACATAAATAAAATTCAAATTGCCAGGGCATACAGCTCGCTTCTGGGATTAATTGTCGCCCCCCGGAGTCTCCCATGCAGTCCACAACGAATAAATATGTCAAGTCCACGCATCTGTATCGTCTTTCATTATGATATCCCCATCTTTTGTAAGACTACCGTCTAGAAAATGTGTCAATTGTTCTCACGACAGAACTCTTGGAACTGAAAGCAAAAGTTGTAACGATCAAACCATGTAAACTCAGTAGGCGGTCGATTTTTCCAAGCTACGAGAACTTGATTGACTGCATTTATTCGAGGATCTCAGAGCAATGCATGAGAAATTGAGAATATAGTCAGGTATATGCAACAATAGTGGGTCGGGAGCATGTCCATCAGAATCAAATCATTCACAAGATGATCCCCACAAGTCTATCAGTTAAGACATGAAAAACCGAGTGGACACAGCTCTACATCAAAATGCACAAGTGGTACGCCACTTACACAATACATCACGATGACTGGCCCAAAGAAGGCAGTGTAAAAATATTCTCCAAAAGTTATCCACATTGTCCAACAATTGATTTGTTGGAGATGAAACACCGAAGATATATCTCCAAGCACCTGTTCAGCTGTTCAATGTCTGCGTTTGCCCGTCCGTCTGTGGGTGATATGTCGTGCTCATACACAATTGTGTGCCTTTTAATTTGACTGCTCTTGTCAGAATTTGCTTATTTTAGATGGGGTCTCAGTTGCTTACTATGGATCTCAGGAATCTATGCAAATGACTACCCATAGATGTGAAGGCATCGACCACGATCAATGCTGTGAAGAGGTGGCACAATAGAAGGAAATGTTTGTATTTTGATAGTTGATCTACCACGACAAAGATGCAATCGTACCATGCAAATGTGGATAGTCGTGTGATGAAATATATGGTTATATCCTTCCAGACTTGCTCGGGCACAGTAGGGGTTGAAGTACCCCGAGAAAACTCATCTATTTGGATCGTTGGCACGACAAACAGGCTGGCACAAATTGTTTGACATGGTATGTAATTTGATACAAAATAATAAGTAAATTTCAGTGCAATTGAAAGAGAAGAAGAGATTGAGCCTGAACCATCTGAAAAAAAAGACTTAGGCCCTGTTTGTCTCAGTTGCATCGTCTGGAGAAGCAGTGGTGGGAAGCAGTGGTAGAATAATCAACAATTTTGCAAAATGGTGGCAGAATCTGTGAAACTGTTTGGAAGAACAACGTTTGCAGTGCAAAAAAAATAGCAACCTTATAAAAATGTCCGAAGCTGGAATAAATTTAACATATTCTCCAAAAAATTATCATCGCTTCCTCCCCATGGTAATCTTCCTCCCCATAGTAATCTTCTTCCCCATTAACATATTCTCCAAAAAATTAACATATTCTTCAAAAAAAAAAAAAAAATCAAAACCCCTCAAAAAATGATCACATATCTTCTGAAATCGATGCACATTAACATGAATTTGAGCAAGTAATCTATGCTTTTCTCTTCAAATTATAGGATTTTCTCAACATCTGCAGGTGAGCTTCTCCGGCAACAAGGACGATCCTTCGTGTTTTACCAGAGCTTTGGCGGACTGTGATTCAGAGAGGAATTTGGGCGGTCGTTCGTCGTCATCGTCGCCTTGGACGAGGAAGAGGACGAGGGGTTCGTTCATCTACATCGTCGCCTTGGACGAGGAGGATGAGGCGGTCGTTCATCATCATCGTCGCTGGTGGAAGAGACGAGCTGCGTGTTTTCCGTGAATCACAGCCCGCAGCGCGATTTCAAGTTGCGAAAAATTTCAGCGACTCGAAATCGCATTTTTTCCGCGATTTGAGAGTGGGGGCTTTTTGCACTAGAGATAGACGAAAGGTTGTTTGGCGCGATGATTTTAAAAGCAGCGGTACACTGCTCTGAAATCGCTCCTCCAAACAGAGCCTTAATCATGACTTCTGTTTAGATCTTCTATAGTTCATGAAATTGAATTTTTGATTCAGTCTGGCACCCCAATTTGGATTTTGGATGGCCGGGATAGAGTAATAATTGCACCTCTATAATGTTACGACAATAGGGATCTGCACCTGTTTGTAGAAGTGTGACCCCGATGAAATGGTTTTGGATTATATTAAAGGACTCGCGCTTGTGTTGCTTGGCGATTGAAATCATGCCACGAAAAGTATTTATCATCAATGGAAGTCATACGCAAAAAGTATATGAAGATGATCCACATTTTGACTGAGAAAATTAGCTCATGTATGCTTTGCATATTTGACTAATAAAATGGAATCAAAATAAGTCCTTTTAAGGATGAATCTAAACATATTGTCTGCTTTATACAACTGTTCCAATTCTGGAAATATTAGCAGAATGATGTTATGCTCCCCCCCTAAAAATTTATATCCCTTAGACAAAAAAAAATTTAACTAGCTCATGTAAAAAATCAAACAATATAAGCATCCCAGCTAAAAGAATTTTAACATGCTGGAGAACAACATTGGTCACTAAAAGTAGAGATAAACGAGGCTAGAAAATAAAAGATTTTAAAGAAAAATGGCTGATAAAACAAATAGCTTACTTTAATATGCTTATCCACTGGACAAATATGAACATTCTCCAGTCTTAACTCTGTATGGGCTAATCCATGGCTGTGCAAGTAATTCACCTGAGAACTCCAAAAAAAATGTTAATCTTATACCAGTCTTATAGAACATGACTATCAGGTGGATTAGCATAGAAAAGTGCTTACACCAATCAGAAGATCTCTCATTATTATTCTGATAAGGCGTAATTGTCGAGTCACATCAGGCCCTCCTGTGGTGTCGTCCCCAATCCTCTTAACCCACTCTTCATCCAAAGCTAGAGTTGCCTCTAATGTCGGAAACCAGTCCGATAACTGAAGCCAGTGTCTCAGAGAATAGCTCCCCTGGTACTGTAGAAAGATGGAAAACCCAATTAGTTGACTTGAATACAAACAGTGAATACCCTAGGGCACCGACAAGTTTAGTGATTCTTACACCATGAACAAGGATGAAGTGGTCTCCTTCCTCGCTGGTTGAAGGGGAAACATAGCCATGAACTTGCATCGCGTAGGAGTGATACATGAGCTGCCGGCGCACAAGTTTCTTGAGCACCTTCAGAAAAAAAATACATGAAATTGCGCATGTCAATGTCTATTCCGGAGTTATCTGATGCATGGGAATTAAAACCATTACTAAGCTCTAACCTCCAATGCTCGTCTCCCTCGCCGCTTCGCCTGCAAGCTAGTGAGCTCTCGAAGCACCACCCTGGAGTTGTTCAGCGGGCTGCACAGTTTCCAAAACCCCATTCACTTGTCAACTCCCAATCGGAAGTCAATCTAGCTAAGCATAAACTCCAGACTCACCTACTGGAATCCCTAACCGTGGCCTCAAAGATCACCTCGTCCGACTATAAAAACGTGCAAAAACATAGATCGATCGAATTGGGTCGCTTTTCAAAGTAAATAAACGAGAAGTAGAAAACTAAATCGTAACTAGACCGGAGCATACTCTCCCCTGAAGGCCGACGCTAACGCGATCGCACACGGCAAAATCCGACATCTTGAACTTGCGGACGGGGCCAAAGTCCTCATCAGGGAGGGGAAACTGGAAGGTCCGATCGGCCCGGAGGAATCCTTTCTCCGGCGCTGAATTACCAACGGAGCATCTCGGTCTCAATCTCAAGGACGGGGAAAATATAAGAGATGAGGCGGAGAGATGCATAGTCGGAGAGGCAGGCGGATGGAGACAGGCTACAGGTATAGGCGACGGTGAGCTGCGGACGCTGATATTTATACGGATGAGGAAGAGGGCGGGTAGCGTGCCGGCGGACGCCGGAGGCGTTGCTCCATGAGCTCCTTGCGAGCTCGCCTCACTCCTCCTAGCCGGGGTGGGGTCATGCCAGGAACGCGGGAATAAGACCAGAAAAAGAGACCAAACCGCAAGATGGCAATTGGACGGATGGATGATCGTACCGGTTTAACGGTTTTACTATCAGCAGTCAGCCCTAGGTTACGTAAGAATTTAGAATTCAAGGAAATGTTGTGCACGGAACTTTGAAGACTCCACGAGCATGGGAAATAACACTAATTCTAATGAAAATTTTTTAGGTGGGTATCTCTCACCTAGAAATAGGTGCGAGAGATAAATAGGGGGTATTGAATCGAACCAAGCCCCACATTATTTCAAAATTTTCGTGGTTCCTTCTCCTGCAAGACGCCTTTCCTCTGAAACCCCCTCTCCCCCGACAACGATTTTCACGGCCCTTCGTCTTCCTTGTCGAGCAGCGGCCATTTAGACGAGTGCTGCTCTTTAACGACGAAGATTATCTCAGTCCTTCCTCTTCATTCTCAAGCAGCGGCAGCCTGGTATGATTCTCCATTATTCATGAATGTAGTTAGCGGATGTGCCCTAGAGGCCGAGCAACGTCTGCATTTTCAGAGATTTTTTTTAAAGTTTATTGAAATCAAGATCTTCGGTATTGACTTTCTATAATTTACAACCACCAAGATATTACAGTATTAGACGGAAATACTGACCAGAAGATCACCGGCATCTGCGCAGTAATACTGGTGCTTTTATAAGGTAGCGAGTATAAAAAATACCGTATTTATATTAGTTCTGCCACCAAAATACATCTGTTTTAATATGATGTTATTACATTGATTTTTATTATTAAGTATAAAGTTCAATATTGTGGGATTACCAGTAATACTGACGAATATTTGTATGTACTATTAATATAACAATAATACGACAGTAGATTGCCTTTTGGGATGTTCAAATTGTGAAACACTTTTTCAAAGTTGAGAGGTGAATGATGTCTGATTTTGAAAATATTGAATGTTTTTGAAAATACTGAATGTTTTTTAAAATAATAATACGGGATTACCAGTAATACTGACGAATATTTGTACGTACTATTAATATAGCAATAATACGGCAGTATATTGCCTTTTTGGATGTTCAAATTGTGAAACACTTTTCTAAAGTTGAGAGGTGAATGATGTCTGATTTTGAAAATATTGAATGATTTTGAAAATACTGAATGTTTTTTAAAATACTAATATGTGATTTGTTGGTTGTGGAAGTACTTGAATATTCCTTCTTATTAGTGAATTGGCCAATTTTAATAATTACTGTGATTATATTTTTTGTTTTTTAGGTTTAACAAGATCTTGGGTATTGATTTTCTCTAATTTACCAATTGTCAGAAATTACAGTATTAGACGGAAATACTGACCAGAAGATCACAGCCATCTCTGCAGTAAATACTGGTGCTTTTATAAGGTACCTTATAAAAAACTACCGTATTTATACTACTTCTGCAACTAATATCACGGCTTATTAATTTGATGTTATTACATTGCTTGTTTATTATTAAGTATAAAGTTCAATATTGTTGGATAAGTAGTAATACTGTCGATTATTTGTACATATTATTAAGATAGCAATAATACGGCAGTATATTGCTTTTTTGGATTTTCATATACTGAACCTCTTATCCAAAGTGGAGAGGTAATTGATGTTTGCTTTTGAAAATACAGAATGATGTGAAAAATATTGAATGATTTTGAAAATATTGAATGTTTTTAAAATACTAATATGTGATTTGTTGGTTGTTGAAGAAGTTGAATTTTTCTTCTTAGTAGTCAAGTACCCAATATTAATAACTACTGTGATTACATTGTTTGTTTATTAATTTTAACGTCCAGTACTATTGGATTAGCAAGAATAATGTCCATTATTTGTACATACTATGAATATAGCAATAATACAGGAGTATTATTGAAATTTCGATGTGAAACTACTGAACATAATTTACAATGTTGTATGGTGAATGATGTTTGATTTTGTATGTGTTCAATTATCCGTGGACTCATTTGTATACTGTATATGCAGATGAGTTGTTCCCAAACACTAAATTGCAGATGTGGTGTAGCTACGTTCAAAGAGCGCGTGAATCCACTCCTAGAAATAATTTCTGAAAGGTCTACGAATGATCTTCGCCAAGCGGGGATATTATCATTGTTTTCCATCCAGGACATAAAGCAGAACATCCCACTCCTCAGCACCTTGCTAAGATCTTACTCAACCAAGCACAGGGCATTCCTTCTTGGAAATGTTTATGTGAAGTTTACCGCTAATCATGTAGCGTTGATGTTAGGAATGCAAAATCGCGGGGTTGAGTTTGATTTCCAAAGACGTCCTTTTTCTTCCTTCGAACAGAAGGATTTAGTTGCGGAGATAGATTTGCTATGCGCTGAGGATTGGTCCGAGGATATAGAGAAGAGGAGGGTAGACACTTAGTGAAGTACGTACTTTGCAAGTTCTTTTTCCCGCTAAAAGTTTTAAAAATACCGACTAGCATTCAAAATTTCGGAGGACTAGAGGAGTTTAGAAGGTACAACTGGCCGAAGATAGTTGAAAAATTTATGCAAGCGCAGTTCAATATGTTAAGTTGAAAAGCATGTCGAAAAGGTCCAGAGGAAAGTATAGGATACTTGGAGGGATGTTCAGTGCTGCTCGTTGTAAGTATGTGCATGTTGATTATTGTTGAATTTATGTTTATTTGAAAAATAATGTCTATTTATACAATTGTTACGGGTAGGTATGGTTTTTAGAGATAACGAATGTTACAGATAGATTCGATGACTTAGCTAGACCCCCGACTCTCCCGGTGGTCTTCTAAGACAAGCTTTTCTGCCAAATTTTGTATGTCATTAAAGTTGAATCTCAGGGGTGCCAATAATGTTGAAACCGACTACTCGGTCTCCATGGAGTTCGGGGTCCCAAAAAAAGGGGTGGTCTCACACCTACTTCTCTCGAGCCAACTCTCTAGGCAAGAGCACTTGGACTTGGAAACTGGTTTGCCAGATTACCAAAATACCCCTGAATTGAGTTGCGGATAGCCGAATCCCGCTGTTCTGAAGCGCTAAACGCAGACCACCGGACTGCGAATAGTCAAAACTGGACAAGGGGGCCTCCCCTGGGCGAGAGAGGGAGGGGCGAGACCCCCCCCCCCCCCCCCTCCCCTCTCTCCGCCCTTTCCTGCTGGGCGAGAGGGGGGGAGAGACCCCCTCCCCCTCTCCGCCCCAACCCCTTGGGCGAGAGGGGGGCGAGACCCCCTCCCCCTCTCCGCCCCAACCTCTTGGGCGAGGGGGGGGGGGGGGGGGGGGGGGGGGGGGGGGCGAGACCCCCTCCCCCTCTCCGCCCCAACCTCTTGGGCGAGAGGGGGGGGGGGGGGGGGGGGGCGAGACCCCCTCCCCCTCTCCGCCCCAACCCCTTGGGCGAGAGGGGGGGGGGGGGGGGGGGGGGTGGGGGGGGGCGAGACCCCCTCCCCCTCTCCGCCCCAACCCCTTGGGCGAGAGGGGGGGCGAGAGGGGGGGCGAGACCCCCTCCCCCTCTCCGCCTCAACCCCTTGGGCGAGAGGGGGGCGAGATCCCCTCCCCCTCTCCGCCCCAACCCCTTGGGCGAGAGGGGGGGGGGGGGTGAGATCCCCTCCCCCTCTCCGCCCCAACCCCTTGGGCGGGGGGGGGGGGGGGGGGGGGGGGGGGGGGGGGCGAGACCCCCTCCCCCTCTCCGCCCCAACCCCTTGGGCGAGAGGGGGGCGAGATCCCCTCCCCCTCTCCGCCCCAACCTCTTGGGCGAGAGGGGGGGGGGGGGGGGGGGGGGGCGAGACCCCCTCCCCCTCTCTGCCTCTTCCTGCTGGGCGAGAGAGGGAAGGGCGAGAGAGGGAGGGGCGAGACCCCCCTCCCCCCTCTCCGCCTCTTCCTCTCCTTTTGGGTGAGAGCTACGGGGGTATCGTCGGGCGATACCCAAAGGTCTAAAAAAACCCCTGGGTCTAGCTGACACGTCTCGGCGGCCCTCCACGCTGGGCCTCACTCGATGGATATGGGGGTTGTACATAATCCCCGCTCTTTGCGAGGTTGGCACAACCTCGGGAAGAAAAGTCCAAGCCCAAATATCCACCGAGGGGGGCAGAACCTCGCCCCCGAGGCACGTTTGACCCATCCAACTAGTGAGAGCCTGGAGTGAGGAGGACATCTCGGCGTTGGACTTACCCATCCGAGGATCATTCGACCCACCCAGCTAGTGAGAGCCCGGAGTGAGGAGGACATCTCGATGGCAAGCTCTTCCTTCCGAGGATCATTCGACCCACCCAGCTAGTGAGAGCCTGGAGTGAGGAGGACATCTCGGCGTTGGACTTACCCATCCGAGGATCATTCGACCCACCCAGCTAGTGAGAGCCTGGAGTGAGGAGGACATCTCGATGGCAAGCTCTTCCTTCCGAGGATCATTCGACCCACCCAGCTAGTGAGAGCCTGGAGTGAGGAGGACATCTCGACGTTGGACTTACCCATCCGAGGATCATTCGACCCACCCAGCTAGTGAGAGCCTGGAGTGAGGAGGACATCTCGATGGCAAGCTCTTCCTTCCGAGGATCATTCGACCCACCCAGCTAGTGAGAGCCTGGAGTGAGGAGGACATCTCGGCGTTGGACTTACCCATCCGAGGATCATTCGACCCACCCAGCTAGTGAGAGCCTGGAGTGAGGAGGACATCTCGATGGCAAGCTCTTCCTTCCGAGGATCATTCGACCCACCCAGCTAGTGAGAGCCTGGAGTGAGGAGGACATCTCGGCGTTGGACTTACCCATCCGAGGATCATTCGACCCACCCAGCTAGTGAGAGCCTGGAGTGAGGAGGACATCTCGATGGCAAGCTCTTCCTTCCGAGGATCATTCGACCCACCCAGCTAGTGAGAGCCTGGAGTGAGGAGGACATCTCGGCGTTGGACTTACCCATCCGAGGATCATTCGACCCACCCAGCTAGTGAGAGCCTGGAGTGAGGAGGACATCTCGATGGCAAGCTCTTCCTTCCGAGGATCATTCGACCCACCCAGCTAGTGAGAGCCTGGAGTGAGGAGGACATCTCGGCGTTGGACTTACCCATCCGAGGATCATTCGACCTACCCAGCTAGTGAGAGCCTGGAGTGAGGAGGACATCTCGATGGCAAGCTCTTCCTTCCGAGGATCATTCGACCCACCCAGCTAGTGAGAGCCTGGAGTGAGGAGGACATCTCGGCGTTGGACTTACCCATCCGAGGATCATTCGACCCACCCAGCTAGTGAGAGCCTGGAGTGAGGAGGACATCTCGATGGCAAGCTCTTCCTTCTGAGGATCATTCGACCCACCCAGCTAGTGAGAGCCTAGAGTGAGGAGGACATCTCGGCGTTGGACTTACCCATCCGAGGATCATTCGACCCACCCAGCTAGTGAGAGCCTGGAGTGAGGAGGACATCTCGATGGCAAGCTCTTCCTTCCGAGGATCATTCGACCCACCCAGCTAGTGAGAGCCTGGAGTGAGGAGGACATCACGGTGGCAACTTACTAAACATATAAGCAAAATAACTTCATCCATCTAATGGGGGATTTCCCTTGTCAAAACCTCCTGGCCCAACCAGCGAGGGGTAGAACTTGCTACAAGGGAAAACGACAAAAAACAAAAAATAAACACAACATACCCCCCCACCCCATGGCACTCGCCTCTCAGGCTGCTTGCGCGAGATGATCATTCCTCTGCTTCTCCTGCCACTCCCATCCTGCTCATGCTCTCCATGATCTTCTCCATCTCCTCCGCCCATGCTTGCCAAGAGATGCTGTTGACGGCTGTGACGTAGCAGTGCCTCGCCATCCTGGGGTCTCCGCGGATCCTGACTTGGATTCCTCCAGTGTTGAACTTGAGGCACTGGTGGAAGGACGATGGTACGCATCGGAAGGCGCTGATGAGGGGTCTTCCGAAGATGGCATTATAACTGCTAGGAGCGTCAACTATGACGAACCGACAGTTCCTTGAACCTCCCCCCATCGTCACTTGGAGTCCAACTCCACCCTCTACCTCTTTCCTTTCTCCGGAGAATCCGAACAAGGGCCCATCTGAGGCCAGCACCCTCCTTGCCTCCACCTTCAACTCGTCAAATGCCTTCTTGAAAATGACGTTGACAGAGCTCCCGTTGTCAACGAGGATCCGAGAGACAGTGTAACCTTCGATGGCTGTCTGAATGACTAGCGCATCACAGAATGGATCCTCGTGATCTGGCATGTCCTTGCTTGAGAAAGTGATTTTTTTCCTCGGGAGGTGGGTCCTGCGACGTCGAAGCGACGCTGCGTCGAAATACGGAGTGGAGGCTTGTCTTACGAGTGGCCTCGATCCCTACCCCCCCCCCCCCCCCCCCCCCCCCCCCCCCCCCCCCCCGTGGATCACCGCGACCCGTCCTTTGGCTCCTACGTCAGTTCGGTCCTCGCAGATGTCGTCGTCCACTACTGCTCCAGGTGGAACTTCTTCAATCCGCACTGGCGGCTGCTGTTGTGTCTGACCTCTCGCCTCTCTCACCTCCAAGAATTTTGGGCAGGTAGTTGTTGCATGCCCCTCTGCTTGGTGGTAGTCGCAGTACGGCACCGCCCTTCCCCCCTTCTCCTTCGGGCTGGGATGTCTCTTGCTTCGACTCCTCCTCCTCTTCGAATCGCCATAGCTTGAGCTGGTGGGGGTAGGAGTTGCCTAGGGGCCTGCCTCCAAGGAGGAGGGTTGGGCCTCCCTTGGCCTCCGTAGAAGTTTCCCCCCTCCTTGGGCGAGACCCCTCCCTTGCTCCTGACCCCCCTGGGGTCCCTGGTACCCTTAAACCCTCTGCTCTTCCCTCCTCCTTCCTTCCTGCTGCCTGGGGCCACCTTGCTCTCTTGGCTCGACCTCTACCAACTTTGCCAACTTCTTTGCCAGCCCCGGGTTTGCCGCCTCGGTGGCTACCTCCTTTGCAGCTTTTTCCATCAGGTCCTCAAAGGACAAGGGAGGCTTCCTAGTTAGGCTCATTTTGAAAAGGCTCTCTCGTAGCCCTACGGTGAAAGCCATCTGGAGGGCATACCCTGGCACCTCCTGGATGTTCAGGATCTCTTCCTGGAATCTGTCCATGTACTGGGCCAACGTCTCCTCGTGCCTCTGCTTGATCAGGAAAATGGACTCAACACTCTTCTTCCTCTTCTTGGATGTGGAGAAGCGTAGCTGGAAGCTTCGACCCAAGTCCTCGAAGCTGTAAATGGAGCCAACCGGGAGCTGGTGGAACCAGTCCCTAGCTTTGTCCCTCAGGGTGGTGGCGAAGAGACGACACTTGAACGCGTCCGTCATGGGCCTGATGGAGACGGTATCCTCGAACCACTGCAGGTGTTGGACGGGATCATCCTTCCCGGTATAAAAAGTCATGTTGGGCTCCTTGAAGCCTTCCGGGATGGGAGCCGAGATGATCAGCTCGCTAAAGGGTGACCCCCCACTCGCCGGCTTCGCGAGCTCCACTTGCGCGACTCCTGCTCCGAGCGAGACCCCACTCACCGGGCTAGGAAAAAGCACTCGCTCGGCGAGGTCCCGCTCGCCACTCTCAGTCACTGGTTCCTTGCCTAGCCGACCCCCTGGGGCAACCTCTCCTGACCCCCCCTGGGCGAGCACTCCTTGCGACCCAGAAGGCGGTGTCTGGGGGGAGGGATCCGAGCAGTCACCTCCCCTGGTGATGCCTTGGAGCAGCTCCATGATTCCCTTGATGGCCGTCATGAACTCTCCCCTTCCTACCACCTCACTTGGGATGTGAGACCCCTCATCGTCTCCTCCTCCGAGGTCTCCTGCCATGAGATTTGGTTCAAGAACTTCTGTGCTGACCACTTTCCACGCTCACCGCACCAAAAATGTTGAAACCGACTACTCGGTCTCCGTGGAGTTCGGGGTCCCAAAAAAAGGGGTGGTCTCACACCTACTTCTCTCGAGCCAACTCTCTAGGCAAGAGCACTTGGACTTGGAAACGTATCCTAGGCTACAGCGAGGAGGTCCCACCTCACACCCGGAAGACCTGAGAGATCTTCCCCTCCCTAGCCAATGCTGAACCAGAAGCACCAAAGGAGAGCTCTAAGGGAAGAAGAAGATCCGAAATTTGGAAATCTAGAAGTCCCCTCCTTTGGTGCCCCTTAGGGTCTATTTATAGGATTTCTGAAGTTGGGCTGCAAATAGCCAAAAACTGGTTTGCCAGATTACCAAAATACCCCTGAATTGGGCTGCGGGTAGCCGAATCCCGCTGTTCTGAAGCGCTAAACGCAGACCACCGGACTGCGAATAGTCAAAACTGGACAAGGGGGCCTCCCCTGGGCGAGAGAGGGAGGGGCGAGACCCCCCCCCCCCCCTCCCCTCTCTCCGCCCTTTCTTGCTGGGCGAGAGGGGGGGGGGGGGGGGGGGGGGGGCGAGACCCCCTCCCCCTCTCCGCCCCAACCCCTTGGGCGAGAGGGGGGGCGAGACCCCCTCCCCCTCTCCGCCCCAACCTCTTGGGCGAGAGGGGGGGGGGGGGGGGGGGGGGGGGGGGGGGGGGGGCGAGACCCCCTCCCCCTCTCCGCCCCAACCCCTTGGGCGAGAGGGGGGGCGAGACCCCCTCCCCCTCTCCGCCCCAACCCCTTGGGCGAGAGGGGGGCGAGATCCCCTCCCCCTCTCCGCCCCAACCCCTTGGGCGAGAGGGGGGGGGGGGGGGGGGGGGGGGGGGGGCGAGATCCCCTCCCCCTCTCCGCCCCAACCCCTTGGGCGAGAGGGGGGGCGAGACCCCCTCCCCCTCTCCGCCCCAACCTCTTGGGCGAGAGGGGGGGCGAGACCCCCTCCCCCTCTCAGCCCCAACCTCTTGGGCGAGAGGGGGGGCGAGACCCCCTCCCCCTCTCCGCCCCAACCCCTTGGGCGAGAGGGGGGGGGGGGGGGGGGGGGGGGGGCGAGACCCCCTCCCCCTCTCCGCCCCAACCTCTTGGGCGAGAGGGGGGGCGAGACCCCCTCCCCCTCTCCGCCTCTTCCTGCTGGGCGAGAGAGGGAGGGGTGAGAGAGGGAGGGGCGAGACCCCCCCTCCCCCCTCTCCGCCTCTTCCTCTCCTTTTGGGTGAGAGCTACGGGGGTATCGTCGGGCGATACCCAAAGGTCTAAAAAACCCCCTGGGTCTAGCTGACACGTCTCGGCGGCCCTCCACGCTGGGCCTCACTCGATGGATATGGGGGTTGTACAGATAAGGTTAGTGTTATCATATTGGACATTCTTGTATGATTCCACATTTCCATTAATATTTTGTCAACATTTGGTAGGTTTGTACCGACTTCGAGAATGTTCTCCCATCTGAGAAGCAACTTCTTGGAGTTCAAGACGATGAGTTTTCTGATTTTGAAAATAATTCAAAAGAAGAAGAGGTGGAAGAGGAGGTGGAAGATGAGGAGGATGAGGATGAAAAGCAAGAGAGTATTGAGAAACATATAATGAGGTTTGTTAGTAGTCGATTAGAGAAAATTATTGATGTGAAGGGGAGTAAATTAAGCAAACTTGAGAGTAGAAAAAAGGAAAAGAAGAAGAAGGAAAGTCAAGAACTTAAGAGAAAGGAAATGGAGAAGGCTGTACGAAGAGAGTGCAAGAGAACAGAAACTGAAATTGATTGTAGAATACGGAAATGCATAGACGAAGTCCGTCAGTATGTTGATGATGAAGTGTTGAAGCTACGCCGATACTGTGATGAAAGGTTTGATGCATTGATTTCCAAACATGCCTCTCATTTGCATCCGACATCAGGTAGGGAGCCATCACCTGACGATCAATTAGTGATTGCGACACCACTATCATTGGTTCAGTATTTACCATCCCCTCATCCTTTGAGAAATAAAAAAACAGTACCTGAAACTAGTTTGATTAAAGGAATTAAAGGGCGGCCAAACAGGAAGAAGAAAGTTATATTCTCTCCATCTGTAGTAGCCACATCATTTCCTGGTAGAGCCATGGTTACACAAAAAGTTCGGTCAGTAATAGACCGATTTATGGTCAAATTCAAAACTAGGTATTCATGTATTAATAAATCTTATGAAAAATATAATTATATATGTAACTAACCTAGCATTTCTTAATTTATTTTAGTTCAGACATAATCTTTGAGCAAGGAAATTTAGCTATGCATCGATCATTGAAGAACTACTCGGGAGTGGGTGGCTAAGTGATCTTCACTTGGATACCTATAGTTTCATCTTAGGCATGGAAAATCGACTTCATCCAAATTTGGTGAAGCTGTTTCTTTACATTTCCCCCACTCATGCTGCAAGTAGCAGACTAAAATTTATTAATATCCTAATGTGTGTTAAATAAAAAATTTTTGGTTATCATAAATACTGTGATATTAAACAGTAATTGAAGTAATACTGTGATATATTCGAGTATTACAACTTACACTATTAAAATTTACAGTATTACAGCTTCATCCTTATTTGTTGAAGCCGTTTCTTTATCTTTCCCCAAAAAAAGCAGTAACTAATTATCAATTTAATCGTAACTTACTAAAATTTATTCATATCCTAAGGTGTGTTCCAGAAAATTGTGTTCTCCTAAATACTGTGATGTTAAACATTATTTGATGTCAAATTGTTAAATGACAGTATTTGTTCCAAGAAGTCTGTGTAATAACTTTTACTGTTAATACTAAATGTGTTGATACAAATTTGATAGTTTTCTTTAAATTTATGAGATTATTATTCTAATTGTTATTTAAGATTGTTTGCATGATCAAGTTATTGTAAATTTAGTAATACTGTCCAAAAAACGGTAATAGTTAGCACTATTTGAAGTAATACTATTTCAACTGACAGTAATACTGTCAGACTGACAGTATTTATTAATAGTCTCTCATTAACAACTACTTATACTGACATATTTAACAGTCTTTCAACTTATACTGTTTACAGTGACCGTATTTAAACTAATACTACACTTGCAGCAATATAAAATGGCTTCTGTGAAGAATACCAAATATCTAACAAGTCACATTACTGTCAAATACACAGATATCCTTCTTATATCTATTCATATTGATGGTCACTGAGCATTACTTGTTGGTAACATGAAGGAACAGGTCTGGGAGTTTTATGACTCCCTGCCAGATGGAAGGCATTTGAGGACCTTGCACGAAGTGGTAAGAATCACATGTCCATAAATATTAATTAGTTTACCTATAATTCTACTATTTCTGAAAGTTATATTTTTTGAAGCTTCAATGCCTGTACGATGATGTTGGAGATCATTTACCTGAGAATGTTAATGAATGGCCTATCCAGCCTATTTCTGAAGTCCCTACGCAAGATAATGGAAATGACTGTGGAGTGTTTGTGGTAATGTATATGAAAACTGTGCTTAGCAGGGCGAAGACTTGCTGGACTAGAAAGAAGGGTTGGGCAAAAAAAATGCCAGCCTATCGTGCTGAAATAGCGGCTAAAATTATTGAGGCATTTTGTTCATTGGAAGACTAGTATGATGGTCAAGACAATTATAATTTTACTGTGTAGCTGTTTTTGAACAATATCTCTTTTATGTTATGATCTTTTTAAAAATACTTTGTTGATACTATAAAACTTGACAAATTCATGTTTTAGATGGTGTAAATGGTGGTAATAAACAGCTGATTACTATATGTTTGTTGAAACAAAATTAAGTTGTTCTCTTGTTTAATTGACAGTATTGTTGAATTTGTTGTGATGATATTGTTGGATCGGTAGGCGCCCTTAGAGGGGAGGTGAATAAGGGTTTTCAAAAACTTATATTATATTTTGAAAAGCTTTGAAATAATGCGAGATTAAGACAATAAGAAGTCAAGTAAACCAATTGAAATAAAGTAGAGACATGTTTTGAAATAAGGTTTTACAAAAGTTGATTTCTATAACGCTAGAAATCGGTGGCGAAGAATAGTAGACTCTTTTTGTTTTCTATCCCGACTCACATCCCCACGAACCGGTGGCCCTAGCCTATCCTCCCCGGATTCGGCCTCAAGCCGCTCTAGCCAACCCTTCCCCGGATATGGCCTCGAGCACCCCCTAGACCTAACCTAGATCTAGTCGCCAACACGAGGCAAATTTCCGCCCTAAGTCCTACCCAGACCTAGTCGCCAACACGAGGCGATTTCACTAACCGTTTACAAGAAATATGAAATGAAAAATAATTAAAAACTCCCTCTTGATGAACTTCTGAAGTTGGAGACGAAGATCCGCTGTAGAATATGTGTTGTAGAAGCGGACTTCGTTTGGATCCGACGTGAAGAGATTCTCCTTCAGAAGTTTGCAGAACTTTGGTAGGACATCAACTTTCGGCCAAGGCAGCCTCTGGAATTCTAGCACTCAATCTCTCTCTCTGATGTCTGTAAGAAATGAGAGAAGAGGGGTCCTATTAATAGCCTCAGCGCTAGCGCCAGCGCTAGAGGTACCGCCGGCGCTATCCCATTTTAGGACATATTCTGCGCGGCAGGATCTTCAATCCGAGGAAACATTTCTCTCTTGCCTTCTGTGCTCCGCACTATCGCCTGCGCTATCGGATACCGCCAGACGCTATCTCCTTCTATGTGTGCTCCCGGAATTGCGCTTATCAACGCTAGCGCCAGGCGCTAGGTGATACCGCCTGCGCTAGTAGGAGTGTTGGATTTGATGACTCAAACTTGGGGGCAACCTTCTTATGTAATCCTTGAGTCATGTGGACTTTGTTATCCTGCACACTTAAACACACAAGATCAAATACACATAGGATTTGTTATTCTCAAATCTAGGAGATGCGGAAGACCATGTTCCAACAGATATTCTTTGTGGGTAATGTTTGATATTGTTGGATTACCATAAATTCTGTCTAGTTATCATAAATTTAGTGAAAATAGACCTAATTTTGTACAGGTCTTAGGTACTTGCAATATTTTTTCATACAATATTAGTGCTCTAAGCTACAGTATTCAACCTAATAAGTATGATTAATTATAGAAGTTCAGGCAGCAAAAAAATTGTTGATTTCACTTCCCTTGTTTACTACTCTCGGATTAGCAAAAACACTGTCAATATAACATAGACATGGTGAAGATACCGATAATACTATCAAACTCTGCCAGCATTATAGAGAAATTAATAAAACACTCATTAGTAATATTGTCTGCTGGTTTAATGACTGATGCACATCAAGAATACATTAAAATTGTAAAGGAATATTAGTAGAAAAAAATCATTGATAGAGAAGTCATCAGTTTGCTCCACGGCAGCTGGTGTTGCTAGTGAATTAGAGTCCCCGTAAATTTGGTCCTTTTGTGATTCATGTTCTTGAATTTTCATTGCTCCTTTATCCTTTGCAGGTCGACTACACTCTGTATGACATAATAAAATATAAGTTTTGTAATCATAAAATTGAATTTGAAAGTAACATAATTTAGAAAATATTACTTGTTCTTTTCGAAGAAGTTTCCCAAAAATGTATTAGGTCTTCCTTTAGGTCGCTTAGAAGGTGGATCCTTGAGGAAGTTTGTCCCTTTGTAATTTGAGGGAGGGATGCCCTTCTTAATCATCTCATCATAATCCACCATTTCCTCTACAGCTTGACCCACATCATTCAACACATTAATTAGACGTTCCTTAGCAATCTGACAATGTGTAATACAATTACACAGATCATACGTGTATCACATTATTTGATTTCTATAAATCACGTTAGAATCACAGTCATTCTGTGTATTTTCCTGTTTTAGATAGATTCCCTTCTTTGCATGCAATGTAAATCGCTTCAGTATATATTGCGGATGAATTTCCTTCTCATTCCTAATATTATAAACCCGTAATACATGTTTGCATAACAGGCATGTTGTTTGAAAACCCCGACATGAGCATTCTACATGATTAGTCTTCGTATCAAATGTCACAAATCATTTCTTACCAACTTCATTACCATCGCAATTTTTCACAACGTATACTACATGATCTGTCCCGTAACGAGTTTCATCAGCAACCATCAAACTAACTGCTGCTTCCATATAAGCATTCTCAAAAAGTAAATATATTTTTCTTATGTAGAGTTTTGACATTTGCTTCATTATTAAACAGTTTGGGAATTTAAGTGTAATACTTCCTTGTTTACATTTAAAGTCTCCCTCATGTTCGTTCCTGCGCCAACCGGAAATCAAATTCTTCATTCCAAGAAAGCATTCAATAAGTGAACTTGTTGATTTAGAGCATCCATGCAAACGATTATTTGCCGACTCACTTCGTTGCGTGGATAAAATGTCAAGATCTAATACTTCCTTGTTATAGGCGGTGGACCACTTCATCCTAATGTTGTAAAGATCATTTAGCCATCGATTGTCATTCAAGTTGCCACGCATTATCATCTCTCTCCAATTTGTTTCAAATTTCTCTTCATTCTCACATTTGTTCATGCAATTGTAAAATAAAAATCGAATATACTTTTCTTTATTGAAAGCTGATACCTTCGATGGTGCTTTCTTTGAAATATGTCATTGACACAAACGATGTCGAGTTGAAGTTAGTACTCTCTGAATAGCTACTGACATTGCTTGATCTTGATCTGTGAATATCATGACTGGATGCTTACCACCAACATATTTTAAGAAACACTTAAAAATCCAGCAAAATGACTCAATTGTCTCCTCTGCAACAAAAGCCCCACCCACAAAAACGTTTTGCCAATGGTGGTTTACTGCAATAAAAGGGGCACATGCCAAATTGTACTTGTTCAGACGATAGGTGGTGTCGAAAATAATAACATCTCCATAACAATCATAATCAATTTTTCCACGACCATCAATCCAAAAGAAACTCCGCAGCCTGTTGGACTCATCTACCTTCACATCAAAAGAGAACATGTTATCCTCGCACTGTATCTCTTTAAATATTTCCAACAATCGCGTTGTGTCACCAGACTCTATTAGTGCTCTTTTCTCTCGATGTACATAATTATACGCATCCAATTTAGAGAACCCCACATTCTCTGCACCGCTAACTTCTTCTGCTAAGAAGTTATATGCATCAATGGTTCGAATTCCCGCTCTTGTCATATTTTTAATCAGAGATGCTTGATGATTAGATATATGACAATGCGCCCGAAAAAAAAGTGAATCTACCTTTGGAGCTAGTGGGTGATTGTGCTCTTCCACAAACTTGGAAATCTCCCAATTCTTCCCCTCTTTATCTACGGTGAAGTACATGCACGCCAAACATCCGGTTCTAGTATCAAGTTTGTGAAGCTTTCTTTGCACCTCACGTATTGGTTTTATAACCTTATAACCTGCTTTAGCGCAACAATACTCTCTGCCCCTTATGATCTTTGTATGAGTCCAGTAATAAATATGTTGTTTTCGGATACCAAAACCCACATTACGAGCATACTCAACGTACATTCTGTATGCCTCTTCTTTGGAATGAACTGTATGGAAAAGTGTTGCATCCTTGCTTTCCTGCATTGAAAAATAATTTAAAATATTAACTTTTTAACATATTACTATTGTGTTAGAGCATAGATAAATTCGCCAGTATTGATAACATACCGAGTTACAAGCATTATCAAGTTTCTCCGATTGTACATTTCTTGCCTGTTCATCAGAAGGAATTATATTATTAACTGGTGAATCTTGTAGTCCATTTATTCCCTATATTGAACATAACATAACGCATTTAAAATACAAGAATATTTATGTACACTATAACACTAAATACCTCATTTAAAGTTCATTATAAAAGTGTGATAACATACCGTGTTGAAAGACTGATCTACTTTGTCAGATTGCATATCTGTTGTTTCTTCATCAGAATGAATGATATAATCAGTTGCTTCATTGAATCCATTGCTTTGCTGCATTAAACCAAAAAAATTTGAAGCAATAACCCATTTAAACTATCGAAACTATGTCAGTATTAATGTGCGGTTTACTATTAAACATAAAAAATACAGTCGTACTTTTCCAATACTAATGTATAATACCTAGGTGATTATATTGATGTGTGCAGGAGTACGCCAGTATTTATCAAAGTATACTACTATTAGTCCAATAAGATGGAAGCATACTAAACCAATAATAATGTTATAGTGTCCATTGATTAAATTGCGTTTTCTGATATATGGCAGTATTTACTACAGTCCAACAACACAAAACGATTTATACAATTCTGTTGTGTTATATGATATACTACATGGTCATTGAATATACGACAGTATTTTATCGCAGTTTAGTATTAAACTTATTGAATACGGCTGTATCTTACCAATAAACTGTTATATATCTATGTGATTCTAATGATATTTAGATAAGTAAGGCTGTATGTATTTTTACGATAATAAGCACAAGTTCGTGAAAAAACACTGAAAACATTGTAGTTCATGAAAATACTGTAATAACATACCAAGTTAGAAACATGATCCATTTCCTTCCTCTAGCCTTCCTCCTCCCGTCGAAAATGGCCTCTCGTCGAACCCCTCAGTCGCGGAAATTTTTCTTAGTCGCGAGAGTAGAATGAAAGGAAGCAAGGAGTTGGACCGCCGGAGAACTCCAATGGCCGGGGTCGCCGACCTTCGGAGGAGAAGGGAATAGGTTTTTTGGCCGGAGAAGGCGGAAGAAGGCCTGGTTTTTGGCAGCGGGAGAACGAACAGGGAGAACGACCAGGGTTTCTATTCGGCGTACAAGGAGGAGAAGGGCGGCGATTTTACCGCGTAAAATGAAAAATTTCGAAAACCCGTGAGGCCGGTTCGGTTCAATGGCGCCTATTTATGTCTCGCACCTATTTCTAGGTGAGAGATACTCACCTAAAAATTTTTCTTGCACAAAAGAGAATGTTGCATTAGTAGTATGACATTGCTCCTTCAGTCACATACCAAATCGCGTCAAGTGTCACACGTCAACATCTTCAACAAATCAATGACTCCGCCCATTCACTTGTTGAGCAGCTTTTGGTAATAAAACTATTCAGCATAAGTTTTTCTTTTGCTGAAATATATGAAATATTTTGGTAATACTTTTGCACAAATACTTAATCCAACTTGGAGCTATTACTCTGATCATTTTCCAGTGAATCTTGCGTTTTTGTTGCGTGAAGCTGAGCACATGTGGTCTTGCAATGGACAGAGGTGGATGTATTTGAGTATATAAGAGCAAAAAAGAAGTGCTCCGAAGTGAAATATTTTATATGAAGAATGTTTACCCGAACAGTTCATGAATATCTGTGAAGGCACAATTTAATTTTAAAATTTTTAAGATTGAAATGGCTCAAATACTAGATCTAATTAAATATAAACTCGTTGCAGCGAGAGACACTAGTTTTGCATAATTTGGTGATTAAGGCGGTGTATCATATAAGATAATATTTTCTGCGTACCAATTATGCAGGCAATAAGAAGCGTAATAAAATACATGAAGGCATACCATCCATTTTGAGATATTAATATATATATATCAATAAAATAATTGCGCACATTTATTAAAGTACATATATGTAATTCTCCCAACTACGGTGGTGGCGTGCCAGAGGTTTCTCCAAGGCCTGCCGGAGCCACCAATGCTCCGACCATCACTCACGGTGGGACCGCCCAGGGTGGGCACACCGGCGAGGTGTCGGCCGGCGGCCGCCTGCGACCTGAAATCTGAAAGGAAAAATCCTTCCAGATCCATGGCGGTGGCATGCCAGGTGTTTCTCGTGGCCATCCGGAGCCACCAATGCTCCGACCATCACTCACGGAGGGAGTGCACGAGGTGGGCACACCGGCAATGTGTCGAACGGCGGCCTACCGTCGCCTCCGCCAACCTGCGGTCTGAAAGGAAGTTCATTCCAGATCCACGGTGGTTGCATGCAACCACCGTGAACCGAGTTTCCTTTTTGCGGCGCCTCCCCACCGCCGTTGGCGTGGGGAGCTAGCTTCGGCCACCACCCCAAGTGGGAGCGCTCGGGGAGGGAGCTTAGGTGGGGCATCTTCCGGAGGCCAGTCGCCACCGACGGTGCCTGGTAAAACAGTAAAATAATTTAATAACTATATTTTTTGTTGTTGTTTGGAAGGAGGAGGCCGCTGGAGCGGATTCTGACGATTCCCTCCGCCTCAAGGGCCTTGAGGAAGGGTCGCGGGGACTCTTCCTCCCCTTCACACGCCCCATGCAGGGCCGAAGCCCGCGGTGGTGGCGGAGATTGGTGGGGAGGTCCGAGGCTTCCAAGGCCGGGATCGCCGTCTCCAATGGTTGGAGTCTGCGGGAATCGACGAGAAATTGGTCTAAGGGCAGAGATGAGTCAGAGGAACTTACATGCACGCCGTTTAGGCGAGGGGATCGATGGGCGGCCATGGGTGGTGGAGTTTGCCGGAGTTGAAGAAATGAGCTTGTCGGATGGTCGTCGGGGCTCATTTTCTAGCTGGTTAGGGGAGCAGTGTTAGAACATAATCCAAGCAACCTAACAGAAGGATTAAAAAGCTCAAGCTCTTCCAAGGAGATGGCATCGGCGTCAGAGGATGGGAACTGTATCAATAAAGTAACCACCAAATATCTGCATTGAAAAAAGAAGGATGTGGAGTTATGGCCCGTTTATCAAAATTTCTGCAGTTTATTTTATTTCCTGTATCTTGCTTTTGTGTGGGCTATATATATATAAAGCCCTTGTACCTTGTTTGTAAGAAAGTGTGTGGAAATATTGGTCCTGAGCATTGCTTCCCTTTTGTAACTGCCTCAAGATCTGTTGTATCCCTGTTTTCAATATATATAAATCGTAGTAGTACCGTCTACTTTCCCCCCTTTCTTGCCTAAGTCCTCTTTATTTTTCCTACATGGTATCAGAGGGATAGGTTGTCTTCTACTATCTGCCATCAGATTTTTGAGGAGTGTTCCTTCTGTACTTCTTGTTGTTGCATCAGTAAGGATTAGCATCTGTTCTTTGTGATTTGCCCATATTTTCCTCATATGGCTTCATCTAGTAGTTTCACTCCTCCTTAAAACTTCCTATACTCTCCAAGTGGAGTACCAATATTTGAAGGAGATGCATATGATTTCTGGCAAGTTCAAAAGAGGACTCTTTTCATATCCCAAGGCTTATGGGATTTGATTCAAACTGGATATACTAAGCCCACAGTCACCAGCCCTATATCATCATGGGAGGAACCTCAAGTGAAGGAGTATTATGAAAATTTCAAAAAGGATGCAAAAGCTCTTCTATATATCCAACAAGGGATAGGAAGGAGCCTATTCCCAAGGATCATGGGATCTCTCACTGCTCAAGATGCCTGGCAATGTCTCAAAAATGATTTTCAAGGATCTTCTAAGGTAATATCTATCAAACTCCAAAATTTGTGGCAGGAATTTGATACCTTAATCATGAAAGAAGATGACACTGCTCACTCATACTTCACAAGAGTCACTTCCCTCACCAACCAAATAAGAAATTATGGCGATAACATTGAAGAGAAGAAAATAGTTCTCAAAATACTAAAAACCCTCACTCAAAAATATGCCTTTATTGTTGCTATAGAGGAATCAAAGGATGTCAACACTCTCACCTTGCCTGATTTATTAGGAGCTCTTCAGGCCCATGAAGAGAGGCTTACAAGATATGAGCATCAATCTTTAGAACAAGCTTTTCAAAGCAAAGTCTTTGTAAAAGCAGGGAATGAGCCAAGTTTTAGAGATGACAAACAACTCTACCAACAACATCTTTATTGCACCTTATGCAAAAGAACCAATCATGATGTCCAAGGCTGCTTCTATAAATGTAAAAATGCAAGAATTCAATACACTTCAATAAAGACTGCCGGTTAAGACAAAACCAGAGCCAAAGATAAAAGAGGAGGCTAATTTTGGAGAACGGGAAGAAGATGACTTTGTATTTTACGTGTGATAACAACGGAGAAGTATTTGATCAAGTTTGGTACCTTGATAGTGGATGCTCTAATCACATGACTAACAACAAAAGGGTTTTTATTCATTTTGAAGAAAATCATAATTCACAAGTCTTACTTGGTGATGGAACTTCAAAATCCATTAAAGGAAAAGGAACCATAATAGTGAGATCCAAAACTGGTCAAAACAAACACATCACAGATGTTCATTATGTCCCTGAGTTGACACAAAACTTGTTGAGTGTAGGGCAACTTCTCCAGAAAGGATATTAGCTTATTTTTGAAGATCTCATTTGCACCATAATTTACAAAAACACCTCCCATATTGTAGCAAAAGTCAAAATGTCAAACAACAAGGTTTTTCCCTTGACTTTGCCTCAAGAGCACTTAGCTTTAAAAGCCACAGCCGAATCTGACTCCATCAGGTGGCACCAAAGATATGGTCACCTTAACCTTGATGACCTTAAAAGACTTCAATATAAGGAATTTGTAACTAGAATACCCAAGATAAAGACAAACAAAAGTGTATGCAATGAATGTGCCCTCAACAAAATTCACAAATTACCTCACCCACAACAAACAACTAGAAAAACCTCTACTCCTTTAGAGCTTGTTCATGCTGACATTTGGGGGCCATCCAGAACTCCATCTATATCTGGAAGACACTATTACATGTTGATAGTTGATGACTTCACCAGATTAATGTGGATATATATATTCCACAACAAATCAGATGCTCTAACCAAATTTAAGCACTTCAAAGCTCTTGTAGAGAATGAAACAAATGCAAGAATAAAGGCCCTGAGGACAGACCGTGGAGGAAAATTCATGAGTTATGCTTTCTCCTCTTACTGCCTTGAGGAAGGAATCAAGAGAGAGCTCACTGTTAAGGGAACACCTCAACAAAATGGGATAGACGAAAGAAGAAATAGAACCATTGTTGAAATGACAAGATGCATGCTTCAAAACAAAAAATTACCTAAACATTTCTGGGGAGAAGCTGTCATTACAGCTGTATACCTTCTAAATAGAAGCCATTGTCATGCTTTACTCAATACCACACTGTATGAAGCATGGACAAAACCAAAACCAAATGTGAATCACTTGAGAATATTTGGAAGCATAGCTTACTGTAACGGCCCCACTATTTGGCTACCACTACAATTTACATATTCATTATCTTTTAACATTTAAACATCAGAGACGCCAGGTAGAAACATTCAGTGAATAAAATATCATGCTAGAGTACCAAAAGAAAATGCAGGATAATTAAAACATTTCATTTCATTAAAAACTGATGAGTACAAAGATAGCCCAACATTATACATACAAAAGGAGGGCTTATCACAAAAGTGTAGCATAATATACAAGGTTGACTCAGCCCAAAAACTCATCAGAATACACTACTATATACAGATATAACAACTACTGACTACATAAAATAAAACTGGAATTCTTCATGAGGGCACTCAGGGTCTCTGCATCTCTCCTGATGAGCGTCCAGAACCTCGAAGACTGCGGTAGACACTTCGACCCAAAGACTATATTTCTTTTGCTGGCGAGGAGAACATGGCGGACGGGGATTACTGGGTGCTGGGGTGGCTTCTTCCTTGACCTGTTTAGTTATATTATTTAATTAGTCAAAAGACTAAGCGAATTCTTATTGTCCCCCCCCCCCCCCTTTTATTAATTCTTATTCTTATGATAAATTCATAGTGCGGCGTTAAATCTTCAAGCATTAATTTATATTTCTTCTTGACTTTTCACTTTATCGTGCACTTTACTTTTTATCATATCATTGATCGTTCACTTTACTTTTCGTCTTTCTTTTCTAGGTACATACGATTGTATTTAGGTCGTATGATGTCGTTGCATATTCCTTTGACATGTTGGATATGTTATCACATTTCGTTTGCTTTATTGGGCACTGTTAAGGATACATTGTTCTTTATTTCTTGTATTTATATAGCGCGCTTTATTTATCTGTGTGCCTTTTCATATTCGCACACATATAAATCCTTTACGTGCCTTGTCATATTCGCACGTTTATTTTTCATGTAATTTCATGTTGGGAGGACATTCACCCCACCTCCACTAGTTGGGTACATCCTTAACATAGCCCATTACAGTTTGCATCGATGCATTGTTCATTTATTTTCTTATTACTTGCTTTTTCGTTTTACTTACAACTTTATTTCATGTTCGCTTATATAGCTATAGGGAATTAGGAACAATATAAGCAACTGAAATTAGGGAAATAAAAACTCACCGCGGCTTTCCCTTTCCTCGGATCCCTTCCGGAATCATCATTGCGTTTCCCGCTTCCTTGGGATGCCATCACCTATAAGAGGAGTCATCTACATTATTTTCCAGACTAAGTGGCTTTCACTTGACTTAATTAGGTCAAATAAGACTCTTAAGTCCGCTTCCCTAATTTAACATAAGGGGTTTTCCACCAATTTAATGAGGGAACATCACCCTCAAGCCTCATCATAATATAGAAGGTGAAAAAGCCATCAAAAACCCAAGTCAAAGTGCTGCCCTAAATTCTTTGGAAAGGGTTTTGCTCCAAATGAGGGCTAGAACATAGGAGGAGCACTTTTCCATCATTAAGAAGGTTTCAAATTGTTGAAATTGAATTATCCCAACTAGGGTTTTAATAAAAATGTCTGAAATCATGAACGAATGTCAGGATATACGTTACCATTCCTTTCAGAAACTTTTGACATAAAAGGAACTAAAAATTCCAAGAAACGAAAACCCTAGATTTCCGGCTCTACTCAAAATATGCCAAATCGTTGTACAAGACTACAGAGGAGTATAGAGGAGGGGATTACCTCTTGATAGGAGAAGAAATCACGAAAAACGGAGAAGATTTGAGCTCTCGGAAGGCAAGGGCGTCGATCGGCTCTGTCCGCCTGTCGTCGGGCTCGCGGAAGCTAGGAGAGGGAAATGAGGAGTCGGGCTTGTGTTTTCTTCCCTTATCGAGACCCGGCTGCCCCTTTGCTGACACGTACGAGCGTGAGTCACGATTTCCTTGGCTCAAAGAACCGGTTAAGTCGATCCTTGCTATTTGCAGCCCTCACATCACCGCCTCTTACATCCTCCCAATTTCAGCCCTCTTAATCCTTATTAATTTGGCCCGCCTATGTATTATCCATCAGATCATTTTATGTCTAATTAAATCCTTACATTTCGTATTCGAAATGACGTACACATATTCCGTGACACATGTATTATTTCTTTATTTTTCATTTCCGTCGGTTTGATATGCACATTTATTACATCACATAATATAACAGTAATACCTGTCAACGACGGCGTCACAATTCTCCCCTCCTTATTGGATTTTCGTCCTCGAAAATCTTCAATCTGAATTTACATCAAAAAGTTGAGGGAAGAGATCTCTCATTACTTCTTCTTTTTCCCAAGTTGCCTCATGCTCAGTATGCCCTTTCCACCAAACTTTCACAAAACAAACTTCTCGGTTTCGGAGTTATTTAATTTGCCAATCGACAATCTTGTATGGCTCAGTTGGGCTTGATAAATCAGCTTCAATTTGGATATGCTCAGAAGGAATTAGTGTATCAGGACCAGCTATATATTTCCTCAAGGAAGACACGTGAAATACGTCATGAAGATTCTGAAGATTACCAGATAAGGCCAAGCAATAGGCCACCTCTCCAATTCTTTCAGTGATTGGGAATGGCCCCACATATCTTGGACTAAGCTTTCCAATTCGACGAATTCGTGAAACTCCCTTGAAAGGTTTTATCTTTAGACAGACCAGGTCACCCACATTAAACTCTACTCTTCGATGTCTGGCGTTGTAATATTTTTGTTGCCTATCTTGAGCTATTTTCAACCGTTCTCGAACAATTGAAATTTTATCATATGTTTTATCCACTTTTTCCTTTTTGAATAACTTCTGCTCACCATCTTCGGCCCAGCTTAGAGGAGTTCGACATCTCCGCCCATACAAAGCTTCAAATGGTGCCATCTGGATACTGGATTGATAACTATTATTATACGAGAATTCCACTAAGGATAGGTATTTTTCCCATGATCCTTTTAGATCGAGTACAACCATTCTCAAGAGATCTTCTAACATCTGAATGGTTCGCTCAGATTGACCATCCGTTTGTGGGTGAAAAGCAGTGCTAAATAATAATCTGGTTCCCAACTTTTTCTGTACTAACCTCCACGTATCAGATGTAAAACGCCCATCTCTGTCAGAGATTATAGATCGGGGAATTCCATGGTATTTCACAATAACATCAATATACTGGTCGACTAATCGTTGAACTGGCCCATCTTTCTTCATGGGAATAAAATGTGCAACTTTCGTTAGTCGATCAATAATATCCCAGATACCATTGTTTTCAGGTTTACTCCTCGGTAGCCCCATAACAAAGTCCATAGCTATGTCATCCCATTTCCACTCAGGGATAGGTAGGGGTTGCAGATATCCGCCTGGCTTTTGGTGTTCTGCTTTCACAACTTGACAAGTGTGGCATTTGGCAATATATTTAATTACATCCATTTTCATTCCTGGCCACCAAAATTCTTGCTTTAGATCTTGATACATTTTTGTTCTTCCAGGATGAATCGAGTAGGTCGTGTTGTGTGCTTCATAAAGTATCTCTGATCGAAGCGCATTAACATTCGGAATACACAACCTCTCATTCATAAATAATAACCCATTATCCTCCACAAATGTCGTTGACTTGCCACTTTTTACTTTTTCACATATTTTCACAAATATAGGGTCTTGATTCATAGCTTTTCGTACTCTTTCTTTAATTGGATGCTCTGCCATTAACTGATAGAGTTGACCTCGAGTCTGGAAGGTAGTTATACACGTTAGCACTTCTAGTTTTTGCAGTTCGCGCAGTAACTCCTTCTGCTCGGTTAATGGTACGATCAGGGATGCCAAACTTTTCCTGCTTAACGCATCAGCTACGACATTAGCTTTACTTGGATGGTATTTGATGTCCACGTCGTAGTCTTTAATTAATTCTAACCATCGCCTCTGACGTAAATTTATGTTCGTCTGAGAGAAGATATATTTGAGGCTTTTGTGATCCGTGAAAATTTCATACTGAGCACCATATAAATAATGTCGCCAGATTTTGAGTGCAAACACGACCGCAGCTAATTCCAAATCATGAGTTGGGTAATTTCGTTCAGGTTCCTTCAGCTGTCTTGAAGCATATGCTATGACTCTCCCCCTTTGCATTAATACGCATCCAAGACCTTTCAAGGATGCGTCACTATAGATTTGAAAATCATCAATTCCATATGGCATTACTAACACTGGTGCTGTCGTCAATCTTTCTTTTAATTCACTAAATGCATTTTGACATTCATCAGTCCAGCAGAAAGGAATATTCTTTCGAGTTAAGGTAGTCAGTGGTAGCGCAATCTTTGAGAAATCTTTCACAAATTTCCGATAATAACCTGCCAAGCCCAGAAAACTCCGAATTTCTGTAACAGTGGTCGGTCTTGGCCAATTCAGAATTGCATCTACCTTAGCTGGGTCTACAGATAACCCATGCCCCGTCACCACGTGACCCAAGAAAGAGACTTCAGTCAACCAAAAATCACATTTGGAGAACTTTGCATATAAGGTGTGATGTTTTAAGGTTTGCAACACAATTCTTAAATGTTCTGCATGTTCACCCTTATCCTTTGAATATATTAGAATATCATCAATAAATACGATAACAAACTTATCGAGAAATTCTTTGAATACCCTATTCATTAAATCCATGAAAACATCTGGTGCATTTGTCAATCCAAAGGGCATTACTACGAACTCAAAATGTCCGTATCTAGTACTGAAAGCAGTTTTGTAAATATCATCTTCGTTGATTCTCACTTGATGATAACCTGATCTAAGGTCAATTTTTGAGAATACTTTTGCATTTACCAATTGATCGAATAAATCGTCGATGCGAGGTAGGGGTACTGATTTCGAATTGTCAACTTGTTCAACTCTCGATAGTCGACACATAATCGTAGTGAACCGTCTTTCTTTTTAACAAAGAGTACTGGAGCTCCCCACGGCGATGAACTTGGACGTATACAATTTTTATCCAACAGCTCTTGTAATTGACTTTTCAATTCTGCCAATTCCTTAGGAGCCATACGATAGGGTGCTTTCGCTACAGGTGCAGCTCCTTCCACTAGCTTGATGGTGAACTCAACCTATCGTATCGGAGGTACTCCTGGTAATTCTTCCGGGAATACTTCGAGGAATTCACGCACCACAGGAACTGTACTCGGTTCACACGTTACTGTACTATTCCCTTTAATCATTACTAACACCGCTTCACAACCTTTCCTTATTTTCTTTATTACCTTCATTGACGAGATCATAATCTTTGAGACTTCACTCATTCCTTGAAATCTACACTGTGTCTGATTTGGTAATTTAAGGATAATTTCTTTCTTTTTACAATTGATAACCGCTTCATATTGCGATAGCCAATCCATTCCCAAAATAATATCAAATTCCGATAAAGGTAGGAGTGCAACATCTGCCTCTACTTGCTTGTTATCCATTGTTAACCATAGGGTACATCTAAGCCGTGTAGTCATTTCGGTATTATTCGGCATTTTGACCCTCAATTCATTAAACAATTGGTACGGTTCCAACATTAGATGTTTCATTGCTGTTGTCGCTATAAAGGAATGACTAGCCCCCGTATCGAATAATACTTTCATAAGATGATTCTGAGTATAGATCATACCTGTGATGACATTGTCATCAGCCTTTGCTCCTTGTTGATTTAAATTAAAAACCCGAGGCTGCACTTGTCTTTCTTCCCTGGGATCTATGCCAGACCCAGATGCCACTGATTCTACACCTTTCCCTTTCTCACTTAAATTGTAAGTGTCCATATAATGCAATGTCGGTGTTTGGTTAGGACCACCTCTAGTATTCTTTTCAGATACCGTCTTTCACAAAGGGCAATCTTGCTTGCGATGTCCAGGCCGTTGACATTTAAAACAAACCCCTGTTCCCTTCAGGCATTCACCAAAATGATTTTTCCCACATTTTGGACATTGGGGCTTACTCTGAGTACTACTGGCCCCACTTTCTGACCGGTTTTGAGTTGGGGGACCTCCTTTCTTCTTCTTCCAATTCGGGCCTCCACTCTTTCGCGAGAAGTCTACGCTCTGCCCTTCAGGAAGCCTCTTCTTCTGAAACTCCATTCGCCTTTGCGCATTCTCCACATCGATTTCAATTAATTAGGCGGTTTCCACCAGTTCATTGTAATTCTTAATCCTCTGAGATATGAGATGTACACGCACATCTTCCCGTAAACCAAATTGAAATCGAAAGCAACGATCTCGCTCTTTCACAACCATATCCCCAGCATAATAGGCTAACTGTGCAAACTCAGCTTCATATTGCAGAACTGTGCGGTTCCCTTGCAGCAAGCGAAGAAATTTCTCCTGGAGCATCTGCTTTTCTGACGGTGGAACAAACCACTCAAGAAATTCGTCTAAAAATTCCTCCCAGCGAATACTAGCATTAGCACGACCCGCAAATCGTCCTTGCCTCAAACTATTCCACCATCTATCAGCCTCTCCTTCTAGAAGGAAAACCACCAAATCGATTTTCCGATCGTTTGGACATTTCATCGCATTGAAAATTAATTCAATCCGTTTGATCCAGCCTTCTGTTTCCATTAGGGTTAAGCCACCCCGAAATATTGGCGGTCGCATGTCCAAAAATTGTCTCAAATACATATCGACAGTAGACAGTGGTTGAGGAATGGCGGTATTCCCCATTCGGATTGCTTCAGCTAACGCTTGCATAACTTCAGTTAAGGGAGGATTTGATCTCCCAGGACTTTGTCTTTCTTCATATTGTTCCCCTTCAATTTCTTCTCTTTGTCGTCTACTTAAGTAAGTTCGGATAGGTTCCTGCGATAGGAAGGTTCAACTTAGCATTTGGACAATTATGTTTCAAATGTCAAAATGTTGTCCTACTTACCCTCACATTTCTCCTTAAGTACTCAAATCACACCAAAAGTTCAAACCTAGCTCTGATACCATTTAATTGTAACGGCCCCACTATTTGGCTACCGCTACAATTTACATATTCATTATCTTTTAACATTTAAACATCAGAGGCGCCAGGTAGAAATATTCAGTGAATTAAATATCATGCTAGAGTACCAAAAGAAAATGCAGGATAATTAAAATAATTTAATTTCATTAAAAACTGATGAGTACAAAGATAGCCCAACATTATACATACAAAAGGAGGGCTTATCACAAAAGTGTAGCATAATATACAAGGCTGACTCAGCCCAAAAACTCATCAGAATACACTACTATATACAGATGTAACAACTACTGACTACATAAAATAAAACTGGAATTCTTCATGAGGGCACTCGGGGTCTCTGCATCTCTCCCGATGAGCGTCCAAAACCTCGAAGACTGCGGTAGACACTTCGACCCAAAGACTATATTTCTTTTGTTGGCGAGGAAAACATGGCGGACGGGGATTACTGGGTGCTGGGGTGGCTTCTTCCTTGACCTGTTTAGTTATATTATTTAATTAGTCAAAAGACTAAGCGAATTCTTATTGTCCCCCCCTTTTATTAATTCTTATTCTTATGATAAATTCATAGTGCGGCGTTAAATCTTCAAGCATTAATTTCTATTTCTTCTTGACTTTTCACTTTATCGTGCACTTTACTTTTTATCATATCATTGATCGTTCACTTTACTTTTCGTCTTTCTTTTCTAGGTACATACGATTGTATTTAGGTCGTATGATGTCGTTGCATATTCCTTTGACATGTTGGATATGTTATCACATTTCGTTTGCTTTATTGGGCACTGTTAAGGATACATTGTTATTTATTTCTTGTATTTATATAGCGCGCTTTATTTATCTGTGTGCCTTTTCATATTCGCACACATATAAATCCTTTACGTGCCTTGTCATATTCGCACGTTTATTTTTCATGTAATTTCATGTTGGGAGGACATTCACCCCACCTCCACTAGTTGGGTACATCCTTAACATAGCCCATTACAGTTTGCATCGATGCATTGTTCATTTATTTTCTTATTACTTGCTTTTTCGTTTTACTTACAACTTTATTTCATGTTCGCTTATATAGCTATAAGGAATTAGGAACAATATAAGCAACTGAAATTAGGGAAATAAAAACTCACCGCGGCTTTCCCTTTCCTCGGATCCCTTCCGGAATCATCATTGCGTTTCCCGCTTCCTTGGGATGCCATCACCTATAAGAGGAGTCATCTACATTATTTTCCAGACTAAGTGGCTTTCACTTGACTTAATTAGGTCAAATAAGACTCTTAAGTCCGCTGCCCTAATTTAACATAAGGGGTTTTCCACCAATTTAATGAGGGAACATCACCCTCAAGCCTCATCATAATATAGAAGGTGAAAAAGCCATCAAAAACCCAAGTCAAAGTGCTGCCCTAAATTCTTTGGAAAGGGTTTTGCTCCAAATGAGGGCTAGAACATAGGAGGAGCACTTTTCCATCATTAAGAAGGTTTCAAATTGCTGAAATTGAATTATCGCAACTAGGGTTTTAATAAAAATGTCTGAAATCATGAACGAATGTCAGGATATACGTTACCATTCATTTCAGAAACTTTTGACATAAAAGGAACTAAAAATTCCAAGAAACGAAAACCCTAGATTTCCGGCTCTACTCAAAATATGCCAAATCGTTGTACAAGACTACAGAGGAGTATAGAGGAGGGGATTACCTCTTGATAGGAGAAGAAATCACGAAAAACGGAGAAGATTTGAGCTCTCGGAAGGCAAGGGCGTCGATCGGCTCTGTCCGCCTGTCGTCGGGCTCGCGGAAGCTAGGAGAGGGAAATGAGGAGTCGGGCTTGTGTTTTCTTCCCTTATCGAGACCCGGCTGCCCCTTTGCTGACACGTACGAGCGTGAGTCACGATTTCCTTGGCTCAAAGAACCGGTTAAGTCGATCCTTGCTATTTGCAGCCCTCACATCACCGCCTCTTACATCCTCCCAATTTCAGCCCTCTTAATCCTTATTAATTTGGCCCGCCTATGTATTAGCCATCAGATCATTTTATGTCTAATTAAATCCTTACATTTCGTATTCGAAATGACGTACACATATTCCGTGACACATGTATTATTTCTTTATTTTTCATTTCCGTCGGTTTGATATGCACATTTATTACATCACATAATATAACAGTAACACCTGTCAACGACGGCGTCACACTTACAGCTTAGAAAACACCATCAATCGTGACAAATTATCTGAGAAAGGCATAAAAGGCATCTTGGTAGGGTATAGTGAAAATTCAAAAGCCTACCGTGTGTATAATCCCACCACTAAACAAATGTTAGTTACCAGAAATGTCATAATAGATGAAGATAGAAACTGGGAGTGGACAGTGGCTCAGGATCAGATTCATCAAATACAAATTCCAGCGGTTGCAGAAGAGCCAGCTTCAAATCCTGAAGCAGACTCTTTGCCATCCCTGCCTATGCCAATTATCAACACTGAAGAACTTCCAACAAATTCCAGTGATTCCTCATTTCCATCATCGCCACACAAGTATCGTTCACTTACAAATCTTTATAACAATTGCCATATTGCTCTGTTTGTTAAAGAACCATCATGTTTTCAAGAGGCTGCTATCAATCCCAACTGGGTAAAAGCCATGAAAGATGAAATACACATGATAAACAAAAACAGTACCCGGGAGCTCACTGACCTTCCTCCAAATAAAACCACTGTAGGACTGAAATGGCTCTTCAAAGTTAAGTACAATGAAGAATTATGATTTCTGGATTTACTGCTACCGCCGGCGGTAAGAGTTACCGCTGGGCGATAGCTTCCAGAAATATAACCAAGCCCATATTTTGCACTACCATGACATTGGTTGACCAAGATCATGTCTAGTGACCTTTGGCCAACTCCAATTTTTTAATGGCCATGTTTAAATCATGAATTCGGACTTTGAGAGCGGTGTTTTCTGTTACTAACATAACGCGTCGATTCGCAAAAGTTTCATTTCCTTCTTCTATTTGAGAAAGAGGGGGTTTTAAGGTTCTTTCTAAGTCCTCTTTTTTCCTTAAGTAATTCAATAGTGGAGTGGGACTTAGAAAGAGCTTCTTCAAGTTCATTCATTCTTGCCAAGGAGTGATTGCACTCTTGGCAAGATACCATCTCTTTCCCTAATAGTTTAGCTTCTTTAGATAATTTTTTTTTCTTTTAACAAAAGTTTATTTTCATATTTTAGAAAATCAATATCTTTTAAGCTTTTATCAAAATATTTGCAAATTTATAAATACTTAGTATATAAATCATCAAAAGTAGGAGGAGGTACCTTAGTGTCGCTTTGGACACTGCATTCATTATCAGATAGTGTATTGCTCTTTGCCATGAGGCACATGATGGCCTCTTCTTTATCGCTGGAGGATGAGCTGCACGATTTCTCGGAGGAGGAGTCATCCCATGTAGCCGCCTTTAGTACCTTCTTTTTCTCTTTTCCCTTGTGCCGCTTTTCTTTTAGCTCTTTCAGATATTTCAGGCACTGGCTCCGGATGTGTCCGGTCCTTCTGCAATGCTAGCACTCTGGTGGTGGCCGCTCATCATCTTCATCATCGCTACCTTTTCCTTTCTTTGATGAAGATCCCTTCTTGATGAAATATTTTCAGAAGGTGTTTCTCTCTTTTCGGATTCTTCATGAATCTTTTGAACTTCTTCACAAAATGGCTCTCCTCGTCCTCTTCACTATCAACATCTCCGTCAGCCTCCTTCTTTGATTTCAATGCCAAAGTCTTCTTCTTTGGCTCCATGTTGTACTCTTGTTGTTGAATGTTTAGTTCAACCTCGTGGATTTTGAGATTTTCAATGAGGCTCTTGATTTGAAACTTCTTTAGATCATGCGACTCTGAGATGGCCGTCACTTTTTGATTGAACTTTGGAGGAAGAGACCTAAGAATTTTTCTCACCAAGTCGTCGTTGGAGAACATCTTTCCAAGTACTTTTGAGTAGTTGATGATTTTGGTGAACCTTGTGTATATTGAATCCATGTCTTCATCCGCCTCCATCCAGAATTTCTCATACTCGGATTCTAATTGGAAGTGATTTGAATCCTTGACCTGTGAAGTACCTTCATTAGTAATTTCTAATAAATTCTATATATCATAGGCAGTTTCGCAAGCACAAGTATGATTAAATTCAGTTCTATCCAAAACACAAAATAAGACATTCATAGCTTTAGCGTTATTCTTACATCTCAACTTATCATTATCATCCCATTTGTCCTTTGGTTTTTCCATAGTAACTTCTCCTACAACAATTGCTGGTGGAGAGTAGCATTCTTCTACCATACCTCAAACATCATTATCTAAGGCAATAAAAAAAAACATTCTAGTTTTCCAAGAATTGTAATCGGTACCGGTAAATAGAGGTGGTCTACTAATCCCTTAACCCTCATGAAAAGCATGATCATGATGTGTCATTATTCCCGGTTGTGAAACCGTTTTGGAATAACCTGCTTTGATACTAAGTGTTGGATCTGTAGGCGCCCTTAGAGGGGGTGAATAAGTGCTTTTTGATTTTTGAATAAAACTTTGTAAGAGTTTCTGAGATCAAGGCTGAAAGGCAAAAACAATATTTTATGTCACTACCATCGGCAGTAAGAGTTAACGCCCGGCGCTAGCGCTCCAGAAATTTAGAACTTTTCAACAAACGTGCCAAAGTGATTTTTCTTAAGTACTCTTGAACAAAATAAAATCCTAGAAAACCAGAGAAGATGAATATTGGTTTTATTTCAAAGGATAATTACAAAGATGATAATTTCAATAGCGCTTGAAATTGAGGCGATAAAATAAAATCACTTTTTGATTCTTCATCGGTCCTTCTCCCAAGGACCGGCTGACTATAGCCTATCTTACCCAAGATTTGGCATCTAGCCTTCCCCTAGATCTACACCTAGACCTAGTCGCCACACACACCGCGGAGAATTCCCCCTAAGCCTCGCAAGGTCTAGTCGCTAACACACGCGGCGAATTCACTACGGTTTCAAAAGAAAAAGAGAAGAATACATAGTAAATTAGGAAACAAAAACTCCTTATTTAGAAGAGCTCTGAAGGAGATGATAAAGAATCGCCATGAACATCATCGAAGTTGAAGCATGCGTCCTTCTTCAAGTATCACTGTGTGAAAATCTCCTTCTCAGTCTTGTTCTTCAATGATGGAGTTTGGAGTGCTCTGGAACTCAGGGATGAAAGCTCTCACAACAGATTGAAGTTACAAATTCAAAGGTGGTAACTTAGAATAAAGAGATCCATCCTTTATATAGGCTCTGGAAACTATCGCCCGCGGTAGCACTACCATACCGTGTCGCGCTAGCGTATCTTGTAGTAACGTGCCCGATATCGTGGAGAACGTGCTAACCGCAACTGATAGTGGACCTACCGCGACACGGAAAGATCTAACGCTCCGCGTGAGCTCCCGTCACTTTTTCGCTAAGGAACCTTATGTCGTCAGTCTTTTGCCGTCATCCCGTTCGCCCAGATCGGCCAAGTTGGCCGACCGATCTTGGCCGCCACCACCAACGAGGGCGACCTCCCATTCTCCTAGATCGAGCGGCCATTTGGCCACCATATCTCGGCCACCGCCCCCAGCGGGGGCGACCTCCCGTTCGCCCAGATCGGGCGGCCAAATTGGTCGCTCGATCTCGGCCACCGCCCCCCCCCCCCCAACCCCGGACGAGGGCCCTCTTCCCCGGTCGTCTGCCTCGCCGGCCGCTCCTCCCCTCGCGGGAGGAGCGGTTGCTCTACCGTTGAATCCGTAACCGCCCAGGGGCGGTCTCGTCATTTGCGTATAATCGATGATCCGCGCGCTCTAAACGGAGTGTTCCTATTCGTCTGTTTGGTAGTTATCGGGGGAAGTTATCAGGTTTCCCCTCTTGGAATCTATAAATAGACCTTCATTCCCCTTCATTTGAATCTCCTTCGCGCCCAGGAAAATCCTCCCACGGATTTTCTCTCTCCTCCTCCCATGATTTTCTCTCTCCATCGCTCCTCTTCCTTGTGCACTCCCGCGCGCTCCTCTTCCTAGCGCGCTCCCGCGCGCGCCTCTTCTCTGCGCGCTCCCAAGCGCGCCTCTTCCCTGCGCGCTCCCAAGCGCGCCTCTTCCCTGCGCGCTCCCAAGCGCGCCTCTTCCCTGTGTGCTCCCAAGCGCGCCTCTTCCTTGCACGCTCTCAAACATGCCTCTTCCATGCGCGCTCCCGCGCACGCCTCTTCCTTGAGCACTCCCGCGCGCACCTCTTCCTTGCGCTCTCCCGCACGCGCATCTTCCTTGTGCGCTCCCGCGCGCGCCTCTTCCTTGCTTGTTCCCATGTAACCATTCCGGTGGAATTTTTTTGTACTTGTTTCTAATTTTCATGTATAAAATGCACACTATAAATAGGAGCAAGGTGGATCAAATACAAGTTAGAATTTGTTATTCTCAAACTAAGAGATGCAGAACGCATACTCCAACAACCTTGTGTCCTAGGAAGAAAGAAAAGAGAGGCTCTACATGGGGCGTCAACGGTAATGACCCGTGAAGTTAGTCGGTGGTGGTGAGATGCGAATGTGAAAAAGAATGGGGAGGAACTGCGGAGGCAGAGAGTTCATTGGTTCTTTGTATGATGAATAAACTCACTCTGCGAGGGGCTCGAGTTCGCTTAATTACTCCCAACCCAACATCTTGGCCTTTGGGAGCAGCAGAATTTTGACCAATTTTAACGAAAGAGCTCGCTACCGCAGCCGTGCAAAGCCCTAGCAAAAATCACATTATACAAAGATAGCCTTTTTGCCCGACTTTAACGGGAAAAAACATCCAACCAGGGAGGGTGTAATGTCACAAACTTGTCTCATCACAAGCACTCATGCGGTCTTAGCTCCTCTTTGTCACTCCGCATAGCATAATTAAGTCAGTCTCCTGCAATAACTTATTGGTGATGAAGAGAAGAGTGGAGAAACAACTCAGGAGAAAACTCATAAGTGAAGAGAACTCAAAGAACTCTATTGCTTGTTCCAAATTTGAATGGTTACAAATGAGAGGGTTTCCCCTTTTATAGGCTCCAAAGAATTTTCACTTCAAAGTATGGGAGGATCCAAAATATCTTATATTCTAGATTAATCTATATATTTCTTGTATTTATAATATTCATGAATCCTTCAAGTTATTCAAGAATGTTTGCATGAAATCATCCTAGAATTCTCTATGATTTTCTTTCATACTCTTATATATAAGACTCTGAATTTCTCTAGAATCTTCTCGTGGCTAGAACAGTGGACAATGTCAATCTAGATCACAGACGTTGATATGTGCCGAGAGATTATTCAGAACAGACAGTGGCAATGAGTTTAATGTCAAGTGTACTGCACTTTTACACATGACAAGTGACCCCACATGGTAGCAAATTAGAACTTAAAAGAGGAAGTTGACCTAAAAAATTTCCAACACATTTGTTGGGATTAGCTACACGCATAATTGCTCTTTCCGTGGTGAAATAGTGGTGACCTAGGGTTTGCTTGACATTGTGGTGGCGATGATAAATGTGGTGATTACGAACCGCTATTGGATAAGCGCATCGTTTTTGTTCCGGTGAGATTAGACAAAAATGTCTCCGTCATGACATATGTTGGGCATGACAATAGTCATGACCGCCGCCAAGAAAAAATCCTAAATTTGAACATAAAAATGGATGAAGTTTCTTAGGTGAGGTCTGGCGTTCGCAAACTACGGTCTGTAACCACCGCGTTCATGACTGCCACCACCGTGCCAAACGAACCCCTGGTATTTCACCGTTGTTTTGTTGTGCCTCTTCAAAGGGAGAAGATTTAGGCTCTGTTTGGGGGGACTTATTTTCACCGGTCAAGTGATTACGACCGCATGAATCGGACCTTAATTAAGGCCCGGTTCATGCGGTTGTAACCACTTGACCGGTGAAAATAAGTCCCCCCAAACAAAGCCTTAGTGATGGCATTAGAAGATGTCCAGCGTTCCCCAAGTTTGGTAACAATTTGATAGCGAAATTAGTTTTGATTGGGAGTTCAAATTGGAATTACAAAATAATGAGTAAGAGTGAGGAAAACTTGTATTATCTCAAGGGTTTTGTCTTGTTATTTTTCTAAGTTTTTATTTTTCGAATATGCAAAAATAGTCACGAAAAATTTATTAGATTTCATATTATATAGAGTACGTCTCTGTTAAAAATAGATTAATTATTAAGTCTTTCTAAAAAGGGCCCGTTCGTTTGGGTAATAACAGATTAATAATTAAGTCTTTCTAAATATGGCCCATTAGTTGGAATGGAATTGGAATTGATTTTAAGATTTGAAATGAATTTCAATTTCTATAAGAATTGGATATTATCTGGACATTCCGTCGTTGGATCGATGAACCGACACAATGAGCAGCGTCGGGATGATGAGAATAGATTTATATTTGTTAGACGAGAGTGATCTAACGGAGATTGTAGAACAGCGGGCATTCAGATTGATGGATCGTCATCATAAGCAGAATGATGAAAATAAGTTTTCCCAAAATTTGGTAATGATCCCACATTTTTTTTACAATAATGATGCAAGGGATTGTAGGGGATCCGACCATCGGATCCTTTGCAGGTCGCTTGGTGCTCTCCGGGTCTGGAGAATCGAACTGTCTTAGCCCGAGAGTGAGCAAAGCGCACAAACAATTAAAAGAGAACCAACAGCGGAGATGACAAGATTTTTTGCGTGGAAACCTGGAAAGGGAAAAAACCACGGAGTCGGTTCGGTGCCGACCAAATCCACTAATTTCCTTAAGGTTATAAGAATTTGAATATTCCGGTGGGTGACTGGTCGCCGCTCCGATTACAAGTACTTGAGTGTAAAAATATGCAGAGTCTTCCTTGACACTCGTAGGAGCAACTTCAAGAGCAGGCACTTGAGAAGCTCGTACTCCGAAGGAGATCTCTAAGTCGCACTAGAAGAGGGACTTGAGAACTGAAGGATGTCTTTAAACTTCAAAGTAGATCTCTGAGAGGTTTCTCGTTGGAAAACTTCAGAGCTCTCTCCTTACCTCTTGGTTGTTTGTCTTCAAATGAAGACCAAGAAGCCTTTTGTAGTTTTTCGGCAAAATACTCAAATCAGTCCCTTAAGTTTGGGTGTGATTTTAAATTTGTCCTTCAACTTGTATTTGATTCAAATTAGTCCCTTATCTTTCACCCTTCTCTCAAATAAGTCCTAATTTTACTTTACCGTTAATACTTAACGGACATCAGAGGTTAAGTTGGATTCATCAGGGCTCGTCAGGAAAACTTTAGGCGGCGGAATGGAACTAGGCTCAGGCGAAATTACTTTTGCAATGGTGGAAAGCTTCGCAAGTGAGACTGATTTGATGGGAGGAGTCTGTAGCTGGCGACGAAGGGTCCCTTGGACCAGTCTGTCTTCTCGAGCCCACCCCTCGTGGCCCAGTCGTCGGCGTTCCACAGGCTGGAGTAGATCTTCATGGACTAGTTGAAGGGGAAGCGCACCCCCAGATCCTTGCTCTTCTTGAACATCCCTATCAGCACATCATCCACAAAGAACCAGGATATATGTATATCATTCTTCGACAGTTGTTCTTCAATTCATATTATTTGCCATGAAAAAGCTTAGATTTTACAAAGAAAAAACAGAGCATGAGGAGAACTCACGCGATCAGGAACATACTCCAAAGAACAGAGTATGCATGGCATTCTCTTGTAGGATCAAACCAGAGGTAGATCCTCTGCACTGTCCCCCTTCAACGAAGTATAAGATGGAAGACGACTTTGACTTCGCCGGTGTGGAGGTGGTGGCAGCGGCGGGGAGTTTATAGGAGTTCTTTACCTTAGCAAGCTTTCCAGCTGCAGCATAGGGCGCGATGAATTTGGGATGTGATAGCCTCTCCGATCATCTATGATTTTTATGGAAATTAATTCTTTTGTCGGGGAGAAGAAGTTGATGGAAGGTCCAGTTAATACTTAATGGTAGAGTAAACTTAGGACTTATTTGGGAGAGAGGTGAAAGATAAGGGACTAATTTGAATCAAATATAAGTTGAAGGACCAATTTGAAATCATACCCAAACTTAAGGGACTAATTTGAGTATTTTGCCTAGTTTTTCTGAGGGACACATTGGTAATTGTGATGTCTTGAGATTTGAACCAACGAATGAGACTGCACGATTCTAGTCACCTGAATCACCAATCTCTGGAAAAATACAGGCACGCCCCCTGGGCGGCCCGGGAAGGTTCGTCGGCGGCAATGGAGGCCGCCGCCGACAAGCGGTGGTGTCGGAAGGCCAGCATGCGCGTGGTGGGACAGATGGTGTGCGCGCGCGCGACCTGCTGGTCGTGCAGCTGTTGGTCGTGTGCGCGTTGTGCACGCGTGCGTGCTTGCCAGGCGTGGTTGTCGTGCACAGGCGCATGACCCCTCGAGCGTGCTCGTTATGCCTAGTTCGAGTTCGTTGTGCGTCCGACTCTGAAGTGTTTTCACTTGGTCGAGGCGATCCGATCGGGGCCAAGATTTTGACAAGGCCGACCTGACCTGGAACAATTTTAGGGGAATCCCATCAAAATCGATGAACCCTCACCACAAACGGTTTTGGAATGGCGAGAATAAGCTTTCTTGGAATTTTTAGGAAGATCTCACGTCTTTCATATTTTTTGACTATGAAAATTCAACAACAATTTTCCATGATCGGAGATCGAATCGTTGAACCGCCACCTGCATCAATCTTTGGACGACGAAAAAAGCTTCACTAGAATTTTAGGATGACGACGAGAAAAGATTCACTAGAATCCAAATAGAGACTCTGGCCTCTCCCAATATAGTGTTCGGAGAATCCAGATAGAAATTCTAGCCTCTCCCAACTGAGTATTCAGAGAATCCAAACAGAAACTTCAGGTTTTCCAAAAGATCATGCATCCATAGGGAGCTAAGCTCCCTTGCTCCTCGCACAAACATGTGTTGAAAATGTTGAAGTGGAAGTTTGTGGTAGTTGGCGGTCTGGGGGGAGGTCGCGCGGTCTAGCAAACCGCGCGGTCCTGCGGTCTCCCTATGCGGTCTGACCTCTCTGCTCTAGCCGCAGGTCTTCTCGGCGTGACCGCCGTTCTTCTGTCCAAGGTTGCTGAGGTGAGGCCGCGCGGTCTGGTTCTGTGACCGCGTGGCGGGTTGTTACTTCAGGACTGTGCCAGTCAAGCTGTGACCGCACAGGGTTGGTTCAGGTATCCGGAAGTCCGGTCTGACACCTGTTCGGGTTCCTGGTTGTGCTCGCCGACTAAGGCTTCTTAGTCGCGCGGTCTCTGTTCGTGGTCTCTGGCGGAGACTGGCAATGCGAACAGGTTGTGTTCGTCGTCATTGGCAAACAGGTTGTGTTTGCGGTCTCGTTGGCGAACACTGGTAGTGGGCGGCTTCTTGGAGGAGTGGCGATCTCCTTGTCTATGCTGAAGCTGGCGAGCTCACTAAGCAGAATGATCTTTTGCTGATCGCGCGGGTTGACTGGTCTGGTCGCGCAATCAAGGGTGGTGACCCTATCTCATAGGGTGGTGACTGGATCAGGTCTCACGCCTATAAATAGGAGTCACTGTAGCAGCAAAATGCATCGCACCAAGTGTAAGTTGAACTCGCGTTATATTCTTGCGGTCTCTTTTTTGTGACCGGGCGATTAGCTGATCGAACTTGTCTTGTGCAGCTTCTGCGGATTGTGCGGGTAGCAGCGGCCACCTCTTCTTCTGAAGGTGTTCGGGCGGTCTCGCGTCTTGCAGTGCGGGTTGCTGGAGTTCGGGAGGATCAGTGGCAGATCGCGGGTTCTCAGTTGGTGTTGTTCAAGTCGCAGGCAGGCAGTTCGGGCGGTCTCATTTCCTACTCGCGCGAACTGGAAGGTCGGGCGGTCTCAGGAAGTCAGATCGCTGGTTATCTTTCAGCATTGTATTTTCTCCTGTTTTTGTGTATTGGCGAAATCATGTCTCGTCATGTATACCTCGCCTTGTAATGAAGTTTTATGCTAGCATCAATAAAGATTGAAGTTGTTTTTCATGTGCTTCTGGTTGTTGGCTTGAACTTTGAGTTATACTATTCCTGCTCACTCCTAGATCTTGGAAAATTTCATATGGTATCAGAGCTAGGTTGGAGTGGATAGAGCAGTGATTAACTCATAGTTGTCATCGCCTTTGTGAAGAAGGAACCAGTGGTAGAGCCATGGAAGCAAGGGGTCTTGGAATTGAGATGCTCAACTCGACTAACTTCAAGAAGTGGAAGTCGTGTATGCAGAGTTATCTTCTGGGTGAGGACCTCTGGGAGGTGGTTGGAGGAGAGAGCACAGAGGAAGTTATCCTGATTGGGGATAACGATCATGAGGTGAGGAACTGGAGGCGGATTAATGCCAAAGCAGAGTTCGCCCTGAAAAGGGCAATATCACCTGATTTGTTCGATCACATCTTGGGATGTGGATCAGCTGTTGAGATCTGGAGAGCCCTGGATGGGCTGTTTAACAAGAAGAATGTGGCAAGACTTCAATTCCTGGAAAATGAGCTGGCCAGATCGGCTCAAGGTGATCTTTCTATCTCTACGTTCTTCTTGAAGATGAAGAACATGTGCGCTGAGATTTCAGCACTGGATCCTGATGAGCCAATTTCTGAGGCGAAGCTGAAGAGGCACATCATCTGTGGCTTGCGGAAGGAGTATGTGGCCTATGTGACGTCGGTGCAGGGTTGGGCAAATCAGCCGTCTCTGCTGGAGCTGGAAAATCTGCTTGTGTCGTAGGAGAGTCTGGCAAGGCAGATGGCGGGGGTGTCAGTGTCTGGGGGAGAAGGCGAGGTTCTCTTCACGGGGAAGAAGAAGAAGTGGGATAAGAAGAAGAAGACCGCTGGAGGAGGCAATGTGCCTTCAACTTCTGGACATCAGGAGAGGGGCTATGCTCCCAAGGCTGAAGGGAAGAAGAAGAAGGGAGAAGGTCCCAAGTGCTTCAGGTGCGGGAAGCTTGGTCACATCAGGAAGGATTGCCGGGTGAATCTTCAACCAGGGCATGCTGCTGCAGGAAAGGAGGAAGCTGAAGCCAGGCAGATTGATGGAGGATGGGGAGGAGCCTTCTCGGCTTCTGTTGGAGCTGCGGCTCCTATCAACTATCAGGAGGACTGGATCGTGGACTCGGGGTGTGGTCATCACCTCACCGGGGACGAGTCGAAGCTTACTTCAGCGCAGCCCTACTCAGGTAATGATGTCATTATAACTGCTGATAATACTGTGCATAGTGTCGAGAAGGTGAGGGTTGTTTCCTTGGGCAGTGATAGAGGGACACTAACCTTGAAGAGTGTCTATCATGTGCCCGGAATGAGGAAAAACCTCTTCTCTGTGACCAACGCTGTAGACGCTGGGTATCACGTTCTGTTCAGCCCAACAGAAGTGAGGTTTCTTCGAAATGTTGAAGCGGTGAAGGCGGAGGTCGTTCATATGGGGAGAAGGGCAAAATACTTGTTCGTCTTATCGACAAGTTCTTATGTTGACAAGATGATGACCAATGACAGTGCCGTCATATGGCACGAGAGGTTAGGGAATGTAGGAATGGATAAGCTGAAGACTATGGCGGTGAAAGGTCTTGTCAAGGGCCTGCCTAGTCTATCCTCCTACGGAGATGGTCATATTTGCGCAGGATGTCAGTTCGGCAAGTCTCATCGACTATCGTTTGATAAGTCGCAAACAAGGAGTAGTGTGCCGTTGGTTTGCATCCACGGTGACTTGATGAGACCGACTGCTACCCCAAACCTCGGAGGCAGCAGGTATATGCTGGTGTTGATCGATGATCACACCAGATATGTCTGGGTTTATTTCCTGAAGGAGAAGGCGGAGGCGTTTGCCAAGTTTGTGGAGTTCAAGGAGCTCGTGGAGGGTCGGCTAGGTCTGCGGGTTAAGAAGCTGAGAACTGACAACAAAGGGGAGTTCACCTCTGGTGAGTTCTCTAGTTTTTGCAGGAAGGCGGGCATCCGGAGGGAGCTTACTTGTGCACATACTCCACAACTAGGGCTGATATCGAGTCGAGTTCGAGCGATTTTGGCTCGGCTCGAAATCGAAATTTTCGAGTCGAACTCGGCTCGAAATCGAAATCGATTTCGAGTCGACTTGACTCGAAATGGCTCGATTCCGAGCTGGCTCGAAATTGAATCGAGCTGGCTCGAAATCGAATTGAATTGATTCAAAATTGAATCAAGCTGGCTCGAAATTGAGCAATTTTTCTCTTTATTCGTAATTGACTCGAAATTAAATTGGGAAACATCTAAATTTAGCAAATGAAGCAATTAAAATCTTCAATATTTTTATTTAGGTTTAAAATTTAGTGTTTTTAATTTTAAAATAATAACATATTAATAAATAAATAATATTTTTAATCAATTCAAGTTGATTCAAATCATATTTCGAGTGATTCAGGGCTGGCTCGAAATCGACTCGGAATCAGATTCGAGTCAAATTGAATCGACTCAAATTGAGTCGAATCAATTGTAACCGATTCCGATTCGGCTCAATATTCGAGCGATTTTCGAGCAACTTTCGAGTTTCGAATATTATGCTCAGCCTTATCCACAACAAAACGGAGTTGCAGAGCGGAAGATACATCATCTGACGGAGACCTGCAATGTTGGCTACATGCCAAGAGTATCCCAAAGTCCTTCTGGGCGGAGGGAATGTCTTGTGCTGCTTACGTCATCAACAGGATGCCTCTCAGTCCTATCAATATGTTGACCCCGCATGAGATGATGTTCAAGGAAAAGCCAAGCGTGGCACACCTTCGGGTGTTTGGTTCCACCTGCTATGTGCACGTTCCAGATACGCTTCGGACGAAGCTAGATGCAAAAGAAAGGAAGCTAGTCTTCGTGACATATGATGATCAGAAGAAGGGCTGGAAGTGCATGGATCCGGAGATGCGGAGATTTGTTGTATCTCGCGACATCGTGTTTGATGAGGTGACGTCTTACAAGGGTTGTTCTGGTGTTGAGCTACCAGAAATAAGGGTGGAGGAGCCAGAGACAGCTGTGGAAAATCTTCAGGTGGAGCTGCCTGTGTCACCAGGTGGTCCATCTACTTCTAACTCTGAGACAGAGGTTTCTGGATCAGGAAGCAGGGGGAGCGATGCTCCTAATACGTCTGGAAGGGGAGCTAGAGAAGAAGCAGCTGAGGATGTTGCTAGTCAGGGGAAGGAGCTGAGGAGATCAAAGCGAACAATCATTGCCCCTGATCGTTATACAGGAGGAAACATGGTGAGCTTTGTCTCATGTTTCTTTGCTGGTCCCTTGGATGAGCGGGAACCAGTGAGCTTCGAGAAGGACAAAGGCGTGGAACAGTAGGATTCAGCTATGCAGGAAGAGATGAGTGCTCTTGAGAAGAATGAGACTTGGTCTCTGGTGCCCAGGCCCAAGGGTATCACCCCTGTGACATGCAAGTGGGTCTATAAGCTCAAGAAGAAGGCTGACGGCAGTATCGAGCGATACAAGACTCGCCTTGTGGCTCGGGGATTCTCGCAGCAATACAGTGAAGACTATGAAGAGACATTCAGTCCGGTGGCAAAAATGACTTCAGTTCGGGTTGTGATTGCCTTGGCGGCGTGTTGGGGTGGGAGATTTGGCAGCTCGACGTAAAGAATGCGTTCTTGTACGACGAGATTGACAAGGACATCTACATGGTTCAGCCGCCAGGCTTCGTATCTGAAGATTTTCCTGACTATGTCTGTAAGTTGAAGAAGGCCCTGTATGGGTTGAAGCAAGCGCCGAGGGCGTGGTACGGGAAGATTGCAGAATATCACTTATTCTGTGGATTCGTTGCTTCAGACTCTAACTCGAGCTTGTTCATCAAGAAGAGCGGGGAGCTTCAAGTCATCGTGCTGCTTTACGTCGACGATATGATCGTGACGGGGAATTCGAAGGAGGAAGTAGCAAAGCTTCGGGCTGAGCTATCTATCAGGTTTGAGATTAAGGACTTGGGTGAGCTTCACCATTTCCTTGGACTCGAAGTGCAGATGAAGGAAAGTGGAGTGATGCTGTCCCAGGCTGGATATGCGGAGCAAATCGTGGAGCGGTTCGGCATGAAGGAAGGGAAGTGCATTTCCACACCTCTGGAGAAGGCCATGAAACTTCGCAAAGATGAGGGAAGATTTTTGGAAGATCCGCTGGTGTTCCGAGCTCTGGTTGGGAGCTTGATTTATCTGACGATCACTAGGCCGGATATTGCGTATGCAGTTGGCAGGGTGAGTCGGTATATGGCGGAACCACGGATGCCTCATCTTTTAGCGACCAAGAATATATTGAAGTATGTCAAAACGACTTCGGATATGGGTCTCTTTTACAGGAGGGATGCGGGCTTCGAGGTGCATGGGTACATGGATGCTGATTACGGGGGAATTCAGATGATCGGAAGTCGACGTCTGGATACGTCTTCATGGCGGGCCCCACGGCTATATCATGGTGCAGCAAGAAGCAGGATTCCGTATCGGTCTCCACCACGGAAGCGGAATACAAGGCTTCGGCCTTGGCAGCTCAAGAAGGCATCTGGCTAAGGAGGTTGGTAGGAGACGTCCATAAGGAGGTTCGGGGTCCGACTCTGCTCCGTGGCGATAATGAGAGTGCTCTCAAACTGGTTACTAATCCAGTTTGTCACGCGAGGACCAAGCATATCGAGATCGAGCATCATTTCATTCGTGAGAAGGTGCTGGAGGGGTCTCTTTCGGTCGAGCATGTTCGGAGTCAGGACAATATTGCTGACATATTCACAAAGGCGCTGGCGAAGGGGCCGTTCACTCGGCTAAGGAGTCTACTTGGGCTGTTTTCAACTTCCCACTTCAAGGGGGAGTGTTGAAAATGTTGAAGTGGAAGTTTGTGGTAGTTTGCGGTCTGGGGGGAGGTCGCGCGGTCTGGCAAACTGCGCGGTCTGGCAAACCGCGCGGTCTGGCGGTCTCCCTATGTGGTCTGACCTCTCTGGTCTAGCCGCAAGTCTTCTCGGCGTGACCGTCGTTCTTTTGTCCAAGGTTGCTGAGGTGAGGCCGCGCGGTCTGGTTCTGTGACTGCATGGCGGGTTGTTACTTCAGGACTGTGTCGGTCAACCTGTGACTGCACAGGGTTGGTTCAGGTATCCGGAAGTCCGGTCTGACGTCTGTCCGGGTTCCTGGTTGTGCTCGCCGACTAAGGCTTCTTAGTCGCGCAGTCTCTGTTCGCGGTCTCTGGTGGAGGCTGGCAATGCGAACAGGTTGTGTTCGCCCTCATTGGCAAACAGGTTGTGTTTGTGGTCTCGTTGGCGAGCACTGGTAGTGGGCGGCTTCTTGGAGGAGTGGCGATCTCCTTGTCTATGCTGAAGCTGGCGAGCTCACTAAGCAGAATGATCTTTTGCTGATCGCGCGGGTTGACCGGTCTGGTCGCGCGATCAATGGTGGTGACCCTATCTCATAGGGTGGTGACTGGATCAGGTCTCACGCCTATAAATAGGAGTCACTGTAGCAGCAAAATGCATCGCACCAAGTGTAAGCTGAGCTCGCGTTATATTCTTGCGGTCTCTTTTTTGTGACCGGGCGGTTAGCTGATCGAACTTGTCTTGTGAAGCTTCTGCGGATTGTGCGGGTAGCAGCGGCCACCTCTTCTTCTGAAGGTGTTCGGGCGGTCTCGCGGCTTGCAGTGCGGGTTGCTGGAGTTCGGGAGGATCAGTGGCAGATCACGGGGTTCTCAGTTGGTGTTGTTCAAGTCGCAGGCAGTCAGTTCGGGCGGTCCCGTTTCCTACTCGCGTGAACTGGAAGGTCGGGCGGTCAGGAGGTCTCAGGAAGTCAAATAGCTGGTTATCTTTCAGCATTGTATTTTCTCCTGTTTTTGTGTATTGGCGAAATCATGTCTCGCCATGTATACCTCGCCTTGTAATGAAGTTTTCTGCTAGCATTAATAAAGATTGAAGTTGTTTTTCATGTGCTTCTGGTTGTTGACTTGAACTTTGAGTTATATTATTCCTGCTCACTCCTAGATCTTGAAAAATTTCACAACATGACTCCGCCACACAGTCTCTCATTAACCTCTGCCCATAAGTTCATTTATGTGATGCCCTTCGGCATAATCATGAGATATTTTTCAGTCGGAATTCTGTTGCAAAAGCAAACAAGAACCAAGGATCCAAAACTTAGATTTTTCAAAGAAGCGCACCCCCAGATCCTTGCTCTTCTTGAACATCCTTATCGACACATCATCCACAAAGAACCAGGATATATGTATATCATTCTTCGACAGTTGTTCTTCAATTCATATTATTTGCCATGAAAAAACTTAGATTTTTCAAAGAAAAAACAGAGCATGAGGAGAACTCACGCGATCAGGAACATACTCCAAAGTACAGAGTATGCATGGCATTCTCTTGTAGGATCAAACCAGAGGTAGATCCTCTGCTCTGTCCCCCTTCAACGAAGTATGCGATGGAAGACGACTTTGACTTCGCCGGTGTGGAGGTGGTGGCAGCGGCGGGGAGTTTATAGGAGTTCTTTACCTTAGTAAGCTTTCCAACTTCAGCATAGCGCGCGATGAATTTGGGATGCGATAGCCTCTCCGATCATCTATGATTTTTATGGAAATTAATTCTTTTGTCGGGGAGAAGAAGTTGACGGAAGGTCCAATTAATACTTAACGGTAGAGTAAACTTAGGACTTATTTGGGAGAGAGGTGAAAGATAGGGGACTAATTTGAATCAAATATAAGTTGAAGGACCAATTTGAAATCATACCCAAACTTAAGGGACTGATTTGAGTATTTTGCCTAGTTTTTCTGAGGGACACATTGGTAATTGTGATGTCTTGAGATTTGAACCAACGAATGAGACTGCACGATTCTAGTCACCTGAATCACCAATTTCTGGAAAAAGACAGGCACGCCCCCTGGGCGGCCCGGGAAGGTTCATCGGCGACAATGGAGGCCGCCGCTGACAAGCGGTGGTGGCGGAAGGCTAGCATGCGCGTGGTGGGACACATGGTGCGCGCGCGTGCGACCTGCTGGTCGTGCAGCTGCTGGTCGTGTGCGCATTGTGCATGCGTGCGTGCTTGCCAGGCGTGTTTGCCGTGCACAGGCGCGTGAGCCCTCGAGCGTGCTCGTTATGCCTAGTTTGAGTTCGTTGTGCGTCTGACTCTTAAGTGTTTTCACTTGGTCGAGGCGATCCGATCAGGGCCAAGATTTTGACAAGGCCGGCCTGACCTGGAACAATTTTAGGGGAATCCCATCAAAATCGATGAACCTTCACCACAAACGGTTTTGGAATGACGAGAATAAGCTTTCTTGGAATTTTTAGGAAGATCTCACGTCTTTCATATTTTTTGACTATGAAAATTCAACAACAATTTTCCATGATCGGAGATCGAATCGTTGAACCGCCACCTGCATCAATCTTTGGACGACGAGAAAAGCTTCACTAGAATTTTAGGATGATGACGAGAAAAGATTCACTAGAATCCAAATAGAGACAATGACCTCTCCCAATATAGTGTTCAGAGAATCCAGATGGAAACTCTAGCCTCTCCCAACTGAGTATTCAGAGAATCCAAACAGAAACTTCAGGCTTTCCAAAAGATCATGCATCCATAGGGAGCTAAGCTCCCTTGCTCCTCGCACAAACATGACTCCGCCACACAGTCTCTCAGTAACCTCTGCCCATAAGTTCATTTATGTGATGCCCTTCGGCATAATCATGAGATATTTTTCAGTCGGAATTCTGTTGCAAAAGCAAACAAGAACCAAGGATCCAAAGTTGGTTGGGTTTCTAAGGTAAATTAGTTCTTTCTTGCAGGTATGTTTAAAGGCCAATTACATGCCTATATGATATTTGGACAATGGATGTTCCAAACATATGACTGAAATAAGGAGCCTTCTGAAGGAGTATGCCCCAGTGAAAAATGGACCAAAAGTTATCTTTGAAGGTTCAGATATTGTGGTTACAAAAAGCTATGAAATGATCTCCAATGGCAGATGCTTGGACATACCGCTCTACCACACGTTCACATATGAACCAGTCATACATTTTTCTTTGTTCTTTTGTATACCTCTCCCAGATGGGTATACTTCTTCCATGACCACTTCCTCTTGCATCTCTTCCTCTGAAATTTCTTCCCTGACCTCTCCCTCTGTATGGAGGTCTTCCTCTGAGAGCAAATGCTTGGACAGTATGGGTGGATGTTGGAATGGGATCAGGAGGGAGTTGTGCTAGTGGTGGAGATGATGGAACATGATCAGGAGCCTGGTCAGTAGGCTTGGATGATGGGACTGTTGTAGATTCTTCAGAGTAGGTCGAATCCAAGAAGAGGTGGTAGACATCCGCAATTAGCCTTCGGTGAACTCTTGGGATCAGCATGCTAGAATGGCGTCGAACAGAAGGAGGCGGGAATTTGGTATTTCGCGAGTGACGTGTGGTGGGTTGCGACTATCCATGCTCTAGGCGAGATTTTATTTCGATTCCACTGCCAAAATACAAACATGATTTAAAATATTTTGAGCTTAAATTTAAATGATTGTTGCAAGTGCACCACTCTCGGCTATTTATAGACCATTGATATCAACAAATCAGAAAATTTTATTAGCAGATAATTTTTGTATCAGAAAAGCAAACATAATAACTTGACATCTGATCGAAATGGATGCTGACGATGCTTGTCGGGAGGCAGGATACAGGGCGCTCGGTGCGAAGGAATGCAGAATGTGATTTATGCCTCCCAACCGTGGATGTTAGGACGAGGTGGGCGACAAAGCAGATTCTTGAAGGCGGGCGGATCAGTGTGTGTGGCGCTTTGTGCTGTCTGAGAAATGAGCCGAACCCATGCCAAACATGTAGCGTGATATTTGTAGCAAAGGTTGGGCTATTCTGGAGCTTATTGGATCAAATTCGTAGGGTGCACAGAGCGAACAATCGCCAGGCTATAGAAGAGGAATCACCATAGCATGACTACATCGCTGGAGAGGAATCACCAGGTAGCTGGTGGAAAAGCAAGGTGGAGGAAGGAAGCCAACTGAATAGGAACAATTTTTATAAATTCCAAATCAATTTCGATATATTTTTTACAAGGGAACTGTATTTTACAACGTTCTGCTACAACTGTATTCTTGAAGAAAAATACAGTCCCGCTCCTAGAGATGGAAACGATACTCGTACAGAAAAATTGTCCACTGAATAGGGGGAGGGGATAATTTTATAATTTTCTAGATATGCTGCTCTACTAAATTAAAGTTTAATTATCCTCATTCTAGCTGCTATATTTTCTAAGGCCAGTTTGGAAGAGCGATGGTGGTGGGAAAATGAGTGGTAGCAAAAAGAGTATAAGAAAAGAAGCTATTAGAAAAAATCTATTCCAAATGAAAATGAAAATGAAAATCTGTTTGAGTGAACTCAATTTGCAAAGCTTTTCAGAAAAGATAACACATTATATACTGTCTGACAAAACTAGACATAAGCAAATAAAATAAATTCGCGCCCGAACCAAAAAATATGCGTCTGGGCCGAAAATGCGCGCTTAGTCCGAAAATGCACGCACCGGCCGAAAATATGCGCCTGGGCCAAAAATGCGGGACCGCGCAAAAATAGCAAATAATGTGCGTCCGGGCAAAAATGCTCGCCCGGGCCGACAAATGCGCACCTGGGCGACAAATGAAACATTTATTTCTCTTTTATAATTTATTATATTGCATTAGAATATCTTTTGTGAAAAATAAAAAACAGTCAAAGTGCATACCTGGAGACATCTACGGGAAGAAAATTAGAGAGACTGTATTAAACAATATTTGTGCTACAATAAATCTAATCACACAAAAAACAATGAAATTTTTATTTATTTTCGACGAAGGGTCTTTAAATTTCGCTCTCATGACTTCGCTCCCGGCGTAAAAACATGCATCAAACAGTTCATAACCCATTTTTTTCAATATGCAATCTCAAAAAGACTATTTAAATGCACAAAAAAACATTACTTTTAGATAAATAGTCCAAAATTCTTTCAAAAAGTCAGCTTTGATTAGAGAAGAGAGAGATAAAAGTCAAATGATACACAATTTAAATCATAGGATAACCAATGGTGAAGGATGAACAAATGTTACTGACAAAAAAATAAAAGGAGAAATGAAATAACAAACAGCAGATATCCCCAAATTAAACCCCTATTATAACAAATGATCAACTAGTCTTGCAGAAGAGTTCTGTTCAGTGATGGCCTCGGGCGGTGGCTTTATGTACTTTCCGAGAGATTTTTGGCGTGTTCTACTCTTTATTCGCCGAATCTTATCCTTGCTCTGCTGCCGACGCTTCTCCTTTTGGCGGTGCCGCATGTTTCGCTCCCTATCCTGGATTCCTTGCCAGAAGACCTCGCCGGTCGACGGCCAGAGCCATCGCCGACTCGGGTGGTCGGAGTCGAATTCCTCTGCCAAATCCTCGTCCATGCTCTTGAGAGTGGAGAATGAGAACCATCTGATCCACATTTTACCTCTCCTCCTCCTGAGTTGATGCTGCTCCTGCATTGCTCCGGTCTCTGGGTTCACGTATATCATCTGCCGAGCACTGTGGTATGCCCATACGTTCACGAGCAGCTCCAATACTCGAGAGTAGCAGTGTCTATCCTGTTTTATGTGCGACAGTGAATTAACTATTTTAGACTTTTAAATATAATATTAATATGGAGGGATATTGGCCTGGGGAGTATTATGCTAATATATTTATAGGGTTATTCACCGGGACCTCCCCTCGAAGTTTGAATAATTACAGCGAAATTACAACTACCTCACTTCAATGTTTACATTTCATAACATTCATGCACAAAAAGAACCCCCTGAAGATTTACTCCAAGGGGGTACTCTTAGTCATGAAAGTTATGAAATGTAAACATTGAGGGGAGGTTTTTGTAATTTCGAAAGTTAGAGGGGTGCAAGTTGTAATTACGCGAATATCGAGGGGAGGTTCGGGTAATAACCCTATATTTATATGACCATACTAAAAAAGAATCCTGCATTGGAAGTGAAATGAGAATTGAGCCCAATGGGCTACCAACTTAAACCAAAGTCAAGAGTCAATATTTCTAAGTTTGTAACTCAAATCCTGCTCAAGCATCAATGTGGGACTATTTTACAATATATATGTAGATCTAAATCATGGGAGTCCTCAACCCTCACAAGTGATATCAGATCAAACCATAAGTGTTGCATGTAATTTATGGCTCCAATGAGGGTTCTAGCATGGTCGACAATAGTTCAAGAGCCAGAGGCACTCACACATGCTCGATGTACTGGAGTGGGCTCTAAGTGCATGATCGTTGATCGTGTTAAAAGATTTTGTTTAAGAGAATGAGGTGAGAGTCTTAAATACTCATCACAAGTGATATTAGACTTGTTAGTTTGGCGGGATTCAGGCTTCGTTTGGCGGGGTGGCGGCGGTCGTGAACGCCGTGATCATGAACCGTCGTTCGTGAACGCTCGACCTCACCTAAAAAAATTAATACATTTTATGTTCAAAACTAGTTTATTTTCTTTATAGCGGTCATAACCATTGTCTAGTCAAACTTACATTCTATGATAATGACGTTTTTGACCAAACTCAGCAGAGCAAATAAGCCGCGCCAAACGAAGCCTAAGTATTCCTTAGTAATCTATGGCTCCAGTGGGTTTTTGAAGGCTTCTACCATTGTCGAACATAGCTCAAGTGCTAGTCTAGGCACGTGAACATTGGTCGTGTTAAAAGATTTTGTTCAGGAGGATGACCCAAAGTGGGGCTTTCATGTGAATTGATAGGGTCCTTGTCGAGATCCAAGTGAAACTTTTGCATGACTAAAGTTTTTAGGTGGACGAGTGTCCTTCGTTGGCATATTAGGCCCGATTTGGCACTTATGTACGAGCTCCTAAAATACTATATGATAAGAAAAATATCAGAGAAATTGGAAAATACTAAAGGGATTTGAGTGTGGGATAATAAGAAATAATCATGGTGAGTTACTAAAAGAAGAATGTTGAAATGAGTGCCAGTACACACTAATGATAGATTGAGAAATGATTATTTCACAAATATGCTATGATATTATACATTGAAGATGAGATGGTAAACAATAGATTGAAGTGACTGGATATATATAATGAAAAATAGAAGAGGCTTCAATGGGATACAAAATTAAATTAATGTGGAACTACTACGGCAAAAAAAATAAAAAATGCAAGAATCAAAATTGTGCAAATAAATCTAGTACAATCGTCATCATCTTGGCATCAGCTTTACGAAGCTTTATTTTCTAAGTGTTGTCTAAAGTGTTAAACATAAACTACACATCTTTTTTTGAACTTTAATCCATGTTAGCTTTGATCTATCCCTTTAAACTACGACATAACGACAATGAACAATAACACCAAATAAAAGATGACATAATAAAACCCTAAATATAATAACTGGGCACGAAGCCCATACCAGATTGATAGCTTGAGGGCGAGTGCTAAAACTCATTGTGCACTTATTCTTCTCTAGTTTCACATCTCCTAATGGAGATTGTTGTAGCCTCTCTACTTTATATATGGAGGGGAGTTTCAATTTATTGTGATATATATAGAGATAATAAAACTTTGATTCGGTGGATTTAACAGACACTAACTCTATCTACAAGTTTACTTGGTGCATTTTCAGATATGTCCAAACAATCTAAGTCTATTTTCTAATATCTTGTCTGCAATAGATTTCTCAATGACTATTTAACCAATATAAGCACTTGCGAAATTAGAAGGGGGAAAAGACTTGAAATCTTATTAGATAAACACTATGGATATGTATATATATATATGGATATGTATATATATATATGGATATGTATGTATATATCATGTATGTATATCTATATATGTATATATATATCTGTATATATATATATGTATACGAGTGACAGTGCACGGGGTCCCCCCGTGCCCCGTGCGACAGTACTCGTCCGCCCCACGGCGGGCTTCGCCCGCCCCACGACGGGCTTCGAAGCCCGCCCCCACGGCGGGCTTCGCCCGCCCATCGTTTCTTAACTTAAAAAAACAGATTAAAAATTAAATCTGGTTTTTTAAATTCAATTTGTTATTTTTAATGTTTTTTAATTTATTTATTTATTTAAAATAAATCTATTTGTTTTTCAAATTAACTATTATTAATATAAATAAAGGTACAGAGATTGAACATAAAGTCATCTTGGCATAGTGGATAGTAGTTATTAAAGTTCTGTGGTTGGTTCGGGTTCGAAACCTGACAAACGCATTTTCCCCGGATTTATTTTGACCCGACCCACCCGGCCCGAGTTGCCCGCCCGCTGCCCGCCCGTCCGACCCGCTCCGCCCACCGGCCCGCCCAGCCTGAGTTGCCCGCCCACCCAACCCGCTCCGCCCACCGGCCCGGCCCGCCCGATTTGCTTTGTAGGGTAGGGTACCCTACAAAAATTATAGGTTTAGGACATCATGGTAGGTTTAGGAGACCTAGGAAAAAAAATATGAACGGTCCTGATTCATTCATGCGATCGAACGGCCGAGATCTTATGATCTGATCAAATCGAACGGTTCAGATTGATCTGATGGGCTGCAGGTGTTACACCAAGGTTCAAAATATATTTCTTTGTATATATAGTATAGATATATATATGTATATATATATGTATATATATATGTATATATATATGTATATATATATGTATATATATGTATATATATATGTATATATATGTATATATATATGTATATATATATGTATATATATGTATATATATATGTATATATATATATGTATATATATATGTATATGTATATATATATGTATATATACCGGGGCGGACCCACATAGGGGCAAGTGAGGGCGGCCGCCCACACTGAATTCTTAAAAAAAAAAAATTGATAATAGTGGACAGGTTATTTACCATAACAGATAAGTTACAAAATAATAAAATATATTGTAAGAATAATGCATATATAGTTTCTTGGCTCAGTTGGTGGAGATAGTAATTTTTAATCAAGTGATCATGAGTTCAAATCTTACCAACAACAAAATTTAATGATTTTTAATTGGTAAATAATTTTGTTATTATGCTATTTTTAAAAAATTTTAATGAACAAGTTCTTTGTTATATTGTTGTTAATTTTATTTTTACAAATAAGTTCATTGTTATGTTGTTGTATAGAATTTTTATATAGATTAGTTAATTGTTATGTTGTTAAAATTATAAACAAATTTGTTATTATGTTGTTGTTTAAAACTTTTTTTATAATAAGTTAGTTTTTTACAGTTTTTTATAAATAAGTTCATGGTTATTGTGTGAAAAATATCAAAAAAATATTTAAAATGAAAGATGGTATTCAAATAATTCATAAACGACAATGAATTGATGTTTTAATTTATAATCTGAATTATATTTACATTAATATTTGCAAATTTTATTATTTTAATTATTTCTCAATTATATGACTTACAAGCTTAGAACATTTATTAATTCTTTAAAAAATATAGAAAATTGAATAACTCATTGCAATCAAGCAATAATTATTTAAAGTATTAAGGTGAAAAATAAAAATAAATAAATTCTTGAGTATAAAAAGTATGCGCAATAAGTAAATCGGCTCTTAACTTAATCTATTTTATAAAATAATCTCAACAACTGTTTTAGCTCGTGTATATATTTAAAAACTTAAATTTTACAATCTTTTGAAAAAGACATAACAATGGTCAAGAGATTACTTACTAGGAAATCTGTATTACATTATTGATTTTTTTCATGTGATTTCACTATAAGCGTTAGTTGTATTTAATTCATTTTATCAAAATCTCATTACATAGAGAGAAATGAATGGATGAATGATTATTTGATGACTTATATAAAAAAAAATTTTTTGCCAAAAACAATGAGATTAGCAAAAAATGCTCCTAGAAAATGAAACATCATAAAAGAGTATAGTAAATATATTATTTTTCCAAAATTGATCAAAAATTATAAATAACTGTGATATTAATGTAATATAAACATTTTTGAAATATTTTTTTGATTTTTTTTGAATAGTTTTGTACTCCGCCCACACAGAACAAAATTTCTGCGTCTATCACTGTATATATATCTATATCTATATATATATGCATATATATGTATATATATTATTGAAACCCGGATACCGGTTCAACTATGTTCGAGACTTGGGGAGTAGCTTGAGTTACTTCTCTCTTCGTTCGGTCCCTAGGTCTAAGTATTTTGAGCTGAGAACTGGCCCTCTCACAGTACAGTGGATAATTGATTAAGAACAGACCCACTGGCTGCAGCGATGAGGTTTCGCCAATAACCCGAAAATCTTACTTGACTTCCCCTCCGAAAACCAATGACTGAGCCAGTGTCTCAGATAGCATGAAAGTGAAAGGAGGAAAGCTCAGGCTCATCTGGGGGGTGGATCTGTGTTGATCTGAGAAATAATGGTTCTTATTTATAGGCAAATCCTTCTGAGGGCAAAATGTTCCTATCAGACTGCGGATAGCTCCCTCCACCTTAACCAAATTACTATACGCAGACCCAAATGGTCTGCGAACAGCTCCACACGCCTTTTTACAAATACTAGTCGCAACCCCCACTGGTCAATCTTGTCTTATTTTCTAAGTGTATGTGTATGTATATGTATGTGTATGTATACGTATGTGTATGTATATGTATGTGTATGTATATGTATATGTGTGTATATGTATGTATGTATATGTATGTATGTATATGTATATAGCCTACAAGATAAACCACGTTACATTAAAACATAATAACATAACAACACTCCTCAAGATTGGCGAAAGATATCACTAAGCCCATCTTGTAACATCCCCTGATCATATCCTCTGAGTTGAGTCCCTTGGTCAAGCAATCCGTTGCCTAACCCTTGGTCGAAACGTGACTCAGCTCCAGTAGCCCACAATCCAGTTTCTCCTTTATGAAAAACCTATCGATCTCGATATATTTGGTTCTATCGTGTTAGACTGAATTATTTGCAATATTGATGACTAACTGACTGTCACACCACAGCTTCATCTTATCTCCTCGATCCGGCTTCAACTCCACCAGCATGCCCTTCAGCCACAGGAACTCTGCAACCCCCAATTTCATGAATCTATGCTCTGCCTCTGTTGTCGATTTGGCCACCACTAACTGTTTCTTGCTCCTCCAGGATACTAGGTTGCCTCCCAAATATGCAATAGCCTGAGGTGGACCTCATGTCATCTGCACAACTTGCCCAATCAGAGTCATAATAGCCCTCAATCTTCACGTGCCCATTCCTTCTGAACATCAGCCCCTTTCCAAGGGCATTCTTCAAGTATCGAAGAATCTGGCATACTGCATCCATATGGCCCTTCCTTGAGTCATGCATGTAGCGTCTCACCACGCTGACTGCAAAGGAGATGTTCGGGCGTGTGTGGCTCAAGTAAATCAACTTCCAAGGTAGCCTTTTATACATCTCACGATCAATTGGTTCTTCGGCCTCAGCACCCAGTGTGCATTTCTGATCGATTGGTGTCACAGCAGACTTCCACCCCAACATCCATGTCTCTGTGAGGAGATCCAAGGCATACTTCCTTTTGGAAACAACCATTCCCTCTGCCTCGCAAGCAATCTCAATCTCAAGGAAGTACCTATGAAGAACCAGATCCTTCACCTCAAACTCCTTGCCCAGAGCCCCCTTGAGGCGGTCAATCTCCTGCTCATCATCCTCTGTGATGATCATGCCATCCACATACACCACAAGCATGGTGATGTGGTCATCCTTTTGCTTGAAGAACACCGTGTGATCAGCATTGATCTGCTGATATCCCATCCCAATCATGGCCTTCCTGAAACTGTCGAACAATGCTCGGGGAGACTGCTTCAGTCTATAGAAGGACTTCTTCAACATGCAGACTATGTCTTCTGTCTTGCTGTGCCGAACCCTGGTGGAATCTCCATGTACTCCTCAGCTAGATCTCCATGAAGAAATGCATTCTTCATATCTTATTGGTGCAACTTCCATCCACCATTCGTTGTCAAGCTGATCAGAGTCTTGGAGGTGTTCATCTTTGTCACGGGTGCAAATGTCTCGTCATAATCGATGCCGCATGTCTGGTTGTACTCCTTTGCAACCAATCGAGCCTTGTAGCGCTCGACCTATCCATCTGGGTTCTGCTTCACGGTGAATATCCATTTGCACCCGACGACCTTCTTATCCTTTGGCAGTTGTGTCATCTCTCAAGTCTTGTTCTTCTCAAGAGCTCTCATCTCCTCCTTCATTGCGGCTTTCCACTTTGGATTGTCTTTGACAATCTGCCAATTGCTAGGTAAGAGAAAAACAAAGTAAGATCCCAACCGTATCTATTAGGAGAATTTCCCGCATTGTTGCGAGTGGTCTTCCGTAAAGTCACAGTTGGGGAAGGAGTAGGAGGAATGATATCACCTGAAGGTGATGGTGTAGGTGCTCCAGGAGTAGGTACCGATGTAGCCAAGGAACTGGGCTCTATCACTGAAGGTACTGGAACTAGTCCTGCAGTCAGCTTCCCCTTCCTACTATATGTAAGTAACTCCCCATGAGTCGTAGGCCTAACACCTCTCCTCTTCTCCTCCATATCCTCCTCATGCTCCTCATCACTCTCCTGCTCCCCCACCGATCCTCTCTGTCATACTCCCAGATCTCTCAACAAGCTCTCCCTCTCTTGCCTCATACTTTCGCAATCAGGCGAACCTGGTATGGGTGAGGCTCCCTCCTGTCGGTAGTACTGCTCCAGCTCTCTGAAGTGAACATCCATGCTCACGAAGCTTCTCTTGTCCACTGGACTCCATAACACGTACCCCTTCTAAGTACGAGAGTAGCCCACAAAGATACACTTGACTGCCCTCGCATCATGTTTTCCAATGCTCGGCCTGTTGTCCTTCACGAAGAACACACAAATACCTTCAATGGAAGTATCCCCCCCCCCCCCCCCCCCCCCCCCCCCCCGTTGTGTCCCTGCAGCTTCTGACACAGGGATTTCCACCCTAGAACCATTGATGACATCCTGTTGATCAGTTGTGTCGCTGTCAATACTGCATATACCCACAAACTCTGAGGAACATTCATGTTGAGCATCATACTCCTTGCCACCTCCAGAAAGTGTCTGTTCTTCCTCTCCGCCACTCCATTCTGTGAAGGTATATATGCACAGGTGGTCTGATGCAGTATCTCATGGGTTGATAGGTACTCTTCCATTGCCCTATTAGTGTACTATGTCTCATTATCCGACCTTAGTACCTTAACAAATGTCGTGTACTATGTCTGGACATGCTTATGAAAGCCTCGAAAGTAGGTAAATACCCCACCCTTATTTTTCATCAGATATAACCAAGTAACACAAGATGCACAATCAATAAAAGTCACAAAATACTTATAACCATTCAAAAAACTTATGACACAAGACCCTCATACATCAAAATGCACTACATCAAAAAGAGAAGAGCTCCTCCGGCCCGTACTAATATAAGAACTCTTAGTACTTGCCTAAGTCACAAGTATCACATACTAGATTGTTTTTATTTGACTTTTCAAAAATAGCAGGAAACAATCTAACCTAAAGTGCCAAAAGAAGAGTGCCCCAATCGCAGGTGATGGAGTATCAGCATATCCTCTGCACTCATCTTCTGTCCCCCAACTCATGTCTTCTCTGCCACAGAAATAAGAGTTGCGTCCAATCCTTCCCGATTCAAATACCATAGTCCATCATGTCAAGTCTCCGCCTCGTTCCTTTTTCCTGGAAAGTCACATTGGGAATGTCAAAAGAAACAACACAACTCAGTTGAATGATTATGGAACTAATGGATAAGAGGCTAACTGAAAAAAAGGAGCATGCAAGACATTGGATAGTTTTACTGAACCTGTGCAATTGCCAGTACCCTTACCGACCACTGGTTGGAAAGTCCCATAGTCGTCTGGATGTTATCTGCAGCAGCTAGGCAAGTGTAAGAGAACTCACCCGCATCTCATGTCACGTGTCTTGATGCACCTAAGTCAACGATCCAATCTAATGCTCTGAAGGAGAATATGGATGTTAGAGCAAGAGAACCATCAGTGCCTTCCGTTGGGTGGGCATACATAGTTGCCCCCCCCCCCCCCGTTCCTCTCCTGCTTTTGTCGCCCATCTGTTTCCTGTTGATGTCATCCATCATGCTCAGTAGGGTCTGCTCCTCATCAGTATAGATAATGTCAGCTTCCTCCTCACTTTCAGTCATGCCCAAATTGGCTCGATAGCCTCATCGGCCACCGCGAGCCCGACCACGTCCACGACTACGTCCACCACCCAAATTTCCCTCCTTGGGTGGTTTGGGGCAGACATACCGCAGATGACCCGCCTCCCCACAGTTGTAGCACTGTCGGGTTTCTCTCCTCTGTCCTGTAACACCAGAGCCAGCTGTCACTAGTGCTGACTTCATTGTAGTGGACCCTCTTGTCCCTGCCTGAAGTTTGAGACATGCCTCCTCCTGGATCATGGCTGAGATGGCCTCTATAAGTGTACGAATCTTCGTACCGAACAGAAGTAGGGTTCTCCTCTGATCGAACTTTTCATCCTTCAGGAACTTCATCGTCCTCTCCTCCACGATGATCTTGGAGGCCCGACATTGTGAGTCGTTGCAATCCATCCCGCCGGAAGCTCAATCGCAATCAACCCATAGGCGTTCTACCTCTGAGGCGTACTCCTGCACTATATTTTCTCCCTGAACTGTGACGTCAATTTCTCCCTTCACCTAGAAGACCCGCAGAGTGTTTCCCACTTCATCAAATGTACTCCTTAGCTTGTCCCAAACCTCCATAACCGTCTCCAGGCCATCTACCGAGGTGGCGATCGATGGGACTACCGAGCAGAGAAGCCATGTGAACACCATCATATGGGTTGACCCCCACTCATCTCTTTCTGCAGTGTTCTCTGACTTCTTCAACTCTCATGTCAACAAACCCCCAACTTGTTTCGCTGCAAGGGTTTTCTTCACGCGGCGTAACCAACCCAGGTAGGTAGACGGTCCATCGAGCTTCAGATCAACCGGTGGAAGTTCCAACTTCGCCGGTCTGTGTGATGAACCCAACACCCTCAACAACTGGCCATCTCAGCAGGGCCCAACATCTTGAAGACATCCTCCATCGTACCTTCCTCCATCGTCATGGATCGGACCCTTCACCGATCACCACATCCTGTTACTGATTCAAGCGATGCCTCCTCCTTTCCTAGATCTAATCACAACATCCTATTGTCGGAGCGCGCCGGATGTGTCGTAGGCGTGTGCAGCACGAGAACGCCACACCCCCGACCTAGGGAAGCATCCCTAGCGTGTGGCTGCGGAGGATATCCGTTGCGGCTTCCCTGGCCACAGTCGATGTCGTCAAGAGCCACTGGAATTACTGCTTTGGACGGCGGCGACAGCAGAGGGAGGGAGGATTGTTCACAGAAACGGCTAGAGGGGGGGGGGGGGGGGTCGGCAGCAGCGAAAGACTGAAGGAAACGTGCGGCGGCGGAGGACCGAATGGAGCGCACGGGTTAGGTTTTTTTCTTCTCGCTCTGATACTAAGTTGAGAAATTAGGAGGGCGAAAAGATTTGAAATCTTATTAAATAAACACTATGGATATATATATATAGCCTACAAGATGGACCACATTACATAAACACATAATAACTTAACAACATAAGCACAGTTCTTAATCTCTAGCACAAGGAATTGGAATATGATGATTCATAAACCATTCCTCAAATAATTGAAATAAAGGTAACGATGATGATGGTGATGACATTTTTCTCATGGAGTTTTTTAATTTTGGAGCAATTTTTTTTACCTTTAAAGTACTATTTTCAAATTAGGTTTGGACAAAAATCATCTTAAATGAGTTACAGCTAAATGGAATGTTTACTTCGTATTTACTATTTGAGCAGATAATGAATGAATTATCTGAGAGAAGTCAGTACCTTCACTAAGTTTAAATGGCAATAGCTACTTTGATGGTGCTGCTCAAACATCTGGTAATCCAATGCATCTACAAACATTCTGCAATATATAGAGGTAATGCTAGATCAAGAATAATAATATTTAACAAGTAATATCCAAAATATAAAATGTGTATCTTATCTGTTAATTCTATGCCTCGAATCCTAATCCAAAGACGACAATAAAAATTCATCAAACTCCTTGTCGTTCTAGGGTTTGGATCACTCTGAAATTCGGAATTCCGCCCACTTTCTGTAACCGCCTTTGTTCTTGATCTAAGTGAAAATCGGACTGTTCTTACTTTAAGTTTTTCGGGTTGTTTTTTCATTCTACTCTCGTTTCCGTAAAACTATTGAACCTACTGACTAGCTATAGAGTACTCTCAGATCCATTAAGAGGCCGAGCCTTTGACAAAAAAAGGATACTGTGAAAACTTAAATGTTACTCATTTAATTGCACATATGCAATTACGCCATTTCAATCATGCACTGCATTATGGATGATTGGGATTGAATCCATCAAAATAGGAGCTTTTCGGAAAATTCAGTGGATTTCATCAGAACTGTACAAACTGGAATGCATGGTTGAGATATGGTAATTGCACATGTGCAGTTGCCATGGTAATTGGAGACGATCTGAAACCCAGGGAATAGATAGATCCATGGTATTGACTTTACTGCTTTTTAACAAATGTAGTTTTGGCAACAACAAAAAGAAACGTCACAACTAAAATGAAACTAAAGAACATACAGATTTTTCTGTGCTTTTATAATATAAGAAAAACTTGAAAGAAGAGGTCCTCTAGTCCCTATCATCATACTGATTTCCACTAGAAACAGTTAGGCAAAAATTTCCGGGACAGAAATTAATGGCAAAGTCTACGTGCATAAATATATTTTTCTTAATCTAGAAAAGGATAAGCATAGGAATAAGTTGAGTGGGGAAATTGAAAAGTAAACTGTATTAATACAATGAAGGGGCTGCATTTACTGCAAGAAAGCCAGCCAGCGTGTGCAACTGGAAGAGTAGATGCATAATTATACATATTTTCTTTTGTGCTTTTATAATATAAGAGGAAAAAAACTGGAGAGGAGATCCTCTAATCCTTACCATCACATACTGTTGGTATTTGGAGTGCAAATAGCGCAAATCGGTGTGCCAATAGCAGGTCTCCTCCTTTTGTATTTATTCTCACGCCGCTGGTACGGTGTTGTAGTTATTTTTGTATGTGTATATATAGAGGCAAGATGTAAAGGTTTATTAAGCGAAATAAAAATTCTTTATTTTCCACTTGGTATCAGAGCCAGATTCGAAAAAACGTTCCGGAGAAATTCCGCTTCCGTGCCCGCAACTTTAATCCTCCCTCACCCACGGAACATCCTCGACGAGCGGCAAGGAACCGTGCTCGTGCGGAGTGCGCAGGGAGTGCGGCGTTTGCGCAGGGAGTGCGCAGCGAGTGCGTGGTGTTTGCGCAAGGAGTGCGGCAGCGCGGCAGCGCGGCAGCGCGGCAGCGCAGCGAGTGCGCAGCGTTTACACGGCAGCGGCGAGCGAGTGCGCGGCAATGCGCGGCAATGCGCAGCGAGTGAGCGGCAGTGCGCAGCGAGTGTGCTGCAAGGGTGCGGCGTTTGCGGCATTTGCGCCTGTTCTGGAGAATCAACAGTGCGCAGCGAGCACAGGAAGTGCCACTTAGTGTGGCAGGAGCGCGAGGAGCAACATTGCGCAGCGCGGCGTTTGCGCGGCAGCGTGCTCAGCGCGGCGTTTGCGCGGCAGCGTGCGCAGCGCGGCGTTTGCGCGGCAGAGTGCGCAGCGCGGCGTTTGTGCAGCAGCGCGGGAATTGCAGAGGAGTTGCGCAGGGAGTGTGGTAGTTGTGCGGTTGCGCAATGAGTGGCACAGGAAGTGCGGCGGGAGCGCGCGGCAAGGGACTGGGCATCGTTGTGCAGCAGTACCGCGTGCGGGCACGCATCTTCATTTCTCTCCTAGACGGCGCAACACCGGCTCACGCAAAAAAAAGAAGGGGCAAATTGGGCATATCAAGAATTGAAGAAAGGAGGGTAAGAGAACAAAATCCAAGAAATTGGTGAAATAAGAGGATTAATAAATAAATAAATACTCCAAGATTTGTACACTCATGGAGAAGTTGGTTGCCAAAATGGAGGAGGAGGATCTAAGAGTGTTCTTCGAGTTCTTGTGGATGTCCAAAGGCGAGGGGGTAGCTCAGTTGTCACCGCCTTTGGTGAAGCTGGATCTTCCACCTATGGAGCTAAAGCTTGATGGACCAGCTACATACTTGAGCTGGTCGCGTCGGGTGAAGAGGGCACTCGCCGGAAGGAACCTGGAGGGCTATCTGACTGGCGAGAAGTGGGAGCCAGAAAAGAACTCGGATGGGTACAATGACTCAATGAGTGGAAGACTACACATAGTCTATTACACACTTGGCTCCAAAATTCGATGGTCGCGTCTATTGCTATCACTGTGGATGGCATAGAGACTGTAAGCAATGTTTGGGGGAAGCTACAAAGGCTCTATGCAGGAGCCGACAACAACATGCGTGTGTTTTAGATCGAACGGGAGATTGAGACTGTGACCCAGGGGGATCGCTCGATCCAGAAGTATGCCACAGATCTAGAGAGACTATGGGCAGACTATGATTATTTCTCACCAACTGCATGCTGCAAAGACCCTGAATGCACGAAAGGGGAGCGAGATGCTCAGCGGAGAACTATGCACTTTATGAGGGGGTTGAACCCGACATTTGAGCAAAGGAGTGCGATGTTGCTTGCTCAACCAAAGATTCCCTCCTGGATGAGACAATCTCATCCATGATGTAGGAGGAGAGCAGGATTAGGCTCCAGTCTAGTGGAACCACTCTTCCGGGAGGGAAATCGGCTATAGCGGTCACCAATCAAGGTCACGGGGGATACAAGAGCGAGACGAGACAATGTTACAATTGTGGTGAAATAGGTCATCTCCGACTAACTTGCCCCAAGCCACCAAAAGAGCGGGATGCAGGTGGACGGGGAAAGTTTAGAGGTCGTGGGCGTGGTCGTGGAGGTCGTAGAGGTGGTGGACGAGGAGGCTATCGGGAAAATCTCATGATAAGCGAGGAGGTGGCAGAAGAAGGTATTGTTGATATGGGTCACCCAAAGGAGCAGGAGTTTTGGATGCATACCACCAGCTAATGCAAAGGAAGCAGAAAGGTGCACACTCCGCCACAGGTACATGTGATACACGTGCCCTCTCATCTATATCCATCACTAGATCACCTGAATGGATAGTCGATTCAGGCGCCTCCCAACATGTTACTGGGAATGCTATGAAATTTCTTTCATATACTCCCCTAGTAGTCCTAGAACATATTCAAACTGCCGATGGCACGGCCCAACCTGTGGTTGGTAAGGGTACCGTACAGTCAAGCTTGCAGATGTCAGATGTCGGACTCATGTCGGTTTTGATTTTTTATGTCGGATGTCGGATTGCGGGGGATATATCGGGGACATTTCAAAATGTCGGATTTTAATTATATATGTATATATATATATGTTTTTAATTAGATGGTAATTATTTTTTCTAATTAAGGGCACATCATGTAGTAGAAAACAACACAACAGGTAGTAAAAAACAGCACATCGGGTAGTAGAAAATAGCACAGCAGCAGGTAATAGAAAGCAGCCCAGCTGCATGCAATAGAAAACAACACAGCAAGAAGAAGAACAACAAGAAGACGAAGAAGAAAAACAGCACAGCAGCAAGGAAGAAGACATCAGATAGAAAACAACACAGCAGGTAGTAGAAAACAACATAGCTGATAGTAGAAAACAGCACAATAGCAGGTAATAGAAAACAGCACAATAGCAGGTAATAGAAAACAACACAGCAGCAGGAAGAAGAAGAAGACGAAGAAGAAAACAACACAGCAACATGGAAAGACTTACAGTGCTTGCGGGAGATCGATCGAGCAGCAACAGTGCAGCGGGAGACGAGATCGATCGAGCAGCAACAGAGAACAGCGGGAGGATACGAGATCGAGCAGCAGCACCGGGAATAAACCGGGATCGATCGAGCAGCAGCAACGAACAACAGAGAACACCGGGACTTACAGTGCTTGCGGGAGATCGATCGAGCATCAGCAATGCAGCGGGAGACGGGATCGAGATTTTAGGTTTTACGGGTTCGAGAAATGAAGTGAACCGGGAGAAAATAAATGAGGTTTTAGTATTTTTTTTGGGTGCTATTAGCCATTAATAGGGTGTAATTAAAAATAAATGTTCATAGCAAATGTCGCCGCCATAAGCCGCCATAAACCGACATATCGGGCCGACATGTCCGACATGTCGGCCGCCATACTGGAAAATGTCATTTTTCTCATCTGTGTCGCTAACGTTGCGATTTTCCCTCAAAAATGACATGTCGGCCGACATGTCGGACATGTCGGCCGACATCTACAAGCTTGCGTACAGTGTACCAACACTTTGACTATGTCCAATGTTTTGCATGTCCCTTCCTTTCCCGTAAATCTTTTATCTATTAGTGTCATTATATCTCGGTTAAAGTGTGTTGTCTTATTTGATATCCCAAAGGTGATCTTTCAGGAGAAGGAGACTGGCAGGAAACTTGGGACTGGCACATGGCGTAAGGGCTTGTGGTACCTGGATAGGGAAAGCTTGGACTCGGCCCTTTCCACACTGATAGATGATACTGCAGGAGTAGGAAGGAGCGTGGAGGATCAACTCATACTTCATCACAAGCGTCTGAGGCATCCTTCATTTTCTGTTTTGAGTCAAATGTATCTGTTTTTGTTTGAAAAAGTCAATCAAGAAAAAACTTGTATACGATGTGTGTGAATTGGGAAAACATACCAGAAGCTCCTACTCAAGTTCCGGTACGAGTTCTAATTTATTTGATCTAGTTTATTCTGATGTATGAGGACCATGTTTCACGCCTACTGTGAATAGATTTCGATATTTCGTTTCCTTTATTGATTGTTTTTCACGTATGATTTGATATTGTTGGATCTTGAGGCGCCCTTAGAGGGGGGGTGAATAAGGGTTTTAAAAACTTTAAGCTTTAATAGAAAACTTTTGATATTTTGGTAGAAGTAAGTTAGATCAAAAGTAAAGAGATAATGAAATTAGAAATGAAATCAATTTTATTAAACAAGAAAAGACATGATTATCATTTATAAAATTAATTACAAAATCTGATTTCTAATGACGCTAGAAATCGTAGGCGATAAAGTAAAATCTCTTTTTGTTTTCTATACCGACTCGTATCCCCACGAACCGGTTGACTTTAGCCGATCTCTCCCCAGATACGGCCTCAAGCCGCTCTAGCCTTCCTATCCCCAGAAAGGCCTCGAGCACCCCCTAGATCTACTCCCTAGACCCAGTCGCCAACACGAGACAAATTCCTCCTTATGTCCTACCCAGACCTAGTCGCCAACACGAGGCGAATTCACAAACTGATTACAATGATAAAATAAAAATACAAATACAAAAGACAAATATAAAACTCCCTATGAGGTAATCTGAAGGAGACGTCGAAGAATCGTTGAAGATCGTTGAAATCCAAGCGTGCGTTCTGTGTTGAGTTAGCGTGTTGATCCAAGCCTCCTTCGATTCCTCCTTTTGAATTTGTGTGGGAGATGGGTTAGTCTGGAAATACGGCCCTCTCAGAGTTTCGGAAGTGCTGGAATAGGGCTCTAATCAATCAGTAGTAGGGAAGACGAATTCCATCTATTTATAGGCCAGGAGGCTAACGCCGGCGTTGACGCTAACGCCTGGCGTTGACCCAGTTTGGAAATGTTTTGATGGCTCGGATCTTCAAAACAGGAATGAGATTCTGCACTTTAGGAATCTTTCATTTTAGGCAACCCTAACGCTGGCGTTGAGGCTAATGCTGGCGTTAGGTCAAATCATTCCTAAAGTGCCCCTTCAATCACGGCTGCTTCCCCTCTTGCCATAAACATCGAGCGTTAACGCCCAGCGTTAAGTCCTAACGCCTGGCGTTGATCTTCTCTAATTTCTTCAGTCGGCAAGTCATCCAGTCGATCGGCAGACCATCCCGTCGAACGCCAACGCCCAGCGTTAAACATAACGTCTGGCGTTAGAATATATTCATTTAAGCATGTGGACAGTTCCAGACCAATGGAGCAGCAACCTAGTGTCATACATGTTCAAAACCTGCATACTAAAAACACAAAGGCAAGCAAGATCAAATATAAGTAGGATTTGTTAATCTCAAATTAAAGGAATGCGGAAAACCATGTTCCAACAGATATACCAAATGAAAAACAAAAGTAATGTGTTTATCTGCTTCAAGGATTTTCATAAAGGGGTTCAAACGCAATACGGTGCAGTGTTGAAGGTGTTGAGGTCGGACAATGGGACAGAGTACACCAACAGGGCATTTGAGGAGTACCTGTCCTCACATGGGATCCAACACCAAACCATTTGTCCATACACACCAGAACAGAATGGTGTAGCTGAACGGAAGAACCGATACCTTCTTGAAGTAACCCGGAGTATGATGTTTTTGATGAATGTCGAAGCATTTGTGGAGGCAAGCTGTTCTGACAGCAGCATATTTGATCAATCAGATGCCCTCGCGAGTCATAAATTGGAAATCTCTGATCGAGATGCTGCGAGGAAAAAGTGGAGATACTCTTCCTTTCAAAACCTTTGGATGTGTATGTTTTGTGCAAGACAATAGACCAAATGTGGGAAAGTTGGATTCAAAGTCCCTGAAATGTATTTTTGTTGGGTATTCAGCTATACAAAAGGGGTATGTATGTTGGAGCCCAGCTGAGAGGAGATTGTTTGTTAGTATGGATGTCACATTTCGCGAGCATGAGCCATATTATTCCTCTCCAGTTGACTCACCATTTAGGGACTCACTAATTACAGTTAGTACGGTGCGGGAAGAGAAGGATAGCAGTAGTGATAAGAAGCAAGTAATAAGTATCCCTTATTCCGTATTGCCAAGCATGGAGTCAGGTGTGATGCCAGTACATGAGCAGAATGCAACTGTGGAAAGTGAACCTCACACCCAGGGGGAGCCGAGAGTATATACAAGAAGAAGGAAGCAGAATGAGACTACAATGCGCACAGAGCCACGCGTGTTGAGTCCCTTGTCACTGCCTACTCCATCTCCTGCAGTGCCGATTCCATCAACCCCAATCTCTGTTCAATCCACCTAAACACCTGAACTAACAGGTGATGTAATTCATCATCCTACTATTTTTATATTATGCCCCCAAACGCGTTGCGATTCACGAGGCATCAATATGCTCGACGACTGAAGGAGGCCATAAGGAGCAACAGGGCTGACGGTTCAGCCCCCAATCACTAAAAGGAAGTCTGTGGGGCTGAACCACACGGTTCAGCCCCTATTGAGGGGGGCGGACGGCCCCCTCTAGTCCCGGGGTATTTATAACCCGGGACTCTCTTGGATGGTGTATGATGAATATTATTCAGGTATTCCCCCTTCTTCCCTCTCAACCCTAATCTTAATTTCTCCTGCTTCTCTAGATCTCTCTCAATCTCGCTCTCTTCCTTCTACGTTCATAACATTTGGTATCAGAGCACTATCTTGCGACCATGGCGACCACGCGCTCGGACGCAGAAATCGCACGATTGGCAACCCTAGAGAAAAACTACGTAGGGTTGACGGATACGGTGGCGGTTATGGAAGAACGGATGAAGACATCCACGAAACAATTGGAAGAACGCTTGGACGTTCGCATGGAGGAGATCAAAGCCCTCCTTGCACAAACTCTTAAAGGAAAAGCGACGGCCAACGATGGATCGGAGGACGAGGATTCACATCACCAGCCGGTACCTCACGGTATGAAGGAATATACTCGACCACAGCCGATTGCGCCGATTCACGGGACGGACAGACCGTCCTGTCCATAGCCATGGAGGCCGGCGGAGGCCCTGGCTGGGCCGTCCGTCCTGGGGACAGCACCGGCGGCCTGGAATGGGGCCGGAACGGGCTATACGCCTAATTGGCGGCCTCCCGAGCATACGGTGGGGTGTTTTCAACCTAACAGAGCGTCGGGCGCTCCAATTGGAGGTGTCGCTGGACTCCTACCGCTTCCACATGCCTTCGGACCACCTAGAGGCTACGACAACGGAAACCAAGGGTACGAACGACCTCCAGCAGCCACTCAACAAGAGGGCACGTATGTTCAGGGACCCCAAGGACCACCAAATCAGCCTATGGAGCAACGGAGGCCAGGAGGGTACGGTCAGGAACCAGGGGGATACGGGCAGGCGAATCAGAGGGCGTATACGCCACCCAAGAGGACCCGCATGAACTTTCCCAAATTTAGTGGGGGGGATGCTTTAGAGTGGGTGCAGAAAGCCAAACTGTTCTTCAATTACCAGGAAATCCCCGAGGAACAATGGGTGCAGCTAGAGTAATTCCACCTGGAGGACGACGCCTACCAGTGGACAAAGTGGTTTCTGCGAGGCCGCGACTACGCACCGTGGACGGAATTTGTGGAGGCTTTTGCCGCCCGATTTGGCCCCCTGGAGTATGAAGACATCGAGGCCATGCTACAGAAGCTACGACAGAAGAGGATAGTGATGGAATACCGCACCGAGTTTGAGAGGTTGGCCAACAGGGTCCGATGGGAGGAGAAAACACTGCTGAGTTGTTTCGTCGTTGGTCTGAAGGATCATCTGAGGGATGAGGTCCATGGCTATATGCCCCGCAGCTTGGAGTCACGTCATCAGTCTGGCACGGATACAGGAGGAGCGCTTCAACAGACAGAGGAACCAGACCACAGGTAGAACTGCTACGGCTCCCACACCCGCCAGGAGAGATCCGTCGACGGCCGGCCAGCCGACGGTGATAAGACTTACCTGACCTGAGTTGTAGGCAAGGAAGGAGAAAGGTTTGTGCTTCAACTGTGATGAGAAGTATAGTCTAGGGCACAAGTGCCAGAAGATCTAGGTTTTCCTGCTGAGAGAGGAGGAAGAGGACGAAGAAACCACCGAGGTGGAACTAGAGGAAGATTTGGATCTGACAGAATTCGGGGTATCCATACAGGAAATGGAGGGGTGTACGACCCCCTCACTATGTGCATAGCGGGGAAAGTGACCCAGGAGCGGGTTACAATTCTGATTGATAGTGGGAGCACCCACAACTTCATCAACCCAACCATGGCAATGAAGGTGGGGCACACGGTAGATCGGCGTGCCGCTTTCCAGGTCATGGTAGCAGATGGGAGCAAACTGTGGTGTCAAGGGGTGATGAGGGGAGTAGAACTGCGGATACAGGGGTACACTTGCCGCACCGACGTCTACCTTCTGCCCATCCGGGGATCTGATATGGTACTAGGAGTCCAGTGGCTGAGACAGCTGAGGAGAGTCACCTTCGACTAGGACCAGATGACCATGGAGTTCACACAGCTTGGAAAGGATTACTGTCTTCACGGCCTTAAATCATCCCCGCTGAAGGAGATCTCTGTCAGGAGTATGGAACGTCGGGGCGAACAGGGAAGCTCGATGGCGATGATCATGGGACTAGCATCTCCACTCATTCCATCAGAGGTTCCGGAGCAGATACATCCCAAGTTGACCCAATACGAAGATGTCTTCCAGGAGCCGCGCGCACTTCCCCCACCGAGGTTCCGAGACCACGCGGTTCAGCTCAAGGTGGGGTCGGAGCCCACCAACATCAGACCGTACCGCTACCCGCACATACAGAAAGCGGAATTCGAGCGCAGCGTTAAAGAGATGTTTACCGTCGGGATCATCCGTCCCAGTACCAGTTCCTTCTCTTCGCCCATCATTCTAGTAAAGAAGAAAGACGGCTCTTGGAGATTCTAAGTTGATTACCGAGGCCTGAATAATTCTAAAATCAAAGACAAATTTCTCGTCCCCATGATTGAGGAACTGTTAGATGAGCTACACGGATCGTGCCTATTCACCAAGTTGGACCTGCGTTCCGGCTACCATCAGATTCGGATGCGGGAGGAGGACATCCATAAGACTGCTTTCAGGACTCATGATGGACATTAAGAGTTTCTTGTGATGCCTTTCGGGCTATCCAACGCCCCTTCCACATTTCAGGTCGTGATGAACAAGATCTTTCAGCCACTTCTACGCCGTTTAGTGTTGATCTTTTTCGACGACATCCTGATCTACAGTAGGAGTTTGGAGGAGCATCTAAAGCATGTGAAGCAAGTCCTCGCCATATTGCGCCAGCACCAGCTATACGCCAAGCAGTCCAAGTGCTCTTTCGTCCAAGCAGAGGTCGAGTATCTGGGCCATCTGGTTTCGGCACAGGGAGTTCGGGCCGACCCACAGAAAATCGAGAGCATGGTAACTTGGCCCCGCCCTACGACAGTTCGGGCTTTGCGGGGATTCCTAGGTCTCACGGGCTACTACCGTCGGTTTGTGAAGGACTACGCAAGATTGCGAGACCGTTCACTCAGCTATTACAAAAGGAAGCCTTCGTGTGGCAGGAGGACGCCGAGGCGGCTTTCCAGGCTCTGAAACGGGCCATGACGACTACGTCGGTCCTGGCTCTACCGGATTTCAACAAGGAGTTTGTGTTGGAGACCGATGCGTCCGGGGTAGGCATTGGCGCAGTTTTGATGCAGGAAGAGAGACCCCTGGCCTATTTCAGCAAGGCACTAGCCCCAAGGACCCTGGGGTTGTCCACCTATGAGAAGGAGATGATATCCATCATACACGCGGTGGCCTTATGGAGGCCATACTTGTTGGGACACCACTTCAAGGTTCGCACAGACCACCAGAGCTTGAAACACTTCCTGGAGCAACGGTTAGCCTCCCCTTTTCAGCAGAAGTGGGTGACCAAGTTGTTAGGCTATGTGTATGAGATCGTCTACAAGCAAGGGAAGGAGAACGTGCCCACCGATGCTCTATAACGACTCCCGGAGAGCTCAGTCTCCCACATTTTGGATCCCTTGATCGACTCCCTCGACGACATACAAGAGGAGGTACAACAGGATCCCGAGCTCCGGATCATCATGGATGCACTACGACAGGGGAAAACGACCACATCGGGGTACCAGTTACAGGGAGGGCACCTTTATTACCAGGGCCGAGTAGTCCTTCCACCTACCTCAGCCTGGAAGACAGTTATGATGCATGAGTTCCATTCTTCTCCAATGGGGGGTTATGCAGGCGTACTACGAACTCTCCAACGGCTGAGGGCGAATGTCTTTTGGAAAGGCTTACGCCATGACGTACAGCAGTTTGTGCAGCAGTGTGAGGTTTGCCAACGACAGAAATATGAAACAACCTCCCCAGCGGGCTTGCTTACTCCGCTGGAGCTTCCGCACCATATCTGGGACACGATCTCCATGGACTTCATAGACGGCCTACCCAAATATCAGGGCAACTCCGTCATCTTGGTCGTGATCGACAAACTCTCGAAATACGGGCACTTCCTCGCCATGAGCCACCCCTACACCGGGGAATCGGTAACCGATCTTTTTGTCCGAGAGGTCATTCGACTGCATGGTGTGCCCCGGTCTATCATTTCGGATCACGATCCGGTGTTCGTCAATAACTTATGGCGGGAGCTTTTTCGGTTACAAGGTACGTGGTTGCGCCTGAGCACGGCCAACCATCCCCAGACAGACGGCCAGACGGAAGTTCTCAATCGGGGGGGGTGGAGACATACCTACGATGCTACGTGATGGACGAGTCACGCACTTGGACCCGCTGGTTACATTGGGCGGAGTACTGTTACAACACCTCTTATCATACAGCCAGCAAGCTTACCCCGTTTGAGGTCGTCTATGGCCGCCCTCCGCCATACTTGGGTTCTTATGAGCCAGGAAGCACAGCTCTTCCAGCGGTCGACCGAACACTACGCGACCGGGATCGCACCTTGGCCCTCCTACGTGACAACCTCAGAGCGGCTCAGGACAGGATGAAAGCACAGGCAGACAAACATAAGAAAGAGCGGGAGTTTGCGGTCGGAGACGAGGTCTTCCTCAAACTCCAACCTTACCGACAGCTTTCCGTCTCCCGCAGGGCAATTCAGAAATTGGCACCATGGTACTACGGGTCGTTCCGCATTACTCAGCGGGTAGGACCGATGGCCTACACCTTAGCGGTTCTAGAGGGCTCCCGTATTCACCCGACCTTTCATGTATCCCTACTCAAAAAGAAGATTGGCGACGCAGTTCAGGCGAGCCCTCTATTACCTGAAGCTACTACAACGGGGAAACTGCGGCCCTCGCCGAAGGAAATATTGTTGACCAAGTGGAAGAAGCGGGGCACTGAATACCGTCCTGAGATCCTTGTTAAATGGAAGAACTTGACAGCTGCACACAATACCTGGGTTGATCTGCTAGAGTTCCTTGACTTGTTTCCAGACTTCCACCTTTGGTACAAGTTGGTGCTTGATGGGGAGGGGAATGTTATGCCCCTGAACACGTTGCGATTCACGGGGCATCAATATGCTCGACGACCAAAGGAGTCGACAAGGAGCAACGGGGTTGAACCATCCGGTTCAGCCCCCAATCACTAAAAGGAAGCATGCGGGGCTGAACCACACGGTTCAGCCCCTATTGAGGGGGGCGGCCGGCCCCCTCTAGTCCCGGGGTATTTATAACCCCGGGACTCCTTGGATGGGGTATGATGAATATTATTCAGGTATTCCCCCTTCTTCCCTCTCAACCCTAACCCTAATCTCTCCTTCTCTAGATCTCTCTCAATCTCGCGCTCTTCTTTCTACGTTCATAACATTCTACTCCAATACCGGTAAGGAGTACCCGTAAAAATGCGGGAGTCTCACCTGATCGATATGGCTTTCCTCATGATATTGATAAGGTTGCTTCATATTCTCATATATCACCTATACATGGGGGATTATTTGTATCTTTGGGCATAGTCTCTATTCCTAAGTGTTGGCAGGTGGCCAAGGAGGATCCGCGATGAAAAACTGCAATGTTAGAAGAACTCGGAGCATTGGAAAAGAACAAAACCTGGGATCTTGTGTCGCGACCACCAGGAAAAAGAGCAATTGAGTGCAAATTGGTTTTCACCGTGAAACAAAACCCAGAGGGACTGATCGAGTGCTACAAGGCCCGACTGGTAGCAAAGGAGTACAGTCAGACTTATGACATCGAATACGATGAGACCTTTGCACCCGTTGCAAAAATGAGCACGGTGCGGACACAGATATACTTGGCGGCAAATGGGGGATGGAAACTACATCAGCTTGACGTAAAAAATGTCTTTCTTCATGGAGATCTGTGGGAAGAGGTGTACATGGATGTACCGTCGGGCTTTGGCACAAAACAAACGACAGGGAAGGTGTGTAGACTCAAAAAGTCACTATATGGGCTGCACCAGTCTCCTCGAGCTTGGTTTGACAGGCTCAGGAGAGCCATGACAGCCATAGGATATCAACAGACCAATGATGATCACACCCTGTTCTTTAAGAGGCATGGAGCTCACATCACAGTACTTGCCGTGTATGTGGATGATATGATCATCACAGGAAATGATGAGAATGAAATTGCTCAGGAATTTGAGGTGAAGGACTTGGGTCAGCTACGATACTTCCTTGGGATTGAGGTAGTCTGCGGCGCACGAGGAATTGTTCTCTCCCAACGGAAATATGTGTTGAACCTACTCAAAGAGACAGGTATGATGGGTTGCAGACCTGCCGTCTCTCCTATTGATCAGAAGACCAAGCTCGGTGCGGAGGAGGGAGAGCCAATTGATAGAGAAAGGTGCCAGAGGCTGGTAGGCCAGCTAATTTATCTGGGTCACACCCATCCCGACATATCTTTCGTTGTGAGCGTGGTAGCTCGTTATATGCATGATCCTAGGGAGGGTCACATGGATGTCGTATACCAAATTCTTCGATACCTGAAGAGCGCACCCGGGAAGGGACTGATCTTCCAAAAGAATGGACAACTAAACATTGAGGGCTATTGCGACTCTGACTGGGCTAGTTGTGCAGATGACAGAAGGTCAACATCAGGATATTGTATGTTTGTAGGAGGCAACCTCGTCTCGTGGAAAAGCAAGAAGCAGACTGTAGTTGCGAGATCTGCACCCGAGGCAGAATATAGGGTCATGGCCTTAAGCGTAGGGGAGATGTTATGGCTGAAAGCCTTGCTGGTTGAACTCAAGATTGATCAAGGAGGACAGATGACACTGTGGTGTGAAAACAAGTCAGCTATTAGCATTGCAAATAATCATGTCCAACATGATAGGACCAAGCATATAGAGATCGACAGATTCTTTATCAAAGAAAAGCTAGATAGTGGAACATTAAAGTTGGGGCATGTTGCTACAAAAGAGCAAGTGGCTAATTGTCTAACCAAAGGACTTAGCTCACTGGACTTATGTAGATTGAGTGACAAGATGAGCTTAGTGGATATCTTTCGCCCACCTTGAGGGGGAGTGTTGGTATTTGGAGTGCAAATAACGCAAATTGGTGTGCCGATAGCAGGTCTCCTCCTTTTGTATTTAGTCCCACGCCGCTAGTACGGTGTTGTAGTTATCTTTGTATGTGTATATATAGAGGCAACATGTAAAGGTTTATTAAGAGAAATAAAAATTCCTTATTTTCCACTTATACTAATTTCCACTAGATACACAATTTGGCAAAAACATTTCCAGGACAGAAATTATCAGTGAAATCTACATGCATGAAAAATGCTTTTTTATCCAGAGCAGGGTATGCTATGAACAAGATAATCGGGAAAATTGGTAAGTTAACTGTAATAATGCAATAAAGGGGTTGCATTTAAATGGAAAGAATCAAGGTCATTGATTTAATGAGAGATTAATCAATACTAGAAATATACCTTGAGAACATGACAAACTCAAGAAAAGATCTCGTGGGCAATGCCCAACCATGCATGACAGACCAAGTACCCCCAATTTTGGGCATTGGTGGCAAAGATTCCCTGTCATGTGGTACACCATACATCTGCCGCAGTGCCGCAGAAACAGTAAACCTTCAGCAAAATAGAGTTTTTGATAGAAGTCAATACAAGCTTCTGAGAGAAATTTACAATACAAAATGCACGTGCAGCTATTTTTTGGATTTCAGGGAAGTTAAAAATAGAAAAGAGACTTCTTGGTGAGCTAAGAAAAAGAGAGAAATCATTGAAATCTTACTTCCTATTTTACAAGAACACTGGATCATTTGGATAAGTTCAAGAAGGCATTGTTGTGTCATACTATAAGCAAAATAAGGCTTCAACAAGCATATCTAATTGTGTTCACAAATAACCGTGAGAGAAGAATATTCAATCACTATAGAGTTGCTTCAAATAAAAAAGGTACGCAGCACATTTAACTTTGTCCCTACATTGCTGAGAGGTTGTTCCTTGATTTCAATTCAAGACCTACAGGTTATAATGAAGGAAATATTGCCAGACCTTTGAATTATCGTATACAGTAAAAAATAATCTTTTATAGTCAATTTAGACATCATGAAGTATGTAGCAGCAAATTTAGAGTTCAAAACAGAAAACCTATTGAATCGGTATCCCTTCCAAGATGTCTTATCGAGATATCTAGTATTTCTTTTTCAGAACTAAAATATCTCTTTGTTATACCATTATCCAGAATAAGTTCCAAGTCATGCCAGAACTATATTAAAGACGTTATATTTACCCCGGAATAGTTAGGGCCAGTATCTTCATTTTGTTGATGGAAATAAATATCTGACTATAAAGTTGATACTAATTGGAAAATTAAGCACAATATTCAACAAAATGGAGCTTCTCTAAGATTTTTCAGTTGACTTTCAATCCTATTTTATTCAAATATTTCTCTCGGTCCTTTCAAGATGAGAACTTCAACTTTGAACTGATCTCATTTCACACAAAAAAGAATAACTCCATGCAAACTAGCTAAATAAGATCGCTGGAATCTTTAAAAAAACATAAGATAATATAGAATATTGCCATACACTGGTAAAATGAGGCCTATATAAGAAGCAAGAAGAATTCAAACCTGCAGTTTCCAGCATTTATAGAGTCACAAAAGGACCAGAAATCTTGTTGTAGAGGGTTTCTTGAATCCTTCTCCATGCGAACCCAAAAATACAATGCATCTCCATGTTTTCGGGCCTCAATGGACTCTAAGAGTGCCTTCTCGGCCTTCTTAGATAAGGATGCCTGCAATGAACCAAGTTTTCATTAATGCCCAAAGTGCACATGTAAACATAGGTAAAAGGTATGTTAAAATTTCCACATTACAAGTTCTTCCGAGGTGGGGGTATCCATAAAGCATGATATTTCCTTAAGTAGAACACATTATTGCAAGCATTTAATTGGAAAGACGGACTACATGATAGAACAACCACCTAAAAGAAGCAATAGAAAGTAAATTAACTCTGCACTACATCTTTCAGGACTTCAAACTCTTCAGCTCCTTCTTGAAGTATATGGACTGTGGACAATACTACTTGGTTCCTTGTCTGGAGTTGCCTGGCCTAGTATGTGAGAGATTAGTATCCCAATCAATTGCTGAAAGCTCAATAGCCTCATGGCTAATATTATGATTGACACCTATGAGTTGCTAGAGATACTGTATATGATAGATATAGCTTAGGCTCATCTCGGGTATTGCGATCACCCCCTCATGTATATATATGTATACCTACTGTTGAGTAATCCAAGTATTCATCTGTTCTATCATGATATCAGAGCTAGGTTTCGATCCTAGGACCTGTGGGTTATGAGCCCACCACGCTTCCGCTGCGCCTCTAGCTGTCATCCGACTTTTCGTTCTCCCGATCAAGATGAGCCTCTCCGCGACGCCCTTCTTCCGCACGATCCATGAGGCTGGTAGCTTCCTGGTTCTTTGCTATTGTCGTGAAGGCCGAGGTTCTCTCGATCCGGCGCCTCCCGCATTTTTTTCCTCATCGACGACAGAGTCGATCGTCTGTCCCGACTCCGCCGCTTGGCGTTCCCTGGCTCCGGCGAGCACTCCTTCGAGCCTACCCCCCCCCCCCCCCCCCCCGTTGTCGGACCTCCTCCCTCGGTATCGAGAAGCCTTCGCTCTGTTTGACATTGAAGACCTCCCTCTGCCGCCGTCCGTGGTTTCCATCTTCTCCGGCTGATCCCGCAACCCCGATCTTCTTCACCACAGTCTTCATCACCGGCCACCTCCGTCCTCCATTGGTTCGATGGCATCGCCTTCATCTGCCTTTCTCCATAAGGTTAATGTCATCCTAGACGGGCGGAACTACAAGGCATGATCGGCCACCGTCGGTGTGATCCTCTGTGGCCTCGATCTATGAGGCCACATTGACGGCACCGAGCCTGCTCCGCCCCCACCTACTCTCAGTCCTACACGTCCTGCAGACTCCTCTTCCACTGTCAGCACAGACACTTCCTCCCAGCGGTCCGACTGGGCGAGGTGGCGCTCGGTCGACTCTCGCGCGATAGCCGTCATCTGTCAGTCCTGCGAGCTCCCCATTCGCATGACCGTCTACGAGCTACCTAATACCAAGGCGATATGGGATTACTTGCTTCCTCTTTGCCTGCCATCTAGCCAGCACTACTCCCTGTTTCAGACCCTTAGTGTCTGCTATCAGCGTGATCGGTTTGTACAGGCTTTCTTTGCTGAGCTCCTGGTCCTCTGGCATCTGTGCGATGAGATGACACCTCTCCCCTGCGCTACTTGCACTCAGTGTGTTACTACATCCCAGGATCGCGACTTCAAGTGTATGTATGAGTTTCTTATGCGCCTACGCTCCGAGTTCAAGCCTATCCGAGCACAGCTTCTGCACCGGGATGCTCTGTCGTCTCTCAGCGATACCTTGGCCTTGGTGATCGCTGAGGAGACTCGTCTCCACTCCTTGGGCACTGCTACTCCTCCTGGTGTGATGCCTCATGTTGTTCTGGCTGCTCCACTACTGCATTCGCCAGGTTATAGTGCTTCAGTGCGCCCTGCTCCTCGTCCTCCTCCGGCGCCCTCAGTTGCTCAGTTCGGTGCTCCTCGTCGCCCGCTTGTCCGCTGCCACTACTGTTAGTGCCTTGGTCATGCCAAATCTGAGTGTCGCAAGCTTCAAAGGGCTCAGTAGTCTGGTCAGCAGCGTGCTCCTGGTGCACCTCAGCTCACTTTTTTGCTCTGGCGCAATCACTCTCGGTTTCTGAGCTTGCCCAACATCTCTCTCACAGTTCACTGCCTCGCTCCTTTGCCTCTGTGCTCTCATTGGATGCATCTGAGGCCTCTGCCTCTCAGTTGGCTGCCTCCACCCCTACAGGTATCTCTCCCTTTGACTGGTTACTTGACTCTGGAGCCTCTTTTCACATGACCTATGATGTCACCCATCTCTTGTCCTGTCATCCCGTCTCTTCAGACCTTAGTATCATGGTAGCATATGACACTATTCTCCCCATCATTACTCTTGGCCTCCTTCATACCAGCCATTTTCATGTTCTTGATGTTGCCTACATACCCAAGTTATCCATGAACCTTATATCCGCTAGCTAACTCATCCCACGGTTGTCTTATTTTTTATGAGTTTGCGTGTTGTGTGCAGAATAGTCTAACAGGGACACTCCTTGGTGTTGGCGATCGTCGTAGCGAGGTGTACGTCCTTGATCGTCTCCATCTTCCATCCACTCCATCGTGTCACCGGCGACTTCTACCTTTTGTCTTCCTTCAGTGGGATTCTCTCAGTGGCATCACCGTCTTGGTCATCCCAGTGGTTCGCATCTTGCGTCTCTCATCAGTCATGATTTCCTTGGTCGTGTTTCTGTTGATCGGTGTTGGGAAAATGATTTCTCTTAACCCCTAGAAATGAATTCTAAGAATGAAAAAAACAAGGCTAAGTAAATATGCGTCGAATAGTATTCGACGTTTCCTTCAGGTTGAGTCGAAGTAACTCTAGGAAGATTTCGACGTAAGTCTAGTCGACGCCACTCTGATTTCTAGTCGACGCATCTAATGAAGTCGACGCACCTCAGTCGACGCACCTTCCTTATTCTTCTCTCGACGTCCAGAAAGGATGCTCCCGACGCTTGCGTCGAATAGTAATCGACGCACGTCGATTTCCATGACAGAATTTAAATATGCGCCAGATCTCTTTCCTTCTTTCAATAGATCTGATTTATATGGAATAAGTGTCAATATTTTATAGCCGTTCTGAATCATTCTTTCCTTATATCTGATTCTTGGCTAATTTGATTTAACTTATTTGGATATTATTTGAAATCTGAATTGGTTCTTTCCTTCTACAGAAATAAATATTATGGAAACATTTTCATCTTTCTATTTTTCTGACTGCTAATTAATTATCCTCCTATAGCATTATTTTGAATACACAGAGCTATAAATAAAGAGGAGGTCGGCAGAAAATTACAGTTGAGTGATCCACCACATACATTTTGAAATAGAGGAAAAGCTCCCAAGAGAAAAGAGAGAAATTGAGAAAAAGCTCTGCAGCAACATTCAACCACTTCTTCTTCTTCTGCTTCTGAAATCACACTGCTGCAAAATCTGATAGCTCTCACAAAGAGAGAAAGTCTGCAAATCTTCTTCTCTCTATAGAAGAAAGATTCAATTCACTTCTTGTGCTTCCAATCTTCTTGCTAGGAAGAAGATTCATTTTTGTCCTTATATCTTTCCTGCTTTCTTTCTTACATCTAACATTGTAAAAGAGTTTTTAGAATCTCTCTTCAAAAAATTCAGTGTACTGGTTCTAAGAGTCTCTTTGTCAAAAGACTCAGTTGGTTCTAAGAGTCTCCTTGTCAAAAGACTCAGGGTGGTTTTAAGAGTCTCCTTATCAAAAGACTCAGTACAAGATAGTGAATTCCTACCAAGGGGGTAGAAGAGTGGACTACCCAAAGTTTGGGGAACCACTATATTTTCTTGTGTTGTGCTGTGATTTATTTTCTTGCATTTACTTTATTTTCTTGCTTAATTCTTGTTGGTGTGTGGGAAGCTCTAATCTGTGATTATACACATATATATTAACTTTGCACAAAATATTTTTAATCTCTATTCACCCCCCCCCCCCCCCCTCTAGAGAATTCTAGTGAGGTTAACTGTGCACTTTCAATCGGTCTCACTCTTGTACGGGTTGTAAGCTTGGTAAACAACTACAACTCCCCTATCAATCTAGTGAGTCTAGGTCTCAGCGTCCTTTTGATTTAGTTCATTCAGATGTATGGGGTCCCGCACCTTTTGTACCAAAGGGCGGACACTAGTACTATGTTATCTTTGTTGATGACTATTCTCGTTATTGTTGGGTCTACTTTATGCATTCTTATTCTGAATTCTTTCATAATTATGTTACGTTTTCTGCTATGGTGTGCACCCAGATTTCTACTTCCATATATATTTTTCATTCCGACTCATGGGGGGTACCTCTCTCATGCTTTTTGCGATCTGCTAGCTACCCACGACACTCTCCCTCAGCTTGTTTGTCCCGGTGCTCACGCTCAGAATGGCACCGCTGAAAGGAAGCATCACCACATTATTGAGACAGTCTGCACCCTTCTCATCTCCTCCCACGTTCCTCCTCATTTTGGGTCTGACTGTTTCCATTGTTTTCTATCTTATTAACCTGCAGCCTTTCACTTTCCTTCAGGACCAGAGTCCTGATGAGTGTTTGTACTCTTGACCCCCGCGTTACACCCATCTTCGTGTTTTTAGCTGTCGGTGCTATGTTATACTCCCTCCACGTAAGCGTACCAAGCTCTCTGCTCAGTCTACTCCTTGTGTATTTCTTGGATACAGTACTGAGCACAAGCGTTATCAATGTTATGATCCTATTTCGCATCTCACGTGATGTCACCTTTGACGAGTCTCACCCTTTCTTTGTGTCCTTTGTCCCCTCGACCTCGCACTCATCTGTGATTTCCTCTGATGTGCAGTTTCTCACCCATCCCATCTCATCGCCTCATATCTCCTCTCCTTCGGTATGTTCCCCTCCTCTCCCCTTGCAACAGTCTACACCATCTCCGACCTCTCCAGTCTCACCTTCTCACTCCTCCCTTCGCCACCCACTTCTCCCTCTGATGAGCTCGTCGTCCCCCTTCCATATCACTACACTCGTCGTCTCCGTTCCATTCCCTCGCCTCCACTACCCCCAGACTCAATGATTGTCTCCTCCGGCAAGTGTCCTGTGGATGATCCTCCTACGCACGCTACCCCCTTCGTGAGAGACATCTTCCCGACCGCCTTAGCATTGTTACACTACCGCTGGACCTGCCTGTCATTCCTGCTACTGTCTGTGGTACTCCAGAGTCAACTTCCTACCGTGAGGCTGCCGAGATACCTGAGTGGCAGGCTGCCATATCTGCTGAGTTGGCTCGACTTGTGACTCATGGTTTTCAGCAGGAGCAGGGACGAGACTATGACGAGACCTTTTGCTCTGGTCGCCCACATGACTACGGTTCGTACTCTTAATGCAGTTGCAGTTGTTCGCCACTAATCCATGTTCCAACTCGATGTGAAGAATGCCTTTTTCACTGCTGATCTGCCGCTTGCGGCGAGCTCTTTACGAGCTCAAGCAGGCGCCCCGTGCGTGGTTTGCACGTTTCAGCTCGGCCATTACAGCCACCGGTTTTCAGCCGAGTCCACATAATCCAGCCCTGTTTGTGCACTCCTCTCGTGGTCGGACTCTTCTGTTACTTTATGTGGATGATATGATCATTACTGGTGATGATTCTTCTCATGTGGCCTTCGTCAAGTATCACCTTGAGCAGCAGCTTGCATATTTGATGACTAAGCCACAGACGCGGACCCAGCATACATATCTATTGTCCAAACTCTTGGTGTATGATCCCCGGTGAGTTTGAGGGGGGGGGGGGGGGGGGGGGGGGGGGGGGGGGGGGGTTAGAGATACTGTATCTGGTAGATATAACTTAGGCTCACATCGGGTGTTGCGATCACCCTCTCATGTATATATATGTATACCCCATTGTTGAGTAATCCACGTATTCATCTATTCTATCACAAGTGATTCAATAGATTTGCACCAACATACTTGTCTCTTCAAGTTAAGCCAAGGATGTATATCCTCAGAAAAATGAAGAGTCTCTTATCAAATATGAAGATATCACTCCAAAAAGTATCTTAAAACACCAAGACCTATAACTACAAATTCTTTTCTTTCTCCTAATGAACATTTAGAAGAGTTAACTTTTTACAATCATCTCTTGTAATCACTATATTATCTATATATACAATTAAGGCTGTCAGCTTGTTTCCCTTTCCCTTAATGAAACATGTGATCTGCTTGGCTCTCGGAATACCCAAGAGAACTTTATGACTATGAGGAATAATGCAAACCATGTATGGGGGGATTGGTTCAGCTCGTGCAATGCCTTATTCAATTTTCATGCACTTTTCCTTCTAATTGTTTTTGGAGAAAAACTAGAAGGTATACTTATAAAGATTTCCTCATTCGACTCTCACAGAGAAAATATTTCTTTCATATCTACTTGTTGAAGGTCCTAACCACTATTCACAATGCAAGATAGAAATAGAAGGAATGTGATAGTGTTCATCTTGACAACATACGCAAAGGTCTCCTTATAATATATCTGTTATAAATCCTTTAGTCTTGTTTATGGATCCTTAATCACGGTGTCATTAATTTTGTCTCTTATTTAGTTAATTAAGTGGCACAATGATGTGCTGGTGGTTCAGGGTCAGTCAAAAATTTTAGTTATGCAAGTTTAATTTTATATCATGTATGAGTAATTTTGCAATTAGTCAAATTATCATGGACTTACTTGCAAAGTGTCTTCTCTAAGTCTATAGAGCCTTAGGACAATGAAATAAATAAGTGAGAATTCAGTATTTATTTTGCTTCCTTAGTTTCTCTCTAGGTTTATCCCATTCAGCTAGTTATGAAGCTTTAATCAGGACTAGGTTGATCCCTTCATGCTCATGCTTCACTGATCAATCACAGGCTCTATATCTTCATGTGCAGAGTTACATGATCGACCATATTGTGGTTCTTCTCTGATCACCTCAGAGATGTTGATCCCTTTCTTCAGCCACAATTGTTCATTCCGCTGAACAATAAGCCTCTATGAAGTCCCTTTCCGCAGGATCTACGGATTGCTACTGTTGATCATCCCAACTAGTGGCAACCAATACTGTTCCTTTGAATCCTTCTCAATAAGACACTCCACTGATCAAACTTCGCATACACCATGGATGCAGCCAATCTACGCACGCGGAGGATTCTCAGCGATCACCTATTAGATCAAGTTCCTGAAACAACTTCTAAATCCATTTTCATGAACTTCTCGTCAAGCCGGCCACTTAGCCAATCCTCCAACCACTCCCTTCAGTTGCACGTGTTGACTCCTCAAGTACGCGTCATCCTTCTAATCCAACCCGAACCTACCAGCAGTCGCTTGCTTCTTCATCTATTCTTCCCCAGATCTCTCCAGCCACCACGGCAAAAATCAAGGAGAAATTGGGGCAAATGTTGCAAATGTTGGAAGAATTCAGGGTAGAAGAGATAGCCGTTGTGAAACAATAATAGGCGGCTTTAAAGCCATCATTGCCATGCTCAATAAGCTCATTGTATTCCGATGTGCTGTCAATGCATTGATGCATGTTCAGCCAACAATATTCAGGGCTTCCTGGCCAGTATGCAAATTAGCACTAAAGACTACAATGAGGAAGTACTCCTATTAGCCCTCAATATTTCGCCTGCTCTGCAACTGAACCTTGTAGTCTCAACCAAGTAGGTCCATTTCCATCCACCAACCCATATTACCTCAAATCAATAGGATATAGGACCCACTAAGTCACTGACCCCTATTGTCCTCATTCACCGAGTCATGCCTCAACCATCAATTCCACACTGCAACCACCAACTCTGGTCTTGTAGCTCCCCTATCTGCACAAACAACGAGCAGGTGATAGCAGCCCTTTCCCACACCCAGTAGGGAGAAAGGACAATGCATGTTTTGTGGTGACGCCTCAACATCCGGGCATTGCTACAAGGGGCTCTTCTTGTGAGAAATAAAAGAACCACATGATTCAATCATTAGGAGTTTTCATCCGAGCTTGAGAACTGTTGGTATTTGGTGTGCAGATAGCATAGGTTGGTGTGCAATTAGCGTCCTCCACCTTATGTGTTTAGTCCCACATCTCAGATCTTGCATTTGGGTCTACCTCTTGTGTGTGTATATATGGGAGAAATGTAATACGGGTAATTTTTGTGAATAATAAAATTCATTTATTCTCATTCTACATGATATCAGAGCCAGGTTGGATAAAGGATCCTCAAGCCGGTACGTCTCATCAAAGACTTGCTCGGAGCAATCCCGTCGAAGAAGCCCCTGCGTCTAGCGGAATATTTTGTGCGGCGGTTTGGGATTGCAGTACAGGCGAGAAGCGGCAAGGAGCGTCGGGCAGTTCTTCACGCGGCAGGAGTGCGCACAGAGAGCGCGCGATGCGCAGAGGGCGCAGAGGGAGCGCACGGAAGATTTCATTCCACGCACGACCTGCAGTTGTGGAGGAGCGCACGACAGATCGACCTGCGACTGCGCGAGGCTTATGGGTTCCGGAGGGTTTTCTCGGCTTAGCCTTCGTCTTCTTAGGAGCGGCATCGTCGTTCGGGGCGGTAGCGCTTGCGGAGCTTCGCGATCTTGTGACGAGACTGGACGGAGGTTAGGGGCAAGGAGCTTCTGCAGCAAAGAAAACCGTGCATGAGATAGGTGCGAGAAAGGAGCACGGCTTTCAAATAAGGGGTGCGGTTGTTTGAGAGTCAAGCAAGCGCGGCACTACGGCGTGGAGATCTCGTGTGGGCCTGTTTGCATAAGGGTACGGCGCAGAGAGCTCACGTGTGGGAGGTACGGTCTGCCTGGTGCGGCAGGGAGGAAGGGCGCTCAATTTGTTTTACGGCACAACAAGAGAACAAATAAATAAACCAAGAGCTGTGCGTGCTCATGGAGAAATTGGTTGTCAAAATGGAGGAGGCAGACCTAAAAGTACTCTTTAAGTTTTTGTGAATGTCCAAAGGCGAGAGCTCGGATCATTCGTCGCCGCCTCCGATGAAGCTGGATTTTCCACCTGTGGAGTTGAAACTCGATGGATCAGCTACAATCTTAAGCTCGTCGCGTCGGGTAAAGAGGGCACTCTCTGGGAGGAACCTGGAGGGCTATCTGACGGGTGAGAAAGCGGAACCAGAGAAGGATTCAGATGGGTACGAGTGGAAGATTACACATAGCTTGCTACACACTTGGCTCCTAAACTCGATGGTCGCATCCCTACGCTGTCATGGTGGATGGCATAGAGATAATGAGTGATGTTTGGGGAAAGTTACAGAGGATCTATGCAGGATTCGACAACATGAGGATTTTTCAGATTGAGAGAGAGATGGAGACAATAACGCAGGGAGATCGATTGATCCAGGAGTATGTCGTAGATCTAGAGCGACTGTGGGCAGACTATGATCATTGCTCTCCATCCACGTGTTGCAAGAATCCCGAGTGCAAGAAAGGAGAGCGAGATGCTCAAAGGCAGACTATGCATTTCATGAGAGGATTAAACCCAGCATTTGAGCCAAGGTGTACAATATTGCTCGCTCAGCAAAAAATTCCTTCCCTGGATGAGACGATCTTAGCCATGATGCAGGAGGAGAGCAGAATTAGGCTCTAGTCTTGCACAACTGCTCTTCCAAGGATGAATCGGCTCTAGTGGTCACCAATCAAGGGCATACGGGATATAAGAGCAAGACACGACAGTGTTACAATTGTGGTGAGATGGGTCATCTCCGACTGGCTTGCCCCAAGCCACCAAAGGAGCGAGATACAGGTGGACGGGGTCAGTTTGGGGGACGTGGTCGCGGCCGTGTGGGTCGTAGAGGTGGTAAAGGAGGCTACCGAGCAAATCTAATGATCACAGGCGAAGAGGCAGAAAGAAATATGGTTGATGCGAGTTACTCAGAGGAGCAGAGAATTTTGGATGCTTACTCTCAATTGATGGCGGAAAAACAGGAGGATATGATTGATGACACACTCACTGCAGCTTCATTCAGGGGTAACGTTGTCTATTTTGCTCACTCGGCCACAAGTACTTACAATACACTGGCCTTCGCATCTACATCTACCACTGGCTCACTGGATAGTCGACTCGGGTGCCTCTCGACATGTTACTGGGGATGCGAAGAAATTCCTTTCGTACACTCCCCTAGCAGTCCCAGAGCACATTCGGACTACCGATGACACTATTCAGGCAGTGGTTGGTAAGGGTACTGTGCAATGTACCAACACTTTAACTTTGTTCAATGTTCTGCATGCTCCTTCCTTTCCTGTGAATCTCTTATCCATTAGTGTCATTATATCTCAACTAAAATGTGTCGTCTTGTTTGATATCCCAAAGGTGATCTTCCAGGAGAAGTAGATTGGCAGAAGACTTGGGACTGGCACATGGCATAGTGGGTTGTGGTACCTGGATAAGGAGAATATGGACTCAACTCTTTCAAAACTGGTGGAGGATGCTATAGAGGGTAGAAGAAGCGTAGAGGACTTACTCATACTTCATCATCGACGTCTGGGCCACCTTTCTTTTTCTGTTTTGAGACAAACGTATCCCATTTTGTTTGAGAAAGTTAATCATAACAAACTTGTACGTGATGCATGCAAACTGGGAAAACATACCAGAAACTAGTAGTTCTTATCCCTTTAATCTAGTACATTCTGATGTTTGAGGACCATGTCTCACACCTACTGTGAATGAATTTCGGTATTTTGTGTCATTTATTGATTGTTTCTCTCGTGTGATTTGGCACTACCTGATGAAAAACAAGAGCGATGTGTTTGCTTGCTTCAAAGACTTCTACAAAGGGGTTTAGACTCAACACAGTGCAGTCTTAAAGGTGTTGAGGATTGACAATGGGACATAGTACACCAACAGGGCATTTGAAGAGTATTTGTCCTCACAGGGAATCCAACATTAAACCACTTGTCCATACACACCAGAGCAGAATGGTGTAGCGGAACGGAAGAACATACACCTTCTGGAAGTGACTCGGAGTATGATGATAACGATGAAGGTGTCAAAGTACTTGTGGGGACAAGATGTGCTAACAACAGCCTATTTAATCAATCAGATGCCCTCGCAAGTATTGGATTGGAAGTCTCCGATTGAGATGTTGTGAGGGAAGAATGAAGATATTCTTCCCCTCAAGACCTTTGGTTGCGTGTGTTTTGTGCAGGACAATAGACCAAATGTGGGAAAATTGGATCCAAGGGCCCTGAAGTATGTTTTTGTTGGGTCGGCTACCCAAAAAGGGTATGTATGTTAGAGTTCGGTGCAAAGAAAGTTATTCGCCAGTATGGATGTCACATTTAGAGAGCTTGAGACATATTACTCCTCTCCGACAGACTCGTCTCTAGGAGAATCACTCGGTATAAATAGTATAAGGCAAGAGGGGAAGGATATTTGTGGTGGTGAGAGGCAGATAGTGAGTATCCCTTTGATTCTTGTGCCAAAGGAAGCGGAGTCAGCTGTGGTGCCGGTTCTTGAGAAGAACGAATCTGTAGATGATGGATCTCAGACTCAGGGGGAGTTGAGAGTGTATACGAGAAGAAGGCAGCCGAGTGAGACTACAATGTCACCCGTGCCAAGTACCTTGCCTCTGCCTACTCCGATCCTTAAGACACATGCACCATCCACCACAAGCTCAGATATCCCACGTAAAATGATCCCTCGTCTCTCTACTTCCACTCCCTCGCCGGTGGTGCAATGTTATGGATCCTTTACTCCTGTTTATGGATATGTTAATTATGGTGTTTTTAATTATGTATTATGTATAATTAATTGAGTGTTGTACTGATGTACTCATAGTTAGGGATTAATTAGAAGTTTTAATTATGAAAGTATCATGTTATTACGTGTACAACAACAACAACAACAGAACCCATATAGTCCCCAATCATTGGGGGTATGGGCGGGGGAAGATTGGAAACAGACCTAACCTTTGGCCCTATGCCCAAAGTGGCTTCTCTCAGAGGAGGATATGGGTTCGTGTATGGATAAATTTTGCAAGTAGTCCAATTATTGGGAACTCATCTTTCCCATCAGGAAGGAAATTCTTCAAACGCTTATGCATCGTCTAGTAACTGACTCTGTAACACATACATGAACTATTTTTTGAAACTATTTACCACATTTCAGGCCTATCTACAACCCACAACTTGGGTCATTTCATGCATGGGATGCAACCACACACCCGGGCGCGCTTCCGCACTCATAATCTTTCCACCTTCACTCAGGTCATTTAGAAAGCCCGACACATTGAAGCCAAGTTTACTATTTCAGGAGGCATTCTGATGGACAACTTTGATCCCTCCTTAGACCTACATTGTCACTTCCACACTACACCCAACGATTCATCGTCGAACTTCCTTCGCACTTCACTCGACCTCCAACAACATCTCCCCGGCCTTTATTCACACATTTAACACTTCCTCGCGTACATGCACGATGCACCAAAATTAAACTCCTAAGCACAATGACTATCCTATCAAGAGTACATCAAGATCCATCATCAGTGCCTCTGTTTATGTTACAAATAGTTACTTTCCTACACATCAATGTCCAACTATAGAATTTTGCAAGCTCCTGGGAGCTGAAGCAGAAGATATTATCATGGCTAACTTTGACGCACTAATGCAGGATCAGGGTGTCCCTAAAAGTTTTAGCTCATTCTCTCAGCCATGACCATGGGGGTAAGGTCGCTTTGCCAACGGAATGTATAGGTGGAACTACAGGATTATAGTTGGAGCTTAAAAGCCTAATAGGGGAACTAAGATAATAGGTGTTTACATGAGTTGTATCCCAATATAAAGGAGTGTTGTACGAAAGTTTCATCATCGTTGGTATCTAGGGTTTTAGGATTTGGGCTCTGCTTGTGAGAGGGAGCCAACCCTTGATTATATCTCAGCGAGAGTGAGTGTTTCAAAAGTTAATGCTATTGTTTGTCTTCTTCATGCAGCTTTGTTCTCATTAATAACATGGATTAATTTGATGTTACACAATATCTCCTAATACCAATTCATATCATTGTAGCATTCACAGCAAGAAGGCAACCCTTTGGCAATGAACATTCGGTGGAAAGTGCACTTATGGTATTAGTGGACCTACTTTGGTGTACAACATAAGAGCTTTAGAGTCCCTCCCTCATGTGTTAAGTTAAAGTGTCATGTTTAAGAATCACCTGAGAGAAATGTCAAGGGAAAAAATTTATAAGATGAGAACGAGGGAAAGAAACAAATATTAAAAAAACAATCACTGTGGAAGTGATATCTTCACATAGTGCAGGTATGGTGGTGCCAAGAATATTATGATAATATGGTAGACAAGTGAAAGGTCCCCTTTCTGAAGAGCATTCAAGAACAACTTATGGCATTAATTAAAATCTCCTTGTTTATTATCTATTGTTATTTTCTCTTTATTTAGTTTGAGAGATTTGAGCTTCTATGTTTTAGTGATATTGAGTGTACTTGAGTGTGGGGAAGAGTATTTTTTTCTTTTGCCCCATTTACACCTGTGTAGTTTTTGTATTGTGGATCAAATCCTCTCTTGTGGTCGTAAGCTTGTTAGTCAAACCACATAAATCTTGGTGACCTCTTGTGATGCTTCGTTCCTTTATTATTAATTTAGGCCCATCATATTTGTTTCTGGTAATGTAACAGCTAGGCGTTCCTCCTAATAGTACCCACTCACATAATCGCAGATCCAGTATCTGGGATCTGATATAAGATCTATATGGCGGCAGATTATCTGATATAAGATATATGGTGTCGGATTATCACAGATCACGCTGAAACAGTCAAACCATGCCAGATCACACTGATCGCACTGCTTAATAATAATCACTGACAAAAATAGATAAAAGATGAATTATAGTTGATGAATTCAGGTACAAAATTCAACTTAACATTATTAAATAGCCATATTATCACCATACCTTTCTTGCTCCGAGTCTCCAGGACTGAAAACCAATCCAAGCATTCTTGTGTATTCTGTCTATACGATCTGCTAAAGCAAAAAAGGCTCCAAATTCACCTAGTGTATCACGGTAATAGGCATTACCAAGAATAGGTAGTCTTGAGGAGGCATCTATGTCATCAGTTCCAAGCCTGCGCCCTTTGGAGGACTAAAAATTTAGCAAAAAAAATAAAAATCACTCTGCTGCTGCAAAAAGTTTCTTTCTCAACAAGAACATACATAGAACAAAATAACAAAGTCAACTACAAACAAGAAATATTTGCAAGTCCATTTCCTATTTAGAAGCCAATAGTTGAAAATGGATATACAAAAAATTGCAGGAAAGAAAGGGATGAATGGTTTGACAATGAAGCTAAGTTCTGAACATTAACGGTTGAAAATACAAGGCATAACATTCACAAGTTCAAATTTAGATTGTAAAAGATACTGGCTTTGATATTGCACAACTTTTTACTTGAGAACAAAATCTAACCTAGTAGTAAATAAAGAATGTTGCTTGAATATCCAGGTACCTAGCACCGACCTAATATGAATGATTGTGAATAACCTTAAGCAACATGGTGCTACATAACATTAGAATTGTTGAAATAGCCCTTGTATTTGGCCCATTTGGTGGCCCATTTACTCCTCTTCTATATCTCTTTAGTCCCACATTGTGTATAGGATTTCTCTCTCTCATCTCTCTCCTATAAATATGTACTCTCCTTTGTATACAATACAAGAAATAATATACAATTGATTGCTCTTTTCTACATGGTATCAGAGCCAGGTTTCCATTTTTTCCGGTCTCCCATTTTCTGACCGCCCCCCCTACCTTTTCCGACCTCTGGCGGTCTCATTTCCTGAGACCGCTCATCCTGCGGCTTCTTCCCGTTTTGCTCCCCGCCTACCACGTTTCCCTCTGCTGGTCTTTTATAGCCTCCTCCTTCTGCCGCGTGGGTCCCGCCATCATCCTCTCAGTCTAGCGGGCTCGCCAGCCGATCTCCTCTGCGGTCTCCAGCATCGAGCTCTCCCGCGGCCTCTAGCAGCGATCTCCCTCAAGCGGTCTCCAACAGCAAGTCATAGCAGCAACCTCCAGCGATCTCTGACCGCCGATCTCCGCAGTCATAGCGATCTCCAGCGCCCTCCTGTGCGATCTCCGGCGGTATTCTCGCACGGTCTGCTCGCAGCGAGCTCTCCAGCGCCTCTTCCGCGATCTCTAGCGCCTCTGCGATCTCCAGTCCCGCGACCTCCAGCGCCTCTGCCGATCTCTCAAGCGATCTCCAGCGATATCACGCGCCTCTGCCGTTCTCCTCCGCAACAATCTCCAACTCCGCCGATCTCATTGCAGCATCCCCCCCCCCCCCCTGGAATTTTCTGCTCGCGGCGGTCTTCAGCGCCCTCCTGCTCGTAGCGATCTTCAGCTACCTCCTCGCAGCATTCTCCAGCGGTCTCCTCTGCTAGCCGCACAATCTCCAGCACGCTCTCACGCGATCTCCAGCGGCCTCCAGCGAGCTCCTGTCCAGCGAGCTCCCTCTTCCGAACTTCTCCAGCAAACGTGTGCTCACCGTAACCGTGCGGTCTAGCTCTCCCTCCTGCCGTCTTGCTCTCTAATCTTCAGTCCGCCGTTCTCTCTGAGATAATGGGCTCATCTGCGAACTCCTCGTCTTTGCCTACTGAGACCACCCAACAGCACACTCCTACTGAGCTCCGTGATGAGCTGCGAATTACTACTATCTCCCTCTCCGGGAAGAAAAACTTCATTCCTTGGGGGCACTCAATACGTCGGGTCCTCCAGGCCAAGGGTCTTCTCGCTCATCTTACCGATGATCCCCCAGCGCCTACTCCTCCCGAGTGGCTCAAGACTGATGGTCGGGTCCAGACCTGGATCCTTAACTCTTTGGAGGGCGAACCATATGAAATGGTCATGTACCTGCCCACGGCCAAAGGGATATGGGACGAGCTCCACTCTTTATACTCCGGCAAGGACAGTCTTCAAAGTCTCTTCGACATTATCTCTGATCTTCAGGCTCTGGACACCAGTGGACCAAACATTACCTCTGTTGTCGCTCGGGTCAAGTCACTCTCCGAAGCTTGGCTTCAACACCAGCCTCCCATCTCTGATATAACCACTCAGCGCGCGCAAAGAGAGGCCGTCTGCATTGCTCTGCTAATGGCCCGTGTTCCTCCACATCTTCTGAGTATTCGGGCACAAGTCCTGGCCTCGACTCCCACTCCATCCTTATCGGCTGTCTGCTCCATGCTACTCAAAGTATCACAACCTCCGGAGGCTCTTGCTCCCCCCTCACCGGCTCTTCTCCAAAATGTCCATGCTCCTTCGTTTCCTCCTCCTTCTAGCCGAGGAGGTCGGTCTGCCTACCGTGGAAGGGGCCGTGGTGGACGAGGACGGCCGAAGTGCTCCTTCTGTGGTCGTGATGGCCATTATGAGTCCACCTGCTTTCGGAAGACGGGCAATCCTCCTCCTCCACGACCGACTGCAGCAGTCGTTGAAGATAGCTCCTCGGTCTCTCGCGCCGATCTTGAGGCACTCCGCCTACAGTTCCAGCAACTCCAAGGGATGATGTCTCCACCTGCCTCAGTCGCCTCCGTATCCAGCCCAGGTATCGTTTGTCTCTCCACTAGTCCTCGCTGGATAGTGGATTCGGGTGCCACTCATCATATCACCTCTCTTCCGCCACCAACATATTCAGGTGCTCCTCATCCAAAGTATATCACTGTGGCCAATGGAGCGACTGTCTCTGTGTCCGGCTCGGCTGACCTGTCTCTCAGCCCATCCATTTCTCTCCGCTCGGCACTCCATGTTCCGGGCTCCCCGTTTAACTTACTCTCTGTTAGCCGTCTAACTACTGATTTGGATTGCTCGGTCATTTTTTCACGTTCTTCTTTTCTGATACAGGATCGACGGACGGGGACTACCATTGGTAAAGGACAGCTGCGCAACGGGCTCTACCTTCTTGACAATTCTCCCACCATCCTCGCCTCTGTCTCTTCTGCTGACTGGCATCAGCGTCTCGGCCATGCTCCCCTCCCCATCCTCAAGAAGGCACTACCCGATGTATCTTTTCCTGCATTTCAATGTGAATCATGTATTTTCAGCAAACAGCCGCGTTCATCTTTTCCTGCAAATTGTACTCGAAGCTCCGCTCCTTTTGATCTTATTCATTCAGATATCTGGGGTCCCTATAAAATTTGTAGTATCTCTGGATTCCGTTATTTCATTACTTTTATTGATGATTACTCCCGCACAACATGGCTATACTTACTTCGCGAACGCTCTGAATTACCTCGTGTGTTTAAGGCATTTATCCTTGAAACCCGCACTCACTTCTCCACCACCGTCAAAACGCTACGCACCGATAATGCTCGCGAATACACCGGCAATGAGTTTTCGAGCTTATGCTCAGAATTCGGGATTATTCATCAAACCTCATGTGCCTACACCCCTCAACAAAACGGTGTGGCCGAACGAAAGAACCGACATATCCTTAATATGGCCCGCTCGATCATGATTCACATGAACGTTTCGAAGATCTATTGGAACTTTGCGATCTCTACCGCCTGCTTCATTATCAACCGCCTTCCCTCCTCCGTACTCAACAATGCCAGTCCGTTCAGTCTTCTCTTTCCCTCTACTCCTGCCTTCCCTCTCACACCTCGAATCTTCGGGTGTACGTGTTACGTTCACTCCTTGGGACCATCTACGGACAAATTAGATCCCAGAGCGACTAAGCAAATGTTTGTTGGCTACTCCCATACACAGAATGACTACGTCTGTTATTCTCCTCTCACTCGAAAAATTTCGGTGTCCGCTGACGTAACCTTTCGGGAAGACCTGCCATTCTTTCCAGCTCCAGCAACACATTCTCCAGCACCTACTCTCCCACAACCTGTCATGCGGCCCATCCTCCCGGTTAACACACCTCCTCCAACACCTCTACCACAACCACTCCCTACTCCGCCTCCCTGTCGGCCACCTCTTATCCAGGTCTATTCCCGTCGCAACTCCCGCCCCGTTGCCCCTGCGCAGTCGTCCTCGTCCTCTGGTGCTCCAAGTCCTGCTGATCCGGTAACAGAGTCCACTGCTCATCCAATGGCGAGCTACGTATCACTGCATCGTCTCTCCCCTCCACTTCATACACTGGCCACTTCTTTATCGTCGGTTGCAGTTCCTAACTCTGTGCAGGAGGCTCTTCAACATCCTGGTTGGCGCGCCTCCATGGAAGAAGAAATGGCCGCGTTGTGGGCAAACCAGACCTGGCAACTGGTGGATCTTCCCCCTGGCCAGAAAACTGTTGGTTGCAAATGGGTCTTTGTCATCAAGCATGCTGCGGATGGGACCATTGACCGCTTAAAAGCTCGCCTGGTGGCTCGCGGCTACACCCAGCAACAAGGTTTGGACTACGACGAAACCTTCTCTCCCGTCGCCAAACTGAACACAGTACGGGTTCTTCTCTCCGTTGCTGTGCACCGCCAATGGACCTTACATCAACTGGATATTAAGAACGTCTTCTTAAACGGTGATCTCACTGAAACAGTGTACATGCAGCAGCCGCCCGGGTTTGAGACCACGGGGGAGTCTAGGACCACGAAAGTCTGTCATCTTTTGCGGTCTCTCTATGGTCTCAAACAGTCTCCTCGAGCATGGTTCGACAAGCTCAGCAAGGTCCTTCGTGAAGCAGGGTTTACTCGGAGCTCGGCTGACTTCTCCCTGTTTACTCGCCACCAAGCAACAGGCACCGTTCTCCTTCTTGTCTATGTGGATGATACCATTATCACAGGCAGCGACTCAAAAGGTATCTAGGCGATCAAACAACAACTCAGCTCCGTGTTCCAAACAAAAGATCTGAGGAACCTTCATTACTTCCTGGGCCTGGAGGTGGCCAGGCGACCTGATGGCCTTGTTCTATCTCAGAGAAAGTATTGCCTCGACCTTCTTCATGATGCAGGCTACTCCGGCTGCAAACCCATCAATACTCCAATGGACGCAAATCACAAGATTTGTGCTCAGTCCTCTGACTCTGATCTCTTGCTTCATAACCCGGAATACTATCGCCGTCTGGTTGGAAAATTGATCTATCTGACTGTTACAAGACCAGATATCTCCTTCGCTGTCGGTATTGCCAGCCGTTACATGCACGCCCCTCGTTCCTCTCATCTTCAGGCTGTGGAACGGATTCTCCGATATCTAAAAGCGGCTCCTAGTCAAGGCTTGGTATACAAGACCTCATCCTCAACTCCAACATTGGTGGCATACTCTGATGCTGACTATGCCGGCTCTCTGGATGATCGTCGGTCAACCAGTGGCTTCTGTACGTACTTCGGAGGACATTTGATTACCTGGCGTAGCAAGAAACAAGCAGTGGTTGCGCGCTCCTCAGCAGAAGCAAAATACAGGGCAATGGCATCTGTGGTCTCTGAACATACATGGCTTGAAAGCCTTCTCACGGATCTTGGGGTAAAACTTCCTGCTCCTGCTCTTCTACTTTGCGACAGTCAGGCTGCGATACATATTGCCAAGAACCCGGTCTTCCACGAAAGAACCAAGCATATCGAGGTCGACTGCCACTTTATCCGGGAGAAAGTACAAATGAAGAAAATCGAGCTAAAACATGTCCCTGGTACTGAACAAGTTGCGGATGTCCTCACAAAGGCACTGTCCAGTACCCTCTTCTATCAATGCTTATCCAAGCTTGGCGCATACGATTTGTACGCTCCAGCTTGCGGGGGAGTGTTGAAATAGCCCTTGTATTTGGCCCATTTGGTGGCCCATTTACTCCTCTTCTATATCTCTTTAGTCCCACATTGTGTATAGGATTTCTCTCTCTCATCTCTCTCCTATAAATATGTACTCTCCTTTGTATACAATACAAGAAATAATATACAATTGATTGCTCTTTTCTACAAGAATTATAGGCCGCACAAACTTGCTCTAATGATAGAGAGGGTGGACCAAAAGGAGCTAAAATTAGGTGCAGTGAACTTATAGTAAATTTTCAACACAAAAGCTTTAACTTAAAGGCAAGCGCAAACCACTGCGTTATTGAACAAATATATTTTTTAAACATCAATAGTTTGAAATATTCACATGTGCCTTAACATCTAATTCAGACACTTCTGTTCATCTTCTTTGAATTTGCATAAGTTGTGTAAAAAGAGAGAAGGAACGGAAGAACGAGAAAATGGGAGAATTATATACTATTCCAACAATGTTGACCAATATATGATGGCAGCATACCAAGCCGATTCCACGATACAGTGAACTGTCATGCAGAAAAGGCCAAGTTCCTTCCCCAAAGTAAGGTTCATAAATACACAGCGGCTGACCTGTCCTCTCAAGCTCCTTCAAATCACTTTCATGTAATTCGTTTTTTGCTCTGTCAGCTCTTTTAGCACTCCGATAAACGTCCTCCCACGTGCCATGAGGCTGATCAGCCCTGTACTTCAACTGAATAAATTTCAAGAGATTATATGATATCTTTTAAAAAATAACAAAATTAAGAGGATAATAAAAAATAATACGGACAAAGATAACTTATTACAAATCCCACCTCTTCATCCTCTAGTCTTTTTCTAGCATATGCTGTCGCAATAGTCTTTTCTTCTTCCCAATTTATGGAGGAATACGACTCAAACAATCTTGAGCTGGTATTACCATTAGCTTCGGCGTGAGTTTGATTCCATTCATCCTCTAGTTTATGTAGAAAACTGTAGTTTCTACTGGTTTCATTAAGATTGTTGATATCGCTTAAATTCTCAAACAGATCCCACTGCCATTCATCTTTCATCTTTGATGGTATCTTTTCAATTGCCTTTGGAGGAGATATCTCAGATGGAAACTTGAGAAGATTTTCAAATAGCCATGAATAGCCTTGAATAGTTTCTGACACCATTAGATTTCTTGCCTTCCCTCGGCCTACTGATGCAATTTGCCTTGCCAAAGTAGATAACCCTCCTTTCAATATTGCTTGACGAAGAACTTGAGTCAGCTTTCCAGCATTGCCTTTTGGGTATAGAAACCCATTTACCCCATCATCAACCTAAGGATCATATCGCAAATATTTAGTGTACTCTGTAAGAAGGTAGGAAGCTTGTACCAGAATATCTAGCAGAATAGTCTAGAGTAACATACATATTTTTTTATCATGCGGAGATCAGGAGCAACAATTAACTTTCCTAGATTCATAGCCTGCAGTAAAACTGGTGGAAAAGATTGCTCCTCGAGAAAAGATGAATATATTACAAGGTCGGCTATTCTAAGAAAGCTGCATTCGTCAGCAGTACAACTAATCTGCTGGACTACATTCCTTGGATAACCAAAATTCAACGCAACAGTCTGCAAAAATGAATAATACATTTAAAATATTTAATAAAGTGGGTCCATTAATAGACAAAAAAATGAATGAAGTTTTTAATGAACAGAAATGCATTGAAAATGCTACCTCAAGAGCCATCTTGTACGTGTCACTGGAATTCTCACATAATATTCCAACTTTCAGTAAAGGAGAAGAATAGTTATCAGAGTGAAATTCGTGCAGTATTGGCGCCAAACCTTGCAATACAAGTGCTTGCTCAAGCCACATGCCACTGTATTCAAATTGACTACTCACCATGGCAATGAGAAATTCCTCCGATCTATAGCCACTATTATTTTTTATATTATTGTGGTTGTGCACTGCAAGAAAATGATCTGCAGCCCAGGCCTCAGAAACTGAACTTGGTATAACAAAATAGTTGCCGTCATCAAATTGTGAGAACATAACCTGCAAAATAAATTGAAAAAATATAAGCTTAATATGATATATCAAACACATTATCCGAGACATAAATAATTACTATAACCGTTACCGGTAAAAAATGGTTTGTGAATACTATAACATTAGCCCTGCGAAAAACTTGTTTCCAGCCATTAAGAAGCCCAGTCTCGCCGTTTCTCGCATAGTGGTTTAAATGAACAGCGAGGGATCCTTCTTGTATGGTCCATATGACAGGTACAGACTTGAAAGGATCCTGCAAAAGACTGTGGAACTGTATAAATGCTCTCTTTCCATGGAAATATATATCAGTAATGTGTTAGATATTTCAACAAGGAAAAATAACAAAAAAAATCAGAACCATGCCCTGAAAATGATGTAAAATCGCAATGAATTGTAGATCCACTTAATACTAGTGGATAATATGTCAAACTCAGGTAGCATATTTAGTTAAGTCTAATGATAGTTTAAAGTTCCCTTCTACCTTTCATGCGCTGCAATGTATCAGAACTGAGTGTGACAAGAGAGTGAAACATAGAAAGAAAAAGAATTGAAATCATAACACAATTACTATGCCAATCAGTTATTGGTATATTGCATGGGCCACATGACAGAAGATATCATCATCAGCAGAAATAGACTTACCCAAACAATTCGAGTAGGCTAGATCACATAATAGAAACAATGGTTTAAATGCCAGTAATAATAGGGTCTTTTTCCCCCTGCATGCGGTTTCCTTCCAACTGCAAATGCAGCAATTGCTTGTTTTTAGGAAATTCGGGTAACATGTCAAGTTTCAGCTACTGATTTTATTTGTATGAGATTGCATAAACAAACAGAACAAAGTCCAAGTGAAATGCTCAAACAGTGTTGCAGACCACTTGAAATATACTTACAAAATAGCATACATACCGCCACGCCCTCCCTACGAATACACTACTAACACATATTAAGGATAAACAAAAAGTCACCAAGCATTTCAAAATGCACTTGTTAGCTGCTTCAAAAGCTTCTTCCAAGGAATGCCATATGCAACATATAAAAGGAGGAAGATAAGGATCCCTCTCCAAGGGTGACGACATGACAGGAGGTTCTATATATTGGGCTAAGATTATTCAACTACGGTATCCGAGATACCTTGCAGTTGAAGAGCGAAGGGTAATCAGGTCTTTTGTGTGATTGAAGTATTGTCTCTCTATCTCTCTAGTTACATGGTATCAAAGTTGTTAAATAAAAGCTCACGTATTTAGGCCCATAAGGCCTCTCTCCTCTTATGCTCTTCCTTTAATCCCACATCTTGGATTGTACTTAGCTCTCTCTCCCTCTCTCTATAAAAGGATACACATTGTACAATGTATAAGATATGTTTTATGAGAATAATAAAATATTGGCTCATTTTATTCTCTAGTTAACATGGTATCAGAGCGAAGACTTTTGATAGCACGGGTAAATTGTGTTTGGGTTTCTGCGGTAAAGGAGCAGAAAATGGACAAAAGCTCAGAGCAATCACACATCATATATAACCAAGTCATGCGTGAATAATCATCAATAAACGAACAAAATAGTGATAACCAGATATACTAGCGATTTTGTAGGGACCCTAGATATTAGAATATACTAAATCAAAAGGAGCAACGCTCCGAGTTGAATGAGGAGAAAAAACAAAGCGATGTTGTTTCTCATAGATACATGATTCACAATTAAAATGGGAAAAAGATACATCGGGGAGAGCCTTTTAGAGAATGGGAAGAGGAGTATGACTGAGACGTCAATGTCAATCAGCAGAGCTGACGGACGAGAGAGTGGAAGAAAGAAGATCCAGAGTGTAAAGCCCATTGCAAAGCCGCTCCATCAGCTTGACATTAAAAATGCCTTCCTTCACAGCGATCTTGTGGAGACTGTGTATGTTACACTCCCGGATGTCGACGGACGATAAGGCGGGCGGTAGCGACAATGGCGGGTATCGCCGGTGCTGTCGGCGGGCGATAGAGACGAGAGAAGGAGGAACGGTTGGGAGAGGGAGAGAGGAGAGAGTTAGGGTTGAGAGAAAGGAGGGAGCAGCCCCCAAAAGACTTGATTGATCCAAAGATAGAAAAAGCATACAAGAGTTCTCCTCACGGTCACTGACAATCGAATGTGGAAAACCATGCAATCGGACGATGTCGGAGATGAAACTGTCGGCGACTGTCGCTGCCGTATAGGGGTGTCGGAGAGGTACGAAGTGTGCGTACTTCGTGAGGCGGTCCACGACCACCAAGACGCAGTCAAAACCATTCGAACGGGGTAGCCGAGTGATGAAATCCATAGCAATATCCTCCCAGATCCGCTCCGGAATCGGAAGGGGCTGTAGCAGGCCGCTCGGGAACATGGCCTCGTATTTAGCTTTTTGACAGGGCAAGCAGGCCGCCACGTATGCTTTCACCTGTTGTAGCATATGCGGCCAGTAGAGAGATGCCGCCAGCCGGTACGTACGAAAAGCACCCCGCATGACCCCCGGAGGGGGTAGAATGGAACTCGTCCAAGAGGCGAGGTATGCAGGTGGAGGTGGCAGAAATCACCAGGCGTCCCCAATGAAACAGACGGCCGCCGATAATGGAGTACGGTGGATGAGCGGTCGGGTTGGCGAGGAGGGACGTACGAATGGCCACCAGGTGCGGGTCCTGTTCCACTTCCCGATGAATGGTGGCGGCATCGTCCCACACTGGTCGTGAAAGGGCCGTGAGCTCGGGCGCTTGAGGGTGGCAGGATAGGGCGTCCGCCGCCCGATTGGTCTTGCCGGGGCGGAATTCGATAGTGAAGTCATAACCCAGTAACTTGGCCACCCCTAGCTGTTGCGCCGGTGTCGCTATCTTTTGCTGCAGTAAATAGCGAAGGCTGTAATGGTCCGTCCGAACTACAAAGTGCCGACCCAAGAGGTAAGGCCGCCAATGCTGGACTGCGAGGACCAGCGCCATAAGTTCGTTCTCGTAGGCCGACCGGCTCCGAACCATTGCCGAGAAGGCGCGGTTGTAGTAGGCAATCGGCCGCCCTGTCTGCATCAGGACCGCACCCGCGCCCGTCCCGGAGGCGTCGCATTCCACCACAAACGGCTTCTGGAAGTCCGGCATCGCCAAGACCGGCCCCTGAACGAGGGCCGCCTGGAGAGCGGCGAACGCGGCCATGGCCGCCAGCGGCCAAGAGAACGGACCCTCCTCCGATAGCTTCAACAATTGGGTGAGAGGGCGCGCCAATCCCCCATAGTTCTGGATGAACCTCCGGTAGTAGCCGGTCAAGCCAAGAAATCCGCGGACATCCCGGAGGGACGAGGGCGTGGGCCAGTTGAGGACCGCCTGGACTTTTTCTTCTTCCAAGGCCACGCCGTTGGCCGAGATTGTATGGCCGAGGCAGCTCACTTTGGTGGCGCCGAAGGAGCATTTTTTCGGTTGACCACGAGGCTGTGCCGACGGAGGGTCCGGAACACCTCTCGGAGGTGTCGTAGATGATCCTGCCAAGAGCGACTGAATACCAAAATATCATCAAAAAAAACGAGAACATGGTTACGGAGAACCGGCCGGAATATATCGTTCATGGTGGCTTGAAATGTGGTCGGTGCATTGGTGAGGCCGAACGGCATGACGAGAAACTCAAAATGCCTGTCGTGTGTCCGAAACGCCGTCTTTGGACGTCCTCGGGACGGACCCGGATTTGGTGGTAGCCGGCCCTGAGATCCAGTTTAGTGAAGTAGGTGGTGCCGTGAAGCTCATCGAGGAGTTCTTGGATCACTGGGATGGGATATTTATCTGGAACGGTGACTTTGTTGAGATCCCGGTAATCCACGCAAAACCGCCAACTCCCGTCCTTCTTGCGGACGAGGAGGACCGGGCTGGAAAAAGGGCTGGCACTCAGGCGAATGAGGCCGCCTAACAACATCTCCCGCACCAAGCGCTCCATCTCATCCTTCTGCGCATGGCCGTAACAATACGGTCGCACCGAGACCGCGGCCGCTCCCGGCTGAAGTATGATAGCGTGGTCGGTCGGTCTCACTGGCGGAAGGCCATGTGGTGGTGCGAAGATGTCCGCAAATTCGTCCAGGAGTAGTTGAACGGCGGGCGTTACGGGAGAGCTGTCCGGTGGGGTGGTCTCCACGGCCCACAGCCACGCGGAAAAGTCCACGTCCGTGACGCGATTGAGGGCTCGACATGAAATCGGCGAGCGTAGGAGGGTTGAGTCGCCCACTAAACGGCAGGTGTGGCCCTGGTGCTGAAAGACCATCGTGCGGTTGGCCCAATTCACGCGGACATCCCCCAATGTCTGGAGCCACGCGACTCCCAAGATTGCGTCAATGCCGCCAAGTTCGAACATATAAAAATCCGCCGTGAAGGTACCCGAACCCACAGAAAGAGAGACGTCCGTACATTGACCCAGCGTTGGCCGGCGGCGGCCATCCCCCAAACACACCGAGAAGGTGGGCGAGGGAGTAATTAGGAGGTCGAGGTCGCGTGCCACTGTTGCCGAAATGAAGTTATGACTTGCTCCACTATCAATCATGATGATGACGGTGCGGCCCCGAATGTCCCCGATGAGTTTCATCGTTTGGGGACCGGTGAGGCCCCCAACGGAGTAGAAAGGAAGGTCAAGTACATTGAGAGGCGCCTCCTCCGCCTCTACCGGAGTAGTATCCGTCCCGACGTCGACGTCGTCCCCCCCCCCCCCCCCCATCTCGGGGCTGTCGGGTTCTCCATCCCCAATAATCGCGTGGAATTCCTTGACGGTACATACGTGCTGAGGAGAGTAGGGCTGGCGACAGCGGAAACATAGGCCTTTTCGACGGAGGTCGTTGTAATCATTGTTGGAGATGCGGTGAGGGTTGTCCGGGCGTGGCGGGCGGTGGTCGCCCGCCGGCGGCGGCCGAGGGTGCACTTCCCGATGAGCCGCGGGACGAGGAGTAGGATGGCCGCCGACAGGCCACAGACGGGTGCCCAGGTCCGCTTCGAACGCACGAGCCAATTCCAAGGCTTCGGAGACCGTCCGCGGGTGATGTGTCCAGATTCGGGATCGAATATTGGGCAGAAGGCCTTGAAGGAAAAAAACCCAAATAGTGATCGGGCGGAAGTCCCGGGACCTGGGTGACGAGGGCAACGAACTCATCGATGTAGCTGTCAACGGAAGATGTTTGGCGGGCTGTGCATAGACGTTCAACGGCGGAGCCGGTGTAGTGGGAGTCGTAGCGACTGGTCATCACTTGCTTGAACTCGGTCCAAGAAATCATCGGCTGAACTTGGCGGAGCCATCGTGCCCAATGAAGAGCGGAGCCGTCCAGGCCGACCACGGCGGTGCCGACTTTGTCAGTCGGAGGGGTGTTGTTGAGGTCAAAAAATTGCTCCGCGCGGGCAATCCATCCAAGCGGATCCACACCCGAGAAGGAGGGGACATCTAATGCGAGTTGTTGGGGCCGGCGGGGGGTAGGGCAACCGCGGGAGTGGCGGCGTAGAGCGGCGGTGGTGTCCCCAAGATGGAGGCGGCATCGTTGGAGGTTGCAGATCCGGACGGTACCGAGGGGGGTGGCGGCGCGGCGAGAGCGTCGAGGCGGCTCAGGATGAGGGCCTGCCCCGCGGCTAGGGCGTCCAAACGTTCGTCCTGGCGATCCAAACGAGAACGGGTGGCGTCTGCGTCGTCCGCGTCGTCCACGTTGTCGTGGGAGTTGAGGCGGGTGTTGGGTGCCATGGCTGCGGAGGATGAGGATCACGGAAATCCAGCGGCGCGGGGGCGGGCGGAGTGGCCAGGTCGGACCAGATTGTTACCCTCCCGGATGTCGACGGACGATAAGGCGGGCGGTAGCGACACTGGCGGGTATCGCCGGTGCTGTCGGCGGGCGATAGAGACGAGAGAAGGAGGAAGGGTTGGGAGAGGGAGAGAGGAGAGAGTTAGGGTTGAGAGAAAGGAGGGAGCAGCCCCCAAAAGACTTGATTGATCCAAAGATAGAAAAAACATACAAGAGTTCTCATATAGTGAGGGCCAAATAACAAACCATAATTAAAATAAAAACCAAACGTGATAACAGGACACCGTTACGAACTTAAACCGCTGGTCCGGTTCCTCCCGCCTCGGACGGCTCGCCCGCCTCCTGCGCGCCGCGTCCGCTTCGCGTGTATACCTGCCATGGTGGGTCCTCCGCCCTTATGTCGGTAACAGTGTACATGCAGCAACCTCTTGGTGATACAACCACGGGGGAGTCCCCTGTCTGTCATCTAAAGAAATCTCTATGGCCTCACATAGTCTCCACGGGCATGGCTTGAGAAGTTTAGTCAGGTGGTTCGTGAGTTTAGCTTCACCCGAAACTCAGCAAATTTCTCCTTATTTTTTCGACAACGTTCATCTGGCACAGTGGCTCTTCTAATCTACGTTGATGACATCCTTGTTACTGGTGATGATCTTCTCGGCATCACCTAAATCAAGGAACACCTTGCCTCTCATTTTCAAACTAAGGATTTGGGACGACTCCGCTGCTTCTTGGGGATTGATGTAGCCCGATGACCTGATGGTCTTGTCTTGTCTCAGCGGAAGTATTGTCTCGATTTTCTTCATGATACAGGCTACTCAGGATGTAAGCTTGTGGATACTCCTATGGATGCAAATCATCAGCTCCGCGCTCATGGCTCGGACTCTGGTCAACTTCTCCCTAATATGGAGTATTATTGCCGCCTTGTTGGCAAGCTGATCTATCTTACTGTCACACGACCTGGCATTTCCTTTGCGGTCAGTGTGGTCAGTGTGGTCAGTCGCTTCATGCATACCCCTCAGGTCTCTCATCTTCAGGCCATTTAGTGTATTCTTCGATACTTGAAGAACGCTCTGGGACTGCGGCAGGAGTTCGGCCGTTCCAGTCCAGGCGGATCTGAGCCATCCTTTCCCCTTCAGAAGCTTCCTTCGACCTCATCCCTCAGGGGGGTGTTTTCCTGCTGCATCCTAGCCAGCCGCAAGACGTTCTTGTGGTTTCTCTCTTGAATCTGGAGGACCTCCTCGAGTAAGCATTCGAAGTTTCCAACTCCCTTAGCTTTCAGGAAATTCGACTGTTGTTATCTTCGTGTTCTCACTCCCTCTTTGCAGTTGGTAGAGATCTTGGAACCTCCTTCTCATCTGAAAATTAGGGCAACCCCTTTCCAGTCGTTGGACCCTCCTTCGGTGAGCATGATACCTTTACTTAACCCTTCCTCTTTAGATCCGTCATTTCCTTTCGTGTTAGTAGCAAGCATGGTTGTGAAATAATTGAGAAAACCCTACAAAAAAGTTTTGCATTCTAATTAGTTAAGAAATCATGTTGTGTTTCAGATTTGGGTTCATTTTGGTAACAGAACGGGGGAGGTCTCAAATTTGGTCAAATAATAAGGTATCATGCCGCCGCGCCTTGTGTACGAGCGACGCAACACTACTGTAAGAAATTCTATTCTTTTTGGCTAGATATATCGCTTAGTATTACGCACAAGTTAAAATGTTAAGAAATAATATGAAACCCGTATGAGATATATGAATTGGTATAATACATTTAACCACGTATTTCTTTAGACGTACAAGTATATATTAAGCCCCAGAAAATGTATACGAGGTGGTATTTTAGTGTAAAATACGACCTGCTTCATCCAATTGAATAAATATGAGAACCGACGGTTATTTAAAAATGATTATGAGGCACGGTTGAGACTCTCTCCATCGTGTTAGATAGAGGCGCACTATCTTACTCATGGGGCGTAGTAGACCCTATGAGTCTCAATACAGGGAGACGTTTTCTCCACTGAAAATTCAGAAGATGCGTGTCTATGTCCGTGAGACATTAGAACCTCTGCGTTCGCTAGTTGGGACTCGAATCGTTAGAATGCGCATAAACAGTTTCTCAGCATAAGATTTTAAGAAGAATAATCACTAGACAAACATCATTCAGCATACGACAAAATTTAAAAATGGTATTATAGTTAATCTTTCTTTTTGGAGCTTGAATAATTATGTTTAAGGTGTTTACAAACTAGAACAGACATTTATGTTAAGCATTTTATAAAAAAGCATGCATATTATAGCATTGTATAAATAGTTTACTTTTGTAGAATAACAGTATCGTTTTCAAATGAGAAAGCAATAAATCATGTTCTTTATAAATTATTTTTAGTGTCACTAAGAAGAATGGTCTTTCTTACTCTTCAGTTGGGCTGACCCATTTTTGGGCTTCTCATTACAGGAGTCACAGGTGGGGTGTTGCGCCTAGGATGAGCTTGCCTACAGTTTGCCCTTCTTTTAGTTTGTCTACATGATGTAGTTGTTCTTATAGTTATGTTCTGTGTTTTGGACTTTTATCGGAATCTCTCTAATGGTTCTTGTATCAGACTATGTTTAAGATTTCAATATTTCAAGTATTTGGACACTTTCATTTTTAGTGGCTCTGTGAAATCAAGTTTGAGATACACTTTAACCCCTTAGTTTCTTTTACTGCTTCCGCTGTAAGTACTCTTTAGCACTTTTAATTTATACCAGCTATGTACCAATTTTTATTACCGTTTCTTGGTTTGCTTCTTATCACGGGGCCCGGCCGGACTGCTGATTTGTGGTAAAACTAAGGTGGGGTGTTACAATTGGTATCAGAGCTAGGTTTAGGATCCTACGACCCAGAAAGTTCACAGAGCCTTAGGATTTCAACTGAACCATTCTTGACGTTAGAGTCATCAAAATTCCATCTAGCTCAGCTATGCGTTGTATGAAAATACCTTGCTAGTAGATCCTTCTTGGTATCACGTACATCGATAACTCTTTCCCTTTCATCGTATAGGCACCGCGTACCAACGAAGCGGGCGAGCCTTCACGGCAGAATACCACTCCCGAGATAGTCATGGATGATGGTGGTGCACCAGCAGCAGCACTAGCAGCACCTGCAGCACCGGCAGTACCAGAACCTACCGACTTAGCAGCCGTTATTGCCAGGGCAGTGGTCATAGCCCTGCTAGAATTCAGAAATGGATTGCCTATAGCAGATCCAGCAGCAGTTCCTGTACCTGCCGGAGACTTAGGAATGGATCGTTATCTGAGGAATTTCCGAGATCTTCAACCCTCCAATTTCAATCGAGAAGAAACACCAATGGAGACCAATGATTGGCTGATAAAGACCCGCGACCTGCTCGAAGTGATGCAGTGCCCAGAAAACAAGAAGGTTCCTCTAGCTGCCTTTCTCCTGAAAGGTGAGGCAAATCTGTGGCGGACTAGACATCTTGCAGACGACCCCGCTGGTAAGTAACGTTGTTCAGATTACCTCTTTCTTTTTCCCAGAATACCTTGTCCGTTTAACTTAATGGTAAATTGGATTTTATTTATGCTAGGTCGTACAGCAGATATGTTCACGTGGAACAATTTCTCGACGGCACTAGCTAGCTGGTTTGTGCCCCCGTCGAGAGCCGCGGTCTCCAGGAGAAGTACCTCAGGCTCATTCACGGGGACAGAACTGTAATAGCCTACGAGCGGGAGTTAACTCACTTGTCTCGTTATGCGGGCAATATGCAAGGGGATGAGAACGAGAAATGTAGCCGGTTCGTGGACGGACTGCGAGACTCTCTGAGGCAACCTTTGATGACGATGGTCAATGCCGATTACAGGAGCTTGGTGGACACAGCAAGGAAGTTGGAAGCTGATCAGCAGAAGGTGCAAAAGCGTAACAACTTCCGTTCGAAGCGACCTCAGGATGCACCACAGCAGTAGCAGAATAGGAATAGCCAAGGAAAGAACTGGAACAAGAAGCAGAGATCTGATGATAAGAAAGGGGGTCAGACCGGGTCCAAGGTCAAAGATTACTCCCTCTGTCCTAAATGCGACCGCCACCATCTGGGTGAGTGTTTAGCTGCTGCAGGAGTTTGCTACAAATGCCAACAACCGGGACATATAGCCCGTTACTGCCAGGGAACTCCCGTGGTTCAGGTACGAATTTTCGTTAAAATAATCTCCTTAAGTTATATACCCTTCCCTCAGTAGGCATATAATTATGATTCTTTTGTAGTCGAAGTTTGAGGTCGGTGGTCCTAGCAGAACCGACAAAGGAAAGGCTCATGTAGGATCCGAGGAGAAAAATATTGCAGGACGAGGTCCGGTGCAACCCAGAGCTTATGGGCTAGGCCAGCAGGAAGCTAAGGATCAGGAGGACGTGGTGACAGGTATGTGTACGATTTAACACTTCTATCCTTAGTGACACTAAAATAATACTTGTGTTGCATTCATGCATGTAGGAATACTTATGATACGAAACTTTCCCTCCAAGATTCTCTTTGACACGGGTGCCTCACACTCGTTCATAGCAGAATCTCTGGTGTGTAGACTGGGTTTAGGAGTCCTTCAAGAGTCAACATCGTTAGAGGTTATGATGCCTAATGGATCCTTTTTGCAGACCAGGAATAAGTGTAGAGTTCCAGTATGGTTTGGAGAAACTGAAATCACTGTAGAAGCTTTACTCCTTCCCATTGCAGGATTCGACCTGATAGTGGGTATGGATTGGTTATCGGTTATGAATGCAAAGATTGACTGCAGGAATAAGGTGATACAGTTCGACGGACCCAACCAAGTTGCCTTTACCTTCCAAGGCATGAAGGGAGCATCCAATTTGATAATTTCCTCAATCAAGGCTATAAGAGGCATCAATAAGAGTTGTGCAACCTTCTTGGTACTGATGAATGCTGATGCCAAGGTTGATCTGCCTGAAGTGTCTGTCGTTAAGGAGTTCCCTGATGTCTTTCCAGAGAAATTACCTGGTGCCCCTCCTACCAGAGAGATTGACTTCCAGATAGATCTCGTACCTGGAGCCGTGCCAGTGGCCAAGAATCCTTACCGAATGGCTCCCAGAGAACTTGCTGAGTTGAAGATCCAGTTACAAGAATTGATCGACTTGGGTTTCATTCGCCCCAGTACTTCACCTTGGAGTACCCCTGTACTTTTTGTTAAGAAGAAAGATGGTAGCCTGAGATTGTGCATAGACTACCGTGAGCTTAACAAGCTGACAATTAAGAATAAGTATTTTATCCCCAGAATAGACGACTTGTTTGATCAGCTTGAGGGATCTAGCACGTTCTCCAAGCTAGATTTGAGGTCGGGTTACCACCAGTTGAGAATTCGAGATGTGGACATTCAGAAGACGGGTTCAGCACTAGATATGGACACTATGAGTTCGTGGTCATGCCGTTTGGGTTAACTAATGCCCTGTCCGCCTTTATGGATCTGATGAATAGGGTGTTTCGAGAATTACTAGACCGATTCGTTATCGTCTTCATAGACGACATTTTGGTTTATTCAAAGAGGCGAGAAGATCACGCCAAGCATCGTCGGACAGTGTTGAGCACTCTCAGGAAGAATCAGCTATATGCCAAGTTTTCAAAGTGCGAGTTTTGGCTTTCAGAGGTTGCATTCTTGGGACACGTCATCAGTCAGAAGGGTCTCGCGGTGGATCCGAAAAAGATAGAAGCAATAAAGGATTGGCCAAGGCCGAAGACAGTGACTGAAGTTCGCAGTTTTCTCGGTCTAGCAGGATATTACAGGAGATTCATTAAGGACTTCTCAAAAATAGCGCTACCAATGACTACACTTACCAGGAAGGGGAAAGCCTTCACGTGGACAGTTGAGTGTGAGTTTGCGTTTGAGGAGTTGAAATCTAGATTGATGACCGCCCCGATTTTGAGTTTACCTTCAGGCTCAGAAGGATTTCAGATATATAGCGATGCCTCAAGTCAAGGGTTGGGTTGTGTACTTATGCAGCATGGTAAGGTCATAGCTTACGCCTCCAGACAGTTAAAGGTTCACGAGAGAAATTATCCTGTACACGATTTGGAACTTGCAGCGGTCATCCACGCCTTGAAGATTTGGAGACACTACCTCTACGGAGTTCGTTGTGAGGTCTTTACGGATCATAAGAGTCTCAGGTATATATATGATCAGCAAGAGCTTAATATGAGACAACGAAGGTGGGTGGAATTCCTCTCAGATTATGATATTAGTATCCAATACCACCCGGGGAAAGAAAACGTGGTGGCTGACGCGCTTAGTAGAAGAGGTTCGAATTATGCCCTCATTACTCAGCAGGAAGAGCTTGTGCGAGTTCTGGAGAGGTTGGAGATCAGTATCATACCACGCTTCAGTCTTGGTTCTGCAAGGTTGAATTGGATGGAAATCTCTTGCGATATTAAAGATAGGATCAGAACGGCTTTACCCCTAGATTCGAAGATGGTAAAGGTTTGGGACTTGACCCAGGCTGGTCAGAAGGAGAGGTTCAGCATTCAGGAGGGCTTACTTCTTTTTGATAGTAGAGTATGCATTCCAGACGTTGGTCACCTTCGAGAGGATATACTGTTTGAAGCTCATAATTCCAGATATTCGATACATCCGGGTAGCACGAAGATGTATGCAGATCTCAAGAAGTCAGTTTGGTGGTCAGGTTTGAAGAGTGATGTAGCAGAATATGTTGGAAGGTGTGAAACATGCAAGTTGGTTAAAGCCGAGTGTCAGAGACCAGGGGGCAAGTTGAAGCCCCTACCTATTCCGGAGTGGAACTTTGAGGATATATCCATGGATTTTGTTCACGGCCTTTCCCGATCGCGGAGTGGGAATGCTCGTTATGGGTTATAGTCGATCGTCTGTCCAAGGTTGCCCATTTCATTCCCAATAAGAAAACGGATCAAGGCCCGAAATTGGCTCAGTTGTATGTAGATGAGATAGTCCGACTCCATGGTGTCCCCAAGACTATTATTTCAGATAGGGATGCCAGATTTACCTCCAAGGAATGGAAATATGTTCAGGAACGTCTTGGGACTAAGCTACTCTTCAGTACGGCCTTCCACCCCCAGACAGATGGGCAAACAGAGCGCACGAATAGAACCATGGAAGATATGTTTCGTATGTGCATTCAAGATTTTGGAGGTAAATGGGAGAAGTATGTCACCTTTGCAGAGTTCTCCTACAATAATAGTTTTCAAGCTAGCATTGGGATGGCGCCTTTTGAGGCTCTTTATGGTAGGCGGTGTCGGACACCGTTGTGCTGGGCTGAAGTTGAGGAGAGGTCGTCCAACAAAGAATCATGGGTGGACAAGACTACAGCTCGAATCAAACTCATTCAGGAGCGCATGAAGATGGCTCAGGATCGTCAGGCTAAGTACTATGATCAGAGGCATAGAGCAGTGGAATTCAGTGTAGGAGACTATGTTTATCTGAAGGTCAGACCAGTCAAGGGTGTCTCTCGAATCAAGCGGATGAAGAAATTGAGTCCAAGGTTCGTTGGTCCTTTCGAGGTGCTGGAGCGCATAGGTGAGGTTGCTTATAGATTGGCCTTGCCCGAGGAAATGAGTGGTCTACACGACGTATTCCACATCTCCTATCTGTGGAGAGCAGTCAGAGATCCAAGTCAGATAATCAGTATTGAGGAAGCACCAATCGAATCAAACCTTAGTATCAATATCAAGCCAGTCAGGATAGTGGACTCAAGGATTCAGAAGTTCAGAAATAGAGATATCCGTTTTGTAAAGGTCCTTTGGATGACTGTGGCCGACCAGAGTATTCTTGGGAAAGAGAAGATGAACTCCGGAAAAATGAAGACTATGTTTTCCTCTTTGACTCAGGTATGGTTATAATTTTCGAGGTCAAAATTTTTTTAGGGGGGAGATTTGTAACACCCATAATTTAATATGCAAAACTAAATTTGGTTGCAGAGCCTGATAGAGAGCGAAATTGATCGAGAAAAATCGTCTCGGCAAGGTGAGATTTTGCTATAAAATTGTTAGTGTTATGTTTTTTTTGGTGTAATGGCTTTCTCGTAATTATCTCCAAACTTCATTTTTCCCCCTCTTCAAGAAGGCCGCACGATTTCAGCCCCCTCTTTCTCAACAGCCGCGTCGTTTCCTTTCTAAGACACGATCTCTTTCTGTTTTAAAAAGCCAAACCGCACCGACGCTTATCATCACTTCTTCCCGTGCGCTCGAGAAGAAACCGCTGCTCGCCCCTTAGGGTTCCCGCTCCCCGCTCGCTCTCGTCAGCCGACTGCGGCAGGGGTTCGGCCGTTCCAGTCCAGGCGGATCTGAGCCATCCTTTCCCCTTCAGAAGCTTCCTTCGACCTCATCCCTCAGGGGGGTGTTTTCCTGCTGCATCCTAGCCAGCCACAAGACGTTCTTGTGGTTTCTCTCTTGAATCCGGAGGACCTCCTCGGGTAAGCATTCGACGTTTCCAACTCCCTTAGCTTTCAGGAAATTCGACTGTTGTTATCTTCGTGTTCTCACTCCCTCTTTGCAGTTGGTAGAGGTCTTGGAACCTCCTTCTCATCTGAAAATTAGGGCAGCCCCTTTCCAGTCGTTGGACCCTCCTTCGGTGAGCATGATACCTTTACTTAACCCTTCCTCTTTAGATCCGTCATTTCCTTTCGTGTTAGTAGCAAGCATGGTTGTGAAATAATTGAGAAAACCCTACAAAAAAGTTTTGCATTCTAATTAGTTAAGAAATCATGTTGTGTTTCATATTTTGGTTCATTTTGGTAACAGAACGGGGGAGGTCTCAAATTTGGTCAAATAATAAGGTATCATGCCGTCGCGCCTTGTGTACGAGCGACGCAACACTACCGTAAGAAATTCTATTCTTTTTGGCTAGATATATCGCTTAGTATTACGCACAAGTTAAAATGTTAAGAAATATTATTAAACCCGTATGAGATATATGAATTGGTATAGGACATTTAGCCACGTATTTCTTTAGACGTACAAGTATATATTAAGCCCCAGAAAATGTATACGAGGTGGTATTTTAGCGTAAAATACGACCTGCTTCATCCAATTGAATAAATATGAGAACCGACGGTTATTTAAAAATGATTAGGAGGCACGGTTGAGACTCTCTCCATTGTGTTAGATAGAGGCGCACTATCTTACTCATGGGGCGTAGTAGACCCTATGAGTCTCAATACAGGGAGACGTTTTCTCCACTAGAAATTCAGAAGATGCGAGTCTATGTCCGTGAGATATTAGAACCTCTGCGTTCGCTAGTTGGGACTCGAATCGTTAGAATGCGCATAAACAGTTTCTCAGCATAAGATTTTAAGAAGAATAATCACTAGACAAGCATCACTCAGCATACGACAAAATTTAGAAATGGTATTATAGTTAACCTTTCTTTTTGGAGCTTGAATAATTATGTTTAAGGTGTTTACAAACTAGAACAGACATTGATGTTAAGCATTTTATAGAAAAGCATACATATTATAGCATTGTATAAATAGTTTACTTTTGTAGAATAACAGTATCGTTTTCAAAAGAGAAAGCAAGAAATCATGTTCTTTATAAATTATTTTTAGTGTCACTAAGAAGAATGGTCTTTCTTACTCTTCAGTTGGGCTGACCCATTTTTGGGCTTCTCATTACAGGAGTCACAGGTGGGGTGTTGCGCCTAGGATGAGCTTGTCTACAGTTTGCCCTTCTTTTAGTTCGTCTGCATGATGTAGTTGTTCTTATAGTTTTGTTCTGTGTTTTGGACTTGTATCGGAATCTCTCTAATGGTTCTTGTATCAGACTATGTTTAAGATTTCAGTATTTCAAGTATTTGGACACTTTCATTTTTAGTGACTCTGTGAAATCAAGTTTGAGGTACACTTTTACCCCTTAGTTTCTTTTATTGCTTCTGCTGTAAGTACTCTTTAGCACTTTTAATTTAACCAGCTATGTACCAATTTTTATTACCGTTTCTTGATTTGCTTCTTATCACGGGGCCCGGCCGGACTGCTGATTTGTGGTAAAACTAAGGTGGGGTGTTACACATTTAACTAAGAAGATTTGCAACAAAGTTTAACTAAGCAATCACCACAAATGATATTGTAATGTGATGGAGAAATCGGTTGAAAAAAATAAATGCCTCCCAGCAATCACTACAGAAGAAATGTGATATTGTAATGGAGAAGACAGAGAGAAACAGATTTTCACCAAATAAAAGCCTCCCAGCAATCACTACAGAAGAAATGTGATGGAAAAAATCGGTTGAAAAAAAACTTTTGAAATGTTAACTGCAATTATATCCTCCTGCAAGAAGAAATCAGTGGAAAAAATCTGGATTATTGCTGGCGGGCGGAAGCTTTAAAGGAGACGACGGCGGAAGCTTTACTCATCGGCGAAATCAGACGACCAGATGGGATCCTTCTTCATCGGCAATGTTAACTGCAAATATATCCTCCTGCAAGAAGAAACCAGTGGAAAAAAATCTGGATTATTGCTGGCGGGCCGAAGCTTTTAAAGGAGACACCGACGAAATCAGACGCTTCTTCGTCGGCGACCAGGTGGCCTTCTACGTCGCCGACCAGGTGGCCTCCTTCGTCGGCGAGAAGCTGGGCGCACGGAATCTGGGGATGCGAGAGACGGGCGAGCGGAAGAAGCGGAGGGCGACGTTGCACAGACGGGGAAAAAATTTTGGGGCTTGGTTTGTGAATAAAAGAAATGGATATTGCGAATAGCCATTTTCGGCCTGCAGTTAACAATTCCCTAAATAAAAGCTATGTATTTAAGCCCATACGGCCTCTCTCCTCTTACGCTCCTCCATTAGGCCCACATCTTGGGTTGTACTTGGCTCTTTCTCCCTCTCTCTATAAAAGAATACCCATTGTACAATATATAAGATATACTTTTATGAGAATAATAAAGTATTGGCTCATTTTATTCTCTAATTAACAAAAGTTGAAGGTGATGGAGATCGATTACGCGGCAGTTCAGATATTTGTGATATTGACATTTTTGGATCATCAATTGGACGATCGAAGATCGTGATCGCGATTGGCTCGATTTTTCATATTTTTACGTGTTTTCTTAATTGTATCTTGAGAGTTAGGTTAAATTATCCGTCGGGCGATCGTGGCAATCAAATTTATTTAACCTAATCACACCCCCACCCCTTTTATATGTTGTTGGCAGCCGGTTACTTGAACTATAGAGAAATTAGGTATCCAAAAGCATGAGCTACTTGGACTTTCTCTCAATGCGACGTCGAGAGCCACCTCCCCCGTCCTCCACTGACGAGTTCTTCTCAAGTTGCTTTTCCTCCTACAAATCCTTCTCCAACCGTTGCCCGCCACTTTCTCCCTCTCTAGCGTCCCCAACCCCACAGACAACCACCCTCTCCACCCTTCACCGACCACGCCTGAGCCCCCAGAAGTCAGAGTTCCCTTCCCGACAACCGCCAGCCTCCTCCCAGTCCCTCCCACCACCACGTCATTATTCCCCTCCCCTAGCCACCTTCTAGTCTTCACACAGCCTCCCAGCACTATCTACAGCCGTCGTCGGACTCCGCTCAGCCTTGCTCTACCACCCTGCCCCCTCCCCACACCCTCTACAGCTACCCCACCTACAGTCGATCCCTATCCCCCCATTTCACTCCCTCCCAACCCGGTCACCCACCTACCACAACTTCAAACAGGCATGGCATAGCCTCCTCGTGCTTCTCCGACATCCACCACACCTTTCCGCGACCACCAGATCTTCTTCCATTGACAACGCTGATTAATAGGTGAGTTTTCACTTTAGTTTCATTCTCCATTGCATTATATAGGCACTTTTATTTATTGCTAGTAATATTTTGCTCAATTTATTTGCATGGTTTCTTTCAATGGACTCATATGTCTTATTCGCCTAATACCCATTGTTTTAGTAGTCTCAATTATATGCAATTATTACTTGTTGCCTAATTAGAATCAATTGTGATCAATTATGGTTGTCTTATGCGAATTTTAAAGTTCTATCATTTAATCAATTAATTACATTAGTGGACTGTTGCATCGCATTTGCATTAAAGTTAGGTTTATATTGCGAGCTTCCCGTTTATTGGATTGCGAGTTGTGTGCGTGCTTGCATTTCTTCCATGTCTCGTAGGGTCATTGTAGATCCATTGCATTTATTTGTGATTGCTCGCATTCATATTGGGTTAGGGGAATCGCCCATCTGTCACTTGTAGGTTCATCCTGCATCAAATTGGCATCAGAGCCCCACTTTCAGGCTTTATTTTGATATGCATTCATTGAGTCTATAGGTTCGTTCAAGGCGTGTTATCGTCACCACCCCTCTCCTTTATTTGAGGAATCTGAGTGCGTATATACTCGACCCTGTATACCTTCAATTGAGAGGTATGTGTATTGTTATGATGATTATTCTCGTTCACAGCGCACGACTTGAAGAGATCGTGTTGACCCCTCGACACGATTTCACTATGCTAGAAATACGGTTGTAGATGTTGGATGTCGGGGACACGTCGGTTTGGGTTTTCATGTCGGTTTTTATATATCGGGGATATTTCATATATCGGGTTTTAATATTTAATTAATTATATATATAATTAAATGTTATTTTTTTATACATGCCACAATACTAATTATTTTACAACCTATTGAACTTTTAAATATTAAAAGTTATATGAAACATTTAACATACAATACTTTAAGGGAATTGTTAAAGGCAAACCAAAATGGATATTCGCACACCATTGTTAACAGCAAACCATACTTTTTGGAAATTACTCGTGCAAACAAATCTGTTAACCACAAACCTATATTGTTAACAGCAAACCAAATCTAAAATTAGAAAATTTGTCATTTTTTCTAACTGTGATATAACCACTCATAAACTTTAGATCATGATAAACTTTAGATTACAGCACTCTGAACCAATGGAGCATTTTTAGTAGTTAGATTCTCCTAATTTCAGTGAATTTTGCTTGAGTATTCACCATTGAGAGGGTTTGGAGATAGTTGTTAATCAAAGTGACCCAAAGGAAAAAAAAGGAAGTAAATGGTGAGTCTTGTTTCTCTAAATTATGATATATGTACGTTATAGTTTTGATATATATGTGAAGTTGCAATAGCTTGTTATGCTTAAAAATCTTACAAAATGATATACTCAAATTTATTTTATAAAGACAAGGGATTGTTGAAGTGTTAGTTCACTGAGTTTAGCTTTTTGAATAACCAAAGTCTGATCCAAGAATGAAAATTCTGATCTCAGCATTCATGTTGTAACCACAAAAGTTAACTGATAATCTCAGTTTATGCATGAGTAAAGTATGATTACTAAATTTTTTGCACAATTATTATTTTTATTTTCTAACTCTATAGTCTAAAGAGCCTTTTGTCATGCTATATTACCCTTGGAAATTTCTGAAAGATAAAAAGATAATTATATACATCTTATTGCACTTTTTTGTCAATTAACATTTATTGTGCATGCACATACTGCATAAACAAATCATTATATAATGCGAGAAGGTTTCGGCCGAGCGCGAGAGGGAATCGGGGAGGGTTTTCAGCGCTACTGTGCGGCTTATGGTTTGCCGGTAGAAAAATTCGGAACTAATTTTAGATGAGGATTTTAAGTTATGTTGGTTTGCAGATAGCCATTTTTGGTTTGCCCATAAAAATATCGAATCTAATTTTAGATGAGAATTTTAAGTTATGTTGGTGTGTAGATAGCCATTTTTGGTTTGTCTTTAACAATTCCCTACTTTAATGATAGAAAATTTGTAAAACTAGTAATTTTAAGAAGTTTGCAACTATATATTGTTTATATAACATCAGAATTTTAATAATTAAATTTCAAACATCTTATTCTTTCATTTACATCGCTTACAGACTCATCTATAGTCGGCATAGTAGATAGAATATGGTCATCATCTGATGAACACTCTAGATCTGCCTCGTCCACCTCAAATATTTTTCTCTTTCCATTTCTTTGATAACTAATTGTTACGTCTATGCTAGTAGTTAGTATAGGAGGCCTCCTTGCATCATGATCAGTGTCGACTATATCTCCAAGTTGTGTTCACGTCAACCCATCTCCAGGAAAGACTTTATCATCGTCATCATCATTTTCATCCTCATCAGGATCAACATTCACCATCCACTCCTATACCTTCCCTGAATCTAAGCTCTTAGCTACCAATGGATCTCGAGATGTGTCTGAATATTTCGACTTCAACAAAGCATTGAACTTTACAAAAACAAGATCGTTCAATCTTTTATTGTCGAGTTTATTTCTCTTCTTAGAATGTATCTATAAAAATTTTAAAAATGTTAAATATGCATACAATCATACAATAAGATATTTATGTTTAGCTAAATAACTAAATTAATGCATACCATCTCAAAGGTATTCCAGTTCCTCTCACAGCCAGAGGATGAAGTAGTCAGACTCAGAATCTTCATAGCCATAGTTTTAAGGTGCGGCATATCAGCACCATTAAGCCTTCACCAATGTATCGTGAAAAAAAAAATGACAATACATTTCAATTATACATAATACATCATTAAAAATTAGAGTTAATAAAAAATATATTAAAATGTACTTGGGTTTAAGTTGGGATTTTGTAGTTGTCTCTTTGACATGTCTTTACCAAATAACCCTTATTGGTATTGGTAAAAATCAAGCTCAGCACTGATATGATCCTGTGTAGAGGAATCTTTCTTATATATCCTTGAGAGACACTCAACAAAACCACTCATAAATCTTCAGTCAGCCTCAATCTCTACTCGGCGGGAATAATAAAAATGTGGGTTTAAGTAATAACCTACAAGGTGCAAAAGGCTGCTCATCTTCTTCTCTCATCTGCTATCAATCAAACATATATTCTAAATTAAAGTGAATAAATATGCAATAGTTTTACCTGCTTTCCCGACACTACTGGCTAACTTTGTTGCAGCCCACTTTCCAGATGTGAATAGGCCCTTCAACTGATTCTTCTTCTCTAAGATACTCTCTACAGATAGAAACGTTGTAGTGAATCTAGTTACACATGGTCGAATAAGCTCATGAGAGTCCAATTCCTTCGTCGACTCTCTAAACATGTCGAGAGAGATGGTGTGACCATAGATGAAGATGGAGAGTTGGCGGCCCAAGGAGAGCACTCTTTATTGGCTTCAGTTTTCTTATATCTTATAACAATAGATTAATTGTGTGAGCTGCACAACTAGTCCAAAAAAGCTTAGGCTATTATAAATCGATAAGCTTTGTTGCAGCCATATTATTGGACGCGCTATCCGACACAATCTGCAAGATACTGTCCTCTCTTGGGCTCTTAGGGCTATCAATCATCCCATCAAAGAAGTCAAAGATGAACTTTCCATCATGTGTGGAGGAGACATTCTTTGAAAGCCAAAATGTCACTCCGGAACTGCAATATATCATGATGTTCATCACACTTCTACCCTTCTGATCTGTCCATGCATCGGTCATGATAGTGCAGTCATTCAATTTGCAGGTCTGCGTGAATGTGCCCAACATCTCATTTGTCCTCTCTACCTCCATTCGCAAAATTTTCTCTCTTAACTTATAAAATGTAGGGATTTTCATCCCAGATCCGCATAACCCAATGGCATGAGCCATCTCCTGGAAGGAGGAGTTACATATCGCATTAAACGGGATCCCGTTTTCATATGCCCATCTACCTATGTACACGGCAGCATCATCCATGACTTTCTTTCTGTACTTGCTCTATATCGTACTCTGTTGGGAATCTTTCCCCTTGCTAGACTCCGCAGCTACCCTTGGAACTTGTGCTCCTACGTATAGCAAACTCCTCTACTTCATCATCATGTACTCCTCCAACTACCACCTCATTCAAGCTTGTTTGTAACTTTGCACTCTTAGCTCTCTTACTCTCCAAGTTTGAATTTAGGGCCGACTCAGTATTCGTCTTGAGGGAATGCCCTAACATTACCCTTCCACCCAGCTAAGTGATGCTTGAAATGTGTAATTCCATCATTCACGATCTGCTTACAGGAGTTGCATTTGATTCGGTTGGTGTCGTTTGCAACCAACTTCTCACCAAATGCCCAGAACGGATCTCTATCAGTTGGTACCATTGATACGGGCACCTCACTAGATCAAGCAGAAAAAGTAATTCTAGGGAATATGAAATGAAAGAAATATTAGTTATATGAAATAAAATAAATATTTTACATAATTGCATCATGAGAAAACAACCAAAATTACTTGATTAATTGAAAAAAATCAACATCAGAAAAGCTCTCATAACTTCATCAGATCATTAGATCTTCAGTCATCTTTCAAATTATACACGTAACATTTTATTTATCTGACGACATTTTGCATCATCAGTAGTATGCTAGTATACAAAGTTATCATTATCATTCAAAGTAGAGAACCCAAGTATCAAAAGGAACAAAGCATTCAATTATCATTCAAAGTATCCAACAAAGCATCCAACATTTTATTTATCAAAGGCACAAAGCAGCAAGGCAACTAGAAAAATGAAGTTGGGTATACATGCATCATCGATTGCAAAAGGAAGTTGGATAAATAACTACTAATATGGGTATTTCAAATCATTTGTTGTCCAACAAAACTATAAACTGGCAGATATATCGCAGGCTCGCAACAACTAGGCACAAAGCAGCAAGAGTGCAAGACAACCATAAAAATAGCAAACAAGCACAGACACCAAGCAAGGAGCAATGCAACCACCAATCCACGGCCAACTGGCTATAGTCACCAGCAAGGTTGTTGCGCAGCAAGGTAGCAAAGCAACCTATTTTAACAGCCACCATGTTACAACACTGTAGAAGGGCAGCAAGGCAACAGAGCAATAAGGCAGCAAAGCAACCACAACCAGCAAGGCAACCAGCAAAGCACGAGAAAACGAAGAATGCAGAGCGAGAGAATGAGAGGGAGGGGTAGGGAGAAGAATGCAGAGCGAGAGATTGATAGGGAGAAGCAGGGAGAAGCAGGGAGAAGAATGCACCAGCTGATATAGTGAGAGCACCAGCGAATAGAGTCGAGAGCCCGAGAGAGTGAGAGCACCAGCGAGAACGCAGATACCATAGAAAAGAGCAAGCCGAGGGAGTCGAGAGCACCAGAGAGAACAACCAGAGAGGATGAAGCTACTAAAGAAAGGAACCAGCCGAGAGAATCGAGAGCACCAGAGAGAACAACCAGTGAGCACCAGGGAGAACAACCAGCAGAGAGAAGAATGCACCAGCCAGAGTGTCGAGAGCCTGAGAGAGAGAGAGAACAAACAGCGAGCACGAGAAAGTCGAGGGAGAGCACCAGCGGAGAGCGCGAGGGAGAGCTAGGGCAGGAGAATGACTGAGAGCCATCGTAATGAAGTGAACCGGCGCGGGGTAGTTAAAAGTGTCGCTTGATTAAATAAAAGTAAAAATACAAAATTTAATAAAAACGGATGATATATCGCCGTTTTATTGGGCCGATATATCGGCCCGTTTTTTTCCAAAACGTTGCGACCAAAAAAAACGGTAACGTGGCGTTTTAGGTCCCAAACCTTTATGTCGACCACCATTATCTACAACACATGCTAGAAACGATCACTACGATGATTATCGTTGTCCTCATCCCCATGCACAAGCAGACCATGTTGAACCTTCGACACAACTTGATTATCTTAGGGATGATTACTACAAAGATCATTATTTCAAGTGAGATCTCGAGTGTAGGTTCGTGTTGTTGCCCCGTCGTTTGATGGTTCATCAAGTTCAGAGTCTTTTAGTTATTGAGTCGTGGATATGAAATATTCTCTCGATTATTTTGAATTATTAGGATAGCGTCGCATCAAATTTGTGAAACTTGGACTTCTAGATCAAGTGAGAGTATATTATCTAGCATTTAGAGAACCAGCAAGCGAAATCATCTTAACTGCATCACTAGTTAAGTAGAGATCATAAAGAGGTTGTGTCAGAGGTATTTTGCCAGCATCATATCGAAGTCGCCTACTCGAGCAATTATTTACCCATTGGTAAGGATCCATGTATGTCGCTGAGTATAAGGTTAGTTTTGATGAGTTAGTATTGAGGAGTGACATCCAGAAGGAGCCAGCTATGAACATTTCCCAATTCCAGTCTGGACTTCGAGCCGAGATACGTATGGAGTTGACATATCACTACTTAGAGTCCCTCTTGCTATGACTGAGTTCTTTGATGGGCACCTTGTTAATCTCCCGGGTGAGCCACCTGATGGTTCTTCCTTTCTATGAAACATTTGCCCTAGTGATGGTGTCTTGGATGTGAGCGATCATCGCATTTGCGATGAATTTTTCTACCAACCGCCCAGTGAGCCTCCTAACGAGTCACATCCACTGGGAGGTATTTAGCAAGTCATGCTCTCATATCTTTGTATTGACATCACATGTGGTCATTTACATGTTCATCACTCACTCGATGAGTATTTCTAGACTCTAACGATCAGTCCAGCCTTCATTTCGAGACACCTTTTTTGTATCATGAAACCCTACGAATTCTTTACCTGCATGTATGAGCTCTTGGTAAACTTCTCTCTTTTGTTTTAGTTCTAATTTTATGTTTTATTTAGTTGATCTAAAATTTCAGAGCGTGTTTGCCCTAACTTTCATTCTTACATAGTTACATGTTTATCGTCAATTTGAACTATTTTCACAATTTCATTTCTTTAATCTCATGCATGTGGAGCGCTAAAACATGTTTCATCATATGTTCGCTTGTTAGCTCTTATGCATGTCTGTGAACCCTAGATCGAATATCGCATGTTATTATTCGTGAAATCTTGTTCGAGTCGCACAATTTAAAATGCTCTCAAATTTATTATTAAATATCAAAGCCCTAATTTTGGTTTACATCTGTTTGTTATCAGAGCGGTTTGATTCACTCCTATCAGACGATCCGTTGTTTTTCAAAAAATTTGTTCTTTTTTTAATTAAGCTTTAAAAGTCTTAAAAAATTATTAAGATCTTTATTATTAAAAAAAACATTTTGCTCTTTCAAGTAAAAAAATTCTTTTTTAAATTTAACTTTGAATTAAGATTTTTTTTTTAAACCAAGATATTTGAAAAGTAAATAGTCTTTCTTATAAAAAAAATTTAAAAGCAAATTTAATTTTTTTAAGCATTTTAAAAAAAATACTTAAATGGAAAAATGCGTAGGTTTAGAGAGTAATGTGGAGACTAAATGCTCAAATAAAAAAATTATCAAAAATGATAAAGTGAGTCTCCATTAATATACAATGCGGTCTAAAAGGGTTGCACGCCTCATGTAGCAACACTAAATCTCTTATACATTCATAGAGAGCACTTGAACCAACACATGAAGCAAACCTTAATCCTAAGCACTTAAAGCCCGCACACCCGAGTGATTTTGACAGAAGATTAGAGTTTGATGGATGTTTAGACTGGTGTCATAGTATGGAATATTTCATGAGTTGGAATCAAATATCCATGAGTAGGCAAGTCGAGTATGTGACCCGTAGAGTTAAGGGACCCGCATTTGAGTGGTGAAAACAACTTGAACGCATGAGAGATAAGTTAAGGTTGTCACCCGCCACTGTCTGGGCTGAGTTTAAAACGGAGTTGCGCAAACACTATGCTCCCCCGACTACCTCCAAACTATGTATCGCAGGTTCCATAATCTACAACAGAGGGGTTTATGTTGAAATAGAAGAGAAAGAAATATTCGGTATAATTTTATTCTTCCACAACGGGATAATTTATAGGAGTTACATGGACATATAAACTCGGACTCATGGTGTAGGACTAAAATCATACAGACTTAAAGACCTAAATGACTCTAATAATACGATAACTTCAACACTCCCCCTCAAGCTGAAGAAGAAACCTTCAACTTGAAAACATCATTAAAAAAGGTAATGGTGGTAGGCACAGCGGGACAAATCAACAGACGAGCCACCGGGAATAAACCGTCGGGAATAATCTGCACAAAGGGCGGTCCCACACGACACGGTCCCACACGATGCGGTCCACCGACCATGAACTCGCTGGATAGAATCAACAAACGGGTGACCGGGGATACGCCCACACGATACAACACGTTTGATAGAAATCAACACACGGGTGACCGGGAATACTCTCACACGATACAACCCACTGGATAGAAATCAACAAAGACCATACGACCTACCCAACAACGAAAAAAATTGGGGAGAAACAATACAAGAAATAAGCCTGGAGTAAGTGCAGGACGAATGCGGGAGTTGGAAAATATCATCCGAGCCACATTTGTCCCAAACACCCCCCCCCCCCCCCCCCCCACACACACACACACACACGTGTAACACACGTGCGGGAAGGCTTGAATTCAAGACATAAAACAAATATTAGTAACGAAGCAAAGACAAAAAAACTACTACAAAATCAAGAAACTCCATCATCGATAAGAAATTAACACCCCAAAAGGGCTAACAATGGTTGGAGGCGGCAACGACATTAGAGAGGCACAATGGCGAGTAGGTCGTCCGAGTAGAGATAGGCAGAGGGGAACAGCAGAAACCATCGTAGATAGAGCCGGGGAAGAAGACACAAACAGAAGTTGCGATGAAGAGCTGGATTCCATTGTCGTTGTTGACGCCTAGAACAACAGATGAGCTCGATGACGGAAGCAGATGCCTTCGTCCACGACAGCAACAGCGGGATCGTCGTGGGGGCAACAAACGGAGTCGATGAAGCCAGCGGAAGACGCACTAGTCGACGGGAGAGAAGACGGCACGTTCCTGTCGAGAGAGCTTCGACGATCGGATTCCGAGCAGCGAGCACAGAGGGGACTCAGGATCTTCCAGGGCCCTTGACGAAGGACGGGCGAGATGTACGAGATCGAAGACAAGGAGAAGTGGCAAGAGCCACGATCGACGGGACCGTCGATGATAGCGCATATGGAATCAAAAGCCGCTCGAGATTTGCGAGGGAAATGTCGACGGAGAGTAGCAGCCAATGCGACAAAGAGCGTAGAGGAGCCTTGCGGCGTGGGGATCAGAAGCAGCTCCCTTCGACGGAATCAGAAGTCGGTCTTGTCGACGGGAGCGGAAGCAGGACTTGTCGACAGGAACTCTTACAGGAAAAAGACACAGGAGCTCTTACGAAAAAAAATGAGATCTAGAGAGGAAAACACCGAGAAAATTAGGTCGCCAACAATAAGGGCGCCGAAATTTCAAAGAGAAATTAGAACCCCCTCTGATACCATGTTAAAAAAAGGAGAAAGAAATATTATGTGTAATTTTATTCTTCCACAACGGGGTAATTTCTAGGAGTTGCATGGACACAAACTCTGACTCATTATGTGGGACTAAAATCATACAGACTTAAAGACCTAAATGACTCTAATAATACGATAACTTCAACAGTTTATCGGTGGAGGAATACACTAACGAATTTCTAGTCATTTAGTCTTAGGCTAGATATTCAAGAGCGTGAAGTGATGACTATATTCCATTACCTGCAAGTTACACTATTCCATTAGGGACCAACTAGAATTGCACAATTATCGCGATTTAGATAAAATTTCTAGAATGGCCTGTAAAGTGGAGATCAGGCTTAGGTCTACTTATAGACCTCTTTTTAGTCTCGCCATTACCCCCATTTGTATGGTCATAGATTCCCCTTGTCTTACCACCCCCACGAGCACTTTGAACTCACCTTTCTTTACCACAACACTCCCTTCAATCATGGGGCTTCTTCCTGAGCCCCAGCTCCAGGAAGGAGAGCTCCTTCCCTTTCATCATATCATCCCAACTGAAATTAATGCAACCTGCGTCGCATTTTAATTTTATTCTGTACACATATATATCGTGCATGCTTTAGCGCACATTTATTTTGTAATTGTATATATATCGCTACGGTTTATTGATATGATCGTCTAATAAGTCCCTGAATAAAAAGATCTCTCAAACTAGGTAACGTGTTAATTAAGGCAAACACACAAAAAAGATCGATTAAAATGAAGCATATTCAAAATTAATTAATATTTAAATATAATTTAAATAGTTATTTAATTTTCATCTTTAATATGGTCTTTTAAATATGTGAATAAAAAAGAAGAATAAGTCTTAGAAATATTGAAATCGAAGAAAGATTCTGTTGTTTATTAACAGATTCCTTTCTTAAACATTATACCAATTTAATGACCACATTAAAATCTAATAAAATATCTCTTAAAATAGCCTAAAACCTAAGTCCTATTAATTAATCGGCTCCCACTCCCGAAAGGCAGCTTGGGCAAATTTCGAAAATAGGTAAAACCTTTGTTTTCGAAAGGTCCAACCCGATACTCCCCTTTCCACGGACGTGCGGCTCCTTCCGGACTCCCAATCACCAGACGTCGGTTGTCTGGCCCCTACACCGCCTTCCACGACACCTCAGGCCATCGGCGACCTACTCCCTTCCATTCCCCGATGGGTTCGACAGCTCTGTCGTCAGAACTGTCGCCCTAGCTATAGGAGCTCAACGACCGCCACCCACACTCCACCAACCCCTTCATTTGTTTCCCTCCGACCATTTGCAGCTTCCCAGAGCCTAGACTTCCTCTTCCCTGTTGAAGCCTAGCTTCCTCAATGCTCTGTCGATCAGGATAGCCTTCATCCCGAGCCACATTTTCCATATCCTGAAACCATACAAATTTTTCACGTGCGCTTATGAGCCCATAGTAAACTTCTCTCTCATGTTTACTTGTTAGTTCTAATTTTATGCTTTATTTAGTTGATCAAAAATTTCATAGCGTGCTTGCCCTAATTTTCATTCTTACCTGTTTGCCATCAAATTGAAATATTCTGACAATTTCATTTCTTTAATCTCATGTTTGTGGATCGTTAAATCATGTTCATCATATGTTCGCTTGTTAGCTCTTATGTGTGTCTGTGAACTCTAGATTGAATATCGCATGCTATTATTCGTGAAATCTTGTTTGTGTCGCACAATTTAAAATGCTCTCAAATTTATTATTTAAATATCAAATACCAAATTTTGGTTTACGTCTATACTGCACATGGAAGCATCCTACTGGTGGTGTATGTCGACGATACTATCATTACGGGGAGTGATAAGCAAAGCATCAAAGATTTAAAAGTTCATCTAAGCAGCCAGTTCAAGATGAAAGACCTGAGGAAACTGAAATACTTTTTTGGCATAGAAGTGGCAAGGACATCATAGGAGATGTCTCCTCCAACATAAGTAAACATTGGATCTCCTGAAAGAAGCTGACATCCTGAGGTCTAAATCTGCATAAACACCAATGGATCTGAAAGTAAAACTCATGAAAGATGAAGGAGTGGGGATCATATACACTGATGCAACATGCGTCTCACATCATACATGAATGTTGAAAGATACAAGCGCTTAGTAGGAAAGATGAACTATTTAAATATCACTACACCGGACATCTCATTTACTGTCAATGTTGTGAGTTCGTTCATGGCTAACACTAGAACAATAAACATGGAGGTTGTTGTCCGTATTCTTAGATATCTAAAGGTCACTTTAGGAGTTGGATTAATGTATAGAAACAATAGACATTTGAAGGTAAAAGATTTTACTGATGTTGACTAGGCATGGTCTTCATATGATAGAAGGTCCACAACAGGCTACTGTGTGTTTGTGGAACGAATATGATCTCATGGAAGAGTAAGAAACATGGGATTGCACGATCAAGTGCTAAGGCGGAATATAAAGCAACGGCCCAAATAACATATGAACTAATGTGGGTCAAACAAGTTTTGAAGGAACTTAAGCAGAAGGTAGAACAGGAGCATACGAAACACATTGAGATGGACTATCATTTTGTGAAAGAGAAGATTGTTGACAAGAACATCACCACTAAGTTCATTAATACAAAGAATTAACTTACTGATATTTATCAAACATCTTACTGGGAACAGAATCCGAACTATAAAAAGCAAGCTGGGCAGTATGAATATTATGTATTCTCCTCTACTCCAGTTTGAGGGGAAGTGTAAGAGTGAAGATAAGATTCCCTCACCGTAGGTGACCACGTGACAGGAGGTTCTATATATTGTGCCAAGACTATTCAATTGGGATATCTGAGATACCTTGCAGTTGAGGAGTGAAGGGCTATCGAGTCTTATAACTCTCTTTGGTTACACAACACATCAGCTTTCTACTAGTCGAGCTATTAACACATGTAAATGAACATGACCATGAATTTAATCCAAATAATAATTTTCTGCTTAGTAAGAAGGGCATCAAGAGTAGAAAAAAACGATGCATGTGGATCAATCTGTTTTTCTCGCGAATGACAAGGAAATGCCAAGCAATATCCAACTGGTTCGGCATAGATTTGTTATAGTTATTAGAAGTCATGTGATGGTTGTTTTACCGTTACCCTCTAAAGTAGAAGTCAAAGGTTCAACTAACTTCAAAAGAAATTCAATCACATATAGGTCTCCGAAGCGCCCACAATAAGGTGCCAATGCATAATGCAAACTAAGAAGAGGAAATGGTATATTGAATGTTGAACTAACTAATCTCGATGAAAAATGTAGACCCACAATAGGGTGCCAATGCATAATGCAAACTAAGATGTGGAAATGGTACATTGAATGTTGGACTAACTAATCTCGATGAAAAGAGTAGACGAATGAGGATCACACCACGAGAGCTGATCATCACTCGATGAGGCCCATACGGATCTACGCTCGTAGAAGACAGGGATGGGATCATTATTTGGACGATCGGAGCCCACATTTGTGTTTGGATCAACTGTGGGATAATTGCTATGTATTATTATTTATTTTTATGTATTTATCGTATGTACATGCGGGCGATTATTATGATCAAACAGTGAGGACCGTCCATAATGGTCGCCCGCAATCGTATCTTCTATAAATAGACGTATATGGATTCATTTTCAGCTATCAAAGATTTTGGACAGAATTACTAGGAACGCTCGATCTCCCCACGGTGCCAAAGTTGTGATCTCTCTCCTCCCCTCACTTGGTCAGCCACCCCGCTTTCCATCGCACTCCAATAGGTCAGCCACCGCCACTGCACTGACCGGCCACCCTACCACTTCCCTATAACCATCCCACTCCCCACTACCCCTTGTATAACTGCCATAATCACCCACTATCCTTCCAAGCAACTACCATAATTACTCACTTCCCCCGTAACCACCCCACTTTCTTCATATAACCACCCCTCCCGCTACCGCCTAACCGGCCTCATCCACACTCCAATTACCCAATTAACTACCCACCCCACTAACCACCTCTTATAACCACTATACCCACCCCGCAGTGTGTTTGGTCTACTCATGTCCAAAGGTGATAACTAAACAGAAATCAGATATAAATCCAAGCTACCGCACTTCTAATAGTTCATATGGTACCAATAACTAGTCATCAGGTTGTTCATTGCTAGTAAAGAATCGCAACACATAAGTTCAAGATCTACTTTTGAGAAAGAGATTCATGTGTGACAGTGTGACTGCATTAAGAATCCTCTTGAACAAGAAACCTGAATTTAATGGTTTAAGTTATAAGAAGAAACATGAAAGATTAAATTGCATTTACCGTGAAACTACAAGCCTGCCTTCAATAGAACTCACAAGAACGCCACTATAGCTGCAAACAAGCATTTTTATCAGAGTTAGAAATAATTTCTTCAGTATGATAAAACTTCAAATAGCTATATTAAAGCAATGTAAGGCAATTTATCCCATGTGAGAATAAAAATATGGTGGACTCAATCTAGTAATTTCAAACAAATAAATTGATGTGCTTACTCTAACCAATCTATGGTAAATCTTTGTTTCATGTCCACCGGCAGGATAGTAACTTGTACCCCTATGTCTCTCCAGACACCATGAACACTCCCATCATGGAATGAAAAAATCTGAGCAATGCAAGAGAAATGTTGGATTATTAACATAGTAAAATCCTTCATTTAAAAATAATTGAATAAGTAGAAGAAACTTCAAAGTAAATCACAGTTGCAAAAAAGAACCGTAAATCTTATTTAGGGCAAAACCAAGTGGTTATTTATAGCCTACAACATTTTATATTACAACACTCCTCCTTAAGATTGGCGAAATATATTCACTAAGCCCATCTTGTCACAACCCCTGATCATATCTTCTGAATTGAGTCCCTTGGTCAAGCAATCTGCTACCTGACCCTTGGTCGAGACGTGACTCAACTCCAGTAGCCCACTATCAAGTTTTTTCCTTTATGAAAAATCTATCAATCTCTATATGCTTGGTTCGATCGTGTTGGACTGGATTATTTGCAATACTAATAGTTGACTGACTGTCACACCACAGTTTCATCTTATCTCCGTGATCCAGCTTCAACTCAACAAGCATCCCTTTCAGCCACAGAAGCTCAGCCACCCCTAATGTCATGGCTCTATACTGTGCTTCTGCCGTTGATCTAGCCACTACTGACTGTTTCTTGCTCCTTCAGGATACCAGGTTACCTCCCACAAATATGCAATAGCCTGAAGTGGACCTCCTGTCATCCGCACAGCTTGCCCAGTCAGAGTCACAGTAGCCCTCAATCTTCATGTGCCCGTTCCTTCTGAACGTCAGCCCCTTGCCAGGGGCATTCTTCAAGTGCCGCAGAATCTGGTACACTGCATCCATATGGCCCTTCCTTGGGTCATGCGTGTAGCGGCTCACCACGCTCACAGCAAATGATATGTCTGGGCGAGTGTGGTTCAAGTAAATTAACCTCCCAACTAGCCTTTGATACAACTCACGATCCACCGGTTCCCCGGACTCAGCACCCAATTTACACTTCTGATCGATTGGTGTCGCAGCAGGTTTGCACCCCAACATCCCAGTTTCTGTGAGGAGATCCAAAGCATATTTCCTTTGGGAAAGGACTATCCCTTCTACTTCGTAAGCAATCTCAATTCCTAGAAAATACATAAGAAGACCCAGATCCTTCACCTCAAACTCTTTGCCCAGAGCCCTTTTGAGGCGGCCAATCTCCCGCTCATCATCCCTTGTGATGATCATGTCGTCCACATACACCGCAAGCATGGTGATGTGACCTCCATTCTGCCTGAAAAACACTGTGTGATCGGCATTTATCTGCTGATATCCCATTCCAATCATCGCCTTCCTGAACCTGTCGAACCACGTGCGAGGTGACTGCTTCAGCCCATAGAGGGACTTCTTCAACCTGCAGACTCTGCCTTCTGTCTTGGTTGTGCCAAACCCTGGTGGTATCTCCATGTACACCTCCTCTGCTAGATCTCCATGAATAAAAGTGTTCTTCACATCTAGTTGGTGCAACATCCATCCACCATTCACCGCTAAGTTGATCAGAGTCCTGACGGTGCTCATCTTTGCGACGGGTGCAAATGTCTCATCATAATCGATGTCATAGGTCTGGCTGTACCCCTTGGCAACTAATCGAGCCTTGTAGCGCTCGACTTGTCCCTCTGGGTTCTGCTTCACAGTGAACACCCATTTGCACCCGACGGCCTTCTTATTCTTTGGCAGCTGTGCTAGCTCCCAAGTCTTGTTCTTCTCAAGAGCCCTCATCTCCTCCTTCATTGTTGTCTTCCATTTCGGATCTTCTTTGGCAACCTGTCAATTGTTAGGTAAAATAATACTATCCAACGATGCAATGAATGCTCCGTGAGAAGAGGAGATATGATCATAAGAGACAAGAGATGCAAGGTCCCAACCGTATCTATTTGGAGGATTTCCCGCATTGCTACGGGTAGTCTTCCGTAAGGTGACAGTTGGACAAGGAGAGTTGGGGGGAAGGATATCACCTGAGGCTTGCGGTGATGTAGGCGCTCCAAGAGTAGGGACAGACGTAGACTGGGAGCTAGACTGGGCACAGGCACAGGAGCTGATACGGTTGGTAGTTTCCCCCTCCTACTGCATGTAAGTAGCTCCCCTTGAGTCGTAGGTCTAACACCTCGCCTCTCCTCCTCCAGCTGTTCTTTATCGCTCTCTTGCTCCTCCTCCACTGGTCCTCCCTGTCATACTCCCAGATCTGTCACCAACCTTTCCCTCTCTCGCCTCATATCTTCGCTGTCAGATGAATCTAGTGTGGGTGGGGCTCCCTCCTGTTGGTAGTACTGCTCCAACTCTCTAAAGTGAACATCCATGCTCACAAAGCTTCTTTTCTCCACTGGACTCCAACACACGTACCCCTTCTGAGTACGAGAGTAGCCCACAAAGATACATTTGATTGCCATCGCATCAAGCTTACCAACACCTGGCCTGTTGTCCTTCACGAAGCACACACACCCAAAAACCTTCAACGGAAGGATCCCCCCGTTATGTCCCTGCAATAACTGACATGGAGACGTCCACCCCAGAACCTGTGATGGCATCATGTTGATCAGTTGTGCTGCTGTCAACACTGCATATCCCCACAGACTCTGAGGAACCTTCATATTAAGCATCATACTTCTTGCCACCTCCAGAAGGTGTCTGTTCTTCCTTTCCGCCACTCCATTTTGTGTCGGTGTGTATGCACAGGTGGTCTGGTGCAATATCCCATGAGCTGATAAGTACTCTTCCATTGCCCTATTAGTGTATTAAGTCCCATTATCTGACCTTAGTACCTTGATCACCTTAGTGTATTGTGTCTGAACAAGCTTATGAAAATCTCGGAAGCAGGTAAATACCTCACTCTTATTTTTCATCAAATATAACCACGTAACACGAGAGGCACAATCAATAAAGGTGACAAAATACTTAAATCCATTTAAAAAACTTACATCACAAGGCCCCCATACATCGGAATGAACTACATCAAAAACAGAAGAGCCTCTCTGGCCCGTACTAACATACGAACTCCTAGTAAGCTTGCCTAGATCGCAAACATCACATACCAATTTATTTTTATTTGCTTTTTCAAACATAGCAGGAAATAACCTAGCTAGAGTGAGTTACAGCGTATCCTCTGCACTCATCTTTTGTCCTCTAACTTCTGCCCTCTCTACCACAGATATAAGAGCTGCGTCCAATCCTCCCTGATCCAGATACCACAGCCCGTCATGCCAAGTCTCAGTCCCAAGTATCCGCCTCGTCCCTTTCTCCTGGAAAGTCACCTTGGGAATATCAAAAGAAACAACACACCTCAGTTGAATAATAATAGAACTAATGAATAAGAGATTGACTGGAAAAGAATGAGCATGCAAAACATTGGATAGTCTTACTGAACCTGAACAATTAACAGTACCCTTACCGACCACTGGTTGGAACGTACCATCCGCCGTCTGGATGCTATCTGCAGTAGCTAGGCGAGTGTAGGAGGAGAACTCGCTGACGTCTCCTGTCACATGACGTGAAGCTCCTAAGTCAATGATCCAATCTGATGCCCTGGAGGGAGATATGGAAGCGAGAGCAAGAGATCCATCAGTTGGGTGTGCATACATAGCGACCCCCCCAACTCCATCCCTGCTCCCCTCGCCCATTTGTTTCCTCTTGATGCCCTCCATCATGCTCAGAAGGGTCTGTTCCTCCTCTGTATAGATAATGCCGATTTCCTCTGCACTATCCGTCATGCCCAGATTGGCACGATAGCCACCTCGGCCACCACGAGCCCTACCACGTCCACGACCACGTCCCCGTCCACCACCCGACTCTCTCTCCTTGGGCGGCTTGGGGCAGGCTTGCCTCAGATGGCCCACATCCCCACAATTGTAGCACTGTCGGGTTTCTTCCCTTTGTCCTATAACACCATGGCTCGCAACTGCAAGTGCTGACTTCACAGTAGTGGACCCTCCTGCCCCTGCCTGAAATTTGAGACGTGTCTCTTCCTGGATCATGGCAGAGATGGCCTCAGTAAGCATAGGAATCTTCGTACCAGATAAAAGCAGGGCCCTCTGATCAAACTTGTCATCTAATCCCTTCAGGAATTTCATCGTCCTCTCCTCCACGATGATCTTGGAAGCCCGACACTGCAAGTCGCTGCAACATATACCTCCGGAGGCGTGATCATAATCCACCCATAGGCGTTCCAACTCAGATGCGTACTCCTGCACCGTCTTTTCTCCCTGAACGGTGTCATCAATTTCTCCCTTCACCTGGAAGACCCGCAGAGTGTTCCCCACACCATCATATGTACTCTTCAGCTTGTCCCAAACCTCCATCGCCGTCTCCAGACCATCTACCGTGGCGGCAATCGATGGGACAACCGAGCTGAGAAGCCACATAAACACCGTCATGTGAGCCGACTCCGACTCATCTCCTCCAGTCACTGGTTTCTTCAACGCCCCTGTCAGGAAGCCCCCAACCTGTTTCGCAGCAAGGGTTTTCTTCACATGACGTGACCAACTCAGGTAGGTGGTCGGTCCATCAAGCTTCAGATCGATCGGAGGAAGTTCCAATTTCGTCGGGCGATGTGACGAACCCAACACCCTCAATAGTGTGGCCAACTCATCCGGGCCCAACTTCTTGAAGACATCCTCCATTGTTCCTTCCATTGACATCCAAGATCAGCTTGCTCACTGATCACCACATCCCGTACGTATCAAGCATGGTCTCCTCTGACCCTAGATCCGCTCACGACCTCCTATGGCCGGAGCATGCGGGACTTGCAGCGAAGATGCCGCACCCCCCGACCACTAGAGGCAGCCACTACGTGCGGCAGGGCGGATGTCAGCTGCGGCCTTCCTGGCCGCAGCCAACGGAAGAGGCAGCTGGGGTCGCCGCTGGTCTAGTCGCTGGAGAAGGAGGCGCCGAAGTCGGAGGACGCGCGGAAGACGCCGGGAGAGGCGACGAACGGGAGAGGCGACGAGCGGAGAGGCGAAGAACAAGGAGATGGAGGAAGACGCGCGGAGAGGCGACGAGCGGGAGAGGCGACGAACCGTCTGCTCTGATACCAAGTTGCAAAAAAGAACCGTAAATCTTATTTAGGGCAAAACCAAGTGGCTATTTATAGCCTACAACATTTTATATTACAACAATCACTAATATATATCAAAAGATACTTATCGCACTAGTCACCAGAGTACCACAGTACAACAAAGCTAGGTTAATCTAACAACTCCATGTCCCTCATATACAGTCATTTTATGTCATACAGAGTCAACTTTTTAATGTTTGCAGTCAAATGAAGAAATTTATAACTACTAAGCCCCAATGTGCAAGTCCTTACTTATGATTACAAAGTGAAAACATGAGATGCAATGAATTAGGATGCTTTCGTTTAGATGAAAATGTTGCATTTAGGTTTTAGACCGGACAATCTTTAAACTGCATTTACCCTTTTTTTCCTGATACTTGTGTTTTTAGGAACTGAATACAAAGCAGTGCAATGGGAGCGGTGGGAAAAGATTATAATGCTTAGATCATGAATAGTTTTTTTACATCAAATGCTTTATTCGCTTGTGTTAAAACCTAAGATTAAAAGCCCAAAAAGAGACTCATTGTACATTTTCTCTTTATTGCATTTAATCTCACATCTCCAACTGTAAACACATTCTCCTCCTCTACTCTATACAAAAAGGGGAACTCTCATGTAATATTTAAATTCTTTGGAATAATATTTATTTATATTTCAAACTCTCACATGACAGCAAATGGAGACTAAATTTTTCGTTGACCACTCTCGTTTATACCTGTCATGTAATTTCTCCAAGCCATATACTAACCTACTCGATTTCGTGTGTACCTTCCGGCATTAAACGAGAGATAGCCAACTCACATGGCTCTGCGATCTGCGTTGACCGCGGCCTCAGCGAACTCATCCTTGCCGACTGCGCGAGCTCTTCCTGTTCCAATGCTCGCACTCATGTTCCAGCACCGACAGTTTGAGAAATCTTGATCTATTATTCCGTCTTTTATAGAGGAACGACTAGCCGAGACCTTCCTCATCCCACGAGCTCCATCCCAACCTGAGTGCGAGTTTGTAATATCTCCATCCCGCGAACAACCTCTGCAGCATCTTCGAACTCGCCGACTGTCCTCACCACAACTACAATTGTTGTTTTCTTCGATCTCCTTGTGCGAGCTCTCTGAATGCGACCTCTCGTGCGAGCTCTCTGTGTGCGACCTCTCGTGTGCACTCTCGTCGACCTTCCACTGCGCTAACTCAGCGAGCTCAAACTGGGAACTCGCAACCTGTCTTCGAGCTTTGATTGTGTTTTCATCTTCGAGTTCGCAGAACTCCCACACCGACCCCCTGCTCGCAAAACTCGGATCCTGTGTGCTTTGACCCGCAGATCTCCTGCATCGGCTCTTGCAAACTCCAACTACGAGCCCATATATCTCATGTACGCTCTTGATTGCCTTTGCCCCATCCCTCTTGTCTAGAGAATCATACAGGCCTGGAATCCCTCTAAGCACACTTCCTTCACGCAGCTCCTGCAGGCTTGCGGGTTGTCAACTCTTGCGTGACTTCCTTCCTAGTCAGCCCCCTCCCGTGAGACCTCCTTTGACTAGCTCACTGAGCTCCTCTCGTTAATCTATAGAAACACCTCCAAACACTCTTGCTCATACACACACAATTATTTTCAGTGCGTCTAGAAATCTCGGGACGGCTTCCAAATTAAATGGCCCAAATTTTCCAAATTTTGCTTCTTTCTCCTTTGTTTTGCACCCTCAACGCAAAACGCCATTATCTCATTGACGCTCTGCTTGACTCTTCATCTCCCACTTATGTTGATTGGGACGTCAGTGATGCTCTTGTTCACACCTAGCTTGCAAACAGTCTTTCTGATGTTTGCTTGTTTATCATCCGCCATGATGGCACTGTAAAGGCGGCATGGGGTTATCTTGTCCCTTTACTCCAAGGGTGCAAAAGCATCTCGCATCTACACCCTCTTTTCTGAGCTCTTCGCTCAGTCAACACTCTCTCTTGATGTTGTGTATCAGGAAATTCAATCTCTAGGTGCGGAACTTCTCCAAAATCGGTCCTCTGCTGATCTTGTCACTCAGCAGAAATATTTTCAGGAACTCCTTGTGGTCTGCAATCTTCTACGTCTTTTAGATTCCTAAAAGATGATATGTCAATAGATCTTGGGAGAACCTGACACTCCTACCTTGGATGCAACGGTCGCTCGCATTTCTGTTGCTAGCAACCTTCTACAACGGCTTTTGATTTTGTCCCCTCCGCCCTCCAACAACTTTGCTCAAACCGACGGTCATGGAGCTCACCGTAGTCGTGGGGCGCACTGGGAGTCATGGGGGACCTCGCCCTCTTTGCTCGCATTGTGGACAACTTCATCATCTTAACGAGAAATGCTTTGTGAAGCATCCTCACCTCCGTCCTCAGGCTAATGTCGATACTACGGCGTCTGAGCCTTCTGCATCCCCGCCCACCCCGCCGCCAAAGTCCGTTGATGGTTCTCTTCGGCAAATATTGAGGCTCTCATTAATGCCTCCAAGCAATCTACAAGTAGTGCGCATGTTGCTACAGGTAGTGCGCATGTTGCTACAGGTATTGCGCATGTTGCTACACAAGGTAATGGTTCATCGACTCTGGTGCCACCAACCTTATGACTGGGAACTCTCTGGTCTTCTCTCACCTCGAGAAGCATAACCTGCTACCACTGGCCTTTGTGGTTGATGGATCTTCTGCTCCAGTTTGTGGACCTGGAGTTGTAACTACTGTCTCTCTTTTCCAGTTGAACGACACTCTATTCGTCCCAAATTTTCTTTCTAATTTGTCGTCTTTCAGTGCTCTTCTACGGCAATTGCAATGTTCTATCTCCTATTTTCCTACTACATGTTATTTTCTGAACATTCAATCGCAGCGAATGATTTCTATTGGGACTAAACTCGGCGGTCGTCGTTACTAACTTGATGATCTTCCCACGTTCCCTGCATCTCTTGTCCCCACTTCTCTACTCCAATGGCATTGTCTTGGTCATCCTCCACTATGTCTCCTCCATCAACTCATCTTATCTTTCAAGACAAACTCCACTTTAAAATGTGAGGCTTGCCAGTATGGAAATCATCATCGTACTACTTTTCCTACTAAACTTTGTAAGAGTTTTGTTCGTTCTTTTGACCCTGTAAATTCGAACATTTGGGTTTCTAGTCCCACCAAGTCTGTTGGTGGAAAAAAATTGTACTTAGTAACTTTTATTGATGATTTCTCTCAATGTACTTCTTGAAAGTGCACAGTGTGCCTCTGAGAATCCTAACTGTGCTAACAATAAAACTTACTAAGGTATTATGCACACAAACAAAACCAAAGGCGGAATAAACAAGATAAATATTGCTGGAAATAAATGCTGAAAAAGGGAAGTGGAACAGCACAGAAAATCACAGCAAAGACACACAGATTTTTATAGAGGTTCCCGAAAATGTCGGTACTCCCCTTTTCTACCACCTGGTAGGAAAACACATGTGTCTGGGTCTTTTGATAAGGAGACTCTTAGAACCAAAGATCTTTTGATAAGGAGATCTTGAACCACAGATCTTTTGATAAGGAGATCTTGAACCGCAGATTTTTTGATAAGGAGATCTTGAACCACTGAATCCTTTGAAAGAGGGATTCTTAAAACTCTTTACAGTTGAGTTGAAGAGAGAAGGAAGAGGAAGAAGTAAGAAGAAGAATTCTGTTCTCAGAATTCTATTGAAGCCTTCAGCTTCTTTTCTTTTGCTGGATCTGCTAATGATGAACCTCTTGCTTATGATTGTGATGATTTGCAAGGGTTATAAGCTTCAGATCCTTTCTAGTTTCTTCTGATTGAAATCTGGCTGCTATGAGATATTGATGAAGAGCAGCCTTCTGTTGTTCTGTTCTGAGAGAGAGAACAGTTCTTGTTTTTCTGTCTTTTAGGGTTCCAGAAGGAAGAAGGAGAAGGAGGAAGCCCTAATCGACAAAATGCAAACAATTGTGATGAATGCCCTGCTGTTTTTCTCACTACTATTCTTATTTATTGTCCATGATTTGATTTGAATTCCTTTCCTCTTTTGGGTTATTCTGAAAATGTATTGCCTTGGACAATTAATCTCTCTTCCTTCTTTTATTCACGACCCGTCTGTCAACTGTTTGAATCCTTTCCAAGAAAGCTTTTTCTGTCTTCTTGAATGCTCCTCTCCATTCTAGGCAATAAACAAGCCGTTGTAGAACGGTCTTTAGTGTTGTGGGTCCTCAGAGAGAGTGCAAAAGAAGCAGCTGAAAAGGTTTCCTTTTCAGACTGTATTCGACGCTGCGTCGACTTCATTCTCCTTCTTATCGACGCACCTTCGAGTTCTTGTAAGAGCAGCTTCGAATTTCTTCAAGCTCTGGTTGAACTCTGATGTCGACGTTGCGTCGATTACTTATTGACGTAACCGTCAAGTTGAAGGCTTGATTTTGAACTCCATTATCTGCGTCGAATTGTAGTCGACTTCAGATGGCTTCGACAGATACTTCCTTTTGCGTTGAATTGAAGTCGAGGTTGCGTCGACTTCTAAGATAACTTCGACATGCTCCTTTATCTACGTCGACTCCTATTCAACGTAGCGTCGACTTGATATACTTTGACAGAGGGTTTGAGTTGCTTGGACTTCTAGTCTAAGTTACGTCGACATGAAGTCGAAGTTGCGTCGAATACTATTCGACGCAATTGTTAACTTAACCCAATTTATGATTGTCTTGCTCTGGTCTTGACACTCCAAGTTGTGTGTGATATCCTAAGACATTTAATGACCAAATTATCCTCACTATACAATGGGTAATTAAAACCTAAGAGTTAAAATCACTTTAGATAATTTGTTAAGTTAAATCCAAAGAGTTCTTCCCAACAATCTCCCCTTATTTATCTTAACAAATTTTACTGTATTGGTTAAAGTGATTTTACACAATCTTTTACATAATCAGAAATATATAAGACATCATAGACAATGAAAGTATGATAGAATGAAATCACAGAATATTTCATACATTCACAAGCATATTATAATGTTCAGCATACCACGCCCTCTTTGAATCTCTTTAGAGAGTATAAACAGAAATACCTGAGTTTCATTGTTCCTTCTCAGGGGTTTTCCTTTTTTTTTTTAAACACTTTTGGAGGTATCTTCCTTGGGGCAATCTTCAGAGGCTCATCATCTTCAGGAGACATTACTGCTTCTTCAGCAACATTGTCTTTGGGAAGCTCCCCCTTCTGTGTATTCAACTCGGCATTTTGAACAGCTTCCTTGGCAATCTTTGCCACCTCATCCAGCAAATGATCATCATGGAGCTCCCCCTGGACCACTGTTGTACCTACAACAATCATTGCTCCAGCTGGCTCTTGGTCTGGTTCTTGAGGTGTTCTAGGAAGCTCCCCCTGAGTTTCTACAGCTGGTTCCCCTTGATTCTCTGGAGATTCTACTTGAGACTCCCCATGGACATTTGTTAGGTATTAATGTACCTCTTCCATATTTTTTCAACCAGCTCCTCCTGATCAGCGGGCTCCCCCTGAACATTTTGGAATATAATAATTTTATCAGGGGCTTCATTCCCCTTGTCATGGACACTCATCTCTAGAGTAGGTCCTTCCTCCTCCTGAATTTTCTCCCCCTTCTTAACCTTGCTGGCAAGAGAGGTTAAGAATTCCTTTGTTACCAAGGAGGAAGACATGAACTCTTTGAGACCTTGAAGAGACCTCTTTGAGTCTAAGAGTTCAGACTCCATCTGTGAATACTTCTTTTCAAATTTTCTGGATTGGCTGGCCAGTAGGTCAGCAAAAGTGCTTGAAGTCATCCCTACTGCTTTAGATATTGCTTGCTCAATGTTAAAGGAGTGTGTAGGAAGGGAGGTAGAGACAGGTGGAGGTGTGAGGTTCTCATTTAGATTAGGAGGATCCTGGAAGGCATGGGAAATGGATTGGTAGGTTTCTGGAGAGATATGATATGATGGTGGTGGTGGAGGAGCAGATTGACTGTCTGAGAGTAGAATGGATGGTTGTTGCTAAGTATGTTAGTGGATGGGAGATTGAGGTGTTGGCTCTGGGACTGTAGTATCATCTGGAATAGTTTCTTGTGGTGCTGCAGCAGGTTCCTGTTCAGGAATGTCATCCCTTGGGGGATCTGGTACAGTGTTATGTGGAGTTGGAGAGGGAGGAGGAGAAGATGCAACCTGACCAGGCTTTAGGATCTGCCTGGTCCTGTGGTCCATTTAGAAAAGATTCCTATGTTCAGCCTTTTTCCTGGAGGAATGGGCACTCCCTTGGATTTGCACACACTAGGATAGTGGTGGAAGAGCACTTGGCTCATGATTCTCATGTAGGCATTTTCTTTATGGGCATATTTGTGCTCAATCATTCTCAGGAGCCATCTCCCCCAATTTATCTTCTTCTGAAGGACCAGAATGCTCATAATCTGCAGTTGCTGCTTGGGAATAGCATCATGGGCTGAGATTTTGCAAAGGAGCACCTTTCCTACAATATCAGCCAGAAACTTGTAGTCCTCACCAAGATCCATCTTCTTTAGATTGATGGCTTTATCCTTCCTGAACTGCATGATCTCCAAGACATTCTTTCTCTTCTCCTGTCAATTCATCTGGGTCACTCCTAGTGGGTAGATCAAATGCTTGAGAGAGTATTTCTTCAGATACACAGATATCCTGTCCAGATATTGTCCCTTGAAGGGACCCATCATCTACTACATGAACACTGTCCTTGAATTTTGTAAGTTCTATATCTAGAATCTTACACCTTGTAAAGATAAGCTTGGTTAGGCCAGCAGATTGAAAAAGTCCTAGAATGGCCTTGAAACTTTCGGCAGCAGCATTGAAGGAATCCATATCCACATCAAAACCAGAATTGATCTTGGGTGGAGTCATTGGATTGTAAATACCTGCAAACACAAGAAAAAGAGAGAGAGAGAACCGTACGAGAGAACTGGAGAACAAGAGGGCAAGAGAGCAAGGAGAGAAAAATTCGAAAGCTTAATGAATTTGAAGCTGAAGTTGCTTAAAAGAATACGATTCGTCGCAACTTAGGGTTTAGGTCGACGCACCGTCGATAAAAATTAGTATTTGGCGCGCAAAAATATGTCGAGACTGCATCTAGAAGCAACTTTGCGCGCGTTGTTATATCGATGTTGCGTCGATTAGAGATTACGTCAAGATTGTTCAGCAAGCCTTAAGTCGACGTAGTCAAGTCAACACTACGTCGAATTCCAATCGACGCTACGTCGAATTCCAATCGACGCTACGTCGAATTCCAATCGACGCTACGTCGAATTCCAATCGACGCGACCTCGACTTTGATCAGCGACCATTAAGTCGACGCATGCATCGATATGAACTTGACGCTGCGTCGAATTTTATTCGAATTATCCACTCTGAGTGCTTCTTGACGCTGTCGTCGAGTAGGAGTCGATGGTACGTCTATTCGACGCATATCTGAATGAACAGATCTATTTTCTTAGAAAATTCTTGTTGTTTTTCCCAGTAATTATGTTCATTGAAAATAGTGTTTATGATATTAATTTTATGAACTATAAGGACAACAAGGAAGTTCTAAAGAAAAAATCAATCCCTTGATTTCATTTAGTTCTTTCTTCATGACCCACATCTTTCTTCTCACTCCATTCTCTCTTAGGTGGGATCCTACCTAAACCTGCACAAATAATTCAAATATTAGAAGGAACTCAGGTTACCTTGGGCCCTTTGCTTTTACCATTGTAGAGTTTAATGAAAGAATAAAAGGATCTTTCATGATACCTTTTTGGATGATAAGAAATGGGTTTCCCAAACCTATGTTTATTATTTTGATATTTAAAATGAGTATATAATGTATCTAAATATAAGAGATCAGCAGAGTGTTTTATTACCCTAGGTTTGGCTTTAGCATTTTTATTGTTTAGTTTCTCTGCATTGCTCTTCTCTTGAGATTTATTTTCTTTGTTAAGATTTGTTTTATTACCTCTAGTTATTTTCTTTGGTTTATTAGCTTCCTGATCCTTAGTTTTTGCACTGTCCTCACAGGATTCATAGTTACTAGGTCTAATGACGCTAACTGGATTTTTCCAGACAGGTTTCCTAGAGATTTCTGTGCTGGTGGATGGCTCTGCTCCTAACCCCTAGGCGATTAAATCTCATGGAGAGATTTTCAGTGATGTCTTTGAGTTTTTGACTCCTCCCATTGAGAGAATCCTCAAAGAATTTTGTCTTTAATAGCTCTTCTTTTAACTTTATATTTTCATTTCTTATTTCTATTAGCTCTGATTCTTTGTCCTGAATTTCATTTCTTAAGTTCTTATTTATTGAATAGAGTTCATCTTTCTTAAAGTTTTCTAATTCTTTCTTATCCGCTTCTAATTCTTTTTGAATTTTAATGAAGTCATTACAGAATTCTTTGAAGCAAGTTTTAAAATCATCAGAACTAAAATCAAAATCATCAAACAGAGATATCTGTTCTTCTTCATCATCTGATGACATCCCCAGTGCCATCATGCAAGTTGTTTCTGCTTCTGCTTCATCATCACTTTCTGGTGATGAGGAGCTTAACTCTGCTTCAGAGTCACTCCAGGTTTCAGCAATGAAACTCTTGGTTTTCTTCTTGTCTTTCCCTTTGAAAGACTTCTTTCTTCTTCTTCTTTTCATCCTTGTTGTTGCTTCTGTCCCTTTGTTCTTATGGGCACTCAGGAGCTATGTGCCCTGGTTTGTTGCAGATGAAGCAGATAATCTCCTTCCTTGGAGTCTTATCATATCTGGGCTTTGAGCTCATCTCTCTTCTCCTTGAGTCTTCTGTCTTGACCCATTTTCTGAATCTCCTTGCTAGCAGACTGAACATTTCATCTTCAGGAGTGGAGGGCTCTCCTTTAGTAGCTTTCAGAGCAAGGCTCCTTTGGATAGGAGCTGGAGTTGTCTCCCTTTCCTCTAATTCAGTCTTGTTTTTCAGAAGCATCTCATATGACTTAAGCTTTCCTAGCAAAGCCTCAGTAGAGATTTCTCTATGACATCTGGACTCTCTGATTACCCAGATCCTTGAATCTCATGAGCTAGGGAAGTACATGAGGATTTTATCATTAATTTCAATCAAGGATATCTCCTTGTCCAAGCCTCTGAGCTCATTAATGATAATGCTGAATCTATCATACATATCAACAACTGTTTCTTCAGCTTTCTTCTGAAAGTTCTCATACTGGGATATGAGGAGGGACTTCCTGTCCTTTCTTTCATCAGAGCTTCCTTCCACCATTCTGGTGAGAGAATCCCAGATTTCTTTTGCTGATTGACAGTCAACAACTTTCTGGAAAATGTCATCTGACATTGTTGAAATCAGAATGTTCATAGCTTTGGCATCACATGCCTTCTGCTTCTTTTCAGCCTCTGTCCACTCACTTCTTGGGACAGCCTCTGTTGTTGAGGACTCTCCTGCCTTTTGTCTGACTGGAGCTAGAGGACCTGTAAGAATAACACCATAGATGTCTTCATCAATGGAGTTCATGTATAACTTTATTCTGATCTTTCAGAGTGTAAACTTATTTAGGTTACACACTGGAGGTCTTGTTGAGGCATAATCCTTAGAACTCATTTTCTTTATAAAATATTTTTGTAATAAAGAAATAAGAGTATGAGGTCTTTTTGATCAAGGTGTTAGCCTTTTAATGATCAACCTCCCTCTGATATCAATTGAAAGTGCATAGTGTGCCTCTGAGAATCCTCTAGAGGGGGTGAATAGAGATTTAAATATTTTTATATCCTAACTGTGCTAACAATAAAACTTACTAAGGTATTATGCACACAAACAAAAACAAAAGACAGAATAAACAAGATAAATATTGCTGGAAATAAATGTTTTTAAAGGGAAGTGGGACAGCACAGAAAATCACAGCAAAGACACAGATTTTTATAGAGGTTCCCCAAAATGTGGATACTCCCCTCTTCTACCACCTCGTAAGAAAGCACGACCTGTGTCTGAGTCTTTTAATAAGGAGACTTTTAGAACCAAAGATCTTTTAATAAAGAGATCTTGAACCACAGATCTTTTGATAAGGAGATCTTGAACCACAGATCTTTTGATAAGGTGATCTTGAACCACTGAATCCTTTGAAAGAGGGATTCTTAAAATTCTTTACAGTTGAGTTCAAAAGAGAAGGAAAAGGAAGAAGTAAGAAGAAAGATTCTGTTCTTAGAATTCTATTGAAGCCTTCAGCTTCTTTTCTTTTGCTGGATCTGCTAATGATGAACTCTTGCTTATGATTGTGATGATTTGCAAGGGTTATAAGCTTCAGATCCTTTCTACTTTCTTCTGATTGAAATCTGGCTGCTATGAAATATTGATGAAGAGTGGACTTCTGTTGTTCTGTTCTGAGAGAGAGAGCAGTTCTTATTTTTCTGTCTTTTAAGGTTTCAGAAGGAGGAAGCCCTAATCGACAAGATGCAGACAATTGTGATGAATGTCATGTTGTTTTTCTCACTACTATTCGTATTTATTGTCCATGATTTGATTTAAATTCCTTTCCTCTTTTGGGTTATTCTGAAAAGGTATTGTCTTGGACAATTAATCTCTCTTCCTTCTTTTGTTCACGACCCGTCTGCCAACTGTTTGAATCCTTTCCAAGAAAGTTTTTTCTGTCTTCTTGAATGCTTCTCTCCATTATAGGCAATAAACAAGCCGTTGCAGAACGGTCTTTAGTGTTGTGGGCCCTCAGAGAGAGTGCAAAAGAAGCAGCTGAAAAGGTTTCTTTTTCAGACTGTATTCGACGCTGCGTCGACTTCATTCTCCTTCTTATCGACGCACCTTCGAGTTCTTGTAAGAGCAGCTTCGAATTTCTTCAAGCTCTGGTTAAACTTTGATGTCGACGTTACGTTGATTACTTATCGACGTAACCGTCGAGTTGAAGGCTTGACTTTGAACTTCATCATCTGCGTCGAATTGTAGTCGACTTCAGATGGCATCGACAGATACTTCCTTCTGCGTTGAATTGAAGTCGAGGTTGCGTCGACTTCTAAGATAACTTCGACATGCTCCTTTATCTACGTCGACTCCTATTCGACGTAGCGCCGACTTGATATACTTTTACCCGGTTTGACCTGGGGCCGACAATAAGATAGCTCGGGCCTACTAAAAGCATACTAAAAGCGTACACATCATTTTTTGACCTTAAATATATACTTTATATGCATGCCTACTAAAAGCATACACATCATTTCATTATGTCATTTTTTGACCTTAAATAAAATCAATTTAATATTCTCAATATCAATATCAGTCAGGTCAAAATATATTGAGGATATTAACATGCATTAGCATTACAACATGCTTTTTCAATAAACCTCGGGATTGATTCATTATTACTGATCAAGTCATAATTCATCTGCAAGCATTATTATTTTCATGAATTTATCATTATCAAGTCATAATTTCATCATCATGCGCATCTAATGACTCGAAACCTCATTATCACTTAAGCACGAGTGATTCGACATTTCATAGCTTCTAAGGCAATAAATGTGATCACTATCTGGGAAAATTGAAAAGATGTTTGTGTGAAGATTTTGAGGTCAAATATCTGGGAAAATTGAAGTGCTTTTGGGAATTGATGTTACAAGGTCAAACCAAGGGATCTTCATAATCCAATGAATGTATGTTTTTGATCTTCTAAAGGGAACAAGCATGCTTGGATGGGCACTCATAGATACTCTCATTGAGACGAATCACAGAATTGATGAAGATAAATAAGATGATAAAATTGAAATCTCCCGTTACCGGAGATTCATTGGTAGATTAATTTATTTATCACACATTCGTCCATATATCACATATGGAATGTGAATATTGAGCAGATATATGTATGCACTATGAACACAGCATCAACATATTACCTAGTGGGTCCTAAAGTATCTAAATGAGGCTCATTGTAACACTCCATCTATAGATATCAATTCAATGTTTTAAATATCGGATGTCGGCGACATATCGAATTGAGTTTTTAAATGTCGGATGTCGGATGTCGGAAGTCGGAGACATGTCAGGGATATTTTAAAATATCGGATTTTCATGCATATAAATAAAATTTTTATTTTTATGTATACTAACTATAATTATATCTTATAAAAATAGAAAAATAATATAACAAATAAATAAAAAATGAGTCATTTATATTACGAAATAAAATCGAATAGTATCTAAGATAAAATATTATTAACAAATACAAAATGATACATTGTAAAATATATTTAATAGTATATAATAATTTTATTTTGATAACAATAAGTTTATTGCAAATAAAGAAGATTTAAATATTTTTCATATTTTTTGTAATAATTGTATGAAATATTTTCATATTTTTTGTAATATGAAATTAAAAAATTGTGAAACAATTATACAAAATTGGTTGTAAGATTAAAATGTTAAAAAAATTGAAACAATAAGTGTAATCAATTTAAACATATATAATATAATATTCATAGGCGATTTAAGCATATGTTGCTAGTTTGCTAATATAACATAAAATAAAATAGCGGGCGATATATTTAAAAGTCGTGTCGGCCGATATATCGAAAAAAATCAGACATGTCGGCCTATATTTTACAAAAGGACATAATCTATTTTTTTTAGAAAAACATATCGTTTTGCCCTAAAAAATGACATGTCGGCGGACATGACGGACATGTCATAGGACATTTAAAACAATGGATGTCATATAACATAAGTCTGGGCCTCATAACATATAACACCAACAAATGAATTGTTATAAAGTGATAAACGATATGATCTCAAGATACAACCCGTCAAAGAGTATCTCCATGAACCATAAAATCTAATTGAAATAAAACATGCCAGATCTGCGCACTGATCCTAACGCAGATCAGATTGCACGGATCTAGTCGAACCAAATCCGACTAGATCTTTGAGAGAGATTGAGTCAAATTTCTATGAGCATGATATTAGTAGTAATTTGTATATTTATTCTCTATTTGATGTAGATGATTTGATTCTAAACGAGGAACCACCTATGCATCGAAACCTTCAGACCGACACTCCACTACAACCTCAGCCTCACGTTTCTTCCAGCTTTAGCCTTCAACTCACCAATGTATTCCTACACTTCACCCTCACGACGACTTGCTTGGTGCGTGGGACCCTCTATTATGTCAGCGGTAGATGCACGATGAATTTTTACGGAGACACTTCCTGCTTAGAGTGACAAAGTCTTACCTGGTTTGCATTGGAAGCATGCAGTCTTCATTCACCGGAAATGAATGTTTCTGAGTTGGGGAGATTGATGGAGATCGTTCGCACAACATTAGAGGAGTTGATTGAATCGACAATTTTGGATCGTCAGATGTGCGATCAGAGACTGCGACCGCGTACGACTTATTCTTCTGCATTTTCTGATGCATTTGTTTTATTTTCTTGAGTCGTATTTGGATATTTATGGTAGATTTTCCACTTGGACGATCTGAGCCATTGGAGGCATTTGCCCTGAAAAAACTCTCCTACTTATATTTTCATCAATTCACGGGTAAGGGCATCAAGGGTTTTTCATTAGAAAGGACTCATTCAGTCACGCTGGTGCCTACTCCAGCCCCCGCGCAGTGCGACGCCTCCGGTCATTCCCCTCCTCCAGGTGCTGATTCATGGAGCTACCGCCCCGCCATCCCTGATTAACGTCTCCCAATCACAGTCATCCTCCCCGACGTCTTCTGTCGCCTTCCTGGCCAGGAGACCCCCCCCCCCCCCATTCGTCGGATTCCCTCCCCTACGTATACCTAGTCATTGTGTGATCGGAGTTCGTTTCGGGACTCACCCCAATGTGCACCGCTAACACACGACTGTGTATATTCAGAATTGTAGCTTTCGCCGTTCTACCGTTCTAGCACTATACATGGCTAGGGACATGACCGTGTTCCCCGGGACATACCCAAGTGCAGTGACCGTGTGGTTGCCCACCCTTCACGTCTATTTTTCCAGTGAGCTACACACGACTTGGCTACACGTTGTAAGGACTCCCTCTTTAAAACCATAGGAGATCCTTATGTCCAAGGTGGACGTTCCACCAAAAGGATCGCGTCTCGGTGGAGGATCCACCCCTCTCACTCGATCCACGACCCAATTGTTGGATCCTTCGTCTTGTAAGACTATACATTATTTCGAAAACATTCACAATGTATAAAAATTCATGGGAGAAAAACATCACAGATAATTTGAAACATTATGATATATAAATCAAAATGAAAACCCACGAAGGGGGCGAATAAAGTCTAACATAGAGATAATCATCATAGTCATAAGATGACAAAACATCAAAATCCAAAAAGGGGTCTCCATTCCAAACCGCAAAACCGCACCGCACCACAACCCATTCCAAACCGCACCGATCGGGTGCGGTGCGGTTCGGTTTTGGGGGTCTGAAAACCACAGGTTTATTGGTGCGGTGCGGTTTATTGGTGAGGTAAAGGAGAGGGGTAACGACAATAACACGTCATGAGGGAACCTATAGACTCAATGAATGCGCATCAAAATAAAATTTGAACCTAGGCTCTGATACCAACTGATGCAGGACTAATCTACAGGTGACCGAAGGTGAAAACCTTAACCCTAAATACAATGCAAGCGAGCAGGAGACGAATGTGATGGATTAACGACCAACCCAAAAAATGAAATTGTAAGGACAAGCACACAAACATCACGCAATCCAATGGACAAGAGGCTTATGACACAAACCCTAATGTGATGCACATGCAAATGATCTAATCATGTAAATATTCTCCTCCGTACAATTAATTAAACAATATTGAATTTAAAACTCTCGTATTTAATCATATTTAAGTACAAACATTCGAATTAAGCAAGGAACGATAGCAAATTAATTAAGAGTACTAAAATTAAGTGTTAATTGATAAGGGAACGCACTAGCTGAAATTAAATCCAATTAATTACAGCAAACATTCACTAAGAATATAAGTACTGTCATATGATGCGAGAAATGAAACAAACAATATAAACTCACCAATACATCAATATCGATCGCAAAGTAAGGGAAATTGTCGTATAGTGTCTGCTCGAAGCGAATATGGGTCGTATATGGACTGATTTCCAGATATGGAGGTTGTTTGGTGGCTTTGGGAGGGATGGCGGGGGTTCTTGAGAGTGCTAGGAGGTTGTGAGACCGTTGTGGAAGGACTGGAAGGGGGTAGGAATGGGAATAGTGAAATCCGACGATTGGATGGGAGGAGGGAAGAGAATCTGGCGGCTGGAGGGGAGCAAATAACCTCTATCACAATTATGTAAGTCATCATTATCTTTATTTGATGATCTTATTGTTGGGTTTTCTATAGGGTTTATACATCATATGTGCGCAGCAGAAATTATTCAAGAAAAACCCAAAAGAGAAGCATACGGATCTTGCGATAACCACGAATCAAGAAATAAAAGCAACAAGTGCAAAAGTACCTGATGTCGGAATCAAGATTCACGACTTGATGTCGAGAGTCTTTGGTAAAACTGAGATCCACACTTCAGTCGGGATTGAGTTCTTCGAGAACGTAGAAATAGATCTACGTCTTTACGGGCATCCACATTAACGTCGAGAACACCACGTCAGTCTTCCAACGAAGGCGGGCTGAAGAATGATCGAGTTCTTCATCTCCACGAATTACTAGATTCGTTTTCAGGAGAGGAGGCAACGCTCCAATTTCAGTTCTCTAAAAGGAACCGTCGCAGCCGTCGGGAAGAACTTTTCTGCTCTCGCAAAATAATCAAGTACAGTCACCCTAGAACTGATATTTATATATATATATCAATGAACCGGGTTCAGGTCTGAGATCGAAAGGAGAAACGGTCTAGACAGTCAAATCGACATTCAGGCAGCATCAAGTCGATAAACACTTTTATCGTCTTGATGTCAAGTCGATAAAGAGACTGTCGGCTTGACAGTCAAGCCGATAATAGTCAAGACGATATACACTATATATCGTCTTGAGATCTCAACGATATATACTATATCGTCTTGAGATCTCGACGATATGGACCAAATGTCGGATTGACGGTCAAGTCGATATTTAGTCAAGTCTAGTCGATATCAATATATCAACAATCAGTCTAGTCGACATAAACCAAATGTCAGCTTGACATCAAGTCGATATTTAGTAAGTCTAGTCGATATCAATATATCAATAATCAGTCTAGTCGACATACTAAATATCGGCAGACAGTCTAGTCGATATACACTATATCGACAGATAGTCTAGACGATATTTAGTCTTTGTCGATAGACAGTCAAGTCGACAAACAACTTTTGTCATCTTGACTTATAGACGACACAGACCTTCTCCCAATCAGCCAAGTTTAGCTCTCCACTCATATCCTATATGAGTCGAGCCACCCCGATCATGTATCCAATTTTTTGTACATTATTATGTGTGACCTCAATGCCTCATAAGCTCATATTATATTGGCAGCGAGACTAACTCGTTGACTACTTCCAGATCACATAAGACTCTAACACTTATAACCTCTATCATAGTGTTGTTAACAAAGATTGTTAATACATGCATGCCCCTATTAATCTCCATTGGGTTATTGTCAAGCGAATTCTTCTCTACTCGTGGTATTTATATTTAAAAAGCTTCAAACATGACTCTCATATTTTCAAATATATAGTGGGTGGGTTATCCTGATGATAGGTGTTCTACAACTATCTTTGCATATAGTATGGTCCTAATGTTATTTCTTAAATGTCAAAAAAGACAACAGATGGTTGTTTGTTCAAAGTAGTCCTCTTCATCTGAAACTTCCTGAGTTATCTCTCAACTTAAGGAATTATATTTTTCTCTTTCTACACCCATTTTCTGGCGCAAAAATATTGGTGCAGCTTATTTAGCAGGTAAACATGTATTTCACTCGAGATGAATCATGTTTATGTGCATTTCATTCATGAAATGGTGACTAATAATATTCTTCATTTGCCTCTATAATGGATCACCATGCCCATGGATTAACTAAATCTCTATCTTCTAAAAGATCTCTTCTTTCTCATTCCAAACTTGATGTTTCTCCTCAACTGCACTTGAGGGGTTGGCTTTATGTAATGAGCAATGAGGTTGTCATGCCATTTCTTTCAATAAAATATCAATACTATTGCATAAGTATTCCGGCATATCCTCGATACTCTTCTCAATACAACATTTTAGGTCTATGACAACGTTTTTTTTAGGCGTTTTTAAAAACGTTGCTATAGAATTTTGGATTTTGCGTCTTTTTAAGTAAAGCGCTGTTGTAGAGAGAATTATTGGCGGCGGTTTTCATAAAACCGTGGCCATAGATGGATAAATAGGAAAAATTAATATAGCGCTCATTTTTCGCGCTATTCCTCCGATCCACTGCCCTAAATTTTCGGTTGATCAAGAGCTCTGCGCGCGCGGAAGGAAAGGCGACATCGCAGATCATGTCGGCGACGCCGGGTCCTCCATTTGCATAGCTTCTTCCTCCTCAATCACGCCGGTGAATCTCTCCGGGAGGCCATTATCTTCGAACTCGGTAGGAGTATGTCTCGCATTTCGATCTAGATCTAGGATTCCCTACTTATTTCCTCTGTTCTCTCTTGCAGCCGCCAACGACATCTCGCGCAGAGCCCTAACATCGTCGCAAGAGAGAGAGAGAGAGCGGCGGTGCCAGAAACAATGCATCGTCGTCATCGCACGCCGGAAACCATTCCTGGTCGGAAGAGCATCTAACCTTCTCCACACCCCTCCTCAACGACGATCCAGGGCAAGGTAGTTTGATTTTCATGTTTAGGATTCCTTTTGTGATTTTCATGTTTAGTTTGATATCTATCATTTCATCGCGTGTGTATTTGGTTTTAGGCTTTCTTTATAGGAAGGGCAATTTCTTGTAATAATCAGGTACCACAAAATGATAATAGGCCTTAAAAAACGTGGTGGTGGACCTGTCTTGTAGTGTCTCCCAGTTGCAGCTTCCTGCATTTAGTCTTTTTCTTCTCAAATTATCCTTTCATGCTCTATAAGCTCATTTCCTTTCAATTAAAAAGAGAGATAATTTACTAAATATGCTGATAAAACCCGAGCATGACACCTGATATGCACTCGCTTATATAATCAATAAGGGGTTCGTTTAGCCGCATCTCCACCTTTAAAGTGGAGTTAGTGGGAGGAGTGCTAACTCCCATGAAGGAGAGTGGGGAATGAACCAACACAGCGGTCGAAGTCCGCGTACGTGCTCCGCCATCATCGGCCGAAGTCGCACCTCACTCAATGGGGTGCGGCTCTAACCGCACCCCATTTTGCACCCCATTTTATGGGGTGCGGCTCTAACCGCGCCACACATAGTGGGGGCGGCCGGAGTCGGCGCCGCACCCGACGAGGGTGCGGCCGGCGCCGCACCCACAAGGGGGACGCGGCCGGCGCCGCACCCACAAGGGGGATGCGGCCGGCACCGCACCCCTTGGAGGGTGCGGCCGGCGCCGCACCCTCAGGGGGGTGCGGCCGGGCGCCGCACCACCATGCCGCACCCCCATGCCGCAACCCTCCATTGAGGGGGGCGGCCGGCGCCGCACCCTCTTCAGGTGCGGTCGGCGCCCCCCCCACCCCCCCCCCCCCGCCCCCCCATTTTGGGTACGACTGACGCCCCCGGCACCACGCCCCCCCTTGGGGTACGGTCGGGACCAGCGTCCCACTTAGTGGTGCGGCCGGCACCGTGCCCCTCCCGAGGGGCGACTGGGATGCATACACCCCTCCTTCTCCAGGAGGTTGCACGCCCCCGTCTTACGAGGCGCGGGGTTTAGCAGACGCGTGCGATAGCATTTTTGGCCGTCGACCCGGAAAACGAGCTAAGCGCGCTCAGAACGCTCTCGTGCTCGTTGCGCGCTCAGAACCCTCCCGTGTTCGTTGCGCGCTCAGAACGCTCCCATGTTCGTTGCGCACTCAGAACGCTCTTGTGTTCGTTACACGCTCAGAACGCTTGCACGTTCGTCACGCGAGCGGCAGTTAACATTTCCTAATTTCCTAGATTGCAAGTCCAGTTCACTTTGCCCAAATGTCATCAACGAAGCCGCCCAAACTGCCCAAGCTGACCGAACTGTCTGGGGGCAAGACGGGAATATCCAAAAAGTGGCGATCTGTGCGCTCAAAATCGAACAGTGTGATTCGTCTGTGAGGTGGTTACGATGGCGAAATTACCAGGCTACCCCTGCCCAAGGCTATAAAAGGAGTCTGGGGCCTTCATTTCAAGACACTTTGCCTTCTAGGCCCGGGAGAGCTCCTTTGAAGATTTTCTTGGAATTCTCCTTCGGCGCTTGAAGATCTCTTTCGGTCTTCGAAGATCTCCTTCGAATCTTCAAAGATCTCCTTCGGGCCTTCGAAAGTTACGAAATGCGACTCGAGAATCTCACTTTTGTTCCCGGGAAAATACTTAGTCTCTCGAGAGGTGGTCTGTCACCCTCGAGGTTTACTCTTTTTACTTTGTAACGAGCAGCGGTTCATTCATTGACTGTTTGCGTGCTCGGCTCGCTCGTGAGCTAAGGCGGTTCAATTCTACCGGTCTACCAGAGCGTCGAGTGACCCGCAACAATACCAAATTTTATTCAAATTCCTATTGCAAGGTTAAGAGATTAAAGAAATAAAGGAAGCTAGACTGCCAATCCCATCCTACTGCAAAATCATCTTGTAATCCATAACTATAACTAAAAGCAGAAACCATTTGCAAAAATGAGAAACACTGCGCTATGGAGCCGACTATTACTTTATTATCTGAAACAATCTGCAACGGAAAGAAGCTTTTGACTATTTTTAACCACGATTCCATATTTGAACTTCCAAAACAACAAAAGCAAGCTCACTCAAATTCATACCTCAATGTCGTATCCGATCTCCTTCAGAGCGATGGCAATGCTGACCATCTGCAGTTGCATAGCATCCGGCGAGAGCCCACCAACTACCTGCCAGTCGAAATTCACACATCAATCATAGTAAAACTACACCGCAAAGAAATTTGCCGTGTCAAACCAAAACGATGAATCAGCCGATGAAATACTGAAGTACCAGTGCCAGCCGCGGTTTCCTGAGAGCCGCTCGCCGCATCGGCCTTCCCGATGCCATGAAAAACGAATCTGCCTCCCTCCTCTCCCTCTCGAACATCTCCAGCAGCTTAGTAGGAACGAACTGAATTCCATCCCCGAATTCCAGTTCCTGTAAATTCCTCTTCACTAACCATCGGTCTCCGTCAAGAGAGTGGCGGCTCGGAAGCTTCTCGGGGACAGAACCGGGGAGGAATGCCTGGAACAGGATGACAACAAAGAAGAACGCCGCGGCTGTGCAAATCCAGAGAAGATGGTCGACCTTCTCAAAGAGAAGGAAGCGGGCTAATCTGGACCTCGGTCGGCGGAAAAACGACCGGCCGGCGTCGGAAGGGGTCGGACGAAGTAACGAAGCTCGCTTCAACAGAATCCCCGTTTCTACAGATCCCATCTAGGTAAAGTAGAACACGGAAAAGAAGAGAAAGAGCATTCGATCGTGCTCGATCGTTTCGTTCTCAGCTATGTTCTTCCCTGTATCGTATAGCTCAGCGGCCGAAATGATGCTCCGGCAGTAGCCCAGAGGGAGGTGGAGAGACAGAGAGACTGCTTAGAGTAGGTGATTGTATTTTGGACAGTCCGCGGTAAAATAGTATTTACCAGGTGAGCTAAATATCTGGGATAGATATTCACGCGGAAAAATAATTATATTTTTCAACCCAAAAAAGAAATTTATATTTACGTCGGTACCCTTGTCATCTATGTCGGCGGGACAATGTGCACTGGTTTAGCCGTTTTGTTGCGGCTGGCTTTACAAGTTGTAATTTTAAGGTGGTATTTGATTTTGAGTGGTGTTATGGGCATATCAATTTTGGCATATCAATAAGAAGAAATTTCAAAAGAAGTCTATTGGCATAACAAAAAAATATATTAAACAGTCTCATACAAAAACAAAATGTCAAAAAACACTAGTAATTAAAGAAAAAGTTAAACATGTTCAAAATTAGTTTGTAATTGTAGTCAAATCTAATTTTTTTTTTAAATCTGCAATACTTAAAAGATCTTCAAAACTCAATTCTTGCGTCAATTCTCTCATCCTGCAATCAAATGAAATTGTAAAGCATGAGATTATATATAATATAAAATAAAGTATTAAAAATACAAGTTTTTACATAGATTAGCCCTGTCCAAAAAGCCCGATAGGCCCGGGCCTGAACCGGGCCTGTATGGCCCGGGCTTTTTTAAACCGGGTCAGGCCCGGGCCCTGCTTTAGTTTGGGGAGGGAGCCTGATGAGGCCCCCAAGGCCGGACGGGGCCCAGGCCTGGCCCGGTTTTATATTTAATTATATATATATATTATATATTATATATTTTTTTAAATTAAAAAAAAGTAATTGATGGCAGGCTGCCATCAAATTTGATGGCTTGCATCCATCAAAACTGGGATTTTACCCGGGCCTAAGCCTGGCCTGGTGCCCAGGCTTTGCCCGGCCTGGCCCGGGCCGGGCACCGGGCCGGGCAATTGCCCCATACTAAGGCCCTGTTAGGCCTCGGCAGCCCGGCCTGGGCCCGGGACTGGCTAGCCGGGACCGGGCCTAACCGGGCTTTTTCCGGGCCCGGGCCGGTTTTTATGCCCACCGCTACCTAGATGTGGTTTGATGATAAATATTAAAGACGATTATCCATTAAACCTTTAATGTTCACGTATGTGGACCAAAATAATAATATGACAATTAGTAGTCACAATTAGCAATGTAACTATGTATGTCTAATAATAGAAAATTAAGCATATCTTGTCATGGATCTGTTAAATTAATTATTTCTTTTACTTGTTCTTTGCTACCGACTTCTCTAATTCTTGAACTGTAATTCAAGTCTCACACTTCCGCAATGGTAGCATGATATGTCCGCCACGTATTGATTATTAAAGGTAGGGGACAATTCTCTTGCATCATCAATCGAATGAAGTGATTATCAATAACAAATCCAATAAATATAGTCTTTCGGCTTGCAGGAGGCGCAGAATGTAAAGGTAGAAATGTAAAAGACTGAAGCTTTGAATAATGAACAACTGCCACATCATAACAAGAAGCGATCATCAATCTCATGTCCGGCATTGTCATCCATTTGTCCATGGGAGCTGGTACTGCAGTACAATCCAATGATAATGATAGTAGTTCTGCACGTCTCACATTACCAAACAGGGTGTTATACAAAAACTCATAACTTTCCATTTCGTCTGCAATATCTTTTCGCACTTGTAATCAATTTTCACTCATATCAAGTGATTAACTTATCACTCGATACCCACAATGCTCATCGACAATCACATTTATGGCATATAAGTCGATATATATTGAGGCATATCCTTATGAATTCATTCAACAAATTTGTTGTTTCTCGCTCTTCTTCTTTTAGTTAATTTCTTTATCCGACGTTGTGCATGTTGTTCCACTATCAAAACTATTGGTATTTCCAAGGTGATCTCAAAGCAATCAAGTAGTTAGTCTCACTGCCAACGTGATGTGAGCCTATAGGGTCACACATAAGAGCGTTTGGAGAAGTTAGAGGAAGAATTGTGTTGGCATTATCATATTGGATATGAGTAAATAACCAATCCTAGCTATGACTCATTGGAGTTAGGTCGAGTCCGCTAAATGTTCCACATATATTATGAATATTGTATAGAGCATGTTGTCTTCTGTACAGGACGACATTGCGAGTATCGTCGAGATCATCACGACGATATTATGAATATTGTCGTGTGGTCACGACGACATGGCCGACTGTCAACCTTTATAGTATCGTTGAGTGCTGTGCAATTTTGTCGTGATTGTCATGATGATATTTCAGTCATGAAGACGATATCGTCGAGATCGTCTCGACGATATAGGTCATCACGACGATATCGTTGAGTGGTCTCGACGATATAGATTTTCACAGCGATATCGTCGAGATCGTCTCGACGATATAGATCTTCACGACGATATCGTCGAGATCGTCTCGACGATGTTTAGTGATCACGACGATACTTACTTAATACTCCTATTAAAGACTCGGGTCTGCGGATATCCAATTTTATGCCCCGGGGTACAAATAGGGAAGCAATTAGGTTTTACCTCAAAGATTATCTTTTGAGATTCAGAGAAGTGTTCTGCAAGGTTTCTGCGAGATCCAATTCATCCGACGCCGGCTCTCCCTACGACGGATCTAGCGATCCGTGGGAGACACTGAAGGCACTCCTTCTCCGACCTAGTTCTTGTTGGACAAGAAGCTTTGGGTTCTCCTTCGCTCGTGTGGACAGTTATAGAGACGCAGATCTACTTCCTGTACTTGGAACTCAGCCACCAGTTTCTGGATCTGATATTGGAGCACCTTGGTTGAGTATTAACTCAATCCATCTCAGGTATATTGTAATGTGTTGCTTTATTTATTTCTTGATTCATGAAATCGCAAGATCCAAAACTGTTAGGGTTGTTCTTGTTTGTTTATTCTGATGCGCACATATGATATGTTGTTTCACTCTTGTTTATAGAAAGTCCAACAAAAACATGCTCAAATAACGTGTAACGCACCAAATATCATATATTAAATGTGCGGTGTGCGAATAGCAGAGTGGGGGGGGGGGTGAGCTTAGCAGTTTTGATTTTAGGTTTAAATAATCCCCCTCTCAAAACCTTAAGCAGCTGACTCCCCCTCCTATTCTCCTCATTTCTAGCATGAAACAGTCGCTCGTCTCCCTCCCGATCGCTCTCCCTCTCGCATGCGCCTCTAGAAATCGAGCGACAAACTCCTGATCTCCCCTACTTCTTCCCCGTCGCCAGTGATTGTAGGCTGACAAAGCTTCCCTAGCCGCCACCGTCGGTAGGGAGAAGGAAGGAGCCGACCTTGCCATCGCCAGGAGCACCATCGGGGATCCTCTCGCCAAGCTTGTTGGAGGTTTCCTTCCTTCCTCTTGGAGTGGCCGACCCCTCTGCCGAGAGCCCTGCTAAGGTGTTGCCGATTTTTTGCAAGGGGAGATGTTGACCCTCTTCTATGTGATGAGTTCCTTGGTCGACCTCCCTTGTTGTGAAGGATCCGCCCGCTGAGTAATTTTTGTGGTTGTGGTTGATTGATCGAGTAGTGGAGAAGTCGACCCGAGAGGATAGCTTGCCAAGATCTATTGTGGAAGCACAAATCGGAGCTTGAATCATCTAAGGGTGTCTGAATCCGTAAAGAGGGAGTCAATACAGTTGTTTTATCACATTCGTGCAAATACAATGCCCTCGGGACTCGCTTTAAGGGTAACGATTCCTTTCCCTGGTCTTAGGACCATACTTTTGGTATTTTTGTGTGCTTGTGATGATTTCCATGCAATGAGATTCCCCTCATGCCGTTTCGGTTGAGGACTGGGACTCCGCAAGGGCGTGAGATTGTGACCCCGGCGTATGTTTGTGAGTTTCATGTAGAGTCCCTCTCCCTCTATGCGAAGGAGAGCGGGGACTCTGCTAGGGCGTGGGATTACGACCCCAGTGTAGTTTTCTGCTTTTAGGCATGATGTGTAAAGCCTACCCGTGGTGATAAGCCCGGGTCGGTGATGTTTCTGTGATGTGCATTGCGATTAGCCTTAGGTACGCGAACGGGAATGTCCCGTGCAATTCGTTGTAGTATTGTAGGAATTTGATGGCTTTATTTGTGAATGCCCCATTCCTAGGGGGCCTATGTTGGGCCCGGTAGAACAACATTTTATGGGCATTTGTTGGACGGGTGGATCCCCATCCCTGCGTAGATTGCGCTTTCCTAGATCAGTCATTTGCCACTTTAAAATGATAGTTGTATATTGTATCCTTCCAAACCAGTCATCTGTCACTTTAAAAAGGGTAGTTGTAGGTCGTCTTCTAACCAGTCTTCTGTCACGTCAAAAAGGCAGTTGTAAGTCATGTATCTCCTGACCAGCCCTCTGTCGCCTCGAAAAGGGGTAGTTGTAGGTCGTTTATCCCAAACAAGTCCTCTGTCCATTCTATAGGACAGTTGTTGGTTTGTCCCCTCCCGTCGCTACGATTGACTGAGTCACGGTCGTACTGTTATACTTAGCATTGATGCTTAGATAGTGCGTTTACGGTGTGTACATGACACGTGTGTGGTAGTTTAAAAGGTGACACTTAGCGTGTCCCCTGGCTCTTTGTCTTTAGTTCCTTGTTTGCATATTTTGGTTTGCGTGCGTACTTGCATGAGAGTAATGTACTTGCCTCGGAGTCCGCTAGGATGGCCAGGGGGAGGAGTCGTTACGTTGTGTTAGTCAGCCCCATGCTGACCTTCGTTTCCCCCCCCCCCCCCCCTGTTTGTTCTTGGTTTCAAGTGGCATAGCTCGTGGTGGTGGTAGTGGGTTGGAGCCCAAGAGCTGCTGAGGAGCTGGTGATTCTCTTCTCCCTTTTAGTTTGTCTGTATTTCTTGTTGAAAGCCATGTAAGGCCTTAAGGCCGCATCATTTCAGTATTGTATTCCTATTAGTTGTGGACATTCAGACCTCTTTATTTTGGGCTTTTGTTTAGCTTCCGTTTCTATTTACTCTGAGTTGTTTTAGTAAGTTTTTTGTATCAATTATTAATATTTTAGACTTTGTGGATATTATATGTCGTGGAGTCCAGACCGGACCTATGTTATATTCAATTTGCAGACCAGTGATGTTACATAACGAGAGTTCTCTTTCTGTTGATTTTTCATCATCTTTAAATTTTTTGTAGCTTCTTGGTGGTCTTCCTTTTAATCTTAAGGGCGTTGATGGTGTAAGACCCCCCTCCCCAGACCTGAACCGGGTTCAGGGAGGGGGGATCTTACGGCCCATGCAGGTGGCCACTAGTGCTTTCCGGATGGCAAAAACCCATCCTCTCAAGCACTGCGTGGTCTCCTTATCAGGCACGAGAATCACAACATCACATCAGAACGCACAGCGGAAGCAATCGAAAAAAAACCAAGCATATTGTTTATATTTACATATTTAAATAGGGTCGAAGCCTAATGTTTACAACCACTGCCTCGGGGCTACATAGAGCATAACAAAGACACTAGGCTAATCCTATACTCTAGGACTCACATCTCGGAAGATAGGGGTGAGGCTGGAGTGTCCGATCGGGCCATCTCTAAGGCTGGTAACTCATACTGCGGTGCGGGGGCTACGCACTGTCCCATCTCCTGTGATTGGTTATAAGACATAACTGTTAGTCACAGAGCTAAGTAGAAAATACATCCCCTCCCCGGATCCATATTCGGGGGCGGGCTAAAGGACAGAAATAAATAGCCGAAGCAAAGAAGAGGGTTAGCAGCAGGTAATCATATATATATATATATATATATATATATATATATATATATATATATATATACACACATATATATATCTACAGATAGGGCCTCCCACCCTACTATTCATAGTCGCGCAGTATAGTAAATACACAACACTATCTCGCGCATACTCGTACGCAGGTATTCAAACCTGTACGCACACAAAAGACCCTGTGTCGACACAGTTTAGACCGCTTTATTTCAAGCAGGGGAGCTAACCCCGCGGGCCTCACCGATGTGGCCGTCGGTGACAGTGGCCAGTCTTGCCACTTCTGAGAGTAGTCGTACCGTATCCCTCAGGCCCTCCTGTACAACTTGGTGTACTAACTGGATGTGAGCGACATCCGGAGAACCGATTTTTAGGCCGACCAGCGGAGGCAAAACTGCAGTTTCGGAGTGGTGACAACCCGCTGTGCACATCTCCTTGTCGCCATGAGTCGTCAACCCACCCGCACCGGTACGAACGATCTGCGGGCGTGACCGACCCGCCACTTCCAAACAATCTTCAACTGCTTAAATACAGAAAGAGCGCTTTAAGACGCGCAACAACTTACTCAACCGGTCATATGACCTCTGACCGGGAGGCTCAGCGGTATGAGGGCTCCTTGCTTGGGGCTAACCTCGGAGGAGCAGCTCAACTCGGGGTTTTCCCCAACTAAGGCCTCGCAGAAGGGAGGATAAGCACCGCTTGCTAGCGCAGGACCGAAGTTAGCGTTGAATTAGAAAGTGCAATATAAGCAGTAAAATAGGCCGGAAGCAGGGGCCATAATATTAAGCAATAAAGTAGGCCGGAATCAGGGGGCCATAATATTAAGCAATAAAGTAGGCCGGAAGCACGGGGCCATAATATTAAGCAATAAAGTAGGCCGGAAGCAGGGGGCCATAATATCAGGACCAGTGCGAGACTGGAGAAATGAAAGTACTGAAAGCGGTAAATAAGTACCAGTGCGAGACTGGAGAAATGAAAGTACTGAAAGCAGTAAATCAGGACCAGTGCGAGACTGGAGAAATGAAAATACTGAAAGCAGTAAATAAATAAAGGGTTAGTAGTCCAATCACTCCATAACAGGAGGCTTCAACGTCGACTCCATTCGTAGGAGGAGGTTCTGCTTTCTCCCCGTTCATAGGGGTTCTACTCCGTTCCTAGGAGTTTATTTACGTTCCATGAGATTTAATATTTTCCCTTTGCCGTGGATTCATTTTTATTATTATCTCGGCGTTACTTATTGCGTCGTCGGCCGCGATCTCGTCCCAATTTTCGCGTCGATATTTTAAACCCAATCGATTCCACAGATCGATACGCGTAATTTTATTATACCGCTAAAATGTGCGTCGTGCGGACGCCGGTTTATTCCGATGAATTTCTCTCCCTTTCGGGCGTTTATTTTTGCTTGTAAAAGCTTTTAGAGGACCAAAATAATATGTCACACTCCCCAACTTTAAAAGTAGTTGTAAAATACCCTTAATTAGAGCCTATGATTTTTGGTGATTTTTCCCAACTCATTTGGCCTTTAATTTTCTCAAAATAAACCTTTGGTGGAGTTTTAAAAATAGCAAATGACTTCCTAAAAATCCCAAAAAAATTACAGGAGGTGCCCCTTAGGGTGGGGCACATTTTTCATTCAGGAAGTTTTTGTCAAAACAACCCCATTTTTCTGAGAAGAGGAAAGGCTGTTGGGGTGCGGTTAGAGGCAGGGAGAAGGCGCAGGGGTCTTGCACCCTGCGCCCTCCCGCGGCCCCCACAGCGGATCTGCGACGGATCCGCTGTGGGGGGGGGGGGGCACATATGCTGAGGCGGAGGCGGGAAAATAGCTTAGGAGAGCCGTCCGATCTCCTGGGGGAGATCGGACGGCTCCCGATGGTCCAGCGGGAAGTGGCCGCTGCCGCCGCCGGGCAGCGGCCGGCTGGGGCCGGCGCCGACCCCGGTCGGTGCGCCGGGGGCCAGCGACTCCTCTGGTGGTGGTCCACCGGCCTAGCTCCGCCGGCTACCACCGAGAAATAGAACGGAGAGGGGGCGGGAGACGGTGGCGTGGCCTGCATGCGCCATGCATGCTCGCCGCGCCGCCGCCTCCACGAGGAGAGCTGCTGGTGTCGCCCCCGGTCGGTGCGTCGGGGGACGGTGACCACTCCGGTGGTGGTCCGGCGGCCTGGCGCCGCCAGCCGCCGCCAGGATGGGGTATTTCCTGTACAGGAAACAGGAACAGGGGGGCTGGGCCACGGGCGCCACCGGGGCTGCGTCCTCCGGCGGCCCGGCCGCCTCCTTTCGTCGGCGCCAAGGCCCTCGAGTGGGGACCTACTCTCCCCCCCCCCAGCGCCACCTCCGGCGCTGGGGGCTTGGCTTCCACGGCCAGCCTCCACCCGAGCCTTACAAGGCTCGGGGTGGTGCTGGCGGCGCTCCGGCGACGGGGAGGGGGTCGGCCTGGCTCAGGGGAGTAGGAAGGAGGAGGGGGAGATGTCTACCTTGGGTGGAGGTGCTCGGGAGGTTGAGAGGTGGCCGGCCATGGTGGGGAAGGAGGTGGCGGCGGTTTGAGGTTGGGCAGGGCTCCGACAGGGGGCTGGCTGGGCTAGCCGGCAGGGAAGAAGGAGGAGGAGCTGGGGGGGGGGGGGGGGGGGGGGGGGGTGGCACTCAGGGAGGGGGCTGAGCCCCTCCTTATATAGAGGGGGGGGGGGGGGGGGTGGCCTCCCCTCTCCTTCCTTTTAGCCCACGTGGCTAAAAGGAAGGGATGGGTGGGGGGAGATATTTTCTCCCCCCCCCCTTCTCTCTCCTGCCCCCTTGCCCCAATAGGGTGCTGCCTATCCATGGGCAGCCCCCTCCCTTGGGGGAGGGGCTTCTCTCTCTCCCCCCCCCCCCTTTCTTTTTCTCTTCTTAATAGGTTTCAAGCTTGGGGGGGGGGGGGTTGACCGAGGTCAACTTAGGGCGGGGTCCTTCATGGTCCCGGGGTTCATCAAGATTTGTCGGGGCCGATGCCGAGCTTGTGTGCTTCACATTTCGTGTGTTGCACTGAGGTGGTCTGCATAGTCCTAAAATGACATACTCTCCATACAACCTCGGATCGAGGCGCAACGAATTCCGTTGCATTTGTATCGTTCATACGAGTCTAATGGAACTGACAGAAGTCATTTCGGAGTATGTTTGGCCACTTCCCACTATAGTGGGGTAGCGGTGCACAACGATACTCAAAATGATCGTTTTCTCTAAACGACCTCAGATCGAGGCACAACGAATTCCGTTGCACTCGTATTGGTCATACGAGTCTAGCGGATCTGACAGGAGTCAACTCGGGATTCGTAGCACATAACCCCTCATCGGGTTATGTCTACCGTTCGGGCCTACTTTTATTGGGCTCACTAGGGACTAGTGACCCAATAAAAGTCGGGATGTTACAATCTAATAAAAATAAAGGGATTTTCGTCCCCGAAAATTGCTTAAAGTAGGGGTTAAAAAAGGCATACCTGGGGAAACAGTGCCGGGTATCTTTCTCGGACGAGAGCTTCTGGTTCCCAGGTGAATTCCTCGCGTCCCCCATTTGACCATAATATCTTGACCATCGTGATGGTTTTGTTCCGTAATTCCTTGAGCTTGGAATCTACTATCTTTACTGGCTTAAGTTGAACAGATCGGTCAGATTGCACTGACGCTGGTGGCACGGGAAGATGTTGCTCTGGTTGGCGAAGTACACGCCTTAGTGAAGAGACGTGAAATACGTCGTGGAGGTTGCTCAGTTCAACTGGCAGAGCTAGCCTATAAGCTACCGGGCCAACTCTTTCTATGACTTGATATGGGCCCAGATAGCGGGGATCTAACTTTTTCTCCTTCTTTATTCGAGATATCCCATGCATAGGCTTAATTTTTAAGAAAACCATGTCTCCTACTTTGAACCCCACGAGGCGATGACGCGCATCGTAATATTTGGCTTGTCGGCTCTGTGCCTCCAGCATACGTTCTCGAATTAATCTTATTGCGTCGGTGGTATCATCTATGTAGGTGACTCCCAAAGCTTCGGGGTCCTCATCCTGTGCCCATGATAGTGGTGTTCGACAGCGTCTTCCATAAAGGGCTTCGTACGGTGTCATCTTGATGCTCGCCTGGAAGTTGTTATTGTATGAGAATTCTACAAAGGGCAGTAACTGCTCCCAAGGTTCGCTGTGCTCGACTATGCATAATCGGAGGAGATCTTCCATTGTCATGTTCGTCCTTTCTGTTTGCCCGTCGGTCTGGGGGTGGAAGGCAGTGCTAAAGGATAATCTGGTCCCCAGATAAGCCTGCACTCTCCTCCATTCCTTCGATGTAAAGCGCCCGTCGCGGTCAGACACGATCGATTTGGGTACCCCATGAAATCGGACCACTTGCTCTATAAATAGCCGGGCTAATATGTCGACACCGTTGCCTTACCGATTTGGGATGAAACGGGTCAAATTGGCGAGGCGATCTACTACGACCCATATGGAGTCGTTCCCTGTACGAGATCGGGGTAAGCCATGAACAAAGTTCATGGAGATATCTTAGAACTTCCATTCTGGTATGGGCAGGGGTTGCAGTAAACCTCCTGGGCTACGACATTCTGCCTTGACTATTTGACAGGTCTGGCAGTGCGCTACATAGTTGGTGACATCCTTCTTCATTCCTGGTCAATATAATGTCCTTCGCAGGTCTGTATACATCTTTACTACTCCCGGATGTATTGAATACCTTGTCTGGCGTGCCTCGCGAAGTATTTCTTCCCGGATTCCCTCTGCAGCGGGGATGAATATGCGGTGTCTGTACTGTAGGATGCCATCGTACAAATTGTAGTCTTCTTGCGCACCGTATTGCAAGGCCTGTATTATCGGGGCTGCTTCTACGTCGATCTTCTGTGCCTCGCGTATTCTGTCCCTGATGTCACACTGTATCTCCATCCAGTAAAGCTGGGCCTGGTATTCCATCGGGTTTCTTCGTGCGATGAGGATAACATCCAATTCTGCCAAGGATCTGACTAATTCCTCCGGTATCAACTCTAGCCAATTCCCGGTCCTCGGAGGTTGCCGGGCATCTGCAACCTTATTGACTTTGCCGGGGTGGTACTGAAGGGCAAAGTCGTAATCGCACAGAAACTCCAACCATCGGCGCTGTCGGAGATTTAGCTCTTTCTGGGTGAAGACGTACTTGAGGCTTTTATGATCAAAGAAGATCTCGCATCGCACTCCGTAGAGGTAGTGCCTCCAAACCTTTAGTGCGAAGACTACCGCACCCAGTTCTAGATCATGGGTGGCGTAGTTTAGTTCGTAAGGCTTTAGCTGACGTGAGGCGTAGGCGATTACCTTACCGTGTTACATTAGCACGGCTCCCAATACCTTTAGTGAGGCATCAACGTAGATCTGGAAGCCCTCAGTACCTGAGGGGAGTGTCAGAATCGGGGACGATATCAGTCGGTTCTTCAGCTCTATGAATGCTGTTTCGCATTCGGGAGACCACTGGAACGTCACGTCCTTTTTGGTGAGGGAGGTAAGTGGTAACGCAATCTTAGAGAATCCTTCTACAAACTTTCGGTAGTAGCCGACGAGGCCAAGGAAACTCCGTATGTCTGCTGCTGATTTAAGTGGCGGCCAGTCTCGTACTGCTTGTACCTTGGCTTGGTCCACCGCTACCCCCGTTTTTGTTAACTGTGTGTCCAAGAAAGCCGACTTCTTCCATCCAGAATTCACATTTACTGAACTTTGCGAAGAGCGAGTGCTCCCTTAGCTTGAGCAGAACCATGTGGAGGTGCCTGGTGTGATCAGTTTTGTTCTTCGAGTATGAGTATGTCATCTATAAAAACTATTACAAAGTGATCTAGGAAGGGTTTAAACACCGTATTCATTAAAGCCATGAAGGAGGACGGGGAATTGGTCAATCCAAACGGCATTACCATGAATTCGTAAAGTCCGTAGCGGGAGCTGAAAGCGGTCTTGGGAATGTCTTCTTCTCGTACTCTGAGCTGATAAGAGCCGGATCTTAAATCCATCTTTGAAAAGACGGACACGCCTTGTAGTTGATCAAACAATTCATCTATTCGAGGCAGGGGATAGGTATTTCGAACAGTGAGCTTATTCAGTTCCCTGTAGTCAATACAGAGACGTAGTGATCCATCTTTCTTTTTAACGAATAACACTGGGGCTCCCCAGGGCGAGGTACTCGGGCGAACGAAACCTGCGTCCACTAACTCTTGTAGTTGAATCTTGAGCTCGGCTAGTTCCCTTGGGGCCATTCGATATGGTGCTCGGGATACTGGTCGGGCTCCATGAGTAAGATAAATTTGGAAGTCCACTTCCCGTTGCGGGGGCAACCCGGGAAGGGTTTCTGGAAAGATGTCTGGGAAGTCCCTAATTACGGGCACTCTAGCGAGTACTTGCGTCTTGTCCTCCATCTCGAAGTAGATTAGGTACACCTCGTCCTTTTGCCGGACTGCTTCGACCATTTGCGCAGACGTTAAGATAATGCGGGTGACAGAGGGTATACCTGCTAGTGTGATAAATTGCCCATTCGGGTTCTGGAGGTGGATTTCTCGAGTTGAACAATTGATTTGGGCGATGTGCTCGGCCAACCAATCCATCCCTAAAATGATGTCGAGTCCGGTTATCGCCAGAATGGTTGCGTTGACTTCGAATTCTATGCCTCCTAGTGTTGCCTGGAAGGAGCACTTTTCTGTGGACGTCATATCTGATCCATCCGGGAGTCGTATTCGTATCGACATCCCCGATGATCGTACAGTGTTTCCCTTGTCAGCGATGAAGTTCTATACGACGAAGGAATGCGTGGCACCGATATCGAACAGTGTTTTAGCGGGATGACCTTCTACCAAAAGTAAACCTGATAATATGTTCATACTATGATCAAAACCTTTTTACAGATATACAGGAGTAGAGACTATACATGCCATACAAAAGGTCACAAAACATATATATATATACGACTATAACATTCTCCTAGGATATCGTAACTACTGGAAGTAAATACCTATCACTACATCTGGAGCAGGACTGTGCTGGAGATCTAATGCGTATGCCTCGAGCAGTGCTGCTCTACCCTGCCTAGCTGGCTCCCTCTTGCCTGCGGGACGTCCTCTGCGTCCACCTCGTCCTCTCTCCGCCGCTCTCTGTACTGCTCCTAAACCGGGTCTCCCTGTAGCCTGAGGGCAAAAAGCTCGTATGTGCCTGGGCTGCTGACATAGGTAGCAGTTCCCTGCAAAGGGGACATCTCGTCGTGCGGCTGGGACGGCCTGAGGTGCTGGGGCTGGGGGTGCTGGTCGGGGCTGGGCTGCCTGCCCATATGGCTGGTGGCGTTGACGCTGTCTCCTACCCCGGTCCTGTCTGCGAGGACCTACTCCTCTCTCTCGGCCCTGAGCCCGGGGAACCTCTGCATGTCCCCTACGCTGATGGGCCACCATCTTCTGATCTAACTCTAAAGCTGCGGCGTGCAAGGCAATCGTGTGGAAGGATGCCTGAGAAATCATGATCAGAGCCTGACGGAGATCGTCTCGTAGTCCTCGGTAAAAATCTAGTCGCTCCATCCCTGTCCGTAACTGCTAGAGTCCCGACGAAGCGGGCCAAATGAATGAACTCTCGTTGGTACTCGGGTACCGTCCTCTCCCCTTGCCGGATCTGTAAGAAACGCTCCTAAAGTGCGATCCTGTCTGCGTCCGAGATGAAGTGCTCTAGGAAGGCCTCTGAGAATTCCCCCCAGAGGATTGTGCTGAGTGGTCGCCCTTCAAACGTGGAGCGGCTGGCTGCTCTCCACCAATTTCGGGCATAGCCCTCTAGCATGGTCACCACCAAGGACACTGCGGCTATGGCGGGGCACATCATCCCGACTAAGAGCTCCTCTACCCTCTCCACCCACTCTTCGGCCTAAATGGCTGACTCGGTACCTCGTAAGGTGGGGGGCCATAGCCCCCGGAATGTCGTCAGAAGATCGGTGGGTACGGTGGCCTGCTGGGGTGGCCGTAGGGTGGCTGTCTGGAAAGCGGCTAACAAGGCTATCAGGGTCCGTCCTAGCTCTGTATCCCCAAAAGGAACTGCGGCTGGAGTGGCCGGGGCTGGTGGTGGAGTGGAAGGGTGGTACTGATCCCTAGAGGAGGACCTTCCGTTACTCGACTCCGGTATCTGGAGAAGTAACAACGAACATCAGTACTTGCAAAAATAAGGGGATTTTGCAGAACTGAAACGAAAAGAAAGCGGAAAGCGTGTGGGTGTATTACCGTGCAGTCTCGAATCCTTAACCTTAAACCTAAAGAGTCCACCAGGCTTCCGCTGCCTGGTTCGTCCCGAACCAAGAAACGGAACCGGGGAAGGGAGGATCGAAAGACTGCCCCATGTGGTCGGATCGTGGTAGCTCTAATCCATTTGTAAGACCCCCCTCCCCAGACCTGAACCGGGTTTAGGGAGGGGGGATCTTACGGCCCATGCAGGTGGCCACTAGTGCTTTCCGGATGGCAACGACCCATCCTCTCAAGCACTGAGTGGTCTCCTTGTCAGGCACGAGAATCACAACATCACATCAGAACGCACAGCGGAAGCAATCGAAAAAAACAAAACCAAGCATACTGCTTATATTTACATATTTAAATAGGGCCGAAGCCTAATGTTTACAACCACTGTCTCGGGGCTACATAGAGCATAACAAAGACACTAGGCTAGTCCTATACTCTAGGACTCACATCTCGGAAGATAGGGGTGAGGCTGGAGTGTCCAATCGGGCCATCTCTAAGGCTGGTAACTCATCCTGCGGTGCGGGGGCTACGCGCTGTCCCATCTCCTGTGATTGGTTATAAGAAATAACCGTTAGTCACAGAGCTAAGTAGAAAATACATCCCCTCCCCGGATCCATATCCGGGGGCGGGCTAAAGGACATAAATAAATAGCCGAAGCAAAGAAGAGGGTTAGCAGCAGGTAATCATATATATATATATATACACACATATATATATCTACAGATAGGGCCTCCCACCCTACTATTCATAGTCGCGCAGTATAGTAAATACACAACACTATCTCGCGCATACTCGTACTCAGGTGTTCAAACCTGTACGCACACAAAAGACCCTGTGTCGACACAGTTTAGACCGCTTTATTTCAAGCAGGGGAGCTAACCCCGCGGGCCTCACCGATGTGGCCATCGGTGACAGTGGCCAGTCTTGCCACTTCTGAGAGTAGTCGTACCGTATCCCTCAGGCCCTCCTGTACAACTTGGTGTACTAACTGGATGTAAGCGACATCCGGTGAACCGATTTTTAGGCCAACCAGCGGAGGCAAAACTGCAGGTTCGGAGTGGTGACAACCCGCTGTGCACATCTCCCTGTCGCCATGAGTCGTCAACCCACCCGCACTGGTACGAACGGTCTGCGGGCGTGACCGACCCGCCACTTCCAAACAATCTTCAACTGCTTAAATACAGAAAGAGCGCTTTAAGACACGCATCAACTTACTCAACCGGTCATATGACCTCTGACCGGGAGGCTCAGCGGTATGAGGGCTCCTTGCTTGGGGCTAACTGGGAGGAGTGGCTCAACTCCGGGTTTTCCCCAATTAAAGCCTCGCAGAAGGGAGGATAAGCACCGCTTGCTAGCGCAGGACCGAAGTTAGCGATGAATTAGAAAGTGCAATATAAGCAGTAAAATAGGCCGGAAGCAGAGGGCCATAATATGAAGCAATAAAGTAGGCCGGAAGCAGGGGTCCATAATATGAAGCAATAAAGTAGGCCGGAAGCAGGGGGCCATAATATTAAGCAATAAAGTAGGCCGGAAACATGGGACCATAATATTAACCAATAAAGTAGGCCGAAAGCAGGGGGCCATAATATTAAGCAATAAAGTAGGCCTGAAGCAGGGGGCCATAATATTAAGCAATAAAGTAGGCCAGAAGCAGGGGGACATAATATCAGGACCAGTGCGAGACTGGAGAAATGAAAGTACTGAAAGCGGTAAATAAGGACCAGTGCGAGACTGGAGAAATGAAAGTACTGAAAGCAGTAAATCAGGACCAGTGCGAGACTGGAGAAATGAAAATACTGAAAGCAGTAAATAAATAAAGGGTTAGTAGTCCAATCACTCCATAACAGGAGGCTTCAACGTCGACTCCGTTCATAGGAGGAGGTTCTGCTTTCTCCCCGTTCATAGGGGTTCTACTCCGTTCCCAGGAGTTTATTTACGTTCCATGAGATTTAATATTTTCCCTTTGCCGTGGATTCATTTGTATTATTATCTCGGCGTTACTGTATTGCGGCGTTGACCGCGATCTCGTCCCAATTTTCGCGTCGATATTTTAAACCCAATCGATTCCACAGATCGATACGCGTAATTTTATTATACCGCTAAAATGTGCGTCGTGCGAATGCCGATTTATTCCGATGAATTTCGCTCCCTTTCGGGCGTTTATTTTTGCTGTAAAAGCTTTTAGAGAACCAAAATAATATGTCACACTCCCCAACTTTAATAGTAGTTGTAAAATACCCTTAATTAGAGCCTATGATTTTTGGTGATTTTTCCCAACTCATTTGGCCTTTAATTTCTCAAAATAAATCTTTGGTAGGGTTTTAAAAATAGCAAATGACTTCTTAAAAATCCCAAAAAATTACAGGAGGTGCCCCTTAGGGTGGGGCACATTTTTCATTCAGGAAGTTTTTGTCAAAACTGGAAAGAGGAAAGGCTGATGGGGTGCGGTTAGAGGCAGGGAGAAGGCGCAGGGGACTTGCACCCTGCGCCTCCCGCGGCCCACACAACGGATCTGCGGCGGATCCGCTGTGCGGGGCACATATGCTGAGGCGGGAGGCGGGAGGCGGGAGGCGGGAGGCGGGAGGCGGGAAAATAGGTTAGGAGAGCCGTCCGATCTCCTGGGGGAGATCGGACGGCTCCCGATGGTCCAGCGGGAAGTGGCCACTGCCGACGTCGGGCATTGGCCGACTGGGGCCGGTGCCGCCCCCGACCGGTGCGCTGGGGGCCGGCGACTCCTCCGGTGGTGGTCCGGCGGCCTGGCGCCGCCGGCTACCACCGAGAAATAGAACGGAGAGGGGCAAGAGACGGTGGCGTGGCCTGCATGCGCCATGCATGCTCGCCGCGTCGCCGCCTGCACGGGGAGAGCTACCGATGTCGCCCCCGGTCGGTGCGCCGGGGGCTGGCGACCACTCCGGTGGTGGTCCGGCGGCCTGGCGCCGCCGGCCGCCGCCGGGGGTGGGGTATTTCCTGTACAGGAAACGCGAGCAGGGGGGGGGGGCTGGGCCACGGGCGCCGCCGGGGCTGCGTCCTCCGGCGGCCCGGCCGCCTCCTTTCATCGGCACCAAGGACCCCGAGTGGGGACCTACTCCCCCCCCCCCTCGCGCCACCTCTGGCGCTGGGGGCTTTGCTTCCACGACCAGCCTCCACCCGAGCCTTACAAAGCTCGGGGTGGTGCTGGCGGCACTCCGGCGACGGGGAGGGGGTCGGCCTGGCTCAGGGGAGTAGGAAGGAGGGGGAGATGTCTACCTTGGGTGGAGGTGCTCGGGAGGTTGAGGGGTGACCGACCATGGTGGGGAAGGAGGTGGCGGCGGTTTGAGGTTGGGCAGGGCTCCGGCAGGGGGCTGACTGGGCTAGCCGGCAGGGAAGAAGGAGGAGGAGCTGGGGGGGGGGGGGGGGGGGGGGGGGGGGTTGGCACTCAGGGAGGGGGCTGAGCCCCTCCTTATATAGAGGAGGGGGGGGGGGGCCTCCCCTCTCCTTCCTTTTAGCCCACATGGCTAAAAGGAAGGGATGGGTGGGGGGGGGGGGGAGATATTTTCTCCCCCCCCCCTTCTCTCTCCTACCCCTTGCCCCAATAGGGGGCTGCCTATCCATGGGCAGCCCCCTCCCTTGGGGGAGGGGCTTCTCTCTCTCCCCCTTTCTTTTCTCTTCTTAATAGGTTTCAAGCTTGGTGGGGGGGGGGGGGGGGGTTGACCGAGGTCAACTTAGGGCGGGGTCCTTCATGGTCCTGGGGTTCATCAAGATTTGTCGGGGCCGATGCCGAGCTTGTGTGCTTCACATTTTGTGCGTTGCACTGAGGTGGTCTGCATAGTCCTAAAATGTCTCCATACGACCTCAGATCGAGGCGCAACGAATTCCGTTGCGCTTGTATCGTTCATACGAGTCTAATGGAACTGACAGAAGTCATTTCGGAGTATGTTTGGCCACTATCCCACTATAGTGGGGTAGCGGTGCACAACGATACTCAAAATGGTCGTTTTCTCTAAACGACCTCAGATCGAGGCGCAACGAATTCCGTTGCACTCGTATTGGTCATACGAGTCTAGCGGATCTGACAAGAGTCAACTCGGGATTCGTAGCACATAACCCCTCACCGGGTTATGTCTACCGTTCGGGCCTACTTTTATTGGGCTCACTAGGGACTAGTGACCCAATAAAAGTCGGGATGTTACAGATGGTTCTTTTGTTTGAGTGGTTGTGGGCTCAAATATTTCATGTAACTTTCGCTTCGTTTCATTCCTTTGAGAATCAGTAATACTATTTTATTTTTTAGTATACCGTCTAACTCCATTTGTATGATTTTCACTGGTTCATCCTCCTCTTTTATGTTTGTAGCCTCCTTTATTGTTGGTTGTAAAGGGATTTGACACCAATGTTTATGAACCATCCATAGAGGGAATGCCAAAGATTGATTCATATAAGTCACCAATTCATGAGCACACAGTAATCTCATTGAATTTCGCATTCTATGCAAACATTCTGTTGGGTTTTTCTATACTATTTTAATCAAATCGACAACCCTTAATTTCGATTCGGAGAGTTTATATGAGCTACTCTCTTAGTGGACAAGATTCGTATTTCACCAACACAATGAGTCCGCTTTGCCGTTCCTCTCATAATGCAGTTATTTAGGTAGACAACACTTATCAATTGCATCACTATGCAACTCTTGTATGGTTAATGAATAACTTTTTATTCGCATCCATCATATGGAGCATGCCAACCCTATTTCTCTAGGCACTCAACCTTTGAGGTCACCTAGTTAAGTTAGATCCGACATCGACAGTGGGATATAACAATTATCCGCTCGCACCCTTACCAAGATAGATTAATGCACCTTGCTTTGGCAATCCCACACTTCAATTGAGGCAGGAAGAGTGTCATACATCGGAAGGCATCCGTATACTTAATATTGGATAAGGGATTTTATAATGAGCGATTAACTTTTAATCATGATTAACATTTAATTATAGTGCATATTCACAAAATAAAATTACAACAATATTCATAATCCAAATACATCCCAGTGCACAAAATAAAACCATCAACACTTTGATGAAAAGGTTAAATCTGAACATTCAGAACTCTTCTAAATATCCAGATTTACATGCATTGGACCAATGAATAACAACTACACTTATGCAGTAGCCAAGCTCGTCTCTCGATGTCAGACTCAAAATCAAGGACATTTGGTTTCACAAACCATTTTGAGGGACGGTTACTGCAAAAGAGAAACAATGAAATCGCAACGCAATCACATGCATTCTTGGCGGGGTTCCAATTTAGAACACTTCATCGGAATCCAAACACCCAGGAAGAAATCCAGACATTTAGAACACTTCTAAATTTCCGATTTACACGCATTAGATCGCAAACCTCCCTCTGATACCACCGTTGGGTTTTTCTATATAATAAAGTGGACATCATATCGTATATGCGCAGCGGAAGAAACAACATGAACAACCCAAAGAGTAAGGATCTTGCGGATTTCATGAAACTAGAGATTAGGGAAGCAAAATGCGATATACCTTTACAGGATTGAGTCAACACTCAACCAATATGCTCCAAGAAAAAATATGGTAGATGAACTTTGAGTTCCAAGCACCGAAATGGATCGAACCCTCTATAGAGATCCACACAAGTGAAGGAGAACCCCAATGCCTTGTCGTACAAGGGATGGGTCGGAGAAGAACAGTCCTCTGCGTCCCCACAAATTGCTAGATTCGTTGAAGGGGAGGCGACGAAGGTCGGTGAAGGTCAAGGTCGGCGGACGGGGACGAGACCTATCGGAACGCTTCCGAGTCGCGAAAAGGATAGCTCAGATCAGGAAGACCTAATCGCTTCCTCTTTTATACCCAAGACATAAAACGTGTTATCCGCAGACCAGAGCAAACAGAACAATTCTGTCAGGATTTTACATTCGTCGAATATAGTATATTTCGTCTAAACACTTTCGATGATTTGACATAATTTCGTCGAAACACTTTTGATGATTTCGTCGAAACACTTTCACTGAATTTGTATCTTATTCGTCGAAACAATTTTGACGAACTTGATTGGACGAATTGACACATCTCGTTGAAACACTTTCAACAATTTTGTCTAGTATAAATCCATTCGTCGAAACACTTTCGACGAATTCGCTAAGTCCTATAGAATTCGTCAAAACCATTTCGACGATTCATCAAGAGCACTTATTTCCCGTTGAGACATTCTCAATTTAATTCCAAACAGTCATAGGATTGGTCCTCTACTCATATCCAATATGAGTAAGGCCAACACAATCCTTTCTCCAACTTCTCCAAACGCTTTTATGTGCGACCCTATAGGCTCATATTGCGTTGGCAGTAAAACTAACTGCTTGATTGCTTTGAGATCACCTCAGAAACTCCAACACATTCAATTACCTCTGGATAACCACACTTAACCAATTCTTCCTCATTTTTTATTGCATCAAGAGCCGCAATCGAAACATAATCAAGCACAACGTGCGACTATACACACACACACACACACACACACACATGAGCAGCTCCGCACAGGCTTTGCCCGTGCTCTCTGACTCTTAATTGGCTGCGCCCGCATTCAAGCGGATTGTGCCTGCATACAATAGTACCCGGCCGACGACGGCGGGCTTCGCCCGCAACATATACATATGAGTTCTCAAAATGACCATAAAAAATATACATCAATATTTTATAATTATTTTTTCAAAAACAGTTATATTTTAGCAAAAAATCATTTTAAAGTAAGTCATTATATTTTGAAATTAGTTTTTGGAGGCCTAATGATAACCTACCATAGTAGATCTAGGAGGTCTACTAAAAAAGCTTTCAAATTTTATGAATTTCTATCATTATTTTTATTATATGAATATGATGTAATTACACAGATAGTTATTATATTTTATGAATTTTTTTTTTTTTTTTATAATATATGTTAAGTCATTGGAGTAAAAGAATGAGGATATATTTGACAATTTTGAATGTTGCACCAAAGGTAGTAGTTATATATATATATATATTATAAGAGAAGGCAAAAGGTGGAATGATGTAACATCTGCTCGACAAAATACCCTCAAGTTTGAGTTATCCGCTCCTGGTAACAATGTGGTTTGATGCATAATTGATGGAGCAATTCGCCCTTCCAGTTTGAGTTATCCTAAAGTAAGATTTTTTTATATATCATAAATTTTTTATAAAACATGCATTTCTGTAACATTTTCGGACCAAAATACCCTCCATAAATCCTCCTTTTTTCAAAATCTGCATTGTTTTTGGTCTTTTCATATTTCCCGCGCAACTTTTAATTTCACACTGCCCGATATCCCGAACCAGCTGCTCCTCCTGCCCTCCGCTCAACTATCAATTGTCCTCTCTAGAGCCTTCTCACGCCTCCTCATCCTCTTTCCCATCTTCTCCTCCTTATACCTCACATCAGCCACTCCACATTTCTACAAAAATCTATTTCTCTTTGCTTCTCTGCCTCCCTATTCTTTGATGCATCTCCTCTAATGGTTCCAGCAATGGTTCCAGCCTCTCCTATTTCCGTGGCAGCAACGCATCCAGCTTCACCGACGGTAATCCAACAACGCATCTCGTGGCAGCAATGCATCCAGCCAATCCATCGGCAATGGTTCCAGCTACGGAACATCTCGACGGCCGGTTCCATCTTCGACGTCAGAAGCTGAAGGCCCCTTTGATGCCCAGGTTTTGCTCAACGTAGGTTTTTTTCAACCCAGGTTTTGCTCAACGCTGGTTTTCGGCTCCTCCTCCATAACTTGCCTCCAAAATCTGAAGGCCTCTTCGATGCCGTCGGAAGCTGAAGCCTTCTTCGACGCCGCTGGAACCTGAACCTTCTTTGACGCCGCCGAAATCTGGAGCCTTCGTCGACGCCGACAGAATCTGGAGCCTTCTCACTACTTCTCCTTGCAGGTACTGCTTTGTGTTTGCCTCCATTCACGTAGATGGCACGAAATATTAGCAATCTTTTTCGGCTCGCACTTTCACTGCTAACGTCTTTCTTCATATTCTTCTCTACATTTTTTAGTTTTACCCTTTTTGTTTGAGGTGGATCTGTAGTTTTTCAGCACATGGGAGAACCACAACAACCTTCAATTCCAGGAAACCAAAATTCAAATCCCCAATAGTTTTTCTTCAACCCAGGTATATCAAGACATATATAATGTTAAGTTCTGAATATATACAAGTTTGACTTAATATATGCAGAAATGTTTAGCTCATTTTGTATATGCCTAAAATAACAGTAGTTGTCTAAAAATGATCATTTGTATATTCCTAAAATAACAGTAGCTCATTGTTGCTTTGACAGTAGTTGAAGGCCTCTTCGATGCCCAGGTTTTGCTCAACGCAGTTTTCCTCAACCCAGCTCGAGTTCTTTCTTGCTTTTCGACTTATAAGATAGCATTTTTTCAAAGGATTGTGTCTACTATAAATGTAGATCTGTGTTTTTTGTGTGATTTGGGGCTTGGAATTTTCACTGTTTGATGCTTGGAATCTTCTCCATGTAGTTGGAATTTTCACTGTGCGATATAGTTGTTTAAAGATGCAAGTTCTGAATATATCAAGACATGTATAATGTTAACTTCTAAATATATCAAGTTCTGAATATATACAAGTTTGACATAATATATGCAGGAATGTTTAGCTAATTTTGTATATGCCTAAAATAACAGAAGCTGTCTAAAAATGACTATTTTGTATATGCCTAAAATAACAGTAGCTCATTGTGGCTTTGACAGTAGCTGAAGGCCTCTTGGATGCCCTGGTTTTGCTCAACGCAATTTTCCTCAACCCAACTCGAGTTCTTTCTTGCTTTTTGACTTATGAGATAACATTTTTTCAAAGGATTGTGTCTACTATAAGTGTAGATCTGAGTTTTTTGTGTGATTTGGGGCTTGGAATTTTCATTGTTTGATGCTTGGAATCTTCTCCATGTAGTTGGAATTTTCACTGTGTGATATAGTTGTTTAAAGATGCAAGTTCTGAATATATTAAGACATATATAATGTTATGTTCTGAATATATCAAGTTCTGAATATATACAAGTTTGACTTAATATATGAAGAAATGTTTAGCTCATTTTGTATATGCCTAAAATAACAGTAGTTGCCTAAAATGACCATTTTGTACATGCCTAAAATAACAGTAGCTCATTGTTGCTTTGACAGTAGGCAAAGGCCTCTTCGATGCCCAGGTTTTGCTCAACGCAGTTTTTCTCAACCCAGCTCGAGTTCTTTCTTGCTTTTCGACTTATGAGATAACATTTTTTCAAAGGATTGTGTCTACTATAAGTGTAGATTTGAGTTTTTTGTATGATTTGGGGCTTGGAATTTTCACTGTTTGATGCTTGGAATCTTCTCCATGTAGTTGGAATTTTCATTGTGTGATATAGTTGTTTAAAGATGCAAGTTCTGAATATATCAAGACATGTATAATGTTAAATTCTGAATATATACAAGTTTGACTTAATATATGCAGAAATGTTTAGCTCATTTTGTATATGCCTAAAATAATAGTAGCTGTCTAAAAATGACCATTTTGTATATGCCTACAATAACAGTAGCTCATTGTTGCTTTGCCAGTAGTTGAAGGCCTCTTCGATGCCCAGGTTTTGCTCAACGCATTTTTCCTCAACCCAGCTCGAGTTCTTTCTTGCTTTTCGGCTTATGAGATAGCATTTTTTTTCAAAGAATTGTGTCTACTATAAGTGTAGATCTGATTTTTTTTGTGTGATTTGGGGCTTGGAATTTTCACTGTTTGATGCTTGGAATCTTCTCCATGTAGTTGGAATTTTCACTGTGTGATATAGTTTTTACAGATGCAAGTTATGAATATATCAAGACATGTATAATGTTAAGTTCTGAATATATCAAGTTCTGAATATATACAAGTTTGACTTAATATATGCAGAAATGTTTATCTCATTTTGTATATGCCTAAAATAACAGTAGCAACATAAAAATGATCATTTTGTATATGCCTAAAATAACAGTAGCTCATTGTTGCTTTGACAGTAGCTTAAATCCTCTTTAAATGCAGAAATGTTAAGCTCATATTGTATATGCCTAAAATAACAGTAGCTCATTGTTGCTTTGACAGTAGCTGAAGGCCTCTTCGATGCCCAGGTTTTGCTCAACGCGGGTTTTCTTCAACCCAGGTTTTGCTCAACGCTGGTTTTCGGCTCCTCCTCTAGAACTTGCCGCCGAAAGCTGAAGGCCTCTTCGATGCCGCCGGAAGCTGAAGTCTTCTTCGACGCCGTCGGAACCTGAACCTTCTTTGACGCTGCCGAAATCTGGAGCCTTCTTCGACGCCGACGGAATCTGGAGCCTTCTCACTACTTCCAAGGTTTGATTTTGATTTTGCTTCATTTTGCTTCATGGGTGATCGCCTACATAATTAAGCTTCAATACTATTTAATTCATGAGTTTATAACATGTTTTTGTAGCATGTTTTTTTGTAGCTGGTTTTTTGTCTGCATTTAGTATCAGGTTACTGTCATGAATGGATTTGGGTGCAGGTTTTTTGGTAGTTGACAATAGATTTTTTTTAAGAGACATGATTACCCTTGATTGACAGCTAACAATTAAAATAAATTAGGCTGCAGGTTCTTGGGCATGTCTTTTATTCCAAGCATAAATGGTGATAATCTGTTGTGTCAAATAGATCATTTCTTTTAAGCTCTTATGTTTGTCATGCTATGATATCTTAGGATTTGTTCCTTCTACAAAAATAATTAAACTAGGTTAGATATTTTTGAAGCTTAGGGGCACAGTTCATTACTTTAGGAGCCCTAAATTACATGTAAATCTTTAACAAATAACTGTTGTTTTGCAATGTATATCTAAGTAAATTATTTTAAACTTCATCCAACTTTATTTAGTTTATCCTGATAGAATCCCATGAATGAAATTTCTTTCTCTTATACATAAGTTACCCCTGATAGAATTCCATGAATGAAATTTCATTCTCTGCATTTCTTTATGAATGAAGTTTCTGTGTTTGTTTGTGAGGATGCATGATTCAAGTAATTTATATCTTCATTGTGTTTGTTTCCTTCAATGAAATTTCTGTCTATCTTAGATATTCTTTCTATATTAGCATTTCTCCTGTTTGTTTCTCAGAGACCCGTGGGAGGAAGGTTTCTCAAATAGCATTTCATCAATGAAACTCTAGTCACTTTTGTGCCCAAATTTAGTTATTTTTCTTCATGACAATCATAACCGTTGTCATGGCAAGCACATTTTATGCCAAGCACTAAGCGCATTACCTGTATTATTAATAGGGAACAAGAATAGAGGCCAATGTCGCCCCGATGATCAATGTCGCCCCCACAATCAATATCGCCCCGACGACCAATGTCGTCCTGACGACCAATGTCACCTCCCCCCGACCAATGTTGAAAGGAGATTTGGTTCTTAAATATTAAAAGATATTTTGTTTAAGTTTATTTCAAAATAATGTTATATATATATAAGTGTTTGCTGAGTAATAAAATCAAACAGTAAGAATGCATAAAAAACATAGCACATAAAAACAGAAATAAAACAAGCAAACCAACAAGCATCCAGATGACACAAGATATATAGTAGTTCCCCTCAACTGGGTACATCTACTCTTCTACCCGCTGGTAGGAATCCACTGGAGGTTGTTGATAAGGTGCCCTCACACCAAGGTGTTTTTGTTCAGGTGTCCACACACCAATGGAGGTTTGATCAGGTGCCCAAATCACCTATAAGATTTTGATCAGGTGCTTATAAACAAAGATGCAGGTTTTTGCTAAGGTGGCCTGTCACCGGGAGTTAACTTTTGAAGGGAGTTATAACCCTTTACAAGATGGGAAGGAGAAAGGGAAAAGATATATTGTTCTTCTCTTTTTGCTGAGAAGACTCTTGATGATCCTGATGAGATGTTGTGTTTGGATCTTGATGATGATGTTGAAGAGAGCTCCCCCTGTCTGATTTAGATTGATGACAACTTATGGATGGAGCTCCTTCTCTAGATTGCAATACTCCTCTTTTCTTCTTCTTGCAGTTTTAGATCCCTGAGCAAATGATATTTGATTTGGTGTCTCAGGTTGTATATGATCTGCAAAGAAGAAGTTAGGCAAAAAGAAGATATAATATAAATTTGAATCTGCTTCTTTTTGCTCCTCTGCTTCTCTTCTTCTTCTTCTTCTCTTTTCTCTGTACATCAATATTGATATGTTCTGTCTATGTAATCTGTCTTCTGAAAACAGCTGTATATAATTTGTTATATATTAATCTGCTGTAATGAAGAGTTGTTTCCTGATGTCGTGTAAAAGATGTTATCTTCTTTCCTGGGCTGATTTGAATTCTTGCCCGACAAGGAAAGAAATAATGTCTCTTTCATTTCCCAGATCCTCGAGCAGACAAATTGTCGTCTTTGGCTTGCTGCAACGGCTACAACATTTATTGCTTCTGCCAACGGCTATATATAAATGCTTCAACAGCTGTAATGTTAAATCAGCAATATAAATAGAAATAATAAATATTGCTTTAAATAAAACTGGCAGCATATTAGTCGAGCTGAGAATAAGAAATATAATACTGCATAAATTTCGTCGAGCTGAGCTTCAAGTTCGTCGAGCTCATCATTTGATTCGTCGGCCTGAATATTTGATTCACTATTCTGAACATCTCCTGAATATTCGTCGAACGCAGACTCGAGTTCGTCGAACGGAAGGATTCGTCGCCCGCTGAGACTGGATGGATCGTCGACCGCTGAATATTGAGCTGTTCGTCGAACGCAGACTTGAGTTCGTCGATCGTTGAGCCGGGGTCTGTTCGTCGACCGCTGAGATAATATGTTCGTCGACCGCTGAATCAATCTGTTCGTCGACCGCTGAGCTGAGGCGGGATCGTCGAGCGCTGCTTCGATTTCGTCGAACGCAGCTTTGAACATTTTCGTCGACCGCAGAGCGCCGTTCGTCGAACGCAGATGACCGTTCGTCGAACACAGAGAACATGTGTAAATTTTATTCTTCTCTTATTTTTCAGCCTATTAATTATATATTTATATATTTCTCAGTATATTATTTATATATATATATTCTTTTCAGCCTTCTACCTTAATAGGATTTTATCTAAGTTATACAATGTGTTATGATAGAAACTTAGACATTAAATGTGGATCATAACTCAAATCAAAACTAAGGTTCCAACAATCTCCCCCTATTTGAGTTGGGATCCTAATCCAAATTAAGACTAGGTTCTAACAATCTCCCCCTATTTGGTTTAGGATACCTAAGCATAAAAAGTCTTGAATAACTTAGGGCTTAAGGGTCAGAGATTATAGAAAATTTATTGTTCTGTTTGAAAACATTTAATCATAAATTATATTGTTTTCTTCTTCTTTTAAAATACATTTGGGCAAATTTGATTCCTAGATCTTGATTTAAATAGGATTTTAATATTATGAATTGCTAGCTGTTAATAGATTCTAAGGAATTTTAAAATAAAAAAAACATTGTCTGATAACTTCTTTCTATAGAATTCCCTTAATCAGAAGAGACTCACACTCAGTGCTCTGATCATTTCTGATCTATGCAATTTGAGTAGAATGCTCAACTAGATTTTGGAGAAAATCTGTAAGAATGTGAAGTTATCTGACTTTGTTTTAAGATAGAAAATTCCAATAAATCTTAAAACTGCTGTTTAATTATAAATGAGTAAAAATATTAAACAGTTTAACAATTGCCTTATAGATAGATATGTTGACCTTTTTATTTCATTGAAATATAAATTTGAAAATTTATTTTGGTTTTGCTGAACATAAAAAATTTTCTTTTTAAAAGATTGTTTAAAGTTTTCAGCCTTAACTAACTTATTTTTTAAACAGATAATGTGTTCTGCTGATATTTTAAAATTTTCTTGAAGTTTATTATATTCAGAAGTTAAAATGTTTATGTTAGTTAACTCATTTTTAATTTCCTTTTCAAATATTAAATCTGTATATGTTATTTTTAAATCTGATTGGTAATTTTTAGATTGTATTAAATCTGTACCTGATGATGTGAAAACAGATTTAAAATCAGAGGTAAAATTAGGAATTGAAGTTACCTCTACCTCAGTTACCATTTCTGCTTCAGATTCTGCATCTGATATGTTATATGAGCTTGAGCCATATATGGCCATCATGCAGAAATTTCTGGCTTTTTGTTCTTCTTTTTCTTCTTCTTCAGTTAGACTGAATGATGGTTCTGCATCAAAAATGATGTTAGTGGAAGAAGTAAAGGTGGATTCATTTACTATCCTTGAGAGGGAGTTCCAGATGGCCTTTGCTGAAGTGCAGTCATTAACTCTTTGATAAATGTCATTTGACATTGATTTAGTCAATATGTTCATGGCCATGGCATCAACACTTTTCAACTTTTCTTCTTCTTCAGTTGAGGAAATTGAGGATGGAAGTCCTGTCAAAACAGATTTGTAAATATCTTCATCTGTGACATTCATATATAGTTTAATTCTAGCTTGCCATAAAGAAAATCTATCCAAATTACAAATTGGTGGATATGAAATTGAAAAATTTGATTGTGCCATTTAGAAAAACAAAAAAAAAAATTCAAGAACTAAGTGATCTTTGTGATTTCAGGTGTTAGCCTGTGTGAAAAATCAACTTGCTCTGATACCAATTGAAAGTGCAATTGAGTATCAGTTAAAGATGATTAATACAATCAACCTCCTCTGATACCAATTGAAAGGAGATTTGGTTCTTAAATATTAAAAGATCTTTTGTTTAAGTTTATTTCAAAATAATGTTATATATATAAGTATTTGCTGAGTAATAAAATCAAACAGTAAGAATGCATAAAAACACAACACATAAAAACAGAAATAAAACAAGCAAACCAACAAGCATCCAGATGACACAAGATATATAGTAGTTCCCCCTCAACTAGGTACATCTACTATGCTACCCACTGGTAGGAATCCACTAGAGGTTGTTGATAAGGTGCCCTCACACCAAGGTGTTTTTGTTCAGGTGTCCACACACCAATGGAGGTTTGATCAGGTGCCCAAATCACCTATAAGCTTTTGATCAGGTGCTTATAAACCAAGATGCAGGTTTTTGCTAAGGTGGCCTGTCACCGGGAGTTAACTTTTGAAGAGAGTTATAACCCTTTACAAGATGGGAAGGAGAAAGGGAAAAGATATATTGTTCTTCTCTTTTTGCTGAGAAGACTCTTGATGATCCTGATGAGATGTTGTGTTTGGATCTTGATGATGATGTTGAAGAGAGCTCCCCCTGTCTGATTTAGATTGATGACAGCTTGTGGATGGAGCTCCTTCTCTAGATTGCAATACTCCTCTTTTCTTCTTCTTACAGTTTTAGATCCCTGAGCAAATAATATTTGATTTGGTGTCTCAGGTTGTATATGATATGCAAAGAAGAAGTTAGGCAAAAAGAAGATATAATATAAATTTGAATCTGCTTCTTTTTGCTCCTCTGTTTCTCTTCTTCTTCTTCTTCTTCTTCTCTTTTCTCTGTACAACAATATTGATATGTTCTGTCTATGTAATCTGTCTTCTGAAAACAACTGTATATAATCTGCTATATATTAATCTGCTGTAATGAAGAGTTATTTCCTGCTGTCGTGTAAAAGATGTTGTCTTCTTTCCTGGGCTGATTTGAATTCTTGCCCGACAAGGAAAGAAGTAATGTCTCTTTCATTTCCCAGATCCTCGAGCAGACAAATTGCCGTCTTTGGCTTGCTGCAACGGTTACAGCATTTATTGCTTCTGCCAACGACTATATATAAATGCTTCAACAGCTGTAATGTTAAATCAACAATATATATAGAAATATATAAATAGAAATAATAAATATTGCTTTAAATAAAACTGACAGCATATTAGTCGAGCTGAGAATAAGAAATATAATACTGCATAAATTTCATCGAGCCGAGCTTCAAGTTCGTCGAGCTCATCATTTGATTCGTCGACCTGAACATTTGATTCACTGTTCTGAACATCTGCTGAATATTCGTCGAACGCAGACTCGAGTTCGTCGAACGGAAGGATTCGTCACCCGCTGAGACTGGCTGGATCGTCGAACGCAGACTTGAGTTCGTCGAACGCAGGATTTCGTCGACCGCTGAGCCGGGGTCTGTTCGTCGACCGCTGAGATAATATGTTCGTCGACCGCTGAACCAATCTGTTCGTCGACCGCTGAGCTGAGGTGGGATCGTCGAGCGGTGCTTGGATTTCGTCGAACGCAGCTTTGAACATTTTCGTCGACCGCAGAGCGTCGTTCGTCGAACGCAGATGGCCGTTCGTCGAACGCAGAGAACATGTGTAAATTTTATTCTTCTCTTATTTTTCAGCCTATTAATTATATATTTATATATTTCTCAGTATATTATTTATATATATATATATATATATATTCTTTTCATTCTTCTACCTTAATAGGATTTGATCTAAGTTATATATACAATGTGTTATGATAGAAACTTAGACATTAAATGTGGATCCTAACTCAAATCAAAACTAAGGTTCCAACAAATGTCACCCCCGACCAATGTCTCCCCCCCCGACCAATGTCGCCCCGACGACCAATGTCGCCCCCGCGACCAATGTCGCACCCACGACCATTATCGCCCACACGACCAATGTCGCCCCCAAGACCAATGTCGCCCCCACGACCAATATCGCCCCCACGACCAATGTCGTCTTCACGACCAATGTCGCCCCCACGACCAATGTCTCCCCCCGACTAATGTCGCCCCCTGCACGGGGTCCCCCGTGCACGACCGCTCATGTGTATATATATATCGATAGGGGGTTCCATAATTTATACGAGTTTCGGGCTGCCGATAACCAGAATTCACGTCTTCCCCACTAACTTGGTGGGGAAAATGAAGGCTAAGTTTGGTTGACCAAAGTCAACCCCACTAACGCAGTAACCGCTCGGTTGTGCGCGTAACTCCACAGCGCGCGACTGCACCACCGCTCGCAACTACACAACCGGCCGCCGCCGCCGCAAAGTTGCGCGGCCCCTTGGCCGCGCGACCGCTAGGATGCACGACCGACCGTCAGACCGGACGATGCCGTGCGACTGCATGGCTGGCCGCCCGACCAGCCGACGTCGCGCGACCGCATATACATGCGCGGCTGATCGGCCGCCCGACCGGTCCCCGCATCCTCGCGCCCATTCGGCTCCCTTGGTAGGCAGACCCGTTGACCCACTTGGGGAGCACGACCGGCCACCCGGGTAGCCCCTCCATCAGCCGACCCACGCCGATAGGATCCCGTTACCAACCACCGCCGACTGACCTCCACCGGCCAGCGCCTCAGCCGCCGCCCGTCCTCCACTAAGGATAGTTGAATCCCCATAATGGGTGTGTGCATAGATAACTACTTTAACGCAGATGTGCGCGTAATAAAATATAAGGTATTGGGGTATGCATAACGGCTTGCGTATATCAAATAATATGGTTATGGTGTGCGCATAATCATATTCATAATGGGTGTGCATATAGCTCATAAATTGGTTGCGGTATGAATATATCCATAAAACTACACATAATAGGTGTGCGCATAATACATAAATTGGTTACGGTGTGCGGATAGTCGAACACCCTAACCACTTATTTACGAAAATACCACCCTCAAAACCTATAAAAGGGGCCCAGGTTCTCATTTCATTCTACCTTGTCTTCTGCGCCTGAGATAGCTCCCGAAGAATTCTTCGAAGTTTTCCCAGCTGTGAGCTCGAAGAAATCCTCGAAGATTTTCGAAGACCATTGAAGATCTCCTAGAAGCCCTCAAAGACCCCTTAGGGATTTCACCGTGCACATTGCACCTCGTGCTCATTGCACCTCGGACACATTACACCCCGCGCACATTGCACGCTGTGCATATTTCACTTGGCGCACATTGCGTCGCACACTTTGTACCATACACATTGCAAAGAGCGCATCGCTCCAGACTCCTTCGCTCGCAATCAGAGACAATCCGCAGACTCCAGATCGTGTCGAATGCATTGCTCCCGCTTCTGAGCATCAGTTGAAGACTCCAAAGTGCAGCGAGCGTATAGTACCTCACTATAACAACTTAGAAAATACTTAGCCTCACAAGCGGTGGCATGCCATCCTCGAAGCTTCTTCTCATTCTCTCTACAACTGTAACGAGCAGTGACCTGTCACCCTCGAAGCTTCTTCCCCTTCTCTGTATAACTATAATAAGCGGTGACATGTCACCCTCGAAGCTTCTTCCCCTTCTCTCTCTCCACAACTGTAACAAGAGACGGTCTGATCTGTCACTCTCGAATTCTCTACAAAGCATTGTAGCAGCAACAAGATAAAGTGAAAGTTTGGCCGGCATAAAACCAACCTCGTGGTTTTTTACCTTTCCGGGGGTTTTCCACGTAAAAAACTCTCTTGCCAGCCTTCAGCTTTTTCTGTGACTGTTTGCGCGCTCGACAGCTCCCAAGCTAGGACAGTTCCTTTTGGATCGGTTCAAGAGCGCCTCGAGTGACCCACTATATATATATATATATATAGAGAGAGAGAGAGAGACACACACACACACACACACACACACTGTAACGACCCAGGCCCAACTCCAATCGGGATAACGTCCACCGAGAGCTCCATCGGACCCAGCTGGCGATGTTATCGGGCTGCAGCCCAAGCACCCCAACCCCTCTCTAGCCCACTGACGGGTTGTTGGTGTCCACAACCTCCCTTCGATGAGGAAAACTCGATAGTTAAGCATGCACCACGGGGACTTCCCAGGAGGTCACCCATCCCAATACTGCTCTAGCCCGAGCATGCTTAACTATGGAGTTCTTCCACTTCTCATCACCAACTGAGCCGCAACTCAATTGGTGATGAGGAACGGTTTAGAGATCCCTTATCCAGGAGGTCTGGGGTTCAAATCCCGGCCTCAACAACCCGCCACTGGAATTAACGGCTGCAGTCGATTAGCTCCGTAGAGATGGGTTGGCGTCACTGGTCTACAGACCTGTAGCGCACCCACATTAGACCGGGGCATTACACACACACACGTGTGCGAGCAGCACCGCACAGGCTTCGCCCTTGCTCGTTGACTCTTAGTGGACTTTGCCCGCATTCGAGCGGGCTGGGCCTGTATTCGAGCAGGTTGCATTGACATATGAGCGTGGCTACGCTCGCATTTGAGCGGACCCAAAAATTCATCTTTAATCATTTTTAAATCAATTTCAATATATTTTTATAATTTAATTGTATTTTACAAATTTTATTCAAAACATTTACATATGAGTACTTAAAATGATCGTACAAAAATATGAATCAATATTCCTATTTTTATTTTCTAAAAAATGTACATTTTTTACCCAAAAAATTAATCTCTCCCTCTCCCTCTCTCTCCCCCCTCTCTCCCTCTCTCATGTAGGGATAGGAGGGCTATAAAGATTCCTTCCCCCTTCTCCTCACTCTTTCTTCCTCTCTCTTCATTTAAAGGTAGAGATAAAAGTTTATTCTCTCCCCCCTCTCTCCCTCTCTCCCTCTCTGAATCAATATATATATATATATATATATATATATATATATATATGTGTGTGTGTGTGTGTTTCAATATTATTAGATAAAAGATGGCTTTGGCGCAACATTCATAATTGCCACATATAACTTTATTCTTTTACTGTAATGACTTAACATTTATTATAATATATTTTAAAAAAAAATGCAATGCTCATTTATGTAATTACACCATATCCTCAAATTAAAAATAATAATTGAAGTTCATAAAATAGAAAAAGTTTTTAGTAGAGCTCCTAAACCTACTATAGTAGGCTATCTTTACATATGTCAGCGGTCTTTTCGAGAAAGAGTATCATTAGCCATGTCAGCGGTATTTTCGAGGAGCTCTTATTAAACTCATCAATTTTATTAAAGTTGATTTAACATGCATGATAATATATGCATTAAAGTAAAATAATTGATAGTGTGTTTATTTTAAGCTGTATTAATTAATTGATAGAGACGGAGCCTCGAATATGTCGGGATCGAGGTACTGTCACAATTAATAGAGTTCCATTCTATTATGGTAGGCTATCATTTGACATGTCAACTTTTATTAAAGTTGATTTGAAAAATAACGATGAAAACCAATTAATTTAATTTATAAAAGTAACGTATGAAAAAATTAATAATATATTAATAATGATGAACTTTTTTTAACATAAATAAAAAATGATGTATAATTATTTTCCACATTAACTAATAATGTGTTTATTCTAAACTGCATTAATTAATTGATATGGAATGATCCCCGTGCTTCTCGCAATCAGGATACTATCACAGTCGAGATACTTTTGCGGTTGGTCGTAGTGGCGGAGCCCCGTGTCTGTCACTCGTGTGTATATATATATACCACTTATAAAAATATATGGATGCCTTTTTAATTCTATGCATTTAAAAGCAATTACACAAATCCGGTCCGTTCGATCTCAAGATCAAATCATGATTGTGGACTGCCACTAGCCATTCTAAGAACTCCCTCCTCCCTCCCTCACGCAAGAATCCCGAGCTCCCCATCCCTAAAACTGAACCCACCTTTTGGGTCATCGGCGGCGGCGGAGCCGCAGACGCCTTGCCCGGAGCCTACCTGCGGGGACGTCGGACCCCGGCGAACCTGCCGGGGGTAGTCCGGCAGGGCCACTGCCGGCAGTGGCTCTGACCGTGAGGCCCAGTTCTGGTCGGATTACCACTGGCGGGTTCGCCGGGGTACGACGACCCTGCCGGTGGGCTCCAGGCAGGACACTGACATCTCCGCCAGCGGCGTCGGACTTATCTGCGCGTTTTTTATTTTATTATTATTTATTTTGTTTATTTTTAGAAAAAACTAAAGATGCAAATTTGGCCTGGGCCCAGTTGCCCGGCCCGGGTCAGGCTGGATCTGAGCCCGGTTAAGTCCGGGTCTGATTAGGCTTGGGCCAGGCCTAAGGGGGATCACCAGGCCCCCTTATTTGACCAGGGCCCGACCTAGTGCCCGGACCGGGCCAGGCCCAGGCCCCTGCCCGGGCCAGGCCCAGGCCCCTGCCCGGGCCCAAAAGCCCTTTTGCTAGGCGCTGCCACTGCCCAGTATTAAATTGTTGGGCGTGGCAACGCCCAATAATTAATGTTGATATCAGCATTAAATGCAACATATAATGCTGATATATAATGTTGATATCAGCATTTAATGCTGATTATCATCATTAAAATGCTGATAATTAACATGCTGATTATCAGCATTTTAATGCTGATAATCATCATTTTGGGCCTGCCTGGGCCTAGTTTGGTAGGCTCAGGTAGGCCCTTCTATTTTGACGAGGCCCGGTTTAAGCAGGGCCCGACCTGAGCCCGGTAGTAAAAAAGCCCGGGCCCAGGGGGCCTGAGCCCGGCCTGGGCCCGCATGGGTTTTTCTGCACGCCTAGAAAAAACAAACAAATAATTTTAAACAATTACATAATAAAAAAATAAAATATTTTTTAAATATAAATATAATATATAAATAAATATATTATTTTTTTAATTCTAAAAGAAAGATAAATATATAAATATAATATTTTTTAATCTTAAATAAATGACAAAATTTAGATAATATAAAAATATATAAATATTAAGGACATCCGGTGGCGGGAGAAGTCCGTCGGGTGCGGGCGATAATATATATAATATTATTATAATATTTGTATGTAATATTATTATAATATTTGTATATATAATAATATTTTTATATATAATAATATTATATATATAATAGTATTATATATATAATATTTAATTATAAAACTTTATTTTAAATACTTTGAGATAAGTATATTTGTTATATTTTTATGATATATAATTTAGAAATTTATCTTAAATATGTGATATCAATTAGTTAACGCTCTAGCATTCCATGAATTTTAAGAGAGATTTAACTCAATGTTAAACAAGCACTAGTAGACTGTGAGTATTCACTAAAATACGGACAAAAATTATTCGACGAATATATGAAAAATGATTATAATATTACCAAAAATTGTAAAAAATTGGACATATTGAATGAACAAAATAATTAATAAGATTGTTTACTTGTTTATAATACTCATCTTCGATGTTTCATGTTCTGGAAATATTTCATGATATTTTTGTTGTCGATGGTAGAAAATACATCTTTTTCAATGTATGTCACTAGACAAACATTCATTATATCCTCTCTCAAGCAATTGTCTAATAATGTTTTGATTATCTTTATTGCATAAAAACACTTTCTACACTTGCAGTTGCAACAGGTAAGAGTAATGCCAGCTTCACGACCAAATACACCAATGAGTAAAGAAAATCATTCTTCAATTCTACTAACTTTTGGGCAAATCCTCCAAGCTCTTTCAAATATGAGAATTCCCCGCTCGAGCAAACGTCTAAAATGTACTTTCAAGTTGATTATCAAGTTCCATGAGGTTAATTGGAGAAATGTCCAATGGATAATATTCAGCGAATCATATTAATTTCTGCTTATCAAATGCTAAAAAGTCATTACATGGATCTAAAGATGTCATGTATAGAAGCAATCCAGTGTTCACCTCATCAAAATGACTATTTTGCTTAGTAAGTTGTAGATCAATGACTACATAAAATAATTCTACATGATAAAAATGAAGGTTTGTTTTATTTTCTGATTTGCGTATTGATTTCCCACGAGCTACACATTTGTCTTTCATATTTGGAACAATAATATAATGTTTTTTTACAAAAGAGAGTTACTTCATTTAACAGAGAATCTCATTTATTATCCCTCATTGCTTGTAGACGTTTCTTGGAAACTTTCACAAGAGTCATGATATTTGCAAGATCTTAATTGTTCATTTTTAATGCTTGAGACAGTTCATTGGTGATTCCTAAGATGATTTTCATTAAGTGAGTCAATAACATGACAAATTCAAAACATTGTGTAGTATTCAATAACTCACTTGCTTCAGCTTTATACTCCACAAGGTTATCATCCTCTTCAATGACTTCAAACACATCAATCTCCGAGAAAAACAGGCAAATTAAACTCAGGAGAGTTCTATAATGAGAGTTCCACCTTGTGTCACTTCCTTTTAGCGTTCTTTCATAATTCAGGTCTCATCTTGTTACAACTTCGTCACTATAAATTTCTTCAATAACTTCTGCAAACTGCTTCTCTCAGAGATTGTCTCTATACTTGTATGATGCTCCACCAACATTTATTATAATTATTATCAAGCCGCTTCTCTCGGAGATTGTCCTTTTGTAACCGTAATGAGTGTCAATTGAAGATGATGAGCAAAACAATGAACTTATAATACAGATGGATTTTCAACCATAATAAATATTTTAAGCTCATTGAACTCACCTTGCATGTTAGTTGCCTCATCGTAATCTTGACCCCTCAAGCTTGATATACTCAACCCATGTTTAGCAAAAGAAGATTCAATGACTGCCTTTAGTGATGAAGCAGCAGTATTTTCGAAATGCACAATGCCTAGAAAGCACTCAAAAGAAGATTCAATGTGTTTCTTTTGGTTTATCAAGTTTATACAAGCATTCAAAAATTGGTTGTGAACGCTATTATGATTCTCCGCATGAACATCTAATCTTTCTTTATGCTTCCAATTTGTAAATCCCCACTAACAAAAGCATCACCGTCGTCTTAATAATCATGCTCAAGCTTAAATAAATAGCATCATAAATAAAATGCATCATCTTGTACTATGTTGTACTCGAGTCAATAACTGTATTCTTGAAACCACACAAATAAATCTACATTTTTCATTTCCAAAAATTATTGTTGGAAAAGCATGATTTTTAGGTTGGAACATTTTCTTCTGCAAATACCATTGTCGAACTTTTTCTCTATCATTTGGATCATAGTCATTAATATTCTTCTGTAATCTTGGGTCAGCAGGAAGCATAGGCGGACCTACCTTGAGACACACCCGGGCACGTGACCGGCCGTATTTTTGGAAAAAGTCTGTCTAGGGTATTCTGCCGCGGTGGTCTGTGCTTATTTTGTGTTGTATGAAGGCTCTGCAAAGAGAGATAAAGGATGCGTCTTTATATGGGTGTTGCGACTTAATTGTCATTTGTGTGAAGAAGCTAAAGGCACACTTACCTTTTTAGGGCATTTCTTATCTCCGCACCTGTAGACATTATGAGTGTGTTTGTTTCGGCTGATGCTGATGGAAAACTAGCTGATTGAAATGGAGTTTGAGGAAGAAGTTATTTTTGAAAAATTGAGTTTTGTTATAAAACGGTTTGAATGAAATAGAGTTTGCAGTGTTGTTGTTTAAGAAAGAGTTTTCAAAAAAATGTTTGACAAAAATGAAGTTTTGTTATATGATTTTTTACAAATTATTATAATATTCATTTTCAATACCAGAAATAGTTTTAGACTTTGACAACCAAAATTACATGATAAACATAATAAAAGTACACGTTTTTTTTAATTATTAAAGACACAAATCTATTTAAAAATTTTTACGACCGAATCCATCGGTTGTGTACACAACTACATGCACACACACACACACACACACACACAAACACACAACTAAACATACACACACAACTACACATACACATACATAATAACACACACACACAATAACATACACATATAAATACACACACACACACCTACACAACCTAACATACACACACACAACTACAAATGAAACTACACATACAACCGGTGGTAGAACTAGGATTTAAGTGTCGTTCGGGCACAATAAATTTTAACATACATATCATTGTTGAAAATATTACTATTTTTTGCTATTTTCACAATGTAAAATCATTATATATCATAAAAAATTATGTTAGTTATTGAAACAAAACATTATAAAAATGTACAGATCAACATGATATTTTGCGTTGACACATGTTCTAAAAACGTGATAATTATTTCAGTTGTAATAGTATCCACAACATCTTTTTCAATGTAAGCAAACAAACAATCATTAATCCATTCATCCCTCATTCTGTTTCGCAACCGATTCTTTATTATCTTCATTGCAGAAAACGTCCTTTCAACAGTAGTTGTTGCAACTGGTAAGAGGCAAGTCAACTTCAATAATATAAAAAAACTGATAATGATCTTGTTTTTTTAATTTCACTATCTTTTTAAGAAGTCCGCTAATTTCCTTAACTTCAGAAAATGTGTCCATTGATGTAGACCACATGTTAAAAATATATATATCAAGTTGTCATTTAAGTAACTATAACTCTAGGGGGGCGCAACCCGATGCACAAAGCATCCCCGTGCAACGAGGGTCCGGGGAAGGGACCCACCACAAGGGTGAAATGTAGGCAAACCTTACCTTGCTTTTTTGCAAGAGGCTGCTTCTAGGACTCGAACCCGTGACCTCAATGTCACACGACGAAACCTTAACAGGTGCGCCAAGGCTCCCCTTCAAATGGATCATTTGGATCTAGACAAGCGACACAAAAATTAATTCTATATTTACTTCATCAAAATGATCATTTAGCTCATTTAATATCCAATCAAGCATTACATTAAATATTTCAATCCTAAAACAATGTTTATATGTAATCTCACGTGTGTTGTGTTTTGATCTACTTGGCTGAATGAACTTCTCATCCATATTCGGAACATCTATGGTATGTTTACTATAGAAAGAGAAGACTTCAGCCATGAAAGATTCTCACTCGACTTCATCATTTCTCATCGTTAATAGTAATTGTTTTGACAACTTTATAAAATGCATTGCATTGACAATATATTGATCTTTTTTGTAATGTTTTTTGATAATTCATGTATTTTTGCCAAAATATTTTTCATTAAATGAATCACAAATGCAAATTTAAAAGTCAAGATAACTTGTAGAAGTGTGCTTGTCATTCCTCTTTGGTATCCATCTGTCCCATCAACTATGATAATCTCCAGCACATCAACAATACAAGGGAACATACGAATAAAATTTAAAATAGTACCATAATGTGAACTTCATCATGTGTCTCGAGCACGTTCGAGCTCTAAAGGTTGATTCAACCCTTGTCCACTTTCTAAGTCCATGCAACCAATTTCTCTAGCAACTCGATCAACTCTTAAGGCTTTAAGAGAATCACGGTGTTCACCAACAACATTCAATGTTGCATTAATAAGTGTGAAAAACTCAGTAATATCAGAATTCCCTTCTACAACAGCTACTAGTACCAATTACAGATGATAGGCAAAACAATGAATATAGAAAGCACAACTATTTTTATTCAAAATTAAAGTTTTTAACCCTATGAACTCACCTTTCATATTGCTAGTGCCATCATATCCTTGTCCATGCAATTTAAAAATATTAAGACCATATTTAATAAATAAATTACCAATAGCAAATTTAAGAGAACACAATAGTATCAAATACATGAACAAAACCAAAATGACACTCTATGTGATCGTGCCATTGGAATTTACATCGACTCTTTAGTCTCATCATACTACGAAAGGACAATCCTTGTCGTAAAAGAAATCTAACATAATCAACTGATGCACATAAATGAGAATGGTATTTTAAAGTTTGTTGTTCTTCCTGTCTAGCAAATGCAATTTAAATACCTTATTTTTGATTAATCAATGTCTCACACATCTTTCTAGAAGCATTGAGTGGAGTCGCGTGATTTCCAACATGTCTATCCAATATCATCTTATTTTTACAATATCTAAATCCTCTAGTGACAAAAGTAAGCTCACCACCTCTTTGGGGACAAATATAACAATATAGGCAAAATACTGCATCATTCTTTTTACTATACTCTAACCAACCTTTAAATTTGTTAACCCAATTCTTATTGAAACGATGAGCTTTGTGTCTGATTGGGGGAAATTTTCCAAATGAGGTTGGCAATGACCATTTTGCAAATAATATCTTCTTAATGAGTCTTGAAGATTCACGTCATTGGAGTTTATATAGTATCTTAAAACCAGATCTGAAGGTAAATCTTTTAGTTTGAACTCTTCTACTCAATTTCTTTTACTAGTTGAAATCAACTCCTACGAATCCATAGAACTTTGACCTAATCCTACTTTTGAAAAAAAAAACTTTTCCATTGCACAAATAAGTACACCGCATTGAATGATAAAAGCATAAATTGAAGAGGCTTTTAAAAAAAAATTCATAACAAAATTAAGAAAAATAACACTTTCTATGAGATATTCAAAAATTGTAGATCTGACAATGACAAATCCAAACCCTAAATCAAAATGGAAATTGAAATATAATGTCTCTCAATATGAGCACTATAGTGATCAAAAATCCAATGTAGACCAGACTAAACAGGAGACCAAACTCAAGAATCAAGTATCATTGAGAGAGACATGTAAGAAACACGTGAAAAATATAATATTACTGCTGACATTAAAGAAGATTTAAATACAAATACAAAAATGTTAATGAAAAAGTACAACATAATCCAAAATGGGAATGGAAATGGACTAATGTATGAATGAATTATGAATCCAAATAGGGCCTGAAAGCAATGAATGAGGAACAATACTTGAATCTATTGATTCCTAGTTCCTTGTGATATTTAAATATTGTTGAAATGAGACACAAATTTAAATACTAATGATTGTTGAATCCTAATTCCTGAATCTAGATTCTGGAGCCTGGAAGCCGTAAAAGCATAATGAAATAGAGAAAATATAGGTCGGAAGTCGGAACCGGAAATCAGAGAAGGTTCAAGGCTAATAGGTAAAACAATACCCTACCACAGTTCTTAGCTCTCAGTCTCTGCAATTCGTCAGAAATTAGAGAACGTTGTTCACTGCTCAGCCTCAGGGACGGTCCGCCGCCGGACGCCACATGCCAACAAGCGAAAAATAAGAGAAAATACAGGACTGGAACTTAGAAGGGAGAAAGGAGGCAAAACAGCACGACGCAAACCTCGTCGATCGTCACTAGAAACTGCCGCACTCCGCAAAAGGGGTCTCACCGTCTGGGACTCTCGAACGGCACAAGCGAAAAACGGTGAAGAAATTTTTCCACGGGCTCGCGCGAAGGAGGAAATAAGGAACAAAATGATGCCCTACGCGCTATTACGAGAAAACACGCTCGGGCACTTGCCCGAGCGTGTCTAGTAGTGGGTCCGCCCATGCATTCAACACATCCATACACACACAAATAAAACTACACAACTACATATAGATCAAAACCATACACAAATTAGGGGAAAAATCACCCCCCCCCCCCCCAAAAAAAAAATCACAACAATACACAAAATATAATTCACAAAATAAAAATCACCTCTACAAAAATCACATCTACAAAATTTGGATGGATAGGGGAAATTACAAATTCGAAGTCAAAAACGCTATAGAATCTGGGGGAAAATGGACAAGAGAAAGGAGTCATACCTCACAAATATGATGTATTAGGGTAGAGACAAGTCGAATTGAAACCTTTGAATAAGGCCTGCAAATGGGAAAATACATATATTTAGGTCAGAAACAAACCTAGGGGATGGAAAAAGGTCGGGTAGAATAAGAAAAATGAGCATATGTGACGATGAGAAGGAAAACGAACCTTTAGGATCAAACATGTCGTCGTCACCGTCGATAGGGCCACCGGAATGCAGGTTCTTCGTCAAGGAGAATAGGAGAAGTCGGGGGTTGAACTGGACTCGGGGCCGCCGATCGAAAATAACCTTAAACTTGCATTTTTTTAATAAACACGGTTTAGGGAAAGCCAACCCAAACACAGCGTTTTGACGAACCACTGTTTGTCTATTTTAGTCCAGCCGCACCACTCCAAATACGCTGAAACAAATGCTACCTAATACTCGAGCATAGTTTTTTTTTCCAGAAAATCCAGCTTCTTATTTTTCAATACAACCTCAGTCCAGGGATAAATAAGCTTGTCGAGTGGGAGAGAAAAAGGAAATGGGTCGGTTCTTTCTCTTGTGAGGCTTTGGGTGTTCGTCATCGTCGGTCTCGTGCTCTTGTGGACATTCACATTCAAAGTCAACTTCTATCTCACTCCTTCACTGGCCCGCCGTCGTCACTGGCGACAAGATTCCATTTCCCAGCAGCGAAGGTAAGCTGTTGAGAATGACACTAATGATTTTCCTATTTTTTTTTCTAACTTTCGGCACTTGATTGTTTTTTAGCAAATGAAAGTTCTTTGATCATGTTTAGTGTTATCTTGTTGTTTTCTCTTTCATTAGTGAGTATAAAACGAAAATAAAACAGTAAAAATAGCTGACTGCAAAATTCTGAGGCTTTGTGGGTTAACCAGAAGTTAAGCAAGCCCTTCATTGGTTTATTGTTCATTCTGCATCGTATATTTTAGGCCCTGAAGTTTTGGTTTAAGTTTATCTAATTTTCAACCATCATATTGTAAAATCAATTTGAATGTTTGTGATAAATGATTTTTTAAGAAGTTTCTCGAAAACAAAATAGAGAGCTAAGGACTTCCTCTCATTTCTCTTAGGCCCCGTTCGTTTGGACGGAATTGAAAATTTGGAATTGAAATTCGACGTCGAATTCCAATTACGCCGTTCGCTTGTTAGATAGCTTTAATAATTGAAATTTGAGGTGAATATCATGGAATTGATTTTAGCCTAAGCACAGAATCTAGCTAAACATATCGGAATTGAGTGAGTCTGGCACGCTCGATTTATCGTGTTTTTTGCCCGGGCGCACAATTTTTCGCCCGGGCGCGAGTTTTTCGACCGAACGCGCGTTTTTTGCCCGGACACCCAAATTTTGCCCGGGCGGGAATTTTCCGCCCTAGCGCGCGTTTTTCGCCCTGGCGCGTGTTTTTCGCCCGGGAGCGCGTTTATGCGCCCGACGCACAATTTTTCGCCCGGGCGCGAGTTTTTCGCACAAACGCGAGTTTTTCGCCCAAACGCGCGTTTGCGCCCTGACGCGCGTTTTTCGCCCGGGGGCACGTTTTTCGCCCGGGGGCGCGTTTTTCGCTCGGGAGCGCGTTTTTTCGCCCGGGTGCGCGTTTTTCGCCCGGGCGCGCAATTTTTTGCACGGGCGCTAGTTTTTCGTTGGGACGCGCGTTTTTCGCCTGAGCACGCGTTTTTCGCCCGGGCGTGATTTTTTCGCCTGAGCGCGATTTTTTCACCCGGGCGCGATTTTTTCACCCGGGCGCGATTTTTTCACCCGGGCGCGATTTTTTCCCCGGAGAGCGTTTTTTCGCCTGGACGCGATTTTTTCGCCCGGGCGCGATTTTTTTGCCGGGACGCGAATTTTTCGCTTGGGCGCGAATTTTTCTCCCAGGGGAGAGTTTTTCGCCCCGGCACGATTTTTTCGCTCAAACGCGATTTTTCGTCAGGGAGCGATTTTTTTGTCCGCCCGCAATTTTTTCGGCCGGGCAAGATTTTTTTGGCCGGGAGCGATTTTTTTGCCCGGGCGAGTTTTTTTTGCTTGGGGGCTATTTTTCGGGCGCGATTTTTTCACCGGGGAGCGGTTTTTTGCTGGGACGCGCTTTTATCGCCTATGCGAATTTTTTTCGGCCGGGAGGGTGGAAAAATTGCACCCGGGAAAAAAATTGCGCCCGGGCAAAAAAATCGTGCCCGGGACACAAAATCGCGCCCGGGCGAAAAAATGAGCCCGGGCAAAAATGCATGCCCAGGCGAAAAAATCGCGGTTGTGCGAAAAAATTGCGGTCGGCCGGAAAAAATCGTTGCCATGACATACATTTGTTTATGATATATGTGATAAATATTAACTTATTCGTAATATTTTTCAATTCTTAAATTGAATTTTATTTAACAAACGAACAAAAGTATTGATTAATTCCACAATATTTAATAATATTGCTTATTAGGCGAACGTTGAAATTGAAATTAGTCACCAATATTTAATTCCACAATATTTGTCAATATTCAATTCTAATATCGAATTCTAATTTCGTCCAAACAAACGGGCCCTTAGATTTTTACGGTGAAATCCTATGTGATATGTTGTTTCTTAGAATAATAATTTTACATAGAAAACCTCTGTGAGTTATTGCTATGTTGAAGAGAAATTTAAGCTCATAGTTTTTTTTTTGTCTATTTGCCACTTAAAATAAATATTTTTAACACATTTATATTAAAAAAATCATCACAAATAGCCATTTATTACTTGGTGCCCAGGTTCGATTAAAATTCTGGTTCCGCCACTGATAGGAAGGTCATCTATATATATTGAGCTCTATTCATGGACGCACATTCGAATATGATTGATCAATAGATTTTCTTTTAAAATACATATCCAAAACGCTTTCGCACTGATTAAATCCTTATCAAGTATCAAATACAAATTTCCATTAAAACAATGCATAACGTGTTGCAAAAGAGTGCATATCATTTTCAAAATAGTGAGAAATCAATCTACAAATCTTTTGAAGTGCAAGAATAAGAAAGTTATGGATATGTACAAATGACAATAAGTGAAAGTAAATCATATTATTTGAAATCAATACCCGGGTTAGAGACGAGTTGCGTGAAAAGCAAGAATTTGAAAGCCCATATAGGAGAAATCTAGGGCACAACTTGCCATTGCTTAGCAAAAAAACATGATTTTTCCTGATTTAGTACTGAGAAATCTAGGGTGCAGCTTGCGTCAGCGTGGCTTAAGCAAAATTTGGAGTGTTTACATCGAACTGGAAGCATGGGCAAAGAGAAATCTGTGACTCGAAGGCTAGAACTCTAAGCGACTGGAAGGCAAAGAGCAGAACTCCGGAGGACCGGAAATTTGCGTCGGTGAAGCCCAGAATCGCAGAAGCCATGAAATCTGCGCTGGTGAAGTCGTGAAGCGCCTCATCGTCATCGTCGTGAAGCTCGCATGTCGCATGTATTGCCTCGTTGTCGTCAGTCCTGAAGCCGCGCACCTTGTCCACAACGCGGAGGATTGGGAAGAGGCGAAGAGCAGAAGAGCACGCAGGATTTGTTTTTCAATGACAATTTATATAATTGAGTATGGGCAAGCGCCTACACTCGACCCACGTTAAGCCTACCCATGTAAACATGTTCTCAGAGAAGTATCCAAATCTGATCAAGTATATGGTTAATACTTGGATAGAGTCTTACAAAGAATATTTCATTTCTGCATGAATAGATAAATATTTACATTTGAGAAATTCCATAACTAATCATGTGGAGAGTGGACATAGCCAATTTATGATATTTCTAGAAGTATCGATTTGCAATCTAACTTCGTTTGAAAATCAATTGACCAAATGCTTACACTACAACACAGAAATTATAATATCATTTGGTCAAAGTTTGATGCAAGACAACACAGATTATATATACTCACTTTACTTTGAGTTGCTTGATTCTATTGTAGTTTTTTACTTCAGAGATAATGTAAAAGAAAGAAGAATCATTTAGAAGTTGGTGTATTTATGCAAAAGACTATTTACACATGATTAGATCTACAATGAATTTATCTTGTTCTCATGAGTTGTTGACATATATGAATCAATATAGCGTCTTTTCTTTATGGATGATCCATAAGCATTATGAGTAACTCACTTTGAATACAACAAGTCCTGAAATAGTGCATGTAAAGAAAGAGTGTGAAACAATGCATGATATACACATTGAGTTGGATGACATACTCAACAAGTATGATTATATAACCGATTTACAAAGAAAAAAATGAAGAAGAAGTTGCTTGAGATATTAGATTCTACAAGTCAAATTTTGGAACCCGTAAAGCCCAAAAAAAAGTCGGCCAAAACGGTAGCTCAAATAAATTCAAGAAAGCCTACAAATCAACAAAAACAGACTCATCTCATTCTATACATGTTCTTATGGATGAACACCAAAAACTACAAATACAACGTAACAAAATTGCATGAAATATTTTATCCGGTACCAAATTTATTTCTTCAAACAGTAAGGAGATGCATTCATACATGACAAACCACATAGTTGATGGTATAAATGTGTTAGTGATGATCATTGTGGTTATTGAGTAATTAATGATGCATTGTATATGAGTGAAAATTAGTTGCAGTCGTGTCTTGACCTTACAAAAGAAATGACATGTAATGAGAGTCGATATACAACATATTTGAGAATGCAAAACTAAAAGAGTTATTGATATCTCTAGACTATAAAATAATTTCTGCTCCAATGGACAAATGGATTGTTGGGCTAGAGAGCACGCAAGCCCGACCAGAGCACCTGCAAATTAGTTCGAGCAAGTACCTACACGACCGCTTAGCGGTATGCCGATACACAACCAAAAAAAACACAGCACAAAATAACAACAATAAAAGTGACACGCAGATATAACGTGGAAACCCAATAGGGTAAAAACCACGGGACGATCGGAGTCCAACCCGGAAAGCCGCCACTAAAAATGTGTAAAACAGATAGGCAATTACAAGGCTTTCCCTCCTCGATCCACACAGGATCTTCACCAACTTCGCACCACACAATAATACACAATAAACAGTAGCAAGAAAATTGCAAGTTACCGACAGTGGCCGACGAGACGGATTACACAAATCCTCTCCAAGATGCCTCTTCGAATACTTGCCAAAGTCTGCTCCAGATCCAATCCGTGTATGCGAAGTATTCCTCGTCAACGTCGCAGAGACGTCCGAAAGCTCTTCCCAAATCAAGACGCTTGCCACAAAGGCCTCTCTAAGAACTCTTTCAATGCTTGAGATAGGAGATGAGTGGATGCCTTACCCCTCCTCCTTCATGCCTATTTATAAGGCCAAAACCAAGGGGTAGATGGTGGTAGATAGCATGTGCATGAAGCTTCCATGAAGCTTCCCTCGGTCAAAAGCACATGTCATGAAGCTTCCTCTGGGCACCTTCCTAGAAGCTTCCTTCAAGAGCACATGTTGATTTCTTAGTCAAAGGCGGCTACCCATTTTCACACATGCATGAAACACATGCTTGAAAAGCATGGTCAAAAGGTGGCTAGCCCCTTTCACACTTAGGAGAAAATACCTCATCAAATCTCCCCCTTTTCGACTAAGTGAAAAATGTGTCCTTCTAATTATCTTCATTTGATAAGACCTTCATGTCTCCTCCATATGTCGATAGATCCAGCACCACCAAGTTCGAGTTAGTAAAACTCAAATCCACAGTTTTCTCCACAAAGGACGGGAACTGTACCCAACAATTTATCCCCATTGCACTTATGTGGAAGAGATCGTCATGCCAGCGATCCTCACACAATGCTCAAACTTCCCCCTCGACACGGTCTTCGTAAGCATATCTGCTCCATTGTCATCCGTGTGCACCTTCTGCAAATCCAGCTCTCTCTGCTCTAGAGTATCGCGTATCCAATGATACCGCGTGTCAATATGTTTGGATCTCGAGTGGAAGGTGGGGTTCTTCCCTAAATGAATCGCGCTCTGACTGTCACATAAGAGTGTGTAGCGCTCCTGAGTGAAACTCAGCTCTTTGATGAAACGTTTCATCCAAAGAAGCTCTTTTCCTGCCTCAGTGACTGCAATAAACTCTGCCTCCGTAGTCGACAGTGCAACGCACTTCTGCAATCTCGACTGCCATGAAACAGCTCCCCCCGCAAATAGGATCAAGTACCCAGAGGTCGATCTTCTGGAGTCCAAATCTCCAGCCATATCAGCATCAGTGTAGCCCAGAAGCTCTGGCTCACTATCTCCAAACCTTAACATCAATTCTGACGTCCCATATAGGTACCTTAGAATCCACTTGACAGCGCTCCAATGTTCTCTCCCAGGATTGGAGAGAAACCTACTAACAGTACCAACAACATGCGCTATATCAGGGCGAGTGCATACCATGGCATACATAAGACTGCCAACGACAGAAGCATATGGGACCTTCTGCATCTCCTCTTTCTCCTCAGGTGTGCTCGGGCACTGGTCAGCGGTAAGTCTGAAGTGAGCTGCAAGCGGCGTGCTCACCTTCTTCGCCTGATCCATACTAAATCTCTGTAGCACCTTCCTGATATATCTTTCCTGTGACAACCAAAGTAACTTGGAGCCTCTATCTCTCCGAATATGCATCCCTAGGATGGTCCTCGCAGCTCCCAAGTCCTTCATCGCAAATGTGGAGCTCAATTGCCGCTTCAGCTTGGCAATGCGCGTAGTGCTCCTCCCGACTATCAACATGTCGTCAACATAAAGGAGTAAAATAATGAAATCCTCTGGAGCGGACTGCTTCACAAACATGCAGTGATCAAGGGTGGTCCTCCTGAAGTCGATCTCCCCCATAAAAGCATCGAACTTCTTGTACCACTGTCGCGGGGCCTGCTTCAGGCCATACAAACTCTTCTTCAGGCGACAGACTAGGCTCTCCTTCCCTTTCACCTTGAAACCTTCAGGCTGCTCCATATAAAGCTCCTCCTCAAGATCGCCATGCAGAAAGGCGGTCTTGACATCCATCTGCTCAATCTCCAGGTCTAGCCTTGCAGCAAGGCCAAGAACAACCCGGATAGACGACATCTTCACAACAGGAGAGAAGATCTCATCAAAATCAACTCCCTGTTTCTGACTGAAACCCTTCACCACTAATCTTGCTTTGTATCTGAGTGGTGTCGAGGGGTCTCCCTGCTTTACTCTAAAAATCCATCGATTCTTCAGAGCCTTCTTGCCCTTAGGCAATCGTACCAGCTCATAAGTATGGTTCTCATGCAGAGACTGCATCTCCTCCTGCATAGCAACCATCCACTCTTTCTTCTCTGAGCTCTGCACTGCTTCATCAAAGCACTCGGGCTCCCCCGCATCAGTCAACAAAATATACTCAGTAGCAGAGTATCTCGAAGATGGTTGTCTGACTCGATCAGACCTCCGTGGAGCGAGCTCAGCTGCTGGTATCGGCACATCATCAGTGATGTCCTCTATATGCTCGCCATCAGTCATATCCTCATGGCCTGGAAGTGGCTCAGCGCCCTGCACTGGATCAGGCTCTGCGGTCTCCTCAGTATCATCACCTCCAGTCATAGGAGACTCTTCATCAGTGCGAGAGTCAGCCTTCTCAGTCTTTTCAGGATCAAGCATAGTCTGATCCTCACAAAATATGGCGTCGCGACTGCGTACCAGCTTCTTCTCAACCGGGTCAAAGAACCTGTAGCCAAACTCGCCGCTGCGTCCATATCCCAAAAATATGCACTGACGGGTCTTGGAATCCAACTTCGATCTTTCATCCCGGGGGATGTGCACAAAGGCTTTGCAGCCGAAGACCCTCAAGTGACTATACGAAGGGTCCTTCCCATACCAGACCTTATCAGGGACATCCTCCTGCAATGCATAACTGGGAGATAGGTTGATGACGTGTGCAGCTGTGTATAAAGCCTCACCCCAAAACATGCCAGGTAGCTTTGACTCAGATAGCATGCACCTCACCCTCTCCATCAAGGTCCTGTTCATCCTTTCAGCTACGCCATTCAGCTGCGGCGTCTTGGGCGGAGTCTTTTCATGTCTGATCCCTTGCTCTCTGCAATACTCATCAAAAGGACCAATATACTCTCCCCCATTGTCGGACCTGATGCACTTTAACTTCTTCCCAGATTGCCTCTCCACCTCAGCGTGGAATCTCCGAAAAGTGTCGAGAACCTCACCTTTGGTCTTAATAGCATAGACCCAAAGTTTTCTCGAATAGTCATCAATGAACGTCACGAAGTAAGACGCTCCTCCTCTCGTCTGGACCTTCAGTGGCCCGCAGACATCAGTATGTACGAGCTCTAGTGACTCGGATCTCCTGGTGGAGCTGTGGCTGAATGAAACTCTATTCTGCTTTCCAGCCATACAATGATCGCATCTCTCCAACTGATCCTCAGATAGATCAGTGATCATCTGCTTCTTGGAGAGACATCCTAGCCCTTTCTGGCTTATGTGACACAATCTCCTGTGCCATAAAGAGGTGGATGCTCCATCTCTGACAGTGTTGACCTGAGCAGCTTCAGGCCTCCCCTCCATGTAGTATAAACCAGTCTCTCTATAACCTCTGGCCACTACTAGCGACCCCTTGATCAGCTTCCAAAAATTTCCACCAAAGACACTTAAGTGTCCCTCATCACCTAGTTTTCCAACTGAAACTAGGTTGAAGCGAATGTCAGGAACATGTCGCACATCTCTTAGGATTAGCAATCCTCCAGTGCTCGTCTTCAGGTGCATGTCTCCCCTCCCGATGACTTTCGACGTGTCGTCATTGCCCATCCTAAGTACTCCACAGTCGTGAGTTGTGTAGGTGGCAAACAACGCTCTATTGTGGGAGACATGTGCAGAAGCACCTGAGTCCACAATCCAGCTCCTATCATCGGACGATAGTGCAACAGTGACGTCATCTCCTACAATGATGACATCGTCCTCCTCTGCCGAAGCGATGGCCGCCGTGTGAGTGTCCGTCTTCTCAGTTGAGGACTCTCCCTTCTTCTTCTGGTCATTCTTCAGAGTGTAACAAAACTTTTGAATATGACCTTTCTTGTGGCAGTAATGACACTCCACATTTTGGTAGCGAGACTTAGATTTCCCTCTACTTTGGCTCCTCTCGCTCTTCCTTTCTCTACTCTTGCTCCTGCCTCTCCCCCTGGGCTCAGTGTAGAGGATGTCAGCTCGTGAAGAAGAGCCTGATATCCCTTGAGACTTTCTTCTCACCTCTTCGTTCAGGATGCCACTCTTGGCAATCTCCATAGTAATGATGCCCCCGGGAGAGGAGTTGATTAGAGAAACTCTAACCATCTCCCAAGAGTCTGGAAGAGACTTCAACAGCCATAATGCGTTGACCTCGTCCTCGAAGGTCACCTTCATAGCAGTAAGTTGATCAATAATACCTTGGAACTCATTCACATGATCCAGGATAGGGGATCTTTCCCTGTATCTGAACTCACCTAGCTTCTTCAGCAGATATAGCTTGTTGATGCCAGTACTCTTGACATACAACGTCTCGAGAGTCTTCCAAAGTATCTTTGCATCAACGATACTCGCGACATGATTGTAGACGTTCGGTTCCACGAACCGTCTGATGAATCCGCATAACTTTCGGTGCTCCACCTTCCATTTCGTCGGATCCGTGTCCTTTGGCATCTCCTCAAAGACAGGAGCATGCCAACCCTTCACGTAGATGAGATCTTCCATCAGTAAGTGCCACTGATGGTAATTTGCGCCGTTTAATTTTACCATTTGCTCAGAACCTGAACCCGAAGTAGACTCCATCGTGCTCTGCCACTGATCGGACTGACCTCAGCTCTTTGAGCCGACTATTTCCAAGAAAGGAATCAAAGAGGATAGGGAGCGGACCAATGGTCGTCACCTACCGCACCCGATCACTAACCCGAAATATCCGATCGGCTCGTCTCGAATCCCAAATAGGTCAGCCTGATACCAGCTCTGACAAGAAACCTAGCTCTGATACCACTTGTTGGGCTAGAGAGCACGCAAGCCCGACCAGAGCACCTGCAAATTAGTTCGAGCAAGTACCTACACGACCGCTTAGCGGTATGCCGATACACAACCAAAAAAAACACAGCACAAAATAACAACAATAAAAGTGACACGCAGATATAACGTGGAAACCCAATAGGGTAAAAACCACGGGACGATCGGAGTCCAACCCGGAAAGCCGCCACTAAAAATGTGTAAAACAGATAGGCAATTACAAGGCTTTCCCTCCTCGATCCACACAGGATCTTCACCAACTTCGCACCACACAATAATACACAATAAACAGTAGCAAGAAAATTGCAAGTTACCGACAGTGGCCGACGAGACGGATTACACAAATCCTCTCCAAGATGCCTCTTCGAATACTTGCCAAAGTCTGCTCCAGATCCAATCCGTGTATGCGAAGTATTCCTCGTCAACGTCGCAGAGACGTCCGAAAGCTCTTCCCAAATCAAGACGCTTGCCACAAAGGCCTCTCTAAGAACTCTTTCAATGCTTGAGATAGGAGATGAGTGGATGCCTTACCCCTCCTCCTTCATGCCTATTTATAAGGCCAAAACCAAGGGGTAGATGGTGGTAGATAGCATGTGCATGAAGCTTCCATGAAGCTTCCCTCGGTCAAAAGCACATGTCATGAAGCTTCCTCTGGGCACCTTCCTAGAAGCTTCCTTCAAGAGCACATGTTGATTTCTTAGTCAAAGGCGGCTACCCATTTTCACACATGCATGAAACACATGCTTGAAAAGCATGGTCAAAAGGTGGCTAGCCCCTTTCACACTTAGGAGAAAATACCTCATCATGGATGTCAATGATAGACACGAGCTTAGTCATCACACCATGCTATAACATTGCAGTTCCTCATTATTTAATATATCATCCATTTATATTTTTTCATTTGCATTCTACACACGGGGATGCCCATAAGATTAATTATTTTCATTGGATTTGTTAATTGTAATCATTTCTTCCGCTTACTTATGCGCGAGGATCATCCGCTTCCACTAGTTTTTGCGGCGTGTACGAGATATTATAGTGTAGTAGCTGAAACATGAGACTTGTCATATATCTCACGTATTAGAGTTCTCAGTCTAAAAGTATTATGAGGCAAATTATCAAATTATCTGATTTATGATCTGAGATAATCCAATATTTCACTAGCTCAATACTAGCTTACGTTTCACATTCATTATCGAATAGTTATTTTTTTTTCAAAAGCGATACAATCATACTATATGAAGTATCAAAATGTTAGGGATACAACAAATAAAATGTCTAAAAAACAAAGTTATAATTATAAATTCAATTTCCATTTTATTTTGAATTACTTGCATAAATAATGTACAGAGAAGCTAGTATTACAATTATGTGTTTGCATTTTACTACAATATGTATAATTGATGATATTTGGGATATTTGATTTTTTTTCTTTTACTCAAATTATACAACGAGATATATTATGATTTTGTTTTTATTCAAAATATTGCTAGTGGTAGGGGTGCAAGTTGAGTTGAGCTGTCTTGTTAGCTAGATGAGCTGGCTCGTTAGCTTGATGAGCCGACTCAACAAAAATTCAACTCGAGCTCGAGCTTGAGCTCACATATTGTTGTTCATCAACACGCAAATTTTTTATTTGTGAATTTTTTTAATAGAATTTAAAAAATATAAAGAAAATAGGTTTTTGGAAATGAGCAATGTTAAATGCAGGCCGGTTTTGGCTATATGCAGGCCGCGGATATGTGCAGTCCAAAAAATTATTCATGCAGGCCAAATTTCATATTTACATACTATATTCAAAAATTAAATTAATATTTTCCTAAATAAATCACCAAGCAAAATAACATTCATAAAATAAGTAAGTAAAATATCATGCGTGCGAGGAGAGAGAGAAATCGCCGCCATCGCCGACGTCGCCGCCATCGCCGACGTCGCCGACGACGCCGCCATCGCCGACGACGCCGCCATCGCCGACGACGCCGCCATCGCCGACGACGTCGCGATCGCCGCCGTCGCCGACGCCGCCGCCGACGTCCCAATCGTCGCCATCGCCGCCATCGCCGCCATCGCCACCATCGCCGACGACGTCGCGGACGCCGCCATCGCCGACGTCGCCGACGACGTCGCGGACGCCGCCATCGCCGACGACATCGCCATCGCCGCCATCGCCGTCATCGCCGACATCGCCGACATCGCGTCCATCGCCGACGAAGTCACGATCATCGCCATCGCCGCCGTCGCCATCGCTTTAGGCCAGTTGTAATTTAAAAACACATCAGACTCGGACAAACGATTAAACTCCTTGGGGACACGGTTGCATGGAAGGAAAAAATACATAAGATTAAAATACTAGAATCATTTTTCCTGAAGTTTTAAAAGGAAAATGACATTTTTTTTAACTGTGGCCTGCATATAGCTATTTTAAAAAATTGTGGCCTGTATATAACCAAAACTGGCATGCGTTTAACATGGCTTTTGGAAATTTAATTTAATTTTTTTACGATATGCTAAGAGAGATAAATGTGCCTGCACGTAGAGATAAATTATTTGTTGTATTTTAATAATAATCGATCAGTTATTGATAATAACGACAACTCATCCGTGGTGGGGCTGCAGCTACAACCAGCAACCCAATAAATATTTTTGGATGATGCAACCAATTTAATATTCACAAGAATGTGACCGCCAAAATTAATACTGTGAATAATCATCATGCCAGCGTAAATAATTCAGCGAATGTTTTTTTTAAATATTAATATATATGAAATTATGAATGAACATGAGGTTTTGTTTTTGGGTCTTTATATTGGCAGCCCCTATGTAGCTATTGGCACACCAATTTCTATGACTTATAGCGCGCCTTTTGAAGATATGCATTATACATGCATATTTAGGAAAACCGTTCAACACAAAAATTGTATATCTCATCGAGATCTACAACTTTTGTGTTGAACAATTTTCCTAAAAATACACGCACATGACGTATTGCCGCCCTGATCGTAATTATAGCTAATTTTTGACGAATTTTTGGAAATACGCTTTGTACATGCATTTTTAGGAAAAGTGTTCAACACGAAAGTTGTAGATCTCGATGAGATCTACAATTTTTGTGTTGAACACGTTTCTTAAATATACATGTATAGTGCATATTTTCAAAAGGCGCGTTATAACTCATAGAAATTGGTGTGCCAATAGTCAAATAAGGGCTGCTAATATAAAGACCGTTCGGACATGAAAATACATTACTATTATTATTATTATTATTATATGTACCATCATTTATATCTCATTAATATTTTTATCTTAATTAATTAATCTACCCTTATTTTCTTTAATTCGTTTATGCTATTTTTTAATTTAAGGGAATTATTAAAGACACCGAACTTTCTCACTTTTTGTTAAAGACACTCATAATTGTTAATTGCATCGCACAGGGGCGGATCCAGAGGGGGGCCCGAGAGACACTGACACCCCAATTATTTTTCAAAATTGTTAGTGGATTTGGATTCCTCTCGTCAAGACAATGAATTTTGACTACTTATATGTCAAAAACGATGACCAGATGATAGAGAAACAGCTCCGATAAAATGAAAGCGTTCTCACGTCACGTAACTAGTTTGTTTTGGGACAATGTGCACATAGAGAGAGAGAGAGAGAGAGAGAGAGAGAGCAAACTATACGGTGAGTATACTTTTTCCCCGTTTTATTTTGGGCATTATTATAAGTCAATATCACTCATCTATTAACATCTCAAAATAAACAATATTTTATAAAAATATGCGCCTCCTAGAACCCAGTGACGCATTCCTTTGGTGAGGGGCGGATATGGGGAAAAAATATCATGCACTCGACGCACATGAGCTGAGTGCATCGAGCGCAATCATAGTCTTATGCTTCGATATAAGCGATTTCAATTATACTGTTGTAGTGATGTTTATATTGCTCAAATTTAAAAAGATATAATAAATGTTTGTGCTATTTTATTTATAAAAAATTGTGCACCCCAATTATCAATTTCCTGGATCCGTCACTGGCACCGCAATATTTTTAAAGACACTTCACTTGAAATTCAATATAAAGGTACAATATAAGAGTGTTGACCTCAGTCTCAGGAGTGGAGAGGCCAGTAGATCCGGCCATGACACCCTCCATGAACTCGGCCTGGACCTCCATGTTGATGAACTGAAGTGTTGAAACAGTCAACCGGTCTCTTGAGTTCGGACCCACAGGGGGGTGTAGCCCGTGCTTACTTCTCCCTCATTAAACTCTCTTGACGGTGGATGGAAAATCTGGAACAGACCCAAGGCTGTAGCGAGGAGGTGGCGCCACATACCCGGAAGATCTTAGAGAGCTTCCCCTCCCAATCCAATGCTCAGTCGGGCACCTTGGAGAGCACTAGCAGCCAACTCCGAAACTAGCCTGGAGGAGAGAGCTCACGAGGATCTGGTCTCCTCCAAGGTGCCCAATTAAGGGTCTATTTATAGATTCTCTAGGCTGGTTTGCAAATAACATGAATCCGCTTTTTGGTTTTACTAATCGCACCCCAAATTGGTCTGCTAACAGCCTAACTCCGATGTTCTGGAGGGCTATTGGCAACCCACAAGGGGTATCCAGGTAATTTTATCTTTAGATTCCACTGGGCGAGTGATCCATGAGGACACCACTCGCGAGGCCTGGGCGAGTGGTCCGGGGAGGTACCGCTCGCCACTTCCGGATCCCCTGCGCGAATGGGGTTCCGACCTTCCTTCGTCTGTCTGCTCTCGCATCAGGTCTTCCTCGTGGGCGAATACTACATTGGCTTTCCGGGCGAGTGCTCCTCTGGGCATACACGAATGCTTGTTTTCCTTACCCGCCCCTCCTTCTGGCCTCCTTAAGTCTGGGGGACCTACTCGGCGAATACGAGGTTGTACATGAAGCTTCTCGATCACCTTCTCACCTTAATCTTCTCAGTTTTTCCTCGTCAGACGCTCTTAGATGGGGGGGGGGTATAAAATTCTTTTTATAATTAAAAATTCAATACAAAATATTTGATTAAAACATTTTTATAATCAGAAATAAAATCTTCATAAGAATAAAGCAAGATTACATGATTTTATTTCATTAAGAAAACTGATTACAAAACTTGGATTTCTATGACGCTACAAATCAAGGAGGTGTATAGAAAATTTTCTTTTAGTTTCTATACCAACCCTTCTCTCTAAGGACCGATTGACCGTATTCTATCTCTTTCTAGATAGGACTCAGGCCGCCCCTAGATTTATTCTCAAGATCTAGTCGTCTAACTCACAAGACGAATTTCTCCTTAAGTCGCACACGGACCTAGTCACCAACACGGGCGAATTTCACTACCGTCACACAAAAATAGTCACCAAAAGAAAAGAGAAAATACAAGATATGAGAAATAAAATTTCTGCCATAAAAACTCCATATAGAGAAATCTGAAGGCGATGACGATGTCACACGAGAGATCGGAGTTGTAGTCCCGTTCGTGCATCGTGTAGAATGAGCATTGATGAACTCCACCTTCAAGTTCTCTTTTAGATCTTTAAGATTGTTTTAGGGAAAACTCTGAATATCTGGGACGATGTCTTACACAAATATCTTCGTAGTTGTGGCTTGATCGTTTTTGAAATGAAGAGCGGAGTGACATTTAAATAGATACTATGAGCTAGTGCCACTGGTAGGTATTACCGGCACGCGGTATCATTTGTAGAAGGAATTTCGCGCGCCAATCGTCCAGAAATGGTAGACGTGTTTCACTTTTTAGGAAACAACTATCGCACCACGCTAGGGTTATCGCGTCGCATTAGCACAATATTCGCTCCCGCCATCAGATGGATCACATACTCCATTTGCTATTCAGATTTGTTATTCTCAAACTAAGAGATGTGAAACACATGTTCCAACAAACTTCCTATTTTGATAATAACAAATCCTCCAATAAAAAATCAGTCATTTTAAATTAGTTGTGTTTATAGTATTGTGTGGTAAGTGATAATCGTGAAAAAATAGGATTTTGGAGTGTGTATATATAATATTAAATGATCCAATTTCCCTTTGAGATTTGATGTCAAATCAAATCGAGTAACTACTTTATCTAGTAAATTACCTATCCCCTGGACACTGTGACTAAACACTTGACCCAATCCAGAAATACCCCCACAATATGATATTTTGTAGGCGAGGGACAACCTCTCAACCGAATCACCTTCATAGGGGGGGGGGGGGGGGGGGGGTGAAAAGGGAAGTATTATCTTTTTTCAAGAGAAAGAACCCACTTTCTGCCATCCCTGAATATGAGGTGGTTAGGGGATGTATTTCTTCCTAAGAAGAACCCCTTACCCGTTTCTCCTCCTACCCTTGTCTACCGGACCTTTGTGATACCAAGTCTTGATAGACTCCTTATGGGAGCCATCATATATCAAGTCATCTGGTTATCGGTTCACCACTCCGATAACCCAGTCAGCCTAGTACCACGTTTGTGTGGCCTCACTTAAGTGCCCAGGTCGTGGACCCATTATTGTGCTGCGGTAGAGCTTCCGCCTACAAAACTGATATTTGTTTTATAAAATATAATTTCTTTAGCCTGGATGAGTTGGGGACATAAAAGTTCTCTAGTGCATTAACTTTCTAAGTAAACTAAAATTAAATTTAACAGTGAATTAAAAATATGTATTTATAAAATCAAGAGAGATGCAAGCAACTTGTCTAACTATATATATTTCTGATTTACCAAATGTATTTTACCTTCAATTATTAGTTTTTTTTATAAAATGAGATCAATTTGATCAAGCTTAGAAATAGAAATAAGATAAGCTTTGGAGTACTAATTAATTTAAACATGATTATTGAAGCATTGATTAGGGGTTTTGATCAGGCCTGGAGTTTCATATGGGTATGGATTATTGCATCGAGGCTGCCCAAAAATATTAAGATTCTATTTGTTCGGGTGTTTTTCTCCGTTAAGTTTTGTAGAAAATACACGGTAATTTTTATCCGTAAATGCCGTTTTATGCCTGATTCCAACCTCAATGAGGGAGTTTCATTCAAACACTATGTTATCTTCAGCTCCAACCACTCCATCTCCAAAGCCCATCACCCACCCAAACAGGCCAATAAGGCTTCATTTGTTTGTGTTTTTCTCAGTTGCGGTTTTGAAAAAACTCGAACGCTACATTTCTACAACTTTCGTTTGGAATTGTGAATCCCCAAGAACACTGGTTTATGCCTAATTTCAGCCAAAAGTAGGGGTCACGTTAAAGAATAACGTCTCGTGTCTATCCCCAACCGCCACCGCTCTATCAAATAGGCCCTAAAGCTATGCACAAAGGGCTTATATGCATTTTTGGTTTAGGGTTTCTTTTATGAAGTGTATTAATTAGCATTAAGAAGATACCCTAGACTATGAATATATCCAGAGAGGAACCCATAGAAATAGTTTATATATGCTAATCAATATTTTTGTTTGTTCTTCTTGGTTTTTGACACATGACACAAGTTTGTAGAACTTCAGTTAAGCTACATTACTAGGATTTTGTTGATGCTTACAATATTGATTTATGATTTATTTAAAATTATGAATGTACTCAGCTTTTGTGTCTCTAGTGTTGGGTGATGTCAGTGATCATTGGCCATGTTGAGCTTGATGCTTACAAAGATAAAGACCGGGTTAGTATCAGAATTAAGGAGGAACAACTAGGTTTTCGCGGCACTTCTCGGAGAGAATCAAGACCATAGATACACATTGAGATTAAGGGTCCATTTGGCGTGACATTAAAACATTTGTTTGACGCTGCAACGTTTCCGACAGTCGCCACAGGAAACCCCATTTTAAACGTGGATGCGGTTCGAAGGGCGAGGCCGGGCGTGAAAGACAGATCATGACCACTGCGTTACTCATGTGGCAATTGAGAAATGAGATTTGACAGTTCACGAACGACAGTTCATAACCACCACGTTAGACCGTCATGTCCCAAACGGACCCTTAATGTAAACACTTCTTCTAACCGCCAATTCCCAATCAAATGGGCATTGCTGCCAGTTAAAACAACCAACCTTGAATTCATAATTACATCCTTGGTGCGGCAGATGTACAGAAATCGGAGAAATTATCGCGTTTGTCGTCCCAGTGCAGGGTTGGGCCGCCGACTAGTATTTAAGAAGCTCTTTTTTGCGACTAACACGATAATTTCGCAAAGAAAGCTTTTATTAGAGCAATCATTCATTCATCACCTTCCTTTCCATGCTTTCTTCAGGATCAACTTGTTGATGTGGTATATTTGCAGCCTGCAGTTAGAAAGTTTAATCTTTTACTGCAGGAAAAAAGAAATTTGAGCTAAAACAAAGTCCAAGAGAACCTTTTCCAATATCCTTTCAGATATTTTTGCATGCTTGATTATGCTCATAAGAGGATTTGCGGCGCCTTTCGCTTCAATTGATCTCCGCACTTCGTCGCTGCATGCGAATATACAAAAGCAGTAAGATTTGATCAGAGACGGTCACATGAAAATGACAAAAAGGGCTTTTAAACTTCCATGTACAGTTTTCCTTCTATTTTGTGTTAATGACATAGTAACCGTGGCTTTATCAAGAATAATCTTATCCTAATTATTTGAGGTCGGCTTATCAATCCCCGCTTTCCACTCGCACCACTCAACGCCGTCAGATCGGGCAGCATGAACATGAAGCAAATCAATTTTGCGGAGTTCAACTTTTTTCCCGAATGAAGTGACAATTAACTTCAATATGCTTGATGCGCTCAAGAAAACTTGAATTCTCGGCGATATGAATGACAGTTTGACTATCGCATTAGAGGATGATCGAAGAGAAGAGGGTAACACCAAGATCAGTGAGAAGACACTCAAGCCAAATGAGTTCAGAAATGGCAGACGCCATTGAACGATACTCAGTCTCCGCAAAGGAGCGTGACACAACCGTTTGCTTCTTGCTCTGCGAAGTGACCAGGTGCCCACCAAAATATGGGCAATATCCATTCGTAGAAATATGCAATTAATGAAAGAGAAGAGGAGGGGGTTAAACCCAAGCCCTTGTCCTAGGGCTTTCTTCAGATACCAGAAGATTCACTCGAAAACTTGAAGGTGAGCTGTCCGAGGAGCATGCATGAACCGACTGACCACACCAAGAACGAAAGAGATGTCTGGCTGTGTGACAGTCAGATAGATAAGCTTGCCAACAAGATGTCGATAGTACTCTAGATTAGGGAGAAATGAATCATAGTCGGACTCGTAAACACAGAACTTGTGGTTGACATCCATTTGTTTGTCAACAGACATACAACTCAAGTAGCTGACATCCTGTAGATGATCGATGCAGTACTTCGGTTGAGACATAACGAGGTCATCGGGTCGACGAGCTACCTCAATATCCAAGAAGTATCGGAGGCGGCCCAAATCTTTGGTCTGAAAGTGTGAGGTCAAGTGCTTCTTGATCATAGAGATATCATTCAGATGATCGCCCGTGATGATAATATCATCAACATACACAAGAAGTATCACCGTGTCTGCTTGCCGACGATGTGTAAATAGGGAGAAGTTTGCCAAGCTCTGAGTGAATCCAAAATCATGAACGACCTGACTAAACTTGTCAAGCAACGCTCAAGGGGGCTGCTTGAGGCCATAAATTAATTTCTTGAGGCAGCAGATAAGAGACACCCCCGTAGTTTCGTAACTAGAAGGTTTCTACATATAGACGGTCTCCACAAAATCGCAATTAAGGAATGCATTGTTGGTATCAAGTTGATGCAACCGCCAATGGCGATGGAGGACCAAGGAGATTAACACCCGTATTGTAATCAGCTTAACGACTTGAGAAAACGTCTCTTCATCGATGTCATATTGTTGAGTGAAACCGCGAGTTACAAGACGGGCTTTGAGACGCTCAACCGTCCCATCAGGATGATGGTTAATAATGGAAACTCATTTACAACCCACACGAGATTGTCCAGGAGGAAAGGAAAAAAGGTCCCTTGTCTGATTAGTACAGAGGGCATTCATTTCATCATCCATCGCGGCCCACCACCCCAGATGTTGGAGAGCTTTCTGCAAAGAAGAGGGGATGGAAATAGAAGATAGAGATGTCGCAAATCTGTGAAGTTCGAGTAATAAGTGGTGAAACGAGACATATTGAGAGAGAGGATAGGCTATAGAGGGGCGTGCATCCTGAGTGGGAGCCGCATACGAATCAGCTGGTTGAGAAGCATCATCAGTAGGGGCAACTGTCTCAGGGCATCTGAACGAGGACGACGATGAGTGCACACATTTAGAGGAGGAGGTGATGTCGAGAGCATGAGAGGTGGTGTGTTGTTGATATAGACGTTGAGAAGCGAATAGCATGTGATAAACTATCAAGAGAGGAGTAGAAGGGTTGTTCTCGAGGAAGGTGACATCAACGGATGTTACCGTTTTCTGATCGGTGGGAGAGTAGCACACATAGCCCTTCTGTGTGCGAGAGTACCCAACAAATATATATTTAGTAGCATGATGGGTCAGCTTGTCCACAGGAGGGACAAGATGATTGACAAAATAGACACCCGAAAAACACGAGGAAGCATGAGGAAGGGAGGTGTGGAGGGGAATATGATGGAGAAGGGTGTCACAAAGTTTAGGAAAGTCGAAGAATGCGATTAATTAAATAACACGTGGTGGTAATAACGAAGTGTCAATAAATCTTGGGAACGTACATTTGAAACATAAGGGAGCGGGAAACCTCAAGGAGGTGCCGGTTCTTCCACTCGGCCATTATCGGTCCAAAGAATTTTATTGGAGCTCGAAAATTGGGTGCATGTTTCAGCGATGAATTGCGGAAGCAACGTAGTAATTTGGAGCAATCAAACAGTTAATCACTCATGTCATGCGAGAATGATCATCAATAAAAGTAAAAAAGCAATAATATCTAGATAAACAAGCATTTTGATAAGGACCCCAAATATCTGAATGAACTAAAGCAAATGAAGCAGATCTCCTAGTACAATGAGGGGAGAAGGTAGAACAATAATGTTTCCCGCACACACAAGATTTGCATGTAAAACGTAAAATCAGGAAGAGCCTTCTGTAGTATAGGAAGAGGAGCATGACCAAGACGCTGGTGTCAACCGACAGATGTGATAGAGGATAATGTTGGTGGGGAAAGGTCTAGAGTGTAGAGCTCATTCGACAATCATCCTTTACCAACGATACTCAGCGTCCGTCGCTCCTGCACAATAAAGGAAGAAGAGGTAAAAGTGATGGAGCAGACATGATTATCAGTAAGTCGACTGATAGAGCAGAGATTAAATTGTGAGTCAGGCACATGAAACACATATCACAGAGAAATAGACGAAGTGAGAAGAACATCTCTTGATCCACAAACCGGGGTGGTTTCTCCATTGGAAATAATGATAAATTTGGGACTAGCGGTGTCCATATACCGAGAAAGTTTCTGCGGAATAATGTGATTTGTGGCCCCGGAGTCCACTATCCAGGATGAGGTACGGGAAAAGCAGGATATACCTTTATTAGAGGTAGAGGCGATGGATCAGAGGGTCTAAGTAACAAGCCCCTGCAGATGCTGGAGTTCCTACAACAGGGTGTCAATGTCTGTGTGGGACATGCTGGGAGCACCCACTGCTGGAGAAGCATCGTGAGGAGGCGGCTGCGGGAACCCATGACTCCGATAACAAGTAGCTTCAGTATGGTTTGCATGATCACAATGGGTAGACATGCGAGTGCTTTGCCACTTGGAACAATTCCGTCCATCACGCCCACCACCTTGAGACCCATTGTGGCCTCCACGATTCCCAATAGATGGAAGGCTAGGTGAGCTTCAGCAGAGTGTTGGAGTAAAGCAGACGAGGGAGTCAAGGAGACATTGGTGGGTGGAGTCACCTTCAAAATCATGGAGAAAATATCAGATAAAGAGGGAATAGTGAGAAAGGATAAGATGTTGACACGAACACTGTGTAGATGAGGTGGTAATTGTACCATCATCATTGTTATGCTAACCGCTTCCTTCTGAGCCCGTTGGGTAGCAAAATTCAAAATCAGAGGTTGATGTTTAATCTAAGCCTCAACGAGAGTCTTATACTGTGCCATGAACGATGTCAGGTCACCGTCCAAAGCTGGTTCAATGGTCTAGAGGTCTCTAAAGAGATCGAACAGATGTTGAAGGCTCTCTTTCCCAAAATAGATAGACTTCAGTTCATCCCATATGACCTTTGTAGTCTCGTGGTGCATAACCATGTGATATGGCTCACTATCCATATTATTCAAAATCGAGGACTGAACGCGGCCATCATCCCAAAGTCATTGCCTGGTAGGCTCAACAGGTGGGTCGCGAGTCAAATGATGAAGACCCTTAGTCTGGATTACTCGGCGCATCGAGTGGACCCACTTAACACAAAATTTCTTCCCAGTGGGGGAAATAGTGGTAATTCTCAGTTCGTCGCGTGCTTCATAGACGGGAACCAGAATGAGTGCTGGAATGGTGGATGAGGCGGATGCAACATTTGTCCCAATATTATTAGTGAGCTCAAGCCGTGGGCAACCTTAAGCCTTGTTTTCGGCGAGTTCTGTAAGCAGGAAGGGCTTAAGCAACTTTGGCGAGCTCTGGATAGGAGGAGTTGCGAGCTCTGGATAGGAAGAGTTGCGAGTTCTGGATTGATGAGCGGTGAGCTCTGCTGTCAGAGGAGGCGGCGAGAGCTAAAGAGGAATGAACAAGCCCAAGCCACTGGGTCGACGAGCTCTATGAAGTAGGGCAGTGAGTGATGGACCAGAGGATACTGTGATTCCTGGTCCAGAGGATGTGGCGTGTCCTGAATCAGAGAATGGGGCGAGTCCTCACGCGTAGGGACAGTCATCAACGAGTTCTATACAGGGGGGGGGGGGGGGGGGGGGCTGGCCGGGAGGCTATAAAAGAATGGGAGGAGCTGGGTTAATTTGGACGAGGCAGATGGATGATGGCGAGCATGCAGGAATATTTAGCAAGTCATGGGGAAAGTTTGGTAGTCCTGGAAATGGGCTCAATCAGCGAGAGCAGGAGTTCAATCAGCGAGAGGTTTACTTCAAGAATCGTGCAATTCTGATACCATGTAGAAAAGCTAAATACGAAGCCTGAAAATTTTATTACTTTACACTTAGAGAGCAATTACAAGTACATGTACACATATGTATAGGTGGGAGGAGTGACACCTTAACTCCAAACCACGGTGTGAGACTAATCTATTCATGAGACGATTTTCCTAATGGGCCAAAGAAGTAAGTCTCTACATTGAGTGTTTCATACGTATTTCTTCTATAGTATATTTGTCAAATTGGTGCATCATCATCATCAATAACCTCGATGAAGATAATAAAGTAAAGATTGAGCCCGGTTTGGGAGAGCAGTAAGGGAGTGATGGAGGTTGTGAACACACTTATGAAAAATACATGTAGGGTTTAGGTAAGTGCGACCACAAATGCCATTTTCCCAAAAACAATGTTTTACATAAAACATCATTGTTGTCAAGTAGATGTGGTCAAGCTTTAGCACACATTACTGCCCCTACTCAAAAACTGAAATTTGAGGTAGCTGCCACGAAAGTTCCAAACGCAAGTAAATCTCCACCACTACGTTTACCATCACGGTAAGTCCCAAACCGAGCCTTAGGAACAAAACACATGTTCAACCAAGCCCTCTAAGAAGAAAGAGCTAAATAAGGTAAAAGAAGTTCAAGAAAATAAAACCTTACACAGTTACACTAAGCCTATGTAAGGCACAAACCACAGCCTCTTGAACAGCCTTATCATCATGAGAAAGCAAATGAACCAGACATTTGACAGCTCCAGCTTCCCTGAATGATATCCTCATATGATCACAAAGTGATGCATCAGCGATCGACTGAGCAGCTCTAGTGATCGCCGAGACGTCTTCAAGCCCAAGGAGCAAAACTAGCCGGGCAACACCATCCATCCATGACAAAAGCGTATGTTCTTCGGTTGAAGAAGACCCAAATTCCGCTCTTCTTCCATCATCCAGCTCAATCGCACCAATTCGTGCGAGGAATTGCTGCTGAGATCGTCCGACTATGGCACTCATCTTCGCCTCGTCCAAGTTGATATTCTTTTCACGGACGGTCAGTCCAAGTAGTAAATCCGTCGCGCCGTATCTCGAAGGGTGCAAAGTCCGTTCTAACTCGGTGCCATCGGGTAAAGAGGGCCAAGAATGAGGCCGTGGTCTGAAAGACTTGTAGGCGGCAGCGCCAATTAAAGGAACCCGAATTAGACCATTCTCGATAACGAGAATTCTGTAATAATCATCTTTCGATAATTCCAGTAGTACAGTTTTTGCTGCGTTTCTGATAATTTTTGACCCTCCGGCATCGCTTCTGAGAATATCTGCCTGAAGAAGTTTGTGATTGTAATACAAGAAAAACAAGTCATAACCAATAAATCCAATGATGAACTAAGAATAGAAGTTAGGAATCCTCAACTGTAAATAAGGACTAATATTAAATCTCTCCTTACATCAAGATTTTCTTATTATGAAGGCTTTCAATTATCAAAAATTTATAGATTTACTCTCAGTAGTAAACTGGATGTGAAATCAAGCATGGAGTTGTGTTCTAAATCATATTTTTAGGTTCGTAATGTGGGGCGTATAAAACATAGGTACACATCTAGCGCAACACACAATACCAAACACTTACTCTATTTAAGAAACCGCACATACGGCATTAAACTTGCAACTGTGCCTGCAGTCCCCAGCTTCACTGGCTCCTTCACTTTTTTTCTCCCACTTGCTATTCCTTCCTACCTCTCCACAATGGAGGAAAATGGAATAAAAATGGAAGCCCTATTTTTACACCAGTGTGTCTACATATATACATATATGAAAAAACTCATAAATTCAGTCCCTCAAGTTTGCTTGCTTTGTGAAAATGATCACTAAAGTTTTTTTCGCATAAAATTGATTCCTAAATTTTATTTGCTTTATGAAATAGCTCCCTTTAATGATTTCCATCCAACTTGTACTTCTAAACAACTAACGGACCTGTTAAGCTGACATTCTTTTTCTCTGCCCTGTACCACACTCCTTTCGCGTCTCGACAAATACCACAAGTGATCATGGAGGAACAAGCTTCAAAAAGTGGCAGTGGAGGAGCCGGCGGCATGCCTCGCTTCGGAGAAGAACCTCCTCAGCTCCCTCCTCTCTCTCATCTCCCTTATTCTTTGCAGCTCTCTGAAGTGCGCTTGAAGCAGAGTGATGGAGGAATGGAAAGCTCTTTAAAGATGCTTCCTTGCTCATTCTGTGATTAATGGAGATCGTGATCCCTGGTTCTGTTTTATTTATAGGGATTGCAGATTGTCTTCAGGCGTTTACCCGCTTGCGTTGTTTTATTTCTATGGAATCGTTCTGTTTTTCTCCGCAAGAATCTCAGCCCCAGGGCTCTGATTTCTCTTTGATTTTGTATGCCTAGAAGAGCGACTAGTTGTTTGTGTGGTATCAAGATTTAGTGCCGACAATAAAACTGTGTGATTTCTAGTAATTAGATGAAGGTGATTTTAGAGCTCTTCCTTCTGTTCTTCGTACTTACAGGAAGCTGGATGGAAACCGTTAATTTATTTAGAAAGTAACCATTAAAATTTGGATAGAAATCATTAAAGGGACCTGTATGTGTGTGTGTATATATATATAGAAAGAGTATTTAAGAAAAACTCCCAAACTTTACATAATTACAAGGATTTCCCCTCTAACTTTCAAAATTACCAAAATCGCCTCTCTATATTTAAATTGTTAACATACACGTGCCAAAACCTGGGAGACCCTCCTGAGGTTCTTTTTTGGTACATGTATGCTAACAATGTAACCTTTGAGGGGGAGGTTTGGGTAATTTTAAAAGACAGCGGAGAGGTCGAGAAATTCTGCAAAGTTGGAGGGAAGGTCCCAATAAATGACACTATATATAATGATAGATAAGTAGCGCCAAAAAGTGTTTGTGTTATTGCAGCATGGGGGAAATCAAACGCTAACTCTTAAAACAAATAGAATTACTTCTCTGTTCGAAACAAATAGAATTACCCAATCATTGAAAGAGCTGTCAAAGTGATTTAGCAAGAGCAAAGTAAGAAATCTATTTCTATTTTTTTTCAAGTGTTTGATTCAAAAGGAAAAATCTCCTTGTTTTGTAAGCTAGTGTGTATATTATTTTGTAGAAACACAGATAATGAGAGAAATAAAATATTTATTTTATTAATACCTCATCTACCCAATACAATAGCTGTTTGTACATTTATATAGGAAGAGAGAGGGGAGAGGAAAACCTATTCAAAGATGTGGGACTAAACAAATACATAGAAAGCGGGCTTAAACTGGGCCTTTTACATTGTTTTTCCAACACTCCCCTGCAAACTGGAGCATACACATCGTAGACACCAAGTTTGGATAAGAACTGATAATATAGCGGTCGAGGTAATGCCTTTGTGAGAATATCAGCAACTTGCCCAACATCAGGAACATGTTTCAGCTTTAGCTTCTTCAATTGAACCTTCTCCCGAATGAAGTGACAGTCAACTTCAATGTGTTTAGTACGTTCATGAAAAACAAGATTCTTGGCAATATCTAGAGCAGCTTGACTGTCACAATAGAGAATCGCCGGTGAGGAAAATCTAACACCAAGGTCACTTAGAAGACTCTCCAACCAGGTAAGCTCAGACACAACAACGTCCATTGATCGATACTCAGCTTCAGCTGATGAGCGAGCAACAACAGACTGCTTCTTGCTGCGCTAAGTGATAAGGTTTCCACCAAAGTATGTACCGTATCTACTCGTGGAACGATGATCATATAGTGAACCAACATAATCAACGTCAGAATATGCAATGAAAGATAAGGGAAACGAAGAGGGCTTGTATACAAGTCCTTGTCCAGGAGCAGTTTTCAAGTATCGAAGGATACGCTCAACTGCCTGGAGATGAGAGAGATCCGTGGTTCGTGCATGAATCTACTGACAACTCCAACATCAAGAGATATATCATGTCTTGTAACAGTGAGATATACTCTGGGTTTGGAAGAGGTAGATCGGAATTTGAGGCATGGGCACATAACTTGTGATTGATATCCATAGGAGTGTCAGCAGGCTTGCATCCAGAGTAGCCAGCATCACGAAGCAAGTCAAGACAGTTCTTTCGTTGAGATAGAACAAGTCCATCAGGACGCCGAGCCACCTCGAGACCAAGGAAGTACTGAAGATTTCCCAGATCCTTCGTTTGGAAAGCAGAAACCAGATGTTGTTTGATCATGTGTATTCCTTTGAGATCATCTCCCGTGATCAAAATATCATTGACATATACCAAGAGAATCACTGTGCCTGTTGGACGATGACGAGTGAATAGAGAGAAGTCGGCAGAACTTCGGGTGAACCTAACAACACGAACAACCTGACTAAACTTGACAAACCATGCTCGAGGAGACTGTTTGAGACCACAAAAAGATTTCTTCAAACGACATACAAAGGACTCCGCCGTGGTCTCAAATCCGGGAGGTTGTTGCATATAGACAGTCTCCTGCAAATCGCCATTGAGAAAGACATTTTTTACATCCAATTGATGCAATGCCAGTGTCGATGAACAACGAGGGAGATCAAATCACGAACAATATTCAGTTTGGCGATCAGAGAGAAGGTCTCATCATAATCCAGACCTTGTTGAGTAAAGCCACGAGCCACAAGGCGAGATTTCAGACGTTGAACTGTTCCATCAGGACCTGGTTTAATGGCAAAGACCCACTTACATCCCATACAGGCCTGGCCGGGAGGAAGAGGGACAAGATCCCAAGTTTGGTTCGCCCAAAGAGCCGACATTTTCTCATCCATGGCCGCCCCCCCCCCCCCCGGATGTTGAAGAGTCTCCAACACAGAGTTAGGGGTGGAAATAGAAGACGAAGAAGTTACAAATTGCCGGAGTGACGGAGAGAGGCGGTGTAAGGAGACATACTTCTCCATCGGGTGAGCAGCAGAAATGGTTGCCGGAGTTGCAGGCCGTAAAATATCATTAGTAGAGGGCACCTCTCGGAGAGCAGCAGATGGAGGTGAACGACGAGTATACACACAAAGCAGAGGTGGTTTTGGTGGTATGTTTGGGATTGGCGTGGGTAGGAGAGATGGTAGGTTGGACGTAACAGGAACAGTAGGCCACGGGAGAAGAGGTGGTAGTGGAGGGTCACTGGGTATGGAATGATAGGGTTGGTCTTCGAGAAAGATTACATCAGCTGATGTAACAACCTTTCGATCACTGGGAAAGTAGCAAACATAGTCTTTCTGAGTGCACGAGTACCCAACGAACATACATTTGGTGACACGAGGAGAAAGCTTATTAGTTGATGGGCCAAGATTATAAACATAGCAAACGCAGCCGAAGACACGAGGTGTGACTGGGAAGGGGGTTGTGGAAGGAAAAAAGAAGTTTAAAGGGTGTCTCAAAGTTGAGAATGGAGGAGGGCATGGGGTTAATAAGGTAGCAAGCTTTAGAAACCGCGGAATTCCAATAAAGTTTGGGAACATTCATTTGAAACATAAGAGAGTGTGCGACCTCAAGAAGGTAACGATTCATTTGTTCTGCAACTCCATTTTGTTAGCGGGTATATGCACAAGAGGTTTGATGGATGATCCCAAACTCAACACACAAGTCTGTAAACGCATGACTTGTGTATTCACGGGCACTATCGGTTCAGAGAGTCTTAAGGCATGTTTGGGAGAGTGGTGGCGGTGGAAAAAGGAGTGGTAGGAAAAGGAGCTATTGTAAAAGGTCTATTGTAAATGAAGATCTGTTTGGGTGAACTCCGTTTGCAGAGCTTTTTAGAAAGGAGAAGCACATTATAAACTGTTTGGTAAAACTAGACATAAGAAAATAAAATAAATTCATAAATGCGTGCCAGGGCGGAAAATGCGCGCCTAGGCCGAAATGCGCGTCCATGCCGAAAATGCGCATCCGGGCAGAAAAATGCGCGCCCGGGCAGAAAAATGCGCGCCCGGGCAGAAAAATGCGCGCCCGGGCAGAAAAATGCGCGCCCGGGCAGAAAATGCACCTCCGGGCCGAAAATGCGCGCCCGGGCCGAAAATGCGCGGTCGGGCGGAAAATGCGCGCCCGGGTGGAAAATGCACACCTGGGACGAAAAAATGCGCGCCCGGGACAAAAAAATGCGCGTTCAGGGCGAAAATGCGTGCCCGAGCCGAAAATGCGCGCTTGCATAGAAATGCGCGCCAGGGCGAAAAATGCGCGCCATGGTGGAAAATGCGCGCCAGAGCGGAAAATGCTCACCCGGGAGGGAAAATGTGTGCCAGAGCAAAAAATGCGTGCCCGGAAGAAAAATGCGCGCCCGGGCGAAAAAATGTCCACCGGGCGGAAAATGTGCGCATGGGCGAAAAATGCGCATTAGGTGGAAAAATGCGTGCCCGCGCTAAAAATACGCGCTCAGGCGAAAAATGCGCGTTCGGGCGGAAAATGTGCGCTCAGGCGGAAAATGTGTGCTCGGGCGGAAAATGTACACTAGAGTCGAAAATGCACGCCTGGACCAAAAATTCGCGCCAGAGAGAAAAGTGGATCGTCGGGAGAACTTGATCGCCGGTAGTAAGGCTAGAGTTTCCGCAGTGTTGTCGAGCTTGATCGGGAGGAGGAAAACGTTTCCGCGGCGTCAACTGTGTATAGGGATGAGAAATTGTTTTCCGAAAAGGTTGAAAAGTAGGAGACCCATGACTTTTCAAAGAGAGGAGAAAAAAGAATTTTGGGCGGTAGCTTTTCCAACCGATAGACTTTCCAAACAGTTTGTAAAATGCGGTAAAATTTTTCAGAAAATGAAATGGTGCTAAAAAGCCCTCCCAAACAGGCCCTTAGTGGTTGTAGAAAACTGGTTACGAGTCTCAATAATAAAAACACGAAACACACGAGTGAGTTCAGAGCGATCATGAAGTAAATATAATCATGTCATACGAGAATAATCATCAATAAACGTAAGGAAGTAACGATAGCCAGAAACACTTGTTAATTTATAGGGTCCCCAAATATCGGAATGAACTAAAACAAAGGGAGCATCGCTCTGAGTACAATTAGATGAAAAAGTAGAACGATGTTGTTTGTTGTAGATACAAGACTCGCGGGTGAACTCGTTGAGGGACACATCGGGGAGAGCTTTCTGGAGGATTCGAAGAGGAGCATGCCCAAGACGCCGATGCCATTCGACAGAGCTAACAGAAGAGAGAATCGGGGGTGGGAGATCCAGGATGTAGAGCCCATTCGATAGTTGCCCTCTACCAATTATATTATGCGTCTTTCGATCCTGCACAACAAAAGAGGTAGAAGAAAAGGTTACATAGCAATCAAGGTCTTGAGTGAGACGACTAATAGAGAGGAGATTGAAAGGGGAGCCTGAAACATGAAGAACCGAGCGAAGAGCAATGGAAGGAGTACGGGTTCTGTCGGCAGATCCAGACACCGGGGTGTTGTCCCCATTGACAACATTTATGAACTTGGGATACTCAGAATCCAAGTATTTAGAAGGTTTCTTCAGGGTAATATGGTGTGTTGCTTCGGAGTTCATTATCCAGGATGAACTATGGGTGAGACAGGAGATACCTTCATCTGAGATAGACACAGCCGAGTCGGAGGCACGGTTGATCATCCCTTGAAACTGCTGGAGTTGGTTGCGTAGGGCATCAATGTCGGTTTGAGTGATGTTTGGAGCATTGACCGCAATGGAGGCATACAGAGCGGGTAGCATACCGTGCTTATGGTAACAAGTAGCTCCGAGATGACCCTCCCTGCCACAGTAGGTACACTTAAGAGGAACACGATTGTGTCAACCACTACCCTGAGAAGAGGTGCGACCTCCACGTGAGGGTGGAGTAAAATGGGATGAAGGTGACCGCTGGAGAAGGGCCGGAGAGAAACTCCTAGGAGCATCAGCCGGGGGTGTGACTTTTAACAACATGGAGCACACATCCGAAAGAGAGGGAATGGTTGAGAATAGGATTTGAGCCCGGACGCTGTGGAGGTGGGGCGGGACACGGGCCATCATCATGGCAATACTAACTGCTTCTTTCTGAGCACGTTGTGCAGCGAGATCTGTAGTTGGAGGTTGATGCTGAATCCATGCCTCTACTAGAGTTTTGGAGCGCACAACAAAGGAAGTTAAGTTGCCCATTACTCCCGGGTCAAGAGATTGAAGGCCCGAGATGATGTCAAAGAGGTGTTGCAAGCTGTCCTTGCCAGAATAAAGGGAGTGAAATTCCTCCCACATGGCTTTGGTCGTCTCATGATGCATGGCCATACGATAGGGTTCACCATCCATTGAGTAGAGAATCCAAGATTGAACACGACCGTCATCACGAAGCCATTTCTCGGAGGGCGCAGATGGAGTAGCCTTGGTCAGATAATGGAGAAGACCTTTTGTCTAAAGAACACGACGAACCGAGTGCATTCATTCAACAAAATTATTTTTCCCACTAAGAGAAATAGTGGTGATCCGTAGTTCATCACGAACTTCAGGAAGAAGAGCCGCAACACGGGCCGGAAGAGAGGAGACATCATCTTCGGTCATTGGAGAACACGACTAGAGGAGCACTGGAGCGGCCACAGGGAAGAACAGAGTAACAACACTTGCAGTCAGGAGAAGATGCAGCGAGCAGAACCAACTGCGAGTAGGAGCTGGCGGTCACTAGCGGTCAAGAAGATGCGGTTAACTGGCAGTCAACAACAAGCGGTCACTTGGCAGTCAAGAGCTTGCGGTCACGCCGCAGTCAAGAGCTTGCGGTCACGCCGCAGTCAACAGCTTGCGGTTACTTGGAGTCCGGCAAGACGAGTCCGACAAGAAGAGAGACCGGCAAGTCAAGCCTGGCACGAAGAGAGACTGGCAAGACAAGATTGCAGGAGGGAGAAGAAACCACGGCGATCACTTGCGTGAGCTCGGCAAGTGAGAACAAGGCCAAGAGCGCACATACTTGCGTGGTCTGAGATCGCCGAGGAGCTCGCAGGCGAGCACTGAACAGGGAATAGAACCAGTCGGGGTTGCGGGGCCCACAGGGAGCAGGCACCGGGAAAGTTATAAAAGCAACAAAGGGGAGGGGGCGGTAGGTGGAGGAAACGAGAAGGGAAAAAGGAGAAGAGCGGTCTGCCAAGAAGAGATCGCCAGGCCACAGGCGGGCAAGCAGGAATGGACAGAGTCCGGCTGGGAGCAAGGGCTTCAACAGAAAATAATAAGGGGATCGAATCCCTCTGATACCATGTAGAAACACAGATAATGGGAGAAATAAAATATTTATTTTATTAATACCTCATCTACCCAATACAAAAGTTGTTTGTACATTTATATAGGAAGAGAGAGGGGAGAGGAAAACCTATTCTAAAATGTGGGACTAAACAAATACAAAGAAAGCGGGCTCAAACCGGGCCTTCATTATTGGTCTTTTACATTGTTTTTCCAACATATTAAATTCTTTCATCTTATTACTCTAAGTGTAGGTGATCAAGATACGTCCTCTTTCACAAAGCATAAAACTAGGTTCCTGTTTCCATGAGAAAGATTTGTAATAGGCTTCTTCACATGTTAGTAGTATCGCGAGCCAAGTGTTTTTTTCAGTAAAATCCTACGCTTGGGGTATAACTTCGGCGTGGATGCACGTGATAGCGTCATCTATCGTCAAACAATATATGTAGATTAATACGAACGAAGATACATGATATCAAAACATGCTCGAGACAATCTCTTGAGGGCAAAATCCCTCTAAGAGACTACTCTTCAAGGAGAGACAAAATACCTAATGATCCAAGATTTTGTTTCTCACTACCACTCCCTTATATAGGTGGGGGTGGGACTTACATAATTACATAAATGCCCTAAAGCTTCATAGGTAGATAGGAGAATACGTGGATGGCACAGGAAGTCATCTTCGTATCAGCGGGAGTGTCGAACTACCTATATATTCTATTTCTCGCCCTTTATTTTCGTAGATTATGACTTTATTTTCGTCGAACTACCTCCCACTTGGGTTGTGCGGTGCCATATTCATCACACAAAACCACCTGCAAATCTCACATACCTCCCGCAACTGAAACCCTCGCACTTCGCACGCCCACGCTGCAGGCCCGCGGCCAACTATGCTGTGCTCACATTGTCTCCACTACTTTCAAGTACTCATTATACTACACGCTTGCAGTGCGCCGACTGCCTAATCAAGCCCATGTGTAAAGCTGCTCGAGCATTGCTCGCAACCGGTGCACTTCGCTCGCATATGGCTCACAGTGCCCTCAAACGTGGGGTTTCTCGCATCATCCATTTTATTTGCTTTGATTCTTACTTAATTTGACAGATGATCTAAACTTAAATCATATAATGCAAAACATTGCATTATTATGCGTAATCCTATTCGTTCGCATATCACCCACTGTGCCCTCAAATGTGTTTTATCAGTGGTCAGTTCTTACCTAGTATCCGAGGAATTTATTTAACAAAATGAAATGAATTAGACTCACCAGCTTTGGGATTACCCCAGCTTCTACAATAATGCTGTGATAACAAGGGCTCAGGGACAGATTTGTCAAAACACTTCCAGAAGCCTCTTTAACCTTGATTTCCTCATCATCAAGGAGCTTAATGAGGAGCTGTAAGAGATCACCATGTGCTATCTTATGCCTATGTTTTTCATCAATAGATAAGTTCCGCAATGTGCAAAGGCTTTGCTCCTTTACCTACAGATGTACACTGTCAACAAATCAGGATCATCTTTCAAATTCGGGGTTTGTGGGAATGATTTTTTGAACTTACCCCTATTGTCAAAAAAGATTGATGAAGCAGCCAAGAAATCTCTTCAATCACTCCACTTTCAGCTAGAATGTCTCTGTACAAGTTAACTGACGATATGTTCCGAAGAAGACCTGCTGCTGCTTCAGTTGTAGAGGGGTTATCGGATTTTAGAAAGCGAAGAACGAGATTCACACAGCTTGGAAACATCATGATACTATCAATTGAATCCTTTCCCCCGTCGGAATATTTCCAGAGTGTCATCACAGCATGGTCCCTATCTAGAGGGTTGTTGTCTGGACCAAGCATTTGAACAAACAGTTCTATATAGCCTTCTCCTTCCCTGGCATGGGTATCAAATACGTGGGTGTCCTGGGAAAACATAGGCTAGTTAGCATGATGACAAAAGAAAAATTCAGGAGGAAATTACATAAGAAAAATGTTTATTACAGATCAATCTTCTGAGACGATGCATGAAAAATCAGCAGTAATTAATATAGTTGTAATTAATATAGTGTCTTTTGTATGCCCTTACTCAAATATATGTAAGAGTAAAGGCTTATTTCTAATCAATCAATTATCTTTTCCTTTTTCAACTTGGTATGAGAGGAAAACCTATTCCTACGCCGCCGCCGAAATCATCTCCACTGCTCTCTCTCTCGCATTTTTCTCACGCGCGCCTTCTGTGGTCTGCCTCCTCGGCTGGTTTGATGTTTTTTCCATGATAGCCCGCGGCTCTCGCGTCGAAGGGTGCGCTCGCTGAAGGAGACCGCCGCCGCCGTCGACACCTCCTAACTTCCGCTGCCATGCGTCACGGCCTCATCTTCGACTTCTACTCGATCCCGCCGGTAGTTCTTCCTGCAATCTCCAACCTGCTTCGTCGACAACTTCGTTTGCTCCAGACGGATTTCTCCCGTGACTTCTTCGTCGATGACTTCGATGGATCTGCTTCATCCAGTTACTGCTCCAAACGACTTCAACTGCTCCAGACGGCTTCCTTCCAGCCCGTGACTTCCTTCAGTCGGCATATCACATGGATGTTCCCACTATGCCTTCCTGAAGTTCTTGCCACTACAGATATGCCCTTCTATAGTTTTTTTCTTTTCATTGTGCCACCACGGTTGACTCTTCTGCCTCCTCACCAAGTGTTGTGACGCCCCAGATGGCGACCCTCAGAGGATTCATGGCCACATTGGCTCATAGAAGATCACCATTGTGCCTCTGGATGAAACAAATTACCTTGAATGGTCCCGTGCTGCTCAACATGTTATTCACAGTCATCAAATGTTCAGATATATAGATAGGACGGTCAAGGAACCTCCTAAGGACGATCCTACTTGAAAGCGTTGGGATTCTGACAATTCCCTTGTCGTATCGTAGCTTCTCCATTCTATGTCTCCTAAGGTATACCAGAGTTATATGTTGATGGATTCTGCGCATGAGATTTGGACTCGGGCTCACGAAACATACTCTTAGATCAGTAATTCCACCCAGACTTACGAGCTTACACGTCGTATTTTGGAGTTGAGACAGGAATCTATGACTGTGTCCATATATTTTTCTGAGTTCGAGCGTCTCTCTCAGGAATTGGATTACTTTGAACATTTTACTCCTGCTTGTACTGCCGATGCAGTCCTGTTGCAGCAAAAGGAAGAATGTTTCAGTTTGCATGTCTTCCTGATAGGTTTGAACATGGACTTAGATACGGTTCAGACTAATATTCTACACCGCTCACCTCTCCCCTCGCCTCGGGAGGCATTCAATATGGTTCTTGGTGATGAAGATCGTCGTAGGTCCCTCAACACAATTGCTCCTCCAGATTGCTGTCTTTACTAATGTTGGTTGGGGTAGTGCTAACCCCACCAACATTGTTCCTACTTGTGATTACTGTGGTCCCAAAGACCACACTCGGGATGTTTGCTTCAAACTCCATCCTCACCTTGCTCCACCAGGACCCGGTTCTCGATCTCATGATGCTGCCTACTCTACGGAAGTCTATGAAGAGTATTTGTCAGCCTCCTGGACATTTTACAACAAATGAATTAGATGCTCTCCGTCGTCTTCTCCACTCACAGTCTGACGTTGCCTCCGGTACTTCTACTTCCTTCGCTACTGTCGATATGTCCAGTGCTCATGCTGCCTTGACTCCTCCATTTGATTGGATCATTGACTCAAGATCCACCAATCATATGACAGGATCCTCCTCAGGTTTTGTTTCCTACACCTTCTTGTCTGGTAAGGACAATGTTATCTCGGCAAATGGCACCATGTCTCCTATTGCGGGCAAGGGCCATATTTCCGATTCTCCTTCAATTTCTCTTCCTTATGTCCTCCATGTTCTCTCTTTTCCCCGCAGTTTACTTTGGATTAGCAATATCACTCGATCTCTAAACTATTCTGTAACCTTTTTCTCTGATTCAAGTGTTCTTTAGGAACTGAGTACAAAGCGGACCATTGGCAGTAGTAGGAACCGCGGTGGCTTGTACTACCTGGATTCTCAGATACCGTCTCACGCTCTCTCTTCCTCTACTGTTACCGCTGCTGATGCTTGACGCTGGCATTTGCGCCTTGGACATCCCTGCTCCGTTTACCTTCAAAAATTATTTCCTGCTCTGTTGCCTTTTCTTAAAACTTTAGTGTGCGATGTTTGTGAAATGTCGAAACATGTTAGACGTTACTCGTCGCATTTATCTTCTCATAGTAGCACTCCTTTTGTTGTTATACATTCGGATGTTTGAGGGTCTTCCAATATTTTATCTTTATCTGGTTTTCGTTGGTTTGTCACATTTATCGACTGCTTTTCCCACACTACTTGGGTCTATCTTTTAAAGAAGAAAATTGAAATTTTTCGTGTTTTCAAGATTTTCATAAAATGGTTCAGACTCAGTTCAATGGTAATATTTGCGTTTTCTGTAGTGATAATGGGGGAAATATGATCATCGTGAAACGTTTGGTTCTTATCTCACCAGTCATGTATTTTACATCAAACCACTTGCGTTTACACCTCTACCCAAAATGGTGTTGTTGAACGGAAAAACCGACATCTTCTCGATGTTGCCTGATGCCTCCTCACCACTATGCATCTTCCTAAATCCTATTTGGGTGATGTTGTCTTAACCGTTACTCATCTTATCAATCGTCTGCCTTCCCGGGTTCTAGATTATGCCTCCTCTAGCCCATCTCTCCACCACGTCTGTTGTTCATACCTCTCATCTTCCACCCCGTGTCTTTGGGTGCGTATGTTTTGTCCACATATATCAGCCTCATTGTGAGTTGTGACAAACTTGACCCTCGGGCTCACTGTTGTGTCTTTATTGGCTATTCTGTCACTACAAAAGGATATCAGTGCTATCACCCTCCTTCCCGTCGTATTTTTTGTACAATGGATGTTACTTTCCGCGAGGAGGAAACTTTATTACATGGATTCGACTCACTCCACTCGTCAGGGGGAGATTAGTGACATTACTTCTGATTATATTTTCCCTCTTCCCCTTATTCCTCCTGTGCCTCCTACGTTTCCTACGCCTCCTACGTCCTCTACGTCCCCTACTCAGTTTCCCATGGGTCCGTCTCTGATTTCTCCTCTTCCTCATGTATACCACCATCGTCAAACAAGTAAACAAGCCACCGTCTTTCCTCCGCTACCTGTGCCTGCTTTGGACTCGAAGTCTGGTGATGATCTACATGTTTCCCTTGCATTGCAAACGGTAAAGCTATGTGTAAGGAACACCCTATTTCTAACATGTTGCTTATCATCACCTTACCCATACTCATCAGGGCTTTATATCTTCTTTGTCCTTGATTACTATTCCAAAGACGTGGCAGAAAGCTGTAAGTATTCTAGTATGGGCTCAGGGGATGGAGGAGGAAATGTCTGTCATGGACAAGAATCACACATGAGATGTCTCTCCCCTTCATTCTAACAAGGAATTCATTGGTTCGAGGTGGGTTTTCTCTGTTAAGCAAAACCAGGATGGTAAAGTTGAGCGTTACAATGCTTACCTTCTGGCTCGGGGATACACCAAAATCAGGGAGTGGACTACTAGGAGACCTTTGCTCATGTAGCAAAGATGGACTCCGTTCGTGTTCTTCTATCTTGTGCTGCTTTCTTGGGTTGGGATCTTCACCAACTGGATGTTAAGAATGCATTCCTGCACGGTGAGCTTGATGAAAAAGTGTACATGACATTCCCTCCTGGATTTGTGAAGAAGGGACAAGAAGGGCTTGTCTGTCACTTAAGGAAGTCGTTGTATGGCCTGAAGCAGTCTCTCAAAGCTTGGTTTGGCAGGTTTCTTAAAGCCATGCTCAAGTTTGGCTACAAACAAGGGCAGTCTGATCACACTTTGTTTATCCGAAAACGTGAAAAAAAAATTGTGGTTCTTATTGTCTACGTTGATGACATTGTGATCACCGGAGATGACACAAAGGAAATCGCAAATCTCAAAGTGCTCTTGTATGCCGAGTTCGGAGTAAAGGACTTAGAGAAATTACGTTACTTCCTGGGAATTAAAGTGATCAGATCTAACCAAGGCATTTTCATCTCTCAACGTAAGTATGTTTTGGATCTGTTAAAAGAGTCTGGTATGCTCGGTTGTGTTCCAGCTAACACTCCTATGGAGGAGAATCATAGGATTGATGAAGACAATGACGGTGACCGCATTGATGCCTCGAGTTATCAGAGATTGGTTGGTTGGCTCTTATACCTATCTCACACTCGTCCTGACATCACATATGCTGTAGGGATCTTCAGTAGATATATGCATGCTCCCAGGATCAGACATCATGATGCTATTTATCGTGTACTACGATACTTAAAGAAGGCCCCTGGTCGTGGGCTCATGTTCTCCAAGAACAACCACTTAGAGATTGAAGTCTTTACTGATGATGATTGGGCTGGAAGTTGCGACGACAGGAAATCCACAACAAGGTACTGTACCTTTGTTGGTGGAAATTTGGTGACATGACGTAGCAAGAAGCAGAATGTGGTGGTCAGGTCTAGTGCTGAAGCTGAGTACCGGTCAATGTCTCAAGGTCTCTGTAAAGTTCTATGGATGCGAACTGTGTTACAAGATCTGGGACTCCAGGCGAATGCCCCCCTCTCCTTATACTGTGATAACAAGGCAGCTATTAGTATTGCTCACAACCATGTTCGACATGACAGGACTAAGCATGTTGAGGTCGATCGACATTTTATCAAAGACCGCCTAGATAAAGGAAACGTGGTCACTCTTTTCGTTCATTCCAAAGATCAACTGGACGATGTCTTCACCAAAAGCTTGGGATGCGATGTGTTTACTGATGACATACATAAACTCGGAATGACTGACATCTTTCATCCGACTTGAGGGGGAGAATTGTAATTAATATAGTTTCTTATTTCAAGTCGTTATTTGATAATACCCACATAGGGTTATTTGTATCTTTTGTATGCCCTTACTCAAGTATATGTAAGAGAAAAGACTTATTTCTAATCAATCAATTATCTTTTCCTCTATCAACTAAATCAACCCCCAAAATCTAGATAATTTACACTGACAATGCAAATCTGAATCATCACTTTAAAACTCTTTCAAGAAATATAAAGGAAGCAACCAAATGTGCTCTATGTTGAGCAAAAAAGTACAAGTACACTTTCTTGGATTATATGCCAACTCATTTGAGGGAAGTATTGTCATAACCTCACAGGGTGCTAGGGCAATTTAAATACAACACATCAAAAAGATACTAAAACACCATGCGCATTTGTGCTGGTAGTTCTAATTCGGGATATTATGGATCTGATTAAGGTTTCGTTTGGCGCGGGTTTTTTGCTTCGGTGAGTTTGGAAAAAAACGCCACCGTCATAGAATGTAAGTTTGGCATGTCAACTGTTATAACCGCCACCAAGAAAAGAAAACTATATTTGAAAATAAAAAAAAGGATGAAATTCCTTAAGTGAGGTCGGGCGTTCACGAAAGACGGTTCCGGGCTCATGACCGCTACCGCTGTGCCAAACGGAGTCTAAAAGTCAATCCAACTCCGGTTCAAGACTCAAATTCATTTGATATATTCTTGAACCAACAAGTCGTGTTTGGTTATTGGTCTAGATATCTTTGATTTGAGCCAAAAGAAATGATCTGATTCAGAGTATTTTATTGACTCGTGAGAAAAAAATTCTTAGTCCAATATACATCTTTACTACATTAAAGAGAAACCCCTCAATTGTTCATGTGGCTCCTATAAGAGCTCCAGGAGTTCGAAAATTAGGCTACCACACTCTTCTGCATGGTTTCCTACTTACAAATTTCAAATGTCAAAAAATTAAGTTTTTTAACAAACAGCAACCAAGTCGTTGGGAGAAGCCTTCCTCACCGTCTCACACTTCGCCTGCTTTTATCATCCACGAACTCTGGGTTTGCTCCTCACATATAGTCACCAGGTAATCCCAACTCCCTCATTCTCTTACACTCACTCTCTACCTCTACTCCCGTAACTGTAGCTGCTAGCATAAAACGGAAGGTGTCCAATCAAGAGTTTGAGACCGCGACTTTCATTCTACCTCTTCTCCCTCTCCTTCTCTCTTGGCGCTTTGTTCCATGATTTACGGCAGTCAGTGCCTGAAGGAGTGTATAATCATGCTCGCCAAACAGCCTCCTTTTGGTGTCATATTGGGGATTCCAAAATACCCGTTATTTTATATCATTATTAACCGTATGGATGGATATAAAGAGAGAATGAGAAAGTAAGAGTGAGGACCACTTACACTCACTAGTTCTAAATGTACAGAAATTTCTAGAGATTCTACAGTCTTCTAAACAAAAGAAATTTATGGATTGTGGACTTGAAATAAATTTTGTGCTGATTTACTAAAATAACATATATTATTCATTCCTCAAAAGCTCAACAAACCATGTATCAGCACAGCTCAACATTAATGCTATATAATAATCAATGAGGGAAACCATTATGGTGTAATGCTACATTAAGCACTTGCAAAATACCCCTATATTATTGTATGTAATCAGACTGAACAGATTTTTATGTAATCTCAAAATAATGGCACTAATGATCCCATTAATCATATATCCTTGTATCTACCTCTCTCCACCCTTGCTCCCCCTCCATGCTGCGCAGTTATGATCGACAAGAGCTTACTAGAGATCAACGATGGTTTCTATTGGACTATGTTGTATTTTTTTATATTTTAAATTACTTGTGTAACCCTTGTATTTACCACTCCTATATATTAAGGAGAGGGGCTAATGAATGAACTTAACTTCCGCCAACATGGTATCAGAGCCCTAGGGTTTCCGCGGCTCGTTCCGACTGCTCGCGCATCCGCCGCTCCGCTTTCGTTTCCACCTGCTCGCGTCCTGTCGTTCCCGTCTCCGCCTCCCAGAACCCCCCCCCCCCCCCCCCCTCCCGTCTCTGCCTACCAGGTGCTCCGCCAGCCAGCGGCCCCTCCGCACTCGGTTCCGCCTCCCAGCGCTCCTAGCACCCGTCTTCCTCTCTTCTGTTGCTTCCTTCACTGTCCAGAGGCGTCAGTTCTATAGGAGCTTGATTCTCCCTCCTTCTCCGGCGCCTCCTCTCTATTCTCCTTGGAGATATTGGTTTCTTCTGATGGAAATCCTCCTCGCCGATGGCTGTTCTCCTAGCCTTTCTCTGGGTTCGCCTCTTTCTATGAGGGCATCCCTCTGACTGATATTCTGAAGCCCTCGATTTCTATTCGTGGTCTTCTATGTCTGAGATCAACTCTCCGAATATTTCCTCCGGGGAAGGATCTCTTCCAACCCAGCCGCTCTCTGGTGGTTCTAGCCGTGTAAATCCAGATCATGGAGTTTCTTAAATCACCACTATGAAATTAGACGACTCCAACTACCTTCCTTGGGCACGCTCTATAATCCTTGCTCTCAAGAGCCGCCGGTTGTTTGGCTATGTTAGTGGCACGACGAAGGTACCTCCACCTAGTTCTCCCGAGTGGTCTCAGTGGGAGTCCGAGAACTCATTGGTGATGTCCTGGCTTCTTAACTCCATGTTGGAACCCATCGCTCGGAACTACCTGTTCTTTGATACTGTTGCCGATATTTGGAAGCGTACTGAGGTCACCTATTCTTGTCGTGGCAATGCAGCTCAGATCTACCAACTTCGGCGCCGGATATTCCTGCTGCGTCAAGGAGATCGTCCTCCCTCCGCCTATTACTGGGAGTTCACCCAATTCTATCAAGAGTATGATCATTTTGATTCCTTGACCCTTGTGTCTCCTGAAGATGAAGTGTTAGTGCGTGCGCGGGAAGAACGCAATCGCATCTTTGAATTCCTTCATGGGTTGCATCATGACTTTGATCCGATTAGCATTCAAATTCTTGGCCGCTCTCCTCTTCCTTCCCTACCTGAGGTCTACAAACATTGTGCAGCAGGAATTTGATCATCGATAGACCTTGCTTCCTGACTCTGTCACAGAGGGTTCTGCTCTTTCTACCCAGATCCACCACGGAGGTCGTCCTGCTCGTGACAGCAGACCTAGGCCAACAGAGAAAGGTCATCTCATCTGTGACTATTGCAGGAAGTCTCACCATACCAGAGACACGTGCTTCAAACTTCATGGTTTTCCTCCTCCTAGGGGAGGTCCTGCTCCTTGTGGGGGCCTCGGTTCTGGCCGCCCCCAGGGTCGACCATCTCTATCCCGATCAGCACATCTGTCAGATGTCGTAGATGATCTTTCTCATGATTCTCCTGGTGCTCCTCCTGCTCTCTCTGCCGAAGAGATTCAGGCATTTCGTTGATTGATGCAAGGTCCTCATGAGGCGCCGCTTAGTTCCTCGTCCTCCTTTTATGCCCATCAGGGACCTCCAGGTGCTCATTCTGCCTCCACCACTCTCTCATCTCAGTGGATCATTGACTCGGGAGCCACCGATCACATGACCATGTCTCCTTCAGGTTTCGTATCCTACATTCCCTTGTCTGGTCACGATAAAGTGTGCATCGCTAATGGATCGTTCTCTACTATTGCGGGGAAGAGTTCCATCTCATGCTCCTCTCTTACTCTCTTCTGTTCTTCATGTGCCTGCGTTCACCCGCAATCTTCTTTCTATTAGTCATCTGACCAACTCTATGAACTGTTCGGTGACTTTCTTTCCCTCCTATTGTGTTTTTCAGAACCTAAAGACATGAACGGTGATTGGCTCTGGTAGACTGTGCAACGGGCTCTATGTGTTTGATCCCTCCAGCTCCACTTCCTCCGATCCTACTTCATCTCCAAAGGCTCTTTATGCGGATCTGCCCTCCGATCTGGATGTCTGGCATTGTCGTCTCAGACATCCTCCTATCTTTACTATGAAGTTTTTGCTTCCCAAAATTTCGAATGCTTTGTTTCATAGTTTCAATAGTGATGTATGTGAACTTAGTAAACATCACCGTACTTCTCTTCCTGTAATGTCTTCTCGTCACTTTGTTCCCTTTACTCTTGATCATACTGATGTTTGGGGTCCATGTTCTACTGCATTTATTTCTGATTTCTTGTCGTTTGTTTCCTTTATTGACTGTTATTCTCGTTGTACCTAAGTGTATTTGATGAAGAATAAGAATGAAGTGTTCCCTCTCTTTCAATGTTTTCATAAGATGATTACCACCCAATTTAATGCTACCATTAAAATTTTGCGTAATGATAATGGTCGTGAGTATATTAACTCCCGCTTTGAGGCATACCTGAGTGACCTTGGTATCATCCATCAAACATCCTGCGTTTACCCTCCCGCTCAGAATGGTGTTGCTGAGCGTAAGAATCGACACCTCCTCGAGGTCGCTCGATGTCTTTTTCAACACTAACTCCATCCTTCCCAATACCGCACAGTTAAAATCATAAGGAAAAAATCGTTGCAACCTTCGCATAGATGGAACCATCCATTCTCAAATCCAAGCACTACGATTTAGTCTGGATGAAAAATGGTGAGGGTTGTGTTAGGTAGACGGTCAGCGTAAAATTTAATCACCCTTATGAATTTCCCCACTATGGTGGGATAAAGGCTTGAGTGTTGTTGTTGTATATATGATGTGTGATCTTCACCAAAGTTTTTTTCCTAAATTGTGTTGATCACCGTGTCACATCTATTTTCTTCTTCATTTATTATGCAACTCAAGGTTAAAGCATAGCATCCATGCTTTTCATGATTATTTTGTTGAGCACTAGATTATCGAGTGGATATTTCTATTGCAGTCCTAAGGATAATGAACAATGGAACAAAATCCATGAATATTGACCTCCATCCTGTTTCGCAGAGGATTGTATTTATGTCCAGTTTCCTCTCACTCTCTTTATGTTCTCATTTTCTTCCGCCTACTGCCTCTTTGGCTCCCGCCAAAACCATCTCCATTTCTTTAAAAGGCCAAGCAACAAAGTCTCAATATGAACCTTTCTTCTCTTCATCTAAAAGCTTCTTCGGGACTTTTGGCAACTTGCACCCCTGAAATACCCTCTTTTTGCACATTGCAGCCTTAAGTTTTAGCATTTTGCACCATTGTAATTAGCTCAAATTGCACACAAGCCATAGATAAATTATTATTTAGTTTAAAAAGTTCATTAATCTATAAACAAGAGGATATTTTTGTCGAGGCTTTTGATTTTTCTCATTTATGTGAATTTTTCAAGTAGGCACCTGAGTGCCGGATATCCAAAGTAACTGAATCTTGATGTGAATTCAGCATTTATTGGTTTAATTGTAATGATCCATTACTATTAATAATATAAAAAAGTTCATTTACTGTCTGTAGAGAACTATGCCTAGATAGAGTCCAGTATAGCTTGGTCTTTGCAGTATCTTGTGGGTTTGTCGAGAACTTATGCTTGCTGCTTATAATTTAGTTCTTTCTATGAGAAATTATGTTGTAAGCTCTTTAATTCATGAAGTGTCTTTTCACTAGATTAGTTTACTGAGCTTTTATCTCAAAAAAATTTAGATTGGCTTCTTCATCATAACTGTATGTGTGATTTGATTATAATATCTCTGATTCTTTTGATCAACCTGGGCTTGAGTGGAAGAGGATCGACGCAAGATGAGGATCGGCCTGGGCTTGAGCAGAAGCGGATGAGGAACGGTGGAAGAAGATGGCACGTGAGAAAAGGTTTGATGAGGTGAGGATAGGGAGAAGAAGCGTACGAGCCCTAGATTGGAGTTCTGTGTGGAAGAGAAGTTAGCCTTAACCCGGGAGAAAATCTATTTGGACCGAAATAGCCTTCAATATCTACATATATGATTGTTTTAAGTGGAAAAATCAATAAAATTGCTTTTGAACACGTCATGCCTAAGTGATTCATTCATAAGGGTGCAAAGTTCTAAAACTAAAACTTAAGGGTGCAATGTGCAAAATGAGGGTATTTCAATGGTGCAAAGTGCCAAAAATCCGCTTCTTCAAATACATCACATGTGAAGAACCTTAATGCTACCTCTTCATTAAAATTGTAGCTATGGAGAAGGGGATGTTATGAAAGCTAGAAATGACGTCCATTTTAAAGCATTCCCATGAGTGTTAAATGCAAGGAACAATTAATTTTTGTTCTCAAGTTCTTATAATTCAGAATAAAATTTGCCTCCAAGCTATCATGTTTCACTTCCAATTTGGTCTACACTTGTGCTCTAGAATTATAAAAATGAGGGTATTTCAAGGGTGCAAAGTGCCAAAAGTCCGCTTCTTCAACTACATCACATGTGAAGAACCTAATGCTACCTCTTCACTAAGGTGGCGTTTGGTTCGGCTGTTAGGCTGTGGTGCGGTTGGGACGCACCATAATTTTGGTAATAAGCCGTGTTTGGTGCGGCTTTTTTTCCTAATCCTCGTTTCTTTGACTCCGCCGTTTCCTACTATACCCCAGCCGCGCCCAAAAAATGCTTTTCGTGCGTCCAGACGCACGCGGAAGGCGGAAGGAGAGATCATCGTGCCGAAGGCGGAAGGCGAGATCGACTGCGTCGATGAGCGTATGCATCCATTCCGACGGGACATCGACGGCGACGACGAGCTTCTGCCTCCATTTCGACGGGACATCGACGGAGACGACGAGCTTCTGCCTCCATTCCGCGATCCCCTGTTTTTACTGTAGCTTCTGCAATTTCCCCTGTTTGGGAAGAAATCAACGAACAACTCCTCTCAACAGCAGTAATGTCCATCTGGGAAGCAAGTGACGATCATCTGCAAGTGGAATCACAAGAAGAATATGCCGTATAAGGGATAAGTATATGATGCCGGGCCGACTTTTGAATCCTACAGCGTTCCTCACGGATCTTCAGGTTATATTCTCACTGTTCTTTCTTCGTTTTTACAGTACCTGTTCTTTCTCTGGAGTCTTTACTATCTCCCTGTTTGCAATATTATGAACAAAATATGTTAACTTAGCTCCAGTCCTTACTATCTCCCTGTTTGATAAGAACTCACGTGATAAGAGTTTGAAAAGTCATTGATAACAAAATAGAGGGAGAGAGCAAACACACAGCCTTTATATTGATAACAAATTTGTGAAATGTGACTATCTTAAATTCTATCCAAGTCATGTTTAAGGCTTCCCTAGACATGACTATCTTAAATTTTGTATGTGTGTGTTTACGTGTGTGTGTATTTATGTGCGTGTAGTTGTATGTGTGTGTGTTACCGACGCGCATTCAGAGGAGCCGAGTTGGCAAGTATACTCGAGGAGGGCGCGCACGGGAAGGGAGGAACGCAACCCGGAGGAGAGAACCGGGCGGACAGCACCCGGTTCAGTTTAGACCGGCCGGTCTAGGAGTCGTTGTATGGGTTTATTTTATGTCTTGTTTTATGTTATGAGTGTGGGGTGGGTCCTGGCTCTATATAAGGGACCTACTCCTATTGTATTAGTCATCTTTGGATCATTAATCTGAACTTGGAAGGGTTGCTCCCTTTTCTTCTCATCTCTACCCTAGCTTCTTTCTCTCAACCTCCTCCTCCCCCCTCTTCTTCTCTAGCTGGTAATATTTTGTCCGACCCGCCGCTCCGCCCGCTGCTACAGCCGCCGAAGTCTCGCGTTCTGCTATACTAGCACCGCTCGACATCGCCACTGCCGCTCGACATCGCCACTGCCGCTCGACATCGCCACTGCCGCTCGACATCGCCACTGTCGCTCGACGTCGCTCGCTCCGCACCGCACGCCAGATCCGCTCGACACCGCACGCCAGATCCGCTCGACATCGCCACTGCCGCTCGACATCGCCACTGTCGCTCGACGTCGCTTGCCCGCACCGCACGCCAGATCCGCTGCTGCGCGCCTTCCGCGATCCCACTCTCCCAGCCGCCGGAATCCCTCATGACGGTGACCACCCGCCTGAATGCCGCCGACGCGTCCGCCGCAGCCGACGTCGTCGCCACCGCAGACCGCCTCGCGCTCCACGACAGCCACCTCGCGAGCCTCCAGTCCTCGATGGACGCGATCGCGGCCACCCATCATGCCATCCTCGCCCGTCCCGAGTCTATGCAGCCAACGCCGAGCTCGCCACCACTACCGCCCGCGGCGACAACGCCGGCCGACACCGCCTCGGTACTCGGCACGCCGCCCTCCCCGCTAGTGCCCGTCTACCGCGCGCCGGCCCAGTTTCCGCTTGGCCCGACATTTCCGCCGCCCGCAGTCTTCCGCCCCCAACTCGCGATGGACGTGCCCCCCTTTTCCGGGACGGATCCCATGGGGTGGATCGCTCGTGCGGAACAGTATTTCGATCACAATGGAACGCCCCCGGCAGACTGCGTCGGCACCGCCATGGTCGGTTTGGACGGGTCGGCCCTCCATTGGGCACGCTGGCTCCGCCAGGTACAACCTCTCATCCCGTGGCACGAGTTCAAGAACAAGATGGTTACTCGCTACGACTCCCGTTACACCGGCTCCGCTATCGAGCGGCTCTGCTCAGTCCGCCAATCGACGACAGTGGATGCATATATCGACGAGTTTGTGGCTCTCGTCACGCAAGTCCCGGGCCTCCCGCCCGACCATTACCTGGGTTTCTTCCTGCAAGGCCTCATGCCTAATATCCGCTCCCGCATTCGGACCCATCAACCTCGCACAGTCTCGGAAGCTGCCGACCTCGCTCGTGGGGTGGAGGCGGATATCGGCCCTCGGCACGCCGGCCCCGCCCCTGTCCGCCACCAACCACCGCGGGACAATGGCCCCCGACCGGCCACCTTGCCACACGGCCGGCCGACACGCACGGATGGGCCGCACCGCGTATCCAACGACGTCTACAACGACCTACGCCGCCGCGGTTTATGTTTCCGCTGCCGCCAATCTTACTCCCTGCAACACGTGTGCCCGGTCAAGGAGTTCCACGCTCTTTTCGTCGATGACGACGACGACCCCTTGGCTGAGGATGGCCTTCAGTCCGACGCTCTACCGGACCATTTGCCCCAGGACCCCGAGGAGGTGCCACTCAACGTGCTGGAGCTACCCTTTTATTCCGTGGGTGGTTTGACGGGCCCCCGCACGATGAAGCTGACTGGATTGTTACATGACCGCCCCGTGATCGTTATAATCGACAGCGGTGCTAGCCACAACTTCTTGTCGACTCAGCTCGCGCAGGATTTGGCGCTTCCCTACGGCCCCTCACCCGCTTTCTCCGTTTGCTTGGGAGATGGCCGCCGCCGCCCCACTTTGGGACAGTGTGAGGGGGTCACTCTATCCTTGGGTCCATGCACAGTAACGACTGATTTCTACATGTTTGAGCTTGGGGGCATCGACGCCATTCTGGGTGTGGCGTGGCTGCAGACATTGGGCGACGTGCGCGTCAATTGGGCCTCCATGAGCATGTCATTCCTCCACCAGGGCCATCCTTGCCGCTTGGTCGGCGACTCCACTCTCCTTCGCTCGTCGGTCTCTTTCCGGGCGATGACACGCATCACCGACATCGACTTCTCCGCCTGGCTATGGACGCTCCAAGCCATGCCCCCGACGTCGGTCGCATCGCTTCCAGCCGATATGCACGCCGTGCTCGCCGATTTCCCAGAGATCTTTGATACATCACCCGGCCTCCCACCGCCACGGCCGACCGACCATGCCATTGTTCTACAGTCGGGTTCGGCGGCGGTGTCCGTCCAGCCCTACCGCTATGGGCATACGCAGAAGGATGAGATCGAAAAGCTTGTGCGGGAAATGCTGTTGGGTGGCCTGATCCGACCGAGTGCAAGCCCATTCTCCAGTCCGGTCCTTTTGGTGCGCAAGAAGGACGGCAGTTGGAGGTTTTGTGTGGATTACCGGGAGCTGAACAAGGCAATGGTACCCGACAAATACCCCATTCCGGTTATTCAGGAGCTATTGGATGAGCTGCATGGTGCGGCCTTTTTCACGAAGATCGATCTTCGAGCCGGTTATCACCAAATCCGGGTCCGGCCGGAGGATGTGCCGAAGACGGCTTTCCGGACTCATGACGGTCATTTTGAGTTCCTAGTGATATCGTTTGGGCTCACCAACGCCCCGGCCACCTTTCAGGCGACAATGAACGATATCTTTCGTCCGGTCCTCCGTAAGCACGTGCTTGTTTTCTTTGATGATATACTTGTGTTTAGCACCTCTTGGCAGGAACACCTCCGGCACGCGCGGGACACGTGTACTACTCTCAGGCGACACCACCTCACAGCCAACCGGAAGAAGTGCACTTTCGGCGCGACGACGGTGAGCTATTTGGGGCACACCATTTCAGCCCAAGGCGTGGCTATGGATCGGGACAAGATTGAAGCGGTGACGCGATGGCCGACACCGTCTTCGATTCGAGACGTACGAGCCTTTCTCGGACTGACCGGCTACTACCGACGCTTCATCCGGGACTACGGCGGGTTGGCCCGCCCCCTCACCCAGTTGTTGAAGACGTCCGAGGAGGGACCATTCTCGTGGCCACCGGCCGCCATGGTGGCGTTTGCCGCGCTTCAGTCCGCTCTAGTTCAGGGGCCGGTCTTGGCCATGCCCGACTTCCAGCAAACCTTCGTCGTGGAATGTGATGCTTCTGGCTCCGGCGTTGGCACTGTCCTGATGCAGGCCGGGCGACCCATAGCCTATTTCAGCCGGGCGTTCTCTACGGCCGTGCGCAGCCGATCAGCCTATGAGAATGAGCTCCTGGCCTTTGTATTAGCAGTTCAGCACTGGCGACCGTATTTACTCGGCCGGCCATTCGTGATCCGCACCGACCACCACAGCTTACGGTAGAAGATAGCCACCCCGACTCAGCAGCTTTGGGTCGCCAAGCTCCTCAGATGCGATTTCACCATCGAGTTTCGGTCGGGCAAGACCAACCGGGCGGCCGACGCACTCTCCCGCCATCCCCACGCTCCAGAGTTAGCCGCTATCTCGCGACCCATTTGGGAGGATACCTCCATCCTCCAACAGGAGGCAGATGCCGACCCCCACCTGATAGCCATCCGCACTGCCTTACTCGCCGACCCGGCGGCTCGCCCACCATACTCCCTCATTGGCGGTCGGCTCTTCCATCGTGGCCGCCTTGTTCTGTCGGCGTCTTCCTCCCGCATTCCGCTGCTTCTAGCGGAGTTTCACGCCACACCTTCCGGGGGCCACGCCGGGGCTTTCCGTACTTATCGGCGGTTAGCCGCCTCTCTTTACTGGCCGCACATGCTCCGAAAGGTGAAGGCCTACGTAGCAGCCTGCCTGCCTTGTCAGAAGGCCAAATACGAGACCATGTTTCCTAGCGGCCTGCTCCAGCCTCTGTCGATCCTCGAGCGTGTCTGGGAAGACATCGTCATGGATTTCATCATCCGCCTCCCGCGCTCCAACGGGTTTGACTGTATTTTGGTGGTCGTCGACCGTTTGACGAAGTACGCCCACTTCATTCCTCTCTGACACCCTTATACGGCCGCGACCGTAGCGGACAGCTTCATCTCGGAGATCGTGCGTCTCCATGGATTTCCCCGTTCGATTGTGAGTGACCGGGACCCGCTTTTCCTCAGCAGTTTTTGGACCTCCTTGTTTCGTCTCCAGGGCACGCGCCTACGGATGAGTACCGCATACCACCCCCAGTCGGACGGGCAGTCCGAGGTGTTGAACCGTTGTCTTGAGACGTACTTGAGGTGTTTCATCGGCGAGAGGCCCAGATCTTGGGCGAAATGGCTATGTTGGGCCGAGTACTTCTACAACACAGCTTATCATCACGCCGCCAATACCTCCCCCTTTGAGACCGTGTATGGCCGGCCTCCCCCCTCCATCCTCCGACACCTTCCGGGTGAATGCCCCGTGGCTAGTCTGGCCGACCACCTCTATGACAGGGACGTGATACTGGATAGCTTGAAACATCACCTTCGGCGAGCTCAAGCCAAGATGACTTCATTCGCCAACCGGAAGCGCCGCGACCTCTCTTTTCAGGTGGGCGAGCGCGTGTACATCAAGCTTCACCCTTACCGCCAACTCACAGTCGCACGCCGCACCTGCCCCAAGCTGGCTCCCCGTTTTTACGGGCCCTTCGAGATTATCAGCCGCATCGGCGCCGTCGCCTACCGCCTTCGCCTCCCGGATACTAGCCGCATACACCCGGTGTTCCATGTCTCTCAGCTCCGTCGGGTGATTGGCGACCACCCCGTCACCGACCACATACCGGCTGATGTTGCCCACTCCGACTCTACACCCTTGTACCCGGCCGAAATTGTGGATCGCCGCCACCATGCTTCCGGAGATCTCGCCCCAGAGGAGATTCGCGTCGCTTGGCGCGACCGGCCTATCACCGCCGCTACTTGGATGCTACGTGATGACTTCCGCCGGCAGTTTCCAGATTATTGCCTTGAGGACAAGGCAAATTTTCCAGACGGAGGTATTGTTACCGACGCGCATTCGGAGGAGCCAAGTTGGCAAGTATACTCGAGGAGGGCGCGCGCGGGAAAGGAGGAACGCAACCCGGAGGAGAGAACCGGGCGGATAGCACCCGGTTCAGTTTAGACCGGCCGGTCTAGGAGTCGTTGTATGGGTTTATTTTATGTCTTGTTTTATGTTATGAGTGTGGGGTGGGTCCTGGCTCTATATAAGGGACCTACTCCTATTGTATTAGTCATCTTTGGATCATTAATCTGAACTTGGAAGGGCTGCTCCCTTTTCTTCTCATCTCTACTCTAGCTTCTTTCTCTCAACCTCCTCCTCCCCCCTCTTCTTCTCTAGCTGGTAATAGTGTGTGTGTGCGCGTGTTTATTGTGTATGTTTGTATGTGTGTTTGTTTATGTGTATTTGTATGCGCGTGTGTTTATTGTGTATGTTTGTATGTGTGTGTGTTTATTGTGTATGTTTGTATCGCCTTTTTGTTTTTTATTATATTTTTTTTTTAAGATGAGGAAAACAAAAGATGGAGTATCCGATATGTACAAATGTTAATGCATGTTGGTAATTAGTTAAGCAAAAAAATTGTCTTTTTCATGACATACATTATTACGGTGTTGGGTATTGTATTATAAAAAAATTATCTTTTTTTATATATTTTTTGTGTTGGTTATCATTTTCTGAAGAAAAAAAATTTCACCCAAAACTCTATTTTGTTCCCAAACAACTTTTCCAAAACTCTGTTTTGCAAACTCAATTTAACTTAGACAGTTTTTTTTACAAAACTCTGTTTTCCAGAAACAACACTTATCTCAAACTCCATTTTCCATCAACAGCTTTCCATCAGCAACAACCCAACCAAACAGAGCCTAAAACCGTAACTGACGGAGAAGGGGATGCTATGAAAGCTAGAAATGACGTACATTTCAAACCAATCCCATGAGTTTGAAATGAAAGGTGCATTAACTTTTGTTCTCAAGTTCTTATAATTCAGATTAATTTTTTCCTCCAAGCTATCATATTTCACTTCCAATTTGTTCTACACTTCTGCTCTAGAACTGTAAAACAATTGCGGAGATCTCCATTGTTTATATATATACATTGAACATTAATCATAGAAATTTGATAGGTACCCCCTAATCCGGACTGGGAATAGCCAAAGCACCCGCCTCATTTGGTAGAGGAAATGAGGTTGACCAAAGTAAACCCTACTAGCCCCGTAACCACCCAACATGAGGTGCAAATAGTAATATTCTCCAACATGGGGTATAAATAGTAAAATTCACCAACATGGGGTATAAATAGTAAAATCCTCCAATATATGGATGCAAATAGTAAAATCTCATATCGTGGGATGCAAATAGTAAAATCTCATATCGTGGGATGCAAATAGTAAAATCCTCCAATACGATGTGTGTATATCAAATAATATGGTTATTTTGTGTGCATAACCATATCCGTCATATGAGTACGTATCACCACAAAACTATACAAACGGATGTGCGTATAACACATAAATTGGTTATGGTGTGCGGGTAGACGCATAACCACTGTAACCACCCATTATGGGTGAGTGTAAATATCCGAAATTATATCGTCCTACGCGTAGTAAATTATTATGAAATATGCATATTTATTTATATTAAATAGGCCTACAAATAGTAAAAGGGGTGGTTATGGCCTGCGGATAACCGTGTAACCACCATAACCACCCCTGGGGCCTATAAATAGGAACCAAGACCCTCTTTTATTTCCATCTTTTCTCTTCTCCCTCCTTTCCTCCTACGTGCAAGGGAAATCCTCGAGAACTCCTTCGAAGATCTTCTTCGCCTCCTTCGAAGATCTTCGAGCGCCTTGAACATCCTTCGAAGGTGTTAATCCTCCTTCGAGCAAGCGTTCCGCTTCAAGCGCGCCTCGGTGAGCTCCGCTCTCAAGACTGCTCCAAGCGCGCCTTTGTGCGCTCCGCTCTCAAGGTCACTCCTTTCTGGGGTTTTCCACGGTAAAAAAGGTCCCTTGCCAGCCGTCTCATTTCTCTGTGACTGATTGTGCACTCGACCGCTCCCGGCCTAAGACGGTCTAGTCTCCACCGATTTTAGGAGCCTCGAGTGAGCCGCAACAAAACTAACTGTTGATTGTTGAGTCTTCACAAAAGGCATTAGTTTATTTCATTAGTTTTTTTTTATAAACGAAAGCAAATAACTGAAAATTAAAGTAAATAAATGAGCGGATCAGTGTGGTCTCATCAAATATTCCGTACGCTAGCCATTGGAAAAAGCTGCTTATGGTGAAAAACAATCGATCTGGAGCTATGAGCCATAGCACAGTGACACCAAAATGACAATATCGCTTCAAAGTTACTCTGATTAGATTTATCGGGTAACCAATTAGTCAGCACACCGCGAAGGAAAGGAGAAATATAGCTGATAGTATGGAACTACCTTGGACTTGGTGGGCGGACCAGGGTTAACTTCAGGGGTACCGCCGTCGCCTGCTGCGGCGGTAGTGAGGATGGAAGATTCTCGAGGAACGCGGGCGAGAGCAGGAGAAACACTAGGATGGCGGCTTCGGCGTATGGATACCCTGAATTCCACCCGATGGTGGCGGCGGCGGCGGAAATGGTTGTGGGAGAAGAGGTTGATGTGTGAACTGAATACCACCGAGAAGGCCATTGAAGAAAAGAGAGGGTAAGATGCAAGCACGGAGTGTCGGACTCCGACTAGGGACAGAGAGATGCCGCCTTATCAACCACACTTTTTCTTCGGGTAATTTACAGTAACAACTAACAAGTAGTATGATCTGTTATTCAACGGTGGAGATTGTTTTTGAAAGTACATGTGTAACATGATTGTATCTCCGTATTTTAGAATAATCACCGGTAAAAAGTCGTTTTTGCAGAAAGCAACGATGTGATAGTGATCACGCACGGTGATTTATGGTGCGTTACATGCACTAACATTTTTTTCATTATTAGGACATCAAAATTCTCTTTTAGGCGACACGGTATATCAGTACTTCAAATAATTTTATTTTTTTTACACCAGCACGGTGATCTACGGTGTAGATTGTTTTTGAAAGTATATGCGTAATATGATCGTATTGAAATACCGCTGTATTTTAGAACAATCACGGGTAAAAAGTAGTTTTTGCAGAAAGCAACAATGTGATAGGGGATCACGCACGGTGATCTATGGTGCGTTACATGCACGAACTATTTTTTCGTTATTAGGTCATCAAAATTCCCTATTAGGCGACATGTTATATCTGTACTTCAAATAATTTTATTTTATTTACACTAGCACGGTGATCTACAGTGTAGATTGTTTTTGAAACTATGTGTAATATGATCGTATTGAAATACTGTCATATTTTAGAACAATCATGCGTAAAAAGTCATTTTTGCAGAAAGCAACGATGTGATAGGGGATCACGCACGGTAATCTATGGTGCGCTACATGCACGAACAATTTTTTCGTTATCAGGACATCAAAATTCTCTATTAGGCGACATGTTGTATCAGTACTTCAAATAATTTTATTTTTACACCTGCAGGTTATTATCATGCCACCAAAACAATATCTCTATTCATTTCAAATCATAAAATATAGTATATACACTGTAGCAATACTTTGTTCAAAAGTAAAATCATATTATATCTGATGGGGTTCTCCTAAAAGGGCTCGGGTTGAGTCGGACCGAATGTTTCTCATCGCAGCCTCGCCCGGACCCGTGAGTCGGCTCTGGCTCTAATGCCCGGTCTAAATCCTGCAGCTAAGCAGCCTCGAGAGCGCTTTCGCTTCAAGTGCATACCACAAATCCTTAGCCGTACGATATTGGAGGAATACATCGTAAAGGCTGTCGGACAAGGCACTAAGAATGCGGTTGCGACAATGATATTCAATGTCCACCGGATCTCTATATGGGACACGTCTAACATAGGTTCTAGTGGTGTTTGCAGTTGAGGATGAGGACGATGATAGAGTCGAAGCAACTGCATTTGCAGTGCTAGGGATTTCAGTTTCTACAGCGGGGGCATCGAAGATGGCAGACAAAAGGCCTAACGTATTAAGCCAATATTCTATCTGAGCTTGCCAACGACGAAAACCATTCCATTGAATTTTTCGGGTTTGATCCCGGCAGAATCATCAGATCTAGAAGTCATTGCAGATTTCTGGAATTTAAAATATAAATAATAAATTGCTGTACATGTGAAAATGAAAGCAGACAGACATTTTAACTATTTGATTTTATTTATTCTGTTTATGTGGAATTACCAACTTCTTTAGATTATTGGAATATTTTTACTATATATTCCTATATTAATATATAAAATGATATATTTTTCGTTTTTTAAAAACTTTAACAGGAACAACAGCAGATCTAGATATATGAACAACAACAATAATAAAATTGCATGAAGGGATGAGGAATAAAAGAGAGAAAATATATATAGTTTAGAATCGAGCCTGCGTAAGGCGCGTGATCACTGCCCTAAAGAAGTTGCACCACCCTCCGGCAGGGCTTTCAACCGATGCTCACTCCTCCAAGGTACAACACCCGGCTAGATCCCGAAACTCCGATGTGCGCGGACACCGAAGAAGCACAGAGCACCCGAACAACCACTTGATGAAGCAAACGTAAAGAAAAGGAAGCACGTAGAATATCGTGACAGGAACAGAGAGCACAAGAGCGTATGAGAGCATGTACCGTTTCTGAGAAGAACGTGAATATATATAGACAGAAAATCGCCGGAAAAGAGGCTCTTGAAAACGGCAATATTAAAACCTTAATAAGGATTAACAGTTATAAAAGGAAGGATCATAATCAGGAAGATATACGTTGAAAATTTCCAACGTAAATCATGGCGATAAACACGCATAAAGGAGCGGCAAAGAAAAAAAGCGTAAAACGGCAGAACGCGTGAAAGCAAATCGACGTTGCGTCGACTTCATATCGACGCCACGTCGAGTTCTATCGACGCTGGTCCTATCGACGCAAGTCCTATCGACGCAAGCGTCGAGTCCATTCGACGCCACGCCACTCCAGCGGGCAAAACGACGGTACGTCGAAATCTATTCGAAGCAGCTCCGAATTCTAATCGACGCAACTCCGAGTAAAAAACTCTGAAACTATTTTGAACAAAAATTACAATTCAATTCAATTATTCCCCAAATCCCAAATCCGGTCCGGTCCGGTGCGGTGCGTGCGCGCGCGCGCGTGTGGTTCATAGTTTCTCCTTATGTTCTTTTGAACAAATAAGAAGGTGTGAAAACATATATAAACTCTTTGGTTAGAGAGCTAATAAGCAAGGTGAGACTAAAGGTTCATCATTTCATTCATGAAAGGTTTCCCTCCAAGTTTGGTTTTGAGCTTTTCCATCATAATGAGGAGCCCAAACACCAAACACCATTTAGCTCCAATCAAAACATTTAATTTATAATATTTTATAATTAAAATTTCTAACATAAACTGCCTTCTGCGACAAGGTACACAATACCTCACTCCAGTTTCACTTATTACTGTAAAATGGTTGGGGGTGTCTTTGTATGTTTCTCCTGATATTCACTCTTAGGATCTCTGCATTCAATCTAGAACTAATTCTCTGTATGTGGAGTTGGCTAGGTCCATAGTACTTGCACAAGATTATATGAGTATTTAGTAGTGTTAGGAAGCGGAAAAACTAAAATATGTTCTTACATTTATCACCAATCATCTCTCGAAATTAGTTCGTTAAGGTAAGCATTTTATACACAATTTCTTAAAGGTAATTTAATACCAATACATCTTAAATACTTAAACAGGATGAATGATGCTTTTTATTCATTAATTTGTCATGTTATGTGCCAAATTGGAATGCATGCACTTGTGATTGAATATGCACTTGGAATGCATGCAATTTTATGTGTTAATGCTTGTACAGGCTTGACGGGCATTCAAGTGTTGTTTACTACTATTTGTATCCATATTTTGTTACTAATTCAGTAATGATTGTTATTACTTATTACTTGATGAGATATTCCTATGTAAATTGAAGTAAATTGACACAAATAAATATGCTTTAAATTTTTTGTAGTATTTACTATTTAACAAATCTTTATTTTTTTCAGAAATGGATATTATTAAATCAGTAGAGAATTGTAGTGACTCGTCATCTTCACCAGTGGAGGACGATGAATTCATAAATCCCGACGCAAATGCAATTATTACTGATCTTAATGTCCGAGATGTGGAACTAGCACCCATCTCCACTAGCCCCACTCCTACTGAACCTTCATTAGGTCAACAATCTACTAAAGTAGAGAAGGACAACAAAGGAAAAAGAAAAAGAAGTGAAGTGTGGGAGCACTTCAAAGTTGAAAAAATGAAGGATAGAAGTGGAAATATTATCTCCAAATGGCAATGTAAACATTGCTTCAAAACATACAAGTACCAATCGTCTGGATCCACTTCAAATTGTGCAAGACATATTAAAACTTGCTATAAGCTTATATAGGTTAAGAAAAATCAAACCATGTTCAATCTAGAGAGAGTAAACATGGTAGAAGATGATATTCAAATGCCTGCATTAATTGCTATTAAAGAAGTATTGGACAAATCTTCAACATCTGATGATGAGTTTGTACGTGGTATGGTCAAGCCAATGAAAATCAAATTTGACAAATACTGGAATGATTGCAATTTACTTATGTCTCTTTCCATTATTCTTGATCTCCGACAAACGTTATTGTTCATCACTTATGCTTTCAATAAATTGTACAATAATTATGAAGCGGTTCAAAAAGTGAAAGCGGTAAAAGATAGCATTTTTGTGCTTTTTTCCACTTATTGTGATAGCGGTAGCACGGGGCGTACTACTTCAATTATTAGCTCTGAATCATCCTCTTCAAGTAGATTGGGAGTCATGGGACATTCAAGTACAACAACTAAACCACAAACTATCACAAACTCTGTTCTTCTTGGGTTTGATGATTTTTTGAGTTCTAGCTCTTCTACGCAGCCTCTTAAAAATGAACTTGAAATATATCTAGAGGAAGCACCGGTACAACCTCCTCTTGAGAGTAGAGATAAATTTGATGTCTTAGAATGGTGGAAAATATGTTCAATGAAATATGTGAAGCTCTCTAAGATGGCAAAGGATATCCTTACAATACCCATCACAACTGTGGCTTCCGAATCAGCTTTTAGTGTTGGAGGGAGAGTACTTGATGATTATAGAAGTGCTCTAAATCTCAAAACTGTGAATGCTCTAGTGTGTTCTTCAAATTGGATTCATTCGCAATGTAAGCATCGTGCCAATGTAAGTACTTTTATTTATTTACTCATGAATGGTTTTATTAGTCCTCCATCATATTATTTGATTTTAATGTGTGTTTTGCAATCACAGCTTGATGTGGATTATTTAACAAGTTCTCTACCAGATGAGATCATCGGGACTTCTACTAATGATTAAACTTACATTAAGGTATTCTCTTTTTTACGTTATATTTATTGGTGTTTATGAATTCTTATTTTGTTAAGGACTTAAGGTGTTGTACATGTTACTAAAAAGATGATAATCCTGCTAGGTGGAAAGTGAGGAGTTATAGGTGAAGCTCAGCTATCTTTTATAACACACTAGTACTAATTAGAATATAATACTGTAGTTTAGTTATTGGCTACCAAAGGTTTGATAGTTTCCAGAAATTTACTTGAAATCAAAATTGAAAATAGATGCCGCTTTGAAAAAAGAAACTACTTAAACAACTTGGTTTCATTTGTATCAATGTATGAACCTGGTTTCATTTGTACTACTTTGATCAGTATGAGCCTGGTTTCATTTGTACTACTTTGATCACCTGAGCTTAGTTACTTAGTACACCACTTGTCTATATTTTGGCTTATAAATTTGGTAACATCTGTTGCCATAGTTCTAGACTTTGTAGTTGATTTCAGTTATGATAAATGTAGTTTTAATAAGCCTTCCAGGTATCTGTTTTTTATAAACTTTGAAGTTAAAAATTGATTACTCTGTTGTGACTTAAGTGTTTCTTTTTTATATAGATTAAGGAGCATACGCAGAGATCATATTCTAGACTTTTATAGCACAATTTCATAATTTCACCACTAAATTATTATGTTTCCGCTACTGGATGGAGAATTCTGGACTCTGGAGGAGGCTTTTTCCTTTTAGTTTCACCTTTTTGTTGTTATTTTGTTCTCTGGAAATGAACTTACAGTTATGTATGCCTTCCTTATTTTGGTTGACCCCGGTTAAGCGAGCATGTCCAGGTTTATCCTAGTTTGTTTTATGAAGTTTTTTTTTATGGGACTATTATAGTTTCTAAAATTGTTAATGCTATAAATTTGCTTGAGGTTCTATGTGCAGGTTAAGCGATCATGTCCAGGTTATATATATATATATATATATATATATATATATATATATATATTGCTGTTCGTTTATTTATGATGGTAAATGCATTTGATATTTAGGAAGATATATATATGCACGCATATGGTTTTTATAATAGAAATATATGCGTTCTCATTTGGTCATCCATAAATATGCATGCAGCTTCGATTGCTTGGGAAAATGATGAGCAGCTCTATTACTTGATTATAAATCAATAAATATGCATGCAACTTCGATTTAAAACAACATGCTCAGCTATCTTAAACAATATAAATATTAAGTGATCAACTACTAGACGACATGCTCACCTATCTTACATTTATTGTGATTTAAAAAATGTCTTTAATGATGCTCTCCATAGTTGATTAAAAAAATATTATTTAACACTAATGTATTAATGTGTAATAAATTATTTTTTATAAAAAAATAATTAATTTCAAGCCGACTCGAAATTGATTCGAGCCGGCTCGGAATCGAATCGATTTCGAGTCGAGCCGGCTCGAATCGAAATCGATTCGAGCCGATTTCGAGTTCGAGCCGATTTCGAGCCGACTTCGAGTTGAAAATTTTGATTTCGAGCCGTTGAAATCGACCGGAATCAACTCGATATCAGGGCTACTCCGCAAGAGTGCTTCTGCTCGCTCCTGCTCCGCGGGAGGCGCTCTTGCGCTCCCGCTCGCTCCTGCTCCACAGGAGGCGCTCCCGCGCCCACGCTCGCTCCTCCTCCGCAAAGGCGCTTCCGCTCCTCGGAGAGCGCTTTCACTCTCGCCTGCTCCGTAAGAGCGCTTCCGCTCGCTCCTGCTCCGTAAGAGCGCTTCCGCTCGCTCCTGCTCCGTAAGAGAGCTTCCGTTCGCTCCTGCTCCACGGGAAGCGCTTTTGCGCTCCCGCTCGCTCCTGCTCCGCGGGAAGCGCTCTTGCGCTCCCGCTCGCTCTTCTTGCTCCGTAAGAGCGCTTCTGCTCGCTCCCGCTCCGTAAGAGCGCTTCCGCTTGCTCCTGCTCCGTAAGAGCGCTTCCGCTCGCTCCTGCTCAGTGGGAAGTGCTCTTGTGCTCCCGCTCGCTCCTTGTACAACCCTCATATTTGCCGAGCTGATTTGGTTAACCTAAACTCAGCGGAATCGAGGCGGTTAAGGGGAATAGTCGTTCACAAGCAACCGGAACTGGCTAAGGTAAAAGCGGGTCGGACGAATGAGAAATGAGCACTCGCCCAACCATGGGCGAGTGAGCACTCGCCCGGCCTTGGGCGAGTGCTCCACTCGCCCGGCCATGGGCGAGTGAGCACTCGCCCGGCCTTGGGCGAGAGCTCCACTCGCCCGGCCTTGGGCGAGTGCTCCACTCGCCCGGCCATGGGCGAGTGAGCACTCGCCCGGCCTTGGGCGAGTGCTCCACTCGCCCGGCCATGGGCGAGTGAGCACTCGCCCGGCCTTGGGCGAGTGCTCCACTCGCCCGGCCTTGGGAGAGTGATCACTCGCCCGGCCATGGGCGAGTGCTCCACTCTCCCGGCCATGGGCGAGTGGGCACTCGCCCGGCCTCCATCTTTTGGAGGAATTTTTGTTATCTGCAGTCCGATTTTGGCTATTCGCAGTCGGTTTTTGGGAAAGTCTATAAATAGACCCCCATGGGCACCTTGAGAAGGGTTGGTCTCTACCCCCCCCCCCCTTTACGCGTGAGCAAGCACTACCCCTCCCCCTCCCCTTGTCGTTGAAGGTGGTCGGTGAGGTGATCTTTAGTGCCCTCCAAGGTGCCCAAGCTCAGCATTGGCTTGGGAGGGTAAGCTCTGAGTGAGCTTCCGGGTATGTGGTGAGACCTCCAAGCTGCAGCTTCAGGGGCTTGTTTTTAGGTTCCAGCAATCGTCAAGGTCAAGTCTCCTAGTTCCTAGTAACCGGCCAAGGGTCTAGGCTTAGGTCAAGTAAGGGTTAGTCGCAACCCCCTTTCGAACGCTAAAACCGGGTAACTGGTTTCAACATTCTGGTGCGGTGAGCGTGGAAGCGACTAGTTCGGAAAACCCTGAGCCAAGTCTCATGGCTGGAAGCGACGAGTTGGGAGACCCGCCTCATCCTTGCGAGTACATGAAGAAGAGCGACTTCGAAGAATTCAGCAAGAGGGTCCTGGAATTCATGCAGGCCGCACCCTCCGCTCGCGGCGAGTGCTCAACACCACCGGCACCCAGGATCCCCTCACTGCCCCTGATGGAAGTAGGAAGAAGCAGTCAGCAAGGGAAGGAGCCAGCCTCGGAGGAGGGTTTGAGCCTCCAGGCGCGAGTGCTCTTCAACAGCTCGCCCCGGACCAGCTGCCCCGGCGAGGAGGTGATGGGAATGCCTCCCCCTAACCAAGAAGAATGGAGAAGCCCTTTCTGCGAGCTGGTCATGTCCGCCCCCGTTCTAGATGGGTTTCGCGATCCTGCCATGTCCTACTACGAGGGGGATATCGACCCTCTCCATCATCTTCAGTGGTTCGAGGACATGTCCTCGATCAGGCAGATGTCGGATGCGTTCAAGTGTAGGCTCTTCGCCGTCACATTCCAGGGGAAGGCGAGAGATTGGTTCCACCAGCTCCCGGTAGGAACCATCTACCGCTTCGAAGATTTGCGACGAAGTTTCTTGCTAAGGTTCTCTACCTTGAAGAAGAGGAGGAAGGGGGTAGAGGCCCTGTTTGCAGTCAGGCAGAAGCCAGGGGAGACGCTGGCCGACTACATGGATAGGTTCCAGGGGGAGGTCCTCCTCGTTGTCGAGGTGCCCGGGTACACCCTGCAGCTAGCTTTCACTCTTGGGCTGCAGCAGGGGCTGTTCAGGATGAGTCTGACTCGGGACCCTCCCTTGTCTTTCGAAGAGCTGATGAAGCGCGCTGATCGAGAGATCGAGTGTGAGGCTACCAATCAGGAGTTCGTGGCTAGGTTAGCCGAGGTAGCGGAGGAGGAGAGGAGAGAGCGTGGAGGAAGAAAGAAGGAGGAAGTGAAGAGTCAGGGTGTAAGATCTCTTTTTCCAAAACCCGCTCGGGTACTTGAAAACTCGAACCTCTCCCGTATCGCACGGTTGAGGTGGACTTTCGCCCAGAATCGCTGCCTTGCGGTGTCACCAACACTCGGGTCGACTAACACCGCTCAGCACCAACCCTGCCGGCTATACGATCATAAGTAAAATATGCCAAAAAGCAAGTACATAAAAGAAGGCATGTCCACAATCACAACATCATATATAATGAAAACAGAAAGTCCATAAGAGAAGTACAATTAAAGGGGCTTAAACCCGATACATATGCAAAGTAATGTACTATCTCTCTCTCTCTACAACATGCGGAAGTCTACAACAAAAGCTCTCAAGAAGCGGAAATCTAACTATCTAATCATCAACCTGTGGCGTCGTGGTAGTGCGCTGCATCTGCTGCTCAGGTCCTGCCATCTCGTCCTGCTGCGCGCGAGACAACTCTGCCTCCTCGGACTCCTGTGGTCACACCGACCGTTAGTCATAAAGACTAAGCCATTTTGTCCTCGCCTCCCTCCACGACTCCTAGGCACCGAGCGGGAGGAAGAAGCGGAGGACAAACAAGGGGTAAACAAGAAGGTGGTGACATGGCACTATTCTAGCAGGTATAAGTAAAGCAATAAAATCTAGCTAGCAGCATAGTGCAGGTATAAGGCAGTAAAGTAGAGCAATGAAATAAGCAGTAAGTAGAAAGGAAATGCAGTGCAGTAAGTAAATCTAAACTACCATCACAGATTCGTACCTTAACTTATATGAACGCCCATACGACATATAAGTTAAGATGTCCAGGTAACCCATCATATAAAAGAGCCCATACTAATTTATATGATGGGGTATGCTAATGTATATGTTATGCTATGCTATGGTTATGATGTTTTAATGAGTTTATGCAATGTGACTCACCCACACGACTCTATGCGCACAGACCTTTATAGTTCCCATTTTGTTTGAAAGGAAGCCAACCTTTCGGGTACCAACCGTCGTGGCTCACGGTGGTAGTGGATCGGGCACTCCACATCCTAGGCCGGTATAGTCACTACCAAGCCTAGACCTCATGTACGCCTCAACGCTAAGAACACAACAGCGGAGCTCCTGCGTACTCTTGCTGGAATCCACCAGACTTTAAGGTCGGGGTGGGTTATTAGGGATCGTCCTCCAGACCGCGGTACTCAAACTTACCGGCCCTCTAAACCTCACCCTCACCTGAGTCAACGTACTACCGTCGGTGACACGACTAGCCTAGTACCGAAGACTCGCCACTATTTGAATAAGTAACAGGTGTTAACATGTCCACCCGAGCTTCCGGCTCAGGGACTAACACACAAGCTGATCCAACCCATCTCCTTCCCGGAGAAGATCCATACCAGTCTGCATACCCACTTAGGCTACTCTTGCCTACAATTTAGTTCGTGTTATACTTAGGGTGAATCTTGGACTTCCCGCGGTGTACTCCGTAAGGGGCCCCTAACGGTACTACAGATCAATTGGCTCAACCCCACAATCCTCTTCAAGACAATTACTTTAGTTAGTGATTAATGTTTGGTTCACCCTTCATCATTATATATAGTTAAAGTGACTTAGCTCATCCCCCGTCCCACCCAATCAGGTTGGACGTACCTTCATTCCTTCTACGTTAACTCTAGCACCACCCCACAAGTATCCCTAGGATTGACCCTCCTTGAATCATGGTGTGCTAAATCTCATTTACTGATTGGATATACCTCCTAAACCCTACTTAGGGGTCTGAATTGTCTAGAACTCAAAATTCTGTTTTTACTAAACGCAGACCACAATTTTGAACTATCCATCAACCCCATAAGGGAATTCCTCTAGAAACTCACCTCCAGGGTCTGGTATAATTATCCTAGGCTACTACTGACCTTAATAAGGTATTGTCCAATTTCTATAATTTTCCATATTAATTTGGTATTTATTTTAATTCAAAATAGTTAAGGACTTAAGCCAAATTACACATGAACAACCCTCAAAATGATTCCTCATGTTACATGAAAATTATCAGTAAGGTAATATCCCAAATAAAGGTGGTTCACTGAGTATCATGACCCTAGGATGTCATTTGGCCTACCATAACATCATAATTGTATAATTACCAAATTGCCACTATAATTAGGAAAAATAGTAATTTCACTTCTGAAAATTCTACAGAAATTACCCAATGATCATTTGGGGACCTAGAGTCCTCTGCAAAAAGAATGTGTCATTACCATGTGATTTGACATTTTAAGAAGATTAATTACTCTAAGTGATGTAAACCTCAATTTCTACATGATGTATATGAAATACAATTCCAATAGCTTCCAAACAATTATCATGGGTATAGATTAACCTAAAATCACAGATCACCAAAACTCCGTTTGGGGAGACTTATTTTCATCGGTCAAGCGGTCACGACCGCATAAATCGGACCTTGATTAAGGTCTGATTCATGCGGTCGTGACCGCTTGACCGGTGAAAATAAGTCCCCCCAAATGGAGCCCAAGTATCATGCCAAAGCCCTATGATTTGATATTTTAAAAAGATTAAATACTCAAGTGATGTAAACCTCAATTTTTACATGAAGTATATGAAATACAACTCCAATAGCTTCCAAACAATTATCATGGGTATAGACTAACCTAAAATCACAGATAACCAAGTATCATGACAAAGCCCTATGATTTGATATTTTAAAAACATTAAATACTCAAGTGATGTAAATCTCAATTTCTACATGAAGTATGTGAAATACAATTCCAATAGCTTCCAAACAATTATCATGGGTATATAATATCATTGAATGACAGTTAACCAAATATCACATTTTTGCCCCATGATTTGATATTTTTCAAAATTAAATTCACCTAAGCTAGCAAGAACTTAAAATTTCCTACACAAGGAATAACACCTCAATAAATTACAACAAAATTACTATAGTACAATTTTATCCCTAATCAGACACTGATGGAGTTTCTACACCATACAAGGTCCTATGACCATGCATTTCAATTTATTAAGGGAAGGGGTGGCTATTTCATTTATTAGGTAGAAAATACTTAAATGCCTCTAAAATTCCCATTTAAATTTCCTAAGACATTTTATGCCCCCACAAACATATCCACAAAGTCTTAAGCCATGGCAAGAACATTTGATCCTAGGTTCCTCTCAAACCCCACCTTGCACCCTTAAGGGTTCACCCTTAGGGTTTTAGGTCACACCACCCTAATGGCTCCACATGGACCATTAGGGTAAGCCTCAAGCATTTTCATGTCCATACCAACATATACAACAGATAGGAGGAGGCTAACACACTCCACTCCTCAAATTGATGCAAACCCTACCTTGACCCTTAAAGGTCCTCATTAGGGTTTCAAATTTACCATATCAAATCAACTCCAAATAGAGTGAAATTTTAGGCAGGCACTACACACATACCAAAGAGCCATCCACCAAAGTTTGGTGTCATTTGGACATCATATGCTCCAAAAATCAACTTAATTTAAATATTCAAGTTACCATAAAAACCCTAGGTAAAGGTGTCCACCAAGGGCTGCCCTTTTGGCAGGGGGTGCCCCTATGGTATACCTAGCCATGGTTAAAAGCACAGCTCCTAATGATGAAGGGTTTGACCTAGGTAATTTTTCTAATGGACTGACCTAGTGTAGGACCAGTCCTAGTAAAACAGCTCCCTAGGGAGCTGTAGGTCACCAAATGACCTAAACTCAAAGCCAAATGAAAGATAAGACCAAGGCCTACAACTTTCATTTTGGGCACTTTTTCTAGTTCAGCACTTAAGAGGCCCTAATTTCTGTTTGAAAATGACTGAATATTTGAGGCAGAATATCAAATAAAGGGAATTAATTAAATGCAAGAAAAGGAGATCAGCACGAATCTTAAAGCACATCCAACCCCCTTCCTTCATCTTCTTCCTTCAGCCGACGGCTGGGATCGAACCGACCTGGGCCATCTTCCTTCCTCCTTTCCCGGCCACCTGGTGGGCACCACGGCCGGCCACCACCTCTACCACCTTCGTGGTGGTCGGGGCTACGACTCCCGGCGACATGGCGGCCGGAGGAGGCATTTCCCGGCGGTTCTGGGTGTCACGAATCGAGCCGAAATCCATGGATTTTGGCAATGGATCCGGGCTCAATTGAGCCCGATCCTTCAGCATTAAGAGATGGGAAGCTAGCATGAGGGGAGGGGAGGAGAAACGGACCCTTGTTGGCGCGTGGCGGCGGCTCCGGCGGCGGCTGGCCATGGAAGTGTGCAGCTCCGGCGATCCTGCTCCCGATCCCGATTCTCCACCAAAAGCTTAGCTCCAGGTATCGTTTCCGTCTGCTCTCAGAGCTCTGAAGCTAATGGAATGGGTAGGTTGTCGTGAGGAGGGCTCCTTGGTTGGTTTTGAGCTTGGGCCTCCTCGGTTCTCCCATGGCTGCCACCCTCCTGCAGCTGCCAGCCTCCCTGCTTCCACCTGGGTCAAGGGCAGACCCCCAGCAATCAGGGAAGGGCCCTTGGTTGATTGGAGATTGAGTGTGGAGGAGGGGATGATAGCTTTTTTCCTTTTTGCTTTTGCTTTTGCTTTTAGATCAAGCTTTTGGTCCCCCCCCCCCCCCCTTCCATTGATCAATCCTACCAAAGTTTAGGGTTCAGTCTAAGGGCTGAATGCAAGGCCTAAGGTCCATGATTAATGGTTTGATGATGGTGCTAAGGTTCATTTCAATCTAGGCTTGAAATTAACCTTTAATGGGCTATGTTGACCATGGTTGACTTTGGTCAACCAAGGTGAGTGGGTTGACCCCACTTGGGGGTCATGGGTCCCTTAACATCACCCAACATAGGTTGGTCCATGGTGGGGCTCCAATTGGTTCAATTTAATCAAAGGGTGCAGATTTGACCAAAATTGGGTAAAGTTTGACTTTGGTCAATTGGGGTCAATTGGTCACACTATGATGGGGCTTTTGGGTCCAATGAGTTCCTTAAAGTGTTTAGAGTGTGGTGGTAAGGTCAATTTGAACATTTGGAGTCAATTGAACCCTAATTGACTTAGTTTGGTTAATGTTGACCTAATGTTGACTTTGGTCAATTTCATGCAATTGGGTCCCACCCAAGTGCAATTCCCGTGATAATGGTCTTCCTTAGTGGTTAGGGTGGTATGGGGGAGGTCAATTTGGTGAATTGAGGGTCAATTGGCCTAAGGGAGTGGTATTGGGCTATGTTGATTTTGTGCCCTTGGTGTGCACTTAGCACACTCCACTTGGCCCAAGGGCCTTAGTGGCCATTCTGCACACCACCCATGCCCTAACACCATCTAGGGGTCTAGAAGGATTGGGGATGTTACACAGGGACCCCCCGTTGGGCAGGAGAAAGGCTGGAGGTCGCAACCGACAGCCGCCCGACCAGCTTGGAGGTCACAGGTCGGTCCCCCTCAGGGCCAAGGAAGGGGCCACTTCCAGGGAGGAGGAGGTTCTCAGGGAAGACACGGGCGGTTCCACCCGACAGGGTGGCAACAGAACTCAGGACCGCTACAAGTCCAACCCCTGCAAGCCATGGCCATTGGTCGAAGGAAAGGAGGGAAGAAGAGGGGACATTGGGATAAGCAAGGGAGCGAGCTGGCGCTGCTGTATTGTGATTTCCACCAGCAGGAGGGTCACACGACCGCAACTTGCCCGGAGTTCCTCGTGATGAGAGAAGGAGGAGGGGCCCCAGCAGGGGGGAAACTGCTGTGCCTGGAAGGTCCACGGACAGGAGAGAAGGGGAAGAGCAAGGAGGAGGATGACCCATGCGAAGAGAGGTTCGACGTAGGGGCCCTGGGAGGGATCGGGGTCATCCACGGAGGAGTGGGCAAAGAGGCCACCCGAAAGGGGAGCCTCCATGCCATTTACCGCCGGAGCATCGCTTCGACTTCTCGATCCCCACCCTCGAGCGAGAAGATCACCTTCTCGACCCAGGACCTGCCGGCCCATGAGGACCCATTCTGCGATGCGTTGGTCATCAAGGCGGCGATCGAGAACTTCACCGTCTCCCGGATCCTAGTCGACAATGGGAGCTCGGTGAACGTGGTCTTCAAGAAGGCCTTTGAAGGGATGAAGGTTGAAGCAAGGCGAGTGCTGGCGTCGGACGGGCCGCTTTTTGGATTCTCCGGGGAGAGGAAGGAGGTGGAGGGAGGAGTCGAACTCCTCGTCACCCTGGGAGGAACTTCAAAGAACTGTCGGTTCGTCATCGTATATGCGCCGAGCAGTTACAATGCCATCTTCGGGCGCCCCCTCATGTAACACCCCAAAACTTCTAAGCAGATTTGGGATGCTGGGAGCTAGCGCAGGCGGTAGCGCTACCACCTGGCGCTAGCCATCTCGACGCTTGCTAGCGTCGAGGCGGAGGCTGTAAGCGTCGACAGACGCTAGCGTCGAGACGGAAGCTAGCGCAGGCGCTAACGCTAGCGTCGGCGCTAGCCATCTCGACGGTTGCTAGCGTCGAGACGGAGGCCTTAAGCGTCGACAGACGCTAGCGTTGAGTCGGAAGCTAGCGCGGGCGCTAACGCTAGCGCCGGCGCTAGCGCGCGATACAGATCCGTGATCTGAAATCGTGGCCGTCAAATCCTTATGCTCTTAGATCCGATGGCTGGGTTTTAATCCGGGATTTCTTAATCCTTGACCAGAGGAGACATTCTCATTATTCTAAAGTCTTATCCCTCTTCAAGCTTGAGAAAGAGGAAAGCCAAGAAGGAAGAAGAAGGTGCCTTCCACCATTGACGGAGCTCCGAAGCTCCGAATCGCGAGCCGTTTGCAGATCCACGGAGAGCAGCCCGGTGCGGTCCTTTCCATCCGATTAGAATCTTGGATTCTCATGGTGAACAAGAAAACGATAAGGGTAACGATCTTCTACTTGGACTAGTGAAGTCCTCCTTTTTATGGCATGTTTGCATGGAAAATCCCCCACCGATTGGTGGAGAAAAGGGAGTTTTCCCGCGGGTTGATCGTTTCGATCCCCTTTGGTCACTTGCATTAGCATCCGGAATCGTAGTACGGATATAGGCATTGTGTGTGAAACCCATCCGGACAGGTTGGTCGGGATTGGTGACGGCTATAGTGATTAATTATGCCGGAGAAGACTCAGTGTTTTGTTTGCGCTATTTTCGGGTTCTGTGTACGGTAGAGTACTGCAGGGAGTCCTGGAGGTAACCTCCAGGAAATACCCGAAGTTGTGGGTGGATTCGGAGATCTGCCACCACCGCCCGACGCTAGCTCTAGCGCCGGCGGTAGCTCCCAGTGAACTGGTTGTGGAGTTGTGAAACCTCCTTTCGTTATTCGGGCCGAGGTGAAGCTGTACCCGCGTCGCGATGATTGATTCCGACGATTTGAGCACGGGCAAAGCTGAACCGAACCCGCTCCCATATCGAATCGGTGAAGAGGTAGCTCCTCGGTGCACCGTATGATGTTGGGATTGGTCCGTAAGGCAAGTTAGTCTTGACGGTCAAAGCTCATGCGAACTCTTTGTTTAAGGAGTTGTTAGGTGTAGCTCGGCGAGTACACCGTGAGAGTGCCTTGAGAGCACGAAATGTGTGGCTGTGCGTGCCCACGTTGGTGTTGATTGCTTGTACATATGGTGTGTGAATGCACCTTGACAATCTATGCCTATACTGTATGCCTGCAGTAAAGCAGTTGCGGAACAAGTCCATTCGGATGGTGAAGGTCCGTTGGAACAACTGCGGAAAAGAGGAACTCTCTTGGGAAAGAGAGCAAATCATGCTTGCGGAGTACCCCGAGCTTTTCCTTTCAGGTATAATCTTTTTGTACCTTTCTGTTTTCGGAATTTCGGGCCGAAATTCTGTTAAGGGGGGTGGAGTTGTAACACCCCAAAACTTCGAAGCAGATTTGGGATGCTGGGAGCTAGCGCAGGCGGTAGTGCTAGCGCCCGGCGCTAGCCATCTCGACGCTTACTAGCGTCGAGGCGGAGGCTGTAAGCGTCGACAGACGCTAGCGTCGAGACGGAAGCTAGCGCAGGCGCTAACGCTAGCGCCGGCGCTAGCCATCTCGACGGTTGCTAGCGTCGAGACGGAGGCCTTAAGCATCGACAGACGCTAGCGTTGAGTCGGAAGCTAGCGCGGGCGCTAACGCTAGCGCCGGCGCTAGCGCGCGATACAGATCCGTGATCTGAAATCGTGGCCATCAAATCCTTATGCTCTTAGATCCGATGGCTGGGTTTTAATCCGGGATTTCTTAATCCTTGACCAGAGGAGACATTCTCATTATTCTAAAGTCTTATCCTTCTTCAAGCTTGAGAAAGAGGAAAGCCAAGAAGGAAGAAGAAGGTGCCTTCCACCATTGACGGAGCTCCGAAGCTCCGAATCGCGAGCCGTTTGCAGATCCACGGAGAGCAGCCCGGTGCGGTCCTTTCCATCCGATTAGAATCTTGGATTCTCATGGTGAACAAGAAAACGACAAGGGTAACGATCTTCTACTTGGACTAGTGAAGTCCTCCTTTTTATGGCATGTTTGCATGGAAAATCCCCCACCGATTGGTGGAGAAAAGGGAGTTTTCCCGCGGGTTGATCGTTTCGATCCCCTTTGGTCACTTGCATTAGTATCCGGAATCGTAGTACGGATATAGGCATTGTGTGTGAAACCCATCCGGACAGGTTGGTCGGGATTGGTGACGGCTATAGTGATTAATTATGCCGGAGAAGACTCCGTGTTTTGTTTGCGCTATTTTCGGGTTCTGTGTACGGTAGAGTACTGCATGGAGTCCTGGAGGTAACCTCCAGGAAATACCCGAAGTTGTGGGTGGATTCGGAGATCTGCCACTACCGCCCGGCGCTAGCGCTAGCGCCGACGGTAGCTCCCAGTGAACTGGTTGTGGAGTTGTGAAACCTTCTTTTGTTATTCGGGCCGAGGTGAAGCTGTACCCGCGTCGCGACGATTGATTCCGACGATTTGAGCACGGGCAAAGCTGAACCGAACCCGCTCCCATACCAAATCGGTGAAGAGGTAGCTCCTCGGTGCACCGTATGATGTTGGGATTGGTCCGTAAGGCAAGTTAGTCTTGACGGTCAAAGCTCATGCGAACTCTTTGTTTAAGGAGTTGTTAGGTGTAGCTCGGCGAGTACACCGTGAGAGTGCCTTGAGAGCACGAAATGTGTGGCCGTGTGTGCCCACGTTGGTGTTGATTGCTTGTACATGTGGTGTGTGAATGCACCTTGACAATCTATGCCTATACTGTATGCCTGCAGGGAAGGAGTACCACCACCCCGGCTTTAGGGGTGGGGTCGTTATAATTTTGGTCAGCTTTAGCTGACCGGTTACCTGTTTGCCACTTTTTGGTGGATCGTTGTTGCAGGTGAAGGTGAGCCAAGCGGGAAATAGCGTACCAGTGGCCCTTTTGCTGTGTTGGCCCTCGACAGCCAGCCTCTTTTCTGCTTTTCCTGTATTGCCGGCCTGCGTGCCGATGTATGTTTTGAGTTTCAATACATTTGTTAAATGTAAGGCCTTAAGGTCGTAACTCTTTTGTTTCATTCCTGGGATAGTGGACAATTTTTAAAAGAAATGTTAAATCTTTATGCTTCCGCTTATGTTTAGTATACTCTGGTGTAGTTCTTTTCTGTTTATCACCTTATAATGCCTAGCTAGTGTGGTTAGTATGGCGTGGGGTCCTGGTCGGACCTACTGTTATATTATTTGTACTGGCGGGGTGTTACACCTCATCAGCGCGTACAAGTGCGTGCCGTCCTCCTACCATCAATGCCTAAAATACAACTCCGGAGAGGTTCAGGTGAGAGTCAGGGGAGACCCCCGGGAGGCGCGCCAGTGTTATGTTACGGCAGTCAACACGATCAGATGGATGCGAGAAGCCGAAGAAGTGGAGGAAGCAATGGCGGAGATGGCCAATGAGCAGGTGGCCGAGTGAGCTCGGGATGAGCGAGATGTAACAAAGTGCCCAGGTAGGGGCAAGGTGTAGGGAAGTGCCCAGGTAGGGGTGAGGTGTAGGGAAGTGCCCAGATAGGGGAGAGGCATAGGGAAGGGCCCAGAAAAAGGGGCGAGGTGTAATGAGATGCCCAGAGGGGCGTAGCGTAGGTAAGTTGTACTAGAACAAGCTATGAATGGGAAATGGGTTCTGAAAAAGTATCCAGGTTCAAGATCCCTGGCTGGAGACCCTCCGGCGGGCTAAGTCACGCCGGTAGACGGGGGGCTCGTCGGGTCGACTCGCTGCTCGGTAAGGGGGCTGGGAGGGCGTTGAGTTCCTCTGCCTCCAGGTAAGCTAAGCACCTAGGACGCGGATGGGTACTTCCGCCTCCAGTCAGATTGGGAGGGCGTTGAGTTCCTCTGCCTCCAGGTGAAGGTAAACACCTAGGACGCGGATGAATACTTCCGCCTCCAATCAGTAAAGGGACTGGGAGGGCGTTGAGTTCCTCTGCCTCCAGGTGAGCTAAGCACCTAGGACGCGGATGGGTACTTCCGCCTCCAGTCAGATTGGGAGGGCGTTGAGTTCCTCTGCCTCCAGGTGAAGGTAAACACCTAGGACGCGGATGGGTACTTCCGCCTCCAATCGGTAAGGGGACTGGGAGGGCGTTGAGTTCCTCTGCCTCCAGGTGAGCTAAGCACCTAGGACGCGGATGGGTACTTCCGCCTCCAGTCATATTGGGAGGGCGTTGAGTTCCTCTGCCTCCAGGTGAAGGTAAACACCTAGGACGCAGATGGGTACTTCCGCCTCCAATCGGTAAGGGGACTGGGAGGGCGTTGAGTTCCTCTGCCTCCAGGTGAGCTAAGCACCTAGGACGCGGATGGGTACTTCCGCCTCCAGTCATACTGGGAGGGCGTTGAGTTCCTCTGCCTCCAGGTGAGCTAAGCACCTAGGACGCGGATGGGTACTTCCGCCTCCAGTCATGTTGGGAGGATGTTGAGTTCCTCTGCCTCCAGGTGAAGGTAAACACCTAGGACGCGGATGGGTACTTCCGCCTCCAATCGGTAAGGGGACTGGGAGGGCGTTGAGTTCCTCTGCCTCCAGGTGAGCTAAGCACCTAGGACGCGGATGGGTACTTCCGCCTCCAGTCAGACTGGGAGGGCGTTGAGTTCCTCTGCCTCCAGGTGAGCTAAGCACCTAGGACGCGGATGGGTACTTCCGCCTCCAGTCAGGTTGGGAGGGCATTGAGTTCCTCTGCCTCCAGGTGAAGGTAAACACCTAGGACGCGGATAGGTACTTCCGCCTCCAATCGGTAAGGGGACTGGGAGGGCGTTGAGTTCCTCTGCCTCGAGGTGAGCTAAGCACCTAGGACGCAGATGAGTACTTCCGCCTCCAGTCAGGTTGGGAGGGCGTCGAGTTCCCCTGCCCCCAGGTGAAGGTAAGCACCCAGGATGCAGGTAGGTACTTCCACCTCCAATCGTTAAAGATCCCTGACTAAAGAAACCACTCTCCAGGCTTGGTCACGTCGGCAGACGGGAGGCTCATCGGGTCGATTAACCACTCGGTGGCCGGTTCAAGTAAGGTATCAAATCCTCAAGCAGTAAGGGAGAACAAGCTAAGAGATTCATTAGAACAATAGCTGGTTCGGCAGCGACGTATATTACATAAACTGTTGCTCCACCCTTACTGATATGTGCAGGGTGAAGAAAAGAGCTCATGCAAGAGATACATGATTCCTATAAGAAGAAGCAAATAAGAAAGGGCCCCTGACCACCATGACATTCAGGGGGAATAACCACCGCTGCAAGGAGATGAGTCGGGACGCCCGGGAGAAGGGAAGAACTCGTGCAGGATGTCATCGGCAGAGACCCCCCTCCAGGTATCTCGGAGAGCATCTGCCTCGTGAAGGCGGCTCACCAAGGCCTGAGCTGTTGACGTCACGATCTTCCTCCGAGCACGCTCGGCTTCAGCCGGGCGAGGCGGGACGGACGTTGATGCCTTCGAAGGTCCGCCTCTTTCCCTCCCTTTCTCTTTTAACTGTCCTTGGGCGTCAGCTAGCTGAGCCCTCAGGTCATGCACCTCCTTGTCCGACTCTTCGCACCGTCTCCTAAGCGAGTCGGCAACGCCGGGTCCCTGCAAGTAGGCAAAATAGAATGATTGGAGCATATATAGGTGAAGGGGTTAGGAAAGGAAAAGCCATCAACATAAGCACAAACCAAGCCTCCAGACGACTCCTCTAGGAGTCTCTCAGCAACGCCCAAGCGTGTCGCGAGGTTGGCAGCCTTCTCTTCCGCCGCCAGCTTCGACGCATCGGCTAGCCTACACCTGTTCGAGAGATTGAGACCTCGACGGGCGGCCATGTGAGAGAGCTCAGTTGCGCGAAGCAGGGCCTGAGAGCTTGCGCACGCGAGATCGCGCATGGACCTCTCCTTGTAGGAGGCGGCATCCTGCCGGCCGTAGATGCCGAAGGAGAAGTTGTATGCGGCGTCATCGATGACATCCCCCTCGGCCCATGAAGGGAGCTGAGAGGTGAGCGAGATTCGGTTCACCGTTTCATCCCAGAAAACGATGGGGTCATCGAAGGGGTCCACATCTTTCTCCCCCATCCCGAAGTTGGGATGATTCGCCAGCGCGTGGGGATCGCTCGGTTCTCCTCTCTCCCTAGGTTGTGCCCCAAAACCCCTCCGGCAGACGACTTTCCCCCGTCGCATCCTCGGACCCTTCGGGGGGGAAGAAGGTGCCCCCTCCTCTGACGCCTGACCTTTGTCCCTCCTTTGCCTTGGCTCGGGAACCTTCGGGCCCGAAACACGGGCAACCGCGTCCTCCTCAATGAACCAGGGGCGGGGGAGGAGCCTCCCCCCGCAAAGGGAGGGTATTGCGGGAGGGATCGTTCACCTGCACAAGTTAAGAGGGGGTGATCAACGTTAGGTGGAGGCAAAAAGAAGGGAAAGGACGTTAGTGGGATCCGAATACCTGTCCCTGGCTCCATGTAAACGAGCCGATCGATGTTCCTCCGGAGGTGATCAACCTCAAAGCTCGCACCCTCAAGGCGACTATGTAGCTCAGCGGCCTCTCCATGTAGCGGAGGGGCTCGGCAGACCTTCTCGGATCTCTGGATGGGAGAGAAGGGGATGTCACCCAGGTCACCCCGAACGAACATGAAGGAGTGGTTCCAATGGCGGACCTTGTTGGAGGTCTCACTTACCTTCACATGGGAGCCAGTCAAGAAACAAACTTCATCCGGAGTCGTTCGGAAGACAAATACCTTGCGGAATACGTTCAGGTCAAACTCGACCCTTTCCTCCCGCAAGTAGCAGGCGTAAGCCGTCAACATCAAGATCGTGTTCGAGTTAACCTGAGCTGGGACCACGCCAAAGTAGTTAAAAAATTCTTTCACCTCGGGCCACAGGGGGAGCCGTAGCCCGGCCTCAAAGTGAGGGAGGGGGAATGCGAGCCAGTCCTCGTAGAAGGAATTAATGGTCTCGCCCGACGATGGACGTCGGGACGACCACCCCGCAGGAAGATAAGAGCTCTTAAAGGCTAAGAAGTCCTCCTTGGACACCCTCCTCTCAGGGAAGGAGTGTTCTGAAAAGTTGGTCGCGCTCTGTTCCCGACCATTTCTCACAACAGGGGGACGGTTAGGGGCCATGTCACAGGATCGCTAGGAAGAGAAGGAGTAAGCTTCGGAGAAAAGGCAAGACAAGAAAGAAGGTGAGTGTGAGGGCATGGAAGGAGGAAGGGGAGGTGTATTTATAGGGGGAGGGGTACAAAAGAGAAGCGAGTGGACCACGCGGTCCACTCGCCCAGGGCAAGGGGAGGAATGGACCACGAGGTCCACTCGTCCCGGGCAAGTGGACCGCAAGGTCCACTCGCCCCGTGCACAGGCAAGCGGACCTCGAGGTCCACTCGCCCGAGGCATGGGAGTGGACCTCATCGTCCACTCGCCCGGCAGAGATGGGCGGACCTTGTGATCCGCTCGTCTAGCATGGGGATGAGGATCGAGAGGTCCATTCACCCATGCCACCCCCTAACACCGCCCAACCACTTCATCCCGAGATCATCCATTCGTTGCCTCTGGTTCCCATCCGCTGGTCGGTGGCCGCAGTGTTGTGTCGCTTATCTTGACATATTGGTTAGTGAGAGAGCAACGATGTAAGCAAAACATGAATCAACAAAAACTGAAGCGTTTGATCGCAAGACGGGTTGAACCATCACACGAGGCCGACCCCTATTATTACATAGCAAACGAAAGGTCATAAATAAAAGCCGCTCAGCGTGGCATCCACTTCCAGAAACCCTGTTCCTGGGTGCTCGGCAGCACCCCCTGCATAGACCCGATGCATTCTTTCGTTGCAGCGATCTCCTCACCAGTGGTGCGGTAGCTAGCTTCAACGCGGCGCAGGTGGTCAGCAAGTGGCGCAGCTATGCCTCCGGACGCGAGCCGGACTTCCCCCCTCAGCTGAATAAGCTCATTCTCCAATCTCTCCGACCGGCGCTCCAGCGCGCAGACGCGGGCAAGAGGGTCAGGTCCAGCGGACCACCTTCCGTCACGCAGCTCGAGAAGATTGGCCTCTTGCCTCCGCACTGTCTCGGCCAAGAGATTCAGGCGTCGAGAAGGTTGGACTGGTCCTCGGCAGGTTCCTCCACCAGGGTGGGGGAACGGATCGGTGGGGAAACCCCCCTGCGGCTCGATTGCCCCGTTGAAGTTTTCCCCCCTCCTGCAAGAGAAATCGGGTTAGACTCTCAAACGTGTCAATTTATCTGAGGACCTTGAAGTAGCGTTACCCTGAGAATCCTCGAGCCCTTCACCTTTCGAGGAAGGATCGTCGTGGGCGATCGAGAAGGCGGAGGGTTCCGGACCAAGGGTGGCAGGGCTCACCCGGGCAACTGCACCCGTCATCTCTATCATGTCCCGGCCCCCTTCACCTCCGTCCGAAAGAAGCTGTGCGAAGTTAAGAAACGCGTCTCAATCGTCACGCAATCACCACAAACGAGAGGCAGAAAGGAGGGGAAGAATCACTACCGCATCTAGCTCCAGGCCTCGGACGAACACAGTCATCCCATGGGAGGATGACGATGCCGCCTCCTTCACCGGGTCAGGACGAGATTTCTTCCGCGGTGATCGCACCACTGACCGAGTGGGGGAAGGCGGAGGTCCACGAACCAAAGCTCTAAGCTCCGACAGGTCGGTTTGACCCTTCCCAGAAAGAGCCTTGAAACGAGCCCTGAAATCTCGGGGTGGATCCATCCTAGTCGGTTGGGGAAGTGGTGGAAGCCCTCAGGAATGGTGCTCTCTTCACCTCCCCTTTGGGGTTTTTATAGCCATCGAGCGGGGCCCCCCAAAGATTCTCCCAAAAACTCTACCTACTCGTCAAATAGGTGGGTTGGACATTCTTTCCGAGCTTGAGGCAAGCTCGAAAAGAGCGGGGATTGTGTACAACCGTCATATTTGCCGAGCTGATTTGGTTAACCTAAACTCAGCGGAATCGAGGCGGTTAAGGGGAATAGCCGTTCACAAGCAACCAGAACTGGCTAAGGTGAAAGCGAGTCGGACGAGTGAGAAATGAGCACTCGCCCGGCCATGGGCGAGTGCTCCACTCGCCCGGCCATGGGCGAGTGAGCACTCGCCCGGCCTTGGGCGAGTGCTCCACTCGCCCGGCCATGGGCGAGTGAGCACTCGCCCGGCCTTGGGCGAGTGCTCCACTCGCCCGGCCATGGGCGAGTGAGCACTCGCCCGACCTTGCTCCACTCGCCCAGCATTGGGCGAGTGAGCAGTCGCCCGTCCATGGGCGAGTGGGCACTCGCCCAGCCTCCATCTTTTGGAGGAATTTTTGTATCCGCAGTCCGATTTTGGCTATTCGTAGTCCGTTTTTGGGAAAGTCTATAAATAGACCCCCCCCCCCCCCCCTTACGCGTGAGCAAGCACTACCCCTCCCCCTCCCCTTGTCGTTGAAGGTGGTCGGTGAGGTGATCCTTAGTGCCCTCCAAGGTGCCCAAGCTCAGCATTGGCTTGGGAGGGTAAGTTCTGAGTGAGCTTCCGGGTATGTGGTGGGACCTCCACGCTGCAGCTTCAGGGGCTTGTTTTTAGGTTCCAGCAATCGTCAAGGTCAAGTCTCCTAGTTCCTAGTAACCGGTCAAGGTTCTAGGCTTAGGTCAAGTAAGGGTTAGTCGCAACCCCCTTTCGAACGCTGAAACCGGGTAACTAGTTTCAACACTCCTGCTCCGCAGGAAGCGCTCCCGCTCCATGGGAAACGCTTCCGCTCTCGTATGATCCTCAAGATGCGCCACTATCATTCATCGCCGGAGGCGATCGCCGGCCACCACCACCACCAGGGAGGCTGCCCGGGCTGCCCAGCGTGACCGGAGGGCAAACTTGTCATAATCTCAAAGTTGACGATCTGTGGGCCCCGAAGCAAGCATTCTCATTCGCTCATCTAGAAATCGACATGACGCAGTTTCCATAACGCCCTCCTCAAAAACTATAAAAAGGGGGTCAAGCCTCCATTTGAAGGGACTTTTTGGCAGAGGGACGAGGGGAGATCTTGGGTTTTCCGGCAAGGACTCTTCGATGATCTTCATCGGCCTTCAAGCTCCCCCTAGAGGATTTCCATCAGCATTCCAGCTCTCCTTCAAGGACTTTGGGAGGATCCCAGTTGGGCTCCAAACTCTCTAGTGCGGACCCCATCGATGCTCCACTCCAGGCAGCTCTGGAGCGCTCCGCTCAAGGGCGCTCTGCTCCGGGCCACTCCGCAGCGCTCCGCTCCAGGCCGCTCTGCAGTGCTCCGCTCAAGGGCGCTCCGCTCCAGGCTGCTCTGCAACGCTCCGCTCAAGGCCGCTCCGCTCAAGGCCGCTCCGCTCCAGGCTGCTCCACAGCGCTCCGCTACAGTCCGCTCTGTAACGCTCCGCTCAAGGCCGCTCCGCTCCAGGCTGCTCCGCAGCGCTCCACTCTAGTCCGCTCCATAGCGCTCCGCTCCAGACCGCTACGCAGCGCTCCGCTCCAGGCCACTTTACAGCGCTCCGATCAAGGGCGCTCCGCTCCAGGCTGCTCTGCAACGCTCCGCTCAAGGCCGCTCCGCTCCAGGCTGCTCCGCAGCGCTCCGCTCCGTAGCACTCCGCTCCAGGTCGCTACACAGCGCTCCGGTCCAGGCCACTCTGCAGCGCTCCGCTCAAGGGTGCTCCGCTCCAGGCTGCTCTGCAACGCTCCGCTCAAGGCCGCTCCGCTCCAGGCAGCACCGCAGCGCTCCGCTCTAGTCTGCTCCGTAGCGCTCCGCTCCAGGCCGCTACGCAGCACTCCGCTCCAGGCCGCTCCACTGCGCTCCTCTCCAGGCCGCTCCGCAGCACTCCGCTCCCGGTCGCTCCGCTCCAGGCCGCTCCGCAGCGCTCCGCTCCAGGCCGCTCCGCACCGCTCTGCCCAAAGCTGTCTCAGAGCACGCTTAACCACGCTCGACTCCCGAGGACTTAGAAAAATCTCTGTAACGAGCGGTGGCATGTCACCCTCGAAAAACAACTCTCTGTAACTCACAACACTAGTGGATCTTTCAGAACTGGGCTAGGCCCCGTGGTTTTTTCCCTTTTTGGGTTTTCCATGTAAAAATCCTGCTGTCTACTGTTGGTTCTCATTTTTTGATTTTTGCGCGTTCGACTCACTCTCGAGCTAAGGCGGTTCAGCTCGACCGGCCCAGGAGAGCGTTGAACGACCCGCAATAGTTTGGCGCCGTCTGTGGGAATAGGTTCCCAACTCTCTGAAGATTCTTGGAAGATAGTGTTGATCAGTAGTACTCTTGACCAACAGTGATGACCAGAAGAAGCTCATGTGCTGCAAACGGAGCAGCTCCTGAGGTGCATGTTGAGCACGCTCCTGGCAACTCGTCCGGCTTGGGCATACCACCGCTCAAAGGTGTCGGTATGGCGGGGGGAAGCTGCTGTTGAGGAACACATGCTCATGATAGAAGAGATGCAAGCCGAGATGCTTGATCTACTGAGGAACCTCGGGGCAGCCCGCGCCCCCATTCCTGCTGACGCCCAAATTCCTCGGCCTTCGACAGTCGCCGGTTAGGTTCGACCTGAAAACGTCGCTCGCGCGGAAGCCAATGCTGAGGGCGAATTTTCCAATGCTGGCAGTTCCTCCCACCCGGTGCAACCCGGGGGGCATCTAGAGGGAAGGAAGCACGGTCCTCTAGCGGGGGAAGCAAACAGAGAGCATGCAAATGTAAGGATCACCCGCGAAGGGTGCGCGAGATGATCGAGGAGGAATATGGTGTCGGAAGGAGACATGCTGTAGTTGCACGACGACCCATTCAACATGGCTCTCCGCTGACTCCACAAGTGCTAGCATACCCCGTCTCGCACGGTTTTAAACTACCGAGCATCGAGTCTTACGATGGAACAGACGATCCGCTGGAGCACGTCATCCATTTCGCCACCATCATGAGGATCTATAATGCCTCTGACCAACTTTTGTGTCAAGTGTTCCCGACCACACTAAAAGGACAAGCCCGCACCTGGTTCCACTCTCTGAGGGAAGGTGTGATAGACAGCTTTGCAGAGTTATCTCAACTATTCGTCGACCAGTTAGTCTCGAATCGTTGGGTTGTTCGAGATCCCTCCCACCTGTCAGGAATCTGCCAGAAGGAGGGCGAAAATCTCAAGGATTTCTTCCACCGCTTCACTACTGAGTCACGACAGATTCCAGGGGTCGATCCCGAGCTTCTACGTGGCGTCTTTTTAGGAGGACTCCGACCAGGCAGCTTCTACTCAGCCTTAATGAGGGAGACTGTGCCTAGCTATCCCGACCTCGTACACCGGGTCGAAGCTCAGATTGCAGCGGACGAAGCAATTGAAGCACATCGTCAACAGTTCGAAGGAAGCTCAAAAAGGAAAAGGGATCAGGAACCGCTACCAGATCTCGGGAGAAATAACGAGAATCATGAAAACCCCCTCCAAGGCCAGAGAACTCGACAACATCAAGACTACACTCCTTTAAACACCACCAGAACCAACGTGCTCCTTGCCATCCGCGATAGCGAGGAGCTTCGTAGGCCCGAGCTGTTTGCTCCAAATAGGGGAAACCAGTCGTAGTAAAACCCAGCCCCGGACCAGTTCTCACCACGGGGCGAAAATTCGGCCAAGGACCATGCCTTAGCCCGACGTGAATGAGCTGGAACTCCCGGGTAGAGGTCCCCTCTCCCGGAAGAGAGCGCAAGCCACACGCCTCATTTATCTCCTTTTCCTGCTTTTGGATGTTTCCTTTGATGTAACAAGCTGCATTATGAAGCTTGCGCGCATGTGTATGTTTGTTTTCTTCAACAACGGAATGACATTTTTTTGACTTCTGTTAACAACACAGAACTCTCAAAGCAAGGCTCCCGCGTTGCAGGGCACCTCGTTCCCACGCTTCAGAGCATCACGCTCTCGCGTTGCAGGGCACCTCGCTCCCACGCTGCAGAGCATCACGCTCCCGCGTTGCAGGGCACCTCGCTCACATGCTGCAGAGCATCACGCTCACGTGTTGCAGGGCACCTCGCTCCCATGTTGTAGAGCATCACGCTCCCGCGTTGCAGGACACCTCGCTACCACGCTGCAGAGCATCACGCTCCCGCGTTGCACCACACCTCGCTCCCACACTGCAGAGCATCACGCTCCCGCGTTGCAGGGCACCTCGCTCCCACGCTGCAGAGCATCATGCTCCCGCGTTTCAGGGCACCTCTCTCCCACGCTGCAGAGCATCACGCTCCCGCATTGCAAGGCACCTCCCTCCCACGCTGCAGAGCATCACGCTCCCGCGTTGCAGGGCACCACGCTCCCACGCTGTAGAGCATCACGCTCCCACGTTGCAGGTCACCTCACTCCCACGCTGCAGAGCATCACGCTCACGCGTTGCAGGGCACCACGCTCCCACGCTGTAGAGCATCACGCTCCCGCGTTGCAGGGCACCTCGCTCCCACGCTGCAGAACATCTAGCTCTCACGTTGCAGGACACCTCTCTCCCACGCTGCAGAGCATTTGGCTCCCGCGATGCAGGGCACCTCACTCTCACGCTCCCTGACATCTATCTCCCGGACCGCATAATATCTTCACAAAAGAGCAAGCCCCAAATCCTCCTACGGATATAAATCAGGATAAAACATCGGTCCACATCGAGAGCGAGCCTACGCCATCCGACTGCAGAGGGTACGCCCTCCTCGTGATCGGGCAGGAACCACGTTCCCCCAACGAATCTTCAAGTAAAGAGGCAAAGCCTCTGACGAGATGGTGGTTAGCTCTCCGAGTCGCGCGCTCTCCGCGGGAGGCGCTCTCGCGCTCTCGTTCGCTCCTACTCCGCGAAAGCACTCCCGCGCTTCCACCACGTTTCAACCCGTTCCACGTCGAACGCAACCGCATAGGCCTCACTTGGCCATTCCGCCTTGGTTCCTGTGCATAACCGAGGGCCCTTTGAATATAAAAGAAAAGGGGGGAAGAAAACAAAAGTTAAAAACATGCATCCCGCTCGCACCGGCAAGATGGGGCAGCGCTCTGAACCACGATTAGCTTTGTGCTCAAGGAGGAGCACGAGAGTACGCTCCCCCGAGCACGAGCGCGCGCCCTCCCTAGCGTGGCAGGCTGCGGGGGGCGCGACGAAGCAAGATTGAAGCGGGAAAAATAATTTCCGTCAATATTAAAATATTGTTTTATGGACTAAATTAGTAGGATAAAACATTAGCGTTGTTTATTTAGCAAGAGGTAGCACCACATGAGTTTTCTCCATTTATCCATTAGACGGAATGATGAGAATGCTTGCTTCATAAACTTAAGCAACTAAGTAGCATTTGTTTGCCTAAAAATAAGCCGCGTAAAGCGCATTCTCGATCGTTGTCAAACGTTAAATTAAAGTCCACCTTTTGTAAAATAATATAACGCTCTGGTACAAAAATTCATGCCCACTTGTGGAGTGGAGTACTCTCCCTCCATTGTGTAAATCGCATCAGCGGCGTCGTCAGTAGCGCCGGGGTCCAGGAGACTCCGAAAGCCCGCAACGTACTATGGAATCACGCTGTTAATATTAAATGTATATTAATATTCTTTGTACATTCAATTTAGTCTCACACCGTCTGTGGTGTTTTCGGACTCCTCTCCTTCTCTATATGTATGACCCCAAGGGTCCTCCTTTATTTGATTCAATACAATTACTTGATTTCTCTCAAGTTAACATGGTATCAGAGCCAGGTTATGCCTATTTTTTTTGTTTCTCGCTCCCAAGCCTGCTCGCGCTGCCCGTTGCCTGCACTTCCCGCTGCCCGCTGCCTTCTCTGCCCGCTGCCCGCTGCCCGCTGCCCGCTGCCCGTTCTCCGCAGCAATCTGCCCGCAAAACTTTGCTCGCTTGACCTCCTGTCCGCCAAGCGATCTGCTTGCCTCCTGCCCAGACCGCCAGCAACCCTTCTTGCGCGACATCTGCTCGCGAAGTCGCCCAGTCCGCCAGCGATCTCCTGTCCGCCAAGTCCGCCAGCTCGCCGATCCGCCAGCGATCTCCTGTCCACCCAGCCGCCCAGTCCGCCAGCGATCTCCTGTCTGCCTAGTCCGCCATCGATCTCCTGTCCGCCCAGTCCTCCATCGATCTCCTGTCCGCCCAGTCCGCCAGCGATCTCCTGTCCGCCGGCCGGCCCTGCTCGCGCGACCTGCCCAGACCGCCTGCTCGCCGATCTGCCCAGACCGCAAGCTGCTCAGTCCGCCAGTTGCAAGCTCCAGTTCGCAAGCTCCAAACCGCAAGCTGCCCTGCTCGCGCGACCTGCCCAGTTCGCAAGCTCCAATTCGCAAGCTCCAGTTCGCCGCTCTGCCCAGACCGCAAGCTCCAGTTCGCCGCTCTGCCCAGACCGCAAGCTGCCCAGTCTGCCAGCTTCTCGCGCGACCTCTACTCGCGCAGCCGCCCAGACCGCCAACAACCTCCAGTTCCCCAGCTTGCCCAGGTCGCATGCGACCTCCAGCCCGACCTCTGTGTCCGGACCGCCAGTCCATCTCTCGCAAGCCTGCTCCGATTCCATGGCGACCCCATTTATCACGCCACCTCTGAAGGACACACCCTTCCAACTCGCCACTGCTAGCGATTGGTACGACTGGGCTCTAACTGTCGAAGATGCTCTCTCCTCCCGTGATCTCTGGGATCACATCATTGGTACTCCTCCCACCACCGCTGCGACCTCTACCGCCACGGCCAGCTCTGACAAGACCACTGTTACCGCCACGGCCAGCTCTGACAAGACCACTGCTCCTACCACCACTCCAGATGATGGTACCCTTTGGCGGCGGCGCGATCAAGCCATCCGGGCCTACCTCTTGGAGTCTGTTGCTCGTCCGCTCCTCACCTCCATCGACTGTTTCCCTCAGCCCGCGCCATGTGGGAATATCTTCGGGACCGGTTTGTCCCCCGCGGTGGAGCTCGGTGTCATCGACTCATCTGTGACTCTCAGTCTGCTCGACAGGAAGGCCGATCCATTCAGGACTTTTTCACCATGATGAGCACCTTCTGGCACGACTTGGACTCCATGGCCCCCCTCCCATGCGACTATCCCCGCTCATTAGAATTTCAGCTCCATCTCTCTGAGGGTCATCTCCATCAGTTTCTCGCTGCTCTGCGTCCCGAGTTTGCTCCTCTTGCATCCCAGCTCCTTCATCGGGTTCCTCTTCCTAGCCTGGATGACGCACTGATTGCTCTGCTCGATGAAGAGACCCATCTCAGTCCTCCCGTGGTTCTCCCACCTGCTCCTGGGATCGACACTGCTCTCGCCATCCGACCACGCGATGGCCCTGTTACCTGCCACTACTGTAAGAAGGCAGGGCACATGAAGTTTGAATGTCCTACTCGTCCTCCACGTCCTGATGAGCACAGACAACGTGACCACCGCTGTGACGGACGTGGTCGGGGACGTGCTCGTGGCCCCGGATCACATGCCCAGCCTCCTCCTCCTACAGTTTCTACTGTTGCAGATCAACTTCAACATCTCGAGGAGTTACTCCTCCGATCTCCTCTGTTTCAGCCCACCACCGCCACCAACTCTCCTGATGCCACCAGCACGTCAGCCGCTTATGGTACTACTGTTGTTCGGGTTTCACCAACTGCATCTTGGTATTTTGACTCTGGGGCCTCCTGTCATCTTACCTCTGACTCCAGCACCCTCACCAACTGTACCTCCACCCCAACTCACCTTCAAATCACCACTGCTGATGGGAGTTCTGTCCCTATTTTTTGCAGTCCGGATCGATTACCCCGACATCTGGCCCTCCCGGTCACCTTACCCTCTCAGACATTCATCATGCCCTCACCTACACATGAATTTTATCTCCGCCAGCTCCCTTTGTGATCTTGGCCTAACTGTTTTATTTTCTTCCTCTGCTTGTGTTGTGCAGGATTCACGGATGGCTCAGAAGATTGGCAGGGACGTAGGACTGGTGGCCTGTATCATATGAAGTATCTTCACGTTCCACCCTCCTCATCTTCGTCCGCTTCAGCTCTCTCTGTTAACTCTGATGCCGACTTGTGGCACAAACGTTTAGGTCATCTGTCTAAAGACCGACTCCAAAGTGTTATCCGTTCTGGAGCTTTGGGTCGAGTCTCATCTTCCCCCCTCTCTGTGTGTACGGGATGTCGTTTGGCAAAACATCTTGCTCTACCATTTTCTAACAGTTTTTCCCAAACCACAGCCCCCTTTGACTTAGTTCATTCTGATGTTTGGGGTCCGGCCCCGATTGCTTCTCATTTTGGCTATTTGTATTATGTGAGCTTTATTGATGATTTCTCCCGTTGCACTTGGGTTTATCTTCTTCGACAACGATCTGAAATACCAACTATTTATAGCACATTCACCGCAATGCTTCACACTCAGTTCGGATGTCGAATTAAGATTTTTCGCTCTGATTGTGCTCAAGAGTTTCTCTCCTCCACCATGCGCGACCTCACTCACTCTCATGGCACCATCCATCAGCAGTATTGCCCGCACACCCACGAACAAAATGGGGTTGCTGAACGAAAACATCGTCACATCATCGAAACTGCTTGTGCTCTCCTCATCTCTGCCTCTGCTCCCCACTCCTTCTGGGCTGAAGCTGTGCTCACCACTGTTCACCTTATCAACATCACCCCCTCCTCGGCCCTCTTCGGAGTCACTCCTTATGAACTATTATATTCACGTCCACCATCTTACGTCTCTCTCCGCACGTTTGGGTGCACCTGCTTTGACCTCCTCCCTGTTACTGAAAGCACCAAACTCTCGGCTCGCTCTGCTCGATGCGTTCACTTAGGTCTCAGTGCCTACCACAAGGGCTACCGCTGTTATGACCCAGTGACTCGCCGCATCCGCATCTCTCGCCATGTCTCCTTCCTCGAAACTGAAATGTTTTTCTCCTCCACGCGAACGCCACCAGCATTTCCCGTTCAAACCTCCCTCAATCCACCACTCTCCCTTCCGCTACTTCCACCTATACCCACTCGTCCTCGGACCCCAAATGCCCCTCCTATCCCGGTACAAGATCATCTTTCGGCCGAGGGTTCTCCGTCCACTTTCGCTACTCCTCCATCTACCGAACTTCCTTCCACTACAACTCCTCCTTCCGTTTCAGCTCCTTCTGATACGGACCCGTCTGACGCTCCTTCGTCCGCCTCTCCGCACGTGGATCCCGCACCTCCTCGGCGCAACCTTGCTCGCCCTCTCCACCCGCCTGCTCGCTACGACCACAGTTCTGACAGGTATAAGCCTTTTGCTCTCACCACAACCACCTCCTATTCCCCTGCCTTTCAGGCTTTCCTCACCGCTCTACACTCCCATCGGGAGCCCCAGTCATACTGAGAGGTAGTTGCTCATCCTGAATGGCAGGAAGCCATGACCGCTGAACTACAGGCCTTTCACCGAACTCATACATGGGACCTCGTCCCCTGCCCCCCTGACATAACTCCTATCAGTTGCAAATGGATATTCAAGATCAAGACTCGCCCAGATGGGTCCATTGACCGACACAAAGCCCGTTTGGTTGCCCATGGGTTCCTGCAGGAGCATGAGATCGACTATGATGAGACCTTTGCACATGTTGCTCGTATGACATAAGTCCGCACCTTACTAGCAGTTGCTGCTGCCCGCAATTGGCCTCTCCATCAGATGGATGTTACTAATGCATTTCTCCATGGTGACCTTACAGAAGTCGTATACATGACTCCTCCCCCGGGTCTCTCCGCTCCCCCTGCCCACGTTTGTCATCTCCGTCGGGCTCTCTATGGTCTCAAACAGGCCCCCCGTGCCTGGTTCGAACGCTTTCGTACTATTGTCCTCAAGGCCGGATTTGTTGAACGCCAAACCGATCATGCTTTGTTCACTTGCACATTTTCTCAGGGATGTGCCATTCTTCTTCTCTATGTGGATGACATGATCATCACTGGCGATGACCATGCAACCATTGTCTCTCTTCAACAGCACCTCCGCAGATAGTTCGAGATGAAGGACATGGGACCCCTTCGCTACTTCTTTGGGTTGGAGATTTCTCGGTCTAAGCGTGACATCCTTGTCTCTCAACAGAAATATATCTCTGACATCCTCTCTGTTGCCAACCTCACTGACACCCGGACAGTTGATACTCCCATCGAGCTCAATCTCAAACTTCTCCCAACTGATGGTGAACCTCTCTCAGATGTCTCCCGCTATCGGCAACTTGTCGGGATGCTGGTATATCTCACTATGACTAGGCCGGACATTGCCTATGCCGTCAGCTTTGTCAGTCAGTTTGTCCAAGCTCTGCACTCGGCTCATTACGTTGTTGTTCTCCAGATTCTCCGCTATCTCCGAACATCCGTCAACCGCTCATTGTTTCTCTCCGCCACTTCTCCACTCACCTTCCGAGCATTCTCTGATGATGATTGGGCGGGGGATGCTGCAACTCGTTGCTCTATCACTGACTTCTGTATATTCCTGGGTGACTCTCTGATTTCCTGGCGTAGCAAGAAATAGGACTCCATTGCGCGCTCCAGTACTGAAGCCGAGTATCGTGCCATGGCTTCCACCACTGCTGAGATCGTTTGGCTCCGTGGACTCCTCGGAGATCTTGGTGCGACGATATTCGGGCCCTCTCCCTTATTCTGTGACAATCGAAGTGCTATACAAATTGCATCTAATCCTGTATTTCATGAACAGACGAAACACATCGAGATTGATTGCCACTTCACTCGCCAGGAGTTCCTCGCCAACACTATTTCTCTACCATTCATTGCTTCAGAAGAACAAGTGGCTGACTTCCTCACCAAACCTCTAACATCTGCAAGATTTCGGTATCTCATTAGCAAACTCTCGGTTCATGATCCACCGTGAGTTTGAGGGAAGGTGTTAATATTAAATGTATTTTAATATTCTTTGTACATTCAGTTTAGTCCCACACCGCCTGTGGTGTTTTCGAACTCCTCTCCTTCTCTATATGTATGACCACAAGGGTCCTCCTTTATTTGATTCAATACAATTACTTGATTCTCTCTCAAGTTAACACACGCTGTGAGCTTCATCAAATCTGTATGCCCCGAGTGCGTCGTCGAGCTCGGCATCCCCAACGCCATCTTCCACCGCGGCATGCCGGTGGCGATCGCCGAGCTCTTATGCAAGGTCTCCATACCAAAGGCGAAGCCTCGACACCCCCGCGTGCGCCTCCTCTCACGTGAAGGCATCGTCGTGTCCGGTGTCACCCTCTCCGGCGAGGAGACGTTCGACCTCACTCACATCTCCCACCTCCTCACCATCGCCGTCTCCGACCGCCCCAGCTCCTCCCCTGACGTTAAGCCGCAACCCTGGGAGCCCGGAGGTGCCCCGGTCGGGGCAGCACCGCCCCCGAGCGCGGAAGGCCGCGCTTGTTATAAGATTGCTGAAAATTGACAGGCTTAAAGTGGATCCAAAACCAAATATATTACTCTTTTAATAAAGAGATACAGTACTCGACTCCACAGTACATATAATAAAATAAACACACTTGACTTTCTCGGGACTTGACACTATTATTTATAATAATCAAATAAAGTGCATTAATGAGTAGACACGCCTCTTTAGCTGGCAGACACCTTTCTTCTGAATCGTCGTCCCTCTTCTTTTTTGCAGGTGCGATAAGTTTCTTCACGTCCTTTACTTGCTTCTCTTCACGCTGGAACTATGCGGCTCTTCAATCAGAATACCTGCATCTCTTGAGCTTACTGCTGCTGACTGGATTTCAACAGCGCTGGCCACGCGCGGCAGCAGCAGCGCCGCGCACACGTAGCATGCCCGCGCGCGGCAGTTGCGCAGGCCACGCACGACAGTGCCGCGCAGGGCAGTGCTGCGCATGGCAATGCCGCGCAGGCTGCGCGCGGTAGTGCCGCGGGCCGCCCTGCCCGCGCGCGGCAGTGCCGCGCTGGCCTCGCGCGACAATGCCGCACAGGCCGCGCCCGGCAGTGCCGCGCAGTCCGCGCGTGGCAGTGCTGCCCAGGCCGTGCGCAACAAGTCGCACTGCCAGCGTGCGGCAGTGCCGCTCAGTTCTAGGCGCGGCAGTACGACGCTGTCCCTTCGGACGGTCCCTTGTAAGTTTGGAGAGGCAGTTTCTGTTGAGGTATATTAAACTATCGGGTTAACGGATGCTTAGCGGTAGGTTAGGACCCGTTAGGGATCCACGCACCCGCCGGGGAATTAGGGTTTGCCTATAAATACCCTGCTAGGGGTAACGAGTAGAGTGTTCCAAACTAGACACTCACGCGGATGCTTCGAGCACCATTCTAACATTCTCGAAGATCTTTTCGTTCTCCCGTGCGTTCTCCTCGTAACTGCCCTCTCCCTCTTGCGATTTCTTCATCTGCAACCGCCGATCGATGCGTCTTTGAGTAAGCGCCGTCATTTGATCGCAAGGAGGAAGAAGCCTGCTCATCGCAGAAGAGGAAGAAGCCGCCAGTCCTGTTCGCAAACTCCTGTTTGCGAGATCCGGCTCTGTCAGTTGCCGTCGAAGGGAGATCGCATAACTGCTAACGCCACTGCCGTGGGTTTCTTCCCGATCATCCCGTCTTCGATCTATAAAGGAGGGCTCGTCGCCGACTACCGCTGCTGCTTCCAGTGCTTGTGCTGATTTAGGAGGGATCTCTCTTGAATCTCTCCGTCAGCCACTCCAGTGAAGTGTCGTCTCTGCCGCTGTTGTCGATCCTCCTGTTGACGCAGTCGATCTCAGTCGACGTCTTCCCAGTCGACGCAGCCGATCCCAGTCGACGCAGACGATCTCAGTCGACGTCTTCCCTGTCGACGCAGCTGATCCTAGTCGACGCCGTCGATCTCAGTCGACGTCTTCCCTGTCGACGCAGTCGATCCCAGAGCCCGCTCTCTGCCATAGGAGCCGCCGTTGTTGCTGCCGTTTTTCTGCTATCGGAATTCCGACAGCGATATCGGAATTCCGACAGCTCTCTCCCTCTTGGTGATCCAGTTTTTTGGCTTTGGTGGTTCATTGCCGCCGTTGTCTGCGTGGATCTAGTCTTCGACGACTTTGTTCAGCCGGAGAAGAGGAGCACAGCTTTTTTTGGATTGGATCCGAAGAATTTCTCGCCTCTACACGTTTCAGGTGATCTCTCTCTAGTTTTCTGCTTGTGATTTGTCTGCTAGTGGAAATCTACTGTTTGTGGAGAGACAAAATGTCGAAGGGCTCTACTTCTGTTCCGATGATAAAATTGGAGAAATTCTCCAATTCTGAGTTCAGTGCTTGGAAGAGGAACACTCAGTTTGGCATGAAGTACCTGAACGTGTTCTACACCATTCAGACTGTACGTGCTGAGGTTCTTGGGACAGATGGAGAGACTCAGTGGGTGGTCGATGAAGATTTCTGCCGTGACTACTTATTGAACTGCCTTTCCAACAAGCTTGCTGAGACGTACAGCAAAATGAAGACCGCCAAAGAAATCTGGGATGCTCTGGAGGAGCAGTTCAAGGAAGAGGAAAATATGTCCAAAACGCACCTCGTGGACAAGTTTATGGCTTTCATCTTCACTGAGGAAAGGGAAATCCTTCCACAGGTGGCTGATTTTGAGAATCTGGTGGACAAGCTGAACAGTGAGAACATCCCATTGCCTGATGGTTTTGTTGCAGGAGCTATAATCTTCAAGCTCCCGTCGGCGTGGTACTCCTTTAAAACGGAGATGTATCGGAATAAAACGCAGGTCAGTCTTAAAGATCTCAAGCGCTTCATTTGCATTGAGGATGAGAGCAGGACTAGACACGCTAGGGAGACTATTAGCAAGCAGTCCTCTGCTGCCAACATGGTCATGCATCCTAAGCGGAAGTTTAAGCCCGGCAAGACTAGACTGTTACCCAATGCACCTGCAGTTGTGGACACGAGTAAGAAGACGAAGAAATTCAAAGGCAAGTGCTACAATTGTAACAAGTGGGGTCACTGTGCTTCCGAATGCAAGCAGCCCAAGAGAGGAGATCCTAGTACACCAAAGCCTGATAATAGGGCCAATATGGTCCATCAGACTGCGCCCACCGACTTTGTTGCCATGGTCGGTAACAGACCGGACAGTACAGAGTGGTGGCTAGACTCAGGTGCTACTTGTCACGTCTGCAACAATTCTGCGCTTCTAGAGGATGTCGCTGCAGTCCGAGAAACTGTTATTATTGCTGATGGAGGAGTTGCTGACGTGCTGAAGGTCGGCAATGTTACCTTGACGCTCTCCTCAGGTAAAACTCTTACTTTGAAAAATGTTAAATTTATACCATCATTAGCTGCTAATTTAATTTCAATTAGTTTGTTATGCGATGCGGGTATGTCCTTTAACATTAGTGGTGGTCGAGTAACGCTTATGGTTCACTTGCACTACTTTGGTTGTGCGTATGTCGTCAACAGAATGTATAGGTTGAGTCTAGCTAACGAAGTAGTAAATCAAGTTAGTTCTAATTTAATCGATCCTAAGACTTTACATGCAAGACTAGGACATGTCAACTATAGAAAATTACTCCTGCTAGCTAGAACTCACAACATCCCTTTAGACACAAAAACCAGATTTGACAAATGTGAAATCTGTGCTCAAACTAAGATAACTAGAACACCTTTTAGTCAGGTTTCTAGGAGCACACATTTGCTAGAGTTAATACACTCCGACATATGTGACTACAAAAGTTTTGTCACACGTGGAGGTCGGAAGTATCTGATAACTTTTGTCGACGACTACTCTAGATTCAGTCACATTTATCTACTTAAATCCAAAGATGAAGCTTTTGAAAAATTCCGTATATTCAAAACTAGGGTTGAGAATCAACTTGACATGAAAATCAAGCGGCTAAGGAGTGATCGAGGAGGAGAATACGTCTCCGGGGAGTTCAGAGATTTCCTTGCCAGCAATGGCATCATCCCTGAAACGACTGCCCCTTATTCCCCCCAATCTAACGGTATTGCTGAGCGGAAAAATAGGACTTTAACAGAAATGTTGAATTCCATGTTGTTGACTGCTGGCATGCCTGCGGCCTACTGGGGTGAAGCTGCCCTCACGTCTAATCACATTCTTAATAAAGTTCCCCATGCTAAGTTGACTAAGACACCCTATGAGCTTTGGTTTAAGAGACCTCCTAGATTTGACAATCTTAAGACCTGGGGCTGTATCGCTTATGTTAGGATACCTGACCTTAGAAGATCTAAGATTGGACCTAGGACAAATACGTGTATCTACCTAGGATGTGCGGAGGATAGTGTTGCAGACAGATTTTTAGATCTATCAACAAACACTGTAATCGAATCTAGAGACGCTGTCTTCTTTGAGGATAAGTTCCTTAAGGATAAGAACCTGACGCTTCCAGGTCTACCAGCAACTAGTCTTGAGCCTCCAGCTGAGCCAAGCCAACGTCACTCTGACACTGAGCCTGTAGACACGAGTGGTTTAGACACCAGAAGGCTATCTAGTAGATAGAAAATGCCTAAAAGCTTCGGTACAGACTTCGTGACTTACCAAGTTGAAGCTGATTCATCCACCTATAAGGATGCGATGCGATCTCGAGACTCTCTATTATGGAAAGAAGCCATCGATGAAGAGTTAAACTCTCTCATGCAGAACAACACGTGGGCATTGGTTGACTTGCCCAAAGGGGCCAAGACCATTGGAAACAAATGGGTTCTGAAGAAGAAGCTTAATCCTGATGGGAGTATTGCCAAATACAAAGCACGTCTAGTTGCAAAAGGCTTCACTCAAGTGAGTGGAATAGACTACTTTGATATATACTCACCTGTTTGTCACTATGCGACAATTAGGATACTTCTCGCTATAGCATCTATTGAACACTTTACAGCTCATCAGATGGACGTCAAGACTGCATTTCTTAATAGAGATCTGACCGAAGAGATCTACATGCACTAACCTGAAGGGTTTGTGGTAGAAGGTCTAGAAAATAAGGTCTGTAAGTTGATTAAGTCACTATACAGATTGAAGCAAGTACCTAAATTGTGGCACGAAAAATTTGACACTTGTGTTAAAGCCATGAGTTTTAAATCCAGCTTTTCAGATAAATGTCTGTACGTTCGTACGAGTTCAACTAAAGTTGTAATTATATGCTTGTATGTTGATGACATGCTAATTCTGGGCACTGATCAGTCTGAGGTGAAAGACGTGAAAGCTGCCTTGACGACACAATTTAGCATGGCTGACTTAGGCGTGGTGAAAACCATCCTAGGAATGGAAGTGAACTTCACTGACAAGGGTATTACCCTCAGTCAGAGTCACTACATTCGAAATTTACTTGTGAAGTGGGGTTACGTTAATAGCAAAGGTAGTGAGACTCCATACGATTATAACATTAGACTGAAACCGAATGAAGGTTCATCTATTAGACAGTTGGATTACTCCAAACTCATAGGTAGTCTCATGTATGCTACAACCTGCACTAGACCTGACATAGCCTTTACGGTCGGCATGTTAAGTAGATTTACGAGTAACCCTGGACAAGACCACTAGAATGCCTTAGAAAGGCTTATGCGATACTTAAAGCACACTGAAAAGTATGCTTTATGTTACAGTGGACATCCTCCTGTACTTGAGGGGTATTCTGACGCCTCCTGGTGTTCAGAAATTGCGGACAGTAGATCCACTAGCGGTTTTGTATTTACCCTAGGAGGAGCAGCAGTAGCTTGGAAGTCAAAGAGGCAGTCGTGCATTGCCCTTTCCTCTATGGAATCGAAACTCTATGCCCTCGCTTTAGCAGAAGAAGAAGCTGAGTGGATAAGAGATCTGATCATTGACATTCCAATGACGAGTCTAAAAATGAACTCTATTTCTCTATATTGTGACAATCAAGCCACAAAGACCATTACAACAAATACGTTGTTCAATGGAAAGCGAAGGCAACTAAGGATGAAACATGCCTGGTTGACCCAGCTCACCAGTCAGGGGATAATCTCCCTATTGGACGTGAGATCGAAGGATAATGTAGCAGATGTCCTTACCAAGGGCTTATGTAAGTTTCTAACACATAAAACATCGGGGGAGATGGGATTAAAGTTCATTTAGTATGACTTAATACCCTGCTTATGTTTTAAATCTTAGAACCGTAGTCTGCTTACATTCGAGCATCTAGAGTGAGCACACGGAAGTATTTCAGATGCTATCTGATGAAAGCCAGAGATGGATAGTTGTCAGTCATTCCAAACTTGATGACTTACACAATTATTTTTAATTCAAAGGATGATTTGGGTATCATTCCAAAAACGAATACTGAAGTTGCTGATATGCGTCCTGATATTATGATCATTACTTATATCATTCCAAACTTGATGATATATTGGTCACAGCTTGTTGCATCATTCCAAACTTGATGATATAATACAATTGTGAAACGTTTGGTAATAATCTTAATAATCGAAGGAACATGGTTTGATTCTTTGAAATCAATTGTCTAATTTTGTGTAAATTGGATAGAGATGCTGATATGTGATTCTTTTTTTCCTGGTTAAAGTATTACGTTCTTTTACTGCTAGAACTATTCACTTTACTCTTGATTAGCAAATGTTAGAATTCATAGAGATTTGTCTCATGACATTCTTATTATGTCTGTTTGCAGATCACATGGAGATTGGAGGAGAGTAAGTTGATTTCGACCCAGATGATGATGATCTATTATTTGCATAGATCACTGTTCATTTATCTGTTCTTTGAGTGTTTTTCCAGCTTTGCTTACTGTTTTCTTGTTTGGAGCCTTGTGTTTGAGTTTAGATATTGTGTATTCTAAAACTCATATTTATGTTTCTGGAAAACTCATGTTATGTCGTTATTAACTCTTGTTTAAAGTAATTTGTGATGTGACCCCTATATTTACAATATAGGAGGAGAATGTTGAGGTATATTGAACTATCGGGTTAACGAATGCTTAGCGGTAGGTTAGGACCCGTTAGGAATCCACGCACCCGCCAAGGAATTAGGGTTTGCCTATAAATACCCTGCTAGGGGCAACGAGTAGAGTGTTCCAAACTAGACACCCACGTGGATGCTTCGAGCACCATTCTAACAGTTTCTCCACCATCTTTGCTCCGGTCATGGAGTGCTTATTCATTAATTTTGGGTCCATTATTACGCTAAATTTCTTGCTATGGGCGGGAAATTGCTTCGCCCAGTGTAGCAGCTTCTACTCGTTCTTCGGGTGGTTCCGCTCAATGGATATTCGTCCGGTGATCAACTCGTAGAGGACGACACCAAAGCTCAAAACATCGCTTTTAGCTGTGAGGTGGCCAGTCTCTATGTAATCCGGAGCTGCGTAGCCATGTGCGCCCATCACCTATACATTATCAGTTTTTTCTTTCTTTCAGAAACACAGCTGAAACTTTATAAAACTGATAAGATATTGACATTATAATTTGATGACATACAGCTGTAGACACGTGAGTGTCTTCACCTGATGGTCCCTCCCTCGCTAAGCCAAAGTAGGATAATTTGGGGTTGAAATCCTCGTCCAGTAGCGCATTCGATGCCTTAAAATCGCGATATATCACCTGCCGTATCATGGAGATAAGAGCATATAAAATTCTTCAGTGATGCCTATTTGGAGAAAAGAATGATAAAAGCAACAGTAATGAAATTGAAAGAGCGAGCAACTTCGGTTTTCATTTCGATTAGAGCGCTTTAATTTAATGCGCAATAAGAACAAGCCAGGGAAGTCAAGATCAATCAAAGAACATACTAACATAGGTCATTAATTTTCCAAACGCTCTCAAGTGAGTTGGGGAGATCGCGTCCAAATAAGCACCTGGTTAGCCTGATTGTGAGGCGGAAGTTTCCTGTCGCAAAGTGTGAGGGCCGTCGTGGCGAGACACACTCTCGCGAGCTCATGAAGAACGATAGAAATTTTCGGACTATCGACCGTAAGTGTCGGCCTCCGAAAACTGGGGGCAATTGATGGGGTTCCCCTAAAAGGGCTCGGGTTGAGTCGGACCGAATGTTTCTCATCGCAGCCTCGCTCGGACCCGTGAGTCAGCTCTGGATCTAATGCCCGGTCTAAATCCTGCAGCTAAGCAGCCTCGAGTGCGCTTTCGCTCTCGCCCTCTCCGCAAGAGTGCTTCTACTCGCTCCTGCTCCGAGAGAGGTGCTCTTGCGCTCCCGCTCGCTCCTCCTCGGCGAAGGCGCTTCCGCTCCTCGGAGAGCGCTTTCGCTCTCGCCTGCTCCGTAAGAGCTCTTCCGCTCGCTCCTGCTCCGTAAGAGCGCTTCCGCTCGCTCCTGCTCCGTAAGAGCGCTTCCGTTCGCTCCTGCTCCGCGGGAAGCGCTCTTGCGCTCCCGCTCGCTCCTGCTCCGCGGGAAGCGCTCTTGCGCTCCCGCTCGCTCTTGCTCCGTAAGAGTGCTTTTGCTCGCTCCCGCTCTGTAAGAGCGCTTCCGCTCGCTCCTGCTCCGTAAGAGCGCTTCCGCTCGCTGCTCCGCGGGAAGTGCTCTTGCGCTCCCGCTCGCTCCTGCTCTGCAGGAAGCACTCCCGCTCCAGGCCGCTCCGCAGCGCTCCGCTCCAGGCCGCTCCGCACCGCTCTGCCCAAAGCTGTCTCAGAGCACGCTTCACCACGCTCGGCTCCCGAGGACTTAGCAAAATCTCTGTAACGAGCGGTGACATGTCACCCTCGTAAAAACAACTCTCTGTAACTCACAACACTAGTGGATCATTCAGAACTGGGCTAAGCCCCGTGGTTTTTCCCCTTTTTGGGTTTTCCACGTAAAAATCCTGCTGTCTACTGTTGGTTCTCATTTTTGACTGTTTGCGCGTTCGACTCACTCTCGAGCTAAGGCGGTTCAGCTCGACCGGCCCAGGAGAGTGTTGAACGACCCGCAACAATATCATAAGTTAGTCTAACAGGGGAAATAAAGCATAAGCTTACTCTAGCACCTCCGCCGATTTATAGGGTCGACGCCGGAGGTGAAGCAACTTTGTGTCGTGCAAGAATCGCTGGAGCTTTCACTCGGTCGCCGAAAATGGATGCAGCCTCCGCCGGAAGAGTCTCCTAAGGTGGAGATCGTGGGGCGTGATATCGGCGATGAAAGAAGCGTCGGGAAAGATGGGGATGAGCAATGAGCGAGGAGCATGGGTGCGGGGGTCGCGGGTTAGTGTTGGGTGAGAGCATACGAATAGGGTATTAAAATTTATGTGTTATTTGATATTCTTATGGGGTGCTAATAATATTCATAAAATTTATGTGGTATTTGGTATTTTTGTATGAGGGTGTTAATATACATAAGTGGAGTGGCAATACAAGTGCTCTTATTCAAATCATCTCCCATGCTTACATTTTTTTTTGCTTGTTTTTTTTTTGTATCTTTTGACTCCCCCAAAAATCGTTCTTGGCTGAATATTTTTTCTTCAATTTCAATCCAGATTTTTCATTTGTATTAAAAATAATTATGAAATCATCATCTCTTTTTTTTTGTTCCCACTTGGCCTGTGCGCTCAAATTTTAAAACATAATTCCATAGATCAATTTTTAAGAGCGATGTTATAAACCGTCTTAATATGACTATTCACTCCACAAAAAAACATAGTTTTTTTAAATATAGAGTCTGTTTGGGAGGGCTTTTTAGAAAGGAGAAGGAGTGGTGGCAAATGAATGGTAGGAAAAAGTGCTTTTGGAAAATATCTATTGCAAAAGAATATCTGTTTGGGTGAACTCTTTTTGCAGAGATTTTCGAAATGAGAAACACTTTATAAACTGTTTAACAAATCTCCATTGTGGTGATTTTTTTTTATTAAAAATGCAAGCCCGGACAGAAAAATGTGCGCCCGGGGGAAAATGCGCGCCCGCGTATTTTTCGCTCGAGCGCGCATTTTTCGCGCCGGCTCGCATTTTTCACGTGTGCGCAAATTTTTCGTGCGGACACACATTTTTTGCCCGGACACGCATTTTTCGACCAGGTGCACATTTTTCGCCCAGGTGCGCATTTTTCGCTCAGACTCGCATTTTTTTCGCGCGGGCGCGCATTTTCTCGCACGGGAGCGCATATTTCGCTCGGGCGCGCATTTTCTCGCCCGGGCGAGCATTTTCTCGCACGGGAGCACATATTTCGCCCGGACGCACATTTTCTCGCCCGAGCGCGCATTTTCTCGCCCGGGCGCGCATGTTTTTTCGCTCGGGCGCGCATTTTCTCGCACGGGAGCGCATATTTTGCCCGGGCGCGCATTTTCTCGCCCGGGCGCGCATTTTCCGCCCGGGCGCGCATTTTTCGCCCGGGTGCGCATTTTTCGTTCAAACGAGAATTATTCACCAGGGCGCACATTATTTCGCCCGGGAGAAAAAAGAGCTCCCGAGTGAATAGATGCGCGCCTGGACGAAAAATGCGGGCCCGGGTGAAACGTGCACGCCCGGGCGAAAAAATGCGAGTCTGGGCGAAAAATGCGCGCTCGGGCGAAAAATGCGCGCCCGGGCGGAAAATGCGCTCCCGGGCGAAAAATGCGCGCCCGGGTGAAACATGCTCTCCCGGGCAGAAACATGCTCGCCCGGGCAAAAAATGCGAGTCCGGAGCGCACCTGGGCGAAAAATGCGTGCCCGCGCGAAAAAATGTGCGCCCGGGCGAAAAAATACGAGCCCGTGCAAAAAATACGCGCCTGGGCGAAAAATTTGCGCCCTTGCGAAAAATGCGCGCCCGGGCGAAAAATGGGCGCCCGGGCAAAAAATGGGCGCCCGGGCGAAAAAAGGCGCGCTAGGGCGGAAAATGCGCGTCAGGCCAAAAAATACCCGTCCGGGTGGAAAATGTGCACCCGGGCGAAAAAATGCGTGTTAGGGTGAAAAATGTGAAACCGGGCGAAAAATGTTCGCCCGGGCGAAAAAATGCGCTTTAGTGCGAAAAATGCGCAACCGAGCGAAAAATTCGCGTCCGGGCCTAAAATGCGCCCACGTGCGAAGAAATGCTCGCTCGTGCAGAAAAATGTACGCACGGGAAAAATTTGCCCTCAGGCGGAAAATGCGTTAACCTTCTATCGAAAATCGGAATGACAAAGTGCTTTTCGAAAAAGTTGAAAAGTAGGGGACAAATGACTTTTGAAAGGAGGAGAAAAAAGAGTTTTCTGCGGTAGCTTTCCCACCGGTAGACAATCCAAACGGTTTGTTTGGTGCGGTGGCATTTTTCAAAAAACCGAAAGGAGCTAAAAATCCCTCCCAAACAGACCCATAATCGTAGCCCGCTCTATCGCATTTTCTGAGTATGTATTCTACGGATGTCTTCTCCTCTGATTCCAGAGGAATGGAGTTCTTAGATTCACGTAGGCCTGTGCGGGAAAACCGAAAACCGCACCGAACCACCAAACCGAACCGCACCGCACCGACTTTCAAACCGAACCGATCGGTTGCGGTGCGGTTCGATTTATTGTGCGCGCAAACCGCCAAGCTATTTCTGCGGTACGATTTTGTACAACTCAAAACCGTGCAAACCGCACCGCACCGCACCCCTATTTTAATATTATAAAATTTTAATTCAAAACAATTTTATTTTAGCTCATGATTCGTATAATTTTTATTATTTAGATTTGATGGGATTGTGAGCTCCATCTACAAACAGAAAACTTGAGCCCTGCGATCTTGGATATTCTAACAGCTAACTATTTTGTATTTATGTTGTTTGGCTCTGGTTTTTTTCATTCCTCTATTTCCCCCCTTTGTCCTCCTCACGCGCTAGGGCATCGACTGCTCTGAAATACTTGAGTCGCCGACACTTCCCTGCGATCTTGGATTCCCCCGCCTCGTCTCCTCTGAAATACTTGAGTCGCCGACACTTCTCGTTCCTCAGCCTGCGATCATTTCTCCTCACCGCCGCCGTTTGTGGTTATTTTGCCTCTTGGCCGCCGTTTGTGGTCATCTCGCCTCGCCTCTGTGAACACCGTCTCTGTCGAGGGGCATTGTTGTCGTCACATGTATCGATTTTAGTTTTAGTTGCGGTAGGCATGTTGGTGCATGTTCTGTAGATTATAGGGAAGTGTTGATGCAAACTAGAACAATTTATAGGTATCGATTATGGTCTTTTATGTCTCCTGCACATCATTTTATTTTAACTCTTGACCTCTGTGATTCAATGCTAGTCATCCATATATTTATGTTTTAGTACTTATCTCTATATGACTATCTGGTCATTTGTTTTATCTGTTCAGTGTTTATGGTTTGTTAGTCATAATCACTTCTTCAAACATAAATATATGTTATTGTTACTAAATATTTTATGTTTCTATTGAATCTAATTATAAATATTACTTATGATTTTATTGAATGATATATTGAGTGTTACCCAATGCAATTATATGTACTAAAATGAAAAAAAGTAGCATTACTATAGATATATGCAAAATATTAACAAAAACCGAAACCGCACCGCATAAACCGATAAAAAACCGCACCGAAATCCAAACCGCACGGTTTAGGTGCGGTTTAGGTGCGGTGCAGTTTTGGCCGGCCAAAAACCGCACCCTTACGGTGCGGGTTCAGTTTGGGCCCAAACCGCACCGCTCGCAGGCCTAGATTCATGCACATACATTTAGTTTAATAAAATTATCTCATTTCGTTTCCATTTCGCATTATCCTTTTCTGTGAAGAAAGATTAGGGTCTTGTTTCGTTTTCTTTTGGTTGGGTGATTGAAAGGGGGCAGATAATTTTTTACTTTTGTCTTCCTTGCTGAAAAACCGAGCTTTATCTTCCATATAAAAATCATTAACTTTCTCCTCCTACAAGAGATCGACCGTCGCCGCTTTCCGGTCACCACTTGGATAGGCGGAGTGAAAAATCGGTGGTCACTAGCTCCCCCACGACGGTTTCGGTGCCGCAAAAGCAGTTCCGTGGCCCGCAATTGCTTAGGCGGTATGTGGGTTTTTACACGAATTCGAAGACATAACAAAACAATTGACCATTTGTTTGCTAAGTGTATAGTTTTCTCGGCATTATTCAGTATCTTCCTTTGATTTAGCACTTTGATCAAACCACACAGAAAACTAAGAGAGCCCTTGATATCCATTGTTCCGACTGTGAATATTTTCGGACTGCAAATATTTTTCTAGAAATAAGAGAGCCCTTGATATCCATTGTTCCGCTGAATATTTTCCGACTGTGAATACTTTTGGACTTCAAATATTTGTATAGATTGTGAATATCAGTGGACTGTAAATATCCATATTAGAATTACTTATAGCATCACTCTTTTTTAACCATAATTGTATTTCAAATTGAGGGAAAATATTTAACAATATCCTACCAAAAAAGATAAAAAATTGTATGTGAGCTTATTTCTACATCAAAGGTTAAAAAATGTAGACATTGCTATTTTAGTGAGTTGTATGAAACAATCTTTTTTAAGACTCAACATTTTTAAGAGAACACAAGATGTTTGATATTTACTCACAAGAAAATAGATTTTGTTAACCGCACTCATTTACCCACACAAAAGGTCTTTTAACAACAGAGTTGCTCCCGAGCATCAGCCTGCAGCCAGTGGCGGATCCAGAAAATTATAAATGGGGGTGCACAAAAAATTTTAAAACACAAATGCTAGCGGGGTGAGTAGGAGAGTCGTGGGTCACATGTTGGAAATTAATTTTGGGGGTGCACATAGCTGAGCTTGGTCTGCGAATAACCCAATTTGGTCTGCGAATAACTAACTTTGGTCCGCGAATAACCAATATTTGTCCCAAAACAAACTAGTTACGTGACGTGAGAACGCTTCCATCTTATCAGAGTTGTTTCTCCCTCATCTAGCCACCGTTTTTGACATATAAGTAGTCAAAATTCATTGCCTCGACGAGAGGAATCCAAATCCACTAACAATTTTGAAAAGTAATGGGGGTGCTAGTGTCCCTCGGGACCCCCTCTGGATTCGCCCCTGCCTGCAGCGCTTTATAAATCTAGGGTGATGTTAAAGACAAACCTAAAATGGCTATATGCACACCAGTAATAGATGCACACCTTTAAAATTTATATGATAATTTTTACACAACAAGCTTTAACGGCCTAAGCCCTCTCCATGTTGTGTATCTTATGTTAGATATAATGAAGTACTTAATAAGTTAGTAATGAATTAAATTTTAATTGAGATTACTTCAAATGTATTTGTACAACCCTCATTCTCTGATGGTAGGCCCATTCAAAGCCACGTAGGCTGAAGTCAAGGTCAAAAGGTCAGCACAGAAACTGGCAGTCCAAGACACAAGACAACTCAACCAGCAGGAGCAAGGGGCGAGCAATGGGCGAGCAGAGGCGAGCTTGGGCGAGTATCTCGCGAGCTTGGGCGAGTATCTCACGAGTATGGGCGAGTAGCCCTTGTAACTCGCGAGCAGAGGCAGTATACTCGCCTGTACCCCCCCTAGGATTTCTCTATAAATAGACCCCCAGGGGTACTAGAAATGACACTTTTGGAAGTGGTCGAGGTCCCCCCAAGTTGGATACTCGCCAAATCCATGCTCGTCTAGTACCTCGCCCAGCTTTTGGTTGCGGAGGGGAAGTTTCTCCCAAACTTCCGGGTACGTGGTGGGACCTCCCTGCTGGAGCACCTGGGGTGTGCTTAGTCATTTTCTCTCTCCTATTTTAGCTATCCGAGCCGTGGAGCTGGACCGCAGGATCAGTAACCTCGGGCTGCATCGGTCTGTATCTTGAGGTCAGGATTTTCCTGGCGTCAACAGTATTACTAAAGTTAACTTTACACTACACCATATCATGCATATGATATCGCTTATTTTGTAGCGGTTAAGTAAACGTTACCAAAAGATATTTATGGTAGCGTTTATAACCGCAACTGTAGATAAATAAACGCTACTATAACATACCATACTTAATAGGACTGAGTTTGCCTTTGGCGTGACCTGTGGGTTAATTGATTTATTAATGATCAATTAATAAATGCTACTAAACTATTTGCACAACTAAACTATTATTTAAGAAATAAAAAAAAAAGAAGGAAATGCGGTGCTTAACAGTAACAATCCCTGATTCTAATTTTTTTTTTCCAACACATACCAAAACCTCAAACCTAATATCTATCGCAACCCTCCTCCCTCCCGTTCTCCATGCCGTCCCGGACCGAGGCACTCCTTCCCCGCCGCATCAGGGTTATGTTACCGCCGAAGTCCCCATTTCATGGGAGGCCACTCGATCGCACTACTTCCACGCCGCATCAGGCTTATACTTGTCGGCGAAGTCCCCATTTCACAGGAGGCCACTCGATCGCTGGTGAGTTCTCCTTTCCGCTTGGCCTCACCACATCCACGATGCCACCGAAGATCTCCAAATGCCTTCGGAATCGCTGGATCGCTGGTATGTCATTTCCCTTTCTGCAAAGAAACTCCTAACTCTTCCCCACGCTGGATCGATGGTACGCTATTTCCCTTTCCGTTTTTTTGATTTTGTATTTCTTTTTCGATTTTGTATTTCGTTTCCCATTTCGTTCAGATTCTGTACGGTACATGTGATGCTCAACTTATTGCACATCATCAGGCTTGCAATGGAGGAGTGGCTTGATGGAAGAGAGAAAAAGGTTGGGCGGTCAAGGGAAGAAGGTCGCCTGTTGGAGGAGTTATGCTGCTGTAGTTTTGGAAGCCTCTTATTTATCAGAGAATTCCTCAGGTAATTTATCAGGTATCATGATGTTGCTGTTGATGTTGTTGTTGTTGGAGGAGTTACGTTGCTGTTGTTGTTGTTTGTTCTTTGATATAACACACATTTTGATTTAGAGTTATAGTTCCTGTTCTTAGATATGGAAATGATGAAATATCTTTATTATTTTCTATCATAGCTGGTATAGATGCTAATTATGCTCTTAAGGTGTTTGACATTTGGCCTAAGATAGCAAAAAAAAGCAAAAATGAAGTCACAAACCGCTATTTTCGATGCTTTTATCACAACATCGCTGCAGTTAAATATTTCTTGATGTCCTTTGATGGTGATTAGCAGTTACTCAGTTACACTAAAATATATTGTTCGTTGCTAAAACTGCCTTCTCTAACTTCTGCAGGCTCATTAGATCATGATCAAATGTGTTATAACTGCTTGTTTGATGGTATTAAATGTGACAGACACGGGAAACCAAATGTGCTACCATCATGTTGGGGTAATTTGCGTGGGAAAACTGTGCACTCAATCCTAATAATATTTATTGAGATAATCTTATTTTACCATACATCTAGACTCCGTTTAGTGCAAGGTTGTGAACATGGTAATAATATTTATTAATTGAGATAATCTTATTTTACCATACATCTAGACACTGTTAAGTGCGAGGTTATGAACACGGTGGTTATGAACTGTCGTTTGTGACCGTCCGATTCAACTAAATCCAATTTTATGTTCAAAATTTTTTTGTGGCGATCATAACACCATTGTTATGCCGAACATACATTATATAATGGTGGCGTTCTTGTCAAACACATTTGATGACAATGGCGTTTTTGTCCAAACTCACTGGTGGAGCAGTATATCTCCTTCATACAACCTTGTATGTTCAATTTTGCTGTCCAGAATTTTATGGTGCAGTTTTTGAAATCCAGATGCAGGTATTTCATTTTTTGGGGATAACCATACGCTCTTTTAGGTATGGTCAATATAATGTTATAACTGTTTGTTTCTTTTTACCAGATGTTGACTTATTTTGTATGATGATGTCTGTATGATGCCACTCATCGAGTGTTTAATTATCAATTTTGTTCTGTTGTGCTATCAAAGTTGCGACTTAAATACAGTGTTTTGAGGCCAGTGCTATGTCATCTCACAGCATGCAATTAATTTGGTGCAGAAACATTTGTTTAGAACTTTTCATCCAATCCAAAAACAAATGATTTTTGGTGCAGGAACATTGCATCTATAAGTGTACAGGCCACATGAATTCCCCAATGTGAGACTAAATGATCAACACACTATCACATGTAGAGTTTTCGGCCTCTAACCTGTAGACTTCTTTTAAATTTGTGATGTGAGAGTTGGTCGGTGGGCCTAACATACTTAATATTGTATTAGAATTTATGTATCAATCCATAATTAAATGGTTGTTGCTTGAGGGGCTCTAGATCTATATTACATGTAAAGGGTGATGAGTTTCACAGCAAAAGGCTAGTTTCAGTAGTTTTCACATCTTATTTTTATGGTTTACACACTACTTTTTCAATGTAAGGAAAAATAGATTTCCATTGCTGCCTAGATTGATATGAACATCTTGGATTAATCTACTTCTCTAATCAAAATTGACCTTCCAATTTCACGCTTTTTTTAAATTTATATCCTGGACACTGTCCGGACGTCCTTTTATGATCTCCCGGTGATCTCCTGTCTTCATTTACCACTCTATCTGTATGTCTTTGCAGTTTTGTCCATGAGCTGATATATTTTTGAAACAGCCTTTTAATCACATAGCTGTCCATGCAGTATTTTTTTCTTGCTAAGTTTTGATGGGTTACAATGTTAGTGTTGATTCTTTGATATTATTTTTGATTTCAGAACTTGCATTATATCTTGATGAGGAATGATCCAAAGGCAAGTTTGGTTCAGGTTTTTGATTTATTGGTGCAGGTTTTTGATTTTTTTGGTGCAAATTTCTTGGTTTTGGGTGCAGAATTTTTGATTTTTGTGTGCAGATTTCTGATTTTTGCAGATTTTTTGGGTGCAGAAATGTATTGTTGTTTGTAGATCTGTTTATAAGCCTGAAATGCAATAGACCAGAAATTCTTATATCTGAACATTTGGTTTGTAGATGTGTTTATATCTATATAATTAAGCTTAATATTGGTGGTTGTTTCCAAATAAATTTTGCTTTGTCACCTTGTTAATTGGCATAGTAATTTTCAGTGTTTGCATTGATTTAGTGACTGCTACCTCTTATACAATTGTGAGTTGTTGGTTGTTATTTGTTTTTTACAAGTGATCCATGCATTGATGTTGTAGTTGGCTGCCATATGTGCTGGTGTTGATTGCCATTTTTGGTCTGCTGCAGATGGCTAGCTACTGTTGGCTCTTGAAGGTTGTGGTTGGCTGCCCATTTGTTGGATTTTGTTGGTTACAATTAGTGGCCCCTTATTGATGCAAATAGTGGCGGAATTCTGATTTCATAAGTGGCTGAATTTTCTATATTCCTGCAGGGTTTGTGATTCATGGAAGGCAAATTCTAACCAACGCTCATGTAGTAGCTAATCACACTTTTGTTCTTGTAAGAAAGCATGGTTCGCCGACGAAGTATAAAACAGAAGTTCAAGATGTAGGACATGAATGTTATTTAGCACTTCTCATGGTCCAATCTGAAGAATTTTGGGATGGTATGAGTTCTAATGATTTTAGTCTTAATAGTTTTATTTATGAATTTGTCCCATAGAAAAATTAATGTTGTAAATTATGTTCCATGTTGATATGAGTCCTAATAGTTTCTTGCTTATAATTTATACGTCCTTTTATTTTGTTTTAGGTATATATGAGAAAATGAGGCACCAAGGGAGGCTTCGAAGATGGAAGAAGGCAAGAAGGATGAGCCCGTGAAGAAGAAAGAGAATAATTTTCATGTATTAATTATATATGTTTTCTCATGTATTGAGTTTATTAAAGAAAATTAAGTGATCTATACATTGATTGTATTCATGAAGGGTTTGGGCTATCTCCCACCTTCTTTTTACTATTAATAAAAAAAATTATTTGAATTCTTTTACACAATGGATATTATCTCCATTATTTGAATTTATTATATACAAGAATTCAATTTAATATGTTAAAATGCATTTTGTACAAGAATAAACGCCCGACGATGAAGAATCGTAGTCATTGCTGTAGAATGGTAGCGCTCAATAACTGCTACCATTGAAAACCATAAATGCTATAATAGATGTACCTATGGTAGCGGTTTCAGGACGCCACAATATATTGTGTAACCGCTACCATACCCTACGACCACGGCGGCAGATACAACACACACGCAACCGCTACCGTAGCCCTACAGTAGCGGTTTTTTCATATATAGTAGCGGTTTTTGAGTGCTACCATATGCATGATATGGTCTAGTGTTAGGATTGTCAAGAACAAGATCAATTAATCTCCAGTGGAGTATAATTAAAATTTTAAAGATTAATAATCACTAATTGAAATTAAGAACACAATGCAGTGAAACAAATGATATAGTATGCACAATAAACTGAAGTACGAAAAATGTACAGCATATCATCCTTATATTCATTCTCGCGTCGGACGATCGCCGTCATTCCTAAGAGTGATCCGGTATTTTTTCCGAATAAAGTTTGCGGCAATGGAGAATACTATAACAAGCAACTGAACCCCCTTTGATTTCTCTATATATATAATTAAATAAGAGAATCAAAAATAAGTGCATGTAAATTAAATTAAAACCATGGAAAAATACCATATGATTATGTATGCCTATAAGTAAAAAAAAAACAATATTGATTTTTATCATTGATAAAATTCAGAGTGTATATATTGGATAGATCAGATATAAGGATGTTAAGGCTTTGTTTGGCGCTGTGGCGGATGTCGTGAACACCGTGGTCATGAACCGTCGTTCGTGAACGCTCGACCTCACCTAAGAAAATTCATGCATTTTATGCTCAAAACTAGTTCATTTTTTTGGGTAGCGGCCATAACCTGTCTTGCCAAACATACATTTTATGATAATAGAGTTTTTTTGACCAAACTCACCGGAGCAAATAAGTCATGCCAAACGAAGGTTGGCGCGGCTTATTTGCTCGGGTGAGTTGGGTCAAAACGTTATTATTATAGATTGTATGTTTGGCAAGACAAAAATTATGACAGCTACCAAGAAAATAAACTAGTTTTGAGCATAAAATACATGAATTTTGTTAGGTGAGGTCGGGCGTTCACGAACGACGGTTCATGACCACCGCGTTCACGACCACCACCAGCGCGCCAAACGAAGCCTAAATCTCTACAAATAAAGCAATCTAAAATATACGTATCGTAGTAATATAAGATCTAATGATTGGAACGATCGATCTTCAAGTTATGCAAAAAGATTCTAAACAATTATACTTATTGAAACAAGATCTATCACATATATGCATACATATGAATGATCCTATAAAATCATGAATGTATAGGGTACATTTATGTGGTCAATGGAATTGAAAAATGAGATCCAAGACCTAGTAAAGATATACCAGTCTTAATGATTCCAGAAGATCGATTCAATAATAATTCAAAGCTTGTAACTATAGGATGTGAATGGTTCTTATCTCCGAGAAATACAAATTATGCAGCACCTGTAGCTTTCCTGAATAACGGAGTCGGTTGTACCTCCAAGGAAAAAAACCCGAAAGCTGAATGAAAATTTCTTTCTTTCACTGAGGAAGGTACAAGATGAAGAAAATAAGGCAAGATATATCTTTTCTTCAGAGAATGTGAAATCTTTTAACATTTTCTCACTTGAAATCTTTTAACATTTTCTCACTTGAATGCAACATTAAGAGCTCACTCCACACGTCAATCCGATCCAATTAAATCTTGCACTCTGAATCATGACGCCAGCGACATTATTAAGCGACACGGAACGTTCCATGGTCATAGTAGCTTGAGGACTAAATTGACATGAACACAATGTGATTATTATAAGTTGGAACAACATACTTGAGTTGTGATCACATTGTTGTTTTACTCAGTGTTCAATGATTCTCTAATGAATGTACTTGACTGGGTTCCCCTGAAGTTGCTCGAGTCAAGCGGGTTTGGACTTCGACTGAACCGCTAAAGTGGGCCGAGTCGGACAAATGGGAGAGACTCTGAGACAGGCACGCCCCGAGCCAAGGGATCAGTGCAATTGGGGGTCATGCGCACGACGAACACGCTCAAGCGCATATGCGCGCACCCTACGTGCACACGAGCACACATGCGCAATGCGCTCACAGCGCGCATCCCACTCACACTTCGCGTGTGCCCCCCCCCCCCCCCCCCCCGGTGGAACACCACATATACGTGCAACCCCTTGGGCGCGCGCACATGACTCCTTGGGCGTGGGCGCCCCGCACGCCGCCATTGCTCGTCGCCTTCCGCCACCGCCTTCCGCCACCCATCACTGTCGGCAATCCTCACTCGTCAGCTCAAATTCCAAGAGGACGCAATTGCCTTGGTGCCCTCAAAAAAGTTGCCTTTATGCCTTCATTTGAAGGCAAGCAACCAAGAAGAAGAGATCGAGAGCTCTGAAGTTTTTCAATGAAGACTTGGAACTCTACTTACTGTCTTGCTCAAGTGCTCACTCTCAAGTTCTCACTCTCCCGCTCTCTCGCTCAAGTGTGGACTTCGTTCTCCACAGTGCCTACTTCAGTGCTTGCTCTAGTGTCTGCTCTAGAAGTTGCTCCTCCAAGCACCAAGGAGGACTTAGCTTCATTTTCACTTTCAACTACTTGTAAACGGAGCGGTGGCCTGTCACTCTCACTACAACATTTTTGGTCTTTAGCAACACTTAAATTGGCAACATTTATAAAAATGTTGTCTAAACCTTGAATAGAGAACAATTTATAAGTGTTGTCATAAGTTTGCATCTTAAGGCAACACTTTCTGTGCAACATTCAATAAATGTTCTCTAATCCCTTATCAGGAACATTTTTGAAATGTTGATGTTGACGGTTCACCTTAGACAACAATTATAACATGTTGCCTTTTTAAAAAATAAATTGCAACACGTATAAAATGTTGCCAAACCCTTTTCAATTCAGCAAAAACTATTATTCGCACGCCTAAACTATTACATAAAAAATTAAATTTATAAAAAAAACCCATCCTCAAAAGCCCCTCGACATTTCCCCGGTTCAATTCATTTCTCCTTTTCCCGCAGATAGACTTCGCGATTCTCCACTAGGACAAATTAGACATATAGCGGCGTTTTTTTTGCGGCGCTTTTACAAACGCCGCCGTAGTTATTTGCCTTTTGCGGCGCTTGTTATAATAAAATGTGGCTAATGCGTTATAATAGTAGAGCAGTGTTATAAGCACACCAGTTTTGGCTATTCGCACACCAATTTCTATTAGCAATGCTTATGGAAGTAAACGCGGTTTTCACCATGCTTAGAGCCTGTTTGAGAGGGCTATCCACTTCCTTTTCATTTTCTGCAAAACGCCACCGTGATAGATATTACGGCTTCATTTGGCGCGGCGGTGGCGGGCGGCGTTTGCGGCAAACGCCACCGCAAGGGCGTAACCAAATGGCCGGTGGCGGCGTTTGCCGCGTTTGCACCCGCCGCGCCATGAGAAACGGAGCAAAAAGCTCCATTTCGATCCCCCGCCTCCGCCCTCCGGTTCGAAATCCACATTTGCACCTCCGATTTTAGGGCATAGGTGAATGCATATGAATTTTAGGGCATTAAATTGGAATTCTTTCTAAGTTTTTTGAAATTAAATTGGAATGCTGATATATGCTAAGATCGAATATGATACCTCCACCTAAGTGTATCACATTAGGCTAGGTCTTATTCAATCGTTGGCAAGGTTTATTAACATGGTAGTTTGATGGTCATACCCCATGGAGTTTTATACATGGTTGTTTAGCCTTGCCTAGTGGAACCCACATTTTATGCCTAGTGTAATACTTTTAGGGATAGATCTGTAGCTTTAGGACATGTTTAGAATGCACTTTTTTTATCTCTACCTCTTAGGAACCCCCCCCCCCCCCCCCCCCCCCCCCAACATACGTTGTTAGCTCCTTTGGGTACTTAGAAGATGGATGCCACTAATTTTTGGTGGGGAGTGGTGCCTGAGTAAGGTTTGAGTGTCCTAGAGGTGACTAGTAGTGTTGATGTTTTATTTTCCATATCTTTGTATCTCTAGTCTTAAATTTGTGTTTGGTTATATTCCCCACCCTACCGTGTGGGTTGAGAGCTTGAGAAAAATTGAAAGTCTTTTGGATCCACCAATCACACCATCGGGGAGTGAGATAATGACTTATTTGCTAAAGGGTGTAGGATCATTCAGTAGCTAGGCTGACCCTCTAGTTTTGTTTGCCCTTCGAAGTATCTTACACCCCCATAGACATTAATTAAAGTGATGATGTACATTAGTCACATAAAATTGAATAAAGGTTGCAGCCATACTTGAAGGCCTTGGAAATCATGGTGTGAAAACCATCCTAGAAGAGAAGGCAATCTAATTTGATGTTGTTGTCTATCCATAATGATGATTCATGAGGGTTCGCTACCCACTTAAAAGAGGATGGTAAATATGTCATAAATAGAGAGCCTATGAAGCACCAATAATGTCCATTGCATATCCTGCATAACATCAAATAGCAATGTATTGCATACACTTATCCTTATCATATAAGTTCAAATGGAAGCTCATATACAATAAGTTACTTAAATATATATATAAGGTGTATGGGTGATTCTATGTGATAGGTTACTTTCTGCTCATACTTTTCAGCACCTACTTTACTTCTGCTAGCATTACTTAATCTTGTGTAGTATCCTGCGAATTATAGACTATCTCCTTTTGTCACCTATTTCACTTTGGATATTTATATTTATGCTTGTGCAAACAATACTTGTAGCTTCCTTATGTTTCCTTCCACCCAGTGCCTTAGGATGCATTGGGGGTAGAGGGAAGGAATCACTTTATCTTTATGGCTTATGTTTTGTGTGTTTACTATTTTTGGATCACTAAATAGAGCTCCAGTAGCAGCTTCCCTTATAGTGGACCATCACAGTGACGGAGATGAACACTCCCCCACTTACTCATGAGACTGAGAGAGTTGTGACGACCTTTATTGTATTTGGTTTATGTTTCTATGGCCTTTCATAGCTCGCTCTACTTTACTTTATCATGGATTGTGGTGTGGTTTATCTTTATATAAATGTGAACTAATGTGTGACTTCCTGTTAGTTTACTTTCACGCTCTATTTTGATAGATTAGTATTATTTTGTAATGATGAATTGCAGAATGTCATATTTCGTTGTTAATTTCTTGCAATAATAATAGTATTTAATTTGTATGCTGAGAATTGAAAGTTGGGGGGCATGCAGGGTTATATGATCGGCAATCCATCAACAGGCGAGAGCGTCGATTACAATGCCAGAGTGCCATTTGCTCTGGGGATGGGCATCATTTCGGATGAACTCTTTCAGGTCTTCTTTTACCGATCGATTCTTTTTGTATAATTTATTTCCTAGCTACTTGCCGGGTGTTTTTATTTTTATAACCAACAATATTCTATATCTCCCTTCCATTCATTTCAGTCCATTGGCAAGAACTGCAAGGGTGAAATAAGCTACAAGAATCCAAAGAATGCTATATGCGCCTCGCAAATTCAAATCTTTGAGGGGGTGAGTAGTCCTATTCATTGAGCTAGTTTAATTTGAAATCAAATTAATATATATATATATATATATATATATACTAGGACTAGTTATTGTGAAAAGTTGATGGTTCGACTTAATTAATTAAGCACGCAAGCTGTTGGTTGGGATATATATGCAGTTTACTTCAGAGGTTATGACTTCACATGTTTTGGAGCCCAAATGATCATTTCTACAGGAGACTGCCACAATTCCTGACGTCAACTGCAGAGTAATCTTTAATTAATTTATACTAACTCGATCTATTCACCCAGCTTGTTTAATCTTTTATATGAATAAACGAAATGATTAATAATTTATAGGCCGTGCAGACATATGCTTATTATCTCATGGATTTATGGTCAAACAGCGATGCTGTTAGAGAGGGAGGCGCTCCATGTGAAAAAGGTGCGAATAACTACATCCATTGATATATTATGATGAGTTAGCTAGTTTTACACAAATTTTGATTAACTAGCGCGGGTTAAAATGATTGAGCGCAGGGCACAGTGGGGGAGTGGGTGAGTATCTGCTTTTAATTCATTGAGTTTGGTAGTTCACGTACATATATCATTTTTGTCCCATTTTAACATGTCTTCATTATTCATAGATTTTTTAAAATTTATATTCTGGTTCATTGTAAGTTATGTTGCTGAAAAGGCATGTCACGTAACGACCAAATTTCTATTTTAATTTGAAATATTATTAAAATATTTTTATATTAGTCTATGTATTTGGGGGATTTTCGGAAATTAATTTGGGAAATAAGGGAAGTCTAATTAACTAATTTAGGATTTAACCATTTAATATTAATATGTACATTCAATTTGATTAGATGAGATTACTAAGGAAAATATTATTTCTCCTTCAGCTTTTAGGATGAGTATACGGGGAGAAAAAAGATAGGAAAGTGCTTTAGTGGCATCAAGGTGCTGGGTCAGATGAATATTTTCAGGGCAAGAGTTAACAACTCTTTTACCTTGGGACATATTATGAAATTTATGCTAGCTTGCGACATGGAAGAATATAGACGGTGAATTTACAACACAATTGGATCAGTGTTCTAGGAGCACTGAGCTTGATTTTCAATAATTTCGGCAACTTATTAACTACTGCTGTAAAGTTTGTCTTTGTGCATTTTCAACTCATTAGATTTTCCGTTAATTTCAGCAACTTATTAAGCATACCTTGTACTAGTGGATGCCCTGATTGGAGGATTATTGTATTACTGGTAGAAGATAAACTGTAGCCGTCATTGGAGGATGCTTGCATTAGAGGTAGAAGATAAACTGCACAATCATTGGAGGATGGATTATTGCATTACAAGCCGTAGCTAGTGAGAGAGAATGTGGAAGAGAAGTTGTACCATCATTTATAAATTATTTTTATGATTGTGATCACTTTTGAACTGTACATTGTCATATGATTGTGATTATTTTTAAACTTTTTGTACAAAATGCAAGACAGTGTACTATTAATGGTATGAGTGGTTGCAAGACATGTTTGTGTGTTGAGATTTGTGTTTCGTCACTGCTAATTAATATTGTGGTTGACCTTGAAAATTGACACAGCATCATAAGTGTTGCCGTCCACACCCCTAAAATGCCGTGATATTGGCGGATTATTTTTAAAAAAATCTCTTAGCTTTTTGGCAACATTTTTTAAGTGTTGCCTTTATGACTTTTGACAACAATTTGTAAATGTAACAATACATGGCAACATTTCAAAACTGTTGCAATAGGTCCATCGAAAAAACTGTTGCCTATTCTAAGGGTTTAGGCAACCGTTTTTGTATAGTGTTGCCGGAAGGTATGAAAACTGTTGCCTTAGACCTTTGGTAACACGCGGATAGAAGACACCCCCTATGGCAACAGTTTTCAATGTTTTGGCAACACTTTGCAGTTTTAGGCAACAGTTTTCAAGTGTTGCTAAAGGCCGAAATTGTTGTAGTGCCTCCCAAAGATTCTAACACTTGTAACCCACTACTAGAAAAATAATTTTTAGCTACACTTTTTTTGTCAGGGTTCAAAAACCGTGGCTAATACATTAGTTTTATCCAGGGTTACAAAACCGTGGCTAATACTTAAGTAATAGCCACGACAAGAAAAAACTGTGGCTAATACTTATGTATTAGCCACGACAAGCCAAAATCGTGGTTAATACCAAGGTATTAACCACGATTTTTTATTTTCCGTTGCTAATGTAAGTATTAGCCACAATATTCGCGATTTAGATATGCGTCCGCTAATACCTTGCCTGCGCTGCCCTAGATCATTCTGTCGCTCCTCCGCAAGCTTCTCCCTCCCGTGACCTCGATGACCTCCAACGATCTACATCAACTCTTCTCCCTCCCGTGACCTCGATCTTCAGCGACTTCGACTTCGACTCTACCTCCGTCGATCTTCAACGATTTACCTCTTGTAGTGACCCGAAGAAAATTTGTGGATTTGGTCGGCACTGAACTGACCCCGTGGTTATTTTCCTTTCCGGGTTTTTCCATGTAAAAAGTCTCGTCGTTCCTACTGTAGGCTCACTTTTAACTGTTTGCGCGCTTGACTCACTCTCGATCGAAGGTGATTCGATCTTCTAAATCAGGAGAGTGCCAAGAAACCCACACCAATTTGGTGTAGTCTGTGGGAAGGTGCTCCAAACTCTCTAAAGAATTTCTAAAAATGGTGCTTGTTCTGAACAAGCTCCCCTAACCAACGACAATGGCAAGAAGAAGCGCTCATAGTATTAACAGGGCAGGTCCGGAGGAGCACGTACGTCGATCTGGCCCCAGCTAACTCGCCCACAAGCAATGCTCCACTTCTGGAAGGAGCCTCCATCCATCCAGTAACTTCTGTGAAGGAGCGTGTGCGCCTGATGGAGGAGCACCAGGCTGAGGTACTCACCCTCCTGCGAGAATTGGGAACCTCTAATCCTCATAACCCAGTCGTTGCCCAAGGTGGACGACCATCGCTCTTCCCAGACCTCCTCTTTCTGGAAGACGATGCCTACCTTGACAATCCCTCTGCAGATGAACAATCTAATGCAGACAACTCTATGCGCGTTTTGTTAGACCCCCCTCAGAATTAGTAGTCCAACCAGGGGATCTAATCGCACACCACTGTCAATGCATGATGTCAAAGCATCTACGAAGGGTGAAGGAACGTCCTTCTCTAATCCCTTTCCTTGAATATTCCGTTGTCACGCATCGTGGGAGATGTTAAGCGAATATCACTACACGCCAATAAAGTAGAGAAGCGATTTTCTAACAGAAGGCACTATTAACGAGTGCACTTCATAATAATTAGTGAAAGACTAGTTATCACAGAAACCCAATACTCAAGACCTGCATGAGTACCATTAACCTCTATGCCGTGTTATACCATATTAGTTAAGGCTCTATAATTACCATGAAACATATAAGTAGAAGGATGCAACTATGTTAAGTTATACCCGAGGTAGCCTGCTCAGCAACTTTCTTAGCTCCTTGTGTGTTATCATTCACCCGTGCCTATCACCAGCACCCAGAACAAACCTTAGAACCATGAAAATAATCCAATCCATATTAGCATCAAGTGTTGTAAATCATTTATAAGGGGTAACATTTGGACTTCTATTGGGTCGTGACAGTCTTCCCTTGACCACCGCCTACGTACTTCGTATCAACCTGCATACAGTCTCAGACCCACGTAGTTCTATTAATTTCACACGGGCTACACTTCCAGACCGTCCTTCGTGCGGGTTGCCTCAAAGTATAACCTGTCAGCCATCCAATAATTTCCCATTGGCACACTTCTCTATGGAACATTTCTTGAAGGCATGTTTCTCGAGGCACATTTCATTCCCGTAGGAATTTCATCTTTGAGGCACATATGAATTAATTCTCGAGGCACATTTTCCTTCTCAAAGGAAACACATCTTGGAGGCACAATTCATTCTCGAAGGAATTACATCTCATAAGCACCATTCATTCCCGGAGGAATTCCATCTCGGATGCACAATTCATTCCCAAATGAATTACATCTCGGAGGCACAATTCATTCCCGAAGGAACTACATCGCGGACGCACACTTCATTCCCGAAGAAATTACATCATGCAGACACAATTTATTCCCGAAGGAATTACATCTCTGAGGTACAATTCTTTCCCGGAGGAATTATGTCTTAGAGGCACGATTTATCCCTAAAAGAATTACATCTCGTAGGCGTAATTCATTCAGGAAGGAATTACATCTCGGAGGCACAATTCATTCCAGAAGGAATTACATCTCGGAGGCACAATTCATCCCCGAAGGGATTACATCTCAGAGACACAATTCATTCCCGAAGGAATTAGATCTCGGAGTTACAATTCCTTCCTAAAGGAATTACCTCTCGTATGCACAATTCATTCATGTGGGAATTACATCATGGAGGCACAATTCATTCCCGAAGGAATTACCTCTCGTATGTACAATTCATTCTCGTAGGAATTACATCTCGAAGGCACAATTCATTTCCAAAGGAATTATATCTCGGGGGCAAAATTCATTCCCGAAGGAATTACATCTCAGGAGCACAATTCATCACCGAAGGAATTACATCTCATAGGCGCAATTCATTCCCGAAGGAATTACATCTCGTAGGCACAATTCATTCCCGAAGGAATTACATCTCGGATGCACAATTCATTCCCGAAGGAATTACATCTCGGAGGCACAATTCATTTCGTAGTCACAATTCATTCCCGTAGGAATTACATCTCGGAGACACAATTCATTCCCGAAGTAATTACATCTCGGGGGCATAATTCATTTCCGAAGGAATTACATCTCGGAGACACAATTCATTCCCGAAGGAACTACATCTCTGATGCACAATTCATTCCCGAAGAAATTACATCTCGTAGGCACAATTCATTCACGTAGGAATTACATCTCTGAGGCACAATTCATTCCCAAAGGAATTACATCTCAGAGACACAATTCATTTCCGGAGGAATTATATCTCGTAGGCATAATTCATTCCCGAAGGAATTACATCTCGGAGCCGCAATTCATTCCCGAAGGAATTACATCTCAGAGGCAATTCTGAAATAAAAGCCAAAACATCAATCTGTCCGCTCTACTCAAGAGTGGCAGCCAGTTCAATACTATTTAGAGTTGACCTTGAAGTAACACCCCATCTCCAGGTCAACTCTAAGTTATAGGCAAATCTGAAATAAAAGCCGAAACATCGATCTACCGGCTCTACTCGAGAGCGATGGCCAGTTTGGTACTATTTAGGGTTGACCTCGAAGGAACACCGTATCTTCAGGTCAACTCTAAATTAATAGGCAAATCTGAATTAAACGCCAAAACCTCGATCTGTCCACTCTACTTGAGAGTGAAAAACAGTTCGATACGGGTTGACCTCGAAGGAACACCCTATCTCCATGTCAACTCTAAATTAATAGGCAAATCTGAAATAAAAGCCAAAACATTGATCTGTCTGCTCTACTCGAGAGTGGTGGCCAGTTCAATACTATTTAGGTTTAGACTTAAAGGAATCTCTCATCTCCAGACTAACTCTATTAGAGCCTATAAGATGCACTTAAATGCTAAATGAACGGTAAATGAAGATGTAGTAAATAAAGTGCAGGTACAAATAAGGAGCAACAAAAAAGACAGCAAATAAAGAAATAAGAAGCAATTATGCATAAAAGAATGTCCCTTGCATCCGCGGTTCCTTCTCCATTCCAAAGAGGCATCTCCATTCCAAGAAGGCATCTCCGTTCCAAGAAGGCATCTTCGTTCCAAGGAGGCATCTTCGTTCCAAGGAGGCATCTTCATTCCAAGGAGACATCTCCGTTCCAAGGAGACATCTCTGATCCAAGGAGGTATCTCCGTTCATAAGAGACACATTCTATATTCGTCATAGCGGATTTGATATTAATCTGAATTTCGGGATCCGTCGGATTTCATGTCGTTCGAACCCGATTATCATTTAAGTTTCCCCTTCCTTATCCTGAATTATCGAATTGTAATCCTATTTAGGGTTTGGTGGTTTGTCCGAGCCTTAATTTTTTTAATTAAATACAGAGGCTTCAGTTTTTATAATTTATTAAAATATCAGATATGATTAGAAAATTATGAAATTAAAACCATAGATTATGGTTACCATGAGTAGCTCCTCATAATCTTCTCAAGTAATGTTGAGTTCAGTATTAGTCTCTAATAAATTACTTAGCCATATTTCACTACTCATTAACACTACAAGAAAATAGACTTTTGGCCAGGGCAAATTGCTCTGGCAAAAAGTCCAAAACTGTGGCTAAAGAGTTTTTGCCACGGAAAAAAATCGTGGTTAAAGGTCTCGTGGAGAAAGGTTGTTAGCCACGGATTAGCCGTGACAAATAATATTAGCCACGAAGAAATAATGTCGTGGCTAATACCTGGACTTTTAGCCATGGTTTTACCCCTGGCAAAAGCTTTTTAATTACGTTAAATGGACTATTTGCCACGGTTTAAAACCTTGGCAAATAATCTGACTATTAGCCACGGTTTAAAACCCAGGCTAATAGTAATTTCGATATTTTTAAAAATTCTATTTGCCACGGGTTTAAACCGTAGCAAATAATAAATTATGTTTTTTTTAAAAGAGCAGAAATCCATGGCTAATATAACAAACACTAATGCTACAAACTAATCTCCCATCTCCATATTTCTAAGCTTCTAATAACAAACATTAATGCTATAAACTCCTAAAAATACCAGAATGACTAAAAAATCTTTAAAATTATATAGATGGTTTAAATAACCTCCACTGATCGCCCCATAAATTTTGCACAAATTTTGATTAAGAAAATGGTCCCCTGATAATTTAAAATCAGTGTTTTTGTCATATTTTAAAATCATTAAAATAGCAAACTAATTTTAAAAAATCATTAAACTTTTATAGAGGACTTATAATACCCTTATGCTATTGGAATAAAAGTTCCAAAGTTGTTTGGGGTCTTCAATAGCGACTGTTAATTTATTTGGCTTCCCATAGCCGTCAAATAAATTCATAAATATAGCAAGAATACTTCAAAAATTTCCAAACTTTTTCACACTTTGTCCATATTAGTCATCCATAAATAATTTAGGAGTTTTAATTGAAAGTATTTTCCTCTGTTAATTTTTAACAACACTCTTGGCCTATTTTTAAATTATTAAAAAATAGTAGATTGTTGGATCGTATGACGCCCTTAGAGGGGGGGGGGGGGGTGAATAAGGGTGTGTTTGAAATATAATTTTTCCTTAAGAATTTTTTTTGAACAAGTTTTACTTTTCTAAAAATTACTTCTAAACAATTTCCAAAGAATGTGATTTTTAAAATAATTCAAAAAACAAATTTCTAAGATAAAGATTATGCCACCAAATATGTAATTAAAGAAAAAGACATAATTATATTAATCATGAAATTTGCATACAATAAAAAATGATCTTAACAATGCTTAAGATAAAGGCACAATTATGTAAAAAAAAAAAATTTCTACAATTTTGGTTTACCAATCCTTCTCCCAAGGATCGGAAGGCTATCACTTGTCTCTCCCAAGACCAAACCCAAGCCTATCCTCTAGATCTTCCCAAGATCTAGACGTAGCACACAAGGCCACGATTTCCCACCAAGCCACGCAAGGACTTGGACGCTCCGCACAAGGAAGCGATTTTCCCCTAAGCCACGGAAGGACTTAGACGCCGCACGCAAGACGACGATTTCTCCAACGATTACAAAATGAAAAGTGAATGAATGTAAATACAATATGAAAAACCCCCTTTAGAATTTCTGGACCAAAACAGCGAAGATCCCTTGAGACAGTCTCCTTGGAATGTGTGTACAATCTTCGGCTTCGCTCTCTCTTTTCTTCTTCAAGGATGGGGATTTTCGTTCTCTGGAGCTCTCTGGACGATAACACTCAGGAAGGAGGCTTAGAAATCTGAAGAACACAATTCCACGAAGTTTTGAGCCCTTTTAATAAAAAGGAGTTGTCGCCGTCCGATAGCCGCTGTCGCCGAAATCCGATATCTCCAGAGGCTGCCACGTGTTCCACTAAAACGAAGTTTCTGCGTCGTGTTGATGTCGTGGTTGAGACGTGGGCTGTCGGATATTCGATAGCACTGTCGGATATCCGATAGCCAAGGTAACTACTGCACGTCCTGGCGTTATAGGAAGATCGTGGGCTATCGCCATCCGATAGCGATATCGGAAATCCGATAGATCCTAACCGCTGCGCAGAGATCAAATAAATGCGCTGTCAGAAATCCGATAGCACTGTCGGAAATCCGATAGCTCAAATTTCTGGAAAATGTCATTTTGCTTCAATTGAAATCATGTTATTCTTGCACCTGTTATCTGCACACCATTAATCAAAAATAGGATCAAATACATTCGGGATTTGTTATTCTCAAATCGGACGAGTGCGGAACGCATGCTCCAACAATCTCCCCCTTTTGATAATAACAAATCCTTATAAAAAGAAATCGAATAAATCCTATTGAGATAGTGAAAAGTACTTATGTGTGTACAAGTGTTGTGAGCTTAAGATCTCCATGATCTTCCCCTTAATATGATCTCCCCCTTAATATAGTTCCTTCTAAAAATATTCTCCCCTGCATATAAACTCCCCCTACATATATGCTTACTTAATTAATTTAGTATTTTAAGTGATTTAATTGATTTCTGTTTATCTTCGCCCCCTTTGATATTAGCAAAAGATGAATATAGAGATGAGAGACTAGGAAAGAGTATTACAGAGATATGTTAGTCATGGAGAAAGAATATATGACAAGTTGGATTACACTAGCGGAAGCTTTGTAAGCGATATGATAATGAGATAGACAATCTTAGAGAGGAATCTAAGCATTCTAGTAATGTGTTATAATGTATAGAATCAAATAAACTTAACCATGATGAGATTCAATTTCAATTATCATAGAGAGACACAATGCAATATAGAAAATTGAATCATTTCGGTCCAATTCTCATAAGAAGAAATTTTATAAATAACAATGAAGTGTAGTAGTGATTCTTTGATAAAGAATACATATGAATATACTTAAAATATACATGATCATGGAATTGTTAAACATAACATAAATATACATAAAGCCCATACTTATGAACCAGAAACTTTGCAAATATACATAAAAGGACCATTTTATTTTTGCAAGACACTTTACAATTCTTTTCAAGGTGCTTAACCTCACAATGCTCATTAAGACTTATCAGGAGGCTAAGTAGTGCTTGGTGGATGATCCTTGTCAATTTTTATTTATTTCTTTCAACATTTTGGGCAAAAAGAATGTTTTGCATTTGAATTTTCCTCCCATTTTTTTGAGGATTCATAGATGTTAAGGATCTCCGAATTCACTTGCATGCCATAAATGGTAAAAGTTGAATAAGTGCAAAGCATCAAAGGTGAAGGTGACATTTATGAAATGTATTTTGTTATGTTCGATCAATCATGATGTATGTATAGAATAAATTTTATTAATATGTATTACCAAAGGAAGTGTTTGTGATTGCTCATTGTCATAGATAAAAGATTTCTTATATTTAGAGGCATGCGAAAACAATTCTTAATAACGATATGAAAGTGTCATCACAATGATATGGTAAGATTGAACATCATAAGCATGTGTTAAGCTATTGTTATGAATAATAACACATGAAGAATACTTTATGCAAGATACCAAAATTCTCATATTAGCATGTATAGAAACAGGGAATGAACAAAACAGTAAAAAAAATAGTCAATTTTTGGGAGCTGTCGGATTTCCGATATCAAGCTATCGCCATCCGACAGCTCAGAAAGTATAAAAAAATGTGTTTCGTCTTTTGACCGACACTTCTCTTCAGTTTTAGGAGAAATTACGAGATCTAAAGCTTTAGGTGCCGGCAAACTTCAGATCTAAGGTGAGATTTGTAGGTTTTTCAAGTTTTGGTTAAAATTTCTCCAATAGTTTTGTGATTTTCATATTTCTCTTGATTTCTCTAATAGTTTTTTTTAGTAGATCTAGATATTTTAGATCTTTGGTTGAATAAGAGATGTAGATCTTGTCTTTTGTAAGAGAAATTAGTATTTTTGTTGTATTTGTGTGTTGAAACAAGATTTTCCTTTTTTTGTTGTTTTTGTGTAGATCTAGATGTTGATAGGTTCAGCTTTAGAGGAATAATGATGACCCAAAAAAAAAATTTAAGTGTTTTAGGAAGAAGATGATGAATAGTGTTTTGCACTAAAGTTTTTTATTTTTCAAAAATTATTAGAGTTGTTGAAGATTTTTTGCTGTGTGAAAAGTGTGTAGATTTGGGATAGGAAGATTGTTGTAAAATGAAAATTTTCGGCACCAAAAGAAATTTTTAGCTGTCGGATTTCCGATAGGTGGTATCGGAAATCCGACAGTGCCAGAATTGTTCCTTTTTTTTGTAAAAATTTTTGTTATGTCTTATGCAGATATGACTTCAAGTTGGAGATCAAGAAGAGGTGAATCAGGAGATGCCCATTCTTCGTATCAAAGTTTCCAGGCCATTGAAAAAGCACAAATAGGAATTTCAAAGATTGTGGAATTTGATCTCCCTAGGCATGAACGAGTCTATTATATGCTTGCTGAGGCAGGTATACTCTCAGTAATTATCCAAGACATTTTCTCCTCTTTTTTAGTCCGTGAATTTTATAATCATCTTGAGGATCCGGCATATACCGATCTGAATGGTGGAGTGAGATCCAAAATTCAAGGGCAATATGTTGAGATCACTCCATTTGATTTAAGAAGTGAATTTGGGTTAATGGAAAGTGAGAATGTCTTGGACATAGTGGAAAACTATAGACTTGAGAGAAATTGGACGTGTATGAACATGTCTTTGCATGGAAATTCCACCAAAAATCTCATATCCACTATGACGACACTGACAGACGATGCTCGTCTTGTATAAGATATACTAAGGCACACGATTATGTTGAAGTCCCGTGATACGCATAGTATTACGACTCAACTTAGTCTTGTGACTTATTATATAGTGGAGAAGGAGTTATTTGATGTGGCCGATCTATTGTTATCCATGATTCGTTATACATATCGCCTCAAAAATCCTGAGTGGAAAAAGGCACACACCCTCCCTTTAGGTGCAATTATCCAGCGTATTATTTTCAAGAAATATGCATGGATAGATCAAAATTTTTATATTGGAGATTGTTGCCCGGAGATATATCAAACGTCAGATATTAAGGGTAAGAAAAGTCAACGAAAGCCGCCGACTATGGAAATGAGAGAGCCTCCAATAGCACGTGGAGGTTCTATGCGGGAGGCACTCGACTCGTTCCAAACTAAGTTGGATAAACATATAGATGACTTCCAAGAGTATAGAAGATCATTCGAAGAACATAAGGTGGAGGTGAAAAAAGATCGGACCCGAATGCAGGAATTTATGAAGTTCCTTGTGAAAGGGCTTAAATTAAAGCCTACGCCTGCGGAAGCCGCGGAATGGGAGATGCCTTCAGAGGAGGAACCTCGTCGTCAATCGGTCAGTCAAGGTCGACGGAGGAAGACAGTAGTGAGGAGATCAGATTTTTGATATTCCTGAAAGCAGTGGAGCTGGTAGTAGGAATGAGGAGGAGTCGGATTGAAACGGAGTTCTGGAGGATATCGCCATCCGACAGCTCACTGTCGCCATCCGACAGCTGCACTGCCCAGATCTCTTTCTAATTTTCTGCATTTCTATTATCAGACATTATGATTATATTTTTGTAATAATTTTGACTATGTGAACATGTTTGATTTGGTGAATGGTTATTTCAAGAGATTGTTTTTCTTTTTAATATGTATAAGTTTTTGTGATGTTTTTTTTTAAAATTTTATAGGTTCTAAGTAGTGATATATTCATTGTGAAATGTATAGGATTCCCAATTCTAGCCTAAGCATAGAAAAACGGGAATCCGGTAACGGTTTAGTGAATATATCCGCTAGTTGATTTTCCGTGCCTATAAAGTTGATTTTTATATTACCCTTCTTAATATGATCCCTTATAAAATGATGTCGGACATCTATATGCTTAGATCTAGAGTGTAATACGGGATTGTTAGTTAAGTCTATAGCACTTTTATTATCACACTTTAATTCTACACTACTTTGTTGCATGCCAAAGTCTTCTAACGTTTGTGACATCCAAAGAGCTTGGGCACAACAACTACCTAGTGCAATATATTCGGCCTCGGTAGTAGAGAGGGCAACAGAATTCTGTTTCCTACTCGACCATGAAATAAGTGAAGGGCCGATAAAGTGACAAGTGCCACTAGTGCTTTTCCTATCTAAAGAACATCCCGCATAATCAGAATCCGAAAAACCATGCAAAATAAAGGAATCATTATGAGGATACCATAAACCTAATTTTGATGTTCCTATGAGATATCTAAAAATACGTTTCACCGCTTTTAAATGTGACTCTTTAGGATTAGCTTGAAATCTAGCACATAAACAAACGACAAACATAATATCAGGTCTAGATGCGGTTAAATACAATAAAGATCCTATCATACTTCTATAAAGGGTTTGTTCAATTGAAACACCACTTTCACCTTTTTCTAATTTTAGTGAAGTACTCATAGGAGTGTTTGCATGCTTAAGATTTTCAAATCCAAATTTTTTTAACATATCCTGAATATATTTGGTTTGACATATAAAAATTCCATCATGTTTTTGTGTAATTTGAAAACCTAAAAAATATGAAAGTTCTCCAACCATACTCATTTCAAATTCATTTTTCATAATTTGAACTACTTCATTACACAACTCTTCATTAGTGGCTCCAAAAATAATATCATCAACATAAATTTGTAAAATAACTAAATCATGATCAATTTGCTTAATGAAGAGTGTAGAATCAGCACTTCCTATTTTATAATCGTGCTTTAACAAGTATTGAGTTAATCGATCATACCAAGCACGAGGCGCTTGTTTTAATCCATAAAGCGCTTTATCTAATTTATAAACATAATTTGGATATTTCTCATTTATAAAGCCAGGGGGTTGTTCTACATAAACCTCTTCTTTTATATACCCGTTTAAAAATGCGGTTTTGACATTCATTTGATATAATTTAAATCCTTTAAAACAAGCAAATGCAAGAAATATCCTAACCGCTTCTAATCTTGCTACGGGTGCAAAAGTTTCATCAAAATCTACCCCTTCAATTTGTGCATAACCTTTTGCAACTAATCTGACTTTATTTCTAACAATTCTAGATTCATTATCTATTTTATTTTTAAAAATCCACTTAACACCAACTACAGGACGATTTTTGGGTCGTTCTACAAGATTCCAAACTTTATTACGTTCAAATTGATTAAGTTCTTCATTCATAGCTAAAAACCAAAATTCATCATTTAAAGCGGTGGAAACATCTTTTGGTTCTATTTCAGAAACAAAACAAAGGTTTGAAAATAAAACATGTAGCGATGAACGAGTACTAACCCCTTTTTGCGGATCTCCAATGATAAGCTCCTTTGGATGATCCTTTGTAAACCTCAATTCACTTGGAGGCTCATATTCTTCTCTTTCTTCTACTTCTCTATCTCCTTCTTCTCTTTCTCCTTCTCTTTCTTCTTCTTTTCCTTCTTCATTTTCTCCAAGTTCTTCATCATCATTCTCCACCGTGGGAAGGAGTTCATCTTCTTTTCCTGTAATTTTCTTTTCTACACATGAAGCAAACTCATCAAACCTAACATGAATAGATTCTTCAACTATTTTTGTTCTTTTATTAAAAATCCTATAAGCTTTACTAGTTGAAGAATAGGCAATAAAAATACCTTCATCACATTTTTCATCAAATTTTCCTAAGGAATCTTTATAATTCAAAATAAAACATTTACAACCAAAAACTTTGAAATAAGAAACATTTGGTTGTTTATTAAAAATTAATTCATAAGGAGTTAATTTTAAAATAGGGCGAAGCATTACTCTATTAATTACACAGCATGCCGTACTAACCGCTTTAGCCCAAAAAGATTTTGGTAATTTAAATTCAGATAACATCGTACGGGCTAACTCTTGAAGAGTTCTATTTTTCCTCTCCACTACACCATTTTGCTGTGGTGTGCGTGGAGCGGAAAATTCATGTTTAATTCCTAACTCCGTACAAAAAGAAATAAACTTTTCATTTTCAAATTCTCCTCCATGATCCGATCGTATGCGTTTAATTTTTAACTCAAATTCATTTTGGATACGCAAACATAATTTTGAAAATTCTGAAAATGCATCGGATTTTGAGGTTAGAAATAAAGTCCAACAAAAACGAGAATAATCATCAATCAATACAAATGTGTATTTTCTACCTCCTAAGCTAGAAATTCCAATTGGCCCAAATAAATCCATATGTATTAATTGAAGTGGCCTAGTGGTAGAAATAATGTTTTTACTTTTGAAAGATGATTTTGAAAATTTTCCTTTTTGAGCTCGACACCTCACAGGAGCCGAGCTCAACTGGAGGCAAATAGAAGGTCGACACCTCACAGGAGCCGAGCTCAACTAGAGGTGGAAAGAAGGTCGACACCTCACAGGAGCTGAGCTCAACTGGAGGTGGAAAGAAGGTCCACACCTCACAGGAGCCGAGCTCAACTAGAGGCGGAGAAAAGGTCGACACCTCACAGGAGCCGAGCTCAACTGGAGACGGATAGAAGGTTGACACCCTCTAGGAGCCGAGCTTAACTAGAGGTGGATACAAGGTCGACACCTTCTAGGAGCCGATCTCAACTAGAGGTGGATAGAAGATCGACACCTTCTAGGAGCCGAGCTCAACTAGAGGTGGATAGAGGGTCGACACCTCACAGGAGCCGAGCTCAACTGGAGGTGGAAAGAAGGTTCACGTCTCACAGGAGCCAAGCTCAACTGGAGGCGGAGAAAAGGTCGACACCTCACAGGAGCCGAGCTCAACTGGAGACGGATAGAAGGTCGGCACCTTCTAGGAGCCGAGCTCAACTAGAGGTGGAGACAAGGTCGACACCTTCTAGGAGCCGAGCTCAACTAGAGGTGGATAGAAGGTCGACACCTTCTAGGAGCCGAGATCAACCACAGGTGGATAGAAGGTCGACACCTTCTAGGAGCCGAGCTCAATTAGAGGCGGAGACAAGGTCGACACCTTCTAGGAGCCGAGATCAACTAGAGGCGGATAGAAGGTCGACACCTTCTAGGAGCCGAGCTCAACTAGAGGCGGATACAAGGTCGACACCTTCTAGGAGCCGAGCTCAACTAGAGGTGGAGAGAAGGTCGACACCTTCTAGGAGCCGAGCTCAACTGGAGGTGGATAGAAGGTCGACACCTTCTAGGAGCCGAGCTCAACTAGAGGCGGATACAAGGTCGACACCTTCTAGGAGTCGAGCTCAACTATAGGTGGAGAGAAGGTCGACACCTCACAGGAGCCGAGCTCAACTAGAGGTGGAGAGAAGGTCGACACCTCGCAGGAGCCGAGCTCAACTGGAGGCTGATACAAGGTCGACACCTTCTAGGAGCCGAGCTCAACTGGAGGCGGATACAAGGTCGACACCTTCTAGGAGCCGAGCTTAACTAGAGGTGGAGAGAAGGTCCACACCTCACAGGAGCCGAGCTCAACTGGAGGCGGATAAAAGGTCGACACCTCACAGGAGCCGAGCTCAACTGGAGGCGGATAGAAGGTCGACACCTCACAGGAACCGAGCTCAACTGTAGGCGGAGAGAAGGTCGACACCTCACAGGAGCCGAGCTCAACTTGAGGCAGATAGAAGGTCGACACCTTCTAGGAGCCGAGCTCAACTAGAGGTGGAGACAAGTTCGACACTTTCTAGGAGCCGAGCTCAACTAGAGGTGGATAGAAGGTCGACACTTTTTAGGAGCCGAGCTCAACTAGAGGCGGATACAAGGTCGACACCTTCTAGGATCCGAGCTCAACTAGAGGTGGAGAGGGTCGACACCTTCTAGGAGCCGAGCTCAACTAGAGGTGGATAGAAGGTCGACACCTTCTAGGAGCCGAGCTCAACTAGAGGGGGATAGAAGGTCGACGCCTTCTAGGAACCGAGCTCAACTAGAGGCGGATACAAGGTCGACACCTTCTTGGAGCCGAGCTCAACTAGAGGTGGAGAGAAGGTCGAAACCTCATAGGAGCCGAGCTCAACTAGAGGCGGAGAGAAGGTCGACACCTTCTTGGAGCCGAGATCAACTAGAGGTGGAGGGAAGGTCGACACATCGCAGGAGCCGAGCTCAACTGGAGGCAGAGAGAAGGTTGACACCTTCTAGGAGCCGAGCTCAACTAGAGGAGGAGAGAAGGTCGACACCTTCTAGGAGCCGAGCTCAACTAGAGGCGGAGAGAAGGTCAACACCTCATAGGATCCGAGCTCAACTGGAGGCGGAGAGAAGGCCGACACCTCACAGGATCCGAGCTCAACTGGAAGCGGAGAGAATGTCAACACCTCACAGGAGCCAAGCTCAACTGGAGGTGGAGAAGAGGTCGACACCTCACAGGAGCTGAGCTTAATTGGAGGCAGATACAAGGTCGACATCTTCTATGAGCCGAGCTCAACTATAGGTGGATAGAAGGTCGACAACTTCTAGGAGCCGAGCTCAACTAGAGGTGGATAGAAGGTCGACACCTCACAGGAGCCGAGGGACGACGTCAAGTAGGGAACGACAGTTGGGCAGGTCCCGTAAGACACACCGTCCCGAGGCCTCCATCCTATTTGGGTGTTGCTGAAGGATGACGTCAAGTAGGGACTGACAGTCGGGCAGGTCCCGTGGGACACACCTTCCCAAGGCCTCCATCCTACTTGGATGCTGAACGTCGGCGATGGATGACGTCAAGTAGGGACTGACAGTCAGGGAGGTCTGAGGGGACACACCATCCCGAGGCCTCCATCCTACTTGGATGCTTAAATGCCTTCATCCTCTGGTCGGTAGAACTGGTCATCCCTTTTTCAAGCTGGAATGTCGGCATCCGGACTTCCCCCTGATAACCTCTCCAATCGGATGAGAAGTGCAGTCGACGGGAACCGCAGCCAACGTGCAAGGGGGGAGCTGATCTCGGCCGTCATTGTAGAGGCTTGGACTATGGGAACGCACAACCGAGGCATTGTCCCATCACCCGTTCTGAGTTTTTACGAGGGTTAAGTCGAAGGCTCGTTTTCCAACTTGCAGTGTCGAATGCTAGTGAGATGACCCTCGGGTAAGGAATGATAGTCGGGGATATCTAAGGGGACACACCGTCCTGAGGACTCCATCCTACTTGGATGCTGAATGCCGACCCAACCTGTTTCTTGTTGCTCAACAATTAAACGGGGAGTTAAGCACACTTAAGCACATTAAATCACACGATTGGAGGAAATAATCGGAAACAAATCGCTTTGTTACGGGCTTTTAGCCCTCGAGGGTACACGACACCTTTATTCAAGGGTCCCCTGATCGGTTAAGTCGATCATCTCTTCGTTGAATTGGGAGGTCGACGTCCAGACTTCTTCCTGATAATCTCCCTAGTCGGATGAGAAATGCAGTCGGATGAGAAATGCAGTCGGTGGGAACCGCGACCAACGTGCAAGGGGGGGAGCTGATCTCGACCGTCATTGCAGAGGCTTGGACTTAAGGGAACGCTCAACTGAGGCATTGTCCCATCACCCGCTCTGGGTTTTACGAGAATTAAGTTGGAGGCCCGTTTCCCAACCTGCCGTGGAGATCGACTTCACCCATGCTTTCTTCCTTTCTTTTGAAAACGCTTAGCTGAAAGAGACAAAAGACTCACCATCTCCCATGTTTCAGGGAGGTGATGGTTTTATAGATAACATAACCTATTGAGTGGTTGCGAGATATCAACTTGAAGGCTATACGAGTAAGAACATAGCATTGTGGGATACCAACTAGAGAACCTCATGAGTAAGACCCCTCGTGGATCATAGCCGACAGAAGGAGATCATCGGGAGTATAGTACCGCGGGACATCAACTGGAATACCTCATGAGTAAGCATTCTCATGGAACATAGCTGATGGAAGGGGATCATCATGAGTATAACATCGCGAGACAACAACTGGAATACCTTATGAGTAAGCATTCTCATGGAACATAGCTGATGGAAGGAGATCATCGGGAATAGGGAGCTTGCGGAATACCAAGCTTGAAGACGTCACGAGTAAGCATTCTCGTGGAACATAAGTCCTTGATGAATATCATCGCGAGTAGAAGCTCGCGGAACACCAGATTTGAAAACCATCGCCACTAGGAGCTCTCCGAGCATCAGCTTGGAGAACTCGCGAGTAGGTTGTTGAAGAAGACCATCGTGACATGGAGTCGCAGAATAGCTTATGTTCTTTCCCTTGGTGGCGAACTCGTCATGAATCATCCTGTTTGTTAGTTAGACAAAAGCAATCGCGGGCTTTACCAAAGCACCCGTAAGTATGAACATGTATGGAAATCACTGGCATTGAAGAAGGATGAAACTGATGGGAGGAGGAGTGTCGCCAATTGGCGAGTAAGGAAGGAGCTCGCCACTACCAAGGAAGCTCGCCTCTACCGAGTAAAGTTCGCTGGTCTGAACTTATCTATGGATCTCGCCTATAGGCGAGTATGGAACTCGCCTATGAGCGAGTATGGAACTCGCCTCTTTGAACTCGCCAATTCTGATGTTGCGATCAGGATCTCATCAACTAAAGTCGACATCTAGAACCAGCCTATTGGCGATTAAGGAAGGAGCTCGCCTTACTTGTGAGAATTCGCCATACACGCGAGTTGCCAACAACTTCCTCGTGGTCGCCAATTTCTACCATCTCGCTTTTTCACCAAACTTTCTTCCTCTGACTACGATCCATGCTCACCACACCAAAGTGTTGAAGCCAGGAAAATCCTGACTCCAAACTCTCCCAGCAGTCTAACGAGATGACTTGGTTGACAACGACGAAGAAGCTAGAAGAGCAACAAACAGGACCCCAGGTGCTGCGACAGGGAGGTCCCACCACGTACCCAGAAGCTCAAGAGAGTCTTCCCCTCCAAAACCAAAAATGGTCGAGCTTGGTACAAGGAAGGCAGGGACCTGGCGAGTATCTCGCCTGAGGGGGTCAACCTCGTCCAAAAGTCCTCTTTCTTGTACCCCTGAGGGTCTATTTATAGACAAATCATGGGGGGGGGGGGGGGGGGGGGGGGGAGTTACCTGACCATACTCGCCCATACTCGCCTCTGCTCGCCCAAGCTCGCCTCTTGCTCGCCATACTCACCCCTTGCTCGCCATACTCGCCTCTTGCTCTCCTATGCTCTCCCCTTGCTCGCCCGTGCTCGCCCCTTGCTCTCCATACTCGCCCATTGCTCGCCATACTCGCCCCTTCCTCGCCCAGCGAGGTCTGCGAATAGGCGTCTCCTTAGGCCTTTCTGATCTCGACGAATTACGAGTGGTACAGATAGATTGTGGCAAATGATCTTTAACCGCGATTTTAAACTCTTTGCTAGGGTAAATTGCTCTGACTAAAACTCCATTTTCTTGTAGTGACTATATTGAGCATTAAATTAAAAGGCCAATTGATGCTACATGTATGCAACCGAGTCTCACCCACGACACTTTATCGATTGTATGAATCTAACATATCATTAATACACATTAACATTACATAATTCATTCATGGTGCACACTAACATACAAACATTGGGGTATACACACCCCTTAACACAAAGTAACTGATTTTGATTACCCCATTGAGACCACTACCCACATGTGGAATATCAGCAACACTGAGACCTGTCAATCGAGCATGGCACTCCTAATCGATTTCACTAACCCCCATTGGTACCTCTACCAGCACATGGAATATCAATTTAAACTACGTGGACTTGCCAACTGAGCGTGGAGATTTCACTACCCCTAAAGCACAAAAGCTCAGAGCAAATACTAAATCGGCATCGCATTCAAACACTTGGATTTTCCCGTGCTTTCCTCACCCCAATCTCGACATTTGCTATTCTCACGGAACATGGGCGTTACAACGATACTATGATCGCAATCAAATGTCTAACAAAACTCTATATACAACTAGTGGTGGAACTTAAAAATCGAAAAAGCATAAAACCGCAAAACCGCACCAATCTCAAACCGCACTGAACAATTTGATTGTGGTGCGGTTTTGGTGATTGAAAAATCAAACAATTTGCGGCGTGAATCGATTTTTGGCTATGCAAAACCGAATAAAACGCACCACACAGTTAATATTATAAATACAATATTTTTCTATTTGTATTTCTATATTTATTTTTGAATCCAACACTCTAATGTTGAAGCTCTTGTATGTTGTCGTGATTGATTGGTTGTACATTGTTTTAGAGTTCAAAAAAGAAATACGAGAGAGCCCAGATCATCTTGTAGAGGAAGATGTAGAGTTGTAACTTGTACTACTGGTGCAATGCTTAATTGTTCATGTGGCTGAAAATTCAACATGAGCTAAATGATTTTGACTTATTACATTTGAAATCATTGCATTTAATAATTTGTTTAGAGAAATGTATTAGCAATTCCAATTTAACTAATTTATCTACTACAGTTAAATTTGTTTTTCATGATTACTATTAAATAGTAGTTGTATGCTCTGTATATTTTTAACAAAAAATAATTCATAAAAATATGTTAGTTAAATTAAAAATATATTATATAAGTGTACAAAAATTGAAACCGTACTGCAAAAATCAACTCCAAACTGCACCAATGCCAAACCACGCCGCACGATTTTGGTGCGGTGTAATTTTGTTCTATCCAAAACCGATTCTCTTAGGTGTGGTTGCGATTTGGGCTCAAACCGCACCAGTTTCACTAGATGCAACATCATACAATCATCACCAAAACAGAATATGGGCCACAATTTTGACTTCACCTACAATGCCTAATCTTTTAATCGGTTTTGAATTTCTAATGCAATGAAGTCGGGGACGAACACAATCCACTCGGGGGTTCACAATGAACCGTGATTACCCCAAGCTCTCTAATTAGAAGTACCGGGTACCACAAACATAAAATCAAAGTATGAAAATAGAGAATGTCAAACACTTATCCTATAACCTGGAGGAGAAATGCCGTTACCTTATGTGATATCCTCCTCGTCATTAAAAAGTTGCAAAGCACGGATGAAGATGAACACCCTCGAACCCTCTCCGCGTATCCATTCTCGGTTCGTCGATTGGAGCTTCGAGGCAACTCCAATGGCGAAAAAGGGCTCCTCCTTCATCCTCTACCTCTTCCTTTTTCTCTAACCTAGGAGAGAGACAAGAGAGTTGAAAATGAGCTCCTTTCAGCCTCCTAAACGACCTAATAGCCTTGGGAAAGACCCTAGCCGTTATACCCCCCCCCCCCCCCCCCCCCCCACCCCAACAAACAGTCCGACCTCGCGATCAAAATGAGTCCACATGCCCGATCGCACAATCGTGCGGTTCAAGCACAAGACCGTGCGTGAGTAACTCACACCAAAACCAATTTACTGAAGAGGATTGTGCAGTGTTGGGCACGCATGACTATGCGTGTTTGAATCTGCACGAGCGGTACTTAGCACAATCGTGTAGCCTAACGTGTGCGTGTGATAGAACCAACCCAATCCAAAGTTCTGAAGATGATCGTGCGGTTTGGTCACGCACGATTGTGCGTGACTAAAACACAACCAAAAGTCAACTCGCTTCTGAAATATCACCAAACTATCCCCAGAATAACACACGACCAAAAGCAAACTCGCTTCTGAAATATCACCAAACTATCCCCAGAATAACACAAGACCAAAAGCCAACTCGCTTCTGAAATATCACCAAACTATCCCCAGAATGCGCGGGACGTCCTTAGGCCCTTAGAGCTTTAATACCCTCAAACGTACATGGATTTTGAGGTGTTACAAGGAGAATTCCTACAATGCAAATCTGATTGGCCTGAAGGTTGAAGCTCCACTCACTGGATCCAAACAACAGAATTGTAGGTCTCTCCCTCACTCCCATGACTGTTATTTACTCACTGGACTGAAGACTGAAGCAAAATCGCCGAATATTTGAAATCTGAAGCCGAAGGAGATGCTTGAAAGCTGAAGCCTGGCCTGAAGGTTGAAGCTCCCACTAGATCAATGAACTGTAAAAATGAAACATTTTGGGGATGGGGAATAGGGTGCTCTCTCTCACCCATGAGTTGATGAGAAAGAGGAGGCCATAGTTGCAAATGGCCATGATGCTAGAAATATGGAGCTGACAATTAGGACATGACCACAAATATTTTCGCTTTTGGTACGACTAGATATAATAGCCTTTTTCCTTGTTCTTCAAATTTTATACTCATGTTATGGTTTGGGAGGCTACGAATAACCTTTTTTGTTCAGAATTTACACTTGGTAGCTGACATTAATAACTATTTTTGGCTTTTTGGTACTACCTGTATAGAGTATAGACTAACCTTTTGTTAGATTATGACACCTCATCACGCCCGGATTGTTAGGATCGTGCCATGTCACCGATCCAAGGGCCTTGGTGATTCCTATTTTGAGGAATTCTAGTTTTGGAAAATCTTTTAGTGGCCCGGCTGTTTTCTTTCCATACTTGGTCCTGCCTCACTTGGCATCTCCTTTAATTAAGCTAATCACCTAAATCTGACATGGGGAGCAAAGCTTATTTAAAGGGGAAGGGCTGCTATCCATCGTTATAAATATACAGAAAAGGGGGGGGGGGGGGGGGATTTAACCCATCCGTGAGAGCAAGGAGGGAAGAGGCAGCGGTGCAGGATATTCATCCGGTCGATCCAGGCGGGATCGTCATCAGGTCGTGCTAGCGGCGACAACTCCGGTCGATCCAGGCGGGATCGACATCAGGTCGTGCTAGCGGCGGCAACTCCGGTCCATCCAAGCGGGATCGACATCCGGTCGTGCTGGCGGCGGCACCTCCGGTCGGTCCAGGCGGGATCGACATCTGGCCGAGCTAGCGGCGACACATCCTGTCGGCTCCAGGTGGAGCGACATCTGGTCGGGCTCTATTCCGATCTGGTCGGGCTCTATTCCGACGACCGTTATTTCAGTCTCTGTGTAACCTCTCTGTAACTCCTCAGTTTATTAGTGAATCTCTTCTGGCGCGCTCTCCCCGTGGACGTAGGAGCTTCTCTCTGAACCACGTAATTTCTGTTTGTCATCTGTGTGCTTGAAATCTTGTTCTGTTTATTATTTTGCGCGATTGCTTGTGCTCGATTTATTCTGTTGCGCTACCGCGGTACTCGGTCCGATTGCAAAACAATTGGTATCAAAGCCAGGTTCCGCGGGGGTGATCATCTGGACTTTCCAGTTTTGGATTTGATTCAACGGTAGGTGATGACATCGGTCCGCTCCCTATCTTCTCAGATCCGATCCGTGAATATCATTCAGATTGCCCAGTAGCTCTGCGAGCAAAGCAATGGCGGCTAAATTTGAGATTTTAAGGTACGGCGGCAAGATCGATTTCGGCTTGTGGCAAAAGCGGAGCAAGGCGGTTCTAGTTCAGCAAGGTCTCCACAAGGCGCTCCTCGGCAAGGAGAAGTCCGGAAAGAAGGATGACGAATGGGAGGAACTGGATCTGAAGGCCATAAGCACGATCCAGTTAAGTCTAGCCGACGAGGTCATATATAACGTTGTCGACGCTGAGACAACGGAGGATCTGTGGAAGAAACTGGAGGAGATGTACATGTCAAAGTCTCTCACGAATAAGCTCTACGTGAAGAGACAGTTGTACAACTTGAAGATGTCCGAGAGCAATCAGTTACTGGAGCACATGAACGTGTTCAACAGACTTATCTCCCAGTTGCGTAGCATGGACGTTAAGGTCGAGGAGGAAGCCCAGGCTCTGCTCCTGTTGTCTTCATTGCCGAAGTCCTTCGATCATCTGGTCACCACGATTCTGTATGGGAAAGACACCCTGAAGATGGAAGAAGTGATGACAACGCTGCTCTCGAATGAAACGAGAAGCAAGTCGAGTCCTAGTGACGACGTGGGCTTATTCGTGAGGAGCAATGACCCAGTACGGGGTAGATCGAGAGGAAAAGGCAAGGAGGAAGACCGACCTAGGTTTAAGTCCGGAGGTAGGAATACTAAGTGCCACTACTGCAAGGAGGAGGGGCACTAGAAGAATAATTGCCCAAAGAAGAAGTCTAAGGAACAGACACATGAGCCACATCAGGCTGCAGTTGCATCTGAGGATGAGAACGACGCTGACGTTCTTCATGTTTCACCCAGTCTTGAGACCACGGGTTCCTGTATCATGGATACAGGATGTTCGTACCACATGTGCCCGAACATAGGATGGTTCTCCATCTTTAGGCAGTGTGAGTGCGGTCGTGTTCGTATGGGGAATGACTCAAAGTATAAGGTGTTGGGAGTCGGTAACATCAGGATTGAGATGTTCGACGGAGTGGTCAGGACACTCACCAACGTTCGGTATGTTCCCAAGTTGAGAAAGAACTTGATTTCTCTAGGCACTCTGGAGGCCGCCAGGTATTCTTATACCGGCAACGGAGGATATTTGAAGGTCAGGAAAGGCGCGCAGATAGTCATGAATGGAGAGCGCTCCGGCACTCTCTACAGACTGATCGGCACCACGATTGCCAGAGGAAAGGCGAGGAGAGAGGACAGACTGCCTCTCAGGCTACAGGACTCTGTAGCATATGCTTTCCCTGCGATCTCCTCAGATCCTGGTTCCTATGTTAGAGATTTAGAGGGCAGAGATCACTCTTAGTGGAAAGCGAGGAAGGACCAGCGGAGGAGCGGGGCAAGACTCATGGCGAGTGAGTACGCGCAGAGAAAGGACCGTGGCAAGGGTAAAATCTTCGCAGTCGTAGAGGATAAGGGCAGAGAGTCATCTCAGGAGTGCCCAGACACCGCAAATGGAGCCATCTGGCTCAAAGGTCCCACCAAGGAACTTAGGATCACTCAGGAGAAGGTGGACTTGCACAGTGAGAATTCAAGTGCGAGTTGTCTTGCAATAGACCCGGTCTATCGTGCAAGAATAAAGCACGTCGGTGTGCGCCACCAGGAGTCAAGGGAGTTCGCTGGAGGTGGAGGCGTGAAGTTGCGGGAGATATTTACGGAAGAAAATGTTACGAGCACGCAAGAGAAATCAGTGAGAGGAGTCAAGTTCAAGAGCTGTCCTGACTTGGCTCAGACTGATGCATGTTGATCGTGATGACCCCAGGGAGAGGGGGTAGTTCGCCTGTAGGGAGGAGATCCAAGTTTCAGGTGGAGTCTGTCGCGTGAGGCGTCAAGGTGGAGATTGTTAGATTATGACACCTCATCGCGCCCGGATCGTTAGGATCGCGCCATGTCACCGATCCATGGGCCTTGGTGATTCCTATTTTGAGGAATTCTAGTTTTGGAAAATCTTTTAGTGGCCCGGCTGTTTTCTTTCCATACTTGGTCCTGCCTCACTTGGCATCTCCTTTAATTAAGCTAATCACCTAAATCTGCCATGGGGGGCAAAGCTTATTTAAAGGGGAAGGGTTGCTGTCCATCGTTATAAATATACAGAAAAAGGGGGGGGGGGATTTAACCCATCCGTGAGAGCAAGGAGGGAAGAGGCAGCGGTGCAGGATATTCATCCGGTCGATCCAGGCGGGATCGGCATCAGGTCGTGCTAGCGGCGGCAACTCCGGTCGATCCAGGCGGGATCGACATCAAGTCGTGCTAGCGGCGGCAACTCCGGTCGATCCAGGCGGGATCGGCATCTGGTCGTGCTAGCGGCGGCAACTCCGGTCGGTCCAGGCGGGATCGGCATCTGGCCGAGCTAGCGGCGACACATCCTGTCGGCTCCAGGTGGAGAGACATCTGGTCGGGCTCTATTCCGACGACCGTTATTTCGGTCTCTGTGTAACCTCTCTTTAACTCCTCAGTTTATTAGTGGATCTCTTCTGGCGCGCTCTCCCCGTGGACGTAGGAGCTTCTCTCTGAACCACGTAATTTCTGTTTGTCGTCTGTGTGCTTGAAATCTTGTTCTATTTATTATTTTGCGCGATTGCTTGTGCTCGATTTATTTCGTTGCGCTACCGCGGTACTCGATCCGATTGCATAACAACCTTTTTCTCTCAAAATTTGCACCCGTGCACGTGCCCGAGCCTGCACTTGAGTCCGCCCATGCACTAGAGCCCCTATGTTTGTCATTACAGACTTAAATATCAAGAATGTATATAAGAATTTACACCCCTAAGAATAGGAAGAAAGCGAATATAAATAATCTCTACTTTAAATACAAAGTCAGAATCTAGATTCCCTACAATTTAATGATTTAGAACTTAGATAAAAAATTAGTATATTATCAAATCATAGAAAACTTACTTATGTTTGAAAAATACTTTGTAGAAAAGTATGCATGAAACCACAGTGCATTACGGACTTAAAGCATACATGCTGTTGAAACCAATAAATTGGTCTCTCGAGGAGTTCGGGCCCTCAACAAGTTGAAGGGTGACCAACACTTACTCCTCCCAAGGGAGAGCTCTAGGCTAAGAGGCTAAGGAACTAGGAACAAGGCCAAGGGCTTAGCGAGGAGGTCCCACCACACACCCGGAAGATCTAAGAGCGCTTCCCCTCCCAAGCCAATGCTACGCTTGGGCACCTTTGGAGGCTCTCTCCACCCAACAAAAGAACTTAGGGGGAGAGGAGGCCAAAAGAGAGATCCTTCCAAATGGTGCCCCCTTGGACCTATTTATAGATTTTCGGACTTGGTCTGCTAATAGCCACATTCTGGCCTACGAGATTACGAAAATACCCCCGGATTTGGCCTGCCAACAGCCAAATCCCGCTGTTTGGAGGCGCTAAACGCAGTCCAGAACACCCTCCCCTGAGGCTGGGCGAGAGGGGGGCTGGCCGCCCGCCCCACTCGCCTGCTAAGGGAGCTGGGCGAGAGGGGGGCTGGTCGCCCGCCCCTCCCGCCCGCTAAGGGAGATGGGCGAGAGGGGGGCAGACCGCTCGCCCCTCCTGCCCGCTAAAGGAGCTGGGTGAGAGGGGGGCTGGCCGCCCGCCCTCTCTCCTGCTAAAGGAGCTGGGAGAGAGGGGGGCTGGCCGCCCGCCCCTCCCGCCCGCTAAAAGAGCTGGGAATCCATAATTAATCATCAATTCATCATTCCAGCTTTAAAAATGTCAAAAAGGTCAACCATGTAATCCTACAACTGTTTCTCTTCTTAAATTGTATTTAAAAGCATATAAGACATTCAATTTCAGCAAAACTATCTTCATTTAGACATTAATATGAAGTTCAACAACTATAGAACTTAAGGGAATCCATAATTAATCATAATTCATGATGGGCATATCTGAAAATGTAATTATCCTATATAAACAGCCTCTCATGAGGAAAAAACAGTAGACCCATGAGTGAAACTTCTAATTTCAGCAATTTCCTTTTAATGGACATCATTTCTAAGAATAAAAACATAATTTACATCCATTACACATGACTTTCTAGCAATCTTTTATGTATTTCACAGCACAATCTCTACTATTGACAGTCATAATCATGCTTCCCACCAACTCTAACAAGGTTAGTATCAAAGTCCCCATCAAATCCAACAAATTTCTTCGTAATAACGCTTAATAGTTTTGCATGCAAGTGAAAATCAGTACCTTATAAAAATTCCTACAGCAAACCCTATAATTTTTCAGAATATGTAACTTTAATTCCTAACAATCCTCCAAGGAAATATCATTTTTCATGCCACCATAACTTTTTATAACTAAAACTGAAATCTTTTTCATTTAAAATCTCCAAAATCAAATTAGGTTATTCTAAACTTACATAAAGGAGAAGGGAAAGAGGATGAGGAGAGCTTACAACGAGGAAACAAATGAAAATTTTAAGGTTTGGAGTCTAGCGACACACCTTGCTTAGCCCTAAGCACCGAAATCCAATTTCTGTTCACCGACCAAATTAAAGGGGGAAAGCTAGAATAGGCAGAGGAAGGCCTTCCCTTTGCCGAAATCCAATGGAAATCTAGTCAGAATAGGGCTTATTTGGCGAGCTAGGATGGGGGAACCTGTGGGCTTCCGATAGCCCTAGGAGAGAGTGGCGTTCACGAGAGAGATGGGTGCGGGATTTTAGAATTCAAGAGAGGCTCGGAAAGGTTTATCCCCTCTTGAACCGGTGTAAGAGCCACCGCCCAAACCTAATTGGGTTTATTTTAGGTTTAATTGAACTCAAAATTTCTTCTTTAAATCTCTTAAGCACTACAACAAATACATCAAATAGCAAGGTGGAGAATTCCTTGCTAAATAATGAAAATTGTTGCTAATTTAGATTAGGAAGGAATTTAGGAACGAAATCGATTCATGGCCAATTTGAGCCTAGTTAAATTTAGCAAGGGTGGTTTTCCTTGCTAATCAACAACAAATAATCATCAACAAATTTATTGCTATCTAAATTAACAAGGAATACTATCTACCAAAAAAATTGAAGCTAATCATCATCAAATAATTTTGATCCTAATATTATCTAGCAATAAAATTGTTACAAACTTCGTTGCTAATAAATGTCAAATATTAAAATTAAAATTATTTAACAATAAATGGTTTTTATAATTGAATTAACGATAATTTGTTATTTTCATATTTTTAACAATAATTTAAATTAATATTTTTGATTACATAATTATTCAATTATTAATAATAATATATCCAACAAAACAACCAAAATAAATTTACTATCAATATGATCAAATGTCATATACACCACATGTCATTGATATATATATACAAAAATTGGCATACCAACAAACTTTGATACATCAATTTAGATACATAGCCAAACCACAATACAAAATCAAAAGTAAATCCACCAAAATATGATGACATGTATCAAAATTTTAAACAAAACAAAATGTGACAACTATGAGCGTGGAATCAGTTGATCTGGACAATGACTGTTGTCGGAAGATTGACGTTGAACTGGAGAAGAATCTTGATTTGGAGCTTGAGATTGAGCTTGCGGATGATGACTTGGTATTCGAAAATAGTTGGGAGTTGCATAGTAGCCGGGAACTGGAGCTGAAAAATAACCAGAACCTGGAGTAGAGAATTGACTAGAAGTATATGATCCAGGAGAAGAGTATTGTACAGGAGAAAAGTGATGACTTTGATAAATTCCATGCACCTCTAAAGCAGTAGAAACAACATTTTTAACAATATCTTTAACAACATTATCTACTCTCTGTTCAAAACTATTGTTCATCTCCATTTGAAGTTTCTCTAATTCTTCAACACGGTCCTTGTACTTCTCAATTACAATTTGTGCATTGGTTCTTGAACTAGCACCATAGATGACACTCTCATTGTATGAATTGCCAAATCCATAGCAACGACCATTTTTAAGACCACCGGAAACCTCAATCCATAAATCTGGATAATATGTGGAAGAAGCATTGGTAGAAGACAATATTGTTGTATCATTACTTTGAGATTGCTTCTCATTTAACTTCAGGGTGTAAGACTCCTATAAAGTAAATTAAAAATTATAATTAATAATGACATTAAGAAATAAGATATTATCATATCTACTAAAAACTAACTATGAAAAAAAGACTTACAAATGTTTTCTTTGATTTCTTATCAACAAATGGTCTTCGTCGTTTATTGGTTCTATGAGTTCTGTTGAAAACATTTTCATGAGGAACCGGTAACCTCGCATTAGCATGAGCCTGCAGTGTATTTAGCATACATGACGATTAGCTGGTGGAGAAAACAATAAATATATCCAAACTATTAAAAAAGTGCAAACATGTTAAAGCTTCTAAAAAGAGACTAATTCATCCAGACTCCGTGAACCAAGATGTCGACTTCTAGGTATTGTCTTCTTTTTTATTTTCCTAATGTTTCTAGTGTTGTTGCCCCCTTTTCTATCCCTGTCCCAGCCATCACCGCTCCCCTTGGACTGTTTATAGAATTACAGCACTAGCTGAACTCTTTAGCAGCCCTGCACCAATTCCAGCTAGGGCTGATATCAAGTCGAGTTCGAGCGATTTTAGCTCGGCTCGAAATCGAAATTTTCGAGTTGAACTCGGCTCGAAATCGGCTCGAAATCGAATTCGATTTCGAGTCGACTCGAAATGGCTCGATTCCGAGCTGGCTCGAAATTGAATCGAGCTGGCTCAAAATCGAATTGAGCTGATTCAAAATCGAATCAAGCTGGCTCGAAATTAAGCAATTTTTCTCTTTATTCGTAATTGGCTCGAAATTAAATTGGGAAACATCTAAATTTAGCAAATGAAACAATTAAAACCTTCAATATTTTTATTTAGGTTTACAATTTTTAGTGTTTTTAATTTTAAAATAATAACATATTAATAAATAAATAATATTTTTAATCAATTCGAGTTGATTCAAATCATATTTCGAGAGATTCAGGGCTGGCTCGAAATCGACTCGAAATTAGATTCGAGTCAAATTGAATCGACTCAAATTGAGTCGAATCAATTGTAACCGATTCCGATTCGGCTCAATATTCGAGCGATTTTCGAGCGACTTTCGAGCTTCGAATATTATGCTCAGCCTTAATTCCAGCCTTCCTAAACAGCTCCCGACCACTTGCCACTCAACCCATTCAGCCTTCCCACTGATCCCGCTCCTTCCAGAAACCAAACAACAACATTCCTAGATCACACCCCTCCTGTTTCTCCTTCCAAACAGCCACAACTCAGTCTAATTTCCGCCCAAACAGCCACAACTCAACCTAATTTCTGCCCAAACAGCCACAACTCAGCAATTTTCCTTATTGGCACACCAACTTCATCAATTTCCTCTATTGTCACACCAATTTGCATATTAGTGCACCAATTTTATTATTAGTTCTTTATTGGCACATCAACTTCCTCTATTGACACACTAATTTGTCTATTAGTGCAACAATTTTATTATTAGTTCTTTATTGGCACACCAACTTCAACAATTTCCTCTATTGGCACACCAATTTACTTATTAGTGCACCGATTTTATTATTAGTTTTTTATTGGCACACCAACTTCATCAATTTCCTCTATTGACACACCAATTTGCATAATTTTATAGTAATTAATTTGTATAATCAAGATTTTAATGAAATAAACTTTATTAAAACATATTTCATAAACGTTTCTCCTTTATCTTTCTAAAAAAACTCTATTTACAGTTTCATTAGTTTTAGGTCTTATGACGACATTTGAGTGTTATAATTACACCCCCTTATGAATATATATATATATATATCTTAATATATAAAGATATTCCCGCTTCTACAGTGTGGTCCGTCGCAAGCGTGATGAAGAGAGAGGGAGAGAGGAGAGAGGGAGGGGAGAGAGAGGGGGCGAGATAGAGGGGATATAATATATAAATTTTTTTATAATATATAATTTCGGTACAGAGAGGCCTAGAGGGAGAGTAATATAATAATTATATATATATTTAATATATATATAATATTGATATATATATTTATTAAAAAATTATATATATACAAGCATCTTCGCACGGGCTACGCCCGTACTCGATGCTCTCGGGCGGCCTTCGGCCGCGCATCAATGGGCAGCATGGACCTTATGCGGATGAAGCCCTCATTGATGCGGCCGAAGACCGCCCGAGAGCATCGAGCACGGGCGTAGCCCGTGCGAAAATGCTCGTATATATATATGTATATATATACATATATATATATGAATGTATATATGTACATATATATATATATATATGTATGTATATATATATGTATGTATATATATATATTTCTGTATATATATACACACACGAGCATCGAGCACAGGCGTAATGGTAGAAAGATAAATCCTTATAAAGGATAAAATTTGGGCAAAAATGCTGTAATGGTCTCCATATTTTAACTATTTTATTAAAATGGTCTCAATACTTTTTTTTTACTTGTTTTAGTCTCTAAACTTATGCTGTCATTTTAATTCAGTCTAAAAATAAAAAAAATTAACACCGCTAACATCATTTCCTAGTTGGAAGACACCTTCTGCTGATTAGTTGTCAGAATTTTATGATTAAGTGTTATTATTTACTGACATATTTGCCTATTTGGTGAAAGGTACTTTTAAAATAGCTAGGAGGACACCTACACAGAGTTATTATAGGTTTTACCTCAAAATCCATTATCTGTTTCCAAAGATGCGCTTTACGGACTTCTGGATACTGCAACTATACCTGTGTTCCAATATGAAATGTCACGGTTACTGTTCTTCTAAAGTTAATTGGAAATCATCAAGTATAAAATGAAACAAATTAACAGAAGAAGGGTCAAACCGAGTCATATCGTGTTATCTTTGGAATAACACTCTCCTCCAAGGTAAGAAAGATAAATCCATGTGAAGTTATTAACATCAGATTTGGAATGAAATAATTCATCAGATTCGTGCTCAACAACCAAGAGCATCAATGGAGCACACCAACTTGCTTTGACAAATGAAATCAGAAAATCAAAACATTGGTTTTGGACTAAGCTGATCTAAATCGCCTCCAGTCTCATTTCCCTCACTGTTTTGATTAATCGGTCTTTGGGCATTCCTTTCGTCAATGGATCGACTAAATTATCTTTCGATCGCACATCGATCAAAGAGATGATTCCTTGTTCTTTTAGATAATTTAGCAGAGCGTGTCTCAGTCGTATATGTCTTCTCTTAGTATTATAGACAACATTTTAACTACTTGAGTTGCTGCTTGATTATCACAATACAAACTCAAAGAATTGACTTGTAGCTTTGACAAGGGAATATCTAGTATCAGATTCCTGATCTAGTCTGCCTCTTCACCAGCCGAAGCTAAGATAAACAACTCAGCTTCCATAGACAACAATGATATACAAGTCTGTCTTTTGGATTTCTAAGTGATGGTAGCTCCACCGAAAGTGAATATATATTCACTGGTAGACTAGTTGTTACGAACTTCTGAACACCAGGAGGCGTCAGAATATCCATCCACAGAAGGAGGGAAACCAGTGTAGCACAGAGCATGACCTATAGTACCTCTCAGTTGTCTCATCAGCCTATCAAGGGCATCTCAATGCTCTTTGCTTGGACTACTGGTAAAGCGGCTCAGTATGCTAACAGAGAAGGCAATGTATTGTCGTGTACAACTTGTGGCGTACATAAAACTACCAATTATCCGAGAATAATTGACTTGGTCGACGTTGGTCCCTATATTAGGACTCAACTTAACGTTATGATCAAAAGGTTTCTCTACTGGCCTACAGTCTTTATATCCCCAGATATAAAAAAGTTGCTCTACATAATGAGTTTGGCTAAAATTAACACGACCCTTGTCAATTTTAACTTTCATACCTAACATGGTATCAACATGATCGAGGTCCTTCATGTCAAATGCTTGTGCGAAAGTGGATTTAATATTTACTCTACTACAGCAAGATCCGACCCCAGAATCAACATGTCATCCACATATAAATATATGATGACTGTCTTATTTAACATTGAGCGGTGATAAATACATTTATCAGAGAGAGTGGACTGAAATCCAAAGCTCTTTACCACTTGGTCAAATTTCATGTGCCACATCTTAGGCGCTTGTTTAAGCCCATAAATTGATTTGTCTAATTTGCACACTTTATCTTTTAGATTTTCTATGTATATAATCTTCAGGTTGTGTCATGTAGATCTCTTCAACAAGCTCTGCATTTAAGAAGACTGTTTTTACGTCCATCTGATGAACTATAAAGTTCTCGATAAAGGCCAAGACAAGAAGAATCATAATAGTGGATAGGTGGCACACAAGTGAATAGACGTCAAAATAGTCAATTCCCCATGTTGCTTATAGCCTTTAGCGACTAGACGTGCTTTGTATCTAGCTATTGACCCGTCAATATGTAATTTCTTCATCAGCACCCACTTGCATCCCAAGTCTTTAGCTCCTTTAGGGAGGTCCACTAGATGTCAGATGTTGTTTCGTTATAGCGAGTCCATTTCATCATCAATGGCTTCTGCCCACATCAACGATGTTGAAACCGATAACTTGGTTTCTTGTGGAGTTCGGGCCCTCAACAAGTTGGGGGGTGACCTCACACTTACTTCTCCCAAGGGAGAGCGCTAGGTTGGAGGCTTAGGAACTAGGAACAAGACCAAGGGCTTAGTGAGGAGGTCCCACCACACACCCGGAAGATCTTAGAGCGCTTTCCCTCCCAAGCCAATGCTAAGCTTGGGCACCTTTGAAGGCTCTCCCCACCCACCAAAGATGCATGAGGAGAGAGTGGCCAAAAGAGAAGTCCTCCCAAATGGTGCCCCCTTGGTCCTATTTATAGATTTCTGGACTTGGTCTGTCAATAGCCAGAATCTGGCCTACGAGATTACGAAAATACCCCCAGATTTGGCCTGCCAACAGCCAAATCCCGCCATTCTGATGCGTTAAACACAGACCGCACCCTCTCCTCGGGGTTGGGCGAGAGGGGACAGCCCCCCCCCCCCCCCCCCTCACTGGGTTGGGCGAGCGGGAGGCCGCCCCCCTCTACTCCGGCTCGCCCCCTAGCTGGGGCGGGGCGAGATCAGGGGTCGGCCCCTCTCTGGCTCGCCCCCTAGCTGGGGCGGGGAGAGACCGGGGGTCGGCCCCTCTCTGGCTCGCCCCCTTGCTGGGGCGGGGCGAGACCGGGGGTCGGCCCCTCTCCGGCTCGCCCCCTAGCTGGGGCGGGGGTGAGCTCGGGAAGTCTCCCACCTCCGACTCGCCCCTAGCTGAGGCGAGGGCGAGCTCGGGAGGTCCCCCACCTCTGGCTCGCCCCCTCTGCTGGGGCGGGGCGAGAGGGGGCTGGTCGTCTACCTCCCTTGCCCCCCTTGCTGGAGATGGGGCGAGAGGGGGCAGACCACCCTCTCCTCTCTCCCCCTTACTGGGGATGGGGCGAGAGGGGGCATGCCTCCCTCTCCTCTCGACCCCTTCCAAGGGCTGGGCGAGCAGGGGGCAGGCCGCCCTCCCTGCTCGCTCCTTTCTTTGCCTGGGATGCAGCTAAAAAATAACATTTGGCCCAAAGACCTCCTGGGTCCCGGGGGCTCACTCGGCGAATACAGGGTTGTACACAATCCCCGCTCTTTTTGAGCGGGACTCACGCTCGAAAAGAAAAGTCCAACCCTGCATATTCGGCGAGTGCCTTCCTGATATCCCGACTAACGGAGCAACCTCGAGGGAAAAATCACTTAGCCTCCCCGAGAGGCCTTCCTACCCTGCCGGCTAGTGAGAGCCCAGCTAGTGGAGCCACCTCGGGGGAAAAATTACTTAGCCTCCCCGAGAGGGCTTCCTACCCTACAGGCTAGTGAGAGCCCGGCTAGCGGAGCCAGCTCAGGGGAAAAATTACTTAGCCTCCCTGAGAGGCCTTCCTACCCTGCCGACTGGTGAGAGCCCGGCTAGTGGAGCCACCTCGGGGGAAAAGTTTCTTAGCCTCCCCGAGAGGCCTTCCTACCCTGCCGGCTAGTGAGAGCCCGGCTAGCGGAGCCACCTCGGGGGGAAAAATTACTTAGCCTCCCCGAGATGCCTTCCTACCCTGCCGGCTAGTGATAGAGAAATTCGTGTTCTCCAATCTATACTCGATTAAGGCAAGTGTACCTATCGAAATATAGCATAGGATATAAAATATATCAAGGTGGTATAAAAACTCGGGTCTGGTAAGTACTATTACTCACAACGACTCTATTATCCTACCGAACGATTGATTGAGTTTTGAAAATAAAAATAAACTAAGCTTAATTAAAAGAGAAATAAACTATTACGAAAAGAGTGCTCGATCGACGATTCACTTTGAAATAAAATAACGGAATAAATTAGTTTGACATTTGCAATTTTATAAAGACCGTGGCGGATCCGAAAATGAGAAATAATCTCGCTAGAGCATTAAATCTCCTAACTTCTAGACTTTTTGACCGAAATCTCTTTGCAAATCAAAAATGCCTAAAGTTGCATTATCGAAGTGACCCGCACTATTGGATTTGACTTCAATCCGGAGGATTTACGTCATCCTATCTCTAGGGTTGCGGGCAACTCCTTCCTTCCTTAAGTGATCTTTCACATTCACGAGCCTCTCGGCTACTCGAATAGGAGATCGGAATCTACTACCGTATACTAGAAATACGGAGTCGATACGAAATAATTCAAGGTCGGATCAAAAATAAAAATACAAATGCAAACATAAAATGAACGAAACGTTATTCCATTGCAAAGATCATCACGATCGAACACAAAATGAAAATTAGCTAAGCATTATAGAAAGAGAAAAGAGAAACTTGCATTTTCATTCAACTTGAAATAAAAGTACAATAATGAAAAATACTAAACTATTACTTGGAGAAATGGAAAACAACAAGAAAATACAAATACTTGGAATGCAAGCTTGCTTTCTAAAATATTCTATCTCCTACATTCTAACTCAAGCATGAGGGATGGGGTCCTTTTATAGGAGAGGGAGAAGGATCTAGAAGGAAGTGGAGATGAAGGGACACATGGGGTGGAGAGATGCATGAATGGATAGGTGCATGAATAATAGTAAATGAGAAGAGAGAGAGGGGCTACATGCATGGTATTTTATTTAAAAGAAATATAAAATAAAATATAAAATAAAAATAGAAAAAGAGGGGGGATGGATGGGATTAAATGAGGAGAGAAAAATATAAAAGAGGGGATGAATGAGAATAAAAGAAGAGAAAAGAAATTAAAAGGAGAGAGAGAGAAGGGGAGAGAGAGGAGGCTAAATGCATTAAGCCATGCAAAAGAGGCGGTATTTTAAGGAGTAATATATGAATAGGTGGGAATGTGAAGAGTTCACGTGAATGGGGGGAATATTTGGCTGTAATAATATGGAAGAGTAAGTGGCGTCATTAAAATAGGAGAGATGGATGGGATTTAATGAATATAGAAGTGGGTGACGGTAATTGCATTGCATGGGATTAGGAGAATGAATATTAAATGGAAGTTCACGTTGGGTATGGTGTGTATGGAAAAGGAGGCGTGAAGTAGCTGCATGTATGAATTCAGAGGTGGCTGTCATATGCATAAAAATATTAATACAATAATAAAGGGGGGCACATATATTGTAAATATAATGTGCATGATGAGGTGGCATTAAATGAGAATATATATAGAATGATTTCATGCAAGTGGAGGAGTATGGGAAAGGTGGTGGAATAGCCATGTATGGGTAAATGACGACGATGGCGTCGCGGCGAGTGTAGCTTTGACGAGGCGCGCGACCATGATGCATGGGTTGGCGAGGATGGCGTGGCGGCAACTCGCAACATTATTCATGAGAAAGTTGGCGTTGGCGGCGAAATGCAAAGGTGGCGGCGATGGCGTTGTGCAGCTTGGACTTGTGCGGCACGGCATGAGCTTGCGGAGTTGGTTTGCTCGGCCAATGCGACGACTTCAATAAATATTTCATTTGCAAACGCGAAAGCGAGACAACAACATTAAACTTGAGCTTGAATTAATACATCTCTTGGTGGCCGGGCTGCACCACTTTAACTCCAAAATATGTCGCGACGACGTCTTGACAGTGGGCACTAATGATTCCCCCCAGGCCTGTCAAAATAACACAAATATAAATTAGTTATGCGCATTTTAAAATTAAACAAAATATACGTTACGTGCATGAAATTAACGTAAACATAGGAGAATATTCTACTAATTTAATCTCTAATATAATGAATAAAAACTAATTATCAAACTCCCCCATGCTTAAGTTTTTGCTTGCCCTCAAGCAAAATAGAAATCAAAATATAGGAGGCTACACTACCCAATGTTTTAGTTGCGAGGACCAAACAAAAAAAAAGCTATCAAAACTAATATGCTACCAATGAGTGCGGCGAGAAATCAATGTAGAGGAGAATAAAGAAGAGTTTAAAAACATTACTTGGGCATAAACCTAGATTGCAAATTTCCTACTAACATAACAAATAGGCATCAAAAGGTTTAAGCTAACAGACATAACAAGAGTAGCAATTCAACCGAAATAAGTGCATTGAGCAAGCAACAAGTTGATGAGACTACGATTATTCTACAAACACTCCAAGGTAACCTCCAAAGAAATCCATCAATGATGGTGTCCATAGGCTTGCCCGGTCACACCCTCTCCACTACACAAGTACATTGTCATGGCTTAAAGATCAAGAGGACTTGCATTAGGCATAAAGACTTGGCTTAGGTAAATAATAAGGATTTGGAAATCAAAGATAAACACGATGGCTAAAATATCACACTAAACCATGGGGAGAGTTTTAAATAAATTTCGAAATAAAGCACACCAGAATGAGAAATGACAAGAGACGTACGTCAAATTTCTCAAAATTTAAGAAACATAAGGCCATGGATATTTTTCACTTTTCATACTTGGCCAACAATAACTTTTCAAATTTTTTTTTTTTTGGATAATAATTTTTTTTCATGATTTTTTTCATTTTTTTTTACTCATTGCACATAAGAGCTCCAAAATAAGCTTGAAATAATTTCCTCCTCATTTTTCAAAATAACATCCCAACACAAAATGATATTTAAATAAAACTCAATAGTTTAGTTTGATAATAGGAGGGGCATTTGGCTTTGGTAAAAAATGAGAGGTGGAGCTAACAAAGAAAATAAGAAGAAGGCCCAAAATTGTTTTAGCAAAGTAAATGATTTAGGTGGGCAAAAAGGCACAAACTATCCAAAAGATGGCCTAAATCATTTCTAAAAACCATGACAAACTTATGCAAATGCTTCGAGGATCGCTAGAGGCAAGTTCTAGCCACCAAGAAAGACTACACTGCGAGTGAGTGTCTAATAATATCATCTAACAACAGATACACGCTACTACACTTAGATTAGAAGAAAAATTATAACATCGTTATGATGATAAAATAAAAATATGATGTCAATAGTTATGAAAAAGAAAACACAAAACTAGCGTATGCAAAAGTAATAAAGTTAAACTAAACTCTATCCTAACATACTACCAAAGATTAAAATACTACGTGAGCCTACACAACACTCAAAGAAACATACTAAAGAAATGATAGAAAATAATTTTTGATGATTTTCTCATTGTGTGTTTTTTTTTTGTTTTTTTTCGTTGTTTATATTTTTTTCTACGCATTTTGGGTTTTGAATTTTCTAATTTTTTTGGATTTTTGATAAGGCTAAAGAAACAAAATAGTACTATGATAATTTTTTGATTTTGTTTTGTTTTCAAAATTTTTATGTTTTTTTTTTGAAAGACTTAAAAAGAAAGGGAAAACACTCCCCCATGCTTAAAGTTCAACATTGACCTCAATGTTGAATAGTAAGTATGGGGAGAAAAAAAAAGAAGAAAAGAAGAGGGGGAGGGGTGCAATAAAGTAAATAAAAAAAATGACTTCCCCGAATTCGTGAGGCCGAATGCTGATGTCGCTCCCCCATGCTTGAGCTGGAAACCGACTCAGGCCTAAGGAAGAGAAGATGGAGCCAAACGAACCGCCGAAGGTTTTACTCCTGCAAAACAAAATAAAAGAAAACGAAAGAAAAAAAATGGTAAGCAAGGGGTGCCTCCCAAGTGCGCTCTTTGTTTAACGTCGTCTGAGCCCAACGTTATTGGTTAGCTAAATGGAAAATAAAAGCTAAGATGAAGAGGTAACTCCCTAAGTATGCGCTTAGGAGAGTAAATAAGAAAAAAAAGAAATGAAGAATCACACCGACATGCGGTGGAATCTTCAAAGGAATGACGCCCAAAAATGTACAGACGGAGTTATAGAAGAACTCCGCCGCATGTAGAATGGGAAAGAAGAGGTCGTCAAAAGTAGAAGAAGAAAAAGAAGAAGAAATAGAAAGAGAAATAAAAGAAGTGGAAAAAGAAGTTTCATTAACTGAAATTTCACAAGGAGAATGAGAGACTTGTGAAATTTCGGGAGAAGAAAAAGGGGTAGAAAGAACTAAAGAGGAAGTATCTAAAATAAAAGGGGGGGGAAGAAAAAGACTCGTTAAAAATCGAAAAAGTTGAAACAGTGGAATTTAAATCTGAAATGGAATCACCAACGTCTTCAGAAAAAGAAGGAGAATTTTGAGGCGTCTCGTCATCCTCAAAAGGTAAAAAGCACGCCGGAATATCCATAGGGGTGTCATCCAAAGGAGGAAGGAAACAATCCGGAACATCCGAATAGTTATCTTCCTCGAGAGGAATAAGACAAGCCGGGATATCCGGTGACTCATTACATAAAGAAATTGGAGGAGACGGAGAAGAAGACGAAGAAAAAGATGCGGCCTCACGAGAAAAATAATCGATAATGGTCTTAAAATGCGAATTGATATTATTTAAAGAAGTTTGCAATTCAAGATACCCATTATCGATAGAATTAAAAATTTGAGGCGCGACGCTTTGCGGGGCAAAATCATGCGAAAAATAAGACGGGTTCCCCATCTCCCATGTTGGATAAAAATTTGAGTAAGGATCAAATTGGCCACTTTGACCTACTCCAGAAAAATTGAAATCATATGAGGGCGGGGTTCCCGAATGGCCGAATAACATGCAAAATTAAAATGATCGGGAGACCCGCAAAGAGCGCAAAAAGAAGATGATTCCATGATAAAAAAAACTGTTATAAAAAAAAAGAAAAGAGAAAATTTAATTTTTTTTATTTTTTTTCTTAGGAGGATTATGTTAGTCTTGGATTTCCAGAGATCTGCCCTGTGAGGGGTTTGCAGCGGTACTAGAGGTTGTGATGAGAATTCAAGCTCAAAGCGTCCTTTCCAGAAATTTAGGTGGGGTAGAAAAATGATGATGTGGGTTAATTATAATTTATAATAATAATAATAATAATATTTTTTTTTTGAATTTTAGTAGAAGTAATAAACTCGATGCTTTCGTAATATTGCCAAAAAATGTCCCCGGCAACGGCGCCAAAAACTTGATAGAGAAATTCGTGTTCTCCAATCTATACTCGATTAAGGCAAGTGTACCTATCGAAATATAGCATAGGATATAAAATATATCAAGGTCGTATAAAAACTCGGGTCTGACAAGTACTATTACTCACAATGACTCTATTATCCTACCGAACGATTGATTGGGTTTTGAAAATAAAAATAAACTAAGCTTAATTAAAAGAGAAATAAACTATTACGAAAAGAGTGCTCGATCGACGATTCACTTTGAAATAAAATAACGGAATAAATTAGTTTGATATTTGCAATTTTATAAAGACCGTGGCGGATCCGAAAATGAGAAATAATCTCGCTAGAGCATTAAATTTCCTAACTTCTAGACGTTTTGACCGAAATCTCTTTGCAAATCAAAAAGGCCTAAAGTTGCATTATTGAAGTGACCCGCACTATTGGATTTGACTCCAATCCGGAGGATTTACGTCATCCTATCTCTAGGGATGCGTGCAACTCCTTCCTTCCTTGAGTGATCTTTCACATTCACGAGCCTCTCGGCTACTCGAATAGGAGATCGGAATCTACTACCGTATACTAGAAATACGGAGTCGATACGAAATAATTCAAGGTCGGATCAAAAATAAAAATACAAATGCAAACATAAAATGAACGAAACGTTATTCCATTGCAAAGATCATCACGATCGAACACAAAATGAAAATTAGCTAAGCATTATAGAAAGAGAAAAGAGAAACTTGCATTTTCATTCAACTTGAAATAAAAGTACAACAATGAAAAATACTAAACTATTACTTGGAGAAATGGAAAACAACAAGAAAATACAAATACTTGGAATGGAAGCTTGCTTTCTAAAATATTCTATCTCCTACATTCTAACTCAAGCATGAGGGATGGGGTCCTTTTATAGGAGAGGGAGAAGGATCTAGAAGGAAGTGGAGATGAAGGAACACATGGGGTGGAGAGATGCATGAATGGATAGGTGCATGAATAATAGTAAATGAGAAGAGAGAGAGGGGCTACATGCATGGTATTTTATTTAAAAGAAATATAAAATAAAATATAAAATAAAAATAGAAAAAGAGGGGGGATGGATGGGATTAAATGAGGAGAGAAAAATATAAAAAAGGGGATGAATGAGAATAAAAGAAGAGAAAAGAAATTAAAAGGAGAGAGAGAGAAGGGGAGAGAGAGGAGGCTAAATGCATTAAGCCATGCAAAAGAGGCGGTATTTTAAGGAGTAATATATGAATAGGTGGGAATGTGAAGAGTTCACGTGAATTGGGGGAATATTTGGCTGTAATAATATGGAAGAGTAAGTGGCGTCATTAAAATAGGAGAGATGGATGGGATTTAATGAATATAGAAGTGGGTGACGGTAATTGCATTGCATGGGATTAGGAGAATGAATATTAAATGGAAGTTCACGTTGGGTATGGTGTGTATGGAAAAGGAGGCGTGAAGTAGCTGCATGTATGAATTCAGAGGTGGCTGTCATATGCATAAAAATATTAATACAATAATAAAGGGGGGCACATATATTGTAAATATAATGTGCATGATGAGGTGGCATTAAATGAGAATATATATAGAATGATTTCATGCAAGTGGAGGAGTATGGGAAAGGTGGTGGAATAGCCATGTATGGGTAAATGACGACGATGGCGTCGCGGCGAGTGTAGCTTTGACGAGGCGCGCGACCATGATGCATGGGTTGGCGAAGATGGCGTGGCGGCAACTCGCAACATTATTCATGAGAAAGTTGGCGTTGGTGGCGAAATGCAAAGGTGGCGGCGATGGCGTTGTGCAGCTTGGACTTGTGCGGCACGACATGAGCTTGCGGAGTTGGTTTGCTCGGCCAATGCGACAGCTTCAATAAATATTTCATTTGCAAACGCGAAAGCGAGACAACAACATTAAACTTGAGCTTGAATTAATACATCTCTTGGTGGCCGGGCTGCACCACTTTAACTCAAAAATATGTCGCGACGACGTCTTGACAGCGGGCACTAATGATTCCCCCCAGGCCTGTCAAAATAACACAAATATAAATTAGTTATGCACATTTTAAAATTAAACAAAATATACATTACGTGCATGAAATTAACGTAAACATAGGAGAATATTCTACTAATTTAATCTCTAATATAATGAATAAAAACTAATTATCAGCTAGTGAGAGCCCGGCTAGCGGAGCCACCTCGGGGGAAAAAAATACTTAGCCTCCCTGAGAGGCCTTCCTACTCTGCCGGCTAGTGAGAACCCGACAGCAGAATCGATCTGGGGCACTCCAGCACAAATAACTTGCTACCATGTCAGCCACTCTAGAGATCAACCTGACCCACCATCTATGAGAGCCCGACAGCGGAATCGATCTGGGGCACTCCAGCACAAAGAATTTGCTACTTTTCCAGTCTCTCCAGAGATCAACCTGACCCACCGTCTATGAGAACCCGACAGCGGAATCGATCTGGGGCACTCCAACATAAAGAACTTGCTACCTTGCCAGCCTCTCCAGAGATCAACCTGACCCACCGTCTATGATAGCCCGACAGTGGAATCGATCTGGGGCACTCCAGCACAAATAACTTGCTACCTTGCCAGCCTCTCCAGAGATCAACCTGACCCACCGTATATGAGAGCCCGACAGCTGAATCGATCTAAGGCACTCCAGCATAAAGAACTTGCTACCTTGTCAACATCTCTAAAGATCAACCTGACCCACCGTCTATGAGAGCCCGACAGCGGAATCGATCTAGGGCACTCCAGCACAAAGAACTTGCTACCTTGCCAGCCTCTCCACAGATCAACCTGACCCACCGTCTATGAGGCCCGACAGTGGAATCGATCTGGGGCACTCCAGCACAAAGAACTTGCTACCTTGCCAGTCTCTCCAGAGATCAACCTGACCCACTGTCAATGAGAGCCCGACAGCGGAATCGATATGGGGCACTCCAGCACAAAAGAACTTGTTACCTTGCCAGCCTCTCCAGAGATCAACCTGACCCACCGTCTATGAGAGCCCGGCAGCGGAATCGATCTGGGGCACTCCATCACAAAGAATTTGCTACCACGTTAGTCATAATATTGTATGTAAGAAAAAACTAAGTCTAGAAACAAACCATCGCACTACATGGACCTTGAAAGGAGAGTTTAGTTCTTATATATGTTATTAAAAGATCTTGATTAAATTTTACTTTCAAAATAAATGATATATATATATGAGTGAGTTTGCTGATTGTTGTAATAAAATCAAACAGTTGGAAGCATATAAAAATATCACAGCACAGATAAGAGCATAAAACAAAAATAAGCAAACCACAACCAGATGACACAAAGAAATATAGTAGTTCCCTCAACTGGGTACATCTACTCTTCTACCCACTGGTAGGAATCCACTTGAGGTTGTTGATAAGGTGCCCTCACACCAACGTGTTTTTTATAAGGTGCCCACACACCAATGAGAGTTTTGATCAGGTGCCCAATTCACCTATAAGCTTTTGATAAGATGATTATAAACCAAGCTGCAGGTTTTTGCTAAGGTAGTCTGTCACCGGGAGTAAACTTTTGAAGGGAGTTTTAACCCTTTACAAGGTGTGAAGGAGAAATAAAGAAAACAAAAAAGGTTATGTTGTTGTTCTCTTTTGCTGAGAAGACTCTTGATGAATATGTTGAAGAGAGCTCCCCCGGTCTGATGTAGTTTGATGACAGCTTGTGGAGGCTCCTTCTCTTGGTTGCAAATATTATGTTCTTCTTCTTTGCAATTTTAGATCCCTGAGCAAATGATGTTGATTTGGTGTCTCAGGTTATGTATGAAGATCTGCAAGAAAAAGGGTTAGCAAAAAGAAGATAATATATATTCTGATCTGTTCTTCTTTTTGCTCTGTTCTTCTTTTTTTCTTCTTCTTCTCTAATTTCTGTACAGCAGTTGTAATGTATTCTGTCTATGTAAATCTGTACAGCAATATAAACTATATATGATCTGTCAAGAGAAACAGCGGTATATAATCTGTTATATATAAATAATCTGATGTATATTTATCTGCTTTATAAAATCTGTTGTCGTGTAAAAGTTGTTGTCCTCTTTCCTGGCTAATTTGAATTCTTGCCGACCAAAGAGGAAAGAAGTAATGTCTCTTTCATTTCCCAGATCCTCGAGAAGATAACTTGCCGTGTTTAGCTTGCTGCAACGGCTACAGTAATTAATGCTTTGCTACCAACGGCTATATCATTTAATGCTTGCACGTTGTAATGTCAGATCAGCAATATATATAGCAATATATAAAATAGAATAAATAAAATATTGCTTTAATAAAGTTTGACATTATATAATTAATATTTAATGATATAAAAATAATGCTGCAGAAATTCGTCGAGCTGAGGTTCACGTTCGTCGAGCTCATCATTTGATTCGTCGACCTGAACATGTGATTTACTGTTTCTGAACATCTGCTGAATATTTGTCGAATGCAGACTTGAGTTTGTCGAACGGAAGGATTCGTCGACCGCTGAGCTTGAATGATTTCGTCGACCGCTGAAGTATTGAGTTGTTCGTCGAACGCAGATGGTCGTTCGTCGAACGCAGGATTTCGTCGACCGCTGAGCCTGGATGAAAGCGTCGAGCGCTGAGCTTGAGTAAAAGCGTCGAGCGCTGACCGTCGAGCGCTAAGCTTGAGCAAATTCTTCGACCGCTGAGACGGGAGCATCGAGCGCTGAGATAAGAGATCTTCGTCGAGTGCTGAGATAGCTGGATTTCGTCGAGTGCAGAATGCACGCCATTTGTCGACCGCAGAATGCCATTCGTCGAACGCAGAGAACTTATGTTATTTTTAATTTCTCTCTTATTTTTCAGCCAATTAAATATGTATATATTTTCAGCCTATTAAATATATATGTTTTTAGCTTTCTTTCTTAGTGATATTTGTTCTAAGTTATAAGATATATTATGATATGAACTTAGACACTAAAGGTGGATCCTAACTCAAATCAAAAGTAAGGTTCCAACAATCTCCTCCTATTTGAGTTGGGATCATAATCTAAATAAAGACTAGGTTCTAACAATCTCCCCCTATTTGGCTTAGGATTTCTAAGCATAAAAAGTCTTTAAAGCTTAAGGGTTAGAGATTATTTTATCATAATTTCTTCTTCATTAAAAATATTTGGGAATTCTGATTTCCTAAATTTGATTTAACAGGAATTTTAATATGTGAATTGTTAGCTGTTTATTGGATTCTAAGAATTTTAAAATCAAAAAGACATAGTCTGATAGCTTCTTTCTATAGAATCCCCTTAATCAAAAGAGACTCACACTTAGTGCTCTGATCATTTCTGATCTATGCAATCTGAGTAGAATGCTCAACATGATTTTAGGAGAAAAAATCTATAAGAAAGTGAAGTTATCTGACTTATTTTTAAGATAGAAAATTCAAAAGAATCATAAAACTGCTTATTTAGTTATAAAAATTTTAACAGAAAATGTTTTATAATTAGATATTTTTGGCATTTTATTTCATTAAAGTATAAATTTGTAAATTTATTCTGATTTTGTTGAACATAAAAACTTTCTTTTTCTTTACAAGTTTGTTAAACTTATCAATTTTAATGAACTTATTTTTTAAACAGATAATTTGTTCTGCTAATGTTGTAAAGTTTTCTTTAGGTTTGTTATAATCAGAAATCAAATTAGTTAATTTTAACTCTTTTCTAATTTTAGTTTCAGAATTTATCATATTTGTATATATTAACTCAAAATCTGATATGTGATTTTTAGAGGTGGAGTTGGGAGTTGAAATTACTTTTTCTGATTCTAATTCAGAATTTATTAAATCTGTAGATAATGAGTTGAAAACAGATCTGAAATCAGAGGTAAAATTAGGAATAGAAGATACCTCTTTTACCTTTTCTGAATCAGATTCAGATTCAGATATGTAGTTTGAGCCATAAATTGCCAACATGCAGAAGTTTCTGGCTTTTTGTTCTTCCTTGTCTTCTTCCTTAGTTAGAGTAACTGATGGTTCTGCATCAAAAATAATATTAGTGGAAGAAGAAGAAGAAGATGATTCATTTACCATCCTTGTGAGGGAGTTCCAGATGCTCTTTGCTGAAGTGCAATCAGCCACTTTAAGAAGAATGTCTATTGACATTGATTTAGCCAATATGTTCATGGCCTTGGCATCAGCACATTTCAACATTTCTTGATCATCAGATGAAGGGATTGAAGATAAAAACCCTGTCAAAACAGATTTATAAATATTTGCATCTATGACATTCATATATAACTTAATTCTAGCTTGTCATAACTCAAATCTATCCAAATTACAAAAAGGTGGATCAGAAAATGAAAAATCTGATTGTGTCATTTGGAAAAACACTTTTTAAAAACAAAATAAGAACTAAGTGATCTTTATGATTCAGGTGTTAGCCTGTGTGAATAATCAACCTGCTTTGATACCAATTGAAAGAAGAGTTTAGTTCTTATATATGTTATTAAAAGATCTTGATTAAATTTTACTTTCAAAATAAATGATATATATATATGAGTGAGTTTGCTGATTGCTGTAATAAAATCAAACAGTTGGAAGCATATAAAAATATCACAGCACAGATAAGAGCTTAAAACAAAAACAAGCAAGCCACAACCAGATGACACAAAGAAATATAGTAGTTCCCCTCAACTGGGTACATCTACTCTTCTATCCACTGGTAGGAATCCACTTGAGGTTGTTGATAAGGTGCCCTCACACCAAGGTGTTTTTGATAAGGTGCCCACACACCAATGAGAGTTTTGATCAGGTGTCCAATTCACCTATAAACTTTTGATAAGGTGCTTATAAACCAAGCTACAGGTTTTTGCTAAGGTGGCCTGTCACCGGGAGTAAACTTTTGAAGGGAGTTTTAACCCTTTACAAGGCGGGAAGGAGAAATAAAGAAAACAGAAAAGGTTATGTTGTTCTTCTCTTTTGCTGAGAAGACTCTTAATGAATATGTTGAAGAGAGCTCCCCCTGTCTGATGTAGTTTGATGACAGCTTGTGGAGGCTCCTTCTCTTGGTTGCAAATATTATGTTCTTCTTCTTTGCAATTTTAGATCCCTGAGCAAATGATGTTGATTTGGTGTCTCAGGTTATGTATGAAGATCTGCAAGAAAAAGGGTTAGCAAAAAGAAGACAATATATATTCTGATATGTTCTTCTTTTTCTCTTCTTCTTCTTCTTCTCTAATTCCTGTACATCAGTTGTAATGTATTCTGTCTATGTAAATCTGTACAACAATATAAACTATATATGTATATATGATCTGTCAAGAGAAACAACAGTATATAATCTGTTATATATAAATAATCTGTTGTATATTTATCTGCTGTATAAAATCTGCTGTTGTGTAAAAGTTGTTGTCCTCTTTCCTGGCTAATTTGAATTCTTGCCGACCAAAGAAGAAAGAAGTAACGTCTCTTTCATTTCCCAGATCCTCGAGAAGATAACTTGCCGTGTTTAGCTTGCTGCAACGGCTACAGTAATTAATGCTTTGCTGTCAACGGCTATATCATTTAATGCTTGCACGCTTTAATGTCAGATCAGCAATATATATAGCAATATATAAATAGAATAAATAAAATATTGCTTTAATAAAGTCTGACAGCATATAATTAATATTTAAAGATATAAAAATAATGCTGCATAAATTCGTCGAGCTGAGGTTCACGTTCGTCGAGCTCATCATTTGATTCGTCGACCTGTACATATGATTTACTGTTTCTGAACATCTGCTGAATATTTGTCGAACGCAGACTTGAGTTTGTCGAACGGAAGGATTCGTCGACCGCTGAGCTTGAATGATTTCGTCGACCGCTGAAGTATTGAGCTGTTCGTCGAACGCAGATGGTCGTTCATCGAACGCAGGATTTCGTCGACCGCTGAGCCTGGATGAAAGCGTCGAGCGCTGAGCTTGAGTAAAAGCGTCGAGCGCTGAGCTTGAGCAAATTCTTCGACCGCTGATACGGGAGCGTCGAGCGCTGAGATAAGAGATCTTCGTCGAGCGCTGAGATAGCTGGATTTCGTCGAGCGCAAAATGCACGCCATTTGTCGACCGCAGAAAGCCATTCGTCGAACGCAGATCGCCATTCGTCGAATGCAGAGAACTTATGTTATTTTTAATTTCTCTCTTATTTTTCAGCCAATTAAATATGTATATATTTTCAGCCTATTAAATATATATATTTTTAGTTTTCTTTCTTAATGATATTTGTTCTAAGTTATAAGATATATTATGATATGAACTTAGACACTAAAGGTGGATCCTAACTCAAATCAAAACTAAGGTTCCAACAGACCTGATGGAGACCATGTCCTCAAACCACTGCAGGTGCAGGACTGGGTCATCCTTGTCGGAGTAGTAAGATATCTCCGGCCCCCGGAACCCCTCCGGAACCGGGGCTGAGAGGATCAACTCACAAAAGAAGCTTCCCTCCCCGGCTCGGCGAGTAGTTCACTTTCGCAGAGTCGGCCCGCCGACCTCTGCGCTTGCCGGACTACCGAACAACTGCCTCCCGGGGTGGTCTCGCTAAATCGCCTCCGCTCGACCCTTTTTTGGGGCGGGGCGAGTGGGGGCTGGATGCCTCCCCACTCGCCCCCTCTTGGGGCTGGGCGAGTGGTGGAAAGCCACCTCCCCACTCACCCCCTCTTGGGGCTGGGAGAGTGGGGGAAAGCCTCCTCCCCATCCCCCCCTTCTTGGAGACCGGGTGAGTGGGGTCCGGATGCCTCCCCACTCCCCCCTTGGAGCTGGGCGAGTGGGGGAAAGCCTCCTCCCCACTCACCCCCTCTTCCCTGATTGCTGGTCGGGAGTGCTCTCGCCCATCTGCTGGGGTGGGACCTCCGGACCGCCTCCTCCACCTCCAGTCATAGAGCTCAGCTTGAGATTTTCTGTGCTGGTCACTCTCCATGCTCACCGCACCATAATGTTGAAACCGATAACTTGGTTTCTTGTGGAGTTCGGGCCCTCAACAAGTTGGGGGGTGATCTCACACTTACTTCTCCCATGGGAGAGCGCTAGCTTGGAGGCTTAGGAACTAGGAACAAGACCAATGGCTTAGTGAGGAGGTCTCACCACACACCCGGAAGATCTTTGAGCGCTTCCCCTCTTAAGCCAATGCTAAGCTTGGGCACCTTTGGAGGCTCTCCCCACCCACCAAAGAAGCATGGGGAGAGAGTGGCCAAAAGAGAAGTCCTCCCAAATAGTGTCCCCTTGGTCCTATTTATAGATTTCTGGACTTGGTCTGTCAATAGCCAGAATCTGGCCTACGAGATTATGAAAATACCCCCGGATTTGGCCTGCCAATAGCCAAATCCCGCCATTCCGAGGCGCTAAACGCAGACCGCACCCTCTCTTCGGGGCTGGGCGAGAGGGGGCAGACCTCTCCCCCCACTCACTGGGTTGGGCGAGCGGGAGGTCGCCCCCCTCTCCGGCTTGCCCCCTAGCTGGGGCGGGGCGAAACAGGGGGTCAGCCCCTCTCTGGCTCGCCCCCTAGCTGGGGCGGGGCGAGACTGGGGGTCGGCCCATCTCCGGCTCACCTCTAGCTGGGGCGGGGGCGAGCTCGGGAGGTCTCCCACCTCCGGCTTGCCCCCTAGCTGAGGCGGGGGAGAGCTCGGGAGGTGCCCCACCTCCGGCTCGCCCCCTCTGCTGGGGCGGGGGCGAGATGGGGCTGGTCGCCCGCCTCCCTCGCCCCCTTATTGGATATGGGGCGAGAGGGGGCAGTCCGCCCTCTCCTCTCGCCCCTTACTAGGGATTGGGTGAGAGGGGGCATGCCACCCTCTCCTATCGACCCCTTCCAAGGGCTGGGCGAGCAGGGGGCAGGCCGCCCTCCCTGCTCGCTCCTTTCTTTGCCTGGGACACAGCTAAATAACATTTGGCCCAAAGACCTCCTGGGTCCCGGGGGGCTCACTCGATGAATACAGGGTTGTACAAACGAGTCTCTAGATCGCATTGATTTCTGGTAGGAGAATGGATCATCCTCTAAGTGATAGGTGACGAAGTCCTCACCAAAGTTCTTAGGGATTTTATCTCTTATAAGCGCTCTTATGGGAATTGGTTCAACCTCTACAGGTTGGGTAATAGTCCCATAGGGGCCAGCTTCAGATTCTACAGTAGATTCTGGAATCATGTCAGTAGACGTAGAGACGGTTAAGCCATGATCTTTAATAAATTTATTTTCAAAGAATATAGCATCTCTAGATTCTACCACTGAGTTAGTAGATAGATCCAGAAATCAATCAGTCGCGCTATCTTCTACACTACCTAGATAGACACAGGTTATCGTTCTAGGTCCCACCTCTGGTCTCTTAAGGTCTTGTATTTAAACATAAACAATATAACCCCAAGTCTTTAGAGAATCATATATACAAGGATGATCATGCCACAACTCATATGGAGTGGAAGTAAGCTTAGCATGAGGCAATCTATTTAGAAAATGATTTGCAGTTAGGATTGCTTCTCCCCAAAAAGAATTCGGCATGCTAGTCGTGAGTAGCATAAAGTTCAATATTTCTATTAAAGTTCTATTCTTCCGCTCAACGATACCATTTGATTGGGGGTAAGAAGGAGTAGTGGTTTTAAGGATTATACCCTCGGAGACACATAATTCCTTAAACTCTATTACAGTATACTCTCCTCCTTGATCACTTCTAAATCTTTTAACCTTTAAGTTTAATTGATTTTTCACCCGAGATTTAAAGATCTTGAAAGTCTTGAACGCTTCATCTTTTGATTTCAATAAGTATACATGACAATATCTAGAATAATCGTCGATGAAAGTATTGATATATTTCCTTCCCCCTCTAGTGACATGACTCTGGAAGTCACAGAGGTCGGAATGTATCAAGTCAAGAAGTTGTGTGCTTCTAGAAACTGACTTGAAAGATTTTCTAGTGATCTTGGTTTGTGCACACACCCCACACTTATCAAATCGAATAGATAGATCTAAAGGGATATTATGACTCTTAGCAAGATCTTGCATTTTCATGTAGTTCATATGTCATAGTCTGTTATGTAACAGCTTAAGATCTATTATAGTTGAAATAACTTGATTTATACTATTATTATTAAGGCTAAGTCTATACATTCCGTTGATCAAATACACACAACCAAAGTAGTGAGAATTAACTGTTAGAGTTATTATACCATTAGAGGTTGTGAAAACCATTCCTAATTTATTTAACAAACTCATAAAAATCAAATTTTTAGTTAAACTTGGAACTACTCTAACATGTTGTAAAGTTAGAGTTTTACCTGAAGAGAGGACCAACTGTTCTGACCCAGCATGCGTAACTTCGGTCTCTCCTCCATTGCAGTTCTCCACTTTGTCTCTAACCTCAGTGACCTTAAAAAGCAGAGATTTATCATTTGTCGCATGACAGGTAGCACCGCTGTCCAGCCACCACTCTGAAGATATACTACGGTGACTACTCCCAATTATAGCTACAAAGGACTTTGGATCGGAGGTATCGACCAACATGTTCATTGCATTCTGTAGAGCTTCCTCCTTCTTCTTCTTCAGACCCTTGCATTCAGCGGCCTAGTGATCCCACTTGCCACAGTTATGACACTTGCCCTTCTTCCTTTTGAAAGGAGGCTTCTTGGTCGAAAGCTGTGCAGAGGCTTCACCTTTAGTTGTCGCGGGCTTCCGAGGAGGCTTGTTGGATCGTGAAACAAAGTTGGCAACCTGCGAGGATTGGCCAGCTTGCTCCAAGCTTCAGCCAACATCATTTTGATCTTCAATGTGAATCAACCTTTTGAGTTCATCCAAAACGATTCTCTCCTTTAGTTCGTGCGTGTCAATCTTAAAGGTGTGCTACTCAGGAGGCAGCTTACTCAGAATCAGGCACACAAAGAGATTGTCTAATATTTCAGACTGCTCCTATTCCAGCTTTAAACGCATGTTTTCCAGGTCTATCAGTTAAGAGGTGATTGCTGAATTCGTATTGAGTTTGAAATTAAAAAAATTCTCTCACAGTAGGGTTTTCGACAGTCCCTCTTCCTTTTGGAAGTGTGTAGTCAGACGGTCTCAGATTTCTCTTGCGGTCTTATACGCTCTATAGGTTATGACAAGATGAGGGTTCAGGGAGTTCAGGAGGTAGTCCCTGCAGAAATCCCCATCCTTGCTCCACTGGTATTCGTCCACATTCTCCCGGGTAGTGGCGAAATCACTGAGAACTGTGTAGAAAATTTCACGCTCTTTCATACCCAATTAGACATGGATCTTCCACACATGGAAGTCCGTGGCGTCAAATGACTACAACTTTACGAAGTCATGGGTGCTACGCTTCGACATCTTTCTTATGCTTTGGAAATAGAAAACACAGAAATTGAAAAGAGGTCACCTGATCCGAGTAAAGATCACAAATAACTTCAGATCCAATCCAGAGTCACGTCTGATTCTTCAGCTGGCTAAGAGCAAACACTCGACGAGAAGCTCGACTGAAATCGACTGGAAGCAATGGTTGCATCAACAAGACCTGCGTCGACTGGATCAACTGGTCTGCGTCAAAAAGGATTTGCGTCGACTGGATCTGCGTCGAAAAGGATCCGTGCCGACTGGATTTACGTCGACTGGATAAGTCTGCGTCAAATAAAGAGGCGTCGACTGGACCTGTGTCAATTGGATTAGCGTCAACTGAATAGTTTGCGTCGAAAAGTGATGCGTCGAACAAGTGTGTGTTGACTGGACTGAGTCGATTGAAGAGGCAGCGTTGACTTGACTTGCGTCGAATAGAACCGCATCGACTAGATTTAGGGCAAAAAACCTTCTCCTTCAGCGGCAGCTACGACGACAGCGACAGTGAAGATGATGGAAGCAACTCTTAGAAGGGAAAAAGAACTCCTCCAGCAGTGGCGTCGAAAGAAACTCCTCCACGAAGAGAGACGTAGGTGGAAACCTCCAGCGACGGGAAAGAATCGTGACCTAGATCCCTTCTGCCAGGCGGAGAACAGAACAACGACGAGAGCGTCGTTTACTTCCTCCTTCGCAATCAAGGAGCGACCGAGATCGAAAAACCAGCGATGGGCTAGAACTTCTTCTCGAACCACACAGACGGAGAAGACCACACAAACGACCAAAAAAATGCGAACGACGACGGCTGCGCGAACGACTGCGACATCGAGAGCGAAAGAAACTCGAAGGCTATCTTGAGAATGTTGGGGCTACTCTCGCTCAAGATATTCTACGTAACTCTATCAAGTTTGGAATAGATTTATATAGTATCTCCAGCTTAGAGCAGGACCCTAGAAAGACACGAAAACTGTTAAGATTATCGAGTCAGTTCCGACACGCGCGAACATAAAATTAAAATATTCAACATATATCTTTACCGTATATAAAGAAATATAGAATGCTAAGAGATTGTCTAAGTAAATAAGACATTAGGAAGATCATGGCCGTCGAATCTGGCATGATATTTCATCAGCCGTCGGATCAATCCGCTCCCTCCCTCTCCATTTTTTTGTAGGTCTCCTAAACCTACTAGGGGCGACCTAAAAAAAGGTCTCCTAAACTTACTAGGGAGTGATCTAAAAAGAGCTGAATCGGGCGGTCAGTTTAATAGGCAAAATAAAGAGGCGTTGTGTTTTGAACTCAGGTAAATTATCACAATGACAAATGACGCAACCAAATGAACCAATACAACTTGATGAAATTTTGTGTTCTATTTTTTAGTTAATCCTATCCGAAAAAACAGTATTTAATATTTGATATAAAAATAATATTTATTATTTTTTGTTTCTTAACATTATTAAAATAAATGTCATTATTATTTATATTATATATATATAAGTGTGTAATATGTATATATATTTCAAAGCATATCGAAACATCAATAGTTTAGTCACCGATGTATATATATTCCAACGCATATCGCTGTATGGGCGGGCGAAGCCTGCCGATTGCACACGTAGGGCCGGAGGCCTGTACAGTTGCATTCACGTAGGGCTGGAGGTCCGCGCCCGTAGTACTGTTGCGGCGACGGTACTGTCGCGACAGGTGCAATGGCCGGCAGGCCGTGCCGTTCGACTCGTATATATATATATATATTTAAAAAATGTCACTATTCTCATAATTTTTGTTGTTATTAGCACTCACGAAACTCTATTTTTTGGGGAATTTTAAAAAGATTATCCGCACTCAACTAGTCCTCTCTCCCGACTCGACGAAACAACGAACTCCTCTCTTCCGATCGGAAACTCCTCTGTCTGATTCCTGCTCGCCGAACTCTCTCTGATTCCTGCTCTTCAAGGGTTGGCTCATCAGGAAAGCCAAGGTCAACCCTACAGATTGAGATACACAGTCAGTCGTTCATCCCTGCAGAATGAGATACTGAAACGGCTGTATCTCAATTTTCACGACATCATGACATCCGACCGAGAGAAACAGAAACGGGAAATGACGCCAAGGGCAAGAATAACAACAACAATGCCCGATGAAAACCCGCCGAGAAGGAGGGCGGCGATGGCAGCAGGAAGGAAGCAACAAAGGAGATCAGGAATTGACCTCTAGAAAAGCGCCAACAACAAAAAATTTGTTTGCTGATATCCTTTTGTGAAAATAGTGATTTGCGGTTATTAAATAGTTGTTGATAGCCAAATGTGCGATGCTAATATTAATCGCCATTTTTTAAAAAAAAAATATTGGTGCGACAACACACCTTAAATCACTGTGCGAGACCCCTGATCTCGTCGTATATTTTCGCCAGTACGAATTTTCGCACATGATTAATCTAAAATACAATCACTTTTCAATACAACCGTATTACACAAATACAACCGTATATTTTAGCAAATAATCTACACCGTTGAAATCACAAACCATATATTTACTCATACCTAAATATCTCTCCAATTTTGTAGGGGAACAAAAATGAAAGATGTATTGTCAGTCGTGACATAGAAAAATCCGTGCTGGCCGTGCACTAGCGCTTGAAATTATTATTATTATTATTATTATTATTATTATTATTATTATTATTATTATTAATGCTACCGGAGGAACGGTTGAGCGTACAACGCCAAATGGACCCAGTGGCAATGGCGCTTTAAAATACAATAGCAGGCCGATTCGCCGAGCGCGCGTTCCCAACCTGGCTGATGGGTCCACGTTTGAAGTAGTTAGGATGGACCAGCCCGGCCCGGCCCGGCCCGGCTGAAATGATGCCTTCAAATTTTACAAACCATCCTTCTACAATACGAGGTTCAAGGCTCAAGCTTCAACGCATGAGCCCTGTCTCCTGAGCGCGGTAGACGTCCCTCTTCCCGGCGAAGGGGAGCCCGCCAGGCTAATTTCGTCCCTCGCCGGCGCGTCGTCGATCGGCGAGTTTGGCCCCGGACGCTTCTCTACTATCTATCCGCTTTCTCCGTCAAGGTAGGGCATTGCCCTCTTCGCCGAATTCCCTCCGCCTCCAGCGTTTTTTGCCTCTTTCATCCGTATCGTGAAAACGAATTCTCTAGATTTTAATATGTTACTTATTTTCTCATTAGTTTATCGATTTCCTTGAATTTGTTTTATAAGTTCTGTTCGTTTTCAATGCGCTTTTTATTTTATTCAATAATTTGATCTGTTCCCACTTAATTGGAGGTTATCTGCCGCGATCGTCATATGAAAAATACTTGTGCGGTTGATTTATGGGCGTCATCATGTAGATGGATGTGTCTTTCAAAGGCACGGAAGTTGAAATTAACCTGTATTTTCATGAAATTGTTTATTTTGACAATGGGTTTCGTATTGTTTCCTGGTATTGTCGCCGGTATATAAATGGAATTCATTATTCATTTGATACAAGATGCCTTTTTAGTTCTATTGGGTATTCATTCATTAATTGTATATTAAATTTCTTTTCAGGAGAGTGGTTGAGGGTCCACTTCAAATTTTAAGAAATGGTAGTTTCAGATGATAAGGTTGTTCCCACAGGTTAACAGGAAGTTCATCATATCCTTTTTATCACTTTTTTTTGGATTGTTTGACTGAATGAAGAACATAGAAAAGGCACCCTATGCATGATTCTTTGAGATTGTAATGGCTTGCAGCAAGTTAAGTTAATATCGAATTCAAATTCAGAAATTAATACTTTGACTTGAGATCAATTCTATTTCAAGTCAAATTCGAATCTTTTCGAGTTACTATAATTGACTTGAAACAACTAAAAATTGTTGAAGTAGGGAATTGAGCTGCCACGATTCCACTCAAGGCATATTTTAAAGAACTTACAAAAAATAAGCGTAAATCATTAGTATTGATGATGTTTATCGATATATGATAAATGTTCTAGTTTACTTAAAATAATTTTGAGTGAGCCAAGACTAACTTAGAATCAACTTCAAAAACAATGTGAGTCTATTATGAATCTCACAATTAAATTGAATTCGCCGAATTTTATGAGTCAGTTTTTTGAGCAACTTTTATTTTTTTATTATTGTGTAGTGAAGATTCCTTCTTTCTTTATGTCATGGATCAATTGTTTGAGGATATTTATTTCTTTTTATTGTTTTTTTTTGTTCAAATGAAATTGCCTACAAAACTATTACTTTATGTTGAATTATCAAACACTCTTTTGAAATCACCTTACAATCTTTGCGACAAGTTTTCTCTTTTCTTCTAATTTAAAAAAAAAAAATCTATTTGTGATATGGTAGTTCCATTTTTGTAAGTAACTGAATGCTCTTATCATTTTTTCATCAAATATAACTTTTCAATTATGTGTCTATCTCCTATCAATGTGAATTCTGACGCAAGACGATTGTAGCGAATGTGACCTTAGTGCCCTAAGGAAAAGCTAGTGAATGAGTGTAAGTGTAGTGTCATAGGAATCTAGAATGATGCGATGCACATGCAATTGTCCAAAGTTAATTACGATAAATTCAGAAATTGATAAAGAATATCACAAATTATTACGATCAAGATTAGACGTTGGAGAAACAAGCAAGATATAGTTGAATTAAAGTAGATAATGCTTTAATTAAACATCAAGAGCATAAACCCCCCAAATTGAGCAAGCCTTGGCAAATAAATACGAATTAACATCCAAATCTATATGTTTGTTCACTAAATATGCAACAAGAAACAATATTAACTTCAAAATATGAACTTACACAAGTATTTGGACTGGACAACAGTTCCGAGTTGGAACAGTTTAGATTTCAGGATGCTGGGAGGTAGAAGGAACGTTAATAGTCTTAAGAGGGACTGGAGGGGATCTTGGCTGTTAAAGGAAGGCTGTTTGGAGGAGTAGAAGCCCGGACAGCCTGCAGAATAGTGAGAAATTGGGTGCTGGAGGTCCTTGGTAGTGGCTGGGCGGGTGCAGGTGGGTTCAAATGTGCAGGAGGGTGGATGGATGGATGTATTAGGGGCCGTGGGGCTCTAGTCTGACTCTGGATTAGAAAAGGTCTGGGCGAGTGGGATAATACCAAAAATATTGGAATTTGAGTAGTGAAACTATAAGAAATTTGGGATTCACGTTTCCTCCTAAATGGAAGTTAATAGATGGAGTACAACTGCTGAATAAGAGTTACTAGTGGCTATTGTTGGGGATGTAATGGGAATGGGAAGTTAACGGGTTTTTTGCGGTTACTAGTGGGGGATAGATAGTTATTTGGTAGTTATATGGATTTGAGGTAGGGGAAATAGGTAGTTACAACAGGAAACATCGAAAAAACAGCGGTTACGAGCAGTTTTTTGGTGGTTAATGGGTGATTATTGAGTAGTGAGGTAGGTATGGTGTGTGGGATTAGGAAAAGTAGTTACCTTGGCTTCAACACCAAGGATCTATGGAATCGGCACCGTTGGAAGACCGTGAGTGCCTAGAAATTTTGCCCAAATTTTGCAATGTTTGAAAACCAGCTCCCAGACCCCTATTTATCGATTTAAAGGCCATTATGGACGGTGTAGATTGTTCAAAATTTCAACCCATAATAATATATGAAGTAAAAAATACAAAAAATAATAAAATACATAGAAATATCCGATTGTCACCCTGAACGCGACCATGAGCTCGGATCGTCCATACAACGATCATAACTTTGTCTTCTACGTACCTGGATTTGTATGAGTTCCGATAAAGGTCGATCCGCTCATGATCTCTGGTCCCATTAAATTCTCTCATAGACCATTATACTACAACATGTAGATTTATTTAAGTCACCACCAATTGTTATCATTTCTTCCTTAGGTATACATTATAGTAGTTTATTTATAATTTTAATTCATCATTTAAAGTAACTTTAGGAGCATAAGCCTTAATGGCATATATAATATACTCATTGTTAATTATCTTAATATCAATCATCCTGCCATTAACTTTATTCACCTCAGTATAATTTTATTTTAACTGTTTAGCTTTCCGAACATACAATAACATATAATCATCCTCAATATCCTTGGATTTTCTCATATCCACTTTGTCTCTCGTAAAGCAGCAATACTTATTCTTCTTTAAATAGTTATTCAACCAATTCTCCGATCTTTCCATTTAAAATCCCCAAATTCAATGTGATGCAGGACGGGCATCCCACCCGCCTGCCACCCTGCGGCCTGGCATCACACCCCGACCCAGGGGTCCTACCGGGAGTCCACCCGATAGGCCTTATCAGGTCCGCGGCCCGTACACCCCAACCCATCCCCGGCCCCACCACCGGGTGTCAACCAAAGATTTACATTTACTTTGTGCGAGATTTCTAAATTCATTAAAGTTTTTGTAAGGTTTGGAGATCCAGAGACTTTTTCAACCAAGGGATTTGGATCACTTTGTGTGAAATTTCTATATTCATTTAAAGATTTTCCCATGGTTTTGAACACCCAGATATTTGCTTGGTAGGGTATGATGTGAAAAAGGTGTAACTGAGGGATTTGTATTTCTTTGTTGGAGATTCTTATATTTATTTAAAGGTTTTGGCATGGTTTTAGAGACGGTAAGTATGATGTAAAAGGTATTATTAAGGGATTTGGATTTTAAAGACATAAAATGGTGTCATTATTACAATTTAGTAGCATCAATGATGTGAGATGAGAAGTTTCAAATTTTAGTTTCCATTAACTTCTTGGTCATTTATGTTCCTCACAAACACAGTTAAGGAGTGCGGATTAACTTTTGGCGCAATGTAGACTATGAGAGTGGAATCTAATAAATGCAAACCTAGGTGTAGTGCTGGGGAAATCAAACTATAGGATGATGCATGTATGCAATGAGTAATCAAAAATTGTAGTAAAACAATTAGGTTTGACTTTCCTCAGCTAGGAGGGCCAATAATCAAATGCGAGGAGGGATGCTGGATGATGGTATGTAGGGCTACTTGGGTGGGGGTATGGGCTGGATTGGGGGGGGGGGGAGGGGTTACCGGTGGTGGAAGAGGATGGTGACTGTTTGGGGATGTACATGAGATGTGGGTGGTCGGCCAAAGATGGAGTATGCTGGAGGGGCGGGCTGCTGCAGGATTGGAGGGGCTGGAAGGGGCGGCAACATTCACAAGCGATCGAGGGGCTCTGGTAGGAGGCAGATTGTGGATGGGATGATAAGTTAGCAATGGACAGGCCTTGGATTGTGGGGGCGGCGGGCTTGGAAGATGTTTGGCGGCGGCTGGATGGAGGGATGTTTGCGACGGATAGATGGAAGGATGTTGGCGGCAGCTGGATGGAGGGATGTTTGCGCGGCCGGATGGAAGGATGTTGGCGGCGGCGAGATGGAAGGCAGCTTGGAAGGAGGCGGGTTGTGGAGGGGAGTTAAGCTTGATGTTGGGCGACAAATAAGTTAGGGAAGAGACAAGAAAATGTAAGAAACCAACGAGTTGACACTTTGGGTTTCGTGGAGGTGGCACTACAAGCGATCGTCAGATTCTGGGATGAAATCTCCAAAATCTGCAATGAAAAAACAAACCACCACTACCCTTATATTTATACTAAACCTACTTAGTGAACCCATCGTGGACGACTATGATTGACTGTTAACGGTAAGTGCCCGATCTCCATAAATAATGCATCAATAAATAAATAAAATGCATATAAGTGTGATCTCCATTGGGAGATGGACCGTGCTAGAAGTGTGATCTCCATCATAATGCCAAACCATATTAACTGTTGAAGTCTGTAGAACAACAGGGAAATGAGAGAAATAAAATGAAATACTTTTATTAATTTCTCATACATGTTTTTGTATATAAGTATTTGTACATTTATATTGGAAGAGAGAGATACACCACACTTTCAATCTAAGGTGTGGGACTAAATCTTTGAGATCATCACTCGTAATCAAAATATCATCAACATAAACCAAGAGAATCACTGTGTCTATCGGACGATGACGAGTGAATAGAGAGAAGTTGACCGTGCTTTGAGTGAACCCAACATCACGAACCCAACTAAACTTGTCAAACTATGCTCGAGGAGACTGTTTGAGACTATAAATAGATTTTTTGAAGTGACATCAAGAGACTCCCTCGTGGTCTCAAACCCGGGAGGCTGTTGCATGTAGACAATCTCAACTAGATCGCCATTGAGAAAAACATTCATGATGTCCAATTGATGCAACTGCCACTGTCGATGAACAATTAAGGAGATCAAGACACGAACAATATTTAATTTTGCGACAAGTGAGAAAGTCTCGTCATAATCAAGTCTGTGTTGTTGAGTAATCCCACTAGCCACAAGACGAGCTTTTAGATGTTGAACCGTCCCTTTCGGACTATGTTTAACGATGAAGACCCATTTGCAAACCACACAAGTCTGGCCAGGAGGAAGAGGGACAAGATCCCAAGTTTGATTTGCCCAAAGAGCAGCCATCTCCTCATCAATGGCCGCCCGCCACCCCGGTTGCTGAAGAGCCTCCTGCAGAGCATTAGGAGTGGAAATAGCCGACAAAGAAGTTGCAAATTTGTGAAGCGCCGTAGAGAGGCAATGCAAAGAAACACAATTGGCCACGGGGTGAGCAGTAGACACTGGAGTCGGATCTTCTGGCCGTGCGATATCAGTTGTTGAGGGCAACTGTCGTAGAGCAACGGAACGAGGTTGGCGACGAGTGTACACACGATGAACAGGTGGTTTGGAGGGTATGGTGGTCGGGGCTGGGAGGAGTGGTGGAAGTTGAGAATTAACAGGAACAGTAGTGCACATAAGTGTAAGAGGTGCTGGAGGAGCCGAAAAGGCTGGTCTTCGAGGAAGGTCACATCCATAAATGTAATCACCTTGCGATCGGCGGGAGAATAACAGACCTACCCTTTCTGAATGCGAGAGTAACCAACGGACATATATTTGGTAGCACGAGAAGCAAGCTTGTCGGTGGAGGGACCAATGTAGTGAACATAATAAGTGCATCCGAAGACACGAGGCATGACTGGAAAGGGGGGTGTGGAGGGAAATATAAGACTAAAGGGAGTCTCATAGTGTATAATTGAGGAGGGCATGCGATTGATGAGATATGAAGCTGCAAAAACTGCGAAATGCTAATAAATCTTGGGAACCTGCATTTGAAACATAAGTGAGCGAGCGACATCAAGAAGATGACGATTCTTGCGCTCAGCGACACCATTTTGTTGAGGGGTATAAGCACATGAGGTTTGGTGGATGATCCCGTACTCAGCGCAGAGAGTATTAAACACATGACTTGTGTATTCGCGTGTATTGTCAGTTCGTAGAGCTTTAATAGAGCGGAAAAATTGTGTACGAGTCTCAGCAATGAAGGCACAGAACACATGAGTTTGTTCAGAACGATCGTGAAGTAAGTATAACCAGGTCATGCGAGAGTAATCATCAATAAAGGTAAGAAAGTAACGATAACAAGAGACACTTGTTGTTTTATAAGGCCCCCAAATATCAGAATGAACTAAAACAAAAGGAACATTGCTCCGAGTACAATGGGGAGAAAAAGAAGAACGATGTTGTTTGTCAAAGATACAAGTCTCGCAGATGTAGTCTTTGAAGGATGGATCGGGAAGAGCTTTCTTGAGAATTGGGAGATGAGCATGTTCTAGACGCCCGTGCCAATCAGCAGAGCTAACGGAGGAGAGAACTGTTGGAGGGATGTCCAGAGTGTAGAGCCCGTTAGACAGTTGCCCTTTACCAATGATAGTTTGCGTCCGTCGATCCTACACAGCAAAAGAAGAGGAAGAAAATGCTACATAACAATCAAGATCTTGAGTAAGACGGGTAACTGAGAGAAGATTGAAGGGAGAGCCCGGAACAAGAAGAACCGAGCGAAGAGAGATGGAGGAAGTAAGAGGCATGTCGGCAGAACCGGAAACCGAGGTGGTGTCTCCATTGACAACAGTGATGAACATGAGATGCTGAGAGTCCAAGTACCGAGGAGGTTTTTGTGGAGTAATATGGTGAGTGGCTCTGGCATCCATAATCCAAGTTGGATTATGAGAGAGACAAGAGATACCTTCATTGGAGATAGACGCAACAGTGCCGGAAGAACGACTGATCATCCACTGAAGTTGCTGGAGCTGGGTGCGCAAGTCATTACTCATCAATGTCAGTGGGTTTGTTGGTAGGAGCATTGACTGCAATAGAGGCATGCAGTTGTGGTGGTACACCATGCTTACGATAACATGTGGCCTCGAGATGACCATCCCTGCCACGAGCGCGACCATTCCAAACCCTACCTCGAGAACTAGTGCAAGCCCCTTGGGCCATTGGAAAGGGGGGGTAAGTTGGAGAGGAGTGCTGGAAAAGTGCCGGAGAGACAGGGCCCAGAGCATCGGGGGGGGGGGGGTCACTTTTAGTAGCATGGAGCACACATCCGAGAGGGAGGGAATGGTGGAGGATGAAAGGATCTGAGTACGAAAGTTGTGGAGATGAGACGGCACGCGGGCCATCATCATGGCGATGCCAACAACTTCCTTTTGGGCACGTTGGGCAGCGAGATCCTCTGTGGGAGGATGCTGTTGAATCCAGGCCTCGACAAGGGTTTTGGAGCAAGCAGCAAAGGAGGTCAGATCGCCATCCGCCCCTGATTCAAGGGATTGAAGGTCCGCGATGATGTCAAACAAATGTTGCAAATTGTCCTTGCCGGAGTAGAGGGAGTGAAGTTCATCCCACATCGTCTTGGCCGTCTCATGATACATGGTCATGCGATATGGCTCACTGTCCATAGAGTTCATAATCCAGGATTGAACGCATCCATCATCACAGAGTCATTCCTCGGTGGGCTCAGTAGGAGTAGCCTTGGAAAGGTGATGAAGCCTTTAGTCTGGAGAACCCGGCGAACGGAGTGTGTACCCACTTGATAAAGTTCTTCTTGCCGCTGAGGGAGATAGTAGTGATTCAAAGTTCATCTCTAACTTCAGGTAGAGTAAGGACAACACGGGTCGGAAGGGAGTTCGCACCGTTCAAATCCATGAGCATTTAGCCACAGGTAGGACAAAACGGGCAGTGGGGAAAGGCGACCTCAAGAAAAAACTAGGCGCGGTCTCAGCTGGCGTTGCGAATTGAGGGCAGGGAGTTGCGGTCACTTTTGGCAGGGCAGAGAGGTTTGTCGACTTCAACAAGAGCGGGAGTGGCGATCAGAGGGCAGCGACCAGCTGGGCATGCGAACATGCGGAGACGCAGACGGTGAAAGTGCGGTGAAGAGAAGATTGGCGAGCGCAACACGAGCTCTGCGACTAGAGCGATCAGAGGCGCGAGCAGAAGAGGGAGGTATGAGCGCGAGCACTGGAGTCACTGCGATTAGGAGAAGCTCTGTGACCTGATCGATCAGAGGCGCGACCAGAAGAGGGAGGGATGAGCGCGAGCACTGAAGTCACTGCAATCAGGAGAAACTCGCGGGAAAGAGCTCGCGAGGAACTACTCGCGGGTAAGAGATACGACAAAGAGCTCGGCGATCAGGAGCTCGGCGAACAGGAGTTCTGGTGGGCTGGCCTAAGGCGATCTGAGCGGTCATACGAGGAGAGCTCGCGGGTGAAGGCAACCAAGTGGGCCCCAGTAGGTAGCAAATGCGCGCTATAAATCCAGCAGAGAGGAGGGAAGGATGAGCGGGGCATGGCGCGGAGGAGACGCTCAGAGGCAGAGAGGCGGACAGAGAGCGGAGTCCGCCTAACCACGCAATATGGAGGCAGATGGCGCGGTACGAAACTGATCAGAGAAAAAAAAATACTTTAGGATCCGTTTGGCTCTGATACCATGCAGAAAAACAGGGAAATGAGAGAAATAAAATGAAATATTTTTATTAATTTGTCACATGTGTTTTTGGATACAAGTATTTGTACATTTATATACGAAGAGAGAGATACACCACACTTTCATTCTAAAGTGTGAGACTAAATCTTAAGGAGGGAAATGGGCTCTTGCTGGGCTTTACAGTGGGCTTCTGTACAGATTTATTTTACAAAGTTCATGATTTTGAAGTATTAGAAGAATTATAAGCAATTGAAGTGCTACTAATATGGCTAAATCTTCTTGTTGCTAATTAACTGGTAGATCATAACATAGAGAGCTCACAACCTTCATAATCAACAATGAAAATCTTTTGATCGTCCATTTGCATCATTTCCAAATTAATTACCCGGCATGCAAAAAAAAAATCTCTTAATTATTTTGACTTGATTTAGTAGGCAGTAACTTTCTAGATGATACCATAATTCTATTAGCTTTTGTTGTGGCCTTATGGCTTTAATAGAAGTTTGTTTCCCTATTGGCTTACTGGTTACCCAAAGGACGTTGTAGATCAACATTTAGTTGAAAGGAAGATTAATAATTATCATCATGAAAAGAAACCCTTTACTCATACATATACTTGAGTAAGGGGTAATACAAAAGACGAAAGAAACCCTCACGGGAAATACATGATACACACTACTTGAAGAAATAATAATAATAAGAAACAACAACTTTCCCCGTCAAGTCGGACGGAAGATATCGGTCATTCCGAGTTTATTTATGCCATCAGTAAACACATCGCATCCCAAGCTTTTGGTGGAGACATCAGTCAGTTGATCTTTGGAATGGTGTGACCACATTTCCTTTCTCTAGGTGGTCATTAATAAAATGTCGATCAACCTCAACATGCTTAGTCATGTCATGTTGAACAAGGTTGTGAGCAATACTAATAGCTACCTTGTTATCACAATATAAGGAGAGAGGGACATTCGACGGGAGTCTCAGATCTTGTAACACGGTACGCATCCATAGACCTTCACAGAGACCTTGAGACATTGACCAGTACTCAGCTTCAGCACTAGACCGGGCCACCACATTCTGCTTCTTGCTATGCCATGTTACCAAATTTCCACCAACAAAGGTGCAGTACCCCGTTGTGGATTTCCTGTCGTCACGACTTCCAACCCAATCAGCATCAGTGAAGACTTCGATCTTTAAGTGGTTGTTCTTGGAGAACATAAGCCTGCGACCAGGAGCCTTCTTTAAGTACTGTAGTACACGATAAACAACATCCTGATGTCTGATCCTGGGAGCATGCATATATCTATTCAAGATCGCTACAACATATGTAATGTCAGGACGAGGGTGAGATAGGTATAAGAGCCTCCCAACTAATCTCTGATAAATCGAAACATCGGTGTGGTCACCATCACTGTCTTCATCAATCCTATGATTCTCCTCCATAAGAGTGTTAGTTGGGACAAAATCGAGCATGCCAATTTCTTTTAACAAATCCAAAACATATTTACGTTGAGAGATGAATATACCTTGGTTTGATCTGGTCACTTCAATTCCAAGGAATTAACGTAATCTTCCTAAGTCCTTCACTTCAAACTCAGCAGGCAAGAGCGCTTTGAGATTAGCGATTTCCTCTGTGTCATCTCCGCCACAATGTCATCAATGTAGACAATAAGTGCCACAATTTTTTGTTCACGTTTTCGGATAAACAAAGTGTGATAAGACTGTCCCTTTTTGTAGCCAAACTTGAGCATGGCTTTAAGGAACCTACCAAACCAAGCTCTGGGAGACTGCTTCATGCTATACAACGACTTCCTTAAGTGACAGACAAGCCCTTCTTGTCCCTTCTTCACAAATCCTGAGGGAATGTCATATACACTTCTTCATCAAGCCCACTGTGCAAGAAGGCATTTTTATCATCCAGCTGGTGAAGATCCCAGGCCAAGCAAGCAACACAAGATAGAAGGGTACGAACGGAGTCCATATTTGCTACAGGAGCAAAGGTCTATTGGTAGTCCACTCCCTGAGTCTGGGTGTATCCCGGAGCCACAATGAGAGCCTTGTAGCGCTCAATTTTACCATCCTGGTTTTTCTTAACAGAGAAAACCCACCTTGAACCAATGACTTTCTTGTTAGGAGGAAGGGGAGAGACATCCCATGTATGATTCTTGTCCAAGGCAGACATTTCCTCCTCCATCGCATATGCCCATACCAAAATACTCACAGCTTCCTGCCATGTCTTTGGAATAGAAATCAAGGACAAAGAAGATATAAAGCCCTGATGAGCAGGGGTAAGGTGATGATAAGCAACATGATTAGAAATAGGGTGTTGCATACACATAGCTTTACCTTTTAGCAAAGCAAGAGGGGCATGTATGTCATCACCAGAATTTGAGTCCAAAGCAGACACTGGTAGTGGGAGAACGTCGGTTGACAATGGTGGTATACATGAGGAAAATGAGAGATAAGAGATGGGAACAGAGGAAACATTGTAGGAGATGTAGGGGACATAGGAGATATAGGGGACATAGGAGATATATGCGACGTAGGAGGCATAGGAGACGTAAGAGACATAGGAGGCGTAGGAGACGTAAGAGACATAGGAGGCGTAGGAGGAATCCGAGGGAGAGGAACAGTAGAATCAGTAGTAATGTTACTAATCTCCCCTTGACGAGTGGAGTGAGTCGAATCTAGGTAGTAGGATTCCTCATCGCAGAAAGTAACATTCATGATATAAAAAACACGGCGGGATGGAGGATGATAACACCGATAGCCTTTCGTAGTGGCATAATAGCCAAAAAAGACACAACAGTGAGCCTGAGGGTCAAGCTTGTCACGATGAGGCTGATGTATGTGAACAAAACATACGCACCCAAAAACACGGGGTGGAAGATGAGAAGTATGAACAACAAAAGTAGTGGAGAGACGAGCTAGATGAGTAGCTTAATCTAGAACCCGTGAAGGTAGACGATTGATAAGATGAGCAATAGTTATGATAACATCACCCCAATAAGATTTCGGAAGGTGCATGGTGGTGAGAAGGCACAGGGCAACATCAAGGAGATGTCGGTTTTTTCGTTCAACAACACCATTTGGGGTAGAGGTGTAAACGCAAGTGGTTGATGTAAAATACCATGACTTGTGAGATAAGAACCAAATGCGTCACGATCATCATATTCCCCCCATTATCACTACGGAGAACTCAAATATTACCATTGAAAAGAGTCCGCACTATCTTATGAAAGACTTGAAAACACGAAAAAACTTCATTTTTTTCTTTAAAAGGTAGAACCAAGTAGTGCGGGAAAACAGTCAATAAGTATTACAAACCAACGAAAACCAGATAAAGATAAAATAGGGGAAGACCCCCAAATATCAGAATGTATAACAGCCAAAGGAGTGTCATTAGGAGCACAGACAAATGCGACGATGAATGTCTAACATGTTTAGACATTTCACAAACATCACAAGCTAAAATTTTAATAAAAGGTAACAAAGCAGGAAACAATTTTGAAAGGTAAACAGGGGAGGGATGCCCAAGACGCAAATGCCAGCGCCGAGCATCAGCAACAGTAACAACAAAGGAAGAAAGGGCATGAGATGTGTCTGAGAATCCAGGTGGTTCAGGTCACCACAGTTCCTACCACTGCCAATGGTCCGCTTCGTACCCAGTTCCTGAAAACATATGAATTAGGAAGAAAGGTTACAAAACAATTAAGAGATCGAGTGATATTGCTAATCGAAAGTAAATTGCGGGGAAAATAGGGAACATGTAGGACAAAAGAAAGGGAAATTTAAGGAGAACAGGAAATGTGCCCCTTACCCGCAATGGGAGACAAGGTGCCATTCGCCGAGATAACCTTGCCCTTGCCAGACAAGGGGGTGTAGGAAATAAAACCTGAGGAAGATCCTATCATATTATCGGTGGCTCCCGAGTCAATGATCCAATCAGATGGAGGAGTCGTGGCAGCATCAACACTGGTCAAAGCGGCGGTAACAAAGGAAGTAGAAGTACCGGAGGCAGCATCAGACTGTGAGTGGAGAAGACGACGGAGAGCATCCAATTCATGAGCATAAAATGTCCTGGAGGCTGACTAGTAGGCTCTTCATAGACTTTCGTAGAGTAGGCAACATCATGAGATCGAGAACCACCCTGTCGAGACCCCCCTCGTCCGAATCCACGACCACGTCCACGATCACTCCCAGGTCCAGATGGAGCAAGGTGAGGATGGAGTTTGAAGCAGACATCCCGAGTGTGGCTCCAAAAATCGGTATGAATAATATGAAAAAGCATAGAACTAGGTAAAGAGACATGAGCAAATAAAGTACGGTGGTGTTTAACTAGTTTACACGAATAACACATAAATTATGAGCAACAAAAACGGAATATAAGAAATTAAGTGTTTCAAAACATAAAGTGAAGGATGTCCTAAGCGACAATGCTAGAAATATACAGTAGATGTTCGGGACGAATGTAAGACATGCGGTGGTGGAGCAGTGTTGGAGGAGTCAAACACGTAGAGGCTATTGCACAAGCTACTAAAGACAATCACCGTCCTCGTCTTCATGTCCCGAAAAACACAATAAGAGGGAAAAAGTCACTGAGCAATTTATGGAGTTTGTTATGGGCTAATGTATAGTAGAGTGCGAGTAAACTTAGGGACATGAAGAATTGAGGAAAGAGTAAGAGCAGGGCAAGGGATTGTCCCTTTCCTGCAATGGAGGAGAGGGAGCCATCAACAATGCTTACTTTGTCTCTTCCTGAAAGGGGGGAGTATGATACAAAACCTGATAAGGAGCCAGTCATGTGATCAGTGACTCCAGAGTCAATGATCCATTTAGTAGAAGGACGAGTGGTGGCAGAGTGAGCACCTAGTATACCTGAATGAGCATAGAATGATGAGGAGGTGGACACAAACTTAGTATAAAGACCCTGCATTAGGCTACATAGAGTCTGTATAAAGAAGCCAGGAACAACAAAAACATCTGCAACTTCCACTGTAAAGGAGTTGTATTCAGTAGTGTCGGAGAAATTTGCTGATCGAGGAGGGAGGGAAGAGCAGTCCTCCCATGTGATCTTCCATTGCCGTGAAGCTTGACCACCTCTTTACTGTGTGGTACCCATGAAGTTTGAAGTAAGTATCACGAGTGTGTCGGAGCTTTGCACACTAATCACAGACTAGGTTATCTCAATCGGGTGGTTGAATAAGGAGCCCATGGAGTGCGAGGACGTGATCTATGGTGAGTAGTAGCTAGACCGGAGCCAGCAAGAGCAGTATCAGAGTGTCATGTCTGTCGTTAGTCAAGCTCCTTCCGAGTCCTAACTAGTAATGCATATGGGTTGCATATCATGATTAAAGGATTAAAGTAATCATATTCCTGGTACAACTGTGTTAACTTCAGATAGTAGGCGGATGGAGATCAGTCGCCCGGTCAAAGCAGAACAATTTTGCGATGAAGTTGGGAAATCTGTGTCGCAATACCTTTTCTTGAGTAAGTGGGCTCTGCACATTTCTAGATGTCTTCTGTTGTATCGAAGAAGAGATAGTTGCGGGCTGTAATTTATTGCATTGAATTTGTAAGTCATGACATAACCAAGAAATTTTCCTCATCCCATTGAAGCCAACCTGGAGAATCCTATGGTGGTGCCTGAGTAGTTCTGCTGACATATCCGAATAGTTGCCGATTTTTTAGGGCAAGAGTGATCGACGTAGACCACAAAAAATAATTAGTGCCATCCAAACAGGTGTTAATAATTTTTGGGTGAGGTCTATATACTCTGATCATGATTCCACCTGGTTAGGTCAGTGCAAGGAGGTGATACAAGAGGAAGGATTGAAGGTATAGTGTGTTGAGATTCTTCCACTTCCGACATTGTCTCAGTAGAAATGAGCTTGCAGGGGAAAACATAAACGGGTTTTCAAACCAAGAAGGCAAACCCTATATTCATAGCTTCAAAAGAAATAACCATTAGATTAAGACGAGACTAAGAAGGAATGAGAGAAGCAAGAGATAGGCCATTCTTGAAAAAGTGAAGGTGAACAGTCGCCGAAATAGGACACAGAGGTGTCGGCGCACAACCAGAACCGTTTGACTGTGTGAATTCGAAAACCTCCCAAGGCACGACGCTGAAGCCTGGAGGATCGAGGGGATGGGAAGTGGTTTGTGAGACGGTGAGAGACGAGGATCGAGGGGGAAGAGATACGCGCACTAAAGGTCGGCAAGGCGGAGACGATTGCGGGCGGAAATGGCTGTAGGATATCGAACGCTGGAACAATCGTGCGTGACCTTAGGTATCAGCAGATGGCTCATGGCTTTGATACCATGTTAGGATAAAACCTTTCTTATTATTAAAGTAAAGAGCTCTCTCTCATAGATAGGAGAGCTACATACAAAAGTAGAAAGGTAAAAAAATCAAAACAAGGTGTAACATCCTAACAACATTTGAAAGTCCGAGAATGCGTTCAGGTGCTTATGTGTCATCTACTAGGATCATTTGATAAATAAATATATTGACTATTTTGTGGAGTTGTTAAAGAAGTTGGACGACACTTTCTGTGCCAGTGGAAATGTGAATGTTTTGATGATTTTGAAATAAAACTGGGAAGAGTGTCTTTTAAATGATTTTCTTAAAAGAGCCAATGCGGGTAGAAGTAGCATGTCTTGAAGATGCACCCATAATATGAGTAGATAGAACTGATGCGGAAGTGTTAGGATTGAAACATGATAGAGGTAGATTAACAGTAGCAAATGTAGAAAAAGTTTCATTCAAAATAAAGTTTAAATTTTATTTAACACTTGACAAAAGAAAGATTGAGGGTAACCGAATCGTTAGAAAGATAACTTGTCTGGCATGGAAATGAATTTATTGAGCTTGTTTAGCTTTTTGCCATTTAATCTAAACAAATATTGAGGCATCAGTTTACAAATAGTTCTTTAACCCTTTTCATTACATGGCATTGTCATTAATCTTTATTATGTGCAGTTACATGAAATGATGAAACACTTAGTCTAGTGTTTTTTTTAACTCCACCTAGCTAATGAATGGACACGGTAAAATTTGTTCCCTAACCATATTTGTAGCCATGCAATTGTCAATAACCAATGCAAGGTGTGGTGTGTGAAGCATTGATGCTAGCTTAGTCTGGTACACTAAAGCATTTATGATGTGGGTGAAATATAGACATGTCACCCTAATAGTGCTTGTTTTGAGAATTTCTTCAATGAGGCGTGTCTAATTCATCAAATACACCAACCACAAACTGCAAATGAGTGATACGTTGATTAAGGCAATGAAATCATCACGTATACCTTGATTACAGTCTATGTACCTTGATTATGGAGTTATGGTATGCATAATCACGACGGTTATTGAGCAGTTACTCATGTGTAACAAAATCTTTATATCACCTTCGATTGGAGTTTGGGTATGTACTTACATTGATTATGCATATGCCAAAATACATGTATTAGGAAGGATTTTTTTTTAAAAAGGACATAACATGCTTGATACATTGGATTGCTTTAGGTAAATTACTAGAGGAACATGCACCCCCCCCTGTTTAGTGTGTGATGACGACAGTACCTTTGACTATTGCTTGTTGTACCCCCATGCAAAATTATTTTTCGACTCGTGGAAAAGGAGTATTGGTGCCGGGGAACAAGATACAATGGCCGGAGTGTTGGGCGCCAACGTCCTCTCTCGATCCATGAGCGCAATGTGCTACTTGTTTAAATTAAATAATAGCATATTTTTCATATGTTCGAGCTTATGAGACAATTGGGTATGCACTTATTCCTACACTTGTTATCAGACCAGATCATGAGTTCAAGACCTGGGGACCGCACTAGTTGGAAAAATGCTTGTAAATCAGTCTTGCCTTAACCTGTGTGGGTTCCAGTTATTTTACGGGCCGCTGGTTCTAAGAGGCTCCATTGTAAAAAGACGGGCTAGTTCTAAGAGTTTCCAGCGTAAAAAAACTTCGTGTGGTTCTAAGAGTCTCCAGGTGTAAATAACTCAGGCTGGTTCTAAGAGTCTCTGACGTAAAAGACTCAAGCTGGTGATAGACATGGTCTTGCGAGACATTGAGTGTGTAAGGGGGGGGGGGGGGGGATTCCCAACCCATGAGTGCAATGTGCTACTTGTTTAAAGAAATAGTAGCACCCTTCTCGTAAATTCTATCTTATGAGCTAGTTGAGTACACTTGATCCTACATGGAGACTCTGTCGCCACCCTACATTGAGTACATGTATGTATGTATGTATAATAGATGCAAACACGATAGAAAAAATTAATTGAAATTTACAAGAAAACTTTATTTCTATCTTGCATGAATTTTTCAAAATTAATAGTTTATTCATAGAAATACCGATGCAAGTAAAAAAAAATTGAAATTATGATTTGGACTATTTATTGGATAATTCAAAAGGAGAGGGTAAATATAAATCTCAAATGAGTAAATATAATGATATCTAAATCTATCATTTTATATCTCGAGCAAATTTAATTTTATTAAGATTGGGCATAATTCAAGTTGGTCGGGGTTGAATTTGATCAATTTATTGACATAGTAATTTGATCTGAATTTAATTTGAATAAAGAATCAATTTGTTTCTTGTTGGAATCAAGTTCACGGTCTAAATAGGGAAAGTATTTTAGCTAAACATTTAGTCAAACTGTGCATTTAGTTAACAATTTTCTTGTAACTAATTCTGATGGAGAATAGGAAATTGAATTAATTCATTGAAAGGAGGCTCACTCCTATTTATAGGAGGGAGATACACCAAGGGAACTAAATGAACAATACAACTAGAAAAATAACATAATTCTAACACTCCCCCTTAAGTTGGGCGTGTGATGTCTTGCATGCCCAACTTGCACATGATTTTTCCAAAAACACTCTGACTTAACCCCTTGGTGAGAGCATCAACTAATTGTTGATCTGAGGGGACAAATGATGTGCTCACAACTCCTCTTTCTATGTTCTCTTTGATAAAGTGTTGGTCAAGCTCCACATGCTTTGTGGGGTCATGTTGGACTGGATTGTGAGCAATGCTAATGGCGGCTTTGTTATCACAATACAATCTCACAGGGTTCTTGTTTTCCATTCCAAGATCGTTCAAAAAGGACTTAATCCACAGTCCTTCCCAAATCCCATGAGTCATAGCTCTGAATTCTGCCTCTGCACTTGACTTGACAACCACATGTTGTTTTTTACTTCTCCAAGTTACCAAATTACCACCGACTAGAGAACAATAACCAGAGGTGGACCTCCGGTCATCAACTGAGCCGGCCCAATCAACATCAGTATAGACTTCAACAATCAATTCTTTGCCCAGGGAGAACAGGATACCCTTTCTAGGAGAGGACTTGTGGTACCGAAGGATTCGGTGAGCAGCTTCTAAGTGACAGGTTTTTGGTGAGTGCATAAGCTGGCTGATGACACCGACATACGAAATATCCGGGCGAGTATGAGATAGATAGATAAGGAGACCAGCCAGTCATTGAAATCCAGTGATATCAGCAACCACTTCACCATCATCTCTTCCCAATCAATGGTTGACTTCAATTGGGGTGTAAACAGGTCTACACCCACTCATCCCACATGACTGGAGCAAGTCGAGGATGTATTTCCTCTGAGATATGAGTATCCCATGCTTTTACCGAGCGACATTAATTCCCAGAAAGTATCTGAGATTTCCCAGGCTTTCACTTCAAACTCCTTTGCCAGTCTTTGTTTCAGAATCTGGATTTCTTCAGTATCATCGTCCGTTATAATGATATCATCCACATAAACAATAAGAGCAGTGAGTCCCCCATGCTTGTGCCTTACAAATAAAGTATGATCGGCATTGCTCTGGAAGTATCCAAAAGTGACCATAGCTCTATGGAATCTCCCAAACCAGGCCCGAGGAGACTGTTTTAAGCCATATAAGGCTTTCTTCAACCTGCATGCCTTTCCCCCAGATCCTGTCGGGGTAAGATCAGGTGGTAAAAACATGTAGACTTCTTCCAACTCCCCGTGAAGAAATGCATTTTGCACATCCAACTGGGTCAAAGTCCACCATTTGCAGGCAACACACGAGAGCAAAACACTTATAGAATTCATCTTTGCCACAGGGGCAAAGGTTTCTTTATAGTCGATCCTCATGGTCTGAGTATAGCCCCTAGCCACCAATCGAGCCTTGCATCGTTCAACAACACCTTCAGAATTCTGCTTGACGGATAACACCCACTTACACCCTACCACGGTCTTGCCTGGTGGTAAAGGGACTAAATCCCATGTACAATTCTTTTCCAGCGCCAACATCTCCTCACGCATGACATCTTGCCACTTTTGGTGCGCAATAGCTTCCTGCCAAGTTGAAGGGATAGAAATGGAGGAGAGAGAGACACTAAAGAGTTTATGTGAGGGGGATAATGAGTCATAAGACACAAAGTGGGACATCGGATGTTGGGTAGAGATACAATTACCTTGAGTCCCCGAAGATGGATCCGATGTTGGAGCGGGTAGCCTGAGTGAAGCCGATGTACCTGGACCCTTATTCCTCTGAGTATACACCTATAAAGGAGGAGCGATCACAGGAGCAGTCACAGGAGTAGGAGTAGGCAAAGATGTAGACATAGCAGACATAGGCACATAAGGAGGATAGGAAGGTGGAATGGGTAGAGGAAGAGAGCTCACTTCCATTGGGTAAGACTCCCCCTGAAGTGAGGGCTCGTAGTAGGACTTAGACTCCCGAAACGTGACGTCCATAGTAACGAAGGTCTTTTTGGAAGCAGGATAGAAACATTTGTAACCTTTCTGGGTAGGTGAATACCCAATAAAGGTACACTTGAGGGCACGAGGATCAAGATTGGACTTGGGGTGCACATGGACAAAACACACACACCCAAAGATCCGAGGAAGGTGATGAGTGGGAGAGACAGAACCTTAAACATGGATTTGTTTCCAAGAACACGAGTTGGCAAATGATTAATAAGGTACGCCGCAGTGAGAACCGCATCGCCCCAAAAATACTTAGGAAGGTGCATCTTTAGGAGGAGGCAACGAGCTACCTCAAGGAGGTGGCGATTCTTGCGCACGGTAACCCCATTTTGAGTCGGGGTGTAGACACAAGATGTCTGATGTATAATTCCCTAATCGCTGAGATAACGCTCAAAGGAAGAGTCAATGCACTCACGACCGTTATCACTGCGCAGAACTTTAATGACAGTGTTAAACTGGGTAGCCACTATCCTATGAAATTGTTGAAATAAGGGAAAACATCATTCTTGTTTGTCATCAAGTAGATCCACGTACAACGAGAAAAACTGTCGATAAACGCAACAAACCAATGAAATTCAGAAATATAGGCAACAAGGCAAGGACCCCAAACATCAGTATGAACCACAGCAAAAGGAGAAGCACTAGGTGTAGACACATGATTAAGGGAAGCACGATGATGTTTACTGAGAGCACACACATCACATTTAAAAGCATTCAAAGATACATTCGACATATTTGGAAATAAAAGATGCATAATAGATAGAGAAGGATGGCCCAGGCGGCAGCGCCAAGAGTCCACAGAGGCCTGAGCTGCAGAAAGAGCTAGTGGAGAAGAGGCAGAGCTGGAGGGGCCGAACAGGTAGAGACCATCACATAGTCTAACAGAGCCAATTACCACCCCTGTCTTCAGGTCCTGAAAGACACAAGAGGAGGGAAAAAAGTTAGTGAGCAATTCATAGAATTAGTTAGGTGACTAATAGAAAGTAGGCTGCGGGTAAACTTAGGAACATGGAGAACCGAAGAGAGGGTGAGGGAGGAGCAAGGGATGGATCCTTTCCCGGCAATGAGAGACAGGGACCCATCAGCAATGCTCACTTTGTCCCTACCAGTCAAAGGGATGTAGGACATAAAACCTATAACAGAACCAGTCATGTGGCCTGTGGCGCCGGAATCAATAATCCACTGGGTGGAGGAGCAAGCGGTGGCAGAGTGGACACCTGGAATCCCCTGGTGGGCATATGAAGAGCTGGCAGACTCGGAAGAGTGACCAAGCATGAAGTAGCGGAAGGCTTGAATCTTCTCAGCAGAAAGGGCAGAAGGAACCTCAGGGGCATCAGGTCCACCATAAGGAGCAGGATCATCTACGACATCGGAGAGATGAGCCGAGCGAGACAGAGAAGGTCGACCCGGAGTGCGACCAAAGCCACAACCGCCATGAGGAGCAGGACCCCCGCGAGGAGGAAAACTATGAAGCTTAAAGCAAGTGTCCCGAGTATGGCGTGCTTTCCCACAATAATCACACGTCAAATGGTCCTTGTCCATAGACTTGGACCTAGTGTCACGGATAGAGCGGCCACCGGGACTGAACCGAGCGGCAAGGGCAGAGCCCTCAGCAACAGTGTCTGGTAGACGAGTCTGCCGGCGATCATATTCTTGTTGGAACAAACTATACACCTCAGGTAAGGGAGGTAGAGGAGAGCAGCCAAGAATCTGAGCATTGATGGGGATCAAGGTCATGGTGGAGACCATGAAGAAACTTGAAGATCCGGTTGCGTTCCTCCTGGGCACGGACCAGTACCTCATCCTCAGGGGAGACAAGAGTAAGCTAATCCTCAAGGTCATAGTGGAGACTCATCCTCAGGGGAGTCATACTCTTGGTAAAGCTGGGCAAACTCCAGGTAGTAGGCAGCGGGGGGACGGTCCCCTTGGCGCAAGAGGAAAATCCTTCTCCGCAATTGGAAAATCTGAGCGGCATTCCCACGAGAGGAATAGGTAATCTCGGCTCACTTCCAAATGTCGACCGCAGTGTCCAGAAATAAATAGTTGCGGGCAATAGAATCCTGCATGGAGTTGGTCAGCCAGCACATCACTAAGGAGTTCTCGGATTCCCATTGGGACCAATCCAGGGAGGTAGTAGTCGGTGCCCTGGTGGTACCACTGATGTATCCAAACAGACGGTGGCTCTTGAGAGCCAAAGTAATGGAACGAGACCACGGGAGATAACTGGTTCCATTCAACTTAATGGTAGTGATTTGAGGAGTCCCGTGATCATGGGTGGTACGAAGAGATCCAGTAGAAGGCAGAGGATCTTGAGGGGCACTCCCACTGTAAGAGACATTCGGAGATTCAACACTTCCGGCATTGCAAGCGTAGAATAGAAATCACAAGGCTGCTAAAGGAGAAGAGTCTCACTCATAGAAAGAGAAGAAGAGATGGAGGATCACAATCACGCATGGAGAGGAAGATACATCCTCGCAAGAAGGGAGAACGGACGCCGGAAGAGCAATCAAGGACTCAAGCCTGCATAGATTCGGCGTCAGGAATGACTCAAACAGCCATGCGGAGAAGAAGAATTGACTGTGCCGACCGGCGCTTGCGACAGAAGGCGGGAGCGGGAGGAACAACTCGCGGGCTCAGTGAAACCCTCGATGGGAACTGCGGTCGGGCTCGGTGAAACCCGCAATGACAACAGCAGTCGGGCGAAGACGAAGACGCGGTAGTCGCGGGAGTCGCGGAAGACGGGAGGCAAAGCCGCGGAAGTCGGGAGGCAAAGCCGAGAAAATCGAAGTCGCGGCAGACGGGAGACGGACGAGCGAAAGGCGAGATTAGGTTACGGCTGGCGTTGATACCACGATGGAGAATAGGAAATTGAATTAATTCATTGAAAGGAGGCTTACTTCTATTTATAGGAGGGAGATGCACCGAAGACAATAAAGGAAAAATACAACGAGAAAAATAACATAATTCTAGCAAATTCATAGGAAATAACTATCAAATATAATTTAGTTCAATTAGATAATTCGACCATTTGAAGAAAATATTTATTTTAGTTTTATGAATACGAATGGACAATTGAACTGGACTAGAAATACAAATATACAGACTCGCGAGATAAGCTCGTTGTCACACACACAAATCTCTACCCCTCCCCGCGAGACATATTTGGAGCATATCAACTCTATATGGGACCCGATTGACACGACACCGAACTCAATATGTCTAGGAATTCGACGACAATATAAATAGAAAGCCTAATGCGGGGCTTAGGCTTAAGAAACTCCCTCCAAGGAATCCCTGCCGTCTTCCACACATATCCAAGGGATTTTGGAGCTATTGTCTTGAGGAGGGGACATCCATCAAGGAGATCTTGAAAATCCCTCTTCATCTTCTTCCTCTGCTTCTCTTGAAGAAGCCCTAAAAGCTATTGTTAGAGGAAGCAGGGGAACTTTCTAAAGGAGCTCTTTGCATTCATACAAGGAAAGAAGGATGTGAAAGTACAGGGAAGTCTTGACCCAAACTCACAACATGCTGAAGGATTCAACTGGCTACATTGCTCATTTCTTCGAATCTAGGGGAGTTTCCATACTATCAATTTATTGTGGCTCTTAAATTTTATTTTACCTTTCTTTAAAATCATCATGGTGGGATAAAGGCTTGAGTGTTGTTGTTTCTTTAAAATCATCATATGCATGTTGTAATTCATCTTGGATATAGAAGATTAGATTGGTGATAATCTAGCGTCGGAGAAATCGTCCTACTTTGAAACATCTACGCTAGTTTGACCTAGGGTAGGTGAAATCATTCTACTTTGTAGATTGTAGTTTGACCTCGGGTTGGTGAAATCGTCCTAGTTTGTGACCTTTACATTAGTTTGACCTAGGTTGGTGAAATCGTCCTATTTTGGGATGTCTAGTTACTATGACCTAGTGTCATGAAATTTGCCTGTCGATGCCTAGGTTAGTTAACCTTGGGTGCCTAACAGACCAATAATTTCTTAGTTTGTTGAAATCTTGCCTGATGCAATAACAGAAGGAAATTAGTTATGTGAAATTGTGGGGTTATGCGGTTAGAAAATGTATAAGGGTGTCTTTCGTGAATTATTTAAGAGTCTTTCATGCAATTGTCCTATTTAAGGCTTTTCATTAATGAAGCCACACATTTAGGAATTTACCGTAAGACATACTCTTATGGGCCTCGAGCACCGGACCTAGTTATCTATTATTATCTTTATTGTTGTCTTTAGTAGGTGTTATCGTTGTGTTAGGGGTCTTGAGCACCGTGCCTAGTTATTTATTATTGATGTCTTTAGTAAGTGTTATTATTGTTGTTTGTCTTTTAGTACGTTGTAAGTCTATATAAAGACATGAGTATGTTTGTGTTAGAAACGTCCATGTAAAGTCCATGTAAAAGCCCATATATGAGCCCATTTAGTTTCTTGTTCTTCTCTCTTCACTTTAGTCCCACATTGTGTATAAGGGACTCCTCTCTCTTTCTCCCTCTTATATATATGTATTCATACATTGTATTTGATACTTGAGAAATTATATACAAGGTTTCTCTCTTTTCTACATGGTATCAGAGCGAAAGGTCCGAACCTGCGGTCTCCTTTTTTTCTAACCGCACCTCTCCTGCGGTCTCTGCTCTCTGCGAGCTCCTCTCCCCCTGCGGTCTCCAATTTCTGTGACCGCAGCTGTCACGACCCGTCTCGACAGAAGTCAGAGTGCGCTTTGGGGCGGGCCGTGATGCCACAGGCATGAGCGAAAAGGAATCCATGTCCGCTAAGGCGGAAGCAGAAATACTACAAATAGTTTTAAAATAGTTACTTTTGAGTAAAACAGATTGATTTATTGCGGAAGCTTTAAAATGTGAGTTTGAAACAGGTGCACATGCATTTTACAGAAGAACTTAAGATACAAGTTTTGGAACAGAAATGTATGCAGTGATCATCGCAGATAAATGAGCATGCAAATCATGTCAAATTCTAGTACATATAATATTTAGTCTAGCAGTTGTCCATGAAACAGGAGAAAATGGCTGATCGTAATTATTACATAACAGAACTATCCGACAGTAAAAGAAATGAAACACAAACACAAAACCTGAAGCTTGACGCAGATCGGCTCAAGAAGCAGGCGGCGCAGACACGAACGCTAAGGCAAATTCCAAAACAAGAAGGAAAAGTCTCAGAACATTGAAATACACAAGAGCAAAGCAAAATAAAATACGAGCAGGGGAAACAGAATATTTGTGTACCGTTTTTCATGAAGCAGAGCTAACAAGACAGACAAGCAGAAATATCTAGAATTTATTAAACTAGTCCGAAGTAAAGCATAAAAAGATGATTCATGTAATAACATAAGTTGTACAAGTGAAAGTGTAGGTGTTTTTGTTTGACGCGCAGGATTCATGATTCAGACAGATTCAAGTACGGATTCAAGAGATTCAGAAATTTATGCTCGCTATGACCGGTCCTTTGTTCTCATTAGGGATTTAAGAGGGAACCCAAGTCAAGGAGTTGCGTCAATTAAACCATGCCTTTCAATGTTAACTTACGTTATTAATGACTTAGTGCAGGATTTCGTGTATTTTATCATATCAAGACATGTAACCAAATACTGATTCAGATATACAAGAGCAGATTTTACAAACGTGCACAGAGGTGCATGACATTAGATAATTTAACAGATTCATAGATTGATGATTCTAATTGGAACAGACTCACGCTGAAGAAAAACATCAGACTAAGAAATAGACTTTATCCAAGTCTTTCAAACAAATAGACATAAGAAACATGATTCGATGGCTCAAAGAACTCGAAAGAGAGTTTCTGAAACTTGCAGATTCAAGAATTTGCGAGTAAATAGATTACTATACATCATTTTCTAGTATACCGAGTTTTCCTTTAGATTAAGTCATTCCAAAATACGAATATCTTCTAAGTAAACATGTGTACGACCCAAACATTTCATATCAAACACAATTCATCTATTTGCTAGCACGAAATCTTAACCTTTGTCAATATACCAATTAATGTTCATGCTCAAAAGAACTACTAATCCTCCAATTAAAATCATCGTTTCACATTTCAAATTCGTGTTATCCCAAACGCGTGAAACCTCAAACTAATATCAAGTCAATTCAGACAATCAAAAACTAAGCTTATTTGATGAAACATGTAATCAAAGGTGAAACATAAAATAATAAGAACAGGTCAGGCTAAATAAAATTCAATGTTTGCAAGAGAGAGGGATCTCTACTTGCCTTAAATGAGGTTGAAACTGACGGCGACGGCGAAGCGGCGCAAGCAAAAACAAAAGCTCTATTGAACCTGCTCAAGATCAATATTTATAATATTCGACTTAACGAAGTTCTCTACGCTTGCACAAACATTTGCTATCACACAACACAACAAGAGAGGGTTTAGAAATTTTACCTCCCTCAGGGGTGAGGAGATACCACGAAGGATCAGGTACTTGGCGGCGCTTGGGGTTAGGGAAACCCTAAATCGGAGAGGGTTTGGAGAGATTCCGCTGGGAGATTCGACGAACGATGCCGGAAATCACAAACAAATCACGGTTAGACGATCGCAAGGGGGCAAAAATCTGAAATCACAAATTGAATGCTAATAAACATAAAGGATGCAAGAGAATCTGAATAGAGGCGAAGGAGGAGGAATCTTACCCAAGGGAAGTCATATCCGGGCTCAAAATCTGAGTAGAGGGGTAAATCGAGCGAACCCTAGGCGTTCCTCTCGCAAACACCGGCCCAATCAGAGAGGAAGAGGGCTGCCGGAGGAAGAAACGGAGTTGTCGAAGGAAGAGGAGGCAGCTGCCGGCCTTGAGGGGAGGGGAGAAGAAAGAGTCTTGCTGGAGGGCTGGAGAAAGAACCATCAGCCAGAGCAAGAGGAGAAGGAGTGGCCATGGCAGGATCGGCCATGGCAGGAGGGGTAGCAGGCGGCAGCCCCGACAGGAGGAGGAGAAGGGGGCGGCGCCGGCAGGAGGAGCAGGAGGAGGCGTCAGGCATGGAGTCGAGCGCAGGAGACGAGATCGAGATCGGCAGCGGCAGCGCATTTGCGGGAGACGGGCGCACGCGATGCGGGAAACAGGGGGGGTGCGGCTTGCGGTTTGCGGGAAAAAATAAGAGGGGGCTGCTTGATATAAGAGGAAATAAAAAGAAAACCCTAGTATGGTTAATTACCAAAATGCCATTTCTTTTAATACACCTGGGTTGTTACATTCTCCCCTACTTAGGAAGTTTCGTCCCGAAACTTTCCGAGGATTCCCTGAATGATGGCTCTTATGGCAAAGGTTCAGATGTCATTCATTCCAACAAGGTTTGCAGGTCAAGACATGAAAGTTAACTATGAATATGCTGAAACAGAAAAGAAGACAAGCACGGAGACTTACCAAGATTAAGAGAAAATTTGTGAATACTTGCTTCGTATATCAGACTCAAGTTCTCAAAAGAATTATTCAGACTTTTCATGCATTCAAAACACAGTTATCATCGGGATGATTTTTCTTTCGAAGCTTGCGTACTTGATACTCTACGATCTTAGCGGGTATGGTCAGATACGAAGGATTTTAGATTCTGGGAACACGGGAATTGCTTCACTTAGCTCGGAACTGAGAGATAAGACTCAAGAATTCGGGAGCGAAAAATCCTTGCACGATGGGGTAACTTACTTGCGATGTTGACGCTTAAGAGCTAACTAGAAGGGGATACTGGAGAATCAGATGAGATTGATAGACAAGCAGAACAGGAAGCACTGATTACGAATACCGGAGATTTGAAACTAGAGATTCTAACACATTTCCTACTGTCAGGTACATAAATTATGTAATAATTACAACATTTTCATTGGACAACTCTAGGTAATGATCATGCAAGTGCAACCATGAGATCGTGTGCGATGTCAAGCAAATAGTAAAACCATGCGTGTACAATCATTATTGTTATTCTTAGCTGGACACTTGTGCAATGCTTATGATATGAATGCAAATGAATGGATACACGTGCCATGTTAAGCGCTCATATCACTTAACATGTCATGCATATTATGATTCTAATGTCAGCGCACTTGAAAATATTAAACTGCCCATAACCATTTAATATTCGCAAGCGGTGTATATCCTAGTGGGAATTCATATGCACAAAAATGTTTGCCCCTTAACACTCGTGTGCATACTACTCATGCTTATGAGTGTAGTGTGTGCGTGTTTCAGCTGCGAACAACAGATAATGATAAGGTGCGTGAAGTAATGATGCATGTATATATATTTATATAATAAGATTTAAAATATGTAATAGTTATAAAATACTTTATCTTTAGAGTCTAACCTCGCTCTGATACCAACTGTCACGACCCGTCTCGACAGAAGTCAGAGTGCGCTTCGGGGCGGGCCGTGATGCCACAGGCATGGGCGAAAATGAATCCATGTCCGTTAAGGCGAAAACAGAAATACTACAAATAGTTTTAAAATAGTTACTTTTGAGTAAAACAGATTGATTTATTGCGGAAGCTTTAAAATGTGAGTTTGAAACAGGTGCACATGCATTTTGCAGAAGAACTTAAGATACAAGTTTTGGAACAGAAATTTATGCAGTGATCATCGCAGATGAATGAGCATGCAAATCATGTCAAATTCTAGTACATATAATATTTAGCCTAGTAGTTATCCATGAAACAAGAGAAAATGGCTGATCGTAATTATTACATAACAGAACTATCCGACAGTAAAAAAAATGAAACACAAACACAAAACCTGAAGCTTGACGTAGATCGGCTCAGGAAGCAGGCGGCGCAGGCACGAACGCTAAGACAAATTCCAAAACAAGAAGGAAAAGTCTCAGAACATTGAAATACACAAGAGCAAAGCAAAATAAAATACGAGCAGGGGAAACAGAATATTTGTGTACCGCTTTTCATGAAGCAGAGCTAACAAGACAGGCAAGCAAGCGAGACAAGCAGAAATATCTAGAATTTATTAAACTAGTCCGAAGTAAAGCATAAAAAGATGATTCATGTAATAACATAAGTTGTACAAGTGAATGTGTAGGTGTTTTTGTTTGACGCGCGGGATTCATGATTCAGACAGATTCAAGTACGGATTCAAGAGATTCAGAAATTTATGCTTGCTATGACCGGTCATTTGTCCCCATTAGGGATTCAAGAGGGAACCCAAGTCAAGGAGTTGCGTCAATTAAACCCTGTCTTTCAATGTTAACTTACGTTATTAATGACTTAGTGCAGGATTTCGTGGATTCTATCATATCAAGACATGTAACCAAATACTGATTCAGATATACAAGAGCAGATTTTACAAACGTGCACAGAGGTGCATGACATTAGATAATTTAACAGATTCATAGGTTGGTGATTCTAATTGGAACAGACTCACGCTGAAGAAAAACATCAGACCAAGAAATAGACTTTATCCAAGTCTTTCAAACAAACAGACATAAGAAACAGGATTCGATAACTAAAATAACTCGAAAGAGAGTTTTTGAAACTTGCAGATTCAAGAATTTGCGAGTAAATAGATTACTATGCATTATTTTGTAGTATACCGAGTTTTCCTTTAGATTAAGTCATTCCAAAATACGAATATCTTCTAAGTAAACATGTGTACGACCCAAACATTTCATATCAAACACAATTCATCTATTTGCTAGCAAGAAATCTTAACCTTTGTCAATATACCAATTAATGTTCATGCTCAAAAGAACTACTAATCCTCCAATTAAAATCATCGTTTCACATTTCAAATTCGTGTTATCCCAAACGCGTGAAACCTCAAACTAATATCAAGTCAATTCAGACAATCAAAAACTAAGCTTATTTGATGAAACATGTAATCAAAGGTGAAACATAAAATAATAAGAACAGGTCAGGCTAAATAAAATTCAATGTTTGCAAGAGAGAGGGATCTCTACTTGCCTTAAATGAGGTTGAAACTGACGGCGACGGCGAAGCGGCGCAAGCAAAAACAAAAGCTCTATTGAACCTGCTCAAGATCAATATTTATAATATTCGACTTAACGAAGTTCTCTACGCTTGCACAAACATTTGCTAATCACACAACACAACAAGAGAGGGTTTAGAAATTTTACCTCCCTCAGGGGTGAGGAGATACCACGAAGGATCAGGTACTTGGCGGCGCTTGGGGTTAGGGAAACCCTAAATCGGAGAGGGTTTGGAGAGATTCCGCTGGGTGATTCGACGAACGATGCCGGAAATCACAAACAAATCACGGTTAGACGATCGCAAGTGGGCAAAAATCTGAAATCACAAATTGAATGCAAAAGTGGAGACAAATAAACATAAAGGATGCAAGAGAATCTGAATAGAGGCGAAGGAGGAGGAATCTTACCCAAGGGAAGTCATATCCGGGCTCAAAATCTGAGTAGAGGGGTAAATCGAGCGAACCCTAGGCGTTCCTCTCGCAAACACCGGCCCAATCGGAGAGGAAGAGGGTTGCCGGGGGAAGAAACGGAGTTGTCGGAGGAAGAGGAGGCAGCTGTCGGCCTTGAGGGGAGGGGAGAAGAAAGAGTCTTGCTGGAGGGCTGTAGAAAGAACCATCGGCCAGAGCAGGAGGAGGAGTCGGCCATGGTAGGATCGGCCATGGCAGGAGGGGTAGGGGGCGGCAGCGCCGGCAGGAGGAGGAGAAGGGGGCGGAGCCGGCAGGAGGAGCAGGAGGAGGCGTCGGGCATGGAGTCGAGCACAGGAGACGGGATTGGGATCGACAACGGCAGCGCATTTGCGGGAGACGGGCGCACGTGATGCGGGAAACAGGGGGGTGCGGCTTACGGTTTGCGGGAAAAAAATAAGAGGGGGGGGGGGCTGCTTGATATAAGAGGAAATAAAAAGAAAACCCTTGTAGGGTTAATTACCAAAATGTCATTTCTTTTAATACACATGGGTTGTTACAGCAGCTCCCCTACGGGCTCCTTGCTCTTCTCTTCGTCCTGCTTCGCCTTCTTATCAGCTCTCTTATATAGCCTTCTCCTTTCTGACAAGTGGGCCCCGCTCCTCCTGATCGCTCAGCTCCCGTGCAGTCTCATTCTCACTGTTCGCTTCTTCTCGCTGCTGTCTCCCTCTGCTTGTGCCGAGCTGCTCGTGCGATCTCCCAGCGGCCTCCTCTTCCGCTCCTCCTGATCGCTCCGCTCCCGTGCGGTCTCGTTCTCGCTGTTCGTTCCTTCTCACCGCTGTCTCCCTCTACTCGCGCCGAACTACTCGCGTGATCTCCCAGCGGCCTCCTACCCAGCGGTCTTTTCTCTCTTAGCAGCTTCTTGCGGTCTCTGCCCCTTCTGGCCTTCTCGCTGCAATCCCTGCTCGCGCGGTCCCTGCCGTCCCTGCTTGCGCCTATCAGCGGTCTCCCAGCTCGCACCTCTCAGCGGCCTCCCTGCTCGCGCGGTTCCTCTCAGCAATCTCCCTGCTCGCGCGGTTCCTCTCAGCGGTCTCCCAGCTCGCGCCTCTCAGCGGTCTCCTTGCTCGCGCAGTCCCTGCTCGCGCCTCTCAGCGATCTCCCTGCTCGCGCGGTTCCTCTCAACGGTCTCCCAGCTCGTGCCTCTCAGCGGTCTGCCTGCTCGCGCAGTCCCTGCTCGATGTCCCTGCTCGCTGCGATCTCTAGTAGCCTCTCTCACCGCTGTGATTCTATGAGATCTTCGATGGAGTCCTCAGAGCTGCCTGCATCTTCTCCGACAGTCTGCATGGCTCCTGCTCCGGAGGTGCGTGATGAGTTGAGGATCACCACCATCTCCCTTGCTGGGAAGAAGAACTTTGTCGAATGGGTGCATTCTGTCAGAAGGGTCCTTCAATCCAAGGGACTTCTGCATCATCTCACTAAGGATCCTCCTTCTGCACCTACGGATGACTGGCTACGAGATGATGGACGTATTCAGACTTGGTTTCTCAACTCCCTTGATGGCGAACCATATCGCATGGCCATGCATCATGAGACAGCCAAGACTATGTGGGATGACCTCCATTCTCTCTACTCCGGCAAGGACAGTCTCCAATACTTATATGACATCATCACGGATCTTCAGACTTTTGACACAGGTGGTGTTGCCGACTTGACCTCATTTGTTGCTCAGGCTAAGACACTGGCTGAAGCCTGGATCCGCCATTAGCCCGCTACTACGGATCTCGCTGCTCAACGTGCTCAGAAGGAAGAAGTTTGTATTGCCATGATGATGGCTCGTGTCCCGCCTCATCTTCAGAGCATTCGAGCTCATATCCTCTCGTCTGCTGCTATTTCCTCACTCTCTGATGTGTGCTCCATGCTGCTGAAGGTATCACCACCTCCGGATACTAGGGGACCTCCCTCACCGGCCCTCCTTCAACAATCGTTTGTGCCATTACTATGTCTCCCTCCTCCTGCTTGTGGAGGACGTTCAAGGCCTCGGGGAAGGGGTCGTGGTGGCCAGCCACTTCCTAAGTGTTCCTTCTGTGGTAGGGATGGACACCTTGAAACGACTTGCTACCGCAAACATGGTCTGCCTTCCTGTCCGATTGCTTTTGTTGCTGTCGACAGTCCTTCTGCCACTCGTGCTGATCTTGAAGAAGTCCGCCTCCAGCTCCAGCAACTCCACGGCATGCTCAGCCGCCCACCTGCCTCCGTTGCCTCCACTGCCTCCATCTCCAATGAAGGTATCGCTTGTCTCTCCACTAGTCCATGTTGGATAGTGGATTCAGGTGCTACTCACCATATCACCTCGCTCAAACCACATCAATACTTGGATTCTCCGCATCCTAAGTGTATCACAGTGGTCAATGGCAACACCGTTCCTGTCCCCGGCTCTACTGATATCCTCCTCAATTCCTCTCTCCCTCTCCGCTCGGCTCTTCATGTCCCGGGCTCCCCGTTTAATTTACTTTTTGTCAGTCGCCTCACTGTCGATTTAGATTGCTCGGTAACATTCACCTCTTCTTCTTTTCTGATGCAGGATCGACGGACACAAAGTATCATTGGTAAGGGACGACTGCAAAATGGGCTCTACCTTCTTGATGTTTCTCCTACCATCCTCTCCTCAGTCTCCTCCGTTAAGTGACATCAACGTCTTGGGCATGCACCTCTTCCTGTCCTTCAGAAGCCTCTTCCAGATATCTCTCTTCCTCCTTTTAAGTGTGATTCCTGTATTTTGGGGAAACAACATCGTTCCTCTTTTCCTTTTCATTGAATTTGAAGCTCTGCTCCTTTTGTTTTAGTTCATTCCAATGTTTGAGGCTCATACAAAATTACTAGTATATCTGGTTATCGCTATTTTATCACCTTTATAGATGATTATTCTCGCACAACATGGTTGTATCCACTTCGCGATCGCTCCGAGCTTCATCGTGTATTTCGGGCTTTCGTTCTTGAGATTCGCACGCAGTTTTCTGAAAACATAAAAACTCTCAGGACAGATAATGCTCGCGACTACACTAGCCATGAGTTTGCTAATCTCTGCTCTGAATTTGTGATCATTCACCAGACGTAGTATGCCTATACCCCCCAACAAAACGGCGTTGCTGAACGTAAAAATAGGCATCTACTCGATGTTGCTCAATCTCTTATGATTCACATGCAGTTACCCAAAGCCTATTGGAACTTTGCGCTGTCCACGACATGTTATCTCATTAACCACCTACCTTCCTCCGTCCTCCAGAATGCTACTCCATTCAGCCTTCTTTGCCCCTCCACTCTGACATTCTCTCTCACACCTCGCATCTTTAGTTGTACCTGCTACGTTCACCTACTGGGTCCGTCCACGGACAAGTTGGCTCCCAGGGCGGCCAAACACATGTTTGTTGGCTATTCGCTTACTCAGAAAGGCTACGTCTGCTACTCTCCTGATACCCGTAAAGTGACCGTTTCAGCTGATGTTAAGGACCAACCTTTCTTCTCCGACCCAACACCACCTCTTCCACCACAATCCTTCCCTCGACCAGTCATTCCCGTTACCACTCCTCTACCAATAATCCCTCCTGACTCGGCTCCTGCTCTCCATAAGCCACCTCTTATCTGTGTCTACACCTGTCGCCCTCCTTGCTCCGTTGCCCCAATGCAGTCGACTTCGACCTCTGACACTCTGCGCTCTGCTGATCCGAAACCATCCTCCACCGCTCATCCCTTGGCGAACTATGTATCCTTACATCGCCTCTCCCCACAGCTCCAAACATTTGCTACTTCATTATCCTCTACTTCTATACCTAACTCTGTGCAGGAGGCTCTCTGGTGGAGACCAGCCCAGATCGGGTCGACGCAAAAGTACCCGACGTCGCGCCCGTCCGGACATCTACCGGCCCTAAAGTTATTGCATTTTAATTTGTTCGTTGCAATTTATTTTAGTTTGCATTTTTATTATTTTGCACGTCTGCGCGCGTAGCCCTATTTGAAGCTTTTATTGTTTTCTCATTATATATATATATATATAACACACCTATATATATATCTTAGTTATTTACATATATCTGTTAAAACCCTAGCAGCCGGTCCATCTTCCCCAGCCGGTCCTTCACGCACGCGCTGCTCGCGGAAAACTCCTGCGCATCCCGACATTGCCGCTGCACCAGAGGAAGCCCCCGCAGAAACGCTCCAACTACCAGCCAGCGTCTTCGGTTTCTGGCCACGTTCTCCCCTCCGTCAGTTGGGACAACTCCTCCAGGTCGCCTCTTCCACGACGCCATCAGAGTTTGCTGCGGTTTGCTTTATTTTTCAAGACATGTGTAAAACCCTATAAAGAGGAGGAGAGGGGACGTATGAGGGGAGGGTGATTGAAAAACATATGAATGCTTTGGTTGTGAAATGTGAGTATTTGCTTCCCTGTATTTTGGAGAAGAAGGATTTGCTGTGTATGTTTCCCCTCCGATGACAGGGATGATGAATAGTGCTTAGGAGTTGTAGGTGTTAGGTGGTATTTTTGTTTGACCTGCTGTGATTCCCGTCTCCCGTTGAAGAGACGATGAACAGTGGGCGATTTTCCTGTGATAGAAACATGGATGTTTGATTTCTGCGTTTTGCTCCCGTGAAGGTGAGATTTGGCACTTGTTTATTTCGATGGAGTATTGTATTTGCTTCCATGAGAGGAGCCCTGTTATTGAACGAGATGGTTTGCCGCTGTCTCCATTTCGTAATCTTGTTTTTGCATAGTGTTCCCTTCGTGAATGTTGTATTGGAGTAGTAGAATAGAAGTGCACTGCCTGCTTCCAGCTTAGGCATTACCGTGGAGTTAAATTAGGAGATGGGGGTTTAACTGTTAATCATTCGTTGTCCTGGAGAAGGAGGAGAACAGTAAACTCCATTGTTGTTATCATTTGATTGTTCCTTGACTGCTCATTTGCTGTGCTCCTTAGACAGTTAAAGATAATTCCGTTCTTGTGTGAAGAGATTTCGTGGAGCCACTCTTGTGTGTGAGAGTGATTGAGAAATTAGGTTGTTTAGTTTGTGGCCTCCTTACACTAGTGAGTGTTTGAGATTCCGTGGAGCCACTTAGCGTGAGAGTGAGCGAATTTATTCCGTGGTGCCTGTGTGCTATAGCGGTCGACCTCGGAGCGGGAGATCGAAGGTGACGAGGAATTCCTCGCGGGATCGCCGTCGACTTCGGTTGCGGAAAGACGCCTCTTTCCGTGGGTAATTTGCTTCTTCCTCATCCTTTGTGTGCATCTAAATTTTCTCTTTAGGATATTAGATTCATTGTTGGGTTTTCGCCTGGATTTTGTCAGCGAACGTTACGTCGAAAACTCCAAACAGAAACGTATTTGGAGTTCACGATTTCCGTTTGCTACATCAAGGGGAACGGAACGAAAGTTGCAAACTTCCTTCCCCGGATTTAGAATCAAATCATTTTCTAAGAAAATCCATTTTTTTAAAACAAAATAGTATTTTGTGCTTTATAAAAATTTAGTTGCTCAATTTCTTAAAGTCGTGCGACGCCGCTCAAATTTCAACTTTTATGTGCATGCATTTAGGGTTTCCTAGAAATAGCCGACAGACGCGCAAACCCTACGCGCCGTCCTGCATCAATTTGGTATCAGAGATAGGTTCCGAAATTTTTCTAAGTTTCGAAATCCGCCCTGCGTAGAATAGGAACCCCGCATAGCATTTAATTTTTCAAAAAAAAGGAGTTTTCATTTTATTTTTCATTATATAGCATAATCATCAATTTTAATTGTGTTTGCATCCATCTGCGTAGTGGTAGGTTAGTGAGCATGAGTTCATCACATCACACTCCACCTGAACACCCTCAAGAGGTAAACTCAGAGATGCGTCGAGTTGAACGCGGCCAAGCGAGTCGTGTGAACAAAGGGACGGAACCGCCCCAATGGTTTCTACCCTTCGCCCACCAAATGACAACGTTAACCGAGAGTGTCTATCAAGTGCGAGAAAGATTTAAAAATCTTAGTGATAGAATGGATAGTCTAGAGGTACCCCCTCGAGGTTCAATGCCACCTCCCATTCGAGATTGGCATTCCATTAGACCCCATCACGAAACCCCACACCACTACCTAGAAGGGTCTACACATTGGAGAAATCCTTTATTTGAGGATTACGAGTCCATTTACACCCACCCCCATGGAGCCCGCACTCGAGTGGATCCTGTTGATCCATTGACATCATATTATGAGGGTAGAGTTCAGTATCACTCCAGCTACCGATATTACACGTCACCTTTATATGAGGAAACTGAGTCATTATATGCGCGACCACCCCCACACGTTCGTAGGACTCACGTCCAACCACGAGCACGATATGATCATGTTATTGACAATCATCACGATTACCCTCAAGAATCTTGTAGAGGTCACCCTCGTCAAGATTACATTACACGTTGTGATCCTCCTAGTGTTCCAAAAACGAATATGATGGTGTCCATTAAGGGTCGACGAGAGCACTCCTCTTCCCAAGGCAGGGAAACCTCACCCACTCTGCCTGATATTTTAGTACAGGATGTGTGGAGTCGACCCCCACGAGAGTCTGCCCCACTTAGTGAGACCACCATAGAGACTATATCTACATTGAGTGAAGACTTTTCACATACTTCACTTGAGATTCTAGATTCACTATTGAGTGAAGAACTTTCGTGCACCCCACCCGACAGCGCACCGAGTCACATCACGATTGAGAGCCGAGAGCTTTGTAGTGACCTCGAAGTTGCCACCTCTCCCTATTCCGGGAGCACGACCCTTTCTGATGGTGTACTTCTGGAGGACCATCACTCTACTGATGGGTCCTTTGACGACCCCCCTATTGAGCCTCCAGATGAACCACCTCGTCCATGTATAGCTGAGATACCTGTGAGTAATACCCTTATGAATTTCAAGACAAGGATACCTGCTCCATTGTCGCCCTTGATGTCACTAGTGCTCCAAAGAGATGATTTTGAGTGTGACATTTATATAGTGAGGCTTGGTCGTAAACATTTGATCACTCGCACTCTAGATGAGTTATGGGACGTACCACCTACTCACTTCATTTTAGAGTCGCGTCTTATTATCGGTGCATATGGTTATCACTTTGAAGACCATCGTATTCGCGATGAGTTTTCATATGTCCCACCTGGTGAGCCTCCTGATGCCTCACATTTCCTTAGTACTTTTATCGCGACTGTCACAACTCATGTGCATTATCGTTTATATGGAAGCACTATATATGTTATTGGAGCCTATACCGATACTCGTCGTATTTGTGACGAATTTTATTATACCCCTCCCGGTGAGCCCCCTGATGAACCACATATGGGTTCACCAAACATTTGGGATGTATCTATCCTTAGTTGCAGAGTTAAGTTTGAGGGTGCACTCACTGATTCGTTGATTTTATGTTTTATCACTTGCACTTATGGAGACAGTTCGCGCACCATGTTGACACGTCTTATCACTGATGTCTCTGATGTTCACTTGAGTGTTCATCGCCCCCGCGATGAAGTCTTTTATGATCCACCTTCTGAGCCTCCTGATCATGTACCTATCTCAGGAGTTGCTGTTAGAATCTAAAACCTTTGGTTTGTGGAGTTAGTCGTGTTAGTAGTTCATTTCTTTGCATTTGCATGATTTGCATGAAAACTGAGCGGAATTTGCATAAGTATTTTTAACTTAAAAGCAACTCAAACTAACAAGCATAAAAGAGCTACTAGTTTCAAAATGGATGACTTGGTAATGGTTCGGCTAAATCCGGAACGGTTACCTTCGGGTACCGTAAAGAAGTTAGCTGACCGTAGAACTGGACCCATAGAGTGGTCAAGCGGATTGGGCAAAATGTGTATGAACTTGAGATGCCTTCCGTTTGGGGAGCAAATCCAGTTTTTAACGTAGCCGATCTGACTTCATTCCACTATTACCCGCATGAGTCTTTAGATTTTCCATTGTCTTCTCCTCCATTTGTTGCTTCTGGGTTGGGGAGTGCTAGTAGGGAGCCACATTCCGAACACACTGACACTCATTCAGTTACTGATACACCATCTGCAGTTCTACCCTTTTCCACTGACAGTTTTCAGGCTGAGCATGAGACAACCGATGATTCCTTCATACCAGTTCCTAGAGCCGCTGACAGACTTCCGCGACAGATCTTGGTTCCCGAGCAGATATTGGATGATGAGACAGTGACCACTACTGATGGTTGTTTTCATAGATACTTGGTTCGTTGGCATGGCAGACCAGAGACCGAGACTAGCTGGGTCTTGGCCGAGGAGTTACAGCGTATGGATGCTGATCTTCTACAACTCTACCGCTCGGAGCACTCACCAGTGATGAGTGATTTCGAGAGGGGGAGAGTTGGTGGAGACCAGCCCAGATCGGGTCGACGCAAAAGTACCCGACGTCGCGCCCGTCCGGACATCTACCGGCCCTAAAGTTATTGCATTTTAATTTGTTCGTTGCAATTTATTTTAGTTTGCATTTTTATTATTTTGCACGTCTGCACGCGTAGCCCTATTTGAAGCTTTTATTGTTTTCTCATTATATATATATAACACACCTATATATATCTTAGTTATTTACATATATCTGTTAAAACCCTAGCAGCCGGTCCATCTTCCCCAGCCGGTCCTTCACGCACGCGCTGCTTGCGGAAAACTCCTGCGCATCCCGACATTGCCGCTGCACCAGAGGAAGCCCCCGCAGAAACGCTCCAACTACCAGCCAGCGTCTTCGGTTTCTGGCCACGTTCTCCCCTTCGTCAGTTGGGACAACTCCTCCAGGTCGCCTCTTCCACGACGCCATCAGAGTTTGCTGCGGTTTGCTTTATTTTTCAAGACATGTGTAAAACCCTATAAAGAGGAGGAGAGGGGACGTATGAGGGGAGGGTGATTGAAAAACATATGAATGCTTTGGTTGTGAAATGTGAGTATTTGCTTCCCTGTATTTTGGAGAAGAAGGATTTGCTGTGTATGTTTCCCCTCCGATGATAGGGATGATGAATAGTGCTTAGGAGTTGTAGGTGTTAGGTGGTATTTTTGTTTGACCTGCTGTGATTCCCGTCTCCCATTGAAGAGACGATGAACAGTGGGCGATTTTCCTGTGATAGAAACATGGATGTTTGATTTCTGCGTTTTGCTCCCGTGAAGGTGAGATTTGGCACTTGTTTATTTCGATGGAGTATTGTATTTGCTTCCATGAGAGGAGCCCTGTTATTGAACGAGATGGTTTGCCGCTGTCTCCATTTCGTAATCTTGTTTTTGCATAGTGTTCCCTTCGTGAATGTTGTATTGGAGTAGTAGAATAGAAGTGCACTGCTTGCTTCCAGCTTAGGCATTACCGTGGAGTTAAATTAGGAGAGGGGGGTTTAACTGTTAATCATTCGTTGTCCTGGAGAAGGAGGAGAACAGTAAACTCCATTGTTGTTATCATTTGATTGTTCCTTGACTGCTCATTTGCTGTGCTCCTTAGACAGTTAAAGATAATTCCGTTCTTGTGTGAAGAGATTTCGTGGAGCCACTCTTGTGTGTGAGAGTGATTGAGAAATTAGGTTGTTTAGTTTGTGGCCTCCTTACACTAGTGAGTGTTTGAGATTCCGTGGAGCCACTTAGCGTGAGAGTGAGCGAATTTATTCCGTGGTGCCCGTGTGCTATAGCGGTCGACCTCGGAGCGGGAGATCGAAGGTGACGAGGAATTCCTCGCGGGATCGCTGTCGACTTCGGTTGCGGAAATCTTTCCGTGGGTAATTTGCTTCTTCCTCATCCTTTGTGTGCATCTAAATTTTCTCTTTAGGATATTAGATTCATTGTTGAGTTTTCGCCTGGATTTTGTCAGCGAACGTTACGTCGAAAACTCCAAACGGAAACGTATTTGGAGTTCACGATTTCCGTTTGCTACATCAAGGGGAATGGAACGAAAGTTGCAAACTTCCTTCCCCGGATTTAGAATCGAATCATTTTCTAAGAAAATCCATTTTTTAAAACAAAATAGTATTTTGTGCTTTATAAAAATTTAGTTGCTCAATTTCTTAAAGTCGTGCGACGCCGCTCAAATTTCAACTTTTATTTGCATGCATTTAGGGTTTCCTAGAAATAGCCGACAGACGCGCAAACCCTACGCGTCGTCCTGCATCACTCTCCAACATCCAGGCTGGCGAGCAGCCATGGAAGAAGAAATGACAGCTCTATGGGCTAATCAGACATGGGACCTGGTACCTCTCCCCCCAACCCAGACTCCTGTTGGGTGTAAATGGGTCTTTGTCATCAAGCATGCTCCTGATGGGACAATTGATCGTCTGAAAGCCCCTTTGGTGGCTCGTGGTTTTACTCAGCAATAAGGTCTCGATTATGAGGAAACGTTTTCTCTAGTGGCCAAGCTCAACACGGTTCGTGTCCTCCTCTCCGTAGTTGTACATCGCCAATGGACCTTACATCAACTTGATATCAATAATGCTTTTCTAAATGGTGATCTACAAGAAACGGTTTACATGCAACAGTCTCCCGGGTTTGAGACTACGGGGGAGTCCTAAGTGTGTCACCTTAAGAAGTCAATTTATGGTCTCAAACAATCCCCTCGGGCATGGTTTGACAAGTTCAGTAAGGCTGTTCGAGAAGTTGGCTTTACTCGGAGCTCGGCAGACTTCTTTCTGTTCACTCGACATCGAACAACAAGAACGGTTCTTCTGTTAGTATATGTTGATGACATCTTAATCACTGGAGATGATTCGAAGGGAATACAAGCAGTCAAACAACACCTCAGCTCCGCATTTCAAACAAAAGATTTGGGGAATCTTCGATACTTCCTTGGTCTTGAGATCGCGAGACGTCCTGATGGACTTATCCTCTCTCAACGGAAGTACTGTCTCGATCTTCTTCAGGATGCTGGCTACTCGGGATGCAAGCCGATCAACACTCTTATGGATGTCAATCACAAGCTGTGTGCGCATACCTCTGATGTTGATCTTCCTCTTCAAAATCCAGAATACTATCGACGAGTTGTTGGAAAACTAATTTACCTAACGGTCACGAGACCATATATATCCTTTGTTGTTGGGGTTGTCAGCCGGTTTATGCATTCCCCTTGAATGTCTCATCTTCTGGCCGTCGAACGCGTCCTAAGATATCTAAATACAGCCCATGGTCAAGGGCTGGTATACAAAACCTCATATTCTATTCCGACTTTGGTTGCATATTATGATGCAGATTATGATGGTTCCCTGGATGATCGGCGTTCTACTAGTGGATTTTGTACCTACTTTGGAGGTCATCTTGTTACCTGGCGTAGTAAGAAATAAACTATGGTTGCTCGATCTTCAGCTGAAGCGGAGTACCGTTTGATGACATCAGTTGTCTCTGAGCTCACATGGCTTCAAAGTCTCCTCGCTGATCTAGGAATAAAACTTCCCTCACCAGCTATCTTACTATGTGACAGTCAAGCCGCTATACCTAGGAAGCACCGGTACGGGTATGAGTGCCGGGTACGATACTTACCCGGTACGTCAAAATTTAAAAAATAAGGATACGGGTGCGGCGGGATACGTATTAAATATAATAAATCTATATGTATAATCTCACAAATGTAATTATATGTCCTCAAAATAATAAAACATCAAGCATAATTGCATAAATCACCAATTGAAGTACAAATTCATAGTTAATGCAATATAATATGAAGTTCTCAAACAAAAAATATTCATAATCATTTCAAAGTTAAGGATGTTTATCAGTCATTTTCTTCCTCTTTTTCCCCATTATTGGAGATTAACGCATCTTCAACTTCTGGTTCGTCTAAAGATAAGTTAGCAAAATATTAAACATAGAAAAATTCATGTTAAACAAGTAGAAACAGTACCAATCTGAAACATCTAATCTGTAAATATATAGTAAAAAAAATAAAATGATAGTTTAAATCAAATTATTTATAGTTTAAACGAAAAAAGATACTTAAATCTGAAGTACATTTTGTTACTATAATAAATAAGCATCGCTAGTTGCATTTCTCGGTAATTTTTTTTTCTAAAAGACACGCAGATATCTTTTGTTTACTTCAGAAAAATACACTCTTAGTACAATATGCAGAACAATCTACCAAGTCCAAATGTATCTACAGACTAGAATAACAGGTGTATCCGTGAGTATCGGGTACGTACCGGTATCGGATACGTATCCAGTACGGGTACGTGACCCTCAAGGAAATATCGGTGCTTCATAGCGCTATACACATAGCCAAGAACCCGGTTTTCCACGAAAGAACGAAACACATTGAAGTGTACTGTCACTTCATCCAGGAGAAAGTTCAAATGAAGAAGCTAGAATTAAATGCAAGAACCCGGTTTTCCACGAAAGAACGAAACACATTGAAGTGTACTGTCACTTCATCCAGGAGAAAGTTCAAATGAAGAAGCTAGAATTAAAGGATGTTCTGGGCACTGACCCAGTTGCTGATATTCTCACCAAGGCCCTACCAAGTACCCTATTTTATCAATGTCTGTCCAAGCTGGGTGCTTACGACTTGTACACTCTAGCTTGCGGGGGAGTGTTAGAAAAGTCCATGTAAAGGCCCATATATGAGCCCATTTAGTTTTTTGTTCTTCTCTCTTTACTTTACTCCCACATTGTGTATAAGAGACTCCTCTCTCTTTCTCCCTCCTATATATATGTATTCATACATTGTATTTGATACTTGAGAAATTATATACAAGGTTCCGCTCTTTTCTACAGTTTGGATGCTATCATAAATGAAAGAAGTTTATGTCCTCAAACCCTAAAGAGATTTTGGTAGCTCTCTTCACCCGAGCAGGCCCCGCTTAGGCAACATAGTATCCCCTCCGTCTCCGGCCATCACTCCGGCGAGCACGTACTAAATACCCAGTCCTTATGAGCAGCACAAAACAAAATGATCACAAATTTATGCATAACCAGAGATGTGTAGGTAATGCATAAATTTTTAAAATTTTGAAATTGGTTATGCCAGATGTCTTTGCACAAATATTTTGGCTCTTTTTCTCAGGTTAGATCATACATTTATTGGGATTATTAAGATGCAATTTCTCTAATGTATGGATGAGATTGATGCTGCCCAAGTGTTATTTTTTGTTTTATCATTTTCATGTGAAGTGTAGATTTGGAACCTGTTGAAAGAGGGGAAAATAGAACTAGAAGGTGTAATTTATTCATCCATATAGGGGCTATTATATAGCATTACAACATGACTCTTAAACTGGACTCACGATGTGGGACTAAACTCCTAAAGACTCTAATAGACTCATAATAATAAACTCATAATTCCAACACTCCCCCTCAAGCTGAAGGGGGACCCTTCAGCTTGGACATAACAAACTAACGGCAAAGGAGGTGGATGATGTGGGACAAAACATCAGATGAGCCACCGGGGGAAATACCAAACCGGGGAATCAAGTCGGGGACATAGCCACACACGACACTGACCCACACACGACGCAGGATCCACACACGACGCAGACTCACTGGAAACCGGTCAACCAACATCACCAACACACACAACATGCGACAGAGAACGAAAGATGTGGAGCAAATCATCAACCGGGCAACCGGGGATAATCCGTCGGGGATAATCTGCCGGGGATAATCCGCACGAATAGCGGTCCCACGCGACACAGTCCCACACGACACGGTCCCACGCGACACAACCCGCTGAGATTAAAACACCAACATCAATCGCATCCCAACACACGACCAATCGAAAGAAATATGGGGAGACACAAACACACATACAACAAGCCTAGAGGCAGTGTGGAACGAAAGCGAAAAGTCGGGAAAGATTATCCGAGTCGCATTTGTCCCAACACTCCCCCTCACGTGAATAACACGTGCATATAGGCATAACTAGACCAAATAAAGTAAATACGAACAACATATAATGAAAGACACAATGACGGCTAAAAACTACCACAGAGATGCTGAAACTACCACAAAGAGGCAGCATCGGCGAGATATCAGCACCCCAGAGGGGGTAGCAGCGGATGAAAGTGTTGAAAACACTAGGGGCAGCGGCCGGAGCTGGAGCAGGACAGCGTCGTCGTAGAAGTAGCATACATCAGCCGCAGCATCAGCAATCTGCATTTGGACTGGATCTTGACTGAATCTGGACATCAGAACAGGGAGACGGGATCTTGACGCAGCAGGGAGACGGGATCTTGATGCAGAAGAACAGTCGGCAGCATCAACAGGAAATGGGATCAGCCGCAGCAGGCAGCACCGTCGGCTTCATCAGCACTTGGCCCAGGAGAATGACGATAGGTCGTCGACGGGAGAAGCATCCAGTGAGAAGCAGCTGGATCGGCGTCGATGTAGAAGCAGCCGTCGGCTTCGACTGGATCGAGCACAGCAGCAGGCGGCACCGTCGAAGAGAGCAGCAGCCGTGGTCGATGACGAGAGCAGCAGCCGTGCGAGAAGGCGTCAACAGGAACGCAGACAGGAATGACGTCGATGTCAATGAGCAGTGGAGGAGCCCTGCGACGTGGAGGGGATCAGAGGCCGCTCCCGTCGACGAAAACAAAAGTCCGTCTCATCGATGGGAGCGGAAGCAAGACTTGTTGACGAGAACGCTAACGGGAGAAAGGGACGGGATCTCGAGAGGAAGCCAAACAGAAATTCCAGTCGTCAATATTTTTAGGGCAACGAGATTTCAGTGAGGAGTTAATTCCTCCTCTGATACCATGTTGAAAGAGGGGAAAATAGAACTAGAAGGTGTAATTTATTCATCCATATAGGGGCTATTATATAGCATTACAACATGACTCTTAAACTGGACTCACGATGTGGGACTAAACTCCTAAAGACTCTAATAGACTCATAATAATAAACTCATAATTCCAACAGAACCTACATGTATCCACCAATCTGATACACAAGTTTACCTTGTTTGAGCTGTTACATAGCCATATTCGAACAATTACTGCATTATGTTGACAGGAAATCAACTTAAAACTCATTCTTCATTCTTGATTTCTAATAATATTGGTGTTCTCTCCAGCATTGGACTCACACACATCTTCTAGTGCCGTAAGCGCTCCCAAAGAAAATGGGAAGTCTCATGAGATTATCACGGTGCAAAATTTGAATGAGTTTCTTAACTTTTATCCAAAGAATCAGCTTTTACAGACAAATCTTGACAAAGAAAATAAGCGACTTAATTTATCAAAATGCAAAGCAAGTGTTGAGTTATCCAAGTCAACTCTCAGATGCAAGGAGCTTGAGTCAATGAAGAACTCAAGCCATTCTACTTCCAGAAATAGTCAGTCAAGTAAAAAACAACCAAGAAAGTGTGACAATCCTGTCCGGCTTCCTATCACAGAATGCTCAGATCATGCAAGGATTTTGTATTGTGAGAATTCTGCTTGCAAGGCCATTCTGAGTTCAGAGGACAGATTTTGTCGAAAGTGCTCTTGTTCCATTTGCCATCTTTATGAGGACAACATGGATCCCACCCTATGGCTGGTTTGCACAGCTGAGTCTGGAGATGGATATTTGTGTGGAGTGTCTTGTCACATTGAGTGCGCTCTTCAGCAGAAAAGAACAGGTGTAGTTGATCTCGGCCAATTCATGCAGCTTGATGGTAGTTACTGCTGTGCTTCATGTGGGAAGGTATCTGGCATAATTGAGTAAGTTTTTTCTTTTTCTTTCGTACCAATACTTCATGTTTCTCTCCAGTTGGGTGCCATTTCATGTTTTCTTGTTGGATTTGGTGTAGCATGTGCAAATAAGGCTAGTTTGTTTCACGAGGCAACAATACTCGCCATTGTTCGCCGTGCCCTGCGTGCAGCGATAGTACCTCCGACAATTGCTGGATGCCTGCTAGTAAAATCCCCCTCTCAGTTGCAGCAAGGGAATATTACCATATTGCAATTTAGTCTAATGTTATTTATTTGTTACTTTGCAATATGCCAACAATCTCTTGCTGCAACTGGGCAGAGGATTTTAACGGCATGCCTCCAGCGATCGCGCTGTGTACTGTTGCTGAGTGTGCATGGGGGATCATGTGCATGACTGCTCGCTAACCTTGCTAAAATATAGTTTAACAACAACACTCAAGCCTTTACTCCACTATAGTGGGGTCGGCTATATGGATCCTTTGTCGCCATTGTGCCCTATCTTTAGTCATAATCTCACTAATGCCTAAGTACATCATGTCTTTCCTTATAGTTTCATTCCAAGTCTTTATTGGTATACCCCTCCCCCGTTTAACATGCCTAGTGACTAAACTCTCACAACGCCTAGCAGGTGCCTCTAATGGTCTCCTTTGTACGTGTCCGAACCATCTTAGGCGAGCTTCTCGCATCTTCTCTACAATCGGTGTCACTCTTGTCTTATCCATGATACATTCATTTCTAATTTATCCAATCTCGTGTGTCCAAACATCCACCTAAGCATTCTCAGCTCCGCAACTCCCATTTTTTGCTCATGTGCACAATTCACTACCCAACACTCAGCCGTAGAGCATCGCTGGTCTAATTGCAGTACGGTAAAATTTGCCTTTAAGTTTTAATGGTACTTTACGATCACATAAGATCCCTGACGCGCCTCTCCACTTCAACCAACCTGCTTGGGTTCTATGTATCACATCTTTATCTACACCTGCATCTTTTTGAACTATCGATCCCCGTTATTATAGTTTGATTCTAATTATTATGATATTTATTAATATTCAACATAGTTAAATAAGTTTATTATAGAGATAAATTAAGGAGGTTTTATTTTAGAGAAATATGTGAAAATATGTATGGAGAACTTTTTCCAAATTTCAAGGGCACGTGAATAACCAAAACATATGATGACAATAATAACATTAAGTAGTGATGAGTCATTGATGATATCTCATACGCAGTCAGGGCACACTCTATTGGCAACAATTTGAGTCTTCAGCAAATGCTAGAAACCGTACGAGTTGGATGAGTAGATATAGTTAATTTGGTAGAGCCAAGGTAGTACTCTTTAAGTTTAACACCTTGGTAACACTATGCAAGAACGAAGAGAAAATGAGGACTTGGTATAAGGTTGATAATGTTGACGAATGTGCATTTACTGAGCAAGCAATTACTAAATAGTCCTTTTATCATTATTTGTAATAGTTAATTACCGGGTTCTTTCATGGGACTTTGCACACTTACAAGGACCTATCATCTACTTTTTGAATTTACCAAAATATCCCCTCCTATTTTACATTGTTAATTTTTAGTACAATAAACCTTCCCTTGTGAGGGGTGTACGCGTAATCTATGTTAGCTGGCCATAGGTGTCTTGTAATGTTGCAAACTCAAAGTTTTTTTGTAATTTTAATAAGTAGTTTGGAGGTCCATGTAATTATGCAACGGTCCCAAGGGAGATCCCACCAATTAAAACCCTTTTCTTTTAATTGCATGCACCCAAGAGGATGGAAATGAGCATAAGATCAGGATAAATTTTTTACCCTAAATTTCACCTAGGGCAGGATTAATGCCCAAGGTTCTAGGGTTTGAAAAATTAGATTTGTTGCTTGCTCTACATTTAAGACATCATTGGGAGCTTGAACTTGTTGGGTTCAGTTTTCAAAAGCTTTTTCTATATTAATCATCCTAGGATTTATTTTTGGTATTAGGCAGATTTTAAAACCAATTCTAATCATGCTAATTAAAAAAAGAATAATTCTAATCATGCTAATTAAAAAAGAAGAATAATCTAATCATGCTGAGCTTTTTCAACATTTTCTTACTTTGCTAGTCTTTCAATAAGGTTGCATGTATCAGGTGTTGGGTTCATATCTGTTTCAGTTTGAAATGTTGAATATCAGATTAGGGGATATATTAGGTGTTAAAGCACAAAATAGTAAGGCCCATATTTGGGCCCACGTTTCTTTATTTCCCTCCTTTCTTATTTGTCCCGCATCTCCTATGGAGTGTTTTGTGCTCCTTTGTTGTATAAATATGTGTGTGAACCGCGATTCTTGGTTGGATTTTAAATTAATAAATTTAAGTTTTTTTCTAAATATGAAGCGCAAGAGAAACTTTTACGAACAACGGTAAGCGACAATCAACCTTAGGCTCACACACGCGCATAAAAATCCAACATTCGAGCGTAATTAACGATACGCAATAAATCATCCACAAGCATCAAGAAACGAACAATAAAGGATTTTGAATTAACGACAAAGAGGTCTAAGTTAATTAAATGCAAGCTCTGAATTTTAAAACCAAATAAATATTAACCATAATTTTACTCTAACTAGATATGAGCGGAGAACTCGGCGAGAGGTATACCTGCGGGTGACGAGTGCGGTATCAGGATCAATCCAAACAAAGGGGAAATGAGGTGGGGTTGTATGAAAATGTTTGTATGTAAATGGCTCAAACACGGGTTCGACGGGCCGGATGTGACAGAACCGAAAAGGCCCCAGTCGATCCCATCAGGAACTTAAAGGTGGATTCACGAAGAGAATGCCTCTCGATGTGGATGGTGGTTGCACGAAGGGAATGGCTCTCGACGTGGTTGGTGGTTGTACGAAGGAATGGGAGGAAGTTGACGACGTCCGTCGAGTGCCTGAGACTAGCGGTCGTTTCCGACTCAAAACCCATCAGGAGTGATGACAGACGAGTGGGGGTGGGTCGCCGACGAGCAGATCCGGCGCGAAATACTCGCCGGACTCAGAGGGGATCTCCGGAGGAAGCTTGGGCTCTGAAGAGGGCAGAGGGTCGACGGGGAGGAGAACAGACGGAGGCTTCACAAGGTGTCGGGCTAGACGCTCGAAACAGAGAAGAAATTCTCTATTTCAGTTTTGTCCAAAATGTCTTTCCATCATAAAGGTAAGTTACCAAAAGAATGATTTTTGTTTTAGGTAGGAGATTTAAGGATCAAATATATGGATTTCAAAGATTTCTCCTTTTACTAATTTCCATCGTAAAGGAATTCCGAAAATTGAAATTATTGCCTAATTTTAAATATGCTTAAATATTTCTATTTTTGTTGTGCTTGCCTTAATTAACTTATTACCTAATGTTGGAAAGTAAAGAGAGAAATGTTTAATGTTATTATTCATCCACTTTGAGGCAATATATATGAGTTACAACACCACAACACCGATAGGCGGTGTGGGACTAAACTCAACTACTATTAAAGACCGACATAATAATATACGGTTCATAAACTCCAACACTCCCCATCAAGCTGAAGGGGGACCCTTCAGCTTGGACACATCAAATAACGGCGAAGGAGGTAGGCGATGTGAGACAAACCATCAGACGAGCCACCGGGGGAAATTCCAAACCGAAGAATCAAGTCGGGGACATAGCCACGCACGACGCAGACCCACACGCGACGCAGGACCCACACACAACGTGGACTCGCTGAAAACCGGTCAACCAACATCACCTACACACACAACATGCGAAAGAGAACAAAAAATGAGGAGCAAATCATCAACCGGGCAACCGGGGATAATCTATCGGGGATAATCCGCACAAAGGGAGGTCCCACACGATACGGTCCCGCACCACACGGTCCCACACGACAACTCGCTGAGATTAGAACACCAACATCAATTGTGTCCCCAACACACAACCAAACGAAAGAAAACAAGGGGAGACACATATGATATAAGTCTGGAGGCCGTGTGGAACGAGGGCGAAAAATCGGGAAAGATCATCTGAGTCGCCTTCATCCCAACACTCCCACTCACGTGAAAAACACGTACAAATGGGCGTGAAGACAAGACACGCTAACAACAACAACAATACACACAACGAACACTAGCAAGAAACCAAAGACACTTGAAAACAAATAAAGAATGACCAAACCATCACGAAGCAATATTTATTGGCGAGAGAAAAACCTGAGAAGGGGTAGCAGTGGCTTGTAGCGCTGAAACACGAGGGGCAGTGGCTGGAAGGTGGCTGGAATCGTCGGAGACATGAAGGACAACGGCCAGAATCGACTGAGGGAAGCTTGAGCACATATCAGGAGGTCGGAGTACGCCAATGGATGAGAACACGCCATGGAAGGAGGCAGCCAGCAGGATTTCTTCCATGGAAGAAGCGGCAGAATCGGCAGAGGAAATCGACAGTGAGCAGCATCGTGCTCCACGTGATCTCTTTGACAGGCTCCATGAGGGATCTGGACGAGCGGATGAACGGAGGATGAGCCGCATGAAGCCACGGGAACGAGCAAAACATAGGGAAGGTCGTCGATGGGAGCGATAGGATCGACTGCATCGTCGACTTTACTGGCAGGATCATAGAAGAAGTACCTTAATCGTGGACAGAGGAAAGCTCGAGCAGAATGGATCAAGAGCCATCAGAGAGAAACGACGAAGTCGTCAGGAGAGCGTGACGGGATCAGCGGCTGGAGCGTCAGGCGGGAAAGCCAGGATCAGCGACGTGAGATCTTGTCGACTAGATCAGCATATGCGGGAATGGCAGACGGAAGCGGGGCATGTCGGATTCGACGGAGGAATGGCGTCGAGCAGTGAACTTGATCCACGACGACGAGATCAATTCATGCGGAGAAGCTCCATGTGGGAAAGGTCGCAGAGGAGCACGCAGACGGGGGAGGATTTCACGGGAGAGGAGAAATCAGGAAAGGAAAAGCATAATGCAAGATATTTGTATTCATCCACTTAGGGGTATATTTAAATCATTACAAGGGACTCATAAAGACGGACAGACAATGTAGGACTAATACTCACTCACACATAAATATTAATATAATAATAATACTAATAATCTCAACACTCTCCCTCAAGCTGAAGGGGGAACCTTCAGCTCGGACATCATAAAAGGAAAGGAAATGGTAGTAGGCTAAGTGAGACAAAACAACAGACGAGCCACCGCGCCCAGTGGAGGGCGGAGTCCGAATAGCGGGTGTCATAACGCCGGATCATCTCCTGCTTGAGCTCGGGACAGGAGAGCAACGGGTTGGATTGACGGAGCCACCGCGCCTAGTGGAGGGCCGAGCCGTCCAGGCCAACCACAGCCGTAGACACCTTGTCCTGCTCCGGTGTGTAGTTGAGGTCGAAATATTGCTCCACTTTGGCGATCCAACCCAGCGGTTCAACGCCGGCAAAAGAGGGAAGTCGAGGGAGAGTGCGGACCGGCCCGGAATGGGCGGAGGAGTGGACCCGGAGGGAACGGGCGGAGGAGTGGACCCGGAGGGAACGGGCGGAGGCCCAACACCGAGGAGAGAGCCGTTGTCTGCGGGTGAGCCGGAACCGGACGCGGCGGAAACGGCGGCGGCGGACGCCTGGAGTGAGTCAATCTTGGAGTGGAGGGCGAGGAGGGAGGCGTGCATGGAGGCGACAAGTTGTTCTTGAGCCTCGACGCGACGGCTAAGGGCGTCGGAGGCAGTATCTGGAGCGGGGTCACCGAAGGAGCGAGTGTTGGGAGCCATGGGGTTGGAGTTGTCGGACGGCGCGGAAAGGGCAGATTTGGCTGGGAGCGGCGGAGGCAGGGGACGGCGGCCTTCCTGCGGTGGATCGGGCTGGAATCAGCGCTGGACTGGTTGGTTCGAGGCTGGAAGGTGAAACAGGCGGGCAAAGCTGAAATCGGCGGATCGGTGGAAGCACAGTCGCTGGGAGCGACGAATCGGCGGAACGCAGGAGGTAGGAATTGCGGATCAGCGGCCCAATGCTGGGAGCGCGGAACGGGGACGCGACAGGTAGGCGGAAGCACGCGGAAGCGGAACGCAGGAGGTAGGAATGGCGGATCAGCGGCCCAATGCTGGGAGCGACGGAACGGGGACGCGACAGGTAAGCGGAAGCACGCGGAAGCGGAAGCATGCGCTGCAGGAGGATGTCGCAGATGGGATCGAGACGCGCGGAAGCAAAGGACACGGACGAAGCGCGATATCGAACACCAGCGGCTAGATGGCGAGCGGTGCGGCAGGTCGGACCAAATGATACGTTCCCGATGAGAGGAATCCGGCGAGGGGAAGGGCCGGTGGAGGTGAGGAGAGAAAGAGGAGGAGAGAGATTGAAAGGAGAACTCTAGGGAGCAACCCTAAATTACTTTCATCTAAAGATAATGAAAAAAGAGTACAACACAATCCCTTATAGGTGTGGGGTGCGGATAACAGAAGTATGGGTGCCAATAGTAAATCATACAGCATAACAAAATACAAATAAGATAATCATATCATAGGTGCGTCTTCGGTCTCTCCTCCTCCAGACGTGTCTGCCATCATCTTCCTCCGCGTGTAGACTCGCCACGACGTCTCGTCGGCGTGCGTGCATCTCGTCGGCGTGCTCGCGGCTCATCGGCGTGCGCGCGTCTCGTCGGCATGCGCAATCGCAACAACCATCATCCACAAATACTGCTGGTAACCAGTTATGCTTCTCAATGTGAGAGAAGACAAGAGAGTTCTCTGATTGGTGGCACTGGAGTCGATGAGCTACTTACCCTACGTAGCAATATGCACGTTATCTAAAGAAGTGGCAATGAAGGCAGATTGCTTGGAAGCACTAATCAAAGTCTCAATATCTACCGAAGAGAACCATCGGCCAGATTCGGGTGTCGGAGTAGAGGTGGGATGAGAATGCTCAGACTCAGTAATACTGGCATGAGACTGAAGACGGAGGTGTGAATGCTTTGTAAAGCACCTATACACAAGATAATCAAGCCTCACACAATGAGCAAATAGGGTGATTCCCCTCATGACCTCTAGTTCGGCCCCCACGACCACGTTCTCCACGACCAACCACATGAGCATAATGTTATGAGGGTGGATGGGATACTATCGGAGGTCGGCGCAGAAGGTCTATAACTGCAGAGATGCGAGTGGCAGTAGAATCTAAGTTAGGAGTGTCAGGTTCTCTCAAGATTTGTTGACATTTTGTAGGAGTCCGGAAGACGTAAAAGATAACAGACCACACGAAGTTTCTGAAAATGTTTCTACCGCGTTGCAAGGTCAGAAGAGAAAGGCCAATGTTGGAGAAGTTCTGTATCGAGAGACTGAACTTCCTAATTCGCAACATCGGGAGAGAGGATTGGCCGAGGAAGAGATCTGAATAGATGGTGTAGATTTGAGAGGTTTTGACACCCTTGGAGTAAAAGAAAAGAGTGAACTTTTTATTTTACTCATTTTATGTTTTATGTAAAGATTTAAGTGAATATTTTAGTTACCAAAAATTAATATCATAAGGATACAGAAAGATCTAATGCGGAGAAATTAACTTACTCTTAAGCAAGCTTGTGCTATGACTTATATAAAAGAAAAAGACGTGGCGGAGGATAGAAAATGAAAATGAAGCGGGAAAAATACTAAAAAGATAAAAACAAGATCCTCACTAGCAGTTAGTCGTCATGAATAAACTGTCTACTTCATGATTCATGAATAAACTGTCTACTTCATGATTCATGAATAAACTCTGTCTACTTCATGATTCATGAATAAACTGTCTACTTCATGATTCATGAATAAACTGTCTACTTCATGATTCATGAATAAACTCTGACTACTTCATGATTCATGAATAAACTGTCTACTTCATGATTCATGAATAAACTGTCTACTTCATGATTCATGAACGACTTCACCATGAAATGAAACTTCAAGCGCGAGGAAGTCTCTTGTTAAAGGCGCGCCTAAGCAGTGGCGAAACTAGGATTTTTACTCAACCCGGACACTAATTAAAAATTAAATATAAATTATAATTTCTTTACAAAAAAAGTTAAATGGATAAAATATTGAATTACACAGTAACATTTAAGGAAAAAATTGAATCAATAATTTGGAAACTTAGGTTACACTAACATTTAAGAAACAATAAATCAATCTTATAGTAAGCAAACAATATCAATTTGGACTCCAGAAAGGATAATAAGGAAAAAGAGCAGCATTGATGTACCTTGCTCAAATAGAGCATCTGTATCTACTCATATATTAACCAATGTTATCAACAACACAAATAAGACATTAATTATCAATAATAGAACATGTAGAAAAAAATCTACATTGAGCAAAATAAATAATTTTTATTATTATAAAAACTAGAGTTAAATTTTGAATAAAAAAACGGGAATAAAAAGCCCAACATACCAATTACTAAATCTTGCCAAGCACCTATTGGAAAATAGCTGAATGTAATATTAGAGAAAATCAAACTCCTTGGCTTAAACACAAAAATCTACTGGAAGACTAAGATTAATTTGTATTATAAATTGAATTGGAATTTCCAACTGTCTAGCACCTGCTATAAAAGAGGGAACCCCATGGTTTCAGGAAATGATGTCATACTCGAGTGGAGAACTGGAGATCAAGGTCTCAAGGCAGAGGTTTTTGGTTTCCAGGCGAGCAACGACACAATGGAATGAGAGTCCTTCCATGGAGAGGAGTTGAGGAGAAATGAACTGCGGAAGGTCCAAAGTCGCTGTTGAGAATTTTACACCCAAAAAAAGTGAGGAAAAAGTCGGATCATGTCTATGTTGTTGGAACATAGTTTTCTGCATCTCTTTGGTTTGAGAATAGTAAATCTCATATTGTATTTGATCAAACTTGTTTTGTGTTTATAACCTTCAGGAACTCACAAGTATGATACTAGGATGCTACAAGTTAAACGGGGTATTGAACTAGGGCAAAGATGCAAAGTGACCACTAATGCGTGGCATTAGCACTAACGTTGGCGTTAGCGTCTGGTCGATATTGTCCTCGTGTCGGATGCTTGTCTTGTCGACATGGAGTCTTCCTGTCGATATTCCTCTCGTCGATAAATCTACTACCGCGGGGCGATAGTTCTAACGCCCGGCGTTAGCCCTGGAATATGCAAGCGCGCCAAAATGAATTTCAAGGGAAGATTTGATGTAGGGTAGGCTACGGTGTGCACAAAACCTAGACCTCTAGGTGAAAATACAAATGTGACACACTGATCCTAAGGCTACATGCAATGAAGCCGTCGAATACGGCGACAAATAAATTAGAGCAATGTAATTTTAACACCACGCAATTAATTAAAGGATGGTAAAACAAGCATTTAATTCAGCGAATATTTAATGGCTTTCCTCCACTCTGAGGGCCAAGGCTAAGCGCGCGGCGAATAGATCCCACCTGCAAATTATAAGAGCACCGCAGCAAAGTTCTACAAGTACGAATCCAAGTAAAGCACGAAAACAATCCAATAATAATGAAGATTCAAATGTTCCAATACATAAGAGGCTCACCAAAGTAGCGGGTTGAACCTAGACACTGAGGAATTTGGGTCCGGGTATGTAGATCAGCGGCCGAAGGTGGAACCGGAGGTGTGACGGGATGGCGGTGGCTGTCCTTGGCGGAGAATGGTGAGATCGGGCTGGAGATGAATAGATCCGGCCACTAGAAAATAGATCCGGGTGGGGAGTGGATAGATCCGATGTATGAGAGCGGATCTGACGTATGGGGGTGATGTATGAGGGTGGAAATAACGGATCGGGGGCGAAAACCCTAGATTTGGACTGATCTAGAGTTTGAGGGTGGGAGGAAGGTGGATCCACGTGGAGAGGGCTGAGGGAGGTCGGTGGGGCTGCTGGAAGGGAGATAGGGGGGATGGCGGGTTGAAAGGGGGTCGTGGAGGGGAGGCTGGACTTGGAGGATGGCGGCGGCTGGGGGCTAGAGGTAAGGGGGGCGGGCGGCAGCAGGTTGGTGGCTGGGAGGAGGGGCGGTAGTGGACTGCTGGCTGGGGTAGGGCGGCTGGACCTTGGACAGCAAGGGGCGGTGGCTGTGGAAGTTGCTGGAGGTTACTGGACAGGGGGAAGGCGGCGGCTTGGGAGGGGCTTTGGATGGCCGGCGGTGGCTAGGAGGAGGGGGAGAAGAGGGGGTTGGATAGGGGGTACCTTGGGGGGAAGAACGAGCACCTAAGAGTCGTCACCTAGGGTTCCACGGCGTCGGCACCGCGGTGTGATCGCTGGAATCCGGGATTAGGTTTCCTCCAAATTCTGCAATGCTTAGATCAGCCCACTACTCTTATTTATAATAAAAACAAAGCTATAGCATCCCAATCAACGACTATGATTGGCCGGGGGAAAATCCACTTAAATACAACAATAATAAACCAAAATATATAAAGTAATATGATAGGAAGGAGGAAGGAGAGAGAGATCTATGGGAGAAAACTAGAGAGAATTAGGGTTTGAAGAGGAAGGGAGAAGAATACCTTGAGATTAATTGCATGCCCTCCCATGAGAGCAGCCCGGGTAATTATACCCAAGCCATAGAGGGGCCGGCCGGCCCCTCCAGTTGGGGCTGAACCCGTTAGGTTCAGCCCCGGCCGGCCGGTTCACTGGTTGGGGGCTGAACCGATTGGTTCAGCCCCGTTGGTCGACGCTCCCTTGCACCGCCGAACATAATGACGCCCCGTAAAACGTAGCGGGGGCGTAACATTCCCCTCCCCATCAAGGACCAGTTTGTCCTCAAGGTGGAAGTCGGGGTAGAGCTCCTTGAAGTCCAGTAAATCCACCCAAGAATTGTGCGCCGTCGACAAATTCCTCCACTTGACCAAGAGCTCCGGCCGATACTCTGCGCCCCGGTTCTTCCATTTAAGCATTAACACATCCTCTAGTAGGGGGCGAAGCTCGCCCATAGCAGTAACCTCAGGCAGAAGAGTACTCGGTTGGACATTGGCACCCACCTTCCGCTTGAGTAAGGAGACATGAAAGGTTGGGTGAATGCGGGATCCCTCCGGCAAAGCTAACTTGTAAGCCACCGGCCCCACCCTGCTGAGTATACGAAAGAGGCCGTAATATCGAGGAGAAAGCTTCTGATTGCTCCGACGAGCAACAGATAACTGCCGGTAAGGCTGAAGCTTGAGGAAAACTTCAGCGCCCACAGCGAACTCCCGTTCCTTGCGGTGTTTGTCCGCCTGCAGTTTCATACGGTCCTGGGCTAGGCGGAGGTTCTCCCGGAGGGTAGCTAACATGCTATCCCGATCACGAAGAGCTCGATCAACCGCCGGTAGGGCGGTGCTGCCTGGCTCATAGCTACCCAAGGTCGGTGGAGGGCGCCCGTAAACAATCTCAAACGGCGTCATCCGGCTGGCAGAGTGATATGAAGTGTTGTAGCAATATTCGGCCAAATGTAACCACTCCGGTCAAGTCCGAGGCTCATCCATAACAAAACAGCGTAAATATGTCTCGACACCCCTATTGAGAACCTCCGTCTGACCATCCGACTGAGGGTGATGTGTCGTGCTGGACTGTAAACGCGTACCCTGTAACCGGAAAAGTTCCCGCCAGAAGCTGCTCACGAAAGTAGGGTCCCGGTCAGAAATAATGGCACGCGGAAGGCCATGTAATCGGACAATCTCCTTAGCAAAAAGTGCGGCAACTGACTCGCCCGTTTACGGATGACTGAGAGAAAGGAAATGCCCGTACTTGGATAGTTTATCCACCACCACCAAAATCACCGATTTCCCCTTGGACTTAGGTAGCCCGTCAATGAAGTCCATGGAAACCGTGTCCCAAATATGTTGTGGAATCTCCAGAGGAACCAATAGCCCGGCCGGGGACGAAGTCTCGTACTTCTGACGCTGGCAGATCTCACACTGTCGTACGAACTGCTGTATGTCCCGCCGCATGCCTGCCCAAAAGACATTTGCTCGCGCCCTCTGAAGGGTCCGAAGCACCCCCGCATGGCCACCCGTCGGTGAAGAGTGGAACTCGTGCATCATAACTGTTTTCCATGCTGAGTCGGAGGGCACGACCGCCCTGCCCTGATAGTACAGCCGGCCATTCTGAAGATGATAACCGGGGGCCACCGTCTCCCCCCGCTGCAAAGCCTCCACCAAGGAACGTAAAGTAGTCGTACGCATGACCTCCTCCTGAATATCATCTAATGAATCCACCAATGGTCCGAAAATGTGAGTGAGATTACCCTACGGTAGGCGAGAGAGAGCGTCTGCTACCACGTTATCCTTACCCCTTTGATACACAATCTCGTAATCACAGCCGAGAAGCTTAGTAACCCACTTCTGTTGTAGAGGAGAAGAGACTCTTTGGTCCAGGAAATGTTTTAAGCTTTGGTGGTCGGTGCGGATTTTAAAATGCCGACCCAACAAATATGGCCGCCACATAGCCACAACATGAATGATAGCCAACATCTCCTTCTCATAAGTGGAGTCCCAAGGTACGGGGGGCTAGAGCCTTGTTGTAGAAAGCCAACGGCCGCCCCTCCTGCATCAGAACTGCCCCTATGCCAACACCAGAGGCATCCGTCTCCAACACAAACTCCTTTGTGAAATCCGGTAAGGCAAGAATTGGAGTGGTGGTCATGGCCTGCTTAAGAGCCTGAAATGCTGCCTCCGCTCCCTCATCCCAAGAAAAGGAATCCTTCTGCAACAGCTGAGTCAAGGGGCGAGCTATCTTCCCATAATCACGTACGAATCGCCTGTAGTACCCTGTAAGCCCCAGAAATCCCCGCAAGGCACGGACTGTGACGGGCCACGACCATGACTGCATACTCTGAATCTTCCTTGGATCGGCCCGGACGCCTTGGCCGGAAACCAAGTGTCCCAAGTACTCCACCTCCTCCTGACCGAAGGAGCATTTGGAACGGTTGGCATAAAGCCGGTGACGACGAAGTATGGCCAAAACCTGCTCAACATGGCCCACATGGTCCTCCCAATTGGCGTTGTAGATAAGAATGTCATCAAAGAAGATCAGCACAAATTTCCGCAGGAGCTCGCGGAAGGTCTCATTCATGTTCGCCTGAAAGGTGGAGGGACCGCCAGTCAGCCCATTGGCCATGACTAAGAACTCGTAATGGTCATCATGTGTCCGGAAGGCCGTCTTATGGATGTCCTCCCTTGCCATCAGAATCTGGTAATAGCCTGAACGTAGATCGAGCTTGGTGAACCGTCGTGCGCCGTGTAGCTCGTCTAGTAACTCTTCAACCAAGGGAATCAGGAAGTTGTCCTTTATCAGTTGAAATTAATTATGATGTGTTTTTCATGTTATTTTATTTTTCTTGACGCTATATATATGTATGCCCGGTTTAGGGCAAACCCACGATTCTATTATCCGGTTCCACTTGGTATCAGAGCAGAGGAATCTTCCGCCGCTCGCCTGCTCGCGTCCCCACGCCGCTCGCCTTCTCGCGTCCCTGCTCGCGTCCCCGCGCTCGACTGCTCGCCTGCTCAGCGCTCCGATCTCCTGCGCCCCTCTCGCCGCTTGCAAGCCCCGCCTCCTCTCGCGATCTCGCCGATCTCGCCGATCTCGCCGATCTCCATGCGTTAGCCGACGCTCTCTCCAGTCGGCCGACGCGTCTTCTCCTGCTCCGCCGTCTCCTTCGGCTTGCCGTTTTGTCCTCCATGGGGGCTGCCGGCGACGCCCCTCTTCCATCCTCGGGTGCTCTCTTCGTTTTTCAGATTTAGTTTGCACCCGGTGGATGTTCTCTCTTTCCTCTTGAGATTTTTCAGTTTTTTTTCTCTATGGGAGATCATTCCAGCCCAGATCCGTCCACACATTCTCCCTCGTCTCAATCCGGTGCTCTTCCCGGATCTTCGGCCCCTCCATCTTCGGCTCTTCCGGTTGATGCTTTGCATCGTTCCTCGGGTGATCCTCCTCGGAGTCATGGCCAGTCTTTGAAGATTACTACAGTCGCCTTGGATGGCACAAATTACCTGGAATGGTCTAGGGCGGCTCAACATGCGATTCGCAGCCACCAGTTGTATGGTCTTATTGATGGTACTATTGTTGAGCCATCACGTTCCGATCCCTCATGGCGCAAATGGGATGCGGACAACTCTTTGGTCGTCTCGTGGCTGCTTCATTCGATGTCCCCTCAAGTGTATCGCAGCTATATGCTGTTGGACTCCGCATATGATATTTGGACGAGAGCCCGTGATACTTACTCCCAGGCAAGCAGTTCGATGCAGGTATATGAGCTCACTCGCCGTGTTCTGGAATTGCGACAGGGGACTTTGACCGTTGCCGCCTACTACTCTGAGTTTGAGCGTCTTTATCAGGAGTTGGACTTCTTTAGTACCTTTACTGCTGCTTGTACGGTTGATGCGGTGGCCCTTCAGAAGGATAAAGACCGTTTCCGTGTTCATGTCTTCCTTATAGGCCTTAGCATGGAGTTTGATGCTGTTCGTCTGCACATCCTCCATCGTGAGCCCCTTCCCTCCCTTCGGGAGGCATTCAGCATGCTCCTCAGCGATGAGAATCGCCGTCGCACCCTTGGTTCTGCTACCGATCACTCTGCGCTGGCAAGTATGTCTCGTGGCCCTTCTCCTGTTTGTAGTCATTGCGGGAAGACAGGCCATGTCAAAAGCTCCTGTTTTCGTTTGCACCCGCACCTTGCTCCAAGTGGTCGGGGCTCTAGTACCCGTGGTAGAGGAGGGTACCGTGGTGGTGGTGGTGGTCGTCCCTCTGATGGCCGCTCTCAGTCTTCTGCTCACTCTACTGCCGTTCTGGATGATACTTCTGGCGGCCTGTCTACCGCTGAGTTAGAGGCCTTCCGTCGCCTGTTGCGCTCTCACACTGACTCTACTCCTGCTTCCTCCCATGCTGCTGTTGCCACTTCAGGTCTGTCCAGTGCTCATGCCGTGTCTTCCACACCCTCCGAATGGATAATCGACTCAGGTGCGACCGACCACATGACTGGCTCTGCCTCAGGTTTTACCTCCTATACTCCTCTTTCTGGTCGTGATAAGGTTATTGCTGCCAATGGCTCCCTCTCTGCCATTGCCGGTAAAGGGACAGTTTCATGTTCTCCTGACCTATCACTTTCCTCTGTCTTACATGTTTCTTTTTTTCCCAGAAATTTACTCTCTATTAGTCACTTGACTAACTCCTTACACTGTTCTGTGACATTCTTCCCTGATGTTTGTGTTTTTCAGGATCTGGCTACGAGGCGGACACTTGGCAGTGGTAGTAATGTCGGCGGCCTGTACTTGCTGAACCAGTCTTCTCCCAGTGCCCTATCTTCCACCAGATCTCCGACCCTTGATGACCTTCGACGATGGCATCAGCGCCTTGGCCACCCTTCTCCTTTATATCTTACTAAATTGTTTCCTGCTTTTTCTCATTTACTTCCGTCTTTTTCTTGTGATGCTTGTGAGCAATCTAAACATGTACGGTGTCGTTCTACTCATTTGTCTATCCCTAGTCTGTATCCATTTGATGTTATTCACTCTGATGTTTGGGGTCCATCCCCTGTTCTCTCTTTATCTGGATTTAGATGGTTTGTGACGTTTATTGATTGCTACTCTCGCACTACTTGGCTTTATATGCTTAAAAAGAAAAGTGATGTTCTTTCTTGCTTTCAAAATTTTCATAAGATGGTGGTCCAACAATTCGGAGGCACAATACGTGTGTTACGTAGTGATAATGGTGGGGAATATGACGATCGCGGTGTCTTTGGGGCTTATCTTGCGGACCATGGTATAATTCATCAAACTACATGTGTCCACACCTCCACTCAAAATGGGGTGGCCGAACGGAAGAATCGGCAGTTGCTGGAGGTGGCCCGGTGCTTACTTCTTTCTATGCACCTCCCTAAATCCTATTGGGGGGATGCTGTTCTTACCGCCGCACATCTCATTAACCTCCTTCCGTCCCGTGCTCTCTCGTTTGCTACGCCTCTCTCTCGCCTAGAACAAAAACACATTATCCACACCTCTCACCTTCCCCCTCGTATCTTCGGCTCCGTGTGTTTTGTTCATGTCCATACCCCGCATCGTGATAAACTTGATGCGCGGTCCCTTCGCTGTGTTTTTGTTGGGTATTCCTCTACCACCAAGGGGTATAGATGTTATCACCCTCCGACACGTCGGTATTATTGTACCGTCGATGTCACCTTTCGTGAGGGGGAGTCGTACTTTGGTCCTCGTCAGGGGGAGATGATTAGTACAGGTGCCGAGATGACCGACTCCCCGCTTCCGATTTGTGCTCCTCCACCTGCTCCTGTTCCTTCTCCTCCACCTGATCCTACTCCGCCACCTGCTCCTGTTCCTTCTACCTCCGCTCCTCCGATCATATATACATACTCCCGTCGTCCCACGACTGTTGAGCATGTGCAGACTGAAGATGTCCCGCCAGTTCCGGTGAATGCCTCCAACCCAGATTCTGATGACGATCTCCATATTCCTCTTGCTCGCCTTATAGGTAAGAAGGGTAGCACTAAACATCCCATTGCCAACTACATTCGTTATGATCACCTTTCTCAGGCACATCAAGCCTTTGTTTCTTCTCTCTCATCTATTGTTATTCCTAAGACATGGCAGGAGGCTGCTCAGATACCTGAATGGAAAGCGGCAATGGAGGAGGAATTGCGTGCCCTGGACAAGAATAAAACATGGCAGCTGGTGAGCCTTCCTCCAGGGAAGCGAACGGTCGGATCCCGTTGGGTGTTCACAGTTAAACAAAACCAAGATGGTGTTGTGGAGCGGTATAAAGCTCGTTTGGTGGATCAGGGATATACCCAGGCCTAGGGCATTGACTACCAGGAGACCTTTGCTCCTGTTGCTAAGATGAATTTGATCCGTGTCCTTTTTTCTGTTGCTGCAAGTCGTAGATGGGAACTACTTCAGCTAGATGTGAAGAATGCCTTTTTGAATGGTGATCTGGAGGAGGAGGTATACATGGATACTCCACCGGGCTCTGTTATCAAAGGGTCCAAGGGGAAGGTGTGCCGAGTTCTAAAATCTCTGTACGGCTTGAAACAGTCTCCGAGAGCGTGGTTTGGGCGTTTTTACAAGTTCATGCTTCAACTTGGGTACACTCAAAGTCATGCTGATCACACGCTCTTTATTAAGAGAAAAGATGACCTGGTCTCTATTCTGATTGTGTATGTGGACGACATCATCATTACAGGGGATCACATGGAGGAGATCATTTACTTGAAGGAACAACTGGGCAAGGAATTTGAAGTTAAAGACCTGGGAAAGCTGAAATATTTCTTGGGAATTGAAGTGGCAAGATCTCAACAAGGGATCTTCATCTCCCAAAGAAAGTATACTCTAGATCTTCTTGAAGAGACTGGGATGCTTGGGTGCGCACCCGTGGACACCCCCATTGAGGCTAATCACAAAATTGATGCAGATACTAGTGGAGAAAAGGTAGATGTCTCAAAATACCAACGTTTGGTTGGACGACTCATATACCTGTCCCATACTCGCCCTGACATTACGTATGCTGTGGGGGTCCTCAGTAGGTATATGCATTCTCCTTCCATTCGTCATCAGCAGGAGGCCTTTAGAGTGCTACGGTATCTCAAAAAGGCACCCGGCCGTGGGATCCTTTTCAAGAACGGCAAATCTTTAGAAGTTGAAGTGTTTACCGATGCTGATTGGGCTGGTAGCCAAGATGACAGAAAATCAACTACTGGGTACTGCACTTTTGTGGGAGGCAACCTCGTTTCGTGGAGGAGCAAGAAGCAAAATGTGGTAGCTCGATCAAGTGCAGAGGCAGAGTATAGGGCAATGGCACAAGGTGTTTGTGAAGGATTGTGGTTGAGGACTCTCCTTCGGGACATTGGCCTTCAGGGGAACAATCCTATCATGATCTACTACGACAACAAAGCCGTCATCAGTATTGCGCACAATCCAGTGCAACATGATAGAACCAAACATGTGGAAGTTGATAGACATTTCATCAAGGATCATCTAGACAAAGGGAATATCTGCACTCCTTTTGTGAACTCATCCGATCAGCTTGCGGACGTCTTCACCAAGGGTTTATACAGCGACAACTTCAAGGACAACACAAACAAGTTGGGAATGATCAATATATATTCCCAACTTGAGGGGGAGAGTTGAAATTAATTATGATGTGTTTTTCATGTTATTTTATTTTTCTTGACGCTATATATATGTATGCCCGGTTTAGGGCAAACCCACGATTCTATTATCCGGTTCCACTATCGTGGCGCTGTTCAGGGCCCGGTAATCCACGCAAAATCTCCATGAACCATCTTTCTTCTTTACCAAGATCACGGGAGCTGAAAATGAACTTGCACTCGGCCGAATGATGCCCGCCTCCAACATCTCGCGGACGCTATGCTCAATCTCGGCCTTCTGAATACGCGGGTAGCGATATGGTCAGATATTAGGGGCCTCGGCGCCCGCCTTAAGCTGAATATGATGATCTCTGAATCGAGGTGGTGGTAATGTGCGTGGTTCCTGGAAAACATCAGAGTATTCCATCAGAAGAGACTGTAACTGAATTGGTACCTCAGAATTTGCGGTATCGGCCGTTTGGACTTCCCTCAGGACGGCCATCATCTTTCCTTCCTCGCCCAACCGCTGCATGCTCCGAAGAGAAATCTCCTTCACTGGCGAAGAGATGGTACCTTTCAACCAGAACTGCTTTCCCCCGTGGAGGAACTCTATAGTCATGTGCTCCCAGTCGAACGTTACCCTCCGTAACTGACGTAGCCACTGCACTCCCAATACCATATCCGAGCCCCGAATGGGTAACAGGTAGACGTCGGTGCACCCGCTATAGCCCTGCATCCGTAGCTCCACACCCTTTAGCACCCCCTCACATTGCAGCTTGCTGCCATCCGCCACCATAACATGGAAAGCAGCCCTCTTATCGATCTTATGCCCCACTCGTTGTGCCACCTCTGGATGAATGAAATTGTGTGTGCTCCCACTGTCCACCAAAACAGTCACCCTCTCGCTGGCAATCCGTCCCGCAAGACGCATAGTAAGCGGAGGAGGAGCGCACCCCTCGAGAGCGTGTATGGAAACACCGAACTCGGTCAAGTCCAAGTCCACCTCCAACTCCTCGTCCGGCGCCGGCTCGTCTAGCACGTCCTCATGCAGCATAAAAACTTGTATCTTTTGGCACTTGTGGCCCGACACGAACTTCTCATCGCAGTTAAAACATAACCCCTCTTCCTTTCGGGCGGCCAGCTCACTCCAAGAAAGCTGTGTCACTGTTGGTTTGCTATCAGTTGGCGGATCCCGCCGTGCTGTTGCCGCTGTGGCCGCAGGTGGCCTACTCGTGGTACGGGTTCTCTGCCTGTTGAACCGCTCCTCCTGAATGCCGGCTAAACTGATGGCGTGGTTCAAACTCCTTGGCATATAAGCATGCACCTCATCCTGCAAGTGCTCCCTCAACCCCGACACAAAACAACTCAGCAGTGTCTTCTCCTCCCAGTGTACCCGGTTTGCCAACCTCTCGAACTCTGTCCGATACTCGGTAACGGTCCCCTTCTGTCGCAGTTTCTGCAGTAGCGCCTCAAAATCTTCGTACTCCGGGGGCCCAAATCGGGCGGTGAACCCTTCCACGAAATCAGTCCATGGCACATAATCTCTACCTCTTAGGAACCACTGAGTCCACTGAAATGCGTCGTCCTCCAGATGGAATGATGCTAATTGCACCCATTGCGCCTCCGGGACCTCCTGGTAACTGAAGAACAGCTCCACCTTCTGAACCCATTCCAGTGCATCCCCCCCTTTGAACTTGGGGAAGTTCATTCGTGTCAGCTTGGGTGGCATGTATGCTCGAAGCCCCGCCTGGCCTTGCCAGCCCTGTCCATGCCCATTCTGTCCCTGCCCGTTCCACGCCTGACGTCCCAGGCCCCTATGATCATCGTGTGCCGCCGGGTAGCCTTGAGGTGGCTGACCAAACTGATGAGGAATGTGTTGTCCGGCCCACGGAACATGACCTCCATACCCGCCAGGAGGAATGTCGCCTCGCGGGTGAGGAAGAAGGCCCGCCGCACCTTCTGGATCCCGCACAGCAGGCCCTTGTCCTCCATCGACCTGCAGTCAGGGCTGTCGCCCGCCTTCCGCTGTTCCCGCTAAGCCCGGAAGGCCACCAGAGGCTCTGGCCAGCCCGCAATCAACCGCCCCAGCAAAGCCGGCGGCTCCCAGTGCAGCCGCCGAACAGGCCGCCGCCCCCAGCCCCTCGCCGGTGGACCCCCATGGTCGGGAGAGGCCGACGCCAGCGTTCCCGCCCCCTCCTGATGTCCCCGCAGCCAAACTGCCCGGATCGGGCGTCCCGGAAGCCTCGGCGGACCGATCGGGCCTTCCGCCGATCGGTTCGCTGTCGTTCGTCGTCTTCCCTTCAACAGTGCCTTGAGCTCCTCCATACGCACGTCTAGACGCTCCTCCAACCGCTGCGTCGACGTGCGCATCTTTTGTTAGATTGCGGCTACGGAATCCACCAATCCACCGTAGTTCACCTCCAAGGTTTCCAAACGGGAGGTCTCCTCTTGCGTTCGTGTGGTGACCATCGTCGGAGAACGACGCCTCTGATACCAAATGATAGGAAGGAGGAAGGAGAGAGAGATCTATGGGAGAAAACTAGAGAGAATTAGGGTTTGAAGAGGAAGGGAGAAGAATACCATGAGATTAATTGCATGCCCTCCCATGAGAGCAGCCCGGGTAATTATACCCGAGCCATAGAGGGGTCGGCCGGCCCCTCCAGTTGGGGCTGAACCCGTTTGGTTCAGCCCCGGCCGACCGCTTCACTGGTTGGGGGCTGAACCGATTGGTTCAGCCCCGTTGGTCGACGCTCCCTTGCACCACCGAACATAATGACGCCCCGTAAAACGTAGCGGGGGCGTAACATAATATATGATCTCGACTCGCGACGCGGATCCGGACACATCCACAGAGTCGGATTGGTGATCCGGTCAAGTCCTCCTGCGCGAATACATGAACGTGGGTCCAGCCTTGCGGCGAATCCCTCCTGGTGCACAACTTGATGGATCCCCATCAGGATCTTTGTCGGGAAGAACGATGCACTTATGGAAGGATTCTGCCGTTGGGCGGTATCGCTAACGTCAGGTGTTAGCATTGCATAAAATGAAGAGATTCCTAAAGTGCAGAATCTCTTTCCCGGATTGAAGATTTCGGCGCCCAAAATATTGCCTTAAGTGTTACCACCAAGCGTTATCAATACCGTCGGGCGGTAGGGGTTTTAATTTATAAAAAGGCAATTTCCGCTGCTCTCAAGCATGAATTGAAACCTTAAACTCTACCACGCCGAACACTCTGTGAAGAACCTTATTTCAGACGTTTGAGAGCACTTCTCATCTACAACTAGAAGATTAAAAGGAGTATTTTTGAAGGAGGATTCATCACGCTTATTCAACGCGAAGAACGAACACATCGACAACGCTGATGTAACGTCCCAAGTCCCCAACCTTACAATCGGGACACCGTCCACCGACTGCCTCGCCTGGCGACCGTTACCGGGCTGCAGCCCAAGCACGCCAACCCCTCTCCAGCCCACTGGCGGGTTGTTGGTGGCCACAACCTCCCTTTGATGAGACAAACTCGATAGTCAAGCATGCACCACGGGGACTTTCCAGGAGGTCACCCATCCCAGAATTGCTCCAACCCGAGCACGCTTAACTTTGAAGTTCTTCCACTTCTCATCACCAATTGAGCTCAATTGGTGATGAGAAGTGGAAGAACTCCATAGTTAAGCTTGCTAGCTCAATTGGTGATGAGAAGTGGAAGAACTCCATAGTTAAGCGTGCTCGGGCTGGAGCAATTCTGGGATGGGTGACCTCCTGGGAAGTCCCTGTGGTAAATGCTTGACTATCGAGTTTGTCTTATCAAAGGGAGATTGTGGCCACCAACAACTCGCCAATGGGCTGGAGAGGGGTTGGGGTGCTTGGGTTGCAGCCCGGTAACGGTCGCCAGGCGAGGCAGTCGGTGGACGTTGAACCGATTGTAAGGCCGGGGGCCTTGGGACGTTACATAAAAAGTGCACTTTTATTGTGACGACCCAGGATTTACCCTGACTTCGCGCAGGACTATTCCTGGCTTCCTGGGCTTTACCTGACACCGTTACCGGGCTGCTACCCAACCCCTCTCTGGCCTACTTCTGGGCATAGCGGGTTGTTGGGGGTCTCTGCCCCCTCTTTGATGAGTAAACTCCATAGTTCAGCGTGCCTACGGGGACTTCCCAGGAGGTCACCCATCCCGAAATTTCTCTAGCCTGAGCACGCTTAACTATGGAGTTCTTTCACTTCTCATCACCAATTGAGCTGCACTTTTATTGTGACGACCCAGGATTTACCCTGACTTCGCGCAGGACTATTCCTGGCTTCCTGGGCTTTACCTGGCACCGTCACCGGGCTGCAGCCCAAGCACCGAACCCCTCTCTGACCTACTTCCAGGCACAACGGGTTGTTGGGGGTCTCAGCCCCCCCTTTTGATGAGTAAACTTCATAGTTCAGCGTGCACTACGGGGACTTCCCAGGAGGTCACCCATCCCGAAATTTCTCTAGCCTGAGCACGCTTAACTATGGAGTTCTTTCACTTCTCATCACCAATCTAGGCCCCCCCTTTTGATGAGTAAACTCCATAGTTCAGCGTACATTACGGGGACTTCCCAGGAGGTCACCCATCCCGAAATTTCTCTAGCCTGAGCACACTTAACTATGGAATTCTTTCACTTCTCATCACCAATTGAGCTGAGAAGTGAAAGAACTCCATAGTTAAGCGTGCCTGGTCCCCGTAGTACACGTTGAACTATGGAGTTTACTCATCAAAAGGGGGGCTGAGACCCCCAACAACCCGCTGTGCCCGGAAGTAGGCCAGAGAGGAGTTGGGTGCTTGGGCTGCAGCCCGGTGACGGTGCCAGGTAAAGCCCTGGAAGCCAGGAATAGTCCTGCGCGAAGTCAGGGTAAATCCTGGGTCGTCACAGCTGATCTCTTGCGTTTCTTCGCCATCTCTTTCAGAAATCTCTATAGGGAGTTTTTACTTTATTTTGCATTTGATTTTCTCTTTATTGATTCTCTTTATTTTGCATTTGTTGTTGGCGACTATGTCTTGTGAGACATAGGGGGAATTTGCCCCGGTAGTTTGCGACTAGGTCCTTGTGTGGCTTACGGGGAATTCGCTGCTTGTATTGGCGACTAAGTCTAGGGTGTAGATCTAGGGGGCGGCTCGAGGTCTTATCTGGGGAGAGATAGGCTAGAGCCAACTGGTCCTTGGGAGAAGGGTCGGTATAGAAAACAAAAAAGGATTTTTCATTCTCGCCTCGATTTCTAGCTTGATAGAAATCAAACATTCTTGTAATCAATTATTTTATGAAATAAAATAATGTATTTATTTGTCTTATTATCTTGATGTTATTT